>OY728157.1:28590121-38590121 GCA_963277665.1 Viscum album | reverse complement strand
AATTTCTCAGCTGTGGGAGACCATTTTGGTAAGATCTTTTGCTATTGTTTGACTGTTCTTTAAATGTTTCTAGTATATATAATATTTTTAACCTCTTTTTTATTAGATGACATTTGATATTCCTGACACTGGAGGAGTCAAGAAGAAATGCTTATCGTTGGCTGCTAGGAGATGGAGGGATTTCAAATCAACCCTCTCATCTGATTTCATTTATGGTCATAGGAGTCGTGAGAATCCATGTCGTATATATCCTTTTATAGATGAAGACACATGGAGACGATTTTTTGAAAGTAGAAGAAAAGAATCATTTTTGGTAAGGGCAATGTAAACTTTTATAAGCTTTCTTATATAAATGATCTTATTATTGTTTTGTTAATGATTACTTATTCTTAATTTACAGCAAACAAGGAAAGCTCATCAAGAGATCCAATCTAAAAATGTATACCCTCATAGTTTATCTCGGGGAGGGTATGCATTATTGGAAGAACAAATAATGGCAGAAAAATTTCAACAACTAAGAGCTGAGTCTTCAAGCTCTGGAGAGGTGGCCCCTCCATCCCCTCCATCTAGACATGAGAAATGGTAAAGATCTCGGAAGGGACAAAAAGGACAATATCTTTTGGAAGAATCGAGACTCGTAGTTGAGAGGATTGTAAGATATCTATTTTATTTATTTAAGTTTACTATTTTATTCATATATTTCCAATCATTATAGAAATGTTCAATTAATTATTACAGGACTCTCTTGAGGAGCAGAGTTCACAGGGGACATTTACACCCTCTAGGAGGGATGATATTTTATCTGTGGCATTGGGAAAGCCCGAACATCCTGGCCGTGTAAGGGGATATCCGGCAGGTGTATCGGTAAGAAAAGTGTTGCCACGATCCTCAACTTCTAACGTTGAGGGAGTTTATAAAAAAAATAGAATCCTTGGAGGCTGAAGTCCATAACATTAATGCGACAATGGAGGACAAGATTAGAGAATCGGTGCAGTTTATGTTTGCAGACTTGCAAAGACAATTTCAGGGTGCAGCTCCCACTCCACCTCTCCCAGTAGCTCCCACTCCCCCACCTCAGCCTGCGGACCCCATTTTTGATCCTCCTCCTCTGCCGCAGCTACCTACTTATTGTGAGTTGTATGTTGATGATCCTCAACTTCATATAGTTGCATATGGGATGGTATATTGTATAGGAGATACAGTTCATCATCAACAGTTAGAGGTAGAGAATCAGAGGGTCACTGTACAGGATATTATAGATAGATCAGCTAGGATACCATTACCTACAGATGAGGTGACGACAGTTGGACATAGTATCGGCCATTTTTAACTTTGGCCATCCAGACTTCTTCGACTCATTACCATAGAGGTATGGATGTTATATCTTTTATTTTATATTTTTATTAATGTTTTATCATTTGAAAAATAATAGATTTTTCAATTTATTTTTACAGGAATACTTCAAAGGTAAAGAAATACTGTATAGACAACAACAAAGACAAATAGCTATGGCATCAGATGCAGATACTAGCAGTCTTGACAAATTGTCAAGATATTCAAATTTGTTGGCGGATCATTATGACTTTACAATGGAAGCTCATGTCTGTGGACGTGAACTAAGTGTGGGGATTATGAAAAATGATATCATGGAGTTTGTCACTGGAGATAAGTTGGGAATCAACGTGGTGCAAATTTTTATCATGTAAGTCTTAACACCTTTTCCTTGCGTTATATTTATTAAAAATGTATACTTATGTCTGCTTTGTATTAGGAATCTGTATAAAATTTGTGAGAGGAATGAGCTTACAGATCTATATGGATTCGTGGACCCACAATTGATTTCCCCTGAAGCATGTGCATTGGATGAGGAACAAAGAATGCTTTATATTGCTGATAGATTTGAAAAGAATGTAATCACACAGTGTTGGATGTTGCATTTTTGTGAGAGGTATGAAACACATCCCTCTCAAAGAGTTAATTATCTTTTAACATAAAAAACCACTAACGTTAAATTTCCTTTTATCAGGGATCATTGGATGTTAGGGGTTTTTTTCCCTAGGGAGAAAACACTTTATTGGATATGCTCTCTCCATGATGATGTGCGAGAATGTTTTAAGAATATATTGGAAACGTATGTTTCAATTTCACAATAGTTTTATATATTATAATGAATTTTAAATTTACCCAATTCGTATTATTTTTTAACAGGGCATGGGTCCACTTTCGAAAAAGCGCAAAGAAAAGGAATTTCAAGATCAAATATGTACATGCGAAGGTAAATATCCATTTATAATTTGTACATTTTGATTTATTACATTAAAATAATATATTGAATTTACACTCATTCAAACAGAAATGTCATGAGCAACAAGGCATCATCGAATGCGGATATTACATGTTAAGATTTATGTATGAAATAATAACAACTGGGACAGTTCTGAGTTTTGACCTGGTAAGATTTCCTCTTTCTCACAATATTTCAATTTGATTTATTAATTATTCACGTTGACTACTATCCTTTTCCTTTGTAGATTTTTGATGACCCTCAACCCTTTACTGCTGAAGATATCAAACACTTACAAGTGGAGTGGTCAAATTATTTTACAGGTTTGATTGACTTTTAGTTGTTTGTAATGTAAAATGTAATTTTGAATATTGTCAATGTAATTGTGTATTTCATAGTCGTTTAGGTTGGATTTAGTTTTTTTTAAGTTGACAGTGTATGTTTTGAATGTTATAGAAGTGAATGTTTAATTTTTCTCTACTTCTTGTTTTGGTCTACTGTTGATGGTTTTTCTGGTCTGGATTTTGGTATGGGGGGAGAGGTTCCAAGGGGGTGGGTGGGTGTTTGGGGGGTGTCCAAGGTATATGGGAGGGGTGTCCAAGGTGTGTTTGGGGCTGTCCAAGGAGTCAGTTGGGTGTAAATGATGGTCGGGGGGGGGGGGGGGGGGGGCTGTCCAAGGGGTGGGGGGTGTCCAAGTGGTGGGGGGGGGTGTCCAAGGGATATAGGAGGAGTGTCCAAGGGGTGTTTGGGGCTGTCCAAGGGGATGGGGGGGTTTCCAAGGGGTATGGGGGGGGGGGGGTTTCCAAGGGGTCGGGGGGGGTGTCCAGGGGGGTGGGGGGCTGTCCAAGGGGTGGGGGGGGGGGGGGGGGGGTGGTGTCCAAGGGGTGGGGGGTGTCCAAGGGATATGGGAGGGGTGTCCAAGGGGTGTTTGGGGCTGTCCTAGTGTTCGGGGGGTGTTAATGAGGGTGGGGGGCTGTCGAAGGGGTGGGGGTGTCCAAGGGGTGGGGGTGTCCAAGGGATATGGGAGTGGTGTCCAAGGTGTCTGGGAGTTCTGTCCAAGGGGCCGGTTGGGTGTAAATGAGGGTGGGGGGCTTTCCAAGGGGTGGGGGGTGTCCAAAGGGGTGGGGGGTGTCCAAGGGATATTTTAGGGGTGTCCAAGGGGTGTTTGGGGGCTGTCCAAGGGCTCGGGGGGGTGTCCAAGGGGTCGGGGGGGGGGGGGGGGGGTGTTCAAGGGGTCTGGGAGGGCTGTCAAGGTGTGGGGGGTGTCCAATGGGTGTTTGAGGCTGTACTAGGGGTCTTGGGGGTGTAAATGAGGGTGGGGGGGCTGTCCAAGGGGTGGGGGGTGTCCAAGGGGTGGGGGTGTCCAAGGGATATGGGAGGGGTGTCCAATGGGTGTTTGAGGCTGTACTAGGGGTCGTAGGGGTGTAAATGAGGGTGGGGGGGGGGGGGGGGGGCTATCCAAGGGGTGGGGTGGTGTCCAAGGGTTGTGGTGGGGCTCCAATGTGGTGGGGGAGGGCTGGCCAGGTTGTTAGGTGGGTATAGATGAGGGTGGGGTTCAGTTGGGGCTTGGGGGAGGGCTGGCATGGTTATTTTTGTTTGGTTTATGGTTTCTTTTTGGTGAGAGCAGTGCAATTATTTAAAAAAAAATATCGCTTTCACATCGGTTATTTTATAACCGACGTGGTAAATAAATCGGTAGGGGTTTATCACGTCGGTTGTTTCGAGAACCGACGTGATAAACCCTTCCCGGGCCTTTTAGCACGTCGGTTCTTAATATAACCGACGTGCTAAAAGGCCTGGGAATCGATTTACCACGTCCGTTATTGGATAACCGACGTGCTAAAACGTTTCCCAGGCCTTTTTATCACGTCCGTTATTTAAGAAATCGATGTGATAATAGGACCGGGGAAGGGTTAATCACGTCGGTTATGTCATAACCGACGTGTAAACGATATCCCAGGTCGTTTTATCACGTCGGTTTACAAAATAACCGACGTGATAACCCCCCCCCCCCCCCCCCCCCCCCCGCGCATATTTATCACATCGGTTATTAATGAACCGACGTGATAAACACCATGATGTTAGGGATGTTACGTCGGGTTTTAAATAACCGACATAAAAAACGTTATTTATAACATCGTCCGTATTAACGTCGCCTAAAAACCGACGTAAATAATGAAAAATAACTGACGTAAAAAAATGTTTTCTGCACTAGTGTAAACCAGAAATGCATAATATGATTTCTTTTAATTTATGAAAAAAATATAACTAATGAAATCACATTCTAAACAATACCTCTTCATCAACATACAAATTCTTCTAAAACAACATCATTATTTCTGTGATTCATGATAATAGAAAATGCTTAAAAAACAAAATTTCAGCATCAAATTATTTTGAATCTAATGTTGTGAATATGATGCTGATGGATACGATAATTCAATGTTAATGGGATCATCATTACGAGGGATATTGTTATGATTCATAGAAACAAAAGCATATTTTTACAAATAGATATAGTCATCAAAAATTACATAACTCAATTACTTCAAAACACTAAAATGTGTCTTCCGTTTTTGATATACCAACACAAAACTGAGCATTTTATAGTAAATCATGAATGAAATCGAAAATGGGAGATTCTAATGTTATTTTAGATTAATACTTATACAAGGTTAGTAGAGGCTCCCACAGAACTACCAATGACGCACAACATACTCATCATGAATTTGTGAGTGTATCAAACGTTAACTTGTGTTTCCCTTAGTTACATAAAAGTGTAAATTTAGTTTTATAAATAAAATTTTGATTACCTAAATTCATATTAGGAATTTATTTCTTAATAAAATATATGTATAATTCTGTTGAATATTATAATTTTATTTTTAGGCGTAATAAAAAATAATTATATTTTAAAAAAAATTATAAAATTTTATTATAAAAAATGTTATTCTAAATTGTTTTTATTGAAATATAAATTAAAATACTTATATTTTTATAATTACTAATATTTAACTTTTATAAATGACTCTATAATTATTTATAAGTGTTTGATATTTTTTTGTGCCTTAAATTATTCATTTATAAATAAATAATGTTTTTTATATTGAAAATATAATATTATGATATTAATAATTTTTTTGCATAGAGTAAACATCATTTTATAATTCATAGCTTCAATAATAGGTTGCGTTAAATTTTGATAATTTTCTATAATAATTTATTTTTTTGTTTATAGTTAAAAAAATGTACAGATTCAATATATATTATGACATCATATTTTTTTCAATTGTTCTAATGATTAAATAAACACAATCCACTACCTAAATTATGTTATTTTATTAATATTGGGTATTTTATTATATTTTAATCAGTTTATAGATCAAAATGTTTATATGAAAATTCAAAATAGGAAAATATTATTTTTGAAGAATTCCGTTATTTAATATCTAATTATCCTTGACAAATTAAGTAAATAATAATGAATTTTGGTTTGATTAGAATAATATAACATATATTTTGACCCTAATTTACTACTCCATGATAATAACCCATGTGTAAGATAGTGGATTTTCATTTTCCACAACCTTTGTTTCTACGGACATTATTTGGAAATTATTATACAATTCCACCACTTCCCCAAAAACATACCCACTAATTTCTCAATTTTCTATTAGTATCAATCGAAATACCCATAATTTATGGTTATTTTTCCTCCCATGTTCTACCCAAAGGTTTCCTCCATCCCCTATGGGATGATCCTCATGTTTAAAATAGAAATATTCAATGTAAAATAAAATCTTCACTTCTTTTATCCATCCATGAATTCATTTTATTATATGTCATCAAAATAAAAATAAAAAAATTTAGACAACATATTAACCAATTTATATAATAATATTCTTTTATGAGTATCAAATTATTTTTTCACCATAATTTTACCATTTTTAAAAACAAATTTTATAACATAAATGAATCCAAATTTTGATTCCAAGTTTCTATCTCCACTACGTAAATTACTGATTTGGATTTTGATTTCTTGAAAACCAAAACCTCATTAAATTCAATGGGTATTAAATTATATGTAATAATGATTTATTTTATTTTTTTATTTACACATTAGAATCCCATAATAAAATTCAATGGGAATACATTACATAATGATCATGTTTGTAGGATATTTTGTATCCCATGAATTTTTAAAAGAAATATTTCATTTATTATCAATTTGTTATTAATGAAATTAAGAATTATGATATATCAGGAAAACAAAGAATTAATACATATATATGGTTCACCCTAATATCCCTCCAATGCATTGGTAATATTATTCAATCTCTATTGAATACATGTTTTATGATTCCTTGGTGAATAAACTTGATAATTTTTCGTTAAGAAACATTGGTTATAAAAGTTCAATATATGGTTAATAACGTGTTATATAAATGTTGTGGCCGATCATCCATGTTATGGTTCATTAACACTTTATTATTTTATTCTTATTTTTAATTCCTTATTTTTATTCATCATTTTCATATTCATATTTCTCAAATCAGATGTTATATGTTTCCCATTAATTTTCCCTTACTAGGCCTTATGCACCGTAGTTTCATTTTATATATACCTCCAATATATATAATCCATTAAAAGAAAACGATATTGTACTCATGATGTTTTTCGTAAATAGTATTAAGAAGAAATTTTTATTTTTTATTATATATCATTAATCCTAGAAAATAAAAATCAAATTATCCTCAACATTGAATCATGTAATTAATAGTTATGTTATAAAAAGGTTGGATTTCAATGTTAGTTTCAAAAGATAGAATGGTTATTTTTTAATATAAGTACATGAAAACATTATTATGAACCGTATGGAAAAGTCAAAATATATAAGAAAATTATCGTATTTTGGTGACATATTATGTAATTGGTTTCTGAGAAACGAAATCACTTCTTAGATATGAAAATGTATATTTTACTCATGAACAAATACACCTAAGGTAAAACCTATTAATAACACTTTGATATTGTCTTTAATGGGAATGTTTACATGAAAATAGTCCTTACTTCACTCATTTATTAATAAAACTAGGGGATTCAGTTGGTAAATCACAAGTTCTTATAACCATCTATAAGGATGTGAACATAAAATTAAATTTTATTGAGAATATTTAGAATATTTTTAAGCATTAATTTAATTTATATAAAATAAAATTAGAAAATAAATGTTTGTAAATGTAACATGTTTCTCACTGTGGTATTTATATTTATAAAAAATTGTATGATATAAGACAAACCAATAAAAATATAAGTGTAAAGATAATTCACTTTTCGAATTCTGATGGAATATAGAATGTAAAACATGATAAGGATTATGTATAATATAGATAATGTTTTTCATAATAACAGGAAACATTTTAGAGATTATATTCACCGAGAAGGGTTTAAAATTATTTTAGATCCATTTTGTGTCAATGAACACCATCTTTTAGTTGATCTATCTCCCCATTGATTTCAAAACAAAACAAAAGATCTATATAAAATATTCATTCTTTACTATACGGTTTGTAGAAAGGGAAAATTGATATTGTAGTATAAATCTTCAATGGATAAGTTGAGTGTGGCAGACAATAATTAGAAAAAAATCCACAAAGTGATATCAATTATTTTGATGTGTATGATTTCCATGGATTATTTTTTTAACAAATTTTTTCCCCATTTAGTGTTAATAAAAATGGTAAAAGGATTTCTTGAGCTGTTGTAGATGGATAATGAATCTGTTGGAAGGTATGAAATGATTATTAACAAAGTTTAACGATACAAAACTATATCATTTCTACTATATATTTTTTTGGTCGATTTATTCTTTAGTGTAATGAGACCCCATCTGCGAAGGAATATTGAAAATTGAGAAAATAAAATCTATGAAGAGACTGTTCAGTGTGCTTCAAAGGTTGAATTTGAGTTTGGAGAGATGCAATGGTCACAAATATCGAATGATATGAAGAGATAAATAGATCCAAAGATAGGTAAGATCATTGATTAAGAAAGTGGAGAATATAATTTGAAACATAAAAAGTGAAATACATCATGGGATAAGCATTCTGGGAATTGAAAACATGGTAGGGGAATGTAATACACGTGTTGAAGACATGACCTTATAGATAAAAACTATAATGGGGAGGTTAATCCTCATCTTTTAAACACTAATGGAAATAGGAATATTGTTCCCACCCAACTGGATGGCCCTTGCTTATATTTAGACATATAGGGAACATTGGAAATCAATTTCCAAATTGGATGATTACGGAGGGGAACCAAATTCCACCTCATCATAGGCCAATGGGGTAATGATTTGGAATTTTCTATCATAATAGATGATGTGGAGGCTAAGAATTATGTGGTGGAATGTACACTCGTCGTGATCTAAACCAAGACACTACTTTGTTTGATTCTTGTTCAATTAATTCCTTTATTTCATCAATGTTGGAATAAAAAATTAAATAATCCTTGACTTAGTAGAAATATAATTATTTTTTTGTATAATTGGAAGGATTATATTAGCATCAATAGTGTATATAAACTATAGTATTAACATTGGAGTGTACAATCTCATCACAAATCTTGTATTCATTCCCATGGTGGAATTCAACACTACACTAGGGATATAATTACTCTATATGAATAATTATAAGATGAACTATAGAAGTAAGGAAATTTTCATAGTCCTTAATGAAAACAAAAGTCATTTTCAATATATATATATTCTGGCCTATGATTTTCCTAGAAGTACCTCCAATATCATTCATTATTGATATGAAAAGTTTGAAGGTATAAGGAAATTAATGTTTAAGGATATATAATTATACCATCATTCGAGAATAAATTGAATTATATCTGAAATATTATCATATACCACCCCCTAAATGTTAGGTAGATTGATCCATTGAAGACATATCTAAAAGCAACCCTATATCAGAGGCAATATATTGAACAACATATATAGCATTAAATGAATTAATGAAACCACATCAATATCTTATGGAGAAAGTATATATCCGGAAAAAATTGTATTTTGCAGTTCAGTTGTTATTATTTTGAGAAGAAGGATATATCGATGTGGCTATGAATTAGTTATAAAACATAATAGATTCAAATTATGTTAAAATTATCATCTCCTTGAAATTTATTATTTATTTTACTATCATCATAGATATCAATTCTCATGCAATAATTAAAGCTAATCTATGTATTATCATTTGACGGTGAATATAGAATAATTCTAAAATATTACCTTCGAAAAAATATAAAGGCTTTATGATTTTTTGTTATCCCATTCATCTAGACTAATAAATATGAATATTTTATGGATTTTACATATATAGTCTTTATGGTCTATCAAGATAAAATAAATGGTATTTAATAATTTTTAAATTTTTATATTCTCTACATGATATGAGAAGAATGAGGATTATCTAAGGTTCTTTTGAGAACTATAAGGAATGAGAATATTTTTTTTAAATTCATAAAATGTGAATTATCATTAAAAATAGTTTCATTATAGGGCTGAATTATATCCAATGAAGGATTCATAGTTGAACCTATGATGAAAAAAATGTATTGGAGTTGCCTCATCCTACAATGGAAACTAGGATTCATAGTTTCTTTCGTTTAACAGAATATTATTTGATGTTTTTAAAACAATTTTCATGCCTTTATAATCCACTTACCACAATATCTTGAAAAAGCGGATATGTTCATCATCAAAAATATATGTAATGATATATTCAATGAACTAATGAAGAGAGTGGTTAATCCACCATTTTTAACTATACTGTCAGATAGATAATGATTTATTATTTCTATTGACTCATCTCCAAAAGGAATTGGGTGCGTCCTTCTGTAAAATGATAAGATGATATATTGTTCATCTCATCAATTAATGATGCATGAAAATAATTATCCAATGAATTACCTGGAGCTACCTACTTTTATTTCGGATCATAAAAAATAGACACACAATTTATATGGAAATAAATCTGAAATATATATAAAAACCAACAATGTTTGATATATATATTTTCATCCAAATAGAATAGAACATGAGTCAAAATGATGTTGTTGGAACACATTAATGACTATTAATTTTCAATTTATAATCTCCTTGGAAGAGAAGAAAAGTCATATATTCATTATGTAGGGAAACCCCCATTGTTCAGGAAATTTTTATGATATAAGGATATCCTTTGAACAAGGATCTGGACGTGAGAATCATAAGGGAAGGTACATCATCAACACTATATCAAATGATTTATCAACCATCAATACTATATAATATCATGATATGTCAACTAAAATATCATTTGGTTGAAAATATGATAATGTTTTTAATAGATGGGATGTTTCCATAGTAATATATTGTTCTATAAGGTTCACTAAAATTTAATACAAGGCTATAGTTTCCATAATTCACGATGTTTATGAAAGAGATAATTGATTAATCTCATTTATATATATTATATAAACATATTATAAACACTATAATGTATAAGATACATTGAGAAAAAAATTGGGGATAAAATGAATAGAGACATTTTTAAATACACATCAAAATTTATGGTGTTTTTAAAATTGACAGAGGGAAAATAGATTTTATGTGGTTTCTTGAAACCAAAACCCAAACCATCGTGGATGTGGGGAAATATAACTATATTAATCAACCCCAAACTCCCCAGAAAATCCAAATTAATCTGTTTGATATGGTTTATAATATTTCAACTCAACAAGAAAACCCATTAAATTTGTATTCTTGGTGATTTATCTCCTGAAACATATTCCATGATACATGTAAATGAAGTGGTTGGGATGCATGGGGTACGACATTCTATCATTTATGATCATTATCCAGTGGTCAAATAATATTTTGTAGAAGTATCCAACATGAATATGATAAATCAGTTGCATTTTAGTATGACCTATCACCCCTAAATTGATGGCTTATCTAAAAGGACTATTCAGATACATGAGGACATGCTCAAAACAATATCAATTTAATATAAAGGTTGATGCGATAAAAACCACCAATAAATGTATTTCTCATACAATAACATCTTCCACTGAAGTATTAAAAATAAACTATTTGAATATATATATGGAAATAAATTTATAACTCATACTTTATAAGAATATGTTAGTGAAAAAAATTAATTGGCCCTAATATCATGAAAGAGATGACATAAAGCATTCATTACATCCAACAACATATAATGGATGCTCAAAATTGAAAAATTGAAATGATGAGAACCATTGAACGAAGATTTAGTTTGATTCTAGGGGTAATGATTTCCTTTCAATATCATAATGCATGTGAGTCATGAAATTTCCAAATAATTGGAAGCTTAAAACTATGTATATTACCCCCTATGAAATCCTTCAACACATAGGAGATGCAGAATATTTGTTATCACATCTATAAAAACTACATAAATTTCATGTTGTATTCCATTTTCTAACTTGAGGAAGTACAATCATAATTCATCACTTGTACTTAATCCAGAGATGGTACCACTGGAACATGAACACTCACATGAGGATCATGAAGTGGTGATTTTATACTATATAGACATGGTTTTACACAACAAGACTATTGGCCTCATTAATGTGTTTTGGATGAAACATAAATATTAATATGTGATGTGGGGACATGAGGATAAAATGAGATAGGAGAATCATCTCAATTTTTCAAATGAGAATATGAGGTTAATTTTAGGGAATTAAATTTCAAAATTGGTGGATAATGTAATATTTAAAAAATTCTAGAATAATATTTTTTTTCTAGAATTAATGTTTTTTAATTGTTATAAAATAATATAAAAATTCAAAATAAATAGAAACCAATAATATTTAATTTCATCATTACAATAGTCAGTTATGAAAACAAATAAATAGCCAAAATATATAGTTGGAAAAAAATTAAAATAGAAAAAATGGAAAAATAGCTATCATCCCAAACTACTAGAATCATTTGACCCACTACAATTATAATAGAAATAAAAACAATCTTATTAATCAAATCAACATCATAACACTTGAAAATATTTTCTTAGGGATAAATTATAGTGAATGATTTTTTGATTGACTAAAGTGGTATGTGTAGGGTATGAAGTGATATGTCACATTTGGGATTTGACTACTGGTTAATATGATTGTTGATCAGTATGATCATTGGAAAATATAATCATTGGGATATATACAATTGGTTGATAATTTTACAAATATAACTATTGTTTATAAAAATTATTGTCAATGGATAATTGATAATGAAATGAATATTGATGGGTTCAACTAGTAGAGTCATGTCATAGAGTGCTTATTTTTTAGAACCTGGATGTGAGGTATCATCACTAATGACTTCACTTGATGAATGCCATGTATAATTTCAGAAATTTATGCATGAAGGAAATTTCATCTACGATATCTTTAGGTTAGTGAATATGACCACTCGGTCATTGCTTACTAAGGCACACCATAAAACTACAAACATCAAAAAACATACCATTAAGGTTTATATGTGTGTAATAATGGGTCACATGTCTAGATCATAGTAACATAATGTGTAAATTCATTTAAATAATTAAAATATATATTCCATGAATTAATTTTTTCAATTGTTTACATAATAACATATATGTCTAATAAAAATACTATTTATAATCATATTTTAGGATGTAAGAAAACATATTTGTTTTATTTTTGAAATTATATTTAATATTATCAATAAACTATAGTATTCTAATAAATAATTTTTTAATGATATATTATGTCAATACACATTGACTTAAATAATTAATGGAAAAATGATATTATAAAGGCCTATAAATTTTTTATGTGATATAAATTTAATTGTTTCTATAAAATTAATATTTTTAAATAAATAATAATTTTTATATTTAAATGATAATATTATCAATTAGAGTGTCTTCCATATAATAAAAATAATTTTTTACATCATCACATCAAAATTAGGTGAGGGATAATTTATGTGAATGTTCAAAAATCAATTATTTTTTCTTGAAAATAATGAAATTCAATTTTTATGGTTTTAGTATATTTGATAACATCATGATTATTTATTGTTTATTTAATAATTAATTAAAAATTTCCACAACATAAAATTATTTATTTTTTTATTTTTTCATATTTTAATATATTTTAATAATTTTGGAAAAATAAATGCGTCTTTCCAATGACAAAAAATGGATTTATGATTTTTAAAACATTACAATAGTGAATGTTTAATATTCCATTCCAAAATATGTATTTAATAAATAATTTTGTATACGATAGTATGAAATATCATAAAATGTTACCCATATGTCATGAACAATGTGAAAAAGAATGCGTAAGGTAATTGTATAGAATTTTAAACAACCTCATTTGCTAAGACCTATATTTTGAAATTCCTAAATTAATCTCACACTTCTCCTTTAATAACATATCCATTAAACCATTTATATTGACTCCCAATTCATCCTCCCTTAATTATTTGTTATTATTATTTTTATGGAATCCCTCATGGTGTTCTCAGACCACCAATGATCCATCCAAATGTTTTTGGAAGAAATAATTAATGTAAGAGAAAATTTTCCAATCATGTTTACATTCAAGAGTCCTTTTGTTGTAAGCCTTCAAAATAAAAAAATAAATTATCCTTTCAAAATTATATTATCCCATTAAAATAGTAAAATTATTTTAATTTTTTAGACCCATATCCACTATGAAATGACCATATATAAAACCAACTTTTATACTCATCTTGCTGATGAAATAACTAATCCAATTTATCTTTATACATAATATATTTTTTATTTTCCAATTTATAATACTCAATTTTATTTAATTTCTATGGGTATTAACCTAAATATAATTTTTTTTTGTGATTTACACAAAATTAACCCATGTTTCCTTTTCATGGGAATCTAATGATGTAATGATCATGCCTTTATGATCTTTTTCAATGCATTTAATTTTTATAAGAATATAATTATTAATTATATGTGGTTTAATAATGAAATTATTTATTATGATATTTGTGACTCACAGGAAATAATGAAATATGATGGGTGAACCCTGATAGCTGTAAAATTAATTGGGTAATTAAATGATTCCCTACACATGACATCTCCTCTGTTATCTTGGTGAATGACCTTCATTATTTTCATTTATATCTACAGGGTGATAAAAATTACTGATATTCTTATGAATGTATCTTATAAATGTTTTGGTCTCGTTTTAATGTTGTGAATTATCATATTTTTATTATGATATACCTTTTTCCCATTCTTTATCAATATGCATCATCTTATTGTTTATGTGATGCAATATCACATTCTTAATGGCTCCCTTGCTATTTTCCTTAACGGGACACATTCTTACGCATTTCATTTTATGATTGTCCATATGATAAGATTAGTAGTAAAAGTGACCTGGATGAACCAACTATGATATCATTCATATTTATTTAGAATATTATTTTCTCTGTTCTTGTATTATAAACCTATGTTCCATGAAACATGACTGTAAAAGATCATTTTTATCACTATTGAATGAAAAGTTATGTAATAAAATGGTGGTATTCTAAAATTATGACGTGAAACTGGGGATTGGAGGGTTAAAATAATTTATGGAAATTTCTGAACAATTACACTTTTAATAAACTAGGTGAGATTCTTGATCTGTATACATGGTTTACCAAACGGTGAACCAACTATGAAAAAGTGACTATATAGGTGACAAAAAACATGAAAATTATACCATAAATAATGAATTATTCTTTAAACGATGCCCCAAATGGGAAAATTTGAACTGTCAATATATAGATTAAATTAAAAATCATGTCACGAGGTCTAAAAATCAATGAACAAGGTTTTCACCCTCACCTAACACATCGATAAGATTATATGGTTACTCTTTCATTCCACAGAGCTTGGAGTCATCCGTGAAACACACTTATATACTTATTGTTTGAATGTATTGTCGCATACTAAACTACCATCAAAAAGGTTGACAGAACAATGAGTCACATGGCCTTCAACACACATTCTCATACGCTAGATGCTACCGATTAGAAGTGAGTTCATCATGAGGTGAGAGGGGGAGACTATTCCCTCTTATCATTTCATCATAGTGGTATAATAGAGTAAATGAAAAAATATAATGTAAAAAATAACAATGAAAAGCAAGAGATGACAGATTAATATAATAAATTTAATAAATGTGGACAATGATAGTTTATACTAAAAATGAATGCAATACATGGTAACTATACACAACTAAAAATAGTTAAATAGAGACACATGTATTTTAGTCCAATATAAGAAATAAAAAAGATACAAATTCCCCAATGTAAATATCTTTGAGCATCCCGAACTCTTGCTCATTCCTCCATTCCTAACTCTACGTATAAGAAACATTACAAACAACATCGTTCCTACAAATAAATGTTTTACACAAGTTCCAAGGGTACCTCAGAAGGGTGTGAGATGAAATAATAGTAGGATGGAACCCATATTGTGATGACCAATCCAGAGAGTAAGATATCAATAAAATAATGTTAACATATAGAGAATTATAATAGAAATAATATATTTACATCACTCATCCATGTCTCATAGATACAGATGATGACTATATCTCTTTCATTCCATTGATAGTGTCTAAACATGTTAACATTTCATTAATTTAATAATTACCAATTAATTTTGATAGGTCACATGAGGCTTATTCCACCCTAACAAAATCATATGATAGTATTAATAATAAAGGTTCTATAATGCAATAAGGAAACCTTAACTGATGATATTTAATAATGAAGTTCCAAGGTAACGACCAAGGAAATGTAGACCTCAATGGATGCTAACTCTCTAGAGTATGATTCTCTCTAAAGGGTATGTGTTAAATACAAGGAGTATATTCCTTTAAATCTATAATAATATGCCTACTAAATCCAAAGTGACCCTCCTTGGTATAACAGGGCTATATAGTGACAGGGCCCTATGGGATATAACCATGGAACATACTTGTCATTGATGGATCTAAGGAGTGTGTCAAAGTAATACTTAAATGTTGCATGAGGGGTCCTATAGTGTCATATTAGGTATCAAAAAATTGAAAAGTAATGGGATATAGGTGGGTCTCAACCAATGAAAGCGGAATCCTTGAATCAGATTGGGGATAATGAGTGGTCAAGGCATTCCCTGAAAAGTATCCATGGCGAGTTCAACTCAGGACATTCATTTTTTATAATGAGTTCACTTAATATTCCATTTTGTTCAAGAATATACTCTCATTAGTTCTATAAGGAAATTAATATCTATACAAATCATTTAATCTATTTTTTTATTTTGAATAATGATGTTTTACTCTGATACCATCCATTAAAATGGATAGGGGTGCTACAGACATGAAACTGATAATTCATTAATGGACTTCATTCAACCCATGGAGCTCTTATAATGTAATCAAAAAATCACCCAATTTATAATAATGATAAACATTGAATCCATCAATGGAATATCTTCATGGAAATACATTTTTTACCCACGGTCTTATTAACATTCAATACATTCGAAATAATTTAATAATCTGATTTGAAGATTAGTAATCATGTATTAGACAATTCAATTAATAAAACCAACTCAAATTTTCCAAATCATAGAAAAATTAATCATAAGGATCCTTTGGTCACATATGATGTTTCAATGGAAAATTCAAATCACATACACTCTTAATTCCAATCTAAAAACCATCCAAACTCTTATTCGACATCTTGGTTTATTAATTTTTTAAAATGAGAAACCCATTGCTAATAATTCCATTATGAAACATGTACTAAACATGAAATAAGTCGAACAAAACATTGAGTAAAAAGAAAAAATTAGTTCAATAAGACATATATCATCAAATTCCATCAATACATTTTAAGCATAAAGGAATGAAACCTTTAATAGAGTGGATTTATTATTAAAATTATACATTCTAAAAAAAGTAAATTATAAAATCTAAGCATTTATTCAAGCTGTGTAGTTCCATTAGACCAGGAAACCAAATTATTTAACGATGAAATTAAAACATTCATCAATAAAGTGTTTAACGATATGGTCATGCCTCAAGAAAACCAAGTTAACAAATGGAATTTGATGATTTTTAATGCAAGAAGCTGCCTACTCGCACACATGTACATTAATATAAATATATATATATATATATAACCTTAACCCAATGAATGGGTTACACATTCCATGAGAGAACATACACATGGGTGATATTTATATTTATATACATCCATACCTGATTGTATATGTAATGACCAGCTAATTCGCACAGGCTTGAGAGTTCAATGAGTCATTACTTGCCCATAAGTGACATCACCATGACACCCAAGGTTTGAAATAAATGTTGAAGGGTTTCAGTGAGTGTTGGGGGGCAATTTACCATTTAATAATGATTTTATAATCCAAGAAACACATAACCAAACAATTCATTATATGATGTTTAATAAAAGAAAGACATCTCAACTATTTTATTCATATAAAAAAAACTCCAAAGTATTATATAATGTAAGACTGTATAAATATAAATATAAATAGAAGAAACCAACTAGAGGATCTAAGAAGACCCAATGACTCTAGGATCCACATTCCCCATGCTCCATGATCACCAAACAGCTCGATCATCCCAAAGTGGTGCTAAAAACGTGGGAAACATTAACCTTTTCTTTAACACGGATGATAACATCTGCAAATGACCCAATGTTCCATAGAAGGGATGCGTATAGAACATAATAGGATATCAAAAATTACATCCCTAATAATGAAACTGGGATATAAGTGTATTAAAAATTATTACAAAATAGTTAAAGAAAACAAATTCCCTAACAAATTTATAAAAAAATATAATCAAGTTCCTAAACTATTTGAGACAAAAGTGTACAAGTTTAATTAAAACCAATTTTTCTATAAGTTTATCAGATAATAGAATTAGTATAAACTCATACCAATCATTTTTCAATACAATATTTTTCATACCAGAACCATTCGAAAAACACCTGCAACCAACTATGAATTCAACATATTGTAGTTCCGTACTCATGAGAGGTTTCTCATTGATATACCAATTAATCAAAAGGTGATTGATTACCACGTGTCATTCAACATTTGGAACAAATAAAGACATATTACAACTATTAAACATATATTCAACATGAAAACACACCTTATAATCCCCAATATAATACCAAAACACCACTTTCAATAAAAACATCATTTTATTAAAAACATTTTTCATTAATACCATTATAATGACAACTCATTTTAGTAAAACAACTTTTTATTTAAAAATATTGACATTAAAACCATTTATTTTTTCTAGAAAATCAACCATTTAAAATCTATATTTTAATTTCTGGAATCTAAATCAATTTGAACCATAATTTATCAAGATTTCATAAATCTACCAAAAATGATTATTCCCAAAATAGATATTTATTTAGTATAGAAAACCACCTCGAATGTTAGGAAGACACTCGAGAATAGACCAAGAACGCTGAAGAAGGCGGGACGATTCTCGAGGAATGAACAAAGTTATCTTCTCCTAGGAAAAGCATGAATGAACATTGAATTATTTGATATTAAATAACATATATATACACACTATAGGTTCATATATAATAATTAAATAATATAGAAGATCTATATCTATAATGATATAAGAAAACATTACAAATCTGGAATAAATTGTGAGATGCCTCAAGTATCATATCAAGATTCCCAGAAAACAGCATAGATATCATCCTCTATCATAAAAATAACAATATTTATCCATTGTTTTTGTTTAAAAAATATCTTTACCCACATTATTTGTATTTATTTGAAAAGAAGAAGGATAGAAGTTGGAGATTTAAATTAATTGGAAAAGAACCAATAAGATTACACTTACCCCAAGATCTGGCTTGAAATCACCAATGGATGGATCTACGATGGCTCTAACTCATTTGGGGAGGGTTCTGCAGCCTTAATGTCAAATAAATATGAAAAATAGAGATGTTTTGAAGCCACAAATATATATACAGATAAAAAATTAGTATCCTCAAAGATAATAGGAGACATATTTGATCTTAGTGCACAGTTTGACCTCAAGGTATGGGCCAACCATGTATGGATGTGGGACCATCCTGTTAGTCCATAAATCTTAATAAAACCTCCAATCTCTCCCATACTTCACATTTAACATTTTATGGAAACACACATCTTTATGGATACACATAACTTTATGGATACCCCAAATATTATGTAAACATACAACATTATAGAAACACCCAACTTTTTTAAGAACACCCTAAATTATGGACACACCTAACTTTTTTTGAAACACCCAAATTTGTTAAAACCCCCAAATTTAGGGAAACAACCAACTTTATGTAATGTCCCAATATTTTAGAAACAACCAAATTAATTGAAATACCCAACTTTTAACAACAAACCTATTCAAATCCAAAACATTAAAAAATGCCTATTTTATTTAAAAAACACGAGGAATGGTTTATGTCCCTGAATCTATGATACTAAATTATATGAGTTCACACCACAAAAATATATTACAACATAAAAATATCATGGTACCTATAAACACCTTAACACTCTCAAATTAAGGGTGAAGCAAAATTCAGGGGTTTAGAAACATACACCAACAAGACAATGGTAGATAGAATCAACCCGATCACATTTGTATGGTGAGACGGTGATAAGGGATATTATTTAGTATGATGTTTTTTTAATTTTATTTTATTTTAATTAAATTTGTTAAAAACATAAACACCCCACACTTTTAACAACATTATTTGTAAAACTATGTTCCAATAGTGCATATTCCCCTGTTTAAGAAACACCTTCTGTATAATTTGTCCCACAATGTTAACCTAACTATGTGTAGCCTTTTAAAAACACCACTAACTCAATTAAACAAGGATTCATGTTTTCCTAAAGTGGTATGCATTGTTTCTAGAAAACCATGTCCCCTCTATTGGTCATTAAAAAGATTATTTTCCATGTCTAGCGATCCTGAAAAACATTGATCCATCTGGGAAACATAACGATCCTTCATCACAGTTGAAAAACATCACATAAAAGATATCCCACTCCAGGAATTCAATTAAGGTTCTTGGAGTTAATAATTATACATATATTAAATGAAACGGTTCAAAATCCATTGAATTTTGTTCAGTTCAATAACACGGTACTCTACAATCACCCACTATAAAATTTATCATATTCAATATGCATTAAAAAACAAATAAAACATCACAATAACTACAAGGTTCAGGAAGGATTATTATAAAGGTTTCATTTCAATTCGAATTCAAAACTATTCCATAATCACATCATTCTTCACATAATCCTTTACATCCTAATCCCACACTCATTTTTAAACTAGGTCACCGAAATTGTGGTAACTATAGCTTCATAAAACAAAGACACAATAGTTTCATTGTCTCAACAAACACATGATTGATAGTTCTCCCATCCATTGTTATTAACAAATGAAAGGGTCCAATTCCAATCAATGTTAATTCTACCCACATAATTTTTAAAAAAACCATGCCTCTAGAATTTTCTCCAGGAATTATTATATTAAAATGTAACGGTCTAGCCCCGATCTATCTAACAAAAATTGGTCACGAAATCATTCTCAAAAGACACTACATTCCTTAAAAACCACAGTATATTTCACTAAAAAACATGCTTTAAGAATTTTCATTATGACTGTAAAAATTGAACCAGATAAAGGGAAAGAGTTGAACAATATTGAATAAATATCTCAAAGAAGTTCGGAATATGCACTTGGACCAACTTAAAAGAAATGGATGGTGTCCTGCAATTCGACCACGGAGTTCCAACTCATGATCTATCGAATCAATTATGACTTATTAAGACCCTATATAAACCACACGCCAGCATGTAACACTATTAATTATCAC
This sequence comes from Viscum album, assembly GCA_963277665.1. Taxonomy (NCBI): domain Eukaryota; kingdom Viridiplantae; phylum Streptophyta; class Magnoliopsida; order Santalales; family Viscaceae; genus Viscum; species Viscum album. The sequence goes on along the minus strand of OY728157.1, from coordinate 38,568,801 downwards.
ACAACATGAAAAATAGATTTTAATGATTTAGCATGGAATATTACCAACACTCTATTAGTACAAATATTTTGACAAAAAGATAGGGAACATGCCCATCACACAGTAGAGTACACTATCATGGATGAAGAATTTTCCAACAAAACATACACACCCCCCTAAAATAAAAATAGGTGAACCACAATTGGATGACTTTATAGAAGAATCTTTTCTTCACATGATAATGCATCAACATTTTACAGAACACAAGCCTTTACTACCAAAGGCATTTTATGATCGTTAAAAATTTATTTCCAATGTCTATCACTCAAACAGAAATGTTTTTCAAGGGTTTCCTATTACATAAACATCGCCGATATCATGCTTCCAAGAATTCATATACACTTCTAAATCCCAACAACCTAGGGATGTTCATTAAAACCAACCATTTCCATTTGGTATAACATTTTTAGCTTCCTTATACATGGAAGGACACATTTACCATGTTCAACATGACACTATCTACCATAGGGGTATCCTAGTTGAAAAAATAATGAAAATTCACATTTATAAGTACACTAGATTTAAATACATAAAATAACAAGTGAATCTACTCCATGCCATGATCACAGTGTCAAAAAATACATGATGTTCAATGAAACCTAATCAGAATGTCAAAACACATGACTCCTATGAAAGCCATCTCAATAATTTGGATGAAACAGATTCATTAAGGCTATTTTCACCCTACTATGGATATGAACCACAACCAAACTAACCACCAAAATAGGATTATTTCATAGTCTCACTGCCTCATATGAACCTCATCCAAGAATAATCTGTGACCCATTATCTATTACTATTAATAATAATGGGTCAAAGGACCTATGGTGTATTTGAAAATTCCCAAGGCATGTATTAAATTATGAAAGTAGGCTTTTTATGATGATCACACCCATAGTAGATGCAAAATAATGACATGTACATCCATTATGGAAAGGTATTCCATTTAAAATCAAAATTCCTAAAATATACAATGACACCCAAACAACACAAAATGTCACAAAAGTTCATCATATAAGAATTTCATCAAGCACTAGGGGTTCTACCTTCCATAGACTATCCACTTACGAAGCACTATATCAAACATAACATTGGGTCACACTAACTGAAGTCACTATTCACAATGTTGATCATTTATGCCATTTCTAGAGGATCCATTTCAAGGAAACTCAAACAATCATTTAAAACCATTAAATTAAGGTTTTAATCATTGGACACCATTAGAGATTGAATTTCGAATCCCCTTACATTTTTTCACATTTCAAAAATTTATATGATTTAAACCAAATATCATGCAACCATTTTGAAACTAGATGGGAAAGTTCCATGATGCTTATTTTTTAAAATTTTTAAATGACTATGACACTAAATAATTAATTTGTAAATTTATAAGATAAATTTATTTAAAAATAATAACAAACAAAGAGACCTACTAGGGTTTCTTTTTTCAACTTGGGTTCTCCATAAATAAACACAATAACAATTTATGAAATTATTAAAGATCAAAAACCCTATGGTTGACATCAAAAAAACAATCCACAACTAACCTACAAAGGTTCATTTATACCATTAGCAGGTATACAATTGATGTTAAATTAAATATATATAGATCATACATTTATAAACATTATGAACATAACATGTTCATAGAATAACATATTGATTAAAATTTCCCAATTCATGAATAATCCAAACACTACATAAATTGGAAGATGGATGCTATATATTTGTGACAATGTCAATTCAAAAATTGACATGATCACATACAATGGTCCAGTTATGTGGGTGGCTATCTACAAAACTACAAAGAACCTATACACATTACATTTTTTCATTTGGAACTATTTAATCTCAACCAACATACATTATCATTTAAATTCATAGATCATTTTACAATAGTGAAAATACATGAGTTAACTTTTCCCAAGTATAAGTAACCAATACAACATATAACTAAAAATAGGCTCCCATCGTTAATACAAACTATAAACTAAGACAATTGAACAATTTTCATATATGAAAAACTAGTCACTAAAATCAGCTAAAACATATCAACGTGATGGAATAAAATAAGCATGGTATAATAAGAATTAAAAATATAAGTCATTATAAATAATTAAAAAAATATGTATAAATATATGAATGGAATACACTCAACAAAAAATATCCAATCAGCAGGAAAACAAAACTCAAACAACATAGCATGAAACTATGCATGGCGTGCTATTTTCATGTGTTTATATATGATGCATGGAATGAACCTTACTTTACATATAAATAAAAGGGTATAAATACATTAAAATCATAATCCAATAAGAATCATAAATGACAGAAATCACTAAATGTTAAATCATATAAACTGTAATATCAAACTGAGTGTATAAAAATTCCTAAACCTGGCCACATGGTCATATCCCATTTTTGGGGTGATCAGTACCAAGCACAAGTATTATCCATGAATAGAATCATTATTTGTCTCATGAGTACCAAAACAAAATAGTAATATAAAGTAAATGGACTTCCTTTGTATTCAACATTGTAATGCTCCAACCCGTCCTACCATAAGGCTGGTAGCTGGACCAGTGGGTCACATGTATCAATAGAGTCTCCCCGTATGCATGAGGCTACCGACTAGTAGTGAGGTATTTTTGAGGATGATGCATACCTTTCAAGGAGGGTTTCCTCCTACCCCGTCGATGGTAGAATTGACGCGGGTCTTTCAGTAGCAGCATCCTCCCACCTTCTCAGGGGATTGATGACCCTAGGATCCAGATTCATGGCCAAAAGCCATGCTGATGATTTTCGATCATCTGGAGATACATCTAGAGAAGAGGGTGATTCTAACAACCTACATGCTTCGATACTATGCCAAGAGGTGGTGAGATGTGATATCATAGGCATGACACCAGCAAAATATGTCTTGGGATGAGTTTCGGCACATATTCTATGATTACTTCTATCTGGATACCTTGAGGGTCGATCAAGACTGAGATTTATTGAGTCTAATGCAGGGTCCTCGTATTGTTATGGACTATTCCTCTAGTTTCACAGTGCTGCATCATTTCACTCCTATTCTTGGAGGTGATGAGTTGTTACTTGTATGGAAGTTTGAGGTTTGTCTGAGGCATGACATCTGATTTCTGGTGACTTCTTCCGGTGGAATTTGATATCCTCTATCATCAAATAGGAACTGATCACGTAGCACAATCTGAGGGATTCTGGAGTTCTGAGCCAGGGCAGTTTGATATCCAGAGTTAGTATTCCTCCTACTAATAGTTGGAAGCGCCACAAGGTGTCTACACATGGAGAGCAGAGTAGTCGGGATACATCTTCTGGTAGCCAGGGGGTGTGATACTAGTGCGTGAATAGCAGAAATATGATTCCACATTGCCCAAGAGACCCAGTGGAGTGCTGATCTTGCGGCATGATGGGTCACCTTCAGTGCGTATGTCAGATATTCTCACTAGTAGCTAGATGTGACTGGGGTAGTTAGTCGCCTAGTGTTTAGGCCTAGGTGGAGGTCGTGAATGGGGTATCCAGTCTACTAGTTTTAGGGATAGTAGGTTGGATCAGCTCATAGTGGTCAGTCATGGTCAACGGGCCATGACATAGGTCAGACTTTTGCAGTGGAGTAGACCCAATAGGAGCAGGATCCTAGACCCGCTACTATTTGAGGTACGATATTAGTAGCCACAGTTTTAGCTTCTAGTCTATTAAATAAAGGGGGTTCCCATAACATTATATTTGTTTCTATTTTAGTGAGGCTTAGGCACTTTATATTTTCCTCTCATGATATATTGACTCTAGAAAATCCAATGGGGAATAGAATGGCTACTGTACGTTAGTTCTTGGAGTTCCCACTAGAGGTCAGTGGGTGTCACTTCTTATTACATCTCTATGTCCTAGAGATGACAGGATACATTGTCAATCTTGGGATGGACTTGTCAGTTTATTTCCAGGAACTCATAGACTGTTATCATCATAGGGTGAGTTTTGTATCACTAGTGGGAGGATCCTTTCATCATATTGGTGAGTGGGATGTCCTGGTGAGTGGAGCAAGACCCGAGATTCATGGTTTTGGAGGAGTTACAACCAAGATAGATATTCTATATCTGGATGACCAGGAGACTTCACAGTTAGACTTTCCAGCAGTGGTAGATCATTTCAGAGATATCATTCTAGATGACTTTTTAGGTTTTCCTCTGGAGCGTGAGGTAGATATTTATATTGAGCATGTTCTAGGAGCGGCTTCGGTGTACATTATTCCTTATAGGATGGCTACAACCGAGCTGCATGAGCTCAAGAAGAAGTTGAAGTAGTTGCAGGAAAAGGGTTTCATTCAACCAAGTACTTCTCCATGGTGTTCGCCTATTATGTTTTCGAAGAAGGTAGACTGTACCATTAGGCTTTGTAAAGACATTCAGAAGTTGAACCAGTTGACGATCAATACCCTATATCCCTTACTGAGGATTGATGATCTCTTCGATCAACATCGAGGAGCCCGAGTGTTCTTGAAGATTGACATGAGGTCTGGTTACCATCAGTTGCACATTATACCATCATATATACCTCTTAAATCCTTCTAGAGTAGGTATGGTCTATATTAGTATATGGTTATTCTTTTCAATCCCACGAACGCGCCTTAAATTTTCATGGAACTAATGAACTGAGTGTTGCATCGATACTTGGATTGTTTCATGGTTTTCTTCATAGAAGATATCTTGTTGTACTCTCACACTAGACATGGCACTGCTACCCATCATGAGATCATTTTGAGTACACTAAGAGAGCATCAGCTATATGATAATCCCTCAAAGTGCAACTTTTGGATGGACCAGATTCACTTTTTGGGTCATGTTATCTCAGAGGAAGGAGTATCAGTAGACCCATGGAATGTGAGAGCGGTAGTCACCTAGGATCATCCAATGAACTTATTTGAGGTGAGGAGTTTTCTAGGGCTTGCTAGATACTATATATTCTTTATTCAGGACATTTCACGATTATTAGTACTACTGATGGGTTTGACTAAGAAGGGTGGGACGTTATTATAGTCAGATTCTTGTGATTCATCCATTCAGGAGTTGAAATGGAGGTTAACATCAACACCAATAATAGTCTTTCCAAAGACGGGGAAGCGCTATAATTATACTATGATGCATTAGGGATCGGGCTGGGAGTTGTGCTTGTGCAGGGAGATTGAGTCGTTGCGTACGGGCCTCGATAGTTGAGGACACATAAGAGGAATTACCCGATGCATGATCTGGAGTTGGCAGATATTGTTCATGCATTATTTTGTAGGATACATTAAATTCTGGGAGAGAATTTTGTGGTTTTCACTTCCCACAAGATTCTCAAGTAATTCTTCACTCAGCGTGATCTAAATTTGAGATAGCCAAGGTGGGTCGAATAACTTTAGTCCTTTGACTTTGAGCTTGCCTATACACCGAGGGAGGGAAATACAGTGGCTGATGCGTTGAGCATGAGGACTCAGATAAAGGTAGTTTAGGAGCCTAGTAGTGAGTGGTAGCTTATGACGTTGTTCTCTAAGATGCACTTGATGGTACATGACAGTCAGGGGAAAACGTTTCTTTCTTCTATAAATTTTACCTCTACTCATCTTGATAGAATGCGAATGAAGAATCCATTATATTCAAAAGGCCGAGTCCTATGAGATAGTGTGTTATGAGAGGACCATATTCTTTTATGGACCATAGTCGAGGATGAGATCTTAAATTTCAAGGGGCGTGTATGGGTTCCATCAAATATACGAGAGGACCTGATGTGGGATTATCATTCCTCAATTTGGGCAGTTCATCTTGGTATCACTGAGATTTATTATGATCTACACTGTCAGTATTGGTGGCCATGTATAAAGAGTGATGTTGTTGGTTTTATCATGAGGTGTTCCACCTATCAGCAGGTGAATGCGGAGCATCAGTGTCCAGTAGGTCTTTTACAGCGGGTACCCATTCCCAAGTGGAAGTGGAACGACATCGCGATGGATTTCATAATGTGGTTTTCAAGGTTTCCTTGAGGGAATGATTCCCTTTGGGTTTTCATTGACATACTCACAAAGGATTCCCACATCCTCTCGATCAGTTTGACCTTCAGTGTTGATGAGCAAGGACAATTTTACATCTGTGAGATTGTACGTCTGCATAGAGTCACACACTCCATTATTTCAGACAGGGATGCATGTTTTACTTCTAGGGTATGTAAGAGGATTTAGAAGGCTTTGGGTATAATGTTACATTTGAGAATAACTTACCACTCCATGATATATGGCCAGTCCAAGAGTACGATTCAGGTTCTTGATGATATTCTATGTGCATGCATCCGAAATTTTGGAGGTTCTTGGGAGAAGAATATACATCTTGTGTAGTTTGTTTACAAGAATTGTTTCCAAGAAACTATTCAGATGGAAACATTTGAGGCTTTGTACGGTATAACATGTCGATAACCATTATGTTGTCTACATATAGGAGATGAATCTTTGCTAGGACCTCATATTGTTAAGGAGACCACAGAGCAGTTATAGTTAATTCGGAAGAGAATGGCTACTACACAGCCTCGATAGAAGTGTTATGCTGATATGTGGAGATGACATCTTGCATTTGAGTTTAGAGATCTGGTTTTCATAGGTGTCACACCAATGTTGGGACACAGGAGGATTAGGAGATAGGGTATGTTTTCACCGAGGTATATCCGGCTATTTGAGTTGTTGGATAGAGTTTGGTCGGTTTCCTGTCAGTTGATGTTTCCACAGAGGTATTGGGGTTTGCATGATGTATTACACATTTCTTAGCTCCGATGTTACATTCAGACTCGTATCATGTATTTCAACCTGAGGATGATGGGCTCGATGTGGATGCCTTATTTGAGAAGCATCCTATCCAGATTATTGATCGCAGTACAAAGGATCTTTGTGGTTGGTCTGTTCCTTTGGTATGAGTACTATGGCCGCATGGGAAGGTACATGATGAGATTTGGGAGAGGTAGGCCGATGTACGAGCACAGTGTCTGGAACTATTCATGGTATCTTCTTCAATGCCACGCTAGGGAAATTCAGGGATGAATTTATAAAGGGGGGGGGGAGTGTTTAAGAAACCAGAACTTCTTTTCAGGTATATTTTCATTTTTTTATCGTTTTTGAAAAAAATATGCACTTCCGGAAATTTTCAAAGTACACGTCGTGTACTTTGAAAATACATGTCATATAATCAGTTACTCCATGTAGCTGGGTGATGGCCATGTAGAGTCCATGCACACAAACGTGTTTGGTTGACATTGAGTCTGCCTAACGAGGAGTACGAAAACCTCGAGTACACACTGTGTACTTCATAAGTACTCTCCTTGTACTTTCTCTTTTTCATTAAATGCACTAGGGTCACATCTAATTTCCAGAACCGTCTTCTTCTGGGTTTTCTTTGTCTGAGAGAACCTGCACAATCGTGTTCCTTATTCAAGCCCCCGAGTCATCATCCGATCACTGATTCGACCGCCATCTATTGTGTTGGGATCATCTGGGTAAGCTCTCTCTTCTACATGAGCCTCATTTCATGATTCCTCTCCTTTCTCAAGTTATCGTCACTTGAACGTTTTAGACATTTCATTAGATCTTTGGTTTTCTAAGGTGATTCAAATCTCGAGTTTCTTATATAGTGATTTTCCTATTGTCGATGTAGGTGGTTTGTGACATTCCGCTGAATGTATTTGAGTGTTATGTGCAGTTTTGACCAATACACTTGAAAGTGGTATTTCAGGTTTACCATTTTACCCCTTTTGATTTCTAAACATGATTTTATTCATGTGTAGAGGTTTATTGGATGTTAATAGCGTCGATTAATATGGATTAGATGTTTTAACAATGCATGACTTGTTTACGATGTTTGGTATTGTAGGTCCATTTTTCCACCTTGCATGTATTCTCATGCGTATTCCAGTAGGGTGGAGAGTTTGCATTGTGACCTACTTGATATGTCGTAGACTTGTTATCCAATTAGTTCTATAGGTTTAATTTGGTAATATTGAATTTATATTCTCCTAGACCTGCATAGGTCCGTGAGAACCTGGTGTATTAGATATAAGGGGAATTGGCCAAGTGAGCTTTCTCAGAGAGTCTTTGAGAACCTTAGGCGGTAAGGGGGATTGACCGAGTGAGCTTCCTCAAGGATCCTATGACCACATGGGGATATAAGGGGGTTTTACTGAGTGAGATTCTGTAGATAGTCCTTGACTACTTTATACTATAATCGGAATGGACTGAGTGAGCTTCCATAGAGAGTCCTTGAATTACCTGAACGACATGGGACTGTAAGTGGAATTACCAGAGTGAGCTTCCTCAGAGAGTCCATGAACATTGGGCTATAAGGGGAATTGACCATTTGATCTTCCTTAGGGACTCTGTTACTACCTTAGACTATAGGGGGAAATTACTATGTGAGTGCTTCCTCAAAGAGTGTATTTATATATTCTTTTGACATAACCAGAGGGGTTAGACAGAGGGTACTGCCCAGAGGGTCGCTTGCACTTGTTGAGTAGGACTAGAGGGGGTGTGATGTGAGTACTTCTTAGAGGGTTACCTAATTGAGTTTAGCCGCTTGTTTAACTGTTACCTGATATTGAATCTGTGGGTTGTTTACTACTGAGTACTTTCAGTTTTATGCTTTCTGTACATTTACCTGCCATATATTCACTGAATGTTTAGCATAGATATTTGGGTGGTTTTCTACTGGGATTTAGTCTCACACCCTGTTTGGTCCATGGTTTTGGGCCTAAACATATTACATTGTCATAGGTATAGATAAGGGTGAGTGCCCTTCTGCTTCTGCTTCATGATTTGCTATGGAGCTAGATAGCAGGGGACCAATCATAGGCTTGCTATGATTAGGATCTATTTATCTATTTCTTTTGTACTTTGGATTAGTACTATTTGTATTCATCATTTTTACTTCTTTGGTTGTTTTAGTGGACATATTTCTCATCAATCATCTTATATATATGTGTTCCAGTTGTTTATTTTTTCATTCTTCTGCTATTTACTGTTGTTGGAAATTTACATCTTCCGCTATTGTATATTTGTTTCTCTTCCATTGTGTTACTCTGCCAATGAGGTCATTGTTTCCCCACTATCACACCCAAGGCCCTCACTTCTAGTCGATAGCCTCTAGTGTTCGGGTAAATGGGCTTGAGGACATGTGACAAACCGGGTACGGGGTGCCTCTAGATGGCTTCTGGAACATCGAAGTTGCAAATTATTTCATGATAAATATTATGGATATGTAATATAATGACCCCTTTAAACATAGCTCACAAACCATAGTTGAATATGACATATAAACTGAATTTGGTCAACATACCTGACTTAAATGTAATTAATTAAATAGTAATATATAAAATGGTAATAACTAAAAATAATGTAATTATAAAATTGATTAATTTTATCAATCATGTATACAATTAACAAAATTATATTATAAAAAAAGTGTTCTGAAATTCACCTAAAATGAAAGGATAGTTAAGGGTTTCTATTTCAATTTATATTCCATTAAGATTTATTTGTTATTATAAAGCTTGTTTTTTTATTTATTGTGCATACTACCATTTTACATGATATATCATGAATATAGATACTCTCATTTTATTATGAAATAAAATTAATTTTATTCCGTAAAGATGATTATCAATAAAAATGTTTCAAAGTGGTATGGGAACCCATATACACTACTACAAATACGCCCTTTATCAGTGCAAAAAAAATAGCAAATAAAGACCGCTTTTATCAGCACTAAAAAAGCGCACTGATAAAAGGTGTCTTTTATCAGTGCTCAAAAAAGCACAGATAAAAGTACCCCTTTATCATCGCTTTTTTTAGCGCTGATAAAGGGGTCCTATATCAGCGATTCCTTTATCACCGCTTTCGTTTTAGCGCTGATAAAGGACCCGTTTATCAGTGCTTTAAAAAAAGTGCTGATAAAAGTAAAAAAAATTAAAAAAATTAAAAAATTAAATTTTTTTTAAAAAAATACATAAAATTAAAAAAATCATGCCAATCGTGGGGGGGGGGATTTTATAGCGTTTGATCCCCACTTTTAACAGTTCTTTTTAGACCCTCCATCACCCGCACACACCCCCTCCACCCTTTATCAGTGCTAGCCCCCAACATCCACCAACATGTGCGCGCCTCTACCTCTAGCAGGTTTTGAACTCGAGACCTCTCCCCTGCGCCCCTAAGCCCTTACCACTACTCTATTTTGATTTGTTTGCTATTTCATGATATCTCTCTCTATATATATATTTATATTTATTCGTATTGTAATATATATTTATATTAATATATATATATATATATATTTATATTAATATATATATAGTTATATTAATATATATATATATAGTTATATTAATATATATATAGTTATGTTAATATATATATGTATATTAATATATATATATAGTGATATTAATATATATATATAGTTATATTTATTCGTATAGTAATATATATTTATATTAATATCTATATATAGTTATATTAATATATCTATATATTGTTATATTAATATATATATATATTTATATATATATAGTTATATTTATTCGTATAGTAATATATATTTATATTAATATACATATATATATAGTAATGTGAATATATATATTTATAGTGATATTAATATATATATTTATAGTGATATTAATATATATATAGTAATATTAATATATATGTAGATATATTAATATATATATATAGCCAGATTAATATATATATATATAATTATATTGATATATAGTAGTTATATAAATGTTAATATATAGGTATTTTAAATATAATGGATATTAGTTATTATTTATATAGAGCTAATGTATTTTATATGTAAATATGACAAATTATTTAATATAAAAATTTAAATTTTAGGTGTGAATATAAAAAAAAATATGTACATATAGTTATATATTTGATTATAAATAGTAGTGCATTATAAAAAATGATAAAATTTCAAAGAACTAATATCAATATGAATGTAATACCTTGAAATAAATTCAGTCCCCACAAAAAAATCCAATAATACCCCCTCAAATGAGGCTGAAAACCCACAAAATGTTAAAAAAATCTGGGTACCCCGACTAAAAACTCAGTTTTAGAGGCCTTCTGGGACTCTTTTGGCCTCAAAAAACGCTTGACCGGGACACCCCAAGTCACAGCGATGTTGAGCTCGTCGCAGGCTTCGATTTTATATGTGGTAGAGCTCAAACGGACACCCAGATCAAAAGTTATGGCCATTTGAAGTTTGAGTTGCGTTTTCAACTTATTTTGGATCTTTTTTTAAATTTTTTTAATTTTGTAGTCTTCAAATTGTTATTAAATGACAACTAATCCATAATAATTAGAAAATTAATAATTAATTTTTTTTTAATTTTTTAAGAAGCCATTTTCACTAAATATCTTATATATTAAGTATATTAAGTGTTAATGTACATTTATACTTATCTATAATATATTTAAAACTTATATATTATATCTATATTGATATAACTATATTTATATATTAATATATTAATATATATTTTTTATTTTTTTGTTGAATTCGACACTTTATCAATACTTTTTTAAAAACCACTAATAAAGCCCCCCCCCCCTTTATCAGCGCTACTAAACAAGCGCTGATAAAGGGGGGCTCTTTATCAGCTCTAAGAAAAGCACTGATAAAGGGGAAATTTTATTAGTTCTTTTTTAGCACTGATAAAGGCACCCTTTATCAGCGCTTTTTTAAGGGCTGATAAAGGCTCCCCCCTTTATCAGCGCTTTTTCGTTAGTGCTGATTAAGGGGGGGGGGCATTGGGAAAAACTGTTTTTGTGGTAGTGAGAGTGTTTAAAGAATATTTTTCTTCTAGAATAATTTAAATAATCATAAAATGGGGATTCCATAATATTATATATTATATCAATTATTCAATAAACAATTTAATTTTATCATAATATGATTAATCGTGATCTTTATCATTTAATAATACACTTTCTCACTCGTTGATACATAAATAATTTTGAACATGTTTTTAGGAAAACCCGACTTTATTTCTATCATTTTTTGGTGAACCATTATTCTGCTTAAAATTCCCTTTTATGAATAATATTTCATAAAAAAATTATGTTTTAAAGTCTTTTAGTAAATATATATTTACATTATTTCATATACTAATATTTTTCAAATTCATATTTTTTACTATTTCGAAAAATTAAATATACTGTATTTATCCATTGCAAAAGGATTTTACGTTTTACTCATGAGACATGTTTATATTTATCTACCATGTTTATATTGAATCCTCCATTGCAAGATTAAAAAGTTATTTGAAAAGAAATATCTCTCAATATTTATTTATAACTAATTATTTTTCCAAACATATCAGTATTTTCCTAAATAATGTTTTCCAATGAACTATATATAATATTTCCATTAATAAATGACGATGAACCTTTATTTTACTCAACATAGGGTATGTTGTGCTAATATCATCTTTAATAATTCTCTTAATGATTTATGATTTATTTTTCTAAGGATATAATTCATTTTCAATTCCATTATTCCCATTTCCCCTTTAAATATTCTGTTTTATATTATCATCAAAAATTGAAATCATCTTATTTTACTATATCATTTATCATGGATATGTTCATTCCTCAATAATATATCATTTTTAAGGTGATCACAGAAAATATTATTTAATTATTTTTTGATATATTGATAAATCAGAATTATTTATTCAATATGGATATTTGATAAGGCACATTATTTATATTGGATATATGGAATGACTGGGACAATCGATACATGAGTTGGGGACCATTTAAGGTAATACCTATAGTTTGGAGAATGGAAAATGTAATCCCATTGACACATGTGTAGTCTCATGGAATGAGTCAGTTGTCTAGCCTATTCAAATTGGGTTTTACCTAATATTATAAACAATATTGTTATTTTTCTACATGGTATTGGTTCCATCTACCTAGAAAACATGGCATTCAATAATAGAGAACTTCACTCATTTAGCTTTAGAAATTATTCATCCATGAGATTTTACATTATCATATCTATGGATAAATTTAATTTACACTACATTGATTAAATGGAATGTGTTTTAGTTCCATATCATTCTATATTTATTTTTTACTTTTATAGTTAATTGAATGGAATGTGTTTCCATTTATTACCCTTCCATTTTGTATATGCATTTCCTTCTAAATATTTTGCTAAAATGGTATGTGTGGTTAGTTATTTTCAAGGCCGTGATTATTATTCTCATCAAATCATTATTTGTTCCACTATACTTTACCCTTATTAGAAATATGAGATCACCCTTATTATGTTTCTTATTCCCATGAATCCAATAAGCGTACTATGAGAGATATGCATTGAAATACTAGATTGAATAAATTTCTGTTCTATCTCATTTATTTGAAAATAAATTCTGATGTAATTAGTGTATTAATTTTTAACACAAGACTCAGGTATACATACAGTTTTCTTAGACAATTAAATAGTCAGTCCTTCAAGATTTTATTCATTGTAATAATTTTAATGTAATTAATATCATAAAAAATCTCTCAGATTTTAGAAGCAAGCTTTCTATATATGGTTCTATGATATTTCTGGTCATATCCCCTATTTTAATTCCTATCAATTTTACCATTTATCATGTTGATTTTTAACCATTTGTTCAATTAATTTTTACCAAAATAATGAAAATGACCTTATTAGAAAATATTTATATTAAGAATACAAATTCATAAACCACTTTACCCAATTAAACTTATATATGTGGTAATAATTAAAAATATTGGAATTCCAAATATCAAAATAAAAAGAGTTCTTTGAAAAAGATGTGTTATTATAATTTAATAATTTATTTCATATGAATATAATAATTTAAAACATTTAATGTTAATTTCACCTATTAATTTTTCATTTTATATATCATGAGATTAATTATAATATATATTTCTATAATTATAATATATTTTTTTACTATAAAAAGTTTTAATATCTTTATGTTTACATGAGGTTTTATTGTAAATTTAATTTTTTTTAATAATATTTCACATTTTATACACATTATTTATTAATTTTTACAATGAATTATAATTATTAATAATATGATTCATTTTATTTTGGAGGTTCATGTTCTAAAAACTATTTAATATATTATCAATTTTATGGAAAACAAATACTACTATATCGGGATGTTATAACCCATTTTATGGTACTAGGGATATATGAAGGAGAGTCTCATAATAATAATCCCATATGTATCCTATTGTGATAGTCAATGTTTTTTTGTAGAAGACACCTACAATTATATGGTAAAATCCATGTATTTTATGTTTCCTGATGATTTTCAAATAATATAACCCATGTGTTAGAATAAGATAAGTATACAGTCTATTTTGAGATATCTAACACATTGTGAGTGGTAATATTATTATACTTTTCATTTGTGGAAATAAAAATATAATATTTTATAATATTATAGGAATTGTTTTGTTGATGAAATGATAGGGTTTTGGTTAGTGGCCCATTTTATATATGAATTACAGGTATGAATTCATATATAATATCATGGTCTTATAATAAAATTGACATGGTAGTCATTTGAAGACATACTGATGTTAGAGTGTAGGTCCCCAATGTGTGTTTTGTATTTGAGAACTTTCCTACGATTCTAAGCCATATATCATCCATTTATTGTGTGTGGGGAATCTATTTATTCATGGGTTTGGAACCCTATCATTCATGAAGAGGTGAGGTCCCCCATAATATTGTTAGATTTGGAACCACCCTATGTTATATGTCATGCATCCTCCATGAATAGAAGATGTTGTTTTACATGAGGTGGTGTATATATTCATCCTTTTGATGGTTTAATAATACCTTAATTTATGGGCACACCTCAAAGAGAATTTTTTTTCCACAATATATTCAATGAGTTATTATAGAAATTAAGGATTTTGATTGGTGTGTGTATTACTATTATAAATTTTTTTTTAACTAGATTTGTTCATCTTCTTAATATAACATCTAACAAGGTTATAAAAAGTTGATTATTTATATTTTGATAATTTTATAATCTCTAATTTATTATGATATAGGTTCCATCATGTATATTATTATTAAATTTGATAAATCTTCTATTAATCACTATTTTCATTACATTTTTATAATATTTAGGTGGTCAAAATTTTCCATTAGTTTGGGGTTTTAAACTGTATTGTGGTTTCATATTTTCGTTAGAATTTTTGAGAATTATTCATGTAATTTTATTCTTATTACTTCATAGGACTTATTTCCATGTATGTTGAATATGTAAATTCAATTCACAATTTGAAAATTACCTTGGGGAAATTTGAGGTGGTGGATCTAGTTATGCTAATGAATTGTGGAGTATGGTGGTTCATGGAGTCAAAAACTACCATGTGAGATTATTCTATGATTCCCCTAATAATAATATGTCTTCATGTATATTATGTCAATTAGAATATTATAAATTTTTTGTCATATTAATTTTCCATCTTTTTAGCCATTATGGTAATGTTCGTGTTGGTGGATATTACATATATGCATTGGGATTCAGTTCAGCTGTTTTTATATATTATGAGTTCAATTAGTTATAATATATATCAGATGTGTATATATGTTGTATAATATTGTATACTAGTACATCGTATATATATTTTATGCCTTTTGGTTTATAGCCTCCGTCACTTAGCCAAATAGAGTAATTGTAAGGGTTATACACATGGATTACCATCAATTCATGTGGGGTCTCAAAATTTGGGCATTATAAACCCCCATAGAAATAAATATTTATTACACATTTATTCATCAATTTAAATATATAATATAAAATTAAAATTATGATACATTGAAAACGAAGTGAAAAAAACCCATTTATAATTAACCACTTGGGTATAGAAATATCTACTATTTTATTTTTCTTTCAAAAAAATCCATCAAATTCTATCCAATTGATATCCAAATATACAAAATTTCATATTTATATTTACTAAATTTTCAACCTAATTATTATTTTAATTTACTTTATTTTTTTATTATAATGGAGTATGTTTTATCTGGATATGAAACAATATATTCAAAGAATTAAAATTACATTAAATGGGAGTTAGTTTAGAAAATTTTAATATTAATAATAATTTATGTTGTCATTTGCACTAATTTTATTCTTTGTTAATGATGATACTAGTTTCAATAAACTTATTTTTCACAAATAACCATTTATTGAATAGTTACTTTTTAGTATTTTATTTATTCCAATGTTCTTTTCCCCAAATTCATTCATTACTTTTCAATGAAAACTAAAAGCCTAGTAAATATGATGTTTACCATATAATATAAATACTTTGAACACCCAAATTTTCATTCCACTATACCATCATATATTAATGAATCTCCATGTTTATGTTTGATATGTGAACATATTGATTCCCAAAATCAAATTATTTTTTCACTCATATCCTACGAAAAATATTTATTAATAAATACCTAATTTTCATAATAATTAATTAATTCTTCATGTTTTTGATATTTCCATTTACACATTGTTATATAAAATAATAATATAGTTCCACCAACACTCTTTTTATTAAAATCAATTAGAGATAAAAAAAATAGTCTTCCTTATTAGTATGAAAAATATAGTTAAGTCACTATACCACCTTTCCATTTTACATTGGTCAAATACAATAATTAATTTTTTTTAATTCATAAAAAAACATATCTCATCCAAGCATGATCCCCCCATTTATGATTTTTATGAGTACTAATATTAGGCTAAAATAAAATATTTAATATGGATAAACATTTTACTATCCAACAAGTTGGATTATTATTTATTTTCTAAATAGAACTACTCTACGAACACATATACATGAATCCTCTAGTATAATTTTATTATTTATTTTTTGTAATAGTTTATTGAGTAAATTATTATTTATCATTGAACTAGTAATAAATCCATAATTTTTTTATAATTACATTTATATATTGATATATATTACTTAAATGTATTATTACCATTATTTATATTCTTCAAAATATTATCATATAAGTCCTAAAAATATAATGAAAATCCCAAATATTTTTTCATTCCCTCCCAACATATTTATTTACTATCTATGTAGAATATTGATTTTAATTAGTTTTACCATTATACATTACAAAAACATTTATCCTCATATTCTTTTTTAGCTTACCAAAATAATTAATTTTATAATAACAATTTATTTTAATTAATGATCCATTAACGGAATTAGCATCTCCTTCAAAATATATGTCATGTTTCTCTATTTGTTCCCTACTATTTCATATAAGCATTATAATAATTAATCACATATTCTTGTAATCCCTTTGTCAATTATTATCAAAAATATTTTTCCCCTGTATACACCATGTTCTAATTTTACATATCACTATAGAGAGAAAAAAATATGTTTAGTGGATTTTTATTTCTAGACATCCCAACAACCATATTTAATGTAAAAACCGGGCCAAAACCATCCTAAAAATATTTCAGTTCAAACTATAGTGTGAACTCAGGCATGTCACCCAGAATTATAGATAATGTCGACTAGATATGGAGGTCTAAAAATGTTTTGGTTGTGGTCTATACCTCTTATATTATTTAAATCAATAGTAGTGAATATAAGACGTTCATAGACAATAAAATTAATAACGAGTAATATTGACGAAATAAATATATAAATTTCAATAAATATTTCTACAAGACATAAAACTGAAACATTTTTTCTGTGAATATAAAACAATATAACTAGCTTCCAACTAAGAATAATATATATATATATATATATATAATAAAATGACCAAATTTATGAGGCTCTACTACAAATCCATGCCATAGAACATCCCAATATCCATATTACTTCCATTATAATTTACATTGATCTAAACTCTTAGGGGACTCTCAAATATATGCCTACAATAACCTTGATAGAGTTTCATTTGTACCTATAGTTCATTAGTGGAACAAGTAGAATGTGAGAATATAAATCATCAGGGAAAAATCTGTTTTTCCTCATAATAACTTGTATATGTTGTGATACGGTCATGTAACATTATTAGATAAACTAAATAAATAAACTATATAATGAAATAAAATAAATAAATAAACCACCTTAGTATCTATTTCATTCAAAAATTGGACCATCTTTGATCACATAATAATGACCGTTCCTCCATGGTATCTCCATATACCAAAGGGAGCACTACCATAATGATATCCAATCCTAATAACCATTTCCAATCCGTATGTACAAAACTTTGTTCGACTATACCTGCCTCAACCTCAGCCTTAGTGAATTTATTTCGGCTATGAACCCTAAGGGAACCTATCATTAATCAGTGGGTATGTTGTGCCCACACCACAACAGAGGAGTAGTTGAATATTGGGTGTCACCATGCTACCCTCATATTAATCCCCACTGGTTGAACCCAATGAAAGTACTTGACCATTCTCCATGTGATGAAAATGTATGATTGGGAGGCCTTACAAAATCCAATACAACTTTGAATGAATGATTCATGGAAAAACTATGAAATCGAAGGTAATAACCTACTTTGATTCAATTTTCAAATCATAGTAATAAAATATCTCATGTCCTCTTAGTCAAACCATCTATTTTCCATCCTTCCAATATGAGGGAGTATCCTAAGCAGTGATTGAGGGGATCTAGATACCAATCTTTTGATTCTCAACATCTATGTCTAGGGATATACACCCACTTGAAACTATAAAACATCATTCTAGTCTCATGAATTATCAAAATTCATAATAGTCAGGTCGTATCACTATTATATTGTTGACATATGATAATTAAAAATGATGTCAATGAATAAAGTGGGTCTCCACCATCATATGAATACTTATATTTTGGTAATCACAATGTTCATATTATAAATCATAGTTTCAATATATATAACTCGACTTATACCTAAACTATATAACTGAATGCTTAAAAATATATTCATATTTCTCAAATATACAATGAAATTTGATCCCAAACACACTCGGAAACACATTGCCTCATCTGTCTAATTTTGGCATTCTCTAACATCATTGTATTTCACATATGTGCCATGCTAAACTGATGATTCATAGGTATCCAAAAAAATTACTTTTTTTTCATTATAAACATAAAATATATATAAATACACAAACTTAATGATGAATACACACACCCATGATCATCATATCATCCTTAACAGTCATATAGGTCAGAAAACGTCATATGGTGACTCACATAACCAACTTTACCAAACCCACATGTATCCAATCAGGCCATGTCTATAAATGAGGCATCCACACAATTACCTAGGGTAATTTTACATCAGATGAACCCCTATGAATGCCCCCATTATCATGAATGTTCATTATTCAAAACTCAATGCTCTAAAAACCTCAAATCCATTGGAATTATCAATAGGTTACCATATTATTTTTGGATACACGAGGTTCATCACAATAAAAAATTATTTGTAGACAGAATATGGTTTATCATGATCATCAAGGTCAATCTTTTATGGAACTATCACACATCCCTTGGCCCTGATGAATCCAACTAGGGCCAACTAGTATGAACCATCACTTTCCCCTATGAGGAAGTTCCAAGGTAAGACATATTATGTCCTCTAAACTAAGGTTGAATTAATTTCATTTTATTTGACCCATCTCAATGTGTCTCAATAATATAGTGGTGTTTATATTTTTTTGTATCATCCATTAGTTTAAAAGTATTAATACATTATCAAAAGGCATAATGTGGTCTTGGAACATTGATTCATTATGAACATATCATTTTACTAAATAAATTAATTAATCATTATAAAATTATAAAAACATTGAAACCCTTTAATGGTGAGTATACAACTCACAAAAAATATAATAGTCCTAAACCACATTTCTTGATTCATGGTCCCCTCCTCACATCCAATATGATTTCTGATTTTTATTCTAATGGCCAACATTGTGCCAAGGAAAAACTAAGCCCATTCTGCCTTTTCTATGATCAAATAAGCTCATCATAGTCTGTCTAGATCATAACTCAATATAATAAATACCAAATTAATTAATAAAATTAATTATTAGTAATTAATTAATACCATTAAAGTGTTATATATTTATGAATAACTAACAAGATCTTACTCATCCATCTACCCAAGGGAGGCCCGCAGGGGACTCTAGAGCACTCATAAAAAATCTATATTCATAATATCCATCTTTATAAAAAAATTAAATGTCATCCTAGAGAACAAATTCATGTTGTGATGTACCACTGATAGAAAAAAAGAGCAGCATCACTAATACATCATCTTAGGAATACTTATTTATAGGAAGAATGAGTGTCCCATGATAATCAGGTGATTCAATCATGCTATGATTGAATATACCATTAAATACTAATATTAAGATGATAAAAATAAGAATAGTGTAATTAATATATCATAATATTTTGAAAGATGATTATTTGTGTTGAAAATCATTATAGATTGTTAAGAACACATCCATTTTTTATGCATGAAAGGAAGGGGTAATCAGGACGATGGTGTACTAACATTCATAAAGGGGATCTGAGAAGAGGAATTCAGCCTCTTAAAATTCATGCTTGCGAGGGAATGGTAAGTTTCAACATTTTTACAGGCTAAACAGTTTGGTTTCATTGTTTTCTAAACCACGTGCCAATTGTGTAGACAACTCTTCCTCATAGCCATCCACATCACATGATTTGTTTTCACATTTATGATATCATTCACTAAACCATGTAGAACAGATCAAATCCCATCTAAAAATCCACATGGAATCCATTTTGAAATTTCATGTTTTCCCATAAACATTCATTAACTATGGAGTTCCACCATTACCATTATATAAACCACTAAAAATTTCATGATTTATAGTGTTCATTACAATTCATCCTCAATAATATGCCCCAAAATATGATCCTTAAGAATAATCCTTCATTTATTTTGAATTGTATCTCAATTTTACGAATAATAGTTATATCTTTCATTCAATAATCATTCAAATAGAAAAATCATAATTTTAATGTGTCCCAACTTACTTTTTTTTACAAGTATCTAGTCAAAATTCATCTTATCTAGAAATAAAATTATCAAAATTTATCTAAATCTAAAACACTCATCAGGTCATGAGGAATTATAGTTAATTGAATATAATTTGTTATAATAATAAATATACCTTATATATCATGGTTTATAATATAATTTTATCAATCATTCTCTATCTCCATAGATATGAAAATAACCAACTTCTAAAATATATATGCTCAATGTAAGTCTTGACTTACAATAAAATCAATACATATTTTTATATTTCTATCTTGGATTCCAAATAATAATTTTATATTTCTTATTTATCATTACTATTTAATTTTATTATTTAGAATTCGTGTTTCTTTTTATACATAATATTCCAATTCTTCTTTCCCATGTGAAACATTTATAAAAGTATGAGTTTGTATATTTTTCACTAGTGATAGAATTCTTTCATTCCAAACTCCCAACATTCAAATATATTGACTGTGTTGATCTATAATACATTAATTTAACATATTTTATTATTCACAATATAACATAATTTATTTGTTAATTATTTCCAATTCACCTATAAAAAAATTCACTTATATCCCATTTACATACACCATTTGTTGAAGAACCACTTATCATTTAATAAAATATGATTATTTATGATTATTGTATTCTATAAATTTAAATATTAACTTTTTTTATATGTGAATATTTAAACATGTTGGATATCAATATCCTTGATTCCAATTAATTTAATATTTATTTTATAATTATATTCATTTCTGGTGTATTCTAATTATCATTCTAAAACATCAATGTTAGTCTAAAAAATACAGATATATTAAAATAAATTTTAATTCTTATTCTCATATATCTCACTACATAATATATTATTAGTTCTAGGTATTTTCTCGATAAACAATAAATCATCATTAATTTCAAAATAAATTTATGATACTTCAAATTTATTTATTAAAATATGGAGCTATCAAATTTATAATACCCTACATGAATACCAAATTACAGTTCTTCTCTGAAAATACATTATCATGAAACAAGATCAAATTCATTTATATTGTTCTCCCCCTTTAATAAATAATTTAACAATATTCTTAAAATATCACAATATTATTAGACGACCATTTATTATTTAAAAATATATATATAAACTAATTCAGAATAATATTTTAGAAATAATATTCTTCATTACATGACATGCCATATTCCACCCATTATGCATTTATTAATGTTTTTCATCCTATTATATTTTTATTATTGAAATTTTCTTTATTTGAAAATAGGATAACAGATAAAAATATCATATATTCACTAAATGATATCATTTCATATATCACGACACTAAACCATCTATATAACATTATCACCAAATGTTATGTTCAATATATGTTCATCTTATCCTTAATATATTATTTAACATTCATTAGAAATATCAAAATAGATAATAATATATTCTAGAAGAGAATATTAAATTAAATTTGAACGTAATATAATACAATTTATCCATTTACAATAATATATTATTTTATAAATATGAATTCTACGGTCATTTTGAATAAAAAATATGAAATATAAAAAGACTGTTACATAACTGAAATACATTTAAAAATTTAATATATATTCACATATGTAAAATCAAATTATTATATCATAAATATAAAGTACAACATAGATATATATTTTTGTAGTCAGTAATTTAGAATTAATTTATTGATTTTAACAGTTTCTCATTACAATGATTGTTATGGTATTTATTAGTAAACATAATTAGGCAACCTACGAAGGGTGTAGTTTATGGTAAATCAATGTGTGGCCACATTAAAACTTATTTTACTTATATTTCATGTTTATATTCCCATTATTCCAATAGATCTAGACCCGTTAACTTGAAAAGAACTTATTACCCCACAAATTTTCAATATTCAATAAACATTCAATATGTTCGAATATAAAAATTCATATCCCAAAAAATCATATTTATTAATATGAAAATAGCACAAAAATATTTTTACATGTTCGCCGCAATGTTGGGATAATTTATGGGATGTGTGAACTTCCATAAACATTATAATAGTATGAATAAACAACATATATTCAATACATGGTTTTGGAGGATCATATATTTGAAGGTTCACAGTATTTATTTTTTGGATTTGATTCATTTTTTATTAATGAGGAAATCACATCCACATTATGAATATCATTCCTTAAAACATTCATTTAAAAGTGAATTAATTAGGATATTGTTGTTTTTAACCTAATGTCATTCTTCTATATTTATGCAACCCTTATTACCTTCTCATGATGTTAGTTCACATATTATCCATCCACTTGGTTTGATAACAATGAAATTCATCCTAAAATATCTCATTTTAATTATGAATAACAAATATTGAAAAATTATGCCCTCTTGATTGATCCACCAAATACACCCTTCTCAACTGTCTCACATAGTGATGTTTCTTCATAAATGGTTTTCATGGGGCCACTATCTTTTAGAATTAATTATATATAAATTCATTGACTATTTATTATAATTTATTTTATAATTCCATTTCACCACTTTGTCATCTCAAAATACTTTAAGTATATTTTATATTATATATTAATAATAGGAAAATAATTAATTTTCATAATAAACATTAACGATGACATCTATTTACATTAACATTTAAAAATAGTCTTATAAATTTTAAATCCTAGTCAAATAATGGAATCACTCTACTATAAATATTGGATTTCATATTCTTATTCATTTTCTTTATATCTCTTCTACTCCATCCATCATTTTTTCCTTCTATTTAATTATATTGTCATTCCAATCAATATTCCCTATAAAAATAATTCAATTAATTTCATTCCATGTAATTAATAATAAATGAAAATTTATTATTGATTTAGGCATCTTGCTTTAAATAATAAAAACTAATTTCATTAGTAATTATCACATAAAATAATATATGTATTCTATTAATACAATAATTAAATTTACCTATTTAATTATTAAAATGATTATTTCATTAAATATTAGAATTAATGCATGAAATTTAATTAAAATAACCATTAAATATCTTCTGTTCATCATTTGTAGTAACATTGAAAGGTTTCTATAACTATAAGTATAATAAGTAAACCTTTATCCCTAATTCTAATGATATGATATTGATTTCTACAAGGCCTCAGGTATTTCTCTAAATCATTAGTGGTTAGAAACGAGAACCAGAGGATAAAATAAACTCCTAGAGGAAAATATTCCTTAATCATACATTAACTAAAAAATCATGATATGAAAAAATAAAAAAATAACTATATTCATATAATATTTATATTAAGAAATGCGACCCAATCCCAAACCTGAAAAACCATAGTCCCATGAAAAATAATAATTCTGGAATGGATATCCAATATATATATATATAATCAACTTTATCTCATTGGCATAAACTATTATTATGAATTATGAGACATCATTGATAAATAATAATATCTTTATTTTACATATTACTTATCTAAAAATATTTATAGTACCCCAAACATCTATATTAATGTGTTGTGTTCATAATCCAATGTTATTTTTTCCATTAATTCCCATATACCTCCATCATTGAGTAATACAATAATAAAATGATAATACATTTTTTATAATATATATAAAAAATAATTCTTTTCAAAACTCATTGGATATAAATATTTCATCACATTAATAAGATAAAAGTTAAATTTTATTCTAGAAATAAAAACAATTTGAATACCAATACAGACAACCCATCATTTAATATTAACCAAGGAATACCCCATGATGTTATAAACATAAACCCGCATATGATGAATTATTAGGGTTTCCACCAAACATATTATTATTAGTAATAATATTTTTATGTGATAAAATATGTGTTATTGTATATGCTCATTGTAATAATACCTTCTAAATATATAAATTAAATCATTACAATTACTTTCAATCTCTTATATTGGTTATACCATATAATATAACTAGATCATGAAAATGGTGTATAATTATTAATACATGATGGGGGAATACACACTCTAAATATATTTTATTCCAACTAAAACGGTGTATCTATTTTCCAATTACACATATGAATATGTAATAAATTTAGATATAAACTCCCTTAGATACATCCACAATAATTTATTTTAGATTATAGATCAACATGTTTGGTATTATAGTACTTTTTCAGTCCAAACTAACATGATTCTCAATATTTCCAATTACAACAAAACCCATAATTCAATTATAACCTTTGGTTTTTAAATACAATCAAAAATAATTATCCCAAATATATATGATAACTCATAGATTTTATAAAAAAATGTGTTGAAAAAATAACTAATATATCCCACATATAAAATATATCCAAAAACAAAACACAACCATGGACATTATTTTTTATATTAATCATTAACAATCATTTAAAAATATTAAATAAAACCCATAATCTGTATAAAACAGCATATCTATAATAAAATATTTTTTTTAATATAAATAATATTATTCATAAAAAATATGGATTAAGAAAACAACATATAATTATTTAAGAAAATTAATTCTTAAATATACACTATTTAAAAAGTAATAAACAATATATATTTAGATATGACATTTGAATTTAATTGATATAAAACAAATATCATGATATATTTCTATTGGAAATAAAAAAATTCACAATATGATATCTATTGAAGGATGAATCAGAATGTTCTATCATGAGTACATTAAAATTAAATATAGTCTATAATTTATTTTAATTAAATCTATATTCAATAGACCATAACACTATAATTTCAAATTTTCTTTACCACCTATGAATACATTGATCAACCTGTTATATTTTGGATTGACCCCCTTAATGCTCATAACATTGGAATACAATATACCATATAATGGAAAGAGCTCCATTCCACCTTGAATGACCAGATTAAATATTTCATAAAACAAATGTATAATTCCATATAAATGAAAATGTAAAATAAGAGTTATTAAAACATGGAAAATTGTTGAAAATACTAAATAATAATTTAAAATAAATCATTTTATTAATATTATATAAATTTATTATTTTACCTAAACTCAAACCATGGAATGTAATAGCTTAAAATGTCCACAAGAATGTAAAATCATGAGATATTTCCAATAAAAAGGAAAAAATTGGCTATATTTGTGTGGAAAATATATTATATTATCACCCTTCATGACAATATTATCTTACATGAATTAAAATTAAAACACTCATTAGTTAATAGAGTTTCACTAATATATTAAATGATTCAAAATAACATTTCCAATCATCATTTAATGGCCATATATTTGCAAACGAAATCTAATTTAAAAATTCCTAGTTTTTTTAGTGAGGAAACTCATTTATTTAAAATTTTGATGAAAATTAATATTTATTAACAAAAATAAAATATAACATGATTAATTGATAAAAATATGGTTTATTATACATTTATACCAATATTTTAATTTATTGAATGAAATTTTTCATTCACCATTAATAATAATAATATAGTTAATAATGATTTTAAAATTATCTCTTCTGTAACATCATTTCTCGAATAAAAATTTACTCAACTTCCTCAAAATTATTTTACCACTATTTTTATATGTCCTCTTACAAATCCTAGTTATCATCTTTTATCATACTATATTTACACATATTTTAATTAGAACAATATATCTTCAGATTTTCATTATTTATCTTCAACAGAAAATTATAATTTCTTATGAATATATGTATTTTTATTTATCATGTCTATTGAATTTCAGGTATCAGAATTAAATTAATCTATATATATCTTCTAAACTAGGGTACATGAAATATGTAATGAAAAAACTATTATCAATGTGATAATGGTACCCTAAAAACCACTTCAATAATATGTTCAACATACTCATATGTTCCACCATATTAGGGTTCTATTTTCATTTGATACATATTTCATTGATATCCTAATTTAATATCCTATCAATGAAATTTATGATCAAGAGTAGAAACCCAAAAAGATCATCATTTTCAATAAAAATATGGAATATATCAACTTTACATCATCACCATACAAATAAATATGAATTTAATTTTATAAAAATTCAATTTCCAAAAAAAATTATATAATTATTATATTTTAACTATTTTCCACCCAATAACGTAGGATTGATAGATGTTATTATAAAAGTTCATAAATAATTTCATATAAATAAATGAATTCATGCAATTATTTTAATATCACTCCTCCAATTATAAGTTATTTTCCTAATTTCTTATAATTTTGACAATGTATTTTTTAATAATATCCTCTAAAATATATATAATAATTCCATTTTCACCATTCAATATATGATATCTAGTATTCATCCCTAAATTAATACCCATACCATTATGATATAAAATCTAGAATCTAGATGTAAAATGAAGATCAATTTCAAAAACATATGAATTTTCACATCCATGAAGCTGAGAAAATCCTTTAATATATAACACTCAAATGTACAAAAAAATAATAATATCATGAAGATTTAATCATCCAGTGAAGCAACACCCAAATACAATCATTTTCACATGTGATCTATGTAATTATATTTTTTTTCCAGGCCACATAAGTCTAAAAGCAAGGTGAAATCATATTTTTTCATTAGATCAAATGTAGTAATATTATTACTGATAATGTGAAACTTTTTAAAAAAACACAAGGCTCCAATGTGATTTAAAAAAATACTATTAAAAATATATTTAAATCAATAACTTGTTTTATTTTTTATCGAAAATGTTTATTTCTCATAATTGGTGATCACTTTATAATGGAACCAATTACATTACCCTATAGATCATCAAAATGTGTTTAATATATTTTATAAATTAGTGAAAATTATAATTTTAGTGCTCTCATGAAAAATCAAAAGTATTTTACTCAAACAAAAAATCATAAAAAAAAATTTATTTGATCTAGGAGGGATTTAGAGGAACATTTTTTTGAAATCTCAATATCTCCCTCTAATACCTAAGAACGATGAATGAGATTCTATCAATATAATGGGAGGATGAGTCACTATGAATATTTGATACCATTTCTATATAATAGATGATTTAACTTATGAATATTGAAATTTTTGGCATCATTAAATTAACAATCTTAAATTAAAACAAATTTCACACTTATGTTATAGAGAACATATCTGAAACATCATATTAACTTTTTCACATAAATGTTACATATAAACAAATTTTTCTGATAAAACATGATTTATTATATTAATTTTTTTCTCTTATAAAATATTTAATTAGCCACTAGTAAAAATTATGTATTTATTAAATGTTTACACTGTATTCACTTAATATCTTCTATATAAAATGAGTTAATAAGTTGGCTATTTTTTTGACTAATCTCAAATAATATTTTATTTTTTTATTTATTATTATTTTTAATAATAAATTATTTCACAAATTCCACAATGGTGACAAAGTTATTAGAAAAAACAATTCATTATACAAGGGAGATTTTATTTATATGCATTGTGTGTGTCCCTATAGAACCTTAGATCAATAGGAATGATTAATAATACCAGACCAAGGTATGTTTCTATTAATAGATCATGTTATTTAAGGAGACTTGATTATGTTATTGAAGTAACAATTAGATATGAACACAGAACATTTAATATAGTAGATTTGACTAATGATTTCACATAATGAAAGACATACAATATTTTCCATCATCATTTATTACATTGATTATTAAATAAGAAATAACTATATGGGCGACCTTGTTCTACTATGGTCATGAATTTAAAATATTTACTACCATCATAGTCATTTAGGACTAATATATAACTTCCATTTAGGAAAACACGATATCATGATCATTCAATAAATGTGTTACTTCTACTAATGCAACCATAAAAACTACTATTTGAACGAAAAAAAAATCATGGATTTCATATTTAATAAAATTGAATAATCAAATGAATCAAAATTTTAAGTATCTGAAATTAATAGAAAGATATTAATGTATATAGATATGAACTTATAAATACATTTGTATCAAGTTGTGTTATTATCTGAGGTCCAATCCACAAGATCTCATCTACCCAGGAACCTCTTCTTTTAACTTCATGTATAAAAGTCTCACTGGTTATGATCCCCAAAGACCATATAGTTTTATATACCCAATTTCTAGTTAGTATGACATTTATATATCATAATAAATATGTTTCATATTATTATCATAGTTTCATAAGGTTCTCATTATTTCTCAAAATTTATATAACCTATTGAAAAAAAATAATCCAATTAAACGACCACATAAAATGTGTATTCATAAGTATTACAATTATATGATAATATCATATCATGAATATCTCTCTATATATAGACTATAGTAATCAAAAAGTAATCCACATGTTTTTTACGGAACCTTCCTTCATAACATTCCAAAGTTAATAAGATCATGCCTACTAACAATAAACCTATTACATATCACATGTTAAGAACAAGATTCTATGGAATTATTAATATTAATATTTGTCTCTCCATGTTTTCTTAAATGGATATTCATCTATCTATGACATCACCCCATTCAGTGAAACTCCTTAGCAGGTGATATCCTAGATTTTTTCCCTTTTTCCTCTATCATGACCTTTGATTCATAAAACCATAAAAATTTTTAATTTTATAATTATTTAAATTATAACAATTAAATAAATTATATATTTTACGTCATATATAGGATAAAATTTTTCATATATACACTGATTATCTAGTTTCATCAAATGAAATAGTATCTAATTATGTTGGTACAATTGGATCAAATGAGAATTTATTTCTAATTTCCTTGGCCTAAATGTGATATTGGATTAATTCATCAATAATAAGTGTATTTTAGATTATTTTTTATCATTGTACCATCGTCTTCCACTAGCTAGTGTTTTTCTCATATGATCATAAAATAATATTGGATAATTATGATTGATTTTCTTACTATTCTCTGGGTGGAATATTATATTTTCCAACAGTAATATTTGTGCTATTAATATCATTTAAAGTAAAGAAGACATTATTTGTGATATATCCATGACTGAAGCATTTAGAGTTCTAATAAAAAATGTTTTATTCTCCACTTATGACTTATACATGTATTCATGGAGAGATCTATACCATGTCAAATTGGAAATCATTTATACTAAAAATTTCCAACCTATATTTTTTAATAATACATATTTATATTCACTTCATTAAGTGTATTAATCCCATAGATCTATCATAACATATCACATTCCATATAATTTATTTATTAATTTATTTCAATCATTGTATTTTTTATTTCAACATAGAATTAAATAATTGAAAATTTAAAATAGTCTTCTGTGTTTTCTTCAAATATTTAACATAGATTACAAAGGGCCTCCCATTAACCTCTTCATTACACATGGAATAATATATGTTCATTAAAATATTATATGGTTGTTTTCTTGAAATAATCCAAAAAAAATATAACTATACATGCATTCAAATTTACAAATGTATTGTGTCAAGTATCCTTTCATGTCCTATCACATAGAAACCTATGATATGGATTCATTCATTGATTATGGTAATGATAACCAATTTAAAATATAATGATCACTAAATGTTCCTATAATATATAAAATTAAAAAAGATTTATGTGTGATGACATGCTATAACAAGACAATATTTATAAGTATCATAAATGTACCAAAAAATAATAGTTTCTATCGAATACCCACCGATGGTAATAAATTAATTATAATAGTATAAAAAATATAGACTTTCTTTTGGAGGATAAAATCAATTTTTTTATTTCATAAGAAATTTTCAATCATATTTTTTTATATTTTACCACTTATGTGGAAAATGATATATAATTCTAATTTAAAAATACATCATCTGATATTGGTGATCATAAAACCATATCACAATTTTTTAATCATTCTTATGTAGTATATTACTCGATAACATTAAATTTCCATGAGCTATAATAGAAATTGTTTCTTTTCTAATTTTTTTTTCATCTCAATACTTTTTGTTATTTAAATAATTTTTCCTCCAAATATATTAAATTACTATATAAATTTTTATAGTAATATTTTTTATCTCTTAATTATACATTTCGTATCTAAGGAATATTGTATTCTCCCAAAAAATAGAATATTTAATCATATATACATAAAATTTTTCTTGATGCTAGTTTTTCATTCACATATCGGTTACATAATATTTACATCAATGAACATGTTTTATATCATATTTTTTTCATACTATATTTCATATGATATCCAGATATAATTATATGTGGAATATAGTTATTGGATATAACCTTTATTTTTGAAACATGATATAAAATATATTTGAAATATTTTATTATCATATATGTCTCATCATTTATCCTCATATTTACATAGTTTTTATGATGAGAACAAGGAAATTTATTTTTGTTATAAATTTACTCTATATTTTTGAGATAAAGGAATGTTTGTAAGGCTCAAAATTTATCCTTATATTACTAATGTGATAGGTCTAATTTGTCTATAGAAATTTGGGATATGTAATTAATTCACTCTAATTTTTCATGATTGATTAATACTTCTCTACGATATACTGCAAAAACTCCTCTCAGAAGATCCAATATCTTATTCTATGACCATTAGTCTCTTAACATTTACATTCCATAAATTTTTTAAATGATTCAAATTAATGAAATAAATTTACCTCTAACTTTTAACTGAAATAGATCACATGAATCATGTGGTACAAGTAATATAAGTATAGTATCATTATATCAATTAATGTCAAAATGTTACTTGTTCAATTCTATCCTAATATGATTTCATGTCAAATAACATAGAGTATTAACTCAGGAATAGACTAAAAAATTTATCAACCTTTCATTTATAGTTTCTTATGTATTTTCATTTCCCTGAATAAAAGTGAAAAATAGTTGTATTATTGAGCCCTAAATTTTGTATTCATCATTGTGTACGAATGATAAATGTATTATTAAGATATTGGGTGATTATGAGACACCAAAAACATAAATAATTCCAAAATCAAATAAATTATTATTATTTTCATTAGAGACATGTCTGATTTTTTTAATACTATTAAAAAACAATATAACTAGAATAACATCTCTTGGTTAAAAATATGTGATTTAATTCTCACTGCTAACATATGAATCCCCCTTCCTCATCTATATAAAAACTCTAGGTAACTTCATTCAATGTTACTAAAAATTATATGTCAATATATATGGATAAAAATTGGAAAAAAATATTATCTAATCCTAAATATGAAAAATAGAAATATTAAATAAAATAAAAAATAAACATTATTTTGAATCAAATGTTTATATTATATATCTATTAATTTTATTTTTTCAACATGTTATTTCAAATTCCCCATATTAAGATGATACAAATTTTAGATGTGATACATGTCTTCAATTTTTATTTATATTGATCTTATAAAATCACTAATGAATTATTAAAAATAATTAATATTTATATATATTCATTTAGATGTTTATACATAAGAACTAATATTTTTTCATTATTTATGTCATTATCGACATGAAGAACATAAACCAATGGACGTTGAAGTTGTTTTTTTAATATTTGATTTATAATTCTAAATAAATATAGACTAACTAGGTTATAATGATGGAAGAATGGGATGTATTTAATAATCATATTTATCAATAAATTAGTCAAATTATTGTCTAATCATAACCTCATTCCATTCATGTTTCTCTTCTTGTGCACAATAATCTAAGAGATAATATAATATAGTGTAACAAAAAATGTCATGATATATCATTAAAAACTCAATATAGGGAGATTCTTGAAATATATTGTAAACATTAAATGTGTCTCCCATGTGTCTCCTATAGGATTACATGTCACAAATACTATCTACCTATTTTTGTTAAACATGTAATTGGGATTTTAGTACACACAATTTCTTTTGATATCATAGTATTGTGCACATGTGCTTGTAGAACCCTTAAAAATTCATGTCACCTAGGACATTCTCGTTGATAAAAAATTATCTGAGTGAATTTAATTTAGTAATCAACATTTTATTATATTTTTTTTATAATATTACATATATATATTTTTGTAATAATTAAAAATATATAATTTTTATTCATAAATATATATCGCAATATTTTTTCAAATACTTGTAGCCATATACTAATAGATTCAGAATACTCATTCACTAGGGTGTTCTGTGGGATGGAATCCTCAAAATATCTCCTCATAATCCATGATATGAATACCCCACCACATATTGATTTGAAATGCAGTATTATGAATGATTAAACATATTAACTGATTGATCCATGATATATTTAGTATATTACCAGTTTATTTTAAATATTACATTACTTTACTAAATGCGTACTCATAAAAAATCAACTTTCCTATAATGGATATTAATTTGATACAAATAATAGTTAAGTTGATCCACTAGTCATGTTAATACTTTTTAATATATGTATATTCACCCACAACTATGGATGATGAATAACTATTACTATGGTTATTCCAAAATTATGTAATGAAATGTGTTGGTGAATTAATCATTATTTTGAGGGTATTATAGTTAATCTATGAAATTAAATCTATTTAATTTTATATAGGGTTTTCTATGGGATAAAACTAAAATCATAACCAGTATTTAAGTAGATTAAATTCCCCATGAATTTTAATTTTATCTATTATTGATTTTTTCTAACCTTATGATATCATGTTTATGATCACATACATAAATGTAATAAACCATATATTTGATAATATAGAAATAAAGTCATTGTGATCACTTCTTAATGGCTGATACACAAATAAAATGAATGGTTTGGATAGACCGTAGTGTATACTCTTTCAATTATGCATGATTTGTGTTTTTTGTTCACCCCATCCATGGTATCGTTGTTTCAATTCATTCCTTTATATGTCTCAGATTAACTATGTATCTTTTGAACCTCATAATTATAAATATATACTCACTCATAGCTGAGTGAGAATTGGAGTTGTGGGATGTGAAAGAAAAATATCAATCGGGGTTTCACATTGCCTTATACATATAATTAGGAGAGGAAAGACATACATATCATTTTTTATAAAATTAGAATTATATTAATCTCCCATAAAAAAATTGAAGATGTAAATAAATTAAATACTAGATATATATTGGTTAGGATAATAACGTTATCAGTAAAAATTTATTAAACATTCTAGATTTAAATTGAAATTTATTATTCTCACAAGAATTATGTATGAAATAAAAAATATTAAACTAATATTAACACATAAATACTAGTTACATGTTCTTAACACAATTATATAAAATTCTTCTTATAATTTAATGATTTTAGAAATTTATTGTTTTAAAATTTCTTGCATACCCTTGTATTATTTACCCCCTAGGGGTGTTATATCCCTTATTAAGACTGGGGAATATTGGGAAATTTGTTCATGGCTTACATGATACAACCTAGGTAGGAGGGATGCACTATCCCATGCTTTCTAGACATGGACTATTGGGTGAAAGAGTGTACCTAAACAACTTTACAATTTAGAAAATTTTCATTTTATATTATGTGTTGGACAACTAATCGCCACTTAAAACCTAAATCCCCCTATTATAGACATGAAAATGGAAATGGGTAGAAAAGCATCATAATAGTTAACTCTCTTTTTATAATTTTAATATCCTGAATCATCATTTTGGGTATGGGACATTATTTTGGATTTTGATTTAGGTAAAAGGGAGAATTGGTAATATTCTATATAAATTCTATGTACTAAAAAGTGCACACCATGTACTCGGTTTCCATTTATAGTGTAGTATTGGACATTTAATGGATGAGTACATTGCAGTTTAGGTGACCTGGAAGACTGCCTAAGGATGGGGGCTAGTCGAGGCTAGTACATGGAGTGTACATTAAATAATAATGATGAGTAAATTTTTTTCTAATTTATGAATTAGAGGAAATCCGTTTCTCATTTCCATAATGATCTTCTTCTCAACATGGTTCATACAGGAGAATGATGAACGATAACAAACAACAATCCCCTAATGTTCCTCTGTCTGATCTATGATTGAGACAGAGTCAGGTGCAGTGGATTACCACCAGTGAGTTATCTTATTCCCTAAATCCTTTCATCATTACTTATCCACTGTCATGATTTATCAAGGGTTGATTGTTTTTTACACTTTTCGTAGATCTATGGCTGTTTAGGTGGATTCGTGAGCCGACATTCGAAAGTGTTCATCGTACAACATAAAGGTAGGTGGTTTGTGGCATTATAGATTTCCTTTGGATTATATATTCTTAATGTATTGAATTCCATTTTTAGGGTATTTCATGTTTTGGAATATATCCATGTTTATTACATGATATGGTTTTTTAACTGATAATGGGTTATTACATATGCATAAGGTTTAATTCCTTGATTATTTGTTTGTTTACCATGTTTTATTTATTATGGTATTTTGGTCTAGAATTCCTATTAGTATATCTTGGGTTTCAATGAATTGTGTTACTGGGATGGAGTTACTATAAATTTGATATGAATATGATATTAATTGTATAAATATGACCAAGGGGAATTGATAGTTAGAGAAGTCATAGGTATGGTCATTTTATGTATGAATTGTTTTAATGATGACCTAGATGTATTGACTATGGGATCAAGTGAGTTGACATAGACCAAAGGGGTAAGACCATGGGAGCTACGAAGTGTTTTGTCATTAAATTAATATAGGAATCTATGGAATTGGTTGTGATTGCTTCGAGGTAGTCATTACAATTTTTTTAATTGGAGACAATGAGGGTATTGACCGTGAGAGCTACCCATGCTATTGTTTGTAAATGATTAGTGCTACATGGGTCCAATTGGGTAAGACCGTGGGAGATTTCCTAGAGGTTCATTACTTATGGAATTGTTTATTATTTTAGAAACATGGGGTCAGATTGGGAGAACATTCATAGAGGTTTTCATGAGAATAATTGAATGATTGTGATGAGTTTCCAAGACAAATCACAAGCTTGAACTCAGACTTACCCGTTTGTTAGATGGTATTATGAGACGTCTTTTTGTTATATTATAAAATGGGGATACATTCCTTAGGCTAGATCCATAATTTACATAAATCAATGGTTGTAATAATTAACAATTGTAAATTTATTTAATTAGAAAATGTGACATTTTATAATTTATAGTACTTCCTAGCTTATTTCATTATCTCTGCAAATTACCTAATTTATATATTTTCACTTAGATTTAGGCACATATATTTTTCTGGGTGCATATTAGGATTCATATAACACACTTTCTCGATTATGCTTTTTTACCCAAATAGATTATATGGTTGTTGGTATATATAAGGGAAAGATCCCATCTCCATTTGGTACTTGACTGTTGTTGGAGATGGAGCGAATGTGACCATGTTGAGGCTTGCGTTTTTATTGGAGGTTACTTTTTTTCTATACATTTGTTTAGTATTTTTATTTCCATAATTGTGAAATTCTTGGGTGATTTCATTGACATATGTTACATGAGTAATTTATTTATGATCTAGTTGTTATATTACAATTAGTCTTCCACTGTTTACTTTATTGTATGATATTAATGATTCTTCTGTTGTTTATCATTTGTTATTACATTGTGTATAATCTTCCATAGAGGGAATAATTTACCTCTATCAGATCGTGGCATTCACTACTAGTTGGCATCCTTTGGTCTTTGGGTAAATTCACATGAGGTTATGGGACAATGTGGGTACATGGCACCTTTGGGCGACACCCAGAACTGGGAAGTGATAAAGTGGTATCAGAGGAGTTCTTTTCTTCATTTATGTATTATTTATAGCCTATAGATAGTGATAGGAAAGAATCAGTAGTTGGTTATAAGATGTATTTGGAATTACCTATAACACCCCATTATTTCATAGTGAGTTATTTTCATTAATGTAATTCAATATCTTGCACTACAAATAACTTCGGTTTCGAGTATACCATGATATTACAAACTAGCTGTAAAAAATGGTTAGGAATAGTATAAACTGTATTAGGAATTTTACATACTCAATAAAATTTTAACATCCATATTATGTGTTTCTTAGAAATAAAATAATAAAAAATTCAATTTTTTAGAAAAATGATATATTTTTTAGAAATTGTAATTTTATTGCCTTTTAATGGAAATCCCAATTTTAAATATAACATTTGGCAATTTTAAATGTTAAATTTAACAAAATAACATTTTTCATTTGAATTGTGCAATAAAAATTTATTTCGGATTAATTTTCCCTACTTTTCTATTAACTTTTATATTTTGATGATTAGTGAATAATATTAAATTTTAATTGAAAACATTTTTTAATCAAAATAAATTATAGTGATAAATTATACATTTGAATGGTTTTGAAGTATAATTATATTATATTATTATTATATTATACAATTTGGGTAATTTGAAGTAATTTTACATTAATGTTTGATATGAACACATATTGATATTTTGATAGTTTTTTATTTCCCAAAAAAACGCTTTTTCGTTTTGACAACGGGAATATTTTTTTTAAAAAAATTAATAAAATTTTTATGTTTATAATTTATAAAAATTGAAATCATTTTTTTTATGGAATATCAAAATTAACTTTGGGTGATTTTTTGGAATTTTTATATAAACATTCAATTATTGATGAGTATTGACAAACACTGTGTTATTATTTAGAGCCGACATTTAATTTAGATAAATTTTTTAATTTAAATTTTTTGAAATAAAAAATAGATAAATAATACCTATATTATTAAAAATTAATTCTTTGATTTCATTTTATAATAATATTAGATATATAAAATTTTATAGAACTATTTACCGCCTTTTACTCACCTTTTTGGAAAATTTGAAAATTTTCATAAAACATAATTTTACTACTTCTGTGAATATAATATCAATAATACGAGAGGCACAGTTGACATGATTAAGTATGATATGGTTCAATATGATGAAAATAATTTCTACAGAATAGTAACTTTAGAATTGTATTTACCACAGTTAAAAATAAATATACTATTTAAAGGTAAAAATGATATTATAATTACCATAACACATTTCCTCATTCTATTTGATAATTTTATTTCAAAATAAATCAACCTAATTAATAAATATTTTACTTTTGATCCTCTTGTATTCGATTAGGAAATTTTTTATTATTTTATTTGAAGATGAGATAAAAGTATTAATTTCATTGTTTAATAAATAAAACATTTAAATATAGGTTTATACATAATATAAATTTGATTGTATATATTCAATTTAAAAATAAAAAAAATTACCTTGATAATGGTATTTTATTTATAATTTTTATAAATTAAATAATTAAATTTATTTATGACATAATGATGATGTTGTCATTACCATATTAAGGAATGATTAAAATAATTCATATTTTAAATATCAAAATGAAAGTAAATTGAGACTTTTGATGCCAGAAAATAATTTTATAGGTAAATATTAAATGTTAGGGTTTATATATTTTATTTTTTTCAAAGTATTCAATTTTATTGACTTTTGAAAAAATTAAATACTAAATAGTGTCAAAATTGACATAAATGAGTATTTAAGACAAATAAAATATTAAAAAATGAAAAAAAACCTAAGAAAATAAGGCTTTGATGAATGTCTTATATAATTATACATATTACATTAATGAACCACTTGAGGTTATCTTCTCATTTTATATTATGTTTATTAAGCAAGTAATATAAAAATACAAGAAGACATGGTAAAATGTAAACTATTTAACTAATAATTAAATCTAAAATATAAGGTTAATATGGTGATGAAAAATTCTCTAGAACCTATTGGTTGAGTGGATTTTGACCTATCCCCATCATATCGTCGAAATAAACCCTTTTGAGCCATTATAACCTGAATTATTTTATTATAAAATAATATTGCTAGATTTTCTTAAAGTCACCCTTAACTCTCTTATAAAAATGTACTTCCCCTTATCTCAATAACAAACCAAAAATTCCATTCGGCTCGGCCAACCCCAGCTCCAATATCCTCTTAAATACCCTCAATTTACCCTTGAGGCCTTACTTCTATCATAAATACATCCTAAAGATTCCTTTTGTTCCTCCCACGTAATATTTTTTATTTTTCAAACACCTTCATGGGGAACGTGAGAACCCTCACAAATTAACAGTTTCAACAACAAAAGAAACGATAGATTTGTTAAAGAACAACTTTTGTGGATTCGAACTGATCTCCCTAAATAGTATATAGGGAATAGAATTTACATGAGTGTATGTATAGTTCTTCAAGAAGCCTTCATACTGATTCACCATGTAATCCTACGATTGTCTGAATTCCTCCTTATAAATCTATCCCTTGTTAAAGCCTATAAGAAGAATACAACCCTACTTATCAATCCACTATTCTATCTCTTTTGTGATGATCAAACTAATAAATTATAACAGTTTTTTTGAATCCAAAATATCCATATTTTCCTCTTCAATTTCGTCATTCTTGTGTAAAATGAGATCCATGTGTTCCAACACTAAGGCTATCTGTCACTGAGGGTTTCCTTCGATACTGACTCGCACTGCTACCCCATGACACATCTTCCTGGTATAGCTGGCTTGAATCTTACGGACACCATGCCATTGGAGGGTCCAACCTCCTAAATCTTCCCAAAACCGATGTACCTACTTGTGGGGGGGGGATATCTGCACTTGTAGAAGCATGCTGGGGCATTTTACCCTTGATGTCAATATAGTAACAAGAGGACTATGCTATGTGGAGTAACAATTCTTGTGGTGAACCCTCCAAGTTTACATAATGAAGCTGTCTGGGTCAATAGTAATTTTATTTCCCTTCATTGGATAGGATATTAGATGATTCTCCACACTGGCCATGTCTGAGGACACAACAGATTCAAAATCCTCGTCATTTTCTTCTTGAGAAACATCAAATTCCACAACAGGGTCCTCTCTATGGATGTCATCTACCCTTCCCAATTCCACTCTAGCCTGGTGGTCATCACCTTCCTCTCTTAACACTGCAAACTAGTTTTGAGATTTCAGTGTTGATCCCCTAGATTTAACCTTCTCAACATAATATATTCTAGTCTAAATGCCCTACGTGGAATTGTTTGAGACTCCAAGCTTTTCAAATTCACGACCCATAAATTGGAAATGTATTGAGGTGTCCTCCATTTCCAGTTACTAGGAATCCTCACTAGTATTTTTGTAATCAAATACAACTGTATTCCATGTGAACATCCCTCACTTCCTGCCCCACCCTTTGTTGTTCCTCTCATGTAGGGTTTCTGACCCCATCCCTCTCCCCACTGCCAATCCCGCTGTCACACAGCGGCGCTGCAACAGCCTCATCTGAACATACCACACTAAAATCATGTTTCAAATGAGGAAAAAAATCAGTTACTCTTGGGTTAAACTGGGAAACCAAATATTCTTTCTGGGAAACCATGACTTCTGTACATTAAGGCCCGTAAATGAAAGAGATAGCCAATGCCCCTAACCGATGACCACCTCC
The DNA here is from genome assembly GCA_963277665.1 of Viscum album. NCBI lineage: Eukaryota > Viridiplantae > Streptophyta > Magnoliopsida > Santalales > Viscaceae > Viscum > Viscum album. Next base: position 38,527,995 of record OY728157.1, on the reverse strand, counting down.
ATTAGAGACTGACCCATCCTTATTCCTAGGAGATCCTAGGGGAGGTTCACCGGTGACCCCACTTGATGTGCCCTACCACTTCGCCGACATGAAGAAGACTAGTTCACAAGAGGAAGGATTTCCGATCAAAACTACATCCAAGATTCAAAGACAACATGTTGTTTCCAATGAAATTATCCTCCTACAAAAATCAAAATCTAGTCGACCGGGGGTTTTGACACATCGACTTCGATGAAGATGTGTTGAGAGATCAGGTGACAAACCAATTTGGTTATCGAATTCGAGTAGATAAATCATCCCACTAGGTTCCCAAGCATTCAATGAATAGTTGGATTCTAAAATGGGAGAGGGAGCTTAAGGAACAGTACCGAAAATGCTTTTTTCAGGGACTCCCACATCTTATGAAGGCCAAAGGACCATTTTAGCAGATGAAATAGGACGCCGTTGTAGGAATGGTGACCCCGAACCATATGGTGATCATATCATCCGATGAAGATAATCATATCATGATGTGTCACTTGACGAGGATACCGATTGTCGCTCGTGATTGAAGCCCCCATGATTTGAAGACAAAACTATCAATGATTTTAACTGGTGGACATTGTGAAGTGAACCGAGGAACTAGGGTGTTGGAGAGAAGATCCAAAGCATCTGTAAATTATGAGGTTGTATGCTCGAGTTTATATTAGCTATCAAAGAGATCCAGAACCAAAGAGAAAATGAAGATTTTATGGAAAGAGGGTAGGGAATCGGGATTGATAAAAATGTTAAAAATGAAGGAGGCATCTTCGAAGGGGGGGGGGGAGCAGCCCCCCTTCCCCGCTAGTGGGGGAGGGGTAGAGGCAGTGACCATACTTCCTAGGTCATGGACGGGAGGCCATATCCAAGATCTGAGAGCGATTTCATTCGTCCCTTTTGATCAAATCAAAATAAAGTACCCAAAAAATAGGTATTAATTTCATAACATATTTCAAAGTTATTTACTTCATCCACATACCCTTTCATTGTTGATTCCATACCAAAAAAATAACTCATATACCTTCTACATAATTTTATTTAATTATAAATATGGTACAACCATACTCATTATTCTATCTATCCCATGAATGACAAATTCACCATACCTATGTACTTATGGCTTACTGTCTCCACATCGTGGTGTATTCTGTTATTCAACACTTTATTATTTGGATGGGTATAATAACGAGTATAAATGATGTAAATAATAAATATTACATGTTAATGATTTTCTATATATAATATACCATCCAATTACATACTATTTCACAACTAATAGAATGATATTGTCGCTTGTGTGTACGTGCGGCTTACTGTCTCTACGACGCGATAAGATTACTTTCCCCATCGTAACCTTTCAAGAATATTTTCATTTGATGATTAAAAAATATTTTTTAAGATATTAATATTATTATAGATATGAATATAATACATCTTATCAATAACAAACATGTCTGACATAACAAAACATATAAAAGAAAACAAATCAGTTATACCCCAAAAAATTATACTATTGAATTATCATAAACAATGCAATATTAGAAGATAATATATGATGCCATATTTATGTTTGTGGTTCTTTTATTATTTAATAAAAATTAATTAACCATTATATAGGAGGCTAACCTACCCTTTTCTCAGAAAAAGTACAAAGTAACGAGTTTTCATCTCACATTCATTATCGTGAGGTTCGTTATATATTTTCCACAATTTTCTTTTGTGGGGTGTATGTACTACCCATTATTGTATTGGTTGTGTAATAAACATAAATTTAGGGGTATTTACATAATAATTGTATGATCCTTCTTTCATTGGGTGTATGTTTCGTATATTACCAAATCAGTAAGGGTGTTTCTAATTTCAATTTCCACTCATTTTGTTTTACACTCACATCATTAATTATTTTAATATAACAGTATCTGTGAAATAACTATTTTTTATTTATATAGTAATTTCCACTCCACTTTTTGTCGATATACATTTGATAAACAATATCACACCATTGAAAAATTCTAAATTCATTGATATGAAATTGATAAGTGTAATCTTAACTCAATTTCCATTCATTGAGTTAAACATCTAAGTCATTGGTTTTGTTTTTACAATAATATTTGTGAATGTCTTATGATTGATTTATAATGAATAGAAAATCATCTTGAGTTTATTTATATTCTTCATGAATAATTATTTCATTTATTTATCCTTAATCTAAGGATACAGTCTTTATAAGGGGTTACGTCTCAATTTACATTCCATTGAGACTTCTTTGTTGTTATGCACCAATTCAATTTTATATGGTGTATATACCGTCCTTTGACATATGATATCATGAATCCCTTTAATATATTGAAATTATAATGTTATGATTTATTTTATTCCTCAATTGTTTGTATTTAAGCGTCTTCCATTTGGATTGGAAATATTTAACTAAAATATTGTTTTAAACGTTTTAATGATTTATTCTTCTAAATCATTCTCATTAATGTGAATTATTTAAAAATGGTTTTATGTATTTATTTATATGGAAATTAATGTTTTAAAATATATATTCCATTCAAAAGTTTCAAATTTTTAGGGAACAAATTGATTAGAAAACATATTTTAAACGTCTTCATTGATAAATAGTGAGACTTTTAAATGTTTTCATGAAAAAGGGCTATTTCTATTAAATATTTTTACAGATTATTTTAATCTATGTAAATAACAAACATTATATTTTATTCATGATTGTTGTTTATTTATTTTAATAAATTATTTTATATTTTATTGAATGTGTATTGTGTGATTGTGGATGTGATATTTTTGTACCATTCGTGGGTTGTAGTTAAAGTTTTGACATTTAGTATTTTATTTTTAATACGAATGTTTAGATTATTTTTCACCATTTTCATATAAGGAATGTGTCGGAATTGGTATGTGATGAGTGGGGCATGATATATCCCATCAATGCATCGGTAGGTCTCTTGATACAAACTAGCGTCTTGGAATAAGGCCTTGAAAAAATATTATTTGTATTCTTGGTATGCGACCTTGACTATAGGGTTATGATGTATGGTATTATGAATTCTATCATTATAAAATTATCTATTGATATTACATGTGATTATTCTACTAGTGTATTTTCCATATAAATAAGTAAATTGTCTTATTTTATTTACCTTTTCTATATTATACGTAATGTTATGTTTAAAAGGCTTATGTTTTAGTTTTATACATTATCTAAAATGTTTATGCTTATTTATGATATTTTTTGTTATATTTTTATCTATACTGAGAATCTATGATCTCCCCATTCTAAGTTTTTATTTTCCCAGTATGTGAATAAGTGTATTATAATTAACCTCCATGGATATGCTAAAGGATATAAGAGTGTGCAAAGGGGACACATAGTTGTTTTACATTATTTAATTATATTATATAAAACATGGGTATATATCATTTAATTTCGTGTATTCTAAACTAATTATTATTTCGAGACATTACCTATTGTCGTCATGCCATTGTTCAGTAATAATGCACTTACTATGGGTAACTAGGGTCGGGGCGTTAAATTTGGTAATAGAGGATGTTCAGAACATACTTTGGAAGCTATATTTAGAAAACATCTTATTAGAAAACACCAACCTAAGATAAAATTTGAGGATTAGAATAGAAGAACATCAAAAAATGATAATTTAAATATTAAGTTGGTTTTCCAAGAAATAGATCCTTGTTTGGATATGAGAAGGTAAAGGATGATTTGGAAAAGATGTACCTGGGGGTAAAACCAGAAAACACCGCTTTGATCTAGACTCGATCGAGAACTAGTGCGCAACTACAGGCCTTGTTTCACTCTTGCTTTAACATCCCCGGTCATATATACATAGGATAATTCACATTATCATTACAAACTAATTTGAAGGATTTTATTATAAGATGAGAATAAATAACCCTTGTATGTCATAAGGTATATTAGATTGGAAATATGGTGTCATGGTATTCTTTAATTGATTTTATGACTATTGTTACTCCGACTATGATTTTTGGTATTAGTCAATGGATGCATTCCAAGAAGGTCATAGTAACATTGTACATGGTTTTCAATGTGGTAACGATGGTGTAAATGAGAAACTAAATGGAATATTGATAGTGTAAAATATATAGTGTTCATGCCGAAGAAGGTTTCAAAAAATATAATCAATAATATAAACATTACCCAACTCCCAAAATCAACAAAGAAGAGAATGGCAGAGAATGAAAAGATCTCTAGCAATGGATACCATGGAGAAAAGAAAGAAAAATTTCCATCATACCAGAAATGTGGGTAGAGACACAAATTAAAGTGTCTCATTAGAGCAAAGGAATTATTTATGTGTGGGAATGCAGGACATAAAGTAAATAATTGCAGAGAAAAAACATTTCTTTTAATTTTAATGATTTAAATATTCATTTTAATCAATTTTTACCCATTTAATTTATTTTATACATTAAAAAAAATATTCACATAATATATTTATTCTGATTATTACCTTTAATTTTATTTTTTCATGATAATTATCACATTAAATTTTAATATTTATATGTTATTGTGAATTTCTTTTAAACTGATTATTTCATGTAATTAAATGTATCAAATAATCCCAATTATTTAATGATGAATGTAACTTAAAATCTCAAGGTATTAGGTGATATAATAAAATATGTATTCATTTTATAATTATGAAACATCATCTTTTGGTCGAATAACTCCAAATATTCTATGTGGTCACAATATTTCTAAATTTAATGGGAATAATGTTTAAAAAAATATATAATTCCACACCAACTTTTGGAGAAAATATTTTGAAATACATGGTAAATACACTAAGTTACATATCTACCATTATTGGAATTTTGATTTAGATTCACTTTTCTATGTATTATTAATCAAAGGTTTCTATTTAATAAAATATTAATCCTATTTCAAGAATAAATGAACCACCCGTACATGAATTAAAATCCTCAATTCCTTGGAATTTAAAAATAAATATAACTACATAAATTTATAATACAATTTTAATATAGATATAGATATGATAATTGTATTTGATAAGCTAATACATTATAAAAAGTAAGCAATATGCATTAATATATTTGAATATGAAATTGAATAATATTTCTATATCACTTTTCATGGTTCATAATTGAATATTTTCTAGTTATCATCATAAAAAACATATCAATTCATTGAAAATAAGGCCTCAATTTCTTATAAAATCTAATGATGTCAACTACATTCATGGATATAATATAATGGGATAGTAATCTGTCTTTAGAGGCCAAACTTTTTCTAAGATAAAAGTTACATATTTTTAATGATAAATATATAATAGTGTTAATAATACAATTTAAAATGTATTTTTTCCTTCGTAAAATTATGCTTATACATAAATTTTATATAGTAAATATAAGAATTATATAATTCAATATTCTATAGATTCTTAGTGGTATTCACATTTTTCGTAGTACATTTGATCACTTAATGATATACACCAATGAAGTTGTGAACTAAGAGCCCTATTCAAGAATAAATAAAATTAGAAATCAATATAACATGTGAGAAAAATACCCAGCTTTATAACACAAATAATGGGATCATCATCTTAATCATGAGGGGAACCATTAAATAAATCCATTAAATTCTGAACTGAAGAAAAATGAAACAACATGTCGTGGTAGTAAACAACAATCATAGTTGTGATAAATGAAAGAAGTAAGTTCACACATAACTGATCTACATAATCATAACATAATCATTATCAAAAAAATAATATAATCATTTTCATTCATGTTTTTCATTATATCATGAGATACATTAGATCACCCACTATATTAGAGAACTATATGATTCTGGGAACACCTATCATATAATCAAATTTTCATAATCTCGTATTCCCCATAGAATATATAATGATAATAGGTATAAATTAAACAATGGAAATTAATGGCTCCCAAAAGGATTTAATCAATGAAAAAAAACTTTGTTCTGAAAATAGAAATTTAATGACTTACATTATATAAGATTCATTAACCATGACTGAGAAAAACAATATCAAGAGAATTAATATATGTGCCTTTAGAGAGAAGAGTATGTTTGAAAAAAACCATAAATTTTTCATCAAACCAAGTTGGATAGATTTATATCTTATAAATAAATTTGTGTAATAATGAAATTATATTTAAGTAATATTATATGAACATTTATTATGAAATTGTTGAAAAAGTGTGAAACCGCATAAAAGGAATTTGTGTTCGATAATACCCATACCTCATGTACAAATGCATTATTCACATTAATATCATAGATAAAAAATTATATTCAATAATTAATAAATGATGAACCTATATTACATGTATATTATTCATTATATTTCTTTTTAATGTTCATTTACAGACATTTTAATGTGTTGTAGTGTTCTGTTTTGCCATTCAGTATTGTTCATTTTCAATGTTTTCATGGTCATTTCAATTGGATATATTTATGGTAGATCATATTAAATTATAATAATTATCAATAACATTAATATATGTTATTAATGAAATATGTTATGTGTATACTGTATTATATATTATTTATTTCATATATAAGGATTATTTATTAGATATTACATTAATTATAATTATTTAGATAAATTTGATGATTTTTTATCATCATGATCATGTTTTGATTCATTATTAAGTACTATGTAAAAATTTTGTATATATACTATAAAAAATATTTTAACATACTTTTTAAAATATTTATCATCCCTTATATTGGCTTGATGACCAGCCTTAAATGAAATAAAACAATCCCAAGACATTTCTTCCCTAAAAGTGTTAAATAAACACCTCTAAGATGATGTAATAACTTTTAAAATAATAGATTTAGAAGGAGAGATTTAATGATGTATTGTTCAATGAACCAAGTAAACATCAATTAAAAATCATACAATGGAGTTATCATTACACATTAATATGTGGTGGATAATACTTAATAAAAATATAAAAGAAAATGAAAATAAATTAAATGAAAATGTAAAATAACTATACCTCATGAATTATTCTCCTCGAAAACCTCCATAGTGAAATTAGGTTCTCCTTTTTTTAGAAAAAGGATCATGGACATGGGGAGATGCTTATATTGTGGACTGGGTAGAATTTGGACAACCCTCAATGATTTTACATTTTGAGGAGGAGATGTGTTGAGAGGTGGTATTTATAGGGAATAAGGTGGTATTTTTTGATTATTTATTAATTATTTTATTATTTTGAATCATGTCTATCAATAAGTATATCCTTATCACTAAAAATATTAAGTACATAAGTATATTTATAGATAATGGTTCTTACATCATCCATACATCAATAATCAATCAAATAATCCGGAATTTAAATAATATATTAAATTAACAAATTTAACTATTCAAGAAAATTTAAACAATTTTATGAAAATACAATAAATCATACTAACCCTATTTCTATTTGTTTAATAAGATATTTTTAATCATTTAAAAAACAATTATTTAAATAAGGGAAATGTAAAATTTTATTAAACTACTAATTTATTTAAAAAATATGAATTTTTAAATTATAAATGATTTTATGAAATATTGAGAAATTATTTAAGTATTTGAAAATTAAACTATAAAAATAATATATAAAATTAGTTTAAAAATACATTTTTTAGAAAATTATAGTTATTTTAAAGCAATATTTATATTGTAAAATTACAAATAATCAATTATGTATTTTAAAAACAATAACCCTTAATTTGTCTTTTTTGAAACATATATTTAATTATTCAATGATATAATTATATCATATTATCATATAAAAGAAGAATAAATGTTATTAATTCTATCATAGTTGAGGTTGTTATTCTATTGGTTAGATTAATATTATTATTGTCCATGTTACTATCCAAAGAGTGATGTCACTATTACATATTTATAGATTCCATAATTTCTAAGAATATGAGTTTTTTGATTATTAATTAATTAGAATAGAGATTTTAATGGGATCCATATGCTATTTATGTGTTTTATAACATCAAACATAAGTAATAGAAGGGAAAAATATGATTGATAAAAAAATTTGTTGTTACATTTTCCCATCATTTTAAATTTTTCTATCAGAAATGAATTTGTCATAAAAAGATGATAATAGGTGATGGTAATTCTCATTCATTTCTTCCTCTGGGTCCAATTTTTCCTCTTTATACAAATTATTCTTCCAATGTAAATTGAATAAAAGAGAAGTATTATCATGTAGAACAATATCTCTATCATCTCGGTTCTTCACTGAGTAATACTCATAAGATATATGATTTTCCAATTGTACTTCCTTTTAATTTAGTACATATTATTGAATTGGTATGTACTTATTAATTATGGAAGCATGGAATAAATCGTGTATGTGGGACATGGCTAGTGGAAATGAGAGTCGATAGGCAAAAACTATGACATGATAAATAATCTCAAAGGGGATGATGTACATTGGACATATCATTATATTCTACCCAAATCAAATGATCTTATTCTAGGCGATATGTAGTGGAATACAATATATGTAGCCATAAAATCATGTCATTGTCGATGATGTCTATATACCTATTTTTTGGCATTGGGCATCCATGATTTTTATCCAAATTGTTTTCAAATTATCCTCCATTTCATGACCATTTTAGGTTATATCAACTTACTTTCACCATCATCAACCCACAATGTTGTTGTTATGCATATTTTCATATAAATTGAATCATACAGATATATTTGGATGATCGATTTAAATATATTTTCTATGTTAACTAGAGTAGATGTAAATGTTGGTCTCATTCTACATTGACTTCCATAAAAAATACTAGCAACATTTCATCCAAAGATTAAATAGTCATATCATATTGATCATTGGATTGAGGATGATAAGACCTACTATGGATCAATTTGTATTTGTAGAATCTTGTATATTTTTTTGAACAAAGAGGTGAATCTCATATCTTTATCATATATTGTCAATTGTGGCAATACATATCGACATACAACATCTGTAATGTATTTACATGAATGTTTATCCATTGAGAAGTCCACTCAAATTAAAGTATGGTGATCTTTCTTGGGAATTAGATCCATTATAATCTATACATCGTTGATTCCTCTAGATGTCTTCAGATGTACTTTTTCAAATTACCAGGTGATTTCTTCTAATTTCTATGTTGATATAGGTAATAGTTTCATCGTCCACTTTGATTTTTCCATTTTTCAGATCACTTAATGACATACCTATGATATTGATGTATATTAAGTGATCTAATAATTTATATTGACCCATGAATAGTTACCTCAGAGAACACAAAATATCTATATGATTCTTGGGTGAATTGAGAATATTGATCTATTTTCATAATTAAAAATCTCATTATTTTTGTTATTATTATATTGTAAAACTATCCATGAAAATTAAATTAGGCCATAATCATCATCAACATTGAAATGTAATGATTTTTTCATTTTGTTTGCTTCCACCTTCATCTAAATTTCATCATTATTTCTTTGGCCAAACATTATTTTATCCATGATGTATGGTTGCGAAATAATTTGAGAATAGAATGATTATGTTCTATCCTTATTGATTCCCAAGTCTATCCTTCTCAAATATAATATGATTAGATCATTTTCAATTGTCATCATTTATAATTTTCTAGGATCCTTTCTAATCAAAAAACCCTCCACATTATTTTGAATACATATATATTAGTTTGTTGAAATGTCATAATTCATAATGATTGATAACAATCAACATAGGTACTTATTAATCTTTTTATGTGTGAATATATAAATTTATGGGTTTAATGATCTGTATATATATCACACATCTCCACATAGAGATAATGTCACATTATTTTTAATGTGATATTTTACACTAAAAACTATAAATCATGCATGGGATAATTTTTCACATGAATTTTCAGCTACCATGTTGTATAAGATATCAATTTAACATTTTGAATCATCACACAAGTTATGTAATTCATTAAATAATAATTATATCTCATAACCAGTTCCACAATTTTTTGTAGTGTGAGTACTAGTATAGTGGTAAACATATTTTTCATCTCTTTGAAGATGTATTTACATTTACTGGTCGAGACAAAATTTACTTTCACATGATCCAACATGGTTTGTGGAGTTCAAAATCATGTGAAATTAATCACAAATCATTATAAATAACTATATATACTACTGAAACTATAGTTATCCATTACATATGTGCGACCAAGACACTCTTCAATTGACATTGTTTTGGAAGTGTCCATCGATATTCTTTTTATGGTGATAACATGACCCAAAAATGATACTCCTTCATTCAGAACTCACATTTAATATACTTTTCATATAGATTATCACTTTTCAATTCCTTTATCTCCTTATAAAAACAATACTCATGTTCATTATTTCTTTTTGTGTATATCCAAATATCATAAGTAAAAAACACGATAAATGTTCCTACATAATCCCAAAAATCATTATTTATTATGTCTATTCATATTGATGGATAATTAGTGAGTCCAAAATTCCTCCCTATAAATGCCTAGTTTCCATTCCTTATTTGAATTTTTGTGTTGAGAATATCTTCCTTCCTTACCTTTTAATTATTGATATACCAATCAATGATCCATTTAATAGATATAAATGTTCCCACGTAACTGATTGAACAATTAATTTATCCCTATAAGGGGATACATTTTCTTTATCATGATTTTATTATTCTCATGATAATCAAGGTAGAGTTGGATCGATCAATAATTATTTTTTCTAAAGATAATTGTAACACTTCATGGAGAAGCACTCGGTCTTATTCATACACATTCAAGGTTATATTGTTACTGTTTCATAACTTTTTCCAACTCAACGGTGTAAATTAAATTTGGAGTATCTGATAATGGTATAGTTCTAAGAATATGTTAAATTGGGAAGACAACCACAGGGTCACGAGGAAGACTAAAAAATTCCTAGTGGGGCACATCAGTGATGCTCCATAAAATGTTCATGTATTTATTCATCAGTAAACTCCATTGTATCATTCATTTGAGAAAGAAATTATTTGTCATAATTAAATAATATCCAAAATATAGATAATGATTTTAAAGAAGATATAACCATTTCCTGACACATGTACTGAATTGGAGGATTCCATAGGATATAGGGATAGATTTATTTCCTAAAAGTTGATGATGGATTTGTATAATTAATTCCAATATATAAAAAGTAAAGCATAAAAATCCACCAATGGTAGTAAAACCATATTTCATGGGAGGTATAGTCCCAAAATATTAATTAGGGAAGATTTATATACTTTGAATGGAATAATATACTAATTTTATATTCACACATATAACTCATTATCCATTTTTGAGGTTGTGTTTTAATAGCAATTATATACTTGAATTATATGAAAGAATTATTAGAACAAAAATCAAATAGTACATATTTTTTTCTGGAATGAATAACTGGTATAATTGTCATCACATTGTTATTAGGTTCCACCTAATCTGTTATGATGTAAAATAAATTCTCTTTCTTCATTATCTTTATGGGAGGTTGAAGCGGATTACCCAAAATGATTATAGGTCTTGTGAAATAGATTTCATAGTTCACATTCCAACTATATTTAAAGCATTAAACCATAGGTGGTTATATCTTTTATTCTAATAAATTATATTTATTCCTCACATATCTTCGACATTCCGGAGCATGGTAAGCATCTATCTCAGACATGATGCATTACCACTTCCCTTAGAGTCAACTACCTGTGTGCTTCCACGTAAATATTTCACCTATGAGTGGTTGAGTTCTCTTTCAACCATTCTAATTAGATCCTCCAACAAGAAAGAACATATTTTTTATCTCTATAGAAAGGGGATCAAAAACCCAAATACATCTCCACATTTAGTGAACACCAAAAAACAACTTTATAACTCCCAATGTATTGAATAATTGGAGGATTTCAATGTTGTTGGTTTAAACCATAAAAGACTCTATCTTTTTCTCAATCATTTTTTATAACAAAACATGATACATACCATGCCTTCTTTGGGTTGTTTTATTTTTATATCCTGAAAAATTTTCATTCCAATATCTTTATCTATGTCAATTCTCTCTCCATATTTGTATATTGAGTTTTGATGGAAATATTTATTATGAAATATTTTCATAAATTCATCCCACTCAATCTCTTCAGTTTTATCATTTTTCATTTTGTTCATAATGAATCCCCACAAATGATAATCCTCTCCCCCAAATGATATATGGCTAGAGTCTTTATATCTATCGTAGAATAGTAAAGAACAAAAAATTTATTCACCTTTCAGTTTACTCAGGGATCTATTCACTCTCGATCATAAAATCCCCTAAATAGAAGTTGAAGATTCTGCATAAATTATTTGATAGGTATTTGATCCCACTTAAGTGAATGAGGAAGTTTCACATAATTTAGATTCATATTCAAAGCCTATGTTATATGGGTGAGATTAATATTCATAGAATATGATATATGGGTGACATTCATAATACAATTTTGAACTCCACCTCCCACAACATTTTGGATACTGTTAGTGAAATGATTTCATTAAGCCTCATTGGGGTTTTTGGGAACTTTTCTCTCATTTCAAGCCATTTTTTCTAATAGAAAATTTTTTAAACATACATATGAAAAAAGTCATGAATAAATAAATTATTATAATGTTCAATTAACAAAAAATAAGTATCCTTTTTAATCCATATATATATCATTTTTCTATTACAAGTCATTTAGTGTGATTATATATACACAATCTCATAATAAGGGTTTTCAAAAAAAAATTCCATTTCTAATTCCAAAAATATGTAAATCCTACTATGATAACAACTATTAAGACCCTACATTTTCATACATGAATATTACATCATTTTAATGATAAAATCCAAAATAGTGTTAAAAAAATGACCAAAATATTTTCTATCTTGGGAAAATAATGAATATATATTAATTTAAATTATAATACTAAAAAATCATATAATTCTATATTTTCTACATTCTTTGAGGCTATAATATTCTCTTTTGAAAAAGATATCACATTCGAATAAGAATCATTAAATAGGGTGACATAAAATATTTGGAAGAGGATAAATATGGTCCTGAATCAATATAAAATTTCTAGGAATAATAATTATCTTGATAATGCAATCATAGGATCATCATCATATTAATGAGGGGAAATATTAAATATTATCATGAATCGTGGAAATGCATAAAAATGAAACAACATGACATAGTGGTCTTCATTTCACATAGTTGTGAAAAAACCTAGAATCATGTTCCTATAAAACATATTTTCATAATTATAACATAATAAATATGAAAAAACATACTATCCATTCAGATTTCTCATTATCTCATGAGATAGAACTCATTAACCAATTCATTGGAGGACTATATAATTTTGGGAACCCATTTCACAGAATAAATTTTACATAATCATGCATACCACATTGAACATATAATAATATGATTTATAAAATAACTCATGTAATAGATTGAGTTTCATAATGAATTCATTTCTAAATAAAAATTTGAGTTACCAAAACAAAAAGGGAATAACATACCAGATATATGATACATTGATCATTAGTGAAAAATAAACAATATCAAGATTAGTAAATGATGTTTTTATAGAAAGAATTATTTTTTTTTAATTCATATATTTTTGTTTAATATAAAAATGTTGGATAAATGTATATACTAAATACAATAGGGGAATAATAGTGAAAATAAATGTAGGGAATATGAAAATACTATCCAAACATAACTTGGTAAAAATGAGGTAAACTCTATAGAATGGGAGTTGGGTTCAAGTATCCCCTTTAATTATGTATGAATGATATATTCAAATTAATATCCCAGATAATAAAATATTATTACATTGTAACTAAAAAAAATTACATGTATTTTATTCAATTTAATTTTATTTATTACATTTATGACTATATTAGTGATTTATAGAGATTAATTACATCATTTGGGAGTGTTCTTATTCATGGATTTCATGAACGTTTCACTTGTATATGTTAAAACAAAAAAAACAATTTTAATTATACAAAATTGAAATATAATATATTAATGAAAATATATAAGTATAAATGGTCTTATGTTTTATTATTTTTCTATATATGAGGATGATATAGTAGATATAACATTATGGAAAATCATATAGATAAATTTGACTCTTTTTCGATAATCACATTCAATGTTTGTTTGGTTATTTATTATTACGTATATATGTTAGTTTCATAACGTAAAAAAATTTAATAAAATAAATCATAAAATATGTTCCTACCATTACTATGGGTTTAAAACCATCCTTTATGTCAGTATATAAAAATTGCATTAGTCTTCCTTGAATATGACAAATAAACACCTCTTCAACGATGATTTCATTTATAGAATAAAATTGAGAGGAAATGAGGTTTTTTGATGGATTATTTCATCAACATAATTAAATAAAATTATTTATAACAACCTAGTTTTATCATGACTATTCTATAAATGGGTGGTGAGGACATAATAAGAAAATGAATGGAATTGAAAAGAAAATGAAATAGGATTTTACATCTTGAATTAACCTACATGATAACCTCTTTAAGGAAATTGAGTTTTTTATTTAGTTCATACCAAAGGATCTTGTACATGGGGGACTTTCCTTGGAAGATTGTTGGGTACAATTTAGAGAATCGTAAATTCTTGATTGGTTTGAGTAGAAGAGGTGGAATGTGGTGGTATTTGTAGGGGAGCATGAGATTTGATTAATAATTTTATTCATTATTTTATTTTTTGGGCTCTAGATTATAAATAAATTTTATCATATCTGTAAATATTTTAAATAATGAAATTTTCTTTTATATCGTGGTTCTTAATCATCCATACCTCAAAAATGACTTCAAAATTCTTGTAGTTAGTTGATGTTATAAATTTATGTATTCCCTATACACAGTATTTAATATAATTTTAGTGATATACAAAAAAATCACCCCAGTTTATCAAAATTTTTAGAATTATAATGTGAACACCATTTCATGAAAATAATAATATAAATAAGGGTCATTTAATTTTTAATTAATATATTAATTTATTTGAAAAATATTGATTTTATTTTCAAAAATTATTTTATGCAATTTTGAAAAATAAATCATCGTCTCATAAAATTTTCTTATACCCAAATGGCAAAAAAGGATAAATTTTTCAATATATTTTATTATTTTTATTTTTATTAAAACATTATATTAATTATAAATTTTCAAATAAACATAATTGTTTAATAAAAATAACAACAAATAATTTATAATTGTTAAATATTTTCATTACTTATACTATGATATAATTTCATAAAATTATCATTTTTAATATGTCGTGATTTTATATAAAAATTCATAGTTGAGGACACTATTATATTGTCCAAATTATTATTCCTAATGGTCATGTTACTCTTCCATGGGTCATGTAAATATTATATCAGTATAGATTCCAAAATTTCTATAAATATCCATCATTTATTTATTATTTTATAAGAATACGTTTTTTATTGTGATCTCTATGATCTGTTGTTTTTTATACCATATTACATAATTATGGGAAGCAAAAGTATTCCACTGATAAAAGTTATGGGTTTTTATAGTATCTATTAATATAATAATGAATATCAGAAAAATAAAATAAGTACCATGTATTTCGGATGTTTAAGTCTCAAAATTAGACGTATTAGTATTTTTTAGTGGTATAAAGATTTATTAATTAATTTTAAGGTCTTCTTGATCATCCGTAGGCCCCGAACAATGTTTTATTTACTTATTTCCTACAATGAGATGAGCCTAGTGATATTAATGTGGATTTTCTATAGTATATGTTCTATGTACTCTCATTTCCCATAGAAACCCCCCAAATCATTATCCATGTCATATAAGGATCCATCACACTATGAATATCATCAATGATTATATCTATCATGGATTCCATAACACTCACATTTGTATCAGTAGGTAATTTGTTTTAAAAATTACATGATTGGATCTCTAGTAACAATTGTATTCATATCCTTCAAAATGTGGGGTTTTCATTTATCCCAAAATACATCATATAAAATAAATTCATTTAAAGATTCATTTCTTATTCTATCATGAACATATTATATTTTGAAAAATATTTCAATTCCTATCATTTCATCAATTGAAACCAGGTCTACAACACTAATTATTAAATATCATATGTAATCCGTTCCTGGAAATATCATTATAATGAAATATTTTTTTGACAAACTACATAAATGTAAAACTATATATAAATTTAAAATATGATAGAATATAATCCTTTATGATCATGGAAATATGTAATGCAATGGAGATGAACCACCAATTCCAGGAAAAGAGAAGAGGCTAAAGCAATAGGAAAGAACAACAAGCTTCCAAAAACCATCCCATTCAAGAGTCCCATTTATAAAGGGGTTATAGTAAATTTTAAAGACACAATAAAGAAAGGAAAATTACCCAATTTTATTTACAATGCATGGGGAACACAAAATCACATAAAAATTACAAAACAACATTTTAATATTCCATTTAATGACCCCACTAACTAAAGTATAGGGATTACCTCTTAATGACATCATCTTCTTAAAAGTAAGGATATAAGTCCCCAATGTTAAAAGATATAGAAACACCACCAAAATCATCTGGTAAATAAATTTTGTAGGCATTGTTTCCCACTTCTTCATGCACTTTGAATGTACCTTCAGCTCATGAGGACAAATTTCTCTATCTTTTGGATGGAAATATCTCCTTGTGAAGGTCAATCCACACTTTTTCTCTAGGGTGGAAAATAGTCTACTTCTGATGTTTGTTTTCTCACCTCTTGTATTCTTCATTAGACATACATAATTGAGAATGAATAGATTCATGGAACTTTTTCATAAGATTTTTCTAGTCCTACGCGTCTATATTTACCTACGAATCAAGAAGAAAAGATCATAGTTCTATTCGAGTGTTTGGATTGATACCATAAACCACTTCTTAGGGAGAATGCCGAGTGGTAGCACATGAAGATCTATTGTTAGAAAATTCAACTTGTAAAAGTTTAAAATCCCCATATCTGTAGCTTTTGATTGCTAATGTTATCAAAATGGTTCCGTATGTACAATTGGTAACATCTCTTTGACCATGAATTTGAGGGTGATGAAATTTTTTGAAAATATATTTCGTTCCGATTTCCCTCCCTAATGTCCTCTAAAAATGGCTAAGAAATTTTGTGTCTCTATCCGAAATGAGGCTACGAGGAATTCCATGAATGTGAACAATCTCTTTGAAAATATATTATTCCACTTTTACCACATATTTAGTCTTATGTAATTTTAAGAAATGATCCATCATAGAAAATTGATCTAAAACAACCATTATTTAATCTTTACCTCTCTGAGTAGTTGGTAAAGACATAATGAAATTCATACTGGGATCTTCCCCTAGCTACTGCGGAATAGGTAACGAAGTGTATAAACCAAGATTGAAATTACTCTCTTCACTATAAAATTTATTACATCTCCAATGAATTTCTTGGAACTCTAATTTAATTTTCATCTACAAAAAATGATCCTTTAATATCTCCATGTTTTATTGATGCCAAATGTCTAGAAATTCCCTCTTCATTTGCATCCCGAAAGAGAAACTCCCTATAATTACCCTTTAAAACACAAAATTTGTTTATCTTAATGAGAAACCAATCATGTGAAAAATAATCCTTCAGAAATAAATCTTGACATTGGATTAAAATAGAAATAAACTCCATATCATGCTGACAATGTTCTCTAATAATATGAAATCCATGAATTTGAGCATCTAGAATGGTATGTTCTACATACCATTGAGATAAAGAATTTTCCACAATATTATCTTTCCCATTATTGTATTTTGACATAAATGATAATTATTTCCTGATTTCCCCCACATTTCATTCTTTTGTCTAAGCTTATGTTGACCATTGATAAACCACAATGGCTGATGGTTAGAATGAAGAACAAATTGCTTCGGTCTCAAATAATCAGACCAATAATATTGGGCTATTATAACCGTATAAAATTATTAATCCCCTTGACCCTAGTCACCTAGATTCGGTTCCTTATTACATATCATTGGCATTATCACAAAAGATCAAGTCTCAAAAGACCAATTAGTTTAGTAGCCTTGGAAATTCCAGATACATTCCTAGGCTTTACATGACATCAGAAATGGAAAACTACCACAACATTTCTTCCATAGACAACATGGAGTTCTTTTAAACTATCATTGTAGGTTAGCCATTGTATACATTATCGCATCCTGGAAAGAATTAAACATAGAAAGGGGTGAGCTCAGATGATCACTAAGGACAACGAAATAGCGTAATCTTTCATAAATAAGCATAAAAATTTAAGGCAATGTGTAAAACAAAAACAAAATCATTTTATACATGAACTTCAACATAATATGGAAAAGATAAAATCAAAATAATACTATTTATTTACACACAAGGATATTATTCTAGTCTAAAAATAACATGCAATATCAATAGCTACTTTCTTAATGACGTGATGCATAATTACAGACATTCGTAACCACATAGTCAAGGCCTTGTGCCGAGACTAAAAATAATATTTCTATCAAGGAATTATTCCAAGTCACTAGTTTGTCTCATGAGACATACCAATTTATCGAGGAGCTATATCGGGCTCCACTAATCACATACTAAGTCCAATGCATTCTTCATATGAAAAGTTTTAAACATAACATAAACATTCGTATTAAAACTAGAATACAAAATGTCAATACATTATCCATAAACCATGAATGGTATAAAAATAAAGCATACACAGTCAAACATATTACAAATATTCAATACAATATAGATGTTTTGTATCATAATAGACCAACATCAAATAAACTAAAAATCCATCATTGGATGTTGACATAGATGAAATCAAAACTTTTTTAGAGAAATGTCTCTTTCTATTTTTAAAACATTTAAAAGTCACGTAATTATAAAATAAAACATTTATATTTTAAAATATTCTTATAATATTTTAAGGTAATCATCAGAAATTTTATAATGGTGGAAAATAGCTTCACCCGCCATATAAGTTAAAAAAATTACATTCTTACATTAATTTTGTCGAAAAAGTTATAAAGGACCTTTTTTGGAATACGACAAAAGGATTACATTATAAAAAATTTATAAAAAATTCAAACATTGGTATAAATGACTATAACCCATATTCTATAAAATAGTAATAATGTTTAGAAAAATATTTTTATGAAACATGGATGTGGATGATAAAGAGGTCCTCGTAGATACTTACGTTAAGAAAACCTCGGATAATAATGAGATTGTGAAATTAACCATTACCTTGTAAATTTACTTGGTTGAGTGTAGTTTAAACTCATTTATAATGGTGAAATAATTGTTATTAAATTATAAAATAATCATATACATTAATATGATATTATATAAGATCTTTAAGCATTGCTTTGTTAATAATATCTTAGTATTATCGTTGTTTCAGATGTTAACAGATTCATTTTTTTATATTAGTTGTTATGTGGGTCATATTTGTTATATATGGGATGTATATTATTCATATTAATAATTATATTAAGCATATAAACATTATTTTTAATCATATAATGAAAATTAGTATTGAATTGATATAATGGGAATTAATCTAATTGTGCTCGTGGAGACGGTAATCCGTAGGTACGCACGAGCGACAATATCATTATTTTGATATTAAAATATTATATAATTGGATGTTATATCATATATGAAGAATCTTTATAATGTTATATTTTTTATTTACAGCAATTAGACATCATTATTATGACCATCCAAATAATAATGTACAGAATAACAATTACACAATGACGTGGAGAGTGTAATCCGTACGTACACACGTATGGTGACATGTTATTGAAAGGATGGATAGAATAATTATTATGGTTGTTCCATATTCATAATAACACCAAATTATATATAAGATAATGTTGCTATTATTTTAGAATGGAAACAACAAAAAAAAGGAAGTGGAAGGATAAAGTAACTTCAAAAAGGTGGTGAGATGTTTACCTCTTCTTTGGGTTCTTCAATATGATTGGATCAAAAGGGCTCATTAAGTTGGATTTATGACAAAATAAAGGACTCTAAAATTAAGGGAGGATATTTTAGTGGGTATTTCATCTGAGTTTTGTTGAGTGAAATGGCTTTTATGGTGTGAATTATAGTGAAGGGGATTTCCCTTTTATAAGAGTGGTGAGGGGCACCATAGGAAAAACTGGAAATATTACATTATAATGAAATAATTTTCGCTTTCTAATGTATCCAAAATATATTATATAATGTCTAAGGTGGGGATGGGTCCAAAACCACTCAATTAATATTTTTTATACAATTTTGGTTCACTATATTAACTATATCATTTAGAATTAACTCTTAGTTAAATAGTTTGACATTTTCCATTTCTCTTTGTATTTTTATATTATATGTTTAATAAACATACTATATACATCCAAGAGAACTCCAAGTGGTTCAATAATGATATAACTATCATTATATATGACTTTTGGCCGATCCTTATATTTTTAGAAATATAATATAAATTAATAAAATAATATTTGTTTTAAAAACTCTTTGATGTCAATTTTGACAAAATATGTTATTTTGTTTTTCTAAATTCATAATAGCATTATTACTTCAAATAAAATTTTTCTAACGAACCCTAACATGTCATATTAACCTTGAAAATTTTTTTAATTCAAAAAAATTCTAAAATTACATTTATTTGGATATTAATAATATCAATTATTTTAATATTTCATTAATTAGTTAAATACTACATCATTATTTTGTCACAAATAAATTAACTTATGTAATGTCTAAAAAATTTAAAAAAATACCATTATGTTGGAAATAATTTATTATTTATAATGAATATTTATAGTCGATTTTATCTTATGAGTATTCTAGTATTAATTTTTTTTATTATTAATCATTGATTTTAACTCTTTTAACTCTTCTTTGAATTAAACAATAATAAATGTCTTAATCTAGTCCATATGGACCAAAAAGGTTCATATTTAATTCATATATTTGTTTTTTGTTAAATTGAATTCATCCAATAGAATTAGGACATGTTTTAGGGTAATAATAATAACCTTTTTACCATTAAATACCCTATTCACTTTTAACGGTGGTAAATAAAAGTAAGAAGTTACTTTACAAAAAAACTTATTTTACTTTTGTTGATCCAAATTTTTCTTAATAATATCAACCATGTCACTTGTATTTTTGAAATTATACTAACACAATTAGTAAAATTCGGTTGTATGTGAATTTTCAAATTCTCATAGAATGTGGGTAATGACGGTGAAAAGTTCAAAAAAAATTATATATCTAAAATTATTATAATCTGAATACAACTAATTAAATTGATCATATATATGTATTATGTTTCTATTTTGACTTAAAATAAATTTAAATAAAATAAATAATTATTTAAATAAAAATTCAGTTTTAAACTATAACTCAGTGTTTATCACTATTCATCAAAAATTGAATGTTTTCAAAAAAATACCAAAAATTCACCATAAGTTAATTTCAATATTCCAAATCCAAAAATGAAATCCATTTTGAATGATAAAAATAATAAAATTTCAAGAAGTGGGTATTACTGTTCATAATGGCTAGTTTGATAGGTTGTGGTGTGTTAAAACTTGAAGTTGCATACAACACACGCAATTGTATTATTCAAAGAGAAGCGTACCATGGAATCTTGGGGTGTTACATTCAAACCTCCCTCAAATAATTTAGTCTTCAAAATTTCTATAATATTTCTTCATAAAAATACTTCGGTTGTTCTACATCATATGTTCCTCATATTCCCATGTTTCCTCTTCCTTCTAATGGTTTCTCCATAGAACTTTTACCAGACAAGTAATCTGGTTTCTCAGCACTTGTTCTATTATATCAAGAACCTTGAAAGGATCTTTTAAATGAGACAGTTCAGGTTACAGATCTAATTTCTCATACTTGAGTACATGAATTGTGTGAGGATTGTATTTTCTCAATAGTGATATGTGGATCTCATTGTGAACTTTGGAAAGACTTGTCTGCATTTCCAAATGGTATTCTACAGCCCCAATTCATTCAAGAATTTTGAATGGTCTGATGTACCTATGAATCAATTTTCACTTCTTACAAAAACATATAACACCCTTCAATGGAGGTACATTCAAGAAAACATGATCTCATAACTAAAATTCCAAATCCTTCATTCGATTACCAGCATAGATCTTCTTCCAACATTGAGCTGCTTTGATGTGGGTTTGGATTACCTTCATCTTTTCCATCATTTCCTTCACATTTTATAGACCTATGAGTTCTCTTTCACCAACATCATCCCAGTAAGTTGGTGTGCGACATCACTTTCCATATAACACTTCATATGGTGCCATCTGAATATTTGAATGATAGCTATTATTATTGGAAAATTATACCATAGGTAAATATTGATCCCACATACCTAGATAGTCATGTGAGAAAGTTCTCGAAATGTCATTTATGGTTTGAATAGTCAGTTCTGATTGTCTATTAGTTTGTGGTGGTAGGTAGTGCTCAAATGATGTTCAGTATCCATGGATTTCTGAAGACTTTTCCAAAATCATGATGTATAACGGGGATAACGATTAGAAACAATCGACATTGGTTCTATATGAAGAATTAAACCTCATTAATATATAGTATTCCAAATTGTTCAAGTGGTAAATATTCTCTTATATAAATAAAATGTGCTGACTCGGTAAGATGATAAAAAATGACCCATATTTCATTGTTCCTTCTTGGAGTCTTTGGTAGTCCCATGACAAATTCCATAGTGATGACATCCCATTTCCACTCAGGTATAGGAAGAGGTTGTGTGATTTCTCCAAGCTGTTGTCTTCTAGCTTTCACTTGTTGAAAAACCATACATCTTGACACAAAATCAGCAATCTCCCTCTTCATGTTGTCCCACCAAAAATGTTCCTTCAAATTTCTAAACATTTTGGTGCTAGCAGGGTGTATAGATAAATTTGAACAATGAGCATCATTCAACATTTATCTTTTTAGATCAGGTATATCTAAAACACAAAGTCTATACCCAATTTTTAAAATTCCATCTTAATACACAAAGTCACTCAATTTCCCATCATTCACAACTTAATCATCTTTTGAAACTCTACATCACCAATCTGGGAACTCTTTATCATTTATAGTAATGATGGTTTAGAAAACATTTGAAAAATAATTGATGTTTCACCATCCATGGTTATTCCCGTATTCATCTTTACAACATCAATATATATAGGATCCTTCTCAACTCTCATCTTATTCAAAACTTCATGATCCATTCTACTCAAAGCATCGACCACTTTATTTTCCTTCCCCCGGTGGTAGTGTATTGTGCAATCATAATCTTTGAGTAGTTTAAGCCATCTCATTTTCCCTATATTGAGTTCTTTCTATGGAGAATATGCTTCAAACTCTTGTGATCGGTATATATCTCACAATTTTTCACCATATAGATAGTTTCTCCAAATCATCAATGAAAATATTATAGATTCTAACTCAAGATAATGAGTACGATTGTTTTTCTAATGAATTTTTAGCTGTAGTGATGCATAAGAAATAACCCTATCATTCTGCATAATGACACAACCAAATACGTTCTTTGAAGCATCGCTATAAATAACAAACCCATCATTCCCTGATGGTAGAGTCAATATAAGAGCATTGAAAAATCTTCTCGTCAGGTTTTCAAAACATTCTTTAAACTCCTTTGTCCAAACAAATGTTACCACTTTTCGTGTGAGAATTTTTAATGGGTTATCCAATCGAGAAAAATTGTGGACGCCACATAGATAATAACCTTCAAAACTAATAAAACTACGTAACTCAGTTATACTCATCGGTTCTAGCCAGTCGTGGAGTTCTTTTTTCATTGAAGTGTCAATAGATATACCATCCTTACAGACAATATGGCCAATAAAAGAAATATCCTGAATCCAAAATTCACCCTTACTAAACATCCCATATAATTCATGTCTCTTAAGAGTATTCAGCATAATGCGCAAGTTATTTTCATGATCTTAATTGATTTTGGAGTATACGAAAATATAATTAATAAATATCACTAAAAAGTCATCAATATTTTCCTTGAAAACTCTATTCATTAGATTCATGAAGAGAGAGGGTGGATTAGTCAATCCAAAAGACATTACCCTAAACACATAATGCATGTACCTGGTTTGAAATTGTTTCTTTGGAATGTCATCCTTCTTCATGCAAAACTGATGGTATCCAGATCTAAGGTCAATATTTGAAAAGTATTGAGGTCCATGTAGTTGGTCAAATAAATCATCAAAATGAGGTAGGGAATAATTTTTCATTATTGTTATAGAATTGATCTCCATGTAGTCAATGCACAACTTCATTGATGCATATTTCTCATAACAAAAAGGATAGGGGATCCCCCTGGAGAAACACTAAGGAGAATAAATACCTTATTACTTAATTATTCTAGTGTTTTCATAGTTACACTAATTCCACAGTGGCCATTCTATAAGGGGTATTCTATATGGGACTTTATCCCAGAATTAATTCAATAGAAAACACAATTTCTCATTCCGGAGGATGCCCAGGTTAATCTTCTAGAAACACATCTATATATTCATTCACAATAGGTATATCCTCTATTTGAATATTTTTTTCGTCACTAATAGTTAGTTTATTCTCTTCCTCCCAAATAATAGAATTTAATTAAGCTACTGGGGCTGGATCTAGATAAAAATTTGGTGGTGATCATTCAACTATAAAGATAAGGTCTTCATTATAATCGTCCTAAAAAATAGAAACATCCTTCTTCTTAAAATAAATTTTTGAATCATGGTATGAATGCCAATCCATAACGAGGAGTATATCAAATAAAATAATGGGTATGACGATGAGATCAGAAGATAAAAAAGAATTATATTCCCTAATGGGGATTGATTCACAGAACATCGTTGCAATGATACAGCCCTGAATTGTGTTTACTCACCACTCCCTTGTTAAATAAATTTGGAAATAACTAATTTTCTTAAAAAAACTGGGACGATAGGAAACAATGAGACGATCTAGAATCATATAACGCATTTTCTAAACTTGAGGAAACCATTAAATTACCTGCCACTACATCTTTTAGAACTTCAACCTCAGCAGTAGTGATAGAACAAACTTGTCCTTGATCCCTTGGAATTTCTCGAGGTAATTTCCCTTGATTCTTAGGAAATTCATTCGAATAATTTACCCTTACTCTATAATTGTATCATTCAACATCAAGAGCCTCTTTCTTCCCCTTTCAATAATGATCTTGGTGGCCTTCTTCACCACACATTTATCAGAATCTCATTCCTATTCAAGAAAGTACAAGTGTTTTTATTTCCACAGTTACAGCAGGATGGATATTAAACTATTCACTTCTTCACATTATTTCCATTTCCATAGTGTTCAGTAGATCTCTTATTCCATTGATTTTCTTTAAAGTCGAAGACATATAGAATTATTTTTCTCTATTGATAGAACATGAGACAATATCCTTGTACACCGAGAAGGATTGTGAGACTAATGGTCGAAAATGAAATGGATTTAAACCATCAATGAAATAATCAATTTTACTTCTTGGGTTACGTATATAATCTGTATCACGACTCACTAACCTTGTAATGCTAGTTTCATACTTTGCGACATTCTCATCCTCCTTTTTCCTCAGAATCAGAAATTTCCTTTCCATATATGCTCGATGGTCCCGATAAAGGTATATTTCTATGAAAAGATCTTTAAACTCCCTAAATTCCATATTTGATACTACATCATATTACTTTTTATTTTTAATCAATGACCAATATTGATCAGCATCTTATGATTGGGGGTAAACTGCCATGAAAACTTTTTCAGTTTTTCTACTCCCCAATCATGGGAATTTTTTTCTATGGAATTTATGCATTGCTCAGCTACTAGTGGATCAGAACTCCCAGTTAATGTTTGTGGTTTTTTCCTCATTAAGCGATCTAACATTGATCCTCCACTTTTTAGATTAGGGTGCTCCATATAGGTTAGGTTATTATTAATAAGCTGAGTGACTTTTCCCAGTATAGTGATAAGCTGATCACCACAATATGTATGAACAGCTCCACTATAATTATCTTGAGCTGGAGTAAAATCCCTACATGTAGTGTGTTCATTGATAAACTTTACATTCCATTTACTAGGTTCCATTTCAAATCAATTGCATAAACTAGATTATTTTATGAATCGAAATACATAATTCTAAACTTGTAAAACACTTAACATAAATGGAAGACATTACAGATATAATCCATAATCATAAAAAAATTTCTTTGAGGTAATATATACACATAAACCCTTCATAATGGTTTTTAATAAAAATGATAATTATCCTAAGCATATCCCCCTGAAGTGTCATAACCATGAGTGCAGCAAGGCCCATTGTCGTGCACCAGTTCTCATTCGATTCTAGCTCAAAGCAGTGTTTTCGGGTTTTACCGCTAGCTAAATATGTTCCAAATCTTCCTCTACCTTCTCATATCCATATAGGGATGTATTTCATGGAAAACTCACAAAATATCTACAATAAAAAAATTCAAAGAAGTTATTCTATACTAATCCTAAATTTATATCATAGGGTAATGTGCTATAATAAGAGGTTATCTATATCTAGATTCCAAGGGTGGTTCTAAACATCCACTGATACCAACTATAACTCCCCGAACACAGTTACCTAGATTCAGTGCATTATTACATAACACTGGCATGGTTAAAAAATATCAAGTCTCGAAAGACCTATTAGTTTAATAGCCTTGGAATACAAGATACATTCATAATGTTTAAAATACATCATAAATAGAAAACAACAACAACATTGCCTCTATAGAAAACACTGAGATCCAATAAACTATCCTTGAAAGTCAGTCATAATATACTTTTGACATCCTGGAAAAAAATAAATCACAGAATGGCATGATCTCAGATGCTCAGTAAGGATAAAACTATAGTGTAAACATTCATAAATTATCCTAAACATTTCTGTTAATGTATAAAACGAAAAAAAAAATCCTTTTAAACTTGATCTTCTTCATAATGTGGCAATGATACAATCAAAATTATTCAATTTACATACTCACATGGATAATTTACTAGTCGAATAATCACATGAAATAACAATTTACACATTCATAATGATGGAATGCATAATTCCAGACCTTCATAACCACATATTTAAGGCCTTGTTCCAAGACTGCAAATATGATTTTTTTCAAGGACATTTTCCAAGACACTTGTTTTTCTCATGATACCTACCATTGCATCAAGGAGCTATAGTGGCTTCCACCCGTCACAAACTATGTCAAATGAATTCCTCATATGAAAAGGTTTAAACATAACATAAACATTCGTATTAAACTAGAAAACGAAATGTCAATACATTACCCATAAAACCTGAATGGTATTTAAAATAACACATCCACAGTAAAAAATATCACAAAACCTTCAATACAATATAGAGATTTTTTATCATAATAAATCAACTTTGAATAAACTTAAAATCCATCAAAGGATGTTGACATAGATGAAATAAAAATGTTTTTTAAGAGAAATATCTCTTTCTATATTTGAAATCATTTTAAAGTATCATAATTAAAAAAGAAAAAATTTATATTTGAAATTATTCTTATAAACATGTAATGGAATATTTCATGATGTTATAACAGTATAAAATAGCTGCACCCACCGTATATGTTAAAAAACACATTCTTACCTAAATTTTTCCGAAAAGGATATATGGGACCTTGTTTGGAAAATGACAGAAATTTTCCTTTATAAACATCTAATAAAAAGTAAAACAAGGGTGTAAATTGTTTATCCCATAGTCTATAAAATAGTAATAATGTTTTGAAATATATTTTTTAGAAACATGGATGCGGATGATAAAGAGGTCCCAGTAGATACTTACGTTAAAACAATCTCGGATAATTAATAGATTGTGAAATTAACCCTTACCTTTTAATTTTCTTTGGTAAATGGTAGGTTAACATCATGTATAATGGTGAATTAATTTTTATTATATAAAACAATAATCATATAAATTAATATGATATCATATATGATCATTTAACCATACTTTGTATATAATATCGCAGTATTATCATTGTTTCAAGTGTTATCAGATTCATTTTCGATTGTATTCTTGTTTATGTAAGTCATATTTGTTATTGATGGGGTGTATAATATTCCTACTAAGAATGATATTAAGCCTTTAAACATTGTTTTTAATCATCTAATGAAAAATATTATTGAATAGATAAGATGCGGAATGAATCTCGTCACGTTCGTGGAGACAGTAATCTGTACGTATGCACGAGCAGCTATATCATTCTTCTGATTTTTAAATAATATATAATTCAATGTTATATCATATATAAAGATTATTTATAATTTTTTTTATTATTTAAATCAATTACACATAATTATTATACCCATATTTATAATAATGTATTGAATAACAATTACACCACGAAGTGGAGATGATAATCCTTACGTACACACGTTTGGTGACATGTAATTCAATAGATGGATATAATAATGAATGTAGTTGTAACATATTCATAATAACATCATAGTATATATAAGATACTAGATTTATTATTTTATACTTCAAACAACAAATAAAAAGTCGAAGGAGAAAGGATCTTGAATGTGGTGGTGTGATATTTACCTCTTCTTCGGGTTCCTCCTTTTTATTTGATCAAAAGGGCTGCATTGGATTAATTTTTGACTAAAGGGTGGCCTCTATGATGAAGGGAGGATAGTTGATAGGGTATTTGGGCAGTGGTTTGCTGATTCAAATGCCTTCTAAGATGTAAATTAGATAGAAGTTGGAATGTTGTTTTACAAGAGGGTATATGGGAACCTTAAGAAAAGCAAGACATATTATTTTATAATAAAAACATTTTCAGGTTGTAAGGGCCATAAATTGATTTTTAATGGATAAGGTGGGGAGGGGTCAAAAACCACTCAACCAATAGGTTTTATACAGTTTTGGTTCAATATATTAACTTTATCTGTTAGATTTAACTCTTAGTAAAACAGTTTGACATTTACCATGTCTCTTTGTATTTTTATATTATATAGTTAATAAACATACTATAAACATCTAAGCGCAGCCAAAGTGGTTAATTAATTATACAAATATATTTATATAAGAATTTTGGCCGAACCTTATATTTTTAGGAAGAAAATTCCAATTAATAATATAATATTTGTTTTAAAACCCCTTATATGTCAATTTTGGAACTATTTGGTATTTTGTTTTTTCTAAATTCAAAACAACATTATTACATCGATTACAATTCATCTAACCAACCCTAATATGTCATATTAACATATAAAATTAGTTTAATGCATACATAGTGTCAAATTACATTTATATGGATATTTATAATATTAATTATTTTAAAATTTCATTAATTAGGTAATTACTGCACCATCATTTTGTCATAAATAAATTAATTAATTTAATGTCTAAAAAATATAAATAAAATATTATTATGTAGGAAATATTTTTATATTTATAATGAAAATTTATACTCTAATTTATCATTTGTGTATTCTAATATTAAAAAAAACTAGTTATTAAACTTTGCTTTTAACTCTTTCAACTCTTCTTTGAATTAAATAATAATAAATGTCCTAATCTAATACAAGTGGACCAATGATGTTGATATTTCATTCCTAAGGTTTTTTTGGTCGAATTACACTTATACAAAAAAAAGGACATATGTTAGGGTAATAATAATATCATTTTTACCCTTCAATACCTTATTTACTTTTAATTGTGATAAATAAAAGTAAAAAGTTACTATGCACCAAAAATTATTTTCATCTTGTTGAGCCACATTTTTCTTATTGATATCAACTATTTCTCTCAGATTTTTGAAATTCCACTCACAAATGCAGAAAAAAAAAATTTTATGTGAATTTGCAAATTCTCCTAGATGGTGGGTAAAACACGGTGAAAAGTTCAATAAAATTTTTAGATATTTAAAATTATTATAAACTGAATCTTATTAATTAAATTGAATTTATATAGGTATTATGTATCTATTTTGACCGAAACAACATTTAAATAAAATAAAAATTCGGGTTTAAACTATAACTTAGTGTTTTTCCCTATTCATCAAAAATTGAAAGTTTTCAGAAAAATACCAAAAATTCACCATAAGCTAATTTCGATATTCCGAATCAAAATTGATGTATATTTTGAATGATAGAAATTATAAAATTTTAAAAGGTGGGTATTAGTATTCATAATGTCTAGTTTGATTAGTTGTGATGTGTTAGAACTCGAACTTGCATACAACACAGGCTATTGTATTATTAAAGAGACGCGTACCATGGAAGCTTGGGGTGTTACATAATTTATTCATAAATTATTAAGTTTCTCAATGAAATATGCAACAGTATGCTTTCATTGGATGAGTACAATTTATATCCCAACTACACATGCATCTCATTCCCCTTCAATAACTTGATGAAAGTCAGGAAACACAAAAATCAGTGCTTCACACAACTTTTTCTTAATGATTTCAAATGAATAATTTGCTGAAATTGGCACTAAAATTTCCACCTTTTCATGAATTCAATGAATGGTTCAATTATTATGCAGAAATTGGAAACAATGCGACGATAGAATGATGCCAATCCAAGGAAACTTCTTTCTTCGGTAATGGACTCTGGTTTTAGCCATGACCGGATAGCTTCCACTTTTGATTAATCCACCATGATGGCTTCATGGGTTACTAAATATCCCAAAACACCACTTTTGTTGAAAATAAATCACATTTTTCAGCTTCCCATATAGGTTTTGTTTTTGTAAAACGTCAAATACCCATTGAAGTAGATCCACATGGCTCTCCATATCCTAACTATAAATAAAAATATAAACCAAATAAACAATGACAAATTTACAAATGATTTTTTTTAGAAATTCATTCAAGAGTCGTATGAATGTGCTAGGAGAATTTGAGAGGCTGAATGGAAGGAAAATCCACTCAAACAATATCACTTAGGTTTTGAAGGTTGTTTTCCACTCATCCCCTTCCTTCATTAGAATCTGGTGGTATCCACTATGAAAATAATCCATCTAAAAGATTGATGAACCATGTGATTCATCAATCATATCACTTATTCGTGGGATGTGATACTTGTATTTGATGGATATATTAAAGATAACTCTACTATCAATGGACATGTGATACACACCATCATTCTTCGGTACTAATAATGCCGAAACAGAACAGAACATGAGCTCATGCTTGGATTTATAAAGCCTCGATCCATCAACTCGTCTAATTTATTCTACAATTTCCTTGATTATATAATATTATGCCGAAATGATGGTTTATTTTTAAATTGTGCCCCTCGTACATGATCAACATGGTGTTCAATGTCTCTATATGGTGGTGATCTTTCTAGATGTTCATTAGAAAAAATGTCATGATATTCACCATTTAAGGAATTTTCTAATGAATGTTGATGAATCTTCTTATCTCGGCATGAATTTTCCATCATCAAAAAATAAATAACTTGATTTTCCTTATTTATTGAATTCTCCACTTGAGCTTTGTCGATAAATATACTATCATTGGGAACTTCCTAAAAAAATCTTGAAGATTTGTGACAACATAAAAGGAGAAAGTGTGATATTTTTTCCCCATCTAAAAAAGAATATGTGTTCTTCCTCCCACTACGTTTCACTTCCCTATAAAACTCCCAAGGCCTTCCCAAAAACAGGTGGCATTCATCGATATGAATACCAACACAAAATAATTCATCAACATAGTTCATAAATATTTAGAATAAAATTAGAAACTATTTGTCAACTTGGAGTGTGATCACATTGTTCAACCACTGAAATTTATATGAGCGAGGATGATTCTGAGATGGAAGAATCAATTTCTCCACTAGTGTTGTTGAAGAGGGCCATCGTAATGTCGACAAATCGATCATGGATTAAGGCAATTCCTCCTGCCAAGGTATCTCCTTGCATAAGGACAATGTCACCATAAATAGAGACACACCTCCAATTCTATGAAAATGAATGAGGCTAATGCAATTGAAAAGCACAAAATGCTTCCTAAATCAATCACATTCAAGTATCCCCCTTACAAAGGGGTGGAAATACAGTTTAAAAGAAAAAATAAAGGATGGAAAATTCCTTAATTCGAGTTACAAGGCATGTGAACCCAAAAGGCACATTTAAAGCAAAAAAAAAACACATTCCCATTTCATTTAATGACCACACTAGATAAAGTAGCTAGATTCATTCTTAATGAAGCTTTTCTTAACCATTTCTCTCTTATTTAATGTGCTACTACGAATTTCCATCCATATCCTGGTGGCTAAGTAATTTTTTCCTCAAATAAGTGTGTTGTGGCACACCATTTTTAACATGGGTATACGTGATAACATAGGAATATGTATAGGAATATACCTAAATAGTTTTGTTAGTTGAATTCATACATTATGGTTTATCATTTGTGGATTTTGTGATAACATGAGGGTCTCGAGAACCCTACTAAGTATCGTTATACTCAACCATTCATAGGAGATTCCTGTAATTCATTGTGTTTGGTGCAGTCGATAGAAAATGCTAACTGAGGATGAGAGTACCCAGACTAGAGGTAGCTCAGATGTGGAACTTAGATGAGGCGCATCATAGGGAAGACTGATCGAGAGATGTACCTACCCTTCTAGTAGGATCATTGGTGGGTGTTCATTGGAGTTGTTCCAGTTTACATGTACATTCAGTTTCTTGTAAATTCTAGTTGGGCTTGTATTCATGCCATTTTTAAATATTATACTCACTATGTTTACATTTCAGTTTAATTGATTTTATATCTTTCTATATTCTCTATTGTGTGTGATTATAGGTTATAAAGGCAATGTCTTCCCAGTTTTTGGGAATGTGCTTTCGATTCTAGTTTCCAGCCCCAATCCTATGTGTGGCGGGCTTGGGGTAGTCACAGAACGGACCCTAGGGGACTTGTCGCGGCATCTATGACGAGATTATGGAATTAGGAAAGTGGTTTTGGTAGGATTTTAAGAACCCAAAATGGTTTTGGGTTTTGAATCAGTGGAGAAAAGTTATGTCCTTTTTTAAGTGTGGTGAGTAGAACCTTTATTATTTTTTTAAATAAAAGATCCCCCCACATTTTCTTCATGTAAAAAGTTTCCTATAATATACAATTCTATATCATACAACGTATATGGTTTATATAAAACCATAAAATGTGTTTTTACAGTTTTTACGTCATTATTAACCTTATTTTGTATATTATCAGCCTTATTAATAAACACATTTTTTACAATAACCGTTGACTTTTTTACTATTTTTACTATTAATTTTTTTAAAATTAATCTCACCTTAATAGAAGATATAAATTACTCTTATTAAAAATAAGTAATCCATATATCTAAATTTAATTTATACACGTTTAAAATTTTATTTTTATATTAATCTCGCATACCAGATAAGAAAAATGTTTTTTTTAAAAAATTTCAAAAGTTCATCATGTTTTTTATATTTTCAGAAAACTATAAATAATTTACAGTAATAATATTTTTCTATTATTATTTAAAAAATAAATAGTTTTTATGGAATAAATCTTATAAAATCATGAAATAATAATTTTATCATTGATCAAAAATGTAAATAATAACAATTTTTAAGTAAAATATTTCTTAAAAAAGAAATACGTTATCTAAAAATATTTACCTTTTTTATCAATATGTTTCCATTATAAAAATCACTATAATTTATAATTGAAATTTATTTATTATAATTATTATCACTATATTAAAATGTTATGTTATATCAGAATAATTATTCTAACTATATTAAAAATATATCATTCATCTGGTAAAACATTGTGTTGGGTAAATGACATAAGAACTGAAGGTTTTCTGTAGTGAAATCAAATAATTGGGTACTATCTAACCCAATATATCAAAAAATACAACTATATTTAAAAAAATATATAATTTTATAAATACTCATGGTGTTTCATTGTATAACTATAAAAATGAATAAATCCCCTAAAATCCATTTATCCAATACTAGTTGAAGAGGATACATTTACCTCATCGTATCCCCACCTTCCACTATATCATCAAATAATATGTGTGTATAAAAAACATGTACCAGGAGTCAAAACATGAATCACCAGCTTCCAATATATCATTGTATCCCCACCTTCGAATATGTGTGTGTATATTTGGATTATTTCCTCCATGATATAAAATCTCTACAAGTTCTACTCATATGAAATTTCATGATCCAGTTGTATGACCAATGAGTTTAGTATATATACAGGTTCAGTTATTTATATCCTCAGTAAATATATATAGAAGACAAAATTTACCTAATATTAGTTCAATGGAAGTACAATATGAAAATATATGGTCCCTGTTAGATCAATAATTTCAATGGGATTTATATACCTAGGGACCAGTTCCCATTTCCACCCAAATATCATTACCTTCTACGATGGAGAAATTCATAGAAACATATATTCATCTATATAAAATTAAAGATTATTATGTTGATTTTCAATATAATATTTCTATTGAATTTGAGAAATCATATTGTGTTATATAATAGAAATTGCATTCACTAACATTTATTACATGATCTTAAGTCCCGATGGAAATTGGTCACTATAATTATTCCAATACATTGGGATTATAAATATGTCATCATAGAGGGCTTGATAAAGTTCCATCTGATTTCTTGAGTGAATTAAATCAATGCAAAAAATCTAATATAGATAATGGTGTTTGTCCCAATCATATTTCTAATACATGTGTCCAAATCTCAACATAACAAATAACATTTGAATTTTTCACTTAGATTGGAAATATATTAAAGAATGACACGCATGGAATAAACTCAACCACATATCAATATCATGCTGCTGACATCACCTCTACATCGAGGTTAACCTTAGATCCTAATTATACATAATGGAATGTTAAAAACAATGAAACATCACCACTTCCTTATGTTATATCATCGAAAGAATATCCCTATAGAAGTCTTCGTTAATAGCGACAAAGTGTGAAGAATTTTGATAGTGACCTACTAAAATCCTTATTAAAAAATCCTTACAAATATTTAGTGGAGTCCAACAAAAATATATATGTACATTATTTCCAATTTCCATTCCCGAAAGAGTGATTTATTTATAATATCTTTACAACGTTTTCTATCTTGCTTATATTTTTTTCATTTTAATAACAAAGAGAAAAAATTTTAATAACTATATTCATTCCATCCCTCTAGAATTTATTTTTTAAATATATATACATCTTCATTTTAAACCAATTAATAGATAAATATGAACATGTAGCTTCCTCTATCAAATCCTTTTTCAAATATGGTATAGATGGAACACATATATGGTTCTTGAAACAAATAATTCCATTATGATCATGGCAAGACTCAAGAAAATTCTTAAATTATATTACATCATTACATTTTTCTTATGAATATCTTTAATATTCACTTGGATAGATTATTGAACAGTCAATTTAGAACGGTAATATTTATCCCCATCATTTATAATTTATTGATCCATCAATTTCACATATTAATATATGATATATTTTATGATCTTCATCATGTATGATCTATCATGATCTATTTATATCAATGAATCAAAAATATTGTTGACATTCACATACTGTAAATTTATTTAACAGTCACAACCATTAATCATCTCTAACCATCTTCTTTATAACATATTGAATACTTTTTATCTGAATATATTGTTTAAACTGTTATGATATATATATATATATATAACATTTTTTCTCCATGAATATGATAACTCTATATATTTAATGAAACAAATACAATAACTAACTCCAAATCATGTGTTTGGTAATTTAACTCACGAATATACAATTTTCATGGAGGAATAATTCTCAATAAATTAATCATTCAAAGGAAAACATCCCAATAAGTTTTTTAATGATTATATATTGATTATAAACCCTTATCCACTATAGGGTAATAAATTTATAGGTTTACATACTATGATTCTCTTCAGTACCTTGAAATATTCCTCACATTCATTTATCTATTGGAACATGGCTCCACAACGAGTTAACATGGTTATATGATTAAATATTTAGGAAATGAATCCAAAATCCATCAATAATATCATGATAAACCATGGAATTCACAAATATAATTCATCATGGTCGGTATGGGACAACATTTAATATCCATAGCCTTTAGAAGATAAATTGATACAAAAAATATTAGGATTATTTGACCAGAAATTGAAACATTAGGGATACTAAATTTCTACTTGGTATTTTTTTCATATAGTTTCTCCTAACATAAGTTATTTTGTACAATTATTATGTTCTTATCATTCTCTTCCATTCTAATTTGAAAAGAAAATAGTATCATCTATAAATAAAATAACATGCTGATAAAGGTAAAATATAAAGAATGTATTTATTAAATCCATACATATAAGTGGATATATATTTAGACAAAATGGAACATCTATATATTCATAGTAACCATAAATTTTGTCGAATTATTTATTGGGTACCTCCACCTTCATGACACCCAATTGATGTAATATTTATTAAAGTCTAATCATGTCATATTATTGAGCTTCATGTAATTTATAAAAAAATTAATCAATACATTGGGAGAATATACACATTATTAATTGTGATCTTATTCCATAGATGATAATCAATGTAGAGTTTCATTAATCAATAATTTTTTGTAAAATGAAAAAGAGTAGCCCAATGTAACATCCATGGATAAATGAATTCCTTTCTAGGTTTTTCCAATGTTTTATTCATAAATTATTGTAACCTAATAAGGACTATTATATAGGGCGTATTTGAAATTAGTATTTCACCACGAATGAGTTCTCTTCCTAACTCACCATCATATTTTGGTTGAAGAATTTGAAAATATTCTGTAAATAGATATTTCAATTCTCTCACAATAAGCATTCTATTGATGTTGATTTCCTCCTAAACCATATAATATATACACCCTTTCAGATTGGGTTATTAAAAACCTATATAATTTTGGTGATCACAATTTGATGTTATTAATTATTGCACAATGATAAATAGTCATATATTGTTTTAGATGATTAAATGCTACATTAATTCCTTACAATTGTCTAGGGATACATTTATGGAAATCGAATCAATCCTCAAGATATCATCAAATTAAAACATAAGAAGAATAACCATACTGAAATGGAAGAACATCCCCACTAACTTCATTCAAATAAAAATCATATACCTCATTTGAGGTCAACATACCATTATTAGTATTCAATAATAATTACACAATAAATAAATTGTGGGGGATTTTGATACCAATTTATTAATCATCATGTATGGATGATTGGATAGATCCGTAGTCCAATAATATATCATCAGTTCTGGGGTAGATGGTAAGTGTACAATTCACCATGTCATGATTTCACCCCTTATCAGAAATTGTCATTAAATTAGGTTTCCCATTATCCCTCAAATTAAGATGCTTCTAGTGATGTAAAAAATTAAAAATAATTCTATTTGTTAAATATATTGAATAATTCCAAAACTCCCTGTATTTGATATACTTGAGTGTTCATAGGAAATGATGTGTAGATTTATAATTATTTATATCACAAACTAACTTCTCCATTTCATGCCAACATTTAGTTTCTTTATGAAAATCCCTTACTCACATAATTCATTCTTCATCACTATAAGATAATTTCATACATTCCTCTTCCCACACTTTTACCAGAAGGAAAATATCATAATATTTTTTCCATTGATAATATATTTACATTTTACATGAATTATTCTCTTATTATCATAACCATGAGCTTTTAACTTAACTATAACAAATAATTCCACCAAAAGATAACATCATAATATATCCTCACAGCTATGTAATTATATTATGGACAACACCCTTTATATACCTATTTTTGAGACACTAATGTATTGACCAACCTTACCTTGATGCAAGATGATAAAACTACAAGTGTACCTTGATTTTCTTTTATTTTTTATCTCATAGTTACGGATATATTTATCATCCTTTTTCTCGTTATTAATTAATTCCTTATCTTTCATTGTATGAATAATTTGAGGAATGTTAATGTTGATAAAATAAGATATAGATATCCTCCCAAATCATAGAGTTAATATAATCATTTGTTATGTATCCATCATAATATACAACAATTTATTCACTTCACCATCCTTATGGAAGAAAAAAATTGTATTTTTTATGTTTTAAACACTCTATAATGGAAAATATAATTTTGTTTGTTTTTGATCCAATGTTCAAGAATAAATGGACTAAAAGAACCACTTAGTAAAAGATGATGTTTCCTTATTAAGGAATGAAAAAAAATATTTTTCCCTAGTTTTTTTCATTTGGATGTATA
Organism: Viscum album; assembly: GCA_963277665.1. Lineage (NCBI taxonomy): Eukaryota > Viridiplantae > Streptophyta > Magnoliopsida > Santalales > Viscaceae > Viscum > Viscum album. The sequence goes on along the minus strand of OY728157.1, from coordinate 38,489,290 downwards.
GCATTACTAATATCATGGGATTGTTTCATGATTAAAACAATGAAAATTTTTATTCCATATCCAATAATTCATACATTCTCAATAGAACAATCATTCAATTCTCCATCCCACTCTACATCAACATGATTCATTTGGGTTCTATTAGTGTAAAAACCCAAAAAACAATGTCTATAAAATAATTATAAAATGGGAAAACAAATAATCATAATAACTCTATTATAGGATTTATAAAAGCTGATACTTTCTTTAGTCTATGAAAACATGGTTTTATCCTAGGATATATATGCTCAAAATATATTTAAATCACTGCTTATGGTTTGTAATGATTTTTTTAATTTAAAAATCATATCCATTGGGAAAGGAAAATAAGACGTCCAAAAAGGGTTATTTTCATGATCCATTTGATAATTGAGTCAATATCATGGAGTCAATTTTAGAGTTATTTCCCTTAAATATATATGTAACTGATTCAGATGGAATTTTAGTTGGTACAAAAATATGTAATTTCATAGAAACCACATTCTTTATCATTTAACAAAATCGAGGTCATTTTACTGCAATTTTAGTCTTATAAATACATATCCTCAAACATGTCCCAATAGATCTCACATTTATATTATCACCATATATTCTAATAGAAAACTAAACCGATCATATATAAAAACTATAGAATGGGATACATTCCGTAGAGATCTATTCCAAATTTTTTATGAATATTTAATATATTAAATAATCAAACTCATGAGTAACATAATATTTTAGTGTCACTAAATACATTTAATAAAGTCTATATAATTTGGTTAAATATCAAAAATTACTCCCAAAAATTTCTTCCCATTTTTTAATCTTCACACACATAACCCACATAAACATTTCACCTTAACCTGTGTAATGAAATCAGATGAAATGGTGATAAAAAATTCTTAATAAGGGTAATAATTTGAGATATAAAAGCATAACATTCATATAAAGGTATGAGAATGGGAGAATAAAATATAAAATTCATAACATAAATATCAAATATAAATATTGATAATCATGGAATAAATATTTCCATTCCATAAGAAATTAATAACAAGGAAATAAAAGAAAATGAGCCATGAAAACATAACATTAACATAATACATTATATTGTGGCATAAATATAAGTATAAAGTTGTTTCCCATAGTAGTACAGAATAAATTCCAAGGATATAATAACAAAATGGGTTACCTAGAAAACCCAAAATATAGTGAAGGATTACTCACGATACTATCATATTGGAAAAATCCCCTTATAGATCTTGATTCACACCCTAATCTAGTTTTTTCTATCTCACGAGATATAATTATTTTGAAAATTCATTACAGGGATATATAGGTCCAAATAATATCATTCTAAATAGAATATTTATTTATTCAATAAGATCATAAATTATTCACAATATCATAAACCATGAAATTAAATGATCTTCAAAATCATTTCTATAATAATAACATGTTGAAAATATATAGGTTTAAAAATCATTTCTCCATTTCATCATGACAGAGGTTGTGAATAAATGAAATATAATTCATAATAACTCTTTCACGGTATAACCGATGGATGAGAAATTTATTTTGAAAATATATTTTCATCCAAAAAATAACATAAAAAAGGAAATGTATCATTGGTTCATATCCTAGTTAAATCATTACTTACGTTAAATGATTTCAATTTATATGGTAAATTATTTCGAGAGATAAATAAAATTGAATGTTTATTTAAGAAGATAACATTGGATAGAAAATACAATTTTAAAATAGAAGACCTTTTATAAATAGTTATTTATAAAAATAAATCTGAATAATTATAATGGATTTAAAAAAAATTACATAAAACATTTCTTTGGGAAAATATAATCTCCATATTGGAAAATATATAGCAAATTATGAAATTTTATCACATTAAAATAACTAAATTAAAATTTAAAAATTGTATCCCAAATATATATAAAATGATTTTATCTAAACATATATTTGAAATAATTTTTTAAATATAACTCATTTATTGGTCGTAAAAATGATATATATTGTTCATGCAATTAATTTTTGAAAAATAGTGATTATTTTCACATTTTGGGTAAAGACATGCATTCGTTGAAAAATGACATGAATATAACATTAAAAATAATTTCTAAAAATTTAATCATCAGAAGAATGGATATTAGTAAAACATTTGATGAATCACAATAATAATTCTGAATATATTTTTAGATAACATTGTTTAGGAAGAAAAGGGTTTTTGGAATGAAAATATGAATTTTCAAAATAAATTAGTTGGGAACACTTGAGTACCTAAATGGAGGAAAATAAATAGAGAATATGTGTTATCATGAATAACCAGAGGAAAAAAAATTCCAAAAAAAAATTCATATACTATTTATTAAATTTATTCATCATAAAAAAGATCATAAATAATCCTGATAAATAATAGGAGTGTAACATTAAATTAATACTACTTTTTTATCATTGAAATATAATCCCAATGGTGAAATATAGTTAAATTTAAATTATTATATTTTGACAATAAATATGATGATGATATTACATTCCAATGTTAGTTAATATACAACATGTAAATTAATATATATGGATAACATATTCATATATCTCAATGAATTAAAATTGAATAAAAAATATCGTATCATTTTGGTTAAATTTGAATAGTGAACCCCCGGAATGAAATATCCTCAAATAGATATGTAAATAAATATAATTTAAATTGTTTTATTATAATATAAATAATTATGTACTATATAAACCACATTAACAAATATGTAGTTAATATGGTATGTGTTTCATAAATGTAAAAGTGATAAACTCAAATCCTTACCCGTATTATTTTTCTTTTGAGTCCTGATCAATAATAAATAATGTCATTAAAATAAAAATAAAATTCTTGAAAATAAATTTATTCATCATATACATTATCAATGGTGTATTAAATACAGAAAAAAATTTTGGTGAATTTTTATATGAGTCTAATAAATAAAAGAGGTACTACAAATCCCTTACAATACATTTGATATGCATCGTACTCTTTAAATACTTTTTTATAATAAATACATGTTCATTATACAAAAAATAAATTAATTAATTATTTATATCAATCAATATAAACTTTTCTAATATTATTTTAGTACCCATTTATTAAAAATTACATGTTTATGTTTTGTTTTGGGTATTAACCATATTTTTCACATATGTTTTGATTATAATTATATCTCCTATTAAATTGAACATGATTTCATTATATGGATAATTTTATCCTTTATATAAATATAATATATATAATATATGTATTTTTTAATTTCAATATGAAATTATAGTGATATAAAATGAAGTACACCATTTGTGGAGATTTTATGTAGTATGTATGCATGGACGATGTGTACATTTTACTATTGGAGTAAAATAGTGAAATGTAAATGATATATTTTAATTATAAATTAATTTTTTTGTAATATATATCCCATAATTTCATTAAAGAAATAATTATTACATTTCGTGTAATGTATTCACAAATCACATCACTTCGAAGGGCAATAGTCCTCCATACATATGTGTGATGTTATCGTATTACCAAAAAATGGAGAGTTGGATGGTATTGGACATATTATAGTTCTATATTAATAATAATTTCATAAATACCATAAACAAATAGATAATACAAATGAATAATTATTTCTCGCCTTAATAAGTTTCAATGAAAAAATGAATGACTTCGTTTCATAGTGCAACTATTTTCCACACACTCGAACAGTGGTTTTGTAACCCATTTTATTGATGTGGAGAAAGTTATAGATCATGTAAATAACAGATAAAAAATATAATCATATTTAATATAATGATTCTATTATTTTGTAATGGTATAATAAATAATATAATTTGGTGGAGGATAAAATACTATTAGTGTTCTTGTTGATAAACATTACAACTTCTTCATGAATCCACATTTTGTTTCCACCAAATCATTTCATGTTTAAATTTTCATCCCAAATATTATATATATTATAAAAAGATGGATTTTTGTTTGTTATTTGGATAGTTATTTTATATTTCTAATGTATTTTAATGTGATATTAGGAGAGGATAATGGGTGACCTTTTATAAGTGAGGTGGGTGGAAAACATTATATTTTTATTAGAATGAATTATTCCAACATTTCTCTCTTATAACATGTATCTAATAATAGAAAATTATAAAAAAATAAAAGTTATATTGTCAAAATATGGTCATACAATAGTATCAGGATATGTTTTAGTTTATTTTTAACCATAAACGTCTCACTTTAACCCCGAACACCAAGTAAACCCATTTATACCATAACCACAAATTTTAATTTATATTATTACAAATAAATTTTGTCAAAATATTATTTAAATTATTAGATATTATAAATTATGATTAAGCCATATATATACTAAAATTATATTATTTCAAAATATGAAAATGGTAAATTTAAATTTAAATTTTTTCCAACAGACGTAGAGACAATTCATGTTTACAAAAAGTAAATATTCAAATGTATTTTTCTGTTTTAATATCTCATTTAAAATGAAATTGTTTATAATTTAATATATTAGATTAATATATATCATTTTTAGTTAATTTTTCATTAAAACTACTTTAAAATATAATTTAACTATATAAATAATTTAAATATCACTTCAGTTTTCAATTAAACCTTATTATTTTTTACTCTTCATAAAACAATAAATATTTTCATAAAATTATATTACATTAAACATAGTATAATGATTTATTTATGATTTAAAAAATTACTTTTATTTTAAAAAATAGAAATATATATATGTTTGAAAAATAATTTCTATTAATGTCCACCAAAATAAAGAAAGATGATTTTTTGATGATTTTTTTTTCAAAACATGTGATAACATTTCTAAAAAATGTATATTTTTCTACAAATTTGAATAATTTATATAAAATGACTATAATTAATATTTTAATTTTTTTTAAATTCTATGTTAATATGTTTAACGTATTTGTTATAATTTTATCATTTAAATTACTATTTTAATAATATATCATTGTTATGTTTAAACTTTGGGTCATGTAGAATGAATGAAAACCTTGTGTTTCTTGTGGAACATTATTATATTACTGATTCATTTAATGAATGATATCAAATAAATTTTATTAATTTGAGAAAAGTAAAATAATAAATATTAGGGGTGTTATAACCCATGATAAGGATAATTTTGTTTTGTCAATGATAAAAACACATTATTTTAAACCCATTAACAATTGGGTTTATTTTTCTTAATTATGTCAATATAGTTCATTTATGTCCATAATAATAAAATAATAAAACATTAAATCTAAATGGTACCAACTCTATTATTTGTAAATTTCATTATTCTAATATTTATCGTCAGTTAAGGGGAAACCAATTAATTCCTATGTTTCATTTATGGTGATATAATAACATAGTCATATTTTAATATGAAATTGAAAATCTCATGACCCTAAAAATATAAATATTTGGAATATATACAATAATGTTACAATGATTTCAGGTTTTCTAACACTGAAACAAATTATGATTACTTTCATAAAATCACGTGTCCTCATTAACAGTATATAATATTATTTAAATAATTTGTTGATGTGTAATAATATAATACCAAAATGATTCTACTACAATATAATCTTTTATGGCCTAAATAACCATTAAATACACATCAACTTAATAGAGATAAATCCTTTATATACTAATTGAATTATCCATTAGGATGTTTATATTTTATTAACTAATATTAGTTTAATTTTCTAAAATAACCACATGGGAATTTTTAGTTCCACCCAAAAATTTATCTATCTTATTTTCTTCCCATTCCCTCAATTGAATAATTGTTTTAGGTGAATAGAATTTAATTTTCCATTAACTACATCCTTTTAAAAATGAATAAAAATAATAATGAAAATTTTATTATAAATAAAATATTGAAAAAAATTACCATTATAGATAAGAAACCCCAATCCATAATATTACCAAAGAAACCAATATATAGAAAAAATAAATCCAGAGAAAATCATACTATGATATCACAAATGTTTTCAACTAAAATTTTGAATGAAAATTATATATAATTTTATTATAGTCTGGATATATATCTACTTAAATACTATTCTTCCATAAAAATTCCTTATAAAAACTTCTTATCCATGTGGGATATCTGGGTAACATTGATTAAATGTATTATCTGATAATTCTTATTAGGTTCAGTGGAGAAATATCAGGCAATAAAAGGTTGAATTTTTACTATATGTTCTATATTTACCTTTTAAAACATTTGATTCTTCTTTTCTACATTTCAAGTTATAATAAGAATCACATAAATAAAAATGATATTGGGGTTCATAGTGATGATATATAGAGATATGGAAAAGGTAATTCAGACATTACAATTTATTTAAACGTTTTTAAAATTGTGTTTTTGCGTGGATATTCATTAGTGTTCAATTGATGATATATTTTGGTATAATTAATTTTATTATAATAGAAGTTAAATGAATCAAAAAATATATTAATAATATATTTATAAACCCTTATTAGTAAAATATTAAAATAAAACTACATTACATTGGCATTAAGATGCTTTCTAAAATTTGTAATCATTTTCCATCGTTATCAAGCTCCTCATTGCTAATATATATGTGGCACACAATTTATCTTCTAAAAATGATCTAGTTATGTGATGTTATCTATACAGGGGTATTTAATTTATCTACTAATATACAGAATGTAAAATAGTATATATAATCCATTTATATTAATATATTGTATATATATATATATTTATCACTGAGGAAGAACAATTCATGAGTCATATATATCCTAATAATCAACTACGTGGCAATACATTAAATCCTGTGAAAATTTAATTGAATATTATATAGAGATGTATGAGTTTAAAACCACACTCCATCCAAAAAATATATGTTTTTTTAAATCTAAACAGAATGAATTTTATCAAATGACTACTTATTTTTCGGTCATTATACCATAGATGTGAATGTGTAACCAGAATCTAAAATCCTTGTGAAAATATTCGTGAACAATGTAATTTATGGGAAGGTTCTATAATTTATTTATCATTATTAACTAATAACACAAAATAGTATAATTTTTTATGGCGTTTATCATGATTCAACACGTAGCTAGGATATAAATCATTGATCTCCTAGTACAAGTTCATTTCACCATTAGGATTTGACTTTTTTGTAGGCATTAAAAATTTTATTCAGCATATGGGATTTTAATTCAATAGTTTAGTGGCATATCCGATGTGTGATTGTTTCTACGATTTGTTTGAATATAATATTCTTATTGATTTTTATTTTTTTCTTCAAACTATATCTATGTGTTTATATATTTTTTTAAATCTATAATGAATACCATTAATTTTTTATCTTAAGTTAATAATTGTGAAAATGTAGCTTATTGTTCACCCATCAAAGCCATTTCTAACATGGATCTAGGAATGTCTAGCATTCATTAAAAAATAACAGGATCCTAAAATAAAAAAATTTCATCCTAGTGGACCATAATCTATCTTGGGAACCATACGATCCATTGTGATCACATTATTGAACACCTCATATAATATATTGTTATTTGAATAATCTAAGAAATGTTATAAGAAGCACCATTGTGTGTTTTCTTCACAATTTAAAAAATCATATAGTCTCTAAGGGTATCCAACAAATTATCCTTTATTCCTAGTATCTATCATTTATTATAATCATTACAAAAATTGTTCCCGATAAACTAAAAATAAACTTTTCACATTGATTATCATTACTTATCAATTTGCATCATTATAAATGAGATAAGAAGATGTTATCAAAAAATAATTTTCAATAAAAGTAATGAATATGATAACACCTATTACACTTTCATTACTATTGATCATGTGATCATTGACACCAAATTTAGCTTATTTCCATAAGGTTCCCATAGAACTGATGGATTCAATAATTGGTTCATTAAAAACTATTAGGATTTTATTCGATAAGATATTTTTTGGTTAGTAAAAACATTCATCTTTAATTTTTTTGATCCCCATGGTTTAAATTTTCAATTTATTTATGTAATCCCTATAGTGAAATATACTCAAATATTCATGTCTTAAGACCAATTATTCTTATTGGTACCTTTAATAAATTAATTACTGTACATATTCCCAATATAATTTCGAACATTGTCTATAATATTGTCTCATGGAACCAATTTTGTTTTGTAAAGGGATGAATATTTCAAGATTGTGTTTTCATTTCCTCTGAATGCCCTAACCTCTTTACAAAATTTTGAAGAAGATTCATTATTTCTATTAAACATGGCATCAGAAAATATTTTCATACAATTTAATAGATCTTAATATTCAGGGTTCTTTAGGGTTTTGGTTTTAATAATATATTCATCATTATAAATAAAAATATGTTCAATTCATATTTCATCTCCATCCTTGTTAATGGCTCTCCTAATGGTTATTTAAACTACACCAACTATGTCAGACAGGTTTACCACCCTTTTATGTTTCTTCCCAATTTAAAAATATTACTTAGGTAGATTTTTTTATCATCATCTAGAGTACAAAATGATTATTAATACTCATGCTTCTATGAATATGATTATGTCCCACTCATCTATTATATGGAGAAGATACCCTCTAATTCTTAAAAAGAGTTAAAATAAATATTCAAAATATAAAGTGTCCCCTATCCCATAATGAAGAAATATCAATAAAAATAATCCAATAGAATAAATACATTATCTTCACTGGTAAAATGATTCATTATTATAGAGAAGAATATATAATTAATGAATTAATATAAATGTACTACCATTAACTTTCATCTAAATCGGTGTACCCATTTTTTGGGGAAGACCTAAATTTAGTTACTTTTCAAAAATTGTTAATCACATCATAAAATATCTATCCTCTTGTAAAAGGATGTCCATTTATATGACTAGAATAATTTTACTTATCAAATAGACTATTTTCTTGGAAATGGCCAACTAATTGATTGTTTAGAAGTGACATTCAAGCCTCTCTAGAAGAATAAATTTCACCTTCAAAAACTTAATTTGGAGTATAAGGACTCTTGAATGAAAATAACGATTATTCTTTGTTCTACCTATTGTAACTCATTATATATGGTTGGATTGGGAATATTAAACCTTCATCTCGATAACAAAGCCTTTCAAGATTGTATTACATGAAACCTCCTCCACAATGACTCCATTCATATTGATTTCCTTAAAAACATGATTCTTGACATGATGGAAAAGTCCACATGAATTATTTGGACTCATTTATCTATCCATTTATTAAACCAAATTCTTTTATAATAATTTCTAATTATATATGGATGGTTAGTATATATTATTCAATGATTTATGGTTACATAACTATACTATAACACAATTGGTTTATATGATTTATCCCAATCAATTACTCAATAAAATCAAATGACTCCATTAAAATGTTTTAAACTCTCAACTATTTAATATACCTAATATATTTAATCACTTTATTGAAAAAAAAACAGTGTTCTAACACTAATTATTATTTAATTTGGGAACCAAGTCATAATTGCATGCTCCACGCTAAATCTTTTCCCACCAATATTTCATAAATTCTGATAGTTATTTTGAATGGATCTTAATATTATGATATATTAAAGAAAAAACTAGAAAGACTCAATCTTGTTTAGAAAATTTATCAAAATTGTGTCCTCACATATATTTGTCATCAATATTCTGGGATCCAACATTAATCTAAATTCTATCATTTCTGCTAACATAGATTTGACAATAACAAATTATTTCATTCATGTAATATAGTTAAAAATATTTGGAATTATATTTTGGACCTTTTTTATTACATATGGTCATATATTGGCCTAATCAATTCACCCCTTTAACATTGTGAAATTACATATTATTCTCATCAGATGAAGAATCATTTCTTATCCATTATCTCTGAGATCATCCATTTGATTGTTATAATATAATTGATTTTATTCATTATAATATCTATTTTAGTTTATATTATGACTGGGTGAGGGTCCTCACTGCAATTTGAGAAGCTTCTTCAATCTAGAAGTGAAACTACAATAACATGGTGACTGATTTCTAGAAATCTGCAGCACCATCAGTTTGATGGTATTTACGGTCTTCCTAGACATGCCTATGAGGTTTTATATCATGATCCTCTTCTTATATAGATTAAATTTAATGTTGATGTAGCCTCTGAAGATAACCCATCACCCTCTAGTTATGGTTCATTTTATATAAACTATCATAGGTATCCACTTGGTTGCTTCAATGGATGCTGAGGTGTTGCATCGTCTTTGGAGGAAGAAATTTTGGGTGTCATCAATGATATCACCATCATACTAAAACATGTTTAGAACAATATATATATATATATATATTTTATTCAACCACCATCATTCATGCTCTCCAGAATATCATTATGCATCTTGTATGCCTTATCACAACATAGTTGATAGATTTCCATCTGTCACTTGGGGATATTAACTATATCATCAGTCTTTCCTTCTGTAAAGTGAACAAGGGTTCCAGAGGTCTTATAAACAAGGGATTCAACCATTCAATCCCTGGGTTAGATGAACTCCATACTAGTTTGATTCCCATTTATGATAATGATTGTACAAATATATTATGTTTTGGACATATGTAATTATTATTTTAATAATTAAAAATTTCTTGGTTTTAAGACACAAGAACCACCATTTTTTTTAAAAATGATATGAGAATATATGATTTTATAATTCAAATAGACAAAAAAACCATATCATTTGTATGACCACAAGTATTTATTGATACTTTTTCTCCAAATATTTTAATGGAGTGTCAATCTATAATAAATTATACATGAACCTGCTACAACAACTTTTCTAAGAACTAAAATAACAAACATTTACATTATTCATATGTACTATATAATAAACTAGTATAATGACCTTTTATAGATTATAAAATATTAACCCTTAATATAAAAAAGTTATAGAAAATGTACATCATGTATATGTAATGAAAACATGAATTACATATTTTACAATAACTGTTGTGGGAAAGGTACGATTATTATGCATTAATTCTATGAAATATCCTCTTGTAATTTTTAATAGATCATGATATAATTAATGATATCCCCTATTAATTGATCTTAGAGATCCCAAAGAAGGTTTTATTTACTATATGAATACTATTTATGAATTTCATACTCCCAAGAGAATAAATATGAACATGAATGTACACAAATGATACTAGAAGAGATCTTATAGTTATCCATATACTCCACCAAATTTCATTGGTTCAATTAATTGTTATTAATCTTTATGAAATAGCTATATACCTTGAATTATAAAAATACATCATAAATCCCTATATTTTTGTAGTTATTTTTTACTATCATATGTTTCAACCTTATGTAATATACATAAGTTTAAAATAAATTATCTTATTTCATTTAGTATTATACTTTTGATCCCTCTGAAATCACAATGGAATTGAAAAATAAATATTATAAAAAATCACAAATAAAGAAATTTATCATTTATTGGTATAATTTTTCCATCGTTTTATGAACTATAAATATAATAAATTTATCCTCTTCAAACAATATCAAAAACAAGATTTAATATCAACTGGGGTAGTGTTGTATTTTTTATATTAAAAAAATCATGGAATTCTTATTACACAATTAGAATTCCATCCATATTAATTTAATTCAAATTAAACATCATTCCTTAGTAATATTATTTAATAGGTTCTATGAATCTATAATTCATCTAACGATCCTTCACACTAATTTACATCATGTAACCCCCTTGCACCATTAGTGAATATGACATGATTTGAAAAATAATTAATAAAATATTTCATATAATAAAACCAACACATGCAAAGGGTAACATCATACAATTGTATTAATAATATGAATAACTTTCATATGGATAAATATGTCCCTATTATAAAATCTAATCCAAAATGTCCTCTTTAAATGTAGAAAAACCACTAATTGGTGTGGATAACACTATATGTATGGGAAGGATATTCGACATAATTATCAATACCCAACATAATAATTCGTAATAATGTAGTGTGAAACTCTCATATTGATTAATATATATTCCAAGATAGTATATAAAATATGAACACAAACAACCAATGGTAATTCCAATGTAGGAAACATAAATATGATTGTTTCATTATCCAAAACCTCAACCCCATTTTCTATAATATTGGACACTAACTCACCCAAGATCATCTTTTGTTAGTGTGTGGAATATACCCCAACCATTTTCAACTTACCAACTTATGTACCAATATTTTCAAACCAAATTGATATTTTTTAAAATGTATAAGGCCAAAAATAAAACTAGAAATGGGGAAATAGTAGAATATATCAAGATCCATAAACCATTATTGATAAAAAAAAATATTTTCTGAATAATTCGGAACACTGGAAATATATATATGCAATGAACTCATAAATCTCAAAAAATATAACCTGATTTTTTTAGTTCCACATAAATGTCTATGAACATCCAACTCTAATGAAATGGGAGAAAGAGGTTCGGATATGCCCCTTCAAGGTCATAACCTCAACTAACTCAATTAATTTTAAATCTTATATATATATCAAACATATAATGATTTATAATGAATGTATCCTTTCGTTAAATTCAACTACGATAGAGTCTTCATAACAACATTTTAATTTAAAATCAATTTAGTAATCATCAACATTATAAATGGGAAATAATTGACTTAAATTACATAATTTATAGATACCTCTAGATTTTATTACATCTCATCCTCACCAATCAATAGTTTAGAATTATATTATTTTATTTTTAATAATTTTTTTGTTCCCTAATATGGTTGAATATAATGACGTGGGTGAAATATGGCATTGAAGATTTATTTAATCAGCCCTATCCTACTTTAATGTTCCCTTAGAAGAAGAATTTATTCTTCTTCCACATATTAAATAATAATTTGGAAATCATAAATTTATGGATTATAGAAATTTAATTTTTCTATCATAAATATGGTAATACAAGGATTATACATGGAAATATACATATTCACAAGAATTAATGAAACACGAATCTTTTAGGTTATGATATTAGAGTATCTACGTTGACACTCATTGTTAACAACAATCCATATTTGAAAACCCATTATTATGAAATATATAGTCATCAATATTTCTCATTTAAAAACATTTAATTTTTAAATTATTTTTAATAGAATATAATAACAGTGAAAATGGTGTGTCGATCAACTCCAATATCATTAACAATAACAACATCACAAATCATCTAATGATAATACAACTTCAATCTCCTCTTACTATATATAAAACATTATAGACATACTTTAAGACTCCACCATTGGATACATAAATTTCCCACTCTTAAATTACAACACCCATATGGAATACCTCTATAATAATTCATTATGATTTTATTGAATAATAAAAATAAATATCTTTCAAAAATAATTTTATAAAATTTCTTAGGATATTATTTTTCTAACTCTGAATATCATGGTTTTCATTACCTTTGTAACACCCCAACTAAATAATGAATATGACCTTTTCATATTTATTAATATTTGTAAATTAATTATTAATTTTACTTTAAAGCGGATACAATGTTAGATGTCATATTGAATAGAATTGAAAAATTTATCTACAATATGAATATACCTGTCTGATAAATGATTTTACATTTATCCAAATAATTTTAGAGGCTTAAAATAAGAATGAACCTGATTTTAAGCATAAATAATCTAATATTCATTAAAAAGTCTATTTCCTGCCTTTTGACGGAGAAACAACTTTAAATATAGTTTTGGTATGTTTTATAAGTTCTATTTAACAAAATAAAATTCTTCTTTAGAATCGGGAAATCAAAATTTACTATGGGTATATTTTTGTTATTTTCATGATAAAATTCAATTTTTGATGAATCGTAAAAAATACTGTATTTTAACTCAAAACATTCTATTAATATAATTTATTTATACAGTTATATTATCTTTTTAATTTGTTTTAAAGTGTAATTATATTATATTTTTACACTTGAAACTATTGGTGGTCATTAGAATTAATTTAACATTGAAATTGGGCATAAACAAGTGTCAATCTTTTGATAAATATTATTTCTTAAGAACACGCTATTTGTTTTGATAACAGAAATTAATTTTATATCTATTAATTCAATGACAATGTTTTTTATTTGGAAGATCAAATATAGCTCATGCTGAATTTTTGGTATTTTTCTAAAAACATCATTTTTGATGCATAGTGAAACCACAATGTACTAGTTAAAAACTGTCTTTTTCATTTCAATGATATTTTACCCCTTCTTTGAATTGAACTTCGAAAATTTTACATACATGGTTGTTATTAGAAAGTTAAATTTAGTTCAGTAAAATGAATTTTTTTGGTGAATTGTAACTTTTGACATTTATTTACCATGGTTAAAGGTAAATAGGGTAATTTAAAGTAAAAAAATAGTATAATAATTTAAATATTTCATAACACATGTCTTATCCTTATTGGATGAGTAATGGAAGACCATGGGCTTCCTTGGGTTGTTTTTGGGACAACATTGAGCTACTTGGGAGTTATAATGACACTTTAGATAAATTTATTTAAAGTTATGGCAAAAATTACCCAAACAAATATCGTTTAGTAAATTAATTATTACATGGGGTTCTATAAGATATATTTTAAACTATTAATATTTATTCTAAATCTAAAAATCTTTCCAATAACATGATGTTATTTAATAATTTTTAGACATTAAATATATAAAATTTTTAATGACACAAAAATGATGCAGTATTTACCTTGTTAATAATTGATTTAAAGAAATAAAATTATAAATATCATAATAACATCCAAAACATATCTGATTCATATTGGATGAAATTATTTCGACCATGAGTAATAAAATCTTTGACCATAATGGGTCTTGGACATTTAGAAATTGAAATTAATTCTGCAATAAAATAATACTTTCACACTTTCCTAACGAACACCTCCTCCCCCTTATATAAAGACCTCATTTCAATCTCATTCCCCACACCACTCAAGCACCATGGATAATCCCAGACCTTCCCAAATAAGATCTCAAGATCCATATTATCCTCCTAAAATCCTTACCTTAGGCAGAAGGCACGTCAAGAAATATTTTTGGTTCAAACAAAATAGAGTTACCCGAAATAAAGGTAACAATTTCCCTTAAATTCTTTTAATTTATTTTACTTATCCAACCCCTAAACTCTTTTTTTTCTTTGAAAAATTATAGTATCCTAAATATAGTAGTATTTTTTATGATAAGTATTCTAACTACACATACACACAAATACATTTAATGGGAAACAAACATATTGTTTTTGTGGGTGGAAAACTAACACCTCACGAAACGATGATTGTTCAATTATCTCATATTGCCTCTTATAGTAGACACTATGATGGTACAATAATTATATATAATATATTTTATGTATATGTTTTTTTATGCTTTTGTATTTTTAATTTATAGCATAACTTTATGGTTTCCATTTTGTGTAAGCGTGATAATTTATTTGAGAAAGAACAGACTACCGCCCCCTAATGTGATATGGCCCATTCATACCATACATGTCACATATAAATGATGGAGTTATTGAAATTAAATATTATATTATACAATAATTATAATATAACTATGTATCATTAAGTTTTCATTATATTAAAATAAAAAATAGAAATATAGGTAGCGTTCATGCGTACGTACGGCTTACCGTCTCCATGAACGGTGCATTTTATTTATTTTATCCAAATGTTATGTATTGTTATATATATATATGATATATAGAAAATCTAAATCATGAATATAATTCAGACACGAGGTAAGGGGTTTCTAAACTCACTTTTAATTTTGTCACATTTCCATTGATTGCCACTTATTTATTGCATTTGCTGTATTGTGAACAAGAATTTGATATATATTATCATAATTCTCTGTAAACTAATGGTATTCTGTGATTCATTTGGTGGTTATTATCTTTTGTTCATACAAATTGATTGATTAAAGCGTGGTAATGGGTGTTAACTCACTTTTTATTCCTATGAGATTCATGCTATATTTTTTACCCATTGTTTTTCAGATCATCCATATCATTGTTAAAATATAATTTATTTTGTTCATAATAATATTTATTTTAATTTATATTATAATTGTGTGAGGGTCCTCCCTAAAATTTAAAAAGCTTCTTCAATCCAGAATTGAAACTACAACAACTTGGTGAGTGATTCTTCGAATTTTGCAGCACCATGGGTCTGATGGTATTTATTGTCTTCCTAGACATGACTATGACGTTTTCTATAATTATAAACATCCTATATAGATTAAATTTAATGAGGATTGAGCCTCCAAATATAACCCATCACCCTCGTGTTATGGATAAATTTACAGAAACTGCCATAGGTACCCACTTGGTTTATTCAAAGGATGTTTAGGTGTTGCCTCATATTTGGAGGAAGAAATGTTGGGTGTCATCCATGATATCACCTTCATACTATAACAATTTTGGAAAAATATATATATATATTTAATTATATTCAACCACCATAATTCATGCTCTATATAATTTCATGGTGCATCTTGTATGCCTTCTCGCAACTTAATTGATAGATTTCCTTCTCACACAAAGGGATATTCACTATATCATTAGTCTTGCCTTACGTAAAGTGAACAAGGGTGCATAAGGTCTTATAAATAATGGAGTCAACCATTTAATCCCCAAGTTGGATGACCACCATACTGATTTGATTCCCATTTATGAGAATGATGGTAAAAATATATTATGTTTTGGATTTATGTAAATATTATTTTAATAATTAAATCATACATGGTTTTAAGACCAAGGAAACACCATTTAAAAAAGGATATGAGATTATATGATTTCATAATTCAAATAGACAAAAAAACATGTCATTTGTATGAGCTTAAGGATTTAGTGATACTTCTTATCCAAATATATTGGGGTTTCAATCTACATACAATTATACATGAAACTCATACAAGAACTTATCTAAGAAAAAAAAAGAAATATTTATTTTATTCATAGGTACTATATAATAAACTAGTATAATGACCTTGGATGATAATGAAATATTATCCATTAATTTAAAAAATGTTATAGAAAATTTAAATCATGAATATGTAATCGAAACATGAATTACATATTGTACAATAACTGTTTTTGGTTACGTATGATGACTATTCATTAATTCTATGAAATATCCTCCCCTATTTTTTGTACACCATGATATATTTAATGATATCCTCTATGAATTGATCTACGAGCTCCCAAATATGTTTTTATGTACTCTATGAATACTATCTATTAATTTTTTACTCCCAAGAGAATAAATATGAACACTAGTGTCCACAAATGATACCAAAAAGGATCATATATATTTCCTTATACTCCACCTAATTTCATTGGTTCAATTAATTGTTATAAATCCTTACGAAATAGCTATACCATTTAATTATCCAAATAAATCATCAAACCCTATATTTTTGTAGTTATTTTTTACTATCATAGGTTTCAACCTTATATAATAAACATAATGTTAAATGAAACTATCTTCCTTCGTTTAATATAATACTTTTTATACCTATGAAATCATAATGGATTGGAAAAATCTATCTTATAACAGATCAAAAATAAATATATTTATCTTTTATTGGTTTAATTGTTCCAACCTATTAGGAAATATAAATATAATACCTATATATTCTTGTAACTATATTGAAAACATGATTTAATATCAACTCAGGTAGTGTTGTATTCTTAATATATAAAACATCATGGAATTCCCATTTGACTATTATAATTCCATCCTTATTAATTTCATTCAAATCCAAAATAAACCCTTCATACTATGATTTAGTAGGTTCTATGAATCTATAATTCATCTAAGGATCATTCCCCCTAATTTACATAATGTAACCAGCATCCACCATTAGAGAATATCACATGATTTCAAAAATAATTAATAAAATATTTCATATAATAAAACCAATTCATGCAAAGGGTATCATCATACAATTTTATTTACAATATGAATAACATTACACTTGATCAATATATCCCTATTATCAAATATAATCCCAAAAGTCCTCTTAATATCTAGAACAAACCACAATTTAGTTTGGATAACACCATAGGTCTAGGAAGGATATTCGACATAAATCTTAGTACCCAAAAAATAATATGTAATAAAGTAGTCTGAAACTCTCATATTTATTAATATATATATTCCATGATAGAGTATAAAAACATCAACATAAAAAAACAATTTTACTCTCAATATAGGAATCATCAATATGTATTATTCACTATCAAAAACCTCTTCTCCATTGACTATAATATTGGACACTACCTCATCCAAGATCATATTATGTTATTGTGTGGAATATTCCCAAACCATTTTCAACTTACCAAATGATGTACCATTATTTGCAAACCAAATTGATATTTCATTAATTTATATGATCAAAAATAAAACAAAAACATGGTAAATAGTAGAAAATATCAATATCTATAAACCATTTTTCAAAAAAAAAAATTTGAATAATGGAGAACACTAGAAATATATATATTCAATGTCATCATATATCTCAAAAAATATAACATGATTTTTTAGTACCACAGAAATGTATATGAACATCCAACTGTAAATAAATTGGAGAAAAAGGTTTGGATAGACCCATTCAAGGTCATAACCTCAACTGACTAAATAATTGTGAACTCTTATATTTATATAGTTCCTATAATTAATTATAATTACTATAACCTTCTGGTGAATTCAACTACGATGGAGTCTTAATAATAACCTATAATTTTAAAATCAATTTTGTATTTATCAACATCATAAATGGAAAATCATGGACCTAAATCACATAATTTATAGATACCTCTAGATTTGATTCCATCTCATCCTCAACTATAAATAGTTTAGAATAATACCATGTGAGGATTAAGATTTTTTTTGTTCCCAAATTTGGTTTAATATAACAATGTGGGTGACATATGACATTGATGATTTATTTAATCAACCCTTTCTGATTTTCAGGTTCCCATTGAAGAGGAACTTATTCTTCTTCCTCATATAAAATAATAATTTTGAAAACATAAAATAATGGAATATTGAATATTAATTTGACTATCATAAATATGATAATATAAAGACAATACATGGAAATATACATATTCTCAAGATTTAAAAAAACACACAACTTTTATACTATGATATCATATTATCCAAGTTGAATCTCATTTTCACAACCATCCATTGTTGAAAAACAAATGTTATGAAATATATAGATGTCACATTTCCCATTTAAGAACATTTGGTTTAAAATTATTTTTCATAGAATATAATGACACTAAAAATGGTGTTTCGATAAAATCCTATTTTGTTCACTTGAATGACATCAAAAATCATTCAATAAGAATACCTCTTCAATAACCTCATACTATATATAAAACAATGTAGAACTAATTTGTGACCCTAACTTCACATATTTAAAATTTCCCCCTCTTATATTCAATCAGCCATATGGAATACCTCTCTCATAATTCTAAATTATTTTTTTCATTAATCAAAATATATCACTTTCAATAATAATTATATAAAATATAATAGCATATAATTTATCTAACTATTAATATAGTGGTTTTCATTACCCTTGTAACATCCCAAGTAAATAAAGAATATGAAATTTTCATATTTATTAATATTTTTAAATTATTTATAAATTTTACTATAAAAGGGATTCTATGTTTGATGGCATACCCAATACACGGCATCATGTTTCTTCGAAATCTTACGATGCACACAACTTTGAGTTATAATGAAAAATAAAAATATAATATTATTTTAAATAGTAGTTAACGCCTAGACGTTGTATTGGAAGGAATGGACAGAATTTACTAAAATATGAATATACATGTGTTTTAAATTGTTTTTACAGTTATCCAATAAATTTTAGAGGCTTAAAATAAGAAAGAATCTGATTTTTAGCATTAATAATATAATATTCAATAAAAGGTCAATTTACCGAGTTTTGATGGAGAAACCTCTTTAAATATAGTTTCGATCACATTTATATGTTCTATTTGAGAAACAATATTCTTTTTTATAATGGGGACACCAAAATTTACTTTGGGTAAATATTTTATATTTATCTGATAAAATTGTTTTTTGATGAATAGTGAAACATACTTTATTTTAATTCAAAATGGACTTTTAATAAAGTTTATTTAAAAGGTTAGATTATATTTTTAATTGGTTTTAAAGTGTAATTAGAATATATTTTTACTATTTAATCCAATTTTGATCATTGTAATTAATATCACTTCGAAATGGGGCATAAACAAGTGTCAATCTTTTGATAGATATTGTTTTTTTAAAACACGCTATTTGTCTTGATAACAGAAATTAATTTGAAATGAATTAATGAAACATCTATGTTTTTAATTTTGTTAAATAGACATCATTTTTTAATTCAGAATATAAAATATACCTTAGTCTGAAACTTTGATAATTTTCTGATAAACTTCAATTTTTGATGAATAGAGAAACCACTAAGTAGTAGTTAAAAAACTGTCTTTTTCATTTAAATGAATGTTTACCACTTCTGTGAATTGAATTTAAAAAATATTACATACATGGTTATTATTAGTAATTAAAATGTGGTTAAATAAGATAAAATAGTTTTTTGGTGAATATTAACTTTTGACATTTATTTACCGATGTTAAAGGTAAATAGAGAAATTTAAGGAAAAAAGAATATTATAATAGTACATAATTACCATAAAACATTTCCTAACAATATTTTATGAGAATTGGCCGACCATGATCATACTTGGGTTGATTTTGGTACCCCATGGAGCCACTTGGGAGTGATAATGACACTTTAGATTAATTAATTTAAAGTAATAACAAAGATGTCACAAACAAGTATCTTTTAGTAAAATAATTTTTATATAAGCTTATATAAGTTATATTTTCGCCTATAAATTTTAATTGGAAATATAAAATGATTTTCTATATCATGATATTTTTTTATAATTTTTATACATCTAATATATAAAATTATAAAAGACACCAAAATGATACATTATTGACCTCAGTAATAAAAGATTAAAATAAATAAAATTATTAGTAATACAAATCCATTAAAAACCTTTCCAATTATTATTTTATTACTTTATTTAGACCATGAGTCATATTATATTTTACCTTAATGAGTTTTGGACCTTTTTAAACTAAAATGCATTATATTATAATATAATATTTTCACACATTTCTAAAGAACACATCCCCCCTTATAAAAAGCCCTCACTTCTAACTCATTCTTCACACCTCTCAAGACCTTTGCCTCATCAAAAAACTGTCCAAATATGCTCTAAATATCCCTATATTCCTCCTATAATCCTTAACATTGACACAATTCACTTCAAGAAGTTCTTTTTATTCAATCCAAAAGGTGTTACTCGAATGAAAGGAAAATGTTTCTCTTTAATTCTTTTCTTTTATTTTACTTCCCCAACCCCTAAAATATTTTCATTCCTTTATTTTATAAAAAAAGTATCCTAAATATTCTAAGATATTTTTAATTTAATTATTATCACTAAAATGACACACACCTCCATCTATTGGATAAATATCATACTGTTTCTGGGGGTGGCAAACCAACACCTCACAAAACGATGATTGTTCAATTATCTCCTAGCACCTCTTATGGTGGCTATTATGATGGAAATATATTTATATATGATATATATTATGATTATTTTTTTATGTTTCTGTAGTTTTAACTTATATCAAACCATTATGGATTCCATTATGAGTAAACGAGATAATTTAATTTGAGGATGTGCGGATTACCGCCCCTTCAATGTGATATGACTCGTTCATACCATAAATGAGCAATATAAAGGATGGATTTATTGAAATTAAATATTATATTATACTAGAACTATATTATAACAATGTATCATTATGTTTCCATTAAATTAAAATATTAAATAGGAATGAAAGTATCATTCAGGCGTACATACGACTTACTGTCTCTATGAACGGTGCATTTTATTTCTTATCTCTAAATGATATGTACTTTTATAAATACATACATATATATATATTTCATGTATATGATATATACGATATCTAAATCATGAATTTAATTCTGGGGATAATGGACTATTGACCAGATGAACAACTTTTAATTATAATGTGTTCATTTGTTACTCAAGTGCCAAATATCAACAAAACGACCATTATTAACTTAAGTGATTTCATAATATTTGTAACATGGTAATAAGAGATATAAAAGGAATTATAAACATGATAAAGGTTCTTATGTAAGTATAATTTAGTGTATTTTATTATTTCATAAGGACAATGAATAAAAAATTCAAGTCGGATAGGAGGTAAGGGGTTTCTTATCTAACTTTTAATTCTATGAGATTTCCATTGATCACCACATAGTTATTGCATGTGGTGTATTTTGTAATGTAATTTGATATATATTATCATGATTCTATTTATATTCATGGTATTCTATGATTCTTTTTGTGGTTATTATCTTTTTTTCATGCGAATCGATTGATTACAATGTGGTAAAGGGTTTTATCTCGCTTTTTATTCTCGTGAGATTCAAGAAAAATTTGTAACTATTTACATTGTGTGGTGTACGTACTGCCCCTAACTTGTACTCATTGGATAATATAATTTCATTTATGGGTATTAATAACTTCATTTAATGATTCTTCTTTCTTGTAGTGTATGTTTCATAAGTTACCAAATTGACAAGGGAACTTTTTAACCCAAATTTCACTCCTTGGGATAATCATGTTATGATAATGTGTGGAATCAATATTTTTTTATTTAGTTTTTAATATCCACTCCCCATTATGTGGATATACATTTTATAAACATACTCACTCAATTGATATATTCTCAAGACATTGATATTATCATTATAAAAGTAATTTTAACTCAATTTCCATTAATTCAGTTAAACATCTAAGTCATTGGTTTTGTATTAAAAATAAAATGTGTGAATTTACTATGAATAAATTACATTAAATATAAAATCATATTGAGTGTGTTTTTATTTTCCACAAATTATTGTGTAATTCATTTATCTTTAATCTAAGGATAACATTTTTATATGGTATTTCATCTCAACTTTTACTTAATTGATTCTTCATTATCGTTATGCACCAATTCACTTTTATACAGTGTATATACATTCCTTTGGCATATTATATCAGGAAACCCTTTATTCTCATGAAATTATAATTTTCTTACTAAATGTTATTCTTCAATTATTTTTATTCAAGCGTCTCTCATTTTGTTAAAAACACTTTAACTAAAATATTGTTTTATATGTTTTAAGATTTATTTTTATAAATATTTATATTTAATTTCCATGTTTTAAAATTGATTTTTAGGATTTATTTATATGGACATTAATGTTTTAAAATTAAAATTAATTTAAAATAATAAAAGTGTTATGGGGAACTTTGATTAAAAAATCTCTTTATTAAATGATTTTAATGGTTTTGAGAATGGTTTGATAAAGCATTTTTTATTTCAATATCTTTATTTGATATATTGAAATGTGGAAATAATATCTTTCCTTTATAATTGTGTTATGAATTATGATTATGTTAATGTTATTGGACATTGTTTACGTATACGGGTGGTTCCGTGATAAACCTAGGGTGGGTGAGACTCGGATAGATCTCCAATGCATTGGTTAATGTGACAGAGGTAAACATTAATGTTTCACCAAAGAGATTTAGGGAATATAATGTGATGAGTATCCCAAAATTTACTCCCTATGTTGCTGTTAAAGTTACAATGTAAGTATGTTATGATTTCCATAAGTTACATTTATGATTTATTATTTCTGTGTGCTATTCATAAATAATATGATTTCATGAATTATGTTATGATTGGAAAGTATGCTTTCATTGATTTGTATTTTTTGATGGGATAATGTTTTCCATCATTATTTTAGAAACCGTACTGAGATTTGTATGATCATCCCACGTTTTTGAAAGGTTTTCCAAAGGAATTAAATATGAATAGTGTCAAGGATGAGACCATGGAAATTCCATGCTATCAAAAACATGGGACTAGACATGTCTCTTTTTTTATGAGTTTTTATTTGATAAAAAATAGATATTGGGTAGTATTGTCTACATGTAATATTCAAGTTGTTATGTAATAGTTATGGCCTAATTAATTAAAACTCTAAACCTGAAAAGATCCTTAATGTGAATTCTTGACACAATTCAAGATCATTTAATGTTTATGGTTGAGTCATTATATCCTTTCAGTCATTAAGTTCTACATTATTACACAAGGTGCATCAAATGGTTTTTGATTGTAAATTAAGTCTCATTAATTAAAATTTATTCCCTTTAACATTTATCCATAACAACATCATATAATTCCTTCCACACCGACATATAATATGTAATTTGTTTTTTTAGGTAAAAACATACATATTGTGGTTTGAAAAACCTTAATCTAGCCACATTTATGGTCTAACAATCTAATTTTGGCCAGACCCTTATTTACCCAATTTTTTAGGATAACTACTCTTTACATCAGCAGTGATACCATTTACTTAGTCTATGAATTGTGGAATTCACCTTTAGATTTATTTCAATCCACATATTTTCCAGGATGTCATCATTTTCTTCTTGACCAAAGAATTATTTGTGATTATCCATAAATATAAACCTAGAAAATATCATAGAGTTACCTAATTCATTATGACACAGTCTTAAATAAGGAGAAAAAAAACAAAGTCCACATAGTATATATTGTATTGTGTCCATATATTTTTGGTGTGATCATCACTTATACATATATAATAATATCAACTCAAAACTCATCAATAAATGATATGTTTGGACAACACGCAATAAAATTTATGGAATATTTAATGTATCATATATGAATATTAAACGTGAATCTTTTGGACTACCATTTATTGTATTACTCAATCTTCCAGAGAAACATATAATGAAAAATAAGTCTTACAAAATAAAAAATCCTGATGAAATATTCTTATTGTTGGAATGAGTCAATCTTATGAACACTATAAGGAATCTTACAATGTCACAAAACAAGCCTTATGAACATTTTCATTTTCTTAAAAATGATCATTGCCCGAATTACTGAGGGTGCGGCCTGATAAATTTTAAACACATTTATGTTTTACATGCATAATTCCTTAATCTATTTTTAATATTCATTTGTTATTATTAACAATTCAATGGAATCATTATATGTTTATCATTTTATCTTGTAAATAAATTCAAATCATGAAACACTACAATGGTCAGTTTCCATCAAACCTACTAATCGAGTTTTTAAACTACATAACACCATTATGAACTCATTCACTATAACTTTAAATAAACCCTTTATAGAAATATATATATGATATATGAATTAAATCTAAACTAGTTACTATTAAATAGTTCTTTAATGAATCATAAACAACCAACTATATGTTCACATGAGTTAAAATCATTATGAAATTCATGAGTTGAGAGAAATTTTCCTAATGAATACTCTTATTTGAATCCCAATATTTTCATCATCTACAAAAATAACTAATCATATTAATTTAACAATCAATTACTCCCCTCTATCGAGAAAAAATAAGCCCCTTTTTCTATACTAAGGAATAATCTATTGACATATTTTTACCATGTACTCATACAATCCTTCTATCAAATTATCATCAAACCTAAAGAAAAACACCTTGAATGCTATAGTACATTAATTTATAAAAATATTTTATATCGGCTAGAGTGATAAAAAATTATATAACGGAAAATAACATGGGGAGATGGTGTACATAGTCCCAATAATATACGGGAAGGGGGATAGTAGGGGTATACTATCCAACTAATGCTTCTCAAAATCATCATTGGCTAATGAATTTTTTAGAATATCTAAAATTTTATGTAAGGAAGAAAAAAATTCCAACTTCACCATACCTTGTACTATATTCTCTATGTTAAGGTGATATATTACATTTTTTCCATCATATTATAATAATGGATTTGATTTATTTTTAGATAAATATCACTTAACATATCACAAATTATGTTAATTAAATGTTTCACATCCACTCCAAAATCAAAAAAAATTCCAAATAAAAATAAATTGGTTAAATTCATGAATATTAATAGGTATTCATCCTCCATAGTTCTTAATGATATATAATTATAATTATTATTTTTTGAAGAGATATAAAATTTTCTATGATATATTTTTTACATGATAACAACTACTGATAATTAGATGAACATTCGAAATTGGAATTAGTATAGTATAATAAATATTGTTTTTATATTATAAGATAAAATAGACCATATTTTACTATGTGATTGAAATATTGATGTACCATATTCATATTATTCATGTGTGTCTCCATTGGATTTCTTTTGTAGTGAGTGGAATTGAATGGGCTAAATCTACACTAGGTCATGTGGTAATGGGATACAGTAAAATAATAATAATATAATGTCAATAAACTCATCTTAATTACACTTAAATAATCTAAAAATACTATTGTGATAGTAAATATCGAATATCATCTTCATTTTCTATTACATTACATATGTAAAGTAGGAATACTCTTTGATAATTTTAATGTCATTATGATATAATTATCCATTACTCATATATAAAACCTCTCTCATTATTATATAATATTATCACTATTATTAAAAATATCTATATTGAAAAACTATTAAAATATAGTCTTCTATACATTTCTATATCCACTCAGAAATCAAACAACCTGATTTTTTTCAAACATATTAATATCTCTAATATTATTCTAGACATAACAAATGCTTTCAATGTCCGTTAAATTTTAATATTTATGAGTTCAACACTTTAATATAAATCCATATGTCCATTAACAAATTATAACCACACCTATTGTTAAACAGGAGACTACTTATTTATGAAACCATATATCCATTAAAACATAAATCTGAATATATGGATTTTTCGGGAGTAACTATAGCATTAAAGAGGATATTCTAGAATACATAATTTTTCTCTTAATAACACTCTATTAATTTTTAAATCGTGTCATATATGTTATCGTATTTGGAATAACGAATCATTGTGTTTTCTCCCTTAGTCATCATTTATCATCACTAGAAAATGACTCATGATGGGGTAGCGTTACCTTATGTTTTATTTCATGAAACTAATCCTTTTCCTATGTGTGTATCAGGGTTTTAGTACATTTCGTGATCTCACTGGTCACACTGCAATTCCCTAAATCAAAATACTAAGGTAGTTATTACTAGTTCATAATACATGGATAGTTTTAACCACCCGTGTACAACAGTATTTCCGTAAAATGTACCCATGTAGTTCGATGATCCCCATAAACTTTTATACCTCAAAAGTACATCTTCCCACCATCCAATATTTATATTTACTAAATTGGATCATTGCCTCCTAGTTTTTCTCTCCTAGGGATCACATCCATTCACAATAAAAATTAACCTGATTGAATTGAGTTCACTTATGATTAATATTTACACATGATACTCTGATAACCCATTGCAAGACATAAGGTGTTAGTTTCCTATAATGGGTTCACTAGTACTGAAAAGAATCCCAATATTCAATGAAATTTATTGTGGACTAACGTCACAATACTTGGAAAGATTTCTCCTCTCATATCAAAATTATTTTACCATAAAAATTCATTTTCATTAATTACCCTATCAAATACTAAGTAACTCTTACAATAATATTACAATAATAATCAACGATAATAATTAAATCCTAAATTAAATCTAGTCATTTAACTTGTGACATCTAAATCATTATGGCCACCATGGTAGATAATGTACCATATTAGATCTCATAATTATAATAAAATTACATTCAAATGTAATATTGACTTCCTCTATCTATCACACCATATCCAAGACAGAAACAAATATACATTGGTAGATTCCGTCAATATAATTAATTTATGGATGATCTATATAAATCATTATCTTAGTGATCGAATTACATATAAATATCTATGTAATCCTACTATACCCAACGTACCCAAACAATGAGATATCATCACATACAACCAAATAATGAATTATTGAAAAAATAATTTATGTTAATGGATAAGAAATAATTTAAATTAAATGAGTCAAATCTATTTTAATCTTAGGAAAAATAACAAATGCTAACACATTACCATAAAAATGATGATGAATTAACTAAACATAAATATATACACAGAAATATGTATAACCAAGATTATATTTGATTATTATGATCAATTAATATCTATACATAAATAATTGTGTTCAAATGATGTCATATTATAGTCTCATAGACTATATCAGACATTTATCTCAATTCATATATTTTTCTATTAATTCCTTTTCATAATGTCCTATTTTTACACCAAAATATATCCTTAAAGACCAATTATCCTCAATAACCCACATTTTTGACTTAAATCTACCAGAACTCACATTTAACGGGATATGAGATTAGG
Source organism: Viscum album (assembly GCA_963277665.1). Classification (NCBI taxonomy): domain Eukaryota; kingdom Viridiplantae; phylum Streptophyta; class Magnoliopsida; order Santalales; family Viscaceae; genus Viscum; species Viscum album. Next base: position 38,460,553 of record OY728157.1, on the reverse strand, counting down.
ATTGAAAACAATATGATTTTAGTAAGAAACTATAACTAAGTGTATAAAAATGTAATCTAAGATGGATTAACCATTTAATCATAAGTAATTAATAGACTCCAAAAATAAATACACATATAATATTTTTAATAACATACTAATATCCCAGTATTACTATATAAAATTCCAGAAATATCATATTATTTAATAACTTAGTGAAATATAAAATGTTAATACTAAGAACCTAGATGACGTCAAAGAAATAAATATCTCCTAAAATATCAATTGACAACCAATGTGATGAGCTTATATAGTTCTACTTGATCTCTATAATTATCATGTCAATTAGAAAAATTAATAAAAATATGTTAGGATGGGTATAATATATACCATTTAGGATCCTCCATAATAAATATAATGAAATATGGATAAATTATACAAATACAATGGTGAATAAATAATGTAACAAAACCATAAAAGAACATTTTTTCATTTGCAAACCCATATCAAAACAATAAAACTCTATAAGATCTATAAATACACACAAACACACAAAGATATATATATATATATATATATATATAATATTACTAAAATTACCTCTAACAATCTTCCACCCAAAACTACTAAACTTGGCACCCTAACATCATCTGTTCTGGAACTCTTATCCCTTCTTGTATCTATATAGTACATCATAAGAAATTAAAAAAATAATTATATAAAAAAAATATCCAATTTTATATCAAACTAAAACAAAAAATACGACCATAACCACATTACAACTTCAAAAAGGGAGAATAAGAGGGAGGGAGAGAGAGAATAAATAGTCCAAAATCTATGTCTATAAAATCCTAGATATTTTGAATTCATCATGCACCCATATCAACATGGAAAGTTTTTATGATATCAAACATAACATGTAGTGTTAATCCATAGATAATGAATTAATAACCATTAAAATATTAATATCAAAATTCAATGATACAAATAGATCATACTATAATTCACATTCTATGATTTTATATATAACTATTTCATCCCATATGTCAATCCCATTAAAATATTAAACCAATATATCATACCACAACGCAAAATACATATACTGAATAATATAATTTAAATTTAAAAATTTATATATCTAATGATTTAATTCATAATATGTTAACGTAATATTTTTATCCACTTAAATTCATTTTAAAATTTAATTTAGACATTCTATATTTTTTTTATTTTCTAAATATCATTCCATTAATATTTATCACATTATTCATTCATTCTATATCTGTAAAATATATAACGTCATCAATATTAATGTATAATGTACACTAAACATTTTAATTAAAATAATACCACCACATCATCAAAATTATTGATTTTATATTCTAATTTCATATATAAAATAAAAATTATTGAAATGACAGTATTTGATAAATTATATAATGATATTATCGAACCCCATATATTTTTCTAAATCATATTTATGATAATGTAAACACTATTTTATTATTCTTTGAACCAAATGAAAAAAAATTTCTCTAAAATAATAATTATAGAGAGATTTATTATGTTACCATGCTTAAATTTTTGTATGAATCATTTATGATTATACGATAAGTTTCAATAGCTTGTATACATGTTCTCATAAATATCTCCCAAATATTAAATATTTTATCATTTAATATTCATCATTATAAAAATAAATTGTTGTTATAGACCCCCAATAGTGTTAGAATAAATAAATTAAATAAGCACCCTTATTTTTGAAGATTAATTAATATGGAGATGGAAATTTAAAAAAGCTAAATGTGTTCATATAATATCATGTGGGATTCCCATTATCTACAAGAGTTTTCCATGTTGTAGATAAACTAATAATAAATTCATAGATCATTTTAAATATATATATAAATTGTTGTGGAATAAATCATAATGTGACATAAATGGTTATAACAAAATTCAAATCAATTAATCGAGTTCTAAAAAAATATAAAATAATAACATCATCTCTAAAATTTATCTTAATGATTCATTTTACCTTCAATAGTTTCCAACCATTAACTTATGTAATCTCAATCATTGAATAATTATATGTTTAGTCAAAGGATCAGTACATAATAAAATGTATTACCGCTTTTAGTCTATAAATCCATATCCACCTTTCCTATTAACACAAGACATATTCTGAATTCATCATAATGAATACTTAAATATTATAGATTTATTCCAAAAATCATTGAAAATCATTCATTAATTCTATATCCCAAATATTATTCCCTTAATAAAAAATTATAATTGAATAATATTCCACTCAATGCACAATGACATAATATATCTAACTACGTCACAAACAACCTAACTTTTATCTAATTAATACATTTTAATATCCACTGACATAATTTTTTGTAGTATTTGTCACATAATAAAACTACACCATTAAAATATTTTTCTATGTTATAATATAACTTATTATGAAGTTATTTTTATACCATATTAAATAATATTACACATTTGTATCCCCATAATTATCCTCCTAATCAAACTCCAAAAAATTCACATTTAAAAGATGATCCTATAATTTTTTTGGATATAACATTTCAACAAATGATATTTACCATTCTTCTCAGTGATTAAAAATTAAAGAAATATTGAAATTTAGTTATACATAGTTTGATAAACACTTAAATTCCCTTTCAACATGTTGGTTACTTTAAAAATAAATATTATTCTCACCAATACATAAAAAATATAGATCATTATTTACAATTACAATATATATAAGGAAAAATCTCCCATGAAAGTATAATAATTCATTTATACGTCCCTTTAAATATTTTAAAATTTTATTTAAATTTTTATAAAACACATCCCTTAGTAATGAACATTTACACAATTTTTCTTAACTATCATGTAACAACTTTTTTTTATAAAATCATTTGAAATATGAAACAATTATTATGAAACTAATTTATCTTTATCTTCCCTTAAAGCCCCTTCCTAAAGTAATTTTCCTACATACATAGCTCTTCTACACATTATTGAATATTAAAAATTAAAAACAAGGTAATTGATTATTGTCTTATTTTTTAGAATACTCAAAACCACATCATTTAATTTTTTTAGTATCCTTACCAAGTTATCATGGTGGATATATGTTTCTATAATACCATTTCATAGTAACTGATATAATTATTATTTTTTAATTTATTATTAGTTTAATCAAGAGTGATAATTACATAAGGATAATATGAAACACACCAATGATCAACTATGAAGAAGGAAGTCCGTATTTCTTAGTCACATCATCTTTTTTTAATATTTTCATCTACATCATCACAACATTATTCTAATCACTAAAATCATTAATATATTACAATAATAATCTTTTTTTGAATCATCATCATGATAGTTATATAAATTATAACTAAATATCAATTATAAAATATTTAAAACATATACAATACTTCATATGTAATTTTGTGAAATTGTTGTATGTATAAATCACTCATAATCATACAAAATATTTCACACATCATCCCTTTGTTTATTTAGCAACATAATATAACTACATACTATGGATTTAACACTTTAATATATACTAATTAAAATTATGAAAGTACTATTTCCAAAGTCATTACATATACCAAACACTCATCAATATTCCCCTAATAAGGAGATATATTAGATCCAAATTATTTTATTATAAATCATTCATTTAAATAAATATTTTTTTTGTAACATTCTCCCCACAAAACCCCAAAAAATGATGCCCAAAATATTAAATGAATATTATTATGATATTGTTGTAATAGTAAAACCACTAGTAAATAATGGGACCCTCATCATTAAAATGGGTTTTATATTTAATAATGATAAATAAAATTGATCAATTATATAATATAAATATATATAATCTAATATATTAACAACCACAATAATATAAATTGATTTCAAATAATATAGAAAGTAATAATAATTAAAAATAAGATTTTTCAATAAAAATAATTTTCCTTTATATTTTGAGTTTTTTTAAATATAAATTTAAAAATAATATAATATTAAATTTAAAAAATTAATATTATTTTAGATTTTTTAAAATAAAAATATTCATAAAGTGGATTATTAGAATATTATGGGAAATTATTTTGATGAATGATGAAAATTAAAAACCTTGGATTTTATTATATAATCAAAGACTAAGTATAACATAAATATGTATGAAAACAGATTTCATAATAATAATGTTTCTATTCAATAAAAATATTAATTTAAAATTATATGTTTGGTTTCAAAACTCTATGTTTCAAAATGATAAAAATATGCTATTTTTATATGATAAAAACTATTTCATAATAATTCTATTAAAATTATTTTTTTACATTGTGAAATTAAGTATGTGATTAATTTTCAAATTAAATAATTAATATTTAGTTAGTAAAAAAATCAATTACTTTATAATCATCATATTTTAAATTTTTTCATGAACATAATATTCAGACTTATAAATAAATATTTTCTAAAAAGTATTAATTATAAATTTTATGATCCAATGTATAAATAATTTTTTCATACACATAAATATTATTTAAAAAAATGCATTAATTTATTATAATTAATTCATAAATTTATTTTATTAAGGATAATTTTTTTTAATACACTAAAAGTAAATTAGTTAGGTACAAAGTAGTTAACATAGTGACAACCTGAAATAGAAATAGTAAAAATTCCTTGAATAAAAGACAATAAAATTGATTAAAAATTCCGAAGCAATGAATGTCTGGAAGATAGATCGACCATATAATTTCCCAAATCCATTATTTCCAATTATTGGATCATTTTATCCATTAATTAGTGACAATTTTGTAAAATTATTGAACGAAATTCCATTATCACACATATAAAAATAAATCATTCCAACCACATTTATACATTTATTATTAAGAATGATATTCATTTAATATATAACATATTCTTCCATAAATGCTTTCCAATTATACTATCAATGTTTATCGTCCCAAAAAATCTATGAAGACTTATGAAGATATCTAAGATAGAACATCCAAAGGGTGTGGTAATGTTCCCAACCAAACACTCTTACGAATTTTCTTGTTCTACTATATCAAATATATCAAATAAATGAAATAAAAAGAAAATTAATACTATTTAAATTCATAAATTTTATTATCATATTTGAAAATAGCCTTTGTAACTTTATCCAATACCATTTAAAAATGATGTCATTATCTTGTATACAGGACGATTATCATCACTGTGAATGAAATGCCAAATTTTTAATCACAACATGACATAGATGGTTTTATATGTTTATAAAAATTATTAATATGACTTTTATAACATTACTAATAACATCTAATTAAAAATAATTCCTTATATTACACCTGATATATGGAAAAAAGGTTTCAATTTTGTTCACTTGAAGACCAACACCACATCAAAAGTATCACATTTTCTATTTCACTCTAGTAACTTCTTATTTTTGAAAATATTTTATAAAATAATTCAAAACATCAAAAAAATCTAAATGATACAATTATTTTTCCACCATTATGAAATTATTCTAATGGAATCACTTTATTAATCCTATTCAACAATATATTATAATTTGTTCATACGTTTATCAACCTACATAAAAAATGACAAATATATATATCATGAATTACTAATGATTCTTTATTAATGGAGATATTATACAATATTAATAAATAATTTTTATTATCTTATAACAGTAATATTAATATGTAACCTATTAATATGATACCATTGATCGTTCGGTTAAATCAACTAAATTAGCTCACCACACACCCCATCCTAATGAATCAATACTAAAACACATACTAAATGAAATTATAACTGTATAAACAATTATAAAAATATTTTATCTTTATAATAATTTTTTTTTGTATAATAAAAATTGAATCTAAAGAAAAATTGACACAATAATTATGAAAATAATAATAAACAAAAATAAAAACTAATAAAAAATGATTATGGAAATAAAGTTTGTCTAAATAATATATTGGAAATAAATATTTGTAAATTAATTCTATAAATGATCCTAAATATTAATAATGTTTTAAAATATTTTATTTTTATTTTTATTTTAATTATATAGGAGGATAGAGAATGCCATGAGGGATATTTTGTTGCTATTTTTTCATATCAATTATACTTCATTGTGATAGGTTGTGTAATAACTACATTTTTCCTCTTTTTGTATGCATATTATCAATTGAAATAATTATTAATTATTATCCAGGAAATATATTTGAAATAAAAATCCCTATCATGTAATAGATTTTATAGGTTTTGACATTAAAAAATTTCAATGATATAAGGGATATTTATCTCAATTCTCAAGTCCATGAGACATGATTTATATTAAACACAATGGTTTATTCTACATAGTGTATTAGTAACCAAATTAGATTCATTTAATACAAAAACACTCGTTTTTTTTTGAAACTATAAAATTTAATTATTAATAACCCCTTCTTTTTGTTTTTATTATTCCAATACTCATATTGTAAGGAATTTTTATAAAAGAAATCGCATTTCTTGAGTATAATGAATGTTATAGAACATAATAATTTTACTCTTGGTTTCTTCCACCATAATATTTAATATTATGATTATTTATATTCCTATATATGGTAAAATCACAACTAAACTCAATTGATTTGACTTGATTCATTTCATCTCCAATGGTTATATGATTAATAAGAATAATTCACAATACATTTAATGATGTTTTCTCCACAATTTCAACATTTCATTAATTTCATCAATGTAATACATTATATTTGGTGATCCAATCACATATTCTCTTATGTAAAATTCATATTTTAATTTTCCATATTCATATCCATACTTTTATCGCATTAAATGATGTGAATTTTAATAAAAATATTTAATATTAATGAATTTTTTCCCTTTTATGATCATTTTTCTTGTATTGTCCATCAAATTTCATTGAAATAACTATTATAAATTTTCAAGGATACATTGTTAGGAATTATTTTTCAAATTAATATTTTTTAGAAAATCTCATTTCTCTATTTTGATTATGTCATATAAAATATTTTTTGGAAATATTAAAAACTTTTTTTATAATAGTTCTAATTATATTACTTATATTTTCATATATATATATATATATAATTTAATTAATTCGTTGAAAATTAATTTTAATGAAATTTATTAAGAAATATATTATATTATTTTGTGAGATTAAACACAAGGAAATCCCTTACAAATTTTGTTTTTTATAATCAACCTCAATTTATACATATTATATTTCATTTAATTCCGTTACCCTATGAAATATATATATTTAATCACATTGATTAGAGTCTATTCAACTAGATGTCATGCATTGATTGATTGAGTAATTTATTGACTAAGTAGTTTATCTTTTATCGAAACTGTGTGAAATTCATAATACATTCATATTAATAGATGGTTATTTATGTAGAATGATACTAGATAAATTTGGAGTTATAATTTTTCTCAATGTGTATCTCATGTTATCATTATTGATATAATTATTACCGAATAATAATTTGATTCAATGAAAAAAGGATATGAAACCCATTTTCTGTTAGTGTTATCATTATGATGTGTGGAAAGACATATTTCTAGTGGAATATATATATATATATATATGGATGAATGATTTTAGGGGTCCTATATAGCCCTTCAAGGAATAGTTTAGAAGTTCATATCTCATGGGACATGTATATATTATTGCAATTTACATTTCCCTATATGGTTGAGCGAGAGTAGTGAATCCAAAAATCATGATTGTGAATAGTGAATCAAAAAGGTGACTATAAATGTGATAACGTTTATACAAATGTTATTTATTTTGTCATGTTTAATGAGAATTTATTAATTTCATACCATAATAATATGACTATACTATTTGGAAAATGTTTTTATCTAATAAATCTAGAATATTTTTCCATAGTATATGATTCTTCATTTGTGAATACATTCCCTTCTGTCTGGACATGTAGAAAACTATTATTGTTCCATTAATTTTTTAATAATATTTTTATCACATTATGATATTTAGTAATATTGTTATGATACAACCCATGATGAAATTCCCATGATTTTTTGTCGTAATTAGAATTTCCTCCCACATAATTCTTATGTTTTTAGTCCCTATGTTTTGAAGATGAGTATAACATGTCAGTTTTAAATAAGGGAGTATATTTCGGTTTTATTAATTTCAAATGATAAAATTTATCCTTAAACGGGTTTCTTATATAGTGGACAACTAATGACACTAAAAATTTATTTTTAGGGAGTGTGAAATTATTTTGATATATAAAGTTTTTGTTTTGAAAATGATGTGAAATATATGTTTGTAATTTTTTTTAATTTAACTTTACATAGAATGAAATAGATTAGGAAATTTATTTTTTATACTCATTTGGAATTGAATGATTGGGATTTGATAGTTGATGTCAGATTATGGTTTAGTAATTTTTTAAGATTATGTTATGATATTATTAGTGAAATAAACTAATTAAAATATGACAAATAAATCTATGTGTAATATAAAATCTTTAAAATTTGGTGATGTTTTTAGTATGTGATTTTCCTAGAAATTTCAACCCTAATAGGATACATGATAGTGGATTTATTAGTGGATGTGATGCATAAAAAGTTTTTTCCACTAAAAAATCTAGCGGATTAAAAACTCAATCTTTAGTTAGTATATGATGACTGGATCTGAGAATAAAAACATTTTTGGACCCAACATGGGGTATAAATTAGTTAATTTACATACTCATTATGAACCATTATAAATAATTTAAATTTTATTTTAGGATGAATCATGTACCTATATTGGATAGAAAACCTCATATGAATATTACTATAGAGAAACAAGGTTACACTATTGTAGTAATAGGTTTGTTAAATTATAACATAGTATCATTCAAATTAGCATAGGTTTATGTAATTATGTCATTGGTTATAAAATATTAGGATTGAGTTTCATATTTATATGATTATGTAATATATTTTTTGTAGATATTATCAATAATATTTGTGGATTTATTAATTTTTTATAATATAATCAAGAAATTGATGTTCTGAATGTTAGGTCATTAAAATTTAAAACATCCAGCTAAGGAATCATATTTGGGAATAATTTAATAAAAAAATATAAATTTAAATAAATTCATATTATGCAGTAAATTGTGATCATCCAAGTATAATATATTATGAGGGTGATATATTAGATTAAAATTTTTCTGGAGTATATTATTGTTATTTTAGTGTATAATAATTTAAATTAAAGGTATGTAATTAATTTACCAAATAGGAGAATTTAACCCCCATGATATTACTATATATATTTCTATTAAATTAATATACATTTTTCAATTGATTATTGCAGACATAACTATAAACTAAATCGATTAAAAATATATTACATTATTATTATTTTGAAATTATATAATTAATATAAAATATAGTAAATAAAAATACATTAATCATTAAAAGTGTATTATATTTTTTATTAGTAAATTACATTTCGATTTTAATTAACATTATAATATTTTAATAAATATATTGAAATTTTTTGAATTGGAAGTTGATAATAAATAATATTAAAAACACCTAATGTTTAAAGTGAACTATTTTTAATAAAAAATTAATAAATTTTTAATATATTCATTTAAAATATAAATTTGTAAGTATTAAAATTATAATTTCAAAAACATCATTTGTTAATCCATAATTTCAATAGTATCATTTGGTGAATGTTTGTTTGTTTTGAATAATTTTGTTTTTGTGAATAATGAAAATATCGTTCATATACTTACTAGATATTTTATGAAATTATCAATAACTAAGTGAAAAATAAATAAAAATAAAATAATTTCATGGAAAAAATGTGTTTATGATGTCAAATGAATCATTCAATAAAAAATTATTTATTAAAAGCAATTTTAACATTTTAGAATTAATGTTATATTTTTGTAAATAATTTTTGAATATCTTTTAAATTAATTATTTCCTCTAATGAATTAGTTAAATTTATTATATTTCATAATAAATAAATTTTTGTTAATAAACAACCCATTCATTTCATTAAAATCAACATCCTTTAAAAAAATGCAAAAAAAATATTAAGCATAAAAATATATATTTTAAAAAAGGAATTTTTTTTGAATTTGATTTACTACTATTAAATAGAATTACATTAATATAAACAAAATTTATTTCATAAGTTGGATTTCATATTTGGATGTACAAGGTCGAAAATATGAATGGAGTCATATTTTTTAGGGAATAAAATTCAATTTCATCTGTAAATATTATATTGTACTATAACATAAATTCTAATAATCAAAATATGAAGATTAAGGACATTAAAATTTATATATAACTGATATTTAAAATAATTGTCGACTTTTATCTTGACCTTACCTTTTACAACTCTATTTTTATCTATTATTATAACATTTAGACCATTGGATAATGACTTTTCCTTTATAGTATTTTCAAAAAATTTCATTTTTCACATCAATAAAGTGATTCCAACTCCACCATATTTTTCTACCCATTATAAATCCATAGATCAACCAAAAACATGGAATTTTATCCCCTAAACACAATAGTAAATTTTTATAATCCTTCTTATTTACTAATGTACATGATATATATCATAATGTTGTTACATAAGGGAGGATAACTACATGGAGAAGTAAAGACCTCAACCATCTTTGAATAATTATATTCTTCTAATAAATTATCATATATATATATATATATTACCAATGAAAATATGATATCATTGTTTTTAGTAAAATTATGAAATTTTGTTATTTTATTGTAATATCATTTTTATAACTTTCTTTAAAGCCATTCTAAAAATGAAATCACCATCATGTATATGTATAGAGTACCACTTAAAAAAATGAAGTTCTTGATTTTTCATTAAATCATTTCTTAACTAGATTTAAATTTCAAATTAAATTATTAATATCTTTTTTGAAGAATTTATATTATATAATTATAAACATTTCCTTTTCATCTTCCTAACATATTGAAAATGAATGTGTCGCTCTATTATATGTGTGGACAACATCCTCAATGAAAGTTACATGTTTCATTTTCCACTATAGTCTATTAATATTTATGAAAATGTATTAAAAAATAAGTTAATTAATTAAAAACATTTAAATAATAAATTATCCATATTTAATAAATATATTTTGTTAATGGAATCACTTACGTAGCCATACTCACCCATATATTATAGCATATTTCTGTTTGGTTCGGTTTAACCACTAAAAAGAACAATGATATAAATTGATTTCGTGAATAACTAAATAATCCTAATTATGAATGATATATGGAAATAATATATAAAACATATTTTCTTCATTTTTCAATAGCGATAGTAATTTATAACAATTATATTTGATATATAACCCCCCATTTTTTAAATTTATCCAAAAAAGATTGTTAGAAATTTTTTTATCAAAAAACATAAGTAAAATACAAAAGAAAAAAAATTAAAATACTATTAATTGTTATAAAAACATTTTTTATTATACTCAAACTGATATTTTAATTATTTACATGGAATATATATACTGGAATCACCATTTCCAAAATCAAACTATTAATGAATAACCAATCAGAACTAATAACATATAATGATGAAAATATAATAAAAATAACTATACTTTTTGGAATAAATGATTATACATTACGTTTATAAATGTTTACACAGATATCTAGTATTCGTAAATGCATCATTAAAATAAATAATTTTTTTAATTAGTATGTTTGAGAATGTTTTACTTAAAAAAATTCTTTATAAGTGTTTCTTTATATATATTTTCAATTAATGATATATAATGTTTATTACCACTTATTTTATTTTTATAGTGTTTATAATTTTGAAGTCTATCTTATTATATAAATATCCATGATATCTAAAAAATTTAAAAATATATTTAATTTTTTAACTTTCATTGAATTTCAATTCAAAAGATAATTATAATGTAATGATTTCTTAAACATAAATTTCAAATCCGTGGAAAAATTTAAATAATTTGAACAATGTTTTCATTTATATATCATATTCACTACACTATTTCGTTAATGGATGATAAATGATCAATTATAAAAATGCATTTAAAATTTGTTTTTAGTGTTTTAACATCAATATCTGAGTGTATATCTTTATAAGATAATTTTAAATAGTTTTTAATGGAAGTTTCTATAACCAATAATAAATAATTCATTAAAATTTAATTATTTTTTAATGAATAGAAACAAAAATTAAATATAATATTTCATTTATTTTATTTCATTAATCAATGATGACATTGGACTTTAACGTTGTTTATTCAAATAACTGATGTGAGAAGGGAAATATATTCTTTTTAAAATTCATTATTTATTTTGGTTATTTGAATTATAGAATTTAATAGTGACCATTTGCATCTCTGATACAATGGAACAACACGAGAGGATATTTTCACCTAGTTTTATCATGTGAACATTGTTATGAAAGTCTATTTTTTAAAAAAAAATAGAGTTTCCCCTAAAAAATTTAATTTATAGAGTCAATGAAGATTTATGAGTCAATTCACACTACATTACTTTGATTTAAAAACGATCTATCAAAAAAAATCAAGAAACCAATCAATAAAAAAATATGATTCAATCATTATCCTTCTTCTATATATATGTTTTAATTTATTCTGATAAATAGATATCATTATGTAATATTCTTTATATATAATATGAATATAAAATGAGGAATCTAGTGTAACATTGGATTCCCAAAAAAAAATGCATAAGGGATTTTGATACTATTCTTGTAGATCAAATGAAAATGATTAATCATCAATAAAAAATTCATAGCTATCATGAAAATATTTAAATAGTAAATATAATTTATATAATGCGATCAAATTTAAAATAACATAAAATAAACATAGATTACCAATATTTACACTAAAAATTTTCAAACTAGAGTATATCAAGAATATAAAAAATGTAGATAACTAAATAATTAAAATAAATAAATAATAATATTTTTTATATTTATTAATATATATGGGAATGTGGCAAAAAATGTGTGACTATTTTTTAGGTAGGTATGAAATATTTATAATCACCGATGTAATCATTTTAGAATGATTTCTACATACATTCTAAATCATTTAGTAAAAAACATAAAAATTTGAATATTAACATTCAATTTTTAAAGAAAAAATAATAATTTATTCTTATATTTTAATTTTTACAAAATTTTACAATAAATTGGTTTTAAAAATATAAATTTTACATCATTACCAAAACAGAAACGTTGAATAATAACTTTTCACAATGTTTTAACATCGATTCATTAGGATGAAATATTTAATATAGACTTTTAATATTTTTTACAATAGAATCATTGCAATAATAATTACTATATTAATTCTAAAACTGATTCATTTGGAATAAATATAAAAAAAGATCAATTTTGACATCAATTAATTATAGATTGAAATTAAAATTCATCAAATTGGATTGTTAACATCAGTTCTTTAAAACCTATGTTAAAAAACCAACTGAATTTATCTTAAAATTAAATCATATAGACCCGATGTTAAAATATTGATAAAAAAGTTAATTTTTATATTTTGAATATTTTTAGTTTCATGAAATTAAATGTATTGTCTTTTATATCCATCTCATTTATTTTTATTCTTATTTTAAAAATGAAATAATAGTTTTTGTTAGCACAAATAATATTTCATGTGATACATTAACACTCCCTGAAATTCATTATATTATATATGGAATCAACCATACTATGATTTCATATCACTGTAATTTTCACACCTATATAAAAAATAAATATTGAAATCAAATTTATTACCTTCAAAATTTTATTTATGAAAATTTATATCATTATTAAGAATAATTTACAACAACTTTACTGAGGTTGTCTCAACTCTGGCAATAATTTTAAATTCTTTCCAATGTTTTCATTTATATTTATTAACGAAATTATGTGTTATATCATGTGTACATTACATTTCTCTTTTCATCTTATTAGGAGTTTCTTTATAAATACTTTTTAATATGGGTTTTGATTTAGATACATTAAATTATAAAATGGATTTCTATATAGGATCATTAGATTTATCTTCCACTCAAAATTTAAGACAAATATAATTTTTGTATCTTTAAGGCCCAATTACTAAGGGTTCAATTTAGAATTAAATTCTTTCATTGTTCTCACTTCAATATTTTGAAAATTACATTATAATTCTTCTATGCCAATATTTACATCATTTATTTTCTAATAATCATTATATTATATTCCTTCAAATTCCCTATTAATCATTAATGGATTTATTTCCTAGGAACTGATATTTCATTATTTAAATTCTAAATTTTTCTATACTATTTATGTGGATTAAACATGTGTAAATATGTTACTTCTTTTGTATTGAATAATTATCCATTATTTAGAAATATATTTTCATCATTTGGATTTCATCAGTAAAAACTATATATTTCATTATTTGATTGAATGGTGTTCACAAAGATGATATACATTGATTAATTGAATATTTTTTCCTAGTAAAGTTTATTCCTTTTATCTATGCCCTTTAAAAATATTATAATTAATAATTATCATTGATGAGTTGATTCCATGAATGAATGCGAATATATTTTTAAGACCATTTATTTTAAATTATTTAATCACGTTAGTAATAGTTATGGACTTATGAACAATTTATTCGTCTGATTCAATTTGTAAGGGATATAAAACACATTCTATTTTAAGGGATTCATTTTGATATAAAGGAAGATTTATTTCATGTGTCATAAACATGTATGTATTAATGATGGTTTTGGAGCTATATATAAATCCAACACATTGGTTAGACATATATATCTCATAAGACGTGTATACAAGAGTGAAATTATGTTTTAACAATATTAATGAATGTGATTAGTGACTAATCTAGTAAAGAGTGTTAGTGGTAACTACAAATGGGATGATACCCTATGTTTATTATTATGTCAAAATACTATACTATGTATTTATTCAAAGGAATATGACATATACAATAAATATATGGTGGATTAGTTATGTTGATAATTTTTATTGTCTAATGAATTCAAACCCTTTTCAAATGGTATATTGTTTTTCAATTGATATTACACATCCATAAATCACAAATTATATGCATTATTATATTTTTGAGTTTTTTTTAAAATATATTTTTATCCATCACATGTTTTATTAAGTTATTAGGATTTAAACATGTTAAATATTTGATTATTTTTCCCTTTGATAAGATTTTCATCTCAACACATTCATATGGTTTCACTATACATGTTATAAATATTATTATAGCTCATGAGGAGTATATATATGATTCAAGTGCGGATTCATTAGGTAAAAATAATCACAAGTATCTTTAAATGTTTTATATATATAATATCTGTAAGGAATCATAATAATTATTTTTTGGGGTTATGATATTGTTGGGTGATTTAATTATTATGTTTTGAAAATGATTTCATATATATATTGGAATATCCTAGGGTTTTTGTCACATTTTTTCCAATCCTATTTTCAAAGAATGATTTTTAAGAACCATACCTAATAGTACATGACTGAGACGCCTCATATAAAACTTGAAAACTCTACAATTACTCATTATACCTCTATTATCGATCATAAACAATATCCACAAAACAAAAAAGTTCATTAAATAATGTTAGAAAATAAATCTACATATAACCAATCCATAGGATGCATTATAAGTGTTTTTAGAGAATCATATTATTATAAAAAAACCCATGGGAGTGTGTTTTTTAAATTAATGATTACTGATGCACTTCAATAGAAATAATATAATCTTCATTAATACTGATGTTACTAAATACCATTAACTATATCAAATACCACATTATAGTTTTTATAGTATTTTACAATCACCCAAAAATACCAGTCTAGTATGAACTTGAATAAAATGATTCTTATTTTATACCACATGAATACCATTATTATAAACATTTTTGAGTCATTGAGAGTACTAATAACTAAAAACAACATAATATATATATATATATATCTAATGTTAAACATATAATTTGTTTTGATGATCATATTCACTAAAAATTATTCTATAATTTATTCTTCTGAGTACATTTTAGTCCTATTTTTAAGAATCTCTATAGGTAGCCATTAGAGAAATCAATGGAATCAAGAGAAGCATGTATGAAATTTTTTAAGAACCTAACTACATAGAAGCAATAACTAACTATTATAGTGGCATCTAATAGGTAATTGTAAAAAACCATAATGGAATATAACTATGAATTCCATTATCATGTTGATATATTAACACTAACAACAAGTAGATTAATCATTAATTACTAGTCCTAGCTAATGTCTATTATCCGGTATCTGAAATGTAGTGGCTATATGGTTCTATATTTCCATATTCACTTTCTCCCATGTGTGTCAACAACTAACGTATTTTGTATATCAGTTACCTGATTGATTTAATCATGATTATTAAATCTGTGTTAATTATTTGGTATAAAATAATCGATTCATCTCATTGATTGACTGACTCAACCAAAGTCTCCTCCAATACCTTTTTTAGCTATAAATAGACATAAATGGAGTATTGGATCTCATATATGATATTTAAACAAAACTATTTCCAATGAATTATTATTAATTTATCCATGATGAAAATTTTCATGAGATTGTGAGGAAAAATTCCTATCAGAAAAGGAATTCTAGTTTCAAACAATACAATTTAAATATAAAATATCATTAAAATATTTTATATCGAGTCTAGTGACTTGTTAAAGGTTTTTTAAAAAAAACTTATTAATTCTATAAAATTTTCATTATTTGATAAATATTGTTAATTTGAGGGTTATTCATTCATAGTTTTCCTAAAAAAAGCTAGGGACTCCTTCTGTACTTCTTGGTTTTCATTAAAACAATGGGACACCATACTTGTTCTATGGATCTTGGTTTCTTTAAAAATCATTGTATAAAAATTATCCTCCCCATATTTCTTAAGGGAAATATATATTTTGGTTCATTCTTGACATATATAATAACTCATCTGTCAATGAGTAAATTTTTATATCTCTAATTTTATTTTCTATTTCACATAATTTAGTTAATTTACCCTATACTCAAATTAATATGACTTCTTAATAATTAATATTTATATCTCCCATGGAAATCTATTTATATTTTTATATTTCTTTAAAAAATTGTTTAAAAAAATTCTTCCAACTCTTATATAATATCTCTAAACTATATTTGGTATCCTACGACCGATAATTATGTTTTCTTCAATGTATGATTTGTAAATTTATTTAATTTTTTTATATCTTATATGATATAAAATTATGAAAATATTAAATTGAATATTCTACAAAAATCAATGGTACACCGAAAGGGGTATTTATATGTCTCAAACATCATTATAATGTTTAAATGTATATTTCTTTGAGGGAACATATATCAACGTTTCTAAAATATATCCATTATCCCTTATTGAAACTGTGTTTGAGTTTATATATTCCTTCTAGTGAAAACTAAAAAATGGGAACCCATTAATATTTTTTATTTTGAATTATATTCTAAATATATGAATTATTTTTCATTTTGGTTTAGAAAAAAAATTATTGTTCTTATTTATATTCTTGGAAAAAATCTCATGAAATCTAGAATCACTCATAATTCACTCAAGATGCAATAATTAATGATAAATATAATTTTTTCAATATTTATATTGAGGATTTTTAAAATTATAGTAGGAATCCTAATGAATGTATTAATGATATGGTTTTGTTACATATAGATATATTCAATAGCATACAAGATATTAGTTATAATATTTCTAAAGAATGATTAGTCGTTAAAATTATTTGCTTTTAAAAAAAATTGGGAACCAAAATAGATGGCAATTAATGTAGAAAAAAACATAAAAAAACATGTTGCACGTGGGGCTAATTAGATTTCTCATGACCAATGATATCACATTGAATTGAAAAAAATTTGTAATCTCAGGATGTAATAGTTAAAAGGTTGATTGGATTCAAATCAAAAATTGACAACTGATTCATTGATTACGAAATAGATCATCACTCCAGAAGGATAAACAAAATATTAAAAATAATGTAATCCTATCAATATTCCAAAAGGGTAGATGAATAATTTGAATAAAAATTAACATGATTGAAATCAAAAAACTAGTGAAAATTATATATAGATACCACATGATAATGTTGAAAAAAGAAAATAATAATAATAATAATAATAAATTCATTAATTTTTACCCATGAGTTAATGTGATTACTTGTTCTTTATAAGTGAATTAATAATCAAATGTGACATGAACCTCATTCTAAATTAAATCTTAGAAATTAAACTCTAACTCAACTTATTCTTCCACATTGAATTACTCTTATTCCTCTTCAAATTCCAATCACATAATATATGAACTTCTTATATAATATTGTGATGAACATTAAGGGGGGTTTTTGACCAAACATTATTGTATAAATAACATTATACAAGTATAATCAGGTGAATAATTCATAGGATCAACTGAGAAATGAAAAAAATATATTTATTAATCAAAATGAATTATTTATAATCAAATATCGATTAGAAAAAAACACTATCCTGAAATTATCCAAATGAAAAAAGACTATATTAATATTTTGGTTACAAATTCCATGACAAGAAATATTGTTTTGGAATTTTTAATTATTTTAAAAATTCCAGAAAGATTACTTTTTGAATAGAGTGATCTCAATAAATATTTTATGATTATATCTTTACATCCATTCATGTAATTTTTTTAATGTTATTTATAATATTTACAATTTGGATATCCAAATTGTATCTATTATTTAATCTATATCATATCTCAAAAACAATTTAAAAAAATTGTAGCAACATAGCTCTTTAGATATAAAAATTGGACCCATAGTATTTGTAACCAAAAAACAAAATTTCTAAATTTTATCAGCCCCTTGTATAATGAGTAAAAAAAATACAGTATACAAGTACAGTAGATTCTATCCAAAACATTTTCGTGGTGTATATGAAATTAATCTCCTTGAAATAAAGCATGGAGGAGATATTACTATTAGTTCTCACTAAAGAACTTAAATCCTATGTATATGTATAATAAATTTTATAAACTAAATTATTATAAATTTTAAAACTAATGGTTTAAAATTTAATTTTTTTAAAAGAAAATTAACATTATTAGACTGTGGATCTAAAATACCATTCAATTTTTTTTTTAAAATTAACTATTGTTAATGGAATTTGGGTTAATATTTATCATTTATGATATTTTTATATTTTATATTTAATATATATCTATTTTAAAAATATTAATCATTTTTTCATTATGAATAGAAATTATTTTCTTTTCAATCAAATCCAAGGAAATTTAATCACATACACGCTCATTATTCCTAATCAAAATAATCATGTGAAATATATACAAAAAGATATTTTAAAGAGAATTTTATTTTTGAACCATTTAAAAAAAGTATGAAATAGAAAATTTATTTTAAAACTAAATATTACATATCATGCTATACTTCCCTTGATCTTAATCTTGTAATTTTTTTCCATAAAATCATGTTGAATGTATCTTATTAAAATTATATATTTTTTTATTTATGAAGACTATAAACGATTAACCTAGGACATTTTTATTGAACACAAAAATGAGTCTTATGAAGACATCATAAGATATACAAACAAGGTAAAAAATAAAAAAGGGAACAAAATCATTTAATTTGGAACTGATCATGGGTTTGTATATTCTAAATAAGACTATGATGAACTTTTTGATTCACATGTTTATAATAATATTGTATTTTCAAAATTATAATACTTAAAAATTTGGTTATTTAATGATGATATAAAAACATCTAGATATATCTAGAACTAACTTGAATGATTTCAAACTCTGTGAATATATTTGGGTGAGTGGGGTTCATTAATTCTTACTATATCTTAATTTCTATTCTTTTAATTCCCCTCCCCCAAAATAATATTTTTGCACTTTGAATAATATTTGATTCTATAAGATGTATTTTTAGAGGGTTTGTATATAAATTTAATATTCTTGTAAATAATGATAGCATAAGGAATATTTCAACCAAATTCCCAATATTCTCTAACATCATAACTAAATCTCATTCTAATACAGTATAGTATTCGATAATATAACTAAAACCCTTGAATACTCTATTAATGTCATATTGGATGAAAATATTACTAAACCATCAGCTAAATTTGTTGATATTGTGGGTAACCTTAATACATATACAATGAATAATACAATATATCTTAATTAACCTATATAATACAAATATACTTCAAGTCTATTACCTAATTAATTGAAAAAAAATCTAAACAACATCCCTTACAATAGGTAATAAGTGGCCTTCAAGAAGGTACTCACATTAGAATTTTTGTTTTTAGTGATATTACCATTTATTATTGAAATTATATTATGGAGGAAAAAACCATGTTGATGCTATTAATGAGACAATTTCGGGTCATTATTTGAATTAATAGATGAACAATTTAATATGGTATGATGCATATATACTTGTTGAAACAACGAATGATATAACTATTATTGGAAAACATGGCTTTCGAGAGATAAAATTGATGAGAACATTAAAATCACACATACCAAATCTAAAGGCAACAATATCTATAATCAATATGAATTAATCGATTATGGTTAAACATTAACACATTTTTTATGCTATAATCCATAATAATCATATTTTCATTTACAACGCATCTAATTATATGTTTATTTCAAATTGAAATTAACGTAATTTTCTATATGGGTTTATTTATATGTTACATAGTATAACCACTTAGTTTTGAAAATCTAGGATTTTTGATTTCTTTTTTCATATTTTTTATTGGTTTATGTATAAATCATTAGAATGTTTTATTTTATAAAATTATTTTAAAATGATAATATATGATTTAAAAATATTTTTAGAGTATTTTTTTCAATATCTACAATTATTTGGTTCTATTTTAATGAAATAATTTTTTGATCAAATAATGAATCTATTAATATGTAATTGTGAAGTCGTGTTATAAAATAAATTGAAATGTGTTTAATTGGTGAGTTAAAAAAATTCTTCATTTTTAACTTTCTAAAAATAAGGTTGGATGTTTTCTAAGAAAAATAAACTACATTATTGGAATAATAATATGTTTTACTATGGATAATTCATAGGAAGTTTGCAAACATATGATAACGATTTAAAAAAAATATGAATCTAGTAAAATGGTTTATAAAATTTCTTTTTGTAATATAATTAGGAGTATTCTTCACTATACTGTTACCCATCTAGACAATTTTATTTACTATTTTACTTCACTCATTTTCATGACAATCACAAAGAATATCTTTTAAAATTTAATTATTTTGTCGATTATTTGAAAAATCGTGATTTATATTAAACTAAAGGATAAAATATTAATAAATAACGTTCATTGAAATTTATTTTATTGTATTTGAACTTAATAGAAAATATAGAACATAGACTCAAACCCCTCAGTATATTCCTCAATATCATAGAGTAAAAATAAAAATTAGTTTCTCTTTCTACAATATAATTATAATATGTACCTACAAGGACCTCATGAAACAAAATTTTCATTTGATAATAAAATCTCTATGATGTTTTTATCATATATTACATTCTAGTTTAACTAAATATGATAGTTATGATTCCATAATCATCTCTATAAACCCTATGTAGCATATAGAAACTAACAAAATAGATAATTGGTATCAGTTTTTTAAAGACCAATATCAAAATTGAGAAATCATATTATAATATATTTGTATGGATCATCAATTAGTTGATATATTCAAAGACACCTACAATAAAATAATATTATTTAATTGTGGGGGATCTAAGAATTACATGATTTTAATTATTTTTATTATCAATTTATCAGTATTCTATATTTTCAAAATCATTTTAATTTTTTAAAATATTTGACTGTTTTATTTTTTAAATTATCTTGGTCAAATTTTTATTGTCTACATTAATGATCAAAATTATTTTCTTATTCATGTTTTTTCTCAACTCAAACTAACCGATTTGGATTATAATCCACATTCATAATCACAAAGGGGGATGTCAAGATGTGTTTGGTGGAGAAATGTTTAATGTGTATGATAACTTAAATTTTCAATGAAATGTTAAATAATAGATTATGTTTTAAATTCTAAAATGATTCACAATAGTGGACAATCTATTTTTGTGAACATACTCTTTTTAACAGAAAATAATTATATTGAATCATGGGGAATAAATTTTCATTCATGAAAATGATAGTTTTAAATAGATTCTTTGTTCCCTTATCTTCATTAATCTATAAACTTCACCTCCTTATTATATTTCATTTTTATTTTATTATTTTAAATGAATAGTTGTTATCAAACAACTGGGGAGATAGATAAACCATTAATTTATTTTTAAGATAAAATAAAAAATAATAAATTTGATAAATTTGATTCCATATAATAATATTATTTATATATCTTAAAAGGGAGTAATTAGTCCAAATATATGAATCATGAAAAGTATCACGAACTCTTTACTAAACCCTAACAACAGGAAACCACTTTCAATCCTCAATAAAGGAAACATATAGCTGATACTAATAACCGAAATTTGGACTATGCTTATAAATTCTACAAGTTAGCTAATAATAAATATCTACTAATCTGATAGTTGACTCTTGAGTTTCCAGTTCTTCCTAAACACTATCAACCAAATTCTAGATAGTAGTGGTTTTCTGAAGGATCATTTCTATAATTAAACAACACCAAGTGTATCACCGGATACCTATGTATTTATACCTGATACCTAATGTCTTGGATCCACAATATTCATGAAATATTGATTTTATGGTTTAAAATATTTTATTTCACTCATTAATAGGATATATATACCTAAGGTACATATAGTAAATGTTAAAGCTATAAATACAAATTAGTGGAGGGTTTTTTGTCATGTACTTAATATATAAAAACATTAAAAAATAATTTCCAATGAGAAATTATATATCCATCAATATATATATTTTTTCTATACATACTGTAGTGAAATTATTTTATATTAAGAAAACCAGGCTTCAAAAAAATGAATTTAAATATAAATTTAATATCATCTTAAGATTTTTTATTTTTAATACATTATTGAAATATATAAGGGCTCATCTTCCCACTTGTATATTTATCTATTCCTATTGTCGTACTCTATTTCTACTAAATATTCTAGAGATACTTGAGTGATTTTCAATGGATTTTTAAAAACAATACTCAATCATCAACATCATCTTTTTTAGGTTCTCAACAATATTAAAGTAATGGTTCATGGTTCTCAGTTTTCACTAATACAAAGGGTATTCTTCCTTGGTTCATTATTTCCTTTAAAACTAATGGATTTCATTCTTATTATTTAGGTTCATTCATACCCTTAATAATATGGTAGAAATATAACCATCTGAAAACTTCTTGATTAGAGGAGTTGTAGGGGCTCATTATTGTAAAATTTTCAAACTTATTTAACAATGTGTTCCATCCTAATTCCATAAATTTATTTTATTATCTTTGTAATATTTAAATAATATTTTTTGATCTTATTAAATGTATTTTTAATAATTATATATACTTCTTCGATGATAGTCAGCTTTATATTATATCATAATTTTTAAAAAATTAACGGAATCTCATCCCTACTCTTTCCCTATTAACTCAAACAAATATAATATAGATAAATAATCATAATTAATAATCTAATACTTTTCAAACAAATTAAAAAAAATTACTATTTAAATATATTTTTTAAATATTATTTCAATATTTTATTATTTCACCAAATAATAATAATAAATTAAAACAATTCATTTCCATTATTTCAAACATAATTTACAATACTCATTTTAAATTTCTAAAGGTATTTCATTTAGTTTTAAAAAAATAATACCTCACTTTTTATGATTAAATTCAATTTGAAATATCTTATAATACATAATTATTACATAAGAAAAAATATTTAGTGTGATTCATGTTCCCATATATCAGGTAGTATTGTTAATTTTATCTAATATATTTTGTTTTGTCTTGATACATATGATTCATCAATATTAAATCATCTAAATCATTTATAATTTATTTTATTATAGGATAAATCAATTAATAGATCACATCTACTAATATTAATGAAGGCGTGAGCATGTATTTTTTTAATCATATTTAGATAATCATATTTAGTTAAAAAATTACATATATGATTTATAAAAACCATCTACTTACTCAGAAACGTACCATATACCTAACATGTAAGATAATATATAGAGTATATTAAGACAAATGTTAATTACTAAATAATTTCCTGGAAGAATGTTTTAAATTATATAAACTAAACTAAAATTATTTAATTATATTTGTGTCATTATAATTGAATATGTGTTAATCATGTGATATTCTAACAGTATTTACTAATGTAATATAAAATAATAATTATTACGAATTCACATAGTTCTTTATCATTAGATGTATCTTCTCTGTGGATCATTTAAGGAAACTATTTGGATGGGGTAAATTAGTATTCCCCTATTTTATCTAATTTTACATTATATTTTAATTATAGATAATTTATTATCAAAAATTTATTTTAGTTATGATGGATAGATCTATTAATGCACATTAAACCCTTTCTACATCATGAAATGCCGAAATTAAACATTAACATCACCACATAGTGTTTTTATAACATGATTCTTTACTGAGGAAGCCTACTCAATGTTGTGTTTCTCTATTTTAGAGACAAAAATTATCACTATTATATTTTAGTGATTAAGAGATCCTAAAAATAATCAAATAATTACTAGAAAGGTATCATTCACTTCTCTGGAAATTTTATCATATACATTCTCCCAAAATTAATGATGGTGTTATATATCATAGTACATTAAATATTTCATGGTCCTCCATATACTAATTTAACAATATTTTACTTCTAATTTGAATTTAATTATTTAAATATTATTTATATATTTTTCATAAATCAAGAGATCATCAAAATATTGAATAATATCAATAGTAATACATGCTTATTATCCCAATTGTATCTGTTCAGTATAAAAATGCTAATCAGATGTACTATGAATAATAATTCACATTGACATAGAAATTAAATTTCATCACTTTTATTAATATATATTGATTAATGTATTCAATTAAATCTATATAATTATCTTCATTTCAATTATTGAAAACACAAATTTATAGAACTGTTTTCATGAAACATTTAATGTGTAAACATTTCAATATATACATTGTAAAATTGATGCATCATTAACTAATCCAAAAAGAATATTTATTAATTTTTATCACAGAATTGTAGAAACATTTATATATGGGTATTTAATAACAACCTAATGATTTTATCACTTTTTTTGAAATAAATGTAATTTTTGTTGATTACTTGCGTTACATTCAACACCTAGGATTAAAACCCAATTAAAAATCAGTTATATTACACTTTAAACATTAAATTTTTAACCATGATATAATAATTCATATAATTAATAGGAATAAACACTTTTTAAAATTAATTATAATTTTCTTATATTAATATACATATTGATACAAGATACTTAATTTTCAAAAAATATTTATTCATTGAATATAAATTTTCTAAAAAATTATTTATATTTTTTTAAAAATTAAAATTAAAATTTATTTTTATAATTTCAGATAATTTATTTTGAAAAATATATTTACTTTTTTAATTCCTCGATTCAAAATTATCTCTAATTTAATTCTCTATAAACTTATAGAAGGATATATTTTAATTTTTTGTAAAAATTCATATTTTTATGAATAAATATTTTTTTCCAAAAATTGATAATACTAATTATATTAAATATGGTATAAATATGAAATTAGTTCAATTATATATTTATTAATCTTATTAGGGTAATTTAAATAAATTTCATTTTAAAATTTTATAACAAAACATTCCAAACGTATGAATATTCTACCCTTGAAAAACTACCTTTTCATCCTGTATGAGAGTTTTATATTTAATTAAAATATTCCACTTATGTGAAAAATAAAATTGAAAAATGGATTCCATTTTTGGAATATAAGAAATTTATAATATATTTATAGGTGAAATTATTTTTTCATCATAATTAATGTTAAAAACAATATTATTTAATTAATACAGTTAATGTTAAAATTGTATCAATAAGGGGTTAAACAACTTTGATAAGGGTTAACGGAACCTAAAACCTACCTAATACATATTTTAATGAATCAATTTTACACATATTACCTTATTCTAGATTTATATGTTCTTTTATGATACCATTACTTAAAATTAACCAATTTATTAATTTATGTGAGGAAAAAGATAAAATGTCACACTCATGAATTTAGATTCATATTATGTATTCAAAAAGGGGTAAAAAGAATTATGTCAATGGATATTAATGATAATTTTCAGAATATTGAATTAATTTTATTTTAGTAAGTTATTTTTATTTCTTAGTGATTATATAATTGCATTGAAGGATTAAGAAATGCCAACATAATTATTAATTAATAATAATAAAGGAAAATTAACGATACAGTTATAGTCAAAAGTAATTAAAGTTGAAATAATTATTGTATTCGGTGAATTTTGTAGAAAATTTAGCCTTATATAATGGTAAAAAATATGTAATTTTGAACACAACACTTTTCATTATTTTTATAAGTCCTCTAAAATGAATCATATCTAAATTGATATGAATGTTATTTTTTTATAAATAATATTTTATAAAAAAAATTAAAATACCCTATACTCATTTACCCTACCAAGTTATTATTATATATTTATTAATATCAAACATAGTCTATATTTATATATAGTTCCTTTTTATGATAGTAATATTTTTCCATAAATAATAAAAATTGTGTTATCATGGTGATGGGTAAAAAGAGGTTGTGTCTGTTTGATGAATTTTTTTGTTAAATGTAATTATCTAATGACATAATATTTTCATATTCAAAATAGATTTTTTATTATGAACTAGTGGGTAAAAATTATCTAATATACATTATATCATTCTAGTATTAAATGATAAATTACTTAGATAAAATGATACTTTTCATTGTTAAACCCAAATGTCCTCAATGGATCGTGCAGGTACACAAAGTGAGGGGTGAGATGATTTAGTGTAAATGATATTTAGCAATGATAATACAATTAATTTTACCGTTAATATATTTGAACCTCTAAACTTGTTTTGAGGAATATATCTTCCCTGCAAACCAACACAATAATATAACAAGTAAGATATAAAGTAAATTAACAAAAAACGCACATTTTTTTTAAAAGGTTCTACTCTGATGCCGGTGACTATGTCCTTGTTTTGTTTAGGATTATCTAAGATATCAATTATTCACAAGATATCATTAAAAATTTACATGTTGGTCATTTAGGTGTCATCCTAAAACCATTATGGGTATGTAATAACAATTTCCTAATTTTATCGGCATCCCACCACTGTTATTTATTAATAAATCCCACGATTGTTATTAAAAATAGAATCCCTATATTTTTTTATACAAATATCCCACTGATATTATTTCAAATATAATTCGACTCGTGTTTAGAATCTCAACACTTACAAGATCTGAAATATCACCAACACATCATGGTGCCCCTAGAACTCAAAAGTGACCTTCCTCATTTTGCTACTGCGAGAAGATACTATTCCACTTTGAAACATCAAATGAAATGTTTTGACTACCAATGAATGTCATCAACAATTATGGGTGGTTTGAAGCCTTGTATAAACTTTTGTATATGTTGATGATATCTCTTCAACGTCATACCACTAAGATATTAGAACGAACAACGAATTATTTGCGATGATCTGGTCTCGAATGCCACTTAACGGGTGCTCCGAGCCCGGAGGGCCACATGACTTCAATAAGCACATCCCAAATTCTACTGTTAGCTGACTAGGAGCAAGGTCCAAGGTTTTTTCTATGGGAATACAATGCCATAATTAGCAGAGTGTTGAATATTGGAAGGAATATAATAGAATAGTAAATAGTAAAAGATATATTAATTTTGTAAAAAATAGAAGATGCTAACTGATGAAATAGATAAACAAGGATATATATATATATATCAATTAACCAATGATGATGTAATTTCATTTCACTATAAAACTGAAAAAACATTGATACAAATCAATAAGCATGACAAGATCATAAAGGTAAAGAAAACAAAGACTACTTCAAACTTCCTGAGATCCAAATCGGTCATCTACTATCATACTCTATCCTATTCCTCAAGAAATCATGTTTATAATGTCGTATGATTACCATTAAAAATACATACAACCATGTAATATACATCAGTTACAAAATGGTTCATAGTGGGGGGGTGAGATAAATCTCGGTGGGCCACCACCAACGATGTCTATAACATACAACCCATGTAATGGAATATAGTAGTGTGGAGGAATGAATATATATTTAAAGATAGAGTTACGAAATATAGAAATGTCATAGTACCTTCTTTAGACATTGGAGGGTGTCTGAACATGTAACCATTTCATTAATTAAGCTATTACCATTTAATGTTAATAAGTCACGTGAGGCATTTCCAGCACTGATAAACCCTCATGATAGAATATGTAATGATGTTCCACTGATGCAACATGGAATCTGAAAAATGATATCTAGTGATGGAGTTATATGTTAATAACCAAGGTAATATAATCTTTCGTAAATGCTAACTTATGATTACCTGGGTCTAGCTTAGATGTAGAGTTTCATCCCTGGAGTGTAATCCATGGAATTATACAATAAGCTGGCTACCGAGTCCATATTGAACGAACAAGGTAAAACATTTCTACAAAAATACAGGGGCCTATGTGATTTCACCATGAAACCTACTAGTCAATGTTAGATCCATGGAGTGTATCCGAGATATCTTGTAATAACTAAAATCATCATACGATTCTATACTGGGGATTCGAAGAATAGACAAGAACCATAGTCTTGGTGGGTATCATCCAATGAAAAGAAAATCCTGGAATCATAATGGGGTTCTTGAGACCCATGTTATTCTCCATCTCAGAATCCAAGGCATGCTCATGTCAATCCATTTATATTTGATATTTCAATCATGTGATAATTCATTTAGTTTATGTATTTTTATCCATTAGTGTGGAAAGGTCAATTAGAGTTGCAACCATTTATTTAGTGGTCTATGACTTGCCTTCCATTAGTGTGGATATGTTATGTAGCATTACAACCACTTTGCAAAGTATTAATTAACCATTGATGCATGTCCAATTAGTGAGGTTCATTTTGTAACCATCCACGAACATAAAGAGGGGTGTTAAAAACATGTTACCTTAATTCAACCACTTTTTTAAGGACACGTTATATTCAAATTATACTATCCATTTCACCATTAACATTTAATAATAATTTGTAATAATATACCTTATGTGGGTCAAGTTGTGAGAATACATGGTACATTCTATTTTGAAATTCTCAGTACTAAAACACCATTTATGGTAAGAAGACACACCTATAGAATGGTCAAGTGAAGTAACACCCAAATTGTGGCTCAAACATGCCGAAACACAAAAAACAAAAATGTGGTATAACATTTTACATGATGTGGATTGATTTGTGGGTGTAACCACTAACATGTAATCAAATATTTGGAAAAATATTAACCATACAATTCTAAGATATATAACCATGGAATGTAAATTTAAGAAACAGTTTCCAACGAAACTGGTGGGCCCAACATGAACATTCCAAAATCAATGATCTCTAGGGATAGGTTTTTGACCACCAACATTTACGGTTGTATGATCCTTATCCCATAGTATCTTCCCTTAATGAAGCTAGAATATGAGTAGATCTAAGAAAATGTCAAAATACTCACCTGAAGTTATCTTGGTAGAGAGTGAAAGAGAATAATAATGGCTGAAGTGGACTCAAGATCACACAATTGCACATTCAATGTGATGAACGAAAGCTCGATATTCAAAAATCCACAAATTGAGAGAGAAATGGGTCAATCACACCTAAATTTTTATTTATGAGGAAGGATGTTGATTAATAAATCATTAAGGTAAATACTTGGAATTCACACTGAATAATAGCATGCACATTGTTTTCTTCCACAGTTTTTCAAACCATGTGAAACCCACACATAGAAACCTAGGAAAAAGGGCTGCTCACCATATTAGGTCGTATGACTGTGTGCCAACCATGCACGGTGGATCTGTCTAAAAAAACACCCTCTGCATGGTTTAATCTAAATCGTGTTGAGGGTCTATTTTTTGCGAATGGATGGGTTCCGGGGTCCGAAAAAACCCTGAACACCATATAAACCAATTTTAACTAATAAATCATCCATATATGGTCCAAATTAATGATTTTACCTAAAATTAATGGATAAATTTCAATGTGAAAAAACATGGTTCTTAAAATATTCCCCCCTTAAATGAACTCGCACCCCCCCCATCGGGTTCTCCTTCCAAGGGAAACGATACACTGTCAGAGAAAAACTCTGGCCACTAGGCATGTATATCTAATACCCTCTCCCATGACCCATCATGTACTCGACCATGACTCCACAGAACCCTTATGACATGGACATTATTTCCTCAGAGATATTTCATGCTACAGTCAATGATGCATACTTGATAATTCTCAATGGTATCATCTACATATAACTAAACTTCAACAAGATCAAAGGAATGAGACATGAAGACATGTTATTGATGAATTTGTGAGACATGATAGATGCCATTCATGTCTTGGTACCTCTAATCTAGTAGCAACTGATATGATATTGGACTGACTCTCTCTAAAATATAAACAAGCCCGACGTAATGAAGAGACATGTTTCCTTGCTTCCTTAACCTTTTATTCTCAAGCCATGGTGATACATAAAGAAAAACATGATCCCTATTATCGAACTCAAGAGGTCATAGATGGCGATAAACATAGGATTTTGGTAAATACTGTCCCATATTCATTTTCTTCTTGATCAGTTGGACCTATTTTGAAGTCTCTTTAATATTGAAGAGGACCTTTTAGGGCTACCTCACCAATCTCTAGCTAGCACAAGGGTGAACGACATGGCCTACCAAATAAGGCCTCAAAGGGATCCATCAATATCGTCTGCTAAAAAATATTTTTAAGAGAGAACATTATGAGTGGGATAGGCTTCTCACAAGAACCACATAAATCAAGTACACAATATCAGAGTATGTCATCTAGAACCGGTATTGTCTATTTTGATTGGCCATTGGTCTGAGGGTGAAAAGTTGTTACTAGAAGCAGCAGTGTACCTTCTACAAACCCTTCCAAAACTCTGATGTAAAATGAGAAACCCTATCTGAAATGATAGTACATGGAACCCCATGTATTCAATTGATCTCATTGACATAGAATCATTCTATCACATTAAAAAAGTGTATCAAATAGGAATGAAGTGTGATTTTTTTATTAGTCGGTCAATGATTACCCAGATACCAATGCTAACCCTTGGGGACCTAGGTAAGCTAAGTAAAAAATCCATAGAAACATATTCTCATTTACATTCTAGGATACGAAGATATTGTAACAATAATTCATGTCTTTTGTGATCCACCTTCACCTATTGATTGGTGGAACACATTGAAATTAATCCCTCAGTGTGACATTTCATTCTAGGAATCCAATAATAGAATAGAATATCTGGATACAACATAGATATGTGTTAAATAACTACCCTCTTTGAATTGTGGTACACTTCCATCAACTCCTATCTTCTATCTACAGGAACCCACATACATCCACATAGACACAGGACATTGTTTTTGTCCATCGAAAAATTTTAATGTGGGTTATCTACTGATATACACTCATGGAGAACCAATCCTTAAGGATCTGATAACGAATCACTCTTCACATTTTCAATGATGGAAGATGTAATTGTTATGACTGATAGGTATCACTACTCATGAAAATCATGAAACCCCATATGATGTTCATAAAATAGGTCCATTAACATCTATTCATCACTGGATTCTTGTACAGCCTACTTTTTAGTTTTCTAACTTAGTGCATCAACAACCACATTAACCATTAAAGGCATATAGGAAAGATAAAAATTAATGGATTGTAGAGATTCAAACAATATCTATTGTCTGTGGTTCTTGTCACTGTATAAAAAGATAAACCATAGGATGTTTTTATTTGTATACACCACAAAGAGCTAAACCAATTGATAATGTCTCCATCAATATATGTCATGGACAATTGCTTCAAGCCCGAGGTTATGCATTGAATAATTTCTGTCCTTAGGCCTTGACTTCTAATATCAGTAAGAAACAACATTGTCTACCTACATAAAAAATTAATTGAGATTAAAGCATGATGTGTCATAGAGAATGATATATCATTTTCTTGGTTCTAGAAGTATCAAAATCACTATCATATGAAACATCCATATTTTCACTTGAAAGGCTCTCTCACATGGTACTAACCTAGAGAACATGTCACAATTCTATGGAATACCAGTAAGTGGTGATTCAAGATGTGAGAATTACTGAATGAAATTATGGTAATACAAATCTATCCCCAATAATTAATGTATAAAATCTCCCAGCAGAGAACAACCTGAACCTTTTTAGGGTCTATAGATACAGTTGATTGTGAAATAATATTTCCCAAGAACTCGACCATGTCACTCTAGAAGGAAAATTTAGCAATCATGGAATTTATCTAATACTCTAACAGTGTGCTCAGAATGATATAATTATGTTTGGCATGTTCATTACGAGTTTGAGAATACACCATGATTTCTTCTACAAAGACAACAACAAAGGAATCCAAAGAGGGGGTGGAAAAAATATTCCTCAAGGCCATGAAAATGGAATGACATTCATAAGACTGAATAGCATAAAAAGATACTCTTACATACTATACATACAATGGAAAATGTATGAGGATTTTCTTATTGTATGACTCACACCTAATGATAACCCAATCATAGGATGATCAAAGAAAAATACTTTGTTTCTCGGTGTTGTTCAAATAGATCATATATTTAAGGAAGGGGATATCATTTAATGATCATATACTAGTCATACCTTCTATAATACATGCAGAATCAAGGTGTTCCATTATCCTTATTGGCAAAAATCATTGGAGAATATCATGAGGATATACTGGGTTGAATAAAACGTTTGGCCTCTAGTTCCACTATCTACCTCTTGAGCGCCTGAACCACAGTAGGTGCCTTCTTGAATTGAAGAATGGGCACTGGAGATGCTCCAGGAATATTATCAATTGTAAAATCTACCTCTATAATATGTGGTAACCCCAAAAATTTATTAAAAACAACTTCGTGGAAATGGTCAAATTCAAGAGGTAAACAGATTGATGAAAACCCAGATCCTCAACAAAATGATTTTCGATCTGGGTGGTCACTCCATATATCCCATGATGCTTTGGTCCATCTCTCCTTTCCTAGACATCCCACTCACCATTGAAAATATAACTACTTCCTTCCCGTGAGGTAAAAGAAACATTGTGGTGATAGTAGTCTATGAAGGGGTCAGAGTGGACTAACAAGTCAATCTCAAGAATGACATCAAATCCCATCATGTCGGGAAAGAATATATTCCCCAAGAAAGGTTAATTATATAATTTAAGGGGATAGTCCTTGAACTAGAAAATTCACTCTATCTATATTCCCAATGGTGTTTTTTGTGTCATTACACCATTGTGATATTGTATCTCTAGTCTGATAATTTCCATGATAGAAATATAAATAGAATTTTTTGAAGAACCTATATCGAATAATGGAGAGAAAATAGTTAAGGATACTAGATAGTACTACATACTATAGATTATCCTACAACCAGATCCTATGGTATATAAAATAAACTATGCTACTAACCTTATCCATGACCCTCTGCATCAGAGGGACTATCACGATCATGACTGCTCTACTAGAATAGCTGGTGATCAGGGGTCAAACTACCATGACCATGACCGCCCCCCCCCTTTCCAGACATTCCAATGATATTCCAACTCCCTGAATTATGCAGCGTAAAAGAACTCACTCTTGTAGGTGGAGCGGATGCTAAACCTTTTCCACTTGAAGCTATTGGAATGGTCTGGGAAAAGTGATGAAGATGACCCATACTTCCACAAGCTCGACAGTACATAGGGTCATTATTACACTGGGGATTCATAAGACATGGTCTACCAAACATATGACACACTATAGAGCTATCAAATTGGATACTCTTTCTTCCACTTTCGTGATGAATTATTTCAAAGGGAACAGTTCCATCCATGAGAATAACTTCTGGAATTCCACGAAATTGGTCCTTTAAAACTTGTACTCATGTCACACCATATTTTATGATCAATAATAATTCCATGATCAACTATTTTCGAAATTTTAGAAAGGTTAAAGGAATTCAACATTGTTTGGATGGTGTACTGAAGCTCATCCTAAAAACATATAGCATATGATAGCTCATAACCAGCTAGTAGTAGTGAAAATCACTGTAATTCATATAAGCGTGCTAAATATTCCATAACTAACATAGATCCCATTCCACGATGCATGATCTCTTTCGATCTATTAGCTCTCAGTGAATGAAGAAATAACTAATCATTGAAGTAATTCTGGATGTCAATCCCTAAAATTCCATGATGATGATCGGACTGGGTAACAAAATCTCTCCAATGATTGGCTGAATCCCTAAGCATTTAGGTAACAAGATGGACACTCTCCTATAGATGCTTCCACAGATTTAAAAGATAAAGAGTATGGACTCTAGAAAAGGGACAATATCCTGAGAACCACCATCCGTTTGTAAAGTTGGAGGATACTGCGGCTGGAACTCATGGGACAGATCACCAATCACATGTGATACCCATTGAGCAACTTGTATGGAATGCGTTGGACGCAGAAAACTGTCACAGACATGGGAATCAGTTCTCCGATTAGGTACAGCAGGCTGTGCCTCATGTGGTACTTAAGTAATTACGACTGGCGGCTTAAGGCCCACCATGTATGGAGTATTTTTGTCACCACCCACATTGTTTATAGCACTATGATGCCGTAACATG
Source organism: Viscum album (assembly GCA_963277665.1). Taxonomy (NCBI): domain Eukaryota; kingdom Viridiplantae; phylum Streptophyta; class Magnoliopsida; order Santalales; family Viscaceae; genus Viscum; species Viscum album. The sequence continues at coordinate 38,425,271 of OY728157.1, read as the reverse complement.
AATTGTTCAACAAATTCCAAGGAGACACCTTACAAAAAAAGTTGGAGAAAAAGATATAATCACCAACGGATGAAAAACATACGAAACTCACTATCCAAGGCATAATACCCAAAATACCAGAATAGATGACTTGGTATCAGTATGTGCTCAAGTATATGTTTCATGTAATTTTTTTATTAAATATCCAGGTTCACTCCATTACATTTCTAAAGCTTGAAATAATATCAGCTGTAAGAATTCTTGTATTGATGCATGTATCAATGTGCATTTCCATCATATCATCAAGACAAGGATGATATAAATTCTAAAAAAGGTATTAATAAATAACATCACACCACATGTGCATCACCCAACGATGAATTAACATCAATTATAACGTAAAAAATAGAACAATAATTTCATTTTTGGAAACATGGATTTTCCCTGACCATGGGTTAATTATGTCAATGAATGGATTATGACCAAGTCCCAAGCATTCCTATTCTCAAATATATTGTCTTTAAAGTGTAAATAATGAATGAAAATTCTTTTGACACCAATATGTAAAGACCCAGACCTAGATGCCACATAATGGGTTCCCCATGCCCGGTGGACCACATGGACACAAGCTCATCATCTCGAATGCCATAAGATGCCGACTAGCAGTGAGGGCCTAGGGTGTGTCAATTGAAAGAAAATTCCATCATTGGTAGAGTGTAGCGTAGAAGATGGAACATAACAAAATTGTAAACAATGGAAGAAATATAAATATTTTAAACAACTAGTGGAAGCTAACTGAATAAATACATAATAAATGATAATTATATATAAATAAACATAAAAATTATAATGTAATTTCATGAAGCAAGATAACTACAAATAAATGGATAAAAAATCAGCATTGTATATTACACATTGTAAAGAAAATAGTGCCTACTCTATGATTCCCAATATCCAACTCGGTCATCTACTATGAAGCTCTATCCTGATTAGTAGGAAATTAAGTATTGGAATCATATTCTTCTCTTTGTCAATAGAAGAAATAATCTAATCTACTCTGGGATCCAAATGGATCCCAGAGAGGGTGTGAGATAAATCTAAGGGGCCACCTCCAATCGTATCTATAAAATCCGGGCCATGTAATGGAATATAATAGTGTGTAGGAAAGAATTTATACCTAATGAAAATTTTACAAAATAATTGAATACCCAAATACCTACTTATGCCCTGGACTGGTGTCTGAATATATAACTAGTTCATTAATTAAGAAATTACCATTTAATGTTAATATGTCACATGAGGCATATCCATCACTTACATCACCCCGTGATAATATAAATAATGAAGCTTACAAGACGCAACATAGATACGTGGCAATGATATCTATTATTGGAGTTCAAGGGTAATAACCAAGGAAATGTAAAACTCATGGAAATGCTAACTTAGGGGTTTCTATGTACAGCTAATGGTTAAGAATGTATTCCAAGGAGTGTAATCCATGCCATTCTATAATAAGGTGTCAATCGAGTTCAATGTGATCAAACAAGGAAAAATGGGTCTATGAAAATAGAAGACCATATGGGCTTTCACCATGGCTCCAACTAGTAAATGATTTTTCAAATGAGTGTATCTAAGGTATGCTGTAAAAATGAAAAGGACAATGCAGCAGTATTTCAGGCATCCGAGGAATAGAAATGAACTAGAGTCTATGTAAGTATCATTATAATGTAAACCACATCCTTGAATTTGAATGGGGTTACTGAGACAAAAGGTATACTCCTCTCATAATACTATTTGAGCATGAGTGAGTCCACTCTAATTTGATATTTTAATCATGTGATAATTCATTTCTTTCTTGTTTTTCCTTACATTATCATTGATAGGTCAATTAGAGTTGAAAACATTTATTTAATTGTCTATGTCTTGCCTTAAATTAATGTGGATAGGTTTTGTTGCATTGCAACCATTTAATCAAGTCTTAATAAACCATTAATTCATACCCAATTAGATATTTTCATTCTCTTACCTTCCATTAACACAAAAAGGGGTTCTACGGACATGTACCCATAATTGAACTCATTTGTTACCTCTATGATATATACTTAGTATACTTGTCATTTTAACTTTCACTTTTAATATTCATTTTGACGCACTTACATTAGGATGGTTAAGTGGTAAGAATACATGGTACATTAAATTATGAAATTATTATTAATAACAATACATTTATGAAAAGATGACTCTCATTTAGAAAGGGCAATCGAAGGAACACACAAAGGTGTCTCAAACGTGCCAAAACACTAATAACCCAATTATGGAATTACCATCGATATGAGGGGGATTTATTAGAGAGTGTAAAAACTAACAACAAATAACATATTTTGAAATAGAATCACCATATGATTCAAACAAGTATAAAAATGGCATGTAAATTAATGAAATGGTTACTTACATAATTGGTGGGGCCCACATGAACATTCTAAATTCAACGAAAATTTTGGATAATTTATAGACCAACCACCTTACGGTCGTACAATCTTTCTCCCCGAGTATAATGTCATTGATTTTCCATTGATCAGTGTAGATCTAAGAGAAGGTGAAAAAAAACTCAATCGAAAATATCTAGGCGAGAGTGAAGGTGAATATGAATAGTTGAAGAGGACTCGTGGATTAATCGCAGAACATCCATCGTGATAAACAAATGCTTGATCAGATGTATGATGATGGATTTATCATGATTCCATTTTTAGTTCTTCAAAAATCCCCATATTGGGAGAGAAATAGGTCACTCTGTCATAATCTCAATTTATGGATAAAGGAAGTGGATTGATATATCATTAAGGGAGAACTCAGAATTTACCCATAAAATAACCTTTGTACGGTTTGTCTGAATAGCTCATCCAACCATGTGAAAACTGTGTGGTTCGTCTCTACTCGAATGGTTTGGTCCTCTTGGTTTGTCAAACTGTGCACAACCCATGCAAGGATAACTGGGGAAAATGGGTTCTCGCATGGTTTGTTTACATGACCATGCACGATCCATGTGATGTGGCTCGGTTTGAAAAAACAATCTCTACATGATTTACTCTAAACCAAATGATGATTCTTTTTTCTCCAAAAGGATGGGTTATGGGCTCCGGAAAACCACCACACACCCTCAAAACCTTTTCTAACATCTAAAGAATCCATATAATGTTCAAAGTAAACATTTAGACTTAAAATTTGACGATCTATACCTATGTGAAAAAATAGGTTCTTACTAGATTCCATGATAACCAAAAAGTTTGGATTTTCGTTTCACTAATGAATGATATTATATCAGCTCAAAAAAATACTAAAAATGGTATTTTAAAATAAGAACAAAATATGTAATATTTTTTATTCATCAATGTGTGATGTAAATTATATTTGCATAGAAATAATATTTATGCATTTCATACTTAGCAATCCCACATCCATGTACATTATCACATACAATGATTTATTTTTTATATAAAATGTATAGAAGAAGATATTATCCATACTTCAATAATAACACTAAAAAAATATAAACACCAAAAATAACTCAAAAAATATTGTATATGGTGTTGGGTTATTGCTTCTTCACATACCAATATTCAAAACACTTTACATTCGTGAAACTGAAATGTTCAAAATAATCCTGAAAATATTTTTCTCAGGAATCTAAAACACAATAAAATAACTTATCAAATTTTTAATAAAAAATTTACTAACAAACATTTCCTTTGTGAATATATACTTTTTTATCCCACTAATTCATTTGATTCTTTGATTAGAAAATGTATATGTGATCTTTATCGTGTTAATGTTTCATGAAATGATATCACTTCTTAAATAATGTATGTGCATGAGATCCAACTATTTAATCATGTGAGTTATACAAAATACGTGTTAATTATTATTTTTGATTCTATCATAATGGTTAACAATTAATATATGTTTTTATACATGAAAAAATCATCACTGAACTCTTCTATAAGGTTTAAATCATTATAAATTCTTGGATTTTATGAAATATTCTTTAGTTCATGATTGTGTTATGAATTACAATACAATGATACACAAAATTTTTATTTTCTAATATAGATCTCATTTTAGTCACTATTTCTTATCTCCATGTTTTCTCTCTTGATGCCCAATATATAATATAAGAAGGATAAAAATATTAACATTATATTCTATAGTATGTATGATAGAAAACATCAAAGGTAGAAAGGAATATAACATCCTGAAACATTAATATATATTTATTATTTAAAATAAATTCAATATTCAATATTGTATGAAATTCAAAAAAACATAGAGTTTAGCTTGAATTCTTCGAAATAATGTCTTTCATTGATGTCTTATGTTACCTGAAAGAATGATTTATTCTGAATACCATTGTTATTTTTATTTTATATTAATTACCCCTATAAATTATATTGGATATTATGAATATTATTATATAACATATAATAATATATGGATAAAATCTTGGTTATAAATTAATTATAAGAGAATATAAAATCCAAAATAGTAGAAGAAAAACTATTTTATAATGATCTTTTATTATCATTCAAATGGGTATTATATTAATAAAACAAATTAATTAATATTAATGAATGGACATAATGAAAATAATTTAATATTTTAATTATTTTAAATTTTAAATTATATATTTTATACTCATAATATAAGAACAAATCCAATTTTATGTATTGAAATTTTATTTTTTTAAAATGTATTTTTCCTGCAATTAAAAGAAACACAAGTTTTAAAATGAAATATTTATAATTTTATAAATTTTATTTGACCCAAAATTATTCATCTTATAAATAATAATTTAATTACTATATTAAGGTGATTTTTTTGATATTTTTCTTTGATGTCCCATTTTTTGATGAATAATGGAATGTAATGAATTTTAATACTAATCTCAATTTTCATTGAAATAATGAAATGATTTAAAATGTAAATTTAATTAGTTTAAAATTTAAATTATAAAAATATAATTTAAATTAATTATATTTTTTCATGGTAATTATTTTGACACATTATTTTGATATATAAACTAAGTTATCTTTTGAATATTTATAGATCAAATATATTCTTTCTCATCCCATCTAGAGAAGAAATTTTAAAGTAAATTCTTTAAAATTATGTCATTTTAATATGAAAAAATTTATTAAATATTATTAATAATCAAACAATTTCAATTACCATAACTCAAACATGATTTTACTATCCAGGTGATTAGTTATAACATTTAATATTAGTTATAATGTTTAAGAGAAAAATGAGTTTACCATAGAATAAAATATTTATCATAAGGGAAAAAATGAACAATAATCATTTTCAAATACATTTTTTAGAAATATTTAATCTATACACCATCATTTAAATAAATTGATTCATTATTTTACCCACATGTTAGATAAAAATTTGGGTACCCCTAAATACATTAAAAAACACCAAATGTGTCATCTCCCCCATTTTAAAAAGTCACCCCTCCCCTCCTCTATTTAATCGATTAAAAATGCATTGGTTATAAAACTACATACCCATATTACTCCCAAAAACACATCCCCTTAGTCCATACTCTTTTTCATGGTTAGGAATCCATATTTTGAAGTCACTAGCTAAAACCTAAGGATGATTCACAAGAAGATGTATTGTTTTTCTAAACGCACTTCCATTTTATTTAATTTCTAAACATACTTGGTATTTTATTATATAATAATTTCATATTATCCTCATAATAATAAACATAATGATGTGTTGTTATGTTATTGTTGATTCTTTAAAATTAACACACCTCAATCAAAATAGTTATGAAATAATTTTTTTTGTATGACAGACTATTGCCTAACCAACAAATGTCTTTTTTTTTACAAAACGTCAAATATTGAATAGAAAAATCATATAAATACTATTTATAATTGATATATATGATATCTATTTTTTAAAAAATTATTATATATCAGATTTCAATATTCCTTCCATTTTCATGGAATACAATAACATCCATCATGTGTAAGGTAGACTACCACCTCTCGAAGCAATGTGATTTGTTCACAAATTATATGCAATGTATTAAGGATGTGGTTAATAATAATACATTATATATATGAAATAAAATGATAATTAAATTATAATATATATATATATATCATTTACTTTTATTTAATTACATATGGTTCAAAAAGGGTAAAAACGTTCCTACGAATATTTAATATATTGTCTCCATAAACGGAGTATTTTATATTCTATTACCAAATAATATGGCTGAAAATATATACACATTTATTGAATATATATTTTAAATACATAAATTTTAATATGATATATAATTTTAAATTCATTATAGATATAATATAAATAAATAATAATAAGTCTAAACATACTTGAAAAAGAAGGCAATTAAGACTCAAAATGATGAAAATAACGATATATTATTATCAAATGTAATAATATTATATTAAAGGATTATATATAATATAATAAATATTAAATTTTTTTATAGAAGTTTAATAAAATTATAAAAACCATTATTCAATAGGTTAAATAATGGAAAACCAAATTGAAGTGTAAGGTAAGGTGTTCCATCTTAATTTCATTTAATTGTGGAATATTGTAATGTTGTAAACCTAGTTACATTTATATGGTCTATATACATCCAATTTGACATTTATTATCATGAATAATTCTTTATTCAACATATTTTATATTTCAGTTTCTGTTAATTCATCTACAGGGATTTTAATTTAGGAATACTAATCATTATGAATTTCAAAACACATTTTTTTTTCATTGGGTCATATTACGTCCTAATTGGCGTTAATATTTTTGAATTACATCTGTAATGAATTGTGACTCTATATTATTATATATAAATATATTTTTTTCTATATACAATTAAAACACATTATATATTCATGTATTTATCCTCACATCAACATTATTATCTTTTCAGGGGTTTACTTCACACTCTAATTTTATTAAAGATTGTTTGCACATGGTTTTCCATTAAAGGATATTACATGATTATTATTCATTATAGAATTTTATTTTATTATACACTATTTATTAATTACTATTTCCATGTTGTAGAAACATTTTCCAAATCTTGGGTCACTATAATTATTCATTAATTTATTTTAATAAAATTCAACATCCTTGTTCTCATCATTTAGAGAAATATTTTCTTAAAAATCCATTTTTTATTTGAATATTTTCCAAAAAAATCAATTAAATTTTAAAAATTATTCATTCTATGACATTTTAACACTTTATTTTATATTATTAATAAATAAATATAATATTATAATCTCATTACAAACTTACTAATTTTTATAACATTTTTACAATGAAAAAAAATTACTCCTTTTACATTATACAAAATCATCCAAAATCTTTTCATTGAATATTGCATACAAAGCTTATAAAGAGGATGTTGAATAATTTTTTTAATAATATTTTCAATGAAAATGATTCAAATTTTTTTTCCTAATTTTGATAAAATATTTTCATAAAGAATGATTATATATAAATTTTTAAAGTAATTATATTCATCACTGACAATAACAATTATTATTACTTCTTTGAGAATAAATCGTGTCGATACCATCCGTATTCTTTATATGGATGGTTTATGTTTATTTTGACGAATATAAATATTGATAAAAACATCCTAGGATCAATTTCTACATCATTATCTTCCCCTTATGATATTGAAATTCCAATGACCATTTAACAATAAATTTCCCCTAAGTATATACATTATTTAACATTTTAATGATTATTCCCTATAATATATAAGCTTATAACATATCACGTTTAATTTGTTATTTTTTGATTATATTGGAAAATATTGATAAATCTTTATTCATTACATAATACAGATATTATTTAAGAAACATTTATTTTCTTCCTTAAATTGATTATTCGATATATGGGGAATGAATAGCACATGTTTTGACAGGAGGGGCCATGATTTTTATATCCCATAAATTCATTGATAGGTGTCATGAGAGAAATCAGTTTTCCTAATTAAATAGGTTCCTACCAATAGTTTTAATCCATCTTATGAATCGACCTCAATGTTTTTCATGAGCCTCAATCATGACATCAAATAATTAAGAATCAACATCATTGATAATTCTATTTTTATTATTATTTATCGATGATATTTTCCTATTGAGAATATATTTTAATTTTTTTCATTATCAAAATATTGATTTATGTCCACCTATTTAAAATATTAACCTTTCCATATTGATTCTTCCTTACCTGATCATGATTGTCATATTATTTAAATGTCACGTGTCATCTGTTATTTACTATTTCATGTAGATTAATATAATTAATTCCTTATTGATTACCCTTTACATAAACCTTATATGGAATTTTATCACTTCATTATTTTGTTTAATTTCCATAGTTTAGGAAAAATATATCATTGAATGAGTTATCAAGGATACAATTTTTTTTATTTTCTTACGTATTATGATTTCATTTCTTTTAAAAATGTTATATGTGTACCATGTTTATAATATGGAATTTCATAACTACTAAAATCTTCTACCCAATAGAATTTCAAACTTATATATATGGCAATGAAAAAATGTATGGAATTCCATATCTGATGTTATGACCGGGGTTTCTATAGTTGGAATTATAGAAATCTAACTAAACAAATAGGGAACTAGATTTACAAATTCATATATTCCTAAAAATTAGTGTATGATACACATTGATGATAAGTATAGAATAATTCCCTAATGTTTTTTCAAAGTTAGAGATTAGGTCGGATTTTAGTTAAATACATTCATTTCTAGATACTAAATTGGATGTATTTTTTCCATATATGTTCCTAAGGAAAATAATTCCCAAAAGGATTAATAATGATTAACATGAGAGTTAACTAGTATATAAAATGTTCCCCACTATGCTTCTGATTTGAAAATCTAAGGGGATATGATATGGATAATTCAAATATTCATTAGAACCCTTTATTAATCATTTGAATTTATGGTGATAATGAATTTCCCCATTTAAAATCTATACTAATGATTTACAATTGTAGAAATAATAGGTATGATGTAATTATGAATTTGTTTTTGGAATTAAATTGTAGTGGTGTTTTTTCCAATGGTATTGTGGTAATAAGAATTATGATTCATTTAATGATTATGTTAAGTATTTTAATTATTTATGTATTAATTCACATAGGAGTTCTGGATACCATTATGGGTTAATGAGTTAAAAATTTACAATGTGATAAATGACATAGACAAACTATTTATGTTTTATATAATGAGATTCTACCATGATTGATGAAATTTTCATGAAATTTAATGAATTTATATGTTTTATGATAAAATTTATTTGAAGATTAATTCCTTTATAACTATAGACATATTTATATATAAATTGATAGCCTTTAGGGATGATATAAAATAATATTAATAAACCATATGGTAAACAAATAAGTTGTAATAAAAAACCTAGCAAAAAGGGTAATAAATGATTAATTATATTTCAAGGATATAAAACATATTTTTTGGGATTAACATATGAATATAGTTTATAAGAACGAGAAACTACTTTTAGGTTGAAAACATGATTTATTTGACAAGGTAGTAGGGATTTAACCCCATGACTGAAGAATGTTATGGGTTATGCAACTACCAAAGACATATGTGATGTCCTATTTAATATTTCATTATTTTTAGTTTGTATATTTAAAAAAAATATTACTAATGATTCACTAGTTTTATTACATTAGTTTTTTAGATTTAATGTATTAACGATATTTTATTTAAAGAATATCTATAGACAAATGGATATATTTTTCACTATTTCTTGTATCTTATTATCTATAAAAAGTGAAATTTTTTTATTCAGGAATTAAAAATACATTTCTGAATAGATATTTATTTGAATAAGATATAAATGAGAAATTAATTATAGAATAACCGAATTTTGAAAAATAATAATAAAATTTTAATATTTCATGTATGTATATATCAATATATTTTTAGATTGTAAAATAATATCCTAGCATTAGGAAAATTAACTTCAAACAAAATTATTATCCTATCATATGCATATATAATGAGTCAAATGATCCAATAGATCAACATATATTTAAGGAATTAACCCCTCTTAAAATTACCTTAATTCTTCACTACAGCTTGATCAATAACCACAATCACTATCTAAAAATATTTACCCTTTCCCCCATAAACATGTCATCACTTTCCACTATGTTCTTCAACATAGAAACAATATTATTTGTTATTACACGTAAACTTTTTTACATTTTATTATGGAATATATAGATTATATATAGTTATCCATTTTAAGATGATGGTTTTTTGACAAAGAAATATGCAATTATCAAACACATAATCACTATTTTCTTGTTTATTTTTTTAGGACACAAATTATTTAAGGTGAAGAAAATGTTATACCTCAAAATTTTATATTATAAAACTCATATTTTGTAGCATGTATGAAAAGAAACACAAATAATTTAATGAAATATAAATCCCATAATATTTAAATATATATATATTATTTTATATAAATTAAATCATTGAGTTATCTTGAAATTCATTTAACATAGAGTTAATCATTCAATACAAGAAATAATGTCAATCATAGTTTTCATACATTACATGATGGACAAATTTGTACAAAATATTATCAAAATTATTATTTAACATGAAAATTTTCTCCTATATAATAATTTGGTGGTTATGAATTATATTTGTTATTTTATAAAAATATATGATTGAATTTATTGATTACCAATTATTTATGAATGAATATTATAATGAATTAAATATAAAATTAATGTTTTAATATAAAAAGCTAATTTTACGTATAAAAATGTGATCTTATCGAATGGATTTTTTCTCACCTTTTAAATGAGTATACTAATTAATAATATATTTTTACACTTTTATTTATTTTATTTGGGAACATAAATTTCATTTCATGAATATTAATTTAACAATTACCTTATATATATAATTTAAAAAATTTAATTTTTTTAATTTTTTTTATCGAAAAATATTGAATTTTAATTGAAAATTGTCTTTAAATAAAAATAATTTTTATTGTGAAATTATATTTTAAATGGTATTGATGATACATTATAAATAATTTATATCAATTAGCTCAAATTATTTCATTGGAATAATATTTTTATTTCGATATACATTCAATGTAAACATTTGAACATTTTCACTTTAAAACTGTCCTTTCTCATCATATCTACAAGAATGATTTTAATTTAACTATATATACATATGTGAATTGAATTTTATAAATTGGATTAACAAATTATAATCACTATATTTTATTATAAAAATTAATTCAAAATTATTTTGTAGCAATGTTATTAGTAGAAATAGTAAAAACATAATTACAGTGATTATAAGAAAAAGTAGTTTACCAAGAGACTAATCATTATACCATAGGTGGTATATTTCATATAAAAATTTAAAACAATAATTTGATAGATATTTTAATATATTGAACGTTCATTAATTGTAATTGTTTAATCATTGAACTTGTTTTTAGTAAAAATTATTATGCCTCACTTCGTTTCAAAAAAGTCAATTGTGTCCTCTCTAGTAAAAATTAAATTCCCCCAACTCTCTTCCTCTATTAAAACCATTAAAATATTATTGAATTCATAAAATATTTTCCCAAATTACCTCAAAAAATATCACCCCACATCCTATATTAGTTATCATGGGTACAAAAACCATATTTAATTTCATTTGTGAAAACCTAAGAAAGAAACCTTAAAAGGAGTTAATATTTTTCTAACAAAAAAATATTTTATTTCATTCCAAAAATTTGATGATTATTACTATATCATGAATGTATTAGAACCTAATTATATTAGAAATTCTGAGAAAATGTTATTTTGACGATACAACCTAAAACATCACACACTTCAATCATATGGATTATGAAATCATCTTTCTTTTGCATCATGGACTACTTCCTCATAAACTGATGTTAATAGATTTTCCATCAATATGTTTCATGTTTCTGAATAATGATTAAAATAATATTTATTTATTATATATATTTATTTATTTATTCTTATTGAAATTTAATATAATACATAGTTTCATTATTTGCATTTTTGTAGAATCTGATAATGTCGATCATGTGTACGATGGACTACCACCATGAAAAGCGACCATATTCATTCATTCATTACATGTAATGTAATAAGGATAGTTTTAAAATTAATAATATATATGACAAGAAAATATAGTTAAATTATAAAAAATTCTACTTTAATTTTATATCTTTCATTACTGTATGAAATGTAAACTGCGTTCATGCATACATATGACCTACCATCCCATTGAATAGTGTATATCATTTCGACTACAAATTTTTTTGGATTTTTTTTAAATATATAATTTATTAAATAATTTAATATTTCAATCATGTTATAGATTATATATTTTTGTCATGTTATATACTTAATAATAAAAAAATAACAATTCAAAATATAAATGAAAAATAAGGAAATTAACAAATAAAAATGACAATAAAGAATGATTTTTAACAAATGGGTATAAATATGTTATAAAAGGATAATATATGATAATAAATATGTTAATATTTTTCTAGATGAAGTAAATAATCTGTTTAAAACCATTAAATAAGTTATTAATGCAATATCAGACCAAATGGAATGTCAGTGATGAGATTTCATCTTAATTTCATTTAATTGAGAAATATTGTAATGTTATATGACTAATTATTATTATATAGTTTTTATTATTCAAATTTTACATTTAATATCATTTATAATTAATTATTAAACATATTTTAATTTTAAAGTAGAATATTTTTAATCTAATAGGATTGAATTAACAATTTCCATGTGATAAATAATCTGGGAATGTTATATTTTTATTGAGTTATATTACATCCTCATTGTATTGAATGTTACAAGATTATTTGGATAATTGATTTTGACTTAATATTTTTTGTATTTCCACTTATTTTATGTGGGTTTTTTATTAATACAGACAATGGATTCATCATATTCACTATCACATTAACGATATAGCGATTAAAAAGTTTTACACTACAATATCATTTAATTTGGGATTGTTTACAATTGTTTTTAAATTGATGTAAATTTCATGATAATTATTAAATATAACCAATTATTTTATTATTATCATTGTTATTATTTTCTTTTTAAAGGTTATAGTACAATTATTCAAATTTTTTACTTAAAATTTTTTATGAAATGTTTTAATCAAATTATTCAACAATTTTCTCTTTGGAAAAAAATTATTTTTCGTACAAAACCATGTTCTCTAAAAAATGAAAAAATGATTTATTTAAAAATTTAAAAATGTTAAATTATGCGAATTTTTCTCCAATTTCTAATTAATATAATAATATTTAAAAGGGACCTTTTTACCACTCTCCAAATAGTTATCTTTTTTATTATTTTTACATTGAAAATGGAATTATTGTTTTACCTTGAAACAAATAACCCATATTAATTTATTTGAATAATTCAATGAATGTTTGTATTGAAATTTTTAAAGGATTATTAATGAAAAAAATTAAAGTAACAGTATTTTAAAATTGATTGTAAAATTGAAATTGAAAATATCATCACAAAGGTATAAAATATATTTTTATAGTATTTTTATTCATCAATGTCAGAAACCATTATTCTTAATCAATTGGATTGATATTTTATTAATCCCATACATATTTATCCTCCAAATGTATTACAATTATTTGGATATTATATTGTAGTGTAATTCATTTATTTCGATCAATTTTTATGTTAATTACTTCCCCATGAGTTGTGATCTTTCTACTAGTCATTAAATTTTAAATTTTACTTAAATATCCAAATTATTTATCATGGATATAATTATTTCCTAATCCATATTAATTATTTAGATATCTCATTAACATTTTTCCTCATTTGATTGGGGGGGGGGAATTATAGATAAATATATAGTCTTTAATCAATATTGAAATTTGTTATGTTCTATATTTTTGGAATTATATAGATTATTATATATATGAATAATGATTTGCACAAGGAATTATGGGTGTTTCCCAAAAATTATATTTCCTTTTAATTCATTGACAATTATAATGAGACAAATCTATTTGAAAAATTACATGTTTTCTATATGTAGCTTTATACTATGATGTGATAAGTATTGATGGTATATGTTTTCATTTGTTTCGAATATTTCATTCAATAATTAATCATTGTAGACATTGAGAATTCCGATTTTATTATTATAAATATATGATATTTAAACATTTAGTTTATCTATAGTTGTATTTCATTATTAGTGTTCTGATAAAATAACATGTGGTTTATTAATATATATTTCAATATTAATTCATCATTATCTTATAATGTCTCTTATGTTATTTAAAAGGTATGTTTTTCTACTTAACATTTTCAAATTTACTAGGACCATTGATTTATTATTTATTCCACCATATATAACCCATTCAGGTAATTTAATCTAACCATAATTTTGTATACATTCCACTTTTTTATGCTGAAGAGACCATTGAAGGATTTTTCAAGGATTCAGTTTATTAATATGTGTTATATATTATGGTTTATTTTCATTTCTCCTTCAAATTTGTGTACTAGGTATTTAATCTAGTTTTCCAGATATGAATAAAATTCTTTTTTCATTGAGATTTCAATGATATATATATATATATATATATATTATAATGTGATAATTTAATCCACTCGTTCTTGGTTGATGGGGTTAGTGAGACAACCCATTATATTTATCTCAAATTGTAATCATGGTTAAAATAAATAGATAAGCATCCATCTCCGCTGCTCTCAAGCACTAACGTATAACACAAAATCATACTCAAATGCATTCAGTTCCATATCCCATGCTCCTCGCAATTACGAGAACTCAATAAAATTAGTTTTAAATATTAATTCATTTTATGAAATATTATTTTCATTATAATAGTAGTTTCTCAAGGAAAAATGAAATTGCATGCAAGCATTTGATCGTGTTTATATATAATTGAAATAGGATAGTCAACTAGATATTTAGTGAAAATGTATTGATGAATAATCATGAAACGCATAACCAATTTTCTGGGTCAATGTTTAATATTATCATTTTTAATGGTCAAATATATTTGAGTGATGTAATTAGATGGAATAGGTTTCTTATATACCTTTTTTAATTTATTAACGTTAAATTACTGCAATGAGTCCCAAATTTATCTATCATTGAGTGGAATTTACCATAATAGTTCTCAGCATGTAAGGATGATTTCAATTCAAATCATGGTTTTGAATCATGGATACCCAAAACACACACTAGGTTTCACATGGTTCCACCACCCTACACAAACCCACTAGCCTTCTCTAAATACACAATCAAAAACCCTTGTGATTCCGATGGCACTATGCAGCTCATTATACATAACCCCATCCATGCACAATGTTGGATATAGGTTAACATACCAACTTCAATAGTGTCTATGGTTCCCTTTTAATTATTTTTGTGGATAAATATGTTTTAGTAAAAATTCCATGAAATACCTCATACAATATGAATTTCTAATAAAAACACACTCAATAACAAACCACATTTCCCATTAATTTATTTTGGAAATAAATAATAAAATCAAAATATCTTCATATAGATTAATTTTGTAACCATTTTGTGAATTCAAGGAGCCAATTTCATGTGTATTTTGACTTATGATCAGTTCTCCAATCATGAAATATGATGACTCATTATTTAAGGAAATAATTCCAATAAAAATTCCATACAAATTTATAAAAAATTATAAGAAATATTTCTATTGAAGAACAAAATAAATAAATTAGGAAGGGAGTAACTGTTAATAAATTCAAAAAAAATTACAATAGATATATCAAATATGTTACTTTAATAAATTTGGGGGTTTCCATCAATCCCATATGATTTGTTGTCAATACCAATTTCACATTCGAATCCGATGTTTACATATCCATATTATTTCAAATAAATCCAAATATATTACTGTGTAAAATAATTTAACACATATAATTTTGTAAAAATAAATATTTTATCTTTATTTTATATATATCATTATTTCATAGGAGATGGAAATTTTTGGAGATTCTAATTCATCTTTTTGATATAGGGAAATTATAAATTTTCATAAATAAATTATTATTTATTTAATCATATCAATGTCCATATGAGATATCTCAGTGTTGAATACATGAGTTATTAGTCTAGAAATAAATTTTAATTTAAAAACTTAAATGTGATCCAATTTCTAAAACATTCAATCGAAGGGATTTCAAAATATTCAAACTAATCTCAAAAATTTATCTTCAAAAATAACTAAAAGTCATTAAACTTCATGGATGTAAATCCCATTTATCTATCCATTGTAATTGTTCCATAAAATTATTTGTTTCTCCCATTATAACTCTTAAATATTAATCATATAGATATTAAATAACATACAACTTTATTGAAAAGCATCAAGTCCCAAAATTTAAAATTAGAACATCAATGAATTTCATGACATTTAAATATTCATTTAATATAAATTTAGATATTAAACTCTTGTAGTTGTTCATATATGATCCCCCAAGATGGATTGGTTTCATACATATTCTTTACCATTGCTGTATTTATTGAAGAATGATATCTAAGTACAATTTTAACACTAAATGAAATAAATAACTCCTTTAGGGATAACATCCCAAATTTTGTATATTACTTTCACAATAAGTAAATATTTAGTAATCCCTTTGAATGTATTACTCACCTTTAATTCAACATTCTAATGAAAAATATATATTCAAAAAAATATTGTGTCTCTTCAGTGAATACTTAGTTAGAGTTGAAGAGGAGAGATTTTGTTATCATCCTAGAAAATAAATTCAATACATATCTAAAATTATGAAAACAGTTCATAGATTCCCATTCACAGAGTTTCCATGTTTAATAATTTATGTGGTTTATGGGATTCTTAATTTCATCACCATTCATATTAAAATGAATAGGATTCTTCAAATTAGTAAGGCATTCACATTCATTATTTTATTCTTACTCTGTCTTATTAAAAAGTTATTATTTCTCTAGGCATATGAAAAATAATTATTTTTTCATACACTTAGATAAAATATTGTTTTTATAATAATTCATCAATTTATAATTTTCAACATAATAATTATTTTCTTTTTTTACCTTATTCATCCCTAATTCTTTTTGTTGTGGCCAACATGTCATAATTTTCAACTGTATGACCTTACATTATACACCTTCCACACAAATATCTAACTATAATAGTGTTATCCTTTTATGAAAAAAATTGTTGAAATTCAATTTTTTCATTATGATTTAATAAAATAAATACATTATTTTTTATATGAATTTTTTTTGTAACTTATCATTCTTCTACTGGAATTGTTTTTTATGACATATTTACAATGTTATAGGATCTGAAATCATCAATAAAATATTAGAATATCAGTATTTTGGTAAAGTTGATATAATATTTATTCATGGATATATATTACTTATCTTTTTACATAGTCTATTTTTTATCTTAATCAAAAATAATTATTTTTATTATTTATTCCATTACTATACATATATTGTGTTTTTTTAAATTTTTGATAATTTATTGTTTATAATTTGTACAATCCAATAGTAAAAATAACTATGAACTCATCTATATCAATAATAAAAAAATTATTCAATAAAATTAAATCTCTTCTTGATGGATATTTTCTTATTCATCTATGATTTATGATTTAAATCCAAAAAATTTCACATCACATCATATATCATCCCCTTTAACAATGGTCATCTGTAATTATAATGAATTTAAAAAATATTCCATAGTCAATGGCATGAATCCCAAATTAATAAAGAAAAAATAGAAAATAATTACATTTTTTCATTTGTGATAAAATTGTTATAGATTTTACATCTTGATTCTTTTGGGTAAAAAGATTCTTCATCAGAGCTTATTTTGGGGAATAATAATTTCCACACTTACTAACATCCACCTTTTATGATATGGGGAATAATTATCCTTAATATTCTTTCATGATTGATCTGAATTCATTTTGGAACATTTAATAAGACATAAAAATATTTTTTTATAAATGTGAACTACTGGAACAAGGGTTATAAGTTTCAATGAACTTGTAAAAGATTCATCAGTAGATAATTCCATGCTCTTATTTTCTCTTCATTTTGAATTTTAAAATGTAATAATGTTTTTAGAATTAATAATGATATCTATTCTGATGTCATCCTTTTTTGAATATCCATCTTTTATGTTCTCTATTTTTTTAACAATATCAACAAATCAAGAAATTTCATATTTAAAGAATTCTTGTGGAATTCATTCATGTTTAAATGTCATCAAATTATTTCTCAGAAGTTTTTTATTTAGATTCTATTAGATGTTTAAAATACAATTACACCTAAATACACATCAAGGTGAGGTAATTTTTATCAATTAAAACAACCATCATTTTATCATTGTACAGATGGATAATTTTAAAATTTGTAAACATCGTGCATTTGATTTTCCTTGAATTGAAAATTAATAAACTCAGAAATACCCTTCTTCATAACATCTAGGTGGGATTCATATGAAAAAATAGATATTATAGATTGTTTATCAAAATAAAAGATCACTTTTATATAAACCATAGTAGTAAAATATTTATCACAAATAGCCTTTTTTAACTCAACATCAACCGAAGTGACTATTTTGTTACCATTCAATACAACCAGTTATTTTAATTATTCAATCATGATGAATGTCTTATCCTTTTCATAGATTTTCCTTTGAGATTCATGAAAAACGATAGTATATTTATGATATTCATAATGTGTATGAATCCACTAATTAACAACATTCATGGTTACTTATTTATTAACAAGTTTTATTTTATGAATAAAATTTAATATTTAGAGAAGGATGAAAATTGAAAAGAGAAACATTTTCTACATTTTTATGAAGTGGTCATTTGAGAAGTTTTCATCATTCAAAATTACTTTCTAAGGAATTATTAATATCATTATCTTATTATTATAGATATGAGTTTTCATCATCTAGTTCATTAATGGAATAGAATGTATAAGTGAGAATATTGTTATGAATATTAATTAGATAGTATTTTACTTATAAATAATAATAAATGAGTAATTCAATAAAATCTATATAATCACTATTTGAACACGAATCATTAAAAGTATCCTTCATAACATATTTAGAATATAGTGAGAATATTTTACCACTATGACTACATTTTTTTGTAAAATTTCATTCTTCTTTACACTCTTTATAAGAAACTTTCCCACATTCGTATGTTTGTTCTCTACCGATTATTTAGAATACTTCTGAATATAGAAGACAAATATAGAAACTAAATTTTATATTTTATATGACTATATTACTTATTATAATTCATATATATTATTCATATATATATATATGAGAAAAACATTAGGAAAATAAATTATATCCAACGATTGTTCAAAATTTAAAACTGATACAAATTGAAGTGCCTAGTTGATTATGCAGGAACACAAAAACAGTGGTTAATAAGTGTAAACATATATTGGGGATATATTATCATTCAATTTAACCCAAAATAAATTAAACCATAATACCAAATAAGATTAATAGACCTTCCCATTAAAAAAATAAAATTACACAACCTGATTATAGAATTAAAACAAAGCACAACACACGGTATGCTTTACAAGGTTCACCCCTAATGTCGGTGACAATATCCTTTCTATGTGAGGGATGATCTGAGACCCAAATTATCTAATATATATCAATCACCAATTTTAAGTGGTTTCTTCATGTATCATTCATAACCCATTATGAGATTATATTAAACATTTCCCAAATTATACTAACATCCCACCATTGTTATTTATTCACAAATCCCACAATTTTTCTTTATATTTTGAATTCATATGTTTTATATTTTCCTGAATTCAACACTTTTTTTGATATATGAACACTATAAAAGATGAGTAATATTAAATGAAATTCAGGGGTCCACTGTAGTAAAAAAACTAACATTCCATTTTGAGCCACTCAGATGAGGTAATTTCGACTTTCTCACTTTATCTAAACGTATTCGAAAGCATGTAAAATTATTCACAAAAACTATTTAAATTATATCATTTTATAATATTAATGAAAACATGAAAATGTCTCCTCTATGGTGATTCATTGTGTTATATAAATGAATAACTTATGATTCATCATTAATTAGAATTTTTTCTTCCCCCTTTCTCTAAAAAACATGTTACATTAACTTATTCAAATACCAGTAATAGTATATTTCAACAACAAGACACATGTTCATGTGGTGTTATTCATGATTGTATTATGGATACAATATTTTCAATGAAATATTATTTAATGAATTTCATACCCATCATTACCACTTGCATGTACACTATTATATTCATGGATATCGTTTATTTATCAAATACAATTCCATGGAATTTTTATTCTTGAAATACAACCACTAATCAATTATCAACTCCATGACTAGCTGTTTTAATACATTATGTTTTGTTTCTTATAATTTATGGATATAAAGAAATGATACTAACTCTTCACAAAACAATATACATAGAAATATATTTTCTTGAAAATGAATTTCCATTAATACTCCATAAAATATTTTTCACAAGTAACTATTTCACTTAAATGTAACATATCATGTGTCAATTACACATGTTACCAAATCACTATTTATTATCATGAATATTTCTCACTATCCCACTAATTTTTACATATCTTTTTTAAATAAAGTTTAATAAAATATCTATTGCATAAATTTATCATGCGATGATATAATTTTTTTATTAAAATACTTTTTGCAGATCCCACTATTTCATCATCTTCTATGTACATAGTACATCATAATATTTCTTCATGATACATATAGAATGTATTAGCCTTAACTTATGGTATTATATGCATAAAACCTTTCAGGGATCCATTGTGTATGCTCTAAGACCCCATATTATGATGAAATCTAAACAATATTCATACAGTCACAAAAGCTATATGAATTACAATACCACAACACAATGGATTTCCATTCACTAATACATAGATCCCATAAGTCTCTACTTCCTTTATTTTGTATTTCTACCAAGATTTACAATATTTTATTTTTAAAATGGGGTGCATGGTTGTAATTTTTTTTAAAATAGTCTACCACCTCAACATGTAGACACCAAAATAGAACTCATTAATGTTGTCACCAGTTGACAGTAACATAGCCAAAGAATATCATGATTACGAGTAATCAGTATCATTGAATATGAATCTTGATGCATTAGATCACCCAATTGATTCATCATATTATTGGTTATTTATGCATCAAAAATAAGTTTCATCAATACATTCAATAATATTTAGATCTCATGGAAACTGGGTAATCGACATTATAGCTTTCTTCCTATTGTGAAATAAAAATTTATTTGATTCATAATTCATACAAAGCATCAATATTGAATATTATCATTTCAAATTATGAAACAGATCTAAAATATCGAATTGGATGGTGATTGTTCTTCATGTACCTTTATTAATTGTAAAATTTCTCATGGATGAAGAGAATACCACATTTATCAATCATTGAGTTCAATTATCCTTATTAAATCTTGGAATTTCAACAACCATTCGAGCAGACACATGAATCAGCCCCCTGATATGGAAACAACACATTGGGTTTTACATGGTTGTGCCATAATGTGAAGGCCAGCAACCCCACTCCACATGCATCTACAATACCAGGAATTTAAACAGTCAATATGTATCTATGTACACATACTTCCAACCACGCACTAATTTCAAAGATGGATGACCTTCCCACTTTATTTGTGGGTGATAGTCTACTGTTCTAGGTGTTTTAGATTGCAATTTATAGTAAACTTTTCATACCATATTTCAAACCATATTAATTTTAAATTATGACATACCCATGACTAAACCATAGTCATCCATTATTTTATTTCTATATAAAATATAAATTCCAAATCTCTCTAATTTATTTAAATATTTAATAATCATTTTAATTCAATAAACTACCGACACATTTCTTTTGTAATAAAAATTTATTCCCATGTAATAATGTTTGATTATTTTTTATTTAATTAAAATATTTCAATAAAAACACCCTTCAAAATTTATGATTAAATATAATCAATATTTATATTGAAGTAAAAAAATAAATAAATCACTTAAACATTGAAATTTCACCAATATAAATACATTTTGGACTAACATAATGTAAATATTGTTTCCATCAATTTCGTTTCGTGAAAACCAAAATGGTAATATTGAGGAAAAATAGAAGTTAAGGAACAAAATGTTTAATTTTTTGTGTGTGCTGGATGTGTGTATATGAAATATAATTTCACCACTGCATTATGTATTAGATTTGGTGGGACATGGGGTTATATTGACTTCCCATTATTTCATTTTCTTTTGTGTTAATGAAAATCTCACTCCTCACAAATTATAAATGGATACATACTCACCTCACTTCTTAATACATTTTAATTAATTAGTATGGATAAAAACAATTAAAAATATCTCCCCATAAATCTTAAAAAAGTAACATATCTTCTTTTATTCCTAAAATAAAAACTATATTGAATGTAAAACAATATAAAAAGGGGGTTTTCTATGCCAAGGTAATTTTCATCACTAAACACTTATTTTTACATTTTCACATACAAAATTCATTAAAATTATATTAATTAAAATATATAAAATATTATATAATATAAATAGATATGTTTTTATGATTATGTAATAAAATATTTTTATCATCTATTAAATCACATTGGATACAAAACCATTAATCATGTGTATAGCCGAATACCAACCCCAGAACCAATGTAGTTAATTTTCAATCATCACCTATGAGGTATATATATAATGATAAAATTTACATGTATTATTTATATTGATGATACCATTATACTTATGGATTTATAAGATCACATATTCCTTCTTACTTTCCATTTTTGAGAAAATGATAATGTCATTTCTGTATACGGTTGTATAACGCCTCACGAAGCAATGTGGTTTCTTCATCACTTACAAATTATATGCAAAGTAATAAGGATAGGAATAATTATTATGTGAGATATATATACCATAAAAAATATTTATTAAGGGTAATATAATATTTTCATTTCATTTATTTTTTATTTTGATAAAATAGAATCATTTTTCATGAGACGGTTCGACCAATGATCTCTATGAATGTTGTAATTCATTTAATATCGATTAATTTTTTGTTTTACTCTATATATAAATATACATATATATGATATTAATATTACTCTTTACATTATATATAGGATGTAAAAATAATCAAAATGATATTAATGAATTCAAAAAATCCTAATGTGAATGAAAAATAAATTAGTTATAACACAAATAATGATTCTAACAAGAAATTGTTAATAAAAATGTAATAAAAGGTAATATGTAAAAAAATATATGTTATGATATATTTAGAGAGTTCTCATATATATATATATATATACATAATAAACTTATTTTTTTATCTTGGATTTTAAAACATGTAGAAAGGAGGTGCAGACTTAATGTAAGTGATTTATAGTCTCTCTTTTATTTCTAGGACCCATTTTTAATATTCACCACCTGTTTGTTTTTTTTATGTAAATAAAACCCCAATGACATGTTTTCCTAGGATAATAAATATTTTCACAAATTCAATAATTAAATTTATGTTCTTCACTACGGGATATTATTAATCAAATCATTAACAAATTAGTAATGTAATTTCACATCAAATTGCCTTCTTCAGGACATATATTATGATATGTACATATATTATTACATGTGGTGTATGTATATCTCAATTGAAATGTAATTTCGTTAAACTAATTACCCTCATTATAATATATTTTACATATAATTTTCCTCAATAATTTTTTATATTGATTAATTGTTACCTAAATGGAAAGGGCATTACATTTCAATCTTATTGTTTATCAGGGTTGTTAATTATTATGATTCCCATGGTGAAATATTATAATATATATTTCAAGATTAATATTTATATTTTTATCCTTTAGTTCTTTATGATGAATTCATATTCTATTTTTATTTTCAGCACTTAATGTATTACATATTACAAAATAATCATTTTAATAAACACCCCCTTTATTTCTCTCTTTTTCTAAAAAAAATTTCATCTATATCCATTTTTAAAATGTTTTCAATAATGTTTTTGTGATTACAATTTTTTATAAATTACATGTTTAACCTTGTTGTACTTTTTATGGTTTTTTAATAGTAAGTATCGTTTCGTTTTCTACCCAGGAATTGTTATTGTTTTACTTAAAATTTGAAAGCAATTATTTTATTAAAATGTATGGCATAAACAAATTTACAATCGTCTTGATAATAATAATATTTAAGGAGTCCATGATATTTTTTCAAGGTTATTTTAAATGAAATTTTTATCCACATAATAGAATCAATTTATAATATTTTTTAAAATAATCATGTTTCAAAGAAATATTTTTTTACTCATGATATGTTTTAAATGATATTTAAAGAAACTTTTAAATTTTTCCAATGATATTTTTGATGATATGAATATTGAAAATGATTTTCATATATTTATGTTAAAAACATTGATTTTCAATAATGAAATTCTATTTTCCTAAAATAATGTTCCCAATAGTGTTATAAAATAAATTTCCATCTAAGATGAATTACTTTTATGTTACTCATCCCTTAACATGTATATGATCAATGGATATCACAATAAATCATTCTATGAATTATTTATTATTAAAAAAATATTATAAAACCCATTTCTATTTAGTAGGTTATACATTTATTAAATTTCTTATGAAAAACGCTTTGTTTTTAATATGTTATGTTATGATGAAATGATAACTTTATAATAAAACAATATTCTATTTACCAATGTTATATTGTTATTAAATTTTTATATAGACTTATCATATATTTGATTGTGGTGAATGTTTTATAATATTATGTCCCACATAATTATCATTTTCATTATGTGATGTGTGGTACCTCTATATTCATATAATAAATTTGTTAAATATTAATATATTATGAGATAAACATAACTGGAATTATGAGTGAATCTAGTTCCATAAGGGACTTTTTGCACTGTAATAACATTAGGAGTGAGATTTAAAAAGTAGTATAGTTTGGGATGTAAACCCATTACAATATGAATTAAATGGAATTTATCCTTTGACTATTATGGATATTATTTTCTATGATAAGTTTTATTACAAAATTCATTGTTTTATTCCACTTATATGTTTTTATAGATTATGTTCATTGATTTTTATAAGATTCATGTATTATTAAAGGCAGATATTTCTACCATTACTCAAGATTTTAATCATTATCATACATGGTGTGGTTTTCAATTGTAATTTTAATGTTCTCATCCACTTATAATCGTGTTATTTTTATGTACTTCCCATGATTACCCTTACTGAGTTTTTGTGATCACCCTTTCAAAAGTATCATTTCCATAGATTATGATTACATGTATTGGGCATGTTATGTTTAAGAAGGGTTCCTATTATCAAGCTCTATATGGGAGATAGTGTATAACTCTTATGAACTTGTTTATTATGATTCCATATATCCAAAGGAATTATCATTTTTATCCCCAATCTTTTGTTTTTGTAATGTAATTATTATTCATTTAAAATGACATAATATCTATGTATTAAATCATTGAATTCTATAGTTTGTTTCATAGGATAAATTTAAATAAACATTGAAAATTTGGATTATAAAGTCTCAGGGACATCCCTTGCGATATATATAAGGATATGTAGCAGGATATTTCTACTAATAAGTAAATCCCTTAGAATATTATATATGGATTTAGATAGTGGTTTAATAGAAATAAATTTATGTCTAAATTCTACATTTTAATAGGGTTATAGTAGATATGTACAAATGGGTTATATCTCCAAAAAATGTTGCATCATTCTAGACAAAATATTTCTATGGAATAGAATAATGGTCGTTACATTACAACATCAAAGACTCAACTAGGGGATATTATTTGATTAATTCACATTCTATTTATAAACCATTATTAATCAATTTAATAATTACTATTAATGGAATTATTTGATCCTTAAGAGTTGTATATTTAAAATAATGATTAAATATTTTGATATATAATAAATGATTTTGCGTGATTATTTGTTATTACACTATAAATATTTTTTCTCAATCAATATATCATTGTTTTAGTTAGAAGTGGGAACTATAATTGAAAATGTTAATATTGAATATGACATACAATTTATCTGGGAGAACAAATGGGATAATGAATGGAATTAAAAATATTATGATTATTCCAATATAGTTATCATGAGTTATGATTAACAACATACACCATAAACAACTATTGTACACACTCAATAAGATAAGATTTATTTTTATAGTGATTTAGTAGTGGATATCATATAATAAAGATGACTCAGTTATATATCTATCAATAATGTTAGAATAATCACAAAATTTAGTGACATAGGGGAACAATATGATGTTTCTTATCGTTTAAAGAAGAAAAAAAATAATTAAATACTAGGGAAAATGGAAATATTGGTTAAGGAAAAGGATGAGAAAAATGGTATCACAAAAGTATCATAAATACTTATCTATATTCAATGTAGAATGTAGGTAAATTATGGAATTCAATTTTGTAAGGGGAAAGACTATGAAGGGAATAAACAATGTGGTTGGAGTAATAATTATACTATTGATGATGTATAGAAAGAAAATGTTGATTTGAAAGGTATTAGATATTCAAAATGATTTATTTTAATGTGATAATATTGATTAAATTGAGGTTGATGAACGTTAAAGATATTCATTATATTTGATATTGTAAATACGGTATTTATGGAATAAGATAAAGAATCGCAGTTATTAGTTTAATATTAAAGTGGACTAACAGAATTTATTATTTATTTGATGTCAAGAGTTATTATATGTGAACAATGAAATTTAATCTGATTTCTTTATATTTCATTCATTAAGGAGTTTATAGAATATATCAAATGATATGATAACCTTGATAGGTTATTTAATGGTAAGGTTATTTTTTATTTAATACACATGATTAAGGGATTGAAAACATTAATATTTTCCTAATGTTATGATAATTATGTTAGTAAAAATGGGTATTGATACTGAAAAAATAAAATTAATAATATTTAATACCTTATAAATGATTATTGTTTTGATAGAAAAGAATTATTTCTCATTAATGATGGTATATACAAAAATTTTTATTTTTGAAATATATATAATAATTAAAGGTTTTATTTATGTAATAATGAAGCATGTATATCTTCATTGTTATTTTATATTAATTATGTTCATCACCATATTTTAGGATAACATATGACCATGGTATTCACACTTTCGGGATCTGAGAACTAGGTCAATATTTATGATAAATAAGGGACAATATTGAGTTTAGTTTTGGATATTTAGAAACATTATTTATAAATTTCATATTTTATATGGTTTATAAGGTTAACCATTTATTGAATGGTTTAAATTTACCATTGGATGGGGTTTTATTTTTAAATAAATTATTTTACAATATGATAAAATGGAAATTTTCAATCACATGTACTAACCATTTTAATTTTGAAGATAATAATATATAGAATCTGTGAATTCTAGGTTTCTATTTTATATTATGATTTATTTGTTCTTCATGCATGAAAATAATCATCTAAACTTCCTGGAAATTGAGATGATTTGAAAATTGACCCATGAACAACCATATCATGTGATTTTGATTTTTAAATGGAATGATATAACGTATGAATATTTTCTTGTGTCCGCTTTCATAATAATAAAAAATCCAATCAAAATTTTGAAAAAAATATTGAGAAATTTTTTTCAAATTTTTTATATTATTGATCAATGGTTATTTATTCCAATCATTGATTTATTGTTTTTTGGTCATTAACATTCACCTGAACATGTTCTATATAACACTCTCATAGTATTTCTGTGTTATTTCTTTTCTCTTAGGTCTAATATTTCTCATTCTGACAATGTTCGGATATTTCATAACCATGTTATGTGATGTCCTTCATGATTTATTTTCGTTCTTTTCATGTGGGTATATTATAGACCATTTTAATGATTTGAATTTTTTATTATGTAATTTAAATGTTTCAATCCCTTGATTATTGATATCACATTTAAATTGATAGTAATAATTATTTTATTTGTGTATAATGTATCAAACATATATTTTTAAGAAATATATTACCTAAAATAAATTTAATTTCTTCGATATCATAGGTTAAACCCAACATTGTGTTTTTAAAAACTATATAAACAATTTAGAGTATAAATTAAAATTTACCACTATAACATATATGATATGCATATAGGTCTAAATAAAAATAAGAAAATATTTAGAAATAATTATAATTTTTTTAGAAAATGAAATTGTATTGATAAAAATGTATTTTTTAGACATTATTTTTTTTTAGAATACTTTTTTCTCAAAAAATGATGTTTATTGATTTCCATATCCAAATAATAAAATTTATATATTCAATTTTATAAAATATATTTTTAATAATAAAAAACATTTGTGAAATCAATATATTAAAATTATCATTGAAATCAATTTTGAGAATTTTTTTGTAAAGATTAAATTTTCAATGAATTTTAAGAGAATACATATTTAAATTTATCATTTTCTTCGCATTTAAATAATTTCCATGATTATTTTTATTTTATTTGGGTTTTAAAGAAAAATAAGTAATAATATATTCTTATTAATACAATATATTTCATTGGAATCAATTAAATGATTAATTTTATTGACTAAATCATTTTATACTTCAAAATTTTTTCAATTTGGGAAACAAATTTTTCACAATGTCTCTATGATAAAAATTAATCTAAAATTTTCTACATTGTAATCTGAATTTTAAAAAATTAATTTAATATTTATATTATTCATTATTGATATTATATTATATTTTTAAATTTAAACTTATTTCAAATTAATATGAGGAACAGTAATATTTAATTACCACATTCAAGGATTAAACAGTATAACAGAGAGGTTAAAATAATATGATAAGTGTTAACATGGCCAAAACACATTTTCATTTCCTATTTTATGGGATTTTTAAGAATATTATAATATTATAATATATTTAAATGTTCTTTTGGTACAATATTCCCTATAATTGATAAATATTATACTTTAAGTAATGAAAAAAACAAAATGTGTTCCTCTTAACGTAAAATTTAAATAATCTGTTCACATGGGGAAAAATAATGAAAAAATGAATATTTATTTCCATATTGATAAAATGAAAATAATTTTATATGTTTAATTTATTTTCATTTTTATGCAATTTAATAAATACATTAAATTCTTAACCAAATAAGACACTGTAACTATGTCATTAATATAAAATGATACAAAATTATGAGATGTAGTATAGAAGGAATTAATTATCTTCATATTTGAATTATTCAGATAAATATATCATAATATACAGGTTTAAAAAATTATCTATTCAGACTATACATTCTACATGATGTATTTAATGTCAAATTAAGATAATAGTGTCTAAATTAATATTAATATAATTTTATAAAAATTAATTTGTCATTAAACACCTTATAATTATTAAAACTAAACTCATAAGCCAATTTTTTGTAATATGTTCGAAATTATCATCTATATTCCATTCTTGTACCAAATATTATTTCATTATAATTATATTGTCAACTAAATAATGAATACATTGTTACTATTGTAAGGGGAAAATTGGGTTTTGTGTGTTTAGTGAAATTATGATAAAATTAATTTCCCATACAACCACTATTTTTATATAATAAATTTTATTTAATATTTATAACTACTTTGTAGAAATTTACTAAAGAGAATAAATTTTATTATAATATAAAATGATAAATAACTAATATAAATGGAAAATTAAAACATTTTAATCTATAATTATGAAAGAAAGAAATCGTATATGTTATGGAACAACTTGATTAAAGTATATAATTTTTTTGGAGGAGTGGATTGACCATATCATCTATAAAATCCATTATGTATATTTTTGGGTAATTGGGACCAGATTTACTTCCATTTATTGAATAGTTTTTAGTATTATAGACATTTCTCACCTAGACCATTATAAAAGGAAACCTCCTCTCCTCAATTATTGACACCAATTAAAACCATTATCCCAACAAAACCCTTTCAAATTATATCCCCATATTCATTATCCATGTCAAAATATTTTTTAACCCAAAATAAAAAACATATGGTCTCTAATAACATATCCAAATGGGGTTGTCCTAAGGGACGAAAACTGTATTAACTAAACTCTCTATTGTTTTTACTTCTTCTCTTTCCACCATCATTTATTTTTTTTAAATTGCATTATAAAAACACAAGTATGTATCATATAATTTTATTTCATTATGATTATTTAAATACATACATCAATCTCCTCTTTATTCCAATTGTTAATTATACTGTAAATCTTGTGTACAGTAGACTATCGCCTCATGAAAGGATGTGGTTCATGTTTCATCAAAAACTCGCACAGATGAATATAATGATTGATTTTATATATTTATATGATAATTATGGTTATATTATAATTTTCCAATTAAAATACAATATATTAATAATTAATTATTGTAACATTGGAATAATTTAATGTCTATTTTCTATAAAGAGGACTACCCCCTTGTGAAGTGATTTGATTTTTTCATCAGATACCCATTTCATAGAAATTAAAAAGGATATGATTAATGACAATATGTGATATAAAAATTATTACTTTTGGATAATATATTATTTACCATTTTTATTCTAATCATTTTTGAATTTGGAAACAACATTCATTTATACATATGCCCTACTATCTCTATGAACTATGAAATTCATTTTCTATTGACAAAATTTATTAATTAATCTAAATAAATATATAATTAAAACATTATTTATTTATATAATTGTTATAATAACCATTATGATGGAATAATTAAAAATTTAATACAATGGTTATCCTAAATCAAAACCAACAGAAAAAGGAGTAGATATTACCCCAAACGTTATTTTTACAAAATGTTAAATAAATGGGAAATAAAATCCCATAAGTAAATAATATATTAAATTAGATATCTATTATAGTTCATTAATATATGTATAATATCCAAATATTTATTATACGTGAGGTTTGAATGCGTGTGATGGAATTTGAGAATTTGGTAATGGATTATTAGTCTCTCTTTTATTTTTGGGATATATATGTCATATTTAACCCTTATTTATTTTATATAGTATATACATTTCAAATTTGAAAACATATATCTTTAATATCATTATTTTAAATATATATAATATATAAATTTATTTTTTCATTAATTTGGTTTATGATTCAAATGATTATCCAAGCGGTAAAGGAATTTCTTCTCTGATTTTATTCGTTTGGACATGGGTTTTATTTAAACCTATATACTTTTATTAAGAGTATATATAACCCATTATACATTTAATATCAAGAATATAATTAGTATCATGTTATTATAAGATTAATTTAGTTTTATTCTTTCATTGGTATTATTATTAAATGTTACATATTTGGTATGTGATTTTTTTTACAATATCATCATTTATTGGGATTTTTTATGATTATTCATTTAATTATGAAATATTATGAGAAATATTTATTGACATTCATTAATATTTTAACACGTGGGTAAATTAGACAGAATTAATTTCTTCCATTATTTTTTATCTCTTAAAGAAATAATAATAAAAAAATATTTTATTTAATAAAAATCGTCTTCATTTGTCTCTTCATTTGAGAATCATTTTTATTCAATATCAATTTTATATAAAAATATATTCAATAACTTCAATAATATACCATATTTTTAATTAATGACATGTATGACCATGTTTTAATTTTTCAATTTTATTTTAAAATGATTCATAATTTCATTTTTGAGACAAATCATCTTTGGATTTTAATGGAAATATGGAAGGAATATTAGTTTAAATATGTAATTCATGCTTGGAATTTTACACCATCATAAATGTAATATTATTTCATTATTCATTTTGATGTCTTCATTGAAATTTTAAAAGAAATTAATTTTAAATAAGATTGATTAGTAAATGTTTAAAATTATTATTATTGTTTCATTTATATGTTTCTATGTTTATATTCACAGAAAAATTTGTTGAATTTTTTTATGGTTTATGAATCTATTTCCAATGAATAATTGATATTTTCGTTATGAAATGTCCCAAATTTTAATTTATAATCATTGTCCATATAACATGAAATCTATTAATGTTACATATTTTAACATCCTAGGTAAATAAAGAAAAAAATATTTTCATATTTATTAATATTTTTGAATTTAATATTAAATTTACTTTAGAGGTGTTTTTATGTTTGATAGCGTACACGATACAGAATAAAGAGTTTCTTTGAAATCTTATGTTGCACACTAGTAATAAAATTATATTATTTTAAATGGTATTTAACACGTAGCCGTTTCATTGGAATGAATGAATAGAAATAATTAAAATATGATTATATATGTTTGTTAAATGTTATTACATTTATCCAATAAAGGATAAAGGCTTAAAATACGAAAAGAATTCAATTTTAGGCATATATACTCTAATTTAAACTAAAGGTCAACTTATCGCCTTTTCATGGAAAACCTTCTTTAAATATAGTTTTGGTCACTCTTATACTTTCTATGGGACCAAATAAAACTCTCCTTTAGAATCGGGACATCAAATTTTACTTTGTGTAGATTTTTGGTGTTTTTCCGATAAAGTTCATTTTTTAATGAATAGTGAAGAATGTTGTATTTTAATTCAAAACCGCTTTTTAATATAATTAATTTATATAATTATATTATCTTTTTAATTAGTTTTAATGTGAAATTAGAATATATTTTTATCATTTAAACCAATAGTGGTCGCTGTAATTAATTTCACTTTGAAATCGGAGTTAAACTAGTGTCAATCTTTTGATACTTTTTGTTTCATAAAAACACCCAATTTGTTTTGACAGTGGGAAATAATTATTAAATTAATTAATGAAACTTATATGTTTTGAATTTTGTAAAATAGACATCATTTTTGAATTCGGAATATCAAATATAGCTTAGGGTGAATTTTTGGTTTTTTTCTGAAAAACATCAATTTTTGACGAATAGTGAAACCACTAAGTGGTACTTAAAAAACTGATTTTTCGTTTAAATGAAATTTTACCACCTTTGTGTTTTGAATTTCAAAAATCTGACAAACATGGTTGTCATTAAGAAGTAAAATGGTGTTCAATGGGATTAATATAATTTTTTGGTGAATAGTAACTTTTATGTTTTTAATCACGATTAGAGGTAATAAGTGTAGTTTAAGGTAATAATAATGTTTTAATAATATGAAATGAACATGAAACATATCCTACCCTTATTGGATGTGTCATGTCCGACCAATAAAATCCATGGGACAACATGGGGACCCCATGGAGCCACATTTGTAGGAAAATGACATTAATAACTTTTTATTTAAAGTTAAAATAAAAATGTCACAAACATGAGTTTTTTACTAAAAAAATTCTTAAATGGGGTTATACAAGCCATATTTTTGACTATAAAAATTCATTAGAAATTTAAAACAATTTAATACATCATGATATTTTTTTATAATTTTTATACATTTAATAAATTAAATTATATATGACATCATGATGATGCAGTGATTACCTCATTAATGAACGATTTAAATAAAATGAAAAGATAATGTAAAATATATGACTTACACATGAAAAAAACATATTGGATGGGTGAATTTATAACTAATATCAAAATATCCTCTAAATATATAATTGTGGGACCCTTTTTGTCCAAAAATTATTTTATAATAATGCATCTTTTCCTAGCTTTCCAAGAGTGCCCCTCCTCTCCTTTTATAAAAGGCCCCCACCTCTACCTATTTACCCACACCTCTCAAGCATTTGTTTCATCCAAGATCATCCCATTTTGTCTCTCCACATCCCTCTATTACTCCTAGAAGCCTCACATTGGGCAGAAGTCTTCCCAAGGAAGCCTTTGAGCTCAAATCAAAAAGAGTTACCCATTTTAAAGGTAGTGTTTTCTCATATGTTATTTTGTTTTATTTTGCTTGCCCAACCCTCTAAACTCTTTTTATTCCTTTATTTTGTAACAACACCAATATCTTCAAAATACTATGATGTTTTTATAAGAATTATTCGAGCTACACCTACACACATCTTCGTCTAATGGTTAAAGAACATACTGTTTCTATAGTTGGCAAATTTCTACCTCACGAAACAATGATTGTTCAATATTCTTTTAACACCTTTAGTGGCGGCCATAAAGATGTTACTCTATTTATATATGATATATATTATGTTTATGTATTCCTTATGCTTCTATATTTTTCATTTGTGGTATACCTTTATGGCTTTCATTATGGGTATACGCGATATCTTCATTTTAGGAAGTGTGGACTACCGCCCCGTCAAAATGATTTGATTCGTTAATGCCATATGTGGGACATATAAAGGATGGATTTAAAGTTATAATATAATATTTATGTTACATATAAATGATGAAAATATTTCTGTAATTAAAATATGCATACCTCTCATTTAGTTTTAATTCCATTAATATGACATAGAAATGAAAGTATTGTTCATGCGTACGTACGACTTACCGTCTCTATGAATGGTGCATTTCATTTCTTACCTCTAAATGATTATGTAATATTATAAATTCATGTATATATTGGATATATATGATTTATATGTCATATAAATCTTGAATATTATTCTTGAGATAATAGATATTTGACTACGTGAACAACTTGTAAATATAAGAAGTTCACTTTTGACTCAAGTACCAAATATCGGCAATCAACCGTCATTAACATAAATGACTACATAATGTTCATAACATGGAAATAAGTGATATAAAAGGAATAATTAACATGAAAAATGTTCTTAAGTAATTAGAAATTAACTCAAGTTTATTATTCATGATGTTAAAGAATGATCGAGTCATGTCGGACTCGAGGTAAGGGACTTCATCTCAATCTCCTTTAATTGAGGAATATTTCGTTTTATACACAACTTTCTTTTATACGGTGTATAAACCCCTTTGACTTTTTCTTTTATACAAAAGGAATCTTTTTCAATGAATCGTTTTACTAAATGACAAAAAGGAATGTTTCTTTTAACGTACGTGGTGACAATGACCCTTTTCCGTCGCCGCGAGTATTATTTGGTCTTTGGCTTCCTCAACAAGCCGTAATTTTTTTTTAAATTAAAGAAATACAATATACTGTTTTATGTATTTTGGTATTGAAAATGGTTTTTTATAATGGATTTGATATGTCAATATATTTAAGTTATATATTTTGATCAAAGTGTGGAAATGTTTTCATTCCATTATATTTGTTATATGTCTTATTATTTTTTAATGGTACTTGTACATTTGATGGGTGGTTACATGATAAACCATATGGCGGGTGGTGGCATGAATACCAGGATGGGTGGTTACGTTATAACATCAAATTAATTGGGTATGGAAGTCGGTCGTATTGCTATTCCATTAAGTGATATGTGTGGAAGTCGACCGTATAGTTAATCCATTTAAGTATTTTTATGTCCCAAGTTACCTTTATATGTTATGTGATCTTTATATGGGTTTTATGGTAATCTTTTGGTTACAAAATTGTAAGTAATGGTGTTCTATTTATGTGAAGAGTTTTTACTACTTCATAAAGGTGAAAAGTATTACTTTGATAAAGTATACATTGTTTACTTGATGTTTTGAAAAACTAAGAGGTTTCATTCATTGTGTATCCCTTACTGAGATTTTTATGCTCACCACATGTTTTTTTGAAATGTTTTTCACAGGACATAATGTGGAATAGGGTCAAGGATGGGATCAAGGGAAATTCATTCTATATAAATCCTATAACTAAACATGTTTCTTTTTAAGAGTTTTTATTTTATGGAAATTTAGTAGAAGTGTCTACTTTGTAATCTTTTGAGATGTAATAGTTATGTCCTAATTCTCTAAAACTATAAACCTGAAAAGATACTCAATGTGAATTATTAAATTAATTCAATATTAAGTAGGGTTTAAGGTCGGGGCCTTATAGTTGGTATCAGAGGTTGGTTTAGATAACATTAGGAGTTAGAATTCTATTAAATGATTATCCAAAAATAATTTTTTTGGTCAAATTGAAATGATATAGAACATAAATATTACCATGTTTCTTAGCCTACGAAATTTCTGTGTTAAGAATGGTTTTTCATAGATGAAATAGAACAAATTCTATGTGAAGGCATATAGAGGGAAATGACCTTTCAAATCAGTATCCTGAGATGGCCAGAATTAGAACTAAAGAGTTTGTTGCAGCGATGGCTCAGTTGACCCAGGAGTTGAAAAGAAGATTGGTGAATTCTCCAGTTTTGGCACTTCCACATAGGAATAGTGAGTATGTTATATACAGTGATGCTTCACTGAAGGGACATGGCTGTGTCCTTATGCAGAATGATCAGGTAATTGCATATGCTTCACGTCAGTTGAAAACTGATGAGGTAAATTACCCTACACATGATTTGGAATTAGCTTCTTCTGTTTTCGCTTTTAAATTTTGGAGGCATCATTTGTATGGAGTAAAGTGTGAAATATACACTGATCACAAATTTTTAAAGTATACATTCACTCAGAAATAATTGAACATGAGATATAGGAGATGGCCGAAATTAATCAAGGATTATTATTGTACAATTCATTACCATCCGGGAAAAGAAAATAATGTGGATAATTCTTTGAGTCGAAAAAGTAATGCTTTATTAACAATGTTGCATTTGGAACGTGATCCTTTGGTTATGGATTTGATGAAATTTGGCATAAAAGTTGTTGGAGCAGGATGTCCTTCTTTTTTGTTTCAGGTATCAGTGAAATCTCTTCTATCAGACAGAATCAAGCAAGCATTGAAGCTAGACAGTGAGTTGCAGAAAAAGGTATAGCTGGTTCAGAAGGGTATGTTTCCTGAATTCGAAATTGATAATGATTTTGTTTTGAGGTTTGGGAAGAGATTATGTGTGCTTGGTGATTCACAGTTGAATAATGAGTTGTTATGTGAGGCTCACAGTTCCCCGTTTTCAGTTCATCCTAACACTACTAAGATGTGCAGTAGTATTACTGGTGGGATGGAATGAAAAGGGATATTGCCGATTTTACTGTGAAGTGTTTGACTTGTTATCAGGTTAAAGCATAGTGGCAGTTACCAAAATGGATGCTTCAGCCTCTACCAATTCCATAGTGGAATTGAAAAAATATATCCATGGACTTTGTTGTGGTATTAACGAAGACATCTAGAGATACTTTGTCTCTACATCAACATGCTCAGTTGTATTCAAAAGAGATAGTGAGGTTTCATGGAGTTCCCCTCACCATTGTATTTGATCATTATCCCAGATGTTAGTCAGAACGAACAATTCAGACCTTGGAGGATATGCTACGAGCTTGCTCTATGGATTATCAGGGAAGTTGGGACAATCATCATTATTTGGTTGAGTTTTCATATAATAACAGTTTCCATTCAAGTATACAGATGGCACCGTATGAGGCATTATATGGGAAGCAGTGTTGAACTTCAGCTTTTTGGGATGAAGTGGGTGAATGGAATATGATGGGACCAGAATTGGTAGAAGAGATGGCAAAAAAAGTTCAGCTGATTCAGAAACACATGAGAATAGATTAGAGTAGGAAGAAGAGTTATGCGGATAATCGGAGAAATGATTTATCTTTCGAGGTAGGTGATCATGTTTTTCTAAAAGTTTTACCATGGAAAAGTGTGATGTTATTTGGTAAGAAAGGAGATATGAATCCAAGTTTCATTGGACCATATGAAATTTTGGGGAAAGTTGGATCAGTTGCTTACCGAGTGGATTTACCTCCAGGTTTATCTCAGGTACACAATGTTTTCATGTTTCGATGTTGAGAAAGTATATGCCAGATCCATCTCATGTTCTGAGCCCAGAGATAGTTCAGTTGGAAGAGAATCTCTCTTATGAAGAACAACCAGTCCATATTCATGACAAAAAAGAGCAACGGTTGCGAAATAAGGTAATTTACCAGGTAATGGTTTTTTGGAAAAACCATATGGTTGACGAGGCAACATGGGAATCTGAAAATGATTTGAGGGATAAATACCCAGACTTATTTTGATAAGTGAATAAAATTGTGAGAAGCATATCCTAAATACGGGGGAGGATGTAACATCCCTGGAAAATAAAGAATAAAAAATTTTCATATTTTTTAATATTTGAGAATTGAATATTAATTTTACTTTAAAGGGGTTGCTATGTTCGATAGCGTACTTGATACACAACAAAGAGATTCTTTGAAATCATACGTTGCACACTAGTAATAAAATAATACTATTTTAAATGGTAGTTAACACGTAGCCGTTGTATTGGACGGTATGAATAGAAATAACTAAAATCTGATTATATATGTCTGTTAAATGTTTTTAAATTTATCCAATTAAGGATAAAGGCTTAAAATATGAAAAGAATTCAATTTTAGGCATATATACTCTAATTTTCACTATAGGCCGACTTATCACCTTTTCATGGAGAACCTTATTTAAATATAGTTTTTCACTCTTATAATTCATATTGGACCAAATAAAACTCTCCTTCAGAATCGGGACATCAAAATTTACTTTTTGTAGATTTTTGGTGATTTTCCGATAAAGTTCATTTTTTAAATGAATAGTGAAAAATGTTGTATTTTAATTCAAAACCTCATTTTAATCTAATTTATTTATATTACTATATTATCTTTTGAAATGGTTTTAAATTTAAATTAGAATATATTTTTACCCTTTAATCCAATAGTGGTTTTTGGAATTAATTTCACTTTGAATTCGGACTTAAACTAGTGTCAATCTTTTGATACATTTTGTTTCATAAAAACACGCTATTTGTTTTGACAGCAGAATTAATTATTAAATTAATTAAAGAAACTTATATGATTTTAATTTTTTATAATAGACATCATTTTTGAACTCGGAATATCAATTGTAGCTTAGGGTGAATACTTGGTATTTTTTTGAAAAACTTCAATTTTTTATGAATAGTGAAACCACTAAGTGGTACTTAAAAAACTGATTTTTCGTTTAAATGAAATTTTACCACCTTTTT
Source organism: Viscum album (assembly GCA_963277665.1). Classification (NCBI taxonomy): domain Eukaryota; kingdom Viridiplantae; phylum Streptophyta; class Magnoliopsida; order Santalales; family Viscaceae; genus Viscum; species Viscum album. Next base: position 38,385,852 of record OY728157.1, on the reverse strand, counting down.
TTTGAATTTAAAAAATAAAACATACATGGTTGTCATTAAAAATTAAAATGTGGTTTAATGGGATTAAAATAATTTTTTGTTGAATAGTAACTTTTAACATTTTAACCGCGATTAGCAGTAATTAGTGTACTTTAAGGTAAAAATAATGTTTTTATAATATGAAATGTACTTGAAACATGTCCTACCCTTATTGGATGTGTCATGGTCGACCAAGAAAATCCATGGGTCAACTTGGGGACCCTATGGAGCCACTTTGGTAGGAAAATGACATTAAAAACTTTTTATTTAAAGTTAAAATAAAAATGTCACAAACATGAGTTGTTTTACTAAAACAATTCTTAATTGGGGTTATACAAGTCATATTTTTGACTATAAATACTAATTATAAATCTAAAAGGATTTCCTACATCATGAATTTTTTTTATAATTTTTAGACATTAAATAAATTAAATTATATATGACATCATGATGATGGAGCGATTACCTCGTTAATGAATGATTTAAATAAAATGAAAAGATAATGTAAAATCTAAGACTTAAACATGTCAAAAACCTATTGGATGGGTGGATTTCGAACTCTTATCACCTTATCCACTAAATATATAATTGTGGGACAGTTTTTATCCGAAAATCAATTTATAATAAAGCATCTTTTCTTAACATTCCAAGAGTGCCCCTCCTATCCTCTTATAAAAGGCCCCAACCTCTACCTCCTTACCCACATCTCTCAATCATTTGGTTCGGCCAAGATCTAGCCATTTTTTCTCTCCATGTACCTCTATTACTCCTAGAAGCCTCAATTTGGGCAGATGTCTTCCCGAGGAAGCCTTTGAGCTCAAATCAAAAAGTGTTACCTGTTTTAAAGGTAGTGTTTTCTCTTGTGTTCTTTTGTTTTATTTTTCTTCTCCAACCCTCTAAACTATTTTTATTCCATTATTTTGTAACAACACTAGTATCTTCAATATACTATGATGTTTTTATAAGAATTATTCGAGCTACTCGTATAAAAACCTCCATCTAATGGTTAAATAACATACTGTTTCTATGATTGGCGAATTTCTGCCTCACGAAACGATGATTGTTCAATCATATTTTAACACCTTTATTGGTGGACATTAAGATATCACTCTATTTATATATGATATATATTATGTTTATTTTTTCCTTATTCTTTTTTATTTTTCATTTGTGGTATACCTTTTTGGATTCCATTATGGGTATACGTGATATCTTCATTTTAGGCAGTGCGGACTACCTCCCCCTCAAAGTGGTTTGATTCGTTAATGCCATATGTGGGACATATAAAGAATGGATGTAAAGTTATTATATATGATTTATGATACATCTAAATTATTAATATATTTTTGTAATTAAAATATACGTACCTCTCATTTAGTTTTAATTCCATTAATATGACATAGAAATGAAAGTAGCGTTCATGCGTACGTACGACTTACCATCTCTATGAACGATGCATTTAATTTCATACCTCTAAATGATTATGTAATATTATAAATGCATATATATACGGGATATATATGATATATATGGCATCTACATCATGAATATCATTATTTAGATAATATATATTTGACTACGTGAACATCTTGTAAATATAAGAAGTTCACTTTTGACTCAAGTACCAAATATCGAAAAAAGACCATTATTAACATAAATGACTACATAATGTTCATAACATTGTAATATGAAATATAAAATGAAGAATGAACTTGAAAAAGGTTCTTATGCATGTATAAATTTACTCAAGTTTATTATTTAGGATGTCAATGAACGATCGAGTCAGGTCGGACCCGAGCTAAGGGTCTTCGTCTCAATATCATTTCATTGAGCCATATTTCGTTTTATACACAACTTTATTTTATACGGTGTATAAACCCATTTGGATATTACTTTTATATAAAGGTAATCTTTATCTACGAAGCGTTTTACCAAATGAAAAAAGGAATGTTTCTTTTAACGTACGCAGTGACAACGACCCTTTTCCGCCGATGCGAGTATTATTTGGTCTTTGGCTTCCTCAACAAGCCATAATGATTTTTTAAAATTAAATAATTACCATATACTGTTTTATGTATTTTGGTATTGAAAAGGTTTTTTTATAATGGATTTGTTATGTCAATATTTTTAAGTGATATATTGGGATCATAGTTTGGAAATGTTTTCTTTCCATTATATTTGTTTTATGTCTTATGATTTTATAATGGTACTTGGACATTTTATGGGTGGTTACATGATAAACCATATGATGGGTGGTGCTGTGAATACCAGAACGGTTGGTTACATTATAACCTCCAATGCATTGGGTATTGAAGTCGGCTGTATGGCTATTCCATTAAGTGATATATGTGGAAGTGGACTGTATGGTTATTCCATTTATGTATGTTTATGTCCCAAGTTACCTTTATATGTTTTGTGATATTTATATGGGTTTTACGGTAATCTTTTGGTTATAAAAGGATAAGTAATGATCTTTTATTTCAGTGAAGAATTTTTACTACTTCATAAAGGTGAAAAGTATTACTTTGATAAAGTATACATAATTTACCTGTTATTTTGAAAAACTAACGGTTTTCATTCATTGTGTATCCCATACTAAGCTTTTTATGCTCACCCCAAGTTTTTTTAAATGTTTTTCACATGAAATAATTTGGAAGAGGGACAAGGATGGGATGAAGGGAAAGTCATGATATCTAAAACATGGAACTATACATGTTTCTTTTTAAGAGTTTTTATTTTTTGGAAATTTAGTAGAAGTGTCTACTTTGTAATCTTTTGAGATGTAATAGTTATGTCCTAATTCTTTAAAACTCTAAACCTGAAAAGATCCTCAATGTGAATTATTAATTTAATTCAATATTAAGTAATGTTTAAGGCTGGGGCCTTATACTTATTATTTCTGTGCGATATAATCTAAGGATATCATTATTATTCAATCATTGAATGGTTTATATGATAATATGTTTACAAAACCAATTTATCATACACTAATGTTACCCTAAAAAAATTTATTTGAAACCCACATAATTTTACACATGTTTTGATATGATGAAATGATAAATTGATTATGAAAAATGATTCTTTTCCACTAGTTGTGCTATGATTAATTTTTTTTGAAATAAATGTTTTATCATATGTCTTGATATACCGCATGTTTTATGATCTTGTGGGACATATTATTATTATTATTTTCATTATGTGATGGGTGGGACCTATATCTCCCTCTAATTTATTGGGAATGACAAACATATATAGATATAAACTAGACTGGAATGGGGTGTAAACCCTGTTAATTAAGGGACATTTTCCACTATGAAAATCATTGGAGTCAACCATGACTATTATGCTAGTTTAGGGAGTGAAACTATTACACTATGATAGAACTGTAATGTTACTTTAAAATTATGGAAATGAATTTAGTTTATTTTATGAATGCAATAATTATAATGTATTAGGACAATGATTGTATCCATGGATTACATTCTATGACTTCATTATGATTCATATCCTGTGAAAAATACATATTAATTCCATGAATATATATTATGATATTAATATATAGGTTTTTTCCCAAATTTTAGTTCATGTTCTCCTTCCTATATACTCTCACATGAATTATGTATATCCCTTGATCACCCAATCTGTGTATATGAGATCCCCACTTGTTATATTTTTTTTCTCCATGTTATGGTTATAGATATATAATGTGATATTTCTATGAATAGTTCTAGTTATGAGATACTATATGGGAGGTAATGAATAATTCTTATGAATCAACTATTTATGTTCCCACATTTCAATAAGTACTACACTTTTATGATACAAATGTATGGTCTTGTGTAATGTAATGAATAATCATAAAAAGATGTAATATCTATATATAAGAATGATAGGACACAATAGTTGGTTTATGAGGATATGTTTATTTTATCATTTGAAATTTTGATGATAAAAACATAGTGATATAGCTTGGTATATTTCAAAGGTAATTTTTCAGGACAATTCATTGAAAATAATAATATCCTATAATATTTTTGATGGATAGAGCAGGTGGATTTCTAAAAATACAACCCATTCAGGATATTACATGTACATTTGGTTTGGGAACATATATACTTAGGATTAATAATTACAAAAATAATGCTTCATTCATTACTCTAGAGTATCTTAGTTCACAAGGATGGGCCATACTTTATAACTTGTTTGACTCTCCCATGATATGCTTTGATGAATTAAAATTACCATTACAAAAAAATCATGAATGATTTGATTAATTACATGTGTTTCATATGATAATCCTATAGATTCATATATTCAATGTATGGATTTTTCATTTATACAAAAAATAAATCATTTTTCATGATTATGTGGTTTAACACTATGAACATGTTTTCTCATACATTAATTCTGGGTTTTATTAAATAGAGATAACAATATGGAACTGAGTTAATAATAAATATAATATACAATGTGGTGGGGAGAAACTGAATGGGATTATTAATACTGTAAAGTATATAATAATTTTTTTTGAGTTATCATGATATGTGTTAAATAACATACACATTATCCAAATATTGGACTCACCAGAGAAGAGAAGGATAATATTCATTGAAATTTTATATGGAGTATACCATATAATAAATATTATTCAGTTTACTATGTGTTTATAATGTAGTAAAAAGAACCTCGGTGGATTTCATATTAGAACAAGGTGATATTTTCAGTGTGGACAAGAAGGAAAATAAGGGACAATGTTAGTAATTTTTGAGTAAAATTTAAAATATTGGATAATAAAATGTATCAGAATTATAACCGTGCAACAATATAATGAATGGATGATTGTCATAAAAGTTTAAGGAAGGGGAATTATAAAAATTAATTATTAATAGAAAAATTTCATGATAGGAATTTTCAGGGTGGTATGAGTAATGAAAATACTATGGATGAAAATGAGACTACAAATATCATATGAATAGTATGAGATTTTCTATTATGATTTTTAATCTTAAATATGTGAATAATGATTAAATTTTGGTATATAAATATTATAAGATGATTTAAATTATTTATATATGAAATTCTTATTTTTAAATAATATTGTTAATCATTGTTAATCGTTTATGAAATATGTTAGATTATTAATGTTTTTTTGGATGGGAAGTGAAGATTTATTTTTTATAGAGTTATGAAAATTATATGTATTTTTGTGTATATGTGATGCATTAATGATTTACCAGATTATATTGAATCATATTATATCTTAAATATGTTATTTAATTGAAATTTGATATTTTATGGAAAACACAAGATTTAGGAATGTATGACCCTTAATTTGATTTTATTGATATGATAATGATGTTGGGATAAAGTGATTATATGTATTAACTATATAAAATGAATTATATTTCATACCATGTAACTAATTAATTTTTTGATGAAAAATTTATTTTCATTATAATTGGTTGAATTTAATGAAATGTATATTTAAGAAACATAATAAATATTAGATGTTTTTAATTATGGAATGAGGGAGCATGCATATTGTAATGGAGATTTTATGTCAATTCTATTTAATACCATGTTTCAAGATAATATCTAGCCATGGTATTAGCATATTTTATATATTACATTTAATATATACATTATGATACATACGGGATTATTTTATTTTATTTTGGAAAATTATATACTATATTTATAATTTTTGTAATTTTTTATGGTTCTTATGTTTAACATTTTACTAAATGGTTATTTTTTATTTTTGGACGAGGTTTCAGGTATTAATATATTATTTTATATTATAAATATATGTGACTATTAGATAAATTATACTAATCATTTTGATTTTAAATATCACTAACGATAGAATTAATGATTTCCCTTTTTTAGGGATCTTATGTTTCATTAGTGACTCATGCATGGAAACAAATCTCATTATTAGTTCGTGGAAAGAGAGATGATGATGGAATTGATCAATTAACATTGAAAAGAAGAGATTTTTGTTTTGAAATAAAAATATATAATGGGATTATATATTCATTTTTCCTTTATCTTGATGGTAAATATGTAAATCCATTTTAATGAAAATGATAATGATAATGGAATATTGTCATATTGTTATCATTTATTTTGAACTGATGGTATTTTCAAATATAATAGTTGAATAGAATTTTGGTCATTAATATTCTCCAAATAATTATTTGTATTACTCAATATTTTTATATTCTAGATAGTTTTCTATTACAGCACTATGTTTTTAGTTCCCACAAATGCTCTCCTATTTTAAAACATATTTATTTAATGACCATTATATTTTTCCTTCCTTTTAAAATGATGTTTTAATTAGCCTTTATTTTATGTGGTTTTTCCATAATATAATTTCCAAATGTCCTACCCTTAATTGTCATGATAATGATAAAGTTATTTGGTGTCAATTTATTTAATTTGGTAGAGTCTAACACCCCAATATTTAATCAAAATTTTTCTTTAAATAATATCAATTTCATTGATAGATTGTGTTACAAAAAACATTGATTTTTAACAAACTATTAAAAACAATATATATTATTATTTAAAATTGACCACTGTGATGTAGATATTACACATAGAAATATGTATTTATATATAAAATGTATTTAAATTTTTTATAATGGGTTTATATAATGATTTTTTTTAAAATGTATTTAGTTTTTATAAAGTATTTAATTTCCATGAAAATAATTCCTTCATGAGAAATGAATTATGTTAATTTAATTAACATAAAATAATATAACTCTCCCACAAAAAAAAATTATTTTAAAAAATCTATATTTTTTAAATCTAAATATAAATATTATCATTGTGTAAATTTTTGAGAAATTTTGAGAATATAAATTTCTCAATGAATAAAAATAAGAGGTTATTTTTAAAAAAAATTGTGTTTTCATTTAAAACATAACAATAATATAGTATTTTATGATGTTTTTAATGATTAATTATATAATTATTTATATAATAATCAAATATAGTTTAGTGGAATCAATTTCATTTATTATTTTGATATTAATTAGTTCATCACTTTTGAAATTTTAATCTGTAGAAGACCATTTTTTAATTAGGTCTATGTGATTGAAATTAAATTAAAAAGCCAACATATATAAATATAATTTTAAAAAATTTATTTCATATTTTTATTAATTATAAAATACATTATATTATAATTTTACCTTAACATGAGTTAAAAAGTAACTGTGAAAATAGAAAAAATTATTTACAATTATTAAGGTTAAATAGGGTTCGCTGGGTCTTAATGTAATAAGATATATTTATAATGAAAAAAATATGTGTACCCATTTTAAGGTAACATTTTCACCATTATTACATTATTCTATATTTATATGTTTATCTGGGACATTATTCTATTAAAAAATCATATATAATGATTTCGGTAAGTAAAAAATACAAAATATGGACCTTTTTCTTTAAAATTTCAAATATGTGTTCACATAGAGAAAAATAATGAAATTATTTATTATTAATTACCATTTTTATAAAAATTAAATTAATTTTATGGAGGTAATTTATATATTCTATTTATCAATTATATACTTATTTTATATGATTAGGAAATACCAAACAGTAGATATTAAATAAATAATTAAATATAATATATAATACTATAAATATTTTAGGTAATATAAATTGAGATAATTAATGTATTACATGAATGTTTTATGGAAAATAAAACGTTATATATATTTATTCAAAAATGTTTGATTCATATTACCCTATTTTCCTAATGTAGCTAATGTTAAATTGTCTAAAATAAATCAATATTAATATTAATGTCATTTTAGAGTAAATAATTTTTCATTAAATGATTAAAAATTAAAAAAATCATATGAAATTTTTTTAATATGTTTTAAAATATCAACATTATTCCATTCATCGAAAAATAACACTATTTCTGTAACTATATACACTGCAAAATTAAAATTACATTATTGTGATTATTAAGGGTAAAATAGGGTAGTTTGTGTTTCATGAATTTTGGAAAAAATTAATTGTCCACGAACATAGTATTTTTATTTTATAATATAGGAAAATTATTTTTTAATATGTGTTACAAATTATATAACAATTACTATTCTTATTTCAATATGAAATTATAAATTACCAAGAAAAAATTTCTACTTATAGTACTGAAAAAGATGGTAAAAGTCGGAAATGAAATATATTATGGAACAAAATGTTCAAACCATGTGGATTTTTGTGTTGTAGGTTTTTATTGACCATATAATCTATAAAATCAATTATTTAATAATTTTTTATGGAATTTGGGTGAGGGTGACATCCTGTTGTTTAATAGTTTTAATCATTTACAAACATTTCAGTCTTCATGCATTATAAAATTCCATTCCCACCCCCACATTTATTCACACCACTTATTCCCATTTCCATAATTAAAACCAATCAATATATCTCCCCAAAATATCTATCCTTTTCATAGATCTAGTTTTCACCCCTAAATATAATACCTATTGTCCTTAAAAAGATATACAATGGAGGATGTTTAAAGAGACGTTAATTGCCTTAAATAAACTCTATCTATTGTACTTATTATTCATCCAAAATTATCCATGTTATAATAATTCTAATATAAAAACATCATTTTATATTTTATATTTTTAGTTTTTAATTTTATCATTTAACTTTTATCCATATCATCTTATATCAAATATAAAAAGAAATTATCAATCTTGTGTATAACAAACTATCTCTTCTTGATCTGTAGATGTTTATTTATAAACAACACCAATCACAGATAAAAATAAGGATATAATTGATATATATATAAATTAAATTTATAATATTGAAATACTTTTTTTGTTTTAATTTCAAATATACCAAATTAATTTGAATTCCAAGGGAATTAGAAAATGTCGCTAGTGTGAAACGAATACTACCACCTTGGGAAGCAATGTGATTCGTTCTTCATATTCTATTTACATAAAATGTTATTTGGATATATTAAATAAAAATATCATATATATATCAAATTAAAAACTATTGCTTAGGGGTAATTAATTATTTTTCATCTATTGAATTCATCCATTTTAATAATTGAAATATTTTTCTTGTTTATACACGACTTACTATATATATTAACAGTGTAATTAATTTCCTATCTCAATCATTTATAGATTAATATAAATACATATTTACCAAAAATATATTATATCTATTTCATTGTTAAATATATATTAATTATGGATCTGTGATAAAAATGAATGGAGTGAAGATTTAAAATCAAAACAAAATGAAATATAATGAAATTACTAACCAAATCGTGATTTTAATATAGATTTTATTATAAATGAGTAAGAAAAGGTAACAAATAAATCATAGTTGATATTATATATATTGTAATTATATATATTTATAATATTGTTTAATTTAATATTCATGTGGTTTGAAAGTGTATTAAGGATGTTGAGAGTTGAGGTATGGAATTTCTTATCACCCTTTAATTTCAAGAAGTAATATTCCATATTTACTACATATTTCATTTTTATGATTTACATACTACCCTTTTCAAATTTTATATCATGAATGTGATTATTTTTAGGATACTTAATTTATAATTTATTTTATTCCTTAATGTGGCTTATATTTCAAAATATTATCATGGTAGTAAGGAAATTTCATCTAAAATTTAATTTGTTGGGACATCTGTTATATTGTTAACCTATCATATTTTATAAAGAGTACACACCACCCATTTTACATGAAATATAACAAGTTTATTTATTATTGTGATAATATAATTTTCATTTCATTATATTTTTTCATGTGGCTTATGAATCAATGTTACAATTATTATAATGGTTTTATGTTACAATCTCAAAAAATTCACAGACTATTTATGATTATGCTTCCATTGATGAAATCATATAATATATCTCTCATAAAATTAATGTAATACTTCTATATATTTAGAGTAAATTGTTTCCATTCATTTTCATATCTAAATTAATTAAAGTGTCAAAAATATTTTTTTTGGAAAAAACATATTTATTTCTCATTTCGCATGAAAATTATTTTTCATTCAAAACATTGTGTTATAATTTTTTTTCAAAAAATGAATTTAACATTAGTAGAATGATTTATTATAAATATTTTTACCCAATTTTTAATTTTTACAATGAGTTTAAAATTAATCGTTATGTTGTTCTCAAAATAATTATCAGTTGGATTTTTTTCATAATCTGAAATTATTCATTATTTTAATTTCTATGTAATTTATGATATTTTATACCATATTGAATGATATATTTATTAATTATTTCAATAAAAAATATATTTTAATTTTCAATAAAGATTTTATATATAGTACGTTTTGAAATTATAATTCAAAAAGTGCTTATTTCTAGTGAAAGATAATCATAGTAATTGAATGTTTTATTTGATTTTGAGAGCACCCATTATATGAATCCATGTTTATTTAAAATTAAAAATATTTTGAACATGATTTTATTTAAAAGTGATTTTAAAAGTGAAATATCCATTATCCATATGAAAATTACCCTGAGATCTTTCAAAAAAATTATCCATCTAAGATGACATCCGTTAATATCACTTATGATTTACTAAGGATTTCATCCAAATATACTATTCTTATTCTTTCTCTGAATTCTTATCGATGAATTTAGTTTATAAATAATATTTCTCTACTATGGGTAATACCATACTAATATTCATATGAAACCCACTTCTTTTATAACTAGTTATTCAATGATGAAATAAAAAAATTATTGTATATAATTTTTCCTTTCTATATGTTATGCTAGTGTGAAATGTATATGAGACCCATTTAATTTCATGGGTTTTTAAATAATTAATTTCTATGGCCTAAATTCACAAAAATATTTTATAATCATTTGGCAGTGGTTTGGAAATATATCTCCCTCCAAAGCCATGGTAATGCTTGATATCTCATGATATAAATATGATAAGTGTGGGAAGTGATCCTAGTCTAGTAAGGGACTCTGTCCACTATGATATTCATTGGAATGAACCCTGAATAATATAATAGTTTATATAGTGGATTAATAACACTATTATAGCATTGGAAAGAAAACATCACTATGTTTTAAATTATTTTCAATACTATGAGAATGATAAAATTTTGTGTCTTATTCCATTGTTATGTTCTCATAAATCATGTTCTTTAATTTCCTAATAAAACAACTCTTATGGATTTTCCATTTTTTCCATTACTTGTGAATTCAACAAAAATGTCTAGGGTATGGTTTTATAATCCTAAAATTGTGTTTTTATACCATTATTATCACATTATGCTTATTCAAATTATTTTTTTCTTTCATTAAGCATCTAAGATCACACTTGCTTTGGAATTTAATAGGTTGTAAATATAGGCAATATGTATTATCATTATAATAATATATTAGTTATGAGAAACATGGTTGGTGATGTTGTTGAACTCTTATAAGATGGTCTATATAATCTATGTTTCCAATGGCGAAAAAAATTTGTGATCATTAAGAATATGGTTTTTATAATGTATTGAATATTTTTCTAAAAAGATTTTATATCCATATTTAAAAATCCTATGTCATTAATATTTTTATTATGAACTGAACCTCACATAAAATTATTATACAACAAGATTTCGTTACTATATTCATGAAATCATCGACCATTCCATGGTATTTAATAATTTTATTCACGTAATGAGATCAAAAATGAGATCAGGCACACTAATTTTTATTATAAGAGTTTATATTTTTTATGAATAATATCTTTTCAAATAGAGGTGAGTTTCTATCTCAAACACATCAAAATAATCAATTAATAATCCCAATCTCTATTGTTTATCATTGTATTCTTTTAATATTGTGAATTATGGTATTTATATGAATCATTGACAAAACACTCTACTAGACACAATTATAAAATAGATGGATTGTTATTCATTTTTTATGGGATTGGAAAATAGAAAACACCATTCATTCACATCAGTATATAGATTCTATTATCATAGGTGTTATTAGTTCTCATTGATTTAATTATCAAAACACATAGTTCCTCAATTTTTAAAGTGACCCCTTTATAATTATGAACTAACTATAATGTTATCTATCACATGTAATTCTTACTACCATGCTGTGAAAATCATAATCTACATTTTTGTAAATTTTTTATAATCATAGCTCATTCAATTTGATACCTCAAAACCTAAACAACTTCTATATTAAGTTAAAAACATGTTATCAAAATCAAATTGATAATTTTATATTTAATATACTACAAGAATAAATATTTTACTATTTGGATTATCTTTCAGATTCCATTGACGAATCACACATCTATTTGTATCTTTTATGTTATCTTCTAAATAAATAAATTATGTAACACAACAATTAAATCATTGAAATAGTTTATTTTCATCAATAATTGAAGATCAATCCAACATATTATGAGCTACAAGGAACTAGAATCACTATATTTAATTCTCAAAGGAAATCCCATTAATACTAGGAAGGTGAATTTTGTAATGATGTACCATTGAAAATAACAGCATAAAATATCATAAAATACTCACTGATTATTTTATTACATCATTTTTTTCTCATTAACTAGTAAATTTTCCACATATACACACATTGAAATCCCATGGTATCTCCTCATACAATGAATACTAGACTATTAACCACCTTGAGTCTCACTACACTATCAATCTCTATAAAACCAAGAAAATTATAAATGAATATATTATTATTAAATATTTTTTATGACAAGAAAAAATGTATATAAGGTAATATATAAAACCATTAATTGATTAAATATTTTAAATATTAAATAATATTAACATTTATAAAAGCTTTTAATTCCAGAAACACTAATTCAACCTTCATTACATATTATAATGGGTTTCTTTGACAACTTATGTTACATACATGTTTTAACGAATAATATTAATATAATTACATAAAATTAAAACATTATCTTGTATGATTAATATTTATTTTGAATATGATTTAAAAAAATTAAAAAAAAATATATAGTTGAATTCATTGTTTACCAATTGATTGATAATCAATATAGAAACCATTCAATTATAAAAGATATATTTTTAGGAAAAATTATTTTTATACACGAAGTGGTTTCTATCATAATTAATAAATTATATTATATTAATAATATTATTATTTACATTTATCTATTATATAATTACTCAATTTTTTGTGACATTTATCCCATATATTTTATTGTCATTTGAAAATAACAAATCAATTTTTTACTTAAAAGATGTATATTTATAAATGATTTTTTTCACCTTTTAATGGTGCAACTATTTTAATACCAAATATTGAATCATATAGAAACATATCTTCATTAAATATGAATCGTTTTTTAAATAATAATTTAAAATTATTTGACGGTGATTTATGTGTATTTTTATGAGAATGATCATTTTGATGGTTAATGTTGAAAAATAATAAATTATTAGTGACTAATGACAGTTAATATAATAAATTTGTAATGAAAAAATATATTTAGAATATATTATAATTATTAAAAATTTAAAATATATATATTAATTCAGTTTATTTACAAAAAATCATTTTAATATTAAAGCTAGATATATAAATATAGTAATCTTTTGAACATTTTAAATATAAAACCCCGCTTTCTCAATATATTTTCACGATTGATTTGATAATACTATTTTATTTTTATGTGGTTTTAATATAAAAATTTAATACTCATTTGGAATAAAAATAATTTATAATTTTTAATAATTTCATAATATTTTTTGAACAAAAAGATTTAGGAAAAATTTTAAAAGTAATTATATAGATAAAGGTAAAAACTAGTTTACTTTGTGATTAACCTTATAATTAAGTCGTAATAAAGATAGAAAACATATATGATTTCATTTTTATAAAAATATATAGACTATACACGTTCATCTATTTAGTTTTATATCATATGTAAGCCCCATGTTAGGAAAAAACGTTTGTACACCTAACTTTGTTTCAGAAATTCAATGTATGTCATATCTCAATTAAAATTAGCCTCTCGCTCTCCACCTATCATCAAACATTCAAACCACGTGGTATCAGCCTTTATCTACCAAAATAACATAAATTATTCACTATAATTATATTAAAATCATTATTTTTTCATAAGTTTGATATAGGATATATTAGTGCAATCCTAGTTTGGATTTCTGAAGAAGTGGTAATATTTATTTAATAATGTTTTTATTTTATTTCCAAATCCACATCACTTGATTATTTTTATATCATGATTATATAAAAACCTTAGTATAAAAAATATAATAATATTTATTTGTTTTAAATGTATTACCAAAAGAATCACACGCCTCTATCATGTGGCTTATGAAATCATATTTTTTTTATTAGGCAGTCCACCGCCTCATGAATCGAGGATTTTCATTTTTTATTACCACCATTAAAGGAAGAAAATAAGCATTAGATTAATATTTATATATGATATATATGATACTTATGATTTATTTATATTTATTTAATAATTATATGATACATATATTCAAACAATGCATTTTTTGGATTTTGATAACATTATTCAGGTGTACGTTGGAGTGTCGCCTAACAAAATGATATGCTTTGAAATTTACATGGAATGTATTAAAGATTATATAAATAATAATATTTGAAATAAATGAAATTAATATGATAATTAAATTATATTATAAAAATATATAAATATAATTTAAATTTATTTCATTCAATATGTTATGAAAATAGAAACCACGTTATTGCATACTCACAACGTAACCAAAAAAAGCTTTAAACAATTATAAAAGAATAATATTTTTTATTGTAAATATAAATATTATTATTCAATAAATTAATAACTTGTTTAAACAAGTATAAATGATGTTAAATAATGTATTAACAATATGAATTTTTTAGGTAATTGATTTCATCTAAATTTCATTTCATTGAGGTATATCATAATGTTATGCACCGAGTTTATTTTATGTAGTGTATATAGTATTGAATTGAAATCAAATATCATGAATAATTAATTTATTATATTATTTTAATTATAAGTATGAGATTTAATTCAATTTTTATTCGAAATAACATGTAAAAAGTGGTAAAATATTTCATTGCTCTATTTAATTTCATTGGATTATATAACATCCTCATTGTAGTAAAATTCATTGATTGTATTTGTAAATATTTTTGAATTTATATTGTTCTATTTCCACAGATATTTTTGTATATATTTTTGACTCACATAATATATTCATGTGAATTTTTCTAACTTCAAAAATAAGTTATTTTAAAGGGTTTATTTCATAACCACATTTCATTCGAGGATATTTACACTTGGATTTCAACCAAAAGAAATTATTTAGTCATTTATTGATAAAACATTTACCTTGATTCTCCTATGATCATTCATGATTATATTCAATTAACCGAATTTTTTAACAAAACATCTCCAAAAAAAGTTTATAATTACTTTTAATTAAACCCATCTTCATTTACCTCATATTTTAAAAACATGACTTCTTGAAAAAAATGTTTATCTAAAAATGATTGAATTTTTTTTAAAAGATTTATAAATTATTTATTAATATAATTTTTTAACCATTTTTACTTTTGAAAAATCTCCCAGAGAATATTGTTGTAACTTTAATTAAAAGGAAATTTTCTATACTTTTTAAAATAAAGGAGAATTGTTTTTTTCCCCTCTATGAAATTCAGAACAATCATTTCATTGGTTCTTACATTGGGTTTTTACAAAAATATGTCAACAAAATTATATTTTCAAATTTTATATTCATATTAAAGGATAAGCATTTTGTCAAATCAAACCCAATAATTTCATAATGAAAATTTTTAAAGATATTTTTATTGTATTTCTATTCATCAATGATAAAAACATGTATTCTTATTCTAAATAATATACATCACCTCAATACCATCTTTATTTATCCTCTAGATGGGTTTGTATTATTTTGACCAAGTATAATATTGAAATATACTCCCGTAATTAATTTGTAAAGTACATAATATTTTCTTGAGATATTCACATTTAGGTGACCAATGAGAATAAAAATATCCCTAAATATCAAAATTATTTATCATGGCCATTATCACTGATTGAACCATATAGAATTTTTACATAAGATTTTTAATTTATCATTATTTTGATTATTTGTGGAAATTCGGATAAATCCAAATTATTCATTCAATAAAAATATTTTTTATGTAATGCCATTTATTAATTAATTTTTTTATTTAGTATATGAGAAATGCTTTAGAAACGTATGAGAGGGTGGGGCTTGAAATTTTTATAGCCCCACGAAGCATCAATAGGTCTCATGAGAAAAATAAGTTTTCACAATTAATCGGGTTTCTACCTATTTTATTAAATAACATATTGAAATGTTTTGACTGTATAAGAATTCAAGTGACTCAGAAAAGATGTCAAATAAATAATACATAATTTATTGAGAATTCACTTATTATTAGTATTTATTAATGATATTTTCACATTGGCGTTATCTATGGATTCATTTCATTATCATATTATCGATTAAATGTCATGTTTTTAATTTATTTATCATTCGCATTGAGTATTATATATCTTATCATTATAGTGAAATTATTAAAATGGGATGTGATTTCATTTTTTTATCTTTATATATTTATTGTACTCATTTATTAAATATTACATCGGTTATACTTAACCCTTACTTTGTATTTTATCTCAACATTCTTTTCTTTCCACTAGGTTATAATGAAGATATCATTGAATTTATTTTCTTGTATTTAGTTTATTTTCAATTTTTATGTGTTATATTTTATTTTTTTCCACAATTTAATAAGTGTTCTCTGTATACAATTTAGTTTTCCAAATCTACTAAATTATTTGCTCATCTGGAATGTTAATCGTGAATCTTTTACAATGTTAAAAAGTATATAACCATCTCGGATTTGTATGGTTCAGAGTCAATATAGGTGGTATTGGTTTATTTCTATTAGAAACCATTAAAATTATATTTAGGGGAAAATTGTTTAAGGAATATGACACTCATGAAATTATTGAGGATTGTTATTGTATAAAAACACAATATTTTTGAAAGATAGATATTTTTTGGGTTATCCTAGAATAACATCCATGTTATGATACTCTAGGTGACATGGTTTTATAATATATCTACTTATGTGTAAGAACTATAGAATGGGAATGTGAGGCTTGACTCATGAATAACATTTTTCACAATAAATGACCAGATTAAACAAAAAAAATTCAATACTAAGAGATATGATTTTGAAAATTTTTATTTTCTTTATAAAAAATTATGATTTATATTCATATATGAAGAAAATGAATAACCTAGGACAAACCCTTGACCATGGAAGATAATATTTTGAAATAATATCGATAATGTTTTTATAGAGATTTATGAAAAAATTGCTAGAATTATTTATACCAATTGTATTATTGGTATATATTTCATGAAACATTGTTGTATTGTGTTTAAATATTATTGATACCATCATGGGTTTCTAAGTTTAATTTTGATCATATTTTAAAACTCATAAGCACCTCTCCATTTTAATGTTATTGTAGAATACAATTATTACAATCATTTTGTAGAAATTTATTGCAATAAAACCCATTGGATTAGTATATGTTTTAGTGGAAAATATATTTGATGAATAATTCATTTTTATTTTATAGAAATATGTTCAAATTTATTGATAGACTATATAAATGATATGAAAATTACTAAAACTATAATAATAGTTGAAAAATATTATTAGACATTGAAAAAGGGGTTGTTTTTTTTAAAACCATTGCATAAATGGTTATTTAATGATATATTTTATTTGTGGGTTTATATTATAATTTAGAATAATTATAAAAATATTGTTTATTTAAAGAGAAACCCACATTTAAGGTGAATACCAACTGAATCTAGCATAGTGGTGGGGAATGAATATAACAACCCATACTTTGCATACATTGTTAATTCTTAAAAATTTATGTACACTTATAACGACATAAAACAAAACCATGAATGGACCATATAGGTATAGTGTCTTTAGAAACTGGGAAACATAAACAACCGGTTCATAAATAATCTACATTCTCTCTCATTTATTTCGTCATATCTAGAGTCCCTTTTTGGTATATCCTACTTAATAAACTTCTTTCTCACCTGGGGAAAGAAACAATACAATAGGGTGAGCTCAAATGCTCAGTAATGGCAATCAAAAGAAATATCAATCACATCATATTCCTAAGAACATATCATTTTGGAAATCATAACCTACAAAAGAGATCATAATTTCATAACATGGGATAAATCATAGTAGTGAAATTTAATCCCAATAATCATAACTTTAAAAATGAAACTTTGTGGAATACACACATAATCATAGATAATCATTTCTTAGTAGTCAAGACTCATTGCCAAGACTATCTTAGCGGACAATGTCCATTTCTGAACCGAGTTCACTCCTCGTTTCAGTCTAGATTCACTGAACTGGTTTAACATGCCATTACAGCCATGTCTATATCATGAGATATAAATCTTTACCAAATGCATTGTAAGGATATATAGGTCCCACCGATCTCATAATGAAACCATTCTTATGTGTGCCACAAAATCATAAATCATACATCATAGAAAAACCCATGTAATAAAAATGGGATTCTTAAACATCATGACATCATAAAACAATTTATATAAGATAAAGGAATTCTTAAAAATAATTCCATCACAACATAATCAAATCAATGTAATAATAGAGATAGAAACAGAACCCTATATTATCTTATATGGAAAATAATTTTGTTAAAACACTTGAACTCCACTCTTGAGGAAAATATCATTTCTACTTCAAAAACATTTCCCTTTCTTAACATGTCATAAAATTTTATACTAAAAGAATTTGATTAAAAATAATCTTGAAAACTTGTAAAGTAGGCTTCTTGGAAATAATTTTTTAAAAATCCATTCACGTCGTATAAGTTAAAAAACATTCTTCTCGTACTTTTGTCAGAAAAGTCAAAAAGTATCTCGTACAAAACAAGAGACAAGATTCCTTTCATATCATTTACTAAAAACTCACCGAATGGTAAAATTGGATTTAAACAATTTTAGGTGGATGGATATAATATTACTTATTGATAAAACAGGGATTTGGATGATAAAATACACCCTAGTAAATACCAAAGTATAAACAATCTCGGATAAAAATGAGATTGTGATATTTTCTCCTACCTTAGGTCTAATTTGATTTGTAAGTGTCCGAACCTCATGTATAATGATTTAAATAATGTAATGGGCTTATTCCAGAATCATAATCATTTTTATGATATCATATATGGCTATATTCTTAGCTTCCTCTTAGTAATATTTCATTGCTACTTGTTATTCGGGTGTTTATTACTTTTTGTTCTTATGTGTGTTTTGTCGAATAAATTCTTATTGTTCTCTTTAACTTATAGATACCTCATTTCCATAATGGTATTAGTGAAATATATATAATATTCATTCATTCAATTAATTTATATAATCATTATGAAATGAAGATCATGTAGAACGAGTCTCATCACATCGTGGAGATGGTATTCCGTACGTACGCCTGAACGATGATATCATTCCCAAGATCGTGGAATTGTATTGGATTGTATTCATACTATATAATAATCAATATAACATTACAATAATAATATATAGTTATTATTTACACCATTATAATCATCCAAGTATGGTGGTGGTGGAAAATAGATTACACCACGATGTGCAGATGGTATTCCATACGTACGCACGCGCGGTGAATTCATTTTCCGTAGGATGGATAGATGGTGAAATAGGGTTGTTTAATACTTATAATAACATAAAAATATATGATTGATACTTATGATATTACTTCATAATAAAATAACTAAAGAAGAAGAAGTGGAAAATGAAAGAAAGTTGAACGAATCGGTAACAGACATTACCTCTTCTTTGAAGTGCCTTTTTGAGACCACCTCTTAGGGCACTAAAATTGGTCTTCGAAGAAGACCAGGACCTCTAGGATGTTTCTAGGGAAGTGGAGAAGATAATTTTTCAGGGTTTGTCCGAGTTTGAAGGCTCAATGTGATGTGAAGAAGATAGGGAAGAGGTTCCCTTTTATAAGGGAGGAGAGAGGCACCGTTGGAAAAACTAAAATTATTATTTTATTATAAAGTCATATTCGGGTTTTAATAGCTCCAAATTGATTTATTTCAAAGATAATGTGGGGATGTGTCGAAATAATCTCATCCAATAGAATTTAGACAAGTTTAGGTATCTATTTTAACCTTATCATTTAGATTAAACTTTAAGTTATATAATTTAACTTTTATCGTGTCTTCTTGTTTTCATACTCTATAAGGTTAATAAACTTACTATAAGAAGACAAAAGAACCCCAAGTTGTTTATTATTAATATATATAACCTTATATAAGTCATTGGGCTGAAGCCTAGATTTTTATGAATAAAATAACAATTAATAATATAATATATGTTTTAAAAACCATTTTATGTCAATTTGGACACTATATGGTAATTTATTTTTTTGAAAATCATAATAGAACGATTAGTTCGAAAAAAGTTAATTAAATAAATAATAGCATGTCATATTAACATAGAAAATTAGTTTAATTCATAAAAAGTCTCAAATTACATTTATTTTGGTTTTCATAACATCAATTATGTTAATATTTCATCAATAAGATAATTACTACATCATCATTGTGTCATAAATAAATTAAATTATATAATGTCTAAAAATTATAAATAAAATACCATTATGTAGGAATGATTTTTAGATTTATAATGAATATTTATAGTCTAATTTATCTTATGTATAACCCTATATTAAAAATTATTTACTTATTAAACATTGATTTTAATTATTTTAACCCTTATTTAAATAAATTAATATTAAATGTCCTAATCTAATTGATGTGGGTCTACATGGTCATATTTTAATCCTATGGTTGTTTCTGGTCTAATTAAACGCATCCAATAGAATTACTACATGTGTTAGGGTAATAATAATTTCATTTTTATCCTTAATTACCCTATTTACTTTTAACTGTGGTAAAAAAGTAATAAGTCACTATTCACCACAAATTATTTTCATCTCATTGAACCACATTTTAGTCCTTGATATTAACATTGTCTCTCGAATTTTTAAAATTCCACTCATAGAAGTGGTAAAATTAGGTTTTATGTGAATTTGGAAATTCTCCTATGAGGTGGGTAAAAGACGGTGAAAAGTTCAATAAATTTTTTATATATATAAAATTACTATAAAAAGACTCCAATAAATTGCATTGAACGTATGTAGGTATTATGTATAAATTTTGACCTAAAATAAATTTAAATAAAATAAATAGTTATTTAAATAAATAGTCAGTTTTTAAATAGTAACCTAGTGTTTTTACTATTCATCAAAAATTGAATGTTTTCAGAAAAGTAAAAAAAATTCACCCTAGTCTAATTTCGATATTCTGAATCTATAAATGAAGTCCGTTTTGAAAAATAAACATTAAAAAATTTCAAAATGTGGGTATTACTATTCATAATAGATAGTTTTAATAATATTTTAATAGCATATCGTTGTTTAGTGAAACTCGGTATTGCATATGATGCAAGCTATCGAGGAAGGCCACGATTGCTTGTAAAGAAAGTGATGCTAGTGTTGTGTGTAGTGAATGATTCCTTTCATGATTTATATAAAAATAAATTATTTCTCATAAAAGTCTCAAGTGTTACATTTTACCCCCCATAAAATGATTTTCTCCTTTGAAATTCGTCACTTTGTAACAAACATATGAGGATACCTTTCCCTCATCATATCCTCAAGCTCCCATGTATCTTCTTCTAAATGGTGGTTCCTCTATAAAACTTTCACGAAGCGAGTGGTCTTGTTCCATAGGACTTTTTCGCTATGATCCAGAATCTATATCGGCTCTTCTTCATAAGAAAGATACTGCTCAACGGTACAACTTCTGAGCTGAGTACATGTGAAGGATCAGGTATGTACATCCTCAAGAGAGATACATGGAACACATCGTGAAATTAGGAGAGATTCGGTGGAAGCACCAATCGGTAAGCTACCTTCCCAACACGACCTAGTATTTCGAAATGACTGATATATCTAGGGCTCAGCTTTCCCTTCTTTCCAAATTTCATTACTCTCTTCCAATGAGCTATTCGTAAGAACACTTTATCACCCACTTCAAACTCTTGGTCTTTTTTTTGGTTGTTGGTATAACTTTTTTGTTGACTCTGAGCTGCTCTAATCTGTTGCTGAATAGATCTGACCTTTTCTGCCATCTCATCAACACGACCAGGTCCTAATAGCTTTCTTTCCACAACTTCATCCCCGCAAGTTGGATTCCAACATTTCTTTCCATAGAGAGCTTAATAAAGAGTTATCTAAATACTGGAGTGAAAGCTATTATTATATGAAAATTCCACCAAAGGTAGGTGTTGATCCCAACCAACTTTCAAATCCATAGAGCAGGCTCTCAACATATCTTCTAGAGTTTGAATTTTCCTCTCAGACTGGACGTCTGTCTGAGAATGACAAGCAGTACTAAAACTCAACTCTGTATCCAGAGTATGCTGAAGACTTCGCCAGAACTTTGAGGTAAATCTCGAATCCCGATCATATATAATAGAAAGTGGTACTCCATGCGATCTTACCACTTCCTTCACATATATCCTGGAAATATGATCCAAAGATAAATCCTCTCTAATAGCAATGAAGTGTTCCGACTTTGTAAGACGATCAACTATGACCCAGATAGCATTATTACATTTGGATGTTTTAGGAAGTCCGGTGACAAAATCTATAGTTATGTTTTCCCATTTCCATTTTGGAATGGGTAATGGTTGTAACATCCCCTTATACTTCTGTCTCTCATCATTAACTTGCTGACCGACCAAACATAGAGAGACATATTCAGCAACATATCTTTTCATACCATCCCAATAAAAGTACTCTTTCAAGTCCCTATAAATCTTCGTGCTTCTTGGATGAATAGAGAATGAAGAACTATGAGCCTCATTCAGCAGCTCCTTCTTTAATTCTGGGATGGGAGGAAAACAAAACCGATTCCTAAACTTCATTATCCCATCACAATCAAGGTTTAATTCAGGAACATTTCTCACCTTCTTTTGTAACTCTACATCTTCTTTTTGTGCCTCCTTAATCTTCACATGTATAAATAGTTGAACATTCATTTGAGAAAGATACCATTTTTCCCCTTCTATTATAATTCCAAGATCCATCCTTTATAAATCCATAAATATTGGATCTTTTTTAATCCTCATCATGGATAAGCTAGCATGGTCTTGTCAACTTAATGTGTCTCTCACCTTGTTTTCTTTTCCATGGTGGTAATGAATTGAGCTGTCGTAATCCTTAATCATCTCCAACAATCTTCTTTGGCGCATATTCAGATCCTTTTGTGTGAAAATATACTTTAAACTTTTATGATCAGTATAAATACCACACCTTTCTCCATAAAGATAATGCCTCCAAATCATTAATGCAAAGATTACCGCAGGTAACTCCAGATCATGATTTCGGTAATTTTGCTCATGGATTTTCAACTGTAATGAGGCATAAGCTATCACTATATCATTTTGCATAAGAACACACCCAATCCCATTATTGGATGCATCATTGTAGATCACAAACCATTCTCCACTACAAGGAAGTGTGAGTACATGTGCACTGTATAACATTATTTTCAACTCCTTGAAATTATCTTCACATTCCTCCATCCAAACAAACATAACTCCTTTCTAAGTCAAATTGGCGAGTGGATTAGATAATCGTGAAAAATCATTCACAAAATGTTGATAATATCTGGCCAAACCAGGAAAACTTCGGATCTCAGTTACTGTTGTTCGTCTGGACCATCTTTTGATAACCATTGTTTTTGTTGGATCCATAGATATCCCCTCTTTTGAGATTATGTGACCCAAAAATGCAACTTTTTGAAGCCAAAGTTCACACTCGGTAAATTTGGCATATAGCTTATCCTATCTCAGGGTCTTCAATATAATTTTCTAGTGATCATCATGTTCTTCCTTGCTCTTTGAATATACAAGAATATCGTCTATAAAGACTACCAAAATCTAATCAAGATAGTCTTTAATGACTCTATTCATCAGATCCATGAAGATAGTAGGGGAATTAGTAAGACCAAATGGTATCAATATAAATTCGTAGTGTCCATACCCTATACAGAATGTCGTCTTTGGTATATCCTCCCTTTTTACCCTTCATTGATGATACCCTGAATGAAGATCAATCTTGAAAAAGTATTGAGCTCCGCATAGTTGGTCAAATAACTCATCAATGCTTGGGAGACGATATTTTTTCTTGATAGTGATCTTGTTATGTTCTCAATAATCAATGCAGAGTCTCATTGATCCATCTTTCTTCTTAACAAACAGAATATGTGCTCCCAAAGGTGATGCACTAGGGAGTATGAATCCATTATCAATATTCTCTTGAAGTTGCTTCTTCAATTCATGCAACTCAATTGGGGTCATTCTATTAGGTTTCTTTGAAATATGTAAATCACCTGGTACGAGTTCTATTGAAAACTCAACTTCAAGATTTGGTGGAAGACCAGGTAATTCCTATGGAAAGACATCATCAAACTCCCATAAAATGGGCATATTCTTAATCGTGAGTTTCTCTCCAACCATTTTAGATAAATAACCTTAATTTAGTTGAATCAAGACCCATAAGATGGAAGAAATTTCTACTGGAAGGTTATGTTCATCCTTGTATCGATAGACGATCATAGATTGATCTGGAATATGAAATGTGACTTCCATTCATTGGAAATTGATATGAGCTCTATATATAGAAATCCAATCCATGCCAAGAATCACATCAAATTACACAATAGGAAGGAACACAAGATTTACAAGAACCACTTTCCCACAAACATCAATCGGAGAAGAATTATAAACTTTTGATGTGACTGTTGTGCCATTAGGGGTTGTCACAGCTAACTCAAAATCTAATTGTTGAGGTAATACGGTGATTCCCTTAGAAAATTATTCAGAAATAAAAGAGTGGGTGGATCCAGAATAAAATAAAACATTTTCTACTTTAGAATGGATGGTAAGTGTACCTATCACCAATTCATTGTCATACTCCACATCGCCGATAGTAATTGCATGTGACATTCCTTTGTCTTTAACCTTAAGAGTTTGTTGACGTCGATCATCATCATAAACCCTTGGATTTGGGCATTGGTTGGCATAATGTCCCATCTCCTTGAACTTGAAACATTGAAGTGTAGTAGGTTCATTCTGTGTATCCCTTCCTTTGTTTGCATCATTAAACATTTTATTCCCATTATTTCAACATTCAATTTCTCTATGACCTTGTTTTCCAAAATTATAACTTTTTCTTGTCCCCTTAAGAAAATTTCCTCCATGTTTCTTTGAACACTTTGAGTATAAGGGAAAAGTCATAATCTTTTCAGTGTTCTCTTTAGATTTTCCTTTGAATTAAATTTTCATCTTCTTATCAAACCCATATGGATGATAGGTTACTCCAATCTCCATATCAACTTTTAGAGAACATCGAACGATTTCCTCATAGCTATTGAAGTCCCTTATGGATAATGCCCTTCTAAGACTTGGTTTTAATCCACTAAAGAATCGATAGATCATACTCTCAGGTTGGATAATAATACCAAAATCATACCTTGCAAGTCTTGTAAAATTTTCTTCGTAGGTACTAATAGATTCATCATCCTTTTGCTTTAGTTCAAGAAACTCTTTCTCTATCTTTGTTTGAAGAATACGAGGGAAGTACTTATTGAAAAATATGTTCTTGAACTCGTCTCATTCCATGGACTCAATTTCATCTATTTTCCTCGTATTATTGATATGATTCCACCATTGATCCGCATATCCTTCTAAACGATACACTACAAAGATGACTTTATCATGTTCATAACATTGAGGAACTGAAAATATCTTTTCAGTGGTACTGATCCATTGTTCAGCCACTAATGGATCTGAAGACTCGCTGAATGAAGGTAGATGCTGCCTCATGAAGGATTCAACAGAATGTTTCTCCTTCCTTTTCTAGTTTGGAAGTTATACATGATTCATATATTGAGAAAGTTGTTCGAGCATGGCTTCATGATTTTACATTCTAGCTCCCATAACGTTTGGTTGCTCAGGGGGACAGTCATTGCATTGCATGTCGCATTCCGCATTAACACGGTTCCTCCAGCTTTCAGCCATGGACTAATACCAAGAAGAATAGTGTGAGAAACACTAATTATAATAGGAAAACCACATAATCATGAATAAAATTTTACACTTGAGGTCTTATCATAGGTTATTCATGGCCATTTATAAAACACTATGATTGTGTTCTATGCTTAGACATATCCTTAGGTTTCATATTAAGGCTTTCACATCCTAGTTTCTAAAGGTTCACTATAATTTTCTTATGATACCAACTATAACGACCCATACATTACATACATTGTTAATAATTCAAAATTGAAGTACACTTATTACCACATATACCAAAACAATGAAAGGACCGTATAAGTATAGTGTCTTTAGAAACTGGGAAACATAAACAACTGGATCATAAATCATCTACGTTGTCTCCCATTTATTTCATCATACCTATAGTCCCTTTTTGGCATATCCTACTTAATAACCTTCTTCCTGAACTAGAGAAATAAAACATACAAAAGGGTGAGCTCAAATTCTCAGTAACGGTAAACAAAAAAAATATCAATCACATCATATTCATAAGAACATATCATTTTGGAAATCTTAACCTGCAAAATAGATCATAATATCATAACATGGGACAAATCATAGTAGTGAAATATAATCCCAATAATAATAACATGAAACATGAAAATTTGTGGCATACACACATAATCATAGAGAATCATTTCGTAGTAGTCAAGACTCATTTCCAAGACTAACTTAGCGGACAAACTCCATTTCTGAACCGAGTTCACTCCTCATTTCAGTCTTGTTTCACTGATCTGGTTTAACCTGTCGTTCCAACCATGTCTATCTCATGAGATATAAATCTTTACCCAAGGAATTGGAGATAGATATAGGTCCCACCCATCTCATAATGAAACAAATCTTATGTGTGCCACAAAATCATAAATCATACATCATAGCATAACCCATGTAATTAAAATGGGATTCTTAAACATCATGACATCATAAAACAATTAATATAAGATAAAGGAATTCATAAAAATAATTCCATCACAACATAATAAAATAAATGTAATAATAGGGATAGAAACAGAACCCTATATTATCTTATATGGAAAATAATTTTGATAAAACATTTGAACACCATTCTTGAGGAAAATATCATTTCTACTTAAAAAACATTTCCCTTTCTTAACATGTCATACAACATTAAACTAAAAGAAGTTGATTAAAAATAAACATGAAAAATTTTAAAGTAATATTCTTTGAAATAATGTTTTAAAAATCCATTCATGCCGTATAAGTTAAAAAATATTCTTCTCGTACTTTTGTCGGAAAAGTCAAAAAGTACCTCGTATGAAAAATGACAAAAGATTACTTTCATATCATTTACTAAAAACTCACTGAACGGTAAAATTGGATTTAAACAATTTTAGGTGGATTGAAATAATATTACCTATTGAGGAAACATGTATGTGGATGATAAAATACACCCTAGTAAATACCAAAGTATAAACAATCTCGGATAAAAATGAGATTGTGATATTTTCCCTTACCTTAGGTCTGATTTGCTTCGTAAGTGTTCGAATCTCCTGTATAATGATTTAAATAATTTCATTGAATTATTCCATAATCATACTCATTTTTATTATATCATATATGGCCATATTCTTAGCTTCTTATTAGTAATATTTCATTGCTACTTGTTATTCGGGTGTTTATTACGTTTTGTTCTTATGCGTGTTTTGTCGAATAAATTCTTATTATTCTCATTAGGTTATAGATACATCATCTTCAGAAATTTATTAGTGTAATATATATCATATTAATTAATTTAATTCATTTATATAATCATTACTCAATGAAGATCATGTAGAACGAGTCACATCACATCGTGGAGACGGTATTCCGTACGTACGCACGAGCGATGATATCGTTCCCATGATCATGGAATTGTATTGGAGTGTATGAATACTATTTCAGAAACAATATAAATTTAAAATAATCATATATAGTTATTATTTACACCATTATACCCATCCAACTAAGGTGTTGGTGGAAAATAGATTACACCATGGCGTGGAGACGATATTCTGTACATACGCACGCGCGGTGATTTCGTTTTCCGTAGGATATATAGATGATGAAATAGGGTTGTTTCATACTTATAATAATATACCAGTATATGAGTGATACTGATTTTATTAATTCATAATGAAACAACTAAAGAAGAAGAAGTGGAAGAAGAAATAATGTTGAAAGAATCGGTAACAGACATTACCTCTTCTTTGAAGCGCCTCATTGAGAGCTCCACTTAGAGCACTAAAATTGGCCTTTGAAAAAGACCAGGACCGATAAGATGTTTATAGGGAAGTGGAGAAGATAATTTGGCAGGGTTTGGCCGAGCATGATGTCTCAAAGTGACGTGAGGAAGAGAGGTAGGAGTTTCCCTTTTATAAGGGAGGAGAGAGGCACCTTTGAAAAAACTAAAAATATTATTTTATTATAAAGTCCTATTAGGTTTTTAAGAGCATTAAATTTAGTTATATCAAAGATAAGGTGGTTATGGGTCAAAATTATCTCATCCAATTGAATTTACACATGTTTAGCTATCTATTTTAACCTTATCATTTATATTTAACTTTAAATTAGATAATTTATCTTTTACCGTGTCTTCTTGTTTTCTTACAATATAAGTTTAATAAACTTACAATAACAAGCCAAACGAAACCCAAGATGTTTATTATTAATATATATAACCTTATCTAAGTCATTTGGCCGAACTGTATATTTTTAGGAATAAAATAACAATTAATAATAAAATATTTGTTTTAAAAGCATTTTTCTGTCAATTTTGACACTATTTGGTAACTGATTTTTGTGAAAATCAAAACAGAAATATTAGTTCAAAAGAAGTTAATTAAATGAATACTAACATGTCATAGTAAAATATAAAATTATATTAATTTATAAAAAGTATCAAATTACAATTATTTGGGTATTTATAACACCACTAATGTTAATATTTGATTAATATGATAATTACTACATCATCATTGTGACATAAATAAATTAAACTATTTAATGTCTCAAAATTATAAATAAAATACAATTATGTAGGAAATCATTTTATATTTCTAATTAATATTAATAGTCCAATTTATCTTATGTATAACCCTATATTAAAAATTATTTACTTAATAAACATTGATTTTAACTATTTTAACCCTTCTTTAAATAAATTAATATTAAATGTCCTAATCTAATCCATTTGGGCCTAAATGGTCATTTTTTATTACTAAGGTTGTTTTTGGTCGAATTAAACTTATCCAAAAGAATTAGGACATGTTTTAGGGTAATAATAATATCATTTTGACCCTTAATTACCATATTTACTTTTAACTATGGTAAAAAAAGTTAAAAGTTACTATTCACCAAAAATTATTTTCATCTCATTGAACCAAATTTTAGTCCTTGATATTAACTATGTCTCTTGGATTTAAGAAATTATACGCACATAAGTGGTAAAATTAGGTTTTATGTGAATTTGGAAATTCTCCTAGGAGGTGGGTAAAAGACGGCGAAAAGTTCAATAAAATTTTAATATATCTAACATTATTATAAAATGACTCTAATGAATGGAATTGATCTTATATAGGTATTATGTATCAATATTGACCTAAAATATATTTAAATTAAATAAATAATTATTTAAATAAAAATCCGGTTTTTAAATTGTAACATAGTGTTTTCACTATTCATAAAAAATTGAATGTTTTCAGAAAAATACCATAATTTCACCCCAGTCTAATTTCGATATTCCGAATCCAAAAATGAATTCAGTTTTGAAAAATAAAAATTTCAAAATTTCAAAAAGTGGGTATTACTATTCATAATGGATAGTTTTAATAATATTTCAATAGCATATCGTTGTTTAGAGAAACTCGGTATTGAGTACGACGCGAGCTATCGAGGAAGGTCGCGATGGCATGTAAAGAAAGTCATCCTAGTGTTGTGTGTAGTGAATGATTCCATTAATGATTTATATAACAACAAAATATTTCTCAAAAAAGTCTCGGGTGTTACAATGAACCCATGAAAATGAATGATAAGGGTTTTGCACATACCATTGACCTTCGTAATGTCCTAGTTAATGTGTAATTAATTATTGGAAAAAAAATTGATGAATAAATTTTAATGACTAATTAGTTTTTTTAAAAATTATTTTTGTAGATTAATTTATAAAATTTTTTGTATTATGAATCTATTTAGAGAGAGAAACTATGACTTTAACTCTTTTTTGGATCTATGATCTATTAAAAGTGACTTTCAGTCCCTCATGCACAAAAGAAATTTTTTGGATAATCATTTTGTAGAACAAGGGTTGAATTGGAAATTGATATAAAATTATTAAATTTTATGTTTTAAATATAAAAACATCATGTATATTTCCTTATATTCATAAAGAGTGAAATAATTATACAACATAAGGACAAAGGGATATGAAACAAATGTCATTCTAATACCTGACTCTTGTTAAGATGATGGACTTTTAAAGTAGATATATTTATGGATTTTTCCACTCAACTCTTGATTTTATCACCCAAATTGTTGTGTTCAGTTACTTAAATATCTTAATATAAATATTTTCACTTTTCTTCCAAGACTATTTTATCACTTTTCTCTAACGTTCTCTTGTGTCGAAACATTTTTATATGTTATTCGATTTGACGATTTTAATTCATATTCTATCTTAATGGGGGTTTAATTTATGAACTGTTTTATGATGTGGTATTTTATAAATGTTAATAATAAAATATAGAATCCATACTTCCCATGTTCAATTATAAAGTTTTATGATGACATTTATTTAATGTGGGGAGAATAAAACACCAATATAATTTTATAAGAATAAACTATTATTTAATAACATGTATTACACAAAATAGAAAGTGTTATATGGAATATAACATCCCTATAATTTATATTATATTTATGATTTTAAAAAAAATTAATATATAACATTGATTTTACATCACAAAATACTTGGTTCCGTAGCATTCCATAGAACAATGAGGTTCGTTGATATCATACCATACAAGAAATACCACGTTTTCCCAAATACTATTAATAACCTCATATAAATTGAAAATTATATATTATAAAGTAAATTTATTTTTATGAATATGATTTCCTTTCTTATAAACATATGAGGTTTTATTAATTTGTTTCTATTTTATTAACAATGTAAATAAAAACTGTTTGAATATAAAGGTATAGTCATTATTAAAAATATCATATTGGGACAATGGTGTTTTATCATAATTAATTATGTTAAATTATATTATTGAATTATAATAATTAAATTAATATATTATATTTTCACAAAATGATTTCACATTCGTCAAATATATATTATGGTTACATGATAAGAAGTAATCCAATTTCATACATAAAAAACTATATTTTTCTAAAGGTAGTTTTTCTTCAATTTAAAGGGTATATTAATTTAAAAACAAATTTTGAAAACATTATAAATTTTATTTCAAAAAATAAACATCATTTTTAAATTTATAATTTCAAAATCATCTTAAGGTTATTTCTGTTATTTTTTAGAGATCTAGCAATTTAATGTATAGTGAAAATTGCTGAATTTTTAATTGGAAACTGATATTTCATATAATTATTTTATAATTTTAAATTATATTTTTCATTTGTTTTGATGTTGATTTAGTAAAATAAGAAATATATTAATAAAATTTATATCATATAAACTATTTCCCCATTTAATTTAGATATAAAAACATAGTAATGTTTTTATAATTTTAACATTAAAACCCTAAATTCTCTCTAGACATGTTGAATTAATTTAAATTACGATTTTTCACTTCAATGTATTGAATTTATATAAATTGATTCAAAATTTTGAACCAAATTAAATTATAATTTATAACAATTTAATATAATTTTTTTATCAAATTGATTATAACAATTATTTAAAATTAATTACAGTTTTATAGTAAATGCATGATTACTTCGTTGTTAAACAATGAATATAAATTTTATTACTGGCCAAAACATGTCAACATTCCATTTCATGGAAGTATTTATCCCTTTCTCATGATACGATTAAATTTTTGGTAATATGTAATATTTTGGTTTTGTAAAAAAGTGGCTAAACTTACATTATTTTAAAAAATGTCAATTGTGTCCTTTATCTATCTTATAAAAGGGCTCCACCTCTTATTTTCAAATAACACCATAAAAACATTCTATATGACAATCCCAAAAAAAATTATCCACTTAAATATTATAAACAACATCCCCCTCTCATCTGCTTTTGGATTCGGATTCCCTATCATTTACCCTCTAGTTTTCAGATTCGAACATCCTACCGTGTACCCTCTTATTTTGGACTTTGGATTTCATCCTATTTACCCCATGTTTACTTAAGATACCCCTCCAAACACTTTGATATCATAGAACACATAAAATTACCCAATGAATTGGATAGAGATATTGGTCCCACCCCTCCCATAATGTAATCATATATACATTTTCCAAAAAATAAATAAAATTCATAACCTATGAAATTAAATTACTATCGTACACATGTTATCATATCATAACTTTTGTAAAATGATACAACTTTCGCAATCATATTATTAAAACCTTATTCGATGAAAATAAGAGGGTTTAAAATAATATAACTCATTAAATTGAAAAAAGTTTTATAAAAACGATGTCATTAAAAAATAATCCTTGAAAATAATGAATTCA
This sequence comes from Viscum album, assembly GCA_963277665.1. Lineage (NCBI taxonomy): Eukaryota > Viridiplantae > Streptophyta > Magnoliopsida > Santalales > Viscaceae > Viscum > Viscum album. The sequence continues at coordinate 38,352,743 of OY728157.1, read as the reverse complement.
ATAGAATAATGATTCATTTCCCCAATAAGGATTGAGTAACACTTACTGATGTCATGTTATATTAGAAATAATTTTGAAAATATAATGATAATATTCCCAAGTTGTAAAGGATTTTTCTTAGACTCTGAAAGACCCATGATAAATTTATAGAAGATAAGATATTCTTGAGTAGCAATAGATAGTCATTGTATATTTTCTGTAGCAGTGGAAAAACTGTATGAGTGTATATACTACATTGAAGGAAGTATTGTTGTAGTAACTACATTGGTTGAGGTATTATAGTAGTTACTATATAATCCTAGGAAAAATAGCAGTATTATCCACTAGATTTCCATTTGGGGAAAAAAATGGGCTTCCATTCACATGGGATTTCGGTCCATGTAACCGGTCTCCCTCTTTCTATAGAAATGGGGGATTATTCTTTGAATTAATAATAAAATTTGGTTTCATCCCCATACATAAAAAACAAAAAAATTGAAATATCATTAAAATAACACTTCATAGCCATTTTTTTTCTCCTTTGAAAAATTTTCCTAAAAAATAGATCATTTTGAATACTATTTTCATGAATATAAACATGATAATTTATAATAGAAGTTTCGAAAACTTTTTAAAGTCACATTCACTTTGAAATCATATAGAGAAACTTTAAAATATTTTGTAACTATTTTCCCATTAAAAAATTTAGAATAAGCAAGAAAAGCTTTTTAAAAAACCAAATTCCTTGAACATAAATTGAAATCATAATAACAAATCATGAAAATGATTTTAAGACCCTTTATTTGATATTATAATTTAAAAATGTTTCTAGAAATCTGGCTTTTATTAATGAAAATGCAGCTTTAGAAAAATTAAGATGGGAAAATCAGTATATACCCTTATGGGTAAAACGAAATCCCCTTTTATGGTGAAAAATATTATAAAAAGTAATTATTAAGATAGAAACAATAATATTCCTTAAAAAACATTAATAACTGATACTAATGGACAAAATTTTATGCCTATAAGATAATAGTATAATATTCTTGGAATCCCTTTTTGTAAATAATAGTGTAAAATAAAAAAAACTAATAAATAAAGATAGGGGTAATTTCATATTTTAATAAAAATATTTTTTTCATTATAATTAGTTTAATATAGTAGAAATAATGATACTAATATATGTACAAATTAAGACTAACCAGATGAGAAAAAATTTCATGACTGTTCATGAAAGATGAATCAAAAAATTTTATTACAAAATGTGTTATCATAGTCAACCTCAATAAATGGTGATATTGTATCAATAAAAACATACCATATTGTTACTATTTATCATACATCCCATATAAGAATATTAAATTACATGGATCATTATGATATCATGAAAAGAAAGAGATTCCTTTTGTAACATGTACAAGGTTTTTTATATACATCGTATAAAAATATAGGTGTATAACAAGGAATCTATTTCAAATAAGGATAAATAAGAAAAAATAAAATATATGATTAGGTTACTTTTTAATCAAAAACCCAATGAGAGAAAATCATAAATGGTTATGTAAATACCAATATATTGATGTATAATTAGAAAAAATATATATATTATTAGTGTATATATTTGGAACTGGTCTTAATTCATTATTTTAGACAAAAATTTAACTATCAATGAAATTTATTTTTTATAATGGTGTAGATATTTAGATAATTCAGCTATAACTAATAAATAACAACATGATTATTACAAAGTATGCACATCTACACAGTAATAATTTTTTTCAAAAATAATAAAATTATTAAAAATATAGGTCTCATATCATGAAAAATCATCAAATTCATTCATCATAGCATATTATTTTTCCTTAAAAATATTAATATATGTGAAAAAAATTTCCATACAAGGGACGACCTAAAAAATCGCAATATGGGAAATCAAGGGGAACTGTTTATATGTGATCTTGAGAGATATAAATAATAACCCGAGGACCATCATAATGGAATGAGAAAGAGGAATATCATGACGATTAGAACATTGATCATAATATGAAATTTTTTCTAAAACCTTTAATTTAGATATTCATAATGATATCACAACGTTTAACCCCTAAAGTTTCATATCACCGTGGTCTATCCCCTGGTTTTCAAAAATATGACAATGTTATTCACCAAGGTATTGTAAAACATGTCATCTGTAGAGATTAATTCTGTTACAAAATTCAACAGAGTTTTATCATGGGTCACAAATATTATGAATGTATTTCCATTTTATCCACATAAGTCACAATTATACAATTCATAAATAACCCATAGATAATAATTGAAATGATTTTCATATCAAAATCATGATGTTTTAAATAGTTCTTAAAAACATGATCATTGTGTCATTTATAACATAATGAAATGGAATGATGGATAAATGAATGTAATTAAAAGAATAAAATATATCAATTCAATTTAATTATGAATACCCATTTAAATAAAATAGTTATGAGTATTCAGAAAAGTGAAATAATATAATTTCTTGAAAAAAATATACATTTTATGACAAAAATTTCATAAAATAACGTCTATGCAACATGGTTTTTGAAAACATAAAAAATAGAAGAAAAATGAGTCACCATTTTATAAGTGACTCATAATATTTTATTGGGAAATAATGAATTATAAATAATAAAATGTTATGTAAACATGAAAGTCATTAAACATAAAGGATAACTTCAATGGAAAATAGAGAAGTTGAGAATTCCCTTACCACATAAGAAAAACATGATTACATATCATTAAGGAAATAAATTATAAAAAACAACATTGGTAGAATATAATAATTCTTGTTATACTAATTCAATGGTTTGTATATATACATTATATGAAAATAATTGTGCATAATATCATCATATGCCCGATAAATGGAGATTGAGACAATGTCCCTTCCCTTGAGTCTATCTTGTCTATAGTGTTCATTATCGTCCTGAATAATAAAAATAATTTAATTTATATTTTTTTATAATATTTAACATTATTTTTATTCATTTTATATCACTTATTCCCATGTTATAATAATTACTTAATTATTTATGTTATTATTAGACGTTTAGTTTATATTTGGTACTCGAGAAAAAAATCAACATGTTGTCATTACAGATGTCCATATGGCCATAATTCCATCATAATTATCATTAAATTCATGATTTAAATATAATTTATATCCATTATATATGTCATTATAATTTTTCATAACATTTGAATATAATAAATGAAATTTACTTTTCGTAGAGACAGTAGGTCGTACGTATTCTTGAATGCTACATTCATTTCTTTTTCATATTAAAAGAATTAAAACTAAATGATATATAATAATATTATAAGTACACTATAAAATATATGTTATATATCTAACATAATTAAATTAATTCCATCCTTTATATGTTCCATGTTCGGAATGGATTTGTCACATCATATTGAGGGGGTTGTAGTCCACACTTCATCAAATGAAATTATCATATTTACACATTATGGAATGCATAATGATTTTTTGTAAATAAAATTTATATAATAATAGAAAAAATATAAATATAATATATATATATTATATAAATATTTTAAAATCATAATATCAACCATGATAGGTGGTAATAGAAAATTAAAAATTGATAGTTTCGTGAGGCAGTAGTTCTACGTATACAGAAATAGTGTCTTCCATATCCATTACATAAAGGTCTGTGTCAGCAGAGATATAAAAAATATCATGAATAAACCCTATAGTATTTTGGATTTAGGTTTATTTATTTATTAATATATCAAATAGGGGATATGGTATGGAGAAGGGATATAATGAAAAATAGTTTGAGAGGAGAGGTTGCCTCTAAATCAAGCTACTCTTTTTGATTTGAGCAAAAAGAATTTTATGGATTTCCCTATTTCCCAAATTAATGATTCTAGAATGAAAATAGGGATATTATAAGCTTCTGATTGTGTAATATGGATGATGCAATATTCTTGATAGGTTTGAGTATGTTGTTTTAATTTGTGGCCTTTTAAAAAGGGGTGAAGGGGAGCATTAGTGAAGTCCTAATATATTATTTTATTATAAATTTATTTTGGAATTATTAAAATTAAAAAGTGATATATTTTAAGAATAAAATGTAGATGGGTCAATATACACTATACCAATAGGTTTTAGACAAATTTAGATGACAAAATTATCCTTATATTTTATCTTTAACCCTTAGTTAAAAACATTTACCCTTACCATGTCTTCTTGTACTCTCATGCTATATGGTTTTTATAGTTACTATAAAATGACAAGAGAACAAAATGTGGAACATTAATAAAAATTTTACAATTATTAAAGTCATATTTCCTAATCATATATTTTTATGACTATTATATCATTTAATAAAATAGTATTATATTTTAAAACATATTTATGTCAATTTTGACAACATTTAGAAAATGATTTTTTTGATGTCATGGAACATTATTCCATAAAAAAAGATTCATGAAATCAAATATAACATGTCATAAACATCCTTAAAATTATTGGATGGCATGAAATTATCAAATTAATTTTATTTTAAAATATATAATATCATTTATTTTAATCTTTCATTAACAAGGTTATAACTTCATCATCATTGTGTCATTTAGAAATTTTTTTTATTTAATGCCTAAAATTTATAAATAAAATACGATGATGATGGAAATAATTTTTTTTCTAATGAATATTTTTAATAGAATATATAATTTTTATAAACTAAATTAAATTTTTTTAGTTATTATATACTTGTTTATATCATATTACCCTTTTTGTTAAAATAAATATTATAAAATTCATTATCACACTCGTTGGGCTCTATGTGGTCTTCAAATCTACCCAACGAGGCTCATGGTCAGACATATCTAATAATATAGTATTAGTACACATTTTAGTGTCGTATTATATTGTTATAATATTATGGTTTCCCTTATTTACCTGATTTACCCTTTAATAATGGAAATAAAAAAACACTCGAGTTACTATTTCTAATGTAAAAAAATAATAGGTACCTATTTAAAAAAATTTACCTTATGAATCCAAATATGGGAATTTTTTATTTAAAATTCAAATAATAAATGTTTAGTAAATTAATTTAAAACTCATTCATATTGTGAAAACAAGAAACCGGGTTTTTTAATATTAAAACTTTATAAAAGATTCAAATGTTCTTACCTATTAATTTAATGTATAATTAATAAAAATTAAATAAACTAAAATAAAAGATAAAAATATATTATATTTATACTTTAATATCATTAAATAATATGATTTAACCATATAAATTATCTCTATGGAGAAAAGTTGTTATCAATTAAAATTTAGTGTATTTTTACTATTCATCAAAACATGGGAGTTCTTAGAAAAATATGAAAAATTCATATGAAATAATTTTTGATAGACCTATTATAATTAAGAATTTTATTTTTTAATACAGCAACTATAATGGCGTGATAAAATAAATTTAATAATGGTTCGCCATAAAAAGGTGGTAAAACAACATTTTTTAAAAAATAGATCTTTTTTACTAAAAAATCAACATATTTTTATATCATATCCAGAATAAATATAAAATTAGTTTTAAATAATTAAATTTAATATATAATATATTTTTTCCAAATAAATGACAATACAAAAATAATTATATGACTTTAGAAAAAAAAGTTATTCTCGTTTTAAATAGGTTTTCATAAAAAACAAAACCTTTAAATTCAATTCGTTTAAATTTCTTTTTCTAATATATTTGGTAACTAATTAATCATTATCTAACAATTTTTAAACCATATATTCATAATTTAAAGGATACTTTTCATTCTCTCCATTCTAACAGCTCGGTTAAAAAAGCAATCTAATATTATTTAGCTATTCGTTAATGCTTGATCTAGCGTATCATATTTTCTATTGAAGATAGTGTTTCTTTCCTAAAAATAATGATGATACACTTTAGGCCAAAAAATGAAGATATAGGTTAATAAGGCATGTATCTCAATGAAATAATGATGGATATGATATTCCCTTACTTTTTTCTTAACACTCATCATACTCATTCAAATCAAATGTATAATAAATGTATATTTATTGTACATATTTTACAGAACAATAATTTTATGCCGAATGTCATATATGGTTTGATTATGACTTTATATAACCTTCTCGTTAAAAATTTCATGTCATGGTTGTTTTCAGGTAATATCCGCTTTGATTTCCTCTTGTGTCTTAATAACATATATTCTTTCTCTATATTATAGTATCTTGATTTCTATAATTAATAACTAGATAGAAATGACATGTATATTCAATATAGTTGTATTATAATAGTCTATATAATATTGAATTATGAAATGAAATACATTTTTCATAATGATGCTACATCATACATATACATGAACATTGTTTCTATTTTATTATCATAGTGAATGAATGAGAGTAAAAGGAATATATGAATATATGTATAAAGTATAATTAATGTAAAATTATTATATAATATTAATTGTAAAGGTTCAATAAACATATCCTTAATACATTACATATAGTTTCTAGATGAATCACACCAATTTAAGGGGTGGTAGTCCATAGTTCATCCTGATAAATTATAATCATTAGCGATGATAGAATGTAAAATGATATGTGTTGTAATAGAATTAATGCGGAATAATGAGATTATAAATTACATTAATATTATATAAAAATAGAGTTACCATCATAATTTCACCCATGAAGGATGTTAGTGATTATGAACATTCATCATATTGGGAGGCGGTAGTTCGCTATACACATAAAAAATATGTTCGATAACATTAGATTGTAGTGTGTGTGTGTGTAAGTCAAAATATATGAATAAAATATCAATTTATATTTAGGATATTTTTCTATAAATAAATATATAATATAGAGTCTGTATGAGATGGAGAATGAAAATTAGATATATGGTCTTGATGGAGGATGTCACCTCTTCGTTGGGTATCTCATTTGTGTTTTCATCAATAAACTTCCTTGAATTTATTTCTAACCAAATTGAGGATTCAAGTTTAAATTAAAAGATTTTGGGGATATATATTTTTTGAGCTTTTCCATACATAAGTGGCTTGAGAGGTGTATGGAATTGGGAGGAGAGGAGGCCTTTTATAATGGGGGACGACTGGAAGTCTTGTAATACAGTACAAAAAGTATTCCCTACATATGTTTTTTATTTCTAGTAGACCCAATTATGGTAAAATGTAGATCATATAGAGGATAGGTTCTAAATATATCCATAAAATGGATTTTGGTGATCTTTATATGTCATATCAGGACTTATAATTATTGTTTTGTTGCTTTCAAATATTAATTCAATCTTAATCGTTGTAACTAATTATAATTGCCTCTACATATCATATATGTCAGAAAATGATTCATCCTATTAGAAATTGTAAATTATTATGATTCAAATTATTATGAAATTTTTTTCAAATTACAATCACATAAGTGGTAGAAGTTAATTTATATTTAGTTCTACCGAAGGGATGACAAAGAAGTTATTAAAATGAAAACAATTCAGAATATTTCAATGTTTTTATAACCAATATCATAGTGAAATTGATTACAATGAATTTAATCAGTTAAATAGGTAATGTTTTGATATAATAAACTATTAAAATAATTTAAAATTACTTTTTATCATTATAAATAAATTAAATAGGAAATCAGTTTGGTGTTAAGTTTATGTATTATCACCTATTCATTAAAAATGAAATTCATAAGAAAAATATGAAAAAGTTATTGTAACCTAATATTTAAGTATCTCGTTATAAAATGAGGTTTTTTTTAAATTATTAATCTACAAAAGATCCAGAATTTGGATTTCATTTATGTTCTCCACCAAAAGTATTAAAAGTAACATAATAAAAATATAATTATTTAGGTATAAAAATGGGATTGTTATTATATTATTCCCATATAATCCATTGGATGAATATAAAAATTATTTTAATGAATATATAAAAAATAAATTTATTTAATCTCTTTATATAGTAGTGATTAATTTAATTTATTATTATAAATCAACCTTTTCATATGATAATAGTATTTTAAAATATCTTTATGTTTTTATTTATATCGTTTCAACATTATTTTTATATTAATACGTAAAAAAATGAATTTTACTATAACATAGTTATTCATATAATAATAAATTTAATGAAAATGTTATTTCTTATTAAATTTTTTTTTTATTTTAATAAATGTTTTATTTTTTGGTAACACATAGACTTTTTTTAACACATGCCATAAAAGAATTTAAGTAATTTATGTTATGTAATATAACCTCAATGTTCTAGAGAAAGATAAAATTTATGTTAAGTGTAATGAATTATTGATGTGGTGTGGCATATAATGAAATCTAGACATTGTTATTAAATATAAAATAAACTCTTATATGTATTTCCTAAACTGAAAAATATAAAAAAGATAAAATTAATTAAAACAATTTATATTCAAATTATCCGAGAGTTACATTCCAACAACATAAATTAATTTATTCCCATGACATTTCACTATGTAATCAAAGGACTAATAATTTAATGTTTTTTTTTTGAAAATAAAATAGTACAATGAACACTAAAACATCATTTAAAATTGAACGTCAAAAACATAATGGTTACTATAAGTATCACATAACAAGGATTCCAAAAAAGGAGAACATTGGTGGGAAGTGAAAAAGATGATATATTGGAAATGAGTAAATATTAATAGGGAGTGGTAGACATTATCAATCATTGTTATGTAATGACCAATAAATATGTATGGTCATCAAAGTCATAAATCAATGATGATGTAAATAGATGTCCATTAAATAGAATTATGCTATTATGACAGCATATTATTTATAGATCATTTTTAAAAAGTTGAATTATATTAATGAAAAGATATAATTGAATGATTTTAGAAAATCCTCTCCCTTTTCTGTTCTTTGATCCACATCAGCACTTTATCCAAAAAAGGTTTTTTATTTTTCATTCCTGAATTACATACAGATCATGAGATCAATGATATGTCATCAAAATTATGATATGTTATCAGAAAAAAATATAGTTTGATGATGTTATCCAATATGCATAAATCCACAAGTTGTGAGAAAACACATTAATCCTAACAACACCATCTAATATAAATATTAAAAAGTCCATAAATGATTAACCTTATAACAATTATGAAAGATTAAAATACAAATAATTAGAAATAAAGACACAAAATCATATTAATAACTGTGACCCATGTATCACAATTTTTCTCATTGTTATAATATTCCAAACATGTGAATACCATCATCATATAATCCCCTAAATCATGATAATAACCTCAATTACCACAAATCCATTTAGAAAACTTACATTGTTCATTATTCAAATAAAAATATTATACGTTTTTTAAATCTAAGAATATCTAAACATCATAATTGATGGTGTAAACCACTTTTCAAAAAATTAGTTTAAGATACATGGAAACATGTAGTGTAACTTTTATTTAATCATAACCAACAAATCATTCTCCAAATATAAATGTATAAACCTGTATAATTAACAAAATGTTACCTTAACATAATAAAAATATAACCTTTCTATGAAATAACCATTCAACATAACATATTCAACCACTGATGAAATCTTTATCAGAAAATAATTATTTATTTTAATGAATCTTATAACATTATATTTGAATTTTCAATCATATAATCATCATTTATCCATCATTATTTGTAAACCATAACTCGTTATTCAATATAATATTCCTGAATATCTCATTCCATGAATTTGAAATATGAATAATCTATTATGCTTCATAAATATTAATCTAATAATGATTATTATATTTAATGTAAAAAATAAAAGAAGAATATCAAAAACCATTCAAATGATGTTCGTGGTCTCTTTATCTTCATATGTATTACCAATATTCATACAAACATCATTATTATTATTATGATATTTCCTCATGGGAAATAAATTTCAATAATTCCCATATATTCAAAATCTAAAACCATAAATCTTATTCTTGTTTATTTCTAGTTTTCTATATTATACTCAACCAAGAATGATGAGGCAAAGAAACACATAGTATTCCTAAAAACCTAATTATAAAAAAATTACATATAGGATTTATAATAAATATACCTACTTTTTAATCATTGACATTTTAGGTTTATCATAAGATATCCACAATAATCATCTATTTACATTATTCAATATAAATATTAAAGACTTTTTTAATTTCTAATTCATATATCATAGTAGTGTCAAATCATTTGTTAAACAAGGCATGTTGACATGTTCCATGTTACTTGGAGTTAGGCCCATGAAATTTTGTAAGAGTTATTACTCCTAGTTACATATATTAAAAATCCAAATACACATATATTATACAGAGTTATGTGTTTTTATTGAAATCCACTCACTCTATCATTTATCAAAATTCTACGAAATTTTCCCAGACATTAACTCATCCATATATTTATCCTTAGAGTCATCACAAGATATATCATTATAAATATATCTGGGTAAGTCACCGTGGTTTTCACATCGTAGATTCTTAAATTAGAAGAAATTTTCACTCTAATACAAAATATAATTCCATAATATGAACGTACATAGACATTACATCACATTTAACGAATATTAAAAACATTTCAAAAAAAGGAACCCACAGACCTTTTTGGATTAGTGACTTTGGAAACATGGAAAAAGATTCTCTTAACTCGGGGAAATATCATCAATTATTCCCACAATTATAACCCCCTTAGTATTTATACATGAACACCTTTCTTCATAACCTGGTAAATATCAATAGAATAATGTGGTGATCTAAAAATCTATATAACCATAAATAATGAAAAAGTGTAAAATATAATGATCGTAAGGGTATGATAATGTGATGTTGGTCATTACAATATCATCCCATACATATCGAAAATAATTAACATGAATCATGGAATAAATATTTTCATTTTATATGAAATTAGTAATAAAGAAAAAAATACCATGATTCATGAAATATTAATATAATAAAAAGACTTGTGATTATTGAAGACAAAAAAGCATATAAAAATTCTACATCAAGGCTTCGTTCCAATATATTTTTAATATGTTTTGTATATGTTATTCAATTGTGTTCTTATATTGGTCTTGGGATTCCATCCCATGTACCCACTTGTTTGGGATTGGGATGTCTCACCATATACCCTCTTATTTCGGGCATGGTATGTTTTCCCATGTACCCTTTTATTCTAGATTGGTATTCCCTCATGTGTACCCTTTGAGATCATTTACTATTTATAATTACCTATTTCATTGGAAGAAGATATTGGTCCCACCCATCTAATTGTGAAATCATGCATACATGTGGAACATAATCAAATGAAATCATATCAAAACTCGTGAATGGAAATGGGTATCACAGACATGTAGTCATATAATATCATATGGAATGTTTTACGGGTTCCATAATAATTTCATCAAATTCATTACAAATAGAAAGAAGAGGGTTTCAAAAACATATATTTCATTAAAGTTAAGTAGGTTTCATAATCATCATTCCACTAAATGAATAAAATATGATTAAATAATTTAATGTAAACATTTTATCATATCCCCAATAAGTCATGAGTAACACCTGCTAATGTCATATTGTAATGGAAATAATTTTTATATATCATTAAAAAACACTTCATGATGAAAATATCCATTCTTTGTTGAAAATTGCTTCTTAAAACGTAAAAATATTTGAAATCCATTTTGAAGAAAATAATCTCTAAAAATATAAAGGAATAATAGATAATATTTTCAAATAATATTTTCTATGTATACATGTATAGTAGCTTTGAATCTTTTTGTAATCCCTAATCCATTAAAATTTATAAAATAGCATCAAAACATTATAAAAACCTCCATCCATGAAAAAAATTAAAATATATAAAGAAAGACTGAAAGTTATTAAAAAAATTTATTTTTAATTTCATTTTGAAAATATTTTATTAAAAATTTTAGTTTTAGAAATAAAATGGATGCTTCAATTATATTAAGGTGAGTAAATCAATATAGGTCATAATTAGTTAAAAGAACATTCCTTTGGTATAGATAAAATGTTATAAAATTACGGTTTTTTCAAATGGATTAGAAAATTATTCTATAAACATTGGTAAAAGAAAAAAGGCTATAATTTTCATTTTATTGTCATAGGATATTATTATAATATTCTTGGAATCTCCCTTTGGAATTCATGGTTTTGAAAGAACATATGATTCTGACCAAAGAGGTATGTATGGTTATATTTTCTTAAGAACATTCTATTAAATATATCATGTACAAAGGAGTGGAAAAATTAACAAGTATATGAAGAAATAATGAATAATAATTGGAGAATATAATTCATTAGTTTTTATGATACATGTATAATAATATTTCATTACAAAATTGATTAATAATAAAAAATCTTGACAAATGGTGAGATTATTTCAAATAAATCGTACCACATAATAACATTGAATCATATGCCCAATGTAGTAAAATGAAATTATCGGGAACATTAAGATATCATAAAATTAAGGAGATTAATGATATAATAATTCAATTAAATTTATTTACCTCATATGAAAAATATAGTTTTTTATCATTGCATGTGTCTCGATAAAGACATGTTGAGACAAAATTACTTTACCAATTTTGTATCTTTTGAAACATAAATCCCATTATTGAATGATAAAAAATTGGTTTTGTAAATACCTATATATTTTACTATATTAATCATATACTACATTCATTTTCAGTATATACACCACAAAAATGGAGTGATAGGTGAATAAGGCATGTATCTCTAAAAAATATAGAGTGAGCTGAAATTAACATTCCTTATGTCATCACTCACATTGGACTTGTAAAAATATACTATATAATAAATGTAATGTAATTTTAAAATTTTTATAGAACCATATTATTAGATATAAAACAATATATGGTTTGATTAAGAATTTATATTATCCTTTTAACCGAATTTTCATGTCAATGTTACGCTTAGGGTAATATTAACATTTTTTTTCTTTTTTCTTAATGTATTATATTATTCATCATTAAAATTTTATATTGATTCATAGAATTTCAACCATGATATTTATATCATGTATATTTAGTATAATTTTATTTTAATAATCTATATAATATATATGTATTAAATATAATACACCATTCATGGAGATGGTTGGTTGTACGTATGCATGAACACTATTTCCAATTATTTATCATATTTAAATGAAGGTAGTAAATTATATATATTTATATTTATATATAATATCATTTTACTATAATTATTATTTCATATTTATCCAATTGATTCACTATATATATATTTAATACATTCCATGATGTGTGTGAATGAATCACATCTCCTTTGAAGGGGAACATTCCACACTTCTCTAAATGAAATTATCATATTTACACAAGACTGAAGTTATACAGATATGGTTTTATTGAAATTAAAAAATAATAAAGACATTTTAAATATAATAAATATTATATTAAAATATATTTTCAATCATAATTTTCTACTATGAGAGAAGTTAAACGATTAATTAATAAAACCTATTTTGTGAGGCGATGGTTCGCTATACGAATCAATTATATGATCGTCAGCAATTAGTTGTAATTCTTGTGTTATTAGGTAAAACACATAATTTTTTTTTACTATATTGAGGATACATTTATGGATTATCATATTGAAATAAAGATATTAAAGGGGATATAAAATGAAAATAAGATAACTGATCTTGATGAAGTATGTTTCCTCTTCTTTGGGTAACCCGTTTTGGTTTATATCAATGTACTTCTTTGTGATGATTTATACCAGAAATATATGATTAATTGGGGAAGGTATGGATTATATAGTGATATTTGAGAAGATTGTAGAGACTGAAGCTTGACACACATGGAAATTACATTACTTTTGCGGAATACGTAATACATAACAAAAACAAACACGCACGGACCATAATAGTTTACTATATATGGAAACTCGGAAAAATAATCTTTTAATCATGGTGAAAGATCTTCAAAATATCCCATAAATTTCATACAATTTTTGTTTTCTTACCTCAATCCTTTCGTTATATCCTAAGTAAATGAAAACATAAAAATGTAGAGCTCAAATGATCACTAAGGGTAAACATAGAGAAAATAAAACAATCCATAAACATTTGAATACAAAAAACGTGAACATAAAATATAAACATCAAAATCATGAGCAAAGACATAAATATTGTAAGTTCATAAGGAATATATCATAATGGAACATCAATCCTCATAAAATATCCTGGGTAGAAAACAATTAATTGTGTCAAACCATTAAGCACTTGATATGATTTCCATAGTAACTAAGGCATTTCTGCCAAGACCATCTTAGTGGACAAAGTCCATTATTGAACTGAGTTCACTCCTCGTTCCAGTCCTATATCACTAAAATAGATTAACTTTCCTTTCCAGCCATGTCTATCTCGTGAGATATAAATCTTTACCCAATGAAATGGAGGGATATATAGGTCTCACCCATCTCATAATGAAACCATTCTTATATGATCCACAATATCATAAATCATACATCATAGCATAACCCATGTAATAAAAATTGAATTCTTAAACATAGTGACATCATAAAACAATTCATATAAGATAAAGGACATCATAAAAATAATTCCATCACAACATAATCAAATAAATTTAACAATATGGAAAGAAACATAACCATATATTTTCTTAGATGGAAAATAATTATGATAAAACACTTGAACTCCATTCTTGAGGAAAAGATCCTTTCTAATTAAAATTGTATTCCCATTCATAACATGTTATACAATTTTAAAAGATGTTAATTAAAAATAAACATGAAAACATGTAAAGGAAGATTCATGGAAATAATGTTCAATGAAATCATAAAAATCAATTTATTTTGTATAAGTTAAAAAATCATTTTTCTCATACTTTCCCAGAAAAGTCAAAAACTACCTCGTTCTAAAAATGACAAAAGATTCATTTCATAAATTTTACTAAAAAATCACCAATGAATAATATTTGATTTAAAAAATTGTATGAGAATATAAATAATATTAAATATTTTGGAAACATGGATGTGTATGATAAATATTCCCCAAAAAATTCTGATTTATAAACAATCTTGGATAAAATGTGATTGGGAGATCTTCCCTTAACATAGGTCTGATATGCATCGTACATATCCGAACCACCTGTATAATGATTTAAATAATGTAATTTAATTATTACATAATAATATTCATTGTAATGATATCATATATGGTTCAATAATGACTTTATATTACCCATTCATTTGTATGTTCCAGGTTAAAGGAGCGTTTTGGGTAAAATCTTTTTATTTATCGTACATGTTTGGACTTATTGTTCTTGATATTATTATTAATTATATCTTCATTTAATTACTTTCAGAATTTAAATCATGATTTATATATCATATATATATTCATTATATATATATATATATATATAATATATATATAAATGAAATGAAATACACCATTCATGGAGACGGTAGGTCGTACGTTTGCATGAACACTGTTTTCCTTTCCTTATTGACTTGAATGGAAGTATTTAGATGATATATATATATATACAAAAATCAATTATCATTATAATGTCATATATTTAAAAAATATTTATTATATATACTTTTTAATCATTCTTTAATTGTTAACATGGAAAATGAATCTCATCTCGTTGTGGAGACATTAATCCGTACGTATGCACGAGCAATGATATCATTACCATATATATTTAATGGAATTTGAGTGGATGATATAATATATTAGAATTATTATGATGTTATAATAACTATATATAGTTATTCTTTACACCACTATACCCATCCAAGTAAGGTGGTGGTGGAAAAACAGATTACACTAAGGCGTGGAGATGTTATTCCGTACGTACGCACGCGCGGTGATTTCATTTTTCGTAGGATGGATAAGTGGTGAAATGGGTTTGTTTCATATTTATAATAATATATCAGTATATTAGTGATACTTATGTTATTACCTATAATTAAACAACTAACGAAGAAGAATTTTAAGAAGAAATTAAACTTGAAATAATCGGTAGAAGAGATTACCTCTTCTTTGACGCAGTTCTTTTAAACTTCTTCTTAGGACACTATAGTTGGTCTTTTGAGTATTAAAGAACATATATGATATAACTAGAGAGGTTTTTAAGAGTAATTGGAAGATTTTTGTTGATATTAAAGGCTAAAAATTGTGTGAAGAGAAGAGGGAACGAGTTCCCTTTTATAAAGGAGGAGAGGGGCACCTTTGAAAAAACATAAAATATTATTTTATAATAAAATCATATTCGGTTTATAATAGCTCAAATTGATTTATTGATAATATAAAGTGGGTATGGGTCTAAATCTTCTCAAAAAATTGGTTTTAGACAAGTTTAGGCTACTATGTTAACCTTATCATTTATATTTAAATCTATGTTAACTAATTTTACTTTTACCGTGTCTTCTTTTTTTCTAAGACTATATGGTTAATAAACATACAATAACAAGCCAAACGAACCCCAAGTGGTTCATTATTAATATATATAACCTTATATAAGCCATTTTGACGAACCATATATTTTTAGGTATATAATAACAATTAATTATATAATATTTGTTTTAAAAACTATTTTATTTCAATTTAAACACTATTTGGTAATTGATTTTTGTGAAAATCATAACAACATGATTAGTTCGTAAAACATTAATGGAATCAATATAAAAATCTCATATTAACCTATAAAATTAGTTTCATTAATAAAAAGACTCAAATTACATTTATTTCGGTATTTATAACATCAATTATGTTAATATTTAATTAATAAGTTGATTACTGCATCATCATTGTGTCATAAATAAATTAAATATTTAAATGTCTAAAAATTATAAATGAAGTACAATTATGTATGAAATATTTTTATATTTCTAATAAATATTTATAGTAGAATTTATCTTATTTATAACCATTTATAAAAAATGTTTTACTTATTAAACATTGATTTTAACTATTTTTTACTCTTCTTAAAATAAAATAATAATAAGTTTCTTAATATAATCCTAGTGGAACTAAAGGGTATTATTTTATTGATAAGGTTTTTTTGGTTCAATTAAACTTTTCCAATAGAATTAGGATATGTGTTGTGGCAATAATAATATCATTTTTACCCTAAATTACTCAATTTACTTTTAACCATGGTAAATAAAAGTAAAAAGATATTGTTCCCCAAAACTTAATTTTATCTTAATGAACCAAATTTTACTCCATAATATTAATCATTTCGCTTGGATTTTGAAAATTACACTCACGTAAGTGGTAAAATTAAGTATTATGTAAATTTTCAAATTCTCCTAGGAGGTGGGTAAAAGACGGTGAAAAGATCAATAAAATTTTTATATATCTAAAATTATTATAAAATGACTCCAAAGAATTACATTGATCTTATATAACTAATATGTATCAATTGTGATCTAAAATTAATTTAAATAAAATAAATAATTATTTAAATAAAAATTAGATTTTTAAACAGTAACCCAGTGTTTTCACTATTCATCATAAATTGAATGTTTTTAGAAAAATACCAAAAATTCACCCTAGGCTAATTTCGATTTTCAGAATCCGAATATGAAGTCCATTTTGAACGATAAAAGTTATAAAATTTTAAAAAGAGGGTATTAATATTCATAATGGCTAGTTTATAAAATATTTTATTAACATATCACTATTTAGTGAAACTCGGTATTGCGTACAACACACGCTATCGTGGAAGGTTGTCATTGTGTGTAATGCAATCCAAGTCCGGGTTTCATGTAGTGAAAGATTTTTTTTTGTTTTATATAATAGAATCCAACCATATCTTATTTATACATTGAATATATATAGATATATATATATAAAATCAATGTTGCGTAGAATAACTTCTATCAAACGGACATGAAATTGTGTGTAACACGATCCAAGATTAGTGTTGTGTATACTGCAAGCTAATATGTTGTTGTGTATAGTGAAAGATAATCCTGGTGTAGCATACAACACAACATATCAAATAAATTTAAAATAATACTTCTCATAAAATCTCGGGGTGTTACCAAGATCATGTTCAAGCATATTTTCCTAGAGAATTGTGTTTAAGTGGGTGGAGTAGAAGAAATTTATAGTGGATGAGGAGTAGAACTATTATAATATTTTGGCTAAGGGAAACCCCACATAAGTTTTTTATATTAATTGGATCCGATAATATTTCAAATTATATTAATGTTATTATTTTGTCCAACTCTGTCCATACAATGTATTTTGGAAAAGTTTCTAGGCTATATAAAGCATTATGTTTAGGGTTTAGTCCCTTGTTAAACTTAATTTAATTGTAATTGGTTTACTTAATTTTAATTACCATCAATACTATTTTTTGGCCAATAAAAATGTTTATATTAACAATAATTTCCAGATATTATGATTCTAAATAAGGAATAACTTTTAATAAATATCAATCATATAAGTAGTATAAATTAATTTATATTTTATCCTACAGATGGTATGACAAAGTAGTGTTTTTATGTAAAAACCATAAAAATACAACTAGATTTTTATAACCAATTTTAATGTGAAATTGATTCTAATGACCTAAAATAGATAAATTTATATGTTTCTATATAACTAATATATATAATAAATTAAAAATATAATTTATCATTACAAATAAATTTGTTGAAAAATAGTATCGAGTTAAATTTTAGTATATTTCACTATTTGTTATAAAATTAAATATTAAAAGAAAATAACCAAAATACCATAACCGTTGTTTTAATATTATATATATAAAAATATATTTATACTGACATTGAAAATTTATAAAAGTGAAAAATTTACATTTAAATTGTGTTATCAATCAAAAGGTGGTAATTTTATGTTAATAAAAATATATTTTATATGTCTAAAATTTGTTTTGTTATTATCTTATCTGAAATTAATATATTGGATAAATAAAATAATTTTTGAATATTTAAATTATAAATTTAATTAATATCATTCTAAGTTATTCATTATTTTAACTTATTTATATATGTCGTTCTTTTCATAGAAATAAATTCTTTTATAAAATCATTATATTTATTGTCATTTTATTTATATAATTGTTCCTATCTAATATGTACCAATTTAATTGAAATATAAGTTCAATAATATTATTATAATAAATTTATTGGTTTATGTATATCTAAATAAATAAATATCTTTTTATAATGAATTATTTTTTCGAAACATTGGGTCTTTTATCTCACAAAATCTATCGAGGAATGTAAGTTCTGAATATAACGTAAGCTAACCTATATGATACGAGTAGAGAAAGATAAAATTTATGTTGAATCTACTAAATGTATAACTTGGTGTTGCATATATAACTAGGCTGATATAGTTATATAATAATAAATAAACTATTTCAAGTGTTGTGTGAAATGAAAAATAAAAAAATATTAAATTAATTCAAAACAAGATGCTTCACCAATTATCGTGGTGTTATAATAACATTCCCAAAAGCCATGTTCATGATTATGAGATTATCTATGCATAATATATTCATGTTATGTTATTGATTCACTGTTTTTGGTTTTATACATTATGTTTCGTAAATTTATGGTCCAATATAGTGTATTCCAATATTTTTTAATTAGACTTAAAGAATAATGGAAATTTTATCAATTCATATCCTCTATATAGGGATTTCCCCCTTAGAACATTAATGTAGATGGAGCCTGATCTCCACAATAACTGAACAAATTATGGCCATATATGGGGATCATTATGTAGTACCCTTGGTTTTGGGTAGATAACCCATTTCCTCATTCTTTTTAATTTGTGTGTCTTTAATCGAGAGTTTTCATAAAATAGAGAGTTTCCATAAAATAGAGAGTTTCAAAAATGTTGGATGTTTCCAAAATGTTGGTTGTTTCAATAATCTGGGTTGTTTCCCTAAATTGGGGAGTTTCCATAATTTGGTTTGTTTCCATTATGTTGCTTGTTTTCATAATGTTGTTTTTTTCCATAATGTAGGGTGTTTCTATAAACTGGGATATTTCCATAAAAGAATGTATTTATATAAAAATGGTAAAGGTAAAGGCTGGGAGATTTTGGTGTTTTATAAGGTGTTTTGGGAATAATAGAAAGGTCACAATATCCAGACATGGGGGGCCCAAACCGCGTGGTCAATCATTGTATAGTGGTCAAATCTAGATCCTATTTTTTAGGAGTGTGCACAATTTTTTTATATATATTTATTTTTTGATTCAAAACGCTCCGATTATGAGATTACTCTCCCTATAAGGATGGATAACCCTCCCACATGAGTTGGAGCCCACCTAGTGCCATCCCTTGATGATTTTGAATCCTTTTCTTGAGGTATGTCACCATTCTTTCAATATTAATGATTTTTTCATAGATCTGTGTAGATCTACTTCTCCGATCTCCATTTTTTCTTAGATATAAACCTATGGTGGGAAGATCTATGTTTTTGGATAAAAAATAATTCACTTTTGAGCCATGATCTTCCAAGGATAAGAGAACTAACGCCATTCTTGGAGAATTGACCTTCTTTCTTGTGCGTTCTTCATCTTTTGTCAATGTTTCTTCAAAACATTCAAGGTGGGTGGATTCACTCTCATATTCTCTTTCTAGAATTTATTGGATTAGATTCAAATTGGTTTATTGATTGTGGAATGTATGAAATAGTATTCATTTGTGTGTATTTATGGTTTTAGTGAAATTGTGTGATCTTAGTGAATAATTGTGCAATGAAAGGTTTACTTTCATGAATTTGAAATGAGATTTTAAATTATAAATTTTCTGGAATTGCTAAATGGTTGAAGAAAAATATATTTTCAATAGAAATGGATTTCAATAAAAATGGAGTTTTATTGAAATGGTTTGGAATTGAAATGGTTTTGATAGATATGGTTTTCATTAAAAAGGTTCTTTTATTGAATATGTAGTTTTGGCATAATGGTTAGTTATATGTGTTGTGTGTTCATGATTTATATATGGGGCTTGGTTTAATTATGACCTTGTGATAAGTGAAAAAGGATTAATTTTACTTGGGAGATTGGGCTTGGTTGAAATATGAACTTGTGCTCGGAGCCAATGGGTTAATGGTACATGCGAAAAAATTACATTGTGCCGACATGGTAGATTGACAAAAAATTACTCATCTGTATGGAACTGTCATAATGTAGCATTAATGATTTATTTCATGGGGTTGAGTAATGGTTGGGTATGATGATAAAGGGGTGTTGTGAAATGGTTGTAAAGATAGTTTAGTTATTATTTTGGAAAGATATCTTGCTGTAAAAATTGGTTTCAATTGAATATTTTTGCTTTTGGCAATGAATGGTTTGGGATGCATGTTTATATTTAGTTATAAACTATTTTTTCAGAAATTTTCATATATAAAATGTTTTATGTAATTTTTTCTAACTCATCTATCATAGTGGTGTGAGTAGGGAAGTCATCGTGGAAAACGTACTGAGTTTTATACTCACCTATGATTTGAAACTTTCTGGATTTTGCAGATGCTATCTTCTTGGACAAGGGAAGTGGTTTTGTTTCACATGTTTTTAGCACTACCTCATGATGTTTTGTTTGTTCGGAGGATTTGGAGCTTAGAGCAAGTGGATCATTGAGTCTTGATGTCTTTGGAGAACCCTATATAGATTATCTTCTATGTACTTTGATTCATGGTTATTCTTCTGTTGTTTCATACATTGATGTGGTGGTGAGATATATGATTTTTATGAGTTATCTTCAATTTGTTCATGAATCAGATAGTGAATTTTTGTTTATGATTGGTACATTTATTGGTTTATTTCATAATGGTTATATCATCCCCCACTTGTATTTTAAACCCTTTGGCATTTATTTCATTCCTTTGGCATCTTGGGGATGTTGCTTAAGGAATAGTAATGAATCATGGTATGCTCAAGACAATATAATTGTTGGGTAATTAAAAATGGTATCAACTTTTTCGGTCCTTGGCAAACAAGTAGTCATCAATGTTCCTAGTTTTGGAGATGAAATTCTTTCTTTCTATTCTGTGGGTTGGAATCATTGAAAGGAGTAGGATTATCGGAACATGAAATGTATAGAAAAAATGATATAAATAACCTTTTTATGTTGAACATCATGTTAAAGAAGAGTTGTTTAAATAAGTGTTTGAAGACATTTCTAGAATTTTGAAATCTCATTGTCATGGGTTTAGCCAATGAGACGAGCAAGAAATACATTGTAGAAGAATGACTTCCCACTAGGAGATAATACATAATTTCAAGGAATACATGTTTTGAATAAAACAAGTGTTGATTTTTGAAAAATAATGGAATTAGTTTTCAAGTGATTGATTTTGGAAAATAAAATTCATATTGTATTTTGAAAATTGTTTTATTTTCAAAATCCTCTGATGTGTTTTAAATAATTCTAGAACATTAAAAAAGTTTGTTTTGGAAAATAATGTTGTGATTTTTGATGTGATAGAACTTGGAATGATATGAAAACTGTTTCTAGAGAGTGATATTAACAATGTTTTTTTTAGATTATAAAATTTCACCTAGTAGGTGTCGTCAAAACCATCCTAAAAAAGCTACGGAGAATAAGTTTTCACCTAAAACATGTGTGAACCAAGAGCTAGTTTAGTGTAATTTACATGCTTTTCTACCTGTGGAAGTTATGAAACAGAAGAATGCGACATGACTTGTAGATCATACCATGCAATTCATGAATCAGAATCCACATAATTTTTGGGGAGATTCAGAAACAGAAAAGGAAGAGGTGTGGCTATATAGGATGAATCAAATCTTCGAATTCCTCAACACAACAGTAGATATAAAGGTCAAATTGGTGACGTTTATTCTTGAGGATCTTTCACATCAGGGTTTGGATTTATTGGTGTATACTAAATTGGATGTAGGACTTACGTGGGATGATTTTGAGAAAATGTTAAACAAAAAATAATATCCTCACATTTTCAAGATCCAGAAAATGGTGGACTTTTTCAGCATGAAATAATAGAGTCTCTATATCACATAGTATGAGGCTATATTCAGGAACATAGTACACATTTCACCAAATGTTGTGGCATGTGCCTCTTTGAAGACACCCATATTTTAATCAAGACTACGATAAGAGATTCTATCAAAGATTACAGTAATTTGTATTAAAGACTATACATATATGGTGAACAGAGCGACTGTGGTTATACGTGATATCTCGGGATCTATGGGAGGTGGAATGATGATACCTACAGGAAACAGTGGGAACTCAACCACTGGGAACAAGCGGAAAATGGACACCTATTTCCAAGGTGCAAGTAGAATTTAGAAACAGACGGTCGGATCATTAAACCTTCCATGATGACACCAGTTCAAAGAAGGTTGTTATCAATGTGGTTTGCTTGAGCACATAAATAGAGATAGTATATAGCAACCTAGATAATGTCTTAATTGAAAACATACATGACATCTTCAATTCTATTATCATGGTGCTGCATGTTCAGGTTATTAAGACACTTATCAGGTGTCCCAAGCATCATATGCTTCAACTTGAAAATGAATGAAAAATCAGTCTCGTCACAAGAGCATAGATATCCATAGTGATTGAATCAATACCACGACTCCTCAATGAGGGAAGCCTCAGAAAGAAAATAAAAATAATAGTGTAGCAATGAATCCATTTTATGGAGTTGAGCAGATGATTGTTGATGATCAGGATGGACCATCTATAGTAAGAGATAAAATTATTTTGAATTCTACATTTGTATAAGTGTTGGTTTTTACTAGTGCATCACATTCCTTTATTGTTTCTCATGTTTTTGACTTTAAATGATTAAAAAAGGTAATTATGGCTTCGATTTTGATACTAAAACACCTCTTAGAGAAAGATAATAACTAGAATTTGTTTGCTGATCACGTGCTATAACTATTTTTAGAGCTGAGATAAAATGAGACTTCTGGATGTTGGATATATAATTCTATGATATAATATTGGATATGGATTGTATGACAATGTTCAAGTCTCAAATCGACTGCTATTG
This sequence comes from Viscum album, assembly GCA_963277665.1. Taxonomy (NCBI): domain Eukaryota; kingdom Viridiplantae; phylum Streptophyta; class Magnoliopsida; order Santalales; family Viscaceae; genus Viscum; species Viscum album. The sequence goes on along the minus strand of OY728157.1, from coordinate 38,328,578 downwards.
GAAAATAGTTAGTTTCATGATTGAGGATGGAATCAAGCATCTCTTAATAGTAAAGAGGATTATAAAGAAGGGCACAATGAAAATGTATGCACTAATGGTTGGAAATATCTCTTACCAATTGGTAGTGTGGAATTTTTCCTCAATGGAAGATATCGTGGAAGATAGTTTTCCATCTTTTGTGGATCAATTTTGTGATGTCCTTCCCAAGAACATCTTTGGGTTACCACTTCTAAGGGAAGTTGTGTTTACTATTGATCTCATTCTGGGGACCAGTCCTATTTAATTTAGGTATTATAGGATGGCACTAATAGAGTTATGGGAATTGAAAGTGCAGTTAGGGGATATAGAAAGAAAGGGTTTCAATCAACCTTGTATGTCTCTAAGGGAAGCACAAGTTTTGTTCTTGAAGAAGCTAGACAGAACACTACGGTTGTGGGTTGATTGTCGTAAGCTTAATCAATTTATGATAAATAACATCTATCCACTTCCACACATTGATGATATGTTTGATCAAGTAAGGGGAGCAGTGTAGTTCTCCAAGATTTAATATCGATCAGAATATCAATAATGGATTGTTGTGAAAGAGGATATTCCAAAGGCCTCTTTCATAAGTATATATTGAGACTATTAATATATATTCATGCATTTTATTCTATTGAATTAACTCATGGTCTTCATGGAATTGATGAATCGAATATTTCAACAATATCTGGATTCTTATGTTGTGGTGTTTCTGGATGACATTTTATAATTTTCAATGAAAATGGCTGATCACGGGGTGCACATGTAAAGAGTGTTACAAATTTTTAGAGATCATGGTTTTTATGAAAAATTATCAAAGTTTGATTTTTTGGATACATGAATTACATTTTCATTTCTGTGTAATTTTTGAGACAGGAGATTCTAAAGATCTTAAAATTATAGAAAATGTTATCAATTGGCAGCCACTAAAGAATATTTTTGAAATAAAATGATTTCTTGGTATATCTCGTCACTACTGAAGCTTCTTGTGTGATTTATCAAGACTATCTTCCCCAATGAGTGCTCTGAAAAAGAAGACTGCTTCATTCCAATGGAGGATGAAATGTCCTAAGTTGGTCCAGGAACTGAATGTTCATCTTACATAAGCACCTATCAAGATCATTCTAGAATCAGGAGATGGGTATTTTGTGTATTGTGATGCTTCAGGATTAGGGTTGGGATGTGTTCTCTTGCAAATAGACCATGTTCTTGCTTTTGGTTCAAGGTAGTTGAGGGTGAATGAGATAAATTACCCAACACATGATTTGGCATTAGTTTTAGTCTTCCATGCTTTGAAAACATGGACACATTATCTCTTTAGAAACAAATTTATTGTGTTTAAGGATCACAAAAGCATGAAACACATTTTCTCACAGATATATTTGAATCTGGGGAGAATGAGATAGATGGAGTAAATACAAATGTTCGATTTTGGAATGATGTACACATAAAAAATGGAAATTTGGTGGATGATGCATTGAGTAGAAATTCATATACTTTGTCGGAAAAATAAGCTTCAGATGAATGGAAGTGGATGTTGGCCTTTTCTGATATACATGTGGAATGTGAAGACTGAGGTGATGTTGCAGTTTTCATTTTAGCTATGCTTATTCTTGATTTAGTAAAAATGATCTAAGAGGCACAAAAATCAGATGCAGAATATTTGGTTGTATGTTCAAAACGCAATGGTGTGGAAACCATTAAGGGTTGGAATCTTGATGGGGGGACAATTTTTTGTTTTAGAGATCGGATAATTGTACCTATGGTTGTTTCAGAAAAACTCCACCATTCTTACCACAATTAGAGAGGGTTTGAACATCCAGGTACAGAATAAGATATTTAAGGTGTTGAAAATTTGGTTTTGGTAGAGTAGCTTGAATAGAAATTTGGTTGAGTTAGTATGGTGTTTTTTAACGTGTCATTATGTTAAAGAAGGGCATCTGAGACCACCTGGAATGTTAAAATATTTTCCCATCCTAGTATGGAAATGTGAACCAATAGAAAGGGATTTTATAATAGGTGTTCCACGAATGTTCCAGAAACACATTTCCATTTGGGTGATAGTGGATCATCAATCCAAGTCGGCCCATTTCATACCTATTCGTGAAACTCATACAGTGTAGGATCATTCGAACATCTATATTCAAGAAGTTGTAAAACGACATGGTGTACAAGTTTCAATAGTCTCAAATAGAGATCTGATGATCACATCTTTTTCTGGGAAATCCTTACAACAAGCCCTTGGGACACAGTTGACTATTAGAATTGTGTATCATCCCCATATAGATGGGAAATCCAAGAGGAATAAACAAACCTTTGAATATGTGAGAACCTGGTTGTTGTTTTAGAGGTATGGGCTTCTTCTTTTCCTTTTCCTTGATTGATTTTGAGAAAATATGGAAAATGTGGAAAAATCCTAAATTTTGGAACTACACGATGTGTACATTATCCACACGCCGTGTACATTTGTCCGTGTTGGGATGAGTACACAAGGCGTGTGGCCATGTCGGTGATGAAGGGTGTAGGAACCGACTACACGCCGTGTAGTGGAACATTACACGCCATGTAGTCAGTCGGAAGGCTTAAACAGTAAGGCAGTGGCGTCGCCGCCAGCTGGGCGACAGTACACGTCGTGTACTCGAGAGTACATGCCATGTACTCATGTCGATGTATTAAAAGTGTGTTAGTGCCACCATTTGAAAAGTTAAATGAAGGGAGTACACGCCTTGTACTTTGAAGTACACGACGTGAACTTTTTTATCGGCTTAAAATAGGAATTAGCCTCCTCATTTGGAAGAGGATGCACTTGAGCTTTTTTGGAGCCAAAGGTGGAGGCCAGATCTTTGAAGATCCACCAGGAGTTCGTCTAGAATCCGTTTCGGCTTTGGACAATCTCGTTGGAACCGTACAGGTGAGCCCTCTCCACTCCGGGTACCCTTCTTGCCAATTCTTCACCTAACGTAAGTTATTTACGTTTGAATGAGTTTTGTTCTTCGTCACATATACGCCATTCTTGGGAGTTTCTGGAGTCGGTGTTCAGGTATAGCGTTCGTTGGCATATATGGTAGGTGGCTTGGTGTTATTTTTTCAATTGTCGTGCGTTTTTGTGCGTTTTTGAGCAACGAACCCATATTGGGGTGTGGTGTGGCTGAGGCCATGGCTAATTTAACTACCTAGAACTGTATAGGTAATTAAATAAAGTTGTAAAAATGTTTTTTGGGATCGTTGCTTGGATCCAGGACCATCACGATGGGTGTGTTCCTCTATTTAGCCTTTAAACCATGAAACCCGAGGGTATGCCTTAAAGTAGTAATTATAGAATTTCCTTGAGAGGAATTGCTTGTTACTTCTTGTTTGCATGTTGGGCATGGCCAGATTACCTGTTTAACATGAGGGAGCTTTTGTATTTAGCCCGAGGGCGTTGTTATGATTGGCCTTAGGGTGTGACTGTTTTAGCCCAAGGGATGTCGTATTTTGCCTGAGGGAAACCTTTTGTGCCAGAGGGCTTGACTTCTGTGCCTATGGGTGACACTTCCTCTGCCTGAGGTAAATTTCTATTACGCGTGAGGGCAATACCTACGGGTTGGATTCTGTAAGGCATGAGGGCAAGCCTGAGGGTGTGGTTACTACTTTAGCCTGAGGGCACGGTACTGGTTTTCCTGAGGGATTGGTGCTGTTGAGCCCAAAAATGTAACCTAATTAAAGGAATTAAATGTATAATAAAATGGAAATGTAACTGTTAAGTTAGTTACTTTTGAGTACTGGTTAGTTATTACATTTTACTACTGCACACTTGTTTCATGTTTTACACATAGTTGAGCACGGGCCTTTGGTGGGTTCCTACTGAGATATATTTCTCACACCCTGTTTGGATCACGTTTTTCAGCCCAAACAGATTATGTTGCTGCAGGTGTAGATAGGAGCAAAAGTTCCTATTCAGGTACTTGACTATTACTGAGGAGTACGAGGGCATGGGACCGAGCCTAGGCTCACGATGCCGCTGCTAGCTGTTTTTCATGTTTTGTTGTACTCTGTTTTCTACTATACTGTATTGATGTATGACATGTTCTGGCTGTTTTCTTAGAACCTGAAACATGTAGCATCATCACTTATATATTGTTGGTTATATCCACTACTGTAGTTATTTCAGTTGTGTATGTGTACATCTTCCGCTGTTGTTGTATGCTTATTTGGGTGTTCCGCTGCGCTACACTTTAAAAAATGAGGGCATAGTTTCCCCCCTATCAGACCTGGGCACTCGCTGCTAGTCGGCAGCCTCTGGCGTTTGGTGAAATGTGCTTGAGGTCACGTGATGAACCGGGCTCGGTGCACCAGTTGCGTGGCACCCGGGTTCGGGACATTACAAAGTGGTATCAAAGGGGTTTCTTTTTTTTGACTTACTATTTTGAGCCGTAGTCAGAGTTATAATGAACGATAGTTGGTAATAAGTTGCGCCCCGACATAGCTAACCAGTGTATAGGGAAAATCCAGTCTACCTCGTAGTTTTCATTCTTTTGATCTTGCAATTTTACGATTGATATGTTTTCACCGATGGGTGAAACACTTGGATTGTGCTGTTTATATTTTATCTATGGGTTCTATTTAGTTGCAACCCGATGAGATGAGGGTATGACATATCATGCATCATATAGGCACATGCTAGATATCACATGTCGTGCATAGTTTCCATGCCATGTAGGTGCATTAGAATTTGTATGTTGTTGTGATAGTTGTTCTGCTAGTAAAGCATACTATTGTGATAGCTTCTTGATAAATAGGTGCCTTGTGATATGGTATTATTGTTTGATCTTGTTTATAGAATTGACGCCAAACTTTGGTTTTTGGCGAGTATGGGCCCCCGTTAAACGGAATTTAGTAGATCATTGACTGGTTATTGGTTATAGCACAAATAAGATGTCATACTTTGATTCGTGGGGTGTATGGGCCCCCATGGGTCGGAATTTGACACTTACGTGTTGTTTTCAGTATTTTATGGGTTCCGGAGAAGTTTCTGAGGTATACTGTCTGGAAAACCCAGAAGACACGTTGTGTAGGACCTCATACAGGTCGTGTGTGTTCTTCTGTTCAGGGAGAAAAAAATTAACTTTTTGAGTACACGCCGTGTACCCTGAGTACACGCCATGTAGTCTCTTCCCGTGTCACAAACCGTGTGGGTGGCGACACGGGGTAGGGAAGGGGTTGGGTAAAACACGCCGTGTAGTTTTGTACACGCTGTGTAGTGTTGAACCGGAGTCCGGCTGTGTAACTAACAACACAGGTCAGTGAAATCCTTGACAGAACATGCCATGTCAATTATAGACACACCGTGTAGTGTGACCTGGGGACTCGGCCGTGTAACTAACAACACGGGCCGGTGTCACCATTCCCTGAACACGCCATGTACATATGGGACACGCCGTGTAGTCTTGTCCGAGGATAGACTGTGTGGAGTTAGCCGTGTGGCTGGGAAATGGGGTGGTGTACATGCCCTGTACGGGTGTAACACACCATGAGTGGTAAAGGTGTGTAGTCGGCCATGTCACAGATGACATAGGAAGTTGGAAAATAACACCATACACGACGTGTAGATATTATACATGCCGTGTTGTTTTGTGAACGGAAGCCGTGTGGCTTAGCCGTGTAGAAGGACCCGGGAAGGGGAAAGGAAGTCAAGTACACACCGTGTAGTCAGTGTACACGTCGTGTAGTCTTGTTTTGAAAATATTGAAATGCCTTCTTCCTCTTGTTCCTTTTCAGTTCCTTCATTTCAGTCTTGATAATCTTGAATCTGATGCGTGCTTTTGAACTTGTAGATTCATGCCGCCTAGACGACCACGAGTTGTTCGCCAGGAGAGAGGCGACGATTATACTCCGATGATGGTGGGTCATGGGCTACCAGTTGATCCACCAGCAGAGCCAGATGCGACACCAGCTGTTATACCATACACAGGCGCGAAGGCGTAGTTCCGTGAAGGCTTATTGCGGTTAATGCAGACCTTTTAGGGAGCACCGCAGCCTACCACATCTATGGACGAGATGACGCATATCTTTTAGCTGTAGCATCCGACTACGTTTTTAGGGGATGGCGGACCACCGGCTATAGAGTCTTGGCTAGGATCGATTCAGACTATTTTTGAGCATCTTGAGACGCCTCCAGGGTGGAGGGTCAAGCTCGAAACTTACATGCTGCGTGATTCCTCAAAGAGTTGGTAGGATGTTACCACCCAGTCAGAGCATCACAGGGACATGGTGTGGGAGGATTTTCTGGCAGTCTTCTACGAATTTGTCTTTCCCGAGAAGCTGAGGGCAGATAGAGCTTGAGAGTTCATGAATCTACAGCAGGGCACTATTTCGGTGATGGACAACTCTACTCGTTTTACAGAGCTTCAGTGTTTTTTACCCATACTTGTGGGTGATGAGACGTTGAGAGCCAGATTTTTTGAGGATTTTCTTTCGTATTACATCCGAGCACTGGTAAATGTTTTCAGGTTTCCTACTGTACATGCGGTTGTGAACCAGGCATTGATAACAGAGAGGAACTTGCCGGAATCGAGTGGTGTGGGAAAGGGCAGTTCAGCACCAATTGCTGGTACTATTTCTGCTGGCAAAAGGAAGAGAAAGATGGACTTATCTCATAGCGGCAGTACTAGCCAGGAAACTTCTTCAGGTGGCCCAATCAGGTGCTACTAGTGTGGCAGAGAGGGGCACAAGAGGCCGCATGATCCACAAGACCCAGTGGAGTGCCGAGCATGTGGCAAGATGGGTCATCTGTAGTTCTTTTGTAGGGTGTTTCTACCAGTGGCTAGTGAGAGGGGTTCTGTGTAGACTCCGCATGCGGGAGCAGGACCAGTGGCTTCATACCAGTCAGGGAACGGGAATATGTCAGGGCATGTAGGCAGAGATGGTGGTCATGGCTGTGGTATCCAGACACCAAGATCTCAGAAGCAACAGGGCAGGATAGCTCAGGGTAGCCAGGCTGTGTCGCAGGGTCGCGACACTGGACAGGAATATACAGTGCAACAGACCTACCAGGAGCAGGATCCCGGACCTTCGACAGTCAGAGGTACTATTCTAGTAGCTATTGTCTTGTCTTGAGTACTTTTTGATATGAGTGCTACACATAGTTTTATATCTGTACCTGTTGTGGAGAGCTTGGGATCAGTGTATCTACCTCTTCTGATATCTTGATGCTAGACACTCTGTTTAGGACTAGGACGGTTGGTGTGCGTCACTACAAGGAGTGCCCACTTGAGGTTGGTGGGTGTCATTTATTTTGGGACCTCTATATCCTAGAGATGACAAGCTATGACATCATTCTCGAGATGGACTGGTTGGTTCCCTTTCAAGCCTTTGTAGACTGCTATCATCACATGGTGTGTTTCATGTCACCAGAGGGCGGGGAGTATCTATACAAGGGCGAGTGGGATGTTCAGGTGAGTCGAGTTGGACTAGAGCATCATGGGCGAGGTGGAGTCACAGCCCAGATTGCGAGCTTATATCTGGATGACCAGGGGACTTGTCAGACGAATTTCCTTCTTTTTGTCGATCGTTTCAGGGATGTCTTCCCAGACGACTTTTCAGGTTTTCCACCGGTGCGTGAGGTGGATTTTACTATTGATCTTGTTCCAGGAGCATCACCGGTGTCCATTACTCCGTATAGGATGGCCACTCCTGAGTTGCAGGAGCTCAAGAGGCAGTTAGAAGAGTTGCAGGCAAAGGGTTTTATCCGACCTAGTACATCTCCTTGGGGTTCTCTTGTCCTTTTTGCGAAGAAGGCGGATGATACCCTCAGACTTTGTGTAGATTATCGGAAGCTGAACCAGTTGACGATTAAGAACAGATATCCCTTGTCGAGGATAGATGATCTGTTTGATCAGCTTCTTGGAGAACGAATGTTCTCAAAGATTGACTTGAGATCCGTATATCTTCAGCTGCACATGATACCATCTGATATACCTCTCACAGCTTTTCGGACTACGTATGGTTTATATGAGTATACGGTTATGCCGTTCGGACTCACGAATGCACTATTAGTTTTCATGGCTCTGATGAATCGTGTGTTCCATCCGAATCTTGATTCATTTGTGGTAGTATTCGTGGATAACATATTGGTGTACTCTCACAATTGACACAACCATGCCATCCATCTTGAGATCGTATTGAGTACACTGAGAGGGCATCAGTTATATTCTAAGCTCTCGAAGTGCCACTTTTGGATTGACCAGATTCACTTCCTGGGTCATATCATCTCAGAGGAAGGAGTTGCAGTGGACCCAGAGAAGGTGAGAGCAGTAATTTCCTGGGAGCATCCCAAGAACGTGTTTGAGATACAGAGTTTCTTAGGGCTGGCTGGTTACTACATACACATCATACAGGACTTCTCCAGCTTAGCAGCACCGTTGACAGGTCTGACTAAGAAGGGTGTGAAGTTCGTTTGGTCAGAAGCTTTTGAGACATCTTTTCAGGACCTGAAGGGAAGGCTGACATCAGCACCGATCCAGATACTCCCAGAGCAGGGGAAGAGTTATACAATTTACTGTGATGCATCAGGGATTGGGCTGGGAGCAGTTTTGATGCAGGGCGACCGAGTTGTGGCGTACGGGTCTCAGCAGTTGAGGCCACATGAGAGGAATTACCTGACACACGATCTCAATTTGGCTGCAGTTGTTCATGCATTGCGCTATTGGATACATTACCTATTCGGATAGAATTTTGTGGTTTTCACCGACCACAAAAAGCCTCAAGTATATCTTTACTCATCATGACCTGAATTTGATGCAGAGAAGGTGGGTCGAGTACCTATAGTCCTTCAATTTTGAGCTTGCCTATACTTCTGGTGAAGGTAATGAAGTAGCTAATGCACTGAGCAGGAAGACTCAGATACAGGCAGTGTAGGAGGCCAGTGGTGAGTGGTAGCTTATGGCCTTGTTCATTGAGATGCATCTAGAGGTGCATGACAGTCAGGGGCAGACATATCTTTCCACATTAGCTGTGACTTCTACCCTCCTGGACATAGTGAGGATGAGGAAGCTATCAGATTCAGAAGGCCTAGTTCTACAGGAGTCAGTGGCAAGTGAGTACCCTCCTTCCGGTTGGACGATAGACGATGACGAGGATTTGCATTTCCACGGACGTTTATGGGTTCCAAGGGATATACGCGAGGAGCTGATGCGGGAGTTTCATGCTTCAGCATGGGCAGTTCATCCCGGGGTTACCAAGAAGTAATGTGACTTGATACCTCGGTACTGGTGGTCGGGTATGAAGAGAGAGATAGCTGGTTTTGTTACGAGGTCCTCCACCTATCAGCAGGTGAAAACAAAGCATTAGAGACCAGTTGGGTTGTTACAGCTGTTACCCATTCCGGAGTGGAAATGGGATGATGTCGAGATAGATTTCGTGATGGGATTGTCAGGGTCACCTCGAGGCAATGACGCCGCATGGGTTGTTGTGGACATACTTGAAAATGTATCTCACTTCTTGACGATCAAGGAGACATTCGGTGTGGACGAGCTCGGAAGGCTATATATCCGAGAGATCGTATGTCTGCATGGGGTCCCTCGTTCTATCATTTTAGATAGGGACACCCGCTATAAGTCTCTTTTCTGGCAGAGTTTTCAAAGGGCACTGGGTACACAAGTGATTCTGATCACAGCATACCACCCTCAGATAGATGGCCAGTCAGAGCGGATGATACAGGTTCTGGAGGACATGTTGCGCGCAAACGTCCTAGACTTTGGGGGGTCGTCGGAGAAGCGTATACCCTTAGTCGAGTTTTCCAATTACAATAGTTTTCAAGCAACTATTGAGATGGCAACATATGAGGATTTATATGGTTGGCCATGCCGATCACCTCTGTGCTGGTTAGAGGCAGGTGAGGCAGCTTTACTGGGACCACAGCTCTTGCGTGTTTCGCCGAGGCTGGGACACAAATGGATCAAGGGGCAGGGTAAAATTTCACCAAGGAATGTGGGACCATTTGAGATTCTGTAGAGAGTCGGGCTGGGTGCCTATCAGTTGCATTTACCACTGCTTCCCTGAGCCACGCACGACATCTTCCACGTGTCTCAGTTGCATCACTACCTTTTAGACCCGTCTCACACCTTTCAGCTAGAGGAGGCTGAGCTTCAACATGATGCGTCCATTGAGGAGCATATGATCCGTATCGTTCATAAGAGCACGAATGTTCTCCGAGGCTGGTATATTCCTCTCGTACGGGTTCTATGGAAGCATGGCCGAGTGCAGGATGAGACCTGGGAGAGGGAGGCCGACGTACGTGCTCAGTGGCCACAGCTGTTCTGAGCTTTCTCTTCCCCACCATTGAAAAGGGAAATTCGGGGACAAATTTCTATACGGGGGGATGTTTGTAAGAACTTGGTTCTTGATTTAGAGGTACGATCTTCTTCTTTTACTTTTCCTTAAGTGATTTTGAGAAAATATGGAAAATGGGGGAAAATCTTAAATTTTTGGAACTACATGTCGTGTACTTTATCCACACGTCGTGTACTTTTGGACGTATTGGGATGAGTACACTGGGCGTGTGTCCATACCAGGGACGAAGGGTGTAGGAACCGACTACACGCCATGTAGTGGTCCCGTACACGCCGAATAGTCAGTCGGCAGGGTTAAACAGTAAGGCGGTGGCGTCGCCACCAGCTGGGCAACAGTACACGCCGTGTACTCGAGAGTACATGTCGTGTACTCATGTCGACGTATGAACAGTGTGGCAGTGTCACCATTTGAACAGTTAAATGAAGGGAGTACATGACGTGTACTTTGTTTTTTCAGCTTAAAACAGTCAGTAGCCTCCTCATTTGGTAGAGGAGGCACTTGAGCTTTTTTGGAGCCAAAGGAGGTGGACGGATCTTTGAAGATCCACCAGGCATTCGTCTCGAATCTGTTTCAGCTTCAGACGATCTCATTGGAACTGCACGGGTGAGCCCTCTACCCTTCTGGTACCGTTGTTGCCAATTAATCTCCTAACGTGAGTTATTTAAGTTTGAATGAGTTTTTTTCTTCGTCAGATCTACGCCGTTCTTGGGTGTTCCTAGAGTCGGTGTTTGGGTATAGCGTTCGTTGGCATATAAGGTAGGTGGCTTGGTAATAATTTTGCAACTGTTGTGCATTTTTTTGCGTTTTGGAGCTATGAACCCATATTGGGGGGTCATGAGGCTGAGGCTGTGGCTAATTTAACTACCTAAAACTGTATAGGTAATTAAATAAAGTTGAAAAAATGTTTTTCGGGATCATTGCATGGATCCAAGACCATCTCGAGGGGTGTGTTCCCCTGTTTAGCCGTTTGGCCAGGATACCCGAGGGTATGCTTTAAAGTAGTAATTGTAGAATTGCCTTGATAGGAATTGCTTGTTACTACTTGTTTGCCTATTGGGCATGTCCCGAATACCTATTTATCCTGAGGGAGTTTTTGTATTTAGCATGAGGGCATTATTGTGATTGGCCTGAGGGCGTGACTATTTTAGCCCGAGGGCTGTCGTATTTCGCCGGGGGGCAACCTTTCATTCCTGAGGGCTTGACATCTATGCCTGAGGGTGACACTTCCTATGCCTGAGGGAAATTTCTGTTACGCATGAGGGCAATACCTACAGGTTGGATTCTGTATGGCCTGAGGGAAATCCTGAGGGTGTGGTTACTACTTTAGCCTAAGGGCACGGTACTGGTTGGCCTGAGGGCTTGGTGCTGTTGAGCACAAAAATGTTACTAAATTAAAGTAATTAAATGAATAATAAAATGGGAATTTAACTATTAAGTTAGTTACTTTTGAGTACTTATTAGTTATTTCATTTTACTACTGCACACTTGTTGCATGTTTTACACACAGTTGAGCACGAGCCTTTGGTGGGTGCCTACTGAGATATATTTCTCACACCCTGTTTGGGTCACGTTTTTCATCCCAAACAGATTACGTTGTTGCAGGTGCCGATAGGGGAAAGAGTCCCTATATAGGTACTTTAATGTTGCTGGGGAGTAAGAGGGTATGGGACCGAGCCTAGGCTCACGATGCCACTGCTAGATGTTTTTCTTGTTTTGGTGTACTCTGTTTTCTGCTGTACTGTATTGGTGTATAACATGTTCTGGCTATTTTCTTAGAACGTGAAACATGTAGCATCATCAATTAGATACTGTTGGTTATATCGAGTGATTTAGTTGTTTCAGTTGTGTATGTTTACTATATCCGCTGTTGTTTTATGTTTATTTTGGTATTCCGTTGCGCTACACTTTGACAAATGAGGGCATAGTTTCCCCACAATCAGACATGTGCCCTCGTTGCTAGTCGGCAGCCTCTGGTGTTTGGGGAAATGCGCTTGAGGTCACGTGGTGAACCGGGCTCGGGGCACCCGTTGCGTGGCACCCTGGTCCGGGACGTTACAGAATACATGTTTATGGATTGTGTAATGGATTTCGGTGGCTCATGGATGGATCATATACCCTCAGTATAGTTCTTATATAATAACAGCTATCAAGACTTGATACACATGGCTCCTTTTGATGCATTGTATGGGCATCCTTGTCATTCTCTACTATGTTGTGCGGAAATAGATGAAACGTCACTATTAGGTCCATGACTTGTCCATGAAACCACAAAGAATATCCAGTTGATTAGAACGAGGATGGAGATATATTAGATTCATCAAAAAACATTTGCAGATTACCATCAAATACTGTTGTCGTTCGCTATGAGAGATCATGTCTTCTTGAGGATATCCCCAAGGCTACGACATCATCACTTTGGGAGGTAGAAAAAGTTATCTCCTAGATACATTATCCCTTTTGAGATACTAGAACAGGATGGGGAGGTGGCATATTAGTTGGCATTACCCCAATGGTTTTGTTCAGTGCATACTGTGTTCCATGTATCCTTTTCGAAATAGTATCACCCTGATCCTGACCATGTGATCAGATGGGATAACATTGAGATATAAACAGATGAATTATTGGTAAATATCACAATGCAGATGATGGGTAGAAAATAGAAAGTCTTGTATGGGAAATGCATTGACCTATTGCGGGATTTAAGGAAACATGTTCAGAATCAAGAAGAGACCTGGAAACATGAGAAGGAAATGAAAGAGCGGTGGATGGAACTCTTTTTGGCCAATGAGGGTTTTCCACTTTCCGAAGACAGAAAGACCAATGGTGGGGAGAATGTAATACCCCTAGTATCAGGTACATAACTCCTTTCTCACATTTTTTATTTAGTGTGTCTTGAATACATAGTTTCCATAAAATAGTGAGTTTCCCTAAAAAATGTAGTTTCCATAATTTTTTATTTTCCTATAATTTTTGTTGTTTCAATAAAAGGGTTGATTCCATACAGTGGGTTATTTCCATAAAGTGTGGTGGTTCAATAAAGTGAGGTGTTTACATAAAGTTGGTTGTTTCTATAAAGAGGGGTGTTTCAATAAAGTGGGAATTTTCTATAAATAATGTGTTTCTATATAAAGGGTAAAGGATAATTATGGGAGAGTTTGGGGGTTTTATAAGGATTGAGTGGAGTAAAAGGAAGGTTCCATGATCCATACATGGTTGGCTCGAACTATGTTCTCAAACATTGCATAAAGGTCATATCTAGATCCTATTTTCTAGTAGGCTACTTGTTTTTTCTGTATATATTTAATTTTGGATTAAAAACGCCCCTATTTTGATATTACTCTCCAAAGAAGGGTAGAGAACCCATCCCACACGAGTTGGATCCAACCTAGAGCCTTCTAATGGTGATTTCGAGTCCGATTTTGGAGGTTTGTCACCGTTATTTCTAGAATAGTCAACTTTACTTTTATATGCTTATATTTACATCTCTGATCTACATGAATTCTTATATCATAACATATAGTTGGTAGATCTACATTTTCGAATTCCAAATAATTCAATGTTGTGACATGATCTTCCTACGATAAGATAACTATGGATATTCTTGTAGAATCAGGCAGCTTTCTGGTTAGTTTTTCATCTGTTGTCAAGGCTTTATCAAAACATTTGAGTTAAGTGGCCTCATACTCATATCTTATTGCTAGAATTTATTAGCATATATTTAAATTGGTTTATTAATTTTTAAATGAATGAAAATACCTTAATTTATAATAAGTTATGGTTTTTGTGAAATTGTGAGATCTTAGTAATAGTTGTGTTGTAGGGGGTTTGGTTTCATGAATTTATAATGATGATTTTAAATTATGGATAATCTAGAATTTCTTAATGATTGATGAAAAAAATATTCTCAATAGATATGGTTTTCAATAAAAAATTATTTTTATTGATATGTTTTGAAATTGAAAATGTATGGCATTGATGTGGTTCTGACAGAAATGGTTTTCAATAGAAATGTGTTTTTATTGAAAGAGTTGTTTTCGAATGATCATTGGGAATATGTGTTGTGTGATCATGTTGGATATACGGGGCATGGTTAAAATATGACTATGTGGTCATTACCAATTGTATAATGGCACATGGTAATTTCATACAAGCAGCTAGGTTAAAATATGACCTTCTGATCGATGCCAAAGGGTTAATGGAATAAGGGATACTATTACCTAGGGGTGACTTGGTAGATCGAGAGGAAACCTCTCATGAGTATGGAACTATCATAATGTAGAATGCATGGTTCGTTCCATGGGTTTGATTAATGGTTGGGTATGCAGATAATGAAATATTGGGAAATGATTGTAAAGATTGTATAGTTATTTTTTTGGAAAGTATCTTGCTTGGAAAATTGTTTTCTATTTCACTTGTATTATTTTGGAAATGAATGGTTTTGGAAACTTGTTTATATTTACTAATAATTTTTTAGAAATATTCTTATATAAACTGTTATATATAAGTATTGGTAACTCTTCTATCATAGTGGTGTGAGTAGATATGTCAATGGGGAAAACGTACTACGTTTTATACTCACCCCTAATTTGTATGTTTGGTGCTTTTGCATATGTTATCTTCTGGGATAAGGGAATAGGTAATGTTTCACACATGTTTAGTACATCCTCCTGATGTTTGGGATGTTTGTAGATTTTGGAGTTTAGAGCTTGTGGAGCATGGAGTGTTGAGGTCTTTGGAGAGTCATGTGTAGTTTATCTGTTGTGTACTTTAATACATGGTTATTCCTCTTATGTTTCTTACTTTAATGTGGTTGGGAGATACATGAATTTGATGTGTTGTATTTCTTTTGTTCATGAATCATATATAGAATGTTTGGTTACGATTGGTAGGTTTATTGGTTTATTTTTTAAATGTTGATTCATCCCCACTCGTATTTGAAACCCTTCGGCATTTTATGCCTGCCGTTGGCATCTTGGGGATATTGCATAATTCCTATTAATTACTCATTTTAATCTCTAGCCAAAAATAATCGTTGGGTAATTACGCATTATCATTTAATGGGCAATAAACCTGGACATAATAAACATCCTACTAGTCCACCATG
This sequence comes from Viscum album, assembly GCA_963277665.1. Lineage (NCBI taxonomy): Eukaryota > Viridiplantae > Streptophyta > Magnoliopsida > Santalales > Viscaceae > Viscum > Viscum album. The sequence goes on along the minus strand of OY728157.1, from coordinate 38,313,124 downwards.
TATAGTAATAATGTTAGACTTATTTATTCATCAAAACCCAGCATCATTTTATTTAAAATAAAATCCATTTGTATTTGAGAGATGGATATGTTATATAGTGAATATATTTATCGATTTATTATGAAATTACTTGGATTATGTCATTATGGATTGTTATAGTCTCTTTCACTATCTAGATCAATAGTGGTTTGTTGATTCAAAAAAATTATGATAAAACCGAAATTGAAAACATTGAGTTTAAGGATTTTAATGCACTCTTCTTGTAAATGTTTTATCCACACAATCTACGAGTGGATATAAAGACACAAGTATATAATCTAATAAAAAATTAATATGAAATTATTTCTAACTATGAAGTGACCATGATATATTTACTAATTATATTTATGAACTATACATGTAATGCAATGAGAAATATGAACAATTTCATTGAGGTTTATATGATAATTCAGGAAAGGGATGTATTATGAAAAACATTATTATCATATAATGACATAGTAACATTCTATACAAAGATAGGGAAATAAGATGACATGATTTATGGTTTCTATGGGAAGAAAAATAATAAAAGGCATTGAAAGAAAAATACAAATATTGTGAAGTAGGGATATTAGGATTGTCCCACATGTTTACATTGTGTAAAGAAACACACTCTATCATTCTTCATGGTAATTGGATTTTACTACAGTTCAAAAGAGAATAGGTAACATTCTTATTATTTTAATGTAATGAAATAATCTTTTAATGTGAAATGGTTAAACTGTAAGGATATGGGGCACTATTAAACTGAATTAAACATGATCCATAGGAATTTACCTCAAAAATTTTTAACAGATCAACTTCAAGATTATTCTGTTACTATAGATTATTTTTAAAGACTAATGTTCATGTTTTTAGTTTAAATAGTTATGTAATAATATTATTTTATCCATGATATTAAAATAATAAGAATTACTAAATTTTTATGGATTTTGATATTGTATTTTTTCTTTAAGTAATTTTAATCAAATGTTTAATGGTATCAATGAAAATTGAATGTCATCTAGTGGAAATTTGAACATTATAGAAAACACATGATTAATATAGGATAACCCATAATATATCCTTGATTTTGATATTATAATTATAAATACGTTTTTATTATTTTATTATAAACTGGTTGGTTTATCATTCCTTTGATGTTGTGTTAGTTATGGGTAATTATAATTTGGAAACATTACAAGAATTATAATAATAAATTTTTTTGGAAAAAAAGACTACCATGTTGTTGGGTGAAAACTCATCACATCCAGTAAGGCCATGGGTATTGATCCCATAACCAAATAATGAAACATGTGTTTCCCCAACTATTTTTCATGTGTTATGTTCTAATTAAAATTTTGTTGTTTTTTATATAAGTGATTTTATGTTTAAATATTAATGATGATTCATTTTTATTACTATTAATAATTAGATATTAATATATTAAATTTGATAACATTTTCTAACTATAATGGTTTTGGATAATATAAAACGACAGAAAAATAATGTCACCTATTTATGTATAATAAAATTAGTTTGAAGTTAATGTTATTACATTAGAGATTAAAAAATAATTTTTTGATTTTCATTTCTTGGAGTAAAAGTACAATAGTATGTTTATCAAACAAAATAAAAAGGATGAAAATGATCTTATTGAATAGAAAAATATAAATAGTATATATTTCCATATATAGTAAGTCAATTACTCAAAATTATGAAGAGGATCATGTTGAAAATGTTATCATATGGCCATAATATCTGATTAATAAAACAACCATTTAACTCATCATAATGTTGTATATTGGTGGTAACATACATTCTATTGATCATTATAATTATTTTGTTCAATGATCTCTATCAATATTTATATATATTTATCATTTTCATCAATTAATATATATTCACATCACACATATATTTTTATACAGTGAAAACCATTTAATCTTTTTCTAGATAAAATTTATCCTTAAATATTTATCTTGAAAAAATGATATTTTATTAACCCTTTTTAAGATGTGGGATTTCAAAAAAGGTATGCTCAAATATGTAACCATATATTACCAAGATATAAAAAAAATTTAATAATTTTTTTTAATTAAGTTGATAGAATGTAACACCCTAATTCATTAGGGTATAATTATATTTAAATAATATTATTCACTTAAATAGATTACTATGCTTGAAAAGGCGGGTTTAAACAAGATTTTATTTTCTATAATTAATTTGTTATTTAAACAAGACCATTATAATGTAGTTATTATTTAGGTGTGTAAAAATATAAATAAATTATTATGAAAAAATATGGATTACTCTTGTATAAAATAAAATTAATGGTTATCTATTGAATATAAAAATATAAGAAATATTTGAATTAAAAATATGTATTTAAAAAAATTTATAATACAATGTATTGTGATGCATTAAATAATTAATTTAAAAATTAAATTTTTTACCAATTTCAGAAATTTTATTTTTTAAAATTAAATGATTGTTTTAATTATGCATATCGAAATTTAAATTATGTGAAATAATATATTTTTTTCTAAATTAATTACTTGTTCACTTAATTGTAGAAAATATCAATTGTTATAAAACTATCATTGAATTATATAATATTTCCCTATTAAGATTTTCATTTGATTTTAAATAACACGTATATATATATATATATATTTATTTATTATATTAAATCATTTAAATTACATATGAAAGACCATTCTACTATACTTAATTAAAAAAACTTGTCATTTAAAAAATCATTTTTATATAAAATATTTTAAAATGAATAATGAATTTTCATTTTAATTAATAAACATTACCGCAAAAGATGAATTATTTAAAGTAAAATTATATATTACACATCGATTATTATTTTATTTTTAATTAAAATAATCATTAATTACTTTCATACAATTAATATAAGATTATCTTTTCCCTAAAAAATACATTTCTTAAATCCCATATTTTTCATGAACTAGGGATTTATTTTAAATTTAATTCCACCACATCTATGAAATGTATTTAAAAAAATGAATTCCATTTTTGTAATAAACGAATAATTTCTATTATTTTAAATGTTTAACATAATTTTTTACAATATGTAATAGTTAATATATTATAAAATTATTTAAACCAGTTAAGATAGAAACATGATTTTCATGGGTTTAAATATTAATATAAGTGTTAAAATAAAATAAAATTATTTCAAAATCCAATTTGAAGGATGTATTTCTAACTTATTATTTATAATGTTCCTTAATGTCCCATTTTTTTGTCTTTTGGATTGTGAGAAAAATTTATATTAATTTTTCATATAAAAAATATATTGTGTGCCCTCTCCCTACCTTCTAAATGGCCACCCCACTCCTAACCTCTCTACACATCGAAAAACCTTTGGATAAACCAATTACATCACAAATACCATACATAATTATCTTAATGTATTCTAGAGGCATATATTTGTTTATAATGAACTCCTATGAATTATTTTGATATAATCCAAAAGAATCTCTCTAGAGAATATGTAAAATTATGGAACATGTATTAGTTGATTATTATTCCACAAAATTCAAAAAATATTAATCTATGAAAATATAATAACAATAGTATCCCATTTAAAATAATATATTATTATGTTTATAGAAAAATTCATATCAATCTCCACTTCCATCAAATGGTAAATGAAACCATCAATCAAGTGTACAACTGACTACCACCTCATGAAACAATGTAGGACTTTTCCATCACAAACATTTCAGGATGGATATAATGATATATTAACCATATATATATATATATATGATATGTAGGAAACTATTATAATAACGGAAAAATTATTTCATATATACCATCTTACCTTCTATTTCTTGTTGGATATGTTAATGTTGCTTGTCTATATGGTCGACTACATCCATGTGAAGAGATGCGATTCATTTTTATCAATTACACATCACATTGAATGTTTTAAGATTAAAATTAAATATTTTATGTGTATTTATTAACAACATATAATTATTGAAATATAATATCACATATTAATACATATATTTTAATCCATCAAAAAACAATAACATTTTTCATGTGGATATTTAGTCTATAGCATCCTCATAGCGATGAAAAAAAAAATTAGTTTTATTTTAATGTTGATGGTAATAAGTAAAAATTTGATTAATATAAATTATACACATAATATAATAGTGATTCTATGAATTTTAGATAATATTTTGTTGCATCCCTTGTTTTATTAATATTGATTCAACTTTCATGTTTATATAGGACCTACAACCTCCATTTATAGTGAAATGCATTTTATAAATTTACATTTTAAATATAACTATAAATAAATATATAATAAATATATATGATATTTATACCAGGTGTTAAATTCTAAATAATATGGAACCATGATAAAAAAAGGGAAAAATTCCATTTCAAAACATACATTAAAAATAAAGATCTTATTACTCAAAACAGTGATTTAAAAATAGAATTAATAATTAACAGGAAATAAAATACCATAAGTTAATAAATAATTTATAGAGATAAGTCCAGTCGTTTATGTAATATATTTATTGTAATTTTATTTTTTATACATGAGTTTTGTTCACAATTGAATGAATTTTAACCAGATATAAGGGTTTCTCATCGCTATTTCACTTCAATGTGACATAGGGAATATTCACAACTTATTCCATTTTGTGGAGTTTATGATACAAATTTTTATATGCAATATAATTAATATATAAATATTCATGAAATTTTATGTTTAATTTTATGTTATTTTTTTCATGGGGCTTATGATTCATTAGTTTCCCAATGGTTAATAGATTCATGTTTCCATAACATTTAAATCGGGATTGTTAATACTTAAAATATCCTTAATGGATTTTATGTGATCATTGAATAATGGAGCCCATTTATTTAAATCTCATTATTTTACTCACAATGTTATAATTTGATTTAATGTATTATTTTTATCAGTACCTTAATTGATTTTTTTAAAAATCTAATTTCTTCTCAATAATTGAATGAAAATCCTTTTTCTTCCAAAACCATAATTTCCAAAAAAAATTAATAATATTAAAATTATTAATTAAAAAGGAAAACTATTATTTAGTTTTTCAAAAATGTATTGAATTAAATATTCAGGACATTTTCCAAGTAATGATTATTTTTATTTTACATAAAATGTGAATGGATGGATTTTTTAAAACTGGTATCAAACAAAAGGAATTACATCCATCGTCTTTTTTTAAATATATCATTGTGTATTAAAAATAATATATTCGATGAAATGTTTTTTTAAAATTATTTGTGAACTTTTTGTTTTAAATAGATCTTTTCAACGTGTAATGATTATTTTCCTAAAGAATGTTTTAATGAATCGTTACATTTAATATCACTTCATCATTAATAAAACCATGTATTTCAACTTATGCTCCAAATGTGATTTACGAAATGAAAATATTTTTATTATTTCTCCATAAGGTTTATTTTATGTTTGAATTGGGATGTATTATTTTGATTCCAGTTCATATTATTCTATATAGTTTTTTATTATGTTTATTTATATGGAGATTTCTTAACATATTAAAAGGGAATATTTACATTAAGAAATTATATATATTATATTTCTCCCCTTTAATATGTGGAGTGAGTTGGACATAGTATGTTATGGAGAGGGCCCTTTATAGCCCCTCGATACATCAATACATCTAATGAGATGACGTATCTTGTGTTTTTAGATGAGGTCGTACCAATATATGTAATATGTATTACTATGAGACCATGAATATATGGTTATGATATATGATATTAAGAATTCACTCATCATTATATTAGTTAATGATTTTACATGTGATCATTAAATTTAATAGAATTTTCATTGTTATGTCTCTATCTAAATTTAATATTAACACATAATTTTTTTAATATTATTTATACAATTCATATTACTCTTCTGGTTCATGTTATTGGTAAAATGGAATGTGTTTCAATTATTTAAATTTATTTATTTATTTTGTAATCTCTATTTGGGATGGATTCTACTTTATGAATGCCCTTAATGATAATAAGAGATCACCTCTTTCATATGATTTTATTTCACTGAGGTACAAATATTTTTTGTAGAATTTATATATTTCTATATAATTAGGGGAAATATGGAATTATCAATCAAAACACATTTTGTATTATATGTTTTCAATTATAATGTTCATTTAAAGAATGTATCTATTATTCCAAGACAATTATTCTATTTGGTCTCTTGGGATGTGATTTCTTGTAACATTTGATAATGTAATAATGTAACCAATTTATATTGGCTAATAAAATTTAGGTCATAATAATACATAATATAGAATAGAGGATATCACTTTTCATTATGTAAAAAGGAATAATAATTTTAATTACCAACTCCATATAAAGATCATGAATATGCTTAATAATTGGGCAATGTAATAATGCTAAAGACCTATTTTGGATATATCTATTCTAATAATTTTTTCACATTTCTAATATATGTTTTTTGAATGATTCAAAAACACTTAATTGTTCAATTTCTATAGATAATTGTACTTCATATGTAGTATGTTTCTCTAATGTCATTCATTTAGAAGAATTTGCCTAACTACAACATCATATAGTGATGTTTTTGGATATTATATAAGATAATCATTATGTTACCTATATCAAATAATACAAACAATATGAAATTACCAATAATAAAGTTGTATACCAAGGAATAATTAATATTTTTATTTAAAATGAACTATTAGATATGATCATTGAAATAAATATTCAAAATAAAACATTCCTTATTTAATACATAAATAGATTTTTTTATCTTGTGTACCTACTAATATAATTTGGAACTAACAAATGTTCGGTTTATTCATATAAATTAATACGGTAGAATTCATATTAAAAATATGTCATTGTAGCCATTTAATGAATATAATATTTATTGTAATTTGATATGAAAAGAAATATATGAATAAAAATTATCATCACAATTAGGGAAGACGTTTCCTAATATTCAATACCCTAATACTTCATATAACTTTTGTCTATAGGTAAAGATTTATTTGTAGAAAATATACCATTAGTGACATTTTCTTGTATTGAACCCCACTTATACACTATGGTAAATTCCCCTTTAATTGTAGCTACCAAGATTTTAACTTGGTTACTGTTCATTAATTAAATAATATATTCAACTAATTTTAACGATTTCTCATAATCATAATTCTATATGGAATCTTGATATAATTTAATTTCATATAATGTTAACATTACATTAAAATAATTATCTATGAGAAATCCATACCTCAAGATAAAATGATGAATTCTACTAGATTGATAAGGTTCTTGTTTAATTTACATTGATTTTTATTCTATAACTCTTTATTGAATTGGATAAATCATTATCTTATAAAGAATAATATCAAAAATTTTGGAGTTTTAATTTCCACAAACTAACTCATTAACATATATATTTTATCACAAGAAAAAAATATGTTCATCCATATTTTTTGTGTATTTAGAACCATTATAAAAATATAATCTCTTGGTTTCTATAAGATAAATAATAAATAATTATTTTTAATACTTGGTGTCTGAAATTTTCATGTCAGAAATTAAATAATTTAACAACATCTATGTATATAAATAAATTAAATAGTTGAATGTTTTTTATTCCATTAGAAGTATGGTGTGTTGATGAATCTTAATATGGTACATAATTTGTTTTAAATGATGTATCCTATAAATAATGAACCTTGAATGTTAAAAGTTAAAATTGATTCATCATTGATCGAACCATATACAATAATGTATAGTTCCTCATATGAAATATTATATTCCACATTAATGTTCTCGGTGGGGTGATAATACTCCCTTTGGCTAATAATTATAAATTATTTTGAGATTTTTTATCCTTTTTCTCAGGCTAGATGTTTCAATATTTTTGGGGATGAAAATTAAAAAAAATTAGGAAATTGACCAAGTGTGTGGTCTGCTCTCGGTTAGTAGTAACCATATGGTGACAATGATTAATGGATTTTTTTGTTCAATTGGTGATTTTCATGTTTTCATCAGGATTTTTCTAACCTTGATATCCAAGAGATAAATATGATAATTTAATTGGTTTTCATCTATTTATCATCACATGGTTGGAGAATGGATTGAAAACCCATGTGACAATTCCTATGTAATTGTATGATGTATTTTGTTGTATGGGTAGTGGCTACCACATGGTTTTTCAAACCATGTGGACTAATCATGAACCATTTATGTGGTTTATAAAATTATAAATTCACAATATTTCTCTTTGAAAATGTTATGACTAATATCCTCATTGTCTCTCTTGTTATTAACATAACCTCTTCATAACTCTATTTAGGAAAATATCCATGGATCATAGGAAATTTACCTATCTTCATTGTGGATTATTCTAAGATATGTTCTGATTTTATCTTATTTAATCTCACATTATTCTTTCAGAACATGATATGGATGTGATTTAATGATCTAGTGGCGGTTATTTGTAATTTATTCTATTTCATATGGATTTATGCTTTTAAAGACAATATCTCCTTGTTTATAATATGTATTCATGATGGAAAATGGTCTTCTTCTATTTGTGATGTTGGTTTCTTTATAAAAATATACTATCACATGAAATAAATTATGTTATTTTAATTTAATATTTTTTATTTTGTGAAATTTATTTATTGTATATCAATGAAGAATTTTATTGTGAAAATTTTATATTTAGTATATAGAAATTAGGTTTTCTAGGGATCTTACGTTAAATCATTATATACTCATCCAATATTTGATGAAATTCGCCAATGATAGATTAAATAAAAATAAATTTTCTCGCATGAGAGTAAAGAATATTTGCTGTAAATATACCTTATAAATTGTCGTTATTTTTTATAAAGATTTGGACATCCTGGATTAATGAGTGGATTGGGTGTATTGTGTATATACATTTGAAAACCATAGTGATAGTGGAACCACTAAAGGTTAATTCTGTGATATTAATACAATGTGTATGGAATCATTATCATATGGATTCATCCTAATATTTTATTATTATTTCTTTTAATGTTTGATTGTGTATTCACCTAGGTTACATCCCAACATGTGGATGGTTTTATTCAAGAAGGTATTGTTTCATGTCACACAGATCACATATTTATCAAATGGAATTTCCATGTATATTTATATTCTTCCTTAATGATATGTCAATAATTATTTTTCACATTCCAAATTTATTTGAATGTTAAATTCTATTATATAAATTATTTTATTTTTTTATATAATATTTTCTAATAAGATTTTTTGTAAAATATTTTTTTTAAAAAGATGTACTTGTTACATAATGGAAGACTTTGAATAGATTAATTGGTCGTATAGACCACCGACATATCTTTGTTGTCATTATTGACATAGTGAGATGTGATGGTGGTGACAACTGTTAATAAAGAGTCGTAGATTTTATATTCACATTATTTATTTTTTTGTTTATCCTTATTTATTGATGTTTCTTGTCACATTATTTGTATTATCCTATCATGTTGTACTATTTTATTCGAACACATTTTTTAATCATGAGACATTTTCTAGGATATGTGTTAGAATTTTTCTTATGAGAGGTCTTCTCATGATATTTTTCATGCCAAACCGTTTTTTGTTTGTTAAAAATGTTATTATAGAGGATACTCATACATATGTGTGATGTAATTTCATGGGTATGGTTTGGGATCAATCATTGAAATGAATTAGGACCATCATTACTTAGGTAGTAAGTGTGGAAGGATTCCTTTCTATCTCACATGGTTTTTTAAACACGAGAGACGATAGGTAGACATTGATTTTCATGATTTTTTAGCTTTATTTTTATAGTTATCTAAATGAAAATTTTTATGTTTATCTATTTAATTATTTTTTTATACTAATTTGTTTTTTATTTATATTGTTTTATTGATGTTTTATTTAAATTCAAGTTTTTTAAATTCAAAAATATTGATTTTTTAATTAATATTTTCATAATTTGTCATGAACATAATATAAATGGTTTTTGAATTTTGTGTTTTTTAGTCAATTACCTAGTGAATATATTATTAAAATCCATAGTAGAAGCTATAATGTAAGTTTCACATTTGAATCATCAATTATAAAATTCTTTGGTGGAAGAATTTATTTTCACAATTAAAACTCTAGGATATAAGGTAGTTTGAAAGCTGGGATGACATGTGGATCCCATATATAATTTTGAAATGAAAAATACACTCATCATCCTTAGTAAAAATGAAACCTATGAATTAAATGATTAGATTGAAAATATTGAGGGGATCCTCTATAATTATATCCACCCAGAACTATAATCTTGGTATTTTTACCTATACATTTGAAGGCCAATGATTAATATATCGGGACTCCATCATTAATGTTATGTTACAAATATATGTTACCTATATGAAATTTAAATGTATCATCATAAAATTATTATATCATTAATCATTTCATGTGATGAAGACTTAAGAATTTATAACACTGGATAAATAGAAAATTTTAGGAATGTAATATTCAAGTCATTTAATTGATATTGTCAAACTAATGATCAGGACTTATTCTAATGATTAGATTAAATTTTTGTGGCTTCAAATTTGATGGTGGCCTTATATTAATTCCATTATTATTCTAGTGTGCGTTTTATTATTTTATTAGGAGCAAGAAAAGGAATCTATAGTTGATCTTGATATATCATGAATGATTAGATTTTTATAATATTGAGTTGTTGAAGGAGGTAGTTAGGGTGTATAATATATAAATAAATGGATGTTAAACTGTCTTGGTGTATATAGAGACTATTTTTAGTGATTTAATATTAAAACCACACATATTATTCTCTAATTATAGAAGAACTCATCATACAATGTCAAATTATAATATAGATCTCAGGGCATGTCATCACTGTGGGGAATCTAATCATATTAACTTTTCTAAGGATGAATTTCCAGAGGATTCAAGTATGTTTCCACTATTATTTAGGTCTATCATACCTGTTTTATCATTTCAATGGCTGGTGGAACTCATTCTTTATCCATGGGTGATTCTCAAATGGGGAAGACATATCATAGAAGATCTAAGCATGGAGTAAATTTTTCCATGGAGATTTCACTAGATGAAGCTAAAGTAGGATTGGCCAAAGTTTGAGGAAAATATTTCATTTCATCAGTCATGGTTTTTCTTATAATTTATATAAGTGGATATCATTGTTTTATATAATATATGTTTACTTTTGTGTGGGGAATATGGTCTGATCATATCATTTTCTTGTTGGTTCTTTCCACATACATGGAAAATGGAATGAATCAATGAATTAATTTTTTCTATGATGTGTTAAAGTTTCAAAATTCTTTTTTTGGATGTCTATGTTATTGATCATGATATTGATGAAAATATAATTATAATGTATTTGATGGATAATGATAAGACCTAGATTGTCTGTTACCCTTATCAGGATCATTTTATATCTTCTAATGGAGTCTATCATGTTTTTAGCATGAGTGGGATTTGAGATCAATAATATTTGTACATTTATCTCTATATCCTTCAATGACCACTATCATGTTGTTTGAGATGTTACTTGACTTCATTTATCAATGATTGAGTTGTCAAATTGAATGGTATTGAATTCATACCTCAAGGACTCTTCATGTGATTTTTATGGGTAACCATCTCAAAGAGAGTTTGATCTCACCTTGACCTTATCCATCTGAATATGCACATTTTTATTTTGGTACATTAAATTAATACTGCATATAAAAATGAGATTTATTTTTTATTGTAGGATATTGAGTCCAACTGATTTATTCATAATAGTGTTTCAACTTTGTCTTCCGTAGTTATCTTTTCGAAAAATTACTATGGAATCCATGATATTTTTTAGATTATTTAATAATTATTCAGTATATTTTTAAGAAAAATACCCCATTCCTAGGAATGTGAATCCCTATGATCAACTCATTTAATCATGATTGTTTGTCAAAATTGACCATTGGTTGGTGTTGCATCAATAGATAGTTAATGAAGACGATATGTCTAAGAAATCATTTCTAAATTGGAATTGGAAATTCATGTTCATATTTATTAAATTTTTACTCAAATACACTCATGTAATATTTTTGGAATTCAGGAACAATATATTTCTTCAAATCATGATCTCTATCATTATTTTCTTTGCAAATGATATTTTAGTGTACATCATGTTAGATAATTAACACATGGATTAACTTTATATCATCCATATAATTCATAAAAAATTATAATTTATATGTTATTATTACTAAATGAAAATATTTATTTGAATATGTGATGAATCTTGGACTTGTTATATATTTGAGTGTACTTTTAGTGGTTCCTAAAAAGAATCAGCTAGATATTTCAGGGGATTAATCTATAAATGGGATTGGGATTCTCAGACGCTTGGGACTAGATGGTTATAACATATATGTTTCTCATGATATATCCAATATTTCATCTGTAGTGATATAATTGATATATGATGGTGATATAATTGGTTTTAATGAAAAATATTAAATATAATTCAAAGAGGTTATAGTCATGCTGACATTAGATCTGGTTTTAATTTTTCCATAACCAATTTTTGTCTATTAAATTTTATATAATGAATTAGGTATGATATTTTTATGTTCTCAAAATTAGTGGAATATATTAGTGTCCTATTGTTCAATCCAACAATATCTGTTTGAGAATAACTATCATTCTCATGGAATTTGGTTGGATGTCTCAATAAAAACTCTAGAAAACTTGGAATCACTATCTCTTTTAGGGGTGATTCATGGTATAATCATATCATAATATATATAATTATATTTTTAATTATATGGATATGAACTTTTGTAGAGATTGGGGTTTAGTATGTTTAGAAATTGAATTTTATATTTCATATACTCTCGTATAAAAGAATATACACATTGATGCTTTGAGCATGGATTTACTGAACAAACACATTGATGAAATAATCTATGTGTGGTCTCTATGGAGTTTGTTTGGTGATATGAGATTGGTAATATAAGAGTATATTTGATAGGTGTTCTATTATTTAGTCATGTCTCTCACAACATGTTATTATCGTATTTTTCATGAATAGTTTTTAGAAACAAAATTTTAGAATTTTAGTAAAATCCTTAATTGAGGCGATACTTTGGGTTATTAGTCCAAATATAAAATAGATAATTTGTGGGTTGGAGGTATTTTGGGTGTTATGATATCTATAAGGTATGGTTCTTTTGATATTTTAAATCGTCCTTGTTGGTTGGTACAAGTTTAGACAGCCAATAAAAATTTGGATATGAGAAATCAATATTTGAGTTTTGGGATAATTCATCTGACCAAATATTTTTTTGAATTTAATTACATTATAAAAGAGTATTATAGTCCACTATAATTTATTCTATATTGTTTCAACCTTTTAAATCTATTTATTTCCTATGTGATGAAATATGTATGAAATTTTATTCTGATTACCTCATAATCCTAGTGTGATGGATGAAAATTAGGTGATCATTAATATAATTAAAAATATGTATCATTTTCATACTCTTAAGCTTAAAATGTAGGTATAATATCTCAATAATTAGTATTCCCAATAATTAATTAAGTTTAATTTATTTCACATTTAAATTGTTTCTGAATGGAACGCACTGATTATATTTAGTTTTGGATTTGTTTCCATGCGGCAGTGTTTCCCCATTTTGAATTAAGAACAACATATCTCCCTCATATGTATGGGGATACATAGATATTATTTCATAATCATGTGTAAATGCACTAATTTTTTTAGAGCGGGTAATAATCCCTCTATACACTATTGTCTTGGTTACCCATAACTACTAATAAATTGGATTCCTTCTATAATTAGTTGATGTTTGGGTCATGTTCTTGTAAATTTAAGGTGAATTTTCTGGTGGATAAAATAGAGGTGCCTTTAACCCCCTCTAATTTCACCCCAAATTCATAAAAATAGATGTATAATGGGTAGTTTTAACCACTCATAATTCAGAAAATAGTTTTGGGGTGGTTCAAATTTCCCTTAATTGTCTATCAAAGGCAAATTTTGGGGTAGTTTCCCTAAAAATTCTTTTATTGTATTTTATTCCCCACCCAACCACCACATAACATCCTAACAATCCCCCAGGGAACCTATGGATAACCCCAATACCCCATCAACAACCTTGGTTTTCCACAAGAAAAACCACTATGATGCTTGTTTGTCCAAAAGACAACCCCCCACATATGGGCCAATATATTGTACCACAATCGATCAGAGGGAACCTCCTGTTACCCCTCATTAGTAAGCATGATACCCCTACCCACACACAACCTCCCAAACATTAGGAAGACAATTTTCTTCCACAGAGCCTCAAATATTGGATTAGTAGGTTAAAAAAGAGGACCCCTAAACACACACAAATATATATTGTGTCAAGATTAAATATATCAATATAATTTGAAATATGTAATATAATTAAATAATATATATTTGCTAATATTATTTTATAGTTAAAATAATTAACTACTATATTTATACATTAATTATAAAATATAAATAAATTTGTATATAATACATATTATTTATAATATAATACATATAATATAAAAATATACTATATTTATTGTCTATATGTGTCTATAATATATATATTTGTAATAAATATTATAATATAAAATTACTCTTATATTAATATGAAATAAAAATGTATTTAATGAACAATATGTGTAATTTAAATCATAACATAGATATGTAATATTTATAAAACCACATATATATATATGAATAAATATATATTTAATCAAAGTTATATTATGTATACTTTTATTATAAATATATTTTGATAAATGTATATAAACATATTTATATAATGTGTCTATGAAATATATATATATATATACACATTCAAACACACAAACAGATATATATATTCAAATATGAATATATATGTGATTTATTTTTAATAATAATCAAAATTGAGGTGGTTACACCCCTTATAATCTAAGGAAATATAGGTTGTTCCTTAACACATATAATGTCATAAATTATAGTTGGTTTGAGAACACCTCTAATCAAAGGGATTAGTGGTTGTTAAAGAACCCATCTAATTTAATCAATTAGAGAGGGTTAACAACCCACCGAAACTCTAATAGGTCAGAGGTTAGTCATGAACCTCCTATAATTTCATATGATAGAGGGGGTTGTTACCCCCAAAAATATCATTTAAAAAATCCATTATATTTGTAGTTTCAAAAATCCAAACTATTATATATATATAGTATAGCTGAAATCTGATAGAACATATATGGCCATTAATTATTAAATTTGAAAAATTTTAATCATAAAATCACAAAACCCTACCAAATATAAAAAAATATTCCTAAATTATTTATAATTGGTCATATCCCCCAATAAATGAAATTAATAGTTGTGGGGGTGACTATAATACCATTGCTTTTATAATGAAATTTAATTTTGAGGGGGTTTTACATAGCCCCATCTAAATTATTTTTTCTAATATTATATTTTTTTTGTAATGTGATGGGCATTAATTCTTGATTTTCGTGGTTCTAATGTAATAATTATACCAATAGATGAATATTTCCCATAATAGTAGTGTTCATGTATTAATTAAAATGGAATCTTTTTTATATTTATTGGGTATTCATGTAGACATCTGTTGTTTGGTGAATATTTCGGACAGTGGTCCTTGGATGGATAGATCCTGGTTGAGGAAGTGAAGTAAATGGTAATGCTGATATAGAAGAGGTTATTGACTTCATAGAGACCTCAAAAAAACAATGAATTACTTAATCAACACTTGTTTTATTTTGAGTTTGGTGATCGGGGTCCCCTCATAGTTTAAACTCATTTGAGATATCATGGACTGCGTAATCCATGTGAGTAGTAAATGAGGATTGTTATCCGTATTTATATTATTTAACATGGTGGGAAAGTGGATTAAAAAATTTAAATTCCATCTTTCCTAACATCTATTCCTGATTTATTCATTATTTCCTAATAGAGGAGTTATCAATCAGAACATTCCCATTTATAGTAATAGATTATGTTGATTTCAATCCCAATACATTTTTGGTTCAATAATTTCATTAGATTATAAATTTTCAATATATTATACTACGTGGTATATTAACCAATCTGGTTATTGAAATATGACAGTACGAACATGATATCCAGATGACCTGGTAGGGAGACTTATTAATGAGATATAAGTCTCCTTCTATATTTGTGTGTCCATAATGATAGAATGATTATATATTGGAGTGATTTTTTTTACTCTACAAGTCATATGTAGTTTTTAATGTTGGATTGGATTACCACTTTTGACGTTCTTGATGTTTTTTAAGATTGGTGGTTGAAAATATCAAATTTTTTTATTTTTAATCCTTTGTCACACTCTTTTTATATATTTTATTAAATATATTGAATGAATCAAAAAGTTTTAAATTTTATTGACATGGTTAGAGCATTGTTTTTTTAATATGAGAGTCACCTGAAAACCCATAATGGTGATTGGATTTTGGTCCAATATATGTCACATATTTTCACCACGTTTTGACTAACTTTGTATCCATCACCAGGTAATCATTTATTCCCTCAGTGGTAGTGTCTACTTCATGATTAGAAGATAGTTTTCATAACCCTGTTGACCAGTCATGCACACCATATAAAATCTTATAACTTTAAATTTAACATTATTACCACATTCATATTTAATCACAATATTCAATTAATATCTCTTATGATAGAACTAAATATCTCTAGCACTCTTGAGGGTTCTCTCCATAGATCATAGATGATTTACAATTGTTGTTCATTCATAACTACTGGTAATGTTCAATTTTTTATCTGATTTATTCTCCCCTTCCAATGTATTCTCTTGATCTATATTTATTTTATTAAATTGGAACCCAATTTGGTCTTGATGAATAGATATGGTAGGTTTTATGGGGAATTTAAGTAATATATTATGGATCATATAATATAAGGACTAGAAATCTTCATTTCCATTCTCTATTAAAAAAAGTGAATAGTTATATTCCATTATTTTTGAAGGTGTCCTTATAGAAAGGTTCTCACTCATGAGTTACTTTATGTTATTAAAAATTCCGTTTTTATTTTTTAAGTTTATTTATTTGACATGAATTAAGAATTGTCTTATAAAATTCATTATAGGTTGAATGAAATAGCGGGTTTTACTGGAGTTTTGGGTTAAAATAGTTTATGAACATTATGTGTTTGAAAAAATTCCTTAAATGTGATTTAAAATTAAATAGTATTATGAATCACTAAAGTGGTGATTCCATTATTTGAAAATATTTTATATCCAGTGGTACGTTTTTTCAATTTTCATTAAATATTAGGACATTGATATCTTTTTCGGATCTAGTATGGACATATGAAATCTTAAACGAGTGTGACACCAGTAGATGTTATTTTTGTGGTATAAAATGACTATTGTAGGACACTATATCAATATGATTCAATGTATGTATCAATTACTCACACTTCATGTTCCCATGTATATATTCCTTGAATATTGTTCACAAATTCTTTTTAGTTTTTATACAAGTTGTTATTAGTTCATGTTCTATTTCTCATATATTTATTATATCTTGTATTGTGGAATATTTTTATTTATATATATATATTCTATCTATTGTGTAGTTTTAATCTTTATGAATTATGTGAATCTGAAATTATTTTTGGAATCCAAAGGATTATTTACAAACAAAATAAATAATTAAAATATTATTTACAAATAAATTTTCTTAAATATTAGACATAATGGTTCCTTGAATTTATAAATGATATAGATTCCTTGGTCGAATCTTACCAGGATTTATTGCTCATGACATAATTTTTTATTTGGAAGTTTATAGAAAATTATTTACATGACATAGGTAAATGGAATGAAATCATTTATTTGACCTACATCCCTTGATTTTCATAGTTTTTAAATTAGATTGTGATTGTGGGGATGGTTTGTAACATGGAGACATTGATTTTATCTTATGTTTTTTTATTACCTACTTTTTTCTTTTGTCATGATGTTGTATATCTCATGATGTGAACCCTATTTTATTATTTTTATTTGTTTATCTTACTCTTTATCATTAATCTTGATAAATCTATTGGTATAAATTTTGATATCTATATTGTGGTTGGTCATATTGGGTGATGTATATTGTTGACCAGGTTGGTTCAATACAAGTGTGTAGTGAAATAATTCCCCAATACCATAGATGACAAAAAAATTCTTTCCTCAAGTATTGACTACCCCAATCTGAGAAGTGGATCATATTGTTTTATTGTATTTATTCTTTCCATTTTTTATGAAACTATTTGATCATTTAAAAACATTCATAATTATTTACCAATAGAATTATATATCCATACCGAGTTAATTAATCGATAAGGGAATCAATTTACACAAAAACTCCACCATTTTTAGTATTGATTGCTCCAAATACATCACTATGTATGATATACAATATTCAAATCACCCTTTTAATGTTTCATCTAAAAGGTGATTAGGTCATTTTTTCAAATAAAAATTATTAATAGTTATTAAATTATTCAAAATAAAATTGTTCAAAATGTCAAAATATATATAGATTATTTGACACTGCTCTCAATTGTATTCCTTAATAGAATTATAAAATTGTAGATGAGATTTCAATCAACTAAGAACATAATATTTTGAATGATATGAACTATATTATCAATATCTAAATTTCATAATACATTTACAATATTCCTAATTCCATAATATACCACATTCATATATATATATAAATTATTTTTCTCTTAATTTTCAATGAAAATAATTTCTTCTCTAAACAATTGAATATATCAAATATATATATTGTAATGACATAAAAACTTCCCTCAAATTATTATATTAATCCAATAAATATTAATGTATTATTTATTTCAAATTCTAATTTAGAAACACTGTCCATTCTCAATATAAATATATACTTCACCCTGTTTTAATTCTCATCAATCAATGAGTTTGTGTTTATTATGACAAATCTATGATACATAATGGTATCGAATACCCATTAAATGATGATAATGAAATTTAACAATATAAAATTAAAATTTAGGTTCATATAATTATTCATTTATTTTAGAACCATCATCAATATTAGATAGTAATTTTTAAATTCATACATGTCATATATTTTTGTGATATCAATATTGCAGTCCTTAAAAATGACATAATCAAAAATAGGGGTTTAACAGGACATTTAAATATGGGTAGTTAATTCTAAAAAACTATATATTTTAATTAAATAGTTTATTATTTATAGAACTTATAATTATATTGGGATTCAAATGGGATTTAAATACATAAATGTGGTTTTTGTGCATGGCGTGATGACTAATTTCTATCTATGGTGATCATGTGGAAATCAGAGAAGGCTCATTCTGACTGGGGGTTAATTTTTTTTATCTCAAAAACATTTATGCCGTTATTTATAGACCATGTTGTTGGTAATAGAGTTTTTTATCAGTGGTATACATTTATGTTATTAGTTCATTCCTCCAATTCTATGGCCCTGGGATGTACAGGGGTGCATGTGGTTGGTGACACCCCTACCTTATTCCCATTTTGGTTCAACTTGGGTTTTGATAATTTTGGATAAAATATACTAGATAATCATGGTAAAATTATATATATTCATCCATTTCTTCCAATTTTGGTACCTCTCTAATTCGGATCAATTCTATATTAAAGTTCACTACTCGTTGCAGTAGATCATGGTGGAATCAGGTTAAATTGTTTGTTTTTTGTGAGTGGTTAAGAGAGGAAGATTCAAGATAATGTTGTCATTTTATTTAATTACATTAAATTTATGTTATGTATCCTATTTGTTTTTTAGTTATGTGATTAAATTTTATTAAAATGGACATTTAATCATGTAGAACAGTGGAAATTTTGTATGGAATTGGTATATGTTTCTGTCAGGAGTAGTCTTCACGTTATGTGAAATTATTTCCGTGAATGGATGATTACCAATGAGTTATAAAAAATATACCTCAATTTAAAATTAATTTAATAACTTATTATATGGTTTTTTAAATTATCCTTTTTTTGTTTTGTTTGATTGGTTCTGAAGATCATTGAATGCCTTAGACAAGGCTTCACTAAGATTGCAAAGGGGTTAACATCAGGTTACATGTAGTTGTAAATAATGATAATATGTTACATTCATGTATACTTATGAGTGTGTATTTCCCTCATATTAAATGGGTTATTGTATTGGGTATAAGGATGTATATATTCAAAAAATTAGGTGATGAAGTGAAATTGAGACCTATAGGATGAGTCTGCATTATCATTAGAACATCACATAATTAAATATATCCTAATTACTATTTCTCCAAGGGGTGGAGGTTTTGGTTGATCTACAATGATGCCTTTTTTATTTCTTGGGGAATGATTATTTTTATAATAGGTATAAGGTTTTGATTATATGTCCAGTGGGTATATATAAAGTGAATTGGGCCATGTGATAATATGTGAGATGATGGAATATCTCAAGGGTAATTTGGATCTTGCACAAAATTCTAGAGGATAATATTTTGGGATGATGTGATCAAGATATTTTTTTCAAAAATTGATGGTGTGGATGAGATGGTTTTTTTCCTTTCGTCTTGTTGAGGGTACACTCTTATGAGATGTGTGATGGGGCCTAGTTACATTCCATGGATATTGATCAGGAGATGGATTCGAGATTCCATTGGAGATATTGAGTAATAATACTTGAGATAGTCCTTATGTCGATAGAACATCAATAGAAGGGTTTTTTGGAAGGGTATATTAACCAAAATAGTTAGGTTAGGTTTAGTGGGAGACATCGAGCATTTTTCTCACCATGGGGTGATCACTTTAACATGGAAAAAGTTTGAAAAAATCACGAATAATTAGGAGGACCCTATTTGATGGATTTCTGGGAAATATGTGAATTTTTTGACATGAATTGCTAGACATGGTCTAGTATAGTATATTATGACCTTCTTAATTTTCATGGTTGTTTTTATTCCATACATGTTGTTTCATGTATTTGTTACATTTTGTGCTCATAAAATGGAAAAAATATTGGATGGGTGATGTTTTATTGTAATTTTACCATATCTGAGTGAGATAGTGCTAGATGGACAATGATGAGTGAGATTGAATCCTCAATATAAATAATTTTCTAGTTCACCATGGGTGATATGGTGTGTTATGGGGCCTTTTCTCATCATTACAAGTGAGATAATGTGAGTGTACCCTACCATCAATGATATGGTAGTGATTATATTTAAATAAATGAGATCAGGTCCAATATGAGATGTGGATAGTTTTAATTTCATGGGTGATATGAAATCTAGTTTAGAATTTGATATGGAATATAGTAGGGTAGTACCATCAATGAGAATCTAGATTTAAATCCTTTGTCATGCGGCCTTCATAGTGAGATAGTCAATTAGGGTTCATGGTACAAGACCCTACGGTGAGGGAGTAGAAATCAAATCATAGGAAACTCCATACCCTATGTGTTCAAAAATAATTTGATATTACTATCATGATAATGGTATTAGATTCTAGTATGTCTCCATAGAATGTATTTTTATTCATCTTGGTGGCACAATTATCACATGTTGGCTTGGCGGGTGTGCCTACCTTGTCTGGTTTCATGGTGGGTATGGTAGAACAAATAAATTACGAGGACATTTTTATTTTATAAATTTTGTTTCCTTCAAAATACATACACATTTGTTGTTGTATATAATTATTGTTTTGTGAAATACTACTATGTTTTATTTTTGTATCCTACTTGGGTACTCTATTAAGTGTGTTAATATTAAATTATGATCAATTTATAGCACAATAAATGAAGTAGATTGGGATGGGGTAGTTCAATTGGTACCTGATTTTGGGATACATAATGTGGATTTTAGGGTGGGGGATTCTTTATTTTAATCATTATTTAATTTTTATTAAGGATCATCCCAGTGGTTGCTCAATGTATATTTTGTATAGAAGCATAATGCTTGAGATTTTTTGTGTTTATTTTTTTTTAACCAAATGTGTATGTTTTGTGATTAGTAAATTTTTTTAATCACTATGATATCAAGATAATAGTATACTGAATTCAGCTTTTAGTGCCTCACCTATATTTGAAAGCCTCTTACCGATCGGGAGGCTTGAATGAGGCCACATGGCACATCATCTCGAACAATGGTTTCTCGGAGGGGTGTTATAATGTTATTTTTAACAAAATATTTTTATATATGGGGATATTGTAGATTGTAGTTCTATGAATGTTTCAATGACTCATATGGATTACAAACATGGTTATGAAAAAAACTTTTTATAATGAAAAACCATGGTAACAAGAATGATGGTATTATTGTTTGGGTTTTTCTATTATGATTTTGATATTGAATAAAATATGGTGTTTTTATGTGATTATTTCTGACACTTTCGTTGGGGCATGCACATCCATTCATTTTGGAGGAGGAGGATGTACTGACTATTTCCTTGCATTCCCTCTTTCCAAAGGCGGGTGACATCTGTCACTTATTCAGGAATGTTTAGTCCTTTATTGAAATGGGATGATGGGATTCCATTTTCTCCATCCAAGGATTCTTCCTTAGTGCATACTACCTAGTCTTGGTCTCCCTTAAAAATTAAGATATTTTTCGTGATTCACTTACTAGTGCCATGTTTTCATTGATGCCAGTTATTTACACAACTTTTTTGGACATTCATAGGGGTCTGGTCATGGATGCAACCTTCAGTCGGGGGAGTAGTCATGTTGGACATCCATGGCCTATCTGGGCACTGTATCACTGGTGCATCTTGGTTTTATCCACATGTTATAGGGCTTCTCAAGGGTGCATATTCTTGAGGCATCCCACATCGATTGTGGGAAATTATATTCCTTATGCATGTCTCTGAGGTTTTCCTTTGCTTCCTGTGTTTATCACAGGGTATGTCACGAGTTCAATGACTTGTGGAGATAGATCAGACTGATCATAACACTGACTGGAGTGGATTATATTGGTGGAACCCCTGGAGAGAACATTGATGTTAGGGATAACATGTGGTTAGTTACTCAAGTTCTACTTAGAGCAGTTATGAGGTGAATTTTCATGATCTATCGGGGATGTGGTGACCTGGGTAAGAATCGGGATGGGTGATGGAGAGTTGATAGTGAATGGGGAATGATGTTGTGCATACGTGAGGGAGATGGTGATGTTGTTCTCGAGCCTCGAAGAGACTTCCTACATTTCCATGTTGCATGGAATAAAAGACCATGTATTACCGGATAGGGGTATGGAATCGGGGTGTGTGCACAAGATAGTTTTTTGATGATATATTGTGCTTACATGTCTGAAGCAACACGGTGATGGTCTGACTCCACTGTGACAGACCAAGGATATGGGTCCCATCAAAGGGAATACAATGGATTACCATCGATTGCAGTGTAAAATAGCTTACCACTAGATGGGGATTACAATGGTTTACTACTGATTGGGGTTGAAAACTTATTACCTTCGATTAGGTTACAATGACTTATAGTCTATAGGGGGACACAACGACTTACCATCTATTGGTGGACACAATGACTTACCATTGGTTGGGGTAAAACTTCTTACCTCTGATTGGGGAACACAATGGCATACCACTGATTGGGGTTGACAATGGATAATGACTACTTTGGGTTGACAACGACATATCATTGATTGGGGGACAATTTATTGTCATTCAGGACAAAAAGGTGCATGCAGTTTAACTCCCTGAAGGATGGGAGTGGATCAACAATGAGTAATCGGGACTGATAGGTGTTAGGCTTGAACCTCAGGTCGAATTCCTACATATCATACCTTGGAAAAATTCAAAGTCCTTGTAGTTCAGAATTGTTTTTTGTGAACTGACGTGATGGTGATCAGGACCAATGGTTGTGGGGCTTGAACCGAAGGGTGTCTTCCTAAGTATGTTTCCATGGAAGGGATCAAAGTCCACATAGTTCGGGATGGTTGTTAGTGAACCGGTATGAATGGGGTCGGGACAAATTGTTGTTGGTCTTGAACCTCAAATAGTCCTTCTACGTACTTAGAACTATGTCGATCAAAGTACACATAGTTCAAGATGGATCAGGGATTACACTATAGGGTGGTGAAAAGATGATTCAATGGGGAAGGCATACTCTAAGACCACGTTAGTCATGATCGGAGTGAGAAATAATAGTTAGAAAACACATGACAATAATGTCACAGATGGTGCGTCTGGGGGTAGTGGAGAGGGGCATACATGGGTTTAGCGGTCCAAAGGGGAAACATGGGCCTATGCGTGGTTAGCAGCCCAGGGAGATGGAGATTGGTACATAATACTGGATGGGGGTCCGGGTGGTGGCAAGGCCCAGTGGAAGAGTGATTTGGCATAGAAGAGAGGGGGTTCTAGTGCCCATCCACCACCATGGTCCATAGCATAGAATAAGAATGTATGAGTAAGGGTTCTACCTACTGCATGAATGATGGGGTGATTACACCAAGATGGTAGCATTTCCCACGAACAGGCGCCGCTCTAGAAATGAGGATCTCATTCCTTGTGAGGAAGATCTCACACCCGTGGAGACGAGCAGGAATAGGGATTGTCTGAGATGGGGCGCCACATGTATAAGGTACGAGGTGAGGTCCCCATTAAAATTACTTTGATGAGGACGATGGCACAGGGTAGTTTAACATCTTGTATCTTGGACGAGGAGAGTTCAATCCACACCCCTAGGACATACATAACCGACATGCTTTAACACTTGGTGAAGGAAGGAACCGACAATGTAGTGAAAAGGGGGAGTTGTGGAGTGATCCATTGATGCAACCATGTTAGCATGTCTATGCAATGACGAAATAGCTATTAGAGTGCTTGGGTTCCATTGAGGAGCGGCAATGGAGAATTGGGATTATGCGTGGATGTTTCCCGAGTGCCGCTAATGAGCGGCAACAACAGATGAGGCGTATCCATAGATGTTGCATGTAACGTCTTTCTCATGCCTGGCCATGTGGTAATTCCCACACATGGGTGGGTTGAGGAATATAATTTGTTCCAACACCAATACACATGTGCACAAGTGGGATAACGCCAACGACATTGGAATCAGTCCAAACAAAGGGATATTTAATGGGTGAATTAGATGCCCGATTTTAGAAGGCAGTGAGGGTGGCATGATGATAGATGATAGTTGTTGATCGTGTTCAAAACACAAAATCCATATCACATTAGCATGAAAAGGGGACACAGAAATGATGGTCGACTATTGAATGTGTTCGAAACACAGGACCTAATTTGAAGTGTCATCTGTTGTCTTCTAGAACGTTTTCCCAGAACAGTAGGTGAGCCGATGTGGCATGGTTCCTGGCCATTAGGGGGTCCCTTCTGAAATAAATGAGGATGAAGATCCTAATGAAGTACACAAGAAGAGTGTGGTGGAGTGGTGTAATGTTTGACTAGATTACAACGCTCTTCAAATTATTCCACTATAATCATGGATTCAATTATCTTATTCTTATCACATAAGGAATCTCTTATTTGGATCAAGATGCATCCTATTATTTACTGATAAGGAATTCTTTAGTTAAAAGTCATGTTTTATGGACATTTGTATTCTAAAAAAAGGTGTATAAGATATCTCTTATTTGGGACAAGAGGCATCCTATAATTTAATAATTGTTTGTACTATTTTTTATAGTCATCAAGAGAGGACTATTGTCATCTTATGCTTGACGCATAAGGAATCTCTTGTTTGGAACAAGAAGAATTCTATTATTGAATGACAGTGTATACTACATGTTATAGTAATGTAGAGAGGACTTTTAGGCATAAGGGTCCCAACAATGATCAGTTTTGGTACTTACACAAAAGTCACCCTTTCTAGTGAATCCTGACATATGAGATGGGTGATAGGGTTTTGGATGAGTTACTTTATGAATAGTTTTACTAAAGGTAATCTGAGAATTGATGATGAGAATCTCAACTCATTACATGGGAAAAAAACATGACGAATATGTCGACACAATGAGTTTCATGATGTGTGGAGAAGTATCTCAAATTAAAGCATTCCATAGGTGGAAGGTCGATGCACATAAGGGCATAATGTCAAATGATGACACCATGGAATGAAATGTTCAGGGGGGGACTCTCCATATTTCATTGGGATTTGTCATGGATGAAAAATGACTAGCTTGGAGGCTGAGCAGGGGTGTGGGGGAGTAGCCCCTGCGGTATGGACCGGTGGGCATATGCCTCGATACTATTGAACATAAAATTCCCTACATGTAGGCTATGTTGTGAACAATATTTCACACTACATCACTGGTTCACGCAA
This sequence comes from Viscum album, assembly GCA_963277665.1. NCBI lineage: Eukaryota > Viridiplantae > Streptophyta > Magnoliopsida > Santalales > Viscaceae > Viscum > Viscum album. Next base: position 38,286,607 of record OY728157.1, on the reverse strand, counting down.
AATTGGGAACATTTTTAATATTTCATGCAATATTGGATGTTTTTCATGCAATTGGGATATTTTGCGCGCAATAGGGATGTTTTGTCGAAGTATGGAAAGATTGCATTCAATAGGGAAGGTTCACGCACAATATGGAAGGATTTCACACAATATAGGATGTCTTCATGCAATTGCACAGGTGAGTCAGTAGTGCATGAAAACTATGGAACTATAACTATTGGAAAAAATGATTTTTTGCAAACAAAATTTAGTATGTTGTCACGTTTATGTGAAATAGTGATGTTTTGTGTGGAAAATGAGTGGTTCTACGCATAGGCGTGGAAGATGCGGACATACGCCCATTAAAGCAGTAGCAGATAGCTGGGGTCCCTACCAGATGAAGGGGTGCACTTGTATTTATAGGAAAAACCATAAATTATATTGATCATAAAATTCCATTCAACTTTTATGCACAAATCCCTTTTTTATGAAAGATTCCATTTTTGCACACAAGATTCAATTTTGCCCGAAAATCCATACATTTCCCCAAGATCGTCCTGCATGGACATTTCTTGTAATATACCATCGAATGGCCGAAACTTCTGATCTATAACTCTATTTGGGATCCAAGATCAGTTATATCGAAACCTGTGGAACAAACATTTATCTCTGATCATGCCTCATGTCATTTGGTAAATTATATGAACGTGTTATCTGGTTCCAAAAGTGATATCATTATTAGTTTTTGACTCTTGGATGTAGAGGAAAAAAATGTCATGCATGTACCATTATAAGGAACAAAAGACTCAAATTATATATGATTTCTTACCATTGGTAATTATCATATGATGGGTTCAACTATATAATGTGTGTACAATATATATATTGATATTTCCGATAAATAATTTTATTGGAATTTTACATTATATGTCTCGATGATTTTTTTATTGTAATGTCATGTGGATCATAAAATGATAGGTTATCTAGTGATAGAAATATAGAACGTTAATAAAAGGTTGTTTGGAATCCCATTACGGGTCACTATTGACAAATAATTTATGATAATTAATTAATTATTTCTGTGTAATCCTATGATGTAATATGAGGATGGTCATCAGTTTACTTGAGAATTTTGGTTTTGTATCATTAAATATCCACAAAATAATCATTTTTATCATTTTCACATATCTATTATTGGATCAATTCTATGTAAAAAATGAGTAGATATGGAAAATAATATTTATTCCATGGGAATTCAAGATAAAAATCTCATACAAAAATTCATATATCATGGTTGTGTTTCAAAGAAAGGAATCATTTGATACATTTCCCCATTTGTTTGAGATACACATTTATGTACCAAACAAAGAGCATCAGTAGATGATATTGATTTTTTTATGATACCCATGTGATGGATGATCAAGAATTTATCTTTATAATGATATAGATAACTTGGTCTGTGAAATATGAATAATGTGTTGTAGGGAATAAATAGTGGGTTAGACGTGTGAGACTAGGTTTAGTGTGTTGAGACACATGGGATAAAAAGTCATGTTTTTTGGTCAGGTTGTACAATATTTTACAACCATTATGAAAGATTGAAATTGAGGTAGGAATATTTTTGGATGTTATAAGAGGAATATTGGGGGATCACCCTTCCCACTATAGAAGTGAGTGAGAATTTTCCTGGCATTTTATGACAAATTTATTAAGTGTGTGTAGGTTTCTGTTGGATAAGATCAATAATAATTATTATACATTTTGGTGAATGGGTAATGTACAAGAACATTGAGTGTATTTTAGGATATAAATGAACACATTATGTTTGTTCTAGTATTAAATTTTCCATATACATGCATTCAATGAGTCCCAAGGTTTAGTGAAACAAATCAAGTACCTCTCCCACCAGAGGCGACATATTTAATTTATTGGATTACTGTGGCATGATCATTATAGGTTGGTTCCTTGAAAATTAAATGTTTTAATACGTATGTATGGGACTAATTTTTGGAAACTGCTTTAGTAATTTTTCAAGGTAATCCATTCAGTGTATATTAGACTCATGGATTTTAAGGGATTCGAAACTTCTGGTTAGTGGGTTTAAAATATTTAGGATATATTTCATATTTAAGAAATTGTGAGGACATGTTTTTGAGCCTGTAATCATATAGTTATTAGTGGGTTACTCATTCCAAGACACTACGTTCATTAATAGATATACAATGGATAATAGAGTATGGGTTTTTTCTTTATAGGGATATGATAACAATACTCATATGTTGAGAGCATTATATTGATTTTCTGTGGATAAACATTACATCGTATGGTTCATGGAGACTGTGATATTGGTTTTTGGATGGTTAAAGTTTCATTGAGATACCATTATGACAATGATATGATGATTTTTGGTCCCTTCATAAATTCCATGTAAAATATTTAGATATGAAATTTTTATATAAGGAATATATATATCAAGATAAACGTGGTGTTCATGTGACCTAAAAGTGAGTGGGATTGAAGGTGAGTCTATGTTTAGGGTGGGGGAATAATGGTGAAATAATAATAATTGTGATATATCAATTTTAATATAGTTGTAGTGGGGTTTATACATTAATTAAAATATTTTAATCAAAATAATAATTTCATAGTTGTTAGTGAACCATGATTGAGATGTTTGTGAACATGTTGTTGGGGGGATTCTTTTAATGAGATGCTTGATAGATAAAGTTCAATCTTATATTATTGTTGAGTTTGATATAGTTATATGAGAAACAGATCATGATTTTCATTGAAGATGTGGTTTATGTTGTCCAAGGGTCAGATAAAGATTATTTAGATTAAAACTACTAGATTATGGCTTAATGTTATGAGTTTCAAAGATCTAGCATGTTTTTAATTTAAATATATAACATGGAGGGTTAGAGTTGAATTACTTTATTTGGTAATTTGAATTTATGTATTATGGAATACTTAATTGTTGTAAATAATGATAAGCCCCTTGGTGGGGAGTTTGTAATGGCGTATCTCATTATAGTTTTTGAATTCCTGATGGAATTTAAAATTTTATTTCATAATGGGTTTTTTCTATTAATGAAGAGTCTAATTTGGTTTTCATGGTTTTTTACATCCTAAAATTGTGTTTTAGATAGGTTATTAGACACGATATATGTCATAGGTGCAATGGTGGACATTGGATACTGGAATTAATGACTACGGGATGAAATTTATTTGCATGTAAATCTTCATTTCATTAAATATGGTTCACATCATGGATGGAGTTGTTAAATTCCTAGAATGATATACACTAATTATTTCCAAGTATGATCTATTTTCCATGTTGTGAATGATGTTTGGATGACGGAGTTCCCCACAGTCTTATGCAGTGAAGGCCCTAAATTCATATATTTCAACATCTCAACAAATGAGTCATAAGAAAGTTCCATAAGCATATTTTCCACAATGACTCAAGAATGCCTCCCCATATTACAAAGGGTGTCGACTATATGTGGGTGATTACAGTGACTATAAGGGTTTACTATTTTATCATATCAAAGTAACAAAAACAACATAAATATTAATCATTATCCATAGTAATAAATAATCATATTAGAGATGAAATAAATACAAAAATGGTAATAATATAGTATAAAATGAAATAATGTTTCAACAACAATGTCATATATACATCACTAATTTCTCTTTGATTAGATCACTTACACGTGAATACATAAAACATTCTAAAAAACCTAATATATATTATACTAACTAATATATGAAAAACATGCATGGTCGTAATGACATTTTTCAGATTTTCTAGACTAGACAAAATTATACACATGGGTGACTCCTCCTAGTCATTCAACCATGGGACTTATCATTATCAATCATGTATCTATGATCAACCTAAAATCAGATATAAGGTCCAAATACTCTCCCAGGAGCACATATCAAGGGTGAAAAATAAAAATCAGTATGATACCCCTAATGTTCCGTAGGTAATCTACTTTCATAAGTCAATACTCCTAAAATACGCTCAACCTTGATGAGACACGATTGGAAATTAAAAATAAAATAAATCCACATTCAAACGTCGGATTCGTAATCCTGATTAACAATACTTATGGTGGCCTATTCCCCAAGGTCTCTGAACAAATTTCCATTATATGTATATAATTATATATCTATATATATACCCATATAAATATATATATATGTGAGTATGGTAAAAAATAACATGAATAAAATATTTTCACATCTAATCCATGGGTCTATGATCCCAATGGAATGGACATCATGGGAATATTGAATAGGGATGGATGTCGTATTAATAAAGATTGGTATACATAAGTGGATTATGGGTTCTATAAACTCAATTGAAAATAACAACTTTGGAGATCTCATTAAAGGTATCTGGTAAAGGTTTGTCACCATAGGTGGATACGTTTGTAATCATTGGTGTCACGTGTACTCACCTCCAATAATAATAAAAGAGTATTCTAGGTAATATATGGATATAATTTAAATAGAGAACTGTGTAAAATGTTAATCCACTCATGAATCATGTAATCATTTATAATGTTATATTACAATTTCCACATCCATATTCAATCTAATAATACAACTTCTATCATACAATAGGGTGATAACTCTTCGATAATATCATCCTAGACGGTGATAACTCTTAGGTAATATGAATTCTAAATATATACATAATAAATTTTCTTTATGGAAAATTTAACAATCATCAAGATAACTCATGTGACTGATCTAGGATGTATGTCTATTAACCCACAATATAATATCACATCATAATTAATAAAGAGGATCTGAATCAGAATTCTATGAAGTGCCCTTGGGAATCACATTTTTATCTTGAATTGTGTCCATAATAATGTCAACGAACAAGGAATCACAACCATCAATCAAAGATATATCAATATTAACATAGTGAATTCATAACTATGAGAGTGTGGGTTGACGAATTAATATACCGAACACTATTACCATATCCATTTAGGTGCAGAAGTACAATATGGGTTCTTCGGTGACACCCATTACAATCTATACTAAAACTACAAATACACTAGCACAGGGGTGGTCAAACTCATAATCAGTAACTTGGTTCGCCACATTAAATCACTAGATTGAAATCTAACTTAGTCTCATCACTATCTAAAAATGAGTAAAGGAAACTATCTTCAGATACACTAATTTAGCTTGCATTAAAAGTAAATCCACTTGTGATCCATCAACTATTAATCTATTGTTGACATCCTACGTGAAATCCTCAGAAAGAGTAAGTATATGCAACAAACATGGGATTTATGGAAAGTGTAATAAGATGCATCCAACATAAAATTCTAATGGATAAAATGTATGAATAGGCATCATAGAGGGGATCCTCATGGAAAAATAATCTCCTGTATTCCTAGTACAAATGGTAACATATGACATGTGATATGTCATCAAGGGAATATATACATAAGAATCAATTATAGGAGATAGATCATGGTCTGTCTCTAATCATGTTCTCACTCTCAAGACAAAACTGTAATTGATTACGGGAGGATGAACGTCTCCTTAAAAGTACATTTACCCAAACATGCCTCATAGGAGTCCCAAAATAACCCAATTTGTTTCCCCATTATGATATGTGCCGATGAAAACTAAAAATGGACTACTCATATTGACAAGGCAATTTTTGGTGATTAATGATATGAAAACAAATAGAAACTATTGGTATGGATTATTACATGTTTTGTATAACAGAGTACACATTGTGTACCCTCAATGTCCCACTTGGGTGTGTTTTTTAACAACACATGTCATTTAAATCATACATACAATGAATATATATCATGTACATGGAATGTACCCTACTATAGGTACGTACATATGTAGCACATATGAAATATCGCTGAATTCCTCTAGTTAATGTAATTAAACATAGTGTGTGACCCTCTTGAGTTTCAATCGTGCAGTCTACAAGGTCTACTAACCCTACACATGTTGTCTGTATTGGTTCTTGGGTACAAGGTTAGGTCAAGTGATTGTGATTTTAGAATATGAGACCCTTGAAAATGACACTAAACACAATTTTTTCCAATAAAATATTTAAAGGACCCTCAATATTTCCTAATAATAAATAAAAGGGATTAAAAAATAGATAAAATTAAACCTAAAATTATTTATAAAAAATAACTATGGGTTGAATCAACTAATGCTTTGTTCCTTCACATAGTCTATTGTTGTATCAAAATGAATATGCTCTTACTGAGCTCAATGTTGACACAAATCTTCTTATATCTCTCTAACTATACAACTCTATTTTTACTACAAGTCACATGGAATGGAATCCCATTGGATTTAATGTGGAGTTGTACTATATAAGAGTATAAATAAAATGGGAAAAAATTGAAAGAGACGTAAAAGTGGGAGAGTGGTTGGTCATGTTTCCCAACATGACTTTATACCTCATGTAAGAGAAAACTCTTATTCTAAACTCAATAAAAGAGATGAAATATCAATCCAACAATCTAATATAAAAATATCACCATAGGAATAATAATTGTGAAATTAATATATAATTCTTTTAATATTTCTGGAAATGTAACCCTATCATGGGAATTCTAATAAGTGGATAACATAAACTCATATATAGTATTACATTTAAGAATATGGAAATATGGACTATATATAATAATTTTATATTTATTATACATTTGTTTTAATGTGTATAACATGATTCCATACATAAGGTAAGGGGTTTATTGCCGCACTTTTATTTTATCGAGACATAGGTTGTATTCACCATCTTTTACAGTATGTGGTGTATATAATGAAAATGAAGGTATTATATGATTATTATACTAATTTTTTTTGGAATTTATATATCCATATAATAATCTATATCTCATGATAAAATCAACAAGATAGCATTGTCTCAATTTTCTTTCCTTGTGTCATATGTCATGTTATACACTTATATTCATTTATGAGGTTTATATACTACAATTTTACATATTATATAATGAATATAATTAATTTTTGAATATTTTTAGCATAATTTAATTTAATTTTCTTACATGTGGAGTATGATTCAATGTAACTAAATGGTAAGAGTCTATTAAAACAATCTTATTGTTTTTATTTATTACTGATTATGCCTTAATTGATTAGATATTATTATCCATATCCTAATAATACCTATGAATTTAAACATCTATAATAATTTATGATATCCTCATGTATTAATAAATTTTTAACACTCAATTTTACTTGTGAAAATTAAGGAAATGTTTTGATGAAAATTCATTCTCATTTCACTTTTCGGTTGGGATTATGTTGATTCCAAAAAAAAAGTTAAGTTTCCAAATATTTATTTTCAAAAACAATTATTTAAAATGTTCACTAAGGATAATATACATGATAAATAATTTAAAAATGTTTTATAGTTTAAAAATCATTCTATAATTATTCAATGAAATTTTATTAAATAAGGGTTTTCAACATTTTTTCCAGATTCCTTAACGTGATTTCAAATAAAAAAGTTTTTCAAAAACTTATAGATTTTAAAATGTAATTTATCGAGGAAGAAATGATAAATTAATAATGAATTTTCGTTTTTATAGTAATTAAAAATTATTAACTATCTATGAAAACACCTATTGGTTTTACTCTATATTTTCTAGTAAAATTATGCAATGTTTCCCTTCATATCCTTTCACTGAATAGTATTTGATTTTATAGAATGATTTTTATAGGACAAATCTTTATTTCACAGGTTATATTTCTATGAAAACCATTTCCCATTCACGAGTTATGTTATTTTGAAACCTTATTCATATATAAAATTATACATTAATGAATTTGTTATGAAACATATCTATTTCCATAATATTTTATATGATTACATTTTTATAAAACCTATTATATTTCATGGGTTATGATATTATTTTTATGATCTTTTTCAACAAGTTTGTATGATTTAATTATGGGTTGTGTGGGACTTATATTCACATCAAATTAAATGGGTAATAATTTCTATCTCATTATATTGATAAGTATGGAACATGGAGTTATCACAGTTTTTAAAGTAATTTTTTCACTAAGATGGTCTTGGGAATAATCCATGACTAATAGGATGGTCATGGGTGAGAACCATGACTACCCAGATGGTATGGGGTGTGAACAGAAAAAATTAATGTCAACATCAAACAATTCATTGATTTTTAAAGAAATTATTTTATATTGTTATGTGTCTTCTGTAATTCAATATCTTATTCTTTTGTTAGGATTTCATGGATTAATCACTTGATTATATTCTAATTAATGACTTATGAACATGAAATCCTTTTTAGATAATTCATAATCATGGGCATTATTATATAGGGTATGACCATATAATGTCATGATCACATTCTTATAACCTAATTCTCCTATTTAAGATTATATATAACTTATTTTTACCATTACTGGGTGTAGAGACCCGTATCCTGACGTACATTGACATTAAATTACTTTTGCGGAATACTTAGTACATTACAAAAACACACACACAAGGACCGTAATAGTTTAGTGTCTTTGGAAACTCGGACTATAATCTTCTAATCGTGGTGAAAGATCTTCAACATCTCCCATAAAGATCTTCCTTTTTTTTTTACCTAAAACCTTTCTTTATATCCTGGGGAAAATAAAACATAAAAGGGTGAGCTCAAATGCTCAGTAAGGGTAAACAAAAGAAATATCAATCACATCATATTCATAAGAACATAACATTTTGGAAATCATAACCTGCAAAAGAGAGCATAATTTCATAACATGGGATAAATCATAGTAGTGAAATGAAATCATAACTTAAAACATTACTCATTGTGGCATACACACATAATCATAGAGAATCATTTCTTGTTAGTCAAGACTCATTGCCAAGACTATCTTAGTGGACAAAGTCCCTTTCTGAATCGAGTAATCCTCGTTTCAGTCCTGTTTCACTGAACCGGTATAACCTACCATTCCAGCCATGTCTATCTCATGAGATATAAAATCTTTACCCAATGCATTGGAGGGAGATATAGGTCCCACCCATCTCATAATGATACCATTCTTATGTGTGCCACAAAATCATAAACCATACATCATAGCATAACCCATGTAATAAAAATGGAATTCTTAAACAACATGACATCATAAAACAATTCATATAAGATAAAGGAATTCATAAAAAAATAATTCCATCTCAACATAATCAAATCAATGTAATAATAGGGATAAAAACAGAACCCTATATTATCTTAGATGGAAAATAATTTTGATAAAACACTTGAATTGAATTCTTGAGGAAAATATCCTTTCTTCTTCAAAATCAATTTCTCTTCACAAAACATCATGCAATTTTAAAAGAAAGAGATTTTATTGAAAATAGTAATGAAATATTTTAGAGTAAGCTTCATGAAAATAAGGCTTTATAAAACAGTATAAATCCGTTCGTGCCGTATAAGTTAAAAAAAACATTCTTCGTACTTTTGTTGGAAAAGTCAAAAAGTACCTCGTACGGAAAAACGACAAAAGATTCCTTTCATATTCTTTACTAAAAACTCACCTAAGGGTAAAATTGGATTTAAACTATTGCAAGTGGATGGAAACAATATTACATATTGAGGGAACATGGATGTGGATGATAAAATACACCCCAGTAAATACTTACGAATAAACAATCTCGGATAAAAATGAGATTGTGATATTTCCCTTACCTTAGGTCCGACTTGCTTTGTAAGTGTCCGAAACTCCTGTATAATGATTTAAATCATGTTATTGACTTATTACAGAATCATATTCATTGTTATGATATCATATATGGTTCACTTATGACATTATATTACTCGTTCTTTTGTAAATTCCATGTTAAAGAAGCGTTTTGGGTAAAATCGTTTCATTTATTGTAGGTGTTTTGACTTGTTGTTCTTGACATCATTATTACTTATATCATGATTTACTTACTTCCAGAATATAAAATATGATTTATATATCATATATATTCAGTATATATATATATATAATAGGTAGATAAATAAAATGAAAAACACCGTTCATGGAGACGGTAGTCCGTACGTACGCATGAACGCTGTTTTCCTTTCCTTATTGTCTTGAAATGGAAGTAAGTAGATGACATACATATGTATATATATACATAAATCCAGTAGCTTTATAATGTCATATATTTCATTATTATTTCTTATATATACATTATAATCATTCTTAAATGGTTAACATGGAGAATGAATCTCATCGCGTCGTGGAGACGGTAGTCCGTACGTACGCACGAGCGAAGATATCATTTCTATAAATAATGAATTGAATTGGAGTGGATTATACAATATATCAGAATCAATATGATGTTGTAATAACTATGTATAGTTATTCTTTACACCATTATACCCATCCATGTAAGGTGGTGGTGGAAAATAGATTACACCACGGCGTGGAGACGGTATTCCGTACGTACGCACGCGCGGTGATTTCTTTTTCCGTAGGATGGATAGATGGTGAAATAGGGTTGTTTCATACTTATAATAACATATCAGTATATGAGTGATACTGATGTTATTACTTAATAATGAAACAACCTAAGAAGAAGAAGTGGAAGAAGAAATAAAGATGAAAGAATTGGTAACGGTAATTACCTCTTCTTTGAAGTGCCTCTTTGAGACCTCCTCTTAGGGCACTAAAATTGGTCTTTGAGGAAGACCAGAACCTCTAGGATGTTGCTAGGTAAGTGGAGAGGAGAAATTGGCAGGGGTTGGCCGAGCTTGAGTGCTCAAATTGGTGTGGGTAGGAGGGGGAGGAGGTGTCCTTTTATAGGGGAGGAGAGGGGCACCTTAGGAATATCTCAAAATATTATTTTATATTAAAGTCAAAATCGGTTTATAATGGTTCCAAAGGGTCTTATTTCGAAGCTAAAGTGGGGATGGGTCGAAATACTATCAACCAATAGAATTTAGACAAGTTTAGGATATTATTTTAACCTTATCAATTAGATTTAACTCTAAGTTAAATAATTTAACTTTTACCATGTCTTTTTGTTTTCTTTCACAATATGGTTAATACACTTACTATAACATGCCAAACGAACCCCAAATTGTTTATTATTAATATATATATCCTTATCTAAGTCATTTTGCCGAACCTTAGATTTTTAGGAATACAATAACAATTAATAATATAATATTTGATTTAAAAACTATTTTGTGTCAATTTTGACACTATTTGATATATGATTTTTTTGAAAGTCATAACAGAATTATATGTTCGAACCAAGTTGATTAAATCAACACTAATATATCATAGTGACCTAGAAAATTAGTTTAATTCATAAAAAGTCTTAAATTACATTTATTTTGGTATTTATAACATCAATTATGTCAATATTTCATTAATAAGATAATTGCTGCATCATCATTGTGTCATAAATAAATTAAATTATTTAAAGTCTAAAAATTACAAATAAAATACCATTATGTAGGAAATCTTTTTAGCTTTCTAATGAATATTTACAATCGAATTTATCTTATGTATAACCCCATATTAAAAATGTTTTAGTAAATAAACTTTGATTTTAACTCTTTTAACCCTTCTTTAAATAAATTAATAATAAATGTCCTAATCTAACCCAAGTGGGCCTAAATGGTCATATTTTATTCCTAAGTTTGTTTTTGGTCGAAATACACTTGTCCAATAGGATTAGGACATGTGTTAGGGTAATAGTAATATCATATTTACCCTTAGTTACCCTATTTACTATTAACCGCGGTAAAAAAAAGTAAAAAGTTACTATTCACCAAAAATTATTTTCATCTCAGTGAACCACATTTTAGTCCTTGATATTAACCGTATCTCTCGGATTTTCGAAATTCCATTCACAGAAGCGGTAAAATTAAGTTTTATGCAAAATTCAGTTTTTAACCTACCACATAGTGGTTTCACTATTAATCAAAAATTGATGTTTTTCAGAACAATGCCAAAATTTCATCCCAAGCTATATTTCATATTCCGAATTCAAAAATGAAGTCTATTTTACCAAATTCATAACATAAAAGTTGAATTAATTAATTTCATAATTAAATCCCGTTGTTAAAACAAATAGCGTGTTTTTAAGAAACAATATCTATCCAAAGATTGACACTTGATTATGTCTGGTTTAAATGTGAAATTACAACCAATGACCAACATTGTATTAATTTGTAAAAATATATTCTAAATATACTTTAAAACCACTCAAATTAATAATTTATCACTATTAATTATTTCGATTAAAAAAGTTGTTTTTAATTATAATTTAGTAATTTTCACTATTCATTAGAATATGAAAGTTATCCGAAAAGTACCAAAATTTCACCTTAGGCTAAATTCGATACTCCGAATCCATAAGTGAAGTCCATTTTGAGAGCTAAAATTTCTAAAATTTAAAAAGTGGTTATTACTATTCATAACGGCTAGTTTTAATAATATTTTAATAGAATATCATTGTTTCGTGAAACTCAGTATTACGTGCTACACACGCTATCGAGGAAGGTTGCGATTGCGTGTAATGCAAGGCAAGTCAAGGATGTGTGTTGTGCAAGCTTCTTTTGGTGTAGCGTACAACACAAGACATTAAAAATAATATTTTTTTCATAAAATCTCGGGGTGTTACATTCTACCCCCCCTTAAAATGAATTTCGCCCTCGAAATTCGTCGGGGTTATAAATGGTTTACTATTCGAAAGTTTCTTTAATAGAAACCCACATCGTAAAAAGGAATACCAAAACTTGGCTTTAAAAACTAAAGTATGAAATGTAACGATTACCCAAATAAACTAATCACTGGGTTTCCACATAGGTGAAAATATGGATATGAAAGAGAAATATAACCATCATGTTCTGATGGAGAGTGGTAGAGAACATGGCTATGGAAAAGCCAGTAATCACAAATCCATAGATTTGTGATGATATAAGGTACCATCTGATTCATCAGGTATAAGATCACTAGGACAACATTTTTGGTTTTCAAGATCATTTCCCTAAAGTTGAAAATTTGAATTAGAATAAATACATACTTTATTTTGGTACAATCTCACTGTTGTTCGTGCCTTGAACAATTTCCACTTCATCTCTTAAATAAATGAAGTTGAATTTGTTATTCGTGAAGTGTTAGCAGATCATGTGATAGAATGACTGTTCATTCCATCTGTCTCAAAAGGTTAGAAAAAGTTATTAAATATACATAAGTCATTCTATAGTGAGATTAATCATATATGGTTCCTAAAATGGACTTATACTTCATATATCATACTGCTTAATATAATAAAACTAGTTTCTATTAAAAAGGGACCTCCTGTAGGCCAGTGGTAGGCGATAAAGGCCAGTCGCATTTCGGTTGTGGGTTCGATTCCCACAGCCTTGTCCGACGCGATGGGCTGTCGCCCGTCCTGCAGGTTGTCCTTTTTATAAAACTATATTACTATAACATCCCATCAATAATATCGAAAAAACTTCTATCCTTAAACAATACTAACTTATGTCCAACATAATCCATTCCAATCTTTAGGCTTATCCATAATACTGTAGTCCATTTTCATAACATAGTGAAAACGATTACCAGAGATTTAATACCATCGTTGATCCCCATATATCATAAGATATATCTTGTTGGTCACATTCCAAACATTCAAAGGCCTTAATCTTGTACTCTCTTGAATACCCATTGAACCTTAGTGAAAACTTGAATGCAGTTAAAAGTTAACACTTTACACATACCAAAATCCTCAAAATTATTTATACTCAAACCATGATATCACTTAGTCCTTATATAAATCATGAGCTCATGAATATAATCAAACATCTCATTATCTTCTTATCCTTTCATTATGCACTTATCATCTACTTTCCAAAATATTTGAATCACTTTTCATAGTTATTGGTACCTTTAAAATTATTGAAAACCACAATAGACCAATACTTAAATATTTCAACACACCATAAAAGTATCTCATCAACATTATTCTTGAATACCAATACATAAACACTTTAGTCCATCCACATCAATGATTATCCTGGAATAAGTCCTTCCTTGATTTAGAAGTAACTTTTTAGGTCAGGACATTGAGTTGGGTAATGCCCATGTTCTCCACAAATAAGACATTGAACTCCATAACAGTCTGTCACTCTATGACCCTTTTCTCCACACAGATAACATCGGTCCCTCCATTTGAGGTATTCCTCAATGTTCTTCTTCCCTTCTTTAGAAATCTCAATCTTCCTTTCTTTATGCTCCTCAACATGCGAACATGCATAATAGTCTATCTTCCTCTACTTTGAAGAATTAGGCATACCACTAAATTTCACCTTGTTAATCATATATCGCGATGATTGATTCGGCATAATCACAACATCTTTCTCTCTAGGTATTACACAATTTTGTTGATCATAGTCACCAATTTGTCCATTGGATTCAATGTTAAATGAATTCCTTTTGGTTCCCTCCATTAACTAAAACACAAAAATAATTTTGTGAGAATCAAAAATCATGCTAGAGAAACAACATAGTAAAGGGAAAGTATCCTCAATACCTAACTTCTTAGGTTTAATCTAATATCGTTACCATAGTTCTAGGAATATATCCTATTCGTATACTTATCCTTAGGGACATCCCTAGACATACCTTAGAAATATCTCTAGGGATCTCACTAACGTTTTCGCGTCCTAGTTTCCAAATGTTGACTAAACCTTTCCTCTGATACCAACTGTAGAGACCCGTATCCTGACGTACATTGACATTAAATTACTTTTGCGGAATACTTAGTACATTACAAAAACACACACACAAGGACCGTAATAGTTTAGTGTCTTTGGAATCTCGGACTATAATCTTCTAATCGTGGTGAAAGATCTTCAACATCTCCCATAAAGATCTTCCTTTTTTTTACCTAAAACCTTTCTTTATATCCTGGGGAAAAGAAAACATAAAAGGGTGAGCTCAAATGCTCAGTAAGGGTAAACAAAAGAAATATCAATCACATCATATTCATAAGAACATAACATTTTGGAAATCATAACCTGCAAAAGAGAGCATAATTTCATAACATGGGATAAATCATAGTAGTGAAATGAAATCATAACTTAAAACATTACTCATTGTGGCATACACACATAATCATAGAGAATCATTTCTTGTTAGTCAAGACTCATTGCCAAGACTATCTTAGTGGACAAAGTCCCTTTCTGAATCGAGTAATCCTCGTTTCAGTCCTGTTTCACTGAACCGGTATAACCTACCATTCCAGCCATGTCTATCTCATGAGATATAAAATCTTTACCCAATGCATTGGAGGGAGATATAGGTCCCACCCATCTCATAATGATACCATTCTTATGTGTGCCACAAAATCATAAACCATACATCATAGCATAACCCATGTAATAAAAATGGAATTCTTAAACAACATGACATCAAAAAACAATTCATATAAGATAAAGGAATTCATAAAAAAATAATTCCATCTCAACATAATCAAATAAATGTAATAATAGGGATAAAAACAGAACCCTATATTATCTTAATGGAAAATAATTTTGATAAAACACTTGAATTGAATTCTTGAGGAAAATATCCTTTCTTCTTCAAAATCAATTTCTTTTCACAAAACATCATGCAATTTTAAAAGAAAGAGATTTTATTGAAAATAGTCATGAAATATTTTAGAGTAAGCTTCATGAAAATAAGGCTTTATAAAACAGTATAAATCCGTTCGTGCCGTATAAGTTAAAAAAAACATTCTTCGTACTTTTGTTGGAAAAGTCAAAAAGTACCTCGTACGGAAAAACGACAAAAGATTCCTTTCATATTCTTTACTAAAAACTCACCTAAGGGTAAAATTGGATTTAAACTATTGCAAGTGGATGGAAACAATATTACATATTGAGGGAACATGGATGTGGATGATAAAATACACCCCAGTAAATACTTACGAATAAACAATCTCGGATAAAAATGAGATTGTGATATTTCCCTTACCTTAGGTCCGACTTGCTTTGTAAGTGTCCGAACCTCCTGTATAATGATTTAAATCATGTTATTGACTTATTACAGAATCATATTCATTTTTATGATATCATATATGGTTCACTTATGACATTATATTACTCGTTCTTTTGTAAATTCCATGTTAAAGAAGCGTTTTGGGTAAAATCGTTTCATTTATTGTAGGTGTTTTGACTTGTTGTTCTTGACATCATTATTACTTATATCATGATTTACTTACTTCCAGAATATAAAATATGATTTATATATCATATATATTAAGTATATATATATATATATAATAGGTAGATAAATAAAATGAAAAACACCGTTCATGGAGACGGTAGTCCGTACGTACGCATGAACGCTGTTTTCCTTTCCTTATTGTCTTGAAATGGAAGTAAGTAGATGACATACATATGTATATATATACATAAATCCAGTAGCTTTATAATGTCATATATTTCATTATTATTTCTTATATATACATTATAATCATTCTTAAATGGTTAACATGGAGAATGAATCTCATCGCGTCGTGGAGACGGTAGTCCGTACGTACGCACGAGCGATGATATCATTTCTATAAATAATGAATTGAATTGGAGTGGATTATACAATATATCAGAATCAATATGATGTTGTAATAACTATGTATAGTTATTCTTTACACCATTATACCCATCCATGTAAGGTGGTGGTGGAAAATAGATTACACCACGGCGTGGAGACGGTATTCCGTACGTACGCACGCGCGGTGATTTCTTTTTCCGTAGGATGGATAGATGGTGAAATAGGGTTGTTTCATACTTATAATAACATATCAGTATATGAGTGATACTGATGTTATTACTTAATAATGAAACAACCTAAGAAGAAGAAGTGGAAGAAGAAATAAAGATGAAAGAATTGGTAACGGTAATTACCTCTTCTTTGAAGTGCCTCTTTGAGACCTCCTCTTAGGGCACTAAAATTGGTCTTTGAGGAAGACCAGAACCTCTAGGATGTTGCTAGGGAAGTGGAGAGGAGAAATTGGCAGGGGTTGGCCGAGCTTGAGTGCTCAAATTGGTGTGAGGAGGAGGGGGAGGAGGTGTCCTTTTATAGGGGAGGAGAGGGGCACCTTAGGAATATCTAAAAATATTATTTTATATTAAAGTCAAAATCGGTTTATAATGGTTCCAAAGGGTCTTATTTCGAAGCTAAAGTGGGGATGGGTCGAAATCCTATCAACCAATAGAATTTAGACAAGTTTAGGATATTATTTTAACCTTATCAATTAGATTTATCTCTAAGTTAAATAATTTAACTTTTACCATGTCTTTTTGTTTTCTTTCACAATATGGTTAATACACTTACTATAACATGCCAAACGAACCCCAAATTGTTTATTATTAATATATATATCCTTATCTAAGTCATTTGGCCGAACTTTAGATTTTTAGGAATACAATAACAATTAATAATATAATATTTTATTTAAAAACTATTTTGTGTCAATTTTGACACTATTTGATATATGATTTTTGTGAAAGTCATAACAGAATTATATGTTCGAACCAAGTTGATTAAATCAACACTAATATATCATAGTGACCTAGAAAATTAGTTTAATTCATAAAAAGTCTTAAATTACATTTATTTTGGTATTTATAACATCAATTATGTCAATATTTCATTAATAAGATAATTACTGCATCATCATTGTGTCATAAATAAATTAAATTATTTAAAGTCTAAAAATTACAAATAAAATACCATTATGTAGGAAATCTTTTTAGCTTTCTAATGAATATTTAAAATCGAATTTATCTTATGTATAACCCCATATTAAAAATGTTTTAGTAAATAAACTTTGATTTTAACTCTTTTAACCCTTCTTAAAATAAATTAATAATAAATGTCCTAATCTAACCCAAGTGGGCCTAAATGGTCATATTTTATTCCTAATTTTGTTTTTGGTCGAAATACACTTGTCCAATAGGATTAGGACATGTGTTAGGGTAATAGTAATATCATATTTACCCTTAGTTACCCTATTTACTATTAACCGCGGTAAAAAAAAGTAAAAAGTTACTATTCACCAAATATTATTTTCATCTCATTGAACCACATTTTAGTCCTTGATATTAACCGTATCTCTCGGATTTTCGAAATTCCATTCACAGAAGCGGTAAAATTAAGTTTTATGCAAAATTCAGTTTTTAACCTACCACTTAGTGGTTTCACTATTCATCAAAAATTGATGTTTTTCAGAACAATGCCAAAATTTCATCCCAAGCTATATTTCATATTCCGAATTCAAAAATGAAGTCTATTTTACCAAATTCATAACATAAAAGTTGCATTAATTAATTTTATAATTAAATCCCGCTGTTAAAACAAATAGCGTGTTTTTAAGAAACAATATCTATCCAAAGATTGACACTTGATTATGTCTGGTTTAAATGTGAAATTACAACCAATGACCAACATTGTATTAATTTGTAAAAATATATTCTAAATATACTTTAAAACCACTCAAATTAATAATTTATCACTATTAATTATTTCGATTAAAAAAGTTGTTTTTAATTATAATTTAGTAATTTTCACTATTCATTAGAATATGAAAGTTATCCGAAAAGTACCAAAATTTCACCTTAGGCTAAATTCGATACTCCGAATCCATAAATGAAGTCCATTTTGAGAGCTAAAATTTCTAAAATTTAAAAAGTGGTTATTACTATTCATAACGGCTAGTTTTAATAATATTCTAATAGCATATCATTGTTTCGTGAAACTCAGTATTACGTGCTACACACGCTATCGAGGAAGGTTGCGATTGCGTGTAATGCAAGGCAAGTCAAGGATGTGTGTTGTGCAAGCTTCTTTTGGTGTAGCGTAAAACACAAGACATTAAAAATAATATTTTTTTCATAAAATCTCGGGGTGTTACACTGGGAATATAATGTCACCCCTTTTATGTTTATATTCCCTAGGTTATGAAGATATGTATTATGTATTATGTTTCTTAGAAGGATGATAGTAATTAAGAACCTAGTGAGAGATAATTATGTTCACATATGTACCAATGATTACGTTTTCATGTTTACAAAAGCATTGTACTAGTATATTCTTTGAGAATCCATTTTGGTATTGTATTAATTATTCCACAAAAAATGATGTAGTGATAATGTATGAAAAGTGAGGGTCACCAGATTTGGTCATATAGATAATGTTTCATTAAGAATTCAAAACTAGGATGAGATAACCATTGTGACAACCCTACATACATATGTAAGGATAAGTCTAAGGATAATGAAAAATATTTCAAAATGAAATTGGATTTTGGTAAAGGATAGAGCGATTAATTTCAATGTAAAACATCCATTTGTGGATAACATATGTGGATGTAGAAATTTAATAGTTGTACCTATACGTAACACCTTGGAAAATATGTTTTGGACCAAACTAATGAGTGGTTTGTTACATGAATATGGGTCTCAATGCATAATTGGATTGAAACTCTCGATGGATATGCTTTGGAAATTTTTGAAATCATCATGAACTATCATAATGAATTAAAATAATATTTGGACATGAATAAAATATTATAAACCTAATGTGTCATATATAAATTATGGTTTACATATATACACATCCATTAATAGTTATTTCATGATTATGTGGTTCCTCAGTATGAAAAGTGTTTCTTATCAAGTTTTTATTTATTTTATCCAATTCTTGGAACATGATGGAACTACAATAATGGAGATAAAAATGGAAAATGCAGTGGTTTTCATTTTGAGAACATGAATGATATCCAATATTGAATGAACTCTATTATTTCAATGATAACCCAAATTTCTTAATCGATGAGTCATGATGATTTTCCAAACATGAAAATTATGAAAAAATGTTATGTTGAGTCAATTATCTGGAAACATCAACTATATTTCAGTAGATCATCTGATCCAATTGTTTCTAAACACTAGATTAGTAAAAACTAAAATTTATTCCCCATTATAATGTTCTTGTAACGTGGGAAAATATTTTTTTATATTTATTGAATGAAGGGAAAAGTAGACCAGTAGTGGAATAAAATCATGAATTCAAAGATACAAGATGGAACTAATTCCATGGATTAAGAAGATTCGATGATCATATTCATTAATAAGTATTATCCTTGTGTTCTTCATTAAATTATAGAAACAGAGTTCCATGAGTTGAAGAAAAATTTTGATAAATCTATCTATTCCTATGGGGACAATTTCACAATATTTTTGAGGTATGTATCTCTTATTGTCTTCCAAAAAAAATATAAGGTTTACCAATTCTCCAGTGGCATGAATACGACTCTCATAAGGGCGTTTCACATAATAGAATTTAGCAGATAGTAATATAATATTAATTTCTCTATCATGTATGAATTTTTATATTGGATGAATGTATCACTCTCATGGATTTGACAAAAAAGGTTGATAGAGCTCAATGGAAAATCTAGAAAACATAAAAAGAAGAATATATGATTTTCATTATGATTCATGTATGGAAATAAGATTAGTGGAAACTATATTAAGGGGAATAATGAAACTTTTATGTGTGTTATGTAAGGTCATCACAAAAATTTGTTCTAATTTGATCGGAAGAAATATCATAAAAATAAGAATAGAGATAAAACATCACAAAATTCATATCCCATTCGCATCAGTGCTATAAATGAATGGATAATGGGAATATTTATAACTAATTCCAAAACATGAGAGTTGGAGATGATTATTGAAATCATCAACCGCTTAATTATAGGTTCTACAGTAAATCACTTTTATCAGTATCTATGACGAGGGGTGTGAAGATGATATAGTGAATGTTACACATACCATACACTCTAGAAATGAAATGTTCTTATATGATTTCTAATTTACCTACTATTTCATATATATATAGTTTTATAAGGATATTAGTATTACATACATATGATTTTATATTGAATTAGTAGAAAACACCCTTACTAATATGATGATTACATCCTAGGAATATGATTCCCATTATGATAATTATGGAGGGAATGTGCTTCCTATAAGTGTTGTCATTCTTCCATTGGTTTTATTTTGTGTAATACTATGAATGCATTGGATTTATCTTCATAAATCCCATATAAATTATCAATGAAGGGAACAAAGGTTCTATATGTCAAAGCAACCTATAATCCTCTCTCAATGTGGAAATAATTGTGAACTTGAATTGAATATTACATCTATTGTATGTGTCTTAAATACTATTTATAAGGGATTTTTTATGTCAAAATTATATTGAGAAAATGGAAATCTATGATATGCATACTTCATGGGATACTTTTGATGTCTTTATAGATGATTTTTCTTTCCACACACTAAAATGTGATATTTTTTTATCGATATAGGTCATACCTTATTCCACACCAATTTCACGGTCTCTATATTGAATTCCCCGAATTGAGTTTTATGAATTGAAAAGAAACTCAAAGAAAAATATCATAAGGGGTTCCTCTAAACTGGTTTGTCGCCTTAGGGTGAACCTAAAATTTTTGTGAAAATTATGTTTTTATTATTGATACACTGAATTGATTATCAAATGTATAAAAGGAACCAAATCAAGAAAAATAATCATCATCAATAGATTGTTTAATTGGTTGATCAAGTACACAAAGATCAACACATTTCCATTATTTACCTTCTATTGAGGTTCCAAAATGTTTACATAACCATAATGGAATTCTATAAAAGTTATTCAAAATATGAAAATATAGTTATTCCTTTCAGTCTTAATAATTCCCCTTCTATCTTCATGTATTTAATGAATAGTGTATATATATATTACCTTGATATGTTTTTTAGTCCTCATTATTGATGATATTATTATCTATTTTAATAGAACGGAACATCATGGAGACCACTTGAGAATTGTATTTATGTCTCTAATAAAGGAATAAATGGAAGAGTTGAGTTGAGTCAATACATAGCTCAGGATTTTGGGATATACTCATGGGTGATTATAGTTATGGATGCCTCATTTTCTACGAGAGGGTTATATTTTATATTAAACTTGGGATAATGATATTATAGATTTTAATTTACAGTGGATATACTATATTGGGAATGGGGTGAAATGAGAACCTCCATACTCCTCCATCCCCAAATATAAACATCAGGAAGGGTGTCTACAAATAATCAATTTATTTTATGAAATGCATAGAGGTATTTTTGTTAGATATTTTTTGAACCAGGGAAGGGACTTGACTATGCTATTTATTTTAAATCTTCTTTTATCATTACTAATTTTTTTGGGTTCTCTCATGTGGGAGACTAGGTCCTCTTTATGTGAGTTTTTTCATTCATAAAATTATTCCTATTTGATTGCATTTTTTGGTGCTTTGATGATGTGGTAGAAATAATCGAGAGCTATGGAATGGAAATATGACTTCCTTAGAGAAGTCACCGAAGTGTACTAGTGTCACCTAGATTAAATGGGTATTTCTTCCCAAATATATTGTCCATTTATTATATAATATTGATGATTAAACACCTAGATGATAGAACTGATTCTTGTCTCCTCCTTGGTGACCACCTCAATGGGTGGACAAGTCACCCACAAGGGGATGTGGGGATGTGGGCATGACTCCATGCTATTCCCATAGATGGGATTACATATTAACCGTTTGTAGGATATAATAAGGGATTAATATCTGATCTTCCATCATTGCTATAATGTGTTTAAAGTCATCCTTGGATGGAATAGGAATATGTGACCATTCTTGTGTATATGTAGTAATATGTGCATGTTTTGATCCTCTATTTCTATAGATATGGTAATAAAAATTATTATCATTGGTGGAATAAGAAAAAAAATCAAACTATTTTACAAATATATTATTCCAACTACATTCTTCGACATTCATTCTATTTGATGGGTGATATTGACATTAATGATCAGGAAATATATTTTTCACAATGGTTTCCATCACATTTTACTAATAACATTTATATAAATATAGAATAATTATAATAAGAATTCGTTTTGTATTCAATCATATTTAACAAATGGGCATGATATGTATCTTTAGGAATTTTCATTTTTTTTCATACAATTGATTTTGACTACTACGCTTTGTAACGACCCAAAAATTCATTAATGGTAATCCATCTTCATCTAATTAATTGTATCTTTCTGTAAAATGTTTATATAAAATTTCAACTTCATTGGTTTTGTGTTAATAATTGTGATGGTTTCTAATATAGACATTTAACAGTGATCACATGATTAGTATAAATATAGGTGTTTATCAAATCCAATTTACTTGGACAAAGGAAGTGATGACCTCATCTAGTGGACATGCCAGATACGAGGCTGGTTTTTTAGAGCTCAGAAAGGAGGTTTCTTCTTTGGGAATCACTCTTTAACAATCCCAATCTGAGCTTGAATATATTAAGCTCGAGCAAAGCTGCCAACTAAAAAAGTCGAAGTTGATAGAGATTAACACTCAAGCAATGCTATCCTAGCCACCCCAAGAGTCCGTAACGATCACACACCTTACACTTCGGTCTTATGCGGGTGCTATAAGGGGTTATTTAAAATAACCATAACACAATGGTAATGTAGATTGTTTTTGTAAATAAGAAAGAATATACCTTCATTTTATTATTGTTATCCTGAAAATATTTTTTGAAGCTCAAATAGTATTTTTAGTTAAAGTTCAACTAAGAAATATATTTTGATGAATTAATTGATTTTTGAATTTAATACTATATCAATAAAATATTATTTTAGTTATTAAATTAATTTTTATTAAATATAAATTATCATATAATTTTATGATTACAATTGTTACTTTTATAAATGTTCGAAAGCAATTTTTGTCAAACCCCGTGAATTTTCGACAATTGTCGGTTTTTAATTTTAAAGTGAAAATTAACATATATGGAAGATTATTTAGAGAAAATAAATATTATTTCTGGAATCAGGATGTCAAAATTATCCAATGGTGAATTTCTCTTAATTTTTTGATAGAGTCAAATTTTTTTGGGAAAAATTAAATAACGTTTAAATATATAATGTGTTTACTAACATCATAATCACACAATAGTGATGTAATAAAATACTATAAGATTTATGTTCTACCAATTTATTCTTCACAATTAAAATAATGTTAATTTTGGTTTGTTTGAATTATTTTACAAAGCATCAATAGACCCTTCAAGACTTTTTAAACAACATGTCTTTTTAAATTTTTTTCCATGGGAGTGTGAATCACCTACACATAAGCAACCCGATTATTTTAAGAAGTTAGGAAATTAGCATTACAAAATATTTTTTTCCACTTCCATTTTCCAAAAACCATGGGCACAAACCATGGGCTATTTTGTGGTTTGGATTAGTTTAATGTGAGGTGTCCCAAATCTAAATAATAAAGAATTCGCTCATCTTTCCTATTAAAACCCACCCAAGCTCCCACATCCTCCTCACTCAAAGTCTATGTAGTTCATCCAAACTCTTCCATACTCTCTCTAGAGTCCTTACAAGGTTCCCCAAGCTCCCAATAATACTCTCTCAAGACTCTCTCATTCCTTTGAAAGCACACTTCCAAGTAAGGGTTTTTGTTCTTTTCTCATTTCTGTCCAATTTTTTTAAAGACTTTATCCCCATTTAATTTCAATTATAAATGTTGGGGTATGGTTTATCACCTCCACCATACTGAACTCTTTATTTATTAATTATGGGAGACCCCATTCCCTCTCATTAAATTCCTCCCATGTACACATATTACTATCCCGAAGTTTCAAAAGGAATTTCTCTCTCCTCTTTTACATTCAGGAAAATATTATGTATCATGACTCTAAATACTATCACAACTATTGGTACATGTATCTATATGATCCCCATACTTTCCATTTCATTTACATATGATGATACACCCCTTTTTCTATCATCAACCATTTTTATAATGTCTTACGTTACGTCGTTACACTGCGGAAATTGCACTGATTTTCCAAGCAAATTTCATTGTTTAGTGAATACCATGCCCATTTATCTATCAAGGGTATTCACATATATTCACATTTACTTATTGATTATAAGGATTAATGTATGAATTAAAAATTCCATTATCATGGAATAAATTATTATGTTTTATGAATCCATGTTATATGATCCATTTGGCACACTTATGCATGAAATGAAATGTTCAAGAAGGATGCGCCCTTATTGTGCTCCAATGCATTAGGTTAAGTATAGTATCATGATAAATCATGTGCAATGGGAATTTACTCATGCTAAATCAAGTACAGAAATGTTTTACTCATGCTACATGTGCAATGAGGATTTACTCATGCTCCATGTGCAATGATCCTTGGCTCATGATAATTCCATGTGAAGTGTTGTTGCCACATTTACATGTTATGATTATCATATTTTATCATGCCTTTATGTTTATTCATCTATTGTGCTCTATTGATATTCCTATTTTATAAAATTTATTTTATTCCCCATATTATTCCATGATTATTCTCTTACTAGGATTTACATCTCACCCTATTCTTATGCATGTCCTTAGGTTATCCCATGAAATACTATGTACGAGGGAATGCAGTGGTCTGGTAAAGGATGATTTCAATAAAGATGTTGAATTTCATGTTTTAAGTTGTTATATAATGATCCTATTCCTAAAAGACACCAGAACTCTCGATCATCTATGTTGTATCAACTAATATTTATGTAATAAATTATGTTTAATTGTGTAATAAATGACCAGGGTTGTCATAGTTGGTAACAGAGGATATGTTTATTTGTTTTTGGGATTAGTATTAGAACACCGTAGTGAAGACTTAAAGGCAAGAATAAGTATAATAAAAATAGCTGCATGTTTTTGTGATTATTGAGAAATTGGTTTATCAAATAAACGTATCCCTATCAAGATATGAGCAGGTAGAGGCGGCTCTTGCACAGATGTATCCTAGTGGTAAAACCCAAAAAAACTAATTTGAGCTAGACTCGAATGGGAACTGGTGCACAACAATGGTCCTTTATACACTCATGGTTATGACAATCCCACTGGATATGATTTGTTAAATTCACAATCTTAGTATGAACCATTATTAAGGGAAAAAATGACCAAATAATATATATTAGAAAGTAGATCATGGATAACATAGACTGAATCCAATATATTCATATGTTAAGGATATAAAATTTATTTCTATGTCATTAGTTATTTCCTTAGATTACACTTTATGTGTTACCCCTATATTTCCCTTTATTACATCCAGTGGCCAGTAATAGGAGGACTCAGGCTAACAACCGATGTGAAGATCAATGTGATGACTTTACTAATGAGATGAAAAATCCAATGGGAGCGGTAATCAAAAACTTTGTCAAACTTCTCTCTTAGCTAATTCAATCTTTGAAAAGAAACATGGTTAAAGAGGAACGTTCAACCACCTAAGAAATAGAAAGTCATTATCAATAGCTTCATGAGACAATGGCCTCCTACTTTTAATGGATCATCTTATCCCTCAATCACTGAACAATGGATCAACTCCATTGAAAAGATCTTCTCCTTCCATCAATGTTCTGAACAAGAGAAGGTTCTCCAAGATTCTTATAGTATAGAAGGTGAAGATGATAAATGGTGGTCGTTGATCAAAAATACAAATCTTGAGGAGGAGAACGAAGCATTGGAATAGAAGGATTTCCAGAAGGTGTTTTCGATAAATATTTTCTGCACACCCTCTGGCTTAAGATGGAAGGGGACTCCATTGCCCTCGTGTAAAAAATATGATAAATCTTATGGAGCGTATGGGGAAAACTACACAAGTTTTGCATGATACTCTTCCATCTTTTTCATTGCCTCCGAATACAGGGTTGACTGCTTCATTGGTGGGCTGAAACCTAGCCTCTAGAAAGCACTGACAAACAGTGACATAGATAGCTATAATGATATTTTCTGATTTTCCCTCAAGGTTAAAATGGAGATCAGAGAATCTCAGGGGTATCATGGGGATAAGAAGCATATGGTGGACTTCAATGCTACTGGACCGATGGATTAATCCAATAGTGCTTAGGAGATCCAGCAGCACACATTCCACTGATGTATAAAGATAAACCCCAGAAATTGCATGAAGGGAACCGGGAAATGATTTAGGTGTGGAAGATAAGGGAACCTAGTTGTTAACTGCCAACAAGAAAATTTGGCGGCTGCAAAAGAGGAGAGGAATGCTCCGTTCGAACCTCAACGTGTTGTTCATTACTACAAATTTAATGGACCAGGGCCTCTTGCAACTCAGTTTCCTAAGCCAAGGGTTTTCTGAGGCATTCAACAACCTCCAATGCAGCAAGTGTCAGATTTTTCCATCACTACTGCTGAATTGAACCCCGAAAATGAAGTGGTGATAGATACGCTAGTGATTCATTCATGAATAGAGAACGTAAATTTTGATTCAAGTTCTAAAAATTCTTTTATATCTCTAAATTTTAGTAGAACAATACCAGAAAAACCACAAATCATGGAAGTGGTGATTTCTATGAGTATATAAAATGGGGAAATCATTGCATCCCGTGAATATAACACCTCCCATGTCAAAACTTGGGGATTAAAATTCATGGTGATCCTCTTCAAACTCCCTTTGGTGGAATTTGATGTTATTCTTCGCATGGATTGGCTGCCTTATATAGATCAAACATAAATGTTGTGAGAGGGAAATCACTTTCCATGTGGAGAATCGACCGCCGATTCATTACAAGTGCAAGGTGGAAGAAGAATAATTTTTTGCTCCATCATCTCAAGCCTGGATATTATTGTTCTATGGGCATGAGTTTCTGACTCAGATGATTGATTCAAAGGAAGGAATCGTCCTAGAATACATGCCTATTGTGAGGGAATTTGCTGAACTCTTTCCTAAGGAATTTCTTGATCTTCCTCAAAGAAGAGATGTTAAATTCCAAATTGATCATATACCTGAGTTGTTGACAATATCATTTACTATGTATAGAATGGCTGTATTGGAGCTTGAGGAGATAAAGAAACAACTACAGGAGAATCTGGATAAAGGGTTTATATGCCCACTTGCTTCACCATGGGGTGCACCAGTCCTCTTCACCAAGAATAAAGATGGTTTAATGCGCCTTTACATCGATCATCATGAGCTCAAATAAATTACGATAAAGAATAAATATCCTCTCCCACGAATTTCTGTCTTTTCCGATCAGCTACATGGAGCACAATACTTCTCCATGGTTCATTTGCGGTCAGGATATTATCATGTAAGGGTGATGAAGAAAGATATAATGGAGACTGAATTTCATACTAGATATGGGCACTATGAATTCATAGTAATGCCTTTCGGACTCACTAATGCTGTAGAAATATTAATGGAATTGATGAATAGAGACTTTAGAGATTATCTCGACAAAATTGTGGTATTATTTATATATGATATTCTGATATACTCCAAAACCAAGGATAATCATGAGGAGCATCTAAGAAATATACTAGAGACCTCGCAGAAGGAGAAGCTCTATGAAAAGTACATCATGTGTTAGTTCTTATTGAAGGAGGTCTCATTCATGGGCCATATCATCACAATCAATGGAATATCTGTGGATCACTCCAAAATAGATGCAATTGAGGGATGGCCAAGGCCAAAATTGGAAACAGATATCCATAGTTTCTTCGAGTTAGCTGGATATTATTGACGATTTGTGAGAAATATATCATGACTGTCCAACATTATTACAAAGCTAACTCGAGAGGGAATAATGTTTTCATGGAGTGATGAATTCTAAGAATGCTTCAAGTAGTTGAAAAGGAGGCTTATCACTGCGTCTGTTCTCACGTTACCCACAAGTGTAGAACATTTTGGGGTATTCAATGATGTTTTGAAGAAGTTCCTAGGATGTGTGTTGATGAAAAATGAAATATTAATTTCTTATTCTTCAAGGAAATTTAATTTTTGTGAACAGAACAATCCAACACATGACCTCAAGTTTGAAATAGTGATCATCACTTTGAAAATTTGGTGGCATTATCTCTGTGGAGAGAAGTGTGAAATATATATAGACCAAAAAAGATTCCACTATATTTTCAAACAGAATGAATTGAACATGCACCAATGAAGATGGTTAGAGCTTATCAAAGACTATGACTTCTCAATTCATTACCACAATGGGAAATAAAACAAGGTGGTAGATTCCCTAAGTAGAAAGGACCCAACTATTCTTTCATTGATGAGAATTGAAAATTATTCAATAATCATAGATTTGTTGAAGATGGATATGGGAATAATATAGAAGGGAAATTCATTAATCCTTTTAGAAATGATTTCTCAACCATCAGTTTTCGAAATGTTAAAAGATACTCATTAGGATGATGTGGGAATTTAAGAAAAAATTTAATTTATCAAAAAGGGAAACATATGGAGTTTAATGTTAATGAATAAGTAATTGTGAGATTTGGGAACATACTATGTGTTCAATAAAGTCCGGAGCTGAAGAAGGAACTTCTGAATGATGCACATAGTTCAAATTTTTCTAATCACCCAGGAAACACAATGATGTATCAAGATCTCCGATATCATTATTGGTGGGATAATATGATGAATGAGATCACTGAATAATCATCAATGTGCCTGGTGTGTCGTCAAATGAAGGCAGAGAGGCATAAGTCCAAGGGGATGATGCAATCATTGCCCATAACTGAATGGAAATGAGAGAACATCTCCATGGACTTTGTCACCGGACTACCAAAGACATCCAAAGGCAACAATTCAATCTGGTTTGTTGTTGATCATCTTAAAATGGCTTCACAATTCATTTATTTTAGGAGGATTTCTCATTGGATCAACTGGAATAGATATAAATCAAGGAAGTGGTAAGTATGCATTGAGAACCACTATCTATTGTGTCTGATCGAGATCCAAGATTAACTTCTAGGTTTTCTAATAGTCATTAACATGCTCTGAATACTAAACTGATCTTCATTATGTCCTATCATCCTCAAACTAATGGTCAATATGAGTGGACTAAACATACAGTTGAGGGAATGATGAGAGAATTCTTAATGGGCATTAAAGGAGTATGAGATCAAAATATTTTTATGGTTGAGTTCTCTTTTAATATCAATTTCCACTTAAGAATCCAAATGGAACCATATAGAGCCCTATATAGGAAAAGGTGCAGAACACCATTGTGTTGGGATTTGGTCGGTGAGCGTAAGCTTCTTGGACCAAAAATTGTTGATGAAATGGTGGAGAAGGTCAAAACCATTTAGTAGCATATCAAGGTAACCCATAGTCGACAGAAGAGTTATGCAGATAACCATCAACTAGACATTGAGTTTAATGTTAGTGACATGATATTTCTACGCATATCTCTGTGGAATAATTTCATGAGGTTTGGAAAGAATGGAAAGTTAATACCAAGGTGCATCAGCCCCTTCGAGATTCATGACCGTCTCAGGGCTGTGGCCTATCGACTAGCACTTCCACTTACCATGGAAAAGGTACATGATGTAATACATGTATCCATCGTAAGGAAGTACATAATGGACCCTTCACATGCACTCTTTTCAGAGGTGGTACAGTTAGTGGATGATCATTCTTATGAGGAGAAACCAGTTTAGATCTTAGATTGTAGAGAAAACGTTCTGAGAAATAAGACAATGCCTCTCATCAAGGTGTTGTGGTGAAACCACATATTTGAAGAATTGATGTGGGAATCGATGGAAATAATGATGCAGAGTTACCCAAATCTATTTTATTGTGGGAAAATAAAATTTCGAGGGAGAAATTTCTTAATGGTGGACGTTTTTAATGACCAAATCATTAATTAATACAAATCTATCTAGATCTAATTAAATGGCCCATTAGGTAAAATGTTTGTATAAAATTTCAACATCATTGGTTCTCTGATATGAATTATAACTATTGCTAATATATCCATTCAATAGTGATCATGTGATTATTGTAAATATAAGGCATTAATGAATCCAATTTACTCAGGCAAAGGAAGCAATTTTCTCATCCAGTAGACGTGCCCCATACGAAGCCCATTTGGTTAGAGATAGGAAATGAGTTTGCTTCTTTGGGAATTACTCTAGAATAATCCCAAGCTGAGAATGAATATGTTTGGCCCGAGCAGGACCACCTACGGGAAAAGTTGATGTTGATCGAGATTTTCACCCGAGCAATGTTATCCGATATATCCCAATAGTTTGTTACCATCAAACACCTTAAACTTCGGTCTTATTAGGGTGTTATAAGGGTATATGTAACAAGAAATTATCATTATGGATATGTATAATAATTCTTTATAAAATAATGAATATACTTTCATTTTATTATTATTACCTTGTAAATAGTTTTTAAAACTGAAATAGTATTTTTAGTTATAGTTTAACTGATAAATCTATTTTGATGAATTTATGGATTTTTTAATTTAATAATAATTTAATAATATATTATTATTATTATTATTTTAATTTTTTCTTAATTTAAATGAACGTAAATTTTTAGGAATACAATTTTATTTTTTATTAAGGTTCGAATGCCATTTTTGTCAAAACACGTGAATTTTCGGCAAATTTTATTTTATATTTTAAAAGTGAAAATTAACATATTTAGAATTTTTTTTAAAATAAATATTATTTTTGGAATCAGGTTGTGGAAATTATCAAACTTGGAATTTTTCATAATTTTCTAAGATAGTCAAATTTTTGGGTAAAAATTAAATACCGTTTAAATATATAATGTGTTTTTTGGCATCATAATGACCCAATAGTGATGTAATAAAATACTATAAGCATAGTTTTATGCTAATATATGTTTTAAAATTATAATAATTTGATTTTGGGTTTTTTAACTTATTTATAGAATCATTAATGGACAATTCAATACTTTTTAAACATCTTGTCTTTTTAAATTGTTTTTCTTGGAAGTTTGGCTCACATCCACATAAGATGCCCCATTATTTTATGAAGTTAAGAGATTTTCCATATAAAATATTTTTTTCTAAATACATTTTCAAAATACTATGGGAAAAAACCATGGGCTGGGTTGTGGTTTGGATTAGTTTAATTTGTGGTGTCTCTAACCTAAATAATAATGAATTCCTCACCCTTCCTATATAAAACCACCACATCTCCCACATTCTCCTCACTAAAAGCCTTTGGAGTTCGTCCACCCTATTCCCAACTCTCTCTAGGATCCAACAAAGGTTCCCCAAGCTCCCAACAATCCTCTCTCAAGCCTCAATCGAGCCTTTTGAGGCACACTTCCATGTAAGGGTTTTTCTTCCATTCTAATTTTTGTCCAATTTTCTTAATGATGTTATGCCCTTTTAATTTCAATTATAAATGTTGGGGTATAGTTTCTCAGACCCCCATAGTTCACTCTTTATTTTTTAATTATTTTATACCCCTTTCCCTCTCATTAAATTTCTTCCATGTACACCCATTGCTATGCCAAAATTTTAATAGGAATTTCTCTCTCCTCTTACATTCATGAAATTATTTTGTATCATGACTCTAAATTCCATTACTATTTTTGGGACATGTATATGTATGTCCCCCTTACTGTAAATTTCATGTACATATTATTATACAACACTTTATCTTGCATTAACCATTTTTATGAATCCTTACGGCACGCCGTTACGCAACCAAAATTGCATCGATTTTTCAAGCCAATGTCATTGTGTACTGAATACCATGCCCATTTCTCTATCAAGGGTATTCACCTTTTTGAATATTTAATTATTGATTAGAATTCTTCAAGTACAAATTCCACATTACATTATCTGGGAATAAATTATTATTTTTTATGAATCCATGTTTTATGATCCATGTGAAACACTTATGCATGAAATTAAATGATTAAGAAGGGTGCACCCTTATAGTGCTCAAATGCATTGGGTTATGTATAGTATCATGATACATACGGTGCAGTGGGTGTTTAATCATTCTAATTAAAGTACAACTATGGTTTACTCATGCTTCATGTTCAATGTGGATTTACTCATTCTCCATGTGCAATGAGTCTTGGGTTATGATAATTCCATGTTAAGTGTTGTTACCACATTTCAATGATATTATTATAAAGCTTCATCATTCCTTTATGTTTAAATTTATCTTGTCCTCTATTGATATTCCGATTTACTAACATGTAATGTATTCCTAATGTTATTCCATGATTATTCCCTTACTGGGCTTTATAGCTCACCATTTTCTTATGTGTGTCCTTAGGTTATCCCATGCAATGCTATGTACGAGGGAATGTAGTGGTCATGTAAAGGAAGTTTTCAACAAATATGTTGTATTTAATGATTTATGTTTTTATGTAATGATCTTATGCCCCAAAGACACTAGACCTCGATGTCTTCTATGTTGTAACAAAATAATTTTTTGTAATAAATTATGTTTTGTTGTGTAATAAAAGACTGGTGGTCTCATAGGCTTGATATGAATATGTAATAATTTGTATGTTCTAGAATTCTTTTCCATTAGATTTTACCTAAAATATTAATATGCATCTACACGTATTTACATCCACTCATTTATTTCCACTACCTTTTTCTTGGGGGATTCATTCTCATTTGTAGTTATATACATCTACTCGTAAATTTTCATGATATTTTTATGTAGGGTTGGGAAACAATTAACATAAATTTGATTATTCTCATATTTTTCTTCCATATATGACTAATTGGATTTATATTGGTCAGTATTAATTTTCATTTGCAAATGTTTCATTGTATATTCATAGAGTTATTTAGAATCTATTTTGGGGATATATTTTTTACTGTAATTTCTCATCAAATTAGACTATTTGGCTTCATGAGGGGGATCTTGAATATATGGCTACACATTGGTTTCCAACATATTTTTATAGTGAGATTATTCATCATAAATGATGATGATGGTATTTTACTTATTGTATGATCAGTGTTTTCTAAAATCCAACCTTGGTTCTAGAGGCTATTTTACAATGGTTATGTCCTACTGAGTGGTATCCTCTTCATAGTTAGGATTTCGAGCCACAAAATGTTGACTATGATGATTTTAAGGAGGGGATTTAAGGTAAGACCCCTATGATATTCAGATGATGTAATTCATGATGAATTCATTGTACCCCCTAATTTAATTTACTAACTCTTTATTGATTTCTTGGTAAATGAACTCAAAATTGATGGAGACGACTTTTGGAGCTATTTGGTTTTGGACAACCAATAGTCGTTCAGTGGACAGTTGGTGGGGATTCTTGATATAGAGGGCCGGTCGAGTTGTCTTCATGATGGGGAGAGTACTGTAAGGTATTTATTCCATATATATTTAATTTTAATCCCTGTTTTGAATACATTGTGTTGGCAATGGCATCCTCCATCTGTTTGAGTACCAAACCTGGTGAAATGGATGATGACAGTGTCTGTGATTTCTAGTGAGATTCCATTGGATTAAAGAAACCATTAAAGAGTTTTGGAAATAAATGTTATAGATACAAGATATCCAAACGTAATTAATTTTCTATCACACTACCTCATTCCTAATCTATATTACTTTTGGTCCTCTTCCATTTTATATGCAAAAGGGGAATGTCATTGGTGGACACTACAACATTGGTTATAGATTACTTTTGGTTTTACCATGATATTCACAGTGAAGGATCTATTTGGTGCATATGGTTGACTGTAGAGGATTAAATGGTTTTCAATCACCAAAATTGAGTAAACTTTTCTCAAACAGTCTCCATCATTCTTTTTTGTAGTTGGAAATTCCAAAAAACTGTCATTTTCGTGATTCATGTTCCTAATTTCCAATGGTTGGCATTCATTGGATAAATTGGCCAACTACACTTAAGAACTCACTTTTGTCGAGATGATCGGATGTCAAGACCATCATAACCTTTATGGGAGATCTAATTCATATTACATTAGTCTCATATAAATTTAATATATTTTCATAAATCCTTGGTTAATTCCCATGTGTGCATAGTAGGTTACCCTGAGGTAAAAATCCATTTGGACTATGAATGGGTTTGGAATCAACTGTATGTATCTAAGGTTCTCTATCAATGAAGAAATCTATATAAATCCATATATCCCCCTAGATGGTACCCTCTAATTGAAATATCATATATTCCTATGCTATTTATTAGGATGATGATAATTTTGATCCACATGGTGCGACACACTATAGTTTATCATCATACTAGGGGATATGAGCAATGATGTCATTGGAATCAGAAAAATATTATGGGATTCCTTTTAATTCATGGGAGTGGAATCAGAACACACATATTTTTGACCAACATAGCATGGAACGTCAACATTTATTGTCATGTGAAAAGGACCTATCCATGTAGTTTAACTTCATCAGTCAATGACACCTTGGTGAGAAGTGCATGATCAAGGTTTGTAGGGGACATACACTGACATGGTCCAAGGTCCAATAAATTATGTGAACTCCAAGGTGGAGAAGATCCAACTAGGAATATGTTCTAGAGAACATCATATTGGATTTGAGTGTTGGTTTTATTCCTCTATGAGGCCTAAAACATATTCCAATTGGTTGGGAATCAACTACCATGTAGTTAATTAAGTGTTGAGACTTACACATTTGAAGTAGTAAGACATGAACAATTAGTTAAGGAATACCAGTTGATGTTTCCCAATTTACGGATGAATTATTTTAGCGTAAAAATGGAAGAGATCCTTCACAAGTTGATCTTTCATGGTTATAATTTGTGTGCCAATAATGCATGGAATCATATCTTTTGGTTGGGGATTACACTCAAGGGGATTACAATATGAGTTTTGAGATCATGTAGATTTCATGATCACCAATAACATATAATATTTTATATATATGCTCATTATGGAACAAAAATGGGAGAAGTGGATGTAAAGATCACACACACCACACAGTCCACTGATAAATGTGGTGATGGAGAAAAATGTGAGAGGGAGAGAGATTTTTATGTGCATGTCTCCAATATTATTTAGGTTACTAATGTCATCATATTAAATGATATAAAATGCTTCATCCAAGGTGGAAGTGACATGGAGAAAATTTCCTCCAACCACAATAGTTATGAGTGTCAAATTCCAGGATGTGTTCCCCATAATTGGTCTTTTGGGATAATCTCATTAATGGAAAAAGGAAATGAGAGCAAAATCATTAAATTTCCATCCTCGAATGGATAGGTTCTTATGGTAACCTCATGTTCATAACCATTTTTACAATTCAAAATTATAAATGATGAAATTTTTAGTGAGAGTCCTATATCTAATGTTACACAGGTGGATTTTCTTACCATGGGTATGTAAACAAAAAATAACATCTTGGTGTGCTTGTTTATTTTATCTTACCATTCATGTGGATATGGACGGGTCCTCCACATAAAATCATTAGACCATTTCACATAGGGGGAAACATGGGGACTAATGAGGCAGTAGAATATAATGATGGGATCTAGAGTATTGAACGCCCAAGGATTCCCATTTCGTGTAGAATGTTTTATTGTGGGATGAGGATTCCTAGAATTAGTATCTTGTTATATTTGTGTGGGTACTATCCATGTAGTGTTTTTCTATGTATACCATAGTTGTTTATTCCTATTTTTTTGCTACATGGGTCCATGTTTGGTCTACATATTATAAAGCTATGTGGAGTCGAGCCTCATTTGTGTACAATTTTTCAATGCAGGGTAGAGTCCTACCTATATAGTGTTTTTATATATGAGAAAAAATCCTCAAAGGTCGAATCCAATTTTCACCATGTAGAGTTTTGTCTACCAAGAGATTTTGGGTTTAGGAACCACTAGAAAATTTATTATTTCCTTCATTATTTTATGAGGTATATTTTTTACCCACTAGGAATTGATATGGAGGCTTCAGATTTAAAATTACCTCATCCCTCATCATCTTCGGATGCATTCTATTTGATATGACGTGTCTACCCTCATTTTTAACCCCATAGGGGTTTACATATAGAATAATAGAGGGGCCATATACGATAATTCATGATAGGCCATGGAGGTCTAAAATATTTATTTTGTGAGTGCACCACAAAACAATTTGTCCAATGAATTCCATATTCAGTTGTGAGAGAT
The DNA here is from genome assembly GCA_963277665.1 of Viscum album. Lineage (NCBI taxonomy): Eukaryota > Viridiplantae > Streptophyta > Magnoliopsida > Santalales > Viscaceae > Viscum > Viscum album. The sequence continues at coordinate 38,249,459 of OY728157.1, read as the reverse complement.
CATTCATAGAGGTGGGTAATTAATTGTGTGAAAAATCTATTCATCGATCAAAAAATTGAATTTTGTTTTGTTAGTAGGAATCAATGTTAGTGCCTCGTCCAATGACCTATTTTCATTCATGGTGGATTGTAGTTCATTGGAGTAAAAATCTCCACCTCAGTAGTGAAAATGACATTGGATTTGTTTTTTGGTTCATATAGTTCATATCGTCCAACAAAATAAATATTATATGGGATACATTCTGGAATCATGGATTCCCATGTTGATCAACGCCCCAAAAAGTGATTTTTTCTTCAAGGTCACATCCCATTTTATAATTCATTCAATATTCTTATGGGTTGTAATTTACCCACTTCCAAGCCTGATCGAATTCTCATGGTGTTGGGTGCTGAATTCTCAGAACCCAACAATTATCTTTGATGGTTTTTATAAAAATTTTGGATTTATGAAATATATTCAATAATCAACGATTTTATAGTGGTATTGTAAATTTTTTGCAGAATATATTTTTTAAATTTGGGTTTATGGTAATTATAGATTTTATCTGGTTTTAGGAGAATATTTATTTAATTTATTCAGATATTTGGTATGTGGAATTTATAACTACTTCATTTAGTAATTAGGGTTCAGGATAGGTTAATTATATATATTTAGTGAGTTAGTTTCTATATTTTTTTAATTTGGTTTTTGTCAGACATAAGTCTGATTGATTTTAAGGTTAAGTAATTTTGAAATGCTTCATATTGATGTTTTGGAATTTTTATTTCAGGATAATGTATGAATAATCATATTGGATAACATATGATTGCCATGTTGGTTCAGTAAAATAACAACAGGTATGATGAATGAGTTTTCATCATTTTATGAATCATACGACTCATTAAATTATAATTTTATTCTTTAAGAATGACAATTTCTTCTACGATATTAATTATTTTTTTATAACAGATAAATTGGAAACTTATTAAAGTGCAATCAGACATTGAAATTGTTATATTTTATATTTTACTTTATGTTAAAATAAAAATAATCCATTGACATTTGTAAAAGTGTCATGAAATTAAATTCTATATATTTATATTAACATTCAAAAAATCGGTGTCCATTTCACACATCACAAATTTTATTATTGTGGGTGTTGACTTCCTCCCTTACATATTCTCTATAACTATATATTTTTCCATGAAAATTAGTTTTATCCTAGGTATCAATATTTCTAATTCCCAATGTTTTTCATTTTTATTGGAGATCTAATTTTTTCATATTTAAAATGACCATCATATTTCTCTTTTATTATTTATAAAAATAAGTTACATTAAATCATTTTTTGATGTGGGTTTTTTCACAAAGTGATTCTCCACATTAAAACCATTGATTACAAAGTAGAAGTAGAAGTTTTTGTGGAAATTATTTACATGTTTGTGGTAGAATATTTAAAACATCAATTTTTAAATATTGATACTATGTTTGATAATATGTATGATAAGAAAAATGAGGCTTATTTGAACCACAAAACATTTTATTGTTGTTATAGCCTAACCAAGGAATTTGACCGTGTGAATATGAGAAACTATATTCTGAAATATATATAAATTACCTAGAAAATTAATATGTGTTGATTAATTATTTATAAATATGAAATGAATTTTTAGTAAATTCATTTTATTCTTCAGAAAAAAAATTACATCAAATATTATTTTAATTAATTTTTCTGACTAATTTTTTTTATTAATTTGTAGAATATTTAGATAAATTATGTTATAAACTAAACATAATTTATTAAATTATCTTATCAAAATAATATTAGGATACTTTTCTTTATTTCTAACAAATTATTACATTTATAGTGAATAGTGAACCCTTTGATTTTTATTAAAAACAATAATTTTAATCCATTTAGAGACTATAAATTAAAACAAAATTAAATAAATTTTAATTATATTATATTATGATTAATACAGAAATGTTTATTGGAATAAAATTTATTATCAAATTTGGTCCAAAATCTTTTGTATAAATAAAAGAGAATTTCTCTAGGAAATATTATTTCCATAATATTTTATGTTTTCCAATTAACATACATTCTTCCACTAATCATTAAGTATTTACCAAATTTTTGGGATCTTAATATTTAATTTTTGTAGACCAATTCAATTTTAAATGATATGATTAATATTAATAGTTTATTATTATCACCAAGGTAAGGGTAAAATAGAGAAAAGATGGTTAAACTATTGGGATATGAGTTTAAAAGTTCCCTTAACTGTGATTTAACAGTATTGGATTTTTGGATTTGTGATATTTACATTCTTTTGACAAATATATGCCCACATTTTCTATGACTTATTCAGTATGACTTTTATTAATTTTAGTAAAGATAATGTTAAAAATATCAATCTCTTTAATTTAATATATATACTAATATATATTAAAGGAAAAATTGGTTATATATATATATTTATTAATGATTATTTGAAATATAAATTTATTTTATTTATCATGTTAGGTTTTAAGAAAAATAAGGTATTTAATAATTTATTAAAATTCATATGCATCACTAACCATGCATTTTTTCAATTAAGTAAAAAATAATATAAATCATCCAAAAATATTAAATTTAATACCATTTAAATGATTTATTTTGTTACAAACATTCTATAGATAAATAATACATATCTATATTGGTTTTACAGATTGTATTTTAATTTAATCATTTCTATGTAGTCTTTATTGTTGGATTAAATATTTCACAACATCTGACATTAATGACCTTTTATGAAAAGTAATATTTTATAATATTATTTAAAAATCATAAATATGTTTCCATAGGAAATGGTTGATAAAATATTTTATCAATTATTTACCTTCTCCGTTTATGAAAATAATTTTTCCTTATATAAAAATTTATAACCCTCTTAGAGTGAATAAGTTATTTCCACCATTATAGTAAAAATGGATTTTTTGAGTGGATAAAAAAATACAGATTAAGATTACACAAACAGTTGAAAAAATATGGTTTGAATGTATTTAAATGAAATACATCGTTATATTTTAATATATAACAATTTTCAAGAAGTTTTATAGAGAATGAAATTATTATATTTTAATATTTTATGATATTCCATGAATGACCCTCCCCTTACTTATAAATGGGAACCGATTATTTATATTATATACATGCATTTGACCATTAAAAATCACCATGAACTATAAAATTATATTCTAAACATGATTATTTATTTTTTTGTTTTTGTTATCAAAAAAATGACAACACCAGGATCCTTAATAGGTGAGCTAAATGAGTTATTTTAATGAAGTGGTTTTTCCCTTAACCAATCAGTTAATTTTACTTCTTTTTTCACCACCCCTAAATCTATATCATTTATCGTAAAATAATAAATTTATTATCCATAATATGATAAAATGTTTTTTGGAATATTAATCTACCTTCAATCAACCATTCTCTATCAAATGGGAAGTGAAAGTATTAACCATGCATATATACATCTTATCATCTCCATGTAGTGATATAATTTATTTTCCATCACAATATTTTATGGATGATAAAAATGATGGGTATAATATTTATATTTTAATTTTATGAAAAAATATAATTATTTAATTATAACCTCACATAAACATTCTTACCTACCATTTTTTTGGAAAATTATAACATCCTTCATAGATACGTGTGGAGTACCACCTCCACAAAGTCGTGTGATTTTATCCCAAATTAGATTTTAAATGAATAGTGAAGAGGAAAAAATTTATGAATATATATAAATATATATGATATTATAATTACTATTGAAATTTTATTTTCGATTTATCTTTATTAATTTCCATCTATCAAAAATTGACACTTTTTTCATTCATATGTATTGACATCCATCTCAATGAGAGGTGAAATTTATTATTTTTTCCTATACATTTTATGGATGTAAAGAAATATATATATATATATAATTAATATATATGATATTTATATCACTGTTGTAATTATATATATTATTCGTCAATGATAAAATTTCATGTACCAATATTTTCTAATATAGACATGCATAAAAACCAAGTAGTAATCAAACTAAATAGGATTTTAATAACAATTTTTCAAATAAGAGGTTTATTATAAATATAAAATAAATAATTCATGGAATGATATATGTCATTAAATATAGTATGAAATAATATTCATATAGGTATATTCCATCTTTTTATATGAAAATTCATTACATATCATAATGATCTGTTCCAGAATCATATAGGTCTACTGTCATTGGATATGTAGGAAAAAAAGTCAATTGGTTTCTAAGTGTCTCCCATTATGTCCTTTATGACAATGACCCTTCTTATAAATAGCATTCATAAAAAAAATATTTATAACAAGGGGAGTGGAATACTAATAAAGGGAGTTCTTAATTCACATTAAAGGTAATAAAAGGGATATATAAGTGATCACATAAGAAAAACATGAGTATAATGGTATAAAACATGAGTAAAATATTTTAAATCCTTACCCATCATATCATAGAACAAAAAAATGATTCATGGAATATATATTTTATGTTTATTATAAATTAATCAGAAATAAATCAAAAAATAATAACAATTAGAGAGTAAAGGATGTGTAAGATGTGTAATTGAGTAATGCATATTAGCATGGAGAATAATTTATATTATAATGAAGGTTTCACATACAGAACTATTAAATTGGATTTTATTAACTCCTCAAACCATATTAATTTTCAGTGTTCACTCCTATGACAATCATATGTGATAGGGTTCACTCTGTAAACCATTGTAGTGGTGATTTTTCGCTCCCAAGACACCCATAGCCGAACCAGTCCCTTATATAATTGTGTTCACACCCTATGATCTTATCATTTAAATAATTGGATATTAATAATTATAAAAATAATTTAGGGGAGAAAAATATTCCTCCCATAACATAATGAAAATAGCACATATATGTGTTAAAAGATCATAAAACATTCATCATATCATAACCCCTAAAAATGGGCCTCATTGGAATTTTATTATCTTATAACCACTAGAAAAAAAGTTGATTCTTAAACCTTCCCTCATTTTATCATATCATAATCTATGGAAATAAGTATATTTTATATATATATTTTTATCATAAAAATACCATATATTTACAGAGTAATGATGGTATCCTTGTATTATATCCCATCAAATGGATTAGTGAGATCAGCGGTTATTGGCATTAATAAATAGAAATTATATTAAATGATAATTAAACATTCATGTGAAAAATCTATTGTCATATTTGAAATATATTAATTATAATTTAAATATTAGACAAATATTAGTAAAAAATTCATTAAAAAATTCATTAAAAAATCTATTTTAACCATTAAAATGTCATTAAAATCATTTTATTATCATGATTTATTGGTGATTCTATTCATTGAATATATTTTAAAATAAATCACTTCATTCATAATTTTGTAAAATGTAAAAAAGATATAAATTATTCAAAAAAGAAAATAATGTTACATTTAAAATAATTTTTCAAAAGTTTAAATTTGTTTAAATATGAATTTCAAAGACATAGTAGAAAACTAAAAATGATATTTATTAAGCATTTATATTGAAGAAAATGATTTTTCAACTGATGCATTAAATATGTTCAATTTTCCATAAAAATATAAATTCAATATCTTGATCACTTTTAATGGTGAAAATGAATATAAGACATGTATTTTAATGAAATATATAGAGGAGAAAAAAACATGAGTTATTTAAAGTTTTATATTAATATTTCATCATTATAACCATAATCATAACCAATCTTGAAAAATTAATATATTGTATAAAAAATAATCACCACTTGAGTAACATTTGATTTATAATCCCCATGAATGAAACCATATATTTATTTTTACAACCCCATACCTATCAAAATAAGAATAATCTACGAAATTCATCAATACTATATGCACCACCTGATATAAATTATTTGTAATATGGAATGTGTCTCATTGAATAAAATGTGAAATGAAAATCCTATACCTTAGTTAATAATTCCACAATACATTCTTCAACATCATGTTTATTAAATAGAAATTTTTTATAAATAAATATCATAAAAATTCTATCATATTTGATAAATTATATTATTTACTTATTACCATTTTTCATGATTTTTCTAACTATCCATCATTAAAATCACTCTTACTGGGGAAATATATTTAATTTTTTAGTTTTTTTTGGTTTAGTAGTTCTTGTACACATATTATTATCATGGTAAAATCATTAAAAATATATATTAATGATCAAAATATCATATATATTCCCTATATACATGTTTAGAGACATTCATAAATAATAAATATAGGAAAAATAATTACACTGATCAAGGAGGCGGTTAGTTGTACGTATGAGTGTATAAGGGAACATAGAAGAGTTTTGTCCTTATATATGGCTCAATGTTGTGTGAAGAAGGTAAATAATGGGTACCATTTTATAATTTATGTTGGGGCACATTTAAAATTTCCTAATGTATGAAAATTTATTAAATCTATTCTCACAGGAAATGGTTCCAAATGGATTATAATTGGAAACGAGAAAGAAATTTTCTCCATTTTTTTTTTCAAATTTTCCACGATTTTTTTTATTTTTATGTAATTATTTAAAATAATATTATCATAAAATATCAATTTTTTTCAAATGAAACACTATTCATTTCTTTTTATAAAAAAATTAAATATAATGTTTTAATTTTAATATATTCATTTAAGATAAAAATATTGTGTTATACTAATCCAATAAAATTCATGAAACACAATAACACAACCAAATTATATTAATATTAATTTCTTTGTAAATACTTAATTATATATTTCACTAATTAGGGATTTGTCTGCATTGCTGTTAAAGAATATTTTATGATCAATAAATAATCAGTAATTTTTTATCAATATATTTAATGAAAACAATTTCAATAATATCTAAATAGACAATTATATTTATTCATAACGTTATTTTTTATAAATGTGAACACCAATTATAAATTGAAAACTAACGTAGTTATATTTTGTAATATTATTTGATATAAATATTAATAGGATATTTTAATGGACCCAAATCTATTAATAAATTAAATTTATATCCTAAGGTTAAAAGGTTATAATTTCCTTAAAATAATAATAATTACAATGAAAATTTACACCATTAATATTTTTTTATATCCTACATTAACCTGTTTTACACATTACTGAGGTGATAAATTTTGCATGGTTACGATTTACATTGTTTACCAGTAGAAGGGACATATTTACTCAATATTTATCTAAAAAATAGTAATATACAATATTTTGATCATTTTTAATTTCAAAAAATGATAATAATTCATTTTATAATAGGTATGAATTAGATGTTGGAAACTGCTTTATTTAAAAATACAGTTTTATGCATAAAACATTTTTTGCACTTATCCAACATATAGAAAAAGAATAAATGAATTTTAATGCATTATATAAAAAATATAACATATAAATTTAATTAAAATCATTCGCATATAGTGTGTAATTTAAATAATTGAATTAATAAAACTATTCACAAAAAATAATAAAAATAAATTTTTTTTAGTGAAATGATTTTTTATATCTAATTAATTCGCACCCAAATAATTAATCTATAAAAATGTATATATATATATTAATCATAAATTATTAATTAATATTTATAACTTTGAATAAAATGTCTATATGGCAATATTATATCTATATTATATCGACCATCATTTTAACTCGACATTGCATGTAATGTAAAATATCAAATAAGCTAAATGGTTTAAAGAGAAGTGATTTGAAAAAATCTAGGGATGTCACCTTATACCCCCACTAAAAATATGTTTTCTCTCAAAATTTATCCAATTTTTAAAAATAAAATAGGATATATTTGTATCTTTATAGCCTCATATTCCCATGATTTTTATGTAAATTTAGGATTTCATCGAAGAAAATTATTTAGGTGATTTGTAAGGATCTATAAAACATTATTTCCGGAAAAAATTATTATGGTATGTTCATACTGAAAATGATGTTTGTGACATTATTATACGACCACGAAATTTTTGTGTGTCTGATTGATCATGTATGTAATTCCTAAGGAAAATTACATGGAACACATTCCAAACATGATAAATTATCAGTGGAAGCACTATGTGATAAGATAATATCCCCAATAAATCTATAATATCAAAAGGAAAAATAAACTGTGGGATAAAAATTACATTCTTCACAAATCTCAAACTCTTATTCCATAGAGAAATTCATATAATATCTTTGTCAACAATTATAAACTACATATATCTTTAGTGATTATTAGTGTAACTTTTAATTCCACAATAATATTCTATGATGAGTTATCAAATGGATATTAATTTTTTACAACATTATTATCTTTATAGGTTCATTATATATAAATTTCACTAGCTTTATCAATTAATGTTGGGCTTCTACACTTTTTTACAAAATTGTTATTTATAGGGATCTATATGAATACTTGAATGAAGGCTATTATTGTAAGATAACTCAATTAGATAATGGGTTTGATCTTGACCACCTATGTAATTCATTTAATGTGATCCCATAATATACTATATTGTATTAATATTTATCTAAGATAAACCATATATCTAATAATGATAATTATTACTAAAACTCAACTCTTTATCTATTGGCTGCTAAAGACCTTACCAGATCATTATGGTAATCCTACGATCCCAATTAGAAATAGTAGAATCTGGGTTTTCATGAAACCTTAAAACATTCATAACATATAATAATGAACAATGATCTACATTGTCATCCTTTCTAATTGTAATGAATTTTTTTCCTTTATTGTAATATTAACCACAACCCATATAGAATTATTCCAATTATCTATTTTGTGGAGATAGATGTAATATTATATGGTAATATTTTTCTATTTCCAATATTGAATGGCCAATTTTAATAAAAATCCCTTAAAATTATATGTGTCATCTTTTACAAGTTGACATACCAAGAACTATGATTCAAACTCAGACATATCTCTATTTATGTTTCCCAACAAAAATAGTCTTTCATACCTTTATGCATCATTATAAATATATGATGAATAATGAATTATAAAAAATGTGACTAATATATTAGATCCAACATATCGTTTATTGATAGAACACATACCCAATTCATGAAAACTCTTAATTCATCGTAATCATAGATAAAAATATGAACATATTTAAACTTATTATATTCTTATATATATATATATATATATTCCTTTTATTTCTATTTAAAAAATAATTTTATATGTATTTGAAAACAGCTTTGAGAAAAATAATATTTTTCCACGTCATTGAATATTTTGTGTTTGATCCATTTCATGTCCCCAAATATTTGATATTCTTCGATTATCATTATAGTTAAGATAACATGATCGTTTCGAATTATGGAATCATCAATCTAGTTTTCATTACTAGGGTGGTAATGTGTTGAGCAGTAATAATCATTATACAGATCCAACCATCTTTACTGAAACACATTCAACTTTTTATGTGTGAAAATATATGTTAAAATTTTATTATCTTTATATATATAGAATAATTACCTATAAATATAATGAATCTAAATCAATAATGATGAAATTACAACAGCTATCTCAAAATTATAAGATTTTCGACATTTCTCTTGAACCCTCAATTCGGATGTGGAATAAGATATAACCATATCATTATACATGAGAATTCATCTCAATCCATTTTTCCTTTCATCATTTTAGATTACAATGAATTATCCACTACAGGGTGTAATATGAATAGGTTTACTGACTGGCCATATTTTAATTTCCTTGATATTTTATTCACATTCATATGCCCAATGTAACATAGATCCATTCAGAGTTAAATGGGTGATTCAATTAGTGAGTCACAAATAAATTCTCCAAATATAACTTATAATAACAATATAGACCAAGAAAAATGTGCATCTTAGTCACATTAATTTTCCGGGGCCAATGATATTAATCATTTATCATTTATGGATATAATTCTATACACCATGATGATATTATATGACCCATGAATGATACATTTTGAAGACATAATTAACCCTATGTAAAATTATCACAATGAATCTACTACCTCATGGACATTAGAATAATTAAAAATTGATCTTCATTATAACGAAAATGGATTTTTAAACATGTATATTAAATCATTTTAGATGATTATTTATTATATTAAAAAAACATATACATAAGGACCATAATAGTTTAGTATATTTGGAAACATGAAACAAATTAGTATAATATGGTTAAAGATATTCAAAAACTACAATAATGATAATCACATTTATTACTCCTCCATTAAACCATTCTTAATAACATTGGGGAAGGAATCATAAGAATGGGTGAGCTTAGATTATTAGTTAGGGATAACACGGAATATATGTAAGTATAACATGATCATAATGGTACAAAAACAAGTAAATAACATTTGAAAAGAATAACCTGCATATCAAAGTTCATAATCTGAAATCACGGGATTAAATATTAGATGTTCCTATTACATGAATGATAATAAAATCAAATAAAATGTGTTAGGAGACAATAAAAAGGTAATAAAACATGTAATTTTTGGAATAAACATTATAATAGAATATCTTATGTCCATGATACCTACCAAAACATTCATATAATGTTAGTATTTGGAGAGTCACAGGTGTAGGTACATTCGTCATGGGGTGACCTCCTATGTACCTTCATGTTTTATTCATAGGATGAACTCATGTGTAGCCACTTATTTTGGGGTTAGGATGACCTCATTTTTACTTCTTATTACGGTCTTAATATAACCTCTCATGTACCCTTTGAGCTCAAAAAATTAATCATTACATAATGAGTTGGATGGAGATATTTTTCAAAACCTATCACATAATTAAAACTAAACTTTGGTGTTTCATCGTACTATATATCATTCACCATCACTGAAAATGTGTTTTGAAATGTGTTTCATTGACACTTCTTCATAACATAACACATAGAAAATAAGTAGGTTTAAAAATATCTTAAAATCATAAAAAAAAGCCATTTCCAGAAATAATAAGAATGGTACCCCAACAAAATATCCCATGTAATATGTATGTAATAGAAAATAATGTCATCATAGATATAAATTTTTATTTTGAATGTTCATTTGACCTATTCCTTGTAGAATACATCATATCCTTTATAAAATAATTTTTTTGAAGAGTGAAAAAATTTAAAATGAATTTTCTTTTGATGTAACCTTGTATGAATTAAAAGGAAGAATCAATTATCTAAAGAATCATAATGGTAGAAAATTCCATTCGTAAAATATTTTTAAATAATGGTCATGTATATATTTTTAAAATATTTCTCATGGTAGTTGTTTAGAAAATAGAAAAAAAATTCATTCTAACCAGTTCCATAAAAAGCTAGATGTTGAAAAAATAAAATAAAATATTTATAATAGAATATTGGAAACCCCTTTGAAATCATTTTTATAAAACATTGACATGTAATATAAATAATTCCCAATAATTTCATAATGGAAAACAATCCCAAATATAGATGACATTATGAAATAAACACTTACCAATTAATAATCAATTGAATAAAATGGACAATGAAATAAATAAAATTATTTGGATAGTAAAATACAATATTATTCTGGATAAGACACGTAAAATAAATTAATTCATTTTATATTAACCATATATATGTGAAATAGTAGTGAAGAAGGAACGTGTCCCATAGAAAAAATGTGAGAGAAAAATCATATACCATAATTATTGAATTCCATCATTCATGTTAAAACCTCCCGTAAATATTTTTTTTGTTTATTATACATCTAAAAAATATATATTTTCATATATAAAATAAAATACATATTTTACATATTATATAATTATACTTATTTATTAATAATTTCATGTTGAAGTTATGTTTATAGTAATAACCGATTTGATTTTCATACTTGTTTTTATTTTTTATAAACCAATATAAATATTGATTGAATATTCTATATAATGATTTCCATGGTATACATATAATATATATAAATATAATATATTTTTAATTTTTTTCAAAAATAATATATAATAAAATAATCCATTCTTGGAGACAATAGGACATACATACAAATAAACACTATTGGAATTTTCCTTCTGGATTAAAATATTGAAATGTATATATAATATTTCATTACAAAATTATATCATATATATATTATATTTTTATTAAAACCAACCATAATGGATTCCATGTAAATCATGAATTAATCACATTCTTTCAGAAGGAGGTAGTCTGTTGTACACATGAACTATGTAATCGTATTCTGGAGAAATTAATAGATAAAAGGAAGTAGGATATAAAAATTCCATACTCATGATAGCATCATAAAAATAATATATATCATTTGTAATATATAAATATAGCATTATTATCCATAATAAAATATGGTAATGGAATAATGAATGACATCAGTTTGTGTGACAATAGTCTAAAATACATGTAAACAATTATTTTCTTTCCCTTTTGATGGATGTGTATTATGTTTAACGTACCAAACAAGAAATAAAAAATATTCATATATTATTTTTAATGATTTTATTTTATATAAATACAATTAAATTAATTAAATTGGTTTTGGGAAGAAATAAAAAAATCTATCATTGAGGAACAATACCTATTATTCACATATCTCCTTTTCATTTTCACAAATTTACATCCTTCTATGGGTTTCTTCTAAAATAATCATTCTATGATTATGGGAGAATATATGGGAGCATATTTTTTCCATGGTTTGAAGAAAAATTAGATTAATATGTGTGATGAAAGTGGAAGTAGTGGTTCCATTTTATAAGAGAGTGGATGGTCACATTTTGAATCTATCGTAAGATTAATTTATATCAAATTAAAAATCAATAAATATAGGTCTATAAGGACATGGATACAAAGCTAATATATGTTATTTATTTAATATCATCATAAAATATATTTTATACATGTTTATATATTATTTTAAATTTTATAATTGGGATTATCCTTTAGTAACCTATTTTAATTTTATCTATAGTAAAATAAATATATATAAAAATGATGTGATTTTCATTTATAAAGGTTCAATGGAAACATAAAACTATACATTATTATATTATATACAATATATAACCCCATTTTTCTTATTTATGTTTTTTCTAGTTTCTAATTATTTGATAAACTTTTATTTTCATTAAATATCAGAAGTGAAAATTTTGACACTTTTCATTACATTGTCATTAAGAATGTAATGGAATAATATTTATTCGAAAAAAATTATTTAATAATATATAATATATTCCAATAATCAATAAAATTATATTATCACCTCATTTATGTCAAATTATATTTATTTTAATATTTCTACTTTCATTTAATTGATTGTTTCATTAATTGAATAATTACATCATCATCTATGTGTAATTATTTATAATAATTTATACATCACTAACATTTATAAATAAATTTCACTGATTTATATAAAAAATTAATATTTTATAATAATTTATAAAATAGTTTATATCTTCTATTTTATGACATATTAAAAATAATTTTCTTATTGAAAGTAATAGTGTGACATTTTGTAACTAAGTTTGATTTGAATAATCTTTAAGTCATTTCCATGGAAGTATACATTCAATAATTAAATAAAGAACAGTATTTATTAGGGGTATTATTAACTACATCACTAAACATTTTTAATGTGTTATGGTGGTTTTATATGATTTATAATATTAATGTTACCCTTAATAACCAAGTTTACCATAATATGTGGTAATAAAAATTTCTAATGTTACTATTCATTTTTTTTAAAAAATACCTATATAATAAAATTTCACATAATGATTCAAAATATTGAATCGATTTTCTAAAATTGAAAACAAATAAATGGATAATATTAATATTAAATTACTCTTGTGGATTTGGTTAAAACAAGATTTTAATGTAAAACTGATTAAAAGAGTGATGTATTTTTATATCCAAATTTATTTTGGAATTGATTAAAATCACCAAAATTTTATTAAATAATATAAAATTGTTATTATTATACTCTAAAAAATAATAAATATCATTTATCATAATATTTTGTTATATAACACCACATTTTTTGATTTAAAAATTAGTATTTTCCATTATTTATCAAAACATGAAACTTATGAGAACAATACCAAGAATTAATCCAAAGTATATATAGATATTACTTGTTAAAATAATTTTTCTTTTTAAATATAATTTATTAAATTTCTAAAAATAATTTATTAAATTTCTAAAAATTATATTTTATACATATGTTCCCTCTAAAGGATGAAAAACAATTATTGTAGGAAAATACAAATTTTATGCGTCAAATTGAATTTTATATTTTACCATGAATAAAAAAAATATTTCATTAATGTCAAAAATAATATTGAATATATATTTCAGTAATATAAAAAAAACGTTGTTATTTTTTTATTAATTGTTATAAAATAAACTTTTTTACGTTAAAATATTTTTTCATAAAAACATTTCGTTTTATTTAAAAGAAGTTTTATTTTAATTTATAATTTTTGGCCATCAAATAATTAATTATATAAATAAATTTAGTAAGAAAATTTAGTTAATTAATTTAATCTTCTTTATACACTCTACTCTACTATCTAGGATATAGTTTTTATTTTTTAAAAAAAATTATATAATAAAAATGCATTTTATTGAAACTTAGTGTTTTTTGTAATGTTTAAAAATATAATTTTTCATTTAATGAATGAATAAACGAAATAAAAATATATTTCATAAAAGTAATTTGGGGTTTCATTATTAAACAGTTTAAATTAATGTTTACATCATTATTTTTTGGTTTCATAAATGCTTTAATACATGAAAGTTGCTTTCATAGAAACCCACACCATTAAAATGATTACTAAAAATTAATTTTAAAAATGAATGTTGATAACATAATTGTTACCAAAAGGATTTAATTACAAGTATTAAACATAGGATAACATTGTTATCAATTCAATATATTGACATAGAATATAAACTAACAATCTTGTTATGATATATATTTATAGAGAATATGGTCATTAGAATGAAAAGGACTAAAATGACATGGTCAATATTGTTCTAAAAAAGGTCATTAATATCATCGTAAATTACAATAAAAGGATAAAATTTAATTTAGAAAAAATTTCACAATTAACAGATATATTATTTATTCTCATAAGTATAAAATCACAATTTGGTTGTGCCTTGATCAATCTCGAATTCATTTCTCACTCGAATAAATTATGTTTAAATTATAATACATACATTTCAAGTGGATCATATGATTCATAATATGATGAAATTCCATTCCATATATTTGTATTTATCATTACTACACAATGGTTAACACATTTTATATCATACACAACAACCTTTTTATGTTAATTAAAAAAATTAACCACTAAAACGTCATTCAAATGTTAACATATCCTGTTTCATAAATGGTAAGTCTTATAATCATTTCAAAATTGAGAATTAAAATGGGTTCTAAATCAATCTCAATAAATTTATCATTAGTCCACCAAATATCCAAAATTATAAATTCATTTCCACATATGAAACATGTCAATACCATCATCATCAATTATCTTAAAACAAGTAAATAACCAAAGTTATTGTAAAAATTTATAAAATAAAAACAAGATTATTTATTCATTAAATTATATATTTTCATATAAAAACCATTTTCAATGGATTATTTGGTTCAAACATATAATAATAGATTTTATTATTATATTATTTTAGAAGGAAAGTAGATATTCACCAAAAATTTCACTAATATATGAACAATTAGATTTTCATACGGTTCATTTATACCAAATAAAACCTGAAATTTCCACATAATGATAGGAGGAAAAGTATAACCTAATTATAGTCGTTCAATTATTCTGCTATTATATCATAAGATTCCCATTTTTTTCCTCAAGGGTTTTTTTGGGATATCATCAAAATAAGTCCTTGTATTGGAGAAATTATTATCATAATTCCAAAACATTTTGAAATTGAAAAATGATATATGGTGGGATTTTGTGTGGAGAATTTTAATTATTGACATTATTCTCTACTTTTAACCCATATATTTTCCATTCACCTGCCTTATTACAATCATTTTAACACTAAAAATAGCCTATTGACCATTTCATGAATTCTACTAAGTTATTTTTCCATCATTTATTCATATAGTCATCTAAAATTTAATTCCATCATTTATTTTTTCATGAGAATTGATCACCATTTACTTATAAAATATATAATTATGGTGTGAATATCCAAATTACATTTCAACAATCAGTTCAGATTGAATAAATCTATCACAACTACTAAATTCTATTATAGAGAACAACTATTAGAAACATAGTTTCAGGCCACCAAATAATTGATCAGTTTTTATTTCTGATATGATGATGACCCTAGAATTGTACCTTTAATGTCCTATAAATTAATATTCATTTATACTAATATAATAATAATCCATTGGAATAAGCTGAATGAATGCCTTCTCCATCATTGTTAATAGAATACAAGGGAATTACATACTAGAAAATATATCATTAAACTTTTCCCAATACATAGCATAATTTATTTTGCATTCTCTTATGTTATTAAAAATATTCAACCAATGATAAGTATCTCATTACAAATTATAAAAAACCAAATGATTTTTTCATTCTCTTAACACCAAAGAATAGAAAATATATTTTTAGTGGTACTGAAACCTTTCTTAGAACCAAGTGGATCTTTTGAACCACTAGTGGTAGGTGGACATTTTCTAATCTAGGGATCACCAAATCTTATTTATCTCAGTTGACCATTTGTAAAATCAATAAGATTCATATTCTTACTACAATTCTAGTAAATTTTATAATGAATGGCATCATATTATGAGGTTCTAGTCTACCATACAGAGTAATGACATTATCTTATTCCCTAAAAATTAAATAAAAGAAGGTATGTGAGATTACACAATTAAATATTCATAATAGAATCATAAAATTTATATATACCATTTATAATATAGTAATAAATCATTATTAACAACATTTAATGGTGGTAAAAAAACAAAAATAATATGTTTTCAAGGTGGAAGTCTGTCATACACAAGAACGATGATTGTGTATCACATTTTATAGATGTGTGCGATTTTATATATCATAACCTTGGAATATAAAAATAAAATTATATTTTAGTTAATATTGTATATTATATAATCATGAAATAAAAATCATTTATGGTGGTTAAAGAATAAAAAACTAAAATTTTCATTGACAAAAGGTACCTCTTCAACAGGTCTCTTATCTAATTTGCAATGAAAAAATTACTTGGATATCTACCATCCAAAATGAAGGCTTTAGGTCAAAGGGAGATAATTTGGGAGGATATTCGGAAAAACATTTTCAAAACCAAATATGTTTGGAAATTGATGTGTTATTTAGGTAAATACCAATTTTGAATATGAATCAATACCTATAAAATGGAAATAATTTCAATTGGGATTTCATATTCATCCTTGCAATGATATATTATCACAGGTGTATTAATAATGTAAAATGTAATATACATTCATTAGTAATTGATGAGTTATTTATGTAAATAAATTAAATTCGTTCCTATGATATCATTAATCTAAACTAAATGTATAAATATAAGATTTGTTGGAATAAAATTCCCTAAAACATCAATTAGATAATAATCATAGACTTCTTATGTGATCATCATACCATTATTATTTTTACCATTAACTCAACATCTAATCATTGAGGTGGTACTAAAATACCCCAGGAAAATTCATTGTATATAAATTATTTACTAGATTTAAAATCAAATAATACATTATATGTTCTATATTTGATAATTTGGGTACCTTTAACTAGGTTGTTATTGAACCCATCATAAGAAATAATTATGAAAATATATTTCCCTTTTCATATGGGAAAAATAGGTTTTAGATGTAAATCGTCATTATTATCCTTCGGTTTTGGGAATTGATTTGTATAATTACCTTACTCAATCAGTTTAAAACACTTGAGTGAGGGAGGTGCACTTTTTGAAACATTCTAAATATCTACATCATTAGGAAACATTATCTCATTACATCAACATTCATTTTCCTGATGACCTTTTTTTCACACATAGATCAATTACCAATCCCCTTAAGAAAATTCCATACATGTTATAATCCACCCATTCATCATAATGGTAGAATAATCATAATGTATCTGTGGTTTTTAGAATTTCTATAGAATTGAATCATTATATTTATGTCAAAACCTTGATATAGATCTCTAACTCTAATATCTACCACCACCTTGATAGGACATCATATGATATATTTATATTGGTCTATGTAAATTATGGATAACGACCTTTGGAGACATTGTTTTAAGCCACTGATGAAATTATCTACTCTGCATTCATGTTGGATGACCATAACTGAAGTGTAGCTCAATAGTCTATTATAAAATATTTATATATAACAACATATTCCGAATAATTATGTTCTAAGTGAAGGTTTTAATTATCAATTTTAGTAAATTGAATATGGGAAAAATTCTTATTGAAAAAGTATATCATAATGTCATTGAACTCCATTGATTCAATTTCAGCATATTTATTCATGTTCTTGAATAGAGACAAACGTTGATCTAATTCACTATAAATATGATAATTATCTAGTAACATGAAAAAATACGAAGAAGTTTACACAATGGAGTGTGATGATGGTGAATAAGTTCTATTGTTGACTCTATTTAAGATCATTAAACAGTAATAAGTAGATGACTCAATGGAGTGTGATAAAAGAATACGTTTATCATATTATGAGAAATGGATAAAATAAAATATCTATTTCACGGTACAAATCCATTTCTCAACATGTAGTAGATAAGAATATATAGTTAAAGAATGTGGTCATTACCTTATTAAAGACACAATCGACTGTTATTCCCTCCATTACTATTTTCGATGTTTTCATGTTTCAAAACATTAGAACTTTTTTTGAGCATGAGAAAAAATATATTTCATTGCATCTACAATAAATTAAAGTTTGTTGTAATAAACATTATTTCATTGTCAAACAATTTATTCAAAAACATGATCCATTTAGGTTCGGTACATTGACTAAAACCATAAATCATTACGTGAGAAACAATAATTATAGTAGGGAAATAAATTCTCTTGGATAATCATTTATAGTATGTATAAATCATATGACATCATTATATGAAATTTTAGGTTTATCATAGTTCTTTCATTATAATTACCATAACATTATTGGGAAATAATATAATTATACATATCTTAGGGGATCTCACAAATGTTATCTCATCTAAGTTTCCAAAGGATGAATATCATGTTCCCTCATAAAAAATTAGTGACCCATACATTTCTTACAAAAAAAAATAAATATTTTTGGATGATTATTTTTTAAATATCTTAATGATCCATGATATAATCGTATAGTACATTTATCTTTAGAACCATAGATACAAAAATAAATGGTTTTAATTATGTCCCATTATGTTCGTACTAACAAGAACCCTTTTTAGGGAGATCATTTATAAATCCTTTCATTATTCTATGGGGATTGGAATAAAAGATAAGGTGATATTAGATTGTTAGTAAGGTTAATCATGGGATATCTCGATGATCTCAGGACTAAAACATGTGATAATGTGTAAGTGAACGCCATCTTATCATTAAAATCCATACCTCTCATGACATAGATCATAAAATTGACCCACATAAGAAAGAATGGTAGTTTAGAGGATATGAATCATAATGAAAAAAAATTACATGATCGGTGAGATGATAAAACTGTTTTATGACATGTAATTTTGTAATAAAAATATGCATAAATAATCAATTGATTAGGATTCAAGGAATCGGTAATAGAAATACTATTTTTGATTGGGTTCCATCCCTAAATGATTTTAATTGTTCTGGTTTCCACCAATGAATACAATAATGGATTGAGTTCAGACCTTGACTAATCATAGTAGTTATGTTTCACTCACTATACAATCAAACTGATATATTCCCTAACTGATCTTGTTTAAATCCCCATTATAGTCCTATTTAGATCATGATATATCCATTTTTACCCAATGCATCAGAGGAATCTATTACTCCTACCATTCACATAATTTAAATCATTTATATATAAAAATATGTTCCAAAATATTATAAAACACTAATCATATTCAAATACATTAAAATAAATTAGTTTCAATAAATATTCATTATGGTATAACCCATTAGAATAAATTGGTTTCATAAAAAATACATTATATAATTATATAATAAATCACTAAAATGGAATAGTTTTCATAAAAATATTTTTATCGTAAACATAAATCCTGAGATGAAATAATAATGATGGTTTAATTGGATCATATTAAAACTATATAATAAGTGAAATCATGTATTTCTGTTATATATGAATAGAAATACCATTAAAATCATTAATTATGAATGAAAAAACATACTTTCAATTTTTAAATCAATTCATTAATATAAACCAATTTATAAAATACTATGAAAATTATATTATTTAAAAACAACCATGGAAACTTCTAAAATATATTAATATCATTGAGCAGCCATAAAGCTGGTAAATTTCTAAGATTTTATCAAACATTAAGAAAACATTCATTTTATTATTATGTATAATTTACAAAAAAATAAATCATTTAGAAAATTATATAAATATTCAATTTAAAATAATTTTATAAAAATTAAAAAATATAGAAAAATGATATTAGATAATCATAGGATAATATTTTGATCTTTAGATTTGTTTTTTTAGAAAACATGGTTATGTAATAGAATGTTATTTTGATTGATGTTGAAAAATAAATTTTTAATTCACAAATCATAATTCAGATCTCAAGAGTTATTAGGGAGAGTGAAATCATATAAAATAATTAATTATAAAGAGTTTACTAAAGGATAATAATATTGATTTCTTTATTCAGATTTATATCATAATATTTCATCATTGATAACATAGTTATAAAAAATCCTAATAAATAATGATATTCTTATATTAAACTCTTTCAAATTTAGTTACTTTTGAATCATGATCCCGATGAAATAAATAAGTAGTGAATATTTCATGTGTCACATGGAAATAAATGTGATGTGAAAACCCCTTAATTCGAGAAAAATACATTTCTATATGTTACATCACATTTTATAATAAATATGTATTTAATATACATATACCCAATAACTACACACACCCATTTATATAATTCATTTTAGGTTTTCCAAATAATCATAGTTAACTATTTTGATAATATGTGTTTATTAAAATCATTGTTATAGGTGATTTATGCTTCTTGTTTCATATATTTTTTGGTTTGGTAATTTTTCACTTTGTATTTTCATCATGTTTATGACACCCCAAAAATTTATAATGATTTACTTTTATTCGATAGCGTGTTTGACCTCGATCACTGAACATTGAAAAGAATATAACCCCTCATGAAATTATTGTATATATAATATTTTTAAAAAATAAATATATTCTATTGCTTACAATGTATGATACACTAAGTTATAACGTGTCAAATACAATAATATCTTCTCGTAATGACTCTTCTTAAATTCCAGACTGAGTTATATAGAAAAAAATATATTATTAAAACATTATCATTTAATATAATATAACCTGAATATTAAATTAGTGGTAATTTATATTATTATCTAAATGATAAAAATATATGTTTAACATAAATATAATATGAATTCACAAGATACTGATTAATAAGAAATAAATATAGCAACCGTTTAAATATAAAAAAATGTTTTTATGGTAAAAAAGATTTCTTATCCTAAAAAATAATATTAAATTAAATATGTTACTGATATTAGTGAAATTAATGTGTTAAAAATTAGAAAAATATTTTTTATAATCATCCAATATATTTGATAGGCATAAGATTCGAACAAACCCAATTTTACACATAAAAAATATTTGTATAAAGGTAGTTTTAACAAATTTTATTGAAAATCAAAATTTAAATACAATTTCTCAAATATTTATAAATTATTTGTGTCATAATAAAATTCATATATCAATTAATAACATAAAAAAATTAGTAGGATTATTTTTTTGTTTTTTTATGATTAGTTCATTTATTTGTATAATAGTGAAGGTCAGGAATATTAATTGAAAACTATGTTTTCATCTAATTTATTTTTATTGATAAAATGAATTTTAATATATTTTTAAAGTATACATAGTACAATTATACATTATCTTATACAATATCAGTCAATTAATTAAATTTTTCATCGAAATTTGATATAAAATTATTTTTTATTTTTAAAAAGTTTTCCTTAAAAATAGGCTATGTCATCCCGTTAAAGGGATTCAATTTAAATTAATATCTGAAAAATTTGTATTTATAATTATGAAATATATATTTAATATTTTAGATCAAAATAATATATAAATTATAACATTTAAAATTTAGTTTTTCACCAAATATATTAGTGAATTCGATTAAGAATAATTTCCACAATTCACATAAAAACGAACATACCATTGGATTAAGCATTATTCATAATACCCAAAATGACCAAGAAATTTTTAAAAAAGAAATATCATGGAAAAATTTTATACATTTTATTTATTTTACTTGAATTTTTTAAATTATTTTTCCATCTTTATAATGGATTAACATGTGTGGAATTTTCATTTCAAATTTTTTCAAGAATACTACTCCCCCACCAATATAAAAGGCCAGTCAACCATCAATTTTTTTCAAACCTCTCAAGCTCGTTGACAACTATAAACCCTCACCTAATAGGATGAAAACATCCCTATCATATTCCTAGAATCTGTAGCATGGTTATAAATAATTCAAATGTATCCCTATAGTGATAACAACAAATAGTTACTCGAAAAAGTGGTAACATTCTTCAATTTTAATTTATGTATTATTTATTTCATGGCCACTTATATTGTTATTATAAAATATCTATATAATAAAAATTGTATCATAAATATACTTATATTTTTTTACATTGTTGTATTGACCAACACGTACACACACTATTATAAAACTAGTAATAAATTTAACATTCATGTTTGGCGAACTACCATCTCACGAAACAATGTATTTCATTTTTATCCACCACCTCTCATGGTTATGAATATTGATAGAAACGTTTTTACATGATATATATGATATTTATGTATTATTAATACATCATTAATTTTTACATAACACATACCATCATTATTTCCATATTGTGTAAATATAATAAAATCATTATTCGATGTGTGGACTACTACATCCTCAAAGCGATGTGACTTCTTCCCACTATACATGGACCATATAATGGACAGAATTAATAAACCAATGAAGTATATATATGAAATAAAAATTATAATAGATTTTTAATATACATATATATAATAATATTTTAATTATTTAAATATGAAAATAAAATGGAAATCGCATTCATTCGTACATACGGGCTGCCCTCTTTTTGGACGTTGCATTTCATTTTATAACACCATAAATTTCAGATTACCTGATGTAAATATTTAATGAATATATTGATAACATTTTTGTCATGAACCATCACCCGGGGCCTGTGTCGTGACTACCCCAACCTCGCTTTTCATATGCATGGGGCTGGCGACTAGCACCAAAGGC
The DNA here is from genome assembly GCA_963277665.1 of Viscum album. Classification (NCBI taxonomy): domain Eukaryota; kingdom Viridiplantae; phylum Streptophyta; class Magnoliopsida; order Santalales; family Viscaceae; genus Viscum; species Viscum album. The sequence goes on along the minus strand of OY728157.1, from coordinate 38,225,688 downwards.
CTAAATCCCTAAACTAGGAAGGAATTTCCATTATAATTGTAAACAAACACATCAAAGTACACAACTTGAAGAAAAAAACTATGTAAAACTATATAAAAAAGAAGTGTTGGAAAGTAAAAGGGGTCAGAAATACAAGCCCAACATGAGAGTATATGTACAACTGAAAAGTAGGTACAAATGATGGAATGTAAAGCAGCTAATGGGAAGTCCTTTGAGGTTCCTGCCTGAAATCTAGGTATAGATGGCATCCTCAGCACTCCATGTCCATCCATCTCCTATGTGTACCATCACTCTAAGTGGTCCACCTCCAAGTACTATCCAGTCATGCTACTCTCTGCCTCAATTAGTGATGTCCATCATCTGAAACCAACACAACACGGTGCGGGCATAGCCCTTGCATGGGTGAGTAATACGATACCCAGTAGGGACCCCGAGACCCTCATGGTCTCACAAAATCCAACAAGGATAAACGAAAAGGTATGAAACCAACGGATAACCATTACTAAGGTGTATGACCATATATAAACCTAAGTAATCTTGCAACCCATCTCAATCATGAGGTAAACACAAACGTCATTGACTCATTTCAATCCAGTATTTTTTTTATCGAAACCACAACTGGTGGCGTACTCCTCCTTTATCGAGTATAGTTGGGCTGCCCCGTCACATAGAGGCTCTTACCACAACCCTTGGACTATTGATGTACTCCTCATGTCGAGTAATGTGGGTCTACTCTGCTCACATTGAAGCTCTCCCCCCTCCCCCCATGAGTCTGCCACACTCACATAGAGGTGCTCCCCCTTGTATCCTGCAGAGGTACTCCTCCTCTCGAACACCATGGTTCTACTACGCTCACACATAGGTGCTTCCCACCGTGGGTCTGCCGCATCACATAGAGGCGCTCCACCCTAGCCTATCCGAGTCACTCTATGTCAAATCGGTCAAGCAGTCGTCAGGTATCAACTAACTTCTAGGTCTTCGTACTCTGTATGCTCTCCTCTTGAAGGATCTGCTCCATGAGCTACTATTCTATACCCCAAAATTCACGAAGTTCCACAAAAAAGTATTGCAATGGGTCACTTCGTCATAGTGTATCAACCCAATAGATGAGGAATCAATCAGATGTCCATTCTTTGAGTTAGTAGCCTTTTAGTCCCAGGTCTTGGTTGGATTGGTGTACGATCCAACCTGACCGTAACACAAAAATAATATGAATTCCAGTGGGGTATTGTCAAAGGGACCATGTTCTTCCATGAATACTTTTCCACTGATGGTTCATCAAACTGACGTATGGTGCCAAAGAGATGGACCAAGAAGTTAAAAGGGTCAGTAGTGGGCTCGTTCGGGTCCATCCTGGTCAGACCGACTTAGCCCAATGCAGTCTGGTCCAACCTGGTCTGGTTCGACATGGTCAGAATCTCTAGGTCTGATCTGACCTGTTGGATGGGTTAGCCCACTGCGTTTGGCCCTGTCCACTGGGCCCAGCCCAGCGGACTACTGGCAGGCCGCAATAGGTCAGCTCAACCGGAAGCGTGCGAGTCACGCTGAGACCAGCCCGGGGGCAGCCGGTTCGGGGGTGGTCGGGTAGGCCACAACAGATCACCGAGAAGGTCGCGGGGGTGCAGTTAGGGCACCAGGAAGGCCGTGGTTTCGCTAGGCAGGGTGCGGCAGGGGATGGGCATGTCGTAGGGGGTGCTGGGCGGGGCACGGTATGGCATTGGGAGGTTGTCGGGGCGTCGGGAAGGGCGCACCAGGAGCTGGGCAGGCCGCGGGGGAGCCGACAGGGTACGACAGGGGCTAGGCGGGTCATGGGGGTGCTGGGAAGGCCGTGGGGGTGCCGGCAGGGTGTCGGGCAGGCCGTGGGGGAGCCGGCAGGAGGGAGGGTGGCCGTAAGTAGGCGGGTCGAATGCTGGTTAGGGCGCGACAAGGGACGGGCATGCCGTGGGGGCGCTTGGTAGGGTGCAGGGAGACTGTTGGGGCGCTGGTTAGGGCACAATAGGGGAGGGGTAGGCCGCTGGGTGCTGACAGGGCACAACAGGGGCGAGGCAAGCCGTGGCGGTGCTGGACAGGCGGCGAGGGTTCCAGACGGGTGACGGGCAGGCCGCGGGGGTGCCGGCAGGGCGCCGGGAGTCCACGGGATGGCGGGTTGCGCGCTGGGCAGGGCGTCGATAGTGTTCGGCAAGGAGCATCAGTGTGCCATGAGGGCGGCGCGATTCTTGGAGGTCACGGGTAAATGTAGCCTTCTTTTTTGACACCTTCGTCGTCGTCACCTTATCGCCATGTCGTAGAACACCACAATAAAATAGTAAACGATGAAGGTTGTTAGGCCATGTTAGGTTGGACCGAACCCTCCGCCTTTAGTGAGGTATCATTTGGCTTATTATGAGATGATGATGTTCATTAATACATTTGCAACAATCCCATTTTATCCTTTGAAGAATGTAAATAAAATTTACAACATCAATAATCAATAAACCCCCTACCTCTTGTTCGTCGCTCGTTGGCAGAGTCGCGGATGGAAGATGATGAAGTCCACCATTCGACACCACTGCCACAAGTCCCCATTTCTGAGCCGTGTCAGTTCTTTGAAGATGTTGTAGTGGGTAGGTCATTAGGTGTCTGGGGAAGAAGGTTGAAAAAGAAACATCAACTGCGGTCATCAAGTTCTTCTTTGGTAGGGTCTTTCTTCGTTTGTGAGGATAAGTTTCTCCAAGAGATCTTCCTCTCCCATGTTTACACCAAAATAAAATACCAACCCAACTAATAATAATATATTGTCTATTATTTTAATGTTGTCACATAATTCAAACTGGATAATTAAATTACGTAGGAACCCCTTAATTAAACCACGAGTGTTGGCATAAATAATTAAAATGGGAAGGTGGCACCAATTAATGGCAGGGGAGGTCAAGTTACTCCCCCCTCATTAATGAGGGGAGTATGGAGATTTTCCACCCTCCCAATATTTGGGGGGTTTTTGTCTCATGTGGTCCTCACATCATAACATCTTACGGGAGGTTAAATTCATGTGGGCCCCACCATTATAACCTCCCATGGGAGGTTAGGGTGGGGCGGTCCCACCTATCACTATCATGTGGAGGTTTAAACCAACAATCACACACATGGAATCTTAAAATAAAGTAAAGTGTGCAACACATTTTTTTATGATTCTGTTTGTAAAAAGCCAAAAACTATCTTTTATTTTTGACTATCTACCATTGGGGTAAAATTCTTCTTAAGAAAATATTGACGCTGCGAGTTCAACATTGACTTCAGATTTCGAATCTGAGCACCGGTTCAAATGTTCTAAAATTCCACTCATATGTTTACAGAATATACCTAAAAAAAGTTCATAATTTGATTCCGGACACACTGGATCTCAAAATCAAGAGCGGTAAATTTTCGCAGACTCATAATAATCCCATTTATTTATGAAAAAAAATTACATGGAATTTTCAAGTCTTTAAAATCACCCCATATTAGGGATTTACATCACTATAAGCTTCAAATCAAACTTTGTTAACAAATGGGGGTACTGAGCACGAATCTGAGCCTCTCGCTTCCATGTGCTCAACTGAAGGTTCTAGTGCTGCCAACGAACATACACCAGATTATCAACCATCCACGTAGGTCCTAATGATGTCTATCCCCAATCACCAATGGAACCTCTATGAATGTCTCCCCATCGTCGATGTCGAGCTCTCTATGGTCGATGATGTTTGAAGGGTAATGCACGTATGTCCTCAACTGTGATACGTGGAAGACATCGTGCACCCGGTGCAACTGAGATGGAAGAGCCAAACAGAAAACCACCACACCTACTCTACTGAGGACCGGTAAAGGTCCGATGAATCATGGAGATAACTTACTTCCTCATCCAAATCTCTGTAGACCCCATCGAGGTGAGACTCGTAGAAAGACATGGTCACTATCCCTGAACTCTATAGGTCTATGTCTCTTATCCACACATGACATTTTCCTACTCTGTGTAGTCTTCATCTACTGCTGGATGATCTTCACCTTCTCCATAGTAGCTCGTACCATCTAGGGTCCCACAAGTGCTGACTCCCTAGGGTCTGTCCAGCACAAAGATGATCTACAAGGTCACCTTTACATGGCCACGAAAGTGTCATACCGATGGTGGAGTGATGGCTGTTGTTGAAGGAAAACTCCACCAATGGTAATTGGTCCTCCCAAATGCGACCAAAGTCACTAAAACAAGTATGTATCATGTCCTTGAGGTTCTGAATAGTATTCTTAGTCTGACCATGTTCTTGAGGATGGTAGGTGGTTCTCAAGTGAATTTGTGTCCTGAAATCTTCCTACAACACCTTCCATAGACGGGAAGTAAACCGTGCATCATGGTCGGAGAAAATAGAAGAAGGTACTCCATGTAGTCACACAATCGCGTACACGTAGTGGTGTCCCAAGTTCTCTACTAAAACCTACTCCTTAATTAGTATGATGTGGACTGACTTGGTGAGTCGGTCAATGATCACACAAATCGAGTCATGACCCTTGGATGTACGTGGAGAACCCAACACGAAGTCCATGGATTTCCAATCCCACGTCCACTATGGGACCTCTAAGGGATGAACCAATCCAGCTGATACCTGGTGCTCTACCTTCACATGCTGACAAGTGAGGCACAATGAGACAAACTCTGCTACTACATTCTTCATACCTGGCCACCAGTGCTGTCGTCAAAGGTCACAATACACATTTACCACTCCTGAAAGTACTGATAAAGGGGATGTCTGGAACTCCCTCAACACTTCCTCTTTAATTGACAATAGAACCATAGTACATCCTCTGAAGAGAATGATGTGCTCTGCACCTTCATATAATCCATCAGATTCCTGCTCTGTGGAAATCTGAGTATGTCACATCTCGTAGTCAGTGTCTCCACGTTGTGCCTCCCTGAATCGCTGAAGAAGTGTGGGAGTAACAGTAAGAGACTGTGGAAATGAAGCTATGTCCCTATCCATGAAGGATATCTATAAAGAAGCCAGCTGCTCTGTCGCTTCTCCTAGTAGTTGTATACTATTCCTCCTACTGAGTGCATCTGCAACAACGTTCACATTCCTAGGAGTATAGCCTATCTCGAAGTCATATTCCTGGAGGAACTCAAGAAAAAGTCGTTGTCTAGGGTTCTGGTACTTCTAAGAGAAGATATTTCTAAGACTCTTGAAATCATAATATATGATAAAACTCTCTCCCATTAGATAGTGTCACCACATCTTCAAGGCGAAGACCACTACTGCTAACACCACATCATGGTTAGCGTAGTTATTCTTTTGTTGTCTCAGCTGCCGAAAACTATAAGCAATCATTACTTTATCCTACATCAGAACACACCCGAGTCCAGTCCCTGATATGTCGTAGTAGACTACATACCCTATAGCTTCCTCTGGATGCCTAATGATGGGGGCACTAGTCAGCCTCTTCCTCAACTCATTAAATCTCAGCTGGCAACGCTCTGACCACATTAAGGGTTTACCCTTCATCGTAAAGGATGATAGTGTTGGTGAATCTTTGGATAAGTCTATAACGAACCTATGATAGTACCCAGTCAAACCCAGGAAACTTCATACCTCTGTCACAATCCTGGGTGGCTCCCATGAATGTAATTACTCAATCTTCGGTGGATCCACTGCAACTCCAGCCTCTGAGATGATGTGTCACAGGAAGTGAACCTCTCAAATCCCAAACTGGGAAATCGAGAGCTTACCATAAAGCTGGTTCACTTAGAGTGTGTCAAGTACTACCTACAAATGATTGGCATACACCTCCTAAGTAGTCAAGTAGATTAGAATGTCATCAATGAAGACTATGACAAAGCGATCGAGGTATGGCTGGAAAATTATGTTCATGAGTCCCATGAACACTGATGGAGTGTTGGATGCGCCAAAGGGCATAAACAAGAACTCATAGTGGTTGTACCGACACCTGAAGATCGTCTTCTACACATCCTCATGTTGAACTCTGAGCTGGTGATATCCTGATCTGAGGTCTATCTTTAAAAACAAGAGTTCTACCTAAAGATGATCAAAGAGGTCATCAATCCTCGGGAGTTGGTACTTGTTCTTCATAGTCACCTGGTTCAGGCGATGGTAGTCGACACAAAGCCTCAACCTCTTGTGTGCCTTCATGGAAAATAAAATTGGGGCTACCGAGGGAGAAGCATTGGGATAGATGCATCCATTCCCCTGCAAGTCCTCCAGCTGTACACATAGCTTACAAAGCTCAGAAGAAGCCATCAGATATGCTGCAGTAGATATCGGTGCAGTCCTGGGGTATAGGTCAATGTAGAATTCCACCTCACTACGAGGAGGTAGTCCTAGAAAATCATCCGGGAAAACATCCGCATACTGGTCCACCACTACAGGATAAATCAGACTCTCCACATCAACCGATCTCTGAGATGGGCAATCCAACTGGTTAGTGATCAGCTTCACCCTCTTCCGAGTAAGTCTGTCCTATGCTGCAAAGGATCCCTTATTGCTGTTGAAGGTAAAACTAGTACCATCTGTGTGGGAACACCACACTTTTTTCCTAATATAGTCAATATTTTCATGGACTGTAGATAAATATTCCATTCCAAGATGACATTGTAAGGCCTCGACGTCGCTACTAGGGGATCTCAGCCAAAGCTCTTGCCTCCTAGAGTATGCTCGCACTGACTGAACTAGTGTGTGACCATTGAATCATCTCCTGTAGGAGTATCTAGCTGTAAGAATCGAGCCAAATGCACCGTCGGAATCTCCAAGCTCCGAACGAGGTCAGGGGAAATGAAAAACTGACTCGAACCTGTGTCAATAGGAACCGCAACTAAAGTGGAGTAGAAAGAGATCATACCTTGAATCATCTATGGAGCACGTGATCGTAGGACTCAACTACCTAAAGCTGAGATTTCCCCTATCCAATCACTCCCTGTGGTCGGGGTGGACCTTCATGTGGTGGTGGTGGTAACACCTTGAAACGTCTTCCACCACCAATTGCACGTCGAACTCCTCTGCCACGTCCACCTCCTTCCTACCGACTACCTTATTTGAACCTCTACCTCTACCTGTGAGGTCCCTCAACTATCTGGTGATTATTTTAATGGTGGATCGGACATTCACGGGCCATTTTACCCATCCCTCTATATGAGTAACACTGCTGGATACTGGAATGTGTGTCTCTTCAATATGTTCCTAGCACAACTGGTCCTGAGTCATGTGATTGACCGCCTATAAGTCTGGTATTCTTGGTCCTATTTGACATATTTCTACTTCCAACTACATAAGACTGTGTTGTGTGTCGTCTAGTGGTGGGTCACACTGCTGGAGACTGCTCAGCAAGGAAACTATCCATCAAGAGGGCTCTCTCTAGCACCCCTGTTTGTGTAGTGATTCTATGTGAGATCATTATAGATCTGGTCTCTCGCCTGAGCCACTGCTCGAACGTCCAAGCCCTGAAGAATGGGTCTCATACCATATCAGTGGAGTAGAATGATATTTTCAGTGAACCTCACTGAGTTTTGTGTTATTGTCATGCTACCATGCTACAAATGACGTAGCTCTGGTATCTGCACTGTGCGAAGAGTGGCTGGTAAAAACTCCACCCGTAACAGTCTCTCGAAGTCTGCCAAGAGTAGTGTCAATTCATTGTGGACCGAGAGCATCATGCTCCACCATCTGCTTGCTGCTTCTTAAAGGAGGCTAAAAGCATGGATCACCATCAAGTTGGCTGGTGTCCCAACTAGCCTGAAGACTCTCACCACAACCTCCAGCCAATCCTTAACTGCCTAAGGGTCTGTCTCTCCCCTGAACCTGGGAGGCCTCTGTCGCTGGAAGTCGCGCAAAACGCTCAAGAGGAGTGCATCGTCTGCTGTTGGGGTTGATGGCATCGGTGGCCCTATAAGAAGTAGTGCATCTGGTGCCTCTGCTAGTAAAGGGCCCTACACAGAGGCCTCGTCGCTCGGTGGGTTGTCAGTGCATATGAGTCTCGGATCTCTAACCGATTATCTGTAGGGAGTCATCATTAAAGAAAGAGAGACAACACAGTCAAAATATTATTCCGGGTGAGATGACCTAGTCGAGCTGACATAAAGAAAACTTTTTTAAACACGCACTCAATCAGTGTTTTCGTGCACTAAGTTGGAAATCAGAAGTCAGGGTCCTGGTGTACGGATACGTCATCTTTCCACACCAACGCTGAACAACCTAAAGTGAAACCCACACATAGTACCCATAACACTATTGCTTCATAGAAAATAAAGATCATAGTTTTATGTTCTACAGTAGAATCGACTTCTATGATTCCAATTTGTCACAACCTATCCCCCAAGGCCCGTATCGTGACTACCCCATGCCCACCTTCCATAGGCCAGGGGCTGACGACTAGCACAAAAGGTGTAAATCATTAAACTGGGAAGGAATTGCCTTTATAACAGTAAAAACACATCAAAGTACTCAAATGGAAGCATAAAACTAAGTAAAATTGTTTTAAAAAATGTTCTGAAACGTAAAAGGGGCCAGAAATACAAGCCCAATAGGAATGTACAAGGACAACTGAAGGAAAGTAAGCAGCTACTAGGTCATCCTCCATAGTTCCTACCTAAATGGTAGGAACAAATGACCTCTTCAGCATCCACGTCTGTCCATATCCTCCGCATACCTTCACTTAGAGTGGTCCACCTCTGGGTACCGTCCAGTCCTGCTACTCTCTGCCTCTGTCAGCATTGTTCATAATCTACATCCAACACAATGAGTTGCGAGCATAGCCCGTGCATGGGTGTGTATAATGATACTTAGTTGGGACCCCGAGACCCTCAAGGTCTCTCAAAATCCAACAAGGATAAACCACAATGTATGAAATCAACGGATAAAGTTTACTTTGGTATATTCCCATACATATACCTATGTTATCTAGTAACCCATCTTAATAATGATGAAATCACAAAAGTCATTGACGCAGCTCAAACCAATATTTTTATTATCAAATCCATGGATGGTGGCATACTCTTCCTCTATCTAGTACAGTTGGCATGCCGCATCACATAGAGGAACTTCTCTCTATCCATGAGCTGATGAGGTACTCCTCCTATTGAGTACTGTGGGTTTGTTGCGCTCACACAGAGGTGCAACCCACCACAGGTCTGCCATGCTCACATAGAGGCTCTTTCCCCATAGCCTGCAGAGGAACTCCTATCGAGTACCATGAGTCTTTCACACTCACACAGCGGTGCTCCCGACCGTGGTTCTATCGAGTCACAAAGAGGTGCTCCCCACTAGGATAGTTGAGTAACTCTGAGTCAAATCGGTCAAGGAATCGTCAGGTCTCATGCAGCTACTGGGTTTCTGTACTCTATCTTCCCGCCTCTGGAAGGATCCACTCCATGAGCTACTTGTCGATACTCCAACTATCCTGAAGTTACAAAAAAAATTATCTCAATGGTCTGCCACGTAATAGGGGTTTCAACGCAACAGATGACGCATCGATCGGACGCTCGGTCTGTGTGTTTTTAGCCTTTTAGTCCCGGGGGCCTGGTTAGATTCGTGTACAATCCAACATGAACGTAACTCAAAAATACCCCGAACACTATGGTGTATTTTGAAAATGACTGTCGTGTTCCAATAATACTAGTACCGCAGAAGTTTCGTCCAATGGATGTCTGATGCCAAATATATGGCCCAAGATGTTAAAAGGGTCAGTAATAGGCATGGGTCCAGTCCGGCCCGGTCGGACTAACTCGGCCCATCCCATCTTTGGCCAACCTAGTCTGGGTTGACCCGGTTAGACTCACTGGGTCTGACCCTGCATATTGGGAGGGTCAGCCTGCAATGTTTGGTCCAGTCTTCTGTGACCGGCCAAGTGGACTGTGGGGGCGGTCCGGTGGTCGCTGCGTAGGTGGCTCGGCTTGGATAATGGGGTCCAGTTCGGTCAGCTCTATGAGGGGCGCGACTCGGCACAGAAGACGTGAGGGAGTCGGGGCGCTGGCTCTTCTGAGAGCGCGTAGGTCGTGCAGAGACCGGCTCGAGGGTGGCTGGTTCCAGGGCGGCCAGACAGGCCGCAACAGGGCACTAGGCAGGCTGTGGGGGCACCGGGCAGGGCATGAAAAGGCACCGGGAGGACGCGGGAGTGCCAGAAGGGCGCCGGGTAGGCCATGGGGGGTTCTATGCAGGGTGCTTTAGGGTTCGGGCATGCCTCTGGGGCACTGGGCAGGGCGCGACAGGGTGTCAGGAGGTTGCAGGGGTGCCGGCAGGGCACCGGGCAGGCCATGGGTGTGTCGGTAGGGCGCCAGGCAGGCCGTAGGGGCGCCGACAGGGCGCTGGGTGGCCGCGGGTAGGTGGTCCACACACCGGGTAGGGCGTCGGCAGTGTTTGGCCGGGATCGTCAGTGCGCCGTGGGGTCAGAGAGATTCATGGAGGTCGCGGGTAGTGCGGTCTTCATCGGTGCCCCCTTCTTCATCATCGCCTCATCGACATACCGTAGAATGCCACAGAAAAAGGGAAAACGACGGAGGATGTTGGGCCATGTTAGGTTGGCCCACACCCTCCGCGTTTAGGGAGGTATCATTTGGATCATCATGAGAAGAAGATGGTCATTAATACATCTTAAACAATCACATTTTATCCTTTCAAGAAGGTAAGAAAAAGGAACAACATCAACATGAAATAGACCCCCTACAACTTGTTTGTTGTTCATTAGCGGAGTTTTAGAAGGAAGACGATGAAGACCGTCATCTGTCGCCTTTGCCACACGTCCCCAATTCTATGTTGCGTCAGTTCATTGACGATGTTACAGAAGGTAGGTCAGTAGGTGTTCCTAGAAAAAGGTCGAAGAAGAAACACCACCGGCATTCTACCCGTTCTTTGTTGGGAGGGGCATTCTTCATTGAAGAGGATATGTTTCTCCAAGACCACTTCCTCTCCCATGTTTTCACAAAAAGAAAATGGCAACCCAACTAATAATAATATATTGTATATTATTTTAATATTGGCATGTAATTCAAAATGGATAATTAAATTATGTTGGCTCCCATTAATTAAACCATGTGTGTTGGCAATAACAATTAAATGGGAAATGTGGCACCGATTAATGGTGGAGGAGGTCAGGTGACACCCCCCTCATTAATGAGGGGAGTTTGGATATTTTCCACCCTCCCATTAATTAGGGGGTTTTAGTCTTGTGTGGTCCCCACATCGTAACCTCTCACGGGAGGATAAATTCGGGTGGTCCATACAACCATAACCTCTCATGGGAGGTTAGAGGGTGGCAGTCCCACCTCCAAATCCAGGTGGAGATTTTAACCACCAATCACACACAAGACTGCTTAAAATAAATTAAAGTATTGTACACATTATCTTTTTTATAAAAATCCAAAAAATAACTTTTATTTTCGACCATATTTCGTCAAGGAGAAAGTCTTTTGAAGAGAATAACAGTGATGCGAGTTCAATGATGCCCTCAGAATTCAATTCCAAGCACCGGTTCAAAAGATATAAATTCCCACTCGTATGTTTATTAAACGTACCCGAATAAAACATCATAATTTGATTACGGGCACACCAGGCCTTAGAATCCAGGGCCTTAAATTTTCGCGGACTCATAAACATCCCATGTATTAAAGAAAAAAAAATTTCCACCCAATTTCCAGGCTTTTACAATATATATAAGGGTTAGAAATATTTATATTACTAAATCATGTAATAATTAAAAGGAATAAAAATAAAAAGGTTAAAACATACCCAACAACTGGACAATTTAAACCTGAAATAGTGAACATAATTATTGATCTTTACGAAATGAGTAATAAGATATTTTAAAATTTATTTATTTGATATTATAAAAAGTATTATGTTTCTGGAATAATTTTTAAAATGTTTTGTAAAATTTTAGTATAATTTAATGGACATTAACCTAAATGAAAACACAAGGTATTTTATTTTTATTTTACATTATACATTTGTGAGATAAAGATCATATTCACTAACTACATATATTGAGTGGAGAATATGCTGCAAATATTGATATATTATATCATCAGTTATTTTTTAGTAATATTTTTTTAATATGAAGTATTCATTAAAAGTATATATGAATTAAATGTTACATCATAGTAAATAATTTCCCAAATTGATTCACTTCTATTAGGTTAAATTACATCCTCAAGGTCGTTAATATTCAAATATTATGTTTGTAATAAATTTATATTATATATCATCATATATAAACTTATCTTATATGGATTTAAATTTTACAAACATAATCTATTAGTTGATTGATTCTCACATCAACACTATGATTATTTCAAGGGATTACATCACAATCTCATTTTTTTGGACTGTTTAAAAATAAATTATGAATAGAGGAAATTATAATATCACTTCATAATTGAGCCTATAATATTATTATCTCGTTGTCATTAATTACATTTTCTATGTGATATTACTATTATTCAAAAATTTTGTACTCTAAATTCCTTATAAAATGTTTTGTTGGAAACCCCAATTTATTTATCCCATTATTCGGATAACCTCTTTACTTTTAAAACATTGTTTTCATAAAAAATTTCATTTTTATAACCATTGTAAAATTATTTCTTAAATTAATTTTTATCCTTCTCAACTGTCACAAATGTTTTCAACAGAGTCTTTCTATCCATTTTTAAAAAATAATAATTTTCAATCTTTTTTACCATGAAAATGCAATTTTCATTCCACAGTGTTTGGTATGTAGAGATTTACTACCTATAGTTTCTTCCAAGAATCATTTCCATTTTTAAGGATTAATATTTAAGAATATTTTTTCAAAATAGAGTTCCAAAAAAAATTATTTTCAAATTTTTAAATAAAACATTCATTTTAATCAGGTATTTTTAAAATATATTATTAATTTAATTATATTTATCATTGAAGAACCATTTATTTTTAATTAACATATGATATCCTATTTTAATACCATCCTTATTATTTATCTAGATGATTTTTTATTTATTTTTCCCATATAATATAGACATTCATTTCTATGATTAATTTCTTTTATCCAAATTATATATTCTATTTCTTATAATCATTGAACATTATTAATCCCCTATTTATACCTATTATAAATCATTTATATAATTATTTAATAAATATTATATATTTTCTACAAATTGTGTTCATAATAACACAATTTTTATTATTTGGGAAAATATTGATAAATCTATATATTTTAACATATATGGATATTTTATAAGGAAATTTTTTTTGAAATAAATCTATTTATCTATATATATGAATTTTTTTTGATATAAATGACTTGGGTTGGGGACCATTTAAATTAATACCCATAATAAACTAGTAGTATCATGAGAAAAAAATTGTTGTCAATAACCTATCGAGTTTGTTTCCATGATGAATATATGAGTTTTTAAACAAAGAATTAAAGTACCATTAGGATAGATCATGATGGTGTTGTGGTTCCTGTTACAAATACATAATTTATAGTGATTAATAATATCCACTATTTATATTCAGTGTTTAATATAAATTATTTTTTAACTATGAAAAAGTTTATGGATATATTTCATTATTAGTATATTGATTAAATGGGTAATAAATTCAGTTTCTTAAATTTCCCTGTTGATCATTTCTTATCCAATTATTTAAATTGAATATGTTTATAGTCATTACATTGGAATATTATTTATAAAATTCCTTCTCTGAATATTGATTATATGTAATGTGTGTTATGTTATTTACCTTTCTATAATGATTATGATGATTGATTCATTATTTCTTTTATTTTACATACCACTGCTGAGAATTTGAGATAAAACTTAATTTTTTTACATTCTCATGGATTCCCTGTAGTGTTATAAGAATGATATTAAAGGATACAATATTTGGGAATATATTAATTTTTGAATAATTATGCTTTAATTAGTTTATTCATTTGTAATACATGAATTATGTATGTATCGTCTTTTACCGAGACTAGAAAACTCTTTGGTCCAATATGATTTTTTATGTAGAAGCATTTCAATGTAGTTGTACTAAATAATTTCTCTATGATTATAGGGTTAGGTTGCTACAGTTGGTATTAGACTATGTTTAGTGGTATCCATTACAACTATATTTAAGAAAACATATTTTAGGGATCATACACAAAGATATACATTGGAGATTATCATAGAAGTACATATGTATTCATTAACATATGAGTTAGGTATTATATCCTATTATTTTTATATGAAGGTTGATTTTAGTTTCAAAGTAATACAAATATCTTTTTGAGGTTTTATGTAATGTACATCTACCACGGATAAGGATATTTTGGATGAAATTTAGGGCAGCACCCCTCATTATTTTAATTCACGTTTTCATAGAAAGTTTATGTTATGAATAATTAATATAATTTTTTGAGACATAAGTTAAAAATTATTTATAACATTAATTTTTTTATTATAATTAATTACATTTTTATAATAGGCAATTTATATTATTTTTCTTTGGGAAAGAATATGATGTATTAAAACCCATATAAAATAGTTTATTAAATTATTAAATATTATGGATATCCACAATATTTATTTTAGAAATTATGTTAATATAGATTTATAAAACTAATATAGATAATTTCATTAGGATTGAAAAAATGACTAAAGGAATATAGGGGATTCATGTCTACAATAGGCCTACATGATGTCCTGGTTAATGTGTGATTTTTTAGCTGACAAATATTATAAATAAATCATGCAAATTGGAAACGTAGTTTTAATTTCTTGGTTTAGAGTTTAATTAAACAACCATATCTTATTTAGAAAAAATTATTGAAGAATATAATGAAACTACAATATTTTATGCTTTATACGATCTATTTACTGTGTATATTAGAGCTTCATGAAGATGAATTCATTTTTGGATATTAGCTTTTGGAAGAAAAATGATGAAATTGCAATTGATCAAAACCCAATAAAGGAAGACAAATGTTTTTATGAAAATATGTGAATTTAGTATAGTTGTTTATATCATTAGGTTTTAATATAATTAACCAGTATTAGTAAAATGATCTAGAAATAAAATGTTTTTCTAATACAAGATTTTTTTGAGTAAATTATGTTTTAAATCATTTTAGATTTATGAATTTAGACCCAGATATTATAATTTATCATTCCATTTTATGTGAATTATGACCTCAATCATTCCTTATAATTATTTATTATTTCCCTCCAAGCTTGTATCATCCCTTTTCATCAATTTTATCTTATGCAATTGCTTAATAATATGTTATTGCATATCGACATTTACATATAAATTTTTATTTTTTAAGAGGATTGTTTACAACGATTATCATGTCATGATTTAAAAAAATAATATTAAAATATAAAACACTATATATTTTATAGGGTTTAAATTTTGGATTATTATTTTATCTTATTTGGGGATAATGTGACGCCTCAAAAGTTTTACAAGTTTACATTTTGATCGATAATGTGTATGACACACAATAGTAAAATATGAAATTAATATATCTTCTAAATACCTCATTTTATATATAATATAGTTTTTTAATTTGATATATTATATATATTTCCATTAATGAATTATTTTGTTATCTTTCTTCACACACGATAATGACTTTCTTCGAAGACTTTTGTTATATAAAAGATAGATTTTTAGCAAACAACAACATATAATTAAAATGTTATTATTTAATATAATATAACCTAGAAATTTAAATTAGATATCATAAATAGTATATAATATCTTTTGAAAATATATTTTTCAGAAAAAAAATTGAAATAATTACAATTTTCATAAATGTAGTTTTACATCATTTTCATAGAGAACCTATTTTAATTACCATTTTTGAAATATTAGATATTTTTAATTTAAAAATAATATTATTATTTTAAACATGATCAAAGAAATTATGTTTTGGTGAATAATTTATGTTTTTTTAAGAAATGTCATGTTTTTTTAAATAAGGAAAAATACTAAATTTTAATTGAATTTTTTTTCCATATAATTAATTTATATAGTTAAAAAATATTTTTATAATCTAATAAATTATAATTAGTTAATTTAAAAAAATTAATCCAATTATTTTCATTGGAATCAATTTTAAACAGAAATTGGGTATCAAAATATTTCAAACATTTTAACACTTTACAATAAAAGCATGCTTTGATGTCATATCTCTGAGATTAAATTTAAATTAATTACTCCAATTTAATATTTTCACAATAGATAAAGTAGATTATATATTTTTAATCATAAAAATTTTTAATTTATAATATATTAAACTAATTTTTTAACAATAATATTTCCAAAAGTAATAAAAATAAATTATAGAGATTAAGAGAAATATTTTTTTAACTATGGACAAAATAGCCAACATAAGACACCAAGTGTCTAATTTATTCTAAATAACCCCTATGGAATCCATATAATGAACTTTTATTCTCATTCATATAATTAATTATATTATTGGAGCAACATGAAATTGGAGAAATATTGAATAAGTTCCCTTTTAAAAAATCTTCCTGAATACCACTATTTATCCACTATAAAAATGCAATCACCCTTCCCATTTATTCACAAATATCAAGCCCATTTTATCATTTTAACCATTACTATGTTGTCTCCAAAAATCCCACCTACCAACCTATAAGATTCAATTTGTTGATTAATAAACCTATGGATTCCCTTTTATGGAATCCAAAAGGAGTTACTTGAAAAGGATGTTGCATTCCTCAATATGGATGTTTGTTTTATTTATTATTTACCCTTTAATTTATTATTATTAGGTTATTTTGTAATAACATCAAGATAATAAATATAATAAGATGTTTTTATGTAATTGGTTCTACCAATACCTACACATAGTACAAAATAATGGGTAATGAATCTAATTTTTGGGTAGAACGACCTACCTCCTCATAAAATGACATTATTCGATTTTATATCACCACATATCGTGGTCTGGTATTGTTTCAGAAAAATAAAATTTATAATATATATATGATAAATAAATTTTAGAAATCATTATGAAATTTTTAAATACCACATACATTCATTCTTTGCCTATTTTGTAAATATGACAACATCATTCGTGGAAGTGTGGACTTCTGCCTCTTCAAGGTGATGTGACTCGTTCACACTATGCACGTAACATATCAAGGATGGTTTAAATAAACCTATGTGAAATATATGAAATAAAAAATTTAATGGAATTATAATATTAATATATATTATTTAATTTTAATTCAATAAATACATTAAATAAATTGATGTTGTGTTCAAGCGTACATACGACCTAGCATCTCCATGAACGGTGCACTTCATTTCCTATCACCAAATATAAAAGATGATTATGAATACATAAATAAAAAATATATATAACATTAAATTTATGCTTTAAATTGTTTTGATTACTAAATCATGATCTATGTACTATGAGAAAAAATAACAAGTTAAATCATACTAAAAAAACTAGGCAGTCAACAACCTATATAATGAAAATAATTCATTATTATGAACAAATGGGTAATAACATATTTATAGAATTTAATATATAATAATATAAATAATATTACTATTATATTATAATTTATTAAAATGATAAAACCAATAATACATTATGATAATTAATTTCTACCTCAAAGGAAGCACAATTTTAGTGATTATCATCTCACTTGTTCATATCTGTGAGATAAATTTCATATTCACCACATACAGATATTTTATGGTGTATTAATTAAAATAAGGATTTATTATATAAAGACTTATTTTATATTCATGGTATTACGGGAACCAATTTTTATTGTTTATTCTAAGGGGATTTTACATGGATAATATATTCATTTATTATTTTAGACATATAAGATATGGTCTTTTCAAGGTATTACATTAAAATATCATTTTTCCAGGATTATTTACCCTTGATTTTCAATTAAAATAATTTATTTAATATGGGTCTAATAAATCCATTAAATTTATTATTATATGTTTATTAATTAATATTTATAATAAATAATACAATATTCCAGTCATCAATACTCGAAATTTGTTAGAAAATGTTTTTATGAACACCTGGGTTAATTTCTCTCTTTATCCGGAGAGAATTTTTTCATCAAAAACTATGTATTATGAAATAATTTTCAAATGTTTTTTAACCGTTATAAAATTATATATGAAAAAAAAGTTTACACTTTTTTCGTACATTTTATTTAAAATAATCATGTTTTTGTTTTCTAAACAAGGAACTTTCAATATTTTATCTTCTAATAAATGAATGTTTATAAATTTGTATATAATTAGAGGACTTACCTACAATGGTTT
Organism: Viscum album; assembly: GCA_963277665.1. Taxonomy (NCBI): domain Eukaryota; kingdom Viridiplantae; phylum Streptophyta; class Magnoliopsida; order Santalales; family Viscaceae; genus Viscum; species Viscum album. The sequence goes on along the minus strand of OY728157.1, from coordinate 38,207,371 downwards.
CATTGAACCTTAAATATGATGTTTAAATGAATAATTTTTTGGGATTTTTTTTTTCTAATGTGATTTTTAAATAAATTTAATTTCAAATTTGTTTTACAATAAAAAGTTTACATTCCTCAAGAATGTTCATTTATATATTTTTAAAATATTTGTGGTCATGAACAACAATGACCTTTTATTTTTACTCTAATTAAAATTTATTGTATTGTAATTCCTTATTCTTCCTCTTTGTGATTTTTGATTTATTTGGATTAGGGTTATATTAAAATTCATTTCATTAGTTGATTTTTGTAATCCCGTTGAAATAATAATTTTCTTATGATCGTTGAACATTGAATTTCCCCTGATTATCCATATATTTTTTCATGGAAATGAAAAATTCATAAAACATATATCATTTAAACATTGCGGGTTAACAGTGATGGTGATTTTATTTTACGGGGAAAACTGATAAATTTGTATCTTTTTCTCAATACTTATATTTAATAAACACGTTATTTTTGAATTCAACCAGTTAATTGATATATGATGAATTATTTGTATATGTAAAATAGGGGTTTGGGCCATTAAATGTCAGACCCTTGAAGAATTGGTAGTCTAATGAGAAGACATTAGTTGCTTACAAACCCATATAATTATCCCCCCTGAATAATATAAGTGTTTCAACCCATATAAATAAACTATATTGAGGATATATCATGATGGTATATTGGTTCATGTGTTAGATAAATGATGTCCGAAATATAATAATAATTTTTTAGATTCTTTATTTAATATAAATGATATTTTTAGTATGAAAAACTATATTGAAGAATTTAATTCTTATTGTATTGATTAATTTTCATGTGTTTTTAGTTTCTTTCAATTCTGTATTTATTATACCTTATTCAGTTATTTAAAGGCATGCATTTCTGGTCATTACATTTCAATTTTTTTATCCACTTCTTTCTCAGTTTATATATTATATTGAATTTTTGTCTAGTTATTTTCCTTTCCATATTTTTTTTTCATTGATACATTATTTTGTTTATTGAAATTTCCATTATTTAGGAATCGAGATTACCCTTTTTACTTTTCCTTTCCCTAGGAATCCCTGAAGTGTGCTAATAATGGTATGCAAGGGTACACTATTTGGGAAAATTATTACTATCACACAAATTATTTTTTAATAAATGTATAAATTTTTAATACAAGACTCATGTATTTTTCAATTTTATAAAGGCTACTAAACACTTCAATCCTTTAGGATGGGATTCTTTAAAATCATACCAATGTGATTCTAAAAGAAATAGGCCTTAGGATTCAATTATCAGGGTGGTACATTGCGTCCAAAATATTTATATTTTTAGAGATGGTATAATTTTCATACATATTCATTATATAAATAACTAGAATAATTCATAAAATATTGATATAGATATTTAAATTATAACATTAAAGGAGATGGTAGGCCTTACGTACGGATTAACACTTTTTTCATTTTTTGATGGATTCAATGAAATAAATGTAAATAAAAACTCATTAATTCATCGATATCATTATATAATATGTATCGTATAGCTTCAGTTAATATATCCATATCACTATCCCTGATAAATCAATATGAAAATATAATAACATCGCATCATGCATGTAGTAGTCCACACATACAGATTAGCAACCTTATCTTTTCCCAACAAGTTATTAGGTAATAAGGTGGATGTAATATTTTATTTATATAATAATAAATAGATAATAATTATTATATATAAACACTAAACCCGCAAAATTACAGAACAATGAAATATTGTGATGATAAATAAATAATATCGCTATTTGGAGATGGTAAGTTATACCCTCACAAAATCTATACGTTCACATCTCATTTGATGGAATGATGATGAATAAAGTGGTTTATTAATTATAATATATTCTTATTATATTTATGACAGTCATATTATTATATGATTAAGAGTATTATAGATTTATAAAATGAAAAATAATAATTAAAATGAATGTGATTTGTTAAGTTTATTACAAATATTTTTAAAGAAATATTTTAGATATCTTCTTAAGAATGTGGGGTTTTGACTTTTGAAACAGCCAAAAATTATAAAAGAACAAAATTTTATTTTATATTTTATACTACACACAATATTGTGCTTAAATATCCTATAAAAATATATTTACTAAATTTAATCCCTTTAATAGCTTCTAGGACATGCAACCATGAGTTAAAATGATCAATAATATGGTATGATTTCATAACCTAGACATAAAAATAAATGTTATGAATGGTAGTAAATATATTATGAAAACTATATAGTGTGATCATTAAAATAAAATTATATGGGTTATTTTGTGACTGTGAATAAAATAAAAATCGTTTGAAATAAAAAAATATGTTTTATGAAAAAATGAATTTTCTATAAAAGATAGTTTATACACGATTATCTCACATAATTAAAATTTTGTAACACTTTTAAAAAAATATTTGACTAAATTTACATCATTTTTGAAATAATAAATTCCAAAATTACTTTGGGCGATGTTGTCTGATTTTTTTTGAAATGAATCATTTATCGATAAATAATGAAAGATATTTAATTTCATTCAATATTGACATTTTCATTTTTGTTATCTAAAAACATAAATTACAGTATTAATTGTTTTTAATGTAACATTTGATAAATTTCTTATATATTAATTAAATTAGTGAATTTCAATAATTTTGAATTAAATGTGGACAAATTAACATTTTTACAATTTTGAACATTTTTTCTTTAATACCCACTTTCTCAACACAACTGCATGATTAATTTTGAATTATATTTTTCAACTCCTATGAATGTATTATATATATATATATTATGTATTTGGAATAATCATAATTTATATTTTATAATAATCTCATTCTATTTATTTATGATAATTAATAGTTCAAAATGTAAAAAATAATTCCCACAGTTTTAGGTAAAAACTGATTTACCTCATGGTTTTAATAAAGAGATAAGGGTTAAAATAGCATTAAAAAATATATAATTCTACAATATGATCATATATAGACTATATAATTTATAATTATATATAATATTTCATTTTGGACCCTTTTTGGATGTCCAAATTGTGGTACACCATTTCACATTCAAAACATTTCATGTGTTCCACTCACCATACTTATAATTTTTCTCCCATATTCTACGCTAATTAATGCCTTATATATATTTAATTTGTCCATGGAATTTCCATACAAGATTAAAAATAATATATTATATATATTATTTTTCAAATTTTTATTTCTATTTATTCATTATATTATATATACCCTATTAAAATAATTTTCAAGGGGGGTATGACAATGTCCCTCTTGTGTACAGCTTACTACTGCCTCACAAAGTGATGTGATTTGTATTTCACTAACACTTTACATATAAGGAAATAAGAATAGTGTAGAATAATATATGATATATAAATGAAATATATATTATTTTATTGTAATATTTATCATTATTTAATTATAATATATCATTTAATTTCATACAGTAAAAAATGGTAACATCATTATATTACATATGGAATTTTTTCTTTCATTAAGAGGTGTGACTCACATTTCTTCCCCACACTACATTGATGATATATATAACAACATCTAAAGAAAATAATGTTATATTTATATGTATATGATTTTATTAACCTTAAATAAAAGATAAATATTTCTTATCATCTTCTAAAAAAGATAATTAGAAAATGGAATCTTTACTCATGCTTACGTATGAGCTATTTTCTCTATGATTATAACATGGTTCATTTTTCCTATCAAATCATTCATGTTGGGTTTTAAAATTAACATTTGAATATAAATATGATAATTTTTTCATTATTATACCAATATTATGGAACCATTTAATATACACAAGAGTTGGATCTTTCATTAAAAATCATAAATAAGAATGCAATATAATTAACACCAAAAACAATGAAAATAATTAATTATTATTAAATAATTCATTATAATATGTTATAGAAGGATTAATATATATTATATTATTAACATTAATTCAATTCTTTTATATGTTTATATAATTTTTATAACTAATATATAGGATCTTAAAGATTTTTCAACCATAAATTAGTCTGAGATAAGGGACTCCATCTCAATTTCACTTAATTGAGGCATATCATAATGTAATTCAGCTATTTTTTTGTAGTATATATACTAAACATTTTACATGTAATATCCCTACTTAATCAAACTTCATGGTTTTTTTGGTTTCATTTTAAATTATTTCATCCATGGTAAATTTACATAAAAATTACCAGTGTCTGCAGAATTTCATAACTCAATTTCTTATTATTTGATTATATTACATCTTAATTATATTTTGAATTCTCTGGTTATGTGTTATAATGTTTTTTACAATATTATTCTATATTTAACGTTTTTTAGGTTAATTTACATTTTGTACACATAATCTATTCATTTATTAATTCTCACGTCAATGTTATGATCGTTGTAATGGTTTGTATTAGAATATAATTTTAATCAAGATTATTTATAAAATAATTTTAATTAAAGAAAAATCATTTATTATTGTGTAATAAACTAATTTATTCATATTATCCTCTAGATATCCATTATTTTTTCATTTATCTTTTCCATTTTCCTATATTTTTGTATATAAAATTATTTTACTGTTTTATAAAATATGACCTTATTTCCCTATACATTTAAAATTAAGGATTCTTCCTGAACCATATTTTCCAAAAAAATAATACTTTATTAAAACATATCAAAGTAATTTATTAAATAACATTTTACCCATTTTAATTTTTAAAAAACCTATTGAATTTTTTTATATTAAAAAATAATGAATTTTTTCATTTTAAAAAAAATGAATGAAATATTTGTTTTTACTTTTATAAATTGAATGGAATATCAATACATCATTAGTAGTAAATTATTTCATTCATCATTCGTAGGTTTGAAGGGTCATTTTCAATTTTATGAATTTAAAAAAATCAACTTTTATTTTTAAAATGTGATTTTCAAAATGAATTTGATATATTTCTAATGAAGTTTTTAAAGATAATTTTTTGTATTTATATTCATCAATTACATAAACCCATTATTATAAGTCATATTTTTATTATTAATATAAATAATATCATTAATATTTCTAGGGATGTTTCATGATTATATTGGCCAATTAAAGTATTGAAATCAAGATTCATGGATCAATTTTAGAGTCATCAACATTCCCTTTAATTATTCTCATTCTTTTAGACCATAAATATACACTAAATTTCAATATTAGTTATTAATGATATGTTTATTTCATAAATTTTATTTCATATATATATATTTATATATTCTAACATTGGATGATATTTGTTATGAGGGAAAATATTGATAAATCTATATTCTTTATTCAATATAGCTATTTGATGACAATGCACATTATTAATGAACTAAATCATTTTTCTATATATGATGAATTATTTAGCCATGTTCTGATGGGTGGGGACAAAAAGTGTATAGCCTCTTGAAGCATCGATATGTATAATGACTATAATGTGTAACATATCATTAATTATTTTATATCTATATCATTAAACTACCTTTTGAAATGTCATTATTGTAGAGGTATCATGATTACTGATATCATGATGTTCAATAATTAGGTATTTATTTATTGAGAATTATGTTATAATTACCCCATATTTTTTCACCTTGATATTATCTCTAAATGTATTTTTTTCAATTTATTTTTTTAATTGATTTTTTACTTATATTCAGCGACATATTGATTATGAATTATTAATATATTTTAAAGGAATGTGTTTTCAATTCATTACCATTACATGTTGATTATTCTTATTTATCCACGGTAGTTTATGTTTTTCTAAACACTTATTGGTCAGATTATGTCACCTATATTTTTTTCATTTATGGCGAATCCAGCATTTTTAATATAGATGATATGAACGTATATTACAGTGATAATAATTTTAATAGTTATAAAAATATATATGTTGAATATTATGTTTTTATATGTAATATAATAATCATATATGTAAATATATTTCAATAACTTCTAAACTACTCAATATTTTGGGATGCAAGCCCTTGTGTCTTATTCCAATTTAATATTGTAAGACACTGACTTTGGGCTACTTGAGTCTGGGACATTACAGGTGGTACCAGAAGATGTTTTTTAAAACATTTGTAACAATATTTGGGTAAATATAGATTATATATATTATCCCTATGATACAATAATATTTTAATTAATGAATAATATTATTATATTTGTTATGGTTTAGATTATGTGGCTTTTTATAGTAATATAAGCTGTTTTGAATACTATAAGTTGACATGGTTCTTGAAATGATGTACCTACGCATAATAACTCAGAAAAGGTTTTATTTAGATAAAACTAATTTCCATATATTAAACAATAATTAGGCTTACTTATTATTTGGTTGAAAATTCATTGGGTATATTGTTAAGATAAATCACATTTTTCATAAAAACCATTACGAAGGATAAGTGAGAAGTGAATTCCAAAAAAACCTTATTTTTATTTTGATATTATCTATGTATAAATATTTCAATTTACATTAATTATTACACTAGTTTTGGGGTTTTTTCATTATTTTTCAAAATGTCTTTATACAATAATATATATTTCTACATTTTGAAATGTCACATGGAAGAGGGAACATGAAACATATCATTGCATGTAATCCATAGAGTAAGAATGATCATTTTTTTGTTGGATTAATCCTATATTTTCAGTGGAACTGATATCCCAATGCTTATAATTATTTGGGGGAATATTATAATGTGATAGAAAAAGAAAGAAATAATTATCTATGTATTATGGTTTCAATGTGAACTATGATTTGATGATGATGAAATGTAATAATATGGATAAAGTGAATACAACAAAGAATTATTTTTCCATTTATGTTAATTATAGAATGAAACACCAATTTAATTTAATAAATGGGATTATAGTTTGATTCATGTGTGGAGATAAAGACCACTATTCTCATCATATAAAAGGATAGAAAAAATTTCATATGTTCATTGCCCAAATTATAAGTATATGGGGAAGAATGAAAAACAATTCTCCAATAAAGGAAAAGAATTCTAGAGAAAATATTATCCTATTACCCTCATATTTGAGGACTGATATGGTCATCTATTTCAACAATGATTTATGGTTTTATGGTTTTTAACATTACATGGCTCATTTATATTGTTGTGATCAACGAACTCTGTCAGTCTCTATAATTATTTATGTTTCTATTTCATATCCATAGAATTAATTGTCACTAATGATCTCATATATTGAATCTTAGTTATGGATTACTACATATTCCCATTATAATTTAATATCTATTTTATTAATATGATATTTTATTCGCTCTTTTTTATGATGGTTTTTAGGAAAACTAATTAAAAATATCAAACCCCTAATCTCTAAGTGTGTGGTCATATTGTGAGGATATTTTTTATTTAAGGTAGGTATATTTAATCCCCCCACCCAAATTTTTTAAAATATAACCATTTTATTTGATATAATTTTTAAAATAAAAAAATAATAATATCCATCCCACAAAATATATTTCTTAAATTTAATATATTTGATACCATACGGTACTCACAACACCATGTGAAAATGAATTGTAATATGTTTAAAATTATAACGTATTAGTATTACTGGTGTTTATAAAGAGTAATTAATATATTATGGAAATTATATGGTTTAAAAATTAAAACATATTTAATTTTTTTTCTATTTATTATGAATAAATTATTAATAATTTTAAAGATAAAGAATTGTTTTATGAATATATGTATTATTTCTAATGACAGATTGGTCAATATTTTAATACTTATTTTTATATTAGTTTATATATAATAAATATAATTTATATTTTAAAATTAATTACTTTTTAAAACTATAATATAAATTATTTATTTGGGTGAATTTAGGGTAATTTTAAAAAATCATTCATTTTTCAATGTATAGTTAAAAATACCGTTTTTAATTGAAAATAACCCATCATTTAAATTATTTATAAGATAAATGGGTTTTAGTGAATTTTAAAGTAAAATTAGTAAAATTATATAAATATATATATTAATCAAATATAGGTCATTTTAATCATTTTTATATTGAATGTTGAATTAAAAATATTGTAATCTTTTTTTACATTTTCTTTTTGAAAACCATTTTTTTCATCACATTTGCAGTAATATTTTTAAATTAAAATTTCAAAATTTTAGGAATGTAATTTGAAAAAAAAAGGAATCTATATTATCAATATGAATAATTTATATTTTATAATAAGGTCAATTTTAATTTTTACCATAATTAATAGTTGAAAGAAGAAAAATTAATCACCATGTTTAATGTAATAACTGTTGTACCGAGGTTTAGTGTTTACTCATTAAGGTTAAAATACCCAAAAAAATCACTCCTAAATATATTGGATGGAAATATTTATACTTAATAAATTATATTAATAAATAATAATCTATATTGGTCCCATCTGTTATGTGATTAACGTGGGTAAACCATTTTATTTTCAACAAATTACAAGTTTGGCACTCACCTCATTCATAAATGGCCTCCCCTTCTCCTCCTCAGTCACATAATAAAACACTTTTGTTTAATACAATATCATCCTAAATAATATAAAAAATTATTTAATATTATTATATAATCCTTATTTTGGGTATAAAGCCATACTATGATGACTTCTCCTTCAAACCTAAGGCGGTGACCTGAAAAAAGAGGGAATATTCTTCAATGGATCCTTTTTATTTTTTTACATCATCCACCTCCTTTAATTATTTTTGAACCATGATGATATAATAAAAATATTAGCTAAAATATAATAATATTTTAAAATTTTATGTTCATTTCTTGTATCGATATCCACTTCCATCAAATTGGTTTTGAAATCATCATTCATGTGTACGACAGACAACCAGATCGTGAACTGACGTCCATCGATTGTCCATTACCCACAATCCTAGTTAGGTATGATTATTGATATAATTTATATATATTAAATTTTAAACAATATTAAAAATATGGATTTATTATATTATTTATATATAACTAGTTAAAATTCCATTTTATATACTATATGATAACGTTGTACGTGTTAACGACGAACTACCGCCTAGCTAAGCCATATATTTTCCTTTCACTATAACTATTCATGGAAGGTTATATAGAAATATATAATGAATATATGTGATATAAATATAATAATTATGATATTAATTGAATATTTATCATTATCAGTAGATTATATATCATTTTATTTCATACAATTAAAAATTATAACATTATTTGTGTTTGTCTGGGATGCCGCATGCACTATCCAATATGAATCTATATTCATCACCAAAATTAATTAATGATATATATAATTATATATAATGAAATAATAATATATTTTTTACATTAGTAACATTATATAATGATAAAATATTACATGCATTGTTTATATAACTATCATGGGAAAATTGGAATGTAACTCATGAATACATAGAACCTACCATCTGATAGGTTGTAACCTGGTACGTTTTTTGGAAACAATATTTCCCGAAAGGTTTTCAATGTAAATTTGATAGATACAAATTATAATTAATTAAATTTTATTTTTATGGATATTATGGAAGTATATTATATTAAATATAATCATAATATTCATGAGAAGTCAGAACTGAGATAAGAAGACAATTAACACTTGAAACAATGAAAGTATATAATGATTCTTGAAAAAAGTGGTATAAGATAATATAAAATGATAATAAAATATTATATATATATTAATAAGTTTATTATATAAATTTATAACATGTTTAAAAACCCAATATAAGAGGATGAAAATTTTTACCCCAAAGGAAGTGTGAGGGATGGGAGTTCATCTAAATATCCCTTCATTAAGTCATATTATGATGTAATGCACCTAATTTAATTTACATGTTGTATATAATTCCACATTGACATGTAGTATAATTATTCATACATAATTAATGTTATTTTATTATTCAATTTAAATTATATCATAAATAGATTTCTATTATTTAAATTCCCTCAGGTTATTTTACATCTTCCTTTTCATTAAAATGTTATAGTTAGAAATTTCAAAATTATTTAATTTTATTTATTTATTTATACTTTGTTTATGTAGAAATTTTTTTATACATATGATGTATTCATTAATTAGTCACTTCTTCAGCGTGTAGATCATTTTATTTTTTTATCTCATAATATCATTTTAATATGTGTTATATTTACATGAATTTACATTGATGGTTTTTATTTGATAATTGAATGATAAAAAACTTTTATTTTATTATTCTCTAGTTATTAAATAAATTTCAGAGTATTATTTTCTTTTTTCTAAATATTATTATTTAATATAATTTATAAAATTCTTATTATTAAATTCGACATCATTTTTTAAACATTTTGAAAACAACTTTTATCCAAAACCATGTTTTCTAAATTTGTTCTAAATGTGATTTTACATACTCTAAAATTATTTAATAATTTCATTGTTACCCCATAAATTTTTTATTACATATTTTTCTGAATGTAATTTTAATGCACTTTAAAAAAACAAAATTAGGTTTTACCAAAATGGTTAAACAAAAATTTCATTTAACATATACGAACTAAACATAATTTCTTGACGTGATTAACAAAATATGTTTTAAGGCATCCATTATAAGTCTAAAATGTAATTTTTAAAGAAATGTATTTTATAAATATTATGTCAAGTGTTTTTTGAAATAAAACATATTTTTTCCTTGATATATTTTTTATTAACATATAATTTTATTTCAATTCATCATCATCAAAAACCGTTTTTTCTTACACAAATGAAAATATGGTGTATTGATTCTATACTTATTATTTACATGGATGGCTTTGGAAAATTTTGACATATTAATGTATTGAAATTGAAATTATTGATTATTTCTATGGTACATAATTGTCCTTTGACTATATTCACTTTTCTCTTGAAATAAAATTACCATAAATATTTATTTTATATATCATTGATATGTTTATTTCATAAATTGTATATAATTAATATATATGTTGTTAGAAATTTAAAGTTGTTTTCTATCAAGAGAAATGTGGATAAAATATATTCATTATTCAATATATATTTTTTATGATTCAACACATTGGTCATGAATTGAATCGATGATTCTATACACGAGGAATTCTTTTTACAATTAGCGATGGGTGGGGAAATGTTTATATAGACCCTAGATTAATTGGCGAGTCTAAAGATTCAAACATGTAATCTAGTATTAAATTGACCTTTACATGTAGTTTTGAACAACCTTCTACGACATATCGATGGTAGAGGTATCATTATTCTTTAGATCTTGAATTCCAATAATTAAAAATTTCCTTCATTTATAATGTCATTATTATTACCAATGATATTTTTTCAATGATATTATATATATATATAATTATTTCATTTTTAGATTATTGAATAATAGAAATGGATTTCTGAAATTTAAATTTATATATTTATTATTCTTCATTCAGTTATCTAAATAGGTTTCTGTGCTCTATTATTTTACTTTCCATGTTTATTATATTTATTATTAATGATACCTTCTACTATACATAACCATTACTGAGAAACTACTCTCACCATTATTATTTTTTATTTTATCATTAATAAATGAATTGTATGGTGTTTTATACACATGGTTATTATTTATATAATAAAGTTACTCTCAGAAATATTATGTATATATTTTATTTTAAAATTTAATATGCGAATCATGTGTGTTTCGAGATGTCCAGGACTACTAAATTATCTAATCCTTTAGGATGAGATTTATCATGAACCCCTCCATACAAGGTGTACCCCACATGGGCAGGATATGTGAGAAGGGAGATAATGATCCCTGAGTCCCTCCTCTAGTAGGCACCGGGTTAGAGAATTGCATAGATTGTATAGTAATCAATCAAATGGGAGGCATTACCATATATGAGAACTCATGTGAAATAGATAGATAAGACAAAATATAAACTACTCCAAATTAGACTCTAATATAAAATAAACCCATGTACACATATGTAATTTCATGCAAAAACTACTACAACTGAAAGGGGTAACTTCAAGTACCAAAAGATAGTAAAAACTGTAGCAACCACGATGCTCTAACCACTCTATCAACCCCATGATAGTAGTAAGCAGCCTGATCTCTAATCTTCTGAAAGTGATAAAAAAATTTATATATACATTGGGTGAGTATAATATTATTCTTTTTATGATCCTCACCAGAGCCTCTCGTGAAAATGTAAATAAAGAATGATAAGCCCATTGAAGTAGGGAAATTAACTCATCACCTAAATAGGTATACTAAGTTCCCTGCCTCACCACGGCTTCTCGGACCAAGTATTGCATACATGAGTATATAATATAATAGATAATATCTCGGGTACTCTACAACCACTACCCCACTAGTTTTCCATGTTTCCCAAATGTCTCATGTCTTAAGCTATCTCTCTCCAAAAAGGCATTCCTGCAGACACCAAGGCATAACACCACGACATGCACCCTGGGCAACAAAACCACCACTTCCACATAACCAATGTAACAAGGTAGATTCTAGAAGCCACCACAAATTTCATAATGTGTATCATACATCTGGTATTAAACCTCACGCCATTATATCCCACAAACTTAGTAAGGTTCCTTATGAAATCACAGCCTATACATGTTACGCCAATAGTATTCCATAAGAAGCTATATCCAAATTATATGTTTGTGAATAACCAAAAGCCATTATCTCCCTCTACAAACATATATTGGATAAACTAACCATTGTTCCTACCAACACAAGTAACCACTAGGAGGAGAGAGAGGGGACAAAGGGAGTAGTCATCCATTAACCCTCCCACGATAATGTTCAAGAAAACACCCCCATGGTTGAGCATACCTTGGGTATCAGTTTCCCTAACTGACATGGCAGAGAAACATATAAAAACATAAAAAGTATAGAATATACTATATATCACAACATCACTATAGGCATAAACTATTCATAGAATCATCTTGAGTTAATGTCTCTCAAACTCTCGGCGTCCACTTATAAGACTAGGTATCCTATAAGCACACAACAATTCAATGATCATTATTACATTATTTTATTCCCTTTTTTAGTTTCACTTTACATTTATTAATTCATTAAAAATTAATTAACCATTAATAATTACACATTATATTTCATTAGCATCAATCCCAAAGACCATACTTTCTTTGAATTACAAACACAAAATTGCATCCTAGCATGCTCTAACCCTGTGGGTTAACATCATTTATTCAATAATTGATTAAAAAATTATTACTTTACTATATTCCAAAGAATTCTAGAAATACATTATACACTAATAAATAGAAAGTACTCTATTCAGTGAGTATGTGAACTACCCATCGAGTCATTTCCCGCTATAGCAATAATGTAGAACCTTACTCCCTGGAGAAGCTAAACACATAAATCATATGGAAAACCCCACTCGTCTTCAGTCCTTTTAGAAGGAGGGTATGCAAGACTTTCTTCTTGGAGTTTTGGGGAATTTAATTTAGATAAAAAATCTGTAGAGACCCGTATCTTGATGTACATTGACATTACATTACATTTTTGGAATACTTAGTACATAACAAAAACACACAGACAAGGACCGTAATAGTTTAGTGCCTTTGGAAACTCGGAATATAATCCTCTAATCCTGGTGAAAGATCTTCAACATATCCCATAAAGACCTTCCTTTTTATTATACCTAAATCCTTTCTTTATATCCTGGGGAAAAGAAAACATAAAAGGGTGAGCTCAAATTCTCAGTAAGGGTAAACAAAAGAAATATCAATCACATCATATACATAAGCACATAACTTTTGGAAATCTTAACCTGTAAAAGAGTTCATAATTTCATAACCTGGGATAACTCATGGCAGTGAAATACAATCACAATAATAATAACTTAAAACATTAAACTTTGTGGCATAAACACATAATCATAGAGAATCATTTCTTGTTAGTCAAGACTCATTTCCAAGACTATCTTAGTGGACAAAGTCCCTTTCTGAACCGAGTCACCCTCGTTTCAGTCCAGTTTCACTAAAACGGTATAACCTACCATTCCAGCCATGTCTATCTCATGAGATATAAAATATTTACCCAATGCATTGGAAGGAGATATAGGTCCCAACCATCTCATAATGATACCATTCTTATGTGTGCCGCAAAATCATAAATCATACATCATTGCATAACCCATGTAATAAAAATGGGAATCTTTAACATCATGACATCATAAAACAATTCATATAATATAAATGAATTCATAAAAATATTTCCATCATAACATAATAAAATAAATGTAACAATAGGGATAAAAATATAACCCTTTATTATCTTAGATGGAAAATAATTTTGATAAAACACTTGAACTCCATTCTTGAGGAAAATATCCTTTCTTCTACAAAAACATTTTTCCTTTCTTAAAATTTCATAAAACATTAAACTAAAAGAAGTTGATTGAAAATAAACTTGAAAACATGTAAAGGAAGATTCTTGGAAATAATGATTTAAAAATCCATTCATTCCATATAAGTTAAAAAAACATTCTTCTCGTACTTTTGTCGGAAAAGTCAAAAAGTACCTCGTACGAAAAACGACAAAAGATTCCTTTCTTATCTTTTACTAAAAACTCACCGAAGAGTAAAATTGGATTTAAACAATTGTAGGTGGATGGAAATAATATTACATATTGAGGAAACATGGACATGGATGATAAAATACGCCCTAGTAAATACCAAAGTATAAACAATCTTGGATAAAAATGAGATTGCGATATTTCCCTTACCTTAGGTCCGATTTGCTTCGTAAGTGTCCGAACCTCCTGTATAATGATTTAAATAATGTTATTGACTTATTCCAGAATCATACTTATTGTTATGATATCATATATGGTTCACTTATGACTTTATATTACCTGTTCTTTGGTAAATTCCATGTTAAAGAAGCGTTTCGGGTAAAATCATTTCATTTATCGTTGGGGTTTGGACTTGTTGTTCTTGACATTATTATTACATATATCATGATTTACTTACTTACAGAATATAAAACATGATTTATATATCATATATATTCAGTATATATATATAATAGATAGATAAATGAAATGAAACACACCGTTTATGGAGACGGTAGTCTGTACATACGCATGAACGCTGTTTTCCTTTCCTTATTGTCTTGAATGGAAGTAAGTAGATGAAATATATATATATATATATATATAAATAAATAAAGTATATTTAACATGTAATATATTTAATTATTTTTAATTATATATACTTTATAATCATTAATGAAAGGTTAATGTGGAGAATGAATCTCATCGCGTCGTGGAGACGGTAGTCCGTCCGTACGCACGAGCGATGATATTGTTTCCATAATTATTGAATTTAATTGGAGTGGATGATACAATATATCAGAATCAATATTATGTTCTAATAACTATGTATAGTTATTCTTTACAACATTATACCCATCCATGTAAGATGGTGGTGGAAAATAGATTTCACCACGGAGTGGAGACGGTATTCCGTACGTACGCACGCGTGGTGATTTCGTTTTCCGTAGGATGGATAGATGGTGAATTAGGATTGTTTCATACTTATAATAACATATAATTATATGAGTGATACTGATGTTATTACTTCATCATGAAACAACCTAAGAAGAAGAAGTGGAAAAAGAAATAAAGGTGAAAGAATTGGAAACGGAAATTACCTCTTCTTTGAAGCGCCTCTTTAAAAACTCCTCTTAGGACACTAAAATTGGTCCTTGAGGATTACCAGAACCTCTATTATGTTTCTAGGGACGTGGAGAAGAGATTTTGGTAGAGGTTGGCCGAGCTTGAAGGCTCAATGTTGTGTGAGGAAGAGAGGGAGGAGGTGTCCTTTTATAAGGGAGGAGAGGGGCACCTTTGGAATAACGAAAAATATTATTTTAATATAATGTCATGTTCGGTTTTAAATAGCTCAAAATTGATTCCTTTCAAGGCTAAGGTGGGGATGGGTCGAAATCCATTCATCCAATAGAATTTAGACAAATTTAGGTTCCTATTTTAACCTTATCATTTAGATTTAACATTAAGTTAAATAATTTTACTTTTACCGTGTCTTCTTGTGTTCATATACTATAAGGTTAATAAACATACTATAAGAAGCCAATAGAACCCCAAGTTGTTTATTATTAATATATATAACCTTATCTATGTAATTGGGCCGAACCATAGATTTTTAGGAATAAAATAACAATTAATAATATAATATTTGTTTTAAAAACTATTTTATGTCAATTTTGACACTATTTAGTAATTGATTTTTGTGAAAATCATAACAGAATGATAAGTTCGAAAAAAGTTAATTAAATAAATACTAAAATGTCATATTAACCTATAAAATTAGTTTAATTCATAAAAAGTCTCAAAGTATATTTATTTGGATATTTATAACATCAATTATGTCAATAATTCATTAATAAGATAATTACTTCATCATCGTTGTGTCATAAATAAATTAACTTATTTAATGTCTAAAAATTTCAAAACAATTACCATTATGTAGGAAATCTTTTTATATTTATAATTAATATTTATAGTCTAATTTATCTTATGTATAACCCCATATTAAAAATATTTTAGTAACTAAACATTGATTTTAACTCTTTTAACCCTTCTTTAAATAAATTAATAATAAATGTCCTAATCTAATCCAAGTGGGCCTAAATGGTCATATTTTCTTCCTAAGCTTGTTTTTGGTTGAATTAAACTTATCCAATAGAATTTGGACATGTGTTAGGGTAATAATAATATCATTTTTACCCTTAATTACCATATTACTTTTAACCATGGTAAATAAATGTAAAAAGTTACTATTCACCAAAAAAATTTCATCTCATTGAACCACATTTTACTTACTGACATCAACCGTGTCTCTCAGATTTTTGATATTCCACTCACAGAAGCGGTAAAATTATGTTTTATGAAAAATTCAGTTTTTTTAACTACCACTTAGTGGTTTCACTATTCTTCAAAAATTGAAAGTTTTCAGAAAAATACCAAAAATTAGGACTAAGCTATATTTGATATTATGAACTCAAAAATGATTTCTATTTTACCAAATTCAAAACATATCAGTTTCATTAAATAATTTAAAAATTAATTCCCGTCGTCAAAACAAAAGGCGTGTTTTTAAGAGATAATAACTATCAAAAGATTGACACTTGTTTATAACTGGTTTAAATGTGAAATAACATCCAATGACCAGCATTGTATTGAATTGTAAAAATATATTCTAAATATAATTTAAATCCACTCACATTAATAATTTATCACTATTAATTATTTCAATTGAAAAAGTTGTTTTTAATTAAAATTTAGTAATTTTCACTATTCATCAAAATATGAAAGTTATCCGAAAATCACCAAAATTTCACCCTAAGCTAATTTCGATATTCCGAATCCCAAAATGAAGTAAATTTTGAAAAATAAAATTTAAAAAATTTCAAAAAGTGGTTATTACTATTCATAATGGCTAGTTTTAATAATATTTTAATAGCATATCGTTGTTTAGCGAAACTTGGTGTTGCTTACAACACACGCTATCGTGGAAGGTCGCGATTGCATGTAATTCAATCCAGGTCAGAGATGTGTGTTGTGAAATCTCCTTTTGGTGTAGCGTATAACCCAAGACATTAATGAAATTAAAAAGAATATTTTTCATAAAATCTCGGGGTGTTACATTCTACCCCCCTTAAAATGAATTTCACCCTCAAAATTCGTCGGGGATATAAAGGGTTTACTACTCGAAAGTTTCTTTAATAGAAACCCGCATCGTAAAAAGGAATACCAATACCAATATTTAAAAACAAAATTATGAAACGTAATGGTTACCCAAATAAACTAATCACTGGGTTTCCACATAGGTGAAAATATGGATATGGAAGAAAAATCTAACCATCATGTTCTGATGGAGAGTGGTAGAGAACATGGCTATGGAAAATGCAAAAATCACAAATGCATATATTTGTGACGATCTAAGGTACCATCTGATTAATCTGATATAAGAGCACTAGGACAACATTTTTTGGTTTTCAAGATCGTTTCCCTAAAGTTGAAGAATTTTAATTAGAATAAATACTTACATTATTTTGGTACAATCTCACTGTTGTTCGTGCCTTGAACAATTTCCACTTCATCTCTTAAATAAATGAAGTTGAATTTGTTATTCTTGAAGTGTTAGTATGACAGGTCATTCCATCTGTCTCAAAAAAAGGTTAGCAAAAGTTATTAAATATACATAAATCATTATTTAGTGAGATTAATCATATATGGTTCCTAAAATGGACTTATACTTCATATATCATACTGCTTAATACAATAAAACTAGTTTCTACTAAACAGGGACTTCCTGTAGGCCAGTGGTAGGCGATAAAGGCCAATCGCACTTCAGTTGTGGGTTCGATTCCCACAGCCTTGTCCGACGCGATGGGCTGTCGCCCATCTTGCATGTTGCCCTTTTTCTAAAACTATATTACTATAACATCCCATCAATAATATCAAAAAACAAACAATACTAACTTATGTCCAACATAATCCATTCCAATATTTAGGCTTATCCATAATACTGCAGTCCACTCTCAGAGATTTAATACCATCGTTGATCCCCATATATCATAAGATATATCTTGTTCGTCACATTCCAAACATTCAAAGGCCTTAACCTTATACTCTCTTGAATACCCAGTGAACCTTATTGAAAACATGAGTGTTGTTAAAAGTTAACTCTTTCCACATACCAAAATCCTCAAAATTCTATATACTCAAACCATGATATCACTTAGTCCTTATATCAATCATGAGCTCATGAATACTGTCAAACATTTCATTTTCTCTTTATCACTTCATTATGCGCATATCATCCACTTTCCAAAAAATATCTGAATAACCTTTCATTTTTACTCATACCATTCATCATGAACATTCAAAACTTAAGGAAAGACAACAGTGTAACAATCCTTAGATGTCTTTTTATTCTATAGTACAACATTACACTTGATAAACATGTAATCATTCCACTACCTTCTTAAACCATTGACCGAGCTTCAACAATTCTTTCATCTCACATATCATTTGTAGTCTCTTCATCATCATCAACAAAAATACTACCCATACGACCATACCGATTCTCTTTATGAGACATTCCCTTAGGGAATTGGTTTGCATAATGCCCGTACATTCCACATTTAAAACATTTAACCATTGTTGATGTCGTAGCAACACCATTAACCTCATCCATGGTGTTAACTAAAACTTTTCCATTGCACTTACTGGCTTTGTGTCCTTCTTTTCCACACCCAAAGCATCTTCCAGTTCATTTGAAACATTCTCCTTGATGCCTCTTCCCACATGATTTACATAGTGGAAATTGAACTTTCTTTCCTCTATGATCATCATGAAACTCCATCTTTCTCTTATTAGCCGAGTCAGGAAACTTACCAAATTTTACTTTATTGATCATATTATGAGATTACTAATTCAGCATAATAATGATTTTTGGACTTCCAAATCCCATTTCATTTGATTTCTTATGAAGAATATAATTCTATTATCCATCATATCCTCCATTATCGTGAATCATCTTGTTTCCAGCCATTTTCTAAAACCCAAAAAGAATAGTGTGAGATGCAGAAATCATAATAAATGGGGAGTAACTTCAATATCTAACATCTTAGGTTAAATTCTAATTTCGTTACCGTAGTGCTAGGACTATATCCTATATGTATACCTATCCTTAGGGACATCCCTAGACATACCTTATAAAAATCACTAGGGATGTCACTAACATTTTTGCGTCCTAGTTTCCAAAGGTTGACTAAATCTTTCCTCTGATACCAACTGTAGAGACCCGTATCTTGAAGTACATTGTCATTACATTACATTTGAGGAATACTTAGTACATAACAAAAACACACACACAAGGACCATAATAGTTTAGTGTATTTGGAAACTCGAAATATAATCCTCTAATCCTGGTGAAAGATCTTCAACATCTCCCATAAAGATCTTCCTTTATATTATACCTAAAACCTTTCTTTATATCCTGGGGGAAAGAAATCATAAAAGGGTGATCTCAAATTCTCAGTAAAGGTAAACAAAAGAAATATCAATCACATCATATACATAAGCACATAACTTTTGGAAATCTTAACCTGTAAAAGAGATCATAATTTCATAACCTGGGATAACTCATGGTAGTGAAATGTAATCACAATAATCATAAATTAAAACATTAATCTTTTTGGAATACACACATAATCATAGAGAATCATTTCTTGTTAGTCAAGACTATCTTAGTGGACAATGTCCTTTTCTGAACCGATTCACCCTCGTTTCAGTCATGTTTCACTGAACCGGTATAACCTACCATTCCAGCCATGTCTATCTCATGAGATATAAAATCTTTACCCAATGCATTGGAGGGAGATATAGGTCCCACCCATATCATAATGATACCTTTCTTATTGTGCCACAAAATCATAAATCATACATCATTGCATAACCCATGTAATAAAAATGGGAATCTTTAACATCATGACATCATAAAACAATTCATATAAGATAAAGGAATTCATAAAAATATTTCCATCATAACATAATCAAATCAATGTAATAATAGGGATAAAAACAGATCCCTTTATTAGCATAGATGGAAAATAATTTTGATAAAACACTTGAACTCCATTCTTGAGGAAAATATCCTTTCTTCTTCAAAAACATTTTTCCTTTCTTAAAATTTCATACAACTTTACACTAAAAGAAGTTGATTAAAAATAAACTTGAAAACATGTAAAGGAATATTCTTGGAAATAATGTTTTAAAAATCCATTCATGCCGTATATGTTAAAAAAACATTCTTCTCGTACTTTTGTCGGAAAAGTCAAAAAGTACCTCGTATGAAAAACGACAAAAGATTCCTTTCATATCTTTTACTAAAAACTCACCGAAGGGAAAAATTGGATTTAAAAAATTGTAGGTGGATGGAAATAATATTACATATTGAGGAAACATGGACATGGATGATAAAATACACCCCAGTAAATACTAAAGTATAAACAATCTCGGATAAAAAGGAGATTGTGATATTTCCCTTACCTTAGGTCCGATTTGCTTCGTATGTGTCCGAACCTCCTGTATAATGATTTAAATAATGTTATTGACTTATTGAAGAATCATAATTATTGTTATGATATCATATATGGTTCACTTATGACTTTATATTACCCGTTCGTTTGTAAATTCCATGTTAAAGAAGCGTTTTGTGTAAAATCATTTCATTTATCGTAGGTGTTTGGACTTGTTGTTCTTGACATTATTATTACTTATATCATGATTTACTTACTTCCAGAATATAAAACATGATTTATATATCATATATATTCAGTATATATATATATATAATATATATATATATATAAATGAAATGAAACACACCGTTCATGGAGACGGTAGTCCGTACGTACGCATGAATGCTGTTTTCCTTTCCTTATTGTCTTGAATGGAAGTAAGTAGATGACATACATATACATATATACATAAATACAGTATATTTAACATGTCATATATTTAATTATTATTCATTATATATACTTTATAATCATTCATGAATGGTTAATGTGGAGAATGAATCTCATCGTGTCGTGGAGACGGTAGTCCGTACGTACGCACGAGCGATGATATCGTTTCCATAATTATTGAATTGAATTGGAGTGGATGATACAATATATCAGAATCAATATGATGTTCTAATAACTATTTATAGTTATTCTTTACACCATTATACCCATCCATGTAAGGTGGTGGTGGAAAATATATTTCACCACGGCGTGGAGACGGTATTCCGTACGTACGCACACACGGTGATTTCGTTTTCCGTAGGATGGATAGATGGTGAATTATTATTGTTTCATACTTATAATAACATATCAGTATATGAGTGATACTGATTTTATTACTTCATAATGAAACAACCTAATAAGAAGAAGTGGAAGAAGAAATAAAGGTGAAAGAATTGGTAACGGAAATTAACTCTTCTTTGAAGCGCCTCTTTGAGACCTCATCTTACGGCACTAAAATTGGTCTTTGAGGATAACCAGAACATCTAGGATGTTCCTAGGGAAGTGTAGAAGAGATTTTTGCAGGTTTTGGCCGAGCATGAAGGCTCAAATTTGTGTGAGGAAGAGAGGGAGTAGGTGTCCTTTTATAAGGAAGGAGAGGGGAACCTTTGGAATAACTAAAAATATTATTTTATTATAAAGTCATGTTCGGTTTTAAATAGCCCCAAATTGATTTATTTAGAGGATAAGGTGGGTATGGGTATAAAGCCTCTCATCCAATAGAATTTAGACAAGTTTAGGTTCCTATTTTAACCTTATCATTTAGATTTAACATTAAGTTAAATAATTTTACTTTTACCGTGTCTTCTTGTGTTCTTATACTATAAGGTTAATAAACTTACTATAAGAAGCCAAAAGAACCCCAAGATGTTTATTATTAATATATATAACCTTATCTAAGTCATTTGTCCGAAACATAGATTTTTAGGAATAAAATAATAACTAATAATATAATATTTGTTTTAAAAACTATTTTATGTCAATTTTGACACTATTTAGTAATTGATTTTTGTGAAACTCATAAAAGAATGATAGTTTCTAAAAAAGTTAATTAAATCAATAATAAGATGTCATATTAACCTATAAAATTAGTGTAATTCATAAAAAGTATCAAATTATATTTATTTAGGTATTTATAACATCAATTTTGTCAATATTTTATTAATAAGATAATTACTAAATCATCGTTGTGTCATAAATAAATTAACTTATTTAATGTATAAAAATTACAAATAAAGTAACATTATGTAGGAAATCGTTTTTTCTTTCTAATGAATATTTATAGTAGAATTTATCTTATGTATAACCCCATATTAAAAAATTTTTAGTAACTAAACTTTGATTTTAACTCTTTTTACCCTTCTTTAAATAAATTAATAATAAATGTCCTAATCTAATCCAAGTGGTTCTAAATTTTCATATTTTATTCCTAAGCTTGTTTTTGGTCGAATTACACTTATCCAATAGAATTTGGACATGTGTTAGGGTAATAATAATATCATTTTTACCCTTAATTACCCTATTTACTTTTAACCGTAGTAAATAAAAGTAAAAAGTTACTATTCACCAAAAATTATTTTCATCTCATTGAACAAAATTTTACTTACTGAAATCAACCATCTCTCTCAAATTTTTGAAATTCCACTCACAGAAGTGGTAAAATTATGTTTTATGAAAAATTCAGTTTTTTTAACTACCACTTAGTGGTTTCACTATTCATCAAAAATTGAAAGTCTTCAGAAAAATACCATAAATTAGGCCTAAGATATATTTTATATTATGAACTCAAAAATGATTTATATTTTACCAAATTCAAAACATATCAGTTTCATTAATTAATTTAAAAATTAATTCCCGTCGTCAAAACAAACGGCGTGTTTTTAAGAGATAATAAATATCAAAAGATTGACACTTGTTTATAACTGGTTTAAATGTGAAATTACATCCAATGACCAACATTGTATTGAATTGTAAAAATATATTCTATATATACTTTAAAACCACTCAAAGTAATAATTTATCACTATTAATTATTTCGATTGAAAAAGTTGTTTTTAATTAAAATTTAGTAATTTTCACTATTCATCAAAATATGAAAGTTATCCAAAAATCACCAAAATTTCACTCTAAGCTAATTTTGATATTCCGAATCCAAAAATGAAGTCCATTTTGAAAAATAAAATTTACAAAATTTCAAAAAGTGGTTTTTACTATTCATAACGCCTAGTTGTAATAATATTTTAATAGCATATCGTTGTTTAGTGAAACTTGGTGTTGCGTACAACACACGCTATCGTGGAAGGTCGCGATTGCGTGTAATTCAATCCAGGTCAGAGATGTGTGTTGTCAAAGCTCCTTTTGGTGTAGATAATAACACAATTCATTAATGAAATTAAAAAGAATATTTTTCATAAAATCTCGGGGTGTTAAAAAATCAAAAAGATTCATTGAACATCCAAACAGTCACATCGAACCTGTTTTATAATCTCATGTTTCCTCCCTGACTCCCAAATGTATAAACTGATTTATCTTGTCACTCTAGGTGTTAAATGATGCCACAACCAATGGGACTCCCTACCCCAACATATCACAACATGTGTCCAAGCCCACATCATTACACAAGAAGTTGGAAAACAAACATCAATTCAACATGGATCTTGTACCTCAAACAAGAAAGTTGGTAACTCAGTAACGTATGAGGAATTATCTTTTATCAAAAAACCATCTCTCAAATTCATCTTGAATTAACTTATTTAAAATTATTTGGTTCCAAAGACATGTAACCTAAACATTAATCTATAAAAAATAATTAAACATGATTACTACTGTAACACCCCAAGATTTCATAGTGTGTTATTTCTTCAAAATAATTCAATAACTTGCACTACACGCAACACTGAGTTCAATCACACCATGACTTACAAAAAAAATCCATTCAAAAGAGGTTATGAATAGTATTATCTAAATTTTAAACTTTATATAATCCTTATAATTTTAGAATCCATATTATGAGTTTCTTAGATATAATGCAAGAACAAATTCATTTTCAGTATTGCACTTTTATCAACTTTTAATAGTGAACCCTTTTTAAATACAATATTTTAAACTTTTTGACTAAATGTGGACATCAAAAATTTAAAATGAAACATCCCAAGCTTCCACGGTACACTTTCTTTGAATAATACAATAGCGTGTGTTGTACGCAACCTTGAGTTTTAACACACACCACAACCAATCAAACTAGTCGTTATGAATAGTAATACCTACTTTTTAAAATTATATATATTTTATATTTTAAAATAGACTTCATCTTTGGATTCGGAATATCGAATTTAGCCTAAGGTGAAATTTTGGTACATTTCGGATAACTTTCATATTTTGATGAATAGTGAAAATTACTAAATTTTAATTAAAAACAACTTTTTTAATCAAATTAATTAATAGTGATAAATTATGAATTTTAGTGGTTTTAAAGTATATTTAGAATATATTTTTACCATTTAATATAATGTTGGTCATTGGACATAATTTTACAATTAAACCGAACATAAACAAGTGTCAATCTTTTGATAGTTATTATCTCTTAAAAACACGCTTTTTGTTATGACAGCAGGAATTAATTTTAAATTAATTTCTGCCACTTCTGTTTTTAGAATTTAAGAAAATGGATTCCATATTTGGAATCAGAATGTTCAAATTGTGTAAATAGGTAACTTTTATTTTTAGAAATTTTGAATAATTACTGCGGTAAATATTTTATTTACCATGGTTAAGGGTAAATCCGGTAAATAAGGGTTAACAAAATAATATTATAATAATACTAAATTACCCTAAAACGTGTCTTAACCCTATTGTTTGATACATGGTCGACCATGGGAATATTTGGGTCTATTTTGGGACCCCATGGATCCACTTGTAAGTGATAATGACACATTATTTTAATTAAGTCAAAATGAATACAAAAATGACACAAGCATATATCTTTTAGAAAAACAATTGTTACATAGGGTTATATAAGTTTTATTTTAGATTTTAAATATTCATTAGAAAGCTAAAAAGATTTAATAAATAATTATATTTTATTTATAATTTTTAAACATTAAATAATTTTTTTTATTTATGACACAATGATGATGAAGTAATTACTATAATAGTGAAACATTAAAATAATTGATATTATAAATACCCAAATAAATATAATATGAAACTTTTAATGAATTAAACTAATTTTCTAGGATAATATGATATATTAGGATTGATTTAATTGACTTTGTGCGAAGTAATCAATCTGTTATGAGTTTCACAAAAATCAACTATTGAATAGTGTGAAAATTGACATAAAAGAGTTCTTAAAAACAATATTATATTATTAATTGATATTAAATTCCTAAAAATCTAAGGTTCGGCCAAGAGACTTATATCATGATAGGTTCATCATTAATGTACCACTTGGGGGTCTCTTGGATGTATATAGTAAGTTTATTAACCATATTATATAAAAATACAAAGAGACATTGTAAAAGTGAAACTAATTAACTTAGAGTTAATACTTAAAGATAAGGTTAATATAAGTACCCAAACCTTTCTAAATTCTATTGGTTGAGAGGTTTTATACCTATCCCCACATTAACCTTTGAATAATAAGCTTCGGAGCCATTAGAAACCGAATATGAATTTATTATAAATTAATATTTCTAGCTTTTCCAAAGGTGCCCCTCACCCCTCTTATAAAAGGGCACTCCTCCTTCTCATTTCTTCACACCTTAAAAGCCTTTTGGTTCGGCCACACTCTTCCCAAATACTCTCCCAACATCCCTCACTACAACCTAGAGGCCTTAGTTTGATCAGAAAGCCAACCTAAGGATCCCTTTGATCAAATCAAAAGGAAGAACCCGAAGAAGAGGTAATGATTTCACCACCCTTCTCCAAGTTCATTTCTTCTTCCACTTCTTCTTCCTTTGTTCTTACCATTCTAAAATAATAACTCCAGTATCTCACATATACTGTGATGTTATTATAAATATGGTACAACCATATTCAGTATTCTATCCACCCTTTGAATAACATGTCACCATACTTGCGTACGTACGGCTTACCGTCTCCACGTCGTGGTGTAATTGTTATTCAATATGATATTATTTGGATGAGTATAATAATGATGTGTAACTCATGTAAATAATAAATATAACATGTTAATGATTCTGTATATATGATATACCATCCATTTATATATTATTTTAATATCAAAAGAATGATATTATCGCTCGTGCGTACGTACGGACTACCGTCTCCACGAACGCGATGAGATTCATTCTCCATCATATCCATTCAAGTATAATTATCATTATATGATTTAAAAATTATGTTTAAGGACTAGATATCATTCTGGATATGAATAAGATACAACAACCATGGCTTATGTAACAAAACATATAAAAGAAAATGAGTAAGTTAACTCCCGAAACGACGATAATTCTAAGATATTATTAACAAATCAATTTTAAAAGATCATATATGATATCATATTAATATATATGATTCTTGTATAATTTAATAACAACTATTTCACCATTATACAGGAGGTTAACCTACCCCAACCAAGGAAATGTACAAGGTAAGGGTTTACTTTACAACCTCTTCATTATCCAAGGTTGTTTATACGTAATAATCTACCGGGATCTCTTTATCATCCACATCCATGTTTCTTAAAAATGTATTTCAAAACATTTTTACTATTTACAAGAATATGGGTTAAAGTCATTTATACCCTTGTTTGACTTTTTATAAGAGGTTTATAAAGGAATCTTTCCGTCGTTTTCAAAACAAGGTCCTTTTTAACCTTTTCGACAGAATTGAGGTAAGAATGCTTTTTTAACTTATACGGCGGGTGCGGTTATTTTACACCGTTATAAAATCTTCAAAGCTTTCCTTACAAGCTTATAAGATTATTTTTAAAGAAAATGTTTTATTTTATATGGATCTTAAATGATTTCAAAATAAAATGAGATATTTCTTTAAAAAGAATTTTGATTTCATCTATGTCAACATCCTTTGATGGATTTTAAGATTATTTGAAGTTGATTTATTATGATACAAAACTTCTATATTGTATTGAAGGTTTTGTGATATGTTTGACTGTGGATGTGCTATTTTTATACCATTCATAGTTTATGGTGAAAGTATTGACATTTCGTATGCTAGTTTTAATACGAATGTTTATGTTATATTTAAACCTTTTCATATGGGAATGCATTGGACTTAATAAGTGACGGGTGGAGCCCGCTATAGCTCCTCGATGCATCGGTAGGTCTCATGAGACAAACTAGTATCTTGGCACAAGGCCTTGACAAAATCTTATTTGTAGTCTTGGCACGAGGCCTTGGCTATGTGGTTATGATAGTCTGGCATTATGCATTCCAACATTATGAAAGTGGTTATTGATTTTTGCATGTGATTATTCGATTAGTAGAATATCCATGTGAATAATTAAATGGCATTATTTCATTTTATTTATGCCATACCATGTTGAAAGTTCATGTTTAAAAGGCTTTTGTTTTAGTTATACATTGCCTTAAATGTTTATTCTTATTGATGAAAGTTTCCGCTATATTGTTATCCATACTGGGCATTTGAGCTCACCCCTTTTCTATGTTTTATTTTTCCCAGGAAGTGAAGATGTAAGTTATGAATGACCTGCAGAGATATTATGAGGGGATTATAGTGTGGACTGTGGAAACATTATGTTGTTGTAGTAGTTTTTCATTTTATGATGTAATGTAAAACTTATGAATATATCTAGTGTTTCCAAGGCTACTAAACCAATCGGTCTTTCGAGATTTGATCTTTCTTGTGATCATGCCAATGTTACGAAGTAATGCACCGACTCTGGGTAAATGGGGTCGGGGCGTTACAGTTGGTATCAGAGGAAGTTTAGTACAAACCTTGGAAACTAGATTTAGATAAACTCTGATTAGAGCACGTAGACCTAAGATGAACTTTCTGGATTAGTATAGAAGAACTTTCTAGACTTTTGGTATCGTAGAGATTTTTTGAGTTTTCCGAGCAATACATCCCTGTCTAGATACGAGCGGGTAGAGGCGGCTCTGGCACAGATGTACCTAGGGGTAAAACCCGAAAACACCGCTTTGAGCTAGACTCGAACGGGAACTGGTGCACGACAACGGGCCTTGCTGCACTCTTGGTTACGACACTCCCGGGGGATATGCTTAGGATAACTCTCATTTTCTTTACAAATCATTATGAAAGGTTTATGAGTATATACTTACTCAAAGAAAACATTTTTATGATTATGGATTATATCCATAAATAGTTCAATTTATGTTAAGTGTTTTATAAGTATGGGATTATGTGTTTTGATTCATAAACTGATCTAGTTTATGCCATGGTATAGAAATGGCGCCCAGTAGAAGGAATGAGAACTCCAGAAATACACATGATTCAAAGAGAAGGAAGGATCATATCATTCATGGTCTTAAGCTAGAATTTATAAGAGAAATAGTCTCCCATGTATTATCATCATATGAAGAAATAATATCATGTGTTGATAAGATATGTAAAGAGTTTACTGGGTCTTATGGCTTTGAAGGGAAGCAAGAGAAGAAAGGAATGGAAGAGAGAAAGATGGATAAAGGGAAGAGGGAAAAGAAGAATTTTCCCATATGTGGTAATTGTGGAAAGAAACACCCTGGAACTTGCCTGAAAGGAATGGGAGGTTGTTATAAGTGTGGAGGAAAATGGCACAAAGTATGTGACTGCAAGGGTAAGAAAATGGTTTTAAATGTACAATGCTTCATTTGCAAGTAGTTTGGACACTACTCGAACCTATGTCCCAGTCATCAGACTATGCCGCAAATGATGTTATTGGATAATAACCAAGTTATGATACTACCACAGATGAAGAGGAATGATTAGAGTTCTTATGTTGATTATGTCAATTGAGTGTTGTACCCACAATGTACTTGTTATAATAATTATGGAGTATTTAAGGATTGTACTGCAGTACTATTTCATTAAGGACTTGAGATTGTGTGGAACAAAGAAAAGTGACTCAATAGCAGGATAAATTTTTGGAAAATATATGGTTGAGAGAAAGATAAACCATAATATGGTTCTGATACCGAGTTAGTGATTTTAGAATAATACATGATTGATTTGGATAAATTATGTTGGATATTCTTGACTACCTTGAAACTGATTAATGATTTGTATATTCCATCATTTTTTTTGGGGTTTAAAACATTTTTGGATTGATGAATTATATCCAGTATTCTATATGGAATAGGGGAGCATGAATGTAATCAATAAGGAATATGGTAATTCAAGATGTTTCAGTTCATTAAAAGAATACAAGATGAAGGTATTCATATGCTATTACGGGGTAAAAAGGATCTATATTATGTTTACCTTCCTTATAAATGTTGGACTGTGAGTTTGGACAGAAGTATTTTGGATAGTTCTAGTTTGGATTATTTTGGATTACCATAAAAGGACAACTCGGAGGTCGGGCGGCAACCCGTCGCGTCCGGCAAGGCTGCGAGACTTGAACCCGCAACCGAAGGGCGACAAGGGTGTATCACCTACCACTGGCCCACGAGATGTCCTGGATTAAATAATGTTGTTTTTTTTAAATATCTGGTAGATGAATTATAGATTCATTTATTTTGGAACCCTGTACGAATAGTATAAATAAAAAAATTACATTCTATTATCTTTTAGAGTGAAAGATGAGTTTGTGGTAGAAATTTATTAATGGATAAAACTCTAATTATAAAGTAAGTATATCTCCTTATGATCTTAGCCAATCTCATAAATATATTCCTCAACATTAATAAAAGGAACATAGAACAAAAATGTTGTGCTAGATGGTACCTTAAATCATCACTAATTTATGGCTTTGGGATTGTTGGCCTTTTCATAGCCATGTTCTCTACCACTCTCCATCAGATAATTGATGGTTAGATTTCTCCTCCATATCCATATTTTCCTACATGGAACCCTAGTATGTGTTATTTTCGGTAATCTTCATACTTTCCACTCTTTATTTTAAATAGAGGCCTCATTAATTCTTTTTTCGATGAGGGATTTCAACTAAGATATTTTCAAACGTCAAAAATGTGTTATCCCAATACCCTATATTTTGTTGAACCGATGGTACTTCAAATCATCATAGATTGATGAGTTTAAGGACCTCAATTTTATACTTTTTTGTGATTGATGACCTCAATCACTACCTATAAATATTTACGTTTTTCCTCCAATTATATGTCTCTAATTGCCACTAATGTTCTCCTAATCAAGATCATAATTTGGTGGTGACCCTTTCATTTCTCTTTTCCTCATATTAAGACTAAATTTTAGTAACCCAATTTCCGATGTGGGTTTTCCCACAAATATATTTTCTATTTTCAACATTTTATTTTCGAAGAACAATTTCAAATTGCGAGGACGCAATTTATTGAAGGAGGGGAGAATGTAACACCCCAAGATTTCATAGTGTGTTATTTCTTCAAAATAATTCAATAACATGCACTACACGCAACACTGAGTTCAATCACACCATGACTTTCAAAAAAAAGCCATTCAAAAGTGGTTATGAATTGTATTATCTAAATTTTAAACTTTATATAATCCTTATAATTTTAGAATCCATATTATGAGTTTCTTAGATATAATGCAAGAACAAATTCATTTTCAGTATTGCACTTTTATCAACTTTTAATAGTGAACCCTTTTTAAATACAATATTTTAAACTTTTTGACTAAATGGGGACATCAAAAATTTAAAATGAAACATCCCAAGCTTCCACGGTACACTTTCTTTGAATAATACAGTAGCGTGTGTTGTACGCAACCTTGAGTTTTAACACACACCACAACCAATCAAACTAGTCGTTATGAATAGTAATACCTACTTTTTAAAATTATATATATTTTATATTTTAAAATGGAATTCATATTTGGATTCGGAATATCGAATTTATCCTAAGGTGAAATTTTGGTACATTTCGGATAACTTTCATATTTTGATGAATAGTGAAAATTACTAAATTTTAATTAAAAACAACTATTTTAATCAAAATAATTAATAGTGATAAATTATGAATTTTAGTGGTTTTAAAGTATATTTATAATATACTTTTACCATTTAATATAATGTTGTTCATTGGACATAATTTTACAATTAAACCGAACATAAACAAGTGTAAATCTTTTGATAGTTATTATCTCTTAAAAACACGCTTTTTGTTTTGACAGCGGGAATTGATTTTAAATTAATTTCTGCCACTTCTGTGTTTAGAATTTAGGAAAGTTGATTCCATATTTGGAATCAGGATGTTCAAATTGTGTAAATAGGTAATTTTTATTTTTAGACATTTTGAATAATTACTGCGGTAAATATTTTATTTACCATGGTTAAGGGTAAATCCGGTAAATAAGGGTTAACAAAATAATATTATAATAATACTAAATTACCCTAAAACGTGTCTTAACCCTATTGGTTGATACATGGTCGACCATGGGAATCTTTGGGTCTATTTTGGGACCCCATGGATCCACTTGTAAGTGATAATGACACTTTATTTTAATTAAGTCAAAATGAATACAAAAATGACACAAGCATATATCTTTTAGCAAAACAATTGTTACATAAGGTTATATAAGTTGGATTTTAGATTATAAATATTAATTAGAAATCTAAAAAGATTTCCTACATAATTATATTTTATTTATAATTTTTAGACATGAAATAATTTATTTTATTTATGACACAATGATGATGCAGTAATTACTATAATAGTGAAAAATTAAAATAATTGATATTATAAATACCCAAATAAATATAATATGAAACTTTTAATGAATTAAACTAATTTTCTAGGATAATATGATATATTAGGATTGATTTAATTGAAATTGTTCGAAGTAATAAATCTGTTATGAGTTTCACAAAAATCAACTATTGAATAGTGTCAAAATTGACATAAAAGAGTTCTTAAAACAAATATTATATTATTAATTGATATTAAATTCCTAAAAATCTAAGGTTCGGCCAAGAGACTTATATCATGATAGGTTCATCATTAATGTACCACTTTGTGTTCTCTTGGATGTATATAGTAAGTTTATTAACCATATTATATAAAAATACAAAGAGACATTGTAAAAGTGAAACTAATTAACTTAGAGTTAATACTTAAAGATAAGGTTAATATAAGTACCCAAACCTGTCTAAATTCTATTGGTTGAGTGGTTTTAGACCTATCCCTACCTTAAACTTTGAATAATAAGCTTTGGAGCCATTAGAAACCGAATATGAATTTATTATAAATTAATATTTCTAGCTTTTCCAAAGGTGCCCCTCACCCCTCTTATAAAAGGGCACTCCTCCTTATCATTTCTTCACACCTTCAAAGCCTTTTTGTTCGGCCACACTCTGCCCAAATACTCTCCCAACATCCCTCACTACAACATAGAGGCCTTATTTTGATCAGAAATCCATCCTATGGAGCCCTTTTTATCAAATCAAAAGGAAGAACCCGAAGAAGAGGTAATGATTTCACCACCCTTCTCCAAGTTCATTTCTTCTTCCACTTCTTCTTCCTTTGTTCTTACCATTCTAAAATAATAAATCCAGTATCTCACATATACTGTGATGTTATTATAAATATGGTACAACCATATTCAGTATTCTATCCACCCTTTGAATAACATGTCACCATACGTGCGTACGTACGGCTTACCGTCTCCACGTCGTGGTGTAATTGTTATTCAATATAATATTATTTGGATAGGTATAATAATGATGTGTAACTCATGTAAATAATAAATATAACATGTTAATAATTCTGTATATATGATATACAATCCATTTATATATTATTTTAATATCAAAAGAATGATATTATCGCTCGTGCGTACGTACGGACTACCGTCTCCACGAACGCGATGAGATTCATTCTCCATCATATCCATTCAAGTATAATTATCATTTGATGATTTAAAAATGATGTTTAAGGACTAGATATCATTCTGGATATGAATAAGATACAACAACCATGGCTTATGTAACAAAACATATAAAAGAAAATGAGTAAGTTAACTCCCGAAACGACGATAATTCAAAGATATTATTAACAAATCAATGTTAAAAGATCATATATGATATCATATTAATATATATGATTCTTGTATAATTTAATAAAAACTATTTCACCATTATACAGGAGGTTAACTTACCCCAACCAAGGAAAATTACAAGGTAAGGGTTTACTTTACAACCTCTTCATTATCCAAGGTTGTTTATACGTAATAATCTACTGGGATCTCTTTATCATCCACTTCCATGTTTCTTAAAAATGTATTTCAAAACATTTTTACTATTTACAAGAATATGGGTTAAAGTCATTTATACCCTTGTTTGACTTTTTATAAGAGGTTTATAAAGGAATCTTTCCGTCGTTTTCAAAACAAGGTGCTTTTTAACCTTTTCGACAGAATTGAGGTAAGAATGTTTTTTTTAACTTATACGGCGGGTGCGGTTATTTTACGCCGTTATAAAATCTTCAAAGCGTTCCTTACAAGCTTATAAGATTAATTTTAAAGAAAATGTTTTATTTTATATGGATCTTAAATGATTTCAAAATAAAAGGAGATATTTCTTTAAAAAGAATTTTGATTTCATCTATGTCAACATCCTTTGATGGATTTTAAGATTATTTGAAGTTGATTTATTATGATACAAAACTTCTATATTGTATTGAAGGTTTTGTGATATGTTTGACTGTGGATGTGCTATTTTTATACCATTCATAGTTTATGGTGAAAGTATTGACATTTCATATGCTAGTTTTAATACGAATGTTTATGTTATATTTAAACCTTTTCATATGGGAATGCATTGGACTTAATAAGTGACGGGTGGAGCCCGCTATATCTCCTCGATGCATCGGTAGGTCTCATGAAACAACCTAGTGTCTTGGCACAAGGCCTTGACAAAATCTTATTTGTAGTCTTGGCACGAGGCCTTGGCTATGTGGTTATGATAGTCTGGAATTATGCATTCCAACATTATGAAAGTGGTTATTGATTTTTGCATGTGATTATTCGATTAGTAGAATATCCATGTGAATAATTAAATGGCATTATTTCATTTTATTTATGCCATACCATATTGAAAGTTCATGTTTAAAAGGCTTTTGTTTTAGTTATACATTGCCTTAAATATTTATTCTTATTGATGAAAGTTTCCGCTATATTGTTATCCTTACTGGGCATTTGAGCTCACCCCTTTTCTATGTTTTATTTTTCCTAGGAAGTGAAGATGTAAGTTATGAATGACCTGCAGGGATATTATGAGGGGATTATAGTGTGGATTGTGGAAACATTGTGTTGTTGTAGTAGTTTTTCATTTTATGATGTAATGTAAAACTTATGAATATATCTAGTGTTTCCAAGGCTACTAAACCAATCGGTCTTTCGAGATTTGATCTTTCTTGTGATCATGCCAATGTTACGAAGTAATGCACCGAATCTGGGTAAATGGGGTCGGGGCGTTACAACTACATTAATTTGATTAATATAAAATTACAACATGATGAACCCGATTCAATTTGATGACTTTTTATCTTCGTAAATAAATTTTTAATTAAACCCATCTTATGTTCATTAACAATTTCTATCTATAATGAAATAATAAACAAGGAAGTAATAGATATGACGCTATCTAGGAAAATAAGAGTCTATATCATATGATCAATATTAATTTTTTTATCCATTTCAAATATTTATTATGTCAATTCTATTGTGATCCAGGGGGATAAGAAATGTTAAATCCTCAGTTTCACATTGAATAATATAGACGAAACGAATCCCCTACCTCAAAGAGTTCTTGATTTTTTTTATAAGATAATTATCCACACAAATGATTACAATCTCCACCCCCATGAAAACTGCAACAAACTGAGGACGTCGCCCCAGGACCGCACCACCCTAAAAACTAATTAAATTGCATTAGATTATTGATATCACATGTCATAAGTTGTAAAGGAAAAAATTGATGAAATGGGTTGAATAAAACATAAGAACATAGGTAGATCATAAATTCTATCTATTATGGAACAACACTTGATACATGCACCAAAATAGGGGGTGTGCGGGAAGAAGGAAGAAACCTTAAGGGGAATTAATCCAAGGATTATGGTTCGATCATGCTACTCTTATGAGAATAAGGAATGGTTCGAGATTCTTGCACTAGGGAACAACAATGTTGATTAATAAAAGATGATATATTTTACCTATAGAATATTTAATAGAGAAGTTTTTTAAGTCTAGATGGTTATTACATTAAAATTGTATTGCATTAAACCACATGGATTGACCAAGAAAAGTCATCTTGAGCCTTTGTAAAATAAATATTATAGTTATGGATTTTAATTGGCATTAAATCCATAATAATATGGTGTTGAATTAATTTTACATCAAAAAACGTCAATGCGGAGAATATGTAGGATAATGGAAACATTGTATACCAACCGATGAAGGAAACACTATTCACTGGCCGATGCTGGAAAAAATTTTCACAAATGAATCACCAACAATGATAGAACCTTTCACAAAATGACCCACCAACCCAGATGACAGTTTTCACATAATGACTCACCGACCCCGATTAATATGTTCACATAATGACTCAATGACACTGATGACAGTGTTCACAGAATGACTCACCGACTATAATAGCACTACTAACATAATGACACGCTGATATAGATGGAACTGTTAATAGAATGACTCACCGACATTGATGTCCCTGTTTATAGAGTGAATAATGACCACTGATAAAAACGTTGATATACTTACTCAAAGACATTGATGGAACTGTTCACATAATGACTCACCGATGCTGATGAAATTGTTCATAGAATTACTCATCGACTCAAATGGAACAATTCACCGAATGAATCATCAACACTAATGAGATTGTTCAAAAAATAAATCCCCAACAGTAATAAAATAGTTTACAAGATGACTCACTGAAACCAATAAAACTGTTCATAGAATGACTCGATAACACCAATGACACTTTTCACAAAATGATTCATCAACACTGATGACACTGTTCATATAATGACTCACTAACACTGATTCCAATGTTCAAAGAAAGACTCATCGACATCGATGGAACAATTAAAATAATGACACACTGAAACGGATAACACTATTCACAGAATGAATCACCAACGGTGAAGAAAATGTTCACAAAACGTCTCAACAACACTGATGAATGTGATTACAAAATTACTGATCAATAGTGATGGCACTGTTCACAAAATGACTCATCGACACCATTGACATTGTTCATAGGATAACTCACCTTTAAATGACATTTTTTCTAGACAAAATTTAGAAATTAGGCAGTGTGA
Organism: Viscum album; assembly: GCA_963277665.1. NCBI lineage: Eukaryota > Viridiplantae > Streptophyta > Magnoliopsida > Santalales > Viscaceae > Viscum > Viscum album. The sequence goes on along the minus strand of OY728157.1, from coordinate 38,170,132 downwards.
TGGGTATCAGTCACATTGACCTACCTAAACAAATGAAACAACATATTTCATAATGAAATGGGCCAGATCAGTCTGGGCCATTAAATAATATACCTCTCAAAAAATACTAGTCCTCGATAATCCAAAACCACCCCAAAATGAAAGAGAAAAGGGGTCCGAACAACCACCCATCGAGATACCTCTCAAAAGAGGGAAGGAAACAAAAGAAACAAAAGAAAGACATATTGTAAATATGAATAGTATATAACGAAAAAGAAATCATCGTTACCTAAAAAGTGTTAAACTTCATCCAGCTATTGGTACTGAGTGCATATCTACCACTAGTGTTCCTATGTACTCCCCTCCATGTCACCGTATCTTTACAAGACATGAACCATGGGGATAGAACACCCACACCACAACTTCTCTTTACGGTCATTGATTTCCATAGTCCACTCCTCAATGGTTGCATCATAATCAACATCGATCACTCCCCAATCGATGACATGAGATTAATATTGAAGAAAAAATTAGATTTGTGACACATGAAAAAAACGTGTATCTAGCTCATATGTGGGGGATGTTCTACGAGATATTCCATGGCCCCACCACGATCCATCACCTCGAAAGGACCAACAAATGTGGGGCATAACTTACTACTATGACCAAACAGTCTCTTCTCATGATGTAAAGTCACCTTTAAAAACACGTGATCCCCAACATCAAACTCCAAGGGTCTCCTCCTTTAATGGAAATATGATTTTTGATGATCTTGTGATGTCTTCATCCCCTTATGGTTAACCTTAACCATATCTGTCATATTCTGCACTAGCTACGATCTGAGAATTGATGAATCTATGACTGTAGTGTAGCATAATGGAGAACAGAATGGTCGGCCATACATTGCATCCAATGGTGCTATAATGATGGTGGAGTGAAAAGTATAATTATAAGGGAACTCCACTATGGGAATGTGCCTCATCAAAAAACCTCTAAAATCTAGGTCACAAGAGTGCAAAATGTCTTCAAGAGTCAGGATGGTCCATTCTGTCTGGCCATTTGTATGGGGATGAAATAAAGTGTTAAGGCATAGATAAGATCCAAAATCATGTTAGGGAACAATATAAAACCTAGAGGTAAAGAGAGAATCTAGATTGAAAATGATCATCCTCGGGACTCTATTGAGTCTCATCATCTCCTCCAGATACTACCTCATCAAAACATACACTGAGCTCAATTCCCTAATTTCTATGAAGTGAAATGATTTTGTTAAATGATATACTACTATCCAAATAGATTCACAGACTCCATGTGATCGAGGTAAACATGTAAAAAAGTACATTGAGTTGTCCTCCCACTTCCACTGAGGAATATCTAGTGTCTAGAGAAAACCACCAATGACAGGGTGATCGACCTTTAACTTATGATAGATCAATCATCGAGATAAAAACTCTGAAACTGCATGCTTGTTCCCTGGCCACTAAAACTAACACCTGAAGACATGGTACATCTCTGTCAGTCCAGGATGCAGCGCTAAAGGTGAACTATGAAACTCATTGTGAACTGTCTCACACATATCCAAATGAACTGAAATTCTTCCCTTATACAACACATGATGTTTTTCATCATCATTTCAACCATCAAGGTCCTTTCCACAATTAACTCGGTCTCTTTGTAACTCCACCAATAGATCTCCCCACATGGACTCTTCCACAAAATTCACTAGAGATGACATAACTGTCATCTAAAAAAGAAAACCTCCACCCCAACTTCTCCCATATAGATATTTAATTATGAATGATCATCCACAACTCTCAATGAATTACCAGATTCATGCACTACATCACTATGTGAATTCCTGCTCAGCACGCCTGCCACAACATTCCCCTTTCTAGGTGTATATGATATTTCAACGTCATATTACAATCATAACTTTATCCACCATTACCACCACATGTTCAAGTAAAGCTTCAAGATAACATACCCCATGCTCTTATGATTGGTGAAAACCAAAAATTTATCACCAAGGATGTAATGTATCCACATATTTAGAGAAAAAACCATGGCTTCTAACACAACATTTTGGGTGGTGTAGTTAATTTCATGGGGAATCAACTTCTGAGTCCCAAAAAAACTACTGATCTTTACTGCATCAAAACACAACCCGAATATAAAGCATTGCAGAAAACATAATAACAAACTCTCTCTATTGGAAGAAAATGAAAAGAAGCACTTCCCAACTTCTCTTTCATATGCTCGAATGCTTCATGACACTGATCATTCCACACTAATTTCTGATCCTTTCATGTCAATGATTTTAGAGGAGTCAAAATTTAAGATAAATCGGCGATGAAACTCTTGTAGTATCATATGAGACCAATAAAACATCGCACCATGTCCGCTTTCATGGGGGCTTCCCAAGACATAATTGATCCTATCATCAACAAATCCACATATAATCCATGTTGGGACACTATATTCCCCAAGAAATAAACTTATCGAGCCCATAACTCAGACATGAAAAAAATACCAAAAAGCTACTTTTGATGAAGAACTCCCAAAACGGCATGCAGATGCTCTGCATGATCCTCCTTAGATGTAGAGTAAAAAAGGATATCATCAATTAAAACCACCAAAAACTTATCCAAGAACTTGCAGAACACATAATTCATCAATCCCATTAACACATTTTTGGAATTCGTCTTTCCAAACGACATTACAATGGACTCATAATTTCCATTACGTCAATAGAATGTAGTCTTTGGGATATCTCCATCCTTAAAATTCATGTGATGTTATCATAACCGTAATTAAATATTATAGAACAAATGTTCAACCTTTATTTGATCGAATAAATCATCAATCCATGAAAGAGGATATGGAATCATCACTTTCACTTTGTTTAAGCTATGATAATCATTTCAAAACCGCTAACTGCCATCAGCCTTCTTCACAAACAAAATCAGTGGACCCCACAATGACACTCATGGTCAAACAAATCCTCTCTATAATGAATCATAAATATGTATATGTATATCTTTTAACACAAAAAGGAACATCCAATATATAGATTCAGAGACTGGATACTCTCCTGGATGTATCTTGATCCGAAACTCGATCTCTCATCATGTGGGTACTTTTATAACCTCTTCTAAAAATGCATCATTATACACATCTACGACCCTGGGAAAAACAAACTATTGAACCTAGTAAGAACATAGCATCCGTACAGCCATCAAGGAAGATAAGGATTGAACATTCCTATGACCCATTTGAGGGTCATTCTTAATAAAAAACAACACTACCACTCCATTATCATCAATGAACACCCCTTCCTCCTAATTTATTCCATAATAGTCTTCACTAAATACAATAAATTCATACCGAGGATGACACCATATGATTTTATCCATAAACAAAGAATATCTACTAAAGAGATTTTCTACCCCAGCACTAGCTCACATTCTCTACATACTTCAAACATGTCATCTCGACCTCAAACAGGAGTAGGCAATGCCATGGACAATGGAAGAATCTCTCCCTCAAGTCCCAAATAATGGAAAAGTGCATGTGATATGAAGTAGTATGTCACTACTGCTTCATTGAATGGAATAAACCCATGTATAATACAAGTAATGGGTAACTCGAATGACATCTGGATCACCTCGTACTAGAATAACTAAAGCATGAAACTGATCACGACCTCCAACACCACCAATCTAACTCCGATAAAGACCACCACCACAAGAACACTCTTCTCTCTGAGTACAGGGAGCCTCACTATGTTGTCCTCTAAATTTCCCATCTTCTCTTTGCTGATCCAATACTGGTGCACTCTGCTGCTGATGACTCGGCTGTAACTCCCTCAAAAAAGGAACATGGAAAGGTACACCTGGAACATGGTGACTGTAATGAATGGTTTGGAACTATTGATTCTTATGCCTCATCTTCCACAAGAAAAATAATAACACGATCCCTTGGAATGTTCCTGAGTTCCTCCACCCCTAGAGAAACAGGATTCAGAGGGCTGGAACCTACCACCGGCCAAATGAAAATTTTTTTTTCCAAAAAAACATGTAAATCTAGAACACATGTCTACTTCGTGAAAAATCATGATGACTTACCTCTAATCAAGATCAATTTATAGCCTATATCCATTATAATACCTCTTACCTCACAAACACCTCATGATATGTCTTCCATATGATCTGGGTGACCTAGAACTAGATCTCTCGATGCAAAGCCACCTCAAAATACCTCTCCCTTTCCACCTCATCTAGAAATAGGTCCGAATAATATCGTAAAAGTTTCCTAAAACAGATTCCAAAATCTCAATCATTGGAGCTCTGATGTCGAAGGGAAAGATGTTCATGGTGACTAGAAAACTTTGTGGCCATAGAATATAACTTGACTCTAAACATATATCAGAACTCCTCCAATGAGATCGTTGACTCCATGATATCCCTAAGAAACAAAAACCACCACTGACTCACTTCTCTACACAACATCATCACATACAATGAAATCCAGTGCTCCTTTAGAGCATGAATCAAATTAAACCGTATCTCGACCTCCATCAACGAGTCTTCAATGAAAGAATCTAAAATAGAGCCCTCATACTTTTTCAGAATATGGATCTAAAACTCTAAGAGAGTCATCCTCCATGTTTCATCATCGTCATCCTCTACCCTATGGAGATCTACTAGCATAGCCTGCTAGAAATCATCAGCACAAAGCCGACGAGGATGTAGACCCGGAGCCATACTTGCAAAATAAAAATTAGTTAGAGATCCTAAACCTAGAATATTATAGACTCAATATTAATTAATTAATTGTTTAGTTTTATTCATTTTAGGTTATCTTATCTCCAGTTCTACCTATTCACACATATGCACAATGGTGAATGTTTCATGATCCATTCATAGGTCTCTACCCTGTGACAAGCATCACCTCGTTTGGTAACCATTGTAAACTTAATGGTTTGTTCATTATATCACAGGGGGCCTAAAGACCTATGTCTCATCCTATCTCTAGTGTTATATCACATGCTAAACATGGCTGACACAATTTACCTACCAAACCATGAAACCTCACATGTGCTTAATACTTTACTACTTACAATCACTCAACCAGACCTCTATTACATCTCTGTCACGACTCCCTCTATACAAGGTGAACCCCTCCTTGGATGGAAAAGTGGGAAGGGAGATAATGACCCCTATGTTCGGCATCCATTAGGCCCCAACATGGCTATTAGCACCATGGGTAGGGTAAACACAAAAATTGAAGGCAATAACCTCTAAAAGAACACATGAGAAAGAAAGAGATATGTTAGAGACCAACCAGATCCAACTCAAAAATTAATATAAAAGAAGACTTAATTACACATATGTTACTTCATGAAAAAATACTATACTTAAAAGGGAAAACTGAAAGTACCAAATGCATGTAAAAGTGGAAAGAACCATGAAGTCTGAACATCTCTTGCAACCCCATGTTTCTAGTAACAATCTTGTTCTAAAACCTGTACCAAATTCCCGGAAAAACAGTTTATATATACACAGGGTTAGTGTAATATTATACTTAGTAGGGTCATCCACGGAGCATCTCTTACATAAGTAAAGAAGGCATACTAAGCATATTGAAAAAAAAAGTGAAACTAACTAGTCGCCTAAATAGGTATACTATGTTCATAGCCTCATCATGGCAACTCTCACCAAGTATTTCATACAAGATTATAAAATAAAATATGGAATATCATGGTTACCCCACTACCTATTCCACAAAATTTTTCTGCTTTTCCACAATTTCCTACTTTTTTTAAAAGGCAGTGACAGGAATTGGTAACCCAATTCATGCCACAAAATGTTTATTTAATTTAATGAAAATCAGTAAAATCATGATATGTAAATAACATACACCAGTTGGGATTGAGGGGGAGTGTAAGTTGAGTTACCAAGAAGAAGAAAAAATAAACTCAAGAATAAGAAGAAAAAAATTGAAAATCCATGATAGCAGTTAGACCATGATCTCCATAAGGATAAGAAATGAAGATGTAGTCCAATACCAGAAGACATTCAGTAGATTATGCTACAACAATCAAGAACCTTGGCTACAGTAGAAGAAACACCGCAATCTTGATCTCTCTCAAGAATGAACAACACATGATCTTCCAAACATCTTCAAGAAAATCAGCAGTTCATTGCAAATACCAGAAAATAAATCCACACAATCCTCATATATAGAAATACCCATCATCAACCATATGCATTAGGCACTAAATTCTGAAATTTCTAATCATCACACATCACCCACCATAAGAGTGGACAAGAAACATAGAACATCCCCCAAAATAATTGGGGGAACTATGAACCTTCAATTATGTCATCATCTATTCCATGAAATCCAAATCAGTTGCATGGAGGGGTCATATAATCCAGTAGGTATCTTCAAATCTATAGTTAATCATGATAGAATGATTCATCTTCCCACTACCTCCATTTTATTCAAGGATCACACTGTAGTTGAAAACATCTTCACAAATTCCCACCGAACTGCATTTATTGATCCATAAGAAACAAAAACCATAGTTTAATGACATATCTTAAATGTAAAAAAACACTCATAAAGAGTGCATAATACTTGAAAAATGGATAGACTGATCTGCTAAAAGAGCATTAAGATGTTCGCTACTTCATCTTCGCACCATGAAAAAAGGAGGTCGTGATAAACCTACTTCTGGGAGAACAGTTTGAGTTGCTTCTCCCCACACTAATGAAGACTATAATAGCCTCATCCATGAAAAAAACCAATCAACAATGGAATCCCTAGAAAAAGGTCAGCTTCTGGGGGAAAATATTCTGTGTAAACAGAGTAGGGTTCTTCATAGAACACAAAAGCCAAAACAAACGAAGGGTGGGGATGGGTACAATAAAACCTCCAGAGACCCAAAATAATCTTAAAGATTCATTTCCATTTGATATATTTATTGTTGAAGCTTGGATCCTTTATAAATTCCTTAACAACATTGATAAACATTATCTTTCTGAGATCAAGATAGGAATTCTCTATCATATCACGATTTTTATACTGCCTAAATTTAGTTATATCATTCTCATCTATCTGTGAGTCGAGGTTATTTGGAAAATCCAATTTTTCTAGAACTACATAGGTGTCCCTATATGCAATATCATTTTCATCATCCTCGTTGGATGACCATTCAGAGTTCAAATAATCAGAGGAACTTACTAAATCAGTTTAGTGGGATGATACCTTCTTAGTAGGGGCTGGTTGTTGGGGAATTGTGTTTTGTTCCTTCGTGCTTGTAGCTACGAAACGTGTAGCAATTGTTCTTTCTATATTGATTTAACCCCTACATTTCCAAGTGTTCCTAGAACATGGATTAATGAAGCATTCAGAGTTAATTATTTATTTCTTCCCTTTTTTAACTCTTTATTTAAGGAACTCTTCATCCAATTGGAATGGTATGTCAAGTTCAACTTCCAAGGTTTATTCCTGGTTAGAATGCCCAGTTTCTATCTCTCTTCCCAATGATTTGTTTCCCTCCAAATTGGATGCTTCTTAATTGTAGATATCTTGTTTTTATTTTTCAGAGGGATTTATTGTGCATGCCCAAATGTCCTACATCCTAATCCATCTTGCTCCCTAATGGCATTCCAGTAGACACCTAGTCGTAGCACCACAACATGCACCACGTGAAAAAACCCCACCACGTCCATATTGCTAAATTTAAAATTGTATTTTTTAGGATCCCTGAAATCTTTCATAACATGTATTATACATAACGTTTTAATCCTCATGTCATTTATCCAATACACAGAGTAAGTATCGTCAAGAAATCACATCCTATACAAATCACACCGATAGTAGTCCATAGTATTCAATTTCAATAATATATGTATGTGAGTAACCACAAGCCATTATATCCCTCTACACAAATATATCAGTAAAAATAACTATTTTTCCAACCAACAGAAGTAACCATAACGAAAAGAGAGATAGTCCAATGGTGGTATTCATCCATTGACCCTCCCATCGGAATGTTGTGGAAAACACACCCCAAGGCTCAGAATAACCGGGGTGTCATTTTCCCTAACCGACAAGGTGAAGTAGCTTATAAAAACATAAAAAGTATAGAATATATTATATCTCACAAGCACATTATGGTAATAACCTAGTCTTATACTCATCTACAGCTAACATCTCTTATACTCCAGGCTACCACATCGAATACTATGTATCATGTAAGAACACAACCATTAAAAGATATTTATTACATTATTATATTCCCTTGTTATTAGTTTCACTTCATGATTAATATTTCATTTAAAATTAATTAACCATTAAAAATCCAGATTATATTTAATTATCATCACACCCAATGTCCACATTTCCTTTATATTTCAGCGAAGACACTTCATCCCTACAAGCTCCAACCCCATGGTATAACATAATTTATAAATCAAATTTTAACAAAATTATTACATTCTAATATTCCCAAGCATTCTAGAAAAACAATATAAGCTACTAAACATAAGGGAAAAACATACTGAGTAGGTGAACTACTTATCAAGTCATTACCACCTATAAAAAGAGTGTTGAACCATCCACCCTCAAGAAGATAAACATGGATTGAATGTGTCATACCCCACGCATCATCGCCTATTTTGGAAGGAGGGTATGAAAGACCCGCAACCTTGAGAATTTGGGAATGTAAATCCTATAAATTAATCAACATGATTTGTTAATCAAACAATAATTGAAATCCAACATGTTATATCATCTCTATGGTCCTTCCCGATATTCATATTCATAAACTAATGCATCTCCCCACTCTAGTAATGTATTACTAAAACAACCAATGGACATCCCTATGATCACATATCACAACAGCCGTCAATGATCATACCACAACATAAGTAGAAGAAAAACAATGATCATGTCAACTTGGATCCTTTCCATTAAAAAATAATGTGGGTAACTCGGAACAATATGAGAATTTATCTTTTATCAAACAACCAATTCGTTAATACATCATGAATTAACAGATTTATTATTCGTAGGTTCCAATGACGGAAATCCTAAACATTAATCTATCACAAATAATTAAACATGCTCACTGCATCAATTTGATAAACCTCAAATTACAACAAGATGAACCAAAATCATTTACATGCATCATTGAAATATATGATTAATTTACAATTTATCCTAGTTTGCATTAATAATCTATATCCATCAAGATCAACATACTAAAAAGGAATTCATAAGTATCACAAAATCTATGAAAACACGAGGCAATAACATACAATTGGGGCAAATTTATTTATCTCATAAAAATACTTTTTAGGTAAATTACATTGTGATCGAGTGAGATCAAACTAGATAACTCTACAATTGTACTTAAATGAGTAGATAATCAATTAGTCCCATACCTCAAACTGCTCATGAAATTATTTATAAATGAATAGTCCACACAACGAATTATGATATCCTCCCTCATGACAACTACAACCAACTGTGGATGCCACGAAATGCCGACATCCACCCAAACCCAATAAAACACTATTTAAGAATGGTGATCACAATTAGTAACATGGAAAAGTGAAATATGGGGAAAGGGGTTGATGAAAACATAATAACGAAGGTAGATCATACCGTATATCGATGATAGATCCAGAATTCCTACTCGCACAAAAATAGGTGGTGTGCATGAAGTAAGAAGAAACATAAAGGGGAAACGATTCAAGGATTACGGTTCAATCATTCCACTCCTATGGGAATAAAGAATGATTCGAGAATCTCACACCATGCAACAAGAAGTTTGAACCTGGGATGAAGATATTCTATCCATTTAGAAGATTTAACGAATTAGTTGTAGAGACCCAAGATGGACGTACATGGACATTACATTACTTTTTCAGAATAACTAATACATAATATGAACCAAAACTCAATGACCGTAATAGTTTAGTGTCATTGGAAACTCAGAACATAATATTCTAATCATTTTGAATGATCTTCAATATCTACCATAAAGATCTTCCCCTTTTGTTTTCTAACCTAAAACCTTTCTTTATATCCTGGTGAAAAGGACACATAAAATTGGTGATCTCTAATGCTCAGTAAGGAAAAATATATAAAAAATAAAACAATCCATTAACATTTGAATGAAAAACTTGAACTTAAAATATAAACATCAAAATCACGAGCAACGACATAAATCATGGAAGTACGTAAGGCATATATCACAAAGTAACATCAATCATGATAAAATAGTCTGGGAATAAAACATGTAATTGTGGAAAACCATTAATCCCATGATATGATTTCCATAGTTTCCAAAACATTGCTGCAAAGGCCATCTTAGTGTACAAAGTCTCTTTCTGAATCGAGTTCACTCCTAGTTCAAATCATGTATCCTTGAACTAGATTAACTTACTATTCCAGCCAAGTCTATCTCATGAGATATAAATCTTTCCCAAATGAATTGGAGGGAGATATAAGTCCCACCCATCTCATATTGAAATCATTCTTACTTTTGGCACAAAATAAACATAAATCATTCATCAAACCCATTGAATAAAATGGGTTTCATAAACATCATCCCATCATAACATAATCCATTTAAAACAAATGGTTATCATTTCATCATAGGAAGAGTCAAACCACGTAAATAATAGATACAGTATTCTTGAAACTTAAACATGCTACATAATTGCATCTTATATGGAAATTAGCTTTGATAAAACAGTTGAAATGAATTCTTGAGGAAAATATTCTTTCTCCTAAAAAATAAATTTCTTTTCAAAAAATGACACACAATTTTGAAATAAAAGGATTTTATTGAAAATAAACATGAAAACTTGTAGATGAAGCTTCTTGAAAATTAGGCGATATGATACCATAAAAATTCATTCATTCTGTATAAGTTAAAAAAACATTCTCCGCGTACTTTTGTCGGAAAAGTCAAAAAGTTCATCATATGGTAAAAAAAATAAAGATTCTTTATATAACACTATGTAAAAGTCAATTAGGGGTAATAATGACTTTAAAAATACATTGAATAATATTAAACACTTTAAGAAAAAAAATTACGGACATGGATGAAAAATATAACCCCAATAAATACTTATGTATAAGAAATCCCGGATAAAAATGAGATTGCAAAATTTTCCCTTAACTTAGGCTCAATATTCTTCGTATGTATCCAAACCTATAGTATAATACTTTAAATAATTTAATTTACTTAATATATAATCATATTTGTTGTTATGATATCATATATGGTTAACTTATGACTTTATATTACCCATTCTTTTGTAAATTCTATGTTAAATGAGCATTTTGGGTAAAATCATTTTATTTATTGTACATGTTTGGACTTGTTGTTCATGATATTATTATGACATATATCATGTTTTTATTTACTTCCAGACTGTAAATCATGATTTATATCTCATATATATTTAGTGTACATATATATAATAGATAGATAAATGAAATTAAATACAACGTTCATGGAGACGGTAGGACGTACGTACACATGAACATTGTTTTCCTTTCCTTATTGACTTGAATGAAAGTATGTTGATGAAATATATATATATACATAAATCCAGTAGATTTATAATGTCATATATTTCATCATTATTCATTATATATACTTTATAATCATTCTTTAATGGTTAACAAGGAGAATGAATCTCATCACGTCGTGGAGACGGTAATCCGTATGTACACACGTGCGATGATATCATTACCATAATTATTGAATTGAATTGGAGTGGATGATATTATATCTCAGAATCAGTATGATTTTATAATAACTATATATAGTTATTCTTAACACCATTATCTACATCCATGTAAGGTGGTGGTGGGAAAACAGATTACACCATGGCATGGGGACAGTATTCTGTACGTACACACGAGCAGTGATTTCGTTTTCCATAGGATGGATAGTAGGTGACATGTGGTTGTTTAATTTTTATAATAACATATCAGTATATTAGTTATACTTATGGTATTACATTATAATGAAACAACTAAATAATAATATGTTGAAGAAGAAAGTCACATGGACGAGTCGGTGGAAGAGATTACCTCTTCTTCGACACACCTCTTTTAAGCTTCCTCTTAAGGCACTAGAGTTGGTCTTTTGAGAAGACAATAACCTCAATAGTTTTTTTATATAAGTTGATAAGGGAAATGGTTAGGGATTTTCTGATCATGAAATCTCAAAATTGTGTAAACAGAAAAGGGAGGAGGTGCCCTTTTATAAGGGAGGAGAGGGACACATTAGAAAAAACATAGAATATTATTTTATAATAAAGTCATATTCGGTTTATAATAGCTCAAAATTAATTTATTTTGAAGATAATGTGGGTATGTGTCGACATCCTCTCAACCAATAGGATTGAGACATGTTTATGTTACCATTTTAACCTTATCATTTAGATTTAACTCTAAGTAAAATAATTTAACTTTTACAATGTCTTTTTGTTTTCTTACACAATATGTATAATAAACTTATTATTACAAGTACAAATAACCACAAGTTGTTAAATGTAAATTTATATAACCTTATCTAAGTCATTTGATTGAACCATATATTTTTAGGAATATAATAACAATTAATAATAAAATTTTTGTTTTAAAGAATATTTTATGTCAATTTTGACACTGTCTGAATTGATTTTTGTGAAAATCATAAACGATTGATTAGTTAGAAAAAAAATAAATAAATAAATAATAACATGTAACATTAACCTAGAAAATTAGTGGAATTCATAAAAAGTCTGAAATTACATTTATTTGGGTACTTATAACATCAATTAAGTTAATATTTCATTAATAAGGTAATTACTGCATCATCATTGTGTCATAAATAAATTAAATTGTTTAATGTCTAAAAATTAAAACTAAAATAACATTATGTAGGAAATATTTTTATCTTTCTAATTAGTATTTATAGTAGAATTTATCGTATTTTTACCCCTATATTAAAAATGATTTAGTTATTAAACATTGATTTTACCTCTTTTAACTTGTCTTTAAATAAAATAATTATAAGTCTTCTAATCAAAAAAATGGAACATAAAGGGTAATATTTAAATCCTAAGGTTGTTTTGGGTCGAATTACCCTTATCCAATAGAATTAGGACATGTGTAAGGGTAATAATAATATCATTTTTACCCTTAATTACCCTATTTACTTTTAACTATGGTAAATAAATGTAAAAAGTTACTATTCCTCAAAAATTATTTTTATCTTATTGATCCACATTTTACTCCTTGATATTAACCGTGTCTCTCAGATTTATGAAATTTAACTCACAAAAGAGGTAAAATTATGTTTTATGTACAATTGCAAATTTTTCTAGGAGGTCGGTAAAAGACGATGAAAAGTTCAATAAAACTTTTATATATCTAAAATTATTATAAAATGACTCCAATGAATTACATTGAACTTATATAAGTATTATGTATCAATTTTTACCTAAAATAAATTTAAATAAAATAATTAATTAATTAAAAAAAGTCAGTTTTTAAATAGTAACCTAGTGTTTTCACTATTCATCAACAATTGAATGTTTTTAGAAAAATACGAAAAATTCACCCTAGGCTAATTTTGATATTCTAAATCCAAAAAATAAAGTACATTTTAAAATATAAAATTTATAAAATTTCAAAAATTGGATATTACTATTAATAATGGCTGGTTTATAGTAATATTATAACAATATCTCGTTTAGTGAAACTCGGTATTGCGTACTACACACGCTATCGAGGAAGGTCTTGACTGCGTGTAATGCAAGCCAAGTCCGGGCCATGTTTAGTGAATGCTCCATTTGGTGTTGCGTATATCATAATGAAAAAATATTTCATTTATACATTAAACAAAATCTATACTTAATGTTGCGTAGAATAATTTCCAGAAAATGAACTTTAAATTCTGTGTAACACGATCCAAGAATAGTGTTGCATATACTGCATGCTAATACGGTTTTGCATATAGTACAAGATAATCTTGGTGTAGTGTATATAAGATGACATCAAAGAAATTAAAAATAATATATCTCATAAAATCTCTGGGTGTTATAGTAGTGATTGAGGATATGTTGGATATTCCATTACATTAGGATCACCATAAACTAGATATTTTTACCTTGTAATGGCATCACAAGCCTTAAAAATTTAATATAGGAGTTATAGATTTAAAGCGGCCTTAAAACCCATAAAACAAGGTCTTGAATGAATTTTATCTCAATGAAAACTTCAATTGTGTGAAACTATATAATTTTTGAAAAATGTACTCCTACTGATGTTGGAAACACTGCTTACCTACAGATGATTGAAACACAATTCACTAATGACTCACTGACACCAATGGCAGTGTTCACATATTGACTCATGGACACTGATTCCACTGTTCACATAATGACTTGCGGACACCAATGACAATGTTCAACGAATGAATAACTAATACTGATGACAATGTCCGAAGAATAACTCACCAAAACCGATGGCACAATTCATAGTATGACTCATAGACACCGATGGCACTGTTCACAGAATGGCTCATTGATGCCGATGAAACTGTTTTCAGAATGACTCACCAACACTGATGGAAATTTTCCTAGTATGACTCATTGATAGTGATGGTAATGTTCACATAATTACTCCTCAACAATGATGGAACTGTTCACAGAATGACTCGTCGACACAGATAACATTGTTCACAGAATGACTAACCGACAACAATGGTATTATTCGTCGAATGACTCACCAATACAAATGACTCTATCTACAGAATGACTCCCTGACACTGATGTAACTGTTCACAGAATGACCCACCAACACATATTCCACTATTCACAAAATGACTTACCAAATGTGATGGAACTATTCAAAAAATGACTCACTGACACCGATGACAATGTTCACAAAGTGACTCTAGATATCAACAAAACAGTTCACAGAATGACTCACTTACACTGATTGTAATGTTCAAAGAATGACACATTGACTCTAATGACACAATTCATAGAATGACCACCGACACTGATGGCCCTATTCATAGAATTATCAATATACATTTATGACATTTTTCACATAATGAATCACCGACAATGATGGAAGTGTTCACAGAATGACTCACTGACACTGATGACATTATTCATAGAATCACTCACTAACACCATTGGAACTATTCAAGAAATGACTCACATACACCAATGACATTTTTCACAGTATGTCTCGATGTTTCTATGACACCGTTTTAGGAAATAGTTTGGATATTTAGAAATATGTTGGGTTTAATTTACCCTGACATCTCAGAACATCTCAAACACCAGAATTCAGCAAGTAATTGACAAGATAGGCCTAGGCTATTACATGATTACATGTGTCTTATTCAAATTTAATGTTATGAGGAGTCTTCTCCAGGTTGATGGTGTCTGTTTCATTACATATTTCAGGAATTTCATCACCTTAATAATACGGATATGGGAGTGTAGATATTAAAATAGTAGAGTTTGGTCAATCTAGAGGGATCCAGGTGGTGTAAAGAAGTCAAATGAGGGGTGAACATTTATAATTCAAGGGAGGGGAATTCATGTAATATCATAAACTTTTAAAATATATTAAATGTATTATAATGGAATGTTATTCCAAATTGACAATATATGTATATGGTTTGAAATTTTTTATCATATCTTACCCTGTTTCCCAGATTTAATATTTTAATGATTTTTTATGTAATTTAGTATAATATAATTTTCAAAAAATTTCAATATTTGTGATTTACCCACTATTCATTTAATTTGATGTAAAATTTAAAAATATTATTTCAAATATAATAATTTAAAATAACGCTAAAATCCTATATTTATATTCAAAATTCATCAAACAATTAACTTAGTCAAATTATTTAACTTTTAATATTTTTAAATCATTTATTTTAACTTTTCTTAAATGAATTAATACGACATCGATGTTACATAAAGACTTAAGGTAATTATATTTTAACAAAAAAGTATAATGAAATTTACCTCATGAAAATTAATTTTATTAGTCTCAAATATAGTCTTATTTGAATTCATTGCTTTATTTTTCACATATGTAGACACAAAAGATATATTTAAATCTAGTAGTGTGACATTTTGTATGATACATTGATTTAAAAATTATAATGGTAATTTTCATGGAAATGTGTCCATTAATCAAATATATTTCACGAATAAGGATATAAGGGAAGAATTACATTCATGATATATGATTTCGGATAAAAAATTACGGTCTAATCACTTATTTTTTTTAAAAAATTATTATATAAATTTTTAATTATAGAAAAAATAATTATCACCAATGTCACTATTCATATGGAAAATAATAAAAGGACCTATTTAAAAAAATTTATAATCCATATTAGTGATATATATTCCTTTTTTTTCAAATTAAATTTATTAAATTTTCATAAATTTATGTTAATTTTTTTTAGTAACATGAGTGTAAAACCGATTTTTTTAAAAAAAATCATTAATATCAAATATTATGATTTATTTTTTACGCATTATAAGAAAAATATTAAAAAAATTCAAAAATTGTGATAAATATATTATATAAAATTTTCAATATATTCATTAACTAATATTTTATATTATTATTTATTAATATAAATAATAATTGTTCTAAATGAAAAAATTTCATAAAAATATTAATTTTATTTCAAATGATTTATATTTTTATTTCTAATTAATCAATGCCCAATGCAAAAATTGATAAACATGTACCAATATATTTTCCCTAACATAATTATTTATATTGGGATAGACCATTCCTAAAGATAGGTTATAACAATGAATAATATTTTTTTAATAGTATGTCATTGTTCAATTAAACAAAGTGACGTGTGCAACACAAGCTATCGAAAACAAAAAACAATTTAAAGGGAAATTTATTTTTAATACAAGATGTTGTAAAAATACATTTTTTAAATAAATTTCAAATAAATAAAAATTTAATTTACTTGATTTTTGGAAATTAATAATGAAATATGAGACTTGAGGTTAGGGTTTTATGTTATAATCTCATTATTCATGTGTGTTTTTTATGATTAAGTGTTTGATAATATAATGTTTTAATATAACTCTAAAAAAATAAAAAAATTATTATCATTTGTTCATTCCATGAGATTAAATGTATTCCTTAAAATTTTTACACATTATGTACTCAAATGATTAAAATTACTTTTTATGAAGAAACAACATAATTTTTTTTAGATCAATATTACTTTTTCTCTTTTATTGATATTTTCTAGAGATATTTTCAATAATAATATTATTATTATCCTATGATTATTGAATCCCTTTTACCAATTATTGATCAAATCAAAAATAGTTTAAAAATAACTTTCTTTTTGTTTATTGAATGATGTCCCTTTTCATTTTTTACAAAAGTGAGAGATGAATGTTTCTATTATCCTATATGGTATGAACAAAATTTTTGGAATCATGAAAAATTAATTATTTAAAGCGTCATTTCCATGTTTTTATAATATATATAAAAATACTATTAATATAATATTTAAAAATTATTTTGAATTTAAATTAGATATTTCACAATGAAGTGTATTTTCATAATTTATGGTAACATTTCTTATGATAATTATTCATTACATAGGATATGATCAAATGATTACAATTTTATTCTTCATCTAGATTGTCTTTGAAAATGATGATTAGATTATTTTGATCTCCCTTTCTTTTCCATGGTATATACTATGATGATATTATGAAATATTCATGATAAGAATTTTTTTTTCATGGGTTATTATATAATTTTATGATAAATGTTTTATGAATTTGGGTGACACATATTTTTGTATTTCATATTGTGATAGGTGTATTAGGAATTATATATTACTACAATGTATTGGTTAAATTATTATATCATAATAGTTAATTTTGAGTAAATAGTCGATGGACATAATCTGTTATGGAAAAGCATGTATGTGTGCTTAGTCTACTTTGGGAATCAAGTTGATGTTCTTAATCTAGTATGGAAGTAATGTGATGATATAAGATATGTTATGATATGGGAAATATGAATTTATTCTTTATCCATTATAATGTGATTGTCTTAGTAGAAAACCCTGGAATAATAAATTATTTATATACATATGATGGTTCCACAATAATGTGATATATTTTTATGGACTGTATGTAATTTTTGATTTTTTATCCCTCTTATGATTTTTTTTGAAATGATTATTTTTTATTCCAAGAATCACTACTACAAATATGCATTTTATCAGTGCTAAAAATGGCCTTTAACGGTGCTATAAATGCTCTCTTAAAGCCGGCGAAGATAAAGGGGGGTCCCCTATATCAGCCCTCCAAAAAGAGTTGATATAGACCCCTTTTATTAGAGGTAATAGAACACACTGATAAAAGGGGTCTTTTATCAGCGATAGAACAAAGCGCTGATAAAAGGGTCCTTTATCAGCGCTTTGTTTTACTGCTCATAAAATACCCCTTTATGATAGCATCCTTTATCAGCGCCATCATTTTAGCACTGATAAAGACCCCTTTTATTTGTGCTTTAAAAAAATCACTAATAAAAGGAATAAAAATAAAAAAATCAAAAAATTAAAAAATTAAAAAAATACTTCCAATCGATGGGGTTTTTATAGCACTTGGTCCCCCCTTTTACAACGCGTTTCCACCAGCCTACAACGCCCCACGCACCCCCTCCAACCTTTATCAGCGCTTGCTCACATATTCCCCCATACACGAGCGCGCCTACCTCCACTAGGATTTGAACTCGAGACCTCCCCCTTGCATGCCTAAGCCTTTACCACTCCTCTATTTTGATAATTTTTCCACTTCATGATACATATATATATATATATATTTAGTTATATTTATTCTTATGGTAATATATATTTATATTAATATATATATAGTTATATTAATATATATCTCTATATATACATATATATATAGTTATACTTATTGGTATAGTAATATATATTTATATTAAAATATATATAGTTATATTAATATATATAGTTATATTAATATATATATATATATATTAATAAATATCTGTATATACTTATATTTTTAGTTATATATATTCATATAGTAATATATATATATAGTTATATTAATATATATATATAGTTATATTAAAATATATATTTATAGTGATATTAATATATATATATATATATTTATTTATAGTAATATTAATATATATATATGTAGTTATATTAATATATATATCTATATATAGTTAGATTAATATATATATATATATATAGTTAGATTAATATATATATGTATATAAATATTCATATATTTTTATTTTAAATAAAATTGATATTAGTTATTATTTATATAAATCTAATATATTTTATATGTAAATATATTTTAGGATTTATATTTATAATTAAATTTTTATGTGTGAATATATAAAAAAATATGTATATATTGTTATATATTTGATTATAAATAGCAGTGCATTATAAAAAACGATGAAATTTAAAAGATATTATATCAATATAAATGTAATAACTTGGAATAAATCCAGTCCCCACCAAAAAAATCCAATAATACCCACTTAAACGAGGCTGAAAATCCAGAAAATGTTAAAAAATCAGAGTACCCCGACTAAAAACTCAGTTTTAGAGGCCTTCTGGGCCTCTTTTACCTTCGAAAACACCTTTAACAGGGCCTTCCCAAATTATAGTGACGTAGATCTCGTCGCAGGCTTCGATTTGATATGTGGTAGAGCTCAAACGGATACCCAGATAAAAAGTTATTGTCGTTTGAAGTTCGAGTTGTGTTTTCAACATATCTTGGATCTATTTTTAATTTTTTTGGTCATAAAAATGTTATTAAATGACTATTACTCTGTATTAAATAGAAAATTATTAATTAAAAATATTTTTTAATTTTTTTATAAGCCATTTTCACTAAATATTTTATATATTAAGTATACTAATTGTAAATGTATATTTATACATATCTGAAATATATTTAAAAATTATATATTATATTTATATCAATATAACTATATTTATATATTTTATATTGATATATTATTTTTAATTAATTATTTTTGAATTCGACCCTTTATCAGTTCTTTTTAAAAGTGCTGATAAAGGCCCCCATTTATCTGTACTACTAAAAAAGTGGTGATAAAGGAGGTCCCTTTATCAGTGCAAAAAAAAGCATTGATAAAGGAGTGATTTTATCAGCGCTTTTATTAGTGCTAATAAAGGGACCCTTTATCAGCACTTTTTTAAGCATTGATAAAGGAACCCCCTTTTATTAGTACTTTTTTGTTAGCGCTGATAAATGTTGCCGATGGGAATAACTGTTTTTGTGGTAGTGAATAATGTTAATGATCCATAAAAGAATGGGTATGAAAATTTTATGTTATTTTCACGATATGATAACCATATTTATATTTATTCTATAATTAGGTCATCAATTAAAATATCTCATGATTACTAGTACAGATCATATATGATTGATATTTCTTATTCATCCTTTCTCCACAACATTAACAAATGATTTATGTATGATATTATTCAGAGGGGTGTTAGACAAATATAACTTAGAGGGAGATGATTGAGATCTCCTATAAAATAATTATTAATATACAAATGATTCCAAACACACTAATCAGATCTGATTATGGGAATTATTGATAGATTATGTAATTGATATTATTCAATTAACAGTAAAAAAATTAGGTACTGTATGAGTCACTATATTACTACTATCGATAGATTGTGTTTAATCGGATTCAGTCTGTGTCACATAAATTAGTTAATACTCTACAATATATTTGGTTTTCTAATATACCTATATAATTTTGGCTACATATATCCCATGTTGTATAGATTTAATAGAAATAAAATAATATTTAATCTGAATAATACATTCAAATATTTTGGTTTTAGTAAATTACAAATTTTTAGATATTATATAATATTGGTTTGATATGATTTTTTTATTTAATTTTTTACTCTTTACTAAGAATAGAATATATAATATATTTATAAATATTATTTCCAAATTCAGATCATAAAACATATATTATTTCAAATTAGTACTATTTTCATTTTAAATTAATTTATAAATTTTAATTATTTAAATAATTTTTCCATTATTAATTTAACTGATATTTTCCCTATTTTTTTAATAATTAGGTAACTAAAAACACTCAGGATAATATTTTTCCATGAATTATTTTATTTTTTAAATACTATGAGAATATAAATTTGGGTAATCATTTACAAATTACTAGTTTTGATTTATATGTAATGGTGATTGATGGGAGACTATGCTATTTATTTTATTTGTAATGATTAATATTGGTTTCTAAATCATATTAATTATTTTTTAGAATTAGAATCAGTGTTAGGTTTTAAAAAACACGTGATTAATGTTGTAGAATTATAACTAAAAATATACATTTTTGGAAATTTATGGGGAGGAATTAGAGAATGGATGATTCACTGATTATTTCTGAAAGGATTTAGTAGATCATGTTCATCCGATAGATTATCGTAAAGATATATTAAATTTAATAATTATTAGGGGTATTTTTATAGAGCATTATGTGTTATAGAATGGTATACAATTAGGATGTGTGAAATCAAATGATGTTTCATGTGATATAAAGGTATAACATTCTACTATATTTTTCGAAACTAAACCTCTTTGAGTAATGGTAAGGATTTAGAGGATCAATTAAATATTTGAGTTGATTTATTCATTGATGAATCATAGGGGAAATTTAATAATTTTATTCATGATGGAAATACATGATTTTTTTGAAATTTATTTAATTTAGTAAAAAAAGGATTATAGGATGGACATGTATATATCCATCATCTTACTCGTCGATTTGGTTTTTCATAAAAAATTTTGAATGGAAAAAACAAAATAATTCCACAAGCTAATTAGGATGGAAATGTCAGTTTTTATAAGATCTTAGATGAAAATTTCAGTTATTGATCATGATTTCATGTTTATTTTGAGGAAAAATGAAGATCTATAAATTTTATTAGTACATTCTGTGTATTGTTTAGTGCATGCTTGGTAACTAGTTGTCGCATATAACTGTGTAGTGTCCATGTAATAGCCGAGTACATGGCCATGTTTGTGACCTGGTAAACCGCCAAATATAGTGGCCGATTGATGCTTCTACGTGGAATGTATATTAAATTCACATGATGTGTACTTTTCATTTTATTTTATAAATCGGACAGGAATCAAGTCTCATCTTTAGAACAAAATGCTTCTTCTCGTTTCTCATACCGTAGAGTGATAAACAGCAGAGAGATTTAGAGATCCTCTTGTTCCTCAATCTTAACTCTGATTGAGATGCCACTAGGTGCATTGGATTGCCTCCGATGATTTAACTCATTCCCTTTTGCCTCTCTCCCTAATTTATCATATCCCCTAAGATATCGAGGATTGATCTTTTTTACCCTGTTCATATATCTAAATTGTTCTAGGTCGATGAAAGGGCCAAAGTTCTAGAGTGTTCAATGTACAACATCAAGGGAGGTGGTTTCTGATTTTATTTGATTGTCTTGGGGTTATAAAGGTATAAAGCGTTGGATACCCATGTTGAGGTAGTGCGTGTTTGGTATTATAACACTGTTTAATACTTTCAATGGTTTGTTTGATTTGGAAATGGGTGATTTTTATTCATAATATTATAAACCATATTACGAGACACCTTATGGGTGTGTTGTGTTTATATATAATTTATGGTCATTTCATATAGAATTTCCTGTTAGGATTTTATTTTCATGCCTCTTGAGGATAATATGAAGTTATTGATTATATTAAATGCAGTTGTTTAACATTGTGAAATTATTTCCAAGGAGAATTTACTATGAGGGATTCCAAATGTAGGGTAATTTTTGTATAATTTTTGTCATGTTAACCCAGAGGTATTGACTGTAGGAGATGTCAGGTGGTTATAGACTCGAGGGGTTATACCATGAGAGCTACCCAAAGGTAATTATTAAATGAATGTTGGCCCTTAGGTCATTGATGTTGAGATTTGATAGGTGGTAATTATAATGTATTTTTTCTTTGAAGACCAAGGGGTATTAACAGGGAGAGCTACTCATGTGCTCTTTTGAAAATGTTTAGATATTAGGGGACCAATTGGGATAGACTATGTAATCATTCCCAAAGGTTAATTATTTTATATAATTGTTGATATTTTGAACACAAGGGGTCGGGCTGGGAGAGCATTCCTAGAGTATTTATTTTTAATGGATGTAGTTTTATGACGAGTCTTCCATGCCACTGCACAATCTTGGACATGGTCATACATGTTTGGTAGATGGTCTTTTAAGACATATGTTTTTCTATTACATAGGGGAATCAATGATTAGGATAGATCGTGGGATTTTTTTATTCAATGGATTGAATAAATAATAAATTTAAATGATTGTAATTGAAAACTCTATGATTGTTTACATTGGAGTACTTCATAGTTTATTGAATCATTTATGAAAATTACATGGTAAATATATTAGATGATAGTTAGGAACATGTATTTTGGTAGTTTCCTACTGGGATTCATCTAACACCCTGTTTGGGTCAAGATTTTGGATCCAAATCGATTATATGGTAGCAGGTATAGATATGGGAAACCGCCCTTCTTTATTAGGCAATTGATTGGTGTTGGAGCTGGAGATCATGGAACAAAGGCGAGGCTTGAGATCATGTTGTATTTTACTTGTTTTCCTGTTGTGCATAATTTCAATATTTTTTCCATCATTGGGAAATCATTATTTGATTTTCTAGATACAGGTGACATGCATAATTTAAACATCCTCATGTTGTTATATTCCAATCAGCCTCCCATTGTTTACTTATTTTATTGGTATTACTATGTCCACTATAGTTACTATTTTAATTCCACAATGAATACTCTGCCAATGAGGGAACTGTTTCCCCAATATTATACTTTTTCCCTCATTGCTAGTCAGCAACCTATGTCATTTGGGGAAATGCTCATGAGGTCATGTGACCAACTATGTATGGGGAACCCTTGATTAGCACCTGAAACTGGGAAGATATATAGTGGTATCATAGGAGGTTCTTTTATTCTTTTTCATACTATTTAGATCTTATAAATCGAGATAGTAAGGAATAAGTAGTTGGTAATAAGTTATTCCTAGGACTAGCTAAACTATGTAATGGGAAAAAGATAATTGGAAAATTGATATTTTGTGGTTTTTCCAATTTCCATGTTTATTTGATTTCACCATTGGGTGAAAAAATTGTTTTCTGATTCTATACATTATATAATTGTGTTTCTATTTTGGATTCATCCTGATGATATGAGGTTTTGATATCTATGAATTATATATTAACTTGCTATTGATCACATGTCATGCATTCTTGTCATGCCATATAGTATAGATTACTGAATGCATGCTGTTGTGATAAATGTTGTTCTAGATATTCATAGTCTTGTGATAGATTCCATGATAGAATACCTACTATTTCCATAGGGTATCAGTACATGTAATGTTTCATTTGGATGGACGACATTATTTGGTACTTAAACTGTTATGGGTGACCATGGATTAGAATTTTTTGGATCTTGTTTGAACATTATATTTAATTTTACCATGTTATGATATAAATATGGATGAAAAATTTTGATTTTTGGGAGTACGGGCTCTCACGGGTCAGAATTTTTCATGCTATGAAAAAAATCTATGATTCCAGGGGTTAAAGAGAAGCATTAGAGACTTACGGTTCGAAAACCCAAACAACATGACCTGTGATGTTATGAACACATTCAATTTGTTCTTCTATTATGGAAGAAACTACTTTTCTTAGGTACATGTGGTGGATTGTACATACATTCCCAGTCGTCCCAGACCGTTTTACTGACTGTGTGATCAGAGACATGTGGTGGATTAATGACTGGTAGAACTCACCATGTACTCAGAGTACACATCATTTTATAAGATTCCATGTATATGGTCCTGTGACTAAAGACATTGGTGGATGAAATTTGTTTTTAATTACACGTTTATCATACACACGTCATGTAGTATTCAACCTTGTATACGACCGTGGGACTAACAACATGGTTGGATGGAAATTATGTCTATATGTCGTGTCTAGGTTGAACACGCCATGTAGTGTTACACCAAGAGTGAAACTGTGTGGTTCCCACATTATAGGGGAAATCCCAGTATTTTAGTCTTGTTAATAACACAACATAATATTGAGAACACCTCATGTAGTTTTCCATATAAAGAACATATTTGAGGATGGATATGTAAATGTACATGGCCAGGAGTGAGGACATGAGTCTTCACCGTGTTCCAGGATGGCACGTCACATACCTATGATGTCTACACACCTCGAAAAGTAGGGTTACATGACTTTGTAAGAGATTGATTGTTTACGCCGTGTATGAGTTCTAAAAAACTGTTTAGTAATCTTTTTGGAACTTTTGATGGTATGTTCTTATTGTATTTCTCGATGTCATTTATGGACTTATGAGTAGTCCTTCCTGAGTAGTTTTTCTGAATATATTGTGATGGAGGAACATGTGGAGCATTATGAGGACTCTTTAAAGGTTTTATTGGTTTTTTTCTAAATGGATATGTTCATCTGATAGTTACTATTTTCGGTAGTCTCATGGGAGTGAGACCAATCCGTAAATGATTAGTAGGGTTTTAGGACTAACCTAGTTGTCACCTTGGATATGATATTAGTCGTGATATATATCTCATGGCATTTTTCTCTCGAGGACATTTCCCATGTGAGATGTTCTATCTGGAATATGAGGCTTTGAGACCTATTTCTTTTAGGGTGTCGCTAGTAGGATCCCTTGTCTGTGTACTATTTCGAGGCACAATATCATGGGAATCCCTAAATGATAATCATTTGAATATATCTTATAAGATTAATCTTCTTGTGTGCTTCAAAAGGGGTATTTTGAGCCAAGTGCATCTGCATTGAAAAACCTAGTATTTGATGTTGACACTTAATCCTCGTAAGATGCTAGCCCATGTTATGTAGCACTCTAATATCATATTGTATTGTTTTCTGCTGAGAGATATTGATGTATGTGCTGTCATGGTGTCATTGTCCCTGTTATGTCTTATTGTTTTAAATGAACACCATGTTCAGAGGGGTGGTCATTGTTTCTTGACATTTTTTGTGGTAAAAAGCTTGAGGATTACATTGTTCTCTGAGTTAGACATGCCTCAAGCATCATCTTTTATTTAGAGGCCATGTAAAACACCCATTCGTTTATTGCTGGAAAACTTGGTACGTCATCAAACAATATAATGGTTGTCTAAATGGTGTGATTTTGAGATAGTTCTTGAGTGATCCATCTAGTAATAAGGTGTAAAGGGTGGAAAACCGATGATTGTACCCCATAATGTTTTATTTATCTTGTATCCATGGGGTAGGGTGTTTCAGCATGCACAATACCCATCATGTTTTAACAATTTAAATGAACCATTAAGTTCAGTTACATTGATGATAATTGACCTATAGTATATCTTCTTGGGTTAACTTGTGTGTATTGAAACCTAGGTGTTAAGGAACACTTTTCATCCCACTACTCGAGAGTAATTTCAGGTACATTGGTGTTTTGACATGCCAATCAGTTTATCTTTTTAGCTTCAGTCCAAGTGATGTGATGCAGTGACGTGGTTTAGGGAATGACACACATGTATGTTCCTTATAATCTACCTTGTTTGAGAGCAGTTATCCCTTCTTGATGTATAAGAAACTCTTAGGTATGGAGTGTCACATCAGTTCAATTCCATTTTTTCTAGGTATAAGGAGAAAAATAATAGAGTGTTCAAAATGATCTTTTCTACATTAATTATTTTGATGCTTGCAAGTCTTGTACCATGTTGGTGATTTTTAGGTAGCATAATGTTGTTTTAATCAGTTAAATGATGATGAATTACAAATTAATGTGGAGATTCCTTCAAGAGGTCGATTAGTAGTGGTTCAGCTATCTTTTGGGTAATCATTGATGTCCTATTAGTGTGCTTTTTCTTAAGAGGTGATTATGCACCATATTTTGATGTAGTCATAGGTGCACTTAGAAAGAGTTATTTTTACACCACGCTTTAGTTGGAAGTAATTGGACTTGTTCGTGATCTCTTTAAATGATGTGAACTGAATGTGTGGTTTTAGTGGAGGCTTGGTTATTCTTGATTATTATTTGAGATCCCTAGTAAGAACACCATTTAATGAATCTAGTTTTCGACCACTTACTTGACATGACTACCAAATAAAATCCTAATGGGTTCATTCTGTTTTATTATGTGGAATTTTTGGTTTCATACCAATGTCTCACTTTTACGGGTATTATGGAAATATTTGGTGGGTTCCATAGATTCCAAAATGATTCATCTGATGTTATATAAGACTATTATTGGGGTCAGATGTAATGCTTAAAGAGTTAAAGATTCTTGTGTCATGGATCTAAAATTACATTTTTTGTTCTTTGGGAATACCCTTTTTGTGATCAAGGGATGGTGTGACATGGAGTATCACTAATAGACTATTATTGGATTTAGTGAACAAATTCGTTTTGAGCATGTGGTACCTTGTGAAAATGTGTTCTGTTTATGCTGTAATAATTCGCCTTTCTTAGTTATTCATTTCTAAGATAATTCAATCGGTGATGGTTTGACATGTTATGTTTCTTGTTCTATGAGTATGGTTCAAGTGAGCTAGTTTTAACATCATTCTAGTTAAATGAAAACATCATGTACTGTTATTTTTATTTGAATAATCGTACTGGGATCACGTCTCATCTCCATAACAGTATTCTTCTTCCTATGTCTCATATTGGAGAGTGAAAAATGACTGAGAAACTTTGAGATCATTGAGTTCCTCCATGTAATCTCTGATTGAGACATTGTCAGGTGCGTTGGAATCCCACCATTTAGTTCACTCATTCCATAGATCCTCTCATGATGATTTATCCTCTAACATTAAATATCGATGGTTGATTATCATTACCCTTTTCATAGATCTACGTTGTTCTATGCCTTCTAAATGGATGGTGTTCAAGATATTTCATTTAACCACATCATGTTATGTAATTTAGACGTTTCTTTGATTTTATTTTGATTATATGTGCATAATGGTCCAGATACCCTTGTTGGTGTATTGTTTGTTTTGGATTACAACCCTATTTAACAACATTATGGATTTTTTTATTTAAACAGTGGTAATTGATTAATCATAAGGGTTTATACCTTGTCATGGTAATCCCCATGTGTGAGTTTTCTTGATTAATTGTGTATGGATGTTTGGTATATAATTTCTTATCAGGCTTGTTGTTTTTCCATGCCCCTTGTTTTTATGATAGATTTAGTGATTATATTATGTGCATGTGTTTCACATTGTGAATGTATGACAATTGAGAAATGATTGTGAGGGCTTCCCAAAGTGGGGTCATTTATGTAAAATTGTTTTTATGTGGACCAAGAGGTATTGACTATGATAGTTTTTAGGTGGTCTTCTACCAGAGGGATTAGACCATAAGATCGACCTAGAGGTTCATTATTAAATTGAATGTTGGACCTCAGGGAATTGACTGTGAGAGATGCGATGTGGTCATTATAATTTATTATTGTTATGCAGAATAAGGGGGTGATGACCGTGAGAGATAACCAAATGGTTGTTTGTAAATGTTTAGTCATATGTGGTATCAATGGGGTTAGACCATATGATATTTACTAGAGGTTCATTAATTTATTTAATTAATGATATGTTGGGCTAGAGGGGTCAGTCTCTGAGAACATTCCCAAAGGGATTCATTTTAATGGTTGAATGATTGTGACGAGCCTTCAATGACTAATCACAAGCTTGTAATCGATCATAAATTTTTGTTAGATGGTCTTTTGAGACATCATTTTTTCTATTACATAGGGGATACAAAGCATAGGAATGATCCTAGGATTTCATTATTAAATAGTTTGATTAATTAATAAAATTTAATGAATGTAAATAAAAACTATAGGACTATTTACTTTTGAGTACTTACTAGTTTATTTCTTAATTTCATAATATTCACTAATATATATTCATTGACGGTTGAAAATAGATATCGTAGTGGTTGAATATTGGGATTCGTCTCACACCTAGTTTGGGTCATTCTTTTGACCCTAAACAGATTATATAGTTGCGGGTATAGATAATGAAATGTTCCTTTCTTCATTAGGATCTATATTGAAGTTGGAGAAGGAGAGCATGTGAAGAATCCAAGTCTTGTGATGCTCCTAGAGTTTACTTGTTTAATATTGTACTTGGTTTCATTATTTTTCTGCTATTGTGACCTGTTTAGATTCTTTTTAAGATACATGTGACATTCATCAATTATATATGTTCCTTTTTTTGTATTCCTATTATTAATTCATTGAATACATCTATTTATGGTATTACTATTACTACTATTTTTTCTATTGTTATTATACTATGTATACATGGCCAATGACTCCAAAGTTTCCACATTTTCAGACCTTGACCCTTGTTGCTAGTTGGTAGCCTCTGTCATTTGAGAAAATTCACATGATATTATGTCACCAAAAAAGAATGGGCCTCCTATTGGTGGTGCCCAGAATCGGGATGTCCTAGTATTATAATATGAAACTAATTTTTTTAATTTATTAATGGTTTCCCAAATCATAATATGATAAGAAAATATAATTGTGTAAAATTAAAAGATTAGTTTTGGACCACCACTTTATGATCACATGTGGCTATTCTGTTTTCCTACATTATATAAAAATGGAGAATGAATAGCTAATTTTAGAGATTAATACGGTATAATGTTAAAATGTTATTAAATGAGTGGATATTTATGTCTTTTAGTGCTTACCTTCAAGTGGATAGAAGAGGTGACTAATGGAATTACATTGGGAAGGAGATATTTCATGAAGTATATTATATGTCATTTCATTCCCACATATCATGACAGACTCCAATAGAGAGTTATCAAGGTTAAAAAGTAATCAAATTCAATTTATATATTAAAATGTCTAATTTTAATACACTTATTTGATATATAGTGTAATTTTCAATGTTTTTCTTGAATAAATAATATAGGGATTTTGGAAGAGGTGTTGAACCTACTAAGAAATCATGAATGCAGAAAATACTACCATTGTTTACATGGAATAATTTTTTCTTATGATTTTTCATTCATTGTGGTGGAAATGATTTTAAATGATGTTATAAGTAGTTAATTGTTACATAGGGGATTCATCCAACTCATAAATGAGATTATAGAGATAGTTATATATATTTTCATGCAATAGAGTATACTATAATTCCTATTAATGGGGCATCAATTATAATTTTATTTGTGAGAAAAATAAATTAGACATTTGATAATTATATTCTGAATCATAGTGTATTTCATTCATTTATTTTTTATCATATTTTATGGAAATTGGTTTGTAACATGTAATGTTCATCTAGAGTTCCGAATTCATATTATCAAATAATAAATAAGATTGAATATAATAATTAAAATTTATCATGGGGTATTATTATATCTATCTAGTGATATTTTTGGGATTTAATTATCACATATAAAATTAATCTATTATATTATTGAAATAAATTTTTGATTACATTTTTCATCGTTAATTGATTTCATTTAATAATGACTAATATTTTATTAATCTAAAGATGTATCCTTCACATTAAGAGATGAATATGTTCATCATGAAATATATAAATAAAATCATCTGGGGAATCTCTGGACCATCACCTTGTCGATAAAAGTTGTACATTTTGGTTTTATTGAATGGAATGGTTGGAATTTTTTTCCTCTAATAGTTCTTTATTAATTGGATGTATTTTCTATGATATTATTTTGTTTACCTATAGAATGTTTGTTTGAGATCCTCTTAAAATTTCAATGAGTACTAAACTGGTTTTTCTTCCTTAAAAAATTTCATACTAAAGATAAATAATTGAAAAATAAATATGAAGATATTTATTTTAAGGACATTATTAGTCGTGGTACATCCATATGGGGTATTTATTATTTTTTCTTAAAAATGTTTATAGAGAAACTTCAATAACATGATTAATGGGCACTAATTACTTCCCTATAGGGGGAGTCAACATTATTATATATAGTGTGCCTCCTCTAATGTCAAAGGGAACCAACAAGTTGTTGGTGTCTGTAGTTTTATAATGAAGAGACGATACCACCATATCAGAATGTACAATAAAAGGAAAATTAACCAAGAATCATATATAAAATAATTGAGAGTAATATATATATATATATATAAATGTATTAGTAAATAATAAAAGATTTCAAGACAATACAATTATACCAAATAATTGGATTCCTAATAAGTTGACAAAATATATAAAAAAAATAAGTTATTTATATAATTGGGAAATATTTTTCAATGTATCCTCTTCTGCCTTAGATCCATCATTGTCTGAATAGGATTTGAGTAAAACATAGTGGGTTACCAAAAACATGTATCCATACAATACTAAAAAATATCGTACATGTTCATTATATATATTAATAATATTAGTAAATCATTCCTGAAAAAGAAAATGAAATATCCTTTAGAGATATTGATTTCTGAAATGAAACCAACAATCAATCCAAATATACTTCAACCAGTACTATAGTGTCTCTAGGAATTTTAAATAATCATTCTAAAAAACAAATCCAAACTACCAATAATAAAAATATTAAATCCATGATTCTTAGATACAACCAAAGTAATATAAATATTATTAGGCATAAATAATAGATCAATTGATGATTTATATTCCATCCAATTGTATAAGGCTATAGGTTGGTACCATAGACGATATTTTAAGTGATCAATAATCAATAGACATCATTGAAATAACCTAAAAGGTAACATTGGTAATTTCATATATTCCAAGAATAATTTCTAAACAAGAAGATGCAATAATTTAAATTACATAAGCATTAGGCTCTATGATGATCCATATGAGGTAACCCTAGAATATCAATAGTCATAATTAATCATTAATTAATCCTAAGAGGTAATTATGATCGTTCTATATTATTCATGCTCTAAGATGAACCCTCGGATGAATACAAGTTTATCAATTTTTATAAAGTGAAATCTTATAATCCTATGATCATATATTGACATTTACATACATAAAACATGAGAGGTAATATCCATGTACAACCTCAATATCATTTAATGTATATAAATACATATTATAGGGTAGTATGTTCCTATTTTGACATCTCACATGACATCACTCATTTAGTATGATCATCTATAAAATAATTATTTAATAGATATTTTTTAATCTGAAGGTAATAATTTATAATTGAATATCCCTCCATATAATGATCACATCATCCATTTATATTCTAAAATTCACATAGAATCATAACTATCGAATTTCCAAATGCACTCTCTTAGTGATCAATGTGTCATAGGGGAACCATCTATAATTCCATAGGATCCCATTATATCAGGGATTTCCATTATGGGTCATGTTTTCTCAACCATTTCTATAATGTGAACATCCATATTTTGGAGGACATCTAATCCCCAATCATTTTCATATATCATCAAGGATTAATTGAATACATAATCAAATTCAGACAATAGAGATTCCTATGAAATCATTACTATAAACTCACACTCATTTAGTCCCCACACAATAAATATCCCTTAATATTTTATGGAAACTCCCAACAAATAAATATCATCTTCAAGGGGAGAATCACTCACCCATACTCATCATAGCGAGAAAATTGCCTCTAAGTTATCACATCGTATTAAAATTGTCTACTATGCCAACAATTTTAGCTAAATTTTCACCTATAATATGAGGAATCAAAGGAACCTATGATAAATGACACTATATCTATCATTTTAAATGACATTAAATTTAATTCATCTTCAACCCCCGAGGCCCATATAAATGAAAGAATGATTTAAAATTTAAGGCATCGACCATCAATAGAATAGGAAAAAAGGTAGTGTATATGGGACTAATCTCTCCCAATCCACATTTGTTTACTCGAATATAGAAATTAATCATTAATTAATCAAATTTACCAAATTATAACATGTCAATTTCCCTTAGGGAAGAGAACATACATAAGAAAACCAATAAAAATGAAGAATAATACCTTATTGGTATGTATAAATGTCCTCCAAACTCAATAAAGATGATATTTATTTTTTAAAATGAAACATGGTTGATCAACTAGGGATCATCCAAGTATATTCACCCACCACCTACCTCCATGAGGACATAAA
The DNA here is from genome assembly GCA_963277665.1 of Viscum album. Taxonomy (NCBI): domain Eukaryota; kingdom Viridiplantae; phylum Streptophyta; class Magnoliopsida; order Santalales; family Viscaceae; genus Viscum; species Viscum album. The sequence continues at coordinate 38,136,777 of OY728157.1, read as the reverse complement.
AGAAGGAAGAAATATTGAACAAGTAATTATAACCAATAAGTAATATAATATCTAATATAATTTTCATAATTAATAATTTATTAAAATATAATTTAAAGGGGAATAATGATTTCAATATCCATGTATAATCATTTCTTGCTAAAACAATCAACAATACGGTGTGGTCCACTTCTAGAAAAACCAATGGGATTAAGAAACAATACATCATTTACTTAAATCGTTATTTAAATAACAAATTTAATCTTATTTTGGAGAAATAAGTAAATAAAATAATAGTCAGTTGTATCTTATCCAAAATATTTTCTAATGGGGTGCCAATGGAATTATAGTACATCCTCTATGCTAGACGAGATGAACCCCCATAATGTGTGGTTGAATCCACCATGTTCCAAAAGCATCAACACTAAACCCTAAAATAAACAACAGAAAAATAATTTATATTTTGGAAACTAGAAATCAAAGTATACAGATAGCTATATAATCAACCTAATTTCACAAGGAGGTAACTTAGATCATGGGGTGTGATGGAGAGTGGAGGTTCTATCATTGGAAAAATCCCACACAAACTTATCATCTGAAACAAAGTGGGGATGAGACTCCATTTAAAATAATAATAACAAAAACACGCATAACATTGTTTCATGAAATTGAATTATTTTTCTACCATGAATACCCTCATGAGGTTAAGTCATATCCCAATATCATGAATTTATGCACTAAAAATATCTCCATCATTATTTGAATGGCCAGTAATAGATAACATACATGACTCAACCACTCCATCTTTGATTCAATGATTTATCAAACCACTGGTTCCCCATACAAGGCTTTAATACCATACAAAAACTTATATTTATGTTGTATATACTCATAAAGCATAATTATCATCCACATTTCTCAAAATGTAACATCCCCCAAATTTAAAAAATAAATTCCCCTTTATTTTGTTTACCCATCCTAACATATGGTAGTACAATCTCACCAACATAAAAAATCTCATCCTTGATATGTCTCATTAATCATTAATCAAATGAACTCGTCCTACATAATTACCTAACCACTAATAAATTATCTATGTTCCAATATAGAATACTGAAGAACCTATTATTATGAATCTCCAAACAATATTTGTTCTATTATTCAAAATAATATCCACTACTTTCCACAAATAATAAAATTTCAAGTTGATTATCCACAAATCAAATCGTTCACAATATTACATTGTTTTGTTAATAAAATCATACCTTGGGTTTTATTGCTCCTCCCCTAAAATCACTAATAATATGAAATGATTATGAGAAATATAGTTTTTGACTCACGTATTTATCTACCAAAACTCATTATTAGTGGGTGATGACATGTGGAGTTCACTATTCATATCGTCTCACAAAAATATGTAACAAAAGAACCTTTAAAAATTATATTACCTATCTTAAATCATTTTAAATTTAATAATTTGAGTTTCCAATGGACATTTAATATTCTCTTATATGCTGACCATTAAAAAAAATATTAAACCAATCCTTTCAAACTACTCATCAAAAAAGTATGACATGACCAAATAATAGTATCCTATTACCTTTCAATGCCAAGTATATTCATTCTAAAACAAAAATTAACTACGTTTAATCACATGATTCACCCCTGAATAATAGGATAAAACATGTTCACACATAAAATAAAACGATAAAACTAGTTCACACCTCAAAACCATGTCATTAATCACTAGACCCCCACCCTCAACAACATCTTCATTGAAAGGATCTTATCCTTAACCGCAGGATGAATAATGATTCACCACATTAATAAACATTATTTCACACCGAAATAATATATATCATGATGATAATAAATTATATATAAACAACATAACATATGAAATTAAAATCAAGTATCTAAAATTAAATAAGATAATTCAGATTCTTCATCCCACTAGAAGTTGAGTCGCCCTCAACAATTTGATGATTGTTTTCATCACGAAAATTACACATCAATCGTCATAGTTGAAAATTCACATGTCCCACTTCATATATTACCTCAAAAAAATACTAGAGGTTCTTCTCCCACTATCACTCAATCACCAATGAAATCATCAAATAGTTCCATTTATCGACTCAAGGGAACACCATCCTTTAAAAACAATTAAATTTATAATCATAATGAGTTCCATTCCCTAAATTGACCAATGGTTAAATATACACCATATATATTACCTTATACCCCAACAAGATTTCCACCTCAATAGGATCCATCATAAAACACATTCAATCCCTTCAGAGATGGGCTCCAGTAATTCCATATTATATCTATATAGCTTCATTCTTGGATCAACTATGACACCAACCGTAATCAAATCCCAATGTCCCCTTTATCAAAATTGTTCAATTACCAATATAAAAAAAGACTTGGAATCTGTGAACATTAGAAATAAATTAATTTCATTGCATCTAGGATCACAATGATGCACACACCAATTAAAAATTCAACTAAGATACATGTATCTAGTATGAAATCTATAAATAACAACATAACATAATGAGTGTACACTAACATACCACCTCATCACCGAACCTACCTCACAATCCCATGAGTCATGTCCCAAAAATAATAGGTCTATGTAGATACACAATTGAAAATGATCCATGATATTCAAATCATCTATCTAGAACCAACATTGGAAACCCCCCTAAAAATATTCCATCTATCCACTACCCCTATCTATCTCAAGATGATCCACCAACCATGAATAATTCCAATACAAAATACATCAATCCATACTGAAATAATTCAACTAGATCTACATCTAAAATACACAAGGATATGTATCATAATGATCTTGCCCTACAATTTCTTCTTTGATAACAAACTCTATCATGCACATTCATGTTATGCATCATCTAAGGAATAACCATACACGTATCCTTTATTTAGTATTACATAAAGTTCATGAATCCAATAATCATTGAATACATCCATGCTTTTCATCGTTATGGGAAATAAAATGCTTGGGATATCCCTTAACTTAATCAAACACCATATAACATATCTCATGTGGTCAATAACCCTTGATTATCTTAATCATGTGCAGAGTTTCCATGGAAAAGGTTATATTTGTAACCAAAAAATTATATCTTACCAAGCCATATTGTGACTCTCTAATCACACACTCCAATATCTGCTGAGAATAAACACATTGTTTACATACTCACATGGTACTAGTTTTAGTATCATGGAAATATCCTTCTTTAATTAATATAAATAATCATAAATTTATTGTAATTTTTTTTATTAAATACATGGGATTTTTACGTGTCCGGGAAAATTTACGGCGCTTCATTCCGAGGCCCAGTGTGCCCGAAATCAATTTCTGAAGATTTGTTCGGGTAGGTTCAGTAATCATATGAGAGGGGTTTTATAACTTTTGAGCTGGTGCTCAGAATTGAAATATGAGGGCACCATTAAACTCACAACACCGATATTCGCTTAAGAATACATTCACTTCAATGTCTGATGGTTGAGAATAGAATTTAGTTTTGGGGGTTTTTAATAAATTGAATAAAAATAAAGTGTGTTTTTTATTTTTATTATGGTGGTTAAAATATCCAAGAGGAGGTTGGAGTTCGGGGCCACTACACCCTAACCTCCCATGGGGGTTATGGTGTTGAGGCACACTCGATCATAACCTCCCTTGGGAGGATAATCAAGGTGGGGTCCCCCCAGGATTTAAACCCCCTCTAACTCCCCGTTTATATGGGATGAAACTCTCCACCTTCCCCCATTAATTTAATGTTCCAACCCTCAGAATTAATTAATTTAATTCTTTCATTTAAATAATGGGAACCTTTTGAATTATTTTGAATTCATGACAATAAATAAATAATAGACAAATCTGTTATATTTTTTTGGTTTGAAACTATTCAATTTGGTGGACCGTTGAGAGACAACTCGATGAACCGTTGGGGAATTATCTCTCAATGAAGAACGCTACACACCACTGAATAATGAAGAATATCTTCCACGATAATTGACTGAGCCAAAATAGAAGGACCCAACCAAAAATAACGCTGATGACTCTTCTTCCTCGGTCTCCTACCCTGGACGCTTCCTGATGTCAATGAATCGACGTCTGCAATTCCTCTTCTTCCACCGTCAAAGAAAGACAAGAGAGGTGGGAGATTTGAATTGTTTTTGTAACCGTTCTTCATCATTGAAATTATGGAATGAGAATTTTTGGTTTATATCACCGTAACGATGAGGGATCAGACCGTACAAACATGGACCAACCCCCCCCCCCCTTTGATTGTTCACGTTTGATGACGATGTCGATGTTGGAACGACAATGCCGGAAGGATGGACCACGACAGAGAAACGCGACCGGCGTCGCGCCGGCAGCAAAGAAAACCGGCGGCTCAAGGGCCTCCAGGTCACTGGATGGGAATGATGCTGTCGCACCGTGCAGGTGGAAGGGTCACGACCAAGAGGGGAGGAGGTGGAGGTCGCAGACAGGCCGGGCCGAGGCGGAGGGTGCTTGACGCCATCGTGCCGCATGGGGGAGCTAGGCACCATAGCCAAGGAGACCCACATTGTAGGATCTAGAGCAAGTGGCCGCTCGGCCATCCAGGAGGAGGGGGACCCAGAGGGTCCCGCGTGACTTATATTGGCACCAGGTGGCACGAGTTTGGGATCCAAACCGAAAATCTTTTCCGTTTGGGAGCCAGGGGGAGTACAACATCCCCCCTGGACGTAGCTAGGAGGACCTGTGAGCCGCTGGGATGCTCGGCCACTAGGCTGCTGAGCCGCTGGGTCGGACCTAGAGTGGGCCGCCGGGCCAGACCCAGTGCAGGCTGTCGGGCCGCCCCTGGGCTGGGCCACCCACGGGACGAGCCTCCCCCTCAGCTCGGGCCATCCAATCGGGCCGGGCCGCCCATCAGGCCGAGACGCCCCCTCAGACTGGGACAGACCCACGGACGGGGTAGGACCCCGGTCCAGACCCGGGTCGGGTCGGGTCTGTCTGACTAGGTCGCACCGGACCGGGACCCCCTATGTCTCGTTTACACCTTTTTCCCCATAAAGTGTGCTATAGGTGTCTGATCAACGAACCATTTGTGGCTACATAAATCATAGAGAAAGACAGTTCTTTTTTCATACCCCAATTATGGTTTGGACACAGTTATTGTATGGTCAGGTAGGTTTGAACCTAAAAACTATCCGGGTCCTTGGAATGGAAATGCCAATAACTCACAGACCGGACGTCCGATTGACATGCAGCCTATTGAGTTGAGAACCCTATGAAGAGGCAGACATTTGAGATACATCTACATTGGACTTTGTGATAGTTGGAGTATCATCCAGTTTCTTGATTAGTAGATCCTCTCGGAGCCGAGCGAGCGGAGTACGAAGACCTAGTAGCAGGATGAGACCTGACTACTATTGACCTTTCGACTTGGAGTGTTTCGACTAGCCTAGTGGGAAGTGCTGCTGTGTGACACGGCAGGCCCAAAGTGGTAAGTGCCACTGTGTGACATGACATACCCATGGTACATGACAGGAGGAGTACTTCAGCAGGCTACGAGGGAGAGCACCTATGTGTGACGCGATAGACCGATTGGGGGGAGTGCCTCTGTGTGACATTGTAGACCCACAATACTCGATAGGAGGAGTACCACAGCGGTCCAGGATAGTGGGAAACACCTCTCTGTGATGTAGCATGCCCACAGTACTCTATAGAGGAGGAGTACACTAGCATACGAGGTTTCGACAGTTTAACAAGTATTGTTACATGTTACCACCCATAGAATAAAATCCTGGTTTTGAGCTGAGTCAATGAATTTTTTGTTTTCCTCATGATTGATATGGTTTACTTAATGACATAGGTATATGTATGGTCATCTACTTAAGTAAGGGTTATCTGGTGATTTCATACATTGTGGTCTATCCTTATTAGATATTGTGTGACCTTGAGGGTCTCGGGGTCCCTACTGAGTATCATTATACTCACCCCTGCACGGGATATGCTCGCACATCGTTCTGTTGGATTCATACGACAGACAGTGCTGACCGAGGCAGAGAGAAGCAGGACTCGACGGTACCTGGAAGAGGACATCACGGTGAGACAATACATGTAGCGGACGGATAGATGTGGATTGATGTGGAGGTCATCAGTACCTACTCTTTAGGTAGGAGCCCCGGTGGATAATCCAGTAGCTGTTTTACTTTACTTCATTTGTACTAGAATTTCGGTTGTATTGTACTTTAATGTTGGCTATAATTTCCGTCCTCCTTTACGTTCAGCACTTTATTTTGTATACAGTTTCACTTAGTGTTTTACTCCAAGTTGTGTACTCTGTTGTGTGTGTTCAGTATATAAAGACAATGCCTTCACATTTTTATGGATTTATGACTTTGGTTCTAGTCGCCAGTCCTTGGCCTATGGATATTGGGCTTAGGGTAGTCATGATATGGGATCCAGGGGGACGGATCATAACAAATTGATATCAGAGGGGTCGGTTCTACCATAGAACATAGAACTCAAATCTTTCTTTTCTGTGAAGCAATAGTTTTAAGGGTACTTACTGTGGTTCTTAGTTAAGGGAGTCTAGTGTTCGTGCAGGTGGTCGATGTATACATACATCGGGAACCAGGCTACTGATTTCCGACTTAGTGGACGGAAAAACTGATTGCGTATTTGTTTTCATATGTTTTCTTAAGTCATCTCAACAAGGTCATATCACCAGGATTAATCTTTTGACTTTGTCGCATCTGTTTATTTCAAGATGCCTCCCTGCAGAGCCCCGAGAGTCGTATCCTCTAACAGTCCACTGAGTGACGAGGCCTCTGTGCATGGACCCTTTCTAGTTGAGGCACAAGTGGAGGCACCAGCGGTACGAATTCCTGGTGGGCCACAGATTCCACCATCCCCAGTAGAAGACAATGCATGCCACTTGAGCGTGTTGCATGATTTCCAATGCCAGAGGCCACCTAGGTTTCAGGGAGAAATGAAATCAAAAGATGCTAAGGATTGTCTGGAGGCTATGATGAGAGTATTCAGGCTGCTAGTGACTTTACTAGACCTCATGGGGATCGTTATTGCTAGCCTTTTGCAGGCAGTAGTAGACAGATGATGGAGCCTGATGCTCTAGGTCCACGACAAGGTGACAATACTCCGGATAGACTTCGTGAGCCTATTCTGTGCAGATATGTTTCTAGAGACTCTATGAGTGGTAAAAATATAGGATCTAATTCATCTGTAGTAGGGTAGCATGATAGTAGCGTTGTACTCAATGAGATTCACAGACCTCTCGCGCTACTCCACAGATATGTTATGGGACCCATTATTTAGGGCCCAGACCATCGAGAAGGGGATCATGTGGGAGATCAGGGCATCAATGATCTCCCTCATCATCCCGACGTAGATGGGGGTGTAAAATAGAGCCCTCCTAGTAGATAGTATCTTTGATGAACAGTCACCAGTAGCGAGACCCACCACTCGTCGACTTGCAACGATGTCTTCTGCAGTTGGCGATAGACAGATGACGCCGATTTCCAAGGGGACCACACCCACAAGTGGTCAGCCTCATGACTCAGGATCAGTTGTTCAGGGCACCTATGGCAGTGGCTTATATGCCAGGAGAAAACAATGCTACTCATGCGGTGGGCAGGGTCACATGGCTCGTGACTGTCAGACCAACCGTTCATATGATCAGCAGGCAGTTGAGGGACCTCCTAGGAAGAGGCAGAGGATTGAACGAGGTAGTCTACAGAGCGAAGGCAGACATGGTAGGGGAGCTAGTAAAGTAGCTGGCAGTGGAAGACGTTACAAGGTACTACTACCACCACCACAAGGACGACCATCCCGACCGTAGGGAGCTAGTTTACATGGGAGAGCTCAGCTTCAGACATCTGAGGAATATGACCACAACACTCCAGAGATGATTCGAGGTAAGATCTGTGTCTAATAAACCTTAGCTGTAGTTCTTATATACACAGGTGTCATTCATTCTTTCATATCCACTTCCCACATTCGGAGGTCAAATATTCTGACAGAGCCATTGGCTCGATCCTTACGGCTAGAGACTCCAATGGGAGTAGACTCAAAGATTACGCAATGGTGCTAGTAGTATGAGCCTACTCTAGGTGGCCAGAGTTTCAGCTGTGATCTCCTCGTAGCGGCGCCGAGGCCTTACCATGTCATCCTGGGTATGAACTATTTATCTACAGTCCATGCTCTGATTGACTGTATTAGGCGAAAAGTGTGGTTTCCCGCACGGATGGAATCAGTTTCACCTTCACCAGCGATAAGGGAACCTTTGCATCATAAGAAGAACATACTTGGAAGAGGGTTTAGTTGATCACACATTAGTTGGTATGGATTACCCTCAGATCAGTTGATTTGGAGAGTCCGATATATCCTATAGTGGTGGACCAGTACAAAGATGTTTTCCCTGATGATGTTCCAGGAATACCTCATCGGAGAGATGTGGACTTCCACATTGACCTGTACCTAGGGATGACAACAATATCAACTCCAGCATATCGGATGTCTCCCGCTGATCTTCATGAGTTGTAGGTACAGTTGGAAGTCTTGTAGGGGAAGGGATTCATTTGGGCCAGTGTTTCTATATGGGAAGCCCCGATTCTGTTTTCCAAGTAGGTGTATGGGAGCTTGCAGCGTGGATTGGACTATCGTCAGCTAAACCAGGTGATCATGAAGAATAAGTACCCACTTATGAGGATTGAAAATCTCTTTGATCTGCTCAAGGGATCTCGATGGTTCTCGAAGATAGACCTCAGATCAATCTATCACCAGCTTAGAGTTCAAGACGAGGATGCGCAGTAGACAGGCTTCAGGTGTCGGTACAACCACTATGAGTTCTTTGTTATGGCCTTTGGTGTAAACAATGCTCCAACAGTTTTCATGTGTCTCATGAATAGGATCTTAAACCCTTACCTCGATCTCTTTGTCGTAGTATTCATCAACAACATTCTGATTTACTCAACTACTGAGGAGGATGATGCCTACAATTTACTGGTAGTATTGGACCCACTGCGAGAGAACCAACTTTTTGGTAAGCTCTCGAAGTGCCAGTTTTGGATTCGAGAAGTTCAATTCATGGGACATGTCATATCGGAGGCTGATGTTGCAGTAGATCTAGAGAATATTGAGGTGTTTCATTATTGGGATCCACCAAGGAGTGTTATGGAGGTAAAAAGTTTCTTAGGATTGGATGGATACTATCGAAGATTCGTTCCAGAGTTCCCCAGAGTTGCAGCACTACTATCATCCCTAAAGAATAAGGGGAAACCCTTCGTGTGGTCGGAGAGATGCCAACAGAGAATTCCGAAGATGAGGAAGAGGTTGACTAGTTCCCCCATCATGAGGATTCTAGTGCGGAAGGAGTAGGGTACGTAGTCTATTACGATGCATCAGGGGCCGGACTCGGGAGTCACCTGATGCATGACCGAGTAGTGATCGCATATGGTTCTTGGCAGCTGAGACAGCATGAGCAGAACTACGCTACCCCTAACCTGGAGTTAGCAGTAGTTGTTTTCGTCTTGAAGATGTGGAGACCCTATCTGATGGGTGAACGTTTTATCATGTGCTCTGATCACAAGATTATCATGTATATCCTCTCCCAGAAGGACATGAACACATGACATTGAATATGGCTTGAGTTCCTCCGAAACTATGACTTCAAGATAGTCTATACTCCTAGGAAGGGGAACGTTGTTGCAGATGCGCTCAGTAGGGGGACTGGTATACATCTACTAGGAGAGGTGATAGAGCAGCTAGCTAATTTATATATTTCTCTTGTGGACCGAGATGGGGAGACATTCCTTTAGTCTCATACAGTCATTCCTCCACTTATTCTGCGATTCAGGGAGGCACAGTGTGGAGACGCTGACTATGAGACACGACGTGCATAGATTTCCACTGGGCAGGCACCCGATGGATTTTTTGAAGGTGTGTAGGATGTCCTACTTTTCAGTGGACTTACCTTGGTACCAGTTTCACATCAGGTGGAGGTGTTGAGGGAGTTTTACACATCTTTTATAGTGATACATCCAAGTGTGGTGATGATGTATCAGGACCTCCTGCGACAACACTGGTGGCCAGGTATGAAGAAGGCAGTAGTTGTGTTTGCCTCAGGATGCCTCATTTGTCAGAAGTGAAGGCAGAGCACCAGGTATCAGTAGGCATGGTTCAACACTTAATGATATCAAAGTGTAAGTGGGATGGGATATCCATGGACTTCATGACGGGTATTCCACGTACATCTAGGAGTCACGATTCGATATGGGTGATCATTGACCAACTCACCATGTCGGCCCACTTCCTTTCAATCAAAGAGTTGGGCTCAGTAGAGAGCTTGGGACACCAATGTGTGAAAGAGATTGTGTGTTTTCATGGAGTACCTTCTTCTATTGTCTCGTACTGTGACACACGGTTTAGTTCCCAACTATAGAAGGGGTTGGAGGAAGCCTTCGAAATGAAACTACGTCTGAGCACCGCCTTCTATCCTCAAAACAGGGTCCAAACTGAGTGGACTATCCAGAACCTCTAGGAAATGATATGTGCTTGTGTCCTTGACTTTGGTCGCAGCTATGAGGATAACTTAACGTTGGTAGAGTTTTACTACAAAAACATCTATCACTCCACCATCGGCATGGAACCTTTTGAGGACTTGTATGGTCAACCCGTGTAGATAACCTATGTGCTGGACAGACCTAGGAGAGTCAGAACTAGTGGGACAAGAGATGGTATGAGCTCCCATAGAGAAGGTGAAGATCATCCTTGAGTAGATGAAGACTCCACAGAGCAGGCAGAAGTCGTATGCTGAAAGGAGACGGAGGCCTCTGGAGATCGAGGATGGTGAGAACGTCTTTCTATGGGTCTCACCTCAATGAGGACTACATAAATTTGGTTGATGTGACAAGTTAGATCCATGATTCATCAGACCCTTACAAGTCCCCAGTAGTGTAAACGAGTTGGAATACCACCTATCTCTTCCACCTCAGTTGAACCAGGTGTCTGACGTCTTCCACATATCGTAGCTGAGTAGATACGTACAAGACCCTTCCCACATTATTGACCATGGGGTGCTAGACATTGATGACAGGGTGACATTCATGGAGGTTCTAGTGGAGATTGAGTATCAATCGGAGTGGGTCCTACGTGGATAGTCGATACCTCTGGTGCGCATTCGCTGGAAGCACGAGAACCTCTAGGTGAGCACATGGGGGCTGGAGGCTCAGATGTGTGCTCAGTGCCCCCATCTGTTCCCATCGTTCGAGTTATATCTTATATGGATGTAAATCATGGAGGTGGGGAGAATTTAATGACAAGAAAATTCTGTGGAAATATTATTCTTAAATACATAAGTTTTTTACGAGGCCATGAAATTTACGACCCTTGATTCTGAGGCCTGCTGTGTCGGGAATCAATTTCTGAAGTTTTTTCGGGTACGTTCAGTAAATGTATGAGTGAGATTTTATAAATTTTGAACCGGTGCTCAGAATCGAAATATGAGGGCATCATTGAACTCACAACACTAGTTTTCTCTTATGAAGACGTTCACCTCGACAACTGTTAGTCGGGAATTAAAGTTAGTTTTGGGGTTTTAAAAAATTGAATAAAAATAATCTGTGTTGTTTATTTTTATTCTGGTGTATAAAAGATCCAAGAAGAGGTTGGAGGTTGGGGCCACCACACCCTAACCACTCAAGGGAGGTTATGGGGGTGGGGCCCTCTCAAGCATAACCTCCCTTGAGAGGATAATTAAGGTGGGGTCCACCTGGGCTTTAATCACCCTCTAACTCCCCATTTATGTGGGATGAAAATCTCTACCTTCCCCCATTAATTTAATGTTCCAACCCTCACAATTAATTAATTGAAATCTTTCATTTAATCAATGGCCAACTTTTCAATTAATTTAATTCATAAGAACAATTTAATAATAGACAAATCAATTATTTTATTTTTTTTGGAAACCATTCAATTGTTGGAGTTTTGAGAGATAACTTGGAGAACCCATGAAGAATTATATTTCAATGAAGAACGCCACTCACAACCAATGAATGATGAAGGTCTTCCTCAATCTTCGACCAAGAAAAATGAGAAGGATCTAACCGTGAATAACGCTATGAACAATTCGTCATCAGTCTCCAACCCTGGTCGCTTCTCGACATAAATGAATCGACATCCGCCATTCATAATCTTCCACTATCAACGTATGATAAGATAGGTAGTGGATTTTAATTGTTTTTGTACCTATTATTCATCATTCAAATTATGTAATATGAATCACCAGTTTATATCACTGTAACAAGGAGGGCTCCGACTGCCTGAACACGGCCTGACCCTCCCCCTTTTATTTTTATCGTTTGTTGACAATGGAAATAGTGCAACAGCACTGCCAGAAAGATAGACCGCGAAGAAGAAATGTGACCAGCTTCAGGCCAGCCGCAACGAAAACCAGCGGTGCAAGGGCCTCTAGGTCGCTGGAGGGGCACAACATAGTTGTGCCACCTGGGTGGAAGGGTTGCGGCAACGAGGGCCGCGTCACTCGGAGGGGGCGTGACACTGTCACGCCATGGGGAGGAGTTGGATGTCGCAGCCAGGTCGGGCCGCAGCGGAGGGGGTATGGCGTCGTCGCGCCGTGTAGAGGAGAAGAGCAACATGACCAGGGTGGGCCATGACGGAGGAGATGAAGTGGCTGGCTGCTCAGCCAGCTGGGAGGAGGGTGACCCAGCGGGTCTCGCATGTCCAGGACCTGCACTAGGTGGCACCGGTTCTGGATCCAAACCGAACGGTTGTACTGTTTGGGTGCCGCATGCCACGTGGCTTCCCCCTTGGATGCGACGAGGCTAACCCATGAGCTGCCGGGCCGCGGGGATGTCGGGCCAGACCCAGCATGAGATGACGGGCCAGACCCAACACGGGCCGTCAGGCTGCCTCCTCGAGCCCGACCGTCTACTCGGGTGGGGATTCCCCTCGGAGAGGGCCGCCCCCATAGACAGGGTCAGAACCGCGGAACGGGTCGGACCCCGGTCATTACCCGGGTCAGGCCGGGTTAGTCCGACTGGGTCGGACAGGACCCGAACCCACTATGTCCTATTTACATATTTTTTCCTATATCATGGGCTATTGGAGTATTGACCAGCAGCTCGTGGAGAGGATGTTCCTATAACTCACAGACTGAGCATCTGATTGATGTGTTGTCTATTCTGTTGAGACCTCTATGACAAGGCGTACCATTCAGATACTTTTACATGAGACTTTCTAAAAGTGAGAGTATTGACCAGCAGCTCGTGGAGAGGATCTTCTAAGAGACGAGGGATTGTAGTTCAGAGACCTAGTAGTTGGCTGAGATGTGACTACTACTGACCTTTCGACTCGGAGTGTTTTGACTGGCCTAGTGGGAAGCACCTCTGTGTGACACGGTAGGCCCATAGTGGGAAGTGCCTCTGTGTGACACGACTGACCCACGATACTAGATTGGAGGTGTACATCAGCAGGCTATGAGGGGGAGCACCTGTGTGTGACATGGCAATCCTATAGTGGGGAGTGCCTCTATGTGATGCGGAAGACCCACGGTACTCGACAGGAGGAGTAGCACAACAGTCCATGATAGTGGGAAGCGCGTATGTGTGATGTGGCAGGCCAACGGTACTCTATACAAGAGGAGTAAACTAGCAGTCTAGGTTTCGATAGATTGACATTGATTGTTACATGTTTCCACCCCTAGAATAAAATCATGGTTTTGAGTTGAGTCAATGGATTTTTTGTTTTCTTCATGATTGAGATGGGTTACTAAATAACTTACGTATATGTATGGTCATATACCTATGTAAGGGTAATTTATTGATTTCATACATTGTGGTTCATCCTTGTTGGATATTGTGAAACCTTGAGGGTCTTGGGGTCCCTATAGAGTATCATTATACTCCCCCCTACATGGCCTATACACAAACCACATTGTGTTTGTTATAGATGACAGACAACGCTGTTCGAGGCAGAGATAAGCAGGACTTGATGCTACCCGGAGGAGGACCACTCGGCAAGATGGTACACAGAGCAGACAGACAGACATCGAGTGCTGTGGAGGCCATCAGTACCTACCCTTCAGTAGAATCCCCAGAGTATGATCCAATAGCTATTTTAAATTACTTCAGTTGTACAACCATTTCAGTTGTATTGTACATTACTATTGGGATTCTATTTCAGGCCCCCTTTACTTTCAGCACTCTCTTTTTATATACAATATCACTTAGTGTTTTACTCCCAGTTGCATACTCTATTGTGTTTGTTTAGATTATAAAGGCAATGCCTTCCAATTTTTAGGCATTTACGCATTTGTTGCTAGTTTCCAATACAACTGAAATTAAATTCGATTGGGTGGATACAAGAAGAATGTTATACCCTTACACTTGTATAGAAATATGTTCATCAAAAGGGTGGATCTGCTTCATGTAGCCTAAAATGATGTGATATAATTTTTTGTAAGAAAATAATATGCATTCACTTCATTCTTCAAACTATGTTATTGTGCTTCATTTTTGTATTAAAAAATTAATATCTTCAAAAAAATATTATCTTTCATACCCATCACCAAGTAAAAACTATTCTAGACATTTTAATGATACCTAGACTGATACAATGGTCTGATTTCTCAGTCTGATAATATATTTATTCCTAAATACCTGTGAAATAATTCTAAACAATTTTTTTTTCAATCTATAAATTTCTCACTGATTTATCAATCTGATCTCTAAAAATTGAATAAAATATCTATTGTTATTATTATTATTGTATTAGTAAACCTACCTCATGATATATCATTCTCACGACTCCTTCAATCTAGAATATTCCAACACTCCTCCTTCTCTCATCACCCAAAAATATTATATGTGTTATTTAAAATTACAATGTACATCCTAGTTTTAAAGGATCTGCCAAAATTGATTTAGGGGAGACTATGTACTTTTTTTCCACTCAACAAAATTTCATAAAACATAAATTTTCTTTAAATTTTTAATAAAAATTTTACATATTCAATAGTTACCTAATCAACTTATTTCTTCTTAAAATTTCACAAATCATCTCAAAAATTTCAATTCACGTCTGACATTTTAAACATTGTTTAATATAGTTCTTATTTTTACTCTGATTTGGTCATTTTGATGAATACATATATATAAATGTTTTTTCATGATTATTATTCTACACACCAATTGAATCATATGGAAGGTAACTTTGTTCTTATAATGATTTAAATAATAATTTGAAAACAAATTCATCATTTTAACGAGTCATACCATCTTTTAGATATTTGAAATTGAAACAATTCATCAAAAAAACATTGTTTATGCTTTTCAGACTACAATCATATCTTTTTTTAATAAACACTGTTGATATATCTAATTATTATTACACATCCTCTTCAATTAATCTGTATCATCTTCAAACTCGATTGGAAACACATTGTTATAATTTTTTCAACCGGTTTAAAAAAATTTATCCTTTTCATCTTTTCATTATATCAATGATCATACATTTGATGAAATTTTCCATATAAGAAAGAGTCTTATAAATTACACAATGCTTTACTCTGATAATCATTATTATCTCCATTCAAATGTCTCTTAACCCATATAAAATCATATCAGGGTTCTCCTAATTTTCATCCCCTTATTGGCAATAAATTCATCCTAAATAAAATTGTTAACTACATTATTCACTGATCACGAATCCCATTTTTCATCAGTCCTAACAATATCTAACTTCTTTACCTTTTCATTTATCAAAAAACTCCCTACAGAAATGATTCATCATTAATAAACTTTTCTTTATCTGATTCCATCTTATAATAATCATTGAATATGATTATCAGTGTATGCATTACATTGACAATTGGATGCACACCACGTCTAATTTATCATTATTAGTAGGAAATTATTTTCTTTTTGATCATTGTATAGTACAATTTGTTTCTATAAATATTTTTATCTAATGTATAATTAGTATAAATATTAACAACTATTGTCAACATCTTAAATTTCAAATAAAAACATTACATCCCCTAACAATCCTACATCTAGTTTCTCACACTGATGAATTGAGATTTGGAAGTATTGACTTCATTGACTTCCTTCAACAACAAACATCAGCTTGTATCCTGATTTCATCACGAATTTGAATAAATATAATATCATAATTGAATTTAATGACTTTCGAGAGATTGTATTATAACTTCACAAGCTTCATGAATACTATATCTTTCTAACCATCCATCAATACGATTGGCAGAACATATTCTCCCCCTTTCCTTCATAAGTAATGAATCACAAGTTTTCCAGAAAACATATGATTTTGAATAACTCCGTGGTTGGAAAAACCATAATTATATTCACATCCTTGCCATTGAGAATCATCTATGTAACCACAATATCATCTAATATATCATTCTAGACCCATCATGAGTCTAGTGGAATTTTTAGTCCAGCAAAGAATTATCAATGTGATGGAATTTCTTATTAATTATGATATTAATTGCCGAATTATGATAATGGGTCTAATTTCCATAAATTATAAAGAGAATTGATTTCACTAACCCTAATGAAAAAGACATTACCTTCACCAGACATATCATTCAACATCTAAAAACCACATCTAACCACCATGGTCATAACTATAAATAAAAGTAATCTTATCCCAATGCACATTGTAAAATTAAAGATACATGGTCACAAAAGAGAAGTGGCCTATCATAATTCACTTCGATAAATTATGGTTCATGTTCATGAAGTGTGACAGATATTTCTCCAAAAGATATATATATATATATATATATATATATATAAACCCTCAAATTTTAAAAATCTATAGTCATTAGAAATGATCAATGACTTCTTGTAGGAATAATTACTAGTGAAGATCGTGGACAACAGAGACAAATTTTGACCAAACAAGAAAAATCGCTTCACTAATATGTAATTGGATAATCATATGTATGGATTTTCTAAAATGGAAAAGTTGATATAGATGATGGGAAAATAACCGTTCCAATTTACATGTTAATATGTAATACGAAATTTCAAGAAATATGTTTCATAAGGGTGTAAAAATTAAAAGACTCAAAATTTTATCATTAGAATATTAATTCTTTTAATTATTTCATAAACCACAAAAATCACATTGAGAAACTAACTAAAATAATTATTCTCAAAAATTATTCCATATTCTACAAAAAAAATCTATAATAATCCCCATATTATAGTGGGATAATAGTTAAGAAATATGTTATTGGGAAAAGGAATATTTTGATCCACTAAATCCACTAAAGAGACCTCACTCATGAAAAAATCTATGGAAATAAATAATAATGTTAATAATATAATATTAATTTTCAAAATAAATAAATAAATAAATAGATATACATCCTTGGGAAAAAAAATATAATTTATTGAATAATGAATGAAGTGTGTTATATTGATAATAATTAAAAAACATATATAATTAGAATAGTAATATAATCGCTAGAATAGTTATTTTAAATATAAGAATTGTAATTTTTCCATTAGAATAGAAACCACACCAATGAAAGTATAAATATCATTTATGTAATTTTATTAATGAAAATATGATATAAATATATTATGTTATATGTAACTAAATGCTTTAGTAATGATAGATTATATATCATTAGGCTTTTGAATCAAAAATATTTATATATAATTATATAATTAATTTAAATATTTAAAATAATGTTCATTTTTATAAAATTGAATTATAAATACATATTGTTTGGTATAATGAATACATGATAATTTTATTAGAACATAATAAAATTTTCAAATGGCCATATAATCTATTATAATATTAAATTCTCTATATATATAATTAATGATGATTTTATTTAAAAAATTAATTTCTCATACTATGAAAATTATATTGTTAAAATTGATTTCATTTTATTAATATTAAATTTTAAAAAATTTGTGTTTAATTTTTGGGATTTTTTTAAATATTTGAAATTTTGGTTAAATGTGAAACCCGATAATTTACATTATTTATCATTATACGAAAAATACATGAATATTTAAGTCTTTAATGTTATACGAACTCATGGGTTTCAACTATCTTAAAACATTCAATGTATCTCGTAAAAATATTTATGAATATTGGTAGCAATGAAAAAAAATACAAAATAAAAATAATAAAAATCAAAGTCATCCCTCACCTCCACCTATAAATACCACCTCTCACCATACCTTCTCCTAACACCTTATAATACATGTAGTATTTCAGTATTTTTCCAATGTAAAAACACATTACTCTTGCCAAAATCCAATATCTTATAGTCCAAAAATAATTTGGATCTCATGTTTCAATAAGTGGTTCTGAACGAGAAAAAATTATTGAGTAAATTATACAATCATTCTATATTTTTTCTTATCTTCCCCTTAACTCCCCTATCCAAACTGAAATGATAACTTCAGTATCGTATATAACAAGAAAAAAAATTATCTTATTTTAATTTCCATCTTAAAATATATTCTCTTTAACTCTTATTTTAAAAATTAATACATCAACCGTGATATGTCATTGCACTGCCTTCATGGACATCGAGTTTTCATTTTCCACTATCACATTCAGGTGTCATCAAAAAAAATTATTATTGGGAAGTGACATTATAATATTTACATTATATCTTGTTTAGTTATTTGGAAATAATTTATAGATATAATGTTAAAAAAACAAAACTACTTTTTGATGGTCGAAAAAATCGCCAAAATATATTGCACTTTTATTTATAATAAAATGTAAAATAAATCTTCATCATACAACAATAATGGATTTTTCAGACAATATAATATTATAAATGTTTTCTAGAAACATTTAATTTAGCTCATGATGAATTATTTCCATTTTACAAGAACATTCACAGTGGTATACAGGTAAACCGATTATTAAAACCATGAAAACGAACGCCACAAGAATGGAAAATTTGAACTATAAAGCTCATAAAAATGGACATGAAAATACATAATGTAATTATAATTAATAAAATACATGTATTTTAGGTAATGAATTTAGAAATTATTGAATCTAGTTTTGTTATACATGTTATTAATTATATTAAATTATTTCCCTCAGACATAAGGTATGTGGATTCTCAACCACAACTAATTTTCATTGCGAAATCCCTATTTTGTGACATATTTGTTATCAATACTACAATAATATTTATTATATAAAATTATAGTGATCATAAATTTTTTTTGGGGTAGTCATTTTTAGTAATTTATCTTATGAAAAATAGAATGACTTAACATATGAACACATATTTCCAAATAAAAATATTTTACTCATCATGTGTGGTTTCATCATCCCTCAAGAATGATTATTATTATTCAAAAATATTTTTTTATCCTTTCAATATAGGGATCCCATGTTTATTCATTAAATCATGATTTATGAAATTATTACAAATAAATTTCTCTTATATTGGATAATTCATGACTATGATTGAAATATATTCTATATGGCATGCATGATTATGTTAATATTATGATGTGATGGGTGGGCGCATAATTATATATCTTTAAAATCATTGGATAATATGGTGTATCCCATGAGATAATGTTTTTTATGAATGAACATGATGATTTTTTTCATAAATATGATGTTTTGATTATTATAAAATTTTATATATGAACCTGATTCTAGATTTTCTCATAACAATTTTAATTTTTTGACTTCTATGACATGATGTTTCAATTTTAGGAATTTCCACATTCTATTTAATTATAACTTTTTTAAATCATGTTATTTATGATGAGACTATACATATGATATAATGACAATTACTCACACTCATGTTATACTAATTCACATTTCTTCATACTCTTACTTGTATTTTATCTTGCCACTTTCTCTATTGAATTTATCCTCTTGGGATTGTATTTATTATGTATTACAATATATTTTGAGGATAAATATAAATGCTTTAAATATATGTTTATATTTTATTATATTAATGTTATGCATGAGCATATTTCTTCTAAGACAATAAACCTTTTCATCATGGTTTTGTATATAAAATATGATTCTTATAAAAAATAATGAAATATTTATGTAAGGAATACCGGTATAGCTATGGTGTGTGACATGTAAAACATCATAAATATTCAAAATTTAGACCAATATATCTCTATCGGATTGAGTAAAAAATCAATAAAAACCCATTGGAAGAGAGGGATCAACATTTTACGTGAGATTCAATTATTAAAATATAATTCATGATATTTATTCATAAATTAGTAATATATAATCGAAAAAAGGATACTATATGCATACTAAAAAAATATCTCGAATAGTGTAATTTGAGAGGAAAACCCCTTACCTCATTCATGATTTATTATTTAGTAGCATAAATATTCTTAAATACTTAAATAATGTCCTATAAATAAATTTGAAAAAACCATATTAAAAAATATGACCATTTTTTCTCTTCATAGAAAATCAATTTATTTATATTAATAATTTTTATTTATATAATATTGTTATAATCATGTGTATTTACTCATTAAATATAAGAAAATGATTCATAAAATGGTGTGTGTATTCATTATTGTTATACAAATTCACAATTAAATGAAAAATAAATATAATGGAATATATTTTGAAATTAATTTTTTAAATATATAATTTCATTTCAAGGATTTTTTTGTAATGATCTATGATGTTGATATCTGTAATGAGCATGTGTTGGTATTTAATAATGAATTGAGGGTGATTTACCAATTAATGTGTTAAATATTAATATAACCCTCAATTATGATAATGGGTCAAAATAACCCAAAAATGAAGCTACCGTTATTAATTGTTGATTTTGAGGTGGTATTGTTATATATAAATTATACCATAACCATAATGAAAGAATTTAGATTTTATTATTTTTATATTTCCTAGTGTTCAATAATTATAATGGGGTATAATTTTGATAACATCATTACATTTAATTAAGATATAATTTACCTATAAGTTTCCTCAATTTAAAATATTGAATTAATGAATATCGTTTGTTGAACACATGATTAATATGTTATCCTATTTTACATTTCATAACATTTATTATATCATCAAATTTTATTTTTCTATTAAAACCATTCTCAAGGAAAACAATTCAACTAAATGATCAAGAAATAAAATAGAAATCAATTGTTACATTGGGGTAAATGTTTAGACGTATGCATTGATAGCACATTTGTTTTCCATAGAATTGGAGAAGTGTATAACATATTTTATTATTTTAAAACATAAAAATATTATATTCATCATTATAAAACATTAAATTATATATTATCAAAATCATTCCATGCAGGTGAAGGAAAGAAAAAAAAAATTGTTGTGGAGGTGGTTGTATGTAAAACATATAAGTGAAAAGTCAATTTTTCATTATTGAAAAATGTATTGTGGTTAATTCATATTCTATATTTATATTAACATAATATTATAATAATTAGACATAAATATTTATATTAATATGGTTAAAAAAATTATAGTATGAAGAAATGTAAATCATGAAATAATAAATAGAAAACATGGTTAAAACCATATACTTCACATGTATGATCATCACCTTTGGAAAGGGGGTTAAACCCTTGAGGGATGGTCTTTTGAAAAAACCCAGAAAATAATTATGTTATATATTGTATTTTAGGAGATTTTATTGGAATTTTTTGGTTAATAATTAATCAGTTTTCATCTAAGGGGAATTCATGAGAGCATTGTCTCTATTATAACTGAAAAATTAAGGAATTTTTTTAATTAAAAAATTTTTTCAATAAAAGGAAGTATATTTAAATAAAAGTGGATAAAAATTTATATATAATGGGATTATAAATGGATAAGGGTGATCATCTCCTAAACGACCCATTATGACATTTTTCAAACATTATTTAGCTCTTTTACTCTAAAATACTTTACTTTTAATATTTAGTTTTTACCCTCGTAACATGTATTTAATGAATGTATCATGTCCCAATAGAAAAAAATAAGTGATAAACATTAAGTAATTACAACCATTTATAGTAAATATTAATACAATTTTATTTTATTAAATGTATAAAATTAAGGAAAAGTAATTTTAAATTAATAAATTATATTGTATTAAAAAAATATTTCATAAAATATTAAATGTGTTCTAAATTATCATATATAAATTTTAAATTTAATTTTTTAAATTATAAAATAACTAATAAAATAATTTTTTTTTAAAAAAAAATAAATAAATGTAAAATTAATGCATATATACTAATAATTTCATATAATTCATATTATTTGGAAAAATGGTACTTTTCATTTTTCAACTATAAATAATCCTATTTGAAAAATCAAAAAAAAATCAACTAAAATTTTTATTAATATGAATAATCTAAAAAAATATCATTATTTAAAATTAAATTTAATAATATGATAATCTAATATTAAAATAATTATAAAAATATATAATGAAAAACTATTAAAATTTTAAAATATATTTTTTATATAAATTTATTCTTATTTGATATTTACTATAAATTTAATATTAATATATTTTTAATAAATTATTTGTATTATAAGTATTTATTTTATTATGTATTCAAAATATACACAGTTTCATGTAATAAAACTAAAATGATAGAAAAAAATGTATTCATAATATGATTTTCTAGTTTTCTTAGAAATACTAATTGAATTTCACTCATATTAAAAGTATCTATTTTTTCGTAATATGAATATCTCAATTTTTTTTACTATTATTCATTTCCACTAATTCAATAGGCATTTTTAAGATTCATTCTCATATAATAACATTATTAAAAAATAAGTCATTTTTCTTATGTTTATTGTTTACATGTAGAATGAGATAAAAAAATTGATTTATTTAAAGGAAATGATATATTATGTTCTTGTGGATTTACAGAAATCTCATTATAAACACTACTTAGGTCATATTTCAAATAGAACCTAGGATATCATGTATAAAAAAAATCCACTATAAGGTTAATATATCCATATCTGGTATCATGTTCCATGTTATCCACCTAATAAAAAAATTTATTCTCACTACATATTCACATAAAAATATTCTCCCTAGAGAATCCAAAATCATAGGATGGTCCCCATTGATCCTCCTTGTATAGGAATCACCCCCTATAGGATGAAATTTCCAACCATGAAATTAAATATAAACATATATATATATATATATATATATATATATATAATAAAATCTCCATAACATGATTTATTCCAATTAATCTGTATCCAGCTGGTTCTGTTAATTATAATTGACTCACCAAGCTGTATGAAAATGATTATAGGATTTTTCTAACACATTAAATAATTAAAACTATTTTCATAATCAACAAAAAAGGATTCCTCACAAGGCATAAAATTCATATGTTGTCCAAAATGGGAAAATATTATTCCCTTTTAAAATGGAATATATATCCATCATCATCATCCCCAAGTATCTGGTTATATATCCACATGACCTGTCATCAGAAAAAAAAATATTATAGTACTATTGTGTATAATTCAGTTACATTTTAATATTGAAAAATTCCATATATGATGTTACTAATAATTTAAAAAGTAAACCCCTTTATCATCAGTTATATTATTCAAAAAAATAGGTGTATATTATGTGAATAATTTTTTTTGAACATTATTCATGTGTACTAACGTCTTTATTTTTCATCAAGAGCCAAAAATATAATATATATTATATTTTTAATTGTTCACGACATAGAAATCAATAAAATTACATACCATGATTCTCTAAAATCATTTGTGTCAAATGAGGTGAAATTATATAACAATATAATCAGAAACCATGAATAGAAATAACATATCTGTAGTATTGTATAATTTGAATCGAGGAATTTGTTTGTAACACCCCAATAAAATAAACATAAAAAGCATAAATACATTAATACTGAGAATTTTTACCATCGTAAAAAATAGTAAATTAGAATAATATTCTCATAATATCTATGATATTTGTTATTATATTGATTCGATCCCACTTTGTATCAACCTTTCTAGAACATAGCCACAGAGGAGTTTTGGAACTAGGGAGCCACCAATAGAACCCAATGCACACCTCTCTATCTATCACAGGATTCCAACTATATATGGGAATTTAAGGTTGTGTTATCTTGAAAATATGCCCCATATTAATAATTAAAAATAATTAGAAATAAACCCACAATCATCTATAACATAATTCAATGTATGTGGAATCAACAAAAATTATTAATAAAAAGACAATGAATGTTTATTAAAGCATAGATTCATAAAAAATCATTGACTACCTATCGGGAAGATCAAATATAAAGAATTAATAAATTAATGGAATACATATTTTGGAGGATCTAAAACATCCTTGAGCTTCTCATATTATGAAATTTATTTATTTCTTGGTTTATCCAACATGATCAGAAAAAATTTGCACTCTTTCTAACTTGAACTTACAAATACCCTCATCTAATAGGGTACCTAGTTTTAAAGACCACAAAATAATTTTATGTTTTTAAATCAGTTTTGAACAATTA
Organism: Viscum album; assembly: GCA_963277665.1. Taxonomy (NCBI): domain Eukaryota; kingdom Viridiplantae; phylum Streptophyta; class Magnoliopsida; order Santalales; family Viscaceae; genus Viscum; species Viscum album. The sequence goes on along the minus strand of OY728157.1, from coordinate 38,112,171 downwards.
ATGTGGACCCATAAATGGATGTTATATTAATTTAATGTTTAACTCCCCTATTTTAATGAAGATTATCATTATATTTGATAGAGTATACAACAAGAAACAACAATCCTAAATGGCTCGTGAAATATATATAACTATTATAAAGTAGAAGTCAAATTTTTATGTATTAATATTATTATATTATTTATACTATATATATATATTAATCAACATAAAATATAGATAAATTCATTGTAAATAAGATTTTTTTAAAATGAACTTTTTTCATCAAAAATATGTTTAAATAAAAAAATTATATTTTTTACCATAAAAATAGTATTATTAATTTTTGAATCTTCTAGAAAATTTATTTGGAATCATTAAATTATGTATTTAAATAAATATACCATAATAAACATATTGTGAAATTTTGGGAATTTTCAGAAAATATTAAACAAAATTTAATACTGAAAAAATAATGTTTTTATAGAAATTGAATCTATTTTGAATAAATTAACTAATTTAAATGTAGAATTACATTTTTTATAATTCATAAATGAAGATAATTATTTTTAGTTATATTTTAAAATATTAATTTATATTTATATTATTTGTAATGGATTTTGGTATAAGATTTTTTGGGGTTTAAAATTTTGATTTTACTAAAAACTGTTTTAAAGTGCATAATTTTCTTCATATTTAATTAAAAAAATCCCAAATGATGAATAATTTATAATAAATTTATAATATATATATAATATTAATTTAAACTCATACAATTTTTTTCACATATCCTGGATTTAATATGAAATTGTCTTTTTCTTAGATAAAACATCTCTTGAAACACTATTTTTTCACATTTGTGTATTTTATAATAAATATTAATTTTCCTATTATTTGAATTATATTTTTTTGAAATATATTTAACATCTTAAATAATAAAATATTATATTATATAATAAATTTTAAATTCATTTTACCCTAATGAATAGTGAAATTAGTAAAAAAATAATTTCACTTGTTAATGTATGTTTGGATTTTTTAGGGGTTAAACAATAATGATATAGGATATAATGAATTAAAATTTGTAGAAATATTATTTTATTTCAATATATATACCTTATAATGTAAAATTCTCTATAATTGTAAATTTTGGTCTCTTTTATGATTTCAAAAACATGGGTCCAGTTTTTTCTTTTAAAAAATTTTATTCTTGAAATTCTACTCGCTTATAAAAGTTCACCCCCAATAGTCTACTACTGATACAATGAACGGGTTTTTTATCCTCACATATATGAAAATATACTTATTAAATAACCTCTTATTGTTATAGAGATTATTTTTTATCATAACTCATATCATAATAAGGATTTTGGGGCCATGATAAGGTGCTTGTCTTGAGGAAAGGTATCTTTCCTAACTAGAATTTTTTTTATTCCTCCATATAATTCATATATTCTTTAATAAATATTATTTTTAAAAAATTTATCTTACTTATTCTTATATTTTATTATATTAATTCCGTAACCTAAATCCATATCATATTCCTTCTATTGTGATAAGAATTCATTATTCATGTGTAGGGACATTGTAAGTTGACTAGTAAGGGAGAGGTGGCACCATGGATTATGGGACCCATTGAGATCATGGGATTCCAGGAAAAGGTGGACAATAAATTTGTATAACTATCTAGTTATAATATTATCCATGGAATGATAGATCATTTTTAGGTGACACTCGATCCAACTAATGTTATTGGATTGGAGGATGTTGACATTGATAATTAAACCATAATTGATGAGTTAGTAGTTATGATTATGGACCACTAATAGAATTAATTATGAGGTTAATGATTCCTTTTCTCTAGGAATAATGGATTTATAAATGGGATAACCATTAGATATACAATATGAATTTTTTTGTGTTAGAAGAGGCCATAAATTTTTGTGAGTATTGTAATTTGAGATATTTACCTCGGTATTAAGAATTTATGTTGGAGATATTTTTACACCCCAATACGATTTTCAGTTACACCCATGACCATGATTTTTTAATCATCCATGTTTGGGTGTGTTTGTAGGATTTTTGGGGAAGGAAGTCATTTTTTGGAGAAATTACATAAATTTTATATAAATTTTTTTAATTAAAGGTATATGGTTTTAAATTTTTTATTATCACTGAGGGGTCTCAACCGGTTTGTGGAATCTCATGGGTTCTATAGAATTTTATGAACAGAAATATCATGATTTCTATCTTCTAGGATTTTTCATGCCATTTATGGGATTACATGTCATGTAATTTTCAAAAGGAAGATCTCATGAATCTGGTTCATGGAATGAAATTTATACACCGTAAATTGGATTCTCACATCATGTAATGGATTGAATCTTTTCTTAAAAAAACATGATTAAATATTAAATTTTTCTAGCATTAATTGAATAAATGATGTGTAATGGTATTATATTTCATTTAAATATAAAAAATTTATTTTTTATGGATTTGTAAAAATGGTTTTCATTTTATTCAACAATCGTGGACACCTGTCTTGAGATATATATCACCCTATAAATTATTGAGATCTCTTCCCATTTCGGATCATTCATTCGGTCATCATTTATTATGATCTTCATGTAGTGACCCTCTTGGAATGTCTTACTTCATGTTATTTATTCCTTTGGTCATGGTTGATTCATTGGTTGTGTTTATGGTTTGGATTCATGATCTAATACTATTTTATATTGGCCCTATGATTTTTTTGTTGTTCTATGTCTTTCGAATGCCAATCTCTTTGTGCCCAATCACCGTTTTTAAAAAGGTGATGTTTATACCGGTTTGACGATTGTTTAACTATGAAATTTATTAATTGGTTGATTTTATTATATTTTGTTATTAAATATATTGGATTGTTCAGTAGTTAAAATTGAATTCTGATTTTAAATGTTTTTTTGCATGATAAATGATTGTAAATATATTTTATTTATAAACAAATATTTTCTGATTTAAAAATAGATTTATCAAATTAAAAGGATTTATTTATTGACTTTGAAAAACTATATATAAATTCAATGATTGGTTTTGAAAATTTTTATGTCAATAATAACACTTTGGGAATCTAGGTTATATCAATAGATAATAAAGGAATCCATATTGTGTGTAGAACCACTAGTGTTAGTTTTGTCGATATCAATAGACAATGGTGAGAATGAATATTGTTTGGATCTATCTTTTGGCCTAGTTCTATGAATTCTATCTCTATGATATATTTTACCATGGAATATAGCCTAAATCATATTATTCATACTCAATTTTACATTTTTATCAGATGATGGATTTTTTAATTGATAGTTGTTCAAATTTTTTATATGAGGTTGTATCACATGGATTTTCATTATGGTGTTTCATATATATTTATTTGGAAGACCACTATATGATTCATGGGTATGATTTCTTATTATTGATCAATATACTTTTCATATTTTATGATTGATAACATGAAATAATATTTCTAATTCATATGGGAAAATGATTTATAATTGAATTTTAATTAATTAAAATGATTTTGAAAATAATTTTTTTTAAATATGGAAAGAGTGATTTCTTAATATTAGACATTGAATGATCTTTTTTGTGATATACTACTCAGTTTATTATCCATTAAATAATGTTTCATTTATTATGGTATATATATTTTACTCTAGGATACTTGTAATGTGAATGTCATATTTTATCATGTCGGAATCTACTTTTATCCTTCACTTCATATCGATGTGGGTTGTGGATGACAATTGGACAGATGGTCTTCTGTTATATTTTTTGGTAAAGTAGTTTTTTTCCTAGATTGTTTTGAATTGTATTAGACATTTTATTCTAAATTGTAAAATGGAGGTATACCTTGTGTTGTTATGTTAATGACATGTGTTGTTGTATTTTCTTCACCTCACCATTTGATGGTCAGCCCGGATGCATATTTTGGTTTAACTGAGTTTTTGTGTCATATAATATGTGTTATTATAATACTTCATTTTATATATTCCATTAATATCATATATATATATACATCAAATTCTCAAATACGGAAGTATATGAGGTGCAAAAATTGAAGAAAAATCACAACGGTTCACGAGGCGGTGGTCCACTATATACATGATCGATATTTTCACTTCCAATTTAGTGTAAGAGTAGATGGATAAAAGTTATTACATTAATATAATAAAATAAAATATATTTAATTTAATATTTTTTTATTTAATCATATTTTGAAATTATTTGAAGGAGGTGGAAGAAAAATAAGACAAAAACATTATGTTATTGATGATACAAGTTCTTTGGAAAACCAGATTATGATTCCTCCAAAATCCATCGTTAGTGGGTTTTATAATTGAAAAAACATATAAGACATTTTATGGAATATTTTATTGGTTTCTGGTTAGAATTTAATTAAACCAATCATTCAGTAAGTTCTCAGAGTGTATGATAGGTGGTTTACTTGATTAAGTAGTCGTGCGGCTCCAAATTTGATTCATTCGTAAAAAATATAATTTGATAAGGATATTCCAAAATAAATGACTCCATGTGAGCATAAAATCTTATATATGATAATATATGGTAAACATGTGTATTAATTGAAGGATTTATACATTTGTAATAGGTAAATATACAATTATTGTTTGTTTAAACTACCATGGTAAACCTTTTTAAACTATAACTACACAAAATAATTATTACTATTTTTACTATTATTTGTGGAAAAAAATAAAGATGAACTAATGAAATAGTTTGAATAATTATTATTTCAAACATGGCATCCATTTAAATAATTTTATTCATATATATTCTATAATTTAATTAAAAATTAAAACCATAAGTGAGGAAAAATTAAATATTCCAAAGAAATTATTTCTCAAGTATAAAATTATATTATATGTAGATTTAAAATAATTATGACTCAATTTAATTAAATTGAATAATAATAATTAGATTTAAAATATTTAATAATAATTTTTGTCACATAAATGGAACTTTATAAATTTTCAATATGAAAAGATTGTTTGTAATAAAAATCAAAATTTATCACTGTTCATAAAAATTAAATTTTTTAAAAAATCACATAAAATAAACCATAATGGAATTTTGAATTATTATTTTAAAATAATAAGTTGATAATTTAGAATAAATTTTATAAAATTTTAAAACCTTAATTTTAAATTATTTTTGAAAAAAAGGAGGAGATAACATTTAATAAAAGAAAATGTGTAATCATAAAACATGATTTTTTATCTTAATACTTAGAAAAAATGTAGAATAAATGGATTTTTTTTATTAAATGTAAAATATTATATATTTAAGTAAAATAATTATCCAATAGTTTGTTAATTGATATTATTATGATAACAACACACTACATTTATTAAAAAAAAATTAGAAAATAAATTGTCACATCAATGACATATTTAAGAGGTATTTTTCATTTATTTTCATTTCATCCTCATTTTGGGGTTTCTTAAACTTTTATTGAGGAATGAGTGACTTTTAATGAATTGGGCCAAACCACAATCCCAATGCCATGTCTGAAAACATATTTTGTTCCGTTTATAAATTTTTAATTTTTTATATTTTTTACACATACCAATTCATAAATGGATTCCCCTGACCAATTAACAAAACCATTGAAATTTGGAACCATCGGTAGTCCATTATAATGCTGTATTTTGTGCGTTAATTTAAGCAATTGGGCCACCCCGAAGGCCCATTTCCAGTTTTCAAAACAAAATTTTTTAATTAATAATATCTTTAATTTTAAATCATTATAGGAGATTCAAGTCTATCCTAGTACCATTGAACCCAGCTGCACACCCAGCCTCTTTCCCCCCTCTTTGGAGCTCTAATTCATCGCAAATTAGTGAAGAACATTATAGGGTCTCTCAAAGCAGTCAGAATTGAAGACGTAAAACAATTCCTTATTAACTCTCTCAATTCATAATATTTTTCCTCTATTATAGTTTTTACATAACCTCCCCATCCTTTTTCGAAACTCTTTTGATGTTTTTACAGTTTTAAAATTCTGTTACTGGGGTATTTGGGGCGATTCTTCATGATCCCTCAAATAAGTGACTCTCTTCCACTCTTCGTTCAATTTTTATAGGTTTTTTTTATGACTCATAGGGTATCATTCCTTATTCTTGAGGTTACTAATGTTCTGAAACTAGGTATTTGATCCTAGGGTTTATCATTAGGTATTCATGGCCAATTATTCTGGTTTTAGGTTTGATCTAGTTCTCTCTTAGTGCGGCGGTGATTTTAGAGTGTTGATTCAAGGGTTTTCATTATATTGGTATGTGATTCCATGTTTATTAAATTTATGTTAATTATAATTATAGATTTTTTATATTTTCATGTTTATTTCATGTTATTGTGGATGAAGTAATTAGTTTTTGTGGCGTTTGTATTGAAAATGAGTTTGAAGTGAAAATTTTAGGTCAAATTGGCGATTATTCCTAGAAATCATTTAAGGGTTCTATTGGGGATTCCAAATAAATACTTAGATGATTTTATTGAAATTTAATAGGGATTAAATTAATGTTTTTTATGCTTATCCATTTTGGTTGGTGCTGCAAAAATGGGATTTAATGGTGTCTGTGGAACATGTGATTTTTAAGTGTCATGTTTTCCTGAAAATGAATGTTTTTCAATGTTTTAATTTATTAGTTCAATTGGGGATTCCAAAAAAATTGATCTATTGGTTTCATTGAAATACATTGGGCTTCTTCTATATTTTTTTATTTTACAAGTGTGCACATAGTGTGAAAAGTGTGGTTTTTAAAGTGTTTTGGGTGAAAAACAATGCGAGGGTTTTAGAATAAGTTTTATTAAAAATAGATGTGTTTTGTTATGTGTTTTAAGTGGTATAGAGTTTTTGTGGCTATAATAATGATTGTATCCGACAATTAGTGATGTTTTATACAAAAATTGATATATGTGGCATGCTGAAATTGTTTAAGAACAAAGGGGGAAGCCCTGGTACCTAGGTGGGGAGGATCTGTACTGGTACGTCTAGTGGACCAGATGGGATTTGTCCCTATTGCACCCATAATTTGGATAACTAAAACTCTAACTAAAATATTTGGAAGATTATTGTGTACCACTAGGTTATGGTATTGTTCTCTACTCATTTATCAAGCATGATAATGGAATTTACTAGGGTTACTTTACACCGAGGTATGAGGTAAATGGGGCCCGAGACTATCTAGTCTAGGGGTGTTACCAATTTTTTTGGTCATTGTAATTATGGTATCTTCCTTTTTCATGGATATTTTTTGGATATACATTACAGTATATAACATTTATATTTAAATTTTTTAACATTCTGGAAATTTGATCTTGAAAACTATTTTTACCTGAAAGTTACATTTCATGTAACTTATCACTTATTTTCTTTGCATATTAAAATTGCTCTATTTTTCTAATTGAATTGAAATATCTATGAAATAATTGTGTGTAATCATATTGGAATTAGGCCCACACCCTACTTACACTCCTTGGGAGTATGCATACTTGGTTATGTATGAATCGGGTAAAGGAAATGTGTTGGGTGGAGGCGGTTCTGGGTGTTAGATCCCATCCTTGGTGTGGAGTTTTGGAGAAGGCTTGTGGTTGATAACCCCTTGTCATGTGGAATCCATGGGGATGTCTTTCATATATCAATATTTGTATTTTGACCACTTTAATTGTCTTTAAACCAATGTATTCTACTCTGTTTTTTTCTCAATACTTGTTTGGCTTGAAAATTTCATATTTATATTATGTATATTTTTTAATTGTTTTATTCTTTCATACTCCAGTAAATCGTACCCAAACCAAAATTAATGTTACCCGTAAATTGTTTTGAGCAGGTGTAGATAGGGAACGCCAATCGGGCATTACCACGGACCGGGTTTAGTGCCTGTATTCGTGGAGAAAAGATTCATATTGTGACAAAATTATATCAAATGTGATTAATGTTTTAAAATTATGTTACTATTTTGGGATGAGTCGGGTAGATAGGACTAAGGAATATCCGGTCTCAGGGTTTTGGTCATGAGTGGGTTTCTTGTACCGCACCTATTGTTTCATATCTTGAGTCACCATGGTTCATTGGAATTGTTTTGTTGACATCACTTCTAGGTGAGACGTGTGGCCTAAAAACCACATGTGGACACTAGGTGGGGGGTGGAGTAGTTGTTTATTATATTACTGAAATATGTTTAGATTATTTATATTTTTTTTATTTTATAAAAATTTTCATAATATTTGAATTGAATCTTTATTTGTGACTATTGAATTTTTTTAGAAACATGCCTTCACGGAAAGCTCCCACGCACCCACAGTAGGAAGCTGGAGAGAGTTTTCCAACGCTGATCGATCAGAGGATAATCGAGGTTGTGATCTAGGCTATCCAAACTGTGGGACAAGGACTATATCCTGCTATTAGTCCTTCTATAGAAGAAAATATGGTTCCTTGAAAAGATAAATAACAAGAGTTTCGGAAATACAAGCATCATACCTTCCGAGGCAGCTCAGAACACCCAGAAGAAGAGGAATGTCTCTCAAATATTCAGCATATGTTGGAGTTCCCAGAAATATCCAGAGGGGCTTATGGTGAATAGTTCCTCCTTTATGTTGGAGGGTCCTAGCCATATGTTGGGGGAGTTAGTGCTTCCGACTGAGAAGAATGATCAGATGCGACGGGGAGATTTCAATGTCGTCTTCAATGAACACTATTGCTCAAAGGTGTTGGCTTATGCTTGTTCTAGAGAGTTCATGGAATTGCTTAGGGAAATATATCTATGATGGAGTACACAAACCATTTCACTGAGTTGGTTTGGTATGCCCCAAAAATTATCTCCAATGTGTAGGCGAAGGCCTAGAGGTTTGAGAATGGATTGGGACCTGAGATACTCTCCCAGGTGTTCTTGTTTAAGGTGAGGACCTATGATGGGGTCGTTGATCAGGCATGCATGGTGGATATTGATATGAAAGGAAGGGATGGTTTCTCTGTTTTAGTATCAGTAGTTGGTAGTGGCATCTCCTCACAGTTGAAAAGGAAGTGGGAGGAATATGTAAAGAAAGGTGGTGGCAGTTCAAGACACTCTTCATGGAAGTTTTCATCTGTGGCTTTTGATGCGTGATCGGTCATGAGAAACCAATGTGGGTAGCCAGGGAACATCAGACCAGAATGACCACATACTCCAAATCCTTGTTACTATTGTAAAGGCATGGGTCATTTATACCGCTTCTGTGGTGTGGCATGTCCACTTCTGAGTGGGGCTGTGTTAATGGCTTCTAAGGAGTTCAAATAAAGTCTGATCCATCGTGGGCTGGGTGATCTCGATTTTCTTGGTCGTGGTGGTAGGGCTGGGTCTTCTTCTGAGTAGAGCTAGTTTAGGGAACAACCAAATTCTAGAGGTCATCCCCATGAAGACACCGGATATATCCACGTGGTGGATCAAGAACCTGTAGGATCAGAGGCGGAATAGTCGACTATTCAAGGAAACAATTTTGATCACATCTTCAATAAATGCTTCACTTTTTTATACTGGTGACTCGGTTTCATTTATCTCTGCTTTTTTTGTGGACATGATGAATTTTCCAATTGAGTTTATGTCTTTCATGATGGATTTGGTTACGCCACTGGGAATGAAGAATGAGCGGGGTCTCATGTGCCCGTCGTGTGCGCTTTCCATGTCAGGGGAAAAAATGGAGATGGACCTCATGGTATTGGGAAAATTTATTTTTGATGTCTTACTCATAATTTATTGTCTATTAAACATCGAGGAACACACCTATTTCTACATGCGGTGTGTGAGTTTCATGACACCAAATATTAGTCGTCTGGTATTTTGTGGAGAATTGGATTCTCAGTCGAGACATGCATGACATCCACTCCAGGATTTGGGAAGTAATATATTCTAGTTTTCATCACTCGCACTTGATGATTCTAGTATTCTCTTAAGGGTTCACTAACACATGTATTGAATGAGTTTCTGGAGGAATTCCTTGATGATTTCTCAGGTTTTCCCCTAGAGCGGGAAGTGGTGTTTTCGATTGATCTGGCTCAAGTTACACAGTCGATATGTGTTCCCTCTTATCACATGTCCCCCACTGAGATAAGGGAATTAAATATACAAATATAAGACTTATTATACAACAGATTCATTCTCCTGAGCGTCTCTCCTTGGTCCACTACTATGTTGTTCTCAAAAAAGGCGGATAGATCCCTCTGGTTGTTTATTGACTACAGGAAGCTGAATAAAGTAACTATTAAGAACAAATACCAATTTCCCAGAATAGATGATTTTTTCGATTAGTTTAAGGGGTAAAAGTGAATCTCAATAATATACTTGCATTCGGGTTATCATCAGCTCAAGGTGAAGGAGTCTGATATCCTAGAGGAATCCTTTCGATGCAGGTATGACCACTTTGATTATTTGGTCATTCCCTTCAGATAGACTAATCCTCTAGTGGTCATTATGGCACTCATGAACAAGGTGTTCCATAATTATCTTGATTCCTTCATTGTGGTGTTTGTGGATGGCATTCTAGTATTCTTTGGATCTAATGAGGAACACAAACAACACTTGAGGATCGTCTTTGGCATTTTGCGAGATCACCGACTCTATGAAAACTTGTCAATGTTCACTTTCTAGATAAGGGAATTGGAAATTCTAGGGCATGTGATCTCTGATTTGGGGGTTTTAGTGGACCCTGAGATGATTATTTTGGTTGTGTCAATGGATAATCCAACAGATGGGTTTTAGATTAAGAGTTTCCTTGGCCTAGATTGTTATTATAGGCGATTCATTTGGGATTTCACTCAGCTTGCTTCACCGATGACCATGCTCACCCGGAAAGGGGTGAAGTTTGTATGGGGCCCAAAATGTCAGGTATCAATTCTAGGATCTAAAGAGGCCATTGACTACTACCCACATGCTGATTTTTTCAAACGCTGGAAAGGGATATGTGGTCTATTTTGATGCTTCCGATATGGGTCTTCGGTGTGTGCTTATGCATGATGATCACTTGGTGGCGTACAACTCTCGTCAATTCCGATGACATGAAATGTACTACCCAATCCTTGACTTGGATTTGGTTGCTTTGATGCATGCTTTGAAGACTAGGAGTCACTACCTCTTTGGGGAGATGTTTGTGGTATAATATGATCACAAAATATTGGCCTGTAACTTCTCACAGAAGGACCTCAACATTATGAAACATCGACAGATCGAGTACTTGTAGGGGTTCGACTTTGAAATGGACTATACCCTAGGAAAGGTAATTGTGGTAGAATATGCTTTGAGAAGAAGTGTTCTAGTGAAATCATGGAGGAAGTATAGTGATGGGAGGAATTTGATGGGGATTTTTTCTCAGATTCATGTGGAGACTTGGGAACACAGTGGAGGTGCATTATTGGTGAGTGTCTAGTGGACCCATTCTCTGTTAGTGTTGATTCAGAAGGAACAACATAGTGAAGAGATTTTCTAGTGGTTGAAGTAGTTTCTTCATGGTGGGGATAAATCCTATGATTGGTCATCATCTCCGAAGGGAATCTTGTGCTTCAATGTCCATTCAGTAGTGAGGTTAACTCTATAGAAGGTGGTGATAGAGAACATCCAACAGTCTAGGTGGGATATCCATCTAGGTTCCACCATGTTTTATTATGATGTCTATAGGGAATTCGGGTGGCCTTTTATAACACGAGACATAGAGGAATTTGTTTCTAGATGTAACATATTCCAATAGGTGAAAAGAGAGCATCAAAGGCCCTCTAGATTGCTCCAGCCATGACCCATTTCTACATATAATTGGGACAAGCTCTTCATGGAATTCATTGTTGTCTTACCTTCTACACCTCGGGGAATGAATGACATTTAGGTGGTGATTTATCGTCTGACCAAATCAACCCTCTTCATTCAAATCCGATATAAAACAAAATTTGATGAGTTGGACCATTTTTGTCTTCAAGATGTGGGGAGAATCCATGTAATTCCATCAATTGTTGTCTCAGATAGAGACCCCCAGTGTCACTTATCGATTCTGGGAAAGCCTTTAGATGTCCTTAGGGTCTCATATTAAGATGAGCATGGCATACCATCCTCATATGGATTGTTAGACTGATCAGGCGAATCATATTTTGGAGTACATTCTTTGTGCGTGTGTCGTGGACATTAGAGGGTCTTGGGAAATCCATTAGTGGTGGTTTGTGTTTGATTATAATAATAATTACCAATCCTCTATTTGAATGAATCCATTTTAGATGCTCTATGATCGGCCGTGTCAGTCCCCCCTATGTTGGGCTGAGGTAGGTGAGACCTCACTGCTGGGGATGAGTCTTGTGCAAGAGACATCTAAGAAGGTCAAATTGATTAGAAATCACTTATTTCCAGCTTAGAGTCATCATAAATCTTATGATGACCAGAGGCATTGAGACCTATTGTTTTTTGTGGGTGACAAGGTATTCTTGAATGTGGCCCCTCGTTTGGGCCATCATCAATTGGGAAAGAAAGGGAAGTTGACGATACGATATATTGGCCATTTTGATATCACTGAGCATATTGGAAATGTGGCAAACAGGTTGGCCTTACCATCTTATTTGATGTCAATCCATGACGTCTTCCATGTCTCCCTATTGAAAAATACAACCCAGATCTGTCCAATGTGTTGAGTTGGAAAAAACTGGAGATTGAGCCCGACATGGAGTTTTTGAGCAACCAGTGCAAATAGTGGACTCCCAAGATAAGGTGCTTTGAGGTATTTCTATTCCACTAGTATAGGTTCATTGGTATCCTGGTAATGATACACATGAGACATAGGAGTGGAAGTTATGAGTTGAGGAAGAGTATTCGTTCCGGGTTTTTGATCAAGTTAAGGTTGACTATCCGGGCCGGATAGTTTTCATAGTGTGGAGAATTGTCAGAAACATGACATATTTTAAAGGTATTTTTTATTTATTTTCCATTCATCCTTTGTTTTGGGGGATTCCCTATATTTTATGGAGTAATGGGTGACTTTTCATGAATTGGGCCAAATCCTGAGCACAATTCCAAATTTAAAAAATAAACTTTGTTTATTTTATAACATTTTCATTTTTTAAATATTTTCACTCATTCCAATTCCAAAATGGCCTACCCTACCCTATTAACATAACCATTGAAATTTGGGACCTTCAATAATCCATAATAATTATGTATTTGTTCTTTTATTTTAAGAATTAGGCCAGCCCGAAGGTCCATTTCCTATTTTAAAAACAAAATTTGTTTAATTGATAAATTATTTAATTTTAAATATTCTTTGGTGATTCTAAGTCTCACCCAAGACAATTGAAACTAGTCGCGTGCCCAAAATCATTCCCCCCTCTTTGGAGGTCTTTTTCATCATGAATCAGTGTAGAACATTATAGGGTTTCTCAAATCGGCCAGAATTGATGTCGTAATTTCATTCCTTCTTACCTCTCTCAATTCTTACTATTTTTCCCCATTATAGATCCTATATAACCTAACCATCTTTCCTAGTTCCTCTCTTGATGTTTTCACTATTTAAAAATTCATTTACTGGTGTTTTTTGCGTGATTCATCAAGATCCCTAAAGTAAGTCACTCTCTTTCACTATTCTTTCAATATACTTAGGGAATCAATCATTTTTTTAAGGGTTTCTTCCCTTTTTCTCAAGTTTCCTAATTACTATAAACTAGGTTATTAAACCTAGGGTTTATCAATAGTGTTTCTTGGTATATTCTTTTGGTTTTAGGTTTTATCTAGGTCTCTCTGAGAGTAGTAATGGGGCGATTTGATTTTCGTACGAAGATTCAAGGGTTTTAATTAAATTGGTAGGTGATTCAATGTTTATTCAACATATGTTACTTATGTTGTTGTATTTTTGATATATTCATTTTTATTTCATTTTATTATGGCTCTAAAAATTATTTTTAGTGGTGATTATATTGATAATGAGTTTGAAGTCCCATTTTTAGGACAAATCGGGGGGTTATTCCTAGAAATATTTTAAGGGTTCAATTGGGAAATACCTATAAATACTAAGATAATTTTATTGACCTGTAATAGGGCATAAAATAATGTATTTAATGTTTATCCTATTTTTTTATGTTGCTACAAAAATGGGTTTTAATGGACTTTGTGGAACATGTGATTTTTATGTTTCTTGTTTGTGTGAAAATTGTGGTTTTACCAAATATCACTTGTTGAATCACTTGGTGCTTCCAAAAAAATTAATTTTTTGGTTTCATTGAAATATATTAGACTTTATTCTCTATTTTGGTAATTTACAATTGTGCACATAGTGTGAAAAGTGTGGTGTTTAAAGAGTTTTGCGTGAAAAATAATGTGGGGGGTTTTTGAGAAGAAGTTTTATGGAAAATCAAAGTGTTTTGTGGTGTGGTTTAAGTGGTATGTATTGTGTGTATCTCCTGTAGTGAATGTATGTGAGAATTAGTGGTCTTTTACATGAAAATTTATATGTGTTGCAAACTGAAATTGTTTGATCACAAAGGGGGAAACCATGGTACCAAGGTGGGGCGAATGTGTTCTAGTACCACTAGTAGACTAGATGGGTTTTTCCCTATTTCACCTAAAATTTCGATAACAAAAACTATAAATAATATATTTATATGATGATTGGTGACCACTAGGTTAGGGTTATGTTCCCTACTAGGTCATCATGCATGAAACAGATTTTACAATGGTTACTTTACACCAATGTATGAGGTACATGGGGCCCGAGACTATCTAGTGCCTAGGGGTGTTTCTGATTTTGATCCTCAATGTACATGAGGTATCAACCATTGTATTAGGGTGTTTTTGGATTTAATTTAAATTACCTAACATGTATATTTAAATGTGTTAACAACCTTAAAATTTTACCTGGAAAACATTTTTCAATTGAATGTTGAATTTCTTGGAATGTATCACTGCCTTTCTAGGAATATTAAAACTGCTTGATTTTTCACATAGCATTGAATTATAATTGAAATAATTTGGTGGTATCCTATAGGGAATAGGATCACACCCAACCTTCAACCCTAGGTTGTATTTATACTTGGTTTTATTTTACTATGGTAAAGGAAAGGCTTTGGGTGGTGGGTTTCTAGGGGGCTAGTTCCCGTCCATTGTGCGTAGTTGTGGAGATGACTTGTGGGTGATGACCCCTTGTCATGCGAAGTGCTTGGGGATTTCATGTTGCTATATTTATTTTTATCTGGATAATTTTTATTGTATTTGAACCAATGTATTTAGTTCGGGGTTTTTTAAGACTTGTTTGCCTTGAAAATTTCAGATTTATGTTATGGATTTTTTTTAATGTTTTATGATTTCATTCTCGTTTAAATCATTCGAAAACAATAAATAATGATACCCATGAACTTGTGACAGCTCGTGTGGAATGGGAACTCCCTACGAGACTTTCTAAGTACCGGGATTGGTGCCGGTATTCGTGGCGACCAGATTTGGTTCGTGACAAAAATTATTTTAAATTCAAATGAGATTATTTTTCATTTATAATACTTTGGTATTAAATGATTTTATTTTAGAATTTTTTAAAGAATATAAATATATAAATGTGGTTTTCAGTATTAATATATAATAGTTTAGAAGGTAGGCTTTTAATGTTGTATTAAATAATAATATTTTAATAGTCTATTAAATATTGTTTAACTCAGTGTCTTGTATGATCGACACAATTGGTGAAATTACATTAAAAAAATATTTCTTAAAATAAGATTTTGTTACCTAATTAAAAACATAATATTTATTTTTCCTTTTTTATTTTTTAATATAATACAATAAACAAGGGATATTCCTTCTTCATCATATCCTTTGGTTCAAATTTATTTTCATAAAACTTGTGGATTCCCCATACAATGTGTACTATGTATTTTATCTTAATAAATACTAATTTATATCTATAATATGGATTAAATAATATTTATTACTCATAATATGGTTCCTTTTCCAATGTTTTGACCATTATGTTCTGGTCATGTGAATTATCATGTATGATCATCCTTATAAGAGATATATGGAACACATCCTGAACATAAGAGTGGTTCGGTGAGAGAAACATGTTATAATATACCATCCCTACATTATCATAATTCTCAAAAATATTATGTTCCAAGGGATAATATTAACCTTGTATATGAATATCGTATCATTCTTTGATACATAAATTCACCAAAAAACATTACTAAAAAGTCAAATTCTAAAACACATTGATGATTTTCAACATAAATATTTTGTCGGATCAAAGTTTTCATTAATTAATGTTGAATTGGTAAATATTTAAATTATATTATCTTATACAACCGAAGTACCAATTTCCTTATTTACCCAAATTCAACCCATTAAATTTTTCCTATAATCATACATCCATTGGGTGATTCATTAATATCCATTTGAATACTAAAGTGAAATCTATTATTGTATGCACACAAAACTATAGGATGTTTTTGATAGCAATGACCATTTAAAACAAGATAAGAATATAATATAATATCAATACAGATATTAATTGTTCAATTAATTTGACCATTAATCTATGGATTATAAATAGTGATGAATTTAACTCTATACTTAGAGTCAGCTGATGAATTCAATAGAATAGAATGTTAAACCGTATATCCTAATTAGTTCAAATAGAATATGGTAGTCCATATAACCTTACAACATCCTTAAAATATATCATTCAATTTTTTTCTGGCCATAAATATTTATTTATTATAATGAAATTTACCGAGATTGTATGGGGACAAACTGCAACCGAAATATCATTATTTTTATTAGTTGTTTTGGGGAGTCCAACGAAAAAAACAATTATGATGTATTCCCACAATTATATTGTTATGTGGAATTCTTGTAAAAACCCCTTTTTATTTTTTCCCCTAGGCTTGACATGTTGGAAAACTATACACTTGCTTAAACACTCTGAAATATGTCCCTTCATTCCATGACACTATAAATACTATATCAGATCAATATACATCATTGAACTTCAAGGATGAATATAGAATTAAGAACATTGGGATTCCCCGTATAGAATATTCATTAAATCAGGTATGGATGGAATTCATTTTCTATTCATGAACCTTATCATTCCACCATAACCTATTTAATACATTGGAACATTCCTTATCATCTTCTATAACTCTACATCTTCCTTCTGTTTGTTAATAATCCTCACATGGGTAGATAGAAGAACAGATATTATTGCAATAAAAAATTTATACCCTTCCCTCATAATGTCATTATTAATCATTTTCTAATATATATATATATATATATGACCTTTTTCCCACATAATAAAAAAATTTATTTGATTATTTCGAATCAAATAATCGTCATATTTATTCTTATTAATGTGGTGTTGTTGTATTGTACATCCATACATATTATTCTGTTCTAAAAATATACTCTTGAAAAAATTCATCAATTTCTATATCAATATATAAGTTAAAATTTTGTGATAATTTTACATATCACACCATTATTTATAAATAAAATTAATTCTAATCTTTAATTCAAAAAATTCTATAGATGAATCCCAATCACGAGATGAATAATTTTTAGCATCAAACCTCAATTGTTCGGAGGCATAATCTATTAAAATTTTATTCTATTTTTGAAAAATGTCATTTCCTTCTTATAGGGTTCACTATATATTATAAAACCTAATCCAATGTATGGTAAAGTAGTCAATAGTGTGATGACTTGCCTTCTCCTTAGATATAGGAAATTTTCATCACATTTGATTTTCCTTTGTTAAATTGCTCCCTTCTATGTAAAAATCCTCTTTGGATTACACTATAATGTTATATTCTCCAAAATGAATTGATAATATATATATATATATATAAACTAGGAAAACATTGAAAAATTATTATAGTTTTTTAGTCTGGGAAAGAATTTAGTATGATATTTCTTTTATGGATCCTAAAATATATCTAATACTAAGATTATATTACCCAAAATAAAACCTTTTATTGATGAAATACATAGTTGAAAAAAATTTCTTAGAAATTCTACATCTTTAGTACCATCAGTAATATTTTCATGTGATCCAAATACTCTTTAACACTACATTAATATATAATAATATAATATTTAAAGTCTACCAAAGGATAGTCATAGTAATCTCTAAAGACTCTATTCATTAAGTCTTTTAGGATATCAAGGGAATTTTTAATTCTAAATGGAATAACCATATAATCATAGATCATATACATTTTGTAGAATACAATCATCCATATATACTCTTTAATGACCCTCAATTGATGATATATAGATTACTGGAAAATCAATGAAAATTATTTGGTTACATGATGTAATTTAAACTTGTAATCAATACGATGAAGGTGATACTTGTTACTGATTAAGATATTCTTCTATTCATGATAATTAAAGAATAGTTTCCACAATCCACATTTCATCTTAACAAAAGGATCTAATGAACCCAATGGTGATACACATGGGATAATTAATATATATTATTGGTTCTCCTAGGGTTTCCTCTTTAATCCCTATAACTCAATCCTGGCCATTCTATTGGGTGCCTTTGAAATACGTGTGAAACAATATATATGTTTTATTTGGGGAATTAAATTCATGATTCGATGGGATAATAGGTATCTCTTCATGAAATAAAACATTAAAATATCACACAATAGTCATTTTATTTATGTAGTTTTTATTCCCAACTGTCTAGGATAAAAGTTAAATTTTAATAAAAATCAAGACACATAATTAGCTTAAATTTCAATTGGATTTTCACATTTATTATATCACTAATAGATCATAAATAGTGATTTTGTATTATAAATAGTGAAATTACTTCTTAAGAAATTGATAATGGATTTATATAAAGAGATCTAATTCATTACCAAAATAACATCACATTCAATAGTATTAATATTTTCATAAGGAAAATTATTTCAAATGATATTATTACATATGCACTAATTTAGTTTTGTATTTAGGCATAGAATAGGGAATTGACATAGATAATACATATATTCCCCAGATATAAAAAATATATAAAGTGATTCCTATGATGAATTTTATTTATTTTCAATATAATATTCATTTTTCATCTAGAATTCATTTCTATGTTACATATTTTTATGCACAGACAAATATTTTTTATTGTCTTTTGTGACATTTTCAAGTCTGTCTATTTAATAATGGATATGATAATGGAAATTGATCCTATATTCCTCTAATGTGTCCACCACCATAGTTCTTATTTAACTCCCTTATTCAAATCATTGGAGAGTCCACGAGTTGGCTAAAAAGGATGTTTTTAACCATATTTACTGATAAATAATTAGGTATAATGTTAATATCATTTATTATAATCATCATCCTACTGGGTTTCTTATTTTCACCACATTTTCCATCCAATTAAAGGCTTATATGATTCTTCCATGTCCAAGACACTGTGTAAAACCAAATTGCATAGTTTTTGAAATAGTAATCATTTTAGAAAACCTATTACAATGTAGAATCATTTATAGGATGTATAAATAATGATAAATTAATCTAAATATCTTAAACACTGGGATTAACCAAGGCCATTCACAGTCATCATTTATTTTAATAATTCATTATGGTTCCATTATAGTTTGTTAGTTTAAAAAATGGTTCCCCCATTAGAGTGAAACATAGTGCACATCATGGCATATTTTCATTAATCGGGTAATTAGATAGTCAAATACCAATGCAACTTTTTCTTATTTATTACCCTGAGGAACAACTATTTGAGATCCAGATCCGAATAAAATATTTTAAGAGGGATGTAATTTCATGGAATCCACTCATAATATTATTCACAAAAGTACATGAAAATTTTATATTGATTGAAATATTCCTAGAGTTATTTGGTAAAATGTTTATCATATATTCATAAGAACCACTATTCATTACTTTTATTCACAATATAAACATTTTGACATATTACTAGTGGGATATAATTGATTCGTATAATAGTTCTCCATTCATAACTACACCACCGTAGAAGGAATCTTACCACCATACCTAATATAATCATTTCCACATGACTCTATTAGGTGTAGAGACATTATTTTCAAAATTTTCACCCATGGGAGTTTCTATTTATCCTATTTTTACATTGTGGTATAGAAAAATTATAGAAACCCATAATTTTATTACATAAGTAATATATATAAATAGATGATTACTAGGTTTAAAACATTATGATTAATGCTGGTAATTTATATCACTAGTTTATTTAGAATTTTCAGTACATTAAAAAATGGATCATCATATATATAACCCATACAAGACTTATAATAAATAATATATATCTTCTTGAAGGGGGAAATAATAATAATAATAATAACCGTTGACCTCATATTCTTAGTATTAGTAAATAATAAAGATATCAATGTTCACCTAACTATAACATTATAAGAATTGTATGATATATTCATCATAACATTTTCATGATATACCATACACATCACTTATAAAAATTTGGATTCATGGAATATATAAAACCAGTTCATAGAACTCGAATCATATAGGAATCTGAAAACAAAATACATTCGATTATAACATTAGAATAATACTTAGAACTATGGAATACATATAATCTTAAAAATAATTTCCATATTATGAATGGCTCATTTAATAGACTATAATAGTTTACTAGGTTTTCTACCCAAATAACCTTACAATTCTGGTTCAATCATCAAAAAATAATTATGAATAGTGTCCCTTGAAAATGTAACATTAATCCCTATTCAAATTTTTTTTATATAATTAGATTACTATTATGACCTAATTATTTATAGGGATATGTAATTTCAGAACTAAAAATAATATATTCAAAATCATACAAATGTGTTCTTAAAGATTAAAAAACACTTATCAAATCAATAATCTTCAAAAGATATTTGTCTAATAATAATTTTATCATGACAGAAGCCATGGAAAATTTATAGTTTTTTAATCATTTCATCAATTCATTATAACACAACCCATGTAATATTAAGTGGTTTAATAATATTATTATCATTTTTATCAAAAATAATTTATATAAATAATACAGACTGTATCATTGGATCAAATTCCTAGTTATGGTTTTGAAAATATGCGGAATCTAATATTTCATGAATTTTTTTATAAGACCATTTCCAACAATTCATAATGAAAATATTCTTTCCATATTGAAATAAATCCTTTAAAATAATAAAATTTCCAAAATAAAAAGTGATAAACATTATTTTTAATTATATGTGGAAATTATAATGAAAATTATAATTATTATTTGGAACATTTGGTAGAAAATTACATTCTTATTGTGTTCTGTAAATAAAATATTTATAAATATTTATAAAAAATACAAATTTACCTCATTCGACAAATGAAAAGAATAATCATTTTAATAATTTGAAAAAAATTAATACAGAAATAATAATTAATTAAAAAATCATATAATAATATTATAAATTTTATTGGAATTTGTTTTCAAAAACATAGATAAGGAATTATAAAGGTTTATGACCTTTGAGAGAGATAAATCCAGTTTTTATTAAAATCATTCTTCGGGACTCTTTAGTAACCAAAATCCGTTACCACATTTGTATCAATTTAAACAGAATTCCCTTAAATGAAATGAAATTATATATATTTGTATATCACCTAATTTTTATTAGAATTATAATAAAATTCATTCATGTGTAGTATATACACCACAAAAAAGAAAAAAGTGTCGAATATGGAATGTTTCTCTTTGAAATAAAATTCAAAATAAAATCCCTTACCTCAAGTCTCGAATTTCATCACACTATATCAAAAAAATATATAATTGACATAGGATTATTTTAAATATAATATAATTATTTAATTATGTAAATCATATAATATATTATTTACATATAACTCTTTATCAACTTTTTATTAACAAATATTTTTTTAAAAATCTCTATTCATTATAATAGCACCTTTATATTACATGTATGACTTAGTTATGGGGTTTCAATCCAAGGTCGTTGATACAGAAAAATCATCAATAATGATTTATTCATTATAAAACTATCATATGTATTTAAGATATATATATATATATATACATAATAATCCAAAAATATAGAAGTAGAATAATGAATTACCGAATTCATGGAGTTGGGTTCCAATATAAATGCATTAACACTATTTACAATTTATCAGGGATGGAAATATATATTGTTAAATATTATTTTTATTATTAATTATTATGAAATTTCTATAATATATATTTATTAAATTTTTATTTATTAGCATTCATGTAAAAATTAAATGAAAAAAATATCTCATCTCTTCGTGGAGATGGTAGTCCCCACATACACATGGGAGAAAAAATTATTTTTCAATATATAGAAAGATACAGATGTTGATTTTATATTAGAATTATTTAAAAATTATTATTTCCTTAAAGTAATTTATATTCCTTTAATAAACTATTATATACTATTGTGAGGGGAGTGATAGAAAAATAAATTACATTGGATCGCATACTGATTGGCCTCCAGAAACATGATCAAACATTTCATTTCACATTTAATAGAAGAGGAAAAATATATAGGTTATTAGATAACCATAATTAAATCATAGTATATTTTCGATATTGCTTCATATTCATAGTATTTATATATTGTTTGGAGGAGGTCAAAGAAGAAAAAAATAGAATTTATTGGTCTATAATGATACCTATTCTTTATGAAACATCTTTATGTGTGATCCAAAATCTTCCCTAGGATGGATTTATTATAAAACTAAGGCCTCTATGATATTATATTTTATGTAGTGAATTAAATTTTTTAAGGTCATGGATAATTGAAAATGATCTCTAAGAGTATATATAAGAGAATTGAACATGCCATATTATAAGTGGAGGGCTTGCAGAAGGAAATTTATTTGAAGCATAAAAATTGAAAAATATATTATATTGATAAATATTTCCAATTGAAGATAAATTATAATTTAAGATATTATATTGTGAAAATATTTCAATAATATTTGATTCACATATGTTTTATTGAAAAATATATTATTACCTTAAGGTTTAACCCCCAATAAACTCGTTTTAACCATAACCACACTAATTAAGTTTTACGACATTCAGTAAATTATAAATACAAATTTTAATACTGATTAGTTAGTTTTAAGTAATATTTTTTAAAATATATAATAAATTTTAATAAACTCAATTTAATGAATTTGAATAGTTTTGTTAAACATAATTAATGGAAGATCAATGATAATACTATTTTCCAATGAAATTTTTGTTAAGTATAAAATGTTTTCTTCTATAAATTGATTATAAAATTGATTCCATAGACATAAATTGGACAAAAAAAATTTAATTCTTCAAAATTTAGTAGTATATAAAATTTAAAATAAATAAAATGACGAGTTTATTAAAAATAATTATTTCCCACTTTTCATCTTAAAATTAATATATTTATAAAATTCTAAAAAAATGTACACTAAGATAATTTTATAATTTTTATTTCATTAATTATGCCCATTTTTTAAATTTATTTTCTAAATACTATTAAAATTTAGTTTAATATAAATGCAGAATACATGAAGAAACAATTTTTGAAAAATATAATGTTATGAATCATAAAAAATTATTTATTTATATATCCTGCCTATAAAAATATATTATATAAATGATAAAATATTAATTGAATTTATAATATATATATTTAATTAATAAAATTCATTATTATTCACAGATATTAATTTATTAAATTTTTATTACATCGTGAATATATGAATATTTATGTAAGAAAATTTATTTTAAACTGAAATGAATTTTATTTTCATTACAAATCAGTTGATAAAAATAATTTAATTTATAACTCTGTTAACATAATTCAATTAATAATTTAGTAAGTGTTATTCAAACCATCTAATTTAAACATTTGGTTAGGGATTCCTAATTAAAAATAATATTTTATTAATATATTAATTTTCATTTAAACTTATTATTTCTTGTAATACAAGTTATCAATGATATTAATTTATTCTTTAAAAAATATATCATAAATATTTTGGTGTTTAAAAAAGTTCTATGAAGTTCTTACCTCACATTTTTATTTGTATTACATGAAAAAATCATAATATTGATCCAATATAAAATATGAATCCACCGAACTAAGCTTCCTAATGAAGTCACTATACACAAATGATAGCATAAGAAAGAAACCAACTAAAACCTAATCCATGTGATTAATTTTGAAATTCAGTTCTTTTTCACTTGAAACAATTCCTATACAATTAAGAACAAAAATTTCAACACCATTTAATTTCTACCCATCACAGTGTACAACACCCAATCCCCTACACCACTATTTGATATTTTTATTGAAGCAAGGTGAATATTTATCTTATATATATTATACTGATTATGTCAAATATCAGTGCAATTCAATTTTATACAATATGAAATATTACTATAGTACAATATATTAATTAAAAATTAACATAATAGATAATAATTAATTAATATCCCATGATTTTATTGAATTATAATAACCATATATATTATTTTATAAGTATCCAATCATATAGATATTCGAATTGAATGTATCTATATACCCCTTTATATTACCTACTCATTAGAACTATAAGAAATTTTTTGATTCTTATAATGGTGGGTATTTCCATCTATAATAAATTCAAACTCCATGATCAATTAAGAGTACACCATAGTCCTAAAATATTGGTCATTGAAAACGTCATGACATGACTCATAGAAAAAATTTGATTCATGTGATATAAACATGTAATATGACGTAGGTTAATCAACCCAAAAATTGTTAAAAGTACTTGATAATTAAAAGAATTTTGACTGGTACTAGACAAGTATATTAAACAATAGCATCATATAAACCTATGCAATTGAAGTCATTAATGATATAATATTATTAATTGTGTTTTTTATATGTAATAATTAATTTACCACTTTTTTAAATAATTAATTTTAAAAATAATTTTATTTTACTCATTATTTTCCCTGTCCTTATAAAATATAAACGTATCCCAATTTTTTTTCATTTTATGTTGTATGATCTTCCAATTCATTTTTATATCATAAAGATAAAGGATCCCTATATAAATAACCCTGAAACTAAGATAAAAAATAAAAAAATGGAATGATAATTATACTTTATAGTGTTTGGGTTATCTAGAATATTATACCCCTTTAATATATGGAAATTACTCACAGAACCACATGGTAATTGATTTATTACATTCCATGTGTCCTTTAACATAACTCCAATGTTGGTTTTACTTCAACTCAAAAATTTTACCATCTTTAATCGCCTCGAAAGGACATCAATTATATTTTCATATGCACTAATTTTTATGATGGGAACAAATTGAATGGTAATGGGGGATAACATAAAATGAATCATTTACATGATGTTCGCACATAGTACCATAGATAGTTTGACACACATTACCACATATCAATTCAATAATAACAAATTTATAAATCCAATCACATACATTGGTTGGTCCAAGATCATGATCATAAAAATGTTAAATGAATTTGGATATGTAAACTACTGATACGTAACTTAAATTTATTATTTTCTAAGTAAAAGTTACTTTTAAAAAATTTAATTAATTAATTATTTAATAATTTAATTAACTTTATCTAAATTTACATAAGAACAATCATAGAGATAATTATCCACCACAATTATAAAAAACTAATATTTTATTTACAAATAATTGAGTACATGACAATAAATATGATGAAACTATATGAATACTGGTTGAAATGACCCAACACCCTAATATTTTTATTCTATTCATCAACATGACATCTATGGAAAAATCAATGTGAAATGTATTTCACGATGCGTAGTGTCTATATTAATGTATTATATAAACATCATTAATACACATAATTACATCTATAAATATTTGGTTTTATTTGTTTAATTTTATATTATAAATTTTCATATTGTGTGCATCCCCAGGAGGTATATTTTTGAAATAATTTTACAAGGAAATAAAATTAGACATTTATTAATCTTTACACTATGTCATGTTGTGTGCCCACTGCAACATATCTTTTAGATTGGTATTAATGAAATTATTATTTTTATTTTACCTAATTAATTAGCATATATATAATTTTCATGACATGTATACTATATGAATTATGACTGTTTACCTGGTGGGTATAGACTAACTGCATACCATTTCATCGATTCCATGACACACACCAAGGGACCTTGTGTATATTTAAATAGTAAAATTAATGAGGAACATGATATTCAATCCAGATAAATGATGAATAATGAACATGTTTCATGCTTTCTAGCCCCATCCTTCATGATTAAAATACCAAATATTCTTTTTACAATTCATGTATAATGAATTTCATTTTGAATATTAACTTCCCACATGATATGTAAATGAACTAAATTTTAATGTAATTCAATAAACTGCTTGTTAGTCTAGATCAGTAAATATGGATCATATTTAATAAAAAACATATTAATTACCACTCCATGTGTCATGAATCATGAGACATATCTATGTGTGATGAACCATATTACACATTGTTTAATTGTTGGTACAACATTATTTTACATTGTCTACATGATAGAATTTCCAGAACGCTGTTAAAATAAATCCAATCATTAGTTATTTGTTATTAAAATGTTTTTATGTCATGTAAAACTGAATGAATATTCAATAAAAAATATAATAATAAACTAATAAACTATGAATGAAAACTAAAAATTAGTTTATATATTCAATAATTGATAAATATATAATTATAAACAGATATATGACCAAATTGTTTCAGATTGAAGGTTCTAAGGATTAGTATAAGTTGGTAGTCTTATTAACAAAAATGTAGATTCATAAACTCATTTTCATTTATCCTTAGATTAAAATTAATAGAAATACCAAAATCCACATGATAATATCCCCACTTGTAATTTATAAATAATTTAAATAGACAACGAATTACCTGTAATTATAATTAATCCCTTAGAGATGATTCACGTGAATATTTATTGTCATACCATCACAGATTCATAGTATTCAATGGTGGGATCCATTTAACACTGATCCACACATTCTCCATGAGCATAAATGTTATGTCTAATTTCTCATGTGCTATCATTGAAAATTCTAATGCATATTTTTTTCATTAATTAATTCCATATAATATATCATTGAGCTGGAGGGATATTTCATTTTCTCTCTTGTTTACAGAGGGTTGAAGAATAAAAATTCTATGTATTCAAATGTATGTTCTAGTTTACAACACCCCTGGTTTTAGTTATATTTATTTTTTAAGTATTTTTTATGTCTAATGTTCTTGTGATTAGTTGGGAAGTTGTGGGGAGACTTTGGAATGGTTTTGAATAATTTTTGAGGATTTTCATAGGTCGCACAGTTTGAGAATGGTTAGGGAAACCCATGTGAGACAAATTTGTAGGACCCCTTATCTTGAGGTAGTGGTGTGTGCATGGATAGTGCATGGTTTTTAGAACCGTATGGAAGAACTGAGTTTTCACATAAAGAATGTATTTTAAATCCATGTGAATTATGGTTTGACCTACATACTCCAAACATTCACCCACTCGATCCTCACTCGGTATTTTTGGTTCTGAGGGGATTTAGGGACTCTCACACTCATGATGGAAGCGATTCAAAGGGGTTTTGTGGTGGTATTAAGGTGGTTCTTCTCAGGTGAGTCTCTCCTCTTGGTTTCACTATGTTTTCCAATAGATAGATTCTTCCCTCCGTCCTTGTTCTCTAGATCTACAACTTTTGAATGTAGATATATTTTTATAGTTTCCCTTCTGTGTTTATATTAATCATTCTCGATGATATAGAAGGATACCTAGGACATTTTTTGTGATTTTTTTCTATATTGGGGTATAGATGCATGTGGGTCTAAATTTCATACACCCTAATGGTATGGGGGTTATCTATAAACTACAAATGGTTATAATTATTGGACGTTGTTGCAATTAATTTTTTACCCTTGATATTAAATTTTATAATAAATTGTGAATCTAGTTAGAAACCCATTTGGTGGTGATTTGTGGATTTTGAGGATAATGGGTTATTACTGTAAAAAGGTGCTTTGTTGAATGATTTTAAAAAGTAGATATTAAAATCCTTTGTGTTAGATTGGGAAAATTGTTTTCTATATGTTGGTTTTCAATAAATATGTTGTTTATTTAAATGTGGGTGGGAATAGAAAATTGGTTAAAGGTTGTTTTCAATAAATCAGTGATTTATTAATGTGAATTGGGATGTTATGGGAATGGTATTTTTCCTCTGTGTGGCCTTGGAGATTTTTTCATGTTGGTTTATTAGGTGTTTGGAAGTATGTTGGTTGTGGGATGTGGGGGGATGTCTCACTATAAAAGGGTGATGGATATTGGTCTGATGAACCATGATTATGTGTAGTGATCGGGAGGCACCACTAGTGGGAATGTGTGAATGGGTTATGGGGAAGCTCTATAATTTTTGTTTCCTTTTGTGTGATTCATTACAAGATTTAAATTGTTGTGCTATTGTGAAATGGTGAAGTGGCTTCTGGCATGACTGTTTTACTTTCATTTGGATTCATGGTTTGGGTGAGGTGAATTGATATGGGTGTGTTTTGGGTCATTGGAAAATATTGAACTACATAATTATTTATGTAAACATATATATATATATATATGATAACAGTTTTATCCTAGTGGTGTGTGTATGGAATCATTTTGGGAAAATCTGACAAAGTATTATTACTCAACCCTTCTTTGGCATAATGGTTCTTTTATAGAAGTTGTGTGATGAGACACAAGTATGAGTAATGTATACCATTTTGCTTCTGGTTTGACATGATTAGTTTTTTATATTGTGGTTCATGGAGTGTTGAACTGGGTGTGGTGCTATGGATTATGTCCTAGTTCTTCTTGAGACTTTTTGTAGTAATCATATTGGTACTCTGTTTTTTTTTTCATTTTTTTGTTCTTTGAGATTTGTTATGGAACAATTGGATGTATTTTGTGATGTCTGAGTTTGGTGATTTTTCAAAAAGCATCATGTAGCTTATTTTTAGTGGATTTGTTGGTTGGATAGTTTTATGTCAATGTAAAATCAATCCCCAATTTATTCATGAAGCACTCGGCATTAATTGGCAGCCTTTGGGGTCATGGTAACATCACGTATGACCATGTAGTGTTCCTTTGACCTTTAACACCAATGAGATGGTGTAAGATGTTACAATTGGAATCAGTTTCATAAGTCCTTGTAATTCATGTGAGAATAGTTTCTTGGTCCTTTCACATTGATTCATGGTCTGGTGTTGACATTCATTCATGTTCTATTCCATGATCCAGGATGGTAGCAAGGTGTATGATTTTTAGAACATGGAAGGTATATCATAAAAGGACATAGCTAACCCTATTATTCTGAACTTCATGTACCTATGCAGTTGGGTACATATTTGATTGTAGAAACTAATAAGATTTGGGTTTCACATTATCATGTGTTTAGACAATGAGATGAGCTTCGCATGCATGGTATAACTGACATACCACAAGGACACATATTTCATTAGGGTATAGGATCTATTGTGTGATATGAATGTGTGGATTTTGAAATATATATTGGGTTTCAAAAATGAAGTATTCAAAACATGGAAACATGTTGTATTTTGATAATGGGTTGATTTTCAAAACATGGTGGATTTTTCAGAATAGTGAACAATGTGAAATGTGATCTTTTGGAAAGCCTGGTAGTGGTAGTAGTTATGTTTTTTGAAATTGAAAATTGTATATAAATTCTTGTTAAGGTAGATGGGAAAAAATGTTTTTTGTGTTGATATAAATGGAAACAGGTAGGCATCATAGAGATCATCAAGATAAAGCTGCTGAAAATGTGGATTCAACAGAGCCCCAGGTGAACCAGTAGCTAGTGCAGAATAAAATGAATGATTTCAAAGATGTGAAATGTGGGAATAAAGAGGATTAACAAAGGCATGTTAATCATGTGGTTCCGATGAAATGGTAGAATCCAACCACATATATGGATGATTCATAACTTGAAAGGGTTGAATTGTGGGTGAACCGAATAAATATGATATTTGACTTCTTGGGAATACTAAACGAGAAGAATTTGAAACTAGGAATATATATATTAGAATATCATTCCCTTCAGTACTGGGATATAACAGTCCATGTTGGGATGGACCAAGTAATGACTTGGTAGGGTTTTGAGGAATGGATTAATAAACAATTCTACCCTTATACATTCACAATTCAATATATAATTAATTTATTCAGTTTTAAGAAACATAACATGTCGGTAATAGAATATGTAGATATATTTATGAAAAATAGTACAGTTTTCACCTAAGGTGGCAGGTGCTACATTTTTTTTGGAATGAATTTTTTAAGGTGGGTTGAACTATGAAAATCGTTCCAATATCGAAGTATTGTGTATAGATGGTTACACGAAAATGTGGAATAGAGCTATAGTAGCTGAGGTAAATATATTGGGGGATACATTTAGGGGATGAATATTGGTACCCAAGGGGAATAGTAGAAGCACTAATGTTGGGTTCAAGAAGATGAGGGAAAGTTATTTCTATAGTGGGATTATGTCTTAGAATCATATATTTGGATAAGTGAATCTTCCTCGAAAGCCTCAGAGTAAGACAAGATGTTTTCGGTGTGTTTTTATGAACCACATCAAGAGGGATTGAGTGGAACAACCTCAATCATGTCATGAATCAAAGAATATGAAAAAATTTTAGCTTTATTTTCAGATTTCACAATGATTGGGTGTCTATGCCACTCTTTAGGGGTGACATCGGTCATATGACATTACAGGATGGGGGCATAAACATACCCCTTTTTAGTAGAGCAATGTTGGTCATGGGGATTCTAATAACCCCAAGACTACTCAATTTGGTAATAAAGTGAAGAGTGTGGTATGTAAGAATTTGTTTGGAACTCAGTAGGCAATGATGGAAGATTGGTCAAGATCATCCACAGTGGAAGGTACGATTCTTTTATATTCCACTTTGATGTATTCTTTATTGATATGAGTACATCAAATTATTTTATTGCTTCTTGAATCATTTAATTTTTGGGATTAATGGTGGAAATGATGACCTCTATTTTGAATCTAAAAACTCCTCTTAGTAAAAGAGAGTGTTGAGCATTCTTCTGTAGATAATGTATCTTTGTTTTGGATGGAACAGAATTGATGTGGGATTTCTCGGTGCTTGATATTGATTCTTAAGACAAAATCCTATGAATGGATTTGTTGTAGATGATTAAGGCCCACATTGATTGCTATGCGTGAATGGTTAGATTTACGAATGAAGATAGTATTGTCCCTCTCTTTAAAGTAGAAAAGAATAAAAAGATGGTTGTAAAATATTTTTTATCACTTACTATTGGATCAAACTCATATTAGTTAGAGGTTTTTTCATTAGCATCAGTTGATGGTGTTGAGAAAAGTGTTCTTTTAGTAGTTGTAGATTATATTTTTATGTATTTCTTGAATAATTCTCAGAATTCCCACAAGTGATATATTTGGAGTTTATAATTGATCTCCTTGTAGGGAACAATCGTATATCACTTCCATATTACTAAATTCCCAGAGCAGAATAGCAGGAATTAAACGTGCAGTAGGAAGAGTTGGTGAAAAAATCATTCATCTACCCTAGAATGACTTTTTGGGCAGCAGAATTATTTTTTAAAAAATGAGGCTGGAAACAAGCGGCTTGGTGTTGATTTTCATAGAATAAATCATGATATGACAATGAACTGATATCCACTTCCACGTATTGATTATTTTTTTTGACCAGTTAAGGGGAGAGCAATGGTTCTCCAAGATTGAATTGGGGTCAGGATGTCATCAATTGTCAATAAGGATGGAGGAAATTATGAAAATAGCTTCCATAAGTAGTTATGGCCACTATATGTAAATGGTTATTACATTTGAACAAATTAATTCACCAACAATGTTCATGTAATTGATTAATTGGATATTTTTGAGATATATGGATTCTATTCTTGTCGTATTTGTGTATGATATACTGGTTTAGTCGAGGAAAAGTGTATATCATGAGCTTCACTTCGTGATCGTGTTGTGGATCTTGAGAGACCCTCAGTAGTATTCAAAATTGTAAAATTGTGCCTTTTGGATACCAGAAGTTCAGTTCATTGGCTATGCAATTTCTGAGAGGGTTGTTAAAGTTCAACAGGAAATGAAAGTGGTTGTTACATCTGGGAAGATGCCAATGTACATTTTTGAGATATAAAGAATTAATATAGGGTGTATTATGAAACATCTTATATATGGGTTGGGTTGAGCTCTGATGGAGGGGTATCATGTTGTGTAATATGGCTCACGATAGTTTTGGATTTAGTAGAATAATTACACAGTACTAGATTTGGAGTTTGAAGTAGTGGTTCGTGATTAAAAAATGTGGCATCATTATCTCTTAAGTGAGAAATTTATAGTGTTTACTGACCATAAGATCTTAAATCACATCATAACAGGAAGAGATTTTCACTTGAGTCTAATGATATGGATTTAATATCTCCATATGTTTGATTTTGACTTAATGTATACAACGGGTAAGGGAGGTTTGGTGGAAGATGCATTAAGTTGGAAGTCATATGCTCAGATAGTGAAACAAGAATCTTATCAATAGTAGTTGATTTCGGTAATAGCTGACATTCAATTAGATTTTGTGGACAAGGGTGGAAGCGGGGTCATCGTTCATGTGTTTTTGGTTATTTTATTGGATGGGTTGGCTAAAAAGGAACATGTACCTGATTCTAAATGTGTGTAAATAAGGTCAAAACTAAATGGTGGGGAGACCTCTGAGAGCTGGTAACTAAATGGGACTTTAGTGTTCTATTTTTTAGATTCTTACCGCAGTACCAATGGTTTGACAGTATGTAATTATCAGGGCTTATCATTATTCCAGGTGGTCTATCAATCCTATAATTTAAATAATGTACAAGGCATTGAATGTTCAGTTTTGTTGGGCTGGACTGAAAAAGGGATGTTGTCGTGTTTGTCTCAAGATGCATGAATTTTTAGAAATTCAAGGAAAATAATCTTCAGACAGTAGACCTTTGGTAGTCATTACCTATCCCATTGTAGAAATGGGATAATATATAATTGTATTTATTAGCAATAATTCTGAGAATAGTCAGGATACATGGTTCCATATGGGTGATTGTGGATCAGTAGAAAAATTCATCAAATTCCTTCCTCATTCGTGAATCCCATACAATGGATAATAATTCCAAAATTCTATATCCATATAGTGGTATAGAGGTTTGGTGTTCCAATTTTTATTGTATCAAATAGATATCCATGGATCATAACCCATTTCTAGAAATCATATCTAGAAATCCCTTGGGACACATTTTACAATGAGCACGGTGCATCATCCATGGACATATAGCCAATCTGAGAGGACAATAAAGACCCTAGAGGATATGTTAAGGGAGTGTGTGATAGATTTTTATGGTTTATTAGATGATCACATAATGTTGTAGGAGTTATCTTATAAAAACATTTTGTAGGATTTAATACATATGGCTTTATTTGAGGCATTATATGGGTGTATGTGTCGTTCTCCACTATGATTGGAGGAAATAGGTGAGACCGTGATGATCAGACCAGGACATGTACATGATACTATAGAAAAAATCATGTTGATCAGGAATAGGATAGATATAACTCAAAGTCCTCAGAAATCATACGCGGATCATCATCGTTGATTGTTATGGTTAGAGGAGAGTGATCATGTGTTTTTGAGAATCTCTTCTAGGTTCAATAATTTTTTTGTTTGTTAATAATGGTATGTTATCTCCATCGTATATTGGGCCTTTTGAGATTATAGAGCAGTTTTGGATTGTTGATTAGAATTTCTATTTTCCACCATGGTTTAGTGTGGTGCACAATGTGTTCCTTGTGTCCCAGTTGAAAAAGTATCTGATAGATTCTGATAATGTGATTAGTTGGGATCTTTTTGAGGTAGAACTGGACGCTTCTTCGCTACATTTTCCAGTGAGGATTGTGGATAGAAAATATAATGTATTTTGTTGTAAATGAATCAGATTAGATCTTTTTATTGGGTAAACATGGTCAAACTCAAGAGGGTTAATGAGAGTAAGAGAAAAATATAGTGGAGTTACAACCTCATCTCTTTCGACAGAGGGATGAATATCTACATTCAAAGGATAGATATTCCAATGTTGGGATGAATGTAACACCCATGGTAGGTATTATGTAGCCTTTTTTGAGATTTTTTATGTGTCTAATGAGCTTGTTATGTGTCTGAAAGAGGTTGGGGTAGTTTTTAATTCTTATTAATATGTTTCAAGGCTTCACTAGGGTTGCACTGTTGGATCATGGTTTGGGAAAAATGGGTTGGTTCACTAAGTATCCGTGTTGGGGGAGATAGTGGTCTTCAAAAAATCTATGCATGATTTTCCTAAAAATTCATGGAAACCATGTGGGACCCCTTCCCTTGAGGTACTGGTCTGTTCATAGTTAGTGCACAGTTTTCCAAACCGTGCGGGCTAATCATGCATCCACTTAATGAAGTGATTTTTACATATGGGTTCACTTTGTCATGACCTATTTCACTCCATCCATCCTTCCACTCAAGCCTCAATTAGAATTTTCGTTTCTTAAGGGTTTTAGGGGGTCCTCCATTCATTTTGGAAGTGATTAGAATGTGTTTCAAGGTGTATTAAAGGTGGTTCCTCCATGTTATGTCTATTATTTCGGTTTCTGTTTGGCTTCATATAGATCTAATCTCTCCTCTGTCTCAGTTTTCTATATTTAAATCCATTGAATGTACATATAGGGTAGTTTTTTCCTTTTATTTTTATATTAAATCTTATAGATGATATGGAAGGAGATCTAGAGTGGTTTTAGTGGTGAGTCTTTCAGATTGGTGAGCGGTTGCTTGTGGGTCGAACTCTCCATAACCCTAAAGGTATGGGTCTTATCTGTCAACTATACATGGTTAGAATTTGGGATCATTGTTTAAATTATATTTTTTTCTTGAAATTAATTGATATAATTATTAGTGAATATTGTTGAAAACCCATTTTGTGGTGATTTGGGGATTTTGGGGAAAATGGATATTGTTGAAAAAACTGGCTTTGTTGTGTGATTTTAAATGTTTCTTTTAAAATTGATAGTGGTTAATTATGAATAATGATTTTTGAATGATGGTTTTCAATAAATATGTTTTTTATTGAAATGAGGATTTGCATGTAAAATTGGTTAAAATATATTTTCAACAATTGGATGATTTATTGAAGTGAATTCTCTTGGGATGGAAATGATGGTGTGCTTATTTGTGGACTTGGTTATTTTCTTCTTGTTTGGGATTTAAGTGTTATGGATTTTTTTGGTTGTGTAGAAGTATATGGGATGTCTCACTAAAAAGGGGTGACGTTTAGTGGTTGGAATAACCACTATTATGGGTAGTGGTCGGGATGCACCCCTAGTGGGAATGGGTGAATGGGTTGGCCGAAAGGTCCACCGTTTTGGTTCCCTAGTTTTTTGTAGCATTGCATGATGGAAATTATTGAGCTAATGTGAAATGGTGAAATGAATTATGGAATGATTTTTTTGGATTTAACTTGTATTCTATGGTTTGTGTAAGGTGATTTGATAAGGGTTTGTTTGGATTATTGGTAATTGTTAAACTACATAGTGTTATATATAAACTTCATTATATAAATGTTATAACAATTCTATCCAAGTGGCATGTGTATGGAAATTATTTTGGTAAATCCAACTGAGTATTATTACCCACCACTACATTGTCACATTGGTACTATAAGGCCCCAGCCTTAAACCTTACTTAATCTTGAGTTATTACAATATTACACATTGATGATCTTTTCAGGTTTAGAGTTTTAGAGAATTAGATCATGAAACTTGCATTACATTCTACATTTAAACAAAGTGGTTAAATAAAAGACAGTATTCATTGTTCCCATCAACGGAAACATATTTAAAATAAAACATGGATTCTTTCTTGACACATTCTTGACACTATCATCACATCATGTACCCTTCCCTTGACCTGTGAAAAACATTTCAAAAACTTGGGATGAGCATAAAAAGCTCAGAAAGGGATATAAAAATATGGAAAGGAAACATGAGTACATGTATACATAAGAATGAAATCATACTTTACCCAAAAAACATAGGCATATAAAATCATGAATAAATCATAGAAATCATAAGACACAAAAAGGTAACTTGAGGCATTCATAACATTCTTACGTAGGGAGAAACCCTCTTCGTTACGTTTTGGAATACCCATCACAGTATATTCCCTAAATCTCTTCGTAGAAACCTCAATGTTTCACTCCTTCGCATTACCCAATGCATTGGAGAGCTATATCGGGCTCACCCGCCCGTAGTTTATCACGGAACCACCCATCTTCACAATAATGCCCAAGAACCTCAACATAATTGTATCACATAAAACATGCATAAAGGAAACATAACATTTCCGCCTTTCAATCACAAGATATCAATACAACACATTGATATAAAAACATTATGAAAACCATTTTCAATACCAAAATAAAAGAAAAGTAAAACATGGTATTTATTTTTCTTTTAAAAAGAAGGTATGGCTTGTAGAGGAAGCCGAAACTCAAATAATGGTCATGACGGCGGATAAGTCATTGTCGCCGCATACGTACAACAAAAACATTCCCTTTTGACATTTAGTAAACGCATCGTATAAAAAATATTCCTTTTGAATAAACAAAAAAGTCAAAGGGGTTTATACACCATATAAAAGAAGGTTGTTTATAAAACAAAATATGCCTCAATGAAAGGAGATTGAGACGAAGTCCCATACAAAGACGGTATCCTTGGATTAAGGATAAATCAGTTACATAACTATGTGTGACAAACGAATACAAGAAATATTAGTGGGTATTAAGTGTAAAACAATCATAGGAAATTCACACATAATCATATAACGACATATTCAAGGTGTACAAGTTTATCCCAAAGAATCGAAATTGGGTTAAGAAGTTCCCTTGCAAAAATTAGACAGCCTAACGACGTCACTTCAAAATTCAGAAAAAGAGTTGATGAGAGATAAAAATGGGATCTCATCACTTGGACATAAAATTTACATCAATAAGGATATAAAATAACATATCCCAACATAATAGAATGTGATTTAAAAAACATAACAAAAGAATTCTTTTAAAAAGAGGAGGGTGAAAGGTCCCCTTACCGAGTTGGGTAACATTCAAAACATACACCCCATGGAAGAAGGGACATACAATGAAGATGTGAATACCAATAAATGAAATTATACTACACAAAGTGTATAATAATGGGAATTACATACACCACTCAAAGGAAATTGTGGCAAATTTAGCATAAATCACACGGGAATAAAAATGAGATGAAAATCCCTTACGAAAACTCGGTAGCCTAACGACACCACTTAAAACTTCCAAAAATGGATTGATGAGATCAAATAGGGTATCTCATCACATTATAATAAAATGTACAGAAAGAGGAATATGAAATAACATCCCCCATCATAACAAATAGGAGGTTAAAAGAAGTGACATATAGGAGAGTTCTTAAAGAGAAAGAGAGAGGTTAGATCTCTTACGAAAATTCGGCAGCCTTACAGCGCCACTCAAAACATCCAAAATGGATTGATGAGAGAGAATAGGGTCTCTCATCATATTAACATAAAAATTACAATAAGAGTAATATAAAAGAACATCCCAATAACATGAAATATGATATTTAAAAGGAATGACATAAAAGAGTGTACTTTAAAAGAAAGAGAGGAGTCAGATCCCTTACCTCGGGTCCGACTTGACTCGATCGTTCTTTAACATCCTGAATAATAAACTTGAGTTAATTTCTACTTTTTTTAAGAACATTTTACAAGTTCATTATTCCGTTTATATCAATTATTGAAATGTTATAAACATTATCCAATCATTTAAGTTAATAATGTATGTTTTGTCGATATTTGGTTCTTAAGTCGAAAGTGGACTTCTTACAATTACATGTTGTTTGTGTGGTCAAAGGTTCTTTATGTCCAGAATGAAATTCCTTATTTGGATATCATATATATCATATATATCTAGAATATAAATGTATTTATAATATCACATAATCATTTAGAGGTAAGAAATGAAATGCACCGTTCATGGAGACGGTAAGCCGTACGTACGCATGAACGCTACATTCATTTCTTTTCCATATTAATGGAATTAAAACTAAATGAGAGGTTTGTATATTTTAATTCCAGAATTATATTCATCATTTATATGTATAATTCATCATATATATCCATTATATACATGTACTTATAATAGTACATTACATTTGGGGATAAGAAATGAAATGCACCGTTCATGGAGACGGTAAGCCGTACGTACGCATGAACGCTACTTTCATTTCTATCTCATACTTTAATGGAATGAAATAATAATGATATAGAGGTATATAACAATTCCAGTATAATATCATATATAATAACATTAAATCCATCCTTTATACGTCCCACGTATGGCATTAACGAATCGCATCACTTTGAGGGGGCGGTAGTCCGCACTTCCTAAAATGAAGATATCGCTTATACCCATAATGGAAGCCATAAAAGTAATCCAAAAATGAAAAATACAGAAGCTTAAGTAAAAAATAAACATATTATATATCATATATAAAAATAGTGACATCATAATGGCCACCTTTGAAGGTGTTAAATGAGTATTGAAAAATCATCGTTTCGGGAGGCAGAATTTCGCCATCCACGGAAACCGTATGTTCTTTAACCAGTTGATGTAGTTGTGTGAGAGTGTAGCTAGAATAAATATTATAACAACACCCTAGTATATTTAAGATTCTGGTGTTTTTACAAAATAAGTAAATAAAAAGAGTTTAGGGGGTTGTAGAAGCAAAATAAAACAAATGAACATGAGAGAATGAATTACCTTTAAAAGTGTAACTCCTTTTTATTTGAGCCTAAAGGCTTCCTTTGAAAGGATTCTATCCAATGTGAATCCTATAGGATGAGTAGAGGGATGTGGAGGGATTAAATGGTAAGGTTATGGCCGAGCCAAAGGCTTGAGGAGTGTGTGAAATGAGGTAGAGGTGGGGGCCTTTTATAAGAGGAGAGGAGGGGCACTTTTGGAAATCATGAAACTATTATTTTATTTTCAAAAGTGTTTCGAATTTCTAAGGTCCCACATTGATATATTTAGAATACAATATGATAAGGCTTCTAAATATTCCCATCCAATAGTTTTTGGACAAGTTTAGGTCTTAGATTTTATATTATCGTTTCATTTTATTTAAACTGTTCATTAATGAGGTCATCGCTACGTCATCATGATGTCATAAATAATATAATTTATTTAAAGACAAAAAATGATAAAAAAATACTATGATGTAGGAAATATTTTTATCATTCCAATGAATATTTATAATCGAAAATCCGAACTTTATAACCCCATGTAAAAATTGTTTTCGTACAATAACTCAAGTTTGTGTCGTTTTTACTTTAACATTAAATAAAAAGTTATGTATGTCATTTCCCAACCAAAGTGGATCCATGGGGTCCCCAAGTTGTCCCATGGCTTGTCTTGGTCGTCCATGACACAACCAATGTGGGTAGGACATGTTTCATGTTAATTTCATATTATTAAAACATTATTTTTACCTAAAACTACACTAATTACCTCAAATCGCGATTAAAAACTTAATAAGTTACTATTCACCAAAAAATTATTTTTATCCCATTGAACCACATTTTAAATCTTAATGACAACCATGTATGTCGGATTTTTGAAATTAAAAACACAAAGATGGCAAAATTTCATTTAAACGGAAAAATCAGATTTTATAAGTACCACTTAGTGGTTTCACTATTCATCAAAAATTGAAGTTTTTCAGAAAAATCCCAAAAATTAACCCTAAGCTATATTTGATATTCCGAATTCAAAAATGAATTCTATTTTACAAAATTCAAAACATATAAGTCACATTAATTAATTTAATTATTAATTCCCGCTGTCAGAGCAAATAGCGTGTTTTTATGAAACAATAAGTATCAAAAGATTGACACTAGTTTAAGTCTGATTTCAAAGTGAAATTAATTCCAATGACCACTATTGGATTTAATGGTAAAAATATATTCTAATTTAACTTTAAAACCAATTCATAAGATAATCTAATCATATAAATAAATTAGATTAAAAAGAGGTTTTGAATTAAAATACAACATTTTACACTATTAATTAAAAATGAACTTTATCAGAAAGATACCAAAAATTTACACAATGTAAATTTTGATGTACCAATTCTTAAGAAGAGTTTTATTTAGTCCAAAAGGATGTATAAGAGTGAACAAAAATATATTTAATGATGGTTCTCCATCAAAAGGCGATAAGTGAACCTTTAGTGAAAACTAGGGCATATACGCCTAAAATTGAATTCTTTCCATATTTTATGCCTTTATCTTTTATTGGATAAATGTAAAAACATTTAAAAACATATATAATCATATTTTTGTTATTTCTATCCATTCCTGTCAATACAACGGCTACATGTTAAATACCATTTAAAATAATATTATTTTATTATTAGAGTGCAACGTAAGATTCCCAAGAAACTCGTTGTTGCGTGTTGGGTACGCCATCGAGCATATCATCCCCTTTAAAGTCATATTAATATTTTATTCATAAATATGGATAAATATGAAAATGTCATATTCTTTATTTACCTGGGGTGTTACAGGTACATTGGTAGATGTTGTGTTCTGTTACATAGGTAATAGTAAGGCATCTAAATATTCTAGTGGCTCGACATGATTCATTTTTGATGTTGTGGTGCTTGGATCATAGAGCTTGGTGTGGAGCTATGGATGGTGTCCTAATTATTCTAGAGTACTTTTGTAGTCTTCCTCCTGGAATTCTGATTTTTTTGGGTTGTTTTGATAATTGGAAATTATTATAGAACAATTGGTTGTCATTTTTTAATGTATGAGTTTGGTTGTTTTCACTATATGTATCATCTAGTTTGTTTATAGTGGATTGGTTGGTTGGTTGGTTTTGTCTCAAGTGAACAGCATTCCACATTTTATTCTCGAAGTGTTTCACATTTATTTACTTACATTGGTGCCTTGGTAACACTTCTTAATGCCATGTAGTGTTCTTCGACACTCTCAAGCTAATGAGATGGGGTGGGATGTTACATAAAATAGAGTTGTATAAATCAGAACATGATTCTATATATAATTCATTTTGAAAAAACCGGGAAACTGTTAGTTATCCATAATAATATATATAACTTGGTATCTATAATGTCATGTAAGGGATGGGAATTTCTTATAGGGTCTTATAAAATTACAAAATAAATATAGAGCTAAATGTAAAAATAATAATAATAGTATATTATATTTAATTTTTCGTTTTATAAAATCATTGATAAATAAATATAATAAAATGATATTTTGAAAATAATCTATAGTTGGACCCATTACTCCATTAGAAATTCCTATATTTTATTTCTTAAAACATGAAGAAATAAAATTTATATAAATATATAAATATTACTACACTATTATATGACAAGTAAAGAAATATTATATCAACTAACATTGAGTATAAATTCATAGTAAATATAAAAATCCTAAATATTCATTAAAATGAGTAGTTTATATATTTTTTGGATCAACCTTAAATGAATATATATTAAACCACATATTGTAATAATGATTATTTTAAATGGTAAGTTCATATATAATTTAATTGAGATCTTGCATTCACAATGTGTATGAAAATATAATATTTTATCCCAATTGAATTGGACGAGAACCTTAAATAGTCCATCATTAGCATCTACCAAAAACATATGTCACAAATAATGATAAGAATGAAAATTTAATATTTAAAATAACACTATACCAAATAAAATGATTAATTTACTCTATTTATATCCATTTTTTAATTAATGTCGTTACATACTGGTGTCTTAAACCAATATTCTGAATATATTTTTCCATTAATTTTCTTAATATGAGCTTTTTTATTGAACATGATGTTCATGGTATTATCTTGGTTTTTTAATTAAAAAAATTTGAATAAGATATATACCTCCATTAAGGATTAGAAGATAAAAATCCATTGCCTGACACACCAAATGCATCATACATTGCTATGTGAATATTTTTTTAATAGATTTTTTTGAAACATAAAATTTTGTGACTCTTGATATGAAATTATAAAAATATTAATGAATAAGAACCACTATTCAAATTTGTTGATAGTAACATCAAATTAAAATAAAATTAATGATTATAATGTAATTGTTCATGTTCTTATAACATGCACTAATTATTAACAAGGTTCTATTTTATGAGAATAATTCTGAATGTACAATTAGACTCTATCCCAAGATAACTGATATAATTTTTCACCAATAATATCTTACCATTCATAAATTTAGTATTTATTTAATAATATGGTAATTGAACATTAATTCCCACATCATTGTAGTGAACTTCATTTATCATTTGATGTGACGCTTATACGTAGGACATTAAAAAAAATTAACATAGAAGTATATTCATAATGTAATTAACATTAATTAATATTACCATAATGATTATAATTAATCCTAATTTATGTAGATGTTTTTTAGGGAAACATATATAAAAAATGGATACATGGAAAGACTATCATTTGGTCAGTATTTGTTTTTTCAAATGGTATGGATTAAACCATACATAATTTGACTAGGTGAAGATCATTTTGTGTTATTTTAAAAATATTTATGGAGTGGAGTGATAGTGGAACAAATTAGAGGTGATTATTATTATTCAATTTCACATATATGTTAGTGGTTGGGCTTCATGTAAATAATTGAATATTACTTGTTTTTGTTTCCTTTCAATCATAAAATAGAAAAAGTATTGCATAGCGTAAATGTTACATGTTTTATAGAGGATAATAGTATAGAGAAACAATTTTCTATATATTTGAGTAAAATTTCTATGTAGAAAAAATTTTCAGGAAAATATCAGTGATCATGGTATTTTAGATAATATTTATTAAAATTTGGATCACTGCCTCAAAAATAT
Organism: Viscum album; assembly: GCA_963277665.1. Taxonomy (NCBI): domain Eukaryota; kingdom Viridiplantae; phylum Streptophyta; class Magnoliopsida; order Santalales; family Viscaceae; genus Viscum; species Viscum album. The sequence goes on along the minus strand of OY728157.1, from coordinate 38,068,968 downwards.
TATCTCAGGATTTTCATGACAGATTCAAAGGAGAACTTTTTATTGATACTATGATGTGATGTCATGTATTTAAAAAAACAATTTATAATAGAAATGATAGCTGATGGGTTGTGGTTTTAGTTTATTACTCATCCACATATTACATTTAATGTGTTTAATCATCATAGTGTTTGTGGAAATTACTGGCACCTATGCTCATGGGATTACTATTTTTCGATTAGTGGAGATATATTCAATATCAAATTTGAATAACCATATAGAGTGGGAGATATATGTATTTTCATGAATCGGTATTTGAAAATTATAATGATACATTAATGATGAATGATCTTAATTGTATGTGATTATGGATATTATGGAAGGGTTATTTTTATGACCAACATCCTTTTTGTTTTTTAAAACCATGGATAATTAGAATATTTTATCTCAGAGGGATGTAAATTTCAATAATTTGGAAATATAATAAAATAAATATTGCAATTCCTTTAAGAAAAGTTATTGGAAATTTTTTTGCTTCTTAGACGTGTCAGGAGTGCTTAAATTAGGGATAGAGGGGAGTTTTTGTAATTTCATAAAATTGAATGATTGCATAATTTCAAAAGAAAATAAATTGTAATAAACATTCATTCAGTATCAGATCCACCTTATTGGGTTTTTTGAATTTTTTTATATCCATAATCATTTTATAAATATAAGAGAAACTCTGTTAAGGAAGGAGGATTTTTTTCTATGTCTTAAATGTTCCATACAAATAGTTACTATTACATTAGTGTACTATATTTTATGAGTAACATCTCATGTGTGTTTGGAAAATTATGTTATATTTTATAATCATTGTATATGTTTGTGTTCAGGGAATGGTTATGATGTCTGTTAGAGTGTCTGATAAAAACCAGCTGAGAAAAATATTATACCTTAGAGGAATACATAATTCATATGGACAGAAACATATTTTGTATATTTTATTATGTATTCTATAAAAATAAAATAGATTTTGTGTTTTTATTTAAATATGTAATATGTCATATTTATGTAATGATATATATTTTTTGTATTATTAAAAGTAAAAACCCTAAGAAATTCATGAATCATATTATTTATTAGTTTATAATATTTTATTTAGAAATATTTCATATAAAATATCTTACATATAGAACTAAAATCATATTAATGTTATTTATATTTCTAATATGGGTTTTAATAAAGGATCCATCTTATATAATGATTATATATCTTGAATTTATTTATTCATGATATGAATCGAGATGATTTATTATGTTTTAATTTTATATGATTAATATTTGATATGTAATATATATATATATATATATATATATAGTTTCCATTGAAATTAAAATATTTGGAATGATGAATTTGTCAATAATTTTTAGAAATATTTTTGAAATAATTAATTTAAATAAACATATTTTTATACAGAAAATACTGCAAACTCATGAGGCCTCTAATTTTTCCCCTCATCAACTTTAGGAGAGAAAAAATCACTGATTATTCATGGATATGAGTGACCTTTTTATTATAGGGTATCATTCTATATTCTTTTAAATATATATTTGAATCATTATTTTTATCTTTTATTTTTTATTCTATTGATTTATTGATTTCCCAGAACGGGTTTTGAGTGATTCTTCTTCGATAGTATAGTGGAGTCATCCTGAATTATGGGTGCTAATTCTAGTTTGACAAAAGTAAATTTCAACAGGAAACTCACATTAGTTTATAGGTGAATTAAAATAGGTATGAAACTACCTTAAATTTATATTTGTTTTATAAAAATATGTGTAAAATTTATAGCGAAATTGAAATATGAAATTGTTGTTTCTATTTGTTAAAAGAACCAATGAGTATCAGGGGTTGTGCATAAACCATTTCTCAATATTTTAATAATGGAATAAAACTGGTTTATATTTAGTGTTTATGGACTAGAAATACAATTTAAAAATATTTTTTTCTTTAAATTAATTATAAATAAATATGATTACAATTTAGATGAATTATGATTGTTTTAATGACCCTTGTTGATTATAAATGGTTGGTTGATCATGGATGATCTTGTGATAGGGAATACAAAAAATCTATAAATGAAATAAATTTATAAAAATGGATTTCAGTACTAAAGAATATAATTACATTTATTAAATTTTTTGTTTAGAATGTGCTATTTTTTTCACACCACTCTATGTAATTGACATTAAATTTAATTAGGGTTGTTATATTTAAATTTCCTCAATTAGAACAATGTTTCATTTTCCACGATGGACCCTCAGAGAGTAGTTTAATTTATTTTCCTCTGAATAATGAATGGTAAAGTATAAATTTTTGTAATTGAATATAATTTCCCAAAAAAGGATAAATTTAAATGAATAAACATAGTGGACATTGAGATATATTCTATTGATTCCTACTATGAATGGAAGAGTGATGGAGTGAAAATGGTCAACATAGTTGTAGGACACAAAGAAATTATAGAGTAAATAAAATTTACATGTATAAATGACTAGTTTGAGTTATTAGTGTTCCTACTAAAATAGTATATATATATATATACATCCTAGTTTGGATACATTTTAAAATATTGATAATGAGATCAATAATTAGACTGTCCTATATTGATATTGGAGTGATAATGGCTTTATTTTATATCTATCGTGTAATGCCTCTGTTTTTTCACTAGTGGTAATAAATGATCCATGAAATGATCATATATATATATATATATAAATGGATGTTTATGATTCATTATTTCCACACTCCTTGATTAAAATCCATAAATACATAATGAACTAATGTTCTGTAATGATAACTGTATATTCTGTGATATAAAAAAAAAAAATCAACAACTATTATTGAATCTCATATATTTGATGATTATTATATAGTATATATATTAATGATGTTGGATAATATCATTAACATTTTAATTAAATTTCATCCCCAATTAAAGTATTCTTATCCATTTCATATAACATAGTACATAATACATTATTGGTATTAAACTATATAATTGAGTTTTACTCAAATGATTAAATTTTAAATATTACAATCATACTACATTTCTAAGTAACCTATGGATAGAAATATATGATATGGGTATGAAAAAATTATCAAATAAGGGAAATATCAAAATGATGAAATCATGGAATATTAATGGAATATTAATGATGGAATAAAAATATAATCAACGTCAATCCATTATCAATAATGAACTATGAGATAAATATAATAATTGAAGTAAATGAAATCATGGATATCCAGAATAATAATATCATATTAATTGAGATCATAATTTTATATTGAAACAACTTATTAACATGTACTTTTTTCAAAAAACCAAACATTTGGTTGAGACTAATGGGAAGACACCTTGTTGAATTGGACATGACTAAACCAAACATTTAATTCTATTTCATATTATAATAATTATCAATTCTTTTGAGGGATATATAATGTAATTTTTCACCAATCACACATTTATTTTCAATGTCATATGATTTATTATGAACATTTACACAATTCATTGATGTTCCTCTTCATGTATAAAATGTATTTTATCAATGTAATAAATAATGAGAAATTTAGATAAATGACCAAAATTTGATGGTAATTAATAATTATGAATAATTAAAATACTTATCCTGATGTTAATAAAATAGGTACCCTTGTAATAACACATTTATATAAAGATGTTAGATGGTCAAAAATTATATATGTAACATTACAACTACATTCCATATTGGAATTACAATATACAAATTCCCATAAATTTCACCATGATAAAATGGGTATAACATGATCATAAATCATTAAGATAAATAATCTGGATCATTAAACACTAAATTTTCAAGTTTCAAATAATCACCTATATTTCAAAAATAATATACAAAATTATAATACATTTCAATCATTATTATATTTACATTCATTCTAGTTCACCGTTATTTAATAGGTATTATGTAAAATGTGATGTTAAGATGTTATCTATAAATTAGTTAATTATTTAGTCACTACATAATAACATGATAATAATGCATATATATGAATGAATTGGATTTTTTTAAAATGAATAAATATCTTTTTTATGAAATAAACCCTATATATTTGTTGACATAGTTGACAAAAATCCATGTAAAATAATTTCGGAATAATACCGCAGAAAACTATAGATTGAGATTGATTTTTTGGTATTATAAATTCATTTATATACCATTATATTATATATATATACACTAAAATATAATTCAAGAAAATCATTACCTATTAAATATTTAAAAAAACAATCTTTAATAGAGTCAATAACAGAAATGATAGTTCAGAATATGTTTTTAAAACTCACTTTTAGATGTTGCAGGTCATTTAAAAATGATTTTTTAAAATGTAAATAGAAAATTTATAGAATATTTTAACTATTAAATTAATATATTATAATATGTACTTGAAAATTAAATATTTTTTCTTATAAGAAATTTGGATCCTAAATATTTTATTATGAATGGGATATTCCCAAATCATGAAATTACTTTTATTGAAAATACACATAGTAAAAAAATTAATATAAAATTTATAATTATTTAATATTACTTTTTAAAATTTGGATTATAATGTAACATCAATATTATGTTCAGAAAACACTATCATGGAAAATAAATTTATTATAAATTTTTAGTACACATTGTAGGTGATTTGAGTAATAAAATCATACTCATTGTTATAAACAACTATACCAATATCAACTTTATTAAGGGATAATTTTTTGAGTAGTAAATCTCATGAAATTCAAAAATCAAGATATAAATATACAAATTGGCATTGAATACATCTTACAAATTAATAATGTATCTTAATATGTAATATGTCTAAATGAACAATATCTGTGAAGAAGATTAATATTGAGATTTAAGAAAAAAAAATAATAAAAAACAAGAATTTGTGGGAATATAATTAAGCATTAAATTTCAACATTAAATGATAATTCAATATAAAATATCTCAAGTTTTCATTATATTCTTTGTATTAATTGAATTAGGAGGATAATATAAAGAGTGCCACGATGATAGGAATTTTAGATGAAAATAGAACCATTATTCGATTTGAAACACAATACCATGCGAAATTTAACATCTATTGGGACATTTAATATAGTAAATATTATTAAATTATGATTGAAATAATAAAAAATGGTGGTATGTATATTACACAAAATCAAAACACGGTGTTTACCAAACAATTCTACCGATAAATGGATATTGATAATGAAACCCTTATCTACATCCCCGAATTCCATAAATGAACATTAAAACAAGGTACTAAAAACATTCCAATATTAATAAAATAATTAATTACTTTTTCAATATTTATTATCATTTATTAAATTAAATAATAGTCATTTTCTATATGAATTTTATATATTTTTTCACATCCAGTATTCATTTTTGGATCATTTAAACTAGTTTCATTTTTCTTTTGTACATGTCATTTGTTATTTCAAATTTATAAATCACTACATTCTCATAAAATAAAATTATTGTTTACTAAATCTAATTTATAACATTTCATACTCCTTTTATGAAGTTATTAGTCTTTATCCTTGAATTTGAAATCTATAATAAGAATATTTCAATGATTATATAAAATGGATGCGTGTTTTATTAATTCGAGAATTAATTATTGATATATCATATCATGATCCAAATAAAAACTCATTACATAAAAATTTATATCATATTTTAAATTTAAATATTTTTAATTGATTATATAAATCCATAGTATTATTTTATTATTTCGATAAACTGATACAAACAATATCATACCCTGAATTAATGAATGCTTATGAAGTGGTGTTGTTTCTATATCATTATAAAATTAGTGTAATGATCCTAGTTAATTTTTAATAATGATAATTATTATTAAATTGAAAAGTATAGCAACAATAAATGGATTTGAAAATATGACACAATTTGGCAAAAAATTTACCCCCAGAGAATAATTATTATAAATTCTAAATTTTATCACGATTATTTCATGATAATTCCATTAATAGGATCATTTTTTAAAAAATAACTATAATTATTTCAAGTGAATAATATTAATCCTTATAGTACCCTTTTATTTTATTGAATAGAAATGAAATATGTTAGGCTGTAGAGGTTATAGTCTATATGACGTACGAACATTGGTTTTATTTTATTTAATGTATAGGGTATGAGAATAAAATAAAATAATGATATTTATATAAAATAATTGTAATGTTTAAATGATACTATAAAAACTATACAATTTTAGAAGTAATAAATTTTAATGCATATAAATATGATTAAAATCTGATTTGTTGATAATTCTCACATCGGGGACGTGAATTTTACTAGGATGAAACTTTATAAATGAATAAATTATTATAACTAATACTTATCTAGATGATTGAAAACATATGATAGTGATATATTGGGAAAAAAATTTAATATTTTAATATGTTGATGTAATTGTGATTCAGGAAGTTGAGAAGCCATTACCATTTTATAGGTGAATAAAATTGTAATTTTGGATGTAACCCTTACATTTTTAATAATGTAATCTTATGATTATATATGTAGAAGAATAAAAATGTAAAATAGAATAAAAGTAAATGATTTAAGGTAAATACTCACCAAAACCACTCCTTCTGGAAAAGACATTTATTTTATTAGGGAATTTTTATTTTACATTTTTTGTATAATCCTAATTTCCATTTACAATGATAATTACTAAGAAATTGTAGAAATTGATATTAATTGAAAAATTATGACCGGTGATTTTAGATAATTTGACACATAAAATTTATAATTCGAATATAATATTGTCCAAAAATGTATAAATATATTAAATGGTAATTTTTATAAAATAACACATAAACTTTAATTTTTTTAGAGAAACAATTCTTTTATGAAAAAAAATTGTAATATCATGTAAAGTTATCATCAAGAGTAATTCTAATGACATTACTTTATTTTTATAAAATATATAATTCATACAAGGCTTCCAATTCCATCCAAACATGAATTCCACTTGTAAAATACATGTACCAATGGAAATATTGAAAATAATATTATATTAATGTAAAAAATTAAATTGTTATATAATTTTTTAAATATGTTATATAAGATAAAATAATCTTAAATGCTAATAATTTTATTCTAAAATTAAATTTTTCATATGTAAAATGATTAATAAATTTTAAATTCAATCATAATTAGTAGTACTTTCATAAAAATAAAATATTTTCTAAAAACCATACATTTCAACTAAAACACAATAATTTAAAAAACAAATATCAATAATTATTAATATGAAAAATGTGTTTTAATGAATTTATAAATTATGATTATTTTTAGAGTTTCAATTTCCATAATTTATATGTTACATTTTAAATAAAATCATGAAATATAATTGAAAATACTTTTAAATTAGAAAATTGAATTTCCAAATATAAAATTTTTGTATACTCATATCAGATCATTTAACATTTATATTGATGTTTAAATATTATGAATATGAAAATAAATAATTAATAATATATTTCATGAATTTTTTTCCATAAATTATTTTTTAGATAATTATTTGTCTAGACAATAAATGATCTAATTTTCATTTTAAGGAAACCATCTGAATGTCCATCATATTAAATGTATGAATTATTTACAATATAAATATTATTCATAAGGAAGTAATATATATATTCAATCAGGGTAGTAAAATGTCTATGTTTCTTATAGTAATACATAAATATTTAAATTTTATATAAATATATCATGGTTTTGTTTATGTAAATCATTGTTTGAATTGTAATATATAAAAGATTACATATTTATAATTAATCATATATTTTAATTTAATGATATTACATTATATCACCCTTGAATAAATTTCATCCTACAAATCTGTCTGATAAGATTAGAGTATTTTTTATCAGGAACACAAATTTGATCGTACACTTCTAGATGCTCGTGGGTTTATTTAGGATATAAAATGAGATTTATCACTATAGAAATTAATTTTATAAGATTAATAAATATACAAAACCTATTCTAAATTTATTATATATTTCGACAAATATTTATACCCATAATGAATTTCATCTCTCAAAAAATGAAAAAAACTATTATATCATAATCATAACACCATGGTTTTTTAATATCCTAATATCATTTAGTTTTTCAAAACATACATGATGTAAGGATATTGGGAATACATATTGAAGACACATTGTATGATTCATTAATTGTAATTTCACATGTGTTTCTATCTTTATGTAGTTTTGGTGAATATCCTGCATTATAACAATTAAATTAAGACATTGAGTTACATAAGGTCTGTTACTATTGCAATTAATGAAACATATTCTTGTAGATTCTCTATTCCCATAAAAATTCTAAGCATTATGAAATTTATTACTTTATCACTCAAGAGACATCATTATTCAATTCATTGATTTTTTTTGGATTTCATTTTTTCTCACATGATTAATCATTATTTTGTGTTTCAGGTTTGTAATAATATGATTGTCCATTGCAAATACCATTATACTGTGTTTTTGATTGAGGTAATCTCTACATTTTCTATCCAACCAATGGATACTAAAATATGAAGTCATTATTATAACCAAATGTGTTTTCATCAGTGATCGAAATGGTAAGTGAATTTTCATAATAAAATACAATATAATTTTACATCATGATGTCACACATTATAAAACAATTAGGATAGCCTATATTTCTTATAATTAAACATGAATCAAACTATATCCAACCAATATCACTCTCAGTTCAAAACATATAATTATTTTTTCAATCATGGTTACATTGAGTTGGGTTCTCTCATACTTATTAAACTATTTATTAAAATAGAGATTTCAAATTAAAATTTAGATATATAAAATATTATAAAATCAATAATCATTGAATTATAAGATTTCAGGTAAAAATTATCCTTCTTAAAATGAAATTATTCATTCCTATGATCATATTCCCAAATATTTATATATCCTAATCATATAGTATCAATATAATACATTTTCTAAAAAAAATTGTGAATTTCAACTTCATTAAAAAAATGATATTTTATATTCCTCCAAAAATTTACATAATAATTATTCTTATGATGGAATTAAATACTAGTTCCTACATTGATATACTACTCAAAATATATCATAAAACAAAATTAAGAAAAAATTCTCTAAAAATATCATCAATTGATTGTCAATCCCAATGATTCCAATTAATATCAATATAATTTCTTCAAAATCAAACCACATTTTACTATCTCATAATAATGTACATGTTAAACAAAGTTCATGTCCATACCTCATCCACGTGTTCTCTAAAAATTATCCCCAAAATATATCTTTATTTTAATATTAAATTTAATGGTTATTAATACAATTTGTATATGTTTCCATATCAAAAAAATATAAATACTCAATAGTAGTCCCTAGATGTTTCAGATAATATAGATAACATATAAAATATAACCAAATAAAATTGATATGTATCCATCACAAATGATACTAGGTAAGAGATTCAGGTTTATATAAATAAAAAAATCACTACCATTAGTATATTTTCATCATAATAGGAATATAATATGTTTCTCAAACATTTAGTTTTGTACAAAAAATTATACTATAAGACATAGTGGTTTTTAGAAACATACCATTCTATATATTTTTTCAGTCTTATTTCATCCCAATACTAAGATAGAAAATATTTTTGTAATATATAAACAGTTTTTACTGAAAAAAATCCAACAAAATTGCACTATGAATTATTTTTTATCATATGATACATTAAGTTCATTCTATGTTTTTTATTTTATATTTACATTGTAATCAATTGAATGTTTTATATTAGGTTCCAATTAAAAATTAGATAGAAACAATATTAAATCATTCTTAATGGTTTTTAAATACAATAATATTATACAAATAATATCCCTTATTATTGACATGGATTATCTGTTGTATTATTTCATTATCTTACACCAAAACATGATTGAGTCAATTCCCTACATTACATCTTGTCGATTATGACCCCCTAGAACATATATTCTTGAAAAAAAATCAATTTCTATTTTTGATATGTTGATTTAACAACTTGTCATGAATCATAAGAATGAATTTAGAAAAAATCAGGATATAATTATAGACTATATCATATTCTTAGGATTTTCACTATATTTCCTCATCCAAATCATTAAATAAAAATTATATTATTTACATAATGTAAAAAAAATTAATATCCCAATGGGAAATCATTAGCTCTGAAATTATGATTATTTTTTACATTTGATTCTATGATTATCCCAAATTAACTTCATAACCACTACAATTTCTAACACACTCCTTGGATATTTACTTTTATTTATTGTACCTATACTCCATGATCCAGTTTCACAAACACATTTTTTACATAGTTTATTTGATATCAAATATACATTCCTAGATATATAAATCCATAATTTCCTAATAAATATAAATTTTTAAACCTCTTATATGTAATAGACCATTTTTTGGTTAATGCTTTAGACAATTATTCCACATTGTAAACTATTAAATACAATTTTCTTATAAAATAATGGATATTATCCTATTATATATAATAAATAATTATTTCATTATATGTATAAAAAATATCTCATAAATTATTTCTCAAATTTAATCCTACTATATATTTAATAGGTTCTAATTTTAGTTACAAAAAATGGAATGGAAAAATAAGAAAGGTGTAATCCCAAATTCTCATTATTCGAAAAATCTAATTGAATCAATCATGGAATAAACATATAATAAATACTACTATATGAATATGTAAATAACATGAATACATAACCAATATGAAAATGGGAATTATATGTCTATATAAATAAATTTGTAAATTTATATATATAATAATGATCTCATTAGATAGAATCCATATTTTCATACATCAAAAACATATTATCATGATCTTTTCGGAGACACATTAATTGTTTTCGAGACCAAATAAAAGGTAACATGCTGATTTGGGAAGGAATCCTAAAAATAAATAAACATGTTTTATCTAATGATACACATTAATTCATCCTAGGATAATATTATCTCATTTCCCACTTTTCACCTCATTAAGTCTTGTTTATTCACCATAATTTTCATTACAACATTTTTAACTGTTTAATGATTTATTATGTAATGAATAAATCTTAAAAATTCAATATGAGGAAAAATATATAAAATTATTTCCTAATATAACTCAGATTTATGTAATGAATGAAAATTATTTAGAAAACTATTCTGTATTCCCATGAAAAAGACATTTTAATTAACTATATATAGAAATAATTTGTATGGTATATATCATTTTAAGAACATACCAATAATCATCTAAATTTTAATTATAACAAGAACAATTACAATTATTTAAATTATTTCAATATTATGGAAAACATTGTCATAAACCATCAAGAGAAATTTGGTGGATGGATAATCAATACATAGTAAAATTTAATTTAATCATCTTTAATACACTATAAATTTATAGAATTCCAATATTTTTTCCAATGTTAATTGATTAATATATTTTCTCAGTAAAAACCAACTTATTATAAACTTTAAAAAGATTGATGTTCACCCTATATATTGAAGTATGCATATGTGAAATAATATAAATAATAATTGATAATCATTAATTGATGGCTTTTGGTTTTATGGTCTCAAATGATTGTATCCCCAATATAACAAAGTCAAACTGGAAATATGTTTCAAATGACGAAATTCATCATGGGAAAACAATACATAAATGAAACCCACCATAAAAGGGATAATTATTTTTATTATTTGGTATATTGAGATAATTTCCCCCAAAATTTAACAAATATATATTAGTGGATAAATAATAAATCATAAATTACGTTCATGTAAACAATTATGAAATGGTAATGCCAATGGATGGGAAAACTTATCTATGATTATAGAGATAATTATTAACATTGATGTAACAAACAAATATAAAAGTAGTTTATAGTAGAATATTTAAAATGGAGAAGTGAAAATTAATTTTAAACCATAAAATATAAATAAATATCATATAATATATCCACTAAATTCAATTAAATTAATATATATGAAATGCTTATCCAAAATACATTTTTATTAATCATTAATTCTTAATAATTGAAATTTCCTATATTAGAAATATACATTTTGAAAATTCTAATAAAAAAATTATTTGTAATTGAAACTCTTTAAAAAATATATATAAATTTTCATAATATATTTGGTATATAGTACCCAATCATTGATGAAAAATGTTTAGGATAAGACATTACAAAACAAACTAGGGACTTTTATTAACCAAATTGTTTTTATATATGGTAATAAACTATATTAGAATATCCTTTAATATAGGAACATGTTTTTTCTAATAAATTCCATGAAATATAAATAGTATGATAAAAAATATACAGCTTATGTAAATACACAATAAAATGGAAATGTTGTTCTTAATCTGTGAAATGTCTTAAAGAATCATATTTGAGAGTAATATTAATATAATATCAAGGGTAACACATTAATCACAACCCCTTTAAAGAGTGGTATTATAATTGATCTTCAAAACCAATGGTTATACTATTATTTATTATATTATATAACAAAACGGTAGTATAAAAATCACATAAATGAAATTTATTTCATTATATCTATTATGTATAAAAGAGATAAATTTTACCTGAATATACAAACATTGGAACATAAGAACAAAAATATCATCCAAAATATAACATGAAATGGGGCCTTGAATACCGTGAATTATAATAAAGCAATGATTGAAATATTATAATCTAGCTGAAAAGCGTATTTAAAAGGAAAACATGGTGTATAATATAAACACATATCAATGAAAGGAAATTGAGACTAAAACCCTTAACTCTTGTCCTTAAATAAAAAAACATAATTATACTTATTATATGACAACCATATAAGTCTTAATAATATATTCATATAATTAATAATATCCATTTTCATTTATACAGTTAATAATTAGTAATTCACTATATGATCCCTACACATTTTCCACATTTGATGTTTTTATATTTTTCAATGATTGTTAAAATTTTATAATAGTGGTGTCCAGGTTCATTATTAATTAGAATGCCATCATTTTTTTAATATTACTATTAGTCAAGATTTATACGTATTTATGATATTTAACCACTATTTATGGATTTTATACTCTATATAATGGATTTTGTAGTCGATAATAATCATGATTTTAGGATTCTGGACAATCAAATTTTTTTCAAAATTAATGAATTTAATATTGAAATAAAATCTATATGATACCTAAATTAATTACATATAAATTGATACCATATTAAGAAACTAATTGTTTTATCATAGTCATTGATGATATAAATTCATAGTATCATTCAATTATATGTTTATACCAACCCAAACATGAACACAACTTGTTTTTATAATTGATTTTGATGATCTTTTTTAATATGATTATAAAAAATTAAAAAACATAATATTTTGTATATAATGGTGTTATATATAAATATATTATTTAATTTAAAAAATACGAAATGGATAGAATATTAATATAGTATTTGAATAAATTATTAAACTCTTAGTGGGGGAATATAAACTGATAAAATTGTTGATTATCATTTTTTATCTTATCATTACAATTTTTTGAAATTTTTCATATTATTAACGTACTTATTTCATATTAATCATATTAATCCTTTAATATTAACTCTATATCCATCCGGTATTTAAGTGAAGAAAACTGAATAATGATATTTTGGGATGTTGTAGTCCACACAACTCATGAATGAAGATTTTTTTGAAATGGATGGTGTATATGAATTATATATGAAAAAAATAATTAATAAAGAAAAAGTAACATATATAATTTATTATTAAATCATTATATTAGTATATATATAATAATTTTATCAATTGGATAACTTAGAGGAAAATCTATGTACATGATAATACACAGAGAGAGGGAATGCATTTTCTTTGGATGCCACAATTTAAATGAAGTAATTATGATTAATTATATATTAAATATTCTTCAGAAAAAATTATAGGGTTCTAGGAGGAGAAAATTGTAACAGTTTCACAATTAAATTCAATGGAATGTATTTTCCTAATGTTGTGAATATGATACCCTTTTATGAAATATGTAAATGGTAATTTTAGGTGTAACCATTACATTTTCTACAATATATGGTCATTACACAAGTGTCAAAGGCCAAAAAAATAAAAATTGACGAGATAAACATTTCTGTAGGATGAAACTCACATTAACGACACCTTTTTATACCACATGTGTTGATATAGTGACTTCTATTTTATCATTTCTGTATTTTCCCATTATTTTCATTTAACATGATGATATATTTTTTTAAAGGTAATTAATTATAATGGAATAGATAATAATAGAAAATTAATCATAATTTAATCATTATAATTAAATTATAAAAAATAATTTTATCAAATAATAATTATAAAGATCTGAAAATATAATATAAAAATAATTACAATTAAACAATTAAAACATTTATATAGAAAAATTATGTTTTTATGATTAAAATTTATATATTAACTAAAAATATATTTGATACTAATATTATAGAAATAAATTGATTTAATATAATATAAATAAAGTAAATGATTCATCTTACTCAAAATAAAATTTAATATCCATGGAATAATAATTGATTCAATGATAAGACATAAAAATTAATTTATATTAAATTAATATTCTAATAAGATTTGTAATATTCTTTACCTAGTTTTTATATGTGTAAATAATATATTAAAATGAAATGTGTTATTAAAAAAAGTACTATTTGATTATCTAATAGGTTTTATAGATGTATAGGGAATTCTTATATAATAGAAAAGTCATAAAAATTATATGGTTGAGGAAATAAGTATTTTTTTAGTAAAAACTGACCTTTAAAAAAATAAAACAACATTATATGTCAATTTCGGTATGAGGAATTAAAAAATTATGTTCACTATTATTTTTTCTGGATTCATGAATTTTTAGATTTAGTTTTATTAAAATATATATTAGAATTGAAAAATTATTTTAATTAAAATTGGAAAATTTTTCTATATTAATTTTTACTAATTTTGTATCATTTATTTTTCCAAAATTTTTTTTATAAACTAATTATTAATGTAAATAATAATTTATCTATAGTATTATGTTTCATGAAAAATAATTATATTCCTCCTAAAATGTAATTTTTATAAAAATGGTTTTATAAATAATAAATATTCTTACTACATAATTTAGAAAAACAAATTTTGTTTCACTCAATGGATAGGTTTTTAATATATATACATAAATTATTATATTTATCTAAATATATCTTAGTTTCAATTAAAATACATGTCTCATGTGGTGGTATGTATCACGATTAGGTTGAGTAATGTAGCCTTATAATGCATTATTATGTGTTTAATGGGATTGGGATGAGTTAAGAAGAGGTTTTGAGACATTGGAATGGTTCTGAATAAATTTGGTGGATTTTCTACGGATTCACAGTTTGAAAATGGTTCAAGAAAAATGTAAAGGTTCTCCAGGTAAACATGCAGGGGGAGAAATTATACATTGCATGCTCTGCGCAAGGTATTCCAAACCTTGTGAGAGAACCATGCATGACCCCTTCTCTTGAGGCATTGGCATGCACATGGTTAACACACAGTTTCAAAAACCGTGTGGGCTAACCGTGCATCGACTTAAAAAGAAGACTTATAAATCGTGGATCACTCGATCAGTACCTTATTCACTCAAAACATCCTCCCACTCGAGCCTCACATGGGATTTGTTTGATTGTTTTGGGTTTGAAGGGAACTCCCGCTCATTTTGGGAGAGACTCAAGGTGGTTTGGAAGTGCATTCTCCCATGTAAGCCACTTCTAATTGTTTCCCTTTTGTTTTCTAAGGATATACTATTCCCTCACTATCAGTTTTCTTGATCTACATATTTTGTGTGTGTATATATAGTTTCTCTTGAATAATGCTATGATTTTGGGGCTTTTTTACGTTAGGGAAGCGTATCTAGAGTGGTTTTGGAGGTTCGTTCACTAGATTTGTTGTGTGGTTACTTCTGGGTCAATTTCACTAAAACCCTAATGGTTGGTGGATTCAATCTTGACTCCACATAGATAGAAGTAGCAGTTCTGGTTGTAATTTATTTGTTTTTATGGATATTTATTTTGAATATTATGTGTGTGATCTTGTTGGGAAACACATTCAGTGAAGACTTGTGGATTTTTTGGTTGAGATGGGATATAGTTGAAAGAGGTGAATTGTCATGTGATTTTAATATATAGATTGTAAATTTGGTAATTCTTTTGGATTATGAAATTTTTTTGGGAAAATAATTTTCCATAAAAATGTGTTTTTATTGGAATGGGATGTGACATGTAAGATTGGAGAAGGTGACTTCAAAAAATGGGTGATTTATTGAGGTGAATTGGCATGTGTTGGATATGGATGTGCTTATTTTGTATATTTATTTCTTCATACTTGTTGGTTTATTAAGTGTTATGTCTTTCATTGGTTATGTGTAAGTGGGTGGTAAGTCACATTGTAAAAGGTGATGGATAATGGATGGAAGTTCCACATTAATGGATAGTGGTCGGGAAGCACCACTAGTTGAAAATACCGTGAATGGATTGGATGGATGTTCCACCATTTTGGTTTCGAAATTTTTTTAATTTTATAAAATATAGGAATGGGGTACTAATTATAAATTTTAAATGGTTATTGCATGGATTTTGTGATTTCCTAGGTGTTTCGGTCATTGGGGTTAAAATGGCATGATAAATGACTGTTTTTCTTGTAGTAGTTTGATGTAACATTTTTGTATTATATAAACTTATTTTTATAAATGTGATATCATATTTATCCTAGTGGAGAGTGTAGGGATTTCATTTGGGGTAATCCAACTTAAAATTATTACTCACACATTAATTGGAACTTCATTTCTTTTACAGATGTTGTTTCTAGGACACATGTAATTATAAATCAACTCATATTGGTAGTGTTTCAACATGATTTTTTGGTGATTTTGTCGTCCTTGGGGCATGGAGCTTGGTGCGTGGATATGAATGGTGTCCTATTTTTTGGGGTCATGCTTTGTTGAATTCCACTTGGTACTCCAATATTTGGTTTGGTTGTTTAACCATTTTGGAATCATTGTGGAATTTTAGGTTGACTTTGGGAAATTTATGTGTTGGGTTATTTTGTTGACATGTATCACATAGATTTGTGTGCAATGGAATATTTGGTTGGTTGATTTTATCATACCGTAAAATTGTTCAATAATGATTCATGAAGCCCTTGGAAGTTATTTCCATCATTTGGCACCCTCCAAATGTTGATTAAGGCTAACTATAATTTCGTCTCTCCCTTAAGAGAATGGGACGATACGGGATATTATGTGTGGTATGTGTTTTTTGGTCCTTCTATACTGATTGGTTACCTTGGTGTTGTCATCTTTTCTTACCATATTACTTGATTGGGGATGATATCATGGCGTTGGATTGATGGAACATGTAATTTTTAGAATAAAAGGACTTGGATAAACCATTTATGATGGACATTATGTTACCAAGGAGTAGGGTAAATAAGTGTTTGGTGACACTTATAGGCATTGGAAATCTAATTGTCATGGGCATAGCCAATGAGATCAGCCTGACATGCATGGTGGTAATAACATCCCACATGGATTCATATTTATTTGGGGTATAGTCATTTATGGTGTGATATGAATGTGTATATTTTGAAAAATATGTATTGGGTTTTAAAATAGAAGGATTTGGAACATAGAACCTAGTGCTATTTGAAAATGGGCCAATTTTCATAATATAGTTTATTTTTCAGAATAGTGAAACATGTGAAATGTGAACTTATGGAAATCCCTATTGTAATAGTTGTTATGTAATTGAATTTTAATCATATGACTTTTCTGTCTATAGATGTGGGAATTAGGGTTGATTATGTGTTAATAGAAATGGAACCTCGTTGGCGTCGTTGAGACCGAACTGAGAAGGCTACTAAAAATGTGTTTGCACTTGAACCACTTGCACAACAATAGCTAGTGCATAGTTTAGTGAAATCTATCAAGGCTGAATAAATTGGGAATAAACTGGATGAACCAGAGCATGTGGGTCATGGGGTTTAGTATCAATTGGAGAATCCATCTATTTTTGTGGGTGATTTAGAGAAAAAAATCTCTGAAGCATGGATAAACAGAATGGATATGATATTGTAATTCCTAATAGCTATAGTATATTTGAAGGTTGGGTTTCCCCAAATATGTTGGAAGACCATTCTCTTCAGTGGTGGGAGATGGCGGTCTATGTTGGGATGGAACAAGCTGTTATAAGGGTGGGTTTTGAGGAGTTGTTTAATAAAAAATTCTACCCTCATACATTCATAATTCAACATATAGTGTTTTTATTCATTTTAATGGAAGGGAATATGGAGGTAAAAGAATGTGCATCTATGGTTATGAAATTACTATGGTTTTAACATGAAGATGAAGGTAGTAAATTATTAATGGAACAGATTTTTTAAGTTGGGATGAGGCAGGATATTCGTTCCATGATTACAATGTTGTGTATAAATGATTACACAGACATGGAGAATAGAGATATAGTGGTTTAGTGAGATCTTCTAGGGGTTATATGTGGGGAAGTATGATGGTATCTAGGTTTAATAGTGGGAACTCGAAGGCTGGGTTCACGATGAAGATCGACACTTACTTCAAGTGTGGGATTATGCCTCAGAATCTGATAGCAGAATTAGTGAATCTTTTGATGAAGCCACAAAGTAAGATGAGATTTTTTTAGTGTGGATATGTGGGACACATTAAGTAGTATTGTTTTCTTAATCCTCTAGAATTTCATAATTTTAACTAGATGGAGAATCTTCATAGTTATTGTCGAAATGCCCCGATATCGGGTGTCCATGACACTCCTCTATAGTCATAGGGGTTTTAAGCCTCGATAGGACCGGGGTAGCATCATTACAATCGGAAGAATATTAACGTTAGTCATGGTGATTTTGGAAATAGTATGACTCCTCAGTAGGGATATAAAGAGCAGAGTGGGTAAATAATGTTGTTTTTTGGAGATGAATAGCTTATTAGGGATGACCAGTCATGAAAATCCACGGTTCGATGTATAGTTCATTAAATGTTTTTTTGATGAAATATTTTTTCATACAGTTGCTTCACATTCTTTTATTACTTAATGATTTGTTAGTTTGTTGGGCAAACATGTTGAAATGATTCCTTCTGTTTGGAAACTACAAACTCCACTAGGTCAAAGAGAGTGTCGATCATTCCTCTATATGGAGTGTTTCTAATTTGTGGATGGCATGGAATTGATGTGGGATTTATCATTGCTTGAGAGGGATGTTTATGGTATAATCCTGGAAATGGATTTGTTGTCAATATTTAATGCCCACAATGATTTATATGAAAAAAAAGTTAGTTTTACGATGGAATATTGAATTGAACATCTCTTTATAGGGGTGAAAAAGGAAATGCTGGGTGACATAGAATTTTTGTCACTTACACTTATCATGATCTCATATCAGTTAGAGGCATTGTCATTGGTATCAGTTGAAGCAGTTGAAAAAATATTTTTTTCATTGTTTTTTTATCATCTTTGGATGTTATTTCTGATTATTTATTAGGGTTTCCACCCATAAGAGAAAGTGGAGTTTATGATTGATCTCCTTACAGGGACAAGTCCAATCTCACATCCTTCTTTCCTTACCAAACATGTAAAATTTCAGGAATTAATTGTGTAGTTGGAGGAGTTAGATATGAAATGGTTCATCTGGTCTAGCATGTCTCCATGGGAAGCACCCAATTTGAATGTTAAAAAGGTGGATGAAACATTGAAACATTGTGTTTTCTATCGAAGGCATAATCAGGTTATGATAAGGAACTGATATCCCCTTCCACACAATAATTATTTGTTTTTTTGATGAGGGAAGATCAGTGGTTCTCTAAGAATGAGTTGATGTCAGTATATCATCAATTGTGGGTATGAAAAAAGGATATCTGCAAAATAGCTTTTAGAAGTAGATATGGCCATTACGAGTATGTGGTTATGCCCTTTGGCCGGAATAATTCTCCAGGGGTATTCATGGAATTGATGAATATGATATATCTAAGATACCTAGATTCTTTTGTGGTGCTACTGTATGATGATATACTAGGTTATTTGAGGATAAGGGTAGAACAGGACTAGCACATGGTGATTCTGTTCGAGATCTTGAGGTATCATTGATGGTATGAAAAATTTTCAAGCTATGATTTTGGATATAAGATTTTCATTTAATATTCCTTTTTTTTATAAAAATATTGTTTTATTAGATTTATAAAAAATATAGGCATTTATATCCTAGAAACAACTAAAGAATGTTTTCAAAATACAGATCTTCCTTGGTCTAACGGGCTATTATCAATGTTTTTCATGATTTCTCGTGATTTTATTTACTAATGAAAACATTTATAAAATAGAATATCCCATATATATGAGATGTGTAGTGTCATAAATCCTTCGTGGATATAAACAGTCACCTTACATCTTCTCCAATCGGGGTTTTCCCGGATGCAGTGATAGGGTACATGGTGAATTTTGACCCATTGGGTTCAGGGTTGGGGTGCGTTCTCATGCAAAGATATCATGTGGTTTTATAGGGATCTCGACAGCTGAGGATGCATTATAAGGACTACCCAACACATTATTTTGTCTTGGAAGTAGTGGTTCATTCCGGGAAAATGTGGTGTCAATATGTCTTCAATGATAAATTCACCATATTTATCCACCATAATAACATAAAGCATATTTTCTCACAAAGAGATTTTAACATGAGGAAATAGAGATGGATAGAGTATCTACAACAGCCTAATTTTGAATTTATGTACACACAAGGTATGGGAAACATGGTTTCAGGTGCACTAAGTTGGAAAAAATATTCTTAGGTGGTGAAAATTGCATCGGATCAGTGGTTGTTGATGTCGTTCATAGCTGACGCGGGGTTGGAATGTGAGGACCAGGGTGACAAAGTGGTCTTCTTTCCATTTTCCATGATTCAAAACATGGATGGTTTGGTTTAATAGGTATAAGAATATGAATACAAATGTATGACGATGAGGTCGAAAATCAATGGTGGGGAGACCATTGAGAGCTTGTAAATAAATGGTAATTTAGTCTTGTGTTTTTTGAATCATATGGTTGTACCAGTGTCTTTTAAGGGGAACATAATGGGTATTATCATTATTTTAGGTTTTATTTCCATCCTAGAATTCAATTTATGTATAATTCATTGATTTAATAGTTTTTTTCACTGGTATGAAAATGGTTGTGGATGAGTTTCTCTCACAATTTTTGACTTTTTAGCAAGACAAGGCAGGGCATCAGGAGCCAGTAGGAATGTTGTGTTGTTTTCATATTCCAATTATTAAGTGGGAGATAACAGTGATAGATTTTGTGAGAGGACATCCGATTATGGTTATGAAAAATGATTCCATATGGGTGATTGTAGATCAGATCACAAAGTTGGCCTATTTCATCCCAATTCATGAATATCATACGTTGAAGGATCTGGAAAAATTATAAATCTAGCAAGGGGTAATGTGGCCAGACATTTCTATCTCAATTTTATCATATTGTTATCCAAGGTTCACGTCTCTTTTTTGGAATTCCTTACAGCATTCCCATGGGACACAATTGAAGATGAGTATGACGTATCATCCTCAGATGGATGGCCAATCTGAGAGGATGATAAAAACAGTGGAGGATATGCTGTGGGATTGTGTGATGGATTTTGTTTCTTCATGGAAGGATAAATTATAATTGGTGTAGTTCTCCTATAACAAATATTATAAGGCTTCAATACATATGACTATGTTGGAGGCATTAAATGGTCATTTGTGTCATTCTCCACTATGTTTGGTGGAAATGGGTGAGACTTTGATTATTGGGCCGAGCCATGTCCAATAGACTATAGAGGAAATTATGTTGATCATAAAGATGATGGAGATGGATCAAAGTCATCATAAATCATATGTAGATCATCATCGATGACCGTTGTCATTTGAGGTGGGTGATCATGTGTTTTTTTGAATCTCAAATAATATGGGACATCATTAGTTTGGAAATAAGGGTATGTTATCTACAGTGTATATTGGGAATTTTGAGATACCTGATTTGACTGGAGATGTAGAGTATTGTTTGGATTCTCCGACTTGGTTTAGAATGGAGAAAATTTATTTCTTGTGTCGTAATTGCAAAATAATCATCTGGATCATTACCATGCAATTTGTTGCTACCATGTTGAGCTAGAATCAGATGCTTTTTTGGTGCACATTCCAATGTGGATTGGGGATAGTTATGATATAATATTGTGTTGGTAAAGTAATGGATAAGTTATTTTTTTGTGTAAACATGGTCAGAATCAAGAGGAGACTTGGGAGCTGGAGAAAGAGATGGTCCAGTAATGTCCCATGATCTTTCAGCAAAGTGATGGTTCTATAATTCCAATGGATGGAATTTCCAATGGTGGGGAGAATTTATCACCCCTAGTTTTGGTATGTATACTTTTTAAGGCTTTTTATGTTTTAATTTACTTGGGATGATTTGGGAAGAGACTGATATATTTTTGAATTTTTTTGAATAATTTTTTTGGATTTTCTATGGGTGAACTATTTGAGAATGTATAGGGAAAACCATGAAAGTTATCTAGGTAATACTGTTTGGGGAGAGAGTGGGATTCTCACTGTTTACACACAGTTTGTCGATCCATTCAATAAAACCATGTGGGACCCATTCTCTTGAGGTAGTGGGGTGCGCATGATTGCGTACGGTTTGCCAAACTATATAAAAAAACCCTAACTCAACATAAAAAACGGTTTTTAAATATTGGTTCACTCGAGATTGACCTATTTCACTCCAAACATCCTCCCACTTGACCTCTACTTGTGATTTTGGGTTATCAGTGGTTTTTGGGGATCTCCCATTCATTTTGGAATCGATTTGAAGGGGTTTCAAGGTGGATTGAAGGTTGTTTCTCCCAGGTTAGTCTCTTAAATAGGTTTCTATTTGGTTTTTTGTATATATACTATTTCCTCATTCTATGTTTTCTAGATCTACATAGTAGTGTGTATATCTTGGTAGTTTCGAGTCTAAAATTAGTATTTTCGGGATTTTTTATGATATGGAAGTGGATCTATAGTGGTTTATGTGGTGCATTCACCATATTTGTGGTGCATTTTCTTATGGATCAGTTTTTTCAAATCTCTAAAGGTTATTAGATTATATCTAGAATCCAATTGGATTGAACTAGTAGATTTGGTTTTAATTAATTTATTAACCTTGAAATTTTCTTTTGAATATGATTTTTGAGATCATGGTGGGAAACAAATTTGGTGATGATTTGGGGATTATTGGTGAAATGGGATATTGCTGAAAAATGGGTTTAACAGTGATGTTTTAAAATATTGATTTTAAAATTTCGTGATTGGTTTGGACTATGAAAATATTTTGTGAAAATATTTATAAAAAATGGGGTTTTATTAGAATTGGTTGTGGCTTTGAAAAAGATATAATATGTCTTCAATAAATGGATTATTTGTTGACGTGAATTTGTATGTGTTGGACAATGGTTGTGGTTATTATGTGGCCTTGGTGATTTGTGCTTGTTGGTTGATTAAGTATTTAGGATTTTGTTGATTGTGTGGATGTGGGGGGGAATTCTCACAGTAAATTGTGATGGATAGTGGATGGAAGAGCTGCCATTATGGATTGTGTTAAGGAAGAACCCCCAGTTGGAAATATAGTGAACAAATTGGATGGACGTTACCTCATTTTGGTTACTATTGTGGTGTCATGTAATTCAATATAGGAATAGTGTGATAGTGTGAAATGTTAATTGTTTGTGGAAAGGTTAATTTTCTTTCTTATGTGTTGTTGGAATTTGGTAGACAGTTGCTTGGTAAAAGAGTGTTATGATTATTATAAGTTGTTGTACCATATATTGTTTTATATAAACTATATTATATAAATGTGATGACAGTTTTATAATATTGGCATGTGTATGTTAGTCATTAGATAAAATCCCACAAAGTATTATTACTCACCCCTTCATTGGCACATGGGTGATTTATCATATGTTGTGTTCTGGGGGACAGGTACTGGTAAAGCATCTCATTATATTATCGGTTCAATGTGATGCATTAGTGATGTTTTGGTGCTTTGATCAAGGAGCATGGTGTGGAGCTATGGATGGTGTCCTAGTTCTTGGGGGTACTTTTGTGTAGTATTCTGCTTAGTACTTTGATATATGGTTTGGTTGTATTATCATTTGGGAATATATATGAAATAGTTGGTTGACTTATGGTAATGTATGGGATGGGTTTTATTGTTGAAAAGTATCTTGTAGCATTATGGGTAATCAGATATTTGTATGATTGATTTTATCTTATGCTAAAATCATTCCCCAATGATTCATAAATCCCTTGGCATTTATTGCCAGCCTTTGTGCCCTGAGAATATTTCATAAGGCCATGTATTATTCCTTCACCCCTCAAGCCAATGAGACGTGGCCTAATATTACATGAATGATATCAAACATTTTTATTTATTAAAAGTTGATTTTAATTAAATTTTTGGAGTGTTATATATTCATTCACTCTCTGTGGTAGGATTTCAACCTAGAGATGGTAACGATTCAAATAGTGAATTGTGGGGTTTTTTGGAATACATGATACCTTGGAGAACTTTTGAGATCATAATTATAACAGTAAACCTAGAAACAATTAGTAATTGTATGATTGTATAATGATTACCCATTATAAAATTGAGGTAATGTTTATGTTATCCACTTGAGATTCCAAGCTAGAAATTTTCTGACGGGTCTAGGGAAGTAGCACACTCAAGTAACGAGGTTTTATGGAATATTATTGTATAATAGTGTGTGTGATATTACCCCCAATATAATAGGATATAGATGATTCCACATTAGGGATACATTCAATCTGATGTGATATGTGATTCAGTGTGGGGTATCATTCCTGAAAATTATTTATGTAGGTCATTCCTAGGTTTGTGAGATTTATATGTAATTTGTAATGGTAGTTTTAGGGTTACACACATTCCCCTATGACAATGACTTGTGTAATAGAGTTTATATAACTACCATTCACCATGGATATTGAAAACATGGCATGTGGCGGGGTTTCATTACCTTCTATTATAGATATAATGCTCTATACAAGGGTTGGGGTTCCATCCCACCCCCAAATAGGATATTTGATTCTAAGGAGGGTTTAATTCACCATAATGGGATATGTTATTACAGATGTAGAAAATATTCCACCTATTGTAACATGTGATTCCGGTGTGGTGCTCAATTCCACCTGATGTGATAATTGATAGATGGGTGTGGAGTCATTCTACCCATAATGTGATATGTGATTTTAAGGTGGGGTGCTCTTCCATATTAATTCAATATATTATTCTTATGTGGGTTTCCATTCCATAAAGAATAGTTAGTTCCTTATAGGAGATGTGATACCATAAATGGTGGTATATGATGCTATCTAGTAGAATATGTGACTTAGTATTTCATGATGAATGGACTATTTGCATGAATTTGAGTATTTCTATATAGATAATAATATAAAATTCTGGTAATGTTATATAGTTGGAAATAGTTTCTATTGATGGCTATGATTTTCACTTACTAAAATACTTCACTAACCTAATCATGTATTGTAGACCATAGGTGTAACCATAGAGATCAAATATTGACTATGATTTTTAAAAAAAAATTAATGTTGTATTTTTTTCAAGAATAACACATTTTATTTAAAATAAATTTACATTTTATGTTATGGACACCCTTGGGGTTTCCAAATAAAATATATTCACATCTCTATCATACATTTCTATCACATCTCTACCTAATGATACTTATTGATTAAGGTTATTGGTACAGTTGGGGCTTAATGTCTCTTGATCAAATTGGATAGCATGTATGACGTCTTGAGATATGACATAGTGCAGACTCAGGACTAGGTAGTTTTAGTTAAGTTTAATGATTTTCCATGTACATGAACTTATTAAAGGGAATCTACATTTATTATTTATATCTAGGTTCTGTTTAGACAGTCCAATTTTTATAACTGTTTTTATATTATAAATTTATAATGGAAATATATTTTATTTTATTTTTCATTAAGGTGTTATGATGGTTACTTTACTATTATATAAATAAATATTTATTAAGATGTGGGGGTATTGTCTCTAAATAGCCCACCTTAGACACATTCAACTTTTTATAGCCTCTAGTTGATAGATCAGTGTTTTTGAGGTAATGTAGTGACCTAATCACTTTACTATATAGTATTCTAGATGGGGGAAATGTACTAAATATACAAAACAAGTAATAGTTAATTTAAATGAGCCCTTAGAAGGATATGTTATTTTTTATCCCCCTAAATATCATTATGTAATATTTTTAATGATATTTTATATTCTATTCAACTATTATGATTCATAAAAAACTAGAATTAAAATAAATAGATGAAACAATAATATTTTTAAATGTGGTTTAATTTTATAATAAAACATTCACAAAATCTATTGAGTGACAAACTACTAATCACATTATTTCAACTCAGATTATAGTGGAACAAGATAAAAAATTTGTAAGTGATTATCCAAATCCAAATTTATTATAGAGTTTATTATTTCAATTTATTATCTGGATAGAATCAACAATTTGGAATGATGATTGAATAATTGATGAGAAAATTCATGATGTAGCGCGTTAAGGGTACCATTATTACCAAATATATTAACATATGTATATAAATTTCTACTGGATATCATCATTCATAAATGAAAACATTAATGATTATTTTCAAGTATGGTTGAATGATAGTGAATGTGGGGGCACAACCTAAAAAATCTTGTGGAACAAACAGTAAAACATAAAATAACATTCTAGAGTGTAATTTTATTTTTTTATTACCGTGAGTGATTTGATTTCATTTTTTTATATTTTTAAGAACATATATGGGTGCTTGTATTTTAATATCTATATTAGTGGGAATTTATGATTTATGGATTTTTCTAAGGATATTTTATTTTTTATTTTATATTAATATTTTATATTATTCCATCTATTTGTTTTCATGATTCAATTTTTGGAAATAAAGCACATTAAAAAAATTGGTTTGAATATTTTATAATTGAATCCAAGTTGTATGTATTTCATTCATATCATATTTTATTTATTTAGGATTTCCTATTATTACTTATTCCTTTTTCATATAATTCTCAAAAAAATATTGATCCAAACATTTACCTCCATAAATTGAAGAAAAAATGATTTCTATAAGAAAACACATCAATAATGTATACCACGAACAATGAATAAATAATATTCACATCCAATACCACTCTACGGAGTTCCACTCTAGAATTTTAACTTTGTATTGATAAAATATAATTGACATAAAAACAAACTCTTATCCAACATAATTTAATCAATCACATATTTAAATATTAATTATTTTTTCTAGAGAAAAATATTATAATTATTTTTTATAGAAATATTTCTCTACCTAAAAATAGGTCAACCAATCCACATATAAGATCATGTGGATGTCCAAAATAATAAATTTTAGTATACTAAAAATGTACTTATAATTTTTTTATAATAATATATTCTTAAGAATATTTATATACTCTCCTTGATCATCATCAAAAGAATGATAAAATTTAATACCCACATTGAGAAATATTATTCCAACCCTAGGTCACACACCAAAAGTGATAAAATAAAAGTGTGTGTGTTTTTTAATAAATAACTTTAATGTTAATTGATTAAAAATGATTATATTATTTAAAAAAAATCACAATAATCATATTTTATCTTGACATTCAGTACCAAAATTAAATTCTATAATGATCTTGAATGATTCTATAAGAGATATCTCTAAATTATTTTTGAATCCCCTTATGTTATGACCCCAATATATCGTATCCATAAAAACATTATAAGGTTCCATAATACACTCAAATAATAAAATATTATTTTTTATACCCATTTCGGTGAGTCCAACATCAGAATTGACCCCCTAACACTACAGGAAAAATGGGTATTTGCGACGGGTTATTTGCGACGGGAATAATTTCCCGTCGCAAATAACTGGCGGCGGTAAAAGGTATTTGCGACGTGAATATTCCCCCGTCGCAAATAGTATGTCGGCAGGTGGTTATTTGCGAAGGGACCCGTCGCAAATAACTATTTAACCGTTGACCGTAATAAATGTTGGCTAAGGTATTTGCGACGGGAATCCCGTCGCAAATGGACCCGTCGCAAATAATCTAACCTATAAATACCCCCATCCATTTTTTTCAAATCATTCTCATTCTCTATCTTCTCCTGCTCTCAAACTTGTGTTTCTAAAGTTGAGTTTTTCTTCAGTTTAATTTTTTTCTTCGGAGCTGATATTAAAGTTTTGAAGAACGATCAGAGCAGATCAATTTTCAAGGTATTGATGTTCATTTTAATTTAATATTTATTTTTAATTTTTTATTAGTTTCAATTATTCTTAATTAGTTGTAATTTAATTATGTTTATATTGTTTTCTTATTTAATAAATTTAAATTATTAGTATTGTTCATAGTTAATGGTAATTAGGAATAATTAGTAATAATTTTTAATAATTAAGAATAAATATTAATAATTAGTAATAAATACCAATAATTATGAATAACAACATTATTACATTATTAGTATATTTTATTATTAAT
The DNA here is from genome assembly GCA_963277665.1 of Viscum album. Classification (NCBI taxonomy): domain Eukaryota; kingdom Viridiplantae; phylum Streptophyta; class Magnoliopsida; order Santalales; family Viscaceae; genus Viscum; species Viscum album. The sequence continues at coordinate 38,040,066 of OY728157.1, read as the reverse complement.
ATTAAAATAATATAATTTTTTATATATATACAATTCTCTTTTCATCTGTGTGTTTACTGTCTTCACATGTATTATTTGTATGTGGAGATAGAAAACGCACAGATAAAAGGAGAATTGTATATAAATCAGAAAATTATATTATTTTAATATTAATAATAAAATATACTAATAATGTTATTATTTGTAATTATTGGTAATAATTCCTAATTATTGGTAATTATTCATTTAATTACTAATAATTAGGAACAATTATCAATAATTATCAATAATTAAGATTATTTAGTAATAATTAGTAATAATTACCAATAATTAGTAATAATTAGTAATAATTATCAATAATTAGTAATAATTAGTAATAATTACCAATAAGTAGTAATAATTAGTAATAATTACCAATAAGTAGTAATAATTAGTAATAATTACCAATATGTAGTAACAATTACCAATAAGTAGTAATAATTATGTATAATTTGAAATAATTACCAATAATTAACAATAATTAGTAATAATTAGTAATAATTACCAATAATTACCAATAATTAGTAATAATTAGTAATCATTACCAATAATTGCCAATAATTACCAATAATTACAAATAATTAGGAATAATTAGGAATAATTAGGAATAATTAGGAATAATTTGGAATAATTAGGAATAATTAGGAATAATTAGGAATAATTAGGAATAATTAGGAATAATTATCAATAATTCTCAATAATTATCAATAATTATCAATAATTAGTAATAATTAAGAATAATTAGGAACAATTATCAATAATTATCAATAATTAAGAATAATTAGGAATAATTAGGAATAATTATCAATAATTATCAATAATTAGTAATAATTAATAATAATTAGGAATAATTAGGAACAATTATCAATAATTATCAATAATTAAGAATAATTAGTAATAATTAGGAACAATTATCAATAATTAAGAATAATTTGTAATAATTAGTAATAATTGCCAATAATTACCAATAATTACAAATAATTAGGAATAATTAGGAATAATTAGGAATAATTAGGAATAATTAGGAATAATTAGGAATAATTAGGAATAATTAGTAATAATTAGGAATAATTAGTAATAATTATAAATAATTAGTAATAATTAGTAATAATTAGGAATTATTAGGAATAATTAGTAATAATTATTTATAATTATTTATAATTATTTATAATTATTTATAATTATTTATAATTACCAATAATTACCAATAATTACCAATAATTACCAATAATTACCAATAATTACCAATAATTACCAATAATTACCAATAATTAGCAATAATTAACAATAATTAACAATAATTACCAATAATTACCAATAATTACCAATAATTTTCAATAATTAGTAATAATTAGAAATAAATACCTAAAATTAGGAAAAATTAGAAAAAATTAAGAAAAATTAGGAAAAATTAGGAAAAATTCTCAATAATTAGTAATAATTACCTATAATTAGTAATAATTACCTATAATTAGTAATAATTACCTATAATTAGTATTAATTACCAATAATTAGTATTAATTACCAATAATTAGTAATAATTAGGAATAATTAACAATAATTAGTATTAATTACCAATAATTAACAATAATTAGAAATAATTAACAATAATTATTAATAATTACCAATATTTACCAATATTTAGTAATAATTAACAATAATTGCCAATAATTACCAATAATTGCCAATAATTACCAATAATTGCCAATAATTACCAATAATTAGTAATAATTATGAATAATTAGTAATAATTACGAATAATTAGTAATAATTACGAATAATTAGTAAGAATTACGAATAATTAGAAATAATTACCAATAATTAGTAATAATTACCAATAATTAGTAATAATTACTAATAATTATCAATAATTACTAATAATTATCAATAATTACTAATAATTAGTAATAATTAATAATAATTAGCAATAATTAGTAATAATTAGCAATAATTACTAATAATTAGCAATAATTAGTAATAATTAGTAATAATTAGTAATAATTAGTAATAATTAGTAATAATTAGGAATAATTAGTAATAATTAGTAATAAATAACAATAATTAGTAATAATAAGTAATAATTAGGAATAATTATTATTAATTAGGAATAATTAGTAATAATTACCAATAATTAGTAATAATTATTATTAATTACCAATAATTAGTATTAATTACCAATAATTAGTATTAATTACCAATAATTGGTATTAATTACCAATAATTAGTATTAATTACCAATAATTAGTATTAATTACCAATAATTAGTATTAATTACCAATAATTAGTATTAATTACCAATAATTAGTATTAATTACCAATAATCACCAATAATTACCCATAATCACCAATAATTACCAATAATTACCAATATTTTCCAATATTTTCCAATAATTACCAATAATTACCAATATTTTCCAATAATTACCAATAATTACCAATATTTTCCAATAATTACCAATATTTACCAATAATTACCAATATTTACCAATAATTAGGAATAATTACCAAAAATTACGAATAACTACCAATAATTTGGAATAATTACCAATAATTTGGAATAATTACCAATAATTTGAAATAATTACCAATAATTAGGAATAATTACCTTATTACATTATTTGTATATTTTATTATTAATATTAAAATAATATAATTTTCTATATTATATACAATTCTCTTTTCTTCTGTGTTTTTTCTGTCTCCACATGTAATATTGGCATTCATTTACAAAATTATCAACCTACTCGCCAATGGAGAGGTGAAGGTGAATGCCAATATTACATGTGGAGACAGAATGTGAAACACACAGATGAAAGGAGAATTGTATATAATATAGAAAATTATATTATTTTAATATTAATAATAAAATATAATAATAATGTAATGATGTTATTATTATATAATTAATATTTATGAAAAAAATTATATTAGTATTATTAAAAAAATAAAAAATAAATATAATATTAAAATTATCAATATTTGTAACAGGTTTTGCTTTATTCTCAATATATTCAATCCTTGCTTGTGTTTTTTCTAACAAATTATTCAAAACCAGAAATGCATTTATATTTTATAGAAAAATATGGAACAACGAGGTCGTCAACAGTCATTATTAGATGACCGCATATGGATAAATCAACGTAGAAATCCAAATGGTTCTGGTTTAAATCCAGTATATATAGAGGGTGTGGAGATTTTTTTATCATTTGCGGCATCAAATCCAGAATTTGTTTCAGAAGGAAAGATAAAATGCCCTTGTAGAAAATGTGCATTGAGAACGTTTGACACATTTGACAAAGTGGTGGAACATCTCTTGCGTTTTGGTTTTCATGCAGATTATGTTTTTTGGTATCAACACGGTGAACGCAGTTCCAGAGCAGGTGATACCAACTTGATTCCGGATCCGTCCCAGTTTCAAGATTTAGTACATGATGTTGCAGGTTCATCTGTTCAACATACAGAAACTCCGGCTGATATAGCTTCAAATCCTGAGTTGGGACCGTCTGAATTTTATGAGTTGTTGAAGTCTTCTGAGGATGCATTATATCCTGGCTGCAAGATGAGCAAATTAGAAGCAGTTGCAAAATTTATGGCTATCAAATTAGATAACGGAATGTCAAACACCTTTTTTGACCAGATATTTTCTTTGCTGAAAACACTGTTACCCGAAGGAAATGTTTTACCTGCAAATTACTATGAAATTAAGAGGTTGGTTCGAAATTTGGGACTTACTTGTCAGAAGATTCATGCATGTTCAAATGACTGCATTTTATATTCTGGGGAAAATGAGTCGTTGGATAGTTGTCCCACATGTGGGCAACTGAGATATAAAGAAGGACAACACGGGAAGTCTTGTTTGATTCCTGTAAAACAGTTGAGATATTTTCTGCTTACATCCAGACTTCAGCGTTTATTCATATCTAAGAATACAGCGACAATGATGTCATGGAATAAAGAGAATAGTTCAACCGATAAAAGCTTCAATCATCCAGCCGATGGTGATTCATGGAAACATTTTGATAGAGTGCATCCATCCTTTTCTTTAGAAGCTAGAAATGTTGGACTGTGCCTTTCCACTGATGGTTTCTGTCTGTTTGGAACTTATGGTAGTCAATATTCATGTTGGCCTGTTTTTTTAACTCCGTACAATTTACCTCCATGGATGTTGATGAAGGAGCCATATATCTTTTTGACTTTACTAATTCCAGGACATCCGAAGAAAAATTTTGATGTTTATTTGACGACATTGATTGATGAATTAAATTTATTGTGGAGTACTGGTGTCAGTACATATGATGTTACAGCGAAACAGAATTTCATACTGAGAGCAGCATTGATGTGGACAATAAGTGACTTCCCGGCTTATGGGATGTTATCTGGCTGGAGTACACATGGTCAGAAATCATGTCCTTACTGTATGGGAGAGAACAAAGCATTTATGCTCATTCATGGAAAGAAACCTTGTTATTTTGACTGTCATCACAGATTTCTTCCAGCTGATCATCCTTTTCGCAGAAACAGATCTCATTTCAGAAAAGGAACAGCTGAAAGGGATGGAACTCCAAAAATTCTATCAGGTTCGGAGTTAAAATCGGTTGTATTTTCATTACCTCCCATCACTTTTGGTCCCACAATAAACCAACAGAAAATTTCTGGTTTTGGGAAAGAACACAGTTGGATTAAACGTAGCATATTTGGGGATTTGCCATATTGGTCTGATTTTTTGGTCTGACACATGTTAGATGTCATGCATATTGAGAAGAACTGTTTTGATAATTTGTTTCATACAGTTTTGGATACGCCAGGAAAGAGCAAAGACAATGTAAATGCACGTTTAGATCTTGCCCAAATTTGTAGGTGTCCAGAATTGGAACTATTTGAGAATGTCAGAACAGAAAGGATACTGAAACCAAAAGTAGGTTATACACTGTCTAAAGAAAACCGTTTATTATTTTGTCAGTGGATTTCAGATTTGAGACTTCTAGATGGTTGTGCTTCCAATTTGGGTAGATGTGTAAAGAATGGTCATATTACTGGATTAAAAAGTCATGATTGCCATGATATAATGGAGAGACTTCTACCCATTGGATTAATAGGTCTGTTGAATTTTGTGATTTGGGATTCCATTACAGACATGTCTCATTTTTTTCGGGAAATTTGTGCGGCTACGGCAGATTATGATGCTCTAGGAAAACTTGAAAAAGATGTTGTTGTAATTATATGTAAACTGGAAAAAATATTTCTGCCGTCTTTCTTCGACTCAATGAAACATTTGATGTTACATTTTACATTTGAATCCAAATGTGGAGGTCCGGTACAGTTTTGATGGATGTACCCATTTGAAAGAAGCATGCAAAAATTGAAAAGAAAAGTACGCAACAAAGCATCTGTTGAAGGATCTATTGCAGAAGCTTATTTGCAAGAGGAAATATCTTTTTTATGCTCCCATTATTTTGAATCTGAGTATCCTTCAAAACACAACCGAATGGGACGGAATGAGAGGAATATTGATGAAATCGACAATCAATTATCTGTTTTCAACCAGTCAGAGCTTGGTTTTGGTGGAGTTTCTGAACGCTGGCTTTCAGATGATGAACATCATAGAGCTCATACGTATGTTCTGCTCAACTGTGAAGAGATGACATCAGTTGTACTGTAAGTGTTTATATCACTTATTCTATCATTTATGTTATAGTAAATAACTTTGGTTTTTATAGGTTGTATGATAATCATATCAAGAAACAAATTCCACAAATTACAACAGATGCTCTCGAAGAACGACGACTGAAAAATTTCTCTCAGTGGTTTCAAAAACTGGTAACATAAATTCTTTATCTTTTAGCAACTCATTCAATGTATAGTTTACTATATTGATAATTATTTCACAAATTTTCAGGTGTCTCGACATGCTGATAAAATTGACAAACGGTTGTGTGTATTGAGTAACCCACCTTCCAAACTTGTTAAAACTTATAATGCATATGTGGTGAATGGATTTCGATTCCACACACATGCATATGGGGAATCAAAAAAAACAATGAATAGTGGAGTTAGCTTGAGAGGATCTCATCATGGAGAAAATGAAGTTGACTTTTATGGCATACTTGATGAAATCATTGAACTCTGTTATCTGGGACAACATTACATAACCATGTTCAAATGTCGGTGGTTGGATACAGAGAGAGGCGTGCGTGTTCATCGGACTCATGGAATCATTGTTATTAAATGTAAAAGTGTTCTCGCAGTAAATGAACCATTCTTATTGGCTCAACAGGCATATCAAGTTTATTATGAAAAGTACTGTGCAACATCAAGAGACTTGACGGATTGGTGGACTGTAATAAAAATCAAAATTCGTGACAATCAGTTTAGTCAAAGTGAATGTGCTTTCACTGATGTGCAAAGAATTGATGTTTTTCAAGAGAGTACTCAAAATCAATCTTTTTTACAAAGAGACATGAGTATCGATGATGACACCCCACATTTAAGAGTCGGTGATGACGATGATGATAATGATGTCACATATGAATTTGAAACGGTAAGAGATGAAGCAACTGTAACTCGAATGGATATAGATGATGTTGAGGAGGAATATGAAGATGACATTGACATATATGAAGATGATGATGAAGATGAACACTGATAGCATTTCATGGTATTTATATACAATCATAATATGTATATATGTATATACAATAGTAATTATCAATTATTTTCTAACATTAACATTTTCTGTTTCAGATGGACGACGCCACATTTCGTGCGTTGGCGGATGTTGACCTGACTTTTGATGCGGATGAGTTGCTGACAGATGACCTTCAGCCTGCAGGCGCTCCAGGGAGTACGCGGAGGGGGCGCGGTCTTGCACGATTGATGATTCCTGACCCCGTCCCCGAGCGACGTCCACGTCTTGGGTTTGATCCACGCACACGGAGGTGTGATAACCTGTGTGATAACCTGTGGATTTGACTAAGATTTCATTAATCTATTCACATAATAAATGTTTATTATTTTTTCAGTTTTCCGTATATAGCAGTCGGACAGGGCAGTGCTATTTTGCGCAACTATTTCTCTAAGTCGTGGACCACATGGGAGCAGATTCCCATTGATGTGCAGCAGGCCATGTTCAGCCATTGGTTGGTACGTACGTAAATAAATAATTTTTATTTTGAAAATTATTTCATTTCTAACTTGATATTTTGATTTATTTGTATGGTTTATGGTATCCGATCGAGGATACCATGCGTGACGCCATCCACGAGGCATTGGAGGTGGCCATGCGTGATCGTCTTCGTCATTTTTTGCACAATTTAAGAAAAGCTGCGATGAAGAAAGCAGGAGTGTCAGATTTTGAAGAGTCATGCAGAGCACACCGACGAGAGTATATTTCATCCCATGTATGGGATGGATTATGTGTCCACTGGTTGAGTGGTGCCTTTCAGAGGAGATCATCGGTGGGGAGGCAGAATCGGGGGAGACAGGAGGTGACTCATCGTGCTGGGAGTCATTCTTTCAGTACTCATAGAGATCATCTAGTACGTACATTATTTATAAATATTTTATATAACTATAAATATTAACATTTTATTTTTTATTCTTATAGGCTGTCGAGCACCCCGATATTACAGAGTACGACGTATATCAGAGGATGTATAGTGATCCTGCTACTGGGGAGCTCAGAGGTGATCGTCAGCATCACATCGTGGTCAGTATTATTTGTTTTCAAGTTTAAAAATTAACTGCATATAATATATTCACAATTTTAATTTTAAATTGCAACTATAGGAGTCATATGAGGCCGCAGCGGCACAGGCCCGGCCTGAGAGTCAGGCCGAGTCATCAGATCAGACCACTGCCCGTCAGTTTGATGAGGCGGCATGGATGCAGGCCACCCAGTATGCCTTCGAGAAGGGCCGGGTAGTTGGTATCGGCTCTCGACTGACTCCCGGAGATTATTATGGCAGTGCTGCGATGTCGGCGTCCAGCTCGAGAGGAGCTCGTGAATCTTCTTCTACATAGTATGAGGATCAGTTGCGATCTCGGACTGCACAGATAGAGAGTCTCCGACAGGAGCAGGAGCAGATGCGTCAGCAGCATGAGGAGGAGCATCGACACCAGCAGCAGTTGTACGAGGAGCAGGCGAGTCGGTGGCAGCAGCAGCATCAGGAGCAGATGGAGTACATGCGCTGACTCACTCATGCTTTAGGGATGGAGTTTCCTCCACCACCATCTGCAGATCCCCCACCTCCCCCTCCCCCCCCTCCTTCAGATTAGAGTTTGTATTTCTGTTATAAAATTTTTGAAATCAAAATATTTTTTTTTCTATTCGTAGTTTCTGTCTCATTATAAAATATTAATAATATTATATTTTTAAATAACAATATTAATATGAATAATAATATTATTTATATTTTATAATATTAAATTATATATATATATTAAAATTTTATATATATATTAAAATTTTATAATATTATAATTTAATTATTTTTTTTGTAATACTTGAATTATTTTAATATTTGAATGTAAAATAATTCTATTATTTTTATATTAATTAAAATAACTTATTAATATTTTTTAATTTATGAATTATAATTGTAATATTATTATATTAATTAAATCATTTATTAATATTCTATTATTTTTTATTTTTGAATTATAATTCTACTATTATTATAGTAATTAAAATAATTTATTATTTTCATTTGTAAATTATAATTCTATTATAATATTAATTAAAATAATTTATTAATAATTTATTTTTTTTATTTTTTTATAGTATTTGCGACAGGATACTATGCCCGTCGCAAATACTAGTATTATTAATAGTTTTTTATTTTTTTTAAAAAAAATAGTATTTGCGACGGGATAATACTCCCGTCGCAAATACTAGTATTATTAATTTTTTTTATTTTTTTAAAAAATAGATTTTGCGACGAAACCGTCGAAAAAGTGATTTGCGACGGGTCCCGTCGGAAAAGTTATTTGCGACGGGACCCGTCGCAAAAACTATTTTAAAAGTTTTTTACAAAAATACGGAATACTATTTGCGACGGGGAGAATGTCTGTCGCAAAAAAAGGCTTTAGCGACGGGCCCGTCGCAAATAAGTGTAGTTGTGACTGCGTTTTCAGCAACAGGCTATTTGCGACGGGATCCCGTCGCAAATAGCCCGTTGCAAATACCTGTTTTTGTAGTAGTGTAAACCCATACCCTTACAGTTCAATAATACATTATGGTTTTAAATATCCTGACAACCTACTCTTGAGGTAACACATAAATTATTTTAATTAATATTACCTTTTCTCTGTAGTTTAAATATTAATGACAGATAATAGAACTTATTCACATAGGATAAATGAAAGGGGATCTCATACCATGTCTATTCTTAAACACATCAATCTATAATAACCTATACCAAATTATGTGTTACCATGGTACATACATATTTATGTTTTGGATGAACAACTGTTTTCATAAATGATCTCTTTTTTCTAGATATGATGTATTGTTGGATGAGTTTGAAGGGGAAAAGATATTGGAGAAGAAACAAAAGAAGTAATTCATGTTATGAAAGGGTACATATGAAATGAATGGTTCATTGACGATTCCATGAATTTTATTTATTGTGTTAATGTTTTGATGGGTTGAATTGATTCATGTTGTGAGATTTCATTCATGAACTGAAATAGTATTTTGTGTTTCAAGTAGAGGTGACTTTTATTTAGTATATAATGAAACTCAAATATTCTTTTTGTGAAACCCATAATTATATCATAAAAGAAATTGTCTAATGATTTTTTTTTTCTCAGTCCCTAAAATTCTAAAATCCAAAACTCAATTTTAATTTAAACTCTATACCTGATGAAATTAAAGGAAATTTCAATGGACCTAAGGGATATTTCAATGTATCACATAGTATCACACCTACAAATTAAAGGTACCCTATTGGTTTTTCCAATTCTTGTTAGTTAAAAATACATCCAAATTAGAGTAACCTATATTTGAAAATACATACCTATCTCTGTTATTTATTACATGATATGAGAATAATTATTTTAAATTAATTAACGGGGGGAGGACAATACTAGTTCTACCATGGTCATTTGAAATTTCTTCATCCTGAGCGTTCTTCTGATTGTTGTCTAAAAAAACTCTGTGAAGTATTTTAGAAATTTCATGAGTATATCAAACTTGTGACACCGAATTGGTATGCCTTATGAATAAACTAAATAAATTTGGGACCCATTTTATATTGATGTAATTATATGCACATACATCCCTTAGACCCATTGGGTCCTCTTATTTTTTGATCTAGTCATGCGGCCACACATGGTGTGTTCCATCTTCTGACCCCATATAGGAACATTGAATGAAATAACATATAATACCATTAATGAATATGAATTTGATTAATATTATACACTAATTTGATATAAATAGAATTGTAATATCATATTCATAGTGATAATTAGCTAGAGGGAGTAGTACATTATTTTAATTGGTTACTTTATCATATAAATGGTTATAAATATTACTAGGGTATAATGTATAAATAATTGTTTGTGACTAGAAAAATTGGATTAATTTTGTAGTGTAATAAATTGTACACATGTTTTTATATTTGGGAGCCAGGCCCAACGAATTGGAGGACTTGTAAATTCATAATTTCATTAATTGTAAAATATATATTGTATCAACATGTTAGAAATTTTATATGTTTAATGTTATAATAGATTTCATTTCATACTATTTTTTATGTCACTAAGATTGTGTTTGATGCCTATGGACAATGTCCATGGATATGGACCCCCTAAGGGAAACAAAGATATTAGCATAAACCTAAAGGATAGATGATTGGAAACATATATCTGGAAGAAAATATTTATGGTTCATACAAGATATCTGATATTTTCCTTGGTATATATTAACATAGTGTATGGTTAATGGGTTCATACAACCAAATGGAAAGTTAAGGGAATACATACTACATGTGGGATGGATTCATGGTACCTTGAGCATGAGGGATGGATATATTTTATATTTAATAAATAATGGAGTGATCCAATGATTTTTTATTCATCCTTGATATGAAAATATTCCAAAGGAATGGGGTATTAATCTTAGGATGGATAATCCACCCCATGATAGTGATATCATACATCATGTAAAAGGAGGTTTCGTTAATCCTATTTGTCAAACCATGCCTCAATGGTGAGTATGTTTATTTAGTGATATAGATTAATTAATTTATTGAATTCCCCTATATATCATATTATTGTATGTATAATTACTACAGGATTGAATGTTCAAATACCATGTTAATCTGCATATATATTCCTAATCACACCCTATTATTGCATCGTTTCGTATCCTGACAGACTTAATGAATGTGCAGATAGCAATTTTAATGTGGAATTGAACATGATCAATTGAATTTCCATATGGGATGAGAGAATGGATATGGAATAGGACATATTGTTATGGAATAGGGTTTTGTAGAATTTTTTTGATCATATGGTTATTTTACATCCATTTACTCATCGTGAAATATTGATTGACATAAAACATGGATTGACATCATTCATTATTAATTTATGGGATTTTTAGTTTTTTATGTAGTTATATTTATATTTTTATATGTGGAAATCTATTTCATGATATTATTATTTAATTTATATTATTTCCATATTTATCATGACTTTCTGTTAGAGGGTATAGTGTCCCCAATACATCTCATGCACAATCAATGATATTTGATATCACCTGGCATATCGTGTGGCATGCTTGATGTCACATAACTACCCATTATGGATGTGAGAGGGAGTAAAATGATAGGGATGTAAATAGGGGCTATTAAAGGATCCATTATATATTTATTAATTTATCATTTGGGGATTTCAGATAAAAGACTATGATGTTTCTTTTCATGGTATTTTTCTCATTGATAAAACTATCTTACCAAAGTACATGGGAAAACCGATGCTCCCAGGGATGGGATAATATGTTATATTTTTCTATTGTCAATGGTTTGATCTTATTTCACATTAATTGATTAACTTTTTTGGTGAGGGTATCTTATTATGAAAATTTTCCCACGTTCCATCATGACTCGAGATGAGTATTCATTCATCAAGGTTAGTATCTAAGGAAATATATAGACATGAATTATTCATCTTTGGAAAATATTTATCACACCTGACATATCTTAATATACATAAATTAAAAATTAACCCCTTGAATATATTAAATTATGTGATTTGGGGTACAATTACAACAAACACACACACGACATCCAAAATGGAAGGTCATAGACCCCAAGGGATAACCCACTTAAATACTCATTTTATAAAATGACATATATTTAAACAAAAATCATAGTTGTCATGTTGCCAATTACATGGCTCGTAGGCCCATGTTGTTTTGGCACAATGCTGATTCTGTGAAGAGTTCTACGATAGTACTCGCCTGATATAGTACCCACCACTACTAGAGTGCATGTCACTGGTACTGGTATAGTGCCCACCGCAACTAAAGTGTTGTCATTGCAACAATGAATCAATTGCTATAGTAAAGATACACTATTTATATACTATCCTTCACCCAATGATTTTTTAACCCCCATTTTTAATGTAGTTTAACCATTTATTATTGGTTATTAATATATTACTTGGTCTCATTTTTTGTTATTGTTATGCATTATGTGACCAGAGGAGGGTGTAAAATATAATAGTGAAAATATGTTTGATTCATATTTGAGTTTATCATCAAACGTTTTGTAATAAGATCACATGTCACATTATAGAGAAGTAACATCTAAAGGATATGTGGAATTTGATAGATGATTAGATTTATAGGTGTTCCCTATAAATCACGTGATACATAGAATGTGAGTTTTCTCATATTGTATCTTTAATATCTACTCTAACATGAGAGTTCAAACAATAGAGTCCACTCACATTCGTAGTGAGGTAATCCCTCATTAAGATGAGTTCTATATTGAATCACTCTAGATGATATTCATGTACTATAATACCCTATTGACAGAATAGTGAATAATTATTCTTATATGTTATGGAAAACCACTGAACATTTGTGGGAAATCATTAAGTTTGATAGAGAGTATGAGGAGATAACATTGAATTTATTTGGATTTATGTTCGCAATCAACATCCATCTAGATATTTTGAGGGATGAGAATGCTCAATAATTCATGTACATAATGTTAGAGAGGTTTTCTATGATGAATTGTGAATGGTGTTTTTAAGAACCTACAACAATTTTGGAACATACATGTAAGTGGGTGATATTTTAAAATTAATAAACTTCTACGATTGGATTTTAAAGAGAAAAAGTCAAAGTTGAATTGATTACACTTGATATGATTCAACAATAGTTAGGATCTTTTCATGAAATAGAATCTGAAAGGGCCCTCTTGTGTTGTTTTTGAAGCCTTAGATGGGTGATCAGGGAACTCTACATTTTGTGTAAATTGTTTTTATGACAATACATACTAATACAGAAGTAGCACATAGATTTTATAGATAAGTTTTCATCCATCAAATGACCATGGTCAGAATTCATTTTTATATAGAATATTTATCTAGAAGAACCCAAAAAGTCCATAAACTATGGTAGAGTTTCTTTTTGTGGTAGTATAGGCCATCTATAGTGGATCTAGAGGTGTACTAAAAAATTGACAAGTGCTAGAGGATCGGAGAGGGAACCATAATTTTGGAAGGACATAGAAATCCTTCATTGGACCATTATAGGGTGTTCCAAATTACAATTAGGATGGGGTGTTTTTTGTTGTACCAAAATAAAGGAGTGATAGTATCATATAGGGGTCCATATTCTTGGATTTGGATTGGAGCCTAATGGAGAGGGGATATCGAGAATCATTCTATATAGTCTATACCAAGTAGACAACATGTTTGACCATTATTCATAAAAGGTTGGATTCTAGTGTCATCTTAGTTTTCATATTATATTCTTTACATTAGGACACACCCTTCCTTTATATTTTTAGAGATTTATAATTGGTTGGGTTTTTATTTGGACAGTCCATATGGTTTTATAAAAATTGAAGCAGTATTAGGGGTGAAATCAGAGTTTATTAGATTCTACATGTAGTAATATTTTAAAATTGGTTAATTTTGTTTCCTTTGTGAGATTTTTGAAATTTAAATTAAAGGGTTCAAATTGATATTGTATATTGATTGGAACGTTTAATACTAGGCATGTATTAATTGTTACCATTGGATAGTTAATTTTATATCTCTGAAACTATGAATATATATTCCATATAGGGAAAGAGGTATTTTGGATGCATGTCAATGAGAAATTCAGTGAAAATTATATTTTTTTTATTTCTTAAATAGTATATTTGGTTCTAGATAATGTTGGGAAGTAGTAGGGTAATTTTCCTCAAGTAGTGGACCAGTTTCGTCCATCATTCCTAAATATTTTTCTATCATACATCCTAAGTGAGATACTAAGTTCACTATTGAGTTGGTTTTAGGAGGTAAATGAGTTTGTATCCTACCATAGAGCATAGATCCAGATGATTATATTGAGTTAGTAGTGTTATATATTGAATTTAATGAAAAGGGAATCATGTGACCTACTAATTCAACAAAGGGTTTTCTGGTGATCTTTCCCACGAATGTTGACTGGACAGAATGCATTTATGTGGATTATCAAAGACTCAACCAGATAATTGTCAACAAACTATACCCAATTCCATTAATGAATGATTTATTTGATTATTTGAAAGGTTAACCTTATATCAAGAATATTTATAGCAGTTCATGGTCCCGTTATTTTATGGTAATACCATGAAAAATAATTTAGAGTAATTTCGGATGTTGTTAAACATTTTCAAATGGTCATGGTGATGTTTTTTTGTCTGCAAAACAAATTTTATATATTTATTGACCAGATCAATCTTATCATAAATCCATTACATGTCTATATTGAGATAGGTTCCATTAATTACAACTTAGTTTACTCATAGTCTAAATATTTCTAGGCTAATCATATTGAAATTTTCAGGAGTACAGTATGATATCATCAAATTTGTGCAAATCATTCCAATAGATATATCTAGATTGATATTGTGAATCTCATGTGGAGAATTAACTTAGTGAGTGGAGTTTCAGTTCATTAAGATAAGGAAATGCCCATGGTATCTTGGCAGTGGCAGAAGAACATATTTGGTTTTGAAAATTTCTACTACTAGTGGGCCATGGTTGATGTTTCATCCTAAACGTGTCTTATATAGAAGTAATGGTGTAAATTTCGAAGAAAAAAATTAATTTTTATTTTGTTAAAATCTCATGAGGAGGATTTCTAGGTATATAGTTGTAACCATACATCAGCACTAATCCTCCAAAAACATATTCTGGGTAAGAAATTTACAATATAAATCGTTTCTTTTAGAGGAAAACATTTTATAGTTCTGATATAATAGGATTAAGTGGTTTCTTATGGAACCAGAAAGATGATGCGACATGATATGAATTATAGAACACATGATAAAAATATGGATATAGTGGTACATGCTATATGATAATGATAAAATTTTATTTTGGTTGAGAGCGTTTTGGTGTGCATCATTCATAGGAGCCTCATGTATATCATTTCCTAGTAGCACATAACCTTCTATAATGGAGGTGTGTCAAGTTTATATATTCAATTGACATTGTGTTGGAATACAATATATGAAATTGAATCATCATTTCTAATTCCATGAGTTATAAAATTTAGTCATAGGTCATACAGGATTCATGTTAAGGATGTCGGACAATGGTGTTATTTCTAGAGATGAATATAGATGTTCATAAGTCCCAGTGATGGGAAACTCTAACATTAAAATTTTTTATAACCATGATTATATACTCAAAATAATAATAAAAATTATAATATTTAGATACTTTTCACTAAGCGACATCATATCTGGGGGGAGGAACCATCGAGAAGGTATCCTGGAATCAATGAATATCTTCTTATTCGAGATAATGTATGGGTTCTTGTGGGCGTGTGAGAGGTCAAGGTGATGGGATACAATTCTTATAAATGGGTGGGACATCCACAAAAAAATATATCATGATATCCTTTGAAAATATTGATGGAAACATATGAATAATGAGATATAAATATTTTATGTGGTATGTTTCACATGTTAGCACATGATGACTATGAATCATGGACATACTGGGTTACTACATCATTTTCCCAATCTAGAATGCTAGGGGGAAGATTACACCTTGGAATTTAATACATGTGTATAAAAGAAACCTATGAATAATTATGATTTTTTATGATAATTGATGTACTACTGAATGTATCCCACTTCTTGATAGTTAGTGATACATTCACTATCAATGAATTTGTTATAATCTACATTTAGAATGTAGTTTGATTGTATTGTCTTTTGATGACTAACATTTAAAAGAGAGATCCATGTTTCCCATTGATGTTCTAGATCATCCATTAGTTTTTTTAGATAATTTTTTTACATTAATTCATCCTCAATATATTGTTAAATATAAATATAGAATTTAGATATAGTGGATTTGATATGGGACTACATTTTATGTATTGGTGGTTCTTTGGAGTAGCATCATGAGATCATGGAGTCAATATATAATAATTCATTCCATGAATTGACCCAATTGTCTAATTTTGATGAATTATACTAAAAAAATATGTTTTCCTTAGTATTGGATAGATTCAAGTGAGTTAGTTCCCATTAGACCTACTCTCCCACAGAATATTTAAGTGTATGTTATGCTGATTAGAAAGTGGAAGGATACCGTAGAGAGATAAAAAAATTATTCAATGACCATGATACATGATCTAGGTAGTTTTGTTCATCACCAAGGTATTTATTAGGTGTCACCTAGGATGGGGAAACAATACATTCAAAAGTAGTTAATGTATCTAAAAGGTTATTCAGGTCACTTAAGATGTGGAGAGGACTAGTCTAGTGGTTTAATGATAAATTCATTCATAGTGTTATATTTTCACACACAAAATGTCTCATACATCACAGCTCATAGGAATTACCATAGTCCTTTTGAAATGGTAGAAAATAATGATGTTGAGCATTATTCCTATTCTTCTTTTGAGAAGTATCTCATCTGTACCATGGATTGTGGTGAGAAGAATCTATTGGGGAACTTTGTACCACAAGTGTGAGTGAAGAGGAATAATTAGTGAGATCAAATGAATACCTAGTAGAGGGATTAATATAGAGATGTAATGTTTCCGAATTCTTTTACAGATACCCCATATTGATTTTTTGGAGCATATCATGAATTTAATTTGATATATTTTACAAATAATGTAAAATATAGTTTTTAACAATGGTATAGACCTATTTTTTTGAACCTATTTTTTTCTAAAATGATTAATTTTACCTAGTTAGGATGATATTTTGGAGGTGTTTTGTAAGGAAAAATGACGGGAAGAGGAAATAATTGAATATGTACTACTTCGTAGTATTAAGGGTTCTATAATTAAGACATGAATCTCATTCAAGGTGTGAAAGGTTATTTTTGGTAAAATCAGGTCACAGTGTGAGATTTCATTAACATTGTGTATGTTTTTTGGGGTTTAAAACCAAGGGGACTTGTTCTTTAGAATATAAAGAAACACGAATTTTCATGTTTTTGAACCTTGATCCACATTGTGATTGATTCTGTGTCTAAGTGATATCTTTAATACTTGAGCCCTTTGATTCTCCCAATCCTTAATACATTTTTTATCAAATCCATATCATCCTTTATTTTTTTTATACTCATAAATCAAAATTAAACCATCATGAATCTTTGTGAAATGGACCTAAAAATTGAGTGTAATCATCTTGGATATTTTTTTTCTTGTGGATTTACTAGATTTGATCTTTGAGTATGGTAGACTGGTATTTCTATGACAAAATCTATGGGAAAAAATATTTTAGTTTAATTATTTTTAATTTTATATGGAAAAAACGTGATACCATTTCTACCTAGGTCATTACAAACATTCTCTAGGTTATTAATTATTATGGTGGGTGGCCTAAAAATTCCCCCTAAAGACGATTTTTATTTCACTATCTTGTGAAAAATGTATGATGGAACTATAATTTCATCAATGTGGCATATATAAATTTTAAACCAAATAAATATTTATTGAACCATATGCATAGGACAACCATGGACCCTTTTGGGTTCATTGATTTTGAGATCAAGAATTGCAGTAACCCGATGGGTATACATACCATTGACCCTAGGATGGAACACTGTTAGAACAATCCTAGAATTTCCTTAACGAATATTTAATTTGGTTATGAGTCTATTTTAATTTTATTCACATGTAATTTGAATAACATTGTAATTTAGATAATCGATGTAGTGATTTACCATTTGGAATTAAGTAGTGATTTTTGGAATATAAACAGATTCCCATAATAACAAGAAGGAAAGTGGATATAATGGTATACGAAAGAGAAATTTTTATTAATTAAAATGTGTAATAAAATACAAATTTTTTTTGGATAATTGTTATCTTTTTCAAACATATTGAATGATTTAAATTTTTTAAATTTTTAAATGACAAATAGGGAATGTATTAACATTTTGTGTTTTCTAATGTTTGGTATTATAATTTGTTTCCTATAATATTATCTTATTAGGACTCGTTGATTATTTTTAGAGAAATAGGGATAAGTGCATGGTTCCATACTACCTAAGTGATAAATAAATGTTAATGTGCTACAAGGGGTTAAATGTATTATAGAGTACTACTTTGGGTATCATATATGGTTCCATGGCCACTTTGGGATTGATGAATGGTTATATAAATCCTACTGGATAAATCAATTGATATACACTAACCAAGGGATAAATTTATGGGTACATAATTCCAATGGACAAGATACCTGGTAACCTTTAACCTAAGGGATAGATGTATCATAAATTGTATAGCTAAGTGTGATACCAATATTTTTTATTCATTCTAGATAATAAAATATGCCAAAATTATGGGTGATTCATTATAGGGTAGAAAATATTCCACTCTAAAGTGATATCCAGTATAATGAAAAAGGGGGTATAGCTGACCCTAAGTGTTATCCCAGAGTATGAGGGATGGATGGCTAATTTGGTGTTGTATATTAAATAAAAAAATAATTACCCAATTTATCAAATATTTTATGCAATTATGTTATAGTGTATTTTTTTGACACACCATGGGTGATGACCTATCGAGTTTTACTCACACCATATTTAGGTTCCATTCGGTACTCAGATAGACTTAATAGGTGCTAATATAGACAAAAAAATAATGACATATTAATGAGTGATTTATTTGTTGGATGGGGATGGATTATTAATATGAGATGGGTAATTGGGATATAGACTGGATGTTTGGAGTCTTTAATAATGATTCTATTAGTAACATACTTTTGTGAAATCAACATGACTTCTAGATTATTATATTGGATCGAATGATAAGTTCTATTCTAATATGATGTTATTGTGGAATATTTATATATATATGGATTTATTAGCTATATATAATCCTTTTTAATATTTTACATCATTGTTTTATCTATCATAATTTTGTTTTTGTTGATACTCTATACTAGAGTTTATAGTTTCTCTACAATATCCCATACACACTCACTATCAGTTGAAAGCCATCGACATATATGGTCACGATCGTTATTACATTTAACTACATATATCATTTATATGGGTCATTAATTTGATATATAACATATCAAACTCTCAATATATCCTCTTTTAATAACAAAATGTTATAATCATGAAATATATTGTGTTTTTAGGAATAATCTCTCTGGATTTTAAATTCTTTGTATTTGTAAAACCAAGGTCTAAAATAGATAATTTTCTTTGAATTTTTTTTATTTTGATATAATTATAACTTTCACAAAATTATAAGTAAACTTGATTGATTTAAGAATATTTTTAAATAGTGTAATTTTTTTATAATATCCATTATTTCTGAAAGAGAGAAGATCATCAAGAATGTTGTTGCATCATATAAACTCTGGAGCACTAACCCCCTTAATAGAAATATAATCATCCAAATAAATTTCCTCGTTATATATATGTGTGATGACATAATTCATGGATAATATAAAATCTAGGAATTTTCTCCATATTATAGTATGTTTTAATGATTGATTAATTATGCAATTACTTATATCATGAACAGTGGTAGTGGAGTCACACTCAATACAAAATATCAAAATCCTCATTTCAATACGATATCCAAAACATTGATGACAAAAATAATTTTAGAATCAATGGATGTGGTGAAACTAAAAGGTCCATAAATACATCCCAAAACTTCACCATTTTTTCCTACTGGTTTAGGTCTCTGGTAGGATGCTTCATTCGTATCTATAAGGAAGCATTGGTTTGATTTTGTTTGGATCCATTTATTGTTTTGGGGGCCATAAAGATGAGATATATCAAGGGATTTGGTCATGATTATTATGATCTTGCTTTAGGATTCTACCACTCTCTTCGAGTTAGATCTGATTGGTGGTCTCCATAGGGATTTGGGATATGAGAGCGAGCGATCGTCAGGATCTTGTTTTTGATCCTTCATTATTGGCCCCTGGTTTGGTGGTCCTTCTGACATTTAATTTTAATCATTAAGCCTATATGTGAATTCCACATCATGCATTGCATCTTCTTGATAGGAAACGAAAATATTTACAAAAAATAAAACCTTAATTGGAAATAAAATATATATTTTTGAAGACTTATTTCCTAAAACGGTATATATGTTGACATTTAATTCAAAAAATATATTTATGATTTTACTAATCAGTTTTACACCTTCATTATTTATTTATCATTATAAAATATAATTAATTTTATTTAATTATTACTCCTTCATTAGATAATTCCAAAACACTATAGAAGAAAACTTCTCAATTTATAAGAGATGAAATTAACCAAAAGATAACATTTCTATTATTAATACCAAAACCATTATTAGATTCTTTCCAATGAAAATTCTCTAGAAGTGTCAAATTATGGTAGAACCTCTACAGTTTAAAAGAGAATTTTTTTTGGGTATTTAGATTCAAACTATAAGAATCCATCAATAAATGATTACATTTTTTGAGAAATGTGTTTCTCTCACAATATAAACTAATAAAAAATCTCATACCCAATGTAAATTGATTAACATGTTTAAAATCCTCAATGTAAACGTGTTATCAAAAATTATGTGAATTAAATTTATTTCACTGGTTCAAAATAACTAATATAATTTTTAATAATTAAATTAATTATATAAATAACTACTCTCCTATTTGTTTAATTATCATCAGGCATATAATTTTGAAAAAAATAGGTATGAAAGAATATAACAAAAAATTTTCTCTAAGTTTATATTAAAAAACAACTGAAAATTAAAATAATCAAAATATTTAATTCATTTATTTAAATGGATGTCAAATTACATGAACCAAATAAAAACATAATTTGAAAAAGATGATGAGATCCATTCTAAAAGAGAAATTTGATATAATCCATCCTTATTCCGAATGGTTTGAGTTGTATAATGTAACTTTTATCTTATTCTACATCCTTCAATATCCATGATAAATCCTACCATGTGTGATTAAAGTGATTAAATAGAGTGAGAGTATAGATAGGGTTTTAGATTTCAATAATGGTACATGTGAAATTCTACCCCAAATGGTTTACAAAAGTGTTGCCTCCATTTCAACAAAGTTACCTTTAAAATATAAGACTACTCTTGTTTAATAAAATTGTAAAAATGTACACATAAATATTTTTAGAAAATTTAGAACAATCCCTGAATTTTCAAATATTTTGTGGCCGAAATGGCTAGGTACGGAACAATATTTATAATCCATCCAACATTGATTCGATAGAAAAAACAATTCTTTTTACATTCTAATTTACAAATCATGTTATTAATAAACATTTTATCATAATGAGATTACATTTTACATAAAATATAATGTCTGCATTAGAGACATATAATAATTCATAAGAAAATTATATAATGATATTTATTGGGAAAATTCAAATATTCATGTAATTTTTAAATTAATCCTAAATATACCTATTTTAAATATTTTCTAAAAATAATCAAAATGTGGGGAAATTTATTAAATTGTTATAAAAAAATAAGTCAACATGAACCTTATTTTTAGAAACATCCACAAAATTATACTTTTTAACTCTTTGAATAATTTACATATTTTATTATCCAAAAAAGATCCTTATTTTCATTTCATAGTCCATGATTTTAATATGAGTAATGAATATGTCAAAACCCCATTAAAAATTAATTAATATAAAATTAATTCTCTAATAAATCAAAAAAATAAAATGAGGTCAATGACACATTTTTGGTGGAAACATGATATGACTCCACTATTCTAAAAATTCCCCACATGCTTATGTGGTTACAATATCATGCATGTATATCACCCCTTTATTAAATATATATATGTAATGTAACAATATTATTTTTATGTGATTCATTTACATAAAATATTTCCAATATCCATTGTAATAAATATCCAAAACCCAATAATTTAATATCTCTTATAAATCAAACCATATACCCATATCATGGATATATCCATATGTTGACCATTTCATTACTTTTTTCAATATATTCTTAGGTTTTTGTTTTATATGGTTTCTAATAATAATATATCAGGAAAACTCGCATATTAAAATCAACTATAGTGTTGAAATTGATATGAAGCGAAATAAGCATATATAAAAAAACAATCATAGTATAAACTAAATTACTCAACATGAATATATTCAATATTCTGTAAGGAAATTTCAAAATCATGATTACGTGTGAAGTTTTTTGGTGATATTAAATGGAAAATTTTCAATAAATTTACCATAAATATTTCTATCCAAATATCAAATGTTTCATAAATAAATAATCTATAATATTTTTTAACAACTTATATTTTCACTAATATCAATCACTATTGATTAAATCTAACCAATCCTTAATAAGATTAGAATTATATTTGAATAAATTTATTTATCTAAAGTATGTTCCACAAATTAATATACAATGTGAAAGTATTTATTTTTTAAAATATTAATATATTTAAAAACCTTCATAAAATATTATAACAATAATACAAAAAAATAAGAAATATCATAAATAATAAAAAACCTTCATGTGATGAACCATTAATAAAATATTTCATTTTTTAGAATTTGAACCTATAAAATTTAATCAAAATGATATATATTTTTTAAATTAGGAAATACTACAGAAAATATGACTACGTATAGGAGAACATGATGATGTCACATGAACTTAGGTTTATACATTGCGAAGACATCAACATACTGTGAGAGAAATATGAAAACTACTTCTTCAATAAACACCAATTTACTATAGGCTTGTGGCATCCTATTTGAGATTTATTGAACCATAATAATAATAATAATATATATATACCACATATGAGAAATTCAATATAAAATTCACGTTACTAGAAATCATTATTATTTGTGATCAATAGATAATAATTTTTTCTATCATACGAAAATTATTTTTGGATATCTTTATCTTGTATTCAATGGGATATTTCTTTATAGATCATTAACATTCAGTATTATGAAATTAAAATAACCTTGGTATAATAAATTTATATATACCCTTATAATATGTCATACAGTAAATGATTAATTTTTCTTTTTCTATCCCAATTTTCTCAATACTGATCTTCCATGAAGTGATTACACAATTTCAAAAAAATTATATGATATGGGAACCTACCAATGGGTGTTTTTATTTCCATATCATCTTCCAATTGTTTATCAAACAGCCAATTTCATGAATTAAACTTATTTGGATGCACTATTTTTTAATATATTATCCATCACTTGATTTCAAACATCAACCTGGCCATTTCTTTTTGGATCGTATAGTGATGATGTTTTTCCCACCAAATACATTCAAAGTAGGGATGTGTGTATTTAAATCATGGTACTTTTATAAAAAAATTAACACTTTTGTAACTCCAAACCATTATAATCTTATTGAAAAACACATCTAATAACATTTGAATCTTCTAACATTGTGACCATATCCAGAACCCAAATATTATCAGATAAAACCTAAAATAATCATTGAGAATAGAATATGACCTTTAAAATAAATTCCACATACATCAACGATCACAATGATTAATATGGGTTGTTGGGGAATATATCATCTCATAGAAATGTTAATAGTATATAAGAAAATAGTACGAATTACTAAACATGGTCATCATATAAGAATCCTTGAACAATAATTGAGAGTCCAATATTTCTATAAGCATCTGTTGGGGAACAAAGTAACTGTATTATGTAAGTAGAAAAAAATTGAGAAATAGACTCAAATTCATGATCAGGTTTAACTCTATTTATGAATCAATCACAATAATTGTGAAAAAGGTCATGATTATCCCATATATAAAATGGAAAATAAATCATTTATTTTTTATCTTTGTGTTGATTTTTTTAGAGAAATTGAAAATAAAACCAACTAATTCACTAAATAATCATATAAAGATTGTTTACATGTTGTGTAATATTTATTCTCATTATTAATTGTATCTTGTGGTGGTGAATTATTTGGGGAATTTTTAAACAAATTTTGATTTATCATACTCATGTGTCATATCACAATGTTCTCATACCATTTATTACAATTTTTAGTATGTGAATCTATGGAATAGTTTCCATCCACTAAATATGTATGGGTTATTATCCATATTAAACAATAGATACCTCATTGTTTCTTGTTATTAGAGAATAATAATTTTAGATCACAATATATAATGAAGACTTCATTTAAAACAAATATAAATGTAAGAATATCCTTTATCTTTGTTATTTATTTTTCTTTTACAAAATCATATTACCACAATTTATATTTATTAACATTGGAAATCCATTACATGCTCTATGATAAGAATATTATTACAAGGATGTTTGAAGAATCACATATAATCTCAAACTTCATATACTATAATGGGGGATATATTCGAATGGGAATGGAATTTTTTTTATTTATCAATTAAATGATTCCATACATGAATCTTTAAGACCAAAATAAAAACCCTTGTGAAGTAATATTATCAATGGATGATAAATAATAATGAAATATCTAATGTAGTGTTGATAAAAAAATATTTCATATGAATGATCCAAAATCACCAAAATATAATATATAAAGTACGAAACAATATCTACCATAGAACTACAGACTTATATTCCATATTTTAGACTACATTACCCTATAAAATGTTGTAATCCATGATCAGAAAATATTTTTTAATGTTAAAATCACTATTTTTTTGTGAAATGAAGAAACATGTTTCCAATACATATTTGGTACCCAAAAAATGAGGAACCATAAATACTAAAATCAAGGAAATAACTATATTTTTATACCAACCCTATCCTTTTTCACATAACAATTCCGGATTTTAAACATAACTCATCATCAGAGTACAATCCAAGGATCGTTAAGTCTTGTGACTTGGATGACTAGGTACATATAACATAAAACATGGGCTAAAAACGCTTCTTTATTTAATCTTCATAATGATTTCCTAACATCCTTTTATCCCTTATATTTGGATATGGTACCCTGGGGAACACATGAAAAAGGGATGAGCTAAAAATCCCAGTAAGGGAAAGAACATAAGAATAAACTTTAAGCACATGAGTTAGGAGGTTTGACATAATGATATTAGAAGCATGAAACATATGGAATCATAAAATATAAACATGGGATCATAAAAACATGGTATAAAATAATCATGTGATCATATCAGCATGAGATTATATAAGCATAGATTCATAAAGAGGTGCCAGCAACTTTAAACATGTCTTTAGTAAGAGTCAAGGCCTTCCACCAATCACGTTTCCCATAATAGCACAAGCCAAGGCTAACCGCCCAGACACTTTGCCCATAATATTCTCATGAGACAATCACTTTACCCAATGAATTGGAGCTCTATCTATGAGCACCCATCTATTCTTATTCATTTGTATTCTTTCCACATAAAGAACCTCAATCATACATAAACACAAGAGTACCCAAGGAAAGAAATGGGCACACAATCACGTTATGAAGCATAATAAAAAGTGGCATAACATACAAGCATCCATGAAACAAAGGAATTAAATCATATATAGACATTAATAAAATATAAATGTATAAATCATGACAACAGATAATAAACTGAAGTGATAACATGTAAAAATAGTTTTTAGGAATCATTGAGTCAAAATATGTTAGTGCGGTTTACAAAAACATCGAATATCTCTTAAAACGAAAAGAGGTATAGTATTTTTTATAAAACCAGAAGTAAACCAGGAGGGTTTTAATAATAAAAAAGACTGATTTTATAAGGAAAAATGTGACTAAAAACAACGGATAGAGTACACTTGATAATAGGAATGAATTCAGGATGTTATCTTAAAACGGGTTCACTTATCGAGAAGTAATGAGGAGTTAATCACTTAAATTCCTGAATATCCCCGAATGAAAGTGATGAAAGAGTCTTGATAAATAGACTTGGAACATTTACGAAACATTTAGTGTATGCACATGGATAGATATGATAACATCATTTTGGTAGAAAGGTAGATAAGGCAACCCGAAGGAATAGAAGAGGATCAGGTATAATTCATTACGGATTGTCGGCATGGTATCCGGAGTACTTGAGGGGGCTTAGTGAGAGTGGAAATGAAATTCTCATAACATATACATAAGTAGGGAAGTATGGTGGAGGTGGAAAATCATACCCCATAATTAATAATTACTCACAACATGTCTTATCATAGTGAACAATCTTGAATAAGAGTGAAATTGAGAGGATCCCTTACCTTCGGTCTGTTGGTGTTCTCCACTTGATATTAATGACCTGAATAGTCAAATTAGGTTTATTAATTAATATTTCCAGAACCGTATATAAAATTAAAGGATTCAGTATACCATTTTTTAGTTCATTTATACCCATTTTGATTGATTACAAAGTTCAATTTCATTGTTCGGGACCATTTGTTTCATTTTTTTAATCATCTGTTCAATTGTATTTTGGATCAAATAAAATTTAAGATGAAAGTGGTTGTCTAGAATTGAAGTCATATAACATTAGTGGACATCCAGTAGGTTACACGGTTACAAAATTCATTTGGTTAATTATAATGAAAGAGAACCTTTACATTAAACATTAATGATAAACACTTGAATAAAATTTAACGATTTTCCCCATAAATGACTTGTTTTTTATTATTGTTTTATATCATGAGTGTTTCAGGATTACAGAACCTTAAATAGGAAATATAAAATTTATAATAATCTGGTTCAACCATAACATAAATTTTTTCATGACTAGAATAAAAATGATAATGGAATTTGAAAACACAATATCCATGATGTCGGTAATTTGACCAATTACGAACGATGTTTAATTCTAGGTCATTAGAGAGAGGAGGAGAAGTGTGATGCTAGATATTTTCCATAAACATGGTTAGAATCCAGAATATATTATATTATGGAGATTTCATGCCTTTTGGATAAGGTAAGGGGAATAGGGTATAAGGAAAGAAAGAAAATGAAAACAAAACACTTGAAAACAAATGAGGGTTCTTACCCTTTGATCTCCTCTCATTGAGACTCCTCTTAGGGGATTTGGTTTTGGTCTTTTGGAAATACCAAAAAGAATTGGACGTGGGGAAGAAGCTTGGGAGGGTATTTGGGAATAAATTTGGCTAGGAACAAGACTTGATAGGTGTGACGGAAAGAAGTAAGGAGAGAGGGTATTTATAGTGGAGGAGAGTGGGGTTTCCTTAATATAAAATTCCTTAGTTTAATAAATCTCCACAAGAAAAGGAATAGTGAGTCTTGCATGACCAATTATATTAATTTTATAATTTAATCCCCAACCAAGTGGGCTTACATCAGCAAAACATCACCCATGACTCTATAATTAGCTTATTTAGCTTATTTGTTGTAAATTAAGGTATTTCACTATTCATAAAAAATTCATGTATTTCAGAAAAATCCCAAAAATTTATCCCAACCAATTTTCGACTCGTAGATTCCAAAAATGAAGTCCATTTTTCAAAAATAATTCTTTAAATATGATTATTTAAATATATAAAAATAATAGTAATTTTTTATCAAAACCAGTTTTAAAACATTCATTAACTCATTCTAAACTATAGGTATATCGAACTTCCAACATGAATATTATTTTTATACCACCATAGTTAAGGTTAATATTCATTAGGGTATATCACTATTCATAAGGATATGTTACGATTCATTAGGGTAGGTCACTATTCACTAAAAATTATTATTTTTTATTAGACTCCAAAAAACATCTTGAACACAACTGTGTATGTCGGATTTTCTAAATTCCAAACACAACATTGAAAAACTTACGTTTAAAGGTCACTTATCACGTATTAGTTCATTATTATGTGATTTTATAGAATATTTATAAGAAGGGAATTTCCATTAAAACATTGGGTCAATACATTCTTCCCCCCTTATGAAATTTCGCCAATGAAATTTCATTTTACATTCTAGGCCAAAAACAGGTGTGGGTACTTTTCCTTCATTGATTCCTCCTGCTCCCATGTTTCTTCCTCAAACTTATAGTTCATCCACAAAACTTTGACAAGATGGGTTGTCTTGTTGCGTAGAGCCTAATCTCTCTAATCCAAAATCATTGCTGGCTGCTCCTCATAGGAGAGATCGTCGTCCAGCTGCACCGCCTCTGAGCATAATACATGTGAGGGATCAGGTATGAACTTCCTCAAGAGTGATACATTAAAAACATCATGAACATGAGCCATATTCGTAGGATGTGCAAGATGATAAGACACGACACTTATGAGGTCAAGGATCTCAAAGGGGAAAATATTCCTTGGGCTTAGCTTGCCTTTCTTCCTGAATCACATGACTCTCTTCCATGGAGATATTCGAAGGAAGACATTATCTCCAAAGTCGAACTCCAAATCCCTTCAACGGTTTTCAGCATAGCTCTTTTGCTGACATTAAGAAAATTTCAAGTGTTTCTGGATGACATTAATCATCTCTTTCAAGACTTGGACAAGATCGGGTCCATGTAGCTTTCTTTCTCTAACTTCATCCCAACAGGTTGCAGTTCTACATAGCTTTCCAAATAGAGCTTCATATGAAGCCATCTGAATACTTGAGTGGAAGCTATTGTTGTATGAGAACTCAACCAATGGAATATTCCGATCCCATCCACCTTTGAATTCTAAAGAGCAGACTCTAAGCATATATTCAAGTGTTTGAATAGTTATTTCAGACTGGCCATCAGTTTGGGGGTGATAGGCCGTACTGATATTTGATTTAGCACCCGAAGCATGATGAAGACTCTTCCAGAATTTAGATGTGAACCTTGGATCGGGATCAGAGTCAATTGAGAGTGGAACACCGTGTAATCTCACAACTTCCTTCACATATATATTTGCATTTTGTTCAAGCGAGATATCTTCTCGAGTAGCGAGGAAATGGGATGTCTTGGTGATTTGGACAACCACAACCCATATAGCATTATTTCCCTTCAATGTATTCGGGAGACCCGTGACAAAGTCCATAGTAACATTTTCCCATTTCCACATTGGTATAAGAAAATCATTCGTCATACCATTGGACTTTTTTCACTCAGCTTTAACTTGCTGACATACCAAGCACATTTCTATATGTTCTACAATCTCCCTCTTCATGTTATCCCACCAGAAGTGTTCTCGGAGATCATGGTACATTTTGGTACTCCCAGGATGGATAGAGAAGGTCAATATATGTGCATCATTTAATAGCTCCTTCTTTATCTCTAGATCGGATGGTACACATAATCATGTCCCAAATCATACAACTTATTCTTCATCAATTTTGAAATCAGAGGATTTCCCATTTTTAACAGCTTCTACCCTTTTTTGAATTTCCACATCCTTTCTTTGAGAAACCTTTTTTTCTCCAAGAGGGATGGTGAGCAATCATTTGAGAAAGGATTGATGATGTTCCTCCCTTAATGATTCCGATGTCCATCCTTTGAAAATCTAAGAATATCAGATCCTTTTCAATTGTCATCATTGATAAAGATGCTGGTTCCTTTCTACTTAGAGCATCTACCACCTTGTTAGCCTTACCGGGATGTTAGTGGATTGAGCAGTCGTAATCCTTGATGAGATATATCCATCTTCATGGGCACATATTAAGCTCTTTCTGTGTGAATATATATACTTGAGACTCTTGCGGTCAGTATATATCTTACATTTCTCCCCATAGAGATAATGCCGCCAGATTTTCAAGGCAAAGATCATAGCTGCTAACTCAAAATCATGCGTTGGATAGTTTTACTCATGGAGTTTCAGCTTTCTTGAGGCATAGGCTATCACTTTATCATTTTGCATCAAAACACAACCTAAGCCCTTCTTAAAATCATCACTATACAACAAAATGAGTTCCCCACATGTATGGAGTGTGAGTATTGGCGTAGTGATAAGCCTCTTTTTCAACTCCTTGAAACATTTTTCACATTCTTATGTCAAGACAAACATTACTCCCTTCCCAGTCAGCTTGGTCATTGGGTTTGATAGTCATGAAAAGTTCTTCATGAATCATTGATAATACCCAGCTAGACCAAAAAAGATACAGATCTCCATTATAGAAGTTGTCCTGGGGTACTCTTCAATTGCCTTTGTCTTGGAAGGGTCCACAGATATCCCATTTCTTGTGATAACATGCCCAAAGAATGATACTTCCTCCATCCAGAACTCACATTTACTTTACATTGCATACAATTTCTCCCTTCGCAAAGTATTTAACACAGTTTACAAATGCTCCTCATGTTCCTCCTTGCTCTTGGAGTATATCGGAATTTCATCCCTAAATACTACCACAAATTTGTCGAGGTAATCTATAAAGTCTCTATTCAATAAATCCATGAAAATTTCTAGAGCATTAGTGAGTCCGAAGGGCATCACTATGAAATCATAGAGTCCATACCTTGATCAAAAGGTAGTCTTGGGAATATCTTCCTTCCTCGCGTTAATTTGGTGATATCTCGACCGAAGGTCCACCTTAGAGAAATAACTGGCCCCACGTAGCTGATCAAATAAGTCATCTATCCGTGGAAGGGGATACTTGTTCTTTATCGTGATTTTATTGAGCTCATGATAATCAATGCAGAGGCGCATTGATCCATCATTCTTCTTGACGAAGAGGATTGGAGCACCCCATAGTGAAGCACTCATGCGTATAAAACCCTTCTCAATATTCTTCTGTAATTGCTTCTTAAACTCTTCTAGAATTATGGTGGCCATTCTATAAGGTGTCTTTGATATTGGTAGAGATCAATGGATAAGTTCAATTGAGAACTCAACCTATCATTCAAGAGGAAGACCAGGCAACTCTTCAGGGAATACATCAGTGTAATCCCTCATGATGGGCATGTCTTCATGCATGATTATCTCCTTTGTATCAATAATTTGAGCTAGATATGATTTTTCACAAGGAAGAAATATCCAAAATTGAGATGAAGATTCTAAAAGAGGATCATCTTCCTCCTTGCACTTTTATAGAATCAGTGGATGCTTCAGGATGTGAAGAGTAATCTCCCTTTTTTGGCAGTTGATGTTGGCCTAGTATAATGATAGCAAATCCATGCCCAAGATAGCGTCAAATTCCACTAAAGAAAGTATGACAAGATTTTTGGGGAAGTTCAGTCCAAAAACATTAACCGGGGAGGACTTATAAACCATGGATGCAATAATTCCCCATTCGCTGTTCTCACAGTTAACTTTTTCTGCAAATTTTGAGGTGGTGTTTGAATAGTTCTACTAAACTTGCATGATATTAAAGAACGCATAGAACCAGAATCAATAGTACGTTCGCTATTATTGAATGAATAAGAAGAGTACCTGTTACCACATTGTTTTCTGGCTCCACGTCAGTAGTAGTGATAGTATAAACCCTTCCTTGTTGCCTTAAAGGTTGTTGCTGATTGCCTCCTACAACCCTAGGCTTAGAGAAATTGTTCACATAATTCCCAAGCTCCTTGCAGTTATAACACTGCACTGCAGGTTGAGTGTTGATCTGAACCTTCCTTTCTTCTTCAACATTAAAAGGGATTTTTCATACCCCTTTGGCAGTTCATGGCTAGATGACCAAACATTCCGAATTTGAAGCAATTCTTGGTTCCCTTCAAATAGTTACCAGGATGCTTCTTCCCACGATTTTTCCAAAGGGGAAAGTTGGGATTCATTCCATCATTGGATTTGTTTGATATAACACCCATGTTTTTTTAAATCTTCCGCTTCTTGTCACCGGACCCATGAGACCACTGGGAGTCTCCAATCTCCATTTCCACCTTGAGGGAACAACGGACAATGTCCTCATAACTGTCGAAGTCTCAAATCGCTAACGCTTTTCGTAGACTAGGCTTTAGTCCACTAAAGAAGTGATCCACCTTGCTTTCGGTGTTCATGACAATGCCAGAGGCGTACCATGCAAGACTTGTTAAGATTACTTTATATTACCTATCACGACCCCCTCCCACCAAAGATGACTCTCATGAGCTGGCAATGCCGAAAGGGAGATAATGACCCCCGAGTCCCGCCTCCAGTAGGCCCCGGGGTGGCGACTAGCACCAAGGGTATGAGTTTTTCACAAATATGGGATGCATTTCCCTTTTTATTTCTAATGATCGGGAAATAGGACAAGTCAACCACCAAAAGGAAACTGGGAAAGTGTATAGAAATAAACCCAAACTATTCCCACATGCATGTTTAAAATAATCTATAACAAGGTACAAGTACAAGAATGCTCAAAGTATAATAACAAAAGAAAACAAAGGTACAAAAACAGCAACACTTCCAACTGTCTGACTAGTAGGGTCTCGCACGGCCCTGGTAGTCCTCCTGGAAACCTGAAAGTAAACGTAGGGTGAGCATACAAGTATACTCAGTAGGGAAACCTAAAGATCTCATGCACAAGTGGGGAGACATCATAATGTCCCGTGAGAACAATAGAAGAATCCTAGAAAGGAATTCTATCCACCCAACGTAACCAGCCACACTCACCAAAAACACAAGCACAATAGGTATTAGTATATCAGAAACAAGAGTATTGGGTACCCCACACCATTTCCCTTTAGTTAGCTGCTCTTGATAACGACAAACGTCCTGACACTGCCACAATCTCCCCGCCAGCACACACCTGGGCCTCACAACCACGTATCCCACCCACACACACCTGGGCCTCACAACCACGTATCCCGCCGGCACACACCTGGGCCTCACAACCACGTATCCCGCCCGCACACACGTTGGCCTCACAACCACGTATCCCGCCCGCACACACCTGGACCTCATCTCGAAGATTCTTGGGAAACAGTATAACCTGCCCAAAGAGTCTTGGGCTAAAACCACCCCAATCGAAAACTACCTGAAGATTCTTAGGTGTAAGGTTGCCTCAAGCCATCACATCCTAGGGGAGAAGGAGCGGGAAGGAGCTAGTAACTAAAGGAACACACCCTCTCCCATAAAATGGGAGTGTTTGGCACTAAGTGCTCATCATGGGTGGGGTGCGATAAAACACAAAAGATACGGATATATATATATATATATATATATATACCAACCACACAACCCAACCTATGGCTTCTAAAAAGTTAAACTGAGCACGTGCCTCGGCACTGCTACTACGAAGCATGCATACAACAAACAAACCCAACCCCCTTTAGGTTTTCACATTTTGGTATAAATAGTTATTTAGTTCCTTAACTACTAGGAAACTATCCACAACTAACCACACCAATCGTTCAAAAAACATATCCCTGCCATCCACATAACAAGTTAGGAAATACATAAGCAGCACAACAAAGTCCCTCTCATCACCCAGCCAACCCCATTGATTATTAATTCCATTTCATTTCCATGCCCCACCATTCATTAACTATTCTACTTTTATGTATTATTCACAACCCACTAATCATTCACAAACAAGCCCATACCTGCAGCCTCGCTGCCAACCACCATAACCACAACCACACCGAAACACGTACATCATTATCCCGTTAATACCATTTATTGTAGCCCCACTGTCCGTTACCAACACAACATTTACAACAACCCACAACCAAGTCAACCGTAGCCCCACTTCTCACCCGATCCACAAAAACCCACAAAAACACCCCCATCACATGCCATGTAACCAAGCCAACACCCACATGTTCATTATTCCATTTTATTTAACTGGGGTGGTCACACACGGGTTCCATATTTTCATTTAATCATCCAACATTATGTGATTATCCAATTTCCAAAATCCACAAGGTTTCAATCCATAAGAAAATCCAGAAGCAGAGGGAAACATTTAATTGCGTTAGAAAAGGCCCCCAACGACCGTGATTTTCAGTAGGTAGAAACTCATTCAATTCACAAAATAATATCATAGGATATAAAGTAACAGCAATCACAACTTCTCATCCCCGTTATATAACCCAGTTATTATCTTCCTTAAACAGGTTCAAAAGTGTTTCACGTAAACAAGAGCGAACCCACCCCGCTTGTTGCACAAATTAGAGAGACGAAGTTATGATCCCTACCTCAACAGGTTCTTGATCGCAACGCTCCCCTGGATCACCCATAGAAGACGTCGGTCGACGTCTGTCACCTCCCTCGGGTCCCGCCAAAACCTCCTTGGGTGAAATTAGGAGAGGAAATGCCGAAGGAAATAAAACAGAACCAGGCTCAGAATCTCCACCTCTTTGTTATAATCCTGTGACCGCTGACGGATCGTAAATCGGATCTCGGACAAAGAAGTTATGGAAGAAAGATCCTTCGAGTCTCTTTGGAGAGCTCTGCTCATAGGAGAGGGGAGGAGAGGTTTGAGTTGAAAGGGGGAGGGGACCCATCCTTTTATAGGTGTGAAAAGCAAAAGTACACGACGTGTACTTTATGGTACATGTCATGTACTCAGTTCTTTCACAAGGTCTCCACGCGGCTTCCAACACGGCTTCGCGGCCGTTGACTGGTCAACACATGGTTTGAGGGTAACACATACGTGGGGAAGGACTACATGGCGTGTAGTTTGGACACACGGTGTGTACTCATTCCTTGCACACGGCAAGGACACGGCTCCTACATGGTACACGGTCGTTGACTGGTAACGCGTATGCGGGGAAGGACTACACGACGTGTATTTTTGACACACGGGGTGCACCCATTATTCCACACAGCAAGGACACGGCTTGCAACACGGGGTGTACCCAGAATGTAAGTACACTGCGTGTACTTAAACTACAAGGCGTGTAGTTTAAAAATAATGGACACTGTAGAAAAGGTCCATTTTACCCTCCAGAACACTTCTTGACCTTATTTTTGAGAAAGGGAAAGGGTCGGAGAGGTCTGGGCCATTACATATGATACCTCTTAAAACATTATCGTCCCCGAGAATTCAAAAACCAACCCAGAGGAACCCAACAAGATACCTCTTAGGGCTCTCGTTATAACAAGAACTCAACCAACAACCCTAATCATATGTGTTTGGAATTCCTTCTCTTATGTCGTGATATTATCCGCTTTAGGCAGCACTGACTCACCTGCACGGGTTTAATCACATCCTCATTAATGCGTCTCGATTAAGAATTGGGTCTTCCCACTTTCATACATTAGTATTTCTCAACTCGTACTAACCCCAACACCACACAACCAACACACTACCCGAACACGTGGGTTTGGGAAATTCCTTCACCTATGTCGAGATATTATCCTCTTTAGGAGGCACTGACTTGCCTGCGCGGGTTTAATCGCATCCATATTAATGTGCCTCGATTAGGGATTGGGTCTTCCCCTCCCCACATGATAGGGCTCTTCACGTACATTTAAAGAAAATAGGGAAACAACATAGCATTAAAAACTCACAAAAACAAGGTCTAGGACCAAATAATGAGAAAAAGAGTTCCAACAATGGAGAGTAATGCTCCCAAAAAAACATAAATGAGATCTTTCAAGAAAACCCAAACACATATCTATCGATCCCTGGTCCTTGTAGAGGTGCCAACTCTGCTATGTGCAATTGTCCACGCCCAGCTCCTCTATCTATCTGATGTTGACTAGGTGCCATAGCGGTACGGTAAACAAAGAACGCCTAAGCCCGAGTAGTAAGGAAAAACTCAAGGTTTCGTTTTATAATTTTATTTCGATTTCATTCCTAGAACAACCCAAATCAAGTAAAACAAAATCATGATGATGCATGTACCTTCCCTAGGGTCTCTACCCTGCAATCAATGTAGTCTCACATGGTCTTTCGGTAGGCTCAGAGTCCTTGCATCGGATCACGGGGGGCCCTAAAATCCCATGTCCTAGACGGTCTTCCCTGGCCTATGTCATGCACCTAAATTTACTAACACTGTTTCCCTACCATCCCATGCAATCCTCACTGTTCCTAACTTCAGACTCCATCCTATCTCTCAACCGTCATTCTGATACCATTCTGTCACGACCCCCTCACACCAAAGTTGCCCCTCCAGAGCTGGCAATGGCAAAAGGGAGATAATGGCCCCCGAGTCCCGCCTCCAGTAGGCCCCGGGGTGGCTACTAGCACCAAGGGTATGAGTTTTTCACAAATATGGGAGGCATTACCCTTTTTATTTTTAAATATCGGGAAATAGGACAAGTCAGCCACCAAAAGGATAATGGGAAAGTGTATTGAAATAAACCCAAAGCATTCCCACATGCATGTTTAAACAATTTTATAACAAGGTACAAGTACAAGAAAGCTCAATGTACAATACCAAAAGAAAACAAAGGTACAACAACAGCAAGAACTCCAGTTGTCCGACTAGTAGGGTCCCACACAGCCCTGGTAGTCCTTCTGGAAACCTGAAAGTTAACGTAGGGTGAGAATACAAGTATACTCAGTAGGGAAACCTAAAGCTCTCATGTAGAATTGGGGAGACATCCTAATTTCCCGTGAGAACAACAGAAGAAACCTAGCATGTAATTCTATCCACCCAACCTCACTAGCCACACTCACCAAAAACACAAGAACAACAGGTAGTAGTATATCAGAAACAAGAGTATTGGGTACCCCACACCATTTCCCTTTAGATAGCTGCTCTTGCTAACGACAAACGTCCTGACGCTGCCACACTCTCCCCTCTCACACACACCTAGGCATCACAACCACGTATCCCGCCCGAACACACCTAGGCCTCACAACCACGTATCCTGCCCATACACACCTGGGCCTCACAACCACGTATCCCGCCCGCACACACCTGGGCCTCATCCCGAAGATTCTTGGGAAATAGTAGAACATGCCCGAAGAGTCATTGGATAAAACCACCCTAATCAAAACCTAACTGAAGTGTCTTAGATGTATGGTCGCCTCAAGCCATCATATCCTAGGGGATAAGAAGCAGGAAAGAGATAGTAAGTAAGAGAAAAACACCCTTTCCCATAAAATGAGAGTGTTTGGCACTATTTTCTCAACATGGGTGGGGTGCGATAAAACAGAAATGATACAGATATATATATATACCAACCACACAGCCCAACCTATGGCTTCTCAAAAGAGAAACTGAGCACATGCCTCGGCGCTGCTACTACGAAGCATGAATACAACAAACAAACCCAACCCCTTTTATGTTTTCACATTTCGATAGAAATAGTTATTTAGTTCCTTAACTACTGAGAAAGTGTCCACAACTAACCACACCAATCGTTCATAAAACATATCCCTTCCATCCACAAAATGAGTTAGGAAAAACATAAGCAGCACAACAAATTCCCTCTCATCAACTAACCAACCCCATTGATTATTATTTCCTTTTCATTTCCACGCCACACCATTCATTAACTATTCTACTTATATTTATTATTCAAAACCCACTAATCATTCACAATCAAGACCATCCCTTCAGTCCCGCTTCCAACCACCATAACTACAACCACACCGAAACCCGTACATCATTATCCCATTAATACCATTTATTGCAGCCCCACTGTCCGTTACCAACAAAAAATTCACACCAACCCACAACCAATTCAACCACAGCCCCACTGCTCACCCGATCCGCAACACCCCTATAAAAACACCCCCAACACATTCCACGTAATGAAGACAACACCCACATGTTCATTATTCCATTTTGTTTAACTGGGGTGGTCACACAAGGGTTCTAGATTTTCATTTAATCAGCCAACATTACGTGATTATCCAATTTCCACAATCAATAAGGTTACCATCCATAAGAAAATCTAGAAGAAGAGGGAAACATTTATTTGCGTAAGAAAAGGCCCCAAACGACCGTGATTTTCAATAGGTAGAAGCTAATTTAATTCACAACATAATATCATAGGATATAAAGTAATAGCAGTCACAACTTCCCATCCCCGTTATATAAGCCAGTTATTATCTTCATTAAACTGGTTCAAAAGTGTTTTACGTAAACAAGAGGACACCCACCCAGCATGATGCACAAATTAGAGAGACGAAGATATGATCCCTACCATAACAGGTTCTTGATCGCAATGCTCCCTCGGATCAACCTTAGAAGACGTCTGTCGGCGTCCGTCACCTCTGTCAGGTCCTGGAAAAACATTTTCGAGTGAACGTCATAAAGGAAAGGCTGAAGGAAAGACAACGAATCCAGTCTTAGAAGCTCCGCCTCATCGTTACTATCCCGTGGCTGCTGATGGAAAATAAATCGGTGCTCGGACGAAGAAGTTATGGAAGAAAGTTCCTTCAAGTCTCTTGGGAGAGCTCTTCTCAGAGGAGAGGGGAGGAGAGGTATGAGTAGAAAGGAGGAGGGGACCCCTCCTTTTATAGGCGTGAAAATAAAAAGTACATGGTGTGTACTTTATGGTACACGACGTGTACTCAGTTCTGTCACACAGTCTCCACACGGTTTCCAACACGGCACTGCAGCCGTTGACTGGTCAACACATGGTTTGAGGGTAACTCATACGCGGGGAAGGACTACATGGCGTGTAGTTTGGAAACCCGGCATGTACTCGTTCATTGCACATGGCAAGGACATAGATCCTACATGGTACATGACCATTGACTGGTAATGCGTACGCGGGGAAGGACTACACGGCATGTATTTTGGTCACTCGGCATGCACCCATTATTCCACACAGCAAGGACACAGCTTGCAACATGGGGTGTAACCGGAATGTAAGTACATGGTGTGTACTTAAACTACACGGCGTGTAGTTTCAAAATTTTGGAAAGTGTGGAAAAGGCCCATTTTACCCTCCAGAACACTTCTTGACCTTTTTTTTGACAAAGGGAAAGGGTCGGAGAGGTCCGGGCCATTACATTCCCCGATGGACTCATCTTCCTTCTGCTTGAGTCTGAGGAACTCTCTTTCCATATTGAGACGGAGGGTTTGAGGAAAATATTTGTTGAAAAACATCCTCTTGAATTCCTCCCAATCTATATAATCGACTTCCTCTTGGGACTTTGTATTCTTGATCAGTGTCCACCACTGATCAGCTTCCCCATCAAAACGATAGACTGCCAGTACCGCCTTCTCTTATTTCGAGCACTGGAGGATGGTGAATATCTTTTCAATGGAGTTAATCCATTGTTCCACGAGGAGGGGATCAGAAGATCCGCTAAACATGGGAGGCCTTTTCCGCATGAAGGATTCAACAGCAACTTGATCTTTCCTTGGAGGAGGAGGACGTTCCACCTGATTTATGTTTTTATTCATAACTTGAGCCAAATGATGAAGTACTGCCATTAATTTTTGAGCACTCACTTCCGTCACATTAGGCATGACATTAGGGCAATCATCACATTCCCTATCACATTGGTAGTTGGTACGTGTTCTTCTATTTCCTGCCATTAACTACGAAAATGAACGTATAATTAGAGGTCTTGAATACTTAGCTATTGAGCATAGAAAGGAAACTTCGAACATCAATGGATAAACTTATAA
The DNA here is from genome assembly GCA_963277665.1 of Viscum album. Classification (NCBI taxonomy): domain Eukaryota; kingdom Viridiplantae; phylum Streptophyta; class Magnoliopsida; order Santalales; family Viscaceae; genus Viscum; species Viscum album. The sequence continues at coordinate 38,000,008 of OY728157.1, read as the reverse complement.
ATAATAAGTACATCTTGACTTGTGATTCCTTAGGTTAATATCTAGGTTATCCTCAATCTATTTCTTAAATTATATTCTTATGGTATTTTTCCCCTAATAATTGTTTGTAATAAGATGGTGAATCTACCAAAGCATATCCCCCGGGAGTGTCGTAACCATGAGTGCAGCAAGGCCCGTTGTCGTGAACCAGTTCCCGTTCGAGCCTATCTCAAAGCAGTGTTTTCAAGTTTTACCCCTAGGATACATCTGTGCCAGAGCCTCCTCTACCTGCTCATATCCAAACAGGGATGTATTTGTTTGATAAACCACTTACTCAATACTCACCAAAATTTGGGAATGTTTTCTAATACTTAGTCACATCCTTAAGGTTCTCACTACGGTGCTCTATTCCTAATCTCCAAAAATAACTAGACCATCCTCTAATACCAACTATAGAAACCCTATCCTTTTTCACATAACAATTCATTATTTTAAACATAATTCATCATCAGAGTACAAACGATGGATCGTTAAGTCTAGTGTCTTTGAAGACTGGGTACATATAACATAAAACATGGGATAAAAAATTCTTCATTATTTAATCTTCATAATGTGATCCTAACTTCCTTTGATCCCTTACATCTGGATAGGGTACCCTGGGGAACACATGAACAAAGGGATGAGCTAAAAAGGCCAGTAAGGGAAAGAAGATAAGAATAAACATTAAGCACAGGAGTTAGGAGGTTTGACATAATTATATTGGAAGCATGGAACCTATGGAATCATAACATATAAACATGGGATCATAAAAACATGGAATAAAATAATCATGGGATCATATAATGATGAGATTATGTAATAATAGATTCATAATGAGGTGGAACCAACTTTAAACATGTCTTTAGTGCGAGTTAAGGCTTTCCGTCAATCTTGTTTCCCATAGTAGCACAAGCCAAGGCTAACCGCCCAGACCGTTTTCCCATAATCTTCTCATGAGACAATCACATTACCCAATGCATTGGAGAGCTATATGGGAGAACCCATATATTATTATTCATGTGTATTATTTACACATAAAGAACCTCAATCATACATAAACATAAGAGTACCTAAGGAATGAAATGGGCACACAACAACATTATAAAGCATACTAAAAAGGGGCGTAACATACAAGCATCCATTAAAGAACGGAATTAAATCATAAATAGACATTAATAATGTATAAATGGATGAATCATGACAAGAGATATTAAACTGAAGTGATGACATGTAAAAATAGTTTTTTGGAATCTTTGAGTCAAAATATTTTAGTGCGGTTGAAGAAAACATCGAATATCACTTAAAACAAAAAGATACATAATATTTTTTATAAAACCAGAAGTAAACCAGGAGGGTTTTAATAATATAAAAGACAGATTTAATAAGGAAACAAGTGACTTAAAATTGAGGATATATTACACTTGATAATAAGAATGAATTTGGGAGGTTCCCTTAAAACGGGTTCACTTATCGAGAAGTACTGAGGAGAGATTCACTTAAAATCAAGAATATCCCCAAAAGAAAGTGATGAAAGGGTATTGATAAATAGAATTGGAAAATGTAAACAACATATAGAGTATTAACATGAAAATATAATATAACATCATTTTGGTATAAAGGTATATAAGGCACCCCAAAGGAATAAAAGAGGGTCGGGTGAAATTCTGTACGGATTGTCGGCATGGTATCAAGAGTACATGAGGGGGCATAGTGAGAGAGGAAAGGAAAATATCATCACATATACATAAAAAGGGTAGTATGGGGGAGGTGAGACATCATACCCCATAATTAATAATTACACACCACATATCTTATCATAGTGAACAATCTTGAATAAGAGTGAAATTGAGAGGATCCATTACCTTAGGTCAGTTGGTGTTATCCACTTCATATTAATGTCCTGAATAGTCAAATTAGGTTTATTATTCAATATTTATAGAACCTTATATAAAAGTAAAAGATTATTTATATCCTTTTTATGTTCATTTATACCCATTTTGGTTGATTACAAGGATCAATTTCATTGTTCGAGACCGTTTGCTTCATTTGTTTTAATAATCAGTTCAATTGTATTTAGGTTAAAATAAATTGTAAGATGAAAGTGGTTGTCCATAATTGAAGTCATATAAAATTAGTGGACATCCAGTAGGATACATGGTTACAAAATTCATTTGGATAATTAGAGTGAAGGAGAACTTTACATTAAATATTAATGATAAACACTTGAATTAATTTTAACGATTTTCCCACAAAATAATTGTTTTGTATTATTGTTTTATATCTTCGGTTTATGAGGATTACAGAACCATAAATAAGAAATATAATATGTATAATAATCTGGTTCAACCATAACATAAATGGTTTCATGACCAGAATCAAAATGATAAAAGAATTTGAAAACTCAATATCCATGATGTCGGTAATTTGACCCATTACGAACGATGTTTAATTCTAGAACATGAGGGAGAGGAGGAGAAGTATGATGCTTTAAATTTTCCATAAACATGGTTACCATATAGAATATATTATAATCTGGAGCTTTCGTACCTTTTTTATAAGGGAAGGGGAAGAGGGTATAAGGAAAGAAAGAAAATGAAAACAAAACACTTGAAAACAAAAGTGGGTTCTTACCCTTTGATCTCCTCTCTTTGAGACTCATCTTAGGGGCTTTGGTTTTGGACTTTTGGAAAGAACAACAAGCCTCAGACGTGGGGGAGGCGCATAGGATGGTATTTGTGGAGAAATTTGGCTAGGCACAAGGCTTGAGAGGTGTGAGGGAAAGAGGTAATGAGACAGTGTATTTATAGTGGAAGAGAGAGGGGTTTCCTTAATATAAAATTCATTAGTTTTTTAATTCTCCACAAGACAAGGAATAGTGATTCATGCATAACCAATTATATTAATTTTTTAATGTAATTCCGAACCAAGTGGGATTACATAAGCAGCACATCACCCATGACTCTAAAATTATCTTATTTAGCTTTTTTTGAAAATTACTGTATTTCACTTTTCATAAAAAATTCAAGTATTTCAGAAAAATATCAAAAATTTACCCCAACTATTTCTTGATGCATAGAATCCAAAAATGAAGTCCATTTTTCCAAAATAATTTTATAAATATGATTATTTCATCATTTTAATAAAATAATAATTTATTATCAAAACCAGTTTTAAAGCATTCATTAACTCATTCTAAACTATAGGTATATCAAACAGACAACATGAATATTATTATTATACTACCATAGGTAAGGTTAATATTCATTATGGTATATCACTATTCATAAGGGTATGTTACTATTCATTATAGTAGGTTATTATTCAACAAAAATTAATTTTTTATTAGACTTCAAAAGACATCTTGAACACAACTGTGTATGCCAGATTTTTGAAATTCCAAACACAATAGTGAAAAACTTATGTTTAACGGTCACTTATCCCTTAGTAGTTACTTATTATGTTAATTTATTTAATTTTCATAAGAAGGGAATTTCCATTAAAACATTGGTTCATTACAATTATTATCTTAATGAAATCCTAAAAACACTCACCAGGAATATATGAAGGGAACATAGTGTATTTAATATTCTAGATGTAATCATATAATATGATATGGTCTCACAATGGAAATAAAAGGTAATACATTTTTAATACATCAAATACAAAATATACGTAACAAAACAAATAATCGATAAATTAAATATTAATGTGTCATACAAAATGGTCCTTCTAGATTTTCATTAAATATTGTGAAGGATAAAGTGTCATTGCAATTCAATTTATTTAGTTAATTGTAATTAATAATCACACATAAACATTTTCAAAAAACCATTGGAAATAAATCCCCCACCCATCACATTTCTAACTATATTGACACCACATTACATAGGAATGTCCTAAATAGGACTAACCCATTGATAATGTGAAATCCAATTAATGATACATGAAACCATTTTTTACGATTTTTTTATCAACATCCTAATGAGTGGAATTGTGTTTCCGTTTTTTTTTCATTTTGTTTTATACCAATTTCTAAAATATTCCTATGGATGAAAAATAATGTTTAATACCTAATTTATCGACCATGGACTACCCATATTTCCATATGGTCTCTCATACATGATTCAAAAGTTTTTCTATATGTATAAAAGTGAGTTCCCAATGATAACAAGTAATATAATTACAGTTAATGTTTATAAGTAATTGATATTTTTTGAGAATATATTGATTACCTATATGGGGGAGGGGGTTATGTATAGTTAAGGTCATATTATGAACTAAAATAATTTCATAATAAACAAAAATTAAAAATTATTCACTGTAAATTAATGAATACGTAATAAATTTCATTGACATAGTAAACAACCATTTTATAACTAGAAAGAACATTATCAAAATTAGAACATTAATCAACATAAATATTAGAACCATGATTTTTATTTCCTGATTTTTGTCACATGCTAATACACATAATATTTTACACAATTATCAAAATCTATCTAAGAATATATTATCCATAATATATGGATATTTTAAAAGATGTTTCATATTGGGTGATACAAAATGTATAATAGTCTAATGAGGGGTCCCCCATGGAATTAATTATATTAAATATCAAATATTAATAACCAATGTACATGGAAATAATACCCACGTGGAAATTTATTATCATTTTGGTAGTTTTTATGAAAGAATTAAATTAAATACAAGGAGAATTTGATTATGCCTATTAATAATTCATGTTAAGAATATAAAAAATCATATTTATTCACATATATCTTACCAAAACATGTAAATTCAATGGAATCCCACTAGAAATTTCATATTACACTTTTTTAATTGAGTAACCACAGTTTATTCCATAACTCAGAAATTTATAAATTATAAAAACTATAGAGAGGATTTACATTAATAAAATTTGTCCAATAAAATAATGGATAAAAAATTGTAAATTTTATATGGTTCTTTGCATGTTCAATATCCATGTTCATTTCACAAAACAATCACCACAATAATTTTTGTAAGTAATGTCAGTAAATTCCATCAAAAATTGATTCACTTCCATCCCATGATAAATATTTTTTTAATAAAATGTTCATTCTCAAATTTAGTAAACCATAAGATATTATTAATTTCATTGAGAATGGAATAATAATATCTACTCTAGTTAATGTGTCCAATAGTTTATTTCAAATTTTATTATTATCCATACTCATGGATTGTAGAAGTTGAATTGTAAAAGAAATTTTCTGTGAAGGTATGTTTAAAATCATTGCATTAATAATTATTTGTATATGAATCCTATTTAATTTGTTAGAGTGTCATTGAAATAGCCATATATTTTTTTAAATTATTTTATAAAATATAATATGGTTGAAAAAATACACAAAAAGTAACATAAAGAATAAATGTATATTTCAATAATATTAATAAAAGAACAATAAAATTATTATTCTATTGGAGTTAGTTAATATGAATCACTAAATTATGAAAAATATATATATGATTTCATTAATAAAAATAGTAAAATAAATCAATAAATTTAACATTAATTCACTTTTTTCTATAAGGATAAAATTATGTGAAAATTCATTTTATTCTTCAATGTATCTTTCATTCAAAATTATTTCAATTTTTTAGTAATTATTATAAATATTTTCCTCTTTTCATAAATATTTGTTAAAAAAATTTATTAAATTTTTGAAAAATTATTTTTGGTACATTTAAAAAAAATCCAGGGTGTAGAGAAAAATATTGTTTTTTGTCATAAATTCATTTGTATTATTTATATAATTTACAATAATATAAACATTATATAGTATATATATTATTATAATGATATAATTTCCCTCAGAGTCACATTAATAAAATTAATTCCAATAGGAAAATTATTGTTGACAATATGTTTAAAAGATAAATTTTAGTCTTCAAACACATTTTTCTACAAACAAATATTTGTTTTATTTTATCCATTTACATAGAAAATAATTTATACAAGTTATTCAATTTTAATAATGAAATATTTATTCTATATTTAAAATAAGTAGGTTGAAATTTGGTAAATAGGTACCCATTGCATCTCGATTTTATGAATTATAAATATGGTAATATTAATAACCTCAGTAAAGTGTAAATCGGGTAGTTATTGTAAAAAATAATATAAGAAGTGATTAAAATTTTTTCAATCACCTTACATTATTTAATAGGATGATATTAAATAGACCATATTGATGAAGGATTCAAATAAATTGATTTTCTCCCTTTTAATATGATAATTATATTATATTATTATAAGTATTCAAAAACCCAATATATGACTCTCTTGACTTTATATTTTACTTATATAATCAAATATTGATTAAAATATTTGGTGAATTATTGTAATTTTTTTTGGTAATTTTGGAATAAAATTTTTATTACTTTTTATTCATTTTTTGTTTTTCTATAATTATATCAAATTATTATTGTACATTGATGCATTGAATGTGCAGTTTGTGGAAAATCATGTAAATTATATCGTTAAACACTAATTGAAATATAATAATTTGAATTATTGAGTTATCTAAATTATTATGAAATATATAATTTATTTTTTATATTTTAAATGTATATGTTCTAAATAAATAACTATTCTCTTCTATCTAAATTATAACTAGATAACTAATGTAAAAAAATACTACAATAGTAATATATTAAAAATAATATTCTATTAAAAAAATTTTAGTTTACAAAAATATATAAGGAGAGAAATAAGGTTGTTAAATTGCCTATTATGTCCCAATTTTCCATCTACAGTCCAAATTGTTGATATATGTGAACATGTATTCCTATTAGATTGAAAAGGTTATTACCATGGATAATGTTAATATTGGTTTTTAAAGGCCTTATTCCATCAAAAAAATGTTTAACATATTATATAAACCTATAAAAATCATGTTTTATGATTATATTAAAACTATAGCATAATAGTATTCTAAATCATGATTATTTTGAAATTTTCAAAATGATTTTTGCAAATATTTTATTTTAATATTCATTTATTTCATAAGTTCCCGACACTAACTTATAAAATGAACATCCTATTGTTGCTTCTTCCTAACTATATAGGAATTTATCTGAACAAAAAATATCATATTTCACTACCAAAAATATTTATCAAATTTATATTGGTTCCGTTCTTCCAAATATATCTACCATAGTGTCCTTAAGAATATATCCAAATGATTTTCACTTAATAGAATATAATCAACATAACCAAGTGTATCCTTTTCTACACCATATTTTAGGACCATAAATTATATATTTACCATTATAAAATAATAAAAACTATATATAAAATATTATAATATTTTAATAAGTCAATTTCATTGATTATTATCTTTAACCAACTTCATAATATTTGAAACAATACAATCATTCTGGTCTATAATGGATTACAACCATATGAATAGTTGTAATTTATTTTACTTCACTACCATTCATGGAAATTTATAATGATAGAAAAAATTAATACATAATAACAAATGGCATAATCATGTGTCATTAAATTAAATATATAGTCTCCTTTTTTACCCTTTCAAAAATTTATAAATGATAATTTCAGTCATCTGAATGTAAATCCCACCATCTACAAAAATGAATGTGACTCATTTTCCCTGATTAAATTTATAAAATAATTAAAAAATGTATATAATGAATAAATATTATACTTATTACATTAATATATATTATGTTTCAATGAAACTATAACCTCTGCACAAGAACTATAACCACATCGATTAATCATATATTAGAAAACTATGTATTTAACACCTAAATCAATGATAATAAAGAATGATTGTTATTGAATCTGTAATAAGATGTTATAAGTTAATAATATTTGATTTTAGATATATTTATCATGTCTTGGTTTGTATATAAAATAAATTTAAATTTATTATTCATGAATTAAATGAATGTTTACTATGTTGTGGTGTAAGTTAAGGGGTTTCTTAACACAATTACGATTCAATGATTTATACTTTTACTTCAATGACTACGTTATTAGAATATTACATTTAAAATGGATTCTAATTTTATTATATTATATTTCCAATTTTAATTTTCTGTTCTATAATTTCAACACACAATAAATTTATTGATTAATTATCACCACAATTATTTGACCATTTTAATAAATTTTGAGGGAATTTTAAAACCATTGAGGAACAATATATATTCTATAGATAGTTATATTTATCTGGTGTATATATTTCATTTTAAATGTGTTGAAAAGAATATGTTTGTATTCATAATCATTAATGAATGGATTTAAGTTTTCAACTTTATGGGTTAATAAATTAAAAGTAACCAATGAGGAAAAAATTTATTATAAGATCTCATCTTTAATGGCTGGTTGTCATTTTTTGATTTTATATCATTATGAATTCTTCTTAAAAACATCTATATTATTATCATAAGGATATTTAATTATTTTTTGTTTTTCTCCCATCCATTAATTTATATTTAAAATTAATTAATTAAAAAATATTTAAATTGAAGGACGATCTTATTTTTATTTCGATCAATTAGACTTTTCTAAAAATACAATAAATTTTAAAAAAAATTATTCTTTATATTTAGTAAAATAATTTCTCAAGAGAATTTTATGCTATCCATGAATATTTATATCCATCCAAATGAATATTTATAGTGTTTTTCTGGATGGTTAATTTTTTAATTTATATACAATAATTCAAATGGAATGTTTTTTTATCATATATGGAATTAATGAACGTTCCAACATCCATAATAATTTTTAAACATTTATCGTAATCATGATTTTTTAGTGGTTTTAGAAATAAATATCTTTAATGTAATTTTATTTAAATTTTTTTATTACATTTTATTTTATTATGTATAATAAATGAATAAATTTCAACTAAATATTTTTTGTTTAAATAATGGTCATGTTTAATCTTCACATAATTTTGTGTTCATTAATGGTATCCATAAATATTCAAATTTTTATTATTATCATTCATTGGATATTATATTTCTCTTAAATACCCACATTAATTTTTTTCAAGATATTTTTAATTTCCTAAACCATTCATCATTTCTATATACATTGTTTTACTATGAATTTTATTTGATTGAAAATGTAAATCATGGTATTGTGTATCCTTTACACATTATGAACCATTATTTATAATAAATTTATTTTTAAAATTAAATATTTTATTTAATATATATGATAAATTCATTGGTTATTTAGTGTTGTGTGGGTCCTAGAAGTATGTATCACCTAGATGTATAGATCGTTCTCATCTGAAAAATTAGTTGGGTATTTGTATTGAATTGATTTAGGGTGTATACATAACAATAATTTAAATAGACTTAGTGAAATATCCAAATGATGAATATATCCTAATGCGTAAGATTATTATGACCAACATTATTCATTTCATTCCATGAGAACTCATATATTATCATGCATGATATTATTGCATTATATTAACTGTGAATATTTTTTTGATGAATTTTATAAGTTAGTGGAATGAATTTTCATTTATTTAACATTATATATTCATAATGTATTATTTAGTCATGATATATTCCCTTTTTTGAAACCCTTATAATGAATTTTTCATAACACTTATTTTTACCATTCCAATGATATGATGATGATTCTTTCAATTAGATTAGGGATCAAAAATATAATTGTTTCCATAGTTTTTCCAATGTAAAATAATAGACAGGTTTTAATATGTTTCTTTAATACTAAAAAATCAACGATCCTCGGTGTTGTTTTCCTTATATCGTATGAAAATGAAATAAATTAGACCTCGACTTTGGGTAACTAGTTTTAGGATTGATATTGTTTTTATTATAAGTTATTTAGTTTGGACATTGTGAATTAGATTTAAGAAAATACTGAATAAGTAATGTAACCCTGTAAAATATCTTTTGTATATGTTTATTCATTTTGTACTATCATGATTTTATAATAATTGAGTTACAATTTGTTTAAAAAAATCCATATTTGGATATTATCATGTAGAAATAGTTGTGGAATAGTTGCATCTAGTGTTAATAACTCAGTATACGGGGGTAGGTTATTAAATTTAACATCAAAGATAACAGATGAGTTGGACCAATACAAAAAAGCAGACTACACACTCCCAATGGATATAACTAAATAAATATACATTTACCATATTAAAATTATAATTATTGAGATGATGTGTCCTATGGTAACCTTGGAAACATCAGATTCCTATGTGATAAATCTATATTTCTCTGTGTAGATAATTATAATTAAGTCTTTGTGAATGGAATTTTATTTTGTGACTACGTCATTACTGTAATATTAGAAGAAGTTCATTAAATATTTAAGGAACAATATATGATTATGGTTAAAAATTTATTACTTTATATGCTAGGATTTTAGGGGAGGGATAAACATTCTATTAACTTATGGAAGAAGATGTGATTTTTAGTAGTTTTATGATGATACATAAGATTTTGGGAAATATATTCTGTTTTATTGAGATTACATGACAATATTATATATATTTTTTATTTTTTTTGGAGATAAATATTATGATTATCATGGAATAATATGTAACCAGGTCATTCAAATCCCCGGTTACTAATTTGGTCAGATATATTTTGAAGATGATTAAGGTTAATTATTTATGGAATCATTTAAAATAATCATTTTTTTATATTATTGAGGCTATCAGGAATAATGAATTATTTTCTTATAAGAAAGGTGATTAATACTTTTTCGAATTTAATCTTGTACTGTCAATTTTTTATAGAGGATGACTAATTTTTGATCAATTTTTTATAACTTATAGATAGTTAAATGTTGATTTAGATCCTTATGAATTAATATTTCCCCATAATTATGATGATGTACATAAGTGGTTGAATTTTTTATTACAAATAAGTAAGAATACATGTATGTAAATGTTATTATATTTTCTATACCAACAGTTTTAGAATTTCAAAAACACAAAATATTTAACAATAAATATATCAAAACATATGTGGAATGTAACACTGAAAAATAATTTTACAATTTTAGAATCATGTTTTCTTGATTGAGTATTATATAGATACATGTATAATATTTTTTCTGATTGTATCCTTTAAATCAATGTCATGTATAAGATCAATTGATGATTTTCTGTTATATTTAGTTTATTATAAAAATGATAATTAAAATTATGAAGATGAATTTTTCTAGGGAATAATGTATTACCTTAAGATTTAATTTTATATATATTTTTGGAAGGAACACCAAAATAAATAAATATAACTACATGAATCCTTGAACTTAGACAAAAGATGAAATAATAATAATTAAATTTAACATTTATTACATAATTATTGGGTTGGGAAAAATAAAAATGAATGATTAAATTAAATGTTTTTATATTATGGATCTCTTCAATTCAAATAATAAACTTAATCCTGAAATTAAATATTGAAAAAATTATATTTATAAATAATTGAAGATTGATATATTCATTTTATTCCTTAAAGTTACAATTTATAAAAAATAGTATTGACTTTTTTGAGTAGATGCTATAAATACAATTGTAAACATTATATAATAATTTGTTAATACATTATCAGAATTTTTTAAAATATTTATATTAATATTATATTGGATTTATTTTTTTAGATATTTCCAAAAAATGATCATTTTCTATGAATATTGAAAATATCAATTTTTGTAAAACTCTAATTTTTTAATAAAATCAGGTAATATAACTGTAATATTATTATTTACATTTTTTTGTTAATGTGATATAATATCTATTTGATATAAAATAATAAAATAAATTATGGTAAAATTTTCATATTATATGCTTTTATATATGATATATTGTAGGATTCAAAACATATTTTTCTAAAAGCATCATTTCATTAAATTTTATACATTTATATTAAATTATTAAATACAATTTTCAAAAATTGATTCAGGATTATTTGACTCAAAATTTTTAATCAGAAGGTTCAAATTTTATAAGTAGATCCTTGTTACATATAGAAAATATAAATAGTAGTTGATGTATAATTTATCAAATTAGTAATGGGTAATTCATTGAGCAATCCATGTAAATAAAGCAATATGGAATTTAAAATCTATCCAATAATTCATATAAATTCATTTGATGATATTAATTAAAAAATATCCATACTAAAATAGAATATATGAAATTTTTGGTGATTTTTTTCTTATTTAATGAAATTTATATAATTCTAATAAAGTTAAAATGCAAAATGTTACTCTATGACCATTAAATTTCTCATACAACTCTAACACAATATATGTGGTAACATTACAAAAATCTATTAAGTGATTTAAAAAAACATAAATGAAGTAAAGTTGTGATGAATAATTATGACATAGTCATTATCTTTATTAATATGAAATATTAATAATGTATTTAAATTTAATATTATAATTCCATTACCCCCTTAATTTCTATAAATTCAAATTAAATAAATAACCTAAAAATATCATTAGTTACATTTTTAAAAACCATCATTTTTTAAATTTTTTAAAAATATTAAAAAAGTGAAAGATAAATAATATGCTGAGAAATGGTTGATAATTTTATAACATGAAATTTTTTAATTAATTTTTTACATTAAATTTTAAATTAAAATCTCATATGTTTTAAAAATTCTTCATCACAATTAATGAAAAAACTGGTAAATAAAGGGGTTAATAAAAAAGATATTGTTTAAATTGATATATAAAAGAATAAAAATTCCATTTTAATTTTATGTTAAGATATTATAATTACAGTCTTTGAATCCATGTCGATTAGGAATAATTTTACATTTTTTAGTGAAATATTTTATTCTAATATTTCAGGTGTTTCCAAAACATCTCTTCCAATATCATATAAAAAGGGACCATCATTGTCTCACATATGCACACCAATTGATCCATTTAACTCAAAATAAAACTATTAAAATATATCCAAAAAATATATTTATTTTTATTTTGGAAATTATGGTCTTCCCAAAATTACATCCCTAGGGTTATTAAGTAGATATCCAAATGTGGTTTCTAAGAGAAGGAAATCGTCATAATTAAGCTCCTTCTTTTATTACATTTTCATTTAGCACCATAAATTTTCAAATAAAAATTAAAATATAAGGAAACCATTATATATAATATACATTTCATTTATTATGTTTATTTTATAATATTATATCACATCCTTATCTATCAAATGTGAATTAAAATCACCATTCATGTGTACTGCGAAATACAACATTGTAACCCTTGTAATTTGATTTCCATCATGTACTCTCATGGATCGTACTAATGATTAAAATAAAGAATATATATGATATTTATTATATATTTATTATTTTTAAAATTTATTTTACCATCTAATTGCTTTCCTTTTGACCACTTAATTATGAAAACATCCCTTGTGTATACTTACAACCTACAATCCCCAAAAAGAGATGAAACTATTTCATAATTTCCACCACCCAAAAAAGTAATAAAAATGTATACATTGAATAAATATGACAATAATAACATTATTATACATATATATTTGATTAAATTATAACCAATTCAAAATAATTGAAACGTTCATTATGAAACTTTCATTAGAAAACAAACCAGGTAAAACTCCAAACAATGATAACAACTAAATATTGTTAATGAAGTTGTGATAATATTTTATATAAGGATAATATATGATAATATAGATATTTATACGGATTTTTATATAATTATAATAATATTTAATATATTATATAATATTTTAGTGGACATTCACTATTTTGGAATTGTGAGGTAAGTGGATTCTTTACTAAATTCTCATTCATTGGGTTATACTTCAACTTTATTGAGTACGTCAAAACTAGATTGTGTATTAAATTAAAACTAATAAGGTTAGTATTTACATATATTATTATTTTTGAATATTATATTATACGCATAATTACTTCAATGATTAATTCTCATTACAATTTTTTGATTATTGTAAGGGACTTCGGCTCAAATACCACTACATTGAAACATATTATGTATTACCCAGCTATTAGTTTTTATGTGGTGTATATTATTCCATTTTATTTATTCAATATGAATATATATTTATCTTTAATGATTAATATTTCAATTCATTTTCAAACATTTAATGGGTTATAGTGTCCTGGAATTCAATTTTATAAGAATTTATATTATATTCTCATTTTCTAGGATTCCATATATTTTTAGTTGATGAAATAATATAATGTATATTTCATGAAATTAATCTAATTTATTATGTGATTGGTATTTAATTAGTTTCTATATTTTCTTCAAAAAATTCCTCTCATTGGAAGTTGAATAATGAAAATAATTGTTCAAATAAAATGATTATGTTATTTCTATTTTCAATCTGGTATATTTTTCAACCGTATCCATATTTTTTAAAAAATATCTAAAAATTTAAATTTTATTTAATAAAATGATTTATTATTTTCAATTTATTATATTCTTTTATTTTTTAATGGTTTGAAATTAATTTATCAATTTTTTTCAAAATTGTACATTTTTTGAATTTTATTAATAAATGATAAAATAATTTTTTCATTTTAATATATATGAAATTAATGGAATTTCCCTCAATAAAACTAATTTAATTATATTAACAATATATTATATGTTATCAATGGTTTTAAAAATAAAAATATTCATTGAAATATCATAATAATGTTTTATTTATATTTTATTTTTTTTCTCAGATACATGATTTCAGTAAAATAAATTATTTAAGATGGATTTAAAGTCATATTTTATTTTATATTAATTTTATTCATAAAAATTATATTGAAACATTCGAATTCTTATATCAATATTTAAATTTACATTATATTTTAATTAAATTTAAGTTTTCACTATATCATATTGATAATTATTTCTTAAATTGTATATGATTTCAATGTTTTTTATTCTACTATAAGAAATATATGATTGATTAGTTAAATCTTAATATTCTATATCCATGAATCATTGTAGTTATTTATTGATAAGGAATATGTTTATAATATAAATTTACTATTTAACAGATTTAAGATTCATCTTACATTTATTAATGTGTGGGCCCTGATATTATATTGAATCTTGGTTCATCGATAGGTATCGTGACAAAAATATGTTAGATAACCTTCTATATTGGGGTTTTTTCATAAACACCAATAAATAGTTTATGAAGTATTATTTCACAACCATATTGGTGTATATATCTATATGTATGAGATGAAGATTTCCAACATTATCAATTTCTTTTACAAATAATTCATTTATTAATTTCTATGTTAATATTACACTAATGGTTTTTATGAATAGTTTCCTGCTCATTTTATTGATTAAATGAAATTTGATTTAAGTTAATTACCTTTTTATATTTTTTATTACTTATTCCTTAATAATAACATCTATTTTATGATGCCCCTGAAGATCATTTGATCTAACCATTATTTTTCCCATAAACCTTGATATTAATAACAAATCTTTGAATGCATACAATAATTTAGAGAATTTGCATTCACTATGTTTTTCCAGTATAAAATGAACAAAATTTATATATCAAGTTATTAAATACTAATAAACTAAACAAGACGTAGTGATTTCATCGCAGATCAAAATTAAAAATTTTATTATATAGAGGTAAACTCTATGATACAAAATTTATGGTTCTCACACGTGGCACAATCATGGGGTTGAAATTGTAAAGATATCCCAACATCTGACCATTTAAAAAAATCAATGGTTTTGTTAGTTGTGGAGTATGTATTTATTTCAATGAGGGTGACATTGATTTGAAATGAGAGCTTGATAGAGCCTTTAAATTATTATAAAAATTATGTTATTTTTATTCCATGGATTAGAATTTATTTTAAAAAAACTATATTTCTCAGATGTCACATAGATGTAGAATCTATGAAATCATTAAATTATGGAAAATTTTTGTTTTCATAGGAATTATGTATGATTGTTTTGTTTTATTTGATTAATGGAGTGTGTCTTTGGATCGATTATTGGGGAATTAATTATATATGTAATAATTTTTTTATAATTAATTAATTTACCAAAATGATTCCTATTTTGAAATTATATAGAAAAATTTCTAGGTGTGGATGCTTAACCCTAGTAGATCATTGTAAAATTATAAATTTTTTATCAGGGATATCAATTGAACAAACGATGACCAATATTGAGGAGGACCTCCATCGATAACATATATGGGAAAAATTATCACCAACTACTAAACCATTCAATGGGTTTTATTTAATATTTAATGAATTTATTCCTCGTTATATATAATTATTTTTATTATGAATAATTTATTATTAAACTTTATTTATGATCAATATAATTTCATGAACTTTAGATAATAGATTTTTCATTATAGAAATAATGTTTTAGGGATTATTTATATTGGAGAAAGAAATCAGTTTCCTGTTACATATATATATATTATCATATATGCGGACCTATCAATTTATTTTATCAACATCACATAATTATTAATTTCCATGTCTTTTTCCATTTATTAATCATGTAATAAATAATTTCATTCATTATTGACTGTAGAACTATTGTTTCAATAGGAATTTGATTTTCATATAACAGTTGGATTTGAATTCTTAATTTTTATTTAGTGTCAAGGTATCTTATGTGAGCATGGGTGTTTTTTGGTGATGGAATACAACGTATTGACTTGATTTTTATGAGTTTCCCAGATAAAATATCATGGTGCATTGTTTTAGAGAAGGTATTAAACTAATAAAATTCATCAAATGAACAATTTTTAGAAATAATATTTTAGTGATTTTGAATTCATTACTGATGTTTTAAGAAAAGTGCCTTTTGTGATTGAAGATGAAATTTGTGTAAATGGTGTGGAAATAAACTCACATTTTGTGTCTATAGTTAATATTGAAAAATATTTGCTAAACAAAAGTTAGTTTATAATTAGATACACTTTGTATCTAGTGGGATATGATGATGTGTTTTCATGTCAATGTTAAATAGCTCATGGTCGTGAAGTTGTTATTGCACATCATGTGTCCCTATATTGCCTAAAAGACATGTATTTAATGTACAATTTAAGCGATTATATGTATTCATCCCACTATTTATGCATGGGATACATCTCATGACCCATTATGGAACACATCTCATATAGCAAGCAGCATGCCTAGTACTGATCTTATAACATTATGCTTTATATGTCATCTCAATGGCCATATAATTAGTCTATTACACCCCATATATTATTTTAGTACATGAAAAGGTCTGATGACTTGGAGATAAACTCCCAATATTCATTGGAAATTCATTTTAATTTTAATTAATTCATATTGGGACTTCGATTAGTTGTTCCTATAATGGTTTCCATATAGGTTGTGTAGATATAGTCTCTTCATACACTAAGATATGGTTTGTTATCCCAAATTTATGCATAGGTTATATAAACCACTACCAATAATAAATTCATGTATAGGATTAGGTATCAAACAATATTAATCAAAAATTAATATCCTATTTTTATAGGTTGATTGTGGATATGGTTAGGTATCCTTCTATAGGCCCAAGGTAGCGATCCTCCATTACATTAACCATAGTATTGTTAGGTATATTGTAGCAATAACATGGGAATGTTATTCCATCATGTATTGAAGTACAAATATTATTATTTAAAACCCTATGAAATAGGTTATGTTCCACAATATAAGATTTTAATTATCTCTGTTGAGGTTCCTTATTTTGATATGCCCATTCTATTAGTTGTTTCATCGATGTTCTACTGGATTACGTTATGATAAAATAAAATTAGGGAGACACATGATGAATATTACATATTTGGGAGGATATGAAGAATGAAACCTTACTATATTCTATTCAGTTATACTATGAATATATACTAGTTTATCCACTCTATTAAATTAATACATTCTAACATGGTAGGAGTGAATGATTTAAGTTTGATCAGGATCCCCTTTTAGGATTTTAGTTGTTATGTGATTTCTAGAAACATGTGATGTACAAAATTAAATAGTGTTTTTGGTTCCTCACGAAAAGACTAAGGTTTCTATTAATATATGATGTTGTAGTTGTCAATTTAATCATTCATTTATGAACTCTTCGGTGTTCTTATTCCATCTAACTACTCATGAGACATTCTTCATTGTAACGGAGTTGAGACAATCAATACCACCTTGTTTCTCTAAGATTCGTATTGGTTGGTTATATCTGTATTATTATTCATGCATTATTTTTGTATACATCGTAGTTCTTTGATATTTGATTTTACATGCTTATTTATGTTTTCCTTGTTTTTATGGTTTCTAACTAAGTATGTTTATACTCAAACCTATAAATTCCATTGTTCAACACATGTCTTTTCTGTTTCTATGGAACAATGGTTGGATAAGGTCATGTGGATGTGGATTTAATGGGACTTATTATGATATTAATCCCAGAGACATTATATAATGTAATATAGACATAACAGAGGTTTAAAAATAGATAATGGTAGTATTACCATTATTATACGGAGAAATTATACTAATAGTTACTCTTTTCATTGGATATTTTGGACTATTTTAGTTAATTATAATTTATGACCCCCCATTTTTGTGATATTGTAATTCAATTCTAGTCCCTAGACCATAGACTATTGGAAATAGTTTTGGTTAGTAGTCCTAATATAAATCAATCCTACGATTGAACCTAATTGGTTGGTTCCTATAAAATTTTATCAAATAATCTAATCTTGTGGAATGTTCTCAGATATACTTTTCCTTTTAGAATCTATTTGGTAACAATAACATACAATTTTATGGGGTTGTTGATTTTTATTTACTCTCCTTGAAAGCTATAATTGGTCTATCTGCATAACTATCCTTTATCCATTGAAGAAAATAAAAAAATATTCTCTCTAAAACCATAATATATTTATTATGGGATATAACTATGTTGGTAGATTCATCATATAGTGAGTACTCATGATCATTCTTGTACATACTCTACCATCCGATGAATGTATTATGCTATGCTTTCTTGATCATCATATTCATACCTACTGATTGAAATCATGTGTTCGATGGAAAGGCATTGGTATTCCCATTCATGTGGATAGTCTTCTCACCAATTAATAGTGAGTTATATGTTTTTGTATATTGATACTCGATTAAGATAAAAAATTTTGCAATGATTGGATGTCTTCTCTCTCCCCATGAATTCAGTTCGGATATTTATCATAGAGAATGTGGTATTTCTCAATGTTGATGGTGATACTACTGAAAGACTAATGACACAACATATGTTTGATGGAAGAGGCCTCATTATTGTATGATTAGACCTAATTCCTTCTATAATTAGCTATCAACAATAGTTTAAGAATCCCTTTTCCAAAATATTTAATCGTTTAAATCCATGATGATGATTAATGTATTGGGATTAAAATAAGAAACTATGATCCCTTATTGGATAGTTCCTTCACACAACTAATTAATAGACTTTCCTATTATAGTTTTAGTTTTATCTGTTGTCATAAATATAGTCTTTAAAATATAATTTTGAATCATTCACATGGTGTAATTGCATTCATTATGTTTAAAATATCGAATCATTGATTTGTGAGATGTTTTTTAAGAATTATTTTAGTGTATCTATTGGAGTTCAAGGTCCCAAAATAATCCAAATAAAAATAATTCCTATGTTGATATATCCTTATTATAATATTTCATGTTGTGATGTCCACTATGTTATTCTAATCATACGAATGAATATAGAAGATATGAAATTTTTTTTTGGTTTAATGTTATATTTTTTCAAAAAAACACGAAAATTGTTTTGTTTTCAGTTCCATGTTATTAATAGTAAATCGGATAATCATCATGTTGTATACCCTTTTTCTTTTTAGGATGTTATTACTGGAGAACAAATGATAAATGAATCAATGGAATTGGGTGACACATAAAATCTTCTCCATGATCACAACACTTGTATTATTCCCTAGCCTCTATATAGTAGAGATGATATAAGTTTTTATAAATCATATATAGTGAATTCCAATGAATTCTCAATTACTAATGTTCACTAGAGTATGACATTCCGATTTCCCCTAGACCCACATACAATTTTTTATATGCACATGTTATTCACCTAGTTTTATACATTTTGATCATAGATATTTCCATGGATCTTCGAGAATGATCCCATCCAACTAAAAATATTCTATGTATGGTGATTATTTTTCACCCAACATTATAGGGGATTTTTTTACCATTGATTGAGAATGTATCATTTTTTCAACATGTTACCATAAAATAAAAGTGGGGTGGTTGTAACCATTTTGGTGTTTACTAGTTTTACCATGGATGTTTAATAAGGAGTAAGTTGTTGTATTAATACAATAGGTTTTTTATATAGAAGTGAGAAAATCCCCATGTGTGTCGAATATAGATCCAAAAAACTAGATGTTATGTTATCGTCCAAACAGTTAGTGGGTGTGGAATTGTTTTCCATCTCAAGGGAGAAAATTTTACATTTATATTAGTGTCGTAGAATTTATGGATGTTCTATAAACTAGACTGATGATTGACCATGGGAAGAAGCCAATGAATTTGTGCACCCTCATACCAAGGATAATAAGAGCTATTTTTTTTTATTTTTTTTGACGAAACTAAATCTACCAAAAAGATGATACAATGGATAGCCTAGCTAGAATTTCATTTCTTATAATATGAATATCGGATTCATTGATCATCTTGGTTGTTTGGAAGATATATCTGTAATTGATGGAGATGTTATATTAGTAAAATTATCGCATGTTTATTAGTCATATATCATTTAAAACATTGTGTTGAAGAAATTTTGGCTACTTTTGAATATTTTTCTTTGATTTTTTGGTTAATACTTAATGTATGATACTTTTCTCCAATTCGATTGATGGTGAATACTCACACCCGTGTTTTTGTTCAAAACATAATTTGGTTGTAATGTTGAAATATTAGTCATGTTTGGCTAGATGGTTTTTTGGACTATGGTGAGTACATAAAAAACATATCTTGTTGAATACTGAATATTTTTTACTTATAATAATTTCTATTACGATAGGAATCATTATCAAGAGCCACATTAATACTTCAAATTCCTTACAATGTCATGCATAATGGTTTTGTTTATGTATACATATTCCTTGAGGAAACTAGTTTATATTTTGTATGATGTTCTCATAGGGTAAGTTGAAAATATTGTCACATGATCTATTTCTTTATTTGGGGAGTGGATGAATGAGTGGGGAAATCATAAATGTTAGAACCACCTATATTAAAATTTATGGAATTGTGTTACCCTAAGAGAAGTGGTGTGGCCCAGACTAGTTTTATGAGGTGGTTGTTGTTACTGAGGTTCTAATTAATAACAATCAAAAATCAGTAATAAAACTATATGTGGTTAATAGTAAAAGTATATATTAATATATGAGTGATAATACATTGATTTGTTAATTATTTTTGACTCTTCTTTTTATTACAATATGGTGGACAATGTTAATCTAATTTCATTAGATAGTGATGATGGAGAGTGTTCCTTGTTTGAGGTTAGGGAAAGGGAATGTAAACACACATTCTGATTAGACTACATCTCTTTATATTATTATTGTTTTAGAAATGTTATTTTATTAGTTAAATTTCTTATATGGGAAGCATTCAAGGATTTGTCTCATTATTCAATCATTTTGAATTATCATTATATGTGGAAAACCATAGTACTCCCCCTAGAGTATATGAGGTTAATGAATGATTTGGGGGTGATATATGGAATCTGTTGTTATTTTTTTCATCCCTTGAGTAGGGATGAATCCTAAATGGAGTTCATTGACAAAGTATGTCATGAGTAAAGTGGGTTCAGTTATCCTCGTATTTCATTCTTTAGGAGCGATATGATAAGGAATCTCCATATAAGTAATTTGGTTTCCATGATAATAGATAGTGATATATTATGTTTTTTAGATAACACTAATATAATGGTGTGTGAATGGTGTGGGGTTGGATAACAGTTTCGACATAGATATGTTTATGATCGTTCTTTAACTCAAGGTAATATAATTTTAATGGAAAATGTGTTTAAGGTGAGGGGGTTTCGACGACCTATAATTTCCCTAATTTAAAGTCACGTCCATTGATATATCTTCATCATCACATAAATATCCTTATCATAATATTGTAAAATTACCCAAATATAATAACATTAAAGAATATTATTTGTGTTTTTTATTGTATAATGTTTATTATAGATTTCTGTTAAGCCATGTTGGAAATGTATTTCTTATCATTCCGTAGAACATTATAATTATAATAATATATTATTTATGTATCATTATTGATAATATATTATAAAATATCTATATATTGTGTATAAAGTCATCGAATAGTCAAACAATGAAAATATTTAAAATAAATAATTATGTTTTAAAATTACCGTGAGATATGTCTTGTTTTAATGAGGAATTAAAAGACATAAGAGTCATTGGGTGAATAATTCCTAATAAATTAATTATTTAATTCGTCAATTATTTATTTATCTGACACATTTTTTATCAATTAGAATCTATAATAAAATATTCATTTTAAAAAAATCTAAATGGATATCCATCAAACCACAAGAGATTTTTTGGATAGATCTCATTGTGATAATAATAGCTCATAATCAATGATATTCATAGATCTAATGATGAATAATATATACAAGGACCTCAAATGAAATTTCTTATAGGTTCATTACTCACCAATTATATAAAATTTCTATTGTATGTAATATTTTTTTACCCAATTATTGATTTTTGAAAAAACAATGGATCAATTCCTCTTAAAAATATTCCATGATAAGAATAATTTCACAGCCCTATGAACCTACATTTTTCATTATTGAATCAATTTCATGTGGATAATTAATGTTACAGAATGTGAGTGAAAAAAATTTAACAATGTAAATCCTCTTTCTATGATTAGGTCACATAGTAGAAATTTAAAACATCACATATAAATACAAAGTTAATTATTCTCAAAAATAAATAATTATATAATAGCTAGCAGTTGTAATAATAATATTATACAATATTTTATATGTAGAGTAAACATATAATAATATAATAATAATATTAAAATTCTAATATTCTCAATCCACGAGAAAGACAATTCTAATGATCGAAGACATATAAATAAAGCATATTTTTACTAATAAAATATTATTTTCTAAAATTTATATACATATAACCATGGAATAATATATTAATTAATAATTATTGGAAAAATAAATATTTATAGGAAGTAGTAAATTCTTATTACGGTTCAAAATATGAAAGTTAGAATAGTTAATTGATTGTTGGAATAGTAATGTTACCATAAGAATAGTTATCTAGATGCTAGAATACTAACATATCTTTTGAATAAAGAAATAATTTTTAGTCACCTTATAAATGAATACATATACATATATCATTTAATATGAAATGTATTTTATAGAATGGATTAATTAAGTGTCGGTATTTTAATTATACTTCAATGATTTTTTCTTATTTTACAAATAACAGAATGATTGAAAAGGAATTATATATTTATGAAATATATTGAATAATTAATATACTTTATATAAAATTAAACGATTGTTTTATGATACTGTAATCAATTTTTCAATGTTTCATCAAATCGGTAATAATATTAAAAATGTAATTTTTTAAAAAAAATTATGATTGTAATGAAAATTATACTAATCATATTTAGTAAAATATTTTTATAAAATTACTTCATATTTATAAATATATTTGTTGTTAAATGTTTAGGGGTAATTTTTGGGATTATTCTAGAATAGTTGATATGTTGGTGAATAGAGAAATATGGTTATTTTCGGTATAAACTATATATAATAATTTTGATGTCCTTATTGATTTATGAATTATGTAAGAACCACTTTCTGTCAATATCCTTCATTATTTAATTTTATCTATAAGAATCATAACTATTAATAATCTTGATCCAAAATAGTAAATGAATGAATGAAATAATAAAGATAATTTTCTCCTCCACTATAAATACCACTGCTCACCCCTCTTCTCCTCACACCATTTAAAATATTTAACATTTTTAAACATTTACAATTCCTATAAAATGATTCAACCCCATGTTTTGGATCTTAAAATATTAAAAAAATACCAATCCCATGTTCCTTAAGTATGATCACAAGGATATGATATTCATGAGGCAATATCATCCATCTTTCTCTTTTAAGTTCCTTCTTCTTCTACAACATACATTCCCTCATTATCCAAAGATAAATGGAAACTCTATTATCATAAATAAAATGTAAATTTTGTGTGTTAATAGAATACAAATTATCAAATATCTTCATTTCTATTTTAATAGTAAAACATAAAACATCGGTTATGATATGTTGATTCACGGCCTTTAGGGATGATGATTTTTTGTTTCCCTTATGGCCTTAAAATATAGTAATAAAAATATTATAATTTTTTAAATAGATTTTAAAATTTATATTTAATATTTTCTCATGATATATAAATAATATATATATATATAATATTACATTAAAAACAATACTATTTTGTGATGAGTGAACAATCTCAATAATAAACTAAATGATTATCATTATAATTAAATTAAAGAAATCATCCTTATATCATAAATCAAAATCATGTATAGGAAATTTCATTATATTTTATATATATTAATAACATTTATTTCAACTTATAGTGGTTTTCATCAATTTAAAAATAACTATAATAATAATACTCATTGGAAGTGGTCATAGAAGCATGGTAATAACGCTCTCGAAATAATTAAATTAATCATCATAACTCATAAAATTTAACATAAATGACAATAATAATTTATTTCAAATAAAATTTAAGTTAAAGAGGATCATAATAAATTTAATAATAACTACAGTTTTTTTATCAAGGTTGTTATGTTCATTTTCATAAAACATTTGGGAATAATGTTAGTGATCTATCTGAACCTGTATTTGTCCTCTAGGATACACATTCTATCACATTATATAAATTTATATCTTCATTCAAAAAAAAATAATTAATCTATTTTTTCTATATATTTACCAAAATGTGTTGTCATTATCAATTCCTTATTTTTTATGTAAAGTATATATTTTCAAAAGAATCATTTCTAAATTATTCATGATAACCAATCCCGATTAAATGGAACTTCTCCATTTCAAACACATATTCATTTATACTCCATAATCTATTTATGAAATCATTATTATTATAAAATAAAAAAAATTTATCTTGAATAAATATCTTAATTCATTTTTGGTTTTATACAAATAAACATTACTTTGTCTTATTCAAATAGTCATTCATCTTTTCACTTAAACTGCACTAAAGCATCTAATTTGTAATGTTTTCTAGACACAGTTTTTATATGTATATGCATTAGCTGAACATTATTTATCATGTTATAATAATGTATTACATATTTATTTATTAGTGTAATTTAAATAAATTCTATTATGAAAAATATTATGATAATCTCTTTCGTTATTCCTTCTAATATGATTATGACAACCATTTATCTACATGTGTAACACTAATGTTTATTCCTTACAATAAATTCATTTTTGGAAGAAATTTTAATGAATATGTCGTAATGGGTGCACCTAGATATTTCTATAATTCCTTTGGTAATTTTAGCCTTCTACGATGTCATTTATAAGCTTAAGGAATAAAACAATTACATTATGAAACATTGCCTACCATGTGATATATTCTTGGAATATAGCCTTAAAACATGTTTATGTCATTTTTTGTGTTGATATGACAATCATGTATTTTCATGATCATATTATTTATTATTTCATGGTATATCTTTCCATATAATTATTCATGTCTCAAGCCTTCTATATAAACATTACATTACTTCTAACTAATTTGTTATGCATTATTCCACTAATTATTCAACCATCATGAATTTTTAGAAAGTCTATTTTATTTATTTATACCTCAGTTTATCAAATTTTAATTCACAATTACCATGATCATATAGATTCTGATATTTTCTTTTCTGTTACCTTTTTTTGATGGATGGGTATTCTTGTCCTTATATTATAAGGATACCTTTAATCATGATGTCTTGGATTTTTTGGATATATTTCTTTTCCTTATACATTCAATTGTTTTATGGGAAGGCACATGAAATGTAATTGGGATTCATGATGTTTCATTCTAGTTGGATTCCTACCATTTTTTTAATTCATATTGTGATAATTTACACATATAGAAGTCATCCATGTTGTTTACTGTGAAAATTCTAATTTTTAATTAAAAAGATGAAATATAGGTTATTGTATCATAAAACTAAAGGGATTAATGACATATATAATGTTATATTACCTGTAATTACCCAATTTTCTTATTTCTTCAGGTAGGAGTTTGAGGTATCATTTTATTTTTATCCTTATCCACCCATTGAGTGCTCCTACCCCATGTGATTTATGGTGTCTTCCATCCATCTAGATCAATCCATTCCACAATTAATCAGTAGCTTTAAGGACTTCATATCATTGGGTAATCATTACTTCTTTTTTTCCTTTCATTTATGGTTTAAGAATATATTGTTTTAGGGATTTTTAATTGTATGGATGTTTATATAAATCCATTTTATTCATTGGTCATGCCATTTCATTCGAATGCAGTTCATGTGGTTTTAAATTTACGTTTTCTAAGGCCAATATGTATTATACACTCATTAATTTGGTTAATGATTATAATTTCAATTATTTGTGTCTTTTTTATTTATTTTGTTATATCCGATTGGGAATTTTGAGTTTTAAAATTGAAAAGTTCATGTTTTTGGTATTAAAAGTATTTTCTTATAAAATGGAATTACAATGAATTGAAGTAAAAAACGGATTTTCAAACACTAAAAAAGAATGGCTTGGAATTTCAATAGTTTAATATAAAAATAAAAAGTGGATTCTAATAATTAAATCATCAAAAATAGCATTGAAGGAACCGTGGGATTGGAAATATAGGGAAAAAAGTGGTCTTAGTGTGTGTAGAAACACTATGAGGTAACCTGTTATATGTTGATGGTCTAATGAAGGATTTAATGTTAGTTTGGATCCAAATTTATACTTTATTTTTCTTTTGAGTGTCTCGTATTTATTTACCCATATGTTAGATCATGGGTGGTAAGTGAACTTTTGTTTCATGTTATTTATTATATGATAGTTTTTTCAAGGATTTTAGATCACATGTAAATTTATATTATACTATGATTACCTTCATGTTTCTACATTTGGGAGACATGTCATGAATTTTATAAAAACTAATAGACTTTTTGAATTTGTATTTTCAAATTGATTTATTTGTAAATATACTTTTAAAACTATGTTTTTTACATATAATTTCACATTATTGATATTAAAACTTATATAGATCTTTCAGTTGTTTAACAATGTGTTGTATCTCTCAGACAATACTTCTACCAATGGGATAACATATAATTTTTTTCAAAGAAAAAAATTTAATGGAGGAGGATTATATAGTATTTCGGATTCACATTATATTCCAATTTTATTTTTGTATAGTTTGGGGGTCACATTTCTCTCAGGAAGACCTTTTTTTGACATACATTTAACTATTTCTACATTACCTAGTATTTATCAGTTGTATCTATCATTATTTTTGAATTCTAATTTGATTGTTTGTCTTGTTCGGTTATATATAAGAGTTTGTTTTTTATCTTGTTTACCCACCTCATGATGGGATGACATGGGATATAGTTTGGTTGAACCTAGTTGGTCTGTTATAATTATGTCTTAAAGTGGTTTCTCATCCTGTAGTGTTTTTTCACTACATAAGATTGTTCTATGTTATTGTTATTCATGAATAGGATCATCAAAATTCAGAAAGTATATGTGGATAAGGGGTCTGTATATATCACTATCATTTCATTATCTGAGTCTTCATGAGTGGTCAGAAAATACATACTATGTCAAAGACCATATATTTAATACATTTAATAAAAGTATATGTAATATTTATTTAAATTAACCTATATATATATATTTTAGTACAATGTGAGTTTATGATTTTCATGCCCCGACATCCGAATACCCCATGTGGGTGCCGTACAGAGGATCAAATTCAGTTCAGGCTCTGAGAAACTAGATAATTTTGAAATATTTCATCTGCTAAAATCTATTACCTGGAAAATGTTAATAAAAAATGCAGGGTGATCATATGAAGGACCAGAAAGGGGTTTTATGATAAACCAATATAGCTCTTGAAAACATTATTTAAAACGTTCTATAAAACATTTTTCATAATGAAAAGAAATAACACATGTAATTTAACATAAAAGTGCTCAATTAAAAATGTGCTAACAGTAATCCAAGGATTCATGAATTAAATACATGCATGAAAATTTGAAGCAACAAAAAAAGACGTTCTAAACAATTATGACATATCCATATGAGAGAAAAAATAAAAAAGGTTTGAGTAATGATTAAATAGAGTTGCAGATAAAGGTTATAACTTCAATTTCAAACATCGAATACTAAATTACTGATTACTAAACAAATGTCATGCTATCTGCTTTTACTTTTCTAATACTCATAAGAACTGGCTCTTAACCATGGATATTATAGTAGTAGTATATCTATTTTTTTAAATAATTATCATACACATATTGAGGGAATGTATAATGTCGGACTTTAATTTATTTATCAAGGCCTCGGCCTAGACCTAGGGGATGACTATAACTGAAACCCAACTCTAATATCCTCTGTAACCAAACTCCATCATGGAGAGCCTCTATAACTGGACTCTAACCTAGAGGGTCTGCTATAACCAAACCCCAACATGGAGAGCCTCTGAAATCGGACTCCATCTCGGAGAACCTCTATAACCAGACTCTAACCTGGAGGGTCAGTTGTAAATGGACCCCATCCTAGAGGTGTTACTTTTACTAGTCCCCAACCCGGAACATACTAATCCAATACATTTCTTATATGTTTACTTAGTTCAATTACCAAAAGTGTCAAATACCACATTGAATGCCTAATTACATGTCTATTATTTTGGGTTTCCAATACCACTCCATATTATTAATTTCATAATCCATTATTATAAGTTATGAATAATAAGTTGATCGATTTATCACATAAATTAATGACATACAATTCCTCCATAACATTCAATTCTATACATTACATGTTCATAACTTCGGATATGTATTATTCATGCTAACTGTATGTGATGATAAATGGAAATGATATTGGACTAAAACATATTATTTGAATAATAATCATCAAAACAACAATCATAAACTATTAAACCTTCATTGTGAATGTGATGTTAATTTTAAACGTTCATGTAATGGGGTTACCACATAAAATGGTAGCTTGTTATTTTTTCCAAGTCCTTGATTCATGTAAAAGAATATTTATAGTTTAAAATGAAAAATTTAAAATTAAGACACATGTCATTTGTAAAAAAGCATTCTTCATTGAGTACAACTATAAATAAATTTTAAAATGGAACTATTTAATCCAAATATGCATAATAGACCAAATTACGTTGAAAATATTGTCATTTCAGCTTATCCAATGTATACATGGTTTATTACACATTTTATGAACATGATCTAATTACTGAAGCATTTAAAATAATGGATAAAAAGACTTTGACCTATGAAATTATTACAAGGATAATATCATTAATGGTTCTTCAATTAAAACTAGTTTGACGTAGGACATACGTATTTAGAAAACTAATGTTTTTCATAATATTACAAATCCATTTGAACCCAAAACTATATTCATATCCATACTAAACAAACCAAAATATAATTTTCAACCTTAGAAATATTTACACATAGAACATTTAACTGTGGAGAATCCTGGATTTAATTTGATATGATATATGTATATATAAACCATATATATATATATATATAATTAAGTGTATGAACATTTTATTTTACAACCAAATCAAGTACTTATTATGTTGGTCAAACAATGATAATCACATTTAAAAAACCAGAATATGTTTATGATGGAAAACAATATGTAAACATATATATGTATGTATGAATATATACATGTTTGATTATACCAAGTGTTTGTATATGATTTCTCCCAAGAAGGAAAAAGCATAAAAAAATAAAACCAAACAATTAACGAATACTCTTTAGCATTGTTTAATCACCAAACATAGTTTTATGAATACTAATTTTGGGTTATTATAAAAACATATAAGTATATCCTTATATATATATATACAAGAACCTACATTATTTGGTAAAATTTTTGTATAATATATGGTTCCTTGCATGTCGAGGTTCTTAAATTGACATCGAAACTCATGTTTAAAAATCATATTTTTTGACATAAGGGTTTTATGAAAAACTGTTGGGCTATACCTATATAAATATATAGTATGTACTTGTGGTATGTAAAGATGTTTCATGGGGAAATTAAACTTCAGATCCACTAATACCCTATACTCGAAGTTGTATTTCAATTAAATTGGAGTTCAAACTCCACTGTAAGTTAATGTATATTTATATATCATGTGTATATATAAACATAAGAAATGAAACTTAAAAATAAAGTCAAATACAATAACCCTACCTTAGCATGAGGAGGATGAGGAGTAAGAGTAAGAGGAGCTCATAAAGGCACTAGAAATTCCGGTGGAGACATTTTGGGGTATGCAGGAAGCTGATAGCAAAGGACTGATAGGTTTTGGGATGCCCCGAGTGTGTTTCTTTATAAACCATAATGAATTATTTAATGCAATTATATGGAATCTGTGGCCCAAGAGTCCTTTAAAAAACTAATATTAAGCACTTTTGGAATCCATATGAAGGAGGGAGACTAACGACTGTCGAGGGAGAAGAAATACAGTGAAATATATAGTGTAGGGTTACTGGTTTAGTCAAATCCTAGGGGAAGAAGGTAGTGTGGAAGAGAAATATCAGTGAAAAAAAGATAATGATGGGTTGGGATTTGATCCGGGTTAAATCCAGTGATCGGGGTTCATCTATGGTTTCTATAGGTGATGGAAATCTCAGATCGATATATGTTATGATAGGGTGGCTCATGATCATCACAGCATTTTAAAAACATCGAGTGTCCATGATTAGATCATGTCGTATCGAACGTACCATGAAAAACGTGGTGATATTCATAGTTGCTAAGGGTCAGCATGGGGTCGAGATCGATGGCCCATATTACATGATACGTGACCCAACATCCTTGATCTCATTTCACGCAAAAAACGCATCCCCCATCGAATCATGGAGGCATGTGTAGCTTCCTTCTACGCCCAATCCTCTGAAGCATCACTCAGAAATCACACAGCCCACGCAGATGGCGCCATACACACGGGCTCCAGCTTCCCCCGCAGCCCTCGACATACCAATGCCCCACCACATCCTTGTGCCCACACTGCGCGCTCATGGTATCCTACTCTTGTGAGGCCTTTGGGAAACATATTCCCGCACTCAGGCTGGCCGAGGCTTGGGAAAAGGGCTAGGCTCAGCCACCTACCGTGAGCTGGCTCCTGTGGCCCAGCCATAAAGGGATGGCTCTAGCGGGTCTAATTTGTTTTATAAAATCTATCCTAAAAACGATAATGATGTATTATAGAATAATATTATATAAAAAATATCCTTTTTAAATATAACCTAAATATTAAAAAAGTTTAATGAATACCTAAATATACATTATCAAAATATCTTATTAGTCAAGTTATTTATAAAAAGTAAAGCTTTAAAAATCAAGGTTATAAATTGAAATTTTTGTATACCTGTCAAGACCGATCCTCGGGGCGCATGTCGTGACTACCCCAAGCCCTCCTTCCATAAGGATGGGGATGGAGAATAGCACAAAAGGCATAAATCCCGATAAAAAAAGGAAGGCATTTCCTTAAAAAAGTAAACAAACACAATAGAATACGCAAATGAAGTATGCACTAAGTAAATCTAAGTATAAAAGTAAGCGAGGAAAAGTAAATGGGCCAGTATTCAATCCCAACTGTAAAGTACAGTACAACTGAGAAGCTAGTACAAAAGTAAATCAGTAACCACTGTGTCATCCTCCAAGAATACCATGTGAAGGGTGGGTACATATGGCCAACTCTGCACCATAGGTCCATCGGTCTGCTTTGTGTACATCTCGCTAAGTGGTCCACCTCCAGGTACCATCCATCTCGACAACACTCTGTCTCAATCAGTGTTGTCTGTCATCTGCAAATAACACAATGATGTGCATGCATTTCACATGTTGGGGTGAGTATAACGATACTCCATAGGGACCCCGAGACCCCCGAAGGTCTCCTAGAATTCAAGAAGGATAAACCAAAAAGGGAAGATGCAATCACAAAGTATCAACCCACACGAAGTGTCAACCAACCATACTTAGGTATATTCCCATACATATACCTAAATTATCAATCACTTTTCGGCTCCAACACTCAATCCTATGAACAAACCAGTCCACACAGGAAAGCACAACCCAGTCCACATAGGAAATCAATTAATTCCGATTGATGATAATGATTGAAAGTCAAGGCTCATCCCACATAGTTATACATCATTATTATAGCGATATAGATGATCAGATGTAGTCACTGATTCATCTATGCTATCAGACCCACGTAGAATACTAGACTAGCTATGTTGTCGGACCCACGTAGGATACTAGACCATCTACTCTGTCAGACCCATGTAGGATACTTATACAGAATTCAAACTATCAGACCCGCGTAGGATACAAGAACAATGGTCATCAATGTTGAACCCACGGAGGATTACAATACAGTTGTCTTCATCGTCGAACCCACGTAGGATTCCAGTACTGTAGTCGTCACAGTCGCAGCCAGCTCTAGGGTTCGCGCACATAGCACGCTCAATTCTGGGAGGGTCCACACCTCAAGCCAATGGATGACACATAAACTATCACAAAGTCCTGAGTTGATGTATCCTTATGTTCCTTCTCGTAAAATTAAACCCAACGTCATAGATGAAGCATCAATCAGACGCCTGGTCTGAGAGTTATTGGATTTTAAGTTTCGAGGTTCAGTTGGACTCGTGATCGATTCAACATGACCCTACTCCATCTCAAACCAAATCTCTAGTGTGGTTTAATCAAGTCACACTCTCACTCCAAGGATTCCAGTTCCACAGAAAGTTTGAAAAATTGATTCATGGTGACAATGCTATGGAGGTTTGTGCAGGGACACTTGGTTTGCGCATGGTATAAAGAAACCGTGTGGCCAGGCCGTGCGAAGTCTCTGGATGAGACAGTGGCTACCGCATGGTTGGAACATGGTTTTCCAAACCATGTGTACAAACCGTGAGATGTCCTCGGGTGGGATAGGGGCTACCTCATGGTTGGCACATGGTTTTCCAAACCATGTGGCCACATAAAACTAGGGTTTTAAGTCCCGGGACACTCAGGATTTCCCATCTTTTCCCTATTCTTCCTCCCACTCGTACCATATGAGAGAATTACAGTTTTCAATGGTTATGTGAGCTACATTGATTGTTTTGGAGTAAAATAAAGGGGGTTTCTTGGTGGATCAATGGGGGTTCTCCATTATTCACCCCAACGCAAAGCCACCAACTTTCATCGTTATGAACACACCATTCAAGAAGAACATCGGAGGGGTCGGGACATGTTTGTTTGGCATGCATGCTTCCTTGTTAGAGAGGCATCAAGCGGCTCACCAAGTTCATAAATCATGAATTATAAAACATTAAAATATAATACTAATCGTGGGTAAACTCATTTTGGTTGATCAACATCCCCCATGCTTTCCAAGAATGAGGAAATTAATTGTGAGAATTTGATAATTCAATTAATAACCCCTACCTCAAATATGCAGTTTCACGTCATCGATCCCTGGAAAGAGGATTAAAAAATGATGTCGGGGTGCTTCCGAGGATGAAGCGGTGTCTCCTCACTTGTTGCAGTATAAGAGTAAGGAAGACACGTCCTCGTTCTTTGTAGAAGGATGAATCTCTTTTCTAATTCCAAAGGTTCTTCCAAAATATTTTCCATACAAATATTAAAATAATGATTTCCCCTATTTTAAAAAGATTTTCCAACCAATTCAAATTGCTTTAAAACAAGATTAATTAATTAAAGAAGTCATTAATTAAAATATATGACACAATTTATTGGAAGAGAGATGAAAATACTCCACCAAAATAAATGAGGGGATTTTGTCAAATTAATTGAAGGGGAGTCAATTGGGGGTTGAGGGGAGGTGATATGTTAGGGGCTCATGTGGGCACCACCTCACAAATATCCTCTCATGAGAGGTTATTTGGTTGTGGTCCCCACCTATAACTTCCCCTTGTAGGATATAACTACCAGATATAAATAAAATTATGTTCAACAATTTTATTTTATTTATTCTAAATCCCCAAAAATTAACTTTCAACCCGCACAAAACACAACTACGGTAAATGTCACCTTAAGCGAATATCGGTGTTGTGAGTTCCTCGGTGCCCTCAGATTTCAATTCTGAGCACCGGTTTACAAAATAGAAAAACATGCTCATCCGTTCACTGAACGTACCCAAACAAAACTTCAGAAAATTACTCTGGGAACACCGGGCCTCAAAATCATGTTCCATAAAAAACTGTGTACTCATAAAATTCCGAAGAATTTATGAAAAAAAAATTCCTTGAAATATTCAGGTCTTTATATTACCCAAACCTCATGGATTTATGTCCCCGTAAAGCTACAACACAAATTAGGGAAACAAATGAGGGTATTGAACACACATCTAAGCCTCCCGCCCCCTTGTTCTCTCCAAGAAGTTCTCGTGCTACCAACGAATGCGCACCAGAGGAATTGACCGTCCACGTAGGACCCGCTCCTTTCGATCCTAGATCTCCATCGGGACCTCTGTTAATGTCACTATGTCATCGATGTCCAGCATTCCATGATCAATGATGTGGGACTTGTCATGCACATATCTCCTTAGCTGATATACATGGAAGACGTCGTGCACCTTATGCAACTGAGGTGGAAGGGCCAGGCGGTAAGCCACCTATTCTACCCTTCCGAGGACCTTGAGCGGCCCGATTAAGCATGGAGATAACATTCCACCCCTGTCAAATCTTCGTAGACCAATTCGAGGAAAGACACATTGGAAAACATGGTCGCCATCCTCGAAATACAGTGGTCTCTGTCTCTTATCAGCATTGGACTTCTGCCTGCTCTGTGCAGTCTTCATCAGCTCTTAGATGATCTGAACCTTCCCTGTCATAGCCTGAACCATCTATGTTCTTACTAGTGTTGACTCTCCTGGTTCAGTCTAGCATAGAGGTGATCTGCATGGTTGGCCGTATAGTGCCTCGTATGGTGCCATCCCGATGGTGGAGTGGTAGCTTTTGTAGTAAGGAAACTCAACAATGGGTAAGTGATCCTCCTAGTTGCGACCAAAGTCAAGGACACATGCACGGAGCATGTCCTCGAGGGTTTGAATGGTTCTCTTAGTTTAGTCATTCATCTAAGGGTGGAAGGAGGTTCTCAGACATAGGTACATCCCAGATGCGTCCTCCCAACCCTTCAAAATCCGGGAAGTAAAGTGATCATCTCGATCGGATACGATAGTCGATAGCACACCATGAATCTGTATGATCTCTTTAACCTAAAGGCATCTCAAGCTCTCTACTGAGCCCTGCTCTCTGATCGGAAGGATGTTGTCCAACATTGTGAGTCAGTCGAAAATCACCCAGATATAGTTGTGTCCCCTTTATGTGCATGGAAGCCCCCTCACGATATCCATGGATATACCGTCCCAATTCCACTCCGGATCCTCCATGGGATGTACCAAGCCTGCTGGTACAGGGTTCCCACCTTCACCTACTGACAAGTTAGGCATCATGAAACGAACTCTGCTACAACCTTCTTCATACCCGGCCACCAGTGTTGTCGTCTAAGATCCCGATACATCTTCTCCACTCTTTGATATACCGCTAGAGGGGACGTGTGAAACTCCCTAAACACCTCATCCTATAGTGAAACTGATACCATGGTATGTCCTCTGAATAGGATGATGTGCTCCACACCTTCATGAAATCCATGAGGGGCCTGCCATATTGATATCTGAGCATGTCGCATCTCACATTCAACGTCTTCACGCTGCGCCTCCCTGACCCGCTGAAGAAAATGAGGTGTGATTGTGAGTGATTGAAGAAAGGATACATCATCTCTATCCACAATGGATATCTACAATTCAGCTAGCTGCTCCGTCACCTCTCCTAGTAGTTGTATGCCTGACCTCCTTCTGAGAGCATCTGCTACTATGTTCCCCTTCCAAGGAGTATAGACTATCATGAAGTCATAGTCCTGGAAGAACTCAAGCCATCACTGCTATCTCAAGTTTAGGTCCTTCTACAATAATATGTACATGAGACTCTAGTGGTCATAATAGACTACAAAACGTTTGTTCATAAGATAGTGTCGCAAAATCTTCCAGGCTAATACCAATCCTTATAACTCCAGGTCATGGGTAGCATTATTTTTCTCCTTCTATCTCAACTATCGTGAAACATAGGCAATCACGGCCCGCTCCTGCATCAGAACACACCCGAGTCTGGTCATTGGCACGTCGCAGTAAACTATGTACCCTACACCCCCCTCCGGTAGCCTCAACATGGGCGCACTAGTCAACCTCTGCCTCAACTTCTGAAATCTCTACTAGAATCTATCTGATCACACGAAGTGTTTCCCATTCTACGTCAAAGATGAAAGTAGTTATGAAACTCTATAAAAGTCTAGAACTAATCTCCAATAGTACCCCGCCAGACCTAGAAGACTCCACACCTCTGTCACGCTTCTATGTGGATCCCAAGCAAGTATTGTCCCTATCTTTGTTGGATCCACTGCAATTCCATCCTCCAAGATGACGTGTCCCATGAAGTCAACCTTTAGAATCTAGAACTAAATCTTTGAGATATTACCACAATGTTGGTGCTCTCAGAGTGTATCCAGTACAAGCCACAAGTGGTAGGTGTATTCTTACATAGTTTTCAAGAATATCAGTATGTCGTCAACGAAAACTACTATAAATCGATCGAGGTAAGGCTGTA
Source organism: Viscum album (assembly GCA_963277665.1). Classification (NCBI taxonomy): domain Eukaryota; kingdom Viridiplantae; phylum Streptophyta; class Magnoliopsida; order Santalales; family Viscaceae; genus Viscum; species Viscum album. The sequence goes on along the minus strand of OY728157.1, from coordinate 37,962,808 downwards.
AGATCCTGATCACGCGACTCATGAACAACGCTGGAGCGTTGGTTACAGCGAAGGCCATATTCAAGAACTCATAGTGGCCATACCGAAACTGGAGTCCATCTTCTGCACATCCTCATATCGAACTCTGAGTTGATGATATCCTGACCTAAGTTCTATCTTTGAGAACCATCATGCTCCATTGAGATAATCAAATAGGTCATAAATATGGTGGAGTGGGTACATGTTCTTCACGGTCAACTAATTTAGGTGACGACAGTCAAAACACAGTTGCAAGCTCCCATCCACCTTCTTGGTGAAAAAAATCGGAGATGCCTAGGGTGAAACACTGGGTCGGATAAAACACTTCCCCTACAAGTCCTCCAGCTGTACCCACAGCTCATGAAGCTCAGCGGGAGCCATCCGATATACTGGAGTAGATTCGGTGCTGCCCTGGGGTACATGTCTATGTTTAAGTATACATCATTACGAGGAGGTAGTCTTGGAACGTCGTGAAGATAAACATCCATATACTGATCAACCACAACAAGAAAACTCGGAATCCACATATCAACCGCTTCGAGGATGAGAATAGCCAACTGATGTGTGATTGGATGCCCTCTCCACTTCGAAAGTCCATCCGGCGATGTAGAGGCACCCTTCTTGTCAGTGAAGGTGAACTGGCTCCCATCAGTGCTGAAACACCACACTTTGATCCTAATGCAGTCGATCTGAGCATGGACTCTAGACAACCAGTCCATACCCACGATGACATCGTAAGGCCGCGACACCGCTACAAGAATATCCCAGATGAATCTATCACCTCCTATAGTAAACTCACACTGTCGACACCAGTGATTAATCATCGAGTCTGCTCTCATAAGAGTCTCTAGTAGTATAAATCGAGCCAATGGCTCCGTCGGAATCTATGAGCTCCGAACAAGTGCAGTGGAAATAAAATAATGACTTGAACTTATGTCTACAAATACTGCAACAAATGTTGAGTACAGATATATAATACCATGAATCATATCAGGTGCGTCGTGGTCGTAGGCCATGACTACCTGGAGCTGAGCCTGCCTCTTTCCTCCAGCTCCCTGTGGTTGGGGTGGACCTCCTGGTGGTGGTGGTGGTAGAGCCTCAAAACATCATCCACCACCCGTTGCTCAACCATCTCCTCTTCCTCATCTGCTGACTCCCGATAGAACACCACAATCCAACCTCTACCTCTGCCTGGAACATCCATCTACTATCTTCTGCTTGTCCGCATGGCGAGTCGGGAAGTCCTGAGCGATGTGACCCTACCAGCCGCATGCATACCACTGCCTGCTCCTCGTATAGATGGCTCTGTTCCGTGTGCCCTGCACAACAGAACCTATGTCCTGTGATCCCCCACCTGATGGCATGGTCCGCTTGGACCTCTACGTCATATGTATACTACCAGCTGTATAAGATTTTGCTACGTGTCTCCCTGCGGTGGGTCTCACCACGGGTTTCATCTCAGCATGAATTCTCTCCAAAAGAAGGGATTCCTCTAGTACTCCTGCTTGCATTGGAATACAGAGGGAGATTATCGAAGCCCTAATCTCATGTCTGAGTCTCTACTCAAAGGTCTGGTCCATGACGAATGGGTCTCGTACCACGTCTGTGGAGTAGAATGAGAGGTTAGTGAAACTCACTGAGTACTGAGCTACTGTCATGCTACCCTACTTCCGATGAGTAACTCCTCTATCCGCACAACATGAAGGGTGGATAGAATAAACTCCAAGCGGAAGAGGCTCTCAAAGTCTGTCCATAGAAAAGATGCCTCCTCACCCACCTGGAGCATCAGGCTCCACCATCTACCTACTGATGCGTGCAGGAGACTCTCAACAAGAATCTTCATAAGTTTGGCTGTTGTCCCTACCAATTTGAAAACCCTAACGATATCCTCCAGAAAATCCTCAGCTGCCTGAGGGACTGTCTCTTCATGGAACCTATGCAACCTCTGTTGCTGAACCTCATGAAATGCACTCAGACGACGTGCATTCTCTGCTGCAGGGGTGGTGGTATCGGTGGTCTAACAGGTAGTGGTACCGCTGGTGCCTCTGCTGTGATGGGGCACTGCATGGAGGCCTCGTTGCTCGGTGGGCTGCCATCTCGTACGCAACTCAGAACCCAAGCTGGCTTCCTTCGTGGGGATACCCTGAAAAGAAACAGGAGCAGCACTGTCAAACAATATACCTGGAGTGCTGACACTATGTAATCACAAAGGAAACTTTTTAAACACACATACAATCAATGTTTTCATGCACTGAGTTTGAAATCAAGGGTCAGGGTCCTAGTGTATGGATATGTCGGACACCACACGAACATTGGACTCCCTGGACTGAAAACCACACTCAAAACTCTTAACACTATTGCTTCTAAAAAATGAATGATCAGAGTCCTGAGTTCTGTGGTAGAAATGACTCCTTTGATTCCAATTTCTCACGACCCATCCTCGGGGCATGTTCTATTACTACCACAAGCCCTCCTTCCATAGGCCAGGGGCTGGCGACTAGCACCAAAGGCGTTAATCCCAATAAAAAGGGAAAGAATTGCCTTAAAAAGTATACAAACACAATAGAATACATAACTGATGTATGAACTAAGTAATACTGAGTACAGAAATATGTGCTGAAAAGTAAATGGGCTAGTATACAAAACCATCTATAAAGTACAGTACAAGTGAAAATCTTGTTCAAAAGTAAATCTGAAACCACTGAGTCATCCTCCGTGAATCCCATCTGAAGTGTGGGTACAGATGGACACCTCTGCACCTCAGGTCCATCCGTATGCTCCGAGTACATCTCACCATGTGGTCCACCTCTGGGTACCGTTCATCTCCACAACACTCTTCCTCAATCAGTGCTTCCTGTCGTCTACAACCAACCCAAAAAAGTACAGGCATTGCCCGTGCAGGGGTGAGTGTGACTATACTCAGTAGGGACCCCAAGACACCCGCAAGTCTCCTAAAATCAATGAAGGATAAACTACAAAGGGAAGATGAAATCACAGTGTATCAACCAACACGAAGTTTCAACCAACCCTACATAGGTATATTCCCATACATATACCTATGTTACTATCTCTTTTAAGCTCAAAATCTCGATCCCAAGTACAACCCAGTCCACACAGGGAAGCACAACCCAATCCACACAAGAAAGCAAGTCATTCAAATTGATGATAATTATTGAAAGTTAAGACTCATCTCACACATGTATACATCTTTCATATAGAGATAGAGATGATAATATGTAGTCACTGATTTATCTAAGCTTTCATACCCATATAGGATACTAGACCATCTATGTTGTTGGACCCACGTAGGATACTAGACCAGATACTCTGTCAGAACCATGTAGTATACTAGTACATAAGACAAACTGTCGGAACCAACTAGGATACAAAAACATTATTCATCATTTTCGAACCCACGATGTTTTCCAATATAGTTTTCGTCATTGACGAACCCATGTAGAATTCTAGTACGGTAGTTGTCGTAGTTTCATCCAGTTGTAGGGTTCCCGCACACAACAGGCTCGATTCTGAGAGGGTCCACTCCTCGAGCCAATTTTTGATACATAAACTATCACGAATTCCTGAATTGATATATCCGGAAGTACCATCTCGTCAAAATAATCCCAAAGAGGTAGACGTTCTGTCAATCGGACACCCGGTCAGAGAGAATTGGCTTTTTTGTTCCTGGGTTCAGTTGGATTCGTGATCTATCCAACATTACCCCACTACATCTCAACCCAAATCTCCAGTGGGGTATAATCAAGGCATAATCTCTCTCCAAGGATTCCAACTCCCCTGATGGTTTGTTAAATGGACGCACGATGAGAATGTTTTGGAGGTTTGTGCAGGGACGCATGGTTTGCGCATGGTCTAAACAAACCATGCGGCCAGGTCGTGCGAAGTCTCTGGATGAGACAGTTGCTACTGCATGGTTGGAACACGGTTTTCGAAACCATGAGGCCAAACCGTGCGATGTCCCTTGGTGCGACAGTGGCTACTACACTCTTGGAGCATCGTTTTCCAAACCGTGTTGCCAAGCCGTGCGATTACATAAAACTAGGGTTTTAAGTCATGGGCCACTCGGGATTTCCCATCTCTTCCCCATTCTTCCTCCTACTCATACCTTATGTGGAAATTCCCGTTTTCAATGGTTGTGGGAGGTCCATACCTTGTTTTGGAGGCACATAAAAGGGGTTTCGTTGTGGATCCAAGGGGGTTCTCCATTCATCACCCCATCGCAAAGCTGCCACCATTCATCGTGATGAACACACCATTCAAGAAGAAATTTCGAGGGGTTGGACCATGTTTGTTTGGCCCATACCCTTCCATAATAGAGTGGTAGAAAGCATATCACCATGTTCATAAACCAAGAATCCTCATACATTACACTATAATATGAATCGTGGGTCAACTTGTTTTGGTTGATCCACGTCCTCCATGCTTTCCAAGAATGAGAAAATTAATCGTGAGAAATTGAGAATTCAATTAATAACCCCTACCTCAAATATGAAATTGCACACAGACGATCCAGTGAAAAAGGATTCGAAGATGACATCGAGGTCTGTCCGAGGAGGAAGGGGCGTCTCCTCACTTGTTGTGGAGGAAGAGGAAGGAAGACACGTCGTCATTCTTCGTGGAAGGAGGAAGCTCTATTCTAATTCCAACGGTTCCACCAAAATATTTTACAAGAAAATATTAAAATAAGGCTTTCCCAAATTTTTCAAATATTTTCCAACCAATTCAAATTACTTTAGAACTAGATTAATTAATTAAATAAGTCATTAATTAAAATAATTGAAAAAATTGATTGTTGGAGAGATGAAAAGACTCCACCAAAATAAATGAGGGGGAGTAATCAAATTAATTGAAGGAGAGTTCATTGGGGAGTTGAAAAGTTAGGGGCTCGTGTGGGACCCACCTCACAAATATTCTTTCATGAGTTCTTATGTGGTTGTGGGCCCCACCTATAACTTCCCCTTGTAGGATATAACTATCAGATATAAATAAAAATATGTTCCACAATTTTTTTAAATTTATTCTTAATACCCAATAATTAACATTCAACCCACATAAAATGCAACTACGGTAAAGGTCCCCTAAATCGAATACTCGCCCTGTGAGTTCATCGGTGCCCCCCAATTTCAATTTTGAGCACCGGTTCAAAAGATAGAAAAACCCTCTCGTTCGTTCACTGAACGTACCCTAACAAAACATCAAAAAATTATTTCGGGCACACCGGGCCTCAGAATCAGCTGTTGTCAAATACTGCATACTCGTAAAATTGAAAAGAATATAAGAAAAAAATTTCCTTGAAATTTCCATGTCCTTAAAATACCCACCTAAAAAATTTTGTACTGTTATTATAGTAGTCAACATTAATATAATAAAAAATTATAGTTTGTTTAAAAGAATTTGAACATCTTTTAAAACACTTTTTTTAGAGATGAAGATCATTACATTGAATTTATTGAATATTTTCATAGTATTATGAATTCCTTAATACTTTCCAAAATTTTGTAATAGAAAAAAATTCACTATAACCAGGAGTTATCTAATAATCTCCAACTCGTAAATTTTGGGAAACAAAATTGAACTCGAATATTTTTAGTTAATTCACCTCAAGGCCAACGACTATAATTATAGCCGTTGGAATCCAACAATCACCATATAAAATAGTCTATTTGCTGCCTTAAGTAAAACCATGCCTTAGGTTGTCCAAAAATCAAGGTGATTGAAGATGTTGTTTCACGTCATACGATGGGTTCTTAGTGTGTTCGTAGTGGCTTTGGCTATTGTTATGTTCTTTATGATAGATTCTATGGACCCATATTACTTTCTTTGTGATATCCTTGGCTTAAGTGGTCTCCCTGTAATTCTGATAGGGGTTTTAATAGGTATATTTGGCTAGCATTAGTACCATTTTAATATAGATGATTAGTAATCACTACGGTGATTTTATTTAAATGAAAATCATTGTGTCCATTTGTGTGTTTTACTTGGTTGCATTCTAATATAAATGAAAACCATATTATTAAATTCTCATGAGAAAAAATTGTGTTCCTTTATTATGAAATTCAAACATAATGTAAACATAAACATATTAATACATGAAGTTCGAGTATTGGGGTGTTACATCATTCAACCCAACGAGGAGTTGCATCCTCACAATTCATTCAACATACACATAAGAGAAAAAACTCAGTTATCATCTTCACCACAACCTCCATCGTGGAGGGTCCTCCGGTGTGGCTAGGTGAATTCCAAAGTTTATTTTCAACTCTTAAGCTTATCTGGACTAGATACATTTTGAGAAGAAAGGGTTGAACCAATGAATAGTGCATTCAGGCCTCCATAGAGATGCTCGAGTGGTGGAAGGTTTAGAGATGATCAAATTGACCTTCTAATGAAGAATTTTCCAGAATCACTCTTGATTGAGAATATCTGTGTCCTAGGAATTGTCGTATAAACTGAAACTGAGGAGTTGGTACATGTAAGCTACACAAACGACTCCCTATAATGAAGCCTTTTGACATCTCTCTCTAGCAGCGAAGTTCCGGCCTAAAGTAAATCATAGAAATAGTTTATCATGGTATTTCCCTCTTCACCTGTACTTGGAAAACTGTAATGTGGATATTATATGGTATAAGTGGGAATTCTCCTAATATGAACAGAGAATGTCCAGTCGTTTTAACACTTTGAAGCGTTTCTTGCACATTTTTTTCAAATTTTTTAAAGGTAGGTAGTCTTCTTCACAGGATTGGACCAAGATGTTCTCTAGTATCTTGGTAGGGTGCGATTGGATGTGAGTTTGTACTTCCATATGAAAACTAATTATGAAGGATCAGTTGGTGAAACCTATTTAGAAACATAAACATAGATAAGAAATCCAAAAGGAAGTAGGGATAACCAATTTCATTGTCATACCACCACTTGATCTTAAAAAGAGAAAGACTGATTATTTCCCTTGTCCCATAATACCTGAATCCACAAAACTAGTTCAAAACGTTCAATCTTCCAAAACCATTTGCAACTCAAGAAATCAGGTTCAATATTTTGGGTTCACTTGTGTTGTCTCCAGAGTCTGAAATGTGAGGTGTATAATTGTGAGACGTCCATATGTACTTGTTGTCTATATATATAATGAGAGGATTTGTATTCAGGGATGTCAATGTCCATTACTTGAAAAAAATGGTCCTGTGACAATACATGAAAAATATATGCCGCATGGAGGTCTTATGCTACTGCAGCTTCTTGGAAGGACTTGAGGGATTGGATGACATCCACTAAGGTTGAGCATATAAAAATCCCCTCATAGTATTTTCCCCATCGTACGTAGGATAAAAATTGGTCTTTAATTATAATTTTGTAATCCAATCCCACTCTTCGGTGGAGTTGAAGTACTCTGGAAGAGTAGGTTATGTCATAGAGGTGCTTCCACATCATTTGGATATGGTAATAGTTTAAAAAAATTTCATGGCTGCCTGTGGAATTTATAGTTTTTAGGGTCTTATTGGTTAGAGACAGAAAACTAGTACATTCATTTTCCATCTGTAAATCTAGAAAAAATTCATATTTAGTAATGCATAAGTATATTTGTCTTTTTTTCAGTTCTTGTTTTCAAGAGTTATCTGAACTGAATCATATGATACAAATTTCTCTCCCTGTATCATGAATACCTGAAGCTAGTGCCGTATAGAGGATCAAATTCGGTTCCGGCTTAGAGAAACTAGCTACTTCTGAAATGATTCATCTGCTAAAAGTTGTTACATGAAAAATTTTAATAAAAAACATATGGTGAGAATATGAATTCCAAATAAGGGGTTATAATATAAGACAATATAACTTTTGAAAACATTCTTTAAAAAATTCCATAAAACATTTTTCTTAAGGAAAAGCTATAACACATGTAACGTATTATAAAAGTGGTCAATTAAAAACATGCTAACAGTAATCCAAGTATTTGTGAATCAAATATGTGAATGATAATTTTTAGTAACAAATAAAATACATTCTAAACATGTATGACATATGAATATGAGATCAAAAATTAAACAGCTAAGAGTAATGAATAATCCGAGTTGCGCGTAAAGGTAAAAACATCAATTTCATACATCGAATACAAAATTACAGAGTGCTAAAGATAAGTCATGCCATAATATTTTACTTTTATGATACTCATAAGTACTGGATCTTAACCATGGATATTAGTCATGTTGTATGTCCATTTGGTTAATTTATTATCATAAACAAAATGGGGGAATGTATAATGTAAGACTTTAATTTCTGTGTCAATGCATCAGCCACGCCCTAGGGCTAACTGTAACTAGACCCCAACCTGGAGAGGCTTTGTAACTGAACTCCATCATGGAGAGCCTCTGTAACCAGAATCCATCCCGGAGGGTCTACTCTAACCATAACCCAACCCGGAGATCCTCTCTAACTGGACTCCAATCCAAAGAGCCTTTATAACCAGACTCCAACTCGGAGTGTTTTCTGTAATCGTACCCCAACTCGGAGGGCTTACTTTTACCGGTTCACAACCCAGAACATACTAATCCCATACATTCCTCAAATGTTTAAAAAGTTAATGTATCCAAAGTGTCCCATACCACTTTGAATTCCTAATTCGATGACTTTTATTTGGGGTGTCCCATACCACTATAAATAATTAAATTCTAAATCCAGTATTATAATTTATGAAAAATAAGTACATCGATTTATCACATAAATTAATAATATACAATTCTTCCATAAATTTCAGTGAATTGCATAGTGTGTTTATAAATTCAGATATGTATTATTTATGTTCACTTCATGTTCTTTTAAATGAAAATGACATTGGACTAAACCATAATATTTGAACAATAATATTCCCAACAACAAGAAAAAACTAGTAAACCTTCATTTCACTTGTGATGTTAATTTAAAATATGAAACTAATGGGGTTACCACATAAAATTATAGTTCCTCTTTATTCCAAATCATTGATTCATGGAAATGAGTGGTTATAGTTTAAAAGGTCCAATTTTAAATTAACAAATATTTCATTTTTACACAAGTATACCTCATTGAATACAACTATAAAAAAATGGTGAATGGAAATATTTAATCCAAATATACAATATACAATAGATTACATTAAAAATTAGTTCGTTTCAGTTTATCAAATGTATACATGTTTTATTACACATTCTTTTCACATGATTCAATTATTGAATTATATCAAATAATGGATAAAAATGGTTTGACCTATGAAATTATTACAAGGACACTATCATTAAGGGTTATTTAATTAAAACTAGTTTGACGTGGGAAATAAATATTAAATAAATCATAATATTACAAATCCATTTGAACCTAAAACTATATTCGCATCCATACCATACAAACCAAAATATAATTTTTGATCTTAGGAATATTTACACATCAAAATTTTAACCTCTGAAAAGCCTGGATTCACTTTGAGATGATATATGTATATATAAACCATATATATATATAATTAAGTGTATGAACATTCCATTTTACAACCAGATCAAGTACTACTTACGTTGATAAAACATTGAAAAACACATTTAGAAAAACAGAAGATGTTTCTCATGGAAAAATATATGTATACATATATATGTGTGTATGAACATATAAATGTTATTATATACCAAGTCTGTATATATTATTTCTCCCGTGATGGAAAAAGAATAAAATAAATAAATCCAAACAATTAATGAATACTCCTTAGCATTATTTTATCACCAAAACTGAGTTTTATGAAAACTAATTTCAAATTATTATAAAAACCTATATGTATAACCTTATATATATATATATATTAAAGAACAAACATTATTTGGTAAACTTTTTGTAAAAAATATGGTTCCTCGCATGTCGAGGATTTTAAATTGGCTTCGAAACTCACTTTTAAAAATATGAATTTTGGAAATAAGTGTTTTATTAAAAACCTAAGTGATGTAGTTATATTTATATATATAGTATGTATTTGTGGCATTTAAAGAAGTTCCATGGGGAAATTAAACTTTGGATCCACTAATTCCCTATACACGAAGCTCCATTTCAGGTAAAGAGGAGTTCAATATCAAACGTATGGTGATGTATATTTATATATCTTGTGTATATACAAACATAGAAATTAATACTCAACAATCAGGACAAATACAATTCTCCTACCTTAGCCTTAGGATGAAGAGGAGGAAGATTAGGAGCTCGGGAAGGCATTGGAAATCCCGAAGGAGACATTCTGGGGTATAATGGAATCAGAGAGCGAAGGACAGAGAGGTTTTGGGATTCCCCTGGTGTGTTTTTTATAAACCATACTGAATAATTTAATAAATGTGTATGGAATCTAAGGCCCATGAGGCCTTAATAAAAACTAATAGCCAGCTCTTGTGGAATCCACGTGAAGGAGGGAGACCAGCGGCTGTCACAAGAGATGAAAAACGGTAAACTATATTTTGTAAGATTACTGGTTCAAGGAACGCCATAGGGGAGAGGACCATACAGAAGTGAATGATCAGAAAAAAAAATATAATGAATGGATGACATTTGATTTGAGTTAGATCCAATGGTTAGGGTACATCTGCAGTTTCTAAAGGTGATGGATGGATCAAATCGATCTATGATAATATTGGGTGGCTCCTGATCGTCGTGGTGTTTTAAAAACATCTAATGAAGTTGATTTCATCACGATAGATCGAATGGCCCATGAAAAACGTGGTGAAATTTGCAGTTGCTGAGGGTCGAGCCCAAGGTCGAGATCGACGACCTAGATCACGCGATACGTCATTCAATAACCCTGATCTTATTTCTCCCCAAAAAATGCATCCCACATTGAATAGAGGAGGCATGCACGGATTCCTTATAAGCCCAACCTCTGAAGAATCACTCAGAAATCTCATATAAAACACTTTGGGGGCCTTACACACGATCTCTTGCTTCCCCCGCAAGCCTCAACATACCCATGCCCCACCACGGCCTTGCACCTGCGTTGCATGCTCAGGTGCTCCTACTCCCAAGTGGCCATCGAGAAACCTATGCCCATGCTTAGGCTGTCCCATGCATGGGCTGAGGGATAGGCTCAACCACCTAGTGTATCCTACCTCTCTTGGCCCAGCCATATAGGACTGGCCCTAGCATGTCGAATTGTTTTATAAAAACTAATCTAAAATTGAGTATGAAGTCTTAAGGAATAATATTATTGAAAAATTATGCATTTTAACAATTAATATTATATAAAAAAGTTTAATGGATTGAAAATTATACATAATCTAAATATATTATTACTAAAGTTATTTATAAACACTAAAGCTTTAACATTCAAGGTTATAAATTGGAATTTTTGTATACCCACATAAAATCTTTTATTCTAATATTATAGTAGTCAAAATTAAGTTAATAAAAAAACATAGTTTGGTTAAATGAATTTGAACATAGTTTAAAACACTTTTTTAGAGATGAATATCCTTACACTATATTTTAGGAATATTTTAATAGTATTTTTAATTCCTTAATACTTTTAAATATCATGTAATTCAAAAAATCTGACCATTAACAAGACTTATGTTATATTCTCCAATTTGTAAATTTTGGAAAACTATGTTGAACTTGAATATTTTTAGTTAATTCACCTCAATGAAAAAGACTATAATTATAGCCATTGGAATCCAATGGTTATCCAAGGAAACAGTGTATTCATTTCCATATAAAAAACCATGCCTAAGGGTGTCCTAAATTCTAGGTGATTGAAGATGATGTTTAACATCATACCATTGGTGCTTAGTGTGGTTGTAGTGGCATTGGCCATTCTTATGTTCATTATGTCATAAATTAAGGACCCATATTACTTTCTTAGGGTTATCCATTTTTATGTGGTCTCCTAGTAATTCTGATATGGTTTTTAATATGTATATTTGGTTAGCATGATTACTCTTTTGATCTAGTCGTATTGTAAACACTACTGTATTTTTATATAAATTAAAAGCCTTGTGTCCATTTGTGTGTTTTACTCGGTTTCATTCAAATATAAATTAATACCATATTATTACTTTATCATGAGAAAAATGTTTTGTTCAGTTATTATGAAATTCAAACAAAATGTAAATGTAAACATATCAATACATGAGAATCAAGTTTTGGTGTGTTATAAAGATCATGTGAAAAAACTAAGTGTGTAATTTATTTATATGGACATATTATTTAAAAAGGTGTTACCATATTATGATAGGATTCATAAATTATTTAGAATATTATTATTTTTAGTATTTTTTATTCCAATTTTTAGGTAGATGGTTATGTAATTTAATCAAGGAAGATTGATTGTTATATACTGTTTAATGGGAAATTCCTCCACGAAGATCACATCAAAATACAAGAGGGGAATCCACAGGGCATGTTACATTGGAGTACCCTCTAGTGGAAAATTATTTGGATGAAAGAGAGACTCATACCATTCTGACTATAAGGTCACTGAGTTTACTAAACCTGAGACGAGTAGTAGATCATGGTTCAGAATTTACCAAATAAAATCAACCTACCTATGGTAGTGAAAAATAACCTGAAGAGTTAAGTGAGTATCATGAATAGATTGTGATGATCATTAACTATTTCAAAAATATTGATGATTCTCTAGTAGTATTTTCCTCATATATAATTTATGGTTCATGAAAACAGCCTTGGGACTTGATAGTGCAACCAATGATGAATGAATGTATTTCCTAGGTTTATTTCTATACTATTTTTAATCCATTATTTTTTTCGACTAATTAATGTTTGTAAAATACCCAATATTTTCTCACATTACATCTAGGGGAGTGTACGAATAATCAGTACTCCACCCAGTAAGCTGATTTGTTGCATCTAGAACATGATCCAGTCAACAATGATTACCGGAAGGCATAGATGATAGAGATGTAGTTGAGTGTTGATGTTTTCAAATTAACAGTTATTTTGGGCATTTTGTCATTGTAGAAGTAATGGATATACAATTGAGGACTGAAGAAAAAATAGATGGAAGTTTTTTATTGAGATAAGGTTTAGTGGATGAGGATGTTACTGATGGTGCTTCAACAGATATGAAACTGAATAACTATAGTGGTTAGATTTCTGAAGGACTAGTTTTAGAGACGTCTAAGTGGAAGGAGAAATTACATTATACCAATGTGGATGGAATGTCCAAACCATACCTTTGTATGTAGAACCTGTAATAATTTTCATTGATCAATCCATTTAAATAGTTATTGTTATACGATCTCTCAGTTCAATAAGGTTGGATCCACATTCACCAAGGGGACATAGGTTCATGTTGATTATTCCAATAGTGGAAGGTATAACTCTCATGAAAAAGGGGATGTCCATGTGTCTATGTATATATAGATTTATGAATCTATTTTTTTTTTCTAGATAAACCCAGAGAATGGATATCTACTATTAGAGGATTGGTTTTTATTTCATCTTCTATGGTGCACAAATTTTTTGATACAAGTGATACACATTATTCTATATCATCAATGATTATTTATATATTGTTTTGGAGTTAAAATATTATTATTTTCTTGTTACATGTTTCCATGACTTTCTTAATGAGGTCTAATCAAGTTTTTAAATATCCCTCATGTCATGTGGTGACATTGAGGTGGTTTGGGACTTCTTAGTGCTTGATAATGAAATAATTTACATAATTATCAGCATTGATTTAATGATTATCAAATAGGCCCGCATAGATTGTTATGACTGTCAGGTATAGTTCATATCTACTAATGGGGTCACCTTTGTTTTCTAGGTTCAATTCCCTCATAATTAGTAAGGGAATGTGTGGTTTTCTCTTATTCCAGTCTAATGTCATTCCAATTGCCATAATATGTTTTGATATAATAATCTCATTCATGGGTTTCTAGAAAACCATTCATTTGTGTGTGTACTCAATGGTTAGAAACATAATACAAAATTACTGAGGGAGGAGTATGTTCTATCACATTACACTCAAGGCTCCCCTCTTATAGGGTTTTATCACCTCCTTCTCGCACTCATGCTCACGCTTTCCCTCAGTAGTGGGACCACTTATGACAGTTTATGATGTTTCTTCATGGTTTTTCCTTGCCTTCTCTCTATTATTCCACTTCGCATTCCTCATCAAGTACCTTCCTTTACCATTTTATGTTTCACTTTTCCAATTTGTATTGTTACTCTTCAGATATTTCTCCTTCTCTCTTCTTTGATGTCGGTCTCGTTGTGCATCAACCAGCTTCGTCCAACCCATTTGGTTCCATGTTAAGAAGAAACACTCAGCGTTTGCTTTAGATCAGAGACATTGTAAGAACCCAGACCTTCTTTTTAGGTATTTTTTTCCTTTTTTTGGAGTTTTTGAGAAAAGTGGAGTTTATTTAAATTTTTTAAGTACATGTCATGTACTTTATGAGTGCACACCGGGTACTTTGATGTCGCGCAAGTCTGTGTGATGGGCATGTAAGGTCCATAGAAATGGTCGTGTGGGGTGACATGGATGCCGCCTAATGCGGAGTAAGGAAACAGTATGTACATGATGTGTACTCCAAACGTACACACTCTGTACATTGTTTTTTTCATTAAACACACCGGGGTCGCGTCTAATGGACATAAAACCCTTCTATTAGCATTGGTTTGTCCATGAGTGATGGTACGTCTGTGTATCTTTAATGATCCACCAAGCCTCCATTCATCCTGTGATTCTAACACTGTTGGGTGCGTTGGAATCGGATCGGTGAGTTCTTCCTTCTCCTAGAGCTTCATTTCCATTTCCATCTCTTTTCCATGTTATCATGGAATGAAAATTTTAAACATTTCCACAGATCATTGATATTCTAAGACAATTCAAGCCTCGTGGTTCAAGAATATTGATCGCCTAACATCAAGGTATGTCTTTTGTGCCTTTTTGTAGAAAGTCCTTGAGTATTTGTTCAAATTCCTCCAATACCCTTGAACAAGGTATTGTGTATTTCAAGTTTTTCCATTGTTGTTTTCCTTCTATTTTTTTATGCCTATGTAGAGGTTTTTGTTGTGAATATGGTGATTTTACTGTGCTTTGGATGTTTTTCTCATGCATGTTTTGCCTATTTATGACTGTTTGGTCTAGTTTTTTCTATTAGGCTATTTCAAGTACCATGCCTAGTTTTTAGGATGGTGTGACAATTCATCCATACTAAGATGTTATATAATTCTATCCAAGTAGTTCATGAGGTTACTTTGGCCATTACGCAATGTGATACTTGCTGAATTTACACGGGGCTATGAGAACCTAGTGTAGTAGACCCTATGGAGAATGGACATAAGGTCTTCTCCAGAGGGTCTTTATAATACAATGTGAGGCCACATGAGGAATTGATGTTGAGTGCATCCCCATAGTGTATGTAGTTCATCGATGCCAGCCACCGGGGGAATGAGATGTTGAGTGCTTCCTCAAAGCGCCTTTAATACGATATGAGACTATAGGGGGAATTGACTATGAGTGGTTCCCCAGAGAGTGTATTCATTATCTAAACCAGAGGGGTGAGACTATGTGTGCCTCACAGAGGGTTGCTAGCACTTCTAGGGTGAACCTTAGGGGATAGGCTGTGAGAACTACCCATAGGGTCACCTGTTTGTTCTAATTTCTTGAGTGTATGCTTACTTGTTTGTAAATTATATGCTAGAAACTGTGGATTGTTTTCTTATGAGTACTTTCCTATCTACTGGTTTCAATATTTTTACCTACCATATATTCACTGACTATTAGGCACATGTCTTCGGGTGGTTACCTACTGGGATTTTGTCTCACACCATATTTGGGTTATGCTTTTGGTCACAAAAAGAATATATTGTTGTTGGTATAGATAAGGTCAAGCACCATTCTACTTCACGTTCTTGATTGCATTGGATCGAGAGAGAATGGGACCATGCAGAGGATTGTGATGCTAAGGAGTTGTTTATTTTTTTCCTTTTGTACTAGGTTTTAGTACTGTTTTCAGTATTAAGACTTGTTGGGATGCTTTCCTAGACACATATGCATCATGCATCATTTATATATATTTCCCTATTATTTATTTTTCTGTCTTCCGTTGTTTACTGTTGTTTTTTATTTACTGCTTCTTCTTTTCTATGAATTTATACCTTTTGTTGTGCTACTCTTCCAATGAGGGAATAGATTCTCTATTAACACTCCCAAGGGCCTCACTACTAGTCGGCAACCAATTACGTTTAGGGAAATGCACTTGAGGCCATGTGACCAACCGGGTACGGGGTGCCTCTAGGTGGCTTCTAGAACCGGGGGTATTATAAAGTGGTATCAAAGGAACTCTTTTCTCATGACTTTTTGTTTGGAGCCTTTATCTAGTGAAAGGATGGAATAGGTACTTGGTAATAAGTTGTACCTGGGAGTAGAAAAACCCTGTATAGGGAAAAGCCATACTACATCGTTTATTACCAATTTTTATGGTTTTTCAATTATTACTATTGATTTTATTTCACCGTGAGTGATTCACATGTTTTGTGTTGTTACCGTTTATATTATTGAGGTTCTATTTATATGGAAAACCAATGAGATGATGGTATTCCATCTCATTCGTCATATAGGAACTTTCATGAAATCACATGCAATGCATTCTTGCCATGTCATCTTAGATTCATTAGCTATTGCATGTTGTTGTGATAGATGTTTTGTAGAATATGCATTCAGTTGTGGTAGATTCTTGATAAAAATATCTTCATCTAGTTAGGGCATTGATTGTGTAAGGATTTAACTGAATGAATGCAATAGTATGGTTCTTGAGGTGTTTTGGGCCCTCATGGACCATAATTTCATGGATCATGAACTTTGTTTCCATGTTTATAACATGTTAAAGATTCCAAACATTGATTTACGGGGAGGATGGGCCCTAACAGAGCGTAATTTTACACATTCAGTATTTGTTTTATTGTTTTCTGGGCTCTAGAGTAGTTTCTGAGGCTTACTCTCTAGAAAAACCTAGACTACTTGCTGTTAAGTTTTAACTACACACCATGTGTTATTCTATTTGGGACGAAATAATTTTTCTTAAGTACACACAATGCACTTTATGTACACTCCATGTATTCACTCACCGTATTACAGGTCGTGTGGGCGGAGATGCAGGATAAGGAAAACCTTGTGGGAACACACCGTGTACCAAGTGTGATTGCCATGTAGTTTAATCCTACTAGTCTGGACATGAAGATAACAACACAATCAGTGGAGTCTCTTCTTAGACATGTCATGTCCACCTTGAACAAGCTGTGTATTCTGACCAAGGTAACCGACCATGTTACGAACAACACTGGTCGGTGTTATCCTTTCGCGTACACGCTTTGTCTGTCATGAAAATGTCATGTGTTTCGAGCCTTGTGATTGACCGTGTCTCTGACAACACGGGTCAGGTGAAGCTTTTCTAGTACACAATGTGTCTTCTTAGAACACGGCATGTAGTTTTGTCTTAAGAGATCTATGTAAAATGACTCGGGTAGGGGAAGAGGATTTAGGTACACATAGTGTGTTAGGATAACACGTCGTGTGTTTGGGGTGTTACATGATCAGTTTTGGCAGAAGTACACTCCCATTTAAATGAATAAAGGGAACACACCGTGAAGTCCTTATACATGCCATGTAGTTATGTTTTAAAAATTGTTGGTGCTTTTGTTCCCCTATTCCCTTCTTACGCTCCTAGTTTTCAGTCATTGTTTATGTTGATCTAAGGTGTGTGTTTGACCTTGCAGAGTCATGGCACCGAGATGTACTATGGTTGTATTCCAGTTGTCGGGCGGTGAGCATACACCAGATTTAGCTGATCAGGGCCGTCCTGTTGATCCTCCTGTTGTGCCAGCCTTGTCACCAGTAGTGATACCGGTTACAGGTGTCAATGCATAGTTGAGGGAAGGCTTTCTGAGGATGATACAGTCCTTCTAGTGAGGTCATCCTTCTACCATGTCTATGGCAGCCTCATCACGGGTTTTCTAGCAGAAGCACCCTTCCACCTTTTGAAGGGAAGGAGGACACCATGATTTAGATTCATGGCTAGAAGCCAGGATGATGATCTTTGAACATCTGAAGATGCCTCCAGAATGGTGGATCAAGCTCACTACCTATATGTTATGAGACTCTGCCAAGAGGTGGTGGGACATGATCTCACAGCCTGTTCATCAGTAGTTATCACGTGGGAGGAGTTTCAACATGTCTTTTATGACTACTTCTATTCGGAGACCCTGAGGGCTGATCGTGCATAGGAGTTCATGAGCCTAGAGTAGGGTACTCTTTCTGTCATGTAGTATTCCTCTCTTTTCACGGAGCATCATCATTTCACGCCCCTCTATGGTAGGTATGGGTTGTTCTTGTCGGTGATTTTTTTGGATGGTCTCAGACGGGAGATCCTCTAACAGGTGAATATCATTAGGCTGACTTCCATCGCATCCCTCATCAACCAAGCATTGATTGCGGAGCGAAATCTGAGAGATTCCCAAGCTAAGAGATATGTCATTTCCGCTTCTAGTGTTAGTTATTCACCAGATGATAAGAGGAAGCACCGTTGTGAGTCAACACATGGTGATATGAGGCAACAAGACACATCTTTAGGTAGTCAGGTGGTATGAAACCATTTTGGAAGGGTTGTTCATATTAGGCCGCAGTGTCAGAGAGACCTAGCGAAGTGCAGATCATGCGGCATGATGGGTCACCTTCAGCACTTCTATCAGGTTTTCTCACTATCATTTGGTGAAAGGGGTTCATCCATGACTCCCCGTTCAGGAGTCACCCCACCAGTTTATCACCAGTCTGGGAACTGGAGTTCTTCAGGGCATTCAGGCCGAGGAGCAGGTCGAGGCTTTGGTGGTCAGTCACCAGTCATTTAGCGAGAGTCGGGTGGATCAGCTCGGAGTGGATAAGCAGGGTCACAGGGCCATGCTACAGGTAAGGATTTTACAATGGAGCAGACGTAGCAGGAGCAGGATCCCGGACCCTCTACAGTTCAAAGTACGATCTTATTAGCCTCAGTAATATCTTCTACTTTTTTTGATATGGGGGCTTCTCATAACATTATCTTTGTTTCTATTGTGGAGAGCCTTGGGCTCGACATCTTCTCCTCTACCAATACATTTATTCTAGACACACCGTTAGGGACTAGAGTGGATAGTTTACGTCAGTGAAGAGAGTTCCCTCCTGAAGTTGTAGGATGTCACTTTTTATGGGACCTCTATGTCCTAGAGATGAATGGATATAATGTAATTCTCGGAGTAGACTGGATAGTTCCATTCTAGGTAGTTTTCGACTATCATCGCCATAGGGTGAGTTTCATATCACCGGAGGGTGAAAATTTTTGTTATCGAGGGGAGTGGGATGTCCAGGCGTGTAGAGAAGGACCCAAGCATCATGGGCTTATAGCTCTGATTTTTAGTTTGGATCTGTATGGCCATGGGAGTTCACAGTTATACTTTCCTCTAGTGGTGGATTATTACAGGGATGTCTTTCTAGAATACTTTTCCGGTTTTCCTCCAGAGAGTGAGGTAGATATTTCTGTTGAGCTCGTTCCTGGAGCGACATCAGTTTCCATTCTTCCTTATAGGATGGCTACACCTGAGTTGAGAGTTATCAAGAAGTAGTTTGAGTTACCATAAAAGCGTTTCAACAGACACAATACTTCTCCTTGGGGATCGCCTATCCTGTTTGCAAATAAGGCAGACATAACCCTTTTTCTTGGTGTAGATTATCAGATGCTGATCCCGTTGATGGTCAATAACCGATATCCCTTTCCTAGGATTTATGACCTCTTTGATCTGCTTCGAGGAGCCCAAGTGTTCTCGAAGATTTATTTGAGGTCCGGTTATCATCAGTTGCATGTTAGACCATCTGATATACCTCTTACAGCTTTTCGGAGTAGGTATGGTCTATATGAGTATATGGTTATGCCATTCGGGCTCACGAGCGCGCCTACAATTTTCATGGCACTTATGAAATGATTGTTCCATCCATACATGGATTCATTCATGGTGGTTTTCATGGATGGAATCTTGAAGTACTCTCAAACTCGAAACAACCATTCTACCCATCTTGAGATCATTTTGACTGCACTGGGGGAGCATCAGTTATATGATAAGTTCTCAAAATTCCACTTTAGGATGGATCATATTTACTTATTGGGCCACAGTATCTCAGGGACACGAGTATCAGTGGACCTATAGAATGTAGAATTAGTATTTTCCTGGGAGAATCTGAAGAACGTCTTTGAGGGGCAGAGTTTTATAGGGCTGGCTGGATACTAAAAATGCTTCATAAAAGACTTTTCAAACTTAGCAGCACCGTTGACGGGTCTAACCAAGAATGGTGTGGACTTCATATGGTCAGATTCTTGTGAGTCAGCAAATTAGGAGATGAATGGGACGTTGAATTCATCACCTATACAAGTCTTGCCAGAGCCGGGCAAGAGCTACAATTTTTATTCTGATGCTTCAGGTATCTGGCTGGGAGTTGTTCTTATGCAGGGAGAAGGTGTCATTGCGTACGGGACTCGGTAGTTGAGGCCACATGAGAGGAACTACCTGACGCACGATCTAGAGTTGGATTCTATTTTTCATGCCTTGCACTGTTGGAGACATTATCATCTGGTAGAGCACTTTTTGGTTTTCATCGGAAAAATGGTCTCAAGTACATCTTCACTCAGTGTGATCTGAAATTGAGATAGTGCCGGTGGGTTCAGTACTTATAGTACATTAACATTGAGATTTCATAAACGCGGGGAATGGGAAACTCATTGGTTGATGCGTTGAGCAGGAGGACTCTGATACAGGTAGTTCAAGAGGTGAGTAGTGAGTGGAAGAATATGGATCTGATCTTAGAGATTCATCTGGAGGTGCATGATAGATAGGGGATAGCGTTTCTTTCTTCTATAGCTGTTACCTCTAGGATTCGTGACTGAGTTCAAATGAGGAAAACAATTTGATTCTGAAATCCCATTCCTACGGGAATGCGTGTTAGGAGAGGACCCTATTCCTGGATGGATAGTAGGATAGGATGATATCTTTCATTTATACGGACACGTATGGGTGGCAACATACATACGCGAGGATCTGATGCAGGTTTTTCATTCCACAGTTTGGGAAGTTCATCCTGGAGGCACCAATATGTATCGTGATCAACACTGCCAGTATTAGTGGACAAATATAAAGAGATATGTTTCTGGTTTTTTCATGAGTCATTTCGTTTTTGATCATGTCAAAGCGGAGAATCAAAGACCATCCAGGATTTTATAGAAGCTACCTATTCCGGAGTGGAAGTTGAACGATGATGTGATGGACTTCATGACCAGTTTTCCGAGGTCTCCTCGAGGGAATGATGATGCTTGGGTTGTCATAAATAGGATTAGGAAGGCTTCTCACTTCATTCCAATCAAGGAGACCATCAATGTTGATGATATGGGTTGGTTATACATCCGAGAGATTGTACGTCTACATGGAGTTCCGCACTCAATTGATTCAGACAAGGATGTGCATTTTACTTTTTGGGTCTGGCAGGGGCTTCAAAAGGCTCTGGGTACACACAGACATTTGAGTACAACATACCATCCCCATATAGATAGCCACTATGAGTGTACGATTTAGGTAATTGAGGATATGCTCCGAGCTTTCATTCTGGACATTGGAGGTTCTTGGGAGAAGAATACACCCCTTGTGGATTTTTCCTATAACAATAGTTTTCATAAACTATTCCAATGTCCCCTTATGAGGCTTTGTACGGTAGTCCATGATGATCACCCTTATATTGGCTGGAGGCAGGAGAGGTAGCTTTGAGGGACATCATCTGGTTCAGGATACCACAAAGCATATAGAGTTGATTTGGAAGAGGTTCACTACTGCGCAATCTCGATAGAAGTCGTATGCTGATTAAAAGAGATGGCATCTGGAGTTCGAGTCTAGGGATCAGGTTTTCCTGTGTGTCACACTGAGGTTGGGGATCAAGAGGATTAGGCAACATGGTAAGCATTCGCCGACATATGTTGGTCTATTTGAGGTACTGGAGAGAGTTGGGCATGTTTCCTATCAGTGGCAGTTACCTCAGAGTTACCGATCTATGCACGACGTCTTCTAAGTTTCTCATCTATGACGTTACTTTTTAGACTCATCTCATGTCTTTCATCATGAGGTGGTTGAGCTCAAGGTGGATGCATTGTTTGAGGATAATCCAATTTGGATTATCTATCATAGTAAAAAGGTTCTCTTTGGCCGGTCTGTTCCTCTGGTATGGGTGCAATGGTAGGACGGGTGAGTACAGGACGTGACTTGGGAGAGGGAGGACATTGTATTATCGCAGTGGCTGGAGCTATTTGGGGATTCTTCTTCTATGCCTCGCCAGTAAAATTCGAGGATTAATTTCATTAAGGGGGGATTTTCGTAAGAACTAGGACCTTCTTTTAAGGAATTTTTTTTCCTTTTTCTAGAGTTTTTGAGAAAAGGGATGTTTCTTGAAATTTTTTAAGTACACATCATGTACATTATAAGTACACGTCGTGTACTTCATTTCCATGTGAGGTTGTGTGCTGGCTAGGTAAGTGCCGCACACACGGTCATGTGAGGTGACATGGAGGCTGGCTAAAGCAATGTACGAAAATAGTAAGTACACGCCATGTACTCCCAAAGTACACATCGTTATTTTTTTTCATTAAACACACCAGGGTCACATCAAATAGACAGAAGACCGTTATTTTAGCTTTGGTTTGTCCAAGAGTGAGGGTACAACTTCAGATCTTCGACGAGCCCACAAGCCTCAATTCGTCCTCCGATTCTAACACTGTCAGGTGTGTTCAAATTGCATCGGTGAGTTCTTCCTTCTGCTAGGTCTTCCTTTACAAACTCCTTATTTTTTCCATGTTATCATGGATTGAACGTTTTAATAGTTTTTGTAGGTCTTTGACGTTATAAGTAGATTCAAGACTTGTGGTTCAAGTATATCAATATCCAATCATCATGGTAGGTGGTTTGTGCCTTTTTGTAGAAAGTCTTTGAGTATTTGTGCAAATTACAACAATACCCTTGAACTGGTTATTGCATGTTTCATGATTTTCCCTTTTGGTTGGCTTGATTTGAATTAATGCCAATATAGAGGTTATTTTTGTGTATAGGGTAATATTATTGTGCTTTGGAAGTTTTTCCCATGAATGTTTTTCAAGTTTATGACCGTTTGGTATAGTTTTTCCTATTAGGCTAGTGACAGTTACATGCCTAGTTTGTAGGATGGTGTGACTGTTCTTCCATGCCATGATGATGTATAATTATAGACAAGTAGTTTTGAGGTTACATTGGCCGTTATGTGATGCGATACTTGCTGAATTTACACAGGGCTGTGGGAACCTAGTGTAGTAGACCATAGGGCGAATAGATGTAAGGGCTTCTCCAGAGTGTCTTTATAATACGTTGCAAGGCCACATGGGGAATTGACGTTCACTGCATTCTCAGAGTGTATGTAGTTCCTCGTCGTGGGCCACATGGGGAATGGTAAATTGAGTGCTTCCCTAGATCTCCTCTACTACGATACAAGACAATATGGGGAATTGACGTTGAGTGCTTCAATAGAGAGTCTATTCATTAGCTAAAACAGTTGGGTGAGACAGTGTGTGCCTTCCAGAGGGTTTCTAGTACTTGTTGGTTGAACCTTATGGGTTAGGTTGTGAGAACTATCCAGAGGGTTACCTATTTGTTCTAATTTCTTGAGTGGCTGCTTACTTGTTTGTAAATTATAAGCAAGAAACTGTGGATTATTTGATGCTGAGTACATTCCTATCTACTTCTTTCTGTATTATTGCATTCCATATATTCACTGACTATTAGGCACAGATATTCATGTGGTTTCCTATAGGGATTTTGTCTTGCACCCTATTTGGGTCATGCTTTTGGGCCCAAATAGATTATATTGTTGTAGGTATAGATAAGGTCAACTGCCCTTCTACTTCAGGTTCTTGATTGCATTGGATATGGAAAGCACGGGACGAAGCTGAGGCTTGCGATGCTGAGGAGTTTTATACCTGTTTCTTTTTGTACTTGGGATTATTATAGTATTCATCATTGTGACATTTTTGGATGCATTCCTAGACACATATGCATCCTTCATCATTTGTTTATTTTTCCCTGTTTATTATTTATCAGTGTTCCGATGTTTACTATTGTTGGATATATACGGCTTCCCCTATTGAATGATTTTTTATCTTCCAATATGTTACTATACCAATGAGGGAATAGTCTCCCCATTATCACCCCCAAGGCCCTCACTGCTAGTCTATAGCCTCTGGCATTCATGGAAATGTGCTTGAAGCCATGTGACCAACCAGGTAAGGGGAACCTCTGGGAGGCTTCTCGAATAGGGGCTTTAAAGACATTCCTAACGGCCTCCTCATCCATCCCAATGTTTTTGATAGTTTTCCTTCCAAACCAAATAGTTGTTAGTTAGTCTCCCTCAACCTATTGCTAACCAACTGATCGGAGTGAACATTCCTCTTGTAGTGGATGGGGTTGCGAGTGATTGCAGGAATATCTATTTGGGAGTCGGTTTTCTAATCAGAGGTTTCGGTTTTTTGGGTGTTGGTTCTTCAATAATTATTATGATAGTAATTTTAATACATATTTGGTTGTTATATAGGTTGGTTATCATCCCAGTGGTGGATGTTTCTCCTACGATGTCTCATGGTGTTCTTCATTCACTGGTTTTGTTGATTATAACTAGAATTATTTTTGGTTAAGCTTATATGAAATGTGGAACTTATTGTTGTTCCCTTTAGACTCTCAACTCCTCCCTAGAATCATGTTCCAATGGTATCATACAAGCCATTATAGTGCGATTGTTTTATAGGACGGTTTGAGAGGTTTTGATCGAGCAGATGACAATATTCTAGGAGGAACTCTGACGTTGTTCAGTTCATGGTAACATCATGAAATTGGAAACAATTTGTTTATCCATGATATTTGAATCATTATTTATGGTTTATTTGACTATGATTATGGTTCTCAATGATGATTTCGTTGTATTCGTGCAGTTTTCTCGATGGCGAGGGGTTTTTTTCAAGGGACATGACAAATGGTGGGACATGATGGGAGGAGGTGATGTTGTTGTGTTTGAAATTTTAAATATTTTTTTATATCTATTTTTTTTATTTTGGGTGCCTTTTAATTGTTTAGTTGGATTCCCACAAATGAAAAATTGGTCTCTCATAATAATAAAAATTGCATTGAATTGTACTTTGAGGTCCTTCAAGATGATCTCTTTTTTACTTTCCACAATAGTGAGATGTCGAGTTTATAATTCATATGCATCATATATCAATGTCCATTTTTGTTCCATCAAAACAATTTGAACCTATAGAGTTTGGGGAACTAAATTTCCATCTTGGGGACATAACGTTGAAATGAGTTATTCATCCTAGCGTATCGCTGTGGTATTTTCCTAAACACTTTGCAGAGAATGTTTAATAATTGTTAGACATCATATTTACTATCAAATGTTGAATCAAATGTACATAAAAAATAAATATCCTTTAACCAGAATTGAGGATATATTTGATTATTTATGGGGGGGCATTTTTTTCTAGGATTAATTTATTTTTATAGTATGAGAAGATGAGATTTTGAGAAAAAAATACTCGATACTAAATATTAGAGTCAATATGTGCATATTGAGTTTATGGTTATGATGTTTGGACCCACTAACGCTCCATTGATATTCTTGGAGTTGGTAAACCAGATCACATAGTGGTTCTAGAAAAACATGGTTTTTGTCTTCGTAAATGATCTCTAGGTTAAATCTATGTCCATGGAGTGAAAATTGACCATTTTTATAGCACTAATTGAATATATTGGGAACATAAAATGTATGGTAATATTTCAATGTGTGAAATTTGGTACCGAGAGGTAATGTTTTTGGGGAATGTAATATTTTGAATATTATATTAGTTTATCCTAAAATTGTACAGGATGATAAATATTGTGATTATCTTAGAAAAAAGAATGATATTCATTTCATCTTGGGGTTAGATGGTTAGTATGGATAATTTGTTACAGACTCCTCCGAGATTTTATATTCCATGACAACTTTAACAATATGGGTGTAAAATTAGAATGGAACACTATGTGTTAGAGATGATTTTAGGAGATGAAGATGATCATGAATTATGAATAATATTTTATTCTTCTAGATCTAGGTTTGGGTAATGATTCCATTAGATATTCATCAGGTACGAGACTGTAACATGTCTTTATACAGGGAAAATAAGTTATGGCTTATTTCCCACGATAGTTGATCCCTCATGATATGAACTACCATACCCATGATCTTGAATTTTAAATTAGTATTCATTAAATCACAATGTGGTTCCACATTCTAATTTGAGAGAAGTTTATTGTATTACTTTCTCAAAAAATCCTAAATTATATTTTCACAAGAGATATTGGAACTTATGAAAGATGAGTTGAGATTTGGTATCTTCAAAAAATTATTTCTATATCATATATTGCCCCAAAAGGGAAATTTGGTTGCCAACACATGTATCATATCATTTCTGAAACAATCCATTAATGAATCTTATAAATAGTAGTCTCAAATGAGTTTGTTTTCAGAGATGATCTTGGGAGTGGAGGTGGTTTTTTCTAGGTTCTCATTGAATCCACAAATGTAGAATAATCTCTTGATGAGTGATATTGTCTTGAAAAAATTAATGAAAAAAAATATGACACATATGAGAAATAAAAAATTGTTGGAAGATGTCATGTGTGTTTTTCTTGTCACCTAGTAGTGATTTATGCTTCGGTTGTAGTTTAGTTTTTCTATTTTCATTCAGGAAAATTATTTTTCATTATGGACACCATTATTTAGGGTTAGTGCACCCTTGGGATAATATATTGTACCGTAATGTACAACTTTAGTATTTTTGGCACGAGATTTGGTGGTTAGTTGTAGATTTGGTCTTTTGTTGTCTCGCTTATCATAGATTTAAGTTGTAAAACCAGATACCTGAAAGATTTTTTAGACATTTTCCATTCTTGTATTGATATCGGAAGATATTTCAATGGATTTATTCATTTTATTAAAATGTAATTCATGTGAGAATAATTTTATTTGACAATAATATTGATACACTCCCTAAATCAATGCATTTATTTCCAATAATTGAAAAAATTAATGTGAAATGACATGAGTATTCATATATTTGATAGATTTTAAATAATTATTGGGTTTCTTCTGTAGTTGTTTTTGATAAGTAATTGAGGTTAATGTATCGGTACTAGACTTTTTTCATGAGGAAATGGGTTACCTATTGAAATTGAGCATGTCTTATCAACCATATAAATATGGATAGGAAAATATTTTCAATCCTGTTTCTTATGGATTTCCCTGGACATGTGTTCTTGATTTCAATGAATCGTGGGACATAAATTTACCTTTGGTTGATTTATACTATATAAATAGAAATAAATATTTGGTCAGGATAGATCCCATTGATTCATTGTATGGGATTTCATACCGATCGCGATTTTACTAAGTGGAGTTGGAGGAGTGATCTTTTGTATGGCCGATTTTTGTTCAGTAGATGAAAGAAGTGGTGTAGTTGATACAAAGGTATTTTATAATAGAAAAAAATCATCTTAAATCTTATGCAGACTATTGGAATTTTTTTTTGGAGTTTTATGTTGGTGGTCAAGTATTATTCAAACATTCACCTTGTTTGGGAAATCAACATTTGGATAAGAAATGAGTGTTAACACCGTGGATTGAATGCTCCTTTTAGATTATCGAGTGACTAGAGAGTGTGTAATATGGGTTGATGTTACCATATAGCATCAATTATATACATGATGTGTTTTATGTTTCCATTTTAAGGAGGTATATATTAATTCTTTCCATAGTGATTAGATGAGAGTCTATTTTTCTTGATCCTGATAACACCTTAGTTGGGAATCTTGTTCATATTATGTAAACTAGAATAAGGAAATTCTTGTTAAAGTAATTCCACATGCTTGGGTACCATTAAAGTGTGGAAAGTATTACCATGAGATGTAGGTGTGTGAGTCATTTATGAGGTTGTAGTAGCATTCTAATTTTATGGTTAGATGATCATGAAGTCTTTCAGAGTTTATATGACTTTTATAGTTGGAGTATTTTGATTCCCGATTAACATTATATCATTTTAGATTTTATCACTATGTTTGAATATTCATTTCTCTAGGTATTATTTTTTTGTTCCATGAATTATGAGGATACATATAATGTTGAATTAATTTTTTTTCGGTTCATCTTGTCCAAATTTGTTTTATTCTGTTAGGTGGTATGATACATGACATGTAATGGGTTTTCATGATGTGTAATACTGACAAAACTCCTCCCATGAGGTGTGTTCATAGTGTCAGAACATACATTTTATATAATGGATACACATCATGTAATTTGAAATTCCAGTTATAATTAATTAGAAAACATTTTTTTAGTATAACTTAAAATTAAAGGGATTCATGATGTGTAAAATATTACACATCAGAATATTTCTCAAAATGTAGATTTTATGGTGTTGTGATGGAATTTGAGGGATCATTTTTTTGGAATCATTATTCTATTTTCCATACCTCCTACACTATTTTATTTTATGTTTCATCATTCTAACTGGATCAATCCATTTAACAATTTTTTAGCTATGCTAGGCAATTCAACTCTCTAGGTATGCTTTCCCCTCATTTTTTCGCACATTGGTGGTTGTAAAACCATTTTTCATTGTTATTGATACTTGGATAGTGTTTTCTATCTATAAATTTTTGTCGTTTGGTCACGAAATATCATTCAAAATCAGATCATGTGATTTCTAATCCATATTAACAATAGTAGTCAGGTTTTCTATGCACTCTAGTTAGGTGTATCTATTCAATTGTTATATTTTCATGATTTATTTTTTAATAATGATTTCTGGATATTTCTAATGGAATTTCATGTGTTGAATTGTAAAAGGTAATTGGTCCATGTTTTAATTGTAGGTTTTCAATGAAAATGGAATTACCGATATTTGAATTGAAAAATTAATTTTAAAACCATGTAACCGGTTGGTTTTGATTTTAATGTATTTTATCAAAAATGTAATCATGGTTTTTGTAAATAAAATAAATAAAATAATCATGTATAGAAGCATGGGTACGTCGAGATAGTGACATAGGCAACCTTATTTTCATTGAAACCATAAAGAGGTAGCCTCTAATATGTCAATGGTCTATGGTAGGACTCAATGTTTGTTCAGATCTAGCATTACTCCATGTTTCTCTTAAGAGATTCAAGTATGAATTTTCCCCTATGCTGGAGGAACACTTCTAGGTTAATTTTTGTTGTTTGTGATTTTTATAAATGATGGATTATTTTACAGATTTTGGATCACATGTATATTTGTGTTTCATTATCTTTACCTTTTTGTTTATGGAATTATAAATCATGGGATTCTATTTGTAAAATCTAAGGAATATTTTAAAATTCATTTCAAATGAATATATTTATAAAACTATTGGTAAAATTATTTGTTTTAATGATTATACTTTTGAAATATAGATATTATAAATTATATATATCTTTTGGTGGTATCATATTTTCCTCTATTTCTCAAACCCTACATATATATGTGGGTTTATGATGTCCTTGTTTTTAAGTATTCAGGTAATATGATGAGCATTCTATAACACAAAGTTTTCTCTTTATGTATTTTTTATTTTGAGATAGTTTGGATGTAATGTTTTCTCACATGTAGACTTATTTCCGAGAAGTGTCATTCTTTTCTAGTTTAGAAAATTTTTCTTAGTGTTATCTCTCATTGTTTCTACTTTGTACGCTAGTTATTTGTATTAATTTATTATATACAAGAAAATACTGGTTTGTCATTTTTTACAATTCTCCATGATGTGGTGACATTGGTGACTAGTCTGGGAGACCGTGGTTGGTATTTTTAACCTATAAAGTCATAACATCATAAAGGGACTAATGATCTATTTATGGAATATTAATATATTTTTTCTAGTAAAATTTTTATAGTTTTATGTAACTTATAATTCAAATACACTAGACTTTATGATAATTAGATTTTCTTCTATGAATGAAAATTCATAAAATCTTGTAAAATTATTTTTAAAATTCTTGGTTTCCAATAGTTGTTATCGTAACACTATCTAGTTTTTCTGAATTAGGACTAAAAAGATTTAGTATTAATATTAGGGATAATTATATCACCATGGGAAACCCAAATTGAATCATATGGAATGAAAAATAAGGATAAAATTTTAATTTATGACATAATAATTCTATGTTAAAATATTCTTATTCCAATCATTATTAATTATATATTAATTATCTTTAATTTTATTTTACTTATTTATTTTAGTTAAAATAGGAAAATATAATAACTCAGGACAATAGTCAATATGATCAGAAATATGATGATTTTACAAATGGGATTCCAAATAAAATGTGAACTCGATCCAAAAACTCCATGAAATTGCATGCTCAACGGACTGTAGTTATAATCATAAAAAAGAATTTTGGGTAAATCTCTCTATATCCCCAGAAATATAAATTTGTAGTTGAATATAGTATGTGAAAAATAACACTTATATTTAGTGGATTTTTTGATCTCCTTATCAACGAAGAATTAATTAAATCCATTATAATGATATTATATGTCATTCAATTCTCAGAATAAAAGAATTTAATACTTGTTGTTTATCATTTAGATGTGGATTTTGTTTTGAGGTGTAAAATGATCAAAAAAGTATAAAGAAGAAAATGATTCTCATTATTTGGAATGATTCATGAAAATATTATTCAATAAATATTTTTCATTAACTCACTATCATCAGTTGGAGATGGAGTTCATTGGATTAATGTAATAGGGAGATGAGTCTATTAAGATTTATGATGAAAATGTCACAATACTTTCATGATATTCCACTGGCATTTTCATGATCACTAAAAAATGATTTATCAATACAATATCTGACATGAGGTTATTATATAACTATATTTTTCATTTTGAGAGACAGACATTAAAGAAACATAGGCATAAAATTAATGAATATTACAAAATATTTTATGAATATTTAGTAAAAATTAAAAATACATTCCTAAGGAACTTAATATACTGGTGTCATTGGAATCCTAGAAGAAAAATAATTATTCCTACCGGAATATCTTCATCATCCCCTATAATTAACTACAGCTTTAGTACTTTTACCTAAACACATTTTTTATAACATAGAGAATGGAATCATAATAGAGGAGTGATATCATATTTTCAGTAAGGGTAAATAAATTAGCTTTTAAAGCATCATATTAATAAATAGGGTATTGAACTTGAGCATAAATTATTAGGACCATTCCCTTCATATTACTGGTCAATATAGGGATTTGTATTTTATAAATAATAGATCATTAGATAACTAAAATAATAACTCATGAAATCATAAGATATGGATAATATAAATTATTTTTGTCATTCACATTGTATTATTACATTGTTTAAATGTATAAGTAAAATCTTTTTTCCATCATTAAGTTAAGAACATAAAATCCGGCATTAACATGAAATTGTGGACATTAGCAGGTACATGCATAAAATTGTGATCGTGTTACCAAGTTCATGCATAATCTTATGAACATGAAACTAGGTCTACAAACAACATTCTGAAAATTTAATTAGGTTTAGGAATAACATTTTAAACATTTAATCAGGATAACACTTAGTCATATAGACATGAAACCCAGTCTATTCCCAACATTGGGTGTATGTAACCTGCTTCATGAATACAATTGTGAATGTGTAATCTGGTTCACACATAAACTTATGTACATGATTCCAGGTCTAGTAATAACATTGTGATCATGTAATCAGGTTCACAGATAACACTGTGACCATGTAAATAGTTTCATGCATAAACCAATAGACATGCCACCAATTCCATGAATAACATTGTAAACACGTAATAAGCTTCCCCCAAAACATTTTTATTATGTAATCAAGTTCATGCATAAAATTATGACCATGAAACTAGGTCCGTGCATATCATTGTGAACATTTAATATGGTTCACGTATAACATTTATACTCATAATCCATCGATCATTACCAAATGCATTGTAAGGATATATATTTCACACCAATCTCATAATAAAATACATCACACATCTTCCACAATATTAGAAAAACATTCATAATATCATGACCCATAAAAAGATATTTGTTTTTTAAACATCAAATCATAACCCCCTAAATTAAATGGTTATCAATAACATTTCATCACATCATAACCTATTGAAAATAGATAGGTTTCGTAAATATTTCATCAATGCATAATCCATGAAACGAATAAGGTTTTAAATGTATATAAATCTTGGAAGAGAAATAGATTTTCTATATGTATAACCTGTGAATGAAAAATGGGTTTAACAAGGACCATGACATTATGCATAATCCAATCTTAGAAATAATATAAACAGAACCAGTTGATCATTTCTTATAAGGTAATGAGTAAAATAAATATATACCATCATAAATGGAAAATAAATATAAAAGCTCAGTCAGAGGCAAGACACTGACCATTTATTAAAATAAAATAAATGTACCGTGAACAGTTACCTGATAAAATAAGCAACTACATGTCATAAATGTTAGACCCATCACCACATCCATAATAATTCTCTTCCTCCACCACAGCTGTTTCCTATTCTGGGCTATCAGGCTGCTTCAAAATCTTGGCATACTTCCTTCTATGATTCAACTTCTATAGGGAAAGAAACTCCTTAGAAACATTCGATTCCATTCTCTCCTTCTAGATAGAAGACCCATTGGACATAGGCTTTGGCAAGTAAGTATAATCTTTCCTCGATCATCTTCGTGGTGGTTCAGTCATCACATCCTTATGCACAGACACTTGCTTTCTTCCACCCTGCCCAATATCACTGTACGATGTCCGAGTCATGCCGCCAGCATTTTCATTATCACTATCAATGAAGTCCCCCCCACTGTCCAGAGATGTGTACAACACGATAACCCACCTTATCCTCCCATTCTTTCTGAGGTCCACTATTAGTGTGAATCACTGCAAGAAAATGTGATTGATCCACGAACTCGTTATTATCATTTAACCCATTCAACACATCATCCTCATGGCATACAGTAGTACCACTCTCCACATCATTTGAGCAGTCCTCATTAAATGTAGTCCCAAGAACTCCATCTCCAGCATTGTCACGAACCAACCCGGGTCGACCCTGAACCGGTCACCCGAGCCGGTCCGCGGCAAGTCCCGAGGGGCGTTCCCGATCCCCCCGGGATGGCAACTAGTGCCGGGCATTAAGACTTGATCATTGGGAACGATTTCAGCCCAAAAACAAAAGTAAATATAATAGAATAAACAAACACTAACAGCGGAAAAGAAATAAAAACCACACAACCACGTACCTCCATGTGACCTCTCAGGTCACCACCCAACTAGAGAGCAACCTCGCTCCAACACTGAGCGACTCAAAACAGAAGACCTGCGGCTGAAATGGTAAAAGATAGGCGTGAGCACAAAAGTACTCAGTAGGTGAGCCCCACAACAAAATCCCAAAGCACTGCCAGTAAATATAGAATCTACATAATCCAGGTTTGAACTATAATGTATAAAAGTAAGTTTTCACAATGCTTTACTTGAAAATCAAACACGAGACATTTCCCTTATTCCTTTTTAAAAGTTGGTTCCATTCCATTAGTTTTAAACTCATTCTGATAAGCAAAATGTTACATTTCCAAATCTTACCCAAAGAGAATAAAACATTTTCATTTGAAAACCATTTTTCCAAAAATCTAACAGTACAGGCTGTGAAGGATGACTGAAAGTAAACAAGCAGGGAAAACAAGTGCAAGTAAAGGTAAACAGGCAAGGAAAACCAAGTGCAAGCAAAAGTAAACCAGAAATTATCAGCAATAACCATGGGTGATCCTGAACATCCCTAGAAAACCCCGGGACGTACTCGGGT
Organism: Viscum album; assembly: GCA_963277665.1. Classification (NCBI taxonomy): domain Eukaryota; kingdom Viridiplantae; phylum Streptophyta; class Magnoliopsida; order Santalales; family Viscaceae; genus Viscum; species Viscum album. The sequence continues at coordinate 37,928,752 of OY728157.1, read as the reverse complement.
TCAGACTACCTGCCGGCATGGTACTCCATAGTCAATAACCAACTGGCCGCCCTAACAGCCAACCAGTGGCACATCCCTCCTGGCCTGTCTGTAACTCCAGGGGGTACTAACCCGTCTAATCAGGGTTAGCAAGCAACCGTCACTCGATAATCTACAAGACGCCCAGGAACCCATAATAGTTTTTGTAACACTGTGTAAGTGGGAGACCCTCGCACGCGTGACTCATCTCACCGCACTTGCCAACCCCTTACACGGACATCACTACACGACAACCCTCGAAGGGAAGTCCCCCTGTAGAAATGCCCTCACAAGTACGTACATATATATATAATCACTTCTCATTTGATAAAGTGCCAACCGGGCCGTCATGTCACTTACATTTTGATCATTTAAGACTAAAGCGTTTTTAAAAAGGGATGACACACGCCATTTCCTTGAAAACCAGAACGCACTTAGAAATTTAATTAAGAAATTCAGATCAGCATCTTAAACCTGGAACACATTTGTTTCACAAGTAGAGTCACTTTCTAATCACCAAACGCACCCCACTTTTATCAAGAGCCAAACGGGCCTTTAATCATTTTTTTTAAAGAACACCATTTCCCAAATGAAATTCAAACTTTTGTTCGCATAACAAAGGAAAACATCTTTCATCAACCAAGAGCCACACATAAAGTTTCCAAAACAAGTTCAAAGGTCACACGACGTTTTCTCTAATCAAGGTTCTAAGAAAACACCATTTTCCATAAACAATACATCTACAAGTTTACACATGCCAAAAACATTTCAAAACGCAATTTAACATGACTTTCATTATTCAGGAAGAACCAAGCACAAAACTAAATCCAAGAAGAACACTTTTAATGAAATGCTAGAATTAAAAACGGCTTTTATCATCAGCAGATCACCACACTATAAAAACTACTAAATTTTTCCTTTAAATTTACTGAAATTCAATAAAAGGCAAGGAATAAATAAATTCTTAATTTAAAGGCGAGTGCAATGGGAGACCTACCTCAAGATCCAAGCGCGGCGGTAAAACGACCTTGGAAGCAAGGCGCGATGACACGACGTGTGTCCGAAGCCACGTGATAAAGTCCAACACTCTCGAAACTGAGGCGCGGAGATGGCGGAACATCAACGGAAAGTAGGACAATCCTTTGCGGACAACTGTGTACGCTGGACAGTGGAAAAAGTGCACGTCACTCAACCCGCAACAGAAAAAGGATTATTTAAAATTAAATAAAAACACTAAGATAAATATATATAGGTAAATAAATAATAAATACATGAATAAATAAATAAATAACTAATTAACAAATACACAAAGAAAATCAATAAATCAATAACTAAATAAATAAATAAATAGATAAATAAATGAATAAATAATTTATTAATCAATTAATTAATAAACAAATAAGTAAATAACAAAATAATTGATTAATTAACAAAATACTTAATTGAGTAAATAATTAGACAATTAATTAATCAATTAATTAATAAATAATAATAATAATAATAATAATAATAAGTTAATAATTAAAATAATAACAAATATAATAATAATAATAATAATAATAACAATAATAATATAATAATAAGATGATAATATTAACATAATTATATTATAACAACAATAATAATAATAGAAAAAAATAATAATATTATAACATTGATAATAATAATGTTATTAACATGATAAATAAAACAAAATGTAATAATAATAAAAAAAAAGAAAATAAATAAAGAAGCAGGAGATGCGGCGGTTACCGGGGGGGCGCGGATGGCGCTGTACGCAGGGGAAGAGCAGGGGAGGCGCGGCTGTGGCTTGGTGCAGCGACGGGGCAGGAGCCGAGGCGGCGGTCGGCGGTCGGCGCTGAAGGAGAGGAGCAGGGCGGAGGCCAGCGGGGAGGCCGGGTGAAGCTGGGCGAGCCGGGACGGGGTGGAGGCCGGGAGCGGTGAGCTCGGGTGCAGGGAGGCGGAGCGCCGGACGAAGGAGAGGCCGGAGGCCGGGCGAAGCAGGGCGGCGGCTGCGGACGCCGGAGGCAGGAGGGGAGGCCGGGGATCGGCTGCTGTTCGCTAGGAGTCGGGCGCGAGGGCGGAGCGGGCTGGGTGCGGCCTCGGGACAGGGAGAGGGAGCAGGAAGGGCGCGACGGTGCGGAGGGGGATGAGCGGGAGAGCTGGAGCAGGGGCGTGCCGCGGAGAGAGAGCGCGCCGGGGAGAGGGTCGCGGGGTGCAGGGGATTCGGAAACGGCCGGGGGTTCGCGGTTGAAGCGGAGGCGGTTGCAGGCCGCTGAAACGGGGAGAGGCGAGGCCGGCGGTCGCAGACGCTGGAGGCAGGGGCGTCGGCTGGGTCGGCAGGCCGGGAAAGGGGGGGGGGAAAACCAGGCGGCGGTGCGGCTTCGGACGCAGGAGGCAGGGCGAGCCTGGCGGGAGGTCTGCCGGACGGCTGCGAGAGGGAGGCCAGCGGGAAGGAGCAGGGCCGGAGGGTGAGGTCGGCGACGGCGAGCAGGGGTCGGAAGCGTCGGAGGAGGCGGGAGCAGGGGAGGTGCCGGAAGAAGCCGCAGCACCCGGTTGGGGAGATGCAGGAGGGCAGGCTCGGGGAAGAAGAAAGGGGAAGAGGGAGAGAAAGAGGGGTGAGGAGAGTGGCGGCTAAGGGGAGGTGGCTAGGGTTAGCTTTAGGTTTAAAATATATATATATACATGTGATAAAAAAATAATTATAATTATAATAATAATAATAAAACATATAATCTTAATAATAATAAAACTTATATAATAATAATAAAACTTATGTAATAATAATAAAACTTATAATCATAATAATAATAAAATGTTATGATAATAATAATTGCCTTATAATAATAATAACAAACCTTCATAATAATATTAATAATACTTTATAATAATAATCATAACAATAAAATAATTAAAGTAAATAAAAGTTAGTTAATTATAATAATAACGCAACTCAAATAATAATAATAATAAAAGGTCAATGTAAAAACTTTAATATTTAATACGCCGGGTGGACACATCATCCCCCGGGCCGAACGCGCGACCATCGCTAGCGATGCGATGACCGCGCACCGGCGCGAAACCACTAATCACAATTAATCTTCGAAAAATTTAAACTGGGACCAAGAAAGAAGTAAAATAAAGATATCTGCGGTCGGGGTGTGACAATTCTCCCCACCACAGACACTTTCTGCCCCCAGAAAGTCACCAGGCCACTAGTCAGCCAAAAACCAAGTTCATGCCCAAACAGAACTAAAGGAACTGAAGAAAACCGAGGTTCTCGGGGATGACCTTACTCTACACAGGTCACACCCGACCGATTCAAGAGAAAACTGGGGTCCGAGATTGAGGGGAGAACACGAAGGGGTTCTCCCCACCACAAGAACTTAACTAGTGCCGAAAAGATGACCATTTAAATAGAAAACCCCGGGAAGGGGGGGGGGGGGTCGACGCGGGAACTCCCAACCAATTCAAACCAACTCCTATAGCACGATTAAAACAACACTTCCGTCAAGACATTAAATCCTCGACCAGAGTCAACAACCTTCAACACCAGGGAAAAACCATAGAAAAACATTTAACCAACATCAAACTGGAGACATGATCAACCGAATTCCACAAAACATAACCACATCGACAACATTACTAGAACGAGGTCAACCCACACGAGAGTCGAACACACTTTTAGGAAGGACACCCGATTTAGAATATTACATTCCCATGAAAAGTCCGCTTAGATTTATCATCGAACAAGTCCATTGTCACTTTTTAGAAAAACCACACATTTACATAAACCAGACTACTTGGATTATAATAGAACAAGTCCATGATAACCCCATGGTAAAACGATGAACATACAACAACGTCAAAACTTATCCGCAGAAAAACAAGTACTAAAAGATCTTGATTGTTCCACTGCTAACGCGGAACTCAATATCTGGACCAAGGCTTCACAACCCTGGGGACTCCTGACTGTGCGCGAGCTTCACCCCGAGACTTGTGGCTGGGGCTCTGATGGCTGAAGCATCTTCTGCCTCACAGTCAGGTACTGACATTCTCCCATCGCAGCTTCCTCTTCAAGCAACGCTTCTTGCAAAACTTCTCCAGATGACCCAGACAACCACAGCGATGACACGTCTTCGGAGGGTTGCGACAAGACGGCTTTAAATGCCCGAAACGACCACACTGAAAGCATACCATCGAACGATCTGATGAACTGGAAGCTGGGACCAAAGGGGATAACTCATTAGGAACAGGTATCTCTGGCGCCTTTTCCTCACCAGAGGGGGAACTCTTATGAACAACAACAGGGGACGCTGAAGTAGTAACCACCCGCACACCGGAAAGCAACTCTGCCAAGAAATATTTCTCCACCAGCTTCTCGAAACAAAGGTCTTTAGAAAGGAGGACACGCTCCTTGATCTCTGGACGAAGACCTCCAGTGAAAACAGAGGCCTTCATGAGCTCATGCGACGCTACATCTGGAGAAAAGGAAATTAGTTCCTTGAAATGGTCAACATATGCCTTCACCGTCCGTTGACCTTGTTGAATATGCACAAGCTCTCTCTTTTTCTCCAGCTTCACTTCCTCAGGTACAAACCGTTGGATGAAAACGATTCTGAAGACATCCCACGTCATTTCACCTTGCATTGACGGTGGGGTAACCACCTTCCACTGGTCCAGAGCTGGACCCTCGAACAACTCCATAATTACACGAACCTTAACATTATCGGGAGTTCCCAACATTCTAAAGACGCGCTCCACTTCCTCGAGCCATTTTACTGCATCTAACGGACCCTGATCACCATGGAGAGTAGGCAAAGTCTGAGGAGGACCAAAAACTGGGCATGACCTATCAGAATCCTTAGGGACCTTTCTGGGCGGCATTTCCTGAGCGACATATAAAACACAAGGCCAAGACCAACATCAAACCGAAGCAACATCAATAAAGCGCCTTCATCAAAAACAGTCAGCACAAGGACAAATCAGATACCACACAACCCAAAATAAAATCTCCTCCTTAAAATTTCCTTTTCATTTTTGATTTCAAAACCACCCTTTCTCAAAATCACTTTCCAAAAACCAATCCACTTTCAAACCAAAAACTTTCCAAAACCATTTCCTCTTTAAAACCAATTTAGAAAACAAAGTCAAGCCTTTAACTTCAAATACACACCCAGGTACTCCCATGACCCGTTGCACATGTCTTTATTCACATTCCATTCATACGTGCATCCACACACACTTTCCATGCATTCTCACACATGTGCAAACGTTCATAAAGAGGAACCGAGGTTTCAACCAAAATCATTCTTAACCAATTTCAAGCAAACAACAGATTTTCAAAACAAGAGATTTCAGTTTCAAAACCCATTTTATACATTTAAAGTCCTTTAAAAGAAACCAGTAAAATTTTCAAAGACACCTTTTTTTTCATTTCCAACTACGCACTCACCCAGACCAAAACAAAAGCAGGATCCAACTTTGCATCAATCACTGAAATGAGGGACCAGTAGTCACGCTCAACCTAGCGACATGGTAGTGGGCCATGTCCCAAGTCAGCGTCGACCACTAGGAGGAATTCAAACCACGTACTCGGACTCCACATGGGTCACTACTCCATGTGAAATCACGACGTAACGTCGGCTTGCCTCCATTGTCATCCCTCAATCCAAGACAAACCAGGAAAGAGAAGGACACAATTCCCGAACTACCCCTGGTAACTCGAGGATCAGTGCGAGCAAGAGTTCGCGACGCTCTTCCCGTACCTACCCCTCGAGTTCCGACAATCCTAATCTCCTTCTACCGGACAACCCAAATAACAAGAACCACCCTCTGATACCATTTTGTCACGAACCAACCCGGGTCGACCCTGAAACGGTCACCCGAGCCGGTCCGCGGCAAGTCCCGAGGGGCGTTCCCGATCCCCCCGGGATGGCAACCAGTGCCGGGCATTAAGACTTGATCGTTGGGAACGATTTCAGCCCAAAAACAAAAGTAAATAGAATAGAATAAACAAACACTAACAGCGGAAAAGAAATAAAAACCACACAACCACGTACCTCCATGTGACCTCTCAGGTCACCACCCAACTAGAGAGCAACCTCGCTCCAACACTGAGCGACTCAAAACAGAAGACCTGCGACTGAAATGGTAAAAGATAGGCGTGAGCACAAAACTACTCAGTAGGTGAGCCCCACAACAAAATCCCAAAGCACTGCCAGTAAATATAGAATCTACATAATCCAGGTTTGAACTATAATGTATAAAAGTAAGTTTTCACAATGCTTTACTTGAAAATCAAACACGAGACATTTCCCTTATTCCTTTTTAAAAGTTGGTTCCATTCCATTAGTTTTAAACTCATTCTGATAAGCAAAATGTTACATTTCCAAATCTTACCCAAAGAGAATAAAACATTTTCATTTGAAAACCATTTTCCAAAAATCTAACAGTACAGGCTGTGAAGGATGACTGAAAGTAAACAAGCAGGGAAAACAAGTGCAAGTAAAGGTAAACAGGCAAGGAAAACCAAGTGCAAGCAAAAGTAAACCAGAAGTTATCAGCAATAACCATGGGTGATCCTGAACATCCCTAGAAAACCCCTGGACGTACTCGGGTTCAGACTACCTGCCGGCATGGTACTCCATAGTCAATAACCAACTGGCCGCCCTAACAGCCAACCAGTGGCACATCCCTCCTGGCCTGTCTGTAACTCCAGGGGGTACTAACCCGTCTAATCAGGGTTAGCAAGCAACCGTCACTCGATAATCTACAAGACGCCCAGGAACCCATAGTAGTTTTTGTAACACTGTGTAAGTGGGAGACCCTCGCACGTGTGACTCGTCTCACCGCACTTGCCAACCCCTTACACGGACATCACTACACGACAACCCTCGAAGGGAAGTCCCCCTGTAGAAATGCCCTCACAAGTACGTACATATATATATAATCACTTCTCATTTGATAAAGTGCCAACCGGGCCGTCATGTCACTTACATTTTGATCATTTAAGACTAAAGCGTTTTTAAAAAGGGATGACACACGCCATTTCCTTGAAAACCAGAACGCACTTAGAAATTTAATTAAGAAATTCAGATCAGCATCTTAAACCTGGAACACATTTGTTTCACAAGTAGAGTCACTTTCTAATCACCAAACGCACCCTACTTTTATCAAGAGCCAAATGGGCCTTTAATCATTTTTTTTAAAGAACACCATTTCCCAAATGAAATTCAAACTTTTGTTCGCATAACAAAGGAAAACATCTTTCATCAACCAAGAGCCACACATAAAGTTTCCAAAACAAGTTCAAAGGTCACGCGACGTTTTCTCTAATCAAGGTTCTAAGAAAACACCATTTTCCATAAACAATACGTCTACAAGTCTACACATGCCAAAAACATTTCAAAACGCAATTTAACATGACTTTCATTATTCAGGAAGAACCAAGCACAAAACTAAATCCAAGAAGAACACTTTTAATGAAATGCTAGAATTAAAAACGGCTTTTATCATCAGCAGATCACCACACTATAAAAACTACTAAATTTTTCCTTTAAATTTACTGAAATTCAATAAAAGGCAAGGAATAAATAAATTCTTAATTTAAAGGCGAGTGCAATGGGAGACCTACCTCAAGATCCAAGCGCGGCGGTAAAACGACCTTGGAACCAAGGCGCGATGACACGACGTGTGTCCGAAGCCACATGATAAAGTCCAACACTCTCGAAACTGAGGCGCGGAGATGGCGGAACCTCAACGGAAAGTAGGACAATCCTTTGCGGACAACTGTGTACGCTGGACAGTGGAAAAAGTGCACGTCACTCAACCCGCAACAGAAAAAGGATTATTTAAAATTAAATAAAAACACTAAGATAAATATATATAGGTAAATAAGTAATAAATACATGAATAAATAAATAAATAACTAATTAACAAATACACAAAGAAAATGAATAAATCAATAACTAAATAAATAAATAAATAGATAAATAAATGAATAAATAATTTATTAATCAATTAATTAATAAACAAATAAGTAAACAACTAAATAATTGATTAATTAACAAAATACTTAATTGAGTAAATAATTAGACAATTAATTAATCAATTAATTAATAAATAATAATAATAATAATAATAATAATAAGAAGTTAATAATTAAAATAATAACAAATATAATAATAATAATAATAATAATAACAATAATAATATAATAATAAGATGATAATATTAACATAATTATATTATAACAACAATAATAATAATAGAATAAAATAATAATATTATAACATTGATAATAATAATGTTATTAACATGATAAATAAAACAAAATGTAATAATAATAAAAAAAGAAAATAAATAAAGAAGCAGGAGATGCGGCGGTTACCGGGGGGGGCGCGGATGGCGCTGTACGCAGGGGAAGAGCAGGGGAGGCGCGACTGCGGCTTGGTGCAGTGACGGGGCAGGAGCCGAGGCGGCGGTCGGCGGTCGGCGCTGAAGGAGAGGAGCAGGGCGGAGGCCAGCGGGGAGGCCGGGTGAAGCTGGGCGAGCCGGGACGGGGTGGAGGCCGGGAGCGGCGAGCTCGGGTGCAGGGAGGCGGAGCGCCGGACGAAGGAGAGGCCGGAGGCCAGGCGAAGCAGGGCGGCGGCTGCGGCCGCCGGAGGCAGGAGGGGAGGCCGGGGATCGGCTGCTGTTCGCCAAGAGTCGGGCGCGAGGGCGGAGCGTGCTGGGTGCGGCCTCGGGACAGGGAGAGGGAGCAGGAAGGGCGTGGCGGTGCGGAGGGGGATGAGCGGGAGAGCTGGAGCAGGGGCGTGCCGCGGAGAGAGAGCGCGCCGGGGAGAGGGTCGCGGGGTGCAGGGGATTCGGAAACGGCCGGGGGTTCGCGGTTGAAGCGGAGGCGGTTGCAGGCCGCGGAAACGGGGAGAGGCGAGGCCGGCGGTCGCGGACGCTGGAGGCAGGGGCGTCGGCTGGGTCGGCAGGCCGGGACAGGGGGGGAAAACCAGGCGGCGGTGCGGCTTCGGACGCAAGAGGCAGGGCGAGCCTGGCGGGAGGTCTGCCGGACGGCTGCGAGAGGGAGGCCAGCGGGAAGGAGCAGGGCCGGAGGGTGAGGTCGGCGACGGCGAGCAGGGGTCGGAAGCGTCGGAGGAGGCGGGAGCAGGGGAGGTGCCGGAAGAAGCCGCAGCACCCGGTTGGGGAGATGCAGGAGGGCAGGCTCGGGGAAGAAGAAAGGGGAAGAGGGAGAGAAAGAGGGGTGAGGAGAGTGGCGGCTAAGGGGAGGTGGCTTGGGTTAGCTTTAGGTTTAAAATATATATATATACATGTGATAAAAAAAATAATTATAATTATAATAATAATAATAAAACATATAATCTTAATAATAATAAAACTTATATAATAATAATAAAACTTATGTAATAATAATAAAACTTATAATCATAATAATAATAAAATGTTATGATAATAATAATTGCCTTATAATAATAATAACAAACCTTCATAATAATATTAATAATACTTTATAATAATAATCATAACAATAAAATAATTAAAGTAAATAAAAGTTAGTTAATTATAATAATAACGCAACTCAAATAATAATAATAATAAAAGGTCAATGTAAAAACTTTAATATTTAAAACGCCGGGTGGACACATCGTCCCCCGGGCCGAACGCGCGACCATCGCTAGCGATGCGATGACCGCGCACCGGCGCGAAACCACTAATCACAATTAATCTTCGAAAAATTTAAACCGGGACCAAGAAAGAAGTAAAATAAAGATATCTGCGGTCGGGGTGTGACAAGCATTCTTCTCTTTAAAACCAGCAAAGAGACCTGGAGTTGCAAAACATTGATCCTTAGAAGTAAAGTCACTCGAAGGCATACCCTAATCATGGCTCGGAGCCAATACATCATCCATCAATCCAGCAAAGCAGTTGCTAAGAGAAATGCCAGCATCCTGCTTCACAGAAGTTGACTTCCATCCAGCTGGACTACTCACCTGGCCACCATCTTCATTGACATCCTACATCAGATGGATGGTAATGTTGTCCTGAAACTGTCCACAGGAGATTTCACCATTGAATTGTTCATCCGAAGCCAAATCAATAACAACAGATTGGCTCAAATGTCCCGACCACATGTGATCTTGCACCCTGTTGGAATCCTTAGACACAAAATGCATATTAGAGCCCCCTGCAACCTTTTTCGAAGTAGCAGCTTGATCAATTCCACACATAGGGTCAGCCTCCCCCAAATCTCGCATCAACCTAATGAAAACATCCATGACCCTCATCCCAGGAGGAACCACACTTGGTTGTTTCGGCACAACACTCTCACCACTAGCCATGGAATCCTCCACCTGAAGCTGGGGCATTACAGGTTGATATGGTAGTCCACCATCTGGTTGAACCCTCTCCGGTAGCACCAGAGACTCCCCTACCACACCATCACAGATAGAAAAAGCCTCAAATCACCTCCCACACACCTTTCTTCTCAATAAGTAATTCCATAAAGAATAAGAACAATGACCCACATGATTACATGAACTACAAAATTCCATCCATGACTCAAACTTGACGGCTTGCCTCCACGGAAATTCTTTCCCATCAGTAATCCACACCCAATCAACCGAGTGCTTGGAAACATCAATCTCTACAAAGATACGAGGGAATATTGGGTGACAAACAGCCTCATTTTTTTAATCAATACACTGATACCGACCAATCAGATTTCCAAGGAGATGAAAAATAGAAGGATTCTGAAAGGGATGTGGAAGACTGCGAAACATACCCAAATTTTCATGCTAGGATTATCACACTGCATATGAAATTCAAAATTCCACCGATGAATATAGAAAGATGAGCCACAACATCATCAGGGGGCTTTAGACCATGCAGTGACGAGATCATCAACTGGCGCAAACTGTATTATTATATGCCTTCAGTCAAGGAGACCAATAAACGCACGATCCTGATGATCCCAGGCTTCGAAGACAAATCGGTCAAACGCATCGACCGAGGGTCTCCGTTGATGAAACTGAGCCACTAATGATAGGTTTAATAGATCCGAGGTAGATATGAAATCCAATGGCGCTAAAGAGAGTTTGGGTGTGCCACAGTACAACTATGGAACATTCGGGAAAATCGGAATCCGTGGAAGAGAGGGCAGAAATTCAGGATTAGAAAAAAGAACAAAAGTGGGAGGGCGCATTTCGGGAAATGTACGAGTATGATACCCCCTATAACTGGGAGGGGGGAGACAAGATCCCCATCGTCTCCATCAATTCCCTTCACAAATGGAAAATAAATTTCAAATATCCTTAAAAATTATTTTTGGATGAAAATATCCTTTGTTCTTTGAAAATTAATTTTTAATAAATAAAACCATCTAAAATTAATTTCCCTAGAAAATACCTTGATAACATATATAGATGATTTTAAATATTTTTTAAAAATACATCATTTGAAACATAATATATAAGATTCAAAACATTTTAAAAAAACATTTTATTTGAAACATCATTTAATACATTAAATGAATGCATTATTATTTTAAAATCTATTTATTTTAAAATACATTATAAAATTTTATATATGGCTTGAAAAAACTTTGAAAAAACAATTACTAAAATTTAATTTGAAAAAAAAATTTATTAAAAATTATCTTTTTAAATTAAATTCAATGGAATCATTAATGCAGTTATAGTGGATAAATATGGAAATGTTGTATTAGTTAAAAATAACATTCCTTTTTCATGCTAAAATTTTTATAAATGTCCCTTGTTCATAAAGTGGCATGTAGATTCTATTGAAGAATTATTAAATGATATAAAGTGTTATAATTTATTCTAAATATTATAGTATAATGGTATAATAGTCTTTAAAATAGTTTTGTTAACACTTTTTTTGAAGGAACATTGATTGATTAAAAAAGTGAGTGTAATGTCAGGATTTCATTAAAAAACATCTTCTATATATTATTTAAAAAGAGATAAAATATGATAAAAACCTTATTATATCCTGAATAACCATAGGAGAAGAAACATTAATAGTTTCTTTGATAGATGGATCATATGATTTCGTCAATGGAAGCATAAACAATAACTATCTCAAAAAGCGTAGAGATTGACTCAACAAACTCTAGTAAATTAATGATTTAGGATCATACTCTCCATGTAATAAATAAAAATACATGAAGTATAAAATATCATTAATATTTTGATTCATGATATAACTTATCAAATATTAGTATATACACTTTGACGAAGGAGTTTAGGTGAATATTAAAACATGTGTATCAAAAAAGGATAATTGACAGAAAACTATTTCACTGATTTGGTATAGTTTGAAACATAAACCCCATAAAATAAGTATAAAAATGAAAATATTATTACAAATAAATTTATTCAAAATATAAATATAATAATATAATGGTAAATAAATACACCAAACAAATATAATGAGTGGATAACATAATATCTATCTCATGGAAATTATATGTGAGATTAAATCCCCTTACCCTCTATCTTAACTCTTATCATACACGTACAATCTTACGTCCCAATAAATATTTGTTCATTATAATATTTTATATAATCATATTATTATATATAATACCATATATGTTTTGATTATATCATAAAATTACCTTCTTCATAAAGATCATATCTCAAGTTTTCATTTTGGGAAATATTTTCTTTATTCTCCACATGCATCTAAATTTGTTATATCTTTAGTACATATATTTTTATCACAAAATCCATAAATTAAATCATGCATTAGATATTTTTTATATCCATCATATTTATATTTTAATAATATATATAATAATAATGTATGATATGGAATAGTCTTTTTTGGGAGATGGTAAGTCAAACATACACCAGAACGTTGTTTTCATTTAAAATGTCATAATAAAAAAAAGAATGAAATTTTGTATAAGTTTATATGTATATAATATAATTACAATATATTTATAATTATATATATATATATATCATATAATTTTACTAAATCCATCCTTAATAAATTCTATGTAGTGTGATAATGAATCACATCCCTTATAGGGGGTGGTTGTCTACATTTCCCCAAATGAAATTATCTCTATTATACTAAACGAAGAGTAGTAAGAACTGAGTTTTTAAAAGAAATGAATAATCTCAAAGACATAGTAAATATAATATATGAAATATATAAATAGTGCTTCTATTATTATTTCCACCATGATTGGTGGTAATTGAAAAAATGAATAATAATTTTTTCGTGACGTGGCAGTTGACCATACATAGAAACAATTTGTTTGATACCAAATAGATGGGGTTGTGTGTAATTGTAGATAAAAATGTTTACATTAAAAAATCATAGTTCATTAGAGATAATGGTTTTTTCACATAATAATATAAAAAAATTATTTTAGGTTGTGGGAATGGAAATGATACTAGATATCTCTGGATAAGACATTACCTCTTAATTGGGTAACTAATTTGGTTTTTTCCTAAATGATTCCTTGGAAGACATAATTCGTCAAGGGGGTATTGAAACCAAAAGGGATGAAGATTGGGATATTATTTTATTATATTTTTGACATGACAAGGGGCTTGATTGGTGTGGGGAATGGGTAGAGGTGGTGGCATTTTATAGGGAAGAAAAAAGACACACGTGGAATTTTTTAAGACAACTAGTTTATTGGTTATTTGGACCCCCAATATTTCTGTTTATTACCAAATTATAATTAACTTGACCTTAATCAATGTGATTAATTTTAATCACAATTACTTATGTTTTTGGTAAAAAATTATGTAGAATAGATTTGACACTATATATTATACTTATTTCAATTGTTTTTGTTTGTTTTTCAAAATTCAATTTATTGAATTGAAATAATTAAGATAAATGCTAATCCTAAAGACGTTGAATGTGAGATTGTTTTTTTATTTAAAATGTTTTCAAGTTTATTTAGTTTTTATATTCAATTTTAATGTGAAATTTATTATAATGAACTATTTTTTTTAATTTGTATAATTTATCAAGAGAGATGATAAAAAAATATAAAATATTATTTACCCTTAATTATAATTTAAATGAAAATGTAGTTTTTAACTAAAAAAAATTATTTTTACCAATTCTTCAAAAATGAAGTTTCTTATAAAAATACGAAATACAACCTGAAGATAATTATGGGATTCAAAATGAAACAATATATTTTATTTCATCAAATTCAATTTCATGATTTTTATAAATGTAATTTTATTGTTTTTTATAGATGGACATGAAGTACCATTAATTTGAGAGATTTTTATTTTAAAAAATATATGGACATTACTGAATATTATATCACTCATGATCAATTGATATTATTTATGGAATAAAATTATACAAATTGAATAGTTTTTTTACTATTCATAATACTATGTTTAAAAAGTATGTTCTAATTATCTATATTAAATTAATTTACAACAGTATGATGTTTCATAGAAATCATCAGTGATGTGTATAACATATTCCATGTCGGTGTTTTTTTTGGTGAGATATAGGATGGTATTACATGTTACATAAGTCATTATTGCATGTATCACAAGCCAACTAGGAATTTTGTATAGTGAATTCCAACTTTGTGTACTGTGTAGCGCAAGACATGTTCGTATTGGGTGAAGCGTAAGCCAAGTCTATATTGCATGTAGTGAAATCCATGACTATATTTACATTTAATGGAATACATAACAAAGTGTTTTTAATATATATATATATATATATATATAAGAACTATTTCTAGTTCCATGTAAAATTAAAAGTAAAAAAAATAAAAATTCATTAAAAACTTTCACAAAATATTACGGTGTTACATTCTACACATCGTAAAATGAATTTCACCCTCAATATTCATCTTGGTTAACAAATGTTTAATACATGGAAGTTTTTTTTATAGAATCCCATATACATAAAATTAATACTACGACTTTCCATGAAAAGGGAAGGTTGGAACCACAATAGTGACACAATGTAACATACAACTAGAATTCCATGTAGGAAAAAATTTATTGTGAGTGATGATTGGACATGGAGAAATAACATAATTAAAAATTGGGATTTATTTTTGTCATCAAGGACAAAAATATGAATGATCAAACAAACATTAATGTCATTAATTTCATGAAACTGAGATGATTTAGAATTCCATAGGATAAATATAAATTAAGGTATTATGACCTCACATTTTTCTATCATTTTCTAATCACTAAGTAATTATTATTTTTCTCGTGAATATAAGGAATTATTAATACGTGGTGTTATTTTTTTCATTATACAAAATCCTAGCATTTTTTATTCCTAGATATATTTTTTACTTAATCTACTACACTAATACATGAATTCCTTTTTTGGATTCTTGATTTACTAATAGATTATGAGATTAAAGATATTTAAACACATATATATTTAGTTACCATCAACACAATGTTGTTTGAACAGGATATACAATATGCATAAATCATTATTTGGAGAGAAAAAAAATTAATCTTACAATCATTAATTGATCCTTAAATTTAAATTTAATAAATGGATAACTTTATAATACTTCAAAAATAATAAAATACCATTATTTTATTATAGGGTCATGAAATTTTATTAATATTTATCTCCATATATAACAAAATACCACTTATTATTCACATTCCAAACATGTGAATACAAAAAACATATATTCCATTGTAACAAGTAAACATCATCAATTACCATAAATCATTTTGGAAAATATATATAGTTCATTATTAAAAAGGTTACTATAAATATAACATATATCCAAGGAGTTTCAAACATTATTCATGAGTACCTAAATGAAATTTTAACAAATCAAAAATCAGATACAAGGTAATTAGTGCTATCTAATTTACTTTTCAAAAACAATCATATCTTGATCCAAGTGAAACTCAATTTATTTATCATCTAGATCACACAAATGGTTACATTAACATAAAACATTTCCCTTTTCTATTTATTATTAACAATTATAAATATTTTTTCAATCAATAATGAAATATTATATAGAAATTTATTAAATTTTTCGTGATTCATATAACAAAATCCTTAAATTCCAAACATAAGTACTTTAATCATCAAACATTTATTATTAAACCATTACTCATCCTTCACAGACAAATTAATTAATAAATAATTACTATAATATTAAGTATGAATCATTTATTAAATTTTTTCATCAAAAAACTAATCGTTATTATTTTGATTAATGAAAACAATACTTAGGAGATCTTCACTTACCTTTCACATGTCATTTGCAGTCTCATTATCTTCAGAAGTATAACTAACACCCACACCACCATAATTATTATCTTTATTATATTTCCACTTTGTAAATATAAATTAATAATTCTCATACATTCCATATCTAAAAAATTAAATATTAACCATGTCACTTATTATTAGCTTCATTGACTAAAACTAGAAAGCATATGGTGAAGAACACATATCATAGAAGAAAACCACATTGTAATGAAAAAATAAAAATATGACATCTAAATCATAAAACAAAACCATTAATATTTGACACCTTGTGATTATGCTAATCTATTCATTGCCAACTTCTATTTAAATCCATCAGTGTGACTCATTATGTGTTTATGAATTCACAAAGAATATCCCCTAGGAGTGTCAAACTAGGTGTGTTGCAAGGCATGTTTTTGTGTATCTGATTTACCCAAGTCATGCCTGGAACATATTTTTAGAGTTGTTAATCATAGGTACATCAGTTCTGGAGACAAATCCACTAGTAGTATCTAGATAATGATTTATTTCTATTAAACCACTAACTCTATCCATTACCAAAATTCCATGACATTTTCCTAATAAAAAATTCATGCTTATATTTAACTATAGAGAAATCCCTTTAAATATCATTATAAATATAACAAGGTAAAAAAAATTAGTTTATTAACGTAGTTTATAAATATTGGATAAAACATTCATTTGATACCAATTATAGAACCCAAGGCCTTAAAAACATCGATATTGCATCATTCTAGATGAATATTTACTACATTAACAAAATACATGCCTAAGGACTGTAATAGTTTAGTGACTTTGGAAAATTGGAAACAAAATATTTTCCTCATAACATTGCTAAAGGAAACATATGATAGGGATAATCTTAGATTCTCAAAAATGGAAAATAAAGGAAATGTGTATGAATAAAAAAATATGGTATGGAACTTGAGAATGTCTTTAGAAAAATGATACCCTATTTATTAGAGATCATAAAAATTGTTGTTAGTTTATAAATATTATATCATAATTTAATTAATATCATATGTCGTGAAATCATAACAAAGGAATTTGACATGGAATTTGTGACACGAAAATTTGTTTTTAAAATTTTTAATCTATATAGGTTGAACTAGGTTAACTCATTAAGCTAAGGAAATTAAATTAGGCCCCAAAAAATTCTTATGGACACATAACCATGTCTATGTGTAACATTGTGAAAATGTGATCATTTACATGCATAGACTTATGGACATGAAACTGGGCCAATGATTAACATTATGAACATGTAATCGGGTTCAAGAATGACATTATGATCATGTAATAATGTTCACAAAAATACTCATTGACATGAAACCAGGTCCGTGTATAACATTGTGAACTTGTCATTGCATTCCTTAATAAGAATCTGAAAACTTATTCCAGTTCAAGAATAAAATTATAGACATGTAACTAGGTCCATGCACAAAATTTTTAATATGTAATAAGCCTCACTCATAACTTTTTTAACATGTAATTTGTTTCATAGATAAATTAATGGATATTAAAAAAGGTCCATATTAAAAATTATGAACATGTAATCTGGTTCATGGATAACATTACAATCATGTAATTAGGTCCACACATAAGCCTATGGACATTCAACCAAGTCCTTGCTTAATATTTTTAACTTATAATAAGGCTCACTCATAATATTGTGAACATGTAATCACATTCATGCATAAACATATTGACATAAATCTTGGTACATGAATAATATTGTGTACATTTAATTGGGATTACACATAACATTTTTTCTGATGAGTCCACCTTTATTACTTATTTTTTTGGATCAAGATATAGGTCCCACCGATGTCCTAATAAAATATATCATACTTTTTCCCCAAGTTCATTAATTCCACAATCATATCATGAACTATATAAAGTGATGGGTATCATAAACTTCACATTATAACCCATGAAAATAAATGGTTATTAATAGTATTTCATCAAATCATAACCTATTGAAAATAGATATTTATCATAATGATTTCATCAAATAAAATGCCATGAAAAGAAGCTTGTTTCAAAATCATAAAACACATGGTAGAGAAACCCATTTTAGAAATATATAACCTGTGAAATAAAAATGGGGTACATAGTGACCATGACATCAAAAATTTACCATTAATTGACAAGAAATTAATTTAACATTTAGTTAATTTTCTAGAAGGGAATGGTTGACATCAATATATGTTATCATATATGGATTATAATATTGAAATATATTTCAAAAAGCATTTCCTAATTAAAATATAATGTTTTACGTTGAAAAAGGATTTTCAAATCATAAAAACATTTAAATATAATTTTCATTGATGATATATTGAAATCCTATAAGGAATACTTGATATATATTGGAAATAATTTTTCCTCTTAAACATATAATATAAGATAAAAAACAGTTGAAAATTATTTTTCATGGAAATGCCTCTAAAAAAATTTAATGAATGATTGAAATTGATTTGAAAATAATTTAATTAAAAATACATTTAAAACATATAAATATATATTGAAAACATTTGGGAAAAATCCCTAAAATATAATTTAAAAAATGGTTTCATAAAAATTAACCTTTGAAAAATGAAACAGACGCATCAATGAGATGATTTCCGAAAAATCCATACTTTTTATATAAGGTAAGATGAACAGTCACTTTTCATGTTAAAATTTTTATAAAATATACTTTTTCGAAAAGGGAAAAAGTTATTTATTTAAATATATTGGTAATATAAGAATATGGTAAAAATGTATTTAAAATTTTATAAGATAACCATATAATATTCTTAAAATTCTATTCTAGAAAACATGTTTTGGTGAAACATATATTTATGACAGAATGGACAGTAAATTCCTGATTTCCTAAAAAAACATTCATCAATATCAAATATACCAAAGAGTATAATTATGGTACCAATGCATGATCATATCATAAAAAACACGAATAAAATAAAATTACTGAATATAATTGAGAGATGGATCAAATGATTTCATCAAATACAGAATTAACATAAACAATCTCCAAAAGCGATGTGATTTTATAAATAAACTCTTATAACTTGGTAACATGGGATCATAATCTCCTTGTAATAAATGAAATAAAATTAAGAGTCTAATGAATTTAAAATATTTATATTAAGGATAAAAAAATTATAATTTATGTAAATACACCTCGATGATTGTGTTTAGGATAAAAAAAATATTATTCTTAAAGAAGTAAAATTGAGAAAAACATAATTTATGATTTGTTAACATTTGAAACACATTCCCCATTAAATAGGGATCCTAATATGGACATGTGAATAACCATAAAGTTTTGAATAAAATAAATTAATAAAATCATGGTATGTACTTAATCTACAATATAGTTTATATTCTTTAACATAACATGCATATCGTGAAAATTAAAAGTTAGATGAAATCCATTTGCTGTTTTTCTTGACACTTATCATACTCACACATGATTCGGGTATACAAAATATAAGAATATTATAATTATTATACAGAATAATATTATTTTATATACAACCATATATAGTTAGATTATGAATTTATATTATCTTCATGTTTCCAATCCATTTTTAATGTTTCACATCATGCAATATTTTCTTTTTTCTTCGCATGCGTCTAAATTGGTAAAATCATTGGTCATTATATTAACAAAAATATTTTGAAAATTAAAAACATGATATAAATATCATTTATATTTATTATATTTATATTTTAATAATATAGAGGATAAATAAAAATGAAATGGAAGACACCATTCCTTGAAATAGTAAGTCATATGTATGCATCAATGTTGTTTCCATTTTAATTATCGTATTGAAAAAAATAATCAAAATGAGATATAAGTGTATACATATATAATATAATTACATTATAATAATATTGTTATATATTTAATATATTTTCACTAAACCCATCCTTAATGCGATTCATGTAGTGTGTAAACGATTAACCTCACTTCGAGGAGGTGGTAGTTCATATATCCTAAAACAAAACTACCACATTTACAAAAAATAGATAGTAAAAAGATATGTGTATTCAAAGTAATACATAAGATTAATGACATAATAAATATAATATATGATATCTATAATCACAATTTCCATCATAATATCCATTATTATAGGTGGTAATGGGATAATAAAAATGCATCATTTCGTGAGGCAGTAGTTCATTTTACACGGAAACAGTATATTCGTAACACATTATATGGAGGTGTGTGTTAGTGTAGGTAAAAATCATTTCATAACAACCTCATAGTATATTTTGGATATATTTTATATTATTATAATCTACTAATGAAGGAATTGAGAGGATGTATACTATAAATCTTGAAATAAAATGTTACCTCAGAATCGGGAAACTCATTTTCATTTGTTCTAAATGGCATGGATGGGAGACACTATTACTTAATGGAACAATCAAGGAGGAATGGATTGAATATTTGGGACTATTTTAGCATATTTTTGGTTTTACAAGGGTTTTGATGTGTTTGATGAAGGGGGAGAGGTGGTGGCCTTATCTAGGGAAGGAAAATTTCTCACTTTAAATTTTGGAAAACAAGTTATGTGTACATGTGTTATAACCTAGAAAAATACCTGTAAACTCCAAAAAAACATTAATTTATGTTTTATGGACAATATATGTCCATAAAATTTGTTTTAGATAAGAGTAGATGCCATTTGGGTCCCTAATATTATGGCTTATTCCCTAATTATGATTAATTTTACCATAATCACAATGATTAATTTTTAAAAAAAATATTTAAAATATTTCTTGTAAAAATTTAATTTTATCTTCATAGAAAATAAAAATTCTACTGGTTAAAATTGGTTATGTTATTTTTTCAAAATTTTATTTAGATAATAATCAAAATTAAGATTAATGATAATCCCACAGAGGTGGCAAGATAGCGTGGTTTTAAAATAAAATGATAAAAATATTATTATTTTATATTTTTAATTTTCAAATTGGAATTTATTCTAATTTAAATAATTTTATTAATAGATTTTTTTTTCATAATTATACAATAAGAAAATTAATATAGAATTTAACATTAATATTTATTTAAATGAAAAGGATGTCTTTAATTAAAGGCATGACATTGACTATTCGTCACAAAATGATGTTTTTTAGAAAAATTCCATAAATTCCACCAATGATAATTTTTTAATTATAAATTAAAAATATAATTTTATTTTATCAATTTTTATTTCTATATTTATCTGAAATTAAATTTACTTTTTTATGAAGGACTTGTACTGTAGTTCATTTGAGAATATAATATTTTTTAACATATAAGGAATTTACAAATTAAATAAATCATTCATTATAAATAAATTTTATTTATATAAACTCATTATAAAAAATATTTGAGATGTTTTTAATAATATTCATTTTACTATGTTTAATAGATTTGGTATAATTTTCTCTATTAAATAATTTTTCATAAAGATGATGTGTTGTAGAAAACAATTTTGCTCCCTGTAACGTACGCCAAGCCTATGTTGTGGGTTGAGAATTATTGTGATGTATTTTGTTTAATATATATTTGTATTACTTGTACCACTATCCATTTTGTTATTACATGTATTTCAAGAAATTTAATAATTCTGTTTATCACAATCCATATAGGTATTTCATATAGCGCAAGCCATGTCAGTATTCAGTTCTAAAGGAATGTTTGAAATAGAGTTTTTAATATATATATATATATATATAATAAATATTTCATCATTCATGTGAAATTTATAATATCATAAGTATAGATTAATTTTTTTTTAAAATCACAATGTCATGAAGTGTTACATACAACTCTAAAGAGATCATCCATTGTGACCTTATGTATGAAATGGTGTTCAGAAGAACATAGTGGCATCATGGATCTGAAGAAAAAAAATAAAAAAATGTAGTTTAATATTTGATGGTCAACATAAAACAAGGGGTTCAAAACCCATTGGGTGCAGGTACTATAGCATTACGATTGTGTAATGTTGTAGCAGTTTCACTATATCAAGGGAGGGTATGGTAGCGGTGCCATTGTATTGTAGAAGCGGAAGGTACTGTGTGGTACTATATCAGAAGGGGTACTATAGATGTACTATTCACATAATGGGATTTGGGCCAAATAAATGGGCATACGGTCCACGTATTGGGCTAAATGCCCATTGGGCCCTTGGGCGATTTAATGGGACTCCCTCTACCCAGTAAAAGAGGTCATTGCTTTGCTTTAATAATAAATGAGGCTTCGACCCCATCATTTTCATAAAAACATAAAAACACCATAATCTAATGAAGACCCAATATCCAACATGTCAAAATAGTGTAATGATGTATCTTGTGAACTATCTCATGTGAAAAAGGATATGCTTCAAATATTAAAGATAGGGGCATCAAGCATATTTTCATAAAGTTAAATGATAAATCCTACTAATTATAAATATGAAAGGATGGTTAAAATAAATAATCATCCAATATTGAAAATATTCAAATTTATTGAAAAAGGGAATTATGTGACCTAATGCCTTAAGACATGGGTTGTTAGAGTCAATAATCAACAACAAATTCCATGGTGGCAAGAAAGGGAACTTATTATCAATACTATTTAAAGGGAGTACAAAAATGATGTGGTTATTTGTAAAGTGGTTATTTATTCAGAGACATATAGAATAATTATTTATTATGGTTCAACACATTATTTAATATCTAACATGTTTAGTATAACTATTTAGACACCACCACAACATATGAAGGCTTTGTTGCCTGGGACAATAGTGAATGGTGAAATGTTTTCATCCAATGTTTATAATTCCTCTAAGGTTGATGATTTTTCACTGAACATCCCATTAAATATTTTCATACATTTTTTAATATTGATCCTATATTTTTAATTTATTTTTAATGTTTATATAATGGAAATGTATACCATTGAGAAAGGGATATCACACTTCACATCCCGAGGAATCCTTTAATTTTGTACATTTGTAAGGAGGTTTATAAATCTATTTCATAATAATTCTCTCAAATGTGGATATTATATCCTTATAAGAAATAATGTATAATAAAAATGATTGAGTGTAATGAGAGTATAATTTTCAAATAAATGCCCATTGCAAGGGACTACACTGATGATTTCATGAAAGAATTATCTTGTCTTCCTCCTAACCAATAGGTTGAGTTATTAATTGTTATTGTTTCAAAATCACTACATATATCAATGAAACCTTATATAATGTACACCATTGAGCTGGAAGAATTGATGAATTAGTTACAAGTAAATATGTATATGTGTTAAATATTCTTTAGTGCCTTACCATGGGGTATACCTATCATCTGTATCAAGAAGAATGACTGATCAATGCACCTCTGAATTGATTATCATGAACTCAAAATAAAAATTATAAACAATTGGTATCCTCTTCCATTGTTATATGATTCCTTAAATAAACTATACGAGTCCATTTATTTATCTATGGTGGACCTTCAGTAAATATGTTAACAATTATAGTATAGGAAAAAAGGAATTTCCTTGGCTTCCATCAAAACTTTGTGTGTACACTAATAGTTTATAATGATTCCCTTTAGACTCTAATTCTATATACGTATTTTTTGATGTAATGAATATAGACATTATATATTGACGATAAAAGTTAGTGGGGTATTTTAACAAAGATATGATGATATACTCCACGAGTAAGGAGGAACATGATGATCATTTAAATACTAGGCAAATGATTTTGAGAATGTGAAAAAATATGATAATTAAAGTAAATTTGTTTTCTAGATAGATGTAGTATCATTATTGGGGGAATTTAATATCTATTAAGGGAATATGTGTGGACCCTTATATGACATTGGAAATCAAAGAGTGTCCCTGGATAACATCTGTAATATAGATCACCAATTCTATTGTCTATGTGGGTAATGAATATTATTTTTGAATAACTTCACTTGATTGTAAAACCCACTAACGAAGAAAAAATGGAATGTAGTAAAGATTAACATTAATAGAGAATGTGATTACTACATCAAAGAGTGGAAAATGGATTATCATTAACGTTTTAATTACATTGTAAAAAAAATGGTGAACTCTTTGTGGGATATATTAATTATTCAACGAAGGTAACTGGTTATGTATAGAGGAAAATGATAAATTGATATCCAACACCTCATGGATGTTTAATATTCATGATTAAATTTATCCCTAACATCATATTGATTTGGCATATATTATCTTTTAGTTTAATATTTGGTGGAATTATATCTGTAGGTAGAAGTGTGAGATAAATATACTCATCACAAGAGCCTCGATTATATATTCTTACAAACAGATCCGAATATGAACCAATGAAGATAGTCAGATTTCATCACATATTATGAATACTTTATCTACTACTATCATGGTAAATAAAATAATGTGGTTGATTCACTATATAAAAATGATGTTATCGGATAAAAAATGGTGAAAATTGAGATGGATACATTCATATATGACTTACGAATAGTGGACATGGGAATCATTAAGGATAAAAAATAATCCTTCCTTTTTCATATTATTGCTCAAGAATCCATTATTGAGAAAATAATGGATTCTCAATTGAATTATGTGTAAATTCAAAAAAAAATTAATAAATATGTGCAAATACATAATGTTAAAAACTGATGAGGAAGGATTTGTATGATTTTTGTAATGTATATGTTTATCATCCAATATATAGATAATGTGTTTTTAAGGATTAACATTGAATGAACTAATATATTCACCCATGGTTCAAAAATATGTATCGAGATCTCTAGTTGATCTATTTGTGGAATAATATGATGAAATAGATCTCTAAATATATATCTAGGTACTTAGAGGGTTGGAAAATTAATGTTGAATGAAAAAAATTCTAAGGTGATGATGATACCATTATCCATACGAAATTGGAAATTTGATAACATCATCATGGAAATTTTCACCGAAAATATCAATACATATAAAGGGAATAAATATATTTTGGTGTTTTGTGTCATCATATGTAGAATGACCACTTTACTGCAATTTGAGATGATTTCCCACTCTACTGACATGGCCCAATATACATCATAAAAGTGGTGCAGATGAATGGAGTACCATTGTATGTTAAATTTGAAAAAAAGTGATTTACCTACATGTTATAGAAATTTATCCAACAGTATATAAATACTATGATGGTCCTCAATATAGACTACCATCCTCAAACTAATGGCCAATCAGAGAAGACTTTCAGATAATGGATAACATGGTATGATTTTGTTCAATGGACTTCAAAGGAGGATTGGATAAATATCATGAATTGGTTGAGTTATCATACA
Source organism: Viscum album (assembly GCA_963277665.1). Lineage (NCBI taxonomy): Eukaryota > Viridiplantae > Streptophyta > Magnoliopsida > Santalales > Viscaceae > Viscum > Viscum album. The sequence goes on along the minus strand of OY728157.1, from coordinate 37,903,072 downwards.
ACAATAATTTCTGCTAAATCATCCAAATTACACCACATGAATCAATTTATAAGAAACAATATAGAACTATAGAAATCTATAATAATGTCATTTAATGTATGTTGTTTTTGCATGAAATGGTCCATGAAACGGTAGAAGTGGTTAAAAACATTTAGTATCACATCATGAAAAATCATGGTCAGAATAATAGCTATGAATATATACTTAAAATTAGATTGGAGTTTGATTATTCTGATAAATTATTCCTCCACATATCTGTGTGGTACAGAGTCATAGGATTTGGGATAAAAAGATTCATATGTCCATGGTATATTGTCTCCTATGATATTCTTGACCGTATAAGAATTGTTTCATATTGATTATCAATTCCAACAATTTTGTATCAAGTACATGATGTATTCCTCATATCCATATTTATTATTTAAATCATATATCATTCATGTTTCTTGAATTAAATGGTTGTATAGCTAGAAAATGAACTTTTTTATGGGAAGCATCCGGTGAAGATCTTTGACCGTATGGATAAAGTTATACACCACAAGACTTCTACCCTTGTGAATTTATAGTCAATTAACCATAAATATGAAGAGGAAATATGGGAATTATAGGATGTGGTAAAAGACAAATAACCACACATATTTTAACCATGATATGTTAAACCAATTGAGGGAGACATTTCAAGAGGGTGAAGAATGTAAAGACCCATACTTTTATCAATGGAAACTCTCGTATTATAATTATGTCATATAGTATAAATAACAACCATAACAATGAGAAACTAAAAATATATAATTCTAATAATTATCAAATGATACATTAGATATGAAATAAACTAAAAATAATTCCATATATTATAGTTGAAAAATAAATAGAAAGTAATATAATAAAAATGAGAATATGCAGATCTGCTCGATCCACTAGGGTGATCACACTAAATATAAAAATAGTATAAATAAATATAATGTAAATAAAAAAATTTTATCATTAAAATTAAATTATATATGACCCTAGGGTAAATTAAATTTTAATTATTAATGAAATAATACATATTAATAAGAAGCTATAAACCATTCTGACTGTTAGAAATATAACTATTAAATAGAATCCTGGATTTTGAAATAGTAATGTGATCGTTCGGGATAGTGATCTGGACACTATAATGTAAACCGGTCCTATAAAAGAATAATTTTTTTTTTCATTTTATATATGATAATATGATATATTTCATTAATTGAATAATTAAATAATGATTTTATAATTGATAAAATACGTGTTGGTATTTTTATAAGATATAAATATTTATTACATATATTATAAGTATCATGATGATTTTGTGGGAATTTTAGTTTTATTAAATATTCTATTAAATTATTATTTAAGTCTATAATAATTATAATAATATTTTATGATGTAATAATCAATTTTTTAATGTGACTTAAAAATAGTTATAATATTAAAAGATGTATTTTTCAAATAAAATAGGACTTTCCTAAAAATTAAATTTTTTATATCAATGAATTTTTTTCATAAAATATAGTCTATTTTTAATCTAAAAACATTGAAAAATGGATACCATGAATTTTTGGGATTTTCTAAAATAGTTGTTATTTTGGTGAATAGTGAAATATAGTAATTTACACTGTAAGCTAAAAACAAGATTATTTGACCCATTGTTGACATATGGATGATTTATGAACTATAATCTCAAAATATAACTTATTGGTGATTTTATTTATTTATATGAATCAACATATATTGAATGTGTTGAGGAAAAAAACAAATGAAACTATAATAAAAAATACACTTCTCATCCCCTTTAAATTCCACCACCCACCGCCTCTTCTACGTACACCATACAAGACATGTATCCTATAAAAATTCTCCCCAACTTACATTCCAGGACCATTACCCACATCCATTATCTTCTAGTGTTAATAATATTCCAAACCCAAGTGCCTTAGGGAGGATCTTAAAGGAGCTGTTATGAAGAGGAAAATTTTTCCACCATTCCCTTTTAAATTCAGTATTTCTTTTACCTCATTATTTTCCCCACTATCAAATGTTACATGATAACTATAGTAACATGCATATAGTATAATTTTATCATATTAATGGTATATAAAGCATGCAGTCTCTTCTTTTCTCCTATTATATTATAAATTAAAAAATTATCTGTGAAATGTCAATTCACCGACTTAAGGGATTATCTTTTTTCGTTTTCAATTACCGCCTTCAATGTTGGTAATAAAACCATTAGAATGATAAAAGATATTTAAATTTATAATGTAAAATGACCTTTGTTATGTATAATATATATATATACAGTTTCTAAAATAATAAAACAAAACTATTTTGTGATGATTATAATGATCCAAACAAAACTAAATATTTATCTTATCATTTTATCAATTGAATCATACTTATATCATACAAAAATGAAATATGGGATCATTTAAAATTATAGGAATATATTAACAACTTTTATTTCCATTAATATATTTTTAATTGGCCTTTCATGATCACCCACAATTATACACAATGGAATCCACCATAAAATAATGAAATGATTCCTCCCAGAACAATGAAGCTAAGCATTATAACGCATTGAAATTTAAGTAAATAAATTTAATAAAACAATACTAAATCAAATAAATAGTCAATAGGTTCATAATTAAATAATTATAAATTATATTTGACTATTTATGATATTATATTCAAGTGCACGACACCATCAAACACAAGGTAAGGGATCTCTCCAAACATCCATTTTTTCTTTTGGGTTTTACTTTATCTCTCATTACAACCATTTATTTCATCATTATTGTGATCTACTTATTTTAAATTCTTCTTTTTCGTTTCAATAATTTGTATCTAGATAAATTAATTATTATTTTATAGGGATGTATGTATTTTGAAAATGATCCCTTGTCTATTTGTCTAATAACCAATCCTAATTAAATGAAACCCCATTTCAATCCGTTGGGAGGTACAGTCCATAAAATATTATATGATACCACTATTTTTAAAAATTCACTGATTTTATATTGAATAAATATCTTATTCAATTTTTTTTATAAAAAACATATTATTGTTTCATCTTTAAATCATCAAGAATATTTTCCCTCAAACAACACTAAAGTGTCTTTTTTATGAAGCATTCTAAAAAAAAATTTGACAATAATATACATAATTAAGACATCATTTGTCATGATATATATCTATATTTTTTTAATTTTGGATTATTATTTAAATCCATTCATTCATTGAAAATATTATGATATTTACTTTTGTTATTTCACAAGACACGATTTTGATACCAATTTCTTTCATGTGTAACTCTAATACTTATTCGATATGTTTGATTATTCTTATGGAACACATAAGAATAAACAATTTATGAAGGGTTCACCAATATATATATCCAATTAATATGGTAGTTCATATTTTTAGGAGTCATTATGTATGAGATTAGGTAATAAACCTACTTTATTATGGATATTTTTCCACCATGGGATATAGTCTTTATAGTTTTCTATGATTTATTTTTATAAAATGTTATGTTTTCTTTCAACATTGTTATTCTCCAACGACGATATGATTAAATATTCAATTTTCTATGCTTATATAAAATTATTCATGTAGCATTCCTTTTATTTTATAACAATAGTCCTTCTAAATCAAGTGGTATTCTTTATTCCCATGTTTATTCCCTTACTCGACTTTTTTAGAAAATACATTTTGTCTTTGTATACCCCTGGATGTCCCATGTGTTTATAGGAGATATAAAGGATTTAGGATCTCATTATGTAATATTAATAAAATTTGTTTTATTCAATATTCATTTTATCATTTTTATGTTCCTAATAATTCAAATACATTATACATTACAATCCGTAGTACGTTTTTTATAATTGTTGTTACAATAGTTATAAATTATCTAAAAATGATAGTGTCTCTATAATGTGACTGTTTTATTTATTTTTAATCTATTTTTATCAGTTAAAATTATATTTTTATTATTCAATAAATTTCATTTAGAATGTTTCAAACCATGAGTAATCCACATAAGTAAATAATAGATCCATTTGAAAACAATTTTAGTCAACCATATTTAACCACTCCAATGAGTTAACAAGATATATTGGTTACATGAGTGTCTGATTACTCTATAATAATATGTTCAAAATGAAATGACAACATTCCAAGGTCTGAATATTCTCTTCAATATTGATCATCCTACTATTTATACCCCCAAAAATAATCATGTCATGTTCATTAATCCATGTGTATTGCTCCTCGTTGAGGTCCACCCTCAATGACCTCCCGATAATTCTAGTAGAAACCACTTCAGTGGCATTAAGACACAGAACCTATTCAACCACTTCCTCTTTAGAACTTATATAATAATACATGGAATGCTCAAAAACATCACCAAATATCCACTATTTTCTAACGATATTATTGTCAGATGTCTTAGATGTCAAGTTCTTCGCTAAATGTGTATCCCTTTGAAGAGAAATGTGGCATAATAATTCTTTTCCTTATGAATTCCCTTATGATTCCATTCTATCTCGGGGCTCAAATTCCTATATTCCAATACCACTTTCATAAAATTTTTATTATCCTTTATTTTGTCCAACACCTCAATTGTTTTCCCATCTAGGTTTGATATTAAATCACGCGTCGAAATCGATTTAATTTATTTTATTTTTTGTTATGGATTATTAACGGAACATATATATTTCATGATAATAGCACACAATAAAATGATTGGTTCATGATGTCTTTTATGGGAGGAAGAATTTGGGTAATCAACTATTAGACGAGACTAAATTTTGAAATTCCACCCAACTAATAATTATTGGGAATAAATTTTCACTGATATTGGATTAAATAATGAATCATTTAGTAAATGAAAATATATTGTTAAGGAAGTAATTAAAAAATTGGATTAGGATGTCAGATAACATAATGAATCAGTGAATGGTATATAAAAATATAATGTATATAGTGTATTGTTCGGGAGAACACCTGTCATTTCTCCTAGGAGATATTGGGATATGGTTTCATTTTTTGTCAAATATCATATAGTGATGTTGCTACGAAAAAAAAATTATATTGATAAATATAAAAATTATTGTGTATATGAACTAATAACCCATTAAGATTGATTATACCACACAAAATGTATTCCTAGGCTACACCTCATGCACCCTCGGTGGAACATTAGTCATGAAAGATGATGGGAATCAGCTATCCATCATGGTGATACATGCCATGCAAATCAACTCATGGACCATGTAGTCAATCATTTCCGTCACATGATGAATGAAATTACAGAACAATAATTTTTGAATTAGGTTTAAATGCATCATACTCAATGGACATTTTTTGTACTTAAATTTCACTTTGATTTGAACATTCAATGGTCTTTTACTTGTAGGTTTGACATAGGATGTGATGATGATGTCTCTATCATCACCCATACTGGGTATACTACCCCACCGTGTTACTCAGGATTTGTGATCCTTTATTAGTGGGTTGTTTAGTGAAAATGATATGTATCCCACCACAATAAATAAGCCACATGATCCCCTATATATAATCGTTTATAGATAGGTTTTTTTACCCCTTCATGGGACTAAGGTCATTATACATTATTCACATTCCCTACATAGGCTCTTTTATCTTATTTAATTCTCTAATGATTATGATTTCCTACTATGGGGTTAAATAATGATAGTCTTGTATCCCAATAAGATTCTATGTGTGACCATCTATTTAATTTCTTTTTCCCTTATATGTGAGGAATTTTGAAGACGGGTTTATATGTTTTGGATTCTTAATGTATGGTCTCATATATATATCATATCAATAGTATTTCTTTGTGGGGGCACATTATAAACATTATTCATAAGAATGGATATGAGGACATTGGTCATACTATATTACTTGTGTCCAGACATAAATATATCTGGGATAGTATTTTACCATCAATTAGGGTGTCCCAACTAAATAGGTTATTGTTATTTAAGGCTGAAAGGGATCTTTATCTTAGCCTCCAAAATCTATGTGACTATTGGAAGACTATGAAGTAATTAATATAAAATTATGTTGTATTCCTCAATACACCTAGGGAAGACATTTATATTTGATGATACATCAGGTTACAAAAATTTGGCTTCATGGTATTTTTATTATTTTAAAAACTTCTATCTTTTCATGAGTCATTGTTTTTGATAATTGGATGTGAGATTTTTATGACATGTCAATGTCTCTAAGATATGTAGTGATTTATTATATCATAAATATTATTCATTAATTCCATTAGAAAAACTATCAATGCTAGGATCATTGATACAATGTATTGAATTGTTTATATTTGTGATTTTCAAGGTTTCCTACCGATTCTATTCATTTTCATACTCTTAATAGACCTGTTCCAACATTATTTGTCACATAATGATAGAAATTCTATTGAATACCCTCATTTGGAAGTGGATTTTATGTTTAAAGTTAAGGTATTATAACATTAGTATATGTATTTTAGATGGGTTGTTTATACCAAGTTATGATTATTGTATTTAAAATTGATTCTATGATCTAGATTTTAGTAATGGACTCTTTGAAAAAGTGGGTTATGAGTTACCTTATTTTATATTAGTCATGTGTTTTAATCATTTTATATTATTTTATCCTTATTAGTTACTGATTTTGATATTAATAAATATCTCATATAAGATTTAAAATCTATATAATTAGAATCATTTTTTAAAATCTGATATATTTTTACCAGTTTCATTAGTTATTTGAGAAAATTGTAACATATTTTAGGATATGTCTAGTCTAAGAGTGAAAGTTATAATAGATGATAGCCACCTACCCATGGCCTTCATGAGGTAATCATGGATAGGTATATTATTCTTAACACTAGCCTTGTAAGGGACATGGTGCATGAGTTATTTTTAATTGTATTATTCCATTTTATTGTCTATTTCTACAGTGGGGGTTTGTTAACATAGAGTAATATTGAAATCCCATCAAGTGGGGTGAATATTTTTGTTCAAATAGGAATAATTACCTAACCCATTTTTTCCCACTACTCATTTTTATGTTGTTGATATTAACTTCTCTATTTAGATTTAGTTATTATGGATGATTTCCAAACATACTATAAACCATTTAATTTAGGGTGGTATTCAATTGACTTGTTTTTGTATTAAACTCTGAATATTTTGTAAACGATTATTGATAATTTGTTTTAAAAGAACATATGTTCAATATTATACTTTATTTTTGACATAACCTAATGTTTTTTAATTTCTATTGTTTTGGATTCAAATCACTTGTTGTTTGTTGAAAAACATGTTGGTATTCTAAAGGATACTGAATGATTTTTGAAAAAGGGATATCTATTTTTTAATCCATACCTCATTTCCTGGTAATCATTACATCATTTCTTATATGTGGGCGTGACCGATTAATACTTCTTCAATGTGGGTGATTATTTTTTCTACAAAAACAACCTCCTATGAATATATCATCACAATCATATATCCTTTATAGTTATAAATAAAATCTATTGTATTGGTCATTATGCTTAAAATTCAAAAGAGATTACTATATTAGATAAAAATGAGTTCTATGAAAAAGATATATGAATAACTATAGTGATTAATTAATAAAAATCAATATCAATTATATTATTTTAATAGGAAGAGTTATTACCTAATTTTACAACTTTATTATTATTTTACCTCAATTACATAATTTTTGGACTTTTCATCAATATTTTCAACCAATGTTCAAGTATCCATTTGCGATATTTCATTTATTTATCATTTTTCTTTAATATTTGTTTTTCTCCACACTATTATATTAAGGCCTTTATAGATATATTTAATGATAAGTGTCTCGCTAATGTGGTGATGCCGAATATTTTCACATAAATTCTTAAACATATTTTTGAATTCATACATAATCTCTTCTTGAGACTTCTTAAATCATGAGATCACCTTTTTAATCTTTTTTTGTCTTTATTAGTGGAAAGAATACATATAAAAATGATATTTCTACTTATTCCTAAATGTAACATATTTAGGGTTGAATGAAATATATCCAATATTTTATAATTCCATCAACAATGAATGATAATTCTCTTAATTTTATTTGGACATAAAAAATATTTCATGAATTGATGGTTGATAAAAACACATTAAATTATATTAAATTTTTCTTTAGATCCTTGAAAATAATTCTGTAAAATTAATGGATAGGATTAATCAACCTAGATACTATCTTAATATTTTTTTAGAGTGTTGAAAAAGTAATATGTGTTGGATCATAATTAACATCTATTTTAGAAAAACCTTGAATGGTTCAATAATTCCCAATTTTCTACCTCAATTTTATGAAAATATATTTATTCTTTATGTAATATAACATAATTATTTGTATATGATTGACGAAAATAATAATATTCTGGAATTTTGAACAATATTAAATTTATATATTTATTAATTCAAACTCTGAATACTTATTCAATCTCCAGGTCAAGATCAAAATTATCCTCAATGTTAGATTTCTTGAACAATTAGATAGAGAAAAAATTTAGTGGAATTATTGTGAAAAAATATTTTTTAAATTAATGATGTAAAAATAAAATACAGAGGAAGAAAATAATTATAAGAATTTAAAGAATAAAAACATAATGAAATTAATATATTAAATTACATGAATTGTTTTTGGAGAAAAAACATTCCTCATGTGATAATTAATAATTGAATTATATAATTAATGTATAGAAACATTGTTTATTAAAAACAGCTGGTAATGTGGGAAATAATTTTATCAACCATAAAAATAACTATTATCATCTGTGTGGAATTATTATCATGGATAATATTTTCATAAGTAATATTTTGAAAGGGTATAATGAAACCTAGTCCACAATCATTGATTATAAAAAAATATAATTAAATGATTTAAAAAATGAATGAAATACATTTTATTTAATATAAAGTGATATTAAAGATGGTAAATAAAATGAAATAATAAGTTGCATTTGATGATGAGGGCCTTTAAGGGTGATATCCTTATTATAAACCAACATTTTTCTGAAACGTTATAGAGGTGTAAATTTACAGATATATTTAGAAAACCCTCATAAACTAAATAACAACCACACTCATGTGTAAATAATGAAAATAAATATAATGGGGGATAGAGTCTTAAATTTCAATAAATTTTATATACAAAATCCTGGCTAAAAAATAACTCTAAATTTATAAAAAATTTCAATAATGTTTTCTAAGAAATTAGTTGTTTCTAAAGTTGAATTAAATAAATAATTATTATACAATTAACAATTATAAAAAACTTATCATAATCATTTATGTTTAGAAAAATATCTAAAAATCATGTTATAAGGATTGATATATTATGTCATTTATATATTTGACTTCATAGAAATAGTATTCTCTTCAATCATTGGATCTGACTACAATGGTTTTAATGAAAAATGTATCCAAATGAGTATTTTATTAGTCCATAATATTTCAAGTCAAAAATAAAAAAAAATTATTGTAAATATACTAGACATCAGTTAAAAAAATTAAATAAATCATTTACATGTAATTCTTAAAATCTAAATAATAATGTTGGTTTTCATTTAATAATATACGAAATAAAAATGATGGTAAATTATAACAATTATTTACAATACAATGCTTAGTAATTTATTTATATAAAACCATGAAAGCAAGTTAATTTCAAAGAGACATGACTTCCAAAATAATTTGATTATATAATTATCATAATGTTTAATATCTTATTAGTTGTATGTGGGGAAAATATTAACACTCAATTTGATATAGATTTCAAATACCCATATGAAAATGATGATGCATGATATACCTTTTTCTAAATATGAATGTTTTATAAGAAGTATTATTTATAAATCAGGTATTGTACTTCTTCATAATTGTGAAAATATAGTTAAAATATATACATTATTTAGTATTCTTCGTATGTACATCCATAGGGTAGATCATCTCATTATATAGTACATGAAATAAATCCAAGACAACCACATAAGATTTATTTGATGAAAAAAAGTTTTAGAGTAATGTGACATTATGTCTATCATAAATAATATTAACTTTATTTACCACTCTTTATGTGTAATAATTACCATGGAAATATGGATGATTTACTATATCTATTCCATTGCACTATGTAATCATGAATTAATATAACAATTTGTTGGATAATACAATTCAAAATTCATATAAACATCCTTTTCCAACATCTCGCCACATTAAAAACATAATTCCATTTCTAAATAGACCCAACTAAGAAATGTTCAAAATGAAATATTCAGGATAGAATATACTAAAACTATATTTAAACAAAAAATTAAAAAGTATTTATTCATTAAAAACTGAAATACTTCTGGTTTAATTACAATTATCAATTTTATATCCCAATTAATAACTTGTTTTATTTTTTAATCGACGCATATGTTCACTAATATTAAATATTTCGTCAATACCACAAAAATATACCCAATTAAAAATAACTAAAAAATTATTTTAATGAATTCCAACATCATTTCATGTTCCATTATTATCTATAATACATAAAATTCAAAATTATATTTCACTATTTTAAATAATAAATTATAGAAACACACATAAATAATCTAATCTTAATCATTTATTAATCCCAATAGATTGATTATATATAAAATAAATGAATATAATTGAATTCAATTAAGGAAAACAAAATTAAACATTAAATTTACCATTAATTATGTATTGGCATCTTAAAATTGTTGCATATTTTTTATTTTATAGAGATCAATATTTTTTTAATAAATAATTAATATGCATTACATTAAACCCTTGATTTGATTATATGATACATGAATGTGAATATTCTCTTTCACATCATTGGTCTATGAGAAATTAAAAAATTTATAACATAATAAATAAAATAATAATGAAATTCCTTTTTCAAAATACATCCCGAAAAAATCATTTCCTTAATTTAATCATATCCATGTACACTCTAGAAACAAATAAGATAAACATTATTTTTTTGAATGAAATTATTTATTGAATACTTCTAAAAATGAATGTTTCTTATCATCACATCAACTAGTAACATGTAATCCTAAATTAGATATTAGGGATTTAATTCAATTTTAGAATACACAATTGGGAATATATCATTTTACCTATGGAATGTACCAAAACTAAATTAAACTAGCTCCCTAATCAAAATATTTGATGATGAAAACTAACCTATATTGGTGATATATTCATCAAAAATATCCTAAATTGTTTTAGTCAATCTAAAATTAATTTATTTAACTATTGACCACACCAACACCATAGAAACTAATAATAAAAAATTGAAGAGAACCATTACATTATGTAAAAATATATCTCTATAAAATATGGATGAATAATGTGATAAATGGTCATATATAATTATAATTACTTTTATCTAACATGGTATGACCATATAGAAAAAACAACCCATAATAAATCAAAATATAATGAAATATTTATCATCCAAATTGGGTTAGATAAGTTTTTTGACTTATATCATCAGACACCTTGATACCTTTTATCCTTCACCAACCTATGATTATTAGACCATTCTCTTTTACGATATAATCATATACAATATCAAATGGTACTTATGGATTTGTGTTTGTAAAATATATGTATTAAAGATTTAATTTCATTCATAAAAATTTACCAAGATATCTGTATTGGTATGTGAAAATGATGCTTTTATATTGATATTATATTCAAAATGAAACCAATAATGTCATGTAAATATGTACACAATAATAAATTAATTTTGGAGATTATATAAATTAACTACATGTATATAATGTCATTAAATATTATACTTATTTTCCCACTAATATAATTTATCATAAATATATTATGTCATATGCACGATATTCTAGTATAACATTATACTTTTTACAGTGTCACCTTATTAAATGGACTAATAGAGAGAGTAAGTAAACACATTATTACCTATTAATTATACTAATAGACCTAATCATGTTAGTGTTGACATGAACATACACGAATACTCCGGTAAAATAGTACTCAATCTAGAACAGACATAGCGTAATGGGTTTTCATGTTCCTCATGTGTTGGATACTCACATCTGTGAATCATAAAACAATTAGATGGAACTATATTTCATAAATAAAAAATAATCAATATTGAATTGTGGTAGAAATATAAGTGAATAATCTGTATTCCAAAAATTCAATGATGATAACAATCCAATAAAACATAGAAGAAAATATAAACATAATATATCATTTAATTAATCAAATAATTCCCATCATGAAAATTTCATATAATATCTAAGTATTTAGTAGATAACTAGTCGAACAGAATCTACACTCATCCATGGTCGCACTAGTCATGCACACCAAGCACCTCCTTATTTTGATTTCTATTTTCCTACACCAAGAATAATTTATCCTAAAAACAAAGAAAAGTAAGAAATTTATATTTGAAAATTTTCATATTATGATATCAAAAAATGATCCAAAATAAATTCCATTACAAATAAAATATTTATTCATTATTTTTAAAAAAATTAATGAAATATCAGTTTGACCTTATTAGTGAAACAACATTTTAAATCAAGTATATGGAATATATATAGAAATATAATTGAAATACCAATTTTTAAAAAATATATGTTAAAGAAAAAATTAGTTCAATACATAATTTAATGTAATAATAAAATTAAATCATATAATAGTTGGATTATTCAACATGTATCATTGGTTCCTAGATTTAGGATCCTAACACTACTCATTTAATCTGACAAAAATTTAAAGTGTGAAAATTTATATAAACCTTATGCCATTTATATAGAAACAATAAACTCACAATCATGAAACAACATGATGATGTGGATAAGTATGAGTTTTTAAAATCAATAAATGTATTGGGCGTCAATGTCCTCAAATTATATTCTGAGTCCCCCACTAGCTACCTAGGATAAAATTTCATTTCTATAAATCAATCATTAAATCATAGAAAATGAAATATTTTTAATTCAATTATGTATTCATATATCAAATTCCAAATTTCATGTTTCATCATCCCATTTCATTTCAAATACAAATCATAGTTTTTGATCAAGTTCATGAAATTAAAAACTAGCTCTCACTTAATTCAATTTTTCTTAGGAATAAATATAAAATCATTTTATCAAATAAATTTTAATTTCATTCCATCTTTTCCAAATTTCAATGAAATACTTTTCAAGAGTTTAAAGTTGTATTTATTTAATAATTACATTTTTATAATGAAAAATAAAATCATCCAAATTATGTCAATCAACAGAAAAAATTATTACATGAATAAATCAATCATTTATTCAATTAAATGTAAAATTATAATGATATTTCCAACCTCAACTCATGATAATCTCCTAAACTGAACACATGATCCACTGATGATGTTCAGAAGTCTAAAATGATTAATGGAGAGTACTTTTTCCATAAATTATTGAAGTAATATCAATATCCATACACAACATGAGGACTTTTTACACCCAAATAATGACATAATAGAGTAAAATAAAATGTCAAATCAATGAGATTACAACTGATAAATAAGATCCAACACATCCCCCATCACATATCTACATGAATAAAGAGGGTTAGATATGACAACATCCTCTCTAGGGATCCTAAACAAGATAAATGAACATGTTGGCATCTAATCAGTGGATAATAACATTTAAAAAAGTATCAAGGAATAAATTATTTTTTTGAAGAATTAAATCATATCTCATTATATCATTTGGTAAGCTATATGTTATGTACTAACTGGTTTTTATAATCGGTTCCGTTACAAGGATTATATATATTGTATCATGATTTTACCACACTGTATGAAATACCATATGGAATTTACGTTCCCCCTTTTATGATACAATAAATTTTATACATGATTCGGATTCAAATAATTAAAAACCATGTGACAAAAAATCACTCCCCATTACCCAATACAACATGGTTTTAGTGGGATACAAAATGGTTTGAACTAGTAGTCCACCCCCTTCTAAAACATCATTACAAGCCATATGGTTTCTTTTAATAACTAACATAAGTTTCCCTAAATAAGATAAAATAATGAATAAGCATTGAAACATAAAAAATATTACAAAAAAATAGAAATAACAATTAATGATATATATACGTCTGATCTTCAAACACTAGGGAGAAAAGTATAAGAAAGGTGTTAATATAATGTTACATTCTCCCAATAAAAAATCCTCATTCCACTAAAAACAATATAAAGAAAACTATTTATCAAATATATGAGCATATTATTCTATCATACATGCCTCCTTTTCAATGTTATTATAAGAATTGGAACACTTTTACCAATTCAATAAAACATAATGTATGGAATTTTCTTGAATAACCTTCATCTTAGAATAAATAATTAGAAATATAATCTTAGTCTAAATAAATAAGTATCCACATAATGGTCCACCTATCTCAATACATTATATGGGTTAGAGAGATACATAATAAAATAAATCACATGAAATATTTCAAGGATTTTCGTCAACCATGATGGATGCACCAAAAGAAAATTAATCTTACAATCTTAATATACTATCTCAAATGGTGATATGTATCTTAGTACTAACTTGATATATTATTGAGTCCTTTGGTGACCCACTCAGGGATCAATTTAGTAAAAAAGTAGTTCATTAAAAGAAAAATATAATATGAAAGGATTTGATTAGAAAAACATTTATAATTATTTTTGGGCTATCATTATTCCCTATTAAATATATTGAGTCAACATTATTGTATTTTAAGACAAAAAATTTATCAAAATGGGATTCCACAACAATATATGAATTTAATGTGAATAACTAGATGTTTGATTAAAAATTAATAAAAAAGTAACCTTTTAATTTTTTACTATTAACAATCATTACATTAAAATTCAACCAATACCAAATAGTCATCCCAATAAACACCATAATAATGAATGCAATCATAAATAATTTCATATTAATTTTTTATACCTCTTCATATCAATCCATAATTTTGTTGATATTATGCCAAGATCAATGTACCATAACATCCCATCACATATTTTAGGCTTCTTCCATGAAAATAATTATAATTTGGGATCACTAAGAGAGAAAAAAATCAGATGGAACTCTCTTAACTTGAATTTCTCCTTCACATATATATTTACTAAGTCCTAAAAATTAGATGTATTAGGAATTTGAAAAAATATATCTTATTATGTCATTAATTCTATTGATGCCCATATCACATTCATCATTGTGGGTGCATGTGAAATCGGGATAATGAAATCCATTTATCCCTCATCCCAGTTACAATTATGAATAAGATGGTGCTAAAGAAAATCATACATTTTATGGTCCATTTTCTTGAATTGTTGACTAGTTTAATAATGAAAAACAATATCAGTGATATCTTGTCTCATTCAAATACACCACAATCATCCCCATATATAATACAACTTAATCTATTTTTCATTAGGTACAATCTACTTGGAATAATGAAAATCCCATAACACATCTTTCCTCACAAGAAAAGGTATGATGTAGTATCCCAAAACGTATGTGATACCTTCAGTATATAACCAATACTCATTGATGGTATCCACACCATAAATAAGATTCATATTTTAATGAAACTGATTATCAAAAAAAATTATATATATAATCATATCAATAGAAGGTTATGAAAATGGTATGCTTACTAGAATAATCTCATTCTCATATTCTTAAACAAACAAATGACTAACAGAAAATAGAGACAAAAAATAAACTCTCCTAAAGATTATTTTATGAACTATGATAATATTTTTTCATTATTAATGAATATTCAATGAAATTACAAGTATCAGGTGTGTAGGAAATATAAAATTAAAAATATATTATTATTTTTAACCTTTTACACTACAGGAGATTCAAAATATTTTAGGAGAGTATATAACTCGATTTTTTTCAAAATAAATGTAAATTCACTCTCTAAATTTTAAATGTCACTAGTTATTAAAATAATTCATCCCTTTTATGATGCATAGATCATTAGTAGGATATTTATTCTCATTCACCAAAATAATTACCTAACCATTGGCCCCCTCATGTTGACCATTCATGAAAACCATTTCAAAAATGAAGTTTTGTTTTTCATAAAATACCATATACGACTTTATATCTAATGGAATATATAAAATAAGGGAATCAGTAAAAATGATGTACTCACTAGTAGAAAAATCATTTTTAACGTCGTCAATTTGACGTCTGTTTCTTATAAACCGACGTAAAATATTTTTACAGATACATTTTGGCGTCGGTTTTTTAAAAACCGATGCAAAAAACAAAAAAAAATTATTTTTGGCATTGGTTTTAAAAAATCCGATGTGAAAAAATAAAGAAAAATTTTTTATGGCGTCGGTTTTTTTAAAAACTGACGTGAAAAAATAAAAAAAAATGTTATGACGTCGGTTTTTATGAAAATAGATTCCAAAAATGTAAAAACAATTTACAGTCCTATAGATAATTTCCTAAGCTTTGATTTGACTGGTCATGGATTAAAAATAGAGTTACGAATTAAATGTTATGGATGTTGGAATTTGATCTTCTCTAAAAGAAGTCTTAATTAAGTCTATCTTTCAAAGGCCATAACTTTTACACCGTAACACCGTTTTGGCTCCATAACTAGTAAAATAGAAGCTTAAGAAATTTTCTAAAACTTGGTAATTTTTTTTTCTTTTTTCACGTCGGTTTTTAAAAAAACCGACGCAATAAATGTTTTTTTTAGTTTTGCCTTCGGTTTTTATCAAAAGCGACACCAAAGAAAAAAAATTTATTTTTTGCGTCAGTTATTAAAAAAACCGATGCCAAAAATAATGTTTTTTTACTTTTCGCATCGGTTTTCATAAAAATCGACGCAAAAACAGTTTTTTTTGTTTTTCGCATCGGTTTTGTAAAAAACGGACGCCAAAAGAAATTTATTTTTACTCTTTGCGTCGGATTTTTAAAAAAACTGATGCGAAACGTATTTTTTTTTATATTTTTAGCATCAGTTTATTTAAAAATAGATGCCCAAAATGATATCGATTGGATTTTTGGCATCAGTTTTCTTAAACAACTGACGCTAGAAGACAAACATATATCCTCTTTTGCAACAGTTTCAAACAAAACAGATGCCAAATAGTATTCACTAATACGCGGGATCAGAATTTCAATTTTTTTCACAACTCACGTTTAACTTTTTAATATCCCGTATATATTTTCATACAACTCAATTGAAAATATTTTCATTTACTATATATATATCTGCTTCTCCTTAATTCATCATATTCATCCTCTTCGATTCAATCATGTTTTCAACGCGACATCAATCATTAATTTGAATACGGTACGTGTTATATTCATTCATTTTCTTTATTATTAATGTCCGTAATTTATAATCAACTCGATTAGATTTAATATAATGATGATTTACTTTTATTATTGAGTTAAAAATATAAAACATTCGGATGAGATTTACCAAGCTTGGTGTAAGTTTAATTATCGATCGTCATTTTCATTATCACATGAGTTCTACACTAAATATAAGAGATATAATGATAAACAACATATCATTTCAATGGAAGATTGAAAAATAATCAAAATGTGTTTAAAGTATTATGTATATTTTATATCATTTGGTGTATGTGATTTTAATTTCTGTTTATCTTGTTTTCTTTAAAACATGTTGTATCAATCGATACTTTGACATGTTGAACTTCCGACGGCCATAACATTTGATCTGTAACTCTGTTTTAGCTCTATGACTAGTCAAATCGAATATTAGGAAATTCTCCAAAACATCGAACAATAAAAAATTTCTTTTTGGCGTCGGTTTTTTTAAAAACAGATGCCAAATATAAGTTTGTTCTATTTATGGCGTCGGTTTTTTTCATGAACCGACGCCGAAACTATTTTTTCAACTTTTTGGAATCGGTTTTTAAGGAAAACGATGACAAAAATGACGCGGATTAGTTTATTTGGCGTCGGTTTACAAAAAATGACATAAAAAGTCAAATTTTTTACGTCGGAGTCTTCAACGTCGGTTAAAAACCGACGTAAAAAATAAAAAAAACCTACGTTAAAGACCTTTTTTCTACCAGTGAATCATAACCAAATAATAATTATAATATTTTGAATCCAATAAATACATTACTCCATAATGAGTGAGATTGGTTATCTAAGAAATAGATTTTAATAAATCCACAATAAACTAATGTTATTGTCATGATAATCGCAATAAGCGATGAATCTAAAAAACATCATGTGGTTGATACCATGATATAAAAAGCACCCACCATTTTAGAATCAATGTAAATACACATTCAATGAAAATATGTACCAAGATAATCACTTCTTGATTCAGTAAATTGTATTTCAATATATTGGTGTAATGTTCGTGATATCTCAAAATTTTCATAAATCCCCTCAAATGACACATGTAATAATATTCAGTTTTGAGTAATAATTTATGGTATCCTAAAATACCACTATGAACAAATAATTATACCCATTTAATAAAGTGTTCATTAGAAGAAAGAAACTCATGGGAATAATCGTTAAACTAAAATTCAAAACATGGCACTAATAATGGCTATACATACATCATAAGACGTTATTTGGGAAATGAGACTCTTTAATTTTATGATTTGGGGACTAAAATTATGATCAATCATTGAGTTCCACATCACCTATATCAACTAGTCAATTTTTTTTACAAATTTTGAATAATTATACTTATTCATTTCCATGACCCGATTTGCTTTTTGGGAATTAATGTTGTGGTTAAGGGTTTCATTATCATTTCATTCAGACATTATAAGAATCTTCATAGTTTACACACTAGGTTGAATGAATCATTTATTCAAGAAAACATATAGCTATATCTTTATATCTTTCAATTCAGCCTGTTTATCATTGTATGTGGAAATAGATATAGATGGGGTAGCTATTAAATATTAATTATAAAAACCCAATTTTATTATTAGTGGAAAGCTAAAAAAATACAACGGATAAAAAACAATAAGATCAAGGATTACTAGAGGAATATAACATCTCAATTATTTATCATATTTGTAAATGGAAAACTATAATATCATATTATCATACTCTATTAGATGTGGTATGGTTCAAATCAACCTCAGGTCCCATTATTCCTATAAACACAACCAAAAAAATATGTTCATATAAAGGTTACCAATTTAACATAATATTAATTCAATGATTTATTATATATTTAATAATATTTCATCTGAATTTTATCCCATTGTTTCATATCAATATCCAAAAAAAATGTGAATCTATCTCTAAAAATGAATGAAATAAGAAGTGAATTGGAGAACCTACTTTCTCTTCATTCCGAGAAGCATATAAATGTAATTCAATTAAGAAAAAATATGCATAATAATGTTTAATAGATTCCAAATTAGATTCAGTATGAATGAATGATAAGAGACAATATCAATTACAGAAGTCACAAAAGATGAACTTATAGTGGTGGAAAATCTCAAAATCACTGGACAAACAACATCTACATCTTGAGTCTCATCCATCCCATTAAAAATCATAATTATAGATTCTAATAGATATAAAATATTTTATTTTTAAGAATTATACTATAGTACAATACCATTTGGTTTTGATGAACCTATTCCACTACATGGGATAGAGATTAAATGGATAAAACAAATACATGGGGTGAGGTCATCCACATAAACAAAAACTTATTATTAAGCTATAGAAACTATCATTGAATACTTGATCATTCAATATTGAATGTAATTGATTAGGCTATTCATAAAAGTTTAAAAATATATTAATGATATCTATGGGTGATATAATTCATGTGACCCTTTCAATATCATTATTACATTAATATAAATAAAACGACTACCCATAAAATTAGAGGAACATCTTCCAACCATAATATTCGAGCCATTTCAAACATGGTGATCAATTATATAAAAAGTAAATCTATATTAGAGGTGAAAACAATCATCAAATATTGAGACATGATATTATATGAATGATTTTTCTCCAATCATCTATAATTTTTCTTTTAGATTTTTACTACCTCAGAAAAAATATAGAAAACTTTTGTAAAGTGGTGTTCATGCTTAGTCATGGTTCTGTTACCTTATTGAAGGATGTTAAATTAAAAATAATTTGGGAAGACAACCTATTATGGATAAAAATAGTCCATAAAATGTGTTTTGATTTCATCGCACTCTAAGACATTATTCTTCTACAACATAATAATAAAATATGACAACATCCTCCAAGACCCTTTAGGATTGAAGGTATAACATATAGAAAATAAAAAATCAGGAATTTCTAGAGAACCTAATTGTAATTGAATTTTTTTCAAACATTCCACAATATTTAGAGTATCATTTGTTACATGGATAGATAGTGGTTTTTTCTAATGAATCCAATGATCATGATATCTATTTAAATCACTTAAAGTATCCTCTACTATAGCCTATAAAAGAATGTGGGCATATAACAATCATATAAAATGGGCTCTATAGACCATTATCTCAATTAGGTGCTTGTTAAATAGAGGATTAACTTTCTATTATCACACATCAACTTCCTCCTACTTCCTATTCTAACAAATTATTGGGGGTATTGCAATGCATAATATCAACATCCAGTGTAGAAAAATTATCACGGATACCTAAATAATCATATCAATAAAAAATTATAGTAATATAAATTCCATTAGATATAATAAATTTTTTGGATCTCAAAATATTAAACACATTATGGAGAATGACTCAATTTACATCAATTTATTCATAAATTTCCATTTTTTAATCAACCATGGCGAGTCGAGGCTCACTATGATCAGATATAGCTAAGATCTAACTCATTATAAACTTCCTATACCCCAAATATCATTCCAAATGTCTAGAAAGATATCTTATATATCGTTCTCACATTTTTGAGATTCAAATAACATAACTCTGAAAAAAAGTATTCTAAACCAACCAAAATACAATGCTACAACGGTACCTAATCAAGCATATATGTTGATATAATGTAATCCACAATCCTCTTGGCCTAGTTACTAGAAAATAAGAATCCACAAAAGGTCATAAGAATCAATTTATAAAAAATAATAATCAATAAATACATAAAGACTTATAATAAATTAGTGAATAATTATTATTTATAAAACTCACAATAACAAATAAAATTAAATAAAATATAAATATCCTTAAAATATAAATTAGATAACAAATGACACAATATATATCAAAAAAAATAAGATATTCTCAATGTAATGAGTTCATAATAGCTCCACCACTCAATACCATCACCCAAGGTGCGCTATTTAAGGACACCTAGCACCTCATAGTTGATCATTACATTTTTTAGATATGGGAATAACATTATCAATTGGTTCATAAATTTGATGATAGAATGTTTAAAAATATCCCATAAGGATATTTTTAATTGTTCCTAAATAAATTCTATATAAATGTAAATCGTCTATTATTCAATTTAAAACATAACATGACTTGAAAAAACATTTCAAATTTTTCATTAAAAATTGATTTTAAATCCAAGAGATTGATTATATTTCAAAAATAATATTAATATAAGAATTTTATAAACAGTAAGGGCACGAAAAATTTAGGTCAATTAATATTGCAATTTAATAATTATATTAAAATATTATCTTTGGTTATATTCTTGAAGGATCATTACATACTAGCTATAGGATAATTGCAATACAGAGTCATTAAATCATAGATAAATTAATACACAGATAACTAAGTCTCATCTCTTAATGATCGAGTTTGTCACCCCCACATCCTATGTAATCATGTGAAATTATGTATAATTATAGTTATCAACATCAATTAGCTTCAACTTCCCATCTTCCTTTTTTCATAATCCCCAAATAACAACTCATTTTTAGTAGTTATTTAAATTAATCATGTTTAAATCATTTTTTTCAATTCAATTAATCATTCCCAAGTAAAATACCCAACATCCCGTTTTAGTATTACATTTCAACATAAAACCCAAATCTGATGTATTTATAAGGTTCATCCCCAATAATGTATCGCTTTAATTTATGCCATTTTAAATTAGAATAAATATAAAATAAATTTTCATTTTAACCAAAATTATCTAAAAATCAACCCAAAAATTTCCAATCCATTAAAAAATGTTTTCATTTTACTATTATATACCTATTTAATCAAACATTAATACATCTCAATAAATGTTAAGGAAATGAAATATTAATTAATTTTAATTAAATCTATAAATGATTTTTCCATGTGTAGATAATACCCTAATTGATTCACATACATCAAATAACGATAACATATCCACCCAATAAAGGATCCCTGAATGTGGAGTCGAAAGCTAGAGAGAACAAGGTTCAGTACTATATTGAAAAATAATCAATAAAAATTCAAATAAAATAAATATTAATCTTATATCACTTAAAAATAAAGATATAAATAAAGATAAGAGAATTTGAAATCAAATAGATTTTATTTACAATATGATATCCAATGCATCACCAACACACCAATCCAAAAATAAAGGGGTTTAAGGATCCCGAATCATATATACAGAGACATTATAAAAAAGGATCATGTTAATTTCACATGGATGTATATTAGTATTTAATAAAATGTGATTAATGTTGTAAATTAAATTTTTTGACATTTAACATCCAATCACACTGATTTATATGGTCGACCACATTGTTAATACCAACCATGAACTTAACCATGTTCAGTTATTGGGATTCTGGTGGAACTATCATAGTTTGGATACATTTTTTTTTTGAAAACCCATTCTCTTTTAAATAAATACTAAAAATTAAAATCATCATTTAGAAACATAGATTGGAAACCCATTCACCAACTGTGTGTTCCCCACATCCCTATACTAAATAGTATGAGGGTGATGCTGCACTATTTAATCTAACAATGTTTGGAGTCAATAAATTGAATATAACTCACACTGTTTCATTGGATAACCATCATTGTTTTTACTATCCATGTTACAACTAGGAATATATCCACAAAAGTCAAAAATATTCATAAAAAATACAAAATAACCTGAAACCTGATCCCTATAATAGATCATTAAAAACATGGGATAGAAGTTACTGAAAATTTGTAATATGTTGTTATAATGAGAGAAATTTATTTCATTGTTTCATATTAAGGAAACCTACTGTAATATTGACATAAAAAGGGAACATTTTCATATCATTTAATATTGATGTTACCTTGTCACATTACCCTATTGGGGGGGGGGGGGAATGTCACCTTCTAATAAAATAATGGAAATGACCTTATAAATCACCATCGATATTGATAATATATTCATGATTTGATATATAGTTATCATCCATATATATCTCTACAGAATCTATGGTATTGGACAAGGATGTGGAGTTTTTCAAACTTGAGAAGGCCAGCATAACTGTTACTGAGTATTCAAATCGCTTTGCTGAGTAGGTACAGTTTTCTCTTGAAATTGTATCTAGTGAGAGGATGAAGGATAGATGATTTGAGTTGGGGCTTTGATCAGATATCCATTCTTAGGTTTTCTTACAGAAGATACCCACTTATACCGATGTGCTGGATAGGGAAATGATAGTTGAGATAGATGTGGTAAGAAAGTAAAGGTTGTAGAAATTTCCTTTTCATTCTAGTGGCAGTGTTGGTTCCTTTAAAGGAAAATGGATGCACGATGTTTCTCATCGTGGTTCTCTGCAATAGAATCACTCTAGACCATTGGTAGAACTGGGAGGGGATTCCTACTATCAGTGTGGGAGGCCAGGACATTCTAAGAGGGTTTGCACTAAGGCACCCAAGAACTGTAGCTCCTGCGGACGTTTAGGGAACCTACAGATATTTTGACATCACTTCTCTACTCTGCGTAGTAGAATAGGATCATCATCACCTCCATATACTACGGGGTAGTCAAATGCGTCACACACAAAATGGTCCCAACCACAGGTATCCGGAATGAAGCTTCTTCACGTAGTGGAAGAGTCTCCAGAGGTAGCTGATACGAGTCATGCGACTGTGAGAGGTATTATTACTATAGCTTCCTCTTTAGTGACAACTCTTTTTGATACCGGTGTATCTCACACTTTTATTTCAACCGATCTTGTTAATCTACTTAATATTCCTATGGAAATTTTATCTTGTGCAATGGATATTACCACGACCCTTGGTGTAATGAGAGAGAAGGGTCTCCTTAGTAATGCTTGTGTCTTCTCTCTATCATATGTTGATCAATCATGGAATTTCATGGTTCTTGACATGAAATCTGTTGACGTCATTTTTTGGATGGATTGGATCATTTCCAAAAAATCCCGGGTCGAATTTTATCTTTGGCAGGTCTACCTTACTAAACTTAGTGGTTTGTCTCTCATTTTTCAAGGAGAATGGGACTCATAGTCAAGTATAGCCGGACCCTTTTTCCCAGAGTTGGGAAAAGTTATATCAGTGTTTTATTTTGATCTAGAGAGAGATTCATTGTTTGGTGATCTCCCTCCAATAGTCGTTTAGTTTCCCACATGTTTTCTTCACATTTATCTAGTTTTACACCAATAAGATAGGTTAATTTTACTATTGACTTAATTCATGGTACTCAACCGTTATATATTCCCTTTTACCGAATGGCTCCAGCTGAACTAAAAGAACTGAAGACTCAGTTAGACGATCTTCTTGAGATAGGTTTTATATTCCCAAGTGTGTCACCTTGGGCAGCACCAGTTCTCTTCGCCAAAAATGATGATGGTTATCTTCTCTTATGTGTTGATTATCGAAAGCTTAATCGAGTAACGATAAAGAATAAATATCCTCTTCAATGAATTTATGAATTGTTCAATCAATTTAAAGGGGAAAAGAAGTTTTAAAAAATTGATCTTCAATCTGGTAAACATCAGGTTAGGATAAATGAATATGACGTTCAGAAGACCTCTTTTCAGAGTTGGAATGACCATTATGAGTACCTTGTTATGCCCTTCGACCTAAAAAATGATCCAGCAGTTTTCATGGCGTTGATGAAAAAGGTTTTCTGTGAGTATCTTGATAACTTTTTGGTTTCCTTTTTTGATGAAATTCTTGTCTACTCCAAGTCTGAGGAGGATCCTGTGTATCATCTGAGAACAGATCTGAGTCTTATAAGGAATCACCGAATTTATTCCAAGCTTTCAAAGTGTGATTTTTGGATTTGGGAAGTAGAATTATTGGGACATGCCCTATCAGAACAAGGAATGTTAGTTGATCCTGAAAATGTGAAGGCTATTATGACTTGGGAATAACAAAGAAATTTTTTCGAGATTTCGAGCTTCATGGTCTTAGCTGTATATTATCATCGGTCTGATAAAGACTTCTCAATGTTAGCTTCTCCAATGACTGCTCTGACATGAAAGGGAGTTATGTTTTCTAGGAATAAAAAATGTCAGAGTTCTGTTGTCACGCTAAAGCGTCTTTTGACTATTGCACTGGTGTTAACACTTCTTGAGGCTGGGATAGGTTATGTGGTCTAATGTGATGCATCGGGTTCAGGTTTGGGATGTGTCCTCATGCAGGGTAATCAGGTTATTGCCTATGGATCTCATCATCCTAAGCCCCATGAGAAGAACTATACTACCCATGACCTTGAACATGAAGTTTTAATGCATGCACTTAAGTGTTGGAGACATTAACTTTATGAAGAAAGGATTACTGTGTATTCAGACCACAAGAGCATGAGTTATATCTTCTCTCAAAAAGATTTTAATCTTCTCCAAGGGCATTTGGTGGAGTACCTGCAATCTTTCTTCTTTGACATTGCCTATACCCCGGGGAAAGGGAATGTCATTGCAGATGATTTATGTAGGAAACTTCTATCTCCGGCTTTGAAATAATCTTCAGAAGAGTAGAGTTTGATGTCACTTTTTTCTCAGATGGATATTGGAATTCAGTGTAAGGGGAATGATGTTTATTTAGCCACTGTTCAGTTGACTTCTTCTCTCCTCGAAATGATTCTTCAGGAAAAACAACTGGAAGATTAATTCCATAGCATTAGGGACACTATTTTTTGTGGGAAGACCAACACCCAGTGGTCATTCTCTAAAGAGGTTGTTCTGTGTTATCAAAACTGTTACGTTGTGCCGCTCTCAGTAAGGAATGTTGTGATGGGAGTTTTCCCTAACTCTCAGTGGGTTGTGCACCCAGGAACCACAAAAATGTTCTATGACATGTGGTGGTAGTTCTTGTGGCCAGGTATTAGATGAGACATTGCTGAGTTTGTATCTCGTTTCAATACATGCTAGCAGGTGAAAGCCGAGCACCAGAATCCTTCAAGTTTTCTTCAACCACTTCCAGTCCCTACATTGAAGTCACATTAAATATTGTTGGACTTTGTGTGTGGGTTACCTCAACCCCAGAGGAAGAAGAACATGATATGGGTTGTGATTGATAGGCAAACTATGTCGGATCACATTAGACCTATTCGAGATACAACCAAAGTTCTGGAGTTTGGAAATATCTATGTGAAATAAGTTGTTCGTTTTCATGGAGTCCCGTCTGTTATAGTCTCTAAACGGGATCCTTGGTTTACTTCTCACTTTTTGAGAGGCCTTCAAGGGGCGCTGGGATCTCAGGTTCATTTGATCATTAACTACCATCTACAGTCATATGGCCAGACAGAAAGAGAAATTCATATCCTTGAGGATATGCTCTCCGCGTGTGTTCTTGACTTAGGTGGGTCTTGGGCTGATAATTTGGTGCTAGTTGAGATCTCTTATAATAACAGTTACCAATCTGTGATAAAAATGGATCCTTTTGAGGAATTGTATGGACATCCTTGTAAAGATCCTTTATGTTGGTCGAGGATTGGTGAATGTTCCTTAGTAGGATCGAGTTTGGTCCAATAGATGATTGCTAATATCCATTTGATTCGTCAAAGAATGTTGACAGCTCATAGTCGGTACAATTCTTATGTTGATCATCACCATAAACTTTTATAGTTCAAAGTTGGTGACCACGTGTTCTTGAAAGTTTCAACCCGATTGGGTCATCGACGGATTGGGAGGCAAGGGAAGCTTGCTCCTCGTTTTGTGGGACCTTTTGAGGTTATTGGTCTTATGGGGAAAGTTTCTTACAATTTATCTCTACCAACACAACTGACATCGATACATAACCTGTTCCATGTATCCCATCTATGAAAGTATGTCTTTGATCCATCCCATGTTGTGAGGTGGGGTGATCTTGAGATTGAACCAGATTTATCTATTACTAAACGACCAGTCAGAGTTGTTGATTCTGATACCAAAGTACTGTGTGGGAGAATGATAACTCTGGTCCATGTGCTTTGGAAACATGGTTCTGATCTTCATGAGAAGTGGGAAAGGGACTCACTATTGAGGGGGCAGTGGCCTCATATTTTTCATGTGGAGGTTTCTTCTTAGGCTTTCTGGGGGTATAAAGATCTTATGGTGGGGAGGTTGTAACATCATGTTACTTTTTCAGGTATTTTTGATGTTTCTAAGTATCTTTGTTTTGGAGTAAAGGCTTGATAAGCGTCTTGGATAATTTTCAGGAAAAATTAAATCCCAGTGTGTTGTGGATTGTTTGCACACGGTTTGACAAACCGTGAGACCAAACCGTGCCATCCTTGAAACCTAGACAGAAGCTTCCGCACGGGTGGCACACAGTTTTTCTAAATATGTTTCCAAGATGTGTGAGAATGGTGGTAGAGGCAGTAGCTCACACACGGTTTGTCAAAACATGTGGCCAAACCGTGCGGTCACTTAAAGTAGATACTTAACTTGTGGATCTCGTTCGGTTATGCCTCTAAGTGCCTCGTTTTTTCTCCTATGCGGCCCTTACTCAAGATGTGTCTTCTCCTACGGTCATAGTGGGATCTCACATCATTCTGGAGGAGATCCAAAGGCTCCTCTAGGTGAATCTAAGATGGATTCTTGAGGTATGTGATCGTTCTTCATCGTTCTTGATTGGTTTCTTAGATCTACCTAGATCTACTTCCCATATTCACTCGGTTTCTTAGATATACGCCTGTTATGGGTAGATCTAAGTGTGTGATATCAAATTTGATGAGATTTTGTCTTAATAATCCTAGGAGAAGTGATTTAAGGCGGGTTCTTGAAGAAGAGACACAGTTTTCTTGAGCATTCTCGACCTTTGAGGTTTTTTTCAAAAAACATCGAGGTAGGTGGTTCCATCCTGACATACCAAGTTTTTTATCATTGTATTTTCTTGATTTATTTCAATAATTGATTTAAATTAAATTACTTATGTTTCTTTCAATTTAATTGATAAAAAATCGATTCCATTGAATTGAGATGTTTGAAATGGGTTGGGCTTGAAAAATTGGGAAACCCCTAATTACATTGAATTTGGTGTGGTTATAAAAATTGGCCAATTTAAGCTGTTTAATTTAAATTGTGGATTTTATGGAAATGTTTTCAATTAAATTGTTGAATTTAATTGTGAAAATTTAATGTTTAATAATGTAATTGGTTTGCAATGGTTTTTAAAATTATGAAAATGGATTAAAATAATTTGATAGAAACCCATTAGTTTTACCTTGTGAAAGATGCTTGTTTTGAATAAAACCTGTTTTGGTTTTAAATGGAATGAAATTGGCACTTTTGATATGGTAGAATGGTATTTATCATATATTAATAATTCATAAAATAGTTTTCCCATCATGTAATAGTGTATTCAATCCATAGTTAGTTAGTGAGTTATTTGCACACACTCTACACTACAACAACGTTCTATAACATACATGCAGCGAGTCACATCCCTAATGTGTTGGTGATGAGTCTCCTTTGGCTAGTGTCATAGGGATGTGCGTATAAACAATTTTCTGAGTTCACATAGAGTGTGCAAAATCCTATAACAGGTTAATACTATAGTACCTTTTGACAGAGGACAATGTTGCTCGCTTGTTTTTTTTATATTTGAGATATTAATGTTTCCCAATTCTTTTGAACTGCTTACATGCCTGCTGAATTTATATAAAATGTTTTATATAAATTTTTTAATTAATCCATTTTTTTAGAAATATTCCATCATTGTAAATCCTTGATGAATTTTCTATCATTTGGAAACATATAAAATGATTTGTTGAAATATGCTTTTGAATTGCCAAACCTGTTTATTTGAAAATTGATTGTTTTTACTTGGATAATCTATATTTGGAATCTATTATAAAATCTTTGGTTATATCCTACGGGGCTTAGGCTCACACCCTACTTTTTCCTTCGGGTGTTTGTAGAATTTCTTCTTCCAGGATCGAGCAAAGGTAAGGGGCCTCTTGGAGGTGGATCCAGTTGTTGATCTCTGGTGTTAGTGAGTTGTGTCCATAGGGAGTTTGGGATTGTTCTACCATTTTTAGTACTTTGGTTGTAGAACTTTGGAATTTCATGCCTCTTGTATTTTGGTACATCACTCCCATTGGTTTGTCTTCTCTTATTCATACTGTTTATTTAAATCATGCTTCTGCATTCTTGTGGAAAAATCGTTCCCAATTTTATATTGTATGATGCTAGGTGCTAGTCGCCGACCCGTGGGGATCGGGAACGCCCTTCGGGCTATGTCAGGGAGGGCTCGGTTATCGGGTTACCAAGGTACCAGGGATGGATCGTGACAATAGTGATACTAGTTCATAAATTATATTAGATTAAATTGGTAAAACACCACCCAAATTCTAATGGTACCGTCATCCTACATGGTGAAATCGATAGTTGAACCCTATAGTGAAATTATGGGTTATATAAATCTGTTCGCTTAAATTTTCCCTCACTACCACTTGAAGTCATATGAGTCATTAGTTTTTATCCTATAAGGTGAAATGGAAACTGGTACTTCTCCTTGAACGATCTCAATATAAATATACCACCCTCTCAAGAGGTAGTTGAGAAAAATAATCATGTAAGAAGTCCTGAAATTGATCTACAATGGGATAGAAATGTTCACATCACATAAATTGATCATCCAGAAAATTAATTACAATTTAAGTCTTCATACGATTTATCCAATGATGATCATATCCATATCAAATTTCCTGGACATACCATTATCCTTTATAAACATATCTAACACCCTCTAGTGATGTAAATGGAAACCCTCATCAATACCAATCATGTTTTCATGATATGTCACAATTTAGTCTATCCAAATGATTATATCAAATCCAATCGTGTTAAGGATGAAAACATTCCACATTAAATGATCACCACCAAGAAGAAATAGATATTCCTTACATCATAAAATTATCATAGATCAGTTCCCCAAAAGTGTGATGAGAGTCATTATAAAAAAAATTTACTCTCTCAAGACTGTAGATTCCATAATTTCTAATA
The DNA here is from genome assembly GCA_963277665.1 of Viscum album. Classification (NCBI taxonomy): domain Eukaryota; kingdom Viridiplantae; phylum Streptophyta; class Magnoliopsida; order Santalales; family Viscaceae; genus Viscum; species Viscum album. The sequence goes on along the minus strand of OY728157.1, from coordinate 37,872,566 downwards.
ATATAAAATAATTTTAATGACCATTATTAAATAAGGAGTATACAATAGAAATATGATACAAAAATAATACCTCAGTTGGTAGAAGGATCAGAACTCTACTACTATGGTAAAAACATCGACGAATGAATCTCAATTAATTTATATCACTATGGTAATAATTGAATACCATAAATTGACTGAATCTGTTGGAGTTAAATTTGATAAGAATGGAATCTGGGGTCATGCCCACCTCATAATCATGACCGTCTATTAGCTGTCCATCTAACTACACAGTGATGAGCTAAATATCCCACTCATAATGGTGGAGAGGGCACAAATCCCCCCATAAGATATTGAAGGGATGGTCCAACATAAAAATCCAAGATAATTATCCAGGATTTTCAAAGTATTCTTTTTTCATATTATAAAGATTATGTTCGAGTGCAGGCTTGGGGATGACAATAAATTTTGAGGCCTGGTGTGGCTTAAAAAAATTATTTAAAATTACCAAAATATTAAAATATACAGGAACATAGTTTTCCTAAAAATGTGTAATCACATATAAAATTATTCGTAGAAAATAAATCATAGGTCACTATTGAATTCATAAAAATGTATTTACAATAGTTGTGACCTAACATTTCTCATCATGTGTCAGTTATAGAATATCAGGGGAATTTTTAATGAATAAAATTAATTTTAATTAGTTTCATTGACATTGTGACAGAGTGAATATGTTTCTATTAAATAATCCCTTTGTAATTCATCTTGGTTAAGTCTCTTTCCCCTAGAATTATCCTGATACACTGGGAGGAAATTCGGGAGTATCCTCTTGAGCCGATGAGGAAAAAATAGCCGATCATAGATCAATGAATGATTTTCATGGTAGATTTCAACAAAGAAGACTATGAAGAAATGGATCATGGTTAGCTAGGAACCATAAATCGAGTTATAATGTGTTATTATGATACTTCTATATAGTCCTTCAATCCTATGAAAAATGCAAACTAATCCTTGAAAAATATTTTTACTCAAATTGATTGAACTTGTGGGATTAGATAATACTTATGGGGTCTTGATTATAGATTGATCATCTGATTATTTTATATATTTTAATTTCATTTTATTGAAAATTTTATGAGGTCTAAATGTACATTGATAGTGGTTTGTTCCTCTCTTTGATTCTTGTTCTCCCCCCCCTCATCATTTGGTGTGGGAATTCTTCGTTGGGACTATGACATGACACATCCCAATCAATTGATCATCTTTCACCCCATTCTTGTAACAATGATCATATATAACATATTTTCGATTGGCACGACACAATGTAGGTGTGATGATATACTTGATGTAATTTGGTTCGTGATGGGTCGCCAAATCTTCAATCTTCAACAGTCTTTAATGGAACGAATATTGAATTTTTAAATAGGTTTTTTTACTAGATCAGTAGATGAAACATATTGGGTGGGAGATTAAACGACTCAATAGGTTCATATATTCAATTCCATGGAGAATCAATCAACTAATTGATGCCCATAAGTGGATGTGTCACCCGGGTGAAGCTCTAGTTAATATAGAAAATTGTGAACCATATAGTGTGTAATCTAGGATTACATGATTTTTGGGTAGCCCATTGTGGCAGATACAGTTTCACAAGAATGTAAAGGATTTCATTATGTGTGGCCCCAGCACATAACGTGTGAAATCTCCTAGGTAACCCTGCATGTTCATGGTAAGTACACAGACATGGGTTGGAGTACACAGGTTTACTACATGGCGGGTCCTACCCCAAATGGCATGGCCTGAACAACATAAATTGACTACCCCATGTACTTCTACACATATTGTAATATAAAAAATGACATCGTGTAATTACACATTGCCAGATGACACATGTGGACATCGTATGGATCGACATGGCATGAAACTCCTTCTTTAAAAAGTTTATCGATCATATACATGACATGTTTGGGAATGACATGGGCCATTGTACCCAGGCAGTGCCCGGGGTCAAGGGATACAACATGTGAAAATTAAACACACTATGTACCCCTTTCAATATGGATTTATTCCCATGTCCTCTGTATCCTATACAGGTTTTGTTTAGGATTTTATCCTTTTATTTTTTCATTGATGGTCAATACAAGTAGTATTGTACTCATGGGACTACGATCCCTTTAGCAGGTCTTCCTTGATGGAAAAGATGGAATCCATAGATAGGCCCAAACTATGATCCTCTGTTCATTCCCAACTCTAAATGATGAGTTATTGGTATCGACTTGACCAGCACTATCTGGGCATCGATCCTCTACTTGGTGGGTTAATCCTAATCGATATGTTGGTCTCACCACATGGACCTGGTTGTGACCCTTATCAGTTGTATATCATATCTCTCTTCAGATTTATGTGTGTATGTCTCTCATAGTGAGATCCAATTACAACATCTTTGGGACATACAAAATCAGTTCTATCAGACTCAAGTGTGTGTCCAATCAAATGAGTGCTTCATAGAATATTTGAGAAAAATTAATAGGGATTGAATGCATTGGTTGTAACATACATCTAGACTGTATGTCTTGTTTGGTTATATCTGGTAATTCTTATTATATTTTTAGTAGACATATACATGTTTTTAGGTAACTAAATATTTTTGGTGTTCAATTTTATTTTTGTTTCTGGTTGTCCTACAACGTATTTTTATAATCACCCCTTCACAACATTATCCCCAACGTGTCGTGTCTTATGTAGAAAATCCCTCTTTTTATGGAGTCCTAGGTGGGATATGACAAGACGGTGCTTTCTAAGGCAAGAAAAACAAATTTTTCTTATTGTAGCTATAGAACGAAGTCACATTAAATTATTCATGCATGTTATACTAGTGGTTATAAACTCTTTTGGTGGGATTTTATTCTATCTATTTCTACTTTACATTACTTACCTTCGTACTATAATTGTGGGATATTATGGTATGGATGAATTGTTAATTTTAAAGGTTTTACATTTCAGCATTTTGGGAACTTGGATATATGTCTCTGTGCATAAAGGTATATAGTTAATTCTTCTAGTGTTAGTGATATGACAAAATGGATCTAGTCCGTAACCCATGGCCTATTAGAGTAGATTTGGGTAGTCCCACCATGGGCCCTACAAGGACAAGTAATCATGGATTGGTATCAGAGGTGGTTTGTTCTATGAAATTGGTTTGGGACAATAGTGTTATGTATTTTTAATTAATAATTCGGGATAGATACTACACTATTGAGGTGGTGACTAACATATCCAAATACTAGGTCTCTAATAACATGATTTTTGAATGGTCCCATAAAAAAATTTTTTTGTAGGGGAAATAATTGTACAAGAATCATTTATAAATGTGTTTCCTTTTACATGTCCTTCTTCAATAATATATTTATATATACTCATTGACATTGGAAAATTTTTTATTCTTACAGGATACCTCAGTGAGGCATACCTAATATGATTTATCATATTGATCAGGTGGATGACCACGTCGGTGATGAGGGTTCGATACATGGACTTGTTCCCTAGATGACACCTCCAAGTGGTGCACCAGCCATACCACCACCTGTAGAGCGGCATATGGTACCCACATTTCTAGAGGATGTGAAGTGAAAGTTGAGAACAATTAAAAATATTTATCAATAGAGACCCCTCAGGTTATGAGGAAATCCCAACACATACGTTATTAAGGATATTCTTAAAGCGATGATCTGAGTTTTCCATATACTCGTGACACAAGGAGACCAGATGGTGGTCCATGAAGAAATCCAATTAGGATTCTCAAAAACAATATGGTAGATTTTATACAACCAAACTTCTGAAGTTGTTTAACTATTATCGAATGAATTTGAGTTCCACTTTAGAGAGGAGATATCATTAGTTATGTAGAGAGTTGTTTATATAATGGAGCTTCATAACCTCCTGTCGACAAACATTACATTGGTTGATTATTCAATAAGGTTATCCAACCTCTCCAGACATACAATTGATATGGTTTGAGATCATTAAGTAAGGGATCAAACATTTTAGTGATTTATGAAAAGAGTAATCAGATCCAACCTTGTCCCGATATGCATTCTGATATATGATATGGTGGTAAGGAAGGGTTTGGGGGTTAATGCTTCATCAATGAGTATATAAAGTAAATGATAGTTAGAATTTGATGAGTAGGAAAAGATAACTTGGTATAAGGGAGGCGACATTAATCATGGGGACCTGTACATGGGAGAAGATTCAAGAGTAGGTCTCTAGATAGAGGCTATGTTGTTCATGGCTCACATGGTGGGTCTAGTAAGCCAAGTGAGAGGTGGTGATATCCATGTGATGACACAAGACACCCCCTTAAAATTTTATGACATGTCATAATACTGATATGAAGACTATGAATGGAATACTGAGGAAGATATTGTGACAAATGAATGTATATAAGCATGTTAGCAGACATGGTAGTGGATCTTGAAGAGCAGCTATAGGTGGTCAATGATTAAACATGTTACCACTACCATCCCTAGGTCGTCCAAGCCAAGATCCGGGAGCTCATGGATTTAAGAGGTGAAAACTACATCCCATCTAGGAATATATACAATGGTATCTAGGAATTATTCAACATGTGTTCTTTTCCTTTTCCTCTTTAGTTTCCGTAATGATAGAAAAAAGATCTTGTCATTCATTTTGGGCAACATATACTGTTCGAGAAGTATAGTTTTTGGTTGAACTGTTGACTCTAGCCTTATGCTTGGAGAATGCCATTGGAGAAGACTAAGCGATCATACACATGTACGGATAGTGTGAAATCCACCATGTAGGAAAATTTTTGTTTAAAACCTCTTTGTTAGATCTTTGAGGTCTTACGAAATAATTCTTGGTATGGATTGGTTATCTATAGTCAATGCCTAGATTGAAAATTTTTTGTGATGGTTTTGGTGTGTCCACATTGATGGAATGAGGTTTACCCTTATCAATGAATGGAAATCCTAGGAATCATAAGATATAGTCATTCATAAGATGGTGTGGTCGATTACTCATCATTTGGATAGCCTAACCCTCAGTGAAACCAATTATACGTGCTTCCAATTTAGAGTAGAGGTGTGAGAGTATGAGAATGTATTCCCTGAATATGTTTCCAGATTACCTCCCCAGAGAGAGATATAATTCTTCATTTATTTACAACCTAGAATGAGATCGATATATGCCTAAGAATTTCAGATGGCTCCTGAAGAGATTTGCAAGGTCAGTGTGCAGTTGGAGGACTTGTACGGAAAGGGCATCATGAGACCCATTTTTTTCACCCTAGGAACCCGTGTTTTTTATTCAAAAAAGGAAGATGGGAGTCTCAGTTTCTGTCTGGATTACAAGAACACGAAAAATGTTATTTTTAAGAACATGTATCCACTACAATGGATCGATTACTTCTTCCATAAATTGAAAGGGTAATGACGGTTCTCAAAGATTGACCTCAGATCAGGAAATAACTAGCTGTGAGATAGTGATGAATATATATTAAAGATGTAAATTATGTTTCATTAAAATCATTATTAGTAATTGGGTATTACCATTATCATTACAAAAAATTTGGTAGTGTTCAGGAGACACATGAACCTAATCATACTTCCTTAATTCGATCGGTTCATGGATTTCTTCATCGATTATATCCTTTTGTACTCAGTGTGTGAGTTTGAACATGCAGGACACTTAAGGATAATTCTGGATTTAATCCATGAGAACCATATCTATGTGAAACCCTCAAACTACTAGTTTTAGATTCTGGATGACCACTTTTATAGACATTTATCTCAGTGGGTGTAGTGGTAGTGTACCCTTCCATGGTCAAGGCAGTTTAATCATGGTATCCACATAATAACATGATGGAGGTTCGGAGCATCCTTAGGCTAGTACGATATAATAAAATATTTATACCTTATTTATCCATGATATCATCACCTATAATAGCGGTGAAATGAATGGTAAAAACATTTGTGTGGAAAGATAAGTGCATGTATGCTTTCTATAATAGAGGTAATGTTTGAAGAGAAAAATGATCCTGAGAATGCTGAGTAGGATGTAAAATACTATATTTTCTTTTTTGTGTCAATAACTAGTCATGTTTGTGTCCTCATGCCTAGAAAAGTGGTTATTGCCTATGGTTCATGTTAGTTGCTACCACCCTTGAAAAACTGTCAAATCCATGATCTTGATTTAGCACCGGTAGTCATTTCATTAAAGATGTAGTGACACTACCTAATGTGAGTGCATTTTACGATATAATCTGATCATAAAATGCCCATGTATATATTCTCTCTGAAGGATATGAACTAGATATGGAGGTTATGTCAGGTTTTACTCTAGGATTATAAAATCATGATTGTTTATACTCCTAGTACATGAAATGTGGTATAATATGCACTCAATAAGAGATCTAGTTCATAGTAGTTGAATGATGCATCTGAATAGTAGTCATATTTGTAGTTATCCTTTTTGGATGGAAATGTAGTATCATACCACCGGCCAAGAGTTGTTACCCCTCAACTATTAGAGTGAGTCAGAGAGGCATAAGATGTGTGTACCGACATTGATACGCTATGTGCCCATAAATTAATGTGGAATACTCGAAATAGATATTAAAAAGATGGTGAGAATGATTTTCTTTTAAGAGGATGTATAGTTGTTCCACTGACATTTTGGGAGGATGTTCTAAGGGAGCCATATATCCCAATTTGAAGTACACCCTAGAGTGGAAGAGATATATTAAGACCTCAGATATCAATTTCGGTGGCCATGGAAGAAAAAGTTAGTGGAATAGTTCATTTCTCGATGCCTTACATGTTATTAAGTTAATGAAGAGGAACACGTTCCATTGGGATTAGTTCAACCCCATGGAAATCCAAAATAGATGTGGGATCAGATATAAATTGACATTGTGATGGGTTTACCATGTACGTCAAGGGGAAACAATGGCATCTTTGTGATCATTGACCAATGACCAATACCAATCCAATTCCTATATATCTAAGTGTAAAGTTATGTAGAGAGCATGTGATGAATCTTTGCGAAGGATATAGTTTCAATCCATGGATACTCATACTTGATGGTTTCAAATCATGATGCTTGTTTTATAGCCTGATTTTGGTAGGGATAATAATGTATGTTTGGGACCTAGTTATTCTTAAGGACAACATTTCACAAACAAAGAGATGGCTAGATATGAAGGACTATTCATGTCTGCAAGACATGATGCAATATTGTGTGTTAGATTACTGTGGTAGTTTTTAGGGTATCCTACCACAATAATAGTTTTCATATAATAATAGCTAATATTAGACCCTTGGTATAGAGTCATTAGTGAATTTTTAAATTCTAACCAGTAGATCTCCACGTTGTTGGGCTGACTCTGAAGAGTCTGTAATCATGGGCCCGTAGATAGTGTGAGCTACAAACGAGAAGGTAATATCATTGAAGAGTGGATGTGGACTACATAGATCCACTATAATCCTTTTGTTGATAGGGGAAAACATGCATTGGATTTTAAGAATGGAGCTCATGCATTCTTTTTGGATTCACCTAGACATGTATAATGGAGATCTAGTAAGAGATACAAGTTGTCTATGAGAGTTGTTGGCCCTTTTAATATACTATTTAGAGTTTGAAAGGTGGGGTACCACTTAGCTCTATCCCAATAATTAGACCATATACAAGATATCATCCACATGTTGTAGATGAGGAGGTATATGCATGACCCACCACCCATCATCGACTAGGAAAAACATGATATAGTGGATGGAGAAACTTTATTTGAGAACCCAGTGGATATTGAGGATCAAAAAGAGGGGTTCCATCAGGAGTGATGGATTCCATTACTATCTTTCTGGGGGGTTCATGTGAATCTTCAAGAGAGAACATGGGAGCATTTGGAATAGATTCATACTCAGCACCCACAAATTTTTGAGTAGGTTTTTCTTTGTCTTTTCGAGGACATAATGCACCAATGTGTGGAGAATATAATGTCTTAATGTTTTTTATTATCCTTAAATATTTTAAGGATGATGTTTGATACCAATAGGTAAAATAGTAAAATATTTTGTAAAATAGTGTTCTTGGATCTATTGTCTGAAAAATATTAGAATATTAAACTGCACAAGTTCACACTATTCCTAAAAAGTGTAATGGCATATAAAAGGGAACCCTAATAAAAAACATAAGGACATCATTTAGTTCATAATATTTTCTTTACCCTATAAGAAACATTTGGTTGGTGTGGGTCTGTAGTAGAATGTAATTAGGGGTGTTTTAAATGTATAAAATAAATTTCTAAAAATTATTTTAATTTATTTCATCGATGTCCCAACATAACAACCGGGAATCATTTAAATAAAAAATTTTGTATAGATTATGGGTTATCATAAGTAACATATTATTCTTTATAGATTCTAGGAGGAACATCAGAAGAATCCTTTCTTGTAGGAAATGATAGAACAACTGATCAAATATTTGTAGACATCATTCTTAGTGGATCTCACCTATAGAGACGATGCATTAATCGATTTTTGTCAGTGACATATCCAGAATACAGGTAGGATAAGTAATTTTGATTCCTATTTCCCATTAATGATTCCTATGATGAATACATACAAATACATTAACATATTATCCCATAGATTGATCCTACTTGTGGGATGGGAATATATTTTTAGGCTTTTAATGGGAGATTGAACTTGTGATTATTTTATTTATTTGATATTCATAATAATAGAGATTTATCGAGAACAACAGGAACAAAAATTGAGTTTCATTCCCCTATTTGGTTATTATGCTTCACCATCACTCATCATTCGTCATGGACATTAGTCACATGGCTAGTGACAGGATAAATCCAGATCAATCGATCATTTTACACTTGATTATAAGATTAATGATATGATATCACAGATTTGGTATTGGCATGGAACAATAGAGGTTATATGATAAACATAGAATTATTTGGTTGATGATGGATCCCGTATTCCTTGTTCTTCACTATTCTTTTTTGGAATGAAGAAAGACCTATTTAATCCATTTTTTCAACCAAATTAGAAGATGAATTATGTTCTTTGGGAGATGGAATGACTCAACGGGCAATAATATTTAGTATGGTGGCGATTAAATTGTATGATCAAAGTCTGGAAATGGATGTTCCATGTAGAATAAGTTCAAATTATTATATAAAATTGAAAAAAACAAGATGTGTAACATAGGATTACCTATGGTGTGTAGACCCCTATAACAACGGTAAGGTTTTTGAATGAAATGTAATGATCACAAGGCATACAACCATGTCACACAGAATGTGACCTCACCTAGGTCACACGTCCTAACATGGGAAGTAAATAGAAAACAGTTGGAGTATAAATATTTCCTACACATTCTATACTACCCCGCACAATGTTTTCTAAACAAATTATATAATCTACCCCATGTACTCATACACAGGTAGGAATAAACAATATGATGTCATGTATTCACACATGGCTAGAGAACATAGGAATAATCTATATTGATGGTCATTGAAATTGAATCCTTCTACTTGTAGTTCACCAATATTCTACAAAAAATAATTTTGAATCACATGGGCCATTTAACAGATGAAGTACCTAGTATCGAGGGACATATTGTGTGACCCTAGTACACGCATTGTACCCCTTTCTACATGTATTTATTCACTTTTCCTCCATATCGTGGAAAAGTTTTATATGGGTTTCTTCCCTTTCTTGTTTCTCTAACGATAGGTATAAATAATTTCATACTCACAGGGATATGATCTTTTTAGTATGGCTTATTGAGTAGTGTTTTTTGAAACACCAATGACGCATGACGAAGGTTCATTATTCATTATTCAGACCCTTGGTGCAGTTCTTGATACCAATGGGACAAACACTACATGGGCATTGGTCCTATACATCGTATGTTAATCTATATTGTGTTTTTGGAATCACTATATGGCCTTATAAGTGAACATTATCAGTTGATTATATTATATCTGATAAAATCTATTAGAGTGTCTCTATCATGGAGAGACACATCATGTATTACATGTCAGATGGACATCGTCGATGTTGTTGGACTCATGAGTATGTTCTCACAGATGAGTTATTCATAGAATCATTGAGCTGAATTCATAGAGTTGGTATGTAGTGGTTGTGGCTTAATTCTAGAATATGTGTCTTGGATGTGTAAATACAGATATTCTTATTATTTATTTAGTTGATATATATTGTTTAGACCAGGTTGAATATTTATTTTGATGGATTTTATTATGTTTTTGGGGTGTCCTACTAAGTATATTTAAACCCACAAATTCATCAAATTTTCCCACACATGTCATGTATTATGCAGATTTTGAAGATTTTGATGGAATCCTAGGTGGAACAGGACCAGATGGTGCTTTGTGAGACTTGACAGACTGAGGTGTGTTCTTGTAGCTATATAAAATTGTCCATGTAAATTTTTATTATAGGTTTGACTTGTGGTTATAGAATATTTTTGGTTGTCCGGTATTATGGACATGGTTAACTTGTATTACTTTTTTCATACTCTAGTTGTGGGATATATTGGTATGCATGCATTGTTAACCAGTGGTTTTTATATTTAATTATTTTTGGGAATGGATATGTGTGCTTCTATACATGTTAAAATGAAATTCCTCCAGTGATAGTGATATAAATACCCAAGGATAGTCACCAACACATAGAATATTGTCAGTGGGCTTAGGGAATCATGGAAAATGCCGAATTGGGATGGGTAGTGACATGAATAATCCCAATTAATTCAAAACCTATATACTAAAAGTGGTATTTGTCACATTGGGGAATGTTATTCCATGGATGTATACACTATTGAAACATAACTTATGCATCAACAAGTGTCATATGACTACCACATCCCACGCAATCCTAATCAATGTGACATTTCCTATCAATCGCCAAACCAAATCCCTTTCTCTGAACTAGTTCTTCCAAGCACAGACTATTGGAATCCATTAGGATCATAATTTCTATGGATTAATTTTTTATTATTACAAAAAATGAAGTTAACTGAAATACATTTTCCAATGATTGGATGGGGTAGCTATACCCATTCTCAAACAATTTGGATATCATCAAATCATCACAAAAATGTGTCAACGCAATGAACTGATACTAAGTGAAATGAGATGAATAATCCCTCATGAACATATCACTCTTATGGTTGAGAATAATGCAGATACTGAAACTATACAATTTTTTATGTGGGAAGAATTAATAATAGATGATAATCTGGATTTCACTTTTGACTATTTCCTGATAACGATCATATATGGTGATCATGTACAACCATCATGTTAATGAATCACACAAAATATAGGTTGTGATCATTACCCTCCACTTATGAGTCATATTAATATTCCCATATATAGATTATGTTCCCTTTATCCATGAATTACTATGAGGGAGGCCATCATACTTTGAGAAAGTTGTTGGATGCTTCTACTAAAATTCATATGTCAACTCCTCCATAGTAGGTGTAGGTTGTGAATATCTCATCACACACTATATAAATCATATGAATATCTCTCAAAATAGATAATTAGTTCCCCATTTAGGAATATCAATAGGAAAATCATGTTTAACCACATGAGATAATATTCATGGATTAGGTCCACCACCTATAGAGGAATGTCATCACTACCCATCATGTTAGAAACTATAGGTTATTAGTTCACTTTAGTGATTGGGGAATTTCTATACCTATAATAACATTGAAAATAATGTTATTAGGATGGGTTTTCTAGAAAATTATTTATAAAATGACTTGTAAAGATGGATATAGTTATCTAATTAATGATTATTATTATTAAGAACGAACCAGAAACATTAGAGGATAATCATAGAGGTTTTAACCCAATTTTTATGGTTCTTGTTAAATACTATGTCACATAAACTATAAAACACAGTCCAGAAAGTCATAAATAAATTATAGCATCAAGATAGACCTTTTAACACCCCCATTAATTTGAGAAATATTTTTTAAAATGAAGATAATTATTTATATATTTTTTATTTTACATCACATAGAGTTTATCTTGAGTTAAATGAATCCCTGTCATATAATAAAATAAGTCATTTTATTAAAATGATATTATATGATAGTCAAACATTGTCATTTGAATGGTGGTTAGGAGTAGTATAATAAAATTTTATGAAAACTCTTCATTTACAATATTATATAAAATGAATTATGTGATAAATAATTATTCAGAAATGGAAATATAAACATTTCAAATTATACAATTTTTAAAATAAACAATTTTTTCTAAAAAAAACATATTTTTTCATTATAAATATATAATCACTTATGTTTAATGATATTAATGAAAATTGTAATGTATAAATTCAATCAACTATTTAACAAGAGTTGTATGTTTTATTTAGATAGGAGATGCTAATAAATAAAATTTTACACTTAAAAGATATAATTTTTCTATATATCAGCCTTTCCACCATATTTCATAAATATTTTAATACAAATATTGAAAAAAATAGATATTTAATTAGAAAAAATTAATTTCATTTTTGAAATCATAATGTAATTTCTTTCGTAAAATCTTGTTACTTGTTTTTCTATGTTTTGACCCAATGATCTGAGTACGCAATTATTGGATATCATTCCTGGTTGCACTATGTTTTTATTGAAAATTTTTAATGTTTTTAGGTAATTGAATTTTTGGACATGGTATTTGCATGGTAAAACAATCTTTACAGCATTGGATGTATGTTTTTCACATGTTTTGAGAATGATTAAACAAAGAGTGAAACTTTATTCATGGGTTTTTGTTAAACCATGTGTGAACCCTATTGCATAGTTTTCCCATAGATTTCACATGGATAATATATGATTGTATCCTGGTAACATGGTTTGAGAATTTTGAAACTGTATGTGCCGCATTAGCCGTCAATGTTACAAGGTTAAGGTGTATGGTCACTTATAACCATGATATATTGCCCAGGAATCCATATAAGTGATAATTAATGTTATGAAAATTAAAATTAGAATCTTGGTAACCATTAAATAACCCGAAACACCTCCCACCTAGTAATATTCCGATTAATTGGGTTTGGGGAGACCATTTGAGCCATTTTATCCCCAAACATCATCTCTTCAAGGATCGAAGCACCTATCAATGTAATGAACATCCCTTTTAAAGAATTATTTTCTTTATAATATTGGTTCTCTCTTATCCCCTAGATAAATTATTACAAAAAGGTTATGAGTGTCACAATATTTTTTGGATCACGATTCATTGATGTGGAATTTGAGATGTAGGATATCTTCTATCTTCGTTGAATATTTATCTTCTTTGATCTACATATCTCCCTCAAAGCTGACAGAACTCATATTCATTATGGTCAGATTCCTTATTTCTCATGCAGGTGTTTCTATGATTTCATTAATTGTTTAATTAATTTTATCTTGAAATTTTTTTGGGTATGTGTTTCTTAATATATAGCACATGATCTAGAGAATTTGACAATTTAATTTCTTTATAGAATAATCTTTGACCATTTTCTATCAAAATTTAACACGGCGTGTATTAAATCGATTTTACATTGATATCTCTCGCCTTTTTGTGAATTTAAAAATTCTATTTTTTTATTATTTATTTTTTAATATATTTTAAATTTTATTTTGGTGAAATTGAGGGATTTGGCCTCTATACTGATATATATAATTAACATTCCTTAATTGAATTAACAGAATTGAACTTAATGGTTATTTAATATAGTTTTGAATGCATGAATTTATTAAATGAACATGAATCCTATTTAAACTATTTTTACTTATCTTGGAAATGGGTGACCATGGTTTATTTAAAATAAATGATTTATATTAATGGAATGATGGTTTAAACTAATGTTTTGAAATCAATTTATTCCCTTTTATAATTTTAATACTTCATTTTAATTCTTAAGGTATTATTTGAAATAAATTTTTTTATGGATTATTTTGAATTTTTATGATGAATTGTAAAGTAACGAAGGTAATATTATCCTTTTCAATCTTTAATTATATAAATGGTTTTGAGTTAGAATTTTAGGTATTGTGATATTTGATAGTATTTTCATTGAATTAAATTGTGGAATTAAATTTGATGAAATTAATTTTATGAAATCGATTTCAATGTTTTAATTGATAAAAATAGACACAATTGGATTTGATTTAAACGATTCGGTTTTATAATCGAACCTTTAATATTTTAATTAAAAACCCATGTTATGGGTTTTAAATGAAAATTTGAATTTTTGAAATGGTGAATGGGCTGAGTTTTAATTTTTTTATAAAATGATTTTCCCATCATTGTATTTTAACAAGAGAACATCTATGTTTTAGGATGTTATTGAGTTATTTGAGAAACACTATATGATTCTAAAATGTTCTAAATCTATAATGAGGCATGTAAAAACCCATAGGATATGGTTTTAAGTCCAATTTTACATTGAATCAATGTAATGTATATACATATTCTCAGGTCATCTTGAGTGTGTGTGGAGTCCCTTCTGCATGGAAATATCATAGCATTTTAGGCATATGACCATGTGTCTCAAATTTTGTATTTGAATTACATTCCATTATTTTATATAACTATTTTATAATAATTTTAAATTTTTATAAAATAGTTGTACCCATGAAATCAAAGACATTATCTCAATACATGACAACATTGGTTATCACTATTTAGAACTAGAGATTCACTTCTTATGTCATTTATTTTTATTAATCTCATTTACTCTATTTTATTCATTATTATTAAAATTTAAATATCATGTTAATATTATCATCTCTCCATTATTATTTTACTTATTCATGTGAAATTGTTTTCAAATAATTTCAAGAAAATTGTTCGTTTTTAAAATGTGTAATGTCATGTTTTAGTGGTTTATTTTGACAAATGATTTTTAAATAATTAAAAAAACTTTCTAAACCAATATTCATACTATATAAAATGTACTCCACTTTTACCATATTTTTTTTCTTATTCTATAATTTCATCAAATATTTGGAAGAATCCTAACGAGCCCTTTAGCTCACACCCTACTTTTATCTTTTGGTATTTTTATCCCTTTATTATATTATAGCATTTGTTTGTCCAATTTCCTACAATTGGAAGGTTCGTGGGTGGGGGTATTTCGGGCATTGTGGGAGCTAGTGGACCACAATGAGATGGGGTTTACTGGTTATGTACCGATTTTATTTTTCTTAATGACCCACTATACTTTAAATGTATGTATTTTTTGATATATATATATATATATATATATGTTTAAAAATTTTTCTCAGTTATCTTAATATTTTCAGGGAATAATCACAATAAAATAGTTATTTTTATATGGCCAGGTGATTTTCTCCAACCCATGGTAATTTGGAACACACGTGTAGTTAAAGGAGAATCATCTTGGTCATTGGTTTAAATTTTATTCTAGGGTGGTTTGTTATACATTTTACTAGAGGTATTTCATTTAATGGAATTAAACGAATATGAAATCCTTATTTTTTTTTGGGGACTCATTGTAGAAATGTTATTAAGAATGTTTCTAGACTCAATAGGTAGTCCATGAGTGGGTTCTTGATCACCACCCCATCATGGTGATAGTTGAGTTACTAGGGATGTTGGGACCTAAGTATTTCATTTTATTTTTGGGTATTTAATGATAAATTATATTTAGATTCCCAATGATACTATATTTTATTTGGGGAATATCTTATGATGTTTTTTACTATAATGGATGGGTGAACATAGTTAAAAAATGCTTCTAGGGTATAGTAAACTATGAGGAATCAGAGTGGTTGATTTGGAAATCCATCAATGAATTTATGTGAAGTTAGTGTGAGGTTTACTAGAACATATGATAAATCCTTTTATAGTTCAAACATGGTTCAAAATTTGAAACCATATCTATTATCATACAAGTGACATCACTTATTTGAGGTTGGAGACATGTGTTATGGATATGGGTTGTTTCATGCTCGGTTTTAGTTAGATCAAATTTAATTTCTTTTTATTCATTTTAAATCCCTTTGGAAGAATAAATTTGTTCTTAAAAGAAGATTTTGTATGTTTATTGAGAATGTTTTTAATTTCCAAAAAGTTAGTATTATAAAAGGTTTGGTATAGAAAACTAATTTTCAAAGGATCTTATGTGATGTGATAAAACAATTTATTAAGATAAAGTTATGGATTTTAATTGATTAAAATGAAAATTTATTTGATAATTGGAAAATAGGATTAATGATTTTGAAAATGTGGAATAATTTGCAATGCTAATAATTATTTTTAAATATTACTTGATTCGTATCAAATTCATCATTTTGAAAGGAATGTGTAATTATTTATAAATGCTGAAATCCGGTTCATTTTGAAATTACTAATGTTTTTATTAATATGGGTTGTGACTTTATTTAAATTCTCTTGTGATATTTAAGTGTGTTCCTTGATACTTGAGTTTTAATTATTCTATTTTTTATGTTCAGAAATTTCTCTGATGATGTCTTTAAGGAATTATAATATTTTTTTCCATTGGTATGTACTTCAGGGATGTTCTTCAAATTTTATAGAAGTTGAATCCTCTATCAATGACCCTATCTAGACTATATATAAAGTGTTGGATTTTGAGATGGTCCAACCATTAAACTCCATTAATGATTTCTTGAATTTTCATCCATCTTCAAATATTGGTGAACGGGGTTCTCTTGAGGAAGTGTTTTGGATTGATTAAGTTAATGTGATCTTTGATACTGTCAAGAATTCATATAATCTGAAGGATTATTCAATCAACTCATTATTTGATGGACCTAGTCATATGTGGTCAAAATTTATTACTCTCCCTTATCATCATTCATTGATATCTTTGTAATCCATCGGGTATTATTTATTTGATCATATTATCTTGAGGATGTAAATAAGGAGAATGTTTCTACATTCATAGGTTTTTGTCAAGATGAGTTTTCTGTTGTGGAGTATTACATGAAATTCTCACATATGGTATGATTAATTCATGATCATGTTTATAACAAATTTTGTAAGGATTTATATATTAGATATGTTCTTATCCCAATCATTGTTACCTCCATGCCCATAGAATTGAGTATCACTTTTCCATAGATATGTGAGACGTCAATTTCATCAGAAGTGGAGCTACTAATACAATAGGAATGTCTATATTCTACATTCTTAGTTGAGAATGTTCAATATCCTATTAGAAATAATAGTACTATAATTTTTTTCCAGTGTTGATCATTGATTCATTCTAAGAAGTTATGATTGAGTACTATCTGTGTTTTTTAATAGAGTGTCCTGTTTGGTCACCTTAAGAGGTTTTGTAAGTTGTTATGCAGAAATATAATGTTTTTATTAGAAATATAATCTCTTTACTATGGTATATATTTTCACTCATGGAAATATAGATCCATCCATAGGCCATAGATTGAAAATTTTCACATAGTGGAGGATCTTCTAGTTTTACACTTCTTGTTTTATACATCATTGTGGAAAATGATTGTGTTTTACATCATGTGGCTTGTCTATTGGTGCAACCCTTATTTGGGATCATTGTGAATGTATCCTGTGGAACATGATTTGGATAATTTAAGAATTTGTGATATAATAATGGTTTCATTATCCTGATAACTTTTATGTTTTTTCCTAGTGTTACTCATGATTCTTATTAATTGTCATAGATCAATTTTTATTCATTGTATGATCTCTTCTGTGAGAGTGCTGTGCCAAATTGTGCATTGTCCACAATGTTAAAGATATTTCTAGTAGTACATGGATAACCTTTTTAATATACCTAGTTGAATAGGATGATGTATATTTTTGATAGATTAATCACTTGTTAGGGATGGATTTTTTTATGTGCTCATCGAGGTATGAAGATAATTATTTAAAAATAATTACTATCTAAATATTTAGTACATACAGTGGGTCAAAATACATGTTAGTTCTATGAATTTCTTACGGATTTTTTATATTTTCATGTTTCTCCTATAAGAATTGTTGATGTATCTATTTTTTGGGTCTATGAAATTTCCTTTTCAAATGTTACACCATTTTGGGGAATCTACAAATAGTGGGATACAGATGACATGTCTCATTTTGCCTCTAGTTTTATGATATACAATGGTCGGGGTTTGTTCAAAAATGAGTTCTAGGTGTTGTTTTCCATGAAGTGAATCTAACATTTGGACTATGGAAATTTCACATCAAAAGATTAGTGAGTGAGTTCTTGTTTTTTCATCATGTTCTATCTTTTAAATTGGAAGATTTCAAGGTATTGAAAGTCCTATATTGGGGATTATTTATCATAATATTACATTATTATGTGTTTTTACCAATTTAATTTAGTAGGAAATGTATTTTTCACATTTTGACTTATTTGTTTATTTTAAGGAATCATTTCTTATTTCTTATAGTCATTTTTATGAGTTTTTAAGGGTTTTTTCATGGAAAAATTAATTGTGTAACATGGATTTATAGGTTTTTGCAGGGTTTGTGTGTGATTTGACAATTTTTGGAATCTATTTCACTATTTGGGCATGGCTTTCACATGGTTAAGTAAATATAAAACATGTTTCAATGTCCGTAAATGGTTTTATCATATTTAATATAAATATACATCATTGTTGTATGTTTTGAGAATAATTAAACTTAGTGACCTTTGTATGTGTGAAACATAGCATGTTTATGTTTAATTGTTGGTATAAACTATGAATCATGATCTATCAAAATTTTCATAAAATAATTATAGTTAAAAAATGTGAAATTTACATCAAAAAACAACCATAATTAATTTATAACTCCTCTTACATGATGATAATTAAATCCTTATGGTATTGGGAGTCCTCAAGAGCTATTGTTTTACAAATCTGTATCTCTTGATTGATTGAAGTGCCAATCAAGGTGGAGTTATTATAATTCTATTAGTTACTTTATACTTAATATTTCATATCTCTTATACTTTTGAGTAATTTTTCATAAGGTGTGTAGAAGCCTTGAGTTTTATTTGATCATGATTGATTGATGCCAACTTGTAGATCTAGGATATATTAATTCCTCATTCAAGATCTATATTTTAAAGTACACTGATCAACGTCAAAGTAGACACATCTTAAAATTATTACGGTTGGATTCTTTATTTTCCAAGAATGTGTTTCTAGGTTTTTACTTCATTTTATTATTTGTTTTTTAATAAATTAATGAATACGTGTTCCATAATTTATAAATAATTTTCAAGGAAATATTTCAATTAAATTCCTTATAAAATTATCTTTGACTCTTTTCCCTCTAATATGAATATGAATTGAATTAAATGTCATTAGAATTGATTTGTAAGGACATTTGTGAATAGAAAAATTACATGATTGTCATTAATTATTTTTAATGAGATTTTAAATGGAATTTAGGTGAATTTGAGGGCCTTTTCCCATTTTTCAATTTATAAAATGTACATTCATGATTTAAATTAAAAATTTTGAATGATTTCATGTTATAACAATTATTTTAAATGAATGAATATATTAAATGTCCATGCACCGACATTAAATGACTTTGAATTTAGTTTGAAATGGGGGATCATGTTTTATTTGAAATAATTGAATTGTCTTCATGGAAAAAGATTGTAAACCCATGTTTTGAAATTTATTCAAACCATGTTAAAATATTAATACTTCTTTAAAATTATATTAGTATTAATTGAAAAAAATTATTCTTTTAAGGGACTGTATCGCATTTATATATTTCATTCTGAAAGGAAGTAGGTATTATTAATATTTTAGATAATGAATTTTATAACACATTTTTAATTTAAATAGTATCTATTCATCAGTTGGATGATTTTTTTTAAAATAAAATTTTGTAATTTAATTTTGGGAACTTGATTTGTTTAAAAAATTAAAAGGAATATTTTATAAAGATATCTCAATCAATTTTGATAGAACCCTTTCTTTTTAATTGAGGAAAAATCATATATTTATTAACAACATGTTTTATGGTTTTAAATAGAGAATTTTCATATTTTAAATGGTGAATGGGATGAAATTTAATTTTATTATAAAATTAATTTCAGATCAATAATTTTATACTAGATCCCATTCATGAATTATATAGTTTTTTAGTCATTTGGAAAACACTCTATGATTATAAAATATTCAAAAATAATAATGTGTCACACCACATCACATTAAAGATTGTGATGAGTCTACCTTGACCAGAACTCATAGGGACATAAGAATATATTGTTCTGTCAACATGAGAGTGTGTGGAGTCTCTTTACCACAAAACTATTATACATTCCAATGAATATGTATTTTTTTGTTTTTGTTTTTATTTGAATCATATTTCATTATTTTTTATAACTATTTTACAAGCCTTATCAATTCATATATACTACTTGTATCCATGAAACCCATATACTTGATCTCGATACTTAAAAAATTGGTTTTCACCATTTCACACCAGAGATTTCTTTCTTACATCATCTATTGTTATTATGTACCTTGAATCTATTATTCAAATTATAATTCATCATTAAATATCTAACGTATATTCTCATCACTAATTGATTATCTGACCATAGCTTGTGAAATGGTATTCAATGTTTTTTATGAAATTTTTTAGTTTTTAAAATATGAAATTGAATGTTTTATAGGGTTATTTTTATAAATGACATTTATAGGTTTAAAAATATCTTTTTAAACTAATCACCATACTCATCATTTTTGCTGATCATTTAGAATATTTTAATTCACTTATGATATAATTGTGTAGAATATTTGGTGGAATCAAATTGTGCTCTTTAGATCACAAAATTATTGTACCAATTTTTTTGTTTTCAAAACATTATTATATATATACTAGGTTCATGAACTCACCGTCCATTGGGGGTTCATGCTTGGATGTCAAAAGGTGGGTTACATGTTTCATGGTGGGTAGTCATAGACCACCAGGAGATGAGTTTTTGTGGTTTTCTTCCGTATTCAGTTTTCTTAGTGTCTATTTTTACATGATATGTAAGTATTGATATATATATATATATTCTTTTATTTATGCATTTTAAATTATTATTGTAACCTTTGTATGGGGAAATTATTCCCAATAATTGTTTATAGATGCCCAATTTCTTATAACCGACCTTTGAGATCAACAACTTTCTTAGGGTGGTGTATAACTAGATTATGTATTAGTCTAAATGGTATTTTATATTTGTTGTAATATTTACTATATGTGAATATTTTTTAAATTGGTGAAAATATTTATTTACTACATAGTGAAAATTATAGAATTTTAATTTCTAATATACCTATTCATTTAAATTATATTTAGTTAAATTATATGTTAATTTTTTATTAAATTATAATTATTTCAAAAAATATATATATTAATCCAATTTATGTAATTTTAATACATTTCATGTAAAAATTTTATATTAAACCAATGTAAAAATCAATATATTTTTCTTTATGAACACCCACTTTTTACTGAATCTGTTAGGTTTTATAGAAATTAAATTTGTCATCTTAAGTACATAAAATATTAAATAATTTTCTAATTATTGGAATAATAATAATTTATATTTTCTGATAAGGATTTTTTTTACCATAACTAATAGAAAATATATTAAAGTCTATTAGCCATAGTTAAAGTTAAAATGGAATTGCCATGGGATAAACTAAAAATATAAGAGCTATATTTACCAATAATCATTTCTAAATTATATTATGTAGAAAAATTAAGAGCACATAATATCAATTTATCTATAATTTTCCTTCATGAATCCTTTTATAATGTTAATAAACGTGGGTACATAATTTTCATTTCAAATAAAGATAGTTTTCCCACTAACTACATTTTTAAAAGGCCACCCACTCTCACCTCTTATTCAATCATTCAAACCGTTTAGTTTTTTCCACTCCATGAAAAAATCGCTTCCAAAATTACATTATATCATCATATAGAAAATATTTTTGGATTAAATCTATCCTATAATGGGGTTTCGCAAAATCTTAATGGGGATAAGTGATGAATATGTCAAATTCATAAAGAAATTTTTTATTTAATTTTTTTCCCACACCTAATTAAATTATTATTAGAAAATAATGAGATAATATAACCAATATAATAAATATATTTAAAAAATTTTATGATATGGGAATGACCTATAACCATCTCAACATCCAAATACAGGGTTACAAAATCATCATTCATGTGTATATCAGACTAGATTCTCACAACCCGTGTCATTCATTTTTCCATTACCACAACACACAGTTGGGTATGATGATGGATATACACTATAATTTTATATTTGTAAAATTATTATACCTATAAAGTATAATATATAAATTTTTATTTTACATTATTTTGGTAATTCGATAATTTTTTTCGTGTTCATAATGTACTACCACATTGTGAAGCAATGTTATTAATTTTAACTTAGGATTTATATGTACGATAGTTAGGAAAATATTAATGAAAACATTTCATATAAAAGAAATAACTATGATATTATTTATATTTTTATCATTCTAATAAGATAATATATCAATTTTCTTACATTTTCATTCACTGATTGATTGTAATATTGTTCTTATTTGTGTGGACATCCACCTTCATGAACTAATGTTACACTCTCTATTCATCACCATATTAGATGGATGATATGTATAAGAATATTTAAATTAGTAAGATTTTATTAATGAAATTGAGATATTTTTTAATGATAAAATGTTACTTACAATCATTCTATAATGATCATTGAAAATTTAAAATTTTACTCACATGTATATACAACCCCCATTTTCCATGATCATAACGTAATTCCTTTCTCAAATATATAATTCATGAATGTTATTTAAATTATTATTGATTCAAAAACAATATAGCTATTTTATTATTAAAATTATATATAAAATCGATGCAAGATAAGAATTAGAGGACATAAAATAAAAAATCTATACATATACCAAAAAGAATGAAGTTTTTGACAGAAACATGACTATAAAAATGAATTGATAATTTATAAGAAATAAATGGACATAATTAAACCACATATTGTATTATAGATTTATGTTTGTTTATATAATATTTTATAATAAATTTCAATTTATTATATAGTAGACTTTAATTTTTACAATGGAATTCATTACATAAGGTAATGTATTTCATGTATCTTTTTCATTTCATGGATACATATGAAAACTCAACACTCTTATATTTTAAGTGGGGTATATAATTCCCATGGATTCATTTCAAGATTTAATTCTTTTTATATATCTATTATCTGAATTCACTTTCATCAGATTTATGGTACGGATGTTCAGAAATTTGTAAGGAATTTTTTTAACAATTTTTCTTCTTTGGGACATAAGATATGTTATGAACATATAATCATCTATGAGGTGGAAATACATCCACATTTTCATGAAATATAATGAATTAATTTTATATAATGGTATTTCTTTTCTATTTTAATGTTCTTCCATCATGGGAATTATGATTCATTTTTACCGAGGATATGTCGCTTACATATTACAATATAATCATATATCATGATTGTTTAAGATTATGAATCTAATGATAAAAAATATTATCTCAATCTAATGAAACATGGGAATTTTTTAATCATATTTTTATTTTGGGATGATAATTTTTACATTATTTTTCCAATCATTATGTATTAATGTGGTGAAATCATTTTTTAATAAAATATTGAAATTATTTATCTCTTCGATCGAGAAAACATTAAATTTAAAAACCATGTTTAAAAAAAGAATTCCAAAATATAATTATCATTTATAAAATGTTTAATTAATTAAATTATTACCCATGTCTGTATGTCCTAAAAATGTATTAAAATGAATCTTTATTTTGATTCCCAAAAAAAATCTCTTCTGTAATTTTAAAAAAATTGTGAAAAGAATATTTATTTTTAACATGCATAACAAGAATAATATTTCAATCTGTGATGACAATTAAATTATTTCTCGATTCCATGACATGTTCTCCACATTATTTTCAATGAAATATTTTCTTTAACATTTTGGAAAAAATTTTATTTCAAATAAAATATTTCAAATTAAAAACAAAGGATTTTGATTTTTTTTAATTTTGAATTAAGGTAGAAATGTTATTTTCATGAGTAAATTTTATAAATGATTACTAAATATATAATTATGAGTTATTGTGTTTATTTTAAAAATAATGGATTTCCAAAATATGTTATTAATATTTCTATTTAAAAATATATTTTAAATTAAGTTCTATCTTCCTCAATAAATGTTACAACTGATTTATCTAATACAATAATTCACCATCAATGATGACATATTTATAGGTATAATATATATTATTAGGGAAGTGAAGCATGGATACTGGTATTATTATTTCTATTAATGGTATAATATTTAATGATTTTTATGATACCCATTTCTCTCCAAAGCATTATACAATGATACAATTTATATAACACCTGTATATTTTTCACCAATTAAATTTTCAAGAAATGATGGAATGATTTTGGAAATTGTCTATTTTCAACTAAAATTCATGTAATTAAATGCTCATAAAATCCATTTCAATTCATGGGTTGTGATTTTATGATTGTTTTATTATCTTTTGGAACATATATAAAGGATTCCAATTATTTTATAGTCGGAACCTATAACTCCCAGCAAATAAATTTGTAATCATTTATATATCAGGAGACATACATGAATAGAATTGAGAGTGAACCTGATTTAGTAAGGGAATATCCTACTATAAGGGGCATTTCATTGAACCTGGACTATTTTGAGGTTTTAGGGAAAAAAATCATTCAACTATGATATCCTTGGTTGTGATCCTTCAATATAATTGAAATAAGTTTATATGGTTATTTTTATGAAATTATTCCATGTTGAATGCCCAATATTTTTTCCCAATTATGTTTTGTGTGATTTCTTTATGATTCATGTATTATGAATTTCATCTAATTTTTCAATGACACATGTGTAGCCGATGAAATTTTCAGGAGGCCTCGTGCCGAAATTTTGGAAAAACCAAAGGTTGATTTTGTCTGAGTTAACTGGTTCGGGACACTACAAATGGATACATGGAAATTAGAGCAGTGCCCATAAAATTACCCAATGGAGCACAAATACACATGTCTAGGATATTTTTTTGTGCGCCGCACAGAAAGTTCCACGTGGCTGACAAAAACGTCGGGTTTTCCATTCATATTGAATTTTTTGCCTCCCACTTCCCCCAATCACCTATAAATTGAAGCAAAACACCCTCGCTTCCAAGATAAAGAATTAAAATCATATCCCATGCACATAATACACCTCTTCCACACACAAAAGATGAATTTTTGGTACTGAATTTTTTCCGACTGGCCTCCCTAGAGTCTGCCTTCACGTAGAACACCTAGGGATTTACCCTCACCATGTTCTTTAATTGAATGGCCAATTTCATTCAAGTCAAGTTACATGTGCTTAAAACTCATCCTCTTGCACGAAAATCCTCTTCCTATTGGTTTGACATCTCCTTTATCTGTGTTTCTCGCCCAATTGAGCGCAATAGTTCCCATTTGTGGGCCTATTTCACACAAACCCATTCCTTTACATTCAATCCTCTCTCCTTGTGCACTCCATGTGTCTTCCATACCCTAAAGCAACATGTACGAGCCCATCTTATGCGCAACTGAACTCTCCCATGTTGCATTCTTCTATATGACCCTCTAGGTTTGTATGAAGTGATTTCATTGTCGCTTGGGCTATGCACTACATTGCATTGTTTAGCCTTCTGTTTCTTTGCATAGCTAGGATAATGGTTATTTATTCATCTCAAAGACACAGAAACATGGTCCCCTAATTGGATCACTCCACAACACCCCATAACTATGGAATTGTTAGTTCCTTCACTTCACAATGGGTTAAAGTGAGATGATTATTTATGTCCTCGTGGCATAGAGTGAACCAACCTCATCTGAGCGGCAGGATGTTAAACATCCATTATTCATCATCCCCATCACATGATGTTAACATGTGGCCTTGACCCATGCATAATACATGAGATGCCTCATATCAAACATTCTTTATTCCCACTCATCACCACCAGAGAAAGACCATCCTTACATTGAATGAGATCCTCTATACTGAAGAGGCTCATGTCCACGTGGAAGAGAAACCATACTCATGTAAGGCCCTAACAATTCTTTTAGGAGGTATAATCCTTGTTCCTAATCTCTTCTTTTGTTCCAAATACTAGAGGAGATATGGTCCCAAAGACCTTCATTATACCATCCCTCTCTATCTAGGCATTTTCTCTATTGGGCCTCTATCATGGATTAAGTCCCAATCTCCAACTCCCCTGGCTGCTAACCAGGAATAATCCCCGATTTCTTCTTTAGGCCGTTAAACACATGTAATATCTATTCTACATCCCATAGATGCACCATTCATGATGTGATTGTCGTGGCTTTCCTGCCTCTTGTATCTCACACCGATCAGGACTCACTTGGGCATAGAGTAAACATTGACAATGGAATCCTTCCTGGGACAACATAGAATGTATTCCCTAAGAACCATTACGAACTACATGGACCTTTATTCCTTGCCCTGGAAATGTACGTTGGGATCCTCCTTGAGATTTAAGCCCAACTCCTACTTGTCCCATCCCCTTCAAGTCAGTTCACCATCATCCTGCAAGGTGTTAAACTATATCCAACATTCCTATCTATGTGGACTTTTATCCTCACCAAGGAAAGGTACGTAAGAATCCTTCATATGATTCAGGACCAACACATACTTTTCCCGATCCCTTCCCATCAGTTCACCATCACCCCGCATTACGTTAAACTATATCAACCATTCCGAACTATGTGTACATTGATCCTTTCAAAGGCATGGTATGTACGAATCCTCCCCGAGGTTCAAGCCCCATTCCCATTGGTACTAACCACTTCACATCGTTCCATATTCATCCATAATGATGTTAAAATATTCTCCCCATTTCATCCCACAATACGTTAAACTGTACCCATTCGAACTATGAGGGATTTGATCCTTGTCTCCCAGACTTGGTACATAGGAATCCTCCAAGAGGTCCAACACTGATAGATATTAATCCTTTGCGTACCTATTCCAATGGTAATCCATTGTGTACACCTTACATTGGTAAGCCGTTGTTTTCTCCAATCTATGGTAAAACGTTGTATACCCCATGCAGTGGTAAAATGTTGCACATTCTATCCAGCAGTAAGCCGTTGTGTACCCCATTCAGTGGTAAGATATTATGTTCCCCTTTGATGGTATGCCATTTTACCCCATCTAGTGGTAAACTGTTGTCATCCCCACATGACGGTAAGATGTTGTTCAATGATCATTGTGGGTTTGATCCCTATCTCATAGACATGGAATATATGAATCCTCACGCAGGTTCAACCCCAAACACTGGTAAACCTTGATGTCCCCCTTGTTGGGACCCATAAATATAGTCCACCCTCAAGAACCAGACCAACACCTTGATGCTAACCATGGATATTCCCTAGCATGCCTTTGGTTTTCTATCCTCTGCACACACCCCAATTAGATTCCCCATCCTGAACTATGAGTACATTGATTCCCCACCTCAGTGATATGTAGGATGCCTTCCTGGGGTGAAACCCATCACCCATGCCTCATCCTTGTCTCTTGCTTGAGCCCCTATGTTTTGGGGATGTCATGTCCCAGCCCAGAGGTTCTATTCACTTTGGGTCCCATCCAAACATCCATTATCACAGGTACCCTCCTCAAGTGCTCCATCACCCCACCAAAAAATGTGGACTTTAATTCCATGCAATGTCGATACGTAGGAAATATATTTGAGGCTTAAGCCCTAAATCACCATCATCCTCGTGTCAGCTCTATCACACTCTCCATCCACTCTTTGCAATACATATCCACCCAGATTTTTACCCGGTTCATCCCATCCCGGTGAGATCATGTCACCCACTTTCTCCCCCCTCTTAGCATTAATCGGGTAACTAACCAGGCATTAGCCACCACATCAGTGATCCCTCCTTGGGTTGCACCAATCTGATCCACTGCTAGCACTATTCTAATCAGCTTGATTTGTCTACAATCTATGTTAAACTCACGGCATACCATGTCTTAATCATGATAAGATGAGGAAAAACTATGAGACATTCTTATGGCTTAAAATTCCACGCATTCAACGTGATATGTGTCCTGATTTCGTGCCCTATAGAATTCCTATTGTAAGCGGAAGAAACCCATAATCATCAGTGTTTTACTATACAGACATACCAGTGATTTCCCACGAGACTACTCCCTTGACCGAAGGTTGAAGCCCTGGTTGGACCCCTTGGAATGTCCTGATAGAAGATGAATAATTAACTAGTGTCCATGAAGACATGGCATAAGGAATATTTTCTCAAACAACATATTAAGTCTATATGGGAGACCCGAAATAGGCATTGATATCCAATGTGGAATCCACTGAAGGAGGATCTGATATCACATCAACTCATTTCGATCATGGATAAAATATACCTGAAATAGTGGTGGATGTCACCTACCATTGGAGAGTGGGAATGCAGGGTAACAGTTGCATGTCCTCAAATGGAAGGATGTGTGCCCCAGTGAAAGCGTCAGAATAAAAATGGTGAACACGACATGAAGTTCTTCTCCCCAATGTGGAGATTAGTAAATCATTAGATATCAGTGTATTAGTATCTCCCCAGATCCAGTTATCTATCATCAGATCCTTCTATCAAAATAGTTGGCCAAGAGTGAAACTCACTAAGAATTGGGGTAGTTAAACATCAGACATCCTGTTCTGTGATGTTGTTAGTGTGGATCCTTCTTACCAATCATAGAAGACAGAATGATGCTGGGGAAATAAAAACTGCTTTCCTTTTTTCAGCACTAATGGTTAAATACATATACTATTCATGACCCAAGTTTTCATGATAGGATACCAATAACCTCCCAACCACTGACGTAGGGGAAGGTGAAACACCAACGCGACAATCCCACCTAGCCTCATTTCATCCATGGAGGCAGATATGTCCACAACTGTTGGGCACCCAAGCACTATCTCCCCATCTAAAACTGTTCAAAGAAGGGTGATTCATGATCTCATTTGACGATATGAAGAGGATGGGTTTATCGCAACAATGAATATGTCCCGATTGGACCTAGAATCTATTTCACCTTGTCCTCTCCACGACCCCAAATGGTTGCGTAAGGAGCCACTTCTCCCCACTCCTGCATATAATCCTTTCAAGATCCTCACCCAAGAATGCATCGATGACTCACCCCACCTATGCCAATGAGGTGAGGAATTTCCAGGTCGGACCAACTAGGATCATGCTCTAGGGACTCCCAAGGAGGGCTCCCACAATACCACATCAGTGCGACGACCTAGCCACATGGGATAAAGAGCATATACACTCATATATAGAATATCTACTTTGTGATGATATTTTTAGTACAGAAATTGTGATATTACTTGTAGCACCATGGGGTACAGTTGGTGTCTCAGGTCGATCTACTGAATTACATCCTAAACCACCCCATATTGATAGGTTGTCTAGCTCAGGGGGGGGATTCACCTCTTGGAAGTTAAAATCATGGTTGAACATCTTACGAATATTAAGGGGAATTCATTGGAAGATATCCTTCCCACCCATCATGCTCCCATGGACCATTATCAAGACCTTCATTTTCCTGAGGAGGCAATATTCTCGATAGACAAAGCAATTCTGTGTTGTTAATTCACATTTATGGCACTTCCCGAATCCCTAACATCAGAAGACTCAATGACCCCAAAAAATCCGACTGGGCCTTTGAATCCTCTTCATCACTCCAGCACCAGATGTTCTCCACTATTAATTTCTGTTGTAAGAAGGACATACCATCAATGAGGCAGAGTATTAGTCTCTCATCACTAGCCTCAGGCTGGCCCTCGATATTGATGTCCACCACGTTCATGTAAAAGGGGACTCCGAACTAGTCATCAAGAAGATCTATGGTTATTATGTCATTAGAAATCCATAGCTCGTACCAACATTGGAACATACCCTCCAGTTGATGGTCTAATTCCCATCTTTGCCAGAGGATACTCATATCCCTCGATCCAAGAACCAGTTAGCTAATGCCATAGAAACTCTGGATACATCTCTTGTATATCCTTATCAGGTTGAGTTGATTATCAAAATGGAACACAAGAGGGTCATCACCCTCGTCACTCCAGATGATGATTATCGCCCGTAGAAAATCCACCTTACAGCCGATGCCTCCATATCAAATCCCCTAATGAATAATTGTACGTGACTCTAGACTAGAGGACCCCCGTTTTCGAGTACCTCCAACATGGAAGCCTTCTGTAAGATCTAGATGAGCGCGTGCGAATCTGGCACCGCGTATTACAGTTTACTATCTAGAGTGGTCCTAGTAATGATAAGATCCTAAAAACCCATGGGTTTGATAGGGTTCTCTAATGTTTTATTCAAGGAGGTGATATTTCTCACATCATTCAGGAGCTCCATGCTAGTTTTTATGGGGATCATCAGACCTGGCCGATATTGTCTCACCATTTTCAGAGACTGGGGAACTTTTTTCCATCCATGATTCGTGACTATGTGGAGTTTTTCAAGAGGTTCAATGTGTTCTAAATTCATTCAAATAATGTGAATCGGCCTCTAGAGAAACTTGAAACTACCAAGTTCTCTTTTCCCTTTGCGATATGGTGACTCGATGTTGTTGAACCATATCCACTGGTGACAGGTCACCAATACAGGTTCATCCTGACTATTGCAGATTTCTTTTCGAAGTGGGAAGAGTCAATTCTGCTCAAGGAAGTCGATTCCCATTCAATAAACTAATTTGTGAGCTTAAACATTATCTACCGATTTGGGGTCTGCCACATCATCCTCACCGATAACGACACCAACTTCTGAGTAGTCGGATTGATGAAATTGTACACTATGTACAACATTCATTCTAAACATACTTATATCTATCACACGTAAGAAAATGGGTATATTGAGGAATACAACAAATTTCACTCTATCATCCTGCCGAAAATGGTTAGTCAAACCAAGAATATTATGCCAAAAGAACTCCCCAATACCCTCTAAGCCTATCGAACAATGGAAAGGAATTCCACACAGGTGACCCTATATTCGTTAGTGTATAGAACGAATGAAGTCATTCCCATCGAGATTCCATTGCCTTTATTACACATAGTTGTATAAGATCAACAAGCACTAGAGAAGGTAGCTGAAATCTATCAGGATGAATTACAAGGGCATGACGAGGACAGTCTCTGTGCCACATAGAACTTGGAAAGGCATCAGAACAATATATCTAGAGCTTTCAAAAGGAATGTTCAACTCTGATATTTCATGCAATGTGACTCAGTTATGGACAAGAGAACACAACTTATTCCTATTAGGAAACCACACAAGTTCGAGCCTAAATGGGAAGGACTTACATGATTCACATGGTTCACCTCAATGGTGCATACTACATGGATTCATTGGATATAGAGTTTATAAAACCTCGCACCAATTCCAATTTCATCTTCTTGTACTTTTCCAGAGTCAGTGATGGTCCTACATGATCATAAAATATTATATAATGCCTGAAATTAAACGTCATTATCCTCCAACATGATGATAAATATCAAGACGGTATGAGCTCTAAGACCATAAAATAAAATATAAATGGTCCATCATGACCATAAACTGGTCCATCTTCACCACATGAAGTTAAAATTTGTGATTCATCTGTACTAAATGGTCTATAAATACTCAACATTATTCCTCACTCCATGATGTTAAAGTGCATGGAACATTATCAATAACTACATATTTCTTGATTCCAAAACTCATGAGATATGTAGGAATGCTCGGATGCCCCGTCTTTAGTCCAGCCCCCAAACTCTTCTCTTTGACTACTCCCCTAGGTGTAGATCCCTTAGAGGATCCTTGTTGGTTTAGTGTAGGCTTCATTGTCTCCCACGCATGTTAGGGATTACGATGATTTTACCATGATCCCATCCAAATTATTCTATATTCCCACGTCCTCACTGTATGACATTAAATTGCATGGCCCTTTCTGAACTACATATGTCTAGATTCCCCTACTGGTGGGATTGTTAGGAACCCCCATACATTTCATTCATTTTCCCATATCCAACAACAATGTATTACCTTGGGTCGAATCACATAGAGTAGTGCATACTCCCCCCCATTACGTTGTGTTTGTAAAGACCCGGAAATTTCAAGGAAATTTTTTTCTTAATTTTCTTTGGAATTTTACAAGAGCGCGGTTTCTGACGGCACTTGATTCCGAGGCCCGGTGTTCCTGGAATCAATTTCCGAAGTTTGGCTCGTGTATGTTCAGTGAACGAACGAGCGGGTTCTTCTAACTTTTGATCCGGTGCCTGGAATCGAATTCTGAGGGCACCGATGGAACCGCAACGCCAGTAATTGCTTAGGAACACCTGTTCCGGAGTTGCGTTTACACGAGTGTTGATAATAAAAATTGTGGAAGTTTATTTTATAATTACACTACAATTTTTATTATTTTACTCTAAGTGTTAGTTCTTGATGGATGTTGGGTAACCACCCAACCTCCCTTGGGAGGTTATGAGGGTGGTGGGGCCCACATGAACCCCACCCCTTCATATCCTCTAAAACCCCCTCATCTCCCACTTTAAATTTGTTAACTTAAGTTATAACCTATGACTTAAATGTAATGAGTTTAATGAGGTGAGTTGTGTGTGGTTATTTAATTTCATACTCTTGAAATTCAAATGTGTTGTTGTGTTAATAAAATAATAAAGATTCTTATTTTATTTTTTTTAGAGTTTTGTCACCTTGAGAGAATTGGGGAAGCGGTCTTCTTCTTCTTCAACTTCGACAAAGAACGTGAAGAACACCATTCTTCCACGAAGAACTTCTCCACCGAAGAACACTGTTATTCCGCGACGCCGTATCCACGACGCGACGTTCTTCTTCCGCATTGTCTCTTCCACGACGGTTTTCCGTGACGAAATCGCCGTCAATGACTTCGAATCCTCGCTTCGCGAAGTCGATGTTCTTCCGCGACGCCCGACCTCCGCGACGCTCGTCTTCCACGGCTCGTTGACAAACACCGTTCCTGAACCGAGGTAGGGGATTATTTTATATACTTATTTCCGTTCATGATTCTAGTTTATCGATTATCGTGGATTTTCGACTAGATGATATCAATTAGTGAGAGGGGGGCCAGACCGCACAAACACGGACGAACCCCCCTCCTATGTTCATGTTTGATTCTTTGTGGATGGAACGGAATGGCGTGGTGCCATCGCACCACGCGGGAATCACACGGAAAGTATTGCGTGGCGCCGTCGCGCCGCGCCGTGGAAAGAAGTTAAGAATGCGATGTCATCGCGCCGTGTCGAAGAAAATCGAAGGCGCCGCGGCTGGAGCGGGGCCGCGACGAAGGGGCGCGGTTCCGTCGCACTGCGCCGAACGACAAGGGTCGCGGCCGGTTCCGGGCCGCGGTGGAACAAGGTGACCGGCGGCCGTACCGGGCCGCTGGTGACAGAGCTGGAAAGGGACCGGCCACCGCCGGTCCCATTGAGATGGAGCCGGCCAGCCAGGTCGGGCCGGCCGGAAAGGGAAGGGACCGGGGGAATTAAATTCCCCCGGCCGGTTCAAACGGCCCCCCATAATTGGGGGGGGGGGGGTTGTTGTGGTTACACAGGGGGGGCATCCCCCCCCTTTGCCGAACGACTCGGCCAAAGCCGAGCCAGACAGCGCGCTGTCCCCAGCTGGTCCGCCAGGCCGCGCCGCGCCGGGCCAGGCCGGGCCATGCAGGGCTGGGACGACCCTGTCTTGGGTGGGTTGACCCGGTTCGGGCCAACTAGGGGGTCTCGGGCCGGGTCGGTCCGGGCCCGAAACCCCCGTTATCGGACTGTTTGGGTTCAAAAGGCCATAACTCGGGATACAGACCTCCAAACGATGCGCCGTCAGCGGCGATGTGATCCTTGGATTGGGAAAGTCTTTTTGGTATATCGCACTCATGGTTTCAGAATACTTTGTTTTCGGCCAGGTTGGTTCGTACACAAAACCAACCGGGCCCTCGGAGTGGAAACGCTCATATCCTGAGCTACGGATGTCCGATTGACGTGCCGTCAACTTTGTTGAGTTCCTCTTAGTGAGACGAATCTTTTGGCATACTCCGCCTAAGGTTTGGACGCAGGTGGAGTACGGTCGGGTTGGTTTTACATTAAAAATCAACCGGGCCCCTAGGACGAAAAAGCCAATAACTCTCAGACCGAGCGTCCGATTAACGCGCCGTCTATTGCGTTGAGTTCCTGTTGACGATACGGACCATTTGGATACATCAAATCTGGACTATGTGACAGTTGATGTATCAGCCTCTCGGCTCATGGAGCGGACCCTCTCGAATGAGCTTGCTGTGTGCGGGAACCCTAGTGCTGGCTGTGACTTCGATGACGATGATTGTGCAGAGATCCTCAGTGGACTGCGACGATGAAGAGAGATGGTCTTGTATCCTATGTGTGTCCTAGCTGTGATGGTCTTGTATCCTATGTGGGTCCCATCTTAAATGATTCAATATTGGTCTTGTATCCTATGTGGGTCCCAGTATAGATGAATCAATGAAGACAGTTGGTCTTGTATCCTATGTGGGTCATAGCTATGCTGGTCTTGTATCCTATGTGGGTCACATCTTAGATGATTCAATACTGGTCTTGTATCCTATGTGGGTCCCAGTATAGATGAATCAATGAAGACAGCTGGTCTTGTATCTTATGTGGGTCCTAGCTGTGCTGGTCTTGTATCCTATGTGGGTCCCAGCTTAGAGGATTCAATACTAGTCTTGTATACTATGTGGGTCCCTGTATAGATGAATCAATGAAGACAGCTGGTCTTGTATCCTATGTGGCTCCTAGCTGTGCTGGACTTGTATCCTATGTGGGTCCTAGATTAGATGATTCATTACTGGTCTTGTATCCTATGTGGTTCCCAGTATAGATGAATCAATGAAGACAACTGGTCTTCTATCCTATGTGGGTCCTAGCTGTGCTGGTCTTGTATCCTATGTGGGTCCCAGCTATGATGGTTCAGTGCTGGTCTTGTATCCTACGTGGGTCCTAGCATAGATGAAACAATGAAGACATCTGGTCTTGTATCCTATGTGTGTCCCAGCTTAGATTATTCAGTATCTATGTCTGATCATCTCTTTCACCTTTTTGATGATGTATACCTGTTAGAGCTGAATCTTGTTTACTTTCCTGTGTGGATTGTGTTGTGCTATCCTGTGTGGATTGCATTTTGCTTTGCGGTGTGGAATACATATACTTTCCTGTGTGGACAGAGTTGTACTTGGGCTCGGAGGTTGGAGCGTATTGGAATTGTTGACTTAGGTATATGTATGGGCATATACCTAAGCAGTGTCGGTTGTTACTTCGTGATTGTGACTTTCCTTTGTGGTTTATCCTTTGTGGATTTTAGGAGACCTTCGGGGGTCTCGGGGTCCCTACTGAGTAGATTATACTCACCCCTGCACGGGCTATGCCCGCACTATGTTGTGTTGGTTGCAGACGACGGACTGCGTTGATCGTGGTTGTGGCTTGCAGAGCAAGACGGTACCTGGAGGAGGACCACTGGGCGGGACGTACTCGGAGCGGAGGACGAGACCCGAGGAGCAGTGGAGCTATCTGTACCCACCCTTCCGGTGGGATTTTCAGTGGACAGCTCGGCGTAGCGGCTTTTACTTTTCAGTTTCTATTTTCCCTTTCAGTTGTACTTTACAGTTGGGCTTGTATTTCCGGCCCCATTTACTTTCTGCGCCTACTGTTGTACATTTTTACCTAGTGTTTACTTCTTCCGCTTGTACTCTGTGGTGTTTGTTTACTCTTCTAAAAGCAATTCCTTCCCCGATATCAGGATTTATGCCTTTGGTTCTAGTCGCCAGCCCCTGGCCTATGGAAGGCGGCCTTGGGGTAGTCACGGCACGAGCCCTGAGGACGGGTCGTGACAAATTGGTATCAGAGGAGTTCGCTTCTACAGCGAACTCTGATCTTTTCTATTTGAAGCAATAGTGTTTAGCATATTGAGTGTGGTTATCAGTTTAGGGAGTCCAGTGTCGGTGCGGCGGCCGACGTATCCGTACACCAGGACCCTGACTTCTGATTTCCGACTTAATGCACGAAAACATTGTTTGCATGTGTGTTTCAAGTTTTCTTTGTGATTACATTGTATCAGCTCACCAGGTATACTGTTCTGACCGTGGCGCACCTGTTTCCTTTTCAGGATGGCCCCACGACGGCAGCCAGCTAGGGTTCTGAGAGTCGAGCGTGATGACACCCCACCGAGCGAGGATGCCTCGGTGCAGGGCCCTTTGTCATTAGTGGCACCGGCATTAGCTCTACCCGTCGAGCCACCGATGTTTCCAGCATTAGCCGCTGACGATGCACATCGCCTCAGCGCACTGCATGAGTTTCAGTGCCAGCGACCGCCCAGGGTTTGTGGGGAGACGAACCCCCAGGCAGCCAAGGACTGGATGGAGGCAGTCGTACGAGTTTTCAGGATACTGAGGACACCAGCAGACCTCATGGTGATCCTCGCTGCGAGCCTACTGCATGCGGCAGCGGGCCGATGGTGGAGCTTGATGATCCAGGTGCACGATGAGGCATCTCTACTTTGGACAAACTTTGAGAGCCTCTTCCGCTTCGAGTTCGTCCCATCCACCCTCCGTGCGGTGCGCATTCAGGATATTCTTCAGCTGCGGAAGGGCAGCGTGACAGTCGCTCAGTACTCGGTGAGATTTACTGATCTCTCGCGCTACTCCAAAGATCTGGTACGAGACCCGTTCTTCCGAGCCCGGACCTTCGAGCAGGGACTGAAGCATGATATCATGGCTTTAATGATCTCCCTCAACATTCCGACACATGCAGAGGTGTTGGAGAGAGCCCTTCTAGTGGAGAGTTTTCTCGCCGAGCAGGCTCCAATGACAGGGCCCTCCACAAGACGACCTGTAGGAGGGTCTTCTGTAGTTGGAAGTAGACAGGTGACGTAGAGGTCCAAACGGGCCATACCTTCAGATGGGCAGTCATTCAATGAAGATTCGGTTGTGCGGGGCACACGAAGGAGAGCCAGCTACACGAGGGGCAGGCATTGCTACACATGCGGCGGGCAAGGTCACATGGCTCGAGACTGCCCGACTCTTCTTACAGATGAGCAGTAGATGGTAGATAGACCTCCCAGACAGAGGTTCGACCACGGTGGTCCGCAGGGTGCAGGTGGACGAGGCAGAGGAGCTAGCCAAGTAGTAGATGGTGGGCAACACTTCGAGGTGTTTCCACCACCACCACCAGGAGGTCCGCCCCGACCGCAGGGAGTTGGTGGACATGCGAGAGCTCAGTTTCTGGCAGCTGAGGCCTTCGATCATAGAGATCTGGGAGCAAATAGACAGGAGGGGAACTAGTGGATACATCTTTTGTACTTCTAGTTCCTTGTTGCTATTGTGTATCATCTTTGTATTATGAGCTGCAATAATAAAAGACACATACCTTTGTGATGTTTTCTTTCTTGTCATCTTTTGTGTTGTTAGTAAGAGGTTCCAGTTTTGACTGTTGAATTGACCCTCACATGTGAGACATCTACTGGAGGAGACCCAGTTTCCACACACTGATGTTGACATTGTGACTCAACCCTTGGAGGTGAGAGTAACGGTTGGATCTTTTGGTAGTGGCATCGAGGCCTTACGACGTCATCCTAGGTATGGATTAGTATCATTCATGTCGAGATTTACTATCTTAGGCAAAGAACGTGGTTAATCCAAGGGATGGGACCAGATTTCTCTTATCGGAAAAGATGAAATCATAGCAGCTCTTGTGGGACCAGAGGTGGTTCAGGCCAAAATAGAGAAGCTCTAGGCCATCCAGGAGCGGATGAAGACAGCTCAGAGCTGACAGAAGTATTTCGCTAACAGGAGGCAGTGGCCACAAGAGTTTGAGGATGGCGACCACGTATTCATGTGGGTCTCACCTCGACGTGGATTACGATGATTTTTCCAAGGTGGAAAGTTGTCTCCATGCTTCATCGGACCCTTCCAGGTCCTCAGCAGGATTGGCGAGGTGGCTTACCGCCTAGCTCTACCGCATTTGTATCCCTAGTTTGTGTTGAAGCTTTACGGGGACGTAAAGCCCTATGGTGGGAGTAATGTAAAGACCCGGAAATTTCAAGAAATTTTTTTTCTTAATTTTCTTTGGAATTTTACAAGAGCTCGGTTTTTGACGGCACCTGATTCCGAGGCCCGGTGTGCCCGAAATCAATTTCCAAAGTTTGGCTTGGGTACGTCCAGTGAACGAACGAGCGGGTTTTTCTAACATTTGAACCGGTTCCCGGAATCAAATTCTGAGGGCACCGATGGAACCGAAGCGCTGATAATTGCTTAGGAACTCCTGTTCTGGAGTTGTGTTTAAACGAGTGTTGATAATAAAAATTGTGGAAGTTTATTTTATAATTACACAACAATTTTTATTTTTTTACTCTAAGTGTTAGTTCTTGATGGAAGTTGGGTAACCAACCAACCTCCCTTGGGAGGTTATGAGGGTGGTGGGGCCCACACGAACCCCACCCCTTCATATCCTCTAAAACCCCCCTCAACTCCAACTTTAATTTTGTTAACATATGTTATAACCTATGACTTAAATGTAATGAGTTTAATGAGGTGAGTTGTGTGTGGTTATTGAATTTCAAACTCTTGAAATTCAAATGTGTTATTGTGTTAATAAAATACGAAAGAGTTTTATTTTATTTTTGTTAGAGTTTTTTCACCTTGAGGGAATTGGGGAAGCAGTCTTCTTCTTCTTCAACCTCGACGAAGAACGCGAAGAACACCGTTCTTCAACGAAGAACTTCTCCGCCGACGAACATGGTTCTTACGCGATGCCGTATCCGCGACGCGACGTTCTTCTTCTGCATCGTCTCTTCCGCGACGGTTTTCTGCGACGAAATCACCGGTAACAACTTCGAATCCTCACTTCGTGATGTCGACGTTCTTCCACGATGCCCGACCTCCACGAAGCTCGTCTTCCGCCGCTCATTGACAAACACCGTTCCTAAAACGAGGTAGGGGGTTATTTTATTTACTTATTTCCGTTCATTATTCTAGTTTATCGATTATCGTGGATTTTCGACTAGATGATATCGATTAACGAGAGGGGCGCCGGACTGCACAAACACGGCCGAACCCCCCTCCTATGTTCATGTTTGATTCTCTGTAGATGGAACGGAATGGCGTGGTGACGTCGCACCACGCGGGAATCACACAACAAGTATTGTGCGGCGCCGTCGCGTCGCGCCGTGGAAAGAAGTTAAGAATGCTACGCTGGCGCGCCGCGTCGAAGAAAATCGAAGGCGCCGCGGTGAAGGGGGACGGTGCCGTCGCACTGCGCCGGGCGACAAGGGTCGCAACCGGTTCCGGGCCACGGCGGAACAAGGTGACCGGCGGCCGAACTGGGCCGCCGGCAACGGAGCTGGAAGGGGACCGGCCACCGCCGGTCCCTTTGAGAAGGAGCCAGCCGGCCAGGTCGGGCTGGCCGGAAAGGGAAGGGGCCGGGGGAATTAAATTCCCCCGAACGGTTCAAACGGCCCCCCATAATTTGGGGGGGGGGGGGTTATACAGGGGGGCAGGCGCCCCCCCCCCCCCCCCCTTTGCCGAACGGTTCGGCCAAAGCCGAGCCAGACAGTGCGCTGGGCGCGCTGTCCCCAGCCGGACCGGCGCCCGGCCGGTCCGCCTGGCCGGGCCGCGCCGGGCCGGGCCGGGCAGGGCTGACCCTGTCCGGGGCGGGTCGTCCCGGTTCGGGCCAACCGGGGGGTCTCGGGCCGGGTCGGTCCGGGCCCGAAACCCCCGTTATCGAACTGTTTGGGTTCAAATGCCCATAACTCGGGATATATACCTTCAAACGACACACCGTCAGTGGAGATGCGATCCTTGGATCGGGACGGTCATTTCGGTATATCGCACTCAAGGTTTCAGAATACTTTGAGTTCGGCCGGGATGGTTCGTACACGAAACCAACCGGGCCCTCGGAGCGGAAACACTCATATCTTGAGCTACGGACGTCCGATTGACGTGACGTCAGCTTTGTTGATTTCCTCTTAGTGAGACGGATCTTTTGGCATACTCTGCCCAAGGTTTGGATGCAGTTGGAGTACAGTCGTGTTCGTTTTACATTAAAACCCAATCGGACCCCTGGGACGAAAAAGCCAATAACTCTCAGACCGGGAGTCCGATTAACACGCCGTCTGTTGCGTTGAGTTCTTGTTGATGATCTGGAACTTTTGGATACATCAACTCTAGACTATGTGACAGTTGATGTATCAGCCTCTCAGCTCGTGGAACGGACCCTCCCGAACGAGCTTGCTTTGTGCGGGAACCCTAGTGCTGGCTGCGACTTCGATGACGACGATTGTATAGAGATCCTCAGTGGACTGCGACGATGAAGAGAGCTGGTCTTGTATCTTATGTGGGTCCTAGCTATGCTGGTCTTGTATCCTTTGTGGGTCCCAGCTTAGATAATTCAATACTGGTCTTGTATCCTATGTGGGTCCCAGTATAGATGAATCAATGAAGACAGCTGGTCTTTATCCTATGTGGGTCGTATATGTGCTAGTCTTGTATCCTATGTGGGTCCCAGATTAGATGATTCAATACTGGTCTTGTATCCATTGTGGGTCCCAGTATAGATGAATCAATAAAGACAGCTGGTCTTGTTTCCTATGTGGGTCCTAGCTATGTTGGTCTTATATCCTATGTGGGTCCCATGTTAGATGATTCAATACTGGTCTTGTATCCTATGTGGGTCCCAGTATAGATGAATCAATGAAGACAACTGCTCTTGTATCCTATGTGGGTCCTAGATGTGCTGGTCTTATATCCTATGTGGGTCCCAGCTTAGATGATTCAATACTGGTCTTGTATCCTATGTGGGTCCCAGTATAGATGAATCAATGAAGACAACTTGTAGAGACCCGTATCTTGACGTACATGGACATTACATTACATTTGCGGAATACTTAGTACATAACAAAAATACACACACAAGGACCGTAATAGTTTAGTGTCTTTGGAAACTCGGAATATAATCTTCTAATCGTGATGAAAGATCTTCAACATCTCCATAAAGATCATCTTTTTTATATACCTAAAACCTTTCTTTATATCCTGGGGAAAAGAAAACATAAAAGGGTGAGCTCAAATGCTCAGTAAGGGTAAACAAAAGAAATATCAATCGCATCATATACATAAGCACATAACTTTTGGAAATCATAACCTGCAAAAGAGATCATAATTTCATAACATGGGGTAAATCATGGCAGTGAAATGTAATCACAATAATCATAACATAAAACATGAAACTTTGTGGCATTCACACATAATCATAGAGAATCATTTCTTGTTAGTCAAGACTGACTGCCAAGACTATCTTAGTGGACAAAGTCCCTTTCTGAATCGAGTAACCCTCGTTTCAGTCCTGTTTCACTGAACCGGTATAACCTACCATTCCAGCCATGTCTATCTCATGAGATATAAAATCTTTACCCAATGCATTGGAGGGAGATATAGGTCCCACCCATCTCATAATGATACCATTCTTATGTGTGCCAAAAAATCATAAATCATACATCATTGCATAACCCATGTAATAAAAATGGGATTCTTAAACATCGTGACATCATAAAACAACTCCTATAAGATAAATGAATTCATAAAAATAATTCCATCACAATATAATCAAATCAATGTAATAATAGGGATAGAAACATAACCCTTTATTATCTTAGATGGAAAATAATTTTGATAAAACACTTGAAGTCCATTCTTGAGGAAAATATCCTTTCTACTTCAAAAATACTTTTCCTTTCTTAACATTTCATACAATTTTAAACTAAAAGAAGTTGATTAAAAATAAACATGAAAACTTTTAAAGGAAGATTCTTGGAAATAATGTTTTAAAAATACATTCATGCCGTATAAGTTAAAAAAAACATTCTTCGTACTTTTGTCGAAAAAGTAAAAAAGTACCTCGTACGAAAAACGACAAAAGATTCCTTTCATACATATTACTAAAAACTCACCGAAGGGTAAAAATGGATTTAAACAATTGTAGGTGGATGGAAATAATATTACATATTGATGAAACATGGATGTGGATGATAAAATACACCCCAGTAAATACTTACGAATAAACAATCTCGGATAAAAATGAGATTGTGATATTTCCCTTACCTTAGGTCCGATTTTCTTTGTTCTTGTCCGAAGCTCCTGTATAATGGTTTAAATAATGTTATTGACTTATTCCAGAATCATACATATTGATATGATATCATATATGGTCATATTATTAGCTTCTTGTTAGTAATATTTCATTGTTACTTGTT
Organism: Viscum album; assembly: GCA_963277665.1. Lineage (NCBI taxonomy): Eukaryota > Viridiplantae > Streptophyta > Magnoliopsida > Santalales > Viscaceae > Viscum > Viscum album. The sequence goes on along the minus strand of OY728157.1, from coordinate 37,830,048 downwards.
ACTCGGGTCTTTATAACTTTTTGTTCTTATGCGTGTTTTGTCGAATAAATTCTTATTCTTATCTTTAGGTTATAGATAATTCATTTACAGAATGGTATTAGTGTAGTATATACCATATTAATTCATTCAATTCATTTATATAATCATTATGAAATGAAGATCATGTAGAACGAGTCGCATCACATCGTGGAGACGGTATTCCGTACGTACGCACGAGTGATGATATCGTTCCTATGATCATGGAATTGTATTGGAGTATATATATATATTATTTCAGTATCAATATTACTTCATAATAATCATATATAGTTACTCATTACACCATTATACCCATCCTTGTAAGGTGATGGTGGAAAAATAGATTACACCACGGCGTGGAGACGGTATTCCGTACGTACGCACGCTCAGTGATTTCATTTTTCCGTAGGATGGATAGAAGGTGAATTAGGGTTGTTTCATATTTATAATAACATATCAGTATGTAATTAATACTGATGTTATTACTTTATCATGAAACAACTAAAGAAGAAGAAGTTGAAGAAGAAAGAAATTGAAAAGATCGGTAATGGATATTACCTCTTCTTTGGAACGCCTCTTTGAATCCTCCACTTAAGGAACTAAGAATGGTCTTTGGAGAAGACCAGGACCTCTAGGATTATTCTAGAGAAGTGTAGAGGAGAACATGTCAGGGGTTGGCCGAGCTTGAGTGCTCAAATTGGTGTGAGGAGGAGGGGGAGGAGGTGCCCTTTTATAAGGGAGGAGAGGGGCACCTTAGGAATATCTCAAAATATTCTTTTATATTAAAGTCAAAATCAGTTTATAATGGTTCCAAAGGGTATTATTTCGAAGCTAAAGTGGGGATGGGTCGAAATCCTATCACCCAATAGGATTTAGACAAGTTTAGGGTTTTATTTTAACCTTATCAATTAGATTTAACTCTAAGTTAATTAATTTAACTTTTACCGTGTCTTTTTGTTTTCTTTCACTATATGGGTAATAAACATACTATAACATGCCAAAAGAACCCCAAATTGTTTATTATTAATATATATATCCTTATCTAAGTCATTTGGCTGAACCTTAGATTTTTAGGAATACAATAACAATTAATAATATAATATTTGATTTAAAAACTATTTTGTGTCAATTTTGACACTATTTGATATATGATTTTTGTGAAAGTCATAAAAGAATTATATGTTCGAACCAAGTTGATTAAATCAACATTAATATATCATAGTAACCTAGAAAATTAGTGGAATTCATAAAAAGTCTCAAATTACATTCATTTGAGCATTTATAACATCAATTATGTTAATATTTCCTTAAAAGGGTAATTACTGTATGATCGTTGTGTCATAAATAAATTAATATATTTAAAGTATAAAAATTATAAATAAAATATCATTATGTAGGAAATCTTTTTAGCTTTCTAATGAATATTTATAGTCTAATTTATCTTATGGATAACCCCATATTAAAAATGTTTTAGTTATTAAACTTTGATTTTAACTAGTTTAACTATTCATTAAATAATATAATATTAAATGTCATAATCTAATCCAAGTGGACCTAAATGGTCATATTATATTCATAAGGTTGTTTTTGGTCGAATTACACTTATCCAATAGAATTAGGACATGTGTTAGGGTAATAGTAATATCATATTTACCCTTAGTTACCCTATTTACTATTAACCGTGGTAAAAAAAAATAAAAAGTTACTATTCACCAAAAATTATTTTCATCTCATTGAACCACATTTTACTTACTGACATCAACTGTGTCTCTCGGATTTTTGAAATTCCATTCACAGAAGCGGTAAAATTACGATTTATGAAGAAATTAATTTTTTTAACTACCACTTAGTAGTTTCACTATTCATCAAAAATTGATGTTTTTCAGAACAATGCCAAAATTTCATCCTAAGCTATATTTCATATTCCGAATTCAAAAATGAAGTCTATTTTACCAAATTCATATCATAGAATTTTCATTAATTAATTTTATAATTAAATCCCGCTATTAAAACAAATAGCGTGTTTTTAAGAAACAATATCTATCAATAGATTGACACTTGATTATGTCTGGTTTAAATGTGAAATTACATCCAATGACCAACATTGTATTAAATTGTAAAAATATATTCTAAATATAATTTAAAACCACTCAAATTAATAATTTATCACTATTAATTATTTCGATTTAAAAAGTTGTTTTTAATTATAATTTAATAATTTTCACTATTCATCAGAATATGAAAGTTATCCGAAAAGTACCAAAATTTCACCTTAGGCTAAATTCGATACTCCGAATCCAAAAATGAAGTTCATTTTGAAAAATAAGATTTACAGAGTTTTAAAAAGTGGTTATTACTATTCATAACGGCTATTTTTAATAATATTTTAATAGCATATCGTTGTTTAGTGAAACTCGGTATTGCGTATTACACACGCTATCGAGGAAGGTCGTGATTGCGTGTAATGCAAGGAAAGTCAAGGATGCGTGTTGTGCAAGCTCCTTTTGGTGTAGCGTACAACACAAGACTTTAATAAAATTAAAAAGAATATTTTTTTATAAAATCTTGGGTTGTTACATTCTACCCCCCTTAAAATGAATTTCGCCCTCGAAATTCGTCGGGGTTATAAATGGTTTACTATTCGAAAGTTTCTTTAATAGAAACCCACATCGTAAAAAGGAATATCAAAACCAATCTTTAAAAACAAAAGTATGAAACGTAACGGTTACCCAAATAAACTAATCATTGGGTTTCCACATAGGTGAAAATATGGATATGGAAGAGAAATCTAACCATCATGTTCTGATGGAGGGTCGTAGAGAACATGGCTATGGAAAAGCCAGTAATCACAAATCCATAGATTTGTGATGATATAAGGTACCATCTGATTCATCAGGTATAAGATCACTAGGAAAACATTTTTGGTTTTCAAGATCATTTCCCTAAAGTTGAAAATTTGAATTAGAATAAATACTTACTTTATTTTGGTACAATCTCACTGGTGTTCGTGCCTTGAACAATTTCCACTTCATCTATTAAATAAATGAAGTTGAATTTGTTATTAGCAGATCATGTGATAGAATGACGGGTCATTCCATCTGTCTCAAACAAAAGGTTAGCAAAAATTATATGCATAAGTCGATCTATAGTGAGATTAATCATATATGGTTCCTAAAATGGACTTATACTTCATATATCATACTTCTTAATATAATAAAACTAGTTTCTACTAAACAGGGACTTCCTGTAGGCCAGTGGTAGGCGATAAAGGCCAGTCGCACTTCGGTTGTGGGTTCGATTCCCACAGCCTTGTCCGAAGCGATGGGCTGTCGCCCATCCTGCAGGTTGTCCTTTTTCCAAAACTATATAAAATCCCATCAATAATATCGAAAAAACAAACAATACTAACTTATGTCCAACATAATCCATTCCAATATTTTAGGCTTATCCATAATACTGCACTCGACTCTCATTATATAGTGAAAATGATTACCAGAGATTTAACACCATCATCGATCCCCATATATCATAAGATATGTTTTGTTGGTCACATTCCAAACATTCAAAGTCCTTAATCGTGTATTCTCTTGAATACCATAGTGAAAACATGAATGCAGTTAAAAGTTAACACCTTCCACATACTAAAATCCTCAAAATTCTATATACTCAAACCAAGATATCACTTAGTCCTTATATCAATCATGAGATCATGAATACGGTTAAACATTTCATTTTTTCGTTTTTCCTTCATTATGCGCATAATATCTCAATCACTTTGAATACCACATTAGACCAATACATAAATATTCCAATATTCCAAGATACAACATTATTTTGGAATCCCATTACATAAACACTTAATCATTCAACCACATCGTTGTCATATTCAACATTGCCAATAGTGATCGCATGTGACTTCCCTTTGTCCTTTGCCTTAAGCGGTTGCTCATGTCGATCATCACTAACCCTTGGATTAGGGCATTTATTAGCATAATTCCCCATTTCCTTGCACTTGAAGCATTGAAGTGTTGGTTGTACGTTTTCTGCAGTGTTTGCTTTATTCACTTCATTAGAATCCCATTTTCCATTACTTCGACACTCTGCTGCTCGATGACCTTCTTTTCCACACTTAAAACATTTTCTAGTCCCTTTATGACAATCTCCACCATGCTTCTTTCCACACTTTGTGCATAAGGAAACATTCATCTTCTTTTCACCATTATTCTGAGTTTTCTCCTTGAACTCCATCTTTCGTTTCTTGCCAAACCCATGAGATGGATATGTAACACCAACTTCCATTTCTACCTTGATAGCACAATGCACAATTTCTTCATAGCTACTGAAGTCTCTTATAGCTAATGCCCTTCGAAGACTTGGTTTTAAGCCACTGAAAAATCGATCAACTTTACGTTCAGGTTGGATGATAATACCAGAAGCGTACCTTGCAAGTCTTGTAAAATTCACTTCATAGGTACCAACAGATTCATCATCCCATTGCTTCAGTTCAAGAAACTCTTTCTCCATCTTTGTTCGGAGAATACGAGGGAAGTACTTATTGAAAAATAAGTTCTTGAACTCGTCCCATTCCATAGACTCAATTTCATCCCTTTGCCTCGTATTCTTAATAAGATTCCACCATTGATCAGCATCTCCTTCCAAACGATACACTGCTAGGATGACTTTATCATGTTCAGAACATTGAAGAACTGAAAATATCTTTTCAGTAGTACTAATCCATTGTTCAGCAACTAATGGATCAGTAGACCCACTGAAAGAAGGTGGACGGTGCCTCATGAAGGATTCAACAGAATGTTGCTCCTTCCTTTGCTCGTTTGGAAGTCATGCATGATTCATAGCTTGAGAAAGTAGTGTGAGCATGGCTACAAGATTTTGCATTCCGGCTCCCATATCGTTTGGTTGCTCAGGGGAACAATCATTGCATTGCCCATCACATTCCGCATTAACACGGTTCCTTCGGGTTCCAGCCATCATCTAAAACCCCAAAAGAATAGTATGAGAGGCAAAAATCATGCTAGGGAAAACAACATAATAAAGGGGTAGTACCCTCAATATCTAACATCTTAGGTTAAATTCGAAGATCGTTAGCGCAATTCTTGGACTATAACCTATACGTATACTTAACCTTAGAGACATCCCTAGACATACCTTAGAAATATCTCTAGGGATCTCACTAACGTTTTCGCATCCTAGTTTCCAAAGGTTGACTAAACCTTTCCTCTAATACCAACTGTAGAGACCCGTATCTTGACATACATGGACTTTACATTACATTTGCGGAATACTTAGTACATAACAAAAATACACACACAAGGACTGTAATAGTTTAGTGTCTTTGGAAACTCGGAATATAATCTTCTAATTGTGATGAAAGATCTTCAACATCTCCCATAAAGATCATCTTTTTTTTATACCTAAAACCTTTCTTTATATCCTGGGGAAAAGAAAACATAAAAGGGTGATATCAAATGCTCAGTAAGGGTAAACAAAAGAAATATCAATCACATCATATACATAAGCACATAACTTTTGGAAATCTTAACCTGCAAAAGAGATCATAATTTCATAACATGGGGTAAATCATGGCAGTGAAATGTAATCACAATAATCATAACATAAAACATGAAACTTTGTGGCATTCACACATAATCATAGAAAATCATTTCTTGTTACTCAAGACTCATTTCCAAGACTATCTTAGTGGACAAAGTCCCTTTCTGAATCGAGTAACCCTCGTTTCAGTCCTGTTTCACTGAACCGGTATAACCTACCATTCCAGCCATGTATATCTCATGAGATATAAAATCTTTACCCAATGCATTGGAGGGAGATATAGGTCCCACCCATCTCATAATGATACCATTCTTATGTGTGCCAAAAAATCATAAATCATACATCATTGCATAACCCATGTAATAAAAATGGGATTCTTAAACATCATGACATCATAAAACAACTCATATAAGATAAATGAATTCATAAAAATAATTCCATCACAATATAATCAAATCAATGTAATAATAGGGATAGAAACATAACCCTTTATTATCTTAGATGGAAAATAATTTTGATAAAACACTTGAAGTCCATTCTTGAGGAAAATATCCTTTCTACTTCAAAAATACTTTTCCTTTCTTAACATTTCATACAATTTTAAACTAAAAGAAGTTGATTAAAAATAAACATGAAAACTTTTAAAGGAAGATTCTTGGAAATAATGTTTTAAAAATACATTCATGCCGTATAAGTTAAAAAAAACATTCTTCGTACTTTTGTCGAAAAAGTAAAAAAGTACCTCGTATGAAAAACGACAAAAGATTCCTTTCATACATATTACTAAAAACTCACCGAAGGGTAAAAATGGATTTAAACAATTGTAGGTGGATGGAAATAATATTACATATTGATGAAACATGGATGTGGATGATAAAATACACCCCAGTAAATACTTACGAATAAACAATCTCGGATAAAAATGAGATTGTGATATTTCCCTTACCTTAGGTCCGATTTTCTTTGTTCGTGTCCGAAGCTCCTGTATAATGGTTTAAATAATGTTATTGACTTATTCCAGAATCGTACATATTGATATGATATCATATATGGTCATATTATTAGCTTCTTGTTAGTAATATTTCATTGTTACTTGTTACTCGGGTCTTTATAACTTTTTGTTGTTATGCGTGTTTTGTCGAATAAATTCTTATTCTTATCTTTAGGTTATAAATAATTAATTTTCAGAATGGTATTAGTGTAGTATATACCATATTCATTCATTCAATTCATTTATATAATCATTATGAAATGAATATCATGTAGAACGAGTCGCATCACATCGTGGAGACGGTATTCCGTACGTACGCACGAGTGATGATATCGTTCCTATGATCGTGGAATTGTATTGGAGTATATATATATATTATTTCAGTATCAATATTACTTCATAATAATCATATATAGTTACTCATTACACCATTATACCCATCCTTGTAAGGTGATGGTGGAAAAATAGATTACACCACGGCGTGGAGACGGTATTCCGTACGTACGCACGCGCGGTGATTTCATTTTTCCATAGGATGGATAGAAGGTGAATTAGGGTTGTTTGATATTTATAATAACATATCAGTATGTAATTAATACTGATGTTATTACTTTATCATGAAACAACTAAAGAAGAAGAAGTTGAAGAAGAAAGAAATTGAAAAGATCGGTAATGGATATTACCTCTTATTTGGAACGCCTCTTTGAATCCTCCACTTAAGGAACTAATATTGGTCTTTGGAGAAGACCAGGACCTCTAGGATTATTCTAGGGAAGTGGAGAGCAGAAAATGGCAGGGGTTGGCCGAGCTTGAGTGCTCAAATTGGTGTGAGGAGGAGGGGGAGGAGGTGCCCTTTTATAAGGGAGGAGAGGGGCACCTTAGGAATATCTCAAAATATTATTTTATATTAAAGTCAAAATCGGTTTATAATGGTTCCAAAGGGTCTTATTTCGAAGCTAAAGTGGGGATGGGTCGAAATCCTATCAACCAATAGGATTTAGACAAGTTTAGGGTATTATTTTAACCTTATCAATTATATTTAACTCTAAGTTAATTAATTTAACTTTTACCGTGTCTTTTTGTTTTCTTTCACTATATGGTTAATACACTTACTATAACATGCCAAACGAACCCCAAATTGTTTATTATTAATATATATATCCTTATCTAAGTCATTTGGATGAACCTTAGATTTTTAGGAATACAATAACAATTAATAATATATTATTTGATTTAAAAACTATTTTGTGTCAATTTTGACACTATTTGATATATGATTTTTGTGAAAGTCATAACAGAAGTATATGTTCGAACCAAGATGATTAAATCAACATTAATATATCATAGTAACCTAGAAAATTATTGGAATTCATAAAAAGTCTCAAATTACATTCATTTGAGCATTTATAACATCAATTATGTTAATATTTCCTTAAAAGGGTAATTACTGCATCATCGTTGTGTCATAAATAATTTAATTTATTTAAAGTCTAAAAATTATAAATAAAATATCATTATGTAGGAAATCTTCTTACCTTTCTAATTAATATTTATAGTCGAATTTATCTTATGTATAACCCCGTATTAAAAATGTTTTAGTTATTAAACTTTGATTTTAACTATTTTAACTATTCATTAAATAATATAATATTAAATGTCATAATCTAATCCAAGTGGACCTAAATGGTCATATTATATTCATAAGGTTTTTTTGGTCGAATTACACTTATCCAATAGAATTAGGTCATGTGTTAGGGTAATAGTAATATCATATTTACCCTTAGTTACCCTATTTACTATTAACCGTGGTAAAAAAAAAGTAAAAAGTTACTATTCACCAAAAATTATTTTCATCTCATTGAACCACATTTTACTTACTGACATCAACCATGTCTCTCGGATTTTTGAAATTCCATTCACAGAAGCGGTAAAATTAAGATTTATGAAGAAATTAATTTTTTTAACTACCACTTAGTAGTTTCACTATTCATCAAAAATTGATGTTTTTCAGAACAATGCCAAAATTTCATCCTAAGCTATATTTCATATTCCGAATTCAAAAATGAAGTCTATTTTACCAAATTCATATCATAGAATTTGCATTAATTAATTTTATAATTAAATCCCGTTGTTAAAACAAATAGCGTGTTTTTAAGAAACAATATCTATCAAAAGATTGACACTTGATTATGTCTGGTTTAAATGTGAAATTACATCCAATGACCAACATTGTATTAAATTGTAAAAATATATTCTAAATATACTTTAAAACCACTCAAATTAATAATTTATCACTATTAATTATTTCGATTAAAAAAGTTGTTTTTAATTATAATTTAGTAATTTTCACTATTCATCAGAATATGAAAGTTATCCGAAAAGTACCAAAATTTCACCTTAGGCTAAATTCGATACTCCGAATCCAAAAATGAAGTTCATTTTGAAAAATAAGATTTACAGAGTTTTAAAAAGTGGTTATTACTATTCATAACGGCTAGTTTTAATAATATTTTAGTAGCATATTGTTGTTTAGTGAAACTCGGTATTGCGTATTACACACGCTATCGAGGAAGGTCGTGATTTCGTGTAATGCAAGGCAAGTCAAGGATGCGTGTTGTGCAAACTCCTTTTGGTGTAGCGTACAACACAAGACTTTAATAAAATTAAAAATAATATTTTTTTATAAAATCTTGGGCTGTTACACAACTGGTCTTGTATCCTATGTGGGTCCTAGCTGTACTGGTCTGGTATCCTATGTGGGTCCCAGCTTTGATGGTTCAGTGCTGGTCTTGTATCCTATGTGGGTCCCAACATAGATAAAACAATGAAGACAACTGGTCTTGTATCAAATGTGGGTCCCAGCTTAGATGATTCAGTATCTATGTCTGATCATCTCTTTCACCTTTTCGATGATGTATACCTGTGAGAGCTGAATCATGTTTGCTTTCCTGTGTGGATTGTGTTGTGCTATCCTGTGTGGATTACATTTTTCTTTCCTGTGTGGAATACGTATACTTTCCTGTGTGGACTGAGTTGTACTTGGGCTCGAAGGTTGGAGCGTATTGGAATTGTTGACTTAGGTATATGTATGGGACTATACCTAAGCAATGTCGGTTGTTATTTCGTGATTGTAACAATCCTTTGTTGTTTATCCTTTGTAGATTTTGGGAGTACTTTGGGGGTCTCAAGGTCCCAACTGAGTAGCTTATACTCACCGCTGCACGGGCTATGCCCGCACTACGTTGTGTTGGTTGCAAACGACAGACATCGTTGATCGTGGTTGAGGCTTGCCGAGCAGGACGGTACCTGGAGGAGGACCACTGGGCGGGACGTACATGGAGCGGACGGCGGGACCCGAGGAGAAGTGGAGCTATCTGTACCCACCCTTCAGGTGGGATTTCCAGTGGACAACTCGGCGTAGCGGCTTTTACTTTTCAGTTGTTGTTTTCCCTTTCAGTTGTACTATAAAGTTGGGCATGTATTTATGGCCCCCTTTACTTTCTGCACCTACTGTTGTAAAATTGTACTTAGTGTTTACTTCTTCCGCATGTACTCTGTGGTGTTTGTTTACTCTTATAAAGGCAATGCCTTCCTTGATAGCGGGATTTACGCCTTTGGTGCTAGTTGCCAGCCCCTGGCCTATGGAAGGTGGGCTTGGGGTAGTCACGACACGGGCCCCGAGGACGGGTCGTGACAGTGTTCATCATGACATCACCTTGTATACCTCTCCATGGATATCTCTACCACTTTCGTAATCACTGCAAGATGTTAAAATGTGAACTACTTGGGACTTCAAGTCTATTATCCCTCAAACTTTTCAGTCCCCAGGATCATGTTCCCATTTGTGACTTTATGGAGTGGTATGGGCTTATGTTCTCATTCACAACAGCTTACTCATCATATAATACACATCCCTCATTGAGATACTTATCCCCTATATTCATCTATGCCGCATGACATATAACTTCATAGAATCCTCCAAGACTACTTTTTTCTTGATTCCCATATTATGGGATACGTAGGACTGCCCGAACATTTAGCCTTTGGGTCTAGCCCCATTTATTAGGATCCTCATTAACATCCTGACCCCCAGGCCTGATTTCTCCCATGAGAGGGTCATGCGGTTTGGTATGGGCTTAATTCCTCATCCATGCCGGCTTTGTAACAACAATGGCACATACCTCATTTTATTGATAGATCTACATCCACCAATTCAATACCCATATTTTCGAATCGACTACTCATGAGTTGGGCCCCTCGACCCTCCTTGGCAGTTCACTAATGTGCCCAGAATCACTCTATTTCAGGACATAGAGTGTTTGATTCTACAGACATGTTCTCACCTATTTTTATGCTTCATGTTCTCCTTTATTTGGTCTTTCACCATGATTATATTTTAATATCACACCCTAACCGTGTGGATGCTCGACCCCAATTCTCTCCTACCGTATTGGAAAATCATCCTCGAAAATATCTAACAATTAATTGATACAAGTCCTATGTTGCAAATATGGTTACCAGTCGATGCTCATTTGTTGTTCACATTTCTAGTCACACGATATGGATAGTGTGGTTCAAACACTGTTTATGGTTATCCTCCATTATCTCTCTAACCACATCTAGCCATAAATATTTATCGCATGATTCACATCATTTTCAACTCTATCATTTCCATGTAGAATTTCGACACACTTGGTAATATCCCTAATGCACATTCATACATTAGCTGAACAAAGCTGGGGTGAGGTGTCATTCGGGGCTCCACTCCTATTTTCTCATTGTATGTATTTCATTTGTTTCATAGACCATCACCACCCATTATTCCCACAATGAGAATAGATGACATGGACATTGGGATTCGGTGGAGGATTGTTCCCATTTGGAAGAGCCTCTCTCCTCTAAGGTCTTAGCTCTAAGACCTTAAACTAAGATCATTATACGTCTTTTATTATAGGTATAAGAAACTTCACACTCAAGACTACATATTCTTTTATTCCCATCCCCATGGGATAAGTAGGAACACCTTGATGAATCGTTTTTTAGTCCATCTCCATATTCTATAACCTTTTCTAGCCCCTTGGCAAGAGGTCTCTTCCCCTGAATTGTGCCTGATGTGGTATGGGATTATGTCCTCATGCACATTAGTTGTTCTTCATCACGCCATGCACATTCCTTTTAAAAACTTTTTTCTTCTCGATGTGTCCAAGACATATGACGTTAACCTACAATTCATGGTATCACGTGACATTAAACAATTGAATATTTATTTCACAACATTTAATTTCGTTGCATGGTCCTATCATACGACCCTAAACTATGATACATTATCATTATGGCTGCACGCTGAAAAACGACACTACATTGTGACGTCCTCACTCGAAGGGGCATCATGTTTGATAGTGGTTATGCACGATTAATTTTTTCAGTGCCTTCATATGGCTTGATTCCTATAGTGATTCCTGTAATTTACTTCCAATGATTATATATTCACAAAACAAATAAAATCCACACTAAAGAACAAACATGATATATCAAATGACATTTCTTTTGGTGTGTGGGCCAGACCTGCACGATAGTATTATCCCAGGAAGTGTAAAACTACTATGCCACTTCTAGAATTACGTTTGGATTGATCCCCATCACAATGGGGTATGTTGGAACGCCTAAGCACAATTCCCTGGGCCCATACCAACTTTCATTTTTTCCCTTGACCTAAAACCTCATCAGGGAACACATGGTGTGATATGGACTCCTACTATACACCTTCATGACCGGTCTTGCAATTACCAAACCACGTGTCTACCTCCGTCCTTTCAATATATGGTCTAAGATCATGGACCATTAAACTATGATCAGACCGTCCTTGTGGTAGGACACCAATATGTGCAACATTTTAAAGAACTATGCGGGGCTTGATTCCAATATTAATGTGATATGTTGGAATGCCTAGATATTCCTTCTATAGGTCTGGCCACAAGAATCAGAAATTTTCCAAATTTTTATTCATATGTTATATTTTCCATAAAATATTTAATATTATTCATAATTTTTCTTAGATTGTATATTATATTAAATCTAATTATGTAGATAAAAATACTATTTTTCTAAATTACATTATTTCTTCCTTTTGCCCACTTACTTCAAACCTAGTTATTAGAAAATTTTGAAATATATTACAAAAAAAATTCAATTTTTAATTCATCATTTATATATTAGAAGTTGTATACTTAATGTGAATTTTATGAAATGATTTTTATGAATAGTTAAAACACTGAAATTGAATTGAAATTTTTCACATTAACTAAATATTATATACAGGTAAACTATATTTTAATTTAGGATTCAAATATAATAATTTAAATTATATATACATTAATAAAATATATTGAATTTTAATAGTATTTCTATTATATTTTTAAATAAAATCAATATAAAAATTTGAACATTTTTTCATGGGAAACTGTTTTCTCATTGCAACAATTAGATTAATTTGAAATTATATTATTTCAATTATGTGTATTTATTTTGGAAAAATGTACTCAATATTGGGAATTAAAAGAAATTATATTATCTAATAGATTTAAAATAATTTTCTATAATGATTAATAATAAAAAGAATTAAAATATTCACTATTGTTATAGTAAAACTGGGTTTATTGGGGGTTGAACAAAAAATATAATGATTAAAATTACATAAAAATTTTTATGAAACATCATTAATATCCATATTTAGACACTATAGTTACAATTTATATAAAAATATATTTTTGAGACATGTTTAATGATAAAAATGTGGTTACACAAATTTTACATTCAAAATAGTACAAGTGTTTCACTCAACCTAATTATAGAAGCCCCCCCATATCATCCCTTCATCATAATTTCAAACTCATTAATTAAGAAAATACATACCCATATATCTTACCAAATTACATCAAATAATTTTTTTATCATTATTTAGGGAAAAAATTAAACATATGAAGGATGTTGTTGAAATTTAAAGGAGGAAACCGGATTAATTGGTAACACTCTTCATCAACATTTTTTATTTTATTCCTTATTCCACCTTTTAATTAATACTAAAACATGATTATATCATAAAATCATAATATTCTATATAATTATATATTTTAATATTATGGTATGAAACTACAAAAATCTCCACTTCTATCAAATGGGTTATGAAATCATAAATAATGTGTATAAGGGGCCACCTCCAAACGAACAGATTTCATCCATTTTTTCATTATCACCTCTCACTGTTTTGTATGATTTTTGATATAATGTGTATATATATAATATATAAAAAATAATTATACCACATTATTCATTATATAATATATACATTTTTTATATTCCATTCCAAAATGGATAATATTGTGTCACTCCTGTACAGTGGATGAACTCCCCACAAAGCAATGTGATTTATTTTCAATAATTCAGTAAATAGATGATCGATAATACATAATTAATGAATAAATGTGATATAACATAAATCATTATGATATGTATGACATATATGTCATTAAAAAAATATAATATATCATATTATATCTTACATTTTCACACAATGAAATTGATAATGTTGTTCCTGTACGTACGAACATCCTCATTCCCAAACCGATGTTACTATATCATTTCATCACCACACCTCATGGATGATATGTATATGAATATTAAAATAAATGATTTTTTATTTATGATATAATTATAATTATACAAATATATAATATTACATCCTACAGTACCATAATGATCATTGAAGATGGGAAATGTTACTCATGTTTATGTACAACATACATTTCCAAGATCATAACGTACATAATTTCTCAAAAAAAATCCATGATCAATATTAAAAGATAAATTGATTTATAATAATTATAATTAATTATTTATCATTTAATTGAGATGATTCACCCATTATCAATGTATGAGTTAATATAATATCAAATCTAAATATATATGAAAAATAAAGCAGTTATTACCCAAAACGTAATTTGAATAATGAATTGTCAATAATCATGTAATAATTGTTCATAAGTAAATCAGATATGTTATTATAAATATATATAAATATATATAATATATTTATTATAAACTCATATTTATTATTCATGTTTTATTATATTTTTGAATGAATTTTTGACATATTGTAATGGATATCAAGTCCTTCTTTTATTTATTGCAGACATAAAAAGTCACCACTTATTTCCATTTTGTGGTGTACATGCATCCCATTAAGGTTTTATATGGGGATACTGACTCAGTTTTTTTAAATTTCAATTTTATGAACTATCATTTGATGTTCCAAATTTATCAAATTCATAAGATATTTTTGTTTCATTTTTCCTTCTTGGGGACATAAGTTATGTTATGAACCTATACTCTTTTATTTGTTTTAAATAAAGGCCCTTAAAAATTGAATATCATGAATTTTTTTATCATTATATTTAATGATTTATATAATATTAATCCTTAATAGGTATTATAATCCAATGTATCTAAAGCAGAAAATATTATATTTTACAATCTAATAATTTATCAAGATTGTTTATGCTTATGCTATCAATGATAAAATAATAAGATCTACCACTCATGAATGTAATGAATTTTATTATCCAATATTAATTTCATGAGGATAAAAATTCTCACTTATTTTTCCTCTCATTATGTACTCAAGTGTTAAGAAGAATGATTTAAAGAAACATTTTCTATCTTTCTCTATTTGATCAAGAAACCTTTTTCTTCCAAAATAACGATTTCTAACAATGTCATATATTTTTTTAGAAATGTTAATGTTATTTAATAAAAGTATTTTTACCCACATTTTAATTTTTATAAATTAATTTGAAATGAATCTTCATGTAATTTTCCAAAAAATTCATGATTGGCTTTAACCAAAAATTTAAAAACAATCTGTGTTTCTTAAATGTATGTTATGAATAGTACTTTCTACTCTCATGAAAACTCATAAATTTCAATATACCCATACATGTCGTAAATTTTATATTCAAATAGTTTTTTCATTAATAATTTTAAATTATTTTTTATTGAAATTATTTCCATATAAAATAATGAATTTTAAAGAATTTTAAAATATTTTTTTCAATTTGTAGTGATATTTTTATAAATAAATGTTCCAAATGATTCTTAGAAATCCTTGATATTTTTTCATGTTTATTTACATAGAAATGGATTTCTAAAATAATTTATGAATATACGGGTTTAAAAGATTATTTTCCATGAAATTTTATCTTATCCATGAAATGATCATTGTGATTTATCTTTAAAAATAAATCTCCATCCAAGATGGCATCATTTTATGTCAACTATGAATAACTAGGGGTATGAATTAAAGATAAAAATATTATTATTTATCTTAATGGTCTATGATGAAAATATGTATATAAAACAAATTTACCATCTGTGGGTTATACCATGATAAAATTTGTATGAATCCATATTCTATTTCCACATGATTTGCTATGATAAATTGATGAAATGATTAGTAAATAAATCTCATTTCCATAGGATATGATATCATGAAATATTTTTGTAACCCATTTCCATTAATGAGATAAGATAATATGATTATTTTTTTGATCTTGTGACACACATATGTATTATTTTCATTATGTTATGGGTGAGAGCATTATCTCCTACAATTTCATTGTGTAATTTTTTATATCTCATAAAAAATGACTAAAAATTGGATTGAACAAGGTTAAGAATGTGTATTTTTCCCTTTTGAAGGTCTTGGAAGTGAACCATGAATACTATTATGATTTTTTGGTGTTAACCCTATAATTTAGTAGAATTTTATCATTTAAATTTAAGTTTTTATAATTATTCAATGTAGTTTAAAGCTTATACAAAATATATATAATATAAATCAACATTATTATAAAAAATAATGAAATGTTAATTAGTCTGTAAATAATCCAATAATAAATAATAATATTATAGTGGATAATAATGAGAATAAATGTTAACAATAATATGATAATTTGAATATTCTTAAACCATCAGAATTACAACATTAACAGACCTATCATTAACAATAAAATAAAATATTAATATTAAAATATTCATTTTGATGATGAATGTTTATAACCTGTAAGGAAATTAAAAGTTAATAAACAATTAATCAAATAAAAGATATTTGTATGATATAGTAAAACCATATAACCATTAGAAATCTTACTATTGGAATAGTAATCTAACTATTGGAATAATAACATGGACATTGGAATAGTAACATGGAAGTTGCAATTGTAATGTAACTGTTATGAATAGTAATATGCCAATTACAATAGTAACCTCACCTATGAGATGTAGAATTATATTTAATTATCATAAAAAATATAATTTTTTTAAAACATGGTACGATAAAAATAAATGTTTTAAAAATGAAAAATTATGTGTTTTTATTTTTATAGAACATAAATGTGTTAGTATCAATTTTATAATACATATCATTATATAAAATAAATTTTATTTACCTCAAACAGATTTATAATTTAATAATAACTATTATTATATTTATAATATAAATAAATGTTACTATAAATATATATTCAAATTTTCACGAAAGCGATTAAAATATTAAAATTAGCAGTTTTAAAATATATTAGCTTCTTAATTAGAAATTAGATTTCCTATATTTAGAAAGTAATTTTTAAAACATATATTCTTTTTTTGAAATATATATTTCAAACAATAGTCATTGTGGATTGTTTTTATTTTTCTAATATAGTTGAATTTTTGGAGAATAGTAATGTATAGTAGAATATAATATTAAAGAAAATAAGAGAAACTCAAGAATTTTTGTTTCATGCATGATTTTAAATCTAGTTATTTAAAAATATATTATATAGTCACATTATATAGTTGGAATAATAAATAATATGGATATAATTCATCCAAAATAAAAATTTATGGAATATTATAGAAAAAATAGTCATATCGTCCCCTTATAAACACCACCCCATCTCATCACACGTTATTGTCTTTGAATCATGCCAATATTCTTCCCAATTCCATTCCCATGCATATTCCTGACTATATAGTGTTTTCTATATGAAAAATACAATACCAAAGATCCCTAACGAGGTTCTAACGGAGACAACACTAAAGAGGTAATATCCTTAAATATGCCACTTTGAAATTATTATTTTTTCATATAAGAAATCATCACCCCTCTCCTGAGTGAAATAGTAACTCTAATATTAAAAATATATATATTAATGTTATCATGAAAATTTAATTTCCATCATCAATTATCTATTATCGTCCTTTTATTGTTTAATTTAAAACATCATTCGTAATATGTTACATCACCCCCTTCTTAGATTATGACTTTTTATTTTCCATTACCACCATCTAGGTATTTCATAAAACCATTATTATTATTAAATATGATTATAATATGTATATTTTAACTAATTTCTTATTCTTGAAATAATATATAAATAAAAAATAAAATAAATGATAGTAGGTCATGATGGTTGGAAAAGCTGCCAAAATAAACTAAAAATTCATCGTTATCATTTGATCAAATTAATCAGCATCAATTCCAAAAATAGTATATGAGACAATTTAAAATTTTAGATGTGTATTAATACCATATAATTTCACATCTAGATAATTATTCCAATTTGATAATAAGTTCTAAAATTATATTCAAGTGAATTCACCATGTAACCATGAAATAAACACCCATGTAAAAATAAAATAAAACATTATAAATCATCAAAATAACCACTAATGAACCTAAAAATTTGTAAAAAATATAATATATGTTGAATAGGTTGTGAATTAAACTATTAATGAACATAATTTTTATCATCATAAATATTAATTTCAAGTGAAGAACACATTCCAACATAATGTAAGGGATCTCTCTGAACTTGTAATTTTATTTAGGTTGTAATTTTTATATCAAAAAATCAATTTAGTTATTAATTATTCTAACATAAATTTACTATATTCAATAAATATGCTACATATATATGTATCTAGTTCAATTTATCTTTCATGTATGATAAATACATGTTTTAAAAGGTTACCTTTATAATTATACTTGAAAAGAAAATCTAATTAAACGAAACTTCTATATTTGTTAACCATTTTATTGTAAACTACTTAAACTATATTAAGAAGAAAAATGATTTAAAAAATAAAACAAATTACAAATTTTTTTCATTTTTGATTTTATGGATATAATTATTTCTTTATCAACTTTAATGATACATTACTTTTTTTCTTAAAACCATACATAAGTGACACATTGCAGGATGTTACATAGTTACTATATTTAATGATTTCAATGTAGTTTGAAATTATTATTTATGACATATTATTGTAATAAAATTGTCACTATCCAATAGTGATTTCTCTACATTATTTCATGGTGACATTTATTATACACCTATTGGTTATGCCTTATTCCATTTTTGCAAAAAAAATTCATTCTATTAGAAACCATTATGTTAATTTCTTGTGTTTGATTATTTTGGAAGCAGAAATATGTTTTAACAGGAAATGATGGGTGAACCTAGATAAAACTCATATTTATTGGGAAAGTTTTTACTCTAATGAGATGTTATGTGTTTTATAATAGAGTACACATAGTCCACAGTGGGACTCTATCCATGTTGTGATTTGGTCTTGTCTATTATTAGTGGCACATGTTTATGGTATATTATATGTTACATCCAAATTCCTATGTTTACATTAACAGATGATTCCATATTTAATATGATATTATTCTAAATTATTATTAATGAACAATTGTATTTATATAATCATGTTAATCATTTTATCTCATGTATTATGGTTAATTCCCATGTTTATTACCTTAATAACATTTTGATGTCAACTATTTTTTATCCATGTAAATTCACAGGTTAGCCAATGATGTTTGAGGAAATAAATGGAATTTAATACCTCATTATAAAGAATAATAAAAATATATTTTACAAAAGTTCCATGATTTCAATATAATGTACCAAATCATCTAATTTTATGAGAATTATAAATCCTTGGTTAGTATTTAATGTAATTTTTTTGTTAAAACCAAATTTTAATATTTGTGTGATGATTGTGTTTCGATAAATGATATCATAGAATGGTCAATATATTTTGGGTTGTTATTACTAGAAAAAATTTGTAAGATCATTATGGATAATTGTATTAATATAGTTAATAGATGTTGAATGATAGGGTATCATAATATATGATATAGTTTTCATTGTTTTTTGTTTTTTCATCAATGTTTATATATTTCATTATTACTCTCAATGGCTAAGTCTTCATGCCTATTAATTTTTTTTCATTATTTTAGTTGATAGAATTATATAGGATAATCCATTAAAACAACCAATGTGCTATTCAATGTGTTGATTTTCCAAATGAGATTATAATAATTGTAGGAATGACATTTTAGAAATTAATGAATGTACTAGATCAATTGGAAGATGTTATGAAGAATAACTTAAACTGATTTAAAGGACCACATTTTCTTAATAAAGACAATGTTTTTTCTAATCCTTTATGTGGAAAGGTATATTATATTTAGCAGATCTTGTGAAACACTACTCGCAACAAAATATATTAACTACATTAAGAAGTCATTATCTATTATCTAATTCATAAAGAAGAGAATTTCATGATGGAGGACTATTTTATTGATGGGGATGATGATAAGTGGTTTAAAATGATAAATAACATGTACTATATAGTAGAAATTTATTCCATGGAATGATTAAAATTCAGGAAAATATTTCTATAAAAATATTTTCTATAGAACCTCCATTTTATGATGGATTGGGAGTTCCTCTAACTAGATAAAAAGGATGATGAGTCTAATAGGTCAAACGAAAAAAATCATATAATGTTTTCAAGATATTACAGTATATTATTAATTAAAAATAAATCAATGTTTATAAAATTATTAGTGGAAGAATATTATTCTAAAAATAAACTATTTAGTTTGATACAATCATATATATAAGGGGACATTTTGTTTTAAACATTTATTAGAGTTATATAATTGTAACTCTTGGTGGTCCAATTGTCATTAAGAGGAATGTTGTTAAATAGTTTTTAATATGGGTGGTTCAATAGATAAAACCCAAGGAAGGGTGAAAATCAATCAACCCATGTGTCAAAAGTGTGGCATTAGGCATCTTGGAATCTATATATTAGGAATTGTGAGATGATTAAATTGTGGAAAAATGGTCATCATGGTAATAATTCATGATGGGATTTGAAGAATCCCATAAATGATAAATAATAAAGGAACATTAAAATTGGTACACCGCCTATATTATAGCGTCAAGACTACAATGAACCTGATAATTATGAGAACCAAATCCATAAGATATGGGTTTTAGGATACAATCAACGACCACAACCACTATGGTTGAAAGTAAGGGAATATATTATTTCTACTACTGAGGTGGATCCATTAAATGATGTAGTTATACGTACACATGTTTTTTATTAAATAATAATAAACATACTTCATGATATTAGTTATGAAAATTCAATCATATATTTTTAGTTTCATATTAATAACCAAACACCTCATAAAAATATAGAGGTTCTGTTATTTAGGTGAATGTAAAATTGTGAAATTGTGGAATTAAATGTATATAACTCCCCTATTAAATTTTGATAGACCTATCCTCCAATAATATCTCATAATACGTTATATAGTGGTTTCTGATTCCATATATGGGAATATATTTTCAATCCTTATGTAAATCAACTATCAACTATCAGGAAATAGATATCACTCTTCACGATCCTTGGAATCCTCAATCATTGTAAAAATTTAAGAAGGTGTATGTATAACCATTAGAATGTTATTTCATATAATTGATGCAATTACCTTATTATAATTTATATATAACTCATTTTGGTGTGACAATGGATTTGATCATACACGAATACATGCCCGTTGTTAGGAGATACACCGATGTGTACGCTGATGTATTTTTTAGTCTTCCTTCTGACAAAGAGATTTGGATTTTAATTGATCTTGTGACAAGATCTCTACCCATATCAAAAACACTATATAAAATTTCCAAATTTTTTTTTGGAATAATTTATTAATAATTTACAAGAGAATAAAATAATTTTTTTATACCCCTAAGTGCTTTACCATGGGGTGAACATGTCTTCCATGTCATAAAGAAGGATGTGTCAATGTTCATTTGCATTTATTATCTTCATCTCATATAAACTATTAAAAATAACAATTATCACATACTAATTATAGATATCTCATTTGATGTAAAATATCTGAAAAAAAAACTCACTTTGGCAGATCTTTGGTCGAGATATCACAAATTAAATTTAAAGAAGTAAGAAATTCCCAAAGAAAATCCTTCTGAATAATTTATAGAAGTTACGTTTTCAATTTTATTCCCCTAATACTCACTAATTCTTCATAATTATTATTATAAATAATGAATCAATTAAATCGATATTACATTAAAAAAATTGGAAGTCCTAATAAATATTATTCAGATATAATCGATGTGAATGGAGGATCACAATGAGCATTAATATTCATTGAAAAGGTATTGAAAAAGGAGAACATATATGATAATTTTATCAAATATGAGTTTTTGTGGGATGGAAAATCATTCATGGGGAATGTTATCGCAAAAAAGTGATATCAATGGACTCTTTTAAAATAATTACAATAAAATACTATACTAGGAAAACAATTATAATAGAGATTCATAGTTTTATTGTTCGGGATGGGTATCCTAGATGATTTAGGAGTAAATTATCATGATTATAAAACTAACTATCCAAGACAATACAAAAAGGTGTATATATTTTATGGAATAGTAAATGTGGATACTGCATTAAAGGGAAGAAAAAATAGTATTATCACTACGCTATTATATTGACAAATGAACTGTGGAAAACACTTTGTGGAATATAATGATGATTCAAGGAAGTTATTGGGCTATGTACTGATAAAAAATGGTAAACTGATGGAAAATTCGTCAAATCAACTAATTTTTCTTAATCAAAACCATCTCATGAATGATATCGATATTTTTGCCATGATTATAACATTTAGAATTTCAATACATTATTTCTACATTGAGAAGCGTGAGATATATAATCCTCATAAGAGCCTTTTATTTATTCACATAGAAGGAGCTTAACGTGTGCAAGTAAACATGGCCAGATCTCATAATGGATTATGAATATTCAATCCACTATCATCCTAATAAAGTAAATATTTGTTTTCATGATTTATGTAGAAATTATCCTTCCTTATAATTAATGATGATAATTGTGAAGGATACAATATTCTTAGATATGCAAAGGATGGAAATGTGAATCATAAAGCAAAGAAAAACAAATATCCTTTCTCAATTTTTTAATTTATACCTTTTAAGATTATAAATGATGATACATGTGATTCTGTGGTAATTCACATTTAGCATGAATCTAAAATAAATTGTAAATCCTTAGAGTTGAAAATTGAAGAATAATGACATGTATCAGTTGAGACATGAAAATGTCTACCACAAAATCCAGAATTATAGAATTTTATTTTGAATGATGTGGATTCCTTAACCTTATCCATACACCTAGTGAGAATAAATAGGTATCTAAATCCTTGAGATAACTGTTGGTGGGAATATATAAAGAAGTAGATAATTGATAATACACCAATGATGCTTGAATATTAGTAATTTTAGGTTGAATGGAAAAAATATAGAGGGATGATGCAACCATTTCCCATATGAATATAAAAATGGGAAAACATCACAATGGACCTTTTCATCTAACATCAAAATACACCCACCAAAAAATTGAACTACGAGTCATTGTGGATAATCATACAAACTTTACTCACATTTATGAAATTTTAGAGGACTTTTTACTCAATCATCTTGCACTTTATATGTAATAGATGTGTCGAGGTTTCACAGTGGACCATTATCAATTATTACTAATCAATACTAAAGATTTCACTCCATGATCACTATAATTCTACTGTATTATATGATGACAGGGGTAAACATTAGTATGTTTTATCATCCTCAAACGGGTGGCCAACGTGATATGACTATTTAGACACATTCATACATGTAAAAAATGATTGATGGATATAAAAGGATAATGGGTTCAATATCTCCCATTAGAAGAGTTGTCATTCAGAACGATATCCCACTCAATCATTCATATGTATCAATATAAATCCTTTTATGTGAACATATTTATTACACATGCATGTTGGGATGAAGTCGATGAACATATGATGTGTTACTTGAAACAGACATGGAAATAGTTGAAAATATGGAGAAGGTTTAGCGTTGAATCAAGGCTACAAAATTTTGACCGAAGATCTAAAATGAAATTCATAAAAAAAATATTTTGAGGTTGAAGAAAAATTATTACTCCACATAACACCAAGTAAGATATTCGATAGATTTTAAATAAATTAAAGTTATGTCCCATTAGCTAGGGCATATGAACTAGAAATTACACTAACCATTTCTCACAGACATGATAACTTTTCTGGATCTATATTGTGGAAGTAGATACTAGATCCCTCATGTGTATTGAATTCAACTGTCGTACAACTGAAAAAATTATCCCAATTATGAGGTCTAGACGATAAAGATCTTTTACTGTAGATATAATTTTCTACACAATAAGACTAGTACCATGGTAAAATTACTATTGTAGTACAATAAATTAGAAGAGGTGATGTGGGACCTAGAAGAATTGATGAAGGAGAAGTACCTTTAACTGTTTTCACCATGGTATGTAAAAAAAATTAAGGGATTTTATATGGTGGAATAATGTAACGACCAACAATTTTATCAATAAAATATCCCTTCATATAGTTACGTCGCATACTAGAAAACATTTACATTTTATAGATAAAAAATAAAATCATCACTTTCATAAAATGATGAATGGTAAATTCGTCATAAATTTAACATAATAAAATTCCATGTATTATTGTATGAAAATAATAAGAAAAAAAGAGAATAAGAATAGGATAAATTGGATCTTCTCGATCAACCAGAATCATTTCACTCACTAAAAATAATTTAGAAATAAAACATTTTGATAGTAATAAAACATTAATTTTGAATAAGAATGCTTATAAACCTTGGGTAATATATAGGTGAATGAGGAATTAATGAAATAAAAAGTATTTATAGGAAGTATTATGCCTATATGGCCATTATAAATAGTACTTTTGGAATAAAATTTGAAAATTATAATAGTAACCAAACATTGGAATGTGAGAATTACCATTTGAATAGTAATGTGTCAATTAAGAATAGTAATATTATTGTTACAATTTTATCTTAACATATGAAAATGTTTTTAATATTTATATATGATATAAAATTAAATTTTAATATATTTTTACGCTGTGAAAACAAACAATTGTTTTAAAAATGATAAATTAAGAGTTTAGAATTTTTATAAAACATTATTATATTAATGACAATTTTATTATATATATAATTAATTAAAATATACATATTTAATATGGATTAATAAGTTAATACTAAATTTTATCATAATATGAAGTTTATTTTTTAAGGCCATGAGTACTTTTTCAAATGGGACTTAACCTCAGTTGGTATTTTAAAATCGATATTTATGAAATAAATGAGAATTTTATTTCAAAAATAAATTAAAAAGATATATGAAAGTATTTTCAAAGAATAAATTACATTTTATAAATTTATTGTTCAAAAATTGGTCAATGTGATTTTTTAGAATTTTTCATAAATAGTTCAATTTATGGGGAATAGAAAAATACAATAATTTATAGTATATTAAATTATAAGCCAAGTACATGAATTTTAGTGTCATTAATAATGATGAAGCCAGTAGTTATAAAAAAAATAACTAGTTATAATATTTCATCACATGAATCAATACTATTTATCTTCATGCGAAAAATAATAACTAACTCAATATAATAAGAAATTACACCCATCTCCTCCCCATTCAAATACCACCCTTTATCCAAAAACCTCTTATTATTTGGATATTGAAAATATTATTCCCAATTACCATACCAATAAAATTCCTCATGTACTAGTGTTATTGGGCTCAAAAAATGACCAACCCATATTGACTAAAAGACATTCTCGGGGAGATGACATTCAATAGGTAATATCCAGCATCATTCTCTTTAAAATCATTTCGTTCTTATACCATATAATCACCCTCGATAAAAAGTGAAATGATACATCCAATATCATATATATAATTTGATGTTAATTTTTTAATTTAATATCCACCATCAAATCCCCAATCTCATCTTTTTATTTTAAAAATGACATCATACGATTAATGTTTTGGTTCACTTCCTTCATGGATGATGAGTTATTAAATTTCCAATACTATAGTCAAGGACTATCATAAAACCAATATTCTGGTTAAATCATATTAATATATGTTTTATATAACCTTTATAATCTTCTAAAAATAATATATTTAAATACTATTAATAAAATAATACTAGTTCTTGATTGTCATCAAAACTGCCAAAACAAACAACGCATTTATCAGAAACGTTTTATAAAATCAATCATGCTCATATCAGAAAATAAAATTACATATATAAAATTTTAAAAACATTGTATCCATTAATACCATATAGTATCACTTATATATATTTATTCCAATGTCTCATGCAGCTCTGTAATTATAAACATGTGAACCGACCATGTAACAATGAAACAAATACTCTCGGAACAACAAAATTAAATACTCTAAATCCTAAAATGGGAAATAAATGAAAATAATTATATTATAAAAAATAATATATATATATATAATAGGTTTGGAATTATTTTGTTAATGAATTTAATTTCATTATTCTTGACATTAAATTCTTTTATTGAATACATTTATCTATAATGTAATGTATCTCTACGAACCACAATATATCAATTAAAGTACACATTCTTTATTTTCATCTCAATTCAACACTTCATTAATCATACATAATTATACTATGATATATATTATTGTTCCAAAAACAGAAATCTATCTCAATTAAAAATTATTTTATGTGAAATACAAGTTTTAAATGGTTCCTTACTCAATTCCCATTGATATAAAAAAGTGATTAAATTAATCTTCACGATTTGGTACACATTTTCAATTTCAAAACATAAATTATTTTCACTGTTAATAATTTTTTTAATCAATCAATTAATCCTAAAAAACTATTTTATTACATTTCTATAAATTTGGAAATTATTATTAATTTATGCTTTTTAAAGGAACATTATAATTTTCCCTAAAAACATACATCTATTGAACATTTCTATATATACATAACCATATATTTTTTATAGATTAAATCTAGTAGGAATTGATTATTCATGATCTATTCTTCAAATTACATTATTAATCTAATATTATTATTTAATTTCAATCATTAATGGATCTAATTATTTTATGACCTTTTTATTTTCCAAACTAAATGATTATGTAACTCATTTCATTCCATGTATAACCCTTGTGATTATTCTATATGTTCGATTCATCATGTAGAAAACAAATACATGAACATGTTATTACTAGTGAACATAGATATTTCTCCAATTCATTGGATAATCATTTAGTGTCATGAGACATTGTGTATGAGATTATAGAGTAAATATAATCCATTATGGGACTTCATCCACAATGAGATATAGTCTTTTCGGTTACCCTTGACTCATTTTTTTGTCATGTAAAATGTTTCTACCAGACACAAATTTTTCGATGATACTATTACTCTATATTATATTTATTAGTTTTAACACTCCGACCCCATTTATGAAAAGTCAGTGCATTATTAAATAACATTGGCATGATCACAAGGGATCAAATCCATAAAGACTGATCCATTTCGTAGCCTTGGAAGTTCTAGATACACTCAATAGTTTTAAATCACATGATAAAATGAAAAACAAAAACAACATTGTCTCCATTGACCACATTCATATCCCTTAGACTATCCTTTATCGTCAGTCATAATATACTTCATCGCAACCTGTGAAAAATAAAACAAAGAAAGGGGTGAGCTCAGATGCTCATTAAGGATAACAATAGAGAATAAACATTCATAAATAAGAATAATCATTTAGGGAAATGTATAAGACTAAAACATAAGACACTCAAACTTAAACATCATCATAATAGGTAAATGATAAATCAAATAGTGACATTTACTTATTTATATGGATATTCAACTAGTCTAATAATCACATGTAATATCAATAGCTGATTTTGTAGTGATGGATTGCATAATTCCAGACTACATAACCACATTTTCAAAGCCTTGTGCAAATATTAAAAATAAATTTTTGTCAAGGCCTGGTGCCAAGACACTAGATTGTATCATGAGACCTTCAGATCCATCGAGGAGCTATAGCGGGCTCCACCCGTCACATACTATGTCCAATGCATTCCTCATATGAAATGGTTTAAACATAACATAAACATTCATATTAGAACTAGCACATGAAATGAAAATACATTATCCATAGACCAGGAGTGGTGAAAAAATAAAACATCCTTAGTTAAACACATCACAAAACCTTCTATAAAACATGGAATATTTGTATTATAACAAAACAACTTCAAAAAAATTATAATCTATTAAAGGATGTTAACATAGATGAAATCAAATATTTTTTAGAGAAAGGTCTCTTTTTATTTTGAAGACATTTAAATATCATATAATTATAATCGAAAATATTTATTTGAAAAATATTCTTATAATCATGTATGGGATTCTTTGATTGTGTTATAATGGCAGAAAATACTGTCACCCGCTGTATAACTTAAAAAATAAATTCTTAACGTAATTTCGTAAAAAATGTCATAATGTACCTTGTTTGGAAAATGACGGAATGGTTCTTTTAAAAACATATATCCATAAAAATGGGTATAAATGAATTTATCCCATTTTTTAGTAAATAGTAAAAATGTTTTGAATTTAATTTTTATGAAAACACAGATGTTGGTTATAAAGCGTTCCCAGTAGATACATACGTATTAACAACCTAAGATAAGCTAAGAGATTGTAGAATTAACCCTTAACTTGTACTTTTCCTTGGTTGAGGGTATATTAACCTACTATATAATATATAAATAATTGTAATTAAATTATAAATTAATCATATACATAAATATGATATCATATAAGATCTTCCGATACTACTTTGTTAATAATATTTTAGTAGTATCATCATTTTAGGTGTTAACTGATTTGTTTTCCATTATATGCTTGGTTATGTAAGACATGTTTGATTAGAATATGATGTATTTGATTCATATCCATAATGATATTAAGTTATTAAAAATTATTTTCAATCACAAAATGGAAATTATTCTTGAATGATTATGTTGGGGAATGATACTCATCACGTTCGTGGAGATGGTAATCTGTACGTACACATGACTGGCATTATCATTATATAGATGGTAAAATCGTATTTAATTGGATGATATATCATATATAAAGAATAATTCACATGTTATAATTATTATTAACATTATTTATACTCATTATTATACCCATCAACAAAATTAAGTGTTCGAATAAGAAACAACACCACGACGTGGAGACAGTAAACACTACAGACAAACGTAGGGTGACTTTGTCATTTATAAGAGGGATATAGTAAAGAATATGGTTGTAACATATTAATAATAATATCACAGTATGTATATGTTAATGGATTTATTATTTTAGAATGGAAGAATCAACGAATGGGGATGTGGAAGATTAAAAGAACTTTAAAGAGGGTGGTGAAATTATTATCACTTCTTCAGGTGTTTCATTTTGTGTTGGCCAGAATGGCTCTATAGGATAGATCTCTGATAAACATAAGACCTCTAGGTTCTAATGAGGGATTTTGTTAATATAATTGATCAGAGGATGTTTGAGAAAATTGCTTTGGTGGTGTGAAATTAAGTGATGGGGAAGTACCTTTTTATAATAGAGGTGATGGCCACTTTAGGAAAAAATTCAAATATAATTTTATAATAAAATAATTTTCAGTTTATAATGGCTCCAAAATTATTTATTTACAGTCTAAAGTGGGTATGGGTCAAAAAACATTCATCCAATAGTATATAGTGAGGTTTAGGTCACTATATTAACATTTTCTTTTAGATTTAACTCTTTGTTAAATAGTGTGACTTTTACAACGCCTCTATGTATTTTTATATTATATGGTTAATAAACATACAATAACTATTAAAGTAGACAAAAAGTGGTTCATTATTAATAAACATAACCTTATATAAATCCTTTGGTAGAACATTATATTTTTTGGAAAATAATATCAATTAAGAATATAGTATTTGTTTTAAATACTCAATTATATCAATTTTGATACTATTTATTATTTGATTTTTTGAAATCCATTAATACATTATCACATCGAATTAAATTTATTTAATCAACCCCAAAATTAATATTAACCTATAAAATTAGTGTATTTCAACATAAGTCTCAATTAATATTTAATTTAATATTTATAATATCAATTATTTTAATATTTCATTAATAAGGTAATCACTGCATCATCATTATGTCAATAATAAATCAAATTATTTAATGTCTATTTTTTTAAAATAAAATTCCATTATATAATAAATATTTTTATATTTCTAATGAAAATTTATAGTCAAATTTATATTGTGTGTATCCTTATATTAATAATGGTTTAGTTATTAAACATTCAATTTAACACTTTTAACTCTACTTTAAATAAAATAATAATAAATGTCTTAATCTAATCCATCTGGACCAAAAAGCTAATATTTTATTCCTAAGGTTTTTTATGGTCGAATAAAACTAATCCAATATTATTAAGATATGTGCTAGTGTAATTATAATACCATATTTACCATTAATTTCCCTATTTACTTTTAACCCTGGTAAATTAAAGTCAAAAGTTAATGATCACCAAAAAAAATTTCATGTCATTGAACTAAATTTTATTTATTGATATTAATTGTGTATGATATATTTTTTAAAATTCAACTCACATAATTGATAAAATTATATTTTATACAAATTTTCAAATGCTCCTAGTAGGTGGGTAAAAGACGGTAAAAAGTTTAATAAAATTTTGTATATCTGAACTTATTATAAAATGACTTCAACGAATTACATTTAACATATATAGGTATTATATATTTATTTTTACCATAAATAAAATAAATTGAAATAAATAATTATTTAAATAAAAACTCGATTTTATTCAATACTTCAGTGTTTTCCACTGTTCATCAAAAATTGAACGTGTTCTGAAATATACCAAAAATTCACTCTAAACAAATTTTGATATTTCGAATAAAAAATGAAGTAAATTTTGAAAAATAATGTTTATAAAATTTAAAAAAGTGGGAATTACTATTCATAATGGCTAGTTTTATTTTTGACAATGTGTTAAAACTCCACGTAGTGTACAACAAAAGATATTACATTATTTAACAGGAAACGTACCATGTAAGCTTGGGGTGTTACATTATCCCATCCATAAAATAATTTCATCCTCGAATTTTCTAGAATATTAATGCATAAAATGATTCAGATGGTTCCTCATCATATGTTCCTTAGGTTCACACATCGCCTCTTCCATATTATGACTTCTCCATAGAACTTTTACAAGAAGAGTCATCTAGTTTCTCAATACATGTTCTTTGGTATCATGAATTAGATAGGATCTTCACAGGTAAGATAGATCATGTTCCAGTTCTATATCATCAAAGGTCATTACATTCTTTAGGTCAAGCATGTATTTTGTCAATAGTGATACGGGGAACACATCATAAAATATTGACAGATTTGTAGGCACTTACAAATGATAAGTTATAACTCTAATTCGTTCTAGAATTTTGAAAGGTCTCATGTATGTGGGGCATAATATACCCTTCTTATCGAATTGTATAACACCATTCATTGGAGATACCTTCACGAAAACATGACCTGTTACTTGGAATTCCAAATACTTCCACTTATTATCATGTTATCTCTTTTTCCTATATAAAACCTCTTTGATGTGGGTTTGGAAAATCATTACCTTTTCCATCATTTCCTCAACAAGTTCTGGGCCGTTGATTTATCTTTCAACAAAATCATCCCAAAAAATTGTTGTGTGACATCTCATTCCATATAACGCTTCATATGGTTCCATCTAAATACTTGAATAGAAGCTATTGTTATTGAAAAATCCTACTGGAGGTTAAAATTGATCACACATACCAAGAAAGTCAAGTGATCAAGATCTGAACATGTCTTTTAATGTTTGAATTGTTTGTGCTGATTGTCCATTGGTTTGAGGGTGGTAGGACGTGCTCAATCATAGTACAATATCCATGACCTTCTGAATACTTTTCTAGAATCATGATGTAAAATGGGGATATCGAGCAGAAACAATCGATAGGTGTACACCATGGAGTCTTACAATTTCCTTAATATATAGTGTTTCTAGACGTTCAATTGGAAAATCTTCTCTTATAGAAAAGATTATTTCTGACCTGGTATGATGATTAGCAATGACCCGTATTTGATCATTACTTCTATGAGTCTTTTGTAGCCCCATAAAAAATTCCATTGTAAGGTTATCCCATTTCCACTTAGGTATGGGAAGAGGTTTAATGATTCCCCCAGGCTATTTTTATCCAGCTTTCACTTGTTGACAAACCATACATCTTGACACAAAATCAATAATCTCTCTCTTGATGTTGTCCCAAAAATAATATTGGTTCAAATCTCAATACATCAGGGTGCTCCCAGGGTGTATAGAAAAATTAGACCTATTAGCATAAATAAAAAAATTCCATTTTTATATCAGGTATAATGGGAACACAATGTCTCGTCCCAAATTTCAAAATTTCAATCTTCATATACGAAATCACTCAATCTCCCATTATTCACATATTTAATCTTCTTTTTAATCACCTCATCATCAGTCTAAGAAATTTTTATCCTTTCTATTAAATATGGTTTTAAAACATTTGAAAATGTATTGATGTTTCAACTTTTATGGTTATTCTCATATCCATCTTTACTAGATCCATGAAAATATGATCTGTTTCAACTCTCATAAATTCAAAACAGCATGATCCTATATGATCAAAGCATTTTCCACCTTATATTCCTTCCCCGGTTGGTATTGTATAGTGAAATCATAATCCCTTATTATTTCAATCCATCATCTTTGCATCATGAAGATTTCTTTCTATCATAAAATATACTTCCAACTCTTGTGATCAGTATAAATCTCACATTTTTCATAATAGAGATAGTGTCTCCATATTTTCAATGCAATGATTACATCTGCTAACTCAATATAATGAGTGGTATTTTTTTTCTCATTAATTTTTAGCTATTCTTATGCATAGGAAATAACTATATCATTTTTCATAAAGACAAAACCATGTCCATTCATTGAAGAATCTATATAAATGACTAACCCATAATTCCCTGATCATAGATTCAAGATAAGTGCATTGACTAATTTTCTATCGGTTTTTCAAAACATTCTTCACAATATTTTGTCCAAAAAATTTGAATTCTATTATGTGTGAGCATGGTTAATGGGTTATCCAAGTGGAAATAATTCTGGACGAAATGTTGATAATAGCCTACTAAACCTATAAATTGGTGTTCCTCAGTTATAGTTGTCGGTGCTTGATATTTTGGGATTTCAATGGGCATTGAAGGATCAATAGAAATTCCATCATTAGAGACAATATGGCCATGAAAATAAATCTCCTAAAGCCAGAATTTACACATACTAAACATCCCATATAATTCTATTCTTCTGAGGGTTTTCAGAATAGTGCGCAAGTAATTTTCATGATCATTATAGCATTTCTAAGTATACAATGATATTATTAATAAATACCACTATCAGATCATCGACATATTCCTCGAAAACCATATTCATAAGATCCACGAAGAGAGATGTTGCATTAGTCAATCCAAAAGAAATTATTGTAAACTCATAATTCTTGTATTTAGTTCGAAATGCTATTTTTTGAATGTCTTCTTCACACACAACTGATGATATCCATACCGAAGTTCTATATTTGAAAAATATAGATCTCTATGAAGTTGGTCGAATAAATCATCAATACGAGGTATGAGACACTTTCACATTGTTGTTATATCTTTGATTTCCCTGTAGTCAATGCACAACCACGTAGATCTTTCTGTCGTCTTAACAAACAGGATAGGGGATCCCCATAGAGAAACACTATAGAGAATAAATCTCTTATTAAACAATTCCTCTAGTTGTTTCTTTAGTTCCACTAATTCCATAATATCAATTTTATAATGGGTCTTCTATATGAGCCTTGAACTATGAATTAAATCAATGGAAAACACTATTTCTCATTCAGGATGATGTCTTGGTAAATCTTATAGAATCAAATCAATATATTCTTGCACAATATGTACATCCTCTATTGAAAAATAATTTTACTAACCTATAGTAATTTAAATTTTCTTCATATCCAATAATTGAATTTAGTAGAGTTATTGGGGTGGGTATATATAAGAATCGAGTGTTGATGTTTCTGCTCTAAAAAAATGTATGCCTTATCATCATCGAAAAATGTAACATGTTTCTTCTTATAATAAATTTTCACATCATGGTCCGAAATCCAATCCATTATGAGGATTATATCGAATTGTATCATTGGTATCATGATGAGTTCAGCAGATAAAGATCATTTATATGACCAAATGAGAATTGATTCAAAAAACATTGTTGCAATGATACTTCCCTTGGACATTTTTACTAACAACTTCCTAGTTATGTAAAATAAAAAATATCTAATTATCTTAGAAAAATGGGATGATATGAACCAATGTGATGATCTAGAATCAAATAAATCACTGTCTAAACCTGAGGAAACCATTAAATTAACTTCCACCAAATCTTTTAGAACTTCAACCTCAGTAGTTGTAATCACAAAAGATTAGGCATGATCCATTTTACTTTTTTGAGATATGTTTCCCTAACTTTTAGGACATTCATTTTCAAAACGCCTCATTTCAATACAACTGTAGCATTCAACATTGACAACCTCTTTCATTCCCTTTTAATCATGAGTTTGGTGGCCTTTTTCACCACACTTGTAACTGACTCACATTCCCTTCAGGCACCTACCAGGGTGTTCCTTCCAACATTTAATACATTATGGACATTCAACATTTCCCTTCATCCCCATATTTACATTTTGAGAGTATTTAACATATCTCTTATTCTATTACTTTTATTTGAAGACCGAAGTCTTAAAGAATTACTTTTTTATCTTGGTAGCACATGAGACTATATCTTTGTATGATGAGAAGGATGGTGAGACTATTGATCGATAGATAAATGGTTTTAAACCATCAAATAATCGATCAATATTACTCATTTGGTTACATATATATTCTACTACATTCCTTGATAACCTTGTAATGTTAGCCTCATACATGGCGACATTCTCATCCTCCTTTTTCCTCGGACTCAAAAATTGTCTTTCCATATCCTCTCAATGGTCACAAGGAAATTATTTTTCTATGAAAATATCTTTAAACTCCCTCCATTCCATTTTTGATACTTCTTCATATACATTTTTTTCGGATTATTGACCACCATTGATCTACATATCCCATGATGTGATAAACTCCCTTTTCAACTTTTTCCCTTGTCTCTAATCCCCAAAGCATGAAATATTTTCCTGAAGGAACTTAACATTTCTCAGCTACCAATGGATTTGTACACCCATTTATTGATACTGTTTGTTGCCTCATGATGTGGTCTAACATTGATCCTCTGTGTTTTGGATCAGGGTGATCCATATGGGTATGGTTATTATTCATAACCTGTGTGAGTTGTCCAAGTTTGGTGATAAGCTGATCAGCACTAGCTGAATCACCATATCCAAAATAATTATTTTGAGTATGAGGAAAGTCTCTAAATGTATTACATGCATTGATATGGTTTCCATTCATTCCACTAGGCGACATTTCTATACAATATCATAGATTAGATTAGTTTATGAATTGAATACATAATTCCAATTATATAAAATATTTAACATAAATATAATAGTTTATAGATATAATACATAATCATAAAAAATATTTTCATGGAGGAAGTATATACTCATAAATCCTTCATAATGGTTTGTAGAAAAAAAGTGAATATCCTAAGCATGTCTCACAGTAGTGTCCTAACCAAGAGGGAAGCAAGGCCCACTATTGTGTACCAGTATACCCTAGGTCAAGCACAAAACTCATTGTCGATGTTTTCACTCCTAGGTACATATGTGCCAGAGCAGACTCTACCTGATCGTATCCAGATAGGGATGTATTCATTAGAAAATAATCAAAATCTCTTCATTACCAAAATTTTAGGAAGTTCATCAATATTAATCCTCAAAGTCTATCTTAGGCTAATGTGCTCTAATCCGAGATTATCTAAATATAGTTTCCAAGGTCTATACTAAACTTACTCTAATACCCACTGTAACACCCCAACCCCAGTTACCCAGATTTAGTGTATTATTACATAACATTGGCATGATCACTAGGGACCAAAACCTGAAAGACCGATCATTTTTGTAGTCATATACATACTAGATAAATTCATAAGTTTTACGTTGCATTACAAAATGAAAAACAACAACAACATCTCCATCGACCACATTAATATCTCATAGACCATCCCTACAGGTTAATCATAATACACTTCTTTGAATCTTGGGATAAACAAATCATAGAAAGAGTTGATATCAGATGCTCAGTAAGGATAAAAATATTTTGGAAACATTCATAAAAAAGTATAATCATTTATTGAAATGTATAAGAATAAAACACAAATATTTTATACCTAAAATTCATCATAATATGGAAAAAATAAATCAAATAATTCCATTTACATATTCACATGGATAGTCTACTAGTCAAATAATCACATGTAATATCAATAGACAATTCCATAATGATGGAATGGATAACGCCAGAATTCATAACCACATAGTCAAGGCCTTGTGCCAAGAATAAATATCGTATTTTTCTATGGACTAATGCTAAGAAACTAGTTTGTCTCATGATACAAACCAATGCATCGAAGATCTATTGCAGGGTCTACCTTTCACTTAATAAGTCCAATGCATTCCTCATATGAAAAGGTTTAAAATAACATAATATTCATATTAAAAATTCAAATGAAATATCAATATTTTATCTCTAAACCATGAATGGGGTAGATATAAAACATCCACATTCAAATATATCAGAAAACATTCCATACATTATGGAAGATTTGTATCATAATAAATCTGCTTCAAAACAGTTTAAAATCCATCAAATGATATAGACATAGATGAAATCAAATATATTTTTTATATAAATATCACATTCTATTTTGAAATCATTTAAAAGTCATATTATTATAAAACAAAGAAATTATTTTGATAATATTTTTATAAGCTTGTATGAGATGCTTTGACGATGTTATAACTACGGAAAATAGACGCTCCCTCCGTATAAGTTAAAAAATCATTCTCACCATAATTTTTTTGAAAAGGCCATAATGTACCTTTTTTGGAAAAAGGCGAAAATATTTATTTGAAAACATATATTGTAAAATAAGGGTATAAATTAATTTAACACATAGTATATTAAATAGTAAAAATGTTTTGAATTATATTTTTAATAAATCATGGATGTTATTGATTAAGAGTTCATAGTAGATACTTACGTGTTAACATCCTCGGATAAGTGATGAGATTGTAGAATTAACACTTACCTTGTAATTTTCCGTAGTTGAAGGTACGTTAAATTTCAGTATAATATTCAAATCATTGTTATTAAAACATACAAGAATAATATACATAAATATGATATCATATAAGATCTTCCAATATTGCTTTATTAATAATATTTTAGTAGTATCATTATTTTCGGTGTCAACTGATTTGTTTTCCTTTATATTCTAGGTTATGTAAGCCATATTTGTTAGGAATCGGATGTATATGATTCATATCAAGAATAATATTACGTTCATAAAAGTTATTATTAATCATAAAATTAATTATTCTTGAATCATTACGATGGGGAATGTGTCTCATTGCGTTTGTGTACACAGTAATCCGTACGTAACTATGATCAAAAATATTGTTATATTAATGGTGGAATCATATGAAATTGAATGTTATATAATATATAAATAATCATTAACAAGTTATATTTATTATTTACATCATTTATACTCATTATTATATCCATCCCAATAATGAAGTGTTGGAATAAAAAACCACACCATAACATGGAGACGGTAAGCCGTACATACGAACGTATGGAAACTTTTTAATTTATAATATGGATATAATAAAGAATATGGTTATACCATATTTATATTAAAATCATTATATGTAGAAGTTACTGGATTTATTATTTTGTTATGGATAAAAGAATGAAATGGGAAGTGGAAGAAGAAAAAAACATGAAAGATGGTGGGGAAATTATTACCTCTCATTTGGGTGATTCCTTCTGAGTTGATCAAAAGGTCTCATTTGGTTGGTTTTCTGAATCAACGTATGACCTCTAGGTTGATGTCAGGGAAGTATGGATGATTATTGGGTAGGAAGTGGCTGATCCAAATGTCTTTGGAGTCGTGAAATTAAGAGAAGGGGATGAACCCTTTTATAAGAATGGTGAGGGTCACTTTAAAAAATGCTTGAAATATTAGTTTATAATAATTTCATTATCGGTTTCTAATTTCTCAAAAATTATTTATTTCATGTATAAGGTGGAAATGGTTCTAAAACATGTAAAACAATACGTTTTGTACAGGTTTATATTACCATATTAACCTTATCATTTAGATTAAACTCTTAGTAAAATAGTTTGACATTTTACATGTCTCTTTATATTTTTATATTATATGGTTAATAAACATACTATAACAATATAAGTGAACCTAATGTGGTTAATTAATAATATATATAACCTTATATAATTCTTTTGGTATAAACTTGTATTTTTAGGAATCTTATATCCATTAATAATAGAGTATTTTTTTTTAAAAACTCCATTATGTCAATTTTCAAACTATTTAGTTTTTTATTTTTTTAAAAGTCCTAAAAAATTATCACTTCGAATAAAATTTATTTAATTAACCATAACTTGTCATATTAATATAAATATTTATTGGTATTCATCAAAAGGCTCAATTTTAATTTATTTGGATATTTATGATATCAATTACTTTAATATTCATTAATATGGTAATTACTACATCATCATTGTTCCATAAATAAATTAATTAATTAATATATATAAATTATAAATAAAATACCATTACATTGGAAATATTTTTATATTTCCAATGAATATTTATAGTAGAATTTATATTGTGGGTAACCATTTTTTAAAAATTGTTTAATTATTAAAATTTGAATTTAACACTTTTAAATATAGTTTAAATAAAATAATAATAAATGTCCTAATCTAATCCATGTGAAGAAAAAGGATCATATTTCATTCCTAAAATCATTTTTGGTCAAATTAAATTTGTCAAATAGAACTAGGACTTGTGTTAGGATAATTATAATATCATTTTTACCTTTATTTACCAAATCTACATGTAAACCTGGTAAATAAAAGTCAAAAGATACAGTTCACCAAAAATTATTCTCATCTTATTGAACAAAATTTTTCATTATGATATTAACTGTGTCTCTCAGATTTTTGATATTCAACTCACAATAGTTGTAAAATTATGTTTTATGAAAATTTTCAAATGCTCCTAAAAGGTGGGTAAAAGACCGAAAAAGTACAACAAATTTTTATATATCTAAACTTATTATAAAATGAATCTTATGAATTACATTTAACATATGTTTGTATTATTTATCATTTTTTAACTAAAATAAAATAAATTAAAATAACTAATTATTTAAATAAAAAGTCAATTTTAAACAATAATGTAGTTTCTTCACTATTCATCAAAAAAGCGAATGTTTTCTGAAAAATACCAATAATTCACCATAAACTAATTTTGATATTCCAAATCCAAAAATGAAGTACATTTTGAAAAATAAAATATATAAACTTTCATAAAGTGGGTATTACTATTAAATGATGGCTAGTTAGATTGGTCGTGGTGTGTTAAAACTCTGTTGTGTACAACGCAAGCAACACCATTATTCAAAAGGAACCATATCGTCGATGCTTGGGGTGTTCCATTCTTCCCTTCTTAAAAGAATTTCATCATCAAATTTTCTAGAATATTTCGACATAAAATGATTCGAATTGTTCTTTATCATATGTTTCTTAGGTTCCCACCTTGCCTCTACCATCTTATGATTTCTCTATAGAAATTTTACAAGAAAAGTCATCTGGTTTCTCCATACTTAGTCTCTTGTATCAAGAATTATGATAGGCGCTTCTCAAAAAGACAGATCAGGTTCAATTTCTATTTCTTCATACTTTAGTAAATGTGTGTGGAACACATCCTGAAAATTGGAGAGATTTGGAGGCATTTCCAAATGATAAGCTATAACCCCAATTTCCTCTAGAGTTTCGAAAGGTTTGATGTACCTGAGACTCATTTTAACCATCATACCAAGTATTATAACACCCTTCCCTGGAGATACCTTCAATAAAATATGATCTCCTACTTGAAATTTCCAAACCTACCTTTGATTATCTGTATCACTCTTTTGCCTACATTGTTCAAATTTTATGGTTCTTAGGAAAATCATTACCTTTTCCATTGTTTCCCCAACAAGTTCTAGGCATACGAGTTTTCATTCACCAACATAATCCCAACAAGTTGGTGTGTGAAATCTCTTACCATATAACACTTCATATGTTGCCATCTGAATACATGAATGAAAGATATTGTTATAGGATAATTCTACCAGATGTATATATTGATCCAACATACCCTGAAATTCATGTGATCAAGATCACAACTTCTCTTCTAAGGTTTGACTAGTTCGTTCTGAATATCCATCGGTATGAGGGTGGTAGGCAGTGCTCAAACAAAGTTCAGTATCCAAGGCCTTCTGAATACTTTTATAGAATCTTGATGTAAAATTTGGATCATTATCCGAATTAATTGATAGGGCTACACTATGGAGTCTTACAACTTCCTTAATTTATAGTCTTGTCATACTTTCAAGTGGTAAATCTTCTCTTATTGCAAGAAAATGTGGTGGCATGGTAAGATGATCAACAATCACCCATATTGCATCATTTATTTTAGGTGTCTTTGGTAGCCCCATGTGAAAGTCCATCGTAATATTATCCCATTTCAACTCATGTATGGGAAGAGGTTTCATGACTCCTCTAGGGAGTTTTCTTTCAAGATTTCACTTGTTGAAAAACAATATATCTTGACAAAAAATCTACAATCTCCTTATTCATGATGACCCGCAAAAAATGATCCTTCAAATATCTATACATCATGGTGCTCCCAGGGTGTATAAATAAATTGGATCTATGAGCATCAACCAACAATTCAATTTTTAGATCTGGTATATCGGGAACACAAAGTCTATTCTCAAATTTCAAAATTTCATCATCATTTATGAAGTCACTCAATCTCCCATCATTCACATATTTAATCATCTTCTAAAACTCTACATCATCAGTCTGAGACCTTTAAATCCTTTCTAGTAATGATTTTTTGTGAACCATTTAAAAAAGTATTGATGTTTCTCCTCCCATGGTTATTTCCATACCCATATTTACTAGATCAAATAATATCATATCCCTTTTAACTCTAATCATTTTTAAAACACCATGATCCTTTATGGTCAATGCATCCTCCACAATATTTTCCTTCCTCAGGTAGTGGTGTATAGTTCAATCACAAACCTTGATTAGTTCAAGCCATCATCTTAGACTCCTATTGAGTTATTTCATTGAGAAAATATACATCAAACTCTTGTGATCAATATAAATCTAACATTTTTCAACATAGAGATAGTGTCTCAATATTTTTATAGAAATGATTATGGCTTATAACTTAAGATCGTGAGTGGGATATTTTTTCTCGTGCATTTTTAGCTATTGTGATGCATTGGAAATTTCTCTATTATTCTACATAAGGACACAAAAAATTCCTTTCTTTGAAGCATAACTATAAATAAAAAACCCATAATTAACTAATGGAAGATTAAAGATATTACCATTGAATAATATTCTATTTAGTTTTTAAAAAAAATCTTCACACTCTTTTGTCCAAATTAATATATCCCCTTTACATTGAGCTTGGTTAATGGGTTATCCAACCGGGAGAAATTATGGGTGAAACATCGATAATAAATAGCTAAAACAATAAAACAATGTACCTCAGCTATACTCATCAGTGTTTTCCATTCATGGATTGACATGGTTATTGAAGTATCAGCAGAGATTACATCCTTAGAGATAATATGGCCAAGAAAATAAATCTCTTGATGCCATAATTTACATGTGCTAAACATCCCAATTAATTCATTTCTTCAATGGGTTTTTAGAATATTGCAATAGTGATTTTCATACCCATACTATATTTTTTGTATTCCAATATATTATCTATAAATACCACTATAATGTATTTAAGATATTCCTTGAATACATTAGTCATTAAATTCATGATGACAGAGGGTGCATTAGTCAATACAAAAGTCTTCATTGTAAACTCAATATTCTCATACATTGTTGAAAATGATGTTTTCGGAATTTCTTCCTTCTTCATAAAAAACTGATGATATCCATATCGAAGGTCTGTCTTTGAAAAATATTGTGCTCCAAGAAGATGTTCAAATAAATAATCAAAGTTAGGTACGAGATAATAGTTATTTATTGTTATAACATTTATCTCCCTATAGTATATCCCCAACCTCTTAGATCTATTCTTCCTCTTAACAAAAATGAAAGAGGCTTCCCATGGGAAATCAATTGGGAAAATAAATTCATTATTACCCAATTCCTCTAGTTTTTTCTTTAGTTCCACTAATTCCATAATGGCCATTCTTCAAGGGGTCTTAAATAAGGGCATTGATCATGGAATTAATTCAATGGAAAACTCAATTTCTCGTTCTGGATACTGTCGAGGTAAATCATCAAAAAATACATCAACATATTCTTTCACAATAGGTATTCCCTCTATTAAAACATTATTTTCCTCTCCCATAGTTATTTCATTTTCTTCATACAAAAAAATTGAAATTAGTAGAGCTACTTTGGGGATCATCAGATAAAGAACATTTATATTCCCTAATGGGAACCGATTCGAAAAAACTTGTTGTCATGATACATCACATAGGAGGTCTTACTGACAACTCCCTTGTTAAGTCAGATTGAAAATATCTAATTTTAATATCAAAATGAGATGATATGAAACAATGAAATGATCAAGAATAAAATAAAGTATTGGATAAACTTTAGAAAACCATTAAATTACCTACCACTATGTCTTTTCGGGATTACACATTAGTAGTAGTGATCGCATAACCTTTTCCTTGATCCCTAGGCATTTTTTGAGGTATGTTTCTTGGAATCTTATGACATACATTTTCAAAATGGCCCATTTTATTAAAGGTGTAGAACTAAAAATTGAAAACCTCTTTTTTCCCCTACAATAATGAGATTGATTGCCTTTTTCACCACACTTGTTAGAAACTCTCATTCACTGTAGGCAAGTACTGGGGTGTTTTTTCACAAATTTAATGTAGGTTAATATTCTACATTTCCCTTCAACCCCTTATTTCCATTCCCAATGTTTTTCGATTTTATCTCATTCTCTTTATTTTATTTAAAGTCATATGATTTAGAGAATATCTTTTCTGTCTTCAAATCACATGAGACAATATCTTTGTACGATGAGAATAACGGTGAGACTAATGCTCAATAGAGAAATGGTTCTAACCCATTAATGAATAAATATATCATACTCATTGGGTTACTTATATATTATGTTGCATGAATTTATAACCTTTTAATGTTTTCCTCTTTCTTTTAGATATTCTTATCCTCCATTTTCCTCAGACTAAGAAATTGTATTTACTTATCCGCCCGATGGTCACGAGGAAATTATTTTTCTAAGAAAATCACTTTAGAATCCCTCCATTCCATGTATGGAACTTCTTCATCTACATATTTGTATTTGATTAATGACCACCATTGATCTGTATCTCCTGTTAGGTGATAAACTACCATGAACACATTTTCCCTTTCGCTAATCCCCAAAGCATGCAATAATTTCTCTATAGAACGTATCCAATGTAACGATACTAATGGATTTCTACTCCCGCTGATTATTGGTGTTTGTTTCCTCATGAAAAGGACTATCATTGATTATCTGTGTAGGGGAGAAGGGTTCTCTATACGTGTAATGTTATTATTCATAACCTTATAGAGTTGTCCTAGCATGGTGACAAGCTGATCAACTCAAGTTGCATCACCAGCTACACTATAATTACCTTGAGTATGAGAGAAATCTCTAAATTAATTACGTGCGTTGATATGGTTTCCATTCCTTAAACAATGTGTTATTTCTTTATAATAGCATATATTAGATTAGTTTATTAATTGCAATACATAATTCCAATCTTGTAAAACACCTAACATAAATTGAACAGTTTATTGATATAATCCACAATCAAAAAAATTTATTCTTTGAGGAGGTATATACTTATAAATCCTTCATAATGGTTTGTAATAATATTTAAATTAACCTATTCATATCTCCTCGGGAGTGTCGTAACCAAAAGTGCAACAAGGCACGTTTTCATGTACCATGATAACGAAGGTGAAGCCTGAAACTCCTTTTCATTGTTTTTACTCCTAGGTAAATTTGTGCCATAGTGGCCTCTACCTTCTCATATCCAAACATGGTTGTATTTCTTAGAAAAAATATAAAATCTCTATATTAACAAAATTCTGGTATGTTCTTCTATACAAATCATAAAGTCTATCTTAGGGTAATGTCCTCTAACCAAAGATTATCAAAATCTAGTTTCCATGGTTTGTACTAAACATTCTATGACACCAACAATAACACCTTGACCCAAATTACACATATTTAGTGCATTATTAAATAACATAGGAATGATCAAAATGGATCAAATCTTGAAAGACCGATCAGTTTCGTATCCATGGGTGTACTTGATTCTTTCTTATGTTTTACATTACATTGTAAAAGGAAAAAAAAATAAAATCATTTTCTCCATTAACCACATTTATATCCCTTATTCTATCCCTCTGGGTCAGTCATAATATAATTCTTCACATCCTGGAAAAACTAATACATAGAAAGGGGTGATATCAGATGCACAGTAAGGATAACAAT
The DNA here is from genome assembly GCA_963277665.1 of Viscum album. NCBI lineage: Eukaryota > Viridiplantae > Streptophyta > Magnoliopsida > Santalales > Viscaceae > Viscum > Viscum album. Next base: position 37,785,084 of record OY728157.1, on the reverse strand, counting down.
ATAGTGGAAACTTTCATAAATATGCATAAAAATTTAAGGCAATGTAGAAGAATAAAACACAAGACTTTTAATCATAAACTCCATTATAATATGGCCACTATAAATCAAATAATGTCTTTTAATTACTCACAAAGATATTCTACTAGTATAATAATCACATGAAATATCAATCTCCAAATTCATAATGATGGAATGCATAATGTCAGACATCATAACCACATAGTCAAGGCCTTGTTAAAAGACTACAAATAAGATTTTATCAAGGCCTTGTTCCAAGTAACTAGTTTTTCTAATGAGAACTACCGATGCATCGAGGAGAAAAATAAGGCTCCACCATTCACTATCTATGTCCAATGCATTCCTCATATGAAAAGGTTTAAACATTACATAAACATTCATATTAAAATAGCATAGGAAATTTTAATAATTTATCCATAAACCATTAATAGTGTAAAAATAACATATCCATAGTAAAAAATATCACAAAACCTTCAATAAAATATGGAATATTAGTATCATAAAAAATAAACTTCAAACAAGCTTAAAATCAATCAAAGGATATTGACATAGATAAAATCAAAGCATTTTTTGAGATATATATCTTTCTATTTTGAAATTATTTAGAAATAATATAATTATAAAAGAAATAATTTATTTTGAATATATTATTATAAGATTTTATGGGAAGCTGCAATGATTTTATAGCTGTGGAAAATAGCCACATCCGCTGTATATGTTAAAAAAAGACATTTTTACCTTAATTTTGTCAAAAATGTAATAAAGTTACTTGTTTGGAAAACAATAGAATGATTCCTTTCAAAAAAACATATGGTAAATTAAGTATATAAATGAATTTAACCTATAGTCTAGTAAATAGTAAAAATGTCTTGAATTAATTTTTTTTAAAACATGGATGTTGATGATAAAGAGTTCCCAGTAGATACTTATGTATTAACAACCTCGGATATGTGAATAGATTGTAGAATTAACCCTTACCGTGTATATTTTCTTCGTAGATGGTACGTTTACCTACTGAATAATAGTTAAATCGATGTTATTAAATTATTAAATAATCATATATATAAATATTATATCATATATGATGTTTCAATACTGCTTTGTTAATAACATTTTAGAAGTATCATTATTTTGGGTGTTGGATGATTCGTTTTCCTTTATATGCTTGGTTAAGTAAGCCTTCTTTGTTAGGAAGAGGATGTATTTGATTCATATACACAATGATATTATGTTATTAAACAATTTTTTTAATCATAAACTGAAAATTATTCTATAATGATTACGACCGAGAATGATTCTCATCGAGTTCGTGAAGACGGTAATCCATATGCACACATGAGAAAAAATACCATTATATTGATAGTGAAATCATATTGAATTGGATTTTATATCACATTTATAGAATCATTAACATGTTATATTTATTATTTATATCATTTATACTCATTATTATATCCATCCAAATAATGGAGTGTTTGAATAACAAACCACACCATGTCGTGGAGATGGTAAGCCGTACGTACGCACATATGGTGAAATTGTCATTTATTGGATGTATCAAATAACGAAAATGGTTTTACCATATTTATAATAACATAAAAGTATATATAAGGTAGTTTATTTATTGTTTTGTTAAGGAAACACCAAATAAATAGGAGGTGGAATAAGAATAGAACAATAAATTGAGTGGTGAAATTATTACCACTTCATTGGGTGTTTCTTTTTGAGTTGATCAAAAGTGCTAAAAGGTTGGATTTATGATCAACGTAAGGCCTCTAAGATGATGTTATGAATGTTGGGAAGATGTTTGGGTAGGGTTTGGCCGATCCAAATGGCTATAGAGGTGTGAAATTAAAAGATGGGTAAGTACCCTTTTATAAGAGAGATGTGGGTCACTTTAGAAAAAACATGAAATAATATTTTAGAATAAAATAGTTTTCATTTTCTAGTGGATCAAAAATAATTTATTTCGAGGATTAGGTGGGTATGGGTTTAAAACCTCTCAACCAATTGTTTTTATACAAGCTTAGGTGACCATTTTAACCTTATCTTTTTTAACTCATAGTTAAATAGTTTGACATTACCATGTCTCTTATTTTTTTTATTATATCGTTAATAAAAATACTATAACATGAAAAGAGAACCCTATGTGGTTCATTATTAATATATATAACATTATCTATGTCCTCTTACCGAACCATAGATTTTTAGGAATATTATATCAAGTAATAACATTGTTTTTGTTTTAAAAACTTAATTATGTCAATTTTGTCACAATTTAGTATTTTTTTTTGATAACACAAAATATATTATAACTTCGAATAAAATTCATTTCATCAACCCTATATGGTCATATTAATGTATAAAATTATTGGAATTAATTAAAATTCCCAATTTAAATTTATTTGGATATTTATAATATCAATTATTTTAATATTTCATTAATAAGTTAATTATTACATCATCAATGTTCCATAAACAAATTAAATTTTTTAATGTCTAAAAAATATAAATAAAATAAAATTATATAGGAAATATTTTTATATTTATAATGAATATTTATTGTTGAATATATATTGTGTGTAACCCTATATTAAAAATGGTTATTTAATAAACATTTAATTTCACACATTTAACTCCTCTTTAACTAAAATAATAATAAATTTCCTAATCTAATCCATGTGGACCAAAAGGATCATAATTTATTTTTAAGGTTGTTTTTGGTCGAATTTAATTTATCCTATAGAATTAGGATAGGTGTTAGGGAAATTATAATAACATTTTAACCTTTCATTACCCTATTTACTTGTAACTGTGGTAAATAAATGGTAAACGTTACTATCAAAAATATATTTTATTTTCATCTTCATGAACAAAATTTTACATACAGATATTAACCGTGTCTCTCGGATTTTTGAAATTCAACACATAGAAGAGGTAAAATTAATGTTTATACAAATTTTCAACTGCTCTTAGAAGGTGGGTAAGAGACGGTAAAATGTTCAATAAAATTTTATATATCTAAAATTATTATAAATTGAATCCAATGAATTAAATTGAACATATATAGGTATTATGTATATATTTTGACAAAAAGTAAATTAAAATAAAATAACAAATAATTTAAACAAAATATCGATTTTAATCAATAACACAGTGTTTTTCACTATTCATCAAAAATTTAATGTTTTTAGAATAATACAAAAAATCACCATAAAATAATTTTGATATTCCGAATCCAAAAATGATTTCCATTTAGAAAAATAAAATTTATAAAAATTTATGTAGTTGGTATTACTGTTCATAACAGCTAGTTTGATTGGTCGTGGTGTGTTAAAACTCAATGTTACGTACATCATAAGCTATTGCATTATTCTAATGGAAACATACCGTGGAATATTTGGTGATACATATGTCATATATATATTAATTCAAAATGCATTCCTAATAATTTATCATTTTATTCCTTGAAGTTCATGTTTTATTATTTAATCACATGTTTATTCCAGAACTATGATTTTCAACTCATCAACTTTATTCGTTGTATTTTTTCTGGTCATCTTATGCAATTTTCAGATCTAAAATGACGTTTAGAGCTCATTAGGAAGAACAATAAAATGTTTTTGATTATTTATCCATATTATAAATTTCGTGTACAATATCTTTTACTGAAACTAGACTTTTCTATCCTTTTTTATTTAATGTATACTTCTTCCAAAAATAATGTATTAATATGTGTAAGAGGATAGGGCTGATATAATCAAATTATTATATGATATACTTTGTATTGACACTTAAATACAATGGAACTAATTTTACAATCATATGTGAATACCACAATTCCATTTATTATGCTTATAAGATTATATCGTGGATCATGTTCATTGATTTCCTTATGATTCGTTACTTAGAAATGAAAATCATTATTCCATGATTCAAAATTTTAATCATTGATATATAGGGTATGGTTTTTATATGTTATTCTTTTGTTCTCATAGAGTTATGTTCATGTATTCCTTATGTATATACCTTTAATATATATTCACTAATGAGGTCATCCCATATCGATTTTTTGAGCCCAAAAACCATGATTTACAAGGTGTAGATGATGAGATAAATGTTCTTATTTTTAATTTCAACCCCATAGAGTCATTATTCTTGAAAACCGCAATAAATAAGGATTTATTTCTTGATATTTATAACTAATTTTTTATTCATGGAAGATGTATCACCTATGATTAGGGTGAATTAGTTGATAATATCTGTGATGAACTATTACACCATCTAAAAAACAATAAATTTTAATAGTGGGTGATTTATCTATATTGGCTGGAAACAATGATGATTATTTTAGATAAAGTCAATGTGACATGGATGGATAATCATTGGATCATAACATTACCAGTGAATTTTCAACTACTCTTCAATAACTTAGAAAGGCATATATTCCACAGTCTACAAAGAACCCCAACCTACTAAATCCTACCCCTTAGGTACACCCTTGGATCATTATAACCACCTTCACCTTCTAATTTTTTTAAAACAGAATATTACCCTTGAAGTCCTATTTGATTTATATAAATAAAATTTAGGTGACCTATTACAAGAACATATTTAGTCACCTAGTACCTCATGCATATGTTCTCTAAGACTATGGGATACATATTTGGGGGACCCAAAATTACATTATTTATCAATCAACATTGCATATAGTTTGATAAAGAGATCATTAATAAGTTTTACCTACATATACCATCTGATATAACCATTTAGGGACATATATGATGGAAAAAAATTGATAGAACGTGTTACGAGTTCATAGGAACCTGATGGGTCCTCCAGGATGAGCCCTAATAGAGAACAACTCCACCTATTTTTTTACCATCATTCAAATCAACCTATGGAGGTGTAACACTACTATTGAATGAACAGAACCATTTCTCTACACCCTAACTAATTTTATTCAACAAACCATTTCTTTAAAGGTACACCTTATAGAGATATTGATTTTCATGGGATGTGGAATTATGAATTCTATATTGTGGTTGACATGAAGTGAGATTATGTCCATCATTATACAGTGGGATAATCATTCATGGAATCCTTCATCAAACCCTTTAGCAACATGTCTTGAACAACACCCTTCCTAAAATAATTTTGGTGATGACTCCTATCATTCATGAACATCATTGGAATCCTCTTTTATACCTGGACACAGGTTGGTGATTATTATTCTGAAAATGGGTTCTGACACTGACTTCAGTGGGAATGGATAATGTGATATTAGTTTCTGATCTGAAATGGGATGAAGAATCTTATGCCCAATTCTTGGACCCTTTTCAAAAATGACCACCCATATGATTGGAAAATAAAATTTTATCTCATTTACATTCTTGTAATGTTTTCCATTTTTCAATGCAATGTATTTTATAACATTTTGTTGAATAAAACATTTTATTGTATATAATGTCAGGATTCCATCAATGGTGTTATTATGTGTCGCAATCTTATTCCCCTACCATTATAAAAATTTTTTATTAAATTTTTGTAGATTCATTTTCTATGATATCACGTGGACCCATTATTTCTCTCACAGCGCACTCTTTCAGTCATCAGGATCTCACACACAAAAACGAATCAATTTTTTTTGTCATAATTCTATGAGTGTTTTTGTCCATCCTTTTGTATTGTTTCAAATATATTTGGTTCCATGTGCTTTAAAATAATTCCATTCACACCCTACTCTACCTTTACATGCTCATGAGTTCTCATGGTCAATATTATGTATTTGTAAGAGATCATAAATTTTGGAACCCCAATTAGATATTTCCTTTGAATTTTGACGGATGTATTTTTTAATGAAACCATTTATGGGATGATATAAATTTCATACTTTTATATAAATTAAACAAAAATTTATTTGGAAGAATATTTTTAAAAAATTACTATAGATTTGGATTAAGGATTCTGTTTTTCAAGTGACTTAGTTTTGGAAGACTAAAATAAATATACAAAGATATTTATTATAAAAAATAAAATAATAATTTTATGATGGAGCATATTAAATTACATAACCCCATAAAATTTAAATCAATTTATTCATAATTGAATGTGAATAATTTATGTTTTTAATACCGCAAATGCAGTTATTTCGAGGTTTCAATTTCATGAGCTCTAGAATTTCATTAGTTGTTCATAAATGTGATTCATGGAAAAATATGTTCATAGAATTTATGTTCTATTATCATGTTCAAATAAAAATAAATGATGATATGAAAAAGCCTTCCCAAGATGATTATAACATTTAAACATACAAAAAATTTGTATGAAAATGAGATTGTGTGGCTTATAAAAGTTACATACTGCAATATTTTGTTGATGAGATCATGGACTAACCTACCCAAGTGTGTGACTTATTGGTAGGTTAGAATTGAAAAAAAAATATTCAAAAAGATGAAAAATTTCATCATTGAAAAAAAAAAATTATTAATTAATATTTTGAAAATTCATTGATCATATTTTATTAGAAGACATGATGGAATAGTGAGTCTTTAAAAATGTGTACAGAAATATAAATAATTATTAATTCAAAGTTCGCAATCAAGTGGGTGATATCATTTGTTAAATTTTAACCTTTTTAATTTATAATCACTTTTTGACAATTTTCTAGGTAATTGTTTATGAGAAACAACTGACCATGTCAATAGGTGTTCGATGTACTTGTGTTCATGAGGTATTTATATATATAAATTTTCATTTAAAATGGTTTTTATGATCCATTTTCATGTACTTATAGTATTAACATTCTATTAGTCGATATATATATCATGTTAATACATGGGTAATATGATTTTCTATGATCTGAGATATTTTTATGAAAATTTGAGGTGTTTGGACCAATTTACCATTGTGAATGGTTTCTACTAAGTAACAAAAATTGTTCTCCATCTTCCAGAACTCCTTCAAAAAATGGAGTATCCTAAAATTCAATGATATACATCCCCTACACATTTAAAAATACTATATAGCGGAAATTGGAAATTGTTGATGAATTAGACCTGAAGAGGAAGTGTAGATATCATGTTGCACTCATAGTTACTCATATCATATTGTAATACCATAGAATGATGGGATGTTGAATACCATGGACCTATAAAAATTCACTTGGTGTGAACATTGTTAAATAAACCATGAAACTATGCCAATAGACTAGCTTCCTCTAATCCATATGAATGGAATTAAGATAATGGTCTACACAAAGTAAAACTCAACATGCACAGTTACCGTGAGCAATTAAATAAATTCCACAAACCTCTCATATTCAGGTATATCCACTCATTAACCATTGATTATTAACACGATCCACTACTACAAAATAATGGTTAGATATTTTAACAAAACTATGAACATTTTAAAGGGTATAATTATTCTGGTAGGATAATATAATCATTGGAGGAGAGCATGAAAATCATTTTATGACATATTTATAGATCATTTATTAGAGTGGCATGTAATTTTTTTTCCTTGCTGACCACAATGAACAATAGAGGTAACAAGTGTTTTTTTGTTCTATCTTATTAATTTTTTAGATAAATCCCTTAATTTCTGTAGTGTGGTTTCAATGGAGGGTCATTTATCAAAATTTAAATGTTGTTATACTTACTTTATAGTTATTTTTTTAACTTCTATATTAATTATGATTTCAATTTTCAATTCCATTCATTCGTTACCCCGAACCATGAAAATCATTTTTGGTGACCTCAATATGATTTTGAGTGACTCAACATGTTATCATTAGGTATTATCAATACCACCCCTGATTTGTACATATTGAAATATTATATAAAATATCCCATAGGGTAAGATGTAAATTTTATTAAATTTTAATAAACCCTACTAGACTTTTGAGGTTTTGGTACAATTGAATTTAAATTTTACTGATTTGTTTTGGGAAATCCAACTCTCAACATGGAATATTCCCAAACACATATACTGAAGGATGTATCCCAAACATAACTTTTTATTATGTTAAAATTATAAAATGGGGAAATCATTTTTTAGAGTTGAAAACACTTAGATGTTTTAATGTAGGGTGGATTGAAATATCTATGATTTAATACACCATTGAATGAATCCTTGAATAATTGATAGAATAACTCACATTGGAAATACCAATGAATTAACATGTTGAATGGACCCATATTTTCAACATAATTATAGTATATTGTTGGGGTAAAATTCCATTTGGGATGCAAAAAAAAAACCATTTAGATGGAATGACACTTTTAATAATGGTGTTGTGGGTCTGAAATTTACTAGAAAAAAGATTAGATAATGTTCAATAATATATATGTCCCAAAATAAACTAATAGAATATGAACATGCCTTCCCATGTAAAGGTAACCCATCTCTCCCTACTCCTATGTACAGGTCTAGGTGTTACAAAGTCCCTAATTTACATAGGATACCCACCTTACTTCCCACTACTGAGGTTGTGTATGGGTAATGTTCTTAAAATAACATTGAATATGTATTTATATAATATTTTCAGTTTTAAGTTTTGATGAAATCATCCATTACATTTTAAATGACATCCAAATTTAATATTTACCATTTTATTAATGAGTTTAAATTTATTTATCATAAAGATAATTTATATGTATATATATATATTAGTTTTGTTATATGATTGACCATTCTCATTCTATAAATACATGTTCATAATAATTTGTAATTTTGACATCAGGTAACTAAAACCCGGACCTTATACATTATATCAGTATGTAATAGTTCATAAAAATTATTTCAATAGATATGACACCATTCCCAATTTAGGGAGGAAAATGATTTATAGTTCAAAAATAATTTTTTTATTGGAATCATTTAAAATTTCATCATTTGCGTGTAGTGTTTAATTTCTAAATCCTAGCGTGAACTATTAATTATTGACCCACCATCAAGATATTTGGGAAAACATGATTTAGGTTGATCCAAAAAATTTAACTAATCCAAATATTTTATCCCTTCATGAAATATTAGCTCATTATCAAAAATAATATCCAGGGACCCTTTAATATATAATAATTAATTCATAGCGTAATATAAATATGACATGGAATATGCATTAAATATTAATTCATAGATCACCACTATTGTTTAGGGAAAAAACATCATTTTCATAAATGGTCGCTAAAAAGATTCTCCAAAAAAATAAAACCACAAATCATGTGTTTCACCTAATGGTGAAATCAATACAGCTGTAATATGAACATTCCAAAACAACATGCCTCATCCCAGGTAATTTTTCATCGACCTATACATGGGTAAGCTACTCCCTGGTTTAGTGTCCTTATAAAATCATTACACATTCCTATTATCCTATCTTATATACCAAATTAGTTATAAAAATACATCCAATACCAATTTTTAACATCCAATTCCTTGTTCACTCTGATGTAATCAGAGTTCATTGGATATATGGTCACATGAATTGCTCCGGATAATACACATGATTCAAACTAGTAGCAAGGGGGAATGTGTCTTTGTATAGAGACCATTTCTTATTATTAGATAGTATTATAATAGTATATGATAGTGAAATAATAGATAAATTATTATAAATATTAACAAGAAATAGTGGAATTATAAATAATTCATCTAGATAAATATATCTAGTTTCATATGAACAAATAATCAATTTTTTATATGCTTCATGAAATTGGGATACATGGAATTATAAAAGGGGGATTACATGATATTCCAAAAATAAACAAAAAAACACCATCTATCTCCAATATAATATCAATAATATGCTCGATCCAATACTCCCGTACTCCATACTTGTACATTAAGTCTATAATCCAAATTAGAATCATACCATTCATTCATACATGTGACCATAAAGTCTATTTGGGAATGAATAACTTTCCCAAGAAGGGTGTCAAATATACTCACTAGGACACCAAAAATATCCTCTTTTATGATCTATCCATTGCATCTAAAATTTAAGTGGGAATATATAACAATGTATGGTGGAAATGTAATAGTAATCAAGTTAGGTAGGCTACATAAAGAACATATGAAAAACACTACCTACTTCAGCCTATGCCATGATACATTTGAACACGTATCACAACATAAATATATACATATACATATTTATATGTCTGTATATTCCCTCTATATGCAGTAAAATATATTTCCATAAATATATTTATATATAATACTTTTTAAAACATTAGGTGTATATCAGGAATCCATGCAAAATCATAAGAGTCTCATAGTGTTGTAAGGGATTTCTTACACGATTATAATGTGGAATAATGGGATCTATTTTTGAATATCATAAATATTAAGTGATTTCATACTCAAGAATCATTAATCATATGAGATTCCATGGAAGAGTATAATGAATCTAAATGGATGAAATTCTTACATATCATAAATCATAAGGGGTATCATGCCTCAAATCAAAAATCATAAGGGCTGATGCTGCCAAGTATCATAAAACATAAGGGAAACCATGTGTGAGTATCCTAAGTATTGTGTGACACAATACCTAGGTAACAATATTAAAAATAATTAGTGAAAAGTATTTAAAGTAATACCATTCATGGTATCTGACCATTATATATTTCAATTAGTTTAGTGTATAATCCAAAATGTGTCTTTACAACATTTTTCATGTCGATACATATAACTTTCATGAAATTTTATGACATTTCATATAGGTTCCAATGCATGAAGAGATATATGTCAGTCCGGTCATAAAAGAATTTATATAGTTAATTGTAATTTCAGAATAACATTGGACGAGGTGGATCAAGTAAAATTAGTAATCATCCTTCATGGAAAATGGTGTTTAATACAGTTCCTAACTAGTCTAACAATTATATTTATGATGAATCTTGTTTTTTAAAGGAAAAAAATTTATGGAATAATTCATCATGATACATGATGTTTTATAAATCTTATTTAATGTATTATTACTAGAACCCATGACATAATGCGGTAGATGACTCCTCAACTAGTGTTTGATTCAAATCCAAGATATAAAACAATAAATTAGAGAAATAGATGAATACCATGAAAATTATGTATTTTACCTAGGAAGGATTTTGAATAACAAATTTAATGATAAATTTAGAAATGTAGGTAGATTATTGGTGACCATTTATTTAGCTATTGAAGATAACTAATTGTGAATTACTCTGAGTCTAATATGAATATGTAACTCAAATCCTATCTTGGATTCAGTAGGATAACTCTCAATAATTTTTCTATATGATTCATGTGAAATTAAGTATAAATTAGGGTTAAATATTATGATAGAAGGATCGATATCATATTTCACCTTTTTTTATAGGTCTACATTGTTTGACTACATGGTTAGGACAAATCATGTGCCCACCATGTGAACTGCATTAATGGAAATAAACATTCCGGATATTCATGTGGTTTTGAAAAAAAAATTCATATCCCATTCACCCTGATGTAGTATCTCATCACCATGCATTACGATTTAACAAGACCATGTGGCCTTTGGTGCATAATTTAATCAATCAATACATCCATCTTGTTTCATAAAAAAGTGGGGGGAGTGGGCTCTGAAAGATTCATGGGCACTCTAGAAATGTTCCTAATTATATTCATCACATACATAAGGATTACTATGAAAGAATTAATTATTAATTTAATGTATTCATAACACATCAAAAATATTGATCTTATGATAAATAAACATTTAAATGATGATTCCAAGGAAATTGAAAAGGGGGAATGAGATGTTCTTGATCATAATAGAGTAAGTATTATTTCACTCAATGTTAAAAATTTTGATCCATCATTACCAATTTTTTAAATATTGTAATTAAATTTACTTCTTTATGTTATAATAGTAATAAAAAAATTTTGTAATTATATCGAGTTTGGACATAAATGGATTTTTTTCACTATTAAGAAGAAGTATTCGAAAAAATGCATTAATAAAATATTTTATTCAATTAACAATATTTTATATATTTTATATATTCCTTATATGAATAAACATATATACAATATATAGAATAATAATTCTATGGTTAATTATATTCCCATCATCAATTAGAATTGTTCCTTATGTTATATAAATTAAAAATGATTCCAAAGACTCCATAAATATAGAATTTTGGAACCATTGAGTTTTTGGTAATTTGAAAAAATAATATTATTAAGTAGAGAAAATTAAAGAAGTACATTGTAGTGGAAAATGTTAAAGGGGATGTATAATATTGGGTATCATACTATTATATATATAGACCAAATAGTTATTATCATTGTATTGAATTATGGTACATTTTTACTATTTCCAATAACATTAGTTAGTGTGGTTTTGTGTTACACATGAAATACATGTATGAAAAATATGAAATATGAAATATATTTCTAATTAAGAATAAAAATCAATTAGGAAATACTTTTAAGATTATAATCTCAGATCATGGTGGTGAATAATTAATCTAGGAATTCATTGATCATGTGATGGTTTATAGAATTCTTCCACAACTCACAAGACCTGGAAGGACAAAAATATTCTTGGTCTTAAAAGAATAATCATACATTGTTGGAAATGGTTTAGATAATATATTATGGGGTTATTTTCTTGTGACTAATTTATTAATATTTTAATTTTTCCCAAGTAAATTACCCATAAAGACACCATTTAATATATATAATATCTCAATAGTACATTTCTGAATATCATAGATTTTATTCCTTAAATAACATGACTGAATTATTATAAATGTTACTCTATAATTGATAATTTTTTATTTGATTATTATCCTTATGAAAATACGGTATTGTATTTATATATTCCTATTGATAATAAAGTGTTTTGGATAAATTTTCTACAATATTTGTGATGGATTCTATCAATCGTGGAGTCAATGGGTTACATTTTGAACTTCAAGATGGTAAAGATCAACAAAAAAGAATATTTATTAAGATATAGGATTTTTTGGTTCAACATATATGTTTCTATGAGGAACTCACTCATGATTCATAACATTCATAATGTTCTGGTAGGATTCTTCATGTTATCCTGAGATATGGATTTCTTATTGGTATTTTTATTGAAATTATGTTCACAAATGATGCACTTACTACATACTGGTAGGACATTAAGAGTTTTGATTATATAAAATGCACGAATACCATGAAATTTGAAATATATCATAATTACAATAACAATGCTTTGACCATGGTTGATGTACCTTAAAAGTTAAGGCCTTTAAGTTTAATGAGTAATTCGTAATGGACAATTAACTTTAATGATCCAGTTTCTATCTATAAATCATGATGGATGTAAAAGGATTATATAAAAATTCATTATATTTATTATAAAGATAAATTTTCTACCATAACAATGATAATTAAGATTTGGATATTTCGGGCCATATCTTCTCGCATTAATTTTTACATATATCAAATTCATGTTATTAAATATTTATATAATGGTAATTTAGTTTATGAAGATCATATAATAAAACAATTTTTTTGAAATATAATATTGTTTTAGAAATGGTGTCATAGAAGTAAATATACATTTATATATTGAATCAATATTCTCAATGTTTTAATATACTAACCGATGATGATTTTAAAAAAATATGGCATCGTTGAATTCATGGGTGATTCTCGGGTATCGAAGAATATTAGTGGGAATTTAGTTGTGTATCCTGATACTATATGTAGATGATATACTTTTTATTGGAAATGACATCCTAAAAAGTCAATTTATATTCATTTATATGGGTATATAATTTGATATAATGTACATGGATGAAATAGAATACACACTCGGTATGAAGATCTAAATATTCATATTTTAGAGGGTTATTATGATTAGTTGGGAAAAATAATTTATTAAATAGATAAAGATATATTGAATGGACAAATTTAAAATTTTTCCTAACTAGTGTTAAATATAATGAATATTAGGAAGATTTAGGATTTTCTGGTGATATAGAAAGGTCATATACAATTCACAATGCCATTTCAATCGGTTATAGAATGAATTCCATATTTTTTATTAGAGTTGATGTCACATGTGATACTATTATTATTAGTATATAACAATAAAATCCCAATGAGATTCAGTGGATATATAAAAAGAACATCATAATGTTCTTAAGTAGGACTATGGATATGTTTGTGGACTTAAGAGGAGATCATGTGTTATGTGAATAAGGATACAAAAATTCTTGTTCTTATTCTAATAAGAGTGATTAAAATTTTTATTATTGATTCATGTTTATCTTAAATGGTAAATCGATCAAATATATTTTTTTAAGACAAAATCATTATGATAAACTCACTAATAAATGTAGAGTACATAACGTTATCATATGCTCTGATGGATTATTTGTTGATAATTATGTTCATTACAAAATAAGATTTTATTTCTGGAATCAAGGGTGAAATAAATATTTACTAAGACAATAATTGAACCATTTCCATGGACAAGGAGACCCTATCCTAGCTAAGGAACAAAAAGAGACTTTTCAATTAAGGTTATATCGAGTCTCTTCATATATGATATCTATGATATTTTTTCCTCATATTCATAATTTATCATGAATTATAATAACTGAAACCTCCACTGATCATTCATCATTTTGCATTGAAATTTATTTTATGTGAATATTGCAATGATAATATGCCCCAATGTATAACATGTAATTATCCTTAATTTATTATCATCATATAGTATTATGGAATTTAATGACATGTTTTGATTAGTTTTAATAGTTGACACAAGACACAGTAAGTGAAGTCTTATTTTTTAAACTAACATACCAAGTATATCCCATGGTATATTATAGTTATCATTATCTAGAGGGTAGTGTGTTTATTGTAAATCATTTTTACCTGACATTGGATAGATAGCTATTATGAAAAACATAATAAAATTATACCTTTCAAATGAAAACCATTTCTGTATTTCAAATTAGGAGTGGTTTAGTATGATTCTAGTTATTTCATTAGTTGGTGATCAATTAAAATTATAGTTTAACCTCATATAATTAGAAAACGAATATACTTCTTTATTTAATTAGACATATGGATTATATGGACATTTATAGTTTATTCAAATATTATTCAATCAACTTCTTAAATGTGGGATGCACGATGGGATCTTATTCGTGATGAATGAAATGTGACGTAATCATCGACCATGTCCTTATGTTTTAATGGAATGAAGAATGTATGAAATGTGAGGTTATCATCGAACATGTCGTTATGTGTTTGAGTTGTATTATAACAAAATAAATTTTAGCTTTAGTATAAATGATTATTTTCTATGGGCCACTCTTTATATGAAACAATGAAAAAACGTTTTTGAATTTATCATCAATGATACTACAACCCAAAAGTTCACATAGTAATGAATTAAACTAATGGTCATGTCTTAGATAATGTATGATTTCTAAAATTAATAGAGGTTGATAAATATTGTATTCATTTTTTTCTATGGATTCAAAATGAGTTTTGATGTTTTTAATAAATTACCATAGTGATTTTAATATAAGTGGTATATTTGTTGATATGTAGTTAAATTTCGATATATCATATTTTATAATATGCTCAGATCATAGGTAGGGATATCCATGAAATGGATATAATATCCTGTGATATAATTAAATTATATAGCAGTGTAGGATGTTTAATTTAGCATTTATTGTATGATGCAATTGTATTATAACACTACAACATCGGTTATATAGGAATTTATCTAGACACTACCTCCCATACACATTATTCTATTATTTTAACATTGATATGGTTTATTTAAGGCATGAAAAAAATTTAATGGATGTGTTCAATGCAAATAATGTAAACATGATGTATATTATTTGTTCTATGCGATTGAATTTAAGGTGTCCATATAGATTACACACTTAAATAAATTAATGTAATCTAAGATGGGTATATAATGGGTGAAATCTATCCTGTCGATACACCATTTATTCATTGAATCATACTAAAACTCTCTTCTACCTAAACATTAATTCATATTCCCATGATATCATTATAAATAGTTTAGCTACTTTTAAATAATCAATTGGAAAATATGTATCCATGGGTGGTATATCAGTTATGAAGGAAGGATGTGTTGGCCACTACATTACTGTTTTCCACCTATAATATAATCATGGTGTTCTTATGGAATAAAACACACTACAGTTATTCTATAGGAGTATTTTCCATAATTTATTATAATATTAATTTTGTGCAGTAAAATTATACCACATTATTGGATTTTAGACCTCTATAAGTTTATTAGAACTCCACCTCATTCCTGATTAATATATCATATCTTTTATATAATGGAATATTGGCCATAAAATATTAATTATTGTGCTATAGTTTTTTTGAGTACTGTGACTTATCCATCACTTATTATGATGCTAAATATTACTGAAATAATATATATTAAATTTAATTTCCTTATATTTATAAATATCTACTGAGTCAAATAAATTATAAAATACATGAATTAATAGATATCCATATTTTTGGATATTTATTTAAATTATAATGTATTTATAAATTACTAAATTATAAATTAAATATCATTAATTAGTCCACTTTTGTGAACTTTTTATAAAATAAATATTCTTAATATTAATTATTAATACCAAGGTACCCATTTCATGTTATACCAAAAGACTTGTTATTTAGATCAATGTTTTTTGTACAAAAATTTGAAATGAAATTTATAATATCTTTTGAAATTATTATGTAAGGTATCTGTAAAAAAAATTAAAATGAGGAATATTTAGTAATTATTAATTTAAATTATTAACATTAAATTCTTTATTTGATAAATTTTCTAATCCATATAAAAAATCTATTGGATAATTGATATGATTTTGTTTTAGATAATAAATAATATACGGTATTTTGGTTCTGGTAATTCATTCCATAATAAATATAGAATAAATATATTTTATATCTCATTTAATATCATATAATAAAAGTAAATTTCTTATAAAAAATTAAATATATAGGTGGTTATATTCTAAATTAATATAAAATAATTTTATTCATTTATTTATGGGATTCCCCTAAATAATAGCTAAAATGAAATGAGTTTATAGTTGATAAATAAATAATATTCTCATAAATAGTTTATTTGAAGATTAAATCTATGAATTTTTTATTAATTTAATTAATTCTAATATTTTTTATTATATATATATTTACAATGTATATGATGAGAATTATTGTATGCTTTATTTTAATGAGTAAAAATATATATTTAGAATTCCATTCATGGATTTAAGGAGTTACATTCATGTTTTTATGTTTTATTTAGTTTTATTTATCATAGGTAGTCAAAATAAGTTCACATCCACCTATAATATAAGATCCATAAAAATCAACTGAAATTTCATTATTTTTTTTCTTTGAACCGATGGGATCGAAACAAATGAAAGATAATAAACATATACATTTTGGAAACCATTTATCTATGATCAATGAAACTGCAAAAAGAACATAGTTCCACTAATTATATCAAATGGTCCATCCATACAATGTATTTCAATTCATGGTAAGTTAAATAATATACAAATAAAAAATTATTTAAAGGGGCATACTAAGAATTAATGTATAACAAAATATGAATATAAAAAAACTGGTATAGAACATAAATACAACAAATGGCCACCTTTTATAATACATAATAAATAAAAGATACCTAAAATAAACCAAGGATACACATTTATGTTCACCATAAAAAATCTAGATAAACATCCTACACATCCACTAAAAGAGTTTTTGAGTATGAAATTCCAAAAATTGAAGGCTTTCCCAAAATTCGACCATAAAAATATAACAAAGTCCCTAAATCTAAAAATATTTATTTATGAATTTAGGGTGTGAGATTCAAACCTATTTGGATTTCAACTATTATTCCATAAATGGAAATTTCAAAAAATTCTAGATATAATACTATCAATTGGTTTAATTATAAAAAAATTGTTCTTTTGAAAAATGACTTATAAATGTTTTATAATTTTGTTATGGAAACCATGAAACAGTAGAAAAACAAAATCGTCCACATTACATTATGAAACTATATATAATTATTTTTTCAAAAACCACTTAATAATTAATTTTTATGTTTATAGTATATTAAAATAAATATCAAAAATAAAATGATAACACATTTATACGACTAATATGTAGAGTATATATAGGGAAAAATATATGAATTGAGAAAAAAAGACATACATTATATATTGGAATCAATGAATAATAAGTAAAATAAAGAACAAATTTAAACCAATAATAATATGAAAAATATGAATTGTATGTAACATGCTGTAAAATAGGGAAAAAAATATAAAACATTGTAATATTATAAATATTAATTCAATTTTTGATATATATAATCGGTGCAAGATATTAAATATTTAGTGAAATAATCCCTGATATACATTGGAAGAATCATTTATTTATCATATCAATTCATCCCTAAAAACATAACTTTCACTCCCTTAACTAACTAGTGACACTCCCTAGTTGGGATCAAATAACCCAAGAAGGGAAATCCTGTCAGTTCCCTAATAAAATTGGCACAACAACCTCTATTAATATCCCATTAAGACACCATTCATTCTCTTTATAATTTTAGAATAGTGTGAGGATGTATTTGAATCTTATCAAACTCAGGTCAATGACAAACTATTAGAAAAACAATGAAACTAATAACCTCAACAAACTCTCGCAATCCTTTTTCAAAAGGCCCCATTAATAAATTTACAAAAACACCAATAACTATCATGTTCAATCACTAAAATCATATGTAATCAAAATTCTATAGAGATTAACTCATGAAATTTGTCTACTATAAAAAAAATTATATAGTCATTCCAATAGGTATCCATGAGATATTATAAAATTTAATTTTAAAAGACCCTTGGAATATTATTTTATAAACTGATTATATATTTAAAATAATAATTGACTCCACTATAACACCCCATATAACAGAAATAAGATTTTATAAACATTAAAATAATCATGATATATTTTTGTTAGAAATATTTTTTATTAAACAAAATGCATAGTCCATAAAATTATATGAATAAAATTAAAAAATATAAATGTTTATTAGAATTTGACCCTATTATAGTAACACATTTAAACACCTAAATATTCAAATAAAAAATAATATAAAAAAATTACTCTAACATCCCAATTAATTTTAGAATAACACTATTTTCAACTCAACGTAGTATATAAAATATACTTTTTTAATGAAATCATATTTATAAAACCGAAGATCGTCATGGAAAATTGTGAAAATTGAAAAAAATGGAAACTCATGTGTCCAATAATATTGGGAGGGGAAACCCCAACATAGATGAATAGATAAAAGTCTGATAAGGTATCTCAATGAATGGTGAAAAAAAGACAAAATTTACTCGGACAAAAATATCCCATAGGGTTCACTCAATACAACCTTTTAATATTATTGAAAATAATAAAAATAATATAGGATATAAGGATAGAAAATAAATAAAAATCATAATGGAATCAAAATGAACTATATTTTATGATCGAAAATTAAAAGAGATAGAAAAATAGGGAATTCCTTTGCAGCTTAGAAGAGTCGACACACAAATATGAGGGGAATAAAAAGCTGTTAGGGAATATAATGTATAAGGAAAATTGAAATTTTCAATATTAATTAGTTTGGGATGTTTTAATGTTTTCAACAGTGTTGACCAAACTATGATCCAACAATACCCCTATTAATATTATACTAGAGAAAATTGTGTATATTTTCTATATGGATTGAAAAAACATGAGAAAGTGTAATCTAAAAACTATAAGGCATCATTCATGTTCATTACCGGGTTGGTACTAATTTCTTTCTAAATATAAAATAGGAAAAATTATTAAATTGGATTTTGTACAAAATAAAATACCCCAAAACTCCTCGTAAACAATAAAAAAAAATAACTAACGAAATGTATATTCTGGTGTAAAAATTTACCCCACTATAACACTATATTAAAATTTGAATTCATAGAAGTCTTGACGAATGAAATAATATTCTTAACATAACTAAAGATTATAAGCAAAATAAAGTAGAAAAAGAAAACCTAAAGTGTAACCCATTAACACCACAAAACAACAATCATTACGAAGAATAGCTCTCATGGAAATCAATCCATTTCATGTCATTCATCCCATTTAGAAGACTCATTGAGGAAACATTTTGGGAATCCTAATGTAAATATTTCAAAAGTCAAGTCATTATAATTTTCCCCTTACTATATATTTTTTTCATTTCTCATGGTGGATCAAACGAGAATAATGAATCTAAGGATCACAACAAAAAGCATTAAAATTCACATATAATTAAATAAATCATGGTAGATCACTAATCTCAAAAGCACATGAATTCATTTATAAAAACATGAATTTATGTTCAAAATATCACAAGGAATCTAATAACATCCCATTACTCAAATATATTATTATCATTCAATAATTAGAGTTTTTTGATATCTTTCCCTGTATGTAACACAAATCATTAAAAAATATATATTTAAATAAAATATAAAAGTTTATGAACCACAATTAAAAACCTTGAAATTGAATTACTGAAATTTTTTTGGATTAACCACTTCATGGATTACATATACAAAATAAAAGTGGATTTTAATATTTATGATATTTAATTTGTTTAAAAAATAACTAATAATATTTTTTATATTGTAGAATATGGATTTTGAAATGATAAAGGACATTTATTGGATATGAATATCTATTTCATTCAACATGTGATTAATGATGAATTGAATATTCTAATATTAATTTTTATCAACACAATAATATAAAAATGATAATAAGTAGGAATAATAATATTTTATATTTCCAGAATTCCCTTTTAAATTATATAGTAGATTAAATTGTATATTTTTTTTATTAAAAAAATTCAATTTATAAATTTTTTAAATTTAAAATTATAAAAATTGATTGCATTTTTTAAATCCTTATAATTAACTAATATTTTCATTAATATTTTTTTCTTATTTTGATAATTATATTTTTTATTCAAGAAATAACATTTTCAAGTAATATGTAATTTTAGTGGAATAATTATTATATATGAAAATCGTAGATATTTAAAAGAAAAATTATGAAATAAAAAATTTAATTTGGATGTCACATAATTAATTTTAAAATACAATTTTAATGTGTAAAACCATTGAATAACATTTTTAAAACAAATTTATTTATTAATTTAAAATAAAAATAGTTTTCAATATTATTCTAAATTAATTATATTTCATGGGATATTTATTTTTTTCATCAATTATAATACTAATATCTAAAAATATTATAACAAACCATATTGTATACAGAATTTTATTATCCAAAATTATTTTACAAATTCTCTAATTTTGAATATTAAAAACCCTATTTATCAATAATAATTTTTTACATGATTATGTGTGTTTATTTAAAAAAAATTCTCTCAAATCAATAAACTATATTTCATAAAATTATTTTAAAACATTAAAATAATTATATTAAATTCGATAAATATTTAAATATTAATAACGAGTATTGGAATACATAATTACTATTAGAAATTAATTACTAATATAAAATTAAATTAAGATAATTAGAAAATGGTAAAAATTGGACTAAAAAAATAAAACTTATCAAAGCCATTTGTTCATGTGGTGAATTTTGACCTGTAATCATTTTATTATCCCCATTTCTATTTTGGCCTTTGAAACAAGAATTGTTGCATTAGATTATTTATGAAGAAAGGGTAACTCACAAAACTAGCCTTAGTTCAATTATAAAATGGTAACATATTCACAATATCCATTCTCTATAATCATTTTACATTCTATATGATACCCTTTAATTTTAACCTAACCATAACCCTCAATGAAAAACCTAATATCCTGCTAAAACACAGTTTTTGTAATCCATTCAAAATCAAGGTGACTTACAAGGAAAATTCAATTCCATGAGGTGATTATTACAACTACATAGTATTAATAACAATTAAATTCATTAAAAATTAGAATAACATTAAAAATATAAAGGAAATATAATAGTTTTATACTTTAATTTTTGTATATTAATCTAATTATAATTGTTTACTCATATACACAATACATTAAGAAAAATAAAATCATGATTCATGGTTGTGTGGAATATTTCATCAAGGGTATAACAATTTTGGCTTTCATTAAACAAAATATATGGAAGTATATAAGAATTTTTTTAAATGATTGACATTATTTTTATTATATTATTTCATTTATTTTATGAAGTATTAATGAACTTTTTCCGGAAATGATCAATACATAATCATTGTTAATTTAATCATATAAAATAATCTAACTAAGAGGATATTATTTTATTCATAATATATAATATTTTCAAATCCAGTACCCATTCTCATAATTAAATAAAATTTTAATATATCACACTTATAAACACTATATTATATCATTATTATTATATTATTATTATATAAAAACCCACCTCATATTCATCCATCCAATAAGGGTATGTTTTTTTTTGACTCATTATTACGACCAAATTTTATGATTTTATAAATTTATATCATTATGAAATATGGGATCATAAATACTCTTATTATCTGGAATTGATGTTTAAATAATTATTTATTAGTATTTTAAATTTCATATCAATATTAAAATCATTAATTAATAAAACACCCTTCAATTATAAAGAATCATCAAAACATGACTTATATCAATTTCAACTTCAAGTATAATGTTATAAATACTCATTAATAGAGATTGAAACATTATAAATAAATATAAATAAACCATAAAAGTATATTTAATTTCTTATTAATGAAAAACTGTATAATAAAAATGAATATGGACATTACTATTATGGAACTGGTACGAATGACAATGAATTTGAACACATGATAAAGAAAGTCACTTGAATTCATATATAAAATTACTATATATTAAGGGTATTAATGATAATTTATATGAATAAGATTATATGTTAACTTATTAGTTAAATTAGTTATTCAATATTATGATGATAATGCACTTCAAATGAACTAAGAAATAAGAGGTATGGGGTTTCAGGTGAAATTACTCTCTTTGAGACATGATTTGTATTACAGACCTAGTTTCATAATAATAGTGAATATAAGAACTATATAATTAATCATGTCTATAACGCCCCAACCCCAGTTACCCAAAGTCGATGCATTATTTTAATACATTAGCATGATTACAAGGAATCAAGTCCTGAAGGACTGGTAACTATAGCAGTCATGGAAAATAGATTACATACATGGATTTTACATTACTTACAAAACAACATATATAATCTTTTATGAACGCCATTATTCCCTTGGATTAATCCTATATATCAATAATAATACACTTCTTGGAATCCTGGGAAAATAATACATAGAAAGGGGTGAGCTTAGACGCTCAGTAAGTGTAAGCAATATAGTGGAAAATTTCATAAATAAGCATAAACATTTAAGGCAATGTATAAAACTAAAAAAAATCCTTTTAAACTTGAACTTCAGCATAATATGGGAGAAATAAAATGAAATAATTCCATTATTTATTCAAATGGATATCATACTAATCGAATAATCATATGCAATATCAATGATCACTTTCATAACGATGGAATGCATAATTCTGAACATTAATTTCTATGTCAAGGCCTCATGCCAAGTCCTAAGGTATAATTGTAACCGGAACCCAACCCAAAGGTACTATGTAACTACACTCCAACATGGAGTTCCTATAATAACTGGACACCAACCCGTAGTGCCTCTAATAACCGAACACCTACCCGAAAGTGCCTCTAATAACCGTACACCAACACGGAGTGTCTCTAATAACTGGACACCAACCTGAAGTGCCTATAATAACCAAACAACAACCTGGAGTGCCTCTAATAACCTGACACCAACCTGGAAGGTCTGCTGTAACCGGACCCCAACCTGGAACATACTAGTCCAACACATTCATCTTTCAAAAGGATGAAATATAACATAAACATTCGTATTAAAACTAGCATATGAAATTCCAAAACATTATTCATAAGCCATTAATGGCATAAAAATGACTCATCCATTGTCAAACATATCAAAAAACCTTAAATACTATATGGAATATTTGTATCATAATAAATCAACATCAAACGATTGTAAAATTTATCAAAGGATGTTGACATAGATGAAATCAAACCTATTTGAGAGAAATATCTCTTTTTTTGAAATCATTTAAAAGTCAAAAAATTTGGAAAAGTAGTCATTTAAAAATATTTTTGAATCAAAGTGTCCCATACCACTTTGAAACTATTGAAATGAATTATCATTTTATAAACATTAATGTTCATATAAATAAATCCTTAAAAACCATTTTGAAGACTTGAACATTAATGAGAATGATTTAGAAGAATAAACATTTGAAACATTTTTAATGATGTTTTAGAAAAATTTACCTTAAAATAATCCTTTTGAAAACTCTTTCATAAAACATGGACATGGATAATAAATATGTCCCAGTAGATACTTACATAAAATCAACCTCAGATAATAATGGGATTGTGAAATTAACCCTTACCAATTTGGTAACTTACGAAACATACATCCCATAAAGAGGTATTATACAATGAATATGTAAATACACATAAATAAAAGTGTATTACACAAATAATACAATTATGAGAAGTACATACACCACACAAATGTTAATAGTGTCAGTATGGTATGAATCACATGGGAATAAGGAGTGAGATTAAAACCCCTTACCTTGCTCTTTAATTTAGTTGAGGGTACGTTTAACCACCTATATGAAGAATGAAGTATGTTATTAAATTATACCAGAACCATATAAATATTTATTATATCATACATTATTCATTTATGGCTTTATACTACCCAGTTAATAATAATTTCCATGTTATATTTGAATTTCGGGTAATAATCGCTTTCTTTATCGTACGTGTTTTAACATGTTACTCTTGATTGTATCACTTAGATCATGATTTAAATACTTCCAGAATATAAAACATGATTTATTTATCATATATATTTAGAATATATAACTTTATAATAGATGTATATATGAAATAGAAAACACTGTTTATGGAGACAGTAGTCCGTACGTACGCATAAACGATGTTTCCGTTTTCATATGGTATTGAGTGGAAGTAAGTGAATAAGATATATGTAAGTACATAAACAATTATATATATAAATATACATATTTCCAGTAGCATTATTATGTCATATATTACATACTTATTAGTAATATATATTTTTATAATCGTCGATTAATGGTGAACATGGAAATTAATCCCATCGCGTCGTGGAGAGGGTAATCCGTACGTACGCACGAGCGAAAATATCATTCTTTTTATTTTAATATAATATATAATTGGATGGTGTATAGTATATAAATAATACTTATCATTATATTTTTATTATTTTCATCAAATACACATCATTATTATACCCATCAAAATAATAATGTATTGAATAAAAATTAGACAATGACGTGGAGACGGTTAGTCGTACGTACACACGTATGGTGACGTGTCATTCAAAGGGTGGATAGAATTATGAATTTGGATATACCATAATTATAATAACATCATTGTATATAGAATATAATGGAGTTATTATTTTATAATTGAAACAACAAAGAAAAAGAAGGGGAAGAAGAAAGGAACTTGAAAGATGGTGGTGACATCATTACCTCTTCTTCGAGTTCTTCCTTTTGATTTGATATAAAGGGCTTCTTTGGTTGGAATTCTGATCAAACTAAGGCCACTAGGATGAATGGAGGATATTTTATATGGTATTTTCTCAAGGTTTTGAAGAGACAAATGGCTTAGAAAGTGTGAATTAGAGTGAAGGGGGAGTGCCCTTTTATAAGAGGGGTGAGGGGAACCTTATGAAAAACATAAAATATTATTTTATAATAAATTCATATTTGATTTCTAATGGCTCCAATGTCGATTATTTAATGTATAAGGTGGGTATATGTTGAGAAAAACTTGTCCAATACGTTTTAGACATGTTTGGGATACCATTTTAACCTTATCATTTAGATTTAACTCTAAGTTAAATAATTTAACTTTTACCGTTTCTTTTTGTATTCTTAAACTATATGGTTAATAAACATACTATATACATCTAATAAAACCCCAATTGGTTCATTAATGTCATTTATATTGTTATATAAGTCTTTTTACCTAACCTTATTTTTTTAGGACCATTATATTAGTCAATAATATAAAATCTGTTTTTAAAACAATTTTATGTCAATTTTGACACTATATGGTAATTCTTTTGTTAAAATAATAAAAACATGATTATTTAAATAAAAATACATTTAATCTATCCTAACATGTCATATTCACCACGAAAATTCGTGGATGTCATAAATACTTTGAAATTATATTTATTTTAATATTTATAATACCATTTATTTGATTCTTTCATGAATAAGGTAATTACTACATCATCATTATGTCATAAATAAATTTATTTATATGATGTCTAAAAATTATAAATAAAAAACCATGATTTAGGAAATATTTTAAGCTTTCTAATGAATATTTATAATCGAATTTATCTTATGTACAACCCTATATCAATAATGTTTTAGTTATTAAACTGTGATTTTAACTCTTTTAACTCTTCATTGAATTAATTAATAATAAATGTCCTAATCTATTCCAAGATGACCTAAATGATAATATTTTATTCATAAGATTGTTTTTGGTCGAGATACATTTTTTCAATTGAATTAGGACATGTGTTAGGGTAATATTAATATCATTTTTACCTTTAATTAACAAATTTACTTTTAACCGTGGTAAATAAAAGTAAAAAGGTATGATTCACCAAAAAAAAAATTTATGTTATTGAACCACATTTTACCCCTTGATATTAGCTGCGTCCCCTTGATTTTTGAAATTCCACTCACAGAAGCAGTAAAATTATGTTTTATGTGATTTTACAAATTCTCCTAGGAGGTGGGTAAAAGACGGTGAAATGTTCAATAAAATTTTTATATATCTAAAATTATTATAAATTGATTACAATGAATTATAATGTTCATATATAAGTATTATGTATTTATTTTAACATAAAATAATTTAAATAAAATAAATTCTTATTTAAATAAAAATTCAGTTTTAACCTAATAACATAGTGTTTTTCACTATTCATAAAAAATTTATGTTTCTCATAAAAATACCAAAAAATCTTTCTAAGATATATTGGATATTATGAATTCAAAAATGATGTCTATTTTCCAAATTCACAAAATATATGTTGCATTAATTAATTTAAATTAATTCCTATTGTCAAAACAAATAGTGTGTTTTTATGAAATAATAACTATCAAAAGATTGACACTTACTTATGTCCAGTTTAAATGTGAAATTATGTTCAATTACCAAAATTGTGTTAAATGGTAAAAATATATTATAAATATACTTTAAAAACACTCAAATTCATAATATATCTCTATTAATTATTTCGATTAAAAATTTGTTTTTCAATAAAATTTAGTAATTTTCACTATTCCTCCAAATATGAAAGTTATATGAAAAGAACCAAAATTTCACACTAAGCTAATTTAGATATTATGAATCCAAAAATGAAGTTAATTTTGAAAGATAAAATGTATAACATTTCAAAAAGTGGGTATTACTATTCTTAACAACTAGTATGATTTGTTGTGGGTTGTTAGAAATCGAAGTTGCGTATAACACACGCTATTGTATTACTGAAAGAGAAGTGTAATATGAATTATTGGGTGTTACATTCTCCCATCCTTTAATAAATTTCAACCTTACAATTTATGATTAGTAATGGAAACTTGGCGTTGATATTTGAAAATATCATAGTTGAAATCCCACATCGAAAAATGGATTAATGAGGCCTCTATTTAAAATAAATCGTGGTAAATATGAAGGTTGACGAAAATAACACATAATAGGGTTCCATGTAGGAAAATATGGATATGGAAGAGAAAATATAACCATCAATATCTGATATAGGGTGGTAGAGAACATGGCTATGAAAAGGCCAACAATCCTAATTCCATAAATTTGTGATGATCTAAGGTACCATCTTAGACAACAATTTTGTTCTAAGTTCCTTTTCTAAATATGGAGGTATTTATTTATGATATCGGCTAATATCAAAAGGAGATACACTTAATTTATTATTAGAGTTTTATCCATTAATAAATTTCCACCACAAAATCATATTTCACTACATATCATAATACAACTCAAAAATACTCTATTTATCCTAAT
Organism: Viscum album; assembly: GCA_963277665.1. Taxonomy (NCBI): domain Eukaryota; kingdom Viridiplantae; phylum Streptophyta; class Magnoliopsida; order Santalales; family Viscaceae; genus Viscum; species Viscum album. Next base: position 37,756,683 of record OY728157.1, on the reverse strand, counting down.
CGTATAGGGTTCCAAATATAATGAATTTATAATTCACATATCATACCATTTAAAAAAAGAAACTATATTATGCAATCTAGGGACTCCATGTATTCCAGTGGTAGGTGATAAATCCCAATCGCACTATGGTTGTGGGTTCCATTCATGTAGCTTTGTCCGATATGACGGGTTGTCACACGGCCTGCGTGTTGTCTTTTTATAAAAATCCAAAAATATCCTTTCAAACATAATAAATTACATCCTTTAGACTTATATGAAATAATTCTGTAAACTATCAGTCCAAAATTTATATGAATGGTAAACATAATGTAGATCCTTTTAAACCCCTAATAGAATGTGAATACCTTCATCATGTATTCTTTTAAAACATTGAAACATCCTTAATTACCATAAAACCTTATTGATTACATTCATGCTCTATTATTATTTATAGAATACTGGATATACTAATTCTATAAAAAAAATTGTAAAATCCAACGATGAAACATCATTAATCAGTTTCAAGGTATTCAAGAATATCTAATAGAATTTACCCAAAATCAACCATATCTTTTTCCAAAATCAGTACCTTAATATTAGGACCATATTAAGGTTTTTCTTTCCTTCAACCATGTAATTTACAAAAAGTGTAACTCACTGTAGAGTCACATTTCATAGTACCATAAAATCTCAAATCCACAATGAAATAGTACTTCAGTACGATCCTTATTTATTTCCAGAACATCATTGATACAACACTTAAATGAAATAATTCCAAAATATCAACATGAGAACACTAGTTATTCCTCTTCATTTGTGGTAGTATCATAACTTGATTATTATCCAATAGCATCATTTGCGGCCTAGTCTGATGGCTGGGACATTGGTTGGTGTAGTTTCCAAACTCCTTGCAGAAGAAGCATTGTACATTTGAAACCTTTTTCTTACACGTGCAGTCACATACTTGGTGTCCTTTTTCTCCACACTTATAACATACTCCCATTCCCTTCATGAATTTTCCAAGGTGATTCCTTCCACAGTTATAACATATGGAAAAATCCTTCTTTACCTTCTTCCCTTTGTTTGTCCTTCTCTCTACCATCCTTTTCTTCTCTAGCTTCCCTTAAAAGCCTTAGGTGTCTTTGAATTCTTTACTTATCTTAACAACACATGATACTATTTCTTCATATGATGATAATACATGGGAGACTATTTACATTATAAATTCTAGCTTTGGACCATGAATGATACGATCCTTCTTAATTTTTGAATCATGTGTATTGTTGGATTTCACTTTCCTTCTATATGGAGCCATTTCTAAACAATGGCATACACTATATTAGTTTATGAATAACAATGCCTAATCCTGAACTTGTAAAACACTTAACATAAATTAAAAAAATTATGGATATAATCCTTAATAATAAAAATGTCTTCTTTGAGTAATAATATACTCATAATCCCTTAATAATGATTTATAAAGATAATGAGAATTATTCTAAACATATCCCCCAGGAGTGTCGTAACCAAAAGTGAAGCAAGGCCCATTGTCGTGCACTAGTTCCCGTTCGAGTCTAGATCAAAGCGGTGTTTTCGGGTTTTACCCCTAGGTACATCTGTGCCAGAGCCGCATCTACCCGCTTATATCTAGACATTGATGAATTTCTTGGAAAACTAAAAAAATATCTACAATACCAAAATTCTAGGAAGTTTTTTTATACTAATCCTCAAAGTCTATCTTAGGGCGATGTGCTCTAATCAGAAATTATCTCAATATAGTATCCAATGTTATTTCTAAACTTTCTCTGATACCAACTGTAATGCCCCGACCCCAGTTACCCAGAGTCGATGCATTATTTTAATACATTGGCATGATTATAAGGAATAAAGTCGTGAAGGACCGATCTGTTTAGTAGTCTAGGAAAATAGATTACATACATGGATGTTATATTAAATAAAAAACAACATAAATAATCCTTTATGAACTCCATTATTCCATTGTATTAACCCTGTATATCAATCAAAATACACTTCTTGGAATCCTTGGAAAATAAAACATAGAAAGCGGTGAGCTCAAACGCTCAGTAAGGGTAAGCAATACAGCGGAAACATTCATAAATAAGAATAAACATATAAGGAAATGTATAAAACTAAAACAAAATCCTATTAAACAAGAACATCAGCATAATATGGCAGAAATAAAATGAAATAATTCGATTTAATTATTCACATGGATATTATACTAATCAAATAATCAAATGCAATTTCAATAACCACTTTCATAAAGATGGAATGCATAATGACAAACTATACCTTCTATGTCAGGGCCTTGTTCCAAGACCTAAGGGATAACTATAACCAGAACCCATCCCGGAGAGCCTCTGTAACCGGACTCTGTCCCGGAGTGCCTCTAATAACCGGACACCAACCCGAAGTGCCTCTAATAACCGACACCAACCCGGAGTGCCTCTAATAACCGGAAACCAACCTAGAGTTCCTATAATAACCGAACACCATCCCGAAGTTCCTCGAATAACAGGACACCAACCCAAAGTGCCTCTAATAACCATACACCAACCCGGAGGGTCTTCTGTAACCGGACCCCAACCCGGAACATACTAGTCCAACACATTCATCTTACGAAGAGGATGAAATATAACATAAAAATTCGTATTAAAACTATCATACGAAATTCCAAAAAATTAATCATAAGACATTAATGGAATAAAAATTAATCATCCATAGTCAAACATATCACAAATACATAAATACTATATGGATGATTTGTATCATAATAAATAAACTTCAAACATGTGTAAAATTTATCAAAGGATGTTGAAAAAGATTAAATGAAAACTATTTGAGAGAAATATCAATTTTTTTTAAATCATTTTAATGTCACAAAATTTGGAAAAGAAGTTATTTAAAGACATTTTTGAATCAATTTGTCCCATTCCACTTTGAAACTTTTGAAAGTAATTAACATTTTAAAAACATTCATGTCCGTATAAATAAATCCTTAAAAACCATTTTGAAGACATGGACATTAATGTGAATGATTTAGAATAATAAACATTTAAAACATTTGAAATGATGTTTTAGTAAAAAGTAACATTAATGAATCCATTTGAAAACTCATTCATAAAAAATGGAAATGGATAATAAATATGACATAGCAGATACTTATGTAAAAACAACCTTGGATAATAAAGAGATTGTGAAATTAACTCATACCAATTTGGTAACTTACGACACATACACCCCATGAAAGAGGTATCATACAAGGAATATGTAAATACACATAAATTAAAGTGTATTACAGAATGAATAAAATTATGAGCAGTACATACACCAGACAGAAGGTAATAGTGTAAATCTGGTTTGAATCTCACAGGAATAATGATTGAGATGAAAAACCCTTACCTTGCACTTTCCTTTTGTCGAGGGTACGTTTAGCCTCTTGTATGAAGACTATTGTATGTTATTAAATTATAAAAAACTATATTAATATTTATGATATAATACATTATTCATTTATGACATTATACTACCCATTTAATAATAATTTCCATGTTATTTAATATTTCGGTTAATAATCACTTTCTTTATCATACGTGTTTTAAATTGTTACTCTGGATTATATCACATAGATCATGATTTAAATATTTATAGAATATAAAAAATGATTTATTTATCATATATATTGAAAATATAAAAATTTATAATAGATGTATATATGAAATGTAAAACACCATTTATGGAGACGGTAGTCCTTACGTACGCATAAACGATGTTTTCGTTTTCATATAGTATTGAATGATAGTAAGTGAATAAGATATATGTATGTATATAAATACTCATACATATAAATATATATATATATATCTAGTAGCATTATTATGTCATATATTACATACTTATTAGTAATATATATTTATAATCACCAATGAATGGTGAACTTGAAAATGAATCTCATCACGTCGTGGAGATGGTAATCAGTACGTACACACGAGCGAAAATATCATTCTTTTGAGGTTAATATAATATATAATAGGATGGTATATAATATATACAGATTTCTTATCATGTAAAATTTATTATTTACACCAAATTCACATCATTATTATACTCATCCAAATAATAATGTATTGAAGAACAATTACACCATAACGTGGAGACGGTAAGCCGTACGTAAGCACATATGGTGACATTTCATTCAACGGGTGGATAGAATAATGAATTTGGATGTAAAATATTTATAATAACATCACATAATATAGAATTTACTAGAGTTATTATTTTAGAATGGAAACAACAAAGAAAAGGGATGTGGAATAAGAAAGGAACTTGAAAGAGGGTGGTGAAATCATTACCTCTTCTTCGGGTTCTTCCTTTTGATTTGATCAAAAGGTCTCCATTGGTTGGCTTTCTGATCAAAATAAGTTCTCTAGTATTAAGGGAGGATATTTGATAGGTTATTTGGTCAGGGGTGGGAGGAGAAAAATGGCTTAGAAGGTGTGAATTAGAGATAAGTAGGAGTGCCCTTTTATAAGAGGGGTGAGAGGCACCTTAGGAAAATCTAAAAATATTAGTTTATAATAAATTCATATTCGGTTTATAATGGATCAAAAGTTGATAATTTAAATTCGAAGTTGGGGATAGGTCGAAAAAAACAAAACCAATAGGTTTTAGATAGTTTAAGGTTACCATTTTAATCTTATCATTTAGATTTTACTCTATGTTTAATAATTTAACTTTTACTGTGTCTTGTTTATTCTTAAATAATATGGTTAATAAACTTACTATATGCTGCCAATAAAACCCCAATTGGTTCAATAATTTCATATATTTTATTATATAAGTATTCTGGCCGAACCATATATTTTTAGGACTGTTATATCAATTAATAATATAATATTTGTTTTAAAAACTATTTTATGTCAATTTTGACAATATTTGGTATTTTTTTGTTAAAATAATAACAACATGATTACATAAAAAATATTAATATATCTTAACATGTCATATTCATATATAAAATTTTTGGATGTCATTAAAACATTGAATTTATATTTATTTTAATATTTATAATACCATTTATTTGATTCTTTCATGAATAAGGAAATTATTGTATCATCATTGTGTCATAAATAAATTTATTTATATAATGTTTAAAAATTTAAAATAAAATACCATGATTTAGGAAATATTTTTAGCTTTTTAATTAATTTTTATAATCGAATTTATCTTATGTAAACCCCTATATATAAAATGATTTAGTTATTAAACATTGATTTTAACTCTTTTAACTCTTCTTTGAAATAAATAATAATACATGTTCTAATCTAATCCAAGTGGACCTAAATGATTATATTTTATTCCTAAGGTTATTTTGGTCGAGATACACTTGTCCAATAGAATTAGGACATGTCTTAGGGAAATATTAATATAATTTTTACCTTAAAGTACCCTATTTACTTTTAACTGTGGTAAATAAAAGTAAAAAAATAACTATTCACCAAAAAGTACTTATAACTTATCGAACCAAATTTTACTCTTTGATATTAACCTGGTCTCTCTGATTTTCGAAATTCCACTCGCAGAACCGGTAAAATTATGTTTTATGTGAATTTCGAAATTCTCCTAGGAGGTGGGTAAAAGACGGTGAAAAGTTCAATAAATTTTTTTATATCTAATATTATTATAAACCGATTCCAATGAATTAAAATGATTTTATATAAGTATTATGTATTTATTTTAACATAAATTAATTTAAATAAAATAAATATTTATTTAAATTAAAAAATTTGTTTTAACCTAATAACTAGGTGTTTTTCACTATTCATCAATAATTGATGTTTCTCAGAAAAATACCAAATATTCGGCCTAATCTAGATTTGATATTATGAATTATAAAATGATGCCTAGTTTACAAAATTCAAAACATATATGTTTCAATAATTAATTTAAATTAATTCCCGTTGTCAAAACAAATAGCGTGTTTTTATGAAATAATAATTATAAATAGATTGACACTTACTTATGTCCAGTTTAAATGTGAAATTATGTCCAATGACCAAAATTGTGTTAAATGGTAAAAATATATTATAAATATACTTTAAAACCACTCAAATTCATAATTTATCAATATTAATTATTTCGATTAAAAAAGATTTTTTTAATTAAAATTTAGTAATTTTCACAATTCATCAAAATATGAAAGTTATCCGAAAAGTACGAAAATTTCACCATAATCTAATTTGGATATTCCAAATCCAAAAATGACGTTAATATTAAAATATAAAATGTATAGAATTTCAAAAAGTGGGTATTACTATTCTTAACTGCTGGAATGATTGGTTGTGGTTTGTCAGAACTCGAAGTTGCATATAACACATGCAATTGTATTATTCAAAGAGAAGTGTAACATGAATGCTTGGGGTATTATATTATCCCATCCTTCAATAAATTGCGTTCTTGAAATTTATGCTCAGTATTGGAAACATAGTGTTGAAATTGGAAAATATCATAGTTGAAATCCCACATCGAAAAATGGATTAATGAGGCCTCTATTTAAAATAAAGAGATCTAAGTATGAAGGTTACGAAAAATAACACATAGTAGGGTTCCATGTAGGAAAATATTGATATGGAAAAGAAATCTAACTATCAATATCTGATGGAGAGTGGTAGATAACATGGCTATGAAAAGGCCAACAATCCCAAAGCCATAAATTTGTGATGATCTACGGTACCATCTGGGACAACATTTTTGTTCTATGTTCCTTTTATTAATGTTGAGGAATTTATTAATGTTATTGGATAAGATAATAAGGAGTTATAATTACATTATAATTATAGTTTTATCCATTAATATATTTCCACCAAAATCTCATCTTTTACTACAAAACATAATACAAGTCAAAATTACTATATTCATCCTAATCGTTTAGGGTTCCAAATATAATGAATTTATGATTCACATATCAGACCCTTGGAAAAATAAAACTACATTATACAATACAGGGAATTCATATAGACCAGTGTTAGGGGATAAATCCTAATCGCACTATGGTTTTGGGTTTGATTCCTACAGCATTGTCCGATGTGATGGGTTGTCACATGGTCTGCGTGTTGTCCTTTTATGGAAACTCAAAAATAACCATTCAAACTTAAATCATTCCAAACTTTAGTCTTATCCAAAATACTTCTACAAACTCTCAGTCCAAAATTTATGTGAAATGTAAATATAACGTTGATCCTTTTTACCCCGTAATAGCATTTGAATATATTCATCATGTATTCTTTTAAAACACTGAAACATCCTATATTACCATAAAACCTTATTGATTACATTCATGCTCCCTTATTCTTTATAGAATACTAGATATACTCCTTCTATCAAAAATTTTGTAAAATCTAATGATAAAAAACAATTAATTAGTATCAATGTATTCAAGAATATCCAATATAATTTATCAAAATCAATCACATCTTATTCCAAAATCAGTACCACAATATTAAGACAATATTTCGGTTTATCTTTCCTTCAACCTTGTAATTTCCAAATAGTTTAACTTTCTATAGAGTCACTTTTCTTAGTACCATAAAATCTCAAATCCTAAATGAAATAGTACTGCAGTACAATCCTTATTTATTTCAAGAACATCATTGATACAAAACATAAATGAAATAATTCCAAAATAACAACATGAGAACACTTGTCCTTCTTCTTCATTTGTGGTAGTATCATAACATGATTATTATCCAGTAGAATAATTTGTGATATAGTCTGATGACTGGTACATTTTTTGGCGTAGTTTCCAAACTCCTTGCAGATGAAGCATTGTACATTTGAAACCTTTTTCATACACTTTCAGTCACGTAGTTTCCATGGTGATTCTTTCTACAGTTATAACATATGGGAAAATCCTTCTTTACCTTCTTTCCCATTATCTGTCCTCCTCTATACCATCCTTTTATTCTCTAGCATCCCTTTAAATCCATAGGACTCCTAGAATTCTTTACTTATCTTACCAACACATGATACTATTTCTTCATATGATGATAATAAATGGGAGACTATTTCCCTTCAAAATTCTGGCTTAGGACCATGAATGATATGATGATTCTTACCCTTTGGATCATGTGTATTTCTAGATTTCTCATTCCTTCTACTGGGATCCATTTATAAACAATGGAATACACTAGATTAGTTTATTAATAGAATATCCTAATCCTGAACTTGTAAAACACTTAGCATAAATTAAACAGTTTAGGGATATAATCCACAATCATAAAAATATTTTCTTTGAGTATATATATACTAATAATCCCTTCATAATGGATTGTAATGAAAATGATAATTATCCTAAACATATCCCCCAGGAGTTTCGTACCCAAGAGTGTAGCAAGGCCCATTGTCGTACACCCGTTCCTGTTCGAGTCTATCTCAAAGCGGTGTTTTCGAGTTTTACCCCTAGGTACATCTGTTCCAGAGCCGCATCTACCTGCTCATATCCAGACATGGATGTATTTTTCATGGAAAACTCACAAAATCTCTACAATACCAGAATTCTAAGAAGTTATTTTATACTAATCCTCAAAGTCTATCTTAGGGTGATGTGCTCTAATTAGAGTTTATCTAAATATAGTTTCTATGGTTATTGATAAACTCCTCTGATACCAACTGTAACTCCCCAACCCCAGTTACCCAGAGTCGATGCAATATTTTAATACATTGGCATGATTACAAGGAATCATGTCCCGAATGACTGATCGGTTTAGCAGTCTTGGAATATAGATTACATTCATGGATGTTACATTACATACAAAACAACATAAATAATCCTTTATGAATGCCATTATTACCTTGGATTAACCCTGTATATCAATCACAATACACTTCTTGGAATCCTTGGAAAATAAAACATAGAAAGGGGTGAGCTCAAATGCTCAATAACGGTAAGCAATATAGCGGAAACATTCAAAAATAAGCATAAACATTTAAGGAAAATGTATAAAACTAAAACAAAATCCATTTAAACATGAATTCAGCATAATATGGCATAAATAAAATGAAATAATTCCATTTAATTATTTATATTGATATTCTACTAATCAAATAATCACATGCAATATCAATAACCACATTCATAATGATGGAATTCATAATGTCGAACATTAATTTCTATGTCAAGGCCTCTTGCGAAGACCTAAGGGTAAACTGTAACCGGAACCCAAACTAGAGAGCCTCTGTAACCGAACTCAAACTCGTAATGCCTCTAATAACCAGACACCAACCTGGAGTGCCTATAATAACCGAACACCAACCCGGAGTGCCTCTTACAACCGAACACCAACCCGAAGTGCCTCTAATAGCCGGGAACCAACCCTGAGTGCCTATAATAACCGGACACCAACCTGGAGTGCCTCTATTAACCGGATACCAATCCTGAGGGTCTTTTGTAACCAGACCCCACCCCAGAACATACTAGTCCAATACATTCATCTTAAGAATAAGATGAAATTTAACAGTAACATTTGTATTAAAACTAGCATACGAAATTCCAAAACATTAATCATAAGACATTAATGGAATTAAAATAACTCATCCATAGTCAAACATATCACAAATCCTTAAATACTAATGTAATATTTGTATCATAATAAATCAACTTCAAACAAGTGTAAAATTTATTAAGGTAATATGACATAGATGTCATCAAACCTATTTGGGAGAAATATCTCTTTTTTTGAAATCATTTCAAAGTACCAATATTTTGAAAAGAAGTCATTTAAGACATTTTTTAATCAAAGTTTCCCATACCACTTTGAAACTTTTGATAGGAATTACCATTTTAAAAAACATTTATGTCCATATAAATTAATCATTAAAAACCATTTTGAAGACAGGGACATTAATGAGAAAGATTTAGAAGAATAAATATTTAAAACATTTGAAATGATGTTTTTGTAAAAATTACATTATAATAATCCCTTTGAAAACTCTTTCATAAAACATGTACATGGATAATAAATATTTCCCAGTAGATACATACATAAAAACAACCTCAGATAATAAAAATATTGTGAAATTAACCCTTACCAATTTGGTAACTTACGAAACATACACCCCACGAAATACGTATCATACAGTGAATATGTAAATAAACATAAATTAAAGTGTTTTACACAAAAAATACAATTATGGTCAGTACATTCCCCGCAAAAAAGGTAATAGTGTCAATATGGTACGAATCTCACGAGAATAAAGAATGACAGGAAAACCCCTTACCTTGAACATTTCTTTAGTCGAGGGTACGTTTAGCCTCCAGTATGAAGACTATAGTTTGGTATTAAATTATTAAAATAACCATATTAATATTTATGATATCATACATTATTCATTTATGACTTTATACTAACCATTTAATAATAATTTCCATGTTATATTAATATTTCAGGAAATAATCTTTTTCTTTATCGTATGTGTTTTAACTTGTTACTCTAGATTGTATCACATAGATCAGGATTTAAATAATTCCATAATATAAATCGTGATTTATTTATCATATATGTTTAGAATATAATTATTTATATTAGATGTAATTAAGATATGTAAAACACTGTTTATGGAGATGGTAGTCCGTACGTACGCATAAACGCTGTTTCCGTTTTCATACAGTATTGAACAGAAGTAAGTGAATAAGATATATGTAAGTAAATAAATATTCAAATATATAAATATATATTTCTCAAGTATCATTATAATTTCACATATTACATCATTATTAGTAATATATATATTTATAATCGTCGATTAATGGTGAACTTTGAAATGAATCTTATCGCGTCGTGGATACAGTAATGTGTACATATGCACGAGCAAAAATTTCATTCTTTTGATATTTATATAATATATAATTGGATGTTATATAATATATAAATAATCCTAATCATGATATATGTATTATTTACATCAAATACACATCATTATTATACTCATCCAAATAATAATGTATTGAATAACAATTACATCACGATGTGGAGACGGAAAACCGTACGTACGCACGTATGGTGACATGTCATTAAAACGGTGGATAGAATAATGAATTTGGTTTTAACATAAATATAATAACATCAAAGTATATAGAATAATCTAGAGTTATTATTTTAGAATGGAAACAACAAAGGGAAAGTATATGGAAGAAGAAAGGAACTTGAAAGAGGGTGGTGAAATCATTACCTCTTCTTCGGGTTCTTCCTTTTGATTTGATCAAAAGAGGTCCTTTGGTTGGTTTTATGATCAAAATAATTCCTCTAGGATGAATGGAGGATATTTTAGAGGGTATTTGGGAAGTGGTGGGATGAGAGAAAGGGCTTATAAGGTGTGAATTAGATAGAAGGGGGAGTTCCCTTTTATAAGAGGGGTGAGGGGGAACCTTTGGAAAAAAATAAAAAAATATTTTATAATAAATTAATATTCGGTTTCTAATGGGTCCAAAGTTGATTATTTAAAGTCTAAGGTGGGTATAGGTCAAAAAACTCAACAAATAGGTTTTGGAAAAGTTTAGGTTACAATTTTACCATATCATTTAGATTTAACTCTAAGTTAAATAATTTAACTTTATTGTGTCTTATTGTATTCTTACACTATATGGTTAATAAAATTACTATATACTGCCAATCGAATCACAGTTGGTTCATTAATGTCATATATATTATTATATAAGTCTTTTGGTATAACCTTATATTTTTAGGACCATTATATCAATTAATAATATAATATTAGTTTTAAAAACTATTTTATGTCAATTTTGACACTATTTGGTATTTGTTTTTTGTTAAAATAACAACAACATTATTACTTCAACTAAATACATTTAATCTATCCTAACGTGTCATATTAACCTAGAAAAATTCGGGTATTTCATAAAAACGTAGAAATTATATTTGTTTTAATATTTATAATATCATTTATTTTATTACTTCATGAATAATGTAATTACTGCATCATCATTGTGTCATAAATAAATTTATTTATTTAATGTCTGAAAATTATAAATAAACTACCATGATGTAGAAAAACCTTTTAGCTTTCTAATAATTTTTTATAATCCAATTTATCTTTTGTAAAATCCTATATCAAAATGTTTTAGTTATTAAACATTGATTTTAACTCCTTCAACTATTCTTTGAATTAAATAATATTAAATGTCCTAATCTAATCCAAGTGGACCTAAATGATAATATTTTAATCCTAATGTTGTTTTTTATTGAGTTAAATTTGTCTAATAGAATTAGGACATGTGTCAATGTAATATTAATATCATTTTTACCTTTAATTAGCCTATTTACTTTTAACTATGCTAAATAAAACTAAAAAATTACTATTCACCAAAAATTATTTTTGTCTTATTGAACCAAATTTTACTCCTTGATATTAACCTTTTCTCTTGGATTTTCGATCTTCCACTCACAAAAGCGGTAAAATTAAGATTTATGTGAATTTCCAAAATCTCCTAGGAGGTGGGTAAAAGACGCTGAAAAGTTCAATAAAAATTTTATATGTCTAAAATTATTATAATCTAATTTCAATGAATTGAAATGATATTATATATGTATAATGTATTTATTTTAACATAAATTAATTAAAATAAAATAACTAATTATTTAAATGAAATAATCATTTTTAACCTTATAAGTAAGTGTTTTTCACTATTCATCAAAAATTGATGTTTTTCAAAAAATTACCAAAACTTCGGACTATGGAATATTTGATATTATGAATTAAAAAATGATTTCTATTTTATCAAATTAAAAACATTTATGTTTCATTAATTAATTTAAATTAATTATCGTTGTCAAAACAATTAGTTTGTTTTTATGATATAATAACTATCAAAAGATTGGCACTTACTTATGTCTAGTTTAAATGTGAAATTATGTCTAATGAAAAAAATTGTGTAAAATGGTAAAAATAATTTATAAATATACTTTAAAACCACTAAAATTCATAATTTAACACTATTAATTATTTCGAATGAAAAGTTGTTTTTAAAAAAAAATTTGTAATATTCACTATTCATCAAAATATGAAAGTTATCTGAAAAGTACCAAATTTTCACCCTAATCTAATTTCGATATTACGAATCCAAAAATAAAGTTCATTTTGAATGATAAAATGTATAAGATTTTACAAATTGGGTTTTACTATTCTTAACAGCTAGTATGATTGGTTGTTGTTTGTTAGAACTCGAAGTTGCGTACAACACACGTTTTTTTATTATTCAAATAGAAGCATACCATGAATGCTTGGGGTGTTACAATATCAAAATATATATTTTAATTATTTTATTTTAAATTTAATTCCAATCTCTTAATTTTTTAGTGTTTTTATTAAACTGTTATTCTAGTCTCATATATATTTTCATAGTCTGAACTCAAATTATGTGAGACATAATCTTTCATGTATATCAAGTTTTATTTTAATGGTGTATTCCCTACACAATAATATATATTTATTATAGTATTTTCCTTTAATTACGTGGTAAAAATATGCATTTATTATATTTTATATTGAAACAATAATGTTCCCTTTAGCATGTTTTAGTGGTAACTCAATTCCCCTTCATTGTCATATAATAATTGATCTTCAATATTTTTCTGCCATGATTGAATTATGCCAATGTAAATTTTATTATATTTTATTTTTTAATCCTCTTTGTAAATATAAATTTAAAATAAATTGAAATTTTTATTACATTTTTGAAAATTTAAGTTATAAATAAATAATTTCAAGTAGTTAAAATGTTACTTCCTTAATCAAATGTATCTGATCATCTTTTCTAATTAAAAATGATATATTATTCTTGAGTTCCATTATTATAAACTATAAGGCTCCTCCTTAAACATTTCATAACCCTTCGTTAAGTAAATAATTCCCATTGAATATATTTTTAGTCTTAGAGATTTAGATAATTAGTCTATCACTATTACAAACAAGAATACATAGAAATACAATTTGGACCCTTCAAAAAGTATCTTTTTATTCAATAACATAATTTTTTAAAAAAAATATTTGATTTATTTTCATATTTAATAATCATAATTTCTTTTTATTCCATCATTAAATCTATTCTCCATTAAATCATGTGATAACATTTATGAAAATGGGATGAGCCAAAAAATTCAATAAGGGAAATAAAAATAAAGAAAAAAAATTAGTCCAGATAAAACATGATAACCCATTATGTATTCTTTGAGCGGATGAAAAAATAATTTTCAAAAGATTAACACTAATAATTTTTTTCATAATGAAAAACACTAAAAAAATAGCAAGCAATTGAAACACCTTTATTTTACTTAGAGCATCATATAAATAAAACCATTTCAAACTTATTCCATTTTGAATAAAAATATGGTCAAATTCAAAACTGTAGATCTATAATGGTGATCACTGTTCATATAGGCTATATCGGGCTCACTCGTGAGCTATAATGGGCTTTAACCCTTATTATAAGTTGTCTTGGGCCCGCCCATGAGTTATAATTCCACTAAAGCCTTCATATACGATATATTATGATCACTCGTGTGCTATATTGTTGCTGAAACCTTCATATATGCTATATTAATCTCACCTATTTCAGATAATTCTCATATACCATGTCATGAATAAAATACATTCATCACAAAACCCCTTTTTTGATTGCTTCTTCCAATCCCAAATGAAAGTTATGTCCATATAAAAATAACATTTTCATTTAAGAACCCATTTTCAATACCAATATACCCATGTAAAATAATAAGGGATTAATTTTTATTTTAAAAAACACTAATCCACATATATGTATACAAATATTAAATAACTTTTATGGGGGTGGAGAAGTTTTTTTCTCCGTATATGAAAAAACATTAATTTTGTCATTTTTTAATGAAAGAAAAAATTCTTCTTATAAAAGGATTTCTTTTGAAACATTGAATGAAATTAAATATTAAAATAAAATTACCTATATATTTCTTTTAAACCATATAAATAAATATGTAATTTAATATTAGGAAGAAAATATTTTGGTAATTAAATCATTAAATGATCATGGTGTACCATATAACTTGGAACATTTAAATATTAATCTCTGTGATTAAATAAATAACATTAGTATAGATAAAATATTGATATTAAATGTCTTAGTGGCTATGTATACACCTTATAAAATAATAATTGAGCATATTTTCAAGATATGCCTCTGTGAATGGAGATTGAGACGAAAACCCTTACCTTGAGTCTGTCTTGTCACGTTCATTCTTTAATATCCTGAATAACAAAAATATATTAAATATTCCTTGAAATTTAACCTATTTAAAGTTTATTATTAATTTGAAATCACTTATTACCATGTTATTTCAATAACATAATTATTTTAGTTTATATCGGATGTTCTGTCAATATTCAGTACATGAGTCAAAAATGAACTTATTTTGAGGACAATTATCCATATGGTCATAAGTCCATTATCTATAATAAATTATTCATGATTTGAATATCATATATATCATGTATATTTGTTTTTATAATAATCCAAAAAATTTGATGATATTAAATGAAATGCACCGTTAATTGAGACAGTAGGTTGTACGTACACATGGAATCTACTTTCATTTATTTTTCTTATTAAAGGAATAAGAATGATACAAAGGGATAATATAATTACATTATAAAATATATGTTATATATGTTATATAATTTTATTAACTCTATCCTTTATACTTTCTATTTCAGGCCTAAATGAGTCATATCAAATTAAGGGGGGCGGTTGTCCTTACTATTTCAAATGAAATATTCATATTTACTCATTATGGAAAGCAAAAAGGTCTTTTGTAAACAAAAAATAAAGAATAATAGAGACAATAGAAATATAATATATATCATATATAAATATAGTTCAATAATAATTTCCACCAAGAGAGGTGGTATAAGAATATTGAACAATCATCGTTTCGTGAGAGAGTAGTTCTTCGTACATAGAAACAACATGTTTTATATCTATTAGATAGAGGTTTATGAAATTATTGATCAAATCCATTGAATAAAAAAAATCCTATTATATTTAAGATACTGGTATTGCTATAAAATAATTGAATAAAGATAGTAATGGGGGCTGGATGTTGAAAATAAATGAAAGAAAGCTTGATGGAAGACGTTACCTCTAAATCCAGTAACACCTTTGGATTTTAGCCACAAAGATTTATTGAATCGATTAATCCCCAATGTAAGGATTTTATGCAGAAGAGAATGAGGTTGGTAGATTAGTTGAGTATAATTCCCATGAACCCACAGTATTAAGAGGTGTAAGTAGGTGAGTAGAGGTGGTGGTCTTCTATAAGAGGGAGGAGGAACAGTTTAAGAAAGTCTTGAAATATTATTTTAATATAAATTTATTTCTGGATTATAATAGTTTTAAAGTGATATATTTTTAGGATATGATGCGTATGGGTCAATATCCTCCCAACCAATAGGTTTTATACTTGTTTAGGTCAAAAAATATCATTCTCGTTTAGCTGTAGCCACATTAACTGTTACCATGTCTTCTTGTATTTTCATAATATATGGTAACAATAATTACTATAAAATTACAAATTAACCACAATAGGTTCATTATTAACATTTCTAACATTATATACATCACTTTTCTACATTATCTATTTTTAGTAATATTATATAATTTGATAAAATACTATTTGTTTTATAAACTTATTTATGTCAATTTTAACACTATTTAGAAATTGATTTTTATTTTAATTCATAAAAACATAATTCCATATGACCAATGAAAATAAATCGTCCCTAACATTTCAATTTATCCAATAAAATCTTCTCCGTAATCTAAATGTTCAAATTACATTTATTTTAATATTTATAATCTCATTTATTTGAATTTTTTCTTAATATGGTAACCACTTCATCATTGTTTCATATATATATTTATTTATATAATGTCTAAAAATTATACATAAAATACCAGGATCTAGGAAATATATTCAGATTTATGATGACTATTTATAGTCTAATATATCATTTTATAAACCAAATTAAAATTATTTTAGTTAGGAGATACATGTTTAGGTTTTATTTCACTTTTATTTAAATTATATATTATAAAAGGGTAATATCACACCCAAGTGGATCTATGGGGTCCTAAATTAGACACAAGAATTTTCATGTTTGTAAATATGTCATGAAATATTATTAAGAAAACTAGTTGGGTCGTTTTATATTATTATAATATTAATTTTTGTACTTATTTACAGTATATACACTTTTACTGTGGTAAATAAAAATTAGTAGCGATGTTAATATTAATAATTTCCAATAATAATTGTTAAAATTTACATAATATGGGCCTTATAATTCCACATATAGAAACCACTTTTCCAATTTCATAATTTTAGATTTAGAAGAAATTAATTTATTATTTATCCCCATTGTTAAAACCCGAAAAATGGTTTTTACAGAGTAAAAACTATCAAAAGATTAACAGGGGTTTATGTCCAATTTAAATGTGAAATTACATCCAATGACCATTAATGTATTAAATGATAAAAACATAACTAAATTAAATATTAAAACCAACTAAATAGATATTCTATCAATATTAAAAAAATTATATGAATGGTAGTTTGGAATTAAAATGATGTATTTTTCACAATTCATACAGATATGGTTTTTATCAGAAAAATACCATAATTTCATCGGAAGGAAATTTTTATGTCCTTACAAATAATAATTTTATTTTATCCAATAGAAAATATAAAAGATAAACTAAAAAATTATTAAAAATGGTTCTTCATAAAAAGGTTGTAAAATAACTTTTAAAAATATTTATGTATTTTATGCATAAAATTGGAATCATTATCATTTTAAGCCTCTAATTTTTATTAGATAAATTTAAAATTATTTAAAAAAGTGTAAAATAATAATATAGTTATTTTTTCCATTCCCACCATTACATTAACAAGGCGAAAACTACCATTTAAAACAATAATATTATTATTGAAATATTTTTCGGTATTACTCAGTGTTCTGTACAACATATGATTTCAGAAAAACCCATTATTACGTATATTGTAAGATATCATAAATAGTATTTCTTTAACTAAGATCAATAATAAATTCAATAATATTAATATATTTGAAAATGTATCATCTATTAATACATGGTAAGTTACATCATTCCCCCCTTTTAGAAATTATATCCTCACAATTTTAAATTAGCGAAAAAAAACATCATTGTAAACCCCACATAAGGAAAAGAGTAAATTAAAATATCACATTAAAATAAATAATGTTATGTACAAAGGAAACTTGAGATTCCATATTCTAGGGTTCCGTGTATGAAAACATGGACATGGATTATAAAACCGACTCCCAAAGACTAACATAGAGTATTGTAGAGATTAGTAATTGGAAGGATGTCCAAAAAAATACCATAATTACTTTATGGGTCAAAATAAAATTGAAAAATGTAAATGAATAATGTTTTTGTTTTAAGATCCTTTTTATAGAGTTGAGGATTTAATTTACTTCCCAGAATAAGAACATAAGAAAACATAATTACTTGAGGTATTTCAATTTTATTAGAACAATTTCATCCTCATAATGTTTCTAGAATATGATTTTAATTTTTAAGAATAAACATAAGTAAAAAAGATTACAAAAACCATAAAGAAAATAAATATCTTAAAATTAATGTCTGAATGTAAAGGAATAATTATACATAAAAATTCCACCCATAAACATAACCCCACAAAACATTTCCTAGAATGTTCCTTTTAACATATTATCACATCACATAAAACCATAGAATGTGTCTATAAAACCATTAACTTATGGTTATCCTTTATAATATACCAGGCCTAAAGGAGATTCCATCACTTCACCAGATGTCTCAACATCAATAGTAGTAGTTGCAAGTGTTTTTCAAAACCTTTTTGTTTGTGATCATATTGATTTCATCATTGTTTAATTAACATCATATACATAATTTCGTAATGTACCAATTAATTATAGTTAAAGAATATTAATATAGACTGGCTATCAATTATCTCAATATTGGATGGTTCATGACTGTTTTTATCATAGTTTTAATCCTTGTAACCAAATAAACCACACTTGTAACACATTCAAGATCTATACATACATTCCCCCAAAAAATTACCACTGTTGGAAATTTTTTTTGGATTACATCAATAATTAATTGTTGGTTGCTTCTCTATTTTATAGAAACCTAACCATTTATTACACATATCATCTCGTTGATCATAAGTGTCAGAAAAATTTATTTTAACATTATCATCACAACGAATCACTTCTTCAGAATAGTTAATTTTTTGGGAATCCAAATCTATGTATAGCTCTATTTTCAATATTCAGTAAAATCTATTAATTTAACTGTTAATGCCTCGAATAAAACCTGGAACATAACATTCCAATAATGTGATGTTCAGATCATATTTGGTGATCAAACCATCATCCTTTTCCTTTGATTCATAGAATTGTTTCTCTATCCAATGATAAAAAACCATTGGGAAATATTTCTCATGGAAAATACTATTAAATTCATCCCATTAAATGGAATCAATATCATTTATATGTCTAGTATTCTCAATTGATGAAAACCATTGATCAGCTTCTCCTTCAAAACATTGGATGGAATGATTTACTGTTTGACATTCAAAAAATTCCATGGCATTAAAATATATTCTCTTGGGTACTGATATATCCTTCAAATGCCAATGGGTAAGATAATCCATTGAATGATGGGGATGTTTCCTCATAAAATGTTTCACTATTGATAAATTTTTTTTGTGTTTTATCGGGATGATATCATGCATAGATACCACTACCACTTATAGCCTGATTCAACTATTCCATCAATTAAACAAACTATTTTGTTCTAATTAAAAAACATCATGTTGTTTCTTTGAAATCTTTTTCCCTCTAAATTACATCCCATTATAGCTTTCATACATCCCCTATAGAAAAAAATTCTGTACAGTAATAGTTTAGGAAAAGAAACTTTTTAATCTTAAAATTTTATATCATTTAAACATAACCATAAATAAATCCACTAAAGGATATAAATTAACACAATTCTAACCTATAAATTATCCAAATGGACATATGATAACAACTAGGTGATCTAGCATTAAATGTTATATAATATTGAATTAAGTTAAGAATTCATATTTAAGATCTTTTCATGTTTAGGGATTTAGAGAATTAATCCATTACTATTGCATAACAAAAAACATATAAATAAAAAGTGGACACTTTTACAATATTTGTTTTATGTATAACAGAAATACTTGTAAAAAGAAACACAATTTCCTTTCATGTTTAATCATCATAACTTTTACATGATTCCATCCATTACTATATTCTCCCTTAAATCCTATGAAAAAATTTTAAAACACGGGATGAGAACTAAAATATTTCAAGTGGACATAAAAATAATAAAATGACATTAGTCTAGTAAAAAATGGATAACCCTTTCAATTTTCATTGATTGGATGAAACCAACCATTTTCACATGAATTACACACATACATTTTGATCAATGAAAAACACTAAAACCAATATCATGTAATTAAAACACCATTAGGTGACATAGATAATAATAGACATAAAAACATTTATATAATCTTAAAATTGGATGAAATTTATGGTTGACATATAAATTGGTGATCCATAATCATGATCACCCTTTTTAAAAGCTATATCGGGCTCTCTCAGGAGCTATAATGGGACACAACCTTTTGTATAATATGTTTCGGTCTCACACATGAGCTATAATGGGGTTAACCCCTTTTTATAAGCTATATCAGGCTCGCCTATTAACTATAACAAGGCTCAATCCTTCATATATCCTATATCATGAAAACATATTTCAGATAATGATCACGTACCATTTCATTAATAAAACATGTTTATCACAATACACAATTTATAAAAGCTTCTTCTACTCCCATATGAATACAATTTCTATATAATAATACAATTTTCATTTAATAAAACAATTTCACTATCAAGACACCAAAATAAAGGATTAATGTATTTTTTTGAAGATATTATGTCATATAGAGGAATCAAAATATCAAGTAATTGTTATATTGGAAGAGAAGTCGTTGTAGCCGTATAAGTGAAAAACATATCTTTTGAAATTTTATAAATAAATAAATAAAATATTTCATATATAAATATTTATATTCAAAACATAAAATGAAAATAAATAGTGACTTAAAATATTCTAATTTATTCTTTTAGACCCATATAAATAAATATGTGATTTAATATCAAGAAGAGAAATATTTTATTATTAGATCATTAAATGTTGAAGGTGTGCCATATGTCATTGAAAATTTAAATATTAATCTCCATGATTTAAAAAATAACATAATTATAGATAATATATTGAGATAAAATGTCATTGTGGCTATATCTAAATATTATAAGTAAATAATGGTGTATATTTTTAATAAATGCCTCAAAGAAATGATATTGAGACGATGTCCCTTGCCTTTAGTTAGTCTTGTCTCATTCATTCATTAATTTCCTGAATAATAAAAATATTTTAATTTATACATTAATTATAACCTTTTTAATGTTTATTATTCATATTAAATTAGTTATTACTAGGTTATAGAAATTAGTTAATTATTTGAGTTGAAATCGGATGTTTTATTGATGTTCGATAATTCAGTAAAAAATGAACTTATTTTGAGGAAAATTATCCATTTGGTCCTATGTCCATTATTGAAAAAATATTATTCAAGAATGAAATATTTTTTATATCAATATATATGTATTTAGAATATTCCATATCATTTGTAGATAATAAATGAAATGCATTGTTCATAAATACAGTAGGTCGTACATACACATGAATACTTCATTCATTTATTTTACATATTAATGGAATAAAAAATGAAATATATATCTATATATTATAGTTCCGTTATGATTTATATTTTATGTATGTTACATAAGTTCATTAACACCATCCTTTATACGATCCTCTTATGGCATGAATGTGTGATATCACTTTGAGGGGGCGGTAGTCCACTATTCCTTAAATTAAATTATCGTATTAACACATTATGGAAATAATAAAGGTATGTTGTAAATAGAATGTAATGAATAATTGAGGCAATATAAATATAATAAGAATCATATATCAATTCAGTTCTATTATAATATCTACCATGATATGTGGTAGGAGAAAATTGAATAATCATACATTCGTGAGGCAGTAGTTCTTCGTACATAGAAACACTATGTTGTATATCCATTAGATTGTGGTCTATGTGAGTTTATGTTAAACTATTACCATAAAAATATCCTTTTATACTGAAGATAATATTAATTTTATAAAATAAAAAAATAAATATTGGTTCTGGGGTTGGGTGGGGAAAATAAATGAAAGGATCTTAATAGAAGATTTTACCTCTAAAGCGGGTGATTTATTTTTGATTTTTGCAAACGGGGTTGCATGAATTGGGTTAAGACCATTATAAAAAATATATAAGGAATTTAGGGATGATGGGAGCTTATTGGGGTAGATGTTTTATGAGCCAATATGCTTGATAGATTTGAGTAAGTGGGTGGATGTTGTTGCCTTTTCTAAGAGGCAGGAGGGGAACTATTGGAAATACATGAAATATTATTTTATTATAAATTGATTTTCAAATTCTAATAGTTCCAAAGTAATATATTTCTAGTATTAGATGTTTCTAGGTCAAAATACTATAAACTTATACATTGTAGATGCGTTTAGGTCACAAAATTAACATTATCTTGTAGCATTAACCCTTAATTATTGAACATTAACTCGTACCATGACTTCTTGTATGTTCATAATATTTGGTTACTATAGTGATTATAAAATTACAAGGAACCAAAAGTGGATAAATAATTTAATTTATTACATTATATAAGACATTTTTTGTGAATATTATATTTTTAGGACTATTATATCATTTAATTAAAAAGTATATTCTTTAAAACTCATTTTTGTCAATTTTGACACTATTTTGAAATTGATTTTTTAAATTCCTATGAACATGATTCATTATAACCAAGGGTATTAAATCATCCATAAAAATTCAATTTCAACCATGAAATTTTGTAGAATTCATCAAAATGTCCAAATTATATTTTTTGTAATATTTTTAATATCATTTATTTGAATATTTCATTAATAAGGTAATCGGTGCACCCTAATTGTGTCATAAATATATTAATTTATTTAATTTATAAAAATTATAAATAAAATATAATGAGGAATTAAGTATTTATAAAATTATACTAAACATTAACAATTCACGATATAATTTATATAATGAAAATTAATATTGTTTTATGTAGGGTATATATGTTTATGTTATATTTCACCATTAATTATATTAAATATTATAAAAGGTCATTTCCACTCCCAAGTAGCTCAATTGGGTCCTAAATTTGACCCACAGATGATCATGGTCATAAATATATCATAAAATAATATTTGGAAACTTTTTAATGCAGTTTTGTATTTTTATAACATTAGATTTTATTCTTAGTTACCTAATTTACCATATAAACAAGTTACATAAAAATAATTAACGATGATACTATTTATAATTTCGAAAAAAAAAATTTCCACTTCAAATAATTAGGATCCCAAGATTCAAAATACAGAATTAAATATTCAAAATTCCAAATTTAGAATATGAATTAATTAATATACAATAAATTTCTACTATCAAAACCTTAAAACATGTTTTTAGGAATTAAAAAACTATAAAATGGTTTACATGTGTTTAAGTCCAATTTTAATGTAAAATTACATCCAATGACCATAATTGGATTAAATTATAAAAAATTAATCGAATTACACATTAAAAATAATAAAATGGTAAAAAACTATATTAGTAAATTATATGAAGTGGTAGTTTTGAATTAAAATGCAGTATTTTTCACCATTCATAAAAATATGTACTTTTTCATAAAAATACCCCAAATTTCATCTGACGTTATTTTTTTTTCTTCTTACAAACATGATGTTTATCTTATAAAAAAGAACATATAAAATCGAAAAATATTATTTTTAAAAATGGTTCACTATCAAAGACGGTAAGAGGAGATATCAAAATTATTAGATTATTTTATGATTAAAAATTAATTCATTCCCATTTCAATCCTCTAAAATTAAATTCATAAATGTAAAAAAAATTCAAATATTTGTAAAATCATAATATAATTAAATTTTTTATTCACTTATATTCAATTTAAATGTGTTAACTAACATTTTAAATAATAATATTATATTTCTGTTATTTTTCTATATAACTCAGTGTTGTGTGAAACATAAGATTTTATAGAAACCCATTTTTGTGTGTTGGGTATGATATCTTACATAACATCTTATTTAACTAAAATTAATATTAAATCCAAATATATTAATATATATTAATATTTAATATTCTATAAATACCTAAGATGTTACAGATACTATTATAAAAGTAAATGATTTCAATTATTTTTCACTTCACATTATAAAAAACACTTTTATAAGTGACATGTAATGTACAATTATACATAAATGATTAATGTGTATTTTAAAATATCTTATATTTTTTAAAAAACCATTTTACATTTCATTTTAGGAATATTATACCCCATTGGTTTTTTGTATCACAATTTATAAATAAATATTATTATTTTATCATTTTTCGAAAATGAAATAAATGTTCCAAAAAAACACAATTCATGATCCATTCATGCGTGGTATCACTAAATTAATATTTTTCAATGTTGTTTCTCATCTATATCAACATAATTCTATTTATTCCTTTTTAAATCATGGTTATGTTCTATTTAAACTATACACCTTTTTTGTATTGATTGAATTTGATTTTGTTATTTGTGTTTTGAATTAGTTTTACAATTATTTATCTATATGACCAGAATATAAATTTTTACATTATTAATATTTGATTAACTTCCCCATTAATCAACATAATTATATTTTTATTGGGAAAGTATTAATATTTTTTATTATTACTTACTAACATCATAGGTTTATCATCAATTGATATTCTAGAGTTGATATAATATTTATATTCATGTTTTATTCATTAATTAGTTCCATAAAAATATTAAGAAATTTATTTATCAATATTGTGGTGAATTCATTGAAACTAATCTAGTAATGGATGGGGACTGAAATTATACAACCTCTCTATGCATTGATAAGTATGATGAGACAAAAATAGATTGTGTATTTGTTGTCTTCTTACCCCATTTAGAAGGATGTCATGATTATGACATGATGAAAATAAAAGTTTCTTGGCATAAAGCCTTCATAATAGGTTAATGATTTTATGCATTAATTATTTTATTAGTATGTAAACTATGTTATGTAAATCTCCATTTTTATTTTTTTATATAAATATAGAACACTCATTGTTTAAAATCGATGATTCGTTCATTTTGTTGACACATTATTTAAATAATATTTATGACATGATATATTCAATTATAGTTTTAACTTATATATTTTTTGGGATCACCCTTTCATATATGTCCATATCACCATTTTATATGGAAATTTCATACGTATGAAGTATTTAAATTATAACATGTGTAAAATATTTCATAGGAAAAATTTTGCATTTCTTTTGATTAAAGTCATTTTACATATAATATAAAAATATTACTTTTTATAAAAATAAACTAGGATATATCCATTTATATTTTTCTTAATCAATTACCACTCCAAAAAAAGAAAAATCAATCATATTTAAGATAAATAATGATATTTATTTAATTTTAATTATTGATGTATATATTCATGAATTCATAGCGATTATAAAATAAAGTATTGATATTATGTGTTTATGGACTCAGATCCTCGAGTTTGGGTCTTTGTAATCATAGTTGTTATCAAATAAATGTTTAGATAATATTCAAACTAGGGTTTTGTAGGATAATTTATCCATTTATAAGTTATTTATGATCACAACAACAATTTTATAAATAAACCTTTATAATTGTTTTTAAATTCATGATAAGGTATTAATACACATGTTATTTTAGGATTGTGGTTAGATAAGCCTAGTAAAAACTATAAGTATAGGTATATGAATTTTATAATATCCATATTTATGAGTATAATATAGATTTAGTGGTTTTCTTATAAAAAAACAATCTCCAATACATTAATATAGATTAAATTATGGTTTAGATCAACATAGGGGTAATAACCATTTAATATGTTCGTTTATATTTTATTTATCGTCACACTGGTGAATGGTGAATTATACTAAAACTTCAATCATTTCTATTAAATAATGTGGGATATGATATGGTTAATAAAATTATCCTTAGAAATTATTTTTATGCATTTAATAATAAGGATAAGTAATTAGCTTATTGAATATAATATAAAAGTGAACATGGATAACCAAGGATTGAACAACTATATTCTTACATTCACATGGCAGTGTCATATGATAAAAAAGTTTTTTAATGGAATACATAATAAGATTATTTTTCATACACATGTTTTTCATATTATAGTAAACAATTTTTGTATTGGTTGAAACTAGTTTTCTGAAATGAACCAGGAAGTGTTTGGTACCTAGAAACCATAAAGTTTTATAAAAAAATAAGGGAGAATATTTAAATGGTAATGAATTGTAGTATATACATATTATGTTGAAAATGGCGAGTTTCATTTCCCATCCATTGGAAGTGAGATTGTTATTTTCTTGAAACACATATCTATTTTCATCATTGAGTAAACTACTACTTAATAATCTATGAGTGTCAAATATATATTATAATAGTGGGGTTATATATTATCTAATTATGGTTGAATGTCTTAGAAAGTTCAATATGTTTTGGGAAATTCATTTTAATGTTATTATACAAGTTGGTTATATAAATTCTTTTGTATATGATTATATGAATGAATAATATTGTTTGAGGAATGACATGAAGTATTTTTATAGCTTATATTTCATTTATTATTAATATTTTAATGTTTTAATATTGTTAATTGTAATTTGAGATCTCTATTTTATGGATTGTGTTAATATGTATGATAGAACCCAACTCAACGTAAAACAGTTTCATTCAACAATGATATATGTTAATCTTCATGCGATATAGGTTCAATTGGGTTTTATTCAAGTTGATTTGTAATTACTATAGGCTAATAGGATAGTGCTATAATGTGATACATAATAGGGTAAGATTTTATTATAGTTATTTAAGATAATTAATTAATAATTATCATCGATAATGTTAAACAATATTGTTTTAGTAGTGGATATGACTAGATAAAACCATGGGTGTGTGCGAAAATGCTTATATTTCCTCAATAAACAACCAAAAAAATGGGAGATGGAATGAGAGATCATATAATTATGATAACCAATATATCAAGTAATATAATTAAGACATTTAATATACTCTAAGACAAAAACACACAAAGTATATAACATATAAGTTTTAGGTTTGTATCTTTTAATGTTTATGATTTTTTTTGGGTTCGAGTAGTGTTAGAGGGGAATCATTGATTTCTATCAGGTGTTTGGGATGCAAAACTCACATAGGTAGCCACTGGCCAACTAATATATTTTTATACAATCTATGAATTAATTATGATCCCAACTACAATCTAGTCTGATTCCACGACTAGGGAGGCCATCATTCCCATATACAATCCATAGTTGTAGTGTCAACATGGTAGCTAGTGGTATCCACTAGATAACTGATGGTGTTTATCATGGATATATGGGTAAGGGAGATATTTTAATTTTATTCCTATGATACATTAACTAACCCTTCAACCATATTTTTAAAACACAATTTAATTTCGATCCTATGAAATCACTCCCTTGACATTCTGTGCTGTTTTGTCACTATTTTATAGGTATTTAGATCCCTAGTTGGTTTTTTTCATATTTTTGGTAAAGATAATATATCTCTTCTAATGTTTTCCTTTTCAATTGAATTTACATCAGTTCTATGTGTTGTTTCGGTGATATATTTATCATGTTGTGATCTTTACCCAATAACATTTATATCTCTCTTGTGTTTTCTTCTAGATGGGGAATCCCTCGTTGATTGTGGTGTGGCACTCATGATTCAAAATGTATTTGTGGATATATCTTATATGTTGAATATTTATCATAATGTAATTTGATTCAATTTTGTATTAAAATCATTTTAAGCACTCCAATAACTTTATCTTGATGTTTATTTTCTTCTGATGTGTGGATCCCAACAGTATTGTTTTATAATCAATGTTTGGTGAATTGTGTTTCTTTTCAAGCCTTTTTTCTTTTAACTATGATATCTATTTGTTTTATAAATGATATCCTAATTTTTTTCATATTAATTATTTTCACGATCCTTGAATTGGTTTATAAATTTGAATAATGGTTTTCTTTATTAACTATATTTTCCTTATTGTTTTTAAATTTTCTTTTCTTTTCCAAATAATTGTGAAATGTATTATAAAATGGGTTTTCAAAAAATGTTCTAAAAATGGGTTTTTTATATTTTAGGTGCAATGAGATAGGCTCATTGAAGTTAATATGAAAAATTCTACACATGGGATCCTTGGGTACCTAGATAGAGGGTTAAATTTTGGGTGTTGTTTATTGTAATTTTAAGGGGGTTCACATTATTAGGTGGAATTTTATTCTAATATTGATGATTCATTAGATATAAGAACATGATAATAACTTTTTATTGGTTAAAATTAATGGGTTTTCCTCTTATCATATATTATATATGCATTGGACAAAGAGACTTCATTGTGTTTTTTAATTATTTTCCATTTTTGGCAAAAGTGACAGGTCTGGCATAATCATTGATATCAAGGAGATGATTTACAATGGCATTTCGATTTTTAATATTTTGGGTTTCTCATGAACTGTTTCATGATTTAATAAACATAAATGTTTATCTAACTTTAAAAATTGAAATTGTGTAACCAAGAATTCAATTTATAACATTGGAGAATGGGAATTAATTTCTAATCATTTCATAAAAAAACTATTTCATTATTTATGATTCTATTATTTAATATAAATTGAGTATATAGAGATTACCTGACATTAAAATATTATGAAACACATTGGTGGGATCATAGAAAATATTTTTATAACACGCTATACAAATTCCCATGTGGATGTGTAGACATTATTTTATATAATATAGTATTGTGAAATTATTCAAAGGGACAATTGAGTTTTATTTCAACTAGGCATGGATAAATTATAGTGAAATAGAGTTATGTCACCCAAATATCACAACGATTAGTGTAACAATGTTATGTTTTTATTTCATTTTGATATTTTGTAGACATGTACCTTCATTTTTTATATCTACCATTGGTTATAATGCTATGGTTGTAAATCTTGTTATTATTTAATATTTATTTCATGGTTTTATTACTCTATATCAGCTATGAATATTTTTTGGAGAAAATAAATAACTATTGTTTTATTTTTTTCCCATGTCCTAGTCTCCATGAAATAATGATTTTAATTCCTTTCTAGTGTTGTATTTATATTATTTTTGATTTGTTGGATTGGTTTTTATGAAATACCAAAAAAAAATTATTCAGGGATTTATATCCTCAGATTTTCTTGGTTTTAAAATTCTAGTAGATAAAAGACAGCACTATTGGTGTTTGAGAGGTTAGATGTAGTGAGTGATTTGGTGTATCTTTGAATGATGTGCATTAAAACACAATTTTATGTTAGATCTGTGTCTCTTATGTTTTTTTTTCAACATGAACACTATTTATTATTATATTTTTATGGTTTAAATCGAGGTTCATTATCATATATGACCATTCATTTATAATTATTTATGTTGAAACATTCATCTTTGATTTCTTATAATTGTTCCAGAGGAGGGTGTATTGGGAGATTATACTCAAAGTAATCCTCATTTAGATCTTATTTTCAAATATTCTATTGTATGTATAATTCTTGTAATGGAAAATAATGTTCTGCATGATCATAAAAAAGTTGTTTACGCATAACCAGAAGTTAGAAAAAATTGATGTCGAGAGTGAGAGTTTCTATTCAATAATCCCATTCACTTTATGGAGCTTAATGAAACTAAAGAAGGGTATGAATGGCAGTAAAAGATCAATTAGTTCAGTTAACTCTTAATGACACCTTATTTTCTCATGGTTTAGTTCATAATAGTCATGTTTTGGGGTCCGGATAGGAATTGGTTTGATTCTTTGGATCAGGAAAACAAATATGTTGGATTGGAGTTTTAAGGGATTTAAAACATTTTTCATTCATGAAACTAAACTAATAATATAGGAAGAGATATATGTTGTTGGAATTTATCTGATTCAAGTATGGGGATAACATTGTGTTAGGGTACAATAACCATTTTATGAAGTTTGTTAATTCCAATCTATATGTGGTGATTAATAATCAACTATAGGCTCATAAATATCTTCTGGATTTGTGACTAGACAAACTATCATAGTTATACATGCTGAATTACATAACCTATATGGAGCTTTTTGATGTTTCTAAAATTTTACAATTTGAGACAATAAGATATATAGAATTTTATGCCTATTCTCTAACACTTTTGGGGGGTATATTAGTGTAGAATATAATAATAGGTAGCAGAATGATAGTAATAAGGGTAGTGGAGGAGGTTCTCAATAACATCCGACCATGAAAGCATCAGTACAATCCATTATTTCTTCTATGACATTATATTAGTGTGTTAAATTAGGGAATGCCCAATATTATTTCTCCACACCCAGGAAGAACCATAAATATTAATGTCACTAGGGCCTCCAAAAATGTCCAACAGGGATTTATCTATTCCCAATTATGGTGATTAATAATCATATCAAACGGTCTTGGTGGAGAATAAATAATCATGGGAGTCTATTGTGCAAAAAACACATACCACTATAAAAAGTCACCTATATGAAGTGTATTATTTTTTAGTGGATGTTAATATAGTTTCAACTATAGTGAAGGGTAATATTTCTATTGAATAATCTAGATAATCTTCCCTATTGGTTATAGGTTCCTGATAATCGATAATATTTATCAATTTTCTTAATGTGTTAAAACTTAATATTAATATATTAATATTAGTTTTATATCTAGTGATGCCACTACAGATGTGAAAATAGTAGGGGTTCTTTTCAATCATTCTCTCTATTTATGGTCGTTGTGACATTAGTATACAACATCATGGTTATTGATTTTGGTTAGTTTTATGTCATCATCTGTATAGGGCTGTTGGTCTCTCAATGAGATTGGATTGATTGTAATCAATGGTGTGATTCATTATCTGCTACTAATGGGTGTTATGGTGAGTTCAATGAATATTGGGATCTATGGTACAATTTTAATGGACCCCTCTCACATAATCATGAATTTATTGTTTTTCATTGTATTTGTTCCTAATGTCCCATGATACATATTCATTTGTCCTATAATTGGAATTGTAGAGTTCAAGATTTTCATGGTGTTGAGTGTCAAATCATTTTATACGAGGTATAATCACCTGATACATGTTGAATTGAAGGTTCTAAATATATAGTGAGATTATATATTATAAAATCAAATTATTTATCCTATTCATTTTGTATTGAATGTCTAATGATCATAAAAAGGAATGATAAATATTCATCAACACTCTTTAGGTATGATCAAAAAAATTAAGTTGACATTTTAGAATAAGTTACATTTTCCCAGTGTGGATATCATATTTGATCAGTAATTGGTATCAAATTGGGTTTCTATAATCAATCATAAATATGGTTATTATAATTTTAACATTTTTTTCTCAAATATCTCAAAAAACAAAATCAAAATAAGGTTTGGCCATTAGGAATATATTTTAATGTATTTTTTACAATCTGAAACTTCTATAGTGTTTATGGATTTAATGATGATGATTTTCCATTTGAATCATTACAACTTCATTATATTATTATTTGATTACATATTGGTTTCTTCAAGATCAAAGCGTCAGAATGTGAATTATATTATACTGATTTAGGAAATCTTGAGATAGCTCCATCTTCAATTGAAGATGTTGAAGTGATATAGAAAGAGAAATGTAGTTTATTTTATTGGGAATATCATTTTAGAACCCACCATTTAAGTCAATCCTAAGTATTTAAAAGTATTATTATCAATAAAAAGAACCATAGAATATTATTGAGTGATATATGATCATTGTTCAAACATAATATTATTAGTGGTTCATGAAGGATTTTTCAATGTTAGTATCACCCTTGACAACTATCACAATAAATTGTGTTACATTCACATGGGATTCTATATGTCAGATAGAATTTGAGGTGTTAAAATTGTTTTTTATATCATCTCTTACTTTGATCTTATATAGACCTGATAGGGGTATGTGGAATATTCAGATACCTCTTTTTGGGGTCTAGGTTTTTAAAATATGTAGGATGGTCATATTTTTTCATACAACTCTCATCATTTATTTTCACATGTGAATAATTACTCCACTGATGATTTTGATCATCCTATGGTTACACTTGTATTTAAGTGTTAGTGACCCTATCTCTTCATGAGTTATTTGTGGTTTATTACAAAAATTTGAAAATTTTAATCTCTTAATATAAATAAGTGAACACAATTCATATATTATATTTTAAATACCTCTAGATGATTTACTTTGACATCACCAATGTACCATAAGAGGGTATTGTCATCATTGACTATCTTATTTTGAAGTTCCCATCTTAAGATATATTGTAATATAAATAGCATTACTACCGTTGATGTATTTGTCCCCTATTTGGTCATCAATTAATAGAACATGATTTAGGTATGGTAATCTTATTATTTATTTTTCATCATCATCAATTGATTTTATTTTTCTGAAAAATAGTAATTTTATGTGTTTAAAAGAACCACTATTACCTTATAATTTGATGAGATAATTTTATATTAGGCTTCCCACTCGAAAGGTATTGCTCATATCTAGATTATTTTTCATCTCATCTTCAAGCAGGGGTTCAATGATACATTATTATAATATATAGTCATAGTAAATTCTTCTTAGATTGAAATAGGTGCACTATTACCTTAGATATAAATTTTATTCACAATGTATGATGCACAAAACTAATGACTATGTGTCCAATCATTACCACTTATTATTGTTCACAGATAACCATTTGAATCCTTCTACTATATTATAGCTTCTGTTGGATTTAATTTTTAAATAAGATGTGGTGTACATGGAGTGTATATTTTGTTCCCCTTGAACACCTTAAAGACTGAATTCCATTTGGGTGTTTATTTACATGTTGAAGGAATACAAATTTTTTTTTCTGATCTAGGACCCCACTATGGTTTATGATCTAGATTTTTTATACATATAAAATATTGTAATCTTTCATTGGGATCTCGATCCCATTTTTCGGATAGGGATTCCCAGTTTTCTTCCTTGTTATGGAAGAGTCAACAAAAGGTGACATGGAAAAAGGTTTTATTATGTAAAACACACCATTAATGGATGTATGGTTGAAAATAGTATGATATTTATATTCTAAAGGATATGATATGTGCTTGAATATTATATTTTGGAAGATCATGGGAAAACCATAATTGGTTGTAATAGTTCACTCGTAATTATTTTTTGTAAACATCGATTAGAATGGTTACATTCAATTATTTCTGTGGTTATCTATGTCAGTCCATTATTTATTATTTAGATGTGGGAAAGTTCCCTTTTATGGGAATATGTCTCATTCAAAAGAAATATTCCAGGATTCAATATATAAATTAGTCAATAGTTATAGTTAAAAATATATTTAAATCATATAAATTTCATTGACATCATCCTCTTGAGTTTTTTGTTGGTGTCTTGGCCTTCATGATGTTTTCTCCATAGTTGGGTCACTAATAGTATGGAATATTATAGAAAATGGTTCAAATATTTACTATTCGATTTGAGAACACTATGTTATTTGGTCATGTTTCTTATTGTGTGGAATTTATCAATCGTCTAATTACAATTCAGGATGAATTTCACAAATCTTTTCTAATGAATTACCACCATGATCCATCAAAAGTTCTTAGTTAGTAAGAGAATAAGATTTAGAAATACATTTCTTTTTTGGTGAAAAAAATGGAGAACATTGATTTCATAAGAAAATATTCGTTTATAAGCCTATTCAAGTATTTAAAGTCTTATAATTGTAAATATAATATTGTCAAAAGACATAGAATCTTGGATCCTTAGAGAGTATGTATTTGAGTCACCACTTTTTGGAGAATCCGACATTAACATGTTATTATAGGGATATTTATCAATATTTTAATGAAAATATTAACCCCATATCTCTAGGTAGGTATCCATAATTTTTTAAGATGTTCTATAATGTTTGAGTGTTTTTAGAGGTGTACTGAGAGTTTTTATAAAGGTATTGGAATGAACTATGTGTTGGTAATGTATACTTGTATGGCCTCTTCATCTATTAGCCAACTAGTAGGATAACATGTTTCCAATAAAAAAATGTACGGCTAAATGTTGGAAATTATTAGGCATCAAGTATATGGTTACATTAGGATGGGTCACAAAAGTTAGGGAAAATTTGTAATTTAATTCCCAAAAAACACTTAATTAAACCTCAATTTACATTTTACCCAAGATTATCCCACTATGCCTCCTTAAATGGACCCCCCATTGAGTTATATTCTTTTTTAACTATATCTTCAGGGTTTTTTAATATCCATTTAGATAGATAAAAATAATTTGTTAAATTTTATCGATCTCTTCAATTTTTTCAATTCATATTGAAATTGAAATTAGTTCTAGATATTTATTGTATGTTTATTTTTTACATTGTGGATCCTCCTCCAATCCCTTGTAGGTCCCACACACATTTTTCTACATGAGGAAGGTTTCCTGGTAAATTGTGGTGCGCCACACGTAATTATTGATATATGTGTCAACGTCTAATATATAACAATAAAATTTCATAAAGAAACATTATTCTATGATTTTTGAATCATTTTATTGTATCCTCTATATTTATCTTGAATTTTCATTACTTTAGGTGTATGGATCCCATTATTTTTTTTCTACGACCAATGTTTTAGGTAGGTGATTTTTTATTAAGCATGTATTTTTTGAAAACCAATTATATTGCTTTCATAAATGGTTTTATAATTCATTTTACAAATGATTATTTCAGTTAATGATTAATTCATTAGATTACTTGTGTAGAAGGAGTTTTAATGAAATATGGTTTACCCTTGTATCTATAAATGAAAAATGTTTTCTCATTAAATTGGGAACCAGATTTTGAAATGGATTTTAGAATAATGTTTTTATAAAATTGGTTGTTTGGAAAAAATTATCAAGTATAAGAGGCACTTTGAAATTGATTTTTTATATGATTTATAAGGGAGAGTTGGCTTTTTAGGAAGAGGGTTTAGTAATTAGTATTTTACATTGTAATTTTATGTGCTTTCACATTATTAGGTGTTCCATAATTCTATGATCATAGTTGCATTGAATCTAGAATAATAATAATGATATATTAAGGGTTCCACTTTTTGGGGTTTCTTTATGTACAAAAATTTTGGACGCATTGACAATATTTAATTGAGTGTGCCGTGTTTTATTTTGTTTTCAGTACAAGTTATAAAGATATCCTGATTATTGTTATCTTAGGGGTGATTACCAATATTAAATTTAGTTTAATTTTTTTATACGATGGGATACAATAATTGATTAATAAATATTATTTTCTAAAATTAGAAATTTGGATGTTGTAACATGTAACTAATTTTTTGAATAGTTTAAGGGGTATTTATTTACCACGTTATGGTTATGAATTTGTGTAACTTCTTATCATTCCATTTTATCTATATAATTAAGAATATCAAGATTACTATACATATATTTTCTATATAAATTCATTGCGAGATCCGAATGATCCTAATTATATCAAACAATGAATTGTCCATCTTCTGTTATAAACATTGTTCTATCTAAAATAGGAATGGGAAATGGGCCATAGTTATGTTGAAAGGTTTTGGGTCTATGGGTCATGGGTATACAGTGGTGAGATGGTGGAAAGTCACCTCACAATCAAAAGGAGTGGTAGTGGACTGTTTGGTGATCCTTTATCGGTTGTTTTCCAGACATATAATTTGTGATTATCTTTCTACCATTTCATGTATTTATAATGTTGTTCCCATATTGATTTCAGAATATTTATTTCATGGTAGTTTATATATATTTATTTCATATATCTTTCTTCATATTTGTAAAGTAATTCTATATTTTTGTAATAGGGTGACCGAGATTTCTTCGCCCTCTCATGGGGATGAAGAACATCATCTGGTATTTTTGAGGCCCATATTAAATCCATGTTTGATGGGTTTTTCTATCTTGGTCCTGAAAAAGAAATAAATATGGATCCTCATGATAGATGAAGTGAAAATGCCACAAGACTAAAAAAATTAAGGGAATGATAGAATGAAAATTGTTACATTAATTTCAGGATTGTTGGGTATTTTTTGACTGTTAGTTCCTAAATACTCTGTACTAAAAAATACCTCATTAGATGTGTTAAAAATGACCTTTATCAGTATTAGAGAAGTGATAAATACTTTAAAGAGATAAAAATACCATGACATTTATTAGAAAACAATGATAAAATATAATTTATATGAACTTGTAAAATCTATAATAGAAGAACATTTATCTCCCCTTATAATATTGATGATAAATGATCACTTTATATACTGTTTTAGAAATGCGGATAAAGGGGCATATTAGAGGGTGTTGTAACTACACACTGTTTCACTAGTGAAGTGTGTTGTAAAAACACACTTGCAAAGCAATAACATCATGAAATCCTAAAAACATGTAAAAATATAGAATTTAAATGAATAGAATACAATTTATCCTCATTTACAATGTTTTATCGAGGTAAAGCATTTTTAATATAAATTTTTTCTATATATTGAAAAAATGAACATTATGTCATACTGCTCACACCATTCAATTGATTGAGTTGTGCTTCATTATTACATGTCTCAGATTACATATGGATAGTTTTCCATATGTATCAAAAGAATAAGAGTATTTTATATTGGTTTGGAGTACGCCACTTTCATTTTTTCACTAAAATATCTTTTAAAAACTAGAAACACACAAATTGAATCATATTGGTCAAATATCAAGTTAGTATTATGTGATACCGAATCCTACATGAAAAAATTGACTTATGAATGATTGTCAAAAAATTTATAGGTAAACAGAGAATGATTTCTCAGTTTTCAGTGAGATACACATTTTGACCTAAAATATTGAATTTTAACGAATAATGAACACATTCAGTCACACTGAACACATCATGTATTAGATTGAGGTACGGTCGATTCGTACAAATCCAAAATGGCATGTAAGTTGTTTTCATATATTATCAAAACAATATAAATATTTTTTAGTAGGTGAGTAATCCTTTAAACTACAATTGATTCCACTTTTGAAAAAAATACACATTTGGAGTCATATTAGTCACATCGTGTGTCTGATTGATGTCTGGATAATTCCCAAACATCTCATGTGATTTTTTTTCATTTTACTAATGTAGCAACAAAAGAATGTGTTTTCTTGTATTTGAGTATTAAACATTTCATTTTTACTAAAATACATATTTGAAAATTAAACATTTAGTTTGACTCATACTACTGAATTCAGTATCTATATAATGTGAGACTGATTCCAACATGTCACAAATGACTTATGATTCATTGTACTGAATTAATATGAAAATACAAGTGAATTTGGTCTGTTTTTTGTGAGTGGATTTTTTTCAATTGAACTATGAATCTTAAGATTATAAAGACACATTCTATTATATCAGGAACATTGTTTATCATTTTGAGGTATGACTGAATTCGACACATCAAAAGTTTCGTCTAGATCCATTCAGTATTTTCTAAAAACAATAAGAATATTTTCATTGGTTTTGAGTAGATTAGTTTTCATTTTTATTAATATAGATGTTATTTTTAAATAAAATTATGCTCATTGAATTTTACCAGTAACACAATGTATCAGATTGAGGTATGAGTGATTCTTAAACATCTCAAATGAACAATAGATAATTTTACTACAATAAAAAATATATGAATGTAATTATCAGTTTGGAATACAACACTTTTTTTCTTAAAATTGATGTTGTTTTTATATAAAAAGATACACATGGAGTCATATCACTCACACCACACAACATATTGATGTAAGGATAACTCCAAAATATATTAAATGACATATAGAATTTATTCTTAATATATCAAACATAATATGAATGAATTTTCTCTATATTATGTATGTCACAATTTTTTTACTAAAATTTCATTTCAAACTAGAAACACATACTTTGACCAATACTAATCAAATAGTGTATGGGTTTGATGTGAGACTGATTACTACACATAAAATTTGACCGTAGATTTTATTCCTTAAATTTTTTAAAAAATATTATTGTGTTCAAATTTTTTTCTAATTATTGCCATTTTTTGAACAAAACTATCAATTTTAAATAGATAATTGACACATTGAGTTATACCATTCACACCAAGAGTCGAATCGGGGTGTAATGGATTCCTACACATCTGAAATGAAATTTTGAAAGTTTCCCTATAGTATCAATATAATTTGAAATTTTTTTCTTGATTTTGAGTATGTCTGTGATTATTGTTTATAAAATTAATTTCAATATTAAATAAAAATAATCACTTAGAGTCCTACCTAGGACATCGTGTGTTGGATTAAGGTGTGGCCAATTTCTACATGTCCCAATCTCTCAAAAAAT
Source organism: Viscum album (assembly GCA_963277665.1). Taxonomy (NCBI): domain Eukaryota; kingdom Viridiplantae; phylum Streptophyta; class Magnoliopsida; order Santalales; family Viscaceae; genus Viscum; species Viscum album. The sequence goes on along the minus strand of OY728157.1, from coordinate 37,717,769 downwards.
CATAAATTCAAATATTAACATATTTATATTGAATTTTATTGTAAAAATACCAGAAATACATATTGACTAAATTTTCATAACCCAAATACCATTCTCATTGCTAAATATCAAGAGCATAGGCTTTCAACAATGGAAAATGTTTTTCAGCTAATAACCATGAATCAATATGCAGTTTTGGAATATTAACAATGAACATAACTGAATATTATAGACATTGTTAAATTGTTAGAAATAATAATTTTATCAATAATGTGGACATTTTAAGATAATTAAATGGAAAATATTAATTCAAAAATGATCAATGAAGAATAAAAAATTATTATATGATAAAAATGATGAGGAAATTAACATTAAAATAATAGATAAAATGAAGTAAATATAATTATATATATAGAATGAGTTCAAATTTTATAGAAGATTATATGAATTCATGAAATATTCCCTTTTTGTAATTATCTCTGTTGTAGGATCAAAGTCCAATACCTCCTGGGATTGAGATGCTTCGAACAAACCACCCCTACACAAACAAAAGTATCCAATTGTATAAGAAAAAAATTATTATATAAGTGATACTCATATTAAATAAATTTAACATAAATGTTAAATAATACCTTAATTCAATGGATTATTACTTTACTGTGAATACATTTTTCCCATGGGTATATGATGTTGGTAAAGTGATATTGACAATAAAAAAAGGAAAATAGAGATAACTATAAATAAATCAACGAGTGATGTGGGTGAGGGGAAAATAGATACATTGTATTTAAGCTTCAAATAATCTAGTTGAATTTATGAATATCTTACTTGGTTCATAAAATATTCATTTTTTAAAATACATAATTAAATATTGATAAGATATTTATTTTCAAAGGATAATTCCTCCAATTTGTGAAAAATATATTGATGGTAATATGACATTCTTAACGGTAGAAAAAAAAAGAAAATGTTAAATAATGATTTTTAGACGGATTGAAGTGAAACATATATATAGATTATTATATGTGTGATTAAAAAAATGAAATAATTTTTATTAAATTCTATACAGAGGGTTATCATTTCAATAATAACTAAATTTTTATCAACTATAAGAAATAAAAAAAGGCAGAAATTAGTGAATAAAATGTCATTGGTGATCCATTTTTTTGGTGAAAACTAAACTAATTATGATTATACATAAAACATAATTTTTTCTTATTATATACTAAATCATTTGGGTGGGTTGACAGTAATGATAATTGGAACAAATATATGAATGAGGAGCTTGATCTGATCATAACAATGTGACATGAGGCTCATGATCTGAATAATAACAATTATGGATTCTTATCGATCATATTTTTTCATATATTGTTCAAAAAAATATCTATTAGTTTAAAAACCCTTATTTTTTTAGTTAATTTTTTTTCTAATTATGTAACACTCATATCATAAATGGTTATTATAATGTATTTTATTTGAACACTTTTTTGTCAGGTAATTCATATTGTCATATATGTGGGAAATATTATTAAAACATAGAGGACATAAAAGTTAATTTCATTTTATGTTAATAAACTATGAATATAATTAGAATTAGGTATCCACACAAAATAGATTAAGAAAATATATTTTTTAATCAAAACTTATAATCTTTACATGAAGTTTCATTCTAATGGTGAAATGTTTTTATCCCTTAAAAATAATTTTCTTTTCAAGAAAATTATTTCTATTATAACTTATTTACTAAATTTACCTATATCAATATAAATATATTAGTTTATAAAAATTATGAAAATATATTTCTATAAGATTTATTTTTGAATGATTTAAAATATTTCTTAACACAAAATTATTATAAAACATTCCTCATTAAATATGTTACATTTAAAATAAAATATCAAATTTATAAATATATTTATGAATCTTAAATTATTGAGAACAGTAAATTCTATCAGAAATGTACTCTTATTCTAAAATACATAATGAAACATTATTTTTTTTTAAAAAAACCATGATGATTAGCTTATAACTTGAAAATGACTCATTCCAATTGATTATTTTTTTACTATCATTAAACACCTAAAATCCAAATATCTATGACATTTTATCTCAAATTATGTTTTACCTTTAAATTATTTCATTGGAATATATGTCATTAAACCTCAAAGAATATTCATTGTATTTATGGAATAATATTTAAATTTAAATTGATATATTTCAAAAATGAAAATAGAAAACAATGAATTTCTTCCTGTAGTTTAATAAAAAAGATAAAAAATAAAACATTTTTTTATTGTCTTTTTTTATAGATTTATAAGAATAATTTTATTGTTACATTTCATAGGTGACCCATAAATATATCTCAAGCACCATGAAATAGTTCACAGTCACCAAACTAAATCCATTAACATTAAACCTTATTTATGTGCTCGTTATGCCAGAAAATATTTATGAAAAAATAATTATATCATTATTCCCATGTGATAGATATTTCATCATTACTGATAAAATATTTCATTTAATCACATTAAACAATCATCCTGATCACATGAAAAAAAAATTACATGGTAGATCACCCAAATCAAATGGTGTTAAATAGGATGGTGTATTTCCATAATCTTATGAAAGTAATCTTTAAGGTACATCAACCTAATCAGATGATGTCAATATTCATGGATCATCATCTTGATCAAGTTATGTTAAGCTACATGGTACATCATTCTAATCACATGACATTAAACTTCTAACTACATCATCCTGATAGAATGACTATAATATGCATAATATGCCACCATGATCTCATTATTAACTGCATGGTACATCATCTTGATCCCATGACATTAAACTGCATGATACATCATCAATATGACAAGATAATTATCTGTATGTCACCAATGTATTTTTTTATGTTGTTAAATATCATAGCACCATAATGTTCTTCGCTTTGAGGACATCATCCCCGACATCAATAACCTTCCATTCCAAATTCAATAACTATATGTGGCATGATACTTATCGTCATACAATAAATGGTGTTCCCTATACCTCTTGTGTTATGCCCAAGTAAATATTTCCTTCCATTTATTATTTTTATTTTTTACACAAAAAATTCATTCAGAACTATTTTCACATCGGGAATTTTTTTCTCTCACATCAACAAACTTATATTTTTCAAAACTAGAACACAATATCATTCTTTATTAAATTACATTATACAGCATGGAACATCATCTTTGTCACAAAACAATAATCCACAAGAAAATAATTCCCTCAATTTATAATTTTAATTTTCATAACTCAATAATGTTTGAACTCGATTGGGCATTTAGCTTTGCATTTGTCACCTACCATGACATATTCAAAAGTACATGTGGCATGATTATAACTATAATGAGAGATGTAGTGATTCCAGGTTTTTGTATCCTAGTCAAATTACTCCAAAAAGTAAAAAATAAACCCTCTTTATGTACAGGAAGCCCCATTTATGGAGTTTCCTCAAGAGAAACATGTAGCTTGATTCTCATGCTATGGAATACATAGTGACACATATACCTCATGGCATGGGCCCAGCCACGAAATTTAGAAAATTCGCCCTTCCCTTCATAAAATATAAATAAATTTTGGGAACACCAAATTGGATCCTATTTACATGTCCATTTCAATAATGTACCCCTTTCCCTACACATGAGTCCAATCTTTGAAGGGAACCACATAAAGAAATTTGCGTGGCATTATTCATGCCCACACATGATATGTAGTGATGTAAGAGTCTACAATGCAAGGTCAAGACTCTAAAAATAAAAAATAACGGGGGAATATATCACCCTATACGTAAGGATCAGACCTACATAGATAGTTCCAATTAAGATCTATGTGTGGATTGATTCCTACCCACACATGATATATAGTGATTCTCATATTTCCAATTATTCATCCAACTACATGATTTCACTTCATTCATGTTAGGTATCACTTTTCATTACTACATGAAGTCAAACTTCACATGGTCCCAAAAATAACATGTGGATTTGTACGAAAACTAATGAGACAAATACCGACGCTTAGATTTTACATCCTGGTCTAGCCACTATGAATTCAAAATGCCCATATAATTTCTTTTATTTCCACTGTGTGGAATCAAAATCCATCAACACAACTTGTTTTTCATCTAGATCGTAGATTATGTGTGTTAAGTGTTTTAGTTTGAGAATCCACACATGGAAAGAGTGTATCAACACATAGCAGGATTATTATGGCCTTAGTCCATAATACATTAAAAGGAAAACAATATTTCTTCCCCACAAGATGTTAAATCGCACGGTTAAAGATAGTTTGAGAGCTATTAGGGTATTTATTTCAGATATTTTAGTTTATGGATTGAGAAAACAATTTTTATTCTGGGTCCAACCATAATATTTTATTTTTTCATCGATAAACCTATGTTTTTAACTCATAACATTAAACTACATGGAAAATTTACCTACCATAAGACATTAAACTATATGGTACCTCATAAACATTTTGTGAATTAATTCTCATTTTTATGTGAAATATAATTACACATTAACCATAATTCCTAGTCTTATCCATTGAAAATAGAAAAATTAATCCTAATATCATGTATACAAATAATGATCTATGTTAATATATATAATTTTTGTTCCACATTCAAGGAACTATCATGAATCAAAAATGATTCATCTATATATGAGTTAGATATGGTAGGAAATTTTTCACTCAATTGATAATCAAGGATTTAATTTTTATTAAAAAGATAGATACATTTCATCCATTCATCAGACTCCCTTCCATGGTTAATTTTGGATCTTCACAATCCTCACTTTGTAATTGATAATGGAACGTTAGTTTCTTGATTAAACCATCGTTTGGATATGAATAATATTCCCTAGTGGGCTACGCATACGTTTCCAGCACTAAATACATATTGAAAAATGGAAAAATCATACATAGAATGGGAATATACTAACAGCCTATTCCCTAATATAATTTTTCTTATACCATATATCCACATCTGTGAATCCCTTGAATCATAGTTTAGAAGTTATTTCCCATTAATGCAATGGCATGTTAGATCCTCTTAGAACGATTAGCCTTCTATTATGCCGTACTTATATCAATAATGGCCTCATATATATAAATTAAAATAGAAATAAGTCATTAAATAATCATCATATGACGTTGAGATGCAAAGATGATGTCCCATTTACATGATTATAAATTACATAATAATTCGAACTATGTATGGAATGATTCAATATTTGAAGGTATTATAAGAGACACTATAATTTTATATATCGGTCTATCTAGAGAATAAAATAATTCACTCACTCTACAATACATGAGTTATATATAAATAGGAAGGTAAATTATGTGTCTCACATCACTTGTCAACTCATATTCGAAATAAAATTCCAATTCTCCATGCCAGAGTTCGATCGATTCATCGGGAAAAAATTCTATAACTATGTATGGACTGATTATTAAAAATTTATGGATATATAGTAATGGACAAATCTCCATTCATGTATCCAACTGCAACCAAAATAAATTATATCCCTTTATAGTTCATTGGTCATACCCTCACAGGGAAACATCCCTATACTATATTTTCCTAACATATAATTTTGATGAGATATTTAGTGATTAAGAGAAAATATATAACAAGAAAAAACATAAATAAGAAGAAAATAAAAATTTCATTACAACATATGAGTCAGACCAATGTAAGGGAAACACTCTTTTCAAAATCTAGGTAAATTTTGACATGAAATATTCTCTTAATGTTCAGTGACCATTCCATCCATAGACCAAACACTATTATTGAGTAATAAAAAATCTCTATAGATGAATCTTGCCTTCAAAAATGGATGTTCATTGTTCTGGGGACACATTTTATTGACAATGCACAATACACCATGTTTGTGCACATAATTTTAGCACAAAAATGATTATCAACCAATGGAAAATTCATCCCCACGAGGGACTATTAGTATCTCCATATTTCCCATTCATGTTTTTCATCCTGCAACAAAACTCATTTTTAGAAACCCATTGATTACAACTTATAACATTTCATCTTCATGCATTAGTATGATTGGGTATTCCTAGATAAATTTCCAAGAAATTTGAAAATCATTTCTCCCCAAGTCAATGATATGTGTACTAAATCATAGACCTTGAACCTCCATGTTATATGTTTTAAAACTACGTGGTCCATGAACTAGTTTCAAGAAATAAAATTTCATCATCCTCCATTACTCATTTAAACACGAAAAATTTATATATGAGGGTTTTATAGTTCCTGGATAGTTCCAATATAGATTCCCTAATAATTTCAAGATATCATTCCCTTAATAAGCCACCCTTCATGGTCATGAGATATATGAATTTCCATAAATTACATAGAAATTAAAAATATAGTGTTAGTGTCTAAAGGAAACCATTATTTTACTTTGGAAATCATTTTCTAGTTGGATCTTCACAAGTTTTCACCGAAAAAGGCCTACCAATAAATGATATATCATACCTAAGAGAGAATTTATTATCACCATTTACTACTAAAACATTATTAAGGAAATCATATTTATGTTTTCTTCTCATGTATTTGTCACAATCTATTTCTCATATTATAAAAATATCAAAAATAAGTTAAAAATCACCCCTTGTAATCTACAAAATATTGGGACATTATATACCCATAATCAATATTGGGATTAATACCCAAAAAATGATGATCAAATCCATCAGAATTAATAAAATAATAAAATTATTTTGTTTTGAATGGAATAAATATGACCACAAATAGATACAGTACTCATGAGGATGAAAACTAACAATGGGTACCCTGAATAAAATTGGGTTTCTATCACGTTAAACCATATCATCTCTTTATTTAGGAAATAATAATGAAATTAAAAAAGGTACATAAATAACTCATTACCATAAAACCCTGAAAGTGATGCTCAAGAAAAATGCATGTTATGCCTGATAATGCCACACCGTAACAGACATAAGAAACAAATTAGTGCGATAATTGAAAATACACAGTGTTTGTAGGGTTTTCCAACTATCCATAAAAAAGAAAATAATTTCCCCGATCTGTCCCATGGGTCTAGAATAATTTATTCATTGTCTCATATTTAATTATAATAAGGAGAATTTATTCATTAGAACCACATAATCCTTATCCCAATAAAATCCCATATCGAAGTGGACATTACATGGCTCCTAAAAACAGTAAATTCAAGAGGAAAGGATGTCCATGATCCTAAAATTGTAATAAATATATCCAAAATTATAATTTGAATTGAAATTTTTAATAGAGAGAAAACAAAAAAGGAATGTTCGGATACATGATGTAAAAATAATTATTCAGATCTCCACATAATATGGAATTCCACTACATTGTGAAGGGCCTAGTGAATGAAATATTTCATGGGATGAGGTAGTAAATTCTTCATCTATAAATAAATCAAATCCATTTGTGGCGAAGTATGGTGATTTTCTCTCCGAAGAAAGGCCACCCCATGAATAAAATCATTAGTGGGATGAGATGGTACCAACAACCCGAGGAATGAAATCAAGTTGTTTTTAGGATAGAACAATGATTTTTTCAACCCATGAATGACCATACCCTTTGAACTATGTAGTTCACAAGACAAGATGATACCAATAACACCCAAAAATAAAACAATTTCAATTTTAGTGAAGGATGGTGATTTTCACTATTAGGAATGACTTCCCCTTAAATATAATCTTTTGCAGTATAGGGCATCCTCCATGCCCTCATGATAACTAATTTTCATAGATTACTATGTATGATTATACATGAAATTATATTTCCCCTCCATTATTACTTATATTACCCATGAGGGGGGAAATAAAAAGTGTAAAGATACAATGGATGAGTGATAAAAAAATGTGTATCCCTATAGAAAAATTGGGAGTGAGTCAACAATTCCTAGAATGTAAACCCACCTCATATCATTAAGTGGGAAATAAAAAAATCATCTAATCCATATACATAATACCCCATTTTGAAAACTGTTTAGCAGGGCATAAATAGATGGAACCATTATAGACTGGCACCACATATTGAAAAATTTCAAGGGGGTGGAACCCAACCTTATGTAGAAAAATGATATATAGGAGGAACATGACCCCACCTGAAGAAATACTACCTGGTTAGAACCAAACCTAATGTAGAAGAAAACTACAGGCAAGGAACCCATGTCTGCATAACATAACGCTACAAAAATGGTACCTTTATCAATGTAGAAAATTTGTATGTGGAGGGAACCCCATCACCCATAAGAATTTCCTATGGGGAATGGAGAATACTAGGGAATTCTATTCTCAACCTCCCATCAGTCCCTTATATCATATCATCAAGGCCGAAACTGGCCCCTCCACAAACCACTCTAACGATATCAGGACAAGTACTTTTCTAAAGAAACATGGAATTTTTTATCATATTATGAGGCTAATCATTATGTACTCTTAATGCTATATACCAATGGTACGAGGAGTCACATGGGTCACATCTTCAAATAAGGTAGAAAATATTGATTCATAATGTCTATATTACCATGGTAATGAGGTTCCTAAAAATGGACTTGTTGATGGCCATGGAGGTTCTAATGTGAACAAACCTGTTCGATGGATTTTAGAGAACCATAATACATTCCTTTTAATGAGGAAAGTGATACACATTACCATCATTCATTGGAATTAGTAGAATATACCTCATCTAGATATCCCCTATTATTTCCTTTTATAGGTAGTACCCTTTCTCCTCTTCACCTCCCTAGGGTACCAAATAAATTAGCATGATGGTAACATCAATAACCACCGTCTCACTCTCCATTTGGGCCTAGTTTTGGTCCACAAGTGGTTGAAGTGGATCTTATATTTTTGAAATCCACGCATTACTATTTTATCACATACAAAGTATGAAACATTTGTCCATATAGGTTAGTTGTGATCACGATATCTACACATTCCCAATGAACATGTTCCTCCGATTTGGCACAATCCCTTAACCATTATTCAATATTAAATTGGACATATTCCCAATGACATAATGCCAAATTAACCTATTTTATACTGTAATCCCAAATCCAATCTCAACCACTAGGGATATGATTCCCATATAACTGAGATATGTAGGAAGTCTCCCAGAGATCAAAACCCAACACCCAAATTCATCCTACTATTCGTTAGGAAGAATTCCCAGTAGGGTCATATCATCCAGGGAGACCACATCCCTTCGAGGTCACTCATCATGCCTACGCATATGTACTACATTAAAAATTGACTAAGACCCATTTTCAATGAATTACAAAACACATTAAATTAAACCACATTGTTGGGTCCTATTCAAAAAACATTAAAAGGCCATGTGTTTAGATAAGATTCAAAAAATTATTTCAGTTATGATTCCTCTCACAAGGACACACAACAAGACCATGTGACAGTATCAATCCTGACATCAAAAAAACGTTCATCTCAATTAATTATTATCAAATATAATGTTCCCAAACTTATTGTTTAAAACTCACATCATATAATTGAATGACCATTGAATATTGGATCACTGTATGTAACAGATACAAATGATGGAGAACCTCATAAATATACTGAACCATCCCTCGATGGAGAACACCAGATACATATAGATGATTCTGAAACTATACATATTTATAATATATAGTAAATTTAGTGTGATCCTCATATATGTAAATTGGAGTGAAAAAAATGATCATGATCATATCATAAATCTACAAGAGTGTCTTATAATAAGAAATATTTCGTCCCAAAAGTATATTATGAACCCAACTCTCCATCCTCTCATTCAATGTGAGTATAGAAGTTTCTTTAGCTATGTTTCTACCTGAATTATTTAATATGTAATGTAGTTACTTTATAATTCATTGATATCAGAGGGTTTAGGTGTTTCATGCTCCACGAACAAAACTTGTTGGAGACCGTTTGAATGTTGTAAACGTGATGTAAATTGATGTAAAAAACCCAACCCCTGGGATTCAATCATCTGACACCTATCCAGTATCAGAAATAGTGACTATAGGTCCCATTCCAATGTAAAATAAGGTTGATATTCACCAAAATCCATGTTAAAAAGAAAAATACTACTAAAATACTTATAATTATTTATATGGGGAAATTTCACTCTAGATTTCCTAGTGTAAAATTCCATCAATGTTTTCACCAACTACTTCGTATTAATTAATTAATAAAAACTCCAGTTCATATGGTTATCATATCAATCAATTTCATTGTCAATGTTAAATTCTTCAATAGGAGTCTGGATACTATGATAATTCTATGACAATTCAGAAAAGGGTTATCTCTATTTATAAATTCCCTAAAATAATCAATAAAATAGACATATATAATTTCACATAATTTATAATCCCAACATAATATACTTATGTATGGTTATTTAAGAGTTCTATATAGAAAATAATCAAATAGTATGAGTAAAAATTTAGGGTCATAATTTATTTAATGGGTCATAATGTAACAACGAGAAATTCTAAAAAATTATTTCCTTCAAATAAGTCTATTTCATTGATATCATTCTATGTATGTAACGCTAAACATAAATGATTCCATGATATCATTAGATAAAATGTAAATATTTATATACAAATATTAAAAACCTATCCATTCAATTAGTATGAAATAATTGGATTAAATACTTTATGATATATATATATATATATTATAAATTCAACAATTTAATTTAAGGAAATTCAATTTTTTTTCTTAAAATGACTAATTTCATTATTTACTATTTATAAAATTAATCTTCTAACAAAATTATATAGTATTTAAATTTATATTCCTAGAAAAATATGATCAAGGATAAATAATAATTGATATTAATAATTTTTAACACCATTTTAGTTTTTGGAATATATGATATAATAATAAAACAAATAAATAATTGAAAATTTCATTTTCCAATAAAAAACGTTTCTGAAAAGTATTTTTTTATTTTATTCAAAAACTAAATTTTTCATATTTTCAATTTGGAATTAATTAAAAATACATTAAATTTTAAATTTCTCATATTGTACATAATTTTCTATTAATTATGCAGCTTTTTCTGAAATTGATGGTTTTAATTTGGAAAATACTATTTTCAAAAACCTTTTAATTTGAATAAATTTATCGTTATATAAAGATGACCAATAAATTCATAAAACCATACAATGGAAAAAATAAATATTTGGGAAAAATAAATTTTTTAAAATTAACATTGAACATAGAAAACCAGCGGAAGACAATATTATAACTACACTAATAGTTAGTTTAATATATAAATTATTTTAAATATTTTCTTTTAATTAATTATCATTAAATGGATATTTAGTTTTTAATTGCCTTGAATGACTCTTAAACATTATTTTTTCACTAAATTGATATGTGTTATATAAATTTTTATCCTATACAATCCTAATTTATATAAATATTTATATCTTAACAATGTTATTTCTCTAAAAAATATTTTATTTTAAAATTATGTTTTCAATAATTTATTATTGTTTTTAATTAAATAATTATTAATTTTAAAATTATATTCATCAAACTAGGTAAAAATTTCAATATTAATATTTTCCATTAAAATAAAGATCTACGAAAAGAAATCATTAACAAATGTAATTATAAAATAGGGTAAAAGAAAAAATATCAGAAAAAAATATCTAAAATATAAAACAAATACCTATAATGGAATTTCAATGTTGGGATTCAACCAAAAATAATACTAATCTACTTTTTTGATATTTTTTAATTTGGAAAATTAATATTAAACTTTCATAATTTAATATGTAATGGTTACTCCCAAATCTACACTTCCCTTAACATAATAAAGGGTACCATCTAAAACACTATAATTTAAACCTATTATTTGAATTTTTAGATGAAGCAATACAATTCTTATGTCCCCAAAATCACACCCCATTACAATTATCCCTTGGTAATTCATATTTATCATATCCCATGTAATGTGTACTAGAGTTTTGAGGAAAATTCACGTCCCTAATGTGAGCATTATCTACTACAATTTATTATTGTTAATTATATTATTTATGTTTTATTATATACACAGTAATTCAATTATATTAATATAATTAATATTCATTAATTTAACTATATTTTTTTTACCAATACTTACCCAAATTCCCAATCCATTATGGAAAACAAAATAGTTGTTCAGGGGTTTTGGGGACTACAACATCCACTTGGATACATGTTTTTTTTACATAACCACCTTATAGAGATCGATATATTGATAACATTTACTACTAAATATTATTTTCATAATATATTTGTGTGACTTGTATGATAAATTTTATAATACATTAATGATATGATCAAAAAACAATCCTTGTTAATTTAATTGTAAAAAATGTGTGCACTAAGAAGATAATATTGAATTTCAATTTTGTAAAATCACCATATACATTATATATTCTTATATATACATAAAATTATAATAAATCGCATTAGTAATCAGAATAATATAGCGTTATTTTTCATGAATCTTAATAATCTAAATAAAATACTTCAAAATTATTCATTGAATCTGGGTATGTTCATTTTTGGTTTGGATTAACAACCTAATTTAATAATTGTATTAATATATATTATGGTGGGATATAAAAACAAAATTACATGACTAATATGATAAAAATATTTTTCTGAGGATTTTTTTGAGGCATTATATCAAGCATTAATTCATTAATTATGAAAATATATTTTAATTGTCAAGAATTATTGAAACATGCATATTATAGATGTCATCTTCATGGATAAAGATAAAGACACTGATAAAATGATTATGTAACAACATATATAAATATGAATAGTCTCAAAGACTATTTCTAATTTCCATTTAATTTGGAAATTATGAAAAATAATGAACAAAAAAGTTCTATTATGAAACTATTACAAACAATGAAGACCGTAAACACCATATGTTGAAAATATGATGATTTTTTATTGATAATTAAAATATATATATATATATATAATATTAATTACAATTAAAATTATTAATGTTCAATGAAAAATTATTATTATATATATTTTATTATTAATGAGGATAAATTATGTTCATTGATGTTAGTAAACATATGTAGTGAAATTCTTCTCAAATTATTCTATTTATGATATGTTTGGTATCCTGAATCGATATTCATTTTTGGCGTGTAGATACTTCCTACAAGATGTCTAAAATATTTACATACCTTTAATAATTATATTTTAATTTAAATTAAAAGAACGGTATTTGGAGGTGTTTTGATTAATTTGTTACTCAAGTCGCAATGTTTTTCTTAATATAAGTTCTAATGCATTGAGGCATAATATATTATGTGGATCATAGTTTTTATGAATTTTTTATTCACTACTGAGGGATATGATTTTATTCTACTCATTTTATTACATGGTATATACTAGTGAAATCAAGTTACAATATTCATGTGTCGATTGATACATTTTTTTCCGCATGTTGTATGTTTTTTTAGAAATTAAAATCCCCTTGTTTTAATTATAAAATTCTATATAGAATATTGTTTTTCCATTTGGATCATATAAAAATATTATGTTTTATAAATTTAATAAATAATTTAATATGATACAATCATGTTTCTATAAATTCCTGTTTTTATTAACCGTTATAAAATAAATATTATTACCAATTATAATTTGAATTATAAAAAATGAATATTTCATAACCACATGTTTTGGATCCATATATTCTGTAGAAAATTACTTCAATTTCAATGCTCAATTATTGAATAATTTTTTAAAATTAATTATTTTCAGTGAGTATTAATTCCATCATTAGAAAGAAAACTTTGGATTTCACCCATAACATACTCTTTTACATCGTTGTTCAATATGTTTTCTCAAGTTTCTTTTATGTTTTCAATTGAATTTTCTTTTAATTTTCAAAAATATATACTGAAATAGACTTAATAATTAATAATTTGTCCATAAATATCTATATATTTTCATTGGGTGTAATGGAAATCAATGTACCATAAAAATTCAATATCCCTTATTAGGTGGTATAGTTAAAACATTCTTTAGCAAAGATGAATTTCATCTATGTCATCGTGATTTATGATTCTTATTTATTGAATAGTGTAATGTACATTTTAAATGTCCACCTTATTTCATTATATGTCTAAGGATCTTGTAATTCATGTACTGAATTGGACATATTATTTTATCACTATAGCGAATCAACATCAATTTGTACATTATTCATATATGATGATGTTTTCCAGGAAATAGTGATATTATATTGACATAGGGATAATTATTTTAAATCTTGATTGATGGATCACACATCTATAAAATATTATAATTTTTTATATTTTTGAGTATTCATTTCTAGATGGTCCAAATAGTGGGTCAATATTTAGATGGTTGTTTTGAGAGTTGGAATGTCTCAAAGGGTGTGGTGAGATTATGAATGATACTATAGAGTTGTCCCATGTGTTTGTACATCAATTAGAGGACTTGAGTTATGAATCCAATGTATATGGAGTTTTTTAGAAAGGGGTAATAGTTTGGGTTGCAAGGTTTTTTTGTAGTTCCTTGAAATGTGTGTTACAGTTTTAAGAATCACTACTTCGAGGTGATTTCTATTGGATTTATTTAGGTAACTCAAAACATTGAAGAATTATTTATCCAAAGGGGACCTTTTTTCCAAAGGGATGTATTCATTAAGATTGAACTTTATAATACATAGGAGCGTGCATTGGTCGAGAGGATAGGGGTTGGAATCATCACACCCTTTTGGGGGGTATTATTATTTACATCGAGACACTATTTATAAAATTAATATATTTTCATGAATCCTTATTAATTCACTATGTATAACATATGTTTCCCTTGGAATTTACAATCAATTTTTAACATGTGTCAAATTTAGAATCATCAGTATGTATTCAAGGTTCTTCGTTAATGAAGATGTCTTTATGTATTTAAGGTTCTACATCAATGGTACCATCTCATATAATATTTCTAGATTATTTTAATCCAAAATATGATTATAATGGTTTTTAAACCACTCAATGGGGAACTATATAATTTACTATCATCCAGGGAGACGAATGTTTGTTATGATGTTGGGATTGTACCCAAGAAATGGGTTACATATGTATCCTTTTGAAAAGAATCAGAACCCTCGTAGTTTGGGGTCACTTCTGGAAGACATTATACTTTTATGGTCATGTGATAAGGGCCTAACCATAAAATTTATTGTCATGTAGTAAGGACATATAATAGAAATTTTCTTATTCAATGTTCAGTGTGAGACTTATGCCTAGAAAGCCTAATGAACTTGGAAGGAATTCGGGTTTCCATGTAAGATTAGACCCTGTTGGGAATATGACCCAAGAGGAACATTGATGATTTAAGGTTTTGAGTTTAAACCTAAATGGGGATTCCTAAATTTTTCATGTGTATTGGAATAAAAGTCCATGTAGTTAGATAAGTCACATATGAGAGTATAGTCCTTTTAAAGATATGAGGTTTGGATTAATTCCCAAAAAGGATTCCTTGAAGATTTTGGGGATTTAATGTAGGGATTATATTAAGGTGGATGCCCAGATTAAGTGAATTATGTTTTGATTTCTAAAGAGGATATCTAGTGAGCTCGGGCCTCGAGAAGGCTTCCTATGTATCCTGATTATGGTCGGAATCAGAGTTCTCACAATTAATTCATTGTGATTGTTTCTGCACATGTTTTAATCATCCTGAAAATTTATTCCCATGTGATTCATTCTCGGTGTGATTAATAAGAGAATGTAAATGATTTAACAATGACAAATACACTTTTCCTCACCTACTGGTAGAAGAGGATCCGCCTACGGTTGCGAGGGAGAATGATGGAGAGGAGATGAGCCTTCTGCATATTCATATAACATTGGTAAAAGGACAAATGAAAGGAATAAGGGATTATGGTTAGGGGCTTACACCAGTATAGCTTCTCTAAAATTGATCCTAATAGAGGAGGGAGACTTTTCTTTTGTTCAAAAGGAAATGTAGATACAAACCATACCATCCCTACATGAAATTTTAGGTTTCTTCTCTTTGATAAGTGAGAGGTCATGAACTAAACCCTGATTCTTATAACCAAGAACATCCCAACACATCTCATGGGATAAATGTCCTTGTGACTGTGGATATACAAACCCAGAGACACTCCATAAATCTTAACCCCACTGTGAATCAAATCTGAAAATCTTTTGACTGTGGATATACAAACCCAAATAAGAGACATGATGATGTATCATTCCCAATTTTTTGATAACTCGTGAGTTTTTGCTGGAGGACTCAACAGAATCCCTTTCAAACAAGAGATCCAATAAAGAATATTCCTTTCCATGAGTGGATTTGAATAGTGCTTGATAGCTTTTAGACTGAACATAGTAAGTGAATCAAAGAGGGAGGAAAGTAGAGAAAGGCACATGGGTATGGACATGAAAGTAGCCTTGGGTGCTCAGATGTTCACTTAAGAGATGAACAACTGGTCTGGTAATACATGGGAAATACCAGGATTAATCCTTTAGGAGTATTTATAAGTGATCCTAGAAGTCGTGCGCACATGTTCATCTGAAAGGAATAGGTGGAACACAAGTGATTCTTATTTTGAGAGGTTGGCCACTATAGGTGGGCAAGTGTTATAGATTTAAACCACTTAAAGGACTTATGTCCTTGGATCCTCCCTCAATTTCTTCTCTTTGAGTGTAAAAGTACTATATTGAATGTTTCAGAGGACATGGACGAAGCACTAGGGCGACCATAGCATCAATTATGGTTGATGGAAATTTTTTAATACAATAAAATCTATCAATGGTATTTTTATAGGATAAATATACCCTTGGGAGAAATGATTTTAGGGGTGCAAGTGGGATGTGGAGCACAATTTGATGCATGTATTATGGGTGGTTCCCAAGTATACTTGTGTGTCGTCGGTGATTTGCAAAAAATGTGGCGCTGCTTTTAGGACATAGAGAAGTTAAATTTTTTCCTTCTCCTACAGCATCGTGGCTCTTAGCTGTTTGTGTGAAGGTTCCTTGGGAACCACTTTAGGGACATAGGAAAATTTAGTGCTCCATACTACGGTGACTGCGCCCCCATACCCCTTCTTGGGATCAGTGTTGGGTTGCAGTCCCGACCTTTTGCGCATCTGCATTTGCTACCATAACTGACCCCCAAGAAAAATGAAGAGTCACAACATTAACTTATGAAGCCTGAACAAGTTCATTTTCTAGAAATATTTTATTGAACACATTTCATGGTGTCTACCATGGTTTTGAAGAAATCAGGATACAACTAGTTGCATAGATGTTTTTTAGTTTATTTTAAACTGAGAAAGATTGTTTTTCATGGTTAGGACATAGTTGATTTAAATCCACATGTGGACCATGGGGACATCATTCGAGTATAATGAGGGTCTAGGACATGGCTCATGGGCGGCCCGTGTTTTTGAAAAACCCATGCACCTGTCTATAGAAGGGATATAGAGATGAAAAAACAATTGGTACATTTTTTTGAATCCATATAGTCTAATCATGAAATTCATGGGAGATGGGTAGTAGGGGTGTTCATGGGTTTCACATTGTTTGTCCAACTGCACATCCAAAAAAAATATAAGGGGGTTTTCAAGGGATAAATCTAGCCATATGGTTGGCACGATGTTTGGAAATCCATCAATCCAAACTAGGTGGATTTATATTTCTCAATAAAAATTTGGAAATTAAAATAATGATCTCTCATGTTTTGATCCACTCATGTCTTACTTTTAGAGCATGAGATATGGGGTTCCCGACCACCTCCATCTTCCGTCCACCATTCATTTAGGCTGCATTCATGGGGTTTATTTGGTGTTTAAGGTACAATTTTTATTCCTCCACCTTCACATTCTACATTCCCCATGTTTCCTTATAATTTTATATTTTTAGGGTTAAAAATTTTATTTTTACTCCACTAAATCATTTTTTAAATGGCCAAGGATGATTGGGATTATAGCTATATTGGTTAGAGGAGGTTCTGAAATGGATTTCAAATGTAATTACATGGTTTATTGTTTAGGTATGATTTCACACATTGGATTTATAGTTTTTTTCAATTGTAATAAATTATTAATGTAATGAAATGGTATCCCATTTTAGGGATATTTTTTGTACGGTTGTTCGGATTTATTATGGACCACTCATGGTCTTTTCATGGTGTTTGTATATAAGGTGGGAGTTTAATGAGTTTTCAGGAATTATTACAAGGTGAAATTTACATAATTAATTGTTTATAAATATAATAATTAATTAAATGTTGTTTTTAGGTGAGGATAAGTATTGTATTGTCAATATGAGCTCGGTTGGGGGATAAAGAGTTGATATGAGACTTGGATAGTCCTTAAAAAGGATTTCATTCATTAGATATTTTTTAGTATGGTTTTTTATTGTTATAGTTGGTCAAATATACATAAAAATAATCATTAATATTGATTTTAATATTTATTTAGTATGCTACCTATGCCCATTTATTATTTTATTTATTCCTTTAATAAATGAAATTTCATTTTGGACCATGGATAAAACATTGCACCTCCCTTGTATCTTGTTTGATCAATGGTTTTTTTAGAGACCCAAACTATATTCACCCATTGTTTTTAAATGTTTAATGAAAGGGGAAAGTGAAGTTTTATAGGGATAATTTTTAATGACATTGTGTTTTAATATTTTTTTAATTCCACTAATAATAATGAAATGTATTTAAATATGTTATTTGGGTTTTGACTAGTTTTTTTGTGAAATGTGGGAGTGTTTTGTTTTCCAATAATTCTTATTTTGGATACAGGTGAGGAAATACATGTGGATATCTCTAAATTGTTCATAATATATTTAAAATGTTTTTTTAAATGATTGTGTGTTTCCATTTTTGGTGAAAATGCTATGGTGGACCTTTTGATTATTCAAATGCAAATAGATTCAACATGCCTTGTTTTTATTTCAAGGGAAGACCCATGATTAAAGAGGGATTTTTGAAAAGTAAATGATAAATTTATTTAGTTTTTATGAAACCTGAATGGGGTTAGATTTTATTTTATCCATTTATTGATTTCAAATATATTTATGAAAGAAATAACTATTATGGTTAACAAAGAATGATACATTTTAATTTTGAATTTTCTTTTATTAAATATTAATTCAAATAGATTATAAAAGAATGGTTTGTGATGTTCAAAATGTATGGGTTAAAACATGGTTGGAATAATAGACTCATGATCTATGTTCGTAAACCTCTAACTAATGGTTTTGGGTGGGCTATACAGATGCTCCTACATCCCCAGTACACTATAGTTTTCAATGGATATAAAGATGATCCTTACTCCAAGGGTATATAAATTGGATTATATATCATGAATTTGATGATAGGATATGTTATTATGATATGTGGTTAGGTACTTAGACAAATTATCCATGTTTCATGAATTGTGACCCAGTGGATGGGATGGTCATACTTGGGGTATTTGATCCTAGTTGAATAAAATTATTTAGGATCTATATTTTTTAACCATTGTATCCTATGATATATTAATTAGATGGCTTAATTTGTTCGATAAGGATTTATGTAAATGTGTAAATTTTGTAACATAAAGTAAAAGAGAATAATTGAACCATATCAAATAATATTTTTTTATTTACCCACCTTTCAAAAGGTTTTCATTCTAATTTATGCACTCTTTTAATGAATGAATTTGTCTTTAGACACCATTGTTGATGTCCTATCTATATTAACTGACACCCTTCTTATGATTCATTTTCACTTTGGTACTTGAGTGGATCTCACCTACAAATTAAAATAACATATTTGGGATGATTTAGGTGTTGTGTATTGTCTGTAAAACTGGATGGATCAAATGATATCAGAACACTATATGGGTTGTCTTAGTTATATTATTGGGAGTTTATATTGTTCATTTTATTTTAAATGATTTGTAGCCTTCCCAGTGGTTTTTTATTTATATTTTTATTTGTAATTTAGGTATTTATTTCATTTCATGTTATTATAGTGCATTTCAATTTTAGAATAAAAATTAATTCCACATAAAATGTTGTTCATGATATTTCATTATTATGATATGGGTACGAACTCTGATATGGAGGTATAGTCTCCTAATAGTACCACTTTAGGCCCCCTCTGTTAGTTATAATCCTAAAAAATATGTGTATGTGGGGACTATGTGATATGGTTGTGTGACTCAATGTACAAATTCTGTGAAACCTGGGTTGAGATGGCAGAAAGTTATATTAGAATTTCTTACATTGCTTTTATTTTAAAACATGACATCTAGTAGATCAGAGATATAAAAATGCTACAAAGAATAAGATGGATACTAGGTTGTTGAATTTTTAATTGTTGTTATTGTATAATTCCATGTTTCTAGGGGCCAGGATCGATGTCTTTTATTTTTTGGTGTTATGGTTGTATAATATTTTCTCTTTGAGTAATGCACACGTTGTTTTGATTTGATAACATATAGTGGATTTCCAACTCTTGTTCATTTAGAATGAATATAAAGGATTGGTTTTAACTATTATAATATAATGGAAATATGCATCTATCTTATCATTTTATTCATTCATGATTTATAAATTATAGCACTTCTAGTGTGTGATTTTAACAATTTCCAAAGAATGAATGATTATGTGGATCTACGGTGTGGTTCTTGTCATTAAAGAAAATGGTGTAGTACATGGGACTAAAAGGTGTAGTGTCCCCGGTGGGTTGTCATGTTACATGAATAAGATCACTGGACCACATGTTGATGTATTATATTTGATAAGGGTTTCATATCCAAATCATATAAAGAGTTACAAGATGTCAATATTCTTGAAGAGGACAGATTACCTTATTTTGGGAAATAGGTTAGTATATGAAAAATTTTTAGTTTGATGTCATGGAAGAGTGTGTTTTGACATCTTAATTCTAGTTGACAATTATATGTTTGTGTTTTCTATGTCCAATTACTTTTTGCTGTTGGTGAGTTGGTATAGACCCTAGGTGGTTTGACCAAATAATTTTTCTTGTGTTACTCAAGTTTTAGGAGTTTTTGATGTATGTATTTTGAGGGTAACATGTGAAAGTGTTCTGTAATGTTATGTGGGATTTTTTGGTGAGCGGGGTAAGGATGGATATTTTAACCCATTCACAATGGTTCATGAAGGGTGAATCCTAGTGTTTAGATTCTTCCCAGAGGTTTTCTTTTTTATAAAAATGATCACATTGATGATTTCTGTTTAACCTTGTTGTAGGTTTATAGAGGGGTAGGTTTGTTTATGAAGCTCACTGTGGTAATGGTTTTGTAAGAAGGATGTGGTTTTTGATTTCACATAGAGCATAAGTGCATTTTATATTTTGGTTATTTCTATATATGTGAGATATTCCTAGAAAGTCTATAGTTTGAGACACAAAATGGTGTTATGTTTCTAAAGTGTAGATACTAACTCATTTACGTGCATAGCCTGTTAGCTCTAGAGGAATTTACACCATGCTAGTAAGAGAGAATATTATTTTAGTGTAACTTTGAAAGATTCCCTTATTCTGAGTGCTCGAGTAAGTGGTTTTGGATCTCGTTTTGATTTTAGGTGTGAGAATATATAAGGATTGTTATTTTGGGTAAGATAAAATGTGGGAGAAGCATAACCAGTGGAGAGTTCTTGTGAGATGATTTTTTGAAAATCCAAAATCTATTGAGTCTAAATCAGGATTTGTGGTGGGGGGAATACAAGATTGTGTTTTATGGTTAAGTGTTAATGGGGTCATGGGTGAATGTGTGTGATATGAAACACGGTGACATCTTGTTATCAAATGGAAATTATGACATCATACTTACAAGGTGGTACAGTTTTGTAGGATTCTATTAGTAGATTGAGATTCTATGTGGATATTATGAGACACATGTATGAAGATAGGCATAGGAACATTATATGTATTTTATAAGTCTCTACAGATAGTGGTGACTTTTGAAATGGTCAATTTATGATGGTATTCATCGATGAAATATTATCATACTTCTAGCCTATATATAATCATTCCCAATATCATGAAATCATCTTGGGTATGCTGGGAGGTAAATGGATATGAACCTACCTAAATTATGGGCATTTCTGTTTTGATGAAGGGCCTCCATGGAGGTGTAACATATAGATTATTTTAAGTGCATCATCTTTTTAAGGGAACACCAACAGTAGTCCATGACCAGTTCCTTGTGATGGATTGGATTTCTATGAGCACCACATGCACTGTTCTCATAATATGGTGATTTGTTTTAGTTTTCATTTTGTTTTGTTTCACCGGAAAGAGGAAGATGACCTCATCTATTTATTATGTTGGAATATATTTTTTAGAGGATTTATTGTCTTGTATTTTCCATGTATTATTTTTAAATATTATAAATAATTATTACAAGACAAGTATTTTTTACGGTATATGATTCCTAGGCACAGAGTTCCAGGAATAAATGTTTAAAATAAGTTAAACATTTAAACAGCATGCGCCTGAAAATTTCCTAAAATTGTGAAATAAATTTTAATCAAGTCCCTGGATCAAAAATCCAAGCACGATATTGCGTTTAGAGTGGTGAATTTGCCTTAGGCGGGGTCTACCTTTGATGAAGGTGGTCATCTGCAAAAGTTAGTTTGTAGTCGTTTAAAAGGGAATAATATAAATTAATAATTTATTTTATTATTAAATTTTCCATAAACATTGAGACCTAATCCTCTCCTATTATTACCAGCTTTTGTAATTTTTTCAGGGTTAGCCGCTTATCCATGAAAATTGTACATTTCCATTGGAGCATTGTAGGATAACCCGTTGGCAGACGATGACGACTTGATCGATCGACGCATCTCGGATTCAACAAACCTCGCTAACGAACACAACACAATGATTCTCCATAAAACGAATTGAGGATGGGGTTGTTATTTCAATCCATCTCTTCCCTATTACTATATTAAATGATGATCCAAGATCAACCCATGAATAGGTGATCTGTGGATCTTGTGTTCATAAGAGAGGGTGTTGTTTTCCATTTTATTTTTGGATTTTTTAATCAGGTAAATTAATCCTTGCTTGATTATTTTGTAAATTTGATTTTTCATTGTTGATCCTACTAACGAAAGATGATCAATGAGGTTATGAATGATGAAAGAGGTTCTTTCCTCAAATTGATTTTGCATTTTATCCTTATTTTTCCTCGTGTTCATCATGTTCCTCATATATTGATGAACAATGGATCATTGAGAAACTGTTTTTCAATGTAACGATCCCTAATTATATATCTGACATCTCTACAACCTAGAGGAGGTGGGACGATGATGGAGGATTATTAATCAGCTTCAATTTCTAAAAAAAATTCATTAATTTTTCTTTACATGGGTGGATCAAAATTGGGATCCAAGGTCGATCAAACAATAAAAACCTCTCGAAATATCGATAACAAAGTGTGGAATCCTAGGAAATTATGTCTTGAGGAAAACAAATTGCTGAATCGAAGACCAGAGCATCACCGAGGCATGGTGAAGTAAGTTCACGAATCTAGAAAATTTAAAAAACAAGGTGTGTTCTCCACTGAACACATCATGTGGGGTTAGAATGCTGGAAAATGGGAATTTTATGCTTCACACAGGGAAGGACATGGTGCGCTCCTAAGAAGACATAGTAAGTGTGCCTCACCCAGCTATGGCTAGATTTATCGAGTGGTAGGAAACGTAGACCCAACATGTGACCATAGTCACAAAGAGTGTCGATCTTTACATGGGACTCGGCATATATATCGGATGATACACAGTCATAGGGTGGAGTACACCCCATGTACTCCACCAAAAGGACAAACATGGCCAGTTGCATTGGTCAATCAGTGTAATGGTTACACGGGGTGGAATACATGGGTTGAGGTCGTGTATGGGCATAAGGCCAACATACATGGAGTGGACCCTATAAACCATGACATATTTTGCTATACTTTATACACAATGTGTATATGCAATTTGATATGGCATGTTCTCTAGACTCGGGCCATTGTACATGGGAAGTACCCCAGAGTCAGGAGACACAACGTGTGACTAAGTATACATGATGTGTACTCTCATTTACATGGATTTTGATTCTTTTCCACCATTCAATAGACATGTTTCATTTCGTTTTCTGCCCCTATTATCTTTACCCTAAGGCCAGGTATCATTTCCATCAATAGATGTATGATCACTTCAGAAGGACATTCCGAAATAGAGTTTTTTATCCCTCTTAGAGACCCAGTGTGAGATCCTGTATCCATTATTCACCCTAGGGAGAGTAAGGTATCAAAATGAAACATTATATAGGATAATGATCATATTCATAGCAGGTTAATCTAGATGAGTAACGGTATTATTCAAGTCCTTGGAATTGATCCTCATATATGTATCATGATCCATTCCAACTCATGTGTATGTTCTCCCAAAATGAGTGTATCTCTGATCACATCAAATCTATCAGTTCATATTTCTCTCTAATGGATTTTCCTAATGAATATTACATCTCGAACTAACATTATCAGATCTATCAAACTCGTGGAGTGACTTCTCCCAAACGAGTACATTTTAAAATCTTCAAACTAAATCCCTAGCATGGGTATGCAGTTGTGTGACCTGCCTCTAGACCACGGGAATAGGTTTTGATTATATATGCATATGTTTCTCTTGATATATTTTTAGTAGATATATATTGCATAAAGATGACTATTCCATTACACGATGTTTAGCTTTTTTGTTTTCAGGGTCCTCTACGGATTATTGTTTTACTCACCCCTGCATGGGATTTTCCCACAAGTTTCTTATCTTGTGAATATGAGCAGCCTTTTGAGGGTGTCCAGGGAGGACAAGAACTACACTGAGCTTTCTATGATCCTTAATGGATAAGGTGTTCTTACGGATTCGAAAAGTAGGCCCAGTACCACTATTCACTTATTAGTTGGACTTTATAATTTGTAGACTCTTGTTTTTTGGGTTGGAATTCTATCATAGTTTAAATTCCACACTTTACATTCTATTGTACTCTATTGGTTGGGTTTAGTTGTATGTATGCCTTTTTTTACTGAGTGGTGTTTACATATTAGCATTTTTGGGCATTGAGATGTGTTTTTGTGTACAGGTACATATGAAATGCCTCCCAAGATAGTGATTTTCCTACTCGGTGCTAGTCAATAGCTCCTAGCCAATTGGAGGACGGCTTGGGGGGTCGCAGAATGGGCCCCTTTAGGATGGGTCATGACAGAGTGGTATCATAGGTGGTTGGTTCAACATTATGACCAAGAGTCTATGAGATTGGTTTGGCGAAACAATGTTATGTTTTTCGAGCTCCTCATTTAGGCCAGAAAAAATAATGTTGGTGGGGGTGGTCAACAAATCCATACACCAAGATGTTAATAAACTACTTTTTGACTCATTACATGAAAAAAAAAGTTGTGGGAAATAAAATAATCATACATGCATCATATAGGAATGGGTTGTGTTATCCATTTATATTATTGTCAGTGATCTAGATATACACGCTGACAATTGAATATCTTTTTTCCTTAGAGGATGAATGTGTGATGTATACCCAATAAGATTTAGTAGCTCGATCACACGGTTGAACCCCTTAGTGACGAGGCTTCGATATAGGGACCAGTTCCCCATGCATTACCTCTAGGTGGTGCACCAACAATACCACCACCATTGTCGCAGCTCATGCTACATGCATTACCGACCGATGAGGGGTGAAGTTTAATCATTCCCCATGAGTTTCAGAGTTGGAGACCCCTCATGATCTGAGGCGAGCCCGAGCCTCAGGAATCTGAGGACCATATTGAGGTAGTGAAAAGATTTTTCCATCTAGTGGGGACAGTAGTGGACCAGATGGTGATCCTAGGAGGGATCCGTAGAGAGGGTTCAACAATACAATTGTGGAGTCTGACCACATAGACCCTCGATGAGGAGAATTATTCATTTAAAGAGTTTGAGTGACTATTTATGGATGATTTATCTCTTGTTATACTATAAAAGTGTGTATCATGGAGCATCATAAGCTCTAGTAGGGCAGTTTGACAGTGGTTGACTATTCATCGAGGATCAACAACCATGCTAGGTACTCGATGGATATGGTCAGAGATTAGTAATTCAATTCTCGGACCCTTGAGTTAGGTCTAATACAAGACATATGAGATACTATTGTCCCCCTATTCATTTTTACATATGTTGGATTCATCAATATGGCCTTGGTAATCGAGAGGTTCCTAGCAGAATAGTGGGAGACGAGAGTAGTATGCAATAGGAAGATAGGTGCGGAGACCTCAGTAGCTAGGATCCAATGTCAGGCATAGGGTTTGGGAAGTGTGAGATATCATAAGAGGTCCCAGGACAAGGGATCAATAGTTCAAGGCTCTCAGGATGGATCCAGTTAGCCTAGGGAGAGGTGATGCTACTCGTTCAATGGTAGGAGACATCTCACTAGAGATTTTCCAACCTTTCATGATACTGACAGATAGGATGTGGATGGACCACAAAATAAGAGTCAAAGAGTTTAGGAGACAGAAACGCTATGCAATGAATGTGGTAGCGAGCAGGGATAGCTACGGGTGGCAGCAGATTCTTCGATCTACTTTATCCACCACCCCCAGGTGGTCTGCCCCCAGCACAACATATTGGGGGACATGGGTGGGGGGAACCTATATAAAGTCATGGTGTACGACCCAGGACCCCATAGATTATCCACGGAATGAAATATATCTTATCTAACTTAGTTGTTTTACTTATAGTCATAGGTCCCAGTCATTCCTTTCTAGTCACATGACATGTGTGAAACCATTAGATTCTAATAGATCCATTGTCTTGACCCTTATGTTTGGAGACACCGACGGGAGGAGACTCAAAGATCTCAAACCTTTACAGACAGTGTGATCAAAACCATAGAGGTGATAAATTTTATTGGAACCTCTTGTTTGTTGGGTCGAGGACTTATTTCTTCATTCTCAATATGGATTGGTAATCTTCGCTCTATGCCCAGATTGACTGCTTTAGGCAAATAGTGTGGTGTGTATGCTGTGACGGGATGAGGTTTTACTTTGTTAGGGAAAAAACGAGTCCCAAGAAGAAAAGGATGGGATCATTCCTAGGATGGTGGAGCCAATATCTCATGATTTGGCAAGCCATACCCTCATAGTAGTACATTTTTCAGCTTCCACTTCCCAGTATTTGAGGCGGAGTATGAGGACGTCTTTCTCGAATCTATTCCTGAACTACCTTTTTATTGGGATATTAATTTCATCATCGAATTACACCCTGGGATGACACTTATATCCTCAACAGCCTATCATATTTTACTCGTTGATATTTGCAAGATGAGGGTGATGTTAGAGGATTTTCAGGGTAAGGGATTAGTAATACATAATTATTCACCATTGTTATCCCTAGTTTTGTTATCCAAAAAGGTGTATGAGTGTCTGAGTCTATCCATGGATAAATAGTGCGAGAACCAGGTGACAGCGAAGGATGTATATCCATTGTCGAGGATCGATGACATGTTCAATCAGGTAAGAGGTTCTTGGTGGTTCTCGAATGCTGACCTACTCTCAGAGTACTCCCAATTACGAGTGCGGGATGAGGCAATACCAAAGACGACATTCGGATGCTGCTACCTTGAATATGAGTTCTTGGTGATGCCTTTCAGCATGACGAAAGCCCTTAAAATGTTAATGGGGCATATGAACTGGATCTCCCAGCTATACGTAGACCGGATTGTAGTGGTCTACATAGACAACATAATTGTGTACTCGACAACAGAGGAGGACCAAGAGAGACACCTACAGATGTTTCTAGATGCACTCCTAGTACGCTAGCTATATGGGAATCTCTTGAAGTATCAGATCTGGATTCCGGAGTTCCACTTTTGAGGACATTTCATCTGATTATATGGCTTAGCTGTGGACCTAGCCATGGTGGAGTCATTTTAATTAGGGGAGACACCTCGGAGCGTGATAAATGTGTAGAACTTCCTTGGGTTGGTTGGATATTACAGAAGATTCATTCTTGATTTATCATGGATATCATCACCAATGATATCCTTGTCCAAGAAGGGGAATCCTTTTTGGTGGATAGAGAAGTTCCAGGAGGCATTCGAGCAATTGAGACAGAGTTTGACGAGCACACAAATCATGAAATTGCTGGAAGAGGGTGTCATGTACGTAATTTTCTATAACACATCAGTGACAAAGCTTGATTGGGTCCTGATGTAGAGACAGGTGGTGATTTCTTATGGTTCACACAAGTTATGGACTCTTGAGAAGAACTATGCAACCCATGACTTTGAAATTAAAGTGACAATCATCACGTTGAAGATGTGGTGACACTACACGATGTGTGAACATTTTATCCTCTACTATGACCACAAGAGAATCATGGTCATCATCTCATAAAAGGATATGAATTTGAGGTAGAGGAAATGTCTAGAGATCGTCTTGGACTATGATTTCTAGATCATCTATATTACTAGGAAGGGGAACATGGTGGCAGATTCTATTAGAATGAAATTCGGTTCGCAGTTGCTGAATAAGGAGACACAACAATTGGCCTCGTTATAGTTATCTTTCATGGAAAGAGAAGAGGAAAATTACCTATAGTAGATGGTTTTCACCCCTCTAATTTTATAGAGAGTTATGTAGGTACAACATGGGGAGGTAAACTTTTAGGATTTACGTGCTTAGTTATCCTGAGGACATTCTCCTGGTGGATATTCGCAAGGTGGGGTGCACATAATCCTTTTTAGATGAAACACTATTTTACAAGTGTTGTTTCAAGAAGAGGTCATGAGGTTGTTTCATACACCCCCATGGTGATACACCATGTTGTGGAAAAGATTCCCCAGGATCTCCAACAATTGTTCTGGTGGACTGGCATGAAGACAGAAGTAGCAGGGTTCGTTTTGTTGAGGCCTTACATGCCAGTAGGTGTACACTGAGCACCAAGTTCTAGTAGGCATAGATCAACCCTTAGAGGTACCTGGGTGGATGTGTATTGGGATTTATATGGATTTCGTGATGGTCGTACCATGAATTTACATGGACAAGACTCTATCTGGGTGATCATTGACGAACTCACCAAGTTGATCCACTTCCTAGCTCGATTTTTTAATACCTCTATAGATAGCATGGGATGCCTTTATGTGCATGAGATTTTTTAGATTTGTGGAGTCCCTTCGATTATAGATTCGGATCGAGATGTCTGCTTCACATCCTAGTTGTGTAAGGGATTGGAGGAGGCTTTTGGGACTCAAGTATGCTTGAGCACTACCTTCCATCCCATGATAGATTTTTTGATTGAGAGGAGATTTCAGTTTATGGGGGATATAATGTGAGATTATATCATGGAAATTGGTCACAACTTGGAGGACCACGTATAACTGGTGGAGTTTTCATTCCAAAATAGCTACCACTCCACCATCAGTATGTCACTGTTCGAGGATTTATATGGGTGACACTTATGGTCACCACTTTGCTAGACCGACTGCAAGGATTCATCACACATGGGTCCAGAGTCGGTGCGAGCTACCACCATGAAGGGGCAGATCATGCAGGAGTAGATGAAGACTGCACAAAGTTGGTATAGGTCTTATGCTGATAGGTGATAGAGACCTCTAGAGTTCATAGACGGAGACCATGTCTTCCTTCATGTCTCACCTAGATGAGGGTTGGAGAGATTTGGCCAAGGTGGATAGCAACCAAAGAGGATTATTAGACATTTCTATATACTACACAGACTTGGTGACGTGGGATACCACTTAGCTCTACTACTGTAGCTTCACCAGGTAAATGATGCTTTACATGTGCCGCATCTGAGGAAGTACATGCACGGACCATTTCATAGCATAGACATGGGTGAGCTGGACATCGTTGATGGAGAAACCATTGTAAAGTACCCCATGTATATTAAGGATCGAGAGAAAATGATCCATCAGGGGTGATCAATTCACATTGTGCATCTTTGGTGGCATTATGGGAACCTTCAAGAGAGAACATGGGAGTGGGAGGCTCAGATCCTTGCCCAGTACCCACATCATTGTGTGTAGCCCTTTTTTCTTTTAGGGGATGCAATGACCTATGGTGGGGATAATGTAACTTCTTTGATTTCATTATTATTATATTTAAATATTGTATGGAATTATTATTTGACCAGTAATGTGGATGTTGTGCGATTCTGAGGCCCAGAGTTATAGATTAAATGATTGAAATAAATTAATGTTTTAAACAGTATGCGTGAGCAGTTTTCTTGATAAAGTAGAAAAACATTTACACAGGTTCCCGAAATATAAATTAGAGGGCATTATTTCATTTAGAGTAGTGAATATATTTTATTTGGGACCTCATATCGACCAATTTCAGTTATATTCAAATGTTCATTTCTACTAGTTTTAAAGGAAATGAAATAAATTAATAATTTATTTTATATTAAATGTTTCCTCAAATGCAGGGACCAAATCCTCCCCAATTAATATATGATTATTGGATATTTTTTGGGTTAGTCGCATAACTCTACGAATTATGGATTTCCATTGGAGAATTGGAGGAGAACTTATTGGCAGACATTGATGATGTGGTCGATCGACCTGTATGGGATTCGATGAACCTTGCCAACGAACGCAACACATCAATCATTCTTTAACTGAATCGAAGAAAAAAATTATATTAATTTCATTCATATTCATTGATTACATAATATAAAACATATTAAACTACGAATTGGTTGATCTGTGAATCATGCATTATTATTGGAGGGTGATGTTTTCAGTTTTCTTTCAGGTTTTTTGATCCAGGAACATTAATCCATGATATATTATTTTGTTTTGATTCTCCTATATTGATACTAATAATGAAAGAAGATAAATGACATAAATAATGATAACGGAGTTTCATTTCTCAATTTTCATTTTTATTTATTCCCGGTTTTCATCTGTGTTCTTCGCGTTCTACATAGGGAGACGAACAACGGATCATTGCGAACCCATTTCACAACACAAAGATCCCAATTTATAGATTTGTCATCATGATGGCCTTGTGTAGATAAAATTCTGGTGGCAGATGATGAATCCGTCTAGATATAGAAAAAACCTTTAATCATGCTAGTGGATCTAAATGGGGGTCTAGGGGTGATTGAATGCATGATACATCGCAAAACATCAAATTCATGGTGTGACAACCTAGGATCTTGTGTCCTTGAGCAAGCGGAATTCCATATCGAATACCAGAGAATCATCGTGGTGCATAATTGAAGGTTTAAGATTCTGGATAATCCTGATGAACATGGTGTTTTAATCATTGAACATGTCATGTGGTGTCATCATGGTGGTTCTTGGGACTTACACGCTGCACACGGTGAAGGACACAATGTTCTCCCAGGAAGACATGGTGTGTCATCCCCACCAAGTGTCACATGGATTTATCGGGCGGCATGAAAATTATTCATATTGTATGAACCTTTTCACATGGCATGTGGATCCGTTCATGGGTATGTGCATGTATCTCAGATGATACACAGACATGGGGAGGATTACATTCCATGTACTCCATCACACGGCTAGACGGGATCGGTTTCACATGTCACTCTGTGTACTGCTGACATGTGATGGAATACATGGGTTGAGGTCATATACGGGAACATGGCTAGCATACAGGGAGCAGACTCTATATACCTTTACATGGTGTGTGATACTTACTACACATAATTAATAATCAATTTTACCTATCATATTCTCCAGCCTTGGGTTGTTTTTCACGGGCAGTACCTGGAGTCAAGGGACACAACATGTGACCAAGTCTACATGCCATGTAATCTCTTTTTCATGGCTTGAGATTATATTCCACCATTCCTAGTAATGTTTCAATTAGGTTAGTGACCCTTTACTATTTCCCCATATGTTAAACTATCGTATCCTTCTACAACAGTATGATCACATCATTTAGACTTTATGAGATATAGTCGAGTATCACTATGAGTGGCCGAGAGTGAGATCATCTATCCATTCTTAACCCATGTTAGAGTCATGAATTGAAATGACTAATCCATCATGACACTAATCCTCTACTTACATGGTGAATTCTGATGAGTCATGGTATCTTCCAAGTCCCTTAAACTAATCCTCTTCTATGTTCATGATCTTCTCCCACTCAAGAGTGTGTTCGCCGGGAATGAGTGTATCTATGCTCTATTCAGGTATTTTAGTGCATATTTATCTCTCATGGATATTCTAGAAAAACAATAATTCTCATACGGACGTCATCATAGATATCATTCTTCTGGAGTGGTTACTCCTATATGATTGCTTTGTGAAATCTTCGAACTGATCCCCTAGAATGGGAATGCAGTTGTGTGACTTGTCTCTAGACCATGGGTCTAGGTTTTGAGTGTATCTAGATGTGTTTAGATTTTAATAAGTTCAGTATACATATACTATGTTGAGATTATTTTACCTTTACATTTTTCATTGCATTGTGGTTTTCGAGGATGTTTATCGAGTATTGTTATACTCAACATTTCCCATGAATTGCCTTGCATGTTTTGTGTCTTGTGAAGACATGAAACCTTTCAACTAATTCCAAGCCAAACAAGGACTAGACTGAGATTTTTGAGTTCCCTATAGGATGAGGTGTTCTTATGGATTTGATTAGTTTTCAAAATAAAACTTTTCAATTATAGTTCGGACTTTTTAGTTTGTAAACTCTTGTTTTGGGTGGGATTGTATTCTGTCCCAGTTTACATTCTTCGCATTACTTTCAGCTATACTCTATTGGTTGTTTGTAGTTGTATGCATGTATTTTGTTCCATAGAGGTGTTTTCATATCATTAATTGTTTTCATGGAGATGTCTGTGAGTGTGTGTACATGTACTTATGAAAAGCCTCCCATGTTAGGGATTTCCCTACACGGTGCTTGTCACCAACCCCTGACCTATTGTGACGGGTTTGGGGAGCCGTGACACATGCCCTACTGGGACGGGTCGTGATAGTGGTTTTGACAACATAATTTTATTGTGTGTGGTACGAAAATTACTCTTATATATTGGGGGTGAAATCTCAATCGTGGAGGGAATACCATCATAATAGATGTATCACATGTGTCTTGGTTTTGTCATGAATTTTTCGTAGTGTAATTGTAATCATAAATAATAACTATTGAGACATGTTCATAATTTTTTGTATGAAATGATGATGGAAAATAACTTGTGGTGGTTGAATGAATCATTAATTATATTTGGTCTTTATTTGGTTTAAAAAAATAGTTTGAGGTGTTGGTGATATAGGTGTGATGATATGTGTGGTACAGAATGATTATGGTTTTGAATTATTAGAGTATATTGCAATGTAATCTTATGTGGACTCTCGTATGGACTCTGGTGTGAATGGTTTAGTGGTTCTCAAATTCCCCTAGATGTGATCACATCATGATCTTTCATATGGTGGAAGACCGACAGTTGGGGCTGGGAACTTTAGATGTCAGTCGGTTCATGTTAGTCTAATTAGAGTTAGTGAATAATATTATTGAAAAAGCATGCAAGATATCTCTTCTGTCATGTTTTGGAATGATGGGTGGGTTTAGGGTATTAGTTTCACTTCTAAGGAAAATCCATTATCTTCCATATTTGTTCATGGGCTACAGATCCACATATTCTCTAGTTGTATTTGATCACAAGTATAGTTTCCAGGTATAATTGGTGTCATCAATGATATTGGGGCATGGTATTTTGGGAGTAGTTCTTGTTAATTTGTGGAATCATGAATTAGATGTTCTGTTGGTGTGATCCAATGGGAGTATTTCCAATCCATTAATTTGTATGGTTGTATATTGAAGATAAATTTGGGATGCACCATAGCATGGCGAGTGATCCGATGATGATGCATTTTGTGTTTTGGTTGTATGGTCCCGGGTATGTTCTGTCTTGGTATTTTAATTTTGAATGTGGACTTTATATCTTGTTTTGGAAGGTTGAGTTTTTTTAGTTTTGCATTGTTCATTTATTATATTTCGAATATTCAAAATCATGATTTGGATATTGGAATAATATATAGTTATGGATGTATATTGGTTTGTGAAGGTGGATAAACACCAAGGATTCTCATGGATGACAAGATTATGGTGGGGAGGTTCTATTATCCCTCTTCCATTATAGATGAAAAATTGATTACGGTTGTGAATTTATGTTACCGAAGGGGTAAAATTTTCAATTATTTCTTGAAATGGAGTTGTGATAGTTATAATATTTCAAAAAAGATGGTTTCTATTGAGTAATGTTTGTTTAGAGGTAGTGAGGGTGTTTTGGTGGGATTTTAAGGATTTAAGTGAATTTTATAATTTTTTGAAAGTTTTCTGAAATGTTTTCATGGTTTAGTGTTCATGTCTTATGATAAATCATGAAAAAAATTGATGTTCAAGATGTTTTCATTTCATTTTCAACTGATCATATTTTTGTTTCATGGTTTAGGGAACTTTACGTGTGGTCTAGGATAAGTTTTTGTGTGGATGTCAAGGTTTTTGGATATGTTGTGTGAGATATGTATAGTTTCAGTCAAACCATGAGCCTTGATGTTAATGGGAGAAGGAGCTAATAATATGGATGGAGAACTGTTTCCTAAACTTTGGATTATACTTATGTGATTATAGGGTATTAGATAGTAGGGATTTTCATGAATGGAGCATGGTTTGGCCAACTTTGTAGCAAAACCCTCAATGTTCATAATCGTTGGAAAAAACTAACTGCATGGTTGGATAATATATTAGTAAAATCATTGGGGAAATCATCTATTTTCGAATATGTCATTATAACTATAAAAATGACCACATTTCCCACATGGGTTTTCATTAATTCTCCCCCATTCCACCCATATTGTTTTCTAAATTTCTAGTGGTTTCCCACCCTTAATTAATCTATATTATAACCTTCATATAAGGAATTTTCATTGTGTATCATTAATGATTAAGGTGAGATTTATCTTCTTTCTACTTAAGTTTCTCCTTTTCCAATGGTTCAATCAAAATTTGGATGTGTTGGTTTAGTTATTAGATTATTCTTTCACCATATAATTGTTGAATCATCCATGTATTATGGATATTTTGGTCATCTTGGGTAGAGGAGATCTTGAGATGTATTCCACATGTCTTTTTAATGAATTTTATTATGTTATTTTTTCATAGTGAATTTTCATCTATTCTTCGAATGAATTTATTTATTAAATCAGGGAAATGGACTATTCTGTTATAAAAATTCCCATTAAGAGTGTTGGGGGTCAATTTTGGACATTTGAGAATTTTTTGTAAATGATTTGACCAGAGGATGGAATCTTGTATGTTTTTTCGACATTATTTGACATTTGGGTTTTATAGATTGATTAATTAAGAATTTTATAAATAGTTATTTGTTGATTTTTTGTGTGAGGATATGGTTTTTGTGATAAATTTGAGCTCATTAGGGAACTGAATATATATTAGAGACTTAAATGGGCCTTGAAATTACCTCTGTACATCGAAATGTTTTGGAAATAATTGTTATAGTGGTTGGTGATCTTATATATTTACACATAGTCATGTTAATTGATGTCATGTGTATGTGGTATGTTATATATAGAAATGTTTTGTTCGTTATCATCCTTAGATTATGTAATTTGGTTTTGGACATGGATTGACATCTTGGACTACCCATAAATTTTTTTGGGTCCTTGGGTTCTTATAATATTGATCATATGGTGCCCATTGGGTACACCATTTCATAGAAGGAGGATTGTGGAGTTCTGAAGGATCATTTTGGAAGATATTATCTGTTATGATATTTTTGGAAAATTTTATATGAAACTTATTAATATTTTTTAAATGTGCACATAATTTGGAATAGTTTGTGTGAAAAAGATTAATGAAATGGTTTTAAATGATTCTTCTTTTAATGGAATCATTGGTCTCCATGTGTTTTTTTAGAATTTATATTTTAATTTATTTCAATTGTGTATTTGAAGTGAGTATGTGAATCCCTTTCTAGTGAATATTCTATGACATCTTCTATGATGTTTTTAATAAAAATGATGACTTCAATAATTTTTTGGTTTTGAATATAAGGAACTATGTTTTAAAGGTTAGTTTTAAAATTTTAATGAGATTGTTTGATTTTAACGTTTTATTAAATTTTAATGGGATTTGGTTTCATATAATCATTGTGTTTCATTGAAGGTATTTTAGGTCCACGATAAATCTTGTGATTATTTAAGGATGAAATGGTTTAATTATGAATTTTTTTACATATTAATAATCGTACTATTTAAAAATTTAACGGTGATGGCATCAATGGAGCTTGGTTCTATGTCAGCAAGCATCCCTTCTTTGGAGGAGGCGGTTGATGGACCCCTGTTAGGGTCGTTTGACATTGATTTAGGGTCTGGATCTGTTTTTCTATAGGTGGAGGTTGAGGCTTTTGGGGTGGCAGCGAAACGGGGTGTTGTTCATAGAGGATCTTTGTGGTTCGTCTATGGTTCAGGTGAACTCCGTTGGAAGGGTGATATTGTATTCAGTTCAATGGTTGGTGGAAACACCTCTAGTGGTGGTGCAACAAAGATGTGCAACTATGGAGGAGGGATCTCTGGCGATGGATCTTTCAGGGAATGAGCTTTAGGAGGTGGTGGCCTATCACAACCTTTCTTTGGTGGTTCGCTTCAGTCGTAGAAAGCCGCCGCTTTGACTGTTTCAAATCTTTGTGAATTATTTCAGCCTTGAAGATCCATTGGTTGTATCTGATATCTCCAATGTGGTCTTCTACATCCATATTTTTTCAATGGTTTAGTTTGTGGTGGCTTGGGCATATTCTAATCATAGGTGAAGAGCACGGTGGTTATCTCTTTCTTGGCGGTCTTGGGATTGTAACTAAGGAAGGGAATCGTCTTCGGAGGAAGTTTGGATTTGTTTTCTAGGGATTACTTTTCCTTGTCAAAATCTGTTGATTCCTAAGATGGTGGGTGATTTCTTGGGATATTTTCTCAGTTCAGATGTGGAGACCAGATTTCTACAGGTGGCGACTAACCCTCAAATCAGTTTGGGGATGGATATGTAAGTAGATTATCCCTCCCATATTCATATCAGGTCAGATGATGGCTTCAATTGGTGGAAATAAAATTTATACAATGATCTGGTGAGATTATATGGTTTATGTTCTTTGAATGGGCATGCATGGGCATTATGAAGGCGTTAGTCGATTATAGAGAAATCCTTGAAGAGGCATTCTCATGTTGGTTGGGTTAGGGATCCATTGTGCTCCAAAGGAGTCAGCTCCGTACGAGGGGGTGTGGAAGGAGGTTACCATTTGAAGGGGAATTACAAATTTAAATTATACAAGTAGGCCCCACATGCTAGACACAACTTCAGTGGTGCAGGAGAAAATGATTTCGAAGGATTGCTTGATGGTGTATGTGGGTTTGAGCATTTCAGTGTTGAGCACATACACCTTTTAGATAGCCTACTGCCTTTGCAGATAGGTTCCTTCAAGGGAGATCAGACATTGGTGCCGGTTGTCTCCCCTATGAGGGACCATCTGATCCCACTGGAATCTTGTGTCCTTCTTGATAGCTTATTAAAATGAATTCATGGGCACATGACTTCTTCCCAGTCATCATTTTGTATTTTGTTCCAACATTATCCAGATTTTTGAAATATGGATATGTCTACTAACCTATCTTTGGGGGTGAAAAGATAAGAGATTGGGGAGCTCTCTCAGAGGGTAATATGGGGAAACTCAAGGTGGTGTGTGACTCTACACCTAGGATCCTCATGGTCCTGTTATTTTAGGGAGATCCAGATGAGTGTTTTTTCATTCATCTCTTTGTTCTAGTGGATTTTCACTATAAGAGGTATCAGAAGGTTTGAGAAGGAAGTCTATCCTCATGCCGAAGCGGAGATTCTCCCATAAATGGATGATAACACCTCTTAATCGTTCAACACCAATGGATTCTAATGGCATCCCATTCATTTCCCTACCAAATGTAACTGGTCAGAAAGACCAGTGGGCCATGTGATTATGATATATCTCCCCATTTGGAAATCCTGGGGTTTTGGAGCACAAAAGAAATGTGCCTTCATCGAAAATTAGACCCACATATATAGGACATCTAGCATGCCCATTATTGAGCCCAATATATATCTAGAAAAGCAACCCATAGAGGCTTCGAAAATGATATATTCAATGTTTTTTTCATGGAAATCTAAAGAACACTCATATATAGATTTGTTGGAGGAACAATCTTCTAGTGCAGATTGTTGGGAATTCCTCACAGTGCATGAATCTCAATATTTATGGTCATGGTCTGGTGATAATTTTATGTGTGGTGTATGCGAGTACCAATGTACATGAGAGAATGCTTTTATGGCATCATTTAGAGTCTTTACTAACAAATGGGCTACCATGGTTTGTATGGGTTTTTTTAACGTGATAGCAGGCCATTCTGAAAAGAGGGGAGGGTCAATAGCTTGTTCCAAGGGTATGTATGATTTTTTTGATTTCATGACTAAGGATACACTTTTCGATCTTGGGTTTGAAGGTTCTATGTACACTTGGTGCAATAATAGATGGGAAAATAGTAGGATATGAAGTCGACTATATCGGTGACTTGACAACATCCAGGTGCTGGATTTATTCTCCAAGACGATGGAGACTAACATACCTCCGGTGCTCTTGGATCATGCTACATTGCTGCTGGACATCGAACAAGAGAAGTTTCGTAGGGGGTCGTTCCACTATTTCATCAACTAGCATCAGTAAGATTGATGTAGGGACATTCTTGAATGCTCATGGGACAAGGGAGGGGTTGGGAGGTCAGGGAGTGGTATAACATGTCGATTAAAGTGTCTGAAAGATGATATTAAGAGTTTTATCGAGCACAAGAATGTGGATAATTTTGCTGTGGAACATCACCAAGATGATATTAATAGGCTTGATGAGGTTCTTCTAGAGGCCAGGGTGGATGAGGATTTTGTCCTTCATTGTGATAAACGTGTGCTTTTGGCAGCGAAGTTGTTAGAGGTAGAGAGATATCTTAAGCAACGATCTTCGGTTATGTGGATTAAGGAAGGTGAATAGAATAATGCTTTCTTTCACGCTTGTTTAATGGATCAGAGGTGCACAAAAACCCATCATTATAAGGGTAATGATTTATTCACATCATATGTGGAGGTGGATGGTCATTTGGCATTGGATCATTTTAAAGTTCTTCTGGTGGATGTGGTTCCCATTAGATGTTTGGGAATCTAGGGATCTTGCGATGAGGAGGAATTTATGGGTTGTTTATCCCAGATGATTAATTATGTGGACAATATGAGTTTTTCTGATCTACCTATAGAGGATGATGATAGGGATATGATATATAGTATTCCACGGGAGAGTGCTCTAAGTCTGGAGGGGTTTCTAGGGGCATTCTATGATGCAGCATGGGAGGTGGTGGGTCATTAGGTGGTGGAAGTGGTTCAGGACTACTTCAGTGGGGGTCCATTAAATAGATCTATTTGTGATTCTTGCATTGTTCATACTCCCACGGTCAAGGACCCAACCAACATCAGAAAATACAGTCCCATTTTTCTCTCCAATGTTTCTTATAAGATTTTGACTTCTCTAATTGCATCCAAGCTAAGAAAATATCTTTCACAGCTGGTACATAGGAACAACATGGATTCATTAGGGGTTGTAATATACATTGGGCAGTTGGTATTGCGTTTTAATTGGTGAATGATATCAACTCGAGGTCAGTGGGTTCAAATGTTATTCTACAGGTGGATATGGACAATTTTATGATCAAAAGGGATGGACCATCCTTATTTTGGAAATGAGTAGGTGAAGGTTTCATTATTGGTTCTGCAATATTTATTTTAGATGTTTGAAGTCTTCTAGTATTTATATGTTGATCATGGGGAAGTGTTTTGGTATTTTAAAACTAGTTCATGGGGTTTGAAACGGGGATCCCTTTTCCCCATGTTTTTTGTATTGGATCAAGAACTCCTTTATCACAATCTCTGTAAAGGCATGGAGGATGGATGGATGGAAACTTATCACAATAGAAGTTGAATGGTAGTCATCTCACAGTTAATGTTCACTGATGACATTTTAATTTTTACTAACAGGAGATGAAAATCCTTGTTGAATCTCATGATGATTGTGGGCACATATGTGCAGTTGAGTGTGCATGTTATCAATTCATCAAAAAGAATAACATTCATATCTAAAAACTATTCTCATCGAAGATTTAGCAGCATTTTGGATATATCGGGTTAGGAGCAAAGATAGATTCATTTTTTTTACATGGCGGTGCCTATTTCTTTTGGCAACATTAGTCAACACAATTTTGAAGTCATCATTTCTCAGCTTCTAGGAAGGATTCGGAATTTGAAGAGAAAATTTCATACCACTGGTGGAAGGGTGGTTATTGTTAAGAGTGTGTTGTCATTTATTCGTATTCATGTGTTTAAAGTGCTTCAACAACCCAAAGGGGTTGTTAATAGTATCAAGAACATTCTTCATTATTTTGTTTGGGATGCCAATCCATTAGGATGAGCTCACTAGGCCTCTTGGGATCGCATGGGTAGAATGGTGGATGAAGGGAGAGTTGGGTTACATGATTTTAAGGGAGACATGCAAGGAATTCAGGGAAAACAGTCATGGGAGATTATCATTGGTGATTCGTTGTGGGCTGCATTTTATAGGGGAAGATATGGAGATCAATGGGTGATGTTGCCTAATGGGTCACGATTTACACGACTAGCACAGTGGGTGGTGTCTCATATAAAGGATCATTCAGACCTAGCTATGTGGATTGTTAGGAAGGGGGATTTAAGTTTTTGAATGTCCAATTGGGTGGGGGAGAAGCTGGAGTTTCATGGATGTATAATCCCAGACATTTCGTATAAGGAAGCATGCCTTCAACCTAATCTGTTACTTGTCTTTCTCAATGTTGAACCGAGGAGGAATTAAGAAGGTTTCATCATGATTGAGGTACCGAATGCATGATTCTTCACCGGTTCATCCCCAGAATGGTTCGACGCTATGTAATATAGGACAATGGTGAACTCTGAGTGTCTGCAGGAGGCGGAAGTGATCATGGTGTGGTGAAAGGAGATCTCTTCGTAGATGATTTATCTCATTTGGAGGATTAGGATTAAAGTGCTTTCCCTATATGAGAACATACAATGGAGAGGTATTTCTTAGGTTCTCGGTGTTTTTTCTTCGAGTGGTTGCAAGTTGAATCTATTGATCACCTTTTTCTTTCAGAGTATATTGGGCACCCTACTTGAGGTCCCTTGTTTCCCCACAACCTTGTCATGCAGCTGAACTGTTATCTGTGCAGGGGATCATCGATTCTTAGTTTCATGGTGTCGATGGTTGGGATGGAGGCTACAAGGTTAGGGTGGTCATCCCTATATCAGTCTGTAGGGTCGTATGTCAGGCTCGTAACCAAGAAAGGGGAGGTAACAGGTGGTCCCCCATGCTCTTCCTAATATGGATAAGGGCGCCGATGTAGGATATGGGTTTGTTGTCTCTGAGTAATCAGTTTATGGATCCAATGTGTGGCCTTACACATCTACCAAGAAACCTCACAAAGAATAAGAGTATGTAGATTTTTTGGAAACCTTCAATATGGTATAGAAAGATGAATGTGGTTTGATACTCTATGGGGGACTAATGGGAGTATGAGGGGTGCTTCGGGACCAATGAGGTTCAGTTATATTCGGGTTCAGTGTGTTCTATGGTATGTGGTCATCATTAGGGGAAGAGGTGTTGGCCCTGGTTATTGGAATGGATATTTGTAAGGAGCAGGATATCCATGTGGAGGAGACTGAGTCTGATTTGAAAATTATGGTGTTCATTATTCAAAATCAATGGGAATCTCTTTGGAACATGACTTATCTTCTTTAGAGATGTGTCACAGAGTTCAAACATGTATGGAACCTTCACCATATTTGGATAGAAGGTAATTTTTTGGCTGACTTTCCTGCTCGATTGTGGAATCCTAATGATACTATTGTGATTTATGATATCTTATGTTACCTACCAATGGTGTTTAGGAATGTGATCCAAGGGGATGCACTGGGTCTTCACCACATTTATCCCCATTGAAGAGTTTTTTTGTACTTATTTATTGTTTTAATAAAAAGACAAAGTTAGTAGTTGTTAGTAATCTAATGGCTGGTGATGGTCGATCATAATGTGATGAATTATGGTTGGATTCATTGACTGATTCAACATATTTTTTGGATAAAGGACTAATGGTTTTGGGACGTCATACTAATTATCTACACTGTGGATTTGGGAGGGGAATAATGAATCTCTAGGAAAACTAATGCAAAATAGGTTTAAGAGGATGGACTGATACTCTTGACTCAAAGTGTATCAACATGGTGTTCAATATCATGGTTTGGTAGGTTGGACATGGTGTTTTGAATCCCAGATTGATACATCAAATGATGCATCTAATTTTCGGACTTGTGGCTTTGTGGTTGGGATGGATTGATATGGCATATTGTATCCCCAATGGATACTGGCATTGAAGTTCCATTTCATCGAACCATTGACCCCTGTGATATATATCAAATATGGCCATATTTTTTAATGTGAGGTTGATGTAAATAATGAATTTTTTTAGAATGAATAAAAGTGAAAATTTGAAACATGTTAAGGAATAAAATATATTTTACATACAAACATTTCTATAGTTATTATGAATCTTTTATTCACTTTTTTTTGAATTATTTTATTTAACCCCTTTCATGGTGAAAAACTGTGTTTCACTCACACCCTACTCAATACACAATTACACATGGGTATATAAGAATATCTCACATGTTTATCGTAGGAAAAATTTGGGATGCGTCCCACGTTGGGTATTGTTTAGTAAAGAATGATTTCATGAGTGGTATCAGAATAAAAGATGGTTCTTCTTTTTGATGTTGTGGGGACTTTTTTTGTTCATTTTATTTTGTTATGTTATATAGTTGTCCTAGTTTGTGTTTGGTTGTAGGTATTTAGGTATAAGATCAGTGTATAATTCATTCAATTTTATTATTGCATGATTTTGTTTTAGTTTATTTTTTAATTCCATTGTCTATAATATGTATGATATTCTTTTATTTACTTCTAGTTTTTTCACTCTAATACGGGTTTATAGTGACCTCCCAGTCCCAGTTCCAAAGCCTACCTCAAGTCAACAACTCTAGAATATGTGGAGAAATCTCTAAGGTCCTTTGGTGGTGTAGAATGGGGAATAAATTTATTGCCACCCAATATAGTATAATAAAATACTGATTATATAATACCATTATATGTTGATAAAATATTGATATTAAATATTTCACATTATATGGATATCTAATTTTAATTATGTTTGTGGATATTCAAGTAATTCTATGAATGGTATTCCAGACTCATTGGGTAAATTTAGTAAACATAATAATTTAATGAATGTGGTATAGAATTATATATACCCTCATTGCATTAACATGTCTCATTAGAAAAAATCGATTTTAGATTTTTTTTTATTCTAGAAAAGTTTAACAAGATGTACTGACTTCATCATAGATAAAAGGTAAAGTGACTTGTCCTATGGCATTTATAATTGTTAATTAATGTAAGAAAAATATATTTTGATACTATGAGATAGTTATTTTAGATATGTATTTATTCATTTATTTTCAGTAATATAAAATTTATATAATATCATGTTCATTATGGATTCATATTTCATAATTTTCCTCAAAATAATATTAATTCCCCAAAAACATTTAATATTTATTTCCACTAATGGGTGTTTGATCTCTGCCTTTATTATGTCTTACTCTCACATTGTCATGGAAAAAATAATTTCGCATGATATGTATAGAAGGATAACAAATTTTTTAATTTTTATTTGATATTGTGAGTAAATTTTATGTAACACCCATTCTTCCACGGTATGTTTCCCTTTGAATAATGTAGTAGATTGCGTTGTACGCAACATGGTGTTTTAACACACCACGAACAATCAAACTAGCCCTTATGAATAGTATTTCCCAATTTATAAAATTTTATAAATCTTATTTTTTAAAATGGCCCTCATTTCTGGATTTGGTATATCAAAATTATTTTAGGGTAAATTTTTGGTATTTTTATGATAACTATCAATTTTTGATGAATAGTGAAAAACACTGCGTTATTGTTTAAAACTACATTTTTATATAAATTATTAGTTATTAATTTTTAATTTATTTTACTTCAAAATATATACATAATAACTATTTATGTTTAATGTAATTCATTGGAGTCATTTTATAATAAATATAGATATATAAAAGGTTATTGATCTTTTTACCGTATTTTAACCACCTTGTAAGAGCATTTGAAAATATGCATAAAACAGAAATATACCACTTCTGTGAGTTCAATTTCAAAAATATGAGAGACACAGTTAATATCAGTAAAGAAAATGTGGTTCAATAAGATACAAATATTTCTTTTCGAGTAGTAACTTTTTACTTTTATTTACCGTAATAAAAAGTAAATATTGTAATTAAAGGTAAAAATTATATTATTATTATCCTATCACATGTTCTAATTCTAATGGATAAT
The DNA here is from genome assembly GCA_963277665.1 of Viscum album. Classification (NCBI taxonomy): domain Eukaryota; kingdom Viridiplantae; phylum Streptophyta; class Magnoliopsida; order Santalales; family Viscaceae; genus Viscum; species Viscum album. The sequence continues at coordinate 37,673,034 of OY728157.1, read as the reverse complement.
TGTAATTAGACCAAAAACAAACTTATGAATAAAATATGATCCTTTTGGTCAACCTGGATTATATTAGGACACTTATTATTATTTTATTTAATGAAAAGATAAAAGTGTTAAATTTAATGTTTAAAAACTAAACCATTTTTAATATAGGGTTATACAAAATATAAATTCCACTTTAAATATTAATTATAAACTAAAAATATTTCCTACATAATGTTATTTAATTATAAATTTTTATAAATTAAAAAATTTAATTTAATTATGACATAATGATGATACAGTAATTACCTTATTAATAAAATATTAAAATAATTGATATTTTAAATATCGAAATAAATGTAAATTGAGACTTCAGATGAATTACAATAATTTTATTTTTAAATATTGATTTTCGGGGTTGATTAAATAAATTTTATTCTAAGTGATAATGTTTTCATGGCTACCAAAAAAATCAAATACTAAATAGTGTCAAAATTAACATATTTGAGTTTTCAAAGAAGATACTATATTATTAACCCATAGAATTTTCCTAAAAATATAACGCTCATCCAATGAACTTAGATAATGTTATATATATTAATAATGAACCACATTTGCTTTTTTGTGTGTTATAGTAATTTCATTAACCATATAATATAAAAATACAAAGAAACATGGTAAATGTCAAACTATTTAACTAATAGTTAAATCTAAGAGATAAGGTTAATTTGGTGACCTTATCCTATCTAAAACCTATTGGTTGAGATGATTATGACCCATATACACAATATTATATAAATAAATCATTTTGGAGTCATTATAAATAGAAAATGATTTTATAATAAAATAATATTTCATGCATTTCTTAAAGTGACCCACACCTCTCTTATAAAAGGGTAATTCCCATTCTATTAATTTTACAACACCAAATCCAATTGTCTCAAAAACACCTTCACATATATATTCCCAAATTCAATAACATCATCATATATGCCTTATTGTGATCATGATTCCATCTTAACGAGCCATTTTTATCAACTCAACAGGAAACACATGAAGTAGTGGTAATAATTTCACCACCCTCTTTTAAGTTCATTTATTCTTCCACTTTTTCTTTCATTATTGATTCCATAAAAAATAATATGTTCAGTACCTTATACATATATTGATTTTATTATTAATATGGTACAACCATATTCATTATTCTATCCATCATATAAATGACAAAGTCACCATACGTGAGTAAATCCGGCTTACGGTTTCCACATCGTTGTTTAGTTTTTTTTATAAAACACTTCATTATTTGGATGGGTATAATAATGAGTATAACTGATGTAAATAATAAATATAACATTTTAATGATTCTGTATATATGATATACCATACAATTACATTCTATTTCACCATCAATATAATGATATTGTCTCTCATGCGTACGTACGGATTACTATCTCCACGAACATGATGAGACTCATTCCCTATCGTAATAATTCATGAATAAGTTTCATTTTGTGATAAAAAATAATTATTAATAATGTAATATTATTCTGGATATGAATCAAATACATCCTATTCATTCCATACATGGCTTATGAAACCAAGCATATAAAGGAAAATGAATCAGTTAACACCTGAAATGATGATACAACAAAAATATTATTAACAAAGCATTATTGGTAGATCATATATGATATCATATTTATGAATATGATTATTGTATAATTTAATAACAATTATTTAACTATTTTACATGTGGTTAAATTACACTTGACCAAGGAAAATTAAACGGTATGGTCTATTTCTATAACCACTTCACTTATCTAGGGTTGTTAATACGTAAGTATCTACTCTGAACTCTTTATCTTCCACATCCGTGTTTTCTTAAAAATGCAATTCAAATCATTTTTACTATTTACTAGATTATGGGTTAAATTCATTTATAACATTATTTTAAAATATATGTTTATGAAGGAATATTTCCTTTTTTTTCTAAACAAGGTACTTTATGACCTTTTTGACAAAATTCAGTTAAGACTTTCTCTTTTTAACTTGTACAACGGGTGCGTCTATTTTTCGTTTTTATAACATCGTCAAAGAATCCCACACAAACATATAAGAAAATTTCCAAAAAAATGTTTTCATTTTTAAATATATTACTTCTAAATTATTTCAATGTATAAATAGATATTCCACTAAAAAAATATTGGATTTCACCTATTTCGACATCCTTTGATGGATTTAAAGATTGTTTGAAGTTGATTTATTTTGTTAAAAATATTCCCTATTATATTGACGTTTTCATGATATGTTTGACTATGGATGTGTTATTTTTACATCAGTCATGGTTTTTGTGTAATGTTTTTTCATATCCTATGCAAGTTTTAATATGAATGTTTATATGATATTTAAACCTTTGTATATAAGAAATGAATTGGACTTAGTAAGTGATGGGTGGAGCCTGCTATATCTCTTCAATGCATCGGTAGGTATCATGAGAAAAACTAGTGTCTTGGAAAGAGGCCTTGAAAAAATCCTATTTGTAGTCTTGGCACCAGGCCTTGAGTATTTAGTTATGAAGTTTGGCATTATGTATTCCAACACTATGAAATTGGCTATTGATATTAGATTTTATTAACTGACATGTAGAATATTTAGGAGAATATGTAAATGCCATTATTTGATATATCCTGGCAATATTATGATAATTTTTATCTTTAAAAGAATTTTTTTTTATTCTTAACATTACCTTAAATGTTTATTATTATTTATGAAAGTTTCTGCTATATTGTTATCCTTACTAAGAATTAGATCTCAGCCCATTCTATGTTTTATTCTTTACAGGATGTGAATAAGTATATTATGACTGACCGACAAGGATAGACTAATGGATATTAATGTGGTCAATGGAGACAATTTTGTCATTGATTTTCATTTTATAATGTTATGTAAAACATATTAATGCATATAGTACTTCCAAGGATACTAAACTGATCGGTATTTGGGGATTTGATCCCTTGTTGCCATGCCAATGTTATGTAATAATGCACCAAATCATGGAAACTATGGTTAGGGCATTACAATTATAATCATAGAATATTTAGTACAATCCTTGAAACTATATTTAAATAAACTCTGATTACATAACATTACCTTAAGATAGACATCGAGGATTAATATATAAGAACTTTTTAGAATTTGGTTAATGTAGTGATTTTGTGTATTTTATAAGAAATACATCCCTATCTGGATACAATAAGGTATAGGCAGCTCTCGCATATATGTAACTAGGACTAAAAACATCGACCAGGACTTTTGGGATTGACCTGAGGTATCATGCTACATGACAACGAACCTTGCTACACTCTTGGTTACGAAACTCCTAGAGTGTATGCAAAGGATAATTCCCATTTTCATTACAAAACATTATGATGAATTTATGAGTATATACCTCCTCAAAGAAAACATTATTTCTTCTTATGGATTATATCCTTAAACTGTTAAATTTATGTTATGTTTTTTAAAGGATTGGAATTCTGCATTGCGATTCATAAGCTAATATATTGTATTCCATTATTTACAAATGGCACCTAGTGGAAGGAATGTAAACTGTATCAATGCATGTAATCCGTGTAGGGACATCCCTCATACTAAAGATTATTATACTGGATCTGGTGAAACAATTGGTACTGATCAGCATATCACCATACTGGGAAAATTCACTCTAGTTATGAATAATAAATGTACCCATTGGAGCACCCTGATCGACATCATGGAGGATCAATATTAGACAGCTTCATGAGGCAACATCCAAAAACATTCCATAGGAGTAAATATCCAATAGTAGCTGAGCAATTGATAAGTTCCTCAGTGAAAGTATTTAATGCATTGGGGAGTAGAAAAAGGAAAACGTTTTCATGGAATTCTATCTGCTCATAGTAGATGTAGTTCAATGGTGGTCATTAATCCAAATCACAAAGGATGATGAAGAAGTATGAAACATGGAATGAAGTGAGTTTAAAGAGATTTTCTCAAAAAATAATTTCCTTGTTACAATCGAGTGGATATGTAAAAAAATTTCTGATTCTAAGGTAAAAGGAGGATAAGAATGTCGCAAGTTATGATGCTATCTTTAGAAGGTTATCAAGGCATGTTGTAGATTATATACGTAACCCAAGGGGTAATATTTATCTATTCCTTGATGGGTTAAAACCCTTTCTCCATCGAGCATTAGTCTCCCTATCCTTCTCATCATACGAAGATATTGTCTCATGTGATATCAAAATAGAAAACTAATTCTTGTTTTCTTAATACATTAATGAAATGAAAGAGAAGAAGAGGTCATCTTAATACTCTGGAAATGGAAATAATGGGAAGAAGGGAAAATATAAATCTCCATCATGATGTAAATGTGGGAAGAGACACCCAGGTACTTTCCTGAAAGGAATGGTAGTCTGTTACATGTGTGGTGAAAAAGGCCACCATGATCATGATTGCAAGGGAAAGAAAGTGACTGTCAATGTTAAATGATATATTTGTAATGAAATGGGGCATTATGCAAATGAATGTCCTATGTTTCAGGGAAATGTAACCCAAAAAATGCCAAGGGATCAAGGCCATGATTATGCGATCACTATTTTTGAGGATGAAGCTCCGAAAGACATGGTGGAAGATAATTTAATGGTTTCCTCATGTTATCCAATGATTTATTTGATTCTGTATCATTACATTGTTTCATATCAACTCAGTTGGCTAAGAAAATGTTTTATTTTCAATTTAAAATAACAAGGGAGTTTTCTATCCAAACTTCTATGGGAAGTATCATCGCAACAATGCTTTTTGTATCAGCTACCTTTATGCAATATAAATGGTCTTTATCTACTTATATCATCTCAGTACCCATTATTGAATTTGATATAATCCTCGGAATGGATTGGGTTTCAGACCATGAAGTGAAAATTTATTGTAAGAAAAAGGAGGTTACAATTTTCGATGATGATAAAGAGTACCTTATCATTAGGGAAGAAATGTCACCACCTGATTCTTATCAAAATCCACCTCCAATAGCTGTACTAAATTCAATTATTGTGGAGGAAGAGAATGAAATAACTGTCAGTGAGGAGACGAATCTTCGAATAGTGGGTGTTCCTATTATGCATGAATATGTTGATATGTTTCTAGAGGATTTACCTAGACATCATCCTGAACGAAAAAATGAGTTTGTATTGATTCAATTCATGGATGAGGGCCCTTATCGAAGACCCTTTATAGAATGTCCACTGGAGAATTAAAGGAACTAATGAAAAAACTAGATGAATTGAGTAATGAAGTATTTATTCACCCTAGTGTTTCTCTGTGGGGAGCCCATGTCATTTTTGTTAAGAATAAATATTGATCTATGTGTTTGTGCATTGACAACAAGGAGATCAATGCTATAATAATAAAGAACAAGTATCTTTTACCTCACATCAATGATTTATTCGACCAACATCATGGAGCTAATTTTTTTTCAAAGATTGGACTTTGATTTGGATATCATCAGTTTTGTGTGAAGAAGGAAAAGATTCCAAAAACCGCACTTAGAACCAGGTATAAGCATTATTAGTTTACAAGAACTTCTTTTGGATTGACCAATTCTCCCTCTATTGTCATGGTTCTAATTAATATTGTTTTCCTGGAATATCATGATGACATTGTATTGGTATTTATTAATGATATCTTGGTCTACTCAAAATGCTACAAAAATCATGAAAATCACTTGTTCTAATTCACGATCCCATTATTTACAATTTATCAATTCCCTTAATCAATTAATTAACACATTTAATTAATTAAATTAATAAATAAATTAATAATTATCTAGTGTAATTCTACAATTAAAAAATTTTAATTGATATCAAGGCTTTTGTATTTAAATAATAGACCACCTACCTCGATTAGTTGACTAGATATCACCCAATAGAAAATTGTAATTTGAAAAGGATACGTGAAGCCCATGAAAAATAACATGATATTTATTCAATTGATATATATATTAATTAAATGAATCCAGATCTAACAAACCACATATAACAAATCTAGATCTTATTATAGGACCATTAATGGATAAAAATATCAGTTTTAGTTGGGGTGATGACCAAAATAGAGATCGATCTGTAAATGTGAAAAATCACATTTATATGGAGATGCTAATCTTTAATCTTCTATGAAATCAATAAAAACAAGGTTCATGAAGGCTCAAAATCATTCCATGAGCTACCAAAATCGTTAAAGAGAAGTTGTTGTTGATAAATGGTTAAATAGTGGATAAAATGGGGTCTTGAGAAATTTTATATCATAATATTCTTGAAAATAAAAACTCACAGAAGATTAGTTGGGAAGAGGAACACAATTTTCCAATCCATTCACCCTGACCATGAGCTACTTATAGGAAGTTCGTAGTTTCTCATTTTATGTAATATGTTTTGAAAAACCATGCACCATTCATAGAAATCTTATAAATCAATATTTTAAAAGTTTTTTAGAACTAGGAACATGGCTATAGAAAATCATGCGCTAACCCTATGCATCCCTGTTTCTTTCTTTTTTGTCATATTATCTCCCAAAAATCATAAGGAAAAACTAAAATGAATAGTACTCAACCGATTGAAAAGAAGTATTTGTAAATACACCTAACACATCTTCATACAAGTTAAATTTTAAACACATATGGACATGACATATTAAAATCCATTCTATTTATATAATAAATTATCACTAATATAATTTTTGGTTAATTGGTATTAACCCTAATATTTTATCTTCAGAAAAAATTCAATCATCTCACTATATTTATATTTTATGGGAATACAAATCCTATGAAAACATCTCATATAAGCACTAAAACTATAATTGATAACCTAATAATTGAAAGATACCCCACTATCAGTATTCATAATAAACACCATATTACTTATGACAAATAAAAGGAGGTTAAGAATTACATTCAATAAATGTGCATCCCACTTTCACTACCCAATTGATCATTTGGAAATTCATAAAAAAATATATAAACAAACAACCAATATATAAATTTCTCACATGAACCAAATTTATAACCATTTTCTAAAAATTAATTATATATATGAATAAATTCCTTTATCCCTAGGTGATCATCTATTATGTATTTCATATGGCCTTCATGATCTAAGAGGGAATTAATCATTTCCATTTTAAAATATATTTTTCAATAGGCAATATATTAACATACTAAAATGAATTAACTTTTGTATCTATTCTATATAGGATTTCTAATGATTGTAATCCCATCGAAAGCATCACTCATAAAATGTTTATTAATTGGAAAAAATAAAAATTAATTAAAATGTTTGGAAGTCTATAAAAATCATTTTACAATAAGTTGGAAGAAAATCCATCCCAAATCATCACCCTGGGTTATTCATAGTCTAATATATTCACTCAAAACTCACATATACATTACATGTTAGAAAAAAAAGATTAATTGACGTAAACATAACATGGGGTTGTATGTGGTTAATATTTCTATAAAATATCTAAGGGAAATACATAAATGATTTAATTTCATTATAAGTACAAAAGATGATATATTAAGTATGAGATTTTTCCAAAAAAGATCAATAATTCAAATTATCCCTGGAAAACTCAAAATGTGACCTCATATAATTTATATAGTTGATCCCATCCATTAAAAATGATTATAGTGACATTTTAATCAAATTGGATTAGTCGTTAGGAAATCCATCCTGTACTTTTTATAAAAGAATTGTTATATAGAGAAACAATAAGGGGGATTTACCACATATTATATGGAAATCACCAAATGCATCTGATTCAATAAAAGAAAACAATTGGGACCACAAAAGAAAATCTTGAGTTGGACTCCGTAAAGCTATCATGGTTAGATTATTAGAAACATAATTTTATTCGTTGTATGAATGCGTTACATCAAAGAAAATACATTTCACAAGGTGGAGATGATCAATATTACATGGAATCTTTCTCTATGAAACATTCCAAGAAGGCGCATTAAAAATTTTCATTACCAGAGATGAAAAATACTCAACCCATATGAACTAATAAAAAAATTGGGTATAATTCATGCCCTATTTGATCATATCCTATATCATAGCTAGGATCTCATGTAAATTCTCAATTAATTGATAAAAACATCCCTTAATGATTCCCAAATGAGTACGGATGAGGCCACCACAACCCAAGGGTCCAGTTCACCTGAGGATCCAACATAAACATTCATATAATTTCATATAGATATTGATGGGATCCATATATTGTATATGGCCACTATATGTTTTCTTCACTACCATTAACAATATGAGTTCTCAAAATAACTGAGTTACAGAAATCATTATTCATCAATCTCATTAGAATTTTAGAATAAATTATTAGTTTCCTATGAATTACACAAACTATAGCATGAAAATAAGGAATATGGTCCTCCAATTATAGCATATATATTTCCCTCCACACATAAGAAGTAGTTTTAGATGTAGTTGATAACAAAAGAGATTTATCTTTCTCACTACAGCCCTTCATTTCAATGGATGACATCAACATCTCAAAGATACCATATTTTAATTTTCTGCCATAAATGCAGTGCACTTGTTTCCACATCATCTTATAAAATACCGATATGTTATCAATAGACTCTTTATATTACAATCTGAAATGACGGGACTAAGTAAGTTGAATCTTGAATCACTGAATAGTTCATTGTAGTAGAAGATGATGCTTCCTTAACCTCCAAAACAAAAGTAGAATAATTGGTTTAAGGATGGGATTCATAAATCACATAAGCCATTATGTCATGTTATTATCACAATTACAATATTATATTTAGTAATTACTCATATTGATGACACCATAAAAATTTATTTCCTAAACAACAGTATCACAATCAATGTACTAATATCAGGTAAATTCCATGCTGAAATAACGAGGAAAAATCTCATGATCATTTGCGATCTTCTGAATATTACAAATGGGGAATCCTAAAAATAATGAGGAATACTAATGAACTAATTTACTATCCTTTGGATCCATGGGATACTTAAACTATTCAAATATGATTCTTTCATACTATCACCCTTCAGTATGACATGATTTCATGATCATAATTCCTAATTAACCATAACACAATGGAAGGGATATACATAGTATAATATTTATTCCGTAGAGGATTTTGTATAGTATAAGGATACTCAGAATAAGGATCATTGGATGAAATAATACTCTATATGAATGTTCTGATAACATAATCATTAAAGACACTAAGATCGTTAATCCCTATCCCTCCCATATCAAAAGGGATAACATAGTCTTTCCATGAAATAGTTATCAATATCATTACATGAATTAACTTAGTCCAAATGATGTTAGAAATAAAGATCACCAATTCCGTAGTGATAGCTATGTGCTACCAATATAAATATAAAATCATAGACATGCATAGAAGTTATCAGTGAATTGAAAAAAATAATTATTCCTTCTTGATACATAGTATTCCAATTACCATTCAACCTGATTAATTGTTTTGGAATAAATACCCTCCAGATAACGTTTTATCACCTTTACCATGAAATGATTTCCCCATGATAGATAGGAGGTATGTATCCTATCTGAACACCATGATATCTTGCCACAATATTTTTTTAACGAATTAAAATCCTTTTATAATTTCGAAACTAGAAAAATCTTAATTGATTACCTATCCATAAACGTCTTTAGAATTCCAAAATAATGGATTTAATATAAGATATGTTATTTCATTATTCATTCCAAAGTAGAAGAATATCATCTAAATAAAGAATGTTTGAGGGTAAAAAAACCTCTTCCAACCTATATCATCCAGTAATATCCATGATTCATGAGATCATTAAGAGAAATACATATTCAATCTTCAATAATAGATAAGTTCAACCGAGATAATGTATCTCCATTTCTAACACCTATACCTCTAAAATAAACCCATTGGGGACCCATTAATGAGAATTTAAAGTTTATTACTCATGTGGATAAAACTTTGTTAATAAATCTGGTAGATATCACATGCATTATTATAATTGAATAAATATCCACTTTATAGTGTCATATTCCATGGATATGTCAACTTTCAATGCCATATTTACAACCATTACCTATTTAATCATGATTTTTTCACATTTTTTGCAGGATAAAGAAAATCCTAAATGCTATGTAGAGGGAGAATACCATATTAATATTTTGAAATTACTCCCTTATAAATTTCACCCACTATATTTGTCATTATTTTTTGATAACATTAAGAATATATTTCAAAATCACAAACTGTCGAAAATAATTAATATCAATAGAATTATCCTTTTTGGGGGAAAGGATAAAAAATGATATTTCACACTACAATGTATAAATAAATGATTGAAAAACTCTCCAATATAATTGGAAACTATAATATTTATAACACCCATGTCGAGTATAAACAACATATTAGTAAAACCATCAGCTTTGGAATCATTTTCTATATAAATATAAACCATGGCAGATTTATTGTGAGCCTCAAACAAAATCCTATTAAATTTTTCATCAATTGTAGGAGAAATATTTCAATTCACATTTAGAATTATATCTGTACTATTTCAAAATATTAATTCTAAAAATATCTATAAATTTCATTGGATTTTTTTTCAAAACATTATAATGTCACATTAATATTGAGGTTAAATGGTTCTCTTCCTTCCTTATTATCTATTTTCATGTAATGGTTTGAGATTTAATTATTGTCCCTTTGCTTGATCCATGAACATTAAATTTATTCTAAACAAGATCATCTTCGAGGGAACTCCAACCATCAATCATAGAAGGGACTTGCATATCTTCTTCATAGGTCGTATCCTGAATCTAATTACATTTTAAAAAATGATCCAAATGATTTTTAAACTCCCTGAAATCATGATCAATCATATATAACGAACTTATATCTTATTTTTGAATTTTCTTTATATTATAGTTTAGAAACTATGACAATGAGGGGACCTCCAAAACAGTAAATATTCCAATAATCCTTAATGAATTCTCTACATCTTCGAATAAATTCCAAAAATTATTATATTTGAAGTGGAAAGGGTATTACCATGATTTATTGATATAAATATAAAATAAGAAATGATCATGATCATACATTACTTTGGGTAGAGTGAGACCAGAAATATCAATAGCATTAGTATATTCATCAACTTGTACAAAACATCTCTCAAATTTCCTAGCTGTCCTCCCATTAAGGGTAAATCTTGTCATTATGAAATCATCTTCCATATTTGGAACCGTATGGAATTACTATTTTTCAATACATGAAGAAAAATCATGAGAATCTACTCAATAAAAATTTGGGGTTTTTTTCAGGCCATAGATCTATATTGAAATGTCCCTTTAATATCCAACATTGACTCATATTCTAAAAAATTCATTCCATGTTTTTCCATAATACTCATATTTTTTTTGAAAAAATTAAAGGCATATTCAATACTCATAAAAATTTCAGTATCATTTAGACCATCCAAAATAGTAATTGTTTTTTGATCACTACTATATGAGTGATTTATAATGATTTTATTCTTAAGGATCTCTAATGGTTGTATAGATCCATCAAATATATTTTGGGAAATAATGGAATACCGTAAAAAGATCCATTTAAAATCCTTCAAACTATAAAATATCATTATTGTTTCAGCAAGAACAATAAGAATAATTTTTTTGGAGCTAAAAAACCCCAATGTCATGTTATCAATGGGGTGTTCCCTTATCCATTGAAGTCCCAGAAGATTAAATTATTTATTAAGAGACCAGTCCCCAATTATAGGCCCATCATAATGTATAATTGAGTTAATCTCAAAAAATATTTTCTCATTCTTCCTTTTCCCATTCACTACATCTTTAGTTTTAAAATCCTCATAAATAGGGGATTCAACACTCTGAATTTTATTAGATTATGATAATTCTTCATTACCTTCACTATTATATGAAACATTCCTCAATTTATCACTTCATTTACATAATATGACTAATGTAATGATTCAATATATATAGGTATTTATATTTTTTTGATCTAACTCTATTTCATCAATGAATAATTAGTGAACTATCTCTTCTTGTACATGTCAGAATCCTTCGTAATTACATAAATTTTGATCATATCACATCTAACCCATTGAAGCTTAATAAAAATAAATTAAAAATAAATTTTTTTTTACAGATTTTCTCGTTCAGATCAACTAAAACTCACAATATTAGAAGCTTCCCAATCCCACTAATTTCCCATATAAAGACTAATTCCTATACTCCCACAATATCTAATGAATAGTTGAAAAATTAAAACATCATCCTTCTTCCACTATATATAATGAGTCATCACTCTATTGAATTATCCTATGTCTAACTATGTAATAATTTTTCATCAAGCACTCTTATAAAAAATATTTGGTGAGAATATCCTCTATATTTTTCATTCTAGTAATCTTATGAAACATTTTTATATATATTTCAGCATCTACAATATAAATTGGTACATTAGTTGTATATATGAATTTTTCAGGCATGGAACACTAAATTTTTAGCCATTTGTATTGCACATTTTTATTCTCTGTGATGTTGTTAATATTCCAAGCTTCTTAGATGGTCCTCAATTCGATTTTTCAACCATAAAACTTATATTTCTCCTTTATATATTTCAATATACAATCCTACAGTTTTGGATATTTTCATCACCAGTTACAACCTACAAATCCAAATTATTGTTTTTTATTCAACTTTCAAACATGTCTCTTTTTTTTAATTTTTTGATTCAGAGTCAACCCCAATGTCTATATCGATATATCACAGTATAGGAAAAACTCCATATAATTTTGTAATGTTATTTTCCATTAATTTGATGTATAAATAAAATCCAATTCACATATCCCTATGATCATTCTCATGCATCATTTAATTTTTATTCATCTAAACTATAGGGACTCCAATTAACATTTTTCTATATATCATGGTTCTTTTGGTATGTAAATCTAATATGATGCATCATATAAAATTATACCTCTAGATAACTATGAATATGATCCTTCTTTATATCATTTTGTTATAAATGTTAAACTCAGTATGAATAATATTTTTGAATATCATGAATGGTAGTATGATATACTACTATAGAAAATATTAGATAAATAGATTCAATACTTTTAAAAAAAATTTAAAACATGATAATATGGAGACCTTATTATTCTATTATATTATTTATTAAATTGGAAACTCAATTATTTCTATTTTCCCTCTTCTGGTGTGGTGATTCTGTTAGCTCCAATGTGTTGTTCATATGAATTGAACCAAACTATTCCATAATAAGAAAATAAAAAAAACTGGAATTACAAAGTCTACCCTCTATGATTGGAATTTTTGACACTCCAACATCTATTAAATGTAATATGTCCATGTCATATCTATACCTATGTACTCACTATATAATCCATGTTGACCTATATAATTCTACATACATTTCAAACCTTTCTAAAACTGAAACCTCAATAATTTTGTCTTATTTATTTCTACTCAGATTCACCTTTTCAAAATATTTCCATTATATCTTCCACAAAACACATTGATGAACATTCTATATTACCTATTGAATTTTTTTCAAGAACTTATTATTTCTTGGCATATCCATAAACATATGAATTCTAAGGAATTTAATGAATTTTAGTTTTCTCATTAAGATAGAAAAACATTAAATATTACTTCTTATTTTTATACTGACTTTATATTGTGTCCCTATCATTCTATGTACAATCTCATTAATGTTACCATTTAATTTTTTTTACCATAACTGTTATTAAAATATAAAAGTTTAAATTCTTCTATTTTCATCACCATATCTCCAAGAAACATACACCATGTCTCAGATTAAGTTTATTTTTTATTTTTCATCCAATTATACATTGGATAAATTTCCAAAAACATAATAGTAAGGTAGATATGGTTATCCACCCTCAATGACCCATGATTTCAAAATGTATATTCCTTAAATTAATATTATATTAAATTTATTACTTCACACACCACACTAATTAAAAAATAATTCTTGATATATTAGATTAATATTATAAATAAAAATTATGAAGAATAAAAATAATAGTAAATGAAAATATTTAAATCAATTATACATTTATAAAATTTTTGATTAAGAGTGATTAATTTTTGAAAATGGTAATTTTCAGTAATATTTGTTTTTAAGTATAATTATTATTTCTATCTAAAAGAAAAATTCATAATACTAGAAATTGAAATGTATAAAATTAATATAATTTTATAATTTTGCATATAAAATTTATACTAAGATGAATAGAATTAATATTTCTAAAATAGTTGATTTTTATGTGAATAGTGAAAAGTATAGTTTTTACCATTATTTAATGTTTTATGAAATTATCAATGTATGATAAATAAATTTCTTTCCTAAAATATTGTAATTGATTAATGATTTATTTAATTTTAAATCATATTTATTTTTTACATATTGTTTTTATTTTAGAAAACCTATTGTCTAAGTTTTTTACATAAGTTGAATTTTATTCATATATTAAACAATTTTTCAATTTAGAATTGTAATTAATCCTTTTTATAATAATATTATGTTTTTTATTCAAAGACATATAAATCTTATATTTTATAATAAAATAATTTATATTATCAAGTTCAATTAAAATTGGTAAATTTATAACACAATTATATTTCTACCTTAGAAACACACTTTTTTGAAAAATAAGGCTTTATTTTTTAATATTAAAATTAAATTTTCCAAAAAAATTAAATTAAAAATTTCAAATACATCATATATTTTTTAATAAAATTTTAATTGTATATACTATGTTTAATATAAATTTTCTATTAAAATAATGTGACAAACATAAGAAAATATTTTTCAAGGAATGATAATTTTTTTATAAAATTTTGAATTTAAATTAAACAATTTTATTTTATAATTGTGTTTTAACTTAATATTTGAACTTTTAAATAAATTTACACTCATCTAATTAGTAATAAATGTTAAATATAATTATGAACTCCAAATAATTATGAACACAAATTCAACATGAAATAGTTTTTCAAAAAAAATCTGTTTAAATTTCAAACTACATTTTATAAAACTTAGGAAATGAATTGCGTTAAATGGATTCCAAATTCAGATTTATAATGATGATGTTTTGTTAATAAGCATCATATTATTTTTTCATTGATAAAAAATTATCCATTATTAATATTTCATCAATATATACAAGTCATAAAATTGGTAATCTATTGTGGCTTGAATTTTACTAAATTAATTTACACATTGAAATTTTTTAAAACTTTTTTTAGGTTATAATGTTATTCTTATATGTATCACCGATAATCCTCCACATATCTCTCAAAAATCTTATGAAATTCTCTTTTTCCTCTTACTAAACATTCTTTTCCAATTATTTTTCAAACATTTCCTCCAAGGTGATAAATTGATCAAACATCAAGTAATGCGTCAAGATCAAAAATACTAAAATTAAATACCAATTGAAATATTATATAGTCCTTATAGATTTTTTTACTTCCACAATATTCAACCATGTGTCTCACTTCCATAATTTTCATGGGATATTTCATGTGAATATCCTAATTATCAACAAAAGTATTACATACCCTTTTAATTTCCTTCATTATCCTCTAAATACACCAAAATCTACACCATTACAATCATATATATATAATAAAATTAATACAAAAAATATAACCAAATTTTATTATATTTCCTGTATAACAATAATCTATACCACTCTCATTCATGAAAAAAATAAAATATGTTACATATTAATGTGAGAAAACTATGACAACCATGATTAAAACATCTATTTTATATAACAATGATTAAATTATGGTTTATTAAATGTATTTAGTAAAAATATATATTACTAATGGAAATATTTATAATCAAAAAATGTAAATTATGAATTATATATATAAATTTATCTATATGTTATCATTGAAAACCTAACCATTTAAAATGAATATAGCATGAAGAAATGAAATTTTTTATAGGTCAAAAACTATTTTTCATTTACTTATTTAATATTGATATTAAAAATTAAAATTAAAAAACTTAAAAAAAAACTTACATAATTTTTTTATACATTTCTTATAATGAAATTATAATAAAATAATATCTTTTGAATCCACACTCTAAAATATATCATAGCCTGTTCATTTTGGATTGGTTTACCCACGATGATAAATAATTCAATAAATTTATTGAATGTATGGTATTGTAAAAATAGTATGGAATTTCAATAAGTAAATATAGGTATTTTTGTTATCGATTGGTAATATATACTTTTTCCTTATTAATAAAGATACAAATATTCACTTTCTAGTAATTGTTGAAGCTTTTCTATCCCGAATTTTGTCAACAAGAACCATAATATAAAATACCATGAAATTAAACTATAAAATTAAAGAAAATACAATAATATTAATTATAATAAATTATTGAATTTTTTAATTGTGAAATTTTGGATAGGATTAAATTATATCTATAATAATTATAAAAATAGTTCAAATTAATCAAGATTTATCATAGCTGATATTTAAAATAGATAATATCATACTAGTATTAGTTTATAGATTAATTATGAATAAATTTTATGAAAGTATATTTATATGAAGAAGTCATTGAAATAGGTGATTAATATATTTTCATTTTTTATAAAGCATTTATAGTTCATTCAACTATACAGGGAAACAATATAAGGATTTCCATGTATCGTATTCAACTCCATGGGCCATGTATGATATTCTGAACCATAATTTACATTATATGGTGAATTAAAATCCAATATTTTAATAAATATATATATCTTCCATTTCTTGTGATTTTAATGACCATTTCTTGAACATCCTCTCAACTTCCTTTTATTCTTACATAAAAAATTCTATAACTATTTCATTGAATCAATTTTAGATTCAATATATCAAAGTTTTTTTAATTTATTATTCACTTATATATTTAATTAATCCAATAATTCACCAATTTTATAGGTTATTTAATCTTTTTTATATGAAAATTAATTTCCATTAACAACAACCACTTTCATTGAAAATTTTGAAATAACTGAGTAATGATAGTTTTAATAGTCTCATTTTTATAATTGAATACATTCCCCCATTTCTATGGTTTCCACCACTATAATTTTATCCTATATTATTTAAAAGCATAATATTATTTTTTATAATGAATCTCAGTACACCCTTTACCCATTTTAAAAAATGAACATATTTTTATGATGTATGTTTTCATACATAATTATTTTTAAAAAATAAAAGGGGTGTACATATTTTTGGAAAACATTTATTTTAACTCATTCCTCAAAATAAATATTTGTAACATTATTCATTCTCAAGGAAATAAATTTTTTCGAAATGATAATTTTTCATATTAATGAAAAAAAATTAAATGTAAACTATAAATTTTTCTTTTCTATAACTGTGTTAAAAATTCATTATAAATAATCCTTATATATATTTCATCCATATAAACATATATTAGTTCCTAAAATATATAATAAAATATAACTTTACATAAAATAATTTGATATATATAATTGAAATTTTCATCCAACTATATTTATAAAATAAAAATTTGTAATTTATTTCAAATTATCAGGGATATTTCTTCTTTCTAAAGTGAATTCCCCAAAACTACTTTATTTTATTTTCCTTCTATTTTATTATCCTCTTGTAAACATTATGATTCATTTATCAATTTTTTAAATTTAATCATCAAAAATATTTCATTGGATAGATTATGTAATGCCTTTATATTTTTAGGGAATTATTAATCAATACCTTTATTTTTCTTAACTATTTTTAGTGTATAACCATATATTTCATCCTATAAATCCCCTATATGAATGCCCTATTTTTTATTCATTTGATTGTATGGTGTTCATCTAGATTTTATGAATCTACTAAATTGGGAAATGTATTGTCTTAACTAATTACCCTTTATCTATAAAGTAAAAATATAATTTCCTTTATTACCATTATTGAATTAAATTTACTATGAATTTGACATGATATCATTGGATATGAATTTATTTTCCCTGGGAATATAATCAGATAATTTTTATATTTATTTATGAATGAATTCCTTATTTAAATAAAATTAAAAAGTACATATAACCCATTTTATTTAAATTTATTATTCATTTTAGGTTTTGTAAAACCAATTTTCCTTCTGATGGGACTTTATTTCAAAATTTTGAATGATTTTCATTAAAATATCATATAAATCCCACTTTTATTCATGGTTTTATTATATTATGGTTATATTTTTTATTTTGTAATTAATGTGTAAATTTTGTATTTACTGGATGAATGGGACCTATATTTCACTATAATTAATTTGGTAAAGCATTCCATGTTATGGGATAATGATAAAATATGTAGGAATTCTCAATGCGAATGGTTAATTTGTTATGTTGTTCAATACTCATTGGGTTATAGGTCTGTGAAGCCTGATACAAGAAGGGATACTCTAGGGTGATTCCCTAACCATTAGGTGTAATAGTCTATGATTCATGATCCACTTTTTTATGATTTATCTTCTCATGGATGTTCCATAAATGTTATTTAAGACACTGTTATATTATATAATGTATTTTAATAATGTATTACTATGTTTTGAAATAATTTATGATATATTATTTGATGGGTATAACATTATAATTTATTTTTCTTAAACTCTTATACTCATCTTATACTCAATTATGATTTGTCACAGTTATCACTTATGTTTACTATTACGGATATTTTAATCTCCCATATTTCTTATGTTTCAATATTAACAAGATAAAATGACTAGAAAGGTGTGAAACATTTATAAGAGATAAATATGTGGTAAATAATTTGGACATATTAGAATCTTATTTTGGATAAATTAGTATCATATATTGAGAAATATAAACCTTAGTAAGAAAATGATATATTGTGGCCAGTTAAAATTTTGTCTGAATTCTCTAAGCCCCAAAACTAAAAGGATTTGGGTTTTTTTATTGAATTTTTTTATATTGTCATGTAATCATATTTTCATATATGTGGATGTTTAAAGAAAACTTAGTTATTTATTAAATATAGTTTTTTAAATAGTTTTATTTCTTTGATATCTTTTGTCAAATGAAAATCTATCATAGCTTGGGTTACAAAAAACATTGAGTTTCTATGGAAATGAATTCACTATATTATTTATTTTAAATATATTATTATAATATTTTCTTTATTATAGTGGGTATTAATATGATTAAATTAATTATCAATCTAAGTTTTACAAATGTAAACCCAATTTAATATTAGAAGGAATTGTTTTGGCTAAAAAACTACTAAAATGCGTAGAAGTGTATTTTTGTGAATAAAATAATAAAAGAACATGTTTTAGATTATATTAATGTATAAAATATATAATATATTCAGTATAATTTTTAACATTCATCCTATGTGTTTATAGACATGATTTAATAACAAATAAAAGTGTAAGCATAAAATAAGTATTTTACTAAAAATTCAGTTTGAAACATTTTGATTGTGAAGTTACATTAAATCTATTTTTTGATTTTTTTGTATATTAAATTTTATGAAATATCATTATACTTTTAATTAATTATTTCATAATTTTACTTGTTTTTATATTTTGTATTTTTCTGAGAATATTCACATTTTGATGAATAATAAATAATACTAAATTTTTATTGAAAACAACATTTTCATTTAATGTGTTTATATAGATAAATTATGTTTTGAATTAGATATATTTTATATTTAATAGAAATTAATATCCATGGGTTTAATTTGTTTCATTTTAACAAACTCACATGGGAATTTTATATAAAGACATTACAATCTTTTGGACGTTTTCACATTAAAAACTTATTTTCTCATTTAATCAATGGGAATAAAATTAAATTAGTTTTACAC
The DNA here is from genome assembly GCA_963277665.1 of Viscum album. Classification (NCBI taxonomy): domain Eukaryota; kingdom Viridiplantae; phylum Streptophyta; class Magnoliopsida; order Santalales; family Viscaceae; genus Viscum; species Viscum album. The sequence goes on along the minus strand of OY728157.1, from coordinate 37,653,009 downwards.
AATTATGTGTTTATAATTTTGAAAAATATATTCTAAATATGAAATAAGGAAATTTTAAATGTATTAATTATGCGTTTTTATTTTTTGGATTATATGTATAGAAAGTTTAGTAAGCTGTATTACCACGGTTAAGTGTAAATTAAGTAATTAAGCATAATAATACAATTATAAATATTATCAAATGACCCTAAAATCGGAAAAATGTTATTATAAGAGTTTAAATCTTCCATTATCATATAAGGATATAAATTTAATTAGTTAATCTATACTTTTCATATAATACTACAATAAAATAGAAACCACATTATTGTGTATATAGAACCTACCATCTCCATGATCAATGTGTTCCAGTTCATAGTTCAATAGTTCATACATTATTATAAATAAATATAAAATGAACATATATTATATTTATATAATTATTCCCATTATAGATATGATGATTTATTTAAGTGGTCTAAAAATATAACATATAAAATCATATACAAAAACAAAGAAGTTATTACTTGAAATGTAACGTTTATAAGAAAATATTGTTAAATATTTAATATATAATCATATTATAATTATATTTTTTGATGTATAATTATATTTTTATTTATGATATGGATAATGAGATTTTTTTATGTGGGATTTTTAGATTACTAAAAATAAATACAAGACTTAATTTAAGGGATTCCATGTCTCACTTTTATTTATGTGAGATATTTGATATATTCACCACATATTATTGTTCTGTTGTTTATATACTGAATTATGAAATTTTATATCATGAATTTCATTTATATAAGGATATAAATTTTTTCAATATATTTTACACTTAAAAATCATCATTATTCATACGTTACCGTAGTAGTAAAGGGAGTATACCCTCATTTTTATTTCCATGATACTTGTGTCATATTCACCACTCATATCATTTGTGTGAAGTATATTATTATCATTAAATAATTTTTTGACTATATTCCATAAATTTATATGTACATTCATATAAAATTTTGGATCTCTCTTTAATGGGATTTAGGGATCAAATATTACCAAATTGTGAAGGTATATTTGTCCCAATTTTCCTTCATTGAGACATAAGTTATGATATGAAACTATATTATTCTATAAGGTGTATATTCTTCCCATTTACATTTTTTATTATTAATATAATTATTTTCATGATATTATATGTTTAACTAAATATTTATTCTATATTGTTTTTGAAATAGATGTTCCTTCAAAACATAGTTTTCTAAAAAAATTAAAATTCCTGTAAATGGTCATATATACATTTATAATGAAATGTATTTACAATATATTTAAAATGGTTTTCATAAAATCTTTTAAATGTTTCAAATATAAATTTTAATTAAAAAAAATTACATGTTTTATTATTTAAAAAATATTTTTCAAAGGGGAATGATATTTTCCTAAATAATTATTTCAAAAGAACATTCAACCCTTTTTAAATTATTAAAAACATTATAATTAGCTACTTGTTTAATAATGGGCTTATGATTAATGTATTATATAGAAATTATTTATATGGTTTGATAATTTTTCTAAGGAATGAGTTATGTTATTATGTCACACATATATGTGTTTTTATTATGTTATTTTGGGACCAATATCTCCCTCTAATGCATTAGGTGAAGATATATACATCATGAGATAAACATGGATATAATTGAGAGTGAACTCAGTTTGGTAATGTATTTGTTCCCCATAGATGGTATTGGGATTGATCCTTGAAATCTATTATCATCATGTGAGTGAACCATGACTAACAAGGCAGTATGAGGAGTGAACCCATTCTACTAAGATTGCCTTGGATGAAATTCCTTAATGAATATGTAATTAATTTTATTTGCTTATGTTTTCCACAATTTCATGTCTTCTTACTATGTTTTAATTTCATGGATTATGATCTTGATTTCCTCATGATTCAGGTTTTATGTACTGCTAATATTTATTCCATGAAACATTTATATGATCTATGATATGAAAGGTATTGTACTCATATTATATGATCATGTTCTAATATGGTTATATTGATGATTATTCTTATGTATCTCCTTGGTTTACCCTTACTGGGAAATTGAGCTCACCCATTCTTATTTTTCCTTTCCCTAGGTTATACTGAAATATTTTTAGGTATGGGTACTAAAGGGGGAGATCATTGTGAGGAATTTTTAATATCATTCACTAGAGTAGATGTGTGTGTTCCATGTTTATAAAGGTAATAAACAAATACGGTCCTGAAAAATGTTTTTTTAATTTAATGAATTTTAAGAAAATATGATGTAAAATCAATGTAGGAAATTCCAAGGTCATTATATAAAAGCACCCAGCCTTAAAACATTACATAATGTTTAATTATATGGATAATTAACATTGAGGATATTTTTATGTTTACAGTTTTAGAGAATTAGGCCATAACGATTACATTAAATCTCAAAAATTACAAAGTTGATACTTCTACTCAGTTTCAATTTTTTCAAAATATAAAAACTCTTAAAAAAAGTATCATGTCAAGTTCCATGTATTAGATAGTATTACTATTCCATGATAACATAATTGACCCTATTCATCCTTATGTCCAATAAAAAACATTTCAAACACATGGGGTGAGAATAAAAATCTCTGCAGGGGTTATAAAACAAGGGTATAAAACAATAGTTCATCAATACCTACATAACATAAGGTCTTTAACATACCTCATGAGATCATAAGATTTATGAATAAGACCTAGTAATGAAAAATCATAAAGGTAACTTGTGTAATCCATAACATACTTACGTTGTAGCTTTCAGAGATACGCAGGGAGTTACATTTGAAATACCCATCACAATATATTCTCTAAATCTCTTCTGAGAAACATTCACATTTACCTTTGTAACGTTACCCAATGAATTATAAAGATATCCAGATTCACCCAACCTATGTTTATCCAGGAACCACCCATTTACATAAATAATTCCCAAAAACCATAATGTAGTCCTAAAACATAAAACAAACATAATGGAAAGATAACATTTCCACATCATTTAAATATATTGACATAAAAAAATCAATTATAAAAACTATTTTTATACCAATGTACTTAAATAATTATATGGTATTTAATTCCTTTTTAAAAATATTTCTTCTTGTTACAGAATCCAAATATCAAATAATACTCGCGGCGACAGAAAAGGTCGTTGTCACCGCTTTTGTTAAAAAGTGACATTCGTTTTTGTAGTTTTGTAAAATTACACATTGAAAAAGATTCCATTTGAAATAAATGGAAATTCAATGGTGTTTTTACACCGTATAAAAGAAATCATGTATAAAATAAAATATGCCTCAATGAAAGGAGATAGAGAAGAAGTCCCTTACCTCATGTTCGACTTGACCCGTTTGTTCTTTAATCCCATGAATAATAAACTAAAGTTAATTTATAATTTCATAAGAACATTTTTCATTTTTATTATTCCTATTATATCACATATTACATTATTATAATCATTATGTAATAATTTATGTTAATAATTGTCATTTTGTTGACATTGGGTACTTGAGTTAAAAATGAACTTTTAAGAATTACATGTTTTACATGTGGTCAAAAATAAATTATCTACAGAATGATATTCATGATTTATATATCTTATATATCATAAATATCTAGTATATATATGAATTTTTAATAGTATGTAAAATTTGGATATATGAAATTAAATGCACCGTTCATGGAGATAGTAATCAGTACGTACGAATGAATGCTACTTTAATTTCTATATCATATTTAATGGAATGAAAACATAATTAGAAATATGTATATTATAATTCTAGTATAATATCATATATATATTTTTAGTAACTCTAACCTTAATAAGTTCCATTTATGGAATGAACATGTCATATCACTTTCGAGGGGGCGGTAGTCCACAGTTCCATATATGAAATTATCATATTTACCCAGCATAGAAACCATAAAGGTATTTTATAAATAAAAAATAATGAATCATTGAGATAATATAATTATAATATAGATCACATACCAATATAGTTCCATATTAATATCCACCATATAAGGTGGTAGGAGAAATAGAATAATCATCGTTTCGTGAGGCTGTAGTTCGTCATCTAGAGAAACAACATGTTATTTACCAATTAGACAGAGGTGTGTGTAAGTGTAGTTCAAATTATTCTCATAAGAAACAACCTTATTTATTTAGGATACTAGTTTTGATATAAATACATGTAATAAAAATATTTTATGGGGTTGGAGAAGTAAAAAAAATAACTTCAGTGATGATGTTACCTTTAAATTGTGAAACTACCTTTTGTTTGATCTAAAAGGATTTCATAAAGTTACTTTTGTCTAGGGTATGACTTTCAAGTGTAAGAGTGAGATTTAAAGAGATTAATTGTTCTGAGTTTGGATGAGACAAGGGGCTCGAGAGGTGTATGTAATGGGTTAGATGTGAGGGATTTTTATAAGGGGAGGAGGGGCTCTTTAAGAAATATTAAAAATATTATTTTATTATATAATGATTTTCAGTTTCTAATGGTCCAAAACATATTCAAGAATAATAAAAGATGACTCTTGTTCAAAATAAATTCATCCAATAATAATTGGATATGTTTTTATATTGATTTATTCTATATAACATTATTTATTGAAATCATTCATTAATGAGGTATACATTGCATCATTATTGTGTAATAAATAATTTTATTTATCTGTTGTCTAAAAATTATAAAAAAAGACCATGATGTAGTAAATATTTTTAAAATAAATTTGAATACTTATAGTCAATTAGATAACCTAAATAACCCCATGTAAAAATTGTATTACTAAAAGATATATGTTTTTGTAATTTTTACCTTTACTTTAAATTAATTAATATAATGTGTAATTATCACACATATGTGGCTCCATGGGGTCCCAAAATCGACCCAAGGAGCCCATGGTTGGAAATGTAAAAACCAAAATGGTTGGAACACATGTTAGGGTAATTTAATATTATTCAAATAATATTTTTTACCCTTATTTTACAGATTTACACATTAACCATGGTAAAAAAATATTTACCGACGCAAATATTCATAATGTCTAAAAATAAAAGATACATATTTATACAATTTTGACATCATGATTACAAATATGGAATCCATTTTCCAAATTAAAAATACATAAGTGCCAGAAATTAAATTAAAATTAAATCCTATTTTAAAAAATGTGTTTTTAAGAAGTAATAACTATCCGAAAATTGACACTTCTTTATGTCCAATTTCAGAGTGAAATTACATCCAATGAAAAAAATTAGATTAAATGGAAAAAATAAAATGTAATTAAATTTTAATACCAATTAAAAAGATAATATTTCCATATTAATAAATTAGATTAGAAGGCATTTTAGAAATAAAATACATTATTATTCATTATAAAATGAACATTATTAGAAAAATGCAAAATATTCATCAAAAGTAAATTTTGATGTTTTGATTCTAAAGAAAAATATTATTTTCACAAATAGAACACATAAAAGTGACAAAAACTAGATTTAAAAGGGTATCACCATCAAAAGGAAGAAAATCGACCTTTAAAATAATATTAGACTATTTGTTATTAAAATTTGATTCATTATTATTTTAAGACTCTAAAATTTATTGGATAAGTATAAAAAGCTTTAAAAAAATGTATAATCATATTGAGGTTTTTTCTGTTCAATCCCTCCATTACAACGGATAGGCCCTAACAACAACTAAAAAAAATAATATTTTATTATTATTTTTAATTATAACCAAACCTTGTGTAAAATGTATGATTTCAAAGAAACCCATTGATAGGTATTGTGTATTCAATCAAACATGGCATCACATTTAATGTAAAATTAATATTTAATTAATTAGTATTAATAAATATGAACATTTCATATTATTTATTTACCTGGGATGTTACATCCTTCCCGATTTTATAAACTACGTCCTCACAATTTTTATTCACATATCAAATAAATAGTAGTATTTATTGCTGGTAACATTTTCAGATTCTCACATTGCCTCTTCATCCATATAGTATTACACAAAACCATTACATAATTAATTACCTTATTCTGCAATACTGGATCTCTTCAGTCAAAAATCTATACTGGTTGTTCCAAATAAGAGATATTCTCTTCCAACTGAACTTCCTCGGAACTAAAAACATGAGATGGATATGTAATATACATTCTCAATATTGAAACATGAAAATCATTTTGTACCTAGGATAAACATAGAGGAAAAGACACTCTATATGAAACTAATCCTACTTAATTCTGGATTTCATAGGTCCATTGAACCTCATACTCAACTTTCCCTTCTTACCAAAATTCATCACACGTTTCCAGGGAGAAACATTGGAAAATACATGATCACCAACCTCAAAATACAGATCCTTCCTCCCATTATCCGCATAAATGTTATTTCTACTCTGAGCTGTTCTAATGTGATTATAAATCAACTAAACATTTTTTAACATATGATCTACCAATTTTGGTCCTATCAACTTCCATTCACATACATCATCCAATAATGCTAGAGTTCGACATCACATCCAATATAATGCCTCAAATGGAGCCATCTGTATAATAGAATAAAAATTGTTATTATAAGAAAACTCAACCAAAGAAATATATTGGACCCCACTTCCTTGGTAATACTTTGATCAAGCACATAAAAATCCTCAAAGGTCTGAATTGTTCGTTCTGACTACCCATCTGATTGAGTATGAAAGGTTGTACTAAAATTTAATTTAGTACCCAATGACCCCTAATGGATGTTCCAATAGTTATATGTATACTTGGGATCATAATCAGATAGAGTGGAGATGAGAACTCCATGGAACCTGACTATCTCATTAACATACAACTGAGAATGATTATTTAGAGATAATGTATCTCGAATAGGAATGAAATGAGATTATTTAGTCAATCGATCGATAATAACACATATTGAATTATCACCTAGAGATGAGTTTGGTAGTCCTACAACTAAGTCCATGGATATATTTTCCCATTTCCACTATGAAACTAATAAATACTGAAGTATCTATTTCACTAAATATTTCTCAACTTTTACAAATTGACAAGTCAAACCCATCACAGTAAAATCTTCAATATCACTTTTCATTCAATCCTACTAGTAATACTCTCTATGATCTCTATAAGTCTTAGTACTGCTATGATGAAATGAAAACTTAAAAAAATGATCTTTACATAATAACTCTTTATTCAACTATGAGTCACAAGGCACACACAATCTCTTCCTAATCCTCAAAACAAAATCATTATCAATGTTAACATCATCCCACTTACCCGTCTGAACCAACTCTACCATTTGGTGGAAGTCATTGTCTTCCTTCTGCGCTTGCATAACTATGTCTAATAGAGATGATATCACTAACAACTGAAACAAAACAAAGTAATTTCCTACACCCACAACTTCTATTCCAATGTTCATCAAATCATTAATCAATGGATCTTGTTCCAAAAAAAATGATTAATGAACCATTACATTTTTTACTCAAAGCATTATATATTTTATTTTCCTTTCTTATATGGTAATGAATTGTGCAATAATAATCTTTGATTAATTATACCCATCTCCTCTATCTCATGTTCAATTCATTCTGAGTGAATATATACTTCAAAATTTTGTGGTCAGTATATATTTCACATTATACTATGTAAAAATGATGCCACAAAATTTTTAAAGAAAAAACAACAACAGAAAAATCCAAATAATGTGTATGGTAATTAAACTCATTTGGTTTCAACTGACAAGATGAAAAATCAATTACCTAATAATTCTTCATAAGTACACATCTATGTCCTTTCAACTATGCAACACTGTAGATAACATAATCACAATTTATAGAAGGTAGTTCCAAAACTGGGAATTCATCAATAATCTTTTCAGATCCTGAAAACAATCATCACATTCTTTTTTCAAAATAAACATAACTAATTTTCATGTTATCTTAGTCATTGGTCTTGATAACTGTGATAAATATACAACAAAAATCCTATAATTTCCTACTAAACAAAGAATAATACAGATCTCAGTTATATTTGGGGATCTTGTCCATTCTTAAACAATTTTTTTTAATAAGATATACAGTTATGAAATTTCATAAACAATGTGTCCAGGGAATATTTTTTTTGTAACCAAAACTCACACTTTCTGAATTTTCCATATAGTTTATTTTTTTATGGATTGCAAGACAACCATTAAATGAAATTCATTCTCCTAATTTCTTTTAGAATAATCAAAAATATCATCCATAAATGTAAACACAATCTTATCCAAAAAATCACTGAAAATTATATTTATAATATCCATGAATACAACAGGTGCATTGGTTAACCAAAAAGGCATAACTAAATAATCATAATGGCCATATCTACTATGAAACACCGTATTTTAATGTATTATAATTTTATTTACATTCAACTGATGGTACCCCAACCACAAATCAATATTCAAAAAATACTGATCTCCCTGGAGCTAATCAAACAAATCATCGATTTGAGTCAAAGGATACTTGTAATAAACTGTGCTGTTATTTGATTCTCTATAATCAATGCAAAGACACATTTAACCACCATTCTTTTCTACAAACAATACTTTAGAACCCACGGGGATGTGCTAGGATGAATGAAATATTTATCTAATAACACCCGCAAATTCTTATTTAACATTAAAAGATCAATTTGATACATTCGATATGAAGGTTTTATTATTTGATTAGCATCAGGAACAAAGTCGACATTAAATTCAACTTCATAATCTGGTATAATACCAGGAAACTAATTAGGAAAAACATCAATGTGATATCTTAGGTAAATGAAGAATATGAAATATTTCATATTTATTAATATTTTTGAATTAAATATTAATTTTACATTAAAGGGGTTGTTATTTTCGATATCGTACCTGATACGCAACAACATGTTTCTTTGGAATCTTACATTGCACACTAATAATATAATATTATTATTTTAAATGGTTGTAAACTCCTAGCCGTTGTATTGGTGGGAATGAATGAAATTAATTAAAATATAATTATACATGTTTTTTAAATTTATTAACATTATCCAATAAAAAGATAGAGTCTAAAAATATGAATGAATTTAATTTTAAGCATAATTTACATTAAATGGCCGATTTATCGCCTTTTAATGGAGAACCCTCCTTAAATATATTTTTGGTCACTTTAATACATTCTAATTGTCCATATAAAATACTTCTTTAGAATGGGGACATAAAATTCTACTTTGGTTAATTTTTTGGTATTTTTCTGATAAAGTACATTTTTTAATGAATAGTGAAAAATATTGCATTTTAATTCAAAAGTGCCTTTTAATCTACGTTATTTATTTGGATAAATTATATTTTTAGTTGTTTTTAAAGTGAAATTACTATATATTTTTACCATTTAATCCAATGTTGGTGATTGAAATTAATTTCACTTTGATATTGGACATAAAAAATTATCAATCTTTTGAAAGTTATTGTTTTTTAAAAAACACACTATTTGTTTTAACAACGGGAATTAATTTTAAATTAATTTCTGCCACTAATTTGTTTTGAATTTGGAAAAATGGATTCCATATTTATAATCATTAGGATTAAATTGTGTAAATAGGTAACTTTTATTTTTATACATTTTAAATATTTACTTCAGTAAATATTTTATTTACCGTGGTTAAAGGGTTAATCAGGTAAATAATGGGTAAAAAATAATATTATAATAATATAAAATTACCCATAAACGTGTCCTAATCCTACTTGATGTGTCATTTCCGACCATGGGAATCCATGGGTCGATTTTGGGACCCCATTGGGCCACATTGGAGTGATAATGACAATTTAGATTAATTAACTTAAAGTAAAGACAAAAATGACAAAAACAAATATCTTTTAGTAAATTAATTTTTAGAAGGGGTTATATAAATTTTCATTTAGACTATAAATATTAATTGGAAATATTAATATATTTCCTATATCATGGTATTTTTGTTATAATATTTAAGCAACAAATAATTTAAATTATTTATGACACAATAATGTTGCAGTGTTTACCTCATTAATAAATCGTTTAAATAAATAAGATTATTATGATTAAAATGTTATCCAAAACCTGTCCAATTCCAATTGGATAATTTTATTTAGAACATGAGTCATCTTAAATTAGACTATAATTATTTTTGGACCTTTATAAAAACGAATATCATTATATAATAAAATAATGTTTTCAGACATTCCTATACAGCCCCTCCTCTCCCTTATAAAATGAGACCACATCTAACCAATTACATACACTTCGCAAGACATTTGGCTCTACCAAACTCTACCCAATTAATCACCCTACATCCTTATCCTCAACCGAGAAGCCTTACCTTAAGCATAAGTCACTTCAAGAAGTCCTTTTGGTTCAAACCAAAGGAAGTTACCAAAATTAAAGGTAACGATTTCTCTTTAATGGTTTTCGTTTATTTTACTTCTCCGACTCCTAAAACCTTTTTAATTACTTTATTTTGTAACAAAAAAATTATCCTCAACATATCAGGATTTTTTTATGATAAGGATTCTAACTAAACGTACACACACCTCCATCTAATGGATGAAGAAAATACTCTTTATGTGGATGGAAAACTAAGGCCTCACCAAATGATGAATGCTCAATTACACCTTACCTCCTCTCATGGTGGGCATTATGATGGAACTATATGGATATATGATATATATTATGTTTATGAATTCCTTATGATTCTGTAATTCCCATTTATATAATGTCTTTATGGTTTCCATAGTGGATAAATACGATAATCTCATTTGAGGATGTGCAGACTACCACCCCCTCAAAGTGATTTGATTCATTAATGCCATATATGGATGTATAAAGGATAGAGTTAATGATATTATATATGATATTATATTTTAATTATAATATATCTTTGTATCATTATGTTTTTTTCCATTAAAATAATAAATATAAATGAAATTAGCATTCATGCGTACGTACAGCTTCCCATCTCCATGAACAGTGCATTTCATTTCTTACCACTAAATTTTATTTTCTATTATAATAAATTGTATATGCTGGATATATATGATATATATGATATCAAAATCATTAATATCATTCTGTATATAATGAACCTTTGACCACATGGACAACATGTAAATATAAGGTGTTCATTTTTATACTCAAGTACTAAATATCGACAAAACGAACTTTATTTACTTGAATGATTACATAATGTTTATAACATGGTAATAAGTTATATAAAAGGAATAATAACCTTGAAAAATGTTCTTAAGAAAGTATAAATTAATTTAAGTTTATAATTCAAGAGATTAAAGAATGATCGAGTCAAGTTGGACACGATGTAAGGGACTTCGTCTCAATCTCCTTTCATTGAGGCATTTTTAGTTTTATACACGACATTATATTATACGGTGTAGAAACCCATTTGACATTACCTTTTATTCAATGGTAATATTATTATATGAATCATTTTCCTAAACAAAAAAATGGAATGTTTTTTTTAACGTAAGCGGTGACAACAACCTTTTTGTCGTCACAAGTAATATTTGATCTTTGGCTCCCTTAACAACCCGGAATATTTTTCAACGGAAAAATAAATACCATATTCTCATTTTATGTATTTTGGTATCGAAAATGATTTTGAAAATGGATTTATTATTATGATATCTTGAAATTATATTGCAATGTGGAAATATTATCTTTCCTTTATGCTTATGTTATGTGTTATGATAATGTTATGGTTCATGGGCATTATTTTCCTATACGGGTGGTTCCGTGATAAACTTAGGGCCAGTGAGCCTAAGATAGCTCTTCAATGCATTGGGTAACATGACATAGGTAACTATGAATTTTTCTCCTAAGAGATATAGGTAATACATTGTGATGTGTATTCCAATGTAACTCCCTATGTATCTGTGATAGCTACAATGTAAGTATGATATGGATTCCACAAGTTAACATTATGATTAATGATTTCTATTTTTCTTTCATAAATCGTATGATTTCAAGAGGTAAGTAAATAATTTCATGTTTCTTATGTATTTATGAAAAAATGTTTTCATTCTTTGTTTTATAACCCTTACCGAGATTTTTATTCTCATCCCAAGTTTTGAAATGTTTTTAAAGGAGTTAAAGATGAATAAGGTCAAGGATGAGATCAAGGAAAAGTCATGCTGCCTAAAACATAGAACTAGACATGAATATTGTTTTGAAGAGATTTTATTTAATGAAAAAAATGGAAACTATGTAGATATTTCTACCATGTAATATTTTGAGATATAATAGTTATGTCCTAATTCTCTAATACTCTAAAACTGAAAAGATCCTCAATGTGAATTATTCATTTAATTCAATATTATGTAATGTTCAAGGCTGGTTCATTATAGTTGGTATGAGAGGTCAGTTTAGATATCTTTAGGTGTTAGGGTATTGTCAAAGTAATATCCATAAAATAATTTATGTTAATAATTCCATCATATAGAATTTCTAGATTACCATGTTGATTCACCTAAGATATTATTGTGTTCAGAATGGTTTTCCACAAAGGAAACATTGCAGTTGTGTATGGATGACATCAGGTGGAAGAAAACCTTCCAAATCAACAACCTGAGATGGTTGTAATTAGAACTTAATAGTTTCTTGTAGCGATGGCATAGTTGACTCAGGCTATAAATGGTGGTGGTATCCATGTACGAGATCATCCAGATCAACCACAGAGGAACATACTAGTAGTGGAGCATTTCATGAAGTAACATCCCCCATAATTCATAGGATCATCTAATTCAGTGCTAGAAGAAGGGTGTATTAAAGAATTGGAAAAGATTTTTGATGTCCTGGGATGTTCAGAACATCAAAAGGATAGTCTTGTTGTTTACCGGTATGAAGGTGAACCTGATCAGTGGTGGTCGATGGTGAAAAATATCAGAGATAGAGAGGATATTTATGATCTTGATTGGAATGAGTTAAAATGTATGTTTATTGAGAAATATTTTCCCAAGGTGGTTCGTCTAAGGATGGAAAAACAATTCTTGGAATTGAGGCAGGAGGATGACTCGGTGGCTACATATGAAGAAACATTTACTCGACTGGCAAGGTATGCTCTAAATTTCATATGAGATCTTGATAGTAAAATCAACTGTTTTTACTCGTGATTAAAGCCAAAGTATCTAATGGATTTAGCTTCTCGTGAGTTCAAAAATTATGAAAAACATGTTCGTTGTGTGGAGAAGGTGGAAATGGAGATTTCCGATGATCATGTATTCTTTGACAAAAAACAGAATAAGAGGTCGAGGTGGCAGGAAAAAGGGGAAAACTATTTAAAAACTATTGATGGAATGAAACTTAAGATTACAATTTGTGAAAATTGAGGTAAACAGTATGTTGGGGAATGCCTTTCAAATTCTCTTATGTTCTACCAATGTGGTGAAATGGTACATAAGTCTCGTAATTGCACTGTAAAATATCAGGGTAATGGTAAGTCAAAATATGATTTACAGTCTGTAAAATGTTTTATGTGAAATGAAATGGGTCAATATGAAAATGAGTGTCCAATAATGAGCTTAACCGAAGGAAATCTGTTAGAATACAAGAATAATGGGGTGGTGAAATCCTTTTCAACTACTTCAGTAGATGTTGGGCCAATAAATGACGTTGTGTCAGGTATACTATTTGTTTGTTCAGATTATGCCAATGTGTTGTTTGATTCAGGTTCTACACACTCTTTCATTTCTAAGAAGATTTAATGTAAATTGGGGATTCCATCTGATGATATTAATACTAAACTTATGGTAAAAACACCTGGAGGAAATTTTGAGACCAAAAGAAATCATAAGAACATTCATGTCCTTGTGTGCGGAAATATTCCACCTACAAACCATATTGTTTTACCTCTAGTAGAGTTTGATGTTATATTGGGAATGGATTGGATTTCTGTTTATCATGATAAGATTGACTGTAGAGCTAAAGATGTTTCATTTAAGATTATTTTCAGTTTGAATACAAAAATGAACCCTTTTTGTTGATAACATATCTAGAAGCTAAGAAACTAGTAAAAGATGGAAATGAATGTTTCCTTGAACATATTGATGAAAACAAAGGAACTATTCAGATTAATGATGTGCCAGTGGTAAATGATAAAATGATGTTTTTTCTGATGAGTTAGCAAGTATTATACCTAATCGGGAGATTGAATTTACTGTTGAATTAGTTCCTGATGAAAATCCAATTTAAAAACCCCCTTATCGAATGGCTCAAAAAGACCATTTTGGGTTAAAGAAGAAATTGCAGGAGTTATTATATAAAGGTTTCATTCTACCTAGTACATCACCATAGGGTGCTCTTGTCTTGTTTTTTAAAAATAATGATGGTTCAATGAGACTTTGACTGATTACAGAGAATTGAATAACATCACTATTAAGAATAAGTATCCTTTGCCTCATATCGATTATTTGTTTGATCAGCTCCATGGAGCTCAGTATTTTTTCAAAAATTGACTTGGGGTCGGTGTACCATCAGTTGAAAGTAAATGAAGAAGACATTCCAAAGACTGTGTTTCGTACTAGACATGGCCATTATGAATTTATAGTTATTCCTTTTGGGTTAACCAATGCACTTGCTGTATTCATGGATCTTATGAATAGATTTTTCAGTGAGTTCTTGGATTAGTTTTTGGTTGTGTTCATTGATGATATTTTGGTTTATTCCAAAAGTAAATAGGAACATGAAAGTCATTTAAGGGTTGTCTTGCAAACATTAAAAGAATAGAAACTTTATGGGAAATTCAAAAGGTGTGATTTTTTGTTACAAAAAATTTCATTCCTAGGTCAAATTGTTTCAAAAAATGGCATAATGGTTGATCCTAATAAAACAAAAGTTGTTAAAGAATGGCCAAGACCCATAAATATAACCGAGTTTCGTCTTTTTCTTGGTTTTGTAGGTTATTACCGTAGTTTTGTTGAAAATTTTTCACGGATATATAGTCCAATGACTATGTTAACTCGAAAATGTTTTGTGTTCTTCTATACAAAAGAATGTGATGATTGTTTTTAGGAATTAAAAATAAGAATGGTGAATGCTCCAGTTTTGGCACTGCCTTCCAGAAATGGTGAGTTTTTTTTCTGCATTGATGGTTTGTTGAAAGGACTGGGTTGTGTCCTAATCCAGAATGATCAGGTAATTTCTTATGCTTCATGTCTATTGAAACCTCGCGAGTTAAATTACACTGCACATGATTTGGAAGTAGCTGTTGTTGTTTTTTGGCTTTAAAAATATGGAGGCATCATTTGAATGGAGTGAAATTTGAAATATATACTGACAAAAAAGATTAATGTATATATTCACTCAAAAAGAATTGAACATGAGACATAGTAGATGGTTTGAATTAATCATGGATTATTATTTCATGATCGATTACCATCTAGGAAAGTCATGTAATGTGGCTGATGCTTTGAGTCTAAAAAGTAATGTTTCATTAACCATGTTACGTTTGGAACGAGATCCTATGGATTTTGATTTGATGAATTATGGCATAGAATTTTATGGTGTAGGAAATTCTTTTGTTTTGTTTCAGGTGTCAGTGAAATCATCTCTATCAGACAGAATTAAGTACGCGTAGAAGGAAGATAATGAGTTGAAAAAAAGGTTTTGTTGGTTTAGAAGGGTAAGATGACTGATTTTAATGTTGATAATGATTGTGTTTTGAGATTTGGAAAGAGATTATGTGTGCCTTGTGATTCATAGTTGAATAATGAGTTGTT
Source organism: Viscum album (assembly GCA_963277665.1). Taxonomy (NCBI): domain Eukaryota; kingdom Viridiplantae; phylum Streptophyta; class Magnoliopsida; order Santalales; family Viscaceae; genus Viscum; species Viscum album. Next base: position 37,637,184 of record OY728157.1, on the reverse strand, counting down.
ATGTGAATCTCATAGTTCCCCGTTTTCAGTTCATCCTGGCAGTACTATGATATACAGAGATCTTAGGGAGTATTACTTGTGGGATGGAATGAAAGAAGATATAGCTAGTTTTACTATGAAGTGTTTGACTTGTCAGTAGGTTAAATAAGAGCGATAGTTATTGAATTAATTGGTTCAGCCTTTACCGGGACCATAGTAGAAATAGAAAATATTTTCATGGACTTTATTGTGGTATTACCAACAACATCTCGAGGTAATAAATAAATCTCAGTTATAGTTGACCGATTGACTAAATCCTCTCATTTAATTCCTATTAGAGATACATTGTCTCTAGATAAACTTGCTCGGGTGTATGTTAAATAGATAGTCAACTTGCATGGAGTTACCCTCTCTAGTGTATCAGATCGTGTTCCCTGGTTCACTTCTAACTTTTGGAAAGGCCTTCAGAAGTCATTGGGTACTGAATTAAATTTTTGTACAGTTTTTCATCCTCTCTCAGATGGACAATCAGAACGAACAATTCAGACCTTTTAGGATATGTTATGTGCTTGCTCGATGGATTACCAGGGAATTTGGGACCAAAATCATTCTTTGGTTGTATTTTATTATAATAACAGCTTTCATTCCCGTATACAGATGGCTCCATTTGAGGCATTATATGGAAAGAATTCTTGAACTCCATCATTCTGGGATGAAGAAGTTGAATATAAGATGATAGGACTATAATTGGTAGAATAAAGGGCATAGAAAGTTCAGTTGATTTAGATGCACATGAGAACATCTGAGAGGAGACAGAAAAGTTATGCAGATAACTAGAGGAAGGATCATTCTTTTGAGGTAGGTGATCATGTCTTTCTCAATGTTTCTCCATGGAAAGGTGTGATTATTTTTGGTAAGAAGAGAAAGTTGAGTCTGAGGTTCATTGGACCTTATGAAATTCTGTATAAAGTTGGATCGGTTGCTTATAGAGTGGATTTACCTCCATGTTTATCCCAGGTACACAATTTTTTCATTTTTAAATGTTGAGATTGTATATTCCAGATCCATATCATGTTTTGAGCCCATAAGTAGTTCAATTGGAAGATAATCTCTATTATAACGAACAATGAGTTCAGAATCTTGACCATAGTGAGCAAGTGTTGCAGAATAAGGTAATTCATTAGGTAAAGGTTTTGTGAAAAAAATCATATGGTTGAAGAGGCAACATGAGAATCTAAAAATGCTATGAGGGATAAATACCCCCACTTATTTTGATAAGTGAATAAAAATTGTGAGGACACAATTCCTAAAAGGGGGGAAGGTTGTAACATCCCACGTAAATGAAGAATAAGACATATTTCATATTTATTAATATTTTTCAATTAAATATTATTTTAACTTTAAAGGGGTTTCTATGTTCGATACCGTACCCAATACTCAACAACGGGTTTCTTTGAAATCTTACGTTGCACACTAATAATATAATATTATTATTTTAAATGGTAATTAACTCTTAGTCGTTGTATTGGTGGGAATGAATGAAACTAACTAATATATGATTATACATGTTTGATAAATGTATTTACATTATCCAATAAAAAGTTATATGCTTAAAATGAGAATTAATCGAAATTTAAGCATAATTTGCATTAAGAGGCCTATTTATAACCTTTTAATGGAGAACCGTCTTTAAATTTAGTTTTGGTCACATTAATATATTATAATTGACCAAATAAAATTATTCGTTAGAATTGGGACATCAAAATTTACTTGTGTGATTTTTTGGTATTTTCTGATAAAGTTCATTTTTAATGAATCGTGAAAAATATTGCATTTTAATTAAAAAGTTCCATTTAATTTATTTTATTTTTATGGATAGATTATCTTATTATTTGGTTTTAAAGTGACATTAAAATATATTTTTACCATTAAATCTAAATTTATTAATTGTAATTAATTTCACATTGAAATTCGACATAAACAAGTATCAATATTTTAATAGTTATTGTTTCTTAAAAACACGCTATTTGTTTTAACATCGGGAATTAATTTTAAAATAATTTCAACCACTTCTGTGTTTTAAATTTTGAAAAATGGATTCCTTATTTGGAATCAGGAGGCCCAAATTTTGTCAATAGGTATCTTTTATTTTTAGACATTTTAAATATTTACTTCAGTAAATATTTTATTTACTGTGGTTAAAGGGTAAATCAGTTAAATAAAGGTAAAAAATAATATTATAATAAAATAAATTTACCCATAAACGTGTCTTAATCCTATTGTATGAGTCATGTCTGACCATGGGCATGATTTGGTCGATATTGGGACTCCATTTAGCCACTTGGGAGTGATAATGACAATTTAGATTAATTAACATAATGTAAAGAAAAAAAAGGCAAAAGAAAATATCTTTTAGTAAAATATTTTTTATAAGGGGCTCTATAAATTATCATTTTGACTGTAAATATTAATTGTAAATCTAAAAAGATTTTCTATATCATGGTATTTTTGTTATAATTTTTAGACATCAACTATTTTTAATTATTTGTGACACAATAATGATGCAGTGTTTACCTCATTAATAAATCCTTTAAATAAATAAGATTATAATGATTAAAATATTCTCCAAAACCTATCCAATTCCTATTGGATGATTTTATTTAGACTATGAGTCATCTTATATTCAACTATAATTATTTTTGGACTTTTTGAAACCAAATATCATTATATAATAAAATAATGTTTTCACACTTCCCAACAGAGCCCCTCCTCTCCCTTATAAAAGAAGACCACTTCTAACCAATTCCACACACTTATCGAGCCATTTTTCTCTTCCTAACTCTACCCAATTAATCTCCCTACATAGCTGAACTCGCCTTAGAAGAATTACCTTAGTCACAAGGCACTTCATAATGTTTTTTTGGTTCAAACCAAAGTAAGTTACCTAAATTAAACGTAATGATTTCTCTTAAATTATTTTATTTTATTTCACTTCTCAAACTCCTAAAACCTTTTTTATTAGTTTATTTTGCAACAAAACAGTATCCTAAATATAATATTATCTTTTTATGAAATTTATTCTAACTATACTTACACACACCTCAATCTAAGGGATGAAGAACATAATGTTTCTATGGAAGGAAAACTAAGGCCTCATGAATCGATGATTGTTCAATTACATCTTACAGACTCTCATGATGGACATTATGATGGAACTGTATTTATATATGATATATATTATGTTTATTATTTCCTTATTCTTATGTACTTCTCATTTATTGCATGTCTTTATGGTTTCCATAGTGGGTAAATACGATAATCTCATTTGAGGAAGTGCGTACTACCGCCCCCTCAATATGGTTTGATTCGTTAATGAATTTTGTGGGATATATAAATGATGGAGATAATTATATTATATATGATATTATACTTGAATTATAATATAAATATGTATCATTACGTTTTATTTCCATTAAAATAAGAAATGGAAATGAAAGTAGCATTCATGCGTACGTACGGCTTACCGTCTCCATGAACGGTATATTTCATTTCATATCTCTAAATGTAATGTAATGTTATAAAAACTTGTATATTCTGAATATATATGATATATATGATATCCAAATAATGAATATAATTCGGGATATAACGAACCTTTGAACACATGGACAACTTATAAATATAAGTTGTTCATTTTTTTACTCAAGAACCAAATATCGACAAAACAAACTTTATTAACGTGAATGATTACATAATGTTTATAACAGTGTAATAAGTTATATAAAAAGAATAATAAACTTGAAAAAATATCTTAATCAAGTAGATATTAACATTAGATTATTATTCAAGAGATTAATGAACGGTCGACTCAAGTCAGACACGAGGTAAGGGACTTCGTCTCAATCTCCTTTCATTAAAGAGTTTTTAGTTTTATACATGAATTTATTTTTTACGGCGAATAAACCCCTATGAAATTTCATTTTTTTCAAAGGGAATCGTTATATAGGAAACATTTTACTAAATGAAAAAAGGGAATGTTTTTTTAACGTATGTGGTGACAATGACCTTTCCACCGCCGCGAGTAATATTTGATCTTTAGCTTCCTTAATAGGCCAGAATGTTTCTAAACAGAAAAATAAATACCATATACTTTTTTTATGTATTTTGGTATTGAAAATGATTTTTACAATGGATTTATTATTTCAATATCTTGAAATGATGATTCTATGTGGAAATTTTATCTTTCCTTTATTATTATGTTATGTGTTATGATCATGTTATGGTTTATGGGCATTATTTACGTATATGGGTGGTTCCGTGATAATCCTACGGTGGGTGAGCCCGAGATAGATCTCCAATTATTTGGGTAACGTGATAGAGGTAAATGTGTTTGCTTCTCCTAAGAGATTTAGTGAATATACTATAATGGGTATTCCAACGTAACTCCCTATTTTGTTGTGATAGCTACAATGTAATTATTATATGGATGCCACAAGATACCTTTATGATTAATGATTTATATGTGTCATTCATAAATGTTATAATTTCATTAGGTAAGTAATGATTTCATGTTTTTTATGTATTTATGAACAAATGTTTAATTATTATTTTTATCACCCTTACTGAGCTTTTTATGCTCATCCTAGGTCTTGAAATGTTTTCACAGGACTTAATGATGAATCCAGTCATGGATGGGATCAATGAAAAGTCATTTTGTCTAAAACATGGAACTAGAAATGAATTTTTCTCAAGAGTTTTTATTTTATGAAAAAAATGGAAACTGTGTAGATATTTCTACCTTGTAATCTTTAAAGATGTAATAGTTATATCCTAATTGTAATGGCCCAGACCTCTCTGGTCCATTACGTTGTGGAATTTTCGTGTTGGAGGTGTTCAGGGAGGTCAAGGGGACTTATCCCCAACACTTTGCCAATTTTCCAGTTCTGTGAATAGTGTTTCTAGTTTTATGAATAGTAACAGATCGGTCTCACCGATCGGTCTGACAGATCGGTCTCACATATCAGTTTCACAGATCGGTGTGACAGATCGGTTTCACAGATCGGTGTGACAGATCAGTTACACAGATCGGTCTGACAGATCAGTTTCACAGATCGGTGTGACAGATCGGTTTCACAGATCGGTGCGACAGATGGGTTTCACAGATCGGTCTGACAGATCGGTTTCACAGATCGGTCTCACAGAATGGTTTCACAGATCGGTGTGACAAATCGGTTTCACAGATCGGTCTGACAGATTGGTTTCACAGATCGGTGTGACAGATCGGTTTCACAGATCGGTCTGACAGATCGGTTTCACAGATCTGTGTGACAAATCAGTTTCACAGATCGGTGTGACAGATCGGTTTCACAGATCGGTCGGACAGATCAGTTTCACAGATCGGTGTGACAAATCGGTTTCACAGATCGGTTTCACAGATCGGTTTCATGTACAGTAATGGTGGGTGAACAGTGTTTCCAGACTCCTACAGTTTTTCCACTTTTGACGTTTCCATTGACGTAAAATACATTTAAAGCCTTATTTTAATGACTCTTAAGGCCGATTCAAATGCCATAAATCCTATATTAAGTATTCCTAAGGCTTGGAATGTTTTACTTGGTCAAACCGTGTGGGTTAATGCGATCCGTTTTTATTGGAGAATTAACCGGATCTTAAACCGTCGCCACATTAATTCTTAAAAAGGGACGAGATATCATTCTCCCTTTTTCTTTCCATTTTTTCTCATCTAAGAGACGCTAGAACCTTTCAATCATTCCCGTAGGAGTTTCACAATCAATATTTACTCCTAGGATTGGTTCTCCTCTCTTTTGGATGCAACCGAACTGTGTCGGACAATCTTCCCAATAAGGTATGGTTTATCATCGTTCCTTTGGGGATCATCTTCTCTTGTTTCTCCCTTCCATATTATAACACGTAATTTACAAGATTCTAATGGGTTTTTCTTGGGGTTGGTTGGTACTGTCGTACCGTCGCATCCTTCGGTGGATGCAGTTGTCGTGAGAGGAGGATTGTGACCCGTTGTGTGGATAAAGGACGTCAAGAACACTTCGAGGTAGGGGATTCATGGCTTCTCTAATTGTATATATGAAATCGTATAATTAGCATGATTTATCCCTTTGGATCACAATGAAATTGACCTAATTAAATCCTTTAACCGGATTAAGAGAATTGGTTGATCGCATGTTGTTTATTTATACCGTTATAACTGTTGCCTCATGTTTTGCTAGATAGTGTGTTATCTATGTTTTCTTTGATTTTTTATTCATTCATGATAGAAATTGATAATGAACGTAAAGCCAGAATTAATTGTTAATCAATTGGCTAAAAATAAAGAGGCATATAAATTAATCTGGTTATTGACGTTGTTGTAGTCGTTCTAATTTGAGGATAATAAAATTAGGTAAGTAAGCATGGTTATTTATTTGGGATAGCTTAGTGATTAGGTATCCCAAAATTGGATCCTACGAATGACAAATATGTTAATTCAATATGGATTAGAGAACAGATTATGTGGGAATTTCTAAAAGGGTTCTGAATTACCCTCTTGTTTGTTAAAGGGTCAAGATCCCATGATGTGATGTTTGTTTTCCTGCTGCTTGTGATGTGATGTGAGCCTGGATGGCTGTTGTGATATGTGGAGGCATGGAGGCCTTGTGGTTATGGCAGCAGCTGATGCCTAGAGTTGCGAGATGCATCGTTTTATGCATGTGGGTGTCGGGGAGGACACCAGGGGTGATGTAATGGGATGGATGTGGTTGCTGGTTGCTTGCAGTTTTCTTGAATGTTAATATGCTTTGCTTTTCCCCACTGCTCAAGGCATCTGGTCTTCCTACCCTTCTTCCGAAGGAGGCGAAGACGCGTGGTGTATGCCACGTGCTTTCCATGTTTAGCCTCTCGAGGGAGAATGGGTATATGCTCTTTCTATAGGCGGCAAAGACTCGATGGGTAGTATATCTATTCACCGTGTTGATCCTCTGTGTTTAGAAGCATAGGATGTTTTTCTAGAATGCCTGGGAATGTGGAAAAGTAATTATGTAATAAATGTTTGATTAAATGGTGAAAATCCATGGGGATGGAGATGCTGGAATTTAAAGGTGATGTGAATCTTAAAAAGGAGCATTTGTTTTTGAATGTGATGCTAATTTAGTTTAATGTGGAATTGTTCATTATTAATTAATGTTTAAAGAATTAATTAACATACAGTGGAACTGATAAAATGTGAATGGAGTAATCTAATAATTCTCTTCAAATGTTTGTGTGCTGATAGGATACCTAGTCTTAGAAGTACCAGCCTGGAGTCTGAGAGACGTTAGCTGCAGTTGTGCCTATGACTATGTAATTCCCATAGTGTGATTGTGAGTTATATATATTCTGTACTTTTTGTGGTTCTATATGCTACTCCACCCTGTCGGTAAGGGAAACTGACACCCTGGGGATTTTGAGCCCTGGGGGGTGTTTTTCCGAACATTTTGATGGGAGGTCGAATGGATGACTACCCCCTTTGGCCCCGCTCTCTTCTCATGGTAGATACTTGTGCCATGAGGCACAGCAGTTAGTTACCCCATATATGTGTGTAGAGGGATGTAATGGCTTGTGGTTATTCACACACATATATTCTGGATATAGTATCCTATGGACTACTATAGGTGTAACGTGTATAGGCTATGATGGCTTGAGGATCCTTACTCAGAGTATGGGCTGTAATGGCTTGAGGTATTATACCCGACGTATGATACACGTTATGCGAGCTGTGGTGGCTCCCGGAAACTACCTGGTTACTTTTGGTTGTGAAGACGGTGTGGTGCTTCGCCCAGGTGTCTGTGGGCAAGCCTTTGTGGTGCACGAGGTGCAGATTGTGGAGCATAGCCCAGGTGTCTGCGGGAAAGCCTTTGGAGAGAGATGCACAGGATGTATATCGTTGGGGAAAAGCGGCAAACCAGTGGGGAAGTAGTAGCGGGGTACCCTTGATATTCTTTACTATATGCTATATTTTTGTATGCGTTACTTGGCGAGAGTAGCCATGGTATGGTTGGGAACATAGTATACCTGTTTCGGTGATGAGTTAGTTTCACTTGTTGTTCACTAGGCTTTAGCATGTTTTCATTACTTTTGCACGAGAGGCTTGGGGAGGATCCTACTGAGTATACTGTTATACTGATCCTATTTACATATAAACTGTTTTTCAGGTCACTTGGAGCAGGTTGGAGATCAAGTTGGTTACTACTAGCTTGCGGTTGGAGGAGGAGCTGTTCGGGCTTGTGGTCGTTGTCGTTTTACTTTCTTTTGGGTACTTTTAGTTTCCCCATTTAGTTGTAGTACTTTTGCATGACATTTCATATATGTACTTGGTTTCCTTTTATATCTCAGTTCTATGTTGGAGTTGATTGGAGTCTATTCTATCTCTCTCTTCTGCATGTGTTCACTTAGAGGGTAATGCCTCTCATTTGTATGTTTATTATACCCTCAGTGCTAGTTGCCAACCCGGGGCCTACTGGAGGAGGGACTCGGGGGTCATTATCTCCCTTTTAACATTGCCGGCCCAGGAGGGGTACACTTTGTGGGGAGGGGGTCGTGACAGAGTGGTATCAGAGGTCTGGTTATAGGATAGGATTTAGTTTGGAGTTAGGCACAAGTGAGGATGCATGGGATGGTAGGGAAACTGTGTCATTCATGTTTAGCAAGTGGGGTAAACACTAGAGACCAGTAGAGACATAGGAGTCCAGGGAACCCTATGATCTGTTGCACGGACCTTTATGTTTACGATGGCTACTAAACAAAGTGATACTGGTTTCAGGGTAGAGACCTAGGAAAGGATCATGCATCATTATTCATTGCGCCTGTGTTTGAATGGGTAGACCTTGGGATAGGTAACCTAAAATTAATAAAACAAAAAAATTAATTAATTAATGTCGAGTCTTCTATATTCCAGGCTTAGGACCTCTAATAGTTATTATTTTACAGGTATGGCTCCAGGTCGACATCCTCGTCAGGTTTGCGCAGAAGATGCCCAACATGCAGTTTCATCCGAGGCAGCAGCAGTAGGTTGCACCAGCTTTAGATCACCAGAGGGGAGATGGAACAGGTAGAGGACAGCCCCACGATGCCCCCCCCGTCCTCAGAGAGTAGAGCGCGACCGTGGTGGTGGTCATCATCATGGTCAGAGAGGTCATGGAGGTGGTCGTGGTCAGCTTCATGCTCTAGCATTGCCAGCTCCAGGCGAGCCAGACATCATCTGAGGTACCCTTTTCCTGTTTTCTACCTTGGTGTATGCCTCGTTTGATTCAAGAGAGACACACTCCTTTATATCCCCTACCCTTTTCCACGCTTTGGGACTTGAGGTAGAGAGGCTTCCAATGCCCTTGGCGTTGACTACGCCAGTTGGATGTCGAGCTAGCTTGTTTGAAGTATGTAGAGACTGTGAGCTAGTGTTGGGGCAGCACCACTCTTGGGGAGATTTACTATGTTTACAAATACAACCATATGATGTCATCCTCGGCATTGATTGGTTGTATTCAGTGCAGGCTATTGTGGATTGCTTCCGGAAGGAGGTAATCTTTTTCGATGTAGATGGAGAAACAGTGGTGTTTGCTGGTGAGCGAGATCCTCGGATGGGTCATAGACGAGTTCCTTCGTTATCATCCATGATGGCTGGGATGATGCTGAGTTCTTCAGAGGTTCAACATTTGGCTTTTCCTAGGGTCGTAGAGTAGTACCCTGACGTCTTTCCAGGAGAGGTTGTATCCTTACCCCCTCGACGAGAGATTGAGTTTGGGATCGAGCTACTGCCGGGAGCGTCTCCTAACTCTATGTCTCCGTATAGGATGGCCCCTTCTGAGTTACGAGAGCTACGTATACAGCTCGATGGTCTGTTGCAGTGTGGTTTTGTTCAGCCATGTGTGTCACTGTGGGGTGCACCAGTTTTGTTTGTGAAAAAGGCTGACGACAGTTTGTGGTTGTGCGTCAATTATCGTCGATTAAACAAAGTGACAATAAAGAACCGCTATCCTATTCCACGGATTGATGACCTATTAGATCAACTGAAGGGTGCAAGTTGGTTCTCAAAGATCGACTTGTGGTCAGGATATCATCAGATGCGTGTAAAGGATGAGGATATCCCGAAAACTGTTTTCAGTTGTCGTCATGGGCATTATGAGTTTGTTGTAATGCCATTCGGCGTGACGAATGCTCCAACTGTTTTCATGGGTTTGATGAATGCTGTGTTCCGTGAATTCCTGGACATGTTTGTTGTGGTTTTCATCGACGACATCCTTGTGTACTCCAGATCTGAAGTGGAGCATGCAGAACATCTACGAGCCGTTTTGGGAGTTCTTCGCCAACATCAGTTGTTTGGTAAGTTGTCCATGTGTGAGTTTTGGGATCGAGAAGTTCGTTTCTTGGGGCATGTTGTGTCCCAACAGGGAGTAGCTGTGGATCCTTCAAAGATTGAAGCCGTGGTGTCATGGGAAGCCCCAAAGACCGTTTCAGAGGTGCAAAGTTTCCTTGGTATCGCAGGCTATTATAGGAGGTTTGTAGCCAATTTATCTTGAGTTGCGACTCCTCTGACAGCTTTGACCAAGAAGGATCAAGCGTTCATATGGACTGATCAGTGTCAGGCAGCTTTCGAATATCTAAAGGAGAAGTTGGAAAGTGCTCCAGTGCTTTGTCTTCCAGCGGAGGGAGTCTAGTTTGATGTTTTCTGTGATACTTCACATCAGGGGCTAGGCTGTGTTCTTATCCAACAAAGGTTAGTTGTTTCTTATGGGTCCCGACAATTGTGCCCCCATGAATGCAACTATGCCACCCATGATCTTGAGTTGGCAGCCATGGTGTTTGAGCTGAAGTTGTGGAGACATTACCTCATTGGCGAGCGCTTTGTGGTTTTCACCGATCATAAGAGTTTGAGGTATGTTTTCTCTCAGCGGGACTTGAACTTGCGGCAGCGTCGGTGGATGGAGTTATTGCAGGAATATGACTTCGAAATATCGTATTCACCTGGGAAGGGAAATGTTGTTGCTGATACGATGAGCCGAAAGTCACGTAATGATTTTGTGCGTGAATCTAGTGATTCTTAGAGAGTAATGGAGGAACTTTCAGCATTACGTCTTGATATGGAAGAGGTTGGAGGTAGAGGTTGTCTTTTCCAGATGACGGTGCAGTCATCTCTGATGCAGAAGGTGGAAGAGTCTCAGTTGGGTGATCTAGAGGTGGATGTTTGGAGAGACAGAGTTGTTTGTGGGGAGGCACCTGATGGTTGGTCAGAGGATGAACAACACCGAGTGTTGTATCATGGCAAGATTTTTGTTCCCTTGGCGATGCGCGAGACGGTTCTCCAAGAGTTCCATAGATCACCCTTGGCAGTACATCCTGGGGTGACGAAGATGTACAGATCCTTGAGGAGTCAGTTTTGGTGGCCTGGGATGAAGCGTACAGTTGCAGAATGTGTGTCTCGATGTCTAGTCTGCTAGAAGGTGAAGTCCGAACACCGTGTTCCTGGTGGTCTTCTCCAACACATAGAGATTCATCAGTGGAAGTGGAAGGACATCTCAATGGAATATGTTACATGTTTACCTCGATCTCCGGGAGGAAATGATTCTATATGGGTGGTCGTGGATCGTTTAACAATGTTTGCCCACTTTATAGCGATCAAGGAGTCGAGATCAGTGGATGTTTTTTCAAGGCAGTATCTAGAGGAGGTGGTGAGACTTGATGGAGTACATAGGACGATCATTTCTGATCAAGACCGACGTTTTACCTCTAGGGTGTGGAGAGGTCTCCAACATGGTTTTGGCTCTCAACTGTGCCTTAGCACTGCTTTTCATCCTCAAACGGATGGTCAGACAGAGTGAACCATCCAGACTCTTGAAGACATGTTGTGCTCTTGTGTTCTGGATTTTGGAGGATCATGGGTGAAGCACTTACCCTTGGTAGAGTTCGCTTACAATAATAGTTTTCACTCTACCATCGGTATGGCGCCGTTTGAAGCCTTGTATGGCCGGCCATGCCGTTCTCCGTTGTGCTGGACTGGGGTCGGAGAGTCAGCAATTCTCGGACCAGAACTAGTGCAGAATACAACAGAGATGGTTCAGGTGATTCGTGAGAGGATGAAGACAGCACAGGATCGTCAGAAATCATATGTTGATCAAAGAAGGAGACCCTTAGAGTTTAATGTTGGGGATCATGTGTTTCTGAAGGTGACTCCCCGTCGTGGGCAGCGAAGGTTTGGTCGTGGAAGTAAGCTTTCTCCCCGGTTTGTTGGGACTTTCGAGGTGTTAGCTCATGTTGGTGTTGTGGCGTATCGAGTAGAACTTCCCCATCATATGAGTCGGATACATGATTTTTTCCATGTATCACAACTCCGTCGTTATCTTCATGATGAATCTCATGCTATCGATTGGGGAGAGATCGATATCGATGATGATGGAACCTTCGAGGAGCGACCTGTGGATATCCAAGGCCACAAGGAGAAGGTTTTGCGTGGGGGTTCTATCCCCTTAGTTCGTGTCTTGTGGTGACACAGTGGCATGGAGGAGAGTACCTGGGAGCGTGAGTCACAAATACGTGCTCAGTACCCAGATTTGTTTAATGTTTAACACCTTTCATGTTTTATTTATGTACATTTCATGTGATGTTATGTTTGAATGGTATGGATATGGATTGTTTGTTCCCTTACTCTCGGATGTCGTGGTTTTGTCCTAGCTTTAGAACAACTCAGGGTGGTTTTTCCCTGAGAGGTATCTTACGGGGTGGTTGTTCGGACCCCTTTTTTCTTCTGGTTTGGTTTTTAATTCTCGAGGACGAGAATGTTATGAGAGGTATCTAATGTAATGGCCCAGACCTCTCTGGTCCATTACATTGTGGAATTCTGGTGTTGGAGGTGTTCCGGGAGGTCAAGGGGATTTATCCCCAACACTTTGCCAATTTTCCAGTTCTGTGAACAGTGTTTCCAGTTTTATGAACAGTAACAGATCAGTCTCACCGATCGGTCTGACAGATCGGTCTCATAGATCAGTTTCACAGATCGGTGTGACAGATCGGTTTCATAGATCGGTCTGACAGATCGGTTTCACAGATCGTTCTGACAGATCGGTCTCACAGATCAGTGTGACAGATCGGTTTCACAGATCGGTCTGACAGATCGGTTTCACATATCGGTGTGACAAATCATTTTCACAGATCAGTGTGACAGATCGGTTTCACAGATCGGTCTGATAGATCGGTTTCACAGATCGGTGCGACAGATTGGTTTCACAGATCGGTCGGACAGATCGGTTTCACAGATCGGTCTGACAGATCGGTTTCACAGATCGGTGTGACAGATCAGTTTCACAGATCGGTCTGACAGATCGGTTTCACAGATCAGTGGGACAGATCGGTTTCACAGATCGGTCTGACAGATCGGTTTCACAGATCGGTGTGACAGATCAGTTTCACAGATCGGTGTGACAGATCAGTTTCACATATCGGTCTGACAGATCAGTTTCACAGATCGGTGTGACATATCGGTTTCACAGATCGGTTTCAAAGATCGGTTTCATGTACAGTAATGGTGGGTGAACAGTGTTTCTAAACTCCTATAGTTTTGCCCCTTTTGACGTTTCCTTTGACGTAAAATACATTTGAAGCCTTATTTTAAGGACTCTTAAGGCCGATTCAAATGCCATAAATCCTATATTAATTATTCCTAAGGCTTGGAATGTTTTACTTGGTCAAACCGCGTGGGTTAATGCGATCCTTTTTTAATGGATAATTAACCGGATCATAAACCGTCGCCACATTAAATCTTAAAAAGGGACGAGAAATCATTCTCCCTTGTTATTTCTATTTGTTCTCAGCTAAGAGACACTAGAACCTTTCAATCATTCCCGTAGGAGTTGCACAATCAATCTTTACTCCTAGGATTGGACCTGCTCTGTTTTGGATGCAACTGAACTGTTTCGGTCAATCTTCCCAATAAGGTATGTTTTATCGTCATTCCTTTGGGGATCATCTTCTCTTGTTTCTCCCTTCCATATTATACCATGTAATTTCCAAGATTCTAATGGGTTTTTCTTGGGGTTGGTTGGTACTTTCGTACCGTCGCATCCTCCGGTGGATGCAGTTGTCGTGAGAGGAGGATTGTGACCCGTTGTGTGGATAAAGGACGTCAAGAACTATTCGAAGTAGGGGATTCATGGCTTCTCTAATTTTATATGTGCAATCGTAGAATTAGCATGATTTATCCCTTTGGATCACAATGAAATTATTCTAATTAAATATACTTGAACCGGATTAAGAGAATTGGTTGATCGCATGTTGTTTCTTTATACTGTGATAACGGTTGTCTCATGTTTTGCTAGATAGAGTGTCATCAATGTTTTCTTTGATTTGTTATTCGTTCATGATAGAAATTGATAATGAACGTAAAGCCGGAATTAATTTTTATTTAATTGGCTAAAGATAAAGAGGCATATAAATTAATCTTGTTATTGTTGTTGATGTAGTCGTTCTAATTTGAGGATAATCAAATTAGGGAAGTAATCATGGTTATTTATTTGTGATATCTTACTGATTAGGTATCCCATAATTGGAACCTACGAATAAAAAATATGTTAATTCAATATGGATTAGATAACAGATTATGTGGGAATTTCTAAAAGGGTTCTGAGTTACCCTCTTGTTTGTTAAAGGGTCAAGAGCCCATGATGTGTTGTTTTTTTTCCTGCTTCTTGTGTTGTGATGTGATACTGGATGGATGTTGTGATACGTGGAGGCATGAAGGCCTTGTGGTTATGGCAGCAGATGACGCCTAGAGTGGCGAGATGCATCAGTTTATGCATGTGGGTGTCGGGGAGGACACCAGGGGTGATGGAATGGGATGGATGTGGTTGCTGGTTGCTTGCGGTTTTCTTGAATGTTAATATGCTTTTCTTTTCTCCATTGCTCAAGGAAGCTGGTCTTGCTACCCTTCTTCCGAAGGAGGCGAAGACACGCGGGGTATGCCACGTGCTTTCCATGTTTAGCCTCTCGAGGGAGAATGGGTATATGCTCTTTCTATAGGAGGCAAAGACTCGACGGGTAGTATATCTATCCACCGTGTTGAGCCTCCTTTGTGTTTAGAAGCATAGGATGTTTTTCTAGAATGCCTGGGAATGTGGAAATGTAATTCTGTAATGAATGTTTGATTAAATGGTGAAAATCCACGGGGATGGAGATGCTGGAATTTAAAGGTGATGTGAATCTTAAAAAGGAGCCGTTGTTTTTGAATGTGATGCCAATTCAGTTTAATGTGGAATTTTTCATTCTTAATTAATGTTTAAAGAATTAATTAACGTACAGTGGAACTGATAAAATGAGAATGGAGTAATCTAATAAGGCTCTTCAAATGGTTGTGTGCTTATAGGATACCTAGTCTTAGAAGTAGCAGCCTGGAGTCTGAGAGACATTAGTTGTAGTTGTGCCTATGACTAAGTAATTCCCATAGTGTGGTTGTGAGTTATATATATTCTGTACTTTTTTTGTTTCTATATGCTACTCCACCCTGTCGGTAAGGGAAACTAACACCCCGGGGATTTTGAGCCCCGGGGGGTGTTTTCCCCAACATTTTGATGGGATGTCGAATGGATGACTACCCCCTTTGGCCCCGCTCTCTTCTCTTGGTAGATACTTGTCCCATGAGGCACAATGGTTAGTTACCCCATATATGTGTGTAGAGGGCTGTAATGGCTTGTGGTTATTCACACACATATATTCTGGATATAGTATCCTATGGACTACTATAGGTGTAACGTGTATATGGCTATGATGGCTTGAGGATCCTTACTCGGAGTATGGGTTGTAATGCCTTGAGGTATTATACCCGATGTATGATACACATTATGCGAGCTGTGGTGGCTCCCGGAAACTACCTGGTCACTTTTGGTTGTGAGGACGGTGTGGTGCTTCGCCCAGGTGTCTGCGGGCAAGCCTTTGGGGTGCACGAGGTGCAGATTGAGGCGCTTAGCCCAGGTGTCTGCGGGCAAGCCTTTGGAGAAAGATTCACAGGACGTATGTCGTTGGGGGAAAAGTGGAAAACTAGTGGGGAAGTAGTAGAGGGGTACCCTTGATATTCTTTACTATATGCTATATTCTTGTATGTGTTACTTGGCGAGAGTAGCCGTGGTATGTTTGGGAACATAGAATACCTGTTTAGGTGCCGAGTTAGTTTCACTTGTTGTTCACTGGGCTTTAGCATGCTTTCATTACTTTTGCACAAGAGGCTTGGGGAGGATCCTACTGAGTATACTGTTATACTCACCCTATGTACATATAAACTGTTTTTCATGTCACTTGGAGCAGGTTGGAGATCAAGCTGGTTACTACTAGCTTGCGGTTGGAGGAGGAGCTGTTCGGGCTTGTGGTCGCTGTTGTTTTACTTTCTTTTGGGTACATTTATTTTCTCATTTTAGTTGTAGTACTTTTTCATGAAATTTCATATATGTACTTGGTTTCTTTTTATATCTCAGTTCTAGGTTGGAGTTGATTGGAGTCTATTCTATCTCTCTATTCTGCATGTGTTCTCTTAGAGGGTAATGCCTCCCATTTGTATGTTTATTATACCTTCGGTGCTAGTCGCCAACCCGGGGCCTACTGGAGGCGGGACTCGGGGGTCATTATATCCCTTTTCACATTGCCGGCCCAGGAGGGGTACACTTTGTGGGGAGGGGGTCATGACACTAATTATCTAAAACTCTAAACCTGAAAAGATCCTAAAAGTGAATTATTTATTTAATTCAATATTATGTAATGATTAAGGCTGGGTCCATATAATCAAGGAAATCATTTACCACTAGAAAATCATAACTATGAACAGTTCCTTTATTTTCCAGAATATGTGGAGGGTAACATTCATTTCCAACTTTTACAAGTTTTTCATCTTATTAATATGTTATAAATTTTAAGGGTTCATTCTTGTACACAAACTAAAAATATTTCTGAAAATTAAACTCTTTTCATCAGCAATCAATCTTATCATGATAAATAGAAAACCAATCCATAACCAAAATAACACCAAACTATACTAGAGGAAAAAAATAAGGTTTGCAGGTAAAATATTTCTGCATAAATGGAAATGAAGGTTCTTATAATTTCTTTTTATCTCAAAATTTCCCCTAGTGTTTTCACCATAAGTTCAAGATTAATATCTTGAGATTGAATTCACTATTTACTAGAAAATATCTTAGAATTGATTGAATGTGGAGACCCTGAATCCAATAACACATTGGAAAAATATGAAAAAATTTGTGTACCTGATACAACTTCATTTGTTGGTCCTACACCTGCTGAAGTAGTTACAAAAGAATTTAACCAATGCTTTCTTCTTGTATTCTAGTTTCTTTCCATCAGTTGAGTTCTTCATTAGATTCTCATTTTCATAATTACCCATTTCACTGCACTTATAACATTTTTCTAAGATTAAATAAAAAAATTTCTTACCATTAACCTGATTTTTATTCAGTGTAATTAGGAGCCTTATATCCCTTTTTACGACATCAGTAACACTTACCAGTATTTAAAATTCATTCCCCAACATGGTTTTTAAAAAAATTATAAACAACTGTAAACTTATGTTTCTTACCATCATAATTTTTTAAAGAGTTCTTCCCTTTCATCTAGCACCTCTATTTCTTATTCTTTTATTTTTCAAAGAACACCTGATAATACAAATACATAATTTTCACCTTCTCCTAACATCAGAAAAGTTTTTCCTAACTTTTGAACTCATGAGAACCTAAATCACTTTATACGTTGTCTTCTATCCAGAGTAAAAAAGTTTGACTTTATTATAAAGATCTCATATGAAATATGGAGCCTACCTTTCTAGTCGACTGAATTTTGGCTTCACAAGCAACCACTGAGTCATCCTCCTGCATCAATTCCAGGAATTTTGATTCCATACTATGTCAAACCACCTTATGAAAGTATTTCTCATGAATCATACCTTTGAATTCATCCTAATTAATAGCATCAATATTCTCACTATCCCTAGTATTTTTTACCATCGACCACCACTAATCGACTTCACATTCAAAATAGTAAAGAACAAGACTAACATTTTGATGTTTTGAACACCCCATGAAATCAAAAGTATTTTCCTTTGATTTAATCCACCATTATTCTAGAACATTGTCTAATAATACTCTGAATGATGGTAGACATTGCCCCATGAAATACTCTACAATTGATATGTTCCTCTTTGGTTTATCTATTAGATCTTGTGTATGGATACTACCACCATCCATAGCCTGACTCAATTGTTCCATCATTGCCACCAATTGTCCAGTTCTGATTCTGGCCATCTTAGGTTTCTAATATTGAAGGTTTTCTTCCTCCTGATTTTTTCCCATTATAGTTATCAATATTACTATGTGGAAAACCATTCTGAACATAGAAATATCATAGGCGATGCAACATGGTAATCTATAAATGCTATATCATTTCAATATAACCTTAAAATTAAAATAATTTGTGGATATTAATTTAACAAATATCCTAACATAAAAATTTATCTAAACCGACCTTGGATACCAACTATAAAACCCCAACCTTATAACATTACATAATAATGAATTAAATGGATATTTCAAATTAAGGATCCTTTCAGGATTAGTGTTATAGATTATTATGCAATAATTATTATATAAAATATCAAAAATTACGATGTATACCCTTCTATTCATATTCCATTTTCTCATAAAATAAAATCTCTTGAAAAAAATAGTAATGTCTACTACAATGTATTAGACATCATGAGTTTTCCATGATCCCATCCTTAACCTTATTCATCTTTAAATCCTGTGAAAATACATTTCAAAACATGTGATGATCATAAAAGTCTCAATAAGGGTTATAAAATAAGGAAAGAAAACATTAGTTGATCAATACATATATTAAATAAGATCTATAAAATATCTCATGAAATAATAAAATTTATGACTAACACATAGTAATCAAAAATCATAATGGTATCTTGTGGCATCCATAACATACTTACATTTTACATTTTACCACAAGGTAGGCAGTTACATTAGGAATAC
Source organism: Viscum album (assembly GCA_963277665.1). Lineage (NCBI taxonomy): Eukaryota > Viridiplantae > Streptophyta > Magnoliopsida > Santalales > Viscaceae > Viscum > Viscum album. The sequence continues at coordinate 37,618,135 of OY728157.1, read as the reverse complement.
ACTTCACAGAATATTCCCTAAATAGTTTAGGATAAAAATTTATGTTTACCTCTGTCACATTTCCCAATGCATTGTAGAGCTATCACAGGCCCCCCTGCCCTAGGATTATCATTGAAACACCAGTATATGTAAACAATGCCCTGGAACCATAAAATATTCATAACACTTAAAATAAACACAAGGGAGATATAAAATTTCCACATCATTAAAATATATTAACATTAAAAATCCATTATCAAAACCATTTTCAATAACAATGTACGTAAATGAGTATAAGATATTTAGTTTTCTTTTAAAAACATTTCAGTTTTCTAAGGAAGTCGATGGTCATATAATACTCATGGAGGTAGAAAAGGATGTTGTCACCACTTACGTTAAAAAGAAACAGTGTTTTTTTTCGTAAAACACCACATAGAAAAATATTCTCTTTGAAATAAATTAAAAGTAAAAGTTTGTTATACACATTATAAAATCTTGTCGTGTATAAAACTAAATATTCCTCAATAAAATGAGATTGAGAAGAAGTCCCTTACCCAATGTCTAACTTGACCCATTAATTATTTAATCTCATGAATAAAAAACTAAAGTTAATTTCAACATGATTAAGGACCTTATCATGTTTATTATTCCTATTATATCACCTATTACCATGTTATTAACATTATGTAATCATTTATGTTAATAATGGTCCTTTTGTCGATGATTGGTACCTGAGTTAAAACTCAACTTCTAATAATTACAAGTTGTAAATGTGGTAAAAAGTCCATTATATCAAAAATTATATTAAATTTTTAGATATCACATATAGAATATAAATAAATTTTATATATGTATTTTAAATAGTACATAGCAAATAGAGAAAAGAAATGAAATGCACTATTCATGGAGACGGTAAGCCGAATGTACGCACAAATGCTAATTAAATATGAATTTCATATTTAATGCAATGAAAACATAATGATTCATAGGTATAGTATAATTATAGTATAATATAATATATATAGATTAATTAACTCCATAATTTATACGTTCCATGTATGGAATGAACATGTCATATCACTTTTTGAGGGGGAGATAGTATGCACTTCCTAAAATGAAATTGTCATATTACCCACTATGGAAACCATAAATTTATTATTTAAATGGAAATTACAAAACCATATAAACAATATAAATTTAATTAATATCAAATTTAAATATAGTTCCATATTAATGTCCACCATAAGAGGTGGTGAGATAAAATTTAAAAAACAATGTTTCATGAGACAGTAGTTCGCCATCCACAGAAACAGCTTGTTCTTTACTGCTTAGACAGAGATGTGAGTAAGTGTAGTTTAAATTAATATCATAGAAATAACCTTGTATATTTACAATAAAATTATTGTTATAAATTAATGGAATAAAAAGAGTTTAGGGTGTTGTATATGTAAATTAAAATAAAATAACTTAATAGAATATGTTACCATTAAATCTGGTAACTCTATTTGGATTTAACCGAAAGGATTTCTTGAAGTTCTTTCTTCCTATGTTTGGGCTTGAAGGTGGAATATTAGTATGTATAGAGCTTAATTGGGTAGATTTTGGGAAGCCAAGGGGCTTGAGAAGAGAGAGTAATTGTTCATAGGTGAAGTATTTTTATAAGTGTGAGGAGGGTCTCTTTAGGAAAGTTTGATAAATATTATTTTATTATATAATGATTTTCAGTTTATAAAGGTCCAAAACATATTAAAGAAGATGATAATATGACTATTGGACAAAATAATTTTATTTAATAAGAAATGGACATGTTTTCGATATTTTTTAATCATTATAATCTTATTAATTTAAATAATTCATTAATGAGGTAAACACTACATCATTATTGTGTCATTAATAATTTTATATATCTGATTTCTAAAAATTATAAAAAATACTACTATGATGTCAAAAATCATTTTATCTTTCAAATTAATATTTTTTGTTGAAGTGATAACTTATGTAATCCATTGTGAAAATTGATTTACTAAAAGTTATATGTTTATGTCATTTTTATCTTTTCTTTAAATTAATTAATATAACCTGTCATTATAACTCTTAAGTGTCTCCATGGGGTCCCAAAATCCTCCCAATGATTCCCATGGTCGGAAATGTATCAAAAAATAGAATTAGTACACGTTTTAGATAATTTATTATTATTATAATATTATTTGATTATGCTTATTTTTCTAATTTTCCCAATAGACATGGTAAATAAATTATTTACCGCTGTAAATTTTCATAATGTATAAAAATAAAATTTATCTATTTACACATTTTGTACCACCAGATTCTAAATATAGAATCAATTTTTCAAAATTAAAAATAAATAAGGTTCATATATTAATTTAAAATTAATTTCCGTTGTCAAAATAAAAATCATGTTTTTATGAAATAATAACTATCAAAATATTGTCAGTTATTTATGTCCAATTTCAAATTTAAATTACTTCCAATAAACGACATTTAATGATATGGTAAAAAATAATATAATTACACATAAAAGACAATTAAAATGGTAATGTATCTATATATATAAACTATATTAAAAGGCAGTTTGGAATTAAAATATATCATTTTTCACTATTTATTAAAAAAATGAACATTATCAGAAAAATACCAAATTTTCATCCAAAGTAAATTTTCACATTCTTATTCTAAAGAATAATATTATTTTTCTCAAATACAACACATAAAAGTGGGAAAAACGAGATTTAAAAATTGTTCACCAACACAATGATGTAAATCAACTATTTAAATCATATTAGACTATACGTGCTTAAAATATGATTCTTTATTATTTTAAGCCTCTATTTTTTTTTGGAAAAATGTAATATTATTTAAAAAACATGTTTAATAATATGTTAGTTAGTTATGTTCCTTACCTCCTTTACAATGGCTTGTCGTTAACCTCCATTTAAAATAATAATATAATATTATTATATTCTAGTAAAACTAAATGTTGTGTGAAACATAAGATTTAAAAGAAAACTATTGTTGCATATCAAGTACGCCATCGAATATAGAATCCCATTTAACGTAAAATTTATATTTAATTCACAAATTTTTATAAATATGAAAATTTCATATTCATTATTTACCAGGGATTTTACATTATAGTTAGTATTAGAGCAATTCTTTAGTCAGCCTTTTGAAAATACGATGTGAAGAAATTTCAGAGATCTATGGGGATATTTATACGTATGTTCCTCGGTATGTCTCTAATGATAATCCTACGGTGACATAGATTGAAGAAAGTTTCATACTATAAAAATAATATAATGATTTGTCATAGTTTGGAGGATTTAAACTATGATTAGTGATTTTCACACAATGCTTTCTGGTTTTTGTCAATAGAGGGAACCAGATGGAACTTTGTTAGCATTGAACATGATTGTAAATTTTCAAATGATCAGTTAAATGGGATGATCTCAAGAGTAAAATACCTTTTCATTAACGGAAATAAGCTGTAATGTTTTATTATTACCAACTTGAACTTTGGTGATATTCGTGTACCATCGAATAATATGGATTTTAATTTTCTAAATGTTCATCTTGTTATGAACAAATATTAATTACGATTCGACATCCTACATTTCAAAAAGGTGGTAAAAGAGTAAGCATAAATAAAACCAATACAAGGGATGGAATTATCACATGGAAATGAGGGTTATAGAGTAGAAAATCATTGAGGATTTTAATTTCCTATGTTCTAGGATCATTGCAATTATCTAACTCAATTACATAACACAAGGATTAAAATCATGAAAAATTAAGGGCATAGTCCATTTCAATCATTGAATCACAATTTTTAATGTATTTATGTATTTGGAAAGAAGAATAATATTATGGAAGTACATTTATGGTATTATAGAATAATGAAACATATCATGATTGTTCCAGTACAATTTTCATAAATATTTGAGAGCTTAAATTTAATTACACTGGTATCAATGAAAAGAGATTATGGTGGAATTTTTAGATTTATAGAGAACACATAATTAATGGAATGATAACCCTTGATACATACATGATAACTGGACAATAATAAGATAAAGAGATATTTAATAATGATAAAATAAATGGGATAGTATTAATGATATTGGAACATATTACTTTTTTTATGATAATATGGTTTGTGTTTATATAATTTTTGGAATTATTATATGAGGAAAGATATAATTTATAAAAGGATTCATATTTTTACTATAGATTTATGATAGTCTTGGTTATTAAATTTTTTGAATAAAATACATTATAATGTTATTGACTTGTTTAATGTGTTATAGTAAAGAGTACATAATGTTCTTTTCGGGGATTATTTATAATGTTAATTATGAAATTTAGTATCTTTATTTTAAAATGTTTTGGAATGTAATCTTTTGGATGACTTATAAGGGTAACCATTTATGAAATATTTTCTTTTTTACTTTTTATGAGTTTTGAGTGGACAATTTTTTACTTAATGATATTTATATTTATGTGTATTGAGTTACATGTTCTATACATTTTTATAATGATGATAAATAGAGGTGAATTGAATGAGTTATAACACCTTAAGTTTTTATGGATCTTTTTTTGAAGAAATTAATTTTTCAATTATGTTATAAAATGAACCATGCCTAAAATTCGTTGAAATGGAACAAAAAAATTGGATTACATTCCACCGAATATTAACTTTGAAATGGTTACATAAGAATTAAATTAGAGAAAAATACACAAAACACCGATGTTTATACGAAACATCATTTTATAATTATAATTATTAACGTGATACAATTATAACATAGGTGTTAAACATATAAATAGTAATATTAAAATTACATTTGGAAATATTTTATTTAATTTATTATAAAATTAAACATATTTTTAACGAATTATTTCATTTTGGTAATGTCCTATTATGATTAAAAATATCGTTTTCCTTAATAAACTACTTTTAATGTCCTTAAGAGAATTATAATAAAAATAAGGTTATACACATTTAAAAATTTATTTTTATAAAGAAATTCATTTTCTGAATTTCATATTTTGAAATTATATTATGCCCATGTTTTGAGAATTTTTCTGAGAAACCTCAATTTTTTATAAATCTTAAAAATAACTGGATTTTAATTAAAATATATTTGTTTTAATATTACTATTTATAAGGATAAATTTTATATTAATTAGTTTTAAAATTTGAATTATATTATATTTTAATACATACATCAAATGTGAGTTATTATAACAAATGTCACAATGAAATGGTATATAAAAACACGGAAAAAATTTGACCAATTTTAATTTAAAACCTAACATTGTTGACTTGATTGTGGGATTATTATTTTATAAATTTCATCCACTTATGTGATTGGTATTTGAAAAAATGGATTCAATATTTTTTTTATCAAAATAATAAATAATTTTTTATTTTTTTAAATTCTTTTTTGATAGAAAATATTAGTAAATATTATTTAAATTAATTACAATGATTAATGTAAAATAAAGATGAATTAAGGACTAACCCTTAAAATTAATATCCAAAATGACTTCTAACCATGTTCAAACCCCATTATTCATACCTTTATATGTCATTACACTTCAATTATTCAGTTTGGATGGTTTAGTAAGACTTTATTTAGGTTAAAACAATTGTACACCTAACTTGATTTCAAAAATATGAATTGTGTCCATTCAATTTTCTATAAGAGGACACCACCTATCGCTTTTCTTCACACGTCTATAAAAACTTATTTTATTCCAATATATACCCAATAAACATTAAAACATCCCTCTTCTACTCATTTAGGATACCCTTTTGAATAAATACTTCCATGGAAGCATATTGGAACATCGTATAAGGTGTTACCCGATTAAAACATAACGTCTTCTCTCAAACAAATTTCATTTATTTCATTCTCCAAACAATGAACTATCTTTATTCATCGATTGTATATCAATTTTTTTAAAAATATAATAATATTTTTTTATATAATGGTTCATCCTACACTTACACATGCATCCATCTAATGGGTAACAACCATACGATGTACATGTACGACGAATTACATCCTTACTACACAATGATGGTTCATTTTCCTTTTAAGACATATCATTTAGACATTATGATGGAAAATATATTTTTATATGTTTATATATAAAATTTATTATGTATTTATGATTATATATTACTTTTACAATGCATATATTGTTTACTTTCCATTTGGTGTAAATATGATTATTTCATTTGAGATAGGGTAGACTACAACCCCCTCAAAGTGATCTGATTTGTTCACACGCTACAATGAATTTATTAAGGATAGGTTCCGTAAAATTATATGATATATTTATAATAATAATTCATTGGTAGTGATGTTATATAAATATATAAAAATTCCTCATTTCCTTGCACTCTTAACATGTGGAAAGAAAAATTGACACAAAGTTCACGCATATATACGGTATACCGTATCCATGAACTGTGTTTAAAATTTTATAAATATATATATTCTATTAAATACTATATGAAACATATAATGACTTTATATTATATTTATATGTAGTTTTAAATTCGGTAATCATGATATAATTATAAGTATTGATGATATGACAAATTCAGACACATGTGAAGAACAAAGATAATATTATCTAAAGTCAAACCATAACATAGGATGGTTAACAAGAGGGTATCATAATGTTGAAAAAAAACAATATGTGGTATTAGATATATGAATATTTAATTTAAATAATGATTAATAAATTTATATCTTTAATGTATGTGGTTTGAATGAGTACGATGCGTGTCTAGATCCAATGTAAGGGGATTTCATCTCACTTTTTATTTCCTTGAGATACATGCTTTATTCACCACCCATTACTTTTGTATGGTATATATACTAAAATTGAATGTATTATATGTTTAATATAATTAAATATATGGGTAATAACAAAACCATTTTATTATATTTCGTTCATGGGATTTAGATTTCAAAATTTACCAATTTTTTAAATCATTTTTTTCTCAATTTGCCAACATTGAGACTCATGATTTCTTATGACCTGAAATTCATTTCTAGGTGTATATAAATCAATATTAATTTTTTTATAATGAATAACCTTATAGTCATGATATTTTTTCTTTAATGTAATTTAATTTTCAATCATGTAGAGGATTATCCCATGTTACCAAGTTATAATAGTTAAATGAAACAATTTCATCAATTTTCTTGATTGTTTATGTTTATGAATTTTTGATGAAATAAAATGATCCATTTCGCAAGAACACCCATGGAATTTGTTTACCTATTGTTATTCAGGTTTTCATCTTGTATTTTTACCTTTTTACCACTCATTGGTACTTAATATAATGTATTAGGTATAATATAATTGTCTCCCCCTTTGGTCGGAAATATATTTTCTAAACCATGTTTCCCACAAAAAAAATCAAAATACCATTAAATTCCCTTTTAATGAAATATATTTTAAAAAAGTTTTACAGATTTCAATTAATCCTTTATATGTTAACTAATATAATTTTAATGGATAGGTTTTCAAAATGGTTTAGTGTTTTAATATTATATTTCAAGGATGAATGGATATTTTCTTTAATAAATTCTTTCAAATGATTTTTAAAAAATATTTCCCATCTATGATATCATTAATTTTTGATTCTCATGTGTTTATGGTAAAAGTAGTCATTATCTATGTTCATAATAATTCTTTAAATTGATTGTGTTTTGATGGAATTATGTTGATGAAACTCGTTTCAATTTCTCCGGATTTATGCTTTTGAATCCCATTTCATTTCACATGTTATGTTTATCGTGAAATAATAATGAAACCTATCCTTTTCCACATGTTATGATAAAATTACATGTTTATAATACCCATATAATTTTTTGGTTTATGATATTGTTTTTTATGATCTTCTGTCACAAGTATGTATGGTTTTATAATGTGTTGGGTGGGACCTATATATCCCAAAAATGTATTTTGTATATATTTATATCACATTAGATTGTCTAATATAGTCCATGGAAAGAACCATTACTTCTAAAATGGAAATGTGAGTGAACCATGACTACAATGATCCTATGAGGAGTGAACTCATTCTTATAATATTTCCATTTGAGTAATCCATGTTTATAAAAATGGTATGGGGAGTGATCATATACTACCAAGATGGACTTGTTAGTGATTCCGTAACTACTATGGAAATCCTATTATATGGTTATGTGTCTGCTATAATTCCATGATGTATTTATTTATTATTATTTTATGTCTTATATTCACTATTTCTTTATGATTCATGTGTTACAAACATCCAAGAATAAATCCATGATTCATGTATATGTTAATTGATATTAATGCTTTGATATGCATTTTTTATTATCGTCTTCTCATTCAGTTATTATATTGATTATGCTTAAATATATGCCTTGATTACCCTTACTGATTTTTTGAGATCAACAATTTTCTATTTCCTTCCCCATGTTATAATGATATTTATTGTGTACGATGTTTCTAAAAAGGGTGGTACTCATGAATAACTGGGTGGGAGATAACGTATCTCACTTTTGTATCATTATTTATATTTCCATGAATCTAATGGCACTAGAATAGTATGGTATTTGGTCATCCATTTTTATAATGCTTTTAGTATTCCATAAATGTAATTTATTGTTCATGTATTAAATGTGATGGTCTTTATATGACTTTCCATTCCATTATAGATGTTAAAATCCACTATTTCATTAGGCAATAAAATTTCTACCTCATTTCATAGATTAAGAGATGAAGTATAAATTGATCAAGGAATAACTAGTGGATAAAATTGTTATTAAAAAATATAATTAAATCATTTAAGTATATTTTCTATTAAAAATTAATCAAGATTAAGAAATGTATCTTGATACAAAGAATATTATCATAGTACCATCATTTCTGATGATTAAAATGGTCACTTAGATAATCACATATTTATCGTTTTGTGATGGTTAAAATTATAATGGTCATGTCCTCTATCACTCTTCAACGGAACATGATAGATCATTTTTTATTCTATTACAATGTTTTCCCTTACATCTTATGTTCTCTAATTAGGAATCATGGTTATGAGTCACTTTGGATATCCATTATATTTTCAACTTCCCCTGTTTAAAATATATTTTAGTATTCATTTTTATGTGTGGGTTTTCCAAAAATAAATTCAGAAACATCCACCGATTATTTTATTAGTGATATTTAAAATTTATTAATTTCAATTTCCATTTAAAATTATTTATCTTCTTGATATGGTATTTTATCTGTTGAAAGTTCCCCTAAATATCCCTCAAATCCATGATATGTTCCATGTATCTCTTCAAGGAAAGTACATACATGTGCCATCACATGTACTAAAATTCATTTCTTACCACTAGAGAAATTTCTTTCTCATGAAGATAAAGAAGAAAAAATTATTGATCTTAGATATGAAGTTCTACAAAACAATATCACTCACCAGGTTAATATGCAGTCTAGAAACCACCAGTTTGATGAACTAATGTGGGATCTTTATTATATGATGTGGAAGTGTTATCCTATATTATATTGAAATAATGTGATAAATTTTAGGGAGAAACACATTTTAAAGGGGTATTGTTTAAAAAATATGTAATTTTTATGAAACATTTTTCTTTATTGGTTTATTTTTTGTTATCTTTTATTACATAGAAGAACTGAATAGCATGAATTACATGCAAAACTGAGATTATAAAAAAGACAATATTTTTATTATTATTTAAAAATAAAATTATGAAATTGACAATATAATAGAGGGTATTAATAGGATTAACATAATTATAATGTATGGTTTACAAAAATAAAATGATTTTTAAATTAAAAAGAATCGTTTTAAAAAACACAATAAATGTGAACAACTATATTTTATACAAATTAAAAATAACTATTTCATGAATATATTAATGAAATATATATATGATATTCAATATAATGGTGAACATTGGACTTATATTTTTCTATAAATTATATAAGGAAAACTTTACACTTAAAAGGAGTATTTTTATAAAAAATATGTTTTCTGGTTTTTGATAACCTACATATATTGAATGTATTTTTGACACATTTAGAAATTATATGTGAAAATATGAACGTAATTTAGGAATATCGGATAAAAAAATTAAACTGTGTTTAATGTTTATTATTTTTTTAGAAGTTTCATGTTTGGATGATTACTGAAAAATACTAAATTGTAATTGAAAGCATCTTTTTCATCTAAATTAATTAGATATTAAAAATATAATTATAATTTTTTTTAATGTATAATTTTTAATTTATTAAAACAATTAATCATATTTATGTCATTGAAACCAATTTAAAATTGAAACTAAAGATAAATTTTTTAAAAAAATTTGGACATTTTCACATTAAAACCCCATTTTCTCATTTAGTTACGGATAATAATTTTATCTAATTATGTGTATGGAATTATAAAAATTAGAGTCAATATGCGAAGTCTGTATTAAAATTATTTTAATTAAGTCCCTTAAATTTTGGAAAATATGAATAATAAGATTAAGTTTTTTTATTACCATGGTTAAGGGTAAATTGTGTAATTAAGTCTCACAATAATCTTATAAATTTTATAAAATTACAATTCCACTTTTAGAAATTTTATTTATTTATATTAACTATAAAAGTATCACCTATGGCTTGAAATAAAATTATTTAAAATATTATTTTCCATGAAAATGAAATTGATATTATTTAAATCAATTGTAGTGACCAAATTACACAGTTAATATGTATAATATTTTTAATATGGGTTTATATAGAATATATTCTTGAATGTATATATTAAGATTAAATAAAAATGGTTTATCTATATAAATTAATTTTATTTTTATTTTTTATTTAAAAAATATTTATGATTAATATTTTCATAATGATGATCCAATAGTTATTTAATTGATGAAAAATTAATGTAAATGATATTAGAAATATTAAATGAAATATAATTTGAATTTATAAACATTCTCTATGAATTTGAATTATTCATTTGAAATTTTAGGGGTGTAGTAAATTAATATTTTCAAATTCATCTTTATGTATTGTTTTTCAAGAAGTCAATTTACTGAATAGTGTGAAAATTGACAATACATAATTTTTATGAAAATCATATTTAATTAAATTAAATAAAATTTATTAAATTACTAAATAATTAAATATAGTATTATAAATGTTATAATATATATTTAATTTGACAAAAATGGTCCAATTGAACCCATATATGTAAAAATTACATCCTGTTAAAATTGAGACATTTATTATCATTGTTAAATAAAAAATAACATCAAAATCATTTCATAAAAACGTTAAGGATTAAAATAATATCATATCCTGTATAAAATATATTTGTTGATGATATAAACAACATATTGTATAATTTGTATAAATCCATCCAAATTTTTCATATTTGGAAAATCAAAAGAATATACCCAATTGAGATGTATAGTTCTTCTCTAAAATTTTTTGTTTCATTTTACTATAACCCCTTCAGTTATTTTAATTTATTTTTCATATAATGGACTAAATTTTTCTAATAGAATGATATTTTTCAATAAATATTTTCATACAAAAAATATTGCACATTTCAATCAACTATGATATAGATACAGTGTTTGTGTGTTCATTGGACTACTTCGACATGAATTGATGTCATTTATTCTTATATATACACCACTAAAGGTTGTCAATAATGATGGAATTTATATTTTTTAATCATATATATGATATTTTTTTTATTCTATAATTAATATATAACACATTCATTCATTATTTCCATCGTGTGGTAATATGATAACATCGTTTGTGGATGTGTGGGCTAGAACCTCCACAAAGCGATGTGATTCATTCACAATTTTACTGGAATGTATTAGGGATTGGTTTGGTAAAAGTTCATAGTGGATATAAAATTATAAATATACAATAATTTTATATAATATATTTATATATTTAATATTCTAATTTCATTTTATACAATATAAAAATGTAAACAACCATCAATCGTATATTTGGACATCTATCTCCCAGAATCTTATATTCCATTTAAAATTTTTATCCATTATAAATTATTATAAATAAAAATATAATGAATATATATGATATTTATATCATTTTCAAAATTTTTGATATCATTATATGATTAAGTGGACAAAAAATATAACAAATAAAAACATATATGAAAAGAAATGTTGTAATTACGTGAAACATAACATTAATAAGAAATTGTTAATAACATGATAATATAATGTAATAAAATAAAATATTTTTTATATATATAAAAATATGGTTCTATTTTGGATGTTTAATAAACATATAATTATCATAAAATCTTTTTTAATGAGTGAAAAAATTCAAGACATAGTGTAAGGGTTTTTTCATTTCACTTTTATTTCTATGATATATTTTATATATTCAACACTTATTCTTGTTTTGTGGTGTATATACTGAATTATGACTTGTTATATCATGAATTTACATTATTTCTATAATTTTTCAATATATGTTACTCTTTAGAAAAATTCATGATTCAAAAAATATTCTAGTAGTAAGGGGATTCGAATTTCACATTAACTTCTATGAGACATATGTCGTATTCAACACTAATTTCTTTTGTGTGGTGTATATTATTTCCATGAATGAAATATATGAACATATTTATTATATTTTTTATTTACTTATCCATTTTATGATATATCTTTTAGGGGATTTATGGTTACAATGTTTCCAAATTTGTAAGAGAATTTTATCTCAATTTACCATTAGTGAGACACATTTTATGTTATGTAATTGTATTATTTTATATGGGGGTAAATACTCACATTTAACATGTTTTATCAGGAATTCCATACTTTCCATTATATTATAGGTTTCAAATACCATTGTTACCTCTTAATCTAGAAATATATATTCCATCAAAACAAATTTCCATAAAAATGTTTAAAAAGTTTTTTATATAATACTATATAGAGTATCATAGTATATAATTTCCAATATGTTTATAATTGTATTCCAAAAAAAATTATAATTTTTTAATTTTTTAAGGAAAGAATTTATCAAATTGAATTATAATTTAAAAAGTGGTTTTCAATGTGGAAAAGATATTTTCCTCATAAATTATTTCAGATGACCTTTAAAAATAATTTTCCATCTAACATAACATTATTTGTTAGTAAAAAAATTTAATAGCGTTGGGATTCATAGATTCATTCAGAATTCTTTCTATGGATATTTTATTTTCATGATGACTGAATTATGCACTTGTGGAACACATATTTATTGTTTTTATAATTTTAGGTGGGACCTATATCTCTCTCCAATATATTTTGTAATGATTTATATCTCATGACATTGAAATGGCAGGGATGGGGAGTGAACTCAGATCTGTAATTTATTTTTTCTACTAAGATGGTCATCATAGTTATCCTTGACAACTAATATATTCTTTGTCTTGAACCACTACTACAAATATTTTATAGGATGTGAACCGATACTACAAAGATTTCCTTAGCAGTGATTCCTTGAAATCTATATAAATCATTTGCAATTTCATGTTGTATTTTTGTATTATAATTTCATTTATTATTATCTTTATATCCTCCTGATTCACTTTTTATGAACTACCAATATTGATTCCATTAGTTATGAATATTTTCATTTACTTGAATTTTATGATCATATAATGTTATTCCAAAATTCACGTAACCTTATGTTAATGATTGTCCTAACGTATCTCCCTTGATAACCCTTGTTGAGCATCTGATCCAATGATTTATTTTGTTTCCATTACCCTTTTTATAATGAAATTTTTTAGGTAGGGTTTCTAACTAGGATGATATTTGTGCGAAACATTAAATATCATTCACCAAAAAAGTTTTTGTTTAAATAATCAAAATGCACTAAAATATTATGGTCCTCAGGATAATGTTTGGGTAATTAAATGAATAATAATCAAAAAATATAAATTATACATTAAAAAATACATGGTTATTATTGCTTCTATATTAATTATCATAGTCAATATTGCATAAAAAAGGATATCATGACTATATTAGTTGAGGATAAATTGGGATTTATAAATTTATGCAATGGTTGATAATATATGATTTATTATAAATTATATGGTATATATAAATTATTTAGGTAATTTGTGGTAATATTTAGTATTCTAGGGAAAATGATGATTTAATTTTCGTACATAAATACTAGGATAGTTCTAGGTATAGGATTATTTCTAAATGTTTTGGAAATGTAGAGATTGTGTGGTTCTCCTAGAAAGAAACATTCATATTTATATAGTGGTTAGATGATGTGGAAATATAATATATGAAACTTAGGGAAATTACCTATAAAACATATGGTTGACCATCCAATTGATCATCACTTTGTTCCAAAATGTGTGTGTGTAAGATGAAACACCAGTAAAGTCACTCTTAAATGATGTTTCCTGGTCAATAAAATTAGATTAATGAATATTTATTAATGATTAATTAAATAATTAATTTATGTTATAAGTTTAAATTGTTGGATAGGACCCAACTAGATGTATCTTACGTAGAACCAAGAGAGTTATTGGATAAACCATGTGGGTATTTAAAAATTCATTTTATCATAGGATGGAATGAATGTGTTATTATATAATAAATAACGAGATTGATGTTCCATTTTCTTATAACCATTACTCTATTTTTATTTCATATAAACATAAAAATTTGTGTTATTGTATTTGGTTGAGTCAAGATCACCAAACTGAATGTGACAATGTATGTATCAAAAAAACTCTACCTTATAATAGAATAAAGGAAAATACATAAATGGTTGATAATTTTATTATATTCTAGTTATATTAAAAATTATTTTTCTTTATTTTATTATAAATTATGTCTTTATAATATTAGTTATGATCATTAGTGAGTTATATTTCACAATGATAATATATAATATTATAAAATTCATGAATATTATGTGAGATATATATAGATTGTTCTTCAGTTTTAATAATTTAATGATTTTAAAATATATATTAAATTATATCATTAACCGTGAAAAGTGATTTTATGACACTGTTCATTTGGGAAATAGTCGAAGAACTAATGAATGTGTAATGGAAAATTCATATGCTTCAAATGATGATTGATTTTGAGAAATGTTTTTTAAATATATTAATAAACGTATATTTGGTTATTGATTTAGTTAATAACAAATACATGGTATTATTTTTTATGTTTATCTCATTTTTGGAATTATGATAATTATATTTACTATTGTTTGACATTATGATCTACCGGTTTATAAAATTTTATGATTAATGATAATCTATTATTTTTTTGTAATGTATTATTTCTATATAGATTAAAGACCTATAGATTCAAATGGATTTTGTAATGTTATGTAATGGATAATATTTTATTAGTATATATACATACTAGGTTAAATGATTGAATAAATGATTACTTTTGTGTGAGGTATGATTAGTTACTTGATATTTCTTAATATGGTAAGTTGTATATCATATTACAAGATAAAACTCAAAAGTTGAATAAATTAGGAATAGCCTAAACAAAATTAAACATGAAAGAATAAATAAAATTGCAAGGAAAAATTGTATAAATGGGGTGTAATTTATGAACCTGATACATTACTATGTATTTTGTTTAAATAAATATTTTGTTGTATATCTTTTCTAACAAGTTACACTAAACTAAAATTAGCTACAATATCTTAGAATAATATTATTTTGGAAATTTAATATTAAAACCACTAAATAAAAAAAATTAATATTAATTTAATTTTCATTAAAAATATTATTGGCGTAAAAAATAGGAAAATCACATGTAATTTTTTGTATATTATTTGGGATTATTACTAGAGTAAAAAAATTTACGGTGCATGATTCTGAGACCTAGTGTGCCTGGAATGAATTTTTTATTTTTTAATGGGATGTTTAGTTAAACCATGGGATGTGTTTTCTATCTTTTGAACGACTGCCCTAATTGGAAATACAAGGGAACTGTTGAATCCACAATTCCAGAATTCGCTTAAGGGAGAATAAACTATGAATGCAGTTGTTATGGTGAGAAATTTATTTTTTATAACCTTTTAATGAAATAATAAAATAACACTGTAATTAATATTTTATTACTTTTTATCATACCACTAATTTAGCGGTGATGGCAGGGACCATGGAGGTGGTCAGTATTTTGTATATAAGATATTAATTTCATAGTTACTCTTTGGTTGTGTAACTACCCATCGTGTAAGTAATGTGGAACATTAATTACATCAATTAATGAATATCATTAATTCATCGGTTCAATACTCATCTGTTTCCAATTCTTTCTAAATGGGTATTGAGGTAGTGTTTTTGACACGGCTTCACCATGTGAGGAACCTCTGGGGAGGTGATGCAACACCATCCACCAACAAAGAGAGAAGCTCGTCTGCAAGAAACCGGGAGCGACGAACATCGGCGGCTTTATCGATGCATGAATTCTTCTTCCACCACTATGACGACTCCAATGATTCTCGAGGTAAGGGTTTAATTTTACTTCAAAAAATTCCTATGTTTCTTCTCCTCAATCCTGAATTAGAGGGTGGTCGTTTCAGTGGATTTGAATGGGGTTTATCATTATTTTAATATTTATTAAAATTACTCCCACAAGTTATTATGAAAACGCAGATGGCGTGGGGGAAAAAGGCCTTGACCCTCTACTTCTGCATTCATGTCACATTCTTCAGGGGACAAACTACTAACTCATCGGAATCTTGAAATTTAGAGTTGTGCAGCAACAACGGAATCCCGGGTGGCCCGAAGGCATGAGCAGGAAGGAAAACTAACCACCAGAGCTCAACTGATGGAACACAAATTATCCGCCAGCATGGGACCAGTGTGGTGGAAATATTGACTAATTCAAGTGGAGAAGGTGGCCGACGCTGACTAGTCGTAGATGAGGGTGGTGCCACGTTGGACCTAAAGGGGCAGACGGTAACCGGTTGGTCATGTTGGCGAGACGGCGCTACTTTGTGCACCGCGGTAAATGAGCCCCAACAATGATTTCATGGAAAGAGGGGGACCCACAACCCAAATGTCCCGCAGACTACATGGTGGTGCCACATGGTGTAGCTAATTTAAGAGTCAAATATCTCTTCTTGATCTGTTCGATGAGGTGGTGGCCTCCCAACTGGTGAGCCGCACCAGTGCACTGAGTTGTGTCACGTGGCGGGTAACGCCAAGCCGATAGGGTTGGGATGAGTTGACCCAATCCTCATCAGTTTTCCTAGGCCTGGGCGGGACAGGTCTGTTCGACTAGTTCATAACAGACTCGGCCTCTTTCGGCCGCCAGTAACACTTAAATGATTGTATCTTGTGAACCGTATGTCTGTTTGATGAGACGTCTACGACACTAGGATCCTTAGAGCGAGATGGTACATTTGAGATACACCACGAGTGTTTGGGAGAATATTTGAGTATGGATGGGTTTGATCGACCCAAAATCCAACAAGGGCCTTGGAACAAAAATGAATGTGACATACAGATCAGGTGTCCATTTGACCGGTTTTCTATTGCAATGAAACCCTTATGACATGATAGATCATTGGTCAACTTTTAAGTGGGACTTCATGCCGATTGAAATACGACCAATTGCATGAGGATTGGTTTCTCCCAGAAACAAGAGTACTATGAGCGGAAATCCTATGATTGGAAGAGACGTGAAGAATGAAGAGAGATTCTGTATGAATTAGCACAAAGCGATTCTTTGTGAATCAGTACCTAACGATTCTGTGTGTGTCAGCATCCATCAAATCAGTGTGAATCATCATAATCCAAATCTATTTGAATCAATACCCAACGATTCTATGTGAATCAGCACCAAACAATCCAATCTGGTTCTAATGTGGGTTAATACATAATGATTTTATGTGGTTATGTATTATTTCCTCTTGATAGAGTAATATGATATAGCCATATGAATAATCAACTGTACTAACACAATTTTTTAATACCTGGTTTGAGCTATGACTATTTCTTTGTGCTTAGTTATTGAGATCATGTGTGTGTTATTACTCTGTGTAATTCTAGGAGACCTTTAGAGGACATGGGGTCTATACTAAGTACTGTTATTCTCAGCACAATGTGGGCTTTTCCTACACTGTGTTGTGTCTTTTGTAGATGATATGTATCCTTGACTGGGAATCGGAGTGCTAGGAAATTATGGTGGATGACAATAATTGTTCATGGGGAGAGCTATGGAGAAGAGTTGTACAAACACTTCGGGTAGTATTCCTTGGGAATGATCTAAGGAGCTGTTTTTATCTATTCAGTTGTAATTGTATCTTTTCTCTAGGGCTTGTATTTTGGACCCTTAATTTCATTGCACACATTTACTACAGTAGTTTTACATTGTTTTTGAATCTTGTTTCACTCTAGTCTGTGTTTTTGTACTAGATTAATTGTAATGCATTCCCATTTAGCATTATACATTTCTACTGCTAACTGCCATCCCTTGGCCTCTCGACGGAGGGGGTTGGGTTGTTATGGCAAGAGCCCCAGGGTATGGGTCTTGAAAAAGTGGTATCAAAGGAGTCAGTTTTACCAAACAACTATGAATCTAAACTTTTTAATGCAGAAATGGTTTTAAGTGTTGTGAGTTTGGTTTTCAATTTAGGGAGTCTATTTATAGTGTTGGCAGCCAATGTATCTAAACATCCGGACCCTAAATTCTGATTTTTGACTCGGTACATGAAAACACAAATTTCATGTGTTTTGGAAATGTTTTTAATTTTATCTCTTTTGAGTCACCACACCAGGTATAAATTATTTACCATGGCACACATATTTATTTTTATGATGCCCCCACATAGATATCCAACTAGGATTCCAGATAGAGTACACGATGACATCCCAGTGAGCGATGATACATCGTTACAGGGCCCTCATACTGTGTTGGAACCTTTCGGTGGTGTACCAGCATCACCACCACTCAGAGGGTAACACTTTTTACCAGCCCCACTGATGGATGGTGAACACTGACTGAGTTTGTTGCAAATGTTCCATCAGAAGAGGCCTATCAGGTTTCAGGGCCATAAGGTTCCCCACCTAGCTGAGGACTTGCAGGAGGATGTGGATAGAGTTTTACTCTTAGTTGGGACACCAGTGGAGTAGATGGTGATCCAAGCTGCTTGTATTTCCCTAGGAACAACTTGAAGTTGGTGGAGCCAGATGCTCTAGTTACATGACTAGGTTACCCTCACCTGGAAAGACTTTTGGTGCCTCTTATGGGCGGAGTTCTACGTAGTGCCACTATTCACTATGTGTATCCAAATGCTGCTGCACTTATAGAAGGGTATCATATTAGTGGCCCAGTACTAGGAGATATTTTCTAGCCTCTTGCGCTATATCACCAACATGGTGTGAGACCCATTAATCATGGCTCAGACCATTTAGTCATGTCTCCGGTAGGAGATCAGAGGGTCGATGTTATTTATTAATATCCTAATGCAATCTTGAGTTCATGAGCAAGAATTAATGGTGGAGAGCTTCTTAGCTGAGTAGGAACCGATGGTTGGAGCCACCACCAGACGATAGGTGGCTGAGTCATTTGTAGTAGGTATTAGGCAGATGATGCAGAGAGCCATGTGGACTAGAACATACAGAGAGAGACCCTATGATGTAGGGTTGGAGGTGCAGATCTTACGAGGAATAGGTGGTCAGCAGGGTGGAATATTAGGATTCACATGTGGTGGGTAGGGCTACATGGCTCACAAAAACCTGACCCACCATATCAATGATCTGCTGGTGGTCGAGTGACCATTGAGGTAGCGGGGGAGGTTCATGCAAGAAAGTCCAGAGGTTAGCATACGTGGCAGAGAAGAAGGTCATGTAGTTTGTGGTTGATGACAATTTGAGGTTCTATAAGAACCACCACCATGTGGTCCACCTAGAACATAGGGAGTATGTGGATAGTGGTGATCAAAACTAAATACCGATGATGCCTACAACCATGGAACTCCCGAAATGATTAGAGGTACGATCTGTGTCTATTCCTCCCAAGTTGTAGTACCTATAGACACAGGTTCCGGTCAATATTTTATTTGAATGCACTTGATTGGAACTGAAGTATTCTGATGGAGTTGTTGGCCCGATGGTTAAGATTAGATAATCTTATAGGTGAGGATTCAACAATTACAAACTAGTTCATAATGTGTGAGCTCACTCTAGGAGGCTATAGACTTGGCTGGGATCTCATAGTTGTAGCATTGATTCCCTACGACGTCATATTTGATATGGATTGGCTATCCACATTCCATGATTAGATCGATTGTTTTAGGAACAATGTGCAGTGTGTTTGGGAGGATGGCATTAGGTTTATCTTAATCGGTGAGGAGGAAACCATTGCAGCACATGATGGAATATCTCGGAGTAGGGTGTAGCCGATTACAC
This sequence comes from Viscum album, assembly GCA_963277665.1. NCBI lineage: Eukaryota > Viridiplantae > Streptophyta > Magnoliopsida > Santalales > Viscaceae > Viscum > Viscum album. The sequence continues at coordinate 37,597,638 of OY728157.1, read as the reverse complement.
ATCAGTTGGCTAGCCACCTTCTCAGAACAGTTGAAATGAAGAGTCTTAGTTATCCTATAATTATGTACCAGTATGTTGATGTCTTCCTTGATGATATTCCTGGACTACCTCCTCATTGAGAGGTATAATTTCATATCGGCATGTACCCCTGGACGACATCGATATCTACACCAGCATATAAGATGGTACTAGTAGATCTTCTTGATCTTAGAGTAAAATTGGTGGTCATGTAAAGAAAGGGGTTCGTAAGGCCAAGTGTTTCTCGATGGGCTTCTTTGATTTTGTTCTCTATGAAGGAAGATGGAATTCTTAGGCTCATCATGGACTATTAGTTCTGAAACCATGTGACAGTGAATAAAAAGTATCCACTACATAGGATTGATGATCTCTTCGACCATATGAAGGGAGGTCATTGGGTTTCAATGATACACCTCAGATTAGGGTATCACCAGCTAAGGGTATGGGAGGAGGACATTTCAAAGATAAACATTAGATATACGTATATCCATTAAAAGTTCATAGAGATGACTTTCGGCTTGACCAACACTCCATAAGTTTTCATGGTTCTCATTAATATGATCTTGAAGCCATACATTGATCGCTTCATGGTGGTATTTATTGAAAAAATCGTTATATACTCGTTGTTATAGGAGGAGCATGCTACACAACTGCAGATAGTAATGGATACACTCTAAGAGGACCAGATGTATTGCATGCTCTCAGAGTTCCAGTTATGGATATGGGAAGTCCACTTCCTGAGGAATATTTTCTATGAGCCTAGAGTCATAGTGGATCTGGAAAAGAAAGAGGCAGTGCTTACTTGGGAGCCACCCTTCAGTGTGACTGAGGTGAAGAGTTTCTTAGGATTTGATGGGTACTACCAGAGATTTATACCAGACTTATCCAAGGTATTTGCACCATTATAAGCATTGATGAAGAAGGGGCTGCATTTATTGTGGACAGAGAAGGGCTAACAGATTTTTCTTCTGCTGAGTCAGAGACTGAAGAGTTCCCCCATCTTCAGGCTAACAGATGTGGGCATTGGTTATGTAGTCTACTGGGAAGCATCAAGGACTAGACTAGGTTGTGTCATGGTTCAGGAGCTATAGGTTATTATCTATAGATCATGACAGATGATACAACATCAGAAGATATATGCTACACATGTCTTGGAGTTATCAGAAGTGGTATTTGCGATGAAGATGAGGCTGCACAACTTGATGGGTGAATGTTTTATAGTTGACTATGATCACAAGAGTATTAGGTATAACTTCTCACAGAAATACATGAACATGAGACATCGAAGATGGATAGAGATCCTCAAATACAATGACTTTGGTATATTCTATACTTTTGGTAATGGGAATGTAGTAGCATACGCACACACCAGGAAGTCTGGTCTACATCTACTGAGTGAGGCGACATAGAAGTAAGATGTGCTGTAGATATACATTGTGGATAGAAATGGAGAAGCTTATCTCAAGTCTATGAATATCACTCCCAAAATTCATCAGTGGGTTCAGGGGGCATATCATGGGGACATTGACTGTGAGGAAAGACGTGCTCAGATATCTAAAGGACAAGCACCTGAGGGATTTTATGATGGTGTGGAGCACATCGTTCTCTGTAAGGGATGCTCTATTGTACCAGCGACCAACAGGAGGTGGTGGTGGGGGAATTTCATACATCCACAGTAGAGGTAAATTCTAGAGAGGAGAAGATGTACTAGGACCAACAATATTAGTACTGGTGTCCATGGATGAAGAAAGCAGTGGCAGTGTTTTTATCCCAACACCTCACTGCTCAGCAAGTGAATGTCGAGCATCGGGTACTAGTAGGCTTTGGTCTACCACATGACTTACTAGAGTGGACGTGTGATAGTATATCCATGGACTATGTGACTAGAATACCACCTACTTCCAGGGGACATGATTCCCTCTATGTGATCATTGACCAAATCACAATATCGACCCACTTACTGCCCATCTCAGGGAATGGATCAGTAGAGAGAATGGGTAATCTTTATGTATATGAGACTTTACGACTTCAAGAGGTTCCATCGAAAAACGTCTCAGATTGAGAAACTCATTTTACATTCCTCTTGTGGAAGGGATTAAAGGAGGCGTTCAAGACATAGATACAATTGAGAACCTCCTTCCAACCCCCAAAAAATGGTTATACAGAGCACACCATAAAGACAATCGATAACATGCATTGTGATTGTGTCCTTGATTATGGCCTTATTTGGGAGGACCACACGCCACTGGTGGTGTTTGCATATGACAACAGTTATCGCAGCACCATTGGAATGACCTTGTTTGAGGTTGTGTATGATCGATCATATAGATCCCCTATATGATAGACAATCATAGGGGAGGTAGCACTTATTATTCTTGTGTTGGTTCAGGAAACAACATAGAAGGTGCAGATTATACAGGAGCAGATGAAGACTACACAGAACTGGTATAAGTATTATGACTTCATGAGATGGATACCCTTGGAGTTTGAAGTGGGAGACCATGACTTCCTATGGGTATCACCCTGATGAAGATTACAGAGGTTTGGTCAGGGCGGCAAGCTATCTTGGAGGTCCATCAGACAATTCCAAATCCTTAGTAGAGTAGGCGAAGTGGCATAATGTTTAGATCTTCTCCATAGATTCACCAAGTGAATACTTTCTCCTATGTTCCATAGCAAAAAAGATACATGCATGATCCATCGCATGTTATCGACTAGAGTGAGATTAACATCGGTGATAGGGTGATGTTTGTGGAGTTCCGGATGGAGATAGAGTATCGAGAGGAGAGCGTCCTTCAGGGGTAGTCTGTTCCTCATGTGCAAGCTCATTGGATGTACATGAATCTACAGGATATCACATTAGAGCGGGAGGATTAGATATGTGCTCAGTAACACCATTTGTTTCCCTAGTTTTTTTGTAGCTTTCAGGGATGAAAATCCTTATGGTGTAGATAATGTAAAGACCTAAAAAAACCCATGTAATTTTTTCAAATTATTTGGGATTATTACGAGACTACAAAAATTTACAGCGTGTGAATTCGAGGATTGGGGTTCCTGGAATGAATTTTTGAACTTTTTTATGGGACATTCCTTATATGAGTGGGCGGAAATTTCTATATTTTGAAACAGTTACTGGATTAAAAATACAAGGTCACCATTGAATCTACAACACCATGATTCATTTATGGGAGGATAAACATCGACAGTAGTTGTTTGGGTGAAAAATATAGTTTTTACGACTTTTTAAAGAAATAATAAAATAATATGGGAATTTTTATTTTATTTCTTTTTTTCCAGCACCTATTGAGTGATGGTGGCTGGGACCACTAAGGTGGTCAATCTTTTAAATATGGGATATTAATTTCCTGGATACTCTTTGGTTGAGTAACCAACCCTTTTTAATTAATCGAAAACATTAATTATGTCAATTAATAAATATCATTAATATCCATGATGCCTTACTCACCCTTTTCTATATCTATTTAAATGGGGCTCGAGATATAGTTTTTGACACAGTTTCCCCAAGAGAGGAATATATGGTGATGTGATGTGACGCCTTCCACTGGTGGAGATGAAATCTCATGCGGCATCAAACCAACAGAGATGAACACATGTGGATTCCTCAAAGCATGGATTCTTCTTCCATCACTATGATGACGGGCAGTGGCTTCCTCTCCCCTCACCCTAGGGTTCTCTTTCTGTTGATTTGGAGGGGGAGGAGTCTCTGGTTCCTTCCCCCTCCCCTTTTTATCCCTTTTCCTATTTTCCCCTCCCCTTTATATTCCTTGGCCTTCCTTGATGTTGGGATTCAGTCTCATTTTCTCTTCATTGGTGCTCTGTTTCCACGCTTGCGACTAGACGATGACCGGCGTCGATCCACTAAATCTTGATGGCGATTTCAAGGTGATGTTCAGGATTGACTGCTCTGCGGTTAGGTATTGGTGGTATTGTTGTAGGTTCCTTGATGTTTCTGCCCTTTGGCTTCTCATTCCTCCTTCTAGCTTCTCATTCTTCTACTCCTCTCCATGTCGGATCTCGAGCAGTAGAATCTATGAGGATTTGGGTTCGTGGATCGGTGGTCGAAGGCTTTTTCCATTTTATCACTTGAAGGCTTCATTCGGTGTTTTTTGGCCGCTCATATCCTTGCCCTGGCATCGTGTTCCTTTGCGCCTCTCCCAGTCAGAGCCGAAGCAGTGGTACTAAGAAGTTTTGTGATGTGGGTTGTAGGCCATCGATGGGTGTGACCTGAGTCAGTATGGTTTCTGGTTTTTGGCCTCTAAGACGATGGACTTTTACAATGTTTTCATTATCAATGTCAATGGTGGTGTTTTGGTTTCAGGTTTTCTTAATTGTTCATTTTCCCTCAATGTGGTGATATGGTCGACGATGCCACGCCGGTATTCGGGTGGGCACGACGATGGAACGGTGGTCTTCAGATGGGAACGACATTGAAAATGTCTATAGATGATGGAATGGTTGAAGCGCCATTCTGTTTCGATGTTTGAAGCTTCGGTGGCATTGGTCAGTAGGGTTATCATTGGAATTGTCCAAAGATGGCGATGACGAGGTGGTACAATGCTGATGGCACGACACGAAAAGGCTCACTGCTCAAGGATACGTGTCCCAAGGCATACTGGTGGTGATTCATTGATGGTTTTTAGGTGATTTTGAATTTTGAATCAAAAACCAGATCTTGTGAAAGTGGTTTTAGATTTTTTATTTTGGTCATCTCATGTATGGATCGACTCGATTTTGAAAATAAAATAAAAATAGAATTATAAGTCAGTATGATGACTCCAATGATTGTCGAGGTAGGGGTTCTATTTTAATTCAAGTAATTCCCATGTTTATTCTCATAGTTCTTGAATTTGAATGTGGCCATTACTGGGGATTTGAACGAGGATTGTTATTATTTTAATTTTGTTGAAAATTACACCCACTTGGTATTATGTTAATGCAGAGGGTGGGGGAGAAACAAACAAGGCTCGGACCCTCCACAGCTTCATTCATGCCACGATATTCAGGTAACGAACAACAATCTTGTCAGAATTGTAAAGACCCGTAAATTTCAATGGAATTTTTTTTCATTTTCTTTGGGATTTTATGAGTACGCAGTTTCTAACTGTACCTGATTCTGAGGCCCGGTGTGCCCAGAATCGTTTTACGATGTTTTTCTAAGGTATTTTCAGTGAACGAACAAGTGGGTTTTTTTAATCTTTTGATTCGGTGCTTGGAATTGAAATACGAGGGCACTGATGAAACCGCATCGCCGGTAATTGCTTAAAAATACCTTTTCTAGAGTTGGGTTTGGTCTAGAGAAGAAGTTAACTTTTGGGTTTTCATATATAAATTAAATAAAATAGTGTGTGACATTATTTTATTTACTTGGTGGTTTATATCTCTAAAGAAAGGATAATATTTGAGGGGCCCACACGAACACTATCCCTTTTAGACTCCCTTAAAACCCCCTTTAACTCTTGGAATTACATGTTTTAATATGTTTTCCAACACTCCACCATCAATGAAGTGAATTAATTCATTTTTTTAATTAAAATCTTTTTGAATTCATCTCTCCACATTTAATTCACGTGTTGTCACTTTTATGAGGGATGACTCGTGGGTTTTGTGCAATAAAAATAATACAGAGAAAACTATATTATTTTTGGGGGGCTTAATTCCTTGGTGGAGAGATAAAAAGGAGAAAGAGGGGAGGGATAGTTTTTCTCCAACGAAGGAGAACGTTCTCTCTCGATGAAGAACGACCGACTACTCTTATATCCCTCCGCGGCAAGGGAGAAGATGCGACCATGGAGACCGACACCAATGACAATGTTATTCTTCCTCCGACATCGACAGAATCATTACCGTTCTTCTACGACGTCGTTATATCGTGATGCCTGACGTGCGACGTCAATTTCGAGGTAGGGGGTTTTCGTATATAGTGTTTATGTGAATTATTCCCTCGTGCATGGGTATTTAATTGCAGGGTGTTTGTATAATTTATTTTGAATAAATTATACCCTCGTCAATGATTAAGAGCTTGTGTTAAAATTATTTTCAATTTCTAACACCTTACGCGGAGGGTGCGCGCCGAACAAACATGGCCCGACAACCCTCTGTAGCTTATTTATTGATGTGAGGATTGACGGGCGATGACGGAATAGGCTGTAATGGTGATTTGAAGTCCCTGTATTGAAATACGGGTCTCGTAGTGGTCGTAGGTGCAGAAGGTAGGAGGAACGGACCACCAGAGCATGTCCGGTGGTCCACGAAATGCGGCAACGGCGGCAGTGGCGCGCTGCCGGAACAGAACCACTGCGGCAGAGATGCGGCGGTGGACCCAACCAGAATGGATTAGCCGTTCTGGAAATCTGAGGGGTGCAACTTAAGTGTCGTGCCAGCTGGCCGCCAACGCCCTCCCCTTGCCGGAACGGGGCGGGCTGAGCGGACCGGACCGCCAGTGCCGGCCGGGCAGGGTTGCACCGGCGGAGCCGGTCCCCGCCCTATCGGGCCGGACCCGGGTCGGGTCGACCCCATTCGGGCCGACCCAGGGGGTATCGGGCCGGGTCGGACCGGGCCCGAACCCCCTATTCTCGGGCATTTTCGTTCAAACACACGTAAATTGCGCTACGTACCTCCGATCGATGAACCATCAGTTGAGATGAGATTCTTGGATCGAGAGGGACATTTTGGTATATTACACTAAATGTTTTGGATAACTTTGTGTATGGTTGGGTTTTTTCGAACACGAAACCAAACAGGCCCTTGGAGCAGAAACCGTTATAACTCGAGCTTTGGTCGTCCTATTGACGTGTTGTCGACTTTGTTGGATTCCACTTAGTGAGGCAGAACTGTTTCATTACTTTGCTCGAGGTTTGGATGCAGTTGGAGTATGGTCGAGTTAGTTTTGACTTAACAACCAACCGGGCCCCCGAAACGAAAAAGCCATTGTAAAGAGCCATAAAATTCAAGGAAATTTTTTTCTTAATTTTCTTTGTAATTTTACAAGAGTGCGGTTTCTTGACGGGACCTGATTCCGAGGCCCGGAGTGCCCGGAATCATTTTCCGAAGTTTGGCTCGGGTACGTTCAGTGAACGAAAGAGCGGAAATTTCTAACTTTTGAACCGGTGCCCAGAATCAAATTCTGAGGGCACCGATGAACTCGCAGCTCCGATATTCGCTTAAGGGGACCTTTTCCGAGGTTGTGTTTATTGCGGGATGAATGATAGTTTTTGGGATTTAGAATAAGTTAAATAAAATTTGTGGAATACAATTTTTATTTTAACTTGTTGTTTTTTTTAAAAAAAACCTCCCAAAGGGAGTTAGGGGTGGGACCCATAACCACTTAACCTCCCTTGGGAGGATTAAGTGTGGTGGGCCCCACACGAACCCCAAATCCTCAACTTCTCTCAAAAACTCCCCTTTAACCCATTTCAATTACTTTTTGACAACTTGGCTTAATTAATTGAGGAGGGTTAATTTGAATTTCAAACCTTTGAATTTCTAAGAGGAAGGTTGTGTAATAAAAATAAGCATAAGCTTATTTTATTATTTTGGGTTGGTTTCCTTTACTCTTGAGAGGATTAGAGAGCTCTTTCTTCTTCTTCTTCTTCAAACTTTGACAAAGAACGCGAAGAACCTTCGAGCATCGACGAAGAACGCCACGTTCTCGGGAATCATCTTCCGTGATGCCATACCCGCGACACCGACGACGTACTCCTTCCACGTCATTTCATCCGCGACGATTTCCGACGACGAAATCTTCGTCAAATAACTTTGAATCCTCACTTCACGACATTGACGTTCTTCTTCCGTGACGCCGACCACCGCGACCCTCGTCTTCTGCGGGTCATTGACGATCATCGTTCTTGAAACCGAGGTAGGGGTTTGTTGTTGATTATTTATTTACTCTCGTTCTTTGTTCTAGAATTATAATCTTGTGGTTAATTATTTAAGGGTTATCATCTAACTAGAGGGGGGGGGGTCAGACTGCACAAACACGGCCGAATCCCCCCTCCTTTGTTCTGGATTATTATTATTTTCTTGTGGATGAACGAGATGGCGTGGTTCCGTCGCACCACGCGGGAATCATTCGACGATTTTTGCACGGCACCGTCGCGCCGCGCCGTGGAAAGTTTCATCATGAACGCGACGCCATCGCGCCGCGTCGAAGGAAACTCAAGGCACCGCGGCCGGAGCAGTGCTGCGGCGGAGGGTCGCGATGCCGACGCACCACGCAGGACGACGAAGACCGCGGACGGTTCCGGGCCGCGGCGGAAATGGGAAGACCGGCGGCCATCCGGGCCGTCGGTGTCGGAAGCTGGAAGGGGACAGGCTTTGCCGGTCTCGTTGAAGAAGAACCGGTCGGCCAGGTCGGGCCGGCCGGAAGGGGAAAACCGGGGGAATTTAATTCCCCCGGCCAACTTAAATGGCCGCCCATTAAAGGGGGGGGGGGGGGGCGGTTTCACAAAGGGGGGCAGGTGGCCCCCAGTTTTTCTCAAAGGCAGGCCCCCACGAGGGGGGCTGGTTTCTCAAAGGCACGGATTTAAGCCGCGCCCCCAGAAGGGAAGCGGGGGCTTTGCCCCCCGCGCGTGGCACCCGAGCGACGCCCAGGCCGCGCCGCCGCCGGCCGGGACGTGCCGCCGTGCCAGACCGCGCTGCCACGCCGTCAGCCGGGTCGGGTCGGGTCGACCCGGTTCGGGCCGACCCAGGGGGGGGGGGGGTCGGTCCGGACCCGGACCCCCCGTTTTCGAATCGACTTCGTTCTTTTGGCCATAACATCAGCTACGAACCTCCGATTGACGAACCGTCTTCGGCGATGCGATCCTTGGATCGAGACGGTCAATTCGGTATATCTCACTCAAGGTTTCGGAATACGTTGAGTTCACCTGGGTTGGTTCGTACACGAAACCAACCGGGCCCTCGGAGCGGAAACGCTCATATCTTAAGCTACGGACGTCCGATTGACGTGCCGTCAGCTTTGTTGGGTTCCTCTTTGTGAGACAGATCTTTTGGAATACTCCGCCCGAGGTTTGGACACAGGTGGAGTACGTTCAGGTTGGTTTTTCCTTAAAAACCAACCGGGCCCCTGGGACGAAAAAGCCAATAACTCTCAGACCGAGCGTCCGATCGACGCGTCGTCTGTTGCGTTGAGTTCCTGTTGGCGATACGGAACATTTGGATACATCAACTCTGGAATTTGTGACAGTTGATGTATCAGCCTCTCGGCTCGTGGAGCGGACCCTCCCAAACGAGCTTGCTGTGTGCGGGAACCCTAGTGCTGGCTGCGACTGCAACTGCTACTGCTACTGCTACTACTACTGTGACTGCGACGACGACAGTACAGAGATCATTAGTGGATTCGACGACGACGACTACAGCACTCATCGATCCTACGTGGATCAGTGCTACAGGTCTTGTGTGGGCTCGATCCTGTGTGGGTCCGATCCTGTGTGGGTCTTTGCGCTCAGCAGTCCTGTGTGAACCAGCGCCTACAGGTCCTGTGTGGGCCCGATCCTGTGTGGGTCATTGCGGGGGTTAGTTACCTATCGATCCTTCGTGGTTCCGATGACTTAGATGGATCAGAGATCATCATTATCGTCTTTCGAAGAAGTATACCTGTGTGGGCTGAATCCTTTTGCCTTCTTGTGTGGATTGTATTGTGCTATCCTATGTGGATTTCGTTTTGCTTTCCTGTGTGGAATACATTTACTTTCCTGTGTGGACAGAGTTGTACTTAGTCTCGGAGGTTGGAGCGTATTGTAATTGATGACCTAGGTATATGTATGGGTATATCCATAAGCAGTGTCGGTTGTTACTTCGTGTTTGTATCTATACTTTGTGGTTTATCCTTTGTGGATTTTGGGAGACCTTCGGGGGTCTCGGGGTCCCTACTGAGTAGCTTATACTCACCCCTGCACGGGCTATGCCCGCACTACGTTGTGTTGGTTGCAGACGACAGACATCGTTGATCTTGGCTGAGGCTTGCAGAGCAGGACGATACCTGGAGGTGGACCACTGGGCGGGATGTGTTCGGAGCGGACGGCGGGACCCGAGGAGCAGTGGAGATCTCTGTACCCACCCTTCATGTGGGATTTCTAGTGGACAGCTTGGAGTAGAGGCTTTTACTTTACAGTTGTTGTTTTCCCTTTCGAGTGGTACTTCACTTTCAGTTTGGGTTTGTATTCTGGCCCATTTACTTTTCCGCACTTTCAGTTGTACTCTATTTTCTCTTAGTGTTTACTTTCTGCTTGCATACTCTGTGGTGCTTGTTTACTTTACAAAGGCAATGCTTTCCCTTTTTACCGGGATTTACACCTTGTTTCTAGTCGCCAGCCCCTGGCCTATGGAAGGCGGGCTTGGGGTAGTCACGACACGGGACCCGAGGACGGGTCGTGACAAATTGGTATCAGAGGAGTTCCGTTCTACCGCGAACTCTGATCTTTTCTATGTGAAGCAATAATGTTTAGCGTATTGAGTGTGGTTATCAGTCCAGGGAGTCCATTGTTGGTGTGGCGGCCGATGTATCCATACACCAGGACCCTGACTTCTGATTTCCGACTTAATGCACAAAAACACTGATTGCGTGTTTGTTTCAATGTTTTCTTTGTGATTACTTTATATCATCTCACCATATATATTGTTCTGACCGTGGCACACCTGTTTCCTTTTCATGATGGCCCCATGACGGCAGCCAGCTAGGGTTCCGAGAGTCGAGCGTGACGACAGCCCACCGAGCGACGAGGCCTCGGTGCAGGGCCCTTTGTCAGCAGTGGCACCGGCGGTAGCACTACCCGCTGAGACACCGATGCTTCCAGCACCATCCGCTGACGATGCACGTCTTCTTGGAGCTCTGCACGAGTTCCAGTGCCAGCGACCGCCTAGGTTCCGTGGGTAGACGGACCCCCAGGCAGCAGAAGACTGGCTGGAGGTAGTGGTACGAGTTTTTAGGCTAGTGAGGACACCTGCAGACCTCATGGTGATCCTCGCTGCGAGCCTATAGCATGCAGCCGCGGGCCGATGGTGGATCTTGATGCTTTAGGTGCACGATGAGGCATCTCTACTATGGACGGACTTTGAGAGCCTCTTCCTCTCGGAGTTTGTCCCAGCCACCCTTCGTGCGGTGCGTATCCAGGAGCTTCTTCAGCTGCGGCAGGGTAGCATGACAGTCGCTCAGTACTCTGCGAGATTTTCTGATCTCTCGCGCTACTCCATCGACATGGTACGTGACCCATTCTTCCGGGCCCGGACCTTCGAGCAGGGTTTGAGGCACGAGATCAGGGCATCACTGATCTCCCTCAACATACCGACTCAGACAGGAGTACTGGAGCGGGCCCTTTTGATCGAGAGTTTCCTTGCTGAGTCTACACCAGCGCCGAGACCCACCGCAGGGCGGTACCTGGCAGATTCATCTACAGCAGGCAGTCGATGGATGACTCAGGGGTCCAGGCAGACCAGACCATTAGGCAGACGACCTTAGGACACTGGCTCAGCAGTGCGGGGCACACAGCGAGGAGCCAGTCTTTCGAGAGGAAGGCAGTGCTACTCGTGCTGTGGGAAGGGCCACATGGCTCGTGACTGCCCGACTCGCCGTGCCAAGGAGCAGCAGACGGTTGAGGGACCACCGAGGCAGAGGTAGAGGGTCGTCTATGGCGGTCCGCAAGGAGGAGGCGGATGAGGCAGAGGAGCTGGCCGAGAAGCAGGTGGTGGGCGACGCTTTGAGGCTCTACCACCACCACCACTAGGAGGTCCACCCCGACCATAGGGATTTGGCGATGAGAGACAGGCACAGCTCCAGGCAGTAGAGGCATATGACCATGGTGCACCTGAGATGATTCGAGGTACTATCTGTGTCTATTCCACCCTTGCTACAATACTTATAGACACAGGAGCGAGTCACTCTCTTATCGCCACTGCCCTTTTTTGGAGCTCGGAGATTCCGACAGAGTCGTTGGCTCAATCCTTACGGCTAGAGACTCCTACGGGAGTAGTATCGACGATTACGCACTAGTTCCGGCAGTGCGAGGTTACTCTAGGAGGTGAGAGCTTCGACTGTGATTTTCGTGTAGTAGTGTCGAGGCCTTACGATGTCATCATGGGCATGGATTGGTTAACTACGGTCCATGCACATATTGACTATTTTATGCGTAGGGTGCGATGTGTACGCAACAAAGGGAGTAGGTTCACCTTCACCGGCGAGAAGGGAGCCTTTGCAGCACATGATGGACTTCCGCGGAGAAGAGGACAGCCCATCACTCATCAGTTGGCTAGCCTCATCCTTGGAGCAGTTGACGTGCGGAGTCCTGGTTTTCCTGCAGTGGTGGATCAGTTTGCATACGTTTTTCCCGACGATGTTCCAGGGTTACCTCCTTGCAGAGAGGTAGACATTTTTATTGAATTGTACCCCGGGACAGCCCCGATATCCACTACAGCATATCAGATGACCCCCGCCGAGCTTTGAGAGCTACGGGTACAGTTGGAGGACTTGCAGGGCAAGGGGTTCATCCGACCCAGTGTTTCACCCTGGGCATCCCCGATATTGTTCGCCAAGAAGGCGGACGGGAGCTTGCGACTTTGTGTTGACTATCGACGCCTGAACCAGGTGACATTGAGGAACAAGTATCCGCTAACGAGGATTGATGACCTCTTTGATCAGCTCAAGGGAGCTTGGTGGTTCTCGAAGATAGACCTCAGGTCAGGCTGTCATCAGCTCAGAGTCAGAGAGGAGGTCGTGCAGAAGACGGCCTTCAGATGTCGGTATGGCCACTATGAGTTCTTGGTTATGCCTTTCGGCGTAACCAATGCTCCAGCATTGTTCATGGCCCTCCTGAACAGGATATTTCAGCCATACCTTGATCTGTTTGTCGTGGTCTTTATCGACGACAATCTGATTTACTCTACGACTGAGGAGGAGCACGCCTATCACTTGCGAGTTGTACTAGACACAATCCGAGAGCACCAGCTTTATGGTAAGCTCTCGAAGATCTAGTTCTGGATACGTGAGGTTCACTTCTTGGGACACATTATCTCTGAGGTGGGAGTTGCAGTGGATCCTGTGAAGATCGAGGCTGTGTTAGCATGGGAGCCACCCAGGAGCGTGACTGAGGTTTGGTGTTTCTTGGGACTAGCTGGATACTATCGGAGATTCGTGTCAGACTTCTCTAGAGTTGCAGAACCACTCACAGCTTTGACGAAGAAGGGGAAACCCTTCGTATGGTCAGACAGATGTCAGCAGAGCTTCCAGGAGCTGAGACAGAGATTGACCAGCGCACCAATCTTGAGGTTGCCTGAGGAGGGAGTAGGGTACGTAGTTTACTGCGATGCATCAGGGACCGAACTCAGATGTGTTCTGATGCAGGAGCGGGCAGTGATCGCCTATGGACCACGTCAGTTGAGGCTGCATGAGCAGAACTACGCTACCCATGACCTGGAGTTAGCAGTAGTGGTCTTCGCTCTGAAGACATGGCGACATTACCTAATGGGCGAGCATTTTACAGTCTTTTCTGATCATCAGAGTTTCAGGTATATCTTCTCGCAGAAGGACCTGATCCTGAGACAGCGGCGATGGCTCGAGTTCCTCCAGGACTATGAATTTGAGATAGTCTATACTCCTAGGAAGGGGAACGTAGTAGCCGATGCCCTCAGCAGGAGGACGGGCATTCATCTACTTGAGGAGGCGATGGAGAAGCTAGCCTCTTTGCAGATATCCTTCGTGGATAGAGATGGGGAAGCCTTCCTCCAGTCTCTCACATTCACCCCTCCACTACTGCAGCGGGTCAGAGAGGCACAGCGTGAGGACGCTGACTGTGAGACACGGCGTGCATAGATATCCTCGGGACATGCATCGGATGGTTTCTCCCTTGGAGTAGAGCATGACATCCTTTTTAGAGGACGTACCATGGTACAAGTCGCTTTGCGAGAGGAGGTGCTGAGAGAGTTTCACACTTCTCCTTTGGCGGTACATCTTGGAGTGGCGAAGATGTACCAGGATCTGAGACGACAGCACTGGTGGCCGGGCATGATGAAGGCTGTAGCAGAGTTCGTTTCTCGATGCCTCACCTGATAGCAGGTGAAGGTAGAGCATCAGGTACCAGCAGGCTTGGTACAACCCTTGGAGGTTCCAGAGTGGAAGTGGGACAGCATATCTATGGACTTCGTGACTGGACTTCCACGCACTTCTAGAGGTCAAGACTCCATCTGGGTGATTGTTGACCGAATCACCAAGTCGGCACACTCCTTACCCATCAGAGAGCAGGGCTCAGTGGAGAGCTTGGGACGTCTCTACATTCAGGAGATTGTGCGGCTCCACGGTGTGCCATCATCTATCATCTCCGATCGAGATGCTCGCTTTTACTTCCCGGCTTTGGAAGGGGTTACAGGAGGCGTTCGGGACGCAACTATGTCTGAGCACAGCTTTTCACCCTCAGACAGATGGTCAGACGGAGAGGACCATCCCGACTCTCGAGGAAATGCTCCACGCATGTGTCCTCGACTTTGGTCATAGCTGGGAGGACCACCTACCCTTGGTGGAGTTTGCGTACAATAACAGCTACCACTCCACCATCGGGATGGCACCGTATGAGGCGTTGTACGGCCGACCTTGTAGATCTCTTTTGTGCTGGACAGACCCTGGGGAGTCAGCACTTGTGGGACCGGAGATGGTCCAGGCCACGACAGTGAAGGTCCAGGTCATCCAGGAGCAGATGAGGACAGCTCAGAGCCTGTAGAAGTCATACGCTGACAAAAGGCAGAGGCCACTAGAGTTTGAGGATGGCGACCGCATCTTCTTGCGGGTCTCACCTCGATGTGGTATTCAGAGATTTGGCCGAGGCGGCAAGTTCTCTCCGCGCTTCATCGGACCCTTCCAGGTCCTCAGCAGGATTGGCGAGGTGGCGTATCGCCTGGCTCTACCACCTCAGTTGCGCTGGGTGCATGACGTCTTCCACGTATCTCAGCTGAGGAGATACGTGCACGACCCGACGCACATCATTGACCACGGGGAGCTTGACGTTGACGATGGGGCGACTTTTACGGAGGTCCTGGTGGAGATAGAGGATCGATAGGAGAAGGTCCTATGTGGGCGATCGATTCCTCTTGTGCGCATCATATGGAAGCACGAGAACCTCCAGGAGAGCACATGGGAGCGGGAGGCTCAGATGCGTGCTCAGTACCCTCTTTTGTTTCCCTAGTTTTTGATGTATCTTTACGGGGACGTAAAGCCCTGAGGTGGGAGAAATGTAAATAACCGTAAAATTCAAGGGAAAATTTTTTCTTAATTTTATTTGGAATTTTACAAGAGTGTGGTTTCTGACGGAACCTGATTCTGAGGCCCGGAGTGCCCAGAATCATTTTCTGAAGTTTGGCTCGGGTACATTCAGTGAACGAACGAGCAGGGATTTCTAAATTTTGAACCGGTGCCCGGAATCAAATTCCGAGGGCACAGATGAACTCATAGCGCCGGTATTCTCTTAAGGGGACCTTTTCCGAGGTTGCGTTTATTGCGGGATGAATGTTAGTTTTTGGGTTTCAGAATAAGTTAAATAAAATTTGTAGAATACAATTTTTATTTTAACTTGTAGTTTTTTTTAAAAAACCTCCCAAAGGGAGTTAGGGGTGGGACCCACAACCACATAACCTCCCTTGGGAGGATTAAGTGTGGTGGGGCCCACACGAACCCCAACTCATCAACTTCTCTCAAAAACTCCCCTTTAACACATTTCAATTAATATTTGACAACTTGGCTTAATTAATTGAGGAGGGTTAATTTGAATTTCAAACCATTGAAATTCTAAGAGGAAGGTTGTGTAATAAAAATATGCTTAAGATTATTTTATTATTTTGGGTTGGTTTCCTTTGCTCTTGATAGGATTGGAGAGCTCTTTCTTCTTCTTCTTCAAACTTTGACGAAGAACGCGAAGAACCTTCGAGCATCGACGAAGAACGCCACGTTCTCGGGAATCATCTACCGCGACGCCATACTTGTGACACCGACGACGTACTCCTTCCACGTCATTTCATCCACGACGATTTCCCGTGACGAAATCGTCGTCAAAGAACTTTGAATCCTCGCTTCACGACATCGACGTCCATCTTCCGTGACGCCGACCACCGCGACGCTCGTCTTCCGCGGGTCGTTGACGATCATCGTTCTTGAAACTGAGGTAGGGGTTTGTTGTTGATTATTTATTTACTCTCGTTCTTGGTTCTAGCATGATAATCTTGTGGTTAAATATTTAAGGGTTATCATCTAACGAGAGGGGGGGGGGGGTCGGACCGCACAAACACGGCCGAATCCCCCCTCCTTTGTTCTTGATTATTATTATTTTCTTGTGGATGAACAAGATAGCGTGGTGTCGTCGCACCATGCGGGAATCATTCGACGATTATTGCACGGTGGCGTGGAATGTTTCATCATGAACGCGACGCCGTCGCGCCGCGTCGAAGGAAACCGAAGGCGCTGCGGCCGGAGCGGGGCCGCGGCGGAGGGGCGCGCTGCCGACGCACCACGCCGGACGATGAAGATCGCGGCCGGTTCTGGGCCGCGGCGGAAACGGGAAGACCGGAGGCCAGCCGGGCAACCGGTGTCGAAAGCCGGAAGGGGACCGGCTTTGCCGGTCCCGTTGAAGAAGAACCGGCCGGCCAGGTCGGGCAGGCCGGAAGGGGAAAAACCGGGGGAATTTAATTCCCCCGGCCAACTTAAATTGCCCCCCATTAAGAGGGGGGCCAGTTTCACAAAGGGGGACAGGTGGCCCCCAGTTTTTCTCAAAGGTAGGCTCCCATGAGGGGGGGCCGATTTCTCAATGGCGCGGCTTTCAGTCGCACCGCCAGCAGGGAAGCGGGTGATTTGCCCCCCGCGCGTGGCACCCAAGCGGCGCCCAGGCCGCGCCGCTGTGCCGGACCGCGCCGCTGCGCCGGGCCGCGCCGCCGGCCGGGCCGGGTCGGTTCGACCCGGTTTGGGCCGACTCGGTTACGCCCGACCTAGGGGGGGAGTGGGGGGGCGGGCCGGGTCGGCCCGGACCCAGACCCCCCGTTTTCGAATCGACTTCGGTCATTTGGCCATAACATGAGCTACGAACCTCCGACTGACGAACCGTCAGCAGCGATGCGATCCTTGGATCGAGACGGTCGATTTTTTATATCGCACTCAAGGTTTCAGAATACTTTGAGTTCGGCCGGGTTGGTTCGTACACGAAACCAACCGGGACCTCGGAGCGGAAACGCTCATATCTTAAGCTACGGACATCCGATTGATGTGCCGTCAGCTTTGTTGGGTTCCTCTTTGTGAGAAGGATATTTTGGCATACTCCACCTGAGGTTTGGACGCAGGTGGAGTACGGTCGGGTTGGTTTTGCCTTAAAAACCAACCGGGCCCCTGGGACGAAAAAGTCAATAACTCTCAGACTGGGCGTCCTATCGACGCGCCGTCTGTTGCGTTGAGTTCTTGTTGGCGATACGGAACTTTTGGATACATTAACTCTGGACTTTGTGACAGTTGATGTATCAGCCTCTCGGCTCGTGGAGCAGACCCTCCCGAACGAGCTTGCTGTGTGCGTGAACCCTAGTGCTGGCTGCGACTGTGACTGCTACTACTACTGCTACTGCTACTGTGACTGCGACGACGACAGTATAGAGATCCTTAGTGGATTCGACGACGACCACTACAACACTCACCATTCCTACGTGGATTAGTGCTACAGGTCCTGTGTGGGCCTTATCCTGTGTGGGTCCAATCTTGTGTGAGTCTTTGCGCTCAGCGGTCCTGTGTGAACCAGCGCCTACAGGTCCTGTGTGGGCACAATCCTGTGTGGGTCATTGCGGGGGTTAGTTACCTATCGATCCTTCGTGGGTCCGACAACTTAGATGGATCAGAGATCATCTTTATCTTCTTTCGAAGAAGTATACCTGTGTGAGCTGAATCCTGTTGCCTTCCTGTGTGGATTGTATTGTGCTATCCTGTGTGGATTTCGTTTTTCTTTCCTGTGTGGAATACGTTTACTTTCCTATGTGGACTGAGTTGTACTTGGGCTCGGAGGTTGGAGCGTATTGGAATTGATGACTTAGGTATATGTATGGGCATATACCTAAGCAGTGTCGGTTGTTACTTCGTGTTTGTATCTATCCTTTGTGGTTTATCCTTTGTGGATTTTGGGAGACCTTCGGGGGTCTCGGGGTCCCTACTGAGTAGCTTATACTCACCCCTGCACGGGCTATGCCCGCACTACGTTGTGTTGGTTACAGACGATGGACAGCGTTGATCTTGGCTGAGGCTTGTAGAGCAGGACGATACCTGGAGGTGGACCACTGGGCGGGACGTGTTCGGAGCGGACGACGGGACCTGAGGAGCAGTGGAGCTATCTGTACCCACCCTCCAGGTGGGATTTCCAATGGACAACTTGGAGTAGCGGATTTTACTTTACAGTTGATGTTTTCCCTTTCGAGTTGTACTTTACATTCAGTTTTGGTTTGTATTCTGGCCCATTTACTTTTCCGCACTTTCAGTTGTACTCTGTTTTCTCTTAGTGTTTACTTTACGCTTTCTTACTCTGTGGTGCTTGTTTTCTTTACAAAGGAAATGCCTTCCCTTTTACCAGGATTTACGCCTTGGTGCTAGTCGCCAGCCCCTGGCCTATGGAAGGCTGGCTTGGGGTAGTCACGGCACGGGCCCCGTGGACGGGTCGTGACAGCCATTAACTCTCAGACCGGGCGTCCGATTGATGCGCCGTCTATCGCGTTGTGTTCCTATTGACATGACGGAACATTGCGATACATCAACTCTGGTCTATGTGAAAATTGATGTATCGACCTCTTGGCTCATGGAGAAGACCCTCCCGGAACGAGCATGCTGTGTGCGGAAACCCTTTAGCTTGCTGAGACTTGATGACTGTTGATCAATCAACTCGGAGTGTTTCGATAGCCCATTGGGGAGCGCTTGGTTATAACGTCAGACCCATGGCGGAGGAGTGTTTGGATTTCACGGCAGACCCGCGGTACTCAATAGAAGGAGTAACTATGTAGGCTATGAGGGGGAGAGCTTGATTGTAGCGGCATACCCATGGTGGGAAGCGCTTGGTTGTAACAGCAGGCCCACAGTACTCGACAGGTGGAGTACTAAAGCAGTCCAAGGTTAGTGGGAAGAGTTTGTTTGTAGCTGCAGGCCCACTGTAATCAATAGAGGAGGAGTTCCCCAGCAGCTATGAGTTCGACGATAAAGACTTTCGTACTTGAATCCTCCATGGGTTCGATGACGATGACAACCATATTGGAATCCTCTGTGGGTTCGACGGTGAAGACTTTCGTACTGGAATCCTCCTGGGATAGACGGTGAAGACTTTCTTACTGTAATCCTCTATGGGTTTGATAGTGAAGACTATCATACTAGAATCCTCAGTGGGTTCGACGATGACAACAACCTTACGGGAATCCTCCATGGGTTCAGCAGTGACAACTACTATACTAGTATCCTACGTGGGTCCCATCTTAGATGAATCAGTGGATACATCTGATCACCTCTATCACCTTATGAAGAAGTTTACATGTGTGAACTGAGTCTTGACTTTCGATCATTATCTTGGATATGATTGTCATATTTTCCTGTGTGTACTTGTGGTGTTCTCCTATGTGGACTGTGTTGTTCACTCCTTCATGGACTTGCAGTGTTCTCCTGTGTGGACTGATTTGTGCTCTCCTATGTGGATTTGTTGAGTTCTCTTATGGGTTGAGTTGTGTTCTCCTGTGTGGACCGGGTTGTACCTGGGATTTGGAGCTAGAGCCGAACTGGATTTGATGACTTAGGTATATGTATGGGCATATACCTAAATATAGTTAGTTGTTACTTCATGATTGTATCATTTCGTTGTGGTTTATCCATTGTGGATTCAGGAAGACCTTCAGGGGTTTCGGGGTCCCTACTGAGTATTGTATAGTCACCCATGCACGGGCTTCTCCCACACTTCGTTGTGTTGGTTGCAGATGACGGACATCACTGATCGTGGTTGAGGCCTGTAGAGCTGGACGGAACCCGGAGGTGGATCTCACGATTAGTCGGTACCCGGAGGTGGATCTCACGATGAGTCGGTACCCGGAGGTGCCTCTCACGATGAGTCGGTACCCGGAGGAGACGGACGGATGTGGAGTACTAAGGAGGACATATGTACCTACCCTTCAGGTAGAAATCCAGAGGACGATCTAGGAGAAGCTTTTCACCTTTCAGTTGTTGTCATTTGAGTTGTACATTACTTTCTAATGTAGTTGTACCTTTCTTTTGGGATTGTATTTCCGGCCCCTTGTACTTTCAGCACGTTTGGTTTTACTACTTATAGTGTAGCTTCAACTTGTACTCTGTTTTGTTGTTTACTATTATAAAGGAAATGCCTTACCTTTTTTGGGATTTACGCCTTTGGTTCTAGTCACCAGACCCTGGCCTATGGAAGGTGGGCTTGGGGTAGTCACGGCACGGGCCCCGAGGACGTTTTGGGACAAATTGGTATCAAAGGAGTATGTTTATACCGAAAAACTCAAGACTCTGATCTTTCTTATATGTTATGAAATAGCGTTAATGGTATTGAGTGTGGTTATCATTATAGGGAGTATAGTGTTGGTGCAGCGGCCGACGTATCCATACACTAGGACCGAGACTTCTAATTTTCGACTCAGTGCACGAAAACACTGATTGGATATGTGTCTCAAAAGTTTTCATTGTGATTACTTTGTGTCAGATCACCATAAATCGTTGACCATGTCACATCTGTTCAGGATGTCTCTATGCAGATAGTTAGTTGGAGTTCCGAGAGGGTACTCGATGATGGCCCACCGAGCGACGAGGCTCCGGTGTAAGCCCCCTTACTAGGTTGGCAGCTTCGAGTGGTGTACCAGCAGCAGCAGCACCTGTTAGGTAGATGATTCCACCAACCGTACTAGTGGACGATGCATGATGATAGAGTGTGTTGCATGACTTCCAGCAGCAGAGGCCTCCATGGTTAAGAGGTGAGTCAGATTCCCAGGAAGTAGTGGAATGGATGGAGGCGATTGTTAGATTTTTCCGCCTAGTTGAGGCACCAGTAGGGTGGATGGTGGGCGTAGCTACTGGTGTTTCCCAGTGAGTGACCATGAGGTCGGTCCGCAAAGAGATGAGGCTTTGGTACATGGAATGATGCTTGAGATAGTACCATTGGGTAGTGTTCCAGCTATATCACTACCTGTGGGTCAGCAGACACTACCGGCTGAAACGGTAGAGGATACCTGTAGGCATAGTGGCTTACCTATGTTTCAGCATCAGATATCCCTCATGTTCCGAGGCAAGCTGACTCACAGGTGGCTGAGGAGGTGGCTGAGAGTTTCCTAGAGCTTGGACAGCTTCGGCAGGACGACGTGTCAGTAGCTGAGAATTCATTAGGGCATACCATACCATTCTTGGTACTCGATGACTACGATGTGATCAGTGCTTCAGGGCCCAGACTTTTGAGTGAGGTATGTCTGAAGGAAATCTGAGCCATCACTTCTTCCTCTATGCATTACTACTTATACTAGGGTTCTAGAGAGAACCTTTGTGGTTGATAATTCTTTGGTTGAGTGGATGCAGCCAGTACAGGTTAGCTTTGGGAAAGTAGGAAACTAGTGCCCGTATCGGAGACTTGGGCATGTAAAATGTTTCAAGTAGCTGGAGTGAAAAGGATAGATGAATTTGTAGGGAAGCAGACATGGAAGTGGAGCTAGGAGAGTAGCATGGGGTGGTGAACATTTTTCATGTTGCAACCACCGGCCTTTGTAATCCCCGCTAGGCTTAGGAATCTGGAGGGCAGGAGAAAGAGTAGAGGCATGCGGTCAAGGAGTGTGAGTGAAAGGGCTCTATGGATTATTTGAAGTATGGACTATGTCTTCTAATAGCTGCCATAGAAACAGACTTCGATACAAATAATTCATTCCTTCCATGAATCTTGTCACGGACATAGAGTTTCCAGTTAAGCTGTTGACTTGACCCTCAGGTCTGTAGATACCATTGGGAGGAGACTCAAGAATCACACATACACCGACGGTGTGATTTGACTCTTGAGGTGAGAGATTCAGTTGAAACCTCTTGGTGACAGCATTGAGGCCTTAAGACTTTAGTTTGAGTTTTGAATGGGCAATCACAGTTCATACACAAATTGATGGAATTAGGCAGACGTCAGGATGGGTTTTCCTTGGTCAGCGAAAAGGAAACCCCAGGAAGCACAATTTAACTCATGCTTAGGAGGGTGTAGTCGTCCACTCATTGGTCGTCCAACCTTACCCTCGTTGTTGTAGGAGTTATGAGTTTCAGTTCTAATCAAGAAATGGAGGCCTCTAGAGTTTGAGGATGGCGACCACATTCTTATACGGGTATCACCTCCACAAGGTTTACAGAGATGCAGCCGAGATGGTGAGATATCTCCGAGGTTCAACGGACCATTCTAGGTCCTTAGCAGGGTTGGCGAGGTGGTTTACCGCTTGACCATTAAACCACAGTTTCACAGGGTGCATGAAGTCATCCATGTATCTCAGCTAAGGAGATACGTTCATGACCTTTCACACATCATCGACTGCATGGATTTGGACGTCGATGGCGGGGAGAATTTCATAGAGGTTCTAGTGGAGAACGAGGATCGAAAGGAGCAGGTCCTATGTGGATGGTTGATTCCTTAGGTTCACTTTTAGATGGCAACACTAGGTCCTCCAGGAGAGAACTTGGAAGCGGGAGGCTTAGTTGTGTGCTCAGTACCCTCATTTGTTCCCCTAGTTTTTGATGTATCTTTACGGGGAGGTAAAACTCTGAGGTGGGAGTAATGTAAAGACCTTTAAATTTCAAGGGAATTTTTTTATTATTATTTTTGGGATTTTATGTGTACGAAATTTTTGACGGCACCTGATTCCGAGGCCCGGTGTGCCCAAAATAATTTTCCGATGATTTTCTCGGGAACGTTCAGTGAACGAACGAGCGGGTTTTTCTATCTTTTGATCTGGTGCTCGGAATCAAAATCTGAGGGAACCGATGAAACCGCAATGCCAGTAATTTCATAAAAAGACCTTTTCTAGAGTTGCGTTTGGTCGAGAGTAGAATTTAAATTTTGGGTTATTATTTATAAATTAAATAAAATAGTGTGTGACATTATTTTATTTACTTGGTGGGTTTGATCTCCAAAGGGAGGATAATGTTTGAGGGGCCCACACAAACACTACCCCTTTTAAACTCCCTTGAAACCCCCTTGAAGTCTTGGAATTCCATGCTTTAATATGTTTTCCAACACTCCACCATCAATGAAGTGAATTAATTCATTCTTTTAATTCAAATCTTTTTGAATTCATCTCTCCACATTTAATCCATGTGTTTCCGCTTTTATGAGGGATGACTCTTGGGTTTTGTGCCATAAAAATAATAGAGATAATACTCTATTATTTTTGGGGGTCTTAAATCCTTGGTGGAGAGCTAAGGAGAAGAAGGAGCGAAGGGAGAGTTCTCCTCCAATGAAGAAGAACGTTCTCTCTCGATGAAGATCGACCAACTACTCTTCTCTCCCTCCATGTCAATGGAGAAGATGCTTACCATGGTGACCGACACCAACGACCATGTTCTTCTTCCTCCGACGTCGATGGAATCATTACTGTTATACTGTGACGTCGTTCTATCGCGATTCCTGATGTGTGGCGTCAATTTCGAGTTAACGGGTCTTTGTATATAGTGTTTATGTGAATTATTCCCTCGTGCGTGGGTATTTAATTGAAGGGTGTTTGTATAATTTATTTTGAATAAATTTTACCCTCTTCAATGATTAAGAGATTGTGTTAAAATGATTTTCAATTGATAACACCTAATGCGGAAGGCGCGTGCCGAACAAACACGGCCCGACAACCCTCCACAGATTGTTTAATGACGTGCGGATTGAAGGGAGACAACAAAACGGGCAGCAATGGTGATTTGAAGTCTTCACAGTGAAATACGGGTCCTGTAGTGGCTGTAGGCATAGATGGCAGGAGGAATGGACCACATGAGCGCGTCCAGTGGTCCGCGGAAAGCGGCAGTGGCGCACCGCCGGAACAGAACCGTCGCAGCTGAGCTGCGGCGGTGGACCAAACCGGAATGGCTTAGCCATTCCAAAAATCTGAGGGACAAGGCTTATGTGTCGTGCCAGCTAGCCGCCAACGCCCTCCCCTGGCCGAACCGGGGCAGGCTGAGCAGACCGGACCACCAGGGCCGGCCGGGCCGGGTCGCACTGGCTGTGCCAGATCGCACCAGCCAGGACGTGTCACGCCGTCTATGCTGGGTCACACCGGCGGGGCCGGGCCGTGCCACGCCCTATCAGGCCGGACCCGAATTCAGGTTGGGTCGACCCAGTTTGGGCCGACCCAGGGGGTATCGGGCCGGGTCGGACCAGACCCGAACACCCAATTCTCAGGCAGTTTTGTTCAAACACCCATAACATGGGCTATTGATTTCTGATCGATGCACCGTCATTGGAGATGCTATCCTTGGATCAAGATGGTCGTTTCAGTATATTACAATAAATGTTTCAGATAAATTTGGGTACGGCGGGGTTGGTTCGAACACGAAACCAACTGGGCCCTCGGAGCAGAAACGCCTAAAACTCGAACTCGGGACGTCCGATTGACATGTCGTCGACTTTGTTGGATTCCTATTAGTGAGATAGAAATTTTGGTTTACTCCGATAGAGGTTTAGACTTAGTTGAAGTACGGTTGAGTTAGTTTTGACTTAAAATCCAACCGGGCACCTAGAATGAAAAAGCCACTAACTCTAAGACTGGGCGTATGATTTACGCGTCGTCTGTTGCGTTGTGTTTCTATTGAAATGAAAGAACATTGAGATAAATCAACTCTGGACTATGTGACAGTTGATGTATCGAACTCTTGGCTCATGGAGCAGACCCACCCGGAATGAGCATGCTGTGTGCGGAAACCCTACAGCTGGCTGAGACCTGATGACTCTTGATCGATCGACTCAGAGTGTTTCGATAGCCCAGTGGAGAGTGATTGATGTAGCGGTAGACCCATGGTGGAGGATTGCATGGTTGTAGCGGAAGACCCGCGGTACTCATAATAAGGAGTACCTCTGTAGGCTATGAGGGGGAGCGCTTGGTTGTAGCAGCATGCCCATGGTGGGAAGCATTTGGTTGTATCAGCAGTCCCACTGTACTCGACAGTTGGAGTACTACAACAGTCCAAGGTTAGTGGGAAGTTCTTGGTTATAGCGGCAGACCAACTGTACTCGATAGAGGAGGAGTTCCCCAACAGCTATGGGTTCGATGGTAAAGACTTTCATACTAGAATCCTCCGTGGGTTCGACGAAGATGAAAACCGTATTGGAATCCTCTGTGGGTTCGACGGTGAATAATTTTGTACTATAATCCTTAGTGGGTTCGACGGTGAAGACATTCGTACTGGAATCCTCCATGGGTTCGATGGTGAAGACAATCGTACTGGAATCCTCAGTGGGTTCGACGGCGACGATAACCGTACGGGAATCCTCCATGGGTTCAACTGTGATGACTACTATATTAGTATCATATGTGGGTCCCAGCTTAGATAAATAAGAGGCTACATCTAATCACCTCTATCACCTTACGAAGAAGTATACCTGTGTGAGTTGATTCTTGACTTTCGATCATTATCTTAAATATGATTGTCATGTTTTCCTGTGTGGACCTGTGGTG
This sequence comes from Viscum album, assembly GCA_963277665.1. Classification (NCBI taxonomy): domain Eukaryota; kingdom Viridiplantae; phylum Streptophyta; class Magnoliopsida; order Santalales; family Viscaceae; genus Viscum; species Viscum album. Next base: position 37,571,940 of record OY728157.1, on the reverse strand, counting down.
TTCTCATGTGTGGACTATGTTGTTCAATCCTTCGTGGACTTGTAGTGTTCTCCTGTGTGGACTGAGTTGTGCTGTCCTATGTTGATTTGTTGAGTTCACTTGTGGGCGGAGTTGTGTTCCCCTGTGTGGACCAGGTTTTACTTGGGATCTGGAGCTAGAGCTGAACTGGATTTAATGACATAGGTGTATGTATGGGCATATACCTAAGTAGAGTTCGTTGTTTCTTCGTGATTGTAACTTTTCTTTCTGTTTTATTCATTGTGGATTCAGGGAGACCTTCAGGGGTCTTGGGGTCCCTACTGAGTATCGTATACTCACCCCTTCACGTGCTTCGCCCGCACTTCATTGTGTTGGTTGCAGACGACGGACTTCACTGATCATGGTTGAGGCTTGTAGAGCTAGACGGAACCTGGAGGAGGATCTCAAGATGAGTCGGTACCCGGAGGTGGATCTCACGATGAGTCGGTACCCAGAGGTGGATATCACGATGAGTCGGTTCCCGTAGGAGACGAACGGACGTGGAGTACCAAGTAATACATTTGTACCCACCCTTCAGGTAGGAATAAGAAGGACAATCTAAGAGCTACTAGTCACCTTTCAACTGTTGTCATTTGAGTTGTACATTACTTTCTATTGTAGTTGTACCTTTTTTTGGGCTTGTATTTCTGGCCCCTCGTATTTTCAGCACGTTTGGTTTTACTGGTTACTTAGTGTAGCTTCATCTTGTACTCTATTGTGTTGTTTACTTTTATAAACGCAATCCCTTCCCTTTTTTGGGATTTACACCGTTGGTGCTAGTCTCCAACCACTGGCCTATAGAAGGCGGGCTTTGGGATGTCATGACCTGGGCCCCGAGGACGGGTCGTGACAAGAATCTCGAATTTGAGATCTCCATAGTGGTGAAAGCATCCCCGAAGGCCCGAATGCATGATCCAGATGGAAAACACACCACCGAGCACACCCGATGGCCTGCGGAAGATCCGCTGACATGACCCTCATGTGGTGGCACAGGCGACCAGTGCTGGCAGCAAAGGCAGCGGCCGGTGCTCACATTTCACGGAAGAGGGTGGTTCCACGGCAGACCCAAACGCACGACTGACAACCAGACATCCATGTTTGTGAGGTGGCGCGCCCACACGAGCTGCGAAGAAGGATTCACGACTAGAGGTTGACCTGCACCCTGCGGTTTTTGTGGACCACGTGGGGGATCAATGTAGCACATATAATTGAAGACCTTTAGGGTTCTTCTTAAGCCGTTCAGGGAGCTAGCAGCCACCCAGTAGGGGATCCGCACCAGTGCAGTGGACCACATCGCCTAGCGGTCACGTCTAGTCGAGGGAGCCGGGCCGGTCCGCACCCCAGCCTAACTGGGCCGACATAGGCTAATTTGGGCCTGACTCGGTTGGAATCAGATCGGATCGTGTCGGCCGGATCTCGGTCGGTTTTTCCCATTCCAGGGTGGGCCTGGTCAGTGCTACCGGGTCATACCAGACCCGGACCCTTTTGGGCCAAGATAAACTTATATGACTATATCATGCAAACCCTAATTAATTTAGACATATTTTTATGGTTTTTGGATCCTTCGAACAATTAATTCTTTTTGAGATACTTTAAGATGTTTTTGGAGAATGTCGAAGTACAACCGGGTTGGGTCAACCTAGAATCCAACCGGGCCCCCGGAACTAAAATGATTGTAACTTATAAACTGTTCTTCTTGTCGACGCGCTATCTATTGAGTTGGAACCCTTATGACATGACATATTATTGGATATCTTCAACATGGGACTTCATGTCAGTTAAAATACAACTAATTTCATGAGAAGAGGATTTTCCCAGAAAACAGTGTAATTTGTGCAGGAGTCCTGTGAATAGTTGAGATGTAAATATTGAAGAGTGATTATATGTGAATCAGCACCCATTGATTCTATGTGAATCAACACCCAATGATTCTGTGTGAATCAACACCCAGAATTTCTGTGGGAATCAGCACCGAGCGATTCAATGTGAAGAAGCACCCAACGATTCCATATGAACCATCACCCAATGATTATGTGTGAATAAGAACCTATCGATCCTTTGTTTGTCATGAGAGTTTTAATATCTATCAATCTTGTTTGGGTTAGCATTACTTCCTATTGACATAGTAAAATGATCTAGACTTACGACTAATCATTTGTACTGTTGTACTTCTTTTATGCCTGGATTGAGCTGTGACTATTTCTTTGTGCTTTGTGACTGAGATCATCATTGTGTTACTCCTCTGTGGAATTCTAAGAGACATTTGGGGGTCTTGGGGTACCTATGAATTATTTTTATAATTACCCCTACATGGGCTTCACACGCACCTTATTTTGTCTTGTGTAGACGACGAGCAACCATGACTGGGACTTGGGGAACTAGGACATGATGGTTGTCTACGGTGATAGTTGACGTGGAGAGCTGTGGAGAAGATCTATACCTACCCTTCAGGAAGAATTCCTGGTGGATTCTCATAGGAGTAGTTTTTTGTTTTTTTTATTTGTATCTTTTCAGTTGCACAGGTATTCTGGCCCCTTACTTTCAGTACTGACTTTTACTGCAATAGTTTTACATCGCTGTTTCATCTTGTTGTGTTATAGTATATATGTTTGTAGATGTTTAATTGAATTTCCATCCCGTTTTATGGATACAACTTTCTGGTGCTAGTCGTTAACCCCTGTCCTATTAAAGGCGGGTTGGGGTAGTTAATGCATGAGACCTAGGGGCGGGTCATGACAATGGAGTACACCAAATGTTTTTTAAGTTATTTTTTCTATAAATGCGAGTTATCATAATATATTTTGTTTTCATATGAAAGGAAAATCTATAACTGGTATAATTTTCTATTTTTACATTGAATTTGATTTATGAATTTAGGATATAAGAATTATCCTCAGATAATTTTTTTAAATTTTAGAATTTTTTTTATTTATATAGAGAAAATGTATGTTTTCCAAAATGATATAACATTTATCGCATTATCAATATACTAGAAACACTAAATAGTTTATAAAATAATCTTATTATTAAAAAATTATATTTTGGATTAAAACTATGTATTATTTAAATTAAAATTAATCATTGAAAAAATTTCCTCAACATTTTAGAATATAAGTGGAAATTTATTCATATTTAATACCATTTTAATATATATATTCTAATTAAAAGTTTCATGGTAATATACAAATTTTTACTTATTTTTTAGAAAAATAAATATAATTTTTAAAAGTATACATTTTAATATCCTCAAAGTAAATTTAATTGGAAAAATTATTTCACATATTTATTTTAATCAAAAAAATATTTACTTAAAAAAAGTTCTTTGTTAATATTAAAATATGTGTTTCATGAAATTAGAATTCTTAAATATTGAAAACAATATATTATTTTATATAAACAATTCAGTATTATGTGGTAATATTAATTTAATTCCTTGCCATATTATTTTTCTACTATTGAAAATATTAGATACAATAGTATGATAATTATTTTTCATAGAATGATTCTTTTTCCTGGATATTTTTATTTTAAATTAATTTTTTATATTTTCAAATTAAAAATTTAATATTATATTTTATGTTATATAAAAAATTTAACTCTAAAATAATTATCAATATTTGTTAAATAATTTTTTGAAAACTTAATAATTAAATTCATTTTTTCAAAAAATCATTTTTCAAAAAATTATATGTTTTTTTAATTAATTTTTGTCATATTTAAAAATTATATTAGATTAAATGGTGTTAAAATATTGATTTAAAATTTTATAATTTGGTAATATTGTTTTCCTTATATCTTTATTGATAGAATAATTAGAATGAAAAATATTTAATCAAGATTAATTTGTTTTAAAGTGGGCATTCTAATGTAGCATGAACATTACTATATAAATTTTATACATAGACCCTCTATAATAATTCATTCATCTTATAAATTAATACATATTGGTTTAACCTATATTTCTGCACCTATATCACCTAATTCTCATTGAACTCCATTCTTACCCTATACCTGACATTCTTTTCCAATGATTTTTCCTCTATTTAAGAAATAAAAGGATCTCAATTACTCCCACATCATGTCACATTTCTAGTTATAAATTATCATAAATCTAAAACCAATATAAATTTTCAATATATATTATATACATTTCATATCCCATATCCGATTTAATTTTCATTCATTCCTTTATTTACTAATGGAACATTAAGAGAATATCCAAATTCTCTACAAAAGTATTCCACGTAGTTTTACTTTATTTATTCATCCCATCATCCATCCATCAAAACATTAGAACACACACAACCACACATATATTTATATATATAAGTAATATAATATAATTTTATTAGATTTATGGTAATATCATTTTCTTTTACCCACCAAATAATTCAATTAAATTAAAAGTGTTTTCTAATGTGTCTGTGAAGAGTACAACCTCCAATAATGACACATTTAATTTTTCATAATTTTCTTTCATATTATGTATGAGAATTGGGTTTTATGAATATATATGTAATTTATTAGAGTTTTAATATCTTGTAAATATAAATTTTTTATAATATATATAATATTAGAAAATTACAATCCTCGTAAAACTAATCGGTTTAAAAAAATATACCAAGGGGAAATGAATAATATTTATAAGGGGAAATTTTATTTTATATTTCATTATTATTATAAAATTTAACCACTATTATTAAATAACTTTCTTATATCTTAATAATTGCATTATATTTTTTGGTTTATAATATTATAACCACAAAATCACTTCCAAGGACAAACTCGCATATAAACCATAATATGCTATTGTGGGGAGAGTTTGACCTCTGATATAAAAAATGATATAAATTTTAATCAATCATATCTGTAATGCCCCGAACCCAGTTACCTAGATTCGGTGTATTATTACATAACATTGGCATGATCACAAGAAAGATCAAATCTCGAAAGACCGATTGGTTTAGTAGCCTTGGAAACAATAGATATATTCATAAAGTTTTACATTACATCATAAATTGAAAAAAAATATACTACAACAACATAGTATCCTTATCCCACACTCATATCCCCACATACTATCCCTGCAAGTCATTCATAAATAACTTCTTCATATCCTGGAAAAAATAAAACATAGAAAAGGGGTGAGCTCAAATGCCTAGTAAGGATAACCATATATAGAGGAAACTTTCATAAATAAGAATAAACATTTAAGGCATTGTATAACATAAAACAAAAGACTTTTAAACTTGAACTTCAACATAGTATGGCAAAAATAAAATGAAATAATTCCATTTACTTATTCACATGGATATTCTACTAATCGAACAATCACATGCAATATCAATTACCAATTTCATAATGATGGAATCCATAATGCTAGACTATCATAACCACATAGCCAAGGCCTCGTCCCAAGACTACAAACAAGATTTTTCCAACGCCTTGTGCCAAGACACCAGTTTGTCTAATGAGACCTACCGATGCATCGAGGAGCTATAGCGCGCTGCACTCGTCATTTATTAATTCCAATGCATTCCTCATATGAACAGGTTTAAACATAACATAAACATTCATATTAAAACTAGCATACAAAATGTCAATACATTAACCACAAACCATGAATGGTATAAAAATAGCACATCCACAGTCAAACATATATCATTCGATAAAATATGGAAGATTGTATGGTATCATATTTACCTCAATCGAGAATAATGAAGGATATTTACATAGATGAAAATAATCATCAAAACTATTTGAGAGAAATATCCCCGTTTTTCTTGAAATCAATTAAAGTCACACTATTTGTCAACAAGCTATTTAAAAATAGATTTTTGAATCAAAGTGTACCATACCACTTTGAAAATTTTAAAAGGAGATTTTAATTTTAAAACTTTAATGTCCATATAAATAAATCCTTAAAATCATTTTGAAAACATTGAAATTAATTAAAAAGATTTAGAAAGATAAATCTTTAAAACATTTAAAATTATGATCTTGGTAAAGTGTACCTTTCATCATTTTGAAATCATTTAAAAGTCACATAATTATAAAATAAAACATTTACATTTAAAATATTCTTATAAGCTTGTAAGGGATGTTTTTTCAATTTTATAACGGCGGTAAATAGCCGCACCCGCCGTATAAGTTAAAAAAACATTCTTACCTTAAATTTGTCGAAAGGTTAATAGTGCCTTGTTTGGAAAATGAGAGAAAGATTCCGTTAAAAACAAATAAGGGTATAAATGTCTTTAACCCATATTATTTGTAAATGGTAAAAATGTTTTGAAATACATTTCGAAGGAACATGGATGTGGATGATAAAGAGATCCCAGTAGATTATTCCGTATAAACAACCTCGGATAATGAAGAGATTGTGAAATAAACCCTTACCTTGTACTTTTCCAGGGATTGGGTAGGTTAACCTCCTGTATAATGGAGAAATAATTGTTATTAATTTATACAAGAATCATATACATTAATATGATATAATAAATGATCTTTTAACATTGATTTGTTAATAATATCTTAGTATTATCGTTGTTTCGGATGTTAACTTACTCGTTTCCTTTTATATGTTTTGTTACGTAAGCCATGTTTGTAATGGATAGGTTGTATCTTAATCATATCCAGAATGATATCAAGTCCTTATATACTACTATTAATCATAAAATGGGAATTATACATGAATGGATTCGATAGGGAATGAATCTCATCGCGTTCGTGGAGACGGTAGTCCGTACGTACGCACGAGCGACAATATCATTCTTTTGATATTAAAATAATATATATTTGGATAGTATATAATATATACAGAATACTTATCATGTTATATTTATTATTTACATGATATAAACATCATTATTATACCCATCCAAATAATAATATATTGAATAACAATTACACCATGACGTGGAGACGGTAAGCCGTACGTACGCACGTATGGTGACATGTTATTCAAAGGGTGGATAGAAAAATGAATATGGTTGTACCATATTTATAATAACATCACAGTATATATATTATACTGGAGTTATTATTTTATAATGGTAATAACAAAGGAAGAAGAAGTGGAAGAAGAAAGGAATTTGGAAAAGGGTGGTGAAATCATTACCTCTTCTTTGGGTTCTTCGTTATGTTTGATCAAAAGTGCTCCATAGGTTGGCTTTCTGATCAAAGTAAGTCCTCTAGGATGTAGTGAGTGATGTTGGGAGAGTATTTGGGCAGATTTTGGCCGAACAAAAAGGCTTTGAAGAAGTTAATAAATGAGAAGAAGGAGTTCCCTTTTATAAGAGGGGTGAGAGGCACCTTTAGAAAAGCTTGAAATATTAATTTATAATAAATTCATATTCGGTTTCTAATGGCTCCAAAGTTGATTATTAAAAATATAAGATGGGGATAGGTCTAAAAACATTCAGCCAATAGAATTTAGACTGGTTTGGGTTACTATATTAACCTTATCCTTTAATTTTAACTCTTAGTTAATTAGCTTGACATTTACCATGTCACTTTGTATTTTTATATTATATAGTTTATAAACATACTATATACATCCAAGAGACCCCCAATTGGTCCATTAATGATACAAATATCATGATATAAGTCTCTTGGACGAACCTTAGATTTTTAGGAATTTAATATCAATTAATAATATAATATTTGTTTTAAAAACTCTTTTATTTTAATTTTGACACTATTCAATAGTTGATTTTTGTGAAACATATAACAGAATTATTACTTCAAAAAAAGTTAATTAAATTAATTATAATATGTCATATAATCCTAGAAAATTAGTGTAATTCATTAAAAGTCTCAAATTATATTTATTTGGGTATTTATAATATAAATCATTTTAATTTTTCACTATTATGGTAATTTCTGTATCATCATTGTGTCATAAATAAATTAACATATTTAATGTCTAAAAATTATAAATAAAATATAATTATGTAGAAAATCATTTTAAATTTCTAATTAATATTTATAGTCGAAAATCCAACATATATAACCCTATGAAAAAATTGTTTTTCTAAAAGAAATATGTTTGTGTCATTTTTGTATTTATTTTAACTTAATTAAAATAAAGTGTCCCTATCACTTACAAGTGGCACCATGTGGTCCCAAAATCGACCCAAAGATGCCAATGGTCGAACATGTATCAACCAATAAGGTTAGGACACGTTTTAGGGTAATTTTGTATTATTATAATATTATTTTTTAACCCTTATTTACCAGATTTACTTTTTAACCATGGTAAATAAAATATTTACCAAAGTAATTATTCAAAATGTCTAAAAATAAAAGTTACATATTTAAACAATTTGAAAATCCTGATTCCAAATATGGAATCCATTTTTCCAAATTCAAAACACAGAAGTGGCAGAAATTAATTTAAAATAAATTTCCACAGTCAAAACAAAAAGCGTGTTTTTAAGATATAATAACTGTCAAAAGATTGATACTTGTTTATGTTCGGTTTAATTGTGAAATTATGTTCAATGACCAAAATTGTATTAAATGGTAAAAATATATTCTAAATATACTATAAAATCTCTCAAATTCATAATTTATCAATATAAAGTATTTCGATTAAAAAAGTTGTTTTTAATTAAAATTTAGTAATTTTCACTATTCATCAAAAAATAAGTGTTATCCGAAAAGTTCCAAAATTTCACCCTAGGCTAAATTTGATATTACGAATCCAAAAAAGAAGTCCATTTTGAAATATAATAAATATATATTTTTTAAAAGTAGTTATTACTATTCATAATGGCTAGTTTGATTGGTTGTGGTGTGTGTTAGAACTCGAAGTTGCGTACAACACACGCTACTGTATTATTCAAAAGGAAGCGTACCGTGGAAGCTTGGGATGTTTCATTTTAAATTTTTGAAGTCCTAATTTAGTAAAAAAGTATAAAATATTGTATTTAAAAAGGGGTCACTATTAAAAGTTGGTAAAAGTGCAATACTGAAAATGAATTTGTTCTTAAATTATGTTTAAGAAACACATAATATGGATTCTAAAATTATAAGGATTATATAATGTTTAAAATTTAGTTAATACTATTTATAACCTCTTTTGAATGGCTTGTTTGGTATGTCATGGTGCGCTTGAACTCAGTGTTGCATGTAGTGCAAGTTATTGAATTATTTTGATGAAATAACACACTATGAAATCATGGGCTGTTACATTCTCCCTTACTTCAATAAATTGCGTCCTCGCTATTTGAAATTGTTCTTTGAAAATAAAAGGTTGAAAATAGAAAATATCATTGTGGTAAAACCCATATCGAAAATTGGGTTACTAAAATTTAGTCTTAATATGAGGAAAAGAGAAATGAAAGGGTCACCACCAAATTATGATCTCAATTAGAAGAACATTGGTGGCAATTGGAGAAATATAATTGGAGGAAAAATGTAAATATTTATAGGTAGTGATTGAGGTCATCAATCACAAACAAGTTTAAAATTTAGGTCCTTAAATTCACCAATCTATGATTATTTGAAATACCATCGATTCAACAAAACATAGGGTATTAGGATAACACATTTTTTGTTTTAGGATTCCTTAAATAAAGTATAAGAATTAATTTCCTCACAGAATAAGAGAAGAAGAAAAAAATATATTCTTGACAAGTATAGTTCCATCCATTAACAAATATCTACCACAGACTCATCTTTCACTATAAAAGATAATAGAACTTAAAAATAATATTCTATTTATCCTCTTCGTATAGGGTTAAAAAATGAATTCATAATTCAACTAGAAGAACCATTAAAAAACGACATTCTTCAATCGAGGACATCAAATGGGTAAGTGGTAGGTGCTACACCCTTGTCTCCCTTCGGTTGTGGGTTCAAGTCTTGCGGCCTTGCCGGACGCGACGGGTTGCCGCCCGACCTCCGGGTTGTCCTTTTATGGCAATCCAAAATAATCCAAACTAGAACTATCGAAAATACTTCAGTCCAAAATTTATAAGGAAGGTAAACACAATAAAGATCCTTTTTCCAAATAATAACATGTGAACATCTTCATCATGTATTATTTTAAAACACCGCGACATCCTGAATTACAATAAAACCTTATTGATTACATTCATGATCCCTTATTCCTTAAAGAATAATAGATATACTCCTTCAATCCAAAAATGTTTGAAACCCCAACAATGATGGAATATACAAATCATTAATCATTCTCAAGGTAGTCAAGAATATCCAATATAATTTATCCAAATAAATCATTTATTATTCCAAAATCACTACGTCAGTATCCGAACTATATTATGGTTTATCATTCTCTCAACCATATATTTTCGAAAAAATTATCCTTATATTGAGTCACATTTATTTGTTCCACACAATCTCAAGTCCTTAATGAAATAGTACTGTAGTACAATCCTTATATACTCCATTATTATTATAACAATTACATTGTTTATACAACACTCGATTGACATAATCAATATAAGAACTCTAATCATTCCTCTTCATCTGTGGTAGTATCATTACTTGATTATTATCCAATATCATCATTTGCGGCATAGTCTGATGACCGGTACATAGGTTCGTGTAGTGTCCAAACTCCTTGCAAGTGAAGCATTGTACATTTGAAACCATTTTCTTACCCACACAGTCACGTACATTGTTCCATTTTCCTCCACACGTATAACAAAATCCCATTCCTTTTAGGCAAGTTCAATGGTGTTTCTTCCCACAGTTATCACATATGGGAAAATTCATATTTTCCCTCTTCCCTTTATTTATCTTTCTCTCATACATCATTTTCTTCTCTTGATTCCCTTCAAAACCATAGGACTCAGTAAACTCTTTACTTATCTTATCAACACATGATAATATTTCATCATATGATGATAATACATGGGAGACTATTTCTCTTATAAGTTCTGGCTTAAGACCATGAATGATATGATCCTTCTTTCTCTTTGGATCATGTGCAGTGTTGGAGTTCTCATTTCTTCTACTGGGCGCCATTTCTAAACAATGGCATACACTAGATTAGTTTATGAATAACAATACCTAATCCCAAACTTGTAAAAGACATAACATAAATTAAATAGTTTATAGATATAATCCATAATCATAAAAATGTCTCCTTTGAGGAAGTATATAATCATAAACCCTTAATAATGGTTTGTAAAGAAAATGAGAATTATCCTAAGCATATCACCCGGGAGTGTCGTAACCAAGAGTGCAGTAAGGCCCATTGTCGTGCACCAGTTCTTGTTCGAGTGCAGCTCAAAGCAGTGTTTTTGGGTGTTACCCCTAGGTACATCTGTGCCAGAGCCGCCTCTACCTGCTCGTATCCAGATAGGGATGTATTGCTCGGAAAACTCACAAAATCTCTACAATACCAAAACTATTGGAAGTTCTTCTATACTAGTCCTCAATGTCCAACATAAATCTATGTGCTCTAATCAGAGTTTATCTAAATCTAGCTTCCAAGGTTTGTACTAATCTTTCTCTGATACCAACTGTAATGCCCCAACCCCAATTACCTAGAGGCAGTGCATTATTACATAACATTGGCATGATCACAAGAAAGATCAAATATCGAAAGATCGATTGGTTTAGTAGACTTGGAAACACTAGATATATTCATAAAGTTTTACATTACATTATAAAGTGAAAAAAACTACTACAACAACATAGTATCCTTATCCCACACTCATATCCCCACATACTATCCCTACAGGTCATTCATAAATTACTTCTTCATATCATGGGAAAAATAAAACATAGAAAAGGGGTTAGCTCAAATGCCCAGTAAGAATAACAATATAGTGGAAACTTTCATAAATAAGAAAAAAAATTGAAGGAAATGTATAACTTAAAACAAAATCCTTTTAAACGTGAACTTCAACATAGTATGGGAAAAATAAAATGAAATAATACCATCTAATTATTCAAATGGATATTCTACTAATCGAATAATCACATGAAATATCAATTACCACTTTCATAATGATGGAATGCAAAATGCCAGACTATCATAACCACATAGCCAAGGACTCGTGCCAAGACTACAAATAAGATTTTGCCAACGCCATGTGCCAAGACACTAGTTTGTCTCATGAGACCTTCCGATGCATCAAGGAGATATAGCGGGCTCCACCCGTCACTTATTAAGTCTAATGCATTCCTCAAATGAACAGGTTTAAACATAACATAAACATTCGTATTAAAACTAGCATACAAAATGTCAATACTTTAACCAAAAACCATGAATGGTATAAAAATAGCACAACCACAGTCAAACATAACTCATTCGATAAAATATGGAAGATTGTATTGTATCATATTAACCTCAATCGAGAATAATAAAGGATATTGACATAGATGAAAATAATCATCAAAACTATTTGAGAGAAATATCCCCCTTATTCTTGAAATCATTTAAAGTCGCAGTATTTTTCAAGAAGCTATTTAAAAATAGATTTTTGAATCATAGTGTACCATACCACTTTGAAAATTTTAAAAGGAATATTTAATTTTAAAACTTTAATGTCCATATAAATAAATCCTTAAAATCATTTTGAAAACATGGACAATAATTAAAAAGATTTAGAAAGATAAATCATTAAAACATTTAAAAGTATGATCTTGGTAAAGATTACCTTTATTCATTTTGAAATCATTTAAAAGTCACATAATTATAAAATTAAAAAATTTACATTTAAAATATTATTATAAGCTTGTAAGGGAAGCAATTACGATTTTATAATGGCGGTAAATAGCTGCACCCGTCGTATAAGTAAAAAAAACAATCTTACCTTAAATTTTGACGAAAGGTTAAAAGTGCCTTGTTTGGAAAATGACAGAAAGATTCCCTTAAAAACACATAAGGGTATAAATGACTTTAACCCATATTCTTTGTAAGTGGTAAAAATGTTTTGAAATACATTTTGAAAAAACATGGATGTGGATGATAAAGAGATCCGAGTAGATTATTACGTATAAACAACCTCGGATAATGAAGAGATTGTGAAATAAACCCTTACCTTGTACTTTACCTTGGTTTGGGTAGGTTAACCTCCTGTATAATGGAGAAATAATTGTTATTAAATTATACAAGAATCATATACATTAATATGATATCATATATGATCTTTAAACATTGATTTGTTAATAATATCTTAGTATTATCGTTGTTTTGGATGTTAACTTACTCATTTCCTTTTATATGTTTTGTTACGTAAGCCATGTTTGTAATGGATAGGTTATATCATAATCATATAAATAATTATATCAAGTCCTTAGATACTATTTTTAATCATAAAATTATAAATATACTTGAATGGATACGATAGAGAATGATTCTCATAGCGTTCATGGAGACGGTAGTCCGTACGTATGCACGAGCGACAATATCATTCTTTTGATATTAAAATAAAATATAATTGGATATTATATAATATATACATAATCATTATAATGTTATATTTATTATTTACATGAGTTACACATCATTATTATACCCATCCAAATAATAATATATTGAATAACAATTACACCACGACGTGGAGACGGTAACATGTACATACGCACGCATGGTGACATTTATTCAAAGGGTGGATAGAATAATGAATATGGTTGTACCATATTTATAATAAAATCATAGTATATATATGATACTGGAGTTATTATTTTATAATGGTAATAACAAAGGAAGAAGAAGTGGAAGAAGAAAGGAACTTCGAAAAGGGTGGTGAAATCATTACCTCTTCTTCAGGTTCTTCCTTTTGATTTTATCAAAAGGGCTCCTTCGGTTGGCTTTCTAATCAAAATAAGGCCTCTAGGATGTAGTGAGGGAAGTTGGGAAATTATTTGGGCAGAGTTTGGTCGAACGAAAAGTCTTTGAAGGTGTGAAGAAATGAGAAGGGGGAGTGCCCTTTTATAAGAGAGGTGAGGGGCACCTTTGGAAAAGCTAGAAATATTAATTTATAATAAATTCATTTTCTGTTTCTAATGGCTCCAAAGTTGATTATTAAACTTTTATGGTAGGTATAGGTCGAAAAAAATTCAACCAATAGAATTTAGATAGGATTGGGTTACTATATTAACCTTATTGTTTAGTTTTAACTCTTCATTAATTAGTTTGACATTACCATGTCACTTTGTATTTTTATATTATATAGTTAATAAACATGCTATATACATCCAAGAGACCCCCAATTGGTCCATTAATGATACACATATCATGATATATGTCTCTTGGAAGAACCTTATATTTTAAGAAATTTAATATCAATTAATAATATAATATTTTTTTTAGAAACTCTTTTATGTCAATTTTGACACTATTCAATAGTTGATTTTTGTGAAACTTATAAAAGAATGATTACATCGAATAAATTATATTAAATAAATCATAATATGTCATTTTATACTATAAAATTATTTTAATACATTAAAAGTCTCAAATTATATTTATTTGGGTATTTATAATATCAATTATTTTAAATTTTCACTATTATGGTAATTTCTACATCATCATTGTGTCATAAATAAATCAACTTATTTAATGTCTCAAAATTATAAATAAAATATAATTATGTAGGAAATCATATTAGTTTTCTAATTAATATTTATAGTCAAAAATCCAACATATATAACTCTATGAAAAAATTGGTTTTCTAAAAGATATATGCTTGTGTCATTTTTGTATTTATTTTAACTTAATTAAAATAATGTGTCCCTATCACTTACAAGTGGAACCATGGGGTACAAAAATAAACCCAAATATACCCATGGTCGAACATGTATCTTGAAATATGTTTAGGATACGTTTTAGGGTAATTGTGTATTTTTATAGTATTATTTTTTAACCCATATTTACCGGATTTACCCTTTAACCATGGTAAATAAAATATTTACCGAAGTAATTATTCAAAATGTCTAAAAATAAAAGTTACCTATTTACACAATTTGAACATACTTATTCCAAATATGGAAAACATTTTTCGAAATTCAAAACATAGAAGTGGCAGAAATTAATTTAAAATTAATTCCCGTTGTCAAAACAAAAAGCCTGTTTTTAAGATATAATAACTGTCAAAAGATTGATACTTGTTTATGTTCGTTTTAATTGTGAAATTATGTCCAATGACCAACATTGTATTAAATGGTAAAAACATATTATAAATATACTTTAAAACCACTCAAATTCATAATTTATCAATATAAATTATTTCGATTAAAAATGCTCTTTTTAATTAAAATTTAGTAATTTTCACTATTCATCAAAATATAAGTGTTATCCGAAAAGTTCAACAATTTCACCCGTGGATAAATTCGATATTTAGAATCCAAAAATGAAGTCAATTTTGAAATATAAAATATATATATTTTCAAAAAGTAGGTATTACTATTCATAACGGCTAGTTTGATTGGTTGAGGTGTGTGTTTATCTCAAAGTTGTGTATAACACACGCTGCTGTATTATTCAAAGGAAAGCATACCGTGGAAGCTTGGGATGTTTCATTTTAAATTTTCGATGTCCTCATTTAGTCAAAAAGTTAAAAATATTGTATTTAAAAAGGGTTCACTATTAAAAGTTGGTAAAAGTGCAATACTGAAAATGAATTTGTTCATACATTATGTCTAAGAAACACATAATATGGATTCTAAAATTATAAGGATTATATAAAATTTAAAATATAGTTAATACTATTCATAACCTCTTTTGAACGTCTTGTTTGGTAAGTCATGGTGCACTTGAACTCAGTGTTGCGTGTAGTGCAAGTTATTGAATTGTTTGGAAAAACAACACACTATGAAATCTTGGGGTGTTACAATATCATTTTAATAATAATATTGTATAATAATAACTAAATATTTATTTATTTTAATATTGGTAAAATAAACATTTAACATGTTAATTAATATATCACCATTCATTTTTTTTAAAAATCATTTAAACATGTGGGTCGCCAATTTCTTTTATAAGAATTATAACTACAGATTTCATAGAATGAAACAATGAAATTGTGAATTACCATAAAATATAAATTAAAATAACATATATGATCTATTAATGATGAACATTTAGATAATGATAAATAATAACAATATTAATTATGAATCTAGTTAAAAATCTACAATATTTGTCCCACGTTATAAATAAAATATATAATAACAAAATAATATACATATAGATAATAATTTTAAAAAACTCTATAAATGGTTATTAATATAAAAAAATAATGTTCAATAATTTAATATGATGATTATGTTTAATATACAGGATCGTAAAGTGAATTGAACCAATTAGATAAAAAATATAAGGCGTCCTTTGTCACATCCTAAACACCATGGGTATGATTTGGAAATTTGATCAATATTCTCTTTATTATGGTGCATTGGATGAAAAGTTTTCCAAGTAAAATATTATATATTCTAGTTCTATTATATTTTAAGCCTATTTCATGATATTTTTATCCAGATCCATTTATTCATTCATTACATATTCTATTAGAGTTTATCAATTAAACTTACGGTTAAATGTGTAATTGATTACCATAAATGAATATACATTCTTTGATATAAATGATCCTAACATTACCACATTTTTTATGGTATTTCATTTTTTCTATGGGTAAATAACTTCTACTCAACAATAGATTATTTTTGGAAGAATAGTATTGTAAAATTTAAGTATATTAGTGAAATAATAAAATTTATTCCTAGAAATGTATTCCTTCTCCCATTTCCATAATTTACTTCCCAAAAAGATATAATACACTCTTATAAAAAACATTATGCACAATTTTTTTATTCTCATAACTCTATTTAGACAACTTCCAAAATAAAATTGAATACTCCTTTAAAACTTTGGAGAAATGAAATTTATATTAAAATATTTTAATAGGACTTTAATTAATATAAAATAAATTATTTTATCTTGTAAAGTACATTTTGTTTTATAAAAATTATGTGTTTTAATTTAAAAATTAATTAATTTTCATTTAAAAAAAATTATATATTTTAAATGTTTATGAAAAATAATTTTGAATGTTAACCATAAATTATATTTTTTAGGATTATGATAAATATATTTTCCAAAATATATTATTATATTTATCTTCCATTTTAACACATATTTTCACTACCGAAGTCAATTTATATGAAGAATTCCCACTATGATTTTAGAGTTTCAAAAAAATATTAAAATTTTCATAGATTTAAAAATTGTTCCATTTAAAAATATTTAACATTTAAAGGATACATTTAATTTCCAAAGTGATTTCCAAAACCACATAAATTTATTTTCCTTATTTTCCATTTTCCATTGACAAACCAGGATAATTATCATGGATATATCTCAAAAGTATCCACCCTGTATATATATAATGATGGATTATAGGAATTCCTTATCATTGGTAAAAATTATTTCTCAATACCTCTTTCATGAATAATCATTCTCATGGTGTAACAATAATATTATTCCAATTATTTTACTCTATTAATGCCCTATATTTTATTCTGGTGATTGTTTGATGTTCATCTATATTGCATACATTGATATATTGTGTAACATTATTATCTTAACCAAATACATTTTATCAATATTTATTAAATTTTTTATGATTTAATATATTAGTTAATATTTTTAGAAATGATGTTACCTGATGGTGTATGATTCACATTTATTTTTCATGGGGATATCATGTTATGATAATTAATCCAATTATGAATAATTTTTTTAATTGAATATATTTGAAATGGATTCTAAACACAATTTTCTTCCATGGGTTATATATGATGTGTTTAATGAATCCTATTTTCTTTCCATTGTTTCATTATGACGTTTGTATTGGATCAAAATCTCTTCCCATGGGTACATTATGCGATATTAAGTAAAATAATATTATTGAAAATTTATATAAAACCCATTCCAATTCATGGGTTATAATGATGTCATATTTGAATGTTTTCTTAGGGAACACAATTATAACATTAATGATTATGTGATATGTGTGGCCCATATATCCATACAAAAAATTGGATAAAGCTTTATATCTCATGACATAATGGTGAAATGTGTAAGGATCATTGATCCAAAATGTGATATTCGATATGATGAAGGATTTTTTATAGGAAATATCCTGTTATACTTGACATTCTTTTCTGATATTTAATGATTATATCCCCTCTTTTATTGAATACCTATGTCTGTTTCCTTCAATAACACCATGATTAATTTCTATTTATTTCTTTGATACATTATTGTAATAGGTTATCTTACATTATAATACAACGTGAACTAGATTTCCCTTTTTCCCTAAAAAATATACATCACCTAAATAAATGACTTATATGTAAAATGATAACATAATGAAATTGATTCTCAATATTATCAAAATAATTATTCATGAGTCTGAAAATATTACATTCATTGAAAACAAAAAAATTATCCTATTAAATTTAATAAAAACATATCAAATCTACTCGTATATTCTAGACTTAATTAATTGTTAAATTTCTATAAATAATTATCATTTAAAAACCAAGTTGAATAGACACTTTTTATCCATATTTATGAGGATTACATTGATTAAATAGTATGGCTCATAGTTTTTCAATTTCAATGATAATACTATGTAGTAATATTATTTATTAAAATAATTGATAAATTCATCATCAAAATTATTTCATTAAATCATTATTATAATGACTATTATTTTTGGATGATTATGTCATAATAATTCTTCATTATTTTTATATGAATTACTCTTCAAATAATTCTATCATAATTAATATTTAATATACATGTAACTTTTATATCCACCTATTTTCTTCTTGTGGTTGATAAAAAAACACATTCTCATAATTTTTCGACTCAGGATTTCATTGGAGTTTAAAAGTTATTCATTACAATTATTCTGTCTGTATGAAATGATAAAAACATTCACATTCACTCCATACATTTAGCAACTAGCATAAATAATACATCGGTATAAAATTATGGATCATATTTTCTTCTTAATAAAGTTATATACATTCTTGTGAAATAATATGTATATATCAAAACATTATACTTCACCAGATCATTATTCAAAATATCATATGCATATATTATAAATAAACTTATAAATTATAGGGATATCATTTACCAGTATTCTATCACACATGGAAATTCTTATTAACTAATCATATTCTAAATTTCATATATGAATCAAAGAAATATCAAAGTTTTATCTTTATGAACACATATAATTCATATTAAATTCCTGCATGATTCAAGTTTAACTTCATTCATTACGTCTCAAAGACATACTCAAAGTAATTATGAGTTATCGATAGTTTAACTATCATACCTTTGAGGTTTTCGTATTATATATATTTCATTCAATATCATATAAAACACAACCATAGTTTATCAATTAAATGAAAAATTTATTTGGTATTCAATCTTCATGTGGTATGAACTCTTACACCTCATATTACATTCAAACATTGAATTCATCTTATTCATTAGAAACACAACATATCTCAGTGGAATCATCTATTGAATGTCATGTCTTTAAATAATATATTGATTCTCACGAAGGATATAGATTTTTCATGCATCCCTCAATAATTTAAAGTCACCCATACCCTATCTCATAAAGGTACACAATATCTCAAATGATATATCTTTTAATGAAAACTCATTCAGTATCTCCTCTTCATGATCATGCATCGGATTCCTATTCAAAATTTCAGAGCATTGTTATTGAAAAAAAATATGTATAAAAGTATCGTATCAAGATAATATTGAAGGTTTTTTAAAATTCATGTGGCTGATTAAATAAATATCCTGTGGTTGATCTATAGAAAATTTGGTCGATTAGTAATTGTTCATGTGGTTGACAAATAATGTGTGCTTGATCAAATATAATAGTAACATTTGATCTGATAGATTGAATGTAGGTATATTTTTTGTTAATATATATCTATAGGATTTTGATGTTTTATGCATATTATATTCTAGATCCATGATAATAAAATGTAGTTGATCCAAGAGTTTTCACGTTGGAATATTTATAAGGAGGAAGTCACTCATGACTTAATTGAATGATCAGGATCATCCGATATGATAGATTTAGATCAATTTATATTTTCTATTGATTTTGTAGAGTAACTACCGTATTATACCACATAAATAATAATATATTTTGGGATCCTATATATATATATATATATCACTTCTATAGACTCACGAGTCTTCCCCCTAGTTGGATCCAAGATATATTTCACACATGGGCTTCACGAGTCATGTGTCCCTACGCAACCCCATTGGCCCACCTCCCTCAGTGCTCACCTATGATTTTATTCCTATGAGTTCAATTTGAAACCATGCCTCCACACAGGATTTCAAAATACTTTTAAAACCATTTTCAAATTCATAGATATTCCATGTTGACATGCTTTTCTACCTATGTAATGTTTGCATGGATCTGGTAGATGGATATGGTTTTTAATATTTGTATTATTAATCTGCAATTATTAGAGTTAAAAAAAATTATCATATTATTTACAAACCCAAATTCTATATGTGAATAATTTTTTTAATTCATTAATTATGGATTTAAATTATAAACTACTATAACCTCCAACATCAACTAATCCCTCATGTATGGCTTTAAAAATTATACCGTTATGAAAATATAGATCATCATGGTCACTAAAGAGTTAAAGGTATTAACTTGTTGATGACATAGTGATACTCAAAACATAATATACATAGCATGATTTAATTATATGTTATGTATTCATAATTATTATCATATAGAATTTTAGAAGAATAGAATCTAGTGAATCAATATCTATAATACAACCATCACCACTTCAACATAAATCAGCCAAACATATTGAAAAATTTATAAAAATCAAAACGTTTTTGATCAAAAATATACAATTTTCATTTTTTTCACAATATCAATTCACATTAATAAATTAAATATTTGTTCTCAAAAATACCCCTACTTATCGACAGTCAAATAAAAATGATAATGCTTGTGTTTTTCCATCACTTCTTCTGTCTTTTGAGGCATTCAGGATTCTGTTCCATAGTTTTAAATAAAAATTGTCACAAAATGTTATTTTAAAAAGGAACCATTATTTTTTATACCATATGTATATGGGGGATTTCTCAGTGAATAAAAAAAGAGATATTTAACTGAGGATGGATATGTTTTCTATAAACTACCATTCATGTGATATCATGCATATAATTGTCCATTTCTCAAATATGGCCTATATAAAATTTAATTTTTAAAAAAGAAGCATGTATACTACAACAAACTAGAAAATCCATCAAAACTATTTATATACAACTCATGTAACTGTCTTAAATTTTTATTGTCAGCAACCAATAATATCCCAAAAAATCATTAGAAACATCAAGAGATAATATTTTTATTATGATCGGAAACTTCAAAACGGGAATTAAAAGAATCCATTAATAATTTCTATATAAAATTGACGTTTTTAATGATATATTTTTCTAAAATTATATCAACCATTAGGTATTAACTTCTATTATTCTATTACATGGTAATTAGAATACTACAGAGACATAATATCTTCATGTTTTCAACAAGTCATAGCATCAACCTACTATATCAATTCACAGTATGGGACCTAAAAATATTTTAAATAATGGATTATAGGGATATAAATCTTGGTTTCATATAAATAACATTCATAATGAGATATTCAACACAATATATGCCCTTTTTCTATTCTTAGGATGTGGTGTTTTCTTTGGAATCTTCTTCTATTTTAAGTCTCATATTATTGAATTCAATATTTCGTTCCATTACATTCCTATTTTTGTGCAGTATATTTAAAATACATATTTTATTTTATCCGTCATGATCATTATGTTTTTATTTGGGGTTAAATTTTAAAAAACATTATCCTCACCTTATAAAACCACATTATTTCCATTAGATTCAAATAATTATTTATCTTCCTCTCTTTGTGTATCTAATTACTATTATTTTCGATAAACCACAATACACACGTCCCTTAAATTATCATACATATTAAAATTTTCAAATGATGTTATACTAGTTGTATTTTCAATCTACATACCATTAGTAAGATAAGTAATATATCTTTCTGACATGGTTATGAAAACCACATCCTTGGGACCATCAAAACAACATCATCCATAATATTCTTCAAAAATATAGAATTCATGTTTTATAGATAGTTTTATTGTATATATGGTAAAGTGTATATTTCTCAATTTTTCCAAATATATTCTCATTAAAACACCACCTATATTATTTCCATATACATAATAAACACATATTAATCAAGTAAGAATAGTAATTGTTTCCATTCTTAATGTATCACCAGAAAACATTATAATAACTTATTCAACTATGTTAATTAAGAATTAATATAGATTTAAGTTGTTGAATTATATTTGAGAACCAATCCTCAATTTTATTAGGTGATGTAGACTCTTTTCCATATTAATCTATTTTTTATATGGAATTTATCATCATATATTTTTGGGACCATCCTTGTATACTGTATTCATTGTGACCTAGAATCATAATAATAAAATTTATATCTTGAAAAATAAAAATTAATGGTTTTATCTATTTTTTGGAATCTATCCTCATACCTTCTTGAGAATATTATCCAATAACATTTCCAAATTTATTAATGTCATCTATGGATTTTTTCAACTTCTATTTTACTATGAAATATAGATCTTCTGTTTCCAACAAAACTTTTTCATTTCATGTTATTTTTTATTAAATATCAAATTGAAACTTTTAAGGTGACGTATATATTTATTTATATTTTTATATCTCATCAACATAGGGTTGATCTTTATTTTGAGCTCTTTCTTCACAGCATTCAACATTAATCTTATTTCAAAATCAACATATTTTTTATTGAGGTATTGTATTTATACAATGTTGAATGATAAATTATAATTAAGCTCCCACTCATGTTCAATATTGATTCACTATCATCACTTGTAAATTATGAATTTGATACGTTATATTTATTAGTAATGAAACCAAATTCTCTATAAAATGATAAATTTTATAGTGAATATAGTATCCAATGTTTTTGAACTAGACTACATTACAATGGTTGTTGACCTTTTTCATTTGTTGAGTGGGATTTCATTAAAACCGAGTTTCAGAATATAATTATGTGATTTTGAACATCTTGAACTGATGTTTTTAGAATTGGTTAGGGGTCTATTTTTCTTCCCATGTGGCTTGTGGAGTTTCGGTAGTGTTAGATCCATTAAAACCAAGGTCAGAAAATATGGAGAGGGTGCACGGTTTGCATGAAACTGTAGAGCCCACATCAACTGACCGTGCGATCCATTTTAATGGAGGCAATGGGTTTGGGAATGAGATGTGCACCGTTTCCAAAACCGTGATCCTATTTCTTGATGGGGTGTTTCTTGGATTCCGTGTACAAAGCCCGATTTCAACACATCATTGAAAAACCATGTGGACAAGTCTACTTAATGAATTAAATTTATTTTAAATATTGATTAATTAGAGGATTTTTTTAATTAAATTCAGTTCACAATATTATAATTGAATTAGATAAATTGGGGGATCTGTGCTTTATCAATGATGTTATCCAATAAAATAATAATAATAATTTAATTATTATAATTATTATTATTTTAATTATATTTTTCTGGTTTTGATAAAACTAAGATGGATTTGTTACCTGCTATGTGAGGGATTTCCTATATCCCTTTCATTTAATGTGAAATACATCTTCTTCCCTGGTGAAGCATGACATGAGCTCACTCCATAGAACCTTGATGGCACAAGCACCCCCCATTTTCCAGAACTCCTCTTGGTTGACGAAAATTATTGGCTTGGTTTTATAGAATCCATGAGACGCTCGGACAAACCCTATGACGTGTTACCCCCTCCCATGGTACAACCATTTTCACTGCTTTCATTCCGAATTATTCACTGTTAATCTTTGATATTCCATGTTATGGATTTCTCTCATGTCCTCATTCTTATATATAACATTTTTTTTCTTTTTTACATCTGGTATAAATCTGGATAAAACATAAGTTTGGGCTAATATCTGATTATTGAGCTCTTCTTTCAATTGGGTAAGTGATTAATGTCTCTTGACCCAATGGTCCATGATCCATCATCTGATTCCTTGGGAAATGTGAAAAGAGTCACCTCCCTCTATCATCATTGTTTTGGGAATGGTTGTACACCCATTGTTTAGTTTCGTATCATATAATTTGTTGGTTTTTTATATGTGATTCTTCCTTTGATTATTATAGGTGTGTTGACCATTTCTACCCTAATTGTGGATACCTTTTTCTATTATTTTGTGAATTTATAAAATGTTGATGGAACCCATGTAATTATATAAATATAAGTTGTTTTGTGTGTGTGAAATCGAGAACAATGGGATTGGTTGAACCAATTATATAAAAGTGGTGGGTATTAATGGGTTCCACCCCAATGTAGTGTCCCTTTCCATGTCCTTAAATTTTAATGATGCATTAATTAGTTTTGTACTGCACTTTTGTAAGATCAAAACTAATTCTGTGAAGTATTTATATTCAATTCCTCTAAAATATTAATTCAATATGTTTCGCAATTTAAATTATAGATGTGAATAGTGATTTTTTAATTACAAATATCATGATTTTATAATAAAACCCCTCCAATGAATGTGCCCTATCTTGAACATAAAAATAGCGATTAAGCTTTAATTCTTGTTTGTATTGTTGCATTGGTTTTTATTATTTCCATGATGATTCATGGAAATATGGAATGTTTATGAAACAACCCTTATAGAATTAGAAAACCAAAGTTTTAGTTTTCAATAATTAAAGGGCCAAGGGACCTCCTAAGTGATTTGACCTGTTTTATATGGGATTTATAAATGTGAGGTGTTTTCATCATTTAGGTTTAGTGTTTTCACAAATTTGGTCCACCATTTTAGTGTTCCTTCTCTTGATCATTTTAAGGGTAAGCATTTCTACATTAAAAGGATGGATTTATATTATGAATTTCATAATAGAGAGTTCCATGTATACTAACCTATTGACCTACATAAGGATAGTGTTTCAATTTGACAATAAATTTTGAAATGTGAATTGAAAAGTATACTATCAATATGACATGGCCTTACTTGTAAATTAATAGTTCGTTTCATATCCATATAACCTCTAACCAAATTTAAGAAAGGTAGAATAATGAACATTGAATATGGAATATACTTCAAATGGACTAATTTAAAAGAATTCATGATACTTGACATTATCACCCTAAAGAAAGGGAAGGCTTGAACCAATGATTGTATGATATATGACATTATCACACTAATTAAATGCATGTACTAAATCAAATGACATATTACATGACATTATAATTAAATAAAAATGTATATACTTGAGATGAACTTGGATTTTGATCAGTGAATTCCATAAGAACTTGGGAGCCCCATTCGGATTCAATAATACTAAGTGCTTAGGTCGAGACCCACATCGATCCCGATACTTGTTTAACATTGGATGCCCAATATGATGCAAAATAATCCATAATTTAGTACAATAAGATTCCTGGGATAAAATCCATGGATCCAACATTAGAAAAAAAATATTCCTAAGTCACACTCCTTGGATCCATCATTGGAATGTAGGTTCCATGGGGAAATCAACTTTTATACAGTCATTGCATAGCCCCATTTTACCTTTAATGGAATCTTTTGACCCGGTAGGTGTGTCATTGTGAAATGAGATGGAATATTCTCCTTGTATTACACTCTTAACCCCATTCCATGCTACAATTATTACTGTTTTGGGGACCCTTGAGGTCTACATCACCTTGGTAGTTACCTTGGGACATCACTAGTTGATATCATTATAGGTTGCCTTTTCATTTCTAGGAATCGTCATTATATATTCTATCACTATGTGATATCAGTGATGGATATGCCTCATGTGGCCTATTATTATAATATATAAATTACATTGTTAATTAACTGGATTCATGTTCAAACACAAGTCAATGGATGAAGAAAGTACTATGGTATTTTGTTATATTATACTACATACTTTTTTATGAATGCAATTATAAAATTTAATTTTTATTACACTGTCTAGATTGGGGTAGAAAATAGTGGTGCCAGAATACTTAGATTTTTATCTAACACCCACTCAGGCTTCCATTAATCTGGATAAATTGAGTATACTTTCTTGTTGGAAAGGCCCTGGACCTTTATTATTGCTATTTTCGAATACTCGGATATTAGGAGCTTGGGATTTAACTGGATCTCAGGATGCATATGGAGATCACCATTGGACCATTTGTTATTTTTTTAGTTTAGTCTTATATTTTTTTATTGAAAATCATTTTTTGATGTTTACATCTGTCTGTATTCTATCAAAAACATGTCAAGCTTTCATCTATTATATAAAATGATGTTTTACAATTTTTATGTTATATAAAATCTATCTTCATCTTATTTTTCAATTATTATTACCAATCCTTCAATTACTATTTTTATTCTTGCAAATCATTTTTTTTATTTTACCAAAACTGGTTTAAGGAAAACCGGTAACCATAAAGAACCTCAAAATCCTAGCTTAAAACATTCTACTTCAAATCAAAATTTCAAAATCCCACTCCACCTCCATCATCACCTTAAGCCACGAGCCCCGACACGCGGCATATCACACGCCGAACTCGAAAACTGAAGACACTCGATTGATGCATCGCCGATCAGACGCGTCACATTCCTATACGCATAGAACTTGAGATGAGAGCCTTTGTGAATCCCAATTTCACATCCGTCCAGGTCGCCGGAGAGACACACCGGACCTGCCACTGAACAAAAAACCATCCGTAGTAACGCTGGTGAGAACCCGTCGTCTCTTTCACATAATCAAAGTACCGCAAACATCATGCATTCCACAGATCATCACAGATCCAAACACAAAAGAAAAACCCCACAACATCCACCCTAACCACCGAAGAAAACCCTCATAAAACCTCAATCACACTCCACTGCCGCATCTCAGATGACGACCTCCACCAGTTGATAAACCGCCACCACACAACAACTCATCACCAAGGGAAATCCCTTGGATGCTTCGTAGAGTGTGTCGGTGAATACGGTCATACGCCCTTGGATCAGAACATGAGAGACGAAGAAGTCCATGCACAACGCAACAACAAGAAGTGAACTCCATGAGACCATCGCAGCGAGCACCCAAGACCTCCGAAGAAAGTCCCCCAGAGGGAAGAGGCTGTGACGATAACCCAAGCGCAACCAGCTTCAAGCGTAAAACTTTAAGCAAAAACCTTCGCCGATCAGACGAGTCACATTTTTGGATAATACTAATTCGAAACTTGGATAAGAGGTTATAGTATCCCCATTATCGCCTCTTGGGACCCTCACTGCTAGTCGACAGCCTCTGGCATATGGGGAGGCATGCTTGAGTACATGTGGCAACGGGTCCAACCACTGTCTTAGTGGTGAGCTAGGTGGGGAAGTTTCAATGTGGTATTAAAGGCAAGTTTCATTTCATTCGTCTTATTTTTTCGGGCATGAAAATTGGAATATAACGGCGCATGGATAATTTCCATGTTTGGGACTGATCAACACACATATGGGAAATGACCACGTGGCAAGGGATGGGACTATTTTTTCTGTTATTATTTATTACAATTGATATGATTTCATATATATTGATTTGTGTATATTCCATTTCTAATGAGTTATATAATTATAAATAATACCCATGGAATGTTATGGAAATGATGAAACACATATGCATCATATTATGCACTATTCAATTCACATCCCATGCATATATGCCTTTCCATGATGCTTCATTAGTAGATTGACTGCTAAGTATGATTGTTTGCCTTATGTTATTCCATTCATAGATTTATTCCTTTTTAGATAATAAACTAGCTTGCCATTAATGTTTAATTCATGTTATAGCATGATTCTATGATTTCAACATTTTTCTATGGGTTTTTTAATAATATTGGGATGCTACCCTTGTTGATATTTAAATAGATCGATGTTTTGGTTAAATTAAACGATTGTATTTATGATAGGAGTTAGTTTTCAGTTTTAAGGTTTTTGGGTACCTTATATATAAGAAAATGTAACCCGTGTAATAGAACCATTGCCAAAGGTTGCAAAATAAAATTTATAATGTTTGTTGGTTTTGACTAAAGGGATCCAAATGCCAAATTGTAAATTTTATAGATGCTTTTCAGGTTGGTATATGGTCACCCGTATGATCTATAACATTATGTTAGATCATGTTTAATTATGAATTGACATTGCTATCAATTGATGGGATATTGTGTAAATCCATGATGTGTATAAAAATTTCATTAATTGGAAAAATGAAATCCATTTTAAATATAATGGCCTGATTCCTTGTGAAATGATTTCAAATAAAAAGGATATTTACTTTTAATCTAAAAGAAAATTCTTAACTTTTAAAATGATACTGACTTCATTTAGGTCAGATGGGGAATGTTTTCATGAGATGGCCAATTTGGGTGTTTGATCTTCATGGATTTTTGAAATCTATTTTGGGTTGCATTTAGATGAACCTACGTTTGTGGAGTTGGGCCCTTATAGGACGCCTTGGTCATTAGAATAAATTTTGTGCTAAAGAACATATTTATTATTTATGTAAATTAATGTAAATGTTTATAAATGATTTTTTATATCACATCATTATTTTTCACGTGGGGGGTTAGTTAAAAATCATGTACCTTTCGTTTTGTTAGAAAAAGTGTTACATGATGTTTTGATTAAATATTTTGAATATTAAAACATTAATTCTGATTAAATGTCAAGGGATTGTAAATGGAAACATTATAGGTGTCCTCTATTTTAAAAACCATTATGTATGGGCAGTTTCATGTTTCTCCTTTGAGTTGTATTTGAACCGAAGTGTGAGGATTTTCTATCAGCATTTCTTTATTTAGAAATGGTTTGATGATCAGCTATGAATCCTATTGGTTTCCATTAACATGACATGGTTTAAGGGTCGACACTTATTTTTCTATAGGGGATAACTCATGGTATATATCACCATTAGAACATAGATACCATGCTAGTGTTGTGATTTATCTGATGTTTGGTATTGTTTGAATGTCGTTCCCCTAATAATAGTTTTAGTTTTCAATAACACAATAGTTTATATAGGTGGTCTGGTTTTTCATGACCTTTTTATGGTCGTGGGAATCGAGTGATGATAATTTTTAGTAGGATTTACATGACTTGGGAATGGTCTGATGATTTGTAGGTCATTTGGACCTTCCTTCTTCCTCATCATAGAAATGGATAACTAGTTATTTAATTGTGTAGGGTAATGATTATAAGAGGAAATATTTATTTGACATAAATCTCTAGTAACTATTGTGTGTGGTTCAACATCATCTCTATAGTAGTGTCACCAAACAATAAATATTCAGTTTCATCGCAATGCTCGTAATGAATTTTGGATGTATTATGAGTTTTGACACGCCAATATCATTTCTTTGACCTTCTTTCTATGTTTTGAGTTTTTGAGCGTGGTTTAGTGGAGAGTCACACATTCGTTTTAGTTGTATTGTCTAGCACACTTATGAGCGACTAGATTTCCTTCATTTTCTACTGGGACATCCTAAGATGGGGACTGTTGCATTCAAACATGTTATTTATTCATTCCATGTATAAGGAACACAACATAAGTATGACCATATGTAAATAGAAAGTCCCACATGAATGCCCTTGAGGATTTCATGTTTTTTATATTTGTTGATTCTAACTCAGTAGTAAGATGACAATGCGGTTACTGTATATGAAACATCTGGAATGCAGTGTGGGTCTTGGGAGACATTGGTGGTTAAATCTACAGTGATCATAGAATTCAATGGGTAGTAAATGCATGTGTTCGGTTAGGTGTTGGTGCATTGGTAGGTGAAGCTGAGCATCTTCCTTGAAGTCAACCTACCTTACTTCTTTTCCCTCCAATAGTTTTGTTTTTTTTACTTAACAATATTTAAATCCTCTAATTCTACTATTCATAAGTGATGACTATGTCCCCTATCATGACATCATCCTTGGGAAACTGAGAGAGGATTGGTACTATTCCAAACTAAAACACTAAATGATTTCGAGTTTCTTGGTTGATCCATATCATTGTTATACATTGATGCATGTTTATTATTGAGGCGTGATGAGTCCTGAGAGATTTCAAGATTCCCATGTAGAAACTCTCGGGTCGAATTCAAGGAATCCATACATTTTTTAGCTTCTGTTGGCTGCCTAATCCAGAAACCATTTGATTAAGTCATCCAAGTGGCTCGACAAATTCTATCTCCCCATTTTTCAATGTTTAATGTCATAAGTGGCCTTTTTCATGGACATTTCTATGGGAAGGAAAGTGTGGGTTCATGGTATGTAGTATCTTATTATAAGATTTCACGACTAGTTCTTGTTACGTCGATCGGGATTTGACACTTAATTTTCAATGAAATAACACATGGTTCATTTTTATGATGCTCAAAGGCATGCATTGTTTGGAAATTCCAACGGTGGAGGTACCGTGACATGGAATTGGCCCCTTTCTTAACATATGACCTATGGTGGGGTGAAACATTGGTCAAATTCTTAATGATACAATGAAAATGTCATGTATCTATCTTAATTATCCTATGTATGCTATGTATTAGTTTTTATGTTGAAATGTTAGTGTTGTCTTGAGTTGAAAATGTTTAATTGAAAAATGCATATGAAATTATTACTATTCCATTAGTCATTGGATGTGAAATCCTACAATATGAAATAAACATAATGATCCATGTAGTTTGGGTGATTTTTTCTTTTCCTCTCAAGTGTATCCAAGACAAGAATTTTACTTTGGATAGATTGTAGAGTCCGATGATTTTTAACCAAACTAAGATACAATGGTTTTTGAAATTCCTCATTTTCTGAATTGGTCATTTTTAAATCGCAGATTCAGAATGTATTTCGGAAAATTATGAAATAAAAAAATATGAATTAGGACTTGGATAAAGGTCCAACTTCCTTCCATGGATAATCGAGGAGTTTCAAAATCGTGGGAACTAGAACAACAATGGTTTGAACAGATGTAGAGGGAACATTGTTTGTCTGAAACTGTGTAGTCCACGATAGGTGACCATGCATCACTTTTTAATTGAGGAAGTGGATTTTCACATGAGTACTGCATGGTTTCCTATGTTTTTCTCCTAACCCATGCATGAGTACATATTGGAGGTAGTATACACCACAAATTTTGAATACTATTTTGAAAACCGTGTGGGTTAAACTGTGGAGACAAGTCTATTTAAAAAATAAAATTTATTTTTAATAACAATTAAATGGATGATATATTTAAATAAATTTTATAGAAATGAATTTATTTAAATGGAATAAATTTGGGGGGTCTATGTTTTATCAAAGAATTTCTCTAAATAAATAATAATAATAATAATATTAATTATTATTATTATATTAATTATATGATTGTTTATTTTTAGAGACATCCTAGAGGGAGGTATGACCTGTTGTGTAAGGCATGACCTCTCCCCCTCCCCTTTGAGGTGTAGTGCCTCATCCTCCCTAATGAAGCACGATGTGAGGCCTATCCCTAGAACCCTGATAGAGTGAGCTTCGTACAATGGACAAACATCTTCTTGGTCGATGACCTTTTTGGGCTATACATTATAGAAGATACGTGACCTCGGGTTATCCTTAGGACACGTAACCCCTCCCCCCTCTCCTGTTTCAACCACTAATATTATTTTCCTTCTGGATTCTTAACTGTTAAGTTTTGATCTTTCATAGTAGGTCTTTCTCTAACATCATCCTTTAACTCTATGGTGTTTTTTGATCTTTTGTAATCCTGTATGGATTTAGAAGTGGCACGAAGTTTGGTCTAATATTTAATTATTGAGTTCATCCATCAATATGGTATGCAATTGATGTCTCAGGACACGTTGGTCAAGGTTCAGACATCCTCTGCGAAGGATGAGATGGATGGACTCATCTCGCTCTTCCGCCATTGTTTTGGGTAAGTTTATGTACCCATCATTTTGTTTAGTATCATCCATTTAGGGGGGTTTTTGATATCTGATTCCCCATTTTATTACATTAGGTGTGTTGATCATTACTGCACTAATTTTTGAAACATGTTTATTATTATAGTGATGTTTTATAAATTATTGTGGACACATATTCAAAAATAAAAATATATGAAGGTGTGTGCATGCAACTTCAAGCTTGATGTGATTTTTTGCCACCAATTTTATCAAATAATTTTTTATTAAATGGTTCCACCATGAGGTAGGGACCCTTTTCATGTTCTCTAATTTTATAAATTCATTAATTAATTAATTGTTTCACTTTTATAATATTCCAAATAATGGAGTGAAGTTCGTAGATTTAATACCAGTTAAATTAGAATTCAATATGTACCATGTATGACATTATAAATTTAAATATTGATCTATTGATAATAAATATCAAGATTTTATAAATGATCCCCTATAATAGGTGTGTGCTATCTTCATGATTTATTTAATGATTAGGTTTTTTTCTTGTTTGGATTATTGTATTGGGTTTTTTTTTGCAAAGAAATATGGGATTTTATTGACATGACCCTAATGAAATTATAAAGCATGTTTACCTTTTAAAATTATTAAAGAGAAAAATCTTCGCCTATGTACATGGACCAATATTTAATGGGATTTATACATGTTTTATTTTTTCCATAATTTTTGTTAAGTGTTTTGACACATTAGGACCAACGTTTGGGTGTGTATTGTATTGAAATTTATATGGGTAATATTTTCTATATTAAATGGATTGATATAAATTTGTAATTTCATAATGGAATGTGCCATGTAATCTTACCATGTGACCCCCAAAGGTAAGTGCTGCAATTTGATAATAAAATGTGAAATGTGAATTTTCATGTATACTAAGAAAATTTCATGGCATTGTATGTAAATGAATAGTAGTTTGTGAATCCATAGCAACCCAAACTAAATTAATGGAAGGAATATGATTGAAAATTGAATATGGAATATGATATAAATGGACATAATTAATAGGTTTCATGGTATTTGAACTTATCAAACTAATAGAAGGAAATGCTTTAAAAATTGTTTCTTGTTACATGACCATATAAAATTAATTTTAGGAATGCTTTGAATCAAGTGAAATATTAACAGAAATCATAATGAAATAGTAATGGATTGGCTCAATCTCACCATGGATTCTGATTAGAGAATTCCATTTGAACCTGGGAGGCCCATTAACATTCTTGAATATAGATATCTTTGGTTGAGACCCACCTTGATCCTGATCATTGTCTTAATGTGATTCACTTGTATGATAAAATAAGATCTGTCACTTAGTACTACATGATTTCATATATACACTCCATGGATTCATCATTGAAAAACATGATGCCTTGGATACACTCCTTAGATTCATCATTGACATGTAGCTGACATGTTGAATGCCCAACGGGCCAAGTCTTTTCATATCCTTGTTTTACATTGGATGAACTCCTTGGAATTTGTAGCAGTATCATTGTGGGATCCCTTGGATTATTCTCCTTGGATTTCAATCTTATCTCTATACTATGGTACAATTATTACTTACATGGTGACCATTGATGTATAATAGCCTTGGTTGTTACCTTGGGACTTCACAAGTTGATATCAAAACAGGTTGCCTTGTCACATCATAGACGATTCACTGTTTATACTATCATGAGGTGAACTCTATGCTAGATATGCCTCACATGACCTATTAATATAAATTTGTAGTTAATTATTTCGTGATCTAGTTACTGTTCATACATCATCCAAGGACAGATGCATGTACTCTGATAATTAGTATTAACGAACTATGTTATTATGAATGATAGTATAATATTTTATTAATATAACACAATATGAATTGGTCTAGAGACTAGTGGTGCTGACCTACTGATATTTATAAATTTCACACTACATGGGCCATCATTTCACTAGTGTAACTGAGTATACATTCTTGTTCGTAGGCCCATGGACAATGCTTGTTGATGTTTACTTTTATAAGTGAGTGAGAAGGAATTGATGGAGTTGGAGATGAATATTCATGTAGATATCTCCTTTGTGCCTTTACATCTATTCTATACTTCAGTCATATATTGTATTGTATTGAAAATCATGTTGTATTTTTTAAAAAATTTCCCTTATATATCATTACAATGTCATGCATTCATCAATTGTATAAAATATAATTTTCCACTTTTGTTCAGTTATATAAAATCATCCTTAGACTACATTGTAAATTATATTAACATCTTCCACTATTCATATTTTTATTCTTGGATAATACCATTTCACAACTCTAATTAGAGGGTATAGTTTTCCCAATATGACCCCATGAGACCATCATTGGTAGTAGGAATCCACTAGCGTGTGAGGAGATGTTCTTGAGGCCATGTGGAAACCGTCCATCAATAGGCTTAGTGGTGATCTTTGTCATGATTTTATAGTCAATCAGTCATTCACATTCTCATTATATTTGTCTTCTTTCTAATATGGTTATCCTTCATCATATTTCCCAATATTTACATCATGGCACTCATCATAGAATTCTGATTCTGATTCACTAAACTTCTTCCATGGATAATTTATGGAAATATTATGAGAGTGACCATAGTTTTTAACACATTAGTGGGTTTTTACCCATTACCTTTTTCATTCTCAATTTCATTCATTTTTCACATAATAGAGAAAATTTGATTCAAGTCACTACGAATGTCATCAATATTTTAATATCCTGATTGAGTAATAATTTCATATTTATCCATAAACATTCTTAATAACTACAAAAAATATCCAAAATAACTCTCATCATGATATATATATATTTACTCATCTCAAATGTTATGAAAATTTATTTATGATCTTCATGATATAAATCATGTCATTCTTCAAGGGATGAAATTTTTTAATCAAAATGATCTACAAAATTCATAATGAAATATTATCACAATAATAGAGTCATAAATATTCTAAAAAATCCTAAAATTTTGTTGGTTATATCATTCACTATGATAAAATAGTAATTATTATTTTTCTCATATTATATTTTGATTACCCCAAATAGGATACTCCTAATAGGATATTTTTCTACCATGATGTTGATATTACATTTTTATCTTATTCCCAATTCTACTAAAATCTCCTTAGTAGTCTCCATACCCATGATCTTTGTGTAGACCTTCTCTGGTAAAGTAATCAAGATAAAATATTATGACCTTATTATTTCTAAAATGCACTATCTTCATCATGTTTCGTAGAAACATCATTAGAAATAATTAGAAACCACTATTTTACAACCTATCTCACTACTGATCAATGTGATAAGATGCTGGGAGATTTCATATTCCCCCAACAAAGATAATTCATCTAATCAAATATTAGAACACATAATCAATTGAATGGGATAAGATTATTTCCCCATGTATTATTCTACTATGTTCAATTATAAATATCATTAATTACCAATTGATGTTCTCCATGATGGTTAAAACAATATAAAGAAGGGATTACTCAATGAATTTTCTTATTGAATTTTATTGCATTCCAATCCAAATTCTTGAGCATGGTGAAAATATTGATCTACCAAATATTTTCAATAAATACAGCCTCATAAATAATTTTATTATAAGATACAGAATCACATATTCTATACAATGTTTTACATTAAATCCATCACTTTTCATTTTTGGATAGACCCCCAAACATATATCCTCCAATATAAATCATGCGATTTTAAAAATAATCCTAGTATGATAAAAATTCTCATTATGTTCATCCACATCTAGAACCAATAAGAAGATATGATTATTTTATTAATTCGTGGTCCACATATAGAAGGATATTCCACATTTTCTATGATAATCATCTTCCATGATTCAACAAGTTTACCTTATCTAATGTTTAATTCTCACATGTATTAAAAAACTACATTATGTAGTTCTACTAGACCTAAAACTCTTATCAGACCATAAATGACACGATTCAATTAATATTCAATTACTTAGGTGTGCCTCCTTCAAGAACACCATCATTTAAATTTATCTCAGTGATCAAAACATTTTTTTGTTGATTTCACTCAAATTATATAACAATATTAATGTTATTTATCTTTTAATTATCTATAATATCATCATAATATATATATATATATCAATAATATTAAATAAAATATTATCATTAATATGATCCCCAATTTGAACAATGTAATTATAAATGAATTTTGAAATGTTATAGTAATGGACTGTAATTACTTTCCTCATTTTAATTTATGATATGAATCCAAAATTATCTAATCATTTAATAAATAAATAAATCATTGAAAATTTCATTGGATAATTATTATTTTAAATAAATGATAGACTCTGTTCTTTGACTCTTCACTCATGTAAAATTCATCAAATGCTATGACACATTTTGTCTTGTATAAATCAAGATCTTGTTTGTATAATTTATAAACAATATACATGCTCTACATGAATGACACAAATATGGTAAATGTGATTTCCCTATTAAATACCTAATTTTTTATTCATCATAATTATGATATATACATGCATGTAAAACTATATATACATATATATCAAAGCATTGTGCACCATAATATCATTATTTGAATTCTGCTGTATATATAACATAAATGAGCTTCTAGAAAGTGTAGATCTCATTTAAAGGCCGAATAACTTGATTTTTTCATTATTTCATTAACATACATATTCCTTGATTTCATTGAACCTAAAACCATGATTTCTAATGCATACATCATATTCATTCACTAAAAAAAAATACCCCAAACCAACGGTTTGGAACCGTTGGTATAGGTCTCCAAAGCATTGGTATAGACTATGACAAATGTTTGGAGGGCTGTTTGTTGGTTTGGATTTCTGACAGTTCTATACAAACAGTTCTTGGTAAACCGTTGGTATCGGTTATATAAAAAACCTATGTCAACGGTTTCAAAAAACCATTGGTATAGGGAATAGGAAAAATCATCTTGGTTGTGGTCCCAAAACCTCCCGTTAATAATACAAAAAACTAACCACTAACCTAATGTGACTTTTGTTACCAAAATATCATATATATATATATATTCATTAGTATTTTATCCTTCTATTTATTTATTATTATTTGATAAAATATTCCACTAATAAATGTGTACCTATACCAATTGTTTTGAGAACCGTTGGTATTGGTTATTTTATTTTTTTAGCTATACCAACAATTATGGTGAATCTTCTAGGATATGGTGGATATATTCTAATGGTTTGGCTTAAACCATTGGTATAGGTCTTATTTTTAGTAGTGATTCATCCAAATATCTCATAATCTTTAAGTGTAACTTATTTCATCACATGTTAGGCATATACTCCTGGATTTGTTCATTTTCTATAGTGAAATGCTCACAATTTTTATTCTATGGAAATCCATATATTTCTTTCAATATTAAGAAAATAAAAAACCTTTCTATTCGAAAAAAAATCTAAAATAGTTATGGTATACTTCATCATGCTGTATGAACAACAACAACACATATTTCATGAAATCATCAAAATCCTCTTATAAAATGATCATAAATAACATCTCAGGAGAATAATCTACTAAAATTTATGTCTAAACATCATATATATATTCTTATGAATGTATGAGACTAGTCATGAATGCCTCAATAATCTATACTCATTCATCCCCTATCTTATGTTATAATACCTTATCTCAAATTCACAAATTTTGTAGTTAAAACTCATTCATAATATTCTATTTGTGGTCTATCCTCAGATGCCTTATTCAATACCATAAGATAATTCATATGGAATATCAACATACATTATATAAAATCATCTCAATCCCACATGTTATATTTCATAAAATTCATGTCATCGGTCGATTAAATATTCTAGAGTCAACTAATATAAAATATAATTGATCATTAATCTGTTGTCTAGTCGATCTTAAATGTGTGGATTATTCATGATATTACATATGGTCAATCTGACTATTTGTGTACAGGTGGATATATGGAATGGTCAATCAATATGATTGGTATTTTCGATCTTTAGCATGAGGGAAATCCTTGAAAACACATGAATTCGATCTGAGAGATTTCACAAATGTAGATTCATGATGAAGAATACTTTCTTGTATTGATCGAATAATAGGGATTATTTGATCAGATGGCTAGAGATTTATCCATGTTTTTTAAAATTATGTAAAATTATGAAAACCAAATTTTTCAACATTGAAAATAATATTATATTGGATCTTCTAAAAAACCACCATCAGTGTTCTCTGAATCCAACATTGTAGATGGCATCTAAATACACATCTCCAATGGGGATCATCATTAGTGCCTTCCTTTTTAAGCCGACTAGACCATCATCATGTGTGATCACATGTGTGTGTTAATATGGAAACTATGTGAATCCATTCCTTTGTGATGGCATGTCAACGATTATGTTCCCCTTTTTTACTACCATATAATGATTGGGTTAACGATATTTTCCATATGAATATTTGTTTTTTGTGTTCCTTTAATGGAAATGGTTTGAATATTTTATAAATGATTTCTAAAAAAAGTTATGAAAAATTATCTTATAATTTATAATAAAAAATAAAATATCTAAAAACATAAATTCACTTCATTCATTCACATATCAATTAAATTAGAAAATAAAAAACACATAAGCATTATTCAATCCCCAAAAAGGGACTCATCAATACCAAAATGTGTTATGCCCATAGAAAAACACCACCAAATAATCTAAGACTCCCACTATATTCCTCCACATACATAACCATATAGAAGATAATATTATCTTATTTACTCATCATCCTGTACTTGAATGATCATTAAACAGATATATGACATTCACCCTTCCAATATCACACAATATTAGGATTTCCCCTTTTTAATTATTCATGGTATTCAGTAATAAAATGTAGAATGTCATTGGCCTTGAAACTATTATGTGATTTTGAATGACCTGAATCACTCCATATTTGACAAAATGGTTTTTTATTCTTTTAGAAAACCTATATTTGACTT
Organism: Viscum album; assembly: GCA_963277665.1. NCBI lineage: Eukaryota > Viridiplantae > Streptophyta > Magnoliopsida > Santalales > Viscaceae > Viscum > Viscum album. The sequence goes on along the minus strand of OY728157.1, from coordinate 37,532,751 downwards.
TTTTTCATTCATATATATTTTATAGATATGAATAATAGATTATAATTCGATATTACGAAGACTTATAAGTTGTTTCTACAAAATATCTATCACCTGTATATATAATTTATATTCAAAAAAGTAATATCCTGAATATTACCCTCGTTATTACGCTTGTAATTATATGGGAATATGGATATACTATGATCATTAATATTACGTACATTTATTATATAAGTGTTCTTTAAAATTTCAAAATATATCATCATTTTTTCTAGATAGAATTCCTTTCTAACTATCCTAGAATAATTCCTCATTTATAAAGAAAACATATGATGGTATTCTTATCTGAAATAACATGTATTACATTAATCAATCGCCTTAGTTTATTATTTACTATGGAAAAAATTATATATTAAGATGATTATATATATTTAAAGTCGATCATAAATTCATATGCACCAATATTTTAAAAATCATGATTATTAGGATTATTCTTTCCTAATAAATAATGATTCATAATTACTCATTCATTACATGAGTATAAATATTAACATCCCGTCATAACGAACCATATTTAATATCCATGGAATTTGATATCCACTTTTATTGGTCACATGGTCAATGAATAGCTCTAATCTCATAATTTTTTCAACTAATGATTTCATGTGGTCTTCATAGATATTCAATAACCTTAAACTATTTGTACAATACAATAAATTAAAATTCATTCACTACATGAATATATCATAAACAATAAATGTTTATTCCTTAAAAAATTTCAATTTTTTTTACTTCATGTTATATACATCAATGTGAAACTAAATTATATATATACATATGGTACTTAATCATATCATTATTCAAAATCCCTATATATATATATTACAAAAATGAGATCTTGGATGATTTTTATCTAATTTACTAGTAGGCGAACATGCACAGAAGTTCCCATTTATTATTCATATAACTAATTTCACTCATGAATCAAACCAATATCAGGAATTCCTCTTCTAGAATATTTTCAATTTATCCTAAAAGTATTTATGAATTTTGTGTAATGCATTTCTCCACATGTTAGGAAAATTCTAATGGTCTTTATAAATTATCGATATAAAATGGTTCAAACGTTTGATTTCATGGAAAACAATATATTTTTTTTTTCAAATCAAACATCACCTGAAATTCTTTTCCTAGTTAAATAATCAAATTATTCATGAATAAAATTTCAAGAAACATAAACTCTCATTACATATATATCTTGAAAACAATAACTCCTCTTATTAAATAATTAAAAAATCATCATAATGGAATAATATAATAAAATAAATTTCATTCTGTAAAAAGTCATTTCATATGAATCTAATTGAATATACATGCATGTATCTATAATCCAAACTCACTATTCCCGTTTCACATACAATTGAACTATACATATGATACACTATTTTTTGTGAAATCTTAACCAAAATCCCCACATCATGATTGAATGTCAAATTACTCATTCCACAATGTGGACTCATTAAAATGAATGATCGACATATGCAAAGTAGAATCATATCATGATCAGGTGTATGTTTTCTAAAAACGCATCTGGTTGATTGATAAAATGTTAGGTAGTCAATCTGTAACAAATGTTATAATTTAAAATTGGTTGTGAAGTTGATCGTGATTGTGTGGTAAATCATAGATATTACTCATAAAATATATGAGGGTTTTAGTGCAAGTATATTTCTAGACATGGTTGATCTATAGGATTTTCATGGTAGATCCTTATTGTGTGTTCAATATATGGTTACACTTGTGTGGAACCAAGAATTTTCATGATTTTATATTCATAAGGAAGTAGATGATATTTTTTGAGTGATTTGTGGGGATAAATTAAATTTGTTGATCATTATATATGGGAATTTTTTAAAAGGCTATTATAGGGTGTCTTCTATGTTGTTTCACACTAAACACGAAAGAGGTTAGGCGCTGCTATATAAAAAAATACTCTTATAGAGAATATAGATATGACTGTAGGGTTAGAACATGGATACACATTTTTCATGGAATTCACATTCCATATCTCTTTAAACATGCCCACTGGCCCACCCCCATGAATTTACACTTCAGGGCATTTGTATGGTTTCTATCTGTACTCGTGCATCTTTACATGATAGAAAACCAGTATACAACCCCTATCTTCCACAACGAATATCTAGTGTGGGCCTTCATGCATGTAATAAATGGTTACATATAACACTTAATGGGACAATTATGAGAATATTATTTATTAAACTCCCATAAAAATAGATAATAATATTTATCAAATAACTGTGAAGTGAAAATTCTCAACTCCTCAAAACTATAACTAGGATTCATATTTCAGTCAATACCGAATTCCATGAAATTTTATGATACTATTCATCATGAAAAAATTACTAATTAAACACTAGTTATAAAATAAACATCCATTTAATATAGAATATCTAATTTATGAAATCCAATTAATTTATAACAATTTTACAAGCATTACGTATTTATTTTCACTCACAAATAAATATTGACCATTTGAAAATAAATTGAACATGTGGGCTAAAAAATATCCTCTTTTTTGAGAATATGTGTGATTATCAATCCTAAAATCCATTGAATCCATAAATTTTTTTGATGATTCGCCAATTCATCTTCCCATGGAAACACATATTTTTTCTTTGAATAATCATTTAGTACATGGTCACAACACCCATCATTCTTTTAAATTATGAGAAATGAAGGGTATTCTACTCCATTAGATACATAAGAATCATATAGAAAAATTAATATATGAATTTTTTATAATTTTTAAATAAAATTTGTTTAGTAAAATTTTTTTTTCATTTATATTGACTTAAATGACCCATTATCATCTATATTGATATAGTAGCTAGTACTATCTTAACCTGGTCTATATGGGTATTACCACCGAACTAAATGATAATACATATAATTATAATAAATTTATATAATTATTAACCTCCTGATTCCATTTAATAAATTTATTACCAAAATTGTTAAATCACATGAGAAAAAATGTGGTGAAAATAGAAATTCAAAATTTTTATCACATTAATCACGTTTTTACAACAATATCAATTGTATTTTTTATCATTGAAAAATAGTTATGAGATATTATTTTGACTAATCTAATATTTCATAAATATATAATTTGTTGAAACCAATTTTTTATTTCTTATAAACACTCGATCCCTAATGAAAAATCATTATATATTTTTTCATCCATAATGATTCTCCTAATACCATAACATGTTTCCAATAAAATAATCCATATCATTATCCTTTTAATGTAATATATATATTAATTTTTTTAAACCCTTATATCATGATTATGGATGTGGATAGGCTAATATTAAAAAATAAACATATAAAAATAATAAATTCAAATTTTGAAACATAGTATAATATTTTAAAAAGTAAATCAAATTTATTTATAAATAACTATAAATTATATAAAAAAATTATTGAAGCTATCATTATTATTCAAATATATACATCACAATTTAATAAATAATAAATTTCTTTTAATTTTGAACATATTTACTATCTATGATAGATTCCCTAAAAAAATAATAATTCATAATTTTAATCCATATTTTCTTTTAAAAAATTAATAAAAAATAAATTTCTATTTTTAAAACACACAGCTCAGTAAACCATTTAATAATTAAGAAGATAAATTTAATTCATGGAATAAAAATAAAAAATACAATTAAATAAGTATAACATGAGTCAATATTTCTTGAAATTATATAATTCATATCATAATATAATGACCTATTAAAATAAATAAGTCTATTTTTACTATTTTCTTATAATAAATTATAATCTAATTTCATTTTACATTCATTTTGAAATTACAAAATTAAAAAACTAATTATTTCATTAATTGTTTAGATAAAATCAAACACAAATAAGAATTCACCTGTCAAATTGTCCCCATGTGACATTATATGATTTGTTACCCCTTATAAAAATATCTTAAACATGACATAACATTATCACAAGACCCCTAATACTTGTTATCATATGCTAAAAATTATAATAACATCACATCACTCACACATAACTGCATATTATGAAATTTCTAGAGGAATCTGGGGTACTTAACATGGATAATATTTCTATACATAGTCGTAGTAAAACAAAAAATATATTGGAAAAACTATTGGAAAATGTGCATTTCTAAAAATAATCTATCTATAAGTCAATGTGTATTTCTATAAATTCATAAATTTAGTAACAAATATGTAAATTAAAAAAAATATTAGAAAACATTAACTCAAATAAATTTTTATATACTGGACCATTGAATTCTACAAAAAATTAATCACAAACAATCTATTTCATAAATATATCTAAAAATATAATGTAATAAAATATATACGCACCCAATTGGGTTAGACAATCTCTGATTATAAAATAATAAAATATTTATTACGATTGGATATTTACAGTATTTGAGCCATATTGTATAACATAATGATATGATAAAATCCACATTGACTAATGTATACTTCATGGGTAAAAATTTTATAACTATGTAAAAAAGTATTTGTTCACATAACAATGAAAACTTCATAATCATTAATTGAAATCTGAAAAATAACACCCTAAGGCTGGGAAATTTCAACAATAAACTATATAAAATATAAAGTGAAAACTATATATAGAAAAAAAATTCACTTAATGGGTATATATATAGTGTGGGTATAATAATTTAGTATGTTTTACATAATAATCACTACTATTATTAGTGAAAGTAATTTATTTGTATTCATATGACCATGTGTTTGTAAAATTAATTTATTCATAGATGTACATATCTTTAAATAATCATTAATTTAAATAAAACCACCATGAAAAAAAATTGATATGAAATTGAAATCAATTCCAAATCATAACTAATAATTTAAAACCATTATTCACTTCCAATTATAAAAAATATAGATGTATAAAAAATACCAACTAAAATTAATGGAAAATAACATGTGATTCAAACATGTTAAATAACTCAAAATGAATAACATATAAAATAAAAAATAAGTAAACACAAATTATTTATATAAATTAATTAAGAATTTACATTAAACATTCTATGTTTAAAAAAGGGATTGAACAACCATATTTTTATAAATTAAAAATAATGTTTACTTGGATCATAGGATTTCGCACTGAACTTATAAAATGCATACTACTAATGGTATATCAAATATAAATAACATAATATCAATAATAGATTTATAGAGAGAAAAACAACCATAATATATGTAGTAAGATTTCCACAATACATGTTCCTGAACAATTTCTTACAGTTGTCATAATTAATAATAAATATAATAATTTCCCTTAAAATATGATTTTAAATGATGCTAAAGTAACTCTATTACTTTTATATTTTTAATTAGATAAAAATTAAAAATTAAAAAACAAGAAAAACATAATTCCAATGATTTGTCTATGTGTTATCTTTGACGATTACTATTGTAAATGAGGAATTTACTTTTTTTTCTTAGTCTTCACTTTTAAAAAATTTATGATAAATATCTCTAATAATATAATACCTAACTCCTTCCTTAATAAGTATCCACCATTTTTCTAAATATCAAAGTACATTATAAGAATTAGTCAAAATAATAGGATATTCTAGAATCCTCAGACTAAAGAAGAAGGTTAGAACATATCTATGTATATGAATAACACATTAATCAGTCAATATTTCTCTATATTTATTCGCATTTACCTTGGTTTCATTGGAAAATTATAAAAATAGTGAAATTTTGAAGATATTATTTAATAAACTTTTAATTATAAAATTTTAATATCCATTTTAATATTCATATAACATGGATGAATGTTTTCTATCCCATTAATATTGTAATTATGGATAACAACTTCCCTTAAACAACATATAATGATCAATTGATAAAATATTTGATAAGTTAAGCATAATTTATGATATCTTATTTATATTAATATGATATAAAACACTAATTCATGTATATCACATAAATTATATCACAATATTACCCATATCACTACAAGTGACATATCTATACTTTTTGATGTTATATACCTATGAGATGCCTCTCATGTGAATAAAAACTATTATATCATAGGTTATAATATAATTATGGTGAACAAATTTCATTATGTATTGAAATATTAATAATGCTTCTTGTACATCATATATACTATAAAATGTATTACAACATATATAACATATTATTTTTGAAATTTTCTTCGATAAGTTTTTCAATTTTAAGAGTTATTTAATGAAAAATAGGAATTTAAAGAGTAATATGGTTTCCTTAATGGTATTAGAAGTAATATTTTAGTTCAATTTTGGGTATTAAATAGGGTTTCTATCAAATAATATTTTTTTGTTAATATTATAGTGTTTTTATTTGTGATGGTAGTTGTTTTTACAAGATGTATGTTTTACTGAATGGGTAGGGAAATATTGGATCCTAATCATGTATTGTGATTTTAGAGGTTGATAATACTGATTAATTAGCTATAAATTTATGGATACAATGAAAGAAAACCATGTGTTTTGTCTTTTTCTATAGAGGGGTGTTCATGATTCGTAACATGGTTTTCAAGACCATGAAATCCAACTATGTGTGTGAAACTATGTTAGGAAATTTTAACATTTATAACTATAGATCCTCATTTAAGACCTCTAATCTGCATTAAATTACAAATATTATACTATGGTCAATGGTTATATGATTTTTGGTGATCTATTTATTTGATTAATGGATAATTATTATTGGATGATTTTATTTTAATTATATATAATATAAAATCAGTATATTTATTCCTCTATGATCTCTCTCATTTATTACTTTAGACTTTATTTCAATTTTTGAATCCTATATATGATAATTATATGTTGGAAAAATTAAATAGGTATTTAAATAAATAATTTAGTGTATTATTTAACTCATTTTGATTAGGATAATGTAGAAAATATATAGTTCCATATTAAATGTTTGAAAAAATATATCTTATATAGATGATTCAAAAAGGTGACTTTGAATATTATCATATTACTTATAATACATTGACTGATCGTATTATAATACTCATGGATGGATGAGTTAATTAATTATTATATTTAAGATGATAAAATAATTTTTTACAGGGGTATGATATTGATTTTGATGAAATTTATTGCTATTACCTTTTTAAATAAATATTATAAATAATTTATTCAGATATATTTGGAAATTAGTTTAAGTGGATGATTAAATGTTTTATTTAAATTACATTAATCACATATGTTAATACTAATCGATGAAGTGGGAGTGGTATTTCAATGTTGTTTCATGGATGTTTTTGTAACATCCCAAGTAAATAAAGAGTATGAAATTTTCATATCTGTTAATATTTACGAAGTAAATATATATTTACTATAAACGGGATGCTATGTTCGATGGCATACCCAATACACAATAATGGGTTTCTTTCAAATCAATCATTTCACACAATGTTGAGTTATATTGAAAATGAATTATATACTATTATTATTTTAAATGGTAGTTTACACATAGATGTTGTATTGGAGGGAACAAATGAAACTAACTAATATATAATTACACATGTATATTAAATGATTTTACATTTATCCAATAAAAGTTACATGACTAAAATGTGAATTAATCCATTTTTAAGCATAAATACTCTAATATTCTTTAAAAGGTCAATTTACTACCTTTTGATGGAGAAACCTTTTTAAATATAGTATTTGAAACTATAATATGTTATATATTATAGAACAATCTAATTATTTAGATGAAGGAAAATAAAATTTACTTTGTGTAATATATTGGTATTTTGCTGATAAATTTCATTTTTTAAGGAATAGTGATAAATACTATATTTTAATTTAAATAACATATTAATATAATTTATTTATATAGTTATATTATATTATAAATTGGTTTTAAAGTATAAATAGATTATATTTTTACCATTTAATGCAGTCATGGTTATTGGAAGTAATTTCACATTGAAATTGGACATAACCAATTGTCAATCATTTGATAGTTATTAATTTAGAAAACATGTTTTTTTGACAACATGAATTAATTTAAAATTAATTTTATCCACTTTTTTGTTTTGAATTTTGAAAAATGGATTCCATATTTGGAATCAATAGGTCCAAATTATGTAAATAAGTAAATTTTATTTTTTGGCATTATGAATATTTACTTTAGTTAATATTTTATTTACCATGGTTAAAGGGTAAATCTAGTATATAAAGATGGAAAATAATATTATAATAATATTAAATTGCCCTTAAACATTACCTAACCCTATTCGAAGATACATTTCATGAAAAAGGGAATCCTTGGGTCGATTTTGGAACACCATGGAGCTTAATGGGAGTGATAATGACACTTTATATTAATTAATTTAAAGTGTGGACAAAAATATCATAATCATGAATATTTTATAAAAAAACTTTTTATATGGGGTTATATATGTTATCTCTTATAATATAAATATATTTTGTAAATATAAAATTATTTACTACATACTGAATTTTTATTTATAAATTTAGACATTAGATAAAAAATTTAATTATGACACAATGGGGATGTAGTAATTGTTTCATTAAAAAAATATTCAAATAAATGATTTCATAAATACTAAAATAATTTTTTTTTTGAATTTTTTTTTCACATCCAATAATTTTATTTATTAGGATGACTTGTCCTCATTAATTTAATTAATGTTCATTGAATGAATCAGGTGGTTTTGGACTTTTTTTAAAGTCATCATATGAATTGTATTATATTTGATATAATATATTTTTTAAATAAGTCAATATTATATTAAATGATAACATCTTCATAAAAATATATGAATATGAAAAATGACATATATGATGTTAAAAATTTCATTAATGATCCATTTTGGGCCTCTTGTCTTTTTATATTAAATATATTAACCATATAGTATAAATATATGAGAGGACATGGTAAAAGTTAAATAAGTTAACAAATGATTAAATAAGAATGAAAAGGAATAAAAATATCCAAAACTAGTCCAATTATTAGTGGATTATTTTATTTTTAAATATATGCACCTTATCTCTAAATTAAATAAGTTTTGTACATTTTAAACTAAAAATAATTTTACAATAAATTAATATTTTCAAACATTCCTAAAGTGCCCCGCCCCCCTTAAATAATCTATCACATATAACCTATTAAAATACATCTCAGTACCCTTGGATCATCCTTACACTTCCCAAATAAGCTCTCAATAACCCACTCTCCTTTGAGAATCTTAAACGTAGGCAGAAAGCACTTCAATAATTCATTTTCGTTCAAACCAAATAGACTTTCCTGATTTAAAGTTAGCATCTTCCCTCAAGTTCTTTTATTTTATTTTACTTCATCACTCCGTATGCTCTTCTTATTCTTTTCATACATAACAAAAATAGTATCCTCAAAATGACAGGTTGTTCTTATGAGAAGGATTTGATCTACAATTACACACAACAACAACTAATTGATACTAACATATTGTTTATATGGATGGTGAACTACTGCCTCACGAAACTATGAATGTTAAATTATTTCTTACCGGCTCTCATGGTGTCCATTTGGATGGAATTTTATTTATATGTGATGTATAATTTATTTTTATCATCTCTATGATTCTTCATTTTTCATTTATAGCATACCCTTATGGCTCCCATAATGGGTAAATATGATAATTTCCATTGTAAAGTGCGGACTACCGCCCCTTCAAAGTGATATGACTCATTCATTCCATACGTGGAATGTATAAAGTATAGAAATAATGAAATTATATATGATATTATATGGAATTATAGTATACGTATGTATCATTATGTTTTCATTCTATTAAATATAAAATAGAAATGAAAGTAGCATTCATGTCTACGTACGACCTACCATCACCATTAACAGTGCATTTCTTTTCATATATCTAAATGTTATTTACTATTATAAATGTATATATATACTGGTTATATATGATATAACAATATCTTAATCATGAATATTATTCTGGAGATAACGTCATTTTGACCACGTGCGCAATTTATTATTATAACAAGTTCATTTTTAAATAATGTTTTGAACATCGAAAAAATGTCTTATATAACGTAAAATAATTAACTAATTGTTAAAGGTAGGTAATAAGTGATAAAAAATGAATAATAGATTGGAAAAATGTTCCTATGAAATTAGAAATTAACTTAGGTCTATTATTCAGGAAATAAATAAATGAACGGGTCAAGTCGGACATGAGGTAAGGGACATTGTCTCAATCTCCTCTCATTAAGGCATGTTTGGATAATATACACATTGTTATTTTATAGGGTTTATAATATACATCATTTAAATTTAATTTAGTTTAAAGGGAATCATATTTTCTATGATGCATTTTACTAACTGACAAAAGGAATGATTTTATCATTTGTGGAAATAATGAACTCTCTATTGTCGAAATCATTAGTTGGCTTCATCTATAAGCCTTAATGTTTTGAAAAGAAAAATAAATACCTTATTCTAATTTTGGGTATTTATGTATTCATAATTTTATTAAATTTAATGATTATTTCAATAGATTGAAATGATTTACTATGATTGGAAATGAAATGTAGTTTGTGAAATATTTATATATTCAATATTTTATGTGTTATTATTTTATAATGGTACATTGACATTTGATAGGTGGTTAGGTGATAAACCAATTGACGGGTGGTGTCATGATAAACTAGTATGGGTGGTTACAGTATTCCCTCCAATTCATTGGTTATGGTAGCTGGTCGTATGGTTAATCCATTTAGTTATATCTGTGAATGTCGACCGTATGGTTATTCGATTTATGTATGTTTTTACCCCAATATACCTTTATATGTTATTTGTTCAGTCTAAGTGTTTTAATGAAATATTTTGGTTATAAATGTGTAGGCAATGATATTTTATTCAGTGAATATTATTTACTACATCATAAAGGTGATAATTATTACTTATGATAATGTATTCGTGGTTTAATTGTTGTTTTGAAAAACTAACATTTTTCCTTCCTATTGAATCCATTAATGATATTTATTTAGTCAATACAATTTAAAAAGTTTTTCATAAGACATAAATATGAATAGGGTCAAGGATGGGATCATGGAAAAGTCATGATGTCTAAAATACAGAACTATACAAAATTATTTTTTTCAAGAGTTTTTATTTTATGAAAAAATGGATACTGAGTAGTAGTGTCTACATGTAATATTCAAATTTTTATGTATATGTTATGAACTAATTATATAAATCTCTATACTTGAAAACAACCTCAATGAGAATTATTAAATTAATGATTATTATGTAATGTTTATGGTCGGGTCCCTATAGTTGGTATTAGAGGTCGGTTTAGACAACTGTTGAAGTTTTGGTATTGTTAAATTAACATCCAAAAATTAATTTTTGTTAACATTGAAATGCTATTTAATTTAAACATTACCATTTTTCCTCTTATTAGATAATCTTATTCATAATGGATTTTTCATTGAGGAAATATAGAAGCTATGTTGGGAAGGTATACAGAGGAGAAAAACCTTCCAAAATCTACATCTTTAGATGGTCAGAATTCAAATTGGAGTGTTTGTTGGAGTGATGGATCAATTGACTCAGGTGATAAATAGTGGTTGTGTTTATTGATAATATTTTGGTCTGTACGAACATAAAAGTTACATAAGGGGTGTTTTACAAACATTATCATAAAATTAAGTATATTTAATATTTATTAAGATTGAGTTTTTGTTACCAAAGATTTATTTCTCTGGTAACATTGTTTCAATAAATTCCATAATGGCTGATACTCATAAAACCAAAGTTGTTGAAGAGTGGCCAAGACCTTCCATTATAAAAAAGATTCATTGTTTTCTTGGTTTAGTAGGTTATTATTAGAGGTTTGTTGAATGTTTTTCACGATTATCAATCCCAATGACTATGTTTACTCGAAATGGTGGTAAGCTCATTTGGACAAAATAATGTGATAATTATTTTCCGGAATTGAAGAGATGATTGGTAAATTCTCCAGTTTTTGAACTGTCATCAAGAAATGGTGTGTTTGTTATCAATATTAATTCTTTGTTGAAAGGACATGGTTTTTTCATAACACAGAATGATCTGTTAATTGATTATGCTTCAGGTTAGTTGATTCCTCGTACATTAAATTACCCTACACATTATTTGGAATTAACTATTATTGATTTTAAATAAAAAATTTGGAGACATCATATGTATGGATTAAAATCTAAAATATATACTGACCAAAAGAGTTTGAAAATTATATTTACCTACATGGAATTAAACATGAGACATAAGAGATGGTTAAAATTAATCATGTACTATAATTGTGTGCTCCATTACCATCGAGGAAAGATAAATAAAGTGGTTGATTCATTGAGTTGAAAGTTTAATGCTACATTAACCATGTTATTTTGGGAACAAGATTATTTGATTAAAGATTTGATGAACTTTCTCCTTGAATTGATTTGTGCATAAGATTCCATTGTTTTGTTTCAGGTGTTAGTGAAATAATCTCTATCAGACAGAATGAAGCAAGCAAGGAAAAAAGATAGTGAGTTGAAGAAAAATGTATAGATGGTTCATAAGGGTACATTTCAAGATCTTAACACTAATAATGATTGTGTTTTAATGTTTGGGGAGAGATTCTGTATTCCATATGAATCACAGTTGAAGAAAGAGTTATTATGGGAAGATCATATTTCTCTATATTCATTTAATCTTGGAAGTACTAAGATGTACATAGATCATGGGGAGTATTGCTGGTGGGATGGAATAAAAAGATATATTATTGAATTTACTTTGAAGTGATTGACTTGTCAATAGGTTAAAGAGTAGCGAAAGGTTCCGAAAGGGATGCTTCAGTCTTTACCAGGACGAAGAGGAAATGAGAAAATATATCCATGGACTTTGTTGTGGGATTACCAAAATATTTCGAGGTAACAATTCAATCTAGGTTATTATTGATCGATTGACTAAATCATCTCATTTCATACAAATTTGAGATACATTGTCTCTAGTTAAAATTTATCATCTGTATGTTTAAGAGATAGTCAGGTTGCAAGGAGTTTCCCTCTCCATTGTATCTCGTCATGATCCCATGTTCATTTTTATCTTTTTTAAAAGTGTTCTAAGGTTTTTGGGTACTGAATTAAATTTTAGTACAACTTTTCATCCACAATCAAATCAAAAGTCAGAACGAACAATTCATATTTTGGAAGATATGATACATTATTCTTCAATGTAATACTAGGGAAGTTGGGACCAACATCTTTTTTTAGTTGAATTTTCGTATAATAATTGTTTTTATTCCAGTATATAGATGGATCTCTTTGAGGCATTATATGGAAAGTGATGTCAAACTCTATCATTTTGGGATTATGTTGGTCAAAGGAAGTAGATGGTGCCAGAAATGGAAGAATAAATTGCAAAAAAAGTTTAGTTGTGTCCAAAGCACATGGGAACAACTCAAAGAAGGCAGAAATGTTATGCAGATTACTGGAGGAAGGATATTTCATTTGAGGTAGGTGAACATATCTTTCTCAAATTTTCTCCAGGGTAAAGTGTGATTCATTTTGGAAAGAAGGGAAAGTTGAGTCTGAGGTTCATTGGACACTATGAAATCCTGGATAAAGTTGGATCAATTTTATATAGACTAGATTTATCTACATGTTTATCCAAGGTACACTATTTTATTCGTGTATCAATATTGATAATGTATATTCGAGATCCTTCTCAAGTATTGAGTTCAATGGTAGTTCAGTTGGGAGAAAATTTTTTCTTATGAGGAACTACTAGTCTAGATTCTTGATCAAAGAGAGAGTGTTGTAGACTATGGTAATTTATTAGGTAAAGGTTATGTGAAAAAACTATATGGTTGAAGAGGCAATGTGGGAATCATAAAATTCGATGTGGGATAAATAACCGAATTTATTTGATAAGAGAATAAAATTTCCAGGATGCAATTTCCAAAAGGGGGACGGATGTAACATCCTAGGTAAATAAAGAGTACGAAATTTTCTTATTTGTTAATATTTTTGAATTAAATGTTATTTTTACTTTAATAGAGATGCTATGTTCGATGGGTAACCCGATACCCAACAACGGGTTCCTTTGAAATCTTTCGTTTCAAACAATGTTCAGTTATACTAAAAAATAATAATATAATATTTTTATTTTATATGGTAGATAATACATAGTCGTTGTATAAGTGGTATTGAACAAAAATTACTAAAATATGATTATACATGTTTATTAAATGTTTTAACATTTATCCAATAAACGTTATATTCTTAAAATGTGATTGAATCCAATTTTAAGCATAAATACTCTAATATTCTTTAAATGGTCGATTTATGGCCTTTGGGTGGTGAACACTTTTTGAATCTACTCATTCAATTTAATGTGTTCTATTTGAAAAAATAAAACTTCTTCTTTAGATTTGGGGCATTAATATTTAATTTGGGTAAAATTTTGTTATTTTTCTAATAAAGTGCATTTTTTTAATAAATATTGAAAATACAATATTTTAATTCAAAATTGAGTTTTAATCCAATTTACATATATGAATAGATTATCATTTTAGTTGGATTTAATGTTTTATTAGATTATATTTTACCATTTAATCCAATCTTGGTCATTGGATGTAATTTCACTGTGAAACTGGACATAAAAAATGGTCAATATTTTTATATTAATTATTTATTAAAAAAACACATTTTAATTTTGACAACATGAATTATTTTTAAATTAATATTTTCCACTTATATGTTTTGAATTTGTAAAAATAGATTCCACATTTAGAATTATTATGTTCGAATAATGTAAATAGTAATATGTTTTTAAACATACCAAATATTTACTTTAGTAACTATTTTATTTACCATTTTAAAGTGTAAATATGGTAAATAAGTGTGATATCTAATATTATAATAATTTTAAATTACCCAAACACTAGTCCTAAAGGTATTGGATGATAAATTTTCGTCCATGGGAATCCTTGGGTCGATTTTCAGACCTCATGGAGCCACATGGGAGTGATAATGACACTTTATATTATTTATTTTAAAGTAAGGACAAAAAAACCTAAAAAAGAATCTTTTTACTAATTTTTTTATAAGGTGATATATAACTTATCACATTGACTATAAATATTATTTGGAAAGATAAAGAAATTTACTACATAATGGTATTTTATTAATAATTATTAGCCATTAAATAAAAAAATTATTTATGATACAATGTTCGTGCAGTAATTGCTTAATTAATAAAGGATACAAATACAAGATTTTATAAATATTAAACAAAATTTATTTTTACCCTTTTTATTCCATACATGATTTTTATATATTATAGTGACTTGTTATTATTTATTTAAAGAAGTTTCTTCCAAATAATCATTTGGTTTTGAATTTTTCAAAAGCCATGATATTAATAAAACCAAAATTGACATAAAATAATTTTTTAATCATTCTATAATTTATTAAATGATATAATATTCATAAAAACTATTATTAAGAAAAATGACATATATGATTTTAAAAATGTCATTATAGACCCAATTTGAGAATCTTGACTTTTTATACTAAATATATAAAAGATATAGTCTGAATATATAAGAGGACATGGTAAAAATTAAATATGTTAACAAAGGGTTAAATAAGAAATATAAGGATTAAAAAATATCCAAATCCCATCCAATTTTTATTGGATTATTTTATATCGACTTATCTGCACCTATATTCGAATTCAATATGTTTTGTACCTTTTGAAACCTAAAATAATTTTATAATAAAATAATATTTTCAACAATTCCTAAAGAGCCCCCACCCCAATAAAAAAATGCCATTAACTCTAACCCATTAAACATACCTCTGATGCCCCTTGGATTATCCAAAAACTTCCTTAATAATCTCTCAAGATCTATATCTTCCTCTTATAATATTTAAATTTTTCATAAAGCACTTCAAGATTTTTTTTTGTTCTAACCCAAGGGAGTTACCTGATTTAATGATAACATCTTACCTCAAGTTCTCTATTTTTATTTTACTTTTTCACTCCCTATATTCATCTTATTATTTGTTTACATAACAAAACCCATGTAATCCATATTCTAGTTTTTATTTATGATAATTATTCTAACTACACTTATACACACCTCCATTTAATGGAAATGAATATATTGTTTCTGTGGATGGAGAACTACAAACTCACCAAACTATGATTCTTCAATTATCTCCTACCACATCTCATGGTAGAAATTTTGATCACACTATATTAATATGTGATATTTATTATATTTATATTGTCTCTATGATTCTGTATTTTTCATTTATAGTAAACCATTATGGTTTCCATAATGGATAAATACAATAATTTCATTTGAGGAAGTGTCGACTACCACACCCTCAACGTTAGATGAGTCGATCATTCCATACGTGGAATGTATAAGGGCTGGAGTTAATGATATTATATATGATATTATACTAGAATTATATTATTCTTAAGTATCGTTATGTTTTCATTCCTTTAAAGAAAAAATAAAAATGAAAGTATCATTCATACGTACGTACAGTCTTCTGTCTCCATGAATGGTGCATTTCATTTATTAAATACAAATTTTATGTACTATAATAAATACATATATATACTAGATTTATGGGATATAATGATATCTAAATCATGAATATCATTCTCGAGATAACAGAATTTCGATCACTTGGACAATTTATTAATATAACAATTTCATTTTTAACTCATGTTCCCAAAATAAAAATAAAAATTCTGATAAAAACTAAAATAATTAACTAATTGTTATAGTAAGGTAATATGTGATATTAAAGGAATAATAAACCTATAAAATACTCATAATCAGGTCGAAATTAACTTATGTTTATTATTTAGGAAATTAAATAATGAATGGGTTAAGTTGGACACAAGGTAAAGTACTTCATCTCAATCTCCTTTCATTGAGGCATGTTTTGATAATATACAACTCATTTTTTATAGGGTATATAATAAAACCATTGGAATATTAATTTAATTAAATTGGAATATTTTTTAGATGAAGAATTTTACTAAATAACATAAGAATTTTTTTAACATTTGCGGCAAAAATGACCACTTTGCCACCGTAATCATTGTTTTTCTTCTACTCTAAGATTTAATGTCTCTAAAAGGAAAATAAATCCCTTATTCTGTTTTTGGGTGTTTTGGTATTGAAAATTATTTTTGAAATGGATTTATTATTTTATTATCTTCATATGATTTCTTGTGATTTCAAATGAAATGTAATTCATGAAATGTTTATATTTTCTATATTTTATGTGTTATAATATAATAATGGTACATGGAAATTTGACAGTTTGTTACATTATAACCTGCAATCCATTGGTAATGTAATTAGGGTGTATGGATATTCCATTTAGTGATATTTGTGGATGTCTACCGTACGATTATTCCATTTTTGTATGTTTTTCATTCATGCTACCTTTATATTTTATGTGTTCTTTCTATCGGTTTTATGGTAAGCATTTGGTTACAAAAGGGTAAACAATGATCTTTTATTTAGTGAAGAATATATACTAATTCTTAATGGTCAAAAGTATTACTTATGATATACTATTAATTGTTTAATTTTTGTTTTGAAAAAATAATAGTTTTTGTTCCTATTATATCCCATACTAAGCTTATTATGGTCATCCCATGTTTTTAAATGTTTTTTCACAGCATATATTGATGAATATGGTAAAATATGGGATCAAGGAAAATTCATGATGTCTAAAAAATGGAACTACATGTGACTCTCTTTTTCAAGAGTTTTTATTTAATGAAAAAATGGATACTGAGTAGAAGTGTCTACATTTAATATTCAAATTGTTATGTATATGTTATGACCTAATTATCTACGTCATTAAACATGACAAGATCCTCAATTTGAATTATTAAATTAATTCAATAATATGTAATGTTTAAGGTTAGGTCCTTACCATTTTATTAAGTTGAAATATATTAAATATTTAAATTAAAATCAGATGATTCATTTTTAGTACGTAAGTATTAATTAATTAATATTGTATTCAAAATAAAAAAAATATGATACTTTTTTTAAAATATTATGAATGAATGAATTACTATTGTAAAAAGAAAAATATTTATTATGAAGTAACTTTATTTTTAAATTTCTAAAATGTTTGAAACAACATAGAGAAAGAATGATGACATTGAAATTAAATAAATTAAGTCATTAAATACACTCTCCTGATGTGTATACCTTGTAATTTAATTAATTAATATATCTAAAATTATATGATTAATGTAATTAGATGAATGCAAAATTATTAATAGAAATAAAATTATCCATTTATAGATGTTATTATATAAGACTTTTTTTTCAGGTATTATGATTATTTCATTTTATATTTTGTTAGTTTACTAATGGATGATTTAGTATTCAACATTTACTATATAAAGATAACATGATTTAGATCTATCATGTTGTAAATAACCATTTTTTATTTGATTTCAGGTATACCCTAATGTTCATGTTGTATGGATGGTCGACCACATTTAATCTATTTGATATTTGTATTCCCATATATGGGATATTTTTTTCCTTATTATGTTATATACCATTGGAAATGAATCCATTGGTTAGAAAGTTGTGATTTTTATGAGGTATTATTTTATTTATATTCTATGGTTATCATTTACATACTACTAAAATATTTTTAGCTAGTACATAGAATCATATATTCATTAATGTAATTTGAGTTAGGTAATATGTGTTTGGTAGACACATTTTTATAAATGTGGTAGTCTGGTTGATGTGATATTGTTGGTGTAATTTTCATGAATCTAAAAAATGCAACAAATCCCACTATCTAGATGGTGGGATTCAGTGGGCCTTACTAGGGACAGTAAATTTATAGGTATTTTTTAAATAATCTTCTCTGACCCACTATTACAAATTACATCTATCTTAACTAGAATCCCAACACCCTAGGTATACTCTCCATTGATTTTTGGGTGCACTCTATCTCATATAAAACTTCTGTTTTAATGTTTATACATAAATTTTATAATGTGTTATTCATCTGTTTAGTTACTACATGAACTAGATCATTAACCATCATATTTATATGATCAAAACTGCTTTTATTCATAAATTACTAATTGAGATAATGTGGTTATACATAATTAATAAAGGGTTCATTGCCCTTTGAGAGAATTGACACGTAGATAGAGATAATTGGAATTCCCACACTGTTGATCAGAAGGGGGGAGTCCATACACATACAAATTTGTTTTGGAAGGACAATTTCACCTCCCCCACCCCCTACTGTTGTTTTCTTTTCTTTTTTTTAGGACTGACATTTAGCAGATTTTGAGACCCTATGATTTGTTTTGGATCTTTGATGATGGAATCTCAGAAGGGATTTGCAGCACCTATTCTTCATTGATCCGTTTCCACATCATCAGTGTCTTTTGCATCCATGTTTTAAATGACTTGGACTCTAGAGAAGTTGTTTTGGTAGTTTAGTTGTGAATGGATCCATGCCCAGAAGGGTATTTCTCAGCCAGATGGTTCTGGATCTCTTCTTCGGTGATTTTGCCTCGGTGAAATATTTATCCATTCAGTCCTATGTGAAGGTGGTTTCAATTCACGATCCTGGGTATGCCTTCCTCTATTAGATTCTTAGACAGGATGTCAGTGGAGGTATCAGAGTTGGCGGAGGGGTTTATTTTACTCTGGTGTCTGAGATCTTGTCGACGATTGAGGACAAATTTCAAGACGATGCTCTGCACCAGCATGGGTTCTGGCCGATTGGATCTGTTTGTTGTGGATGGGAAACTACTCTACTTCAATTGATATGGATACCTTGTTTTAGGCTCTTGGTGTTGCGATACTAAAGTAATTCCACGGTTCATTTAAATCTTTAAGCTTTTGGAACCTCAAACTCTTCCGTATTTGAATATTGTGGTGGTTCTTTTAAAATACAGCCACCAAGATGATTCTTATTTGGATGATTTTTGATATGGTTAATGTTGCGGTAACCATACATTCTACATGGAATTTATCTAGATGAGGTTATGGATGATCAGTTTTTCAGTTAATGTATACTCTAATTTTAATGATTGAGAGGGTATGGCGCTGCCATCTATTCCGATCCCATAAATTTTTGCACACGATTGTTAGCTGAGCAGCCATGTTCTGGTGGAGGCATGCCTTATGGTCATTAATGCTGAGAAAGGGTACTTCTATGTAGTCATGTTCTCGGTAGCAACCCTCGGGTTTTTTGTATCTATGGTAATGTCTCTAAATTTTTGAAGTCTTTGTTTTTATCCTTTACACATAAAAGGATGTTTATCCACAATCAATAAAAAATTATGCGCTGAGGATAATCAGTCATATTATTATCAATAACAGATCATCTCGTGTAGGTTTATTATTAAACTTCCATATGGTTTTAATTTCTTCTTCAACATGATCCAATTATTATAAACATTATCAATTCCTGATTTTTTCTATGATTTCTGGTTCTTTTGGATTCAGATTCTGAATTTTACTTTCTAATCATCACTCACCTAGGATTGGATGCTCTGGACATTAGCCCATACTATATATGGGTTATTTTAATGATTGTATGTAATTCATGTGTATACCTATGATAACTATGTTTATTGTTTTTTCAAATAAGGTGTGGATTTGTATCCCTGTGGAACCTATGTTTAATGTTTACTCATATATTTATTGTTATGTCTTATGATTCTTCCGTGAAAAAACATGATTTTGATCTTACATAGTTATATCATATCATATCTGTTGTTATCTCTCATATACAGGTGAGTGTGTTGGTTGAAGGTATTGGACTATTACATGACATGAATTTGACAAACACTGTTTCAAATGTACTTGGAATATCCAATCCTATTGGATGTGTCACATAGTTTTATTGGATATCCCATCAAGGGGGTCTTTTTGAAAGATGACTAATGGTCCATCTAACATGGTGCCATAGAATATAGTGCAAGATTAAGAGGACATGTTATATTTTATAACGATTTTCAAATTTATTTCTATTTATTTATATTCTATTATATTTCATGGAAACTACATTTATTCTTTATACATTTATGTTAATCATTGTTCGTGGTTTCTCACTGAGTCTTGTACTCACACATTACTAACGAATTTTAGTGTTCTTGTGGATTTAATAAATTGGGATTCAATGAATGTAAAGGTCCTAATGATGGATGGTTGAGTAGAATTACTATGTAGATGTAAAATTTTCCAAATCAATTTTAGGTAGGATGTACGGTGGTACATTTGTTTATTTTATTGACTTAGTACATGGATATTTTTTATTACTTTACATTTATTTAGCCAGCATGCCATATTTCTTTGGAAGTGGATATTTTATTTTTTTACATTATCACTCTGATGGTTTCTGATTTGTTCGTTATATGTTTACTACTTTTATTTCTTCCGTTATTCTTTCCAAATTACAGTGGAATATTCTTCCATAGTCATTTTTTGGATATTAAAACTAGGAGGAAATGTATTCATAATGAGGTGTTGTACATGAGGTTGTGTGACACCCCCACCTTGGAGATGATGGTTCTGGTGAGGATGTTACAAAATGGTATCATAGGTATCCATGTTTACTAACATTTTCTTCTATTTGACTAGATTTGGGAAGGGTATATTAGAGTTTGATTTTTTAGGAATTGAGCAGGAGATTTATGTTAGTTCTTGAACAAAATTTTAATGTGGACCTATATGTTTCGAGGAATGTGGGATATTTTTTACATTTTTAAGTTACACATGATAAAATTATCGATAAACTACAAACATGATTCTAGTGTAAAAATTAATAACATTTGTTTTTCATTCGTGCTTCTTTTTTAGGAGCATTGGATTTTATTCCATACATATTCTGGTCATTTTAGAAGGACAAAAAATAATTAAATTTCTATTTGAATTATGCTATGTACTGGGTGAATTATTTTTTTGATTCAATTATTTGAAAACGTTTTATTATTTAATTTTTTATATATAAGTGGTTGTGACTAAAAATTATGAACTAAATTCTTTTAATTTCTTTTATTCATTACATAGGTGGTTATTCGTTGTTACTATGGGATGGCTCTTATTTTATTTTTGTTGTGAACCATTCTGTGTGGTTTTGTGGTTTTCATTTTCCTTTTTAAATTTTCTCTAGTTGGTTTATTGTAGAAATCATGAAATTTGTTCCTTGTAATATCTTGAGTATAAATTTTTAACCCCTATCATATTTGTTGTTAAAACTAAAAATTCTACATTAGATTATCCTATTATTCATACTGTAGAACATTTCCATCAAAGGCTTTTTCAACAAGTTCATGTTCTTGGAAGAGGATTCCTTTGGGTAGATGATCATTGGTTTACTCTACTAATGAATTTAATCCCCCACATCCCCAATCAAACTTGTTCAATGAAGACCCATAGAAGATGTCACATGGGATATAAGTAATTGATAGAATCTTGGACATTGTGGTGACCACATATGATCATAAAGTAATGTATCTGACCATTATACATTTTTTCATAGCTGGAAGATGGTGGTACATAATGATTTTTCATTATACCCTCAATGTGATTCCATGAGAGACAATCAAGGGCCTCTTTATCAAGTTGTTGTTCCCCATTTTTTTGAAGATATATCATTTATGGGAGTTTATGGATCTTAAGAATAGAATTATGATAATTCCCATGTGCTCGGAATGATTTATAGATATCAATATATTTACTCTCTTTCTAGTGGGGAATAAGGAACAAAACGAAAACAATATTGATGTTCTTCTTCCATGAAAAATGAAATTATATGTATTGAACATTATTCTGATTAGATAAGAGAAAATGATTTGTAAGGAAATGACGATTGATTAAGGTATTGAAGAATTAATATTTTCAAGTCTTATTTTAGCTATTTGTTGATCAACAAGTACTTTCTATCATGCTATTGATGTTTCTTATTCTTGGAATAAGAAGAAAAAATTATTGTCAGGATAGAATGGTGGTATTCATATTTAATGGAAGGGAAATGGTTCCACAACTTCATATGTGGAAGATGACCCTACTATGTTCTATAACAATAAGAATTAGGGATGCATTGTTCTATATTTTAATTTTTTCACTAGAAATATAACTAGTGTGGAATGGAAATTAATTTTTTGTAGTTTTGTGAGACTAAATATGGGATAATAATTGATGGGGTTAGATGAAGACCTTAGAAATAGGTTCATACAACCAAAGGGTTAGAAAATAAGGTCACTCTTGAGCCTCTAGGGAGTCAAAGAGTTATTTTTGGTAGGACTTATGTAATGTCCAAGAATTTCCACATTATTTTTTATGAAAAATAAATGGGCATATATAAAGACTATTTGATGAGAAAAAAAGTGATTATAAGTCTTGGGGTTCCCAGAATAAATTTTTGAACAATTATTTTTGTTTATTAAAAATAGAACCTTTGAACTTTATTAGTAACATCTAAAAAGGTGTATGGATCCGAAATACGAGGGCACTGTTGAGATCATGAATTCATGTTGAAGGTAGGCAAGGCCAAATATCCATAAGTTCAGGTTAGCTAAACAAGTTAATTAATGTATTTTTAATAAATAAAATATATACTTAAAAATTTATTTTATTTTATTTATTTAATGTTTCGTAGCAACATAGAAGCACTGTGATGTGATGACTCATCGATGCTTCAATGCAGTGTTAAGAAAAATCTGAAACGATTTTAAACTGCTAAAATTACTTAATGTGCTTTGTACATTAATCATAGTCACATATCATCTTTAAAATTCATAATGTTGGAGAATTTTCACAGAAGCCCTGATGTTTCCTTGAGGAATGAAAAGGAAGCTCTCATGCCAAAAATGGAAAATGTCGTAGAATGGATAATCTATGAATATAATTGATGTATCAACTTAAATTATTATTCTCTCCACTAAATGAACCTATTTATAGTTATGTGGTTTATTTCAATTCATTCATTCCACATTCAAGGAAATCATGACAAATGAAAATCAACCCATGAACTGGCTGACCAGCAGATCGCTCGTTCTTTTGGGATGGTTTCTTTTTCATAAATTGTTTTGCGGACTGTCATTATTTTATGGATTGTTGTCTATATAAATTATATTATAATTTTACTTGATTCTTCTAATATAATGGATCAAATAAAGAAAAAATAATGGTTGAGGTATGTTCTAAGGGTGTTCATGTTCTCTTTCTCCCACATGTTCTTTCATTTCTCACCAACAGAACCCTGTAGTCGTGTTTGTATTTTCCAAAAGCATACAAATGTGACTTAACCCTTGAATGTATGGTAGTATGATCTTGAGACCATGGAAATGAAGACGGTAACCTAAGGATCATGATAGTATCATGGGCTTTAAAAACCGGACACCATGGCGATGGTGGAGACCCGTAGAAGAGGAACCACATGTGGCGACATCAGTGGGGGCGTGCGGTGGTGCGGCTTCCCTACTGCATAATTCCACCGGATCTATGTACGGTGGCGAAGGACCCCATGAAACTACTATCATGGTTAGTGGATATGGATTCTGGATGGATGTCTGATGGCTGGCCTCGACCAGATGTTGTAGGATACGGCGTCACACGAGAAAGGGCCAAAGTCCAGCGAGACTATGACGAAACCCTACGGCTACCAACATGTGGTAGTTCATGTGGATGCAGACTGTGATGAATTTGGTGGTCAGCTGTGTTGACTAGGTAGGAATGTGGTGTACGCTGTGTCATGGCTGACTGAACCGGCCATTTTCTGGGTTGGTCGGGCCCATCAAAGGTAGGTTGGACGTAGCGAGTTGGGTCAATCGGGTGGGCTGGGTTAGGGGGGACCCGGGTTATGTTGGGTCGGGGTCAGCCCAACCATGTTGGTCTGAACCCGAGCCCAACTAACCCCTTTTTATTTAAATTCCCATAACTCTCTAACTTTTTTCCAATTGACGTGTCATTTGCAGCGTTGGGACCCTCTCAAGTAGGTGTTACTTTTGAGATAATATATGAGTTTTTTCAGTCAAGATCACATACAAACTATTAGCTCAAGGATTAGGTACTCAGTAACTAAGCATGCTAAAGATGAAATCATATTAATGGATATGACCTATAGAGAGTGTCTCTCCAAAGAAGTGTTCCTCCTATGTCCTGACAGAGTTTTTCAGCTTGGAACATACATAGTGATTTGACTATGGAGTGTGTCACTAATGCATATAAGGAGTGACTCTTTTTTTAGTATGCCTACAGCAACTAGACAGAGGGTGTGTCAAATTTATTGCATCTCTTATTCCAATAAAGAGTGTCTCCTATACCTAAACAGAGTTTGTCTCCTAAACCTATGCAGATTGTATCTCATACGTAGACCTAGAGTGTGTCTCCTTGGATTTGGATATTCCTAGATTTATTTTTTATGTATCCTTTTGTGAGACAACTCTAGTTACTTTCATTATTGTACTTCTTAGAGGCTACAGTTCATGTGACTCATTGGTAGTATTCCATGTGAATTTCGTTGTGGTTTACATTTGTGGTTTGGGGTCCCTACATAGTATTTTATTTCTCGCCACTATATAGGATTTACCCATACATGACTTGTCTTGTGAAGATGATTGATATCTTTGATGGAGTCCATGGTGGGCCAGAGATAGGTGTTACATCATAGTGACCCAACAGATGTGGTTCCCTTCATTGACTTACAGACAAGTTACTATACCTACCCTTCATTTATGGTTTTTTATAGGTGAAACCAAGAGATTGTACTTTTCTATTTCAGTTGGGCTTTCATTATAGGCCCTGTATTTTTTATTTTGTACTTTAACTCATTTTGGTCACCTTAGTGGGAAGAATATCTATTTACTCAATGTTTTTGATATCATTACTTACTCTTGGGGACGGGTGCGTGTGAGTACGTTTATATAAAAATTCCTTTGATGTTTGGGAAATTAATACTCTGTTCTAGTCTATATCTTATGGCCTATGGGAGTCAGTATTAGTGTAGTCACAAAAATGTCCCTAGGGGACAAGTCATGACTGAGTGCCATCATAGGGTTGTAATTTTTACTTTTGATTTGGGAAAATCGTGATATGAGTTTGAGTTTATCTTTCTGGTTCATGAAGCCACTGTTGATGTGGTGACCGGCATATATATACCCCAAGACATATAATTCTGTTATCTGACTCGGAACATAGAAATACTATTTTCATTGGATATTAATAGTTAATGCATAATATATGAATTTAGTGTGTTCCCATGTTATTCTTGATTATGAGTCATCTCACCAGGTATAATCTATTGATTATGGTACATCTAGTTCTATTTCAGGATATTTATACACAGGTAGCTAGCCTGGATTCAGGGTGTAACCATGGAGATTTTCCACCTAGTCAAGAGGCATCAGTTTAGGAACCGTTTCTAGAGATAGAACCTCATAGGGTTTACCTGCGATACCACCACCTACAAAGTAGTAGTTCCTACAAGAGATTCCAGTAGTGGATGCACACAGTATCTGTGCATTTCATGTATTTCAATTTTAGTGAACTCTTATGATATGAGGTAAGATGGATCCTCATGTAGCTGAGGAGTTGTTTAAAGAAGTGACATGTGTTCTCTTCCTAGTGATGACACCTAATGAATAGATGGCGGTCCTAACTACAAGTCTTCTTCATGGATCGGTGAGGATATATTGAATAATTATGATCCAGATGCATGAGGGGGAGACTCTCTCCTAGAAATACGTCAATCATATCTCAACGAGGAGTTTCTTCAAGCAACATTACACCCTGTGTGTATACAAGATCTCTTGCATCTGCTATAAGGAAGCCATACGATGGAAGATCACTCGGTGACATTCATAGATCTATATCAGTATTATAAATAAATTGTGTGAGACCCAAAATAAATATTCCATACCTATAAGAATGGAATATGTCAAGAGATCTATGCATCAATGATTTGCCTTAGTATTCCTACCCAATCATGGGTGTATGATCGCACACGATTGTAAGAGATATTTCTTGCGGAGAAAGCACTGGTGTTTGGAGATACCACTGAGAACCATGTAATTAGGTCTTCAACAGAAGGTATCCAACTACTAAAGCAGGTCTTCAATTAGACCAGATAGTATATTGGATTCCCTCAGGACATGGTACCAGAGTAGCATGTCTCCTAGGGATGGACAGGTCAGCCGAAGTAGAGGTTGTAAAACTCATGCGGTTGTTGGGTACATATTTCTAGAGATCATCTAAATAGCTATAAGACTGACCGGGAGATGGTCAATAGGACTATGATGTAGTGTTAGAGAAAGAAACATGGTGGTACACCAAGTAGTCAACATAGAAGACGAGTGGGATCAGTGGTAGAATGTGGATAGAGGTTCGAGGCACTACCACCACCACCCCCAGGTGGTCCACCCCAAACTCAGGTAGCAGGTTGACATGGGAGGGGATAACTCTAGCCGATGGAGGCATACAATCTTGAGACTCTCGGGTTGATTGGTGGTATGATCTGTGTATTTTTACACTATCCATATTTTTATAGACATGGGTTCCAGTAACTCATTTATCAATAAGACCCTTGTTCAGGACACACATATTCTAGTGGAACCATTGACTCAATCCATACGATTAGAGAGTCCTGTAATAGGCGATTAAATGATGACTCATTGGCACCAATAGTTATTCCTTATTCTTTGGGGTTATAGTTTTGTTTGAGATCTCTATGGTGGTTGTGTCATGGCCTCATGACCTCGTTCTTTCTATGCTCCTGTTATCCATTGATCATGCCTAGAGCTACTAATTTGGGTAGACCATGCGGCGTGTTCACAAAGATGCGACCAGGTGTCCCCTTCTCTTTTAATGGAAAAAACAAGAAGCGTAGGATGTAAATTCACATTACTGGGTGTAATAGATCACACAATATTTGGTTAGCATGACCCTCAGTATAGTGGATGAGACTAGTACTCAAATTTGTGCAGTGGTGGATGAGTGTCAGGACGTCCTTCCGAAGGATGGTCTAGGAAAACCTCCTTGCATAGATTTTGAAATATATATATATACAATAACCATGGGATAAAACAAATATCTACACTGTCATATTTGATGGATCCCGTAGAGCTTCATGAATTAAGGGTACATATGGAAAAATTGCAAAGAAAGGTCTTTGTAAGACCAAGTGTTTCACCATGGGCAGCTACTGTTTTTTTATTGCAATGCAAGAAGCTGTGATATTGATGTTTTCTATGAAATTTGGTTTCATGAATCGGGTGAAAAAAAATAATATGTACCCACTACCAAAAATTTATAACCACGTTGATTAGATTAAGGGGGGATATAGTTTCCAATGATATAACTCACATTATTCTATCAACAACTTTAGGTGTCGGGTGATGACATTTTGATCATTGTCACTAGATGCCACACTTGTCACATGTGAAGGTCGATTACCAGCTACTAGCAGGCATAAATCCACCCATTGAGGTGATACCTTGGATGAGATATGGAATATTGACGGACATCATGATGGTTTTACTAGGTATGTCCAGAGGGAATGATACCAAATGGATGATCTTTGACAGACATACTAATTCATCCCACTTCCTAGAGATTCAAGGACATGGTTCAGTAGAGTGATTTGGGTGCCTCTATGTACATGTGATAATTCAATTCAATGGGGTCCCATTGAATATAGTCTTAGATCGTGATTCTCATTTCACATCCCAATTGTTGAAGGGTTTTTAAGAGGCATTTGGGACTCATATATTCTTGACAATTTCATTACACTTTCAGATAGATGGTTAGATGGAGAAAACAATTAAGGTTGTATATGACGTGCTATGTGTTGGGATCATCGATTTTGATTGTATTTGGGAGGATCAACTACCCCTAGTGTAGTTTTCATACACCAATAGTCACTACTCCATCATGGTTATGGATATATTTGAGGAATTTTATGAGAGACCTTGATGGTCTCCACATTTCTTGACCAACCACCAAGATTCAGCATACATGGGCAGATATTGGTAAAGACTACTACAGGATATGGGCAGGTCATCGAGGAGTATATGGGTACTGAAAAGATCTGTTAGAAATCAAATTCTGATAGGTAATAAAGAGCTAGGTAGATTGAGGAGGGATACCATTTTCCCCATAAAATATCTCCTTGATGTGGGATACAAATAATTGGTCGGGGTGACATGTTATCTTAGAGGTTCATCTGGCCTTTCTTGATATTGTGTAGAGTTACTGAGTTGGAGTACTTCTTGGTTCTACATATGCTGTTAGAGAAGGTGCATTACGTCTTTCACATAACCTAGCCGAGGAGATACATACAAGATCCATTAGACATCTTTGACTATGGAGAGAAAGATTTTCACAATGGGACGAATATTATGGAGTTCCTGGGGGAGGTCAAGGGTCGAAAATATTTGTCCTTATACAGGTGATCGATTCCTATGTTTCATGTTTCGTGGCATCATAAAAATCTCTAGGAGATCATGTGGGAGAGGGAAGCTCAGATTCATGGTTAGTATCATATTTTTTGTTTTCCACTTGTTTTGGCTTTCATGGATGTAATTCTCAAAGGTGGGTATATTGTAATGTCCCAAATTTTCCATGTATATTTCATGAAAATTATATAGGATTATTTCAAGACTATAATCTAAGATGGAATTTTATTTTGAGGCTCGTGGTGCATGGAATAAATTTTCAAACATTTTATTTTTGTTTATAAAAAATTATGTGCATATGCAGTTTTAGTAACATTAAATGATTATCTTTAATAAAAAATTTAATGGTGGCATTGAGCTCAGAAAATAGATATTACCATAGGTGGGGACAAAATCCATGGGATAGCTTATTTCTAGGTTTATCAATTCCTTTTTTTCCATTCCTGGAATCAACGATGAACACAGACCAAATAACAAACATGTTAACCCATGAATCGCTCGTTCTTACAGGATGGTTTAATTTGTGGGAATTGTTTTTGGGATGATTATTCTTATTCTTATTATAGTTTATATTAATTTTATTATTATTTTAATTTATCGTACTAACAGAATGGATCAAGGCTATAATGAACAACAATTGATGTCCATTTTAAGGATGTTTATATGCTCCTTCTCTCCCCTATTGTTATTTTCTTCGTCTATGGACCTTCATGGTTGTGTTAGGTTTTTTAGTGTTGTTCTATATGCGATCAGAACCCTATAGTGATTATAAGATGGTCTTGATCACATAAAAGTGAATACGGTGAATCAAGGATTGTGAAGGTATTATTGAATTGAAAAATGGGCAACCACATTTACAAAGTAAACCCACAAAAACTGAGACCCCAACAGTGGCCCACATTGGCACCGACTGGGGCGTGTGGTAGCATGGATGCCTGGTGGTAGGAAGACACTAGCTCTATGGACAGTGGTGGAGGACCTGTGACATGATGGTTGTGGGTGTAGAATATAGATGGAGACACGATGGATGGTGGTGGGCCTCAAATAGAATGGGTAAGAAGTTACATTACACAAAGAAAAGCCATGGTCCAATGGGGACATAGTGGTACCCTATAGAATATGTTTTCGGGTGGTCCATGTAGTGATTAACTGCATTGAATGCGACATTGGACCACATTGTCCCAAAAGGGATACGTTTCCTACTGCCTTGAGACTAAGTGAACTGGTTTCATTCGAGCGGGTCAGGCTAACATTGGTGGGTGGGACCTAGTAGGCCAGGTCAACAAGGAGGATCGGGTTGGACTCGGCAGGTTGGTTTGGACCATATAGGTATGGTCATTTCAGACCCAGGTCGGGTCTGGTCGGTCCTCTTGGGTCACATCAGACCTATGCCCACCAACCCTTTCTACTTAAATCCCCAGAATTCTCAACCCATGTGCCATTTTTTTCATTGGGATCATTATAATGAAGTTTTAATTTTGAGATAATGTGCGAGGATTTCTATATAAGTCGTTTTATAGTCTATTGTCATGTTGGGTAGGTCCCCCTGGTGTGAGCATGCTATCGATGAAATTCTATTACTGTAAATGACCCATAATGAGTGTGTCTCATATAGAGTGTGTCTCCTACACCACTATAGAGTGTGTCCATATGGAGTGTGTCTCTTATGTCTATATATAGTTTTTCTCCAACAGAGTGTTTCTCCTATTCCCATAAAGAGTGTGTCTCTTTTGGAGTGTGTCTATTATGCATACACAGTGGGTGTCTCATATAGAGTGTGTAACATATGCCTACCTAGACAGTGTGTCATATGGATTGTGTATTCTATTCCTACACAAATTTTTTCTCATATACCTACTCATATTTTGTCTCCCAAACCTATTTGGAGTATGTATTCTATAACGACCCAAAGCGTGTCTCCCTAGCATTGGATATTCATGGACATCGTATATTTATCCTTTTGTGAGATAACTATATTGACTCTCTTTATTTTATTTATTAGTGGTGACACATCATGTACCTATTTAGTAGTCTTCCTTTTGTATTGCTTGGTGGATTACCTTAGTGGTTTGGGGTCCCTATAGAGTGTTTTTTTACTCACCCCTACACAAACTTCACACGCACATGTCATGTATTATGCAGAAAATTGATAACATTGAAGGAGTCTTTGTTGTTCCAGAGTCAGGTTCAGCTTTAGGGTGACCAGAATGTTGTGATATGCTTCAGCGAGATTCCAACAAATTACTATACCAACCCTTCAAGTAGGGTTTTCTGTAGATGATAACTAAGAGATTTTACATTTGTATTTCTTTACATACTCTTGGGGATTGGTGCATGTGATCATGTTTATTGGATAATGCCTCCACTTTCGGAGGAATTCATACTCATTCTTTTCTAAATAACTTAACACGCGGAGGCATTATCCAATAAACATGATCCAAGAAGCATGATCACATGCCCACATTACATAGATTTCATACTATATGATGGTGTTTTCTAGATTGGAGAATGTTTATAGCTTCAATATAATGGAGATAAAATTTTTGGGGGTGATCGTTAGATTCCACTAGTTTCCCTGTAACCACACACACATTACATATTATAATAGATAAGTTACTGTTATTTTTTAAATGGTGGAAATGATTTTGATGACTAGTGAGTATGAGTTTAAAGAAAGCGAAATCATACCTGAACCATTTTATTAGAATTTTTTCTAGTGCATGTGACTAGTAAAATATTTTTATTATATTAGGCATTGATTCCATCCCCTTTTTCTATAGTTGAATAAATATAAAAAGATTTATTTGTAGAATATTTCTCAGTGTTACCAACTTATAGGGGAGTTGAGTATGAGATCAAAATGGGGTATTTTTGGTAAACAATATTCATTCCACCAAACTTCATAGAACCATTTGAGTTGAAAAGGATAAAGGATATACTATATTATTTTAAGGATAAAGGCTTCATAATATCAATTAATACCCCTTGGGGTCTTCTAATGTAGTTTTCCAGGATTAAATATGTCATTCATTATCCATTCTAATGAATTCCACCAGGGCACAAGAGTAGGAGCTTCGTTGACATTCACTTACAGTGCATACTTTCCAAAGTTAATAAGTATTTATCAGTTCTTCAGAGTTGTTTTCTCCATGATCAAAATGAGATAATGGGGTGTCGGTCCCACCTTCTATAGATTATTCCACAAAATTAATCACCTAGCATGAGTGTCCATTTTTATTAGGAATATGTTTTTAGAACGTGTTCCAAATTCAATCTCTTTATTGACACTTGTTAATTATATTGCGCCTTTCTGGACATTCCAAAGGGGAAAAATAGGGTAGCGATCTTCATTCATGAGAGTAGTCATGATGGGAATCAGTAAGCATTTCTGGATGTTGAATCATTGTAACACTTATATTCATACTTTTAAGAGGGAATGCAAAGGGTTTTAAAACATGAGGCTTCACATTGAGATAATATGTTATGTTATTCTAGAGGAATGCCACTATGTATTTTCATATAATCCCATGTTTAACATGGTTATGTCATGATTTTAACATCTAGCGGAGTAGATATGACTGATAAGAACATTTATGATGGTGGATTAGACATGAATATTCTTATAAGGGAACACCTAGAAGGTTTAGAAAATGTATAGATCAGAATGAACAATGAGGATTTAATTGATAATGGAATGACCCCTAAAAGGATGGATTCATATCATGAAGGTAGGTTTGGACACTAATGAAGGTGGATCAAGGGAGGTGGGTCATAATGAGGGGGACACCAATATTTACTATGAGATGGGCCTGAACCTCAGGAAGGAATCTTATGTGCCCTGTATATATAAATGCGATCCAATACCCATGTATATTATAGTAGTGATTTTGGGCATTCACATTGATTGTGACCTGTCATATTAGGAACATTCTTGTTTGGGAGAATGTGGACTGAGTGGGTCATTCATGTAGTTAACTACCATGTAATAGCAAGAAGTAGTAATGGGATTCATGGGGATTACACAATGATATGGACCATATAAATTATGTGATGTCACAATAATAATAATGAGGTAATGGGGGATATGTATATGGATTATATATCTGATCTTATTGAATTAATGGAATGATCACACCCGGATGTGGCTTCTTGGGTAAGAATCATGATTGATGATATGGGGTGCATGAATTGTATTAAATGGAAGAAATGGAACTGATATTAAGATTGAGGTGATGGGCTTGTACCTGAGGGATGATTCTTATGTATCCAAATGGGCCCACTATGTATATTGATTTTATTTTTATGAAATTATTTCTGTTCGTACACAATTATGATTAATGTAATAATAAGATTATTGTTATGTCAATTTGATGAAGTAGTTAAAAAGTTAATGGAGATTGAATGAAGTCCTCATGTATTGGTATTTCTAAAATCATTTTAATGGTTTCGAGACTTTGAGTTTCAGGTAAATTCAAGGATAATTGTTATGGAATCATTCAGTGACATTATATTCCATGGTTGAATAATTTTCCTTGTAAAAATATTATAATTCTTTATAATTTTTTTTTTCAAAAATTTCAAATTTATTTTGCAAAAAAGTTTATGCAATATTTATGAAGGAATGAGGGATAAAATATGTTTCCAATATTTTTTAAGTTTTACTGAATAGAACGAATTTTATGGGAGACATGGAAGTTAATGTCCCTTCTTTGATAAATTTTTCTATTCTAAAGTTGATTGAACAATGATTATAATATTTTTGAAGGATTACAGTTTGTTGAAGGAAAATAGTTCACCGGAGTCTGGTAGTACACCAAATACCAATCAATCAAAAAAGAAATTTCATTGGAGTCTGAGTGGTGGTGATTCATTTGTGGATGGGATTAGTTGTTGCGAGGAAGGGAGAAATCCATTTCGCAGACCATGAAGGGAATAATAGTTCATGGAAGGGGAATGGTCTGCGGTGAAGGATGTAACACATTGATGTTTTTAGTTAATCATGTTAGAATATAATTTTGAAATTCTTGTAATATAAATGAAGCTAGTAACATCATTAAGGAACATTAAATTTGATAAGAAAATATTCACATATGGGAAAAATTATTTAAATTCTATTGTAGTTATTAAAGAAGAAATTTTGTTAATGGTAAAGTGCCTTGTGAGGTGTTTTAGCTCGCAAATGAAAATGATTCCTAGAGGAGTGTTTGTCCATTGAGTAAGAAGAGTATATAGAATTAATATAGATTATTGAGAATATAGGTTTTACGTGAACCATCAGATGCCTGTGGATACATCAGCCATCCGTGAAGCAGAAAAGTTCTACGGAAGCTAGGACGGTCTATAGAGGAGGAAACTATCCATGAATTGTTCTCAATTCATGGGAAATCAGATGTCTATGGATATTGGGAAGTCTACGGAAGAAAATATGATTCACATAGAAATTTTTTTCTATAGATTATTGATAGGATGTGGGGTATCATTTTTATGAGATGTAGTGGTAGTATGGTGAATTGAAAGTTGTCTACGAAGAACATGTACCACACTGTTCAACTCAATACAAATTGAGTACATGATAGTTTGTGAAGTATTAATACATTGTACATGTGATAGGTGTCTAGAACCTCATTGTTCATTTAGGAGAATATGATCTGAGGACACTCGACACATGTTAAAATCATACTTTTAGTGATTTTTGATGAATAATACAATAAACTAGTGCTCGGGTATAATACTCGTACATTTTATTACAATGTAAAACCTTCTGTGTACATAGTTGATACGCAATTGATATAGAAGAGAAATCACCCCTAGATTGTGTGAAAAAATATCCAGATTTGGACCTAAACTCATATCTACACCATAGAAGAAGTATGTTGGAAATATAATCTCATGGAAAGTCTATATTCAGTTATACAAGACATACTAATTGTGATGATGCTATGATATGTTTAACTTAATTGAATTAGTATACACAAAAAAATTCATATTCAAGAAAGAAGAAGAAGAAGTAATCTTAGATCATTATATTTTTCATTTAAGAATAAAGTGTGAAGAAGAAAATGAAATTTGGTAAAAAAATTAATATCAATTGATAATAATTAAGGTCATGTATAATTCTGTTCATTTGTCTTCTACATTCATATTATTCTAATAGAATGTAGAATAAGATAGTGATTCTATCATGTATGCTTCTAAGAAGAAGAAATATGATTTTATTTCATTCTATTGTGCATTTATGAAACTGAATAATAAGGATGTTAATGAAAAAACGATGAACTATGGCATCATACACGACTCAGCAAGTGGAAGATTTTCATAGTGTTGTAAATCCTTATCAACAGATGTAAGACTATCTTTATAGGGAGTATAAAGATCCATCCATATGCAATAAAAAAGACTATCTTGGGAGGTATTTTAGTGATCTACCAAACTTATTTTAATCTTGTGCTGTTGGATTGTTTTCATATTTCGAACTGAGTGAAAGGGTATAACCTAGTAATTTTATTCCACATCAAAGAATTATATTCTACAGGATTTTATGGTGTTTTGTTTTTTCCGACCCATACTAATGGCATAGATACATTTTTTGAGTTGTGAACATTGTAAAAATATCATGTTCTATGTTTATTTCATTCATATTCTTCCAAGAAACAAGAAAATATAATAATTGAATCAAGATACTATGATGTCTAATAGGTACATGGATAAAAAGTATAAAATGGTTTAAAGAAGTCACCAACATTGATTTACCTATATCGGTGTTAGGCATATCCCAAAACTATTCCTATAATATATTGGTTAGATTGGAATCGAAGTCCATGACTTCTTGAATGTGAAATTGACACACCTAAAGAGGTATACCATGAGAATGTAGTGCATGATAGGGGAACTAATGGAAATGGAATCTCTGAGTTTTTTAATGATCTTATGAGGACCTAAAAACTCTAGGGAAAGACCAGGATGAGAGTGAATGATGGGATTGAACGTTATAGAGACTTTCTATGTACCATGATTAAAAGAAATGAATCAAAACCATTATAGTTCATAAGTATGGATGTGTGGTTCATATGGATGCTTAGTTCCATGGGTGAACGGACCAAAATGTAATGACCTAAACTACTAAATAATACTTGTTTCATTATTTTTTGAATTATTTTATAAAAAAAACTATATATGTTAATTAATTAAGTGATTATAAATAAAATAATATCAATGGATTTTAACTATTTTAGGACCATTTGTCAATATGATTGTTGGAAGCTAATTCCAAACATTATGATTATTGATTATAAATACATGTGATCATGGTTAATTATTACAGAAAGAAGTGTCAATGATCTCATCCAGCAAACTTGGGCCATAAGAAGCCCATCTGTCAGAGCATGGGAAGGAGGTTGTATCATTGGGATTTTCTTTGGACCAAGCACATGCTGAACACCAACATCTGCAGCTTAAATGAAATCATCTACCGAAGAAGTTCAAGATGATAGAAATCACCACTCCGGCAATGTTGTCTGAGCTTCCCCAAGAGTCTATCACCATTACACATCTTACACATGGGTCCCATGAATGTGTTATAACGGGCTATATAACAATAACCTAGTCACGTTATGTAATCTTTTTGTATAAATATTATTGTTATATTTTATTTAGTTAATTTTTTTAATTTAAAATGTCTGAAAAAATGTTGTATGAAGTTCCATATTATTTATGAAGGTTGAAAAAATTTTATTTTAATGTAAATTTAGAATACTTTAAATAATTTATAATGTAAAATGATTTTTAAAAAATTTTCTTCCACTATTTTGACTAGTATTAATTTTAGAGTCTAATAAGATAAAATTTGTTTTAATTGTAACACCCCAGGTAAATAAAGAATATAACATTTCATATTTATCCATATTTGTGAATAAAATATTAATATGACTTTAAAGGGGACGCTATGCTCGATGGCGTACCCAACACGCAACAACGAGTTTTTTTGGGAATCTTACGTTGCACTCTAATAATAAAATAATATTATTTCAAATGGTAGTTAACATGTAGCTGTTGTATTGTAGGGAATGGGTAGAAATAACTAAAATATGATTATATATGTTTTTTAATGTTTTTACATTTATCCAATAAAAGCTAAAGGCTTAAAATACGGAAAGAATTCAATTTTTGGCGTATGTGCCCTAGTTTTCACTAAAGGTTCACTTATTACCTTTTGATGGCGAACCGTTATTAAATATAGTTTTGGTCAATCTTATACATTCTTTTGGACCAAATAAAACTCTTCTTTAGAATTGAGACATCAAATTTTACTTTGTGTAAATTTTTGGTATTTTTCCGATAAAGTTCATTTTTTTAATGAATAGTGTAAAATGTTGTATTTTAATTCAAAACCTCTTTTTAATCTAATTTATTTATATGACTAGATTATATTTTGAATTGGTTTTAAAGTGAAATTAGAAAATATTTTTACCATTAAATCCAATAGTGGTCGTTGGAATTAATTTCACTTTGAAATCAAACTTAAACTAGTGTCAATCTTTTGATACTTATTCTTTTATAAAAACACGCTATTTGCTCTGACAGCGGGAATTAATTATTAAATTAATTAATGTGACTAATATGTTTTGAATTTTGTAAAACGGACTTCATTTTTGAATTCGGAATATCAATTATAGATTAGGGTGAATTTTTGGTAATTTTCTGAAAAACATCAATTTTTGATGAATAGTGAAACCACTAAGTGGTACTTATAAAGACTGATTTTCCGTTTAAATGAAATTTTTCCATCATTGTGTTTTGAATTTCAAAAATCCGACATAAATGGTTGTCATTAAGAAGTAAAATGTGGTTCAATGGGATAAAAATAATTTTTTTGGTGAATAGTAACTTATTAAGTTTTTAATCGCGATTAGTGGTAATTAGTGTAGTTTATGGTAAAAATAATGCTTTAATAAAATGAGATGAGCTGGACACATGTATTACTCTCATTGGTTGTATAATGGCCGACCAAGACAAGCCATGGGTCAACTTGGGGACCCCATGGATCCACTTTGGTTGGGAAATGACATAAATAACATTTTATTTAATGTAAAAGTAAAATTGACACAAACATGATATGTTTTACTAAAACAATTTTTAAGTGGGGATATACAAGTAATATTTTTTATTATAAATATTCATTGGAAATCAAAAAAGATTTCCTATATCATAGTATTTTTCTTATAATTTTTAGACATTAAATATATTACAGTATTTATGACATAATAATGATGCAGCGATGACATCATTATTTGACGATTTAAATAAAATGGAATGATAATGTAAAATCTATAAACTACACATGTCCAAAACTTATTGGATGAGTATATTTCGAAGCCTTATCACCTTATCCAATAATTATATCAATGTGGGACCTTTTGAAACCGAAACACATTTTCAAATAAAGTAATATTTCTTTACTTTCCAAAAGTTCCCCTCCTATCCTCTTATAAAAGGCCCCCACCACTACCTCATTTAACACACTCCTCAAGACTTTGGCTCGTCCAAGCCCTGCCCATTTACTCTCTCCACATCCCTCTCCTCATCCTAGAGGATTCCCTTTGGGCATAATCCTTTCAAAGGAAGCCATTAGGCTCAAATCAAAAGGAGTTACACTTTTAAAGGTAATTCATTTTCTCATGTTCATTTGTTTTATTTTGCTTCTCCAACCCCCTAAACTCTTTTTATTTATTTCTATTGTAACAACAACAGTATCTTCAATATACTAGGATGTTGTTATAAGATTTATTCTAGCTACACTCTCACACAACTACATCAAATGGTTAAAGAACATACGGTTTCTGTGGATGGTGAAATTCTGCCTCCCGAAACGATGATTGTTCAATACTCATTTAACACCTTCAAAGGTGGCCATTATGATGTCACTATTTTTATATATGATATATAATATGTTTATGTTTTCCTTATGCTTCTGTATTTTTCATTTTTGTCTTACCTTTATGGCTTCCATTATGGGTATACGTGATATCTTCATTTAAGGAAGTGCGGACTACCGCCCCCTCAAAGTGATTTGATTCGTTATATACCATATGTGGGATGTATAAAGGATGGAAATATGATATTATATATGATATTATACTGGAATTATAATATACCTTTATATCATTATTATTCCATTCTATAAAATATGAAATAGAAATGAAAGTAGCGTTCATGTGTACGTACGGCTTACCGTCTCCATGAACGGTGCATTTCATTTCTTACCTATAAATAATTATGTAATGTTATAAATGAATTCATGTACTGGATATATATTACATATATGATATCTACATCATGAATACAATTCTGGATATAATAAACATTTGGCCACACGAACAACATGTAATTGTAAGAAGTCCACTTTCGACTTAAGAACCAAATATCGACAAAACAAATATTATTAACTTAAATGATTACATAATGTTTATGACATGGTGATAAGTGGTATAAAAGGAATAATGAACTTGAAAAAGGTTCTTAAGGAAGTAGAAATTAACTCAAGTTTATTATTCAGGAGATTAAAGAACGATCGAGTCAAGTCGGACCCGAGGTAAGGGATCCTACTCCTCTCTTTTTAAGTACACTCTTTTATGTCATTCCTTATAAGCTCATCTTTCTTGTGATTGGGATGTTCTTTTATATTACACTTACTGTAATTTTTATGTTCATGTGATGAGAGACCCTATTCTCTCTCATCAACCCATTTTGGATGTTTTGAGTGGCGCCGTTAGGCTGCCGAACTTTCGTAAAAGATCTAACCTCTCTCTTTCTTTTTAAGTACTCTCCTTTATGTCACTTCTTTTAAGCTCCTCTTTGTAATGTTGGGGGATGTTATTTTATATTCATATTGCTGTAAATTTTATTGTAATGTGATGAGATACCCTATTTGATCTCATCAATCCATATTCAGATGATTTATGTGGCGCTATTAGGCTGCCGAGTTTTCGTAAGAGATTTTTCATCTCACTTTTATTATCGTGAGATTTATGCTACATTTGCCACAAATTCCATTTAGTGGTGTATTTACTGCCCATTATTCTACTCTTTGTGTAATATACATTCATTTATTAGTATTTACATCAAGGATCTATTTTCCTTCTTTCATGGGGTGTATGTTTTGAAAGATACCCAAGTCGGTAAGGGAACCTTTCACCCTCCTCTTTTTTAAAAGACTTCTTTTGTTGGGTCTTTTAATTTACATATTTTTATGTTGGTATATGTTATCATATATCCTTAT
Organism: Viscum album; assembly: GCA_963277665.1. NCBI lineage: Eukaryota > Viridiplantae > Streptophyta > Magnoliopsida > Santalales > Viscaceae > Viscum > Viscum album. Next base: position 37,491,876 of record OY728157.1, on the reverse strand, counting down.
TGATGTAAATTTTATGTCCAAGTGATGAGATACACTTTTTATCTCTCATCAACTCATTTTGATGTGATGCCGTTAGGCTGCCAAGGGAACTTTTTAACCCAATTTCGATATCTTTGGGTTCAACTTGTAGTCATTGAATATGTCATCCATTGAATATGTTTGAATGACCTTTTATTGTTTTACACTTAATATCCACTTATATTGGGTGTATATATATTAGTCACACATATTTTTTGAGATTTATTTGTCCTTAATTTAAGGATACCTTCTTTATAAGGGATTTCATCACATTTGACATTTCTATTGAGGGTTCATTGTTGTAATGCACCAATTCACTCTTATATGGTGTATATACTGTCCTTTGGAGTATTATATCATGAATAATTTTATTCTCATGATATTATAATGTTCTGACTAAATGTTATTCCTCGATTATTGTATTCAAGTGTCACTAATTTTTGTTAAAAACCCTTTAACCAAAATATCGTTTTAAATGTTTTAATTATTTGTTCTTATTAATATCCATATTTTCAAAATTGTTTTAAGTATTTATTTATATGGATGTTAATGGTTTAAAATGTTAAAATCTTCAAGGTGGTATGGGACACTTTGATTCAAAAATCTCTTTATTAAATGTTTTAAATGGTTTTGGAAATGGTTTCTTTTTGAATGGATTCATTATTTCAATATCCTAAAATGTTATATTGTGATTGAAATGTGGAAATGTTATGTTTCCTTTACTCATGTTTATGTGATACGATTATTTTATGGTTCTTGGGCATTTTTATGAAGAATGGGTGGTTCCGTGATAAACTAAGGGCGGGTGAGCCCGATATAGCTATCCAGTGCATTGGGTAACGCGAAGGAGTGAAACGTTAAGGTTTCTCCGAAGAGATTTAAGGAATATACTGTGATGGGTATTCCAAACGTAACCAAGAGGGTTACTCCCTACGTAAGAATGTTATGAATGCCTAAAGTTACCTTTATGTCTTATGTTTTCTATGATTTATTCATGATTTGATATGCCTATGTTTTATGGGTAATGTATGATTTCATTCTTATGTATATATGAACTCATGTTTCCTTTCCATATTTTTATAACCCTTACTGAGTTTTTTATGCTCATCCCAAGTTTTTGAAATGTTTTTCACAGGTCAAGGGAAAGTTACATGATGTGATGATAGTGTCAAGGATGTGTCAAGAAAGAATCCGTGTTATATTTTAAATATATTTCCGTTGATGGGAAGAATGAATATTGTCTTTTATGTAACCACTTTTTTTAAATGTGGAATGTAATGCAAGTTTCATGATCTAATTCTCTAAAACTCTAAACCTGAAAAGATCCTCAATGTGTAATCTTGTAATAACTCAAGATTAAGTAAGGTTTAAGGCTGGGGCCTTATAGTTGGTATCAAAGGTCGGTTTAGATAACTTTAGAGGTTAGGGTATTCTTTAAGCATAAGTGACATTACCATAATGGTTAGGATATCAGAAAGAGTCCTAGTTTTAGATAAAGTGAATGAGTAAGTATAACTTAGTGTTTATCTTCCTCATTGGTACTTGATGGTTTTGTTGATATACTCACACTGACCTTTTTGGTTTTAGTAAATGGCTGGATCTAGCAGGCACCAAAGTGACAATGGGTTTGAAGGAAACTATGGTGGTTCTCTGATTAAGATCCTGGATGAGATGGGAGATTCAATGAGGAATCTCATGGTTTTTCTAAACCAACTATCACGGAGTCATGATCAACCACTTGAACCTTGGTGAGTTCTCTAATGCATCATGTACGAGATGGCCAAATCGATGTGGAAATTCAGGTAATAATTATTAAGGTACCCATTAGGGTTTATATTATCCTTATTTTGAGGTAATTATGGGTTATTATATGATATGATGGAAAATGAAGGGCATGAGATAAACTTGAGGTTAAAATATGTTATGATTATTCTTGAAGATTTTATCTCATTTTGGGGAATGTTTTAAGAATTATATAGTTTTGGAAAAAGGACAACACGCAGACCGTGTGACTACCCGTCGCGTCGGACAAAGCTGCGGGAATCGAACCCACAACCAAAGTGCGACTGGTATTTATCGCCTACCACTGGACTACGTTAAGTCCTTGGTTAGTTTGACTGATTCTTTCTAGTTATATGATTTTATGAATTAAGAGTAAGTTGATTTTGGGTTATTTATGAAAATGATTATCCTATCATGGAGGATATGTGATTAGGTTAATTACTTTTCAATACGAGACTTTAGGAGCATCTGATGTTGTTTGGAGATAAATGTTACGATTTAACTTGGAAGACTATGTGACTAAATCCTTCAAATATTTTGGTTTCAATCTTAGTTTGGTTTACTTTGAAGAATTTTATGGACAAATGGTCCTCGTTGAACTTTGGGTTTTGTTGGACAAATTTTGGAGATTAAGAATAGATTTTCTTTTTATAAAGGGTTATCCTTTTCTGGATTATCTGATCTTGTACTAGCCTTTTTGGTTTTGGATTTAGTTAAAGACATGGTAAGTATATAGTTCTATTTTGTGGATTAGTTGATTCTCTAGAAGATGATTATATTACTCTTAATGTGAACAAGTCTTCCTAAATACTCGTCTTTTGGAGAAAATATGAGTTTGTGTAAGGAATCTAATAAAAGTTGAAAGTCAATATGATAAGTGATTATGTTTCCTTATGAATAAATTCCTCAATAAAAAGTAACTTAAAACAAAAATGTTGTCTATTAAATTTTCCTACTGGGGAATCGAATACCGTTTAACCCATCACAAGTTTGTGATTTTCTCGTGGTTAACTTTCTCCTAAACATGTTTTCTGTCACTCTCCATCAGAACATGACCCTTTGTTTTTTCCACCATGTCCATATTTTCATACTTGGAATCCTAGTATGGGATAACTCGGGTGACCTTTGTACTTATCTCTCTTTATTTTAAAGTGTTTGTTTTACCGACTTTTGTTCCTATGTGGGACTTTCAAGGATGTTTCAAAGCGCAATTTTAAAATTGCGAGGACGCAATTCCCAAAAGGGGGGAAGGATGTAACACCCCAGGTAAATAAAGAATATAACATTTCATATTTATCCATATTTGTGAATAAAATATTAATATGACTTTAAAGGGGATGCTATGCTCGATGGCGTACCCAACACGCAACAACGAGTTTCTTTGGAATCTTACGTTGCACTCTAATAATAAAATATATTATTTCAAATGGTAGTTAACATGTAGCTATTGTATTGGCGGGAATGGGTAGAAATAACTAAAATATGATTATATATGTTTTTTAATGTTTTTACATTTATCCAATAAAATCTAAAGGCTTAAAATACGGAAAGAATTCAATTTTTGGCGTATATGCCCTAGTTTTTACTAAATGTTCACTTATCACCTTTTGATGGTGAACCGTCATTAAATATATTTTTGATAACTCTTATAAATTCTTTTGGACCAAATAAAACTCTTCTTTCGAATCGGGACATCAAATTTTACTTTGTTTATATTTTTGGTATTTTTCCGATAAAGTTCATTTTTTAATGAATAATGTAAAATGTTGTATTTTAATTCAAAACCTCTTTTTAATCTAATTTATTTATATGACTAGATTATATTTTGAATTGGATTTAAATTGAAATTAGAAAATATTTTTACCATTAAATCCAATAGTGGTCATTGGAATTAATTTCACTTTGAAATCAGACTTAAACTAGTGTCAATCTTTTGTTACTTATTCTTTTATAAAAACACGCTATTTGCTCTGACAGCGGGAATTAATTATTAAATTAATTAATGTGACTAATATTTTTTGAATTCTTTAAAACGGACTTCATTTTTTAATTCGGAATATCAAATATAGATTAGGGTGAATTTTTTGTAATTTTCTGAAAAACTTCAATTTTTGAGGAATAGTGAAACCACTAAGTGGTACTTATAAAGACTGATTTTCCATTTAAATGAAATTTTTCAATCATTGTGTTTTGAATTTAAAAAATCCGACATACATGGTTGTCATTAAGAAGTAAAATTTGGTTCAATGGGATAAAAATAATTTTTTTGGTGAATAGTAACTTATTAAGTTTTTAATCGCGATTAGTGGTAATTAGTGTAGTTTAAGGTAAAAATAATGCTTTAATAAAATGAGATGAGCTGGACACATGTCTTACCCTCATTTTTTGTATCATGGACGACCAAGACAAGCCATGGGTCAACTTGGGGACCCCATGGATCCACTTTCGTTGGGAAATGACATAAATAACATTTTATTTAATGTAAAAGTAAAATTGACACAAACATGATATGTTTTACTAAAACAATTTTTAAGTGGGGTTATACGAGTAATATTTTTGATTATAAATATTAATTGGAAAGATAAAAAGATTTCCTATATCATAGTATTTTTTTATAATTTTTAGACATTAAATAATTTAAATTATTTATGACATAATAATGATGCAACGATGACATCATTATTTGACGATTTAAATAAAATGGAATGATAATGTAAAATCTATGAACTACACATGTCCAAAACATATTTGATGAGTATATTTAGAAGCCTTATCACCTTATCCACGAATTATATCAATGTGGGACCTTTTGAAACCGAAACACATTTTCAAATAAATTAATATTTCTTTACTTTCCAAAAGTGCCCCTCCTCTCCTCTTATAAAAGGCCCCCACCTCTACCTCATTTAACACACTCTTCAAGACTTTGGCTCGGCCAAGACCTTCCCATTTACTCTCTCCACATCCCTCTACTCATCCTAGAGGATTCCCTTTGGGCATAATCCTTTCAAAGGAAGCCTTTAGGCTCAAATCAAAAGGAGTTACACTTTTAAAGGTAATTCATTCTCTCATGTTCATTTGTTTTATTTTGCTTCTCCAACCCCCTAAACTCTTTATATTTATTTCTTTTGTAACAACACCAGTATCTTCAATATACTAGGATGTTGTTATAAGATTTATTCGAGCTACACTCTCACAGAACTACATCAAATGGTTAAAGAACATACGGTTTCTGTGGATGGTGAAATTCTACCTCCCGAAACGATGATTGTTCAATACTCATTTAACACCTTCAAAGGTGGCCATTATGATGTCACTATTTTTATATATGATATATAATATGTTTATGTTTTCTTTATGCTTCTGTATTTTTCATTTTTGTCTTACCTTTATGGCTTCCATTATGGGTATACGCGATATCTTCATTTAAGGAAGTGTGGACTACCGCCCCCTCAAAGTGATTTGATTCGTTAAATACCATATGTGGGATGTATAAAGGATGGAAATATGATATTATATATGATATTATACTGGAATTATAATATACCTTTATATCATTATTATTCCATTCTATAAAATACGAAATAGAAATGAATGTAGCGTTCATGTGTACGTACGGCTTACCATCTCCATGAACGGTGCATTTCATTTCTTACCTCTAAATTATTATGTAATGTTATAAATGAATGAATGTAATGGATATATATGACATATATGATATCTGCATCATGAATACAATTCTGGATATAATAAACATTTGGCCACACGAACAACATGTAATTGTAAGAAGTCCACTTTTGACTTAAGAACCAAATATCGGCAAAACAAATATTATTAACTTAAATGATTACATAATGTTTAAGACATGGTAATAAGTGGTATAAAAGGAATAATGAACTTGAAAAATGTTTTTAAGGAAGTAGAAATTAACTCAATTTTATTATTCAGGAGATTAAAGAACGATCGAGTCAAGTCGGACCCGAGGTAAGGGATCCTACTCCTCTCTTTTTAAGTACACTCTTTTATGTCATTCCTTCTAAGCTCATCTTTCCTGTGATTGGGATGTTCTTTTATATTACACTTACTGTAATTTTTATGTTCATGTGATGAGAGACCATATTCTCTCTCATCAACCCATTTTGGATGTTTTGAGTGGCGCCGTTAGGCTGCCGAACTTTCGTAAAAGATCTAACCTCTCTCTTTCTTTTTAAGTACTCTCCTTTATGTCACTTATTTTAAGCTCCTCTTTGTAATGTTGGGGGAGGTTATTTTATATTACTATTGCTGTAAATTTTATTGTAATGTGATGAGATACCCTATTTGATCTCATCAATCCGTATTCAGAAGTTTTATGTGGCGCTGTTAGGCTGCCGAGTTTTCGTAAGGGGTTTTTCATCTCACTTTTATTCTCGTGAGATTTATGCTACATTTGCCACAAATTCCATTGAGTGGTGTATGTACTGCCCATTATTCTACTCTTTGTGTAATATACATTCATTTATGAGTATTTACATCAATGATATATTTTCCTTCTTTCATGGGGTGTTTGTTTTGAAAGATACCCAAGTCGGTAAGGGAACCTTTCACCCTCCTCTTTTTTAAAAGACTTCTTTGGTTGGGTCTTTTAATTTACATATTTTTATGTTGGGATATGTTCTCATATATCCTTATTGATGTAAATTTTATGTCCAAGTGATGAGATACACTTTTTATCTCTCATCAACTCATTTTGATGTGATGTCGTTAGGCTGCCAAGGGAACTTTTTAACCCAATTTCGATATCTTTGGGTTCAACTTGTAGTCATTGAATATGTCATCCATTGAATATGTTTGAATGACCTTTTATTGTTTTACACTTAATATCCACTTATATTGGGTGTATATATATTAGTCACACATATTTTTTGAGATTTATTTGTCCTTAATTTAAGGATACCTTCTTTATAAGGGATTTCATCACATTTGACATTTCTATTGAGGGTTCATTGTTGTTATGCACCAATTCACTCTTATATGGTGTATATACTGTCCTTTGGAGTATTATATCATGAATACTTTTATTCTCCTGATATTATAAAGTTCTGACTAAATGTTATTCCTCGATTATTGTATTCAAGTGTCTCTAATTTTGGTAAAACCCCTTTAACCAAAATATCATTTTAAATGTTTTAATTATTTTTTCTTATTAATATCCATGTTTTCAAAATGGTTTTAAGGATTTATTTATATGGATATTAATGGTTTAAAATGTTAAAAGCTTCAAGGTGGTATGGGACACTTTGATTCAAAAATCTCTTTATTAAATGTTTTAAATGGTTTTGGAAATGGTTTCTTTTTGAATGGATTCATTATTTCAATATCCTAAACTGTTATATTGTGATTGAAATGTGGAAATGTTATGTTTCCTTTATTCATGTTTATGTGATACGATTATGTTATGGTTCCTGGGCATTGTTATGAAGAACGGGTGGTTCCGTGATAAACTATGGGTGGGTGAGCCTGATATAGCTCTCCAATGCATTGGGTAACACGAAGGAGTGAAACGTTATGGTTTGTACGAATAGATTTAGGGAATATACTGTGATGGGTATTCCAAACGTAACCAAGAGGGTTACTCCCTACGTAAGAATGTTATGAATGCCTCAAGTTACCTTTATGTCTTATGTTTTCTATGATTTATTCATGATTTGATATTCCTATGTTTTATGGGTAAAGTATGATTTCATTCTTATGTATATATGAACTCATGTTTCCTTTCCATATTTTTATAACCCTTACTGAGTTTTTTATGCTCATCCCAAGTTTTTGAAATGTTTTTCACAGGTCAAGGGAAAGGTACATGATGTGATGATAGTGTCAAGGATGTGTCAAGAAAGAATCTGTGTTATATTTTAAATATGTTTCCGTTTATGGGAAGAATGAATAATGTCTTTTATGTAACCACTTTGTTTAAATGTGGAATGTAATACAAGTTTCATGATCTAATTCTCTAAAACTCTAAACCTGAAAAGATCCTCAATGTGTAATCTTGTAATAACTCAAGATTAAGTATGGTTTAAGGCTGGGGCCTTATATTAATGAATAATCAAATATGAATAGTAATATTGACCCTATCAATAGTAATGTGACTAATGGAATAGTACTCTCACTTTAGAATGTATAAATATAATTTTGGCATCCTGAATGGTGAAGTGATACAATAAAAAAAGTAAATATCTATTTCATAAATTATTAGTTAAGTATTAGTATTTATCGGGTAAATTATGTTCTTACATAAAAAATCAAATATCTCTTAATTAGGAAATTATTTTCATAAAATGGAGTTCAATTTTGAATTTAGAGCATTGATTTTAGGTTAGGGTGAATTTATGTGATTTCTATTATATGTACTGTTTTTCAGTGAATAGTAAAAATACAGTATTTAGTTTTGGTGTGACAAATGACATTACTAATTATGTAATAATGATTTAATCATTCAGGTCGACTTTTTAATAGTAATATATGTTTTGATTTGTCCCATGTTTCTAGCACCATGGGAAAATTCCATGGTCAAGCCCATGGTTTTACAAATACAACCGATGAGGTGTCCCTTGGAAATTAATTAAATATTTCCTCATTTTGCTATAAATACTTAGACATTCTCTCATTAGACTCATTCAAAAATACTTATCATTGAAGATATTCTCATTTTACCTCCCAATTTTCCCTCAATCCACTCATGGTACCAATATTCGAGCTCTCAAAGTCAATCATCAATGTAAGGGAACCTTTAACCCTCCACTTTTAAGGCATGACTTTCTTTATGTTTTGTATTCTAGTTTCAATTTCATAATGTGGGGGTATGATATTCTATATCATCCATACCACCCATTATATGAAAAAATGATGAGATACCCTTTATGCTCTCGTCAACTGATTTTATATATTTTTATGTTGCGCCGTTAGGCTGCCAAATTTATCATAAAAGACGTCTTGTTTTTTATTTTCATTCCCGGTAACTTTTCTTACGGTATGATATTAAAATGCCCACACCGTGATTTTATTTCTATTTTATTCAATCCCTCTACTGTAAACTTAATCATTTATTTACTGGAGACTCTTGGCCCCTCTTTTTTTTATTGTTTTCTAAAACCATGTTATATATTTATAATGTTGTATAAATTTCGTCTCAAATTTTCACTGTCTTCCTCTAAAAAAAATTCTATTATTTAATTTATATGAATAACTAGAGTTGTATAATTTTTCTTTGTATTGGTAAATACATAAAAATTATAATCTTGATTTTGGAATTTACATACATATAACCCTCATTCCCTTCCATGGTTTATAAATGAAATAATGATCATGTTTTTTAAACACTTTTTAAATCATCATGATGTTGATATGAAACACATTGCTTTTACTAGCTTTGGATTATTTATGAAATTTATGAATATGGTCTATGTGGCTCACATGAAAATAAATACAGATTAATGGTGTGCCCTAATAGAGATCAAATAAATTGTGTAATGAATTTAATATATAGAGATGACAAGTTTCACGATTCCTTGGTGAATAACCTTGGTAATTTTTATAATGCATTGCAGATGAACCATGGTGATATGTTCATGAAAGTCCAAATAATATTTTGAAGACACATTTTCATGTTATGTTTCATGTTATATTCATTATGATATGCCTCTAAATCCATTTCTTATATTTTTTCATCAAATTCTTATTGATATCACAAGTAAATTGATTCCCTTTCTTTCCTAACTAGGCCTTTTGCTCCCCATTTTCTTTGATTTATGTCTCCTGGTTATGAGATTTATTATTTTTAGATGGGATTATTTTTTAAAAAGGATATTCAAGAGGATTTAAAAGTGTGTTTTATTTTTTCATGTATTTTGTTCTTGTTTTCCAAGACACTTGACTTTAAAGGTCTTTTATTTGTAAAATTTAATGAAATGGTATGTAATAAAAATGAAAAAAATTCCATATATGGTATCAAAAGATATTATATTCATTTATCAAATTTAATCTATTAAAAATTTATGAATATTCCTTTAGGAATGATTAAATATAGGTAGTCTACAGGGTATTTTGGTGAAATATTAAGTAAGTGTTTTCAGAACAAATAAATCTCTATCTGGATATGAACCGATAGATGTGTCTCAGGCACAGATGTACGTAAGAGTGAATACTCTAAAAGAGAGTTTATCAATTGACCCAGGATATCTTGGTACTAGACAATGGGAATTGTATCACTTCAGGTTTGACACTCCCGAGGGATATATTGGATCAGTAAGATGATTTTTATGAATTATTATGAAGGATTTATAATGAAATTTAATTGTTTAAGCATGTTGTTTTAATACATAAAATCGTTTATAGTTAAATGTTTTTCAAATGATATATTAATCTAAATATGGTATTATTCTTTTAGAAAATGGTGACCAATATAAGGAACTATTAAAATGGATACTACAATGGACCGTGCGTTGACGGTCCTCTGATGGATGATGGAATGGAAACATTCAAGAAAATGATGAACCAACTGACTCATGTTTTAAGATATAACTTGAATAAACTAGAGAGACTATTCTCACTATTAAGGAGACAATATTATATTTAGTCCTTTATGCGTCAATGACCACCATCCTTTAGTGGATCTTCCGACCCATTGATTGGTGAATAGTGGATCAGCACTATCGATAAGATCAATTTTGTGCTCCACTGTCCGGAACAAGAAAAGGACACCCTGGTTATTCACGACATAGATCGAGAAGCTTATCAGTGGTGGAGATGATAAAAACCTGAGGCCAAGAGTGGATGTTGAATCTATGGAGTTGTAAGAGTTCATGGGAATCTTCTTCACTAAATATTTCCCTTGTTCCATGAGAATAAGAATGGAGAATTTTCTTCTTGAGCAGAAGAATGTGGATAATGAATCCGTAGGAATCTATGAGATGGAAATCATAGGGCATTCACATTACACCTCTTGAATTTTCATGGACCCAAATGGTATGGATGATAGAGTCTTCAGTGGAATAATACCTCTTCTATGGAAGAGTCTAGCCAACTGCGACTATGATAGCTATGAGGATGTCATACGGAGTGTAATGATTGTAGAACTAGAATTTGGTGAGATGAAATGGAATCATAAATCCAATGACATTAAAATATCAATGATCTAAGAATTGGATAAACTTTTCATCACGAAAGTGGAGGAAAGAAAGTGAAAAGTCCAACGTAAAATAAATGTGGGAAGAATCATATTAGGAACTACCTGCTTGAAGTAGTAAGTTCTACATATGTGGAAAAGATAGCTATATCACACGAAACTATCATAGTGTGGTGAATCCTCAACTCCCAAACACTAATGACAACCAGAAGATGGTGCATTCTTTACCTGATGTCCCATGCTATAAGTATGGATAACTCGAGAACTTTTACAATCAGGGTCCAAATCTGATGGATGTAGATGGGAATCACCCTCATCCTCAGCATCGAACAAGGTAACACGGTCATAATTTTGTAATAACTACGGATGAAGTTGATGCATAAAATTATGTGGAGGCTTTTAATCTTGGTTATCTCTCAATGATAGCAAGTGCTTTTCTTAATTATAATTCTACACATTCTTTTATTACCTTCAGGTTTACAAAGAATTTATAATCAACCCCTAAAATCATCAATGTAGGTTTATTAGTCAAGAATCCTGGTGGGATTATCCCATTATCTTCAGTGTTTATAAACTATAGTATTTAATTTCGTGAGCATAATATTACCAAAAATCTTGTAGTCATTCCCATGTTAAATTTGACAATATACTTGGGATGGAATGGCTCTCAATGTATAATGATTTGATCAAATGCCAAAGTAAGGAAATATCGGTTGTCTTTAATGGAAAAATATAGTTATATTTCATGGAGAGAAATCTCAATCTAATATTTTTCCAGAAGAACCTCGCGTATATATCTTTATGGAGTTTATCGGTGAACAAAAAGAAGGAAATGAGAGTTTAAGGATAGAAAATGCCCCCATCGTCTTGGAATATATTGATGTATTTCTTGAGGAGTTACATGGTCCTCCCCTAGAAAGAGAGGTATATTTTTCAATTCAACTCATAATTGGATATCATCGGATATCAAAGACGCCGTATAGGATGAAAAATATGGATCGAGTGAAATTAAATAAGCCAATCCAAGATCTTTTGGGGAAGGGGCTTATCTACCCAATTGTGCCTCCTTGGGGAGCACCTGTTATCTTTATGAAGAAAAAGGATGGATCAATGCACTATACATTGATTATAGAGAACTGAACGGGCTGAAAGTTGAAAACAAAGACCCTCTCCCATGAATTGATGGCTTATTTGACCAAATTCGTGGTGCTCAAATATTCTCTTTGATTGATCTTTGATAATGTTATCATCAATTGAGTATGAATAAAGACGAAATTTTAAAAACTACCTTCTCATCAAGATATGAGAATTATGAGTTTTTTATGCCCTTTAGACTAACTAATGCTCTTGCTATTTTTATGGATTTGATGAATAGATTATTTAAGGACTACATTGATAACTTGGTGGTATTTTTTATTAATGATATTCAGATATATACAAAATTTCGTGAGGATAATGAGGATCATATAAGGATAATTTTCCAAAATATGTGGTAGAAGATGCTTTTTTGGAAATAATAGAAAATGTGGATTTTTGTTACAAAAAGTTCATTCTTAGGGAACATTATTACCAATGAAAGAATCACAGTTGACCCTACAAATAAAAAATTTATAGAGGAGTGGACTTAACCTACAATTACAACTATGATTCGTAGTTTCCCTGGATTATCGAGATATTATAGGATGCTTGTGAAAAAAATTTAATGAATTTCTAATCCATTAACCCAGCTAACCTAAAAAATAGTCAGGTTCATATGGACAATGGAGTGTGAGGAATGATTCCAAGAGCTGAATAAGAGATTGGTTACTACTCTCATTTTAAATTTACCCTCATGCGGAGAAGGATTCTTGTTTTTAGCGATACATCTCTGATAGGGCTTAGGTGAATCCTCCTGAAAAATGAAAAAAACATTGCTTATGAATCACGACAGTTCAAGAATCATGGGAAAAACTATCCTATGAATGATCAAGAAATGGTTGAGGTAATTTTTCCTATGAAGATATAGAGGCACAATAATTATTTGGAGAAATGTGATATATACACAAAACATCAAAGTTTGATGTATATTTTCACACAAAAGGAATTGAACAAGAGACAAAAGAGATGGTTGGAACTTCTTAAAGAATATGATTGTTCAATTCATTATCATCCCAGAAGAGCAAACAATGTCATAGATTCATTATTCCAGAAAGACACAATTGTTTTTTCCATGATATGTATTCAATGTGATCCCTTGATAAATAACCATGTAAAGAATGGAATGGTAATTACATGGGATGGAACTTCATCAAACCTAACCCAATTGATTTCTCAACCATAATTGCTAATGATTATCAAGAATGTTCAAAAATAATATTCTTTGTACAGAAGAATTTTGAGGTTGTGAAGGATTGAAAGTTTCCTGAGTTCAATATTGATTAAGAAGGTGCACTGAAATTTGGTACAAGACCATGAGTTCCATCTATTCTTGAAATAAAGAAGGAGTTGGTGGATTAAGGTCATAGATCTACTTTCTCTATACACACTGGAAGCATGAAAAGGTATAGTAACCTTCGTGATAATTATTGGAGGGATAATATAAAAAGTTATATTGGGGAATACACTTCAAGGTGCCTAGTATGTCAGCAAGTGAAGGAAGAGAAACCACTTCTTAAAGTGGTATTGCAACCATTACTCATACCAACATGGAAGGGGGACAATATCACTATAGACATTATCACTGATATCCCGAGAACATTCAAAGGAAACAATGTGATATGGGTTATTGTTGTCTATCTCACTAAGACTGTCCATTTTATCTCCATTCAGGAAAATTTCTCTCTTGATCTATTTTTTATGATTTACGTAAAAATAGTGGTACAAATACTTGGATTTCCACATTATATCATATATGATCATGGTCCAAGGATCACATAAAAATTCTAGAGATTCTTTCAACATGCTTTGAGCACTGAATTAAATTTCAATATGGCATATCACCCTCAAACTGATGGAAAACAGGAAAGGATTATTCCCACACTATGTGATATGTTTAAAAAATTCCAAATATAATTTATAGGTGTATGGGATGAACATATCCCATTAGTTGATTTCTCATACAAAAAACAACTTCCTCACGAGCATCCAAATAGAACCCTATAAAGCACTATAAGGTAAGAGATGTAAAAATCATACTGGTTTCCATGAAGCTAGTGAGATAAAGCCTTTTGGGCCTGATCTTGGGCAAGGGATGATAGAAAAACTCCATTCTATCCTGCAACACGTGAAGCATTCTATGATTCAAAAAAGGCTATGCTGACAATGGTCAAATGGACATGGAGTTTTATGTTGCTGAAAAAGTCATTCTTATAATTTAACCTTGGAAGATATTCATTGGGTTTGGAAAGAAAGGGAATCTCATCTATTGGTACATTAGAACCTATGAAATCCTTGATCGTGTAGAAGAAGTTTCCTATCAGCTTGAACTTTCTCAAAATCTGGCATAAGTCACAATGACATCCATGTATACCTCTTGAGGAAGTACATACCTTACCCTTCACATATACTAAATCTAGAGGTGGTACAACGAGAACATTAACTCTCTTTTGAAGAGCAGCCTATGGATATCTTCGATCTTATATACAAGGTTCTACACAACAATACTACCCACCTTGTTAAGGTGTTGTGGAAGAAAACAAATATGAAGAATCCACGTGGGAACCAGGGGAATATATGAGGTAGACATACCCACACATTATATTTGTTGAGGGTAAGAGTTAAAATTTCAAGGATGAAATTTTGTAATGGGGAAGAATGTATAAACCAGAAATTTCGAATAATATTTCTTTCATAATCATTTTTTTGGTTTACACTCAAAAAAAAACTATATCCTTTAATTAATGAAGTTAGTATAATAAAAATAATACCACTGGGTTTCAACACTTATATGACTGTTGGAAAAAAAATTCCTAACGTTATGATTATTGGTTATAAATACAAGTGATCATGGTTTATTAATATAGAAAGAAGAGTCAATAGCCTCATCCAGTAAACTCTGCCCTATACGAATACAATATGTCAGTGCTTGGGAATGTGGTTGCATCACTAGAATTTGCTCTGGACCAATCCCAAGTTGAACACCAACATGTGTATCTTGAATGGAATTGCCTTGGGGAGAAGTTTATGCTGATAGAAATCGCCACTCTTGAAATGTTGTCTGAGTCACCCCTTGATTCTGTATCCATAGAACATCTTACACATAGATAATATGAAACTTTTATAAGGGGCTTTGAAAAAATGCCATAGTTACGTTGTGTAACCCATTGTTATATATTTTATTGTTATTTCTTATTATGTTAAATTTTTGAATTCAAAATTTCTGGATAAACGTAGAATGATGTTCCATATTATTGAAAAATTCTGGAAAAGGGTATTTTAGAATATTTTTTTTATACATTAAATAATTAATAATTTGAAATGATTTTCAAAAAATTATTTATGTAGTTGTGACCAGTATGAAATTTAGAGTCTAATAATATCAACGTAATTTTTAGTGAATAGTAAAGTATGAATAGTAATATTACCCTTATGAATTGTAATTTGAGCAATGGAATATTAACATCACTTAAGAATGTATCAATATGATTTAGTCATCTTGAATGGATAAGTGACATAATAACATAATTAATTAACTATTTTAGAATCTATTAGTTAATTATAAGTATTTTTCAGGTAAATATTTTTTTACATAAAAAAATATATCATAATTGAAAAATTATATTCATAAAATGGATTTAATTTTTCATTTTAGATCCTTGATTTTAGGTTTGTGTGAATTTATTTTATTTTTTTAAAATGTTTTGATTTTCAGTAAATAGTAAATATATAGTTATGAGTTTCTCTATGATTAATGACATCATTAATGATGTAATAATTATGTAATCATTATGGTAGGCTTGTGAATAGAAATATATGTTATTAGGTGTCCCATATGGCCAATACCATGGGAAAATACATTGAGAAAGCCGATGGTTTTTCAAATACCACCAATGAGGTGTCCCTTGTAAATTAATAAAATATTTTCCTCACTTTTTCTATAAATACCATTCTATTACCTCATTAAATTCATTCCAAAATACTCCTAAATGAACCAATGTTATTTTCTCCTCCCATGGAGTCCTCCCAATATTCCCTCAGGCCACCAAGGTCTCAAACTTCGAGCTTTCAAAGTCACTCTTCAAGGAAAGGTAACCTTTCACCCTCCACTTTCAATTCTGGACATCTTTTATGTTATGTCTTCTAGATTCCATTTTTTTATATGGAGATATGTTATTTTATGTCATTATTTCTGTAAATTTTATGTCCAAATAATGGGTGACCCTTTTTGATCTCATCAACTGATTTTATGGATTTTAATGAGATGCAGTTAGGCTGCAAAATGTTTTGTAAACTAAATAACATTTTCTCTTTTCATTCAAGTGTTATATTCGTGTTTTATTTCCTTAAAATATCCACACTACGATCTTATTTCTATATTATTTTTTTTCTCTACTATAAAATTATTCATTTATGGATTGTTGTACTTTTCCCCTTCTTTTTTAATTTTTTCAAACACCAGTTTATATAGTTGTTTTGATGTAGAAATTTCATCTCCAAATTTCTCTCTTTTTCTTTCAAAAAATTATCATATATTATTTATATGAATACCCACACCCATTTCATTTTATGGGTGTTCATAAATACATAAAAATTATATTATTTATTCTATAATTGACATACATATAAGCCTCATTCCCTTCCATGGTTATAAATGACATAATGATCATGTTTCTAAACACTTTTTAAAACGTCAAGATGTTGATATGAAAGCCATTTCTTTTTTTTTTCTTTCGGTTATTAATGAAATTTATGATTATGATATATGTGGCTGTCATTAAAATAAATACATATTAAGGGGTCACCCTGATAGCTCTCCAATTCATTGGGTAATGAATTTAATCTCAAGAGATGAAAATTTTTACGATACCATTGTGAATAACCTTTTTAATTTTTATGAAACCTTGGGGATGAAACTTGGTGATACATTCATGAATGTCTAAATAAATGTTTACAGAAAAATTTTCTAGTTATGGTTCATGTTATCTTCATTATTATATTATTTAACATCCATTTATCATATGTTTTTCATTATGTTTTTATTGATATTACCAGAAAAGTGATTCATTCCCTTTCATTACTGGGCCTTATTCTCACAATTTTCTTTGATGTGAGTATCCAGGATTTGATATGCAGTATATATACATAGTATGAAACTCTGAAAAGTCTTTTCAAGTGGAATTAATAGAGTTTTTTATGTTTTCATTTATTTTGTTCCTTATTTCCTAGACACAAGACTTTAAAGGTCCTCTGTTTGTAAAATTCAATAAAATTTTATGTAATAAAAAGGAGGTATGCCATACAGAAAACCAATGGGAGGCTTATTAGGAGGTGTAACACAAAAAATGAAGATGTCACATAATATGGGTACATCCCTATGAGTTAGAACTAGAGTTTAACATTGGTGGTGATTGGACCACAAGTAGGATTTCAATTTACCCTGTAAAAAAGATAGATATCAAAACTCATGTAATTTGGATGTTTAAAATATTGGGCCATTTGAATGGTTAGCATCCCAGGAGAATGAATCAGAACACCTTAGGGAGGTTGATCGGGGGGATTCCCAAAATAGGATGTTGACAAATCACGAGGGTACATATTTAAGAGGGAGCACCAAATATTACTTTGTTTTGGATTGAATTAGGGAGGCTTCCTACAAACACTATTTAGAAGAACATGATCAAAATTAGTATGATTTTAATATTAGGAAGTGCAAGGATTACACATGGTTAGTTCCCCTGGTGAAAAGGTCAAAACAACTCATAGAGGTTGATCTAAGAGACGTATCCCAAAAAAGAAATATTTTACATAATATGGGTTTATCCCTATGAAGGAGAATAATAGTTAATCATTTGTTGGTATTTGATCGTAGGAAGGTTTCTTATGTACCTTGTTTAGAAGACAAGGATCAAGTATCACGTAGTTTGGATGTATAAAAGTGGGTGGATTATGTATGGTTTGAGTCCCAAGAAGGTGGAAACTAGGCTTCAATCAAGGATGGATTCATGGAATAATGTTATGATGGTAAACAATATCATATATGAACATGTGATTCATGCTGATTGTGGGAGACAATAGGAAGAAGTATACTATATGGTCCCATCACAAAACATGCATTAGTAAGGGATGGAGTGGGACTTATGCATTG
This sequence comes from Viscum album, assembly GCA_963277665.1. NCBI lineage: Eukaryota > Viridiplantae > Streptophyta > Magnoliopsida > Santalales > Viscaceae > Viscum > Viscum album. The sequence continues at coordinate 37,473,631 of OY728157.1, read as the reverse complement.
AAAGATTCATAGGGAGACAAAAACTGAAAGGATGGGGATGACATATTGGGAGTCCCTTATGCCACACCCCTCTCTAGTCATTGAATCCAAAGGAGGGAAAGACATGAAATGTCACTAAATCGATCAAGAAACCCTTGGTGCATAAACCAGGATTGTTTCTCCTCTGCACAGGAACACACCACTCCATTCAATGAAGATATCATTCCATGTAAGTATGGTCACAACACCATTTAGACTATTGGGAATGGATATTTATAGTGGTAGGTCAACCCCCAAGTATTTACTGGGGTTGAGAATACAGTTCAACACCATGTGATGAAGATGATGTCCCTTGGCAGTTTAACGTCTTATAGCTTAGACAAAGCATACTCGCATCTTACTCCAATGTGTAACTGACTGATATCATGCAAACCTTGGTGAAGATATGGAACCATCAATTCCAAGTTATAATGGGTATAAGATCGGTTAGTAGATTGGTAGGCATTACAATAGCTATGAAAATTCAAAATTACTATAAGCATTCCCACATGAAAAATAGTTATTTAGAGCAATGTAATAAGGAACTCCACATGAGGGACTAAGAAATAAACCCACCGAAGCCGAGAGGGCCACACATAATAGGGTATTCAAAATTAGGGGGACTCATTTAGAGGTGGTTCCTGATGATAATGTTCTTCACATAGCTTAGAGTTTCACAATTATTGGATCCACGTGAAGCTGGGTGACCCTTCCTTTGTAAAGAGACAATAATTGTAACAGGAGTTCATAATGATGCATTAATTCTTATATAATCCAAAAGTAGCTCAGAGGGCCATCCTCCTTCATGAAGGGTGTAGGCCTTTTAATATAAATGGATAGCATAGTCTGTGGTAAATTTGAACAATTTAGTAGGGGTATGAGATGCTCTCATGCCCTGTGAAATTCATTTTTCCCTCAGGACAATGTTTTTCTAAAGACTTGTAAAATGAGGGATTGGAAGAAGAAAGGAAATATTAACAGTTATTATGAGGGGGTTCGGGGGTGACCCAAAAATTTATAGGAAAAGGGGTATCATAATTTTTCGAGACACACCGTGAAGAAAATGTGACCTTTTTCAAGAGGTGAAGAGCTCATCAGACTCATAGATTCGTTCACCATCTTCATTTGTTGAGGTCTTGGGGCACATTGGACTTGTGGAGGTTGCCTTTGGGGTCGTTTTTGGCTGTCGTGGTGCTCTACAGAATTGTAGATCAGACCATAATCTCCTCATTCCATCATTAAGCATACTCAATTGATGATATTTTGGATATTTGGGATTTTATATATCTTCATAATCATTATACCATCATTTCAATGTTATAAGAATCATATTTCAGTCCCAAAAAATCCCCCCTAATAATGGATGTAGATTGAAAAATGGTGGAAATTTTTTAAATGTAAGTCATAAAAAATGTCCATTTGTGAAGTTGGCTAACCGTAATTGAATTTGATTTACATTTATTGAACAATATACTATGAGGATCAGGATCACGATTTCCCCCATGTATCATTATGGGTCATTGTCTATAAATATAATTTGAGGGACACATCCTCCCTACCAGAAATCCAAGAATGTTTTAACCCTATGCTGTATTTTCATGAAGTGATCTGCCCCATAAACATGCCATTATGAACATGGATCATATGACAGTTTTCCTATGAATGTCCCATAATAAATCTGGGAATGATGATCCTTTGATTCTTGGTGATCAATGAATAGTATTCCTTGGGTTTGGGATCTTCTGCTCAGTGATCATGATTCATGAGTGGCACTCACGAATAGATTCATGAATGTCAACATTTCCACAATATATAATGGATTACCAATAAGTCTACAAGGATTTTCTTATATATTTTTCTCTGAGAGATGATATTTTGAACAATATCTAGATTGATGAGTATGTTCGTAGCCAATATGATCATCAGTCACTGACAGATGAGCTATTAGAATTATAGAAGAACTATCATTTTTGATAGAATCTACGTTTGTAAATTTTTTATTTTAGAGAGGAAATCATCATCCTTGAGGTGCTCATAAAATAACCAACATATTGGATCAAATAAATAATTCTTGAATACCAATGGTTCAGGGTTAATAACTATCACACATAGATGGATCATTCACATATCACTACAAACTAACTATTTGACAGCTAGAAAATACCAATTAGAATCCATTTCATCAAGAGTCATATCCGACAAAATATCATAAAATATAAAATGTGGGCTAAAGATACCCATATAAAGGATAGACTAAGGATTGGTACCTGCCCATGGTTGGAAATTTCACTGAGGAATGGGCATGGTACTATTTTGTGTGTACATTTTGCGCAGAGGTTGGAGCAGTGCAGAGGTGAGTACAATGTATGATGCATCATGGGATTCCCAAATAAAAATTTTTCAACTAAAGTAAATCATTTCTGAAATTCTGATTATATGGTTATGGAGGACCAAAAAATTCCATTTGCGTCATTGGGATGTCGTCATCAACCTATATTACATCCAAATTTTTTCTCCGACTCCCATTATGGGGGTGATGTACAATGAATTCTTCACATAGAGAATACATGTGATGATATGATGTAGATTCCATATTTGGAAAATATTCTTCCATACAATGGTTCAATTATATAAAAATATAATAAAATGATAGGGGATTCCCTCTTTCTGAAGTGGTAAAGTCATTTCCTCGATTTTCCTACTATGGGGCCTACAGCGTGATAAGAGGCACCCATGAAACTACCCACAAAAAATCATACATTTATATGATGGTATTACTATAGAAATAATTGTTCTTATTAAATAATCCCCTGGGATATCCTATTGTAGATATAGGGGAACAAGATAAACACCATCAATTAACCGGTAGTCTGGTAGGTTTGGTCCAAATATCCCATCATTTTTGGGTGGATGTTTTCAATAAAATATGTACATATAGATGTGCATCGAAGAACATTCAACCTGGTGGAATCACTAGAAATTGGGATGTGCATCAACCCTATAGATTCAATTCTGTAAAGGTTATACAAGGAGGTCTTGAATATCATTATGGGAAAGAAGCCACTACACATATGTGGAACACTCCAAATTTCTAATATCAAGGTCACAACGCACATGGGGGGATACGAATACCTAAACCCCAATTATGTTGTGGAGATATAATTTCGAACATCCATTCTATATATTATAGGACATTTACAATTAATGTTGATCTAGAATATAAATTAAAAAATGATTAGGGGTAGAATAATTCAGCATCCATCCTTTTCGTCTACCAACTGATGTTTTCACTAATGGAGGTAGGGGAACTAAAGGGCATAGGTTATATCTCCAGGATATTGAGGTGAAATACTGGGAGTGTAAGAGGATTACAGGCCAATCTATAATTTATACACACTATTCTGATTTATGAGAAACTTGAATTTTTTTTACAGATTGGACCCAAAGGTGTACCTAAGGGTATGTCTATATCGACCATCACTTTACAAACATTAACAATAAATATATTTTTCAGAATACTTAAACATTATACAAAAAGACACAATAATACCATCTTAGTATAGATCCATTAGAAACATAGATACATAAACAATGGTACCTGAATGAGCTACATTATCTCCCATTAGGTTCACCATAACATGCACCATTCTTAGACAAAAAAAACATATCTTTACAACCTTTGGATAGAAAGATAAAAATGTGTGAGATGAAATGATCAGTAAGGGTAATCAAGTGAGAATTTAATTCATAATCATGAGATTATCGTTACGAGGACATGATCAGGAAGATAAGAGATCATGCCCAATATTTCAATGATTATTATAGAGATTATGAAGAAAAATTGGAAGTCCATAAGACATCAATGATAATGAAATAAAGAGAACAGTCTATTAAAAATTATCATTAGAATAAAAAATGGAATTGTGGAAGAAACATAAGTATAAAATTATTTCCATTGTATCAAATGAATCCCTCCAAAGGCCATCTTAGTGGAAATAGACGTTTACTGAACTAGGTGAACGGTTGTCCAGCCCGATATTACTGAAACGAGTAGACCATCATTCCATTCCTTATGTGAGTAAAAAAAGTAAACCCTTATTCTATTCATGTACTAATAAACCTAAAAAAATATCAATCTAGAACCATATATCTAATGAGATATAAATCATTACCCAACACATTGGACTATGATATAGGTCACACCCATCACATGAATAAATCATACATACATGTTCCAAAAAATAATAAATAAACATATCGTAACCAATGAAATGAAATGGGTATTATAAACATGTTGAAATATCATAAACTATTTAAATAGATAGGTATCATAATCTTTTTACCATAATCATAACTCGTTAAAAGAATCGGGTTCCAGAAGCATAAAATCCATGAACGAAAAATGTGATTCATAAACATATTACCCATGAAGTAGAAATGGGTTTCATAATGACCAATGAATAATTTATTACACATTCCTAGAAAGGATATGATTGGAACTATTATATCATTTCATGGGAGGCATTAGTAAAATCCATATATGTCATCTCAGATGGATAATAATTGTGAAATATACTCTGAAAACATTTCATGAGAAATAAATACGTTCATAATTGAAAAAAGATTTTTAATATGAAAAAACAATTTAAAACCATTTTCTTATAAATTTCATTGAAAATTTATAAGGAATAATTGAAATAATTTTGAAAAACTATTTCCTTGAAATCTTTTAAAATAATCTTCAAAAAATTTATAAAACATATTTATATATAAACATGTTAATTTTTTTAAATAAAATTGGAAATATTTTGAAAGACATTAATTTTAAAATAAATTTAAAACATATAAAGAAATACTGAAAAAAATTTGAATATAATTTTTCTTGAAAACATATAAAAGAATATTGAAAAAATTTTCAAACCAATTTCATTGAATGAAAATTGAAAACATGTAAATAAAGACTAAAAACATTTTAAATTTTTTTCCATTAAAGCATATAAAACATCTATGAAGTTATTTTGAAAAAACTAACATGATAATTACTTTTAAAAAAATTAAAAAAAACTCAATTTTTTTATTATGAAAAATGGTGTTTCTAAGAGATGACTATGTGTAAATCTTTACATGTCGTACGATGTCAAAAGTTTAATCCATTTGCATGGTAAAAGGGATAGAAAAATTACATGTTTGGAAATCAACAAGATTGTTAAAATTAAGTGATAGATAAAAGAGAAAAGGGTAAAAATTTAATTATTAATGGGGAATAGAATAAAATTCATCAACACAAAGTTTAGAAAACATAAATTCCGGACTGAAGAGAGGGTAATGTCAAGATTTCCTAAAAAACAAATTCATTTAAATATTATGTAAAAAAATTGTATAAAATCCTAAAAATACATGATTATATTTTGATATAACAGAGGGTATGGATACTAATGAATATTCATGAGATATGGATCATAATATTTCAACAAATAAATCACAAAAATAAACAATCTCGAAAAGAAAAAAAATTCTCAATAAACTCTTATAACATGGTATCTTGGGATCATGCTATCAATGCAAGGAAATGAAATTAAGAGAAGAAAATAATATCAGGAAAAGATTTAGAATCATTATATGAAATGTACAATGTATGTATATGCACCTAAAAAATAGTTTATAAGCATAACAAAACAGGAGTCTCGAAGGAGTTAAACTGAGACTAAACATTATTTATCAATTTGGTAACATTTGAAACATAAACCACCTGAAAGTAGTATAATAAAAATTTTAATTTAATAAAAATAATGTTAAATAAAATAAACATAGAATAAAATCATAGGCAGTGCATAAACCCCATGAACGGGAAGTGTGGGAAACATAGCCTAAATCTCATAGAAATTAAAAGTGAGGTGGAATCCCTTTACCTTGTGTCATGACTCTCTCTATACTCTTACAAGTTTGTTGTAAAATAAATATTTGTATATAATAAAACATATATAAATTCATATTTCTAAATATATTAATATATATTATTTTATTCTGAACCTAAATTTACCACTTCTTAATGATCATATGTTAAGGTTTCATTTTAGGTAATATTCAATTTGTTCTTCAAATATGTCATAATTTGTTATATCATTGATCCTTATAATAAATTCACAATTCCATAATGTAGAAAATGATAGAAATATAAGATATATAAAGTATATTTATTTTATAATAATCTATATAATAATGATTTAGGAAAGGGAATACATTGTTCATGGAGATAGTAAGTCATATGTAAGCATTAATGTTGTTTTCTGTTTTTATTGTTGCATTAAAAGAAAGAAGGTAAATTAAATATATATATGAATGAATATATATATATAATATTTATTTTATCATGACTATATCATATATATATATATATTATAATTACACTAATCCCATCCATAATACATTCTATGTGGTGTGTGAACGAATCACATAACTATGAGGGGGCGATAGTCCACACTTCCTCAAACGAGATTATCATATAAACACCAAATGGAAGGTAAAAAGGGGTGTTGTAAAAGAAATAAATAATATTAAATATAATATATGACATATATCAGTATATAATCAATCATAATGGCCTCCTTTATTGGTGTTAATGGATAAATGGACAATCATCATTTTGGGACACAGTACTTCGCAACACACTAAAACAGTTTGTTCAACATCAATTAGTTAGAGTTTTGTTTATGTGTAGGACAAAAAAAATTTATAGAAAACCTATTATATGTATGATACTAGTTTTTACCACAACAATGGATTAAATATTGAGGTGGGTTGAGAATGAAAATAAAGGAATGGAATTTGAGAGGATATATTACTTCATAATAGAGTAACTCATTTTGGGTTATTCTAAAAGGATTCCATGAGAATATTTATACACATATAGAGGATTCATGGTATAATTTAGGAATTTTATGAGGAAACTATGGCCGATCATGGATGATCATAAATGTTTTTATAGACAAGAGTTATCAGTTGAGGTGGTGACCTTTTATTCAGATGTAAAATGACTCATTTGGGATTTCTAGAAACATGTTCGGTGTGAAAATGTAATCAACTAAAAAAATAAAAAATAAAAAACTCCATAGAGGAAGTATAATTTTTTAATTATGGACAAAAAATGGGTTATTGGAATGTGTATAGTTATTTTGGGCCATTAACTTTAAGGGTTTGTCCCTAAATATGCTTATTATGGCCTTAACTACTATGATTAATTTTAATCACTATTACTATTAATTTAATGAAAAAATTAACATGATCCTATTAGAATATAACTATTAGACTAAATAATTTGTCCTCTATCAGATTTTTGTTATTCAATTCATCAAATCAGAAAAATTAAAATTAGTGTAAATCCTGCAGATGGGATGAAGTTATGGGGTTTTAAAGTAGGAAAAACATTGATGAGGTTGTTACAATTTTATATTAAATTTCAATGTGAAATTGATTTTAATGATTTATTTGTACTATTATATGTAATATTTATCTAATGTGACCTTAATAGAAATTTATAATATCATTTATTATTAATAAATTATTATACAAAAAAGAAGTTTTTAACTAAAAAGCTATATTTTCACTATTCATCAAGATATGATGCTTTCCTTAAAAATTTAAAAAATTACCCCTATTATAATTTTGAAATTTATTTTTTAAAGAATATAATATATTTTATAAATTTAAATTTTTAAATTTATCTAAAACTAATTTTACTTTTGGAAGCAGTTAATTTGAGAAAATGATTTTTTAAAACTTAAAAATGAATTGAAAAAAAAATCATATCTTTATTTATAAATATGATTGACTTATATAAACCTGTTATAGATAATATTTTGAATGAATTTATTACTATTTCTATTTATTATTTCAATGGTTATATTATAAAAATCTCATTTAATTTTATATATATATATAAATAGATGTTTCATAGAAACTCAGTGTTGCCTGCATCGTATACCATATTGTTGTTGCTTGTAGTGCAATCCAAGTTGATATTGCATGTAGAACAAGCCAATATTTTATTTTTTATGAATTTAATGTTATAATTATTGTTTAAATACATATAAATATATTGAACTATTTCTATATTCATGTGAAATGAAAAATATTGAAAAGATAAATTAATTTGAAAAAATAACAATTCTCAAAATCTCAAGGTGTTACATTTTACCCCCCCATAAAATGAATTTATCCCCATGAATACTTCATGGTTTTCAATATTTTAATGTAAAAAATTCCCATTAATTGAATCATACATCATAAAAATGTATACTAAAACTTCCCTTAAAGTGGAAATTTGGATCCATAATGGATACTCAAAGTAACATATAAATGGGTTTCCACATTGGGGAACATTGGTTGGGAGTGATGATTGGACATGGATTAAAAGTGTAAATATTCATAGGGAGTGATTGAGATCATCAATCACAAACATTTGAATGATAAAAGGAAATTTGGGGGCCTTAATATCATAAATTTGTGATGATTTAAAAGGACATGAGCTAATGGAAAATTAACGTATTATGAAAACAATTTTATTGATCACTTTAATATCATTGAGTAATTCTTGAAAATTTTATATAAAAAAATTTCATTCATTGTACATTATTAAAAAAATTATAACACATCCATTATTTCAAGAAATTAATGTCTAGAAATTAAATTTGGTGAAAAGATCACTAAACTATGCTTTTATCATATCCAAAGGCCCAAGAAATATTAAAAAGTCTAACTATTTGAATCTCAAAAAAACATGCATTAATCTATAAAAATAAAATTTAATACTAATAATTAATAGTAAATATTTATTAAAAAAATATAAATTAACTAGGGAATTGTGTAGTCTAGTGTTATGCATGAAACCCTTAGTGTCCTTCAGTAATAGGTTCAAGACCTGTGACCTTGCCGAACTTGATTGGTTGTCACCCAATACACATGATGTCATTTTTTATAAACTAGACGAATAAAATATAGAATATTGACATACAGTAAACATGTTTAATCACCAATTATCATTTTAACCATGGGTTTTAATACAGAACTCATTCACAAATACTTCCCCAAATGTTTAAATTTATCTTTTCATGAATGGTTAATCTTATAAACCTTCTGAAAGAAGAAATTTGAAATATTTAGAAATAGTGTCACAAAATTAACATAACAGTGATTCCATTGTATATCAAAATGTATCTCTTATTTGTAACAATCCTGAAATGTGATTCCCCTCATCATATATTCTCTTAAAATAGTGTAACAACCTGAATTACAATAAATCCTTTTTGAAAACATACATGATTCTTCATTACAAATTATATCATATTTACTCTTTAAATCCAACAATGTTGTTAACTTTATTCTTGTGAAGACAAACCACCTATAAACAAGTCCTTAAATAGTTCCAAGGTAATTTTTTTTAGTTGTACTTATTCATACCCAATAAATAATTATCCATACAACATTATCTTAACATAATGATCATGTTAAGGGTGACATTACCTTAGTCAAAATGATAAAATTCATGATATAACCTTTCTAGTCCATCATGACTATTCAAAATATTCTCCTTAATACTTATAAAAAAAATCGAACAATCAAAAAATAATTCAATATTCATAATTTTATAATATAAATACTAAAATACATTGATTACATTATCATTAAACCATTAACAATTCTACCTCATACTATTAAATAATACCTCTTTACTTTCACATTTAATCAATATTCATGTCATCATCATCAGTGAAACTATTACTTCTACCAACTTGATGGTTGCCTTTAAGAGCATTCATATTGGGACATTAAGATTCATAATAACCATTTTCTCCATAGATAAAACTCTTAACCTTCAATTATAGCCTAGGGTGTCCAAAATTACCATCCATTTCATTAACAAAACTGTTTATTTTTCCCTTACTGTCACTTAATTTGTGTCCAATTTTCCACAGACAAAACACCTTCTTGTTCCACTAAGAATTTATTTAGGTGATTCATTGCACATTAATGACATAATGGAATCCAAATTTCCTTTACATCATGGTTTGTATTAACATAACTCTCAGCAAACTCTTTTATTCTCTTCATTGGTTAGTCTAAGAGTTTGTCAAGGTAATAATTGTCAATCTTGGTCATTGAAATAGAATTAAGCACGATCATAATATCCTTTACTCTAGTTATCATACCACATGACTTGTTATCATTAAATCTTCTATCAAATTCAACATTAATCAAGATCACTCGAGTTTACACCATTTAATAAAACTGAAATCATGGTTTATAATTACATATCAAAGAAGAAAACCACATATTAATGAGAAGAATTAATTATAGTATGTCTAAATCAAAACACCATCCGAATATATGACACATTATCTTTATTAGGGGTTATTAATTTCTAACTTATATCTAAATCATTAATTATGGGTTTGGATGTGATTGTGAATTTACAATGCATATCCCCTAAGAGTGTCAAACCAGGCATTAAACAGGGCTCATAGTCGTGTACAAGATTACCAATAGTAAAAACCGGAATATCTTTTTAGAGGTTATAATCATAGGTAAATTTGTGCCAAATCCATATCCACTTATAGTATCCAAAGAGCGATGTGCATCTAGGAAACCACTCAATCTATCATTTACCAAAATTTGAGGAAATATTCCAAAATTTTAACTCATCCGTAAACTTCTCATTAGTGACATCCCTAGATATAAAGAAATATATAACCCTAGTGATCTCACTAAGGTTTTACCATTATATTATTAAAAGGTTAACATAATTTTTAATTTTGTACCAACTATATCAACCCTAAATTTACAAAAATTATCATTATATAAATTTGGATCATACCTAACCATTATACAAAGAGACACTAGTACAGTAAATTTGGGAATATAGATACAGAAACACTAGTGCATAAATGAGCTACATTATCTCCCACAAGGTTCATCATGACTATAAACCTTCATAGAAAAATAAAAAATAATACATATCTTCACACCCTAGAGAAGTAATCATGAAAATTATATCTCAAATGATTAGTAAGGGTAATCAGGGGAGACATGTAAGCATAATCACGTGATTAAGGATGTGAGATTGTCATCATCAAGATACAATATCATATCCTAAATTTCAGAGATCATAACAAATATCAGGGAATATATATTGGTAGTTCAAAATACATGAATCATAATGACAAAAACAGAATGTTTCATGAAAGCATTACATAGAAATAAGAGATGGAATTTTGGAAAACACATACGCATATAATGGTGTCTATATTAGCTATAGAATCATGGGTAAGACCATATTATTAGAAACATTTCTCCACTAAACTTGGTGAACCCCCATTCCTACCCAGAATTAGTAAACAGAGAAAACTATCATTCGAGCCTTATACTACTAAAATGATTAGTAACTTATTCTATCCCATTAATACTGAACCGATTGAGCCCTTGTTCTAGCACTGTCAATATCATGAGTTAAAAATATCTACCCAATGTGTTGTAGGGAGATATTGGTCCCACTAATCACATAATGAATTGATACATTCTCATGTCATAGGATTGTATATAAAAATATCATTACACATCAAATGAAATGGGTATCATATGAATGTAGACATATCATAACATATGGAAATACAAAGGTTTCATAATAATTTCTTTATAAACATAACCCATGTAAGGAATCATGTTTCAAAATAATTTAACCCTTCAAAGAGAAATAATATTCATAAAAAATATTACCCATGAAAGAGAAATGTGGTTTATATAGAAAATTTCTTTAAGAATAACTCATTACTAGAAATGATATTAAAGGAGTCATTAGATCATTTTTATTAAGGCATGAGTAACATCAATATATTTCATCTTAGATGGAAAATAATTTTGAAATATACTCAAAAAACGTTACATTTGGAAAATATCCTTTTTTTTTAAAATTTAATTTTTAATAAATTAAACCATTTGAACCCCATTTTCATAGTAATGCATTTAAAAAATATAAATATTACATTAAATAAATTTTAAAAAACAATTCATTGGAAAACAGGAAAATGACTAAGGAAACCCTGATAATGTTTTGAGACCCATTTATTTGAATATAATTTTAAAACATATAAATAACACTTTAAATCATTTTGAAAAATAATTTATCATTAAAACATATATATTAATATTGAAAATTTTTGGAAAACTATTTCCTTGCATGCTCCATGAAAACATGTTAGAAAGAATTGAAAAGCTTATGAAATAGATTTTCTATGAAAACATATAATAGAATTTTGAAACCATTTTGAAAACAATTTTCCTTTAAAATTACATTTTGAAACATTTTATTATGTATTAAACATTTCAATAATGAAAAAGGGTGCTTTGAAAATATGACATTTGGTAAATCATTGCATGTCTTACGAGGTCAAAAGAATATTCATTTTCACATTAAAAAGGATAAAAAAGTCTCTTGTTTCTAAAAGTTACAAGAATATTCCAATGAAGAAAATGGTAAAAGAAAAAAGGGTAAAAATTTATTTAATATATTACAGGAGAATTTTATAATATTAGTGGAAAAACTTTTTATAATACATTGATTTTCGAAAGAAGATAGTGTAAATTTGGGATTTCTTAAAAACAATTTTTTAATGAAATTATACACCAAAGTGTAAAAAATGTAAAAAAATATAGGATTATAACATGAAATAATGTATGTTATGGAATATAATTATTATTAATGAGAGATGGATCATAAAATTTAATTAATTTTTACATAAAAATTTATAATCTCGAAAAGAAATGAGATTGTCTCAACAAACTCTTATAACATAGTATCTTGGGATCAACGTGTCAATATAAGGAAATGAAATGAAATTAAGCATAGAATATTATTAAAATATTTATAATCATGATATGGAATGTAAAATTTAGGTATATTAAACTCAAAGTATATATTAGGGAATAACAAAACAAATGTCTCAAAGGAGGACAATTGAGACGAAACATTTTTTATGTGTTTGGTAAATCTGAAAACGTAAACCCTATAAAATATTGATCATAAAATCTTTAGGTAAATATTCATAATTATATGTACCATATACATATAATTCATTCAATTTCAGTACAAATACAAGAAAAAAGGGAAGAGTTCCAAACCTAGCTTTTATGCCAACGAAATTAAATGAGATATGACATCCCCTCACCTTTGTGTGTTTCTCTCTCAAAACTATTACAAGAATCCTGAATAATAAATATAAGTTTATTAGAAATATTTTATAGAATAATATTATTTTATATATTAGTATATATTCATTTATTGTGACCTTATATTAGCAGATTGTTCAAAATCCCATGTTAAGGTTTCACTTTGGGTAATATTTTCTTTGTTCTTCAGATTCATCTTAATTTGTTATATCATTGATCCTTATACTTATATAATGATTATGTAATGTTTGACATGATATAAATATCTGCTATATCCATTATATTTATATTATAATAATCTATAGAATAAATAATTATGTAAGGGAATAAACCGTTCATGGAGATGTTAATCCATATGTAAGCATGAACATTGTTTCCCCTTTTTATTTTTTTATTGAAATAATGTATGTAAATTAAATATGTATATATTTATGTATATATATAATTATATCATTATTACAGTATTAATAATATATAAAATATATTTTATATGTTCATTGAACCTATCCTTAACACAGTCTATGTGGTGTGTGAACGAATGACATCACATTGAGGTGGCGGTGGTCCACACTTCCAAAAAAATATTATATTATTAACACCAAATTTAAGGTTAAAATATGTATTTTTAACGAATATATAATTTTAAATACTTAGTAAATATAATAAATCACACATATAAAATTATTTTCTCTTTTAATTTCAACCATGATTGGTGTTAATGGAGAAGTGGACAAACTTCGTTTCGTGAGGCAGCCGTTCATCTTACATATAAACTATATTTACAACATCCATTTGATGGAGGTTTGAGTCAGTGTAGATAAAAAAATTGCATAAAAAATCCTAGTATTTTCAGAATTTTGGTCTTGTAATATAAAAATGAAGTAAATTTTGTGTAGGGGTGGAGACAAAAAATAAAGGAAATGAGATTGAGAGAATTCACTGCCTCTTTATCGGGTAACTCATTTTCAATTGGGCCAAAAGGTTTCTTTGAGATAATTTATATCCAATAGGATACCTCAAGGTCATGGAGAGGATTTTTAGGAGGCAAATTCTATAGATTCTATAACAACATAAATGTACTGAGAGAGGTGATAAATTGGTAGAGGTGGTGTCATTTTATTGGGAATGAAAAGGACTTATAGGTATTTTTTTTGAAACATGTTTGTTATGAACATGATATTACCAAAGAAATATCATTAAAATCTTACAGAATACAATAATTGAGGTTATTTTCTAATCAATGGAAATAAAATTTGTTTTACACTATTTTATTGGACATTTGGGTGCTTAATTTTAATGTTTATCCCCAAATTAGGGTTAATTTCTCCTTAACTACTGTGAATAATAGTAATCACTATTACTAATCATTTTGAAAAAAATACATGGACATATTATGATCTAAATATTTGGATGAATATAATGGTGTTTTTAAATGTTTTTAAATTCACATCATAAGTGAAAAATTATCATTATTATTAATCTCATAGATAGGTTGAAATAATGGGGTTTTAAAGTTGGAAAGCGTTCAAATGTTTATTATGATTTTATATTATGCTTCAACAATAAATTGAATGTAATGAATTGAATTGTAATATAATATGTAATATTTATCAAAAATTACCTCAAAACTAATTGATAATGCCATTTATCATGAATAATTAATTAGAAAAAGGTGGGTTTTAATTAAAAATCAGTATTTTTACTATTAATAAAAAAATGTTGTTTCTCAAAAAATATCGCAAAAGAATTCCTTAAGATAATTTCAATGTTATGAATTAAAAATATAGATTATTTTATAAAATTCAATTTCGAAATTTTTCTAAAATTTCTTTAATCATTATAAGTTTTTCATTCGATGAAACAATGTTTTAAACATTAAAAAAACATTACCAAAAATAATATCTTTTAATATAAATATGTTTTACTTATATAAAACAATAATAAATAATATTGGGAAAGTATTAATTAATATTACATTAAATATGTTTAACTCTTTGGTTATAATTATCCCAACTAGTTAATAATATATATATATATATATATATATATATATAAATATATATCATAGAAACTCAGTGTTGTGTGCATTGTATGCCAACTTGATGTTTGTTATTGTGAAAGACAAGTTTGTATAAGGTTTAGAAAAGGCCAAGAATGTATTGGGTATGATATTGAATTTTTGACATTGTATATTAATATATATATATATATATAACTATTTATAGTGTAATGTGAAATTAAAAATATTTGAAATAAAAATTAATTCGAATAAAAACCCATTACCAAAATCATAGGGTGTTACAACATCATAAAGATCACATGTGCATGATGTGGAAGATTTATCTCATGTTGAACTGAGAAGACGAGAAGATGTGGAACCAATTCTCAAAATCATAGGGTGGTACAACATCATAAAGATCACATGTTCATGATGTGGAAGATTTATCTCATGTTGAACTGAGGAGACGAGAAGATGTGGAACAAGATACCTCCAGATTATTTCACTGATGGGGTACTCAAGGATTATTCCAAGAGGTATGAACCTACCTTCCTAAGAGAATTTATTTTACAACAAACCATCCTAGAAATTAATGTTGTGTCCCCACAACCTCGATGTTGAGTTTAATAATTAAGAGAGTATTCCATATCGGAAGGGCTGATGTATATCATAGTGGGATATCTATATCAATGAATCCAATTTATTGATGTTCTACATGATTTAGAATAGAAAGAATAGTAGAAGAAGTTGTTCTATCGGTCCCATCGAATAGACTTGGGATTAAGGGGGCATCAAGAGGAATCCCCATTATACCATACCAAGCTCCCGATCAGGGGTTGTGCTGAATATATATTACTAAAGATGAATTTACCCCCAGGAAAAGTTAACCCTAGGATGTCAAAACACAATTCCATTTTTCATATGTAATGTGGGATTACAATAACTAGTTTAGGATGGATCATCCCAGAATTGATCATGCCAAAGCTAGCTTTCAGGCATTCCAGGTAGAGGGGAATAGTATGTGACTAATCGAGAGGACCTAGGGAACTCTTGAAGGACAATCCATACAATGATGACATAACTAAATGTAATAATAGATTTGACATTTCCACCACAACTTCCAGCTTCTAAGCTAGTGGTGAACATTACCTTTCCTAAGGAATCTAATACGTCTTATGGGTAAGATTCTAATAGATAGAGCACATTAGAGGAAGGAATGATTGCAACCTCATATGAATCTTCATTGGTAGGATTTTATGAATCTACAAATGTATGATATAACTAATTCCATATTTCAATTATTTTCCTAATTTTTATCTAGGTTCATCGACTGACATCTATGTTGTATACGAGAACCGGGCACAAGGGCCCCTCCACATGGTGATAGGGGCCTAGAGATGGCTGTAAAGAACCATGAACATGAACCATCGTCATGAAAAAAGGTTTCTACAGTGTCCAAAAGTGATGACAAGGAATGGGTGGACAATCTAGATCCTTTAAAACTTTTTATAACATAGGGGGGGAATATACTAGGATCCTAATGATGAAAAACCAAATGAGAGATCATGATAATCCATCGCTTTACAAATTTATGTTTCCTTCATCATGGAGTTATTGTTGTTTATTTCTCAATTAAATTTACTCACCTAGACCATTATCGAACAATGCTCATAGTGGTGAATGATCTGCGAGTAAAAATGGATGGAGTTCTTGGGACCCGTTTCCTAAGAGGGGTGCCGACTCATATGGAACCATGTTCCAAATTTTCCTAGGTTATGACATCTAGTGATCTGTTGATCATGGATATTGGTAGTGCAATTTGTGGGGTAGATATTTACAACATTATCAATGTGGGATCATGTGATAAAGATCATCCTTAGGACATGGAGCCTAACCCAACTAATATAATGTATGAGGAAGACCCTTCCACTGAATTCCTAGATGTATTTTAATAATAGATAACTGATGGTCCCAAAAAATGTGGACGAGTCTGACTTTGATGTGGTTACAGAATTCTAGGCTACTTCATTCAATTTAGGGAATATAATGATGAGTTTCATCAACAGAACTCTATATCCCTAGTGGATAATCCAGATAAGATCATATCACAACGGGCTACATGCAATGGGTGTTGGAGGGGTGGACGCTTGAAATTTCCAAATGCTCATACGAGACTATTTTCCCTGGAAGATATGGGAAATTAGCAGTCAACTAGATGTTTCTCAGTTATATAAAAAGTATAAAAACATCAAAAGTACCAAAAATGATGAAGATGAAATCAATCACATTGATTAGTGGATGAATGAGAATCACACATTCATCACAAATCAGTCAAAACTCATTGAGTTATTTGAGATACAGCTTGATGTGGTCCCAAAGTAGCTTAAATAGGTGAGCATTCATGTGGCTGATCCTCTTGTTGAACATGGACGATTGCTGATTATATCTGATTATCACTACTCTATATTAAATGAAGTTGAAATAGAACTCATGCGGTGGCGTGGAGGTTGTTCATTGATATGGTGAGTCGATATAGGCCATTTTTTCCATACTCTTGGAAGATATTTTCCTACTTATGTAATCTTCTTGAAAATTAGTGTATGGACATATCTCATTATTGTTTTAATTTCTATACCTCAATAATATTAGATAAGAAACTAAATCTTGGTCCATATTCTCATATGTCTCATTTCTGGTGAGTGAAATAATAGTCATTCACATAATTGTTCAATTTATATGATATTTTATATCAATCGTTGAATACATATGACTAATATTGTTTACAAACCACCCTGAGTGTTTAAGGGATGATAATTTGTTATGTAAGAGTAGTTCCCATAGATCTGACAATATGTATTTACAAAATGCTCTCTAATAAAAGAGAAGGATAATTCCATGTGTGTTGGTATCAATCCAAACAAATGAGAAATGGAATGTGTGAATCACGAGGTCTATAATTCAAATGTAAATGATGACTACATGATTATATGAGATAACTACTCACTGTATTCAAAACTCAATACCAATATCGCTAGCCTGAAATGGGGACAAAAAAACAAGGTCCAGCCACTATCCATATTCAAAACTTGGGACCAAACTCAAAATTTCATCCAATGACCTCTAGGGAATTCGCTGGGAATGGTTGCTTAGCTGAAGAGGCATGTGAAAAGACCATTAGGAGGTCCCTTCAGACCCAAAAGTGGATGATGATTTGAATAAGGGACCCATAATGTGTTGATGTTTTGTGGTGGAATATTTCAATTGATTGAAACACTGTTGAAAATTATTCAACCAAGGAATTATGAAAATTAGGGTATGAGAATTATTTTTAAAAAATATCAAACCAATCTATTAGTTGTAGAATCATCTTGGATGTATACCAACAATTGATGATGTTTTTAATGTGGTATACATCCATAATTATATAGGGGACCTCTCAGATGAGGGCCTGAGATGATTTTCATTATTATGTCAAGAAAGTGAGGACAATTCATGGTATAGTTTATTACAATGTTATAAGTATATCCCATAGTATAAAATTTTCTGATTAATACTTATTCATAGATTTTGAGTCCATATTATCCATACCTTGGACAATAGTTTAACTCCTTTTGATATAGACTATAATTCATATTCCAGTAATGTTTGAATTTCATGGAGGATATGAACCTGATGTGAATTTTCCTATGGAGGCTTGCATACCATACAAATACTATGTACTACATGAGAAAGACCCATATGTGATGTAGTGATGGATGAAACCCAATTTAAATGATTAACATGGAGACCCACTACCACAACACATATACCAATTTGGTTCATAGTTTAAGCTCATCTAAATCAGTCAATAATTGGGACAAATATCCCAGAAATGTTAATTAAACTATGGATTGGTGAAAGAAAAAGTTTATGTGCATCAGAACATATCGTAAAAGGATAGGAATAAATCCAGGTGTAGTTCTAGAATCCCATGATGTATAACATCATTCGAAATGTATGAGGATGGTTTAATTTGAAATGGGGAAATGGTGTTCAGGTTAATCCTGATATCGATAATCTGGGAATCACTACATATCCTATATGGATGAAAATCAAGTGATGTGTAGTGATGGAAGGGATATTTCCCTCTACAGGACTTGATAGGTGTCATGATGTATGACGAGTTCAAATGGTGATTACCTCTTAAGGGAGTACGTGAAAATTTTGATCCATTTTTTATCAAGCGGTGAGGGCAATGATGATGCAGTTTAATGTCATATGACTTGATCGGCCTATGAACTTTTAGATCATGTGGTAAAGACTAAATAGTTTAACATTATGTTGGATGGGGTATCACAGTTTAAAATCATTATACTTTGATGAGAGAGAACTTAGTTTAAGGAATAAGATCTCATAGAACAACAAATCATGTCATCTATCTGTGGGTATAGTCATACTAGTACCCATAATACAACATGAACTATGAATTGTGTTAGAATAAAGGAGTGGTGTCAGGATTCCCAATTATATGGGAGCACTCAAAAATAGAGAGAAGAAATTACATGTGGGAAAATCCCAACCACACCAAAACTCATACTCATCAAGCCTAAATTCAGAGAGAGCCAACACTATGGTTGTTGGATATCCACATGAACATGAGGGGGTGGAAAATGTGAATCATTTCACTTGATATTTGGAATGCAATGATAATGGGATAGATATGGAGGATATCTAATCACTTTATTCGAAAAACATCATCCATATCATGGGACCTGGGATGGAAATCAATAAGAGATGATTAGACACTAACAATATTCTAAATGTGGGACATGTCACAAATTGTAATTATAATGTTTCTGGGGAATTGGTAAGGGATGAAAGGCGTACCATATGGCTAGATTCCCTACTGTTTAATGGTACCTATCAATTATAATGATTATGATAATCCAAATAAAGAGACAAGATATGTATGGGAGTGGAGACATGGATTGTTAGAAAGTATTATATCACTCTAATAATTATTCCACCATACATTTAATCATGTTAATTTAGTACAACCATAGGTGGGATCAAATTCACCCTCAAGCATTGGGTTCCTAAGTAGTGTTGCAAACAGTTTAATGTTTGTGTTTTTCAGACCAAAATCTAAACATTTAAGGTCATACTGTATGTTCTATAGGTTCTATGTTTAATTTCATGTTACTAGGAAATAACTTGTAATTTTAATGTAATGAGTTAAGTTCCAAAATGACATTCAGATTATTGTCGTGCCACTATGAAATTTTCATACCAAAGGAGGATTGTGTTGCAGAAAAAATAACCAGGTGTGAAAGAAGATCAAAGAGATACACACCATACGTTGTCGAAGGGAGAAACCAGACCAAGAGCGGTATGGAGGGTTGGAATTATGATTCTAATTAATGGCCTAGGGACAAGAATTATTTGTATCTATATGTATCTAGTGAGCGAAGGAATTGAGTAATGTCAAGTTGATGAATATGACATGATAGATGGTCATTCTCAATGGGTGACATCTTCTCAGGTGAAGATATCACAGTGTTGTGTTTTTTATGGCCACACAGAGTGGATGTAGGATATTTCGTTTAATTTTATATGATAAGATCAAAGGAGATTATGATATCTAAAATCATGCAACAAGGACACATGTGATTTTTGTTTTAAGTCATACTGATCAATCCAGATGATGAGGCTTCCAAAATTGGTTTATGTAATGTGGACCCATGATCTATTCTAACATGCATGAGGCCCAAGAAGACCCCCACAACAACACAAGTTCCATAAAAAACCCAACCCATTGTTTGAATTCATAAGTTTTTAACATGGATTCTCAATTTAACTTCATGAGCCTGGAATGAAAATTCCTTTATTAAGTTCACATAGTATAGAAAATAATTTTTTTCCACACATACATGCATGTACAAACCCTAGAAATACCCATTATCCCTTGTGGATAATGATCAATGTTAGAAATAAGTGGTGAAAAATATAATTATGAATCCTGAAAACTCACATCATGTGAATGGAGAAGTAATGTTAAGGATTTTCCAAAAATGTTGGTCGGCCCACTACACACGCAAATGTAAAATGAGGGTAAAGAAAATGGTGTTGATGTTATTATTGGACGTAAGGATGTGTAATGTGAACATGAATCACAACGTCCTGAATTTTAGAGACAATTGCGGTGGCGTAAGGATAGTGTATAATAGCTATCCTTACTCAAAGTATAGGATTTGTACCATGTCTCCTGGGATTGGATTCTAAAGAAAATTTTTGACCACTGAACATATTTGAAATGTGGAACCTGTCTAAAAATGTCATTCGAAATATTCATGGGAGTTGGCCCTGTATGGACGGTGAGCCATATGGATAGACACACATCCATTATGGGGTCCCTTAATATGTGAATGATGATGGAGACCCAAGCAATATGACAAATGTGGCATGTACGTGGAATGATAGAATATACATGTATAATTAAACAATCTAATTCATATAACACAATGCATCTGAGCAAATTAATGAGGCACACTAGATAGAGGTACTGAGAACCCTTCCTATGGGAATAAGTCATGAGTGGGATTTCTAATATTTCATTGTAATATGACAATTCTGAGTGAAGAGGATAAGGATAAAAGAAGGGTTTTCAACGAGGGGCTCATCCCAAAGACTAAATGTCTTGTTGTTCCTATATATCCCATATTGATAGGAATCAGGACTAACATAGATAAATAATATAATTCAGTGTAACATCATGTGATAAGGATGAACGATATAATATAGTTTATCACCATTCTAGTATTACATTAGGGGAGAAGTTATCCCAAAATAATTCATATGATACAACCATTGAAAGCCGGTAAGAATGGGGATCAAAGAGAACAACACCATATTTTTCTATGGAAATCATTTATTATTGTCATAATTCATGGACATGGGATTCCAATTTATAGTTGTGGAGTTGGGACCAATGGATAAGGCCTCTCTAACAAATACATATAGCATTTCTAGGTGAAAAAATTAGCATGAATGGATAATATGACAGACCATCTCAATACCATATTTTTCTAATAAAATGGTATGTTGAACATTGTCTGGATTCAATGAAAAAATTACTGGGAAATTCTATATATCCCATAAATATGGGAATCATATCACACCTATTTCTTAAATTCCATGCAGATTAACGTCATGCGGTAAGGAAGAAGAATTAGTTTAAAATATTGTTTGATGGGGCGGTTTGGTGTCATGTAAGAAAAATAGAACATTCCATTTATTATAATAATGAAAATACCATAAATACTCTCTATTTTAACGTAATTCATGCAGGAGACAACAATTTAACATCATGTGGGATGAGGAATAATAGTTTAATATAATATTTCGTGGAAAAAAGGGATCTTATTTTATGGTCATCTATCTCAAAAAAAATATATTAATATAACCATTGGGTGGTGTATTATGGTGATATAAGGAAACACTATGTGAATAAGGACTAAATAGGTCTTAACACTACACCACAAAATGCCGTGAAATACATAGGAATTGAGTTAGAAAAGTTGAACAGTGGGCTAGTATATAGTAATAATGACTAGGTGTTCCTAGATATCCCCATAGAATGAAAATCAATCCATACTTAGGTATTTAATTCCATTCAGTTTACCATAGTGTCATGTGGTTGAAGAAGCCACATAGTGGTGTACAGGGTGGTTCCCTAAAATAAATAAGTAATTAGGTACCAAAGAGGTATCAACATTGTGACACACACTACAAAAAAAATACTAGGACATGTGGCCAATAAGTGTAACATGATTATATAACATAGAAAAAATATCTATGTGTTTCAATATATCCCATGAGAATGGTAATAAAGACACACATATTTCTTGAATTCAATGTAATTCAATGTCATGTGTTAAAGATGAAACAATTATTTTTAATTGAATATTGGAAAAGTGGTGTTCTTATGAAATTTAATACTTCAAGAACATGGCATTGGTGGGAGAAGTAAATTTTTTTACATCAATATTGAGCATTGAGAATGCACCATTTTGGTATAATTAATGAAGGATGTTGGTCATTCCCACTTGTGATCTAACTTCACTGGCTTCCTTCCTGGTATCATTGACATCCTAAGAGCAAATACCATGTCACCTTGAAGGAAGTAGAATAGAAAAACCTCAGGTTAATGTTTCTAGATATCTTGTTCTAGTGCATCTGAATATTATGCATGGCTAGAAGGATACACTATTTGATAGTTTTTAGTTCCTCCATATGTACTTCTACTACTCTATCTAAATATGGAAGATCATAAAGAACAATGAAGAGTGATGGAAAATAAATCACAACGGGAATGACTGGCTCAATTCCATACCTAGTGGAATATAGGTTCACCTAGGCGTAATTTCGAGTTGACATCCAATTGGACAAGAGAGTATTTAGGAGATTATCCAGCCAACGATTCTTATTTTTGGACCCAATTGTTTTGCGAAATGATAAAGATGGATTTATTGAACACCTAAAACAATCCATTTTCTTGTGCATGTAAATGAATGGGCTGTATGGACTAGATGTTGTATGTAGGAAACAATTTCAATATTTTAGCTTCTCTTATGTTAGTCCCATAATCAGTGAGAATAGTATGAAGGTCTACGAATAAATGGATGATGTTGGAGCTCAAAAACTCAACATTAGATTGGGAAATTACCTCCTTTAGAAGGATAAAATTAACCAACATTTAAAATAAATCAATTGTTGTCAAAATAAACCTGCACTGTTGAGTTATCCATGGTGGATTTTTTCCTATTACATCAAGTTCCCAGACCACAAATGGTAAAAAATACATTTTATTATACGGAAGATATGATGGAAAAATAAAAATATTTTCAAGAATATTACATGTGTGGATCATCTTGGTGAACTAAATGTAGTCATGAACCATTGTGGGTGAAATGTATCCGAACCATGTCATCAATTGGGAGATTTTTGAACCTATATATTGGGATCAACATAATTTTTCATGAACATCCTACATAACCTTGGGGATATAATCTCCATGAATGAAATAGTTGATAATTACATGAAACCCAAAATTATAAAAGATTTCCACCAGTATATAACTTAAATTGAAGGATAATTGCAATGAAGGCCTATATAATAACTCATAGTTGGCTCTGTTTGTCGGGATATTATTGTGTTTGAGGTAATCAACAAATAGAGATGTCTAATTGATGGATTATTTAAAATTGATATTTCATTCCATTAACATCGTCTTTTTCTAGATTATATTTTATGTACCTTTTTCCATCCAATCCATATTTATTTTCATGTTTTTATTTAATGATAACTTCTAGAAAACATTCACCTCACCTTTTAAATTCAATTTCATACATTTAAATTTAGGGATGTTTTCATATTCATCTAATTGTTTTTCAAATTTCAATTGTTTTGGATAAAAAAATACAGACTCACCCCTTATCTAATCATACCTCTCGGGATGTTAAAATTACATTCCTATAGTTTTATTTTCAATCTACCTCCCTTTAGAAGAATAAGGAACATATTATTACAACGAGATAATTAAAACCACATCCTTGTGACCATCTAAACTGAATCTTCTTGAATCTTATTCGAAAGTATGGTATTTATTTTATTATCGATAGTTTTAGTATAGATATTTTTATGCATTGTTTTCTTAGTCTATTTTGTCATCTATTCATTAAAAACAACCTATATTCATTACCCATTCTTAATAATGACATATTAATCTAGTAAAAATATTTGATGACTCTATGTTTATCGTATTACTAAAATCCCATAAAAATTTATTATTCTAGATTAATATCGTATAAATATAGATTTTTTTGTAGTTTTTTTTAGAAACTAGCGTAGTTTTTTTGTTACATGGACTCCTTTAATATTCGTCAATTTATTTGATGCGGAAAATCTCCTCATAGATTTCATGGCCCAGCCATTTATATGGTACTGATTGTTACCAAGAATTTTAATTAAAACATGTTTTTATTGAAAATTAAAAATACAAGATTTTACCGAATTTTGTGAACTATTAATCATTGAATATTGAGAATATTTTCTAATAAAAACCTCAAATTTAAAAATGGTTTCTCTAGATTTTTTATCTTATGTTGTACTATGAAATGTATTATTTGTGTTTCAAACAAAACTTCTTTATTTTTTGTTCCTTTTGTATCCATTTTACTTTATTTTTCAGTAGATTTTAATTCATATTTCTTGATCTCATCCACATATGGATTGTTCATCTTGTTCTCTCTTCCTTATCATCATCCAACATTTATTTTCATTCAATATTTCATTAACTTTTTCATCACCTATAATAGTTTTACAATTTCAAATGTTATATTTTAATTATTCTCCAACTCAAAATCCATTTATTTTATATCATCAATAATAAATTATATTTTAGATACATTATATTCATTAGTAATGAAACCAACATCATCATCTAGTGAAAAATTTTATGGTGATAGTTTATTTTACATTCCCATTGAATTAAACTTATTTCTACTATGGTTCTCCTTCATCATATTTCTTTATTTTTGTCACCATGACTCTCATTATATAATTTTGATTCTAATTTCATATCCTTCTCCCTCAGGTAATTTATGGAAATTATACTAGTGTCAGCATATTTTTAATACATTAGTGGTTTCTTACCCTTTTATTTATACATTTACATTATTAATCATTTTGACATAATGGATGAAATTTGATTCAATTCATCATCAATGTAATAACAATTTTAATCTCATTATTATGTAATATTTTCTCCATTATCATTACCTGATACTTATTACATAAAAGACAATTTCAAAATTCACATTCTTCATGAAATATATAATTTTCCTAATATTAATAGTTATGAATATTTTGTGAAGTTATTCAAGATATAAATAATCTATTTTTCTAGGTGTTAATTTTTTTAATCAAAATTTTATTTAAAAATCCTAATCAATTTTTTTGAAAAAAAATAGTGTCATAAATATTCTCATAAAATCCTAAATTTTTTTTTACTATCTGATTCACTGTTGAATTTTTTTAATGATTATTTTTTCATCATTCACTTTGATTTCATCAAACAGGACACTCCTTACAATATACTTTTCTTCCATAATATTGATATTACCATTTTAACTTATTTGTAGTTTATCTATGATTTCCTTTGGATTCTGGATAGACATTATTATTATACAAACCATTTCTAATAGATAAATTATAATTAAATTGTATGTCTTTCCTTATATATAAATTTTTTTATTATCATCTTGTTTCATGGAAACAAAATAAAAAATCGGAGGGAAAAACGTTTCTACAAAATCATTCAAATTTGATCATATTGAATGAAAGTAGGGTAACATTATATTCATCAATCATTGATAATTAATGAAATCTAATGATGGAAATCCTTATCTATTTATTGATATAATTTTATACATTTACATGTATACCTCATCTTTGTTAAGAGGTAAAATTATTTTAATACTAAATGATGTTCTCCAAGATAGATGAACCACTAAGAGGGATGAGTAATATTGTGGTTATTCTTTTAATGAGTTCTCATACCTTCCAACTCAATGTATAGAGGCAATTATAGTTTTTTATCCAATAATTTTTTATACATATCGCCTTATGTGTATTATTAATATAAGAGGGATAGACACATTTTACATAATTGTTTTTACATAAAACTATTCTCCTTGCATCATTGTATAGACCAGAAACATAGATTATGAACTATCAATCATGTGATTTTATTTACAAATAATCATATTCTAATCAAAATAGAGTATCATGATCCTTCACTTCCAGCACCAATTGGAACATATGACTATATTATTCATTCATGATCTACATCTAGAATGATCATTACCCTTTTGCATGATAAAAATCCTCCATGATCATACTAGATTATATTTGTTCTTGTATAATTCTTCCAGGTCTTCAACTATATCATGATTTAGGTATACTAGCCCTAAAACACTTCTCACATCATAAACTATATGATTTTCACAATATTCAAATAATCTGGTGTTCCTCATTTAGGAACACCTAAATTTATATATTTTACATTATTCAAAACATATATTTTTTTTATTTCTCTCTAATTACATAACAATATTCATTATATTTATCCATTATTTCCATCTAATATTATCATTTAATGTATATATCATTTTTTTTTTCAAAAAAATATTATCATTAATATGATACTAATTATTAACATTGTAATTATCATTTGTAGAATCATCTTGGATGTCTACCAACAATTGATGATGTTTTTAATGTGGTATACATCCATAATTATATAGGGGACCTCTCAGATGAGGGCCTGAGATGATTTTCATTATTATATCAAGAAAGTAAGGACAATTCATTGTATAGTTTATTACAATGTTATAAGTATATCCCATAGTTTAAAATTTTTTGATTAATAATTTTTCATAGAGTTTGAAGCCATATTATCCATACCTTGGACAACAGTTTAACTCCATTTGATATAGACTATAATGTATATTCCAGTAATGTTTGAATTTCATGGAGGAGATGAACCTGATGTGAATTTTCCTAAGGAGGCTTGCACACCATACAAATACTATGTAATACATGCAAAATGTAGAGACCCGAAGCTTGACGTACATTGACATTACAATACATTTGTGGAATACTTAGTACATAACAAAATCACACACATAAGGATCGTAATAGTTTAGTGTCTTTTGAAACTCGGAATATAATCCTCTAATCCTGGTGAAAGATCTTCAACATCTCCCATAAAGATCTTACTTTTTTTATACCTAAAACCTTTCTTTATATCCAGGGGAAAAGAAAACATAAAAGGGTGAGCTCAAATGCTCAGTATGGGTAAACAAAATAAATATCAATCACATCATATACATAAGCACATAACTTTTGGAAATCTTAACCTGTAAAAGAGATCATAATTTCATAACCTTGGATAACTCATGGCAGTGAAATGTAATCAAAATAATCATAACATAAAACATTAAAATTTGTGTCATACACACATAATCATAGAGAATCATTTCTTATTAGTCAAGACTCATTGCCAAGACTATCTTAGTGGACAAATCCCTTTCTGAACCGAGTCACCCTCGTTTCAGTCCTATTTCACTGAACCGGTATAACCTACCATTCCAGCCATGTCTATCTAATGAGATATAATATCATTACCCAATGATTTGGAGGGAGATATAGGTCCCACCCATATCATAATGATACCATTATTATGTGTGCCACAAAATCATAAATCATACATCATTGCATAACCCATGTAGTAAAAATGGGATTCTTAAACAACATGATATCATAAAACAATTCATATAAGATAAAGGAGTTCATAAAAATATTTACTTCAAAACATAATCAAATCCATGTAATAATATGGATTGAAACAGAACCCTTTATTATCTTAGATGGAAAATAATTTTGATAAAACACTTGAACTCCATTCTTGAGGAAAATATCCTTTCTACTTCAAAAACATTTTTCCTTTCTTAACATGTCATACAATTTTAAACTAGTATAAGTTCATTAAAAATAAACATGAAAACTTGTAAAGGAAGATTCTTGGAAATAATGTTTTAAAAATCCATTCATGCCGTATAAGTTAAAAAAACATTCTTCTCGTACTTTTGTCGGAAAAGTCAAAAAGTACCACGTATGAAAAACGACAAAAGATTTCTTTCATATCTTTTACTAAAAACTCACCAAAGGGTAAAATTGGATATAAAATATTTTAGAAGGATATAAATATTACATATTTAGGAAACATGGATGTGGATGATAAAATACACCCCATTAAATTCCAAAGTATAAACAATCTCGGATAAAAATGAGATTGGGATATTTCCCTTACCCTAGGTCCGATTTTCTTCGTAGGTGTCTCAACCTCCTGTATAATTATTTAAATAATTTCATTGACATATTCCAGAATCATACTCATTGTTATGATTTCATATATGGTTCACTTATGTCTTTATATTACCCTTTCTTTTGTAAATTCTATGTTAAAGAGCATTTTGGGTAAAATTGTTTCATTTGTCATCCGTGTTTTGACTTGTAATTATTCATATGATTGCCTAGATCATAATTACTTAATTCCAGAATATAAAACATGATTTATATATAATATATATTCAGCATATACATATATATAATAAATTAGTAAATGGAATGAAATACACCGTTCATGGAGACGGTAGTCCGTACGTACGCATGAACGCTGTTTTCGTTTCCTTATTGAGTTGAATGGAATTAAGTAGATGAAATACATATATAAATAACTCCAGTAGCTTTATAATGTCATATATTTCATTATTATTTCTTATATATACTTTATAACCATTCTTAAATGGTTAACATGGAGAATGAATCTAATCGCGTCGTGGAGACGGTAGTCCGTACGTACGCACGAGCGATGATATCATTTCCATAATTATTGAATTGAATTGGAGTGGATTATACAATATATAAGAATCAATATGATGTTCTATTAACTATGTATAGTTATTCTTTTCACCATTATACCCATCCATGTAAGGTGGTGGTGGAAAATAGATTACACCACGGCGTGGAGACGGTATTTCGTACGTACGCATGCGCAGTGATTTCTTTTTCCGTAGGATGGATAGATGGTGAAATAGGTTTGTTTCATACCTATAATAACATATAATTATATGAGTGATACTGATG
The DNA here is from genome assembly GCA_963277665.1 of Viscum album. Taxonomy (NCBI): domain Eukaryota; kingdom Viridiplantae; phylum Streptophyta; class Magnoliopsida; order Santalales; family Viscaceae; genus Viscum; species Viscum album. Next base: position 37,443,648 of record OY728157.1, on the reverse strand, counting down.
TTATTACTTTATAATGAAACAACCTAAGAAGAAGAAGTGGAAAAAGAAATAAAGATGAAAGAATCGGTAACAGACATTACCTCTTCTTTGAAGTGCTTCTTTGAGACCACCTTTTAGGCACTAAAATGGGTCTTTGAAGAAGACCAGAACCTCTATGATGTTTCTAGGGAAGTGGAGAAGATAATTTGGCAGGGTTTGTCCGATCTTGAAGGCTCAATGTTGTGTGAGGAAGAGAGGGAGGAGGTGCCCTTTTATAAGGGAGGAGAGGGGCTCCTTTGGAAAAACTAAAAATATTATTTTATTATAAAGTCAAGTTCGGTTTTAAATAGCTCCAAATTGATTTATTTAGAGACTAAGATGGGTATGGGTCAAAATCCTCCCATCAAATTGAATTTAGACAAGTTTAGGTTCCTATTTTAACCTTATCATTTAGATTTAACATTAAGTTAAATAAATTTACTTTTACCGTGTCTTCTTGTGTTCTTATACTATGAGGTTAATAAACTTACTATAAGAAGACAAACGAACCCCAAGTTGTTTATAATTAATATATATAACCTTATATAAGTCATTTGGCCGATCCTTAGAATTTTAGGAATAAAATAACAATTAATAATATAATATTTGTTTTAAAAACTATTTTATGTCAGTTTTGACACTATTTAGTAATTGATTTTTGTGAAAATCATAATAGAATGATAAGTTCGAAAAACGTTAATTAAATCAATACTAAAATGTCATATTAACCTAGAAAATTATTTGAATTCAGAAATAGTCTCAAATTATATTTATTTGGGTATTTATAACATCAATTATGTCAAATATTTCATTAATAAGATAATTACTCCATCATCATTATGTCATAAATAAATTAAATTATATAATGTCTAAAAATTACAAATAAAATACCATTATGTATTAAATAGTCTTATCTATCTAATGAATATTTATAGTCGAACTTATCTTATGAATAACCTCATATTAAAAATATTTTAGTAATTAACTTTGATTTTAAATCTTTTAACCCTTCTTTAAATAAATTTATAATAAATTTCCTAATCTAATACAAGTAGGGATAAATGGTCATATTTTATTCTTAAGTTTGTTTTTGGTCGAATTACATTTGTCCAATATAATTCTGACATCTGTTAGGGTAATAATAATATCATTTCTACCCTTAATTACCCTATTTACTTTTAACCATGGTAAAAAAAGTAAAAAGTTACTATTCACCAAAACATTATTTTCATCTCATTGAACCACATTTTACGTACTGAAATCAACTAGGTCTCTCTGATTTTTGAAATTCCACTCACAGAAGCAGTAAAATTAAGTTTTATGAACAATTCAGTTTTTTTTAACTACCACATAGTGGTTTCACTATTCATCAAAAATTGAAAGTTTTCAAAAAAATACCAAAAATTAGGCCTAAGCTATATTTGATATTATGAACTCAAAAATGATGTCTATTTTACCAAATTCAAAACATATCAGTTTCATTGACTAATTTAAAAATTAATTCCTGTCATCAAAACAAATAGCGTTTTTTAAGAGATAATAACTATCAAAAGATTGAAGCTTGTTTATAACTGGTTTAAATTTGAAATTATATACAATGACCATCATTGTGTTAAATTGTAATAATATATTCTAAATATACTTTAAAACCACTAAAATTAATAATTTATCACTATTAATTATTTCGATTGAAAAAGTAGTTTAAAATTTAGTAATTTCCACTATTCATCAAAATATTAAAGTTATCCGAAAATTACAAAAATTTCACCCTAAGCTAATTTAGATATTCTAAATCCAAAAATGAAGTCCATTTTGAAAAATAAAATTTACAAAATTTCAAAAAGTGGTTATTACTATTCATAACGGCTAATTTAATAATATTTTAATAGCATATCGTTGTTTAGTGAAACTCGGTATTGCGTACTACACACGCTATCAAGGAAGGTCGTGATTGCGTGTAATGAAAGGCAAGTCAAGGATACATGTTGTGAAAGCTCATTTTGGTGTAGCGTACAACACAAGACATTAATGAAATTAAAAAGAATATTTTTCATAAAATCTCTAGGTGTTACATTCAACCCCACTTAACATGAATTTCGCCCTCGAAATTCATCGGGGTTATAAATGGTTTACTATTCGAAAGTTTCTTTAATAGAAACCCACAACGTAAAAAGGAATACCAAAACCAATCCTTTATAAAAAGTATGAAATGTAATGGTTACCCAAATAAACTAATCACTGGGTTTCCACATAGGTGAAAATATGGATACGGAAGAGAAATCTAACCATCATGTTCTGATGGAGAGTGGTAGAGAACATGGCTATGGAAAAGCTAGTAATCACAAAGACATAAATTTGTGATGATCTAAGGTACCATCTGATTCATCAGATATAAGAGTACTATGACAACATTTTTGGTTTTCAAGATCATTTCCCTAAAGTTGATGAAATTTGAATTAGAAGATATAACTTTCGTGATTTTGGTATAGTCTCACCGTTTGTCGTTCTTTGGACAATTTCCACTTCATCTCTTAAAGAAATGAAGTTGAATTTTTTCATTCGTGATGTGTTAGCAGATCATGTGATAGAATGATGAGTCATTCCATCTCTTTCAAACAAAAGGTTAGAAAAAGTTATAAGTCCATCATATGGTTAATCGTATATGGTTCCAAAAATGAACATATACTACTATATCATACCGCTTAATAAAATAAAACTAATTTCTACTAAATGGGGACTTCCTGTAGACCAGTGGTAGGGGATAAAGGCCAATCGCACTTCGGTTGTGGGTTCGATTCCCACAGCCTTGTCCGATGCGATGGGTTGTCTCCCGTCCTACAGGTTGTCCTTTTTCAAAAACTATATTACTATAACATCCCATGAATAATATCGATAAAACTTCTATCCTTAAACAATACTAACTTATGTCTAACATAATCCATTCCAATCATTAGGCTTATCCATAATACTGCAGCCCACTCTCATAACATAGTGAAAATGATTACCAGAGATTTAATAACATCGTTGACCCCCATATATCATAATATATGTTTTGTTGGTCATATTACAAACATTAAAAGTACTTAATCATGTATTCTCTTGAATAACCATTGAACCTTAGTGAAAACATGAATGCAGTTAAAAGTTAACACCTTCCACATACCAAAATCTTCAAAATTCTATATACTCAAACCATGATATCACTTAGACCTTATATCAATCATGAGCTCATGAATACTGTCAAATATTTCATTTTCTCGTTTTCCCTTCATTATGCGCATATCATTTTTTTCCAAAAATATCTCAATCACATTCCATGGTTACTGGTACCATAAAAATATTGAAAACCACAATAGACCAATACATAAATATTCCAATATTCCATGATACTATATACAACACTATTTTGGAATCCCATTACATAAACACTTAATCATTCTACCACATCGTTGTCATATTCAACATCACCAATAGTGATCACATGTGACTTCCCTTTGTCCTTTGCCTTAAGTGGTTGCTCATATCGATCATCACTAACCCTTGGATTAGGGAATATATTAGCATAATGCCCCATTTCCTTGCACTTGAAGCATTGAAGTGTTGGTGGTGCGTTCTCTGTAGTCTTTGCTTTATTCACATCATTAGAAACCCTTTTTCCATTACATGGACACTCAGCTGCTCGATGACCTTCTTTTCCACACTTAAAACATTTTCTAGTCCCTTTAAGACAATCTCCACCATGATTCTTTCCACACTTTGAGCATAAGGAAACATTCATCTTCTTTTCACCATTATTCTGAGATTTCTTCTTGAACTCCATCTTTTGTTTCTTGTCAAAACGATGAGATGGATATGTAACACCAACTTCCATTTCTACCTTGATAGCACAACGCACAATTTCTTCATAGCTACTGAAGTCTCTTATAGCTAATTCCCTTCGAAGACTTGGTTTTAAGCCACTGAAAAATCGATCAACTTTACTTTCAGGTTGGATGATAATGCTAGATGCATACCTTGCAAGTCTTGTAAAATTCGCTTCATATATACCAACAGATTCATCATCCTTCTACTTCAGCTCAAGAAACTCCTTTTCCATCTCTGTTCGAAGAATACGAGGGAAGTACTTACTGAAAAACAAGTTCTTGAACTCGTCCAATTCCATGGACTCAATTTCATCTCTTGGCCTCGTATTCTTGATAATATTCCACCATTGATCAGCTTCACCTTCCAAACGATATACTGCTAAGATGACTTTATCATGTTCAGAACATTGAAGAACTGAAAATATCTTATCAGTGGTACTGATCCATTGTTCAGCAACAAGTGGATCAGAAGACCCACTGAAAGAAGGTGGACGTTGCCTCATGAAGGACTCAATATAATATTGTTCCCTTCACTGCTCATTTGGAAGTACAGAATGATTCATAGCTTGTGTAAGTATAGTAATAAGATTTTTCACTCCATCTCCCATAACACTTGTTTCTTCAGGAGGACAATCATTGCATTGTCCATTACATTGATCAATACGGTTCCTTCGGGTTCCAGCCATCGTCTAAAACCCAAAAAGAATAGTGTGAGAGGAAAAAAAATAATGCTAGGGAAAACAACATAGTAAAGGGGGAGTACCCTTAATATCTAACATCTTAAGTTGAATTCTAATATCGTTACTGTAGTTCTAGGACTATATCTTATACATATACTTATCTTTAGGGACATCCCTAGACATACTTTAGAAATATCTCTAGGGATCTCACTAAAGTTCTTGCATCCTAGTTTCCAAAGGTTGACTAAACCTTTCCTCTGATACCAACTGTAGAGACCCGAAGCTTGACGTACATTGACATTACATTACATTTGCGGAATACTTAGTACATAACAAAAACACACACACAAGGATCTTAATAGTTTAGTGTCTTTGGAAACTCGGAATATAATCCTCTAATCCTGGTGAAATAACTTTAACATCTCCCATAAAGATCTTCCTTTTTTTATACCAAAAGCATTTCTTTATATCCTGGGGAAAAGAAAACATAAAAGGGTGAGCTCAAATGCCCAGTAAGTGTAAACAAAAGAAATATCAATCACATCATATACATAAGCACATAACTTTTGGAAATATTAACCTGTAAAAGAGATCATAATTTCATAACCTGGGATAACTCATGGCAGTGAAATGTAATCATAATAATCATAACCTAAAACATTAAACTTCGTGGAATACACATATAATCATAGAGAATCATTTCTTATTAGTCAAGACTCATTGCCAAGACTATCTTAGTGGACAAAGTCCCTTTCTGAACCGAGTCACCCTCGTTTCAGTCCTGTTTCACCGAACCGGTATAACCTACCATTCCAGCCATGTCTATCTCATTAGATATAAAATCTTTACCCAATGCATTGGAGGGAGATTTAGGTCCCACCCATCTCATAATAATACCATTCTTATGTGTGCCACAAAATCATAAATCATACATCATTGCATAACCCATGTAGTAAAAATGGGATTCTTAAACAACATGATATCATAAATCAATTCATATAAGATAAAGGAATTCATAAAAATATTTCCATCACAACATAATCAAATCCATGTAATAATAGGGATAGAAACAAAACCCTTTATTATCTTAGATGAAAAATAATTTTGATAAAACACTTGAACTCCATTCTTGAGGAAAATATCCTTTCTACTTCAAAAACATTTTTCCTTTCTTAACATGTCATACAATTTTAAACTAATATAAGTTGATTAAAAATAAACATGAATACTTGTAAAGGAATATTCTTGGAAATAATGTTTTAAAAATAAATTCATGCCATATAAGTTAAAAAAACATTCTTCTCGTACTTTTGTTGGAAAAGTCAAAAAGTACCTCGTACGAAAAAAGACAAAAGATTTCTTTCATATCTTTTACTAAAAGCTCACCAAAGGGTAAAATTGGATATAAACTATTTTAGATGGATATAAATATTACATATTGAGGAAACACGGATGTGGATGGTAAAATACACCCCAGTAAATTCCAAAGTATAAACAATCTCGGATAAAAATGAGATTGGGATATTTCCCTTACCTTAGGTCTGATTTTCTTCGTAGGTGTCTGAACCTCCTGTATAATGATTTAAATAATGTCATTGACTTAATAAAAGTCATACTCATTGTTATTATATCATTAATTGTTCACTTATGACTTTATATTACCCTTTCTTTTGTAAATTCTATGTTAAAGAGCATTTGGGGTAAAATTGTTTCATTTGTCATCTGTGTTTTGACTTGTAATTATTCATATGATTGCTTAGATCATAATTACATAAATTCTAGAACACAAAACATGATTTATATATAATATATATCCGGAATATACATATATATAATAAATTAGTAAATGGGAAAAAATACACCGTTCATGGAGACGGTAGTCCGTACGTACGCATGAACGCTGTTTTCGTTTCCTTATTTAGTTGAATAGAATTAAGTAGATGACATACATATATACATAACTCCAGTAGCTTTATAATGTCATATAATTCATTATTATTTCTTATAAATACTTTATAATTATTCTTAAATGGTTAACAAGGAAAATGAATCTCATCGCGTCGTGGAGACGGTAGTCCGTACGTACGCATGAGTGATGATATCTTTTCCATAAGTATTGAATTGAATTGGAGTGGATGATACAATATATCAGAATCAATATGATGTTCTTATAACTATGTATAGTTATTATTTACACCATTATACCCATCCATGTAAGGTGGTGGTGGAAAATAGATTACACCACGACGTGGAGATGGTATTCCTTACGTACACACGCACAGTGATTTCTTTTTCCGTAGGATGGATAGATGGTGAAATAGAGTTGTTTCATACTAATAATAACATATCAGTATATTAGTGATACTGATGTTATTACTTCATAATGAAACAACATAATAAGAAGAAGTGGAAGAAGAAATAAAGATGAAAGAATCGGTAACGGACATTACCTCTTCTTTGAAGTGCTTCTTTGAGACATCCTTTTATGGCACTAAAATGGGTCTTTGAAGAAGACCAGAACCACTTGTATGTTTCTAGGGAAGTGTAGAATAGAATTTGGCAGGGTTTGGCTGAGCTTGAAGGCTCAATGTTTTGTGAGGAAGAGTGGGAGGAGGTGCCCTTTTATAAGGGAGGAGAGGGGCTCCTTTGGAAAAACTAAAAATATTATTTTATTATAAAGTCATGTTCGGTTTTCAATAGCTCCAAATTGATTTATTTCGGGGATAAGGTGGCGATGGGTCAAAATAATCTCATCCAATAGAATTTAGACAAGTTTAGGTTCCTATTTTAACCTTATCATTTAGATTTAACATTAAGTTAAATTATTTTACTTTTACCATGTCTTCTTGTGTTCTTATACTATAAGGTTAATAAACAAACTATAAGAAGCCAAAAGAACCCCAAGTTGTTTATTATTAATATATATAACCTTATCTAAGTCATTTGGCCGAACCTTAGATTTTTAGGAATAAAATAACAATTAATAATATAATATTTGTTTTAAAAACTATTTTATGTCAATTTTGAAACTATTTAGTAATTGATTTTTGTGAAAATCATAACAGAATGATAAGTTCGAAAAAAGTTAATTAAATCAATACTAACATGTCATATTAACCTATAAAATTAGTGAAATTCATAAAAAGTCTCACAATATTTTTATTTGGGTATTTATAACATCAATTATGTCAATATTTCATTAATAAGATAATTATTGCATCATCGTAGTGTCATAAATAAATTAAATTATTTAATGTCTAAAAATTAAAAATAAAATTCTTTATGTAGGAAATTATTTTAGATTTCTAATGAATATTTATAGTATAAGTTATCTTATGTATAACCCCATATTAAAATTTATTTAGTAAATAAACAATGATTTTAACTCTTTTAAACCTTCTTTAAATAAATTAATAATAAATGTCCTAAACTAATCCAAGTGGACTTAAATGGTCAGATTTTATTCCTAAGTCTTTTTTGGTCGAATTAAACTTGTCCAATAGAATTAGGAAATGTGTTAGGGTAATAATAATATCATTTCTACCCTTACTTACCCTATTTACTTTTAACCATGGTAAAAAAAGTAAAAAGTTACTATTCACCAAAAAATTATTTTCATCTCATTGAACCACATTTTACGTACTGACATCAACCGTGTCTCTCGTATTTTTGAAATTCTACTCACAGAAGCGGTAAAATTAAGTTTTATGAACAATTCAGGTTTTTTTAACTACCACTTACTGGTTTCACTATTCATCAAAAATTGTAAGATTTCAGAAAAATACCAAAAATTAGGCCTAAGCTATATTTGATATTATGAACTCAAAAATGATGTCTATTTTACCAAATTAAAAACATATCAGTTGCATTAACTAATTTAAAAACTAATTACCGTCATCGAAACAAATAGCGTTTTTAAGAGATAATAACTATCAAAAGATTGAAACTTGTTTATAACTGGTTTAAATGTGAAATTATATCAAATGACCATCATTGTATTAAATTGTAAAAATATATTCTAAATATACTTTATAACCACTATAATTAATAATTTATCACTATTAATTATTTCGATTGAAAAAGTCGTTTATAATTTAATAATTTCCACTATTCATCAAAATATGAAAGTTATCTGAAAATTACCAAAATTTCACCCTAAGCTAATTTCGATATTCTGAATCCAAAAATGAATTCCATTTTGAAAAATAAAATTTACAATATTTCAAAAAGTGGTTATTACTATTCATAACGGCTAGTTTTAATAATATTTTAATAGCATATCTTTGTTTATTGAAACTTGATATTGCGTACTGCACACGCTATCAAGGAAGGTCGCGATTGCGTGTAATGAAATGCAAGTCAAGGATACATGTTGTGCAAGCTCCTTTTGGTGTAGCGTACAACACAAGCCATTAATGAAATTAAAAAGAATATTTTTCATAAAATCTCGGGGTGTTACACGAAAGACCCATATGTGATGTAGTGATGGATACAACCCAATTTAAATGATTAACATGGAGATCCACTACCACAACACATATACCAATTTGGTTCATAGTTTAAGCTCATCTTCTTCCGTCACTAATTGGGACAAATGTTCCATAAATGTTAATTAAACTATGGATTGGTGAAAGAAAAAATTTATGTTCATCAGAACATATCCTAAAAGGATATGAATAAATCCAGGTGTAGTTCTAGACTCCCAAGATGTATAACATAATTAGGCATGTATGAGGATGGTTTAATTTGAAAAGGAGAAATGGTGTTCATGACTTGATAGGTGGCATGATGTATGACGAGTTCAAATGGTGATTACCTCTTAAGAGAGTACGTGAAAATTTTGTTCCATTTTTTATCAAGTGGTGAGGGCACTGATGATGAAGTTTAATGTCATATGACATGATCGGTCTATTAACTTTTAGATCATGTGGTAAATACTAAATAGTTTAACATTATGTTGGATGGGGTATCACAGTTTAACATCATTATTCTTTAATGAGAGAGAACTTAGTTTAAGGAATAAGATCTCAAAGAACAACAAATCATGTCATCAATCTGTGGGTATAGTCATACTAGTACCCATAATACAACATGAACCATGAATTGTGTTAGAATAAAGGAGTGGTGTCAGGATTCCCAATTATATGGGAGCACTCAAAAATAAAGAGATGAAATTACATGTGAGAAAATCCCAACCACACCAAAACTCCTACTCATCAAGCCTAAATTCAGAGAGAGACAACACTATGGTTGTTGGAGATCCACATGAACATGAGGGGGTGGAAAATGTGAATCATTTCACTTGATATTTGGAACACAATGAAAATGGGTTAGAGATGGAGGATATCTACTCAATTTATTCGAAACAAATCTTCCCTATCATGGGACCTGGGATGGAAATCAATAAGAGATGATTAGACACTAACAATATTCTAAATGTGGGACATGTCACAAATGTTAATTAGAATGTTTCTGGGGAATTGGAAAGGGATGAAAGGCGTACCATATGGCTAGACTCCCTACTGTTTAAGGGTACCTATCAATTATAACGACGATGATAATCCAAATAAAGAGACAAGATATGTATTGGAGTGGAGACATGGATTGTTAGAAAGTATTAAATAACTCTAATAATTGTTCCACTATACATTTAATCATGTTAATTTAGTACAACCATAGGTGGGATCAAATTCACCCTCAAGAATTGGGTTCCTAAGTAGTGTTGCAAACAGTTTAATGTTTTTGTCTGTCAGACCAGAATCTAAACTTTTACGGTTATAATGTATGTTCTATAGGTTCTATGTTTAATTTCATGTTACTAGGAAATAACATGTTATTTTAATGTAATGAGTTATGTTCCAAAATGACATTCAGATAATTTTCGTGCCACTATGTCATTTTCATCCCAAAGGAGAATTGTGTTGTAGAAAAAATTACCAGGTGTGAATGAAGATCAAAGAGATACACACCATACATTCTTGATGGTAGAAACCAGACGAAGAGCTGTATGGAGGGTTGGAATTATGATTATAATTAAGGGCCTAGGGATATGATTTATTTTTATCTATATTTATCTAGTGAGTGAAGGAATTGAGTAATGTCAAGTTGATGAATATGACATGATAGATGGTCATTATCAATGGGTGACATCTTCTCAGGTGAAGATATCATAGTGTTGTTTTTTTATGACCACACAGAGTGGATGTAGGATATTTCATTTAATTTTATATGATAAGATCAAAGGAGATTATGATGACTAAAATCATGCAACAAGGACACATGTGATTTTTGTTTTATGTCATACTGATCAAACCAGATGATGAGGCTTTCAAAATGGGTATATGTAATGTGGACCCATGTTGTATTCTAACATGAATGAGGCCCAAGAAGACCCCCACAACAACACAAGTTCCATAAAAAACCCAACCCATTGTTTGAATTCATAAGTTTTTAACATGGATTCTCAATTTAACTTCATGAGCCTGGAATGAAAATTCCTTTATTAAGTTCACATAGTATAGAAAATAATTTTTTTCCACACATACATGCATGTACAAACCCTAGAAATACCCATTATCCCTTGTGGATAATGATCAATGTTAGAAATAAGTGGTGAAAAATATAATTATGAATCCTGAAAACTCACATCATGTGAATGGAGAAGTAATGTTAAGGATTTTCCAAAAATGTTGGTCGGCCCACTACACACGCAAATGTAAAATGAGGGTAAAGAAAATGGTGTTGATTTTATTATTGGACATCAGGATGTGTAATGTGAACATGAATCACAACATCCAGAATTTTAGAGACAATTGGGGTGGAATAAGGATAGTGTATAATAGCTATCCTTACTCAACGTATAGGATTTTTACCATGTGTCCTGGGATGGGATTCTAAAGAACAATTTTGACCACTGAACATATTTGAAATGTGGGACCTGTCCAAAAATGTCATTCGAAATATTCATGGGAGTTGGCCCTGTATGGACGGTGAGCCATATGGATAGACACACTTCCATTATGGGGTCCCTTAATATGTGAAAGATGATGGAGACCCAAGCAATATGAAAATGGGGCATGTACTTGGAATGACAGAATATACATGTATAATTAAACACTCTAATTCATATAGCACAATGCATCTGAGCGAATTAATGAGGAACAGTAGACAGAGGGACTGAGAACCCTTCCTATGGGAATAAGTCATGAGTGGGATTTCTAATATTTCATTGTAATATGACAATTCTGATTGATGTGGATAAGGATAAAAGAAGAGTTTTCAATGAGGGGGTTATCCCAAAGACTAAATGTCCGGTTGTTCCTACACATCCCATATTGATAGGAATCAAGACTAACATAGATAAATAATATCATTCAGTTTAACCTCATGTGATAAGGATGAAAGATATAATCTAGTTTATCATCATGCCAGTATTACATTAGGGGAGAAGTTATCCCAAAATAATTCATATGATACAACCATTGAAATCCGATAAGAATGGGGATCAAAGAGAACAACACCATATTTTTCTAGGGAAATCATATATTATTGTCATAATTCATGGAAATGGGATTCCAATTTATAGTTGTGGAGTTGGGACCAATGGATATTGCCTCTATAACATATACATATAGCATTTCTAGGTGAAAACATTAGCATGAATGGATAATAAGACAGACCATCTAAATACCATATTTTTCTAATAAAATGGTATGTTGAACATTGGCTAGACTCAACGAAAATATTACTGGGAAATTCTATATATCCCATAAATATGGGAATCATACCACACATATTTCTTAAATTCCATGCAGATTAACGTCATGCGGTAAGGAAGAAGAATTAGTTTAAAATATTTTTTGATGTGGTGGTTTGGTGTCATGTAAGAAAAATAGAACATTCCATTTATTGTAATAATGAATATACCATAAATACTATCTAGTTTAACATATTTCATGTAGGAGACAACAATTTAACATCATGTGGGATGAGTAATAACAGTTTAATATAATATTTCCTGGAAAAAATGGATCTTATTTTATAGTCATCTAACTCAAAAAAATATATTAATATAACCATTGGGTGGTGTATTATGGTGATATAAGGAAACACTATATGAATAATAACTAAAATGGTCTCAACACTACACCACAAAATGCCGAGAAATACATAGGAATTGAGTTAGAAAAGTTGAACAGTGGGCTAGAATATTGTAATAATGACTAGGTGTTCCTAGATATCCCAAGAGAATGAAAATCAATGCAAACTTAGGTCTTTAATTCCATTCAGTTTACCATAGTTTCATGTGGTTGAAGAAGCCACATAGTTGTGTGTAGGGTGGTTCCCTAAAATAAATAAGTAAATAAGGACCAAAGAGGTATCAAAATTGTGACACACACTAAACAAAATACTAGGCCATGTGGCCAATAAGTGAAACATGATTCTATATCAAAGAAAAAATATATGTGTGTTCCAATATATCCCATGAGAATGGTAATAAAGACACACAAATTTCTTGAATTCAATGTAATTTATTGTCATGTGTTAAAGATGAAACAATTATTTTTAATTTTATATTGGAAAAGTGGTGTTCTTATGAAATGTAATACTTCAGGAACATGGCATTGGTGGGAGAAGTAAATTTTTTAACATCAATATTGACCATTGAGTATGCACTATTTCGGTATACTTGATGAAGGATGTTGTGTCATTTCCACTTGTGATCAAACTTCACGGGCTTCCTTCCTACTATCATTGACATCCTAAGAGCTAATAACATGTCACCTTGATGGAAGTAGAATAGAAAAAAATCAGGTTAATGTTTCTAGCTATCTTGTTCTAGTGCATCTGAATATTATGCATGGCCAGAAGGATACACTCTTTGATAGTTTTCAGTTCCTCTATATGTACTTCTACTACTCTATCTAAATATGGAAGATTATAAAGAACAATGAAGAGTGATGGAAAATAAATCACAATGGGAATGACTGGCTCAATTCCATACCTAGTGGAATATAGGTTCACCTAGGTGTAATTTCGAGTTGACATTCAATTGGACAAGAGAGTATTCAGGAGATTATCCTGCCAACGATTCTTATTTTTGGACCCAATTGTTTTGTGGAATGATAAATATGGATTTATTGAACACCTAAAACTATCCATTTTCTTGTGCATGTTAATGAATGGGTTGTATGGACTAGAATTTGTATGTAGGAAACAATTTCAATATTTTAGCTTCTCTTATGTTAGTCCCATTGTCAGTGAGAATAGTTTGATGGTCTACGAATAAATTGATGATGTTGGAGCTCAAAAAATCAACATTAGATTGGGACTTGACCTCCTTTAGAAGGATCAAATTAACCAACATTTAAAATAAATTAATAGTTGTAAAAATAAACCTGATCTGGTGAGTTATCCATGGTCGATTTCGTCCTATTACATCATGTTCCCAGACCACAAATGGTCAAAAAATACATTTTATTATACGGAAGATATGATGGACAAATAAAAATATTTTCAAGAATCTTACATGTGTGGATCCTCTTGGTGAACTAAATATAGTCATGAAACATGGTGGGTGAAAAGTATCCAAACCTTGGAATCAATTGAGAGATTTTTTAACCTACCTATTGGGATCAACAAAATTTTGCGTGAACATCCTACATAACCTTGGGGATCTAATCTCCATGAATGAAATAGTTGATTATTTCATGAAACTGAAATTTATAAAAGATATCCACCAGTATATAACTTCACTTGATGTATAATTGAAATGAAGGCCTATATAATAACTCATAGTTGTCTCTGTTTGTCGGGATATTTTTGTGTTAGAGGTATCAACAAATAGAGATGTCTAATTGAATGATTATTTTAAATTGATATTTCATTCCATTAACATCGTCTTTTTCTAGATTATATTTTATGTACCTTCTTCCATCCAATACATATTTATTTTCATGTTTTTATTTAATGATAACTTCTAAAAAACATTCACCTCACCTTTACATTCAATTTCATACCTTTTGATTTAGGGAGGTTTTCATATTCATCTAATTGTTTTTCAAATTTCAATTGTTTTGGATAAAAAAATACCGACTCACCCCTTATCTAATCATACCTCTTGGGATGTTAAAATTACATTCCTATAGTTTTATTTTCAATATAACTCCCTTTAGAAGAATAAGGATCATATTATTAAAACCAGATAATAAAAACCACATCTTTGTGACCATCTAAACTGAATCTTCTTGAATCTTCTTCGAAAGTATGGTATATATTTTTTTATTGATAGTTTTAGTATAGATATGTTTATGCATTGTTTTCGTAGTCTACTTTTTCATATATACATTAAAAACAACCTATATTCATTACACATTCTTAATAATGACATATTAATCTAGTAAAAATATTTTATGTCTCTATGTTTATCGTATTACTAAAAACCCATAATAATTTATTATTCTAGATTAATCTCGTATAAATATAGATTTGTGTTGTAGTTTTTTTTGAGAAACTAGCGTAGTTTTTTTGTTACATGGACTCCTTTAATATTCGTAAATTTATTTGATGTGGAAAATATCCTCATAGGTTTCATGGCCCAACCATGTATATGGTACTGATTGTGACCAAGAATCTTAATTAAAACAAGTTTTTATTCAAAATTAAAAATACAAGATTTTACCGAATTTTGTGAACTATTAATCATTGAATCTTGAGAATATTATCTAATAACAACCTCAAATTTAAAAATGGGTTCTCTAGATTTTTTAACTTATGTTGTACTATGAAATTAATTATTTTTGTTTCAAACAAAACTTCTTTATTTTTTGTTCCTTTTTTATCCATTTTACTTTATTTTTCGGTAGATTTTAATTCATATTTCTTGATTTCATCCACATATGGATTGTTCATCTTGTTCTATCTTCCTTATCATCATCCAACATTTATTTTCTTTCCATATTTCATTAAATTTTTCATCACCTATAGTAGTTTTACAATTTCAAATGTTATATTATAATTATTCTCCAACTCAACATCCATTTTTTTATATCATCAATAATAAATTATCTTATAGATACTTTATATTCATTAGTAATGAAACCAACATCATCATCTGGAGAAAAATTTTATGGTGGTAGTTTATTTTACATTCCCATTGAATTCAACTTATTTATACTAAGGTTCTCCCTCATCATATTTCTCTATTTTTGTCACCATGACTCTCATTATAGAAATTTGATTCTAATTTCTTATCCTTCTCCCTTAGATAATTTATGGAAATTATACTACTGTCACCATATTTTTAATACATTAGTGGTTTCTTACCCTTTTATTTATACATTTACATTATTAATCATTTTGACATAATGGATAAAATTTGATGCAATTCATCATCAATGTAATAACAATTTTAATCTCATAATTATGTAATATTTTCTCCATTATCATTACCTGATACTTATTACATATAAGACAATTTCAAAATTCACATTCTTCATGAAATATATAATTTTCCGCATATTAATAGTTATGAATATTTTATAAAGTTCTTCAAGATATAAATAATCTATTTTTCTAGGTGTTAAATTTTTTAATCAAAATTTTATTTAAAATTCCTAATCAATTTTTTTGAAAATAATAGTGTCATCAATATTCTCATAAAATCCTAAAATGTTTTTTACTATATGATTCACTGTTTAACATTTTGAATGATTATTTTTTCATCATTCACTTTGATTTCATCAAACATGACACTCCTTACAAGATATTTTTCTTCCATAATGTTGATATTACAATTTTAACTTCTTCGTAGTTTATCTATGATCTCCTTTGGATTCTGGATACACATTATTATTATACAAACCTTTTCTAATAGAGACATTATAATTAAATTTTATGTCTCTCCTTATATAGAAATTTTTTTATTATCATCTTGTTTCATGGAAACATAATAAAAAATCGGAGGGAAAAACTTTTCTATAAAATCATTCAAATTTGGTCATAGTGAATGAAAGTAGGGTAACATTATATACATCAATAATTGATAATTAATGAAATCTAATGATGGAAATCCTTATCTATTTATTGATACAATTTTATAAATTTACATGTATACCTCATCTATATTAAGAGGTAAAATTATTTTACTACGAAATGATGTTCTCCAAGATAGATGAACCACTAAGAGGGATGGGTAATATTGTGGTTATTCTTTTAATGAGTACTCATACCTTCCATCTCAATGTATAGAGGAAATTATAGTTTTTTATCCAATCATTATTTATACATATCACATTATGTGTATTATTAATATAAGAGAGATAGACACATTTTACATAATTTTTTTTTAGATAAAACCATTCTCCTTGCATCATTGGATAGACCAGAAACATAGATTATGAACTATCAATCATGTGATTTTATTTACAAATAATCATATTCTAATAAAAATAGAGTACCATGTTCCTTCACATCCAGCACCAATTAGAACATATGACTATATTATTCATTCATGATCTACATATGGAATGATCATTACCCTTTTGCATGATAAAAATCCTCCATGATAATACTAGATTATATTTCATCTTGTTTAATTCTTCCAGGTCTTCAACTATATCAAGATTTAGGTATACTAGCCCTAAAACACTTCTCACATCATAAACTATATGATTTTCACAATATTAAAATAATAAGGTGTTCCTCATTTAGGAACTCCTAAATTTATATATTTTACACTATTCAAAACATAATATTATTGATTTATCTCTAATTACATAACAATATTCATTAGATTTATCCTTTATTTCCATCTAATATTTTCATTTAATGTATATATCATTTTTTTCACAAAAATATTATCATTAATATGATACTCATTGTTAACATTGTAATTATCAATGAATACAAATATATACAAAACATTTATTGTAGGTATCATCCTAATTATAATTTTATAAAATATCCCATAGTTTATAACAATTTATTCTAGAAATAATTTCATTTTAAATGTCAAAAAAATTATTTATTTAAACACCTGATAAACATAGTTATTGAACTCATTCACATAGGCTAAATTAATAAATTCAACAGTTTTTTCTTCTTATATATATATAGATCTTGTAAGAATAATTTAATAAAACTTAAACATTTACAACATGAATTTCATATATATACCATAAATTATATTTCATTAAAATTAACTCATTTTCACTTCCTCTTAATTATGTTATATACATGAATATTAAAACATATATATATATATATAAATCAACGATTTGTGATTCATAATATCATTATTTGAAATCTCTTATGTATAAACCAAATATTAGTTTCTAAAAAGTGATGATATAATTTAATAGTAGTATAATAACCATTTTCATTGCAATTATATACAAAACATACCTATTTATGGAATTCATTGAACATATACCATGATTTCATCTTTATTCTATATTTTCATTCATTCTAAATTCCCATATGCTTTATGTGCAACTTATTTCTTCACATGTTATCCAATTACTCATGGTTTCATATAATTTTTGACAATAACTGTCTTGAACATTTTATTCTATAAAAAGACATATATTTTATTAAATTTCAAACATTAAATTACCTTAACTTTAAAATTAAATTCCTCAACCATTAAGGTATTCTTCACCAGGTTGTATGAACTCCCAAAACAGATATTGCCTCAAAACGTCTAAATCCATTTATTAAATTAGAATGCAACTCATTTCAGTAGAATAATTTACTAAAATACACTTCATTATAGCATAACTATATTCTCATTAATGTATGATAATTTATATTAATGCCTTTGTAATAAAAAATCACACATCCCATATCTTATATAGAAACATTGTATTTTCAATTCTATATATTTTAAATAAAACTCTTTCCTAATATCCTATTTGTAAAAAACATCATATTACTCATTAAATTCAACCATATAATTTATATAGAACCTCAACATACATTAAGAAGAATATTCTAAATACCTATTATTATATTTCCTAAAATTCATGCGATCGATAAATAAAATGTTGTGTGTTCAATCAATAGAATATTTTTTTTGGTTTGTAACAGGTCACACAGTCGATCATTAATATGTTACTAAATCAATATAATACCGATGTTCAATATGACTATTTGTTTAAAGGTGGATTACCAAAATTATTGTTAATGAAGAACTCTGAACTCATAATTTCCTAAACTCATAAATACATTTGATCTTTATAGTTATTCCATAAAATTAAACTATATGTATAATGATTTAATAAAATTTATTTCAATGCATGAATATCACATTACCATAATGGTTGATTTCTTATAAAATATCAAAATTTCTCTTTTTTAATTCATGTTATATACATCATTATTAAATTAAATTATATATCAATGCATGGTACTTCACCATATCATTATTCAATATATATATATATATATCAAAAAAAATAGTACCCTAATGACGTGGATCAAATTAACTAGTAGGCTAACTAGCATGGATGTTATCATTAATTCATTAGCATGCTAATTTTACTCCTAAATCAAACCAACGTCAACAATTCCACTTCATGAATATACATCATTCATCCTAAATGTATGCTTGATTTTGTTGTAACTTCTTCCATTACAAGTTATTAACATACACATGGTTTATATAAATTATCCATAGTCCATGGATCAAATCATTGATTAATTTCCAAGCCATAAATTTCATGAAATATAATATAATACAGAACCCTAATTCCTAGTTTAATACATGAATGATTCAGTAATTCTATTTTATGTAGTATACACTCAGATGGAACATTTTTCATGAAAACATTGAACACATATAATGAAATGATGATGACACTCATTTCAATGGAATCAAATACTAAAATATATGCCTTCCCAAAAAAATCATTTCTAATGCATGTAAGAGACTCCACATGAATGTCCCTATAATCCAAAATCACTCTTCCCATATCTCATACAACAAAACAATATCATGGATACACTATTTTTATTGAAATATAAATCATAATCCCCACTTCATAATTGAACCATCAGATTCTTCATTCGAAAATGTGTTATTATTCATATGGATGATCAAATTATGTACTATAACCTCCTAACATAATCATGTGTATGTTTTCTAAAATACATTTTGTTTATTGATAATTTTTCATATTGTCTATCTATATCAAAATATATAATTTGGGATTGGTTGTTTGGTCGATCAAGAATGAGTGGTAAATCTGGTATATTGCTCATGGAAATTCAGAGTGTTATAATGCATGAGAATTTATAGTCACAATTAATCTGTAGGCTTTCCACAGTCATTCCTTACTATGCATTCAATCCATGATAACAAATGTGGTCAAAACAAGAATTTAGATGAATGATGATTCATAAGTAAGATTATTTTCTTGTATTGATTGAAAGGATGGGATACATAGATTGGATTGATCACGATCTAGAATAATTTTTTTAATGACACTATACAATATCTTTTGCGTTCTCCACATTAAACAAGAAATTAGTTGCAATATTATATATAAACAAATCATATTTTGTATAATCTACTATCAGAATCAGGTTTGGCACTCTGATACACATTAAACATGGGATTCACATTCCACAGCTCCATATATAGGGCCACTGGGCAACCTCCATGAATGCTGACTTGTGAATATTTGATTTGTTTGTATATATACCAATGCCTACATGCATAATGGGAAACAACTATGCAACCCATTTCCATTTTAATGTTTATCTAGGTTTGACCTACATGTGCACATAATAAATGGGTTTATAGATCCCATTATTGGTTAATGTAGGTCATATTGTTTTTATTAAACTCTATTATAAATAAACAATAAAAATTATCAAATAATTTGATGACAAAAGTATAAAATCCATTAAAACTCAATATGATATACATATTTCAATCAGGGGTTATTAATTTATAACTTATATCTAAATCATTAATTATGGGTTTGGATGTGATTGTGAATTTACAAAGCATATCCCCTAAGAGTGTCAAACCAGGCATGAAACAAGGCTCATAGTCGTGTACAAGATTACCCATAGTAAAAACTGGAATATCTTTTTAGATGTTATACTCATAGGTACATATGTGCCAAATCCATATCCACTTATAGTATCCAAATAGTGATGTGCATCTAGGAAACCACTCAATATATCATTTACCAAATTTTGAGGACATATTCCAAAATTTTAACTCATCTGTAATCTTCTCATTAGTGACATCCCAAGATATATAGAAATAAATATACCTAGGGATCTCACTAAGGTTTTACCATTCTATTTTTAAAAGGTTAACAGAATTTTTAATTTTGTACCAACTATATCAACCCTAAATTTACAAAAATTATCATTATATAAATTGGGAGCATACCTAACCATTATACAAAGAGACACTAGAAATCCATACTAGTACAGTAAATTTGGGAATATAGATACACAAACACTAGTGCATAAATGAGATATATTATCTCCCACATGGTTTATCATGACTATAAACCTTCATAGAAAAAAGAAAAATATTACATATCTTCACACCCTAGAGAAGTAATCATGAAAATGTTATCTCAAATGATTAGTAGGGGTAATCAGGGGAGACATGTAAGCATAATCATGTGAGTAAGGGTGTGAGAATGTCATCATCAAGATACAATATCATATCCTAAATTTCAAAGATCATAACAAATATCAGGGAATATATATTGGTAGTTCAAAATACATGAATCATAATGACAATAACAGAATGTTCCATGAAAGCATTACATAGAAATAAGAGATGGAATTTTGGAAAACACATACACATAAAATGGTGTCTATATTAGCTATAGAATCATTGGTAAGACCATATTAGTAGAAAAAATCCTCCACTAAACTTGGTGAACCCCCATTCCTACCCAATATTAATAAACAGAGAAAACCATCATTCAAGCCTTATACTACTTAAATGATTAATAACTTATTCTATCCCTATATTACTGAACTGATTGTGCCCTTGTTCTAGCCCTGTCAATATCATGAGTTAAAAATCTCTACCCAATGTGTTGTAGGGAGATATTGGTCCCACTGATCACATAATGAATTGATACATTCTCATTTCATATGATCTTAAATAAAAATATCATTACACATCAAATGAAATGGGTATCATATGCATGTAGACAAATCATAACATATGGAAATATATAGGTTTCATAATAATTTCTCTATAAACATAACCCATGTAAGGAATCATGTTTCAAAATAATATAACCCATCAAAGAGAAAGAATATTCATAAAAATATTACCCATGAAAGAGAAATGTGGTTTATATATAAAATTTCTTTAAGAATAACTCATTACTAGAAATGATATTAAACGAATCATTAGATCATTTTTATTAAGGAATGAGTAACATCCATAGATTTCATCTTAGATGGAAAATAATTTTGAAATATACTCAAAAAACTTTACATTTGGAAAATATCCTTTTGTGTTTAAAATTTGATTTTTAATAAATTAAACCATTTGAAACCCATTTTCATACTAATGCATTTAAAAAATATAAATATTACATTAAATAATTTTTAAAAAAAAATTCATTGGAAGACAGGAAAATGATTAAGGAAACCCTGATAATGTTTTGAGACCCATTTATTTGAATATAATTTTAGAACATATAAATAACACTTTAAATCATTTTGAAAAATAATTTATCATTAAAACATATATATGAATATTGAAATTTTTTGGAAAAATATTTCCTTGCATTCTCTATAAAAACTTGTTAGAATTAATTGAAAAGATTATGAAATAAATTTTCTATGAAAACATATAATAGAATTTTGAAACCATTTTGAAAACAATTTTCCTTTAAAATTACATTTTGAAACATTTTATTAAATATTAAACATTTCTATAATGAAAAGGGTGCTTTGAAAATATGACGATTGGTAAATCATTACATGTCTTATGAGGTCAAAAGAACATTCATTTTCACAATAAAAAGTATAAAAAAGTATCGTGTTTCTAAAAGTTACAAGAAGATTCCAATGAAGAAAATTGTTAAAGAAAAAGGGTAAAAATTTATTTAATATATTATAGGTGAATGTTATAATATTATTGGAAACACTTTTTATAAAAAATTGATTTTCGAATGAAGATAGTGTAAATTTGGGATTTCTTAAAAACAATTTATTAATGATATTATACACCAAAGTGTAAAAAATGTATAAAAATATAGGATTATAACATGAAATAATGTATGTTATGGAATATCATTATTATTAATGAGAGATGGATCATAAAATTTAATCAATTTTTACATAAAAATTTATAATCTCGAAAAGAAATGAGTTTGTCTCAATAAACTCTTATAACATAGTATCATTGGATAAAAGTGTCAACATTAGGAAATGAATTTAAATTAAGCATATAATATTATTAAAATATTTATAATCATGATATGGAATGTAAAATTTAGGTATATTAATCTCAAAGTATATATTAGGGACATAACAAAACATATGTCTCAAAGGAGGAAAATTGAGATGAAACATTTTTTATGGATTTGGTAAATTTGAAAACATAAACCCCATAAAATAATAATCATACACTTGTTAGGTAAATATTCATAATTATATGTACCAAATACATATAATTCATTCAATTTCAGTACAAATACAGGAAAAAAGGGAAGAGTTCCAAACCTAGATTTTATGCCAACGAAATTAAATGAGATATGAAATCCCCTCATCTTTGTGTGTTTCTCTCTCCAAACTCTTACAAGAATCCTGAATAATAAATATAAGTTTATTAGAAATATTTTATAGAATAATATTCTTATATATATTAGTATATATTCATTTATTGGGACCTTATATTAGCAGATTGCTCAAAACCCCATGTTAAGGTTCCACTTTGGGTAATACTTGCTTTGTTCTTCAAATTCATCTTAATTTGTTATATCATTGATCCTTATACTTATATAATGATTATGGAATGTTGGACATGATATAAATATCTGTTATATCCAACATATTTATATTATAATAATCTATAGAATAAATAATTATGTAATGGAATAAACTATTCATGGAGATGTTAAGCCATATGTATGCATGAACATTGATTCCCATTTTTATTTTTGTATTGAAATAATGTATGTAAATTAAATACGTATATATATATATGTATGTATATATTTATATCATTATTACAGTATTAATAATATATAAAATATATTTTATATGTTCATTGAACCTATCCTTAACATAGTCTATGTGGTGTGTGAATGAATGACATCACTTTGAGGTGGCGGTGGTCCACACTTCCTAAAAAAATATTATATTATTAACACCAAATGTATAGTTAAAATATGTGTTTTTTAAGGAATAAATAATTTTAAATACTTAGTTAATATAATACATGACACATATAAATTTATTTTCTCTTGTAATTTCAACCATGATTGGTGTTAATGGATAAATGGACAAACTTCATTTCGTGAGGCAGCCGTTCATCTTACATATAAACTGTATTTCCAACATCCATTTGATGGAGGTTTGAGTCAACATAGATAAAGAAATTGCATAAAAAATTCCTAGTATTTTCAGAATTATGGTCTTGTAATATAAAAATGAAGTAAATTGTGTGTAGGGTGGAGACAGGAAATAAAGGAAAGGAGATTTAGAGAATTCACTGCCTCTTAATCGGGTAACTCATTTTGGATTGGGGAAAAATGCTTCTTTGAGAAAATTTCTATCAAATAGGAGACCTCATGGTCAAGGAGAGGATTTTAAGGAGGAAAATTCTGTACATACTATAACAACATAAAAGGACTGAGAGAGGTGAGAAATTGGTAGAGGTGGTGGCATTTTATTGGGAATGAAAAGGACTTATAGGTATTTTTTTGAAACATGTTTTTTGTGAACATGATATTAACAAATAAATATCATTAGAATCCTACAGAATACAATAATTGGTATTATTTTCCAATCTGTGGAAATAAAATTTATTTTAGACTATTTTATTGGATATTTTGGGTGCTTATTTTTAAGTTTTATCCCCAAATTAGGGTTAATTTCTCCATAACTACTGTGAATAATATTAATCACTATTACTAATCATTTTGAAAAAAAATACATGGACATATTATGATGTAAATGTTTGGATGAATATAATGGTTCTTTTTAATGTTATTAAATTCACATCATAAGTGACAAATTATCATTATTATTAATCTCATAGATAGGTTGAAATAATAGGGTTTTAAAGTTGGAAAGTGTTCAAAAGTTTATTATGATTTTATATTATGCTTCAACAATAAATTGAATGTAATGAATTGAATTGTAATATAATATGTAATGTTTATCAAAAATTACCTCAAAACTAATTGATAATACCATTTATCATGAATAATTAATTAGAAAAAGGTGGTTTTTAATTAAAAATCATTTTTTTTACTATTAATCAAAATATGATGTTTCTAAAAAATATCCCAAAAGAATTCCTTAAGATAATTTCAATGTTATGAATTAAAAAATGTAGCTTATTTTATACAATTCAATTTCGAAATTTTTCTAAAATTACATTAATCATTATAAGTTTTTCATTCGTTGAAACAATGTTTTAGACATAAAAAAACATTACCCAAAATAATAACTTTTAACATAAATATTTTTTACTTATATAAAACAATAATAAATAAT
This sequence comes from Viscum album, assembly GCA_963277665.1. Classification (NCBI taxonomy): domain Eukaryota; kingdom Viridiplantae; phylum Streptophyta; class Magnoliopsida; order Santalales; family Viscaceae; genus Viscum; species Viscum album. Next base: position 37,418,366 of record OY728157.1, on the reverse strand, counting down.
ATTGGGAAAGTATTAATTAATATTACACAAAATATGTTTAACTTTTAGGTTATAATTATTTCAATTAGTTAATAATATATATATATATATATATATAAAGATATGTCATAGAAACATAGTGTTGTGTGCATTGTACGCCAACTTGATGTTTCTTATAGTGCAAGACAAGATTGTATAAGGTTTTGCATAGGCCAAGATTGTATTGCGTATGAAATTTAATTTTTGACATAGTATATTAATATATATATATATAACTATTTATAGTGTAATTTTAAATTAAAAATATTTGAAATAAAAATTAATTCGAATAAAAACCCAATCCCAAAATCATAGGGTGTTACAACATCATAAAGATCACATGTGCATGATGTGGAAGAATTATCTCATGTTGAACTGAGAAGACGAGAAGATATGGAACCCATTCCCAAAATCATTGGGCGTTAAAACATCATAAAGATCAAATGTGCATGATGTAGAAGATTTATCTCATGTTGAACTGAGGAGATGAGATGATGTGGAACAAGATACCTCCAGATTATTTCACTGATAGGATACTCAAGGATTATTCCAAGAGGAATGAACCTACCTTCCTAATAGAATTTATTATACAACAGACAATCCGAAAAATTAATGGAGTGTCCCCACAACCTCGATGTTGAGTTTCAATAGTTAAGAGAGTATGGCATATCGGAAGGGCTGATGGACGTCATTGTGGCATACCTATAGCAACGAATCCAATTGATTGATGTTCTACATGATTTATCATATAAATAGTAGTATAATTAGTTGTTCTACTGGTCCCCATTAAATAGACTTGGGATTAAGGGGGCATCAAGAGGAATCCCCATAATACCATACCAAGCTCCCGATTAGGGGTTGTGTTGAATATATATTACTAAAGATGAATTTACCCCTAGGAAAAGTTAACCATAGGATGTCAAAATACAATTCCATTATCCATATGTAATGTGGGATTACAATAACTAGTTCAGGATGGATCATCCATGAATTGATCATGCCAAAGCTAGCTTTCAGGCATTCCAGGTAGAGGGTAACAGTATGTGACTAATCAATAGGACCTAGGGAACTCTTGAAGGACTCTCCATCCAATGACGACATAACTAAATGTAATAATAGATTTGAAATTTACACCACAACTTCTAGCTTCTAAGCTAGTGGTGAACTTTCCCTTTCCTAAGGAATCAGATACGTCTTATGGGTAAGATTCTAATAGATAGAGCACTTTAGAGGAAGGAATGATTGCAACGTCATAGGAATCTTCATTGGTAGGATTTTATGAATCTACAAATGTATGATATAACTAATTCCATATTATAATTATTTTCCTAATGTTTATCTAGGTTCCTCGACTGACAGTTGTACTGTATATAAGAACCATGCACAAGAGACCCCTCCACATGGTGATAGGGTCCTGGCGATGGCTGTAAAGAACCATGAACATGAACCATCGTTATGAAAAAAAGGTTCTACAGAGTCCAAAAGTGATGACAAGGCATGGGTGGCCAATCTAGATCCTTTATAACTATTTATAACATAAGGGGGGAATATACTAGGATCCTAATGATGAAAAACCAAATGAGAGAGCATGATAATTCATCGCTTGACTACATTATGTTTCCTTCCTCATGGAGTTATTGTTGTTTATTTCTCAATTAAATGTACTCACCTAGACCATTACCGAACAATGATCATAGTGGTGACTGACCTATGAGTAAAAATGGATGGAGTGCTTGGGGCCTGTTACCTATGAGGGGTGCTGACTCATATGGAACCATGTTCCAAATTTTCCTAGGTTATGACATCTAGTGATCTGTTGATCATAGATATTGGTAGTGCAATTGGTGGGGTAGATATTTACAACATTATCAATGTGGGATCATGTGATGAAGATCAACCTTAGGACATGGAGCCTAACCCAACTAATATAATGTATGAGGAAGACCCTTCCACTGAATTCCTAGATGTATTTTAATAATAGATAACCGATTGTCCCAAAAAATGTGGATTAGTCTGACATTGATGTGGTTACATAATGTTAGGATACTCCATTCCGTTTAGGGTGTATAATCATGAGTTTCATCAACAAAACTCTATATACCTTGTGGATAATCCATATAAGATCATATCATAATGGGCTATGTGCAATGGGTGTTGGAGGGGTGGACGCTCGAAATTTCCAGATGCTCATATGAGACTATTTATCCTGGAAGATATGGGAAATTAGCAGTCAACTAGATGTTTCTCAGTTATATAAAAAGTATAAAAATAGTAGAAGTCCCAAAAATGATGAAGAAGAAATCTATCACATTGATGAGTGGATGAATGAGAATCACACATTCATCACAAATCAGTCAAAACTCATTGAGTTATTTGAGATCCAGCTTGAGGTGGTCCCAAAGTAGCTTGAATAGGTGAGCATTCATGTGGGGGATCCTCTTGTTGAACATGATCGAATGCTGATTATATCTGATTATCACCACACTACATTAAATTAAGTTGAAATAGAAATCATGTGGTGGCGTGGAGGTTGTTCATTGACATGGTGAATCGATATAGGCCATGATTTTCCATACTCTTGGAAGATATTTTCCTAGTAATATAATCTTCTTGAAATTTAGTGTATATAAATATATCATTATTGTTTTAATTTCTATACCTCAATAATATTAGATAAGAAACTAAATCTTGGTCCATATGCTCATATGTCTCATTTCTAGTGAGTCAAATAATAGTCATTCACATAATTGTTCAATTTATATGATATTTTATATCAATCGTTGAATACATATGACTAATATTAGTTACAAACCACCCAGAGTGTTTAGGGGATGATAAGTTGTTATGTAAGAGTAGTTCCCATAGAGCTGACAATATGTATTTACAAAATGCTCTCTAGTAAATGAGAAGGATAATTCCAGGTGTGTTGGTATCAATCCAAATAAATGAGAAATGGAATGTGTGAATCATGAGGCATATAATTCAAATGTATATGATAACTACATGATGATATTAAATAACTACTGACTATATTCAAAAATCGACACCTGTATCGCTAGCCTGAAATGGGGACAAAAAAAGAGGTCCATCCACCATCCATATTCAAAACATGGGACCAAACTCAAAATTTCATCCAATGACCTCTAGGGAATTGGCTGGGAATGGTTTCTTAGCTGAAGAGGCATGTGAAAAGACCATTAAGAGGTCCCTTCAGACCCAAAAGTGGATGATGATTAAAATAAAGGACCCATAATGTGTGGATGTTTTGTGCTGGAAAATTTCAATTGATTGAAACACTCTTGAAAATTATTCAACCATGGAATTATGAAAATTGGGGTATGAGAATTATTTTTAAAAAATATCAAACAAATCTATCAGTTGTAGAATCATCTTGGATGTCTACCAACAATTGATGATGTTTTTAATGTGGTATACATCCATAATTATATAGAGGACCTCTCAGATGAGGGCCTGAGATGATTTTCATTTTTATGTCAAGAAAGTGAGGACAATTCATGGTATAGTTTATTAAAATGTTATAAGTGTATCCCATAGTTTAAAATTTTGTGATTAATACTTTTTCAGAGAGTTGAGGCCATATTATCCATACCTTGTACAACAGTTTAACTCCATTTGATATAGACTATAATTTATATTCCAGTAATGTTTGAATTTCATAGAGGAGATGAACCTGATCTGAATTTTCCTAAGGAGGCTTGCACACTATACAAATACTATGTAATACATGCGAAAGAACCATATGTGATGTAGTGATGGATATAACCCAATTTAAATGATTAACATGGATACCCACTACCAAAAAACATATACCAATTTGGTTCATAGTTTAAGCTCATCTACTTCAGTCAATAATTGGGAAAAATGTTCCATAAATGTTAATTAAACTATGGATTTGTGCAAGAAAAAATTTATGTGCATCAGAACATATCCTAAAAGGATAGTAATAAATCCATGTGTAGTTCTAGAATCCCATGTTGTATAACATCATTCGGCATGTATGAGGATGGTTTAATTTGAAAAAGGGGAAATGGTGTTCATATTAATCCCGATATCGATAATTCGGGAATCACTACATATCCTATAAGGATAAAAATCAAGTGATGTGTAGTGATGGAAGGGATATTTCACTCTACACGACTTGACAGGTGGCATGATGTATGACGAGTTCAAATGGTGATTACCTCTTAAGGGAGTACAGGAAAATTTTGTTCCATTTTTTATCAAGTGGTGAGGGTAATGATGATGCAGTTTAAGGTCGTATGACTTAATCGGCCTCTAAACTATTATATCATGTGGTAAAGATTAAATAGTTTAACATTATGTTCGATGGGGTATCACAGTTTAACATCAGTATTCTTTGATGAGAGAGAACTTAGTCTAAGGAATAAGATCTCATAGAACAACAAATCATGTCATCTATCTGTGGGTATAGTCATACTAGTACCCATAATTCATCATGAACCATGAAATGTGTTAGAATAAAGGAGTGGTGTTAGGATTCCCAATTATATGTGAGAACTCAAAAATAGAGAGATGAAATTACATGTGGGAAAATCCCAACAACACCAAAACTCCTACTCATCAAGCCTAAATTCAGAGAGAGACAACACTATGGTTGTTGGAGATCCACATTAACATGAGGGGGTGGAAAATGTGAATCATTGCACTTGATATTTGGAACGCAATAAAAATGGGATAGAGATGGAGGATATCTACTCACTTTATTCGAAAAACATCATCCATATCATGGGACCTGGGATGGAAATCAATAAGAGATGATTGAACACTAACAATATTCTAAATGTGGGACATGTCACAAATGGTAATTAGAATGTTTCTGGGGAATTGGAAAGGGATGAAAGGTGTACTATATGGATAGACTACCTACTTTTTAAGGGTACCAATCAATTATAACGACGATGATAATCCAAATAAAGAGACAAGATATGTATGGGAGTGGAGACATGAATTGTTAGAAAGTATTATATCACTATAATAATTTTCCCACCATACATTTAAAAATGTTAATTTAGTACAACCATAGGTGGGATCGAATTCACCCTAAAAAATTGGGTTCCTAAGTATTGTTGCAAACAGTTTAATGTTTGTGTTTGTCAGACCAAAATCTAAACATTTAGGGTCATATTGTATTTTCTATAGGTTCTATGTTTAATTTCATGTTACTAGGAAATACCTTTTAATTTTAATGTAATGAGGTAAGTTCCAAAATGACATTCAGATTATTGTCGTGCCACTATGACATTTTCATCCCAATGGAGGATTGTGTGGCAGAAAAAATAACCAGGTGTGAATGAAGATCAAAGAGATACACACCATACATTCTCGAAGGGAGAAACCAGACCAAGAGAGGTATGGAGGGTTGGAATTATGATTCTAATTAATGGCCTAGGGACAATATTTATTTGTATCTATATGTATCTAGTGAGTGAAGGAATTTAGTTATGTCAAGTTGATTAATATGACATGATAGATGGTCATTATCAATGGGTGACATCTTCTCAGGTGAAGATATCAAAGTGTTCTGTTTTTTATGACCACACAGAGTGGATGTAGGATATTTCGTTTATTTTATATGATAAGATCAAAGGAGATTATGATGTCTAAAATCATGCAACAAGGAAGCATGTGATTTTTGTTTTAAGTCATACTGATCAAACCAGATGACGAGGCTTTCATAATGGGTATATGTAATGTGGACCCATGTTGTTTTCTAACATGAATGAGGCCCAAGAAGACCCCCACAACATCAAAAATTCCATAAAAAAACCCAACACATTGTTTGAATTCATATGTTTTTAACATGGATTCTCAATTTAACTTCATGAGCCTGGAATGAAAATTCCAAGATTAAGTTCACATAGTATAGAACATAATGTTTTTCCCACACATACATGCATGTACAGACCCTAGAAATACCCATTATCCCTTGTGGATAATGATCAATGTTAGAAATAAGTGGTGAAAAATATAATTATGAAACATGAAAACAAACATCATGTGAATGGAGAAGTAATGTTAAGTATTTTCCAATAATGTTGATCGGCCCACTACACACGCAAATGTAAAATGAGGGGTAAAGAAAATGGTGTTGATGTTATTATTGGACGTAAGGATGTGTAATGTGAACATCAATCACAACATCTAATATATTAGAGACAATTGTGGTGCCTTAAGGATAGTGTATAATATCTATCCTTACTCAAAGTATAGGATTTGTACCATGTGTCCTGGGATGGGATTCGAAAAACAAATTTTGACCACTGAACATATTTGAAATGTGGGTCCTGTCAAAAATGTCATTCGAAATATTCATGGGAGTGGGCCCAGTATAGACAGTGAGCTATATGGATAGACACACTTCTATTATGGGGTCCCTTAATATGTGAATGACGATGGAGACCCAAGCAATATGACAAATGGGGAATGTATTTGGAATGACAGAATATACATGTATAATTAAACACTCTAATTTATATGCCACAATGCATCTGAGCGAATTAATGAGGCACACTAGATTGAGGGATTTTGAACCCTTCCTATGGGAATAAGTCATGAGTGGTATTTCTAATATTTCATTGTAATATGCAAATTCTGAGTGAAGAGGATAGGGATAAAAGAAGGGTTTTCAACGAGGGGCTCATCCCAATGACTAAATGTGTTGTTGTTCCTACATATCCCTTATTGATGGGAATCAAGACTTACATAGATAAATAATATCATTCAGTTTAACATCATGTGATAAGGATGAAAGATATAATGTAGTTTATCATCATGCCAGTATTACTTTATGGGAAAAGTTATCCCAAAATAATTCTTATGATACGACCATTGAAAGACGATAAGAATGGGGATCAAAGAGGACAACACCATATTTTTCTAGGAAAATCATATATTATTGTCATAATTCATGGACATAGGATTCCAATTTATAGTTGTGGAGCTGGGACCAATGGATAAGGCCTCTTTAACAAATACATATAGAATTTCTAGGTGAAAACATTAGCATGAATGGATAAAATGACAGACTATCTCAATACCATATTTTTCTAATAAAATGGTATGTTGAACATTGGCTAGACTCAACGAAAAAATTACTGGGAAATTCTTTATATCCCATAAATATGGGAATCATACCACACCTATTTCTTAAATTCCATGCAGATTAACGTCATGCAGTAAGGAAGAAGAAATAGTTTAAAATATTGTTTGATGGGGCGGTTTGGTGTCATATAAGAAAAATAGAACATTCCATTTATTTTAATAACGAATAAACCCTAAATACTATCTAGTTTAACGTATTTCATGTAGGAGACAACAATTTAACATCATGTGGGATGAGTAATAATAGATTAATATAATATTTCCTTGAAAAAAGGAATCTTATTTTATGGTCATCTAACTCAAAACAATATATTTATATAACCATTGGGTGGTGTATTATGGTGATATAAGGAAACACTATGTGAATAAGGACTAAATAGGTCTTAATAGTACACCACAAAATGCTGAGAAATACATAGGAATTGAGTTAGAAAAGTTGAACAGTGGGCTAGAATATTGTAATAATGACTAGGTGTTCCTAGATATCCCAAGAGAATGAAAACCAATCCAAACATAGGTCTTTAATTCCATTCAGTTTACTATAGTGTCGTGTGGATTAATAAGCCACATAGTGGTGTGTATGGTGGTTCCATAAAATAAATAAGTAATTAAGGACCAAATAGGTATCAACATTGTGACACACACTATAAAAAAAATACTATGCCATGTGGCCAATAAGTGTAACATGATTCTATAACATAGAAAAAATATCTATGCGTTCCAATATATCCCATGAGAATGGTAATAAAGAAACACATATTTCTTGAATTCAATGTAATTTAATGTCATGTGTTAAAAATGAAACAATTATTTTTAATTTTATATTGGAAAAGTGGTTTTCTTATGAAATGTAATACTTCAGGAACATGGCATTGGTGGGAGAAGTAAAATTTTTAACATCAATATTGGCCATTGAGTATGCACCATTTCGGTATACTTGATGAAGGATGTTGTGTCATTCCCACTTATTATCTAACTTCACTGGCTTCCTTCCGGGTATCATTGACATCCTCAGAGCTAATACCATGACACCTTGAAGGAAGTATAATAGAAAAAACATCAGGTTAATGTTTCTAGCTATCTTGTTCTAGTGCATGTGAATATTATGCATGGTCAGAAAGATACACTCTTTGATAGTTTTCAGTTCCTCCATATGTACTTATACAACTCTATATAAATGTGGACGATAATAAAGAACAATGAAGAGTGATGGAAAATAAATCACAATGGGAATGACTAGATCAATTCCATACCTAGTGGAATATAGGTTCACCTAGGTGTAATTTCGAGTTGACATCCAATTGGACAAGAGAGTATTAGGGAGATTATCCAGCCAACGATTCTTATTTTTGGTCCCAATTGTTTTGCGGAATGATAAAGATGGATTTATTGAACACCTAAAACAATCCACTTTCTTGTGCATGTTAATGAATGGGGTGTATGTACTAGATTTTGTACGTAGGAAAAAATTTCAATATTTTAGCTTCTCTTATGTTAGTCCCATAGTCAGTGAGAATAGTATGAAGGTCTACAAATAAATGGATGATGTTGGAGCTCAAAAACACAACATTATATTGGGACTTGAACTCCTTTAGAAGGATAAAATTAACAAAAATTTAAAATCAATCAATTTTTGTCAAAATAAACCTGCACTGGTGAGTTATCCATGGTGGATTTTGTCCTATTACATCAAGTTCCCAGACCACAAATGGTCAAAAATACTTTTTAGTATACGGAAGATCTGATGGACAAATAAAAATATTTTCAAGAATCTAACATGTGTGGATCCTCTTGGTGAACTAAATGTTGTCATGAACCATGGTGGGTGAAAATTATCCCAACCTTGGAATCTATTGAGAGATTTTTGAACCTACCTATTGGGATCAACATTATTTTGCATGAAGATCGTACATAACCTTGGGGATCTCATCTCCATGAATGAAATAGTTGATAATTTCATGAAACCCAAATTTATAAATGATCTCCATGAGTATAAAACTTCACTTGAAGGATAATTGCAATGAAGTCCTATATAATAACTCATAGTTGGATCGGTTTGTCGGGATATTTTTTTTAGAGGTAATCAATAACTAGAGATGTCTAATTGAAGGATTATTTAAAATTAATATTTCATTCCATTAAAATATTCTTTTTCTAGATTATATTTTATGTATATTTTACATCCAATACATATTTATTTTCATGTTTTTATTTAATGATAACTTCTAAAAAACATTAACCTCACCTTTTAAATTCAATTTCATTCCTTTAGATTTAGGGACGTTTTCATATTCATCTAATTGTCTTTCAAATTTCAATTGTTTTGGATAAAAAATCAGACTCACCCCTTATCCAATCATACCTCTCGGGATGTTAAAATTTCATTCCTATGGTTTTATTTTCAATCTACCTCCCTTTAGAAGAATAATGAACATATTATTACAACCAGATAATTAAAACCACATCCTTGTGACCATCTAAACTGAATCTTCTTGAATCTTCTTTGAACATATGGTATTTATTTTTTTATCAATAGTTTTAGTATAGATATGTTTATGCATTGTTTTGTAAGTCTATTTTATCATCTATTCATTAAAAACAACCTATATTCATTACACATTCTTAATAATGACATATTAATCTAGTAAAAATATTTGATGTCTCTATGTTTATCATATTACAAAAAACCCATAATAATTTTTTATTCTAGATTAATCTCTCATAAATATTGATTTATTTTGAATTTTTTTTTGAGAAAATAGCATAGTTTTGTTGTTACATGGACTCCTTTAATATTCGTCAATTTATTTGATGTGGAAAATATCCTCATATAATTCATGGCCCAGCCATGTATATGGTACTGATTGTGACCAAGAATCTTAATTAAAATACGTTTTTATTGAACATTAAAAATACAAGATTTTACCATATTTTGTGAACTTTTAATCATCAAATCTTGAGAATATTATCTAATAACAACATCAAATTTAAAAATGGTTTCTCTGGATTTTTTAACATATGTTGTACTATGAAATTTATTATTTGTGTTTCAATCAACAATTATTTATTTATTTTTTCCTTTTGTGTCCATTTTACTTTATTTTTTGGTAGATTTTAATTAATATTTCTTGATCTCATCCACATATGGATTGTTCATCTTGTTCTCTCTTCCTTATCATCATCCAACATTTATTTTCTTTGCATATTTCATTTAATTTTTCATCACTTATAGTAGTTTTACAATTTCGAATGTCATATTATAATTATTCTCCAACTCAACATCCATTTATTTTATATCATCAATAATAAAATATCATTTAGATCCTTTATATTCATTAGTAATGAAACCAACATCATCATCTAGAGAAACAACTTATGGTGATAGTTTATTTTACATTCCCATTGAATTCAACTTATTTATACTAAGTTTATCCTTCATCATATTTCTCTATTTTTGTCATCATGACTTTCATTATAGAATTTTGATTCTAATTTCTTATCCTTCTCCATTAGATAATTTATGGAAATTCTAGTATTGTCACCATATTTTTATTACATTAGTGGTTTCTTACCCTTTTATTTAAACATTTACATTATTAAACATTTTGACATAATGGATAAAATTTGATTCAATTCATCATCGATGTAATAACAATTTTAATCTCATAATTATGTAATATTTTCCCCATTATCATTACCTGATACTTATTACATAAAAGTCAATTTCAAAATTCACATTCTTCATGAAATATATAATTTTCCTCATCTTAATAGTTTTGAATATTTTGGGAAGTTCTCCAAGATATAAATATTCTATTTTTCTAGGTGTTAATTTTTTTAATCAAAATTTTATTTAAAATTACTAATCAATTTTTTGACAATAACAATGTCATCAATATTCTCATAAAATCCTAAAATGTTTTTTAATATCTGATTCACTGTTGAAATTTTTTAATGATTATTTTTTCATCATTCACTTTGATTTCATCAAACAGGACACTCCTTACAAGATTTTTTTCTTCCATAATGTTGATATTACAATTTTATGTTCTTCGTAGTTTATCTATGATCTCCTTTGGATTATGGATACACATTATTATTATACAAACCTTTTCTAATAGAGATATTATAATTAAATTTTATTTATTTCCTTATATATAAAAAGTTTTATTATCATCTTGTTTCATGGAAACATAATAAAAAATCGGAGGGAAAAACTTTTTTACAAAATCATTCAAATTTGATCATAGTGAATTAAATTAGGGTAACATTATATTCATCAAACATTGATAATAAATGGAATCTAATGATGGAAATCCTTATCTATTTATTGTGATAATTTTATATATTTACATGTATACCTCATCTATATTAAGAGGTAAAATTATTTTAATACCAAATAATGTTCTCTAAGAGAGATGAACCACTAATAGGGATGAGTAATATTGTGGTTATTCTTTTAATGAGTTCTCATACCATCCAACTCAATGTATAAATCCAACTATAGTTTTTTATCCAATCATTTTTTATACATATCGCCTTATGTGTATTATTAATATAAGATAGATAGACACATTTTACATAATTTTTTTTACATAAAACCATTCTCCTTGCATCATTGGATAGACCTGAAACATAGATTATGAACTATCAATCATGTGATTTTATTTACAAATAATCATATTCTAGTCAAAATAGAGTACCAGGTTCCTTCACTTCCAGCACCAATTAGAACATATGACTATATTATTCATTCATGATCTACATCTGGAATGATCATTACCCTTTTGCATGATAAAAATCCTCCATGATCATACTAGATTATATTTATTCTTTTTTAATTATTCAAGGTCTTCAACTATAACATGATTTAGGTATACTAGACCTAAAACACTTCTCACATCTTAAAATATATGATTTTCACAATATTCAAATAATAAGGTGTTCCTCATTTAGGAAATCCTAAATTTATATATTATACATTATTCAAAACATAATTTTATTGATTTCTCTCTAATTACATAACAATATTCATTAGATTTATCCTTTATTTCCATCTAATATTATCATTTAATGTATATATCATTTTTTTCACAAAAATATTATCATTAATATGATACTCATTATTAACATTGTAATTATCAATGAATACAGATATATACAAAAACATTTATTGTAGGTACCATCCTAATTATAATTTTATAAAAAAAATCCCATATTGTATAACAATTTATTCTAGAATCAATTTCATTTTAAATATCATAATAATTATTTATTTAAACACCTGATAAACATAGTTCTTCAACTCATTAAAATAGGGTAAATTAATAAATTCAACAGTTTTTTCTTCTTATATATATATTGATCTTGTAAGAATAATTGAATAAAACGTATACGTTTACTACATGAATTTCATATATATACCATAAATTATATTTCATTAAAATTAACTCATTTGCACTTCCTCTTAATTATGTTATATACATGAATTTTAAACCATATATTTATATAAATCAATTCTTTTTGATTCATTATATCATTATTTGAAATCTCATATGTATAAACCAAAAATTAGTTTCTAAAAAGTGATGATATAATTTAATAGTAGAATAATAACCATTTTCACTGCAATGATATACAAAACATACCTATTTATGGAATTCATTGAACATTTACCATGATTTCATCTTCATTTTATATTTTCATTCATTCTAAATTCCCATATGCTTTTTGTGCAACTTATTTCTTTACATGTTATCCAATTACTCATGGTTTCATAGAATTTTTGACAATGAATGTCTTGAACATTTTATTCTATGAAAAGACATATATTATATTAAATTTCAAAGAATAAATTACCTTAACTTTAAAATTAAATTCCTAAACAATTAAGGTATTCTTCCCCAGGTTGTATGAAATCCCAAAACACATATTTCCTGAAAACATCTAAATCCATTTATTAAATTAGAATTCAACTCATTTCAGCAGAATAATTTACTAAAATCTACTTTATTATAGCATTACTATATTCTCATGAATGTATGATAATTTATATTAATGCCTTTGTAATAAAAAATCACTCATCCCATATCTTATATAGAAACATTGTATTTTAAATTCTATATATTTTAAATAAAACTCATTCATAATATCCTATTTGTAAAAAACACCATATTCCTCATTAAATTCAACCATATAATTCATATAGAATCTCAACATACATTAATAAGATTATTCTAAATCCCTATTATTATATTTCCTAAAATTCATGTGATCGATCAATAAAATGTTGTGTGTTCAATCAATAGAATATTTGTTTGATTTGTAACTGGTCACACAGTCGATCATTAATATGTTACTTAATCAATATAATACCGATGTTCAATATGACTATTTATTTATAGGTGGATTAATAAAATCATTGTTAATGAAGAACTGTGAACTCATAATTTCCTAAACTAATGAATACATTTGATCTTTATAGATATTCCATAAAATTAAACTATATGTATAATGATTTAATAAAATTTATTTCAATGCATGAATATCTCATTACCATAATGGTTAATTTCTTATAAAATATCAAAATTTCCCTTTTTTAATTCATGTTATATACATCATTATTAAATTTAATTATATATCAATGCATGGAACTTCACCATATCATTATTCAATATATATATATATTACAAAAAAATAGTACCCTAATGACGTGGATCAAATTAACTAGTAGGCTAACTAGCATGGATGTTATCATTAATTCATTAGCATGCTAATTTCACTCCTAAATCAAACCTATGTCAACAATTCCACTTCATGAATATTCATCATTCATCCTAAATGTATGCATGATTTGGTTGTAACTTCTTCTATTACATGTTATTAATATACACATGGTTTATATAAATTATCCATTGTCCATGGATCAAATCATTAATTAATTTCCAACCCATAAATTTAATGCAATATCATATAATACAAAACCTTAATTTCCTAGTTTAATACATGAATTATTCAGTAATTATATTTTATGTATTATACACTCAGATGTAACATTTTTCATGAAAACATTGAACAAATATAATTAAATGATGATGATACTCATTTCAATGGAATCAGATAATAAAATATATACATTCCCAAAAAAATCAATTCTAATGCATGTAAGAGACTCCACATGAATGTCCCTATAATCAAAAATCACACATCACATATCTCATACAACAAAACAATATCAAAGATACACTATTTTTAGTGAAATATAAATCAAAATCACCACTTCACACTTGAACCATCATATTCTTCATTCGAAAATGTGTTATTATTCATATGGATGATCAAATTATGTACTATAACCTCCTAACATAATCATGTGTATGTTTTCTAAAATAAATTTTGTTTATTGATAATTTTTCATATTGTCTATCAATATCAAATTATATAATTTGGAATTGGTTGTTTGGTCGATCAAGAATGAGTGGTAAATCTGGTATATTGCTCATGGAAATTCAAAGTGTTATAATGCATGAGAATTTATAGTCACAATCAATCTGTAGGCTTTTCACAGTCATTCTTACTATGCAGTCATTCCATGATAACAAATGTGGTCAAAACAAGAATTTAGATGCATGATGATTCGTAAGTAAGATTATTTTCTTTTATTGATTGAAATATTGCGATACATCGATTGGATTGATCACGATCTAGCATAATTTTTTTAATGAAACTATACAATATCTTTTGCATTTTCCACATTAAAAAAGAAATTAGTTGGGATATTATATATAAACAAATCATTTTTTGTATAATCTACTATCAGAATAAGGTTTGGCACTCTGATACACATTACACATGGGATTCACATTCCACAGCTCCATATATAGGGCCACTGGGAAACCTCCATGAATACTGACTTGTGCACATTTCATTGGTTTTTATATATACCAATGCCTACATGCATGCTGGGAAACAACTATGCAAACCATTTTCATTGTAATGTTTATCTAGGTTTGACCTACATGTGCACATAATAAATTGGTTTATCGATCCCTTTAGGGGTTAATATAAGTCGTATTGTTTTTATTAAAATCTCTTAAAAATAAACAATAAAAATTATCAAATAATTTGATGAAAAAAGTATCAACTCCATTAAAATTCAATGTGGTATACATTTTTCAATCATGTTATAATTCAATTATACTTTTTGAAACTCAATAAATTGTATTAATTCATAATTAAATAGTAGTTCTGCAATTGTCATCATTTTCATTGATAATGGATTAACAATGAAATCCAATTAATCCATAACAATTCAAAAATCATTACAACTTCATCATCCCTGAAAAATAAATATAGACCATTTGAAAATAAATTGAAAAAATTGGATAAAACATCCCTGTTTTTATTTTGTTGTTAATATGTGTTATTCTCAATCTTGAAATCAAATGAATCTATATAATTTTTTTATATACACTACTTCATCTTCCCATATAAACTAATATTGTATCATTGAAAAAAATTCAATCATTTTTCACAACCCCCATTCTTCTTATGAATTATAAGACATAATTGGTTTTCTTCTAATTTTAATAAATAAAATTAATATAATCAAAATTAAAATATCAATTTTTTTAAATATTTAAATCACTCTAATTTAGTAAATAAATTATTTATTTTACCTTTATTTAAAAAACCCATTATCATTTAAATTGACCACGGACCCGGTAATATCATAACATGATCCATATGAGTATTCCAAGAAAACACAATTCTAATTCATATCATTATATTAAATTTATATAATTATGAATCTCCTCACAAAATTTAATTAATTAATTACCAAAATTGATCAATCACATGAAAAAATAGTTTGAAAAAATATAAATTCAAATTTTCATTTGCATAAATCAGGTAATTAAAACTGTCTCCTTGAGATTTTTTATATCTAAAAATTAATTAAGTCCATCATTTTTTTATTAATCTAATCATTGGAAAATATATAATTTTTTGAAACTTTTTTTTTATTTCTTATCAACACTTGATCACTCTTGAAAACTTATAATATATTTTCCATCTACAATTATTCTTAATTAAAATCCAAATCATATTCTAAAACATTAATCAGAGAAAATTTGTCTTTTAAAAAAACACAATTCCCCAAAGCATTTTATATTAAAAATAACATTTAATTAGAGGAATAAATATAAAATAATCCAATGAAATAAGGAAAAAATGACTCCCTCTATTAAGAAATTATATAATAATCATAGTATTATATAAATATATTAAAATAAATCACAATATATTTATATATTCACTAATTAAAAATTATTATTTAATTTCATTTTACATTAATTTTAAAGATATAAAAAAACCATGTATTTTACTTTTTTTATAGATAAAATTAGAATAAAATAATAATTTACACGTTAAATAGTCATCCATGTGACATAATATAGTTCCTTAACCCTTAAAAACAATCTACAACATTACATAACAATAACAATAGAATCCTATTATCTGTCATCATACATTCACAATTTTAATAACATCACATCACTCACTTAAATGTTCCTATAAGAAAATGTCTAGAAGAATCAGCTGTCTTTAGCAAGGTTAATATATCTAGACATAGTCATAATCATCATTTTGATTTTATCTATGATATCCCCACCTATAAAATTAAATTATTTACATTAATCCCCATTAAACACCATTTTAAAAAATCAATAGTAGAAGTCTCCTTACTCCAAGACTAGATATCTAATAAGATCAGGTGTGTTTCTATTAATTCTTATGGTGTGTAACATATAATGATATCAAAAAAAAAATATGGGAAAACATAACGTCAAATAAATTCCAATAAACTGAACCATTTAATTCTACAAAAAAATATCAAATGCTATCAGTTTCATGGACATTTCAAAATATATAATCTAATAAAACAAATACATAACCAATTAGGATATACTATCTATAAATATTAAATAAGAAAAAATTTCTTAATATGGGACATTTAAAATGTTTTTCTATATAGTAAAACATAAAAAACAATGATAAAATCTACAATGACTTATGAACATATATTGACTAAAAAAATATTATAACTAAATAAAAAAAATTATCACTAAACAATGTGAAATTCATAATATTATTTATATATAAACAAAAAACCAACCAAAATTGAGGAATTTTAACGTGAAACTATAACAAAAATAATATTAAAACTCTATATGGAAACAAATATATCATAAAATGTGTATAAATATATGGGGTGAGTATATCAATTTAGTATGTTCTAACAAATAAACACTAGTATTAAGAGTGAATATAATTTATTTGAATGAATTTTATCATTTATGTGTCAAATGAATTGATTCATATATGAAAATAGTTTTAAATGAGCATTATTTTAAATAAAACCACAATGAATAATAATTTATAATTAATTAAAATCCACAAAAATGAAAAAAAACCTTTTTATAAACATTATTAATTATTCATTCCAATTCAAAATGCATGTATCAAAAGTACCAATTAAAATTAAAAAAGAAAACCTGAGATTTAAACCATTTTAAACAAATAACAATGAATAACCTATGAATAATTGTGGAATTTATAATAAATTATTTACCAAAAACCATGACAAATTTTTATGAAAAACACTAATGTAAAAAAGGGTGTTTGAAGAACCTTATTTTATTATATATTAAAAATTAGATTTACTAAGACCATTAGATTTCATAGTGTACTCATAAAATTCATACTACCATGTAAGTACCAACTATAATTTACATAATATTTTTAATATAATCATAGATAGAAACACTAATATAATATATGTGGTACGATTTTTTCAATATATTTTAGTGATAAATTGGATAATGTCATTATAATTGATAATAAATGTAATCATTTCACTTACAAAATTTAAAATTAATGATCCTTAAATAACACTCTTTATATTATATTTTTTTATTAATTATACATTAAAAATTAAAAAATCATGAATAACCCCATTAAAAAGTATGATCTATGTTTTTTTTGATTTTTAATATTTTATATGAAGAATATATATTTTGTAAAAGTCATATCTTTTAAAATATTTATTATTAAAATCTCTAAATAATGAAAAATGAACTCTTAGATTCATTGGAATTCATTTCCATTATAAATTACAATGTAATTCACAATAATAACTCAAAAAACCATGATATTCTATTATATTGGGACTAATGAAAATGGAGTCAACTGATCAGAATCTAGGAATAACACAAGAGTCACTCAATATTTATCTTAGTTTATTTCCATTTTCATAGGTTTCCTTGGAATCAACTAAATAGATAAAAATTGAAAAGAATTTCATTAAAAAAATTAATATGATAATTTTGTAGCATTTTTTGTATTATTCAAATATCTAATCTTAAATTTTTTTCAAACACAAATATTTTCATTATTGATAGTAACTTCTTAAAAAACATCTAATGATTTTTAGATCAAATATTGTATAGATTAAGTGTAATTCATGATTTTTTAGTGATATTAATATGACATAAAATACTAATAAATTTATATCACACAAATTAATATATAAATTTAGTTATATCATTAAAATTTACATATCTATATTTTTCAACGTTATATCCATATTACATGAATAAAAATTCATAAATATTATCATATCATATGTGGTGATATAACCTTAGTGAACATATATCATTAAATATGGAATTGTTAATAAATCATCTTATAAATTATATTTACTTTAAAATGTTTGAAGACAAATGTAATCTATTATAACATAAGTTTTATTCTATAAATGTTTTAATTTTCCGATATATTCCATATGGAATTGAAATTTATAGTGTAATATTGTCTCTGTAATGGTACTAAAAGTAAAATCATACAATATAATTATGTCCTAAATGGAGTTTGTATCATAGATTATATGATTAGAAATTTTTTTGGGTATTTATTCATCATGGTATATGTTTTAACAAGATGTATGATTGGTTCATGGGTAGAAAAATATTGGGTCCAAAATTATGTATTGTGATTTTAGAGGATGTGAAGAATGATTACTTAGATACAAAATTATCCATACCATGAAACCGGGCCATGTGATCTGTTTTTTTATTTAGAAGTGTGTAGGATTAGTTTCATGGTTTTCATGATCAGGAAGGATAACTCTGTATGTGAAACTATAATATAAAAATTTGAAATTTTAATACAATAAATACCAATCTGGGACTAATAATCTACATTGAATTACACATATGACACTTTTGTGATTGTATATAATATTTATGTTGAAAAATTTTAATTATTAATTGATCATTATTATTGGATTATTTGATATTAATTATATTTAATATAAAGTCAATAAATACATTCATCCATGATCAATCTCATTTATCCCTTCATAAAATACATCAGTTTATCAATTAGATATACGATAATGAGATGATTAAATTTTTAAATAGGTTTTTAATTATAGAATTTATTTTATTATTTATATCTTTATGATTATGGTAATATATAAATCTAGAGTTCTGTATTTATAGTTTGAAAAAGAAAATATTATAATGATAATTGAGGTTAGTGACTCTAAATCTTATCTTATTTCTTTTGTTACATTTATTGATCATATTATAATGTTCCTTGATGTATGATTCATTATATTAATCATGTTATTGTTTTAAAATAATTTATTTGTGGGGGTGTGATATTGATATTGATGAAATGTATAGAAATAATTCTTTTAAATAAAAATTATAAATGCATTATTTGGATAGATTTTGATAATAGATTAAGTGGTTTATTAAATGTAGTATTTCAATGACATTAATCAAATTTGTTAAGTGGAAGAGATGAAGAGGGTGGGGGCTTTCAAGGTAATGTCATGGATTTTTTATTTCAATGAAATGTATTGAATTTTCATATTAAAATATGATTAATTATATCTAGTATTCCTATATTTATTAATAGAGATGGTATTCAAAATATATAATATTTTGATATTATATTTCGAATATTACGACATAATGAATAATTGTTTGAAAAGGAAAAAATATATTACAAAATAATATGATTTTGATATTTCACTGAAGCTTCAAACATCATCGATAGAAAATGATATGCTTGAAATTAAATAAATTAAGTTACTGAATATAATATTTTGATGTGTAAACCTTGTAATTGAATGAACTAATAAATTTGAAATTATATGTGGAATATAATCAGATTAATGAATGAGTATTATTAAAAAATAAAATTGGAATTTGAAAGAAGTAATGATATGAAATTTTTTTAGGCATTATAAACATGTATTATTATATTTTGTTAGTATAGTGATGTATTATTTAGTACTCACCATTTACTAATAATATATATCCTAATTTTGATCTATCATGCTCAAAAAACCATGTTTTATTCCATTTCAAGTACACTTGAATGTCCAAGATGTATGGATGGTCGACCATATTTAATATATTGGATATTTCATTTTTATATATGGTATATTATATTTGATTATTATGTTATAGACCATTGTTAATTAATACATTGGTAAGATAGTTGTTATATTAGTTTATGAGGCATTACATTATTTGTGTTCGGTTGTAATCCTCTAAATACAAGAGGAATATTTTTAGCTAGTAAATAGATTTATGTATTATTTAATGTAAATTGTGGTTGGATAGATGTGTTTGGGGGATCTATTTTAAAAAAGGAGTCTAGCTAGTGAAAGTGATATAGTTTTTCATGAAATATCTGCTCCACCTCCTAGATGGTGAAATCCATTTAAAGTCAAATAAATTAACATGAATTTGTAGAGTGCTAAAAATCCCATTAGCAAGATTGTGGCCTTTAGTGGGGCTCACTAGGGCACTTATTATTTTGTATTTCTAAAATAAAACTCATACACCAAGTAATAGATATTTTCTCACGATTTAGTATACTCCTAACACCTAGGGATCCAATGAAATTATTTTTTTGTTCTCTACCTTACTTATATAACATTTTTTTGATGCTTAGACATCAATTTTATGATGTGTTCTACATTGGTTTAGTTCCTACTTGACATCGATCTACACACTTTAAATTTTGATATTAAAAACATGTTTGATTATTAGATTAGATATTGTTATAATGTGATTTCTAATAGTTAACAGTGGATCCATTGATCTTTTATAGAATTAGAAAAATGATTGAGAGAATCAACATCCCCACAATATAATGATATAGATCATTGTCTGTATAATATCATCATTATTATGTTTAATCATAACCTACCTTTTGGTTGTTCTTTCTTCAGGACCTTGATCCTATGATTATAAATTGTATCGATTCATGGTTTTTCTATTATTTTATGGATCTTTTGGACTCATATGGTTACACTTGCATCTGAATCTTCATTCACATACAATATGAATCTCTAGATATTAGAGAATATATATTTTGGATTATTGGAATGATTTTTTGGAATTCATTTGTATATCTATGATAAATATGTTTAACAATTATTCTTATGTGGTGTGCATTTTCATCCCTATAGAACCTTTTTTTTATTATTACTCATATATGGATTGTTATGTATTATGGTAATTCATTAATTACATATTATTTTTACCTGCCATAGTTATATTATAACCTATGTGGTGTTCTCTCACATCATCAGTTGAGTGTGTAGATAATATATATTGAATTGCCCCCATAGATGTATTTATTTCAAACTGTTTGAAAAGTACTTGGGAAATACCAACTAGTTGGATGCAACACTTAAGTTTATTTATTATCCCATCAAGGTGGTGTGTCTAGAAGATGATTAATGTTCCATCTCGCAGTGTTCCATAACTATAATAGATACTTTAAGAGTATATGTTATATTAATTGTTCTTGTATAATATATTTCATTTTTATATATATTATGATTTATTTCATGGAAAATACATGTATAATTTATTAACATACGTTAGGGGTTGGTTTTTGTTTCCTACAGGGTCTCATACCCATAAATTAATCAATAATTTTAGTGCACCCGTGGATTTAATTTCTAAGGATACATTGAAGAGAAAGGCCCTAGTGGTGGATAGATGATTTGAAATAAATATTTTCAAACATTTTTTTAGATTTATTTCTTGTTGGATGTGTTCTAGTAAATTTGGTTAATGGATTGAAATAGTACTATGATATTTTTGTTTTGTTAAAAATCATTTATTTGGCATGAAATATTGTTTCTACATGGGATATTTTATTTTTAAACACTATTACTCAAATGGTTATTAGTGTATTATGTATATGTTCACTATTATTATATCATACCTTATTATTTCCTAATTCTATTGGAATAGTCTTAATATGGTGTTTTGTAGACTGTTGAATCTATGTGTAAACCTCTTGCATATGAGGAGGTGTTAATGAATTTTTATTGAACCCCCACCATGGACTTAATGGATCCAGTTAGTGTGTTACAAAATGGTATCATATGCACCCAGGTTCACTATCATGTTCGTCTATTTGACATTATTTGGGACATGGTACATAGGTTTCAAAATTGTTGAGAATTGAGCAGGGGATTTATGTTAGTTCTAGAAAATTAATGGAATGTGGAGCTCTATGTTACCGTGAATGTGGTATTCTGTACCCTAGATTATGATACATTTTTTAAAATCTTTTTAAGTCATGCACATTCTTCTTCAATAATATTTTTTACTATTTACTGTGTGTTCATGAATCATATTTTGGAACAAAGGATTCATTTCTCTGTAAATGATGATTGTATTATATGGATCCCAAATAATTGAATTATTATAGGAGTTATGATATGTAGTTGGTGAATTACATAATGAATTGTATTATTTGGGAAAATTGTATTCTATACATGAGTGTATATAAGTTGTTGTGACTAAAATATATGTACTTAATACTTCTCATTGATTTTAGGAAGTAATTATGGGGTTATTACTTTTTCATGTGGGAAACATATTATTTCATTATATTTTGTGACCTATTAATTGTGATGGTGTGGTTTTCAGTTTCATTTTTACGTTTTTAGTGTTCAAGAAAGATTATTAAGGCATTAAAAGAGTTTTTTCTTATAATTAAATGAATTTATATTTATAACACCTATCATATTAGTTGATAAAACTAACAATTATGCCATTGATTCTCAAGTGGTTCAGGATATAGAACTAGTCTATCCAAGACTCATTCAACTAGATCATGGTTAGGGAAGTGGATACCATTGCAATAGACAATTATTGGATTATTCTTCTCATGAATTTTTTCTTCATAACCCCCAATATAACATACTCAATAGAGAAAACCATATCTCTCGGAATGGGATAAGGGTCCATGATATAATCTTGTTCATGGTAGAGACCCCATATGATGAGAAAATGAAGCATGTGACATTTATTATTTGTGTCAATGATTGATAATGGTGGTATGTAATTATTTTTCCTTATAGACTCAATAGGATGACATGTGAAACCTTCAAGTACATATTTTTCAATGAGTTTTTCCTTAATTTACATATGACATGTCATTTAGGATAGTTCATGGATCCCTATTAGGTACTGCTGACACTTCCCATATACTTGGCATGATTTATAGATATCATTCTCTTTTCTCCATTTATAGCGGTGAATTGGGGAAAAAATGCCAACATGATTGAGGATGGTCTTCACTAAAATCTAAAATGATTTGTATGGAACATCGTTACGATTAACTAACCTATAGTGCATTGTATGGAACTGGTGATCAAGAAGGGAACTGAAGAAGGCAATGCTTTATATCTTACTTTTGGTATCTATGGATCAGTGGGTACTCTCTCCCATTTTATCTAGGGGTCATATTCTTGGAATAATAATATAATGTTATAAGATTGAATGAATGGTGGTACTCATCTCTATAATGATATAAATGGTTCCTAATATCCATATGGGAAAACGACTCTCTTATGTTCTAAAAATGAGTAATAGGGAATCTTTCTAAATGATTTTAACCATTTTTATTAGACATATCACAGGTGTGGAAAGAAAAGAAATTTGTTGTAGTTTTTTGACAGAAACATGAGGATAATAATAGCTTGTGTTGGAATGAGAACATTGATATATGTGACGACCATGAAAGGTTCAGTTAATTAGGTGATTCAAAAGACTCTAGGAAGTCATTTTGTGATTGTTGGTATAAATCATTATTTTGATCATGCTATAGATAATGTTGGAGGAGGTCCTCCCATATACGTGGTATGGTGATAATTTCATTAACTATATCGATTCAATAATTTTATACTGGAGCATTCAATATATTTATATGTAATAAATAATTCAATTGGAGAGGGTTGCCTATAATTTTCTTCAATGTTTTTGTCTGTTCATAAACATATATGATGAATAGTAGATTGTAATCATATCTATCTATACAACCTGAGTGTGTTTTCTAGATTCGAGAGCGTTTATATCCTCACAACTCTAGAGATCAATGGTTTTTATGTCATCCTTTTAATTAATTGGTTAACCATTTACTTCGCAGATATCGATTGTTATCATAGAGAAGTTACAATTTTTTTCTTAATGTAGAATATTTTATACTAACTATTGATTTTGACATTGATGAAGGTAGTGTGGGACCTGACTATTTTTTGTGGAAATTATTTTAGAATAGGTGGATAGTATAATAATTTTATAATATAAGGCATTGATTCTATCCTCTTTCCCTATTGTATGAGAACTATTATGAAATGACTTTGTATATTATTTTTTAGGGGTACCAACATATAAGGGAGTTGAGTTTGAGATAAAAATGTTATATAGCATACAAGACATACTGATTCCACCATAATGCAGGGAACCATATGAGTTGGAAGAGATTATGGTGTAGCTAGATGATATTGAGGAGAAATATTCATCATACCAATCACTTCTCCTTGGGGTCTTTCGATATAGGATTCCAAGATATAGGATTTTATTCAATATTTTTTTGACACTTTACACCAATGATCGCTAACTGGAGAGTCCATGACATTCACTGATAGTTCATTTTACCCCAAATTCCATCATTCCAATGGGTGTTTTCATTCATTAATTATTCATTGATGTTTTATCCTTGATCGAAATGGGAGGATGGGATGTCAGGTCCTCATTCTATGGATTCCGCCGCAAAATTCATTGCCAAGTCCGAGTCTCCCTTATTGATTAAGAAGTTGTTTGTGGAAGTCATTCCTAGTTCCATCTCTTCTTTGACATTTGTTAATTATAATAATTTTGTAAGGATATTAAAAATTTTCCTATCAGGGTAGAAACATTCTTATAAGAAAGTAGCCATTTTGGGAAACACTGATCATTTCAGTATACTGAAGCATTGGAGTAGTTGTATGCTTTTTCATTAGAGGGATTATAACGGGTGATGAAACCCAATGATTACGATCAATATCATAAGGTTTGTTATTCCAAAGCCACGTATCTGAGGTTTTCAAAGGCATAACATGTTTAATAAGGGGTATACCATCAGTTTATAATCTACCAATGATAGATCATACTAATCAAAACACATATGAAGGTCAATCAGATAGGCACATCCCTTGAACGGAGACCCTTTATAGTTTACATGATAGATGCATTAGAATGCCCAATAATGAATGAATTAGGAATGATGTGTCCCATAATGGGAGGGTTTCACCTAGTGAAGCATGATCTAGGTACTACTTAGTGTGGATCAATAGAGGAGGTACCCAATTAGGGGGACACCAAGTTTTTCCAGGGGTGTGGATTGAACCACAGGAATGCCTCTTTTAGGCCCTATCTATAATATATGTATTAAAACACACATAGTTTAGAGGGCTGATTTGGACATTAAACATGGATAATATCCCAATGCAAGATAAGAACTCCTTGGAGGGTGAATGAATATTATGTTGTGATTTCATGAACTTAGGTTCCTAGGTAGTGAAAGGAGCATAAATGGGATGAATAAGGCTTGTTCACTGGGATGGACCATGGGGAATGATATGAATTCACTATGATAAGGCTGATGTCATGGGGGATATGGCTAGGGATTATGCATGTGAGCTTCCCAAATGAATGGCATGATCCAACAGGGATGTGGTGGCCCTTGTAAGAGTCAGGATAGATGATGGAGGGTTGGATGAAGTGGTTGAAATGGAATTGATGGAATCGATATCAAGATGATGGTGTTGGACATAATGGTAAGGGATGTTTCCTACATATTATAAAAGTACCACTTGGGGTATGGATTTTATTATTTTTCAAATTACTTTTACTAGTGTATAGTTAGGATTAATAGTATATAAATATTAATGTGAAGTCATATGATGAAGAAGATCCAATGTTTGTGGATCTTGGATGATGTTTTCATGTCTTGATATTCCAACAAACATTTGAATTGTTTGAAGACTTTTAGTTTTATAGTATTGACTTTATAATTGGTATGGATTCATTTGACGACATTGGAAGTCAAGTTTTAACAATTTAATTATTAAAATATGATTATGTTTTACTGATTTTTTATTTCAAAAACATCATATGTTGTTTGGATAAATTTATTTGATGGCCTTATGAATATATTGGGAACCAAAGATGATGCCAATGATTTTCAGGTTTGATTGTAAATAATGATGTTTATGGAATATAGAGAAGCTATAATATATTCCTTGATAAATCTAACTATTTTAAAGGTGATTGGTTAGTGAAAATTATTTAGAATGATATGTATTGTGATGAATGTTGATTATTTTTGAAAAAGCTAGGTGATCACGAATTAGTATGGAGGGTGTTTCTAAAGATGTTTTTAATAGTGGGGATATTTCATAGTGTTTTGGAAATAGTTGGGCCAATAAAAGGATAGTTTATTTTTTAGAAAATGGACGAATTTTGAAAAGTGATGTTCATTGACCTCGATGGTGTGTTCACAGACTGCATATGATGTATGAAGAATAGTGATGGAAAGTTATAAAATTATGAGGTTTTTCATAGCAGCTCTATAGAGGCCACAAAGTATGTTACACAAACCATGTAAGAAAAATAGTTCATAGGAAGGCTTGTAGTTTTCAGAAGGAAAATAGTTCGTAGGATGCGTGTGTTACCCAGAAGTGAGGGGAATCAAGGAATCATTTTAGATTTTGGATTAGATAAGGTGTTTTATTGTTGGATGAAATAATCCACCACGATGAATAAAGAAAGGTACTATACAAACTGTGAAGGAAAAAATGGTTCATGAAGGGTACACCATCTACGATTAAGGTTGCACCACATTTATGTATTGAGTTAAACAGATTAGATGATTTTGTGCATTTATTTACCCATAAAAAAGACCACATTCCCTTAATTATTAAAAATTGAATTTGAGAAGAATGTATCATCATTGGGGATGAATTTGGTGAAGTTTGAAGTAGTTCTCAAGGAAGTTATTACCTGAATTATAAGGAGTCTTACGGGGTGCTATAGAGCAAAAAAGGAATGTATTCACGAAATATATTTAGTATAATAAGTAATGGGAGACCCATAATAGTGTAATTTTATATAGAAATGAGGTTGAGCCTAAATCATCAGATCTTTGTGAAGCCATAAGCTACCTACAATGCAATATCGGTCTACGGATGGTTTGATGGTCCATATAGGATGAAGTTATTCATGAAGCACTCATAATTCACGGGACATCAAAAATAATCCAAATTAAGGATGTCAACTAATGAAAAAGAAGTTCCTAGAGTTAGGGTGGTCTGTATAGCACCAACAGAACTCATGAAATCTGTTTTCTTTGTAGCAATGGTAATTTTTAGAATGGAATGCCTCCCACGAAGAACTATTTCCACATGGTGAAACTCAGTGCTCAATGAGAAAAAGACAGTTAACTAAGGCTAAATACCTTGTACATATGATAGGTGTTTAAAATCATATAGTGCATTTTGAAGAAGTTGAACATAGGACACTCGAAACATGTTGAACTCATAATTTTTAGTGATTTACGAATAATTGTACTATAAATCTGTGCTTCAGTATAATACCCCATGTTGTTTTCAATTTAAAATCTTGTTTGTACCCAATTTATACATAATATAATGAGATATAAATACCACATAGTTTGTTTCTGTGATGAAGAATCAATCATTCAAATAATCTCACATTTTCTCAAAAGAAAAAGAATGTTAGAAGAAGACGATATTGGCGAATCTATATTCAATTATTCAGGCCATACTAATTGTGATGATGACAAGAAATAGTGATCATCGTTGATATAATAATCACAAATTAAATTTTAGATTCCATGATGATGAATAATAAGTTATCTTAGTGTAGTTGGTTTAACATTGAAGATGGAAGAGTAATTAAGATAAGATGTGTTTTTAACCGAATTGATGTCATTTGATTATAATTTATGTTAGAGTTAATTTTTTCAACAGTATAATTCATTAATATTATTGTGAATTATAGAATAATATGATAGTTTAGCTATAAATCATGCTTCTAAGAAAAAGATATTATTATTTTTTGTATGTTGTTGATCGTGTAACAAAGTGAGGAAGAAGGATAATGAAAAATAAAACAAAATTGTGACATTAGACATGACATAACATGTGGGTGACTTTCTTGGTGTTGCAAATCCTTATCAATAAGGAAATAAATATATTGGGAGGTAGTAAAATTATCAATACATGTGTTGTAAGATTTACTATATTGGTGGAAATTATAAAGATATAGAGAATTGGTGAAAAACATGTTCTTATGGATAATTTTTATAGTGCCACATGATTTTAAGGGTATATCCTACATATTGTATTCTAAATAAAAGAATTATTTTCTAGTCGATTGTGTGGTTTTATATTTTTTCCACTCCATTCTACGGACACACATTATATTATTTAGTATTAAAAATTGTACAAATACAAAGCTATAACTATACTACATTCACATTCATTCATCTGACATTAAATAAGAATAAGATAATCAATATCTGAATAGGATTAATAGGTAAAGGGATAAAAAGTTAATATTTTTTAATAATAGTCCCCAACACTTATTAACCCCTCCTCTGAGTGTTAGGAATATATCAAACTGGTCTTTTCATATTTTGGTTGGTTATAAATTAATGTCCACATAATTATTACTAGGTAATTGAGACACCTAAGTAGGCAACCCATGGGAATGAAGCGCATAGATGAGGACCCGAATGAAAATGGAACTTCTAGGTGTAGGTGTGATCGTCTAGGGAAATAACAATATGAGGGAATGAAAAGGATGGGAGTTAATGATAGGATTAATTTTTTGATAGAATTTCTACATAACCTATTGAGAAAGAAATTTCATAACCTGTGCAGTTTACATGATCAAAACTAATACACGGTTAGTGGCCTAGGTGAATGGATCTGAACACCATTGTGTGGTTGATTAGGGGGATTTGTGTAAAAAAGTAATAAGGTCACATCATGAGGGTACATCCCTAGACTGATTGAAATCATGGAAGTTTGTCTCCTATCAACTGTTCAACGTTAAAATTCGCTATTAATGTGTATAGAAGCATTCGAGTTGAATCCTCAATGATGATACTTTTATACAGTGGATTTTTAAGTATATTTTATTTTGTTTGGGGGTCTGTTTGAAGAGCTTAAATGACGTGATTAATGATTGGTGTTAGAATTAACAATTTGATTATTTTTTGGGTGAGTTCATTTTTAGGAAGTTAATATTTTGATATCCTTCAGCATTGCATTATATAACATTTAAACTAACACTCACTTCACAAGATAACGTTTGTTAGAATTCCTAAGTGTTAAGGCTTTAATCCATGAATTATCATAACATAGGGTTCTAATATCAATCAGATCTTTTTGATGGTAGTGTATTTATGGTACTAATAATCCATGGAAACCACACGTTAAATAAAACAATTCATTAGTCCATGACATATTAAGTCCAACATACACAATGTAAAATTAAATAATACTCATCATGAAAAAGATATTAATAGCTTAACATCCATATATTTGGAATCACCCCAATGGTATATTTACTCATACATTAAGATAATAAAAAATTTGGTTTATTATGTTTGTGATGATAAGTAAATTAGATAAGAAAAATAATGGGATAAAAAATGAGTTGTGTTTTAAACACAAACAAAATAATGGTGATGAGAATTAAAAATAAAATTTCTATTGAATGAGGATTATAATGAAGGAAAGTCTATTCTTCATGATTTAAAATATTTTAATAGTATTAACATTTAGTAATAGAAGGTGGATGATTAAAATAAAATTGAAAAAGAATATTCCATTTAAACCAAATTAAAAAACAAAGTCATACAAGATTACAAATGAAGACAATCACCAAAGTAAATGAAATAAATGAGAGGAGGAAGGGTCTATCAAGAAGAAATATTAGTGTGGAAGGTCCCCAAATTCTTTTGTAAAGGATTTGGTCGTGACAATATATGCTCCTCTATTCTAAAATGCCACCCCCTTGCATGGATAGAAGGGGGTGTATTTATAGCCCAATGTAGTGGGCTGTTTGGATTCCAAAAATGCCCTCCACATTCATCGCCACCATGATATATTAGACATCTGAATCATGAGATATTATATTAATAAAATTTTTAGTCCAATACCTCCTCTTTCTACTCTTAAAATTTAGTGGCCATTGGACTTAAGGAGGAAATGTCACGGCTTTATAATTATACAATTCAAATCTGTCCATTTCAATCCAATATTTTTTTCATTCTAAAATGGGAATGTGTTTTTGAATAGGAAGATACCCTCAAATCTCAACACATTCATCAACAAAGTATACCGCATAAATCTACACATTCACACAACCAATGATCAGCTCGAATGTATAATAACCAATGCTTTACATACATTGTTATTACATCAAAATTGAAGCACACTTATTACAACATATAACAAAAACCTGAAAGGACCGTATAGGTATAGTATCGTTAGAAACTGGGATACATGAACAACTGGTTCATAATGTATCTAAATTGTCTCGTGTTTATTTCTTCATTTCTAGAGTCCCTTTAGGAATATCCTACATAATAACCTTTATCTTGACCTAGGGAAAGAAAACATACAAAAGGGTGAGCTTAAATGCTCAGTAAGGGTAAACAAAGGAAATATCATATTCATAAGAACATAGCATTAGGAAAATCATAACCTGTAAAAGAGAACATAATATCATAACATTGGATAATTCATAGTCGTGAAATGTAATCCCAATAATCATAACATAAAACATGAATCTTTTTGGAGTACACACATAATCAAAGAGAATCATTTTTTAGTAGTCAAGACTCATTTCCAAGACTATCCTAGTGGACAAAGTCCATTTCTGAACCGAGTTCACTCCTCGTTTCAGTCCGGTATCACTGAACCGGATTAACCAGCCATTCCATCCATGTATATCTCATGAGATATAAATCATTACCCAATGAATTGGAGGGATATATAGGTCCCACACATCTCATAATGATACCATTCTTATGTGTTCCACAAGATCATAAATCATACATCATATCATAACCCATGTAATTAAAATGGGATTCTTAAATATCATGCAAACATAACTTAAATTATATAAGATAAAAGGACTTCATAAAAATAATTCCATCATATCATAATCAAATCAATGTTAAAATAGGGATATATACAGAACCCTATATTATCTTAGATGGAAAATAATTTTGATAAAACACTTGAACCCCATTCTAGAGAAAAATATCATATCTTCTTCAAAAAGATTTTTCCATTCTAAACATGTCATTCAATTTTTAACTAGAATAAGTTAATTAAAAATAAACTTGAAAAAATTTAAATTAAGCTTCATGGAAATAATTTTCTATGAAATCATAAATATCCATTCATTCCATATAAGCTAAAAAACATTCTTCCCGTACTTTGGATGAAAAAGTCAAAAATTATCTTGCACTTAAAACCACAAAAGATTCCTTTCATATCAATTAATAAAAATCCACCAATATGTAAAATTGGATTTAAACAATTTTAGGAGGATAGAAACAATATTACATATTGAGTAAACATGGATGTGGATGATAAATATGCTCCAGTAAATACCGAAGTATAAACAATCTTGGATAAAAATTGAGATTGCATGGTTTTCCCTTACCTTAGGTCCGATATGTTTTGTATGTATCCAAACCTCCAATATAATGATTTAAATATTTTTATTGACTTATTCCAGAATATTACTCATTGTTATGTTATCATATATGGTCATATTCTTAGCTTCGTATTAGTAATATTTCATTGCCACTTGTTATTCGGGTGTTTATTTCTTTTTGTTCTTATGCCTGTTTTGTCGAATAAATTATTTTTCATCATTTTAGGTTATAGATTCCTCATTTTATAATGATATTAGTGTAATATATATCATATTTATTCATTAAATTCATTTATATAATCATTATTCATTGAATATCATGTAGAACGAGTCACATCACATCATGGAGACTGTTGGCCGTACGTACGAACGAGCGATGATATCGTTCCAATGATCATGGAATTGTATTGAAGTGTAAACTATTTCAGAATCAATATCACTTTACAATAATAATATATTGTTATTATTTACACCATTATACCCATCCAAGTAAGGTAGTGGTGGAAAACATATTACACCACCGCTTGGAGACGGTATTCTGTACGTACGCACGTGCGCTGATTTCGTTTTCCGTAGGATGGATAAAAGGTGACATATGGTTGTTTCATATTTATAATAACATATAATAATATGAGTTATACTAATTTTATTATTTCATAATGAAACAAATAAGTATGAATAACTAGAAGAATAAATGAAGTTGATATAGTCGGTAACATACATTACCTCTTCGTTGAAGCGCCTCTTCTTAACCTCCTCTTATGGCAGTAAAGATGGCCTTTGAAGATTACCAAGACCTCTAGGATGTATCTAGGGAAGTGAAGAATTGAAATTGGCAGGGTTTTCCCGTTCATGAAGGCTCAAAGTGGTGTGAGGAGGAGAGGGAGGAGGTTCCCTTTTATAAGGGAGGAGAAGGGCACCTTAAGAAAAAAAATATAATATTATTTTATAATAAAGTCATATTCGGTTTTTAATATCTCCAAATTGATTTATTTATAAGAAAAGGTGGGGAGGGGTTTAAATCCTCTCAAAAAATAGATTTTAGACAAGTTTAGGTTACTATTTTAACCTTATCTTTTAGATTTAACTCAAAGTTAATATTTTTACTTTTACCGTGTATTCATGTTTTCTTGCACTATATGGTTAATAAACATACAATAACAAGCCAAAAGAACCCCAAGTTGTTCATTATAAATACATATAACCTTATCTAAGTTATTTTTCTGAACTTTATATTTTTAGGGATAAAATAACAATTAATATATAATATTTGGTTTAATAAACTATTTTATGTCAATTATGACACTATTTGTTAATTGATTTTTCTTAAAATTATAACAGAATGATTGGTTCGAAAAAATTTAATTAAATCAATAATAAAATGTCATATTTACCTATAAAATTAGTTTAATTCATAAAAGGGCTCAAATTGTATTTATTTGGTTATTTATAATATCAATTATGTTAATATTTCCTTAATATGGTAATTACTGCATCATCATTGTGTAATAATTAAATTCAATTATTTAATGTTTAAAAATTATAAATAATTTAAATTATGCAGGATCCTTTTTATCATTCTAATTAATATTTATAGTCAAATTTATCTTATGTACAACCCTATATTAAAAATGTTTTTGTTATTAAATCTGTTTTTAACTCTTTTAACTTGTCTTCAAATAAAATAATAATAAGTGTCCTAGTCTAATCCAAGAGGACCTAAATGGTCATATTTTATTCTTAAGGTTGTTTTTGGTCTAATTAATCTTATAAAATAGAATTAGGACATGTGTTAGGGTAGTAATAATATAAGTTTTACCCTTAATTACCGTATTTAATTTTAACCATGGTAAATAAAAGTAAAAAGTTAAAATTCACCAAAAATTATTTTTATCTTATTGACCCACATTTTCCTCCATGATATTAACCTTGTCTCTCGGATTTTCAAAATTCACTCACAGAAGCGGTAAAATTATGTTTTATATAAATTTTTTAACTCTCCTAGGAGGTGGGTAAATGACGGTGAAATGTTCAATAAAATTTTTATATATCTAAAATTATTATAAAATGACTCAAATAAATTACTTTGAACTTATATAGTTGTTATGTATCAGTTTTGACCTAAAATAAATTTAAATAAAATAAATGATTATTTAAATAAACAGTCGGTTTTTAAATATTAACCCAGTGTTTTCACTATTCAGAAAAAATTGATAGTTTCAGAAAATTACCAAAAATTTACCCTAGGCTAATTTCGATATTCTGAATCCAAAAATGAAGTCCATTTTGAATGGTAAAATATAAAAAAATATTAAAAGTGGGTATTACTATTTATAACGGCTAGTTTCAATAATATTTTAATATCATTTCATTGTTTAGTGATACTCGGTATTGTATACAATGGAAGCAATCGAGGAAGGTCGCAATTGCGTGAAAAGTAACCCAAGATAGTTTTTTGTGTAGTGAATGATTCCTTTGATGATATATATCACATAAAAACAAAATATTTCTCATAAAAATCATAGGTGTTACATTCTACCCCCCTTTAAATGAATTTCACCCTCGAAATTCATCACTTTGTAACAAACATATGAGGATAACATTCCCTAATCTTATACTCAAGATACCATGTAGCTTCTTCTAATTAGTGGTTCCTCCATTAAACTTTTACCATGACAGTGGTCTTGTTCAGTAGAACGTTTTCACTACGATCCAAAATCTCTATAAGATGTTCTTCATAAGAAATATTATGCTCCAGTGGTACAACTTTTGAGCTAAGTACATGTGAAGAATCAGGTATATACATTTTGTGGAGAAACACATGGAAGACATCGTGAACTTGAGAGAGATTCGGTGGAAGCACCAATCGGTATGCTACCTTCCCAAAATGATCTAGTATTTCAAAAGGACCAATATACCTAGGGATCAACTTTCCCTTCTTTCCAAATCTCATTACTCTCTTCCAAGGCGATATTTGAAAGAACACTTTGTCACCCACTTCAAACTCTAGGTCTTTTCTTCAGGTATCAGCATAACTTTTTTGCTGACTCTAAGCTGCTATTATGTGTTGTTGAATAGATCAGACCTTTTCTTCCATCTCATCAACAAGATCATGTCCTAATAGCTTTCATTCCCCAACTTCATCCTAGCAAGTTGGAATCCTGCATTTCTTTCCATACAGAGCTTCATAAGGAGCCATCTGAATACTGGAGTGAAAGATATTATTATAAGAAAATTACACCAATGGTAGGTGTTGATCCCAACCACCTTTAAAATCATTATAGCAAGCTCTTAACATATCTTCGAGAGTTTGAATTGTCTTCTCAGACTGATCGTCTGTCTGAGGATGATAAGAAGTGCTGAAACTCAACTCTGTATCCAGAGTATGCTGAAGAATTTTCCAAAACATTGAGGTAAACCTCGGATCCCGATAAAATATAATGTAATGTGGTACTCCATGCAATCATACCACTTCCTTTACATATATCCTGGCAAGCTGATCAAGAGAGAAATCCTCTATAATATCAATAAAGTGCGACGACTTTGTAAGATGATCAACTATGACCCAGATAAAATTATTTCCTTTGGATGTTTTAAGAAGTCCGTTTACAAAGATAATAGTGATGTTTTCCCATTTCCATTAGTGTATGGGTAATTATTGTAACATCCCCTTAGAATTATGTCTCTCAGATTTAACTTGCTGACAAACCAAGCATCGAGATACATATTCATCAAAATCCCTTTTCATGCAATCCCATAAGAAGTACTATTTCAGGTCCCTAAACATCTTCGGTATTCCAGGATGAATAGATAATGAAGAACTATGAGCCTCATTTAGTAGATCCTTCTTTAATTCATGGATTTCAGGAACACAATTCCGATTCCGGAATCTTATTATCCCATCAAAATCAAGGTTGAATTCAGGAACATTTCTCACCATCTTTTGTAACTCTACATCTTCTTTATATGAATCTTTAGTCATCACATGTATAGGATTTTGAACATTCATTTGTGAAAGATAATATTTTCCCCTTCCATTATAATCCCCAGATCCATCCATTGTAAATCCATAAATATTTGATCTTTTTTTATCCTCATCATGGATAATCTCACATGGTCTTGTCGAATTAATGCGTCATCCACCTTATTTTCTTTCATAGGGTGGTTATGAATTGAGCAGTCATAATCCTTAATCAGCTCCAACCATCTTCTTTGGCGCATATTCATCTCCTTTTGTGTGAAAATATACTTTAAAATTTTATGATCAGTATAAATATCACACTTTTCACCATAAAGATAATGCCTCCAAATCATTAATGAAAATATTACCGCAGCTAACTCCAAATCATGAGTTGGGTAATTTTGCTCATGGATTTTCAACTGTCGTGAGGCATAATCTATAACCAGATCGTTTTTTATGAGAACACACCCCAATCCCTTCTTGGATTCATCACATAAGATCACAAACCAATATCCACTACAAGGTAGTGTGAGCACAAGTGCACTAGATAACCATATTTTTAACTCCATGAAATTCTCTTCACACTCCTCTGTACAAACGAACTTAACTCCTTTTCGACTCAACCTGGTTAGTGGATTAGATAATTGTGAAAAATCATTCACAAAACGTCGGTAATATCCAGACAAACCAAGAAAACTTTGGATCTCAGTTACTATTTTTGGTCTCGACCATCTTTTAATAACCTTTGTTTTTGCAGGATCCATAGATATCCACTCTTTTGAGATTATGTGACCAAAAAATGAAAATTTTTTAAGACAAAATTCACACATGGTATATTTGGCATAATGTTTCTCCTTTATTGGCGTCCTCAATACAATTCTCAAGTGATCTTATTTTTATTCCTTGATCATTGAATAGATATTAATATCATCTATAAAGACTACCTCAAACTGATCATGATAGACACTAATGACTCTATACATTAGATCAATGAAGATAGCAGGGGAATTAGTAAGACCAAATGACGTCACTATAAATTCATAGTGTTCAATCCATGTACAGAAATCCTTCTATGGTATATCCTCCCTTTTGAATCTTAATTGATGATTACCTGAACGAAGATCAATCTTGGAAATGTATTGAGCTCCGTGTAGTTGGTCAATAAAGAAATCAATGCTTGGGAGAGGATATTTTTTCTTGATAGTGATCTTGTTAACATCTCGATAATCAATACAGAGTCTCATTTATCCATCTTTATTCTTAATAAACAAAACATGTGCTCCCCAAGGTGACTCACTATGGCATATGAATCCCTTATCATGATTCTCTTGGAGTTTCTTCTTCAATTCCTGCAACTCAATTGGGGCCATTCTATAACGTGTCTTTGGAATAGGCAATGCACCCGGTATGAGTTCTATTCAAAACTCAACTTCACGATTTGGTGGAAGACCTCGAAATTCCTCTGGAAATACATCATCAAACTCTCGTACAATGGGAATATTATTAATCGTGAGTTTCACAAAAACAATTTGAGATAAATAAACTTCATTTAGTGGAATCAAGACCCATAAGATGGAATAAATTTCCACTAGAAGGTTATGTTCATACTTTCATCGAAAGCTGATCATAGACTGATCTGGAATATGAAATTTGACTTCCCTTAATTAGAAATTGATATGAGATCCATATAAAGAAAGTTAATACATGCCATGAATCAAATCAAATTATACAAGATGAAGGATCACAAGATTTTCAGGAAGCACTTTCCCAGAAACTTCAATCGGAGAATAATTGTAAACATTTGATGCAATTGTTGTGCCATTAGGGGTTCTCACAGATAACTCAATATCAAGCTGCTGAGGTAATATGGCGATAAACATAGAAAATTATTCAGAAATAAAAGAGTGGGTGGATCCATAATCAAATAAAACATTTTCTACTTTAGAGTGGATGGTAAGTGTACCTTTCACCACATCGTTATCATACTCCACATCGCTGATAGAAATTGCATGTGAATTTCCTTGGTATTTGGACTTAAGTGTCTGTTGACATCGATCATCTAAAAAACCCATGGATTAGAGAATTAATTGGAATAATGCCCCACTTCCTTTCACTTGTAAAATTGATGTGTAGGAGGTGCACTTTGTGTAGCCTTTTCTTTGTTCACGTCACTAGACATATTCATCCCATCATTGTGGATTTCAAATGCCCGATGACCTTCCATTCCACCTTTGAAACATTTACGTGTCCCTTTAACAGAACTCCCTCCATGTTTATTCCATCACATTTATCATAAGTTAAGATTAATACTCTTTCCAGTGTTCTCTTTAGATTTTCCTTTGAATTCCATTTTCATCTTCTTATCAAACGCATATGACTGATGGGTTACTCCAATCTCCATATCAACCTTGAGAGCACATCAAATGATTTCCTCGTAGCTATCGAAGTCCCTTATGGCTAACACCCTTTGAAAATTTGGTTTTTGCCCACTAAAGAATCGATCGATCTTACTCTCAGGTTGGATAATAATCCCAGAAGCATACCTTGAAAGTCTAGTAAAAGTTTCTTCGTAGGTACCAACAGATTCATCATCCTTTTGTTTTAGTTCAAGAAACTCCTTCTATATCTTTGTTCAAAGAATATTAGGGAAGTATTTATAGAAACATAAGTTCTTGAACTCATCCCATTCTATGGACTCAATTTCATCTTTTGGCCTCGTATTCTTGATAAGATTCCATCATTGATCAGCTTCACCTTCCAAATGATAAACTGCTAACAAGACTTTATCATGTTCAGAAAATTGAAGAACTGAAAATTTATTTTCAGTGGTACTGATCCATTGTTCAGCCACTAATGGATCAGTAGACCCGCTGAATGAGGGTGGAAGCTACCTCAGGAAGGATTCAACAGATTTTTTCTCCTTACTTTGCTCGTTTGGAAGTCCTGCATAATTCATAGCATGAGAAAGTTGTGTGATCATGGCTACAATATTTTTTATTCCATCTCCCATAATGTTTGGATGCTCAGGGGTACAATCATTTCATTTCCCGTCGCATTCCGCATTAACACGGTTCATTCGGGTTCTAGCCATTGACTAAAACCAATATCAATAGTGTGAGCAACACTAATTAGAATAGGAAAACCAAATAATCCAAAATAAAATTTCAAACATAAGGTCTTATCATAGGCTATTCCTCGACATCTCTAAAAAAACTAAGATTGTGTTCTATGCTTAGATATATCCTTAGGGTTCTTACTAAGGATTTCATATCCTAGTTTCCAAAGGCTGACTATACCCTCCCTCTGATACCAACTATAACAACCCATGCTTTACATACATTTTTATTACTTCAAAATTGAAGCACAATTATTAAAACATATAACAAAACCATGGAAGGACCATATTGGTATAGTGTCTTTAGAAACTGCGAAACAAAAAAATGTTTCATAAAGCATATAAATTATCTACCATTTATTTCATCATATCTAGAGTTCCTTTTGGCATATCCTACTTAATAACCTTATTCATGACCCGGGGAAAGAAAACATACAAACGGGTGAGCTCAAATGCTCATTAAGGTTAAACAATGGAAATATCATATTCATAAGAACATAGAATTTTGAAAATCGTAACCTGAAAAAGAGATTATAATATCATAAAATTAGATAAATCCTCCTCTAATGGCCCGAAGGCCTTCATTTTTTATTGATTTTTGATAAATCACCTTTCAAGGGGTGAGGTGTAACCCTTACAAGGCCTGTAGGCGTAAGTATTACATGGCCCATAGGCCTTAGAGGAATTCATTGCTTGTAGGCTTTCAAACATTACATACAACCCAGACTAACTACATGGAACTGCTCCTCCCCAGCATCTTCATCGTAAAATCAGCTCTCCACCTTCGCATGGCTATTCGGCTAGGATATCCCATGCATGCACAGGCTTGTCCCAATGGCAGGTGTCATACCCTCTCATTCTTGCAATCCGTTTAGCTTCTACGGTGGTGAAATCTCCTTTCTCATCCTCCTTGTAGAGAATGTTTTTTGTAGGTAGTCTGGTTTGCATCTTCACGTAAGGTGGCCCGAAGGCCTTGAAGTGGCTCAAAGGCCTTACTGACCCGAAGGACTAGGTGGCCCGAAGGCCTTGCAGGACCCAGGGACCAAATCGGTGGCCCAAAGGCACAAACAGGGGCATATTTTTGGCTGCTACAATGTCAAACATTGCCTGCTACAATTCCGCTACAGTACCTGCTATAGTACTATAGAGTTCCCGCTACAGTACTGCTACAGTACATGCTAATGTAATGCTACAGTGCCTGCTACAGTAACCAGGAAATTCTGTCTCCGCCTGGATTTGATCCCTGGTCACTTGGATGCACTTACGGAGTCCTTACCAACCGGGCAAAGGCTCATGTGACAAAAAAATGGGATAAATCGATGTACTGAAATGTAATACCAATAATCGTAACCTAAAAAAAGAAACATTGTGGCATGCACACCTAATCATAGAGAATCATTTTTTAGTATTCAAGACTCATTTCCAAGACTATCCTAGAGGTCAAATTCTATTTCTGAACTGAGTTCACTACTCGTTTCATTCCTGTATCACTGAACCGAATTAACCTATCATTCTAGCCATGTCTATCTCATAAGATACAAATCTTTACCCAATGCATTGGAGGGAGATATAGGTCCCACCCATCTCATAATGATACCATTCATATGTGTGAAACAAGATCATAAATCATACATCATAACATAACCCATTTAATAAAAATGGGATTCTTAAAAATCATTCCATCATAACATAAATCATATAAGATAAATGGACTTCATTAAAATAATTCCATCATAACATAATCATATAAATTTAAAAATAGGGACAGAAACAGAAGCTTATATTATATTATATGGAAAATAATTTTGATAAAACACTTGAACCCCATTCTTGAGGAAAATATCCTTTCTTCTTTAAAAACATTATTCCTTTCTTAACATTTCATACAATTTTAAACTAAAAGTTATTAATTAAAAATAACCATGAAAACATTTAAAGGAAGCTTCAGGGAAATAATTTTCATTGAAATCATAAAAATCCATTCATGCCGTAT
Organism: Viscum album; assembly: GCA_963277665.1. NCBI lineage: Eukaryota > Viridiplantae > Streptophyta > Magnoliopsida > Santalales > Viscaceae > Viscum > Viscum album. The sequence goes on along the minus strand of OY728157.1, from coordinate 37,377,003 downwards.
AAGTTAAAAAAATATTCTTCTCGTACATTGGATGAAATGGTGGAAAAGTATCTCGTACCTAAAACGAAAAAATATTCCTTTAAAATCATTTAATAAACATACAAGAATCGGTAAAATTGGATTTAATCAATTTTAGGAGGATAGAAAGAATACTACATATTGAGTAAACATTGATGTTGAAGATAAATATACCCCAGTAAATACCGAAGTATAAACAATCTCAGATAAAAATTGAAATTGCGAGGAATTCCCTTACCTTAGATCCGATATGCTTCGTATATATCCGAACCTCCTGTATAATGATTTAAATAATGTTATTTACTTATTCCATAATCTTACTAATTGTTATGATATCATATATGGTCATATTCTTAGCTTCGTATTAGTAATATTTCATTGCCACTTGGTATTCTGGTGTTTATTGCTTTTTGTTCTTATGCGTGTTTTGTTGAATAAATTCTTATTCTTCTTTTTAGGTTATAGATAACACATTTCAAGAATTATTTTAGTGTAATATATATCATATTTATTCATTCAATTCATTTATATAATCATTATACAATGACGATCATGTAGAACGAGTCGCATCACATCGTGGAGACGGTAGACCGTACGTATGCACAAGCGATGATATCGCTCCTATGATCATGGAATTGTATTGAAGTGTATACTATTTCAGAATCAATATCACTTTACCGTAATCATATATCATTATTTTTTACACCATTATACCCATCCAAGTAAGGTGGTGGTTGAAAACAAATTACACCACGGCGTGGAGACGGTATTCCGTACGTACACACACGTGGTGATTTCATTTTCTGTAGGATGGATAGAATGTGAAATAGGGTTGTTTCATATTTATAATAAAATATCGGTAAATGAGTTATACTTATGTTATTACTTCATAATGAAACAACTAAAGAAGAAGAAGCTGAAGAATAAATAATGTTGAAATAATCAGTAATGGATGTTACCTCTTCTTTGAAGCGCCTCTTCTTAACCTCCTATTAGGGCACTAAAGATGGTATTTGAAGAATACCAAGACCTCTAGGATATTTATATGGAATGGAGAAAATAAATTGGTAGGATTTGGCCGTTCCTGAAGGCTCAAATTGGTGTGAGGAAGAGAGGGAGGAGGTGCCCTTTTTAAGGGAGGAAAGGGGCACCTTAAGAAAAACATAAAATATTTTTTTATAAAAAAGTCATATTTGGTTTTTTATATCTCCAAATTGATTTATTTATAAGATAAGGTTTGTATGGGTCTAAATCCTCTCAATTAATAGATTTTAGACAAGTTGGTGTTACTATTTTAACCTTATAATTTAGATTTATCTCTAAGTTAAATAATTTTACTTTTATCATGTCTTCTTGTTTTCTTACACTATATGGTTAATAAACTTACTATAAAAACCCAAAAGAACCCCAAGTTGTCCATTATTAATATATATCACATTTCATTTTCATTTGACAGAACCTTAGATTTTTAGGAATAAAATATAAATTAATAATTTAATATTTGTTTTAAAAAATATTTTATGTCAATTTTGACACTATTTGGTAATTGATTTTTGTGAAAATTATTATAGAATTATTAGTTCACAAAAAGTTAGTTAAATAAATAATAACATGTCATATTAACCTATAAAATTAGTTTAATTCATAAAAAGTCTAAAATTACATTTATCTGGGAATTTAAAATATAAATTATGTTAATATTTCCTTAATAAGTTAATTACTGCATCATCATTGTGTCATAAGTAAATTAAATTATTTAATGTCTAAAAATTATAAATAAAATACCATTATGTATAAAATAATTTTATCTTTCTAATGAATATTTATAGTCAAATATATCTTATATATATCCCTATATAAAAAATGTTTTAGTTATTAAACTTTGTTTTTAACTCTTAACTCTTCTTTAAATAAAATAATAATATTTGTCCTAATATAATCCAAGTGGACCTAAATGGTCATATATTATTCCTAAGGTTGTTTTGGGTCGAATTAAAATTATCCAATAGAATTATTACATGTGATAGGGTAATAATAATATCATTTTTACCCTTAATTACCCTATTTACTTTTAACCAGGGTTAATAAAAGAAAAAAATTACTATTCACAAAAATTATTTTTATCTTATTGAACCACATTTTACTCCTTGATATTGACCTTTTCTCTCAGATTTTCATAATTCCACTCACAGAAGCAGTAAAATTATGTTTTTTGTAAATTTTCAAACACTCCTAGAAGGTGGGTAAAAGATGGTGAAAAGTTCAATAAAATTTTTATATATCTAAAATTATTATAAAATGACTCCAATGAATTACTTTGAAATTATATATGTGTTTTTTAAAAATTTTGACCTAAAATAAATTTAAATAAAAGAAATTATTATTTAAATTAAAATTTGTTTTTTAAATAGTAACCTGGTGTTTTCGCTATTCATCAAAAATTGATAGTTTTCAGAAAAATACAAATAATTCCTCTTAGGCTAATTTTGATATTATGAATCGAAAAATGATGTCTATTTTGAAAGTCAAAATTTTTAAAATTTCAAAAAGTGGGTATTACTATTCCTAATGGCTAGTTTTATGAATATTTTAATAGAATATCGTTGTTTATTGAAACTCGGTATTGCGTGCAACACAAGCTATCGAGAAAGGTCACAATTACGTGTAAAGAAATCCAAGCTAGTTTTTTGAGTAGTGAAATATTACTTTGATGATGTATATAACATAAAAAGAAAATATTTCCCATAAAAATCTTGGGTGTTATAGAATATATGTCACTTTCTGGAGAAAAATCAATAATGGTGTGATAATTTAATTTCCCATACAGAATGGTTTGATGAGTTTAAAACCATCATTTCTACACATTTTATTTGGATTTGGGACTTGAAAGTTTTATCCAGGTTGAATTGAATTGTCCCCCGACCATTGGAGGAGAATTAATGGATTTAGATATCTAGAGTGATCCTAGAAATTCTATCTTCATGGATTTCCAAGATTCATCATAGATTATTTAGGCCTTTTTGTGGACTATATGAGCCTCCAAATGGTAGAATTTTCCAACAATTCCTTCTAATGAAATGTTTTAATTGTAGTAAGGAACCCTAAAAATTATGATTCATTCTATTTGGATAATTATAGTGACAAATTTTTTTATAAAATCAAATAGTCTTGAATGGGGATGAATTCAAATAGTGATCAAAAAATTTATTTAATATTTAAACAGTAAAATTTTACACAAATTAGGCACATTTCATATAAATTCAATAAATGGAGTATATAAAAAGTTCTGAAAATACTAATAACATCATATCCCCAAACATAGTCTAGTGCATGTCCTCATTTGAAACAAATATAAAACCATGATAAAATCATTTTCAATCACTAATAAAAATTACAATTTTTTCCAAATCATGATTGGTTTAGACAATTTCGATCATCCATATTGAATTCTAGCACAAGTTGTTACAAAAACAATGATAAATGAAAAAAATATTTTTTCATTATGATATTTAGAAATGGAAAATTATGGCCCACAATAATATACTCCTCACAAGATAATAAAAAATATTTATGGATCTTCACTCATTCAGCAACCAAAAGTGAATGTATTATAATTTTTAAGAGGTCTCAGCTTCCACTCCATATCATAAATTGATCTAAAATCAAGAGCTATTTTTAGTGGGGTTTTTGTGGCTATGGGAATGTAGAATGTTGATATCAGAAAGATAGGAATTTGGCATTAAAACCCCATCATGGAATAGAATTTCACTTTTTTTGAATTGGGACATGAATGGAAATGGAAACATAAATATACAAGGGATTGAAAATGAGAAATAAGACACAAAAGGGGAAGTAAATTTGAAGTGGATGAGAAGATGAAATATTGACAAACCACGAATCTTTTCCCAATGATATAAGTGTTCATCTGTTTACATATTTTGAAAGTTGAATTTTAAATAGATCTCACCCTCATATCCTAACCCATGATTGACTTCCTAATGAAAATAATTTTAATTGTTATAAAAAGATCAATGGTTTAGGAAGTGTTATTTTTAACCCACCCAAGACACAACACATTCTAATTTTCATTTTTTGTCTATTTTTTTGATTTTTTTTGAACACATTGCTATATATTTTGTTCATGATAAACATATATACATTCCCAAACCCAAATTAAGAAAAAAGACTCCCCCGCACTAAAATATATGCTTTCCCTCAAGTATATTATTACATGGAGAAATCAAAAAATGGCTAACGAAAAATGATATCCTTCCCCCCCACACATATATTTCAAAAAATTATGCAATGAAAATCCATGATGATATTTGGGGGGATAAGGTATTGGTATTTAAATGTGGTTATCAAATAAAAGGTTTACATATGCTCGAAGGGGCTTTCAAATAGAGAATTAATGTTAGGGTAGTGGGAGGATATTTCAATATAGTGATTCTAAAGAGGTTTATAAAATGACTCTATCATATTAATGCATGCCAAAGTTGGAAATACAACTTGAATTTACATAAACTCTATTCTCAATAATTTGGTGTTAAAACCACACATTTTGAAAATATGGACATAGGTGGCCTTACCATGAATTAAAATGGTGTTCCTCATGGCTGGGAAAAATTATTTTCCAAATAAAAAATTCAGGATTCCAAATTATTTAGTTTTGATATAGTATTATTTATCCAAGTCAAGATTAAAATAAAAAAAACTGAGATGAAAACATGTCTTTTTACTCCGCAAAATGGTCTGTAAAAATATGAAAATTGGAAGGTGGGTATGTATGACACTTGATTTGTCATAAATTGTTAAATTAATTTTTAGTTTTTTATTGTTTTTTTTAATAAACATCCACATGAAAGAAAATGATAAAATGAAAGGGTTTGATAAAAGACGTTTTAAAAAATTAAAGAGATATGGAGACCAAGAAAGAGGGACAGAGACGAAGAGATATAGAGAGATAAGGAGAAGTAGAGTTAAAGGGAAAGTGGTTCCCTTGGTTTGGATTTGGGGGGTTCCATCTCCATCCAGTAGTGGGTCAACTACAGAAGATCGGGATTCGATGGAAATCAATGTGGTTCTAGGATTTTGGGTCCTCTTATGGTGATGCTTTAACTGAGGTCCATTAACTGTGAATTTACTCTTCAAATTGGGGTCTTGTACTTGAACTACACGAAATGGGTAAATATGATAAACAATAAAAGAAACTTCTCATTGAGAATTAAGATTACCTGGGTGAAGCTGAAATCAAGAGATGAAAACACAATACCTTTCAACCTTCATGGAATACCTTTCTTAGTATGTGTTTTTTATAGATTACAATAAGCTTTTCTTTGTACATGTCAGAATTCCCATAGGATTAAAGTTGTAGTTCCTCCAGTTCATCCAAATACCAAAATCTTTCTTCACATGATTTTTCACAATAAAAATTAATGATTTTCAGAGCCCAAAAGGACTTATGTTGGATTTCAACTAGAAAATGAAATTTTTTACAAAAAACTATCCTAAAAAGAGACATCCCAGTGTGTTTTTATAGGAAGTTCGATAAACCCAAAGTGCATCACAATGTCTTTCAAGCCAGTCTTTTTTTATGGGTTTTACAATTTTTTCAAGATCTATTTTAACTTCTCTATTAGAAAGTTCATCCATTCCATTTGTTTTGGGGTGATATTATGTTGAGTATTTATGTACAACACCATTCTTTTTCAAAAGATATTCCATGGTTTTATTACAAAAATGGGTTCTTATGTCACTTATCAAGCCCGGTGGTGTGCCAAATCGATGAAAGATGAATTTCGTTACGAACTCAATAATAGTATGTGAATCATCCTTTATAGTGGGTTTGGCCTCAACCCACCTTGAAACATAATAAACTGCACGATTAATGTATGATAATTCATTGGAAATTGGGAATGGACACATGAAATCGATGCCCTGGTCCTCAAAGATCTCACAAAAAATTGAAGGGATTTTGGGGAATTTTGTTTCTCTTTAAAATTGGGCCAAACATTTGGAAAGTGGGACATTATTGACAGAACTCATTTGAGTCCTTGAATAAAGAAGGACATATGAATACATAGTCTAGGAGCTTTTGTGAGGTCCTTTGTGGTTCAATGTGGCCACCACTTGGAAGTGAGTGACAGAATACTAAGATGGAATAATGTTCATTTTCATCAACAGATATACTAATTACCATATTTTTCCTAGGTTTTTTATGTTTATTTTCTTTCCCAAAATTTTATTTTCAATCACTATTCATCTTAATATTTTCCTCTTGAAAAAAATTTTCAGGGAAAACACCAAAAACCATGTAATTTAAAATTGGGGCATACCATCGTATTTTTAGAGTGAGAGATGAAAGGTGCTCAGGGGGGGATTCAAAATCAATGATTTTTGAATGATAAGAATTATAAATTCCACTCGAGTGATCAGCCACAAGGTTTTTTTCTTGGTCTATCATTGATTTCAAGGTGAAAATCATGGAACATTAGTATTCATATTATTATCCTCAGTTTGGAATCACTTTTCTTGAGTAAGAACGTTATAGATGAATGACCAGTAAAGATGATGATTATGGATCCAAAGAGATAATGATGAAATTTATCTAAGGAAAAAACAACTAGTTAATGTTTTTTTCAGTGACAGTGTAGTGAGATTGAGGTTTATCCCATTTTTATGAAAAAATAGACGAAATGAGGAATTTTTTCGCTTCTTTCACCAAGAACATCCCCAACGGCTCTATCAAAAGCATAAAAAATCAACTCAAATTGTAAGAAAAATATAGGGGTAGGATTGTCGGGGCAGATGTAAGATTAAATTTTAGTTCAATAATGGATTTCTTGCAAAGTTCATTGAAACAGAAAGAGACAACATTTTGGAGAAATCACGTGAGTGAGAGGGAAATTCGGTTAATTGATGAGAGAAATCAGCATGACTAAAGAATGAACAGATGTATCGAAAAGAAGTGTATTCAAGACGTGAATGGATCACTTCAATTTTAGAAAGATCAACATCAATACCATCTTTTGAATCTATGTTCCCTAGAATAATCCAATTTGAAACAATGAATTGAATTTTTTTAAAATTTAGCAAAAGGGTAAACTTGACACATTTTTGAGGAATAGAGAGTGTGAATTCAAGAAATATTCAAATGACTCACCATAAATGGTGAATTCATCCATGAATATTTCTATGCACTATTCAATTAATATAGAAAAGATACTCATCATACACATTTGGAATGTTGATGGAGCACTGCAAATGCCAAAAGGCATTCTCTTATATGCATAAGTTCTAAAGGGGAAAGTGAAAGAATTACTTTCTTGATCCTGAGGTGCGATTGGGATTTTTAATTATCTAGCATATCAGTTAAGAAAGTAATAGTGTGACTTTATGGCTAATTTTTATATCATTTGATTAGAGAATAGAGGTGGGTAGTGATCTTTTCGTGTTTCGACATTCTGTTTTTAGTAATCAATGGACACACACCAATTTTTCTTCACTTGAGTTGTGACTACATCTCCATGTTCATTTGTGACAACAATTATCACACCATTCTTAGGTACCTCTTTAATTGAATGATCACATTCACTATCAAAAATTCGGTAGATAATACCATCTTGAAGAATACTGGTGATCTATTCCCTAACTAACTCAATTATGAATGGATTGATTCTTCTTTGTGGTTGTCTAATTGGTTAGGATTATTTCTCAAATGAATGTGATCAATTAAAAAAAATGCAATGTTGATTCATGGTATGGCATATAGGGTCCATGCTAAGGCCTTTTTGTTTTCCTCTAAAAACTGATCATGTTTGGATTCTTCAGTTTTAGTAAGTGAAGCAGAGATACTGACATGATATGAGTGATCATGGAAAAATAATTCATATTTCAAGTGTTTAAGTAGATGGTTTAGATCAGTATCATCTATCATTTTTGGGTTAGACATATCATGAATGAATGAAGGGACTTCAGTTGCTTCAGATTCATTTTTCTTCATATTTTCCATGGTGGAGCAGTAGAGATCAGAGTTGTTGTGGGATTCAAAAGACATTTCAAGATCCTCTAAATTGATGGACTCTAGGAATGAGTGGTCCATATCCACATCACCATTTATGACTTCGATAATCATTGTGCAGATTTCACAAGATCATATTTCATAAGAACATGATGAAAATAATGGATTGTGGTTCCTTGGACTCTTATAAGTGACATTGAAAGCATGGATTGAGAATGTAGAGTGATCCCTTGATGTGTATCGCAAGGCTTGGAAAATTTTGAACATGACCATTTGGTCACCAAATTCCATGAATAATATTCCCTAATGGTCATCGATATTTGGTCTAGTAGTCATGAGTAATGGTCTTCCTAGAATATGTGATATCAAGAAGATTTTATCTAACATTCTCTGTCAAGGACATATAAATCAGCATAGAAGATTAGATCATTGAACCGAAAAAGGATAACCTCAATTATCCCCTCATGGATGGCTCTACATAGATTGGCTAACTGATTGAAAATACTCGTTGGGTGGATGGGACCTCGACCAATGTTGGAGAAGTTGGATTCGGGCATGACATTAGTAGAGGCTCCTAGGTCTATGAGTGCATCATCGAAGATGGAAATTCCAATTTGTCATGAAACCATAACAGTCCCTAGATCTTTTCACTTTATGGGTATAGACTTCTGGGTTGAAACATTTTGTAAGGTCCTATGTTTTCTCTCGTGGGTTCCCAATTCCATATGAAACATGACATACATAGGGATTTTTTATATCGAATCAAAGAGGGGTATGTTGAATTTAAAACATCTAAACATGTCCCGCATTTAAGGATTGGGTTTAATGGACTTATTTGGATTTTAAATGGATTCAGGAAAATGAATTGGGATCTGAAGTAGAATGGAAGGAAGTGAGGGAATTGATTCAGATTAATTTTCGAGTTTAGTATTCTTTTCAATTTCAAGGTTAAAATTCATAGGGGAGTTAGAGGACTTATCTTGAGGCATAGAAATATTCATACCAGATCTAAGGGAAATGGTTCATACATTACCCTTGGGGTTGGGTAAAGTTTGAGCTAAGATTTTGGAAGAACATTGTTGTTGTTGCTGGCTTAGGTGGTATGCCAGTTGACCTATTTGTGTTTCAATGTTCTTGAGGCTAGAACATGTGAAGGAGGAAAGATCATCCACTACACTTTCACATGGTTTCCTAGAAGAATAGGATTGTCCAAGATTAGGATTAAATTGATTATAGTTCTTGGGAAAGCAATTTAATAGCTTTGGGAATTTGGAAGCCTCACTAGGATAGTGGAATCCATGAGGTGGACTGTTCCATTGAGGTTGAGGAACAAAATGGTAATGTTGTTTGATGTTACCAAAACCTTGGCCATATTGAAATTGGTTTGGGATTTTTGGAGGGAATTGATGTGGATGAGAAATGGGATTCACATACCTCAAGTTAGAGTTATATGTAGTAGAGAAGGGATTGGAATGGGGTTGTATGACATTTCTAACAAACTAAAATGATTGTTGAGGGTCGGGGTTCTGCTGAGCATATGCTGTATTGAGCTCCATTATTCTAGATAACTCGTATTTATCCTATTGAAGTTGTGTACATGTGTTAGATAGATTAAATGGGGATCTAAAAATTACAAAATTCTTGAAAGGTCATGAGAAAAGTGACTATGGAGATGATGGGGTTAGGGCTTTGGATGCACCAACTTGTTGTCACACAAGACCAGTATGTTCAATCATTCAATCAGTCATCTTGTTCAGCTCTTTGGATTGACTATCTAGGACATGATTTAATTGACAATTTGCTTGAGTATGGAATTGTTATGTCTTTTTATCCATGTTTATTATGAGATCTCTTCCAGCTGCAAGAAGTTTATCAATAAGAGAACCACCACTTGAAGAATCAACGAGGTTTTTCTCCACAGCTGGTAACCCCTCATAAAAGTAGTGGATCATGATGTGGACATGTATTTTGTGGTGTGGGAAAGTTGCAACTATCTTTTTGAACCTCTCATTGTACTCATGGAGTGATTCATTTTGGAAATGATGGATACCACTAATTTCCATTCGGAAGGAAGTAGTATGACAAGAAGGAAATAATTTATATAGGAAAATTCATTTCTTGTAATTACATGTGGATATGGAACTAGGAGAAAGGTAGTAGATCCATGACTTATCAGTGTCAGCTAGGGATTAAGGGAATGATAATATTTTGATTTGTTACTTATAAACCCCTTGAGGCTTCTTGGTAGATCACACAACATGAAACTATTTAAGATGGATATGTGGATCCTCAATGGATAGCCTGTGGAAGTAAGGGAGAAGATGAGTAAAATCTGATTTCATTTTGAAGTTTCCCTCAGTGTTTGGATGTTGAATACCATGTGGATAATAATTCTTATCAGGTGTAGAAAATTCTTTAAGAGTTTGTTCCCTAGGATTGTTCATAATAAATTCAATTTTTTTTGACAAGGACTGGTTCTTGTATTATATGATTAACTATTATGTTCTTACTAAGTTGGAGAAGTGTTTTCTCAATTACAGGTTCAAATAAAAATGAGGGTTTTTGGGAGGCTACGTGGAATTCAATGTGAATTTGGAAGAAAGAGGAAGATGGGGTTCTCTTTTCGTTTTATCCATTTATGATTTTTATGAGAAGGCATGTTTTTCTTTGTGTTTTTTTTTCAAAAACAAATCAATATATTAATTGTGGTTTTTTGCAATTACCAGAAACCATTTACTACTTAATTAGACAATCCACAGAAATGACGCCATATGAAAGCACGACTGATTTTCACCTATCGACCGTTCAAATTTTTGATGATCTTCTAATTTGTACTGCAACACTCGGGTCGAATCCTCAGTGATGATACTTTTTAATTTTTGATTATTTTTAGTTGATTGTATTTTGATTGGGGTTTTTTTGGAAGAGTATAAATGAAGTGATTAATGATTTCTATTTTCTTTAACAATTTTATAATAATTGGGGTGAGTTTATTATTAGGGATTTAATCTTGTGATATCACTGAGTTTTTCTTTATATTGCATTTTAATTAAAACCCACTATAGAAGATAACGTTGATTTGAATTCCCTGTTCTAAGGCATTAATCCAAGCCGTAACACAACATAGTGTTTTAATCTCAATCATAACTTGTTTATGATAGTTTATTTATTGATCTAGTAATCCATTGAAAATGAATATTATACAAAACAAGTCATTAATCCATGACATGTTATGTCCAACATATATAATTTTAAATTAAACAATACTCATTTCCAAAAATCTCTCAATAGCTTCACATACATAAAATTTGACACATCACAATGGTAGACCTAATCATCCATTAATATGATTAGAAATTTTCTTTATTAATTTTATGACGATGAGTTGATAAGAGATGAAAATAAGGCTATATGAAAAGATATGTGCGCACAATAGAAACACAGAAACAATAATGAGAATTAAAATTATAATATTGAATGAATGAGGAAGAATAATAAGGGAAGGATTTTCATCTTGATTTATCATATTTTAAAATAATTACTATTTATGATTCTGTGGTGGATGATTAAAATAGAAAATGATGTATGAAATATCAATAAAACAGAATTACAAAAGAAAGACTTACAAGATTAAAAATGAAGAAAAGCACCAAAGTAAATGAATTAAAAGGGAGAAGGAAGGGTATATAATTTGTAAAAATTATTATGGAAGGTAATCCCAGGACTTTCGAATTTCATTGGTCATTCCAATATATGATCATCTCTTCTGAAATGCCAAACCCTTGCAAGTAGAGGTGGGTGATGTATTTATAGCCCAATGTTGTGGGCTGTTTGCATTCAAAAATTGCCCATCCTATTACATCACCACTTTGATAAATTAGAATGAATAATATTGAGATATCCTATTCTTAAAAGGTGTATATAAATATATCCTATGTATAATCTAACAATTTGGCATCCATAGGACATAAGGAGCCAATGTTATGTCAGTTTGATTTAACAATTTTAATTTTTCCCTTTCAATCCCAACATCTTAACTTCTAAAATATAAATGGGTTTTTCAATAGGAATATGCCCTCAAATCCGAACACTTTCTTCAACAATGTCGACCAAAAAAATATCCTATATAACAATGAAAAATCTCAGCTCGAATGTATGTATCATTAAGAAGGAAAATCAGTAAGTGTGTGATAATTTTATTTCCCTTACTGATTTGTGTAATGGGTTTAAAACCAACATTCGTTCCTCGAATTGTTATGGTTGGGCCTTGAAATTTTTATCAATGATGAATTTGATTTCCCCCGACATTTGGAACAATTTTATAGGATTTGTTTTCTAGAGTAATCCCAGTAATTATATCATCCTTGATTATCCAGTTTCTTCAAAAATTATTTTGGCCTTTGGGTGTGGACCATATGATCCTCCAAAAGGAAGAAGTGGCCAATGGTTCCTTCTATTGAAATGTTGTAATATGAGTAAGGAACCATTCAAAACAATAATCATTAAATTTAGATAAGTTTGTTGAGAGTCATTATTAAAACATTAAACAGATATTAATCTGGATGATTCAAATAGCACTAAAAAATTATATTTAATTTTTAAACATTAATAATTTACACAAATTAAGCACATTTCATATGAAATCAGAAGTGGGAGTATATAAAAAGTTATGAATATATTAATAACATAAGGGTTCACAAATTGTTAGTATTGGTTTTATTATACTCAGTGAGGCTGCAAACATACCCAATATAGAATATAGGAATCAAATCAAATGTAATTTGGAACATTGGATGATTGGGGATTATGCATAGTTAGCAGCCTGAGTGAATAGAATAGAACACCTCTATGATGTTGATATATGATGTGTGTACCAACATGGGAATATATCATATAATTAGGGTACATACATAGGATAGAGCACCAGAGTGTTCCATTAGTGTGGATTGGAATTTAGAGACAACCTATATACCCTGTTTAGAAGAGGGGAATCTAATCCCTTGTACTCCAGATGTTTAAAAGTGTATGGCTTACACATGGTCTGACAGGCTTGGTAATAGATAAGAACAACATAGATTGGTTTATGTGAGGTATTTTACCCAAATATAGAAGATGTAACATAATGATGATCATTCAATATAAATTAGTTACATTTTATAACATTTGTAGGGAATAAACCTCAGTGATGCATCATACATAAACGGTTTAGATGATATGGAACAAAAACCGCATAATTGGGGTGTTCCTATGTTTGGGGATTATGTATGGTTAATTTCTAAGGAAGGAGGAAACTTTGGATTACACTAGGATGGATGCTCCGAATAATGGAATTAGGGTAACTAATAACCTCTAATCCCACATGTGTAAAGAACGGTGTGAGAAAATAGATGATGAAGTAGATTAGATGGTGGAGTCACAAAATAGGTGTCAACAAGGGATAGAGTTGGTCATATGCATGGCAATAGGCCCAGGGAAACCAAGACCAAAGTGAGAGGGATGGGGAATTGAGAGACCCCTATACACATTGCATTTCTTGCCAATGCATCTAGACGAGACAAAGAGGATCTACATTGCTACATAATGCTAGAAAATCTAGGGGCTTATATAAGGATGGTTTCCCATCCCTACAGGTAGACAATTCTCCATGCAAGGAGGATCTAATTTCATGTGAGGAAGGTCGCACTCCCATAGAGACTCATTTCCCTTGAAAATTCCCAAGTTGGGGCACCACACTTTAATTAAATGATGTGAGGCTACAATTTAATGTCATGTGATGAGGATGATGGTGATTTGTAGTTTAACACCATATAGGTCGTTCAAAGAGTATTCACCTATAACCCCATGTGATTACATGACAGATACCTTTAAACTAGTGGTGAAGGGAATTCACAAAAAATTCTATGATTCAATGGGATGTATGGGTGGTCAGTATAGAGGATCACATAACTATGACTACAAGAAGAAAAAATATCTATTAGCATACCTAATCAAAGAATCATTATGTAGAGAAACTCAATTAGGAACTCCACATGAAGGACCAATAAATTATTGAGCACATTCTAAGAGGGATGCACTGTAGAAGGTCACACAATGTAGGGGGCCTCAATGAGAGGCTATTTTTGATTTTTAGGTTCTTCATAGTGGTCGGGGGACTTGTGATAATTGGATCCCAACAATGTAGGGTGACCCTACCATAGCATGAAGACGTTAATTGTAAAAAGAGTTATTTGTAATGTATTCCTTCATTGTGAAGCCTAAATTACCCCATATCACCTTCCTCCTTTGGGGAGGGAATAATTATTTATGATGGTAATCCCTACTATTGTCATGAATATATTGGGTAAAGTGAAATGAGGTTGTGCGATGATATCATACCATTGAAAATTCATTTCTTTCATGGGTCCGTAGTGATCAAGAGCTTCATGAAATGGGTGCTGGAAAGTCGAACGATTAGATTAAAAATTCTCATGAGGGTGGGTGAGATGACCTTTTATAGGAAAATGGGTCTCTCAATGCTATGAGTCAGGACACCCAAAAACGTTATCTTTGCGATGATTCATGGGGCTCATCAGACACATAGATCTGATCATCTACATCAATTATGGTGGACACAAGGCTTGTAAAAATCATGGAGTTGACTATCATCTTTATCTATGGTAGTCATAGGTATCATCAGATTAATGTAGATGACCATAAAATCCTCATGGATTTGAAAGGCTTGGTGTATCTATGAAAGAGGTTTTGATGCATTCAAATATGATCATATTTTGTTAATTTTAGCTTATATAAATCCTAAAACAATGTTGACCTTCATTGAAAAGATTTCAGTTGAATATTTTATCACCAGAAAAATACCCCCTCAGAATGAGAGATTACCAAAATAAGAGTTTCATATTCTGGGGGAATGTTTCCAAAAAAATATATATTGGTGAAGCTGGATCATGTTAAAGGAACGTGATGTGCATTGGGTGCAAATGTGGCCATGAGTGTAGCGCGAAGGCCACTGTGAAGCCTGGTGGGGCAATGTATATAGATATTGTCATTGGGGACCATCCTCCATACTAGATTTCTGTGAATTTTTTGTGTCTGAGCCTATTATTTTGGAAGTGATATTCCCCAAAAATGTGAAATTGTGAACATAGTTAATCAGTTAATTTTATTATCATAAACTATTAGAATACTAGTGTGTCTTGATACTTTGTAGATTTTCAATTAGTGAGAAGTCTACTATGGCTTGGTGATCTCCTGATTTAAGAGTTTTCTTCACAAACTATCTTCCTGAACAAAATCAATAAAGTTGAAAAAGTCTCAAAATTTGATGGAAGCCCAAGAATTTTCCCAGTATGTCCTTATAGATTTTTCCCAAATAAAGGATATAATGAAAAATATCCTATTTAGAAAGTTTGATCAGAGCCACCCCCATAACAATTCGTCGAAGGATTAGCTAACTGAATAGAAGAATAACTATCCACTTTTCAAGACACTACCTTTATATGATTTTGTTTTGAGAGAGGAATCCTTTATACCATATGTGAGAAGGGAAAAACCAAGTTACTATTTCATAGGCACAATATGTCAGTACATGTGGTTCAGAGCCGCTGATGGACACACATTGAGGGATAATTCTCCTATCACTCTAGACTACCAATACAACCATATCGACAATATCATTGAGAATCCATTTCATCTAGAGTCATCCCCACCGCAACATCGTAAAATCATCATGGTGGGGTTAAGGGATCCTATGGAAGAATATAATGATTATTGGAATGTGAAACAGAGCATAAATTTCACCGAGGAATGGGCATGATCCTTTTAGGTATTCACATCCTATGAAAAAAATCAAAGGGTAGTTACAGTGATTATGCCTTTACAAAACTATATGGGCTTCCCAATTCCCCATTTTCTAACAGAATTACATCATTACTAACATTCAATGTAGATGGACATTGAGGAAAAACATATTACATTTCTATCATGTGGATTTCGGCATCATCCTATGGGACCTCAACCAAATATGTGGTTTTCGATTTTTATGGGTAATATATGATGAATTCATCCAGGTGGAGACTACATGGGATGATCTGATGTATATTCCACATTTGAAAATGATGATTCCAGACATGGTTATGGGCATACACAAATATTTCAAAATGACATTGGATTTCCACTTTAAGTAGTGGTTCAATCATTTCCTGTATTTTCTCATTGGGGGCCACTTGAGGGAGAGGAGGATCCAATAAAACATCACATATGACATCATACCTATACATGATGGGATATATGGGTCAGGGAAGGTTATTATTGGAGAATACTGTGGGAATACCAATGGATGATACCGGGGTACAACATTACCACCGGGAATCAACCGGTAGTCATGTTAGCTGGGTTCATATCTGTTCTAATTTGTGGGTGGATTATGCTAATTTGATATTAGTATATGGGTGTGGAACTGTGAACATTCATCATGGAGGAATAGATGACAATGAGGTAGTATATCAACCTTGGAGATCCAGTTCTAGAAAAGTTTTATAAGGTGCTCTGGAATTTCAAAAAGGTAATAAAGATACGACACATTAGTGGATTGTATCGCCTTCCTATGGATGGGTGGCAATTCACATGGGGGATTTGAATACCAGAACCCCATTTCCTTATCAGAGATGGACTTTTAACCATCCGTTCTAAATGATGTTGAGTGTTTCATGTCCATGTTTAAATTCACAATGGTGTTGAACATTATCTGGAGGATAGAAAAATTCAACCTCCATCACTTTCATCTACAAAATTGAGTTACCAATAATGATTTTAGGGGAA
The DNA here is from genome assembly GCA_963277665.1 of Viscum album. NCBI lineage: Eukaryota > Viridiplantae > Streptophyta > Magnoliopsida > Santalales > Viscaceae > Viscum > Viscum album. Next base: position 37,360,151 of record OY728157.1, on the reverse strand, counting down.
CTAAAGTGCCTTAGTCATACCTCATAGCCTTTCGAGGTGAAGTACTAATTGGACGGGTGAATTGTGAGCCGGTCGTTGAACCATACACCTTGAACTGGGATTGATTTAGTTTAAATGTTTATAGAGACTAACACTTAAGGTGTAACAGGAGGGGGGGGTACGTCATGCAGGTCACTTGTGCATGATGAGGTAGCATTGGCAGTTGTTCACATGAGAATACCATAAGATGTGTAATGATCATTGCTCCACGTTTATCCACATAACGGCTAGCCATGAATTTAGAATGATATGTGAGAAATCCTACATAGGAAAAATTCTGAAACAATGGGCCATCTGAGTTAGTGACAGAGTTCCCCCTCTACCTTGTAGACAAGGTCAAACAATGATGAGAGTGAACCATGGCCATATGGATGAAAGTCATTGTATTTGCATTTCCGCAGTAACAGATCCAATAGTTCCATGGAATTCACTATACAGATGTTGGAGGAGAGCATCATTTGTAGGTCTGGGGGTCTTTTATGGTTTAATCAGGATAAATGGGGGTCCTAAAAAGGATTCCACAAGATTACTACACAAACTCCTCGGAAGCGATTTCTTTACATGGACAAACATTAAGATTCCCTCTACCCTAGGCTTGGGAAACCTATGAAAAAACATTATTTATTCCATATGAAATAAATTATTTTCATAATAACTTCATGATGGACCATCAATTCATTGTTCATGATGAAACTATATTTTTGGAATCTTAGGTAGTGGGGGAGTAGTATGTGGCTATGCTGGAAAAACTGGTACACTCTAGAGGAACCCCACGTCCAATGATGACTTGATTGAATTTATTAATATTTCTTAAATCTCTACAAAAACCATTAGATGATAAGATGGTAGTGTATTTTCCCATTCCTGATGAATAAGATGGGCCATTTTAGTATGATATTGACTGAGGGATTCCTTTAGAGGATAGAAAGGTTACAACCTCAGAGGGAATATCATTGGGTGGTTTTTTAGATTCTCTTGATGTAAGTTATAACTCATTCCCTATGGATATTATATCCCCCACGTTTTTATTGGATCCTTGACAAAACTATTCTCCATGCCGGAGAACATTGAACAAGATACCCATTTAAATAGTGATAGGGGTGTGACGATGACTATGGAGAACCAAGAATCAGGACAGACATCTAGATAAATTATATCTACAGAGTCCTGAAGTGTCGAGGATGAATGTGTCACCACATTGGAACCTTTAGAAAATTTAATCATATATGGGGGCTTTTTATACATCCAAAGGACCACATGACAAAGGGGAGAGAATGATCAGTCATTTCCTGACCACTATATGATTCCTGGATCATAGAGTTATACATGTTACTTAAAAAGCCATATTGAATAACACAGACCTTGTTTGAATATTCCTCAGAGATGAGGCCCCCCTGATGGGAAAATGGCCTAAAGAACCATGTCCCACTTTCCATAGAGGGGTTTTGATTCATATAGATCCCAGTGTCGTATTGACTAGGACATGACCTTTTGTTATCGAAAAATATTAGTTGTTGATAGTGATCCCACCTGGGATGATAGGAAAAACTTTATCGATGTTGGATCAAGTTATAAAGATCATCCTCATGATATAGATCCTGACCACACTGGCATAATTCTAGAGGAAGACCATGTCGTTGAATTCATGACCACATTTACAGAGCACGAACTAGAAATCCTAAATGAGATGAATGAGTCTTACTCTAATTTTTTTAGGAATGGCATGATAGACAATTCCATTAATGAAATTTAGTCAGGTGTATCATTTAAAAACTCAAGAACCTCAATGGTGAGAAGAATAAATATCGTTCTAAATTCATCTTCAGTTAGTCAGAACTCATTGAGAGATTTATGATTCCAAGGTGGAATCCAAAGAGTAGCTACAACTGCTGAGCCATCAAGTGGATTACCTTCAAGATAAACATGATAGGGAGCTGATTATAACATATGAAATACACTCCAATGTATGCGAAGTTGAAAGGGAAATGATGAAAATACATCAAATCATAGAGGCCACGTGACAAAGGTAGTGGAGTTGGGATGCTCAATTGATGTGTAGAATCCATATGATCCATGTAATTATATACTCCTTAACCATATTTTCTTAAACTATTAATTTTCTTTAATGGTGTCTATGGAAATCTTTATTTCATTCCTTAATTGATTCACCAAAATATTATTTATTAAGAAGCTATTGATTTTTCACTATTCTCACATGGGTTATACCCGGTGTGTGAAACAAGGGATGACCACATAATCAATAACATTATATGAAATTTACTATTAATCATTGAACACTAAGGTTATACTATTATTCACTAACCACACATAGTGTCTCTTATTGTTTCATTTTCTTTCTTAATATATCATTATTCTATATAAGAAGATTGAATTGTGTTTTTGAGGAAAAAAGGATAATATATATATATATATATATATATATATTTATATATCCTCCGAGTGGGAGAAAATTGGATTGTACAAGTTATTAATGAATTATTATGACGTGTTTCTCCTATATTGGATAAAGGGAGTATAATATCAAAATAATTAAAAAGTAAGAGTTTGTTTCATTTTAAAGTATTAGGATATATTATAATAATGAAAAAGAAAAATAGTTTAGATGAAAATAAAGTATTTATATAATATAAATGTATTTTATTATTTTCTGAAATAATGGAGATTTTTGGTTTTAGAGATGAAGGGAAATAGTGGTCTCATGAGCATCAGATCGGCATGATAATTCAATGATGAGTTTTTATATTTAAAACTAGTTTATCAATCCATGAATGAATCTTGTGATATGTTAGAAAATGATTGGTTAATAATTGATTAAAAGGTATTGAAAATATTAATAGTCTCTCAAGGATTGTTTATAATGAATGAATTATTGTATTTCTCAATAAAGTGATAAAATATCCATCACAAAGAGGGAGATTTTTTCAATATACTAAATTAATACTGAGGGGTTTTTTACTGAGAATGAATATGATAATTCCATTAAAATACACATTATTTCAATTATTAATCATCACAAAGATTTGTATACGTGTTTTAGAATGAATAGAGAGTGGATTATTTATGTATTACATGAATTCAATTTTATTCATAGGATGTAAATACTTTTATTACACTATATCGGCCATAGATAAAGGAAATTATTAATGTGTTGGAAGGAATCATCTTTGTACAGAAATAGGTTTTTAAAATTAAATATTTGTGTGGCCTCGAGTCATATAAATAGTTTTTTTATGAAAATATATGTTCACCCTGTGACCGTGGTAGATATAATGGTGGATGACTAGTTGATTTACTAAGTGTTCTAACAGAAAATGTGAAAAATGATGCATGTTTGTGAAATGGATATAATGTTGACATGGTTAATACAATGAAAATGTTTCTCATAATACATGTCATTTCCACCAATATGCAGTATAAAGAGCATTGTATTCTATAGGAAATATCAAGACATGTGCTATATAAGCTATGGACATCAAATTTGACAAAGAGGAAAAGTTATCCTAGTGTATACACACAATATAGTCAAATTCCTTTCAAAACATGAATTTTTTAGAATCATTTTAAAATGTATTGTAAGACATATATTAAGGATTGGATTATGGAATTTCTCTAGGATGGAGTCCAAGATCAATGAATTTAGATATCATGATTTTATTATGATTTTTATTTCATTTTGATTTATAATAAATATATTTGAAATTAAAAATATTTATATACATTATGAGTTTATGTACTAAATGATGGGGTACATGAATGAAACGAATTGTATAAGTTCCTAGACTTAAAAATTACATAATCTAGTAAATCCTTTTTGGAATTCACATTCTCATATTCACAAATATATTTTTACTTTAGAGTTTTCGATTATTAGGAAATAATTATTATATATAAACCCAAAAGAATGAATTGTGGCCACTACAAAATCTGAATCCACTTCTCCCATAATACAAATATTTTTAATAAAACATGAATTCATTTTGTTAAAAATCATACCCATATATATACTCTGAAAAACATTTTTAAACATGGGCTGGGAACAATAATAAATATTTTTGGACAAATAATGAATGGCATATTTATTCCTGGAATACTTATCAAAATATGAAATAATTTTCACAAATATATATTATTCACCTTTAATGTATCATATACATACAATGTGAAAAAATAATATTTCCATAAATAATAGAATACTGAAATAAAACACTCAGTAAACTTTTGGAGTTACTTAAAAAATATAGTAACCCTCATGGATTATATATAATTTTAAAACCTCATGACTACCCAATAATGTGTCCTCATAGCTACCATATAATTTAACCTCCAAGAAAAACTTATAGTGTAACCATTGTAGTAACAATATGAATAACTAATTTACCAAACAAAAAAATAAACATACCCAATGAATTATATGGGATATAAGTCCCACAAATTTTCATCAAAAATTCCCATAAAAAGGAACTTAATCATAATATCAAAATACTTGCATTATAAAAAATATTCAATTTTAATTTTTAAAAATTAAAATTTAAATGATTGTTTTAAAAGATAAGACCTTTACCTAGTGTTACTCATATATTAAATTTAATTAGAACTATTGTGTAATGGTAAGAAGACTATAATTAATATATTAAATGAACATATTCATATTTATAATACCTTAAATTATTTTTATAACATCTTTTACCTAAATTGTTAATAATTTTTGTTCTTTTAGTGTTATAGGTGCATTTATATCAGGGATTCCATGACATCTTCATTATGGATTTTCATAAAGATTGGACGGAATGCACTATAAGTTGAATGAAATTGTATTAATATAATTCAATATATTTTTTCATACCATATATAATTTTGTTTTCAGATATGAGGATTATTATTTACATAAAACATTAATGAAAATGATAGATATTTTTTTTGGTTTTTAGGAACTTGATGAACATATATCATTATATTTAATTTATTAATTATATATTAGTTTAATAATATAATATATCATATAATATGTCTAATAAAATTATTCTTGATCATAATAAATATTTTATGACTAGCCATGAATGTTATAATGTAGAATGAATATGTATCATCCACAATGATGGTAAATCAACACATCACGAATGTCGTTCTAATTTTTATAATAAAAGGGATAAACGAATGGTTTTGTTGATGAAATTTTCAATAAACATGAGATCATTATCATATATATATATATATATATATAAGATACTAGAGTTTTTATGCCCCTTGGATAAGGGGGTGAAGAGATAATAATATATGTAAATAATTTAAATCGAAAATTAAAGAAAATAAAACTGGATTTTACCTCTTGAATTTATCTCGCAGAAAACCATCATAATGCCCTTTCTTTTGGAATTTTTGTGAGACCATAAAGACTTGGATGTGAAAAAATGGTTTGAGAAGGGAATTATTTATAAATAAATATTTATTTATTCCTTTTAGGGTGATGAGAAGAGGTCGTGATTGGTGATATTTATAGGAGATAACGGGACTGTTCTTACGTGACTTTATTTATTAGTTTATTATATTTTATCAAGACTATAAATACATTAGTAATTTTCAATATATATTTTAAAATAATTAATGGTAGGATGATATTAAGGAGATTACATCATAAATGACTCTAGAAATAGTATAGTTAACCAATAAAGCATATATATGGTAAATTACTGTATTTCACTCTTCAAAAAAATATATACTATTTTATAAAAAATCCCAAATATAAATCATTACAATTTATTGATGTGTGGAAATATAAAAATAACCTCATTTTTTTAAAATAATTGTCTAAATATTATAAATTTTATTATTAATTTGAATTATCATTTATTCAAAAAAATATCAAATTTAAAATTAAAACGAATTTTATAAGAGTTAAAAATCTATTAATGTCTCATAAAATTATCATATAATCATAAGATCTTATTAAATTAATTTATGAATATATTTTATGATAACAATTTTTTTTAAATAATTACCTTAATTATATAATTATAAATAAAAATTAATGTTTCACATAAATACTAACACTTTATTTATAACATGCAATGTATTTATTCACATATACTATAAAATAAATATATAATATTATCAATTATATGATACATGAAATATACTTATACTGTCATAATTGATGTCTATATTCTATTAGTATAGATTCCATAATTTCTATAAATACCAATTCATTCATTATAACTTTAAAATGAATGTTACTGTTTTATTTCAGAATGAAAACAAATTATTTTATAAGTACCTAGGTTGATAAATTATTCTATCCTCCTATAAATTTCATCCTCACATTTTTTATTTACTTACTAAATATGTTAGGTTAAATCTCTCTCATAACATATTTGGATTCCCATGATTCATCTTAAACCCTTTTGTTTCTCTAGAAAACCATTACTTGGTGAATTGCCTTATTCCAAAAAACACTCTCAATAAGATTAATTAATAGAATAGGTTTCTCTTATTAAGGGATGTTCGTTTCTAGATAAACTATATCTGGTCTCAAAACATTCTATGAATCTGGAAGATTCTTTCTCAAAATAAAAACATGAAAAACATTGTGTACATTAGATAATATTTGAGGTAAGGCTACTCAAGTGGAAACTGCTCCATTATTATCCTTGATTTCATATGTCCCAATGAACTGTGGAATTTACATTCCATTATATACAAAATGAATACATCTTTTACAATGATATATTTTATGGAAAACATGATCATATACACCGAAATAAGGTCATTCCTCTAATTATCTGGATAATATGTATTCTTTCTATGAGTTTTTCTCTTGTGTTTCTTAATCATCGCCACATTCTCTTCCACCTCCTCTACTGATTATGATCACATAAACATTTATTCACTAATGTAATCCCAAAATTTTAGAGTTCGACATCGCTTTGAAAATAATTCCATAAAAGGTTCCATCTATATGCTGTCTTTTAGTATATGAAAAATTAAATAACGAAATATGTGACACCCAACGTCCTAGGTAATCAACTGAAGAAGGTCAAAACATATCCTCCAATGGTTGTGTTTTTCATTCTGACTATCAACTTGATTGAGGTTGATTATTGTGTGGAAATTTAATATAGCATCGAATTACATCTAAAGGCCATTAAATAAGATAGAGGCTAATATTGCATCAATATCAGATTCGATAGTGAGAGTAACTCCATGAAACCTTAAAATAGCATTGAAGTAATGTCAAGAATGTTGATCTAGAGAAAAAGTATAATGAATAGGATGAAAATATGCATATTTTGTATGATGAAAAATAATAAATGAAAATTCATTGTATCCTTGAGAAGTATTTACTAGTTTCACCTCAGAGTCCATGGATATATTTTCCAATTTCCTCTCTAACATTTAAAATGGATGAATAACCATTTTTGGTAGTTTTTTTTAATCATTAAACTATTGAAATGTGAATAATTTCTTGGAAAAATATAAAATATATCTTTTCATTCCATTACCCTAGTAATATAACCGAATGTCCCATTATATCATTGTGTAACTAGGATGGAATAATAGTAATGAAATATGAGATTCACATGACAATTATTTCATTATCTCAAAATCAAAAGGCACACATTATAAAATTCAAAATCCGAAGACACAATATTTACCCACATTAAAAGCATGCTACATTCCTTTCATAACTAACTATACATTTTCATATAACTCACTAAATTTCTTATACTATTTCATAATTTATTTGAGAAAATGACTACACCTACACCTAAAATAATATAGAGGAATTTCTTACACCAACTACTTCCATGCAAAAAATTCTTAAAATTGTAAATCTAGTTGTCATGTTACAAACATTATATGGTTAATGTAACATGTTTTTTTAACTCAATGCATCATCCAATTTGTTTAATTTTCTAGAATAGTAACTTATTATGAAATCATAATCCAATTTTATTCTCATCCATCTTCTCTACCTCATGTTCAATTCATTATGTATAAATGTATACATAGTAATATTATTGTCTTTATAAATATTTACATTTTTATCTATATAAATCATAAATCATAATTATTTATGTTAAAACCACATATTCTAATTCCAGATAACGTTTGGGATAATTCAATTTTGGATTTTTCATTTATCTTAAATCATATGCAATTACCTAATAATTCTACATTAGAATGCAAAAAAGTCCCTGTAGATGAAAAATATCCATTTCTAGAAGGCTGGGCTAAAACATGATAATTCTCAAATCATCTTTTTAATATTCATGAATAATTAAAATCATAGTATTATGCCCAATAAAAACATAACCCATTTTCATGTTAACATAGATATGGGGCTAGAAAAATTTGACTAGATTATAAAAAATTGTTGGTAATATCTTACTAATCCAAGAACACTATGAATATTACTTTCATTTTTAGGTCTTTGAGATTCACAAACCACTTTTTGATTGGAGTGATCAACATGTATACTATCCTTATTTACAATGTTATGATGAAAAAAATTTGGCATCAAAAAATAATATTTTCTATTTTTCAATATAACATAATGTATTTAAGTATTTATAGAATAATAATTAAATATTTTTCAGGATCTAAATTAATATCTGAATAAAACAATATATTATCCTCAAAAACAAAACCAAACATATCTAAAAATTTATAGAATATTCTTCCTAACATCCATAAATACAATAGTTGTTTTTTTCAAAACAAATGTAATAACATCCAAATCATAATGACAATATTAATATAGAAATATATTTTTGGGATTTCATCCTTCTTCACCATTTTCTGATGGTAGCAAGATATCAAATAAACCATGAAACACATATGAGCTCCCTAAATATGTTAAAACATGTAATTGATATGAGGAAATTAGAAATTATTCATACAAGTAATGTTATTAAAATATTTGTAAAATATGAAAAGAATTTTGGAACCATATTTATTTTTAATTAAAAAACTGGATAACCCCATGGTGACATTCTTGAATGAACAAAACCTTAATCAAGAAACCCATGCTACTGAATTTTTTTAAATTCTAGACATTATACTTGATCAATTCCACAAACTTGGTTTTAGATTGTCTTATCATCATGAATTAATTCAATAGTAAATTCAACTTTCTGATCATGTATTACACCTATATTATAATTATGAAAAATATCCAGGTATTAATTTATCAGGATAAACTTATCAATATAAACAGTTCTATTATTTCATCAATATCTGCTAGATAACATTCATTCCCAACTTTTAATTGTTTCTCATCATCCTGACCTGTTATTCATGGTATGATTTTATTATTATATATAAACTGAAAATCATTTTGAAAAATATATTCGTTGGCTTTAAAATCAGTATTATCATGGTAAGCTGAAAACCAATCTATACCAAGAATTAAATAAAAATATAATTGGTGTAAAAAACAAGGATAACAGGTAATGTTTTTCCACATACAATAACTAGAAAATTATTATACTTTTTTCAATAATTTTTTCTCCCAGGTGTTTTTACAAAAATTTCTAATTTAATTTCATGAGGTAAAACTTCCAATTTACCATAAATGTATTTAGAATTAATCAAATGTGTAGACCCCATATTAAAGAAGACATTAGAGAAAACTGAGTAAACAAAAAATATACCTGATAGAACATCATTAGATGGCAAAAAATCTACTGAAGTATCCAAACATTATTTTACAATACCTTTCTTCTTATATTATTTCTGATTCCCATCATTTAGATATTTCTATGTGTATATATTTTCATAATTACTCATCTCACCACATTTGAAAATCTTTACAACTTTCTTATCAGAATTAAGCAAATTGACACTAATATTAATTTCACTGAAATATTGGGCCACATGTTCAATCTTACCACATCAAAAAAACATCTTGGATTTGTTAAGGAATTCCCAATGTTGTATTTAGAACACTTACTAAAAATTAGAAATTGAATTTTCTTACCTTTTAATTTTATTTATTAATTACACAATTCTTTCCATCTAGACATATTCTTTTTCATAGTTTCAATGTACAAGTTATAAAATGAAAACTCCATTTCTTCCCTCCCAATTCAAGGAAAAAATTTCTTATAATATTTGAATTCATGGGAGGGAGATTCCTTTAAGTATATTGCTGTTAATCTAAATTAAAAATTATTCATTTTATTATCATTTTCCCAATTAATATTTTTAGTATACCATGCCAATTTTGTGATTTTTTTCTTAGAAACACACACACACACACACCGGATCATATTCCTTTTACTCAATTCAATTAATTTATTTTCAATCCAATGTCGAAAAACCTATGGAAAATATATTTCTAGTAAAATATTCATAAACTCATCCCATTACATTGAATTTATCTCCTCCTTATCTCTGATATTTTATACCATGGACCAAAATTATTTGGGATCAGTATACAAATGTTAAATAAAAATTGAATCCTTTTGAGTATATGAACACACCATGACACCAAATATCTTTTCAAGGAAATTAGTCAACCCTTCATCTTCCTCTAGGTCAGATGATCCAATTAATGAAGTTTGATGTTTCTTCAAAAAATGTTCCATTATCACCATGATTCTCTATTCCAGCTCGGGTTGTCCTCTTGAATAGATCTCACCACTATTTTAGCTTTTGTTAACTAAGACATCACATCCACTAACTAGTAATTTACAATTACCACCATTTTAGTTTTTTTATTTGAAAATATATCATCCAATTGGTGCCTTCCTATATTATCTTCCATATTTCTTGTTTTTAAATCCCATTATAATCAAACATATATTAGATGAAGCAATAAGGTAATTTATAAATTCTATTCCATTTAAACATATCCATAAGATAAAAATAATAAATTGTATTCTATAAAAATCATCATAACTCCAAAATTTATCTAAATTATTTAATGATACCAACTATGTTGAATGGTAGATAAACATTACATAATGTAGTACATTATTTTATACTTCAATTGCTAATATTATCAATGATATTGTTATTATATATTTTTATAGAAATAAAAAATAATTTATATATATAACACCACATGCATAAAAAGTTGGTACTACTACAATAGTATCTATTTCTTCCATAATTTAAATTTACTTTATTAAAATTTCAATTGATATTATGATTTTTAAACTATTCATCTTAGAATCTTTTTTTCTCTTACACATCATTAATCCCTCAAAAATCATTTTAATGATGGGATCAGTGAAAAATGAAATGTAAGGGTAATAAAAGAAGGAAACAAACTAATTTTTTATGAATACTTTTACACATATTAAATTTCTTTCAAAAATATATATTTATCAACATTAATGTATCATAAATATACTATGTGAATACATGCGACATAAATAAGACATAAAAAAATAAACCATTTAGGTAACATGGAGAAATAAAAATTTAATAATTTTTCGCTCACTACTATGATATTATTTTTAACCCTCATTGAAAAATTACAGTGTTACCCACATAGCTACATTATAGTGTAACCCTTACACATACATAATAGTGTAACCAATATAGTTACACTTGGAGTAAACATTCGGCCAATATCCAAAATAAGCGTACCCATTGAATTTGAGGGAGATATAGTTCCCACCCTTCATCATAAAAAATTCTCAAGAGCCATGAACTATACATAAAATAGAAAACATTCACCAAAAAAACATTCCTTTTAAATTGTGAGAAAATATAATTTTAAAACTGGGTTTAAAAATAAATTTCTATATCCCCAGGTTCTTCGTACATAAATTATCTTCAAACATCCTTTATAATGGTTGAAGAGTATATTAAATATAGTAAAAACAAATATTCATTTATATATTTACTTACATGTTCTTCTTATATCATATTTACACCAATTTATTACTAATATTTTATTATTTTCTTTATTTTAGATGCATTTATTTCATGGTTCACATGGTTGCTTCATTATATATTTTCATTTCGAAAGAAAGAAAAAAATTATAAAAGGAATGGAATTGTAGTAATATGTTTCCACAATTTTAAATGATATCATATATATGTTTTTTATATATGGATGGTTTTTAGTGAAAAAATTAACGAAATTGATTTTGTTAATTTTGGTAGTTTTCTGACCATCACAAGCTTATATATATTTATTTAATTTAGTGGTCATATATTAGTTCTAGAACATTTTTAAACATATTAAATGTATAATAAATTATTATTTGACCATAATAGTTATTTTATGACCACCCTTGATAGATATAATGGAAAATTAAATTTCATCATCCACGAAGGCATTAAATCATCACACAGTTAATGATCTCATTTTTTTGAATAAAATTTAGAGAATATTTAGTTTTATGATGAATTTTATAATCAACATGGTAAAATTATATTATATATATATGAAACTATATTTTTGAAACCACATGGATAAGGTGATGTCAATAGATAATTTGAAAATAAAATAAATTTAATGGAAATGAAAAAAAAAATGAATGGGGATTTTCCTCTTAAATTCGTGACAATGAGAACCTATTTAAGGCCCTTAAATTTGGAATTTTGGTGAGACCAGTAGGTATATGTCATAGGGAAGGTTCTTTGAAATGAAATTTGGATGAACATAAACAATCTAAAATGATTTGAAGTGTAAGTAGAAGTGGTGGTGAGGGGTTTTATTAATATTAGAGGAGATGAATGTTTTTTCATTATTTAATTCAATAGTTTATTATTTTGCATCAATACTATGAATAGTTAGATAATTATCAAAAACATACTTTAAAATAATTACGTATAGTTTGAAATTATGAATATTGAATAATAAACGATACAAGGAATAATGTATTTATCTTATAATTTATATATTCCAAAAATTACTGTATTTCCAAATTTACCAAAAATTAATCAATTTTGGAAAATTAAAATTACTCACATTATATAATTTTTATCTTGTAGAATTAAAAAATGAACTCCATTTCATGAAAATGATTTTCTTTATATGAGAATTTTAATTTTAAAAGAAAATAATCATATTTTAAAAAATAATATTTTAAAAATTATCACTGATTTTATAACACATTGAAAAATTAGTTAAGTTCTTATAAAATTATATTTTATTCATAAGTATAAAATATTAATATATGAATATATTTTGCGAAAATATATTATATATTAAATCATATAATTAATTATAAAATTATAAATAAAAATACATATTTTACAAAAATACCAACAATTAATTTATCACAAAAAAACATTTATATAGTTATTCCATGATATAAATATATCATACTATCAATTTTAAGATACAGGAATGTTATATATAATATCATAGGTTAAGGTACTCTTCAATTAGATTATATTCAATAATTTCTATAAATACCACTTATTTAATTATATATTTAAAATTATTTTTTTTTCATTTTCATTTTATAATAATGATAAATTATTTTATATTTACCTAGTTTGTTACACACTGAGTAGGAAGTATCAAATTCAGAGTGTAGTGGTGAAATCATCATGGTGGACAATGTTGAAACAAATTCATGATTCCTGTCAATTAATTGATTCCGAAAAATTAAAAACCACATCTTATGTAAAAGTTTAGAGGATGATAATGAATAAATATTTATTAAAAATAATAAACAACACAAAAATTATACCTACTAAAATCAAAATATGAACTTTATATATTTCATAAAAATATATATTTTTATGAGAATGTTTTATATTATAGGGATGAATATAGATTTATATGTTTATTTTTTTTGGAAAATATAGAAAATTATTTGAGTTCCTTATTTCTTGAAATTGATAGAGTTCATAATGACTATAAAAATGGGGAATATTTTGTAATATTCTATACTGAAAATTTTCATCCATGGTTAATGTAATATGATGGTGTAAATTTACAGATTTAGTTAGTTCATTTGAGTTATAATAGATGTATGTTCTCAATCATTATGATTGTTGTAAACATAGTGGGATTTTCATTTTGTTATGAAATTTTATAAAGAGTCTATGAACATAATGTATATTTTTGTACATCAACATATCATAATGTGTCTCGTCTCTTGGTGTAGAATATTATTCATGAAACATGTTATAGTTTATCATATAAAAATATTATTTTTGTTTTTTTTTTCATTCTCTATGAGTGGGAAAAGATAGCTTTTTATCATGAAATTGGATCACTCAGAAATGATATTTTAAATTTTCATGCCCTGATTCACCCTTCCCTATTAGGGTTTTTATAGTATCAGATCATTAAAATTTTATGTAGAACATTCAATATATATATTATTATGTAATATCTATCTTTGTTTGTTGAGTTATCTTATAGTTATAATCACTGTGTGTTTTATTATATGTCATGTTTGTATTTGATCATACTATAGATAAAAGTATGAATTCTAATTATACATATCAATTAATTATTCTATAAAAGAGCATTCATATATCATTTTCAATATGTGTTAATTTTTATCGAATCTAATTTGGAACATGTTATTAGTGAGTGGGATCATACATTGGATCATTGATAAGTATAACTAAATACATTACCACATTTTATTTTTATGTATCTTGTAGTGTAGGCCTAAATAAATGATTTTTTAAATATTTTTGATATCATTGTTTACATGTTATTTAAAAATTAGATTTGAATTCCCATTATGTTATTTAGTTTCAACGAAATAAATGTATCCAAGAGTTTTTTTAAATATATTTCACCATATATGATATATCCATCAATTCATCAGGATTTTTTATTTCAAATTAATTATTTTTTTAATATAAAAACTATTTATTTAGTCCAGAGTATTTCCCTGCGTATATATTGTTATAAATATTTATATGTTGGATTAGATCACAATAATGTATAATGATTATTATTGTTTGAAAAAGTAAATATTTAACAACTAGTATGATTTATTTAAGTTGGTCACTTATTTCATTAGATAACAAGGGAGATAATGTTTTGCTTGAAATACTTTTTAGGGTATCATTTTATGGTAGTGAACATGGATTATACTCAAAAGAAGAGTTCATTTAGGTTGATATGTATATTTTTAATAATTATTTTATTAATGGGATCATATAGTATTTGGGATTGATATACTATATTTTATTTTATATCTAGTTAATTTATTATTTTATTTTTTAATGAAATCTTCAATTCTGGAACGTTATAAGAGAATAATATAATCATATAGCTTATTTTATTTCTAAATTTAAAATATATTTATTGGTATTATTTGTATATTAGGATATTTAAGGACAGTTTTATATTAAAAAAGATCATTTTATAGGTCATCATATTTATAAACAAGAAATGTTTATGCATCCACAAAATATTAAATATTTTTTTTCAGTATGTTCCTAAGATTGTGTTACATGTTTATATGTCTATTTATTTGACATGTAATCAAAGGATATTTTTACCTGAATATTTTTGATTTTAAATCCTTTTATTTCCTTAGAGTTTAAATATTGTACCTCTATATGGATAGAAAATTTGTATATACATTTATAATGTATGAAGAGATTGATAATTAGTTCTCAAATCCTGTATTTACCTATAGAGTTAGTTATGTTTGAGGTTTATTTTTATTCGTATAATCATTTTTAATGATGATTATTATTTTAATATAAGTTATTAATATTTCAGTGATCCACAATTTTATAAACACAATGAAATAGAAATTTCACTATGGACCTCTAGAATACGTTTTTTTCATTTTTGTGAATTCAATGAAACATTAAATTCATGATTAGTGGTTTTTTGATTCGACAAATAGAAATTGTGTGTACTATATATTCATGATGTTAAATTTGATCTTACATATGTTCATATTGGTGGGATTATCATATGATTATGAAATTGATATTTCATATTCTTTGGGGAATAAAATTTTATTGGCTAATGGAGTAATATAATTTTTTATGAACTCACAAAAATAGTAATTATATTTAGCCTATAATACATTATTTGTGATGAAAAATATCATCTCCCAAAAAATGATAATTACATAAATTATTAAAATTTATATTTACTGATTTAATATAGAAAAAATTATAAAAAAATTTAATATTAATATAAGGAATGAAAATGAAAATTTCATGAGAAAATTAAAAATTTAGATGACCAGTCACAATCACAGGAAAAGAGTAAAATCACATATAAATTTAAATTAATCATATAATTGACCTACTTCATCCTTATCAACCATTAAAATTCCATTCCAAATATAAATTTGTGATCATTCCCAAATCGTCTACACAATAATTCATTTTCCACATTTTAGTGAATAAACTGTATTTTTTTTGGAAAAATCGTACAGTGCATGACATTGTCTCCAATGTAGTGGCAAGGGGAACATCTTGATCAGCTGCAATACTATCACTAACATAATAGGATTAAAATTATATTACAATTATTAATCAAGAAGAAATATTGTAATTTAAAAAAACATTAGAAATGTTTGAGATAATATATATTTAACAACCCAAAAGAAACCATATATAATTAAGGTAAGAGTCACTATGAACAACCCCTACCTTATACTCCATTGATGATAATGAGTTTTTAAAATAAAATAAAACATAAATAGTATTGAAATATTATAAGAAATATTATCTTCTCCTTTGTTATAACTCATTAGGTTTTCATCTCATCATCAAAATAATAGGATAACATAATTGAGAGAATGGGTGAAAATGAAAATTTAATTAAAATTAAATAACACTTTTAGTATAAGAAAACTAAATAAAATTTATATGTAACCCTAATAAGGGGGAAAATAAATTATTAATAAAATCAATAAAATTTATAAAATTTATAAAATTTATAAATTGTTATGTAGATCATTTACTAATTTCATTGATCCCTCAAAATTCTCCTTAAATATTAAACAACATAGTTTTATGCTTCCTTATTCTCCCTTATTAATATACTTATTTTCACATTAATTTATTCTTAAGGTTTTACATTATTTAATTAAACGTCCGATTTTTTAGTTTCCATTATGTTTGTGGTAAAATATTTATTATCTATATTGAACTACCACTTCATCTATATCAAAAAAAATTATAGTTATTTTTTTTTAATTTTTTGAAAGAGGAAAATGGTATTCCATCTTTATTTTATAATATTAAGTTCTCATTTTAAATCTATATTATATAGAAATCATTATAATTTAATAATATATAGGTTCTCGTTAATTATATGTTAATTAAATTTAATATTTCATATTATTAATCATTTTGTTAATATTTTATAGTCATGCATCCTCATTTATCTATTGATGAAAAAAATATCATATATGTCAATTACAAGGTCAAAATAATTCTTATAGAGGAACAAAATATTGTTTTATTGGCCTTGGTACATTATTTATTTAATCATTCATTTCCGTAAAAAATCTATGTTTAAACCTAAAATTCCCAAATATTGACTTCATTGATAGTGTATTATATTTTATATTATATATGTTTTCATATAACTATGTTATTTTAATATACATGTTGTATTTAACCTGATGTAACCCCGCAAAATACATTTTCTTGTAACACATCTCGAAAACATATTGATTCAATCATACATATAATATAGAATTGACATTTTATACGTTTATATATTTTACTTCCATTACATAAACATAAAAGAACCCAAATTTGTTGTCATTCCCTGAATGATTGAAATAAAATATTAATTAAATAAGAAATCGTGATATTTTTCAGTATAAAAATTGAACGAAAAATAAAGACAAATAACAAAAAATTTAGTTGCTACTTAAAAAATTGTGAAATGATGAAAATATAAGCAATGTATATGAGTTTGAATAGAATAATGGTTTTTTTCTACTTCAACACATCACACATAAATTTTTTCTCTTATAAATAAACATATACCAAGGTGAAATAAAACGTCTCATGGGATTCAAGGTAAAAATTTCTAATTCACTCATGTATAAGCTTATCTTGCTTCCTATTTGAATTACACATCCTCAGTTTATTTTTAATTATAAAAATAAATTCTTTTTTCTATTAATACCCATGAACAATTTATATTTACAATCCTAGAAATGTATTTTTCATCTCTTAGGAATTTTTATAAAAAAAATTCTTGTTTAATGTTCATGAATGATGATTATATTCTATTTATATTTATAATCTATCCAAATAAGAAAATTTAATGTGTTTTTCAATAATTATGTTATTTACTATGGTTATTATGATTATAATGGTTGGTGGGTAGTTCTATGAAAATCATAATTCATAAATAGGGGTTCCTCATTAAATTATCATTTATGATACAAAATTTGAGATTAATATTATCTTATTCACTCTACTTCTATTCAAACAATATAACATGTCACTATCATGCCCACTTTCCTACATGAGTTCGCAGTCCAATGAAGTTGAAATAATAAATATTCATCTTCAATAAATATTTATTTTTCATAATTTTTTATTATATAGATACTACTAAATTTATTATAAAATAGTTTTTTGATAGATATAGAGAGAATGAAAAGTATTAAAATGATTTTTTTTATTTACGTCCTCACTTCCAAAATTTAGACTAAAACATCCTTTATATTTATATTAATGTGGACATCATCCTAATATATTCATAGGAAATATATTTTCTTAAATTTATCTAGAATCATATTTGTAAAATGTTACTAATGAATATCATTCTCACTATTTGAGTGATATTTTTATAAACTATTTTTATTGGTTTTTAACGGTTTTTAATGAAATTAAAGGTTTTAAATAATTTCATATATTGAATAAATTATAAATGAGAAGTCTCAAATTTTTTTTGATAAAATATCCAAGCTTGGTATAAAATATTTTTTTTCATGGATGAAAGCATGACGAATACAAGAGGTACTAAATTATAAATATCGGAAGAATTTTTTTTATTGATATGAGATTACATATGATGATTGGTGACCTATTATTAATGTAAAAATATATACTATTTGTATTTAATAATAACTTTTGTGATAATAATTATGGATATTTCATTATGGATTTTCCGTAAACTATTTTCTTATATGGAAAAAATGATTCATTAAGGTAATTCAATTGGAGGCTTACGAAACCAAATTTATGATGATAGCATAAAAGATCGAAATTAGTGCAGTGGACCATGATGATCATGTCGATTATATCATAAAAATATGATCATATTATTAAATAAAAATCAATGAAATTGGATCCTGGTTTTTATATATCACCATTGGATATAGGGGGTCATACTATGATGATAGGATGAAGTCCATAAAATGAAGGGAAATGGGAATTGGTTTCTATGTTATTTAACATTTTTTCACATACTCGTATAAAGGTTCTATATCAATTAAAATTAACCATGTTAGGGTTAATAAATCCCAATGGAATGGTTGTTCATGGAATGAAATAGTTTTGATAATATAAAAAAACATGTGTAAAGGTATGATATTAGGGTAATTTTTCATATAATGTCATAAAAATGGCTTGTATATGGGTATTAAATCTATCATAAATTATAGGTAATGGTCACCTAATTATCTTAAAGCATATGTGAGAGAAATTTCAATTGTATGAATGGACTGATTTGATTAGAGGATTGGTGAAATAAAAGTTACTAAAACGAAATTTATTTTTTCATTATAATAATTTTGATCATAAAATTTCTTTTGTACATTATTATGTAATTTATATTCATTTTACTAACATGATAATTCCATTTGATTGTGATTCAAGATATTTTTTGGAAGAATATAACAACATCAATCATGTCATAAGGATGTGTCAATGGTTAGAAACATATGGAGTGTGAAAAATAAATGGTTGTTTAGAGAGATTGGAGAAACATGATGGTCATTAATGAAGTGATATATGTGTCCAAATATATATACTTTTCCTAGTGTTAATATGTGAATTAATGAAGTGTTATAATTATAGAAAACGTGTTTCTTAAAAATGTTAAAAGTTATAAGAGATGTGTGACTATATCAAGTGAAGAGTTTATAGAATGATCAGAGATGATCATCTTAATTACCAGACATAGAATAGTTTAATGATGTCAGTTAATGGACATAAAATTGATTGAAATGATTATATATGATGATTTCTGAATTATCATAAAAATGATTCCGAATATAGTTAGATTTAGTAAAAAAATATAATTTAATAGAGGTGGTTAATGGTCTTTAATATTGAGTAAGTGACATTTGTTTGGGTATGAAGATATCATATATAGTTTTCCTAGTAACATTCATCTGAATAATTATTATAAAAAACAAAATCAAAATGATGATTCCAAGGATTCATATCATACTACATCAGAATGTTGTATCCATGTTATGTCATTGAAAAAAAGTTTCACAAAGGCTTTGTGTGGAGTATTACAAGTTCCTATAATGATGTTATGTTATGTCATTAGATAGAGGATTAACAACATATCTTCATTAGATCATATGATATAGTAAATATTTCAATCATTTAAGAACCCATTAGATTGAGGAAGGGATCCCAAAATTTCTTCTGAATAATCAATCAAATAGAATCTCATAATGAGTCATTACAACAAAAAATTATAGATAAATGTATTTTGATGTATGTAATTAGTTAGAAGAAGTTTCGAAAAAAATTAGAGATATTCTATTAATTTTTTAGAGTAACACTAGATGATGTTTCATAATAGAGAGTATGTGTTATAATTTTGTTAAAAATAATCTCAATATCATTATGATGTTTTTGAAATGTTATTTAAAATGTCAATTTTATATTCTAAAAATTAATGTTTTCAATATTTTTAATGATTAGAATGTATTTAGACATTATTTAACACAATGTTTAAATTTTTTTCGTATTAAATATTTTCATTTCATGAATTTTTAAGAACCCTTATCAATGATCATGATAAATTTAGAGGTTTCATATTTCAAAGAATATATGTGCCTGTCTCAAAATTTAATTTTTTCCTTTAGTTGAAATATTTATTTCTATTCATACCAAAAAAAATTATTGTTAGCTAATATAAAGTGTTGAAATAGTATATATATTTTGTTAAAAAATATTTAAAATGTATAATAGTTTTATTGATGTAGATCATATCATTCATGGGACATTTTCGATCGTAAAACATGAAAAACATATCCTTTTGGCCAATGTTTAGAGGGATGTTTACCTAACGTAGCAGACAATACTAGAGTTAGATAACAAATGTGATGGTAATAAAGTTCTATATTAAAAAAATAAAAAGTTATTGATCATAAATATATCAAATTTATATGAAGATATTAGAAGGATGCATATCACCAGACATACATGAGTCGAACTATCTTGGAGATTTTGCGATCTACTAATTAGAAAATAATTTTTTTTATCGATTGGAGATTAAAAAATCATTATAAAGAGGAGATATTAGATGAAATATCCCCAAGAATATAAATAATAGATAACAATTATTGGATGGAAATATCAAATAATATAATGGGTGGATTGGTTTTAAATGAAGGAGGATAAAGAATAATGGTTTGACTAGATACCCAACAAATATTTAATAATTCAGTATTAGAAAAATATGGTCAAAAAGAAAGATCAAATGAACTATCACTAGATAATATATATTGAATGTACCACTTTATATGAATCTATCTTATGAAAAAACTAATTTATGAAGAGATAAAGAAGAATCAAAGTCGATGATCAACTAAAATTATAATAATATTGTTTAGAAGATGGAAGTTGAGAAAAAAACCTTTAGATGTGTAAAAAAAGTCTCAATTGATGGAATACAAAATTGGTGTTATAATGTACATTAAAAATAAGTTCAACGCTATTTTTAGAAAAAGTATAATGAACCATTTACGAGACACATGCTAGGCCAAAAAATCACTATTCTATTTAGTCAATATTTTTTTCCCACCCCTCCTAAATTATACAGACTAAAAAATATTCTATGTATTTTTTTCTAGAGAAACCAATATATTTTAAATCTCATTAATGTAAATATTCCATGTTTTTGTATTCAAAATTTTGAATATATATCAAAATGCACCTGGAAATATGTTTCTGGTGTAAGGTTCACCTTTTTTTGATTCAATATGTTATAGAGATTTTCTTTTTATGATTCTAGTTTCATTTGAGTTTTTGATATATTGTGTAGTTTTAGTAATGTTTCAGTTATATATGGGGAAAATTCAATTTCTACTAGGATCATCATGAACATAATAATCAAATAGAAATGAAAAATGAAGAAGAACTCTATCTTGTCTAATAAAAAGGGGTTTCAATTTCTCCATTCAATGATTTCAATGGTGATATATTAGGTTTGGAATGTGAATGACATGGGGCTCAATATACCACCAAGAAAAAGGAAATTATTTCTATATTTATTGGTTTAGATATTTGAAAATTTATGTAAGGTTTGGTGGTAAATTATATACGAAACACATGGAATAGATGACTTTGATATATATATATATATATAAAATCTTTTTAGTAGCTTATAGTACATGAAACCATATGTATAGATGGATAATAAGGTAACATACCATTATAATAGAGATATTAATATGAATGCTATGAATAAGAGAGAATAAATTAAGAAATATATATATTATACTTATGTATCAAATAAATTCAATAAATATGTGTCTATAGGATAAAAAATTATAACCACGTGAATGAAAAAAGATATGTTTTATTCAAAAAATATAATTTTCCAAAACCCAATATCATCAGAATTTGCATACATATATTTGAAATATTTTTTTCTCATTTAAAATATTTAATTTAACAATAGGGCTTAATTTATTATTTCATTATATCAAAATTATCTTAGCATGAGTGTTTTTTAATTTTCAGATAATATTGGTTTTTTCCTTGAATAGTAAAAAATACCAATTTTTTAAAAAATGTCAATTTTTTCAATAAATTATGAAATTTAATTAACCACATATTATTTGAATATGATTTAAGGTAACTTAATTAATACATATTTCTAATTATACATCTTAATTAATTTTAATTCAGGTATATTTTAAATTTTATTATATGTTTATTTCTTGGATTAAAATTGGATTTTTTTAAATACCATTATGAAATGCACAATATTTCTAAAATTTATATTTTTAAAAACCCATTTTGAGGAATAATATAAATTAAATTTATAGATTATTTTTCTGTAATTATTATTTTTATGTAATATATTTTTCATTAAGAGTCATATTATTAATATAAAGTAATATTTTACATAAAAATTTACATCGTAAAACAGTTTTTTTATCACATTTGTATGGTTTTTTATAAAATTTGATTATTCAAATTAAATGAATATAATTTAAATTTATTATATATTTGGAAGCAACATAATTTATATTTTTTTATAATATTAATAGATTATTTTTTCACAATTAAAAGTGAAAATAGTAAAAATATTAAATGAGAATTATGGTAATTAGTGATATACTTGGATGATAAACTAATACGATAAGTGTAATATAAAATAAAATTTTATAACGACCATTTAATTTAAATATTTAGACCCTATAATTCATATTTCTTAATAATTGGGTACTTTGGATCCTTTTCAATGATAAAAATGTTAGTGCACATTTATGTTTTAAAAAGATACAATTGTGTCATCCACCACACATAAAAAATGGAACCCCTTATCATATTCTATTCAATACATAAACTAACATTGGACAATAAATACCTTACCAAATACCTTCCCAAAATACCTCCCCAGGAATTACCCCTACTGTGATTATAAATCTCTACTAATAGATACCTTACCAATATTTTATTATTTTAATTTCATAACCTAAATCCTTATCTTTTCCCAAAAAATGGGAATGATTCCATTATTCGTGGGTATGGAAAACAACCGCCTTACGAACCAATGTAATTTTTTTTCATCATCACATATCATGGATTTTATCATAGGAGATTTAAATTATTAATATTAAATTCATAACATAATTATTCTTATATAAATATTATATCACATACATAATCATACATTCCAATTTTCGGGGGATAATATAATGTCGATTAAGTGTACTACAGTCTACCAGCTCACGTAGCGATGTGATTTGCTTTCACCAACACATTTTTTAGAAGGTAACAAATATAATGATAAAAAGAATATAACGAATAATTATGATATAAATTTAATATTTATATTTAAAAAAAATATAATATATCATTTTATTTCTGGTCATTTTAATCAATAATAAATGGTAATGTATCTCATGCGTTCATATAGACTATAGCCTGCACGAACTGATGTGGTAATTTCTTATCACCAAATAAAAATGGTTATATATATATAAGTATATTTAATTAAATAATATGTTATTTATGATATCCTGATCATTCTATTAAGATAATTTTACTTTTCAATTTTGGAGCCACTTACATAGGGCCCCGAGCTGGTTGGTTGTAGTGCATCAAGCACACCTCCCTAAATAATTGAGGCTTTCGACTATAATTAATGCCCTATTGATTATACGATCAGGATACACTACCATAATGGAGAGGTCATTATTGTATTATGAAATAATATACACATCAACAATTGAATTTTTATAAATGAAAGGAAGAATAAATATAATTATTCATAATTATTAATAAAATTCAGAATAATTTGTAATGTCCATGTGATACTATAATACACTGCTGAAATAATAAAATAGGTAATTCATAACAATAAAAAATTAAAATAATAAATTTCCCCTATGTCATTCTCTATGAGTATCCTATGTTATGGAATCGTTCTTCTGGCATAAGCTCAATTATACATTATCAACATCATAATAATAAACCATAACCTATTCCTACAATCTTGAGGCTAGTTCGACCAATATTGTGCATTGGAAGATCAAATTGGTTACAAGATATACTCAGCTTGACACCTCTGATTTTTTCTAATTCTATAAAGTATATGAGTGTAAAATACATAACTCTGTAGGTATAATAATAAAATTGTGAAAAAATAAATGTAATCAAGTAACACATAGGTTCTCCAAGGATGTTAGGATGACCATACCTACATTATGATAATCCATAATAAATATTATATCCCATCTTGTAAATATATATTATTATATGTAAATATTTATATATATAAAAGTAGATATATAAATGAAATAGTCTTTACCTAAGGTGAAATAATAATGAATACTCAAAATTATAGCATAACGATAATTTTTTTACAAATGGTACCCATCCAAATAATTTTAACCATGGATCATAGACAAGGTTATATAAGTATAAATATTGTAAAGTATCTCTTTTAATACCACAATGTTTATGAATAATAATGATCAACCATGTAATAAATCAAATTTTTGTTTAATGTAAATGTATGGTTTTCAAACTTGGGAATCCATTTATGACTCAAGGAATAAAGAAACACATATAACCCAAGATCATGTATGGGGATATATTTTTTTGAAATTGAATAATCTCTCCATTTCCATTACAATTAATTATAAAAATGAGACTATACATGTGGTTCAAAATAATAAAACCATGTATCATCCATGAAATACCATAATCCATTAAACCACTAAGCCCTTAAAAAGAGTTCCACCTTATAAACATAAGTATTTCTCATGGTACGAATAATCTCAATAACCCAATGATACAATATATGTAATATTGTGTAAGGAACCCATGTATTTCGTTTGGTGTGCACAATTCATTAATCCTATGAGCCCAAATAAGTAAATTTTTTAAAAGGAACCCATGTATCACTCTAGGATTACTAAAAAATTCATCTATAGATTTAAATTTATGAAATGTATAGTGATATGTTTGTAATAAATTCCTACCAAAATTCATGGAAACAATATTTTTCATTTCATTTTTGTTACATATAAGTCCTTGAAATGGTAATTTCCATTGATAAGTAATTAAGATAACATGTACATAAAAATTCCATTTTTTCAATAAACAAATCCATGAGATTTCATTTTGTATTGGAGGATACAATGAACCTAAAAGATGGTTTTATTATAAAATTGGGGAAGGGGATAAAACACATGTCCTAATCAATTTAACCAAATAATTATCCATTTTATTTATAAATATTAGATGTTAATGAGAAAAAAATGTTCCTTAATTTAATTCATTAGGATGCATCCATTAAATATATTCCAATTCATTTCAATTAATATGATTGAATGATTTTCAATGTCAAGCCTAAAGTATGGTATTAAGGGACATGAATTTTATTTAATTTTATTTAATTTAAGAATTTATAAACATTGAAATATATTTTAATAATAATGAAATGGGTTTCTATAGTATATAGTAAATGTTAGTACATAAGAATTGAATCTATCTATCCTTAAGAGGTTGTTCGGGTTAAGGCCCCTATGCTCCAACCATATAAGAGGATACTACGTTGTGGTGCATGTATTTTTTTAACATCAAATTTGAAAAAAGGTTGACCACTATTTTTTCATGTGGAATAATATCATATTTCATAAAGAATGATTATTTTAAGGGAATTAATATAGATTAAATGCCTAAAGGATATGATACTTCACTCATCCAATATAAAGCATTGATTCACATCGGCTCAAGTTAGATAAACAAAAATGAAAAAACCATAAAAATTAAACAATATATCCCACAATGGAATATCATTGCACATGCCAAGAGAAATAATAAAATTGGGTAAGTGGAATCGTAGACTCACCAAGGGGTTCCACATTAAGATACAATGTTAGATTCTGATTCTGGATGTGAACTATCACTGCATGGATGAGGAGATGAAGAAGAGTCGTCTGTGAATAGATATTGAAAAAATGGGGGAGTAAATTAGTGTAAAACGCGTTTATGGAAAGAGGGGGAAAGGTAAACTTTTCCTATTCAATTTTTTCAATGTTTGGATGACTGATTTTTCTAAAAGTGTACCAACCTTTCGACTTCTCCTTCCAATGATACACACCCTACATGATTTTACCATATAGATTGGGGTAAAAATGCATATTCTTAGTTGTGGTTTTATCTAGTTGTCACTAACTATGTGGCCTAAGGTCTTTGTTTGGAAAATGATGCATGTGAGGCATACTATATTAAGAACAATGAATATCTCAGGGGCATACCACTATAGTATTGTACCAAAATACATCATGCCCATGTACCCAACATTTCAAAGATTAAAAAAGTGTGTGACACCCCCTTAAGGGCCAAACACTCTCTTCTATGGGGACGAATGGTTTAACCAAACATCGTTCATTTTATTGTATCTCTTGAAAAGTCCGTTTTTTGTTCTTGATGCCTCCAAACAGAACATAACACAAAAGACACCTCCCATGCAACAATATCATTATGAAAACATCAATTTTATGTGCCTCAACACCAAGATTTTAGATAAAAATCCTTGTTTAGTGTCTTAAAATCAACGAAATTGAAATATAAAATTCCCTTGGAATTATCATTAGTCTAAAATAACAAGATTCTACAACCTTGATACATTATAATATTTTGACCTCAAGAAACCATGGTAAATCAATAAAACATCTAATTTACTCGGGCCATTAAATTTCCATAGAAATTGTTGTGATTTAATTTAAATTCCAAACACTACTTCAATATCCACTAGGAAAATCCTGGTACAAAATCCATTGAATATTTACAAATACTCGTATTCAAAATAGAACATTAAGACTTTTCATTCCCGAGCTCATCTAACAATAGAAATCGTTATGTTTTCATCTACTCTATCAACATGCCTATGGAACTCTATAATATATGTTGTTACATTTAATGTCCAAATTAGATTCATGATACTCTCACTATAGTAATTTCCCAAAAAATAATATTATTAGAGTTTTATTTATTCACCCAATATGATTCTAAACTAACCAAAAAAATTATTATTATAACACATATATCCCTCAAATTCTATATTTTCTATGGAAATACCCAACAGACCTTCTAATAACCTCATCCCATATAAAATAATTCAGATAAGTTTCCTCACTGACCTCATTATATAAACCATCATAATGTAAACCAGATCCATTGTCCACCTTCTATATTTGCAATATACTGGATTTAATAACTAATGAATTTAATATCCAGATCCTGCTGCATTTAAATAATGGATCTTTGAAATATTCTATGATCATGATCAGAAAATCCAATAATCATCTTTTAGTGATCTCTCAAGTAAAAATAATGATAAATGTTTTCTTGCCACAACATGATCATAGGAGTCTACCAGATCCAATACCCTTGGATCATCACCCTTTAAAAAAATGAAACCAACTACACATCTGGGGTAACATAACAATCAACTAACAGTGTGCATGGTTTTCATCCAATGATTCTGTAATCCATCATTTTTAAATTACACATTGATACAGATCCCATATATTAATATATCAAAATACAAAACTGATTAAAGAAGAGGTCTCTAATCTGTCTGTTGAATTATTGACTCAATAGGAGTACATGATCCAGTCCAATTCATTGCTAAATAGGAATCCACGTTCCAATTTGGAGATTTGATTCCCCTATGACTTTCAACACATCTAGAGTGTAATTATACATTCATTTATTTATCAAACCATTATAGTGTTTAATGATATCTTCAAAATGTTTTATAACAATCTCTTTCTTAGTGTACCATGGATGAACTCAATATAGTGTAGATAATCATATTTATACACTTGGTAAACTATGAATATACCAATTATTAGTAGTATGTCATGAGGCACTCTTTTCTTAAAAAGATGAAGTTCTTAACATTGTATTCGACCATCCATATACATATACATATATATATATATATAATAGGACAGTTCAACTACTTTTGTATGACCTATATAAAATTATCTTGGCAATTATTGTTTATATATCACCATTAACCGATAAAAATTTCATCACTACTGCGGGCATTCTTTGATAATTCAAGCATAACAAGTTAATTTCAATATTATTAACAATGAATTAAGTGGTTTTGTACATAGATAGTTTTTTAGTCATCATGATAACATGTAATAAATGAAATTATTAAAATATAATTAAATCACGTTGGTTCATTCATGCACTGTAGAGACCCGTATCTTGACGTACATGGACATTACATTACATTTACGGAATACTTAGGACATAACAAAAACACACACACAAGGACCGTAATAGTTTAGTGTCTTTGGAAACTCGGAATATATTCTTCTAATCATGGTGAAAGATCTTCAACATCTCCCATAAAGATCATCTTTTTTTTATACCTAAAACCTTTCTTTATATCCCGGGGAAAAGAAAACATAAAAGGGTGAGCTCAAATGCTCAGTAAGGGTAAACAAAAGAAATATCAATCACATCGTATACATAAGCACATAACTTTTGGAAATCTTAACCTGCAAAAGAGATCATAATTTCATAACATGGGGTAAATCATGGCAGTGAAATGTAATCACAATAATCATAACATAAAACATGAAACTTTGTGGCATTCACACATAATCATAGAGAATCATTTCTTGTTAGTCAAGACTCATTGCCAAGACTATCTTAGTGGACAAAGTCCCTTTCTGAATCGAGTAACCCTCGTTTCAGTCCTGTTTCACTGAACCGGTATAACCTACCATTCCAGCCATGTCTATCTCATGAGATATAAAATCTTTACCCAATGCATTGGAGGGAGATATAGGTCCCACCCATCTCATAATGATACCATTCTTATGTGTGCCACAAAATCATAAATCATACATCATTGCATAACCCATGTAATAAAAATGGGATTCTTAAACAACATGACATCATAAAACCATTCATATAAGATAAAGGAATTCATAAACATAATTCCATCACAACATAGTCAAATCAATGGAAAAATATGGATAGAAACAGAACCCTTTATTATCTTAGATGGAATGTAATTTTGATAAAACACTTGAATTGAATTCTTGATGAAAATATCCTTTCTTCTTCAAAAACATTTTTCCTTTCATAACATCTCATACAACTTTAAAATAAAAGAATTTGATTAAAAATAAACTTGAAAACTTGTAAAGGAAGCTTCTTGGGAACAATGTTTTAAAAATCCATTCGTGAAAATAAGGATTTATAAAACCGTAAAAATCCGTTCGTGCCGTATAAGTTAAAAACATTCTTCGTACTTTTGTCGAAAAAGTCAAAAAGTACCTCGTACGAATAACGACAAAATATTCCTTTCATACATATTACTAAAAACTCACCGAAGGGTAAAAATGGATTTAAACAATTGTAGGTGGATGGAAATAATATTACATATTGATGAAACATGGATGTGGATGATAAAATACACCCCAGTAAATACTTACGAATAAACAATCTCGGATAAAAATGAGATTGTGATATTTCCCTTACCTTAGTTCCGATTTGCTTTGTTCGTGTCCGAAGCTCCTGTATAATGGTTTAAATAATGTTATTGACTTATTCCAGAATCATACATATTGATATGATATCATATATGGTCATATTATTAGCTTCTTGATAGTAATATTTCATTGTTACTTGTTACTCGGGTCTTTATAACTTTTTGTTCTTATGCGTGTTTTGTCAAATAAATTCTTATTCTTATCTTTAGGTTATAGATAATTCATTTAAAGAACGGTATTAGTGTAGTATATACCATATTCATTCATTCAATTCATTTATATAATCATTATGAAATGAAGATCATGTAGAACGAGTCACATCACATCGTGGAGACGGTATTCCGTACGTACGCACGAGTGATGATATCGTTTCTATGATCATGGAATTGTATTGGAGTATATATATATTATTTCAGTATCAATATTAATTCATAATAATCATATATAGTTACTCATTACACCATTATACCCATCCTTGTAAGGTGATGGTGGAAAAATAGATTACACCACGGCGTGGAGACGGTATTCCGTACGTACGCACGCGCGGTGATTTCATTTTTCCGTAG
The DNA here is from genome assembly GCA_963277665.1 of Viscum album. NCBI lineage: Eukaryota > Viridiplantae > Streptophyta > Magnoliopsida > Santalales > Viscaceae > Viscum > Viscum album. The sequence goes on along the minus strand of OY728157.1, from coordinate 37,329,139 downwards.
GATGGATAGAAGGTGAATTAGGGTTTTTTCATATTTATAATAACATATCAGTATGTAAGTAATACTGATGTTATTACTTTATCATGAAACAACTAAAGAAGAAGAAGTTGAAGAAGGAAGAAATTGAAAAGATCGGTAATGGATATTACCTCTTCTTTGGAACGCCTCTTTGAATCCTCCACTTAAGGAACTAAGATTGGTCTTTGGAAAAGACCAGGACCTCTAGGATTATTCTAGGGAAGTGGAGAGGAGAAAATGGCAGGGTTTGGCCGAGCTTGAGTGCTCAAATTGGTGTGACGAGGAGGGGGAGGAGGTTCCCTTTTATAAGGGAGGAGAGGGGCACCTTAGGAATTTCTCAAAATATTAATTTATATTAAAGTCAAAATCGGTTTATAATGGTTCCAAAGGGTCTTATTTCGAAGATAAAGTGGGGATGGGTCGAAATCCTATCAACCAATATGATTTAGACAAGTTTAGGGTATTATTTTAACCTTATCAATTAGATTTAACTCTAAGTTAATTAATTTAACTTTTACCGTGTCTTTTTGTTTTCTTTCACTATATGGTTAATACACTTACTATAACATCCCAAACGAACCCCAAATTGTTTATTATTAATATATATATCCTTATATAAGTCATTTGGCTGAACCTTAGATATTTAGGAATACAATAACAATTAATAATATAATATTTGATTTAAAAACTATTTTGTGTCAATTTTGACCCTATTTGATATATGATTTTTGTGAAAGTCATAACAGAATTATATGTTCGAACCAAGTTGATTAAATCAACATTAATATATCATAGTAACCTAGAAAATTAGTGGAATTCATAAAAAGTCTCAAATTACATTCATTTGAGCATTTATAACATCAATTATGTTAATATTTCCTTAAAAGGGTAATTACTGCATCATCGTTGTGTCATTAATAAATTAATTTATTTAAAGTCTAAAAATTATAAACAAAATATCATTATGTTGGAAATCTTTTTAGCTTTCTAATGAATATTAATAGTCGAATTTATCTTATGTATAACCCCATATTAAAAATGTTTTAGTTATTAAACTTTGATTTTAACTATTTTAACTATTCATTAAATAATATAATATTAAATGTCATAATCTAATCCAAGTGGACCTAAATGGTCATATTATATTAATAAGGTTGTTTTGGGTCGAATTACACTTATCCAATAGAATTAGGACATGTGTTAGGGTAATAGTAATATCATATTTACCCTTAGTTACCCTATTTACTATTAACCGTGGAAAAAAAAAGTAAAAAGTTACTATTCACCAAAAATTATTTTCATCTCATTGAACCACATTTTACATACTGACATCAACCGTGTCTCTCGGATTTTTGAAATTCCATTCACAGAAGCGGTAAAATTAAGATTTATGAAGAAATTAATTTTTTTAACTACCACTTAGTAGTTTCACTATTCATCAAAAATTGATGTTTTTCAGAACAATGCCAAAATTTCATCCTAAGCTATATTTCATATTCCGAATTCAAAAATGAAGTCTATTTTACCAAATTCATATCATAGAATTTGCATTAATTAATTTTATAATTAAATCCCGCTATTAAAACAAATAGCATGTTTTTAAGAAATAATATCTATCAAAAGATTGACACTTGATTATGTCTGGTTTAAATGTGAAATTACATCCAATGACCAACATTGAATTAAATTGTACCAAAATATTCTAAATATACTTTTAAACCACTCAAATTAATAATTTATCACTATTAATTATTTCGATTAAAAAAGTTGTTTTTAATTATAATTTAGTAATTTTCACTATTCATCAGAATATGAAAGTTATCCGAAAAGTACTAAAATTTCACCTTAGGCTAAATTCGATACTCTGAATCCAAAAATGAAGTTCATTTTGAAAAATAAGATTTACAGAGTTTTAAAAAGTGGTTATTACTATTCATAACGGCTAGTTTTAATAATATTTTCATAGCATATCGTTGTTTAGTGAAACTCGGTATTGCGTATTACACACGCTATCGAGGAAGGTCGTGATTGCGTGTAATGCAAGGCAAGTCAAGGATGCGTGTTGTGCAAGCTCCTTTTGGTGTAGCGTAAAACACAAGACTTTAATAAAATTAAAAAGAATATTTTTTTATAAAATCTTGGGCTGTTACATGCACCCCGACAATTAAACTAGAACTTAGAATCCATCATAACCCAAAACTATGTTTTTACCGATCATCGTCTTAATGATATGATAACTCGAACTACGCACATAAATGGACTTTAGAATAAATGGGGAACACAACCAAAAAAATTCATGGTTGGTCATTCTCTACATAGATTGATGATGTCTTCCTTTACTGACATGGTGATCCCATCAAAAGTAGTTTCCTAGACATCATTTTCTAAGGATGGAAACTCATCCCAGGGTGCCTGATCCATCCACAACTTAACATATCTTATAGATGAGTCCAATTTCTTTTATCAAGAACAAATTGAAATTATTGTAATCTACTCACTTAAAAGAATGTTTGGTTATAGTTTACTATAAGCATATGCTTGAAGCGCACTCAAGACATAGTGATTCAGGTCACTGGAATAAGTCATGAGATAAATAACCATACTGATCGGTGTGTCAAAAAATCCAATACAATTAAAAAATCATCACATGAATCAGAATGAGTCTGATTTCTTCAGAAACTAGGCCATCCAACCTTTGATATCCCTCGTGCTTAAATCATAACACCCTAGGGTTTAATAATTCCCACCAAACTCATACAGTTTGCAATACCATTTTACATACCCATTATGTAGCCTGCGTAGCGAAGCATAATACCCCATTGATTTCATCAACTATATGGAAAATAATTTGATACAGGACATAGGACTATTAGCCATATGAATTGAACTATCATATGGTTTATCAAAAATATATGATGAAAGAGTCATATTACTCCATATGACTGTTATCTTTGAGGATGATCTACAGAGTGGTCTTATATCTGAAAATGAAATGGGTCGTTTAACATAATATGAATTTGACCATTCTATAGGAATATTTAACCAACTAAATTAGAGAATTACATTATTCCCACTTTCCTCTGTTGGTTCAACTTAGAGAATGTCCACCTATTTAGATGGGGTGTCATCCCTATTATAAGAGTCTTACTTATGACAAATATTCCCTAATGAATCCTAATGTATAAAATGGATGATAAGAATTTGAAAATTCTATATGTTACGAGGGTGAAACAACAATCAAGATGGACCCTTCCTTTTTTGCACAACATGTCGATTTTGAAACTAGAGTCACAAAAAACATGATCACAATGACCTAGAACATATTATTTATATTTCTGAGATGGAACACAAAACCTATAGGGAATAATCACATTCTCATTCCATAGAATCTATCCATGAAAACCTCAAGGTAACATTTAATCTTGCCATTCATGTGGGCCAAAGCATTGAAAATCATATTAAGGATTGATTTAATATGTTTTTATCAGTCTATATTTACTCTCATGCATTTAGAAAATAATAATTTGAGGAACATAATGTACCAATAATGAAATATATCTATACATTGTTCCTTATTTGGATAAGTCTAAATGCAACCATACGAAATTTATATCGAACATCCTTTCATTCATTTTTAGGTGATATTCTATCATGTTTTAAGGAATTTATTTCACAAATCCATATATCTATATAATTTATCCATAATTATTGTCACCATATGTATTAGTTAAATAAAATGATAGTTCTATGATATAGAGGAAAATAATGATTAGGTTTTAATAGACATTTCAACTTCCTAAAGCAAATTTTAATATTTTCCAAAAGGAGACTACATTTTCATTAAACAATTTAATGGATATTTGTTATGTAATATAACCCCATATATCTATATGTTATACCATATATATAAAAGTAAAATCATTAAATAACAAATCCATATAGATATAGTATACATAGATGGATTTAACACTATGGAAATGAATGATATATGTGATCTATGAGGATCTCCTCATAATATCCTTAGATCATTTAAATGGAAACCAACATCAGTTGATTTTTAATGATTTATTACACCATTAATTGGTTTATCAAATAATAAAAAAGCTTCAACTAGACTACCTAGGTATATTTGTGCATTTATGAATTATAGTAATACATGTCATCCTACCCATGTAATAGAGGTACAAGCATTTATATAAGAATCCATTTCAACAATAATTACAATTCAAAATATGTATATGAACACCCCAATTTAGTTAGATGAATTATCATTCCCATTTAATAATGGTATCCATGTTTATATGTTAAAATTGGAATTCTTGTAGGTACAACCTAGTTATTGACATTGTTTCCACATTATAAGAAGTCAATTTTATGATGTTTAAGTTACAGGGGTTTCCATTATTGATTGTATAATGGATCATATAAATTATATATTATATAATTAGATCCCCTTTAATTGTGAACATTAGTGATTCATCCCTTGCTAGTAAAGGTTCTTATCTCAAACAGGTCATTTTTTTATATTCGGTAATTCAACTATCCAGTAATGTACAAAAACATAATTTAGGTTTTTATAGACAAGTCTATATACCATAAATATCTCAAGGAATGGTGTTTCATAGAAATAATTATATGTAATCATGAAATATTATAAAAAATGTTGATGTATTTGTGGGAATTATATTAATAATCCTTCATGATATATAAATATGGACTTTATTAAATAATCTATTCATGGTATATAGTTAATAATTTGACTAAAACAGAAAAGTAAAATTTTATATCTTATCAATACATTATGTAATGCACCTAATATGAAATGAAATGTGAATCAATTGGTCCATATATTAATCAATGTTGTAATTAAACCATACTACATCATTCCAAGGGTTAAATAAACAAAATATCATAAATCAATGAGTGGAGGAGAGTAAACCAATCAGTAAAGATTAAAACATAGTCAACATTAATAATTAACCATATAAACAATAGTCCCATCTCTATCCACATTTTCCTATCAACATTTGTGGTTTGATAACTCTTTGAAATAGCTATTGACCAAGGTAAATGAAATAACTACTATCTCATATATCAATACAATGTAGTAATTCATTTGAAATATATTCATTGATACAACATTGTAGTGTCCCGACCTAGGATCAAAATAAATAGTTCTCTGAGCTTGTCAAGAAGATAGCCTTAAGAATGCAACCTGGAACACCATAGGCAACCAACTAGTAGAAAGGTTCTAATGGTTATTTGGTAAAGAAACAATACCCTCGTGATCGTAGTATCATAGAATCATATAGTTAATAATGTATCAGTAGTGAAAACTATATAAATGGTCTATAGTTGAAATATAAAAACTAAAATTTAATAATAAATTGAGGTGTAATTGTGAATGTTTATCAGATAATACAATATAATGTTGAAGAAATACTATTTATAATACATAAAAATAACGAATTAAATGAAATAAAAGGCCCCAATATCATTCTCCATGAGAGTAATGATCTATAGCTAAGTCACGTGCTCCTCAACTACCATATCCATGTACATCAACCCAAGAATAACCCATAACCTAATACTACATCCAATTATTCTATTTGAGTAACCTAGTTCAATTGAATCCTAAATAGTTGTGAGATATATTCAATAGTCCACAAACAAAGGGGACCAATTATTTCTTGTATGAGAGTATTTAATATGAATGTTTTCATTTATAGTAATAATTAATTGAATATATATATATGTAATATACTAGGGATTAGGATCCCCAAGTAATCCTAGTCAGCCATTCCTACTGTTAACTAAGATAGAATATATTTGACATACCCTCGAGAATATATTTTCATATATATCGACGATTATATATATATATATATTCATATACATGCAGTGGTGAGGACCCAATAGGAAAGTCAATAGAATACATATAATATGGACATAAGGATCAATCATTTAATGGATGCAATCAACCCAGAACTCCTTCCCATAGAATATAGAAAATGAAAAAAAACTATAACCTTCATATAAAACCATGTGTTATCCCACTATATTTATATATAATATGGATCAGACATGTAACAAATCTCATTTTTCTAAGATCCCATTAATCATATTATTACTGCCAAATCATTGTGTCATTCATGGAATAATTAATAACATTTAATATCTTTTCCCATGCATGTTTTCACATATAAAAAACTCAGGTATCTCTTAGTGGTCTATTAAAATGGATTGTACTAATAATGATTTCCATTGAATTCTATAAATTGAACCAATAAGTCTCCCATACCAATTCATAATTCATCTAATCTCTAATCATATCAATGGAATACCATGTAAAGAACCTGTTAATTGATCTGGGTATATAAAATCTCAATCATACTAAGAGCCCATTTGATGATTTCTTTACAATAAATATAAATAAAAATCTAGCTATACATAATTCATTCATCCAATGAGATCTTCCAAAGATTTATTTACAATTGATCCCAAGTATCTATCACAAATTGGTAAAAATCATCTGTATATTTATATATATGTAAAATAGAAGGCGTTGTTAGTAAGTATGACATACAACATTTCAAGAATAAACATTTTTCCATTTCATATAAGGGACTAAAAAGGACATGAAACTTCCTTTTCCATTTATAAGAAATTAATAGACTACATAAATGAAAATTCCATTTATGAAATAAATATCTCCATGAAATTAGCAATTTTTATTAGTGAAAACAATGATCTTAAAAGGTGGATATTTTTTAAAAAATGTATAAGGGATAAAATATATGTCATTATTAATTTATCAATGCATTTATCCATTTCATTTATGAAAATTTGATTACCATGTGAAAATTCCATTCCACAATTTAATTCCACATGGTGAATCAATTGAAAAGATTCCAGTTCAAACCTGTTAATAAGATTTACCTATTAACAATGTCAACTATAAAGTAATCTATATTACTAATATATTTATCTAAATCATTTAGTCAATTTAGGAATTTATAAATGTAATAAGAAATTTAAGGAACACATCCATGGGAGTTTTTAATTAATATCATATAATGGTTCATAATCATAAAATATAACATGCCTCAATATATGGTTTGATTTTAGGCTACTTGCCTCAAACCATGTAAGAGGGTTCTATATCATGGTCAATATATTAAATTTAATTAATTTCATATTTTTTTAAGAGACAAATGGATTTTCCTTCACCCAACACAAATCATATGTTTTAAATGATGATAAATTTTTGAGAAATAATATAGATTACCTGCCTTAAGGATAAAAAAAATTAATCATCAATATTGAGCTCTTAATAAATCTAGTTAATGTGAAATTTATTTAATGAAAAGAAAACTTGAAAATATGGTAAAATATCTATCATAGAAATAAACTTATAAATTTAAATAGAAACCAAGGAAATAGATATGTTGAATCATAGAATTTATAATGGGATTCTAATGAAACATAAGGACAATTAATCTTGGTCCGAATGAGAGATATCTCAACAAAGAGGAGGACAAAAAGGGGCATATGTGGGGGGATCTTGATAATGTGGGAGTAAAATCTGGTAATCTATATCAATACTAAAATGTAAAAAATGGTAATTTATCCCTTTTTAATGATTTTCATAGTTAGAATGCCTTATTTAGCAAAACATTTACCAATTTTTCAACTCCAGCATATCAATGGCCACACCTCCACACATTTTGGATTCCCAATTTGAGATATATGTTGGAAACCCATGAGCTATTGCTGGTTATGTCGAACATACCAAGTGGTCTAACAACATAGTTTCAATAATCATCGGCCTTCTCTGCAAAAACCCATCATATTTTTTAAATAAACTATTCATAACAATGAGCCCCAACATTCATGGATTAAAAACTCATGAAAACAAATTAATAACACAACCATTTCTCTTGGATGGATGCATCATTTTTAATATATTATGTTCCCCTATTTATTCTCCTACAAAGTTATTTTTTATTGTTATTAAAAATACCTAAACTTAATGAACAATCTAGACACCACTCGGGCCTTAAAACCTCACTTGAAAAATAAATTAATATTCTCCCAATCGCCCAATTTACATTCCGAATCATTGTTTATTGTTATTTACATTAACCTAATGAAATAATCCAATTCCAAAGGATTTATCAATGGTAAAAAATCATCGAATTATATATATATAAAAATAATAAACATTATTTTGTAATGATTGCTGGAAAATGGAAGCATTACTCATGTGTTTGTACAATCTACCATCTCCAGGATTCAACCATAGTTATTATTTTATAACCATCAATAATGGTTTGATTTAAAAGAATAAATAATGTATAAAAATTATAATTATGTAATTATTAATATTATGGAGATTTTCTAAAAATAAACTATTTAACCACAACCAATATAATAAATCGATTTTCAAAAGTATTAAATAAATGACTGAAAAACATAATACAAAATTAAATAAATATCTATGTAAATATTATATTAAAAATAAATATAATAAAATATTTTATTATACTTTTTTAATCATGGAAACATAAATTATGAAATAAAATAATTTATATATGATTATTATACAAGAGATAAACGACAAACATTGATTATTTTTACTCTATGTATGATAAATCATCTCAATTTTCCGTTATTGAGAAATTTTTTAATTTTATACTTTTAATTTATATTATATGGTTAATATAAATCATAATTTACATGTAATATCATGAATAATTAATATATCATGGTATTCGAAATTTATATTTCAATTATTTCATCCAAGGGGATTTTACATGAATGTTACCAAGTGGTAATTAATTTCATAATTAAATTTCTATTCACTGGGTTATATTAGTTCTTCATTATATATGATATTCATTTATTATGTCTATAAATAGATTTTATTATCTTAATATTATATTTAAAACTTTTTATGTTAATTTATATTTGGTTCAAATAATTGAAACACTGATTTATTCTCAAATATAAATGTATGATTTCTGTAAGTGTTATTTATATAAAATTGTCTTCATTCGAGATATATAATAATGATATGCTCACAAATTATTTTAGAAGGATAATATAAATCCATTTTCACATTATATATCCCAAAAATTATTAGTTTCTTTATAATTAATATATCATTACTATTATCTTTTCATGGGGAATCTGATTGAAAGGCTACCAAAATTGAAAACAATTAGTGTTATGATCTCCTTTATTTCCATATTTTTTCAATGTACATTTATATGGTATAAAATAATAATATTTTCATGAACCATATATAATTCTTATAAATAAGTTATGAATGTGTTTAAGATGATTAATTTCAATTCCCTCCATTATTTATTAACCAAACGCTAATAAAGTTGTATATATTTGATAAAGATCCTGTATTTTCTTTTTATATTCTCTTATTCTCTTCAATATTGATCTTTTATATAAAAATTAAAAAAAATTATCTTAAAATATAAATGATATCATAAATATATTTTTCATGATCATCAATTTTTTTAAAAGGTTTCAGTGAAAATTTCACATCATTTTTCAAATGCGTATCATTTTACCCCTTTGATAAATGTTTGAAATTAATCTTTATTACTAGAATTTAAATCATGAATGGGTTCTTAAACCATCATAAAATTTTGTTTGTTGAAGATTAATTATTTTGTTTCAAATTAAAAATTCAATGATAATACCTTAAATTGGGTTTTATGGATTTCAATTTTAAATAATTATTTTCAAAATGAAATGGATCTGTTCCACATGAAATTTTCCATGTGATCATTCAAAATAATTTTATACATATTATAACATTATTCATTTTTAATAAAGGTAAAAATATTATTTTACTATATATTTTTTATTATATTTTTTTGAATTTTAAATCATCAACATGAAAAACCTATGATGATGCATATTCTCAATTGCTGATAATTTATAATGATAAAATCATGGTAAATTCCCTTGATGGATTGTGATGGATTATAAGATATTTTCATTAAACATGTTTCTTTTTCAAGGGTTCATGAATTAATGAAAGGTGTAATGGTTAATAAATTAGTTTTACGATGAAATGTGAGTTTTATTAATTCATTATTAGGTTTGGGTTTATGGGAATTTTTTATGATTCTGGGTGGTTTTATTATAAACCAACAACAATTCATTCTATATTAAACCACTGATGGACACTTCCATGATTAATCAAGGACGGACGGTTCCATGATAAACCAATCATGGGTGTTTCTGGGATATCACACTGGTGTATAGGGTATGGAATTCATCCACATTATTATTACTATTTTATGATGAATTGTTATAGTTATATGGAAATGATGTCCAAGTTATGCTACATGAAAAATGTGTACTTTCTATGGGTTATTAATGAATAACATCACATGAAAAATGTTGATTTATTTAGATGACAATTTCATTTGAAAAATCTTTTTGAAATTATTCAGGATTAATGATCATGGTAATTTTTTGTATGAATTACCTTATGTCTTGATCATGAACTTCGTATTTTTCATAATATGGTTATTCTCATCTAACTCTCATTGATTTAATTCAATGGTAAACGCATATGTTTTCTACTACTCAGCATTTTATCCCACCCTTCTTATGTTTAATTTTCCTATGGTTATCCAAATTTTTGATAAATGAATTATATCAATAATTGTTTCATATGGACTCTGATTATTAGTTACCATGAAATATGAAAATATTGGTTAATTGGGGAGAGTAGTCATATACATACATAGATTATAGAAAAAATATCAACTTTATTATTTCTATCAGGACAAAAATTAAATTTTTATATTTTTGTATCGGATCCAGGAGTGTATGGTTGGGGATATAATGGTTTTTATATGGGTATGCATTAGATATATTTTACGATTATGATTTTTTTCATGTGATGTTATCTTTGGATATATGGAAACTATATTAGGTTTATAAAATTATGGTTTATCATAATATCAAAATTCATAGAAACACCTATATCAGTTTTAGGTGTTGAGATATTAAAGTGACTAATCAATTTTTTGGAGACTTGTTTTTGGGTTTAAGTGTATGTTATGATAATATTTAACATGTTCTATTAATTTAAAATTTTTGGTTAAAAATTTGAAGGCACTGATTACTTTTATGGTTTATTTCCTATTCAATATAGAGGTAATTAATTGAAAACACATTTTATTGTATAGATAACAATGGGATTGAAAATTTAATAGATTTATATGAGATTAATATTATTTTTTAATAATATTGATATATTTGTTTCATATAAGTTGAATGTTATGTGATATATTTTAATGCTAAAAGACTCTTTAATGTTGATGTAATTGATTTTATTTTCGATTTAAAAGTTCTTATTTATTGAATTATTTAGATAGAACATTGGTTATTTCTATAAAATTTAGGAAATTAATTTATAATTTTACCAAATTAACATTAATATATATGTGAAATATAATATCATATGTTTTCATTATGGGTTCTGGATAAATACAAAATATTGGTTGATTTTATTTATTATCCTTTTCTGGTTACATTTTCCATTAAATTTTTATTTTGTTGCATTAGGCATGAGGATAACTATTCTTTGATGTTAATCATTTTTAGAAGTAGAAGATAGTTTTGTTAATATTGAATTAACCATAACATTTTACCCACAAAGTATATTTCCTAATTATCGTATTATAGATTTAATGTAATTCCACAACACATGGAAAATGATTGTGAAAAAATGTCAAACCACCATCTTATTGGATGAAATCAGTCTTTTTTCTAACGATGAACACATTTATCAATGGAATTGTTTTCTTTATTATTATTATGTAATATAGTATAGAACATATAATTATCCTGGATATCCCAATAAAAAATAATTCTCATCAATAGAGATTGAAATATGTAATATCTAAATAAATTGAAAAACCTATCCTGGTTGAATAATAAGAATACCCATGGAATAATAACAACGAAATTTAGAAATTTATATCATCCAACATAATAGTTGACACATCTATACAAGTATAAATAATATATATGTATCTTATTAACTAAAATAAGATATACGTATTTCATATTACAAGTAAATAAATGTTATTAAAATTATAAATTAAGTGTTGGTAATTTTATACAACATAGTAGTTTATTTAAAATTTTATATTTAGATAATATTTTTAAAAAAATCTCAAAATAGATTCATAAATTGATATTTTTTTAGTAATATGGTTATAAAATAATTTTATAAGAGAATAATGAATTTTTCATTATGTTACACAATCAAATAAAATTTGAAAATTGGGAATTTCCATGTAAATGGTTGTTTTAATTAAAAATTAAATTTATCATATTTAGATAATGGAGTTATATTTTAATTTTATAGATCAATTAATTGTTAGTGTTAGTTTTTATTATTTTTCTAAATTATTTTACATTTTGTTGAATTGTGAAATACCAAAATTTAAGGTATTTACAAAATTCATGATGTTTTGAATCATGAACTATGTATGGTAGATATGAGAAACATAATCTAGAAAAATAATTCTCTATTTAAATTATTTATTCATTGTAAAAAAAATATTCATATTCCTATGACAAAAAAATAAAATAATGAATATATAAAGAAATACCTCTATCGTCGCCTGTAAATACCAACCCTCACTACATATTCCTGTAAAACAACCAATGCATTGAATCAAATAAAATTTCTACCAAATACAATTTTGAATCCCCTCCCAAACAACTATCAGTATTCTTCTCAATAAAATATCAAATCCATTTTTCCTAATGAGATTCGTAAGGTGAATAATTGAAGGGGAAAAATTCTGTTTCATTTTTTTAATGTCTTTTCATGTACTTTTATTATAATATCCTCAAATACCCTTTTACTAGATGTATAATAGCTCCATACTAATATATATAATGGAATTGTATCATGTTATTTGAATAATAAGTCATCAAAACTCTTATCCTCTCTCTTTTATTATAAAAATGGAAACATCATCTGTGATGTGTTGATTTATCAGCTTTGGGACAAAAAGTTTTGAATTTTTATTATCATCTTCAATTTTTGTAATAAAACGATTATAATGGTTGAAAAATATATTAAAATTTATCATATAAAATTATTTTTGTTCTACAAAAAACATATATACATAATATTAAATAATATTCAACTAGATGGTGATGATCGAAAAACCTCCAAATTAATCTAAATGACTATGTATAATTTTTTATCTAATGAATCAACCACATATCAAGAAGGAAAATATTAAATAATACTGATTAATAATAATAATATTAATTAATAACACATAATTTCAAATCATTATATTTATTCTCATTTTATAGAATCATCCATACATATATAAATATATGTGAATTAATCATGAAAACCAAGAAAATGTGAACTCCAAAATGATATAATTGGCCACTATAACTCATAAAAAAGGCCATAAAAATTAAAACAAGTATTTTTAATAAAATAAATGAGTAAGAGGTTATTTATTTAGTAATTAGTGAATCTAATATGGATGTATGGGATATAAAAGTGAAAAAATTATTCAAGAATTAGGCAAGGGGAACCCTGAACCCAATTTTCTTTTCTTGGGTTATTCATCTTTTGTTACAAATTTCAGTTTTCATTATAATTTAATACTACAAATGTATAATTTAATTTTCCATACATTTTATTTTTTTTGGAAATTAATTATTCTAATCTTGTTTTATTAACAATATAATGAATTTAAAAAAGAAATATTATTTCCAAAATACATTTTTACTCCAATTGATTTGTTTCTTCTACACTTAGGATAGATGATTCTGGTATAAAATATCTTTTCCCATTTATCATTTTGTAATAATAAAAGATTATTCATGTATTTATGAAATGAAACCCATTCCTTTTTAAGGCATATTTTTTTTCTATAATTGATATTTTTTCTATATAGGATGCATGATTATGTAAATGATACGATATGATGGTTGTACATAGAATTATATATTGCACATATGCTTCGGGTAATGTGATGTGGCGCATTAGATAAGGTGAGATATGTATGAACATGATTATATTCTTCTTAAAAATGAATATTTTATGATTATTTTAATATTTTATGTGTGAAAATTATCATATAGTTGTTTAAAACATATTGTGGTGTTTTACCACTATGATATATTGTTTCATTTTTATGAATTTCCATATTCTATTCTTTTATAAAATTCTACCTATAATTATTATGATGATTATCCCATGTTTATAAAATGATGATGATAATTTTTCTCACACAATTTTATACTTATTAATGTGTTTCGCTATCCTCGTACTAATAATTTAGCTTACCCATTTCTTTGAGGTATTTCTATTACACCCCGATATTGTCTGAATAATTTTTTTTAATTTATTTAACAATTTTGGTAATTTTCATTTCATATAACAGAGAAAATAGTTTATTGTATATTAATAAACTATATTTTTCTTGAATTATAAGAAACAACAAGATAATTGTTAAATAAATATAACATAAATTTTAGCATCACTACATAGAACACCGAGGATATCACGTGACTTATAATACATAACTCACAATACCAACTTGGCATATTTTACACGCAACACTGTGTTTCTACAAAACATACATTTAGTATTATAATTATTTATAAGATATAATTATAATCAAGATATTAAAAAACTTAATTATTATAATGATATTTAATTTTCAAATAATTTATCTAATTATTATATATAAATAAACATACTTATTATGGAATATATTTTTTTGTTAAATTCCTCATATGTTTAAATATAATATTATCTTGAATGAACATATTTTAATGTGTTTTTGTGAAAAATGATAAAAATAATTTTTGAAACATTTATAAATTTAATTTAATTTAATAAAATTATTTCTAGAAAGTAGAAATTAGAAATTATATTAGGAAATTTTTTATGGGGTTTCATAAAAATTTGATTTTTGGATAAATACTTTAAAATACTAGATTTTAATTCAAAACTATACTCTAGTATAAATTATTTATAAGGATAAATTATATTTTTCAATTCTAAAAAAAGATTAATTGGATGATAATATTATCAATTTATCCAGATAATGTCATTATAATAAATTTCGCACTGATATTTTTTATAAAAATGGAAAATGTAGAGACATTTTTTCTTTAAAAACTCGCAGTGGTGTCTTGTCAACGAGAATAATTGTAAATTTATTTCATCCAAATATCTTACTATAATTTTGAATATTTCATTCCATATTTACAGTCATAATAATTTATAATATTTAATAATGTAAAGTTATTTTTTAACCATATACATTATTGAAAGTAATTAATATTTATTACTTCGATTAATGTTAAATTAAGCAAAACTAAGGACTAAACTATAAATTTAAGACCTAAAACGACTTATACAATTGTAAAAAATCCATTTTCATGTCATTATTATTCCCATAACCTTTTATTATAGTTTATATTTAGTTTTTTATAACTTTTTTGTGCAAACAAATTTGTCACCCCAGACTTGTTTACCAAAATGCCAAGTGTGTCCTTTCCATTTCCTATAAAACCCACCAACCCTCCCTCTTATTCACACATCTAAAAACAATTAGAATAGTCCCTGATATACCCATTAAACATCCCAATATCCTTAAATTCCTTATATAAGACTACATTTTATCATAATTATATCCAAGGAAGTATTTTTCCACAAACAAAAAAATTTTTCCCGGTTAAGAGAAAACATCTTCAACCAAGATCCTATATTTTATTTTACTTCTCCAACCCCTCAAATATATATATTATATGAATTTATAAAAACTGTAGTATCATAAATATAGAAATATTTTTTTTAATGGTGTTTCTTACACTTACACACACCTCCATCTAATAGTTAATCAGCATATTGTTTATGTGTGTGGTGAACTATCACATCACTAAATGATTATTTTTATTTTTTTGATTACCACATATAATGGTGGTAATTATGATGCATACTCTGTATATATGTCTATTATATTGTATATATTATATGTTTATGTTTCCATAATTATTTTATGACTCATATATTTATACATTACATTTTTTGTGTTAATACAATAATTTTGTTTGAGAAAGTGTGGACTATCGACCCCTCAATGTGATGTGATTAGTTTATACATTACATAGAATATATTAAGTATTGATTTTTGATATTAAATAAGATATTTAATATAATTCTGAAATTATAATGATAATATATATGAAAATACAAATACATATAATTAATTTACTTTCTTTCATTCAACACGACATTTAAATGGAAATATCATTCATGAGGACGAATGACATACCGTCTCCATAAATGGTTTATTCTGTTTTATACATTTATATCCTATGTATATTTATAACACACATATAATAAATATAAATTATATTAAATTCATTTTTTACATTTCATGAATCATTATATAAATATAAGGGCCCAATTATAACAGATTAAGAGAAATTTAAAATACAAAGTGGATATAACCTGAAGTGAAACATCATCTTATAATTATTAACAATATGGTAATTTAATGATATAATAAAACCATAAATGTATTTATAAGTAATAATATAGATATTTTATAATGTTTTAATAAATTTATATTTATTATATATGTGGTCTAAATGATTACAATGAGAGTTAAACACAAGGTAAGGGGATTTCATCTCACTTTTTATTTCCAATAGATACATGCTTTATACAAAACCAATTCATATTGTGGGGTGTGTATAAAGCACATGAATAAAATCAATTATTATTATATTATTATTTATGGGTATTTAAATATAAATTTTGTGACTTTATTTCATGTGGTTTATGTTTCAATAAATACCAAATCAATAAAATAATTTTCACTCATATTTATTTCATTGAGAATCATGTTTTGTTATGCGCATAAATTCATTTTGAGGTGTGTATAATTAAATTATATATGATATATCATGAATCTCCATATAATCATGAAAGTCTTTGCTTTGTGTTATATTCATTTCTTATATAGAGAATATGATACCAAGTTACCATCTAATACTAGTTTATTGAAATAATTTAACTGATTTTTTTGATTTATTATTTTTATGAATACTTCGATAATATAGTATAACCCATATCTCAATAAAATTCCTGATTTTTTCTCTTCTAGTTCATAATAATATATTCATGTATTTGTACTATCTTTTTATTCTCTAGAAAATAAGATACATTTGAAATTGTTTTTATGGAAACCCAAATGTACCTTCTTTTCGGTCAGAAGTCAATGTTTTCTAAAAATGGTTCCAATAATATAGCATGATCATCCTTTAATCGTTAAATGAATTTTTTTTTTTCCATTTAAAAATAACCTTAAAGGAGTATTCATGGAAAATTCTGAAAATGGAATTTTTTAACATTTTACTATGAAAAAGGAATGTTATTTTTTCCTCACACGACATGTATGAAATTTCCTAATGTAATTTAACTAAAGTTGCTATTTTTTTAAATGGTTGGGTTTTAAAAAATATTTTAAAAAACATTTTTGGTGGAACCTTTTCAATAAATTTTCATTATTCTTTAATAATTTTTGATGGAATATTTTTAAGAAATTTTCAAGCCTTTTTAAAAGTTTTCAACATATTTTCATTGTAAATGAAATTATGCAATAATAATGATTCGTTCAAATTTTTTATAGTAAAATCAATTTAATTTTTTTTATTTCTATGTTTTAAAAGGGTGTTAAAATAAAAAGGTTTATAAAATATTTTTTTTCTTATTTTTTTTGTTTTCAGAGAAAATTATTTTTTAATTGACTAAAATTTATCATTATAATATTTCTACATATTATGTAAGAAAAGTTTTTTAATATTGTTTTACGTATAAAAAATCCCTTTTCAAAGAAGAAATGATAATTTCATTAAGAAACAATTTTCAACAATATTTCAGAAATATTTTCCATCTAAGATAAAATGATTTGATGTTTCTCATTCACATCATGTAAATGATCCAAAGGTTCATTTCATATTATTTCTATAACACCCAAATCTTCCACGGTATGCTTCCCAATGAATAATATAGTAGCATGTGTTGTATGCAACTTCGAGTTCTAACACACCGCAACCAATCAAACTAGACGTTATAAATAGTAATACCAAATTTATTTATTTTAGAAAATTTTATCTTTCAAAATGGTCTTCATTTTTTAATTTGGAATATCAAAATTATCAAAGAGAGAATTTTTGAAATTTTTCTGAAAACATTCAATTTTTGATGAATAGTGAAAAATAATAAATTTTAATTAAATACAACTTTCTTAATAAAAATAATTTATATTGGTAAATTATAATATTGAGTTTTGTTAAGTATAAATAGATAATATTTTTACCATTTAATCCAATGTTGTTCATTGAATGTAATTTCAAATTTAAACTAAACATAAGCAAGTATCAATCTTTTAATAGTTAATATTTCTTAAATACAAAATATTTTATTTTGACAAAAGGAATTAATATTAAATTAATTTCTACCACTTATGTGTTTTAAATTTATAAAAATGGAATTCATATTTATAATAAGTAGGTTAAAATTGTGTAAATAGGTAACTTTTATTTTTAGACATTTTGAATAATTACTTCGAAAAATATTTTATTTACCATTGTTAAAAGGTAAATCTGATAAATGAGGATAAAAAATAATATTATAATAATATTAAAATACTCGAAAATGTGTTCTACCCTTATTGGATGATACATGTCCTACCATGGGAATCCCTGTATTGATATTGTGACCCCATAGAGCCACTTTTAATTAATAATGACAATATATTAATTATGTTAAAGTAAATAGAAAAATGACATAAGCATATATCTTTTTTGTAAAGTAATTTTTAAATAGGGTTATATATGTTATCTCTTCAACAATAAATATAAATTAGAAAGATAAAATGACTTCATACATTATTATATTTTATTTATATTTTTTAGACATTAAATAATTTAATTTATTTATGGCACAATGACGATACAGTAATTATCTAAATAATGAAATATTAACATATTTCATATTATAAATATCCAAATAATTGTAATTTGGTACTTTTTAAGAATTACACTAATTTTCAATGTTAACATGACATGTTAGGGTAGGTTGGATGAATTCCTTTCGTAGTAATAATGCTGTTATAAATTTAGAAAATACAAAATACCCAATAGTGTCAAAAGTGACATAAAGGCTTTTTTAAAAATGATATTATATTATTAATTGATATTCTATTATTAAAAATATAATTATTGGAAAATGATCATAAATAATTTTATAAATGTCATTAATGAACCACTTGTGGTTTTCTTGAATGTTTATTTGTCAGTTTATTAAGTATATAATAAAAAAATACAAAGAGACATGGTAAATGTCAAACAATTTCACTAAGAGAGAAATCTAAATGATAAAGCTAATATAGTGACACAATCTGTCTAAAGCCTATTGGTTGAGTGTATTTTGACCCATCCACAACATATACTTTAAAAAATTAATTTTAGAGCCACTATAAATTGAAAATTATTTTATTAAAAAATAATATTTCTATCTTTTCCTAAGATGCCTCTCACCCCTCTTATAAAAGGGCACACCCCCTTCACACAAATTCACAACTTCAAAGCCTTTTGGCTCTTCCAAAACCTACTCAATTACCGTTTAAAACGTACTCCCTTCATTCTAGTGGCCTTCCATTAGTCATAAATTTAACCTATGGAGCCATTTTGATCAAATCAAAACGAAGAACCTGAAGAAGAGTACAATATTTCATCACCTCTTTCAAGTTCCATTCTTCTTCCACATACTTTTTATTTGTTGTTTCCATTTAAAAATAATATCTCTAGTATATTCTATATACTTTTTGATATTATAGATATGGTATAACCATATTCATTATTCTATCCATCCTTAGAATGACATGTCACCAAATGTGTGTACGTACGGCTTCTGGTCTCCACGTTGTGGTGTAATTGTTTGTCAAAACATTATTATTTTGATGGGTATAACAATGATGTGTAATTGATGTTAAAAATAAATATTACTTGATAATGATTCTGTATATTTGATATATCATCCAATTATATAGTTTTTTAATATCTAAAGAATGATATTGTCGCTCATGCATACGTACGGATTACCGTCTCCACGAACGCGATAAGATTATTTCCCCATCGTATCCATTCAAGATTAATATTCATTTGATGATTAAAAATAATACATAATGTCTTGATATCATTCTAGATATGAATAATATATCGCAGAATTAACAAATACGACTCACATAACAATTAATTTAAAGGAAAAAAAATTACTTAACACCTGAAACAATGATAATACTAAGATATTATTAATAAAGTATTGTTAAAAGATCATATATGACATCATATTAATGTATATGAATCTTTTATAATTTAATAACAATTATTTAACAATTATACATGAGGTTAACCTAACCATGACCAAGGAAAAGTACAAGAAAATGGTTAATTTTACAATCTATTTATTATCGGAGGTTGTTTTTATGTAAGTATCCACTAGGTCCTCTTTATCATAAACATCCACGTTTCCTAAAATTAATTTCAAACCATTTTTACTATTTACAAGAATTTGAGTAAAATTCATTTATACCCTTATTAGACTATTTATAAAATGGTTGACATGAGTCATTCTATCATTCTCAAACAAGGTACTTTTGACATTTTCCACAAAATTAAGGTAAGAATGATTTCTTAACTTATACGGCAGGTGAAACTATTTTCTGCCATTATAACATCTTAGGATATTCCATTGAACTCTTATAAAAATCTTTTGAAAATAAATATTTTCTTTTATAATTATATGACCTTTAAATGATTTCAAAATAGAAATAGATATTTCTCTAAAAAAAGTTTTTATTTCATCTATGTCAACATCCTTTGATGGATTTTAAGCTTATTTGTAGTTGATTTTTTATGATACAAAACATTCATATTGTATTGAAGGTTTTGTGACTTGTCTGATTGTGGATGTGTTTTTTATTCGATTCATGGTTTATGGATAAATTATTGACATTTCGTATGCCAGCTTTAATACGAATGTTTATGTTATGTTTAATCCTTTTCATATGAGGAATGCATTGGACATAGTATGTGATAGGTAGAGCCTTCTATTACACCTCGATGCATCAGAAGGTATCATTAGACAATCTAGTGTCTTGGAACAAGGCCTTGACAATAACGTATTTGTAGTCTTGGCACAAGGCCTTGACTATGTGGTTTTGAAAGTATGGCATTATGCATTCCTTCCTTATGAAAGTGGGTATTGATATTGCATGTGATTATTCGACTAGTATAATATCCATGTTAGTAAGTAAATAGAAATATTTTGATTTATATTTCCCATTTAATGATGAAGTTTATGTTGAAATGGCATTTGTTTTAGTTTTATAAATTTCATTAATTGTTTAGACTTATTTATGACAGTTTCCGCTACATTTTTATCCTTACTAAGCATTTTATCTCACCCCTTTCTATGTTAAATTTTTTCAAGGTTGTGAAAAATGTATATTATGACTGACCAATAGGGATAGTCAATGGGATCTTAGTGATTTCTATTGAAGCAATGATGATGTATTTTTTCATTTTATGATGTAATGCAAACCATATGAATGTATCTAATACATACAAGGCTATGAGACTAATCGGTCTTTGGAGACATGTTATTTTGTGGTCATTCCAATGTTATTTAATAATACATCGACTCTGGGTAATTGGGGTAAGTGTGTTACATTTGGTATCATAGGAAGTTTAGTATAATCAGTGGAAACTAGATTTAGAAAAACTCTGATTAGAGAACACATCCCTATGAAAGTCATTGAGGAATATTATAGAATAAATTAATAGAATTTCGGTATTCTAGAGATTTTGTGAGTTTTCCAAGAAATACACCAATTTATGGATACGAATAGGAAGAGGCAGCTCTAGCACAGATGTACCTAGGGGTAAAACCTGAAAACGCCTCTTTGAGCTAGACTCGAACGAGAACTGGTGCACGACAACGGGACTTACCTCACACATTTTTACAACACTCCTGAGGGTTATGCTTATGATAATTCTCATTTTCCTTACAAAAAATTATGAAGTGTTTATGAGTATATACTTCCTCAGAAAAAACATTTTTATGAATATGTATTATATCCATAAACTGTTCAATTTATGTTATGTATTTTACAAATTTGGATTTATGTATTGTGATTCATAAACTAATATAGTTTATTTCATTGTTTAGAAATGGAACCTATTGGAAGGAATGGAGACTGTATCAATGCACTCACTCTATGTAAGTATTGGCCTCCTAATCAAGATAATTATGGTGGAGCTGGTGATGCAACTCGTACTCATTATCTAATCACCATACTAGGACAACTCACCTAGGTTTTGAATAATAACCTTACCCGTATGGGGCACCCTGACCCACAGTGTGGAGGATAAATATTAGATTGATTAATGAGGAAACAACCACCAACATTCAATGGGGTTACAAATACACTAGTATCCTATCAATGGATAAATTTCATAGAGAAAATATTCCATGCCTTGGGGAGTAGCGAAAGGGAAAATGTTATCATGGAAGTTTACCGCCTCACTGGAGATGTTGATAAATGGTGGTAATTGATTCAATGAAAAAAGGAAGATGATGAAGTATCAAATATGTAATAGAGGGAGTTTAAAAAAAATTTCTTAGAAAAATACTTTCTCATGACCATTGAGCAGATATGGAAATGCAATTTCTATGTCTGAGGAAAAAGGAGGATGAGAATGTCGCAAATTATGAAGCTAACATTACAAGGTTAGTGAGGCATACTACAGACAATATATGTAACCCAAGAAGTATGATTTACCGTATATTTGATGGGATAAAACCATTTATCTATCTAGATTCAGTGTCACAATCCTTCTCGTCATATGAAGATATTGTTTCATGTGTTATCAAGATAGAAAAAGAATTCTCTAAGTCATACTACATTAAAGAAAATAAAGAGAAGAAAAGATCTTTTGAACACTAAAGAAATGAAAATATTGGGATGAATGGAAAAGTTGAATATCCATCCTAAAGTAAATTTTGGAAGAAATTCCCATGTACTTGGTTGAATTGAATGGGAGTATGTAACAAGTGTGGTGAAAAAGGACATCAAACTCGTCATTGAAAGGGTATGAAAAAGGCTATCGATGTTGAATGCTACAATTTTAGATAAAGGGGGAATTATGCGAATGAATTTCCTAAGCGTCCTGGGAAATTATCTCAAAAAAGGCCAAGCGATTAAGGGAAAGCTTATGTTATCACTACTTCTAAGGTTGAAGCTCCGAATGACATGGTGGCAGGTAAGTTAATGGTTTCATCAATTTTAGAAAATGATTTATTTGATGCTGGATCATCGAATTGTTTCATATCATCCCATTTTTTTAAGAGAATTAGACATTTCCAATTTTATTTAACAAGGGATTTGTAAATCAAAACTCCTAAGGGATGTATGATTGCAACAATGTTCTTTGAATCAGTCCCAATTAGGGTATATAAATGTTCTTTATCTGTTGATCTCATCATCACACACCTAATATAATTTGATATAATCCCCAATATGTATTGGCATTCGGACCATGATGGGAAAAATTTTTGTAATAAGAAGGATGTTACTATTTTTGATGAAGATGATAAAAAAACCTTATCATTAGAGAATAATCATCACCACCTAATTCTTATATAGATCCACCCCTAGTAGCTCGACTAAAATCAATTATTGGGGGGGGGGAGATAATGAAATAACTGTGGGTGAGTAATGGAATGGTCAAATAGAGGATGTACCTATTGTTAAAGAATATGTTTATGTGTTTCGAAAATATTTACATTGACGTCCTCCAGAATGAAAAATTGAGTTTTCCATTTATTTAATTCCTAGATCATGGCTCATATAGAAGACCCATAATAGAATGGCCCCTGTGGAATTATAGTAACTAAAGAAAAAACTAGATGAATTTATTAATAAGGGATTTCTTCGCACTATTGTTTTTCAAGGGGGATCCCTTGTACGTTTTGTTATGAAGAAATATGGATCTATGAGGTTATGCATTGACTATAGGGAGATCAATGCTATAACAATAAAGAACATGTATCCCCTACCTTGCATTGATGATTTATTCGACCAACTTCATGGAGTTCAATACTTTTCAAAGATTGACTGTTGATCTAGATATCATCAGTTGTGTGTGAATAAGGAAGATATTCTAAAAATAGCATTTAGAACTAGGTATGTGCATTACGAGTTTAATGTAATTCCATTTGGATTTACTATTTCACCCTATGTCTTCATGGATCAAATGAATAGTGTTTTCAAGGAATAACATGATGACATTGTATTGGTATTTATTGATGATATCTTTGTATACTCTAAAATCTATGAAGATCATGAAAATCACTTGAGCATTATCTTCAAGACTCTTAGAATACATGAATTATATGGGATGTTTAGATAGTGTGAATTCTAGCTTCAGGATATTTCTTTCCGTGGCCATATTGTCTCTAAGGATGGAATCTTCGTTGATCCTTCTATGACAAGAGAAATCCAAGAATGGCCAGCATCGAGTAGTATAATTTAGGTACGTATTTTTATTGGTTTATTAGGTTATTAATGACGTTTTGTCTAGTATTTTGCATGATTCACTAACCCAATAACCAAGATCACACATAAAGGGGTGAAATTCGTTTGTACAAAATATTGTGAAGAATGTTCTGAAGAACAGAAGTGACGATTTGTCAATGCTCTTATATTAACTCTAACATCTTGGAATGATGGGTTTGTTATTTATAGTGATGCTTCAATGAAAAGAAATTGTTTGTGTCCTTATGAAAAATGATAGGGTTATTTCTTATGCATCACGACATCGAAAAAATCATGCGAAAAACTAGGCTAATCATGATCTTGAGTTAGCAGCTATAATAATTACTTTGGGGAATTGGAGACTATACCCCTTTATTTTAAAATGTGAGATATATACTGATCATATGAGTTTGAAGTATATCTTCTCACAGAAATAACTCAACATGAGGAAAATAAGATGTCATCAACTACTCAAGGAATATGATTTCAACATACACTACCACCCGAGGAAGGAAAATTAGGTGGAGGATGTTTTTTGTAGAAATGATCATAGAGTTTTGAACAAGATGAGAGTGGAAAAGGATCCAATATACTTGGATCTAAAAAGATGGATTTGGGAATCACCATGGAAGGTGAAACATCAATACTTTTTCAAATGGTTTCCAAACCAACATTACTAGAAAGGGTAAATAGTTTTCAGAACAATGATGAAGGGTTTCAAAAGAATATTAAAGTTGTGAATGATGAGAGATTGAGTGACTTTGTGTATGAAGACGGAATATTGAAATTTGGGAATAAACTTTGTGTTCTCAATAAACCTGATCTAAAAAGGGAATTGTTGAATGATGCTCATAGTTCCAATTTCTTTATACACCCTGTTATCACTAAGATGTATAGGGATTTGAAGGTATAATTTTGGTTGGACAACATGAAGAGGGGAATTACTGATTTTGTGTCAAGATGTATGGTTTTTCAACAAGGGAAAGCTGTAAGGCAGCAGCCTAGAAAAGTCATGAAACCTCTTCCCATACCTGAGTTGAAATGTGATAATATTATGATAGACTTTTTCATGGGACTAACAATCATTACTTGAAGGAACGATGCAATATGGGTCATTATTGATCGACTTACCAAGTCAGCACATTTTCTTATTATGAGAGAAGATTTACCACTTGAACGCTTAGCAAGACTATATATTAATGATTTTGTAAGACTTCGTGGAGTACCACTATCGATTATTTTTTCTCATGATCCCTGTTTTACATCAAGATTCTGGAAAAGTATTCAGAACACCCTAGATACTGAACATTGTTTGAGCACTGCCTACCACCCTCATACTGATGGAAAATCCGAACAGACTATTCAAACCATAAAAGACATGTTGAGATAATGCTCACTTTACATTCAATGTATGTGTGATCAATTTTTTCCTCTGGTATAATTTTCCTATAATAATAGCTTCCATTCAAGTATTAAGATGGAACCATATAAAGCGTTATACGGAAATAGATGTCTCACACCAACCTGTTGAGATGATGTTGGTGAAATAAAACTCATAGGCCTATAACATGTGGAGGAAATGATGGAAAAGGTGAAGGGAATCTAAAACCACATCAAAGCTGCTAAAAGAAGACAGAAGAGCTATGCAGGTAACCGAAGGAAGGATTTGGAATTTCAGGTAAGAGATCATGTTTTCTTAGAAGTATCTCCATGGAAGGGTGTTATATGTTTTGGGATAAAGGGTAAATTGAGTCTCAGGTACATCAGACCATTGGAAATTCTAGATTGAATTGGGGTTGTAGCTTACCGTTTGGAAATTCTGCCAAGTATATCCAAAGTTCATGATGTGTTCCACTTATCATTGTTGGGAAAATACATGTCTGACCCAATGAATGTAGAAACCTATGAGGAATTAGAACTGGAACCCAATCTAACTTATTGAGATGATCCTATCATGGTTATTTGATTCAAGAGAACATGTGCTGAAAAAACCTGACGACTCGTCTGGTAAAATTTCAATAGAGAAACCATAAGATGTAAGAGGCGACATGGGAACCTGAGGAACATATAATGAAGAACCACCCACGCCTTATTACACTGTAATACAATAGAAATTTCGAGGATTAAATTATTTAAAGGAGGGTAGAATGAAACAACCCATGCTTCCACAATACACTTCTCCTTGAATAATACAGCAGTATGTGTTGTATGCAACGTCAAGTTCTATCACACCACAAGCAATCAAACTAGCTTTTAAGAATAGTTATACCTAATTTATGAAATTTTATAAATTTTTATTTTAAAATGGAAATCATTTTTGGATTCGGATTAATGAAATTATCTTAGGGTGAATAATTGTTAATTTTCTGAAAACATTCAATTTTTGATAAATAGTGAAATATACTAAATTTAAATAAAAAACATCTTTTTTAATAAAAAGATTTATTGTGTAATATTATATTATTGAGTGGTTTTTATATATAAATAGATTATATTTCTCTCATTTAATCACATGTTAGTCATTGGATGTAATTTCACATTTAAACTGGACATAAGAATGTATCAATTTTTTGATAGTTATTATTTTTTAATAACACGGTGTTCATATTGACAACGAGAATTAATTTTAAATTTATTTCTACAAATTATATGTTTTGAATTTAGAAAAAATAGATTCCATATTTAGAATCAGGAGGTTCAAATTTTGTAAATAGGTAACTATTATTTTTATACATTTCAAATAATTACTTCGGTAAATATTTAATTTACAATGGTTAAAGGGAAATCCGGTAAATAAGGGTATAAAATAATATTATAATAATATTAAATTACCCTAACACATATCTTAACCCTATTTTATGATACATTTTTGACCATGGGAATCCTTGGGTCGATTTTGGGACCCATGTAGCCACTTGTATGTGATAATGACACTCTATATTAATTAAGTTAAAGTAAATACAAAAATGACATAAGCATATATCTTTTAGTAAAGAAATTTTTACATAGGGTTATATACATTATATCTTTGACTATAAATATTAATTAGAATGATAAAAATATTTAATACATAATTCAATTTTATTTATATTTTTTAGACATTATATAATTTAATATATTAATGACACAATGATGATGTAATAATTTCCTAAATAATGAAATATTAAAATAATTGATTTTATAAATACTCAAATAAATAAAAATTGGGACTTTTTATGAATTACAATAATTTTAATAAGAAAACATGACATGTAATTGTTGGTTAGATAAATTTTTGTCGAATTAATAATGCTGTAATGAATTTGTAAAAAACAAAATACCAAAGAGTGTCAAAATTGACATAAAAGAGTTTTTTTTAAATATTATATTATTAATTGATATTTTGTTCTTAAAAATCAATGGTTTGGACAAATATCTTAAATAAAATTATATATTTCATTAATGAACCACTTGAGGTTCACTTGAATGTTTATTGTAAGTTTATTAACCAGATAATATAGAAATACAAAGAGACATGGTAAATGTAAAACTATTTATCTAAGAGTAAAATCTAAAAGATAATGTTTATATAGTGACCCAAAGCTATATAAAACCTATTGGATGAGTTGTTTTCGACCCATAACCACATTATCCTGTACATAATTTTAATTGGAGCCATTATTAACAGAAAATGAACAAATTATAATATAATATTTCAATCTTTTCCTAAGGTGCAACTCACCCCTATTATAAAAGGCCACTCCCCTTCCCTCAAATTCACACAATCCAATCCTCTTGTCACGGACAAAAACTTCTCAAATACCCTTTAAAATGTCCTACCTTAATCCTATATTCCTTCATTTAGTCATAAAGCCAACATAAGGATCCCTTTTAATCAAATCAATAGGAAGAAGCTGAAAAAGAAGGAAATATTTCATCACTTCTTTCAAATTCATTTCTTCTTCCAAATCCTATTTATTTGTTTTTTCCATTCTCATATAATAGATAAAATATTTTATATATACAGTTATGTTGTTATAGATATGTTACAACCATATTCATTATTCTATCCATCATTTGAATGACATTTCACTATATGTGTGTACGTACGACATACCGTCTCCACGTCATGGTGTAATTTTTTTTCATTACATTATTATTTGGATTGGTATAATAATTATGTGTAATTGATGTAAATAATAAATATAACATGATAATAATTCTGTATATATGATATAAATTTCTATTATATATGATTTTAATATCAAGATAATGATATTGTCGCTTGTGCATACGTACGGATTACTGTCTTCACGAACGTGACGAGATTCATTCACCATCATATCCATTAAAGAGTAATTTTCATTTTATGATTAAAAATAATATATAAATACATGATTTAATTATATATATGATTATGATACATCCCATACATAACAAATATGACTCACAAGATAAATAATATAAAGGAAAATGAATCTATTAACACCCGAAACAACGATAATACTAAGATATTATTAACAATGAAATATTAAAAGATCATATATGATATCATATTAATGTATATGATTCTATTATAATTTAATAACAATTATTTCACTATTATACAGGAGGTTAACCTTCCCTCGACCAAGGAAAAGTACAATGTAAGGGTTAATTTTACCATATCTCTATTATCGGAGGTTGTTTTTATGTAAGTATCTACTGCGACCTCTTTATCATCCACATCCATGTTTTTTAAAAAGTATTTGAATTTTTTTTTGATATTTACTAAAATATGGTTTAATGTCATTTTTACCATTTTTTACTATTTATAAAATGGTTAAAATGAATCTTTTTTCGTTTTCCAAACATGGTACTTTTGACATTTTAGACAAAATTAATGTAAGAATGTTTTTTTAACTTATACAGTGGGTGTTGCTATTTTCTGCCGTTATATCATATTTGTAGCTTACTTTAACATATTATAAGAATATTTTCAAAATAAATGTTTTCATTTATAATTATATGGCATTTAAATGATTTCAAAAGAGAAAGATATATTTCTCTAATTATGTTTTTGATTTCATCTATGTGAACATCCTTTGATGAATTTTAATCTTATTTGAAGTTGATTTATTATGATACAAATATTCCATATTGTATTGAAGGTTTTGTGTTATGTTTGATTGTGGATGGGTTATTTTATACCATTCATGTTTTATTGATAAATAATTGACATTTCATATTCTCGTTTTAATACAAATTTTTATGTTATGTTTAAACCCATTCATATTAGGATTGAATTAGACATTTTATGTGATGAGTGAATCCCATTATTGTCCCTAGATGCATCGGTAGGTGTCATGAGACAAAACAGTTTCTTGGCATAATGCATTGACAAAATCTTATTTGCAGTCTTGGAACAATACCGTTACTATGTGCTTATGAAATTCTGGCATTATTCTTTCCATCATTATGATAGTGGCTATTGATATTCAATGTGATTATTCGACTAATATAATGTCCATGTGAGTAAGTAAATAGAATTATTCGGATTTATATTTTCCATATTATGATGATGTTTATGATAAAAAGGATTTGTTTTAGTTTTATACATTTCCATAAATTTTTATGCTTATTTATGAAAGTTTATTCTATATTGTTATCCTTTCTGAGCATTTGTGCCCACCCATTTCTATGATTTATTTAACCTTGGATGTGAAGAAGTATATTATGACTGACCTGCGTAGATAGTCTATCAGATTTTAGTATTCTCCCTGGAAATAATTTTGTTGTTTTTTTTCATTTTATGATGTAATGTAAACATTATTAATGTATCTATTACTTCCAAGGCTACTAAACTAATCTATATTTTGAGACTTGATCATTTATTATCATGCAAATGTTATGTAATAATGCATTCTCTCTGGAAAATGGGGCGGGGCGTTAAAATTTCTAGGAATGGGTTTTCCATAATTTCATGGTATTTATGAAAAATGTTTCTAACCATAGATTATATGTCTATGAAATCCATTTAACTATCATAATATATGATGTTTATGAAATTATTATGAAACATGAACCTTATTCCATAAGTTATGATATAATTACATGTTTATGAAACCCAAATCATTTCATGGGTTACGATATGATTGTCAATTATTTTGTGGAACATTGATTTATAATTTCACTATGAGACTATGGTGGACATCTATATCCCTATAATACATTGTGAAAATATTTATATCCCATGAGATAGATATAGATGGATTCATAAAAGAACTCAATTTATTATTACAAGGAATGAACGAGAAATGAACTCGATGAAGAAATACAAGGATAGAATGAGGAGTGAAATTGGTTAAATAATATTGGGGAGGAACGATGTATGAACTCAAATATGTAATACAGTGATGGAACTGGGTGTGACCTTGATTCAGTAATCGACATTGACTAATAAGATAGCCTTGGCTGCATTTCCAGGCCTACTATGAAACCAATTATTATATTCATTATTTTTTTCTAGAATTCCATGTTTTATTACTATGTTAATATTTAATGGGTCGTGTTCTCCATTTTCATATGATTTATGTCTTATGATCTACAAATATTTATTCCAGGATTCATGTATATGATCTTCGATATGTAGTGCATGATCTTTTGTTTCTATGATCATGCTCTCATACCCTTATTCTCATGATTATTCTCTTATACCTCCCTTGATTACCCTTACAGAGCATGTGATCTCACCATGTTTTAGGTTTCCATCCCTAGGTTATGAGTATTTGTATTATGGTTGTCAGTTCTAGGAAGGGTGGTAATCAAGAAGAACCTAGTGGGTGATAATTTAGCTAATTTATGTAGGAGTGTTTATGTTTCCCATTTTTTATAATGCAGTAGACTAGTATGGTATTTTGTGAATCGGTTTGGATAAAATTATAAGAATAAAAAAAAATTAAATGATTTCTATGTATAAAAATCATGTTTCACTATAATTGCAATTAGTGTAATGGTGTAGTTAGCCATTGGACTCTAGGTTGATAACACATTTGTTAGATCCCTAACAACATGTCTTCTTGTAAGGACCCGAACATAAACATTATATAATATTGGTTAAAATTAATAATTCACATTGAGGTTCCTTTTAGGTTTATAGATTTATAGTATTAGTTCATAACATATACATAACAATTTGAATATTACATGTAGAGACTTATACTCAGTATCAATTTTTTTCATCAAATAAGAACTTTTTGAAAATAAGAGTCATGTCTGGTTCCATATTTTCAAAATCATGAAATTCCTTTGATCCCATCCTTGACCCTATTCATCATTAAGAACTGTGATTAACATTTCAAAAAAACATGGGATGAGCATAAAAATCATAGTATGGGATACACAAAGAAGGAAAACTGTTAGTTTTTCAAAACAACAAGTAAACCATGAATACTTTTCCATATGTAATACATTTAACCTTTATGATGTTGTAAATACTCTACTGAATAAATGATCATTTAAAACCATTTTGTAACCAAAACATTACCATAAATCCCCTAAAAAGAGCACATAACATATATTGGTAACTTTGGAGATAAATATACTTAGTTGGAATAACCATACACTCGACTTCTGCACATTTAACTAAATGGAATATCAATACAAATGAATTACAAACCGAATGCAATGGATGTTATAACGTAACCACACATCCAAGATTGTCATGGCACCACCCGTTATTTGGTTTATCATGAAACCACTATCCAACTGTCCATGTATCATTATAAAATCACAACACATACAATATTGGAAATATTAAAATTTCACCAATAAAAAATCATTTGAAATCACAAGAAATCATTTTAAGAAATGGAAATAATAAATCCATTTCCAAATCCATTTTCGATACCAATGCACACAAAAACCAAATACGGGATTTCATATCATATTAAAAACATTATGTCTTATAGAGGATTCTAACTAACGATTACAACAGTAGAGAGGTCATTGTCCATGCAAATGTTAAAAAAATTCATTTTTGTCATTTAGTATAATTCTTCTTAGAAAAAAAATATTCCCTTTAAATGAAATTTGAATTCATAGTGGTTTATTATATACCATATAATAAAAGGAGATGTATATTATCAAGACATTTCTTTATTAAATGAGATTGAGACGATGTCCCTTACCTCGTGTCCAACATTACCCGTTCATTCATTAACATCATAAAAAATATGCATAAGATAATTTATAATTTCTTAATAACCTATTTAAAGTTAATTATTCTTTTTATATCACTTATGACAATTCTATAACAATTTTTTAATTATTTGAGTTCGTATCAGGCATTTTTTCGTTGTTCGGAACTTGAGTAAAAAATGAACTAGTTATAATTATAAATTGTCCATGTGATCAAAACTCTATTATCTCCATATTTATATTCATAATTTAGATATCATATATATAATTTATATTCAGTATATTTATATTTTTATTAATAATAGTACATAACATTTGGAGATAATAAATGAAATACACCGTCCATTGAGACGGTAAGCTGTACCTACGCATTAACGCTACATTCATTTAAATTTCATACTCTAATAGAATTTAAACATAATGATACACTGTTATATAGTAATTAAACATTAATATCATATATAATATTATTTACTCCATCATTTATACATCCCGCGTAAGGTATGAACGAGTCATGTAACTTTGAGGGGGTCGTAGTCTGCACTTCCTCAAATTAAATTATCACTTTACCCATTATTGAACCATTAAGGTATGATATAAATGAAAAATACAGAAGTAAAGACACAATATAATTATAATATATATCACAAAGAAATATAGTTCGATCATAGTGGCCACCATGAGATGTAGTTTGAGATATTTGAACAATCATCATTTCGTGAGGCAGTAGTTCATCGTCCACAGAAACAACATGTTCATATCCATTAGATGGAGGTGTGTTGAAGTGTAATTTGAATCCATCTCATTAAAAATTATTTTTATACTTAAGACACTGGTTTTCATATAAAATATATAAATTAAAAAATATTAGTGGGATGAATAAGTATAATAAAATAAAATAACTTAAGAGAGGAAGTAACCTTTAAATCGGGTAACTCCCCTTCATTTGAACAAAACATTTAAATGAGGTAACTTCAGCCCAATTTATGGCATCTAATAAGAAGAGGGAAATGTAGGGAGATTAATTAGTCAAAGGATAGACGGTCCATGGGGCTTGAGATGTGTGACAAATGAGTTACTTATGATGAATTTTTATAATGAAGGTGTGCTATTTAGGAATGTATGAAAATATTATTTTATTATATAATGAAATAAGGTTTATAAAATTACAAAATACAATAAAGAAAATATAAGATTACTATTTTTAGAAATAAAATCATCCAATAATAATTAAAAAGGATTCAGATATTGTTTTAATTTTTATAATCTTATTTATTTAAATCATTCATTAATGATGTAAACACCACATCATTATTGTGACATAAATAATATTATTTATTTGATGTCAAAAAATTATAAAACAAATACCATGATGTTGGATATATTGTTATATTTACAATGAATATTTATAGTCTAATATATAACTTATATAACCCCATGTAAAAATTTATTTACCAAAAGATATATGTTTATGTTATTGTTGCCTTCACATTAAATTTATTAATATAAAGTGTCATTATCACTCTCATGTTGCTCTATGGGATCCCAAAATCGACCCAAGGATGCCCATGGTTGGTCATGTTTCAAAAAATAGGAATATAAAACATTCTAGGGTGATTTAATATAATTATAATAACATTTTTTCCCTTATTTATCATATTTACCCTTTAACAATGGTAAATAAAGTATTTACTGAAATAATATTAATAATGTACAAAAATAAATGTTACCTATTTACACAATTCGGACCACATGATTTCAAATATGGAATTAATTTTTTAAATTAAAAACCTAAAGGATACATAATTTTATTTAAAATTAATTCCCATTCTCAAAAGAAAATAGCATGTTTTTTAGATCAAAAAACTATCAAAATATTGACATTTTATTATGTCCAATTTCAATGTGAAATTACATAAAGTATCCAAAATTGGATTAAATTGTAAAAAAATATAATTAAACTTTAAAACGAATTATTTAGATAATAAAAACATTTAAATTATGTAGACAAAAAGGCATTTTTGAATTTAAATGTAATATTTTTAACTATTAATTAAATAATGAACTTTATCATAAAAATACCAAAATTTCAACCAACCTAAATTTTGATGTCCATATTCTAAATATAAATATTATTTTTTAAAATAGAGAATATAAAAGTTACAAAAACATAATTTAATAAGTGTAACAGTCAGACCCTCCTAAACCAGTACTTTTCCAAAACACGGTTCCATAAAACGGTTCCACCAAAATGGTGGCACCGGTCACGGTCTCATACTGAAAATGTGGAACAATTAGGGTGACACGGTGACGGTGGAACCATGTGGGAAACACCATGACGGTGACATCGTGATGGTGACAGAGTGACAACGGCATCATGACGGTTGATCCATGAGGGTGGCAGAGTGATGGCGACACTGTGAGGGTGGCACCGTGATGGCGGCACCATGACGGTGGCACCATGTGGATGACAGCGTGACGATGGCACCGTGTCCTCACTAAGCAGTCTTCGTTCTTTTTTCCAGTTTCTGACTTTTTCCACTCCTGCAACGTATCTTTTTACGTAAAAATGATATAATACCCACTTTCAAAGTCATTTAAATCTCATAAATAATATCAAAATTCCCCCTAGAGCCGGGTGAATTTTAACTTACCAAAACGTGTGGCTTTTTTTCAGTGTCACATCCTTTCTCCATAATTCTAGTTCTTCCCATGTTGTGTGATTTAAGGTAAACCATTTAAACCCATAGTTGTAATGGCCACCTCTACGATGAGAATTATTAAATTACAATTTATTCCATCATGCGTAACTGCCCAATTGCATGGATTAACACGATCCAACTTTAAAGGAGTTTGATATTCTATATCCCATAACAATGCATTATCATATTTATATCACACTATAAATTCTTCCTTCATCTTCTTGGATGCTCAACTTTTTCCTTCCTGGTATGTTTGGAGTCCACCCCCTTCTCGAGGAAAGTGGTGCGCTTGTGCTGGAGCTTCTCTACTCATCCATGGAGTCCCCAGAGTTCCTCCCCAATAAGTCACGCATCCCTAGTTTTTGGTGTGCAGAGTTAAAACCTTGATCCATGATCAATCTAGGTTGGGGTTTTCCTTCGTCTCTCTTAACCATTTATCATGCAGGGTGGGAATGCTATTGTCACAGTGAGGTTGGATGAAATCAAACCTTAATGAAGATAATAAAGGGACCTTCAAAGAATGAAGGGGGTATGCTCGGTTTCTATTGTACTTTTTATCCTTGATTATGTTTTGTTAATTGTAAAGGATTATGTTCATTTAAAATCATGTTCGTTAGAGAAATTTTATTGCGCACTAATGAACCTCTGTTTTTCTTGATATTCCTATGATTGAATGACTATAACATGAAAATTGGTTAAACATGTGAACTCAGCCAATTAAATGGACAAACAGTGAACAATAATCCTTGTGTGATCACCTTGGTTAACCAAACACAATGAATAATCTTATTTAATGATGTTCATGAGCCTAGAAAATTTATTGCTCTGTCTTAGTGGTATGTCTGTTTCTTCTTCTTGATGCTTAAGGGGTGATATGGATAGGGATGATATCCACTACTGTTGTACGAGTTCTTCTTGTGAATCTGAGGCCATGTGGGGCTGTATCTTGAGGCTTGGTTTGGTTCCAGTACATTTAGATATTTAACAAAACCCATTGTTGTAACTTTACAATAGGCCCGGGTGTGAATGCTTATGATTTGTTTAGCTGTTTTTCATTTTAATAGCTTTTGGTTATGCCAATTATTTTCCCCATAGTGCATAATATACCTAAATGGAATCAATTGAACACAATACCATTAATGGGTTCAATGGGGCGTCGTTTCTAAGAATGATTTTTGACGTGGCTGTGGGTGGTGTTCCTTTTTATGGATGAATAGTAATGAGGGTGTTTGTACTTAGTTTGGTTTTGGAACCCCTGGGTTGGGATGAGTTCTAGTTACCAATACATATAATTTTAGTTCTTATGTTTTTTATTCGCGCCCCACCCATGTTGAGAACATTGTGCCAAACACCCCCCATTTCATGGGGGAGGGTGTTTTTTCCAACACTCCTTTGAGTGGCTGGTTGATGGCTCCTTTTATTCTCCCTTTCCCGAATAGCCCAAAACCCTTTGGTTAGGCTGTGATGGCCTTAGGTCCACTAAAGCCCCAGATTCTTTAGCCATAATAGTTGTGATGGTTGGCCCATGTATGTTTGGGAAGGTTGTCTCCCATGTGTCTTCGGGATGAGGCCCAGGTGTTTACGGTCGTGGTAGTGGTTGTTCTGACCTAGGTGTTTACGGGAGTGGTTACGTGTGGTTGATATAGCCCAGGTGTTTGCGGGTGGGATGTGGGGTGATGGATCAGGTGTGTATGGGCGGGTTATGGCAGTGGGACTGTAGTAAGAATGGTGGGAGAGGATTGATGCATAGTATGTCTTAAATAACTAGTGGGAAAGAGCTATGGGGTACCCAAACGTCGATGTGTTAATACTATTATATTACATGACATGCGTTATTTTGGGAGTGTGCCTTGGGGAGGCATGGGTGGGTAGTTTTCTCTTCTTGGTGTTTCAGTTATCTATTTTGTCACTGGGCATTAGAATGTCACCCACTTGTGCACGAGATATTTTGGTTTTCCCAACTGATTATACTTGTATGCTCACCCTACATATATAAACGTGCTTTCAAGATTCTTGTAGGACTTCATGGATCTTGAAGGATTATACTAGATCATACGTTAGGATGGTTTATGTTTTTGTTTTCTTTTCTTTGGAACATTCTTTCGGGGTTTTCTTGTACTTTTGTAGCACTACTTTTGAAACATGCATATGATAATGGTTTGTTTTGTTATTACATGTACTTCCATCTTTGGTTTTTTTGGGAATTTCTATCTTATCATCTGGTCCTGCTAAATAAAAATGGTAGTTCCTACCATATTATGTGTGATTCTATACCCTTGGTGCTAGTGGCCACTCCGGGACCTATTGAATGTTGGTCTCGAGGGTTATTATCTCTCCTTCATCTTGAAGAAGGAAGGGTCAGGAAATATTTTTTCCTTCGCTCATCTTATTGAAGGTGGGTCATGACATAATGGTATCAGAGGTAGGAGGTTGAGATATAGGATGGAGTTTGGAGTTTGGTACGATGAGGATTGTATGGTATTGTGGGGCAACAGTGTTGGACAATCATGGTGCATAAAATAGTCTAGGGAAGACTGGCTGGGACAGAGGATTTTAGGGCCTCTCGTGATCTGATGTAAGGAATCTGAGTCTACTAAATTACCAAGTGAGGATACACTGATTGTAGGGTAGATATCCTAGGAAAGGTGCATGCATCATAATGACTTGTGTTCTTGTGTTTCTTGGGTATTTTGGGATTTAAAATGAATAATAAGTCTAAGAAAATATAAAATCAATATTCTACACTACTCTGGCATAGGAATTCCTTTTATTTCTTTCATCTATGGAAACTAAGCGACGACTAAGGGGAGTGTGGGAGATAAAGACCCATGAGGTTGATTTGGCTGACGGAAAGAGGGCTGACTAAGAGGAGGAGGATGATCAGTGGCATATGATGATTTGTCCCTTTCACTGGTAGTCCCTCGGGAAGTATGAGGGAAGCATCTCTGACATGGAGATAGAGAGCTAGATAGAGGAGCTATTGATAGATTTCATCTTGATCTGGGCTCCAACGGAGTACTGGGTTCCTCTGGCTATAACCCAAATGCAAGGAGCATCACATCATTGGTGGCACATTATCTTGGGTGGAAGGGGGGAGGCTGAGGTGACATGGACTGACTTTGGGAGGGAGTTCCAGGGGGATTCCACTCTTCCATGATCAAGGCTGAGAATATTAAGTAACTATTCTCACTCCAATAGGGGGGGTATGTCAGTGAGGGAGTAGGGGATCATGTTCAAGGATCTCCTTCGCTTCTCTCTGGTCCACTTTCTGGATGAGGAGTCTCAGGATAGATGTTTAGAGGAGGCAATCCGAACATCCATTCAGTATGCGATTACCCCTTCACCCTAACTATGTACATGGAGGTCCAGAAGAGGGTTGAAGTGTTGGAAAGGATGCACATGATGGGAGGTGTATCACGAGAGGGAATCCAGTTGGGATCGTTGAAGGGGAAGTCCGTCAAAAACAGGCCTCCAGCATCGGGGACCTATTGGTTTCGAACAATATGGAGAAGGCCTCAGTAGTTCCAGTTTTGATCTTATAGTCCTCACCCTTTCCATTCAGCCCCATGACCGAGATGCTTCATCTTTGGCAGCCATGGGCACCTTAAGAACTAGTGCCCGAACCGAGTGCAGTACGGTGGGAGTGGGTCGGTGCAACACTCACCACAGAAGCTATAGGGATAGCGAGCTCCCGCTCTTCCAATGGAAGACATCGTAGGAGGAGGCTGACCTCAGGGCGCTACTCAGGGACCTCGACCAGGGTGTGGTCAGGGAGGCGGATGACAGTCAAGGGTTCGGGGAGCTGAGCGTGCGTAGTTACAAACCGCGGAGGCAGCAGTTCTAGCAGGGCCGAAAGTCATTCGAGGTATGATCACCTTTTTAGTACTCTTTCCTATGACTTGTTCGATACTGGAGCTTCATGCTAATTTGTTGCACCCAGTCTTACCCGTGATATGGGTCTTGATGTTGAGAGACTTCTAGTGCCCTTGGTGTTGATTACACCAGTCGGAGGTCAGACCAACTTGTTTTATGTTTTCTGAGGGTGTAGACTAGTTAGAGGGCCACATCAGTCAATCAGGGATCTTCTACTCTTTTAGATACATCCAAACGATGTCATCCTAGGCATTGACCGGTTTTCCTCTATATGTGCCATTATTGACTACATTGGAGGAAGGATCATTTTTTCAAACTTGGGTGGCCAACGTGTTGCTTTCATCAGTGAGCAGGGTTACTAGGAAGGTAACTGGTGAGTGGAGACCCAATGTTCCTTGTTAGATGTACTGTCAGTTGAATTGGCGGATACAGAGATGGTGGATGTCTTGGGGATCATCAATGAGTTTATGGATATCTTCCCTGAAGAGGTTTAGACTCTACACCCTTGACGTGATGTCGATTTCGTGATAGACTTGTAGCCTGGTGCCCATTCTATTTCAATGGCTCCCTACCGAATGGCCCCTTCTATGTTGCGGGAGTTGCGGATTCAGATTGACGATCTGATTAAGAAAGGTTTTGTTCGACCGTGTTTTCACCATGGGGTGATCTAGTCTTATTCTCAAAGGATGGTTGTGGTGGTCTCAGATTGTGCATAGAATACCGGAGAATGAACAACGTAATGGTCACTAACTATTACCCTCTATGAGAATAAACGACCCTTTCGACCAGCTAAAAGGGTCAGGATGGTTCTCTATGATTGACCTGCAGTCAGGATATCCCCAGTTGAATGTGAAGGAGGATGACATCTATAAGCCTACCTTCAGGTGATGATATAGGCACTTTTAGTTTTTTGTCATGTCTCTCGGCATTACGAACACTCCAGTTGTTTTCATGGGGCTCATGAACTCTGTTTTCCATGAATAAGAGGACCGGTTTGTAGTAGTGTTTATTGACGACATCATGATCTTCTATAGATCATAATAGGATCACACTGAGCATCTAAGAACAATTTTAGAGGTTCTTTGATAGCACCAACATTATGGAAAATTTTCCAATTGCAAGTTCTGGACTTGAGAAGTGCATTTCCTTGGACACATGGGGTCTGAGCATGGAATAGTTGTGGACACATCGAAGCTCAATGCAGTTGTTTCTTGGGAATCACCCAATAACGTGGAAAAAGTTCATAGTTTCCTAGTTTTGGCTGGTAACTACTGGAGGTTCGTTCCCATCTTCTCCCGAGTTGTAGTACCTTTGATAGCCTTGACCAAGAAGGACCAAGCTTTCGTATGGAATAGGCAGTGCGAGGCAGACATCAGCTATCTAAATAGGATGTTGGCTAGTGCCCCAGTGCGGAGGTTTCTAGAAGAAGGGGTAAAATATGAGGACTTCTGTGATTCTTCATGATAAGGCCTCAGGTGTGTGATGATGAAACAACATAGGGTGATCTCTTATGGGTCTACGTAGTTACGTCCCCATGAGTGTAACTATTCCCCCATGATCTGGATCTTGTTGCGGTCATGTTCGCACTAATGTTGTGTCGACATTACCTCTTCGAGGAGCACTTCATGGTCTTCACAGATCACAAGAGATTGAAGTATATCGTCTCCCACCGGGACCTGAATATGTGGCAACAAAGGGGGATCGAGTTCTTCCAAGACTATAACTTCGAAATCTCCCACATCTCAGGAAAAGGGAATGTGGTGGTCGATGCCTTGAGCAGGAAGTCACAGAAGGATGTGGTTTGACTGTCTGCAGATGCTTGGAAGGTGATGGAGGTTTTGGCTTCCCTACACCTGGATGCATAGATGGATGGTGGTAGAGATTTCCTGTTTCATATGACACTACAGTCCTCCCTGTCGTGGTAGGTATAGGAGTCTCAGTGGGGAGACTTAGCGACTGAAGTGATGCGTGATCAGGTTGACCAAGGCTATGCTTCAGAAGGGTGGTCGAATTTCGGGATGAATCCATTGCTGTTTCACAGAATGGTGTTCGTCCCCATGGGAATGAATGAGAGAATTCTTGCTGGGTTCCACAAATCACCCCTATATGTGCAACAAGGAGTCTCCAAGATGTACCGGGGTCTGGGGGTCAGTTTTGGTGGCCCAGGGTAAAGAGGGAAGTGGTAGGGTTTGTAGCATAGTGCCTTGTGTGTCAGCAGGTGAAGGCTGAACATCGCATTCTAGGTGGCCTGTTATAAACTTTAGATATCCTTGAAATGAAGTTAAATGGCATCTCGATGGATTTATTCACATGACTACCCAAGGTTCATGGCGGTTGCGATGCTATCTGGGTAGTAGTGGACCGACTAATGAAATTTGATATCTTCCTAGCAATCAAACAGATGGGTACGCTTGGTGCCCGAGCACATAGGTACATAGAAGAGGTGGTTTGTTTGCTCGGGGTTCTGAGGTCCATATTCTCCGACCAGGATACCTGGTTTACCTCACGAGACTAGAAAGGAATGAAACATGCTTTTCACACCCAACTATGCCTCAGCACTACATTCCACACCCAGACGGATTGGAAAACATAAAGCACCATCCAGATGATTGAGGATATGCTATGGTCATGTGTGTTGGACATTGGGGGACCATGGATACAACAATTGACTCTGGTGAAGTTTTCCTACCACAACAACCATCACTCAACAATTGGCATGGCATCATTCGAAGCATTATATGGGAGGTAGTGTTGATCACATGTGTGCTTGAAAGTGGTTGAGGAGGTAGGTGTTCTTGGTCCGTAGGTGGTGCAAAGCACGACCGAGAATTTTCAGCTTATACGAGAGAGGATGAAGGCGGCCCATGACCGACAAAATTCATATGCCGATAATAAGAGGATATCATCGGAGATCGAGGTCGGGGACCACTATTTCTTCAAGGCCCCCCTACAGTGTGGGAATAAAGGCTCGGAAGGGGAAGTAAGATTTACCCCATGTTATTTAGACCGTTCGATGTGTTGTGGATGGTTGGTGAAGTGTCTTGTCATCTAGCGCTACCACTGCCACTACTGAGACTGCATGATGTATTCCATGTGTCTCATCTATGACAGTATCTGCACAACGATTCACACATCCTTGGCTGGGGAAAGACGGATATCGTGGCCGGCGTAATGTTTCTAGAAAGACAGGTGAGGATCAAGGATCGATAGAATAAGGTTCTATGTGGATGGACCATCCATTTGGTTCATGTGTTATGGAGTCATGGTGGGCTTGAGGAGAGTAACTGGGAACGGGAGGCACAGATGTGCGCCCAGTACCCAGCGCTATTCTGAGTTTTATTCTGTTATGACATTACTTGTTTTTGATGAAGAATTTTACAATGCTAATTATGCAATGGACTATTCCCTTGTTCTTCAGATGTGTGTGTGAAGAGTCTTGACTGTGGGGAAGGGAGGACCCAATCCCTAATCAAGACACATTAAGGTGATGCGGATAAACCTATGCATGCGAGTCAGTGCCGCCCAAAGCAGATAGTATCTTGATATGGAGGAAGGAACTCCCTAATCCCTATGTCTACATGGTATGGACCTTGAATATTGGTGTGATTACATGGGGGGAGAGCAGTGGTAGTGTATCCGTAATTTTTCAAAATATGTATGAGGTTTACTCTCTAGAGGTATCTTTGAGGTAGTAGTTCATACCCCCCTCTTTTCTTCTTGTCAATATTCAATTATTGAGGACGAGAATAGTTTGATAGGTATCTGATGTAACGTCACAGACCCTCCGCCTCTAGTACTTTTCCAATACATGGTTCCATGAAATAGTTCCACCAAAACCATGGAACCGGTCACTATCTCACACCAAAACTGTGGCACCGGTCACTATCTCACAGCAAAACTGTGGCACCATGAGGGTGACACCGTGAAGGTGGAACCGTGAGGGTGCCACTGTGACGGTGGCACCATAACGGTGGCACCGTGTGGGCAACATATTGATGGTGGAAATGTGAGGGTGACACCCTGAAGGTGGAAATTTGACGGTGGCACCGTTTGGGAGACACCATGAAAAAGGCATCGTAAGTGTGACACTGTGACAGTGGCACCGTGTCGGTGGGACCGTGTGGGTGACACCACGATGATGGCACTGTGTCCTCACTGAGCGGTCTTCATTCTTTTTTCCCGTTTCTGACTTTTTCCGCACCCTCAACGTATCATTTGACGTAAAAATTATTTTCATACTCCCCATTCAAATCCATTTAAATCAAATAAATAATATCTAAAATCCCCTAAGAGTCGGGCGACACTTAACATACCAAAATGCGTGGCTTTTCCTTGATGTCACACCCTTCCCCCATACTTTTTTGGTATGCCCTTGTTGCACGATTTAAGGGAAAACATTTAAATGCATAGCTATTAGAAACACCACTCCGATGAGAATAATTATATTACAATTTATTCCATCATGTGTAACCGCCCAACCATGTAGAAAACCATGATCCGACTTTAAAGTCATTTAAAATTATATATCCCATAACAATGGGATCTCATATTTATTTCACAGTATAAGTTCATACTTCTTCTTATTGGATGGTCAACTTTTCTTCCTTGTATGATTGGAGTCCACCCCATTCTTGAGGCATGTGGGTCACCTATGCTGGAGCTTCCCTTCTCATCGTTGGAGTCCATGGAGTTCTTCCCTTACATGTCGCGCATCTCCAGTTCTTGGTCCATAGATTTAAAACGTCGATCCTTGATCAATCCATGTAGGGTTTTCCTTCATCTATCTTAACTATGTATCATGTGGGTGGGTATTCTATTGTCACTATGGTGATGGATAAAACCAAACCGTAATGAAGATAATAAAAAGAACTTTAAAGAATGAAGGGGGTGTTCTTGGTTCCTGCTGTACTATTTATCCATGATTATGTGTTGTGAATTGTACAAGATTATGTCCGTTGAAACTCATGGACGTTGGGTGTCTTTTCATGCCCACTAATGAACCTCTTTTTTTATGTATATTCATGTTATTGAATAAATTTAACATGAAAATTGGTTAATCATGTAAACTCAAACAATTAAATGGATGACCAGTGAACAATAATCTTTTTTTGATCACCTCGGTTAACCAAATAGAAAGAATAAACCTAATTAATAATGTTCAT
The DNA here is from genome assembly GCA_963277665.1 of Viscum album. Classification (NCBI taxonomy): domain Eukaryota; kingdom Viridiplantae; phylum Streptophyta; class Magnoliopsida; order Santalales; family Viscaceae; genus Viscum; species Viscum album. Next base: position 37,284,520 of record OY728157.1, on the reverse strand, counting down.
GAGTCTTGAAACCTCCTTGCTTTGTCTTTGTGGTATGTCTGTTTGTTCTTCTTGTTGCATATGGGGTGATATTGATGGGGATTGGATCCTCTATTGTTGTACGGTTGTTGGTTGTGGATCTGAGGCCATATGAGGCTGTATCTTGAGGCTTGGTTTGGTTCCAGTAAATTAATGGATCTCAAAGACCCCTATGTTGTAACATTAAAAGAGGATGGGGTGTGAATTCATAAGTATTGTTTGGATTTTTTTTCTTTCCACACCTTTGTGTTATGCCTGTTATTTACCCAGTAGTGCATAATTTACTTAAATGAAATCACTTGATCATGAAACCAAGAATGGTATCAATGGGGAATTGGTTCTAGGAATGCGTTTTGACATCGCTGTGGGTGGTGTTCCTTTTGATGAATTAACAGTAATGAAGGTGTTTGTGCTTAGGATGGTTTTGGAACCCCTATATTGGGAATGAGTGCTTATTATTTATACATATAATTGCATTTCTTATGTTTCTTATTCGTGCACCACCCATGTTGAGAACTTTATGCCGAACACCCCACATTTCATTGGGGAGGGTGTTTTTTCCAACACTCCTATGAGTGGATGGTTGTTGGCTCATTTTCTGCTCCCTTTCCCGAATAGCCCAAGACCCTTCGGGAAGGATGTGATGGCATGAGGTCCATTAAAGACCAGGATTATTCGGGCATGGTAGTTGTGGTGGTTGGCCCAGGTGTGTGGGGGAATTTTGTCTCCCATGTGTCTTCGGGAGGAGGCCCAGGTGTCTACAGGTGTGGAAATGGTTGTTCTGGACTAGGTGTTTACAAGAGTGGTTACGTGTGTTTGATATAGCATAGGTGTTTTCGGGTAGGTTGTGTGGTGATGGCCCATCTGTGTGCGGGCTGAGTATGGTGGTGGGACTGTAGAGAGAATGGCAGGATAGGTTCGATGCGGAGGATTCATTCAATAACCAGTGGGAAAGTGGTGTGGGGTACCCAAATTTCAATGTGTTATTACTATTATATTAATTTAATTGTGTTTTTTGGGTAGTGTTCCTTGGTGAGGTTTGGGTGGGATGTTTTCTTTGCTAGGTCTCTCAGTTATTTCATTTCTCACGGGGCATTAGAATGCCTCCCCACTTGTACACAATAGATTTTGGTTTTCCCTAATGAATATACATGTATGATTACCCTATGTATATAATTTTTTTTCAGGTTTCCATGAGGACTTTAGGGATCATGCAGGATCGTACTAGTTTGTACGTTGGGACAGTTGCTGTTGATGTTTTCTTATCATTGGTACTTTTTTTCAGGGTTTTCTCGTACTTTTCTAGATTTACTTTTGAAACATGAATACAAGAATGTTTTTTTTGGATTTACTTGTACTTCCACCTTTGTTTTTTTTGGGAATTTCTATCTTATATCCAGATCCTACTAAATAATAATGGTAATGCCTTCCATCTTATGTGTGATTCTATACCCTTGGTGCTAGTTGCCACTCCATGACCTATTGATGGAATGTCTCAAGGGTCATTATCTCTCCATCAACTTGAAGAAGGAAGGTTCTGGCAATCTGTTGTCCTTTCTTTCATCTTGGTGAAGGTGAGTCTTGAAAAAAAGGGTTCACCATCCAAATGCAGTAAATCGACTTTTTAATGAATATAAGACTATTTGTGCATATATTTGATTCATTAAAATTTTATGCCTCTAACTTATATCAGATAAATGTATAAAAATTTAATAAACATGTGTAATCATATTTTAGTTAGTACTGTTCATTCTCTATAATACAACAACTGTAAATTAACTACCATTTAAAATAATAATATTATATTATTATTATTCAATATAACTCAACATTTTGTGCAACGTAAGATTTCAAAGAATCCAGTCGTTACATGGAGGGTACACCCTCAAACATATAATCGCCATAAATATATAATTAATATTTAATTCAAAAATATTAATAAATATGAAATTGTCTTACTTATTCTTTACATGAGATGTTACATCATTCACCACTTTTGGATATTACGTCCTCACTATTTTATTAACTTATTAAATAAATGGGAGTATTTATCCCTAATAGAACTCTCTAATTTCCATGTTCCCTCTTCAACCATATTCGATTTCCACTAAACCCTTACCTAATTAATTGTCTTATTCCACAACACTTACTCTCTTCGGTCAGGAATCTAGAGTGATTGTTCCTTGTATGAATGATTCTCTTCCAACTGAAGTACATCTAGACTAAAAACATGATATGGATCTAGAATATAATTTCTCAACCTTAAACCATGAAAAAAATTATATACCTAGGATAAAAATGGATGTAAAGACACACTGTAGGAAACATATCCATTTATTTTAGGATTTTATAGGGTCCAATGAACATCGTACTCAACTTTGCCTTCTTCCAAAAATGAATCACAATTTTTCCCAGAGAAAATATTAGAAAAAAATGTTCTCCTACATCAAAAGAAAGATCATTCCTCTGGTTATCTGCATTAATTTTTTACATGATCTGAGTTGTTCTAATGTGCTTCAGAATAAAATCAGATTTTTTCCATCTATTCTACCTATTCCTATATAATCACCTTCCATTAACCTACTTAATCCAAAAAAATATAGAGTTCAACACCTCTTTCTAAATAATTCTACAAATAGAGACAACTGTATATTTTTATGAATACTATTATTATAAGAAAACTCAACTAATGAAATATGTTTGTCCCAACTTCCATTGTAATCCATTGAAGAATCATGTAGCATATCTTCCGATGTCTGAATGTATTGTTCTGACTGACCATCTGATTGTGTATGAAAAGTTGTACTAAAATTTAATTTAATACCCAGCATATTCTAAAGACCTTTCCAAAAGTTAGAAGTAAACATGGGATCACGATCAGATACAATGGAGAGGGGAAATCTATGAAACCTAACTATCTCTTTAACATACAACATTGATAGTTGATCTAGAGACAAAATTTCATAGATTGGAAGAAAATGAGTAGTTTTAGTCAATCGATCAACAATAACTTTGATTTCCTTGTTACCTTGAGATATCATTGGTAATTTCACAACGAAATCCATAGAAACAATTTCCCATTTCCACTCAGTCCCTGGAAAAGACTGAAGTATCTCGTTCCATAACTGTTGCACTGGATTAACTTATTGACAAGTCACACACATCACAGTATAGTCGACAATATCTCATTTACTTTAACCCACTAGTAATACTCCCGAGGATATCATTACATCTTAGTTCTTACTAGATGAACTAAAAACGGATAACTATGAGAATCACATAACAACTCATTCTTCAACTGTGAATCAAATGGTACACATAATCTATTTCCAAACCTCAAAACAAAGTATCTATTACTATTAATCATAGTTAACTTACTAATATAAACCAATTCTACCTTTTTTCAGCTCTCTATCATCATTCTGCGCTGACATAATTATATTTGCTAGGGAGGGTTGTATTGAAACCTAAAACAAAACAGAGGAATTTCCTACACCAACAACATCCAATATGAAATTCATCAAATAAAGAACTAAAGGATCTCGTTCCAAACTTAGAATGGTTATGGTAGCATTACTCTTTCGTCTCAAAGCTTCAACAACTTTATTTTCCTTTCCCCTGATGGTAATGGATTTATGAAATCACGATCCTTGATTAATTTTATCCATCACCCATGTCTCATGTTTAATTCCTTCTGAGTAAATATATATTTAAAACTTTTGTGGTTAGTATATATTTCAAATTTTACTCCAGAGAGATGGTAAATTAAATTTTTTAAAGAAAATACAACAGAAGCTAATTCCAAATCATGTGTAGGCTAATTAATCTCATAAGGATTCAATTAAGACAAAGCAAAAAAATTTACCAGATCATTCTGCATTAGAACACGACCATTTCCTTTCAACAAATCATCACTGTAGATAAAAAAATCACCATTTCTAGATGGCAGTTCCAAAACTGGAGCATTCACCAATATTCATTCCAATTCCTATAAGCAATCATCACATTAATTTTTCCAAATAAACCTAAACATTTTTGAGTTAAACTAGTCATTGGGATAGATATCATTGAAAAAGATTCCACGAAACTCCGGTAATAACCTTCTAAACCAAGAAAACTATGAATCTCTGTGGTATTGTTAGGTCTTGGATATTCATCCAGGTCTTTTGTTTTATCAGGAACAATAGTTATGCCATTTTTTGAAATAGTGTGACAAAAGAATGAATTTCTTTTTAACCAAAACCTACACTTGTTGAATTTCCCATATAGTTTTTTTTCTTTTAATGTTTTCAAGACAATTATCAAATGATTTTCATACTCCAATTTATTTTTTGAGTAAACAGAATCTCATCAATAAACACAAAACATATTTATCACATGAGTCAACTTAGCCATCACTATAATAAATTGTTCAATTCTAATTCTGACCATATCAGGATTATGGTTTCGAAGTCATTTCCTCATGATGTCATCCCAATATAGCTGCCATGAATCCTCTATGAAAAACCATTATAAAAAAAATCATATCTTAGAATAAGCAACATGGCAATCTAAAAATTCTATGTCATTTCAATCGTACCGTAAATTAATTTATGGATATTAATTTAACAATACCTTAACACCTAATGTTATCTAAAATGATCTCTAATACCCACAGTAAGGACCCGACATTAAACATTACATAATCTTGTATTATGTTAATTATTCACATTGATAATATTTTCTTGTTTAGAGCTTTAGACCATTAGGTAATAACATATACATAACAATTTAACTATTACATGTATAAAAATCTACTCTGTATCCATTTTTTAATAAAATAAAAACACGTGAAAAATGTTTCATGTCTATTTCAATATTTTGATCATCGTGAATTCTCCAATATCCCATCCTTGACCCTATTCATAATTAATTCTTATGAATAATATTTATTAAATAAATGGGATGACCATAAAAATCTCATTAAGGGATACACAAAGAATGAAAACTCTTATTTTTTCAAAACTATAAGTCAACCGTGAATACTTTATCATAAGTAATAATCTTCATCTTTATGATGTTGTAAATACACTTCACCCACTAAAAGATACTATCTTACCCTATTGAAACCAAAAATATTTCTAGAAAACCGATGGAACGAATATATAACATATAGAGGTAACACGGGGCATAAACATACTTAGATGGATTAACGATACAGTCGACTTCCACACATATCACTAAATGCAACTGCCAAACGGCCGAATTGCTTGCCCAATGCATTAGTGGTTATAATGTAACCACCCATCCTGGTTTATCAAAGAAGCACCCATCATTTGGTTTATCACATAACCAACCTTCAAATGTCCAAGTACCATTATAAAATAAAAACACATAAAATATTACAAATATATACAATTCACTAATAACATTTCATTTGAAAACACAAGAAATAATATCATGATATTGAAATAATAAATCCATTTAAAAACCATTTTCGATACCAGAACACCCAAAAACAAAATAATTCATTTTTTAAAAAAACATTAAGTCTTATAGAGGAATCCATCTAAAGATTATAGTGGCGAAGTGGACAATGTCGTCGCAAACATTAAAGTCTTTCCATTTTTCATTTAGTAAAACGATTTGTAGAAAAATAGGATTCCATTTAAATGAAAGTAAAATACAAAGGGGTTTTTTATATACCATATAAAATAAGGAGGTCTGTATTATCAAAACATTCCTCAATGAATTGAGATTGAGAAGAAGACCCTTACCTCATGGCCAACTTGACTCGTTCATTCATTAATTTCATGAATAATAAACATAAGTTAATTTCATGTTTCTTGAAAAACTTTTTCATGTTTATTAAATATTTTATATCAATTATTTCCTTTCTATAACAATTATATAATTATTTTAGTTCATATAGAACATTTTTTTAATGTTTTGAACTTGAGTTTAAAACGAACTTGTTATAATTATAAATTGTCCTTGTGGTCAAAAATCATTTTTCTCTTGATTTATTTTTAAGATTTATATATAACATATATTATATATATATTCAGTATATATATGTATTTACTCGAGTACATAACAATTTGAGATACGAAATTAAATCCACCATTCATGGAGATGGTAAGTCGTACGTATTCATGAATTCTACTTTCATTTCTATTTTGTTTTTTAATGGAATGAAAACTCAATGATAAATTTGAATATATTATAATTCCAGAATAATATCATATATAATTTCATTCACTCCCTCCCTTATACATCACATGAATTTCATGAATGAGTCATATCACATTGAGGGGGTGGTAGTCCGCACTTTCTCAAATGAAATTATTTCTTTTAACCATTATGAAAACCATAATGATATGGCATTAATGAAAAATACAGAAGTAAAGTGACAATATAAATATAAAATATATCACATATAAATATAATTCAATGATAATGGACACCATGAATGGAATGTGGAGGTATTTGGACAATCATCGTTTCGTGATGCAGTAGTTCATCATCCACAAGAAATAATATGTTTGTATCCATTAGATGGAGGTGTGGGAATGTGTTGTTCTAATCCCTATCATTAAAACATCCTATAATATTTATGATATGGGTGATATTATTAAATAATGAGATAAAAAGAGTTTATAGGGTTTGGATAAGTAAATTAAAATAAATGATCATTAGAGAAGACGTTACCTTTAAATCAGGTAACATTCTTTGGTTTGAATCAAACTGTTTTCTTCAAGTGCCTTATGCATAAGGTAATGATTATATGTTGAATAGGGGGGGTGTAGAGAGCATAATTTGGAATATTTTGGATGATCCAAGTGGATTGTGAGGTGTGAGTAATGGGTTAGAGGTGATGTTTTTTTATAAGGGGGAGGGGCTTTAGGAATGTTTGAAAATATTATTTTATTATATAATGATTTTTGGTTTCTGAAGGGCCAATACTCATTAAAGATGAAAATAACATGTCTATTATGTTAAATAAAATCATAAAATAATAATTGGAATGGTTTTAGATATTTGTTAATTTATATAATCTTATTTATTTAAATCATTCATTATTGAGGTAAACACTACATCATTATTGTGTCATAAATAATTTTATTTATTTAATATCTAAAAATTATAAAAAAATAACATGACACAAGAAGTAATTTTAGATTTCAAATTAATATTAATATTATAAGATATAACATATATAATCCCATTTTAAAATTGATTTACTAAAAGATATATATTTATGTCATTTTTTGTCTTTACTTTTAATTAATTAATATAATGTATCATTATCACTCCCATGTGGTGTCCAAAGTGACCAAAATATAACCATGGTCAGACCTGTATCAACCAATAGGAATAAGACACAATTGAGGGAAATTTAATAATATTATAATAATATTTTCTTACCCTTATTTACCATATTTACTCTTTAACCATGGTAAATAAATAATTTTCTAAAATAAATATTCAAAATGTATAAAATAAAAAGTTAACTATTTAAACAATTTGGAAATCTTGATTCCAAATATGGAATCCATTTTTATAAATTCAATAAATTGAAGTGGGAGACATTAATTTATAATTAATTCCCATTTTCAAAACAAAAAACTTGTTTTTAACAAATAATAACAATTAAAAGATTGACAATTGTTTATGTCCAATTTCAATGTGAAAATACATCAATGAAAAAAATTGGATTAAATTGTAAAAATATAATCTAATAAAAATTTTAAACAAATTAAATACATAATATAACCATATAAATAATGTTGGTTAAAAAGGCAGTTTTGAATTAAAATGCAGTATTGTTCACTATTCATTAAAAAAGAACTTTATTAAAAAAATACCAAAATTTATTCCAATGTCAATTCTGATGTCTCTATTACAAAGAATAATATTATTTTGTCATATATAAAATATAAAAGTGACAAAAACTATATTTAAAACGGGTTCTTCATCAAAAGGTGGTAAATCCACCATTTAATGAATATTACACTATTTGTGCTTAAAATTAGATTCATTCAAATTTTAAAACTCTAACATTTATTAGATAAATGAAAAACAAAAATTTCATAAAATTCAGTAATCATATATTAGTTATTTATTTTCATTCTCTCTAATACAAAAACTATGGTTTAACTACCATTCAAAATAATAATATAATAATATTATTTTTCGAAATAACTCAACATTGTGTGCGACGTAAGATTTCAGTGAAACCCATTGTTGTGTGGAGGGTACGATAATGAACATAGAGTGAGTGGTATCCTAGAAATACATTCCATTAAATATATTACAAGTGGATGTGGCTCTAAAATAGTGGTACCTAGGGGAAAAAACTCTAACAAGATATTCTGATACCAACATCAGGTAATCTGGTACACACCAACAAGAGTGGCAACATACATGGTTTGGTACTCCTAGGGGATATATTGTGGGAATTCACAAACACCTCATGAACCAACATTGATGTTTTAAATATGAACTTTCTATGAATTTTATAGGATTGACCAATGGTTTAACACCCTGATATTTGGTGGAATACTTTTTTAATTAATATATATTTTTTATATTTTTAATTTCAAGTTTCACTAGAAATAATTATTATATATATATAACACTAAGTCAATCCTTCCATTCACACACAATAAAATCCAGGAATAAAATACATGAAATAACAACATGGATTGAGATACAAGAAATACAAACTTCTATAACATGAAATACGGACCTGGATTTTTCTACTGACATCGCGTACGATACACGCAACACTGATTTTTTCTACAAAAAGAAAACTTATTATTAATATTATTTAATCAAGATAATTACTAACTATTTAATATATATAGTTTTTGAAAAATAATAAAAATATTTAAAATATTTTATAATGTATTTTTAAATAAAACATATTGATAATGAAATATATATTTTTAGTAAAGTCCTTATATGATTAATAATACAACTTTGTAAATTGAACTACACTTCATGTACTTATATAAATACAATAAAATTAAACTTTGAAAAATATAAAAAATTTATATGCTAAAGTGAAATTAATCTATGAATTCATTATTAATGAATTATCTTAGTGTTATTTTATGGGATTTTTTTTCGGAAACATCATTTTTAGATGAATATTGAAACATAATGATTTTTAGTTAAAAACCAACCTTTCATTTTTATAATAATTTATGTTATGTTATATGTTAAATTTTTTTTCTTTTCAAATTACTTAAATTATACATCTATTAATAAAATATTTTTTATTATAATAAAATTAACAATTTAATTTAACATTCAGTCTTTATAAAATTTTGATTGTTTTACTTTAAAACCCCACAAATTTCGACACGTCTACTGAATTAGTATTAATATTTACTCTTCCTCTTATCTAAATTATATTTATCAAAACAACTAAAATTATTAATAATTAAAATATTTATAGTTTAATGGGATCAACAAATTTTTTGACCAAAAATATTAGTCGATGTGAATAAAATTAATCACCTCAATTAAGGTCAAATGAATCTTAATTAGGGAATAAACCATAATCTTTGGGGCACAAATGACATATCCATTTGTAAAAACCATATTTTATAGAAATATTATGGCCCTAAACATTAATTTCATGATTTTTGTTGGTTTAGTATCACTCTTTATTGGGAATAACACGTCTACACCAAACTTGTTTTCAAAAAATCCATGTGAGTCCTTCTCCCTCCATATAAATAAACACCACCTCTACCCCTTCATCAGACCTATATAGACCCTTGGATCGGCCGAATCTACTGAAATAAGATCCCAAAATTCATCCCTTAATCCTTTCATCCTCCTCTTGAGATGAAAGTCTTCCAAGGAAGAATTTTGGTACAAACTATAAGGATTTACCCGATTAATATGTAATGTATTCTCTCGAGATATCTAGATTAATTTCCATTATCAATAACTAAAATATTTTCTCCCATGCATTTCAAAAAACCAATATCCTAAATAATAGAGTATTTTTTAATATAATAATTTCTACCTACACTGACACACATATCCATCGAATTGGAAACTAACATATTGTTTATGTGTATGATGAACTACTCCCTCACAGAAGAATGATTTTTTGTTTTTTCCTTTACCATCTATCATGTTGACCACTGTTATGAAAAATATATTTATATTTTTACTATAATTTATTTTTTATATATTTAAAAATTTGTATTTTTTTTTAAACACATAACTTTTTTACTCTCTATTTGGTGTAAATTCTGTAATTTCATTCGAGAATGTGTGGACTACTGCCCCCACAAAATGAGGTGATTCTTTCAAAGCTATACAGAATTTTTTAAGGATGTATATTGTGAAATTATATGATATATATATCATTATAATGTTAATTTAATTATATTATGTACATATATACTTATATGTCATTTTCTATCTCTTTTTCAATGTAACAATTAAAAAAGAAACAACGTTAACACATAAGTATATATTAACGTCTCTAGGAATGGTGTATTAAATTTACTAATTAATTACAATATAGATTATTATAATATATATATACTACATATAACTGATATTTATATCATGATTTATCTTCTATAAATAATTATATAAATATATGGGCCAAAGTTATAACAAATTTTGACACAAGTGATGAAGAAAGCTAATATTAATGAAGAAACCCTTTACATAGGATTACTTACAAGATAGAAATATATCGTTATAATGTAAAAATATATAATATTATAAAAATTAATATGATTTTGAAAAATATTTATAATGAGAATGTTATTATATTACATGTATTTGGTTTGTGTTTGACGTGAGTAATGAAAAAATGTTAGGTGATTTCATCTCACATTTAATTTCTAGGATATACATGTTTGGTTTTTCACTCTTTACCTTTGTGTGCTGTATGTAATTCAAGAGATTACATTCTATGTATCTTATAATTATATTCATGGTTATTAAAATGTCTATTTCTTTATCTTTATTTCATTATGTTAATTTTTTTGTAGTTACCAAATAAGTGAACTAATTTTTTCTGAATTTGACTACTTTGTGACAAATGTTTAGTTACTAACAAGAAATTTTTTTTGAGGTGTATGAAATTACATTTTACTTTTTATATCATTAATATAAATATATTAATTATATTTTACACTTATGTAAACATCATTTCTTATGGTGAGCGTATCATCCCAAATTAACATGTTTTAAGTGTAGATTTAGAAAATCCCATCATTATTCGAGATTGTTTAGGTTTATGCTTCTATTGAAGAAATATTATAATAAATATCTCCTAGAAATTTCTGAATTTTATTATACTATGAAAATTATTCTTATAATATTGTATTGGAACCATATTTATACTCATATGTACATATAATAATAAGGAAATTGGTTTTATGAAATCCTGAATTTAGCCTCTCTTCAGTAAAAAATGTAGGCGTCTTAAAAATGATTTCGAAATATGATTTAAAATAATATTATACAGATATGATTAAATATATAAAATAATTTTATAGATTTATTGATTTTAGCCAAACACTTTATATTAATATTCCTGTCCCTTTCTAAATAAGTCATTTTTATATCATTTTTACAATGACAATGGAATGTTATTTTTATAAGGCCCCACCCTTAAACTGTACTTAATATTGAATTAAATGAATAATTAACATTGAGGATCTTTTCAGGTTTAGAGTTTTAGAGAATTAGATCATAACAAATACATCTCAAAAGATTGCAAAGTAGACACTTCTACTAAGTTTCCATAAAATAAAAACTCTTAAAAAGAAACATGTCTAGTTCCATTTTTTAGATAGCATGACTTTCCCTTGATCCCATCCTTGACCCTATTCAACATTAAGTCTTGGGAAAAACATTTCACAAAAACTTGGGGTGAGCATAAAAAGCTCAGTAAGGGATACACAAACAATTAAAACTGTTAGTTTATCAAAACATCAAGTAAACCATGTTTACTTTATCAAAGTAATTCTTTTCACCTTTATGAAGAAGTAAAAACTCATCACTGAAAAAAAGATCATTACTTACCCTTTTTTAACCAAAAGATTACCATAAAACCCAGATAAATATCACATTACATATAATGGTAACTTGGGACATAAATATACTTAAATGGAATAACCATACAGTTGACTTCCACATATATCACTTAATGGAATAATCATACGGACGACTTCCATACCCAATGCATTGGAGGTTATAACGTAACCACCCATCCTGGTATTCACGACACCAACCGTCATATGGTTTATCACTTAACCACAGGTCAAATTTCCAAGTACCATTATAAAATCATAAGACATAAAACAAATATAATGGAATGAAAACATTTCCACACATTGATCAAAATATATCACGTAAATATATTGATATAAAAAATCCATTATAAAAAAACATTTTCAATACCAAAATACATAAAATATTATATGGTATTTATTTAATTTTAAAAAAAACATTGTTACTTATTAAGGAATCCAAAGAGCAAATAATACTCGTGGCGGCGGAAAAGGGTCGTTGTCACCGCGTACGTTAAAAGAAATATTCCTTTTCGTCGTTTAGTAAAACGCTTCGAAGAAAAATATTCCTTTTGTATAAAAGTAAAAGTCAAAGGGTTTATAGACCGTTTAAAAGAAAGTTGTGTATAAAACGAAATATTCTTCAATGAAAGGAGATTGAGACGAAGTCCCCTACCTCGAGTCCGACTTGACTCGATCGTTATTTATCGTCCTGAATAATAAATTTGAGTTAATTTATACTTGATAAAGAACCTTTTTCAAGTTCATTATTCCTTTTATATCACTTATCTCAATGTTATAAACATTATGTAATCATTTAAGTTAGTAATGTTTGTTTTGTTGATATTTGGTTCTTAAGTCGAAAGTGGACTTCTTACAATTACATGTTGTTCGTGTGGTCAAAGGTTCATTATATCCAGAATGATATTCAGGATTTGGATATCATATATGTCATATATATCTAGAATATACATGTATTTATAATATCAAATAATCATTTAGAGGTATGAAATGAAATGCACCGTTTATGGAGACGGAAAGTCGTACGTACGCATGAACGCTACATTCATTTCTATGTCATATTAATGGAATTAAAACTAAATGACAGATATGTATATATTAATTCCAGAATTATATTAATCATTTATATGTAACATACATCATATATATCTATTATATATATGTACTTATAATAGTACATTACATTTGGGGATAAGAAATGAAATGCACCGTTCATGGAGACGGTAAGCCATACGTACGCATGAACACTACATTCATTTCTATCTCATAATTTAATGGAATGAAATAATAATTATATAAAGGTATATTATAATTCCAGTATAACATCATATATAATAACGTTAAATCCTTCTTTTATACGTCCCATATATGGCATTAACGAATCAAATCATTTTGAAGGGGTGGTAGTCCACACTTCCTAAAATGATGATATCGCGTATACCCATAACGGAAGCCATAAAGGTATGACATAAATAAAAAATACAGAATATTAATGAAGAAATAAAAATATTATATATCATATATAAATATTTTTACATATTAATGTCCACCTATGAAGGTGTTGGAAGAATATTGAACAATCATCGTTTCGTGAGGCAGAAATTCTCCATCCACAGAAACACTGTGTTTTTTAATCATTAGATGTAGGTGTCTGTAAGTGTAGCTCTAATGAGTCTTATAATAACATCCTATTAAAATTGAATTTACTGGAGTTGTTACAAAATAAATGAATAAAAAGAGTTTAGGGGGTTGGAGAAGCAAAATTAAACAAGAGAACACACGAGAAATCAATACATTTAAAACGGGTAACTCTTTTTGATTTGAGCTCAAAGGCTTCATTGGGAAGACTTGTGCCCAATGTGAGGCTTAAAATAGTAAGAGAGGGATGTGGAGAGACCAAATGGGGAGGGTTTGTCCATGAAAAAGGCTTTGGACGTGTGGGTAACAAGGTAGAGGTGGGGTCCTTTTATAAGAGGAGAGGAGGGGCACTCTTGGGAAGTTAAGAAATGTTACTTTATTTTAAAATGATTTTCTGATAAAAAGGGTCCCACAATTATATATTTAGAGGATAAGGCGATAATATTTATAAATATACCCATCCAATAGGTTTTTGACATGTTTAGGTCTTAGATTTTACATTATCTTTTTCATTTTATTTAAATCGTTAAATAATGAGGTAATCACTGCATCATCCTGGTGTCATAAATAATCTAATTTATTTAATGACTAAAAATTATAAAAATAAATATCATGAAGTAGGAAATATTTTTTGATTTTTAATGAATATTTATAGTCAAAAATCTTACTTCTATAACCACATTTAAAAATGGTTTTAGTAAAACAACTCATGTTTGTGACATATTTAATTTAACTTTAAATTAAACGATATTAAAGTCATTTTCATACCAAAGTGGCTCCATGGGGTCCCCAAGTTGACCGATGGATTGTCTTGGTTGGACATGACACATCTAATAAGGGTAGGACATGTTTCATGTTCATTTAATAGTATTAAATCTTTATTTTTACCCTAAACTACACTAATTACCTCTAATCACGATTAAAAACTTAAATGTTACTATTCACAAAAAATTATTTTAATCCCATTGAACCACATTTTACATATTAATGAAAACCATATATGTAGGATTTTTGAAATTCAAAACACAGAAGTTGTAATATTTCATTTAAACGGAAAATCAGTTTTTATAAGTACCACATAGTTGTTTCACTATTCATCAAAAAATGATGTTTTTCAGAAAATTACCAAAACATCACCCGAAGCTATATTTGATATTCCGAATTCAAAAATGATGTCCATTTTACAAAATTAAAAACATATAAGTTACATTGATCAATTTAATAATTAATTCCCGTTGTCAGAGCAAATAGCGTGTTTTTATGAAACAATATGTATCAAAAGATTGACAGTAGTTTAAGTCCAATTTCAAAGTGAAATTAATTGAAACGACCACTATTGGATTAAATGGTAAAAATATATTCTAATTTCACATTAAAACCAATTCAAAATTTAATCTAATCATTTAATTAAATTAGATTAAAAAATAGGTTTTGAATTAAAATACAACATTTTCCACTATTCATTAAAAAATGAACTTTATCAGAAAAATACCAAAACTTTACACAAAGTAAATTTTGCTGTCCCGATTATAAAGAATAATTTTATTTGGTACAATAGAATGTATAAGAGTGACCAAAACTATATTTATAGACGGTTCTCCATCAAAAGGAGATAAGTCGACCTTTTGGGAATGTTAGAGTATATATGCCTAAAATTTAATTCTTTTCTTATTTTGAGCCTTTATCTTTTATTGGATAAATGTAGAAACATTAAAAAAACATATATAATAAAATATTAGTTATTTCTATTCATTCTCTCCAATTCAACGGCTACTTTTTAACTACCATTTAAAATAATATTATTTTATTACTAGTGTGCAACGTAAGATTTCAAAGAAACTCTTTGTTGTGTATCGGCTACGCTATCAAACATAGCAACCCCTTTAAAGTAAAATTAATTTTTAATTCGTAAATGTTAATAAATATAAAAAACATTTATTCATTATTTACCTAGGATGTTACATCCTTCCCCCCTTTTGGGAATTACACCCTCACAATTTTATTCACTTATCAAAATAAGTGGGGGTATTTATCCATCATAGCATTTTCAGATTCCCATGTTGCCACTTCAACCATATGGTTTTTTCACAAAAACATTACCTAGTTAATTACCTTATTTTGTAACACTTTCTATCTTCGGTCAAGAATCTGGACTGGTTGTTATTCATAAGAGATATTCTCTTCCAACTGAACTACCTTTGGGCTCAAAACATGAGATGCATCTGGCATATACTTTCTCAACATCGAATCATGAAAAACATTGTGTACCTGAGATAAGCTCGGAGGTAAAGCCACTCTGTATGAAACTGATCCAACTGTCTCCAGAATTTCATAAGTTCCAATGAACCATGGAATCAGCTTTCCTTTCTAACCAAATCGCATAACACTTTTCCATGGTGAGACTTTGAGAAAAACATGATCACCTACCTTAAAAGATCGATCCTTCCTCCAGTTATCCGCATAAATTTTATGTTTACTCTGAGCTGTTCTATTGTGTTTATGAATCAACAAGAACTTTCTCTGCCATGTCTTCTACCAATCCTGGTCCCATAAGCTTCCTTTCACCCACTTTATCCCAAAAATCTGGAGTTCGACACTGCTTCCCATATAACGCCTCAAATGGTGCCATCTGTATACTGGAATGAAAACTGTTTTTATATGAAAACTCAACCAAAGAAATATGTTGGTCCCAACATCCATGATAATCCATCAAACAAAAATGTAGCATATCCTCCAATGTCTAAATTGTTCGTTCTGACTACCCATCTGATTACGGATGAAATGTTGTACAAAAATTAAATTCAGTACCCAAAGACTTCTGAAGGCCTTTCCAAAAGTTAGAAGTAAACCTGGGATCACGATCAGATTCAACGGAGAGGGGAACTCCCTGAAACGTAACTATCTCTTTAAGATACAATCGAGAAAGATGATCTAGAGAGAATGTATCTCGAATAGGAAGGAAATGGGCAGATTTAGTCAATCGATCAACAATAACCCAGATTGCATTATTACCTCGAGATGTCCTTGGTAATCCCACAACAAAGCCCATGAATATATTTTCCCATTTCCGCACTGGAACTGGTAATGGCTGAAGCATCCCTTTCGGTAACTGCCGCTCTTCTTTAACCTGCTGACAAGTCAAACACTTCACAGTAAAATCAGCAATATCTCTTTTCATTCCATCCCACCAGTAATACTCCCGCAGATCTCTGTACATCTTAGTTCAGCCAGGATGAACTGAAAACGGGGAACTATGAGCCTCAAATAACAACTCATTCTTCAAATGTGAATCACAAGGCACATATAATCTCTTCCCAAACCTCAAAACACAATCATTATCAATGTTGAATTCAGGAAACTTACCCTTCTCAACCAGCTCTACCTTTTTCCGCAACTCACTGTCTTGCTTCTATGCTTGTTTGATTCTGTCTGATAGAGAAGATTTCACTGATACCTGAAACAAATCAAAAGACAATCCTGCACAAAAAACTTTTATGCCAAATTTCATCTAATCCTTAACCAAAGGATCATGTTCCAAACTCAACATTGTTAATGAAGCATTACTTTTTCGACTCAAAGCATCAGCCACTGTATTTTCTTTTCCCGGATGGTAATGAATTGTACAATAATAATCCTTGATTAATTCCAGCCATCTCCTCTGTCTCATGTTCAACTCTTTCTGAGTGAATATATACTTTAAACATTTGTGATCAGTATATATTTCACACTTTACTCCATACAAATGATGCCTCCAAATTTTTAAAGAAAAAACAGCAGCAGCTAATTACAAATCATGTGTAGGGTAATTTACCTCATGAATTTTCAACTGGCGTGAAGTATAAGAAATTACCTAATCTTTCTACATAAGGACACAACCAAGTCCTTTCAATGATGCATCACTGTAGATAACAAACTCACCAATCCTGGAAGGAAGTTCCAAAACAGGAGCATTCACCAATATTCCTTTCAACTCCTGAAAACCATCATCACATTCTTTTTTCCAAATAAACCTAACACCCTTCCGAGATAGCTTAGTCATTGGACTAGATAATTGTGAAAAATGTTCAACAAAAATTCGGTAGTAACCTGCCAAACCAAGAAAACTACAGATCTCAGTTACAATTGTGGGTCTTGGCCATTCTTCAACAACTTTTGTTTTAGAAGGATCAACATTTATGCCATCTTTTGAAACAATGTGACCCAGGAAAGAAATTTGATGTAACCAAAACTCACACTTTATGAACATTCCATACAGTTTCTTTTCTTTTATGGTTTTCAAGATAACCCTTAAATGACTTTCATGATCCTCTTTACTTTTATAAAACACCAAAACATCATCAATGAAATCAACCACAAAATTATCCAAGAACTCATGGAAAATTCTATTTATAAGGTCCATGAATACAACAGGTGCATTGGATAACCCAAAAGGAATAACTACAAATTCATAATGGTCATATCTAGTACGGAACATGGTCTTCAGAACATCTGCTTCTTTTACTTTCAGCTGATGGTACCCCGACCACAAGTCAATCTTCAAAAAATACTTAGCTCCATGGAGCTGATCAAACAAATCATCGATATGAGTAAAAGGATACTTGTTCTTAATAGTAATGTTATTTAAGGCTCTATAATCAATGAAAAGTCTCATTGAGCCACCTTTCATTTTAAAAAACAAGACAAGAGCACCCCACGGTGATGTGCTAGGTCGAATGAAACCTGTATCTAATAACTACTGCAATTGCTTCGTTAACTCTAAAAGTTCATCTTGGGTCATTCGATAAGGGGGTTTTGAAATCGGCTTAGAATCAGGAACTAAGTCAACAGTAAATCCAACTTCCCGATCATGAATAATACCAGACAACTCATCAGGAAAAACTTCAAGATACTCATTTACCACTGGCACATCATTAATCTGTACAGTTCCTTTATTTTTAACAACATGTGCATGGAAACATTCATTTCCATCTTTTACTAGTTTCTCATATTCTTGATATGTTATCAAAATCAAGGGATCATTGTTGAACACAAACTAAAAATATTTATGAAAAGAAACTATTTTAGCTCTGCAGTCAATCTTAGCATGACAAACAGAAAGCCAATCCATTCACAAAATAACATTAAACTCTACTAGAGGCAAAACAATAAGGTTTGCTGGTAGATTCTTTCCGCAAACAAGGATAGGAAGGTTCTTATAATTCCTTTTTGTCTCAACGTTCCCTCCGTGTGTTTTTACCATAAGTTTATGAATAACATCTTGAGTTGGAATTTCTAATTTACTAGAAAACTTCTCAAAGATGAATGAATGTGTAGACCCTGAATCAAACAACACATTGGTATAATCCGAAAAAACAATCAAAGTACCTGATACCACTTCATTCTATGGCCCAACATCTGCTGAAGTAGTTGCAAAGGATCTCAACACCCCTTTCTGCATGTAATCTGGCTGCTTTCCCCCAGTTGAGTTCTTTGTTAGACACTCATTTGCATAATGACCCATTTCATTAAACTTAAAACATCTTACCGCTGACGTTTCATTGCCTGCTTGATCATCTTCCTTACAGTTATGAGCAATATGACCAAGCTTACCACACCGAAAGAATTTTCCAAACTTGGATAAACATTCTCCAGGATTCATTTTACCACACTTCTAACAAGATGGATATTTTTTTTCTTACCTCGTTGCTTCTTTGATGAGTTCTTCCCCTTTGTCTACCAAATGGACCTCTTATTCTGTTGTTTTTCAAAGAACACCTGATCATCGACAAACTCTATTTCCACCTTCTCCGTACATCGAACGAGTTTTTAATAACTTTTGAACTCATGAGAAGATAAATCCATTCGATTATTTGGCTTTAACCCTGAGTAAAAACGGTTGATTTTACTATCAAGATCTCGTATGATGTTTGGAGCATACCTTGCCAGTCGAGTGAACCTTGCTTCATAAGTATCCACTGAGTCATCCTCCTGCCTCAATTCATGGAATTGTTTTTCCATCCGAAGACGAACCACCTTAGGAAAATATTCCTCAAGAAACATACCTTTGAATTCTTCCCAGCAAGGATCATCAATATCATCACTATTTCTGATATTTTTCACCATCGACCACCACTGATTAGCTTCACCTTCAAAACGGTAAACATCAAGACTAACATTTTGATGTTCTGAACACCCCATGACATCAAAAATCATCTCCAGTGCTCTAATCCACCCTTCAGCTAGCACGGGGTCAGATGATCCTCTGAATGATAGGGGATGTTGCCACCTGAAATGATCCACCATAGACATATTCCTCTATGGTTGATCCGGCTGATCTCGTGCATGGATACAACCACTATTTATAGCCTGATTCAATTGTGCCATCACTGCAACAAACTGTTCAGTTCCAATCGTGACCATCTCAGGTTGCTGATTTGGAAGGTTGTCTTCCTCCTAATGTCATCCCAACATAGCTACTTTGTTTCCTCTGCGGAAAACCATTCTGAACATAGAATTATCTTTGGGAAAGCAACATGATAATCATTAAATGCTATATCATTTAAATCATACCATAAATTAACTTATAATTTAACACTTTTATAACTCCTAATGTTTTCTAAACCGACCTCTGATACCAACTATAAGGCCCCAGCCATAAACTTTACTTAATATTGAATTAAATGAATTATTCACACTGAGGATCTTTTCAGGTTTAGAGTTTTAGAGAATTAAATCATAACTATTACATCTCAAAAGATTACAAAGTAGACACTTCTACTAAGTTTCCATAAAATAAGAACTCTTCAAACGAAACATGTCTAGTTTTATGTTTTAGATGGCATGACATTCCCTTGATCCCATCCTTAACCCTATTCCACATTATGTCTTGTGAAAAACATTTCACAAAAACATGTGGTGAGCATAAAAATATTTGTAAGGGATACACAAATAATTAAAACTATTAGTTTATCAAAACAACAAGTAAACCATGTATACTTTATCAAAGTAATACTTTTCACCTTTATGAAGAATTAAAAACTCTTCACTGAAAAAAAGATCATTACTTACCCTTCTGTAACCGAATGATTACCATAAAACCCATATAACGATCACATAACATATAAAGGTAACTTGGGACATAAAATACTTAAATGGAATAACCATACGGTCGACTTCCGCACATATCACTTAATGGAATAGCCATATGGCCTACATCCATACCAAATGCATTAGAGGTTATAACGTAACCACCTGTCCTGGTATTCACGACACCACCCGTCATATGGTTTATCACGTAACCACCCATCAAATGTCCAAGTACCATTATAAAATCATAAGGCATAAAACAAATATAATGGAAAGAAAACATTTCCACACTTTGATCACAATATATCACTTAAATATATTAACATAACAAATCCATTATAAAAACCCTTTTCAATTCCAAAATACATAAAACCGTATATGGTATTTATTTAATTTTAAAAAAACATTTCAGCTTGTTGAGGAGGCCAAAGACCAAATAATACTCGTGGCGGCGGAAAAGAATCATTGTCATTGCACACGTTAAAAGAAACATTCCTTTTTTTTCGTTTAGTAAAAAACTTCGTAGAAAAATATTCCTTTTGTATAAAAGTAAAATTCAAAGGGGTTTATACACCATATAAAATAATGTTGTGCATAAAATGAAATATGCCTCAATGAATGAAGATTGAGACGAATTCCCTTACCTCGGGTCCGATTTGACTCGATCATTCTTTATCGTCCTGAATAATAAACTTGAGTTAATTTATAATTGATTAAGAATCTTTTTCAAGTTAATTATTCATTTTATATCACTTATTTTCATGTTATAAACATTATGTAATCATTTAAGTTAAAAATATTTGTTTTGTTGATATTTGGTTCTTAAGTCGAAAGTGGACTTCTTACAATTACATGTTGTTCGTGTGGTCAAACGTTCATTATATCCAGAATGATATTCATGATTTGGATTTCATATATGTCATATATATACAGAATATACATGTATTTATAATATTACATAATCATTTAGAGGTAAGAAATGAAATGCACCGTTCATGGAGACGGTAAGCCGTACTTACGCATGAATGCTACTTTCATTTCTATGTCATATTAATGGAATTAAAACTCAATGAGAGATATGTATATTTTAAATCCAGAATTATATTCATCATTTATATGTAACATACATCATATATATCCATTATATATATGTACATATAATAGTACATTACATTTGGGGATAATAAATGAAATGCACCGTTCATGGAGACCGTAAGCCGTACGTACGCATGAATGCTACTTTCATTTCTATCTCATAATTTAATGGATGAAATAATAATGATATAGATGTATATTATAATTCCAGTATAAAATTATATATAATAACATTAAATCCATCCTATATACATCCCACATATGGCATTAATGAATCAAATCACTTTGAGGGGGCGGTAGTCCGCACTTCCTAAAATGAAGATATCACGTATACCCATAATGGAAGCCATAATGGTATTCCATAAATGAAAAATAAAAAAGCTTAAGGAAGAAATAAACATATTATATATCATATATAAATATAGTGACATCTTAATGGCCACCTTTGAAGGTGTTGGAAGAATATTGAACAATCATCGTTTCGTGAGGCAGAAATTCGGCATCCACAGAAACAGTATGTTCTTTAACCATTAGATGTAGTTCTGTGTAAGTGTAGCTATAATTATTCTTATAACAACATCCTAGTTTATTTAAGATACTGGATTTGTTACAAAAGAAATTAATAAAAAGATTTTAAGGGGTTGGAGAAGCAAAACAAAATAAGAGAACACAAGAGAAAACACTACCTCTAAAACGGGTAACTCTTTTTTATTTGAGCTCAAAGGCTTCCTTGGGAAGACATATTCCCAAAGTTAGGATTCAAGGAGTAAGAGAGGGATGTGGAGAGAAAAAATGGGCCGGGTTTGGCCGAGCCAACGTCTTTGGTAGTGTGGGTAAGGAGGTAGAGTTGGGGGCCTTTTATAAGAGACGACAAGGGGCACTCTTGGAAAGCAAAGAAAAGATACTTTATTTTAAAATGATTTTCTGATAACAATGGTCCCACAATTATATATTTAGAGGATACAGTGATAATAGTTCGAAATATACCCATAAAATAGGTTTTTGAAAAGTGTAGGTCTTAGATTTTACATTATCTATTCATTTTATTTAAATCGTTAAGTAATGAGGTAATCGCTGCATCATAATGGTGTCATAAATAATCTAATTTATTTAATATATAAAAATTATAAAAAAATATCATGATGTATGAAATCTTTTTATCTTTAAAATTAATATTTATAGTCAAAAATATGACTTGTATAACCTCATTTAAAAATTGTTTTAGTAAAACAACTCATGTTTGTGACATTTTTATTTTAACTTTAAATAAAAAGATATTATTGTCATTTTACTATCAATGTGGCTCCATGGGGTCCCCAAGTTGACCCATGGATTTTCTTGGTCGGTCATGACACATCCAATAAGGGTAGGACATGTTGCATGTTCATTTCATAGTATTAAATCATTATTTTTACCTTAAACTACTCTAATTACCTCTAATCGCGATTAAAAACTTAAAAGTTACTATTCACAAAAAAATTATTTTAATCACGTTGAACCAAATTTTACTTATTAATGACAACCATGAATGTCGGATTTTTGAAATTCAAAACACATAAGTGGTAAAATTTCATTTAAACGGAAAATCAGTTTTTATAAGTACCACTTAGTGGTTTCACTATTCATCAAAATTTCAAGTTTTTCAGAAAAATACCAAAACATGAACCTAAGCTATATATGATATTATGAATTCAAAAATGATGTCCATAATACTAAATTAAAAACATATAAGTTACATTAATTAATTTAATAATTAATTCCCACTGTCAGAGCAAATAGCGTGTTTTTATGAAACAATAAGTATCAAAAGATTGACACTAGTTTAAGTCCAATTTAAAAGTGAAAATAAGTCCACAAACAACGATTGGATAAATAGTAAAAATATATTCTAATTTAACTTTAAAACCAATTAAAAAGATCATATAATCATGTAAATAAATTAGTTTAAAAAGAGGATTTGAATTAAAATACAACATTTTTCACTATTCATTAAAAAATGAACTTTATCGGAAAAATACCAAAACTTTACACAAAGTAAATTTTGATGTCCCGATTCTAATGAATAATTTTATTTGGTCCAATAGAATGTATGAGAGTGACCAAAACTATATTTATAGACGTTTCTCCATCAAAAGGTGATAAGTCGACCTTTTGGGAATGTTAGAGTATATATGTCTAAAATTGAATTATTTTTGTATTTTAAGCCTTTATCTTTTACTGTATAAATGTAGAAACATTTAAAAAACATATATAATCATATTTAAGTTATTTCTATTAATTCACACCAATACAATGGCTATGTGTTAACTACCATTTAAAATAATATTATTTTATTACTAGTGTGCAATGTAAGATTTCAAAGAAACTCTTTGTTGCGTATCGGGTACGCTATCGAACATAGCAACCCCTTTAAAGTAAAATTAATTTTTAATTAATAAATGTTAATAAATATTAAAATGTTTTATTCATTATTTACCTGGGATGTTATAATTTTTACCTCGAATGAAATTTACGAGTTTATCTACCATCATTTCATTGAATCATTATTTAAAATATTTCAAAACCTTAAATGTTATAAAAATGTAATTTAAAAATATATTTCATGGAAAATTGTTTTCAAAATGTTTTACATCATTATTTATATTTATTGAATGTATTTTCAAAGATATTGTCTATAAAACATTTTCATGCTTTCATTATATTTTTTCGATGTGTTTTCAAAGAAAATGTTATTTAAAATTTATTAAATATTATTTATTTTTTTGTGAAAAAAGTTTTTTAAAATAATATCACGTATTCGGTATAAGTTTAAAAAAAAAATTAAGAAAATAAATTTTAAATGGTTTTTAATAAAAATTATTTTATAAAAAGAAAGTTTATTTTCCATAATAAATGTTTTTTTAAATTATTTCAAAATTATTTAACATATATAACGAAATATGTTGATGTTACTCATGCCCTTCTAGGAAATGATATAACGGTTTCATTCATATACATTTTATGAATTGATTATACTTGATGGCATGTTCATCAAGAAACCCATTTCTCATTCATGGGTTATACAACTATGAATTATGTTTTTATTCCATGGGTTATATTCTTTTCAAAATCGTTAATTTTCATGAGTTATGATTTGGTGACCTAATTAGGAAACCTACAAAATTTACATAGGTCATGATATGATGAAATGTTATTGATAAAAATTTAATATTACGGGTTATGATTTAATGTTTATAAAACTCATATCATTTTGTAGTTCATAATATGATGAATGATTTATTTATCATGTATGATTTATTTTAGTATGATATGTGTGGGAATAATATATCTATCCAATTAATTGTGTAATGATGGATGAATCGTTAGTATAAATGTTTTTCATGAACATGATTATATTTTTAAAATATTATTCATGGGCATGGTTTCATGTCCATATGTTTATGAATTAACCTGATTATATGTTCACGATGTTATGGTTGAACCTTATTACATGTTCACAATGTTATTCATAGACCTGGTTTCATGTCTATAAGATTATTGGTGAATCTTATTACATATTCACAATGTTATTCATAATCCTGATTATATGTCCTCAATTATATACGTGGAACAAGTTTATAGTCCATTAGATTATTCTAGAACATTATTACATATTCAAAATGTTATGAGTGAACATTATTACATGATAAAAATGTTATGCATGGACTTAGATTCACGTTCATAAGATTATGTGTAATCTATATTTCATGATAAAAATGTTATGAAGGAACCTGAATACTTGTTTAAAATTTTATGCATGGACCTAGTTTCATGTCTATATGTTTAGGTGTGACCTAGATTACATGTTCACAATGTTACATGTGAACCTATTTACCTGTTCACTGTGTAATGTGTGGACCTGGTTTCATGTTCATAAGTATATGTGCGAACATGATTATATGTTCAAAATTTTACACAAGGACCTAGTTACATGTCAAAACATTGAGTCTAGTTCCTTGTTTAATGTGTTTAACCTAATGAGTGAAAATATTTCTATATATACTTGTTCAAATAATTATAAGTTAATACACATCACACAAATTCTAGGTCGAATTCCTATGTTATTATTTCATTAATTATTCTCGTTATCCATTTTTGATATATGAATTATAAAGTAAAAATTATTACTAAGATCTTTAATATATCAGGTATAATCACTGAATGTTATGCTCAAGATCCATAACGTATTTTTAGTGATTTTATTATGTATTTCCTTTATTTACCCTTAACGAGCATCTGAGATCACCCCACTATTATGATTCCTTTTCAGTGTCACATAGAAGGGTTTTAGGTAGACGTAATAAATGTGTATATATTTATTGGATATTTTTAAGATATTTTTTTTAAGATAAACGATTTATTTGATGATTCCAAAGACCCGAAAATATTATAGTCATTGGGCATGTATTTTTACAATGTACTAAATATTCATCTAAAATGATGAAATATACGGGAATGGTATGTTGGGGATTCTGTAGTTGGAATGAAAATAATGGTTTATTTAACCTTTTGAAACGTGGATGGGAAAAATTAGGGAGTTACCAAGGTCTATTTACAAGGATATGTCTAGGTATATCTCTAGGTATATGTATAAGGATGAGGTAACATTTAAGAAAATGTCCTATAATTTTGATAAATTATAGAGTGAGTGGTTTCTCAAAAATACATCCCATTATATATATTTAAAGTTGATGTGGATCTAGCACAAATTTCTCATAGTGTTACAACTCTAGAATGAAGTTTCAGGGCTGACTCGGGGTAATATTGTACACGAAAACGAACCTTGTAGAACAACTAGATTGACACTATAGGGGGATATGATTTTGAAATTCCAAAAAAATTAGAAACCATCATCAATGGTTTTAAAAATAAGTTGGTTAGGAATAAATTAGGATAAAACTAGGGTGTCATTGAATAAAGGTAGTTATCATATTTTAGACATACCATATGTAATTTTTAATGATTATGTTTCTTTTTTGTACGATACATTTTTCTCGCAATGTTCTTTATGGTTTTAGTCAATAGAGTGAACTATAGGGAACCTATTTTACATTGATGTTATCATATGTGGAATGTATGGGAATTATGGAAATCTATTTCCCATATGGAAATATCATATATAAATTTATGAAGGTGGGATGATTATTGGTTATAATTCAATTGATAAATAGACTGAAATTGAAATGTGTCAGGTATATGATGTTCTTCCATGTACTTTTTATATTATCTAGAAGAAGAGTTATTAGATTGAGGATGAGGATCATTAAGACATGAATCGTATTTCGTATTTTAGGAATGATGTATTAATGAATATTTAGTTTAATAATGAGTATAGGTTAAAGAATAAAATTTGGATGAATGAACTACCTCTATTTTAGAATTCAATGATATTTCCTTCTGAATCATGAAATATATAATTAGTTTCTATATATTTTTTCATTATGGATAGAAATGGATATTTATAATGGTGATGAATACATATAATGTTTATATTTTGATTAATGTAAGGTAACCCTTAATGTGATCAATATGTTGAGAAAATTGTGATTCACCTAAAAAAAGAGTTGATTGATTTGGATAATGTACATCGGATAACCCTAATTACCATGGAAATGATTATTTATTTCTTTATAATGTAGACTATGTCACCATGGGTTAATTTTAAATATTCTTAGATATAATTAATATATACATTAACCAATGGAGAATGTAATCATGAATA
Organism: Viscum album; assembly: GCA_963277665.1. Classification (NCBI taxonomy): domain Eukaryota; kingdom Viridiplantae; phylum Streptophyta; class Magnoliopsida; order Santalales; family Viscaceae; genus Viscum; species Viscum album. The sequence goes on along the minus strand of OY728157.1, from coordinate 37,256,884 downwards.
TTTTCAAAATATATTTATAGTAATTAATTTTGTTACCAAGTTAAAAGGGAATATACAGTCAGGGTGTTCTCATGTTTGGAATGTGATAACCCAGTGGTGAATTATGATATTTGGTGGATCAATATTAAGTAGGTTTCATGAAACTATTTCCAAATATTTGAATTTTAATATTTTGGGAGGATTATAAAGTTAGACATTTACTGAATGTCTAAGTTAAAATTCCAATAAATTAAGTGATATTAACATTTTATCTATCTATATTATGATTTCGTATTATTTTATAGCCTATTCAAACTACATTGTGACCATTGTAACGAATAAAATATGGTTTTTCTAATCATGGATCTCATGATCTGTTAGTAACTATGGAATAAAAAAATGGAATTCTCATTCATTTAAAAGGGTGAGAGTTCAAGTGAAAAACAATCATGTCTTGAACGAAGGATGGGATTGTTTATGATAAATGGGATAACACCATCTATGTATAATTCATTATAATCATGGTCTATAATAATAATTAATCAATGATAGTATAGTGATATACAGATGTGTTTTCCTAATACCTTAATTTCAGTTGAACCCATAGCGTTCTAAATCATCTTATATTTATGAATTTTAGGAAATAATTTTTTTTTTCATTAAGTTGTTTCGGATTTATGACCACAATCACCCCTATTATTATATTTTTTTTCTGTTTATGTTCAATATTCACCAGTAACCAATGTTCTCTAACAATGAAACCCAGTTATATGTTACATTGGGTAACCATTAAGGTTCTATCATTCCTATTTCAATAGATGATATAGTATTCATTTATATGATGTGAGTTTCAATGAATGAAAAATAAAATTATTATTCCATTGTCAACCGAGATGAATTTTGAGTGAGAGATTCATTTTAAGGGGATTAAAATGTAATGCACTATGATTTTGGGAAATATATTTTTTAGAATAAATTTATATTTTTTATATTTTTCATTTCACATGACACTTGAAATAGTTATTATATATATTTATATATTAAAAACACTAAGTCAAAATTTATTTCTTACAAAATATGAAATTATGTTGTTCCACAGGAAATAAAAATATGGTTTGTATAACACATAATACTAACATGGAATTTGGTACACATAATACCGACATAGATTGTTTTGAACACAAGAACGACTTATGTTACACACATTACCAAATTGGATTTTTATACCCACATCACTGACTTGGAGTACATTTCACACAACACGAGTGCATTGTAAAAAACATCATCTTTTTGTTAAAATTATTTAATTGAGAAAATTATAACTTAAGAATTAAGCATAATAATATGAATATTAATAATAAAATTTCAAATATATATATATTTCTATTTTAATAATACATATTGATAATGAATGATATAATGTTTTGTGAATCCCTTATATGTTTAAAAATATTATTTCCTAAAATGAATAATACTTCATGTCCCTATATAAAAAATATAAAAATAATTTTAGATGATTATATTAATATATTTTGATAATATTTTTACACATATGAAGAACATAGAGAATATTACCCAATGTGAGTCCTTAAAAGGGATCATTAACAAGCGGGTAATATAATGTCCTTATCAAAGAATTTATGGTAATATATATAACAATATGATTCTTTAAAATATTATAATAGATATTTATTTATTATAAAGAAATATTGTACGAGTATGGGGAGTGTCGGTGCATAAGGAAGGGAATTTTCATCTCACAATAAATTTCGGTGAGATAAAAGATATGATATCTACTCATTCCTTGTTTGTGGGGAATATATTGAACGTGATTTTATTATAAATATCATATACTGAAATTTTTGGGTATTCACATATCTATTCTATTATACTTCATTCATGGGGTTTCACTTTCAAATGATACCATATCAGCAAAACTATTTTGTCTCAATTTTCCTTCATTAAGACACCTATTTTGTTAGGAACCTAACCTCCTATTGAATGTGGGAATACTTCCATTTTACATATTATATCAAGAATGTTATTACTTTCATGATATCTTATGCTTCATGCCCTTTCTGAAACATACATAGAGAGTATAATATGAGTTTAGAAAGTTATAAGAGTTTATTGAGACAATCATAGAATTATCTTTGAGATTGTTTGTGTTTATGATCCCCCTAATGAATTCATATGACCCTATTTTCAAGAATATTAATGAGTTTCCCTCTCATATATTTATTAAACATACAGTCATTTTTAGTTCCATTTTCTCAATATTAATTACTTATGATATAATTTTTAGAAAAATCATGCCACCTCTCTCTTTGTTTGTAAATTTATTGAATTAAAAAAACCCTATTTTCAAATGTGTATTCAAAATATACTTGGATATAATTATCAAGGGAATTTTAATTTTAAATTTTATTAATTTCTTTTAAATACTCCTTTATAAGTTTCAAAATCTATTTTCTATGAAATTGTTTTCAAAAAGATTAATGTTTTCATGGTTTGATGTTATGAAACCCATTTCCCTTTCACATGATATAATATTTTGAAAACCATTTATTTTCATGTGTGCTATTTGTGGTGAAATAATTATGAAACTTGTCTCTTTCCATACGTTATTATTTGTTTACATATTTTTGATACACATTTAATTTAAATGGATTCTATATTTTCATTTATGATCTTGTGGAACATGTATGTGCGATTTCATAATATGATGGGAGAGACCTATATTTCCATCCAATGCACTGGGTCATGATTTATATCTTATGAGACATATAGGTATTGAAAGAGGTTTCACATGTTTTGGTAATATAATGATGGAATAAGGGTTTACTCGGTTTAGTAATACCTGACGGGAAAGAGGGTTTACTCAGTTCTATATTACAGTGCTGGAACATGGGTTCACGTAGTTCAGTAAAAGATATTTTATACTAATATGGTATTGAAAGTGATGTCTCAGATAAAATGGAAATCATTATATACTTATTTGTTACCATAATTCGATATCTTATTCCTATGTTATGCTTTCATAGAACATTCTCTTAATTTCATTGTGATTCATGTTCTAGGAACTGCCATTCTATATGCCTGGATGTCTGTTATGATCTTTGAAATATATGGTATGAACTTATATCTTATTGTTCATGTTCACATACCCTCACACCAATGAATATACTAATATGTCTATGTTGTTTACTCGTACTAGAAATTTGATCTCACCCCTTTCTTAGTTTCATTCCCAAGGTTGTGAAGATCTGTATTATGTTTTATGTGTCTACGAAGGGTGCTAATAAAGAAGAAACTGGTTTTATATAATGTATCTCATTTATGTACTAGTTATTATGTATTTATGATTCTAATGGAACTAAACTACTATTTCTTCTTTCATTTATTTTTATGATGATTATGTATTCTAGAAAAGTTTCTTAATGATAATGATTGTATAATGAGGGTCATTGTGGTTGTTGTCAAAGTAAAATTTTTAATTTTCCTTTACAAACTAAGATGAGAAAACCTTGGTGAGAAAAAGAAGGACATGTCAAAATCTATGTATAGTTATGATTTAATGTATTGGAACATGTCCTAGAATTTTTGTGATGGATAGAGTGAGTGGTTTCGGAGAAATACACATGATTTTGGATAATACTAGTTAATTTGGATCTGAAACAAATGTAACTATGGGTAACAACTCTAACATGATGTTCTGGGCTAAACTCAGGGTAATCGGGTACATGAAACAAGCCTTGATGCAGACATATTTTGACACTTTCAGGAGATATTATATAGGAATTCTGGAATAATTCCTGAAACATCATGAATGATTTAATCTTATGTTGACTATGAATAACCTAGGATAAACCTAAGGAGTCAAAGTTTAGGGAAGGTGTCATAAGCTACAAATCCTATATGTGATTTTTCATCATTTTGTGGTTCATTATTAAGATAAATATTTCTTTGTCTATGATTTTGGTTTTGGATAATTTTCATAAGCTAAAGGAATCATGTTAATGGTGACTGTGATGGAAAATTCAATGATTGTCATCATGATAAACCGAATGCTATGAGAGGTGGAATGAGAGACCACATTTCTATTCTCACGTAGCTCTATCAAGATATGAATCATGATGGTCATCAAAATGACCAAATGAGGGGAAAAATTTTTATTTAGTGTTTCATGAGGAAACACCCACCTACTCTTAGAGTGTTTCCTAATCAAAATTTTCCTGAAAATAGATTAGTACCACTGAAAATATATTCTTTCTTCTTCTGGGTACGAAGCATGAGAAAGTCATTCTAGTTTTTTATCAGTTTTAAGGAAAAGCAGATCAGTGGAGGACTCTTATCATGAATACAATACAACATGATGAAAACAAATTCATGTTTTTGGATGAGTTCTAGATCTTAGTTTTCAATAAGTATATTCATTTTATTATATGTACCAAGATAGAGAAAGAGTAACTTTTGTTCACTCAAAGTAATGATGAATCTATCAGTTCCTATGACAGTAATTTAATATGTCTTGTAAGATATTCTTCAGGAATTATCATGCATCCTGAAAATAAATTTTATTGGTTATTTGGTGGCTTAAATCCAAGTATCAGAATAGTGTTTTCCATAAGAGTCTTTTGTAGCTATGAAGAGATGGTGTTTCGTTCAATCAAATATGAAATGGAGGTAAGATTAACATATCAATCACATTGTTTTGGAAGGAAGAGGCAGATGTCGTTTAATAGAATCTCTAAAAACTATGGAGAAAAGAATATAATCATTGTTTTATGATCTATATATGGAATATTTTGGGATGAAATTTCTATAGTGGGTCTAATAATTTTTTACCTATGTAATGGATGTTCATCGAGAAATTTATAGTTGTGGTGGTGGGAAGAAGTTTTTTCCAAATGATAATAGATAAATAACTGTACAGAATGCACCTCCCAAGGTTCAGTGTTATAAGTGCAAGGAGAATTGGAATTTTACTAAACACTTCCAAAACACAATGGTTGGTGATGCTGATCAATGTAGACAACCTCTTATAGAAAGGGATTAAGAAAAATATAATAAAATTTCTATTTCTGATGAGGGGAGTGATAACGAAATCATGATATATACACTTACCATCCAACCTATAACTACTAATGTCATATTTGATTCTTGATCTACCCACTTATTCATATATTAAATTTTAAATTTTTATGAAGATTACTCCAAAATCATCAGAAGTGGAATTATTATTGAAAATAATTAATGGTATGTTTATTGCATCTATATTCCATGATTCCCCTCTTGTAGAACATTGTGGGAATGTGCTTCCATTAAATATTTTAATTCTTCCATTGGTAGAATTTGATGTTATCATAGGCATGGAATAAATTTCCAAATATTATTCCAGATCAATTTTCAAGGAAGTGATGTTACAATCAATATTTCATAATTTCATATGGTCTTCCATTAATGTAATGAAATGTCAGAACATCCATTAGAGGATACATCCAGTGTATGGGTCTTAATTCTCATTCAGAAGGGTTTTTTTAATCTCAAATGCTTAGGGAAAATATTGTCCTCTATAATATGTATGTTGTTTTTTATTTTTTGGATGTCTTTCCATAAGGGCTTCAATGTCTTCCACCAAAAGATGATGTTGAGTTCTCGATCGAAATGTTATCTATTCCCACTAAAATTTGAAATACACCTCTTAGAATGGACCCCATCATGTTTCATGAATTAAAGAATAAATTCCATGAAATCCTTGATATGGGATTAATTTTTCCATGTGTGTCACCTTGGGGTGAAGCAGTTCTTTTTATGAAAATTAAATAAAGACCAATGTGAATATTCATTGATTTACAAGAGTTGAACAACATCACAATCAAGAAGAAGTATCCCCTTACCTATATTGATGAATTTTTTGATCAACTACACAGAGTTAAAAATATTTCCAAGATTGAAATTAATTATGGATATCATCAACTGCGTGTCAAGAAGGGGGATATATCCAAGAAGACAATCCATACATGGTATGGTCCCAATGAATATATAGTGATTCGGTTTGGTCATACTAATTCCCCTAATATCAGCATGGATTAAATAAAAATATTCTATAGAGAACACCTTTACTATTTTTGGTACTCTTTATAGAATATATGCTTATCTATTAAATGAGAATAGAAGAGCATGAATATAAATTAAAAATGTTACTAAATACCCTTATTAAGGATAATATGTATGCAAAATTTTAAATGTGTGGATTTTTTCTACAAAAGGGTACATTTTTTCTGGATCAAATAATCTCATGAGATGGTATATCTATATATCTATCAAAGATGTATTCTATTTTAAGCTGGCCTAGACTAACAACCATGACTAACATAGATATCTTTCTTGTTGGGAATGATAATTTTTAATGTTTGTGGATAATTTCCCATGACTATTTAATCCTCAAACAAAGTTAACTCGGAAGGGTATTATGTTCCTGTGGGCATATGAATTTGAAGAAATTTCAAGGAACCTAATAGAATGATGATTACTGAACCTATGATTACACTACCTTGTATTGGAAAAGGGTATTTTATATATAAATACTTCAATGAAGGTAGTGTGATGTGTTATTTTGTAAAATAACATTGTTATATCCTATTACTCCTGATAGTTGATGATTAATGAGCAAGATAACCCAACTCATTATCTGGAGTTAGCAGGGGTAATCGTTATTTTAATGATATGGATGCATTATCTTTATGGAGAAATATTGATATATATACCATTTATAATAGTCATAAATATATATTCACACATATATATTTTAAAATGTGCCAAAGAAGTCTGTTAGAGTCGATAATGGATTATTGTTGATGGATAAATTTCCACCCTGGGAAAGTGAACAAGGTGACTGATGATTTGAGTCGAACAAATCATGATAGCTTAACTATGATGAGGATTAAAAAAAGAACCAACATTTTTGAATTTATAGTAGATGGATCAACGAATCCTAAATTAATGGGTAATATCATATCTTACTCAATTGAATGTTCCAACATCTATTATAGTTAAGATTAGTTAAGGGTAGAAGGAAGACGGAGAGAAATGAATGAATGTGAGAAATCGTGTTGAGTTTAACCTTGATAAATATGGAATGACAATGTTCAGGAACCATGTATGTGTTCATTCCGTGCCACATTTAAAGAAGGATGTTTCAGAGTATTCTCATAATTCATCAGTCTATATGCATCCTATATCTATGATGAAGTATAAGGACATGAAATTATAGTTATAGTGAGATTGAATGAAGAGATATATCACAGAGTTTGTATATCATTGTTTGGTATACCAGAATAGTAAGGCTGAAAGACAAATTTCTAAAGGGATATTTAATCTATTACCAATACGGGAATGAAAATGGGAAAACGTCCCTATGGATTTTTTCATTGGTCTACCCAAAACCACATAATGGTTTAATTCTATATGGTTGGTAGTTGATCTCCATACTATGTTAGGACAAATAATCACCATCAGTGAATATTTATATATTGATAATCATGATAGTATATACATTAATGATGTGGTAAGGATTCACGTCACTAGATGTTCTATTATATCATATGGAGAACTGAGTTTTACCATAATGTTTTTTTATGACTTCATAATGTGCATGATAATGAATTTATTTTCACCACAACATATCATCCTCAAACAGATGGTTAGTCTAAATGAACAATTAAAATCCTTTATGATATGTTATGATCATATTTTATTGATTTCAATTGTTGTTGGGATGAACACCTTCCTTTTATTGAGTACCCTTAAATCAACATCTTTCCCTCTAGAATTCATATGGTGCTATATGAAGCTGTTTTTTGGAAGAGATATAGAGCTCCAACATTTTGGTATGAGGTTGCAGATAGAAATCTATTGGGACATGATATTCTGGATGAAATTCTTGAGAAGGTTATAACCATTCTACTGTATATCAAGTATACTCTATGACTGTTGAATGTTTATGCTGATAACCGTCAGCGTGATCTATATTCCAATGTTGTTGAAAATGTGTTTCATTGAATCTCATCCAAGAAGAATGTTATACGATTCCGAAAAAAAGGGAAACTAAGACCTATTTATATCGTCTCATTTGATATTATTTATCATTTTGTGGAGGTATCCTATCACATGGAACATACTCCAAATCAATATCAGGACCATGTTGTGTCCCATGTATCACTCCTGACGAAGTGGAGACCTGACCCTTCACATATACTGAACTCAGAGGTCAGACCACCAGAGCATGATCTTTATTATGATGAGAAACCTATTGAAATTCTAGACCAATCATTGAATGTGATATAAAAGAAGACCACACTTCTGGTAATTTGCTTTGGAGAAATATAAATTTCGGGGAAACTATATAGGACCATTATGATATTATTAATCAGAAGTATCCTCATTTGTTTTCACCCATGTGAAAAATTTCGATGGATAAATTCAATTTATGTGTAGTGGAATGTAACACCCATAGTTTTTACACATTTTTTTTGAAGTAATTCAAATTTTTATTTATATCATTCAATAAACCAAGTCAACGATTCCATTCACAATAAACACTTACATGTTGTACATTACACGCAACACTGAGTTGGCGTACGATACAAACAACGTTAAGTTTCATAAAAAAATAACATTTTATTGTTTTAATTAATGAAATAATATAATGATATACTAGATTTTATATTTATTGATACAAATTTTAATAAAAAAATTTGAAATATCTTTTATAATAGTTTTATGTAAATAAAACATATTGTTAAAAAATACGATTTTTGTTAAAGACCTTTTTATGATTAAAATTATTGTTTTCATGAATGAACTACTTATAATAATGAGTTTAATTTTAGACAAATTTATAAATTTAATATGATAAAATTAAATTAATTTATTAATTCCAAACATTGAAATTACCTTAGGGTGATTTTTTGGGAATTTCATGAGAACCATCATTTATGGATGAATACTAAAAATACAGCTTTTTAGTAAAAAATGAATTCTTGTAATTATTTATTAGGGATAAATGATATTATAAATTTTTTTAATGTCAAATAAGATAAATACTACATATAGAATTAAAATTAAATTCCTTAAAATCAATTTTAAATTAAAACTAAATATAAAATGTTAACAAACTATTTAATGTTTTTTGACATTAATACCTCGTTATTTTGTTACGTTTGATGGTTTTACAAAAATCATAATATTTTCACATTTATAATTTTAAGTTAAAAAATATGATACACACAATTTTTTTAAGTCTGTGATTTAGTTTTTAATAAGACCTTGTTAATTTTTTACCAAGATGTTTAGAAAATGAGATTAAAATTAATCATAGTTGTTAAAGACAAAATTTAGCTTAATTAGGGATTAAACCGTAAACTTAAGATCCCAAATGACCTAGAAAATTTTCCAAAACCCATTATATGTCCCTATATTAGACATATACATTGAATTACTGAGTTTTTTATGTTTTTTTTCTTTTTTAGGAATTAAAATTTTCACAAAGAACTTGCTTCTAGAAATTCCTAGTGAGTAATTTTCCTTCCCTATAAAGGGACACCACCTCTACCCATTCCTATAGCATATCAAACAATTTAATTTCATTTATTATGTTCCCATTTTGCCTCCCCAAAAATCCTCCATTCAACCTTGATTCCTCCATTTGGATAGAAATCTTCTCATGTAATCCTTTGGAAAAAACCAAAAGGAGTTTATCGATTAAGAGGTAACATCTTCTCCCAATAATCATTCCATTATTAATTTCATTAACCACCAACTCCACTATCATTTTGAAATTATTGTGTGACAACAAAAGTGTACTCCAAATAATAGGATGTGGAAATTCATGGGGTCTTACATACAATTAAACACTCCCCCATAAAATGTATGTTGAACATATTGTATCTTTTTACAGTGTAATACTACCTCTAGAAATTAAGATTGTTCATTTATCTTTTACCACCAATCAGGATTAAAATTATGATAGATAATCTATTTATACATTTAAAATATTATATTTATTATTTATTTAAGATTCTTTTTTCATTTTACAACACATATATTTTTACCTTCTATTTTGTGTTAATATGATCATCTCGTTTGACGCAGTGTGAACTACCACCTCCTCAATGTGATGTCATTCATTCACATGCCACATAGAATTTATGAATGACGGGTTTAATGAATTGTTTTGATAGATATGATATAGTAAAGATAGATTAATAAATAAATATATATACATACATATATATTCATATTTCATTTACACACTTTCTTTTAATATGACAATAAAGATAGAAATTTCATTAATGCATACATACGAATTATCATCCCAAAAATGGTATATTCCATTACATAAATCATTAACATATAGATTATTACAATATATATATATATGATATATAACTAATATTTATATCATGTTCTACATTCTTGAATCATGATTTAATTATAATGATTGACAATATTAAAAATTAAGACACATGTAAAGAACAAATCTAATATTACCTGGGTGAAAATGTAATATATCGTCATTAACAATAATGTTATATAAAATCATTATAAAAGAATATATTTTTAAAGACCCGTAAAATTCAAGGAAATTTTTTTCTTAATTTTCTTGGGAATTTTACAAAAACGCAGTTTTTGATGGCACCTGATTCGGAGGCCCGGTGTGCCGGGAATCATTTTCCAAAGTTTAGCTCAGGTACGTTCAGTGAACGAATGAGTGGGTTTTTCTTAACATTTTAACCGGTGCTCGGAATTGAAATCCGAGGACACAGATGGAATCGTAGTGCCTATAATTGCTTAGAAACACTTTTTAGGAGTTGCATTTTCTCGGGTGTGGTTTTTCTATTTTGGGGTTATGTAAAGGAATAAAAGAAAAGTGGTGCAACCAATTTTTTTTATTTTGATTAACCTAAGCTAAGTGGATGAATTGGGACCCACAATATCTTACACACTAGGTAGGATAATTGTGAGGTGGGACCGCCATGAGCCCCACCATTTCTTTTCTTCCTAAACCCCCTCCTTTAATAAGGTAATGCACCCGCACCCCCATTAATTGGAAGTCAACCCTTGCGTTTATCAGTATATGAAACACCTCTTTTAATGCGGCTATTTAAACGTTTCTATTAATTCAATTAATTGATTGTTTTAATTTTGAATTTCTAGAGCGTTGGATTGTGTGATAAGAAAATAATACATGACTTATTTTATTAAGAGGTTCGTTGTGCATGAAGGCCTGGGGATAATTTGCTCAAGTTCTTGAAGTACTTCTTCCTCAACGAAGAACGCGAAGAACGCCGACCTCCGACGACGGACGACGGTGAGAGACTCCTTCCTCAGAGATCGACGATCCGACACTCACCCTTTCATTCCTCCTTCCCGCGTCAAAGGAAGGGAGACACCGTTCCTCCATGGATGATCTCTGTCAAGTGTGCGGAACCTTCTTCCGCGATGTTCTTTTCTGAGATGTCCCTTTCCGCGACAACCTCATTCGACGACTACGCTCGAGGTAGGGGGATTATTATTTTCATTTTTTCATGATTACATTCATAATTGAATTATCTTCTTATTTGGGCCACCTGTTATAAAAATAATGGGAGGAGGTCAGACCGTACGAACATGGCTGACCCTCCTCTCCCCTTTTGGTTGTTTGATATTGTTTGTGGCATGAGCAAGGCAACGTGGTGCCGAAGCACCGCGTGGGAAATATTAAAGAAAGGGAGGAGAAGCGCAGCGCCGTCGCACCGTGCCGTGAAGACAAACCAAACCACGACGTCGTCGCGCCTTGCTGGAGAACCGCAAATGCACCGCGGCCGGAGCGGGGCCGCAGCAAAGGAGCGCGACGCTATCGCACCACGCCAGACGGATTAAGGCTGCAGTCATAGGCCGCGGCAACGCAGGGAACGGGGGACGGTTTCCGGCCGCCGGCTTCGGAGCAGGGGGACGAGACTTCCCCAGTCCCATGGCGGCAGCAGCTGGCTGGCCGTTGAGGGCTGGCTAGTCAGGGGGATGTGCCGCGGGTCGTATCCCCTGGCTGGCCAGCAAGAGCGGCCCCCCACATGGGGCTCGCGGTTTCACAATTAGGGGGGAAGCGCCCCCCCCCCCCCCCCCCCTCGCTCGGCCGTTACGGCTGTGCCGCCTGGCAGAGCCGCCAGGACTGGCCGCGCCAGTCGGGCCGGGTGGTGCACAAGCAGGCCAGACCCGTACCCGGGTCGGGCCGACCCCAGGGGTCTCGGGCCGGGTCGGTCCGTGCCCGAAACCCCCACACTCGGACCTCATTCGGTCTTTTTCCCATAACCTGGGCTTCAGACCTCTGATCTATGCACTGTCAGCTACGATGCGATCCTTGGATCGAGTCGTTCGTTTCGGTATATTACACTCAAGGTTTTGGAGAACTTTGGGTTCGGCCGGGTTGGTTCGTACATGAAACCAACCGGGCCTTCGGAGCGGAAACGCTAATAACATGATCTCTGGACGTCTGATTGGCGTGCCGTTGACTTTGATGGATTCCTCTTAGTGAGAAGGACATTTTGTCTTACTCCTCTCGAGGTTTGGACGTAGTTGGATTACGGTTGGGTTGGTTTTGAATTAAAAACCTTCCGGGCCCCTCGGACGAAAAATCCAATAACTCTCAGACCGAGCGTTAGATTGACGCGCCGTCTGTGACGTTGAGTTCCTGTTGATGATACGGAACTTTTGAATACATCAACCCTGGACTATGTGTTAGTTAATGTATCATCCCCTCGCATCGTGGAGCAGACCCTCCTGAACGAGCTTGCTGTGTGAGGGAACCTTAGAGATGGCTGCGACTGCGACTGCGATGACGACTATACAGAAATACTCCGTGGATTCGACGACGACGACTACAACAATCAGTGATCCTATGTGGATCTAGGCTACCGATCCTGTGTGGGTAAAATCTTGTGTTGGTCAGCGCTCAGCGGTCCTGTGTGGGCCAGCGCCAACAGATCATGTGTGGGTCTGATCCTGCGTCGGTCATTTCGGGGGTTAGTTACCTATTGATCCTTTTTGGGTCATTACGGGGGTTAGTACCTATCGATCATGTATGGGTCCGACAGCTTAGATGAATCAGTGGCTACATCTGATCATCTCTATCGTCTTACGAATAATTATACATGTGTGAGATGAATCTTGACTTTCAATCCTTATCTTCGATAAGATTGACTTGATATCCTGCTTGGATTACATTATGATTTCTAGTGTGGAACGGGTTGTGATTTCCTGTGTGGACTGGGTTGTACATGATCTTGGATGTTAGATCCGAACAAGAATTGATGACTTAGGTATATGTATGGGCATATACCTAAGTAGTGTCGGATGTTACTTCATGATTGTATCTTTCCTTTGTGGATTATCCTTTGTGGATTCTGGGAGACCCTCATGGGTCTCAGGGTCCCTACAGAGTAGATTATACTCACCCCTGCACGGGCTATGCCCGAACTACGTTCTGTTGGTTGCAGGCGACAGAAAGCATTGATTATGGTTGGGGCTTGCAGAGCAGGTCGGTAGCTGGAGGTGGACCACTGGGTGGGATGTACTCGGAGGGGACGGCTGGACCTGAGGAGCTGTGGAGCCTATCTGTACCCACCCTTCAAGTGGGACTTTCAGTGGATGGCTCGACGCTACGACATTACTTTTCAGTTGCTGTAATCCCATTTTCAGTTGTACTTTAATTTCAGTTTGGGTTTGTATTCTGGCCCACATACTTAACTGCACTTTCTATTATACCCAATTTTTACTTAGTGTTTACTTCTGCTTGCTTTCCATGTGGTGTTTGTTTACATTAAAAAGGAAATCCCTTCCATTTTTACTAGAAATTACGCCTTGTTGCTAGTCAACAGCCCCTGGCCTATGGAAGGCGGGCTTGGGGTAGTCACGGAACGGGTCCCAAGGATGGGTCGTGACAAATTGGTATCATAGGAGTTCGGTTCTACCGCAGAACTCAGGACTCTGATCTTTTTCTATGTTAAGAAATATTGTTAAGAGTATTGAGTGTTGTTATCAGTCCATGGAGTCCAGTGTTGGTGCGGCAGCCGACGTATCCGTAAACCAAGACCCTGACTTCTGATTTCCGACTTAATGCACGAAAACATTGATTGCATGTGTGTTTCAAGTTTTCTTTATGATTACTTTGTGTCAGCTCACCAGGTATACTGTTTGACCGTGGCGTACCTGTTTCTTCTTAGGATGACCCCACAATGACAGCCAACTAGGGTTTCGAGCATTTTTCATGAAGACAGCCCACCGAGCGACGAGGCCTCGGTATAGGGCCCTTTGACAGTAGAGGCACCGGCGGTACCTCTACCCGCCGAGCCACCGATGCTACCAGCCCCAGCCGCTGACGATGCACGATGCCTTTGTGCACTTCAAGAGTTTCAGCATCAGCGACTGCCTAGGTTCCGCGGGGATACAGAACCTCAAGTAGCCGAGGATTGGATGGAGGCATTTGTATGCATTTTCAGGTTAGTGAGGATACAAGCTGACCTCATGGTGATCCTCACAGCGAGCCTCCTGCACGCTGCAGCATGCAGATGGTGGAGCGTGATGCTCCTGGTGCATGAAGAGACATCTCTCCTCTGTACGGACTTTGAGAACCTCTTCCGCTCGGAGTTCGTCCCAGCCACCCTCCATGCGGTGCACATTCAGGAGCTTCTATAAGTGTGGTAGGGCAGCTTGACGGTCGCCCAGTACTTAGTATGATTTACAGATCTCTCACGCTATTCGACGGACATGGTACGTGACCCATTTTTCCGGGCCCGGACCTTCGAGCGGGGATTGAGGTATGAGATCAGGGAATCACTGATCTCCCTCAGCATTCCGTCACATGTATGGGTACTGGAGCGATCCCTTCTCATCGAGTGCATCCATGCTAATCCTACATCAGCAGCGAGACCTACAGCAGAGCGACACGTAGCATAGTCTTCTACAGCAGGCAGTCGACAGAAGACTCATGGGTCCAGGAAGACCAGGCCCTCAGGAAGACGACCTCAGGACACTGGCACAGAGGTGTGGGGCACTCAGCGCAGATCTAGTCTTTCAAGAGGTAGACAGTGCTACACAGGCAGCAAGCAGGGCCACATGGCTCGTGACCGCCCGACCTGTCGTGCCGAGGCGCAGAAGACGGTTGAGGGACCACCACAGAAGAGGCAGAGAGTCGACTGTGGCAGTTCGTAGGGAGAAAGAGGATGAGGTTGAGGAGCTGGCCGAGCAGAAGGTTGTGGGCGCCAATTTTAGGCTCTACCACCACCACCACCAGGAGGCCCACCCCGACCACAGGGAGCTGGTGGCCAGAGACATGCACAACATCAGGCAGCGGAGGCCTACGACCACGTCGCGCCCGAAATGATTCGATGTACTATCTGTGTATATTCCTCCCTTGATTCAGTTCTTATATACACATGAGCGAGTCATTCATTCATAGCCGCTGCCCTTGTTCGGATCTCGGAGATTCCGACAGAGGCGTTTCCTCGATCCTTACGGCTAGAGACTCTTACGTGAGAAGACTCGACGATTACACACTGGTGCCTGTAGTGTGATATTACTCTAGGAGGCGAGATCTTCGGCTGGTATCTACTTGTAGCGGTGTCGAGGCCTTATGACGTAATCATGGGCATGGATTGGTTATCTACAGTCCATGCTCATATTGACTGTATTAGGCGCAAGGTGTGGTGTGTACGCACCAACCGGAGCAGGTTCACCATCACCAGTGAAAAGGGATCCTTCGCAACATAGGGTGGGGTATCGCAGAGGAGAGGAAAGCCCATCACTCATCAGTTGGCTAGCCTCATCCTAGGTGCCGTTTACGTGCGGAGTCCTAGTTTTCCTGCAGCGGTGGATCTGTATGCGGACGTTTTCCCTGACGATGTTCTAGGACGACCTCCTCACATAGAGGTAGACTTTTATATTGACATGTACCCCTGGATGACCCCAATATCCACCCCAGCATATCAGATGGCTCTTTCCAAGCTTCGAGAGCTACAGGTACAGTTGGAGGACTTGCAGGGAAAGGGATTCATCCGACCCAGTGTTTCACCCCGGGCTTCCCCTATATTGTTCTCCAAGAAGGAGGATGGGAGCTTGCAACTTTGGGTCGACTATCGTCTCCTGAACCACGTGACCATGAGTAACAAGTATCCACTTCCGAGGATTGAAGACCTCATCGATCAGCTCATGGGGGCATGATGGTTCTCGAAGATAGACCTCAGGTCAGGCTATCATCAACTTAGAGTTCGGGACAAGGACATGCAGAAGACAACCTTCAGATGTCGGTATGGTCACTATGAGTTCTTGGTTATTCCATTCGGCATAACCAATTCTCTAGTAGTGTTCATGGGCCTCATGAAAAGGATCATTCAGACATACCTCGATAATTTTGTCGTGATCATCATTTACGACATTTTGATTTACTCAACGACTGAGGAGGAGAACGCCTACCACTTGCGGGTTGTACTGGACACACTCTGAAAGCACTAGCTTTAGGGTAATATCTCAAAGTGTTAGTTCTAGATACTCAAGGTCCACTTCTTGGGACACGTCATCTCTGAGGCGGGAGTTGCGGTGGATCCTGCGAATATCGAGGCAGTGCTAGATTGGTATCCACCCAGGAGCGTGACAGAGGTGCGGAGTTTCTTGGGACTAGATGGGTACTACAAGAGATTTGTGCTAGACTTATCCCGATTTGTTCCACTACTGTCAGCTTTGATGAAGAAGGGGAAACCCTTTGAGTGGTCAGAAAGATGTCAGTACAGCTTCCAGGAGAGGAGACATAGATTGACCAGTGTGCCTATCTTGATTCTACTGGAGGAGGGAGTTGGCTATGTAGTTTACTACGATGCATTAGGTACCAGACTCAGATGTTTCCTGATGCAGGATTGGGATGTGATCACCTTTGGATCGTGACAGTTGAGGAATGATGAGCAGAAATACGCTACCCATGACCTATAGTTAGCAGCATTGGTCTTCACTCTGAAGATGTGGCGACACTATCTGATGGGAGAGCGGTTTACAGTCTATTCTGACCAACAGAGTCTCAGGTACATCTTCTCGCAGAAGGACCGGAACCTAAGACAGCGGCGATGGCTCGAGTTCCTCCAGGACTATGACTTTGAGATAGTCTATACTCTGGGAAAGGGGAACATAGTAGTTGATGCTCTCATCAGGAGGATGGACATTCAACTACTTGGGGAGGTGACAGAGCAGCTAGCCGCTTTGCAGATATCCTTTGTGGATAGAGATGGAGTAGCCTTTCTTCAGTCACTCACAGTCATTCCTCGATTACTACTGCGGGTCAAAGAGGAACAACTTGGGGACACTGACTGTGAGACGCGGTGTGCGCAGATATCCTCAGGACATGCACCAGATGGATTCTCTTTAAGAGGAGAGCATGACATCCTTTTCAGAGGATGTACCATGGTACCCGTTTCTTTACGGGAGGAGGTGCTGATAGAGTTTCACACTTACCCTTTGGTGGTACATCCTTGAGTGGAAAAGATGTACCAGGATCTCAGACGATAGCACTGGTGGCCAGGAATGAAGAAGGTTGTGGCAGAGATCGTTTCTCGATGCCTTACCAGCCAGCAGGTGAAGGCAGAGCACTAGGTACCAGCAGGCTTGGTACAACCTTGGAGGTCCCAGAGTGGAAGTGGGACGACATATCTATGGACTTCGTGACTGGACTTCCATGCACATCCAGAGGTCAAGACTCCATTTGGGTGATTGTCGACCGACTCACCAAGTTGGATCACTTCTTACCCATTAGAGAGTAGGGATCAGTGGAGAGCTTGCGACGTCTATACGTTCAGGAGATTGTACGACTTCATGTTGTGCCATCATCTATCGTCTCCGATCGAGATTCTCGCTTTACTTCCAGGCGTTGGAAGGGGTTGCAGGAGGCGTTCGGGACACAGCTATGTCTGAGCACCGGCTTTCACCCCCAGACAGATGGTCAGATGGGGAGGACCATTCAGACTCTAGAGGACATGAACCATGCATGTTTCCTCAACTTTGGTCGTAGCTGGGAGGACCACCTACCCTTGGTGGAGTTCACATACAACAACAGCTACCACCCCACCATCGGAATGACACCATATGAGACGTTGTATGGCCGAGCTTACAGATCACCGTTGTGCTGGACAGACCCTGTGAGTCAACACTTGTGGGACCGGAGATGGTCTAGGCCACGACAGAGAAGGTCCAGTTCATCCAGGAGAGGATGAGGACAGCTCAGAGCCAGAAGAAGTATTATGCTGACAGGAGGCGGATACCACTAGAGTTCAATGATGGAGACCACGTCTTATTGTGGGTCTCATCTCGAAGTGGATTACATAGATTTGGCCGAGGTGGAAAGTTGTCTCCACGCTTCATTGGACAATTCTAGGTCATCAGTAGGATTGGCAAGGTGGCTTATCAGCTGGATCTTCCATCTTAGTTGCACCAGGTACACGAAATCTTTCATGTGTCTCAGCTGAGGAGATACGTGCATGAGCCGATGCATTTCATTGACCATGGAGTGCTGGACGTTGATGATTGGGTGACTTTTACGGAGGTCCCGGTGGAGATCGATGATCGACAGGAGCGGGTCCTATGTGAACGATCGATTCCTCTAGTGCGCATCATATCGCAGCACGGGAACCTCCAGGATAGCTCCTGGGAGAGGGAGGCTCAGATGCATGTTCAGTAAACAAATTTGTTTCCCTAGTTTATGATGTATCTTTACGGGGGAAGAAATCCCTGAGGTGGGAGTGATGAAACGACCCTTAAAATTAAAGTAAATGGTTTTCTTAATTTTCTTGTGAATTTTACAAGAACGTAGTATCTGAAGGCACCTAATTCTAAGGCCCGATGTGCTATGAATCATTTTCCAAAGTTTAGATCAGGTATGTTCGGTGAACGAATGAGCGGGTTTTCCTAACATTTGATCCGGTGCTCGAAATCACAATCTTAGGACACCGATGGAATCGCAGTGCCGATAATTGCTTAGAAACACCTTTTTCGGATTTGCGTTTGCTCAGTTGTGGCTTTTAAATTTTGGGGTTAAGTAAAGGAATAAAATAAAAGTGCTGCAACCAATTTTATTTTATTTATATTAACATAAGGTATGTGGATGATGTGGGACCCACAATATCCTACCCACTAGGTAGGATAATTGTGAGGTGGGACCCACACGAGCCCCACCATTTATTTTCTTCCTAAACCCCCTCCTTTAATAAGGTAACGCACCCGCACCCCCATTAATTGGAAGTCAACCCTTGAGTTTATTTATTTATGAAACACCTCTTTTAATTCGGAGGCTTAAATGTTTCTTTAAATTCAATTAATTGATTGTTTTAATTTTGAATTTCAAGGGTGTTGGCTTGTGTGTTAATAAAATAAGGCGAGTCTTATTTTATTAAGAGGTTTGTAGTGCGTGAAGGCTTGGGGAGAATTTGATCATGTTCTTGATGTTCTTCTTCCTCGATGAAGAATGTGAAGAACGTGAAGAATGCCGACCTCCGAAAATGGACGACGGTGAGAGACTCCTTCCTTGAAGATCAATGATCTGACGCTCACCCTTTCGTTCCTCATTCACGTGTCAATGGAAGGGAGACACCGTTACTCCTCGGACGATCTCCGTCAAGTGTGCGGAACCTTCTTCCTCGACGATCTTTTACTCAACGTCCCTTTCCGCGACAACCTTGTTCGATGACTACGCTCGAGGTAGGGGGATTATTATTTTCATTTGTTCCTGATTACTTTTATTGTTGACTTATTGTATTTTTTGGGCTTCCTGTTATCGCAATAATGGGAGGAGGTCAGACCACACGAACACAGCAGACCCTCCTCTCCCCTTTGGTTGTTTGATATGTTTGTGGCACGAGAAAGGCAACGCGGTTCCAAAGCACAGTGCGGGAAATATTAAAGAAAGGGCGGAGAAGTGCAGCGCCATCGCGCCGCACTGTGAAAACGAACCACACCGCGGCGCCACGCCGGCGAACCAAAAAGGCACCGCGGCCGGAGCGGGGCCACGACAGAGGGGTGCGGCGCTATCGCGCCGCGCCAGACGGATCAACGTCGCGACCATAGGCTGCGGCGGAGCAGGGAACAGTGGCCGGTTTCCGGCCGCCAGTGTCGGAGCAGGGGGAAGGAACCGCCCCTGTCGCATGGCGGCAGCAGCCGTCCGGCCGGTCAGGGGGAAGTGCCGGGGGTCGTATCCCCCGGCTGACCAGCAGGAGCGGCCCCCCAGATGGGGGCCACAATTGCATAACGCGGGGGGCAGTGCCCTCGCCCCCTCCCCCATCTCGCTCGGCCGTTACGGCCGAGCCGCCTGGCCGAGCCGCCAGGCTGAGCCGCCAGGCCGGGCCGCACCAGCCAGGCTGGGCCGCACCAGCCGGGGTGCGCCACGCCCAAGCAGGCCAGACCCGGTTCGGGCCGACCCCAGGGGTCTCGGGCCGGGTCGGTCCGGGCCCGAAACCCCCATACCCAGACCTCTTTCGGTCTTTTTCCCATAACATGGGCTGCGGACCATTGATCGACGCACCGTCAGCAGCGATGCGATCCTTGGATCCAGTCGGTCGTTTCAGTATTTTACATTCAAGGTTTCGTTGAACTTTGGGTTCAGCCGGGTTGGTTCGTACACGAAACCAACCGGGCCTTCAGAGCGGAAACACTTATAACTTGAGCTCCGGACGTCTGATTGACATTCCGTCAACTTTGATAGATTCCACTTAGTGAGATGGGCCTTTTGGAATACTCTACTTGAGGTTTGGACATAGTTGGAGTACTATCAGGTTGGTTTTGACTTAAAAACCAACCGGGCCCCTGGGATAAAAAAGCCAATAACTCTCAGACTGGGCGTTTGATTGACGCGCTGTTTGTGATGTTGAGTTCCTGTTGACGATACGGAACTTTTGAATACATCATCTCTAGACTTCATGTCAGTTGATGTATCAGCCCCTCGGCTCATGGAGGGGACCCTCCCGAACGAGAGTTTTGTGTGCGGGGAACCTTAGAGATGGTTGTGACTGCGACGACGATGATGACTGTACAGAAATCCTCCGTGGATTCGACAACGACGACTACAGCACTCAGCGATCCTACGTGGATCACTGCTACTGATCATGTGTGGGCCAGATCCTATGTGGGTCAGCGCTCAGTGGTCCTGTGTGGGCCATCGCCTATAGATCCTATGTGGGTCCGATCCAGTGTGGGTCATTGCGGGGGTTAGTTGCCTATCGATCCTTTGTGGGTCATTGCGGGGGTTAGTACCTATCGATCTTGTGTGGGTCCGACAGCTTAGATGAATCAGTTGCTACATCTGATCATCTCTATCGTCTTACGAAGAAGTATACCTATGTGAGATGAATCTTGACTTTCAATCCTTATCTTCAATAAGAATGACATGATATCTTGTGTGGATTACGTTATTCATTCCTGTGTGGATCGAGTTGTGATTTCTTGTGTGAAATGGGTTGTACTAGAGCTCGGATGTTAGAGCCAAACAAGAATTGATGACTTAGGTATATGTATGGGCATATACCTAATTAGTGTCAGATGTTACATCGTGATTGTATCTTTCCTCTGTGGATTATCCTTTGTGGATTATGGGAGACCTTCAGGGGTCTCGGGGTCCCTACTGAGTAGCTTATACTCACCCCTGCATGGGTTATGCCCGCACTACGTTGTGTTGGTTGCAGACGATGGAAAACGTTGGTCGTGGTTGGGGCTTGCAGAGCAGGTCGGTACTTGGAGGTGGACCACTGAGCGGGACGTACTCGAAGCGGATGGCTGGTCCCGAGGAGCTGTGGAGGCTATATGTACCCACCCTTTATGTGGGCCTTCCAGTGGACGACTCGATGTTGCAGCCTTACTTTTCAGTTGTTGTACTCCTTTTTTCAGTTATACTTTACTTTCCATTTGGGTTTGTATTCTTCCCCCACATACTTTACCTCACTTTCTATTGTACCCAGTTTTTACTTAGTGTTTACTTATACTTTCGTTATTTGTGTTGTTTGTTTACTCTACAAAGGCAATGCCTTCCCTTTTTATAGGGAATTACGCCTTGGTGCTAGTTGCCAGCCCCTAGCCTATGGAAGGTGGGCTTGGGGTAGTCACGGCACGAGCCCCGAGGATGGGTCGTGACAATATTCCTATAGATATAAGAATATTCTTCTATAAAATATTTATAATAAACCTATATTTATTATCTATGGTTATTTTATGAGTATGCAGAGAGTCAAGAAACTAGGTACGGTTATATACTAACCATGATTTTATTATACATGTCATGTACATAAATTTATTTGAATTCACATATCTATCATATAAACCTTATTTATTGGGATTTTACATTCAAAAGATACCAAATCAGTCAAATATTTTTCTCTCACTTTTCCTTCTTCGAGACTATTATTTTTTATGTACATAAACTCCTATTCATAGTTTATATAAATAAATTTTAAATGTTATTTCACATATATTTTTTTCATTATATTATAATCTTCATGTATCTTACTTTTCATACATGGAGTGAATGATCCCATGTGACCATGTTATAAGAGTATATTGAGAAAATCTACATATTTTTTAAACATTATTTACCTTTAGGCTTCCTTTGATGAAATATTATGATCCATCATTAAAAAATATTCATGAGATTCTTAATTATATACTTATTCAAGGTGTTCTTATTTTTCTGAACCAATTTGTAGTCTTTTTTAATTAAGATAAGGTTTTAAAGATATAATCACCTATCATTATAGAAGGAAATCTATTGTATTCTAATAAATGTTTTCTAAAGTACATTAAAAATATCATTGATGATAGTTCTCAAGAAAAAATGGATTTCAAAAATATTTTATTATATTAAAAACTTGCATTATAGGTTTTCAATGATATGTTCAAAAAATCTGTTTTTAATACTTTTTATTAAATAAAAATCATTTTTCAATGTATAACATATGTTTCCATCAAGAAGTTCTTTTAGAAGATCTCACATAATTATTTCTCATATATAATAATAAACATTGTTGTCAATAATTAATTATTTAAGAAATAATCAATTTCTCAATTCATATTCAATCTTTTTAGGGTTTATGTTATTATGGAATTATGTTATAAATCATTTTCTCTTTCATTAGATATATTATTTTTAAGCCCACATGATTTTTCTGGTTATTCATATCATGAAATGATAATGAGAAGTTTTTCTTTCCATTGGTTATGATATGTTTACATATTTACGATTATCATTTCATTTCATGGGTTATGATATGTTCATTTATAAACTTCTAGAAAAGTTGTGTATAATTTCATTTTTTTTGGTTCTTTTAACCAATATCTCTCACCATTGAATTGGTAAAAGATTTATTTCTCATGATATAGTCATTGATAAAATAAGATTTTATTAGGTTTTGTACTAT
Organism: Viscum album; assembly: GCA_963277665.1. NCBI lineage: Eukaryota > Viridiplantae > Streptophyta > Magnoliopsida > Santalales > Viscaceae > Viscum > Viscum album. The sequence goes on along the minus strand of OY728157.1, from coordinate 37,233,434 downwards.
ATGGATTGAATGGGGGTCTACTCAGTTCAGTAATACATGTTTGGAATGAGGGTTAACTCAGTTTAGTAATATAGGGTTAGGACATAGGTCCACCCTGTTCAGTAAAGGAAATTGTATAATAAGATAGTTTTGAAAGTGTTGCCTTTTCTACTATGGAAATCATTAAATTCATTTGGGTTTCCACAATTCTTTGTGTTATTTCAATGTTATGGTTTCAAGGGAAATGCACATTATTTCATTATGAGTCACAACTTATAAAATGCCAATATTTATTCCATGATTCCTTTTATGTTCTTTAAATTATATATTTTTATCATCTATATTCAATATCAGGTTCTCATACCCCGATACTCATGGTTAAAATTTCATGTCTGCCTTGAATACCCTTAGTAAAAAATCTGTCTCACCCCATTTCATGTCACCTACCATAGGTTGTAAAGGTATGTATTATGTTAGATGTTTCTTTGAATGGTGTTTGTTAAGAAGAACCTAGTGGGAGATACTATATCTCATTTTTGTAGAAATTTTTTTATCTGTGTTTCCAAGGACACTATACTAGTCCATTCTTCTTGAGTCTATTTTTAAAATGTTTAAGTATTTTGAAAAAGTTATTTTATGTTAAATTTATAAATAGAGGTTAATTATAATGAAAAAATTCCAATTAAATCCAACACAAATATGTTTGGATACTATATGATCATAGTTATTTCATTCAGACTGAATATTTCTCTAGAAATATTCATTTAATTTATGTATACAGTGGTTATATATTACCTCAAAAAATGGGTGGAAGCCTTTATTAATGATATTATGATATACACTAAGATCAAGGAGGAACATGAAGAGGATTTGAATACTATAATAAAGACATTTCAAATGGAGAGTACCATTGTAATTATAGTAAATATGTGTTCTTTAATGGATTATTATTATTCCTAGGGAATGTTATCACAAGTAAAGGAATATCTTTCATCCATCCGAAGACAATGGTAATAGAAGAGTTCCCTAGAACAACATTAGTAAAGAAGATCCATAGTTTACCTGATCTATATGGGTATTATAATAGTTTTTTAATATCTTCTCCCAACTATCAAACCCACTAACCATGATGAATCAGAAGGGAAACATGTTTTTAAAGACTAGGGAATGTGAAGACTACTTCAAATAGTTTAAATTATAGATTTTTCGTAAACTAGTACTCACAAATTGAACAAGTGGGAAAGGCTTTATGGTATAAAAATATGGTTAAAAGATGGTATTAGGTCATGTAATGATTAAAATCTAAATTTTATTATCCAATTACGTAATGAAAATGAAAATTCATGAAAACAATATACTATAAATGATATGGAGTTAGCAGATGTGATTTTTTGTAGAAAATATATGATAATTATCTAAGAGGGGAATTTTTAAATACAAAATGACCATAAGATCCTAAAATTTAATGTAACGTTAAATGATAATAATCTGTAACATATAATATGGTTAGATTTAATATATGATTATGACTTATCAATCCACTACCATCCTAGAAATGTGAATAAAGTGGAATATTCTTCATATAGAAAGGATCCATCAACATTTTCAATGAAGATAATTTATAAGGATCTAGTCTTATTATATTTTCAACTGATGCACATGGAATTCATTAATTAATGAAGTTAATCAATAACATTGATAATTATTTCTAAACCATCCTCTTTATTGAATGTAAAGCTTGTTCATAACGATGATTTGAAAATTTTGAAGAAGGTGGAATCTTACAGAATAGAGAATCATCAATGATAAAAAATTATGATAAAGGAGTTGTTAACGTTAGGTCATGAATACCATTGAAATCAAATATACAGATAATGAAATTTATTTTCAGTGTTTCACATAGCTCAACCATCTTTAATCATCATGATATCCACAAGATCTATTGAGATCTCCTAGATAACTATTGGGTGGATAATATTAAGAATAAGATCACTGAATTTACATAAATGTGAATAGTATATTATGATTGTAGGTTGAATGTAAAAAATACAGGGGGATGAATGAACCATTACCCATACCAACATTGAAATGGGAAAACGTCACCCTGGACACTCTCACTAGACTTCTGATGAAATCTGGTTAAAATAATTCTATATTGGTTTTTGTGGATCATCTCAAAATGACCGCTCATTTTATCAAATTTTTCGAGGAATTCTCACTAGATTAACCTTCATGTATATACATTATAGATTTGGTAAGTATTCATGATATACCACTATCTATTTAATATAATATAGATATAATATTTCTCACCATGTTCATGAAAATCTCTAACATTTTCTAAACATAGAGCATAAAATTTGTAAGAATTATCATTCTCAAACTGATGGCCAATATTAAAAGACTATTCAATAACTGGAAGACCTGTTGGGGGAATATTTTATAGACATAAGAGGATTATGGGACCAAATTATACCTCCGGATAGATTCTCTTAAAACAATAGTTTCCACTCTAAAATTAAATTCATCGTACGAATCCCTTTATGAAAAAATATATTAAACACAGGCATGATGAGGTAAAGTCGGAGAACATAAAATAATAGCATATAAAATAGTTGATAAAATGGTGGAAAAGGAGAAAACCATTGAGAAGAACATCAATGCATCCTAAAGTTGATATAAGATATATATATATACAATCATTGATGAGACCTGCAGTTTAAAATTTGAGACATGGTATTAAACATCAAATACCCATGGAAATGAATCATAATATTTATCATGAAAGGAATGCTATGTTTGATTTACATCTGACCCATAGATATGATTGATCTTGTTGGAGCTTTGTCCAATCAACTATAACTTCCACCAACCATGTATGAACTACACGATGTGTTCCATTTATCCCTCCTGAGGAATTACACACCATATCCCTCACATGTACTGAATCAATAACTTGTATAGTGGAAAACGATCTCTCTTGTGATGAGAAATGGGTATTGATCTTTAAAAGTAGATATAACACTCTATGAAAAAAATACCACACACCTATTCAATGTACTATGGAAAAAACATATCCAAGAAGAGTAAAAATGGGATCAATAGGAAGCGATGTGGGTGAAATACCCTCACATTTTTAGGTAAAAATAAATCTCTAGGGGTAATTCATAATGGGAGAAGAATGTAACAAACAATATTTTTTTATAAATGGAATTGATTCCATTATTATAAAAATGTAAGGAAATATAAAACAAATACATATAATTTTGATCCCAAAGAAAAAAATTATCTCATACATGAATAATGAAATATGTAGTATGTAATGAAATTAAGAATCATATCTCGATGGAATAGTAACCAGACACATAAAATAGTTACATGACCATTAAGAATAATATTTTAGCTTATTGAATAGTAACCCGAAATATGAAAGTATAAATAAAATGTAGGAATATTATAATTTATTATATGTTTTAATTATATCATTTTATAATTAAATTCATGTTCAGAAAACTATTGATTATGTGTTGGTATTATAATAAAACATTATTGTTCTTTTAAAATTATAAAATATTTCTATTTAATAAAACAAAATATATATTTATAATATTTATTCATCAATAAATATTGTATTTTTTATTATTATAAAATAATTTTATGAGAGCTAAATTAATTTAACAATTTCTTATAAAATCAGTTAGTGTTTAAAATTTATTATTTTCGTAGTAAAAGAAGAATTTAATTAAAAATTTAGATTCGCATAAATAAAAAATTAGTTTCATAATGTTGTATGGATCCATGAATTGTAGCCATCTAAAAATTATTATTGTAAAAATTTGGGATTTTTATAAAATATTTGAATTGTGGTGAATATTGAAATTCTGTAATATAATGTATTTAACAAATACTTCAATAAATGAGTAATTTAAAATGTATTGAAGATTAATGTTCCATAATATATATTGAATGATCTACCACTTACTATAATTTGTAATGGGAATCAAACAATTTATATTCCTGAGCTAAAATAAAAAACAAATGATAATAATAATCCCAAACCACGCTTGTAATCCCTTATAAATACCACCCTCACCACATATTCCCATAAATACACAAAATCATTTATTAATGTAAAATATATATAAAATTATCTTCCCAACCCAACCCCCATGTCTATGATCATTTTTTTCCAACAAAATCCCAAATCCAATTTCACTATAGAGGTCCTCAATGTGAATAATTCATGTTTAACAATCTTCTTTCTTTTTTAATTAATTTATTTTGATGTTCTATTATTACTCTCTCCTCACCTCCCCTCATTCCAGCAGACTAATAAATAATTATCATATATATACAATTATATTTTTATGTTACTAGATTTATCCCTCATCAAACCTCTTCTTATCTCCCTTTTATTCAATAAATTGTAATGTGGTACTTGAGGTGTTGATTTATCGCCTTCAGGGATGAATAGTTTTACTTTTCATTTACTACCTTCATAAAGGTAATATGAAAAATATAATTGTTGAAAAAATATTGTAAAATTTAGGTTCTATCACTTTTTATGTTCTGGAACTAACATATTATCAAAATATTAAAAAAACAATACTAGTTTATGATAATCAAAAAACTACCAAATATTTTCAAATACTTTTCATTAACGATTTTTCTATTGAATACTCCTCATATATGGAAAAAATAATATATAAGACCATTTAAAATCCTAATTTTTTCTTAATAACATACAATTTATATTCTGAATATTTATTCTCATTTTACACAATTATACAAATATGTATTCAAGTAAACCGATCCTGAAAACCAAGAAAACGAACACCCCTGAATGATGAAACTGAACTTTATTACTCATCAAAATTGTTATAATGAAAAATAATAGATTTATAATGAATAAAATATATATATAAGAGGTTCTGGATTTATTAATTAATAAAAAAATTATTATTATTCATGATATTAATTTCATGAATTCTTTCATACAAAAGGTAAAGGTATTCTCAAACACAATTTCCATTCTCTGGGTTATTCCTATTAAATTTATATTTTCTATATTGATGTTAATTTAACATTCCTAAAAAATAATTTCATTATTATTAAATTTTATTTTCTTGGATATAAATGTTTCTTATATTATTTCTTGAACAATACAACGATTTAACAAAATAACTCTTATATTCAAAACACATTTTGACTCCACTTGAGTAACATAATCGTCACTCATAAAAGATGAGGCTAATAAAAAACATTCATTTCCATTCCTAGTTTTGGAACACAATGTATTATTCATGATATTATAAAATGAATATCATTCATTCCCTATATGTCTAAGATTGATATACATTTTATATAGATAACATGATTTTATAATTGTGATGATGTGACTGTTGGGCATAGAATTATAATGGGCTCAAATGCATTGGGTAATATTTTCTATATCCCAATATTAGGTGAAACGTATGTGAAGTTGTTGATATATTATATCAATGTTATGATCTTATGAATATGCAAATCAGTTATGTGTAAAAATGGTTCTAGTTTTGTTAACAACTATGTTTGGAATTTGTCCACTAAGATATGATGTTTCATTTTAAAACATTTTAACCTTCCATGAAATTTTAGAATACTTATTTTCTAATTTATAATGATTATTCCATGTTTATGTTATGATGCTGATTATTTTTCTCACCTAATGTTATATTTATGTTTTTATTGCATTGTCTTACTTATAGTATTTTAGGAATCCTTCTTCAATGATGCATATCTTTAGGTGATTACTTAAACTAAAGAGGCATAAGGGTTAAATAATTGCAGGATAATTACAAATTAAAATAATTGTTATTTTTAATTATGTAAAATGTGTATGTGGCCTGAATTTTTCAAAGATTGTAATCTTTATGATCATGGGTTTTCATGTTGTTATATTTTTTATCTATTAAATGATTTAATAGTCAAGTAAGAAATTTAGTGTAACTATATTTTTCCCACTTATTTTGACCATGATTTTTTGATTTCATAATTTCTCGTGAATATTTACTTTCATAGATCAATATTATATATCACATTCAATCATTTTTTGGGAATTTCATATTTCATATATATGCTTTTCTTTAAATAAACCCAATATTTTTACTAGGGAAGCAGTTATGAGTTTTAATAATGACAATCAAGCCCACCCTTATCTCTTATAAAATATATTTTATGTTAAACCTTTTTCGCGTTTTGATTATTCAATAATTGTATTTTCAATAGTCCAACCTAGAATTATCGAGATACAGATCAAATCACAAGGAAAAAATATTAAATGGGTAATGTAAAAACATTAAATTTTAAAAATGAATTTATGTTAGATATAAAATTATATATCTAACACTGAGATTAAAATACCATTTAAATGAAATACATTAAATTAAATCTCTTTAAAAGCTTTTGGTACATGAAACCCTGAGTATTAATAACCCATAATATAATACACCATTAAAACATTGTTGTTAATTTGATAGGTATGAATTAGGAAAAATTCATTATGAAGTTTAAATGGCTTAAAAAATATCAACTAATTTCAATGATTTCCTATGTGTTATAAAATAAATATAAAATCATATGAATTAAAAAGAAATGATTTTTTAACAAAAAGTAAATTTCTAAAAGGTAGTTTCATTACCCTTTGGGAACATATATTAAAAAGCATTTCACAACATTTTAAGAAATTATTTTTCAAAATGGAAATCAATTTTTTATTACACTATCAAAATGAAGATAACATTAATTTTTTAGCTATTTTTGAAAATATTAATTTCTCAATGAACTGTGACAAATTACGATTTTGAAAAAAAAAAAATCAATTTATTTTAAATAATTTATTTAATTCAAAAATACATTTATTTTTTGAATATAATTTTATTTATGAATGTATTTTTATTTAATAAAAATAATTATATTTTAACAGACATTATAACTGAATTTTTATATGATTACTTTTGTGTACAAAAGCAAGATATTTTTGAAAACTGTTTAAAATTGCATAATTATTCTCCCATTTAATTAATTGAAAATCCCATAAAGTGGAATGATTTATTGGATGTTTATATATTATATATCTATAATTTTAAATTCAAAATTCATATAATTATTATTACAATACATAAAATTAATATAAAATTGTCTTTTTCATGAAAAATACACTTCTCGAAACACCTCATTTTTGTTGTGTTTGTGTGTTTTATTTAAAATTAAATTCACAATATATAGTAATTTTTTTTATGATTCCATATTTTTTAACAAATTAATTTATATAATTTAATAATTTAATATTGATTTTTTTTATTAATGAAAAGATAAACCAAACACAATCTTTTACCACGATTATAGAAAATATAAACATAGCAATGGGATAATCATAAAAGATAATGGTTAAAATGATATAAAAACATTTATAAGGTACACATTAAAGACTTATATAGATATAATTATTTTAAGTATATATAATTTTACATTTTGGATACTTTTTCATGTCAAAAACATGGTAACACCTTTTTATTTACAAAAGATACAAGTGTTCCACACAGCTCACAAATAATGTGTCACACATTATCCTCTCATATTAACTCCTTAAAATATATTTCCATTCGTGTAAAACTAACCAAAAACATTTAAAATTACCTTCATGTGACCTAGATATCCTTTTTTTATAAAAAATCCTTCCCTATAAGGCTTTTGGAGCATAACTAAGGAGGTTTTTCGAAGAAGAGGTACCACACATAAATGAGTGTTCTTTTAATTTTTTCACCCATATCAGTAAAAAATTATTCAATTATAATGATATAATAAAAATAATATATTCCATTTATAAATATGTTTTTTTGTAAAATTCAAAACCTAAATTACTCTCCTATTCCATAAAATGGGAAGCAAACCCATTATTTGTGGGCGCAACGGGCTACCACCTCATGAAGTGATATAATTTATTTATCATCTTTTAATAATGTGGGTTGTTATAATGATTTATTTATATATATTATTTATATTATTAAGAAAATTAAAAAACAATAATTTTTATCTCAAATATATATTATTATATTCCATTTCTTTGGTGGGTATTGTAACGTCCCTCCTGTACATAGGACTACCTCCTAACGAAACTATGTGATTCATTTTCAATAAATCCTTTCATGGAAGGTAATAGGAATAATTTAAACAAATATATGTTAAATAATTATGTTCTTAATGAAATTATTTTAACTATATTTATATGATATATCATATTCCTTCTAATATTTCTACTAAATAAAAAATGGTAATGTCATCCATGCGAAATTGTAGATTATGGTCCCCATAAAGAGATCTGATTCTTTCTTCATGACCACATGTCATAGATTATATGTATAAATATATTTTAGGAAATAATACAGTGTTTATATTTTTAATATCTTTATTTAATGAAAAAAATACTCAAATGTTTCCTTAATGATAATAGAAAAATGGAAATGTAACTTATGTGTATATATGAACAACCGTATAAATTATTATAATGCGGTACATTTTACATAACAATAATTAATGGTCTGTTTAAAAACTATAAATTTTTTATAAAAATGATAATTATTTCCTAATTAGTATACTAGATATGATTTAACTATTACATATTTGATTATAGTAAACACACTGAATTTATTTTTGAAACAATGAATTTAACATGCTCGAAACACATGATGTGGACTTAACTGAATATGTATTTAAATATGACACTGAAAATAAATTAGAAAAATTATATAATTATATGGTATTGAACCTATAATAATTTATAATTAAATCTAAAAATTAATATAATTTTAATATACAATAGTCAATGGACAAATATTGAACGTAGGGACTCACAATAAAGGACACCATCTCAATATTTCTTTATTAAGGAATATATTATTGTTATGCACATAATTAATTTTGTATGGTTGATATAATTCAATATTTACATGTAATACCATGAAACCTTTATAAATCAAGCTATTTTATGTTTATATTTTAATTATTTCCTCAATCTTTATATCATTTAAAGGATAAAAACTATTAAAAAATTACAGAACAGAATTTTATTTCATTGAGATATATTACGCCTCCATTATGTTCGATATAGTATGATTATATGTGAAATTAATTGTTATTATATTATATTTTTTATTCTATTTTATTATTTTTAATTAAATTCTATACACATGATCAATTCATTGAATAATTGTCAAATTCTTTGTTATTTATTCTATAAGGGGTATTCATTTAAAAAATATCTTTTTTTTCAGACATTTTTATTATATGTAGCTATATTGTTTTATGAGTTTCATATACTTCCCTATTAAAATTTTATATGGTGAATATAATTATTTTCATAAAATTTTATGTATTATTTTATTTAATTATTTTATATGTCATATTATTGAATGGATACCAATTTTGATAATCCTTTATGTTAGAATCTCATTTATTTTGATATTTTTTTTGTTCATAGTTACATTATAGTAAATAAGAGGATCTAATTTTATTTAGCCAAATATATTCACTCTCCATAAATAATGAGTTTGATTAACATTTTTAATTTCTATTTTATATGATAGTGATTAATGGAAAGTCAATAAAATTAATTTGAATGAAATGTAAATATTGTAATTTTTCAAATCAGTTATCATTCACTATTATATCCATGTTTTAAAAAATATTATGAAAAAATATTTATTATAAAAACAAATTATATCATAATGATATTTTAAATGATCATTTATTTTTTTTACAATTGGTTTAAAATGAGATTTATTAATTATTTTCAAATTGGCCACTTTATAGTCACGTTAAATGATATTTTTAGAGAATTTATATTTTAATATTTACATGATGAATGTATTTTCCCAAAATAATTCACATTATTTTCATTGAGGATTAATTTTTTTTAATCAATGTCTATTTTAAAATAATATTATTTCATTACTTTATGATAATGTTTTCATTTTAATAAATTAATATCAAAATGGTATGTTTAAATTCCTCTTGAAATTATCAATGTGAAATTTAAAAATCAATTTTTGTATTATCTGATATCAATTATTGCTATCAAAGTGAAAAACCTATTTTCAAAATGAATTTGATAAATAATATATTAATGGTTATTACATTACTAAACATAAAAAACACTAAATGATTCTTGTGATCCACAGGGTAAAACATTATAATGGCATTATCCATGTTCATTTCATATTTTGATTATGATTACTTCAAAGTTATTTTCATGGAACTAGTTCATTTACTAATGGTTAATACTATAATGAAAGTAAAAAATGGTTGATTTATGAGATTTATGATGAAATTTTATATTACATATTTTATTATTATGTTATAGATTTTGGGAATTGTGTATTTTGTTAGGTGATTCGATTAAAAACTAAGGACATGTGATTCCATCAAAAACCATGGATGGGTTGTAATGTGATAATCCAAAGATGGTGGATTATATGGTAAAACAATGATGGATGGGTCTATGATATCATAGTTATTCATTTTTTTGAAGGTGATAATATAAATTTTCAAATAGTGAGATTGATTTCAAGAGTGGTATAAAAATGATGTCCCAAGATACACAATTGTTTACCAATTCTTTCTAAGGGATTTTAATTATTAAAATCATATGGATCATGATTATTGATTCTTATAAATCATTACATTTTAAAATAAATATATCATGTTTTATAATATATTATCTTGTAATTTATGGGGATAAATTCAATTATGTATTACCATTCTCATTGATTATTTCATCATACCCTTATTTTCATCTTGTAAATACTAATAAAATTCAACTATTAATTCATATATCCACCATTAATACAAATATTAACTCACCATTATAATTTTTCCATTTCTATCAGCTATCAATATATAATTTTAAATTATTTTTTTCTACAATGGTTTCATTTGTATTGTTCTGATGACTTAATCTGAAATGAGAACAACTAGGTTCTGTGGGAGGATCACACACTTGAAGTCATGGGTATTATTTTTTTATTAGTTTTTTTAAATTATAATAAGATCCAAACATTAATGGTCCTTGTGTGGTTATGTGTCCCAAAATTTCATCTTGATTTATTATTATTTATATTGAAAAAAATTGGCCACATTTAGTGGTACTAATACAAAAATATATTAAATATGACATTAACACCGGATTAAAGAGTGTTGGTTTGGGTCTGTTATATTCTTTGTACAAAAAAATCAAGTAAAATCATTCTACTTGAAAATTTTCATATAATAATTTTTTATGATGATTAATCTATAACATCAAAAGATATATTAGTTATTATGTTGAGAAATAGTTTGTATTGAATTAAAAATGAAACAATTTTTATTTTATATATAGTATTTCAATTTATATAGGAATATGTAACCCTACTTGATGAATTAATTGATAACATGTTGATGGAAATTCATGGATTTGTTTTATAATATATAAATATCTCTCGGAATGATATAACATTTCATTCAATAATCATGGATCTTGAAATAATTCATCAAATTATTAATGGAAATTTATAAAAGAAGATGAAGGTAAAGATGGAGTGAAGAAAATGTGGAATAAAATATCCACTCACTCGAAAAAATATGAAATATTGTGATTATATAAAGGATTTAAAAATAGATGAAAAATACAATGTGATAAATGAAAATGCATTTTTTCAAAAATCACTATTATGGTATATTAAAATGATGTTGAAAGAGTTAATAAGGTTCGTGATAAAAATTTGACTATGACTGAATATTAGAAAAATACCCTAATTGTGAGAAGATTAAAATTGGATTATAATATTAGAAATTTTGATAATAAACATACTGATACTACCAAAAAAATATAAGCATCAATGTTCTACTGAATGATTATTGGAGGATTCTAAGATAGTTAAACCTCCAATATGTAATATCAATATCAGAACATGATTCCATGATCTATATCTTGTATCATTGAAAATAGGTATACCATCTAAAAATAATAAATTTTTTTCTAAATCTAATCTCATTACTAGTTGATTTTTGGAACCAAAATTTTTTCTAGTTTTGATAAATGTTAAAGAAGTTAATTCATTTTCTATAACTAGGATTGATGGGAAAGTGTCTATGAAATTTGGTTCTCTACACATTCAAAAAAAGTAATAATTAAAACCCAGAAAATGGAATATATTAAAGAATAATAGCATCTTTTATGGGTAAACATTAGTGTTGTAATAGATCTAGGAATTTTATATTCGATTGAATGTTCAATCATGTAAATGAAAATGAAAAATTTAATCTCATGAAAAGTGGTTTTAAGTTAGAGAATAATATTCCACATTCATAGTGTAATAAAAATAATGAAAACATCCTATAGATTTGATGTATTAAAAAATGGTTGTGATGTATGAAATGTTTATGAAATTATGATTCGTATATACTCTTCTCTATATGTATAAGAATCCAATAATAAAATAAGAATATAGATGTTGTATATTAAAGAATAAATAACATTTTGAATAAATTAGAAGATTTTTGTAAACAAAATAGATCCCAAGAATATTTCAATTATGGAAGGTAAGAATGAAATTTCTTATAATTCCATGAATATAAAGAAAAATTTAACCTCTAATATAACATTTTAGAATTATGATACACCGAAGAATCCATGTGGAAAATTTTAATTTATGTAAAATGTTCTTAATGATATGATTGTAATCTATCATGAAGATTTTAATATATTAATGAAAATTGAATAATCATATGAAAAATATAATGAAATATAAAAATCAATCGTTCCACATAATGAAAATGAATTTTTATGTGTGAGATGAATCATGTTTGGTCACACTTAGAGAAAATATTTTTCAAACATTCTAGAAGAAGATGTTTTCTTAAAAAACATAAATGTTTCACCATGTGATACAAGTTCATAAAAGTTTCATACAAAATAGGGACCACAAAAAAGTAATTTTAAAAACATTTAATATTCATATATCCTCAATTATTATTGATGTCTCAATACACAAAATTAAGGAAATGTGTAAATTGAGAATCCCAGTTGAGAGGTTTAGCTCAACAATGATATATAAATTGACAATACTGAAAGTTATACCATATTACATTAATCATTCTGTACTAAATTTTATATTTTATAAATTTTGGTTGAAGGGGAGGCAGGATCCTAGTGCAATAACCAAGTTAGTAGAAACAACTAGTAAATATAGTTAACCAATATAAAAATGTTTCCATCGTGCAGTGATTCCAAATATAGTTTATTAAAATATCATATGAATTATTTATCCTTGATGAAGCTGTTGTAATTATAAAGTTAATAGATATCAATATAATAAATATAAAATATAGTTATTCCTCAATAATATGTCCCTAAATTATATATTTTCAAGATAATTGTTATTATGAAGACCACATGACATGTCTCCTTGAGGGAGAGATAATTAAAAAATTAAATGAATCACCCATAATCATTACATCCTAAAAATAATTTTCCTTTTTAAAATTATATGAATTTATTTTCATTGGAAATGAAAATATTTCTTAATCTCTAAAAATTGGTTATTAAAATAATAAATATACAACAAAAGCAACAAAACTAAATAAACTAATTATATTAGAAAAGTGGAAGGATGAAAAGTGATATTATGCCATTTTTTCACTTTATTACACATAAATTTTTGGGATCTATTTGTTGATGTTATTTATGTAATTTTATATTGATATTTATATTCATTTTTTGATATCTCATTTATGTATCTTTATCAAAGAGTGGACTGGATAACCCTTCAATACATTTTTATGAGTTATTATTCCATAATGTATCCAGACTAGTTGGAACGTGGAAAATATGTTTTTTAAATCATATACTCATAAAAAAAATCTAGCATGGATCATGTAGGATTATAGTTAAATGATTAACATAAAATTTATATAATATTACCAAATAATACATTCCAATGAATTTATTATTTCTATTAAATAAGGGGTAGAGAAAGAAAAATGAATTTTTGGAATGGTAAGTAGTAGATAATAATATTAATATCATCATATCAAAATTGTCATTTGAATGTACATTTATGGTATACAAAATTAATATAATGTTAGAGATAGAGGATCCAAATTTATGTGGGATTAGTATTTTATTCAAGGATTATTATCAATTGTCAAATGTTTTCAATGAAGTAGATATATTTCCAGGATGTCTATATATTGAAGACGATATAAAGACGAAGTTATAGTAATGTTCGTCTGATGTATTTAAATTTGGAAATGATTTTGATGTACCATGGATTAATTAATTAATTATAAATAAATTAATAAACAACAATTAACTTAACAAAGATATTTCAAATACATTTTTCCTACATATACTTATTAGTTATTTGATCTTAATATTTATAATAATTTTATTTCTATTTAGAGAAACACATTTGTTGTCAATATTATGGAAGTTTTTTAATAAATTATCCATAATATGTTTTATTATTAAAATTAAAAAGTCAACTATGATGATTTTTTATAATAATATTTTTAAACAACTTGGACTGGGATAGTACAGATGATTAGGCATAGGCCAACAAACTAAGGTATCCATACAGAGTTGATCATATAAAGATGATCACATGAAGATGTTTTGATAATTAAAATTAGATGAAATATTATATATAGTACAATTGGATATATTTTATAGTATTATGATGATTGTGTATTGTCCAATGGATGAGTTAAAACAGATGAAGGGTTCCATGTTACACAAAGGACATCTTTAATCCTAATGATATATTTCATTTAAAAGTAACATGTGAAAGCGTAATAAAGCACTGAATAATTTTTATCCTATAAAAAAGGTATTGTTATTTTAAAAAAGAACAGGTGTATGATAATATCATAAGCTCCCTTATTGAAAAATCATAGACTCATGGAACATATAATGGTAACACCCATAATACTCAAGAAATTTAAGGATCAATTCATGATCTTGATGCCTAAATAAGGTTAATATTGATGGAATGTATATGATGATTTGATCATATGGTAAGTGGAATAAATGATTAACCAATTACTTTTATGACAACATGATATTGATGATGATCCAAAACTATAATTTTATATATTTATATGTAATGTTTTATTCATTGACCAAACTCATAATTATATGAGTATATTCTTCAATATGAATTTTGGTAGAAGAAATGAATTGACTACTTGTCATTGGGTAGTATATTTGGATAGAAATATAAAGACTCTTCAAAATCAAAGGACATCTATAGAGACTGAAAAAAAGTAATGGTTATTAAATTATATGCTGTAACAATTTCATGAAAAGTAATTTTATAAAGGTGATGATTAAAGGTATATATATTATTGAAAGATAAAATATGAGTTCCCCAAAATATTTAAATATAATAATAATGGTGTGATGATCATCTAATTAAGATATTTAATAATTGTTTAGGAGGATTATTTAATTCAATATAAATTTTAGAATATTCTGATGGAGGTTATAAAAAAATGGTTGTTAATATTGTAGATATACATTATCAAATGACCAAAAAAATGATTCCAAACAATGTTAGAAGAAACATATAATGATTAATGAGTAGAGTTTTATGAATGTAAATGATATTGATATTTTTAAATATGTTTCTATATGATGTGATAGGATATAGGTTTCTATGTAACATTAATAATGCCGATGTTCTCATGAAAAATGGTCAAACTTATGTTTTTTAGGTTCAAAATCATATGAGATGAAACATAATTTATAGAGATATTTCATAAGATATAAAGTAATAAAAATACATATGGATGAGTACTAAAATTTAATCTATTTAATTTCTATTAATTAACTAGATAGAATAATAGGTATATATCACTCTAGGTTCAACAGGTAAAGGAAAACTAAAGAACATATAAGAACCTATCAAATGAAGGATTATGCATATTAAAGTATATTAAATATATTTTCAAGGGATGGTCAAACATATTCATTATATAAAATATGTTTACATATTAATGTTTTTTGTATTCTGTCATCTGGTTGAGTATGTTTCTTTAAAAGGATTTCAAGACGTTAGAATAATGATGAAGAAGAACATTAGATGATATTAAACTAAAATAAAGAAGTGTTATAATGTTATAGTAAATGGATTGTTCCATGAAAATTATTATATTTTTCTAATTCTATTTAAATCATTTATGTTCATGTTTCTCAAACAAGGTTTTCTATATTTTTGTGTTTAAGGACATTGGCAGGATTTAAAAAACACAGTGATTATGGATGGACTAAGAAAGTGGAAAATTTCATGAGATATCAGGAATCCTATATAACATTATATATGAATTTAGAATCATTATAGTGAATTTGAAATGAGTGAAATCCACTACAGTAAATGACTCACTAGTAGGGAAAACAGATATGATTTCCCACCAAAGCATGTGGATGTGAAAATATAATATTTTCAATAAAATGATAAATTTACTGAACTTTTTTAACAAATACATATGGGGAATTAATGAAGAATTCAGAATTCAAAAATATGTTCTATATGCGAAGAATATGAAAAATTAACACATAGGTAGATGTGTCATGAACTAGCCGGGAGTGCCATCCTATCTGATACCTGACCCAGTTCATTGAATGGATTAATGGGCATTCAGTACCCCCCAAAACTAGAAAAAGTGGTAAGTATAAATATCATACCATTATAATTATTAAAACTAGTTATATAATATATAATACCCAATGTAAATGATCATCACAATAACAAATAACCAAATCCAAACAAGGCTCAACAATATTTAAATCTTGGTTTTATCATTTTAACAAAAAATAGAAATACAATAAAAAAAATGGTACTACAAAATATCCCAAAAACCTCATGAAACGTACTATACATCACCCCCAATCCACCAAAACCAATACATTTAACATGTGGAACACTATCAACCTAAATCACAGACATCACCAAGACACACCTTACATTACCTAGGTTGTACAAACAAAAAAGTCTACAAACACCAAAAGGATTATGTAGTGTGTGATAAAATACCATTATGATTAGACCAAAATAATAATATTCCAATCTATTACATTAAAAGGAAAATTATCATGAATTACTTATACAAAATCCTTTGAAATATTTTCACGAAAACATTTTTAAGAAAAAATAATAGGAATACAGTTTTAACAAATACACTTATAAGCTAATCATTTTAAATTTAATCCCATACTTAGATAAGAATTCTTAAAAATTAAATACACACAATTTCCATTGTATTCTGACAAATGGAACCACATTACAAACACCTCAATAGATAACCATGGGTAAATCACTACAGTTTATCTAGATCAAGTGTGAAACTAGAATATATAACCTTAGTGAAAAGTGGTATAGTAACCACACTATAAAAAATATTCTTTCATGAGATACTAGAGTGGAGAAGAATACAGATATTTTTGTGGTATAACATCATCATCATAGTTTAGTTAATGTTATAATCAGTAATATAGTATTTTGAAATATGAAAAATCCCCTTTTAAATCACTATTATAGTAGAACTAGTCTTTCATCCTGGATAAATATTATTTCCATATGATAAATCCCATATATCTCAAGTTAAAAAAATCATCCTTTTCTCAATCACTTTCCCATCATAATAAATATATTGAGATATATCCATTTTCCACAAAAACTAACATCCCATTTTATTCACACCAAAATCATATAAAAAAACCTTTTACACTACTTTCACATTCTATAAATCCCATCTTGAAACATTGCAAGAAAACACATAATCAACATATCCATTTTCATGGTACAAGACCACTTCTAATCCATGAATAAATTATTTCCACTTTAAACATGATTCCCAGAATATAAAAAATCACTTTTCAAATAAAAAGTACACAACAAGGAATCCATATTTCATGAAAAATACAATTTATTTGAAAAAATAACATTAAAATAACTTCAGTCATAAATGGACATTGAAAATAGTATTTCTATCTGTCAAACAATTCATAAAAAATTCTCTATAATTGTCACTACTATGAAGACATGAAAACAATATCATTTTCCTTATAGAATCCACATTCATTATTTTCACATTCCAAAACTCTCCAAATTTATAATTCACAGTACACTATTTAACTATAGAACATTATTAAATATAGGAACAAGAATATTAAAATTTTCACACAATATTGGGTCATAGAACCACATACCTCAACTATGGAAACTTCGGGAATTTTTCACGAAACTGAAATGGAACAACCATAAGACCCAAAAAAGGAATGATCTGACCAAGACCATCAAGTTTGAACCATTAAAAAAAATTTCAACCAAAATAAGTCATCCAACCCACTATTGAAAGGAAACCACCAAATAACATTAGATGAAATACTATAGAGGATGAGGAAATCAAGAAGAAACAACACTTTTCTGGGAGAAACATTGATAAATCACATCAAATCCATGATGGTAATGGAGATGAAAGGGATCTAAGAGAGGATATACAAACACGTAGTCTAGAGCATCTCGAGTGGGGGAGATATTGGTGGTTTTATGTTAATTTTCCAAATGGAATATTTGTAAATTCCCAAATTTAATAAACTAGATCGCACATATGGTTATCCAATGCAGTTAGTTAAATCAAGCATCGAATAAGCTCCCCTCTACACCTAAGAGGCAACTAACACATGATTACCTCGACCATGGCTCAATGATTCCCCTTGTAGTGAGTCAACTTTTCACCACATGTTGAATCACCTAAATGCCACATTTTCTCCAAAAAAACAAAGTGAACCCAAGTGTAATGGCTTGAACCAGAATAAATGGAATATTACCACAAAAAGTAACATACAAATCCCACTCAGTTAAATATAGAGAAATTGAATCCAAAAAATGAACTCTGTAAAAAAACCAAAATAAAAAGCAGGGTGTGAGATTTATCCCAACCATAACACTTTCTACCCCATTAAAGCCATAATACGACTTGATCTGAAAACAAAAATTGGTACACCCCCATCACTCAAAAATAATTCTAACAAACATCAAGGAAATGAATTAAAAAAACAACAATCCAAAAAAATCACAATATTTAACATGGGAGGAAAGAATGGACTCCTCACTAGATATATTTCCCCCAGAGAGCCATGAAACATCTTGTTGATCGATGAAAAAAAAATGAATTTTCTCAAATGCATAATCCATAAAATTAAGACAAGAACACTTTAGACATAACCAATAATAAATCATACCAAATACCCAAAATTTGTTAATTAAATAAAAAAACATCATGAGAAACGCATTCACAACATTTAGTCATCAATATGAGGGGTTTAATCCATCGACAATGATTACTGAAAGAATAAACATGGAGTTAGATTCCTAAAAATTAGACTACCCACTACCAATCCAATAGTACAAAAAACCATTTCTCCAACATGGTGAGGCCCAGAAGGACACCACACCATTATTAACAAACTAACACCTGTTCACATAAGAATTAATTTTATCGATACCCCTTGTGGGTCTCTACACCATAAGGGCGGACCATATTAACCAACCACTATAGGTCGATGCAGTAATTCAGTATAGGCCATATTCGGATCTTCATGTATGGATCAAATCCCAACTACATGGTACTGATGAATGAAACTCCATGAAAAACAAAAAAAGTACGTATTTTACCAATCTTATAGGACATGACTACTTTCAGACAAGCACAACCAAAACCAAAATTGATTTAAAATACTGATCACTAAAGGAAAACCACATGGAGACACACATCAAAAAATATAAAACCAATGGAGTCCAATGAAATGTTATAAACATACATCCTTATAAAAATGTAGGAAATTTTCAAACCACAAGGGCCATAGTGAAGAAAAATTCCTTCATGTCCCTATCCCTAAAATGGGACATTTCTAAAATAAGGGGTTGATAATAGAAATGGTGAAAATTCATCTATCCATCATTGGAGAGGAAGCAAGGGCAAGACCCTTTCCACTCTTGGGGTTCCAAACTATGCACAAGCTTCTCTCTAGGGATAATGGACTGATCATTGATGTTTGAATCATATTCCACCTCACATATATGGATTGAAGTCCTCTATCCGTTACACATTTTATTGTTTCTAGAGATACCACACAACACTATAGTCAAAAAAGGGATCGCATCACACCATAAAATTTACATCGCCATATCATGGTTCTTTCACTCAGATAGGGAAATAGAAGATGGCCACACATCCTCACTTTTCACCTTAAATGAGAAATAATGAAAATAAGAACACATAGAAGAAACATCCAATTAAAATTAAGTAATTCATAATTTAGAATAGAAAAAACTCATCCCATTAAAGTTGAAGTTCTCAAAAATATTTCACTACATGAAATTTTATATTTGAAAGAAAACACAAAGACAAGAAACTCTACTAAACATGATCATTACCAAAAAAATTATTCCTTATAATGAACGGGATGTCAAATAGAGCCCCCCAACAGTACGACATTTGTGAATGGACACAATAGCCTCTGATAGCCTAACTTGACACACTCTATGAAAGAGGATGATCCTATGATGAATATATAATAATAAATATTCCATATTCCATTTTAATATTGTGGCAGCTAACAATAGCTTCTGGCCACATACCATTTATGGAATTCCTATAACCATTTCTAGGTTGGGCCTTCAAGCATAAAGGATGAAAATAACTGCTATGATGACTCATGAAAATCAAGAAAACTATGATTTTTTCTATTCTCCCAACATGAACTCTTCCACCAAGATAGGTCGTTCTTAAGAAATAAATAGAGGAAGAATCAATTATAAGATGCAAGAAGAGAGAACATTCATTAACCAACTCGAGTGTCTACCAGTGGTGCACTGCTTGATGTTGTTCTTCAAACATGCAAAAATTTGTTATGGGGGAGTAAACTAGACAACAATGAAACCAAGGACCCAATCAACATAATACATCAATCAAAAATCTCCTAAAATTATGACCAACCACACAAGAGGGAACTAACTCAATGTATTTTTAAAAAATTCCTAAAAAAAAGATTTCATGGTTGGTAGAACACTCACTAATGGTATTCCATAGTTCCTCACAAATGAATGTTCTTGTAAAAAATAATCCACCCATAAACTCATTCTTATTCGGGAACACATTTGTTCATTCCATTAACCATTAACATGTATCCATGCATGTGGTAACTCATAAAATTTCCAAACATAAAAAAATTCCACCTTTTAAACCAACACACTTTGCACACACTTCTAACTTCTCAATTTAAATACCATTTAAAAAATTCATGAAACAATACAATAGATCGGTAACCACCAATAAATAAGAATATCATTTCATAAAACCACATACCATTCCGTTTTAGTTATTTCTATCATACAATTCCCATGAATTTCATTAAAAAAATCTCAAATCATCCCATTAAAAATATTCATTATAGTTCAATACATTCCTTTTGAAAACATACTTCCAAAACTCACCTTAAAATAGTTCAGGTTTTTGAAATATTCAATTTTGATAATCATAATTTTTTTTAAAATATAAAATTATCAATGAAATCATTTTCATGATTATTCAAAAATAATTATATGAAAATCCACTTTTTTAATGCTTCTTCCAAAATGATTTTAAAAATTAAATTTCTATCTTAACAAGGAAAAACCATTTCTAATTTAAAATCTAGTTTTTCTCCATTTCCAAAATAAGGGTTTTGAATTCAAAACCCAATAAGACATAATACAATTTTCTAGATGAAACATGTGTTGATAGGTGACTATTCTATATGGATGGCATCCATATGTGAATCATATGTACTATCATGAAGTGTATTCAAGGACCATGTCCCATGATCCACATTGACATATAGGCCTTATAAGCTCACTGTGACCATTTAACAAATCATTTTTCATATACAAACACAAAAATTACCCTAAGAACCAAAACAACAAAATTTGACAAGACTACCCATGGAAATTGGAGTCTCATCACAAGGTGTGACGGAGAACCACCATATTAACAATACGAACATCATTTACTAATAATCCAATCTATGGTCTTCCAAAAAACATCCCCAAATAATGTGGTACAAAAAAAGTGTGTCCTTCTCTAATACCATTTTTTCATGAACTAGGTTGGAGCACCATCCGACTTGACACCCAAATGAGTCCATATAATAGCCTGCTATAAATTTCGAATACCAAAGGGATTGAAGCTATTCCTAATGTATCAATATTATACCATGGGAAAGATTTCATCCATTTAGATAAATAAAATAAAATAATGGAAATTATCATCATAATAATAAATAACCAAAACCCAATAAACATAAACTATTCTAAAATCAGCGTTTTAAAACATATTAAAAACTGAAAATAATACAACAAAAAAGAAAACCAAAATATGACTATAAACCTTTGTGAAACCTGAGGGACATCACAATAAATCCACTGCCACTAATACCTAAACCATGTGGAACAGTAGAAATATGAACCACCTATATCTCCAATACAAAACATACCTTACCTAGGTGATACAGACATTGTATTATACATACTACCAAAGGTGTATATCGGGTGTTATCCAAACCCTAGTTGGATGAAACCCAAATAAAAAGAATCCATAATAAAAAATAGAAAGATAAAATTCCTTGAAATCATTTTACAAAATCCAATTAAATAGTTTCATAAAACTATTATTAGGAAAACGCATTTTTAGAAACAGATATTAATGAAATACGCTAGTAATGATATTATTTTATGAGGATACCTTGACTAAGAAAAAATTTCTCGAATAGAAATACTCTCAAAGTCCACCAGTTGCTAATGGATGGTACCACATTATATAAGTATCTAGATTGCCCCATGGGTAAATCCCTAGGATTAATATTATTTTAGTGATATAATAGAACCTCACACCATGGTGGGAAGTGGTATAGTAACCTCACTACCTAGATTCCACGTGCATGAGCCACTAGTGGGGAGAAAATTCCAAACATTATATTGGTCACTCATAGTCATCATAGATTTTTTAGTGTTCTAATCAGCAATCAATGAATTTAAAACCATGCCAAGTCCCTTTTTGAATCAGTATAATTCTAGAACTAGTGTTCCCACCTAGATTCCCGAGATTCCCAAGTCCTCAATCCCTCATTTAAATTTTAAAAAAACATCCATTTTAAGCTTCAAATTCCTAGAGTTATAAATAAACTTATAAATAAATCCTTTTCCATACAAAACCACTTCTCAATTTTCCCACAAAAAATCATTTAAAAACAATTTAAATGTTACCAGCTTAATTTAAGAAATTAATTTGGAATCATTCTAAAAAAACATAATCATATTAACAATATCATGGCCCATTCCAATTTAAAGTCATCACATTAAATAATTAATCATTATATATGATTCCCAAAATCCTAACAATTCAAAATTCATATTAAAATTTCACAACAAGGAGTCCAAAATTCAATTGAAATCTTTTTCTTTTTAAAAAGTAACATTTAAATACATTCTGACCTTATGTACCTTTGAAAACACAAATTTTATTCCATAAAATTTCACAAAACATTCCAAAGAAACACCAAAACAAGGAACACAATAAAATTTAACCATTTAGTTTAAAAAATACAATTTCATCAAATAATAAATCCAAAGAACACAAAAAATATAAATATCATGAAAAAAGTTAAATTGTAGAACATGATAATATACAAAATCAATAATATTAAAATCATCTAACAATGTAGGGAATAATTCCACATTGATCATGCGTAGAAAAATCTAAATATTTGTGCTAAACCTCAACTACAACACAATAAGACCCTAGCAAGGAATGATCTGACCGAAACCATCATGGGTGAATCTTCAATATGATTATTCAACCAAAAATATATCACATAACCCATTAGATAAAAAATACCAAATAATAATAGAAGGATACCTATATAGTTGAAGGGAATCAAGAAGAGACAACACTGTCATTGGCATTATTATGGAAACCACATCAAATCCACCATAGAAATGGAGATCCATGGGATCCATGAGAA
Organism: Viscum album; assembly: GCA_963277665.1. NCBI lineage: Eukaryota > Viridiplantae > Streptophyta > Magnoliopsida > Santalales > Viscaceae > Viscum > Viscum album. The sequence continues at coordinate 37,209,319 of OY728157.1, read as the reverse complement.
GTGGTTGAGGTACACTGGCTGGGGAATCCATAGTGGGTAGAAAAATTTGGTGTATATTGTTAAATTTTATAACAAGATATATTACAAACACAATTTTTATTATCTTGGACATCATGCAAGAATATCCTACATTATTCAATGATCTTTGTAGCCACTATGTTACCCTCTCTTCCAAAAAAACACTAACCACATGGTTACCTAGGCTAGAGCACACAGTTTCCCCTCACATTGATCCAACAATTAACCACATGATGTATTACCAAAAAAACCCTTTTTTACCACATATTTAATGATATAACAAGGGGAAATGAATTACTAATATTAAATATATGATTCCCTCATAAATTTTAGATGTGTCACAACAAGTATTCGATAGAAAAACAGATTCCCAAAAATGAACCGGGTTCAAAAATGAATAAAAAAACATGGGTGTGAAAAAATACTTTGATATATCGTTAATAGATGGAACAGGGGGGGCTGATATTGATAAATCACCAAATATAACTAGATAATATGATGGAAAATAAAAAAAATTGATAAAAAAAATTGCTATCAAACTAAGAAAAATCAATTAGATGGAGTAGTATCATCATATGAATAGGTATCAGGTGATTAAAAATAATTAGGGATCAACCATATACACGATAATGATCCATATATAAATTGGTGCTCAAATTAACTAGATAATTGAAAGAGATCACATGTATATTCTTGAAGAATATCATTATGAAATAAACATATGTATATGGATATATCAAATATAAATATAAGATGAAAGATTAGGTGGACTCATTCCGGAAAAATATTAAATAAGAAGATTTGTTTGATAGGATACTGGAAAACTATTTTATCATTTGTTATCAGATGAACAACATGAAAACGAAAGGATCAAAAATAATTTTACTAAATAAATCTATATATGATGGAAAGAATGAGAAAAACCTATAAGATCTAAAATATCTATAAAATTTAATGAAAAATTAGTATGAATTATTATCTTATGTTATTTACATTTAAACTTATTGAATATTTATGTGAAGTAAAATATAAAACCTTTAAATAAAATAAACCTCATATATACTTGAATACATTCAATTTGTTAGAAATTATTTTCAGAAGAAAGTGATAACTAACTTCATAGGAAGTATGATGAACTATTGAGGTGATTCATTTTGTAAAATGGAATGAACAGTTTAGAGATTCAAGAATCTTTATATCAATCATTCTAAACAATAGGTACTAACACCTTGGACATGGTTTTTTTTTCAATCCATAACACTGTATTTAGAACCTCAATTTTATAGAGAATTTCTGTAATGTCCATCATCATATTTTTCAAAAAATAGCTACTCTTAGTGTTAAGTGAAACTTGTAAAAATGTCATCCTATATCTTTTACTTATACTCATATAATTTATTTTGATTAGAAAAATTTATAATAATAATCTAGATTTAAATAATTCCAAGAGGTAGAGGGATGAAATGTAAAAATTGTTTAAATAGTTTCCTTCAATGATTCTCCCCTACCATACCAAGGTTGATTATACCCCAAAGTTGTCTTCTCATATATAATTTGGTTTGGAATAGAAAAATACATCTTATTTTGTAGACTATTCAATAAAAAACATTCATGGATTCTACATATTTAGTCAAAATATTAATGTTGTGATGTTATGAAATGATAATAATGTATTAAAAATTATTCTTCATTCATTTTTCACATCTCAATAATTTAAATAACATATAAAAATTATAATAATGTGTTCTATTTCAAATTTCAAGAGTCAAGACTGAAAAATATATATATTTAAGATATTATTAAAAAATTATGACCCTATTAGGTAATATTATTGACAGTGATTTTTTTGGAATTTTTTATGTGATCAATGTTATATAAATATTTAGATTACATATTATTGAATAAAATAAATTTCAACAATTATTAAAATGCATAGATACATAAATCATGTATATTTTGTTCAAAAATTTAATATAAATGATGTTTACTAAGGTCTTCATTAGATATTAAACACTTAGTAAAGATAATACAATGTAAAAAATTAAAATAAATAATCCTCTTGGATGTTGGTTCAATCAAATCACACTACCCAAATATATACGAAAGTAGAATTCTCCCAAGATTAACCTAACTCACAGAACATTATCATTTTAATAGCACTATTAATATAACTACTTGATTGTGACCACATATTCTCATAGTCATCACTGCCTTATATATTTTATGACAACATATATGTATACGAACCCCCTGTAAACTATATCATAATATATCCTAGGATGAGTTGAGGTAAATACCATGATCATGAATGAGTCTATCACTATCCTCAAAATATTAATGTCTCCTTATATTCTTCAATTGATCACAAAATATGTAATTTAATAATTCTATAATAACCTAATATAAAATTGATATTTAAAATTTTATATAATTCTCACTATATCGAATGAATGTGGTTCTTATCCCCAAAACCATCATTTTCATTCCTTGGGATCCCATGCATTAAAGTAGATATGATGAAATGACTAGTAAAAAATACATGTTAGATTAGTGAACCTCTATTTCATAAAAACTATCCATTTATCCTCTCACTTATATTAGAGTAATACATCACAATCTATTGATTACAAGAAATTAAAAAATTCAATTAACAAACTATCAATATTTTACTATAGAAAATAATTTCTTAATTATATCTTGTCAGAATAAGAGTGAACATAAAATATATGAGCCATAAACTAGATTCATATACATATATTTGGATCTTCATTAAGCCTTACCAGACTCTCTTTTTTCACTTTAAATCTATAGTCATATATGTTTTCGTCAATGTCTTCTACATATCCCCTCGATCTACCTCTATACGGCTATATGCAGATAGAAATAAATTTTTGATGAACCCTTTTTCAAGAATGTTATATAAAAAATCCTGAAAATTGTTTTTGAAATTGGTTATTTTGTATCCAATGTTATAAATAAAAATAGTTGGATTTAAATGTATGTTATCAGAAAAACTATGTTATTTTTATTTAAAATTATATTATAATTTCATTATACCAAATTTTTGTTCCATAGTTTCACTCATTATATTTTTTCACTCTAATTTCATATCAAACCATTATTCTTATATCTTGTGTTCATATTCCAATAGCAATTGTCAGCATCCACCATCGAACACCAATGTTTTCCCTTCTTATCCTCCCATAATTTTCTTCAACTAAAACATTTGTCCTCTCTGAAATTTCCATTACAATCTTTTTTCTTCCACCCTAAAAGTAATTTTCATTCATGATGTAATTATTTCTGTTTTCATGAATTGCTAATACTCCTACATTATGTGATGGAATTATTTTTTAATGTTTATTTTTATTTTTTAGGGGATATATATGAATTAAAATATGATGTTTCATGTGTGACCATATTAATTTATATCAAACAAGGAATAAATGTAGTTGAGTACATGTCTAGTAAACTATAACCCTATAAAAATAAATTTAATTTATACACAATTTATTTATAATCATTTTTTAATATTTGATGAAGTATAAGAATTAATATTGTTTTCTAAAAAACTATCTAATATACTGAATACATGTGTTTTAGAAGGACTTCAACGATGTTTAATGGAATTAGAGTTTTTTTGGATATTAATAATGTATGGGATTGCAAAATTGGTTTTATGATGTTTTAATTATACAAAAATATTAACAATAGATAATTTTAATATTATTTGAGGATCATATATAACATTTAATGAGGCGTTTTTGAAAAAAATAATTACATTTATTATGAATTTTTTTTAAGATTGAGTTCATAAGTTAAAATAGAATTTTTGGATTTTAATGGATAATTTTTAGGTTCAAATTTATTTCATTATGATTGTGTATTTTTATTATTCATTTCATTGTAAATATAATATATTAATAAATTTTTTTAACTATTTTTTTGGTTATTCAATTTTTCTATGTCATTTCTTAATTATATGTTTTTATATTTCATGACTACAGTGGAATTATATACTTATAATGTTGAATATTTTGATATTAAATTAAAATGGCAATATTCAAATTACGTTAGTTTTTATCATTCTATTAATAAATTAATTATGAATTAATTATTGTATCTTTATTATTTCTATATGTACAGATATATTCTGTGATCTAAATATATCTAATATTTATAAATATAATTAACTATTTAACTTCTACTTAATTATTATGTATTTTAAATTATCCTTGGTTTGTAATCATTTATTTATTTATTATTCATTTCATTAAATATAAAATTATTTTTAATAAAACATTTTCTAGAGATATGTCATTAATCAAGGATCCAATATATGAATTGTAAGCAAATTGACATTTATATTTATACAATTATTTCTAAAAGTAAAAGTAAATTTATATTAAAAAATAATTATCTTATATATTGTACTAAAACTATCTTAAATGAGTTAATGTACCATATTTATATTACATTGGGTTAAACAAGTGATAAATACGAGGTAGGGTATTATGGTTTTTTAAATGACTCGGATTTTCCATGTAATTGTATTTAAATATATGGAATTATTATGAGTCTACGAAAATTTACGACACATGATTCTGAATCCCTGTTTTCTTGTAATTAATTTCTAAACGTTTTTATGGTACATTCAGTAAGCACAAGGGTGACATTTTTTATATTTTAAACCATTGATCGAATTAAAAATCAGAGGACACCATTGAATTTACAGTGTCGTTATTCGATTAAGGGAGACTCTACATTGAATGTTGTATGTCTAGATAGAAAGATAGATTTTGGGACTTTTTAAATGAATAATAAAATAACATGGTTATTCTATTTATTTCATTATTTTCCACCAACAAAAAAATGATAGTGGCAGGTCTAACGATGCATCGAGCCATTAAATAGAATGATACCTATAATCTGAAGTAACAATGTTGTTGGAATTTAGGAAGGCTCTTTTATAATGATCCCCTCTAAATTCTATAATCGTTACATACCCTCCCATATCCTATAAATATAAACCAAGGTTATAAGTATTGGTAAGGCTTCTCCAAGTGACGAAGCTCAGGAAATTTGCAGAGACACCCAACACTTGGAGGATGGGGCTAGTTCCAGCAGGAAGTGACAATCAACACTGAATCACAAACTAAAGGAATTCATTCATGTGTTAATGTTAGAGGCTTGTTTTGGGGACAAAAAATTCTTTTTCTTCCTCAATCTCGGACATTCTCCAATGATCTTGATTTTGGGATTTATTTATTTTATAATTACAATTGATTGTTGAACCATATTTCCTTCCCTTATTTATCAAGCTTACTTGGAGGGTGCATGCCAAAAAAAATAGGACACGGACCCTCAAATACCTTTTTCTCCTTTACGTTATCTGATAATGATCACTGGCATGGCACAGACGACCAGTGCCAGCAGATGATGGTGGCGGTCGGCACTGACAGGACGCGATGGAGGCGGCTCGCCATCATTCGCCGCACGAGGAGGTTGTGAGACAATGATAGGGAGGTCATTAGAGTGGATGGAACCAGTCGGTAGTGGAGGTTATGGGGTGATCAATAACGTACCGCTGACAGAGAAGTGCCATGATAGTTTCAACCCACACTCTACGGGTACCCCAGGGAGACCAGACGGTGCCACCTAGAACCACCGCATCACAATCCGAAGAGCCATTCGGCTATTTCGAAAATCTTTGGGGAGGAGATGCACCTTCTGTGCTTTATAGGGCGGACCCCAGCGCTGGCATACCATCGGGACGCACCACTTTGGGCTGGGCCACATGAGCCCAGCAGGCCACACCTCCGAGGGCTGGGTTTTGCGAGCCTAGAGGGTCGTGCCCCCTTGGGGCCGGGCTGGACCACAGCCCAGTGGGCCGAGCCCATAGTAGCCCATCCCCACTGGGTCAGGTTGACCCAAACTGGGTCAGGCCTTCCTTAGCCAGGTCGGGTCATGCTGGATCGGTCCAATTTGGGCATATCGGACTGGAACCCAACAAAGCCTAGTTTCTCTTAAAGGGCTATAACATGAGTACAATGCATCCGTTTGAGGTATCGAAACTAAAAAAAATATAATTCACAGACTGGCCATCTGATGGACGCGTCGTCTATCACGTTGGAACCCTTACGACATGGTGGTCCTTTAGAATACTTCCTCATGGATATTCATCGAGGATGAGGTATGAGCGATGGATTGAGGTGTGGTACTCCAAGAATTAAACATACTATGATTGGGAATCCAGTGGATGCTAGTGAAGCAGAGGTTGGAGACAGATCATATAGAGGTCAGTACTGAGTGATCATGTGTGTTTCAGATCTTGTGTGGTTCAGTTCTCAATGATCTAGTGTGGCCAGTGCATACCGATCAAATGTGGGTTAGATTTCATGTGGGTCAATGCTCAGAGATATTGTGGGGGTCATCACATAAATATCCTATGTGGGTCATTGTGAGGGTTAGTACCTACTTAATATGGGTGGGTCCGATCCGGTGTAGATCATTACGGGGTTTAGTACCTATTGATACTATGTGGGTTTGACTCAGTATGGTCAGCAGCAGTGCCTATTGATCGGAAAAGATTATCTAGCTTTAAAACTAAACTTTTGTACTTATATACCCCAAAAATACCAGTTGTGAGCTCAGTCATTTTATCTTCATGGGGATACCTGTGTGGTACTCTTACATTCATGGTGTTATCATTTTCATTATACCTTTGGGGTATATTTACCTTCATGGTGTTATCGTCGTGGTGATACATGTGTGGTACTTTTATATTCACGTTCTTATCTTTGTGGTGTTACCTATGAGATACTTTTACCTTTGTGTTGTTACCTTTTTTGAATTCTTCCCTCATGTATGGGATGAGTATATCTTCATGACATCGTTATATGTATGGGAAAATACCTATATAGAGTTGTTGACTGCTTCGTGCTTTGGGTTCGACGACTTTCTTTGTGGGTTTTCCTCTGCGGAGCACTGGAAGATCATCATGGTCTTAGGATCCCAACTGAGTATCCTTATACTCACCACTGAACGGGCTATGCCCAAACATTTTTGTGTCTTTTTAAGACAACAAAAAAACATAGATTGAGGTTGAGAGAGACAGGACTAGAAGACTATTAGAGGTAGACCATTTGTCATGATATGATGCAAGACTATTAATCATGAGGTATACCTACCATTCAATTAGGATCCTAGATGGATGTTCAAGGAGCTATTTTTTCATTTGCAGTAATACTTGTACATTCCAGTTGGGATTGTATTCCTGACCATTTTTGTTTCAACTCACTTTTTACTATAGAAGATTACATCGTGGTTTCTTCTTGTTGAGTTCATGGGTTGTGTGTTTGTACGGGTTTAAAGGAAATGCCTTCCCATTTTAGGGATACTCTTTTCTGGTGCTAGTTTCTATCCATTTTCATGTGTAAGGTTCATTTGGGGTAGTCACAGAACAGACCCCAGGGGACGGGTCGTGACAAAGTGGTATTAGAGGAGTCGGTTCAACCAAACAACTACGACCTTGATCTTTTCTATGTAGCAAAAATGTTTTGTGTTATAAGTGTGGTTTTTAGTTTAAGTAATCTAGTGAAGGTGTGATGGACAGCATATCCATACACCAGGACCCTAAATTATGATTTCCAACTCAATTCATGATAACAATGATAGCATGTGTTTGGAAAAGTTTTTTTTTTCTCTATTGATTTCGTTGAGTTAGATCCCCAGTTGTAGCTTATTGACTGTTGAGCACCAGTTTTTTTCCAGGTTGCCTCAACCTCAATAGCTAGCCAGGATTCCTGAGAGTATACCATAGGACGGGCCAACGAGCGATGAGGCCTTAGTGCATGGACCTCTTACTGTGTTAACACATTCAGGTTATGTACCAGCAGCACCACTACCCATTGGGATGCCGTTGCCACCAGCCTCCCTAGTAGACTATGCATGTCAATGAATATGTTCAATTTGTTTTAGATGAATATAGATCCAATGTTCTAAGGAAATATGGATCTGAAAGTGGCTGATAACTGATTGCAGGTTATGGCCAGTGTTTTTCAGTATGTTGGTACACTAGCTAATAGGAAGTTGATCCATGCTGCTAGTGGCTTCTAGGGAGTATTTGGGAGGTGGCGGAGTCTGACACTCCAGTTACTCGATGAGGAAACCCTCACCTGGGTGGAATTCGAGGGCCTTTTTAGGGAAGAGTTAATGCCAGAGACTCTATGATCATTGCATATATAGGAGATGTTGCCCTTATAGCAGGGTATCATGATCGTGGCCTAGTACTGGACGAGGTTCACTGATCTCTCCCGCAACTCCACTGACATAGTACTAGCACCTTTATTCAGGGCCTGTTCTTTTGATTAGGGTCTTTAATGGTAGATCATAGAGTTTATGGTATCACTACACATTACAATGTAGGTTGGGTGCTAAAGTGAGAAATTTTGGTGGAGGGATTCTTAGATGAGAAGACACCCATAGCAAGAGCCACCACTGGATGTCATGTTGTAGAGTCATGTGTAGAATCAAGTAGACAGATGACATAGGGGCCCTAGTGGGCCAGACCTTCTCATGGGTGAAATCAAGATATAGGGTCGGTGGTGAGGGGCTCACATGATAGGGGAGAACAGTTAAGTATTAGGAAGTGCTACATGTGCGGCGGGCAAGGTCACACGGCCTGTGATTGCCTGACCCGCCATACAGATGACTAGAATATGGTCGAGAGACGACTGAGGTAGAGGAAGAGGCTCGACCAAGGAGGATTGTTGGGAAAAGGAAATTTTATAAAAATTGGACATGTAGTAGGCGATGGGTGCAAATTCGAGGTTCTACTGCCAAAACCTCCAGGTGTTCTACCCCGACCACAGGGAGAAGGAGGACAGAGATGGGCTCAGCTCCAGGAAGCTAAGGCCTATGACCATGGAACTCTGGATATGATTTTCGGTATGATCTGTGTCTATTACACCATAGATTCAGTTCTTATAGACACAAGTGACATCACTCTTTTATTGCCATGACCATCATTCATATCTTGAAGATTCTGACGGAGCTGTTGGCTCGATCCTTATGGCTTGAGAATCAAATGGTGGAATATTTGACGATTACATACTGGTACCGGTAGAGTGAGCTTACTCTAGTTGGTGAGAACTTTGGTTGGGATCTTCTAGTAGTTTCTTTGAGGCCTTACGATGCAATCTTGGTTATGGACTTGTTATCAAAAGTCAATGATCAGATTTATTGTATACGGTGAAAGGTGTTGTGTGTTTTCATGGATGGGACTAGGTTTTCCTTCACTGACGAGAAGAGAACCCTCACAGAACAGGATGTAATTTCCTAGAGGAGGGTGAAACTGATCACACATTAGTTCCCTAGCCATACCCTCATAGCGGTTGATGTTGAGAGTCTGCGCTATCCTGTAGTGGTGGACCAGTATGATGATTTCTTCCAAGAAGATGTTTTAGGACCACCTCCTTGCAAATAGATGGACATTTTCATTCACCTGTACCCCAAAAAGACACATATATATAAACCATCAAATTGGATGGATCTTGTCGAGATTTCTGGGTTACGAGTACGGTTGGGGGACTTGTAGAGGAAGGGGATCATAAGGCCTAGTGTGTCCTACTAGGATGCGACAATTTTGTTCGCCATGAAGGGAGATGGGAGTTTGAGACTCTATGTGGACTATCGTCTTCTGAACCAGATGACTATGAAGAACAAGTATCCACTTATGAGGATTGATGATCTTTTTGATCAGCTGAAGAGAGCTCGATGGTTTTCAAAGATAGACCTTAGATCAGGCTATCATTGGCTCAGGTTATGAGACGATGATGTCTAGAAGAAAACCATTAGAAGTTAGTATGGCCTAAAAGAGTACGTGGATATTAAATTCGGTGTGAACACCCCCCCTAGAGTGTTCAGTGGACTCGTGAACCGGATCTTCTAGCCATACCTCTATAGATTCATTGTGGTCTTCATCGACGACATTTTGGTGTACTCAAAGATAATTAAGGATAATGCCTATCATTTTTGGATAGTTTTGGATACACATCCAGAACACCTACCATATTTTAATCTATATAAGTACCAGTTCTAGATAAAAGAGGTTCATTTTTTGGGACACGTTATCATAGAGGCCGGAGTTGTAGTAGATCTGGACAATATAAAGCATGTGCTATCATGGGAGCCACCGTAGATTGTGACTAAGGTGAAGGGCTTCATATGTTTTGTATGGTACTACCAGAGATTCATAACCAGCTTTTCCAGAGATGTGTCACCCTTTTTACAGTTGATGAAGAAGGGACAGCCCTTCGAGTGGATGAAGAGATTCCATTAGGGGTATTTGGAACCGGGGAAGGGAGTGACGAGTGCCCCCATCTTGAGGCTACTAGAAAAGGGTGTTGGGTATATATTCTACTACGACGCATCCGGGGCCAGAATTGGAAGTGTCCTGATGCAGGAGTGAGTAGTGATCGCGTATGGCTCCCGAAATCTGAGGCAACATCAGCATAACTTTGCTACCCATGACCTATAGTTAGTAGTAGTGGTACTTTTCTTTGAATAAGTTTCTACATTACATGATTGGTGAACATTTTTCAGTCTACTCTGATAACAAAAGGCTCTGGTATATCATCTCACCAAAGGACCTAGACCTGAGACATTGACGATGGCTAGAGTTCCTCTAGGACTATAACTTTGTTACAGTCTATACTCTTGGGAATGGGAACGTAGTGGCAGACACAATCAACAGGAGGTCTGGTCTACATTTGTTGAGTGAGGTGACAGAGTAGCTATCTGCATTGTAGATATACATTTTGGATAGGGATGGATCATGTTACCACAAGTTAATGAATGTCACTCCCCCAATTCATTAGCGCGTTCGAGAGGCAATGGTTGGGGATGTTGATTGCGAGGAACACCATTCTCATATATCAACTACACACGCACCAGATATATTTTCTAAAGTTATGGGGAACATCATTCTCTTTAGAGGACGCACCACTGTACCAGAGGTGCTACAAGAAGAGGTGTTGTGGGAGTTCTATATATCTTCTATGGTGGTACATATTGGTGTGTTATTATGTACCAGGACCTCCGGGGTCAGAACTAGTGGCTAGGGATAAAGAAGGCTGTGGTATAGTTGGTTACACGCTGCCTCAGTTTTCAGCAAGTGAAGGTTGAGCATTACGTTCTTGCAGGCTTAGTACAGCTACTAGAGGTGCCAGAGTGGATGTGGGATGGAATCTCCATGGAAATTGTAACGGAGATTCCACGTACATCCATGGTATATGATTCTGTATGGGTGATCATTTACCAACCCACCAAGTTGGAACACTTCCCACCTATCTGGGAGTAGGGATTAGTAGACGGCATGAGACTCCTCAATATAAAAGAGATTTGAAACATCATGGGGTCCCATCGACGATCGTCTAGGACTGTGATACACATTTTATGTCCCGGTTGTGGATGGGATTATAGGAGGTGTTTGGGAATCAGCTATGTTTGAGCACGACCTTTTATCTATAGACTGATGGTCAGATGGAGCAGACCATTCAATCACTGGAGGACTTGTTTCTTGCTTGCGTCTACGATTTTTTCCACAGTTGGGAGGACCACATTCCCTTGGTGGAGTTATCATTTAACGAAAACTATCACTCCACCATCGGTATGAAACCATTGGATGCCTTGTATGGTCAACCTTGCAGATAATCTCTATGCAGGACAGACCAAGGGGAGTTAGCACTTATGGTTCTATAGGTAGTATGGGATACTACCGAGAAGTTTCAGATCATCCAGGAGAGGATGAAAACTACATAGAGGAAGCAGAACATTTATACAGACAAGATATGGAGACACTTGGAGTTTGATGAGGGATACCATGCCTTCATATGAGTATCACCTCAACGATGATTATGGAGACTTGGTCGAGGAGGAAAACTCTCACTAAGGTTAATTGGACCATTTTTATACTTAGAAGGATTATCAAGGTGGCGTACTGGATGGAACTACCACTACAGTTGGAGAGTGTGCATGATGTCTTCCACATATCCCAGCTAAGGAGATACATGAAAGACCCATCTCACATCATCGACCATGAAGAGCTGGACTTTGATGATTGGGGCAATGTTTATGGAGGTTTCAGTGGAGATTGAGGATCAAGAAAGTAGGTCCATTATGGAAGATCTATACCCTCTATCGTTAATTTGGTGGCAGCACGTGAACCATAAGTAGAGCACATGGGAGCAGGAGGATCAAATCCTTGCTTAGTACCCCCATTTGGTTCCATAGTCTATGTTGTGGATTTCGGGGCTGAAAATCCCTAAAGTGGGTAGAATGTAAAGACACATTTTTAAAAGTATTTTTTTAATATATAGAATTATTATGAGTCTGCAAAAATTGATGGTGTGTTATTCTGTGGCTCGTTGTGCCTGGAATTAATTTCAGAACATTTTTTAACATACGCTCTATAAATGCATGGACATAGTTATTTATCTTTTGAACCGATGCTCAGATTAAATATTCGAAGACATCATTGAATCCAGAGTACCGAGAATCACTTATGGTAGGATTCACTTCGACCATAGTAAGTGTGGAGAAAATGATATATTTTCATACTTCATAAAGTAATTAATAAAATAACATTGTTATTTTTTTATTTGTTTATTTTCCTCCAAAGGAAAAGAAGTAATGGCAGGCCAAACGAAGCTTCAAGCCATTAAATGGCATGACTCCTCAAATCCTAAGTAACATCGTCATTGAAAATTATGAAGTTTCCATTTAAATGAACCCCCGTAAATTCCACAATAGTTAGATACCCTCCCCCTCTCCTATGTATATGGAGCTTAAGGAGAGGTATTGGAATGGATTCACTAAGCGACGAAGCTCTGGTAAAGTACTGCGATGCCCAAAACGTGGAGGACAATGCCGGTTCCAACCCTCTATGACAAGCGATACCGAATCATGAACCAATGGAAAACGTTCGAGCGGAGACATTGGAGATTTGTTGCGAGGACAACGAACACCAACTATTCCTCAATTGAGGGAGTTATCCAACAATCACAAGGTAGGAATTTGTTTTTGTTATAACTACAAGTGATTGTTGAATCCTATTTACTCCCCCATATATTCAAGCTATCCCAGAGGGCACGAGAAAAATGAGCACGAACGAGACCCTCTTCTACCCTTTTTTACCTTTGTGTTCTCAATGAATGACCATTGGTGCAACACTAATGATAGGAGATAGTAGATGATGGCTGCAGCCAGAACTGGTCAACCACAATGGAGGCGGTGCTCCGTTGAGCACTATAAGAGGAGGTCGAGGCATTATGCCATGGTTGTAAGAAATGAAGCCAACACCGTCCAGCCACAAAGGTGATACGGTGTGCCGTTGTGCGCCCTCAATAGAGAGGGACCAATACTTTTCAGTTGTGGCGATCGAGCAGGGTGGCTGACACTAGCCGGTCGAGGTGGGATGCGGCTCGCCGTCACATGCCACCAGTGGAGGATGATACGGCTCTGACGCCGTGGAATTAGAGATGCACCCCTGGTGAGTCCCACCGTGAGACTAGGCGGCTCCATATGGTGCTGTAGCTACACAAACAGAATGTTCATTTGAAAAAAATTGGGGGAGCACCACCCCACCCCCACGCTCACTAGGCAGACCCCACCGCGGGCTGGGCCAGTGGGCCACCCCTCCGTGGGCCACACCATTATGGGAAGTGAAGAACCCCCTTACGGTCAGGACTGACCGTAGCCCATCTCGGTCGGGTCGGGCCTAGATCGAGTCAGGTTGGACCAGACCAAGTCGGGGCGAGTCGGACCAAACCTGGACCCAACTAGACCCACATTCACTCAAAGGTCCATCAAATGAGAACTGGGAATTCGTTTGAAGAACCATATACGGCACTGGAACCCTTTGAGAGATAGAGACATTTTGGTATAATATACATGATATTTTATAAATATTGGAGTACGGCCGGGTTGGATCGAATCGGAATCCAACCGGGCCCTTGGAACTAAAACACTTATACGTTACAAACCAGGTGTCTGATTGATGCGTTTTCTATCCCGTTGGAACCCTTACGACATGGTTGTCATTTAGAATACATCTTCATGGAGCTTCATGGTGGGTGAGGTATGACTGATGGATTGATGAGCATTTTTCCCCGAATCAAGCGTACAATGAGCAGGAATCTAGAGGTTGGTAGTGAGGCGATGGTTTGAGACAGATCATATATAGGTTAGTAACAAATGATCCTATCTGGGTCAAATACTATGTGTGGAAGCGCTCATCGATCTGGTGTGGGTCAGTGCATACAGATCCAGTGTGGGTCAGATCCTGTGTGGGTTAGCACTTAGTGATCTTGTGTGGGTGAGCACATTTTGGTCCTGTGTGGGTCAAATCTTATGTGGGTCATTAGGGGGGTTTGTAACTATCGAATCTGGGCATGTCAGATCGTATGTGGATTATTACGGGGGTTAGTACCTATCGATCCTATGTGAGTCAAACTCTATATGGTCATAAGTAGTGCCTCTTGACAGAATAATATTATCTAGATTCAAGACTAATCATTTTTACTTATATTATTCACTAATACCTGGTGTTAGTTGAGTATTTTAATCTTCACAGAGATACCTGTGTGGTATTTCTACCTTGTGGATTTATCTTGGTGATGATACCTATGTGGTATATTTACCTTCGCAGTGTTATCGTCATGGTTATACATGTGTGGTACTTTTACCTTCATGGTGTTACCTTCATTGTGTTACATGTGTGGTATTTTTACCTTCATGGTGTATCCTTTACGGTGATACCATTGTTGTATTATTCCCTCATGTATGAAAAGAGTTTATTTTGATAACATAGTTATATATATATATGGGAATATACATAAGAAGAGTTTTTGACATAACCATTCATTGTGGTTGAGGGAATCTGTTGTGGTTTTTGCTCTCTGGAATTCTAGAGACCTTCAGGTTCACGGGGTCCCTATTGAGTATCGTAATACTCACCGATGCACTGGATACTCCCACACATTTTTTTGTACAGAAGACAGATAGCATTGATAGAGGATGAGGGATCCATGATTGGATGGTACTCAAAGGTGGACCATTTGATGTGACGTGTTGTAGGACTACTGATCGTGAGTTGTACCTACAATTCAGCTAGGATCCTGGATGGATGTTCCAGGAGTTGTTTTCCCTTTTTCTGTTGTACTTTTACATTCAATTAGGGATTATTTTCCGACTCCTTTTACTTTTAGCACACTTTTAGCTATATCTGTTATCTTCGTGGTTTCTTCATGTAGATTTTTGGTTGTGTGTTTATTCAGTTTTTATTGCACTTCCTTACCATTATAGGGATATGCCATTTCGGTTCAAGTCTCCATCCATTGGCCTATGGAAGGTGGGAATGTGGTTTCCATATCATGGACCCCGGGAGATGATTCATGAATTTGTTTTAGAATGATTCAACTTATATCTATAATGGAAGTTCTCAACATTGTACCCACGCCAATAATTTGGTTCTCTGGGTCTATTTTTTGTAATCCACTCTCTTGGACACCATGCTGTATGTAGCTTTTATATTTAATGGAGGTAACTATTATTTTTTTTAAATTACAATTTATTTTTCCGCAATACTATTCATTTATAGAGTTGTTTCTATATCTTGATACAATGATTCATATATCACTTTTCACAAAACTATATGTATGTCATTTAGGCTCCCTTATGTGTTCTATCACTAAAATATTTAGACACTAGAGCAATCAAAGGATAAAAATCATTACCAAGTGAGGATGATCATCCTTCAACATGAATGGTATCCTCGTTCTATTTCTGAGGTGGTGAAACATTTGAATCAATCTATATAGATAGAAGATTCTACCATGAGTTCTAGTAAGAGGATCTATAAAATTATGCTGATGGAATACAATCCTTGATATATTTTTGTCTATCTAGATTATGATGTTAATGTTATTTATTTATTAGAAGCAAACCATCGGGCATGTCTATATATATATCTTTTTTCATTACATTTTTTAAAAGGAATTTTTATGTTCATGTTGACGTACACCATTTTTTTGCTTTATATAAGATATTATATTTTAAAAATATTATGTTTTACTAAGTATTTTAATATTTTTGTCATTTATATATATTTTGGTCACTCCCATTTTCCTGTTGCAATAATATTTTTCTCTTTCATTTTTATAGGTAGTCTAAGACTGACCTCATAATTTAGTCATTTACCCTAATAGAATATTTTTCTTGAGTGGGATCTTAATTCCCTATAAATTCATCCATAATCCTTGAGTTTTTTTTAGTTTAAAGTTTCTTATTTCAAAATATATTTTAAATAATTCATTAAAATTGTTTAATATTATTTAATACACTTCTATTCATCTTTTTGATTTTTCATATGTATTCATATATTCTATATTTTGTTTAATGTCAATTTTTAATGAAATATTATTTATAATTTTCATTGTAATTTAATTTTTTTTCCTATTATTATTGTGTGGATTTACATTTCTTATAAGGATCCACAAGATCATGGTGTTTTCATGCACCTTATTCTCATTATCAATCTAATGTATGTTATAAAAAAGGAACTCTAGTATCATATTATTTCTAATGTGATGATATTCTATATTGGGTATAATCTACATCGTCTATTTATGGAGGTGGATTAGATTAAAGAAAAAATAACGGATCTTATAGATTCATTTGCTATAGTAATATTACCTATAGGTGAGAAATTGATGATGGGATATAGTTTTAGATATTTTTATCACTTCCATCAAACAAATTTAGACAGATTACAATTTTAGTGTTCAAAAATTTAAAAAAATATCATGTAGGGGTAATTTTTAAAATTTTTTAATATAATATATATTTATGAATACTTCAATGGAAGATAAATATTTTATTGAATGTCAAAATAGGATGTGGAGAATTTGATATTGGATACAACTACATTTTTTAATTTATCAAGAAATGAATCTCAACTATGGGATTATTATTCACTTACAACACATAGTAAATTGTTGGATACATTATAATTTTATTTATTTTTTCTGATATATATTATTGAGATTATAACATCAGATATGGTGGTCCATATAGTGTTTAAAATGAGTTGATTGTAAACAGATTTTAATATATCATATAATTATTTTGAAATAGTTTACCTAAAATAAAAAATGATTTTTAATTTGTCCATTTATAATTTTGTATTAAAAATTATATGGAATAAGTGTATGGATTCATGGACCCCAAAATCATTTCACCATTGGTTAAAAACATGAATATTGAGGATCAGGAAAGTTATTTTTTAATTATTAAATTATAATGAAATTCAAATATAGTTGCTAACTTATCTCGGTAGCTAAAAAAATATCCAGTTATGTTTCTTGTATTTTAACATTTAAAAAAAATTTCTATAATATTATATGAGTCTCCACTTGATATTGGGAATTTTATTCTATAAGGGAAGACACTTTTATTAATCTTCCTTACAAGGTAATGTGTGACTATACATCATTAAATATTTAGAGACACATTCTTATTTATAAGAGAAATTATTTTCTAAAACTTCATTCCATTTTATATCCAATAGAAAATTTCGAAATAGATAATAGTATTCATATGTAGTCTCAAAATGAAATATTAAAATAAATATCATATATGTTCTGGAAAGGGTAAATTAATATTAAATTACAATAATTTTACATGTACAGAAAATTCATTTTACAATTTGAATACTCTTTTCAAACTGAATTTTGATAATAAATAATGAAAAAGCTAATAAGGATATTAAATATAAAGATATATGTTTTAAATAATTTTAAATTATAAATTCATATTTCAAAATTTCTTATTTTATTATATTTTTTAATTAGGTTATCATTATATTCAATTTATATATATGTATTAATATACATTCATTTCTACATGTATATGACTGATGAGACTCATGCATATATTAAGTAACATTTGAATAATTTAAATGAAATATCTATGTAATATTTTATAGTTTTGATTCATTTTCATTTTCTAATTTATATTTTTAATATTATGTTAAATGATTAAAAAAAAATAATTAGATTAATATTTAGGATAAAATAAATTATATTGGACCTATTACCTTTATTCTGCTACTACAACATTTTATTTTTCATGCAACATTTGGTGGTGGGAATCTAGTTTCATATTTAAATATAATTTTTTTTCTACATTACTAATTTTATAAATGATGTAGAAAATATCTTTTGATGCCTCATACTTTTTTATTATGTGTGAAAATAATTTTCAACATCAGGTATTTTATGTAAATAATTTTTATAATTGTTCTCAACATTTTTTATTATACAGGGGATGAAAATATGTCCTCCATTATTTATATTAATGTGATTTTCACCGAGTTTTTTTAAATAACTGATATTTAAAATTTTCTAAATATTTGTTAATATAATTGAAATTAATAATGTAGTTAAAAATACACTTTTTTGGTACCCTTTTTAACTGATATTAAACCCTAAAACCCCACCATAAAACCCACATTTTACCCTACTATCTATATGTAAATTGTTAACCAATTTAGTTATAGAATATAATGTTTCTGTTTTTCAATGTTGAGGGTTTTCATATGTATGGTGAATTTGAATCCTTCCACGTAAAGAACTATATATAATTACATAAATGGATTTTAATTTTTTTATTCATGTAAAAAAATATATCTAAATTTATTATAATTCTATGATATCCTATTTAATATTACACGTCTTCTAGATAATTTTATTTAATTATATAAATTTTCATTTTTATCATAAGTAAATTCACCATTAAAGAACATTGACTTCTAAAATTTCAGTTATCATTACATTAGTAGACAATATCCTTCATATCCTAATATAAATGGTAGGATCTTATAAAGCATCTATGTGGAACAAATTATTTTTATAAAACTCCCATTTTTTCGTAACTGGGACATTTTGTTATACAGTTAATATTTCATTCCCATTAATGACCTAAATTAATTCTCAAAGAACATAAATCTCTAATTTTTACAGAGTGTGGAATCCTATGTTTCTCTATATATATTTAGATTATTGTAACATTTCCTATGTATTTAGTTACATGTTAACTAATAAAAATAATTTTTTTATTATAGATTCTATATTAATATAGAGATTTTTATAACTAAAATGTAGAATTAACAACTTAAACTTATTTGGAATTGGTGGTAATTAATTACACATTATAATAAAATAAATTAATGGGATGTACATGAAACTTAAATTATCAATACTAATTAATCCATAAAGTCATTATATAAAATAATTTACAAATTAATACTTGAATTTAACGTTATTACATATAATAAAATACAATAATATTTGAAAAACATGGGATATAAAATAAGAAATCATAACAATAAAATAATGAAAAATTATATTATATAACTTTTAAATTAGTAAAATGGTTTTACATTATTTTTATAAGGTTGATAGTGATGAATGTAAGCTAATAGTCAAGCTCTTGATGTTTAATTTGAACATGGATGAGGTTTGTGTTGAATGTTTATAAATTTTAATGATGTTAAATTCCAGTTTTTAATAATAGTAAATGTAAAATCACCTTAGAGTTCTTTAATTGAAGGTATGAAGTGATAAAGTAGTCAACATAGATTCTATTAATGTTTAGGAGTATAATGAGAACAATAATTAAAATTATATTAAAATCAATAATAATCTCATAGTATAAAAAAACTATTTTTATTGATTTTAATCGTTCACCTATTGTTATAAATTTTAGAATTATATTGGCACATCATATTTTTTGGATGAATATTTTGTGGCCTAAAATAAAAAAATAAGTATTTGTGTTCTTAACTATATTTATTATATAATTCAACATGAACATTAAATAAAAATTTCCTATTATTTTTTTATTAACTGTGAATATAATAGTGTACGTGTTTGAAGAAATTAAAATTCTCTAGCGTAGATAACCGTCTATCATTATAAAATGATGATCCAATTAACTGCAGTCCAACTTCATCGTACTTTTGATGCTTCTTATTAATGACGATGGTTAATAAAAATGAAAATGTGAAACTATATGCTCAGTATAAACATTGAATATTATTTAAATGAAGTAGGAACGTCTATAATTTTGTATAATATCAGAGTCCAAAATACATGTTTACATTAGAATGTAAATAGTAAACTATATCATACACCATTTAATAACTATTGAATAAGTTATTATATAAAATTCACAAACCTGAAGAGGATTTCCCAATCAACCAATAATAAAATTTTTACCTAAGAAAAGAAATAGATAAAAAATTGATAAAGAAACTAAATCTAAACATTACTGTTACCATAGATGATCCATTACAACTCAGGTGGGTTATTCGAGCTCATCCAACATTTAATGGGATCTGGCCCTGATCAACACACTAATCATAAGGTTTTTAGATCCACAATGGTTCATATATATTTTTATAAAAAAATAGTATGTATCCACCACAGGGGGCCTTATATATCTTATATATTTTTTCAAGCATGAAATATATTATATAAATGTAATATCATGAATTACATATCGTTAAGTTGATTTTAAGAAATTACCAAGGCTCTGTGAATCTTGATCACACCATATTTGGACAATTTTATTATTTTTTGGAACAATAAAATCCATTCATATGTATATTTTAGTATCGTATGGTCTAACTAATGGGTATCAATTATCTTTTATGCTTCATGATAACTGTAATATATAATATTTACCTACAATCCATCACATCTATTCTTATTGGAATAAAATGTCATGTATCCATCCAATGCATGATCATAAAAATTGGGTGGTCATCATCCATCAATACCTAAATATAAAACACAAATTTTTAAAATCCCACTTTTTTATGAGGATGGTTAGATGACACCAAATACTGAAAATAAAAAAAATGATTGGGTATTTAGTTTCCAACCTATAAAACACTCTAATTAATTAAAACATAGTCATACCGGAAAAAATATGGTTGGAAGGAATCCAATACAACAAATTGTTAAAATGATGTTGTCGACATTGTTTTATGAATCCCACTCTAATAAACATCTTCAAATACCCACACACTATTTTTTAAAAAATATATTAAAATAACCCAATAAAAAATAATGATTGGGGTATGGATTTCAATCTTGAAACAATAATAATAGGTTCAGATAAATCAATATATTATCTCATCACCTACAACATTTATTATAATAATAGTTTTCTCGATTATTTTGAGATCCAAAAAATTATACTATTGACCAACTCATCCATTTCATTTGTATAAATGTTTATTTTTTTTAATAATGTGTCAGTAATTTTTTTAGTCAATGATTAAGTGGTTATTATTGGTGAATTTTTATAGATTCATTTAATTATCCTAGATTTCATTATTGAACAATTCTTCAAATAAATGTGATGATTTATAAGTCTAAACATAAATTTATAAGACCTTTAATTTGTAGATAACATTTTATACAAACAATTGAATGAATACAATGCATTTTTTCCAGAAGATTTGTGAAGAATAATTATGTGAAGAAATTATTTTTTATTTATTTGAAGTTGAGTAAGGAATGAAATTATAAATCATACATAAAATAAATATATCTATATGAATTTAACATTATAAAAAAATTTCCAACCCTTCGGTCGATCAAGGCATCAGTCAATCGTATATATGAGACCTAATGTTCAACCACATGGGATTTAATCAACATGAAATTCAAGGTAGATGGGTTAGTTAGTTTGGGAATTCATTTTGATAATAGAGTGTGTATGTGTTTGTGAAATGAATCAGAGTAGTTTTCATGCACATGTTTATGGGCCAACTCCAAATAGATTGAACCATGTAGATTAGTGTCTGAATTTGGTATGATTTCTTACAATCGTGTATGAGTTTAATGTGGTAGAGACATGGAATATTCTATATGGAATATATATTCAATTTGGAGAATAAAGGTGGGATGTATTTCATGATTATTTTTCCCCTATTTAAGAAGTTACAGATAAAAACATGGTCATCCAAACTAGTGTATCTGAGTCATCAGATCTTAAGTGTACGAATCCTTAATCCATGTGCATCAAACAATTTCATATATAATAGAGTTAAGGGAAGAACATGTGATGATTAATTACATTGTAACAATATCATTTATTAGGATTATATTCTAAGGTTATTAGACCATAACCCCCCATGAATGTAATCTCCATCATGAATTTATGAGATAACTCAATATATAAGCTTTAAATTAATTAAAACCAATTTATAATAGTTAGTATTGTGGGGATGGATTTATTCAAGCACAATAATTTAGAAGGATTAAATTATTTAAATAAAAAGGCATCTAATAGTAAGTCTATATCACATAAGAATATGAATCTTTGTTTCCAACAAAATAAATATAAAAATTTATAGTTTAAATTATTGAGACACAATGAAATTATCTTATAAATGATAATTCTCTAATAAATTCGAAAAAGAAATGTATATGGTGGTTCAAAGAATTTTGGATTGTTTCCTATTAATACAAACGGTGGGATGTGTTTTTCTCAACTTCTATTTTAAAAAAACTCATGTTTTTCATAAAAAAATATCCATAATTTACATTTCTTTTATGTGATGAATATGCCTATGTCGTATTCAACCAAGGTTAGATAATGGGAATCCCATGTTAATTATTATTGTTCGAAGAATGATAAATTTGTTTCATGAGGAAACGAGAAACTGTATGATGAAGCCATTATGAATTATGTGTGTTCACTATGATATATAGTAAACTAGGTTATGTGTAGGAGAAGTCTCACACTATTATTTTCTTGATGTGAACCACTAACATATGTAATACTCTTGAAAAGAGTAAAATACAATGCAAAAACAAACATTTTCATATATAATAATAGTTGTATCCTCATCCGTACTACCTATATGAATGGTTTTCATTGATTATTTATCTTATTTACATATACAAATAAGACAGTGAATGTGGATGAATTCATTCGTGAATGTATACACACATTGAAGATTAATAATATGAGTTACCCAATTAAAATATAAAATAATAAATAAGAAATTGTCACATGTTCTCAGTATTATATCCTGAGAAGACCATGCATGAATTGTATGAAGAACCCTTGAGTTGAAATGATCAAATAACTTATTATATAAAATAATTGTGGAAATTTTTTGGGAAATACTTGAACACATATTGTTGAGGTCATGAACTCATTATCGGAAGGAATAATAGCCTTAGATATAACAACTAAGAGATATTATATATTATAATTTACAAAATGAAACATAATATAATTTATTTCATTAATAAATAACATTATATTAGTCACCAATAAAACCAAATAAAATTCAATACCTTACAAATTGACAAAAAATATATAATTGAAACTCTAAAATGGGAAATAATCAATCACCCATATTTGTTAGAATCATCACAGCCACTATCATCACTATAAAAAAGGAAAACATATTAATAATCCAATCAACGTCATAGAAAATTAAAAATTTTTACCTTGGGAGTAATTTTATTGTCTATTTTTTGAAATACTGATATTTATTTATAGAAATAATTTAACCATTATAATTGTAATGTGATTGTATGAAAATTTACGTGGCCCTTTGGAATAGTAATCTGGTAGATAGAAATAATAACCTAGCCATTGAAATTGTAATATTACTTAAAAATAATATGTTTTCATATAAATATGTTTGATCGTGATTAATGTAATTTTGATAAATCCTATAATTCCCAAAAAATTTCTTGTTTATAAATGAAAAAATGGAACATTTTTAAATAACTTTATTTTATTTTATTTCATAAAAACAATATTTTTTATATCAAATATTATAATTAAATATGATATCAATTTATTTAGATAAAATTAATTTATTTTAAATAATAATATAAAAAGTTTCAAAGATTTATTATATTTAAACATTATAAAATACTTCAATTTTCAAATGAATAGTGAAAATACACATTCTGGCATATCTGATGTGTAATAAAATACATCATTCATGTTGTAATAAATTCCTAAAAATTTACGGAAAATTTAATTATGAAAAAAAAATCAATAAAGAAATAATTCATTAAAATACAATAAACTCACTTTCTGAAGAAAAAATGCAATTTACATAATATTATGTCCAATATGATCCCTGAAAATATAAAAAATATTGTCCAGATTATTTTTAATTATCAAATTATATTGAATTATATTCATGTTCAAAGTCATAAAATAATTTAGTTATATTTATATATTATTTGTAATGTCAAAAATTACCTTTACATGATTTCCCATTGATATATATTTTTATTATATTAAAAAAATACCCATATCCTCAAGTATAAAAAACCACTCTCCCTCCTATGGAAAATCACTCATTCTGCTATTTCCAATTCCATTACTGATCTAAAATACTCCATATCAATCTCCTATTAATACAACGATTTGTCATGGATTAAAAAAACCATACATAAAAGCAGGTTTTGTGTCGTATATGAGATTATACATACTAGATTATGTATGTTTTGATAAAATATTGTCTTTTTATACATTAATTTTGTTTTTCAAAACCAATTTCACAATAAAACGTTACAAGAGTAATTATTGAGTATTTCATCATTATATTATTGATTTCTTCCTATTGTAAAATTCATATTTATGGTATATATATATTTTAAACTATGCTTTCATACTCTCCCAACAATGTCCCATTTATAGTCAACTAAACACCAAT
Source organism: Viscum album (assembly GCA_963277665.1). Lineage (NCBI taxonomy): Eukaryota > Viridiplantae > Streptophyta > Magnoliopsida > Santalales > Viscaceae > Viscum > Viscum album. The sequence goes on along the minus strand of OY728157.1, from coordinate 37,184,475 downwards.
AGATAAATTTTCATGTCATCACAAATAACCATAATCAAGAATGTATATGATGAATTATATATTATAGAAAAAATTATTAAATATAATAGAATATTTATGATTTAATTCTAATAATGTATAAATTTTATTTAACAAAATCGAGAAATAAAATCAATAATGGAACATTATAAGTAATACATGAGGTTAAAATGACAACACTATAACTAACAATTTAACAAATAAAATAAAATCTCAATAACTAATAAATTGTGTAAAAATTTAAAAAAGTTAATTTTTTATCATTGTTTTAATAAAACATATGTTATTATTTCAGAGGCATGAAAGAGTCTACATAAAGAGGGAAGTAATGTAAGGGTGTCTGTTAACTTAATTACATTTCATTTGGTTATACATCATTAATATATATATTTTAGTAAGGATATTACATTATTGTCCCATTAATATCATTAATTTATTATTACCTTTTCTTTCTGGGATATACATGATTCCAACATTTTTAAGCCAAATATAATGATTTTCCAAAAATAGTATTCTTTCCAAAATAATTATTTGGATCCTCATGTGTTCTTTATAATCCAATGAAAAATGATTTCATAGTCCCATGTATGATCTCCATTATTGATTTCAAAACCCCATATTTTATTCATTAATTCATTGTTTTTAAAATCCTCATGAACCAAATTCTGTTGTATAGGTAATTTCATTAAATTAATTGTAATGTGTTTTCCGTATCATGCATCATTATGAAAATATTAAGATGTGATGGGTGGGCCCAAAATTACATAGGCTCCAATGCATTGTGTAGATTTCATGTTTCATAACATTTTGTGTTATATTATTTAACATGATGCTATATTTTTTTTCACAAGGATGATGTTACGATTATACACAAATGATATGTGTGAGCATGTTGCTAGCATTAGTATGTGGGGGTATTCGACCACCATGAAATGATGTTTCATATTTATTCATTCTTATATTTCATGAATTTATATAATGTTTCCCTAATTATTATAATGATGATCATATGCTTATGTTATGATGATGAAAATTATTATCAACCATATAATATTAATTCATGTCCCTTATTCATCAACTTACTGGGCTTTTAGTTCACCCATCTCATGAAATTATATCCTCAAAGGAAAACAAGTACTAAAGAGAATGTGAGATTTTATAAGTAAATTCAATAAATTATTAAAAAAATACTTATGTTTCACTATGTTATATTGATGTATGATAAATCTTAATATAAGACACTAATCCTTCAGATCCTTGATGGTAATGTTATTATGTAATTTATCTTAAAAATGATGTTTTAATCATGAATGAAAAATAATTTTCACTATATTTGTAATTGGATATATGGTTCAGTTAATTCGGGAATTTTGATTATATAAGTTTATGGAAAACTTTCAATATTTCAATTTATATGTAATGATCCATGAAACATTGTTTTATAAATTGTCTAAACATAGGGAACCCATGAGATATACCTTTAGAGTTAATATTATAAAATACTAAATTATTTATTGATGATTTTTTGACTCATGTTTTTTTTATATATTTATTATTTTATAAAATAGCGGGAACAAGAAGAATCAATTGAAAAACCCCATTTTTAGGGACAATGCATTGATTTTACGAATGACATCCAAATTCCTTTGGAGGAAGAGTTCCGAACATTATGTAAATCCTTAACCATTTTTTTATGATATGAATAATTAGTTGAACCATATAAAATTTAAAACTTCACAATAAAATATCAATTATCCAATGATTAATTTATGAAAAAATGGAAACTAACTTTTAGTCGATCATTAAATCCTCATGTCATGGAATAGTTAGTTAACTCAGTGAAGAAGATATTTTCAGTGCTCCACTATTAAGAGAATGAGAAAGTGACTATGTATATTTATTATCCAAATGTGGAAGCTTGTAAAATGGTGGTGTTTATAATGAAAAAAAATCCCTAAGGAATATTTGGAAGAGATCGAGTCAGAAGTCCTAAATAAAATATTACTTAACAAGTATTTCCATAAAACTCTTCAAAGAAAAATGAAATGATAATTTATTCATTTGAGAAAGAAGATGGTGAATCTTTCAAGGACTATGTTGAAACCTTCACAGGGTTCTCAATATATGCCTCCTTATTTTTATAAAAAATAATATAAACATAGATATATTCTTTAGTGCTATAAACAACCACTTAGAAAGGCTCTTGTTTTTCAAAATATTTTGAGTTACCATGAAGTGGTTCATTGTGATAAAATTTTAACAATGGTTTTTGTATTTCATAACATTATAAATTGGAATGGGAAGTGAATAATTTGGTATCAAGATGTTGGATCAAGAGAAAAAGGGGTAAAGATAGTACATCCACCCACATGTTATCAATTTAAAAAGAAACATTATAAAAATTTCCTAAATGGTATAGTGAAATAATTCAAGTACAAGAGAGAAGGCCACAAAACTAATGAATTTAGATCATACTTGAATAATTCATATAACATGATAGTGGAAATTATGTAACCACTTTATTCACGACCCATGGTTCAATGCTTCACATGGATAGAGCATGTGATCTATGTGAGCTAGTGCACTAAACTATGGATAATTGGGGGGTAACTAGGGTTAGTAACCATAAAATTAAAATGTATAAGATAAATCATATTCCAACACTACTTTATAAGATGGTCATTAAAATTAATTAATTATAAGTACACTTCTTATTCACTAAATAATGGAAATTTTTTTATTTCATTATCATTATATACATTCTTTTATATCTAAAATGATTTATAGAACTATTAAATTGAATCCCCGATTCCATAAATTAGATATATCATTAAATACACTAAATGGAATGATCATTTAAACCATATTGTTGTAATAATATCCTATTATTTTATTTGGGAATATTCTTCTATAAAATCTCAAAATCCTTTCTTTTGTGGAATGGGACACAATACTCAGAATAGATTGGAAATATTTATCTAGAGAAAAACATCACATATCGTTAAAGACGGATATCTCAATCAATATTCTGAACTATTTGATCCCCTTAATGAAATTAATGTTGGATTATAAATATCTATTTTAATATCAATAAATGGTGATGGTGATGATACCCTATGAAGAAGCATACCATGGCCAAATGATTGAGTCAATAGAATGCATCATCCTGGAAGAGATTTCCATTGTGAGGGAATACAGTGATGAGTTCCCTAAATAGATACTCAGTCAGACCATATATAATGAGGAATATTTCTCAATATACCTTATATCAACTTCCACTACTATCTAAAAATTCCCAATATAATTTTCCATAACGAACTAGAAGAGTTACAGAAGAAACTTATATAGCATTTACAAACACGGTTCATATGACCTAGTGTATCACCATGTTGTGTTCTATTTCACATTGTCAAGAAGAAGGATAAATAAATTTTGTATTGTTTTAATGATTCAGATCTCAAAAATATTAGCTTATAGAAAAAGTATCCTCCAGCAATGTTTTATGACTTGTTCAGTCATAATTGAGGAGCTCATTTTCTTCTCGACGGTGGATCTTCATTTTGGAGCTCATTAGCTATAGGTAAGAATGGATAATATTCATAATATATTATTATATATATGTTATGGGCCCAATTAGATCTTATTTATTCCATTAGGGATTAATAATTTCCCTATAATAATCGTGGATTTGTGGAATAAATAATTTATAAACCACCTAAAAACTATTTGGTAGTATTTGTCAATGATATTTTCAATTAAACCATTAGAAATTAGAAACATAATGAGAATGTAACTGTTGGTCTAGACATTTAATAAAGATGAAAATATATGATAAGTTCAGAAAAATTAAATTTCGGTTTGTATTAAGAATCATTTTTTGGGCATGTGATCCCAAGTGGGTTATATTTGTGGATCCTTCTAAGAAATATGTAATTGAGGAATCCCTTAGACCTACTTCTGTCAAATAAATTCATACTTGTATTGTCTTATATTTCTACTATTGAAATCCTCTAGGGAAGTTTTCTTAATTTCATATAATTCAATAAAATTTAACATTAAAAGTTGTAAAGTATAATTGGATGGAATAATGTGAAGAATGATTTATGGAGATCAATAAAAGGCAAATCCCTGCACTTATACTCACACTACCAAAAATTGGATAAGGTAATGTGATATATAATGATGATTTATAGAATGTATTGTGTTGTATACTCATGTATAATGATAAATTGATACCTTATGCCTCACAATTATTGATGATCCCTTTGAACAGCTACCCAACATAAGATCTACAATAAGCATATATTATCATCACTTTTTATATTTTTCAGCACTACATATATATTTAATACTGTGTTATTAATACTATTCAAAATGTTCTGCAACATATAGTATTAGAAATTTACATACAGATATGTAAATAAGATAATTAGAGCTAATATATGACTACAATTTCCTTATTTACTACAATCTATAATAGAGAACCTGATAGTTGAATATCGTAATAGAAAATAACCTACTACATTATCCATGACACACATTAAGAAACTCCATATCTACAAGGATTTTAAAATTATGGATATGGGAATCATAATGTTAGTGAATACATCCTACATTTCCCAAATTATTTTCCAACAATCTATCCAAGGGAATATTAATATGTCATATTTTGATTATATGGAGCTTAAAAATAATGCAAATGAAGGGATGGTTCATGAAATCCATAAAAATTATGATGGGGGTGATATAGTTTGGTATAAGGATTTGTGTGCCTTCATCACCTGAGATAAATAAAGTGATATTTTAAAATTCTCAAAGCTCAATTTTTTTATCAATACTAGATGTGAAAAATGTATCATGATCAAAGAGAGACCATTAGTTGGGATAAAATGAATAAGGAAATTTCAAAGTATATATCATTGGATTTGGTATGAAATCATGTTAAAGTATAGTGAAATAAGTCCAAAGGGTAGATGAAATCGTTGCTCATACCCATATGGAGAAGAAATAATTCCACAATAGACTTTTTTATGGGTCTTCAGAAGTCATCGTTATTATACAATGTGATATGGGTTGTGGTGGATAGACTCCCCAATACGCATCAAATCATTTATATTATATTATATTTCATTCTTTCACAACAGTTTATATATTTATGATCAAGTGGTGAGGCTGTATTGGTTACCATATATCATTATCCAATATTTACATGTATATTCAGGATAATCATTCAACTTGATTTCTGTATTCAATTGAATTTCATCGTGGCCCATCACCCCAAAATTGATGGATATTATAAAAGGACTATTCAATAAATTTATAAAGTAGTAAGGGACTACTCAATAGAATTGAATGGTGGATGGGATCCACATCTTCCATTTTTTTGTTCCCATATGAAAACAACTTCCACTCAATTATTCAAATGGATCTATATGAATCTATATGGTAATAGATGTATAAATCCAACTTTTTGGGATGAGGATAGGTAATAAAAGTTGAACGAACCTGATCTTGTTAATGAGATGATATAATAGGTTCATCCCATCTAGTAAAATATAAAAGTTTCTCCTAGCTGACAGTACTATTAGGCTGAAAATGGTCAAACTGACTATGATTTTGATATTTGAGATAAATATTTCATTTTAATATCTCTATGGAATAGATTCATGAGGTATGGAAAGAAATGGAATCTTATCCCTAGGTACATTTTCCCATTATAGATACTTGGTCACATAAGAGTATATGACTAAGGATTTTACTTCCACCATGTATATATCATGTTCATGATGTGTTTCACATATCACTCCTTGAGAATTACATACATAAACCATCATTTTTATAGAATCCAAAGATAGTAAAACTAAAGAATGACTTCTCATATGAGGAAAAACTTGTGAGTATCTTGGATAGTGCTAAGAATGTTACAGCCAACAAAACACCCCACCTTGTCATTTTTTTATGTAGTGACTATAGGATTCACAATGAGACATGGGAACCAAATGAAATATTGAAAAAAATGCACCCTAACAAGTTCTCAACTATAAATATTAATTGAAATTTTATGGATGATATTTTTAAGGGGGGAGAAATTTAATGACTGAGATATTAAAAATGATAATATACTATATATTTGTAACACACATAAGAAAACTAACAATATTTGTTTACATTAATAAATACAGCTATATTAGTTACCAATGGATAAAAATAAAAATTATAATTCCAATCAAAGAAATATCAGGATTAAAATACTCTCAAAAATATTGTCAAAATTTTAATAACCTGTATTTTAAATTATTTTATTAATATATATATTATATGTTAAAATTTACAATTACATATGAATTAATTTTATTTTATTGAATGAATATAATTTTTTAAGTTAGAACATCAAAATATTCTCTGAGTTATTTTTTGGAATATTTTTTAAAAAAAAAATTCTAATGAATAGTGAAAATAAATTTGTCACATAATAAGTTAATATGTAATGACATCTTTCATGAATATATAATGAATTAATTACATAAATAGATAGTGTTTTGGCCAAAAAATATTAAATTATATAGTGATATATTAAAATACAATAAACATAATTTCCATACCAAAAGAACACTTTCCAAAACCTAATGTCAAAAGTGATAACTTAAAATAATTTTTCCTCACTTATATTTTTAGCAAACAAATATATTAGAAATATAAATGTATTTTATAAATTATAGACCATTATATTATAACAATATATTATTGAGGTGGTGTATGCTGCAACTTTGGAACATGGTTTGTCCAGCCGCACATCTAAATTTTGAGCCCCTTGATTTTTGGTAAAATTATAAAATTTACCTTAATTAAATATTAGGTTGAAGTTCCTCTTTCGTTTAATTATGAGAATATATTTTTTCCCATTTTTCATCTATGGTGTGATTTTCCTCCACCCATCGATGGTCTTTGATAAATTATTCTCTAGAAAACCAATTTGAACACCATTAGTGTATTTAGATTCCTATTAGAGAGTTATTAATTTTGAATTATTCTTTTAATTATTTGTATTCTTCTAAACTAATTTATTTTGGCAGAGATTCTCACACTATATTTTAATAGTTTCCATCTATTTTTCCATTATCATTTGATCTAAACCAAACTTATGTATGATACATGGAAAGTACTCATCCCCGGACATATGGTAGGTGGTCTAGTATATATCCATCTAATTTGAGATGTTTCATTATATTCATTGTTTTCAAAACAAACATTTTACCATGAATTCCACCTAAATTGAATCTTACAACCATGTATTTCCTTAATTAAGAACTTAATGACTCACTTGGGTCACTTCCAATTGTTTCCAACCCTTTAGGTATAGAGATGACATTGAAATTGTTATTATAAACTCTTAAATGTCAAAAAAATAATTTATATGGTTTTTAAATGCCTTATAAGTTATATAATTATAATGAATTTATGGAATGTGAGTGGTACTACCACGTCAATTGAATAAATAGAAACATGTTTATTCCCTAGTAAATAATGAAATTTTAATGAAGTATTGATTATTTTTTGATCTTGTTGAAGCCATTGACTATTTTTCACTACTAATGAATAGGAAAGGTGACACATATGAATTATGATATATAGGTATGGATAACCTTACAATTATATATGGGCATGATTATCTTTATTGAAATATACCCGAATGTTGATCCTTGTGGATTATGAACTATGGTTATATGACCATAGTGACCCTATTATTATTAATAAAAAATTGAAATCCAACTATTAAGATATGGGAATGTAATCCTTTATAGTAGAGACACTGATCCATGTCGACCCTTATTAATTATGATATGGGGGTATGGAGACCCAATTGATATGATTAGGGAAATGAAACCCTATTAATATGATTATATCATGGTTACATACCATTTATATATAATTTACAATTTCCCTTATACTTGTGATACCTGGCTTGGTGCCCTTTACACTACGATACTAGGCATGGTGTCCCTTTACACTTGAGAGACACGTGATCTTACTTATAGATTCCATAGTTCCACCATTGGTCCATTATAGTAATAATATCCATAAATATGGCATTAGATTTCACTAAATATGTATACTATATATATGTATACATAAGGTAACTTGTTTAAATATTATCTAGCACGGGTTTCAATACACCGTATCTACCTGGTATCCTTTTGGAACTATAGTTGAACCATTATAGCTTTTATTACTGCTTACCATTATATTTTCAGACTAGTCATATAATATGGGTTATCAGTTATTTATAGACACCATTAGTGGTGTAATACTGAGTTCATCACATTACATACCTGAGATACTAATGGTACTCTTAATATTTTTGTTGATGAATGTAAGGAAAAGGTATAGTAACTAGTTTTTCATATATTATTTTTTATAACATACATATTGGGGACCAAATAAATGAACTATCTATCATTAGTCTATTTGAGATAGAATTTTTGGTTTTTATTTCTTTTAAAACATGTACTGTATTGAATTCATGTTTCCATACCGGGTAATTTAATTATGATAGAAACATGAAATTACACAGTTCTATATATATTTATTGATATTGTTGATGTTGGTTATTTATTGTTTTCGTTTTTATTCCTCCAAATTTAATTTCTTTATTATGATTTCATTATTAATTTATTTACATCACTGTGTTACTGCTCTTCTCATGAGGGTATATTCTTCCAAATGTACATCTTGGACCCTTGCTGGTAGTCAGATGTCCCTGGCATATGGTAGGGTACGATTGAGGCCATGGGTTCCACAAACATGAGGTGGTTTTATTGGCATCTAGTTTATGTTTTCAAAAATAATAAGAGAGAAATATTCACTTTTTTTGTCTTATGATTTAGCAAAAATTAGATAGTATAGTAGGAATGTTTATGAATATAGTAATTTGGCATTATTAGGGAACCTAATCCATTTATAAAGAGAGTCCAAATCACCGAAAATGTGATATTTTGTTCTTTTTAATTCATATTATAGAATCCTTGATTCCACAGTTGGGTGATTCCTTAGACATGGAATGGTAATTTTTATGATTGTGGTTTATATAATTTCTATTAAAGATTTGGAAATTAATCATGATCATGCATCATATTAGGAACCATTCTGGAAATATATTTCATGCATTTTGTCATTCCATGTTTACTGATATTAATTCTTTTCTATAGAATGTGTTATTTTTAATTCATGTATCCATGAATTGAGAAAATATTTTATATAGGGAAATTACATCTGGGTGAATGATATTGAATGGATTACACACAACAAATTATATCATCCATGTTATCTTACAAATTTTATTTGGGGATCCCTAATGAACATTAAAAACGTATAAATGAAAAGGTAATTAAATGAAATTTAATTATTAAATTAATTGTCCACTACTGAATATGGAAGATAATTAAAATTTAAATGGTTTTTTCTACTATATATTGATACTTAAACTCTGTATATTGAATCCATATATATATAAAAAGAGCATGACCTAGAAACAACTATGACAATGGGATTTAAGAACCACTTCATGTGTCCTAGATAATGGTTCCTATCACCTAATCCAAGATTTATGGAAAAGAAATAGGGTTGTTATTGTCACATTTGAAGTGGTGTACCTATTCTATTAATATATTTTTGATCATTTCCATTAAAGAAACCCATATGATACATGTGCTAGGAATTGATATAGATACTCTTACACCTTTTCTTCTATTCATTCCCCAGGATGGTGGAGATAACCATGCCTCAACGGGGGTGGGCCCTAAGCTACCATTTAGACCTCCAATAGTGCCACATATTTCTGCACCTTCTACCCTAGATGCATGAAATTATTCCTAGTTTATATGGTAGTTTCATTTGATTATATAGACTATACTAGGAGGTTCACTATATACACATTTTATGAAAGTGTTGATGATGGTGTTTCAGCTACTTTATCCACAAAAATTTTCATATGATGGTGGGAAATATGATGCATATATATGATTGGAGAGAGTTTAAACTACCATATATAATCATCAGACACCTGTTAAGAGGAGTTTAAATCAATAAAAAAATTTACTCATGGATCTGCCAACTAATCCTGGGATATTCTAAACTATGTTGATTCATAGAAAGATGAGATTTTGAGGGTTTTAAAGTCAATATTATATAACTATTTTATCCATGATACACTAAGTGATATCTATGCTAGTGATTTCATGAACATATAGAAGAGTTCATTGTTTGTTTTTGTACTTCTCAACTGATTTTATAGATACATATCACATTAAACATGTCTATCCTGCTAATGATATAATGATAATGAGATTATTTGGATATGAGATTAGGTAACCTATTTGTTTTGATGTAATCTTTATATTTTTGACTAGTGTATCTGATTTAATTGACTAGGAAATCGTCATTAAGTGGAGCCTAAAAGAAGATGATGGTGTGATACAAGAAGTCTTAGAACTAATATTGGTTAATGATTTGATATGTAGTCAGAATTGACACTTTGAGGATACCCACGCATGTAGAAGAAACAAAGAGACACCCAATGATAGTCACATGGTTTTTCAATAGTGTAGGATCACTTAACATAATAAGCCCTAGATTCCCAAAGTCCCCATTGATTGATGAGGGTGTGGTAGGTTTGGGAATCTATAGAACTTTTGTAGTACCTTCCAATTTGTTCATATCAGGTAAATAATGATATCTTCTTCTCCATCAATAGTTTGATCAATATCACCTTTGAGTGATGGTTTATGGTGTAATTCTATCCATATAGGTAAATGTGGAGGTCATGGATAAGGTACCTAAGTGTATAATACATTATACTAGAAAATAAGACCTACTCAGTATAGTCATGTTAATACACAGATCCGAGAATCATGCCAAATTCATTCATTGCAACCTATTCTAGAGAAGGAGAGTGTTGGGCCATCTATATTTCTAGTTACTATTATAGTAGAATTTATTAATGTATATACAATATTTTACATTCATTAATCACATTAATTCACCTCTATACCAGTTGTGGAAATCATTGGGCATGATTTTGAGTGATCATGGGGCATTATTACACTTCACGCCCCTTTGGGTATATCTTTAGAGGGTTTAATATATTGATGGGAATTCCCCCATGAGGTAAGAATCCATAATTTATTATGGGACCTATTTATCCTTAAAATTATGGTCTTTAATTTAGTTATCATTAAGTACTATATAGTCCCCTATCATTCATATGTGTATTGATATTTCCAAAGGGTGTCATTTATATTACCATAGGGTGGTATTTACCTTTACATGGATAAATAGGAAATCCTAGAAGGAATAGATTGATTATAGCTTCCTGGGATAGCTGGAGTGTCAATGCTGATCACTTTACCCAATAAGGATGATCATGGATCTTTTCATGTGGAATTACAACCTATATTCGATCATTTTTTGGATGTTTTACCTGATCAATTTTCTGAACTACCTCTTATGAGAGAGGTATAATTTAATATCAATATAGTTACTAGAATTACACTAATATAAATTCCACTTTATAGGAAGTTTATTGTAGAGTTTCTGGTGCTCAATAAGTTACATAAGGATTTAGATGCCAATGGTTTTATCCAGCCAAGTATAATGTCAATTTTTTGAAAAATTAAGATAGAAATCATAAGATATGTTTTCATTGTAAATAATTGAACTTGAAAAATCTGATGAACTAGTATAAATTACCTAAAATTGATGACCCTGTATACCAGCTTAGAGGAAAGTGGTAATTTGCAACGATCTATTCGAGATATAGCTATCACCATGTTCATGTTAGACCATTAGATATACCATGTATGGATTTATATAGTAAGTATGGTTTATTTGAGTATTTAGTTATGTCACTCTGTCTCACAAGTATGCATTCCGCCATTAAGTATTTAATTAATTATATTTTAGAACTATTTCAAGATTCAATTATAGTGGTTTTTATAGACGATATCAAGCAATATTTTCATACTCGAAGTTACCATGCTAATCATCTTAAGAAATTTCTGAGAAAATTTGTTACAACCTTCTATATCCAATTCTCAAAAATTGTCATATCAATATTGATAAGGTTTTCCTCTTAGGTCATAATATCTCATTGGGCAGTGTATTAGTTGACCCATAGAAGGACATAGTTTCTTTACCTATTAATAAACCATGAATGTATTTATCATACAATGTTTCTTGGGGCATTATTATTACTAAAACAATTTCATTTTAGAAAAATCATGGTTATCAATAGCTCGTATATGCTTTAATAAGAAGGGGTTGATGTTTATATGGTAAGAAGACATGGAGACATCCTTTTTTTAGTTGAAATGGATGTTGACGTTAAAACTTATCATTATTATTTATGAGATGAGATGATGTTATATATTCTATTGTGATGCATCAAGCATCAATCTAGGGGATGTTCTGATATAGGAATATTGAGTCGTTGTATATATTTTGTAGTCGGTGAGGCCTCATATAAATAATTACTAGATTTATGATATCGAGTAAAAAACCAGTGTTCATGATTTTTTTCTCTTGTGTTATCACCTACTCAGAGTGTATTTTTTGGTGTTTTTAAACAAAATATGTCTCCCATATATTTTTCCACATATTTTCATGAATCATAAGAAACAATAATGGGATGAATACCTAAATTTATTTGGATTTGATCATCCATATATTCATAGAATGGGAATTACAGCTTTCGATTGCCTATGGGTGATGACATAAACATAGGTATTTCTAATGTCTAGGAGAGAGTGGAAAATTATAGCCATTTTTTTAGATTCAAATTTATATTCATCAACAACATGGATATTTTATACCTGATTTTTTATCACTGACATCATCACTTGTGGATAGATTGAAGATGTTGTATTTTATAGATCATGATGGTTGGTATAATGGGATTGTATTTTTCAAGTGGGAATGCCTGTAAATTCTTATATTAATAGAGATGCAATACTACATATATATTGGTTCGTTAGGCTATCAAAATATATAACATAGGATCTGATTCTAGAGTAAAATGCTTCATAGTGGGTTGTTCATCTAGGCCTCTCCATGATGTATCATGATATGTGTCTCCATTATTCATGTATTTGGATGAACCATATCATAATAGGTTTAATCAGAAGTTTTTATACCTGTCAACAGGTGAACATGGAGAAAACATGACTATATGGATTGTTACATATGATACCAGTTCTAGAAATGAAATGAGAACAAGTAATAATGGATTTATTTGTTGTATTATTAAGTTAACTTCAAGGTAGTGACATGGATTGGGTAGTCATGGATCCAGTAAAAATGGTATATGAGTTCATATCTGAGACACATTACCATTTCATGATTGGGAATAATGTATGTTTTTGAGATTGTATAGATACACAATGATGCAAAAACTATCATTTTAGATATGGAATCTCATTTCACATAGTGTTTTTAGCAGGTGTTTTGTAGATCAGTGGGTATAGACGTAGATCTATGAACATATTTACACCCTCAGACCAATGGATAGTTGGGATAGACTATATAGGTGTTAGAGGATATTCTATGAGAAGGATTCAATGATATTGGAAGTTCATGGGAAAATAATACCACTATCATTGGATTTCTATATAATAAAAGCATTCATGAAAAAATTCAGAAGGCTTTATTGGAGGCATAATATGGTGGAACATGTTTCCACCATTGTTCTAGTTATATGAATGACTGGAAGTGATACTAGATCCTTATCATGTGCAGAAGATATCAGAGATATTTTAGCTGATGTGAAAGAATATATATACTTCACATTTTAGATATAAATCATACAATGATGATCATCAATGACATCTAGAGTCATAGGATGGGTAGAATTTATATTTATGGGTATCACATTCACATTAACATATATGGATGAGGATGAAAAGGAATAGTTTTCATCATTTTGTTTAGTTATATGAGATTTTGGATAGATTCTAGTTGAATGAATATAGGTTTCAATTACCTAAGAGTTACCATTCGATGGAAAACATCATTCACATATCATATTTTCACTTTTACCATGAAAACTCTTCTAATGATTATGATCCTAAAGATGGTGAGCTTGATATCGAATATTCTATAGAGGAGTATCCATTAGGCATCATTGATCATAACATGAAGCCTCTTGAAGTTCAATCAATCCATGTAGTTCTGATGATATGGTTTTATGGTGGAGTATAAAAAGAAACATGGGAGTGGGAAGCTGACATACTTTCCCATTGGTCAGAGTTATTCTCATATGGTGTTCCACCACCCATTTATGGGAAACATAACGATGAGTTTTTTTAATGGGATAAACATTAAGAACTGGTTTTCTCTATGAGGTATTATTCATTTATCTTTCATTTATACTCATTTTTTTGACATAATATTAATACAATATGATGATTTGGTGGATAAAACATTGTTTAGGGATTTTTGAGGCATCAAAACCTGACTGATGGAAAAAATATTTTAATCACACAGTCAACAGAAATAATATAGCATATTCGTCATAGATTATTTTAATCGATTGGAGTGTTTAGTGGGTATAAAAATTCCAAAATTTTTGATAATATTATTCATTTATTTGTCCATGCCCATGAGTGTACTGTATAGTCTTCAAGAGAACAAAATATAATGGTTTTTCATGGTATCCCAAACACTGTTCATAATCTATGCTATAGGCTTATTGAGGAAGTTAATGATGCATAGTTGGAACAAAATTTGGCCTACCATGAAACCAATCTATGTGATCCCTATATTTTGGGTAAAATTACCAAATTTCCATTAATGAAATATTTGTTTAAAACAAATTTTTCTTATCACTATTCAAGGTGACATCTTACTCATTTTTCCTCCTCTGATTGATTTTCATCAATCAAAATTTTATTGTTGATAATGCATCCATCCATACTCTGATTCGATCATAATAAATCTCATTAGATTAACCTTAGTGATTTAATTATTCCCCTTTCACCGTTCAATCTACTTATTCCTCTCAATATTGTTATTTTGGATTAGGGCCATACATCCTACTTTCATGGTGTCCTCAATAATTGATGTTCAGTTCGTATCTGGAACAAACCAATAGCTAATACTGGATGAGTGCACCCATATATGAATAAATAAGGTTGTCTAATATCAATCCCTCAAATTTAATATGTTTTATAATATGAATTAATTGGTACATGTCCATTTCACTATGTAGTTCCCATAAATTTAATCTTGTTACACTTTATTTCCTTAATTTAGAAACTAATGGCTCTATTATGTCTCCAATAATTTTATCCACCGCATGAGGTGTTCCAAGGAAATTTCCGTAGTTATTATAAAGGATTAAATGAACAAACTTTTATTTATATTGTTTCTTTATTGTCGATCATGTAAAATAATTATAATGGACTGAATTAATGTGAGTTATATAAACAAATCACTTGATTAAATTAGACAATGGTTACACCCTTGTAATAATGAAATCTCAATGACCTATTGAGTATATGTTTCCTCGTATTGATGTGGTTCACTACATTTCCATGTTAATGAATCAGTATGGTAACCCATATGAGTTATGATATACTAGCATGATGACCCTTAATGTAATATACTAACTTGAAAATTGTTATTATAATATTAGGTCATGTCAACCCATGTAGATAATGATATATTTTTATACAAACATAATGACCCATTTATTATGATTCTGGAAGAATGACACAATTATTATGATATGGGTCGGGCATCCCTTAACCATGTGACATAGGGAAATGAAGACCCGTATTAATTATGATACATGGTAATAGAGACCAATTATAAATGATTTGGGAATAGGGACCTTATTAATATGATTCAGGGATAAACATCCTACAATAATGATATTTGTAAGGGAAGAAATTTTTATTGAGATACTAGAAATATTACCCCTTATTATGTGATTACAACCATTATATAACTTTAAAATTTTGAGATTCATGCTACTATTTATGGATTATAGAGTTAAGTATCAAGCCCACTCTTTTTGAATTATCCTTATATATGGCTATAGTCATCAATATGTTTATATGCAAAATATTTATATACATAAGGTTCCTTATTTAGGGATTATCCATCATGGGCCAATGGAGATATTTGTTAGCCTAGTATCCATCTACAATTGGAGAAGAACCTTTATTGTTTTTATTAATGCATACCACTATATCTACACACTTCTCATATTTAATTCACTACATGGATATTTATAGACATCATCGCACACATTCTATTCTGGCAATTCTACTCGAGTAGATTATATTGATGTTGGTAGGGAAATGGGGAAGCAACGATTTTTTGATAAATGATATTTTTCATAGCTTGGAAATAGGGGATCGGGGGTATGATTTATTTATTGTGATAATATTTGAGATGTCATTTTTGAATTATTATTATTGTGATATATTAATTATATTGAATGCATGATTTTAATAAAACCTTTTCACTTTATATAGAAACATGATATTACATCCTTATATATACGATTATGGATATTTTTTTATTGATTATTATTTGATTCTATACCTTCCACGATTATTTATTTATTATGCTTCCACTACTAATCAACTAACTTCATTCTTGTCCTAATATTATCAAGACTGTATAGTCTCCCCAATGTATATCCTTGGACAAACACTTATAGTTTGTAACATTTAGAGTATGGAGAAGTGCAGTTGAGGCTATGTGGCCCACTAACTCAGGGCACCATTTATTGGTATCTAGGTCATAAATTTCCCTTAAATTTGATATACTGTTATATTTATTTTTAAAAATAGCCCTCTCCTAATGTATATATAACCCACTTCCCTTCTATTGGATCACTACTCATACCTCTCTATAAAATGTCAATAATACACTAAAATACCTACTATATATCCCTTTATAATATATGGTAATTTTTTAAAGTAAACTCTCCTTAAACATAATGGATTTTTTAGTGTTTTATATGAGAACTACACCAAGGATTAAGTGAGCTTTGATCAACTCTTCTCATTCACTTTATTCTTATCCTTAATTTTTCACAACCCATTTCACAACGAAAATATTCAATAACAATCACTAAAAAGATAAAATTATATTAATCATGTTAACCTAGTGGAATTATCATATTTATGATATAATTAAATTTAAATATTATCTTTTCTTTTCTCCCAACAATGCCCCATCAAAGGCATGTTTACCACCCAAGGAGAAATATCTAGGTCAACACTTATAACCATAACCATGGATGAATACTATGAATTATATATAATATATTAACCAGTCATACATCTATTAATTTCATATATAATTAAATATACTTATATATAAATTCCATTGGAAAAAATAACCAAATAGTGGAAAAAAATTTATTTTTAATTAAAACATGATATAAAATAGAGTTCCACATAACTATTGAAATGAAGAAAAATAATCCAATAATGAAAATTTATAAGTAGTGGTAATAATATAATAAATCACTATTTGAATAATTTTTAAATAAATTTATGTATATGATTGATTATTCCTCAAAGAGAAAAAATAATTTGAGATTCAAGGAATAAGGATTCATGAACCAAACTCCAATTTCATGGGTTTTCATATTTCACATTAATTTATGTGTGGATATTCATTTAGGAGTTCTTAAATATTATTTAATTTTTACTAAATTTTATCTTCGCATTGTTTCATTAACCATTATTTTATATGATAACACAATTATTTTCCAAAAAGTGTTTAATTTCTAAAACAAATCATCAAATCCTCATGAGTTCGTAATTGTCAAATGAAAATTCCGAAGAATGATATCCATTAATAATTTTAGAACCCCAAATTTAATTCAATAATATATTCACAATGATATCATTATGAAACTAATTATGTTACATGGTTTAATTTATGACTACGATTGTAATATTTTTTTGTGGAAAGGATGATTTTCTAAATATTATGATGTGACAGGTGGGCATAGAATTATATATCCCTTTAGTCCATTATCTTATGTGATGTATCATATGAGAATTTATTAATATGCCAACTAAAGATTCTATAATTGGTAACAATGATGATTCCATTATTATAAATATACATTATGCATCATAATGATGCAATCTTTGGTCAAAACTATGTGTGATTTTTTACCATTATACCTTGATGTTTTATTTTTATAAATTTACACATTCTATAACATTATCTAATATGAATGTCAGGATTATGATAATGGTACTATTATAATTATATGATGGATATGATTTTTCTCAACCATGTTATGGGGATTCATGTTCCATATTGATCACTTTATAGGGCTTTAATCCCACTTTTTTCTTCGATGTATGTCCTAAAGTTACTACATGTAAAATTGATAATGTGAAATTTTATAAGGATAGAGAGGAAGGATTTAAATAAATTTTTACATTTTTTATGCATAATTGATGTGTGAGATTAATTTACATAAGACACTAAACCATTGGGTATTGTACTGTAAATGAATTATGTTGTTTATCTTATGAATTATATAATATTCAGGTATGAAAAAATCATGGTAGTGATATGAGTTATTTTCCATTAAGGAAATTGGCCAGTATATGTGATCATATTTTATAGATTATGACCAACATAATTGAATAGTAGATGATTAATGTACATGTCCATTAAAATTTTAAGATAAATCTTGGAATATTGTCGAGGAATATTAAATATCATCCTACTATGGAAAAAAAATTAAACAAAGGAGAATTATTCTAATTGGTTTTAGGAGTAGGTGAAAGTTCAAGATGGTTTTAAGAGAAGAAGGTGTTTCTTGTTAGAGATAGTGAGTTTGATGTATTTAAGTAGATCAATAATCAATTGAATAATATTAGTTGGAGATAGAAAAATAAGCTGTGTCTAGGTTGTATGGGTAACATAATAAGTCTCATGGTTGGAGTTTTGATCATTACAATCACATGTTTGACTGCGATGAATCAATTTACATGGGTAGTATCTAGTTTCATTAAAGTTTATTCCATTACTGAACTTTTTAAATCATATTTCATTCTAAATCCATAATTTCAACCATACATGATCTTATTATAGAGACCCTATCTTTTCATAAAATAACATTAAATAAATTTTTTAGAATACATTAAATAGTATACAATCTCTTAAACACCATACTTTTATAGTGCCTTTAAAAACATGAAAACATAAACACTTATACATAAGTGATATAAATTATCTCCCATTAAGTTCTTCTTGAAATTCAAAAATCACAGGAACATCAAACATAATGCATATCTTCATAGAATGGGGGAAGATATCATTGAAAGGGGTGAGCTCAACTGCATGGTATGGTTAAACATGGGAGATATGTATGCATAATAATGAGCCTAAGGGTATGAGAACATGATCATGAAAATATAATATCATGACCTACATATCATAGATCATATACATGAATCATGAAATAAATCTTGGATGTTCAAATTACATGAATCATAAGTAAATAAATAAAATAATACATGAAATCAAAGCATGGGAATAAAACATTGAATTGTTAGAGACACATAAGCATATATATTTTTATTTTTATAATAGTCACGACATTGTTTCTAAGACCATCTTATTGGACAATGTTCTTTACTAAATCAGGATCACACCCTATTTGATCCATATATTACCAAACTAAGTTAACCCTACATTCTATCCCTATATTAGTTAAATGAGTTCATTTCCTATTCTACCCCTGTAATAGTGTACCATGTTTATTTTCTATTCCATTGATGTATATCACTTGATATATAAATTTTTAATCCGATCATTGCAGGGAGATATATTTCCCACCAATCTCATAGTGAACTAATAAATAAATGTTCCACTAGATCATATATATCCATATCATAATCAATTAAGTGAAACAAGTATTATAAACATGTTATTATATAATTACTTTTGGATAGATACATTTTTCCTAATAATCTCATTGTTAATATTACACATAAGAAGAAGCGAGTTTCAAAATCATATAACCCATTAAAGAGAAATGGGATTCAAAAACATATAACTCGTGAAAGAGGAACGAGTTTCATCATCATAATGAAATCATAATATAATCCATTTAGAGAAAACATATGAATGAAAAATCCAAATAATTCCCTCAAGAAGGAATTAGTATCAACAATGGTTGTTATAATATTTGGGAAATAAATTTTAAAGATATTTTAGTGACATTCCTTGAGTAAAATATCCATTCTGAATAGATTATTGTTAAACATAAACATTTTTAAAAACAATTCATAGAAAATTGAATTTAAAAAAAATATTAGATGCATTGAAAACCATAAAATGATATAAAATAATTAATCATTGAAAATTTTATTCAAATATCTTTTAAAAACATTTTTTAAAACATAGTATTTGAATGAAATAGATTTCTGACCTAAGAGAGAGAAAAACAAATTTTACATAAAAACACTATCTTATGTAGCCATGATTCAAAAAACGGTACTAATATATGGATATATCATTATTAAATATATGATAAGTAAACTCAATATTGTTCATGAGAAATTAATCATAATATTTCATCATAGGAATCATAAAAAAAATCTTCAAAAGCGATGAGATTCTATCGATAATGTACTATAACATGTTAACATGGTATCATACTATCCATATAAGAAAACAAAATTTAATGAAAAATAAAATGTCAAAAATGAATATGAATTCATTATATAATATGTAATATGGATGCATATACACGCTTAAATAATATTTAGGTCTATTACAAAACATGAGTCTTAAAGAAGGTAAATTGAGACAAAACTGTTTTACCAATTTGGTAACTTTTGAAACATAAAACCTAAGGAAGAAAGATCATAGAAAGAATATTTTAATACCACTAAAATAATGTATAATACAAATTTAATTAAATAATTATTAGTAAATCCACCAAATAGAACAAAATAGTGTTGAAAATAGTATTTATATAACAGAAATAAATATTGAGATGAAACCCCCTTACATTTTGACTTGACTCACTCCATAATCATTATAACCATTTGTATAATAAATATAAATTTATAGTAAATATTTTAAATTAATATATTCTTATATATAATACTAATATTTATTTAATATGGCCCAACATTACCCACTTGTTAATAATCTTATGTTAAAGTGTCAGTCTGGGTAAAATTTTGTTTAATCTTCAAATGTGTCTTAATTTGTTAATTCATTAGAATTTATAATTTAAATAATGATTTAAATAATTTAAACAGTCATATAAAGATAATGTATATAATTTTTAAGTTTATTATTATTATCTATATAATATATAATTATGAATTGGAATACAACATTCATGTTGACAGTAGTTCAAACATATGCATTAACACCATTTCAGTTTAACATTAGTGTTGAAAGAAAATACATAAAAGAAATATATGTGTATATATAAGTTTTAATGTAAAATTATTGCATCATATATGTATTATATATTCACTAAAAATATTTTTAATAGAATCCTTGTAGTTTATGATCGAACCATATCACTTTGAGGGGGAAGTCGTCCACACATCCTCAAATGAAATTATCCTATTAACACTAATGAAATGAAAAAAATATATATCAGGTAAATGGAAAAAAAATAAAAAATATAATAACTAATAAATATAAATATATCTTTCATAATAATTTCCTCCAAAATAGATGGAATGAAAAATTAAACAATCCTCATTTTGAGAGTTGGTAAGTTGTCATACGCATAAATAGTTGTTCATTATGTAGTAGATGGTTGTGTGTGTAATTTTATGTTGTAACCATAAAATAAGAAAATAATAACATAATTATAATAATTTTTTAAAAAAATTAATAAATATATTTGATTGGGAGAGAACTAAAATTAAAAGAATGATTCATTAAAGAAGGTGTTACCTCTTAATTGGTAAACACCTTTTGGTTTGTGAAAAGAGGATTACAAGGGTTTCCTTCTTCTCAAGGGAATGATTATATAAGGAATTTAAGATTTTGGGATATTTTTTAAACAGATCATGTCAATGAATAATTGGTTTTAGAGGTGTGAGGAAGTCATATAAGTGGTGCCATTTACTTGGGAATGAAAAGAAATCACATGGAATTTTGGGAAAAAGTACATTGTACACATATTATCATATAAAAATGTCATTCCAAACCCTAAGAATCATTAATAGAATGTTTATTGATGAAATAGGGCCATAAAATTTGTTTTGGAAAAGTATATAGGTCATTTGGACTGCTCTAAATACGTATTAGTCCCTAATTAATCTTAATTGGACCATAATCAATTTGATTAATTATAACAAAATATATTAATCAGTTTGATCAAAAAATAAACATGATATAATTATACTCAAATTATTATAAAGATTATAATTTCTCACCTCCGTTTTTTGAAATTCAATTCACATAATTGTAAAAGCTAATATTATTGATAATCCCTTAGATGGGATGAAATTAATGGTCTTTTAAGTAGAAATGCGTTCAAAAAATTAATATGTTTTTATATTCAATTTCAAAATGAAATTGATCATACTGACCAAAATTGTATTAAAAGATGTTTTATTAAAAAAAATTGACCTCTATAATAATTTAAAATAAAAATAAAGAATAAAAATTATTAAACAGAAATGTAATTTTTTAATATAAATGTATTATTTTATTAAAAAAGAGTAGCATTTTGTTTATTCATCAAAAATGATGTATCACTTGAAGAATCCAAAAAATTAAAACAGAGATAATTTCAAAATTATAATTTAAAAAAAGTTGTTTATTTTATCAAATTAAATTTAATTATTTGTCTATAATTAAATATATTAGAGTATACAAAAGAACATTTATCGAATTTTGTTTCTGAAAACTGTGTGTTAAAACATATAAAAAATTTACCAAATATAATATATTTCATTATCAATATGTTTTATTTAGATAATCAATTCAAAAAAATATCAAAAATTAGTTATTAATATTCATAGAATTATGTTTAACTATTATGTTATACTTATTTTATTTAAATAATTATAACAACAAAATGATGTTTCGTAGAAACATCACTGTTGTCTGTGACGTAAGCCTAGTTGATATTCCATGCAGCATAAACTGAGTAAATATTTCATATTACCTAGGAAAATTTAATGATCCATGTTGCGTACACCAATTAGGATCCATGTAAATGAAATGTTTAACATAGTTCATGGAAAAAATAATAATAAAAATTTATTTTAATTGAAGAAATGATCCATAAAAACTTATGGTGTTAAATTATAACCATATTAAAATTAATTTCACCCTCTAAATTCATCACTTTGGTTAAAAATTGAGGATAATTTTAAATTATCATCACCTCAAGTTCCCATGTAACTTTCTCTAACAAGTGACTTCTCGACAAAACTTTTACCATGTTAGTTGTCTTGTTCTGTATAACATTATTTGATCAGTGTAGAATTTCAACTCATTATTCATCATAAGACAAATCATGCTCTTGTGGTGTGGCCTCTATGTTTAGTACATGTGAATGTTTATGTATACTATAATTATCCACACATGGCGTATATTGATATTACATATTTTTAGATTAATTTTCATTATATTACACAATACATGCATGAGTACTGTAATAGTTTGGTGGTTTTGGAAACTTGAAACATACACATAAAATTCGGTGATAACCCATTAAAATCCCCCATCAATATGTTCCCCTTTAATACTCATACATAAATGCATTCATAATAACATGAAAAATGAAAACAAAATAAAGGGTGAGCTCAAATGTTCAGTAAGGGTAAACTATCAAAACATGAACATAAGAATGTAAAAAAAGATCATAACATTTAAAAATCGAACCATGTAAAATATATATCAAATATATGAGAAATGGAATAAATCATTGTAATTAATAAGGAATAAATAATATAATTACATGATCTATGATAAAATATCATTGGCATAAAACATAGAATTTTGGAACACACTTATCATGGAAAATATTTTCCATATTATCTAGGGCTCATTACTATGAACATCATATTGGAAAAAGTCGATTATAGAAACTGGGTTACTAGTTGTTCCTCCCATGTAATACTGAACCAAATTTACTTACCGTTCCTGCCCTATATTACAAAAAATTATTTAATTATTGATCCAACCCTATATTCCAGAACCATATTGACTTATTGTTCTATATCTGTATTACTGAGCTAGATTTACTTATCAATCCAGTCATTTTTATCTCATAAGATATAAATCATTACCCAGTTCATTAGGGGGAAAATATACATCCCACCTGTCACATAATGTAACCATACATATGTGTTCTACAAAAAATCAAAATCATTCATCGTAATATAACCCTTGGATTAAAATGGGTTTCATAAACATCATTCCATCATAACATAATACATGTTAAAAAATGGAAGTCATAAATAGAAATCTATCGTAAAAATATTCATCCATATAATTAATAGAGATATTATACATGAAAAAACACTTAATCATAGTTTGAAAATAATTTTGTGAAAAAAATTGATTTTAATTATTTAGGAAATTATCCATTATTCTTAAAAATCATTTCTTTTTTGTAAATATAGAGTTCTGTTTTATAAGAAAATAATTTATTTTAGAATAACCATGAAAACATGAAAGATAATATTTATTAAAATATGGAATTATGAAAACAGAAAAATCCATTCATGATATATATGTTAACAAAACATTATTCTTAAACTTTTGTCTAAATGTCAAGAATTACATCGTATAGAAAACGAAAAAATGATTCCTTCCAAACCATGTTGTAAAAAAGTCAAAAATGTGTCAAATGTATTTTAAAATAAATAGGATAATATTAAACATTTTATGAAAGCATTATTATAAAAATTTCACATGGAAGATAAATATACCATGGTAAATGATTACGTATAAAAAACCATTGATAATAATTAGATTCAGATATTATCCATTACTAATTTACAATCAATCACATTATATGACTAATAAGATAAAAAAATTTATTTTTCTATTTAAATATCAGTAAATTCATCATAATAATAATAAACACATTCATTGTAATCATAAACACCACAAAAATTTAATAATTATTTAATAAGGAATATGTCCCATAAATATAATTGTAAGAAAGACTAATCCCTTACCTTAGGTCCACTATTTGTTGTATGTTTCCAAACAACATGTAGAATGATCTAAATGATTTCATTGAAATATTCAAAACTCCCAGTCATTTATATGATATCATATATGTTCATATTATCATTTTTTTGATTGTAACATTTCTTTGTAACTCGTTATTCGGTTATTAACTTCTTCGTATTGTTATGCATGTTTGGTCAAGTACGTTTTGGGATTACTTCATATGTCTTATTTATATCAATTAAAACTAATGTTAAAATAATATATACAATATTTGTTCATTATATAAATTTATATAATCATTTTTAATTGATATCAAGTATAATTAATCACACCACATCGTTGATATAGTAGGCCTTATGTACGTAAGATTGGTGATATCTTTCTGATTATTGAAAAATGGTATGGAATTATATGTTATATATGTTATTATCAAATCAATAACATGTTATAATAATAATATATAGTTATTATTTCAATCATTATATACATCCAAGTACGGTGATGGTGAAAAAAGATTACACCATGGCGTGGAGACGTAAGTTATACATACGTACGCGTGGTGATTTTTTTCATTGGATTGTAATATGGTGGAACATGGTTGTTCCATTACCATAAAAATATCTCACCATATATTTTATACTGGAGTTATTTCTCTATAATGTATACAACTCATGAAGCAGAAGTCGAAAAAGAAATAATTTGAAAGAATCATTAGAGAAGATTACCTCTTCCTCGACGTGCTCCCTCTTGATCTCCTATTAATGCAAATGGAGTAGATATTTATAAAATACTAGAACCTATAGAATATTACAATGAAAGTTTATATGGTAATGGGATGGGTATGGATGATATATAAGGATTAATTATTTGTGAATAAATTAGGGAGGAGGTTCCTATTTTTTATTGAGGTTGGTCACCTTTGGAATTTCCAAAAATCTTATTTTATAATAAATCCATTCCCATCCAAAAACATCCTAAATTTAATATTTTCTAATATTATATGACATAAGGTTGTTATATCATCAAAATAAATATTGGACAAGTTTTTATGTCAATTTTATCCTTATCGTTTTAATTTAAAACATTCATATTCTATTTCTTTTTAACTAGGATAAAAATTATTTAAATATTAAAATAGGAAAAATATATATTTATATTTTTAAAATTAATCATAAATAAATTATATAGAATATTTTACACCATATAAATAATTTTATATATTTTTATAAATGTTTTTTAATTTTTTAACAAATTAATAAGACGTTGTTTTGACAAAACAACATTAGTGTAAATTTTGAATCAATTCAATTAATGGATTTTAAAAATATCCAGATAAGATGTAATCCTCAAAAAAATATTATTATATACCTAATGGGTCTATTTCATCAATTAATTTCTTTGGACTTATTATTTAGCTGAAATTATAATTTTTTTAATATCTTTAATAACATTAATTTTTTATTTCCATTAACAATATAATTACAACTTCAGTATTGTTTAAATATTTTATATAAATATTTTCTATGTGAAAATAAAAATAAAAATATATGTTGAGGTTAATATTATATTAATTTAGTATAATTATTGTATTAAAATATTTCTTCTATAATGCTACTTATTAAAATGGTTATACTTATTAAAATATGAGTGTGACAAGATTAAAATCACTTTAAATAAAATAATATAATTGTCACAATGTCATCTATAATGATCCAAATGATAGAAAACTAGACCCATTAATTATTATAGTCGAGATGTACTCATAAAATAAGTTTGGGGAGAGTTTTTTAGTCTCTTAATATTAATAACAGTTTTAATAAAATTAAATTACTCATTTTTCGTCAATTAAAAAATTTCTGCATCATCAATTTATAATACATTAAGGTAAATACTTATTTCCGGAAAATTTAAAACAAATTACATGATAATTAAAATCATTTCACATTTGAAAGGAGTATTTTTTTTATAATATATCTTTTGTATATACATATTTAAAAAATTATTTATTATTTAAAACATGAATGTGAAATATTTAAATATTCATAAAAAAATATTATAAATAACTTAACATCTTTCAAATGGCCCCATAATGTGAAAAATTACTTTATATTATAGAGATATGTTCATTAAGATTAAAAGTAACAATTATATTCGTGGA
The DNA here is from genome assembly GCA_963277665.1 of Viscum album. Taxonomy (NCBI): domain Eukaryota; kingdom Viridiplantae; phylum Streptophyta; class Magnoliopsida; order Santalales; family Viscaceae; genus Viscum; species Viscum album. The sequence goes on along the minus strand of OY728157.1, from coordinate 37,157,084 downwards.
TACCACACATTTTTTTCATATGAGGACACAAAATAGTTATTATTGACAAATAAGATGACACTTGGTGTCTTTTATTGATTTAAACATTGTTTACGTATTCTTCATGGATCAGTGTCCATTAAATGAAATAATTTCTACAGTTAAAGCTTAAGGGTCAAATTTAATTAATAAAAATCAATTTTTTTATTTGTTTTGGTCATTTTATAATCATTAGATCTTTATTTTGATCCTAAATTTTATTTTTTTTAACATTTATCATTTTATTTTATTACCATGGTCACCATTCATATCGGTCATAAAAATGGACCCTACTTACCCAATTTAGACCTCATGAATCTAAAATTGTCATTTATTTTTCATATTTTAAAACTCAAAAGATTAACAATTCAAGTTAAAATAAAACATGTAAAATTCCACGGAAAAACGTTTTTCTAAAAGACCCTTTTTAAACGGAATTTTTTTATAATAAATTCATGTAAAAAATGTTTTAAGAAACAATAATTGGATGAAAATGACTTAATTAAAATTTTTGACCAATATATAATCTAATTTTAAAATGTAATTAATTAAAATGAAAAAAAAATTTCATTAAAAATTAGTATTTTAAATATTCATCAAGTTGTTAAACATATCGGAAAATACCAAAAAATCAACCAGTGTATATTTTTATGCATTAAAATAAGTGGTTTTTTTATAAAATATAATATCAAAACAAGTAAAAAATATATTAGAAATTTGTGTGCTTTCAAAAGGTGTGAAAACATTTTTTTTTGAAAAATACTTATTTTATCCAAAAGAATGAACTTTTAATTATATTATGTCTATAAAAAATATAATATTACTTTTAAACATTATATTTGTTTAATAAAATTACTCAAGAGTGATTTTAATATTATGTAGACTCACTTATTGCCATTTAAATAATATTTTAGAGGAATGTTAATTTTATTCATACCCTCTATTATAATGACTATGTTATAATATATAGTTGTTCACTTATACCAATTATTGAGTGAAATGAATTCTATCAAAATAACGTAAAATTTTGTTTAACCCAAACCAAAAATAGTGTTGTGTACACCGCAATATTATATATATTTTTTTATAACACAATGTTGTCTTGGTGTAGTGTACAAACAAAGATATCAATGATGTTAAAAAAATTCTACCCCATTAAAATATCAGGGTGTTACACTATAACCGAAATTTAATAAATGTCGACCTCAAAATTATATGGGGTTCAAAATGGTTCACTTCATGAATGTTTATTTAATAGAAACCCAAATCATAAAAATTAATATGAAAATTTCATTTTAAAAAAGGAAAGTTAGAAACATAATAGTTACCAGATGTAGGACATTAATGGGTGTACATAAACGAAAACAATGTTGAGATGTGAAAACATAGATATAGAAGAGAAATACAACTACCATGATCTAAGGGAGATTGATTGAGAACATGGTTAAGAAATAGTAAACAATCACAAAGACATATTTCTACAATGATCTAAGGGGCCATCTAATTTATGAGAATAGAATGTACTGGAATAATTATTTTTGTTTTGAAGATACTTTCCCAAAATATAAATAACCTGTGTAGAAATACATACTAGATTTAAGTATAATCACAACATTGGTCATGCCTTGATAAAATATCGCTTCATATCTTATTCAATGAAATTATGTTGAATTTTTCATTCCTAAATAATTAGCAAATCAAGAGGTCTAGAAATTAAAATATGAGTCATTACTTCTGACATTATCAAAAAAAGGATATCAAAAGTTATAGAATATCCATAAGTCCAGTTATAGTGAGAAAAAACATCAAACTAATAACCTTCATTTGATGACTAAATTTTACTATGAATAATTTTGTAACCCTATAATCCTTCTAATAGTGTAAAATCCAAATCATTGGAAAAATATTCACTAAATCGGCTTAAATTTTATCCCCTGTATATCACAAGATTCCTCTTCTTTGTCACATTCCAAAAATGTGAACACTTTTATCATTTATTTTATTATTGCCTAGTAATAAACTTAATTACCATATAATGTTATTAAAAACATGGATTTTTCATTATTCCAAAACTTATTGGATATATACCATATTTTAAAAAATGTGGATTACTTCATCTCTGATAGCATAATACTTTTTTCAACAAATCCACAATAACTTCCCATGAAATTAGCATAATCCAGTTTATTTTTTCAAATCCAACATATCATTATTAAATCATCATTATCGTAACATAAGGGACATATTAAAGGTTATATTTCCCATATTTAGGTTTTCTACAAGTAAATCACCTTATCCATAAATCAATTTTTTATTCTCGTAGAACTATACATAATATCCATTATAGTCCTCAATTAAAATATTATAATGAAAACACATATTTATATTTCATGATTCATATAACATAATCCATTAATTATAAAACATATACACATCAATCAACTAAATTTATTCTTAAACCATTATTCTGGATCCATCATAATTGTCATTCATAAAAACATGACTGACAATTTAAGGTTAATCAATATTAATAGAAACATGATTTTTATGTTTAAGGTAATAAATAGTAGAATAAAATCGCATACCTTTCACAGTATCCTTATCTATAGTAGTATATCCATAATCATTCCATCTTCATGAGAATATTTATGATATTTTCACATAGGAATATTTTTTCATAATTCTGATACATTCCACAACTGATACATTCAAGGATAACTATATTCGATCAAGTTCTGTCTATTGACTAAGACTAGACATCAATGTGAGGGAAATACATATCGAAGAACAAAAACAGATATGTACGGTAAATTATTTATAATATTAAAATTTATTATATCTTAGTTTTAATCCTATTTTATTTATTATTATTAGAAAAAATCTTGGATTATAACCTATAAATAGACTAAACTTTAGGACATCCCCAAATATATCTATATAAATATCTCAATGGATCTCACAAGAGTTTTCACATTCTAGTTCCCAAATGTTTACTAAGAATTTTATTTGATACCATCTATAACGACATAGGCTTGATGCAAATGGATATTACAAATTTTTATATGAATACTCATTACATTACACAACACATGCTTATGGGCCATAATTGTTTACAACCTTTGGAAATAGGGAACAATCTCTTCAAATTTGTTTAAATATTTTCAAAATCTCGGATAATTATATTCTGCTTTATTACTCTTATGTAAAATAATTATTTATAACATGAGAAAGGAAATCTATGAAAGGTTGAGCTCAGATTCATTGAAAGGGTAATCAAATAAAGCATGAATAAAAAAATGGAAAAAATGATCATATCATTTGAAAATCACACCACGTATAACATATTTCAACATTTCATGTCATTTAATAAATCATGAAAATTAATAAGGCCTAAATCATAAAGGAAAATTATCCATGATAATATAGAATTTTCATACAACATGGAAATGTTGAAGACACATAAAGAAAGAAAATTATTTCCATATAAGACAAAAGATCATTTCCAAGACCATCATAGTGAACAAAATCCATTACTGAACTAGGTTTAATTTTAGTTCCATCTTTTTATTACTGAACCAGGATTAATTTTTATTCTTAAACTGTATTACTGAACTAGATTCACTAGTAATTCTACCCATGTATTACTGAACCATATTTTATTGCCATTCCAACCATGTATTAATGAACATAATTAACTTTCAATTTGAGTCATGTCTTTCTCCTATGATATAAATCTTTTCCCAATGCATTGGATAACTATATAGGTCCCAACCTTCACTTAATAAAAAACATACATATATATTCCACAAAATCCTTAATCATTCATCATATCATAACCCAAGGAATAAAATGGTTTTATAAAAATCATTCCCTAAAAAAATCATGCAAATAAAATAGATTTCATAATTAGCATTCCATAATAAACATAATCATTCATATGAATAATTAGGATATTAAAATTGAATAATATAGTTAATATTAGATGGAAAATATTTTTTATAACAAACATGATATTATGTATTGATGAAAATATCATCTCTTATTTTAAATATTATATTTTATTAAAATACCATGTAATTTTATAAGAAAACAGTTTCTCTGCAAGTATCCTTATAAAATTTTAATAGATGATTCATGGAAGTATGGAATTATGAAAGAATAAATATCGATTCATGTTGTATTATTACAAAAAAAAACTTCTTGTACTTTTTTCAGAAAGACGAAAAGGACCTCTTATGGAAAAAAAAGATTCCCTCCAAGCCATGTGTTACATAGTAATAAATGGGTAAAAATTACTATAAACATCCATAAGCGAATATTAAATAATTTTTTAATAAATTTTTTGAAAACATGCACATGGATGACAAATATACCCCAGTAAATGATTATTTATTAAAAATATTAGATAATAATGAGATTATGAAACATCCCCATAAAAATGTTTAATCACTATAATCATTTGTATCATTAATGAAATAATATTATTTTCAGGATTTAATATCATAACCATCATAATAATAATCATAAAAACATTCTTGGGCAGTACAACAACCACACAAAATAAATAGACTTTGTATAAGGAATATGTCCCATTGAAATAAAAGTGCGAAAAAATAATCTTTACATTTGGCTTAATATATGTTGTATGTTTCCAAAACTCATATATATTTATTTAAATGATATAATGGACTTTTTCCTAATTCATATTAATTTTTATGATATCATATATGATCCTTTCATAATCTATTTTTAGTAAAAAAATTTTGTTTGTTGTTGTTCGGGTATTGACTGATTTATGTTATTATGTAATATTGGTCAAATTAGATATGTTTAACCTTCATAAGTAATAGTTATATCATTAAAAAAATATTAAAATAATATATATTATATTTATTAATTATATTGATTTATATAATCACGGTTTAATTGATATATTGTGGAATGAATCACATCGCATCGTGGAGATAGTAGGTCGTACAAACACACGAGCAACAATATCATTACCATAATTATAAAATTGTATCAAATTGGGTGATATATATGTTATTAATGAATTAGTATGATGTTATAAAAACCATATATTTTTATTATATCTATCATTATATCCAACCAAGTGTGGTGGTAAAAACCATATTACAACACAATGTGGAGACGGTAAGCCTTACGTACGTACGTGTGGTGATTCAATTTTTCATAGGATGGGTGAAAGGAGTAATATGGTTGTTACATAACCATAATAACATCTTAGAATATAATTTATACTTGATTCATTAAATTATAATGGTAACAAATCATGAAGAGGATGTAGAAAAAGAAATAATTTGAATGAATCAGTAGAGGTAGTAACATCTTCTACGATGTGCTCCCTCTAGATATATTGTTAGTAGAACTAGTGTTGGATGTGGGAAAATATAAGAACCACTATAATGTTACTATGTAATTGGATAAGGGAAACATGTAGTTTTAGGATAAATGTTAAGTCTTAATGAGTTCTGATGAAATGGAGGAAGAGGTTTCCTTTTGTAATTGATTTTGGGGGACCTTTGAAATTAACAATATTATTTATTTATAATAAAATCAAAACCCAACACAAAACCTCCAAAATTTCATAGTTTCAAAGATTATATGATACAATATTGTAATATTATCATCCAAAAAAACTTGGACTATTATTTATTGAAATTTAAAACTTATTATTTGAATTTCACAATTAGTTATTATTTTTAATTTTAACTAGGTTGACAATTAACTAAATATTAAAATGGTGAAATATTTATTTATTTTATGTAAATAAATCATAACTAAAAAATTTAGATCAATTAATACCAGGTAATAATTGTTAATTATTTTTAAAAATGATTTATTATTTGTAAACAATTTAATCAAAAAGTATTTTGACAAAAGAACATTAATGACAATTTTTAAACTATAAAATTTATAGAATTATAAAAATTTAAAGATAATATTTTATCCTAGAAAAAATGTTTCATTATATCCCTAATGGTTATAGTTAATCTAGAAAATTCATTGGACATATTGATTATCTAAAATTATATTTATTTTAATAACGTTAATAACATTGATATGATATTTCCAATAATAAAATAGTTACTACATTAGTATTGTGTTATTATTTATTATACATATATTTTCTTTTAAAATTATATATATAACTCCATGATGAAGATAAATCTACTAGATTTAATTAGAATTCATTTATTTGAATATATCTTCTGGAAAATTAATCAATAAAAAATTTAAAGTTATTTAAATATTAATCTGATATATTTAACATCACATTAAATAAAATAATATTAGTGTCATATCCTCTTCTATATTATTTAAAAATGATTAATAACTATAAAATTTGATGATTATAGTCTATATGTACTCGACCAATAAGATTGGGATATGTATTTTAGTCTTTTCATATTTATGATCATTTTAATAATATTATTTTTTTTATTTATCATAAAATAAATAATTTCACCATTATCAATTAATAATTCGTAAAGGTAATTACTTATTTTTTAAAAAATTATTATAAATTTAAATTATAATATATATATATATATAATATGATTATTTAATGTCTAATATAGCTTTTGGATATCCTTATTATAAAAATGATATCAAATTTATAAATTGATTGTGATATCTTTAAAATTTCATTAGATAAATTATTATAAGTACCATAATATCTCCATTATAGCCCCAAAACATAAAAAATAAATTTACATTATGAAAATATGTTGATTACATGAAAAATTGACATTTATATTGTAACGCCCTGACCCTAATTATCCAGAGTCGAGGAATTATTACATAACCATGGCATGATCACAAAAGATCAACTCTTGAATGTTATATTAGTTTAGTAGCCTTAGAAACACTTGATACATTCATAAGTCTTACATTAAATAATAAAGTGAAAAATTACAACAAAATCTTGTCTTCATATTCCCCCATACTATCTCTTCAGGTCATTCATAAAATACTTCTTCACGTCCTGGAAGAAATAAAACATAGAATGGGGTGAGCTGAGATGCCCATTAAGGATAACAATATAGAGGAAACTTTCTTAAATAAAAATAAACATTTAAGGCAATGCATAACATAAAAAAGCCTTTTAAACTTGAACATCAGCATAACATGGCAAAAATAAATTGAAATAATTTCATTTAGTTATTACATGGATATTCCACTAGTCGAATAATCACATGCAATATCAATAACCAATTTCATAATGATGGAATGCATAATGCCAGAATATCATAACCACATTGCCAAGGCCTCATGCCAAGAATACAAATAATATTTTTTCAAGGCCACGTGCCAAGACACTAGTTTGTCTCGTGAGACCTACTGATGCATCGAGGAGCTACAGTGGGCACCACCAGTCACGTACTAAGTCCAATGCATTCCTAATTTGAACAATTTTAAACATAACATAAACATTCGTACTAAAACTAGCATAAAAAATATAAATACTTTTTCCATAAAAAATTAATGGTATAAAAATAACACATCCATAGTCAAAAATATCACAAAACCTTTAATACAATATGGAAGTTTTGTATCATAATAAATAAACTTCAATTAAGCTTAAAATCAATCAAAGGATTTTGACATAGATGAATTCAAAACTATTTGAGAGAAATATCTATTATTTTGATATCATTTAAAAGTCACAGAATTCTAAAATAAAACATTTTCATTGAAAATATTATTATATGCTCATAAGGGAAGCTTCTTCGATATTACAAAGGTGGAAAATAGCCGCACCTGCTGTATAAGTTAAACAAAGAAATTCTTACCTTAATTTTGTGGAAAAGGATAAAAAGGACCATGTTTAGAAAATGATGGGAAGATTCCTTCAAAACCATTTTTTATAAGTCAAACAAGGGTATAAATGACTTTAACCCATATTATGTAAAATAGTAAGAATGTTTTGAAATACATTTTTAAGGAAAATGGATTGGGATGATAAAGAGATCCCACTAGATAATTACATATAAACAATCTCGGATAATGATGATATTGTGAAATAATCCCTTACCTTGTACTTATCCTTGGTCCAGGGTAAGTTAAACTCCAATATTATGGTGAAATAATTGTTATTAAATTATTCAAGTATCGTTTAAATTAATATGATATCATATATGATCTTTTAACATTGCTTTGTTAATCAAATCTTAGTATTATCGTTGTTTTGGGTGTTAACTTACTCGTTTTATTTTAAATATTTTGTTACATAAGCTATGTTTGTTATAGATAGATGTATAATATTTATATACATAATAATATCAAGTCCTTAAACATTATTTTTAATCATTAAATGAGAATTAGTCTTGAATGGATACGATGTGGAATGAATCTCATCGCATTCGTGGAGACGGTAGTCCGTACGTACACACGAGCAACAATATCATTCTTTTGATATTAAAATAATATATAGTCAGATGGTAAATCATACATAATGAATAATTATCATGTTATATTTATTTTTTAAATTAATTACACATAATTATTATACCCATCCAAATCATAATTTATTTAATAACAATTTCACCGTGATGTGGAGATGGTAAGCCGTACGTACGCACATATGGTTAAATTTCATTCAAAGGATGGATAGAATACTAAATATAGTTGTATGATATTTATAATAACATCACAGTATATAGAAGATACTGGATTTATTATTTTAGAATGGGAATAACAAATAAAGAAGAAGTTGATGAAGAAAGGAACCTGAAAGAGTGTGGTGAAAACATTACCTTTTCTTTGGGTTCTTCTTTTTGATTTGATCAAAAGGGCTCTTTAGGTTGGCATTATGACTAATGGAATGCCTCTAGGATTAACATAGTATGTTTGAGAGGGTATTTGGGAAGATGTTGGCTGATTCCAAAGGCCTTTAAGGTATGAATTTGAGATAAGGGGTAGTGCCCTTTTATAAGAGGGGTGAGGGGAACCTGAGGAAAAGCTAGAAATATTATTTTATAATAAATTCATATTCAGTTCCTAATGGCTCCAATGTGTATTATTTAAATTTTAATTTGGGGATAGGACAAAAACCATTCAACCAATAGGTTTTATATAGGTTTGAGTCACTATATTAACCTTGTATTTTAGTTTTAACTCTTAGTTAATTTGGTTGACATTTACCATGTCTCTTTGTATTTTTATATTATATCATTAATAGACAAACTATATACTTCCAAACGACCCCCAAGAGGTTCATTAATGATAAATCTATCATTATATAATTAGTTTTTCCAAACCTTATATTTTTTGAAATATAATATCAATTAATAATATAATATTTGTTTTAAAAACTCTTTTATGTCAATTTTGACACGATTGGGTATTTTGTTTTTGATAATATCATAACAGCATTATTACTTCGATCAAAATTTATATAACCAATCATAATATGTCATATTAACCAAGAAAATTATTGTAATTCATAAAAAGTCTCAAATTACATTTATTTTGATATTTATAATCTCAATTATTTTAATATTTCTTTAAATAGGTAATTACTGCATCACCATTGTGTCATAAATAAAATAAGTTATTTAATGACTAAAAATTATAAATAAGATACCAAAATGTAGAAAATTTATTTATATTTCTAATTAATATTTATAATGGAATTTATCTTATTTATAACCCTATATTAAAAATGTTTTAGTAATTAAACATTGATTTTAACTCTTCTTTGAATTAAATAATCATAAATGTCCTAATCTAATCCAAGTGGACATAAATGATAATATTTTATTCCTAAGGTTGTTTTTGGTCGAGATAAACTTTTACAATAGAATTAGGCCATGTGTTTTGGTAATATTAATATCATTTTTACCCATAGTTACCCTATTTACTTTTAACCGTGGTAAATAAAAGTAAAAAGTTACTATTCGCCAAAATTTATTTTTATCTTATTGAACAAAATTTTACTCCTTGATATTAACCATGTCTCTCGGATTTTCAAAATTCCACTCACAGAAGTGGTAAAATTATGTTTTATGTGAATTTTCAAATTGTTCTAGGAGGTGGGTAAAAGACGGTGAAAAGTTCAATAAAGTTTTTATATATCTACAACTATTATAAACTAACACCAATGAATTACATTGAACTTATATAGGTATTATGTATCTATTTATACCTTGATTAAATATAAATAAAATATATAATTATTTAAATAAAAATTCGGTTTTAAACTATAACTTAATGTTTTTCACTATTCATCAAAAATTGAATATTTTCAGAAAAATACCAAAAATTAACCCTATGCTAATTTTGATATTCTGAATTCAAAAATGAATTCTATTTTGAAAGATAAAATTTATAAAATTTGAAAAATTGGGTATTACTATTCATAACGGCTAGTTTGATTGGTTGTGGTGTGTGTTATAACTCAAAGTTGCGTACAACACACGCTACTGTATTATTTAAAGAGAAGCGTACCTTGGAAGCTTTGGGTGTTACATTCTACCTTCCTTCAAATAATTGTGTCCCCGAAATTTCTAGAATACTACCGCATGAAATGACATGGGTGGTTCTTCATCGTATGTTCCTCATGTTCCCACGTTGCCTCTTCCATCATATGGTTTCTCCATAGAAATTTTACTAAACGAGTAGTCCAGTTTCTCAACACTTCTTCTCTTGTGTCATGAATCCTGATGAGATCATCGCAATAAGACAGATCAGGTTCCATTTTTAATTCTTCGTATGTGTGTACATGCATTGGGTCAGGCATGTATTTTCTCAACAGTGATACGTGGAACACATCGTGAACTTTTGAGAGACATGGCGGCATTAGCAAACGGTAAGTTACAGTACCAATTCATTCTAGAATTTCGAAAGGTCCGATGTACCTAGGACTCAATTTACCCTTCTCACTGAAACATCTAACTCCCTTCCATGGAGATACCTTAATGAAAACATGATCTCCTACCTGAAATTCCAAATCCTTCCTTCGGTTTTCGGAATAGCTCTTCTCCCTACTTTTATATGCTTTGATGTGGGTTGGGATTACCTTTACCTTTTTTATTGTTTCCTCCACCAGTTCTGGTCCTACAAGTTTTCTTTCACCAACAACATACCAACAGGTTGGTGTGTGACATCTCATTCCATATAACACTTCATATGGTGCCATCAGAATACTTGAATGAAAGCTATTGTTATAGGAAAATTCCACGAGAGGTAAATATTGATCCCATATACCCTGATTGTAAAGTGAGGATGAACTCAACATGTCTTCTATGGATTGAATAGTTCATTATGATTTTCTATCAGTTTGGGGGTGGTAGGTATTTCTCAAACGAAGATCAGTATCCAGGGCTTTTTGAAGACTTTTCCTGAATCTTGAATTAAAACATGGATCACGATCAGAAACAATCGATAGAGTTACTTCATGAAGTCTCAAAACCTTATTTATATATAGTCATTCTAGACGTTCCAGTGGTAGATCTTCTATTATAGGATGAAAATGTGCAGACTTGGTAAGATGATCAACAATAACCCATATTGCATCTTTTTTTCTAGGAGTATTTGGTAGTCTCATGAAAAAGTCCATCTTGATATTATCCCATTTTCGCTCCGGTATGTGAAGAGGTAGCATTACTCCTCCAAGCTACTTCCTTCCAGCTTTAACTTGTTGAAAAAAAAATCTTGAAACAAAATCAGCAATCTCCCCCTTCATGTTGTCCCACAAAAAATGTTCCTTTAAATCTTTATACATTTTAGTGCTCCGAGGGTGTGTAGAAAAATTGTAACTATGAGCATCGTCCAATAATTCCCTTTTTAGATCAGGAATATCGGGAACACAATGTCACTTCCCGAATTTCAAAATTCCATCTTCATACACAATGTCACTCAATCTCCCATCATTCACACCCTCAATCTTCTTTTGAAATTCATCACCATTGGTCTAAGAAATCTTAATCCTTTCTAGTGATGATTTTTTGGAAACCATTTGAAAAAGGATTTATGTTTCACCTTCCATGGTTATTCCCATGTCCATCTTCACTAGATCCATGAAAATTGGATCCCGTTCAATTCTCATATTGTTAAAAAACTCCATGATCCTTTCTGCTCAAAGAACCTGCCACCATATTTACCTTACCCGGGTGGTATTGTATCGTGCAATCATAATCCTTGAGTAATTCAAGCCATATCCTTTTCCTAGTGTTGAGTTCTTTTTGTGAGAAAATATACTTCAAACTGTTGTGATCAATATAAATCTCACATTTTCACCACAGAGGTAGTGTCTCCATATTTTCAAAGAAAATATCACAGCTGCTAACTTGATATCATTAGTAGGATAGTTTTTCTCATTAATTTTCAAATGTCGTGATGCATAGGCAACAACCCAATCATTCTTGATAAGGACACAACCAATCCTTTCTTCGATGCATCACTATAAATAACGAACGCATCATTCCCTGATGGTAGAGTCAATATTGGAGCATTGACTAATCATCTCTTTAGTTTTTCGAAAAAATCATCACTATCTTTTGTCCAAAGAAATTTAACCCCTTTACGTGTGAGCTTTGTTAATTGGTTAGCAAACCGGGAAAATTATGGATGAAACATCGATAATAAACTGCTAAACCAATAAAATTGCATACCTCAGTTATACTTGTCGGTGCAGGACATTCTTGAATTGCCAGGGTATTAGAAGGATCAACAGAGAGTCCATCTTTAGTGACAATATGGCCAAGAAAAGAAATATCCTGAAGTCATAATTCATACTTTCTAAACTTCCAATATAATTCATGTCTTCTCAAAGTCTTCAGGATAATGCGCAAGTTGTTTTCATGATCTTAATATCTTTCGGAGTATGCCAATATATCATCAATAAATACCACCACAAAATCATCAAGATATTACTTAAAAACACTATTCATTAGATCCATGAATACAGAGGGTGCATTAGTTATCCCAAAAGAAATTACTATAAACTCGTAATGCCCATACCTGGTTCGAAATGCAATATTCGGAATGTCTTCCTTCTTCACACACAACTGATGGTATCCAGATCGAAGGTCAATCGTTGAAAATTATTGAGCTCCATTCAGTTGGTCAAAAAAATCATCAATGCGAGGTAGGGGATACTTGGTCATTATTTTTATAGCATTGATCTCCCTATAGCCGATACATAACCTCATAGATCTGTCTTTCATCATTACAAAAAGGACAGGGGATCCCCATGGAGAAACACTAGGGCGAATAAATACCTTATTACTCAATTCATCTAGTTCTTTCTTTAGTTCTGCTAATTCCATATTGGCCATTCTATAAGGTTTCTTCGATATGGGCCTTGATCTAGGAACTAAATCAATGGAAAACACAATTAATCATTCTAGAGGATGTCAAGGTAAGTCATCTACAAACACATCTACACATTCTTTCACAATACATACATCATCTATTTGAACATTCATTTCCTTACCCACAGTTATTTCCTTCTCTTCCACCCCAATAATTGAATTTAGATGAGCTACTGGGGGGATCTATATAAGAATTAGGCGGTGATGATTCTTCTCTATAGATAAGGTGTTCCTTATCATCATCATCAAAAATCATAACCTCCTTCTTCTTATACTAAATTTTCACATCATGGTCATGAAATCCAATCCATTCCGAGGATTATATCAAATTCAATCATGGGTATGACGATGAGATCAGTAGATAAGGAACATTTATGTGCTCCAATGGGAAAGGATTCACAGAACATTGTAGAAATTATATTTCCCTTAAGAGTTTTAACTAACAACTCCCTTGTTAAATAAAATTGGAAATATCTAATTTTCATAGAAAACTGGGAAGATATGAAACAATGCGATGATACAGAATCAAATAATGCATTTCTAAACTTGAGGAAACCATTAAATAACCTGCCACCACATCTTTCAGAGCTTCTACCTCAGCATTAGTGATAGCATAACCTTGTCCTTGATCCCTTGTCCTTTTCTGAAGTAATTTCCTCTAACACTTAGGACATTCATTTGAATAATGTCCAATCTCCCTGCAATTGTAGCATTGTACATTAGTAGCTTCCTTCTTCCCCTTACAATCACGATCTTGGTTTCCTTTTTTACCAAACTTGTAACAGACTCTCATACCTTTTATGCAAGTACCAGTGTATTTTTACCCACATTTACTATAGAATAGATATTCCACTTTCCCCTTCATCCCCTTATTTGCATTCCCAAAGTTAGAAGTAGATCTCTTCTTCTCCTTCTTTTCTTTAAAGTCATAAGACATAGAGAATTCATTTTCTGTCTTGATAGAAAATGAGACAATATAATCGTACAACGAGAAGGTTTTTGAGACTAATGCTCGATGGAGAAACATTTTGAACCCATCAAAGAAATGATCAATCATACTTCTTGTGTTACATATATAATATGCATCATACCTCGCTATCCTCGTAAAGTTATCCTCATACTTTGCGACATTCTCATCCTCCTATTGCCTCAGACTCAGAAATTGTCTTTCAATATCTGCTTGATGGTCATGAGGAAATTATTTTTCTAAGAAAATCCTTTTTAACTACCTCCATTCCATATTTTATACTTCATCATCTTCCTTTGTGTTTTGTATCAATGACCACAATTGATCAACATCTCCAGTGTGGTGATAAACTGTCATGATAACTTTTTCCATTTCACTACTCCCCATAGCCTAAAATATTTTCTCTTGGGAATTTATCCATTGCTCAGCTACTAAGGGATTTGTACTCCTGTTGAAAATTAGTGTTTTTTTCCTCATGAAGCGATCTAGCATTGATCCTCCACGCTGCGGATCAGTGTGCTCCATAAATTTATGGTTATTATTCATAACCTGAGTGAGTTTTCCCAGTACGGTGAGTAGGTGATCAACATTAGTTGCATTACCAGCTCCACTATAATTATCTTGAGCAGGAGGGGAATCCCTACATGGAGTGAGTGCATTGATACCGTTTCCATTTCATCCACTAGGTGCCATTTCTAAACAATGGAATAAACTAAATCAGTTTATGAATCTATATACATAATTCCATACTTGTAAAACACATAACATAAATTGAACTATTTATGGATATAATCGATAATCATAAAATTGTTTCCTTGAAGAAGTATATACTCAGAAACCATTCATAAGGGTTTTTAATGAAAATGAGAATTAATCTAAGCATATCCCTTAGGAGTGTCATAACTAAGAATGAAGTAAGGCCCGTTGTCGTGCACTAGTTCTCATTCGAGTCTAGCTCAAAGTGGTGTTTTTGGGTTTTACCCCTAGGTACTTCTGTGCCAGAGCTACCTCTACCTTCTAATATCTAGATGGGGATGTATTTCTCTGAAAACTCACAAAATCTCTACAATACAAAAATTATAATAAGTTTTTCTATAATAATCATCAAAGTCTATCTTAGGGCTATGTGCTCTAATCAGAGTTTATCTAAATCTAACTTCCAAGGTTTGTACTAAAATTCCACTGATATCAATTGTAACGCCCCAACCCTAGTTACCCAGAGTTGGTGCATTATTACATAACATTGCCATGATCCCAAAATACCAAGTCTCGAAAGGCCGATTAGTTTAGTATCCTTGGAAACACTATATACCTTAATAATCTTTACATTACATAATAAAGTGAAAAACTACAACAAAATCATGACTTCATATTCCTTTATACTATCCCTGCAGGTCATTCATAAAATACTTCTTCACATCTGTGGAAAAATAAAACATTGAAATAGGTGAGCTCAGATGCTCAGTAAAGATAAAAATATGAGGGAAACTTTCATAAATAAACATAAACATTTAAGGCAATGCATAACTAAAACAAAATCCTTTTAAACATGAACTACAAAATAACATGGAAAATATTAATTGAAACAATTCCATTTACTTATTCACATAGATATTCTACTAGTCAAATAATTATATGCAATATCAATAACCACTTTTATAATGATAGAATGCATAATTCTATACTATCATAACCACAAAGCCAAGGCCTCGTGCCAAGTATACAAATAATATTTTGTCCCGGCCTTTTAAAAAGACACTAGTTTGTCTCATGAGACCTACTGACTCATCGAGGAGCTTTAACAGGCTCCACCCATCACTTACTAAGTCCAATTTATTCCTCATATGAACAGGATTAAACATAACATAAAATTTCGTATTAAAACTAGCATACAATAGATAAATACTTTCTCCATAAACCATGAATAGTATAAAAATAACACATCCACAGTCAAACATATCACAAAACCTTCAATATAATATGAATGTTTTTTATCATAATAAATCAACTTAAATTAAGCATAAAATCCATCAAAGGATGTTGACGTAGATGAAATCAACGCTGTTTGAGAGAAATATCTCTTTTTTGAAATCATTTATAAGTCACATAATTATAAAATAAACATTTACTTTGAAAATATTCTCATATTCTTGTAAGGGAAGCTTTGATGATTTTACAATGGTGGAAAATAGCCGCACCCACCGTATAAGTTAATAAAAGACATTCTTACTTTGATTTTGTCAAAAATGTTAAAAAGGACCTTGATTGGAAAATGACGAAAAGATTCCTTTCTAACAATTTTATAAAAGTCAAACAAGGGTATAAATGACCTTAACCCATATTCTGTAATATATTAAGAATGATTTGAAATAAATTTTTAAGAAACATGAATGTGGATGATAATTAAGTCCCATTAGATAATTACGTATAAACAACCTCGAATAATGAAGAGATTGTGAAATAAACCCATTCCTTCGACCTTTCCTTGTTCTAGGGTAGGTTAACCCCCTGTATAATGGAGATGTAATTGTTATTAAATTATACAAAAAATCATTTAAATTAATATGATATAATATATGATCTTATAACATTGCTTTGTTAATAATATCTTAGTATTATCCTTGTTTCTGATGTTAACTTACTCGTTTCCTTTTATTTTTTTGTTACATAAGATTTTTTTGTTATGGATAAGTCATATAATATTCATATCTAGAATTATATCAACCCCTTAAGCATTATTTTTTATCATTAAATGAGAATTGGTCTTGAATGGATACGATGGGGAATGAATCTCATCACGTTCGTGGAGACGGTAATTCCTACGTACGCACGAGCGACAATATCAATCTTTTAATATTAAAATAATATATAATTGGATGGTATATCATATATAAAGAATCATTATCATGTTATATTTATTATTTAAATGAATTACACATCATTATTAAGCCCATCCAAATAATAATTTATTGAATAACAATTACACCATGACGTGGAGATGGTAAGCCGCAGGTACGCACGTATGGTGACATGTCATTCAAAGGATGGATAGAATTATGAATATGGTTGTACCATATTTATAATAACATAAAATTATATATAATATACCATAGTTTTTATTTTATAATGGGAATAACAAAGAAAAAAGAAGTTTAAAAAGAAAGGAACTTGAAAGAGGGTGGTGAAAACATTACCTCTTCTTCAGGTTCATTCATTTGATTTTATCAAAATGGCTCCTTAGGTAGTCTTTTTGACTAAAGGAATGCCTATAAGATTAGGGGAGTATATTTGAAAGGGTATTTGGGTAGAGTTTGGACGAGCCCAAATGCTTTGAAGGTATGAGTTTGAGAAAAGGGAGAGTGCCCTTTTATAACAGGGGTGAGAGGACCCTTAGGAAATGCTAGAAATATTATTTTATAATAAATTAATATTCAGTTTCTAATTGCTCCAAAGTGTATTACGTAAATGTTAAGGTGGGGATAGGTCTAGAAAAATTCAACCAATAGGTTTTAGACAAGTGTGGGTCACTATAGTAACCTTATTGTTTAGTTATAACTCTTAGTTAATTTGTTTGACATTTACCATGTATCTTTTTATTTTTATATTATATAGTTAATAAACTTACTATATACTTTCAAGATACCCCAAGTGGTCCATTAATGATTCACCTATCATTATATAAGTCCTTTGTACTATCCTTACAATTTTAGGAATATAATATCAATTAATAATATAATATTACTTTTAAAAACTCTTTTATGTCAATTTTGAAACTATTGGGTATTTTGTTTTTGATTTTTCATAACAGAATTATTAAATCTAAATAAATTTTATAACCGATACTAATATGTCATATTAACCTAGAAAATTATTTTAATTCATAAAAAGTCTCAAATTACATTTATTTTGATATTTATAATATCAATTATTTTAATATTTCATTAATTAGGTAATTACTGCCTCACCATTGTGTCATAAATAAATTAAATTATTTAATGTCTAAAAATTATAAATAAAATACCATTATGTATAAAATCATTCTATATTTCTAATTAATATTTATAATAGAATTTATATTATGTATAACCCAATATTAAATTTTTTTAGTAATTAAACTTTGATTTTAACTCTTTTAACTCTTCATCGAATTAAATAATAATAAATGTCCTAAGCTAATCCATGTGGACCTAAATGATAATATATTATTCCTAAGCTTGTTTTTGGTCGATATAAACTTGTCAAATAGAATTAGTAAATTTTTTAGGGTAATATTAATATCATTTTTACCCTTAATTACCCTATTTACTTTTAACCATGCTAAATAAAAGAAAACATTTACTATTCAATAAATATTATTTGTATCTTATTGAACCGAATTTTACTCCTTGATATTTACAATGTATCTCGGATTTTCGAAATTCCACTAACAGAAGTGGTAAAACTATGTTTTATGTGAATTTCTAAATTCTCCTTGGAGGTGGGTAAAAGACGGTGAAAAGTTCAATAATAGTTTAATATATCTAAAATTGTACTAAACTTACTCTAATGAATTACATTGAACATATATAGGTATTATGTGTATATTTTGACTTTAATTATATTTATATAAAATAAATAATTATATAAATAAAAATTTGGTTTTTAACTATAACTCGGTGTTTTTTCACTATTCATCAAAAATTGACTATTTTCAGAATAATACCAAAAATTCACCCTAAGCTAGATTCGATATTATAAATCCAAAAATGAAGTCCATTTTAAAGATAAAATTTATAAAATTACAAAAAGTGGGTATTACTATTCATAATGGCTAGTTTGATTGGTTGTGTGTGTTAGAATTCAAAGTTGTGTACGACACACACTACAATATTATTCAAAGAGAAGCGTACCATTTAAGCTTGGGGTGTTACATATATATGTTGATACCACTAATTTTCCCATATATGGACACATTATATGTATTATTGAGAAAGAAAATTGAACATTTCTTATTTCATTGATGTAAATATTTATTAGGTTCTTTTCCTTGTTATGTGTCTGTGAAATGACATAACTTCGATCCTTAAGTGTTAATGGTCGAATTAAATTCATCAAAAATATTTTTTCATTTTTTATCAATTTATTTTCAATATAGTTTTATTTTTAACATTAATTAAAAAATTTAATCTTTATCAAGGTAACATAATTTACCATGAAAACTATTCATATTGGTAAAAAAATTAAAAGAGGCATAATTACCAAATTTGGAACTCTGAAATATATATTTTAAATCTATTTTTAAATTTTCAAAACATAGATTTTACAGAATTAAATTTAAAATAAAACTGGTAAAATGTCACGAATATTAGTTTTTTAGAAAAATTCCCTTTTTAAATTGAAACGCTTTTATAAAAAGTTTATTTATTAAATAATATCTAAAATCGATAGTTGGATAAATATGATTTAAATAAAATTTAAAACTAATCTAGAAAGGAATTTAAATATGTAATGACTCTAAAATAAATTAATGTTTTAAATAAAAATATGTATTTTCACTATTCATTAAATAACAAAACTTATCTTAAAAATACTAAAAATTCATCCAATGTAAAATTTTATATTCCAAATTAAAATAAGAAGTTTATATTTTCAAAGTGTTTTTAAAAAGATTAAAAATGCAATTTAAAATGTATACACCATCAAAAGATGGAAAACTAAATTTCATTGAAAAATACTTCTTTTATACAATAATTGAATTTTTTCTTATATAATGTCTAGAAAATATATGAGAAGAATTATTTAACATTATATATGATTAATAAAATACATCCAGAGTGATTTTATTATTTTATAGACTCACTAATATGCATTTAAAGAGCTTTCAGGGAAAAATATGATTATATTCTTAAATTCTATTATAATGGCAAGGTTAAACTATTTATTTGTTCACTTATACGTGGTATTTATTTAAATGAATTCTATAAATATAAAATGAATTTTTTGTAATAGAAACAATGAATAGTGTTGTGTATACCTCAAACTAAGACAATGTTGCTTATAGCGCATGTTATCTTGGTATATCGTACAACACAATACATCAATGAAATTTCACAAAAAACTATCCCACAAAAATATTGGGGTGTTACTTATATACATACATATAAGAGATACATGACACAAATTATAGACTTGATAGTGATTTGGAGGACATTCCAAAAAATGGGCTATCTTCCTGATACAATCAAGAATCATAATTTGACTGATATACCTAGGCCATAGTATTATTTTCTTGCTGAATCTCAAAAACATTAACCAAGGGAGAAATTCATATAAATTAATTTATAACAAATTCAAATTCTAGGTCCGGTCAGGAGTTATCCACATAGATTTTCTATTGACATTGAGCTTCTTTAATATACATCTGTATGGTTTATAATTTTATTACCATTTCTTTATCCTTCTCCGGGCACAAAATCATCCCTTCTCTAAATCCATCCCCCCTTGTTATAGATGTTCGTCTCTTCCAATATTGGGCTTCATATGATGCCCTATGAATTCTTCAGTGAAAGTTATTTTTGAATGTTATCTCAACAATAGGTAGGTGATGATCCAAATAACCCTTCAAATCCCGATAAAAATATCTCAAGAAAATCATCTAGGGTTTGAATTGATATTTTAGAAAGATCATTTTTAAATGGATGATAAAAAGTGTTGAATCTCAAGTCGGTATCATGTTCTTGTAGAAGAATTCAACAAAACTTTTAGGAAAACATCAGATCAAATCTGAAAATATAGAATGTGGAAATCCATGAAACCATACCTCATACATAATGCATATCAAGGAAATATTTTTAAGAGAGACTTATTTTATAATAGTGATCAATTATGTTAACATAGTATGGTGATCAACTACCACCCTATAGTGTTAATAATTTAGAGATTTTGGGTAGTCATATAAAAAAATATGTAATGATGTTATCTTATTTATATTTAGGTATGTGTGATGGAAGTTTCCTCCCCTTAAATATATTCATTCATCCATAACTTGTTGGCATACGAAGCACCAAGATACAAAGTATATGATATCTCTATTCATGCAATCCCACATGAATTGTTGTTTCAAGCCTCTATACATATGTGCCCTTCTAGTATGAATAAATAATGAAGAACTATGAGCTTCCTATAATATCTCTTGCATCAAATTTGGTATGGAAGAAACCCATGAATGTTTCCTGAACAAAATAATTCAATCCTAATCATGTTTAAAATCATGAGAATTTCATAAATTCTTTTGGAGTTCCCCTTATTCCTTTTGTACCCCCGTAATCATCACATTGATAGAGGGTTGAATATTCATTTGAGAAATAAATTTTTCCCCCTTCCTTTTGGATTTCATTATCCATGATTATCAGATTTAGAAATACTAGATCATTTTTTATCCTCATCATGTATAAACTAGCATGATACTTCTAAATCCAATAATATATTACCATGTTCTCATTCCAAGGATGGTAATGTATTGAGTAGTCAAAATACTATATAAACTCTAACTATATTCTTAAGAACATCTTCAAATCCATCTAGGTGAATATATTTTTTAGAATTTTGTGATTATTATATGTATCACACTTTTCTCCATAATGATAAGGCCTCCATATAATTAATGAAAACAAATTCCACTAATAACACCAAATATTGAGATGTGTATTTTTTTCTCATTAATATTGAACATTCAAAGGGAAAAGAGAAACCCATTTTATTCTTCATAAGAACACATCCCAATCCCTTCCCAGATTCATCATTGTATATTACAATCACTTCTCCACTACACGATAATAAATTCCCAGGAGCACTGACTAACATTCTCTTCAATTCCATGAAATTATCCTCGCATCCATCTTTCCATATCAACTAAACACCCATGTGAGTAAACATGGTTAGAGGATTAGATATTCATGTGAAATTATCTGAAAATCGTCTATAATATCTAGTTAATCCATGAAATCTATGGATATTAGTCACTTTGGTTGTTCGAGGCCCCAATTCAATAGCTTCTATCTTTTATGGGTCTACTACTATAACATATCTTTAGATTATCGGACTATAAGATGAAACATTTTTCAACCAACATTCAAAATTTGAATATTTTATTATAGGTTCTCCTCCTATAGAGTCATTAGTAAAATTATCAAGTGATCAACATGCTCTTAATGCCTATTTGAATAGAGAATAATATCATCAATACATATAACCACAGACAGATCATGATAATCTCGAAAGACTATATTCATTAAATTAATGAACATAGATAGGAAATTTTAAGGCCTAAAAGAATTGCTATATATTCATGGTATCCACACTATGTACATAACGTCATCTGGGGTATATCCAATTTGATAACCCTAATTGATTATATCCAAAATGAAGTGTCATCAAAGAAAATTATTGATCTTTGTACAATTGATCATGAAAGACATCAATATGGGGGAGATGGTACTTATTCTTGATCATGATCTTGTTCAAATCTTTATAATCAATGTAGAGCCACATTAATCTGTCATTTATTTTACACAAAAATAATTAATGCACACCATGGGGATACACATGGTTGAATGAATCCTTTATCATGGTTTTGTTGAAGTTTATTCTTAAATTCCTACAACTCCATTAGTTCTATTATATAAGGAGTCTTTCAAATTTATATGGAACTACATATAAGTTCTACTGATAACACGTAATTGTGTTGTGGTATAAGACTAAGAATATATTCTATAAATACATCCACAAAATACCGATTAATAAGCATATCATCAATGTCAATTTTCTCACAGTACTTTTTTATAAAAAAACCCTTTTGAATGGGAATTAATATCCATACATTATAAGTAATATCCACATGAAACTCATACATATTATCACTTTGAGGTATGATCATTGTAGGGTTTGAAATATCAAACATAACATCCCTTTCATGACAAAGGATATGGGATATATGTAGAGAAAGACAATCAAATCCAAATATGACAAAAATTCAACTAAAATAATAATGAAAAGATTTACAGGAAGCACATTCACAAAAATTTCAACCAGAGAGGAAACATAAGAGTGAGATGAAATCAGCATACAATTAGAGTGTTTCAATTTTAATTCCTCAGGTAATTGTATTTGTGGACTCTTAACACCAATAGAAATTATTTTAGATATGTAAGAAATGGGAAATGTAGAATCAAATATGAAATTTTACGTTTTAGAGTGGATAGTATGTGTACCTTTCATCAGGTTGTTATCTCACCACTCATTAAATGTAGTGAGTGCCTAAGATTTCATATTGTCCCATCGCTAAAGAAGTTTCATACATCGACCATAATAACCAACGCTTAGGTTTGGGATGTGGTTAGTATAATTCCCATTCACCATTGGATTCAATCACTGAATCATGGAAGGATCATTCTTTGTAGATTTTTCCCCATTATTATTTTGGCCCGAATTCATTCCATTATCTCTACAATAAATTATCCAGTGACCTTCAATTCTACACTTAAAACAATTACTAGACCGCTTATGAAAAATTCCATCATTCTTCTTCCATCATTTAGAATATTGAAGAAAAATCATATTCTTTTCACCATGGTTTCTAGTGTTTACATATAATAACATCATCATTTTTTGGTCAAAACCATGTGGTTGAAACGTGACTCCAACCTCCATTTCAAGTTTTATTGCACAACTCAAAATATATTTGTAGCTACTAATGCCTTTTATTGACATCATCCTTGTTGGAATTTTTATTAATCAACCAAATAATCTATCAACATTACATTTGTTTTAGAAGAAAATTCATAAAGCATACCCCACCTGCCTAGTGAAAATTTCCTCGTAGTTACGAACACATACATCATCCCATTGCATCAACTCCAAAAACTATTTCTCTATCATATTACGAAGAATATGATGAAATAATTTTTAAACAAATATGTTCTCAAACTTGTCCAAGTCCATGGATTCAATATCATATTTCTTCCTCATATTGTTTATAAGTTTCCAACAATATATTACTTCTCCATCTTACCATTATATAAAGATAATTATTTTCTTATTATTTGATGATTGGGGAATGGATAATATCATGTTAGTAGAACTGATCCTTTTTTTAAATATGTGGAGAATAAGACCCTAAAAAAGGGGTTTGTTTCTTCATTAAATACTCTATAGAATGTTGGTACCTCTCTGTCTCGTTTTTAAGTCCACCATGAATCATATCTTGAGAATTTTTTTAGCAATCCAATGAGGTTTTTCATTCCATCTCCCATATCATTTGGGTTATCACGAGGAAAATCATTGTCTTTTCCATTACAATCATCATTAATTTGGTTCCTCCAGGTTCCATCCATTGACTAAAACCAAAATCATATAGTAATAAACAACTATCATTTCAGGGAACCACATAATCATTAAAATATTCTTATTTCATGTCTAAATCATGAAATCATCCTTAATATATGAATCACTTGTTTTATCCTATGTTACTCGTGGGAAACTTCTATTTAATTCCTTCATTATGGTTTTGGAATATTTTTTGTAATTACAAAGAATTTCCCCTGGGACTACCATTATAAATGTGTAACAATGCCCATTTTCATGTACATGATTTCCCCGAGTTAGTCATGGAACATATTGTTGGTTTATTTACCCCTAGTAACATCTTTTCCAGTTCCACATTTAGCTGTAGTATACATAAAGGTATGTATTTAATGAAAACCAATCACAATATACTTTAACAAAATTTCAGGGCATTTTTGAATAATTTTTCATATCCTTAAACATTCCATAGAAATTTACTTACAGTTCTTAGTAGTATTTTCTCATCATAAATTCCAAATGTAAAATATGCCTTTTTTTCATATACCAACTATAGATATCCTCAATTTTCATAAATTAACATTTTTTTGAAATACTCAAAACATTATATAGGCAAATGCCCAATGAGGATACTATTATAGTGCCTTTGGAAACACGGAAACATTAAAACTGACACATAAGTGAGCTAAATTATCTTCTCGTAGGCTCTTCATAAATAGAACCATTCTTTAACACATCAATCATAATTCATATGATCATATCCTCGTGAAGGAAAACTCAAATGGTTATGCCTAAAGGAATAATAAGGCAAAACAATGAAGATATATTATCATAATTATGAAAATAATGGTATGCAAACATGATCCTGAAAATAAAATATAATAACTTTCATATCAAATATCAAATACATGAATCATGACATACATCTTTTCAGTTCACAGTACATGAATCATTGGGAAATAAAGAAATTAAACAATAAAAGTATAACATAGGATGAAAACATGAAATTTTAGTAGACACATAAGAATATATAATGATTTCCGTAATATTAAAGGAATTGCTTCTTGAGCCCATCTTATTGTAAAAAGATTTATTACTCAATCGGGTTCACACCACGTTCTAGCCCAATA
This sequence comes from Viscum album, assembly GCA_963277665.1. Taxonomy (NCBI): domain Eukaryota; kingdom Viridiplantae; phylum Streptophyta; class Magnoliopsida; order Santalales; family Viscaceae; genus Viscum; species Viscum album. Next base: position 37,131,291 of record OY728157.1, on the reverse strand, counting down.
TTACAAAACTATAACACCCCAATATTTTTCAAATATGGTTAATACCAACCAATTTACCTTTTCTATATTCATAAAAAATACCAATGCATAGTCTGTACCCTTTTCCATGAGCTCTTGGCCATGCCAAAAGAACCAGACCCCTTCCCATAAGGAGTTTCTCAAAAAAATTATTTCAATAGGTAAAACTTATTTCTTTTTCATTTAGTTTCATTTATAGTTATCTTTTTTTGTTATTCTCCCAAAAACACTACTTTGCAATTGACCCTTATAACAAAAGTATCCTTTATATAGTATAATTATTCCATGTTAATATAATAACTATTATCAATCTTATTACTCTCTCTCTCTCTTTATCTTTTATAAATTAAAGCATCATCTGTGAGGTTCCAATTTACAACCTTCCTGGAAGAAGAAGATTTATTCATCAATTTATCCTTCATTATAGGCAATGAAACAATTTTATTGTTTAACCGAACAATAATATATTTAATATGACATAATTAATTTCTAGTAACCAATATATGTACATGTTATTAAATCCTATGACAAACCGATTTCCTAATAAGAGAAATAACTCAAAATAATTTAAGTGGTTATCATAAATATTTCGTCAAATTATTCTTCCTCATAACATGTAATATATTTATATATATATACCCTTTAATAATTTTGAATGTTCATAAATAATATTTAATTTAAATTCAAGATAATTACATCCATTCCACCCAAACATCATTATTCATATCAAAATATATTTATCATGAAACCAAGGAATAAAACACCCCAGAATGAAAAAATTTAATCTTATAAATTATCAATAAATACATAATGAACTTAATAATATTATGATAAACTGAATATATTTCAAAATTTTTATTAATTATTTTATTAATAAGTCTAATTTTATATTTAATGACCACAAATTCAAGAGTATATCACATTAATATTTAAGCTATGTGTTTCCCACTCGAACCTCCATTTTAATATGGGTCAATTTTATTGTCTAATTACCTTGAATAAGTTATAATATATTATTATTTCAACCTCATAAATTATGTTTGAGTGTTTCATATTTGTCTACATAACAAAATTCTATATTATTGTTTGGGGAGTCACATGTTTTAAAAGTGAACAGTCATAATGCTTTCTGAAATACAATACCATTTTAATGGAATTTATCAAATTCTTAAATAAATTCAATGGCACTCTATAATATATTTTTAAAAAACATTTCATTTTTAAAATATCTCATTTCATTATGAATATATTATCTTAATTCAATTAAGGTTTCATATAAATACTTTTCCAAAATATATCATCCTTCCAAAGTAAAATATTATTTATCTCAAGAATTACAAGATGATTTTATAAGTGTATATTCATCAATTTATACACACTTTTATATTATTATCTACTATATGATATAAAATATTTAATTCAATTTTTTATGAATATTTTGAATGTGGATGTTCTATCCTAAACCTATTCCCAATTTACTCTGAATGGTTAGTGATTAAGCTTAATGCTCTGGGAAATGTTATTTCCATTTTAAATGTTAGTTTCAATATGAATTTATATGTTTTTTATGTTAATCCCCACTCATAAAAGGAAATAGATGGACTTGTTATGTGATTTTTGTAGCCTGTTATAGCCCCTCGATGCATCGGTATGTCTCATGAGTCAAATAGATATGGACATGACTGAGGCCTTGCACATTTTTAGATATGTTTTTGGCTGAGGCCTTAATCATTTTTAGATTTATTCACTGAGACATTGATGGTATGTTTCATAACATCCGACATATAAACATCCCACATTATGAAGCTAGAAATTCATAGTTCATGTAATTATTCAACTAGTAGATTTCACATGGTTAGAATTTATTATGGAAATGTTTACTCGGTTTATTTTCCTCCAATAATGTGTTCCTGTTTATTTTTAAAGGCTTGTGTTTTGAATTATTCACAATTATTAATGATTATGTTTATGATATAGTCCCCTTTATTGTTTACCCTTATTGAGTGTATAATCTGACCCATTATTAAGATTACTTCAAACGACAATATGTGGTAAATTATGATTGACTTGTTGAAATAATCTGGGATTGGTGGATGATACTAATGGAACATATATGGTGTTTTCATTTAATGATTTAATGATGAATGTATGTGTGTATATTGTTTCCAAATCAACTAAAATATCCAATCCTTCATGATATTACATTCTTGTAATCATCTTAATGTAATGTAATAAGGTAGCTCCTGGTAACTTTGGTCGGGTCACTACAGTTGGTATCTGAGAAAGATTAGTAAAAAACATGGACACTATATTAAGAAAACATCGATTAGAGAACAAACCCCTGTTATATTCGTTGAGGTTAAACATACAAGAACATACCACTATATTTTAAATTAATAGATTATGTGGATATTTCAACAATTAAATCCCTACCTGGATACTACTGGTGGACGTGGTTTAAGAAAAAAAGGTATCCTGGTACATATCAATGGTCCATACTGTACACCGGGTGTGATACAACTGGGTGATATGATTATGATAATACACATTTTCTTTACAATCCATTATGAAGGATTTAAATTAAAATGAATCCTAAAAAACCATTTTAATAATTATGGGACTTTCAATGCATTAGATTTCAATTTATGCAATGAATTTTCCAATGTTGACAATATACATTAGGATTTATTACTTAATATAGTGTATTACATTATATAGAAATAGAACGTAGTGTACTAAATGGAAAATAATTGAATTTGTGTATCCCATTTAGGGGCTTCCCTTTTGTTCAAGATAATGATGTTGGCTCTGGATTTGCAACTAGTGAAGAAACACATATAACTATAATCAGACAACTTAATCAGGTTATGAACAATAGCCTTTCCCATATAAGGAATCCTAATTCCCAATTTTTATGGGAAATGTTGGATCTCATTATGTGATAACTACCTCAATCATTCAATGGGAAAACAACCACATTTATATCTAATCACCAGATAAGTTCCCTGAAAATGATATTTCTCACTTTGGGATGTAATAAATGAGATAAGGTTTCCATGGATATTTTCATCTGTTGGTAGATACAGATTAATGGTGGTTGTTAACACAAATCACAAAAGAGTAGAAAGATATAGAAGAGATGGAATGGAGGGATTTTAAAGTAATCTTCATAGAAAAATATTTTCCACGCGAACAATGAGAGGATATGGAATGGTGATTCCATAACCTGAGGAAGAAGGATGAGGAAAAATGTTTCCATGTATATAACTAACTTTACAAGGCTATGATACATTCTACGGACCAGATACATAATCCATGGAGCATGATTAGTTGATTATTTTATGGTTTAATACCATTCCTCTGAAGGGATCAAGTCATGCAATGTTTCTCATCATATGAATATATAATCTCATGTTCTACCAAGAAGGAGAATTGAATTTCTATGTATTATGACATTAATGGAATAAAATTTAAGAAGAGTACTACTAAAAACATAGGTTAAGGAAATACATAATTGGGAAAGAATGTATGGGTTTACTTTCTACCCTCTGAAATTTGTGGGAGGAATCACCCCGGTGTCTACTCAAAAGGAAAAAGGGGTGTTCTAAAAGTGTGTAAAGAATGTCCATCATGCTGGTGAATGTAAGGGAAAAAATAATCAATTAATTTTCAATGAAATAATTTCATTTAAATAGGAAACTATGATAATTATTGTCTAAAGCATCAATGAAACATGCCATAGGCAAGAGCAATGGAGCAGGGACAAGATCATGCAATCACAACTTCTGATATGGAAGTTACTAATGATGTGGTGGTAGGTACTTTAATCATTTCCTAAAACTTATATAATTATTTATTTGATTCTGGTTCGTCTCGTTCATTCATATATTCCTTTTTTTCCATGATAATTTGATATTTTCCTATTTATTTAGTTATGGAGTTGTCAATAAAAACTCATTGGGGAATTATCATCACTACAACGATGTGTTAGAAAATCTCCATTAGGGATTATAAGCCTTCTTTTTTTGCCGATTTTATTATCATACCAATGATTTACATTGATATCATCCTTAGTATGAATTGTATTTCAATCCATAATACAAAAATTTATTGCATGAAGATAGAGGATATAAATTTTGGGGATGATGTGTAATCCCTTATCGGTAGAGCGGATACATCACCATATGTTTCTCATATATATCATCCCCTAGTAGCTCTATTTAATTCAATTATTGGGTAAGAAATTAATGAAATAACAATGGGTGAGGAAAGAAAAGATCAAATAGAGGATATACCTATTGTGTAAGAATATATTGAAATTTTTTCATATGATTTACCTGCACATCCTCCAGAGCGGGAAATTGAGTTTTTCATTGGCATAAATCATAATTCAAGGACCATATCAAAGACCCCTGAGAGAATGGAAACTATTCAATTAGTGGAGATAAAGAAACAACTAGATTATTTTAGGTATAAAGAATTTATTCTCTATAGTGTTTATCCCTGGGGAGCCCATGTTTTTTTCATTAATATGAAAGATGGATCTATGAGGTTTTTCATTAAATGCATGATGATCAAATAAAATAAAATAATTAAAAAGTATAACCCAACTAACATTGATAATTTATTTTACCAACATCATGGATTTCAATAAATTTCAATGATCGACGTTTGATCTACATATCATTAGTTTCTTGTGAGGAAAGAAGACATTCAAAAAAAAGCATTTCAAACCACGTATCAGCATTACGAGTTTACATTAAATCATTTTTGACTAAGGAACCCTATATTTTTATATATTTAATGACTAATTTATTCAAGGAATATCATGATGAAATTTTGGTGGTATTTATTGATGACATATAGGTATACTCAAAAAGCAATGAAGGTTATGAAAATAACTTCCAGAACATTCTGATAACTCTTATAAGAAATGAATTATATGTGATGTTAAGAAAGTGTAAATTTTGGATTCAATAACTTTTCATTCTTATCCACATAATCTCTAAGGATAGAATATCTTTTGATACTATGAAGACAATGGTTTTACATGTATTTAATAATCCAACAAATATAACTGTGGTATGTAGTTTTATTGGTTTTGCATGTCATTTTTTGTGTTTTGTAAAGAAATGTTCCCATTTATCCACACCAATTACCAAGAATACACGTAACGGTTTTAGGTTCATATAGAAAATATTAATGTGAATAATTTTTTGAAGGAATGATTAGGAGATTACTGAATTTTCTAAACCTAACTCTACAATCATTGAATGAAGATTTGGTGATCTATAATAATGCATTAATAAAAGGACATGGTTTTGTCCTTTTGTGAAATGATAGATTTTTTTCCTATGAATCAAGGTAGTTAAAAATTCATGAACAAAACAATCCAACTCATGATAATGAGTTAGCATCCATAATCTTATCTCTAATGATATAGATACATTATCTCTATGGTGAAAATGTGGGATATATATGGATCACAAAATCCAGGAGCTTATTTTCTCACAGATAAAACTCAACTTGGGGAAAAGGTGATGGATTGAATGACTCAAGGACTATTATTTCATCATACAAATCCACCCAAGAAGGGAAAATAAGGAATATTATATAAGGATACAAACTTCAAACATTACATTAACTTGAATAAAATGTATAATTCACATTGAGGATCTTTTCTGGTTTAGACTTTTATAAAATTAGGCTATAACTATTACATTACATCTAAAGAATTACAAAGCATACACTTCAACTAATTTTTTATTTTTTTCATAAAATAAAAACTCTTCATGAAAAGAGTCATGTTTATTTCCATGTTTTAGAAAACAAGACATTTCCTTGATCTCATCTTTGACCCTATTAATCTTTATGTTCTGTGGAAAACATTTCAAAACTTGGGATGACCATAAACAACTTAGTAAGGGTTACAAAATATTGAAATAAAACATTAGTTCATCAATACATACATAATATAATCTCTTTAACATTCCTCATGAAATCATAATATTTATTTATAACACATAGCAATCACAAATCATAAAGTTAATTTGTTACATCTATAACATACTTATATTGTAGATTTCATAGCTATATAAGAAGTCCCATTTGGAATACCCATCATAGTATATTCGCTAAATCTCATAGGAGAAACATTCATGTTTACCTCTGTAATGTTACACAATGCATTGGAGAGCTATCTCAGGCTCACCTGCCTTAGGTTAATCACGGAACCACCCATATACGTAAAAAATGTCCAAGAACCATAATGTATTCCAAATACATAAAACTAACATAAAGGAGAGATTAAATTTCACATTTCAATCAAAATATATCATTTAAATATATTGAGATAACTGATCCATTATCCAAACCATTTTAAATAACAAAATACGCAAAAGAGTATAGGGTATTTATTTTACTTTTAATAATATTACGACTTGTTATGGAAGCCAAAGTTATAATAGGAATGAAAACACTGAAATTTTTCCTCCCAATGGCATGAGTATCGAAAATTTATGTTTTCTTATATGGGAAATTATTTTAAAATATCTTTTAAAAAATTTCATGGTGAAAATATCGTTTCTTCATTTAAAAAACCTTTCAGAACATAAAACCATTGTAAAAATAAAATTCCTCTAAAATATATAAATATATATAATATAATAATTGATAACTATAAAAGATTTTAAAATACCTTTTCCATGAAAATGGGAATTAATGATCTTTTGAAAGAAATTTTTAAAACCTGATTTTACAATATAATAGATTATTAAACGAAGAGAGAGAGGATCAAATTTTAGGTAAAAACAATATCATAATTACCAAAGAGTGGATGGATGGTACTAATACATGCATATATATTGAATAAATATGGGATAAGGAAACTTAAGAGCTTTTTTTAGATATGGATCAAATGGCTTATCCATTGGAAGAATATCCATAAAAAATCTCGAAAAATGATGATATTATTTCCAATCAATCCTAATACATGGGATCATTCTCTCCAAGTATAAAAAATAAATTAAACGATGAATCAAATATAATTAAATAAATCATGATATAATATTAAAAATATGTTTATATTCATCTCAAAATATAATTTTTTTCATCACAAAACAAGAGAATACTTGATGGAAAATTGTGGCAAAACTATTCTACCGATTCAGTATCTTTTTAAAAATAACCCCTATGAAAGAAAGGTAATAAAATGTATATGTAAATACCCCAAAATGTATGTATAATAAAAATTTAGTAAAATAATTGGTAGTATATACACCATATATTTGTAAATAGTTGTGAACATATCATGTATCTCATAGAAATATAATGTGAGATGAAATCCACATACCTTGTGTCGTGACTAATGGCGTACTAATTCAAAAATATATATATAATAAATCATAATTTATTATAATTTTTTTATAGAATAATATTATTATATATAATACCATATATTGTTTGATTATGATCTTATATTACTGACGTGTTAACAGTCTTATGTAAATGTTTCACTTTAAGTAATATTAGCATTATTTTTCCCACGTGTCATAATTTGTTATATCATTGGTTTTTACACATTATATCATGATTTCCAGAATATAAACTATGATATAGATATACTTTATATACATTATATTTGTATTATGATAAGCTATTGAATATAAAAATAACAAATTTAATACACTATTCTTGGAAATAATAGGTCGTATGTAGGAATGAACAGTATTTCTGTTTAATTTTCATGTTGAAAGACTAAAATTAAAATAAATATATTTGTGTATATGAGTATATATATATCATTATAATTATAGATTTAAGATATCATATATGTATTATTTTTTCACCAAAACTATCCTTAATACAATTAATGTAGTGTATGATGAATCACATTCATTTGAGGGGTATTAATCCACAGTTCATCAAACACAGTTATCGTATTAAAAAAATGTAAAAATGATTTGAGTTTTAAAAGGAATAAATGATAATAAATATATAATAAATAAAATATATACAATTTATAATCATAGTTTCCATCACAATTTCCACTATGAGAGGTGGTAAAGAAAATAACACAATCATCGTTTAGTGAGGTGGTGGTTCTACAAACACATAAACAGTATGTTATTTATCCATTTCCTAGAGGTGTGTGTATGTTTAGGTTGAAACCATGTAAGAAACAAATCCTAGTACATTCCAGATATTGGTTTTTTATATAATATTGGAATAAATAGAGTGGATGGGTAGGGAAAGAAGATAAATGAATGGAGTTTGAATGAAGGTGTTGCCTATTAATCAGGTAACTCCTTTGGGTTTTGGGGAAAGGATAACATTGTTTTCCTTCATCATAATGTAGGGATTGTAAGATGTAGGAAATATTTCTAAGAAGTTTATTTGGAAGGTCGTGGAAGATTAGAGCGATTTGGGTGTTGTGAGGAAGTGTGAGAGGTCTTTGGCTTTTAAACGGAAGGAAAAGGACTTCCTCATTATTTTTTTTAAAAAAAATTTGTGTGAACATTTTCAACGAAACAAATGTCATTAGATAGATAAATAAATAAATAATTTATTTTATATGGACTAAATGTTTCCATAAAATTGGGGTTTGAGATGTTTGTAGGTTATTTCAGACCCTATGGTTATGGTTTGGTCCCTAATTAAGAATAATGTAAAATTAATAAATGTGACATATTTTATTAACATTTATTAGTCATTTGGATCAAAATTAAAATTATATAATTAGAATTATTATTAAAATAATCTATTTTTGGTTTAATAAATATAACTCACATAAGTTGAAAAACTATGATTAATGATAATCCTGATGATGGGGAAAAATTATGGGTATTTAAATTAAAAATAATTTCAAAAGTTTATTATGTTTTTATATTAAATATAACTGTGAAATGGATTATAATTACCTAAATTAAATAAATAGTTGGATAATTTATCTAATTTGACCTTGATATAGTAAATATAAATTTTAGCTATATTACGTATTAAATTGAAAATGAGTTTTAACTAAAAAGTAGTGTTTTCAGTATTCAATAAAAAATAAGGTTTCTCAAAAAACAAAAAACCTATGATAATTTGGATATTAAAAATTAAAAAATAAATTTTATTGTTTAAATTTATATTTATAAATGTGTCTAAACTTAATTTTATTAATTTTCCCTTGGCATTAAAGTAATATAATTGATAAAATTGATATTTTTAAAAATTTAAGGACGTTACCAAAATTTATTTTATTCTATATTAATATGTATTATATATAAATAATGTTCTAAAAAATATTTTAAAAGTAACTATTACAATTATTATTTCTATTTTTAATAGCTAAGTCATAATTATCCTATATAAAATTTCATAACAACACAATGAGGTTTCAAAGAAACATCTATGTTGCATGAAATGTAAGACAAGTCGATGTTCCAAGTAACGTATGCCAAGAAAACGTTCTGGGTATAATAAGTGAAGTTCATTTTCCCTATCATGTAATACAGGTTTATTCCATGTGAAAGTAATGTTTGCATTATTTCATTTCATGAAATAATTAAAAATTAAATTTATTTTAAATGAAAGGTCCACATAAACTCAGGGTGATATAATTATATTGAGAGATAATTGTTAGTGGATAAAGAACAATATTATGTTTGAGTGTTTGAATTTACAAGAAATTAAAATTTAAAAAATAAACCATTGGTTACCAATGCTCTACTTAGTATTCAATACAATTTTGGGCTCTTAATGTTCATCATGGTAATGTACATCCATAATAACACCAAATTTTATGATAGATAATTTTAGTCATGATCCACACCCTACCTAATCATATCCCTTGGTTAATATGACACCCTGCCTCATACATAAAATATTTTATCATACTTCTATATTATACTCAAATAAATTTAATTTTACATGATTCGTGAATTACAATAATCTCCCTACAAAAACCCATCAAAGAATAATCTCATAAATCACATCACTCATATCATAGGGCGTGATCACTATAAGACAAAATTAATTTTCCTCATGTATGAGGTATTATATTATAAATATTACTATATAAATAATAATATAATTTTTTTATAATATACTCAATAAATATAACTTTTTTCATATCCTTTCTTTATCTATCCTATTTTTAAAATTCTTTATGGTGGCTTATTCTATAAGGATCCTTGATAACTCATTCCACAAATGAACCCCTAAGAAAAAATATCATTGAGTGATTAACCCACTAATATAACATTAATAGAATTAAATTTATTTTATTTAAGGAGTTTTTATTACCACTCACAATAATCATTGTTCAATCACACATTTTACAACTCATGGAAACCATAATTCCCCTATGATTTATAAAAATTCTATGCTCGACACACCCATAGCACAAATATCTTTTTATAATTTCATATGATATCTATTTTTGAATCCCATTGTCACTATTACCATAGTTAAATTATTTACTACCTCTATTAGGACCTTTACTTGTTAACCCACACCCATCAAATAAAAATAGATGTAACGTGACAAATATTCTGTGAAAATGTGTGTGGATTTTCCAACTTAACCATAAAAGTTCACACCATTTTTTGATCACCAAATCACCTTTCACGCTCCCTCACATATGTTGCAATACATACACCCTACATTCACTTCACATATCATGTATAATATCATAAAAATGTAGTAAAATTATATAATACAAACCAAGTCATATGGTCTTCCCCTCTCAATAATTATATTCCCAACTATACTTGATCATCACTTATTACCAGATCCAATATCATTAATGGAATAAATTATATGATTATAATATAATTAGTGTTAATTTCATAATTCATACATATTCATTATAAAATATAAAAACCCCACAGGTTCTAGGAAACATCCCACCTTGATAAATAAAATTATAATGATCTATGGAATTCTCTCAACCCTTTTGTGACATAAGTACAATGATATAAATAGTATTTAATCATCAATGATTCGAAAATACTTTTTACCTACATTCAAAACACATATCATAGCTTAAAAACACAGAAATTACATCTACATATGCATTGTTTCCCATGTTGAGATTACATTAGACATTTAAAATTCCATACACATCATTGGAATTAAAATCACAAACTAATACCTTGAAAGGGAATGGAAATAATGATGAAGATAAGTAATATGATTGGGGAATTGTATTTAATCCTAAATTTTTACACTTCTTAAACGATCTCTATTCATCATTAGTGATGGGATGAAGATTAATTGAAATGGGATACCACATCCCTACTATTCAGTAATCCATAATAAATGTATCCTACTGGAATAAAATCCTTATAAAATAATTAATTTCCAAAACATAATGTATTGGTAATGATATTTTTTAAAGAATATGGTGGACTATTATATAGTTCATCTGAACCATAACTCCCTAGTTCCGATTATTAAATCCCATTTTCCAACCACATGACCTCCAGTGGAGGGGATGAAATCCTTTTCCCCAATAAAATTAGTTGCCTTCACTAGGGTTTTGCTAGCCATCTTCTATAACCCATTTATCCCAAAAAAAATTGATTAATATTCCCCCTTTACATATTCTATAGATATTATTTTGTCTTGAACTCAACATAGACTCTTTATATACATAAAAATGATAGATAACACAATTATATATTGAACTTAAACATATTTTTAGTTTCCATTATAATAAAATTCCTAACCTCTGACTTCCACTAACACCTATCTGATGTAGTCATTTAAAATTACATACCATTATATTTCATAGCCTTAAAATACACCATAATTTATCTTGAATATAATAATATATTAAATAATATCTAATGTTTTATTCCATAATAGGTTTTATTATTGGTTATAGTTATACCAACACATTGATAAATCAAAGAAGATTATATTTCATTAATAATTATAAATTTATTATGATTCATACAAAATAATCATTATATAAACCAGAATCACTTTAAAATTTTCAATTATCAACACCCGATCAATCCAGATCTGTATAATTAAATGGTAAACTGAATTCTTCTTTTGAAAACATTAAATAACCAATTCACAATGACCATAACTGATTATACTTTAAAATAAATATTCCCCAAAAATAATATAAACTCTTAATATAACAATTTTTTGAAATAAATACTATAAAATATATTTTATTATTTTATTCAAGACCATTAAACCCTCAAAGTTTCACACTATCACTACTTGATCATTTGCACAAAATTTGATAGTCCATTTTTAAAATATCAACCACTACATGTAGTATTACTCAATTAACAAGTCATTTTATTTAAGTGCACTACTAAAACCCTCAAATATTGATTCGCAAAAATATATATTCAATGGATGAATATTATATTAGTTAATGAATCTTTATAATATTATTTTCAATCACAAATCAATAAGAAATTAGTTTTATTTTTAATAAAACTATAATTTATGAAGCCATGAATCCATTTACCAATGGTAAATATCAACCACCACTATTTTAAATAAATTATTACATTATTTTCTTTTATACTGACCATTATTCCTCTTAAATATAATTGGTCTACCCAATGAAATTTTATAACAAGATCTATTAATTTTTTTCCATATCCTTAATCAATTTTTAATAATATTATTACATTTTATTGAGATTTAATCATAATAAATCATGCCACAAGATATCTCAGTTTTGGTATACTTGAATCCATTATCCATAATCTATGTTTTATAACTATCATGGTGATCTGTGTAGCCTATACATGATATAATAAGTAATAGATTAATTATATAGATACATTTGGGAAAAACTCTCCAACATCAAATAAAACAACCACTAACATGTGATTTCCATATTTCTACCTTTTGAGAAATACACAGAATCCTCATATGAATTGTAAAATTTATTTTGTTATCCCATATTCATTATAATTCACTTATAAATCTATAATAACCAGGTTTATTCATTTGGCCTATGTCTATTCCATGTAATTTAGTATCCATTTAACCATTAAATGCATTCATCACGAAGCCACACCACATTATCAATGTCAGTTAAATAATACATGTTAACTACAACCCATATAAACCCCCAGTTAAAAATTAATAGAGGCATTGTGATGTCATCTCATAAACTAGTTATAACTGAAGTCAGTAGTTTTCATCTGTCAATGTCCATCAATCTATTGCTGTAAAATATATTAATCTACAACAAATATAATTTATAATCATAATGGAAAACCCCTAAATCTTGTTTTAGGATAAAATGCGGTGTATCGCACGATTATACAATCCATATATACCTTGATTATAGTTCATTTTTTATAACTCATCATGTTCCCCTAGAATCTTATGATATCAATAAAGTAATGAAAAGAGGCCTAAAATAATGAATATTACCACTTCCCATGAGAGTCATGACCATTAGCTAATAATTATTTCTCATATGCTACAGAAGGTCAAACATGCCTAGCTAATTACTAATCACATTGTCAAAAGGATGATATAAAGGTACTTGATTTTTTTTGAACCCATTCCCTTTTTATTCCATCATTCTCAAGCGAGTATTCGGGTTGTTCCACATAATTTGAAATCGTTGTAATGTTTAATATCTTCTAAAATAAAATATTATGTATTCTTATTTCTCTAAGAGTTTAATTAATTGTTCTATATGAAATTTCAATTTAAAAAAAATTACAAATGAAAAATATTTCAAATGTATTGAGTTTTACAAAACATCAGAATAGAAAATATATTGTTATAATGTTTAGAAAAGAAAATTATTTATAAAATTATCACATCTAAGGAAATTTCATTATGTATCATCATTATTTATTTACATATTATTGTATTGAAAACATAAATAATATTATGTATATAAAATATATTATTTCTTTATAATATAACGATATTTATACTTTCTGAATCTTTATTGTATAAATATGATAAATATACCATGTTCTTATATGTTAAAATATTTTTCAAAATGTAATGTATCAAAATACATGAAAATGAATGTATCATTAAATAATATGTAGTTTTATTTGAAATTAGATTAGATAAAAAATAATAAAACATGAACCAACCATAGGAGAGAGTTATTACCATGGGTGTTCATGTATTAAATAATGGATATTAATTATTGTTGGATAAAATTAATAAATAAATAATTAAATAAAAAATGATGAAATTTAGGGGAAGGATCATGAAGTTATAGTTTTAATGGAGATTTAGATTGGGGTTTTAATTTATTTAAAATATGTGGAAAAAAATTTGAAAACCAAAAAACAACATCCACATACAAAAAATATTGGAATTATGAATCCCAATTCCAAATACAAAACATATCATATATGGGACCTGGAATCCATCCCAAATATAATTCCTCTTCATATATTCAAAAACCCAAGAAATTTATGTCACCCCATTTGTATTCTTAGAATTGTCAAAACATCATATAATTCCCAATAGTTCTACTTTTCAGGGGCGGTTCACATGTATTTTATTTATTATGAACATATCATATTCCACAATTGTAATTTTACAATAAATCAATATTCATTATTTTGAAGTTGGAAATTAAAGAAAAAAAATCATTATAATTTTTGATTTGTGAAATTTACAAGAAGTTTCTTTCATCAGACTAATTTTATGATTTAACCTAATGAATATAATAATATTGATGATAAAATTAATGAGGTAAAGGTGTCTCACATGTTCATTAAATAGTTATATGTTGTTATATGTGATAAAGAACTACTATTATTATATTATTACGTATTATTTAATAATATTATTGATGACTTAATATTTAATTTCCAATAATCCAATTTAATATATATTATGTTTGTTGTGAATCCCATTCATGATATATTCTTATTATATTCTATGTATAATATTTTAAACTGGAATGATTAAACTAATTTAATATCCTCTGTTAGATTAACAATTACTTATTGAGGGTAAAGAATGTGATTTTTAGATAATCAGAAAAGTGTATTGATATTTACACAGAATATGAATAATTTATTTCAGAGGAGTAATGAAAATATTATTTATCGATCTGAACATTATTGTGTCTATTTTTTGTGGTCATTATATGTGTGGTTTATTATTGTGTGGTATACAGAATTAATTGAAATATAACATACACATTCTATTCATTTTGGTAATTTTTTAAAAGTTGTTAACCTAGGAATTAATTATTTGAGTGGGATACTCAACATTACATTTTAGATGTTAAATCAATTATATTTTGAATATATTATAATAATGATTTAGTGGATGGTTTCATGTATTTAATGGGAAAATGGGTGAATGTGGTGTTGAGATTATGTCCACTAAAATGTGTAGTGATTATCAGTGTGATAGATTTGTTATTATTTTATGTTAGCATTATCGATAACCAGTGGCATCAAGCATGGATGGAATAAATTAATTTTTTTATTGATTGGTTATAAAATGATAAATCTATTCATTTTATTTATAAATAAATTCAAAGGTCAGAGATGATTTGGAAAAATAAATTATGGATTTAATTCACGTGGAATGTGGACTATTGAATTGCATGGTATTAAAATGTATAATTAATTTCATAATGAATTTAATACAAATTTTAAAATGATAAATAAATAATTTTTTTGTGATATGTTTTATTGGAAATAAAATATAGATTTTTTTTTATTTTTTATAATTTAATATGTGTGATTTATGTTCTCAAAAGAGAAGATGGGGTTGGTTACTGTTATTTATGATGTGGATTGTGTAATCGGTTCTCAAAGAAATTTCTCTATGTAAGAATTTTAGGCCAAGATTGTGTATGGATACATATAAGACATATTGTCATTGTGTTTTCAATATGTTTATCACTAATGTTTTATAAGAAAACTTATAACTATATGTTTTAGTTTTCACAATTTTCCCCCAATATCTAGGATATCATGAAAAAAAATGTATGAATACTACAATTTCCCTAATCTCCCTTATTTGTATGTAATTTGTTATGATATCATGATGTTTTTATGATTATATATGAAAAGTATGTGGTGTATAAGTAGAACATATATGGTATCTATGTCATGATAATTGTTGGGGTTTATTCAGGGTATGGGGAGGGGATGAGGTTTATTTCCAAACAATTTTCTGATGCAACACTAACACAAAATGAGATATATTATGCTGTGTGGTAGAGATGTGGTTATAAGATATGTTGATGTTGATATGGTATTTTTATGGTTTATTGTAATGAAAATATAAGATATTAGACCTTTTTGGAAGTTGGGATCAGTAGGACTCTGGTCTGACTCACATTACTTGATATGGTACTAGAATAGTGTTTTGGGTCATAGATGCTAAACTGATGGGGATACTAGAATATTTGACCATGGAGAGTGAGAGAAAAAAAATATATGGACATATGCCAGTTACCCTTGTGGTGGAATTCTATGATACTATTTTATTATACATAGATATGGTATTTGATTTCTGGGCCTTGGTTAGGTCAGGTGGTAGTTGACCTGGTATGAGTATATTGGTTATAATATTTATTCATTGATGTATAAATATTATTCTTCCACAATTACAGGAGTGGTTTTTAGTAGTATACTAATGAGTATATTGACATGATCACTCATATGTAGAACTATTTCTTATAGTTTTCCCTGAGTTCTTTTTATGTTTAGTTGAAAATTACATGCTCAATGATGGGAGTATTTGATAGATCTACTTATTAAGAGAATATTTTGGTATTCTATTGTATAGAATTTGATATTATGAAATTATCATCCATTTTGAATATTGTGGGATACTATTATTTTATATTATTTTGTTTACGCGTTATTTTATTTATATTCTGAAGATTTATGATGGTAATACCTCACATATAATGGATTTATACCTTAAGATTTGATGTTCCCCTTGTGGACTATTAGAGGTGAGATTCAATGGGTCACTCTCATTACAACTACAAGACCATGAGGGGTTCCCAGTGGGGGAGGATCATGACATAGTCATATTAGAGATGTTGGCTGAGGGTTATGATGAGTGTTGGGGATCAAAACTGAGATAGTTTCCTGCATTAGTTGGGAAATATTATTTATAGTAAGGTTACTATAAAAAAATATACTTAAACATTACATAACATTAGATGTAAAAATAATATATTACATAATCATAATCCAGGAAAAAACTAAACTGTATAGTGTCATTGGATATTGGATACATAATAATCTCATATCGTGATTGATATTCAATAATTCCCATGAGGTTTTTCTCTCAAATATTCCTTCTTAGTCAAATCCAACAAACAATAAATAATCATAACCTATATTAAATAAACACATATGAATGGTTGATCACTAATTCTTTTTTAAAATGGTAAACATATGAGATATCAATAGATTACCATATTTAAGAATAAGATATTTATAGGTGAATTATATCATTCTAATACATTTTTATAGTTTATAACCAACCAGTAATAGATCTGAAATAAATTATCGTGGCATAGATCATAAATATTTCTGAAGGCATGATTCCTAGGATTGTGAATTATGATTTAATAATCCTAATACATTTAATTATAAGGTTTGTATAATAATATTTCATTGGAATTATAGAACTATTAAATTCTTTGAAAATCATATCATTAGTCAATGATCACAACCAATACCAACACCACATAGTGAAAAAGCCCCATAATGGATTGGGTTCACACCCCAACCTCTTTTCTTCTCTGGAATAGGTTCACACACCACCCTCATTGAATTATCTCATTACACATCAATCATTACCCAAGGAATTATAGGAATATAATAGACCCACTATCATGTAATGAAAACCAAATATAAATGTTTGATATTATCTTATGAATAGTAATATAATCATCAAAGCATAAACTATATAAAATAACATTTTTTTAAATATTTCTTCATCATCTAATCATAATCCATCTGATTAAATAACATGGTGTGAATAATTATATATTTTATTTATGTAAGCATAATAAACAAAAAATGATGTAGACATAGATAAAAGAATATCATTAAATGATCATTTATACCATTATTTTAAATATATATATATATATATATATTTGGTTTATTTATATTATAAATAATAATTCCAAGAATATTGATGAAACTATATTGTTTTATAATAACTATGGAATCGAGTAACAGAACAATCAAAAAAAGGATTAGTCATGATTACATGTAGATTCATTCCTATAATAAATGTTTGAAAAAATATTCCTTTTCACACTTTTGCGAAATGTCATAAATAATATATATTAACAAACATTGTAAAAATTTATTTTGTATAAGTGAAAAATAAATTTAAACATTTGTATATTAATTTATATAACAATTTGTTCATATTGATGATAATTCTGGAAAATAATTTAAATCACATTGATATGGGTGAAAAAGTCTGTTGGCCAATGCGAACTTAATGAAGAATTTTGATAAATAAAATATCAATTGGTTTAAGTAATAGATATATCATAATGAATGGTTGTCTTTAATAACATTGAAATGAAAATATGATAATAAAATAGAATGTGTTTAAGAGATAAAAAGAGTATAAATCCCCCAATTGGAATTCAATAATAAATAATCCCAATTAAAAATTGATTGAAATAAAACACCTTGCACTAGGTTCTGATGTTCTTCATATGCATTATTAAGCTCCTATATGATAAATTCCTATTTTTAATACATTAAGAAAAAAATATATTCATAATAATTTAACAATATAGCATTCCATTATTATTTCAAATATCAACATTATTAATATTTCTTCATTAAAATCTATATTTGGGGAAATAAATAATATTTTACCATGAATGTTTTATTTCTATGGTTATATTCCCTGTGAATTTTCTTAGATTTCACCATCTCTAAAATTATAATCATGTTATATGTATCGTATTCCTTCATTATATATAATTTTACATTCATTTAAATAAGTTGGTTATGAAAAATTATTTACAACACTTCATGGATGTAATAATTCACACATGAAAACGAAGGTCATTATCATTTCTCATTCGATGGAAAGGTGGTGGAATTTTTTAACTATAGAAGAATAAAACAAACATTCCCAAATATAGTGCCAAAAATTATCATTACATTTCATATTTTTACACTAATAATCACGATAAAGTTACAGTAATCCAAAATATACAACATCAAGTAAAAAAATTTGATTTCTTATAATCTAATTGAATTTTTATGTTTATGGTTTTTGAGATATAGGACAATCACCTACATAACAATACCTATATTTCTACATTATCAATATTTCTAATTTATATAGCATATCTTATTCATATAAATTCTTCAATATCTCCTATAATACTCAACAAACATGTAATCTATCTATATATAATTCATTTAACATCATTCTTCATAACTATGAGAAATGAAAAACATATGAACAGTTATCTAAAACCCTTGTAAAATGTAATCATAATCATTAAAAATATATTCTATTAGAGGGAATAAGATTATCATAAAGGACTACTCACAAAATCAAATTACATTAAAAATATCATAATATAATTCATACCCTTAAAAAACTAGATCACCAAATAAATTACATGAAATTATTATTCATCAAATGTAGGAGCCATTAGAATCCATAATAATGTGCCATGTGTTGTAAATCTAGAACAATTTAACCCCTAAAGCCTCATATAAATCGTAGTTAAAATATTTATTATATTGTAACATTATCTTGATCAATTAGGATCACACATATAAGAAATAAATGGATCATTTTTATATCCATAAGTGAGTACTCTATAATTTACTCACAGCTTTATGAAATTAATGATAATGAACATTACACAATGCATTAGAAAAATATATCATTCTCACCCTCTATATAAGCTATGTTTGCCATACCTATCATCTTGATTTATATAAGTCTCACCAATAATCATCAATAATTTATTAGTAATATACATGAATATAACACATAGAATATTTCATTTTCATTTACTATCTTTTTTCAATAGCTTTCCATCCATTATAACATAATTTACCCCGGGAAAAAAATTATTCATTATGTTGTCAATAACAAAATCGTCATATATCATCCTAATAATTCATATATATGGTTTCATAAGATCATATACATTATGAAGAAAAGGAATCATTAAAGTATTTCAATATAGATGAAAATAACATTATAATATATTTTTATATTTTTTTCAATAACATGGAAAACATTAATTTTTTTTTCTAATCAATTAAAAATAAAAAACAAACAAAATATGTACAAAACTATATTATTTATAAGTAACCCTGGAAAATAGTTGGGTAATATTCAATTAAAATAAAAATTATTATGATTGGAAAATAATTCCATATCTTATATGTTAAAAAATTTCCATTGACACTTTGGTAAGAAAATTAACAATTTGTAATACCTGAATTTATTAAATAATTAATTTTTATCAATATTATAAAAAAAATTATTAAAATATATTTTTAAAAAATAATTTGTTTATTGAATAATATTTCCCAAACAGAATTTTCATACTTTTAAATGGAAGTTAAATTACTCCCATTAATATTTATGAATAAGTTTAGTTTTTCCTAAAAACATTCCTTTAATATTTTTATGTACCAATGAGAGAAAAATGAATATAAATATTTTAAACCTTATAAATTATTATTGAATAATAAATTATTTGATTTCTTGAATTTAATATCATAAAAGATCCCCAAAATTTTCAATATACAAAACAATATCAAAAGTTAATGATATTGTAACATAAATCCCTTACATCATTGGTAACATTAAAATAAAATGCAGTTGAAGGAAAACATATCACATGGATCTATAAATACCATTAATTATATGGAATAATTTTGAAATAATAATTTTATGGGATGTAGGTACAACATAAAAATAAATAATGGTGGATGACATGAGAAATTTTAAAATTTAATATGACTAATAAAAAAACCTTTAAAAATATAATAAAAATTTAAGGGATAATATATATACTATGTGAATATTTAGAGTTTTTTAAATCCACTAAAAAATGATATTAAATGTGAAAAAGTAAGAGCCTAAATTACATAAAATCATATCTTATCAATTTCATGAATAAGGGTTATAACAAAATGAAATCTAATTGAGTTAAGAAACCCCCAACCATGATTCCAAACTTGTTATGAATGTCACGTAATAAATATAAAATAAAATTCTATTAATTATTTTATTATTTAATAATTTTTTCATGTTTCAATCATTTATCATTGAACTGTTTATTTTAAGAATTATAAATTCATATAAAATTACTTAATTTGTTATTTACACATAAAATGTTTTGAGGACGTTCCATTCATAATTCACACAAAAATTCGGTATGATACCATCAATCGAAAAGGTCATTTTACCATAATAATCATAATAGTAATGATTTAATATTTATAATATTTATTTATTAAATTTCATTTTATAATTATCCTTTAACGGTGTATATGGAAACAGAATGGCATTGCTTCTTAGCGTTGGAATTCACATATATATTCGAACATCATTTCTATTTTCCAATGAAGGGAAGTGTAAAAAAATATATGACATATTTTATTTAAATAATGGTAATTATGTAACTTATATACTATATATAAATTAAATAAACAATAATAATAATAAATTTGATAAGTTTATGTAAAATGAAACACCTTGCATTGAGAAGATAATAGACCACATGTATGAAAGAATGAATTTTTTGTTCCTAATTGGATGGGAATGTGTATGAATATTGTTTTTAAACTAACCTTAAAAATATCATTATGTATTAGAAATTTATGTTAACATATCACAATAGGATGAATGGATTTTAAGGATGTAAAATAAGAAGTAAAAGAAAAATTCTTGGTTAAAACAATTATGTTGTCTTTGAAGAACTTAATTTGGATCTCTTCATAGAGACCACAAGAACAATATTCTAAGAATACCATCACCAATAAAATGTTTCTAAAAATAATAATAATTGGTTTCTCAGGATTCTGTATCACAAATATAAAAATAATTTTGAGGAAGATAGGAGGGGTGGTTTATTTATATTAAGGAATAGAAGGGAACCAATTAAAGTACATAAATTAATAAAAAATAATAAATTATTTTCATGTTTATATGGTCGAATAATTTATATATTTTGAAAATAAGATGAGTATGAGTCAAAATCCTCTCATCTAATAAAATTTATTAAATTTAAGGTGATTTTTTAAACACTATATCCTAGTTTTATCCCCCATTAACCCTTTGGATGTTTATAGTTCTATCAACTTTCTTTGGATTTGGTGTCCAATTTTTTTTAAAAAATAAATTATCCCAAAATGTTAAAATGGATAATATTATCAACAATATCAAAATACATTTTATAAGTTTTGTATTTTTATTAATATTATATCATATAAAAAAATATTAATTAACAAAATATAAAAATCAATTCGTTTTTAGGACACTTCAGATAATTGATTTTAAATAAAATATGAATATAACAATACATGTATTATATAATATTTCAACATATCCCTTTAAAATTATATTTATTTTCGAAAACTAGATTATCCTAACTGATAATTTTTTTATTTATTTTAATTTTTTTAAAATAATTTATTGCTTTTTCCTCTTTTTTCACAACCACTATTTCGTGTTTCGTAAGACATTAAGGTAATTAATTTTTCACTAAAATTTATATTTAAATTATAATCATAAAAATTAAACATTTTAAAAATGAACAACATAAATATTTTTTTTCTGTCAAAATATATTATATATAACCAAAATTGTAAGGTAAGATTTTGATATTTTTCTAACCAAAAAATAATATATTGATTTTTATCATGGAACAATGGAACCAATATAAATTTTTTCGAATATTGGATTAGTATTATCAAAATAATATTATCTAATATTTTAATTTCAAGTGGTAGGATGATTTTAAATCCATCTCACATTTGTTTTAACCCTTGTTGAAATGATTTACAAATTACTATTTTGAAAAATATATATCATTCTTACTATTCATTACAACAAAAAATAAATTTCACATATTTATGATATTTTTACATGATGATTAAAAATAGAGAATAAATTTATTGAAATTTTATTTTCATATGCAGGTGACTTTACATTTAAAATAACCCGAATAATGTGATGAAAATAATTTTCAAAAAAAAGACATTCTTATGTATTAAAAAAATTATACCAAAATTATGCATAATGTCGGATCTAATGAAATTAATAATATTATTTTTAGAAAAAATAATTTAAATTTTAAAAAGAAACAAAAATAATCTATTTAGAATTTCTTTTATGAAAAATAATGTTTTTAATAAAATAAATATTTTTCATTATTCAATTATAAAATAGTTATTTCAAAAAATATATAAAATATTCAATGTTTTTGAGGCAATAAGGATTTCGTATAACTTTTATATTCCTCTATGTTTTGAAATTCACAAACACTCAATCTCAAGGAAAAATTCTTCTCACTCATAATTTTATCATTAATGAAAATTTTCCTACCCCAAGGAAATTTATCCTTACCTGTTTTTTATTGTTCAAATTTTGGTCTCTCTAAATTTAACACTTTTTATTACTAAGTGTAAAATTCAGTTTCAAATCTGAAACCTCGGAATTCTATAAGTACTTAGATATAGTGTATTCTGATTTCAGGATCCGAATTCAGGTTCAAGATTCTATGAAATTCAGACTCCGAATTCTCTGAAATTCAGACTCCGAATTCTTTGAAATTCAGACTCCGATTTCTCAGAAAATCAGACTCTGAGTTCTCTGAAATTCAGAGTCTCAATTATCTAGAATTCATGCTCCCAATTCTATGAAATTTGAACACTGAATTCCTGATAATTATAACTTCTAATTCCTCAGCATTCAGACTCTGAAATTCATAGAATTCAGACTCTAAATTCATTAGTATTTAAACTGCGAATTCCTCAGAATTCGGACTCCGAATTCCGTAGAAATCAAGCTCTAATGTCTATAGAATTCTGAATCTGAATTCCTTGGAAAACAGAATCCAAATATCAAGGTAATAAATACTCCTAATGTTTTCCACTTAGACTCAGAACATTCATTCATTAGACTGTAAAAAATGAATTTGGATGGGCAACTTTATTTTACTTACTCTTGTTATAGTAATAAAACAATTTCAGGGATTCAATTTGTAACCAAATATTGTTTGAGTGAAATGTGTACAGGTCCTTCTGTGATTCAAGGAAAAATAAGACCATTGGAGGAGGGAACCGACCAATCTGAAAATTCTTATAAATAAGAGCTCATTTGAACGAACCCAAAGAATTGTTATATAACTCTAACGATTACATGCTGCTAAATTGATTTCATGGGAGAGAGAGACTATAATGTCTTCTGTGTACTGAATATCATGTTCATTGTTCATCATGCGACTACAATTGTTGTTGTGTAAAATAAAGTGATTTCGGGAATAGGAAGACAAGGGTGCCGAATAACTTAATGTTTGAGGACATCCTTGATAATGAAGATAGAGGTGTTGACTTCCATGATGTTCAAGGGCTTGCAGGGATAGCAAGACAAACTTTAATATTCATATCAAGGGCATACCCTGGTGTGGGTAAGACTTGAATTCTTAAAAGTATAAATCAAGAGACCTTCTTCCAAGGTTGTTAGATACACTACTCTTTGGGATAAAAGATTTTCTACTTGATACTTGTATTGTTTCAGGTTTTTTTCCACTGCATTATGTTATTTTAGGAAAGTATAACTATCTTATACTTTCTTATATTTTTATACTTTGATTAGTATGATTCTATATGATTTAATATTGAATCATTGATCCTGGAAAATTTTCATAATTTTTATTTTTGGAACTGTATTTACAAAATCTATAATGTTTTTAGAACTAAGAGGACGTGTGAATTTACCTTGTTTAACATTGTTAAATAGTAGAATGTTTTCTAAACAACATTAAAAGTTACAAATTAATTTTTAATGTATACAATTCACCCCCATCTTCTATATTGAGAATCTACATCATATTTGAATCCTACAATTGGTATCAGAGGAGGTATCTAAAGTACTTATATTCACATATGTGTTTTCTTTCTCAGTTTTTATTGTTATATATTTTTCCGTTCTTATTATTTTTATCCTTTTTTACAAACCATTATTACAAAAATGATTCTGTGGAAAGATATTTTATTTATGTTGGAAGGATTGAAATATTTTTTCGATTGACAAAATTAATCCTATTAGACCACCAATATTTGATGGGAATGATTATAAATATGGTAAAGATCATATGAATAATTTTCTCATTAACATTGGAGTGGACAAATTTGTTATACTTATTGGAGATTAAAAGATTCCTGATATGGAATTTAGAACAATTACTAACAAATAAATTTATAATATCAAATAAACTACAAGGTACAAAATACATTGTTGTATTCCATGAACAGAAATATATATATCCCGATTTCTTCTTGAAAAGCTAAAAATTATATTTGGAAGAAATTGTAAGTTACACATTTTGGATCTTCCAAATATATCGAAACTAGAAGAGCTATGCTCAGAGCTGAATATCATGGTTTCTACTTTTCTTATGGATAACTAGTGTGCAAGTTACAACATAGATTTATAACCATTTTTAATAGTTTTAAATCAATGGATGAACTAGGTTTAGATGATAAGGAACTTGTGTACAAGATTATAGATAACATGACTAATGATTGGGAATCAAAGGGAACAACTACTGATGAGAATAGAAAATTCTCACAGATTACTGTTGATGAGATTTTTGTAACTCTTCTTCCTCATGAGAAAACAATAAAAAGAGATGATGATATATATACGAAGAATAATGGAAATGTATGTGTTGTTTTTTACCAACATCAAATCAGATGAAATCCAAGACTCTTGAAAGGGTTACTAGATCCATGTCAAAAAAGGTCATTATTTAATCTGAATCAAGTGAAAGTGAACATTCTAAGAATGAACAAGATAATGTTTCTCAAAGGATTAACAAGATATTTGGGAGTAAGTAATTTCAGTATAGATACAAGAATAAATAAAGAAAGGAAAATAATGACTCAGAATTCACTTATTAGGAATGCAAAATAACTGGGTATATAAGGCAGATTGTCCTATTTTTAAGAGAAAAGATAGAAAGGAAAAGCATTCTGAGAGGAATAGAAAGAAGTAATACAAGGATAAATATAAGAATGTTTTGAAAGACAATGACACATGTAGTACCAATGGTGGAGACTCTTCTGATTGATCCTCAATGAAAGAATCATCTGGATAGAATAATCTTTGTCTATTAGTCATGTTACCTATTGAAAATCATTGTTTAATAGCTAAGGTACACAATGCTGAATCCATCAACGATGTATCCTTGAATGCTAATTTTAGTGATAGTAAATATTATGAATCTTTGGATAAATAATCTTCTTCTAAGGAATATCTTACTTTACCTAATTATGAATAAGTTTCTAGGTTTTCTATGATTCTTTAGAATAAAATTTCTAAAGTCATGGAAAAGATTGATAAGGAAAATTCATGTATTTCTATTACTACTAATGAAGTATCAGATCTTTCTAAAGATCATTATAAGAAATTTTACGATTTTGAAAGTATTTCAAAATCCCTTAGGATGTTAATTCTCAAAATTATAAACATTCTACAGATCTAGAAAAGTTATTTATAGGAGAAATGTTTTTGAGACTAACTATAGTGATAAAACTAATGTTTTTAGGATAAAAACATAGTTATTAAACTGTAGTCAGTAATATTTTCCTTGAGGAATTGTTTTTCAAACATTACCTTATGTAATGAACATTTTTATAAGATTTATTCCCAAATTCGACTTCTAAGGAATAATTATCGTTTTTTCTATACTCATTCAATACCGTTTTTTAGTAACAATTATTTTTCTCTTCAATGTGATCCATTTTTCACTAACTGTTAGTCTGTTGGGCATTGAAAAAAAAATGATCCATAAACAAAACATAGTCTTTAGGTTTTTATAAAACTTATTTTTCATCAAAAATCTGGATTCCTAAAATTATTCCTTATTATGATTCCAGATCTAAGAATGTTTGGGTATCGAAACCCTAACAATCTTATTTTCAAGAATGTAATGAAAGTACCAACATCAATACATTTTACATGGATAGTATATCTTCCCAACACATGACTGGTAACAAAAACATATTTTAATAGATTATCAAGTTAAAAAGAGATATCAATCATTAATTTATCGGAAGACAAGATCAACTTACTGATATTTTCACAAAATATTGACCCTACAAAATATTTGTATTTAGTAAACAATATTTGGGAATGAAAACTATAAGGTAATCTTCTATATTTAATTTTTGTTGAAACCTATCTCTTTATAGTAAGAAACTATTTTTAATAGGTGGAGAACATTTCCATAATTATCAATTTTTTTAAAACATTTCGTAGTAAAAAATTTTCATAATCAAAATTTTTGTACTCAAAATGTTTGAGTCGAAATTTTTGTAGTCGAAATTTTCGTATTCAAATTTTTTGAAGTATATATTTTTTCATAATTGAAATTTTGTAATCTAATGTTATTCAAAAATAACTTTTCCCCATATTGAATAATATTCCTAACAATCTAATTGGTAGGCTTTCTTTCCTAAATTTTTGTAACCTTTTTTTACTTGTTCGTATTTTATTATTGTTTTATATTTTTTGGATTCACATTTCCTTAAATGCGAATGTTTTTCTTCAAAACCTAAAATGATCAGAATACATAAAAATCCTATAGATCTATCATCTCTACCGTCATATCATCCCAATAAGCTTTCAACTATTGAATCAATCGGTGAAGCTGAACCATCTCTTCAATTTCTTATATAATGGACCCCCAATGGTCATCCCACACCGAACCCCAAGATGTAGTGTGCTAAAGCTCTTCCTTTTATAATTAAGGAAGTTCCAAATTTCTCAAGTCTTCTTTAGTTATGATTGCCTAAATAATCCTCTCCTCAAAAAGAAATGTCATCTTTAAAAGAAATATTTAAATTGATGATTTATCATAAAAGGTTGGTAGACCTGGACTTCTTTAGTAAATATGATTCAATCATCTCAATGAACATCAAGTTAAATGGATATGAGAGTATAGCTATATAAAAACTCAAGGCAGAGGATCTGGTGATTCTGGAATTGCTAGTGGAGTTTTATTAATCTGTATCTTTTTTCAATTAAGGAGGAAAAGACAAATTTTCATTCAAAAGTTATGGTAAGACATATTCCCCTTCTTATTCTAAGGCAACCAGTTTGATTGGAACACCTTATGAAGGAGAAGCTGAATTTTGTTCAAATAAGTAACCTAATGATATAAGAAGTATTGATAAGAAAAAGGCCATAGAGTGACTTGGTTTGGTTGGAGCTACAACTCTGAATATTCTTCATCTTTCTAAGAATTTGCGGATTCTAGACATTTGGGTACAAGGCTTTATAATTCTAAAGAAAGAAGATAAAGATAATCTGAAGAAAAGTGATATGTATGTTTTGGATTTCTTATTGATCCTATGAAAGATGAATCTAGTTAATAATATTTTGGTTACATTTACAATATCCAGAATGCAAATCTGAATTCCCAGATTATCATGTATCCAGGAATCCTATAAAAGATCATTATTTCTTGTTCAGAATCAATGAAAATTTCCTCCATATAAAAGTCATGAATTTTCAGTGTAATGTTGCTAAGTGATGAAACAATAAGGAGAATGAAA
This sequence comes from Viscum album, assembly GCA_963277665.1. Taxonomy (NCBI): domain Eukaryota; kingdom Viridiplantae; phylum Streptophyta; class Magnoliopsida; order Santalales; family Viscaceae; genus Viscum; species Viscum album. The sequence continues at coordinate 37,102,480 of OY728157.1, read as the reverse complement.
ATTAGATTTTCTAATGAATTTGGAGAGTTTTATGATTTTTCAAATAAAGAAGTTGAAGCTTTATCAATGAAATCGCTTGTGAATGTAACCTCCAATAAAGTAGAAAGGAATAGGAAATTGAAGGAAATTTGATATATAGGAAAAAAATTTGTTTTCAATGAAATTCCGTATGCACCTCTAATTTCGAAGAAGAAAAAATCATATCCTGGTGATGTAGTGGGTAAGTGGAGTGAAGTCAATAAATACTTCACTGACGGGGAGCTTATGTTTAGCTAGGATATTTCTGAGGAAAAATCCCTGAAGATGAGTTCTACTGAAAATATTGAGAAACAAGAGAATGAAATTAGCAGAAAATGAAATTTTCTAAATATGAAGTCGTTCGATCTCTTCATAAGGCTACTGAAAAAGCATCAGAGAATATTATGGTACAGGAATCATTTTTCATAGAATTGCTTCCGGAGACTTTCAGAAAGAAGTTTGTGATTCTGGAGCAACATCAAGAAGAAAAAGAAGAAGAAGTAATAGTAGAAATAAAAGTAGAATAGGACGTTGAGGAAGAAGTACAATAAGATGTGGAAAACGAAAAAGAAGATGGAAGTGGTTACACAGATAACATGATATGGAATGTAGGAGATTATCATTAGAAGGAAATTCCTTCTGAGTATTTTTACATCCTATCTTTTTAAGCTGGATCTTCTATAAGTGCTACAACCAGAATGGATGATAAGGATCAGAAACAAGTCAACAAGAAATTCAAAGGAAGAATGTATAAATCATGATATTATTCATCTAGGAGAACCTCAGGCTCATGATTTGAAGGAAATTTTTGATGAAGATAATAATTTTTAGCTATGAGACAACAAGCGTGAATCACAAAAAGATTATCAGATCATTTCAAAAAAAGACAAGAGTAAGCAGATGATGGTCGATAATCCTACCAAGAATTTGTCCAGTATGAAAGATCATGTTTCTTCATCAAATATGAAAGATTATGTAATTGAAAAATAATCATCATCATCAAGGAATTCGAATTCAGAATCATCTTCTATTGGTCATGAGTTTGTTGTTCATTCATTAAAGAAGATGGTTGGTACTATTCCGATATTTCCAAACATAGCTTCAAGATATCCAATGCTTTAGCATTCCCTAAACCAAAAAACATATTCAGTATCTATGATGATGGATAAGTGTGTCAATATTGTTTCCTATTTCAACACTATTTTCATTAATAATGAATCCAATATAAGATATTTCATGAATAAGACTAGTTGGTAAAGGAAAACTGTTGAAGAGATGATAATTCTTGACGAGTTTCAAGATAATGTCTAGTATTATTTTGAAACCAAGGATGCCAAGTTCAATGATCTCACCAAGTCTTTTGAAGAAAAGATATCTCTTCAAAAACAACAATAATGAACGAAGTGAATGATATCTAAGGGAAATTTTATTCAGTTGCTCAGAGTTGGAAATGTTAAAGGGATCTTAGAAAAGAGCTTAAGGAAAAACTTGCTAAACCATAAGAAGTAATGAAGACTTAGGCAACTATTCTTAAGGCTCAGGAAGAAAATTTAAGGCCATAGAAAATAAAAGTGATGATCATGATCAACTACTCGAGTGGATGGAATATGATCACATGTAACTCAAGAAGCTTAAGACTATGGTGAAGAAATTGATGATGAAAGAAAAGGATGGATAATTTAGTTCTAAATATGATCATTTTTTTATTTTTCTATTGTACAAATTCTTTCAATCAGAGTGATATTTTCTTTGCACATCATATTTTTGGTTTTATAGTACTAATATTTTCGGTACCATATTTTCTTTCCCATTCCCATTATCCATTTTTGAATATCACAAAGGGTGATAATGGAATGTCAAAAACAATACTAATTAAAGAATAAATTTCCATATGTAAGGGGGAGTTCATCCAAGGGGAAGTATTTATCATGATTATTTTCCTATGCAAGAAAATTTAAAAAAAATTACGAAATAAAGAATATGATACTTAGGGTTTGAAAACCATAAGGGGGACTTATTCGTATTCACTATGATCAATAAGTAATGGGAGATACATTTTTTTCAAGATAATAAAAAATTAAAAGCCTTTATATTCTTTTTAGTAAGGAAGTTTGTTCTTTTCAAAATGAGGGAGATTGTTGAGTCAATAAGGTTTCATTATGAATTTTCCATTCCTCTATGTTTTTGAAAATCACAAACACTCTATCTGATGGAAAATTCATTTTCCTCTCATATTTTCCTTTATAATGAAAGTTTTCCTTCCCCATGGGAATTTATCCTTACCAATTTTTCATTGATCTTATTTTAGTCTCTCTTAATACAAATATTTTTATTAGTAAGTGTATAATACAGTTTCACATATAAAACCTCAGAATTTTATACATATATATATGTAGCCTATTATTTTTTTAGGATCCAAATTTATGACCTTTATTCTCTATAATTTAGACTCCTAACTCATTGAAAATCAGACTCCTAATTATCTGATATTCAAACTCCGAATTCTATAAAATTTAGACTCTAAATTCTCTTTAATTGAACTTCTGAATTCTATAAAATTTAGACACTAGATTACTTAGAATTCAGACTCCAAATTCCTCATAATTTAGACTCTGAGGTCCTTAGAATTCAGAACCTGAATTCCTTATAATTCAGAATCTATATTTTTTATTATTCATACTCTCAATTCCTCTATATTCATACTCTGAATTCCTGAGAATTCATATTCTGATGTCTACAGAATTATGATTCCAAATTACTTGGAAAATATATTCTGAATATCCATGCAAAAATGACTCTGAATATTTTCCCCTTAGTCTCCAATCATTATTTCCTTAGACTCTAAAAAATGAATTTGGATGAGCAACCTTATTTTACATACTCTAGTTATAGTTATAAAATGATCTCGTGCATTCTATTTCTATCCAACTATTTATTAAGTGACACATGTATAGTTCCAACCAAAATTCAAGATAAAATATAACTTTTGGAGGAGGGAGCTGATCGTTGGGAAAATGCATATAAATAGGAGACCATTTGAAGGAGCCCAAAAAACTATTATATTACACTAGAGATTACATGTTTCTATAGTGATTTCTAGAGAGAGAGTCTCTCATGCCTTGTGCATACTAAACATCCTGTTTAGATTGCCTAGTGTGACATTGATTTCTATTGTGTAAAATTGAGGCTTCATGGGATAGAAAGAAAGATGAGCTAACTACCTTCAAGTTTTAGGACTTCCTTGATAAGCAAGTCAAAGGTTCTGACTACTTTGATGTTCGAAGGATTTTAGGGATTTCAATATAGACTCTAATATTCTTATCGAGGGAATACCTTGGTTTGGGGAAGATAAACTTTCATGAATGTATAAGTCAATGGACTTTTATCCAAGGGTCTTGTATACATTAATCATTTCGTTAAAAGATTTTCTACTTGTTACTTGTATTAATTCACGTTTTATCCACTCCATTTTTATTATTAAGGAATGTATAACTATCTTATATATTGTATACACTAATTAGTAAAATTCATCATTCTTTAAGGTAGAATCATTGTTCTTATAAACTTTTATAAATTTTCGTTTTTGGATAAATATTTCCAGAATCTTGTAAGGTTGTATAACTAAGGGGTCCTATGAATTTACCTTGTTTAACATTGTTAAACAATAGATCATTTTATAACCAACTATAAATGTTTCAAAGGAATGTTTAAAGTATACAATTCACCCTCCCTCTTGTATATTTAATATATACATCATATGTTGATCCTACAATTATAATATAAATTTTATATAAATAACATAAATATTATAAAAAGAATAAAATAAAATTTATTTCTATGTAAAAGTACTTATATTATATATTCACAAAAATAAATCAAAATAATATTCGATGGAAATTATTTTTATAGGCCTAAGATATATTAGAAAAAATGTATTACTTCATTTGTAAAATTTAATAAATAAATTAAAACTGAATAGGAAAATTATAAATATATTCCATAATTCATTTAATAAAATCATACCATCCAAATCATCCATGAACATATAGAGGACTAATTTAAAATAATGTTAATTCATGATTTATTTGAGATTGGTGTTTCATGAAATATATACAATCAAACATACTACCATCTTAAAGTCTCATGGTATTACATTACCATTTTAATAAAAAAACATCTTTATAGTAAGAATATGTATTTCACTTATTTGGGATTTTTATAAAATATTTATATGAGGTTAAAGTGGAAAGTAACATGGAATTGAATAGAAAATACAATTACCTATTATCTTGGAATCCTCCTTTTGAATACACCTTAAATCTTCAAAGGTTGGTCTTTTTCGAAAACATCAATATCGAGGAAATTTATATATAAAATAAAAACATATTTGGCGAGTGATTTTCAAACATATGGGGCCCAAATTATGAGAATATAATGTGGTATGGGATAACCTTTTATAATTGAGTTTTTTGGTACTCCAAATAATACTTTAAACATTGAAATATAATTAAATCATATTAAACTGAATGTGGAACCACGGAAAAAATATTAAAATATAAGATGAATACAGGTCTTAATCAATTGAACTAATAAGATTCCTCAATTTTTTGATATATTTCATTCCTTAACCCTATGTTCAACCCCCAAACATGTTAATCCTTTTAATAATTGTCATGGTGACAATGTTTTACCATGGTTAATATTACTAATCTCCAAATACGGAAATTTACCTCTTTATGAAAATTACATGATGCTTGTAAATATGGAAACATCATTATTAAATTATATCCACATAAAAATAAAAAACAAATTTTAAAATAATCATGTAAAATGAATTGAAAATATTTTTCATACAAATTCATTTTTAATCATAAAATTGAATTTTTTCAGATTACTTTCCTTCAAAAAAACATTTCTAGATTGATAACATATTTTATTGAATATGTATTTTCTTAAAAAATAAATAAAATCATTCATAAATAGTGAATAATTAATGTTATTAATGATATAAACAACGGGTGCAAAGTTATTATTTTTTTATGAAAAACCACATTTTTACCATCTATTTATTTTATTTTAATACTAACCAATTAAAATACATTTAGTTGTTTTTATACATCTGAAAAAAATTAATTTTCACAATATTGAAAGGATAAATAATTTTTTTAAATAAATCTAATATGTGCAAAAAAATTCATAAATAAAATATTTTAATGTAGCTCTTTAGTATCAATAGTATATCATATTTGAAATAGAAATAACTATTATTCTCCCATGAAATTTCTTAGTATTTGATGTGTTTATTAGACATTAATGCATGTGTTTATTATGAATTATAATATTTAAATAATAAATAATAAAAATCAAAAAAATCATATTTTGTTACAGCACTAATAATACACATAAAAATGATCTGTAAGAGTGAAATATAAATCTAGAGGATCTAAATTTAACAAAACAAAATTTAACGAAAATACCGACCTTAATCAAATTATGTTTGAAGTAGGATAATAAAATTAATTTAATGTAATTTTGGATGAATGAGAAACTAAATTATTAATTGTTTGAGGTATATGGTGATTATTAAATTTTTGCAACATATGAAACATGAAAAAAATAAAAACCGACATTAGTAGAGACAAAATATTATGATTCAACATATTCATTGAGTTTTCTTAAATAGAACAATAATTTAGAAAATTTATTTTAATGATTAGTACAATACTTATTTTTTATTTAAGTTACATATAATTTAAGTATACACAGAAGATAAAATGAAACGATGTATTCAAATAAAATATTTTTTGTATTAAATCAATATATAAAAAAAATTAATAAAAAGAATGTTGTACATAATACAGTATTTTGATATAAAATATAATAATTTCATAGAATTCATAAAAATTATAATAATTTGACATGAATATGAATATGTAAAAGAAATAATATTTATGAATCTTTTAATGTTTTTCCTAATTTAGAGACATTAATATGTAATAAAAACAATAAAAACATTTAATATTAGGGAAATATATATAAAGATATATGAAAATTTTAAAATAAGAACAATAAAGATAATGAATTGAAAAATAATTATAATAATACATATTATTGGTTCATTAACAAATAAATTTTCCTAAAGAACCATATTATTAATGATAACTTCAATAATAATTTAAAAATAAATCTAAATAATGGAAAATATAAATACATTGACAATAATAAAATGAACAAACCATAATGTTCATCTATGAATACCTCAATACAAACCCATCATTGTAGTTGTGTGTTATAACCATTTTCAAATCCCTTCATCCAAATTATCATTAAAAACATTTTTTTAACAACATTACCTGAAAATTTTAATATTTTATTTCATCAAAGAAAGAAAGAAATATTAATTATTGTAAATATTTATTCAGTCAGCCTAGAGATATTCATGGAAGTAGTTTTCCCTAATAGGCTCAAGTGGGAAAATTTAAAAAAACATGGATAAAAATAAATATACACTATCAAGAAAATAATACGTTATTTCGAATTTTTTTTCGAATAAATTTAGAAAATAATAATTAATTTTTTTTTCAGAGTTGAATTCGCCATATATTACATAATGCGTGTGTATAAAAATAAAATTATAATTTTTTGAATTAGCTATGTAGTACACTTTTTCAATACATCAATTTTATGCCCTAATATTTCAGCAACCCTAAAGTGAAATACAATAATTTATTCAATGATTTTAAATAAAACATGATGTTGTTATTAGAAATAAATTAAAACAAAAAAAATTGTGTTGAGTAACTTATACAATCCATTCTAATAATAAAAAATTCTAGGAAAGCCTAATATGTTAATGTAAATTAAAATTCTAAAGAATTACCTTTGAAATTTAATTTTTATATCCTTCATTGTCATAAAACAACAAAATAACACCCACGTGATGAACCTACCAATATGAGCATCATAGAAATATATGTTTTAAAATGAAGTATAAGATGCATTACAGATGGATGAAATTACATTCCATGGTGCAAAATAATAAAAAAAATTCAACCCATATATCACTCCATAAAGAGAAAAAATCCATTCAAAAATTTATAATATATTACATGCTTGATAGGTGAAAAAAATGACTATAATGATTTGGATGAAAAAATAAGAAAAAAAATTATTAAAGGTAAATTTTTTGTGTCTGAATTATCATATAACTCATCGTGCTATATTTTCTCAGAATACAAGACAAAAAACACATGTTTAACAAAAATTGTATTTATTTGAAGAGAAAGGAAATGAGAAAAATAGTAAAAAATCATTAAATATTACATCATTTTTTTGTAAAAAATTATTTTAAATATTTTTTTTATAAAAGGGAGAATGTCTGTAAAAAATTATGGATTTTACTACAGAGATAAATAAGCTATATATTTCACATTATGGGTAGAAATTAATAACAAATTATGTATTAAAATTACTTTATAGAATATTTTGTAAATAAATCACTTTTAGGCCCCAAAATTTCACCAGTTAAAAAAATAGGAAACACAGATTTAGTTAATGAATAGAGATGTAACATGATATTGTTTTTCTAAATACAATTCCTTGAAAACCAGATTTCATTGAATCACTAATTCAATCCATCCAAATAATCACAATGTAATGGGAAACTTAATATATTAAAGTTAATTAAAACACTAATTAATTATTGTAATGCCCCGTCCCTAGTTTCCCAAAGTCGTTTAATTATGACATAACATTGGAATGATAAAAAAAGATCAAGTCTCAAAAGACATATTAGTTTAGTAGCCTTGGAAGTACTAGATACATTACTAAGGTTTACATTACATCATCAAATGGAAAAGTAAAACGACATTATTTCCATATACAACATTGATATCCCATAGACTATCCATGCATGCCAGTAATAAAACACATCTTCGCATCATGGAAAAAATAAAGCATACAATGATGTGAGCTCAGATCCCCAGTAAGGATAACAATATAGTGGAAACATTCACAAATAAGCATAAACATTTAAAGAAATGTATAAGACTAAAACAAAATACTTTTAAACATGAACTCTAGTAAAATATGTTAATGATAAAATCAAATAAGGTCGTTTACTTACTCACATTGACATTCTACTAGTCGAATAATCACATATAATATCAATAGCAACTTTCATTATGATGGAATGCATAATGCCAGATTTTCAATACCACAGAGTCAATGCCTTGTGTCAAGACTAAAAATAAGATTTCGTTAAGGCCTTATTCCAAGACACAATTTTGTCTCACGAGACCTATCGACGCATCAAGGAGCTATATAAGGATCCACTCGTCACTTACTAAGTCCATTTCATTCCTCATATTACAAATTTTAAACATAACATAAACATTCATATTAAAACTTTCATATGAAATGTCAATACTTTATCCATAAATCATGAATGGTATGAAAATAACACATCCACAGTTAGTCATATCACAAAACCTTCTATATAATATAGATGTTTTGTATCATAATAAATCAACTTTAAATAAGATTTAAATCCATATAATGATGTTGAGATAGATGAAATCAAAACATTTTTTAATGAAATATATCTTTCTATTTTGAAATCATTTAAGAAAAAATTTATTTTAAAAATAATCTTATAATATTGTAAGGTAATCTTCGACAATGTAACAATGGTGTAAAATAGCCGCACCCACCGTATAAGTTAAAAAAATATTCTTACATTCATTTTTCCGAAAAGGTCATAACGAACCTTGTTTGAAAAACGACAGTAATATTCTTTTCAAACAATTTTATAAAGAGTCAAACAAGGGTATAAATGACATTAAAAAATAGTATAGTTAATAGTAAAAATGTTTTGGAATATATTTCTATAAAACATGGATGTGAATGCTAAAGTGGTCCCAGTAGATACTTTCATTAAAACAACCTCTGATAATAAAGATATTTTGAAATTAACCCCCTGCACTAGCCTCGCCTGTTGACGTTGTCTGGGATTCCCAAAAGCATGTGACTCTAGCCTCGTTGGGCGAGGAGCAGCACCTGACTAACATTAACTATGCGAAGGCCCTTATGGTGTTGGGGAGGGGAGGCCCTGCTGGCTCAGTGATGAAGGCTTCCCCAAGAGAATCAGGGCCCCTAGAATTAGCTGTTTATGACCGACTGAGGCATGATCTGGGCATTAGCCCTGTGTATAGTGGTACGTAGTTCTTTTTACATATGTTCAGGGTTGGGGTAGTTGGGAGGAGCCCCCACCAGAAGGCCACTCCAGCAAGGCATATAGACTTCCCTAGTTTATCCAGTGGTGCGGCTACGCGCTTGGAGGTGTCTGCTTCAGGTGAATTTGGGCATTTTCAAAGTGGGGGATGGGAGGAACCATGCAGTCAACTTCAGTACATGGGCTGAGGATATGAACACCCCATATTTTAGAGGTTCCCGAGAAGGTGGTACATGCAAGACCTTGTTATGCTGATACGGTGAAGTTTCGTGGAAGCGATGCCCACTCTATTAATTGGTTCGGTGTATTGGAAGATGCAGACCAATATATGGTTGAGGAAGGGGGGAATAAGAGACTACTCTTGGGGAGGTCAGATAGTTGGACTCGGATTCTCCCGCTGAACCGAAGGAAATGGAACTGGATGAGGATTTTATCAGATTCTCCTCAAGGAAAGGGAAGAATACAATCATTTACTCGGAAGGGCTCATTAAACACTCATGGAGGCCGCAGAAGAAAAAGTACTACTACTTATTGCCTAGACCACATGTCACTAGATCCTCCAGCAAAGGTAAAATCCCTCAGAAGGCTCCGTTGGAGGTGGGGATAGATCCTACGGATCATGACCCACATGAAAGGGATCCACTTACCACTGATATGGCGAATGGAGTTAAGGAGTCATCGACACCTTATGCCCACCAAATCAGGAAAGCTTTGATGGAATGTGACGAGTGGGAGGATATCCTCGATTTAAATGAAGGCTTCTCAGACAAGGTAATGGAGGTCATCACCATGCAGGTGGAGTATGACATGTTGGTCGGGAGGCAGTTCCGGGCCAAACTCGCTAAGGAAAAGCGTGTCTGGGAAAATAAAAAAGTTTGAATTTTAGGTCCTGGTTTTAACGAGCACAAGATTACTGTCAAAGAGCTCATCCAAATTGGGAAAATATGGTTAACAACAATGAATACATTCTCAATGATTATTTTTGGGATGAGAAGGATGCTGGCCTCCAATGGACTCTTTTCAGAGGGAAAGTTTCTAGAAGGCTTAAATTGAAATTCACTGGTTCTGCTATTTTTTTCATTATGTTTGACTTCTGTGTAAGGACTGGTTTCTCACTTTTCCATAATGATTTTCCCTTAAAAACAATATTTCAATTAATATGATATCATATATGATATTTTAACATTGCTTTGTTAATAATATTTTAGTATTATTATTGTTTCGAGTGTTAACTGATTCATAATCCATTATATGATTTTTTACGTAAGTAATGTTGGTTATGGATAGGATGTATCTTATTAATATTAAGATTTATATTAATTCTGTAAACATTATTTTTGATCATCTAATTAAAATTAGTCTTGAATGGATATGATGGGGAATGAATCTCATCGTGTTCGTAGAGACGGTAATCCGTACATACGCACGAGCGACAATATCATTATTTTGATATTAAAATCATATATAATTGAATGGTATATCATATATAATGATTCATTATCATGTAATATTTGTTATTTATATCAAATACACGTCATTATTATACACATACAAATAATAATGTATTGAATTTCAATTACACTACAACGTGGAGACAGTAAGTCGTATGTACGCACGTGTGGTGACATGTCATTCAAATGATGGATAGAACAATGAATTTGGTTGTACCATATTCATAATAACACCATAGTATATAGAAGATATTGGAGTTATTATTTTAGAATTGAAACAACAATGAAAGTGGATGTTGAAGAAGAAAAGAACTTGAAAGAGGTGATTAAATATTTACCTCTTCTTCGGGTCCTTCCTTTTGAATTGATCAAAAGGGCTCCTTAGGTTGTATTTCTGACTAAAGGAAGGCCTTGATGATGAATTTATGAAAGTTTATAGGATATTTCGGCTGGGTTTCGTAGAGCCAAATGTAATTGATGGTGTGAATTAGAGATAAGGGTGAGTTCCCATTTATAAGAGGGGTGATGGGAACCATAGGAAAAGAAAGAAAAATTATTTTATAATAAAATAATTTTCTCTTTCTAATGGCTCCAAAATGAATTATATATATTCTAAGAAGGGTATGGGTCGAAAAACACTCAAACAATAGGTTTTAGATAGGTTTGGGTCACTATAGTAACTTTATCTTTTAGATTTAACTCTTAGTTAAATAGTTTGACATTAACCATGTCTTTTTGTATTTTTATATTATTTGGTTAATAAACTTACTATATACTTCCAACCGAATCCCAAGTTGTTCATTAATGAATCACTTATAATTATATAACTCTTTTGGACAAACCTTATATTTTTAGGTATAGAATATCAATTAATAATATAATATTTGTTTTAAAACCACTTTTATGTCAATTTTGACACTATTTGGTATTTTTTTATAAATTCATAACATAATTATTACATATAAAAAAATTATTCTAACCAACCATAACATGTCATATTAACCTATTAAATTAGTCGAATTCAAAAAAAATGTCAAATTACATTTATTTGGATATTTATAATATCAATTAGTTTAATATTTCATTAATAAGGTAATTAATACATCATCATTGTGTCATAAAATAAATTAAACTATTTAATATCTAAATATTATAAATAAAATAAATTTTTGTAAGAAATATTTTTAGCTTTCTAATGAATATTTATAGTCAAATTTATCTTCTGTTTATCTGAATATTAAAAATGTTTTAGTTATTAGACATTGATTTGAACTCTTTTAACTTTCCTTTAAATAAAATAATAATGTGTCATAATCTAATCCAAGAGGACTAAAAGTATAATATTATTTTTGTATGGTTATTTTTGGTCGAACTAAATTTATCTAGTAGAATTAGGACATGTGTTAGTGTAATAATAATATCATTTGTACCCTTAATTACTCTATTTTCTTTTAAACATGGAAAATAAACATAAAAATATTATATTCTTAAAAAAATATTTTTATCTCATTGAACCAAATTTTTCTTACTGATATCATCTTTGTATCTCGTATTTTTGAAATTCAACTCATAGAACCGGTAAAATTTTGTTTTAGGTAAATTTTCAAATGCTCCTAAGAAGGGGGTAAAGACGATAAAACGTTCAGTAAAATTTTTATATATCTAAAATTATTATAAACTAACTCTAATTAATTATGTTGAACTTCTATAGGTATTATGTATATATTTTTACCTAAAATATATTTAAATAAAATAAATAATTATTTAAATAGGAATTCGGTTTTAAACTATAACCAAGTGTTTTTCACTATTCATCAAAAATTGAACATTTTCAACAAAATACCAAAAAATCACCATAATCTAATTTTTATATTCCGAATCAAAAAATGATGCCCATTTTGAACGATAAAATTTATAAAATTTTAGAAAGTGGGTATTACTATTCATAACGACTTGTTTGATTGGTTGTGGTGTGTTAGAACTTGATGTTTCGTACAACAGATGCTACTGTATTATTCAAACAGAATCCTACTGTGGAAGCTTGGGGTGTAACAGTATAAACTCTTTGAAATAATTTTTTCCTCAAAATATCTAGAGTATTAGTGCATAAAATGATTCGGGTGGTTCTTTATCATAAGTTCCTCAGGTTCCCACATTGCCTCTTCCAACTTATGGTTTCTCCATAGAACATTTACATGATGAGTCATTCAGTTTCTCTGCACTCTTTCTCTTGTTTCAAGAATCTTGACATGCTCTTCGCAATAAGACAAATCAAGTTCCAGTTCTAATTCCTCATAGGTAAGTACATGTGTTCAGTCAGACATGTATTTTCTCAACAGTGATATGTGGAACACATTGTGAACTTTGGAGAGACTTGGAAGCATTTCCAAATGGTAAGCTACAACCCCAATTCGTTATAGAATTTCTAAAGGGCTGATGTACCTGGGACTCAATTTACCCTTCTTACAGAAATTTATAATACCCTTCCAGGGAGATACCATCAAGAATACATGATCTCCTACCTGAAATGTAAAATCCTTCTTTCGGTTATCATCATAGATCATCTGTGTACATTGAGCTGCTTTGATGTGGGTTTATATTACCTTCACCATTTCTATCGTTTCCTCCACATGTTCTGGGCCTACAAGTTTTCTTTCACCACCATCATCCCAACAGGTTGGTGTGCGAAATCTCTTTCTGTATAACACTTCATACGATGCCATCTGAATACTTGAATGGAAGCTATTGTTATATGAAAATTATACCAGATGTAAATATTGATCCCACAAACATTGAAAGTCAAGTGAGAATGATCTCAACAAGTCTTCTAAGTTTTGAATAGTCCGTTATGATTGTCCATTAGTTTAGGGGTGGAAGGCAGTGCTCAAATGAAGCTCAGTATCCAGATCTTTCTAAAGACTTTTCTAGAATCTTGATGTAAAATGTGGATAATGGTCAGAAATAATCGATAGGAGTAATCCATAAAGTCACAAAGCATCATTAATATATAGTATTCCATGACGTTTAAGTGGTAAATCTTCTTGTATAGCAAGAAAAAAGTGCCGACATTGCAAGATGATCAACAATGACCCATATTGCATCATTTCTTCAAGGATTATTTGGTACTACCATGACAATGTCTATCATAATATTATCCAATTTCCACTCCGGTATGTGAACAGTTTCCATGACTATTCCAGGCGGTTTCCTTTCAGCTTTCACTTGTTGAAAAATCATACATCTTGGCACAAAATTAGAAATCTCCCTCTACATGTTGTCCAATCAAAAAATTTCATTCAAATATTTATACATCATAGCGCTCCCATGGTGAATAGAGAAATTATAACTATAAGTATCATCCAACAATTCCATTTTTAAAGCAGGTAAATCAGGAACACAAAGTCTCTTCCCAAATTTCAAAATTTCATCTTCATTCAAAATGGCATTCAATCTCACATCATTCACAGATTTAATCTTCTTTTAAAACTCTTCATCATCGGTCTGAGAACTATTTATCCTTTCATATAATGATGGTTTTGAAATGATTTGAAAAAGTATTGATGTTTCACCTTCTATGGTTATTCCCATATCCATCATTACTAGATCCCTGTATATAGGATCCTTTTTAATTCTCATCTTGTTGAAAACTCCATGATCCTATGTACCCAAAGAATCTGCCACCTTATTTTCCTTCTATGGGTATTATTTTATAGTGAAATCATAATCCATGAGTAGTTTAAGCCATCTCTGTTTCCTCATGTCGAGTCGTTTCTGTGAGAAAATATACTTGAAACTCTTGTCATCGGTATATATCTCACATTTTTCACCATAGAGATAGTGTCTCCAAATATTCAAAGAAAATATTATAGCTGCTAACTGAAGATCACGAGTAGTATAATTTTTCACATGAATTTTCAGCTGCTATGATACATAGGCAATAACTCTATCATTATGCATGTGGACACAACCATGTCCTTTCTTTGAAGGATCTCTATAAATAAAAAACCTGTCATTCCCTGATGGTATAATCAATATATGATAATTAACAAATATTCTCTTAAGTTCTTGAAAAAAAATCACACTCTTTTGTCCAAAAAAATTTAACCCCTTTACGTGTGAGCTTGGTTAATGGGTTAGCCAATCGGGAAAAATTCTGGACAAAACACTAATAATAACCAGCTATTAAAATAAAAATGTGTACCTCTGTTATACTCATCAGTTCTGGAAATTCTTGGATTTTTCTTGTCTTAGAAGGATCAATAGAGATTCCATCCATAGAGATGATATTTCCAAGAAAAAAAATCTCCTGATGCCAGAATTCAAACATGCTAAACATCCAATATAATTCATTTCTTCTATGAGTCTTCAGGATAATGTGCACGTGATTTTCATGATCTTCATAGATTTTGAAGTATACCAAGATTTAATCAACAAATACCATTAAAAATTCATCATGATATTAGTAGAAAATATTATTCATTAGATCCATGAAGACAGAGGGTGCATTAGTCAATCCAAAAGACATTACTGTATACTCATAATGCTTGTACCTGGTTCAAAAAGCTGTTTTCAGAATGTCTTCCTTCATTACACACAATTAATGATATCATGATTGAAGGCCAATCTTTGAAAATTATTGATCTCCATTATGTTGGACAAATAAATCATCAATACGAGGTGGGGGATACTTGTTCCTGATTATATTTGGATTGTTCTCTTTATAGTCAATACAAAACCTCATAGATCCATATCTCTTCTAACCAAAAAGGATATGGGCTCCCCTGGAGAAACACTAGGGTGAATAAATCCCTTATTTCTCAATTCCTATAGTTATTTCATTAGTTCCACTAATTCCACAGTGTCCAGTCTATAAGGGGTCATAAATATGGCCCATGAACCGGGAATTAAGTAAATTGAAAACACAATTTCTCATTCTGGATGATGTCCATTGAAATCCACTAGAAATGCATAACATATTCTTGAACAATAGGTATATCCTCTATTTGAACACTTCTTTCCTCTCCCACAGCTATTTCATTCTTTTCCTCCCCAAAAATTGAATTTAGTTGATCTACTGTGAGTGGACTAGATAAGAAATAGGTGGGGACATTTCTTTATTAAAGATAAGGTACTCCTTATCATCATCAATAATTGTAACCTTCTTATTCTTATAATAAATTTTCGAAACATGGCCCAAAAGACAATCCATTATAAAGATTATATCAAATTCAATCATGGGTATTATGATGAGATCATCCGATAAAGACCATTTACATAGCCTAATGGAAACTGATTAAAAAACATTGTTGTGATGATACATCCCTTATGAGTTTTGACTGAAAACTACCTTGTTAATTCAACTTGAAAATATCTTATTTTCTTAGGAAACTGGGATGATATGAAACAATGTGATTATTCTGAATCAAATAGAAAATTTTCTAAACATAAGGAAACCATTAAATTACCTACCCCAAATCCTCCGGAGCTTCAAACTCAGTAGCAGTGTTTGAATATGCCTGGACATGATCCCTTGTACTTTTTTGAGGTATGTTCCCCTGACTCTTAGCACATTCATTCACATAATGCCTCATTTCACTACATTTTTAGCATTCAACATCGACATCCTCTTTCTTCCACTTCATATCATGAGATTGTTGTCCTTTTTCACCACACTTTTAACCGACTTCCATTCCCTTAAGGAAAGTCCCACGGTGTTTCTTCCTATATTTACTGCTGGATGGATATTCAACTTTTCCCCCTTCTCCATATTTCCATTTCTAGAGTGTTCAACAGATCTCTTCTTCTCTTTCTTTTCTTAAAAGTAATAATACTTAAAGAATTCTTTTTCTGTCTTGATAGAAAATGAGACAATATCTTCATATGATGAGAAGGGTTGTGAGAATAATTCATGATGGATTAATGTTTTTAACCCATCAATGAAACAATCAATCAAACTTCTTGGGTTACGTATATAATATGCAGCATGCTTTGCTAACCTTGTAAAGTTATCTTCATACTTTTCAACATTCTCATCCTCATTTTTACTCAGACTCAGAAATTGCCTTTCCATTTCAACTCGATGGTCATGAGGAATGTATTTTTCTAAGAAACTTTCTTTAAACTCCCACAATTCCATATTTGATACTTCATCATCTTCTTTTGTGTTTTGAATCAATGACAAACATTGATTAGCATCTCCAGTGAGGTGGTAAACTGCCATGACAACTTTTTCACTTTCGCTACTCCCGAAGGCATGGGATATTTTCACTAAGGAATTTATCCATTAATAAGATACTAGGGGATTTTTACCCCCATTTAATTTTTTTGGTTTTTTCCTAATGAAGCGATCTAACATTAACCCTACATGCTGTGGATCATGGTTCTCCATAAATGTAAGGTTATTATTCATAACATGAGTGAGTTGTCCTGTTATGGTGATTAGCTGATCAACAGCAGTTGCATCACCAGCTCCACTATAATTATCTTTAGTAGGAGGGAAATCCCTACATGGAGTGCATGCATTGATATGGTTTCCATTTCTTCCACTAGGCACCATTGCTAAACAATGTTATAAACTAGATTAGTTTATAAATCACAATATATAAATCCAAACATGTAAAACCCTTATCATAAATTGAACAGTTTATGGATATAATCCATAATCATAAAAAAATTTCTTTGAGGAAGTATATACTCTTAAACCCTTCATAATGGTTTTTAATGAATGTTATAATTATCGTATGCATATCCCCCCGGAAGTGTCGTAACCAAGAGTGCAGCAAAGCCCATTGTCGTGCAGCAGTTCCTATTCGAGTCTAGTTCAAAGTAGTGTTTTCGGGATTTACCCCTAGGTACATCTATGCCAGATCCGCCTCTACCGACTCATATCCAGACTGGGATGCATTACTTGAAAATCTCACAAAATCTCTACAATACCAAAATTCTAGGAAATTATTCTATATTAATCCTTATAGTCTATATTAAGTCTATGTTCTCTAATCATAGTTTATCTAAATCTTGTTTCCAAGGAATGTACTAAAATTCCTATGATACCAACTATAATTCCCTGACCCTAGATACCCAGAGTCGGTGCATTATTATATAACTTTGGAATGATCACAAAAGATAATGTCTTGAAAGAGAAATTAGTTTAGTAGCCGTTGATGTACTAGATAAATTCAGAAGGTTTACATTACATCATAAAATGGAAAACTACAACAACATTGTATCCAACGACAACACTGGTATCCCATAGACATTCCAAGCATGCCAATCATAAAATAATTCTTCACATCCTGGGAAAAATGAAATATAGAAAGTGGTGAGCTCAGATTCTCAGTAAGGATAAAAATGTAGCAGAAACATTCATAAATAGGAATGAACATTTAAGGCATTGTATAAGACTAAAAAAAGCCTTTTAAATTTGAACTCCATCATAATATAGAAACGATAACATCAAATATTTTCATTTACTTACTCACATAGATATTATACTAGTCTAATAATCACATGTAATGTCAATATCCACTTTCATAATGATGGAATGAATAATTCCATACATTCAAAACCACATAGTCAAGGCATTGTTCGAGTACTAAAATAAGTTATTTTCAAAGCCTTGTTCCAAGTCACTAGTTTTTCTCATGAGTCATACTGATGCATCGAGAAGCTACAACACGCTCCACCAATCACTTACTAAGTCCAATTCATTCCTCATATGAAAAGTTTTAAACATAACATAAACGTTCATATTAAAACTTCCATATGAAATGCCAATAATTTATCCATAAGCCATGATTCGTATGAATATAACACATCCATAGTCAAACATATCACAAAACATTCTACACAATATGGAAGTTTTGTATCCTAATAAATCAAAATCAAATAAGCTTAAAATCCATCAAAGGATGTTGACATAGACAAAATCAAAACATTTTCTTACAGAAATAACTCTTTCTACTTTAAAATCAGTTAAGAAAACATTTATTCTAAAAATATTCTTAAAAGGATATAATGGAATATTAGTTTATTCTATAATGACAAAAAATATCCACACCCTCTATATATGTTAAAAAAACATTCTTACCTATTTTTTTTGAAAAGGTCGTAAGGTACCTTGTTTGGAAAAACGACAGAAATATTCCTTTCATAACATTTTATAAAAAAAACAATGGTATAAATTACATTAATCTATAGTCTAGTAAATAGAAAAAATATTTTGGAATAAATTTTTATAAAAAATGGATGTGAATGATAAAGAGGCCCCAGTAGATTCTTATGTAAAAACAACCTCAGATAATAAAAAGATTATGAATATAACCCTTACCTTGTTCTTTTACTTGGTAGAGGGTAAGTTAAGATCATGCATAATGGTGAAATAATAATTATAAAATTATACAAGAATCATATACAATAATATGATATCATATATGATCTTTTAACATTTCTTTGTAAAAATTATATTAGCATTATCGTTGTTTTGGGTGTTAACAGATTTGTTTTCCTTTTTTATGATTTATTATGTAAGGAATGTTTTTTATGGATAATAAGTATCTTATTCATATTCATAATTATTTTAAGTCTTTAAAAATTATATTTCATCATCTACAGAATATTAGTCTTGAATGGATAAGATGGGGAATAAATCTCATCGTGTTCGTGGAGACGCTAAACCTAATGTACGCATAAGCAATAATATCATTTATTTGATATTAAAATAAAATATAATTGGATGTTATATCATATATATAGAATTAATATCATTTTATATTTATTATTTAAATAAATTACACTGCATCGTTATACCCATCCAAAAAAATGTGTTGAATAACAATTACACCACAACATAGAGATGGTTGGTAGTACGTACGTATTTATGGTGACATATCATTCAAAAGATGGATTGAATTATGAATTTGTTTGTACAATATTTATAATATAATCATAGTATATGTAATATATTGGAGTTATTATTTTATAATGGAAACAACAAAGAAAGAGGATGTGGAAGAATAAAGGAACTTGAAAGAGGTGATGAAATATTTACCTCTTATTCATGTTCTTCCTTTATATTTGATCAAAAGGGCTTCATAAGATGGATTTATGAATAAAAGAAGGCCTCTAAGATTAAGGGAGGACAGTGAAAGGGTATTATGGTAGGGGTAGGCTGAGCCAAATGGCTTTTAGGGTTCCAATTAGAGATAAGGGGAAGTTCCCTTTTATAAGAGGGGTGAGGGGCACCTTAAGAAATGTTACAAAAATTATTTTATAATAAAATAATTTTCGATTTATAATTTCTCCAAAATGAATTATTTAAGGTATAAGGAGGTTATGGGTAGATAAAAACTAATACAATATGTTTTAGATAGGATTGTGTCATTATATTAACTTTATCATTTAGATTTTACTCTTAGTTAAATAGTATTACATTTACCATGCCTCTTTGTATTTTTATATTATATGGTTAATTAACATACTATATACTTCCAAGAGAACCCCAAGTAGTTCATTAATGACACACCTATCATTATATAATTCCTCTTACTGAATATTATATTTTGAGGAATAAAATATCAATTAATAATATAATATTTGTTTTAAAAAATCTTTTATGTCAATTTTGACACTATTTGGTATTTTATTTTTTCTAAATTCGTAACCGCATTATTACATCAAAAAAAATTCATCAAAACAACCCTAACATGTCATATTAACCTATAAAATTATTTTAATTCATAAGAAGTCTCCAATTACATTTTTTTGATATTTATAATATCAATTAATTTAATATATCATTAATTAGATAATTATTGCATCATCATTATGCCATAAATAAATTGACATATATAATGTCTAAAAATTATAAATAAAATACCATTACATAGGAAATATTTTTAGATTTCTAATAAATGTTTATAGTCAAATTTTTCTTATATGTAACTTTATATTAAAAATGTTTTAGCTATTAACTTTTGATTTTAACTCTTTTAACTCTTCTTTAAATAAAATAATAATAAGTGTCATAATCTTATCCAAATGGACCTAAATGATAATATTTTATTTAGAAGGTTTTTTTGTTGAATTAAACATATCCAATAGAATTAGGACATGTGATAGGGTAATAATAATATCATTTTTTTATTTAATTACCTTATTTACTTTTATCCTTGTTGAATAAAAATAAAAAGTTACTATTCACCAAATATTATTTTCTTCCTATTGACCGACATTTTACTTACAAATATCAATATTCTCTCTAGGATTTTTGAAATTAAACTCACAGAAGTAGTAAATTTGTGTTTTATGTAAATTTTCAAATGCTTCTCGGAGATGGGTAAAAGATGATAAAAAGTTCGTTAAAATTTTTTTATATCTAAAATTATTATAAACTGACTCCATTGAATTACATTGAACTTATATAGCTATTATGTATCTATTTTGACCTAAAATAAATTTCCATAAAATAAATAATTATTTAAATAAGAGTTTGATTTTAAACTATAACTCAATGTTTTTCACTATTCATCAAAAACTGAACATTTGCTGAAAAATATCAAAAATTCACCCTAAGATAATTTTGATATTCTGAATACAAAATTGAAGTCCATTTTGAATGATAAAATTTATAAAATTTCAATAAGTGGGTATTACTATTAATAACGGCGAGTTTGATTGGTTGTGGGGTTTTAGAGCTCGATGTTGTGTACAACACATGTTAATATATTATTCGAAGAGAAGCATATCGTGGAATCTTGGGGTGTTACAAATATCTTATAATGACACATATTCCATCCTTCATTTCTATGGTTAACATGACCATTCCCAAATGATGTACCAACCGCTACAATCAGGTGCTATAAAAAATTATAATAATGCTAATATTTTTGTTTCCAAATTGATCCATATGTAACGTCGAATAGAAAAAAAATTAGTTTCATAATTTATGAAAGTATAACATGAAAAAATGATAGTGATTGTGAAAATAAAAAATAATAATAATATAAAATACCTCGGATAATCATATTTTTGTTAAATATGCCTTTTTTACTATATCTTCTTACCCAAAAACACAGTTTTATCAATATAGCCTCTTTTTATTAATGGAAATGAAGAAAAAAATGAAAATTTGAAATATAACATCATTTTATGTAAAGAAATTTAAATGACTAATTGTATATTGAGAAAATACCTTTTACTACATAAATACATGAAAACACATAAAACATAACTAATACCATAGAAAATCAATGTTATTCAAAACCCCAACTACCAAAAAATAAACTGATATTTAAGTAAATTGGATAATAATCATCAAAATAATCCATAACCCATGTGAATCAGAAGAGGCGCTTTATGGGGCCCCGAATTAGTGACTAGAATGTGGGATGATTATAGAGAGTAGGGCATATCTTGAAGGAAATTTTGAATCTAGAAGGTAGAGGCTAAGGTGAAGTTAAAGGAAGAGACAGGGGTGGAGGTGGGTAGATTGAAAGATGATTTTAGTTGGAAGTGAGAAGAAATAAAGATATATAGAGTTAGGTAGAGACTGACACTGAAATGAGTATTGGGAATGAGGAGTGTGATATTGGGGAGTGTGGGAACAATGTGCACAAGGATGAGAGAGTGGGGGAGTGGTGAAGCGGGTCAAGCAAGGAAGGAGGGATGGGGAGTGCGCGAGCGGGGGAGTGGGGGGACAATGATGGAGGATAGAACATGAGATACTGATTTAGTATGATGTATCTAGGGGAGTATAGGGAAACATATCCAGATATAAGGGGATGTAAATATTGGAGTGAGAGATGGAGATAGATAGAGTGACATGGGGGATAAGAGGGAAATATATTTGTATAGATAATATATTTTTGATAATTAAATTTTATAGAATACCATAAAATATGAACATTTTTTATTATATAATAATTTTATACATAATTTTATGGTTTCATACTTACACATATATTATAAAAAATTATTTTTTAATTATTAATATGTTTTAAATTATCAAGGTATAATAAGTTGGACTGGAAATTTGACATAAAAAGTGGAAATAGTCTAGAAAATATGATTATGGGGCTCCCTATAATCCATCATGTAGACCCAAGGTTCATTAAAACTTCTGAGAAAAGGGATGACTCTAGTGGAAAAGAGACATAAGAAAGGGATACTAATCATACTAGATTGATCTATTGTTTTAATTTTGGTATTTTTTGGGGGACGAGAAAACATTATATTCACTAACACTTAATAAATTCAATTAATAAGAATTAGAGATTCATTACCCATTGGATATCTATGTTAAATATTCAAGTATATTAATGGATACTTCTTAATGTACTCTTTACTAGTTCATTTATATTCTGAATATGTATATAGATTAGTTTTTCTCATTTTCGATTGGATAAATAATGTCTTATTTTTTATATATATAGATCTATTCACTTTACTTTCTTTTCATATTTGAATTTATTTTTTAAAGTGGTATAAATTTTTTCTCTTTTTAAAAAATTATAATAAATTATATCCACCTAAAATTAATGGTAAATCGATCCCTTGATGATGTTTTACACATATTCAAGCACTTATGATTTTTTTTGAGTATGTAATTTTTAATTTCATTATTTTTTATTTAATAATTTTCATGTGTTAGTAACCAAAAAGAACATTCAATTGTATAATATAAATTGACTTATAATTATTTTTTATCAAACATCCTATGTGTTAATCTATGTTTCCTATTTTTTATGTAAAACATGTTGATATCCATTAAAAATTATCAAGTAAAGAGTGTGTGAGTTAGAATAAATATATACGATTATGCATTTAATCATACCTATTTTAGAAAAAAAATTGTACAATATGATCATGTTAAAAATTTATCATTTTTTATCTTGGATAATGTATCATAACAATCTTATTATTTTTAATGAGAATAATATTATAGTTCTGTTTTATAAATGGATGATCTATTTATACTATAACATTTAGGAATATTTAAATTTGATAAACCTTGAGTAGTCTTATATGTTAAATGTCTAATGAAATGTTTATCAAAATTTGGTCTTTATTTTAGAATTTTTATATTTAGAAACATTTTCTATATTGTATAATATATTTTTCAATAATTTTTACTATTGTTTAATTTTCTTGATCAAAATATTGTGTACTTTTTTTAATAAATTTCTTTAATAACTGAAGTAATAAATTTTATATTCTAATTAATTTTAAAATATTGTATTAAAAAATGTTATATGTTTAATAAAAAATTTTGATGATTTTTTTATGAAATGTTTAACATTTTTCATTTTAATGGTTTCAAGGAAGACGTGGATCATTCTACTGAAGCTTGTAATTTATTAGAAAAAAATCACCTGGTTCCAAGAAATGTTTTCTTATTTTAATCACTATTATCACTTATTATGAATTTTTTTAACATTTCTAAATAATAATAGGAATAATATTAAAATTTCGGAAAATAAATTCATTTAAAAGATCAAATAATAATAATAATGATCGATTTATTGAGTTTTAACATATAAAATGCAATGAAATAATGTAAATTATAAATAGTTTCTAGTTAAAAGCCTTGAAAAAAAAATATTTAAAAGTAATAAGTTCATTTTTGATAATTCATTCAAACGTAGATGATAATTTATTTATTATTTATTCTATGTCAAATTTATAACATACATTTTTTCCACGTGATTAAAGTTTTTTCAATATAATTTATGCTTGGTTTGATTATGTTTAAATAATAAATTGGAAATAAGTTGAAATTGAGTCATGAATTAAAATTGTGAAAAGACTATAATAAATGAGTAATCATTTCCATAGTTAAATTTTTTTATTATATTAATTTGATAATAACATAAGAATTACACATGAAAATTTTAATATGTATTCTCCATTAATTTCATAAATATTATATATTAGTTGATTATTTATTAATAACTAGTTAAATATTTGTTTTCCATACTATTAATATTTTTTATTAAGACTTAATTTAATATTATGAGCTCATTGAATGTTAAAGTGTAATTATATGTTAAATAAATGATTATTTGGAATACATTAAAATCTTATCTAAGATTATTAATGATATTTTTTGAACAAGGTAACTAATGTAGAAAATTGTATGCTCAAAAACATTTCTTCTTGATGATGTTATTATAATATTCTAGATGATTATATTATATGTATTTTATATTTATTTATTAGATATTTTCATCTTATTTTCTAGACATTATCCGCTAAATAATTTTATATGATATAGAACTATACATAGAATCATTGATTATTATTTATACTTATTAATTATTACTGTTTAACATTGTTTAATTCTTTGTTAGACCTTAACTATAATAAAAGCTTGGTTGATAGTTATCACTTGATATTCCAAAGGTATATAGTTATGGTTTGGGATTCACGTTGTGTAATGTGTTAGTTAATATAATCCCTTTAATAAATAAATAAGAATGATCAATAAATTATCTCTGATAATATATTTTAAAAATATTAATATGTTTTAATTGAATTCAGGTAACATAAAAACAATTTTCCTTTAGAAAAATTCAATATTTTTCATGGATTATGGCTTAATCCATGAAAAATATTTAAATATTATGAAGGAAAAGTGAGTTTCTGTTACCTAAATTCAAATGAAAAGAAATTATTATTTTTAAAATTTATAATCAGAATTAATTTAATAATATTGTTTTATTTATTTAATGATGGGATTATATTTACAAACACATTACAAAACTCGAATCCCAAACCATAACCATAATGAAATATTGGTTGATAGTATATCACATGATATTCAAAAGGTATATAGTTATGGTTTGGGATTTGAGTTGTGTAATGTGTTAGTAAATACAATCCCTTAATTAAATAAATAAAAATAAAAATATTAATTTAACTATAATAATCTATTTTATAAATAATAATATGTTTTCAATTGAATTTAGGTTACACAAACATATTTTTACTTCAAAAAAATTAAATATTTTTCACCAATTATCACTTATTTCAAATAGTTATTTATTTTTAAACATATTGGATATAGTCATTAGTTATACATTGGGATTTTATCAATGATGATGTTCGTATTTGAGTTTTATTTTCATTGGTGTGAGGTTTATATATGATGGATTTTATCATATGATTTGGAATCAAATCGGTACCTTTAAAAAAATGTATGGATAGTTCATCAGCTCTATTTAATAGGAACCTCCCCCAGTTATTAATATATATATTATTTCAATTTCTATATTAGATTATCGATTTTGATCTTTGATTGAGTTTAATATAATATAAACAACACATTTCTGTTTTTATTAATTAGTCTAGTCTCCCTTTTCCTTGTGCTTTTTTAATTTTTAAGGTTAAGAGTTGTTTGGGTGGTTTCAAATGTAAGATCTCATATTTTTCTGATCCATTTCCTTTTGTATCTCTTATGTGATGATAGAGTCTAAAGTGTTTATTAGATAATTTAAATTTTTTTGAAGGTTTATATATTTTAAAATGACTTTAAAATTATTATTTCTTTCTAGTGTTTTGATTTATGATTTTTGATCTGTATAACATTTTATATCAAATTACTCAAATTATTACATATGAAAAAAAAAATTTCCCATATTTTGACATTGAAATATATTCAGTATGAAAATTATATTATTTATTATGTGTCAAAATATTATATATGGAATAAATTCTCCTACATACTGATATTATAAAGTGTGATATTCTTATTTTCTTATGCGTCGTTGTTTTCATGAAATAAATAATTTAATTCATATTATTTTTTTGTATACATATAATTTTGATATAAAATGTAGAAAAATAAAAAATATATGAATCATTATATTTATAGTAGAATTTCAAAGAGAATAATTTAATATATACATATTTATATATAATTGAAGAGATAATTTTTTAAAACTAATTAAAAAAAGAAAAATGGTTTTGAAAACATTATGAAATCTAATTTTAGTCGTTTTATAAAAAATACCAACCTAATGAATAAATAAAAATTAATATTATCATATATAAAGGAATATTTTACAATTAAAAGTAAAAATTTAATCCCACATAGATTTGTTTAATTACAATAGGGGATAAAAATTTAAATAAAAGGGTATTCATTGTTATTGAGTTATAATGAAGAGAACAAAAAATTATACAAAATTATAAAATATATCATAGTGTGGGAAGAGAAGGTACATGAAGTGGATGGAGATGGTGAGAGATTCATAGATTATGGGAAACAGATAAACATCATATTAATGGGTTTCTAAAAAATTATGGATTTATAAATTTAAAACATAAGAATACAAATACCCAACCCTAAACCAAAAAATGAATAAAATATATAGAATTGAATCACTATACGAAACATGAAACAAATCCATGATGTGACATAACCTCATTTTAAATTTTTTTCCTTTCTAGTATTTCACAAATCATTATAATCAGTTACGCAGATTGATTTGTCAAAGAGATATTGAACAACCATCATTCACTACAATTTTTGGGTTTCTAGGATTTTTTTCCTCTCTATTTCTGTTCAAGAGAAAATTATTATATGACATGGTTAAGTGAAAGAAATACATTCAAGAATCTATGAATGTTTGGTTATTCATGAAATATAACATTTTTTAGTAAGTTGTGGAATAAGTATGTTTTTTTAATTTTCGTAATATTATGAATTAAGCTAATGAATAAAAAACTAAAATTATCTAATTAATGTGGTTAAAGGTGTTTCAACATTTCTTTGAATATTATTATTATATTTCATTTGATAAATTATTGATTTATTTCAACTGTTTATAAATTTTTTAATGCCATGAAAAACATTTGTTATAATTTTTTTGTTATAATTATTAAAATTATAGTCTTTCTGTTATAAATTTCATTATTATTTTTGTATTTATATGATGATACATACTATGAATTAAATTTTTTTATTTATCTAATATAATTAACTCCCATAAAATAATATTTATGTAATGGTTTTCTAATTTTGAAATCAATAAATATTAATGATTTTTATTCTTTCAATAAAAATTTACATTGGATGGGTGATGAAAATTTGATTACTCTATATAGTAATAAATAGGTTTATTAGTTATTTACATTATGTGTGTGGATTATATTGGTGTGGTTTTTTTATTTCATAAAAGGGTTCTATAGTTATTCTCCTGATGTTCATTATTTATTAAACAACCAAAATGATAGGATTATAGTAATTCTGTGAAAAACGGAAATTTATAGTTACAGTTTTATATCAGGGAAACTATTTTATGATTATAATAATTATGGCCTTGTTTATTTTACATAGTTTATGTGAGAATAATTCTAACGTATTTTATGATTATTTCATTGGGAATGTGTTTTAATGGTTGATGTGATAGTAGATAGATTATTATAATATTGTATTTTAGATACAAAGTGGTAGAGAATAATTTTTGAATAAAAAAAAACGTAATGATTTATAAATTTTAAAATAATAAATAGTTATGATGGTTATAATTAAAAATTCAATGAAATTATATGAAATGGAATCATGAAATAGGAAATGACATGACGATGATATCGGGATATTCAGTGACATTGTATAAAATATGGTGAATGAATAGGAAAAAATATATAATTTGGATGTAAAAATTATAATTATAGAAATATGTAATGATTAGAATGAATGTATATAAAATATGTATTTTTGGATGAATTATGTAATTTATTTTAAATCGTTATTTTTGTTGTAATGGATTTCGGTGTACGTTAGTGTTATTGATGATGCAATAATTATAGTTGGTTTGGGAAGGGTTGTTTTGATGGGACCATTTTAGGTTTTCCTTGACTATTTATATATATAATTTATTTACCTTTTGATTTCTCTTTTTTCCCCAATTTTTGAGGATAACAATACTGATACAAAAAAGTTTTGGGTTTAGGTTTCTTGCCAAAGATCTTGTTTAGAGAGTAAATGGATGGATATATTCTACAAATTACTTGCACATAATTTCAGGTGTGGTATGATTTGTGTTATATTGAGGTAGATAAAATCAAATCCTTAGAGTAAGCTGTTTATTGGAATAAAATATGCCTATTATTATGATAACACATAGTGGGGTCTTGTATAGTAGCAGTATGTGATGAGGTAGATGTAAGTCATTTTCATGATACTCTTCTGAGATAGATATTTGATTTGGTAGTGTTGAGTATTTGGGACACGAATATATAATTTTTTTCAATGAATATGGTTTTCTAAATGATGAAACAGATTATTATAGTTTTCTATTGAATTATACAGTATGTTTTTATAGTCGGAGTTTTTCTCTAATCCACATCGACCGATATAAGATTAGAATAGTGTGTTGTGGAATAGTTGATTAAGGGATATGATCACCGTAAAATTTAACATTTGTGTGTGAGAGAGGAAACACAATGTAAAAGTGTTTTGGGTGTACCGTTGTGAATGTTTTGTTTTGAATTTTTTTCTTATTCATGGATTTGATACTTGATGAGTGAGACATGGTGAGGTTGGGTGGCAGTAAATTTAGTGGATGCTTAAGGGTTATGTTGTTTATTTATAGAACCCATACAATAATTCATCCACATTTTCATAAGTGATCTTAATGGTTATCTTATTGTTTATACATGCAGGACTACCCCATATATAAATATATATGAGTGGTTTCATGATGGATTTGGAGATCAATCTGGATAGTACTAGCTCGATGTAAGCTATTGTGGTTGGACCTAGTACTTCATTGTATATTTTTTATTATTTAATTATGGATTCATGTGTTATTACATTATCATTAATTATGGATAATATACGATATATACATTATGTATATTATATTGTTTATTTATTATATTAATTTATATTTCTATTATTTTGACATTAGTTCTTTCAATGTGTTTATTTTATACCCTCATTGATAGTCTCTACAACGTGGCCTATAGGTGTTGGGTTTTGGTGGTCAGGCTCATCCCCAACTTATATCCAGTAGTGGTTTCAGTTGTGGCAGGATGCGAAATTTATATTGGTTCATACAATAAAAAATATTATTTATATTATGTGAAAACACACTCCCACTCTCCCTTGGAAAGGGATCATTTTTAATAATACCTCAATAGTGGTACATAACTACCACTAATGAATACAAAAATCTAACAAAAATTATGAATAACCTATCATACTACCAGGTAATAGAAATCAACACCAGATTTCCTGAGTAATATAAAAAAATTATATTCTCACTCAAAAAATCAAGTAATAATGTTCCTAAGAATATCCATCATAATTAAAATACATCATTACCTATGCATGTATAAAAAATACATACACCCTGAAATCTATAAACAAAAATTAAAAACATGATCAAATATTATCCATGTGCCATTACTACTAAAATAACTATATACTCATTCTATGGTCATATCATCGAATCCTCCTTCGAAAATTATTTTTTTTCTTAAATAGTTCTCATATATGAAAACCCATATTGAGAAAAAAGTGTATAATTACCCAGAATTTTTTATTAACAAAACAACTAAAAATTACATTATTCATACCTCATATTCTCAATTCTCTCTACATAACTCTTAGGTCACGCGTCCCTATACTATTAATAACATGTGAAAATAATCCCATTATTTAATACTTGAATAGCCCTATGAAACCCATTTTCTAGTGTACCCATCCTAGGGATCCAACTTACCTTGTGTATCCACATACCTATAATAAACTCTTTAATGATTTATTATTATTTAAGTGAATATTTTATGCATCACAATAAAATGATATTTATATTATAAGTAATAAAATTTCAGTTGGGTTATGTAATGTTCCACTAATTAGTTATTTAGGAAAGCGCTATAATTTTTTTAACGATTTATGTAAATAGAACCCACTCAAAAAATATGTTTCCAATAACCCAAAATCCATCAAATTTCCTGTATATCTATGATCCATGAGTTTTACAACAAATCATTCATCCTTGTATGAAAATCAATGAAAATAATAATAAAGTATATCTAATAAAATTCATACTTCACCAAATTTCACTAACATGTAAAAATAATATGTATAGACCTCAATTCCAACACATAGAAATCATCTATACATTATAACAAAAAAATTAAATTATACATATGATTAAATAAATTACATATAAAAACATATAATAAAACAAACTCAAAATCTAATGGTGATATTTCATTGGGGGATTCATCACATAATACATAATTTTTTACATGTAAACAAATAATCAAATATTTTTTCATTTTTATAATATCATTAGACTCATTATTAACATATCAGAATTTAGTATACACTAAATATACACATATAAAGGATGACTCTAAAAATTAAATGTATAAGGATTGTATGAATAACTATGAAAATGAGATATATCATATAACTAGACAAGCATAAAATGGGATTATAAAAGTGGATGTTGATAAATCATCTCATAAAAATCTAATATTTTAATAAATATCAAATAAATTTTTAAGTGTCAAGTATCATAATAATGTTCCATAAACATAAAATAGTGATTTTTAAACATTAATTATTGATATATTTTTATGAATCATTATGTAATGTTCGATGGTAACATTCCATTCACTATATATTATATCTCAAAATACATAAGTATTATAAAATCATGTGGGAGGTTATATAATTCCAATAGCATGCATCATATAATAATATCTCATGAATAATTATTAATTATATAAAATTAAAATAAATTGTATATGAACATTAATATCATAGTGGAAGAAGACTTTGTTACATAAAAATTTCATAAATATCAAACCAATGAGAAACCCATTATTATCACTGTATGATAATTAATTAATGATGTTGGGATATTAAAAAATTTATAAAATATCAAGGATAGTTAATATGAGACTCAAAGTGAAATAATGAATATAATAAAATTAATATATTATTTTTTGGAAATATATATATATATATATATATATATATTGAAGTTAATAATATTTTTTCGGAATTGAATAGATACAAAAAAAATTTACTCTATTACATGAATAATGAGTTTGGAAAATAATATAGGAATATACGAAAACAATAAATTGAGGTTTATTTTCATATTAGATGTAAAAAAATTCATATACAATATACAAAATAAAATAGACAATGTAGTATTGATATATGAAAATAAAATAGATGTGGAATCGCATCACAGTTTTTACCTAATATGGTTTTGATATGTATATATTAATTAACAATTTTATTTAAAAAGTTTTTATTACAATAGAAATAATGAATAATTGTAAATAAATATTATGAAATAATTTGATATAGAATACTTGAAATGTATATGTGTATTATATAGAAATATATTTTATGTGACAAATAAAAAGAGAGATATATCATGAAAGTGTCCCCTTTCTTATAAGCCAAACTCTTTCTGGATGTCCTCAAAATTCATCGAATAAAATATTTCGTTCATTATTTACAATTTTTAATAAATTAAATAATTTTATTTCATTAATTATAGTAAATTTATTATTATTAACATATTGTATTGTTTTTATGATAGTCAATTTATGGATATTTAGATCCTAATTTGGAATCTACATTATTATAATAATAAATTATGGATTTTCCATTACGAATGGATCCATATGCCCTTGAAATATTATTCAATATATTGAGGGCATCATATTTGTATAGTATTTTTTATTTATTATATTTTTTAAAACAAATAAAAATTCACAAATATTCTTTAGTATGCATGGTTTTAAGAGTCCAAATTGACCTTTATGATTTATTTGTAATATAATTAGTGTAGAGTCTATTTTATTATTCTATAATCTAATAAAGGTATAGAATTTTTCTTTATTTGAATAATTATACATTTAATCTATTTAAATCAACCCATCAAATGTATAAATTAATATGTAATATGATTTTTACCGTATATGGAATAACCTACAATTAGTGAATGTGGTTTTTAAGAGAGATTAAAAATGAAAGAAATTAGTTAATATTTGATTTACTAATTAAAATAGAATATATTAAATTCTTTTAGTATAATTTCATTTTAGTTTTATAATTGTTTTACAATTAGTTTTTAATTACTCATAAGTTATTATTTTTCTTTTTTATCACTTTTGTTTTGTAAATAACTAAAAATTTATTATAAAACATGTTTATTTACATTTTATCTCCTCAGTGTTTTAGTATGTTTTTATAGAATACATTAACTTTTATCTTTCAAAAAATAAGTTCTATATTATTATGGATATTAATAAAAAATTCCTTATTATTCTTCCCATAATGAGTGTGTGTTTGATTAATTGGAATCACCAATATCAAGAACTTGAATTAAAAAATATTATTTTTTTATTCTTATTGATAGTAGTCTTAATAATGTAACTGATATCGGTACTAATAAAGTCAGTTTGGTACTCATAAAAATTATCATATTAAAATTATTAATGAATTACATGAGGAAAACAATGCTTAAAATATTAATTTGAATGACTTATTTATAATGTAAATAAAAAATAATATATATTTTTTATTTACTGATACAAAAGTGAATATTATATTATATCGAGATTTATTGAGATGTCAAGCCCTAAGTGTCAAATTTCATGCATAAGAAAATGGAAAATTTGATCATTGGATGGATTTATATAAATACCAATCCCTATGAATAGTTTTTTTGTTCATTACATTCACTTTTGGATGTTCAAAATAATAATTATCGTTAACAACTTTTTATTATTGTTACCATTTATTTAGATAATGGTATTATTGAGGAATATTTTTAATTTTTACTCCCGAAAATATTTTTAATTTCAACTCACATATGATTATCATAACTATCATGAGATTCAATGGATATGAAGATAGGTAATCTGATCCCTCAGATCGAGGTCTACTAGGGCTAGATAAAAAATGAGAATATAATCTTCGTATCGAGGGATTGAAGGGAAAAGAATAAAAAAGAAATTCAAATAATAATATAGGGATTTCATTGTAAGTAAATATATAATATTTATTAAGGATAAAATACTCAATTTCATTGGTTCAGTTTGTTGGCATCATTACTATATAAGTTAAAATAATTTTATCATTTAATATATTGGTAGTTATTCTTTCATTTGTTTCTATTACATTAAATGTCCTTATCATGTTTCTATTTATCATGTTAAATATAATATAACTATAATCATCATAATTAATTTTATACATAATATATTTAATCATATCAAATCTAATTTTCATATTCATGTTGATTTAAATGATATCCATAGTGATTCTCATACTCTGATAAATTCATACTTTTCTTATTTATGATTTTGTGCCATTTTTAGTCTGACTATCTTCTACGCCAAATAACATTATTTAATATTGTTTTGGTTTTTTATTGTTTTATATTAATAAAATAATTTAAAACTAAAGTTCACCCCACCCCCAATTGTAGGTATAAGGTTTCAAGAAAATCATATGATCCTACATTTAGTATAATAATATAATTTCACTGCTCAAATACTTACTGAGTTGATTCATTCGTTATTGTTGCATGATTTTGATGTTTTATATATATATTCTTTATAAAATATTATACAATAACATGTTTTTGTATAAAATTCATTTCAATTGTTCTAAATATTGAATGTATTATTATTGGATCCATAAACAATATTAATCCTAATTGTCCTGCAATATTTGAAGTTGTGGATTATGAGTATATTAGGGGTATAATGAAAACCATTGTTAACATTAAAGATTTTGGTACATACATTATTATTACAATATATTATATGATTCTAGATAAGGATGTTTCAAATATTACTCATAAAGTTATTAATGAATATTAATTAATCTACTGAGTAAAGAATACATTGTTATGATCTATTACTAGAAGAAGTTATATAACATTTTATTCTTGTTAAGAATCAAACAATATATTGAAAAATCATTTGATAAAACATATTCATACATATACTATTTTTTTGACTCAGATAACTATGTTATCAGAATAATAACAAGCCTTCGATTTCTAACCAGATGAATTTGTTACCATGATCCATATGAGGATTTGGACAATTATAAAAATTTTACACTAGATTTGTGGGGAAGGTCTTGATGATGATATCTTTGTAGAAAATGAAATTGATATCATGCCTAATGAGTGGGTATCAATGGGACAAACTACTAATGAGACAATAAAATTAAATAATCTTCCATTGAATGATCTAATTAGTACCCTTTTCAGTAAGAGGGTATATCAAGGGAGATGTTGAGAAAATGAAAAGAGTTTTTTTTTTGGAATTTACAATGCTTCAATATATATCCTACCTATTAATGTATAATATTTTGTGAGGGTTGTTTTTTCTTCATAATAGAATAATGATCTTATTCAATCAGATTTAGCAATTTCATAACAATCTAACAATTAATTATCACACATGGATAAAAGTATGAATAAGATAGTTGGAAATAATGATTTTCAAAACCAATAAAAAAATTTTCTAAATATTTAAGTGGTAAAAAGTATTGAGTCTCATTATATGAGTGTACGAAATCCAAACACATTAGAACAAAATTTTCAAATCTAGAGACAAATGATCAGAAAGAAAACATTTCAAAATGGAATGATAAATAGTATTGTAAATATAGTAGAATGAATGCTTCGAATGGTGTTGATACATGAAATTCTAGTGGAGGTTATTCTTCTTATAGTTTTAAAGAAAATGATAATTTTTTGTAGAGGAACATATGTATTTATCCCACTATACCTAAAGATAATTAATGTTTTATAGATATTTTATGTATAGATTGAAACCTTAAAAAAATTTATTTATGCACTATTTATAATAATGGGAAGGATTCTACATGTTATGATAACTAATTATCCTAAATAGAAGATAATTATATTAATTCATAGGATTATGCTTCATGATGTTCTTAATTACATGAAAATGAAAATTGTAAAATTTTAAAAATACTTGATAACAATATCGGAAACATTATATGGTTTATTTGTGAATAAATTGTTTGAAAAGAAAATTTTTTTTTCAGAAAAACATATAGTACCAACAACCGAAACTAATAGAAAATGTATAGTGGGTGTTTTAGACACAAGAATCTAAGAAAATAATTCTTTTAAAATATTATAAAAATTTTATATTGAAACGAATATATTGGACAAAATTTTAATGAGATATTATCAGTATCAATAATATTTCTCTCCATGTAGAATCTATAATTTAAATTATTTTGTTTGACAAATTTTTCAAGAACAAAATTATGAGAATAATTCAATAATGTGATGTTGTATAAATTGTGGGATTTGGGAGTGATAAATT
This sequence comes from Viscum album, assembly GCA_963277665.1. NCBI lineage: Eukaryota > Viridiplantae > Streptophyta > Magnoliopsida > Santalales > Viscaceae > Viscum > Viscum album. The sequence goes on along the minus strand of OY728157.1, from coordinate 37,066,414 downwards.
TCAATAACATATTTTCGATGATTATTTTATTCTTCCTTGTGGTATGCATAAAAATGATTTCACACATAACATATAAGGCATTAAAAGTCATGAATTACATTTAATATGTGTAATAGAATATAAATATAAGTTATGGAAAAAATGTTTAGGACACTATAATATATAGACTTTATCTTTGACGACTATGAAATTATATTTTAAATATCTGCTAGATCATAGTTTTTATTTTTAAAAAGCCAATGGACCCTATAAATATGGTAAAAAATATATGACATGTTTTAAATATATCAGTGAAGTAACATCTTATGATGATTTATATTTATTACACATAGAATTATTGGGTCCTACAAAAACAATAATTATTAGTGGAGAATAATATTTATAATTACATGTTTATGATTACAAAAGATACACAATATTTTATTTTCCCACAATAAAATCAAAATCCTTTTGTTATTTTAAAATGTTTGTAGCCAAAGATTAAGTGATAAAAAAATTCCCTTGTCAACTATTAATTGTGATTGTGATAGATAATTTTTAAATTTCGAAATTTAATCATTTAGTAGTAATACTTGTATTGAACTTATCTTTTTAGAACCTTGAACCCCAATAAATATGGTGTAGTATATAGAATAAATTGAATTATATAAGAAATAACTTGTGAGTTATTTATCACAAATATAAAAGATAACATACATTAATTTACACAAAAATTCAACAAGGGTATATTTTATGTTATTCCACTACTCGTAGTTCTTATAGATTTTTTGATTAGAAAAATTATTTTGAGGATATAGTTCATTTTATGTTTAATGAAACATATCCTAATAGTTTTTAAAAGCCCTATAACAACACCCTAAAATGAATTTTCTAATTTAATATTCATCCTTATTAAGCAAGTTATTCTCATAATGATATAACTAATAAAATAGTTTCTGATATTATTCCTCATGTAAATTTTTAATTGTTTTTAAGAAAAAAAATTTATAAACCCATAAAGTCCATTTTTTCTTAAGAGTAATCATAATGAGATTATAATAGGTTATTTTTTATCAACTAGTTAAGATAATAATATCTTTATAAAATGAAATTGAACATCATTCATTATTATCCCATTTTTAATGTAAAAATATTTATGAGGCTTTAAGTGACATGGATAAGATTCAGGAAATACAACATGAGATCATTGAATTTTAAAGAAACGAAGAATAAAATTTAGTTGAATAACTATAGAAGCTTCTACAATTTGAGTACTATGGTTTTTTCAGTTTAAAAATGATGAGAATGGAAAAATTGTTAAAAAAATTATTTACTAGATTTTAATGGTTACAATCAATAAAAAGGAATATATTATGATGACACATATGCATTGGTAGAAAGAAATGAATTTATTAGAATACTTGTAGCATTTGTATCATTTATTAATTTAAAAATTTATCAAATTAATTTGAGGTGTGATTTTATAACAAATATGTTTTGGAATAATTTTATATTGAACAAACACCTTTTAAAAAAACAAAACATCATGAATACTTTTATAAACATGCTAGTAGTTTATATTGATATAAACATGTCCATAAAGCCGTGAATGATATAATAATATGATTAATGTAATATTTTTTATGGGGTTTGTAGATCCTATAATATTTTATGTAATGTTTAATATAAATATTATGAATTATAAAATTTATTTTGATCCCATTACATTCGAATCTAAAAAATAATATTTAATAAAAACCTTTTTTGATTATATAAAATCCCAGATTTATAATTGAATGATCGGTGAGTTAACATGTTTTATTCCTTTTCAAATTTCACAAAATTTTGGAGGTAAATTTCTATATCAACAATGTATATAATATATATTCTTATAAATTTTGGATATAAAAATTCTTAATTAATCAAAATTCTAATTTTTACAAAATATAATTTATATCATGACTATAATTGTCAGCTAGTTGATTATAAAAATTATCGGTATGATAAGAATCCTACTATAACTAATATCTACATATCTATATTTATTGTTTTATGTAATATTATTTTAATGTTTTTGAGATAATCCAATGGAATCGCATTAAACAAATGTAGAAAAAAAAATTTGTTATCTTAAGGAAGCTATAGATTTGGGAGTTTTTTTCATTTGAAGATGTTTTTGAACAAAAATATTTTTTAGATAATAAAATTTCAGGTCATATAATTGATTAAATAAGTACTTACATAACATCTAATAACATAAGACAACCTTCAGTTTCCTATTGGTATAGTAAAAAAACATTATAGAATATTCCTTTACTGATGTAGAATATGTGGTAGCTTGATGTTTTTGTGATCAAGTGTTGTTGATAAAACACACACTAAATAAATAAGCCTTGAGTTTTATTAAATTAAAAATATTTTTTTGATAACTCATGTTCAATTGCTTTCATTGAAAACCCATCACATAAACAAAATTCATAGAGCATTTATTTATGACAGAATTTACATCCACATCACACACATAAAGGACATGTAATTTTAAAATTCATTTAAATAAAGGATCAACATGATAATTTTTTTACAAACCCTATAACTTATAATATTTTTGAGTATTTAAAATTGAATCCAAGAATAGTCAGAATAATGAAGAAATTAATATCTACATATTTTTACAACTCTTCAAACATTAAATTATATTTTATAGGGGGTGAAAAAAGGTTTTATGTTTTTTAAAAACATTTAGTTTTTCTAAACAACTAGATTTCCACATATTGGAGTCAACCCTAGTAAAACTATTGCATTGAAATTTAATACATCCAAAACCCTAGAGGATAGTGATAAAATGAATGAACAAAATAAAAGGCTTCTTGAACATCATATGAGTGAATTTATTTTTAAAGCAGTACAATGGAATTCAAAAATGGTGTTCCTCAAATATTCTAAACTTATATGCTCAATTTTAATTGTGTATTATTTTATTAATAAAGAACCATAGTTCATTCCAAAATTCATTATTGCAAAAAAATGAATATAAGAAGTTATTTATATTTAATAAGTAATTTTTCTCCAAAAATCAATCTGAATAAGAACTATCTATAAAATGTTATTTAAGAATTTACTATTTTTAGAAGAAGATAATGTCAAAGCTGTTAATAATGAAATTGTAGGTAAATAAGTAGATGTACAATTTTGATAATATGAAGGATAATAATAAGGTTACATTAAAAATAAAATTGTATAAGGCATAAAAAAGAAGAGGATGATGGAAAATTTTGAATGGAATGAGATTTTACTAAAAAAACATAGACAAAAAATGATCATCGGTGTTTGAATCATCATTAGATCTACCCTCTAATGGTGAGAAAGAAGAAAAATAAGTAATTTATCAACAATAAAAACACATCATAAAAATAATTATAGTCCAAATCAGTAGTAGAGGAAGAAGATCATATTTTTTACGTAATAATTTTGATGATAAAGAGGATAGTTATAAAGATATTGATATCCTTGATTTATATGATGAAAAATAAGTTGATGAAAATATTGTTCCTAAGAAAGAAGAAAAAGGTCATTCAAATATTTATGTAAAGAAATCTCATAATGAATACATTAGAACATATAGGATAAATCATTATTAGCCTACACTTGGTCATTTTTATCTTATTGAATAATTGCATATGAAGGAGTTGATTATATTGTTAATATATTTAGGTTACATAGAGGAGAAATTCAATATTTTCCTAGGCATGATGAAAGGGGATAATTTTTGTAACTCTCTGGCCCTAATAGCCCAAATCAATTGACTTATTATATTACGTTGGTATGATTACAGGTAATCCAATATCAAATGATCGAATGTATAATAGTTTTTGAAAACAAAGTTACATAACTCAAACCCATATTACATTGGAAAAATAAAATAAACACATGATACATAATAAAAATAAATATTAAAACATCATTGAATTATTATTGAATGATTTATACATTATAATAATAGGAGAGGAAACATAATAAGGTTGATCCAAAATGCTCAGTTAGTGTGTGTGGAGAAGAATCAATAATGAATCAATAATAAATAACCAACAAGGATTGGTGAATAACGGATAACACATTCCATTTAAATAAATTAATAAGAAATAATCATTATGAAATGGTAAATATAGGAATAACATTCCATTTATTCATAATCACATAATGAGATTGATCCATGTATTTTATAATATTATGTTTTCATGGATAATAATGTTAATAACTAAAATATATATGAATGAAATATTTAATTATATTATGTCATGTATGAGGATCATGAATAACTATTAAAGTATGAAATTTCACAATGTGGATAAAAAAATATTGTTATAAACTTTATCAAAAATATTTTTCCATTGATAACCTACTGATTCATTGAGTGGATATATAATATATGGGCCCCACCCATAAATGCATGTGAAAACCATTCCTCATATCGAATAATCGAATTAATATTTAAATAATATGTCTTGTCAAATAGATATATTTTATAAAAAATAATGATTTATAATTATTTCTTAAATGGATGATAAGTTAGAATAACAGTTCATTAACATTGATTAATAAAAATACAACTCAAATATCAGAAAAACAAATTAATGATGAACATATTCTTTAAAAACAATAATGTTTCCCATCCCACATGAAATTATTTAAATATTAATCCCCATGATGTAATAACATTGAATGAAACTTATAATATCATTAGAATGATGATATTCATGATATAACATGTCAAATGGTGTTATGTACACCATATGTCATTGAATTAGTGAATAATGACAATTAATTCTCAATGGAATGTAAATTGAGATGATATCCTTTACCTTGAGTATGAATTATCATGTGTTTATTTATATTAATGAATAATAAACAGAAGTTAATTATTTAATTTATTTAAAAAAATTTAATGTTTATTATTAATTTTAATTAACTTTTCTACAATGTTTAATATAACTAGTTAAACAATAATGTTTATGTCAGGTGTTTTTGACCAAATAAGGTTTATATATCAAAAATGACATTAATAAGCCGAATATGATTAAAGGAGTCATTGTATAAACATCTCAAGAAAAATAATAATGAAATAATTGTCATATTTATAAATAAATTATACTTTTCAAACCAGTTACGAAATATGGTTATGAAAAATGAAACAACGTTACAATCATGGAGATGGTAGGTCGTATTTCTACATGAGTAACATTACCATTTTTAATGATCATTATTAAAAGAAGGTAATTAGCATTATTTTTTTACATTTTTTTAATTATACCAAAAATAAAAATATATCTATTCATATAAAGTTATCTATTAAATTATTGTGATGTAAAAGGATTCACATTGTGTCGAGGAGGTAGTAGTCTACTAATCCACGATTGACATAATATCTTGATTAGTGTGTGAAAAGGGATTAAAATTAGATGAGATATTTTATATTTAGAATGGTATTTGTGTATTTAATATCAAATATATTTAATTTATTGAAAATATTTTTAATTAAAATCCCCATGTATACATTCCATATATATAATTAATGGAACACATAGCTATGAGGAGGAGATAGTACACACTTCCGCAAACAATGTAATCGTATGCCCCCAACATGGAGTGGATAATGTTTGGTGATACAAAAAAAATTCTAGAATCATAGGGAAATTTTTTGTATCATATTTATAAAAATATAATTGTGTGTCTATCATAATTCCCATAAGAAAAGTTTGTATTGGAATAATGGATAATCATGGTTTCACAATGAGGTAGTTCATCGTGCACAAACTTTATTATAGTTACCCATTACATGGGAATGTGAGTAAGTTTAGTTTAAAACCATTGAATAACAAGATCATTGTTTATTTAAGATGATTATTTTATTATATAATGACGGAATAATAATTTCTTATGTAATGTATAATGAAAATAAAACAAAAGATCTCGAGGAATGGTGTTAACTCTTATTCAGGTAAATTATTTTCGGAATGAACCAAATGGCTTCCATGGAAATATTTCGGCACTAATTTAGAATTCAAGGATGAAGGATGGAATTTTTTCGGATCAATTAATTATATTTATGTTCTTCCAAATGGATTTAATGGTGTGATGATGTGTAAGGGGTGAGTACCTTCTAATAGGAGAGGACGTGTGGCATTCTCGTAAATTTTTTATAATAGGGAATTACATCTTCATTATAATTATGAAATGTGGCCCCAATAATGAAAAACCATTATATAAAAATAATTATAATTAAAAAATATGGTCATATAATTTATTTTGGGCAAATATTATATGTGATTTTGGGATTAAGATTAATCTGTAGTCCCATGTGAAGGTAATTTTCCTCTTAATCAAAATAATTTATTTTAATCACGTTCACTAATATATTTTTTCATAAACTAATTTAATCAAATAAGGCATTATATATTATTAAAAATAAAAGTATGTAATCCATTTTTATGAATTCCAATCACATAAATGGTAGAAATTAATTTGTATTTAATCCAACGCAGATGACAACAAAATGTGTTTTTAATGAAAAATGGTCAAAGGTTTTCTATGGTTAAATATTCAATATCAATGGTAAATTGATAAAAATTACATAAATTTGATAAATTGATGTAAAATTCATCTAATTAAAAGATAAAACGAATCAAAAATATAATTGTTCAGTATAAATTAAATATATGAAACAAAATTTATTAAATAAAATTCAGTAGTTTTCCATATTAACAAACAATGAACCATTACAGAAGATACAAAAAATTTATCCTTAGATAATTTCAATGATATAAATTAAAAAATGAAAATTATTATTCCATATATGATTTATAAAATTTCCAAAATTGGATTTTAATTAGGTTCTACATTAATGATGGTAAAAGTGCCTTTAGAAAAATTATGATTCTTATACAATATATTATGCAGGATGTTATCTCTTTTCTAATAAAATCTATAAGATGAATGTAAAGAATATTTAATTGAATAATATAAATATATATATTTATACATTTATATAAATCAATAATTTATATTAATTTAATTTAATGGTATAAAATAGTTTTTTATCATTAAAATGTTTTCTACGAAAACGTTCCCTTAATATTCAATTGGTTCTTATATTAATTTCAAAATAATTTGTATAAAATTAATTAATATTACATATTTTTAATCCATTTTATTCATTATATAGATAATACACATCATAAATACTAATTTAATAGCTACTTCATATCAAATTAAATCAAATTATAATATTTTAGTAATATATTATTATCTTGTATTGCCATGGATTTAATGTAAATAAAACTTTCGAAAATAATCATTAATTCTTGTAACAATGCAAAAGAATTATTCCATGAATTAAAATATATAGAGTATATTTATTTTAAATATTAACCGTATCATCTTTTCTTGGAATATTACATACATTTATACTATAGATGTTTCATTTCACATAAGTTATTAAATATAATATTATTAAAAAAAACATTCATGGTGGTAAATTCTCCCAACATTTACTAAATTTTTTTACAAAAATTTAATATGTTCTCAGTAATTGAGGATTTAATATTTTAAGACACTAATTTTAAAAATCCCCCATTTTAAATATGGTCAATATGACATATTATTAATAAGGGAGACAGGTAAGTTTGATGGACACATAAATTGGATCCCATGTATAAGAAAATATGAGGGAATCAAAAACATGAATATAGATGAAAAGTATAAATATATATAATCAATTTCCATGAGAAATTAAGTGATCAATTTAAATGTAATGTCATAAAAACTATAAATATATGATGATCTAAAGGACCAATTTATTCATTATATATGAATGTAATAGGATAAAATTTGTATTATAGTATAATTTTGTTGAGTTTCAGAAATCATTCACCAGTTAAGAATATAGGTAAATATTATTTTCTATAAACATAATTTTTTCCTTTTATTATCCCTGAAACAATTTCTGCTTGATCTTTTATTAAAAGTTGCTTTATTTAGTGAAGTCATACATTAATCGTTAAAACCTCATTTAATGATCAATATAAACCATTTCATAAATGGTCAACCTTTACATATGGTTTTAATCCAACACTTTATAAACATTTAAATGGTAGTTATTATTATCTAATTTACCGTATCCATAAACATCGTTAGGATCTCCCCATTGGGGACATTTCAATAGATATCATTCCCTACTCCCGGCATTTTATGAATTTTTGAACTTGGAACTGATTCACATTTCTGTGTACCAATCAACTTGTGATATCAAATCCTTAATGATGTTTTAATAAAGTTCAATCCTTATATATTACATAATTCTTATAACAAATATATAATTGATAATAAAATGAAATTACGTAGTTATTTTAAACAAATTCAAACCCATTAAGAATTTCACATTAATAGTATAGATAACATAATCATTAAATTGATCTCTTAGAATATTTAGAGGTACATTATCTCGATGAATGAGACATTCATTGGAAAAATGCCCTATTAATTTAAAATTTTAAAACTAAATAAAAGTTTCTTCCATATTCTATTTTCATTATTTTTCTTCATGTCCCATTTCTATTCCCTTATAATAATGTCTTAATCCTTTCAAGCATTTTCCAGGGTGACTCTTTCAACATTTATCACATGTGTTAAAATACATATTTCCCATCATCAATTTCCCAATTATTTTATCATTATTTACCATCCTCTCATGTCTTCCTTTGAATCCATAAGACATGGAGAAATATTTCTCTATATTTATATGAAATAAAACTATTTCACTATATGATTAAATGTTCTGAGATGTCAAAAACCATTCAGAGACATGTCATGTGTCCTTCATATAAAATTTTAATATTCTATTTCTTGTTTCATATGTTATTTTTAATTTACATTAATAACCTAAAAAATGTATCTTCATCCTCCACCAATAATTGTTTATACTTTTTAATAATACAATATAACATTATCTTCATTTCATTTTGATGTTATCTAAGGAATTAGTTTTCAAATAAATTGTCCTTATATTCTTTCCATTACGTGATTTGTATTTACTCTTCCACTCTATTATTCTGGACAAGAAATTTCCATTGATTAACATCACCATTGGGACAATACAATACAAATGTAACCGTATCCATTTCACCACATTCCAATTCTATAAATATATTATTGAAATAATTAATCAATTTCTCATCGTCCATTGGAGTGGTGTACCACTAAATGATTTGGTGTGCTATTACATTATGCTTTCAAACATATGATAATTTCATTATGGAACAAGTTTCCACATATAAGATAGATTATGTATCATAATTTAATTAAGATGGATAAATAAATCTATTACATTCTCAACTACTATAAATTTTATATAATAATTATTAGTAGGTAAACCACTAAGTTCTCTTTGAGTATATATTCCATTCATCATTCTAGGTGTCATTTATAAACAATATAATAAACTAAATTAGATCCTAAAATTTTGTAATATAATGTATATTTCAAAAACTAGATAATCAAAAATAATAAATTGAATTATTTTCATTAAATAATACCACAATAATAAAAAAATTGGGAAATATCTATTAATTAAAATACATCACAATTGTTTAGAAAAAAGTTAATTATTCTAAATTTATACCTCAGAATTTTCAGTCTTGGTGTTCAGTAATGACCATTTTCATGGATCAGGTTAAATAGAGTTAGATCCAACACAACATTTCAGAGTGGTCACCCATAGGTACATCTATTCATGATCCAAATACACCTTTATTTTCTATTTAGGATTTTATTTATAATAAGAATCAAATAATGTCATCTTTATGAAAATTTTCAGATGTTTTTCTATTCACATACACAATGTCTATCTAGGGGTTATATTCCCTATTCAAACATTCATAAATATAGTTTTAATGATTGAATCTATATTTAATATGATATTTAATATATATGTCTCTAAAACTAGAATTATTATTCCAGTTCATTGATTTATTACATAAACATGAATATAAAAAATATAATCCCGAAGGATAAAAAGATTAATGTTTTCAGAAAACTAAATTATATACATTATACACATATTACATTATTAAATGTAAATAAAATTATAATACAAAATTGAAATAAATAATAATCATCCTTGAATGATTAATCAAGGATCTATTTATCATAACCTCGGTAAAGGAATCATAATAATGGTGATCTCATAACCTGAGTAAGGGTATGGAAATATGAGACAATGATGAATCAATTAGAGTAAATCAATATAACATGCTGAATATCTAAGAACACATGATATTTAAATTACAGGATAATTCATAATCAATATGAAAGGTTAAATAGTTGAAACACAATATATTTTTCAATAAATTTAGAATGAAGTTCATCTATATATTTTATAATATGAAAATATCATGGATAATAACAATAATAACAGAAATGTATATAAAATAAATTATTAGTTATATGATTTCATGTATGAGGCACATAAAATCATATACCATTATAACCACCCACAAGAACGTTTGAATCAATAGTTAGTATCAAATTAACTTCAAAAGCTTATTTTTCTCATGAGAATCTGTTGACGCATCGAGGTGCTAAATAAATCATGGGCTCCACCAGTTATTACGTGCCCATAGAATTCCTCAAATCAGATACCCAATTTAATTGATATATAATATAATGATAAAATAACTGTATTGATTAAGGAATACATGTTTATCAGTACTTCATAATTAGAGGATATGTAATAATATGGATTCTTGAAATATATGAGTTTAAATACCATTGAAATATCATTAAAACTTTCATGAGAAAAATAATTGTTAAAAACTCCAAATTTTACCATACCACATTGAAACATTAGAATCATAATCACCATTATATATAAATTTTAATGAAATATAAATTATCATTATAATAATTATATTTGACAATATAACATTTAGAATAACCATTTATAGTCCATGTAAAAGTGAATATTTTCATAAAAAAAGTAAGTCTCAATGGAATTCATATTGAATGAAAACCATTTCCTTGAGTCGGGCATTCCTCATATGTATTTATATATTATAAAAGTAGACATATGATAACTATTAAATTTCTTCATAACTATTTTCAATTTTATTATTTTTTTACATAACTTATTACTATGATGTATACACTATATAAACAATAACATTTACAATGACTGTTTTTGACCATATTCGGTCTGTGGGTCAAAAACAACTTTGAATGTATGATTTTGGTCAAATGGTTCATCAAATAAACATCTATAAAATAATAATAATGAAATAATTATATTATTTTTACATAAATTATACTTTTAAACCCATTAAGAATGATTGATATGAAAACATACCAATGTTACATTCATGAATATGATAGGTCGTACGTACATATGAGTAACGTTCTCATTTTTCAATGATCGTTATGAAATGAATGTAAGTAAAATTATAAATTTCAATATTGATGATTATATCATAAATATAATTTTAATAAATCATGTAAACATATATAAATACTTATTTGTGATGTTAAAGGATTCTCATCGCTTTGAGGAGGTGGTAGTCTCCATGTCCATTAATGATATTAACACTTTTTTAGTGAATTAAAGGATAAAAAAGAAAATGATATATTAAATTTCCTGAAAATTATTTATTTATTAAATTATATATATATATATATATTATATGTTAAAAATATTTAATTATAAACACTTTTAATACATTATATGTATACGGTTAACAAATCATATCACTTTGAGGAGGTGATAATCCTCACTTCCACAGATGATGTTATAATATTCCTAAATAATGAAGTGCCTAAGGTTATTTAAAAAATAATTATAGAAGAATAATTATATTATAACTATATAATATATAATATTAAACAGTTTTCCCATAACAATTCCCACCATTAGTGGTGGTAAATGTTGAACGAACAATCATAATTTTGTGAGTTGGTAGTTCGGTGTACACAAATAGAATGGTCATTACCCATTATATGGATGTGGGTGTAAGTATAGTTCAACCCAATATATGAAAAAAAATATCACTTTCTTTAGGATAATGAATTTATTATATAATATTATAATTTGATGATTTTAGTTGGTGGAGAATGATAAAAAAGAGATTTCCAGGAAGGATGTTGCATCTTGTTTGTCTAATTCCATTTTTATTCCGTCAAAGGGATTACTAGGAATGATTAATTCACAAGGAATGGATTATTAGATTATGGGATGTATTTTGGGATCTTCATTTCTAATATTTAGGGGGATTTAAATGGCTTTAAATGTGTGAGGAAGTGGATGTGGTGAGTTCATTTTTATAGTGGAGATGCAGTGGAATTCTAATAAATTATTTCAATATAGAATTACACCGATGATTTTTATAAAAAATTCGATCCAATAATATAACAATTAATATATAATTGATGATATGGTCTATATAAGTCCATCCTATTTCTTTTTTACATATTCTAGGTCATTTTGGCTCTTAATATTATGGTTTGTACTTTTTTTGCGTCAATTTTTCTCATAATCAATGTATTTAGTTTTTATTAGATTCTCTAAAATATAGGTCATTAAAAATTTCAGATTATTAAAAATTATTTATTATTATTATTCTAATTATTGAATCCAATTTTCAAAAATCCAATCCTAGATGTGGTATAAATTAAATTAAATTTAATCTTGCAGATGGTACAACAAAGCGGTTTTTAATGTAAAATTATCCATTTTATTTTATGTTTTTATTTTATTTTTGAACGTTTGAATTATTCCAATAAAAAAATTTGGATGAATATATGTAATATTTATCAAATTATAATTTAAAAAATTTAAACTATATAATTTAACCTTATAAATAGATTATATTAAAAATATGTTTAGAATTAAAATTCAGTTTTTGTCAGTATTCATCAAATAATTATCCATCACATAAAAAATCACCCTATGATAATTATTATGTTACATTTCAAAAAGGGATTTTATTTTTACAAATAATATATATTAAATTCCTAAAAAATTGATTAATAATAGGTTCAACATTAAAAGGTTGTAAAACTTCATTTAGAGAAATATTGACTATATATGAAATATTTGGATTCTTATTATCTTATTATTTTCAAATATATCAAATAAATGTCAAAAAAATATATTCACTGAATATATTTAATATACTATAATATCATTGAAATATTATAATTATTTTAATTTATTATGATGAATAACATTTGTGATATAAAAATATTTTTCTATAAAACCATTCTCTTTAAATTAAATTGGTGCACATATTCATTTATAATTTATTTATAACAAATGAATTATTTTTATATTTTTTTAAAACACATATTAATATTTTATAGTTTATAATATTCATAAAATATAATTTAATATTTATTTTAAGTCATATTACTTTAAATAATAATATTTTTTAAATATGTTGTTGTTCAGTAAAATTAGATCTTGAGTGTAATGTAAACTACCAAACAAATTAGTTCTTACATGTAACAAAATATAACTCTACATTTCATGCATTAAAATATATATAATAGATTTTTTTAGAATATTTAATTCATTATAATTTCATGGGATGTTATATCTATTTCTATGCTCCATGTTTCATGTCACACATGCTATTAAATACAATGTTATTACTTTAGAATTTATGAGTGTTAAGGTAAATTCATGATTATGTTTATTAGACATCCAAATATGGATAATTTTATTGAGTAATATAACTATAAATTCATTAGTAAAATGAATTAATTTTATATTATTTGAAACATAATTTTTTTAGATCTTTAAAAATAATTATTGAAAATATATCCTTTTATGGTTTAAAAACATTTTTATAAAAAAATCAATTTAATTATAAAATTAAAAAATCATAGAAAATAAAAATTATATATTTTATAGGAATTCTGATGAAATTTTAGCATCATGGTGGTGGTAAATGTTCCACTTTATGTATACGTTAATAAAATATTTTTCTCTACTTTTTCAGAAAATCCATAATTAATCTTGTTTAGAAAACAACAAAACAAATAATATCAATCCATTTTTTAAAAAGTAAGACATCCATAAAAATATATTAAAATATAATTGGAGAATAGTGATAACATGTTAGGAAAATAATTAGTATATACATATATGTATAAAAATAGAGTTTTTAGGGAAATTTAAAAGATAATTTTTAAAATAAAATCCCCATGAAATATCATCTTAATGAAGTGATGATGAAAAAAATGAATATATATTGTTTATTCACTATAAATAAAAATATAAAAAAGTTTAAATACAGAATTATATAATAAAAAATATTCTCTCATATAATAATAGCATGAAATAGTCAATGAAGATGATGGTTAACCCAATGAGTGGAAACTCTGTTAAAAACTATCTTGCGACCATGTAATCGGTCAAATCATATTTCCCATTATTGTAAAAAATTTCAAATAAACATTTAATAAAATTAACATAATTAGATTCATTATATTATATATCATATGGCAGTATATACACCACAAAGAGGAAATTAATGGTGGATATGGAATATTCACACAGACGAAAAAGAGAGGTGGGTAACCCTTACAACACACTTCCCATTAGTATTTCACACATAAAAATCAATTATAATGATTTGAATAATGTAATTATTTTTTTTATCAAACTATATTCATATTTATAATATATTATAGGAATATTTTATAATATACTACAAACAATTCAATGTTAATATTCGATGATTTTCATTATTATGGGTGATTTTGTTTCATGGATTCATGATCAGTTTATTTGTGTATAATTTTTCTATATTATTTTCAAATGGAACTAAAAAACATTGATATAAATTAAATCGTATTCATGAACCTATATATAATTAAATGGTTCCATATATTATTATACATTCATACATATATATTATTTATTTAATAAAATGTTAATGATGAATGGTTAGTTTGTAGATTTTAGCAATTTTATGAACATCAAGAACTAATTTTGTTTTAAAAAATATGATGAGCATATATTAGTTCCATAACATGATATTTGTTATAATATATCTATTAAAATATTATTTAATGAGAATAATAATTTTAGGACCTACCATGAAGGAGGAAATGGATAACGAAAAAAATCATTCTTCATGGAGGTAATTAACAGACACAATTAAGACAATAGTTTCATTTCATTGAATATGAGGATATGAGAAATGTAACGGTTATGGTAGATTCCACTGGAAATATAAAACAATTGTATATACATTATTTAATTTTTATCAATCCATGGTTGATTAAGGATGTTATAAGAAGTTATAAGATTAAAAGAAAATAAGAGTGGTGTTTTGAGATAATTACCTCTTGTATATCATCTCCATAAAGGATCTCTAGAAGTCATTGGAAATTTTCGTTTGGTGGGACTAGAAGAACATGGATTTGGGTATATTTATATGTAGAGTTCTTGGTAGATATATGGTGATCCTTGTGAATTTTGATAATAAATAAGGTGGTGACAGTTTGTCTTTATACTTGAGGAGGGGTGGGTTTAATGGATTAAATAATGATTATTTTATAATTAAGTCTAACCAAACTGAGGTGGAATTAATTTACATTAATTTACGTGATTTATAATGCTTAAAATTGTTATTAGTTTCTATAAAAATCTCAATAACCCATTAAATTTCATTAGTTCAAAGTTATTTTATGCCTTTACCTTTTAACTTTAACATGTTTCCGTTATTTTTTGTATATTGATGTAAGAATAATTTCACCATGGTAAAATTTTTATTCCTAAATATGAAAATGATCATAATACATAATTTTTACCACATGATTCTAAAAATGAAATATATTTTACAAAATTAAATTCAAATAATTTGAAATTTTTAGATTAAATTAAATCATCAGAAACAACATGAATGCCGATTTTTGATGAAAAGACATTCAAAATATTAAATCTATTTATATGAAATTTCAATGTAAAAATTATTATTATGACACAAATTTATCTTATTGATTATTAATTAATGTAATTTTACTTTTTCAAAAATTTAAAATAAAATTTCATAATATAAATTAATTATATGAAAAAATAATTTTTCAATTAAAATTCTAGTACGTTAACTAGTCATCAAAAAATTAAACATCTTCAAAAAATAACCAAATCCACCTAATGTTAATTTAGATATTATGATTGAAAAAAATAATTATATTTTTTCAAATAAAACTATTTAATGTTTTAGCATTTATTTTTAAAAAGGTGTTCCATTAAAAAGCTATAAAATTGATATTTATAAAACTATAGATTCTTATGATTAAATAACGATTTATTTTTATCTTAAACATATAAACATATTTAAAGTACTTAATATAAAATATTACATTTAAATTTCTTTATCAGCATTCACAAATAGTAATTAATTTAATTTATTAAGATAATCTTCCTTTGTGGGAAAAAATTAATTTCAAATAAAAAGACATTCTTTATGTTCAATTGGGATTTAATTTCATTTTAAGTTAATTGGTAACTAATGATCTCATTTTATAAGAAAGTTAAAAATAAATTTTAGGAATTTAGTTAATCATATTCATTTATACCATTCTAATGCCTATGTGATAAATATCACAATTAAATAATAATATTTCGGGGTATGTTTAAGTTTGTTTTTTTTGTGAAAAGTAATAAATCGATGAGACTATATTTATTTTTCACAATAGTCATCAAAAAATATTTTTTTATAACTTTTTAACCCCCTTAAAAAGAATTTCACCGATGAAATATATCACTTTGATATGGACATATGAGTATATTTTTTCTTCATTAATTCCTTAGTTTCCCATATAGCATCCAAAAATTGGTGGTTTCCTCACAAGACATAAACCTGGTGACTGTCCTTGTATCATACAACATTAACTATATGATCTGGAATATCTAATAGTTTATAATAACGATCATTCTTATGTTGTTAATGAAATGATTTTAGTACATGTGATGGATTAGGGATATAATTCCACAACATGAATTCATGTAACACATTGTGAACATGGGAATAATTTTGTGGAAGTGTTAACCAATGAGAAACCATCACAATATAGTAAATAAAGTTAATTAATTATCCCTCATAAATTTGAAAATTCACATCAAAAATCCAAGTTGGACTTTTGAAAATTTATTTTTGGGAAACTAACATTGTAAAAAGTTGAACAAAACATCCTGTAAAAAAATATAGAATGTAAACGGTGATAGTTATCACAATACTATTCTTTTGATTAGAAGAAAGAGAAAATAAGACATGTAAGATAATTCTAAACATCATGTTATATTATGGAATGATGTAAAACACTATCATTATACGTTTAGTGATGAAAAATAATATACTAAATAGCTATGAAAATGATCAGGATATCATCATAAATGATAATAGTTGGATAAAAGTTTATTTCAAAATCATTTGATAAGATATAATTACACGATTTCATATCATATGTTCAATATCACTCTTTTTTGTGCCTTTACCAATTTATAAATAATTTATTACTCCATAGAATGAAGTTAAAATTGTAATGCATGTAGAATTATTAGTTCTATAATTTGATGAGAAGTCATTCCCTATTTCTCTAGTTATAATAAATATATTTATTGTACATATTTAATTAGGAATAAATAGTAATACAATAACCTCAAAATCCCCCATCCAAATATAAATTTAATATTTTTATTAAATGGATACACTAATGATCCGAAAAAAATATTATAATTTAAAAAATTAAAAATATGTTCACTATATTTTAAAATCAACTAATCGTTAATTTTGAAAAACAATTTTTTCTCACAATTGTTAGACAAAAACATGTAAATATCATTATAAATTATTCAATTACCTTAATTATAATAAAACCAAAGTAAAAAAATATATGTTTTTTTAAAATATGAATTCGTTTCCCACACTGTAAATCCAAAAATTCGATAAACTCAATCCATAATATCATAAATCACCTTACCATTATATTACGAATTAATTTCAATGTCTGTAATAATATCCAAATTATTTCATCACAATAAAACATCTATTTTTCTCATTATCCCAAAATGATACACTTATTATGGTTTACACATACCTTAATCATTTCTTCTCTAAAAATATCTTATCAATAACATTTCATAGTTATCGATACCATTTAAAAAATACATTATATTACATAATGAAAAACAATGTGGACCAATCCTTAAATGATTCAATAATACATTTTTCTATAAATTTAATTTTATAACATTATTTTTGAATCCAAATACATCAATACATGAATCCTTCCACTTCAACAAATTGAAATGGAATAGGTCTATCCTTTGTCAGGGAGATTATCCAGGGGTTAGGGCATTGAGATGTGTAATGCCCATGCCCCACATATACTCCGCTAAACTCCTTGAAAATTTGTCCCTATATTACAACATTTTCCACACTAATAACTTAATCCCCTACATTTGAGATATTAATCCAAGTTCTTCTTCCCACTATTATAAAATAAATGAAGTCCATTCTTCATAAAACTCTGTTAATAACCACATGAACTCTAATAAAATTATATCCACATATTATTCTTTGTGTAACTAATCTCACTATTATTAACATTATTAATTATATATCATGATATATAAGGTGAAATATTCATGATATCTTTATATCTAGTCATCATCTAGTTTGTTTTCTTATAGTCCCAAATATCTTTTCAGGATTTAATGTAAACATTATTTCTTCTTGTTCAATCTATCGACCATAACCAAAAGAATAATGTTAGAAACGATAAAGAATAGTAGAAAAAAAACATAATCAAGGGAAATAACTTACAAAATTATAATCCTTACCATCATATTGTTAAACATAAATTGTTAAAAAAAATTATAGGATTATAACATAGAATTATCCCCAGGTACTTTAATAAGCTTTTCTCATCCATATTTCTAAAGGTTAACTAAACATTTCACTAATAACAACTATAATGGCCGACTCTTTTCAATAATACATATTACTCCTAAATATATTCATATTCATTACATAGCATAGTGAAACCATGATAAAATAATATTGGTTTACTCTATTTGGAAAAATGAAAATATAAACTATAGGTTCATAAAATTTCTACATAGCCTCCCACGAGTTCCTACATAACTAGAACACTTTTCTGAATTGTCAAACATAATATCTCCATTATATCTAGTGAAAAATAAACCTATGATAAAGGAGAGACCATATTCTCATTAAGTGTGATAAATGGGGATTTGACTCGTAACTGAACAAAAGGGTATAATAATTTGTACATAACATTTGAAAACTGATCCCTTCATATCAGGGATAAGACAAAAAACATAATTATTAACTATGGCATAAAATATGGAATTATTACAATCAAATAAACTTATAAAATCAATTCAGTATCCATGTATCATTTCCAAGACAATCATAGAGGAATGTGTTCATTACAAAAATTATCATAGTAGAGTAGGTTCACTCCCAAGACTATAAATGATAACAAAGTCCATTATTAAACCGATTTCAATACCTGTTCGTGTACTATCTGAACTGAGTTAAATACCTATACTAGTAATTTATATATCTTGGGATATAATATCATTACAGATTTTACTGTAGGGAGATATATTTTTCACACTTCACATTATGAAAATAATGCATACACTTACCACTAGAACAAAAATCATTCATCATATCAAAACACATGAAAATAAATTGGTTTCATAATCATTTCATCAAAGCATACCCATGTAAAAGAAATGGGTTTCATAAATACCAAAACATCATAAAGGTAAAAAAACCATAATTGGATTAAGGATAAATTCCATGAATAATACGTGTATAAAACAATATGTAACCTCAATTAATGTTATCCTATGCGGAAAATAAAATTGATAGATAACATAAAATGAATCTTGATGAATATATAATTTATGTTTTAAAAACATATTTTTAACTGCATCCTAATTATAAAATAAAAAAATATTCACTGAAAATAACCATGTATGATTATAAAGGAATCTTCTTGAAATTGAAGCATCATGATGGTGGAAAACTCGGCTCATGTTATATCTATTAAATATAATTCCTTACATATTATTATAAGAAATTTCACAATCAACCATATTTTGAAAACAACATAATGAATCATTTCAACCCATTTTATAATAACTGAAACAAGGGTGAAATTTTTTTTAAACAATCATTGGATAATATTAAAAACATTTTTAGCAATAATTTTAAGAAATAATGAATTGGAAGAATAATATATATTATGGTAAAATTTTATAAAATAAATTTTAGAATAAAATACATTATAATTTTTGTATCATTAATGATATAATTAATAAAATAAATTTATTTGTGCGTTCCTTATATATCCAAATATAATATTTTAAATAAAACATAATAAAATTAAAATTCATTTCATAAAAAATCTTAGTATCACATATTCCATGAATTAGAACATTATCCTAAAAAATACAAATTACAATAATTATTCCATTTTCACATTGTAATTAGTCAAATCATATTCCCTAAAAAATTTAATTTTCAATTACATTATTCAATGAAATTAATATAAATTTATTAATAATATTATATATCAAATAGATATATATAAAACAATCAAATGAAATCAGTGGGGAATAAAGCATATATCTCAATGGAGAAAATTGTCTGATGAGAAACCTATAGCTGGGCTCCGCTTTAGTTTTTTCCATACATAACCAGCTTTTATAATTGTATAAAAAATTTATTATTTATTTCTAGAATTATATTCATATTTATAATAAATTATATGATACATTGAGCACATATTAGCACATGTTCAATAATAATATTACATTATTTTCATTGATTTTTGTGTGTTTGTTTCATGGTTTCATGATTATTTTATTTGTGTATAATTATAGATTTTCTTATAAAATAGAAATAAAACACGACAATTGAAATTAATTGGTTTTCGTTCTCTTCCATAATTTTAAATGGTCCCATATATTATTATTATTATTATTTGTTACATCATAATGATTTATTTGGTAAAATATTAAAGATGATTTGTTTGTTAATTTTCCATTTTCTTTGAGCATAATGAACCCGTTTCATTTTACAAATTTTTATAAGTATTTTATACTTCAAGAACATGAAATTGTTTATAAAATATGTATTTATATATTATTTAACCATCATAATATTTTTACGGCCATCCAAGTAGGAAATAATAAATACTGAATAAAATCATTATTCACGGAGGCGATTAAATTGCATAATTCGGATGTTAGTTCTGTTTCATTGAATAAGTGGAGATTAAAATGAAATGTCCATGATAAATTTAATTTTAAAAATAATTCTTTAGTATATATAAGCTTTTGGATTTGTCATTAATTATGTTATGATGTTTTTGAGAATAAATTTGATGTAGAAAAGAAAATTATAGAGGTATTTTTGAGAAAATTACTTACTAAATATCACCTCCTTACAGGATCCATTAAAAACCTTGGAAATGGAATTTGGGTGATACTAGAATAACATGGATGTGTTAAGATTATAAATAAATATATTTTTACAGACTTATGATATTTTTTTATTGTGGGGTTAAATGGGGTGATGATGGGTGGTATTTATACTTGAGGAGGAATAGTGTACTGTGATTAAATAATCGTTATTTTATAATAAAAGCCATCAACATTGAAGTGGTACTATGTTTCTAGAATTTTTTTATAATTAATATTTTAATGGCTGGTTGGGGTCTATAAATAAATCAAACTATCATTAAATATCTATTTTTAGGTATTTTAATTTTTTATCATTTAACATTAATATATTTCATTAGTTTACATATAACACTATAAATTTTTCTTGTTACCATAGTAACGTTTTTATTCATACAAATAAAAAATTACGATAATAAAAAATGTGTACCTTAATATTCTAGATATGGAGTCAATTATTTAAAATTAAATTCCCAATAATTAAAAAAAACTACATTTAAAATTAATATTCTAGACGCAATAGGAATGTAGGTTTCTAAAGTGAAATGTTCAAAATACTAATATGTATTTATATCGAATTTCAGAGTAAAATTTATTTTGATGACTTAAATAAAAATTAATGATGAGTATTTTAACTAACTATACCTTGAAACAAAATTAAAATATAATTTAACTGATTAATTAAATTTGATGAAAATGATGTTTTATTTTAAATATCAATAATTTTTACTATTCATCAAAAAAATAAAAAATCCCCAAAAAATAATTGAATTTTAGCAAAATATAATATTGATAGTATTCATTTAAAAAATAAAATTATCTATTCCAAGTAAAATTAATAAATGTTAAAAAATATATTTTTTAAAATTGATATCCATTAAATGGCGTCAAAATATCCAATTATAAAAATATTGATTTTTATACTAAAAAATAGATTCATATTTATATTATGTCTGAAAAACATATTGATCAAAATATTGAATATATAATGTTTGTATTTTATTAATATTTTTCTATACTAGTTAACAAATTATTTTATTATGATAAAATTACATTATGGGCATAGAATTTTTTTTATAAAAACAAAAACCAATGGTATCAATTGGAATTTATTTTGAATTATAATGAATTGGTAACTAGTCAAATAATTTTATAAAATAAATTATAATAATTTTCAATAATTTTGATAATTTCAATTATCACCATCATTCCAATAGCTGGGAGATAAATTCCATAATTAAATAGTATAATTTTGGAGTATGTTTAAGGTTGTTGTTTTGTGAAAATTAATCTATCGACAAGATTATGATTATAAAGAAAAATAAAAAAATCATTTGGTATTACGATAAAAAAAATACATGACTCACCAAGAAGAAGAGGATAAATTTCACTGTGGTTTACGTGGTAGAAAACATAGATGAATGAATATTCACTTCCCTATATGTCGAGAATATAGGATGAAAACCCCAGTAGAATTTCTCAAAGGAATCTTATGTTGTTTTATGTTTGTATTAGAAGGGAATAGTGTAATTTATTTTTGATTAAAAATGAAAATCATTTTTATGTATCACCGTGTTTTATATTACAATTTAAATGGAGCGTTGGTCATGTTAACTATTATGCCTTACTCATGGTTCCCCAAAAGGTGATGGCTAAAAACAATCATCAAGGGTGTAATAGGTGATTGTCTAGGGAATTTACCGTCACTTGATGATAATAATAATAGTTTTTTATATATAGAATCAGAATAAATACCATACTCCTCTGATGAAATAAAAATAAATAACAAAATAATAATTAGATATTGGTATAAAAAATAATATTAATATATAACTCAAAGTTATACCATTTTTAGAAAACATACAACAACAAGTTGTGCATAGATATAACAGATTAAGGTCAAATCTATCTAATAATCTAAATTTACTTATATTAAAATCAAAAAAAATCTTAATTAAAAATTAATGTCTATATAATGCAGGAAGCACCATGGAACCTTTCCAGCCATCCATGAAAATTTTAGAACATAGACACTATGTTCAAGACCCCCATATTGGTTCATTAACTTACCAAATAGACATAAAAAACATAAATGTTTCATGGAACCAATGTACCGTGTAATAGTAAATCTTAGTAGGAAACCATCATTGTGTAATTATCTTACATCCATTATGTTTCATGTGTATACTAATAATAATAAATTTGTATAAGAATCACTTTTATTAAATAACCAGCTTCCCATGTGCTCTACAACCATAGGGAATAGTTCACAAACCTTGTACATCACCAATAATCTCTTATAACATGCCACAATTATATATATTACATAAAACACATATATTTATATTTATAAATGGAGTGGTTAGGATCCATGTAATGATCCAAAATTTATCATTTGAATAAAATCATCACAGTTGATCCCTCAATTTCCACCTCCTATTACAAATCCTATAACTGTAGTCCACTAATATTGTAGCTGTCATCCATAAGCAATGCCCAAAAAATAATTATTTGGTCCCTAGAACCTAACCATATAATTATCTATAATATTGATCCATAACCTCCATACTATTAATTATATATGTTCAGAAATAATAATCAACATCTACTCAATAGAAGATATCTCGAGGAACAGCAATATCTTTCCTCCAATTTTTCTAGCCGAACAGCCTCACTCATAAAAGTCAGCCCCATCACTCTACCTACGGTCTAAACACCTATAAATAATTTTCAATTACAATAAATGTGTATTTATATGGTGATAATCCCCAGGATACTAATGGTTAACGACATCACATAAGATGTATAATCTATATAGGCCTCCATCCACAATGAGTGATCAACACGACATAGGTCTAATTCTTATCATTTAGAACATGACTCTAACAGAATGTCACCCAAAAAAATTGAGATTAAATCACCAGACATACCTAAGTCACTTTATAAGGAACCATGTTCCCCTGGATCAAAGTTGCAGTTTATCTATGGTTAACAATAAAAAAAGTCACGTGGACAATGACCTCAAACAAATGACTGTGTCACATCAATTCGGTGACCGTGTTGCTAAAACATGTGATCAACTTCACCCATGTGTTCTAGGCCTATCCCAATATAATGAATTTCAATGCACCAATATAGAAGATTGACATCACCTAAATCATTGATCCATTCCTATTATGTTCCCATAGAACCAAGAAATTCAATAATAACTATTTAATTTTACCCAAATATGCACATAGCCATTCCTTCAAAGTTTATCTCGCCATTCACCTAGATTATCATATATAACCGTAGACTTTTCAATTCATAAAATAATCCCTCAATATAAAGTTATTAATTTTAGTATAATAATTTAATTAATCATGGTCTCTATTGATCCACTCCCATTACACATACAAAGAATGCACCCGAAATTACCGTAATATTATGGAGAAAGCTAGAAACCATTAACATTGTTCTAATATGAATATTCTCATCTTATATCCTCCTATAACTATATCTAAAAAGATAGAAATTGGTGTATTATACTTACCCCCAAAAATAGGGTAAAGGGGTCAAATGGATTTAGCATTCTATATAAGGAGATATTCATTGAAATGAGGTTAGTGTACAGACGTTTTTATGAAGAAGAATCTTTTGAAACCTATATATCGAGGATTGGAATTCAAAAGAATAAAATATCTTAATGAAGTTTATTGTGAAAAAATTAATGGA
Organism: Viscum album; assembly: GCA_963277665.1. Classification (NCBI taxonomy): domain Eukaryota; kingdom Viridiplantae; phylum Streptophyta; class Magnoliopsida; order Santalales; family Viscaceae; genus Viscum; species Viscum album. Next base: position 37,041,165 of record OY728157.1, on the reverse strand, counting down.
TCTCCCCTACTATAAACATGAATGGGAGAAGTAGGAGGAAGAAAGAAGGTAAATATAGGAGGGTTAAATGTCATTTAAAATGTTTAAAATAGTTATATACTTAGCTCACAATGTTTTCTAAAAATATTCCAACTATGGGTACTCACTATCCACTATGGATCACCCATATAATGGGTAGGTTTTGGGTATACCAAACCATGTGTAGATCCAGAAGAGTCCACTTTTCAAGGTAGCCACCTCGGATGGTATGGAACAAAATTTTTCAAACCTTTTGTAGACCATGTGAATCACCTGTACAAAAAAATTAAGAGTTATCCCAGGGAAATGAACCTCCAACTTCATGGTTTTCAAACTATTACTAGTGATATAGAGGGCCACCCAGAAACTCAAGTGAGGCTACATGCTTTATTAATCATTTTTCATTGTCTTTTCTTTTCCCAAATTTGAGTTTCTAGATTTTATCTTTCCCAAGCTCATTAGAAACCCAATAAACATTCTATTCCATAAATCAAATTTAATATATTATCCTTGGAAAAAATAAAATATCATATCTAGTTTTTAAAGATCAATAATATATTTTTAAGGATCACAAAACTAAAAATATAGATTTACGTAGAAAATTTCACACACCAATTTGGTATGTTAAAATATCCCCACCAAAACATTGCTCATCCTTGAGAAATTTAGACATTGTTTTAGAAGGTACTGAACATAAACATATCCATAAAATTATCTATTTCGACCTTAGTAATTAAATCATAGGTTAACACTGCTCGAGGATCAACATAGCTTAGGACTTACCTCCCTGGTCACTTCCCAACCTGAAAAAAATTATATGATGCTCCACCAATCACCCTTAGACTCAAAATTCCTCCTATGGTGAACCATCAAAATTGTACGTCATCATATTCTCTAATCCTACATGAGTCATTTGAAACACCCATCATGTTTTTTATCTCATCAGATTTCCAAGGTACCCAATACACATATACAACCCCTAAAATATTCCATCCCATCATATTCATAAAATCCTGTATAACTAATTAGTATTAATTCCCATTAAAATCATGATCCCATAACACCGCACACAAAACATTAATCACATAAATGCATGTATTTCTACACACATGAAATAAATCCTATATGAACTCAATTCCTATAAGAAGTATTAGTTCTAATTATCCTTGTATATATATATATATAACATACCATTACAAATTCCAACCAACAAACGGGTTCATATTTAATCTAAACCCAACATATGTGCACCCTTTGAAACAAAAGAAAATACATCCAAAATAAAAGAAACCATGATCATTCACATTTTCAAGGAAGACCTCTAACTATATTTTGTTCCCCGACCTACTCTCAAATGAGAATCTCCCCTACTTGAACATGGCATGATGCTCGACTACCTGAGTCATTTCCTCTATATGATGATACACCATCTATCATCTATTCACCCCACTATTGGGTCCCACTATCTCTACCATGACCTCTATGGGTAGTTAAATCATGGATACCATATCTTGGAACCTCTCACAGTATATCATCATATCCTTGAGCCTACAACAGTCTCTAGCTTCCATCTATTTGAGAAGTATTGCGATATAACCTATCATGATTCCCAATCTATCCTCATTCATAGAACCTCTTTAGAGGATACACACAATTATTTTGTACTTTCCCTAACTATATTATCTTGAAAGAAATTGTAGAAGACCAACTACTTGGTGTTCTACCTGAATAGCTTTCCTTATCTCCCTTCTAAGAATCCTCACTACCCCACTTCCTACTACTAAATGCTTTACATCCAAATTCACATGACACTATCCCATGTTATCATTATGATCGATCTAAAATGTTCATCTCTGAAATTAGAGCATGGTAGACATCATAATATAAATATAATACTGAATATATTGAATAATACAATGATGGAATTACATAATAAATCCTCAATTAGAAACACCCCATTGATGTGATTTCCAACCCTTACTGGTGAAAAACATGACATGAAAATGAAATTTTCCATTTATAAAATGATAAAAACATCCCCTACTAGATATTCATGAAATATGATGACTATATACCCTAAAAGACGTTGGAATTATGTGATCATGAAACATCATCTCAAAGAAAATAAAATACATCCCCTCATGTCTTCCAGGATGTACCTATATATACCAGCAGTTCCTCTCCATACCTAAAATTATGCACACACCTAGCTTCCCCATCCAACCTAGGGTTGTCTTGAGATGGTTGAAGATCTTCTGAACTAAATCAATCAATATATCTCCCGCCTATGGTCCACCCGCATAATAAAATAACACTAGGTGATGCGACTGAAACTCTTGGATGTGGTATTCCATTAATGATTGATCTCCCCCATCTCCCCTATCGATAACCTATATAACCCAGTCACAGATTTTCATGAGTATCTTTTCATGCCATGGACCAAAAGCATCCATATCTTATGAATGTATTACCTATAACTGATATTTCAACTATTATTTTGCATAAATATCACGATTAGTCCAAACCTCTAGGGCCTCATCCCATGCACACTCATGAGACAATATATCACCACCCTCCTTATGCTTCATCAGAGCCCGCCTATGTGAAATCCTACGGATTACCAATAAAATGGTAAAACAACCATAATAGTATATTAAAATATCACATATAATTAATTTTGTAATTGGATGTGTATCTCAACACCCTTACACTCTTTTAATGTACCCTATCTCCAGACATCTAGTCTCATGGGCCCCCACCTAACCTTTTCTTGGATAATCATATAGTATATCTCAACCTCATTATCCCTATATACCCACGATAGATTCATACATCACATATAATCAGTCCTCAAGGGAATTTACATTCCCCTAATTGGTCCAGGCACTGAATATCATATATATCAATTTGAGTTATCTTGGTAGAATCATAACGAAAGGATGTGCAAGAAAACTGTGTATGAATTCATTATTGACTCACTAAAAATATCACCCATATCATCAATTATTACTACTCATATCATGTTCATGGACATATATTACATTTCTATGTTTTTCATCACATGAATATTATATTGGAGGCACATGCCTGGACTGGTTCAGTAGAATGTATGAAATGATTGGCTAACTGGGAAATTTTTTTCTTAGAATCCTTTGTTGAATCATTAAACAACACTGTTCCTATAAAAGCAAACCATGTTCCCATTAAAAATCAAAGGCAATCATACATAATATGATCTAAAGTTCATATCATTATGTATAAATAGACCTCTCATTTCATGCCAGTGTAAGGGCCAAAATTCTTATTACTAAGAACCATCACACTAATGTTTTCCAAACGATGTAGAAAACAAATAAAAAATTATAACGAAAAAAAGAAAAAATGAATTTCCATCCCTAAGAAACATGTTCATTCCCCAATTTAGGGGGCTACCGTAACCCATAAATGATCTCTTTACCCATTATCAACTAGAAATTAGTATCCAGTAAACCATAACCCAAAAATTAAGAGCAATTGAAGAACAAAAACATTTCATACCCTCAATATAAAGATATTTTTTCTTCCTCAATCCCTGAGAATAATATTTAGTTAATACAATTTATAGTATTCTTACCCTGATTAATCATTATATAGTTATATGGACTTGTTGAACAGATGGTTCTATGAGTGATTCCCCATATTTCAAAGGATGCTAACTAACATTGAGTGTATAAGTGGTGATATGGGATTCTATGCCATCATATATTTATAATAATAATGTTAAATGGATATATAGAAGTGGAATAAATTCAATACTCAATGGAAGAAATTAAAATAAATAGATGAACCATAAACATATAAGAGTGCAATCAATAATATTAATAAATAAACCAGACCAAAACTAATCCATTTTTAGAAAACATGCCATAATAAGTCATACATTGCTATATAAATCGAATTTCACTCTTAGATAACCACCGTTATTGACATATATAATCTTAATGAACAATAATAATATCCTAATTAAAATCCATATAATGTAAGAACTGATTGATCCTTTGTCATCCATGCCATGAAAAAAGTCCATCCAGACAACTATGATCCACCACTTGAGCTCCATACCTTACCTAATCTCAGATACATAACTTATACACTTGTTACATGTGTACTAATTATAGCGTGGGAATAAATTTATTTAGGCCTCCACCAACATGTGTATGTTTTTAATCCACGATAATCCATGTAAATACTAGAAATAACAAAAAGTAGATCATGCACATTTAATAAATAATTTGTTTAAGCATTTCACTACAGCCATATTGAACTAATCACCTGCATCATCCATCACTAGTAATCTATTATTATGTATCCCCAGTCATATATACAACATAAAATACACACACACACACACAGATATATATATATATACAATGTTCAAGATTCATGGAATAAAACCCATTGAATCCTCTATAGAAATAAATCTAAGGTGATCCCACATGTTCCGCCTTCAATTAGAGAACCTAACACCCCATTCCATCAATCAGAAAACCCACATCAATAAAAAAATTCCCATGAAATAAGTACCATGTCCCTCAGAAATCCATTTAGAAGACCCCATCAGCTTGAATCCTGACATCCACATGAACAATGATACATTTACTCCAATAATAATCACCATTGGAACATTTTATGTCTTGTGTAATGAAGATATATGTCCTCCCAATATCCTAGACCAACAGCCACATGAATAAAATATTTCCTGAATCACCAACCGATAGTCTCATCACCATCAACAAATGGACCATCACCATCCACATTGATTTATATGGTGATCTCCCCAAAAAACCTGATGTTAAACACCATCACCTAGGCTACATACTAAAGGGGAACACAACCTAAAATGAGTTTTCAACACCACCTCATTATAGATCCTAACTGTGTGCATGCAACATTAATTTTTCATCAGCCAATAAATGGTGAGGGAAATGGTAAAACATACTTAATCCACATCATTTGGATCCTATTTTCCTAAAACCCATGACATTATATCTCGATGTTTCACATCATCTCATTTCACATGAGCCAATACCTCATCATTTTGACATTATTGCTTCAATCCAACTACCATGACACCAAAACCTGTGATTCAAATCATCAATGTATTGGGGACCTCACCCAAACTGATGAATCACATCTGCCATTCTAGGTGATCAACATCACCTCAATCATTGGCCTATGGATATATTGTTCTAATGGAATAAGGTAGGTTATAAATTAATTCAATATAGATATTCTCCCATACTATGTTTCCCTAGTTTTCTAATTCCCTCAAAAGTATAATATTAATTAATCATAGTTTAGGATTCATATAATCATCCCCCAACATCAATTTATTAATTTAACGAAAAAAATTAAATTAATATAGGTCTCTCTTGGTTGACTCACTTGATGCACATAGATTGCACCCTGAAAACAACCATAAAATAAACAATAATTTTAAATAGAACATAATTTTAATTCATATGAATACCCTAATATGATATCATCATAATACTCATTATAAATCAAATGAAATTAGAATATTATTAATGAAACAATTCAAAATAGTAGAATATGTCCCACATGGATTGAGAATTCTGTAACTCGAGAGAAATAGAAAAATGAGGATAGACTATTGATGGTCATACATAGATGAATAAATTGATACTAATAGATTTATGATTAGATATTATATATATAACATTACTCATATCCATGTCATATAGAAAAATTAGAGGCAACATCGTTCCATCAACATGAATTTTTAAACAAGGAGGAATAAAGATAGTAAATAGAGGAAGTGAGAATATGAAATTTCATAATTTAAAATGAGTTTCAAGGTAAGTTCTATTAGTTTTTATAACTATTAACTAACCATGTTCACTCAATATCCAAGAAATATCACCCCTCACGTTGTTAGGGACATAGTTTACCTGGATGTGTATAGCATGTAATGATGCCACTTTCCAAGGAACCAACCATGCATGGTCAGGCACAATGTTATCAAAACCAGGCGCATGCTCTGTGAATATCCTCTAAAAATAACTATAGATTTCTAACAGTATAATGTTCCCCTACTAAATGGTTATTTCAAATCTTCACCACTGAAACTCGAGTGACACCCTGTTACTATGGGGAGTCTCTATGGTTTTTCTAAACTGTGAGCCTCTTCCGGTGCTTTTCCAAAAATAGTTTTTTCAGGTTCTACCACACTCGAAACACTACCTAAACCATCACTAACTTTTTGTTCCATGAAACCCATTTAAAAAATGTTATTGGGTTAATGAATCTTCTAAAATTAGGTTCCTATGATTAATAAAAAAAATTAGTAATCCCACAACACATAACATTTTAGTTAACATGGAACACAACCCATTCACAAATCCTTACATGTTACAATTTATTGAAATGGATGAGAATAATGGTTCCTATAAAGAAAAATCCCTGGATAAATGATTAAAATATCGAAATAATGGGTGGGTTTAAAACTTATTTCCATTGGGGAAGGGTCAATAAGATGAAAAATAAGTATTCGTGACTAAAAGTATTCATGTTAATGATGAGTTGACAATAACTGAGATATTAAATTAAAGAGCTGTTATGGAATAAGATGGTGATTCATAGTTAATTGTTTAAGAATTAATTGGAATTATTTTATTTTTTATTACCAATAATTCATGAATTATATGAAAAATTATATGTGTGTGTGTGAGTATGCATTTAATTCAAATGTTTTTCATTAAATATTTTCAAGATTATATTCAATGGTAATAAATAACTATAACTGTGTTTCTATGGTAATGTTTTACTCTATAATTGAATAAATGATAATCCTAGAGATATCTTTTTTATTGAGGTAATTAGTTTATTTTTTAAAAAATAATTAGTTTTATAGGAAAATAATATTGGTTAAAAAAATTTATTTGATGAATATTGTTTTTTGGAGTTGTTCGTCATATTTTTGAGAATTTTATTAAAACGTTGAGAATTATGAATATGATTATCACATATGTCTTTCCATATTTTTATAAAAATGAAAACTCTTAATTCAGGTGAAAATATGTCACAACTAGTAACCACCACAAGACATCGACCCACAATCAAATTGGGATGAGGGTAATGCACATACCACTGAAATATGTGATGTCCTAGTTAATATTACAATTTATTAATTAAATGATATTATGGATAAATTCTTAGTAGATATTTGGTAACATATTAGCGGATGTAAATCATTTTACATTTTTGGATTTTAGGCTGACTAAAGATATTTTTGGAAATGTTTCATTATGTATATATATATATATATATTAAATTTTGGTTTATCTTAGGTTATTATTATGGAATATTTTTCTTATATTTATGGAGATATCAGATGACAGATATGAGGTAATCATTGAGGAAAAAACCTTACTTCATATTAGGGTTTTTCATGTTATATGATATGTAGGTTTAGTAATTTACAGATTAATCAATTCTGAACATTTTCCTTCATTGATAAATTTTTAAGATTAATATATATTCATATCAATATTTTCAATTATCGATTTTATGAGCATTTTTTTAAATAAGATATGATAATTTAGTTAATATTCTTTTATGGATATTATGATATTTCCAAAGATAAATTTAGTTCTTCTAGAAAAATATATTCATATTGGAAATTCATTACATTGAGTAATAGTTGAAGTGAAAGGTTATTATGGAATAACTGTTGGATGAAATATTATTTATGAAAAAAAATATCTAGAATATATATTTTTTGGTGTTCTATATCATAATTGTAAACAAATATCTCATGTCTAGGAAAAGAATATTGAAATAAAAAATTCTATACTATTAATTTTAAATCAAATGAATCAAAATAAAGTTAACTTATCAACGATTTATTGTTTTTAGAACCTTAACATTATTTTGATCTTTCACATTCATATGATCAATAATATGTAACACTCTCTATAAATATTTAATATTTTCTTCGTTGTACATATTTTTAAATCCCCATTTTTTTATCCAACTTGGAACCCTTTTTATGTATTATTCTATATGAACATCATACGTCCATTTCCATATTTGTAAGATATTTTTTACTAACTATATTTATGATTCAATTTTTTCCATAATGAAATTTTCAAATGCCTAACCATTGATTTCTGTAGTCAAGATAAAATTGGGAGGAAATGATATATTAAATAGGGTTGACTACACCTATAGATTTAAAAATATAATAAACTTGTTAATAACATATATTTCATATAACAACAAGCTTAGAAATTAATATAACACATTTTGACCTAATGATATATATTTTTCAAATTAATTCATTCCCTTTTTGAGAGCATGGAGAATAGAAAATCCCAAAATCTAAATAAACCGTAAAATAATATAGAATTATAATGAAGATAATCAATTATAAATTTTGAATATATCTACCACAATTTTGAATTTAATATGGTTTACACACGTATAAAATATTATATGTTGATCAGTTGATTATAAATAAAAAATTTGAATGGTTTTAACTAAAAAGAATATGCTTGATGAATGTAATATTTTTCTTGGAGGAGATTTAGTCTCTCTTCGCACGGATAATATAAAATTAATTTTTACCACTTTTTTAAAAAAAATTAAAAAAAACTTTTATGTCATATTTTTATTAACTATAGTGTATTTTTTTTCTGTAAATATTATTTTTATAATTAATAGTTCAAAATACCAATATTTTATAAAATATCATTTTTTTTTCAAAAATAATGTAAAAATATTCTTGTAATTTTATTAGAATAAATTAAAAAATAAAATATTTTAATTATATGAAATCACATTAATTTTATTTATATAATATTTATAATATATTTTAGTATAAGTTTATTTTTTTAGGATTTAATACACTATTTTTTATAAAACAATTTTAATGTTAATAATGAATCTCTATTTTAATGAATTAAAACTACACATAATTACGGTTTATTAATATTAAATTTTTATATTAAATAACTATATATATTAATTCATATTTACCTAATTATGATATGTTTTGATATATTGAATATGATATCGTATTTCTCATAGGAAATTCATTTCATGAAAAAGTGTTTTCTGACATGTCTACCAAATTAATATTAATATAAATTCTTCCAATTAAATGAGTTGAATTTTGAAAAATGGATTCCATGTTTTGAATCATAAATTTATGTATTATATAATAATTTTATTTTAAAATTTTATCATAATTAATAGTAAAATGTGTAAAAATTATTTACTGTTGTTAAGATAAAATGAGTTTTTTTGGTTTTCAAATGAAAACGAAAAGGCATAAATAATAATACAAAAATATATAAGAAGAAATTTATAGTAATATATATATACCATATGCATTATATTGTTTGAAAGTGGATGGTTTTGGATAATTGTGTCTGGAGAGAAACATGGGAAGAATTATTTCTTTTAAAAAATTTAAATTGTTCCCTCTCCACAAATTATAGAACGCAACTGATTCTCTTATCAAGTATACACATTCAAAAACAATTTATTCTGAAAAATATATCCCAAATCACATCCTTTATTCCATCCCCTCATCCTAATATCCATGTTGAAGGGCCAGGACCTTAGTTTCCTTGATTTAGTGCCTTATAAAAATATGTTAGCATGGTTAATTGAAAGTCATATCTCGATGGGAAGAATAGTTTAGTAGTTTTGTAGAATAATATAAAAACATAATATAAACATTAAAAAATTATATACATCATATAAATTACATTGGAAACATCTCTAACTCAAAGGATATCCCTTAAATTAATTAATAATATTTATCTTCACAACCTAGGGATAATAGACCATAAGAACGAGGTGAGCTCATATGCATAGAAAGTAAATGTAATGTAGTAGAATTTACCATTAAAATAAACACTTGTCATGGTGAACCACTAAAAACACATTCCAGAAATAATATACTTTATCATATTATGGATGTAATGGATGATGATTTAATAGGCCAATTTAAATGATCATTAGAGAATGAAACATAACCATAGATAGTATACTAGTCAAATTATCACGTGATTTATCAATTGATATTACATAAATATGTAATACATAATTCTATACATCTAAAACATATTTTCAGGGATTCGACCAATACATCTAAAAATACAGGGGTAAAGCCTCAACAAAAACACAATTATGTTTTGTCTCATTAGATATGCCAATACATCAAAGGGATATAACAAGAACCACCTATCACCTTCTATGACCACTGCATTATATATATTAATGTGGATGACCATAAACAATATGATCATAAGAAATCACATTCCCCAATCTCAACAAATAAACACTATCCATTTTGAGTAGTATGTTATATGATATCAAGATAGAATATCCACCATCAAACTGATCAGAAAACATTTAATTAAATATGGTAGTTGATAAACATAATATATTAACCAAAATAATAAATAATAATCATATGATGTATTGATATAGGAAAAAATACTCTATTAAAATCATTGACGTTTTTTAGGGAAATTCACTTTTTCAATTAAATGAATCATTATTTTAGAAAAATCATGGAGTAAAACTAGAAATGTAGTAAGGTATTTTTTTCCCAAGTGAATGAGTGTTTTTTTAAATATAAATTTTACTTAAACAAAATCATGGATTAAAATTTAAATTAGGTAAGAATTTAAGAGGGTCACATGAATCAGACGTGTTTATCAAAATGAATTGGGAATGACAACTATAAAACATTTAACACCCCATAAAATAAAGGAGGATTCTGATTGGTAGAAATAAATAGAGAATCAAATAAATATTTATGTACTGTATATAATAATAATTAAGAATTTAATATATAACATTATTAATAATCATATGGATTAATTTGGTGATATTTCAATTATTATGAAATATTTTTGTCATATGAATTATAATTATGTATATATACAGGTTTCAGAAAATTACTTAAGACATAATAAATATTTTCAAATATGTTTTAACCATGAAAATGGTATCATGTCCAACCATTCAGAATAAAGTAATGAACAAACATTCGTTCATCCATGAAGGATATATATCGGCACCTCCCGAATGATGATTACAATTTTAAAATGAAAGTGAGAGATATAGTAGTTTGAACAAATATTTCCCATTAACATGATATAATTCTAGAATATAGATTATAATGTAGTTATTATGATAATATTAACAATGATGGTGATGTTATGACAAAAAAAAAATTTAAAACGAAGATATAATGAATAAAGAAAGGGTTTACCTATAGAAATACCATCCTTGAGAACCTAAATAAGTGAAGGGGTTTCGGTATTTCAGAATGAACAAGAGCTACATGATGTGGGTAGAGACTAGGGAAGAGTATTTTGGGTTAACATTGAGAATATTCAAGTATTATTGTTGTTATGAGAGGAGGGAGTGAGGGGTGGTTTTTATATTGGACGAGAGGGGAGATTTTAGAATATCATATTCATTATTTAATTATTTTTCTTATGACAAAAAATTATGACTATTGTGACCAAAAATATTATTTTGTGAATGTCAGTTCGAACCATGTCTTATATCATCCATGCGTCACTTATGAATCAATAAATCATGTATTTATCATTTATCATTAGTTATTGTGATTTATTATTCACTAAAAATTTAAATTATTTTAGAAAACACCAAAAAATTCCCCGTAACCATTTTCTATAATTTAGAATTATAAAATAAATCCATTTTCCCAAAATAATTTTCTAAACATGTGAAATTTATTTTTTAAATAAAATTATTATTTAGATTTAAAATTAAGATTGTAATTTTAAAAATTATTTTATATTAAATCAAAATATTAAAATAGATATCATAAACATATCCTAAAATAATAGAGAAACACGATATTTAATTAGGAATACATTTTATAAAAGTAAATATTATTTTAAATCAATTTATTAATTTAAAAATGAAATTTAATATTTATTAATCACAAAAATACCAACAACAATTTATTAATTTTTAAAATATTCAATCTGATTTATAAGGTTCCTAAATATTATTTATACATACATTAGTGAGTTATCTATAAATAAGGTTTATATTACTATTTGTAAGGTTAAATTACTATTCATAAGTGTCATGTTACTATTCACAAAAAATATAAGTTGATCCTTTCTGACTCTACATATATTACAGGTCACAACCATGTATGTATTTATTTCAAAATTCAAAACACAGTGGAAAAAAATTATATTAATTGATAGTTTATAAGAAAATAGTGTAGTTTTATAGAGAATTTCTGTTTCATGCATTGATTTATTTATTAAATTTATTTATAAAACAGTGGAGTGTTACATTTTATTCTTATTAAAAAAATGTATTCCTTGAAATTACCAGAATTTGGCCTCATAAAAATATTTTAGTAGTTATTCATCATATGATCCTTAGTCTCGCACATTGCTTATTCCATTTTTTAAATTTTTCCAAATTACTGTTACCTAACGAGTCACCAAATTCCTCAAAAACAATTTTTTAGTGTCATGAATCCAAAAAGGCATTTCACTATAAGATAAATCATATTCCAATTATATACCATCAGATGTGAGTACATGTGATGGATCTCTAAGGCACTTTCTCAACAAATGAGACATGGAACATGTTTTGTAACATAGAAAGGTTGGGATTCCCTTCCAAATGACAATAAAAGTATCCAATTCTGTCCATATTTCAATGGATCTGATATACCTACAGCTGAGTTTCCCTTTATTCCCAAATCTTATAATACCTTTCAATAGAGATACTTTTAAGAAAACTTGATCTCACACATAAAATTCCAAATACCTACATCAAAAATAGGTATTGTTGTTTTTCCTTCATTGCGCTACTTTGATATGGGTTTAGAAATTTTTAACCATTTGTATTATTTCATCCAAAAGATTTGTGCCTATAAGCTTCATTTCACAAACATCATCCCAACATGTGGGTGTACAACATATATTTCTGTAAAATGATTCATATGGTGCCATTTGAATATTATAATGGAATCTATTTTAGTAAGAAAGCCAAACCAAAGTTAAATAATGACCACATATACATTGAAAGTTGGGCGAGAATGATCTCAACATGTCTTTTAATGTAAGGATCATCCTTTTAGACTGCTTGTGAGTTTGAGGGTAATAAAAAGTGCTCCATCTATGATAAGTATACAATTCATTCAGATGAAATTTATATAATTTCGATGTAAATCGTGCATCATGATTAGAAGAAATTGGGATAGGTTTCCATGATTTCCTAAAACGTCATTAATATAGAGTAGTTCAAGGAACTCCCATAGAACATCCTCCCTTATAGAGAATAAATATTCTGATTTGGTATGTTGATGAACAATTACCGATATTGTATCATTATTTTATAGTGTTTTGGGTAATCCTATGATTATATACATAGTGATGTCATCCCATTTCCATATAGATATAAGAATATGATGAATTACTCATATAGGATGTTGTCTTTTAGCCTTCAAATGTCAACAGACTAAACTACGTAATAAATAATAAGGAATTTTACACTTTATTTTGTCCCACAATAATTTTTCATTAAAATTTCGTTATGTATTAGTGATATAAGAGTTTATGTTGAAATTCAAACTATCAGTATCATTAAATAACTCCCTTTTTATCTCTGGTATAGAGGGAACACATTTCCTTTGCCAAAATGTCAGAATTGCATCCCCAAACATGAAATTTAGAAACATCCCATTATTTCATGCTTTAATTATCTTTTTAATATTATCATAATCAGATTAAGAAAATTAATCCATATTAATAATAATTGTTGGTAACAATTTGAAAAAGTATCATTTGATCATGTTCATTGATAACTCCAATATACAACCCCTCTAGATCAATGTACATAAGATTGCAATCGATAATCATTTTGTTCCGAACTTCCTGATCATTCTTGAACAATGCATCATTAATTTTTTTTAACTTCCTTAGATTGTAGTTTATGGAACTATTAGCATCCATTAGTATCTTTAGCCATCTCAATTTCCCCATTTTTAGTTCGATATATGAGAAGATATATATCAAGCTATAGAGATCAATACATTTCTCTCATCATTCACTGTAGAGATAATGTCTCCATATCTTCAAAAAATATATTATAGCTCCAAACTCAAGATCATGAGTTATATATTTCCATTCCAGAATTATTATCTTCCATGATTCATAGGCAATATCTCTATCATTATTCATAAGTAAACTACCTAGTCATTTATTTTATGCATCACAATAAATAATAAATAAGCCATTTCCCAATGGTAGATTCATGTTTGCAGAATTCACCCACCCCTTTTTCAATTCCACAAAACATTATTCACTTTATTTTTTCCATATAAGCATAACCCCATTACATGTAATACTTGATAATAGTTTAGCAAATCTGGTGGTGTTCTAAGGAAAATAATGATAATAACCTATTAAACCAATGAAACTACATACCTCAGTTATGTTCATTAGAGTAGTGCATTCCGGAACTACCATTATATTTAGATGATCAACTATGATTTCATCCATAGAGACAACACATCCATGAAATGAAACTATGTCATTCCAGAATTCACACTTCTTAAACTCCCATATAACTCATTTCTTCTAAGAGTCATCATAATAATGTGTAATTGATTGTCATGATAATTTTTATCATATGGTGTATTCCAATATAAAAAAAATCCCACAATAATGTCATCAAGTTATTCCTTGAAGACACTATTAATTAGATCCATGAAAATAGACGATGAATTATCCAATCCAAATAGAATTACAACAAATATGAAATTCCAAATTCTAGTTTGGCATGCTGTCTTTGGGTTATTATCCTTCCTCATAAAAAAATAATGATATCCAGATCGAAGGTCAATCTTTGAAAAATAGTGTGCTCCAATAATTTGATCAAATAAATCATCAATGTGATGTAGGTGATATTTTTTCATTATCGTAATATAATTTATTTCACTATAGTCAATCCACAAATTCATGGATCCATCATTCATCTAGACAGTAGTAATAGGGGCTCCCCATAGAGAAACACTAGGGTGGACAAATCCTTTATTACACAATTCGTGTAATAGTTTCTTTAGTTATAAAAATTCCTCTATATACAATATAGAAGGAGTCTTTGATATTGGTATTTAATCATGAATTAAATCAATATAATACACAATTTTTTACTCCATATGATGTCCACAAAAATCCATTGGAAATACATCAATGTATTATTTGGCAATATGTTCTTCCTCAATCTGAATATTTGTTTCATCGCCCAAAGAAATTTTTTTATCCTCCTCCCCATCAATTGAAATTAATAGAGATAATGGGGTTATATATAGATATGAGTCAAATTATAATGTTTTTAGTGTAATGATACCATATTCTGAAACATTCTCAAAAATCGTAACATTATTCTTCCTGAAATAGATTTTTACAACAAAACATGAAATCCAATTAATACCATAAATTATAATAATTCTAATCATGGATATGATGATAATGTCAATATATAAAATTTTTTATGTGTTATAATGGGGATAATGACAACACATCTCTTTCATAATGACACATCCCATATGGGATTGAGTGAATACTCCATATTTACAGAGAATTGGAAATATCTATTTTATAATTGAAAATTATAAGATATATATGAATAAAATGATCCAGAATCAAATAAAGAATTTTCCAGGTTTAAAGAAACGATTATAGTACCTTCCACTACAACATTATAAACTTCAACCTCAGTCTTTATAATTGAATATGTTTATCCTTTCACTTTTATCCTTATCTGGGGAATGCTTCTTTTATGATTAAGAAGATCATTTGAATAATGTCACATATATATATATATATATACAATTTTAGCATTGAAAAATGTATGATTCTTTCATTCCCATTGAATATCGAGATTGGGGGCCACATTTTCTACAATTTTAACAGACTAATATACCGTTAATGTAGGCTCTAGGGTTATTCTTTCAATGTATCATACATTTGAAAACTCTCCTTTTAATTATACCCATTATTTTTTCTTTACTATTCATCCATATTTTATTCATTATGTTATTTATTGTCCTAATACAAAGAGAATTAATTCTCTATCTTGATATCACATGAGACGACATCGTCATATGATGGGAAACATTGGGAGACTAGTGCCCTTTATAGGAATTTATTTTAAAAATCAATGAATTTTTCAACCTTTCTCCATGGATTATGTTTGTATTCTATGAAATTCTTTATTAACATTTTGATGTTAGGATAATTATATCAAAAATTATCATCCTCCTTTTCCCATAGAATCAGAAACTACATTTCAATATCAACTCGATATTCACAAGGAATTCTTTCAATAGAATATTTCCATAAAATCCCACAATTCCATATTTCCAATCCTTTAACCGTACTTTGTATTTTGAATCATTTACTACTGAAGATCTTCATCACCTCATAGATGATAAAATTCAATGACAAACTTCTCCCCTTCATTTCTTCTGAATGTCATAAATATCATCTCTAATGAACATATCAATTACTCCACAACTTGTCAGTTTTTTGTCCCATTAACTGATGTAGGATATTGCTGCATAAAGCAGTTTGAAATTTTTCAACAACATTTTGTATTATCATTTTACATATAGGTAAGTTTATTATTCATAACCTTGTGCAACCTTCCCAGTATAGTTATAAGTTACTCAGCTCTAGTCATGGCTCATGTTCTAGCATCATTATCTTGTATAGGAGGACAATCCCTACATGGGATACCTGTGTTCATATGGTATCTATTACTAACACTAGGAACAATTTCTAAATAAATGAATATTGTAAATTTAGAAATGAATCAAAATGTATAATATCGATCTAAAAAAACAATTTTCAAAAATAGAAATTTTATGCATGTATAATTTTATAATCATAAACATGGATTCTTTTAGGACATTTTTACATTTGTATTGTTTAAATTTGTTTGTAAATAAAATTTGATTTGTCCATTGCATATACCCCTAGATTGTCAAAATAGGTGTGTTGTAAAGCTCATTTTCCTATACATGGTCACCCTACGTCAAGTTCGGAACACCTTGTCAGAGTTGTTACTCATAGGTGCATCTATGCTTGAGCCACGTCCAAGAGTAGTATCCAGAATGGGATATATTTTCTCAAAATATCCATAAAATCTACACATTACAAAAATTATAAAATTTTCTTCTCTACTTATCCTCATCGTCTATCTTTGGTTTTTCTTCCCCGATCTATGTTTTCTAAATCTAGTTTCCATGATTTCTAATAATCATTCTTTGAACAAAACTGTAAGGACCCCTAACTTATTTTCTTATAGTCGGTGCTTTATATATATATACATTGGCATGATTATAAGAATGTATTATCTTGAATTAATGAATATTATAATTCTTTTTCATAACAATATACAAACACAAGTTAAACCTTACAAACTCAAATAAATAATAGAAATTCCATTGGAAACATTTATAACACCTAGGTTATCCCTCCAAGTCATTTAAAATATTCATCTTCACAATCTGGGGAAAATAAAAAACAGATTGGGGTGAGATAATATGTTTATGAAGGGAATGTAATACAACAGAAATTATCAAAAATATAAACACTATTTATGGTGATCAACTAAAAACTAATGCCTTTAAAATGCATTTTAGCATGATATGAAATTAATTAAATCAGATTAAATAAGTCCATATAAATGATCATAAGAGAATGAAACATAAAAATTGATATTATTATAGTCAAATAATCAAATGTTTTATCATTTACCAATACCATAATTAGGTAATGCATAAATTCGGACATCTGAAACATATTTTCAAGGCCTCAACCAAGATGTTTGAAAATACTTGGGTGAGGCCTCGACCAAAACCCAATTTCTTGGGATTGATTATACCTATTGATGCATCAAGGGGTTATATCAGTCCCCAACTATCACTAGACAAGTCGAATTAATTCCTAATATTAATGGAGATAAACCTAACCAATATGAACATATGAAATAACTATCCCCAATATATAAACAGAAACACATTCGATTATGAGTAGTGTAATGGCCTAGTCTATCCCATAATCATGATATAGTTTTCTTTAGGCCTAGCCCACATAGTTTGGTTTTCCCCTGGGCTCTGGAAATCAGGCATCTCCCATGAAAAGGCCTCATGATGGGAGAGGTATCCACACCACCTTATAAAGGGCTGCTTCATGCTTCTCCTCCTTCGATGTCGGATAGCCATAATCCACCTCCCGAGAATGGCCCACTGTTCTCGTTGGCACATAAAATGGAACCTGGCTCTGATATATTTTGTAATTGCCATGTCTGGCCCATAATCATGATATATTCTGTTGTAGGCCTAACTCACATGGTTTTTTCCCTGGCCTCCAGGAAGCATGCATCTCTTAGGAAAATGCATCATTATTGGAGATATATCGACACAACCTTATAAATGGGCGCTTCATGCTCCTCCTCCTTCTATATGGGATATCACGAATAATTTCCATAAAATCCATAATTTAAATTCATAAATTTTAATCATCCAATTTATATAAACAAATCCAATTAAATTGAATTTGGGGTTTTCAAAATTTCTATTCCAAAACCATTATAAATATCTCAATTCACAAGAATCCAGTTTTTATCAATTTAACTTAAAGAAATTTTAAGTAATTGAATTTAAATCAACAATTTAAATAAACCCATAAATACAAGGATGATCAATTTGGTATATCATAATGGAACTAACTACCTCAAGGTTGCTGATATATGAAGATATGATAAACCACCATGTGTGGTTTAATACACCTACATACGACCTTATTATCGTAAGCATCTACACATCAATGCTCGACGCTCATTATGTGTTCCTAAAACCAAAACCATGTATTTTATTTTAAAAGGAAATAAAATATCACATGCCATGATAATTTATCTCACCTAATAAATTTTATATAATTGATTATAAATATTACATGCGATAATATTTTATCTCTGCTTGATAATGTTCAAATTATCGATTAAAAATATTACATGCTACGATATTTTATCACAATATGATTATTTTAAAATTATCAATTAAAAATATTACATGCGATAATATTTTATCACACTTAGATAATTTATAAATAATCAGTTTAAAATTATAATAAAAATCCTTTAAAACAAATGTAAATATCCTATGATAATTCTATATTATTACATTATAATTATCCATTTAATAAAATGAATTTTTATATTCTAATACATATTTCATTAAAATTATCATTTATCAACCTCCATTTGATTATTAGATGTGAGTATAACATGGTAATTATTAATTATTATTCTTTGAAAAATCCTTTTAATTTTCATTGATAACATAAAAAATTATAATTTGATACTATTAATAGATAATTCTTTGAATAACCCGATATCATTATCATTTGATAATTATTTATAATTATCGTAGGTAATTCCAAAAAATTATCTTAACAAATTATCTCTGATAATTATCTTACATGACTATTTACCTATCTCACAATAATTCATGTAGTCATCCTTTAATAATTTTTTAAAATTATATATATATTTTTAAATGAATGAAATTAACCTTTGATAAAATGTGTACGAATTATCCCTGGTAATTTCATAAAATGTATTATTTAATAAGTCATTTCAATTAGAATTAGATAAATATTAATAATTACCTTTAAATAATTTTTTTAAAACGCCATTTGAAATGTTGAAAAGTAGCTTGAATAAAACATTGTTTCCTCCGAATAAAAAAATGATTTTCTTTCTTCTTGTCGAGACAAAACCAATTACACCGACGTTGCGTAACCTTGACCAACAACATTTATGTTATAGAAGACAGAATATTTAATAAAATAATAAAATAAAATAAAAATAAATAAAATAAATAAAACAAAAAGAAAACCCACATTTCATCTTCATACATGCGCTGCACATAGGTAAAAAATTGGGATACTACTATGATCAAACACATGGCCACCAGAGTGTCCAATAATTGCACATGAGGGAGTATTGAGATCATCGGGATACAACAAGATCAACCAACGAGAAAACAAAGAACATTATTGAATTAAGAACAGCAAGACACAACACACCCATATCCATTTTAAAACAAACAATATATCATATTATTTAACAAAAAATCAGTTAAAAAGTTATTATTTTCCCCTAATCAAAATTTTGATGGCTAAAATGAATGAAAAAAGTTGAAAAATGAAGGTTTTGTAAGTTAAAACTTTCAACAATAGAGTTATACCTTTAGGGATGAAGTAGCTGCATGAAAAGTAATTTTCATATTTTTTATTAAGTTATTTAAACATTAAATTATTAAATAGAAAATTTTAACTGGTAGACAAAAACCCACCGCTAATAAATGTTATACCCTGTCTAGGGTAAAAACCTCTTTTTGGACACAACAATGGCCTCTTATTTCTCAAAAGATAAACGATTTGAGATGTATTAATGATTTATTAATTAAAAATCGGAATAATTAATTATATAATATAAAATGGATTACATTTTTTGAGAAACCCACCCAAACACTCAATGCTTACAAAATTTATACCATGTCTAGGGAAAACACCACATTCTTGACCCATCGATTGTCTCATATTTCCCATAAATCACAATTTTTGGGAGATATTTAATTATTTTAAATAAATAATATATTAAATTTTATATAATAACACTAACTCATGAGCAAGGCATACAAAAGTCTATTAACATAGAATTTTATACCTCTTATAGGGTAATCACCATATTTTGTACATAACTGTGGTCTTAGATTTCTCAAATGATGCACCATTTTGTAGTTATTAAAATATTATTAATGAAAAGTTTGATCATAATATAATATATTTAATATTTTTATTTTGTCCACCCCTAGGCTTTGCAGATCTCAGAAACTCATACATACTCAGTAAGTTTGATTTTCCGAGACCTCCAAAGCCTCGGGGAAGACAGAATGATCATTTTTAACTAACATTGAAGGAGGGGGTCACAAAGTACCCCTATATAAGGTGGTGTGGATACCTCTCCAATCATGAGTACTTTTCCTAGGAGACACAATATGGCTAGAGGCCAAGGGAAAAAAACCATGCGACCTATGCCTAATGTGGACAATATCATGATCGTGGATTGTACTAGGCTATTGCAAATGGTATCAAAGGGAGGTTGATCTTTTGTCTTGAAGTCAGTATTTATTTGTGAAATCATGTTGGGACTTAGGAGGTAGTTGTGATTGAGTTCCTAGATTTCTCTCACTACAATGAACCATAAGTCACCATGGGTGGTTAGGAAAATATGCCTTATGATATAGTTCTAGTCTTTTACCTGTTTTTATTTGGATAGAGTGAAACCCAAATCATGTTTATTCCTTCAGTTGAGAATATATTCTCTTTTTACTCTATCAGAGTGTTAATCAAATATCTTTCTTGTTGTCTGATGATATTGTATAAAATCATTCCTTCGAGAAGATGTGTAAATCAGTTCCCTGAATGGGCTTCTACTAAACCTCAGTAAGTGAATCATGTGGTGGATCCAAATCTTGTTGAGGTGATCATGAGTACTGTCCATGCTTTGGGGAAGACATAACTAGTCCCCGTTTAGGCTCCAGTTGTTGACCCTCATTGGGGGATGTTCATCAGAATTATATCAAGAGTTTTATCCCAAAAAACTACTAGTTTTCAAAGACTACATTGATATTCTACATGATAAGTATTGGTTGGGTAAGATAGATTGTATGGTTGAGTTCATGGAGACACAAAACGAGATCACGGTGAAGTGTTCCACCTTTGTATTGGAGGGACCATATAGGATATGGTGGGATATGAAAGTGATGGAAAAGAAACATGGGGTATTAGAGTATTAGGACTTAATGGTTCTTTTAACTGACCACTTATATCCAGATTAAATGGTGTTGGCCATGGCTGTGGAGTTTTTCATGCTTGAGTAGTCCGACAGAACTGTTTCTCTTACAAATGTTTAAGTAACTTGTAGATGTTCTGCCATAACATTTTTAACCCCACGTAGCGGTATGAGATTATCAGAACCTTCAAAAAATGCGGGTCAATTAAATTTTTTTCATATAAAATGGTTCTAACAAGTACAATTTGGAACTAAGATTCTTCACATAATGGAAGAGTCTTCAGAAGAATCTGATATAGGTCTAGTGACCATGATATGTATCATTTCTATAGCCATTCCATTAGTGACTTGTAACGCCCCGACCCTAGTTACCCAGAGTCGGCGCATTATTACATAACATTGGCATGATGACAAGAAATATCAAATCTGAAAGACTAATTGGTTTAGTAGCCTTGGAAACACTAGATATATTCATAAGTATTACATTACATCATAAAATTAAAAACTACTACAACAACATAATGTCTCCACAGTCCACACTATTATCCCCTCATAATATCCCTGCAGGTCATTCATAACTTACTTCTTCATATCCTGGAAAAAATAAAACATAGAAAAGGGGTGAGCTCAAATGCCCAGTAAGGATAACAATATAGCAGGAACTTTCATAAATAAGAATAAACATTTAAGGCAATGTATAACTAAAACAAAAGCCTTTCAATATTGAACTTTCAACATAGTATGGCATAAATAAAATGAAATAATGCCATTTACTTATTCACATGGATATTCTACTAATCGAATAATCACATGCAAAATCAATAACCACTTTCATAATGATGGAATGCATAATGCCAAACTATCATAACCACATAGCCAAGGCCTCGTGCCAATACTACAAATAAGATTTTTCCAAGGCATTGTGCCAAGACACTAGTTCTTCTCATGAGACCTACCGATGCATCGAGGAGCTATAGCGGGCTCCACCCGTCACATATTAAGTCCAATATATTCCCATATGAAAAGGTTTAAACATAACATAAACATTCGTATTATAACTGGCATAATATATGTCAATAATTTCACCATAAACTATAAATGGTATATACTTTAGCACATCCACAGTCAAACATATCACAAAACCTTCAATACAATATAGAAGTTTTGTATCAGAATAAATCAATTTCAAATAAGTGTAAAATCTATCAAAGGATGTTGACATAGATGTAATCAAAACTCTTTCTAGAGAAATATCTCTTTCTATTTTTGAAATAATTTAAGAGCCATATAAAATAAAACATTTTTTTTGAAAATATTCTTATAAGCTTCTAAGGAAAGCTTTGAAGATTTTATAACGGCGGAAAATAGCCGCACCCGCAATATAAGTTAAAAAAACATTCTTACCTTAACTCTGTAAAAAAGGTTAAAAAGGTCCTTATTTTGAAAACGACGGAAATATTCCTCTTATAAAAAGTCAAACAAGTGTATAAATTACTTTGACCCATATTATTTTAAATAATAAAAATGTTTTGAAATACATTTTTAAGAAAACATGGATGTGGATGATAAAGAGATCCCAGTAGATTATTACATATAAACAACCTCGGGTAATGAAGAGATTGTGAAATAACCCTTACCAATTTGTTAACTTACGAAACATAAAACCCATGAAAGAGGTATCATAAAATGAATATGAAAATACAAATAAATTAAAGTGTATTACACAAAGAATTTAATTATGGGCAGTACATACACCACAGAAAAAGTAATGGTGGCAATATGGCATGAATCTCACGGGAATAAGGAGTGAGATGAAAACCCCTTACCTTGAACTTTTCCTTGGTTGGGGATGGTTAACCTCCTGTATAATAGTGAAATAATTGTTATTAAATTATACAAGAATCATATATATTAATATGATATCATATATGATCTTTTAATATTGATTTGATAATAATATCTTAGTATTATCGTTTTTTCGGGTGTTAACTTACTTGTTTTCTTTTATATGTTTTGTTACGTAAGCCATGTTTGCAATGGATAGGTTGTATATTATTCATATCCAGAATGATATCAAGTCCTTAGACATCATTTTTAAATCATCAAATGTTAATTATACTTGAATGGATACGATGGAGAATGAATCTTATCGCGTTCGTGGAGACGGTAGTCCGTACGTACGCACGAGCGACAATATCATTCTTTTGATATTAAAATAATATATAAATGGATGGTATATCATATATACAGAATAATTAACATGTTATATTTATTATTAACATGAGTTACACATCATTCTTATACCCATCCAAATAATAATATATTGAATAACAATTACACCACGACGTGGAGACGGTAAGCCGTACGTACGCACATATGGTGACATGTTATTCAAAGGGTGGATAGAATACTGAATATGTTTGTACCATATTTATAATAACATCACAGTATATATATGATACTGGAGTAATTATTTTAGAATGGTAACAACAATGGAAGAAGAAGTGGAAGAATAAAGGAACATGGAAAAGGGTGGTGAAATCATTACCTTTTCTTCGGTTTCTTCCTTTTGATTTGATCAAAAGGGCTCCTTAGGTTGGCTTTATGATCCAACTAAGGCCTCTAGGTTGTATTGAGGAAAGTTGGGAGAGTATTTGGGCAGGTGTTGGCCGAACCAAAAGGCTTTTAAGGTGTGAAGAAATGAGAAGGACGAATACCCTTTTATAAGGGGGTGAGGGGCACCTTTGGAAAAGCTAGAAATATTAATTTATAATAAATTCACATTCGGTTTCTAAAGGCTCCAAAGTTGATTATTTAAATGTTAAGGTGGGGATAGGTTGCAAAAAATACTCAAACAATAGAATTTAGACAGGTTTGGGTACTTATATTAACCTTACCTTTAAGTATTAAGTCTAAGTTAATTAGTTTCACTTTTACAATGTCTCTTTGTATTTTTATATAATATGGTTAATAAACATACTATATAAATCCAAGCGACCCCCAAGTGGTCCATTAATGATGAAACTATCATGATATATGTCTTTTGTCCGAACTTTAGATTTTTATGAATTTAATATCAATTAATAATATAATATTGGTTTTAAGAACTCTTTTATGTCAATTTTGACACTATTCAATAGTTGATTTTTATGAAACTTATAACAGATTAAATACTTAGAAAAAAGTCAATTAAATTAATCCTAATATATCATATTATCCTATAAAATTAGTTTAATTCATTAAAAGTTTCATATTATATTTATTTTGGTATTTATAATATCAATTATTTTAATTTTTCACTATTATAGTAATTAATTCATCATCATTGTGTCATAAATAAATTAAATTATTTAATGTCTAAAAATTATAAATAAAAATCACTATGTATGAAATCTTTTTATATTTCTAATGAATATTTATAATCAAAAATCCAACATATATAACCATATGTAAAAATTGTTTTTCTAAAAGATATATGCTTGTGTCATTTTTGTATTCATTTTAACTTAATTAAAATAAAGTGTCCTTATCACCTACAAGTGGCACCATGGGGTCCCAAAATCGACCCAAATATGCCTATGGTCAAAAATGTTTCAAAAACTAAGGCTAGGACACGTTTTAGGGTAATTTAGTATTATTATAATATTAGTTTTTTAACCCTTATTTACCGGATTTACCCTTAACCATGGTAAATAAAATATTTACCGCAGTAATTATTCAAAATGTCTAAAAATAAAAGTTACCTATTTACACAATTTGAACATCCTGATTTCAAATATGGAATCCATATTTCTAAAGTCAAAACACAGAAGTGGCAGAAATTAATTTAAAATTAATTCTCACTGTCAAAACAAAATGCGTGTTTTTAAGAGATAATAACTATCAAAAGATTGACACTTGTTTATGTTTGGTTATATTGTAAAATTAGGTCCAATGACCAAAATTATATTAAATGGTAAAAATATATTCTAAATATACTTTAAAACCACTCAAATTCATAATTTATCACTATTAATTATTTTGATTAAAAAAGCTTTTTTTAATTAAAATTTAGTAATTTTCACTATTCATCAAAATATTAAAGTTATCTGAAAAGTACCAAAATTTCACCTTAGGATAAATTAAATATTCCGAATCCAAAAATGAATTCCGTTTTAAAATATATATAATTTCAAAAAGTAGGTATTACTATTCATAACGGCTAGTTTGATTGGTTATGGTGTGTTAGAAATTGGTGTTGCGTACAACACACGCTATCACATTATTCAAAGAGAAGCGTACCGTAGAAGCTTGGGGTGTTACATTCTCCCCTCCTTCAAATAATTTCATCCTAGAAATTTCTAGAATACTTATCACATGAAAAGACTCGGGTGGTTCTTCATCATAAGTTCCTCGGGTTCCCACGTTGCATCTTCCATCTTATGATTTCTCCACAAGACTTTTACCAGACGCATCGTCCGGTTTCTCAATACTTGTTCTCTCGTATCAAGAATCCTGACGGGATCTTCGCAATAAGACAGATCAGGTTCTAGTTCTAATTCTTCATAGTTGAGTACATGCGTTAGGTCAGGCATGTATTTCCTCAACAGAGATACGTAGAACATATCATGAACATTGGAGAGACTTGGCGGAATTGCCAATCAGTAAGCTACAACCCCAATTTGTTCTAGAATTTCGAAAGTTCCGATGTACCTGGGACTCAATTTACCCTTCTTACCAAAATGTATTACTCCCTTCCATGGAGATACCATCAAGAAAACATGATCACCGACTTGAAATTCCAAATCCTTCCTTCGATTATTGGCATAGCTCTTCTGCCTACTTTGATCTGCTTTGATGTGGTTTTGGATTACCTTCACCTTTTCCAGCGTTTCCTCCACTAGTTCTGGACCTACAAGTTTTCTTTCACCGACGTCATCCCAACAGGTTGGTGTATGACATCTCTTTCCGTATAACACTTCATATGGTGCCATCTGAATACTCGAATGGAATCTATTGTTATAGGAAAATTCTACCAAAGGTAAATATTAATCCCACATACCCTGAAAGTCAAGTGAGAAAGATCTCAACATGTCTTCTAAGGTTTGAATAGTCCGTTCTGATTATCCTTCTGTCTGAGGGTGGTAAGTAGTGCTGAAATGAAGTTCAGTTTCTATGGATTTCTAAAGACATTTCCAGAATCTTGAAGTAAAATGGGGATCACGATCAGAAACAATCGATAGGGGTACTCCATGAAGTCTCACAACTTCATTAATATATAGTCTTTCTAGACGTTCCTGGGGTAGATCTTCTCTTATATCAAGAAAATGTGGTGACTTGGTAAGACGATCAATAATAACCCATAGTGCATCGTTCCTTCTAGGAGTCTTTGGTAGCCCCATGACAATGTCCATCGTAATATTGTCCCATTTCCACTCTGGTATGGGAAGAGGTTGAATGACTCCTCCAGGTTTTTGCCTTACATATTTCACTTGTTGACAAACCATACATCTTGACACAAAATCAGAAATCTCCCTCTTCATGTTGTCCCACCAAAAATGTTCCTTCAAATCTCTTTACATTTTGTTGTTCCCAGGGTGTATATAGAAATTGGAACTATGGGCATCATCCAGCAATTCCCTTTTTAGATCAGGTATATCGGGAACACAAAGTCTCTTCCCAAATTTCAAATTTTCATCTTCATACACAAAGTCTCCCAATCTCCCATCATTCACAGCTTTAATCTTCTTTTGAAATTCTTCATCATCGGTCTGAGAACTCTTAATCCTTTCTAGTAAAGATGGTTTGGAAACCATTTGAAAAAGCATTGATGTTTCACCTTCCCTGGTTATTCCCATGTCCATCTTTACTAGATCCATTAAAATTGGATCCCTTTAAATTCTCATATTGTTAAAAACTCCATGGTCTTTTCTAATC
The DNA here is from genome assembly GCA_963277665.1 of Viscum album. NCBI lineage: Eukaryota > Viridiplantae > Streptophyta > Magnoliopsida > Santalales > Viscaceae > Viscum > Viscum album. Next base: position 37,013,277 of record OY728157.1, on the reverse strand, counting down.
AAAGCATATGCCACCTTGTTTTCTTTCCTCGGGTGGTAGTGTATCGTGCAATCATAATCCTTGAGTAATTCAAGCCATCTACTTTGCCTCATGTTGAGTTCTTTTTGTGAGAAAATATACTTCAAACTCTTGTGATCAGTATAAATCTCACATTTTTCACCATAGAGGTAGTGCCTCCATATCTTCAAAGCAAATATTACAGCTGCTAACTCGAGATCATGAGTAGGATAGTTTTGTTCATGAATTTTCAACTGTCGTGATGCATATGCAATAACTCTATCATTTTGCATAAGGAAACAACCAAGTCCTTTCTTTGATGCATCACTATAAATAATGAACCCATCATTCCCAGATGGTAGATTCAATATAGGAGAATTGACTAATCTTCTCTTCAGTTTTTCAAAACATTCTTCACACTCTTTCGTCCAAGAAAATTTAACCCTTTACGTGTGAGCTTCGTTAATGGGTTATCCAATTAGGCAAAATTCTGGACAAAATGTCGATAATAACCAGCCAAACAAATAAAACTACGTACCTCAGTTACACTCGTAGTTGTTGTCCATTCTTGGATTGCCTTAGTCATAGAAGGATCAACAGAGATTCTATATTTAGAGACAATATGGCCAAGAAAAGAAATCTCCTGAAGCCAGAATTCACACTTGCAAAACTTCCCATATAATTCATGCCTCCTCAGAGTCTTCAAGATAATGCACAAGTGATTTTCATGATCTTCGTAGGTTTTGGAGTATACCAAGATATCATCAATAAATACCACCACAAATTCATCAAGATACTCCTTGAAAACTCTATTCATCAGATCCATGAATACAGAGGGTGCATTAGTCAATCCAAAAGGCATTATAGTAAACTCATAATGCCCGTACCTGGTTCGAAATGTTGTCTTCGGAATGTCTTCCTTCATTACTCACAACTGATGGTATCCAGATCGAAGGTCAATCTTTGAAAAGTATTGAGCTCCATGCAGTTGGTCAAATAAATCATCAATGCGAGGTAGGGGATACTTGCTCATTATCGTTATAGCATTGATCTCCCTGTAGTCGATACATAACCTCATAGATCCATCTTTCTTTTTATCAAAAAGAACAGGGGCTCCCCATAGAGAAACACTAGGGAGAATAAATCCTTTATTACTCAATTCCTCTTGTTGTTTCTTTAGTTCGACTAAATCTACAGTGGCCATTTTATAAGGGGTCTTTGATATAGGCCTTGATCCCGGAATTAAATCAATGGAAAACTCAACTTTTCGTTCTGGAGGATGTCCAGGTAAATCTTCTGGAAATACATCTACAAATTCTTTCAAAACAGGTACATCCTCTATTTGAACATTCCTTTCCTCACTGACAGTTATTTCATTCTCTTCCTCCCCAATAATTGAATTTAGTTGAGCTACTGGGGGTGGATCTAAATAAGAATTAGGTGGGTATGATTCTGATCTAAAGATAAGGTGTTCCTTATCGTTATCATCAAGAATCGTAACCTCTTTCTTCTTACAATAAATCTTCACATCATAATCTGAAAGCCAGTCCATACCGAGGATTATATCAAACTCAATCATAGGTATGACGATGAGATCAGTAGATAAAGAACATTTATGTGCTCTAATGGGGACTGATTCCCAAAACATTGTTGCAATGATACTTCCCCTAGGAGTTTTAACTGACAACTCCCTTATTAAATCAAATTGGAAATATCTAATTTTCTTAGCAAACTGGGAAGATATGAAACAATGCGATGATCTAGAATCAAATAATGCATTTGCTAAACTTGAGGAAACCATTAAATTACCTGCCACCACGTCTTTCGGAGCTTCTACCTCAGTAGTAGTGATATCATAAGCCTGGCCTTGATCCCTTGGCCTTTTCTGAGGTAAGTTCTCCTGATGCATAAGACATTCATTTGCATAATTCCCCATCTCCCTGCAATTGTAGCACTGAACGTTGGTAGCCTCCTGTTTTCCCTTGCAATCACGAGCTTGGTGGCCTTTTTCACCACACTTGTAACAGACTCCCATTCCCTTCAAGCAAGTACCGAGATGTTTCTTCCCGCAATTACCACAAGATGTATATTCAACCTTTCCCTTCTTCCCCTTATTTCCATTCCCAGATTGATTAGCAGGTCTCTTCTTCTCTTGCTTTGCTTTAAAATCATAAGTCTTAGAGAATTCCTTTTCAGTCTTGATAGCACATGAGACAATGTCTTCATACGAGAAAAAGGATTGTGAGACTAAAGGTCGGCGAAGAAATGGTTTTAACCCATCAAAGAAACGATCGATCTTACTTATTGGGTTACGTATATAATCACCAGCATTCCTTGCTAACCTTGTAAAGTTAGCCTCATACTTTGTGACATTCTCATCCTCCTTCAGTCTCAAACATAGAAATTGCCTTTCCATATCTACTCGATGGTCGTGAGGAATGTATTTTTCTAAAAACAGATCTTTGAACTCCCTCCATTCCATATTTGATACTTCATCATCTTCCTTCATGTTTTGAATCAATGACCACCATTGATCAGCATCTCCAGTGAGGCGGTAAACTGCCTTGATAACTTTTTCCCTTTAACTACTCCCCAAAGCCTGAAATATTTTCTCTAGGGAATTTATCCATTGCTCAGCTACTAAAGGATTTTTACTCCCATTGAACGTTGGTGTTTGTTGCCTAATGAATAGATCTAACATTGATCCTCCACGCTGTGGATCAGGGTGCTCCATACGGGTAAGGTTATTATTCATAACCTGAGTAAGTTGTCCCAGTATGGTGATTAGCTAATCGGCACCAGTTGCATCACCAGCTCCACTATAATTATATTGAGCAGGAGGGAAATACCTACATAGAGTGTGTACATTGATACGGTTTCCATTTCTTCCACTAGGCTCCATTTCTAAACAATGGCATAAACTAGATCAGTTTATGAATCAAAATATATAATCCCACACTTATAAAACACTTATCATAAATTGAACTATTTATGGATATAATCCATATTCATAAAAATGTTTTCTTTGAGGAAGTATATACTCATAAACCCTTCATAATGATTTGTAAAGAAAATGAGAGTTATCCTAAGAATATCCCCCCGGAGTGTCGTAACCAAGAGTGCAGCAAGGCCCGTTGTCGTGCACCAGTTCCCGTTCGAGTCTAGCTCAAAGCGGTGTTTTCGGGTTTTACACCTAGGTACATCTGTGCCAGAGCCGCCTCTACCTGATCGTATCCAGACAGAGATGTATTGCTCAGAAAACTCACAAAATCTCTACAATACCAAAATTCTAGGAATTTCTTCTATACCAATCCTCAAAGTTCATCTTAGGTCTATGTGCTCTAATCAGAGTTTATCTAAATCTAGCTTCCAAGGTTTGTATTAAACTTCCTCTGATACCAACTGTAACGCCTCGACACTAGTTACCCAGAGTCGGTGCCTTATTACATAACATTAGAATGATCACAAGAAATATCAAATCTCGAATGACCGATTGTTTTAGTATCCTTGGAAACACTAGATATATTCATAAGATTTACATTACGTCATAAAATGAAAAACTACTAAAACAACATAATGTCTCCACAGTCCACACTATTATCCCCTCATAATATCCCTACAAGTCATTCATAACTTACTTCTTCACATCCTGGGAAAAATAAAACATAGAAAAGGGGTGAGATCAAATGCCTAGTAAGGATAACAATATAGCGGAAACTTTCATAAATAAGAATAAACATTTAAGGCAATGTATAAGTAAAACAAAATCCCTTCAATCTTGAACTTTCATCATAGAATGGCATAAATAAAATGAAATAATTCCATTTACTTATTCACATGGATATTCTACTGATTGAATAATCACATGAAAAATCAATAACCACTTTCATAATGATGGAATGCATAATGCCAGACTATCATAACCACATAGCCAAGGCCTCGTGCCAAGATTACAAATAAGATTTTTTCAAGGCCTTGTGCCAAGACACTAGTTTGTCTCATGAGATCTACCGATGCATCGAGGATCTATAGCGGGCTCCACCCGTCACATATTAAGTCCAATGCATTCCCATATGAAAAGGTTTAATCATAATATAAACATTCGTATTATAACTAGCATACGAAATGTGAATAATTTCACCATAAACTATAAATGGTATAAAAATTAGCACATTCACAGTCAAACATATCACAAAACCTCCAATACAATATAGAAGTATTTTATCATAATAAATCAACTTCAAATAAGCGAAAAATCTATCAAAGGATATTGACATAGATGAAATCAAAACTCTTTCTAGAGAAATATATCATTCTATTTTTGAAATCATTTAAGAGTCATATTAATTAAAACATTTTTTTTAAAATATTTTGATAAGATTATAAGGAAATATTTGAAGATTTTATAACGGCGGAAATTAGCCGCACCCCCCGTATAAGTTAAAAAAAACATTCTTACCTTAACTCTGTCGAAAAGGTTAAAAAGGACCTTGTTTTGAAAACGACGGAAAGATTCCTCTTATAAAAAGTCAAACAAGGGTATAAATGAAATTAACCATATTCTTGTAAATAATAAAAATGTTTTGAAATACATTTTTAAGAAAACATGGATGTGGATGATAAAGAGATCCCAATAGATTATTACATATAAACAACCTCGGGTAATGAAGAGATTGTGAAATAACTCTTACAAATTTGTTAACTTACGAAACATACAACCCATGAAAGAGATATCATACAATGAATATGTAAATACACATAATTTAAAGTGTATTACACAATGGATTTAATTAATGGCAGTATATACACCACACAAAAGGTAATGGTGGAAATATGGCATCAATCTCACGGGAATAAGGAGTGAGATGAAAACCCCTTACCTTGCACTTTTCCTTGGATGGGGTAGGTTAGCCTCCTGTATAATAGTGAAATAATTATTATTAAATTATACACGAATAATATATATTAATATGATATCATATATGATCTTTTAATATTGATTTGATAATAATATCTTAGTATTATCGTTGTTTCGGGTGTTAACTTACTTGTTTTCTTTTATATGTTTTGTTATGTACGCCATGTTTGTAATGGATAGGTTGTATATTATTCATATCCAGAATGATATAAAGTCCTTAAACATCATTTTTAAATCATCAAATGAAAATTATACTTGAATGGATACGATGGAGAATGAATCTTATCGCGTTCGTGGAGACGGTAGTCCGTACGTACGCACGAGCGACAATATCATTCTTTTGATATTAAAATAATATATAAATGGATGGTATATCATATATACAGAATAATTAACATGTTATATTTATTTTTTACATGAGTTACACATCATTATTATACCCATCCAAATAATAATATATTGAATAACAATAACACCACGACATGGAGACAGTAAGCCGTACGTACGCACGTATGGTGACATGTTATTCAAAGGGTGGATAGAATACTGAATATGGTTGTACCATATTTATAATAACATCACAGTTTATATATGATACTTGAGTTATTATTTTAGAATGGTAACAACAATGGAAGAAGAAGTGGTTGAAGAATGGAACTTGGAAAAGGGTGGTGAAATCATTACCTCTTCTTCGGTTTCTTCCTTTTGATTTGATCAAAAGGGCTCCTTAGGATGGCTTTCTGATCCAAATATGTCCTCTAGGTTGTAGTGAGGGAATTTGGGAGAGTATTTGGGAAGGGGTTGGCCGAACCAAAAGGCTTTGAAGGTGTGAAGAAATGAGAAGGAGGAATGCCCTTTTATAAGGGGGTGAGGGGCACCTTTGGAAAAGCTAGAAATATTAATTTATAATAAATTCATATTCAGTTTATAAAGGCTCAAAAGTTTATTATTTAAATATTAAGGTGGGTATAGGTCGAAAAAAACTCAACCAATAGAATTTAGACAGGTTTGGGTACTTATATTAAGCTTATCTTTAAGTATTAACTCTAAGTTGATTAGTTTCACTTTTAAAATGTCTCTTTGTATTTTTATATAATATGGTTAATAAACATACTATATAAATCCAAGAGACCCCCAAGTGGTCCATTAATGATGAACCTATCATGCTATAAGTCTATTGTACAAAACTTTGATTTTTAAGAATTTAATATCAATTAATAATATAATATTGGTTTTAAGAACTCTTTTATGTCAATTTTGACACTATTAAATAGTTCATTTTTGTGAAACTCATAACAGATTTATTACATCTAAAAAAGTCAATTAAATCAATCCTAATATATCATATTATCCAATAAAATTAGTTTAATTCATTAAAAGTTTCATATTATATTTTTTTGGGTATTTATAATATCAATTATTTTAATTTTTCACTATTATAGTAATTAATTCATCATCATTGTGTCATAACTAAATTAAATTATTTAATATCTAAAAATTATAATTAAAATATAAATATGTAGGAAATCTTTTTATATTTCTAATTAATATTTATAATCTAAAATAAAACATATATAACCCTATGTAAAAATTGTTTTTCTAAAAGATATATTCTTGTGTCATTTTTGTATTCATTTTAACTTAATTAAAATAAAGTGTCCCTGTCACCTACAAGTGGCACCATGGGGTCCCAAAATCGACCCAAAGATTCCTATGATAGAACATGTATCAACCAATAAAGATAAGACACGTTTTAGGGTAATTTAGTATTATTATAATATTATTTTTTAACCCTTATTTACCGGATTTACTCTTAACCATGGTAAATAAAATATTTACCGCAGTAATTATTCAAAATGTCTAAAAATAAAAGTTACCTATTTACACAATTTGAACATCCTGATTCCAAATATGGAATCCATTTTTCTAAATTCAAAACACAGAAGTGGCAGAGATTAATTTAAAATTAATTCCCGCTATCGAAACAAAAAGCGTGTTTTTAAGAGATAATAACTATAAAAAGATTGACAGTTGTTTATGTTTGGTTTAATTGTAAAATTATGTCCAATGACCAAAATTATATTAAATGGTAAAAATATATTCTAAATATACTTTAAAACCACTCAAATTCATAATTTATCACTATTAATTATTTTGATTAAAAAAGTTGTTTTTAAATAAAATTTAGTAATTTTCACTATTCATCAAAATATTAAAGTTATCCGAAAAGTACCAAAATTTCACATTAGGCTAAATTCGATATTCCGAATCCAAAAATGAAGTCCATTTTAAAATATATATAATTTCAAAAAGTATGTATTACTATTCATAACGGCTAGTTTTATTGGTTATGGTGTGTTAGAAATCGGTGTTGCGTACAACACACGCTGTAACGCCCCAGGTTTTATAAACTGGATCAAGTAAACAATGTTGTGATTTTCAATTATGTCTCTTGTTTATTCATTTTTATGGTTTGTGTGCTGATAAAGAATTCGAGTAGAAATCAAACATGAAGAATACGATAAACTGTTATATATTTAAAAGATACTTTACAACAAGACCCATCTAATTGAAAGTACCCTGCACAAGACCTAACACGGCCACAGCAAGACTACAAAGAACCACAACACGGGCAATCAGATTGTCGTCGTCTTCAGGATCCATCAGTGTGAGAAGTATAACCGCCAGAATCACCGCGCACGCACTCAGCACCAGAGGTATGAGAAGAGCCATCCGCCAAGGGTCCGGTGTTTTGAAAATATAAAACAACCTACCCCTTGCTTTTATAATGGACCTCTAAGGGAATATGACCGTTTTTTTGGACCGTTGGGTTCCAAGGGATAAAGTGCATCTTTTTATAAAATTTGGTCTTTATTACGCTTTTATAATATTATGGTATTACAATATTTTAATAAGTACAAAATATTAGAATTATATCTTAAAGTATTAAAAATAAAATATTATTGCAAATGAATCTATTTTGATTATGATGATATTTATATGATGGAAAACTTGGTATTCTTTTAAAATATGACGAACATCGGTATCAGCAATAAATGAAAAAAATGTATCTTTTCGGATCACTAAAACTATGTGTTTTAAATTAGAGAAAAACTACTGGTCTTTTAAACACAATTTTATCAATAAACAAGTAAAACACGTTATAAATTGGATTTTTATGGTTATAAGGTCCCAGTAGTTATAAAAGTGTTGTATTAAAAAAATATATGTATTTTTTTAAATAGTATCATTTGTTTGCTTAAACTAAAATGGGATTTTGGATTTGAAAACTATGAGTTAAAAGTATTTATTATGTTTTATAAAAATTCCAAATTATAATGTACCAGTTATATAAATATATATTGCAACGTAGTATATTTTTAACGTTTATTAAATCTTTTTTTTAAAAAAATATATAACCCAGGACATCCCGAATACCGCATGGATCTTCTCCCCGCGATATCTCCTTGACCGTACGATCTCACCATGGCAAATCTCGGCCGTTGTTGTGTTTTAAAAATGCTCGAAGCATTGCAGCCGTCCGATCTCGTGATGTCGAATCCCAGCCATCGCGTTTTTTTACTGCTTCTCTGCGTCTTCTCCTACCTCGCGACGGGGACCCGCGAACCAGCTGGTTGTTTTCCCGAGACGCCTCCTTCACCACTGCTCACATTGACCCTCACACACCCCACCTACCTAGGACGCCATAGGATCGGCCTAACCCCTGGATCATCTTCCTTTAAGAACTGAGAAACCAGTGTGAAAACGGGACCTCCGGAGCCAACCCGCACCACCGGCCACCAAGCTTTTCCTGGTTCACCGGCCACCCAGCAAACTTCCGGCGAGCTCCTCTCTTGAGCTGTAAGGGTGCCACGGCTGTGTGTTTTTTTTCCCCACCCATTATTCCCGGTTCATGTTTTTATACATGAGTTTATATATATATACACCTAATGGTTAAAGGTATATATATAACTATATATATATATATATATATTCCATTCAAACCATACAAAATTATGTTTCTAGGATTTTCCTTATAATGTAGTATTTTATGATAAGAATTATACCTTTGAAAGGGGTATTTTAAAACAAGTACTAACGTGTACAATCTTTATGTAAGACTTATATACATATGTAATTATATAATTTTATTAGTTATGTATTTCAATGAAAATCAGCTTTTGATTTTTACCTTGTCTATGAAAAATATTAGATGTGAACCAGGTCTTTGTTTAAAGTGAAAACATGTAATAGTTGAAGTCGAAGTTTTATGTATATTTACAGTTTCTTGAACACTAAAAACCCATAAGGTTTTGTTCATTTTTTTTAAACTGAATAAATGATAGATTGTTAGTGGATTTAGATTTCAAGTGAACCATGTTTAATTTATGAGAAGCCCTATTTATATACATTGTGTATATATAACCCTATGTATGTATGTGTTTTTAAGATTAACATCTGAAAACCCTAGTTTCATGAAATGGTTATGCATGTAGAATTTTCGCGCTTGCCTATGCTGTTTTATTTTTGGGTCTAAGTATACACCAATGAACTTGATTAATGTCGCCCTTGAACTGACATGTGTGTTTTTTTTGTTAAGGATATGCTTATGCATGTATTGAACATTTTTCTTTGAAAAGGATATGGATTTAAGTGTTATGTTAATATGTAGAAATCCTCTATTATTTTTATACCAAACTCATTGCAGAGATTTTTAGTGAGCAGAGTGTAACATCAAATTCTATGACCAGAGAAGAATAATAATTAATGAAAGGTATTATTTTTAAAGTGGTTTACTTCCAAGTGTCAGAGTTTTAATGATTGCAAGTGTTTATTATTTTTATACCAAGCATGTCGTAGTAATTATTAGCGGATGAAGATTTGTTGCAAGCACTATGACCTGTGAAGTACAATAGCTAATGCCAAGTAGTTCTTTTCCATGCACTGGAATTTTAGAAACTCATCATTTAATAACCCTTGGGAGCAAGTCTCTCACACTCATAATTTTATGTGCTTAAATAATTGTTCTACACACATAGTATGCTTGCTTAACCATGCCTTCTTTTATTCCATATTTCCATGTTTATCTGCCATATCATTTATTTGTAAACCAGTTATGTAATTGTTACATTATTAATATTATTCATGCATTTGACTCAACGTGAAGAGGAACTAAGAACTAATTACCCAAAGTGGTATGGGACACCTTGGGTAATGAGAAATGAAAATGGTATTACTCAAAGTGGTATGGGACACCTTGGGTAATATGAAATGAAAATTAAATATTCAAATTGTTATGGGACACCTTGAATATCTGACCCTATCAACATGTGAGAAATGTATGGGACTACCCGGAATGGGGTCCGGTAACAAGAAAACCCTCTAGGTTGGGGACTGGTTAAAGTAAGCCCTCCGGGTTGGAGACCGGTAAAAGTAAGCTCCTCGATGCATCGATAGTTCTCGAGATAGTCAGATTGTGTTTTTACCCTTAGGTCATGGCACAAGGCCTTGACACAGAGATCATGTGTCCTTCAGCATACATTTCTTTGATTATGACCAACCTAGTGATTTTCCGATTAGAGGAATAACCTTGGTTATAGAACCTTACCTATGAGTATCAGATTTTAAGAAAATATACAAGACATATGATATGGAAATGGTGATGCATGTCCAGTTTCTTCTCAGGATTTTTATTACAAATGTTGCATTTCATTTATCATGTCATGATGTGTTTTTTTAGATAATGCGCTTGTGCGCGACTCTGATAATGTTTACCCCTTGTTGTTCATGCACACCTTTCTTGTTTATGGACACTTTACTTCATGCAACCCATGCCTTTTTATTATTATGCTTATCTTTTTTACTAAGTGAGTTGACGCTAAGTGTTTTAGTGCATACGTATGAATTACTTTAACTCTGATATATCATCCGTTGTTTAGTCTTGAAGTTTTTCTTTTAAAACTTTCTATGTATGGAAAAGTATTCTTTTTCAACGTAGTTTTCAAAATCTGTATTTAAGTATTTTCAAAAACCCCTTACTGAGTATTTCAATGCTCACCCTATGTTTTATGTTAAATTTTTTACAGGTTGTTAGAGCCTTTACTAGACTTGGATGTTTTTTCCTAGCTCAGAAAGTAAAGAAGCAAAGTTGTTGTCTCTGATTCTCCAGGATCTAAACCAGAAAGTTCCTCCTGATGGGTTATGATGTGCGACTTATTTGTTTCATTTGGTGCGAAATAAATTGCACACCATAACCGAATCACCGACACCGGGCTACCGGGGTCAGGGGGTCATAGTTGGTATCAGAGGAATGGTTTAGGCAACCTTGGAAAATTAGGACAACACAAAAACATTAATAATGTTTTACTAAGTAGGGTTTGTTCTTAAACTTTTCAGATGGCAAGACAGCAAACCACGCCTAGACTCTTGACTCTCCCTACAGAAATCATAGAGACTATTGTAGAAAAATCCTGCTCAACATGTTACCAACCTTTTGTTAACTTACGACTCACATGAAAAACCCTCTACGAAATATCGAAAAGCTCGAATGTCCTTGGAATCTTCCGAGGTTCAGAAGTTGTGTATAACCTAATGGCTAGTGCGCTGTTTGAGAATTATAAAAAGAAATGAAAGTACTATGAGGGACTCTTCCTGTGTTTCACCTTGAACAATAAATGGTTGGCCTTCCCGGCATTTGGAGAAGCTGCAAAGCAGTTGGACTTCCGCGCAGTCTTTATGTACCAAATCCTGTGCTTCGGCATGCTTGGGGAGCTCTATGATTTTGGATCTTTCCTAGAATCCTTCAATTATGAAATGGTTCGAGAGATCTTTAGGAACCAAATCCAAGAAGATGTCTCGAAGCTTGATGTCACTCGTTCCCATCTCTGGAAAACCACCTGTATCAAGAGGGAGCTTGGCTTCAACCACGATCCACTTTTCCAAAAATGTATTTGGGAAGAGGAGACCCACATGCTCTGTTCAGCCCTGGGGATTGAGTTGAATAGTAACTTCTTCCATGGGCCTTGGAGGTAGAGGGACATCACCAAGGGTGACATAGAAGCTGTGTGAGTAAGTCAGTGTTTGTACGCCGATCGAATTGCGGGGACGCAATTCTTTTAAGAGGGGGATAATGTAACGCCCCAGGTTTTATAAACTGGATCAAGTAAACAATGTTGTGCATTTCAATGATGTCTCTTGTTTATTCCTTTTTATGGTTTGTGTGCTGATAATGAATTCGAGTAGAAATCAAACATGAAGAATACGATAAATTGTTATATATTTAAAAGATACTTTACAACAAGACCCATCTAATTGAAAGTACCCTGCACAAGACCTAACACGGCCACAGCAAGACTACAAAGAACCACAACACGGGCAATAGGATAGTCGTCGTCTTCAGGATCCATCAGGGTGAAAAGTATAACCACCAGAATCACCGCGCATGCACTCAGCACCAGAGGTATGAGAAGAGCCATCTGCCAAGGGTCTGGTGTTTTGAAAATATAAAACAACCTACCCCTTGCTTTTATAATGGACCTCTAAGGGAATATGACCGTTTTTTTGTACCGTTGGGTTCCAAGGGATAAAGTGCATCTTTTTATAAAATTTGGTCTTTATTATGCTTTTATAATATTATGGTATTACAATATTTTAATAAGTAAAAAATATTAGAATTATATCCTCAAGTATTAAAAATAAAATATTATTGCAGATGAATCTATTTTCATTATGATGATATTTATATGATGGAAAACTTGGTATTCTTTTAAAATATGACGAACAACGTTATCGGCAATAAATGAAAAAAAGTTTATCTTTTCGGATCTCTAAAACTATGTGTTTTAAATTAGAGAAAAACTACGGGTCTTTTAAACACAATTTTATCAATAAACAAGTAAAACAAGTTATAAATTGGATTTTTATGGTTATAAGGTCCTAGTAGTTATAAAAGTGTTGTATTAAAAAAATATATGTATTTTTTTAAATAGTATCATTTGTTTGCTTAAACTAAAATGGGATTTCGTATATGAATACTATGAGTTAAAAGTATTTATTATTTTTTATACAAATTACAAATTATAATGTACCGGTTATAAAAATATATATTGCAAAGTAGTATATTTTTAACGTTTATTAAAACGGTTTTTTTTTAAAAAAATATATAACCCATGTCATCCCAAATCCCGCATGGATCTTCTCCCCGCGATTTCTCCTTGACCGTCAGATATCACCATGGCAAATCTCGGCTGTTGTTTTGTTTTAAAAATGCTCGAAGGATTGCAGCCGTCCGATCTCGTGATGTCGAATCCCAGCCATCGCGTTTTTTTACTGCTTCTCCGCGTCTTCTCCTACCTCGCGACGGGGACCCACGAACCAACTGGTTGTTTGCCCGAGACGCCTTCTTCACCACTGCTAACGTTGACCCTCGCACACCCCACCTACCAAGGACGCCATAGGATCGGCCTAACCCCTGGATCATCTTTCTTTAAGAACTGAGAAACCAGTGTGAAAACGGGACCTCCGGAGCCAACCCGCACCACCGGCCACCAAGCTTCTCCTGGTTCACCGGCCACCCAGCAATCCTCCGGTGAGCTCCTCTCTTGAGCTGTAAGGGTGCCACGGCTGTGTGTTTTTTTCCCCACCCATTATTCCCGGTTCATGTTTTTATACATGAGTTTATATATATATATACACCTAATGGTTAAAGGTATATATATAAATTTATATATATATATATTCCATCCAAACCATACAAAATTATGTTTCTAGGATTTTCCTTATAATGCAGTATTTTATGATAAGAATTATACCTTTGAAAGGGGTATTTTAAAAAAAGACCTAACGTGTACAATCTTTATGTAAGCCTTATATACATATGTAATTATATAATTTTATTAGTTATGTATTTCAATGAAAATCAGTTTTTGATTTTTACCTTGTCTATGAAAAATATTAGATGCGAACCAGGTCTTTGTTTGAAGTGCAAACATGTAATAGTTGAAGTCGAAGTTTTATATATATTTACAGTTTCTTGATCACTAATAACCCATAAGGTTTTGTTCATTTTTTTTAAACTGAATAAATGATAGATTGTTAGTGGATTTAGATTTCAAGTGAACCATGTTTAATTTATGAGAAGCCCTATTTATATACATTGTGTATATATAACCCTATGTATGTATGTGTTTTTAAGATTAACATCTGAAAACCCTAGTTTCACGAAATGGTTATGCATGTAGAATTTTAGCGCTTGCCTATGCTGTTTTATTTTTGGGTCTAAGTATACACCAATGAACTTGATTAATGTCTCCCTTGAACTGACATGTGTGTTTTTTTTGTTAAGGATATGCTTATGCATGTTTTGAACCTTTTTCTTTGAAAAGGATATAGATTTAAGGGTTATGTTAATATGTAGAAATCCTATATTATTTTTATACCAAACTCGTTGCAGATATTTTTAGTGAGCAGAGTGTAACATCAAATTCTATGACCAGAGAAGAATAATAATTAATGAAAGGTATTATTTTTAAAGTGGTTTACTTCCACGTGTCGGAGTTTTAAAGATTGCAAGTGTTTATTATTTTTATACCAAGCCTGCCGTAGTAATTATTAGCGGATGAAGATTTTTTGCAAGCACTATGACCTGTGAAGTACAATAGTTAATGCCAAGTAGTACTTTTCCATGCACTGGAATTTTAGAAACTCCTCATTTAATAACCCTTGGGAGCAAGTCTCTCACATTCATCATTTTATGTGCTTAAATAATTGTTCTACACACATAGTATGCTTGCTTAACCATGCCTTCTTTTATTCCATATTTCCATGTTTATCTGCCATATCATGTATTTGTAAACCAGTTATGTAATTGTTACCTTATTAATATTATTCATGCATATGACTCAACGTGAAGAGGAACTAAGAACTAATTACCCAAAGTGGTATGGGACACATTGGGTAATGAGAAATGAAAATGGTATTACTCAAAGTGGTATGGGACACCTTGGGTAATATGAAATGAAAATTAAATATTCAAAGTGGTATGGGACACCTTGAATATCTGACCCTATCAACATGTGAGAAATGTATGGGACTACCCGGAATGGGGTCCGGTAAGAAGAAAACCCTCCAGGTGGGGACTGGTTAAAGTAAGCCCTCCGGGTTGGAGACCGGTAAAAGTAAGCTCCTCGATGCATCGATAGTTCTCGAGACAGTCAGATTGGGTTTTTACCCTTAGGTCATGGCACAAGGCCTTGACACCGAGATCATGAGTCCTTCAGCATACATTTATTTGATTATGACCAACCTAGTGATTTTCCGATTAGAGAAATAACCTTGGTTATAGAACCTTACCTATGAGTATCAGATTCTAAGAAAATATTCAAGATATATGATATGGAAATGTTGATGCATGTCCAGTTTCTTCTCAGGATTTTTATTACAAATTTTTCATTTCATTTATCATGTCATGATGTGTTTTTTTTAGATAATGCGCTTGTGCGCGACTCTGATAATGTTTACCCCTTGTTGTTCATGCACACCTTTCTTGTTTATGGACACTTTACTTCATGCAACCCATGCCTTTTTATTATTATGCTTATCTTTTTTACTAAGTGAGTTGATGGTAAGTGTTTTAGTGCATACGTATGAAGTACTTTAACTCTGATATATCAACCTTTGTTTAGTCTTGAAGTTTTTCTTTTAAAACTTTCTACGTATGGAAAAGTATTCTTTTTCAACGTAGTTTTCAAAAGCTATATTTAAGTATTTTCCAAAACCCCTTACTGAGTATTTCAATGCTCACCCTATGTTTTATGTTAAATTTTTACAGGTTGTTAGAGCCTTTCCTAGACTTGGATGTTTGTTCCTAGCTCAGAAAGTAATTAAGCAAAGCTGTTGTCTCTGATTCTCCAGGATCTAAACCAGAAAGTTCCTCCTGATGGGTTATGATGTGCGACTTATTTGTTTCATTTGGTGCGAAAAAAATTGCACACCATAACCGAAGCACCGACACCGGGCTACCGGGGTCGGGGCGTCATACACGCTATCACATTATTCAAAGAGAAGCGTACCGTAGAACCTTGGGGTGTTACATGACTTCTCTAATTGATACTAGGGCATCTCACTCATTTATTTCTACCTGTATCGTTAGTCATATAAATCTTACTATCGAGATTTTATGTTGTGATATAAATATTACTATACAATTTAGTATAATGAGAGGGCATGATCATCGCATTCCGACTTGTCTTTTCTCTCTAATAGATGTCGAGTTTTCTTGGAGATTTCTAGTTGTTGACATGGAATCTCTTAATATCATATTTGGGATGGATTGGATAATTTCCAATAAGGCCATGATTGATTGTTATCTTTGATGGGTATAACATACTACACATAGTGGTGTGCCTCTTTTCATTCAAGAAGAATGATTCCTAAGGTCATGCAGAGTTAGACATTTTTATATGGAGTTGTGGAAAGTGGTATTAGTGTTTCATTTTGATCTCAAGAGAGAATATTTTGGTGGTGGTCTCCCTCCAATTTTCATCAAGATTTTTATTTTTTCATTCAATTGATTGTAGTTTAACACCATTAGAAGAGTTTGAGTTTTACATTGACTTGATTTTTGATACACAACCAGTTTCCTATCACTCATACCAAATGGATCAAATAGAACTAGAAGAACTAATTTCTCAATATGATTATCTTCATGAAAAATCCTTTATTCACCCAAGTGTGTCACCTTGGGTGGCACTGGTTTTATCCTCTATGAAATCTATTTATCCCCTGACATCTTCTTTTCTCGAGATGATTCCTCATGAAATAATCTCGATGCCAAATTCCATAATCATTAGATACTATATTTATGATGGGGAGACTAATTCCTAGTGGTTGTTCTTCAAATAGGGTGTTCTATGTTTTCAGAACTATTTTGTTTCACTTTTATAAACATGGAAGGATATAATAGTGGGTTGCTAATTGTTTCCAATTTGTTGTGAACCCAGTAAGAACTAAGACATTCAACGACTTGAAGTAGCAGTTTTGGTGGCCATGTTTTTTTGACGGTTTTACCCCAATTGGGTCATTGATGGCATGGGTAGAATGGGAAGCTTTCTCTTTGTTTTGTGGGATCTTTTGTTGTTTTGGATTAGGTGGAGAAATTTGTTTACCATTTAGCACTACCACTAAAACTGAAAAAGATACATAATGTGCTTAATGTATCTCAGCTTAGAAAGAATTTATCTGACTCATCTAATGTGCTGAGTTGGTGTGATCATGAACTGGAACATGTTTTATATGTGATTGAACGAACAGTCATGGATGTTGGTTCTGATACCAAGGTACTACAAGGGAGGAAGATACCATGTTTTTGTATGATATTGAATAATAGATTTAATTCCCATGAGATGTGAGAGAGGGAGGCACTAATGATAGAACATTTTCATTCTATTTTTGAAGTGTTTCTTCATAGGTTTTCTAAGGAAAGAATAATCTTATGGTGGGGAGGTTGTAACATCCCGTTACTATTTTAGGTAGTCCAAAACCATCTTGTGTTAAATTAATATTATTTTAAATGGGAAATATGAATTATTAGTTAAAATTTGTGTCTTTGTTAAACACATCACGGAATGGTAAAATGTCCAATTTTTTCTCTTTAATCTTCAATTATATATTTTCTAAGATAAACACTGAGTAAGTATGTGTTTCTAAGATCTAAAAATCCTTGAGGAGGATGAAGTAAAAATATTAAATATATTATATTTAGATCAAACATTTTATTAAAAATATTAGAATAACTCCAAAACTGTGAATCATTTATCAAATCTAAGACCACTATTATGTAAAAAATATAATGTTTACCTAGAAGGGGTATAACATTCGATAGAGCCAAACATTAAAATTCCTCACTCATTAGTTAATGTTGTTAAATAGTATTTAATATTTTATTTATTTATAATAATTATATATCTTCCAAATGGTATGACATATGAGAATCTTGAGACCACCGATGGGTTCATAATGGATGGTTTACCATATACAGGTTATTACAATTGAATTCATCCTGTGTTTGTGCACCTCGCTTAGAAAAAATAATCCTTTTTTATTAATTCCAATTTTTAATTAATAAATCAATAATACCTCTCAAACGGCTTATCTTTAAAAAAATCGGTGACCACCGTTGGGTCCAGTATGAGGTATTTACCCTAGATAGGGTATAACATTCATTAGCAGTGGGTGTTTTTCTACTTTTTAAATTAATATATTTAATAATTTAATGATTATATTAATTAATAAAAAAATACGCCAATTATCTTTCACGCCTCGTCTTCTTCCCAAAAGGTATAACTCCATTGTGGACAGCTTTAACATCCAAAACCATCATTTTTCAACTAATTTCATCTGTTTTAGCCATAAACAAATTGATTAGGTAAAAGTAATAACTCTTTAATTTATTTCATCTTAAATAATGGGTTATATTGGATGTTTTAAAATGGATATGGGTGTGCTGCTTTTTTTGTTCTAAATCAACCGAAGATCTTGGATTTTCTTGATGGTTGATATTGTTAGGTCTCAAAGATCTCAAGACTCCCTTATGCACATTTTTTCAACACTCCTGTGGCCCTGTGTTCGATCACAGTAGTATCCCGATTTTTTTACCTGTACACAGTGCACGTTTGAAGATAAAAGGTGGGTTTTCAATTTCATTTTATTTTATTTATATATTTTTCATTTATATTAATATTTGAATCAATATTCTCCGTTCTATAACTTCTATCTTATTGATCATTATTACGAACCATCGGTGTCGTTGGACTTGCCTCGATAAGAAGAACATAAATCATCTTTTGATTAGATGACAACAATGTATTATTTATTTTTTTCCACATTTTAAATGTTGTTTTTTTAAATAATGTAATCAAAATATAGTTATTAAGAATTATCGAATTATAATTGCAATGAATTATTAAATAATAATTTAAAATAAATTATCAGGGATTATTCTTAAACTGTTTCATCAAAAAAAAAATTTAAAATTAAAAAAATATATATAATTTTCAGAAGTCATTAAATGATGGCTACATAGATTACTGTTAGATAGTTAAATAGTCATCTAAGAAAATTATCAGAGATAAATTTTCACGGTAATTTCATGGAATTACAAGCGATAATTAGAAATAATTATCAATTAATAATGATATTGGGTTATTCAAAGAATGGTCTATTAAAAGTATCAAAAGATAATTTTGTGAAATTATCAATGAATATTAAAATGATTTATCAAGGAATAATTATTAATAAATATAAACTTATAGTTATAACTAATTATCATAAGGATGTTGAGAAATGATAATTTATAAGTAATAAAATTAAGAAAAATAACATTTCATTTAATTAAGTGTGTAATTATAACATAATATTATATAATTTTCATAGTACAATTATATTTTCTTGTTAAAGTATAATTATTATAAATATAAAATGATAATTTGAAAATTTATTAAGAGCGATATATTATTATCACATGTAATATTTGTAATCAATACTTTGAATATTATCTTAGAGTGATAAAATATTATCTGATGTAATATTTTTAATCGATAATTTGAAAATTATCTAAGAGTGATAAAATATCATCGTATGTAATATTTTTAATCGTTAAATAGAAAATTATCAAAGGGAAATGAAATATTATCACATGTTATATATTCAATCGATAATTTGAAAATTATTCTCGAGTGAGAAACTATAATCCAATAGGATATATTATTTCCTTTTGAAATGAAATAAATTGTTTTGGTTATTGGAACCCATGATGAATGAAGAGCATCGATGTGTCGACGATTATGATAATAAGGCTATGAGTAGATTTATTGAAACACATAGGGTGGTTTATCATTTCCATAGATATCAGCGAACTTGAGGATGGTGGTTCTCTTTCGATATTCCAAATTGACGATCCTTGTATTGCTTGATGTAATTCAATTATTGATTTAAATTCAATTTCTAAAAATTTCTTTAATTTAAATAGATAAAAACCAGATTCTTGTGTATCATGATATTTGAAATGGTTTTGGCATAGATATTTAGAAAACCTGTAATACCAGTAAATTTTGTGTGTTTATATAAATTGGATGATTTAATTTTTTAATTTAACTTATGAATTAGATGGAAAATGATTTAAGATAAATTGTAGAATTTAATTGTGAAAAAAAACTGTGTAATGATAGAAATGATTTGAATGTATTTCAAACTTGTGAAAATTTCTTAAAATTATTTTATAGAAACCCATTGCTTTTATCTTGTGAAATGGCGTGTTTTTTGAATAAAACTTTTTTTGGTTTTAAATTGAATAAAATTGGCATATTGAAAATAAAAAAATTGGATTGATTATATTTTTATGTAGTGTTAAAATATTTCACTAATCAAATAAGATCTCATGTAATCCTTATGTAGGTAGTGAGTTATTTGGATACACAATCTGATATGACAATGTTGTAAAACATTCTTGCGGTGGGTCACATCCTTTATTGGTTGGGGAATAGTCTCCTAATGCTAGTGTTATAGGGATGTGTGTATACACATTTTTCATAGTTAACATAGAGTGTGAGGAATCTTATAACATGTTAACACTATCATACCTTTTGGCGGATGGCCATGTTTCTCGATTTTTTATTTAAATTTGAGATATAAATGAATGCCAATTGTTTTGAACTACTTTACATGCCTATTAAATTTATATGGACAGTTTTATATAAAAGTTTTAAATAAGTCCTTATTTTATAAATATTGAAAATTTTTTGAAATCATTGCTTAAAATATTTGTTTCTATCATTTGAAAATTTATAGCTTGTTTTTTTATAACTATGATTTTGAATTTCGAAACCTTTTTAATTTAAAATCGAATTATTTTAATTACATAATCTATATTTGGAATCTATTATGGAATCTTGGGTGGTATCCTACTAGGCTTAGGATCAAACCATACTTTTTCCCTCAGGTGATTGTAGACTTTCTTTTTCAAGGTTCAAGAAAATGGAAGAGACCTCTTGGAGGAGGATCCAACTGTTGAGCTTTGGTCCTGAAGAGTTATGTCCATAGAGAACATTTGATTTTATTTCCCATTTTAGTACTTGGTCAATAGTACATTGGGATATTTATTCCATCTTTTAGTCTGGTATATCACTCACAGTGGAGTTTCTTTTGTTATACGTACTTCTTTTTTTTCTTTTGCTTCCGCATTCTTATGGAAAAATCTCTCCCAATTATCTATTTTATGAGGTCGGGATCTAGTATCCGGCACATGGGGATCGGGAATACCCTTCAAGCTATGTTATGGCCAGATCGGTTATCAGGTTACTAGGGGACCTCGGCTGGTTTGTGAAAAGTAGTATGATGAATGGAATCAGAATAGAACATACACAGTAAAACTAATAATGGAAAATTCAATAAAATATGTTAGATGATAAATAAAATATATTAAAATCAATAAGACATAAAATTCAATAGAGTTGATGAAATATAAATCATACTATAATAAAATCATCAATCAATTATTTATAGAAATAATGTTTTACTTTGAAGATAATAATTATTTTGGAAAAAAAAATTCATAAAACAAGTAATTAGGTATTGTAGTTCTTCCATGATTAAATGAGTGGTTTTAAGAAAATTAATGTGCCATAAGATAGTTTATATAGTGTACTTGAAAATGTTATGTATTTGGGAAATTCCCTTGAATCTGGCTTGTTTATCGAGATGATTTGATAATGGTCATCATAAAAAATTTAACTCCCCATAATATTAAATGATGATATAATTTATTTGGTAATATGGTAGGAGGATGAGTTATTAGATATAACATTACTTATAATCATTCGGATGATTTTGTTAATATTTTTATTTTTATAAACTAGTTTTTTCGAAACAATTAGTATTATATATATACTAGTATCATATTAGTACATAAGACAAATTATATTTTTTTTATTGGGTTAAAAAAATGCATCATGACTAGCCTTGATGGATAAATTGAAGAAAAACATTTCATCTTCCATGGAGGATGTCCATCAGCACCACCCGGATGAAAATTGCATTTTTAAAATATAAAAGGGTGATATAGTGGATTGAGGAAATATATTCCCTTACCATGATATCATTACATTATATAGATTATAATAGAGTCAGTAGGACTATTTTGAAAGATGCGGTGATTGGATGATAAGAAAAATACTAAATATAAAGATAAAAGAAAAAGGAAGAGGGATTACCTATTGCAATGTCCTCCTTGAGAACCTCATTATAGAAAGAGGTTTCAGTATTTTGGAAAGACCAAGTGCTCTTAGTTATGGGGACATACTATGTAATAGCATTTGGATATAACATTGATAAATTTAGATTCCTATATGTATGAGGGGAAGAGGGATAAGGAGTGGTTTAATAGTGAAGGAGAGGAGAGATTATTTAATATATTATTCATTGTTTTATTTTTTTTCATAAGTAAGGAAATAGTGTTGATTATTTTGAACAAAAAAATTAATAACTTCATGTGGGATTGAACCATGTCTTCTCAAATCATCCATACCTCCTCTATGAGTAAATGACTCATTTATTTATCATTTATTGTTAAGTATTGTATTTTACTATTCAATAAAAATTCATATCTTTCAGAAAAATTAAAAAAATTAACATCACAAATTTATATGTGTTTTTTTTAAAAATTGAATAAAATTATCATAATATTTTTATAAATATTTTAAATTTAAATTTTAAATAAAATCATTACATAATTTAAAAATAAGGAATTTAAATTTGAAACTGAATTTATATTAGTTTCTAAAATTTGTTAATGTCTCGTAAATTATCCAAAAAAAATTAAAAAAAATATTTATTTATGAAAAAAATCTATGAATATGAATTATATTTCAATAAATTTATTAATAAAAAAACTAATTAAATAATTATTAATAAAAAAACTAATAATACATAATTTTTAAT
This sequence comes from Viscum album, assembly GCA_963277665.1. Taxonomy (NCBI): domain Eukaryota; kingdom Viridiplantae; phylum Streptophyta; class Magnoliopsida; order Santalales; family Viscaceae; genus Viscum; species Viscum album. The sequence goes on along the minus strand of OY728157.1, from coordinate 36,990,371 downwards.
TTTTAAAATGATCAATCTCATTTATAGGGTCCTATGTTTTTTTATCCTTACATTGGTGAGGTTAATATACATAAGGATCATATTACAATTCATATGGGTAAATTATTATTCATAAATTTCAGGTTATAATTCATTAAAAATTTCAGTTTGTCCTATTAGACTCTATATATCTTAATTATCACAAATGTGGATGTCCATTTTTCAAAATTCAAAACACAAATGTAACAGAACTATATTTATGGTATAGGTTATAATAAAAAATTGTTGTTTCAAAGAGACTTATTGATTCATATATTAAATAATATTAAATTTATTTTTAAAACATAAGGGTTTTACCCATTGGATTGGTTATAAATGTATCCTATAATGGATTTTTTATGCAACACTAAAGAAGTTTTCTAAAGTAGTTGTATCATCATTAACTGCTTGTTCATTTTTTTCATCCTCCAACAAATTAAATATTATTAAACCATGAAAATATGGTAACCAAATTATCATAGTTATATTATTAATTTTTATGTCATGATAATAAAATAAACATCTCCTCCACCCTCAAATGGGAAATGAAACTCTTGATCCAATGTACAGTGGACTACTTCTTCTCGAACATATTCATTTCATTTTCTATTAAATCTTCTAATAGTTGGGTTTGATGATGTATAATTAATTTATATATAATATCCATATTCATAATGAATTATAATATACCATATAACTTAATACATTACATTATATTGAGAATATGACAGCAATGCTCATGTGTACGTGAAACTACCGCCTTTAGAAGCGATGCGATTCATTTTTAACATACGTATTATTTGGAAAGATAATATAAAAATTTTATTTAAATAAAACAAATTAATGAATTATTAATAAATTATTAAAATACATATATGTTATTTTTTTTACCATACCATGCATTGAAATAACGAGAACATCTTTTGTGTGTATGGTAGAAAATTGCCTCACAAGTGATGTGATTTGATTCTATTATGGAAACACATATATGATATATTTAAGTGTATTTAATGAAATATATTTATATTTATTATAATTATATAATTATAAAATAATATTTACCTTCATTCCCTCCAGATCTTCATAAATTAGAATTGTTACTCATCTGTGTGTACGACCAATAGACTCAATGATTGTAACATATATATTTTTTTATAAACATATTTAATTGTTGGCCAGAAATGTGTAATTTATATATATAAAATATTATTATTTTAATATTACCATTCTATACAATTTTAAATTAAAATCTCATTGAACATAGGGATCTTGAAAAAGTGATTTTGGACTTACAAGTCGTTTTTCATTTAAACATTTGACATGTAACAAAATGGATATATAATTGAATAAAAAATTGTTTAAAATAAAATAAATTGAATAATGAACTAAAAATATTTTTATAAAGTAAATAATTAATAATATTATATTATTATGGATTATTATGAACACATGTGACCATCTGGGGCTTGAGATATATATTTTAATATCAAAAAATCCTTCATTGAGACCTAAGATCATTTTTCCACTAAATTTAGTTAATATTGTCTATATACTGAAGAAATATATAAAATAACATGAATAAATTTTACATTATAAAATTTAAATATTCAATTTATCTAGTTACTTCATGAAAAGAAATTCTATAAAAGTTAAAATTATTTTAACGGTTTATCCCTAAAACTCGTTTTAACTGGGAAGTTTTAATCACACATTTTCGTTAAAGGAAATTGAATAGTTATTATCTAATAAAGCACTTTAATTTTATTATCTTCTTGTTATAAAAAATTTTCAATTAATAGTAACATCTTCATCATTATGGTACATAAATGTTTTGAATTATTTTATGGAATATAAAAAATATTTCTCTCTTCTGTCGAAAACCATTTATTTTCAATTTCCATGTTTTATTATAAAATTTTAAAATATAATATTATTATATGATTTCACAAAATTCACTTTTTCGCTTTTTAACTATTTAATTTTTTTGAAAAAAATTGAATCTAATTGTCATTATACGTATTACTGACTGAATGGCCAAAAGGCCTTAATTTTTATTTATTCTTGAATAAACCCCATTTTAAGGAGAAAGGGGGAAACCTCACAAGACTTCAAAGACATAGATACATAATCATAACCCGGTGCAAAAACAAGACTACTAAAAGTACTCATCCCCAGCATCAACATCATTATGGAAAGCCTCCATCAAAGCATAACTACTCAGCGAGCTGTTCCATGCAAAAAAAATTCATGGACCTGAAACCAATGGTCAATACATACCCTCTCAATCTTCCAAATCTGAGTAGCCGTGCACAGTGAAAGCTACCTTCTCTAAATCCACATCTGAATGTGTGTGAGATGACTGGTATTTTAGATTTTTTATATGCAAGGAGGAATACATTATAAGTATCTATTTGTATGTTTTAAATAATATGGTTTCTATAATATTTTTTAAATTGTTTTCCTAAGTGGATTTTAATATAGAATGGTTATATTCATTAATTTTTTTTTAAAATTCTTTAAAGTGTACTTATTCATCAATAAAAAACCATTAATGATATGTATTTATTTTAAAATGTTTACATGTTTTTGAAAAATATATTTATTTAAAAATTTCCTCTAATTTAATGGTGTAATGAATTCTGTATGTTCTATACTCAAATTCACACCTTCTGAAATTTATTTTGATTATGATATGTGGAAATACTATTTAGCCCATTTTCATTCCATGTGAAATTCTTATGTGTATTCCACTTGACCTATTTCTTTTTGTGGAACACATATTAATGATCTTGAAAGAAATTTATAGATTCATAAGAGAATTATATACCACATAAATTTATTAGGTAATGTTTTTTTCTAGTTTGAATCCATGTATGTGATAGGCATGTGAGTCTTATTTGTTATGAGAATCTATCAACAACGTGATGTGGTCTTTGAAATAATCCTTGTCTTATGTCTATATCATGTTTTATTTTTTCCCCTATATTACTATGGTTCCATGAACTTATGATTCCATGTAATTACTTTTATTATTTTATATTATTTAACATGATTTTTCTCATATTATTATATCATATTATAAATTTTACTCACATGTTTGGTTTTCTTAAATTTTGTATTCCCTTAATGGGATTTTTATCTCACCACTTTTGTATATATATTATCCATGTTATCGATTGGTTTTTTATGAGCTCATAATTATTTAATAGCTAATTATGGATAATAAAATTAATATTACTTTTATTTTATGATCTCATTAAGGTATAATAAACCATGTATTCCGCGGGAATTATGCCTCATGGCCATTGGGCTATAATTAATATATGTATTTTATTAAAATCATGTAATGATATATATATATAAGGCTCGGATCACTATATATAAACAACATGTTTAATATATAATAATCTGATAATGTAAGATGAGATTATGTGACACATAAAGTTCATGTTTTGGTACATATCACAAGTGTCTATGGGGTGGCTTAGTTTGGAGAGAGATGGCTAAGGAAATGGGACCTTGGGGGAGAGTAGCAACCCATTGGGGATGTGGGAGTAGGGTGACCTTGACGTTTAATTGTTATAAAAATTCATTTCTTGTATATGTTACGTGGTGTAAAATATCCATAGTGAGGAAAGGTATTGTTCGTACCTATTTTGGTGATGTGTTATTATCACTATTGTTCACTATGATTTATAATGATTTTATTGAATTTTTCATGAGAGGTTCCATGGATGATCCTACAGGGTATATTACAATGATCACCCATATATATATATATATAGTTAAACTATTTTTAGTTTATCATGATAAGGATGGATATCATTCAAGATATTACTATCATGTAGGTTTGAATGATTTGTTTGGGGTTTGTGGTGGTTTCATATTTATCATTTGGTAATTTTAATTTTTCATTCAGTTTTTTCAATAGTATATGTCACATAAAGTATAAACATTTTATTTCTTTCAGACATATGTCTAGACCCATTTTTATTGGTGTATCAATCTTGTTTTTATCCTTATCATGTTATCTTAGAGGGTAATCAATCCCAAGTGTATTCGTATTATAAAATTTGGTCAAATCGCCAACCAAGGGCCTACTGGAGGTGGGTTTCAGGCAGCCCCCGTCTCTCATTGCAAATTTTCAACCTAGGAGGGGTACTCCGTAATTGTATGGTGTCATAGAAGATATTTTATTAAATTAATATTTTTTATAATATTTTTCAAATATAAATAATATTATAATTTTATGATGTCAAATATAACAGTTATAAGGGTCTAATTACTGTTATTGTTCAAATAAACATGTATTTTTTAATAAATGTGGAGTATTTATTTATAATGTGAATTATCATATCTATAGAGGTTTTTTATAAAATTATATTTTTTAGAATCATTATTTATTTATTATAAAATGGGGAGTTTTTCATAATTTCATGAGATTTTCGAATTTTTTGGTAAAAATCAAATATTTGTATAAATTAAGACAAAATAAAAGGCACAAAATTGATATATAAATAATATAAGAAATATTAATGACCAAAATAACGTCTACTGATCAAAATATTTTATTTTAATTAAATATTATTATTATTATAAACCCTTAATGATTACTATAAAACATATATATATATTTATTTGTTTTTAAAATCATTTATTTATAAAAATAACTCATTTACACATCCCAATGTTTATTTTTTTTAAGATTTAGATTCATAAACATATAAAATAATATAATGAAATCATAGTTTGATGAAACCAAGGTAAAACCCCATGGAATGGTTTGTGGATTGGATATATTGACCATATACAGTGCAAGACCTATGTTTACATATTAATAATATATTCTACACACTAATATTAAAAATGAAAAGAACCGTCTATTACTATTCGCAAACAATAATTATATATTGAAGTTACTCTAGTATTACATTTATATAAAACTCATAATTTTTTCCCAAACTATTTGGAATCACTCCCAACGCTTTTAAAATCATCCTCTCAGGGTTAGGGACTCTCTCCACACAATCTTTTTATTTCCTGTACACTCCATGGACTAATCCACTTTTTATTTCAACTCTTCCATATTATAATATGTTTTTATAAGATAAAATTATTTTCAATATTATTTACATGTAATGGGAGTCCTAATTTAACTCTCAATTACCCCATACATAAACCATTATATACACTAAATAATCTTCTAATATTTATCCGATATTTTTTTCAGTCATTTTTATATTCAATACCAATCTACAGTTCCACTGAAAGGTCATTACCTAGTTATATCTATTCATAATTGTTTAGGTAAATCCTTTTATGTATCCTAAACTCCATAATAGTGTTATTGAATATGATTAAATACATCTTTATGCTGCATGATCTGTGTGGAACACTTACTCTTGTATATGATATTAATGTTACGGGTGGGCATTTAATTATGTAGCACTCTAATTCATTGGTTAATGTATTTATATTTGGATATTCCATATATAGTGATAGTTAGGAGATCATAATCATTTTATTTTTTAATATATTTGTGGTAATCCCAAAGTTATTTTTTCTATTTTCTTGATTTGTGTTGTTTCAAAATAACAACGTTTCCTTTATGTTATCATCGTATGTCATGATTTTTTGTTCATGTTTATGATTATCAACCCTTTTATGATGCATTAATATGATTATTGAATCACATGTACCACATACACCATTTTTATTTGATTATCCTCATTTTTAGCATTATATATAATCACTTTCTTATGGATGTACGCATGTTACCCATGACGATTTATAAAATCTGGAAAATTTAACAGAAGATTATAGGGTTTTTATTTATGAATATTTATTTTTGCTTCGTGCTATTATTTGATGTACCAAATTACCCAATGGAACTATGAATCATGACATTGTGTTATTTTATTATTTCTTTCATTATGAAATAAATCAAAAAAATAGAGTGTATGAATGATATGTGATGTCATATCTCATGGATGAAGGGTTTTTTAGTGGTAAATACAAATATTATTATATCATATCAATCTAATAAAAATCATCAACATGGTCCATGTATATCATTGATTTGATGAATTTTTCTTTAATTCTTAGTGACCTCGACGATGAAAAACTGTCAAGAACACTTGGAAACTAACAATGACCTTTAGCGGACTACAAAAATTATCCATTTATGATTTATACAATCATTGAGATATTATCTTCAAGTGATTTATCAACTTGATCATCAAAATCATCTCCAAGACCAAGCTATGATCCACTAAGAATGCTTCCCAATCTCTGACCAACATAGTAGGAATTTTAAAAGCTATCTATATGAGTCCACAAAGGGTTCCATTTTAGTATAGGACTAGTATATATTATTGTTGTAAAATTAAACCAACCAAAAAAATCCCACACACAACTAATTTTAAAGACACAAGCACAAATCATTTCATTAATAATCTATTTTCCCTAATTTTTCTACCCATATATATAAATATGTTCCTTTATTCTCAACATGACCTAATATATCATAATCTTTTAGAGGCCTATCAAAACATGAGATTTTAAAAGAGGATCCCCAATGAAAATTATTGAATACAAACCATCAGGAAACCTAATAATCTCATTAACATCCAATTTTCTGATATCCTAAGTGTAAGTTGTATGAGGAATAAGAATACTGAAAAATTATTTGGTTAGTGGGTCAGTCAACATCCAAATTAAATTATTTATTTAAGGAGTATATAAAACGTCACCAGGAGTCCATTGATATGTTTTTACATTTCCATTCTATGAGTAGTTGCAGATGAAATATATTATAAGGTTTTTAATTATTATTATTGATACTTTGATATGTATAGTAATCGAAATCAAAATTAGTTATTTCCCATTTTTATACCCGAAAATTATTATTTATGCATCTTATAATAAAAACAATATGAATTCTTTGGTGATATTTCATGGGAATGATGATAATCCCCCATCACAGCCTTCCCCAATGATGATATAATTCAATAATAGTTTCTAAGGTAATGAATGTCCTCTACAGATAGAGACTATTCAAAAATGGTCTCACCACCATATAAATAATTCCTAATACCTAATAAATCAACATCAAAATATTCATTAAATATTATCATCCTATGAAGAGATGATTTTAGTTGAAAATTTCTAGAAAAACAATAGTTATAATCATCCTAGATTCCAAGATTTATGCACAAAAATGGTTTTCATGAGATTACTCTCCTCATTTATTCAAAACATATTATGGAATATTCCATCAAAGGGAAAATGGTTTCTTTTCTAGGACTGTATTATTTTTCAATTTAAAATGATTATAGGTAATATAAACATTTACTCTAGTAAGGATTCAAATAATTCAATGAAAATATATAACTCAATATCTTGTGATGAGAGTAAATGGTAATCCGTCAAATGAAATGGTTGATCTATCAAATGTTGTGGGTCTGTATCATTATTGTCAGATATAAATCATGTGTATGCTAATTCTTCTCATCTGACTGATGATAATGAGACTCATTATCCACCACATAGTCACACTGTAATAGATCACATCCCAAACTAAAACCTAAATAATCAAAAATGATAACATAAACATATCTATCAGCTATATGAGCTGGAACTAGACCTGAATTAAAATCATGATTCAACACATCAATGTAATTATTAAATTTCAATTAAAAATTTAACATCACTCAATTAGATTTGAGATAACTCAATATGGAATATATTTCCTATAAATATCTCATAAACTAATGATAATTCCCTACTAAACCAAAGAATATATAAATGTATTATACATTTCAAATTTCCTCCCATGAAATAATTGCATTCTCATTTTGAGGGTATACTCAAATACTATATACTACAAATATGTGATTCAAGAACATAAACTCAAAAATCAATAATTGTCACATCAAATGATCAAAATATAGTCATTGTTTCTTAATTATTTACAAAAAATATCTCAAATGACGTATTAGATCCTCTAAAAATTTTGAGTGAACCTATACTTAATCCATGAATACCCTATATGAAGAATCAATAAACTGGCATAATATCTTGGCAATTATCTCCATTACAAAATATGAGCATTGGACATGATTAATTGGATGATAATATAATCAATGTGTTCATACCTACTCAAAAATATGGGCTTTGGAATATCACACTCTTTGATCCCTGGTCGGTGGTGACCACACTAAAGAACAATCATAGAGAACCATTCCATCACATTCAGCTAATAAAATAAATCATAAATATGGAGAAATTATTAATTTTTTTTATCATAACCCTGTAAAAATTGTGATAATAAATACAAAGGATAATGTATCCATCGACCTTCTTGGTGAAAAGCATCAGTGATTAATAAGGTGAAAACTATATTAAATTAATATTTTATACATCAATTCATCAAACTGTTAAATTATTTATTTTAGTTTACCAGATTCCCTAACATAGAAAGAAATTGATATTAGTTGTGTACCACCACCATGTTTATTGATAACTCTTCCTCCTTATCTATTGGTAGAATAGAAAAAATATGATCGAAAAACCATCGGAAATTTAATAGAAATTTAAGGATGATTATAGTAAGTGGATTTTAGATCAAGTTAAAAATCATTCAAGGATTTCATCTTACCATTCACTAGATGAGTAGGCCCATTTAAGTTAGAAATTAGGTCTCACTTTCAAGAATGGAACTCCACATTATGGGTAGAAAATGATATTGACTACTAGTAATAGTTAATATGTGCTTTGGAAGAAACCAACAAGTCATTTTTGAGTATAAAATATAAACTATTCCTTTAAAAAACCAATAATCCCTGGATACATTGATATATAATAAAAGGAAACAATTTTTAGGAATTATAGACCACACTACCTCTTCATTTAGATGGGGGTTACAATCTTCGTCATAGAATATATGAGCTCCATTTTAAGATTAAATAGGCCATAGTGAAGATTTATATAAAACAATGAGAGGCAAAAATATTAGATGTAGTAGTCAGAAAAGATGATGAAATAGAAAATGTACCTCTAAATGTTGTAGTAACCCCATTAATTCTCATTGTAGAATCATCCACTACGTGAGGTTTTTTATTTCATTTGAAAATGAAAGGAACCCCAACATTCATAAAGTATCTGACTACGCTAAGGATACCCATAGTCATAAAGAGTATGTTCCTAAACATATGGAATTGAAAACATGGAAAATACACTACAATTATAATTAACATCTATATTAGCTTTAATCCTTTAGAGCTTCCCTGGAAGAAAACATTGAGTTCCCAAACATTCATAATTTCAACAAATTAATGAATCATTAATAAACAATTTAGATTATCTTTTTGAATATTTATTAAAGGTCTATGAAAATGATTTTAAATATGGTGATTATTTGTATTTGAATTTATCTTTTATTAAATTCAATTGATTCTAACAGGAGAAGGATGAGGAATAGTTAAAAATAACATAATTTCAATTTCTACCTCATAAATTATATACCTATCAAAAATATTAATTAATGTCAAATACATTGATATGATGACTTGATAAAAGATATATAATCAAAACCACATAATAAAAATATATTCTCTTTTCTTCACTCTGGAAATCACTTTTGGTGAAAATTGATCGAGCTCAGTAAAATAATTATCTTATTGATTTACTAACTATTCAACATTTTTGAATGTTTAGAAACTATATAGACATTGAAAAAATCATTATCCTTAAATATTATTTATCCATAAATAGTAACAATCCTGATTTCCACTTGAAGAACTCAATTTTAATTTATTAAACTATAGAATCCAACAATTTCCTACATGTCCCCTTAAGATGGAATATTTCCCATTTCATCTTAATGGAATCCAATAACTATAATAACTCTATGGGTCATTTAATTTTTTCTTACTGATCATTCACCTCATATAGATTTTATATTCCATATAATGATTGTGGTTTATGTTTTATAAACACTAGGTATTAATATCTATTTCCATCACTTTAATGTTTCACCTCTATATCCTAAATGGGGGATGGTGTGGGTAATTGGTACATATTGTGGACTACAAATAATGTTTCTTATAAAAGGATCTAGTTGACTATAGTGTTTTCTAATTGTGTATTTTTTGTATCTCCCACTTGATTCTGGACGAAAATCCATCGTAGAGAAATAGTACAAAAAATATAAACTAAAAATAAGGAATCACCAGCCAAGAGGAACATAATCATCAACTATATAGATTGGAATTCATAATGAGAACATAAATATAGACCAAGGTTTATGAAATTTCAAAAATCAGAATAATTAACTTCTCAAAGTCACTTTTCCCATAACCTATCAAAACTAAAGGATTACTATGATGATATATAGCATAGAAATTATTTATAACCTACCTTAAATGTAATGATAATCCTACCACCATTATACCAAACAATTATAAAATACATAATTACATCAAATAATAGAAAAACATCATTTGTTACTAATTTTTCATTAACCAACCGAAGTGACATGATAAAATGAAAATCAAGTCATCCATAATATTGATTGAAGTGTGTTATTGATCACCAAATGATAGAAAATACTTCCTAAATTTATGAAATTATCTAGGGGAATTATTTTACTATAATAATAACCAAAAATATTTATGACTAAAGATTATATATATAAAAATTCATTTTATGAAAATATATTAAACAAGGGAGAATTACTCCCAAAAAAGTACCCACATAACCGAAGGTAAAACAAAAATCCAAGACATAACATAAAAGAAAAATGATAATAACACTATGATATCATCATAATAGATTGATCAAATACTCTTCTTATCATCACCAACACTAATTAATCTACTATTAATAACACCCACATCCTCTAATGTGATACTTTCCCTTTTCCTTGATGTGGGGAAATATAGTCAGCATAATCCCAAAGGCATATATATTGTATGATAAACTCAATCATAGTGTAATACCCCTAATCATAGGAAAATAAGTATATATGAAATAAAACAATTTTGATCAATTTTTAAAAAATACCATGATATGACTTTTCAAAATTTAAAAAAAAATTCAATTATAAGTATAAAATATTCTCTTATAAAAATTCATGTCAAAACATGCATGAAAAAGAATATCTATTAAAAAAATGTGACTAAATAATTTTATAAACAATGTAATCTATAAATTATGTAATATTATAGCCCTGTGGTTTTATTCCACGTGGTAATTCAAACCATGGACTAAGGCTCCACGTACTCTCCGTGAAACACAATGTCTACATTGAAAACATACTTCGACCTCAGAAATATGGGTAATTGGATTCCACCCCAAAGAGTTATCCCACAACAATAATCATGATTAATTATAATTTTAATCATTAATCAATTACTAGGAAGAGCTAATGAAGACGTAGTTGGAATACCCTAGACTTCCAACCTAGAAACCTAGGCTCCAACCTACTTTAGGGAAATAAATTAACGGAAAACAGTTATTCTCCAATCAATTTCTAAATTAATCAATTATGAAACCCTAAATCATATTTTCATTAATACATTTCACATAAAAATTTAATATAAAAATTTTTTCCTTTAAACTCATTCCTTTCAAAACAATTCATTTCATTCAGAATCCATAAAATGTTCTAGAATTCATATATTAAGAATAGTCATCAACTTCATTTTATAAACTATTCAAACAAATAAAAACCAATTTCAATTAATTGAAACATTATTTAAAATTTCATTTAAAAAAATTATTCTTTACACATCATAACATTTCTGCATAATTATTGAAAATATCAATTCATTCTTTAGAAATAAATTTAAATTACATTTGAACTCAATCCTAAAATAAAAAATTCAATTTATTGCAAAATTTTTATGAAACCACCTATATAAATTGATGGAATCAATGATACCCCAAAAAGGTATCCACATTATACGATATGAAATTTATAACGAACCATGATGGGATCTTAGAATTACAATCAACTAATCAACATCTAGAACATGAATCACAATCCCATAATAGATCTATATGAAACCCAATAATATCATGTCACAAACCATATATCCAGCATAAATAGGCCTAATCTATAGTCTCATTCTATAAGAGTAGATAAGATCTAGAAATAAATTAATAAAAAATAATTTGTATATAACATTGAAAAATTGATCCCAAATCATGATATCCACTTAAATTAATCATTAGTACACACTGAATCTCCAAAACCTCCATGTGTAGCATCACTAGTCAAAATCATATTTTATCAGAAGAATAATGAGGGAAAATAGATGAGTTTTATGTTCTAAAATACTTATTAGGAATAATTAATTCATGAATCTTTGTTTGGATGAACTATTTGGAAGACATTGCAACAATTTATGGCATACTAGTGGATTTACATTGTTTTGATATAGTGTTTAACATTCTATGTTCCAAATATGTGAACCAACTCTATTCAAAGTCACATATTTTATATGGAATGCATCAAGGATTAGAATAGAATTACCCTTAAATATTTCCCATCATTAGGGACTCCAACACAAGATAAACAGTTTCTAGGGAAGAACAAAATGGGATTTATTAATTATTCACTACCACTGAACATTATTATAAAAAATGAACAACTTTTAGAATTCATTTAAAATGTCATGAGAAAAGTTTGAAATTAAAAAGATTAAAAATATATATCAATTCTCCAATGAAACATTTTAATATCATAAAAATATTAATAGGGAAATAATATTAGAAATACAATCCTTAAATATAAAATAATAATAATTATGGGTTACACTTGAACTCTACATATCAAGGCCATTTGGTTTGATTTTACCAATAAAAATTTCACTCTCATGACACACACAATCTAGGCCTTGATTGATAAATTTATATTGTTTGAATGAGTCTAAATATTAAAAAAAAATTATGTTTTATATTTAGGTGTAATATAATGACATTATTTAATCATAATAACTAATTTAATTACTAGATAATTATATTGGTTACTAATAAAAACTATTAATCCCTTGGTAGAGGATTCATCACACAAAACATTTTCAAACACAATGGTTTAGAAATATATATGCCTAAAAAATTTATGTAGTTTCTATATATCTCAAATAATTTTATTCCATATTAATACAATAAAATATTCAAAACAAAATGATTAGAAATTTATACTTATCTTATAATAAATAAATAATACAAGCGATATATATGTAAGAAGGAATAATATAAGATATTCATTCTTCAAGAGATATCCATCCTTATATTCCAATATAAATAGATATAAAAAACTAATATATTACCATAAAAATATTATTTCATGGAAATCGTTATATAAACTAAATGAAAACAATTTAACATATTATTGTGGAGTTAGTTGGGATAAGTGGTTACAACTCTAAATTGTTAAATTTGAGCAAAACAATACACCCAAATTTCCTCAACTGGTTGACCCTATTAAATCCTGATAAGTTTTTTTCTAAAAGGAACAAAATTAAGAAAAATTATTTTATTTTTTATTAAAACGTGACTCGAATAAAATCAAATATAAAGATGTCAAGTCCCTTATAGTGAGTTGATTTACATATCAAAGTGTCTAATATAGGTTTTTATTCACTACCTGTTTTCTCACATAAATATAAGATCCATTAAGGATTCGACAAATGAGTATTTTATCCTATAATGAAAAGAACCAATAATTAAATTTCATATAAAAATATGTGATATACAAATATTTATGCAAATGATAACAGAAAGTAGTTAAAATTGATAAGACAAAAATTTCCATCAAATTTCAAAATACATACTCTAATTTCAATGTTCATTTAATTTTCATATTTTACTAGTTGTTTGGAATTATATCATTTATTACAATCAAAATATTATTTTCAAAAATTTATTTGGTTAGATATTTAATATTTACCATTTTCATTCCTATTAAAAACCCATTTATAAAATTTTATACACTAACCGAACCCAAAAAACACAGTAAACAGTGAAACAATTATCCAAAATTTCATCATAGAAGTATCATCACACTAGCATTATTTAATGTAGTACTCAAACCATGTTACATCACATAATATTTTTTATCATTATATTAACATTAAAACATCCTTTATAACTGACCTTCTTAAATAATGTAATACACATTACTCAAGAGACAATTTATGAAAAGTTTTATTCATTATGAAAATAGGTAGAGTCTCTATATTTTTGAAATAATTCTCATTTATATACACAAAATTTATGATACTAATTCTATAATTAGTTATTTTATATGATTCATTATAATACGTTAGGGTTGGTATGTAATATTGATAAAAAGGTTATGTGATGAGGTTTTCACTTATGTCCATTTCCTGATTGAGGTCAAAATAACTCAATGATATATACCTCACACAATTCCATTTCAATTGAAATATCCTATAAAATGTAACATATATAATTTATTTTATTAAAAATTAATTAAAATGGTTACAATGATTAATGATTCCTTTTTATTCATCAATATTGTTTTTATCAAAATTTTTTATTTTTTATAACCATTTTAAAATTAATTTTTTCAGAATACAGTTAAAATAATGAAAAAATGTTAAATGAATTATGAATATTATGTTTCCCATAAAAAAATAAAAACTACTGAAACAAAATCCTTCAAAATATTTCATAATCCCAAAATATCCACTATAAAATAAATTCTTACAAATAGTAATCATGATCAATAACCATGAAAAACACCAAGTGTTTGGATAGAAAAATACAGAGATTGAATTTTTGTTTAACCATTCTAGTAATTTATGGTTTATATGGTTTTTTATGAAGGGTAAATGAAAAATTATGTGTTAAGGGTATATGAGAAAATTAAAAATGTGTCCCCATTCATTTTTACCCATAACCTTACATTAAATGTGTTTTTAAAGAGAATAAAATAATGATATAATTATTTAATCAAAAATGTTGTTCTCTCAATGAAATAAGAGTATTAAGAATCAATATGAAAAATAACATTAATGTGCCTCATGGGATAAGAAATTTTATTTCAGTAATCCACTCATGGAAATGTACTTAAATAATACCTTAACTTTTATATAGATTTCTTAACATTAGAAAAATTAAAAATTAAAAAATATTCTTAATCATTTGAAATTCAGGGATTCCAAATTTGAATATTTATAAAAATAAAAATATCATATAAATTTTATTTATGCATTTGGTTATTGTAAATTTTAATATCATTAAAAAAACATCAAATGATAAAAAGCATTCATAATATAAAAATGAAAAATAAAAAAAAGGAATAAGAATTTTACAACATAACTTATAGATTTTTCTCTATTACCCTCACAAAAAATTACACTTTATCCTCAATGTGACCCAATGTAATGATATATACTATTAAAATATAAAATTAGAATTAAAAAAATAATAAAAAATTATTTAGTTATGTGATAAAATAGAGACACAATGTGATGATTATGTTATATAGTGTGATGGTATCACCTATGTTTGTAGTTAATCCATTAGAGAACTGCTTTAATCAACAATCATATATTGTGAAGCTTCTTCCAATAGCAACACATGTTATCTCCACTATACTATAAGTAAAAAATGGATATTTCATAATGGGATAACCATTATGAACACTAATTATCAGGAATTAGTTTCAGCATTGAACTATAGCAGATTTCAATATCTCACACATTAAACACTCTCTGCTAGATCATCTAATTATGGGTTTCTTCTGATCCTTCATTATTTCTCCTAGAGTTATTATAATCTAATAATAAAATCATCAAATTCTTATGAATTTTAAAATTAAAATGTTCCCTACTTGAGATAAATATATATGGTAATTATTTATTTCTCAACATGATTGATTCACATCTACCATAGAAGGAAAGAAATTATTTCCATAAAATGATCAAGTAATGGTATATGTTGATTTTATCTTAGTATTTTTCCCTTTATTCCCAAATCACAACATCTATGTTCTCTGTCTAATATATTCTACATAGTTTCATGGTATTCCCAAATTTATTTTTCAATTTTAAATTATATATTTTATCTCACACATTTGTCTAGGGTTGTACGGATTCATAATATTTTCTGTTAAAAAATATTTTCAATGGTGTGAAACCAATTTTTGGGTGTAACTATGGGACCCTTTTTCACCGTGGATCTCATTTTAATATACCAATCCTTTAAAAATTATATGTCCTGAAATATTATCTAAAATAAGAGAATCATTAATCCTTATGGATATTTATTCCATAAAATTTATATTATATTTCATAATATTGTAATGTACATATGGATAAATGAACTAGGAAACATACCCATATGATATATTACTCGATCAAAAAATCACATAAAATAATATAAGATATTGAGGCTTCTTATTTCCACTTGAAATATTTAAACGGTTTTGGAAATGTGGTCATGAATTAAAAAAATATGTGCACCATGAAATATGATATTCCAATAAAATATAATGTCTATGAATTTAATTGAACATAGTTATGGCCATTGATTCCACCAAAAGTATGTGTGTTGGTAAAATGAAAAAAATACACAACCTCATGTAAAAAAACACATTTTCTTATGAATCATTAACATAACACACACTAATTTTATGTATCAACCAATACATATTAACTAGATTCCCTATTCTATATAATTTTTTTAATATTATTTTTTGGGACTTCAATAGTTATAGTATAATTAACCAAATCCTCATACCATGCATTTTTTCTGGATAATTCATAAATATTCAAATCATGAAATCTATATTGAAGTTGTACAAAGAATAAGGTGTAATCCTATGGTGTGTAAATGATACTACTAAATTATTTTATGAGAAATATTTTTCATCCATTCCGTTCATTTATATCATTGCCAATATCCGGAAAAGTGATAACCAAATGTATAAGTGTCAAATTCATACTTATATTCACTATTAATTAACTCAATGATTCATGGTCATAAAAAAATAATGTAGGTCCCAATAAATTAGAAATTATTATATATAAATAAAATATAATATATTGAATCTCATTTACCAGTTTTGAGTAGTTTTTTTTTTGAAGGAATACAATTTTGTAGTGGCATAACAAATGATTTTTCAATGTCCCTCATACCTATATAATAAGACCACTCCATATATGGATTTTGAAATGTCATACATAATCTTGAATAGACGATAGAACAATATGGGATATATGATCATAGGAGCATTGAATCTCTTTTAAATATTACCAATGTTTTCCATGAAATAATCTAAAATAAAAATAAGAATCTTTTTTTAATAATAAAGATAACAATGCAGAAATCCTAACTAATTCTTTTATGAAATGTTCATAAAATAGATATTACATAGAAAATTTTTAACTCCAAAGACACATATAAGATAATGTATTTTTAAAATAAAAATATAAATATATCTGTCAATATTAATACAATACTCATACACTACATAACCTTCAAAAACACCTTTATCTATAATTAAATTACATTTTACAAAGTTCAAACTAATTTTAGAAGAAAAAAAATTGATACCCAATATATCCAAATATATATATATATATATAGTATTCAAATAAAATATTTTATATATTAAAGTCAATTAATAAAACCATAATTTATATCTCTACAATATTCTCCAAGATACTCACCCATCATCTCTATAGGGTACCTATAGAATTATTAATTAAATATAATATTATTTTGGGAGCATATATATTAAATTAGCATGTGAAGTTTAAATTTTAAAATTTTTCTAATTTAATAAGAGCTTTGATATATCTACAAACCCCATCAATGAAGAAATAGTGTTCCATACCCAAAAGAATATCAAGTATGATATCAATTAAAAAAATTGAAAATTTTAATTTCTATGGAATTGATTTACTTTCCTATAATATATCATCCATAAAAATATTTTTAAACCAAATTAGAATTAATTCATCATTCATAATTTTAAAAAATATTTAAACATGTCTTATTTAATAAAAACAATGTAGTTATAACACACTAAGAGTTAGATATGGGAAAACTGATAAATTTTCAATGTGGGTTTCCCACCTCACTCTTTACAACATCAAATTGTGATATTTTCATCCCCCTTAACAGTTTCTTAATTATTTTATACCAATCCTATTAAATAATTATATATATGATAATTGATTGTCTAATACCATATATAGCTACAAATAGCGACCCAATTTCCCAGGAATTCACCCTCAAAATATTTAAAATTAAATCTTCATGTTTAGAATGAAAATTATGATAAATAATTCAATGTAAATTTAAACTATTTATTAAGTATATATATATTAAAATTGAGGGTAATTAAATTATTTCATGTTTGGATGGGTACCAATTTGATAGAACTATATTAGTAACTGAGATATATGAGTAGTGAATCATTAGATCAAAATATAAATCATAAAAATTAATGAATAATTTATATAATCCTTTATTAATATCAACTTCAATTTCATAATAATAAATAACTTTGTCAATATTAAAAATTGAGAAATAAATCCCATTTAAAAATGATTTAAAAGCTATAATATGTGAAATATGTGTCAGTAATTTTTCAATATTCATCGAGATTGAATATAGTCAATGAGTTTTAATATTACATATTTGTGTGAAATATCAAGATTTATAGTTTTTATTGGTATCATATTGACGTAAATATTTTAGTAAACAATATATATGAATAATTAATCATGGCATATAAATGTAAAAAATAAAATTAAGTTTATTAGGAATCAATTCATTTAATAAAATATATTTTCATGTCACAATTAGTTGGGTCGTGATCAAAATTAAAAGAAAAAAACTAAATTAGTACTACCATGGGATTAATCATCAAAAATTATTTTGGGGTATTCAATGTAATTAAACGAATTCAAATCTAATAAATCTCTCTATTTTGGAAAAAATGAATATAAAGAAGTGTCAAAATCATTATTTGGATAACAATTACAATTTCATTCATTAAGTGATACGAAGAGAGAAAATTTTCATTTTAAATGGTACTTCATGATGTCAAAAATAATAAAAAATACAATATTACCTTTTAAATCCATTTAATGTGTTCCATATCATAAATTTAAGATTTCTAGTATGCTTTTAGAATGGTTCGACCAATGGTGATTGGAGTGTTAAATAATATAAGTTCATTATCAATATATACTATATACAAGTAAATACAAAGATCATATCACTCAACCAAATAAATAAATCTTCATTGACACCTACTTTGTATTTTTTATCCCTATTGATGGATTTCATTACTATCCATCCCAAGTTTATATTTCTTTTACTCAATGATGAGAAAATAATATGATGCATTTAATTAATCTATGTAATGAAATCACAAAAAGAATCAAACATATTAAAATACCTTATAGTTGGCGGTATATTCACAGTATAAGGGTCCTTAAAATTAATATTAGTCACATATATGGGATTGGAATGGGTAGATATTTTCATATTTAGGTCCATTATCTCATTTCCCTTTACATTTTAACAATTTATATATTGTTTTATTAATAATATATCATACCATGTAATTTTATTTATTGCATTAATTATAGGGGTGTTAATCTAAAATATATTGAATGTGTCAAATTACTCCTTTCCATATTGCCACAAAATCAATTTCATGGTTTTCAAACATTTCTTTGAAATTAAAGATGTTTTAGAAAGCGCATCATCAATATTTTACTTATAATCTCATTTATCTTCAATTTCTCATCGACTGGGATTGAATAGGGATTATTTGTGAATAAAGTAAAACTCAATTAGTATACTATACTAGATGTCATTGTTTATTATTTATCACTCCAGAATTAGATTAATATAGCATTCACCATATTATTTGGTGTGTGTTGGGATGAAATATTAATATTGTTTCTATAAAACATTTCATTGAGGGTGGTGGAAATCTATTTTATTTACATGTTTTACTCCTCTCATTCTATAACATGAAACACAATCTCCTTATATTTATTTAAAATAATTATTTCAAAATATCACCATTTTTAGAATCAAATATTTGTTTGGACAGACCTTGTAGTTATTGGCTTATTAATTCTTGGTTGTCAAGTCACATTTGAGATCATTAAAAACCATATTAGGTGGGAGGAGGTTGTAATATATATTACTGAAAATGGATTTATTTCTAATACTACGTACTATCAGTCATGAATAATCATTATATCTAAGATTATGTATCCTATTGAAGCAATCATTCTTCATTTGGGGGTTATTTATTATTCCTATTAAAAGGATCACCACAAGAACGTATTGGACTTCTAAATTTTATCATTAATTCTTGAGACAAAATATATATGATGTTTTTTTGTTGTATATAATCCAAAATGCTTGGAATTATTATAATAATTATTATTATTAGAAATATATATATGTCTCACCATAGTAGTCAAATTTTTATCTTATTATAGTGTGAGTTTTTTAAAAGATTAAAATGGCATTCCTTGTTCACTCCTCTCTTTTCAAGTGTACATTAAATTGATGAAGTATTAACAATTTCCCCTCCTGGTGAATCATCTTCCACAATCACCCCATTATTTAGAGATCCTCGTATCATTTTTATACAAATTTAGTGATCCATGTGTATGATCAGAACATCATGAATCACCCCTATTACTCAAAATTTGAAACTATATATATTATTATTATCCCTGTGATCTCCATAAAAATTATTTGGTCATCAATTATAAAAGAAAATATCTATATGAAAAAATGTTTTCAGTTATTCAAACTATATACCACATCATGTGGTAAATATGAAATCTAATATCATATAATTCAATAAAGTTAAAATAGAAATTTAAATTCATCATTTTTTATTGAGAGAAATTATTTATTTTTATCGAAGAAAACACCATATTTAATTTTTAGGTTTCTCTCATGTCTAATATAGATATTCCATCAAATTTTGGATGGTAATTAAATAGTACTAATTTAATAAATTTTTAAAATGGAGTAGGATTTTGATTTCATTTTTATTAATTATTAATTTGTACTGTAGCATGTTTCAAAATGTTTTTAAAATTTTAATTTTTTATACTTATTCATTTTTAATTTTATGTACTAATAAATTCATATTACTAAAGTGTAAGTAACTCTAAAAAGATATTATTTTGATATGTCATATAATCTATAAATATATGATAAGAGAAATAAGGATATTATAAAATTAAGGTTCTAGAAGTAAGATATTTTTATAAGGATTCTATGTCATACATTGAATAAAAAATTAAAATAATTGGATCCTAATATCATATGATAGAGTTAAAAAAATTGACTAGAAAAATAAATATGAAAATGGATAAAAATATATAAATATTACAAATAGTTTGATAGACGGAAACAAAATTTAATGGATGGGATGAGTGAAATAGAGAATATGATAAAAACCATATCTAAAATTTGAGGAATAAATAACATACCACCCCATAAACGACCTTAATTTAAATAATGTTATCAAGGTAATCATAAAATAATATTTTATTTTTAGCACATTGGTTAACCCAATTGATAGATAAGGTCGTTATCTTCTCGTAAATGTGTATAAAGTAACTTATTATATTTAATTTGTAAAAAATATTAATGAGGATAGGTATTTGTTTAATTTTTACATGATAAAAATGAACTATTCATGAAGAATGATTTTTAAATATACTAGTCGAGAAGGAATAACTGATCAAACTACTATTATCAAAATATTTATATATTTATATATAGTTAAATTTCCATCAATTTTAATTTCAAAATTCATTAACATCCATTCTCATTGAGGGTTGAATAATAAAAAAATATTTATGAAATTTAACCATTTTATACATTCTAAATAGGTAATCATAGAACAAATAATTGATTCTTATTCTCATGATAACATATTTTATGTTCATAATAATGTAATAATTCATATTAGAAGAGTGAATTATTTATTTATAGGGTTTAAACATAATATCAGTATATTAAATTGAATTTTCTATATTACATTTACATGAATAAAATTAAACTTATGGATTAAAAATAAATTATTTATAGAGTAGATAATTTTAGGGATTAAAATGTAAAACTACACTTCCTTGGGAAAAAAATTTTCACATAAATTATTCACATACATAAAATTATATAAATAAATATACCCAATTAATATTATTATACTAATATACATACCATATTAGTAAATCAATCAAGAAAAAAATAGATTATATATTAAAAATAGTATAGAAATTGTTAATTTAAATTTATTAAATTAAATTTGTATCATGAAGAAGATGAAATCATAAAAATGATCCTTAATTCAAGATTTTCCCCTTTCTAATGCTTTCAGAATTAGGGTTGAACAAATTAACCTCTACCCATAATATTCTATTGTTTATAAATCCATATTCCATTGAGAAAACATAAATATTAATATCGGATGTTAAGAAAGGGTTATAAGTGGTTACAATTGTCAATGGGGGAAATTTTAGAAATTTTTTCATTCTAAATTTCACTAACAAGTTTTTCCTGATAAAACATGAACTCACATTTTTTCTAGAAAAATTAAATTTTTTAAATGTTTTCTTACAGGTGTTATCTAAATTTTTTCCACAATTATCCTTCAATGAAGATGTTATGGCGTAAATGGTGAGGTTTTGTCCTTGTTGATGATTCTTATCTATACTTGACTTCAAAGCCCATTCCATCGCGTTAAATATATGGTTAAATAATGATGGTTCAAATAAACATATTATTGTATAAAGTGATGAAAAAATTCATGAAATTTCATTTCAAGACTTTGTTAACAAAAATTATAACAAAAATATTAGATTTTTATTTAAAGCGAGAAAATTGAAATTTACATTCAATTTCTAAATTCATTCTCAAATTATAAATTTTAGTTTAGTTATAAAATGTAAATAATTGTAGGGAAATTATATCATTTATTATCAATATGTTATTGAGAAATATGTGTTCCAAAATAGTTCTCTAACGATTTCATTATAAAAATTACCTTTTTGACTCGCAACTCATTGATTTTATAGTACTACGTGTCAATTAAAATATGATTATACTAGGAATAAATCATTGTCGAACAAATCATTAGAAACAATTTAGCCTATATTCCTAATATAATAGACAATAATATGAACAAGTATCATTCGTATTTGAAAAATGTCACATGATTACTAGGAACCAACTACCACACATTCTCAATAACATTTATACATCGACTAAACCATATAAAATATTTTATCCATTCCAAAATTGGATTCATTGACCCAAAATCCAAGTGAAATCGTCAATCATAACTCGATTTCATATAAACATATAGTATATATTAACTTTGAGAATTCACATGTAGATCTAAATCCACCATAGAACTAAATTTCCTAGAATTAACTACACTTCTACCCTCTAGGGTTCCTTGCCTCACAAAATGGTATTCCCATTTTAACATTTATTACACTAATTGTTCACTATACAACATGTTCCCTCTATATTAATCTATTAAAATCATCATTCACATACCAAACTCAATTTCTGTCCAAAATATGATTTCATAAAAAAAAATTGAACCATGAAAAAATCTTATAAAAACTAAAAAACATAGACTATATGTCCCATAAACATAGATGAGAATTCTACATTTTTACTAGAATTACTAAATACATCTATACAGACTCTGAACAAAATCATTTTATTATAATCCTTACATGACAAACACTAGAAAAATCTATATTAGATATTGATCTAAAATTTCAAATCATACTCTTCCTTATGCCCTTATTTTGAATAAAACCAGAGTTACACATGGAATTAATGTGACATATAGACAAGTATCTATAAAGATATCATAAAAACTTGTTCATCTCACTCGAATATAATAAAAACCTAATATTCTAACAATTATATTGGAATGGTTATTGAATTAATGATTTCATGGGTAAAGTGATCCATAAGAGGGAAACCCTAGAAAACACACAAGGGAAATTAAAACACACACTTCTACAATCAAATGAAAATTCTATGAAATCCATCACAATACACATATCCATGATATATAACTTGTAGAAAAACTAATTTATCATCCCTATGATTAACCGTACTTATCCATCTTGGTTCCCATTCACCATCACGATTAACCATGAAGATTCTACTTTAAATCATCTATTAAAATTAATAATTCATCCACACATATAAAATGGGATATTTATCAAAGAAAGAAAATTCATAGAGTCACATACCTTTCATGATTGGAATTGTAAAAAGAAACTATTCCTAGTGTCAACTAGTATTGTTTTTACGTGGAGTTGAGTGGATGGTTTCATCCAGTTGGATTTTTTTATCTAATAAGGTATAAATAAACACTATTGGGATTTATCGTACGCTGAAATATTATGAAAAACTAAAATTTATCATTTCATTGATTAAAAAAATAGAGAATATTATATGTTAATAGATAATACATTAAATCATATTGAGTGAATCCAATTCAAAACCTCTATTCCAAGAATCGGTTTGGGTTTCTGACCACTATATCCCTATGATTTGATAGGGTCACATGGAGGTTGCGGTGCTCGATGTTGGTCAACACATCAGCCATATAAAACTCAACATGAACACCACTAGATCGTATTATTAATATATAATTTTAGAGGAAATGTATACAAGTAAATCTATCACTCAATTATACATCTTGATTCTCTATACAAACCAATCTCAGAATACATTCATCATGAATCATTTCATGGGAGAACCTTATGTTGTCTTAAAATCTCAACACATAATTATTTGATCCCCAAACATACCCATTATGCTTCATACAAATCATTTATTAATACCCTTCTATATGTTTTAAACAAATACAACCATAAAAATAAGAACCCAAACCCTGACTATATAGTGGCCTCATAATGAGTCCTATCATATGAAACATCCACCAAAAAATCATCAAACTAAAATGGAATTAATGTAATAATAATTATATAACAAGGTGGATTCAAATCTATAATGGTCTTACAAGTCCCTCACTCTATGCTATCTCATCACCTGAGAATAATTATCCCCCCAAATCCCATGTTTCATAATGAATTGAAGCTCATACAGCACACACAACCATTTGGTAGTCTCATCATACCCAATGAATACTAACCTATACTTCACATTTTGAGAATCATAAATATTTTCAATGGATAATGAAACCTCTTATTATAGTTAATGAATCAACATCTCGTCACTTATTTTACTAACAAATATATTATCTTCCATTATAATAGGTGTCCCACCACTTTTCCCCTAAATCAAATATATCTATTTTTGGGGTAACATTCTATATACGAGTGGGAAAACCCATTCCTATAAAATAAATTTTATGTGTGATTTCCAGATAATAACATGGAAAACCCATTCCTACGAAAGAAAATTTAATTTAGATTACGTTGTAATTAAATAGAATAAAATCAATCATACATGTTTCATGATTCATGTAGAAATTTATATAATCTATATTAATTGTTTAGATAGTATCAATTTTATCCTTGTATTAGTAGATCCATAGTGGGTAGATATTATAGTAACTACACTAACATTTGGAACCCTGATCTATAAAATTAAACTGTAAACATGTTCACGTCATTTACATATCTGCAAACCAATCCTCATTATTTTAGTAACTTTGTACTCCATTCCTGTTAATCAACTACACTAATATCACTATTGAATGATCTAACCAATCCAACCCCCTAGTCGAATGAGAAATAAGCCATGACTTCCCAATTGTATTGAAATTATTAGTAAACAGTCCAGAGAAGAGAACTAAAGAGGAGTCTCTGACA
Source organism: Viscum album (assembly GCA_963277665.1). Classification (NCBI taxonomy): domain Eukaryota; kingdom Viridiplantae; phylum Streptophyta; class Magnoliopsida; order Santalales; family Viscaceae; genus Viscum; species Viscum album. The sequence continues at coordinate 36,964,446 of OY728157.1, read as the reverse complement.
TTGGAGGACATAAATTATTTGAAACATGAAATATAAATACATCTACGACATACATAGTAATGAAAAACATCATGTCCTTACATAGATAAATGGAATCAATGAAAAATTTACATATTTTACTAGAGGTTTCACATAAAATACTATATAGGTAAACCCAAAAAGATATAATATATCCAGAATAATGTCCCTTTAAAACAAAAAACAAGAATAAAGGGTGAGTCCTACCTCACTGCCTGAACTATTGGGTGGAAGTTTGAAATAGAAAACAAAATAAATAGGAACCACTATGTGAATCCATGTATAACGTCTATATAAGCTCCACTAACTACATGAACACAAATAACACCCCTAAACTATGAATCAATTTTTCCTAAACAATAAGTGTGTGAAAAAATACTATATAGGGGTGAGTTTAAAAATATCTAGTTGGATGGAATGAAAATGAACATCAGAAATGTAATCAATGAGGTTTCAAAAAGACCAAGACTATGGTATTAATATAAACCCTATAAAATTTAACTTAAATATGATTTACTACATTGTAACCCAGGTATATTGGGAAGTCCTTGTTATTTAATTAATCATAATAAATGATTGTATGTCATACATAATAAGAATCTGCACATTGTGAAAGAGAAATATTGACCAAAATCAATATTCATGGTATATATAACATCTCACAAGTAGATAAGAAATCCTGTTACATTTTCAAGAAATTATAACCAAGTAATATATATTTCATAGCTCATACTCACTCATTTATAATTTTGTATGGGAATCACATGTCATTGACAGAGAAGTGCATTGAATGAGAAACATAACACCATATTTCAAAAAAATCCACCCTAACACCCAATGATAATATATTATTGTATTATGACTCATTAAAAGAATATATATATATATATATATATATTAATGGAATACCAAAAATCTATTGATGAAGGACTCTACCCTGATTCATGAGTATTTCAAGAACTATATATACATACTCATCATCATCCCACCAAAATAATTCCAGTGGACCTACACCTTGAAGAAAGTATTTTTTTCTAGCCAAGGGAGTAATGACACATATGGATAGAATGATAATTAAAAATAACATGTAGAAAAACAAATCACTATATCTAGAGGACATGTATTCCCACATTTTGATAGTGTAAACTCATGATATAATATAATGGCCATACGAGTCATCCTGATCAAGGGAGTACTAACCCTATTCTTATATAAGGGACCCTCAAATTGTGAATGGAATAGTTACAACCTTAATCAAAAAGGGAGTGACCAATATCACAATACATCATGGGTACCCACACAATATCATTTTAGTATCTAAATGAGAGTCATTATCATCATGGTCACTTATAATGTCACACACATACATTAAAGGCATATCAATGAGTCTATGGTTATCAATCTATCTTAAACCCCAAAAAACATCCCCAATGAAAATCTATTTTTACTATTTATTTATATAACAAGAAATAGACAATATATACTTCTTTCTTACTTATTTCTGATAACCACGTGAAAAAATAATTAATAAATACCCTTATTACACAACATACATTATTGTTTTAGTGGGTTGTGACCCTAAAATATAATATAGTTGATTAATCATGCCATTATTTCGTGTGAAATAATCATACATTTCATATCCCATAGACATGCATAGTGTGGAAATCAATAGTTTTTAAATGCAGGTTATATTTTATGTTTATGATTCGATGGTCAAGTCCTTTAAAGATGGTAAAATTTTAAATTTTATATAGAAATTTACCACTAAACAATTTTAGGCTCCATTGATCATATAATATAGTCTTTACTGTTGTGATAAATTTTGGAAAAGAACCATGCCATTTAGATTTTAAGGGAAATTTAATATTTATTATATAAATATACATTTATCCTATGATAAAAAACTAATAAATTATAAAAAGATACTCCCATTGAAATTCCATAATTATAGTTGTGTCAATAATGTAGCTCTTTCCCTATGCCTGGAATAATCATAGCACCAAGGTTCTGAATCTGGAAGTGAGAATTTTTTGTACATCTAAAAATAACAGGGTTACAAAAATAAAAAATTTAAATAAATTATACTTTTTAATCATTTGGTGAATTTAAAATGTCTTGGATATGAGGAAATTCTAATTTTGTTTAGTAATCAATGAAGTAGATAGTTTATTCAATTATCAAAATCATAAATGGGGAATTATTGAGTGTCCTTGTGAGGGGTAATCATCAAGGGGTCATTGAGAAAATAAGGGGAATATATTATGAGAATAGATAATTCGACCACCATAATTAATTTTCCCCTATTCAAAAAAAATTCTCTCATCGTCATCTTTCATAAAAGAAAAAAATCTAGAATTAATTATTTCCACACAAATCTAATCTATGTGGTGTACCTCATACTCTTTATGTTCTTTATCAATGTGAATATAATTTTGATCGAGTAATAAGAAATTATCATCTGGAAATGAAATTTAAACATCAATGTAGGTCACCTGTATATTATCAACATGATATATTTTTTTATTGAATGTTATTCTATACATTTTAATATGAAAAATCTATTATTGATTCTTGGACATTTAATTTGCAGTAAATACAAAAAATAAAAAAACTACAATTGGTGATATTGGTCCATAAAATATATTATGTTCAAAAGAGTAAATATTTATTATGTGAATTTACATTAATAATTATGTGATGTTTATAAATATTGAAAATTAAATTTAACATGATTCAATTTAGAAGAGTTTTGTGTAGATTTAAAAAATTTCTTCACTTTGAAAATTTAGTTTTCTGTTAAATATTTGCACTAATGATAAACATTATAAATACTTATTCAAGATAATAATCTAATTTTTTAAGGAAACATTCTGAGAATGATTTTTTATATGTAATTTTTTCCATATCAAATGAGAATTTATGTTTTTCTATATTAATGGATTACTAAAATGTTCATTTATATTATCAACAATAATGATAATGAAAACTAAATATTTGATTAATTTAATAATATAGATTATCATTATGTGAAAATAATAAATTAATTTTAAACATTAATTATTTTTCATCATTCATGTAATATTTATTGTGTTATTATTTTTTAATAAGTGAACATAAGTAACATGTGGTTGAAACATTGATATTTATAAACCAATTGTTTATTTATAAATTATAATTAGGTTCATTATCTAAAATTATTTTCTCATAATGGTAAATATTTATCATTTAATGGTCATTCAATAATAATAAACAAAATTATTATTTTTTCTCGACCATAAACATCAATTTGATATTCAATAATAAAAATTATTTCACTATTTAGGTTCTTCGTTCTTAATTGGAAACGTTCATGAATTAGTATTTGGTGCCATATATTCAAATAACAACCATGGTAAAATTTATTTTTCTCTATTATTTAAAAACTATTCTATTTTAGTTTTTGAAAGATAAAATGATTAAAGATAGTATTATGGGTTCATACAATGTGGTTGAGGTATCAGGATTTCCCAAACAGAGGTTACAACATCATATAAATAATAAAATAAAGGGCATAGAAATTAAGGAATTTTGATATCTATTTTGACTATAGTTCATTATAACACACCATGTATGTATTTAATTATTATTAGATAATATCTATTAATTAAAAATATCACATATCATTTTTATATACTTATTATATGTTGGTAAATCAGGTAACTAGGGTTTCCATGGATAATTAAATGTCAGTTGTCATATCACTTCGGGAAACACACCATGTATCTTCATCCAATGTAAATCAATGTGTAACCACATGAATTTCAATTCATTATGTAATATCAACAAGATATGTTCCACCTTAACTCATGTTGTGTATATCTAGATGGATGTCCTAAAATTATATAATTAACACACAAGAAAGCCTCAATGAAGTTCACACCCAATATTCCATAGAAATGCTATGTATAACTGTTGAGGCCTTACAAATAATGTACCACGTATACATAGTAATTATATAAAATTAATAGGTATAGAGTTATTAAAACACATAACCATGTTATCTTGAGTGTCCTACATGCAATGTAACTGACACGAACGCAATGTGTTCTTAAAAGATTCCAATATTCATCATATCTATCCACTCGAGTGTTTGTATTTGATGTATGATTAGAAAATTAGGAATAACTTTATTTTTATAACAAGATATCATGTATCTATTATTCATATTGGGTTTATTTTCATGGAATTAGCTTCATTACATTTATATGTATTCAAACATAGGATGCAATAAGTGGGAGAATGATTAGAGTAGTTATAGGGTGGTAACCATCAAATTAGTAAATCAACTATAAGGTATGGAAACTTTGTATACCTAGTGGAGTAGGTAACCAAAACAAAGTTATTTGTTTTTATTTATCCACATATTTAGTAGGTAACCCTCTATGTCAATTTACAATATATATGTTAGATAATGAGTCCTCCACCCAGGTTGGTAACCCACATGACTCGTGCACTCTTTAATGATGCTTGTGTCCAACATTACTGCTAATTTAGTGGGATGGTGTGGATGTGATATGTGTGAGTTAGGTTATGTCTTATGAGTTTTAAAATATTTAAACTATTTTATATTCATTAATGTTTTTTGATTAATTGTTTTTGACTTTGTGCCTGTTATTTAGACATTGATTCCAAATTTATGTTTAATTTAGGATTTATTGGATTTTTCAAATCTGATATCATTGGTTATTTTGGGAAATTATCCCTTTTGGATCAATGACGTACATATTGGGAATCATTATTTATTTAATATTTTTCTGATTACCTATAATTCAAGACATGTTTAATTTGGGATACACTCTATTACATTTATTTTCATTAGGCTTTCAGATATAATATTGTCCTATATTTCACTTCGTTTTTCAAGGACATCCTACAAGGTATATTTATACCAAATATTTTATCATCCATGTTCCCACACAACATTTATAATTTTTAAATATCATAATATAGATTTTTATTTTGTGGATGTGTATCTAGTAAATTTCATGGATGCATTTCATAGTGGTTGATAGTGGTGGGTGGTTAGAGATATTTGTTGATGGATTTCATTGTAGGTGAACATATAATGTGGATGTGTGATTCTCTTACATGAGTTAATAAAACATAGTTTTTTTATGACTACATATAAATTTCACTTTTTAGGATCACCTTTTTTACATTCCCCAATATAATTATTTTCACATGCATGTGTTGATATCCAGTTTAGTTGTTTATAGATATTTACTATTTTTAATAGATATTACTATATAATATAGATTCATTTATGGGGAAGGTTATCATATTATATGCCCTAATTTATATTCTTTGACCTATGGGTGTTATTTTGTAGCCTCAAGCCTATTGGATGAGGGTTTGGGCTATTACACCTCGTTTACTGACAGCCCAAGATGGGTACTTGAGGGTTGGGTGATGTTAGAGTGATATTATTCATGTTTACATTTAAATGGTGAATTTATTTATTTTATTGACTTGTGATTATTGGTATTTGATTTATGTTTGTTATTTTATGTTGGTATTTATCATGAAAATTATAATGGGGATAATAGTGCAGGTGTGATGATTAATGTGTTTCTACCACGACACACTATGGATAACAGTGGGCATGGGATTTAAAATATTTCATTATCTAAGTGAAAAAACAATTTCTTATCAAGAGATATGAGGAAAATTAAATTTCCTGGGATCTCAATTGAATTTATTAATAAAAGAAATTTAAATTAATGGTTACATCTTTTGATTTAGTTGTGGATTAGACTACAAGTTTTCACTAGTGATCATTTAATGATGTATTTGATATCAAACCCCTCAAGATAATCCATTCATGCTTCAAGATTATATGAGGTTCTTGATTTGTGATTTTTTTGTGCTAGAGTAGATCTATAATGATTACATAATTATCATGATGCTCACCATAATCTTGTCACTTTAATCTTCAAAGGCATTATTTGACCGATTTCATGGATAAATCCTTTCTTTCTCTAAGATGATGGAGTATGATATAGGATCATTTAATATCAAATAGATAAATAATAAAAAGAATCATGATACTTTTCTACATATATTTTGGGAGTTAAAATACCTGGAAAGGGTTCCGTAGTCCATGTGTGTCCAACTCCAACTATATTTCTGATAAATGACATTCTAGGATGAACAAACTAAATCAAATCCATCATTTATAATTTTCACCTAATTTTAATATAAAAAAATATATTATCTAAAAAAACAATTAACGTGACTCTTAACTCCCAAATTATTAAATAAACACTATATTTTAAATAATTTTAATTTGTATAATGTAATTCTATATATTCACTTAGTACCATGGGAATAATCATTAAAAATATTTTTTAGGCAATTCTTAAATATAAAAATAATACTTTATATATTTATTTACGGGTGATCATTAATACATTGAAAATTGTTAGGCACTCTAGAGGATCCACCATGTCCTATACACCAATTCACAGAAATATGGAAAGCACTTTAATATTTTATTGTTAACTATCATACTGGTCTATTTTCATGGTCGTATCGAATAGACATCATAGTCTAAGAGTGGAGTTATAAATCCGATATATAGGCCCTTTTAGAGATAAATAATATCCATAAAAACCCCAACCAACCGACCAACAGTCTCCCAAAAATATAATATCTTTAACATGTGATATCTCATAAATAAAAATATACACTTTTTTACAACATCCTTTATTTTCTATTATTCATTGACAATAATGGATGGACATAACTACTGTAACGCCCCGACCCCAGTGACCCAGAGTCGGTGCATTATTTAAATACATTGGAATGATTACAAGGAACCAAGTCCCGAAGAACCGATTAGTTTAGCAATATTGGAAAATAGATTACATAAATTAATGTTACATTACACATCATAACATACAAAACAGCATAAATAATCCTTTATGAATGACAATATTCCCTTGTCTTAACCCTGCATATCAATCACATTACACTTCTTGGAATCCTGGGAAAAATAAAACATAGAAAGGGGTGAGCTCAAATGATTAGTAAGTGTAAGCAATACAATGGAAACGTTCAAAAATAAGCATAAACATTTAAGGAAATGTATAAAACTAAAACAAAATCCTTTTAAACTTGAGCATCAATATAATATGGCAGAAATAAAATGAAATAATGCCATTTACTTATTCGCATGGATATTATACTAATCGAATAATCACATTCAATATCACTAACCACTTTCATAATGATGGAATGCATGATGCTCAACATTAATTTTTGTGTCGAGGCCTCGTGCCAAGACCTAAGGGATAACTGTGACAAGAACCCAACCCGGAGAGCCTCTGTAACTAGAGTCCATCCCGGAGTACCTCTAATAACCGGACACCAACCTGGAGTGCCTCTAATAACCGGACACCATCCCGGAGTGCCTCTAATAACCGGACACCAACCCGGAGGGCTTACTTTTACCGGTCCCCAACCCGGAACATACTAATCCAACACATTCATCTCAAAAAGAGGATGAAATATAACATAAAAATTTGTATTAAAAGTAGCATGTGAAATATCAATACTTTACCCATAAACCATGAATGGTATAAAAATAACATATCCACAGTCAAATATATCACAAAACATTCAACACAATATGGAAGATTTGTATCATGATAAATCAACTTCAAAACAAGTTTAAAATCAATTAAAGGATTTTGACATAGAAGAGATTTATTTGTAAAACTCTTTGAGAGAAATGCCCCTTTTTCATGAAAACATTTAAAAGTCACACAATTTAGAAAAGAAGTAATTTAAAGACATTTTTTAATAAAAGTTTCCCATACCACTTTGAAACTTTTGAAAGGAATTATCATTTTAAATAATACTTTCATGTCCATATAAATAAATCCTTAAAACCCATTTTGAAGACACAGACATTAATAAGAAAGATTTAGAATAATAAATATTAAAAACATTTGAAATGATGTTTTAGTAAAAAGTACCTTAAAAGTCCCTTTTAAAACACTTTCATAAAACATGTACATGGATAATAAATATGTCCTAGTAGATACTTATGTAAAAAAAACCTCAGATAATAAAGAGATTGTTAAATTAACCCTTCCCAGTTTGGTAACTTACGGAACATACAACCCATGAAAGAGGTATCATACAATGAATATGTAAATACACGTAAATTAAATTGTATTACACAAATCATATAACTATGGGCAGTACATACACCAGAAAAAAGGTAATAGTGCTAATATGGCATGGATCTCAAGGGAATAAGGAGTGAGATGAAAACCCTTTACCTTGCACTTTCCTTTAGTCGAAGGTACGTTTAACCTCCTGTACGAAGATCGTAGTATGTTATTAAATTATAACAGAACCATATTAATATTTATGATATCATACATGATTGATTTATGACTTTATATTACCCATTTAATAATAATTTCCATGTTAAGTTAACATTTCGGGTAATAATCACTTTCTTTATCGTACGTGTTTTGACTTGTCACTCTTAATTGAATCACTTAGATAATGATTTAAATACATCCAGAATATAAAACATGATAAATATGTCATATATATTTGGAATATAAATATTTATAATAGACATATATATGAAATGGTAAACACCGTTTATGGAGACGGTAGTCCGTACGTACGCATAAACGCTGTTTCTGTTTTCATATAGTATTGAACGGAAGTAAGTGAATAAGATGTATGTGAGTACATAAATCCTTATATATATATATCCAGTAGAATTATTATGTCATATATTACATACTTATTAGTAATATATATTTTATAATCGTCGATTAATGGTGAACTTGGAAATGAATCTCATCGCATTGTGGAGACGGGAATCCGTACGTACGCACGAGTGAAAATATCATTCTTTTGATATTAAAATAATATATAATTGGATTTTATATCATATATACAGAATAATTATCATGTTATATTTATTATTTTCATGAATTACACATCATTATTATACCCATAAAAATAATAATATATTGAATAACAATTACACCATGACGTGGAGATGGTAAGCCGTACGTACGCACGTATGGTGACATGTTATTCAAAGGGTTGATAGAATACCGAATATGGTTGTACCATATTTATAATAACATCACAATATTTATATGATACTAGGTTTATTATTTTAGAATGGTAATAACAAAGGAAGAAGAAGTGGAAGAAGAAAGGAACCTGGAAAAGGGTGGTGAAATCATTACCTCATCTTCGGGTTCTTCCTTTTGATTTGATCAAAAGGGGTCTTTAGGTTGGATTTATGATCAAAGTAATGCCTATAGGTTTTAATTAGGGAAGTTGGGAGAGTATTTTGGCAGATTTTGGCTGATCCAAAAGGCTTTGAAGGTGTGATGAAATGAGAAGGAGGACTGCCCTTTTATAAGAGGGGTGAGGGGCACCTTTGGAAAATCTAGAAATATTAATTTATAATAAATTCATATTCAGCTTCTTATGGCTCCAAAGTTAATTATTTAAATATTAAGGTAGGTATGGGTCGAAAATAATTCAACCAATAGAATTTAGACCGGTTTGGGTTACTATATTACCCTTATCATTAAGTATTAACTCTAAGTTAATTAGTTTCACTTTTACAATGTCTCTTTGTATTTTTATATTATATGGTTAATAAACATACTATATACATCCAAAAGACCCCCCAAGTTTTGCATTAATGATATTAATATCATGATATAAGTCTCCTGGCCTATCCTTAGATTTTTAGGAATATAATATCAATTAATAATATAATATTTGTTTTAAAAACTCTTTTATGTCAATTTTGACACTATTCAATAGTTGATTTTTGTGAAACTCATAATAGGATGATTAATTCTAAAAAAGTTAATTAAATAAATACTAATATGTTATATTATCTTATAAAATTATTTTAATTCATTACAAGTCTCAAATTATATTTATTTGGGTACTAATAATATCAATTATTTTAATTTTTAACTATTATGGTAATTACTGCATCATAATTGTGTCATAAATAAATTAAATTATTTAAAGTATAAAAATTATAAATAAAATATAATTATATAAGAAATTTTTTTCTCTTTCTAATGAATATTTATAATCTAAAATCCAACATATATATCCTTATGTAATAATTGTTTTTGTAAAAGATATATGCTTATGTCATTTTTGTACTTATTTTAACTTAATTAAAATAAAGTGTCCCTATCACCCACAAGTGGCTCCATGGGTTTCCAAAATCGACCCAAAGATGCCTATGGTCGAACCCGTATCAACCAATAAGGATAGAACACGTTTTAGGGTAATTTATTATTATTATAGTATTATTATTTTAACATTTATTTACGGGATTTACCCTTAACCATGGTAAATAAAATATTTACCGAAATAATTATTCAAAATGTCTAAAAATAAAAGTTACCTATTTACACAATTTGAACAACCGGATTCCAAATATGGAATCCATTTTTCCAAATTCAAAACACATAAGTGGCAGAAATAAATTTAAAATTAATTTCTGTTGTTAAAACAAAAAGCATGTTTTTAAGAGATAATAACTGTCAAAAGATTGACACTTGTTTATGTCCGGTTTAATTGTAAAATTATGTCCAATGACCAAAATTTTATTAGTTGGTAAAAATATATTCTAAATATATTTAAAACCACTAAAATTCATAATTTATCACATTTAATTATTTTTATTAAAAAAGTTGTTTTTAATTAAAATTTAGTAATTTTCACTATTCATCAAAATATAAGTGTTATCCGAAAAGTTCCAAAATTTCACCCTAGGCTAAATTCATTATTCTGGATCCAAAAATGGATTCCATTTTGAGAGATAAAATATATAAAATTTCAAAAAGTAGGTATTACTATTCATAAGGGCTAGTTTGATTGGTTGCGGTGTGTGTTAGAACTCAAAGTTGCGTAGAACACATGTTACTGTATTATTCAAAGGAAAGCCTACCATGGAAGCTTGGGATGTTTCATTTTAAATTTTTTGAAGTCCCCATTTTGTCAAAAAGATTAAAATATTGTATTTAAAAAGCATTCACTATTAAAAGTTGGTAAAAGTGCAATACTGAAAACGAATTATGTCTAAGAAACTCATAATATAGATTCTAAAATTATAAGAATTAGATAAATTTTAAATTTTAGGTAATACTATTAATAACCTCTTTTTAATAGCTTTTTTGGTAAATCATGGTGCACATGAACTCGGTGTTGCATGTAGTGCAAGTTATTGAATTATTTTTAAAAAATAACACACTATGAAATCTTGGGTACATTCTCCCCACCTTCAATAAATTGCGTCCTCGCAATTTGAAATTGTTCTTCCAAAAATAAAAAGTTGAATATAGATAATACCTTTGTGGAAAAACCCACATCGGAAATTGGGTTACTAAAATTTAGTCTTAATATGAGGAAAAGAGAAATGAAAGGGTCACCACCAAATTATGATCTCAATTAGGAGAACATTGGTGGAAATTAGAGACATATAATTGGAGGAAACGTATATATTTATAGGTAGTGATTGAGGTCATCAATCATAAACAAGTGTCAAATTTAGGTCCTTAAATTCATCAATCTATGATGATTTGAAATATCATCGATTCAACAAAACATAGGGTATTAGAATAACACATTTTTGGTTTTAGGATTCCTTAAATAAAGTATAAGAATTAATTTCTTCATAGAATAAGAGAAGATAAAAAATATATTCTTTAAAAGTAGAGTTCCATCCTTTAACTAATTTCTACAACAGGCTCAACTTTCACTCTAAAAGATAATAGAACATAAAATTAATATTCTATTTATCCTATTTGTATAGGGTTAAAAAATTTAATTTATAATTCATCTAGCAGAACCATTAAAAAAAGTCATTATTCAATCCAGGACATCACGTGGGTCAGTGGTAGGTGATACACCCTTGTCGCCTTTAGGTTGTGGGTTCAAGTCTCGCGGCCTTGCCAGACGCGACGGGTTGCCGCCCGACCTCCAGGTTGTACTTTTATGGAAATCCAAAATAATCCAAACTAGAACTATCCAAAATACTTCAGTCCAAAATTTATAAGGAAGGTAAACAAATAAAGATCCTTTTTTCCACGTAATAACATGTGAACACCTTCATCAAGTATTCTTTTAAAACACTGCAACATCCTGAATTACCATAAAACCTTATTGATTACATTCATGATCCCTTATTCCTTATAGAATAATAGATATATTCCTTCAATCCAAAAATTTCGTAAACCCCAACAATGATAGAATATACAAATCATTAATCGGTTTCAAGGTAGTCAAGAAAATACAATATAATTTATCCAAATCAATCATTTATTATTCCAAAATCACTACCTCGGTATTAGAGTTATATTATGGTTTATCATTCTCTCAACCATATATTTTCCAAAAATTTATCTTTCTATTGAGTCACTTTTCTTTGTTCCACACAATCTAATGTCCTTAATTAAATAGTACTGCAGTACAATCCTTATATTCTCCATAATTATTATAACAAGCACATTGTTGATACAGCAATCAAATGACATAATCAACATAATAACTCTAATAATTCCTCTTCATCTGTGGTAGTATCGTAACTTGATTTCTATCCAATAGCATCATTTGTGGCATAGTCTGAGGACTGGGACATCGGTTCGCGTAGTATCCAAACACCTTGCAAATGAAGCATTGTACATTTGAAACAATTTTCTTACCCTTTCAGTCACGTACTTTGTGCCCTTTTCCTCCACACTTATAACGAATTCCCATTCCTTTCAGGCAAGTTACATGGTGTTTCTTCCCACAGTTATCAAATGTGGGAAAATTATTCTTTTCCCTCTTCCCTTTACCCATATTTCTCTCTTCCATCCTTTTCTTCTCTTGCTTCCCTTCAAAGACATATTACTCCGAGAATTCATTACTCATCTTATCAACAAATGATACTATTTCTTCATATGATGATAATACGTGGGAAACTATTTCCCTTCTAAATTCTGGCATATGGCCATGAAAGATATGATCCTTCTTACTCTTTGGATCATTCGTATTACAGTAGTTCACATTCCTTCTATTGGGAACCATTTATATACAATAGCATAAACTAGTTCAGTTTATGAATTGCAATAAATAATTACCAAACTTTTAAAATACATAACACAAATTGAACAGTTTATGGATATAATCCATAATCATAAAAATGTTTTCTTTGAGTAAGTATATACTCATAAGCCCTTAATAATGGTTTTAAAGAAAATGAGAATTATCCTAAGCATATACCCCGGGAGTGTCGTAACCAAGAGTGAAGCAAGGCCTGTTGTCATGCACCAGTTCCTGTTCGAGTCTAGCTCAAAGCGGTGTTTTTGGGTTTTACCCCTAGGTACATCTGTGTCAGAGCTGCCTCAACCTGCTCGTATCCAGACAGGGATGTATTGCTCAGAAAACTCATAAAATCTCTACAATACCAAAATTCTAGGAAGTTCTTCTATAATAATCCTCAAAGTCTATCTTAGGGCTATGTGCTCTAATCAGATTTTATCTAAATCTAGTTTCCAAGGTTATTGCTAAAATTCCTCTGATAGCAACTATAACGCCCCGACCCCAGTGACCCAGAGTCGGTGCATTATTTTAATACATTGGAATGATTACAAGGAACCAAGTCCCGAAGAACCGATCAGTTTAGCAGTCTTGGAAAATATATTACATACATGAATGTTACATTACACTTCATAACATACAAAACAACATAAATAATCCTTTATGAAAGCCAATATTCCTTTGTCTTAACCATGCATATCAATCACATTAAACTTCTTGGAAGCCTGGGAAATATAAAACATAGAAAGGGGTGAGCTCAAATGCTCAGTATGGGTATGAAATATAATGGAAACTTTCAAAAATAAGCATAAACATTTATGGAAATGTATAAAACTAAAACAAAATCCTTTTAAACTTGAACTTCAGTATAATATGGCAGAAATAAAATGAAATAATTCCATTTACTTATTCACATGGATATTCTACTAATCGAATAATCACATTCAATATCACTATCAAATTTCATAATCATGGAATGCATGATGCCGGACATTAATTTCTGTTTCAAGGCCTCGTGCCAAGACCTAAGGGATAACTTTAACCAGAACCCAACCCGGAGAGCCTCTGTAACCGGACTCCATCCATGAGTGCCTCTAATAACCGGACTCCAACCCAGAGTGCCTCTAATAACCGGACACCAACCCGGAGTGCCTCTAATAACCGGACACAATCCCGTAGGGATTTCTTTTACCAGTCCCCAACCTGGAACATACTAGTCCAACACATTCATCTCAAAAATAGGATGAAATATAACATTAAAATTTGTATTAAAACTAGCATGAGAAATGTCAATACTTTACCCATAAACCATGAATGGTATAAAAATAACATATCCACAGTCAAATATATCACAAAACCTTCAACACAATATGGAAGATTTGTATCATGATAAATATACTTCAAAACAAGTTTAAAATCCATTAAAGTATTTTGACATAGAATATATTGATTTGTAAAACTCTTTCAGAGAAATACCCATTTTTCATGAAAACATTTAATAGTAACCCAATTCAGAAAAAAGTCATTTAAAGAAATTTTTGAATCAAATTTTCCCATACCACTTTGAAACTTTTGAATGGAATTAACATTAAACAAAACATTCATGTCCATATAAATAAATCCTTAAAACCCATTTTGAAGACATAGACATTAATAAGAAAGATTTAGAAGAATAAATATTTAAAACATTTGAAATGATGTTTTAGTAAAAAGTACCTTAAAATAATCCCGTTGAAAACTCTTTCATAAAACATGTACATGGATAATAAATATGTCCTAGTAGATACTTATGTAAAAACAACCTCGGATAATAATGTGATTGTTAAATTAACCCTTCCCAGTTTGGTAACTTATGAAACATACAACCCATGAAAGAGGTATCATACAATGAATATGTAAATACATGTAAATTAAAGTCTATTACACAAAGAATATAATTATGGGAAGTACATACACCACACAAAAGGTAATAGTGGCAATACGGCATGGATCTCATGGGAATAAGGAGTGAGATGAAAACCCCTTACCTTGCAATTTCCTTTAGTCGAGGGTAAGTTTAACCTCCTGTACGAAGATCGTAGAATGTTATTAAATTATAACAGAACCATATTAATATTTATGATATAATAAATGATTCATTTATGACTTTATATTACACATTTAATAATAATTTCCATGTTAAGTTAACATTTTAGGTAATAATCACTTTCTTTATCGTACGTGTTTTAACTTGTCACTCTTGGTTGTATCACATAGATCATGATTTAAATACATCCAAAATATAAAACATGATAAATATATCATATATATTTGGAATATAAATATGTATAATAGACATATATATGAAATGGAAAACACCGTTTATGGAGATGGTAGTCCGTACGTACGCATAAACGCTGTTTCTGTTTTCATATAGTATTAAACCGAAGTAATTGAATAAGAAGTATGTCAGTACATAAATCCTTATATATATATATATATCTACAGTAAAATTATTATGTCATATATTACATACTTATTAGTAATATATATTTTATAATTGTTGATGAATGGTGAACTTGGAAATGAATCTCATCGCGCTGTGGAGACGGTAATCCGTACTTACGCACGAGCAAAAATATCATTATTTTGATATTAAAATAATATATAATTGAATGGTATATCATATATACAGAATCATTATCATGTTATATTTATTATTTACATGAATTACACATCATTATGATACCCATCCATATAATAATATATTGAATACAATTACACCACGACGTGGAGACTGTAAGCCATACGTACGCACGTATGGTGACATGTTATTCAAAGGGTGGATAGAATACTGAATATGGTTGTACCATATTTATAATAACATGACAGTATATATATGACACTGGAGTTATTATTTTAGAATGGTAATAACAAAGGAAGAAGAAGTGGAAGAAGAAAGGAACTTGGAAAAGGGTGGTGAAATCATTACCTTTTCTTCGGGTTCTTCCTTTTGATTTGATCAAAAGGGCTCCTAAGGATGGCTTTCTGATCAAACTATGGTCTATAGGTTGTAATGAGTGAAGTTAGGAGAGTATTTTTTCAGAGTTTGGCCGATCCAAAAGGCTTTTATGGTGTGAAGAAATGAGAAGGAGGAGTGCCCTTTTATAAGAGGGGTGAGGGGCACCTTTGGAAAATCTAGAAATATTAATTTATAATAAATTCATATTCGGTTTCTAATGGCTCCAAAGTAGATTATTTAATTTTTAAGGTGGGTATGGGTCGAAAACCATTCATCCAATAGAATTTATACAGGTTTTGGTTACTATATTAACCTTATATTTAAGTATTAACTCTAAGTTAATTAGTTTCACTTTTACAATGTCTCTTTGTATTTTTATATTATATGGTTAATAAACAAACTATATACATCCAAAAGACCCCCAAGTTGTCCATTAATGATATAACTATAATTATAATAGTCTTTTGGCCGATCCTTAGAATTTTAGGAATTTAATATCAATTAATAATATAATATTTGTTTTAAAAACACTTTTATGTCAATTTTGACACTATTCAATAGTTGATTTTTGTGAAACTCATAACAGGATGATTAATTCGAAAAAAGTTAATTAATCAATCCTAATATGTCATATTATTCTATAAAATTATTTTAATTCATTAAAAGTCTCAAATTATATTTATTTGGGTATTTATAATATCAATTATTTTAATTTGTCACTGTTATGGTAATTACTTCATCATAAGTGTGTCATAAATAAAATAAATTATATAAAGTCTAAAAATTATAAATAAAATATCATTATTTAGGAAATATTTTTATATTTATAATGAATATTTATAGTCTAAAATCCAACATATATAACCCTATGTAAAAATTGTTTTTGTAAAAGATATATGCTTATGTCATTTTTGTACATATTTTAACTTAATTAAAATAAAGTGTCCCTATCACCCACAAGTGGCTACATGGGGTCCCAAAATAGACCCAAATATGCCTATGGTCGAAAATGTATCAACCAATAAGGCTAGGACACGTTTTAGGGTAATTTAGTATTATTATAGTATTATTATTTTAACACTTATTTACCGGATTTACCCTTAACCATGGTAAATAAAATATTTACCGAAATAATTATTCAAAATGTCTAAAAATAAAAGTTACCTATTTACACAATTTGAACATCCTGATTCCAAATATGGAATCCATTTTTCCAAATTTAAAACACATAAGTGGAAGAAACTAATTTAAAATTATTTCCCGTTGTTAAAACAAAAAGCATGTTTTTAAAAGATAATAACTATCAAAAGATTGACACTTGTTTATGTCCGGTTTAATTGTAAAATTATGTCAAATGACCAAAATTGTATTAAATGGTAAAAATATATTCTAAATATACTTTAAAACCACTCAAATTCATAATTTATCACTATTAATTATTTGTATTAAAAAAGTTGATTTTAATTAAAATTTAATAATTTTCGCTATTCATCAAAATATAAGTGTTATCCAAAAAGTTCCAAAATTTGACCCTAGGATAAATACATTATTCCGATTCCAAAAATGGAGTCCATTTTGAGAGATAAAATATATAAAATTTCAAAAAGTAGGTATTACTATTCATAAGGGCTAGTTTGATTGGTTGTGGTGTGTGTTAGAACTCAAAGTTGCGTACAACACATGCTAGTATATTATTCAAAGTAAAGCGTACCATGGAAGCTTGGGATGTTTCATTTTAAATTTTTTGATGTCCCCATTTAGTCAAAAAGTTTAAAATATTGTATTTAAAAAGGGTTCACTATTAAATGTTGGTAAAAGTGCAATACTGAAAATGAATTTTTTCTAAGAAACTCATAATATGGATTCTAAAATTATAATAATTATATAAAGTATAAAATTTAGTTAATACTATTCATAACCTCTTTTTAACAGCTTTTTTGGTAAATCACGGTGCACTTGAACTCGGTGTTGCATGTAGTGCACGTTATTGAATTATTTTGAAGAAATAACACACTATGAAATCTTGGGGTGTTACATTCTCCCCCCTTCAATAAATTGCGACCTCGCAATTTGAAATTGTTCTTCCAAAAATAAAAAGTTGAATATAGAAAATATCATTGTAGAAAAACCAACATTGGAAATTGGGTTACTAAAATTTAGTCTTAATATGAGGAAAAGAGAAATGAAAGGGTCACCGCCAAATTATGATCTCAATTAAGAGAACATTGGTGGAAATTAGAGACATATAATTGGAGGAAAAACGTAAATATTTATAGGTAGTGATTGAGGTCATCAATCACAAACAAGTGTCAAATTGAGGTCCTTAAATTCATCAATCTATAATGATTTGAAATATCATCGGTTCAACAAAACATAGGGTATTAGGATAACAAATTTTTGGTTTTAGGATTCCTTAAATAAAGTATAAGAATTAATTTCTTCATAGAATAAGAGGAGAAGAAAAATATATTCTTGAAAAGTAGAGTTCCTTACTTTAACTAATTTCTACCACAGGCTCATCTTTCACTGTAAAAGATAATAGAACTTATAAATTAATATTCTATTTATCCTATTTGTATAGGGTTAAAAAAATGAATTTATAATTCATCTAGAAGAACCATTAAAAACGACATTATTCAATCCAGGACATCACGTGGGTCAGTGGTAAGTGATACACCCTTGTCGCCCTTCGGTTGTGGGTTCAAGTATCCCGGCCTTGCTGGACGCGACGGGTTTCTGCCCGACCTCCAGGTTGTCCTTTTATGGAAATCCAAAATAATCCAAACTAGAACTATCCAAAATACTTCAGTCCAAAATTTATAAGGAAGGTAAACACAATAAAGATCATTTTTTCCACGTAATAACATGTGAACACCTTCATCATGTATTCTTTTGAAACACTGCAACATCCTGAATTACCATAAAACCTTATTGATTACATTCATGATCCCTTATTCCTTAAAGAATAATAGATATACTCCTTCAATCCAAAAATGCCTTAAACCCCAACAATGATGGAATATACAAATCTTTAATCGGTTTCACGGTAGTCAAGAATATCCAATATAATTTATCCAAATCAATCATTTATTATTCCAAAATAACTACCTCGGTATCAGAATTATATTATGGATTATCATTCACTCAACCATATATTTTCCAATAATTTATCCTGCTATTTAGTCACTTATCTTTATTCCACACAATCTCATGTCCACAATTAAATAGTACTGCAGCACAATCCTTATATACTCCATAATTATTATAACAAGTACATTGTTGATACAACACTCAAATGACATAATCAACAAAAATAACTCTAATCATTCCTCTTCATCTGTGGTAGTATCATAACTTGATTTCTATCCAATAGCATCATTTGTGGCATAGTCTGATGACTGGGAAATTGGTTCGAGTAGTGTCCAAACTCCTTGCAAATGAAGCATTGTACATTTGAAACAATTTTCTTACCCTTGCAGTCACGTACTCTGTGCCCTTTTCATCCACACTTATAACAAACTCCCATTCCTTTCAGGCAAGTTCCAGGGTGTTTCTTCCCACAGTTATCACATATGGGAAAATTATTCTTTTCTCTCTTCCCTTTACCCATATTTCTCTCTTCCATCCTTTTCTTCTCTTGCTTCCCTTCAAAGACACGGGACTCCGAGAATTCTTTACTCATCTTATCAACACATGATACTATTTCTTCATATGAAGATAATACGTGGAAAACTATTTCCCTTCTAAATTCTGGCATATGACCATGAAAGATATGATCCTTCTTACTCTTTGGATCATACGTATTACGGGACTTCACATTCCTTCTATTGGGAGACATTTATATACAATAGCATAAACTAGTTCAGTTTATGAATTGCAATGAATAATTACCAATCTTTTAAAATGCCTAACACAAATTGAACAGTTTATGGATATAATCCATAATCATAAAAATGTTTTCTTTGAGTAAGTATATAATCATAAGCCCTTAATAATGGTTTGTAAAGAAAATGAGATTTATACTAAGCATATCCCCCGGGAGTTCTGTAACCAAGAGTGCAGCAAGGCCCGTTGTCGTGCACTAGTTCCCGTTCGAGTCTAGCTCAAAGCGGTGTGTTTGGGTTTTACCCCTAGGTACATCTGTGCCAGAGCTGCCTCTACCTGCTCGTATCCAGACAGGGATGTATTGCTCAGAAAACTCACAAAATCTCTACAATACCAAAATTCTAGGAAGTTCTTCTATAATAATCCTCAAAGCCTATCTAAGGGCTATGTGCTCTAATCAGAGTTTATCTAAATCTAGTATCCACGGTTATTGCTAAACTTTCTCTGGTACCAACTGAATTTCCCGGACCCCAGTGAACCAAAGTCGGTGCATTATTTTAATACATTGGAATGATTACATGGAACCAAGTCCCGAAGAACCGATCAGTTTAGCAGTCTCGAAAAATATATTACATACATGATTGTTACATTACACTTTATAACATACAAAACAACATAAATAATACTTTATGAAATCCAATATTCCCTTGTCTTAACCCTGCATATCAATAACATTACACTTCTTGGAATCCTGGGAAAAATAAAACATAGAAAGGGGTGAGCTCAAACGCTCAGTAAGGGTATGAAATATAACGTAAACTTTCAAAAATAAGCATAAACATTTAAGGCAATGTATAAAACTAAAACAAAATTCTTTTAAACATGAACTTCAGTATAATATGGCAGAAATAAAATGAAATAATTCCATTTACTTATTCACATGGATATTCTACTAATCTAATAATCACATTTGATATAAATAACCACTTTCATAATGATGTAATGCATGATGCCGAACATTAATTTCTTTGTCGAGGCCTCCTTCCAAGACCTAAGGGATAACTGTAACAAGAACCCACCCTGGAGAGCATCTGTAACCGGACTCCATCCCTGAGTGCCTTTAATAACCGAACACCAACCCAGAGTGCCTCTAATAACCGGACACCAAACCGGAGTTCCTCTAATAACCGGACACCAACCCGGAGGGCTTACTTTTACCGGTCCCCAACCCGGAACATACTAGACCAACACATTCATCTCAAAAAGAGGATGAAATATAACATAAAAAATTGTATTAAAACTAGAATGATAAATGTGAATACTTAACCCATAAAGCATGAATGGTATAAAAATAACATATCCACAGTCAAATATATCAAAAACCCTTCAACACAATATGGAAGATTTGTATCATGATAAATAAACATCAAAACAAGTTTAAAATCCATTAAAGGATTTTGACATAGAAGAGATTGATTTGTAAAACTATTTGAGAGAAATACCCCTTTTTATGAAAACATTTAAAAGTCACCCAATTTAGAAAAGAAGTCATTCAAATACATTTTTGAATCAAAGTGTCTCATACCACTTTGAAACTTTTTAAAGGAATTAACATTTAAAAAAATTTCATGTCCATATAAATAAATCCTTAAAAACCATTTTGATGACATGGACATTAATAAGAATGATTTAGAAGAATAAATATTTAAAACATTTGAAATGATGTTTTAGTAAAAAGTACCTTAAAATAATCCCTTTCAAAACTCTTTCATAAAACATGTACATGGATAATAAATATGTCCTAGTAGATACTTATGTAAAAACAACCTCGGATAATAATGAGATTGTTAAATTAACCCTTCCCAGTTTGGTAACTTACGAAACATACAACCCATGAAAGAGGTATCATACAATGAATATGGAAATACACGTAAATTAAAGTCTATTACACAAATAATACAATTATGGGAAGTACATACACCACACAAAAGGTAATAGTGGCAATATGGCATGGATCTCACGGGAATAAGGAGTGAGATGAAAACCCCTTACCTTGCAATTTCCTTTAGTCGAGGGTACGTTTAACCTCTTGTACGAAGATCGTAGAATGTTATTAAATTATACCAGAACCATATTAATATTTATGATATCATACATGATTCATTTATGTCATTATATTACCCATTTAATAATAATTTCCATGTTAAGTTAAGATTTTAGGTAATAATCACTTTCTTTATCGTACGTGTTTTAACTTGTCACTCTTGGTTGTATCACGTATATCATGATTTAAATACTTCCAGAATATAAAAAATAATAAATATATCATATATATTTGGAATATAGATATGTATAATAGACATATATATGAAATGGAAAACACCGTTTTTGGAGACGGTAGTCCGTACGTACGCATAAACGATGTTTCTGTTTTCATATAGTATTAAACCGAAGTAAGTGAATAAGATGTATGTCAGTACATAAATCCTTATATCTATATATATATATATATCTACAGTAAAATTATTATGTCATATATTACATACTTATTAGTAATATATATTTTATAATCGTCGATGAATGGTGAACTTGGAAATGAATCTCATCGCGTTGTGGAGACGGTAATCCGTACTTACGCATGAGCGAAAAAATCATTATTTTGATATTAAAATAATATATAATTGGATGTTATATCATATATACAGAATAATTATCATGTTTTATTTATTATTTACATGAATTACACCTCATTATGATACCCATCCATATAATAATATATTGAATAACAATTACACCATGACGTGGAGACGGTAAGCCATACGTACGCACGTATGGTGACATGTTATTCAAAGGGTGGATAGAATACGGAATATGGCTGTAACATATTTATAATAAAATTATAGTGTATATATGATACTGGAGTTATTATTATAGAATGGTAATAACAAAGGAATAAGAAGTGGAAGAAGAAAGGAACTTGGAAAAGGGTGGTGAAATCATTACCTCTTCTTCGGGTTCTTCCTTTTGATTTGATCAAAAGGACTCCATAGGATGGCTTTCTGATCAAACTAAGGCCTATAGGTTGTAATGAGAGATGTTGGGAGAGTATTTTTTCAGATTTTGGCCGAACCAAAAGGCTTTTATGGTGTTAAGAAATGAGAAGGAGGAGTGCCCTATTATAAGAGGGGTGAGGGGAACCTTTGGAAAATCTAGAAATATTAAACTATAATAAATTTATATTTGGTTTCTAATGGCTACAAAGTTTATTATTTAAATTTTAAGGTGGGTATGGGTAGAAAAAAATTCATCCAATAGAATTTATACAGGTTTTGGTTACTATATTAACCTTATCTTTAAGTATTAACTCTAAGTTAATTAGTTTCACTTTTACAATGTCTCTTTGTATTTTTATATTATATGGTTAATAAACATACTATATACATCCAAACGACCATCAAGTGGTCCATTAATGATATAAATATCATGATATAAGTCTCCTGGCCGATCCTTAGAATTTTAGGAATTTAATATCAATTAATAATATAATATTTGTTTTAAAAACTCTTTTATGTCAATTTTGACACTATTCAATAGTTTATTTCTGTGAAACTCATAACAGGATGATTACATCGAAAAAGTTAATTAAATCAATCCTAATATGTCATATTATTCAATAAAATTAATTTAATTCATTAAAACTCTCAAATTATATTAATTTGGGTATTTATAATATCAATTATTTTAATTTTTTACTATTATGGTAATTACTTCATCATAATTGTGTCATAAATAAAATAAATTATTTAAAGTCTAAAAATTATAAATAAAATATAATTATGTAGGAAATATTTTTATCTTTATAATTAATATTTATAGTCTAAAATCCAATATATATAACCCTATGTAAAAATTGTTTTTGTAAAAGATATATGCTTATGTCATTTTTGTACTTATTTTAACTTAATTAAAATAAAGTGTCCCTATCACCAACAAGTGGCTCCATGGGGTCCCACAATAGTCCCAAATATGACTATGGTCTAAAATGTATCAACCAATAAGGCTAGGACACGTTTTAGGGTAATTAAGTATTATTATAGTATTATTATTTTAACCCTTATTTACCAGATTTACCCTTAACCATGGTAAATAAAATATTTACCGAAGTAATTATTCAAAATGTCTAAAAATAAAAGTTATCTATTTACACAATTTGAAAATCCTGATTCCAAATATGGAATAAATTTTTCCAAATTCAAAACTCATAAGTGGGAGATATTAATTTAAAATTAATTCATGTTGTTAAAACAAAAAGCGTGTTTTTAAGAGATAATAACTGTCAAAAGATTGACACTTGTTTATGTCCAGTTTAATTGTAAAATTATGTCGAATGACCAACATTGTATTAAATGGTAAAAATATATTCTAAATATACTTTAAAACCACTGAAATTCATAATTTATCACTATTAATTATTTTGATTAAATTTTTTTTAATTAAAATTTAGTAATTATCACTATTCATCAAAATATAAGTGTTATCCGAAAAGTTCCAAAATTTCACCCTAGGCTAAAATCTTTATTCCGAATCCAAAAATGAAGTCCATTTTGAGAGATAAAATTTATAAAATCTAAGAAAGTAGTTATTACTATTCATAATGGCTAGTTTGATTGGTTGTGGTGTGTGTTAGAACTCAAAGTTGCGTACAACACACGCTACTGTATTATTCAAAGGAAAGCATACCGTGGAAGATTGGGATGTTTCATTTTAAATTTTTTATGTCCCCATTTAGTCAAAAATATTAAAATATTGTATTTAAAAATGGTTCACTATTAAAAGTTGGTAAAAGTGCAATACTGAAAATGAATTATGTCTAAGAGACTCATAATATGGATTCTAAAATTACAAGAATTATATAAATTTTGAAATTTAGTTAATACTATTCATAACCTATTTTTTAACAGCTTTTTTTTGTAAATCATGGTGCGCTTGAACTCGGTGTTGCGTGTAGTGCATGTTATTGAATTATTTTGAAGAAATAACACACTATGAAATCTTGGGGTGTTACAACTACTTCTACTATTGACAATGATTTAATAAAGGTACTAACATCTTGATCAACTGGCCTAAGAAATCAATTATGTTTAGAAGAAAAATAATCTCTCTTGGCCATTCATATAATAAAATCCCTCAAAAGACACATCCCTCGTAGGCAACATCATTGTGACATTAGTGATATGGTTTTTTATATACAAGAATGTACAAGATCTAAAGGTTCACATATATAACGATCTCATATATGGATATGAAAAAACATGTTCCTAGATTTGAACAAGCAATGAATCATAAAACAAGTGGTGTTCCTATTTTCTAGTCTTTCCAAATAATCTCACCTATGAGAGATCACTAAATGTCAACTTCATGGGAATATGATTGATTCCGTATTAAAAAATAGAACATATATATGATATATAATATATATAAACACACACACACATGTATATATAATATTAACCTAGATATAAACTATAAACACGCTATAAATCACTATAATTCAAAGATTTTTAGGAACAATCATACCAAAATTAAGGTCATTTTCTAGAACTGTCACTTACTTATCCATGTTTCTTAAAAGGCATCCATAAATTAATGCCATTTTCTGGGAAACATCACTATATATAAATATATGTATTCATATATATTTTCCACAAATCTACGTAAGGATATATTTATATATATATAAACCCACACACAAAGATATATATATATATATATATATATTAATATATATATATTAATGTATACACACTTATATATTTCAAATTTAATCACGTTTTTAAGATAATGTGTTTATTATGCTTTCATTTTTACCAGTTTTTAAAATGTGAATAATTATATATATGTATATATATTTATAACTCTATATATGTTTTCATAAACACGTATTTTTACACACATAATGACATATATATATACATATAATGATATACACATATATAAACATATATATATTAATATTATTTCATTATAATATAATTTTATAAATATACATATATAAATATACAAAAAATACAAACATTATTATGTAATGTATATGAATTTAAAATATAAACATATAAATATAATATGAAACATAAACATATATATATATATATATTATTTAAACATGTATATAATATAAAATGTAATCATATATATGTAACATAATATATTCATATTTATATATACATAAATAAAAACCAAAAACCAAAAACACAAAATATATATCAATATATATAATGTAATACAATTAAATATTTTACCTTTAGTCATGTTTCTTAGAAAAAAATATAATTAATGAAATTTTCACAAGTGTTATAAAATATGGCTAATTATATATTTATGTGTGTATATTTAAAATTATAATTATATATCATATACACAAAAATATATATTTATACACACACACACACACATATATATATATATATACATATATATAATAATATAGTCATATAATGTATTTAAAATATATATATATATATATGTTTGTATATAAACATATATATATCATAAACATCTATATAAAATATATTCATATAAATTAACATATATATAATCTTATTTGTTAACATATATGTCAAATGTAAAAATATATATTTCATATAATATTAACATATACATATATATATAAACGTACAATATAAAATATAAAATATAAATATGTTAACATATATACAATAAAAATTTAATATATATTTATATAATAATATAAATGTTGAAATATTGAAATCTGTTCATATATATGGGTTTGAATATAATAATACATTTATACACTGAAACTCATAATAGGTAAGATTCACCGCTTATTCATTATGAACATGGAGGTGCATGGATCAACTTCTAATGGAGGGGTAATTTATGATTTCATATATGTGTAAGAAAATCTCAATGGTTTATGTGGAAAAATAGGAAGGGAGTGATGATGATTTTTCAGTATATGTGTGGGTGTACATGGCTTGTGTGGATTCTAGGTATGTGTGGAAGATTGTTTTCAAGGAATTCATGGTTGTATAGGAGGGGAGTGATGAGGTAGTAGGGAATAGGTGTCAGATATATACATGAGTGGAGTTGGGAGTATGATGGGTATTGGAGGGGGAGTAAAAGTGGTATCCAAGAGGTTAATGGTGAGGATGCTGACTATTATGGTGCGGGTGTGGGTGTTGGGGTTGTGTGTTTGTTTGTGTGTGCATGATTTTAAAGGTATATGGATTAGAGAAGTGGGAATACAAGAGCTTTGAGGATGTGTGTAAATTTTTTTATTTCAACATAACTAAAAAATAATGAATTATAAAAAATAAAAATGTTTTCTAGAAATCAACTTAATAGAGGAATGATTTATTAATGTTTCTAAAAAATATCTTTAAATGTGGTCTCGCAACAAAAAATTATTTATTTGTTTTGAAAAATAGATAATTAAGGTGTGATTTAATGATATTTCTTATCTATTTTAGTAAATGGGGTGCCACTAAATATGGACATTTATATATATTGTTAATTTGTAATTTTTTTCAAACATCACCAATTTACTAACACCACATTTGTCGATGTGTTTTTGAATCGTCTAAAATTGTTTAGTGATGTTTATGAATGATGAAAATACAAAAAAACATCCCTCATTAACATTTTGATGGTATTTTCAAATTACAATAAATTTTCTATCATAGGTAATTATGTAGTATGAAAATAAGGAATTTGGATAATTACATTACATTCACATTGTGTTTTGATTATTTCCTCTTCGATAATATTTGTAACAAAAACATTTCATATAAGCACATGCTCTCATGACTTAATAGACATACATCATACTACAACAAATATGTTATCCATTTTTCTATATAGTTGGAATATTATTATAGGATTACAATACAATTTGAAAGGCACATCTTATGATGTAATAGAAGATTGATTAATGCATATATTTTTCAAAATTGACAATCCATTTACATATCTCATGATTGTGACATATATAAATAAATGTGAATTTAAGAATTATTCCATTGTAAATTTTATATTTAAATGTTTTCGTGTAAGACCCATCATGTATCCACCATAGTAACATCAAGAATTTGATGTATAAAAAGAAATCTGTGTACATTATTTACTTCATGCATTATTTAAATGAATGATTTCTACATTTTCAAGATATACATTCTAAAATATATCCAATTATTAACATATATTCTCACCATTCATATAAACATAATAATATTTCACATTGCATATAACTTATAAAGGAAACATATTATGTATACATACCACTAAATAACCTTTAAAATAGATCAATCTCTCTATTTGAATAAATTATGAATGCTTAGTCACATTCCAATATTGGTAATGATTTATTTGTCCAAAACTATGTATTTAATTGTGTTGATAATAAAAATGGTATTTAGATCCAAATTTTCAAAAAACAATTTTTATATACCTTATAACTAATTTTTTTCATGAAATAGAATTATCTTATCCCAAATAAGAATATAAAATATCATTAATAGATATTTTTTAACTCACGAATCCACTCTCATAACATGATTTTAGATTAATATGTCACTCATGATGTTATATAAATTATTTTAATGTTTGAATAATATTTAGAAGATATTTTACCCTCTTATTTATAGAAGAATAATTGTGGTCATGCACATATTGAGGTTTGTGAATGGTTCATATATGGGAAATTATTTCTGATGGATAACAACTAGGACTCTGGGATTTAAATATACCTTTGAAAAAATCATTGAGTCTAGAGATTGTGACTAATTGAATATTTCAATTAATGTATAGAACTAATGAAATAATTTTTTATCGAATTTTATATTTGAAGTGATTCCAATCTTGAAACAAGTTGATGATTAACCTATAATTAATCTGTAGAGACCCGTATCTTGACGTACATTTACATTACATTACATTTGTGGAATACTTAGTACATAACAAAAACACACACACAAGGACCGTAATAGTTTAATGTCTTTGGAAACTCAGAATATAATCCTCTAATCCTGGTGAAAGATCTTCAACATCTCCCATAAATATCTTCCTTTTTATTATACCTAAAACCTTTCTTTATATCTTGGGGAAAAGAAAACATAAAAGGGTGAGCTAAAATGCTCAGTAAGGGTAAACAAAAGAAATATCAATCACATCATATACATAAGCACATAACTTTTGGAAATCTTAACCTGTAAAAGAGATCATAATTTCATAACCTGGGATAACTCATGGAAGTGAAATGTAATCACAATAATCATAACATAAAACATTAAACTTTGTGGAATACACACATAATCATAGAGAATCATTTCTTGTTATTCAAGACTCATTGCCAAGACTATCTTAGTGGACAAAGTCCCTTTCTGAACCGAGTCACCCTCGTTTCAGTCCTGTTTCACTGAACCGGTATAACCTACCATTCCAGCCATGTCTGTCTCATGAGATATAAAATCATTACCCAATGCATTGGAGGGAGATATAGGTCCCAACCATCCAATAATGATACCATTCTTATGTGTTCCACAAAATCATAAATCATACATCATTGCATAACCCATGTAATAAAAATGGGAATCTTTAACATCATGACATCATAAAACAATTCATATAAGATAAAGGAATTCATAAAAATATTTCCATCATAACATAATCAAATCAATGTAATAATAGGGATAAAAACATAACCCTTTATTATCTTAGATGGAAAATAATTTTGATAAAACACATGAACTCCATTCTGGAGGAAAATATCCTTTCTTCTTCAAAAACATTTTTCCTTTCATAAAATTTCATTCAACTTTAAACTAAAAGAATTTGATTAAAAATAAACATGAAAACATGTAAAGGAAGCTTCTTGGAAATAATGTTTTAAAAATCCATTCATGCCGTATAAGTTAAAAAAACATTTTTCTCATACATTTGTCGGAAAAGTAAAAAAGTACCTCGTACGAAAAACGACAAAATATTCCTTCCATATATTTTACTAAAAACTCACCGAAGGGTAAAATTGGATTTAAAAAATTGTAGGTGGATGGAAATAATATTACATATTGAGGAAACATGGACATGGATGATAAAATATGCCCCAGTAAATACCAAAGTATAAACAATCTCGGATAAAAATGAGATTGCGATATTTCCCTTACCTTAGGTCTGATTTGCTTCGTAAGTGTTCGAACCTCCTGTATAATGATTTAAATACTGCTATTGACTTATTCCAGAATAATACTTATTGTTATGTTATCATATATGGTTCACTTATGACTTTATATTACCCGTTCTTTTGTAAATTCCATGTTAAAGAAGCGTTTTGGGTAAAATCGTTTCATTTATCGTAGGTGTTTGGACTTGTTGTTCTTGACATTATTATTACTTATATCATGATTTACTTATTTCCAGAATATAAAACATGATTTATATATCATATATATTCAGTATATATATATATATATATATAATAGATAGATAAATGAAATGAAACACACCATTCATGGAGACGGTAGTCCGTACGTACGCATGAACGCTGTTTTCCTTTCCATATTATCTTGAATAGAAGTAAGTATATGACATACATATATATATATATACATAAATACAGTAGATTTAACATTTCATATATTTAATTATTATTCATTATATATACTTTATAATCATTCATGAATGGTTAATGTGGAGAATGAATCTCATCGCGTCGTGGAGACGGTAGTCCATACGTACGCACGAGCGATGATATCATTTCCATAATTATTGAATTGAATTTGATTGGATGATACAATATATCAGAATAAATATGATGTTATAATAACTATGTATAGTTATTCTTTACACCATTATACCCATCCATGTATGGTGGTGGTGGAAAATAGATTTCACCACGGCGTGGAGACGGTATTCCGTACGTACGCACGCGCGGTGATTTTGTTTTCCGTAGGATGGATAGATGGTGAATTAGGATTGTTTCATACTTATAATAACATATCAGTATATTAGTGATACTGATGTTATTACTTCATAATGAAACAACCTAAGAAGAAGAAGTGGAAGAAGAAATAAAGGTGAATGAATTGGTAACGTTAATTACCTCTTCTTTGAAACGCCTCTTTGAGACCTCCTCTTAGGGCACTAAAATTGGTCTTTGAGGATGACCAGAACTTCTAGGACGTTTCTAGGGAAGTGGAGAAGAGATTTTGGCAGGGTTTGCACGAGCTTGAAGGCTCAAAGTTGTGTGAGGAAGAGAGGGAGGAGGTGTCCTTTTATAAGGGAGGAGAGGGGGACCATTGGAATAACTAAAAATATTATTTTGTTATAAAGTCAAGTTCGGTTTTAGATAGCTAAAAATTGATTTATTTCGAGGATAAGGTGGGGATGGGTCGAAATCATCTCATCCAATAGAATTTAGACAAGTTTAGGTTCCTATTTTAACCTTATCAATTAGATTTAACATTAAGTTAAATAATTTTACTTTTACCGTGTCTTCTTGTGTTCTTATACTATAAGGATAATAAACTTACTATAAGAAGCCAAAAGAACCCCAAGCTGTTTATTATTAATATATATAACCTTATATAAGTCATTTGTCCGAACCTTTTATTTTTAGGAATAAAATAACAATTAATAATAAAATATTTGTTTTAAAAACTATTTTATGTCAATTTTGACACTAATTAGTAATTGATTTTTGTGAAAATCATAACAGAATGATAAGTTCGAAAAAAGATAATTAAATCAATACTAACATATCATATTAACCTATAAAATTATTTTAATTCATAAAAAGTCTCAAATTATATTTATTTGGGTTTTTATAACATCAATTATGTCAATATTTCATTAATAAGATAATTTCTATATCATTGTTGTGTCATAAATAAATTAACTTATTTAATGTCTAAAAATTACAAATAAAATACCATTATGTAGGAAAAAAATTTATCTTTCTAAATAATATTTATAGTCGAATTTATCTTATGTATAACTCCATATTAAAAATGTTTTAGTAACAAAACATTGATTTTAACTCTTTTAACCCTTCTTTAAATAAATTTATAATAAATGTCCTAATCTAATCCAAGTGGGCCTAAATGGTCATATTTTATTACTAAGCTTGTTTTTGGTCGAATTAAACTTATCCAATAGAATTTGGACATGTTTTAGGGTAATAATAATATCATTTTTACCCTTAATTACCCTATTTACTTTTAACTGTGGTAAATAAAAGTAAAAAGTTACTATTCACCAAAAATTATTTTCATCTCATTGAACCACATTTTACTTACTGACATCAACCGTGTCTCTCAGATTTTTGAAATTCCACTCACAGAAGCGGTAAAATTAAGTTTTATGAAAAATTCAGTATTTTTAACTACCACTTAGTGGTTTCACTATTCATCAAAAACTGAACGTTTTCAGAAAAATACCAAAAATTTGGCCTAAGCTATATTTAATATTATGAACTCAAAAATTATTTCTATTTTACAAAATTCAAAACATATCAGTTTCATTAATTTAAAAATTAATTCCCATTGTCAAAACAAAAGGCGTGTTTTTAAAAGATAATAATTATCAAAAGATTGACACTTGTTTACAACTGGTTTAAATGTGAAATTAAATCCAATGACCAACATTGTATTGAATTTTAAAAATATATTCTAAATATAATTTAAAACCAATCAAATTAATAATTTATCACTATTAATTATTTCGATTGAAAAAGTTGTTTTTAATTAAAATTTAGTAATTTTCACTATTCATCAAAATATGAAAGTTATCTGAAAATCACCAAAATTTCACCCTAAGCAAATTTCAATATTACGAATCCAAAAATGAAGTCCATTTTGATAAATAAAATTTAAAAAAATTCAAAAAGTTGTTATTACTATTCATAACGGCTAGTTTTAATAATATTTTAATAGCATATCGTTGTTTAGCGAAACTTGGTGTTGTGTACAACACACGCTATCGTAGAAGGTCGCGATTGCGTGTAATTCAATCCAGGTCAGAGATGTGTGTTATGAAAGCTCCTTTTGGTGTATCTTATAACACAAGACATTAATGAAATTAAAAAGAATATTTTTCATAAAATCTCGAGGTGTTACATTCTACCCCCCTTAAAATGAATTTTGCCCTCGAAATTTGTCGGGGTTATAAATGGTTTACTACTTGAAAGTTTCTTTAATAGAAACCCACATCGTAAAAAGGAATACCAAAACCAATCTTTAAAAACAAAAGTATGAAACGTAATGGTTACCCAAATAAATTAATCACTGGGTTTCCACATAGGTGAAAATATGGATATGGAAGAAAAATATAACCATCATGTTCTGATGGAGAGTGGTAGAGAACATGGCTATGGAAAAGCCAACAATCACAAATCTATAAATTTGTGACGATCTAAGGTACCATCTGATTAATCAAATATAAGAGCACTAGGACAACATTTTTGGTTTTCAAGATCGTTTCCCTAAAGATGAAGAATTTGAATTAGAATAAATAGTTACATTATTTTGGTACAATCTCACTTTTGTTCGTGCCTTGAACAATTTCCACTTCATCTCTTAAATAAATGAAGTTGAATTTGTTATTCGTTAAGTGTTAGTATGACAGGTCATTCCATCTGTCTCAAACAAAATGTTAGCAAATGTTGTTAAATATACATAAGTCAGTCTTTAGTGAGATTAATCATATATGGTTCCTAAAATGGACTTATACTTCATATATCATACTACTTAATACAATAAAACTAGTTTCTACTAAACAGGGACTTCCTATAGGCTAGTGGTAGGCGAAAAAGGCCAGTCGCACTTCGGTTGTGGGTTCGATTCCCACGGCCTTGTCCGACGCGATGGGCTGTCGCCCGTCCTGCAGGTTGTCCTTTTTCTAAAACTATATTACTATAACATCCCATCAATAATATCAAAAAACAAACAATACTAATTTATGTCCAACATAATCCATTCCAATCTTTAGGCTTATCCATAATACTGCAGTCCACTCTCAGAGATTTAATACCATCGTTGATCCCCATATATCATAAGATATATCTTGTTGGTCACATTCCAAACATTCAAAGGCCTTAATCTTATACTCTCTTGAATACCTAGTGAACCTTATTGAAAACATGAGTGCTGTTAAAAGTTAACTCTTTCCACATTCCAAAATCCTAAAAATTCTATATACTCAAACCATGATATCACTTAGTCCTTATATCAATCATGAGCTCATGAATACTGTCAAACATTTCATTTTCTCTTTATCACTTCATTATACGCATATCATCCACTTTCCAAAAAATATTTGTATAACATTTCATTGTTACTCATACCATTCATCATAAACTTTCAAAACATAAGGAAAGACAACAGTGTAACAATCCTTAGATGTCTTTTTATTCTATAGTACAACATTACACTTGATAAACATGTAATCATTCCACTACCTTCTTAAACCATTGACCGAGCTTCAACAAATCTTTCATCTCACATATCATTTGTAGTCTCTTCATCATCATCAACAAAAATACTACCCATACGACCATACCGATTCTCTTCATGGGACATTCCCTTAGGGCATTGGTTTTTATAATGCCCGTACATTCCACATTTAAAACATTTAACCATTGTTGATGTCGTAGAAACACCATTAACCTCATCCATGGTGTTAACTGAATCTTTTCCATTGCACTTACTGGCTTTGTGTCCTTCTTTTCCACACCCAAAGCATCTTCCAGTTCCTTTGAAACATTCTCTTTGATGCCTCTTCCCACATGATTTACATAGGGGAAATTGAACTTTCTTTCCTCTATGATCATCATGAAATTCCTTCTTTCTCTTATTAGCCGAGTCAGGAAACTTACCATATTTTACTTTATTGATCATATTATGAGATTGCTGATTCGGAATAATAATGATGTTTGGACTTACAAATCCCATTTCATTTGATTTCTTATGAAGAATATCATTCCATTCTCCATCATATCCTCCAATATCGTGAATCATCTTATTTCCAGCCATTTTCTAAAACCCAAAAAGAATAGTGTGAGATGCAAAAATCATAATAAAGGGGGAGTAACTTCATTATCTGACATCTTAGGTTAAATTATAAGATCGTTACTATAGTGCTAGGACTATATCATATATGTATACCTATCCTTAGGGACATCCCTAGACATACCTTAGAAATATCTCTAGGGATCTCACTAACGTTTTCGTGTCCTAGTTTCGAAAGGTTGACTAAACCTTTCCTCTGATACCAACTGTAGAGACCCGTATCTTGACGTACATTGACATTACATTACATTTGAGGAATACTTAGTACATAACAAAAACACACACAAAAGGACCGTAATAGTTTAGTGTCTTTGGAAACTCGGAATATAATCCTCTAATCCTGGTGAAAGATCTTCAACATCTACCATAAAGATCTTCCATTTTATTATACCTAAAACATTTCTTTATATCCTGGGGAAAAGAAAATATAAAATGGTGGGCTCAAATGCTGATTAAGGGTAAACAAAAGAAATATCAATCACATCTTATACATAAGCACATAACTTTTGGAAATATTAACCTGTAAAAGAGATCATAATTTCATAACCTGGGATAACTCATGGCAGTGAAATGTAATCACAATAATAATAACATTAAACTTTAAACTCTGTGGAATACACACATAATTATAGAGAATAATTTCTTGTTAGTCAAGACTCATTGCCAAGACTATCTTAGTGGACAAAGTCCCTTTCTGAACTGAGTCACCCTCGTTTCAGTCCTGTTTCACTGAACCGGTATCACCTACCATTCCAGCCATGTCTATCTCATGAGATATAAAATATTTACCCAATGAATTGGAGGGAGATATAGGTCCCACCCATCTCATAATGATACCATTCTTACGTGTGCCACAAAATCATAAATCATACATCATTGCATAACCCATGTAATAAAAATGGGAATCTTAAACATCATGACATCATAAAAAAATCCATATAAGATAAAGGAATTCATAAAAATATTTCCATCATAACATAATCAAATCAATGTAATAATATGGATAAAAACAGAACCCTTTATTATCTTAGATGTAAAATAATTTTGATTAAACACTTGAACTCCATTCTTGAGGAAAATATCCTTTCTTCTTCAAAAACATTTGCCTTTCTTAAAATTTCATACAACTTTAAACTAAAAGAAGATGATTAAAAATAAACTTGAAAACATGTAAAGGAATATTTTTGGAAATAATGTTTTAAAAATCCATTCATGCCGTATAAGTTAAAAAAACACCCTTCTCGTACTTTTTTCAAAAAAGTAAAAAAGTACCTCGTACGAAAAATGACAAAAGATTCATTTCATATCTTTTACTAAATACTCACCGAAGGGAAAAATTGGATTTAAACAATTGTAGGTGGATGGAAATAATATTACATATTGAGGAAACATGGACATGGATGATAAAATACGCCCCTGTAAATAGCAAAGTATAAACAATCTCGGATAAAAATGAGATTGCGATATTTCCCTTACCTTAGGTCTGATTTGCTTCGTAAGTGTCCGAAACTCCTGTATAATGATTTAAATAAGGTTACTGACTTATTCCAGAATCATACATATTTTTATGATATCATATATGGTTCACTTATGACTTTATATTACCCGTTCTATTGTAAATTCCATGTTAAAGAAGCATTTTGGGTAAAATCGTTTCATTTATCGTAGGTGTTTGGACTTGTTGTTCTTGACATTATTATTACATATATCATGATTTACTTACTTACAGAATATAAAACATGATTTATATATCATATATATTCAGTATATATATATATAATAGATAGATTAATGAAATGAAATACACCATTCATGGAGACGGTAGTCCGTACGTACGCATGAACGATGTTTTCCTTTCCTTATTGTCTTGAATGGAAGTAAGTAGATGACATTCATATATATATATATATACATAAATACAGTAGAATTAACATGTCATATATTTAATTATTATTCATTATATATACTTTATAATCATTCATGAATGGTTAATGTGGAGAACGAATCTCATCGCGTCGTGGAGACGGTAGTCCGTACGTACGCACGAGCGATGATATCGTTTCCATAATTATTGAATTGAATTGGAGTGGATGACAGAATATATCAAAATCAATATTATGTTCTAATAACTTTTTATAGTTATTCTTTACACCATTATACCCATCCATGTAAGGTGGTGGTGGAAAATAGATTTCACCACGGCGTGGAGACGGTATTCCGTACGTACGCACGCGCGGTGATTTCGTTTTTCGTAGGATGGATTGATGGTGAATTAGGATTGTTTAATACTTATAATAATATATCAGTATATGAGTGACACTGATGTTATAACTTCATAATGAAACAACCTAAGAAGAAGAAGTTGAAGTAGAAAAAAAGGTGAAAGAATTGGTAACGGAAATTACCTCTTCTTTGAAGCGCCTCTTTGAGACCTCCTCTTAGGGCACTAAAATTGGACTTTGAGGATGACCAGAACCTCTAGGATGTTTCTATGTAAGTGGAGAAGAGATTTTTTCAGGGGTTGGACGAGCTTTAAGGCTCAATGTTGTGTGAGGAAGAGAGGGAGGAGGTGTCCTTTTATAAGGGAGGAGAGGGGCACCTTTGGAATAACTAAAAATATTATTTTATTATAAAGTCAAGTTCGGTTTTAAATAGCTCCAAATTGATTTATTTCAAGGATAATATGGGGATGGGTCTAAATACTCTAATCCAATAGAATTTAGACAAGTTTAGGTTCCTATTTTATCCATATCATTTAGATTTAACATTAAGTTAAATAATTTTACTTTTACCGTGTCTTCTGGTGTTCTTATACTATAAGGTTAATAAACTTACTATAAGAATCCAAAAGAACCCCAAGTTGTTTATTATTAATATATATAACCTTATCTAAGTCATTTTTCCGATCATTAGATTTTTTGGAATAAAATAACAATTAATAATATAATATTTGTTTTAAAAACCATTTTTTGTCAATTTTGACACTATTTAGTAATTGATTTTTATGAAAATAATAACAGAATTATAATATCGAAAAAAGATAATTAAATCAATAATAACATGTCATATTAACCTATAAAATTAGTGGAATTCATAAAATGTCTCAAATTATATTTATTTTGGTATTTATAACATCAATTGTGTCAATATTTCATTAATAAGATAATTACTACATCATCGTTGTGTCATAAATAAATTAACTTATTTAATGTCTAAAAATTACAAATAAAATACCATTATATAGGAAATCTTTTTATATTTCTAATGAATATTTATAGTCTAATTTATCTAATGTATAACCCCATATTAAAAATGTTTTAGTAACTAAACTTTGATTTTAACTCTTTTAACCCTTCTTTAAATAAATTAATAATAAATGTCCTAATCTAATCCAAGTGGGCCTAAATGGTCATATTTTATTCCTAAGCTTGTTTTTGGTCGAATTACACTTATCCAATAGAATTTGGACTTGTTTTAGGGTAATAATAATATCCTTTTTACCCTTAATTACCCTATTAACTTTTAACCGTGGTAATAAAAGTAAAAAGTTACTATTCACCAAAAATTATTCTCATCTCATTGAACCACATTTTACTTACTGACATCAACCGTGTCTCTCTGATTTTTGAAATTCCACTCACATAAGTGGTAAAATTATGTTTTATGAAAAATTCTGTTTTTTTAACTACCACTTAGTGGTTTCACTATTCATCAAAAATTGAATGTTTTCAGAAAAATACCAAAAAGTAGGCCTAAGCTATATTTGATATTATGAACTCAAAAATGATTTCTATTTTTCCAAATTAAAAACATATCAGTTGCATTAATTTAAAAATTAATTCCCATCGTCAAAACAAAAGGCGTGTTTTTAAGAGATAATAACTATCAAAAGATTGACACTTGTTTATAACCGGTTTAAATGTGAAATTACATCCAATGACCAACATTGTATTGAATTGTAAAAATATATTCTAAATATACTTTAAAACCACTCAAATTAATAATTTATCACTATTAATTATTTCGATTGAAAAAGTTGTTTTTAATTAAAATTTATTAATTTTCACTATTCATCAAAATATGAAAGTTATCCGAAAATCACCAAAATTTCACCCTAAGATAATTTCGATATTCTGAATCCAAAAATGAAGTCCATTTTGAAAAATAAAATTTACAAAATTTCAATAAGTGGTTATTACGATTCATAACGGCTAGTTTTAATAATATTTTAATAGCATATCGTTGTTTAGCGAAACTTGGTGTTGCGTACAACACACGCTATCGTGGAAGGTCGCGATTGCATGTAATTAAATCCAGGTCAGAGATGTGTGTTGTGAAATCTCCTTTTGGTGTAGCATATAAAAAAAGACATTAATGAAATTAAAAATAATATTTTTCATAAAATCTCGGGGTGTTACATAACCTAGTTGGTGTCAAGGAAAGAATTCTAGGATAAATAAATGTTTTTCTTTTGTTGTTTCTCAAATATTATACTCTATTTGTATTCATGAGTTAGTGATAATAGTTTATTTTGTGTTGTTGTAGTCTCCATAGATAGAAAATACCTTTGGTTATCTTCATAACCACCTAATTGTGGTTCATTAACATTTTAGGGTTTTTATAGGTAGATAATAAGTGGATAATGTGATCGATATCTATGATTATTTAGTATCTGATGTGAATCTATGTAAGATTTTTTCAACACCGTTGAAACATTTTTCATATAAATTGATGATATCCAAATCATTCTTTTTATGTTTTCTTCTATGATTTAAATATTTAAATTTATCTCTTAAATAAACCTGTGTTACCTTGAACACTTACTGATCGTAATCACATATTTCTCCAAATGTATAAAAGTGTTACTTTCCTTCAAGATGAAGAGAATTAATAATATTGTAATTATTATTATGAGTCCCCATGTATCCATCCAAATGTAATATTGTATATAATATGATATTTTTATAGAATGTGAATACATGTAGGGATACTCTCTAAGGGTATTTTTCTTCATAATTTTTTTTCCAGTGTGATATAACATACCATTTATTGTATATCCTATTTCAGATCATAGAGATAATGTCAAACTATATGAAAAACTATAGGATTTGTTATCATTATTCTCAGTATGAACACATTAACTATATATTCTAAAAGTATTTAATTTATTTTTTTGGATAACATCTATTGTTTGTAGAGAATAACACTACATGATAAACAGTAACACATTGTTAGGGAGATATAAAATGTCATGATGATTTTTTTGGTATTGGAAAATTATATTCCTTGGTTATGAGAGAAATTAATCATTTTATGGTATAATTTAATAATTCCACCCTTGTTTGAATTAAAATGTATGTGGATTATCTTAGACATTTGGGGTTATTTCACCTACATCAAGAATAATGACTGAGTAGAGGATTTTTATTTCAATATGCAATATTTTTTTTACTGATTTGTTGTAGGTAAAATATATATATATATATAATTTATATGGATAATTTTTTTGAATATGGGTAATTCCATTTCTATGTGGGTTTTATATTTATATGCTTCTATTTGGAAGGTGTTTTCATAGTTTCTAAAAATTATGTAGTAGATTTATCAAAATACCCATGAGAATCCAATTTGGATGGTGTTGGAATGGGTCACCAATGTGCTTTGGGTTCA
This sequence comes from Viscum album, assembly GCA_963277665.1. NCBI lineage: Eukaryota > Viridiplantae > Streptophyta > Magnoliopsida > Santalales > Viscaceae > Viscum > Viscum album. The sequence goes on along the minus strand of OY728157.1, from coordinate 36,923,709 downwards.
TTCCATGGATGTTTTGGGGGGTTGAAACTTTATATGGGTGTTATTTTCAGTCCTTATCAAATAGAGAAACTATAACATATCGATGTGATTTTTAGTAAAAGATATATACTTATATGTAATTTTTGTAGCAGTTTTGTGTTACCAATGAACCATATTTCATTAACCATCTACGGTGGGGAGTATCATTCTATCATATATGGAATCCTTGATATTGATCCTTCATATGTTTCATGTTCATTTATTTACAAATTCAAGTAATATAGATGGGTGACCTATGGTTGGAAATGTATTGAATGTTATGTAATGGAGGAAGTTGTGTAATGTTAGTTTTATAATGTATCTGTGGAAATTTTAGGATAGGTATGACCATGTTGGTTCTTATAAGTATGTTAAGGTTTTTTCCAAAAGTGGTTGTGTACAATGTCAACATGGGGCCTAAAAATCTATATGTGAATTTTGTATATATGTTGATGGGTTATATTACATGTGAGTTTGCTTAATTTGATTACTTATTTAATATTAATGGGTTTTTACTTTTCATCTACAAAATGTTTTAAAAGTGGGGATGATATATATAGCCAAATTTTACACATGATGGTTGTAATTTAATTTTTAGAATCGAATATCAGGTCTTTAAAAGGAGATAAATTGGAATTTTTTTAAAAAATAGCCATCCTATAGAAATTTTTTAATGGTTATGTTGAACATTTAATGTGGTGTTAACCCTTGGGATTTTTTGGGTAATGTTCTATGTTCCTTAGATTTTAATGGGTATTTAGTATTTATAAAATAACTAGATAACTTCCCCGAAAACACAATGAAAAATAACTCTATAATTGAGGATCCTATGAAATTTATAGTATCATATTTTTGTGTATAATGTGGTGGTGTTTCATATGAATGGAAAAATCTTAGTGCACATGTGTCGAACCCCCGAGAAATATTTTTTGGATGTTTATAAAAATCAACCAGTTTACTAAATATATTCAATGAATTAGATTTATATGTAATTAATGTAATAGTTTTTGCATGTACATTTAATTATTACATGGTTTTGGTGTAGTTTTTGGAGTTGATGTTTTATTTCGTTATTGATTCCATGGTGGGGGAATTAATGGATTTATTCATAATTATTTTAGATCTCTATAAATATAATAGTATACCACATGTTCTTCATATCCTCATGGAAGTGAAAAATAATAATATTTGAATGTGATATGATCAAGAATATATTAAAATAAACCATCAAGGTAAGATGCATTTCTATTATCTACGGCCCATATCATAGTTTATTAGATCTTCATCCCCTCATGTTTGGATCACACAATATTCTATGGTGTATTTATTAATATTTTGATTGTAGTGAAAGGAAAAATTCCAAAATAAATACATCATAAACCAATTTTGGAAGAGATAATTAATTATGATGAAAATGGAAGACATTTTTTTTGTTAATTATGTACATTTATTAATGAATTTATAGTATGCAAAAATAAATGGATTTAATGTATTTCCCTTAATAACAAAATTGGGGTGATTATAGAAATTATTTATCATTTAAAAATAAATTTTCATTTAATTTTTTTCCAAACATTAGACATTATTTAGCTTTTGTGGAGATGATAATGACAGAGTTTATGAAAATAATTATTTTATTTTAAATTTGTTTTTTTATGATTTATTATTAATATATATAATTAAATACAATGTTTTTATCTATTATTGGAATCTATAAAAGGTCTTAGATTTTAATTACACGTAAATTAATTAAATGTAAACACAGTATTGAGTTATTGGATTATATTGTCTTATTCTCATGTTAGTAAATGATTTTATACATAAAATGTTTTTCTTCAGATGTGAGAATCCTATTTAATAAAAACTATTAAGTTAATTTTAGGTATTAATATGGTGATTAATCCGACATGTTTAACTAAATATATTTTATTTAATAATAATCTATGGATTTATTATTTGATATAATTTGGGTGTGTTAGAGGATATTTATCATTTTATTATAATATATTTGAATAATAATGATCTTTTTTAACCCATTAAAATATTAATTTGACAATAAATAAAATTATTTATTCCTTTTTTTCATTATTTATTCATCATTGGATAAGATTATTAATTCCATTCTAGTCTTCAAATATTCCACTAAACAACATTCTTAAATTTCATTATCATCATCCTCAACTAATGATTATATCAAATTTACGGGGTACTATAACTGTTAAGATATGATATTAAAAGTTCATTAAAGGTGTTGTGGGCATAGATTTCAGTCAAAAGTGCATGCATGATAGTTGATGGGGTACATTGAAAATTTTATAGTTATTACTGAATGTTTTCAGAATTCTACATTTGTTATGATTATATAGAATATAGTTCGACATCACACATAATGTTTTTAAAAAACAATGATTATTGTATCTCCATTAATTCCCCATGATACGTATCACTGAAATAGTTATTATGTAAGTTGGTTTCCAGTAAAACTATGTATTTATTATATAATTAAATATATATCATCGTCTGGCATTGGTTAACATGTCACGAATCATAAGATAGTGATCCTTTGAAGGTAACCATTTAGATTTATATTCATTGAGTTGTACCAACATGAAATGATCCACCTTCACTAACACAATGTATATTAGGTTGGTGAAATGAAATATACTTTTTTAAACTCCAAGAAGCTACATAGAATTAAATATTGAGTATTTTATATAGTTATCTCATATAGTTATAGAGGGTATACTTGTTTTATACCCCTTGGATAACCCTTGTATGTTATCATTACTCAGATTGATCCATAATAGTTCATGATCAAGACAGGATGTGTTTAATATACATTATGTAAACTTCTAGGATATGTTTTTCACATTATTTATTATACTGTTCGTTATATCCTCTAAATCAGGTTTATGTTTTAAAATAATGAGTAGTTTACTATTGAAATTTTATATTAATATTGTTATGGTACATATATATATACATCATTTCGTGGATATTATAAAAAAATTCATTTGGAGTGTGGTACCTTCATATAGACGATGACTAGTGTGGGTAGATTATTTCAATAGCCACATGGTATGTGACCCTCAGGGTGTTATATTATATCATGGGTTAAGGACCTACACATACCTAGTATATTTGGTTACCCTCCAATATTAATTATTTATGGGGCCCCAAATATTGTGAAAAAAATCACTATTTTAAAGAACACTATACATCCTAGGGCACTACACCTCTATATGGGTTGGAAACACATTAGACTATTGTAGTATTCCACAAGGTTTTGGATCCCCCTTACATTTGATACTATGGGATTATTTGTTTTGTGAATAATGTTTGTTAATTTGTATTTTATGGGTCATATGACCTAGTAATAATTTTAGAACTCGTTGGGATGTGGTTGAAACTTACGGTCATTGTGTTTTCCTTTTAAATATGGCTTCGAGGTGAATGGGGACTTCACGATTTATATGGATTTTTTAGTCTTTTATCCAATAATGTTTTGAGAAATTATCCATCATGGAGATCAATTTGGATTCTTGGGATTGTCCATTTTTTCATAGAAATATTTTCTCTTAGTTATCATGTATAGTTATTTCGTATATTCATTATTATATCCTCTAATATTGGGTTTTGAGAAAAAAAATTATTTTTTCATTCAATTGGTTTTATTGAGGATTCATAATAAGAATATTTATACTCCCCCGTGTACAGGTTTATTTCCCTTATGTGCTGGGTCTTGTAAAACATGTCATAGTTCATAGATTTCCCTTATTTATGTGGTGTAATTAGTATCACTAGAGAAATCATATTGTGGTGGGTTCTGTTTCTTTGTAAGAGTTCATTATTGATAGTTTCCACTCTATAACACCACGTAAATATGAATTTAAATCAAATTCCCATGTTTAGTATCACCCTATGTTTTTTGCCTAAATGTTTTATTCTATATTTGATGCTTTATCTTTTATATTGTTATAATAAATAGTGTGTTTTCAAAGGATTAGTTAATATATAGTTCAATTGTTTATATATGTTTTTCAACTCAATTGGATGTTATTTTATATTGTAAAATAATTTGTGTTTGTTGTAATTGTAGTATATAGACTCTTGAATTTGTTATTACTTTTATGATCCAATCATCATCTCCTATCCTATTATAGATGATCATGGTGGGAAAAATAAAAATTATTATTATCCTAGGTGGGCCACGAATTGGTCGGGTCATGTGAAAAAATTTGTTTCATTCGCTATTCTATATTGGGTAGTTCTAATAATGAACCCTATGATATTTCATATAAGTATAAAAGACATGTTTATCATATATACATGATATATGAAGTTTGAGGGTCAATAAACCTATTCTATAGAGCCTCTGACTTGTTTTATCATAGACTACACAACATGTTCTCTTTGAAACATGTTGAATGAAGCATAACATATTAACTACGTTTATAGAATATCCCATGTTGTGTCATGTAATGGACCTGGGATGTTTCTTCTGATTTTGATCCACATATTTAAAAAATCTAAACATGTATTTTATCCCACCGTGTATCATATAACCTATAAACATAAAATTTATGTTCATGATGAATAAACATAATGTTATAATTAACACAAATATGTGAAGATTATACAAAATTAACAAATACACGAAATTTGATACAAATATCATACAATTTTTAATGGGAATTCAAGATACAAACCAACCCAAATTTTTTGGTCAACCTATTCAATAAGGGTTCATTTCACCACTGATTTTAACCATCATATATTAATTGAGAAATATAAATTAATAATTTAAATTTATAGAAAAAAATATACATATAAAATAATAATTTAAATTGTGTACGACATAATAATTTGTTAAAGATTCAATGTTCACTCACCAATAATCATGAATTAGTCACTATTCTCCCACAATCCATTAAATATATTTCCTCGTTTGAAAATATCTACCCATATCAAATATATCAACAACCATGAAATAAATCACCCTTTTATAATGGAATATAGTGTAGTTTATAACCCCATATAGCCAAAATAAAAAATGTTCTGAGATGTTTTGGTTTAAGGTCAAAACCAAAATAAGGAATATTACTTCCCTAGTATGACCCTGTCATTATAAACATAACCATGATTTATGAATTTATATATGGGTATCCTTTTCTAAGATATATAAATCCGCATTGATTTGAATAGTTATTTAAGAAAATAATATTAATTTTTTATGAAACAAATAACGTATAATATTACCAAAACATCAGGCCAGGGTAACAACCATACCCCAATATCAATTGATTCTTTAGAAAATATTTCATTGGTTTTTTTGTAATTTCAATTTACAAAATTATCCAATTTAATAATTTGGGGTTATAAAAATAAAAAATTTAGTTATGGTATGCCCATATAATAGTCCCATTTATATTGTTCATATCAATCATTAATAAAATATATTTATAATCCTATTGAAAATAGAATAAATTATGAAAAATTTAAGAAAAATAATAATATTTAATATGAAACCATTACATATTTCACTCTCCCCCATAAAATATTAATTCACTGAATTTTAATTTAAAATCTATGATTAAAAACTATTATGGTAGTTCTGTTTCATTAAATCTATAGGTCCCCATATTTCATTAATATAAATATTTTTTCAATGATTGTTCATATTTTTTTATGTTAATTCCATAGTGAATTTTAGGATTATTAATGTCGATGATAACAAAGACGGATTATGAAATTTGAACTATAAATTTTGTTATTGGGGAGAAAATATCATGTATTCTATTACACCATGTCATGGTAAGTTGGTTCATCATTGATTAATAAATAAATTTGTACTGTATGTCCGGGAATGGAATATTTTTTTATTGATTCTATGGTTGGATATGAAGAAGTATTATGACTTGGATTAAAATTATTGGTTAGAAATTAAAAACGTTTCTATATTTGAGAACATTATTCCATATCACGGTACATAGTGATTTACGGTGAATATATTGTGACATATAAAGTACACCATGGTATTGGTCCAAATGAATTTTGTAAAGATGGAATGTCATTGGATTTTAAGGTACTAAGGTAGTCAATTAAAAAATTTATTAATATAATTTTGGCTGGACTAATCCATTTCAACGTTTTATAAACCATATTTATAATTGTTTGGTCTTCTATTAATTTTAAATTTCAAAACGTTAACGACTCTCATTTAATTTTCTATCAATATTAATTACTTTAAATAACTAAGAGATCCTTGTTTTTAATTTTTTCCTCTCTTGGATAGATTTTAATCCTCTAATTTATTATTGGATTAAATTAATATAAATATACATATTTTTTATTTTGGTTTTGACCCCTATCTCCTTTTCATTCCATGTTTCATGCATGTGTGTAGGGAACATTGCGTTGTTTAAATAGAGGATAAATGTAGGTTTAATGTAACATTAGTTTATGAGATTTTCATATTGAGTATATTAGACATTGTAAACTCAATACTTGGATAAATTTAATGCGTATTCAATTTGAATGACACATTATATATATGGGAACTTTTACATCAATTACTTATTAAGAGATGAAACCTTCATCATCCCTTTCCCCACTATAATGTGAAGGGATCACTAGGTTTTCTCAACTAGTGATTGTTCTCCATTTCGAAATGATATTTTATAATATTTATTGTATGGTGAATGATGATTCATATCACTCATCAATATCACCTTTCACACATATTTCGATAGATTAGAGGTGTCTCAAATGGTCTTTGGGTTATTTAATGATAAGTTAAGAGTTTGTATAATTTTTCTATAATTCTCTTGGACTTGTTATTCTCTTTTTTATACATGCATTTTTAAATGGGGTTTTTACCGGTGAAAACATATTGATTTATTGTTTAATCTAAAATTCAACATCTTTGATGGATTTTTAATCATTACATGAATTTGAATCCCGAAATGTCTTATTTTTTGGTTTTATATCCCAGGTATTAACATTAAATTTGAATGAAATGCATTATTTAGGATTGAAACAAATCCATTAATAAATTTTTATTCTTTTATCAATGGATAAAAAATGAAACAATATAATTATGTATCATCATTTTATATAAGTGGGTATCTGAATAAGTCTACTTAAATTGATCTAGATTAATGTCCAATTTTAATATTGGAACTATTAACAACCCATTTGTTAATAATGGTATATTTTCTTCCATAACGGTTATTGTCGTGTCCATCCTATTTTAATTTTATTATTGGAACTCAGTGGAGATTCTTCAACACGACATCTCAATATTTCAATAATTATTTATGTAGGGGAAGTGGATATAAATTGATATATAAAAGTTAGGTAAGTAGTTAGGTATATGGATCCTCGAAATTATCAATTTGAAAGGTGTCATTTTATATCACAACAGTGTAGGGAACCAATTTAATACATCAATCTCTACTAGTTTACATATGATAGTGACATGTCTAAGGAAAAGGTGTCTTGATCTAATGTATAATAATAATAATTAATATATGACAACCCATATCTTTAAACATCATATTTTATGATTTATTATATAGAGACACTGTTAATACAGCCCTAGAAGATCGCGAGGAACAATGTCCTTGGATAAATAGGTATACATTAAACCAACATTAAAAATATGAATAATAACATTATATATAAACACTATAACATGCACTTATATACATAGGATATTCTAAAAGGGTATGGGATAACATTGGGAATTTCATAAGAAATGTGTGAGATATAAATCCTAGAAGGGAATAAAAGACATAGCATAATGTATAGTATTACATGTGTTCTAAGAGGCATCTGAAGAGAAAATTATTGGGGTGTGAATCATAACATTTAACAATGAGTAATGATAATACATGATCACGTAAAATCTGAATAGAAATACGAAACAACTAAAAACCTGACATATAAAATCATAATTCAAGGATAAATTCCACGATAACATTTCATTATGTTATTAGTATAAAATCTCAATAACAATTCATGAAAAAATAGGTGATAAAATCATTACCCAATGCATTAGAAGAATGTACAATTCGGTGACCAACTATGACTTTCTTATCATATACATTAATAACTATTCCACATAGATCAATCAAAATAAAGATGTATATTTTCAATTCTTAAACCAAAATTAAAGATATTTAGGTACATAAATTAAAAATTTAAATCAATTATGTAGATTTATATGTAGGTGAATACGATTTAGAGAAAATATAGATGGTAATAAACCACAAATTTTTTAGAAATATATAAATGATAAATATTATTAGCATCACAAAAGATTAATATAATGGATTATAAGAGCGGTAAATGAGAGTGAAATGGGTCTATAATTACCTAGGAACCATAAATACCACAATAGGGATGTGTAAAAACATATCCCAACCTGAATAATTCGAAATAAAAATAGATGACATAAATAATGTTCATGGATAATGATAAGGAAAATAGGATTCATTACCTTAAGTGATACATTATAACTAATTATGAGGAGATACTTATATGATTGGGGGAACCATGGAGGGATATAGATAGGTAATGGTAGATTAATTTCATGATAAAATAGTTTTTGAGTAAATATTATTGGGAGCTTGGGTGGGTTTATATTGAAAACGTGAAAAGAATAATTTATTTATTTACAAATGTAGGTTTTGAGCTATATTTGATAATGTAATGAAAACCAAAAAACCATATGGTTTCTCCCAAAGTTAAATTTATTTCATTATTTATTTATGACCTAGAATATCTCATTAAAGTAATACACTTGGTGATGTGTATGTGATTCATGTTTATAATGAATTGATTTTAATAAGTTAAAATATAATTTAAGTTTTACAATCTTAATTTCGGGTTTATAAAGTTAAAAATATATATTAATAACACAAACTATAAATGAGAAACAATATTATGTTCATGGAAACCAATATGGAATATATTAAATCACATTTCATTCATTTTGATATAATCAAACATAAAATAGTTTTATACAATATTTAATTCTTACCCATAAATTGACTCTCTCATAAAATTATCAAAAACTCAATGCTAAATCATTTCAATCTAAAAAGATCAAAAATAATATTTTTTTATTAAAATATTTATATAAATATTATAATTTAAAATTTTAAATAAAAAGTTACCATTTATTGAAAACTATAGGTTTTTTGACAATAAATTCGTTTCGAACATTATCAAAATTACATTCTATGTCATTAAATAAAATTATTATATAAATTTAGTAAAGATTATTTAATAAATATTTTCATTAAAATATATTTTATTTTAAAGATAATTGAACTTTTCAATGATTTACCATGATTGAAGAAGTATAATTCCAAAAACTACAATTTTGGTTTCATCATTTCAGAAAATAATTTTATCAAACAAATTATTTAATCATTATAAAAAGTAATATAAAAAATGGATAAAAACACTAATGATTTTATAAAAATAAAATATATAATTACTTGTTTTAGGGTCTAGATACATATCTTATTAATGTATTTCTGAATTCCATGAAGATATGGTGTGATATGGGGAGATTTTATTTTTGTGGTTTGGTGAAAATAGGTTTTTCCATTATCATGATGGTTATGAATGTTCCCATAAATGGTGCCAATCATTAAATTGTTATTAGACATAAAATTATATATAGTCAAATATAAAAGGTTATGGAACTCCATACGGTCATACTAATTATCTTATGTATATCTTTTAGACTTGATCACTAGTGAAATATTCCTTAAATAAAATGAAATTTAACAACATTATAAGGTGATTTACTACAACCTATATTGATTTATTGCATTTAGATGTCTTGGGGAGTCGTATGATAAAATCCATGGTTATGATTTCCAAATTACATACTTGTATGGGTAATATTTTTATCATACCCTTATACTATTATCTTTCCTCACTAACTTGTTGTCTTTCCTATCATCGAGATACAATCTCTACAATCTACGTATTCTTGTTTTTTCACCAAAATTCTTTAATTAACGCTATATACATTTTAGCGATTCTTGAATGGATAGAGATGGATTATCAATGAATATCATCCAAAATTTAACTCTTTTGTTTTGTTTTTTATGACACCCATATTCATGTTATATAACTTATATCTCCATGTTTTTAAAATGTGATCTTAGAAATATTTTCTAAATCTTTTGTAATAACTCATTGTACTTCTAGGCCATCATGTCCCACACAACCCTAAATTTTTATGATTTTATTTTAGAAAGGTGGGATGATCGTATTTTTAGTACTCCCATATAAACCCACAACAAATATAAGAAGATTGGACACCTTAAAATCATTATGATGGATTGGGTTATGGGATTTTTTTACATAGAGAATATACCACTATGTTTACCTTCATTGGATGGTAATATATTAAAAAAAATATAATCACTGATCAGCTTTAACCACCAACATTAGTATATATTAAACACCTTTTACATGAATATATTCATGTGGAATTTAGGATATGTATGTATGTCATACTTATATACGCTTAGATAATTTCACCGAATCATTAATTTATAACTCATTGCTCGTAATTATAAATTGTTTTTTATCGTTAAACTGATGAATCGTTTATAGGATGGAGGTATATGCTATCATCTTTTCATCATGCAGGTAACACCCAAATATTTTTTGATTTTTTTTTAAAAAAAATGATATTTTATTTCAAATTTTTTCATTACAAACAACATTGATATTATTATTTTTTTCACAAAAAACCCCTAGTTTCCATTTTGTTACACAAAACATTGAGTTTTAAGAAAATGTGACATACTATTAAAATATGATTTTTGAAAATGATAGTTATCAACTATCCATTAACACGCTGTGTATGAGTAAGTCAAACTAGATTATAAAAATATAGGTTTTAAACATGTAATTAAAATTAATTCATCGGTGATCAATTATATAGACGTGAAAATAAAATCTATTTTAAAATAGTATAGAATATTGTTTTTGAAAAAAAATTTGTGGGGAAAAATAAAATTAATGTAAATAATAAAAAAAATATTCTATTTTGTATGAATTAATTCAAATTTTATGTTATATATTTAATATAAATTTTAATATTCATCTTATTTTTTATATAATTAAATTTAAAAAAAAATCAAATTTTACACAAAAAAGCAGTTTTTTCTACAATGTATGTTTTGATTCATTTAGAACACTTATATTAAAATATAATTTTCCAAAATTAAAAGAATTATTTGAAAGAATAAAAATAATTTTTTAAATTAGTATGTAAATATAATCTTCATTTTAGTTTTTTAGATCTATTTTAATCGATAAATTTTTTAATTAATGTTTAAAAATAATAGTTTTTATTATGAATTGTCATTTTTCATAAATCATTTAATCACAAAAAAATATATTTTTAAATAGATTTAAAAGTAATATTAGTTCAAAAGTATTTATATTTATCCAATTTATTTCACTATAATAAATTTTATATTTAATTTTGATATTAAATCTACTTATACTTTTGAAACATATCATTAGAATACTTTATTTTATCACATATCTGATTTTAAATCAAAAATATTCACATAATTTTGTTGGCATTTTGAAAAATGATATAGATATTTTAAATAATCATAATTAGTATTATGTAATATTTGAAAACATAAGTTTTTAAAATAAAAAAATATAATAAAATTTAATTATTGCGATTAATGTGAAAATGTGTTTACCATTGGGTTAAACTAGAACGATTTGGGATAAAATGACTCCAAACTTATAAAAAAATACTTAGATGTCCATAAAAGGGGAATATCACCCTATTAGTTTTATAATAGACATTTTTTATAATAGTTAAATGATTAATACTTCTGTACACCATTTTTTTTAAAAATACCAGGGTTCCACTCACCTCAATTATAATTGGACACAGCCTCTCCTCTCCTCACAATTCAAAAACTAATTGGTGTTGTAAATACCATACCAAATAAATTCATTTTATAGTTCATATTATCATATAATACATATTTTTATATAAAATTCATCCTAATAAACCTTTTGGTGAAAACAAAAATAAGGTCTGTTCATAAGAGGGAATGTCCGCAATAAATAATTTTATTTTATTTCATCATCAACCTACTTCATTTACAACTTAACCATAATGATATAATAACATAAATATATTTTATGTCTGGATAATTAATTATTATAATCGAATAATCTAAATTCTTCTTCTCTTTTATATAATGCGATATGAAATCATTGTTCTCGTGTATGGGGGAATACCACCTCGTGAACTAATGGTGTCCTTTTTCATCATTTTTTAGTATTTTTTATGTTTTCACTTTTGATGAGGAAATATTTTTTCCATCACTCGAAAAACTAATGAATTCAATTATCCTATTGTTATATCGTTAGAACACATATTTTCAATTCATTTTCATTTCATTTTGTACTCAGTGGTTAAATTTTTTTAAGGAAAAATAATCTTTGTTCCTCTCTTCATTCAGGATCCTTTTTTCCTTCAAAATATAAGATTCATACAAAAAATTACATTACTTTTCTAAATAGTCAACAACTGAATACAAATGATGTTTTACCCATTTTTTTATTTTATAAAAAATTATAAAACCATCCCACATTTTCTACCAATTGTTTCACCTATGAAGAACTATTTTTCATTATTTTATTTACCAATGAACCTAACTCAATAATATAATATTATTAATGATGTGTAAGGGAGTCAGGATTATATTTAATTAATGATAAAACCAAAAAATAAATTATAGGTTTTAGATGATTTATTAATGCCTTATAAAATTAATAAAATAATAGAAAATCGCAATATTTTAAAGGAAGAACATGATTTTTTTTCTATATGTTTTATGAAATACATTACATAACTTTCGCTTCACTGTGATTTCATAATACAGACCATATATTTATACCATATAAATATTTTTATGCAAAATATCGATTGAATCATAAGATTATTAAATTATAACAATTGAATAAATCTATAATTTTTATTGAAAATAAAATTATAATTATTAATCAATATTTATTTAAATATTTATATTTACATTTATAACCAAAAAACACCATTTATAGAAAAAACTGGTTTTTTTAGAATATTGGTTTTCTAACCCATAAAAGAATTAAGCATTACTTCAAAAAAAATATCAAATATGATATATAATAAATAGTATTTAATATTAATATTTTATTATAATATCATTTATTTAATAAATTAATGATTTAAATAAAAATATAGACATCATTGAAACGATATATTTACCAAAAAATATAAATTTTGTTTCATCATTTCCAAATCTAATTTTTTTCAAATTTATATTTAATTCATTATAAAATGTAATATTAAATGGTATTCATATAATAATTGTTTTAATATAATGAAAATCTAAAAATCCATATTTTATGGGCCTTGAAACATGTCCCCATATTACACTAGTGAATACATAAGGGTATGGTGTTCAATGAGGATATCTTTTTATGGTTGTTCAGGGGACATGGTTTAGGATGTGATGTAAATGATCTTGAACATATCATGTAAATAGTTTTAATCAATCATTTTTTATTGAATATCATCTTTGGATTGGTCAATGTAAAAACACATTGATGTTTTCTCCCTCAGAAGCTCCTATTAATGTTATTCGTTGGTTACGATCTAATTAATTGGGTCCATTGCTCCATTTATTTTGTCAATTTGATTTATCATAAATTATAATATAATAATAATATGATCACTATATAAAGGATATAATATGAGTGCCTATTTTCCTTAATGATATTTTAAATTATAATTTATTACGTACTGAAATACTCAATGTATTTGACTGTTTTTTATATTTAAATTACCTTAAAAATATATTATACATTCAAAATTAGAGTTTAATATATAATGGAATTATACATTATAGAATCAATTTAATAGTTTCATTTTAAAAAATGACGCCTTAATATATCAATAATAAACTATTGGAATCTCATACAAATAGTTGAATGTTATTTTACATTTATACTTAATAAGTGCATGTTTTCTATATTTCATAAATCCTGAAATGTGAAATTTAATTATATTGTTACTTTATGGGGACTGAATTATGTGTTAGTTGGGTTCGTAAAAAATCAAGAATAATTTTTTTTATAATCAATGTAGTGGGAGTATGTACATCACTCAAAAAGGGATAATCAATCAAATAGAAGCAAGGTTATACTAGATACGTTGAAGAAGAAACATGATATGTACAACCAGATTACACTAGTAGATAAAAAATGATACATTATTTAGGATGATAAAGTTGATACATTAATGTATTCTTTTGGTTCTATATTAAAAGGCCTCACTCCCCTTGGTCCTAGTTATATCATGTATGTATGGGTAACACCTCATTAGAAGTAAGAAAAAATAATGATTGCATTTAATTTCTAGGAAATTCTAGGGCTGAAAATAATGGATAGATTCCCCATTATTCCACTTATATTATTAATAGTGATTTTATAAATGATAATTTGTTAGTTTATGGATACATCAATCAGAATTATATATATCATATAGTGGGTTTAATATTTTTGGTGGTATGATTTTTATTTGACTGTATGTAAGATTTAAAACATAATACTAGGTATGTATCTGTTTAAAATATTAGTTTATATAATTTATATTTTTAGTAAGATAGGTATAGGGGGAATTATAGGGGTTTGAGTAATGGAATAGATGATAAATATTAAAATATGTACTAAGATCACTTTTAGAACAAGACAATAGAAACTGTAGGTGAGAACTGTGTTTCCTATTGAGAGGATGTGAATGGTTATAGGAACTATGAAGGGTGTTTAATGAGACCATTATTTATGAAGATAATTTGGATGGTGGAGAAAACACAACCATTACATAGTTTTCCAAACCATTCATGTTGAATTACAACTCTTATACATTGGTTTCCTCTTAGACAGAGGGAACTGCTTAATTGGTGCTTAGTTATGAAAACCATGTTCCACATAAAACATTGTTTATTTATTTCTACCTACCAAACCTATTATTTTATTCCTATATGTTTAACTATATTATACCCCCTATAGAAATTTTGATGGTACAATAGCCGCATTCTACCCCATGGGTGATTTTATGTCTATCGATGATATTTACGAGTAGAATTTAGTGTGAATCGAGGATCCTGGTTGGTCTTAAAATTTCATTCGATTATTTTATAGATGAGGATTGGTATGCAGTTTCCTCTACATTCTAATCCCTAATTTCATCACGTTTCTTATATATTTTTTGTTTGGGATTTAAATGGTGTTTGTGTTCAAATATTGGGACGATTTAATGTGATAGTTTACCAATGGATATAAGGTAGATTTTTTAATGCATTTTCCTATAATATAGATATTTCATATGTATATGGAGTTGGGTTTCTTCCATTCCTTAGTACATTACAATGTCTAGGATAATAAAATAATTTATTTGGGATTTATATTGAGGTGAGAGACCCTTAACGAATCCTATTGGTTTCTTTAATGATGTGACACCAAACCATTGGCTAACCATGTGGTATATCAAACAGCTGAAAATTTTGAAAAAAAATGGTAAACATTGATATTGAGAAAATATGAGAGTGAATGGGTTCTAAATTATAAAAGGGAATGTGTTCTAGGATAAAGGTAAAATTGAAATGATTAAATGGGGTTTTTTTGAATTCATAAGGGACTTTTTAAATGGTTTAAATAATGTGTTTTGGATATTGGACTAGTTAGGATTATTAAAAAATTAAAATGGTATTTTAAAAATGGGAAATGTTTTTAAAGGATGCATTAGAATTAGGGGTTTTTAGAAAGTTCTATTATTCATAGATTTCAAATGACTATTTGAAATAACGGAGTGGTTTCCTTTTTTCTAAAAATAATTTATTTATAATTTGAAATGGTTATGAATTGAAATGGAATCCTTAAAGAATGGTTTTGTTTTCTTTGACAAAGACCCATGTTTTAATGGTGTGGATTCAATATGATTTAAGATGAATATTATAATTTTTTGATGTTATGGATTGTGAAATAAATTTGATTTTGAATATTGTCTAATTTTTAATATTGAATATGTCATCATTCGGTATAATGGAATATATGTATATTGAGTTATGGTTTGAAAATGGAATTTGTTTTGAGATAGGATAATGAATGTTAATAGATATTATGTAAAATGGGTAAAATCGTATGCAAAGATGGCTTGGTAGTATGTGGGGTATTGACTTCAGTTTTAATTCTAATTGGATTCTTTTGGACCAATTCTGTAAACACCAACACTATAATGCTTGAGATAAAGAGTCAGTTTGGGTATATATTCCCCTAACAGTTTCATTTGATGATAAAACATAGGATGAGGCTCAAAGGTAAGTGTTATGTAATGTATGGTTGCGATATCATAATGAGGTTATATGATTCACAATTTGTGTACATGGAATTGTTTGGGATACCAGACTAAGGCTTTATTCCCCCCAACAATGTGGTTATGGAATGATTTTTGAACCAAGGCTCCAATGTGTGGTGATTATCTCTGAATTGTTAATTCCCCTTTTAATAAAATGTGCATGTATAACATATGCTATGGATTAGTGGACTAGTGTGACTAGATTTAGTTTAGTTTATTAGTTAACCTTAGAAACTGAAATGTATAAAATGGTTAATTTGTGTTTCTATTAATGGTGACATATAACCCTTTCAAAATATCTATTTATTTATTACACTTTATTATATACATACACTAATGTATAATCTTGATATTACATTAGACACCATTAGTGGTGGCATGTAGTGTTTTACTCAAACTATTCTCCAGACGTGATGGCACATGGAAACCCAAGATTACGTTACATGTTTGGATTTATAGGTTCTGTACAGTGACTTATTGTTTGGTCCACGAATTATATAATAGCTTCATGAATGGGATGTAAGACCAGGACATGAATCAGGTCCATCATCTTGATCTTTTGGATGTTTGGTTTTGTATTTTATTTTATTTCATCATCATTTTTAGTTCATTTGTTCCATTTTTGCCTCCAGACATCCATTGTTATAGTTTTAATTATTCACACGGTTTCCACTTATTTATTTCCTCTACTTATTACAGATGTTGATATTATTTCTTTTGTGGCGTTATTATGGTATGAAATTATATTTTCCTAAAAAAAATCATTGAAATGCACTACTATTCAAAATGCACTAGCATTATGGGATGCATTATTGACATCATGTGACAGGTTAAGTGAAAAGCATCATTTTTACATTTCCATTCCTTTTGATTTGAAAATCCCAACAACATTCATAAATATTTATTACTAACTACCTCATATCCATTGAGTATTTATAATATTTTAGAAGAAAAATTATTAATTACCATACATAGAAATAGTTTTCATGTATTTTGTAATAAAAACCTATATTTTTCATTACAATTATCTTCAAGAGCATAGACTTGATGAAGATTGGATTGACAACTATGAAATCAAATTTATGTGTTTTTTCCATGTCTTCATACTGAAAATAGTTTTTATAACCGTGCATGATATCGGAACTGATAAACATTGGATTCATACTCATATAAATTATCATAATCTCATATTTAGGTAAATCCATTTTATTGACATAAGGGGAAAATATAATCACAAAATACATTATTATACTCTATTGAAATCCCTTTTTCCAATATAATTGTAAAGACCATTGTCGTGCATTCTATTATGATTTAATCGTTTAAGTGAATCGTGTTTAAGTGATTGTGAAAAATGGATAAAATATGACTATTAGAGAATCAAGATGACTATGGGAAGCTTTCCTATAAATACATGGTCATTGGAATTATTTGGAGAGACAATAAGTGACATTGTGTGGGAGCTCAACTGATTCAATTTCTCTCTCAAATATGTAAATGTATTCAAGGAAATAACAACATTTTCTTAGTCTCTTGTATTTCATTCGAGATAGTAATTCATAAGGAATCCTTTTCAAGTTACCTTCTTCAGAAATTGTTTTGTAATTTAATTTTATGTTCCAACCATTTAAATATGATCGAGGGGTTCCAAGGATAGGAAGAAAATTCTCTAATCACCATAGTAGAGGGATTGTAGGGACATAATGATCTAAACAAATCCATCATATCAAGGGATTTTGTGGAATGGTAGATACTTATGTCAGTCATTATATCAAGAGCTCCTAGGGATAATGAGAAAAACTGAATAATGTATTGACTTATTTTTATGATAAGTAAAAGACAAAATTTCTTGAAAGTATAATATAAGGGACCAGTATCATATGTTATTGGATACCCATTTATTTTGGTTAAAATAATTGTATTAATTTTTAAAAGTTGTTTTATTACCTGAATTTTATTTTCCAATCATATAATATTAAGTGATAGTTTTAAATATTTCTTTCTATTTATAACATTTTTATTGTAACAGCCTAGCTTAAGATAAAATTAATTCACACTATATTGTTATATGAATATGATATTACCCTAATTATTATTCTATATGTTTTCTGAGAGTATCACTAATTATTATATTGTTATTATATGTCATAAAATTTGTGACTATGATTCTTTCAGTATTACTCTAATATCTCATAACTATTGTGATTACAATAATTTTTATTAAAGAATGCAATTAAACTCAAATTGTGTACACATTTTAATAATTAAAATTCTATATTATGTTAATATATAATGAATTTATCATTATGACATGTGACATAAATATCATATTCAATTTGAGTATCATATTCTTATTATCATACCGAAGGTCTAAGTATTATCACCATTTAAATACATAAGAGTTTTTGTAAATATGATTTGTTTATCGTTATTAAACTAATCACCCATTAAGGATAAAAAATAAAGTTTCAATGAAATAATTCAACACTACCACTATTATATTTATATATCTTTATATACATTATGATCCAACAGGATGACCCCTCCTGGGGAACCTGATATAGTGGCCACTAGTTCAGGGATGTTACAAAGTGGTATCTGAGCGGTGACATTAGACTTACTATTTTAGGCATTGTATTTATGAGAGTAGGATCTTGTCGATGATTGGTAATAATCTCATGCATTGGTTTTTATGTACACATGTATGATGGAAAATCCAGGTTTCCATGGGTGGAAATTAATGTTTGACTTTGATCTACTATGGTTGGTTGTTAATTCCATCTCATGTTGGTCACCTACATGTTATTTTATTAAATTGGGATGTTATGTCTATTGAAATAGAATGGTAAGAGACGGTGTGAGAGTTATTTAATCATTATAGGCATAGATAATTGTTTGGTTATCCATATGTTTCATGTTATTGATAGTTAATTAGGATTCAAATGCTGGTAGTCCAATTTAATTATTTTGGATGTTTATGTCATTCTCCCCATGAAATGATTGATAAAAGAATTTTTTTTAATTTTAATTTCAATGATTATTGGATTAGTTTTAAAATTTATGGTTAAAAACATTTCTTAATGTGTAAATGCTAGGGTTTTAAAAATTGAAAAAATTTGTAATGTCAAAAAATTGGTTATAAATGATAATGTTTAATTATAGAGGGTGATGGAAAATTAATGAACCAATTGGGTATTTAGTAATTTTTATACATATTTTTGTGATTAGATGCTCATTTTGGGTGGTTTGGGTAGTGATAGTTCTCTAGTTTGAGGCAATAGTGTTGGGTCATTGAGGCCGTTTTCAGTTTGAGAGTTATGGTAAAATATACTTCCTTATTGATCCCTCGGTAGGGTTATAACCCTGGGTTATGAGATATTGTCTAGTTATGGGACCATGGTAACCCCTGGGTATTGTGATCATCCATGT
This sequence comes from Viscum album, assembly GCA_963277665.1. Taxonomy (NCBI): domain Eukaryota; kingdom Viridiplantae; phylum Streptophyta; class Magnoliopsida; order Santalales; family Viscaceae; genus Viscum; species Viscum album. The sequence continues at coordinate 36,903,791 of OY728157.1, read as the reverse complement.
TTTTTTGGGACCCTAGAGTGGGTTTTTTCAAGTGGTACTAATATTTTACTGTGAGTATATTTTCTATGGGACTTAGATTAGATTAATTAATGGGTGCATTAGACATGGTGTGTTTTATATTTTGGTCAACAGTGTCGTTTGTTAGTCATGGTTGGTTTGTGATCTGATGTGTGTGGATTAAAGAGAGAGAGATAGCGGAATTTCTAAACATGTATCCGATTTAGGGAGTTTTTTTTGTTTGATCCTTAAATGGTTATCATGAATGGGGTATGTTGGTTAGTGATTTCTATTGGGTATGAGTGGCATAGTTGGATGCTTTGGAATTTTACAATAGTGTTCATTAGGAGACATCTATTATGGATTTTTTCGATAGGGTTAGGCGAAAAAAGTAATAGGTTTTTGAGATAAAACATGTGTTATGGAAATGAGCCATAAATTTGGGAAAAATTGTGGAATATTCTATGGATGTTATCCCATGTGTTATAGGTGACTTGGAATATAAAGCATGGGTGGTTCCTTTATTGGTGAAATTGACGCATGGTGGGTTCCATAAAAAATTTTGTGATAGTTCATATTTATTCCTTCGTCACACATATGAAAATCACATGACTACATAAATTTGTTTGTATAAATGTTTTTGTTGTGAAATATCATTCAGATACCTTACCCTGTAGTTTTTATGGTGTTGAGTCAGGCATCGTTGTTTATTTGGGGAAGATAAGGAAATGAAGACCAAATAGGGGATTGAATATTTTTTATGAAAGACACCTAGGGTGGGTGTGGTCATGTGGTTTTTCTTTTTTTAGGAATGGGTTAGTTTTTGGTGAGACGTTGAAAAATAATTTACTATGTTGTGGTTAACTAATCTTATTGCATGGCTAGATGTCAGAGTAGGCGTTGGTTCTAGCTTTTGAGATTTATGGATCATGTGATCCAGAGTTTGGTTTTTTTGTATGCTTATTGGAATGAGTGATACATAAGGGACTCCAATGATGTCCAAATGGAGGAACATGTTTGGATGGCATGACACTATTTGGGATGGGTTAATATATAGATCCTGATAATCACTCATGGTCTCTCTCAGTGATCACAGTGGGATATGGAGGTTATAAGTGGGATAGCCTAGTTGTGGAGTAGTGTGGTGGATATTTTTTCTGTTTAAATCACTAGGTCCATTAAAGAATCCCTCTATTTGGAGATAAAAATGGTTCCATATGTAAATTTGTGTAATTATTTCTTGTTATAGGATAGTGATTTAGTGTTGAGTTTCATTTTGATTTTTTATCCCATTCTAGTTTTGAGGATTGAGTGTTGATGAGAAGTTGAAGGGTATGTAATTTGGATTATTTCGGTTGTTTATGGAACCCCTGTGGTGGGAGGTGATGGTAGTAATTAATTTTTTTTTGTGTTTTCCGAGGACACTTTACTAAACTATACTTATTTATGATCATGACCAATAACATGACATCATCCAAAGTATTCTATTTAATATCTTGGATTTACAGCTAGCTATAAAAATGTTTTTTTCGTGGAAATAGAACCACATTGAGGATACAATCAAGATGATTTAAATGTGTGGGGGCCATATGCAGGGGATTACACCATCGACTGTTTGTGGGAGAGTTCCTTGAAATTGATCCAATGTAAAATAATTATATGGGTGCCCTTCCTAGATGTTGGGAACATGTTATGGGTGTTGATTGTTTTTATTATTATTTTTGAGGCTAGATTACCATTTCCTCCATTTGGGGTTAAGTTTTTGATTGAAGTGTGATAAGTGATGGTCAAAATTGCTACAGGAAAGTAGAGGAAACATTACAAATAATGTGGGGAAGGTTGGGTTGTCTATGGAAGTCAAGGGTGATAATGTTAAGTATTTTAATTTGAATCAGGGTGGTTCTATGATAAATTAGAAATATATGTGTTAGAGTAATTGATGGCTGGGATAATTCATAATTATAATTGATGGTAATGGAAGTTGGGTGAAAAACGTTAATCAGATGTCTAAGATGGAGTTGTAAATATTTATCTTAGTGTCCTGTGAATGCCTTTTAGTGGGAATAATTTTAGGTCATGTGAGTTATTTTCATTCCAACAATGTCGTGGAGTGTGTTTCAAGAATGGAAATGGTTTTCGTGGAAGGCCCATGTTGTCTTTAGTTAATTATGGGTAGTCGGGCTATCCAGTTAGGGAGGATTTTATAGAAAGGTTGGATACCAGTGTTGGGTGGAGTTAACATGAATGTTTTGGAATTATGGGTTGGGAAATGTGGCTGGTATGTTGTGGATATTGAGTGGGTCATACTGGTCTATTCAATAGTTTAGACTCAAAACTACTAAATGTTGCGATGGAGATATTAAATCACTTGTATGGTAGAACCATAGAATGTATATGGATGGTTGATATAAATATTTTTTTCATGTTTGATGCCCTTGAGTAAGATCCATCTCTGTGTTTCATGTCGGGGGTTGGTTTTTTCTCCAGAAATTACTTGTTAAGTACTTTGAGAAGAGTGTTATGATTCGGTTCTTTCAAGGATTTTTAATACTAGAGAGTGTCCATGGTCCTTGAGATTTCTTCTTACATTGGACAGTGAATGCACTATGAAAAATTATGCGTTCCTACAGATAATTCCAAATTTGGATTACCATTAGTATTTCTGGAATCTAGGTGATGTGGAGAAATGTGAATGGGTCCATTAATTGTATATAGGATCATATCAAAGCTACTCTGATTGGATATTCTTGGGTATTTGAGTGACTTATTGGTACCCTACTATGTCATGGTTCACAAATATTACACAAATTTTCCATGGTTATGTTATTGATAGTGAATAGTATGAGGTTGATATGTCCTTGTGGATAATCATATTAATTATCATGGATGATAGTGAGGTAAATTTATTTAGGATAGGATATTTTCTTATATTAGAGTGTAGTTATAGAAATGCAATGTTTTGGAGGAATCATTAGTAATGAATTTTGGTAGGGGATCTTCATGGCTTGAAAATTTGACTTGAAGTCTTGGTAAAGGTTTCAATGTGCGGCATAAGGACATAATTTTATAAGGTGGAGAGGTTATAAGATCCTAACCATGATACATGTTATATCCCACTTTTATTTTTTTATGTAATTTTTTCCAAGTAAGATATGTCTCAATGGAATTATGGGGGTTTGGGTATAGAAAATGGAAAAAATGGGCCAATCGGTGCTGAGATCATAGATGGAACATTATTAATAGAAATTATGTGCTATAAAAATGACGATTATTGAGATGATTATCAATTTTGATGAATTCATGCGAGTTTTCCCAAGGAACTATGTGTATTGGGAACCATTCATATATTGTTATTTGTATGGCCACTACACAATTCATCAATGTGTGTACATGGAATGACAAACATTTGGATCAATTTTTTCTTTTTTATAGGGAACTAGATGATTGGTTCACAGTTTATAAAACCACCTAAACAAACCTTGTTCCACAAAAATATTGGGTATCGACCATCACCATCCCAACTCAACCCCATTTATTTATTCTCCACATAGGACCCCATTTCCCCCGCCGAAATAATGGTGAAGAGCCAGAAACCCCCTCCCCCTTCATGGTTAGTTATAATTTGATTTTATGTAATTTTTTTCATTCTGTGGTAATTAAATATCGATGTTATTATTTGAATATATTCACTCTCTTTTTCTAGTGGATTTTATGTTTGGTCTTCAATGTTTGTTGGAGTTTCAATCAATGGATGTTTTTAAGCAATCAGTTTACAAAAAACATGAGAAAGGTGGTATTATTGATTTCCCAAAAATTCTTTAGGTCTCATATGTAAATAGAGTGATTATATTTCACTTATATCTCATGCTATAATTCATGTTTTTATAAAAAAAATTAATTTGGGCATTAGATTAAGGGTTGATACCCTTTACTGAACTTATTGGTCTTGTTGGTGATGGGAGGCCTATCCTAGGGCTTTCCATGGGTATGTCAAACCCTTAAAAATGGTGTAATAAATTTGTGAATAAAGAGACATTGGAAATATGTGATTGAATGGTTTATTAATTTCAATTGAGTGTTTGGGATTGGTTTAATTGTTAAATGAATTGATTATTTTTTAGGTTTGTTAAATTTCCAAGGGACCATTTAAATGGTATTAATATTTTTTTTATTTTCAATTCTTTTTTTTTCTCAAATAATTAATATTATATTTTTAATGTAATTTTTTTTCAAAAGGATGAATTATCCTCAGTGAATATTTAGAAATTTCTCATCTATAGAAATTCAAAATTATGATTAGAAATGAAGAAATTGTTCCCTTTTGTGAGGAAACATAAATGATTATTTGAAATGCTTTGAAGTGGAAAAGAAATAATTATGGTATGGTTTAGTTTTCAAATAGGATGTCCCAATTTTAAAGGGGTGTATTAAAGATGATTTCAAATAACTATTTTTATTTGTGTGTTATCATGGATTTCAAAATTAATTTTAAGTTGATTTTTATATAGTATATAATATGGAAAAAAGGGAAATTTTTTATAATGGTATATGTGTTTACTGAGTTATTGTTTTAAAGTGGTATATGTGTTGATATGGATTAAGGCTTATAATTTTTTATTATATAAAATGGATAAAACGCATTTGCATATAGACTAGTAGTATATTGTGTAGTAAATTAAGGTTCAAGGGTCGTGGGTCCGGTTGGGCTATGAGTTTAGGAGTCTAGTTGAGGCTTTATGACCCTAATGGTTTCATTTGTTGTGACCTCTATGATAGAGGATCCACGGTAAATGATATTTAATTTATGAATGGGATGCCAGACCAAGTGTCTATGCTTTATAATGTATGGAAAAGGCATGGTTGGGGATGTTAAACTTATACCTTATACTTCCTAACCATGTGATCATAGATTTATTACTCGGATGAGGATGCATAATATGTTTATAAATTGTGAATTTTTAATTCCTCATTATTATTGAAAGAGTGTGTATCCCATAGTCGATGGCTTAGGCTCCAAGCGAGATCATATTTTGTTTAGTTGATTTGTTGACCCTAAATACCTAATAGATAATATTTTTTAATTGTGTTCTCCTAAATGGTGATATATGTCCCTTTTTGATTCTATTATTTTTTTTCACATTAATACCTTTATAAAATCCTATAAAAACTATTCATTTATTTATACAATGTTGGTGGTGGAAAAATTACTTTTACTCAAACCCTGCACATACATACATGGAACCATCATAACCAAGGAAATGTTACTTTTTTTCATGTATAGGTTCATTATAGTGACCTAGTATTTGGTTCATTATTGGTATGCTTGTTTGGAGTATTGTATGTCCAGATAATGTTGGGACTCGACTTCTTATTCATGTATTTTTGGTATTTTTGTTAAGGATATTAGTTTCTTGAGTTTATCCATTTTTATAGTGGTAATGTTTCACAAGCTATGAACCTATTGTTTTCTTCTAGTTATTAAAATAGTTGATATTATTTCTATTGTGGAATTATATTGATTTTTTTTCTTCTAATTTGGTTTCTATATAGACTGAATAATTATTCTTTAGACATTAAATAAATTGTTAATTTTTTAATAAAATCGATCTTCAGTATTGTGGTTGTTCTTCTTCATATTGCTCGATACTCCTTATGTGCCCCCGAATTCTATCACTGAACACATTAATCCATGGGGATGGTGATCATTTCTCTATTCAATCAACTATATAGGTGACTATAACAACTCAAGTAATAAAATAATTTTAGTCATCTTTTCTCCACATGAGTGACCATACATGAAATGACTCACCAACAAAAATTAACAAATCTTAATGATCATTTATTTATTTTATAGTTACTCTCCATTTAGTGTTGATTTATTTTTATGTGATAAACATTGATATAATATCTCCCTTAATATCATATTAATTGCATTACTCTTGTAGTTTATTTTCAAATTAGTTAAACCTGTCTATGATGCATATTCCCTATTGGGTGGGGAATTTCTATCTTAATGTAAAAAACATTTATTCCATGTGAATTTTTTTTATAGAGGTTTTGGATTTTTGTGAAATTTATTAATAGGTTTTAATATATTATAAGATTAACTATAATGAATATTATTTGGTAATTTAATAGTAGATTATGATTTTTCATATAATACATGATGGTGTTTACCAGAGTTGATTTCCTAAGTACTTTTAGAATGTAGTGTAAATAATATAATAAGTACTTATGATTTAAATAAAAATCATAACTAGAATAATATTTATGTTTTTCTATCAATTAGAGTATTATATAGCCATATTCTGTTATTTAATATATTATAGTATTGAAAGAGTTTATTTTTTTACTCTATCATAGTTTGTAAGTTTATTTTATGGTTCTTAGATGGAAAATGTATTCTTTAAGGATTTTATAATGGTGTGATGTTTTACTCTAACCATAAATAGAGATATTATAATTATTATAGTTTCACCACTAAGAAATCGTTATCATTGGTTCATTAAGGTCCACGTTATAACAATTGATAGTTATTTTTCTAATAAATATTATCATTAAATTTATTAACATGGAAGGTGAAAAATATGTTTTGAATATAAATTATCAACAATTAATGAAATCATAGGCTGATTAGATGAAATATTTTTAGTATATATTATTTATAATTTCTATTTTAAAATAATCCACAATTTTATATTCCATTCATTTAAAATTTAATATATTTATTCAATTAAAACATATGAGGTTGAAGGAAGCACCTACTAAGAATATTTGTAGTCCCATTCTATTGTTATCCATTATTTCAAAAAATTAATTATAAGATCATGTTAAGGATTGGGTGAAGAATAAATATTATAGACATGTGGAGACCCATTTATAAAGAATCTGATCCATTTGTGGATGTTTTTCATTGATTTCATAATATTATATTTTATATTGTTTTTCTTGATGATATACTCATGTATATTTTCATTCATTGATAATAGATGTTGATTATCATATATATATTTCTATTAGATGTTAATGATTATTATGTGTATATTTTCATTTATATTTAAATAGGGTGATCCCTTCCCTATTATGGGATTCACACCATTTGTTCAACTGACAACTTTGTAGCCTATTGGAGGTGTTCTTTAATAGCCACTCTAGATCATTCCACTAATATATGTTTCTGATCATAACTTTTTACTATGGCTATAGGGGGTTGAATTGTATTTAATTAATTTATACTATGAAAAAACCTCTTAATAAAATAATATTAAATAAATTCTTTTTCCGATGATTAGAGTAATAAAATCATATCTAGAAACAATCCGATTGTTGGAGTTGTTATCAGATTCATCGACAAAATGATAAAATAGTTTATTAGAAATATATTAATAGAACAAAATTTATATTTAAATTGAACAATGTAATGTTAAAAAATTATATACATGAAATTTGGAAGGTTTTAATAATAGAAATGACATAATTGATTTATAAAACAATTTACCCTTTCAAATTAATAGCTAAGGATGAAATAATCCTAACATAATATATCCACATTTTATATTCTTACAGTACTGTAAAATTATTCATTACTAAAAAATACCTTAGTATAATAATAGTTTTGGATCTATCTTCCAATCCCCTAGAATCCCTTGATGGGATGATCGATGTATGATATGTCTTCCTAGCCCCAGAATCCCTCGATTTGATGGATTGGATTTACCTATCTCCCAAACAACATAATCCATCAATCTATACCACAATATAATACAATGAATAAAAATTAAAAAAATGATACATTTAATTTAAAACTCTCACATATATTTCTTAGATCTCTAACACTATAAATTATTACAAATAATATGTGTTGAGTATCGAATGTATTTTGTTTCCAAACTCTTCAAGTTACCGAATATTACTATTAAATCCTCCAATGGGAATATTTCTATGTTGTTTTCAATGACCTCATGTAGATTTCACATTGAAATCTCATATTCATATAGATCTTGATCCTAACAGCTAAAAATGAGTTGTAAATAATTTTTTCAATGTTGCATGGTTTACCATAATTATAATGCTATTATAAATTTTTTCCGATAGATATAATTATAAAAAAATTAATAAAAAAATTCCAAAATCTAATGGAATTCAAAATTTTATTCAATCCGTTAAACTATAAAACAATGTTTTAATGGGTAAGTACCAGTGTCAATATAATAGTAAATACATTTTTTAGTCTGGTAGAACAGAAATTAGTCTATTAACTAGTCAAAATAGTAGTAGGTCGATTTATGAAATGATCTTTTTGATTAATGGATTAGTTTAAAAAATAAAATTTTCTTTTCATTTTATATTTTAATAATTTCACTCTTCAAAATAAAATAATTTATTCTAAAAAACATACTAAAACAATTATGATATATAAAGTTTTAAAAAAAGTGTTTTATAAAAGTGTTTTTGATTTTTATAACTATATAATGTAAATGTAGAAAGTAAAACTTTTGACACAATAATTTTTCACATTTTTTGGAAGAAAAAACATAAAAATAAAAATAAAAAATAAAACCATTTACAAACTTACATTGCTCGTTAATTTTAAGAACTGCAAAGATATAGTTCACCTGGATTTTAATCCATTATCGTATTTAAAATCTCATTGAGTTAATAAATTATAATTTTTTATCATAGTTGATCCGGTGGATAATATTTCTACTTTAATTGTCCCCGTAATAAATAATAGTCCTTAGAATGATTTCCCCCCTTATGATTAAAATTTTCTACTATTAATATTTATTAAATTTTAGAAAATCTCCCCCATAAAAAATTTATAAGAATATTTATCAATACTTTTACAAACTTCTCCCAATAAACATAACAAAACTTCTCAACCTTTTTTATTATAAAATATGTAGGGAATGTATATTACCTCGATAATTGTTGGAAATAAATAAAAAATGGAAAAAATTTATTTGAATTCACAATTATTCATAGATATAAAATAAAGAACATAAAACCAAAAACTGGAATACATCCAGACATATAATTCCTTTTATAAAAATTCATTCAAATTTAATATTCATTAAAAATATTTATTATTATATTAATAATTTTGAAAAAAAGAAGTAATTAATTATTATAATTATTCTTCATTATCTCCTTTATTCCCATGACATATTCATGATCCTTTTCAACATCAGTAGCTTTCATTTTATTCTTCATCATTAAATTCATCGAGACTATTTAGTTTTGAACATATACATTCAACCATTCAACATCCCCAATCATCATCATATTCTCATCCTTTATACTAATCAATCCATCTTCACTATATCATAGTATACTATTTTATAATTCAAATTTTTTAAAATTTTCATTCGGAACTATAACATATTCATCCCTATTATCAAACATGGATTTTATCATTTCAAAAAACATTACTCTATCTAAAACCTATGTTCATGACTTATCAAATAGGACATTAAATAAAATATGAACATTTTTTATTTAGATAATATAATCCTCATGGTCATTAAAATCAGTATAAAATTTCTAATACCATCACACTATCTTGTTAAAACATCTCTTATCTTCCATTAATTTATCATTGATGGTTTTTACTTATTATATATTTTGGAAAACTATCTCAGTCAACATGTTCAATGATTCTAATTTTTCATTCAGATAATTTTGAATATGTTAACACTTAGCATCAATGTTTGGTTTGTATGGGGCTGATTCCCTTAATATTTTAAAATCATGAGAAACATAATTATTGATTTCTAATGTCTCTATAGCCTATGTGTCTAATAAATGTGAATTTTTGAAACATATGGTCTAAAAGAATTAATATATGAATTTTTCACTTTTGATTCAATTTTTTCATTTAAATTATTTCACTAAACCTTTTAAGATATATTCAAATGAGCAATCTGATAATATTTTCCCATTTTGACGATATTTTAATTTTCTCTAAAAATTGTTGTTCAGAATTCTTATCGAGTTAATAAAGAAAAATACTTGATTGTAAAATACACTTTGATAAACATTTCTAATCCTTTGTCTCTTTTTTATATTATTTCCACTTTTATTCTTCATTCTTTCACTCTCCATATTATAGTTCTAATTATAACTATTATATAGTGATAATTACTCATTTTCTATCATTCATAATACATTTAGGTTTACCTTCTCAACTAAACTTCTGAATGTGATTTAGTACAAAAACATGCGGTTATTTTATAATCTCATTACCTTTTCCTTTTATTCCTACTAATGTAGAAATTAAATGGAAAACCAATGTTTCAACAAAATCCACATTAGTATTTGGATTCGTATTCTTAGTACGAGGATCTATTCAAGACTCTTGGTCAATTTATATAATATATTAATGAGAAATAAATAATGGTTGATCTTATAAAGATATTTCTATTCCTTTCACTAACATATTAACAACTCTAAACATGACCATCCTTTTATCATATTTAATTATTTTTTCATCAGAATTTAGATCATCAGTAAGAAAAATACTTAAATCGATGGTCATTGACATAACATTGCCAATAAATGGATCACCTGGTTTCTTTTGAGCCATTTGTTACATGAGATTCATTAAATAATCATCTAAAATTGTTTTTTAATTTCTTTTTAATGTTCAGAGGTGAGAATTATACCTTTCTATATTATATAAAATATTTTCTTTTTATTTTACAAGTTGATTATCTAGCATGGTTCTGTCCATTCTATCCAATAATTACTTTAACATAGAATCAAAAACAAACATAATTCTCTCCATGGTCTCTTCGCCATTCTGTGAAAAATTTTCCCTTAGATGATATTATATATTTTTAATTTTGAAAACATACAAACAATTGAATAAATATTTAATTAGGAAACATTGAAATATAAAAATCATAGATTACATTGAATCATTCTTATTTTATTCCCCTAATAAAAAATTATTAGATTGATTTTTATCATATTCATCAGAAAATATATGAAATAAATATCAAGAACGATGTGGGTATTTCATTCACTATTTCTCAAAATTAATCATAACCAATAATAAATATGCTTTCCACCCCTAAATCTAGTTTATGGGGAGAAACCTATATTACTTTCTCAAATTATGTAATCAAATATGCCTAATCTTATGACTTCAAAAAAAATCCAAGATTGTAAAGAAGTTAGTTAAAAGGAAGATAAGACTATCCTTTCAAGGATAATTAAAATAACATGTATAATTGTTTTTTTGTTTATACTATTCACAATTAATTTTAAATTCATCTTCATCCTTACATTCATAATAAAGATGCATAATAGTTGCATAAAACGCCCCTAATACTTTTAGGGTGAAACACTTAAAAATAAACTTTCTAGACTAATTTGATTTACCAGCACTGAATAATTATATTTTCCTTTAATAATGAATCATATTTCTCATTCAATATTTTATCTATGAGACACTATCTAATTATTTCTATTATAAAATATTCCTCATCAGCTGTAACCACAATATGTGTGGTTTCACAGAACAGATGATTTTAAAAATATTTGAACATAACACTAAAAAAGGTGACATCATCCATGATGTAATTCACTAGAAACCAATATGGGACATGGAGTTACCCACCTTAACATTGGCATGGGATGAAATGGTTCAAATTCCATATTTTTAATAGCTTATTTTAGAAATCCTTCAAATATCTGCTAATCTGGATGTAACTGATGAATAATTATAAAAATAAAATTGAAATCTTAATTATTACTTATGAAAACATTTAATCGGAGTGATAAAATTAAAAATAAATTATTTTTTTTGTTACAAAATTACGTTTTTAAAAATAAAATATTAAGTAAATCAAAATTTATGAACATATATAATGAATATGTGAAATGAACTAAAATATTATATGAGAACCATTCATTGTAGAAATATTCTCTCTGTCTGAAAAACATTTACTTCCTATTTATTTTACAATAAAATTTAAATGATATAGTTTATATCAAATATATTTTATAAAAAAAATTTCGAGCATGATAAAATATTTACAAAATTTATATTCTATGAATCAATTTATAAAAGTTTTAGTTACGAATTTTTATAAAAATTTTACCCCTAAATATTTTTACATGTATTCACTCTAAAAAAATTTATTAATGTTTATAAACTATAAAATATTATGATTATAATTTTTCTGGAAAATATACACCCTTTTGGAAAAACTATTTATAGGGATAATATTTTTTTAGAAAAAATATTGTTTTTAGGAAACTAAATCTTCTAGAAATAAAAAAATATATATAAAGATTCACATTTTCGAAAAGAAAGAGTTTTAGAAAAAGTATTTTGTGTACTCCCCCTTGGAAAATAAGTTCATTAAAGTAATAATACTGTAAAAATTATTTAGATATTAACAATAAATTTAAATTCATCATTTTTATCCTCTATATAATATATTCGAATCAATCAAAACTGAAGAGTTTAGAAAAAATAGCATAATTTTTTCATATGTTCTATTGAGTTCTAAAATAATATACTATTTTTGTGTGGGATCCCAATGGAAAAGATGTTTTATGTATATTTTTAATTAATTTGAGTGATGTGGTGTGGTGTTTTTTTATAGAAAGGCAATGGAACTTTTCGTTTCAAAAATAGATTCAGCTTGTGTATAAATCAGTCCATAGTTTGTGAGTGTGGGTTTCATCCACAACTATTGTGAAAAACAAAAATTAGGTGCCACATATTCTTCCTAAATAGTGGAATTTTCTACTAAGTGTTTGTCAAAACACCATAAAAATAATCATTCTCCTAAGGAATTAAATTTTTTTGAAATACTTTTTATATCAATTCTACGTCGAAAAAATTCATCATCTCGAGATTTTTTAACACAAAAATATTTCAAGAAGAGTAAATCACTCCTAAATCCATAGTTCACATAAGATAAAAATTTCATTTTACACCATTGATATGTGATTATTTTGAATTGGGTATATATACAAAAACCTAATTTTTTCCAAATCATTAAATCCATTAAAAAATATTTTAATTCAATTAAACATCCAATCATACCATTAAAAATATTTTGATCCACTAGATTCTTAGTTTCATCAATGTCTACAATATATGAGGTTCAGATAGGTGTACTAATACATTTAGTGTTTTCATACTATATTTTATTGAGAATATATTTTATATAGCTATAATGAAATATAATCATTCATTTTGGTTTTAGTGAAATTTGAAATCATGGAAATTATTTTTACTCACCCGTCATACTAATTTCATACTAATATTTTGAATGATCGATAAAATAATCCTTTAAATCCTTTTTATTTGAACCACATATAATTTCAACATCATATATATATATATTATAAATATAATTTTTATTTTATTTTATTTATCAAAATTAGTTGGATACATAGATCCCTTTACAAAATCAAATGATAATAATCTTGGTAACATATCATACCAGACTCTAAAGGATTTTTTAGTCTGTCATGTGCCTTGGTGAGTATATAAACATGATTTGGATGTTTCTTAGTTTCAATACTAGTTGGTTTTTCTATATAAAATTCCTCACAAACATATCCATTATGGAAAGAATAATTCATATCTATTTAAAATTAGTTATAATTTATGTTTCTCGTATACGAAAAATGTATTCAATTAACCTCAAGTCTAGCTACCACATCATATGTTTCATCATAAACAATTCATAGTTATTTAATATATTCCATAAAAATATTTCTTTATTTATCTCTAAAATTATAACATTTTCGTTACTTTTTTTCCCACAGACCGATTTAACTCCAAGTATAGATGTATCATTATGTCATTCGACCAAAGCCTAATATGTGTTCCTTTTTAACTCATTAAGTTAATCTGGTATAAAATATATCAAATACTAATCAACTAAAGATTCATTAGGATTTTTAGGTTTTAATTAATATAATAATCCTAGATGATCAATTTTATTTATCACAACAACATGTTCTCGCTATTTGATATACGAAACAAAGGATATTTTCACGTGGATGATTCCTAAGAAATAACTGACATCATGGATTTGTAAAACCACTCTATTAAAAAATATGTTTAAAATATTCTGAGGGTATAACTTCAGAAATATATTCATTTGTTTTTTTATCATGTGAATATATTTCTAACATGTGTTTAAAATATATTTTATAAATTACCCATGAAGATGTAGTATGGTGTTTTAAAAAAAAGATATTCTTCTTCAAATGTAACATGTACTTTTTTCCTTAGTAGTAATTTTTTTATTAAAAAATCTATAAGACTTACATATTGTTTAATATCTTAAAAATACTCTTTCATAATGTTTTGGATAAAGTTTATGTAAGATGTGTTTAGTATTCTGAGTGAATATGTTTCATCAAAAATCATTTATGTGGGATTTTTTTGGTTTTCATTCAGTCCACATATCAGAAGTAGTTTTTTAAATAATTTTTTTATAAAAAATAAATTTATAGTACAATAGGTTCAACTAACAGCTTCAATAAAATAATAGAAACTAATTATTCACTATCATGATTCAATTAATGTTTTAAATAACATTGTTTTTGAATTTTACTACAATATTTTATTAATAGAGCTTAATGTGCGAATTTTTATGCATAATTTCATTTTGAAATTAAAAACTATCAAAATAAAATTTTACAAATTCCCTACCAAGATCACAAAAAGAATAATTTTTAAGTATATATTTTCTCATTTTTATCTCTTTCTACTATATTTTAAAAACAAATAAATTCTTCTCGTTTTCTAGATAGAAAATAGACACCTATATATCTTGTGTATTTATTAGCTAAAACATATACATGTTATTTTCAACCAATACATTTTGTTTTAGTAGGATGATATTTGTCCATTTGTGGTAACTTTAAATCATTTTTTGTTGAGACTTCACTAGAAGATTTAAAACATGACTTATATTTCATAAAAAAAATTGAAAATGATGAAATAGTTTCGAAGTACCAATCCTTTCTTCTAGAAGATCCTTCATAAGGATTTTCTTAGGTATATTTTGTAATGTTTTATTATTACAATGTCATAATATTATATCCCATAACAATGATTAAACCTCCAAATCACTAATGAAAGGTATATCAATCAACTATTTTCTTCTATGTTTTGATTGTAAGCATTCCCTTATTGATTTCCAGAAAGAATAAACTCATATTCATATCATTTAATAGTATATTTATCATGCATTAAGTTAATAACATATCCCTTATAACCTAATTAAACTATTTTTATTAGTCTATTCATATGTACTAAAAAGAAATTGAATAAGAAAATTAAATATTAACCCAAAGTAAAATGTAACATAAAACAATTATTTCTCCTTGATAATTATCTCACAATGTTACATTAATAACTGTTATTATTATGATATTCTTAATAAATATTTTTCACTAGTCATTTGTATAAAACCCCACTATATATATATTTTTTCCAATATTTGGTACATTCTTATTTTTTTTTGAAAGCAACAACCATTCATGATTGAGAACCAAATCATTATTGGGTGTGGTATTATCAAAAAGTACATTTTTTAGAATCCTTATTTATCTCATATTACAATTTAGAAAAAAAAATTATGTTTTAAAATAATATTATTTATGAAATCCAGAAGACTAAACATTAATTTGAGATCATTTTTCGTTACGATTCTACCACATTCATTTTTTTTCATTATATAGACCTCTTTGGATAAAAATAATTATTAATAATTTTTTAAGTAAATCCCATTCTAGAAATAAATTTAATATTCCTAATAGTTTATATAATATCTAAAATTATTCCATAAAATAAATAAAATAAGAAAAAAATTTCTTCAAACAAGAAATTTCATATTTTAGTTTAAAAATATGTATTTATGCACAATATTGTATATATTGAAACAATTATTTTCAAAATCAGTATGTCAAATACTATTCATAAAAATTAGATTCTAAAGATACATAAAAATAGTATATTTTAAAAAATTAGATTTATTGTGATATTGGGAATTATCTGATTTTTCGTTAGATAAATTTGTAATATTGTAATTTCATAGTGAAATCTTTTTTCTGGTATTATCATTTTTAATTAACATTCTAGTTTTCATAATTAATATATATTCAAAATCAAGATAATTTTTAGAAATAAATAATGTCTTTTCCTCTATAACTAAAAAAATTCATTTAATTATGATTTATATTTATTCCGATTATTATTATGAGGAAAAATATATTTTAATATAATACTTATAAGGTATTAGTAGTATTTACCATTCATAGGAAAACATTATTCACATAAAATATTTCAACAAATAACAAAATATTTATCTATTTGTTACTTTTTTTGTCCGAATTATTTTCATATGCAATTAATCACCCACATTCACTATATGTGTCAGATGAATAATAATTTATTTCTTTGGACTGTATAATAAATGTTAGCATTAAATTACATAGTCCATTATTATACATTCATTTATGTTTAGGATAATTTTGTATTATGTGTTCAGAATTTTTTCATTAATGAAAAATAACATTAGTATAATCCATTTTATCAATATTATTATTATAAATTTTCTTATATTTTTATTGAAATTTATTCTTGAATATTATTTTATTCATACATTATACAAATATTTTCCAACCCATTCCCAACCTGTTTCAATGAACTAGATCTTGATTCAATATGAACATTATTCTTATTATAATATTTACAACATTTTATGTAGATTGAGCTTTAGTATGAAACCATTTTGTTGTTACAAAAGAAACTCCTCGAATTCTCATTTTTCATCTTCTCAATTTTAATATTCAATATAACATTATATTTCTTGACGGTACCAACCATATCATCAATAGTTATATTTGTAATCCTTCTCTATTCATCCAAAGTTTTTCTACTACATTCCGACTCATTATGAATAATCTATATAATCATCTCAACTATTATTCCACTTGATAAATGGTTCCCATTATGTTAATTTAATATATTAACAATATTCAAGAATCTATTATACATCTTAGATACTGATTATTTAGTTAAAAAAATAAAAGCATTAGAATTATCTCTCAACATGGCTCATCTAGTTTTAGTAACATTCAATATTCCAAAGTGAGTAACCTATAAAATTTTCTATTTACTACTACATTCTTAAAATGATAAAATATTACTATATATATATGATTTTATAAAAAAAATTAGATTATTCATTACTCTATGAATAAATCGATATTCTATATTTCCCTGATTCCATAAAATTTTAACTTCCTCTTCATGTATATTATAACATCCAGTAAATGTTGAGAACAAGAGGATAAAGAATAGTGTCATTTTTATTTATTTTATTTTTCATGAATGATGATTGAAAAGAAAAATATCACCTCACTTTGAATAAGTGGATGATCAGACTGAACATTTCCTGAATAAAATCCAATTCCCAATTAATAAAAAATTCCTTTGGATTGGGATGGAATGATGATTATATAAGAAAGGGAAGTTGAAAAACATTCCTTAGTAAACCTAGTGATTCTAAAGGTGATAGATAAAATGTTATTTATCAAAATGGATAGTGTTTTTGGAGAAATAAATCAAGTGGTTATTGTGAATGGTGTTTTACAAAGGTGAGAAGGGTTCGAGGAAAAGTACCACGATTGCGAAATATGGAGCATTGTGAATGGTTGAGCACCGTGAAGATGTGGAGAATCACAAGTGATAATGTTAATCTCTGTGATTACATGATTTTTTTCATCTCAAGTCTATGAGGGACAGATAGTGATCCATATGATAATGAAAAATATCAAAGGAGTATCACGAATTGAGGATTATCACCAAGATATTTTTGAGTGGTTCTAAAAATACAATGGAGGAGGTAGTGCATCGAAAATGGGAGATCATGTAAATAAAAGTAAACCCCCACTTTATTTGTTATGAAAATAAGAAAATAAAATTATTAATTTCTCTAATCATTTGAGGTAAAGGGACTAGGTGAAGATTTATTTCTATGTGATCTCAAGAATCCTGAAAATTCTACTGATGTCTTCACTGATGTCAATGATTATAATTAATGGATGCTTCATGATAATGGGATATTAAATGTCGACTCATTGAGATTCATGATGGAATTTGGTTCTCCAAAGGATGTTTTCTTAATGAAGGTTATGATATTTGAAAGGGATATTAATGAACAACAGTTATGAAAACAAAGATCAATTTAACGGAACATTCAAAGATCATCAACATGGGTATAATCGAACATGGGAATTAGATTGAGGTATAAGATTATATATCGTTATGAATTCCAATAAGATCTTACCAGATTTAGGGTAGGAAAGAGGATAATTATTTTGAATAATTTTTTTTTGTATATGATCAAGAAGAACTGAAACATTATATTTCAAAATTTCATACTATAATAAGCACATAAACTATTGTATTGTTTTCATATTACTACATGATTTTATGGGGACAACGTACTCAATCTATTATAAATTATTGTATTTTTCTCTAGTGTATTATATGAAATTTTGTGGTTTCCAAATCATATCAGGTATGTAGAAACCCTTGTAGAGTATTGAATAATGTATCTTCTAATGTACATATGGATGTGTGGTTGAATTGTGTTAACTATGGAAATAAATCATCATGTGGAGGTGATAGTGGATTTATTTTTAAGGAATGATAAAAAAATTATATCACTAATTGACCCCCTCCCCCTATTAGTGATACAAGAATCCTAACTGGGAAACATCAATTACCATCAGAAAGAGGTTCCCTTCATTTTTTTTCTAATGTTTTCAGGGTAAGTTACAATAGAGAATATGAATTGTCATAATTGTATATGTATAATGATATTATATAGAGAAATTATCATATCTAGAAATATTTTAGGATTCAATATCTTATGTCTCTTGGGTATAAAGTTATTGAAACATAAACTAGTGGATTTCCTCCTATTAATGTCCTAGTTTCTCTTACACTAGTCGATAAGAATAATCTCTAGAATTGTCGAAGAGAAAAAAATTATTCTCTCTCTTCACATTCTTATAGTTTGTTTTTAATAGTGAAATGTGTGTCCATATTATAGGTTTTTGGGATAAGCTAAAATCATTGAAAGAAAATTCATATGTTATTAATGAAAAACTACAAATTTGATTGTTGAAGAATAAAGATTTGAAAAATTTAGAGTTTGAAAATGTCTAAAGACCATTTTACCATGATAAATCCCATTTTCATCACTATTAATTGTCTTCGTGAAAAATTATAGGATAATCCAGTTTTTGAACAAATAATAATAATTATGCCAAATATATTTGATCATAAATTTTCATCATTGGAAAAGGATAACCTAAAAAATTATCTATGGATGATTTTTTAGCACTCTCATCCCTTGTGAAATATTAAGTGATAAGACTTTTAATATCAAACAAAATATTATAGTGAAATTTCCATCAAAGACACCAATAGTGAAAAGTTTAATAATGTTCTTGAGGATGATGATTATGGTAATACTCGGTCCAAAAATGAGGTATTTAAAAATCTTGATGAAATATTATCATTGGTTGATAAAAATGTGATAATATGTAATGGTAAATAAAAAAGTAAAGTTAATATGAATTCCATTGAATGTGGAGACATTCTGAACATTGAGAACAATTTCCCTCAATTAATGAAATAAAAAGACATTGATGAATATGAATGAATGCCAAGAAGTCCATGGGAGAAACTAGAAGATAAATATAGTTATGTTGTTATATGGACATATATTATGTTCTATAAATCTACAATAAGAATATTTTTTCTAAATATGATGAAGTAGAAGATAGTGAAGTTGAGTCCAAATAATCATTTTCTAAGACATATTTAGAGAATAGATTTCTTATAGTAGTGACTAATAATGATTTTGGGAGAAAAATTTCTTACGAAAAATAGGAAACTGAACCTGAATATCTTATGATAGAATTGTTGAAATAATATCCGAGAAAGATTAGACGTCCTAAGAAGGAAAATAGGATTTTGATAAATAAAGATTCCTCATTAAAAAGTTATGATTGTTTTTATGATGAGAAATTAATGATGATAAAATCAATAGAGGATATAAATAATTCTATTAAGAGAGAAAGGAATTATAATGAACATATATATGTTATGATAAATGAAAAATATTAAGAGATAGAGAATGTCCAATAAATACATTGTAAATATGAATATACAGGTACATGTTTCAAAAACTCTATGTCAAAAGTTAATGAAATTATTCAAAGGATGAACATAAGGAGTATCGATAAAATATTCCTGTAAAGGTTGAGGAGAAAATTAGAATTTTATCTGAGATGAAGACTGATAAGAATGTAAAATATGTGGCCAATGTTAATATTAATGAAAAATTAAAAGTTTCTATAAATAATGAGACTAGAATAATTTCAATTACTTTTCATTATGATATGTCTGGGATTAAATATTAGTTGAATAAGAATGTTTTATTAGAAAAGGGAATTTTTTTTGGTCCACAAAGATATGTTGAGAATGTTTTATAGAATCATTTTCACAATATTGGCCAATAAAAAAACATAGAAGAAAATAATCTCTATTGGGATATTGATGTTGTTCTGGTTGATTCAGAAATAAAGAAACAATGATTTGGTTCAAGAAACAACCTAACTATTATTACATATGTTATAGTAGATAATGTATTAGGGGGATTCAATCCTCTAAAAAGAAGTCTGAGAAGGATTTTCAGAATAAATCTAAGAAGGTTTTTGTGAATGATGAGAATATGTTCCAACAAATATGAATTTACTAGGAAGTATTTGAACCAACTTTAAATATTAGTATGATTGGTCATGTTTTTTTACCAACAAAACCATGTTTCTTAACAATTCTTACTCTGATATTTGACGAATGAAAAGGAAGATTAAATTTAACTTATAGTCGAAATCCATTTTATATCTATAGATGGAGGAAAAAAATTTATTCTTGATAGTGGGTGTTTTTATCATATGATATGAGACATTTTAACACCCCAAGAATCAATGGGATACTTCTCTTTGAATAATACAGTAGCGAGTGTTGTACACAATGTCGAGTTCTAACACACCACAACCAATCAATCTAGCTGTTATGAATAGTAATACCCACATTTTGAAATTTTATAAATTTTATATTTCAAAATGGACATTGTTTTTTGATTTGGAATATAAAAATTAGCTTGGGGTGAATTTTTTGTTTTTTTTGAAAGAATTAAAATTTTTAGAAATAGAGAAAAATAATTAATTTTAATTAAAAACATCATTTTTAATAAAAATAATTTATAGTGATAAGTAATACTATTGAGTAGTTTTAAGTATAATTAGATTATATTCATACCATTTAATCCAATTTTGGACCTTGGACATAATTTTTCATTTAAACTGGACATAAGAAAGTATCAATCTTTTGATAGTTATTATTTCTTAAAAACACATTTTTTTTAAACAAAAATTAATTTTAAAATAATTTCTCACACATCTATGTTTTAAACTAATAAAAATGGAATATATATTTTTAAGAAGGAGTTCAAAATTATGTATATAGGATACTTTTATTTTTAGAAATTTTGAATAATTACTTCAGTAAATATTTTATTTACAATAATTAAAGGGTAAATCTAGTAAATAAGGGTAAAAAATTATAATAATATATAATTACCCTAACACGAGTTCTATCCCAATTTTCTGATATATTTCTGATTGTGGCCATCTTTGGGATGATTTTGAGACCACAAGGAGCCACATGTATGTGATAATGACACTTTATATTAATTAAGTTAAAGTAGATACAAAAATGACATAAGCATATATCTTTTTGTAAATAAATTTCTATATAGAGTTATATATCTTATTTCTTTACCTATAAATATTCATTTCAAAAATAAAAATATTTCCTACATAATTTAATTTTGATTATAATATTTAGACATTGAATAATTAAATTTATTTTTGACACAATGATGATCCAGTATTTTCCTTATTAATGAAAGAATCAGATATATGGTATATTAAATTTTAAAATATATATAATTTTAATGTTTTGATTCCATACACAAATTTTTTAGGTACATGTGAAATGTTAGGATTGATTAAATATATTTATTTAGAAATAATACATTTTTTAGGAATTTAACAAAAAATCAATAATTAAATAGTCTGAAAATTGACATAAAAGAGTTTTTAAAACAAACATTATATTATTAATTGATATTATATTCCTAAAAATATAATGTTTGGCCCAAGGTCTTATGTAATATTATATATGTCATTAATGAACCACTTTAGGTTCTCTTAGATGATGATAGTATATTTATTAACCATGTAATTTAAAAATACAAATAGACATGGTAAATGTCACTCTATTTAACTAAGGGTTAAATCTAAAAGATAAAGTTAATATAGTAACCGAAACCAATATAAATCCTATTGGTAGAGTGGTTTTTGACTCATCCCCACCTTAACCTTTAAATAATTCATTTTCAAGACATTAGAAATAGAAACTTATTTTACTATAAAATAATATTTCTAGCTTTTCCTAAGGTGCCCCTCACCTCTCTTATAAAAGGGAACTCCGCCTTCCCTCAAATTCACACAATCAAAGCATTTTGGATTGGAAAACCCCTGCTCAAATACACTCTCAAATATCCTCCCTTCATCCAATATTACTTACTTTAGTTCTAAATCTAATATATGGATCCATTTTGATCAAATCAAAAGAATAATCTGAAGAAGAGGTTAATATTTCATCACTTCTTTGAAGTTTCTTTCTTCTTCCACATCCTATTTTTTTTCTTGTTTCCATTATAAATTAATAACTCTAGTATCTTGTATATAATGTGGTGTTATTATAGATATGGTACACCCATATTCATTATTTTATCCATCCTTTGAATGACATGTCACCATACAGTCTCAGTACGACTTACCGTCTCAATGTCGTGGTGTAATTTTTATTCAAAACATTATTATTGGGATGGGTATAATAATGATCTTTAATTGATGTAAATAATAAATATAACATGATAATTATTCTTTATATATGATATAACTTCCAATTATATATTATATTAATATCAAAAGAATGATATTGTCTCTTGTGTGTATGTTCGGATTACCGTCTCCACGAACGCAATGAGATTCATTTCCCATCATATCCATTCAACAGTTATTTTCATTTGATGATTAAAAATAATATTTAAAGACTTGATATCATTTTGGATATGAATAAGATACATCCCATACATAACAAATATGACTCTCATAACAAATAATATAAAGGAAAATGAATCTATTTTCACTCGAAACAACTATAATACTAAGATATTATTAACAAAGCAATGATAAAAGATCGTATATAATATCATATTAATGTAAATGATTAATTTATAATTTAATAATTATTATTTCGCCCTTATACATGAGTTTAACCTACCCTAAACCAAGCAAAAGTACAATGTATGGGTTAATATCACAGTCTCTTTATTATCCGAGGTGGTTTTTACGTAAGTATCTACTGGGACCTATTTATCATCCACATCCATGTTTCATAAAAACATAATGCAAAACATTTTTACTGTTTACTAAACAATGGGATAAAATCATTTATACCCTTTTTTGAAGTTTTATAAATTTTTTGGAAATGAATCTTTTCATTGCTTTACAAACAAGTTACCTTATCACCTTTTCGAAAAAATTAATGTTAAGATGTTTTTTTAACTTATATGGCAGGTGCAGCTATATAACGTCGTTATAACAACATCGAAGATTCCCTTACAATATTATAAAAATATTTTCAAATATAAATGTTTTATTTTATAATTATGTTATTTTTAAATGATTTCAAAATAGAATGATATATATCTCTAAAAGGTATTCATTTCATCTATGTCAACATCCTTTGATGGATTTTAAGTTTGTTTGCAGTTGATTTATTATGATACAAAATATCCATATTGTATTGAAGGTTTTGTGATATACTGGAATGTGGTTGTGTTATTTCATACCATTCAGATGTTTATGAATAAAAAATTGACATTTCATATAACAGTTTTAATACTAATGTTTAGGTTATGTTTAAACCTTTTCATATGAGGAATGACTTGGACATAGTATGTGACGAGTGGAGCTTGAAATTTCTCCTCGATGCATTTTTAGGTCTCATGAGACAAACTAGTGTCTTGGAAGAAGGTCTTGACAAAATTTGATTTACAGTCTTCGTAAAAGGGCTTGATTATGTGGTTATGAAAGTCTTGGACTATGCTTTCCATCATAATAAAAGTGGCTATTGGTATTGCATGTGACTATTTGACTAGTAGAATATCCATGTGATTAAGTAAATGGAATTATTTTGATTTAAATTTTCCATATTATGAGGAAGTTTATGTTGAAAATGATTTTGTTTAATACATTTCATTAAATGATTATTCTTATTTATGAATGTTTCTGCTATATTTTTACTATTACTGTGCATCTGAGCTCCCCTCGTTCTATGTTTTATTTTTTCCCTATTTCCAAAGAAGTATATTACAACTAACCTGTAGGGATAGACTATGGGACCACATAGTTGTTTATGGAAACAATGTTGTTGTAGTTTTCCATTTTATGATGTAATGTAAACCTTTTGAATGTATCTAGTACTTCAAAGGCTACTAAACTAATCAGTATTTAGAAACATGATCTTTCATGATCATACCAATGATATGTAATTATGCACCAACACTGGGCTTCTAGGGTCAGGGCGTTATAGTTGGTTACAGAGAATTTTTGGTACAAACCTTGGAAACCAGATTTATATAAACTCTAATTAAAGCACATACCCCTAAGATACTCTTGGAGGGAATGTATAGAAGAACATCCTAGAAATTTTCTAATTGATAAATTTTGTATGTTTTCTAATAAATACATCCCTTTCTGGATACGAGCATGTAGAGGTGGCTCTGGCACATATGTACATAGGGGTAAAACCTGAAAACACCACTATGAGCTACACTCAAACGGGAACTGGTGCACAACAACGGGCCTGCTGCACTCTTGGTTAAGACACTCTCGGGGGATATGCTTAGGATAATTCTCATTTTCTTTACAAACCATTAAGAAGGGTTTTTGAGTACATACCTCATCAAAAACACATTTTTATGATTGTTGATTATATCTATAAACTGGTCAATTTATGTATAGTGTTTTACAAGTTTTGATTTATGTATAGTGATTCATAATGTAATCTACTTTATGCCATTGTTTATAAATGGACCCAAGTGGAAGGAATGAAAATCATATCAATGCACACACTCAATTTAGGTATTTCCCTCATACTCAAGATAACTATAGTGAATCTTGTGAAGCAACTGATGTTGATCAGCAAATCACCATACTGGGACAACTCACCCAAGTTTTGCATAATAAACTTACCCGTATGGTTCACCCTGATCCGCATCGTGGATGATCAATGTTAGATTGCTTCATGAGGAAAAAACCACAAACATTTAATGGGGATACAAATCCATTAGTATCTAAGAAATGGATAAATTCATTAGAGAAAATATTCCACGCCTTGGGGAGTAGCGAAATGGAAAAAGTTGCCATGGTAGTTTACCTTCTCACTGAAGATGCTGATCAATGGTGGTAATTTATTCAAAAAAAAATTGGAGTATAATGAAGTATAAAATATGTAATTGAAGGAGTATAAAGAAACTTTCTACGAAAAATACTTTCCTCATGACCATCGAGCATATCTAGAAAAGCAATTTTTTAGACAGAGGAAAAAGGAGGATGAGAATATCGCAAAGTATGAGGCTAAATTTACAAGGATAGCGAGGCATGATATAGACTATATATGTAACCTAAGAATTAAGACTGAACATTTCTTTGATAGTTTAAAACCATTTCTCTATCGAGCGTTAGTCTCACAATCCTTCTTGTCGTATGAAGATATTGTCTCATGTGCTATCAAGAAAAAAAATAATTCTCTAAGTCTTATGAATTTAAAGAAAAGCACAAGAAGAAGGGATATACTGAACACTATGGAAATGGAAATAAGGGGAATAATGGAGAAGTGAATATCCATACTACAGTAAATGTTGGAAGAATAACCCAGGTACATGCCTGATGTTAATGGTAGTATTTTACAAGTGAGGTGAAAAAGTTCCCAAAGCATGTCATTGCAAGGGGATGAAAGTGTCTGTCGATGTAGAATGATACAATTTTAGAGAAAAGGGGAAATTATGTGAAAAAATGTTATACGCGTTAGGGGAACATACCTCATAAAAGTCCAAGGGATCAAGGCCAAGCTTATGATATCACTACTGCTGAGGTTGAAGCTCTGAAAGATGGGCTAGTCAATAATTTAATGGTTTCGTCAAGTTTAGAAAATGATTTATTTGATTCTGGATCATCGCATTGTTTCATATTTTCCTAGTTTATTATGAAAATTAGATATTTACAATTTTATTTAAAAATGGAGTTGTCAGTAATAACTCCTAGGGGAATTATCATTGCAATAATGTTTTTTAAATCAGTCCCTATTAGGGAATAAAAATGTTAATTATCTGATGATCTCTTCATCATACCTATGATAGAATTTTATATAATCCTCTGTATTGATTTTATTTTGGATCATGATGCAAATATTTATTGTAAGAAGAAGGAGGTTACTATTTTTTTTGATGATGATAAAGAACACCTTGTCTTTAGAGCATAATAATCAACACCTAATTCATATCTAGATTGACCCCCAGTAGCTCAACTAAATTCAATTATTGGGGAGGAAGGAAATGAAACAACAGTGGGTGAGGAAAAGACTGTTTAAATAGTGGATGTACCTGTAGTAAAATATTATGTTGATATATTTCTAGAGGATTTTCCAGGACATCCTCTATAATGATAAAATGACTTTTCCATTGATTTAATTCTTAGATCAAGGACCATATCGAAGACCCCTATTAGAATATCCACTGTGGAATTAGTGGAACTAAAGAAACAACTAGATGAATTGAGTAATAGGGGATTTATTCACCCTATTTTTTCTCCATGAGGATCCCATGTCCTTTTTGTTCGAAATAATTATGGATGTATGAGGTTGTTCATTGACTACAAGGAGATCAATTCTATAACAATAAATAACAAGTATCCCCTACCTCGCATTGATGATTTAGTTCACCAACTTCATAGAGATCAATTATTTTCAAATATTGACCTTCGATCTGGATAGCATCAGTTGTGTGTGAAGATGGAAGACATTCTGAAAACCACCTTTCGAACCACATACATGCATTACGAGTTTATAGTAATGCCTTTTGGATTGACTAATGAACCCTCCATCTTCAGGGATCTAATGAATATAGTATTCAAGGAATATCATGATGACATTTTGGTGGTATTTATTAATGATATCTTGCTATACTTAAAAAGGTACAAAGATCTTGAAAATCACTTGCGCATTATCTTGAAGACTCTTAGAAGACATGAGTTATATGGGATGTTTAGCAAGTGTGAATTCTGGCTTTAGGAGATTTGTTTTCTTAGCAATATTATCTCTATGTATGGAATCTCTGTGGATCCTTCTAAGACAAAAGCAATCCAAGAATTGCCAACACCGATGAGTATAAATGTGGTATGTAGTTTTATTGGTATAGAATGTTATTATCAGCGTTTCGTCCAGAATTTTTCCCGATTGGCTAACCCATTAACCAAGCACACAGTTAAAGGGGTGAAATTTGTTTGATCAAAAGAGTGTGCAGAATGTTTTGAAAAACAGAAGAGAATATTATTCAATTATCTTATATTGACTCTTCTATCGGGGAATTATGGGTCTTTTATTTAGAGTAATTATTCAATGAAAGGACCTGGTTGTGTTCTTTTGCAGAATTATTGGGTTATTGGCTATGCAACACGACAACAAAATATTCATGAGAAAAACTATCATACTCATGATCTTGAGTTAGCAGCTGTAATCGTTTCTTTAAATATTTGGATACACTATCTCTATGGTGAAAAATGTGAGCTATATATAGATCAAAAGTGTTTGAACTATATATTCTCACAGAAATAACTCAACATGAGGCAAAGAGATGGCTTGAACTACTCAAGGATTATGATTTCACTATACACTACAACCCGGGGAATGAAAATAAGGTGAAAAATGCTTGGAGTAGAAAGGATCTAAAAGTTTTGAAAAAGATGAGAGTTTAAAAGGATCCTATATACATGGATCCAGTAAATATGGATAAGGAAATCACCATGGAAGGAGAAACATCAATATTATTTCAATTGGTTTCCAAACCATCTTTACTATAAAAGATAAGGATTTCTTAGACTGATGATGAAGAGTTTCAGAAGATGATTAAAGCTTTGAATGATGGGAGATTGAGTGAATTAGCGTATGAAGATGGAATTTGAAATTTTGTAAGAGACATTGTGTTCTCGATATACCAGATCTAGGAAGGGAATTGTTGGATGGTTCTCAATGTTACAATTTCTCTATAAACCCTAGTAGTACTGAGATGTATAGAGATTTGAGGGAACATTTTTGGTGGGACAACATGAAGGGGAAGATTGCAGATTTTGGGCCAAGATGTATGTTTTGTCAACAAGTGAAAGCTGGAAGGAAATAGCCAGGAGGGCTCATTCAACCTCTTTATATACCAGAGTAGAAATGGGATAATATTACAATAGACTTTGTCATGGGACTACCAAATACTCCTAGAAGAAATAATGAAATATGGTTCATTGGTGATCGTCTTATCAAGTAATCGCATTTTCTTACTATAAGAGAAGATTTTCCACTAGAATATTTAGAAAGACTATATATTAATCATGTTGTAAGACTTCATGGAGTAACACTATCTATTTTTTCGGATCGTGATCCCCGTTTTACATCAAGATTCTTGAAAAGTCTCTTAGAAATCCTGTGATTCTGAAATTTGTTTGAACACTGCCTACCACCCTTAAATTGATGGAAAATCTGAACAGACTATTCAAACCTCAGATGTAATGTAGAGATCATGTTAACATTACTTTCAAGGCATGTGAGAACAATTTTTACCTCTAGTATAATTTTCCTATAACAATAGCTTTCATTCAAGTATTCATATGGAACCATATAAAGCATTATACAAAAAGAAATGTCACACACCAACCTGTTGAGATGATGATGGTGAAAGAAAACTCATAGGCCCATAACATGTCGAGGAAACGATGGAAATGGTGAAGGTAATCCAAAACCCCATCTAAGCAGCTCAAATTAGACAGAAGAGCTATGCTGATAACTAAAGTATGGATATGGAATTTCATGTAGCAAATCATGTTTTCTTGATGGTATCCCCTTCGAAGGGTGTTATAAATTTTGGTAAGAGAGGTAAATTGAGTCCCAGGTACATCAGACCTTTTGACATTGTTGAATGAATTGGGGTTGTAGCCTACCATTTGGAAATGCTTCCAAGTCTCTCCAAAGTTCACGATCTGTTCCACATATCACTATTGAGAAAATACTTGCCCAACCTAACACATGTACTTACCTATGAAGAATTAGAACTAGAACCCGATCTCTCTTATTTAGAGGAGTCAGTCATGGTTTTTGATTCTAGAGAACAAGTGCTACGAAACTGGGTGACTCATCTGGTAAAAGATTTATAGAGAAACCATAATATGGAAGAGGCAATGTGGGAACCCGAGAAACTTATGATGAAGAACCACTCGAGACTTATTATGATGTAATACTCTAGAAATTTTGAGAATGAAATTTTTTGAAGGAGTGGGTAATGTAACACCCTAAGCTTTAACATTACACATCTCTTTGAATAATATAATAGAGTGTGTTGTACGCAACATTGAGATCTAACACAGGACAAAAATCAAACTAGCTGTTATGAATAGAAATACCCACTTTTTGAAATTTTATAAATTTTATATTTAAAAATGGACTTCATTTTTGGATTTTAAATATAAAAGTAAGATTATGGTGAATTTTAGGTATTTTTCTAATGACATTAAAAAATTTATGATTAGTGAAAAATACAAAATTTTAATTAAAATCAATATTTTTAATCAAAATAATTTATATTGATAAATTATACAATTGATTGGGATTAAGTATAATTAAATTATATTTTTACCATTTAATCCAATGTTGGTCATTGGACATAATTTCACATTGAAACTGGACATAAGCATGTATCAATATTTTGAAGGTTATTATTTCATAAAAACACGCTTTTTGTTTTAACAACGGGAAATAATTTTAAATTAACATATTCCATTTCGGTGTTTTGAATTTAGATAAATGAATTCCATATTTAGAATCTGGAGAACCGAATTGTGTAAATTGGTAACTTTAATTTTTAGATATTTTCAATAATTACTTCGGTAAATATTTTATTTACCATGGTTAAAGGGAAAATCCTGTAAATAAGGGTAAAAAAATAATATTATAATAATATTAAATTACAATAACACATGTTCTATCCCTATTGGATGATACATTTCTAAACATTTCCATCCTTGGGTAAATTTTGGGACCCCTTGGAGCCACTTTTTTATGATAATGACACTTGATAATAATTATGTTAAAATAAATACCAAAATGACATAAGCATATATCTTCTAGTAAAACAATTTTTACATAGGGTTATATTTGTTATCTCTTAAAATATAAATATTCATTAGAAAGATAAAATTATTTTGTACAAAATTTTATATTATTTATAATTTTTGGACATTGAATAATTAAATTTATTTATGGAACAATGATGATGTTGTATTATTCTTATTAATGAAAAAATCAAATAAATGGTATTATAAATGTATAAATTAATATATTTTGATTATTTTGATGCCATAAACGAATTTTCTAGGTTTATATGACCTATTAGAATTGATAAAAATAGTTTATATTAAATTAATAATTTTATTAGGACATTTTAAAAAATAAATTATTAAATATTGTAAAATTTTACATAAAAGAGTTTTTAAAACAAATATTATATTATTTATTGATATTCTATTCCTAAACATCTAAGTATTGGAGAAATTTCTTAATTAATATTATATATTTCATTAATGAACCACATGAGGTTCATTTGGAAGTTTATAATAAGTTTATTAACCATATAATATAAAAATAAAAAGGGACATTGTAAATGTTAAACTATTTAAGTAAGAGTTAAATCAAAAAGTTAATGTTAATATAGTGTCCAAAGAATGTCTGAATCTTATTGTATTAGTGGTTTTCGACCCATCCCCAATAAATCCTTTTAATAATTCATTTTTGAGTCATTATAAACCGAAAAGTATTTTATTATAAAATCATATTTATAGCTTTTTCTAAGGTGCCCCTCACCCCTGTTATAAAAGGGAACTCCCCCTTCCCTTAAATTCACACCTTCAAAGACTTTTCGCTTGGACAACCCCTAATAAAATACCCTCTAAATTGTCCTATTATCATTCTATATGCCTTCTATTAGTCATAAATCCTACATACGGAGCCTTTTGATCAAATCAAAAGGAAGAACCTGAAGAAGAGGTTAATGTTTCATCACCCCTTTCAAGTTCCATTCTTCTTCCACTTCCACTGTCTTTGTTGTTTCCATTCTAAAATAATAAATCCAGTATCTTATATATACTGTGGTGTTATTATAGATATGGTACAACCATATTAATTACTCAATCCATCCTTTTAATGACATGTCACTATACGTGTGTACGTACAACTTACCTTTTCCACGTCATGGTGTAATTGTTATTCAATACATTATTATTTTGATGGGTATAATAGTGATGTCTAATTGATGTAAATAATAAATATAACATGAGAATGATTCTGTATATATGATATAGCATTTAATTATATATTATTTGAATATAAAAAGAATTGTATTTTCGTTCATGCGTACGTACAGATTACCGTCTCCATGAACGCGATTTGATTAATATCTCATCGAATCCATTCAAGACTAATTTTCATTTGATTATTAAAAATAATATATAAAGACTTGATATCATTCTTGAAATGAGTAATATAAATCCCATCCATATCAAATATTACTCACATAATAGAGAATATATGGGAAATTGAATCTGTTATCACCTGAAACAATGATAATATGAAGATATTATTTAAAAATCTATGTTAAAAGATCATATTTGATTTCATATTATGTTATATGATTTTTTTTTAATTTAATAAAAATTATTTCACCATTATACAAGAGTTAATCTACCCTCTACCAAGGAAAAGTAAATGGTAAGGGGTAATTTCATAATCTCTTTTTTATCTGAGGTTATTTTTACATAAATATCTACTGGGACCTCTTTATCATCCACATCCATGTTTATTAAAAATATATTCCAAAACATTTTTAGAATTTACTAGACTATGGGTTAACTTCACTTATACCCTTGTTTGACATTTTATAAAATGGTTTGAAGGAAATATTTTCGTCATTTTCCAAAAAAGGTACCTTATGACCCTTTCGACAAAATTAAGGTAATAATATTTTTTTAACTTATATGGATGTTGAGGCTATATTACACTGTTATAACAACGTCTAATCTTCCCTTACAAGATTATAAGAATATTTTCAAATATAAATTTTTTATTTTATAATTACCTTACTTTTAAATTATTTCAAATTAAAAGAGATATTTCTATAAAAATATTTTAATTTCATCTATGTCAATATCCTTTGATGGTTTTAAGTTTGTTAGAAGTTGATTTGTTATGATACGAAACTTCTATACTGAATTACAGGTTTTGAGATATGATTAATTGTGGATGTGTTATTCCATTCCATTCATAGTTTATGGATAAAGTATTGACATTTCGTATGCATGTCGTAATACTAATGTTTAAGTTATGTTTAAATATTTTCATATGAGGAATGAATTGAACATAGTAAGTGACATGTGGTGCCCACTATAGCTCCTCAATTCATTGTTAGGTCTCTTGAGACAAACTAGTGTCTTGGCATAGGTCTTTGATAAAATAATATCCATAGTCTTGGAAGAAGGCCTTGAATATGTGGTTATGAAAGTTTGTAATTAAGCGTTCTATCATTACAATACTGGATATTGATATTTCATGTGATTATTCGACAAGTAGAATATCCATGTGAGTAAGTAAATGACATTATTTTGATTTATTTTTTCCATATTATGATGATTTTTATGTTTAATATTCTTTTTTATACATTTCCTTAAATGTTTTTTATTATTTATAAATTCTTAAACTCTATTGTTATCCTTACTGAGCATATGATCTCATCCCTTTCTATGTTTCATTTTTTCCAGGATGCAAATAAGTACATAATGAATAATTTGTAGGGATAGTATATGGGATCTCAGTGTTTTCTATGCAAACAATTCTGTTGTAGTTTTCCATTTTATGATCTAATTTGAATCTTATGAATGTATCTAGTACTTACAAATCTACTAAAATAATCAGTCATTCAAGACTTGATCCTTTGTGATCACGACAATGATATATAATAATGCACTGACTCTAGGATTCTAGGGTTGGGGAGGTAAAGACTTAATGATTTTGAATAATGTGAAAGAATTTATTGATGGAATAGTGAAATTTAGAAATAATTAATCTCTGATAATAAAATGTGTTGGATATTTTATCATTGGTATTGAAAATATATAATCCAGGTTGGATTTATAAGTTGATCGGCTGTGACACATCCTGTTGAGTGTTTGAAAACATTTTGATGAGGGAAATAATGTTATATTTAGAGAATATGGGCTTCTTGTGAAAAGTGAGTAATATGGAAATGTATTTACAAATGTCCAACAAATAAATGGAAACTTCTTCCATGTTATTGATAAACAAAACTCTTGTATCATGGGGTTGGAGGAATAAAATAAATTATGGTATAAAAGGCTTGTCATATATTTAAGAGAATATTGAGCTTGTTTTCAATGATAAATAGTGTATTTGTTATTCCTAATATATCAATAAGAAGAAATTGGTGTTCCACAATTTATCAAAAAGCAAATATTACATTTTATTTTCATATGAACATCAACATTATTTGAAAATTTCCCAAGAAATAAATTCATTTTAATGCATATGGTCCATTAGGATAATAATAATCAAGTGTGTATATGTGGTTAATCACATTCACTGATTAATTTACTTGCATTACATGTGTTATGTATATAAATCATAAGTCATATTCTCTAAAAATTATTATGAATTTCATGTGGAATGCAGTGGAGGAATTTCATTATTCAATTATGAAAATGAGAACTGATAATTTTGGTGACTATAAGAATAAGAAATTTGAAAATTGTAATGAGTGGAAAGGAATTTGGCATGAGTTTAGTTCACCATACACACCTCAACAAATTTGGGTTTCTAAACTAAATAATAGAAGTCTCATGGAAATGATGAGAACTGTTTTAAATGAACATGGTATTTCTAATTACTATTATAGGCAGTCCATGATTACTTCTATGTATATTAAAAATCATTGTTTCTATAATCCATGTTTAGGTATGACTCCAAATAAAATGTTTTATGAAATAAATAAATATTTGAAAGACTTATGATGTTTTGGGATCCCATGAATTATAAAGGATAATGGTTGAATCCTTGTAATGACTGATCAAAGAGGTTAATATAGAATTTTTATTAGACATGATCTTGAAGGAAGAGGATATAGATGTTTCAAAAAATCAATAGAAATAATTTTTTATTATAATTATGTGAAATTTTGTTAAAATAATGACGAATAAAATATGAATTCTGTTGATGTGGATTTTTATTAGGATAATGATTCTTTTATTAATAATTTTTTTATAATGATCCTGATCATGTCGATCCGAATAATGAAATTGAATTAGGATTATCTATTTCAAGTGATGTGAAAAAAATAAACCCATCCCAGGATGATGAAGAATATGGAGGCTACAAACATTATGGTTGATCAAACACAGAATTCTCAAACAATAAGAATTTATAATATTGTTATACACACTTCTTTTTATTCAAAAGTTGAGCCGAATTATGTCAATAATGCTTATGAGCATCAAAATTGGATTTATTCTAGAAATAATAACATTATCAGATATAAAATTGTTATACTTGGAAAATTATATTGATGTCGTGTAACAAAAAAATAATTGGTACAAAACAGGTTTTCTAAAACAATTTGATAAAAAATGGTGAAGTGATAAGGAAAAAAGGAAATATTAGTGTGAAAATTTTACTCACAAATTGAAGGTGTTTATTTTGATTAGAATTTCACTTGAGTGGAATGTTTAGAACCAACTAGTATATTTATTAATATTCTTTCACAATGATGATACACAATTTTTCAAATGGTTTTGTAATTCAAATTTCAGAATGGGGTTCTTGATGAGGAATATTAGATTGAACAACCATTTTTCATTGTTATTGGGAATGAATAAATTCATTTTTTCATGTATAATAAATTCTTTTATGGTCATAAATAATATTTGGGGAAATTTTATTACAAATTGGATACATTATTAATGAATATCTATTTTACGAATTGATGGGTTTATAGTAATATTTACATAAAATAATTTATTGATTTTTCTCTCATTGTAAATAATTCTATTGATTAAAATATCTTATTATGGAATGATGAATGAACATTTGAAATATTTTATGAAGAGATGAAAAAGATGTTTGAGATGATCATACTAGGAGAAATGAATTATTTTTATGGGTTCAAATTTTTGATAAATAAGAAAAATATTTTACATTTTCAAGAAAAGTATGATAATGAACATTTAATAAAGTTTGGCATGGAAAATTAGAAACTCTTTTCTACCCCAATTTCAATGGGAAACAAGTTGTGTAATGATTTTTAGGAGATTTTTGTAAGTTGGTCGGATGTTCTTTTTATTTGTCTGCATTGAATCTTGTCATTGTTTATACTGTTACCTTTTGTGAAATATTTATGAGTTTTCATATAGAATAAAATTTTATTTTGGGAAAAATAATTCTTATATATACCAAAGTCAAACAAAATTTTGTAATTAGAAATGATAACTCATAAATTATTGACTAGTATGGGTATTCAGGTGTTGATTTTGTGGGAAATGTTAATGAAAAAAATTCCACATCTACTTTAGATTCCATTCATTGAAAAAATTGTGTTGCTTATAATGAATTAAAAATAAATTTATAACACTAATCTTCTATAAATGCGAGTATTTTTCTAATACTCAAGATGCTACCCAACTTATGTGGATGAAACCATAGTTGGAAGACATACATGATGAAGTAAAGGTACAGTTGCACTTAGGTGATAGTAATCAAAGTGAAATCAATCATGCAATGAATTTGGTACAAAAATTATCATTAAAATCATGTTGAAAAATAGTATGACTACATAAAATATATTATGTAGAAGAATTCAATAATGTTGGAGTATATTCCCCTATCATAAAAAGTTAAAAAAATACTAAAATAAATATTTTCCAAGTGAACCATTTAATAAATCGAGGATGAACATGGGTATAAAACTTATTTCACATAATTTTTTTGTAATGTTTTTATGTACCTTATCTATTATAACCTATTTTTGTTGTTTTAAAGTGGTAGAGTTGTTTCATTAAACAATACATTTAGAATAATTCATAAATAAGGAGTTGTGGGTATGTTCTGAATAAAGCATGTAATTGTTTGAACAATTATAAGTTTTTGTTGGGTGGTTTTAGGAAAAAAAAATTGATTATAGATAATTTTAATGAATTAATATTCATAAGAGATAGTGAAACTAATGAAATGAGTAAGTACTTTTGGACAACATGGTTCTTGCTATCAATATTTCTTATTTCATAAAAAGAGTTAGCACACATTGTCCTAGAATTGGTTATTAGTAATCCATTTCATAAGGTTTCATCGTTTAGTGATTTATAAACAATGGTGGTCATCAAAATACGAAGAGGTAGATTGTTTGGAGTAAGATATTCAGAAAGAGTAGAATATTCTTATGTTCACTTTTGTTGTCATGGAAGTTTGAGACAAAAAAATCACCTCAATTTGTATATGTGGATGACCAGAAATACCATTGTATTCATGAAATCAAATAAAAACTTCATATGAAAGTACATTTGATTATGAAATGAAATACATTCTAGATGATAGGGATGTTATAATACATTCATTGGTAAATCTGAAAATGATAAAGGTAATCGTTCAAAGGATAAATATCATGAATGGTGTTGTCTATGATGAAATTAATCATGTCTATTTTGAATGTTAGTGTATTTTGGTAGAATATGGTTAGTGTTGGAATAGATGATTTTTAAAGAGGCATAATATCCTAGTGTATGTAAAACTTTTGGGGTCCAAAATTCAATAGAGGGATATAATTTTGAATGATGGATTTCCATGAATTCATTATAAACATATATAAAAGGTGTGAGTGTCATTAAGATTGGGTGTCTCGAATGGTGGTTTATGAAGAAAGAAAGTTCTTGACCAAATGCAACTCGATTATGAAAAGTGGAGCATCATGAATAGAGGAGTACTATAATTATGTGACAAATCCCAAATTGTGATGTTAATATCCATGTCTAAAAGAATTGAACAATTGTGAGAGTGAACTATTTTGATGGTGATCTCTGTGATAACGATATACATAAAAGAAGTATCACTAATGGAGGAGCTTCATGAATATATTTTTGAGTGATTTGAAAAATAAACTAGAGGTAGTGGGGAATCATTAATAGGGAAGACATTAAATATATGGCTACCCCCAATTAATTTTTTAAAATTTTAATCAATGTAAATATGGAATTTCACTAATTTTCTAGAGGTAGCAGAGCTCTATAAATTTGGAATTCTATGTGTTGTTGAGAGTTATGATAATACTTCTAATCTCTTTAATGATTCCATTTCATATGATTAATTGGTGCTTCATGATGATTGGATATTCATTGTTGACATAGTTAGAATCATTAAGGTAGTTTTTTTCTGTAATGATAGTTTTTTGTTAACGTTGAGATATTTTCGAGAGAGATTCGTGAACAGTAGTTTTGAATACCCAATTTAACTGAAAATTGTTTTCAATGTGAATAAAAATATGTATAAGAGAATATTTAAATCACGCTAGGGTATCTGAATAACTATCATTAAAATGTACATGATGTTCATTACTAGCTTCCCAATAAAAAAATAGAATAATTTTTTTGAAAGGTAAAATTTTCTAAAGTGGATAAATAAGAATTGAAATATTATATTGCATAATTGTGTTCTAGAATAATAACACACAATATAGTATGAATTTCATTTTCCTACATGCATTTATAGGCACATCATGCTGTTGTATTCCACATCAACAGATTATTTTCTATTGGATTTTGTGATATTGGATTGTTTTTAATCCATACCAAGGATGTATATAATCTTTTTGAGTAGTGATCCTTGTAATTTATTGTGTTCTTACAAATGTTTTGAACAACCCTATATAATTGGGAAACGAATATTTAACGAGAGTTGATAGTTATTTCATAAGTAATGAAACATAAAAGAAAATGATATCACTGATTACCCCTCCCTCTCTCAATGAAACATGAATCCTAACAGGGAATCATCAGTCAACATGAACATGTTATAGAGATAATTATGAATAAAAAAATCCTTCATTCTGTCTCCTTATTTTTCATTTATATGACCATATAATATAGTTGGTCTGATGAGATTAAAATTATGTAATGCACCAACATTCAGACATACCATATTATCATATATAGAAAGTAATTTAAAAAAAACAAGTTACTGTAAAACAATTTATAAACTAGTAATTTATAGATAAATTAATAAAAATGAGGATGATAAAAAAGTAAAAACATAGAATGTATAGTATTAAAACCTCATTTGATATCAATTTATGGATTGTAAGAGTATATGATGATTATAAGTGGCGGGTAAATTGTAGTTTTAAAATTTGAGCTATGAAATAACAAAAATACTCTTATGCTAAAAATTATCATACATGTACTTTTTCCTATGATAAAATTATTAATATTGTATTGGTAAAAATTCCCTTTATTAGAATTATTATTGGTATCACAGAAACACCGATTGAATAGTTTTTTAGAATGATGATTATGGATTATAATTTCTAATGTAACTGAACAGTAGAAATTGAAACATGAATAAACAAGACATATGAAATATTATAATAGTAATATAGACTTATAATATTTATAAAATAATTTACCCTTTAACCGTACGAGGTGAAGAAGTCATAAATCGTTACATAAGATATCCATTGTTTTAGTACCTACTATAAAATTATTTATGTTTTATTGGTTTTAAAATTTTGTGGTATTATTTATGTTGAAAGATTAATATAATAGATATTTGTTGTATCAAACCATAAATAATTACTTCCCATATTAATACATTAATTTCCATGATCGATGTGAGAGATTTAGTTTGATATATATTTATACAATCTTTTATCTATGATAATGATGTATGTTTAGTGGAAGGAAGTTGTTAATAATCTGAATTATTGATTTAGATTTACTATAATTTTAAAATTTATTTATTAACAATAGTATGTCTCCATGGTTCACTCCATAAACCTTTAGTAAAAAGGTTGATTGAAAAAAATATTATTATACTTTAATTATCGGTGGTTAAATCAGGTTATGGTGAATAATATGTAGCCCTTGATTTTAATTGATGATTTATTAAATCAGATGATGGAATAAATAGGGTTATTGAAGATATAGTTTTTTCAGCAACCATAATAAATGGCTGAAACCAGAGTGTATTTAAGATAACACATTTTGGTTCCAGGAATTTGAATTAGTGGGGAATTTTTTATCCTAAACTATTAAAATGGTGTGACCCCATTAATGATATTATGTGACACAAGATCTTTATTTAGTGGAAACGTATTTTTCTATTGTGAAATAGGGAAATTACCTTCTTAAAGAGTGCTTTGTGGTATTTATCATTTACATAATCATGTAGTACAAATTTTCATAATTATATTCTAAGCTTTATCAATAGATAAGGATGGACTTCCTCTCAGACTATATTTGTTATATTTTATATACTCTAGGAAAATGGAATATAGTAATTTGTTCTTTTTTAGATTTCAGTTGTAGTGATGTATCATAAAAAATAAGTGGTGATTGAATGATGATAAAAAATCATATATCTTTAAATTTGGATTATGCTGAAGTTAGTGGTGGGTGTTATTTATACTGTGTGATAATTTATTCTACCTTACCTCAAAAATATTGGGTCCCTTAATGGGGATAACACTAGGTAGAGTTTTATAGAGATTGTATTATTTATATTTATTATCCTAATATATATTTAGAACATGAAGGACTATGGTTTTTATACATTGAGAATAATTTTTTCATTAGTTAATATGAGAAACCAACAAGAATAGGTTCTATATAACTCTTCTAGTAGTAAATATAAGTATTTAAAAGATTCATCATTCCATGAAGGAGTAGTTCTAATAGGATTTTGTAAAAATTTCTATTATATAGTCATATATATGTTGTATATTTATCAAAATTATTAAGGTTGATCATCATGTAATACCTCATTTCATACATCATTTTAATATTATCTTATGGAAATGGTAGGGTCTAAAAATGGATTTTTGAATGATTTATCTTCATTTTTAGGAGTTCATGGAACCATCTAGACATTTGTGGATGTTTTAAAAATAATAGTTCATTTTTTGTATTTTAAATAGTTAATTGGATTTGATGTGTTTTGTGGAAGAAATGTTTTATAACTCAGGATAAATCATGTAGTTTTATGAACTACCATATCTACATATGATCAAGACGTCTCCTCACTAGTGCTGATGGGATTAAAAAATTAGTTTGGAACATAATTGTGTCTTATCCGTAAATTTCATCCAAAAATGGATGGTAATTTGTGGTGAACTATTGATAAATTGGATTCCATGATTTGCAAATTGGTTCACTATCCTAGTGGATGATGGGAATTTTTTGTACTTTTGATAGAGTCTTCTTGCACTAAAAATTACTATTGGTCTATTAAAATGAATCATTTTGATGTGTTTCATGTAAATACATGTCTATTACCATTATGTTAAATTATGTTCGATGAGGTGGAAATCATTGGAAAAAACATATAAAAATGTTTAATAGTAATAGTTATGTTGTTTCATGAGTTGGTGAAATCTACACAGGATTGAAATAACTATTATGTAGACTGAAATAGGATAACATTAATGATTGAGGTTACTGATTATATTTTATGAAGATTTATCATTATTACGAGAAATTATTATTTTTTAAATGTAGTATAATCACACTTTATATTATTTATAAAGTTGCTAAATTGGATTGATGAAGTGCATATAGGTTGTTGATTCTACACTAGTTAGACAGATTTGAGGATATATATATTTTTCCATAAATACAATTTTATTTTTATGTGAAATATTATTTCATTGAATAAGGTGAATTATATATTGAGTTGAATACAAAATTCATATAATTATTTATATAGATTCATGATAATTGGGAAATTTTATTTTGAGGAAAATTCAACCCACCAGGGCATGTTATATAGAATCATTGAGGTTTCATGAAATTTACATGGGAGTTGGAGTAAAAATTAGAGAATTAATATGCCGAAATGTACTATCATTTTAGTTATGTTTGAGACACTTTTCATGTTAGAGTCTTTATTTAGTTATCTAATAGGGTATTTGAGTGGTAATATTTATTTTTCTTTCCCACGGTTTAGTTTTTTATTGTTCAAAATAAACATTTGATAGGTATCTAATGTAAAATAAAATTTCATAATGTATATTCCTTTGATATTTTATTATATATTAATTATGGAAAAGATTAGTGTACTAATTGTTGGTAGAAGATGACATAGAAATTTGGTTTTTAGGGAAACCATGTCATGGTTTTGGATTTACTATATAATGATCAGATTAACAAATCTTGGTCTGTAAAACATTCCCTAATATTTCTCATAGTTTATAAGATTATTTTATGAGGCCACTATTAGATATATGGATATACCACATCCCGGTATATAATTTTAGATACGAAAAAATAACATGGATCAAATAGAGGATTTTATGGTTTCCTATCATG
Source organism: Viscum album (assembly GCA_963277665.1). Lineage (NCBI taxonomy): Eukaryota > Viridiplantae > Streptophyta > Magnoliopsida > Santalales > Viscaceae > Viscum > Viscum album. The sequence goes on along the minus strand of OY728157.1, from coordinate 36,861,650 downwards.
GTAAATTAGAATTCAAGGGGACTATGTCATAGAATATGGAACATTCCATTTTTTCAAAATTGTTTAGTTATGAAGAAAATCGATCAATGAAATTTAAAAAATCATGGGTGTTGAGTCACCATGATTTTTGGACCATAATTGAATGGAATAAACCAAGTTATGATTTGGGAAACCTCACTATAGGTCGGTTATTAGTTATGTAATTATAAATTTTGAATCCCAATTTATAATCATTAATTTTTCTATATATATGGTACAATCTAAAAGATATGACCTCATTTTTTATAATAAAGAAAAAATATGATGGATTCCTAGGTTTTTTTATCATGGGAGAAAATCAATAAAAATTATCGGAGTTATAATTAGATTTTTATCCAACATTCAATTTTTCATCTTCTCAATAAAAAAATAACTTATTTTTTTATTATTTAGATAATGGATTAAAATTGATATAATGGACGATATTTTTATTTCAAATTCTCATAAAGGAAATGGTTGTATATATATTAATTGAAAATTTTTTCATTGATTTATATAATTTGTGGTATTTAACATATTTTTAATATATATTGAATGAATTTTTTTAATTGTGTTGATGGGATAATTTGAAATTACTTATTCCTCCTGATAATCTAATAAATATATATATATAATAAAATTTGAGCAAGAATAGTGGTATAGTTATTATTTTATATTAAATATTTTATAATACTACAATATTGAAATTAAAGAGATGAAATGGTATTTGATTTATGGTATGAATTTTGAATAAGGATAAGCGTAAAAAATATAGGTATATTGTTTACATTTTCTTATTATTTTATCTTATGAGGTGTTTTCATCTAGAATATAATTTCTCTAGATATTATCGATGGTTTTGTTATTTATTAGTTATTATTTTCATCTTTGAAATTGAAGCAGCAAAAATATTATGTGATAAATATGTATTTATTTATTAATTAATATGTAAATATTTTTTATGGTTCATACATTATATTTCTCATTAAGTTTTTGTTATACTAAATACATTGGAATGATTTAGTGATGGATTGATTAGCCAATAATATAATGTTTTTTAATGATTTCACACTCCTTAGGTTTTTGTGTGAATTTATTTGATATTTTTAGCTGTTATTGTATTAAATTATGTGTGTTTTTTGTGTTAACATTTATTAAAAGTATTTTTATTTTATATTGAAGGAATGGTGTATTCCATTATATTGAAGATGTGTTATGATGTGTTATTCTGTGAAAGATATTGGATGAATGGATATAGAGTTTCCATCATTGGGATATGTTATGTTATTTTTTTACAATTATTACACCATATTGTTTTTGTCATTGGATATATGTGGTCCTATTTATAATAACATGATGTTATATTTAGTTGTTATTTTCATTATAGGTGTAAAAAAGGAAGGTGGTTTTTGTGTTTCTTATGGATAAGACATAATATTGATGGTAACTGATAAGTGGATGACATGATATTCTATTTTTTAATGGTTAGTATTTATGATTTATCTCTTTAAATAAAAAAATTTTTTACTTGCATTTGGTGGATATTTTACTATGATAGTTAAATTTACATCAAATAGGTTAGATTGGATCCTACTAAAAATACTTGTACAGTGACCCTATAGGTTATCTAATGTTTTTAAGAAATTTAATATCATGTTGATGGTGGTGTAAATCACTATAACTTTGGGAATATCATAACCATGCTCGAAATATGGGTAGTCATTTATTAGTTTTTTTCATTACTATCATTATAAGGAATATTAAAAAAAATTCGTTAAGGATATTCTCACCTACGTTCCCATTCATTTTTAGGATTTAATTAAATTATTATTATTATTATCAGATTTTTTTTATGTTCATTTAGAGTTGTTCATTTATATATAAATAATGTAACTATTCCCATATTTCTGGTTTATCCCTAAATACTAGTAATCAGATTGTATCCTATTAGATATAGGATTTCATAGTCCCTATTGATCCAGATTCAAATTAATGTGGAGTCTTGGAAGGGTTAATTTAGGAGAATTTATATATGAACTATTTCCCAGATGAGTAGTATTATATCATAACACATTATATCTACAATATAAAATCATCATTGGATGCTTCTAAATAAGGACATTAGGTTCAAAATATAACATCCACAGATTTGGTACATGAGATAGATCATGTATATACATATGATAAATAGGTGGAACACATAGTTTACATGATATGGTTAGAGTGGAAGAGTTATTTAATGTGCATTACATACAATGTGATTAAGAATCATGAATAGTCCAATGTACCTAGGTCCTAGTTTGTCACATTTCCCAAACCTCATAAAAATATACCATGGGGATATTGGTATTAATAATTTATACCCAACATTAATCACTTGGAATTATAAATTATTATTAGTATAAATTTTTTTTGCCTTTATATATCTCTAAAATGTTGATGAATAGCCAAGCATGTCTCTATTTTTTCTTAAATATGATCTATTCCCTATAGCCATTATTATCCAAATTAATTATTGAATATGTGATCTATATATTCATTTCCTTAAATGGATACATATGGGTCAATTCAAAATATTTATTTAAAGGTATTATATTAAAATAACTCCATTATATGAAGATGTTGATCCTAGTCTTTTTAATGTACATAAATATATATCTAAGGAATTCTTATAGTGTCATAATGGTTACTCAAAATTTAACATTCATTCTATAGTGATATTAAATACTGATTTTCAAATTATTGGTCAATGAAATAGGATGACTACTATAGAACATTAATGAGATCCATCGATCTCAATAAAAAACTATATTAGTGGTATTTCATGAATCCTTACACATTAAATGATATATTCAATCAAAATATAATTGAATTATATTAAATATAGAAGAAATTTGAATTGATTAGTCTCTGTAAGATAGTCCACCATAAAAATATTTTTCTTCGTTTATATTTATTTTAATTCCTTATGACAGAATCCATAACGATTTTCTCCAATTTCCTTATTTGTATAGGAAATAGTTATGACAACCTTTTAGACTACAATTATTCTTATATAACATTTTTAAAATATAAGAACAATGATTTAAATTAAATTATATCCTTATACATATTATCTTACTATATTTTATCTCAATGATCTATATACATTTGTAGGCATCTTGGGTGTAAAAAAATGATGACCTGTTGGAATCATCTAAAATATCTATTTTTTATCTCTTTTACATATGGTATTCATAGTTGTGTCCCAAATATTATAACTCCATTTTCACCAATGTTGATAGTTTATATTCTATAATTATATATTTCTTCCACATTATTTTATATCTCTAAAATATCCACTTCTACATTGCTATTCTTATTTGAGACTGATTATTGTGAAATCCTTTATTCAATGTAGGATTTTTTACCTTCTATTCTTATTTTAAATTTAATCCTTTAAAAATATTAAAAAATTAAATCCATTTCCATATTTATAATGGTTATAGTTTTATTTTGACCACATGTTTACCTTATTAGTAAATTAATTAATTAAGTAATCATATAATTTTATTACCTCTATCAATTTCCATTATCACATGTTTAGGTTTTTTTTTGTGAATATATAGTATAATATTTTATATTTTATATATATTTAACACATTTGACAGTAGATATAATCCATCCAAATCATCAATGAAATTATGTTTTTCCAAATCCAAATCATGAATTTGGTAATTTTACACATGAATTTTTCACTACATGAATTCAAAACATATTAATTTATTTAATATAATAACATAACACAAAATTGTCTTAATATAGTCATTTTATATCACAAACCCTTAACCACTTATGTATTGTGTGAGTATAATTTTTCTAAAAATACTTGTCTTCAACACTGTGAATCTCTATTCACATTATTTATTCTATAAGGACATCCTAACATTCTATGTTACCAGGGTTAGTGAATTTTAAAATCATTTAAACATTATTAAAAAACATTAAACCTACTTGTGCATATATGTAAACTATAAATCATAATCCAATTTATAAATCTATCATATTATTCAATTATATATATCATTTAAGGTTCAATATATATTCCATTTATTAGGATAACATTCCACAATAATGTTACTTTCTATATCTAGAATAATTATTTATTTTACGTTGCATAAAAATTATAATTTAAAGAAAATTAGACCAAATACATAAATTCTTATCATATTCATAATTTATTTTTATATTACATGAAGAAATTATTTTTAAATAAAATAACAAAATATCTATGTAGTATCTAAATAATCTATTTTTCCAGTCCATAAATATTTATAAATAATTTTTGAGTATTGATGACATCGTAATTGAGTCATTGTGTCCATATATCCTTTGAATACAAGACTTTTGAATATCTTCCATTTTCACTGTTAATAGATGATATCCTAATTAATGATCGATAATGAGTATTGAAACCCCATAGAGTATATAAATAATTTCATTAAACAATGAATAGTGATCTTGGTCTTGATCATTGGCATGTTATGGTCATGAAAATCAATGTTAGTATGCATTGGTCATCTGTTTAAACAAAAAAAATGGTTCACCCCATGGTCAATCAGTCTATAACATATAACCATTCAACACGTTATATTATTCTTAATTAACTAATTATTTACATTCTAAGAGGTTTTATTTTATATGCACTCATTTTTACTGGTAAGCTACATTTATTAATTGAAAAATAGGTTACAACAATAATAAATATGTAACTTTTAAAAATATGGGATTCTCATAAATAAACCCATTTTACAAGGTAATATTTTTTATAGTTTTCCTCTAAGAATTAATGAGTTGTGATATAATTTAATCATGAAAGAAACTCCTAGCATTGAATCCATTCGGCCACCATCTTCAATGATAGATGCATATTTCTAGTTATAATAGCTTGAAAATGATTGAAGAGTCACATTAAAATGATAAATCATTACACCCACATTTTATTCTTATCTCAACTACCTTGATCAACCTATGTGACTTTGTTTTTAGAGATGTCTTTATACCACCTCTATCTAAAAGGAAACCAATGATCATCCTATTTTGACCAATAAAGATTGCATCACATCCGGAGGGGCCAAGGTTTGTTCCCGAAGCACCATCAGTATTATGTTTGATCAACCCCATGATAGGTTAATTAAAAACATCATCTAATGTTTCTTGTATATGAGAATAACTATGTAAAATTTTAATTCAATTTGAAATTGTAATTATAAGAATAAAATTTAATTAGTGGCCATTTTGAATTATGTTAGCATCCCGAACATCCATTATAATCTGATAAAAGATATGAATCACATTACATTCTAACTACCATTGACTACATTTTTACATACAATAAAAGATTTCATGCATTATTTTAGATATAGACTCCATTAACATGTTTTTTATTAGAGAATAACTTTGAACATTGACTTAAAAATTAATTCAGTCCTTCAGGGAGTCGTTTTGTAGTGGGACAAACTCTAAAAAAAATATCTTTTTCCTAATGGATGAAGATTTATTTTAGTTTACTGATAGGTGATTATAATCTAATTTTTGTTGAGTAAATATGATTCATCCGGAACATATGGAGGCAGAAATAGATTATAGAGAGACATCAATGAATATATTGTAAAAAGATATCCTCCATACTAGTGTGAATCATGAGTGTCTAAACTAATTTTGGTTAAAACTATTCATACAACTATGAACATATCCTGAAATTATATTTCAAAGAGAAATAAGAAATAATACCATTTAAATATGGTTATGATAACATAATGTCCTATATATTGATAATTTTTTAATTGTTTATATCTAGGGTGATATCATTAGGCAGAATTTCTATATTATTCATATGCTCATTAATTGAGATGTTTCGATCACAATTATGCATAATATGAATGGGAACAACCACTAGTACAATACCTATGCAATTATAAAACCAAATTTCATATATAAAATTTTCATATCAGGATAATGAATATTAGAACCAATGTTGGAAAAATATTTTTAAAAGTTGGAAAAACTGATGATTCAAGATAATTCATGCTTCAAAATTTTACAATTTGTAAAAATCTATCTCATTGTAATCCAAGAGAATCATTTTTTTCACCAATAAATCTATATACAAACTGATCATGTAGGTAATTATTAAATATTTCATGTCCTTTAACTCCCATTAGTATAAGATAATATGGTTCCCAAAATTTCATCAATTGAAGAGTAAAAATTTGTCTTTCAATAGTAGATCTGTTCTAGAATAAAAATCATTTTAGTGTTGATTGTATTAATAAATGATATTGGCCATTTGTAATCCATTAAAGAATAAAATATAACTGAAAATATGTTATGATTTATACGAAAAATTCCCTTATCCTTTGCAAGATATGTCCCATTCTAGGAATTCTAGATCCTTCTCACATTTTCAAAAATGTTGTTGAAATAGTAGATCTATAGTCTTCTAAAAATAGGTGAAACCTAGATATGTTGATGTTAAGGGTCAATATTTTATAACTATATAGTAAAACATATCTACTTCCTTATATTTTGATATATTTTTTCAAAATAAAATAATCTATTTACTCTACTTTATTGCATGCCTTGAATCATATTCATAGTATAGGATAACATATTTTTATATATATAAATTTTTCATTTTAGCATTTATTGAAAAAAAATATTTCATCAGCATAAAATAATTATCATTGCAAAATTAAATATATATAATCCATGGTAATATTCATAATTCAATTATCCACAATATTGATAAAAATTATACTAAGATAGTTCATTTAAATGGAAATAATAATGGATGAAAGTGGGTCACATTGTCTAACAACTGCTAAGAATCTGAATTAGCCCTCCTGGGATCAAATAATTAGTATGGATATGTGTGTGTGGGATGATATTATGGATCCAGCTGATTAATTTTTTTTATCCAAACAAAAAATGATTAGATCTTTTCAAATTAATACATCTACAATTCCCCCAAAATTGAGATATCATCTAGGGTAATCGTTTACATTTTCTCAAAATTTGAGCCATAAATTATTTATCAAAAAGAAATAATATTTATAATTATATAATTATAATTTATGTTAATAATTTCACTTAATTTTTTTATAGAATCAAAGGGTTATTAATGATATGGAACGAAATTCACCTCTACAAAACATTTGATATTGGTTTTAATTAAGGATATCTAATCAAGGCTCAATATGATCTAAAATTCATCAAAAGGGGTATCATTTATATTTTATTAATATTCATAATGTATATTTAATTATATAATATTAATATACAAAAGAAATAATTATTTCGCCACCTTTTTTTCCCCAATAAATCATCCTTAATGTGTTGTGGTGGTGTTGGTATATTTCTATAGTACTTGTATAATATGAATGAATGTGTAAAACAATGACCAGACAGTCCATTTTTTATTCTAGAATCAATTATATGTGTAAAAATCAATACTGGGAAACTATCCTATACCAACGGTTTGGAACCGTTGTTATAGGCCTCCAAACCGTTGGTATAGCATATACCAACGGTTTAAGGAACTCTTTCCAAGTAAGCGGTTGGGATAGGTATATATAAATGGTTTTTGGGAAACCGTTGGTATAGACCTATACCAACGGTTTTGGAATCCATTGGTATATGTAATATAAAATTATATACCAATGGTTATGGAACCGTTGGTATATGTATTTCAAAAAAAACATTCGCTCGGATTTGATCACAAGACTCCTATTTTATCATTGAACGACTTTACCACTAACCTAACATTAATTTTGTGAACAAAATTACAAAAATATATATATGTATTCTCATAATTATTTTAAAATGTGATTTATATAATGTTCTTGGAAAAAAGATCTGATAAAAAATCAAAGGATCTATACCAACAGTTTTGACAACTGTTGGTATAGATCCTTGATTCTGGAGCAATTTTGGGTGGAAGATTGATCTTTGGGGGACCTTTCCCAACGATTTTCCAAAACCTTTGGGATAGTTATACCCTTTCTCAATGGTTTGGCCAAACTGTTGGAAAAGGTGGCCTAAAAGTGGGCTTTCCCAATGTTTTGGCCAAATCGTTGGAAAATGGGACCTATACCAACGGTTTTTACAAACCATAGGTATAGAAGCTTTGGGAAAGTTCAGATTTCCAGTAGTGAATGATCATATAATTTTCATGATCCACCAAAAAGGTATTTATAATATAATATCATATGATCTCCCATGGGTTTTGATTTTTTTTACATTTGAGGGCATAAATCACTATTTTCTTAATTCAATGAATTTCTTAATATCCATGTTTTATTTTGTTGAAACACTAAAAAACTAATAGATAATTGAATGAATTATTACTATAATATATAATAATAAATATCATATTAATTCCCATTTAGGAATATTGTTCTTGATTACCCCATTTTTGTTACTAAAAACATTTGAACATTCACTGAGTGGTGTTCCAAGGGTTAATTTTCGCACACATTTTAATAGGGGTAGTGGAATATTCTTACCCTGATGATCTTTATTAATTAAAAATCCATAAAAATTCAATATTCACTTCTGGATTGAAATCCAAATAGACTATTCAAAATCAAAATATCCATCGACACCTTATGGGAATATTGAATAATTTATTTGTAACTATAAAAATTCATAAATAGATAAAAAGTTTCAAAAACATAGCCTAATAAATAAAAGTTCAAACATAATTTTGGTATTGATGAAAATTATAATTGAATAACTTCCAATCATTGAGAAGTTTAATTTATAGGAAATAATTTATTCATTATTCTTCTTATAATCTATAATAAATTACCTATCCAATTTCCAAATGTGAGTAGTATGTAACAATATATTGGTAAAATATTTTCCTAATTTTTTCACATTCCATTAATAATAGGTCATCCTAGAGCATTTCATTGGGCAATACTGTCTAATTTTTTTAAAATTATCAATTTTAATAATAAAATAATTTCTATTAATTTGTTGATTCATTCGAGTATTTAAAAAACAAATTCAATGGAATTTATTAATTTGCATATGATTATTAGATTAGGAGATTAACTAGAATAGGGATATAATTCATATAGAAATGAACCAAGAAATAAATATCTCTTCATTAATGAAGTTAATAAATTCATAAGGTTTTAGTTGATCATCATGCAATAATAAATTAATATACTACGACTATAAGGTTTTTGAAACATACTAATATCATATTTGGCATCTCATTTAGGATGTCTTTATTTTCCCATCACATTGTCTGTTGAATTGGATTTTCATATTTATATGAATTTTATAATATTTTTTTAATGAGAATACTTATTATAATAAGAATATAAAAGGGAAATTATTATCGATTAATTAATGATTTTTAGATATATAACATAAAATAATGAATTAATTCTTGTGAAACAACCAAGGTTGTAAATAGTTAATTTCATAATACGTTCACTAAAAAAATCTCAAAAAATAACTAAAACCAATTATGATACTTAATATAATTACCCAAATCTCATAAACATATATTTATAATATTTTATACATAAAAAATTTAATAACATAACTAAAAAATATAACAGTAAAATATCTGTAGGTTAATAGCTATATAATATCTAATTTATAAAATTAAATTACATAATAATTATTTATCATCATTATAATAATCTCAATAACATAATCAAACTCTTTCCACCACATGGGATACAATTTGGACATTCATAATAGTGAGGGTTGGTTAGAAGCCTAGTTAATGGATAATATTAATACAACTGAAGATGTGATATATATATATATATATAATTACTTAATAGTGATTAAATGGGATTAAAAAATCTGAGGGTCATAAATCAACCCATAGAAATATGGAGAATGGTAAATGGTATAATATGAATATGGTGACCAATTGAATAAGGATATTTATTCCCAAACAAAAACATCTTATTATAAACACACTCTATGTTTCCTTTCTATGATGTCAAAATATAATATTTTCTGATAACTATACATGAGCCATACATAGTATCTCTTTACATGAACAAATTTACATTACAATTTTGGGGTTGTATAATTGTTATCCCACTTTTCACATCATAACACGTAATGCCTATATAAATCCCATATAAAATAAATAATACATCAAAGATAAACATAAAATACCTTTTATAAAAAATTTATTAACATAGTAATATCTCAATGAAAAAACTAAAGAGACAACATTTAAGTAAAAATGTAAAATTAATTAATATTTATTAAACATTCATTAATAATAAATATATTTTTATCATTAATTTTTTTAGGTTATCCAATAAATGTGTATATTAATAATAAATCCTATTATATGATGAAATAACCAATTACATAATAATTCAGTCCAGAAAAATATTATGGGTTTTGCCTATTTTTATACTACTAAAATAATTATTGAATTTCTTATTATATCATGGATATCTCACACAAAATTCTTCTCTAATAATAATCATTATAATAATATCATATATTAAATCATTTATCATACCCTTAGGAAAATTGATGCATAAAAAATAGTGATATCTAATGCTTATTGTTAGTAATAATGGGACATATCAATCGATGATCATATATAAAAACCATGAAAATAATAGGTGTATGATTTCCTGATCCTGTATTTTAAATTTTATACCTAATCTATCAGAGATCACAACCCACAAGTCAAGGAATACGGCTTTATCATTTCAAATGAAATGAGATAATGAGTGGGGAATCCCTATTAATCAGTTTTGTTCCATTAGATCACACAATTTTTATCTGAAAAGTTTATTGGAATTTTGTCGCAATCAAAAACATATAATATATTTTAAGTAGTCAATGGTCACTACCCACATTTTTATCACATAGTGTACACAATATCATAATAGATTGGGTTCACTCTATACCCTATTCTCATCCCTAAAATGTGATCACTTTACATCATCTTCATATTATATTATGAAATATCAATCATTACCAAAAACATAGGTGGTATTTAATGGGCCCACCCAGCACCTAATGGAAACCATACATATGTTTGACAAAAGAACATAAGAATAACATTCAATTCCTTATTTAATGTCTTGTAAATAAAATAATATTCATAAATATAATAGAATCATGAAATCAAAAGTCATCCAATAAAATAAAAATTATTGTATCCTTAAGTCATATACATAGGTAATCATAATAACAATCAAAGGATATTAACATGGATCAAAATTACCTTTAAATGAATATTTGATCATTAATTTAAAAAAAGAGAAATATATATTTATTTTGATAAAATCATAAATAAAAATTCATAGAGTATTAATAAATTTAATTTCATTTAAAAGAAAAATATGAACTTTTGAACTATGATTCAAATAAATGAATGGACACGATTATGGGAGAAACCAATATTTTGGAAAACATTATGACAAAGGTTCCTTTAACAAATTACATCACAAATTCATTTTGAATAACATTGTAAACATTAATTTTATATAATTTAGAAATAAATTAAAGTGTTTTTGAAATTTATTTTTTAAAAAATATTGGATCATATGAAATAAAATTCTTGAAAATTGATTCCAAACCATGGACATGGAATAATTTATTCATAAACCAATGTTGAAAAAAGGTTTCCATTTTTTACAAATAATTTCTAGTATTTTTTTAGATATAATTGAGTAGATAATAAATGGAAAACCATAAATCCCAATAAATAAATATTTGTGATGAAAATATATGGGATTTAATTGATGAAGAAAAGATAATTATGAAAATATATGACATGACCATGAATAATTATCTTTAGAAATCATATTGCAAAATGAAACCTTACATCTGGTCCTAAAGTTCTCTATACATGATCTTGACATACCGTATAATAAATTAAAATTTATAATGAATATATTCCTGAACGATATTATTAGTTATCATGCAATTTAATGATCTATAGTAATTTCCAATTACCCATTTATTAAAAATTATACATTAGAATCATCATTCATTGTGTTTACTATTATGTATCTCATGCGTGTTTTGGTTCCATATTTCATTCCTTTATAGATTTTCATTATTTCATAATATCTAAATTATTAATCATGTTATAACTACCTTATTAATTTACTATATAAAACTTTATGATCATTCTATTATGGTGTTGATGAAACCTTAATTGCATCACTTTGTGGATAAAGTTGTCTTTACGTACACATGAGTAATGCTTTCATCATCCAATTTATGGACTGAAGGACATGTCAATAATAATATTTCCACAAATAATAATAATAAAATCTTGTATATATCTATATGTTCATTAAATACATCCATATTTCAAGATATGTGAGGCCAGTGTGAAAAAAAATCACATGGAATTGTGGAGATGGTAGTGTAGATATGTTCATGAATGCCATTATGACTTCCCATATGATATAAAGGTGTTAAAAATGGATATATAAAAAAACTAATAACAATTAAATGTTTTTATTGTAATTATTTAATTATTATTATGGTTTTATAATATTTTTAGGGTGTTAATGAAAAAATAGCGCTCGGGAGATATTAATGAAGGCAATTAGGTGTTCTTATGAAAACCATATTTTTCTTTCAATATAATCATTCAAATGATGTAATTTTAAGAAGATTTAAATCTCTATGTAATGGTTATGGAATTTAGGATGATTTTTTTTATATACTGGAAAATATATAGGGCTCAATGTCTATGAATAAGAGAATACATGGGTTCCCTTTATAAGAAATGTGGGGGGGACTCCTGTAATTACATAAGACATTAAAATACAACCGTCATATTCATGTTCTTATTGAACCAAGGTACCCAAATTAAATAGTAAGATAATTTTGGGTTAATATATCTTCAACTAGTCACACTTATCCATGTTTCATGGATATTGAATTCCTTATCTCTATGTTTAACCTTTGTTAATTCTGTTTTCCCATGCCATAATGAATTTTTTCCCATAGTTACTAATTATATTGATAAACAATTAAATTGAACACTTTAATAAATTTATCCATGATGCGTAAAAATTATGAAATCATTTCAGGAAATTCAATTCTTATATGTGGAGGAAATTTTTTTAAAAATATTCACATAAAATGTAAATAAAACCATTTTAATAAAAATGTATTGTTATGCATGAAACTGAATTTAATTCAATCCCATAACTAGAGAAAACAATAAGATAACTAGTAACATATTTATGAATTTATTTTTCAATAAAATTTTGATATGAAAAAATGACCTCGAAATATGTATTTTAAAACATACCTTTATAATCAACATTATTTCAGCTGTGATTTAAAAAATACTTTGGAATATTTTATTTTTTTTAAATAAAATATTCTGCTCTTAAATGAATAATGTACAAACATTATTAATATTTTTTCTGTTTTTTTAAATAATATTAGACACATGAAATATATTATATAAGAAAATATTTTATTATAGTGTCACATTATCCCCAATTTATAGTAATTTCTCTCTCAAAATTAAATAACACAAATAAAAAAATAATACCTTTAACTCATAATATCATACTGTTACCAAATTACTTATTTGAAATATTGATTCTTCCAGAGAACTGTAACCAAAGGATTTTATTGTTTAAGGAAATACTATCATGGTGATCATATATTTATACGGGTTGAGACTCATTGGATTAATCATTCTCAAATTGTATGACCTTTGTGTTTTTATATGTGATGTATCTGGTTATTGAATTAAAAAATGTGATAAATTGAATACATCTGAACTGAGGAGAGGATCGATGGATGATCTAGGTGGTAATATAAAATCGTGATATGATTAATAATCTCATAGTTACCAAAATATTTAGGGATTATCATTAAATTAATTAAAAATATCATAACATTTTTCTATGAATATATCAATTTAATTAATTTATCAGTAACATTGAAATCCATATTCTGTTGATGTCTATTGTAAAAACTCATCAATCAACTCAGTGCTTCCTTGTAGAGATACTAAAATTATCTAACTTTAATCCTCAATTCTTCAGTTCCTCATGTCACAATTCCATTCATTCCATATATTTATCCCAATATTTTGGGTTACATAATTTATTTCTATATAGGTATTCATAAATTTTAATCTGAATGGTCGAGCGAAATAAATTTTTGAATGAAAATTAACCAAGATGATAGTTTTCATACTAGCCTCCCGTGAAATACCCAAAGAAATCACTCAGTATATCTTCTATAATTGTAATGTTTCACTTAGAATTATATTCTACAAATGCATGATATATAGTGATAAATATCAATATTGTGATCTAATAAATAGAAATTATTCTCCATAAATAAGAGTTAAACCTCAAATGTCAATCAAGTATGATTGTGTGTTGTACTCTATAAATATTTACCACTTTTATCTTGCATATCCCAACAAGATGATCATGAGAGAAATTTTCATTGATAATATTGAATATTTTTTATTAAAGTAATTAATAATTTGAACCAAAAATACTACTATTCCTTTTATATGTATTCGGGAGTCTCATTATTAAATATAATGTGTTTTTACCCATTTACTCACATGTATAGGAAAGGGTTCTAATATCCTTTTTGAATAATTTCTATAATTATTTAATTACCATTATATAAAGCATCAATATGAAATATCCACAATATATAACATACTTTTTCCCACCATAAATATTATTTAACCTATTTATACGTATACATAGTACAAAAATATGTAGGAAATGTCGAATAATGACGTTTATCCCACACCTCTTTAAATTCATGCATTAACAAAACACATACTTGTTTTTTTAAATGGAACATTCCCTTATAATCAATGTTGATGTAACATATCTATGTCAAATACTTGTAATTATATTCCTTTTATGAACAATTTTTATTTTGAACCATTATTATATTGTATCATGTTATTTTCAAAAAAACATGAGTCTTGGGTATGGTCATCAGTAAGGAACTATTTGTTGGAACCACTTTGTGTATAGGTTTGTATTTGTTGTCAATATTTGTCAATGGAATATCACAATGAAGGAGATCATGAATTACTCCGATGAAGTAGAGGAGTAGTGATTTAGACGATTGTTGTGCTGATCGTAAGTTTAAAGAACATGTGTCGAAGGTGATACATTATTTTCAACAATGAAGAATGTGAAGAGTAATCCATCCAAGGATGATTAAAGCAGGATGTTGTTTTTAGATGAAGACCGTGCAATTACTCCTCATTGCATATGAACCATGGGCTTCGATGAAGACCATGCAATTCCTCATTATTTCATGAGAACAATGGGTTTTGATGAAGACTATGCAATTACTCATGGTTGCATGAGAACCATGCTAGAGACTTCTTGACGGATTGAATCACATGGTTTTCATGAAGATGATCATGACGGTTGATGAAGGAGGCAATGTGTCAATGAGTTGACTTATGAAATGGCCATTCACATCACATTGTCATAGAATATGATGGTACTAAAGTTGTTCCATCAATGAACACATATCACAATAGTGGAGTTTGTGATAAAAGCAAAAGAGTTGCTGAAGGATACAGATCACCAAGAAGAAGTGCTGCTGAGGTGATGGTGCTTGTCGACAAAGCAAAAAAACGACATACAAATTTGTTGAAAAAGGATATTACATGGTGACATGTTGAGTTTAAGAGTTGTGGTCAACGATCTATGTTTGATTCAAGAACATCGACAGAGGAATGGATGATCTGGAGGCGGTACAAAAAGAGCAGATACAAGGTGGCGCCGTTTTCCAGTGTTTGCCAAATTTCAGGGCCTCAAAATCAACAAAATGAAGAAGAGTGATTTTGGAAAAGGTACTTGCGCACCATACTCTTGGAGGATGGGAAACTTGCACGCCATATGTTTTTGAAGATCAGTGCATCAAAATATTTCAAAGGGATAAGGGTCGCACAGGTTTTGGTGAGGTCGCGTAGGTAAATTATGTGTCGGGAACAGACTTGCGCGCCGACACCTTGAATGCATTATAACTTGCGCGCCTATGGTTTTTCGAGATCCGAAGATCCAAATTTTTCAAAGGCAAGATGATTCGCGCAAGTTTGGATGTTGATCGCACAAGTTCCTAGCAGGGGTCGAGACTTGCACGTCGATGGATGACTTGCGCGCCTCCGCGTAGGGGGTCCAGTTTGCCTATAAATACTGGACCACCCCTCCTCATTTTCAATGGAGCTCAAGACTTAGTGATTGTTCGAGCTCTCGTCGCGCAGGTGGTTGACCCGCGCCAGTGGTGATTGCGTGCTGATTGATGGTTGTGCGCCCTAGGTAATTTGGGTGAGAAAGGAAGTGAGTCGCGCAGGATTAAAGTTCAAGAAGGCAGAGTCGCACAGGTGATTTTGAGACACTTTTGTGCCAATTCATACTTTCGCGCCTAAGACTTTCACGCTGAGGGAGACTTGCGCGCTGGGCTTGAAAAGAAGAGCCATATATTGTAAAAGCACACCCGCCTTTTTTTGGAGCTGCACAAGAGCTGAAATATTGCCTGATACTTCTGGTGCAAAGTGAGATTGAAGAAAAAATATAAATGATACATGCCTGATCTCATGCATACATGGAGAACTGATTTTGACAATGCCGAGTAAGATGAGCTTCATTATATAAGCAATCACATCAGTGGTTGTGATTCAGGCAAACGAAGACAAGGGGATCTAGTGCATTCATTCATTGCACTAAAGAAGAAGGATTGAACTAAAAGGAGAATCAAATCTAAACCCTAATGCAAGAATTGTCTCATGCTGAACAGGAGACTAAGAACTTCTAATGCACACCTATTAAAGAGAACTTCACGTCTAAAAACTGAGTGAGACTACACCAAATGCAGTGAGCCAGGGGGATTCAACGGGAGTGACCCGAGGGACGCAGTGAGCTATCCCTGAACAATTGTAAAGGCAGTGAGCCTGGGACAGAGTGTCTGTACCCGAACACTTGTAATCCGCATCTAGTGAAGCATAGTGGATTTTGGTATGACTGACAACCCGTCGGCGTATGCTCCTTGGACGTAGCCCTTAGTGGTGAACCAAGTAAAAATAGTTGTGTCATCTCTCTACATATGAATGTTTAATTGCTTTTCATATCCATCATACAGGTTTAAGTAGTTCCTACCAACGTGGGAACAAGATCCACAACTAAAAGAAGAAAAAGTTTCCACCCTGATTCACCCCTCCCCTCTCAGGGTGTCCTGGGGTCCTACACTATTATGCCAAACCATGAATCCCTCCCAATAATCTATTTCACCTGGAGTGGCTTAGGATAGTGAAGCTTCACATGGTTAGTGCATAGCTATGAAATATTATGAAAAATTCATGAAAATTATCCCATTGGATAAATTTGAGGACATGGTTAGCACATGGTTCGTTAAACCATATTGTCCAAAAATTACAACATGAATTAGTTTATCAAAAAATTCTTTTTCAATGTCAAATTCCTCCTAATTGTCTAATTAATCCTCTTACAGTTGAGGATAATTTCTCTAGTCGTTTTTCATGGATATTATGTGGATCCCAAATATTTTATATAGTGGTTTCATTGAATTATGGGGTGTAAGATCCTGAAAATATGATGTATAACCATGTTTATTGTTTTTATTATATGTTATTATACATATTACATGTTCTATCTTGAAATGAACTATATATTCCATTTTATTTTGACTTTTATATAGTGCTTATAATTATATATGGTTTTTACTTGATCTATTGGGTAAAAGAAAAAATAAAAAAAAATTATAATTTACATTCTGTAATTATTTAGGAATTGTCTATGTAATTGGATTTTTCGATTTCTAAATTGACATATAGTGTATTGAATCAAATATTCCTTATAGGGGATTTCTGTTTTATGTACACCTTTTTCCTATTATGATCCTCCATTCCACTTTTTCTTTTCATTTATTTTCTTTTTTCTATACCAAGAATTTTGGTTGGGTGGTTTTATGAAAGTAATTTTTTATTAATCTATAAATATTATCCAATTTAGAATTTGTTTTATAAATTAGTTAATATATAGATATTTTATAATTTAAATTTACATATTTTGGATTATTTTTAATGTGAATTTTTCCTTGTTACTGAAAATGGAAATGTATTTCAGATCATGTTTTATTGTGAATTTTGGATTTTTTATTACAAATGTGTTTTGAACCCTAGAATGGATATTAACAATGAACCTGATCTCCTCTACGTGTGTGATATTATTTCATTTCAAATATTTTTTTATTTAGTTTTGGACATAGATCATAATGTATATAAGAGGGTGATATATTTGGATATGTATGCAAGAATGGTTTGTGACTACCTATTTTGGACAGATGCTACAACTCTAACACAACATTATTTTGGAATGGGTTCAATATTTGGGGTTTTCTCTTATACATGAACATATATTATATGTATATTCACACACATTGTCATTTTATTATTGAGGATTGAGAATAAAAGTTAACCTAAAACTATCCAACTCTATAAATATTTTATATGGTTCTCCTTTTGGATTGATTAATTATAAATAGAATAAGAAATTTATAATTAATGAATTATTTTAAAATGGTTTGTTTATAAATTCATTATAAATTATTTCAAAATAGCGTATTAAATAGATTTATTGAAAAAAATTTATTTATATATTTCATGCATTTTTTTAATTAATATAATTTTTCTATTTTATAAATATTACATATGAATCACATGGTGTCATCCTACTAGGATTTTTTTCTCTATGAATACACATACCATTTAGAATATATAGTTCTATTTTATCTAATTCTGGTATAATAATGAAACATCATAGTGAAAATTTATATAAGTTTTAGTTGTGTTTGTGGTTCAATGGTGACACTATGTGATTTTTAACCACATCTCACATAAATATGGGATGTATTTTTCCTTCATTACATTGGTTTTTTATTTGGGATAAGAATATGCATTCTCAGTATACATTTTTACTTCTACATCATAAAATTTCATTGAACATTTGTTTTAATTTTATATATTCCAACTGTTTTTTAGTTTATTGTTAGATAGATCATTCCCAAAAACATATTTTCATGCATAGCTGTAAGTTTTATTCTCATTAGGATCAACAATTCACCTTGATCATTTCCACTAGAAGTCTTGGGTGTCAGGTTTAGGGATGAATAGAGTTGGATCTTGAATAGTTCTTATCAGAGGATAGTTTATTTTACCATGGTTGATACATATCCTATTTTGGAGTATAATAGATACAAATATTAGAATTAAATAGGTGGGTTGCATGTGAGTGTCTGTAAATATCTCACTGAAATGACCTTTAACATACTAAGAAATATTTGGAATTTTTCCTCCTGTATTTTGTTTTATTTAAATATTTTTTTCATTTCATATGTTCTCTTACATCAAAATAAGATTTACACCTATCAAATGGCCGTCCATTTTTCTTTAATTTCTTAAAATTCAACCCAAAAAACATATGAGAGTTCCTTGTGAGGGTGTTGAGGATGAGTTTCCATTTGAATCCCCACAAATTGATCTGAATCATATTTAAATAGTAGTAAAATTAGTTTTTCTATGGATTAGGTTAATTTCCCGATCCTAGATTAGGAAAGGGAACCAAAACCATGGATTAGTAGCGATAAAAAATAATCCCAAGTGGTTATTTTCAAGAATTATCTTTCTATACAAGGAATAATTAATCCTCAATAGTTGGTGGATGAGGTAGAGAAGATCGTGTGGATATTTAAAATCATGTAAACTATATAATCTATCAATGTAACATATTCGAAGTTTACAATGGGTGTTCCATGAAGAAGATGGAGGGACATAGTAGTTATTAAATAACAATATGATGTTTTGGATTGGAAAGTGTTAAACTTAATATTTTTCCTATATTTTTTTCATAAATCAATGATAACAGATATATACATGGTTTTCAAAAGCCTTCAAAAATGTTATTCAGATATAATTGAGAATAATAATTTATTTTCCAAGTATTTTCATTTCATTCAAAGACTTTAATGGGTTATAAGTTGGAGTCTCAGAGACTTTATATTGTCTTGAGATTGGATATTTGATCTCAGGATTATATGAAAAATTTAAATTCTTATTATTATGGTCCATACATTTAATACATTATTTTTTCATGTAAGTATATGATCATTAATTAAATAAATTTATGTTCCATTGCTGAATTTTTTTGGTCCAGTTCCATTGGAAAATAATATGCACAGTCTTATAGTTTATAAATATTCAAAATACGTTTACACTAATGTTTTTTATATAGATAATCCTCTATAGACAAATCATTTCTAAAATAATTCATTAAATCCTAGGGGAAGGAAAAATAATATAGTGTGAAAAAATATGATCAGTAATGGTAATCAATAGAGATATCATTAAAAATATAAAATAACATGGTTCAAATGGTCTGATAATATTAACTTCAAATTTTAAATATACACAATTAATTTCATATAAAATATTATCGAGTCATGAATTAAATATTTTTAGTTCATAATACACATTTCATAAAATAATGAAGGGGAATATTCCAGGATGGAATAACATTTCCTTAAGACAATGATAATAGGTATACACTTAAAATTATAACATTGTGAATGTGTTTAAATAAGTACAATTTCACCCATTAATTTAAGGACATAAAATCATCAACTAAAATTATTTTATGGACATGACACTAGGTCTGGGCATAATATTATGGATACAAAATCCAGGTCCACAAATAAACTTATAAAAGTTCAATACAGTTCCAAATATAAAATAATGGACATGAAATCTAGTTCCACGTATAAAAATTGTGATTGTGAAATTAGTGTTAGACAAAAAATAATTACCTAATGGGATATCAATATTTACCTAATTAAATCTAAATGATCATAAAACATTAATCTTTAATAGAAAAAAATATCATCGAATTATAGATTTTGAAAAAGGGAATATGAATCATTAATATCTGGTCATAATAAACATAAACTATAACGCGAATGAATATTGATAATATCCTTTGATAATATCCCCAATAAAACTAATGTACCATCAATGTATTTTGTATCATATTGAAAATAAATTATTACATGCAATAATTCTTGAGGTAAACAACTTCTACATTTTATAGTAACATTTATTTTTATAAATCATTGTACATACAAATGAAAAAAAATTCTATGAAAATAATCTTCTATTCTTGTAAGCGGTGATTCATATAATATAGGCATAAAAAGGTGGGAGAATCCACTCATTATATATTAATTAAAAAAGTATTTATTTCTATATTTTTTCCTAAAATTAAAAACTTAATTCATTTGTAATATGGAAAACAACTTCTTTCAAAATATTTTGTAAAAATTAAATCATGGGTGAAATGAATTTACACAATGGTAGAAAAATAGTAAAACCATTTTTGAATTTTAAAAAAATAATAGAAATTGATTATAAATATTCCCCATAGAGAATTAAACATAAAAAAAATCCCAAATTATGATGAGGCTCTAAGATAAATCCTTTCATGAGGCCTTTCATTTCTTCAGTCATGTTTAAACCTCCTCCTCTACGAAATGGATTTTTTAAATGTCCTATAATGGGATCTATAGTTTGTCTTTTGGGAAGACCAGCACCACAAGAATATGTATATTTTGGTGGAGTAAAGAATTTGGTATAGGATGGTAGAGTTAGAAGGGTTAATGTGGGTAATTAATCAAGGAAAGAGTTTTCCATGTATAATTTTTGTGATGGAAAATATTGGAATTTTCAGTAAAAACACTAAATCATAAGACTATTCGGAGAAAAATACATATAAATGTTATTGAATATGACCCCAGTGGTGGATATATATTCAATATTATCAATTAATAACAAATTTATAGTATTAAGTTCATTTTTAAAACTTATCATTTTTTTAAAACCATAATTAACATATCTTAGCATTAACTATAATATCATGGTTTTAAATTATAAAGGGTTATAACTTTACATAAAATTTTACCATTGACTCACAAATGGATACGGTATTACTTTTTAGACCATATATTATCCCTCCTTCCTTATTTAATAATTTTATGATATTATTTTATTTAAGAAAATGTTATTTTAAAAAAATATTGTAATTTTCAATTTTGACATTATTAATTCCATAGATTTTATTAATATCAATAAAAAACATTGAAATATAAAATATTATTTTACCACATCCAAACCTATCATCTTATTCTATTAAATTCATTTAAAATATTTATCTCATTATCAATACTTTTAATATTTTTAATATCACTTTTTTATTTTCCAATAAATTTTGTAATAAATGCATCATTAGTGTTTAAATATTTATGTTAATTATCTCATTCCTAAAAATTTTAAATAAATTATGATAATAAAAATAATATCATTGGGAATAAGATTATTATTATGATTAGTATATATCTCATTTTTTTTCTTATATGAACACCTAAATGATATTTAAAACTTCGAGAATGAACTTTTGTCCCTCCCTTTGATGTATATAATATAAAATATATTTTTATTGAAAAGTATCCCTTCAAAACTATAATTCTAGAATAATATGATAGTGGTATCATCTCATTAATCCAATAAAAACTATTTATCAATAATTATTTCCTTGTCACATAGTTTTAACTTGATTTCATTAATTTATCCACTACTAGGTTGTTAAATTTTACTACAGTTACTATTTATTATTACCAAAAATTGAAGATAAAAATTTACAAAATGTTAACCTCTTGATTATAAATATTGAATATGTTTGTATTGATTCTATTTATATAATTATAAAAAAACTAATATAATTTCATCAAAGGAAACTCCAATCATGTTTTTGAAAAATGTGTTGTAAAATTCCAAAATGTACTTACACTAAAATAATATAAAATGATTATTAAAACACAGATAATATAATTTTTTATTAGGAAATAAAACCAATTTTATTTTTATATCAAATTTAAATCATATGATACTTTCTATGAGAAAAATTTACACTTTTACAATAATCATTATTTTCCATTATTCTCTGAAATATCAAATATTTCATAAATGTACAAAAAAGACAGGAAATGTTCTTTATGTGTTGTCTTAAAAAATGAAATTCAATTTTTTTTAAAAATTGAAATTTCCAAAGATATAATTATAATATTTTCTCCAAAAAATTAAAAAAAAAATCATTTTTACAAAAAATATTTTAGAAAAATAAAATGAAAATACTATAAATTGAGTATTTAATTAAAATATATTAACATTGAGTAATGATTTTATATATAATTCATATAGTAGTTCTTCCTTTTCATACACTTTAATTTTACATCTATTTTATAATAAAATTTTAATTAGAATATTACAATTCTTTTAAACACAAGGTTTTAGGTAGTGCATTTTATCGAAGAAGATAAACATATTTGAATGAAAAAATTAAACCAAAAACATTCTTCCCCATTCCCCACTAATAAATTTATTCCTTGAAATTTCTTAATGATAATCAATTTTTTTCAGTTTAAAATTTCATTTTGGAATCTATATTAATTCAAACAGAGTATCCCTCAATCCTAGCACTCGACCCCTTCTGGCACATACACAAATGGAATTTTTGACCCCCATTTGGTGGTGATAAGGACCTGGGCGTCGAACAACAATCCAAATGGGAGATTTCACCAAACATGTACAAACACATGTCATTAATATACATAAATAAATAAGGAATAGTATAATGAGAATAAATATAATCCATTACTATAAAAAGATAACATAAAAATATATAAAAGTAGCGATAATATCATAGAGACAATTACAACTATAAAAGACCAAATTTAAAGAGCTACTCTATGTGATATTTTGGACTTACTCCCACAATCTTACATCTATCTACCCAACTCCCCTTGTAACACCCCGATATTTTATAAAAAATAATATATTTAATTTCATTGGAATCATGTGTTTTATGTTGCACCAATATTATCTTGCAGTATACGTAACACCATATTAGCTTGCAGTATAAGCAACACTATTCTTGGCTCGTGTTACACAAAATTTCAAGTTCGTTTTGTGGAAATTATTCTACGCAACATTAAGTACAAATTTTTTTCAATGTATAAATGAAATAAGTTCGGATTATGTTATACGCAACACCAAACGAAGATTTCACTACATGAATCCTTGACTTGGATTTCATTACACGCAATCAAGACCTTCCTCGATAGCGTGTGTAGTATGCAATACCGAGTTTCACTAAACGATATATTATTATAATATGATAATGAACTAACCATTATGAATAGTAATACCTAGTTTTTAAAATTTTATAATTTTTTCATTCAAAATGGACTGCATTTTTGGATTTGAATTGTCGAAATTACCCTAGGGTGAATTTTTAGTATTTTTCTGAAAACATTCAAATTTTGATGAATAGTGAAAACACTGGGTTACTATTTAAAAACCATCTTTTTATTTAATTTTTTTTATTTTATGTAAATTTATTCTTGGTAAAAATTGATACATAATACCTATATAAGTTCAATGTAATTAATTGGAGTCATTTTATAATAATTTTATATATAAAAAAATTTTATTGAACTATTCACCGTCTTTTACCCACCTCCTAGGAGAATTTTAAAATTTACATAAAACTTAATTTTTCCGCTTCTATGAGTGGAATTTCAAAAATTCGAGAGACTTGATTAATATAAAGTTGTAAAATGTGGTTCAATAAGATAAAAATAGTTTTTGGTGAATATTATCTTTTTACTTTTATTTACCACGGTAAAAAGTAAATATGATAATTATGGGTAAAAATGATATTATTATTACCATAACATGTGTCCTAATTCAATTGGATAAGTATAATTAGAAAAAAAACAACCTTAGGAATATAATATTGTCATTTAGGTCCACTTGGATTAGATTAGGACATTTATTATTATTTTATTTAAAAAGTAGTTAAAATAGTTAATATCAAAGTATAATAAGTAAAACATTTATAATATAGGGTCATACATAAGATAAATTAGACTATAAATGTTCATTATAAATATAAAAATATTTCCTACCTAACAGTATATTATTTATAATTTTTAGGCATTATATAATTTATGTTATTTATGACACAATGGTGATGCTATAATTACCTAAATAATAAAACATTAAAATAATTGATATTATAAATACCAAAATAATTGTAATTTGAGACTTTTTATGAATTCCACTAATTTTATAGGTTAATATGACATGTTAATATTTATTTAATTAACATTTTTCGAACTAATCATTCTGTTATGATTTTCACAAAAATCATTTACCAAATAGTGTCAAAATTGACATAAAATAGTTTTTTAAAAAAATATTATATTATTATTTGTTATTATATTGCTAAAAATATATGGTTCATACAAATAACATATATAAGGTTATATATATTAATAATGAACTACTTGGGGTTCGTTTGGCAGGTTATAGTATGTTTATTAACCATATAGTGTAAGAAAACAAGAAGACATGGTAAAAGATAAATTATTTAACATAGAGATAAATCTAAAATATAATGTAAAAATAGTAACCTAAACTTGTCTAAAACCAATTGGTTGAGAGTATTTTGACTCATCCGCACAATAACTTCTAAATAAATCAATTTGGAGCTATTATTATCCGAATATGACTTTATTATAAAATAATATTTTATGTTTTTCCAAAAGGTGCCCCTCTCCTCCCTTATAAAAAGGGAACCCCTTCCCTCTTCTCTTCACACCATTTTGAGCCTTGAATCGTGGCCAAACCCAGCCCATTTCTATTATCCACTTACCTATAAACATTATGCAGTTTCTGGTATTATCAGAATTCCAACTCTACATCTTTAAGTGGAAGCATAAAGGAGGTCCGTCGAAGAAGAGGTAATCTCTTCTTCCGATTCTCTCAAGTATCTTTCTTCTTCTACTTATTCTTATTTAGTTGTCTCATTATAAAGTAACAACATCAGTATTAATTATATACTGATATTTTATTATAAAAATTAAACAACACTATTTTACCTTCTATCCATCCTACAAAAAACGAAATCACCGCGCGTGCGTAGGTATGGAATACCGTCTCCATGCCGTTGTGTAATCTCTTTTCGACCACCACCTTACATGGATGGGTATAATGGTGTAAATAAATAAATAAATATTATTATTTTCATGTTATATTTACTCTGAAATATTATACATACACTTCAAATCAATTCCATGATCATGAGAATGATATCATCGCTCGTGCGTACATACGGACTACTGTCTCCACGACGCGATGAGATTCATTCTCCATGTTAACCATTCATGATTTATTATAATGTATATATAATGAATAATAATGAAATATATTAAATAATAATGATACTTCATTTGTGTATGTATATATGTATGTCATCTACTTAATTCCATTCAAGTCAATAAGGATACGAGAACAGTGTTCATGCGTACGTACGGCCTACCGTCTCCATGAACAGCGTATTTCATTCCATATATCGATCTATCATATATATATGTATATTCTGAATATATATTATATATATATCATGTTTTACATTATGGAATTATGTAAATCAGGATATATGTAATAATATCAATAACAACAAGTTGAAACACGTACAATAAATGAAATGATTTTACCAAAAACGCAGCTTTAAGATTGATTTTATAAAAGAACGGGTAATATAAAGTAATAAGTAAACCATATATGATATCATAACAGTTAATATGATTCTTTAATAAGTCAATTTCATTATTTAAATCATTATATAGGAGGTTCAGATACATACGAATCATATCAGACATAAGGTAAGTGATAAATTTTCCAGTCTCGTTTTTATCCGGGATTATTTATTCGTAAGTATTACTAGGGTTATATTTTTCATCCATGTCCATAAAAATGTTTTTCATAGTGTTTACTATTCTTAAATGTATGTTTAAAGTCATGTTCACCCATATTTGACTTTTAATTTGTGTTATGGAAGGAATCTATCTTTTTTTACCATACGAGGTACTTTTTTGACTTTTCTGACAAAAGTACGAGGAGAATGATTTTTTAACTTATACAGCATGAACAGATTTTTATAGTTTTGTAACACCATATTTTCATGAATCATACTCTACATTATTTCATAACTATTTTCAAAAAAATACTCTTCTTTTTAAATTTAATGGCATTTTGTGAAAAGAAAATGATTTTTAATAAGAAAGGATATATTCTTCAAGAATTTATTTCAAGTGTTTTATCAAAACCATTTTCCATCTAAGATGAAATTATTTCATATGTGCATGTTTCAAGTATAATCTCTCTATGATTTACATGGTTTCACTTATCGTAGGATGAAATGATATCCATTTATTTTATATGGATTATTTTATGATTGGATGATGTTTATGAAACCCATTTTATTCTTTGGGTTATGATGAATGATGTATGTTTATGTCATGGAACATGTAATAATGATTTCATTATGATATGGGTGGGACCTATATCTCCCTCCAATGAAATGGGTAGTGATATATATCTCATGATATTGACATGGATGGAACAGTATGTTAATCTAGTTCAATGTTACAGGACTAGAACGAGGACTGAACTCGATTCAGAAAGGGACCGTGTCCACTAAGATGGTCTTGGTAGCAATGCCTTGGCTACTATGGAAATAATATCATGTTCTTAATGTTTTTCCACAATTACAAGTTTTATTTCCAAGTGAGTTTATCATTATTGATACATTATTATGATCTATGCCTTACGTACTACCATGTTTTATGTCATTGCTCAAGATTTCAATGTATTAACATTATGTTCATGTTTTTAAGTTAAAATGTGTAAGATTTGTTTTATTTTATCCATGATTACCCTTACTGAGTATTTGATCTCACCATTTATATGTTTTCTTTTCCCCAAGATTTAATTAATGTTTTAAGTAAGAAAGCAAAAAGGGGAAGATCTTTATCAGATATATTGAAGATCTTTCTCCACGATTAGAAGATAATGTTCTGAGTTTCCAAAGGCACTAAACTATTACGGTCCTTTGGTGTCTGGTTTCGTTATTTGTTACGCATTGCGCAAAAGTAATGTAATTTTCATGTACGTCAAGATTTGGATCTCTACAGTTGGTTTCATAGAAAAGGTTTAGTTAACATTTGGAAACTAGGATGCAAAATATTTAGTGAGATCCCTAGAGATATTTGTATGGTTTTTCTACGAATATCCCTAAGAATAAGTATACATATAGGTTATAGTCCTAGAATCATGTTAGCTATCTTAGAATTTATCCTAATATGTTAGATATTGATGGTAATCCCCCTTTATTATGTTGTTTTACCTAGCATGATTTTTTCGACTCACACTATTCTTTTTGGGTTTTAGAAAATAGATGGAAATAGGAAGATTCACGATAATGGAGGATATGATGGACAATGTAATGATATTATTCATGAGAAACCAAATGAAATGGGATATGGAAGTCCAAGCATCATTTTTATGCCTAATTGGAAATCTCATAATTTGATCAACAAACTCATCTTTGGTATGTTTCATGACTTTGCTAATAAGAGAAAGATGGAGTTTCATGATGATCATAGAGGAAAGATTGTTCAATTTCTCCCATGTAAATCATGTGGGAAGAGGCATCAAGGAGAATGTATGAAAGGAATTGGAAGATTCTTTGGGTGTTGAAAAGAAGGACACAAAGCCAGTAAGTGCAAATAGAAAGGTTCAGTTAACACCATGGACAAGGATAATGGTATTGCTAGGACATCAACAACGGTTAAATGTTTCAAATGTGGAATGTACGGGAATTATGAAAACCAATTCCCTAAGGGAAAGTCTCATGATGTGAATCAGCATGGTCGTATGGGTAGTATTTATGTTGATGATGATGAAGAGACTACAAATGATATGTGGGATAAAAGAATGTTTCATGCTTGGTCAATGGTTTAATAAGGTAGTGGAATGATTTTTTTTTATCAAGAGTTATATTGTATAAGTAATGGTATTGTGGAATAAAGACACATCTAAGGATTGTTACACTATTGTTTTTCCTAAATTATTTGAAAGTGTATTTTGAATGGTACCAGTAACCATGAACATTTATTCAGATATTTTTGGAAAGAAGATGATATGCACATATTTAATGGATAAAGAGAAAATAATATGTTTGATAGTATTAATGATCTCATGATTGATATAAGGACTAAGTGATATAATGGTTTGAGTATATAGAATTATTGGGATTTTGGTGTGTAGAAAGTGTTTAATTTTAACTACATTCATGTTTTCACGAAGGTTCAATGTGTATTCATTTTTCAAGAGAATACATGATTAAGGTATTCACATGATTTGAATGTGACCAACAAGATATATGAGGGATAAATGATGGTATTCACATGCTTGTTATATGACCTTTTTAGTAATCTTTCTCATTATACTATGAGTTTGGAAAGAAGTATTTTAGATAAGCCTAAAGATTGGAATGGATTATGTTGAACATAATTTTGTATTGTTTAAGGTTAGAATTTTTTTTCGATATTATTGATATAATGTTATAATAGTGTAGTTTAAGAAAATGATCAACCTGTAGAATGGGCGACAACCCGTCGCATCATACAATGTTACGGGAATCAACCCCACATGTGAAGTGTGTTATACCTTTATCACCTACCAATGGCCTACAAGAAGTCCCTTGTTAGTATAAATTAGTTTCAATTCATTATGTGGTATGATATACGAAGTATACGTCCATTTTAGGAACCAAATACGACTAATCTCACCATAGATGGACTTAAGTATATTTAATAACTTTTTCTAACCTTTTATTTAAGATAGATAGAATGACCCACCATTATATCACATGATCTGCTAACACTTCACAGAAGAAAAATTCAACTTCATTTCTTTAAGAGTTGAAGTGGAAATTGTTCAAGGCACAAACAATAGTGCGATTGTACCAAAATCAAGTAAGTATTTCTTTTAATTCAAAAATTTTTTAAACATTAGAGAAATGATCTTGATAACCAGAAATGTTTTCCTAGTTCTCTTATATCTTATGAATAAGATGGTACCTTAGATCATCACAAATTTATGGCTTTGTGATTGTTGTATTTTTCATAGCCATGTTCTCTACGACTCTCCATCAGAACATGATGGGTATATTTCTCTTCCATGTCCGTATTTTCACCAATGTTCTCCAATGTGAAAACCTAATGATTAGTAAATTTTGGGTAAACGTTACGTTTTATACAATAGTTTTTAATGTTATGTTTCGGTATTCCTTTTTATGATGTGGGTTTATATTAAAGAAACTTTTTATTAGTAAACCATTTATAACCCTGATGAATTTCACGGGAAAAATTCATTTAAAGGGGGGTAGAATGTAACACCCTGAGATTTTATGAAAAATATTCGTTTTAATTTCATTGACATCATGTTTTTTATGCTGCACCAAGATTATCTTGCGCTATACATAACACCATATTATCTTGCAGTATATGCAACACTATTCTCCGCTCATGTTACATGCAATTTCAAGTTCATTTTGTGGAAATTATTATACACAACATTAAGAATAGATTTTGTTTAATGTATAAATGAAATTAGTTTTCATTATGTTATACAAAACACCAAACTGAGCTTTCCCTACACGCATCCCTGACTTGGCTTTCATTACACGCAATCAAGACCTTCCTCGATAGCGTTTGTAGTACGCAATACCGAGTTTCACTAAACGATATATTATTATATTATTATTATGAACTAGCCGTTATAAATAGTAATACCCACTTCTTGAAATTTTATAAATTTTATCTTTCAAAATAGACTTCATTTTTTGATTCAAAATATAGAAATTAACCTAGGGTGAATTTTTGGTATTTTTTTTGAAAACATTCAAATTTTGATGAATATTGAAAACACCAGGTTACTATTTAAAAACCGTTTTGTGATTTAAATAATTAATTATTTTATTTAAATTTATTTTAGGTAATAATTGATAAATAATACCTATATATGTTCAATTTAATTAATTGGAGTCATTTTATAATAATTTTTGATATATAAGAATTTCATTGTATTTTTCACCGTCTTTTACCAACCTCCTAGGAGAATTTTCATATTTACATAAACCATAATTTTTCCGCTTCTCTGAGTGGGATTTCAAAAATTAGATAGACATGGTAAATATCGAGGAGTAAAATTTGGTTCAATAAGATAAAACTAATTTTTGTTGAATAGTAATTTTTTACTTTTATTTACCACGGTAAAAAGTAAATAGGGAAATTAAAGGTAAAAATGATATTATTATTATCCTAACACATGTATTAATTCTATTGTATAAGTATTATTTGACCAAAAAACCTCTGGAATAAAATATTATCATTTAGGTCCAATTGGATTAGATTAGGACATTTATTATTATTTTATTTAAAATGGAGTTAAAATAGATAAAATAAAATATTAACAAGTAAAACATTTTTAATATAGGGTTATACTTAAGAGAAATTCGACTATAAATATTAATTAGAAAGATAAAAAATATTTCTAACCTTATTTTATTTTATTTATAATTTTTAGTCATTAATTAATTTGTGTTATTTGTGACACAATTGTGATGCAGTAATTAAATAAATAATGAAATATTAAAATAATTGATATTATAAATACCAACAGAAATGTAATTTGAGACTTTTTATGAATTCCACTAATTTTATAGGTTAATATTACATGTTAGTATTTATTTAATTAAAATTTTTCGAACTAATCATTCTGTTATGATTTTCACAAAAATCAATTACCAAATATTGTCAAATTTGACATAAAATAGTTTTTAAAACAAATATTATATTATTAATTGTTATTATATTCCTAAAAAACTAAGATTTGGCCAAATGACTTAGAAAAGGATAAATATATTAATAATTAACCACTTGGGGTTGTTTTAGCTGGTTATAGTAAGTTCATTAACCATATAGTATAAGAAAACAAGAAGACATGGTTAAAGTTAAATTATTTATCTTAGAGTTAAATCTAAAAGATAAGGTTAAAATAGTAACCTAAACTTGTCTAAAACATATTTTTTCAGAATTATTTCGACCCATACCCACATTAGCTTCGAAATTAATCAATTTGGAGATATTATTAAGTGAATATGACTATGTTATAAAATAATATTTTATGTTTTTTCAAAGGTGTCCCTCTCCTCCCTTATAAAAAGAGAACCCCTTACATCTTCTCTTAACACCCTTTGTGCCTTTAATCTCTTTCAACCCCTACCCATTTCTCTTCTCCACTTCCCTATAAACATTCTGGAGGTTCTGGTCATATCAAAATACCACCTCTACTTTCTTAAGAAGAAAATTAAAGGAGATGCGTCGAAGAAGAGGTAATCTCTTCTTCCGATTCTCTCAAGTTTATTTCTTCTTCCACTTATTCTTATTTAGTTTGCTATATATAAATTAATATAATCAGTATTACTTATATACTGATATGTTATTATAAATATTAAACAACCCTATTTCACCTTCTATCTATCCTACGGAAAACAAAATCACCGCGCATGCGTACGTACAGAATACCGTCTCCACGTCGTGGTGTAATCTGTTTTCGACCACCACCATACCTGGATGGGTATAATGGTGTAAATAAATAACTATATATGATTATAGTAAAGTTATATTGATTCTGAAATATTATACATACACTTAAATACAATTCCACGATCACGAGAATGATATCATCTCCCGTGCATACATACGGACTACCGTCTCCACGACGCAATGAGATTCATTCTCCATGATAACCATTCATAAATGATTATAAAGTATATATAATGAATAATAATGAAATATATGACATAACAATGATACTGTATTTATGTATATATATATTATTCCATCTACTTAATTCCATTCAATTCAATAAGGAAACAAAAATAGTGTTTATGTGTACGTATGACCTACCGTCTCTATAAACGGTGTATTTCATTCCATTTATCGATCTATCATATATATATATATGTATATGCTGAATTTATATTATATATTAATCATGTTTTACATTCTGGAATTATGTAAATCAGGATATAAGTAATGATATCAAGAACAACAAATCGAAACACGTACAATAAATGAAACGATTTTACCCAAAACGCTGCTTTAACATTGATTTTACAAAAGAACGGGTAATATAAAGTCATAAGTGAACCATATATGATATCATAACAATGAATATGATTCATTAATATGTAAAATACATTATTTAAATTATTATACTGGTGGTTTGGATTCATACGTAGCATATCAGACATAAGGTAATGGATAACTTTTCCAATCTCATTTTTATCTGAGATTGTTTATTCGTAAGTATTTACTGGTGTTATATTTTTCATCCATGCCCATAAAAAGGTTTTTCATAAATTATGTACTATTATTACATGTATTTTTAAAGTCATTTTTACCCCTCTTTTACTTTTACTTTTTTTTATGGAAGGAATCTTTCTTTTGTTTACCATTCGTGGTACTTTTTGACTTTTCCGAAAAAAGTACGAGGAGAATGTTTTTTTAACTTATACGGAATGAACGGATTTTTATGGTTTTATAACACCTTATTTTCATGAATTTTACTCTACATGATTTGATAAATATTTTCAACAAAATCCTCTTCATTAAAAATTTCATGGCATTTTTTGAAATGAAAATTATTTTGAATAAGAAATGATATTTTCCTCAAGAATTTATTTCAAGTGTTTTATCAAAACCATTTTCCATCTAAGATGAAATTATTTCATATGTTTATGTTTCAAGTATATTTTCTATATGTTTTACATGATTTCAATTCCATTGTGATGAAATGATATCCATTTGTTTTATATGGATTATGTTATGATTGGATTATGTTTATGAAACCCCTTTTATTCTTTGGGTTATGATGAATGATTTTTGTTTATGTTGTAGCACACGTAATAATGATTTAATTATGAGATGGGTGGGACCTATATCTCCCTCTAATTCATTGGTTAAAGATTTATATCTCATGAGATATACATGTATGGACCGGTAAGTTAATCTAGTTCAGTGTTACAGGACTGGAACGGGGAGTGAACTCGATTCAGAAAGGGACTTTTGTCCACTTAGATGGTCTTGGAAGTAATGCCTTGTCTACTATGGAAATCATATCATGTGATTAATGTTTTTACGCTATTAAAAGTTTTATTTCCAAGCAATTTTATCATTATTGATTCTCTATTATGATATATTCCTTACGTACTACCATGTTTTATGTCATTGCTCAAGATTTTGATGTTTAAACATTATGTTCATGTTTTAAGTTTAAAGGTATATGATTTGTTTTATTTTATCAATACTTACCCTTACTGCGCATTTGAACTAACCTTTTATATGTTTTATTTTCCCCAGGATTTAATAAAAGGTTTTAGGTAAGAAAACATAAGGGGGAAGATCTTTATGGGAGATATTGAAGATTTTTCACCACGATTAGAAGATTATGTTCCGAGTTTCCAAAGACACTAAACTATTACGGTCCTTTAGTGTCTGGTTTTTTTATGTATTAAGTATTCCACAGAAGTAATGTAATGTCCATGTACGTCAAGATTTAGGTCTCTACACCACTAACCCGAAACCTCGCTAACTCATTGCTGCACCATCCATTTCCCAGTATTAGAATACAGACAAATGATTATTCAACACTTAAGAGGTGTGCTAGTTTTAAGATAACCTGATCAATAGGATCCCACCCAAGTGTTCACTAAAAATTTTCAGTATAATTTTTTTGAAATGTTCATTTAAAATAAAAATGGCATGATAAGAATTAATGTAGTTTTATACAAAAAATGGTAAACATTACCCATTTAATATTTTTAAAAAAGAAGGTATATGAATTTAAAAGATCATTTTCTTTATCATTATTCACAATCATAAACATGCATATCAACTCTAAAACAAAAAATACGAGAAACAAAAATATCATATGAATTAACAACAAATGCCATAATAGATTTTACTATTATACTCCCCATACTATAATCAATAAAGTGTATAATATGGTTCCATGAACATAGTCCAAGGAAGTAGATGAATACACCAGGATAAAACCCCCAAAATGATATTTATATCAATCCCCTAAAGTATGACCTAGAAAGTAGAGGAAATAACCATGTGAAAAACTCCTTATAATTATAGAAAACATTTGGACTATGGCGTCAAGATAATCCTTCCACCTATATAACCAACGTAAATAAGTATCTTATTTTCCAAAATCATTCCAATGCTTAGAAAATGATTTCAAAACTATTTCATGGTTATATTTGAACACATTTAAATTATCATGTTTTTTTCTATTTATCAGCAATCATGGAAAAAATATTCATTTGATATTATTTTCAACAAACACAAAAATAATGGAGAAAATTATTCTTCTAAATTAGTTTATTAAACGTGAATGAAAAGGTTCATAATCATGGGCTAGATATAGAACCAACTAGTTTGAAACTCATGTTACATAATCCCACAATAGAATCCACCAACAAAAAATGATCAATGTCTATGAAGGACTTATAATCCAATCCATGTATCATGATAGATTCTATTACAAAAATTCATCGGTGGAAAGGATGAAACCCACATACCACAATAGTGAACACCCGCCGCACTACAACCAATAATGGAAATTCCTCCAAAA
Organism: Viscum album; assembly: GCA_963277665.1. Classification (NCBI taxonomy): domain Eukaryota; kingdom Viridiplantae; phylum Streptophyta; class Magnoliopsida; order Santalales; family Viscaceae; genus Viscum; species Viscum album. Next base: position 36,825,871 of record OY728157.1, on the reverse strand, counting down.
CATGATTTCACATTGATTTAGAAGAAGACCCAAATAAACATAAATTAAGAGAAATTAATTAGATAACACAACTCAAGAGTGATACATCGATCAATGGAAGCAATGAAGTTGAATGATCCCTCACTTAGAGAGATGCACCACAACTATAATTAAATTTGAACGGTGAATGGATCGATCGATATGGAATAGTGATTATGAAATATTACCTAGGGGAATCTTAGGTCAATAACAAATGAGAAATGGTAGTCAAATGGACAACCATAACATGAATGATGCCATAAAATTACCTTCTTGGGAAATTACATGACATGTAATACCATTACACATCATGAAATCCCTGATGCCTAAATATACGTGAAAATCAGTCTCCATCAAATAAAATACAACCATAAATGAACTCAATAAATTTAAATTATCCTTATATTGTGTAACTATTCTTAGTGATAATCCTTCACATAGATTGTACCAAATAACCATTACATATCATGTAACCTAGTTAAATGGTGTTATATTCCCATGTAGGATTCAAAAAACCTAAAACCAACATTAAAAAACCCCTCGCCAAAAAGGATATCAGAGAGAGGGAAACAATTGCTGATCAAGGTAACATGATGTTACAATGTCACCCATATATTGAATTTCTTTCATCTAGAATTCATTTGGAATATTTAAAACCTACAAAATTAATATGGGGCCACTACTCCCTCATCAATGACTTATGTTCCTATGTTTCATGATAATACTATCAATGTTTCATTAAGACAATGGAAAATAGCATTCACATACAAGAAATATTTCTTATTGAGATTCATTGATCTCAAATGGTTTATCAAAAACATAAAAATCTGTACTAAATAGATTTATTCCTAACTCAAATCATGAGTGGGATTCATATGATTATTCCTATGTAATGATATGTGGAGAAGATCACAAATACCTATCAATTGCTCTGAAAATTCTAATAGGTAATTAACCCTCTTAATCCTCTCAATGAACTCAAATTATTAAATATGTCTTTTAGCCAAAATTCTATATTTTGAATTCTGATAGCGAACCAACCTAGAAGAAACATTCAACAAAACCATTCACTAATAAAAACTCCAATTGATAAAATCTCTAATCCTCATTAGATTTTTGTCGATTCAAAGTTGTATCCAAACATCGATGTATATATTTATTCTTATATTTTTTCTACGAAACCACATTGGGTCCATCCATGGAAACATATCCCTCCACTTCCCAATAAAGAGGTGATCTACATGGGTGACTATACAACTCTTTAAAGGGATATATTCTGATTGAAATCTTTTAGTCATTGTTTTATGAAAATTCAACCAGTACCTAATGGTTATACCCATTATCCAGTGAAATCCATGTCATAGGCATGAAACACATAGTCTAGGATCTAAATCAAATGCTCCATATTACCATTTATTTATTGATGGTTAGGTTTTATCATCGTGACATTAGTTCCCATCAACTATTAAATACCCCTCTAGAACATCAAGGTAAAACTAGTATCCCTATCCTAAATAAATGCAGAAAGACTCTCATGTATTCACACAATCTTATTCATAAACATCTTATGTAGCTCATCAACTGTAGTGGAATCATTAATCAAAATGTGGGGATCCTACTTCGTCAAATGATAAACAACTACCCATGTAACATTTCTCTATTAGGGAGTCTATGGTAATCTAATAACAATATCCATGGATTCATTGTCCAATTTAAAAATCGTAATAGGAAAATGATGAATAAAATGTGAGAGTTTAATGTTTTATGTATTTATCAATTAATAGGAGTAACATGGAGAAACATTTTCTAAAATGTCACACTTCATCCATGGACACTGAAATCATCGTTTCATGAAAAAATTCATCTTTATAGTCCCTGGGTGAATGGACCATGATGAGATGTGACAATTAAAAAATACTAAGCTTCTCAAAGATTATAGTATGACAACCCTAATCCCAATGTTGAGTTCACCATCTATAACTATATGCCAATCAGAGATAGTCTGTCCTCAATAAATGCTTTCTCAAATTTTACCAAACTAAACATCCTACTGTTGAATCTGCAAAATATACTCTAGGAGAGATGTGTATATATAAAAATCATTTATAACCATAAATGAGACATCCTCTTGGGAATCCAACTAAAACTAAGAAAAAATCGCCATAATATTCCATTCCTCAATTAATTCCAAAATAGTTGGGGACAATACTTTATTAGTAAGAGCATCTTCAATGAAATTCCCCTTCCTTGGGGTGTAGGTGATATTGATGTCAAATGTTGATAGGTATTCAGGACATTATCTCTATCAGATATTAAACTCATTCTATGAATATATATATATATATATATCAATCTCTTATGATTAGAAAAAACTATGAACCATTCCCAAAAACATAGTGTCCTCAACATTTAAGAACATGAAAAACTAAAAAATATATAAATTGAGGGTATGGAATTTCTTATCATCCATTCAAAGATGAAGAGAGATGAAAGATATCACATGGTCATTATTCATAAGCGTGGATACTAAACCAAATCCACAAGCATTGAAAAACACCATGTACTCCTTACCGAGCATAGGAAAGATCATAAAAGGAGTATATTTCATAATTCATTTTAGTTCATTGAAAAAAGTATAACACTAAGAATATCATTGGAATTTCACTACATTCCTGGTAAGATAATTAATGGGGGATGTCATCTAAGTAAAATCCTTCACAAACTATTATTATTATATAGTAAGAGTAAGGATACTCTATATTTCAAAGCCATAAACGGGTAATTCACATGTCAAGAGAACCTTCAACATCTCAATATCAACATTTAATCCATGTTTTGAATATTTGTCCCATTAGAACATCACTTATTAAATCTAGAAACTATATTTCAATATCTTTTCACAAAAATGGTTTCCCTTGAGAATTTCCAAAATCATACCAATATGGTTCCCATGCATGGGCTTGGATTTTGAGTAAACCCATATATCATCCATGAACACTACCAACATATTTTTGACATGTTGATGGAATATCTGAGTCTTCAAATCCATAAAAAACATGATCATTATTCAGACCAAATGGCATAACAACATATTAATATTTTTTATACCCTCTTCTGAAAAATATCTTCAGTATATCAAACTCTAAAACTCTGAGCTAATGATAAATGGACTAAAGATCAATATCTGAAACCCATGAGAAATATGAAAATCCCACATTAATGAAGGAGGAGAACAAAGCTACCCTTCATAAAGTGGTGTGGGTTAATCTCCCATAATAAGGCCTTTTCATGGGGGGTTCTTAAGGGATAGATCCCAGGAAAAGAAAACCCATTTGGGAAAGGCTCAAAGAATACAATATCATGATCAAACACTAGAATATTCTATTACAAATAGTGTCAGATCATGTGTCAATTAATTGTGCCAGCAAGGATTCTGGTACCTTATAGTGTTCAATTATAAGAATCTTTCATTCATGGAGGATTATAATAAATAACCCATATCAAAGGTGGTGTAGATACCTCTCACATCCGGAGTCCTTTTCCTATGAAATGCAGGAGAGCCGGATCCTAGATAATTCAAAACCTTGTGGGATAAGACCAATTGAGACAATATCATGATCATGGGCTGGACTAGGCCATTACAAAAACCCACATCATATAATATTTTAATAAAACATTATCATTAAAAGAGATAAGGTAAGTACAAATTTCATCTAGAATTAAGCATTACTAGGTTTCTATATATAAGGACATATTATGGAACTGAAAACATGGATATTAAATAAATATATAACCCCCATGAATTAGTAGAGATTGATATAAATCATGGTCATGAGAAAATTCCCCATCACCAAACTATATGTTTGTTAGGATTAAAAGGCCATTTATATCTCAGTAATAAAATTAAATGGAAAACATTATTATTTCATTATACATTTTCTAATGTCATGAGATAATTTTGTAATCTTGATAAAAAATTCATGAAAATAAATTTGAGTGATTTATTTCAATGTTATAAGAATATTTTAATCATTTGGTTATGCTTATCTCTATTTCCACCTAATCTATTGCTCTAGTAAATGGATATTGAAGAAAAAATATCCATGACTAAAGAACATTTAGTCAAATCCTAGTTCTCTTAATTTGTTCATTTTGCCTCCAAATACGTACCAATAGAAACATTTATCTCAAAATATATCATAATTCATATATTTACCTCATAAAAAAATATCAAAATTTTTAACTTAATCCATTGAATAATTATTTTTCCTTCAGACTCTTCCATAATAATACAGGGAATTTCCAAAACACAAAAAAAACGTGTTGATCTTGTATCTGTCCAAGATCAATAAATTTAATTACTAATAATTTCTCTTACTGAAATTTATATAATTAGATATTTTATTTGTGAATATGTATTAATAATTTCAAAGCAGTTATTTTCATATATAATTCTATAATATAATTCACAATTTATTTTCTTGACTATCTATTAAAATAGCTAGAAATATTTCCATTGGAAGTTTGGTTCATCCCTATGTTGTTAGATAATCATTGGTTGATTAAAAATAAAATATGATCCATTTATTCTATAAATTATTATAGAATCTATGTTGGGAGGTCTAATCAATTCTCAAGATCACATCAAAAATTAATAAAGAATATATTTTCATTGTGATTATTCATTTATTTTTCAATACGGAATCCCTTATTTTTAATTGTAGGATAGATATTCCATAACTCTATTTAATTTATTCAACTATTGTAATGGAATAATATTTCCATTTTTCAATTAACATTAGATTTATTTGCAGCTTACTATTTACAATATCCATTGAATTTAGTAATTTATTTTAATTGTACACATGCTCTTTATACTTATAGAACTAAAGTGTGACTAGTGCACTTTTTTTATCTATTTCTCCATCTATATCATTTATTGTACTCCTTATATCCCTCTAACTTTCTTTTTAATGATGGTCAGATATCCCGCACTTGAAAAATTGTTGTGCTCCTCTTATTCATTCACATCATCTATCCTTCCAAAATTTTTGGAATGTATGAGGTTGAAACCTTATCTTTCCTCCATGTGGAAAACCATTGATGTTTCCCTAAATCTCGATCATCTATTTCATATCACCAGAATATTTATGGTATCTATCATTCATTTTCAATATTAGTGCACATTGAATTATTTATTCATAGCTTCCAAAGTCACATGTGGATAATTCTAGTCGATTAATTCATTTCATGAAACTAACAAATGGATCAATTCGTTTTTCTAGATTGTGATTAAGCCTTAATCATACACTACAAGTCTTGTATAAGTTTATTCATATTTTCCAATGGACTCATCAACCATCACCTATTCACATGAAATTATTTCTCAATTTTTTATGTAAATTCTAAGTGAAGTAAACACTCAAAAATATAAAATCAAACTCATCCCATATAATTTATAAACATCTTTCCCCTTTATATATATTCTGAATAGGATTCCACTGTTGATATAATTATTCTTCGAAGTGATAAATAACTATGAACATATTTTATTAGTATGAATACTGAGGGAGAGATAATAACATTTACATCTCTTTGTCAAATATATATAGAAATATTGGATCAAAAATACCAATTTAATGACGGTGATTTTTGACACATAGAATATTCAATATCATGTTCTTCCCTCCATGGTTCATTCATAAGTTCATCATTATCATTGATTCTTGAAATATATTGAGATATTTGAGTTGGAATATTATCATGATATTTCATACCAAATATTAATCCATTTGATTACATATGAGGATGTTCACTTCATTTGAAGCAACATTTTTTCAATCAATTCTTTCTAGTTCTATTAATTGATTAAAACCAAAAATCATAGTCTGGTAAATTATTATCATAGTGGAGTACCACATAATCATGGGGAATTATTCATTGAATGATTAAACATATAAACTTTATTTTCATTCTAATAACCATATAATTAACCTGGGACAACCATGATCAAAAAAAATTATTAGGTCATCCTATTCATAGACATATCTCTAGTGATATTACTAAATTTTTTTCTTCCATTATTCAAAAGGTCAACTAATCACTTCTATGATCCCTACTATAAAGACACAAACATTTCAAACAATGTCATTTTGTTAAAATAAATTTAATAACATTTCTATCCACTAAAAAATAATATTGTTCATGTTCATTTTCAAAATTGGACACAAAAACAAATTTTTCGTTAATGATCTGTATCATCTCCCACTATGTTCATCATAACTGGAACACTTCTTAGAAACATCATTTTTAAAACCATTAATCACAACCTAGGGAAAGGAAAAATAATAAATTATTATTTGTGATGTATATTATTCTCATTAAATTAGACATATCAATAATCACATTAGAATATCTTTGGATTAATGTTTTTAGAACAAGAAGTTGACATTTAAAATCACACCATGTATATAATAGATCATAGTGTCGAGTTAGGGAATAATTATTGGAAGTTCAAAAGATATAAACCATAATATAATAAAATAACATAATCCATGATATTATATCATTTACATAATTCATGGATTTCTGGCATTCACATAAAATTATAAAATTGGGAACATGTATAAATAGAAACAGGTTCACTCATTATGTAAAGGACATGAAATTATGACCTTGTATAAATTTATGGAAATCATTATAGGTTGATGAATAATATTATGGAAATATAAGACAGGTGTAAAAATAAAACTATCGATATAAAATCTCAGTAAACACGTTAACATCTGGATAAGAAATATAGAACCACACATAAAATTGTGACCAAGAAATCCAGTTCATGCATACGATTTTTACCTCATGAATTATCATTCATTACCTAATTCATTGGAATGAGAAATAAGTACCACCTGTAACATATTAAAATTCACATATACAAGTTTATCATTATCATAAAAATTTTATCAGCTCATATCTAATATAAATAATGAAATTTATTCAGTGTTATACCAATGAAAAAGGGTACATGTTTCATCAATTTCATGTCATGTTAAACATAAATGATACAAAAATAGAATACGAATAGTAACTTTCGATCATATCCATATAATAACTTAAATATATCAAAGGATGAAATATTAAAAGGAAAAATGATTTTGAAAAATCACTTGGAAAACTTATTTGGGTGAATGACTTTTAAATTTTATGATAACCTGTTTTTTATAAATCACACGTAGAAGTAAATGAATTTTCATTGGCAATAACCATGTGAAATTTTAATGGTATATTCTAATAATTAAGTTGTCATGGATATTATAAAAACTAATAATGATGTATATGCTAAAATACATTCCATACATATTTTTGGTGGAAAACACATAGGGTAAATCATTTGAAAATTAAAAAAATTGCTTTCAAATTATTGACTAAAAATTCAGACATCTGTAAAAATTACATTGAATAATTATAGGATAATAACAAAAACCACTTTAAATAATATAAGAAAAATGTTAAATGTAAGAATAATAGTCCACATTACAGACACAAATATAAAAAAAATCTCGAATAGTTATGAGATTGTGAAAAAAACCCTTACCTAAAGTCTCACCTTTCCACATTCACGTTAAAACCTCATCTTCTTCAAAAAGTCTAATTTATATCTCTTTTAAATGGATATAGGGTTCTTATTTTGGTTAAAAATATACCTCTAAAATATATAACGGGGATTGGGAAAAGAAATTTGGTAGAGTATGGAATAGATATTGGTCTCAATGTATAATAATGAATTGAGGGATGATGTAACCTTTTATAATTTATTTTAGGGGCATTATTGTAATTTCTTATAAAATAAAATTTTATAAGAAACTTATAGTGCCAAATAAATCCAAATGGTCATGAATATTAATCTACCAAATGATATTGTTGAAATAACATCAATGTATAAAAAAATTTCGGTGTTGGTGTAATTGTTAACCTTATTCTTTTCATGAATCCATTAATTAGCCTATTTTTACATTAATAAAGCTTACATCTTTTTCAAACATAAACGGTTTTAATTATATATATAAGTTATCTAGTTTCTTATAAATTTATAATGAATGATAGTTTCGACCATATAATATTATCTTTTCAATTATTTAATATTTTTTATTATTTTTAAAAAATTAAATATTATATTATCTTTAGAAAATGTAATTTTTGTTAATTTGAAATCTATTCACATAATTGATGTTAATAGAATCAATGAAACATGTAGAATTTCAACCAGGTATTTTAACACATCCCGATAATTTCATTATCATATGAAAAATTCTATATTCACCTTAAGGGTCTCAATTTAATGATTTTTTTAAATTTTATTATCATTAATTATATTTTTACATATATTGAACAATTAAAACTATTTCACCATGATTAAAAGATAATACAATAACCACTCATTGTTTTTATAAATAGTAAAAATTTACAATGAACCACTAGTGACTTGGTATATTCAATACTATAGATGAAAGTAGATTCCCCTAATATAATAGTATATTACTGACCTCCAAAATTCAAATTCATCGTATTTATAGATCATACACGCTTTTAAAAACTATAATTTAGGAGTCACATGTATAACATTGGACCATAATTTGTATTATTTTATAGTGTGGTACTTTAGTAAACATATGTATGACTGTTGAATCCAATATCATCAGTTTTATTGTTGATTATTTCTTAGATTTTAACTATGTATAATATTTCATATTTCCATGAAAAATAATTTTAAAAAATATATATTTTTATCCAATAAGACCAGATCAATGTTATGTGCCTGTGTCATTTAAACAAGACAGTATCTAATTACCTAGTTCCTGATATGGAATGAATATTACAGTTCACTTCTATAATGATGAGATAGAGAAAGCACGGGATGATTACCCCATAGTACCATCACATTTATTATATGTCTTATCTTAATTTCCATTATCACTATTTGGATCCCCATTTATATCACTAATTGGAATTAATTCAGAAAATAACAGAGGTTATACTTCAAAAATGATCTCAACCATCTTGTATTTATTATTTAATTAAATATATGGAGCTTTTCGAAGAAACAACAATCATAAATTTGTTATGATCAATACAATTATTGAAAAATATATCCTTCAAAAATTCAATATGAAGTACCGTAGAAGAAGAGTCCCTTGCATTGAAAATTGATCACCACACTCCATTAACATTTAGTCACTTTTCTAGAGACCCATAAATTCATTCTTTTTATCTACCTTCACATATTCATTATAATAACATTAAATGATAATTTTATTGACATTATAATAATATATTACATCATGATTCTTGAAAGATGATTTTTCACCATTCTAGTTTTTTTTCATTGAACATAAATATTAAAACCATCACATTAATGGTTTTTGAAGATCCAAAATAATAAAATAATTCTTTTAAAATTTTGAGAAACTAGATTTTCTATTTAGGGTTTTAATCCATAAAAAAGATTAGATGGTTTTGATTTAGAAACTCTTGGACAACATCTATGGGTTGAGATTATTTTATCTATACCATGATATCTAGAGTCTGTGCAAATTATATTTTCTACAATACTACATCATGTTAATTGAAATGATTAATCCATGAAAAAATCCTTGAAATGTTTCTCCTATAATTTATTGATTCCATTTTGGGAGGTGTGTTAATAAATAATAGCAAAATTAATTCCAATATAAAATTTATATTACGAATTAAAATACATAATGAAAATTAATAATTAATTAAATAAAATTTTTCTGATAATAAAAATCGATTTATAAGATATATTAACCAATAAATTACATGAGAACCATTATTATGAAACAACATGCTATAGAAAATTAACAATAAACATCCCTAATCCTGATAAATGTTTTTTTATTTTAAATGTATATTAATTGGTGAAAATATCTTTTGGTAACTTATATAATATAAATATTTTACTTATTAAAAATAATCATGTTAAGAGATTGAATCTTTTTAAAATAAAATAATATTATAGAATTAATGTAAACTAAGTGTCTAAAAAAGGTTCCAGATTCTACTCATAGATCATTTTGGTCTGAAATTAGACATCCAAAATAATTGGTAGAATATTTTAGGTCATTTTATAACTCCTTTATTTTTATTTTTACCCTTAATTACTTGATTTACCCTTTATTGTGGTAACAAAAATTACAAAGATTAATATTCATGTAAACAAAAAATAAAAGGTGCACATTTTCGAAACATTTTCCTCATGATTCCAAATATATAATCCAATTTAAAAAATTGAAGACAAATAAGTTTTAAAATATAATTTAAATTTAAACAATCAAAATGCAACAAAGGAACATTTTTTCAAAAAATACACCTTTTATATATAATTATTTTATACCAAATTCAAGTAAGAAAATCCTTACAATGAAAATTTTATATTATCTATAATATAAATGAAATAATGAATATTTAAAAATAATTAATTATTTAATTTTAATTTTTAAATTCATTAAAGGAAAAGTACAATTTTCAAATCCAAACTCTTGTTTTCACTATTCATCCAAATTCTATATTTCATTGAAAAATATAAAAATTTAAAATTATGATAATCATTTCATATTGAATTAAAAAAAATAGATTGTTTTATCAATTATATTTTAAAAAACTAAAAAAATTAATTATATTTATTTTCCCATATAATTTAATAAACACATTTTTTAAAGAAAACATATTTTTTAATGAATAAATTTACATGAAAAATAAAAAAAACATTATTTCTTATGCGTTCATATATATCAAAATATAGTTATTTTACTTTATACATTCTAATTCAATTTTTATTTTATAATTTTCATGTTTAAACAAAATATTTTTATATCATGTTTTTATAACTATGTTTCTCTTCCATCCTAATCTATCAATGAGAAGAGAAATATTTCGTAAAACTATTAGCATGAAACCTCTTTTCCCTTGTGGAATTCTACCTCAAATATTCAATTGATACACTGTGGTGAAAATATGTCAGTATACTTCTCCCCCATCACATCCTCCAATTCCCATTTCACCTCTTAATATTTGTGGTTCCTCCATAGTACTTTAATGAGGTGAGAGGTCTTGTTGGGTTGCACATAACTTCTATGGTCAAATATCATCACTGAATTCTCTTTATACAGGATATAATTTTGATGTTTTAACACAACTGAATTCAATACATATGATGGATCATTAATATTCATTCTAATTTGGGATATGTGGAATAAATATTTTACTTGATACATGGATGGTGTATTTGTTAGTCAATTGGCCACATATCCAACACTATCAAGTCTCTTAAAGGGGATGATGTAACTTCAACATAGCTATCCTTTCACCGCAAATATTATAACCCTCTTCAATGAATATTTGTGGAGGAATTCTTTATCACCAACCTAAAACAATATGTCTCATCTAAAATTATCTTTATTTATATTTTTCCATCTTTGTGAAGCCATGATATACTGGTATATGGTCTTCACCTTTTTTCCACTTACATGGCCATTTCATGTCCCAACTTCATGTGTCCTCCAAGTTCATCATAGCATGATGATTTTCTACATCCTCACCCATAAATAAATTCATATAGTTACATTTGGATTATATAGTGGAAACTATTGTGGTATGTTAAATCAATTAAAGGAATATGTTGAACTCATCCTTCTTTGATGTCCATTGAGAATGATCTCAACATATCATGTAATGTAAGTATGGTCCAATCAGAATGTCCTTCAGTTTGGTGGTGATAAACCATAGTGAAGTTCCTCTCAGTTTTTAGAGAGAGTTGGAGAATTTTCCGAAACATGTACGAAAATATCAGATCTCAATTTAATATAATCAATAATTTTACTCAATACAGCATCACAACTTCCTTGATGTATACCCATGCTATTTTATTGTGTGAGAAGTCTTTTTAAATTGAATTAAAGTGAACTGTCATTTAAAGATGATCCAAAAAAACCAAAATAGTATTATTTTCTCTATATGTATATGAAATTATATTGGTAAATTACTTAGTGATGTTTTCCAATTACCATGTTGGTATAATTAAGGGTTTTTTCAACAATTATAATTTTTCATTTCAACCTTCACATAAAAACAAAGCAGATATTTTTATGTATATTTAATGAACTAAATTTTAATATTTTACACTATTAGTCCTCATGAATATATATATATATATATTCTCCATGGTTTAATGGAGAAGGAATAATGAACCATCCCTTTCACATATATTATATCTTATTTTAATCATAATTAACTATCAAATACATGCCAAAGATAGTATTGTCTAGTTTATTTGGATGATTAGGTACATAATTAAAAAGCATGAAACAAAAACACAAACATATTTATTTTAACATCTATAAAGATCTCCTAAAATCCATTTATACTTTAAATCTTAGTAGAATAATGTAGGGTATTCATAGATAAAAAACGATGACCTACAATTCCTAGTAAGGGAATATGGAAAAAAATAAGGCATAACTCATGGGATAGAAGGCATAACATAATGAAATTTAAAAACATATAACATGAATAAACATATTGAAGAATAGAATATATAATATGGGATATTGTAACCATCGAAACATATGATTGTGTAAAGAACAAATAACATTACATAATCATGATTCAAGGCTAATTTCCAAGACTATATCACATGATGGACAAAGTCTCATAATATAATTATGTTTACTCCATGTCCGTAAATGAAATATCATGAAACTTAAACTTAGAAAATTGATTTTAGTTTTATCAACCTACAAACATCATAGCATGATCATGTATATTTATTCCACATGATCAATCTGACCTAAATATATCTGTTTTCCACGAAATGAAATGAGTATCACAATCATGTCATGAAGAATAAAAAATTAGCATATCACAAAAATTTCCTTTAAAGATTTGATTTAAATTATACTTATACATTAATAATGTAAAATATTTATAAATCATGTAAAATTATGTTCAAATAATGTTGAAACAAGTAAATATAGATTTTATTAATCTTTAGAAAAGAACACCTTCAGAGTTATTTAAGGGAAAATATTAAAGAGTATTTAAAGTAGTAAAATGTATAATTGTTTACAAAAATCAATAAATGAACATATATTGATTTTCATGATTAAAATATTGTTTTAATAAATATATTGTTGGCCTAAAACATATTATGAAGTGTACTTTATAATTTTTAATAAATTGGGAAGATCCCTTTAATCAGGTATTCTTATTGGGAAGAATCGAGAAGATAACCCTATAATAAATGTGTTTACACATCAAATAAAGATGAATGAATTTGGATAATTTTTTTTGGAATATATAAATTTAATATGGAATAAATTTATCCAATTGTTTTATATTTATATTTGTGAAATTATATTGAAATAATAAGACAATTATATTTTGGTTGTTCTTATAAATTCCCTTAACATATGTCTGAATGTGTTCTAAACTTGTAAATAATTTCCTGGATAATAAAATTGTATCCATTAATTATTTAATTACAAACCTATTATACATTTATTTTATTTAATAAATGTTAATTTAGGGATTCTTTCCTATGTTATGATATTTTATTTCATCGTTCTAGGATCATTCATTCCATGATTTTATAGTCGGTTCCATTAAGTATGATTATGGGAGTTCTTGTAAAATAGGAATAAAAACCGATAAAATTGAATGATATAGTTTTAATAAACATTTAAAATCTTACATTTTACCACATATAATTTATTTTAGATATTACAATTATTTATTATGTAAAATATTATTTGGGATAATTAGATTATTTTTTTGAAATTTCGATCATCAAGAACTAGTTTGGGTTTATTATTTTGTTTTCAGTATTAATTTTAGATCCAGAACAGATAAAATGATTTAATGAACATATAATAATATTATTTAACCATAAAAATTGTATTATGATTAACCTTGAAGGTGGTAATGATAACTGAAAAATCCACATTTATGAAGGCATTTAATTGATACCTCGCAAACTATTATTTTATTTTAGAATAAAAGGAGAAGTAAGTAGTTTGGATGATAGATATTCCATTAATAAAATACAATTAGAATATATATAATTATGGTGTTATAATCATGTTATGGATAGGAGATTTGAGAGGAGGATAAGATAAATCTCTAATTTTAATAGAGAAAGAGGGAGGACATTACCACTTTATTATAGTCTCTTTGATAACCTCCATAAGGCACAAGAAAATGGAATTTGTTGAGACCAGTTAGAAAAAAAAGTAGTTAAGATATTTGCGAGAATATTTGTTCCTAATAAAAGAAGTATATATTATTTACATGGTCTGAGAAAAATTTGGGGTGAGTTGTGGTATTTATAGGGGATGAGAGAGTGGGTCTTGATCATTTTATTCATTAGTTTATTATTTTTGCTCACGACTGCAAATATTTTTGATTCTTACCACCAAAATATATTTTAAACTATGGAGATTATTATATAATGGTACATACATCATCCATTCATTAACCAATACGTGATAATTAATGTATTTTTTAAATCCAATAAATTATTGTATTTCACTATTCACAAAAAAATCAACTATTTTACAAAAAAACATATGAATAAACAGAAAACATTTTTTATGAATATAATTAAAAAGTGGGATAAATTTTTTGAAAATGATTACATAAATATGATAAACTTAATTTTTAATTAACATCATCATATATTCGAATAATACTTAATTTAAAATAATAATTGATTTTATAACACAATAGAAAAATAATTAAGGTCAAATAAATTTATCTTATAATTATAAGAAAACAAAATATTAATTTTGGAATATATTTCATTAAAATATATTTTCTTTTAAATAATTACATTCAATATAAAATTGTAAATAAAAATTTATTTTTTATAAAAATATTATACATAATTTAACATTTTTTAAACATATATTAAATTATTCCAATATTATATGCTTTAAATTATAAGATACCAAAGCTTTATTTGAATATTCATTGGCAAGATTACTATTGTATTGACCAATTTACTATTCCTAATGGTAACATGACTCTTCTAAATGTATAATTAATATTCTATTTGTATGGGTTCCTTAATTTCTATAAATACAACATATTGTGTTCTTTATTTATTAAAATAATATTTTAATTAGGTTCAATAGGTGATGTTTGTGTTTTATACTACAAAATATAATTATAATAAGTGAAAAATTATTGATAATGTTATTGGTCATTACATTATTCCAACAATATGAAATTTCATTATTGAAATTTAATTTTAATTACTAAGGTAAAAAAATTGAGGGTACTTCTTCTTTATTAGTTCACTTGGTTACCTTGTACATTATTAATATTTCTAGTTCCTTCATTTTACATTGACATGGTGAGTTTTCTTATTGGGATAAACATTATATCTAGGGATCAATAACTTCACGGGGTGGTCCTACTAAGAGTGGTCATTTTCCAAATCCAACACCTCTGGATTCAATACATGTGAGGGATCTGGTATGAACTTCCTCAAGAGGGATGTGTTGAATTCAAGTTGTACATGAGACATGTTAAGTGCATGTGCCAGTCGATATGACACATCACAAACACGATCAAGAATCTCATATGGGAATATGTTCTTGGGCCCTAGCTTTTATTTCATCCCAAATCTCATGATACTCTTTAATGGAGATATTTTGAGGAATACCATGTCTCTAAAAATTACCTCGTGTTATTGTTAATGATTCATTTCCTAGATCTTCTATAAAATTTCAGCTTCCATAAGGTGATGATGAATGTTTTTCACATTTTCTAACAATTCATAAACCATTTTATGCCCTAACAGCTTATTTTCACCAACATCACCCCATCATATCATTTTTATACATCTTTTTCATTAAAGGGCTTCATATGGATAAATTTCCATGCTTCAGTGGAAACTATTTTATTGATGACTCAACCATATGAAGTTGATGGTTCCATACTCTATTGAATTTTAGGTAAAATTTTCTAAACATTTTCTTTAGTGTCCAAATAGTATGATCATATTTTCCATTTGTTTGGTGATGATATGTCTCACTGAATTTCTATTCAATATTTATATCAACATGAATAATTTTCCATAATATATTGGTTAATCTCATATCTCTATCGGATATAATCAATAGTAGAAATTCATAAATCCTTACAACTTTTATAATGTATATCCATAATAGTTGATCCAATTATAATTCCTCTCAAACTGTGATAATTTTAGTTGTCTTTTTAAGATGATCCACAACCACACATATATCATTATTTCTACTAGATTTCTTTGGATGTCCGGTGACCATGTCCTTGGTGATGTTTTACCATTTGGATGTTGGAAACGATAATGGTATGATCATCACCTTTGTATTTTTTTCATTTAAAAATCACTTGTTGAAATATCTATAACTTTTATGTATATTCAGTTATATCCTTATTCACATTTTCAAAAAAATAGTTCTCTCGGATATATTGATACATATTTGTGCTTCTCAGGTAATTGGGAAGGGCTGATCTTTGTTCCACATTTAGTATCTCTTTCATTATCTATATATTATATGGTACACATAGTCATGACCCAAATATTACGAATCCCTTCCGATGAATTTTTAACTTTAAATATTACCCATTTCATATAGCTTCCACCTTATTTTTTCCGTCATCATTTCATTGATCATACTTTATTTTCTCCATCAAGGATGGTTGAGAAATTTTTTGGGAAAATATTGATGATTTTAGTTTCATAAATATTTCTTTACTTATCCTATAAATGTTTTATAATATTGGATCCTTTTACATTTTCATCATTTAAATATGTTTAGGATTCTTTATACATAGATAATTTTCAACTTTATTTTTTTTACCAGGAATATAGTGGATTAAGAATTTGTAATCATTGATGATCTCTATCCATTCTCGTTGGAAAATATTGAAAACTGTCGTAGAGAATATGTATTTTCGGATGTTATGATCCGTATGTATATCAAATTTCTCCCAATAGAGATAACCTCGCTATATTTACGATGTTCATATCACTATTTCCAACTCCAATCCTTGTATGGGATAGTGTTGGTTAATAATTTTCAACTTCATGGAGGCGTAGAATATCACATTAGCATTATACATTAGTAAATATCCAAAAATAATCTTTGAAGCATTTGGGTATACAACATAGAGTTCCCCACTTTTCAAAAGTATTAATATTTGTGCAATAATAAGCCTCTATTTCAACTCTTTTGTGTATTCTTCACATTCATTGGTCCATATAAACATTAATACCATCTGATTCATCTTGGTTAATGGGTTTGATAATATTGATAATTTCATAAAAAATCATCGGTAATACAAAGCTAGCCCTTGGAATCTATGTATCTCTATTATATATGTTTGTCGGGGCCACTCTTCAATGACCATTGTCTTGGTTGGGTATAAATATATTCTTTTGCTAGTGATAACATGAACCAATAATGATAATTCCCCCATCCTAAACTCATATTAACTATAATTTTCATAGAGTATCTCCCTTTTCAATTTATTTATCACCTTATTCAAATTCTCCTTATGCTCTCACATAGTTTTGGGTATATATGAATATCATTTATAAATACAACAAAAAATTTATTGACGTAGACTCACAAGACTCTATTCATTATGTCCATGAATATATTTGGAGCAAAAGTGAGTTTCAAAGGTATCTATTTGGTATAATAGAATACATAACTCATTTAGAAGGATGCCATGGTAATATCTTCCTTACTCACCTTTAAATGTTTATATCCCACCGAAGGTCCACCCTAAAGAAATGCATAGCCCTATGTAGTCGATCGAACAAGTAACCATCCATGTACGGGGATACTTGTTATTTATAATGATTCTTTTCAGAACATGATAATCAATGAATAGGTTCACCAATCCATCCTTCTTCATAATGAAGAGGAATGGGACACCCCATAATGAATTACTAAGTTGTATAAAACCCTATTAAAAATTCATATGCAACTACTACATTAGTTCCTCCAATTCAATGGTGGTTATTCTCTATGGATTATCTAATATAGGAAGATATCATGGAATAACATCAATTCAGAACTCAACATCTCAGTCTAGATGAAGACCAACAAATTCTTCGTGGACCAAATCAATGTTTTCCCTCACAATGAGAATTTCGTCAGAATGATTTTATCCTTTTCCTCAGTCTTTTTATGTAGACATACTAAAAGGAAAATATACCTTGAAATTATATGATTATGCTAAAATAGATTAATCCTCCTCCTTACACTTGTACAGAATTGGAGGCGTCCATGGAGTTTTTAGAGTGATCTCCCATTCTCAAAAATTTATAATGGATTTGCATCAGGATTGATAATAAATTCCTTGTATAGAATAAAAATCTACCTATTGATGTAATATTGGATTTTCTAGGAGGTTCAATCCACAAAAAGTGATTGTGGATGGGTTATATACATTGGATGAAATAATTTTATCATTTGATGTTATCAAAAATAAATCAACCTTCATATTTTGTGGTGATGTTTGAATGGTTTTATTAATCATGAAATATATTAATGAATGAGTATAACATGAACCTAATAATATCTTTTCTATTCTAGAATTTATATCTAGGGATCTAGTTTCCACATCATTATCTATTTTATCCTCAATAGTAGTGATTGAATATTCTCTTCTATCATGCATTATTGGTTGTTTTTGTTGGATGCCTCTGACAACCCATGGTTTATGTAAATTGATCTCATAATTCCCATTTTCCTATTAGATGAAACAATTCTCTAAAAGATGATTTTTTATCATAACCTTCCTTTATTCCCCTACATTTGTGAGATTCTTCATATACCTTCACCAACTATTATCTAAATTCCCCTCCATTCCATATTTGAGGAATCTCATAGTTTTATTTAAATATTTTTTTGATTTAGTCTTCCCACACTTTTGAAATATGTGATGTCAGGTTTTCATCCAATCATGGGATTAATCTATTTATCCTCCCAAATTAAACACCATATTATGCTTTTTATCTCTTGGACCATTATACCACTGAGAGTCTCTGGTCTTCATTCCATCTTTATGGAACAAAATAAAATCTCTTCATAGCTATCAAAGTCTAAATTCACCAATGATTTTCATAGATTCGAATTTAGTTTACTAATGAAAAAATCCACCAATATTCCAATTTTCCTAAAAAAAGGTAGAAGAATATCACTCAGCCCTTATAATGTTCACATATTATGACATGATCGACTCATCTTCCTTTTTACATCTTATGGAAAACCCTTTCCATATTATGAATTACATATCTGGATAAATACTTATTGAAATATATTTTCTTGAAATAATCACATCCAATGGAATCTATTTCTTCCTTATACTATGGGTTTTTGATCGGTTTCCACGACCAATGACCTTCCCCATCAAATCAATTTCCATCCTCTAAAAAATTACCTTTTTCTGAGTGTTAAAGGACATAGAATGTCTTCTCAATAGAGTTAATTCATTGATCCATAATTAGGGGATCAAAAGATCCAATAATGATATAAGGCCTATTTCATATGAAGGATTATACAAAAACATTATCTTTCATAGGAGTTGGATGATGTTCCACGGGAATGAGGTTATTATTCCTCACATGGACCAATTTAGCAAGTAATGACATATAGTTGTGAGAACATTTTCACATTATATATGACATATTATTTAAGAAACTATCCCATTACCGACAATATTGATTGATAGTGTGGGTCCTCCTATTTCCATCCATTAACTAGGAAAAATAATGTACATTTATGATCTTTTGAAAACACAGATAATAAGCATATAAAAATGAAATAACGAACATATAATTATAAAATTATAAAAGAAAATTATTTACTAACAAGTGATTTTATATGTTTCTATATAGGTTATCTATTATGATAGAATTATCCCTAATGTTCTTACTAATATTCTCTAGTAAAAACATGCAAAAAAAATATACCTTGCTATCATTCCAACAATAATGACCCTATAATTTTAAACATATTATTAGATTATTTTAAGAATTAGAATCCATAATATACTTGTAAGGTGTAATGAATTATAGTGTATTTCGAAGATAGGTGCATAATTAGAATGCATGGAAACAAGACAATTTTTTTTATTGAATCTCTATAGTTTTCTTATGAGGTCATTTGAGCTCTTACATCTACAAATAATAACCTGGGGAATAAATTGGAAAAATGGATGGGAAAAAAATTCTTGTAAGGGAATAAAAATAGAATTAAATCATAACACATGGGTTATAATACATAGAATGATGACATAGAAAAAATTGGAACATGAATAAACATAAGGTAGAATAAAATAATGAAAATGGGATATTTAAATTAATGAAACATTGTAATTTGATATGAACATTTAACAAGACATGAACTTGGGTCAAGTCAAACTTCCAAGATAATATCACATGATGGAAAATGTACCATAACGAAAACAAGTTTACTCTATATCCCAACATGACATCTACTGACCAAAAATAATACCCAATGCATTATCGTGCTCTCTTGGTGCACCCATCTTAACATTTTCATACACCTGTTTGACAGATGAAGAATTGAATATAAACATAAGGGTTAACTATAGAAAGAAATGGGCGTCGTAATCATGACATAGAGCATAAAAAATAGGTTAATCATAATTGTGACCATGAATGAATGAATTCAAATTAGAAATTAAAATTCCAAAGGTCAAATAATAATACATAATGATAAATTGCGTTTATATAAAGTCAAAACATATAAAAAAGTGTTTAAGAAACATTATAAAAGATCCTATTTAGTGAGCATAAAGAGAAGATATTAAATATTAAGTAAGGCGGTAAAGTTCATAAATGTTTTAATAAAACCAGAAATGATCATTAAAAATTATTCATGATAAATAATAGAGTTTTTATGAAAATATTAGTGTCATAAAATAGATTGTTAATTTTTCTTGAAAATGGGTAAGAAATTGGTTTGTTCTCTTTAACCGAGCCTTCTTTTTGGGATGAATCAAGAAGGGAACCCCATAAAACATGTATTTTATAGTAAAAAAAGGATGAATTTATAAGGTTAAATTTTATTAGAAAATATAAATTAAAAATGAACGAAATATATGAGGAGAATTTATATTTATATTGGTGTAAATAGAGAGAAATCATAACCCAATGGTAATTTTGAGGTTCAGAGAGAACCCCTTACCTTATGCTTGAAAGTGTTAAGAAGATATACTTAATGTCCTGGATAATCAAATACAATCAATTAATTAATTTATTCAAATCATGTTATAAATTATTTTTATTTATTATAATTTTATTCTATTTTTTTATGGATTTGTTTATGATTTATAAGATTCAATTTCATCATTCGGGGTGTGTTTGTTACATGACATTATGACCGGTTCCCTTATGTATAATTATGGGAGATCATCTAAAATTATAATAAAAACTATATAACAAGAAATTATATGATATTATTATAATCCTAGAATATTAAATAGTCTAATATATCATTTCATCAAAATTATAATGATTTTTAGATAAAATGTAGTTGGTGAATTTTAGTTTATTTTGGTGAATTTTTTATCATCATGAACTTGTTTTGTTTTAAAATATAATTTTTTTTATAAATATTAGATACATAATATTGAAATAATATTAATATAAATATTATAACTTTTTTATCATTAAATATTTTTTTATAACCTTCCATGAAGGAGTTAATTATAAATATAAAATCAGTATCCAATATGGTGTAATTGACACCACACGGAAGATGTTTTCATTTCAGAATCAAATGATATGATAAGAGTTATAAAGATGGATATTCCATTAATATAATCATATTAAAAATTATATATAATTATGGATTTGTCATTATATTTTTAAAAGGGGGAGAGGAGGATAAGAAAAGAAAATAAATTAAAATATAAAGAGAGAAATTTAACTATTGAGCGTTGTCTCCTTGATAAACTCCACAAAGCATATGGAAATGTTTCTTGGTGAGACTATAAAGACCAAAAAAGAAAAAAATATTTGGGAGGTAAATATATAATAATATAAAAAATCTATAAGTATTATGATGTATGAGAATAATAGGCGGAGAGGTTTAATATTTATAAGGGGTGTTTTTGATTATTTTATTCATTTGACTATTATCATATATCTAAACAATAAATAGTTTTGATCCATACATCTGTGTATATTTAATAATGAATGATATTTCAGGATAATATTTTTTAAATCATCAATACATATTTCTTGACTCAATATTTCATTGATTTTTTAAATATGATTAATTTCTATATTTCACTATTAAAAAAGAACTATTTTAAAAAAAACAACAAAAATCAACCTAACCATTTTGTGTTGTGTATAATCAAAAAATGGAATCCTTTTTATGTAAATAATTTTCAATATATGAGAAATTTGAATTTTAATTAATATCATATTTCATTCAAAAAATACTGAATTTTAAATTGTATCTGATTTTACAACACGTTGAAAAATTAATTTCTGTCTCAAACAATTTTCTTACAATTATAAGTAAAAAATATTTATTCATATTGCATTTAATGAAAATATATTTTTCTTATAAATAATTATATTAATTTTAAAATTTTAAATAAAAATTTCATTTCATAAAAACATCAATACTTGATTTATCAATTTTAAAACAATTATTGACTTATTCTATTATATATTATATTCATTCATAATATAAAAAAATCATTTATACATTCATATGAGATGTTACTATTTTACAGGTCTGGTTATTATTCCTAATAAACAAATTAATATTCCAATGGTCGGGTCAGTATTTCAATAGGATAGATTCCATGATTTATATAAATATTACTTATTTGATTCATAATTTATGAAAATAAATTTTTTACTAGATTTGATACATGATATATGTGATTTATACTATAACACATAATTATAATAAGGAAAATTCTATTAAAAAATCTTGGATCATTAATGAATGGAAATTATGTGCGTCATTCAGAAGAGTAGTCATTATATAATGTTTTGATAGTACACATAGTCATGAATCAAATATTACAAGTACTTCATCATAAATTCTGAATTCTTTGGATTTCTCATTTCTTATATCTTCCACCCTATTCTAAATTTCCACCTCATCTCACTGAGCATTATTTATTTTCTCTAAAATGTATTGTTGAGTAATAATATGTGATAGTAATGATTGTGTACATTCATTTATGATTCCCATGTCCATCCTTTTATAATATAATAAAATCATATCCATAACAATTCTCATCATCGATAAAGTTATAGGATCCTTTTTACATAGATCATCTTCAACATTATTCTATTTACTAGGATTATGGTGGATTTAGTTTTCATAATCCTTGATTAGATATAAATATCTTCACTAAATCATATTAATATCCTTATTTGTAAATTTATAATTGACGCACTTGTGATCAGTATATATCTCACAGTTCCCCCCCATAGAGATAATGTGGCTATATTTTCAATGAGAAGATCATATCCTCCAAATCCAGATCATATGTGGGATTTTTTTCAATAGGAAATTAATCTATATAGAATAATATGATATCAATTTTTCATTTTTTATCAATAAAAATCATAATCCATTCTTTGATTCATCATTTATAAACCTAAAGAGTTATCCACATTAGGGTGGTGTAAATACCAGTGCATTGAAGATCCTCTTTTTTAACTCGTTGAAGTAGTATTCACATTAATTGGTCCAGAAATACTTTACACCCATCCATGTTAACATGGATATTGGGTGTAAATATCATTACAATTTCCCCCAAAACCATCGGTAATAACCATCTAGACCAAAGAAACCCGATATCATTGTTGCAGATGTTGGTCTAGGAAAATCCTTAGTTTCTTTGGTATTTTAGTGTCAAAAGATATCCCTTTGTTAACATTCCACAAGAATGATGCATTTTACATAAAATACTAAAATTTAATGTATTTTTCATATAGTTTATCCCTTCATAAATTCTGTTTAATATTACCCTAATTCTATTCATTCTCTTCCATTCTTGTGAAGTATATCATAATATCATCTAAAAAGAAATCATCAATTTTTTCGATGTAATATTTTAGTAATCAATTTGTTATGTCTGTGAATATTTCATGGGAATTAGTGAGTCGTGTGTAAATCCATATGAAAATATCTTTTCCACACCACATTTGAAAGGATGTCTTCGTAATATCTTCATTATTCTCCTTTATATAGTGATATCATGACTGAAGGTCCACCATAGAGAAATATTTAGCTCTACATTGTTGATCAAACAATCCATTTATCTATGGCATGTGATACTTGTTCTTTATCATTATTTTTTTGAGTTCACAATAATAAATTCATAGGATCATAGATACATATTTATTCTTGATAAATATGACTAACATGTCACATTGTGATGAACTAAGGAATATGACACCCTTGTAAATATTATCTTTTAACTGATTCATAAATTATTCATACTGGATAATATAAATCCATTATGGAGTCATTGATATTTTTAGATATCCATGTTTATTTTAAATTGAGAACTCAACCACTCAATCATGATGAAGAAAGAGTAATTCATAAGGGAACACATCTTTGTAGTTTCTCACAATAGGAATGTCTTCGAACATGATCACATCCTTTGTATCAATAATTTGGGATAGATATGCATGATCATAAGGAAATAATATCAATATTTGGTTTGATTATTCTGAAAAAGATTCATCTTCCCCCTAAAACATGTTTAGAATTTGAGGATGCCTCATGAATTGAAGAGTGATCTCCCTTTCCTGATAGTTGATGTTAAATTTGTATGAATACAGACAATCCATTCCCAATATACCATTAAACACCACCAATGCATGTATGAAGAGATTTTAGGGGTAGATCAGTCCAAAAAAATTGTCATGGGAGGAATAATATAATTTAGACACAATAATTTTTTAAAAAAATCAATTCTCTCATGTAACTAAACTTTCAAATTTTGAGGTTGTCTTTTAGTATTTCTACTAAACATGAATTATATGATATAATCTATATAGTTGAACTCAAATGTTAAATTCACTATTCATGAATGAATGAACATCTTCCCTTTCAAATCATTATTTTCGAGATACACCTTAGATTTAGTGATATCATATTATCATCGTTGTTTCCATCGAGGTGGTTGATGTTTATTATCTCTAAAAAGACTACAATTTTAACATTAGTCTACATAATGTTTTTGTTACATTTATTTGAAACAATTTACAAAAGAATGAATGTTGATTTGAATAGTCTTTCTTTCGCAATAATTGTATTTTCTATATGCCATTAATAACTACTTTCCTGATTCCTCTCGCTGTAAATATCATGCATCTCCTAGTTCCATTGAGATAGTTCTTGGGTTCGTTTTTCCCATTTTTTTGACACATGGGATGTAGGTTTTTCATTTATCACTATTATTTATATACATTTTAACCCATATTAAGTTAAATCTTCATCTTTTAATATTTTATCCCCCCATACTACTGTGATTCTCCCACTTACATCTCGACCTTAAGATCACAATGAACAATATCCTTATATATGTAAAAGTTTATAATCACCAAATATTTTTATAAACATCATATTAATCCATTATATATGTGATCTTGTTTGATTTTATTGTTTAGTAAAAATATAGAGGGGTATCACAAAATCATTTTGAGGTTTCCATTATAATCCTCGGTAAACTCGTATTAATTATTCATCTGTTTGAGGAATTGGCTCCCCATATTAATATTGGAATTTTTTGGAAAATATTTATTGAAAAATATTTTTTTAATCCATCACAATCCATGGAAAAAATTACAATTTAGGCATCGTGTATTTGTTTGGATTCTACCATTGATTACTTCCACCATAAAAATTATAAAATTTCATCGTGACACTCTCTTATTTTGAGAACTATTGAATAGAGAATGTATTCTCATAATAATCAATCAATTATTTTGATCTGAGGGGATCATAAGACAAACTAATTGTATGAGGTAATTATCACATAACCTAATAAATCAAAATATTATAATTCTTTGTATAAGGTTGGTGTTTCTTATGATCGATGTTATTTTTCATAACAAAAGATAATTGACATAGTTTTATCGTGATGTTCTGATCTCTCATTCCCATCTGGTTGGGAATATCATTACAAAAAAACATCATTTTTCCTTTCCCATTTAAAATTTGAATATGTTATCATAAAACAATACATTATCTAAAATGGAAAAATAAAATATCATTTAGAGGTTGGTTATTTCAGGGTATTATGGTAGGTTCACTTTTTTATAATTATGATTGTTATTTTCAAGATTAAAATAAAACTCTAAAAGTGAAATAATATTTCATAATTGGTTTTTGATAAGTTGATATGGTAAATATACCCTTTTTTAAATCACAATTGGATGGTTCATTTTATAAAACATAAATAGTAAATCTTTAGTTTATTTTTCTAGTTGTTTCGACCGTCACGAACTAATTATGTTTTATTAAAAATGATTTTTATATATTAGTCCAAAATCAGTAAATAAGTACTAAAATTATTATTAAAAAATTATATAACCATGATAATAATATTAAGACCATACTTGAAGGAGGTAATGTAAAACTAAACACATTATCCATGAAGATGGTTAATTGAATTAATTTGGACAATGATTTCCCTTATTTGAGTAAGTGGAGATGAAAGGAAAGGATGGATAGATGACATCCCCTTAAAAATATAAAATTATTTGATATAAATGATACTAGATTTATAATACATTTATGGGTCAATGAGGGTAGGATATGGTAGAATAAGAAAACAAAACAATAGTGGTTGTTTAAGAATTTTTCCTCTTGAATGACTCCTCCATAAATGATACATAAATAAACATGGAGTTGGTATTTTGTTAAATCCAAAACCACTATAATTAGTAAATATAAGTGTAAAAGATATTTTTTATAATAATTATTGATCTAAAAGGCTCATGGTGGTGGAATTATGTGAAAGATAAGGTTCACATTTATAATTGAGGTGAGGGGAACTTCTGAAATTCATTAAAATATAATAAAATATTAAGACTATTTGACATATAAAAGCATAAAAAAATCAACTAAATGATTACGATATGAAATATCGAACCAAATATTATCACTTTTGGTGTTATTTAATATTTTATTTATTTTAAAATAATTTTATAAAATATTAAATTCATGAAGTGTCATTATTTTCATGTATGAAACTATTCATTACTATTAAATTAAAAAACCAAAAAATAGATTAAAATTGACAAAAAAATATTCCATCATATCCTATATGTTTCATGGTAATCTAGGTAATTCATTGATTATATTAATTATTATAAATTGTATTTTTTAGAATATTTTTAATATCATTTATTTCTTATTTTGTTAATTAAATAATTTCTGCGTCATCATTGTGTAAGAATTTCAGTTATATATATCGTCCTAAAAATTAAAAAAAAAATTACCATGATTAATATAAATTATTTATATTTAAAATGAATATTTATGGTCAAACATATCATCCATAAAATCATATATTGAAAATATTATACATGTTAAAAATAACAATGTGGAAATTTTTACTTTATTTTAAATAAAATATGATAAATAACGTAATATCGTCTTAGTGTCCCCAAAAGGTCCTAAATTCAACCCATAAATGATTTTTTCTGATCTTTAATTATTAAATGGAACATTGAAATGTTTTTTGTTCATTTTCTAAACCTTGTCCTTTTAATTTTACCCTTAATTACCCAATTTTCCATTAACCCTAGTAAAATAATTTCAAGATTTCTCTTCATATTCACTAAAAATATAAGGGGTTTATCAACAGAATTTAGACATATTAAATCCAAATATAGAATCTAATTTTTATAATTCAAATGAAAAATCATCCAGAATTTAATAAGAATTTTAGCAATAAAAAATCAATAAAAACACAATTTTTCTGAAAATTCTATTTTAATTATAAAATGTTTTTATTCTTTTGAACTATTATGAGTTACTTATTATTATAATATTCTCAATAAATTCATCCTAGAATAATTTTAAATTGATTATTTAATAACTAATTCTTTATTTATCAAAATAAATTATCTAAATCGGTGAAAAATAAAAATATTTCATTTCTCATTAAAATAATACATTTTTTATGAATATATATTTTTTAAGTATTAATACACTTTACTAGAAATTATGTAGTTAGTTACAATGAATTTTTAAATTTTATAATTTTTTTCTTACTATTCATACCTTCCAATTTAATGTCAATTTTATAATAGTCTTACTAAAAATAATAATATATTATTATATCGTGTTTCATTTAAACTCAAGAATGTGTGCAACACATGCTGTTAACAATATAAGACATGTTTCATAAAAATATTTATTCTTTGTAAGAGAAAACCCCCTTGCAAAATTATGATACCAATTTGGAATTTCAAGGGGTTATAGACCGTTATAATCAAAATGATTACTAGATATATTTTCTTAGTCACGCTCTATGGATTATTTTGGACCTAATTATGATACAATTTGGGGTACATTAAATTTGTACATTATTGCTAGGAATAATACCATATTAGGATTCTAGTGACATTTCCTATGTATTTAGCAATTTTATATGTTTTTATCAAAAGAGTCATCTTATATATGTTAACGAAGGTAGGTTCAATCCTATGCGGCACTTGGGATCATGTGGATCGATATTGTTTTGTGAAATTATATTATACCTTGTATAATTATAAACATTAGCATACACTATATTTCTAGAAACAGATATGATTATAGACATCATTTACGGTGGCCTACTAATTATCACTCACATAATTCTAAGGTAATTAGTTTAAACATGAATAGGATTCGTGGTTACTAGTTAAAAAAATGGAAACCAACCTATGACTGATGTTTAGTTTGGATTTTAGGATGTAGCATGGGAATTTGGGACTATGCAAGAACTCAAAATGTCACGACCCGTCCCAGTGGGGCCCGAGCCACAACTCCCCAAGCCTTCCTCCAATAGGCCTGGTGCTGGTGACTAGAACCGAGTAGGCATGCTACTAACATGGGAGGCATTGCCTATAAACATGTACACACACACACACATCTCGAAGCCCACAAAGATGAAAAGTAATAAATACAAAAAAGAAAAGATGCATTCATACATTAAAACCCAACCACAGAGCACAACATGGAAGTAACGTATAGTGAAGTAAAACCCTGGGCCAAAAGTACAAGACTACCAAAAAGGATGTCTACAACAAATTCCAACCTATAGAAAAAGGTACTGAGACTGCAACCCGTCGCCGAAGGAACACACCTCGGCCTGTCTGATCTCACTAAACACCGTCTGGTCCTGGTCCGCCTAGAATCTTGTCAAAGGCTCGCTCGTCTGAACAAGACAGGACACATGCGGGCAAAGACCGTGCAGGGTTGAGTATAACAACACCCAGTAGGACACCCTGAAAACCAGAAAAAAAATACAACAAGGAAAATACCACAAAGAAAGGTACAGTCAGCTCTACAATGTATATTTCTACGGAACATATAACAAGAATATCCAGATATACTCATACACAAACGACCATCGCGAAAACCGCCACTAGGATCCAGCTCGAAGATTCCACTAAGCACACCATCGAGAGGACATACTCCTAAGTCTGAAGAGAGAGGCATGAAGTACTCATTCCTGGAGAACACACTCCACAAGTACCTTGGGAACAATATGCTCATTTGAGGATCATAGCCAAGTCATGTAGTGATTCCGACAACTCAGTCTGGGTTAATCCACTAACTAGAGGATCAGCGCCTGGGTAAAGTTGGTCAAGTTGATACCATGAACTCTACCTAGGGTTCCAGGAATGAATAGAGGAACTGGATCTATGTCTCATAGAGGGGATTCCAACAACTCTATTCAGGGAGGCCTATTGAAGGGGTCATGCCCCAGTATAAAGGAGTTGATACCAGAACCTTCAAGGGATTACCATGGGTACGAACCCTAAGAACTATTCCAAGTTATAGAAGGAAAGTGGCTCAATCCATGAAGAAAAAGTTACATAGCGTGTAGTATGGTTATACACCCTGTTCCTTGACCCCAGGTATTGCCTATGTGAATGGCTTGTGTCCTTCGTTCAAGCCGGGAAAAACCAAACTACACGGCATGTAGAAAACGTACATGCCGTGTTCCTTGACCCCAGGTTCTGCCCGTGTAACAGGCCCGTGTCACTCATCTCGTCGGATAGAAAACAACTACACGGTGTGTAGAAGAAATCACACGCCGTTTTCGAGCACCTGGGCTCACTCCGTGTACGCTAGCCATGTGCCCATACACGGTCTCTACCCATGTCCGTGTCGCCTGCCCGTGTACCAGTACACGGGTTACCCCATGTATCTGGCCGGGTCTAACCGAGGAGGGGTATACACAGCGTGTCTATGGCTATGTATCATGCCCGTGTCTGTGTACTCCCAGAGTACACGCCGGGTAACCCTACCAAAGAACTCGCATTGTGATGCCCATACTACACGGCGTGTAGTCGGGCAAATTTCAAGAACCACATCTTCCTCTGCGTGCCTCATCCGATCTTACGGATCTCGATTCTGTCATCTGTTCACTGCGAAACACCAGATATCGGGTTTCCTTGACTCAGTGAAACCGAATCCATGGGTTTCAGGTCTTCAATCGGCTCCAAAATCTGATTCTATCCATCTGAGAGGAAATCTTCCGAAGAACGATTTCTTTTGATCTTCTTCAATCCGTCCGCTGAAACCATGGTCACATCTCTGCAAGACTGCTACAGTGTTGATCCTTAATTTTGGGATCGTTGGGTTGTAGAACGGATGTTCAACGATCCGTTGTTCGTCGCCCCACAATGAATGCGAAGAATGCTCATGAAGAATGCAAGAATTTGGGGAAGAACACACGAAAAATCGAGAGGCACGAACCACAATCAATGTTCGTGTCGATATTGGTTCGTCACCGTTAGAAGGTTGAATGAAACCAAACAAAATTCAAGAATCAATTCCCCCCAAATCCCCGCAAAATCACATCCCTCAAGAACGATCGATCCGCGTGCTAATCTGTTCGTGGATTAGTCCACGTTCTTCATGGAAATCAAAGACGGAGAAGAATTAAAATCACAAAAACATCATACCGGGATTTTTTGTGTTTTTCGGTGACGATCTGCTCGCCATGTCGTCATCGCTGTCAAAATCCGTTAAGAACGTTGCCGCTGCCGCGTTGGGGGTTTCCTCTAGAGACTCCAAGGGTTTTTAGAGTTATGGTTTTTGTAACCTTGGACCCTAGCGCACGCATCTATTTTAAATAGGATAAAAGAAAAAATATTTAAAAGATCTCGCTACAAAAATAAAATATTTTTATTAAATATTTTATTACTATTGCGTCAAAAAACTAGATTTCACCACCGACCTGCGCCTGCCGAAGTTAGTCCTCTCCTAAGGTAAAATCGATGTTCTCAACACAACGGTGCCCTCGGATTTTTAATCCGAGCACCCA
Source organism: Viscum album (assembly GCA_963277665.1). Classification (NCBI taxonomy): domain Eukaryota; kingdom Viridiplantae; phylum Streptophyta; class Magnoliopsida; order Santalales; family Viscaceae; genus Viscum; species Viscum album. The sequence goes on along the minus strand of OY728157.1, from coordinate 36,794,212 downwards.
TTCAAGATTTATCCACTTTTTCAGTAAAACAGCACGCGCGCGTAATTTAATTATTAAATTAAATTCAAACATTTGTTCCGGGCTCATTGGGCCTCGGAACTGCATTTCGTCTCAGATCATGGTCTCAAAATAATTCCCATATAATATTAAAATAATAAATGAAAAAATCCTGGACATTACATCACACCCACCATAGGGCTTTTACGTCCCCGAAAATCCCAAACAAGGGCTACTCAAAAAGATGTGGGTACTGCACGTGAATCGGAGCCTCCTGCTCCCACGTGCTCTCCTGGAGATTCTTGTGCTACCACTAGACACGCACTAAGGGAATAGCTCATCCATGAAGGATCTTCTCATGCCGATCCTCGATCTCCACTGGGTACTCACCAAATGTTGCTCCATTGTCGATGTCCAACTCTCCCCATTCGATGACGTGCGATGGATCATGCACGTACCTCCATAGCTGCGACACATTGAAAACGTTGTGTACCCGATCCATCGGAGGAGGTAGAGCCAAGCGATATGCCACCTCTCCAACTCTACTCAAAATCGGAAAAGGGACAATGAACCTCGGAGATAGCATGCCACCTCGGCTAAATCTCCACAATCCCCATCGAGGTGAGACCCGAAGGAACACATTGTCTCCTTCCTCGAACTACAAGGGACTCCGTCTCCAGTCGACATAAGGCTTTGGCTGACTCTGTGCAGTTTTCATCCGCTCCTGGATGACCTACACCTTCTCTGTAGTAGCTCTCACCATCTTGGGGCCCATGAGTGCTGACTCTCTCGGGTCATCCCAGCATAGTGGAGACCTGCATGGTTGCCCGTATAGAGCCTCGAATGGTTCCATACCAATAGTGGAATGATAACTATTATTGTAAGAAAATTCCACCAATGGTATGTGATCCTCCAAGCTACGAACAAATTCAAGTATGCAAGATCGTAGCATATCCTCCACGACCTGGATGGTCCGCTCTGTCTGACCATCATTCTGGGGATGAAATGATGTGCTCAAGCGTAATTGAGTCCCAAAAAATTCATGTTATCCCTTCCACAACCGGGATGTTAAATGAGCATCACGATATAAGATGATGGTGGATGGTACTCCATGAAACTGAATTATCCCCTTAATGTATAGGCGTCCCATGCTATCTACCGAACTCTACTCCCGTATGGCTATGAAGTTGGCCGAGATGGTGAGTCGATCAACGATCGCCCAGATGGAATCGTTTCCCCTGGATGTGCGTGGTAAACCTGTCATGAAGTTCATGGATATCTTATACCACTTCCACTCTACAACCTCAAGGGGTTGTGTCAAACCTACTGGAAACCGGTGCTCAGCCTTTACTTGCTGACAAGTAAGGCACCGAGAAACAAAATCTGCCACACTCTTCTTCATCCCTGGCCACCAGTATTGACGTCGGAGGTCCTGGTACATCTTTTCTATGCATGGATTCTCCGCTAATGGGGATGTATGGAACTCCCTCAAAACCTCCTCCCACAAAGTAACTGGTACTACCATGCATCCTCTGAAAAGGACAACGTGCTCCCTTCCTTCTGAATATCCATCAGCAGCATCACCTGTGGATATCTGAGCACGTAGAGTCTCACATATAGTGTCCTTGCGATGTACTTCCCTGACTCGCTATAAGAGTGGAGGGGTAACAACAATTGACTGAAGGTAAGCTCCCTCATCTCCATCCACGAAGGACAACTGAAAAGAGAACAACTACCTTGTCGCCTCATCCATCAACTGCGAACTGGATTTCCTACTAAGAGCATATGCCACCATGTTCCCCTTCCCAGGAGTATAAACGATCTCAAAGTCATAATCCTGGAGGAACTCAAGCCATCACCTCTATCTGAAATTCAGATCCTTATGAGAAAAGATATATCTCAGACTCTTGTGATCATAGTAGATGGTAAATCACTCGCACATAAGGTAGTGCTGCCACATCTACAATGCGAAGACTACCACTGCCAACCCATGATCATGGGTCACGTAGTTCTGCTCGTGTGGCCTCAATAGAGATGAGCCATAGGCAATCACTGCTTGCCTCTACATCCGGACACAACCAAGACTGGTTCCTGATGAGTCTCATAACACATTGAACTCGAAACCCTCCCCTGGTAATCTCTAGATCGGGGCACTCGTCAAACTCTGTCTCAACTGCTGGAAAGCCTGCTGGCATTTCTCGGTTCATACGAAAGGTTGTCCATTTCGGTTCAAAGATGTAATGGGTGTTGCAATCCTAGAGAAATCATGGATGAATCTACAATAGTATCCCGCCAACCCAAGGAAACTCCGCACCTCTATCACACACCGGGGTGGCTCCCATGCTAGCACTGCCTCCATCTTTGCTGGGTCCACTGCTACACCATCCGCTAAGATAACTTGCCCCAGAATGTGGACCTCCTGTAACTAGAAATAACACTTCGAGAGTTTCCCATACAACTTGTGCTCTCGGAGTGTGTCCAGAAACATCCTTAGGTGTCTCGCGTGCTCCTCTTCTGAAGCAGAGTACACAAGGATTTCATCGATTAAGACCACCACAAACTGATCTAGATAAGGCTGAAAGATCTGGTTTATGAGTCCCATGAACACTGACAGGTAGTTCTTCACACCGAAGGGAATCACCAAGTACTCATAGTGACCGTAGTGACATCTGAAATCCGTCTTCAATATATCCTCTTCCCGTAATCGAAACCGGTGATAGCCTGATCATAGATCAACCTTTAAGAACTATCATTCCCCTCTCAACTGGTCGAAGAGTTCATCGATCCTCAGCAGCGGATACCGATTCCTCACGGTCACCTGATTCAAGTGTCGGTAATCCACACACAGCCTCAAGCTCTCGTCCACCTTCTTGGAAAACAACACTGGGGCCACCAAGGGTGAAATGGTGGGTCTCACAATGCCCTTCTTCTGCAAGTCGTCCATCTACATCCTCAGCTCACGAAGCTCTGTAGGAGCCATCCGATAAGCTGATGCTGATATCAGGGTCGTCCCGGGTTGCAACTCAATGCAAAAATCTATCTCTCGATGGGGAGGTATCCTAGGGACATCTTCCTAAAAGACGTCCTCATAATCATCCACCACTATTGGAGACTGGAAACTCATAACGTCTGTCATGCCAATGGAAAGTCCAGCCAACTAATGTGAAATCGGATGTGCCCTCCTACGCACAAGTCCATCCTTCATTTCCTGGGTCTCTCTTTCACCAAAAAATGAGAACCTCATTCCATTACTGTGGACATTCTGCACCCTTCACCTAAAGTAATGAATCTGGGCATGAACTGTGGATAACCAATGCATTCCAAGAATGACATCGTAAGGCCTCGACGCTACTACCAAGAGGTTTCAACCAAAACTATCACCTCCAAGGGCCAAGTCACACTGCCTGAAAAGGTGTGTGATCTATAAATCTTCTCCGGTCAGTGTTTCTAAGCGTAAGGGTCGATTCAACGGCTCAACTGGAATCTCAAGGTCTCGAACATGATAAGCATCCAGAAAGGAATGACTAGCACCCATGTCTATCAAAACGAAAGCCAAGTTCTAAAAGACATAGAATTTACCTTTAATCATTCCAGGAGTACCAGGGTCATAAGCCTCTGCCGCCTGCAGCTGTTCCTACCTCTGCCTCGGTGGTCCATCCACTCCTCTCATATCAGTAGTATGGCGGGTCGGACAATCTGGAGCGAGATGTCCCCTACTGTCACATGATTAACATAGCCTCTCTCGAGGCTAGCTGGAAGCGCCCTATGAACCATGCATGGTTGATCCCCTGTCCTAGGACCTCATCTGGAAAGGTCTCCCGTGCCTGGGTCCTTAACGTCGGCTCCCTACCGCTGAGGTCTCTGCTCCAGCTCGCCCACTACTGACAATTGTCGGTTGTCCCTACTCTGCCAGGAAGCTCTCGACCACCAATGCCCGCTCTAGCACCCCAGCTTATGTAGGAATTCTCATAGGTATGATGCTAGCTCGGATATCTCTGTGCAAGCCCTGCTCAAAAGTCTGATCTCTGAAGTACTGATCTATGAACATATCCATTGAGTACCACGAGAGGTCGGTAAACCTTGAAGAATAGTCGGACACCGACATGGTTCCCTGCTAGAGCTGAAGGAGCTCCTGTATACTTACTGCTCTCAAGGTAACCGGTGAAAACTCCTCTCTGAGGAGACGCTCATTCTCCGACCATGCAAGAGTCACCTCTTCGTGAGTCTGGATGACCAAACTCCACCATCGCCCTACCGAGCCCTGCAAAAGGCTCGTTTCCTGGATCACCATATGTTATACTGGTGTCCTGACCAAACAGATGACTCTGGTCACTGCCTCATGCCAGTCCTCTCCTACCTGAGGGTCAGGCTCGCCTCGAAACCTAAGGGGTCTCTATCTCTGGAACTCGTGGAGTGCGCTCAGCCTGTGCTCCTCCTCTACTGGTATAGTAGGCTCTAAACACTTCTCCACAGGGGGAGGGATAATGGTCATGCCACCTGGTGGTAGAACAGGGGGGTCTGGTCCTTGTATCGAAGCTTCATCACTGAGGTGGTCATCCTCTTGATCGAGTTGCCAGATCTTAGCAGGTGCGTGTTGCAGAGGCATCATGTTCAAGAAAAAAGATGTATCACAGTCAGTGAGTATATATGGAGATCTGACTGAAGAAGGACATGGAAACCCAAACCCATTCCTATATGATGCATGTACCATTATTTTTCCCGTGCAACTAGTGTTTTCCCTTTCCGAGTCGAAAAGAAAGTTATCAGAGTCCTGGTGTATGGATACGGTGGCCGCCGCACAAACACTGGGGTCCCTGGCCTGAGAGCCGAACTTGAAACACATAAAAGTGTTGCTCCAAACCAACTCACGGACTCTCGGTCCTAAGGTATAACTGACCACCTCTGATACCAATCTGTCACGACCCGTCCCAGTGGGGCCCAAGCCGCAACTCCCCAAGCCTACCTCCAATAGGCCAGGGGTTGGTGACTAGCACCGAGTAGGCATGCTGCTAGCATGGGAGGCATTGCCTATAAACCTGTAAACATGCACACACATTTACATGCACACAAATATGAAAATTAAAAAGTAAAAAAAATAAAAGATGCATGCATACAGTAAAACCCAACCACAAAGTACAATAGGGAAGTAATGTAAAGTAAAGTAAAACCATGGGACAAAAGAACAAGCCCACCAAATAGGAAGACTGCAATAAAGTCCAACCTGTAGAAAAAGGTACTGAGACTGCAACTCGTCACCGAAGGAACACACCTCCGCCTGTCTGATCTCACAGAACACCATCCGGTCCTAGTCTACCTAGAATCATGTCAAAGGATCGCTCATCTTCACAAGACATGAAACATGAGGGAAAATCCCATGCATGGGTGAGTAAAACAATACCCAGTAAGACACCTCGAAAACCACAAAAGAAATACAGCAAGGAAAATGCCACAAAGAAAGGTACAGTCAGCTCTACATAGTATATTTCTATGGAACATATAACCAGAATATCCAGATATACTCATACACAAATGACCATCGCGAAAACCGCCACTAGGATCCATATCCAATATTCCACTAAGTACACCATCAGGAGGACATACTCCTAGGTCTAAAGAAAGAGGCACGAAGTACTCGTTCTGGGAGAACACACTCCACAAGTACCGTGGGATCAAGATGCTCAGATGAGGATCAGAACCAAGTCATGGAGTGATTCTAACAACTCAGTCTGAGATAATCCGCTAAGCAGAGAATCAGTGCCCAGGTAAAGTTGGTCACGTCGATACTAAGAACTCTACATAGGGTTCCTGGAATGAATAGAGGATCTGACTCTAAGTCTCACAGAGGGGATTCCAACAACTCTATTCAGGGAGGTCTGCTGAAGGGATCATACCCCAGTATAATGGAGTTGATGCTAGAACTTTTAGGGGATTACCAGGGGTACGAACCCTAAGAACTAGTCCAAGTCACAGAAGGAAAGTGGCTCAAGCCATGTAGAAAAAGTTACATGGCGTGTAGTATGGTTACATGCTGTGTTCCTTGACCCCGGGTACTTTCCGTGTGAACGGACTGTGTCCTTCGTTATATCCGTGAAAAACGAAACTACACGGCATTTAGAAAAGGTACACGCTGTGTTCCTTGACCCCGAATGCTGCCCGTGTAACTGACCCGTGTCACTCGGCTTGTCGGATAGAAAAAAAAGTACACGACATGTAGAATAAATCACCCGCCATGTTCGAACACCTAGGCTCACTCCGTGTACACTGGACATGTGCCTGTACAGGCAGACTATAGGCCAATCATCCATATTGCTACAATAGGCGGACCACAGGTCTATTATCCATATTGTTACAGAAGGAAGACCAAAGTCTATCATCCAAACTGTTAGGGGGTCCCATAATACATGAAATAGGAAGAGGATCCGAATAAGGGGGCATGCAATGTGTGGAATATGTAGTGTTGGATTGTTTGAATAGAATCCAACACTCCCTAAATTGTGCCCCCGTGGTGGAGGCGCATTAGGAAGACGTATTAATCTGGTCACAGATCATCCCAATTTTCAGACATGACCTCTCTGGAGAGGGAACTGTCACTTCCCAACAACATTATGGGGTATCCTGAACATTTCGGTGTAAATGTCACAATTACACCACTCCCCAAGAAGCTAGGCCAAGGGGCCGACTGTGAGGAGGGATGGGATTTGGTAATCCCTGGGGCTCGACCCAAGATGAAATGTATAGGAATTCCTACATATCTCATAAGGATAAGAATCAAGCCACACATAGTTCTAGAAAAGGATATTAGTTTAAGGACTTATAACTCGGACCAAAGGGGTAAGGGAATTGGGAGACACATAGTAAAGTGGTTGTGAAAACCAACGTGAATGGGGACATGGTCATGCTTACCATGTACTCCTTCGAGATGTGTTTAGGTCCAGGGACCGAACACGAATGTTAGGTTGGGCCTTTGGGGAAGTGCTCAGGTGCTCCTACTTATCTCATAAGGATGAGAATCAATCCATACGTAGTTCTTGGGGGTGCCTTTTAACGTCGTGTAGAACAATAAAAAGGAGGGATAATTCTCATAATAGGGCGCACGTGGTGTGGAGATCTCAAACTTGACATGAATGAGGACGTATCCTACTCACCACGCCACATGGCCCCATGGTCAATGTCTCAATGGCGGGACAGACACGATGAAATAGCGGACCTCACGCTGGAACCTTAGACAAGAGGTCTGAGCATTCCTACGTACCCCATGAGAATGGGGATAAAGCTGTACAAAGTTCTTGAAGGGTGAAACGACACAACATGTTACCTGTTCAAAGGATGAAAGAGGTGTGCAGGTCTAGCCCTCGCACCAAAAAAAGCATCATTTGATATGTCTTGTTTGTTATTGAAGGTGAATGGTTTCTCTTTCATTGAACGACCGACCTAGGTAAAAATTCCTAGCACTGCCACAATAATCAATTCGTAATAGGTGTTTAAAAATGGTATTGTAATTGACTGATACCCAACGTGATGTCCCCCATGGGGAAGTCACCACAATGTAGTGTCATTTTTCATCGTGCATCTGAGATGATATCATCACAATTTATGGTAATGTGGTAGGACCAATCAACACAGCTTAAGGTCGTATGGCTTGGACCTGGGGGAAAAAGCACTATGCAAGAAGGTGCACCTGATGTATATGAGGGTATATCCCCATACCATCACCGTGCGCGATTTTGGGGGAGGAGCCTCAAACCATGTAGCAGACGAAGGTCCAACAATCAGGGGGGCAGGAGACACTAGCTTCCAGCTGAGCTGGGCCTGAAATGCAATTTCTAGTTGACTCGTCATTTCCCATGCGGATGAGGGTCAAGTCGTGCATGATCCTTAGATAAAACCCAAGAAAATAACCTTGGTGCTCAGATCGCGGGAGCCCCGAGAGACGCCATCACACAGCTTTCTCTTCCTGACGTGTGGAGGTGCACTGAGGGTTAGTGCAAGGAGTGTCGGGATTCCACCTTGACACGATGGGGTGGAACATAATGTGAATCATGCAACCAGTATTCAGGGCCTGAAGAAGTTGGCATGATGAAGGAAGATTACTGTTGACCATGTTCGCAACACAGCATCCTGTCGTGTTAGCCTTGGTGACAAACAAATGAGCATCAACCGCTGACCATATACACAATGCGGGATTTGTATCAATTTTTTGTTTGAAACCCTTGGGGGATTTGGATTGGGACGGTAGGAGAGCCCTTGGGAATTGTATCTAAGCTATTATTGGGGGTCCCTCCAGGTGTGAATGATTACAGGGGCACGAATTAAGGGGAGCAAGAAACTTGAAAAGTGGACAAAAACATTCCTAAGTTGAATATGACACTCTAAGTCCTAGACCAGAGTACTCCAAGCACATTAGAGGACCACTAGAAAGGGTCGAAGGGCTCAGTTTGAGAAGGTCCAACAGATGGAGGATTCCCGGGGGAAGGGGGCATGGTGCCAGAAACCCTGTACCTCACCTATGTATCCCCCCACGGGGAGGTACATGCCAGGAGACCGAGGTGACTAGGAGATCTTGGGATCTCTTAAGAGATAAGGTTAGACCTAAAACCTAAACATTCTGGCGGTCCTACGTATCCCATAAGGATGGGAATCAAGCCGCACGTAGTTCTAGAAGCACAGTTTAACTTCATGTAGGAATATGAGAGGAATTTAATCTAGGAATGTATACCGCGTAGCGGGTAACCCATGGTGAATGATGAAATAGTCCCACACCACACCACGCACTATGGGTAAGGACTGGGCTAAGGGGACCGAGAAGGCCAACGTGCATGAGGCTGGGCCTCGGTCAGGAAGGCATGACCAGCTTGCAGTTTAATGTCCTGCACTAAGGACGAGCATGCAGTTTAATGTCATGCAAGACCAAAAGGATACTAGTTTAAGGTCTTAGATATCAGACCAAAGGGGTACAACTATAGGGCCAATTGTAGTTTAAGGTCGTGCTAGACTGAAATCAAGTTTAAGGTCATGGAGAACCACGGGGGCCCAAATGTAGGAACTAATACAATTTAGGGTCTTGCAGGATTGTGATCCAATTTAAGTTCATGGGAGACTGTAGATGTAGTTTAGTGTCATGCAGGACCCTTAGGCTCAGGCAAAGTATTGCATTAGGAACATGGCGTTGGTGGGAGGAGTTACACGCATTCAATCCATAGTCACCAGGGAATACGCACCATTGGGATAGACCTTATGAATGATGAAATGCCCCTCTCATTTGGGCACCAGCAATGGTGGTTTTCTGATGGGAATCATTGACGCCCTGAGGGCCAGTTCCTGATTTCCTTGTAGGAAAGAGTGAAGGCGAACCATCTTACTAAAATCTCGATCCATCCTTCTCTGATGCCTTTCCAGGTTGTGCAAGTCATGAAGTCTATTCTCATCCAGTGCTTCCAATTCAGCTATATGGATTTCGAAAACTCTATACGGCACTTGCTTGCCATAGACCGTGGTGTGCAATGAGGGAAACAAAATCTCGATGGGTAGGACGGACTCAGATCCATACACCATGGAGTACGGGGTCACCTGGGTGGAATTACAAGTCGTTGTCTGATATTCCCAGAGGATGTTGGGGTGCTTTTCCGGTCAACTTTTCTTGTTCTGACCAACCATTTTGTTCCGGAATGTTAGAGAGGGTCTTTTTAAACACCTCGATCTATCCATTCACCTGTGCAAGATAGCTGGAGGTATTGTTGGTGAGAATGTTGTACGTGGCATACAACTTTTTCATCTCAGCCGCTCGGAAGTTGGTTTCGTCATCCGCGACGATATCGTGAGGCACTCCAAATCAATAGATGATGTTGGAACTCACGAAGTCAGCGATAGAATGGGCTTTGACTTCCTTTAGCGGAATAGCCTCTGCCCACTTGGAAAAGAAATCCGTAGCGGTTATAATGAACCGACATTGGTGAGTCATCGCCAGTGGGTAAGGTCCTATGACATCCAACCCCCAGACTACAAAGGGACAAGAATACATGGTAGTGTGGAGGGGCTCCAGTGGCCGATGCACAATGATAACATGAACTTGGAACTCATGACACCTCCAGGAAAAGTATATGCAATCATAGATCATGGAGGTCAAGATGTACCACAGACTCCGGATCTTGTGAGATAACTTCGACCTGGACTGATTGGCACCACAAGAACCAGCATGAACCTCTTGCATGACCTGAAGGATATCGACTCCTTGAAGGAAACAGAGGAGAACACCATCAAATCAGCGTTTGTAAAGGATCTTCTCAATGATGGGACCACCCTGAAGGGTAAACTGCAGCACACGGCATCAGATTTGCTTGTGCTCAGCCCAGTCTGATGGAAGATTACCACGTTGGAGGTATTCAACCAAGGGTGTCCTCCAATTGGGAACTATTTTATTCACCATGTCTGAAGTAACCTAGGCTCTTGACGCAGGGGCACCAGCAGTTAGATGGTTCACCCGTGGGCTACGATCATCCTTCAGGGTAACGGGATAAATGAATCTCCATTGTTATACGTGGATAATCAGGTCGTCCTCTTCAGGATCTGCAAGCGACGCGGCCCGGCTGGCCAAATCATCTGCTCGACTTTTCTGCGATCGGGGAATATGAATGACATCCAGCTGAGAGGGGAACTGAGCCATTATATGGAGGTTTCACTCCATCAATGGCACGAGTTCTGGATTTCATGCAACATAGTCACCATTGACAAGCATGAGGACCAGCTCAGAGTCCCCTTTCACATGCAGATGGGGCACGTCGATCTCGAGGTCCAGCTCGAGGCTAGTGATGATGGCATGATATTCAGCCTCATTGTTGGTGTGGCCCTCAGGAAACAGGAAGAAATATGATATAACAGATTGCTCTGAGGTGATGAAGAAGATACCTAGGACCACTCTGTTGAGCCTCGAATAGTTGAGTCTTCTATCGGTTGGGCTCCGAGAGGCACCATATAAGTGCATCTGCCAGTATGGGATGACATTATCGACTGAGAAGATTACCTCATCAGGAAAACCTAGATCCATTGGATGATCCGCAGAGGATGGGTGAGAAGCTAAATAGTCTGCCAATTCATGTCCTTTAATATCCTTCTAAGGTACGAACCTGATGTCGAACAGCTGTAGGATCACCACCCACCGCACTAGTCGGCTAGTCAACATAGGTCGGTTCAGGATGTATTTCAACAGGTCTACACGAGAGACCAGTTGTACCTCGTTGTGTTGCAAGTATTGCTATAATTTCATTATGGAAAATACGAGCACCAGGAAGCTCTTCTCGATGGGATAGTATCCAATTTATTTATTGACAAGCATGCGGCTGAGGTAGTAGAGGTTGTTCCATGTTCCCTCGTTGTTCTTCTTGGTGAGAAGTGTGTCAAGGGACCATTCCAGGGCGGTCACGTAAAGGACCAGCCACTTCCCAGAAACGTGTGGCATCAAGACCAGAGGATAGATCATATACTTCGTGATTTCCTCAAAGGCGGTCTGACAGTCTCTATCCTATTCATAGGTGAAGCCTTTCTTCATGATTGGGGAAAAGGGCTTACACTTTCCCTCCAGATTCGCAATGAATCGGATTATGTAGGATATGTGGCCTTGGAGACCTCGAAGCTCCCGAATATTGCTCGGGGGAGGCATCTGGATGATGGACTTGATCTTCTCCAGGTCGATCTTGATGCCTTGGTATCTGGAAACAATGCCATGAAACTTCATGGAGGTGACCCCGAAGGCACACATCAACTGGTTCATCTTCAGGTGGTGGGAACGAAAGAAGTCGAACTCTTCCTCAAGGTCCTTGAGATGGTTTCAGAGCTGATGAGATTTGACCACCAAATCATCCATGTATCATTCCACTAACATCCCTATAATTTTCTTGAATATGCGATGCATGGCCTTCTCATAGGTGGCACCTGCATTCTTCAGGCCTAAGGGTATAACTTGGTAAAAAAAGTACCTTGGGGGGCCCTAAAGGCAGTGAACACTTCATCCTCGGGGTCCATTCAGATCTGGTTGTACCCAGAATATCCATCCATGAAGGAGAGGTCTTGGAACCCAGTCGTGGCATCAATCAACAACTCCGTCACTTGATGGGGAAAATCAACCTTCGGACAGTGGCAGTTGAGATCGCGGAAGTCGATACAGCCCTTGATCTGTCTCTTCTTCTTCCAGACTGGCACAATGTTGGCTAGCCACTGGGGGGTACTGAACTTCCTTGACAATGTTGGCTTTGATAATCTTTTCATCTTCTTCCTCAACCATGGCACCATGAGAAGGGTGCATCTTTGTGGGAGGCTTCTTGAACCCATGAAGGCTTTTTGGGAGACCAAGGCGTTGGATGGAAACCTGAGGATCTAGTCCGAGAATCTCGTCATAACTCCAAGTGAACACATCACGGTGTTGTTTAAGAAATTGCACGTACTATTTATTCTCCTTGAGGGACATGGCTGCCCTGACCAATGTGGTTCTTGGGTCCGCCATGCTACCGAGGTTCACCTGCACAAACTCGGCGACTGTGGTAGAGACGCCATCTTCAAAGGCAGGGGGAGCATCCTCCAGATCCTATTCTCCACTTGTGGAGGGATCTTCTGCGGGGGGTGCTGCTTCGGGGCTACCGGACCCTGATGGGAAGCTTGTGCTAGCTTGGCCAGTAGTGGTCATCATATCAGGAGACTCAAGTACCCCTGAGATGATATTGATGAAGGCATTTGATCCAATCCCATATGGTCTTCGGCCCAAGGGTCTATGCTTGATGACATCAAAGTAGTAGTGACGCGTCGGCCTGAGCCGGTTGATTCCAACCCAGTTGAGGAGACACGTATGACATACCGTAGTTGTCATAAGCCTGAAATCCCGATACTGCGCAGGGGTAGGAGGTTTTGGGATCACCTGAGCTTGGTTGGTGTAGGAGTATGAGGTGATTTTCCACCATCGCTTGGACCTGGGAATATGCCTTCCTCCTGTACCCGAAACCACAAAACATTTCCCCATGTCAGGGGTTCTGGCCTCCAAAAGATGGATTGGGAAGAAGTAGGCGTAATCCAAACCTGCCCAGGGATCACTTGTGACATTGGCGAGCTCAACCTCACCTGCTATAATCTACTTTTCCTTGCCCTTGTAATAGTTGGAATCCAGATAACAGGCTTCAAAAAAGGCAAAAGGAGAAGCGTCTCCTTGTAGTGTGCCTAATTTACCATTAAGGGGGTATTTGAGGCATTTGTTATATGATGATTTAACCGATGCATGAAGGTGGATTCATGGCCTACCCATCAACGCATTGTAGGCGGTGTCCTGGGAAACAACCATGAATTCGGTTTTGTAAATTAGGCCACCGAACTGGGTCTTCAAGCGAATCTTTCCTACTGGAGTTTGTTCGGTCATGTCCTATCCCTAGATCCTGAGGTCTGAGGGAGTTAAATCACCCTCATATATACCTAGCTTTCGTAGTGTCTGAGTTAGGATTAGGTTAATCCCAGAACCCGTGTCAACAAGATAGCGGCAGTTTTCCACGCCATTGAATTGTACAGTGATGTACAGTAGGAGAATGTGCACCTATATGGTAGGGTCATCATCTTCATTGGAGAATTAGATAACTGCATGAAATTCGGCATTCTCAATTTACTCAGTGTGGAAGGCTTCTACAGCTGCTACTTCCGTCTCAAACTGGAGGGGTCTCCTTAGGGCCTCGGCAAGCACCTCACACATTTTAGATGATAGGAGAAGAGCCTAAATTATAGAAATACTTTATGGAATGCCGACCAGGTGTATCATAACATCATAGTTTTGGGCCAAACACGAGCCTCTACAAACAAGAGGTTGCTCTACGATTGGAGGCATGACGGTCCCTGCCAGCTGGACCGGTGGCTGACTAGTACTAGGAACGTATCACTGTTCACTAATCGAAGCTCGAAGAGTGGCTGTCGGGTTAGGACTGGAAGGCTGGGGCCGGCTGGTAGTAGGGCAGAGCTGGTCGCGGCACAGATGAGGTGGTTCTTCCTGATGCAGCAACACAAACAGTGGTGGAGGCGGACCTGTCAACACCTGATAAAGGGGTCGGGTGTGCTGATCTATGTATTAGGCCTGCTGCCTGGTCTCAGTATCGTGCACAGCCTGGATCAAGGTTCCAACGGTCGTTCCCTGGCGACTTATGTAGCCATGGCTCCACCGACGTTGGCGACTTCTAGGGACATTGGGAAGGTCCACCTGGCATTCCTCAATGTCGGGTGTCAAAAAGGTATTTACCAACTCTACGGTGTTAACTGAAGCATACCCCGGACTATCACTCGAGGAATCATCCATTATCGGGTAGAGTCTCGGAGGGATCCCCATTTCTGGGGGCACGATGTCGCCAAGAGTGCGGGATGAAGACGACATTGGAAGGGCATGTTCTTACTTCTTGGGCTATCGGTTCTTGCTTTTTTGAGAAGAGTGAGGCTGGGATGATGATGCTGAAGTAGAAACCGCAGCTTCTGAGGGCTCTGGCTGATTCAGGCATGTGCGGATGATGCCATGGGAGCGAGCAACCATCCTGTGGGCCATCCAGTCACTGTACTTCTAGAGCCCACGGTTGGATACCTGCTGCTATTCATCATCGTCGCTGCTACCGCCCTCAGATCTCACAAGGACACATGCTACTTGTGTCGGGGCTAGGCCCAACCTCACTATATTGTTGTCAATATGGTCTTGGATCTAGTCATAGGACACGTAGAATCGCTGGATGGTGTGCCCCAGGGTCCGGAGATAAGGTTTGTAGTTGGGGTGATCAGTGAGACGTGCCTCTTCTGGCTTCCGGCACTCAGGCATCCGCACTATTCTCTGCTCCAAACCACTATGGAAGTAACCAGGGACCTAAGCCTCATCAAACTTGTATGTCTGATGCCTTATGTCTAGAAAGGGTTCTCTTGGAGGTTGGACCTAACAAGGGGCCGGAGTGGCATGACGAGGAGGTGGAACCAGATTATCTCTCCTAGGTTGTGGAGGTGCATCACGCAGAGGCGTTTTACGATTTTAAGGTGGTCACTGCTGGGCCGAAGGATATGCTTAGAGGGGTGGACCCCAATGGGGCTGCGGAGATGGCCTTACTGGTAGCAACTCTAGCTGCGTGGGGGCCTCTATCAATGCCACAACAGCGGGCTCGGCTCTGGCAGCTCTACTTGCAGGGATTACAGGAGGCAGCGGTCGTGCCTGAGTGACATGTTATACGGCCTCTTCGAGGTGCTGATCCTTGTCTTGGAATTCCCAAAACCCTCAGGGGTAATTCTGAGTTATCAGAGAAAGAACCTGCTCTGCCTTAACCTTACCTACACATATTTCTATTAATTTTTCATGAGTTAGTGGCATGTCAAGGGAGCATGTGAGCCCCTTCCACCTAGCGATGAAGTACGCGACTCGGTTATCGGGCCTCTACATGCACATGAAAAGGTCAGCGATGTTAGACTTCTGGGTTGTGGAACTAAACTGGTAGAGGAATTTCTTTTAAAGTTCCTCCCAGATAGTCACAGATCTGACAGGGAGCTAGTTTTACCAGTCTAATGATGGCCCTTCTAGTATCTTCACAAAGTAATGGAGCTTGGTGGCCTCCTGCTGCGCTGGAGTTCCTAAAATAGGCTCACAACTCGAGTTGAAGTGGGACAGGTGTTGTGGCAGGTCTCTTGTCTCATTAAAGGGGGAAAAATTGGGGTTCCCAAATCCCGGAAGTGTTGGCATATCATCCACCCATGCTGGGTATGGCTTGCCGTCTTGTGGGATTTCCACCTCCAACGTTTCCAAAGCCTCTAAGCGGGTGATGAGTGCTGCCATCATATCCTATGGACGCGGGTTCCAGTCATGATGGGAGTGGGGTCCCTTGGGTGATCACGCCGCTCATGAGGGTTAGATGAAACGTATCGCTCCCTCTTTCCATGACCTCTGGCCTCTCCTCTATTGGCGAACACGGCATGATCGTGGTTTCCCGGGAGAATCTCGTCGAGGGGTAGTTGTTTCTTGCCCCTGCTGTCCAGACCTAGGATCACCGTAGTTATGCCGCCGCTCTGGAATGAGTTTGGCCAGAAGCTCGTCAACCAGCCTCTTCTTCTCAGCAAGCTGTTGGTGCAGCGTGGCCTTCTCGGGATCATCCTTTACCTTCTTCACTGAGGTGGATGGGTCGGTGAGCTTGACATCCCCAACGTGTTTTTTACTCATGCTAATATTTCGGATCAGTGTTAATTCCTCAATGGGTGTGGGGAGACCTAGGAGGTTTCTCTGTTTGCGATTAATTCTCCCGGATGGATCCATTAGTGGCCTGTCCTTAGGGGGTGAGTCCCCGTCGAGATGTTCCAAATTGTTCCCCTCTCTCGACAGGTCGGCCATGTTGACCACTGCTACCCGAAGGGGCATGCCTTCAAAACCACTAGGTGAGTCAGGCTGCCTGCGAATCATACTGAAGAGAAGGGAAGAGTAATACCCCCATTCATAGATGTGCGCATGGGGGTGGCTTCCTCAATAACATTGTGTAGTACTTGAAAACTCTGGATGCATTATTGTTGGGGGGCCATGTGGTGGCCAAGTGACTCGGGCTGCCGAACCGCAGGGATTGTTGCCAAGTCGACCTGACGACATTTCTCGCTAATATCCTCGAGGTGTGAATGGATCCCGAGGTAGGGAACCTTCTGATGTAGAAGACAGGAGTGAGTCACCTAGAGAGTCTAGCGGACACATTTAAACTCTCCCGCGGTGAGAGATTCTGGTATATCAAAATCTGATCCTGCGACCGACCAAAAAATCTCTGGGAAGTGGCTTTCTGCGAGGACGGTCCAAAATATCCATGGCTCGGGTTCATGATCTGACCTTTACTAGCTCCACTCATCAACCGAGAATGGCTGGGGAACTGGAAGTGGTGCCGAGGCAGGCCGCTGGGCCGGTGGGCTGGACGGCGGAGAATACGGCGAGCATGCCGATTGGTAGTCGAATCCTAAGACATCCTCCAAGGGCTGCAGTGTCACAGCTGTCACGTCATGATAGGATGGGCTGACGAACGTGCCTCATGTCATAGTGTCGGTACTTTCCGAGGGTGTTCCATGCTACGACTCTTCCGTCGGTCCCCAGAAAAGTTCTCCACCCTCTCTGAATGAGGTAGAAGGTGCTTCTGTAGAGGACAACGGTAACTAAATGTTTGATCCCTAGGGGTAAGTCAAGCCCTCGTCCGCCCTTATATACCTTCGGAGGTAGGTGGGGATCATACGGATCTCAAATTCTGGTAGTACGAGGCTGACGTGTTGCATCCCTATCCATGCCCTTGACTCATGGGACTGGGGGGAGGGCTCCATCGCTGAGTTGTACTCTGCCTCAGAGTCCGAGAAACGGACTAGTCTGGTTTTCGTCAGTCCTTCCTTGGCATTTTTGTTGTGGCGACGATGTCCCACCTTCCTGTACCTGGGTAGCTCCTCGAGAAAGGGCTAATTTCCGTCATGGAGTTCTCTAACCGCAATGGTGCTGCGGCCGCGAGGACTGAAGGCCAGGGTGCAAGGAGCACCGGGGCAGATGTCGAAAGGGACATGGGGAGGACCTCTGTGTAGGTGAGTTACCAGAAATGCAATGGCTCCATACTCACCGCCAGTGGTAGGGGGAGTGGACCATTACCTAGTGTAGTGAGTGATGGAAAGAGACCCACCGAGAGCGTAGTTGTCATAGTGAATCCTTTTACTTTCCAGAATGGTGGCACTAAGAAGGCCTTCACTCTGGATGGAACTACCACGAATTGGTCTGTGGTGGCCATTGCATGTTCCAGCGACCAGGAGAGTCGACCCAAATTTCCTGTAGGGGAGTCGGGGCCTCAATCCGTGTCGAGAATGTAACTTCCCCTAATCAACATGTGTAGGGGTTTGATGACAAGAGTCAGCAGTGGCTCATTCCATATTGGTTGCTGATGTTGATGCCCCAGGGAAGTCATCCTCTTCTTCTCGTGCCTGACGTTGGCGTCGCATCAGATGGGTTGGAGCTGGTGGTGTGGGCACATGGATTGCCTGCTCTTCGGATCGGGGAGTTGGGTGGTGGCATCAACGCGGCCAGGCGGGGGCCCTTGCTGTGAACCCATGGATAGGGTCCCCGATCGGGTGAACTCGTACATTACCCACCTCATCATCATAGGGAAGGGAGGGGTCGAGGCATTCCGGGGATAGGCTCCCGAAACAGTTGAACATCGGGGTGGGGCGTGGTGGCTCCCTATGCGACCCCAGGGGGAAGCGATGGCAGTGAGGCGCAACTGCCTCGAGATCCAAACGGGCCATGTCCCTAGTTAGGATGACCCCTTCCTCCTCGTACCTACGCACAAGGTCATTGATCACCGTCTGTTGGATAATATCTGATAGAGAGAGGGCGCGTGAGCACATGACAATCGCGGCGGTCAGAGCAGGTGTGGAAACTGCGGGACCGTGCGGGGTGGTTGTGCCTGTACTGCCCCTGCCACTACGCTAGTGGGAAGGTGTCGATATAGCCGTGGATGCAGCGATCTGATTCCTGAAAGCAGGGAGATGAACCCATTAAAACTAGCAGGAAAAGGAATCGACAACCAATAACCCAACATCAGTCCACCTTCCATGGTCGATAAGAGGGATACACAATGATGACATCGCAGAACAGAGTGCTCAACATCCTGACCTCCCCAACCCCTGGCGGTTTTCACATCCTGGTGCTAGGTGCCCAGACCTAGTGACAAGATAATCTGCTGATACCCCAAACACTACCAGTTTTTATGTTGAGGAGAAGAGATTCACGTAGGGTTCACCATTTTCTGTTTTCGACGCTTCTGCAGTGGTGCTCGCGCATCCGTCATGCAGTGGAGGACGTGTGGCTTGTTGCCCCACATTCCCGCTTTCCAAATGTAGGCAGCATCCATTCCTTATTTTGAGATGTTGTCTCCTTGAACGGAACCGGGATGATGGGATGTCGATGTTTCCTTCCATGGATTCCTCCTCGGAGCTTCTCACCAAGTCTGGGTCTCCCTCATAGATTTAGAACGTATTTGTGAATCTCTTTCCTAGTGCCATATCTTCATCGACACCAGTTAATTACGCTGCTTCCGTCGAGACGCTACATGGGGTTGGGTCGGGGTAGCAACCTTCGGTGAGGAGAATGGTCACGCTGGGGCGTCGTTGGCATGTCTTAACACTGGGGGGATTGGCATGTCTGTCTTCTGTCCCTTATTATAGGGCTTCTCGAGGGAATGGAAGCCTGATGCATCCCACATCGAACACAGGGACTTGGCATGCCATAGGCATGTATATGAGGTTTTCCACAGCTTCCCATGTTTAACATGGGGTATTCCATGAGTTTAACGTCCTGAGGAGACGAATCAGACTGATCAGAACACTAAGAGTGGATCAGATTGAATAACCCCCGGGGGGAACACTGATGTCGGGGCCAGCACGTGAGCGGATTCCCAAATACTATAGAGTGGATTGGGGTGGCATGATCCCATCGGGATGTGGAGGCCCGAGTAGGAATCAGGATGGGTGATGGAGTGAAGGGGTTTGAGCCTCACGGAGGCTTCCTACGTACAATGCTTTATCATGGATCAAAGTCCATGTAGTTCAGGTATACAGTTTAATGTCATGCGGGATGGGGGAATTTGGGGCATACGCTCTAAGGCGGCCCACAACGGAGTGATATGGGTCTTATTCTCTACGGCAGCCCACAATGATGGATATGGGGCTTAAACTCTGAGGCATCCCACAATGGTGGATATGGGGCATATTCTCTGAGGCGGCCCACAATGGTGGATATTGAACCGAAACTAAGGGGTCATAACAACAGAGTGATGGGATTGAACCTCATGGAGGCAACCCATGTACCATGCTTTAGCACGGATCAAAGTCCACGTAGTTCGGGTGGTGTAGTTTAACGTCATGCGGGATGAGGGAATACAGTTTAACGTCATTCGGGGTGAAATATAGTTTAACGTCATGTAGGAAGAGGGCATATAGTTTAATGTCATGTTGGATGGGCAATTTTGGGCATACGCTCTAAGGCAGCCCAAAGTGTTGGCAAACGGACATGAAGAGGTCGGAACGACCGGGTGGTGGGATTGAACCTCGTGGAGGCTACCTACGTACCATGATTTAGCACAGATCAAAGTCCACATAGTTCACAAGGATGTGGATTATGCTCTGAGGCGGCCCATAAGAGGGTTTCATGGGCGATGCTCACTCTAAGCCCATGTGAGTCACACTCGGTGTGAGAAACAAGAGGCAGCAGGGACCAGACGATCACGTCGCGAAGGATGTGTTCGTGAGAAGCGGATAGGGGTTCATGAGTTGAGTGGCCCATAGTGTTGGGGATTCCTCCAGGAATGAGGCTCGTGGCGTGACAAAGCGCAGAGGAAGTACGGAGGTGCATATGTGATACCTTCCGTAAGAGAGGCTAGGGGCTTACACTCTGTGGCAGAACGTCCCCCGTGGACAAATGCCACTCCGAGAGGGAGGATCTCATTACATGTGAGAAAGATTCTATTCCCGTGGAGATGAGCGGTGTAAAGAATTTCCCAGCTGGGGGGACCCTGAGTGCAAAGCACGAGGTCGGATCACAGTTTAACGTCATGTGTTGAGGACGAGATGCTTGGCAGTTTAACGTCCTACATCTCGGACGAGATGGGTTCACCCCGCACCCATAGGGCTTACATGCCCAACCCCCTCTACCCCTTGTGGGAGGGAAGGCATCAGCAAGGCCATGATGAAGGGGGGCCGCATGGTGAACCATCGAGGGTTCCACGTTAGCATGGCTATGGAAAGAAGCAATAGCCGTTAGCGTGCCTATGCGAATGAGCATAAGAAAAAGAAACGCAACGGGAAACACCGACCAAGTGACCTTGAGGTTACTTCATACGAACCTGGAAGGCCGTACGAGAAAACAATGCATGGCGTGCATGCCCGGTATAGAGGACATCGGGCACCTATTCAGGGAGGCACCCTAGGGGCGTCAAGGTGAGGGGTCCTGGGGTTTGAGCGCAAAGAGAAGTCCTCCGCGCAAAACACCGGGATGTCCTGCAATTTGAGAAGTGGGATTGCGCGTAGATAGGGGGATTGCGCACAATGGGTTTGGATTGAGCGTAGGGGCCATGACCGATCCCTAGAAAAACCTGACGACAGAATTGCGTGCAACTGGGTTTCGTACGCAAAGGAGGGAGTGCGCACCATAGAAGTGATTGCGTGCAAAGGAGGAACCCTGAGGAGTTTGCAATTTTATTTAAGCCGGTGGGATTGCGCGCATAGGCGAATCTTGGGGCAAGGTTGCGCGAAAAGGGTCAATACCTGAAATTCATATTATGCGCACGGGAGTCCAATTTCACGAACTATAGTGGGTCCAAATTCCACAACCCTGAAATGAAAGGGGTCTCCTTCTATTTATTGGCCTCAGGTGTTGCAGAATCCTAACGACACCTGAAATATTCTACACCAGGACCGGTCGGCAAAAATGGTCACACCGTGCAGAACCGTGCAGGCGAAATTGTGTGCCTCACATGTGCATTTTTTCAAATCCCAGACATCCTTTGCGTGGGAAACATTTTTTCGCGCAAGTCCTTATTAATTTCGCACAGCACTTCCGAGCCCTCTGGCCTGGGCCTCCGAGTCCAAATATGACTTCGCTTCGTCATTTTGAAACATTCTCTAGGAGTTAAATAATTTTTCGGCATCTACATTGGTATATATCCAAATCATTTCTTTTATGTTTAGATAAATCATTCCATGTTATTGGAAGATGAATGTTTAAGGGAAGTCCTAATTCATTAGTCTATATATAATGTCGATTACACACACCATCATCATGTACATTATTGAGGACCATGTTTTGGATGGATTTATCATTATTACATTGTTAAATATGGGATTCATGGTATATTTAATCCATAAAGATTACATTTAGGACATTAACTTTCCATATTCTTGAATTGGGGGCCATGTATCCATCCAAACTAGAATTGTATGTGAATTCATCCCCCTCTATTTATTCTTCATGTAATAGACCATACTCTAATTTTATATTTTTCTCTCAAAGGGGATTTATTTTTTTATGTATATGATGTTTATTATCCATTTCCCTATGTTATTCCTCCTGGATGGTATTATGGATAGTAAGACTGTAGTGATATTCCCTAATCATTGTCCTGGTGATGGATATGGAAACAATTTAGTAGAAACCATGAGGTTGTTTCCTATGAAATTCACATTAACCTTGATTAAGTTATCATCCTCATTGTATGTGTACTAATATCCCCATACATATATATTGTGGTGGGGTGTACACTACAAGCATCACATCCCATACATATTACGGATTTTTATTCATTTAGGTCGTGGTGGTGGTAATAATTCCCACATCTTTATGGGAAGAATTTATTCTTATATTGCTATTATGGTAGCCACTGTCATGTACTTAGTGGATTTTGAGGCCTCTACCTAGGAATGAGTTGGATGTCATTCCAATTTAGGGTGTAAGATTCTTTACCTTGAGATTTTACCTATGAAAATTTATTATGTTTTAACAAAAAAATGCATTCTTGAACATCATGGAAACATGGTGATGGATCTTATCAATAGCTATCTCCACATGATTATTCGATTTCTTGTAAATTGTGAGTACATGACGTCACCTAAAAAAAGTAGCATATTTATACCGTAGTCTTATAAATGGTCATTAAATAATGACATTGAAAGATATCTTCAATGATCACCTTGTTGCCCGATGAGCATTGTGAAATGTAGATCTATGTATCCCCCCACCACACTCTAATTTTCACATATAGAGGGGTATTTTTTATCTAGAAGAGGGATGTATAACTAATAAGGTAGGAATTCTAGAGGCCAACTCCTATTTCTCCTCTTTATGGTTTCTGTCCATGGAAGAGGTATCCATATATACATTTTGGTGGACCTAATTTATTTTAATGATATAGTTATTGTATTCTACATAAAATAGTTGTTTGGTATAGAACTAAGGGAGGGTTTCCCATAAGTTATCATGAATGTATATAATTTTTTCTACTTCTAATGACACAGGAATATCATGGTGTAGAGTTTCAACATTCCAAAACCTGAAATTGTTTCTATTCGTGGAAAACTCCATCCATATTACCATGGTTATCTCCTCATCCTATGTAAAGTGTTCCTAAATGAATATTGACAACAAATATCATTTCTATTGTAATTTTTCATGTAGTGTAGGGTCATTCATGATGTAAATATTAGCCAAAAATGATGCATGGTCTAATGGAGGCATAAATTGTAATTGTCAACTAATGATATATTTCAAATGGAAATAGGTATAATTAGTTTTGAAGAGGATTTTTTTTTTGAATGTCTAAGTATCTCATGCTCCGCTAAAACTATAAGAACTCATATAGGAACATTAATATAGGTATGGACATTTTCTAAAGGGTTAAATTATTATAATGAGTTCCTTTACAAAGAGAACCATATAGAGGATCTCCGATGATTATACATGATTCACATCATTGAATGTAACTCTACATAAATTATTATTTTTTCATAGGGAGGTCCACTAAAAAATATACCCTGATAAATAACTCCATGTTTATTATATTGTTTCCTATGGGAATGAATATTATAATTTATGGGTTTTGATGACTTTGGAATGGGAGGACCATCATTATGTTTTTCTTTATTCAATATGTAGTTCCTCCAGAACTAATTTCACATAGAAGTTCCTCATGATTAATCATTATATTACCATGGGGAGGACCTTCATTGTGGGTATTTTGGGGAGGACCTCCACATTTACTATTCATGTTACCCTATAAAGTAGCTTTTCCACCATAAATTTCATCTCCAATTAAAGAGGATAAACAATATTCTTGGTCCAATATAAAACTATTATAATCATACTTAAGAATATCATTACTGATAAGGTTAGTGATATATGCCTTCCCCTAGACTATATTTTTCTATTTGTAATACTTGCTTCTATATATCCTTTATTGGGTTAATAGAGTTCGAACCATGATTATATTTGGACTAATAATGTGTGAAAAAAATATTCATGATTAGGATCCCAATTAAGTGACTCCTCCAATGTCATTATAATATATTGATGAGATTCATGATAGTGGAAAAGTACATGGACTTAATATATCATTTCAAATAGAATATGTTAGAGAACATATTGAGACTGATTAAGTAATATTATCTATATTCTATGTTTTTGTAGAGTTATTTAGGGGAAATTCTTGAGAGAAAGATAAAATATGAGACCACTCATCTGTTTCCATCAATGTATATTAATGATCTTTCTATGCATATTAAGAAATATGATCCTTCTCTTTGTTTGTTCAAAGTATTTTTATATAATATTTTCATATAAGAGAAGGTATATAAGAATACACCATATATTTTATTTTAATATATTATCAATCTATATAAATTTTAATAAGGGAAAGAATAAGAGCATGTTTTAGAGCTACAATTTCCATAAGGATATATCAATGGAGTATCTAAGTGTTAATGAAGGTGGAAAGATAGTGGGTTATTATCCAAATATGATTACAGACATCATGCATGAGACTATGGGCTATAACCATGTTATTTAGTCACTTCTTGGATATACAGATGAGATTAATAATTATGAATGAGAATGGGGATATAATATGTATATTGAGATGTGATCAGGATATCCCAACGGGGTTTATGGTAATAATTGGAACTTGTATATTATCATGTTATTGAGTTTCAATTTTTCATCTCTCTCAATGGTACTCCAACCAAGATGCCTTGGTATAGACATCCGAGGTTGGTATCTCTAATGTGGATTGCATTGTATATTATTGATAAGTTAGTGTTTCAAGGAATTTTTAGTGAAAATATTTAGTATGATCCCACAAAAATATCAACTAATAAACCATATGTATGTATTCTATATAATATTCCATCCCTTTATGAAGTCAGAGAACATTGTTTTTGTTCTGTAGTGATAAGATCTTTCATTAATTGGAGGGGAAAATATATTCTATCTCAATTTTCAATCCACATTCCTAGTTGGATAGACTGTTGGGATTTATCCTTTGAGGTAATTCACAATTTTACCTCAGAGTTGGTATGGATATATAGAATGATTACTCCTAGAAAACAATGTTCATTTACTGACACTGAAGTTATTGAGTATCTAAAAGTGTACCTCTAGGTCTTATGAATAATAAATTAATAGAGTTTGAGGAATAAACCCATCATATAATTGAGTTATGTATATTAAAATATAATTTCCTATATATACTTCTCATTTCTATGGAGATCCTGACATTCAATAGTGCACTTACTAGTTCCATTTTGATGAAAATGAGTTATTGGGTGAGAAAAAAACCACAGTTAATAAAACTGCTTGCGTAATATCATATGTAAAATCATATTTTATCATCATCATTCATATATAATGGATTTTGTTTGTTTTACCATTTTTTACTAGCATTACCCAGTGATCGTGATGTTTTTAGTCAGGTTAGAACTATATTCCAATGGAATGTGGTTGTTGAAAACTTCCAGTGTAACTCCAGGTTATTCATATGTCATGTGGATGGAATGATGGCTTAGTTATAAGGTGGTATTTATGACTTATATAGGCCATTGTTAAATATTTAATTAAAGTCATTAAATAATTAAAAGTAAAAAAATATTACTACTTGTTACATCCGGGTAAGTTACAAGTCAGAAAAATCCATTTTACTTGTGATTATACTATGGTTTAAAAGAACATAATGGGGAACTATAGGAAGTTTCACAACCATGGTATGTGGTAGAAATTATAGTGATGGTATCAGGTACAATATATTGGATTCCTATGTATACCTATGGTTTTATTTATAAAACATGTTGTTTGGTTCAACTTAGTGGGAAACATAAAAACATTTAACATTTTCAAACATGGACAACTGTGGTTCATTTTATGGTTATGAAATCATAAAACATGAAGTACCGTTTTAGGTAATCCATCTAGTAGATATGTGGAGATGGTACTGTTCCATAGATATATATCCTATGCATCATGGTTAACTTGAATCTTACAAAAAAGATTAATTTACATTGTTGAAGGTAATATGTTAGGATAAGTCTTTTTATTTTAACATCATATAGTAACGAAGCTGACATCATGAAATTGGTGGATAATTGAAATTCAATGAGGCTTATGCATGGGTTTCCATTTATGAATCTTCTTATTTGATGGTAATGAAACAAGGGAGGGGTTGGTTATACATCCATGGTACATATCCCATTGTGTAAGAGGGATTTATACGTGATATATCCAATAGAGGAAGTCTTTGTGGAAAATACAATGTTAGAGGAGCGTATGAAAATGAATAAATGATATGAGACATAATAATGAAACAATTAATGAGGATATAGCTTTGTCTTACAAAAAAATTAATATTCCAATATATGTCACCACTTAATATCATTATATAACTATATTGGTAAATATAACTGGACTTATGTGAAATATGGCCCAATAGGGAAGAGTCTGGGCTTACACCAAACCCAAAAACATCTCATCCAACTACAAATATGAATTAAGTGAAATCATGGTTTTAGGATTAATGTAGATTTAAAGATATTATCACAACTAAAAAAATACATTATTCTCAATGTGATATTTATTAAGGGATTATGTTTCAAGTATAGATTTATGACAGGGTCCCATCACAAGTAAATTGTCACCAAAAATATCATTGCAAAATATACTTTTAGTGATGAGGGGAATTCCCAAAATAAATAAATTTTTAACGGAATTTTTATTAAAATGGAGCACATGAACCATCATAGTTAAAAAAATTGAAGGATCTTTTAACCATAGTAAATTAATTTTTTTAAAAATAAATTTAAAATAATAAATTTAATTAAATTTCAAATAAAATAAAAAAATGTATTGAATAAAATTGTAAACATTTGGTGGATGTGGAACATGAAACTATACCATATATATGGTCATGATTAAGTTGAGAACTAATACCAACCACTATTTCATTATTGAATTCATATTGTGTCTATTTTATCCTTACTACATCATCAAATCCTTCCACACTGTTGGCATGAATCTCATTCTCAACATGAATCTCATCACGTGTATGGGATTTCGTGGACTCAGATGACTCCCTTAATTCAAATTATTAATTGAAAGTGTTAAAATAATATTTTAGTAAATTTTATAATTCAAAAAATTCTATAGTGACCACAATCTGATGAAGGTGGCCACAAGTATTCTCTCATGCGCTAGGACCACTGTAAATACTATTATAAATTTCCTACTCCATAATATTATGATGTTCAACTACCTAAATGAATATTAAATAAATATTTTATAATAAATATTTAATAAATTAATAGAAATTAATTTCAATATATCATCAATGCACATTGAATGTACAAATAATGGGTTAATGTTCCACCTCTTACCTCCTCTAGTTATACTTACCTTATGAGGATCTCCTCATAATATTAGCTCAAATTTAGTTTTAATGTAATCAATCCTAATCATAATATGAAATTTAATGAAGTTGATGGGGAGAACTAATTTCATCAAACTCTATGACTCCCACATTCTTTATGGTTTTCCTTCTCTAAATGTACCAAAACTGAGGACAATGATCATCTGTACCCCCATCCCAATCCTCTATGATAAAACACTTAATGCTATAATTGTTGGGATAACATAAACCATGTATTTGTTTTTTAATATAATGTTAATATATTTATATTTTTAGATAACAATTATTTATTTCTGTACCAACCAATGATCTAACATGTGGTGTTGAATGTTAATGGAAATATGATCCCACATCACAGATGACATAGAAAAATAGTTCAACAAAATAGTTATCCCTTGTGAAAGACCTATATAAGAAAATAAAAGAGAAAAAATAAAAAATTATAAATCAATTAGTACACAAATAAAAAATGGAATTTAAACAATTGATTTAGTTTTTTCATAAGTATGTATGGTTCTTATTAAAGTACCTCTTAGTTATTATGTCATGAAATTTTTATTCCCCTTTCGATAGTACAACCCACCACTCCCCTATTTCATTCAATATAGAATGGAAAAATAATTCACATTATATACTGATATATCCAACATTAATTTCTTATACTCAACCAATATATAGATTATATCCTTGATGAAAATGTTTTTCTAGATGTTTTTCCCTACCATTTGGGGGTATGGCCATAAGTACAAATTATTATTCTTCTCGACTATATTCTGATTATTACACTTCATCACATTTATCAATTCCATCTATAAGGACAATATAAACAACATTGAGAATTTTTTTGAAAGGAATGAACCTTATTATACTATTCCACAGACCTCATTTTATTTTTTCATTATTTGATTCAAATTATGGTGTAATTGTTTTTCATTTTTGTAATAAAGAAATACTAAATTATATTTTGTGATATTTGGAACTATAGATATTTTTTTGAAACTAATATTCACATTTTCCACTCTACTATGATTTTACACTTTCATTAACTGTTCTGGTCGATATATGGCTTTAGATCTTGAAATATCATCCTCTAGTCATTGTTGGACTAATTCAAAACTCGTAAAAATTAAAAAGATAATATAATATAATTTATGATGTTTTAATGTATTCTCAGATATTTTATTTTTATATGACCAATAATTTATCCTAGTGGAGTTTCATATTGAGTGAAAAGGATAAACCCTTCCACCTAGAAATGATGACAAAAACAGCCTTATATGAATTTTGGTTTAAAATATATATTTTGAGGGTTGTTTTATGCCTCATCATTGGGAAAATTATTAAATGATACATGATCAATGATATTACTAATTTTGGATAGATCATGATGATCAGATAATATACTAGGTGAATTCTTTTCCACCAATGTTCTACATTATGTACCTAGGATTTTCTACTTTTTGATACCCAAGTGTCCTCATCATAGGTCCACACTCTGATATGATGTTCATAATATGTTATCTATAATATATCATACTATTTATTATCAGGATCATGAGATTCCCAATGTTGGGTGGAAGTGGAGTCACGTTCACCAATTTTAAATATTTATTCCTCTTCATCTAAACTAGTTCATGATACAACTCTATGGATTTCATGTACATAATAATGGAAATGATGGAGTTAAAAAGTATTTGATTCACTATCACCTTTATTAGAATTTGAGTATAAGTAGTAGGTGGAATTAGGATTGGTCATTTCACATCATTCTATTGATATATTGTTTGAATTTTCGTGGTGTATCTCACATAACATTTATACGTATTATTCCCCAAGGCAGGATATTCTAGATTATATTCTCCCACCTATATTGGGTAAACTATTTTTTACGACTTTTGTAGGTTAAAATAAAAGAATTTACTCTCATGGGAAAATTGGACCCTTCTATTGGTAGGGGAATCCATATATTAAATATGTTGGCCTCCGAAAACAATTGGAACATAGAAAAATTATTTCCTCTATGCAATACTGCATTTAAAAACATTTATTTATCATACATGATTTATTATTCAGAAATACAATTCATAGTGGAGAGAGAATTGAATTCTTTTAGAGTTGGGTGGTATATATCCAAAAAATTTCTTTTATGTTTAGATAAATCCTTCCATGATATTGTAAGATGAATGTTAAAGGGAACTCTCAATTTATTAGTCTATATATAATATCGATTACACGCAATGTCATCATGTACTTTATTAAGGGCCATGTTTTGGATGGATGTATCTTAATTACATTGTTAAATATGGGATTCATTGACTATTTAATCCACACGGATGAAATTTATGACATTATATTTCTAGATTCTTGAATTAGGGTCATTTATCCATCCACACTAGAATTGTATATGAATTCATCCCCCTCTATTTATCCTTAAAGGGATAGACCATACTCAAATTTTATATTTTTCTTCCACAGGGGATTGTTTTTTTATGGATCTTATGTGTATTATCCATTTACAATAGTTATTCCTCTTAGGAGGTATTATTGATAGTAATACAATAGTGATATTCACTGATTTTGGTCCTGGAGATGGATATGGAAAAAATCTAGTAGAAAGCATGAGGGATTTTCCTATTAAATTCACATTATCCTTGATTATGATATCGTTCTCATTGGATGGGTACTAATATCCCAATACATATATATTGTGGTGGTGTTTTTACTATAAACGTCACATCCTAGACATTTTATGGATTTTTAATCTCAAGTGTCGTGGTGGTGGTAAAAATTCCCACATCTATATGGGAAGAATTTATTAATATAAAGCTATTATGGTAACCACTGTCATGTACTTTGTGAATTTTGAAGTCTCTACCTAGGCAAGAGTTGGATTTCATTCCAATTTAGGGTGTGATTCTATTTACCCTATGGTTTTTCCTATGAAAACATATTATGTTTTAAAAAAAATTAATTCTTGAACATCATGGAAACATAGTGTTGGATCCTATTAATAGCTCTCTCCAGATGATTATTCAATTTTGTGTAAATGGTGATTAAATGACATCACCTAACCAAAAAAGTATCATATTTATACTGTAGTCCTATAAATGGTCATTAAATAATGACATCAAATGATATTTTCTTTAGATCACTTTGTTGCCCCATGAGCATTGTAAAATGTAGAGTTGTGTGTCCCCACTACTCTCATTTTCACATTTCGAGGGGTAATTTTTTATATAGATGAGGGATTTCAATCTAATAAGGTAGGAATTTTAGAGGCTCAGTCATATTTCTCCTCATTATGGTTTCTATCCAAGGGAGAGGTATCCATATATACATTTTGGTGGAGCTAATTTATTGGCTTGATTTGGTTAGTATATTCCCCATATAATAGTTCATTAGTATAAAAGTAAGTCTGGTTTTCCCATAAGTTATCATCAATGAACATTATGTTTTCTACTTTTAATGACACTGTAATATCATGGTGTAGAGTTTTGACATTCGAAAACATGAAATTTTTTCCATCCGTGGAAATCTCCATCCACATTACCATGGTTATATCCCCATCCTATGTAAGGTGTTATTTAATGGATTATAACCATAAATTTTATTTCTCTAATAATTTTTCATGTAGTGTAGGGTAGTTCATTATGAAAATATTAGCCAAAAATGATGCATGTCCTAAGGGAGGAATAGATGGTAAAATTTAACTAAATATATATTTCAATAGGAAATAGGTATAATTTGTTTTTAAATGAGGAACTGGTTTTAAAATTTCTCAATTTCTAAATCTCCTCTAAAACTATAGGAAATCATAGAGGAACATTAATATAGGGATTCACTTTTTTCATGGAGATAAAATTTAATAATGAGTTCCTTAACAAAGAGAACCATGTTGAGTATCTCTATTGATGATACATGATTCACGTCATCGTATGTAACTCTGCATAAATTAATTTTTTATTCACATGGGAGGAACTCTAAAATATATACCCTAATAAATAACTCCATGTTCATTAGATTATTTCCTATGGTGATGAACATCATCATTTATGGTTTTTGATTAATTGGGAAGGGGAGGACCAACATTATGGTTTATCTTTATTCTATATGGATTTCCTCTAGAACTAGATTCATGTAGAGTTTCCTCATGATTGTCATTATATTACCATGGGGAGGACCTTCATTGGGGTTATTTTGTGGAGGACCTCCACAATTACTATTCATGAAAACCTATAAAGAACCCTTTCAACCATAAATTCCTTCTCCAATTAATTAGGATAAACAATAATCGTGGTCCAATATAACAATATTTTAATCATACTCAAGAATATCATTACAGATATGGTTAGTGATATAAGCATTCCCTAGACTAAAATTTTTATTTGTAATAGTTCCTTATATATATCCTCTATTGGGGGAATATAGTTAGAACCATGATTAAATTTGGACTAATAATGTGTGAAAAAATTCTTCATTATTAGGATCCCAATTAGGTGATTCCTCTAATGTCATCAGAATATGCTAATGAGATTCATGAGGGTGGAAAGGACATGGTCTTAATCTATCATTTCCAGTGGAATATATCAGCTGACATATTGAGATAGAGTAAGTAATATAATCAATATTCTATGTTTTCGTAGTGATATTTAGGGGTAATTATTGAGAGAATGATACAGTATAAGACCACTCTTCTATTTCTATCAATGTATATTGATGATCTTTCTGTGCATAAGAATAATTATGAGCCTTATCCATGTTTGTTCCTAGGATTTGTAGATAATATTTTCATATGAGAGAAGGTATATAAGAATACACCATAAATTATATTGGAATATATTCTCAATCTATCTATATTTTAATAAGGGAGAGAATATGAGCATGTTTTAGTGCTTCGATATACATTGGGATATATCAATCAAGTGTCTAAGTGTTAATGAAGGAGATAATATAGTGGGTTAGTGATTAGTCACTAAAAGTGGCTAATATTCATTGTTAAGTTCTTAATATTAATGTGTTTAAAAGTTCATAAACATCAATTTTAGTCCAATTCAGAAATTGAACTTCATTTCCCATCATTGTGCAATTCATGCTTAAAATGTCAATTTGGGCCCACTCAATAATTTGCTTTTGTAAATTAAAATATTCATCATTTTAATTTGAAATTTTGGGATATGATTGATCACTTTGGTTGGAACATTTTATCTTTTAGGTCCGATGGATTAATCCCAAAGGAAGATGGAGAATTTTGCGCCTGAAGGCAGAAACATGCTGGAAAAAGCATAATGGGCCTAAGGCCCATCAAACAAATGTGGGGCCCAGAAACCAAGCCCAATGAAGCTCAAATTTATACAGTAGAAATATAAAAATATGAGGATCATTTTATTCAACTGTGGCTGGAGCTAATTCTGATGTTATCATGATGATAAAGGGATCTGAAGTTTAGATTTAAATGGTGGACTCGTCATTAATGCGCAGAAATCCGTTCCACCATTTCGACCATAACATCCAAACGGCTGAGCGAAATTTCCTGAAATATTTACAGCTCATAGAGGACACATGGACGAAGATATTTTATATTTATGACACCTCCGGAATCGGCTTCGTCAATATCGAATTCATACGTCAAAATGGAGGACGAATCTGGACAGTTTTCCGGGTCAACTTCGAAATGTCAATTTCCTTTTCACTCTCTTAATTGTTGAGGGGTGAATTAATTGTTGGGGGATGTACCTAAGGCTCCTAATATTCCTATATAAGGAGCTATTGGTGAAGGGAATGGGGGTGGAATTTTTTCTTATCATCTTGGATGCTTTGTTTCATTGTAATGTTTTGCTTCCAAATTTCATTTGTAATGTTTTCCATTTCCATGTAAGTTTTTCTTTTTGTTCTTAATAAACTTCTTCTCTTATATATTTTCCATTTCATTTATTAAAACTTTATAATCACAAATCACAGTGATATCTCTGTGTTGTTGTGAATTAGTTCACACATAGGTGTGAATTTCATTCACACACACGGAGGAGTGCTCATTATTTCCGCGGTTTTAATTTCTTCAATCCAATTCTTGTTAGTCATCTTCCGCCCACCATTGAGAGTATACCATCAATGGAGGGCTAAACCCTTAATGGGTTGATCTTAGGAGGATGCAAAGGCTGGGTTGAATGTTATTTTATGAACGAATTGTTGTTAAATGGATAATTAATTTAAGATATCCATTCTTCAGTTATTTCTACTCTTCATCTTTACTGTGTTTGAGCAAAATAAATTCAATTACTAAATGACCATATACCTCGGAGAGATCATGAATTTGGTTCTCTATGTGTATAGGGGATTAGTAATTGTGTTTAGTAAGCACCAAACCAGAAAATGATGAAGGTAGTGTTATTTTTGAAGAATGGATTCATCAAGAATTAATAAAACCAAAATTGTTTAAAGAAGTAAAATTCATTCAATCCACCCCAAGCATAATCCTAGATCAACCCATTTTCATTAAATTTAATTCACGTAGGTGTCGTAGTGTTATTTAAAACATCTAAATCAAAACCAAAGTTGGCTACTTCATAGCCCATCCTTCACCAAATCATAGCGTCTCAAGGTTACTTCTTCGGTCCCTGTGGACTCGACCCCTACATGTACTACATCGATCGCTTTTACTCGTAGGGTAAATTTGGGCGCAACCAAATTTTGGCGCCGTTTCCGGGGACCCAAGTAAGTTTTCCTAGACACCCACCTTCTATTCTCACCTAACTTCTCTTTTCTCACCTATATTTCTCTTTTCTTTTCCCCTTTCTATTTTCGTGTGCCCAAAAAAATCCAAATCCAAATTTCATTCAACTCCAATAGAGTATCATCAACAATATCCCTTCACAAACTCAGGATGGAATCAGTTTGAAAATCCACATTGGGAATCACCAACCTTTTTTAATCAACCTTTGAATGAATACCCCATACCTGATAACATGAATGAAATTTGTAACGATGAAGGTTTAAAAGATCAATTTCCATACCTATCAAGAATGATTGAAAAGATGAATAATGAGGAAGTCCATGATGTCGAAACATCTATCAATACTAATCCCGAAACAATTCTTCAAAAATTGTGTGAACAAATGGAAAAAATGAATTCAGAGGTATCAAGTTTTAGACAAGAACTACAAAGCATTGAGACTTATGAAGAACCCATTCCCACTCAAGATTTCCTTTCCACTTCACTTATAGAAGAATCTTGTTTCCCACATAACTCATGTGAATTTAGTAAACAACCCACTTTAAAATCTTGGAATAAAGAGTTGGATAATGAAGAGATTTGGTCAGGTAATGTTGAAATTCAAGATAAGGAACATGAAGGAATTGTTAACAAGTGTTTAAATCAGGATGAAATTGATTTTATGAATTCACAAGAGGGAAATTTTTCTTCAGAGATTGAATGTTCGGAATATTTCTACAATGATGATTTTTCAGATACACCAATCACTGAACCATTAGGAGAAATCACAAACATCAAACCCATACCCATTTATGAAACTCATCTAGAAAATTTTGGGGTTGAATCTTCAATTCAAAGGGAACCAATTGTGTTGGGAAATTTTGAAAATGAAATTGATATTGATTATAATTCCTTATCTATTTTTGAATGTCCTATCCAACCTGAACTTAAAATCAATTTCCTTACTTCCCCACTCGGGCATCCCATCACAGGGTACAAACAAGACCTCTCAGTTATCATTCATCCATCTCATGAAACCAATAATGTTGGAATGATCCTTGGTGTCTTAGGAATGACTATAGAAACAACTCGATCAATAATTTCAGATATTCCTTGGATTTTACCAATCATTGTGGAAAATATGATTTTACATGAAACAAATTTCAAAAAAATAATCAATCTCAATCTTATTGAAGTGGAAAAAGATGGGTTAATAAAAATGCTGAAAGTTGGAATTGGATAAGTTGGGGGGTAAAAGTCGAGCCAATGGCGTTAAACAAAAGCAATGCATGGGAGGCAAGCCATGGTTTTCATGTTTTCCAATTATTTTGAATCATTTTTTTTTCATATAATAAATTACCATAAGCTGTTGACCTGTTCTTCTTTTATGAGTAAGGATGGGTATGAAAGGGGAGCGCCATATTCATCCGTGTCACGTGGTGTGATCTCTGAGTAATACCTTACCCAGAAAATATAAAGAAGACAATGTATCATCAGTTTATTTTGTTTTGTTTTATTTTTATGTTTTTATAGGTTTAAAAAAATAAACGGACATGTCGTAAGCCATAAGAAAAATCCATTCACCACCATCAAAGTTGCTGAGACTCGAACCCAGGATTAAAGGGAGACTATGGAATGCGCTATCATCATCAACCACCAGGTGACTTCATTCCATGATTTTCATTTTAAATTTCTTTTTTGAACTCCTCTCCTACCCCCTTCTAGCTTTTCTTTTCTTTAAACACTGGGGACAGTGTTATTCTAAGTTGGGGTGGGGGATAAAAATGATTTTTTTTCAATAAAAACATGCATGAAAAGAAAAATTCCATTAACCTTAAACATGATAACACACATTGAAAACTCTAAAATTGGATATCAAATAAATTTTGCATGCCTTGATTCTGATTTTAATGCATGTTTAAGTTCATGAGCATAGTTTTTGGAAAGTGTGGTTGTCCGATGTGATTTTTCAAAGTTTACATTTTCATCCTATTAATAAAAATGCCACAATGCACGTCTTTTTGATTGTGGGTGTAAATTTGAGTTCTTGGGTCTCTTTCATTATAGCATAGGGTTCTGGGGTCACTTTTAGTTTAATTTGAGTATCCAAAAAAAACAAAAAAAAAACAAAAAAAAATTGAAAAAAAATAATAATGACCACATAGAGCAATGTTTTGTCCAAATACGTGGCGTCCGGCACTTGGGGATAGTGACTCCATAGTTGTCTTGCCCAGAGTTAGGCTTTATATCTCTATTGTAGAGCATGAAATTGACAAAATGTGTGGCGTCCGGCACTTGGGGATCGTGACTCCATAGTTGTCTTGCACAGAGTTAGTCTTTTCATATCTATTGTGGTTAAAAAAAATAAAAAAAAATGGATACTCATCTTAAGGTTTAATGTGATTCCCACCTAGCGCTTCCATTTTTTCCCCTTGAACAATAAAATGGGCCCCATATCTTTTATGATGCACAACACTTTATCATGCTTAATTGGAATTGGATGAAATGTGGCAATGAATTTGAACAAAGGAATGGTCTTGGGCTTGGGATATGCTTATGTACCTAGCTTGTTTTAAATTATTTTTATGGGTTTTCATAATTTTTTTGGTATTAGATATTTGGGTGAGTAATGTGTATTTAAATGTTTTTGGAAAAGGGGATTTCAATTTCATATTTGTAATTTATTTTGCTCGGGACTAGCAAAACTCAAGTTGGGGGGTGTGATTAGTCACTAAAAGTGGCTAATATTCATTTTTAAGTTCTTAATATTAATGTGTTTAAATGTTCATAAACATCAATTTTAGTCCAATTTAGAAATTGAACTTCATTTCGCATCATTGTGCAATTCATGCTTAAAATGTCAATTTGGGCCCACTCAATAATTTGCTTGTGTAAATTAAAATATTCATCATTTTAATTTGACATTTTGGGAAATGATTGATCACTTTGTTTGGAACATTTTATCTTTTAGGTCCGATGGATGAATCCCAAAGGAAGATGGAGAATTTTGCGCCTGAAGGCAGAAACATGCTGGAAAAAGCATAATGGGCCTAAGGCCCATCAAACAAATGTGGGGCCCAGAAACCAAGCCCAATGAAGCTCAAATTTATACAGTAGAAAGATAAAAATATGAGGATCATTTTATTCAACTGTGGCCGGAGCTAATTCTGATGTTATCATGATGATAAAGGGATCTGAAGTTTAGATTTAAATGGTGGACTCGTCATTAATGCGCAGAAATCCGTTCCACCATTTCGACCATAACTTCCAAACACCTGAGCGAAATTTCCTGAAATATTTACAGCTCATAGAGGACACATGGACGAAGATATTTTATATTTATGACACCTCCGGAATCTGCCTTCTTCAATTTCGAATTCATACGTCAAAATGGAGGACGAATCTGGACAGTTTTCCGGGTCAACTTCGAAATGTCAATTTCCTTTTGACTCTCTTAATTGTTGAGGGGTGAATTAATTGTTGGGGGATGTACCTAAGGCTCCTAATATTCCTATATAAGGAGCTATTGGTGAAGGGAATGGGGGTGGAATTTTTTCTTATCATCTTGGATGCTTTGTTTCATTGTAATGTTTTGCTTCCAAATTTCATTTGTAATGTTTTCCATTTCCATGTAAGTTTTTCTTTTTGTTCTTAATCAACTTCTTCTCTTATATATTTTCCATTTCATTTATTAAAACATTATAATCACAAAGCACAGTGTTATCTCTGTGTTGTTGTGAATTAGTTCACACATAGGTGTGAATTTCATTCACACACACGGAGGAGTGCTCGTTATTTCCGCGGTTTTAATTTCTTCAATCCAATTCTTGTTAGTCATCTTCCGCCCACCATTGAGAGTATACCATCAATGGAGGGCTAAACCCTTAATGGGTTGATCTTAGGAGGATGCAAAGGCTGGGTTGAATGTTATTTTATGAACGAATTGTTGTTAAATGGATAATTAATTTAAGATATCCATTCTTCAGTTATTTCTACTCTTCATCTTTACTGTGTTTGAGCAAAATAAATTCAATTACTAAATGACCATATACCTCGGAGAGATCATGAATTTGGTTCTCTAAGTGTGTAGGGGATTAGTAATTGTGTTTAGTAAGCACCAAACCAGAAAATGATGTAGGTAGTGTTATTTTTGAATAATGGATTCATCAAGAATTAATAAAACCAAAATTGTTTAAAGAAGTAAAATTCATTCAATCCACCCCAAGCATAATCCTAGATCAACCCATTTTCATTAAATTGAATTCACGTAGGTGTCTTAGTGTTATTTAAAACATCTAAATCAAAACCAAAGTTGGCTACTTCATAGCCCATCCTTCACCAAATCATAACGTCTCAAGGTTACTTCTTCGGTCCCTGTGGACTCGACCCCTACATGTACTACATCGATCGCTTTTACCCGTAGGGTAAATTTGGGCGCAACCAGTTAGTATCAAAATATGATTACAGACATCATGCATGAGACTAGGGGATATAACAATGTTCTTTAGTCACATCAATGATATACAGATGAGATTTATAATTATATATGGGAATAGGGATATAATACATATCTGGATATGCGATCAGGATATACCAATGGGGTTTATGGTAATAAGTGGAACTTGTATATTAGTATGTTCTTGAGTTTCAATTTTTCATCTCTCTCAATGGTACTCCAACCTAGATGCCTTGACATAGACATCTGAGGATGGTATCTCTACTGTGTATAGCTTAGTATATAATTGAGAATTCTGTGTTTTAAGACAATGGTGATTAAAATTAATAGCATAATCCCTCATAAATATCTTCTAATAATCCATAGGTATGTATTCTATATAATATTCCATCCCCTTAAAATGTGAGAGACCAATGTTGTTGTGCTCTAGGGATAAGATATTGAATCAATTGGAGAGGAATACATATTCCATATCAATATTTCATTCCACATTAATGGTTGGATAGACTATTGGGATTTATACTTCATGTTAATTAACAAATTTACATCAGAGTTGGTATGGATCTATTGAGTCATTACCCCTAGTAATCAATGTTCATTTAACGACACTAAAGCTGTTGAGTTTCTAAAAGTTTACCACATGAACATATGAATAATAAATTAATGAATTTTGAGGAATAAATCAATCATAGAATGGATTTATGTATATTGAAATATACTTTCCTATATCTTCTACCAATTTATCTAGAGATCCGGACATTCAATAGTGCAATTACTTGTTCCATTTTGATCAAAAGGAGTTATTGAATAAGACAAAAACCACAGACAATAAACCTGCTAGTGTAAAATCATAAGTAAAATCATATTTTATCATTATCATTCATATATAATGGATTTACATTTCTTTTACCATTTTTTACTACAATTTCCCTGTGATCGTGATGTTTTTAGTCAGTACATGCTATATTCTAATGGAATGTAGATGCTGAAACCCTCTAGTGCTACTCCAGGTTGTTCATAGGTCTGGTGGATGGGAGGATGGATTAGTTATATGGTTTTATTTATTAATTATATAGGACTATATAAAATATTTAATAAATTTAACCAAATAATTCCAAGTAAAAATATTACTTCTTGTAACATCGGGGTATGTGACTAGTCATAAACATACATTTTACTTGTGATTATACTATGGATTAAAGACACATGATGGGGAACAATAGATGTTTTCAAAATCTTGGTAGATTGTTTAAATATAGTGATAGGGTCATGTACAATATATAATATTCCTATGTATTCCTATGATGGTAATTATAAAACATGTAGTTTGGTTCAACTTAACGGGAAACATATGAACTTTTAACATTTTCTAACATGGACCACTCTCGTTCATTTTAAGGGTATGATAACATAAAACATGAAGTAGATTTTGAGGTAATACATCTATTATCTATGGGAATATGGTATTGTGCCATATATATATATATATCCTATGCATCCTTGTTAACATGAATCTAGACAAAAAAAGATTAATTTACACTATTAAAGGTAATATGTTAGGACATGCCTTTTTAGTTTAACATCATACAGTAATGAAGATTACATCATGAAATGGGTGTCTAAATGAAATTAAATTAGGATTATGCATGGATTTCCATTTATGATTCTTCTTATCCGATGGTAATGAAACAGGGGAGGGTTTGGTTAGACTTTCATGGGACATATCCCATTGAGTAAAAAGGATTTATAATTGATATAGCCAATTTAGGTAGACTTTGTGGCAAACACTTTGCTAGATAAGAATATGAAAATGTATCAATGATATGAGACATAATGATGAGATAATTAATGAGGATATAGTTTGTTCTTAAAAAAATTATAATTCCCATTTATGTCTCCAATACAAATCATAAGATAACTATATTGGTAAATATAACTGGACTCAGGTGAAGTATGGCCCAATGGGGAAGAGTTTGGGCTTACACCAAACCAAAAACATCTAATCCAATTATAAATATGAATTAGGTGACATTATGTTTTTAGGATTAATGTAGATTAAAAGATCATATCACAACTAAAAATAGATTATTCTTAATGTGTTATTTATGAAGGGACCCGTTTTCAAGTATATATTTTTTAAATTCTCCCATCACAAGTAAACTGCCACCAAAAATATCATCGCAAAAGATAATTTTTGTGAGAAGGGGCCTTCACAAAATAAATAAATTTCTAAATGAATTTTTTATTAAAATGGGGCACATGAACCATCATAGTGAAAAAAATTTCTGGATCCTTCACACGTAGTTAATAATTTTTAAAAAAATAATAAATTTATAAAAAAAATAAATTAACTTTCAAATAATATAAAAAAATAAAATGAATAAAAATGTAAACATTTGTTTGATGTGGAACACGAAACTGTACCATAAATACGGCCATGTTTCAGCTGAGAACTAATACCAACCACTATTTCATTCATGAATGAATATTCTGTCTTCTTTATCCTTACTATATCATCAAATCCTTCCACACTGGTGGCATGAATCTCAGTATCAACATGACTCTTATCATGTTTCTGGTATATCATTGACTGAGATGACTCTATTAATCCAAAATTTAAATTAAAATAGTCAAAATATTTTTTAGAAAATTTTATAACTCAAAAAACCTATAGTGACTACAATATAATGCTGGTGACCACATGAAATCTCTCTTGTGATAGGACCATTGTAATTGCAATTATTAATGTATAACTACATGATATTATGATGTTCAACTACATATATGAATATAAAATAAAAAATTTATAATATATTTAAAATAAATTAATCAAAAATAATTTCAATATATCATCATGGCATATTGAATGTACAAATACTGGGTTGATGTTCCACCTCCTACCTCCCCTAGTTTTACCATCCTTATGATGCTCTCCTCTAATAATTAGCTCACATTTAGTATGAATGTAAACAATCATAATCCTGGTATGAAATGTAATTTAGTTGAAGGGGACATCTCAAGTGATCAATTTATATGAATCACACTTATTATGTGGTTTTCCTTCTCAAATTGTACAGAAACTGATGACAATTCCTATCCATAACCCCATCCCAATCCTCCCGGATACAACATTTAATGCTATCATTGTTGGGATAACATAAACCATGGATTTGTTTTATAATATAATTATAATAAATAAATATATTTTTAGATAAATATTATTTATTTATATACCATCAATTGAT
The DNA here is from genome assembly GCA_963277665.1 of Viscum album. Lineage (NCBI taxonomy): Eukaryota > Viridiplantae > Streptophyta > Magnoliopsida > Santalales > Viscaceae > Viscum > Viscum album. Next base: position 36,752,335 of record OY728157.1, on the reverse strand, counting down.
GAAATGTGTGGTGTTGAAATTTAATGGGAATCTGGTCCCACATCACCCATGACATAGAAAAATAGTTGAACAAAATATTTATCCCCTGTTCAAGACCTATATAACAATATAAATGAGAAAAAAGAAAAAAATAATAAAACAATTAGTAAATAAATAATCAAATGAATTGTAAATATAACTAACTAAAATAAACAAGTGAACATACCATTTCATGCATGGATCAAAGCCAATATGAGGACGTCGCTTAGGAATAGGGTTAGGAATCATCAATACGGAAAGAACAAAATCCCTACAAGTTAATGACGAACCACTATAAACACGAGGTTATGTTGATAACACATCAGGCTCATGTCCATAAATTATAGCCTCCTCACGACTAGAGAAGATATCATCATCAGTGTCATCAACCATTTGAAACATGAAAATAACATTGTCATAAAATATTAAAAATTATTATATATATATTTAAAATAACTACAATTAGTTTTTTCATTATTAATATTAATCCTCACCTTTATATATGATTGTATAAATATCATAATATTCATCCTTAGTGTCAACAATTCCCACTATAGTTTCATATTTTTCATCACTTTTAAATTCAAATTCATTTGGTACATCAAAAAAATCAGAACCACTAATGACCTATTACTATAGAGTGTTATCATAAATATTCATGTATTTCTATTGAAAATATTTTCAACGACTTATCTCATCAAAAATATCAATTCCATTGACATTAATAGAACCAAAATCACTTAAAATTTATAATAATTACAAGATTTAATTTTTATAATGATCCACCTATCAATATACACTCTCTAAGAAGAATAAAAACTGTTAAAATATATTTGGTGTTCTTGATGATAGAATAAAAAAGGCTCATTTAAAAAAACAAGGTTTTATATTTAATATAAATAACCCAATATTTTGGATGAACTCACATGCCTCTATCAATAAAAAACCAATTAAAATTAAGCATCATTACATTATTCAGTCTCAGATTACATTATACAATTATTTTTTCTAGCATGAAAAAAAAACTAGACATAATTTTTCAATGAATGTAACCTCACAAGAAAAAACCACTATTAAATTTATTTTGATTCATCACACGCATATGTATCAAATAAAAATCCTTATACATATATTCTAAATAATATTAAACTATTTTCTATAGTCGTTTACCCAATACACACAATAGATTATAAATTTTATTCATATGTTTTGACACCTGAAAAATTAAAAACAATTAACAATAAATATAATAGTAAAAAGATTTCATATGTCAAACCACAAACTATTTATTTCATCGATGGTTGAATACAATATAAAAAATTAATTTTTTGACATTCTCCATGAGTAGCATTTGTAATCTGTGGAAAACAATTCCTGATATGATCATCATATAGTCTATGAATAATAAATTAATTAATTTATTTTAAAAAAAGGTAAATAATATGTGGTAGTTCTACACATTTAAAAAATGGTGTATTTTCCCCATAGTTGAGAAGAACATATATATGAGATTTGTGATTTTCATCATTTGAAGTCCACCACACATGAAATCCTCCAAATCCCATTTAATGCTGATAAGAATATGATATTTTAAAATTTAGTGGATCATTAATATTTACCTTATTTTGACCCATTTAATTATGATTTGAATGATATTCCAGTTGGAAATAATGGTAGAGAAAAAGAAAATTTCCTCTTATAAATAAGCTTCTTCAATTGACCCTTCAACTAATGAGTTAATACAGATCCTTTTTTAAATTTCATCTCAATTATATTATATGGATACATCTATTAGAATTATATAGTCCGTAGACATTATTTCATAGGGATAATGGAATATCAATAGTTTCATTATATCTAGGAAAGTCGGTGGAAAAAAAATTTAGTTTAAATAAAATTCAAAAACCATCATCTAGTAGTCTACAAACTGTATCATAATGTATTTTCTCGAAATAGATATCATAAAAAATGAAATTTCTATCATCACATCCCAAATATAAGAATTCAAAAAAACCTATAAATCCATTAAGTAGACGTCTATCCAATATAACATGAAAATGATGACCTTTTAACATATTGATATGGCTATTTCTAACACATCTAATAAATTTTGAAATATACCAATATGGTAGTCTCAAATACTCAATTAAATTAGAAAATAATAGATATATTCAATTGGAATGTGTATAAGCCTTTCCTGAAATCCCTAAATTTCATGATCTATCTTTTTCAAACAATTCATGTTATGGTCACCTTCAAATTTGGAAAATATCTATATGTGACATTAAATTATCATTGGTCTTACATGGTTTGTCAAAAGCTGTATAAAATATGTTATCAAATAAATTCAACTCAATATGTATGACAAATAACATGTGATGGAATACCAAATCAAACCAATATGAAAGATACAAATAAATAATCTTCTTAATTATAGTTTGATCTTTAAAAAAGTTGAATATTTTTTCATGGTTTATATTTTATGAAATCATAATGGGATGTAATGAATAGATAATAGATTTTCAATCCATAATTGAGACCATTTATTGAGGTCCAAATATTTCAATTTTACTATTTCTGAAATGGCATTTTTTCCATTTAGAATTGATGTTCAATATAAAAAATTATTTGATGTTAGTTAAAGAAAAAATGTTTTCACCCATTGAAAAGCATAAATGGTTTTCAATCTCCCGAACAGTGAAAACATGATTTTGGACAATGGTCACTCTATCCATATAACCTTCCATATGATCAAATGTTAATAATCTTCCCCATTAATGTATCTTTCATTTGGAAATTTTGGTATTGTAACTACATCATAAGTATTAACACCATTAAACCAAAATAAATTTTACCTATTAATCATTGGATTCAAATGATCATGAGTATTCGTTTTCTCATGTCTTTGAATTAATAAGGTAAAAAAAATATATTACATATTCATAAACACCCATAGAGGGATGTTTTATGGTGAATTAAGGATGGTAAGATAAGAATATTGACTGGTGTGGAAACTAAATGGAATGAAACGATCAGTAAAATGATACAATCACATGTTTTAATATTATGAATAAAACAATAGATGTTCCTTGTCAAATTTTCATCATGAATCACCCACTCAAGGAAGATTGCGGCTTTTAATGATTGAAATATTCATTTTGGGTCATAACACCATTGTCCTCATGTTGTAAGACATGAATAAACTCTACAATATAGGTGTAACTATGAAATAAAGAAACAATTAAACATGAATAAATTCAAACTTCTCTTGTTGAGACACATTGTACATTTATCATTCACATCTAGAATAACTGACTAATGACTCATTTCCATCATGAATTAAATTTATTTCATTTTAACATGAATGAATGATTTGATAACAAATACCCAAATTATGAACATGCCACTTTCCCTCAAAAACATTTATAGGAAACAAATTTCAATTAGGTTATAGTGGTTTCACCAAATATAATATTTGATAAAAATAGATTTTTGAAATTCCACTATCTAATTTAATATATATAAAATTTTTAACCGATTCAAATTTTATTAACATACAATCGGGATATAATGAATCCTTAGTATACTACAGACACTAATACAATTATGAGGATTATATCTCAAGAGTGAAGTCAATATCATCCTAAGTTTTAGTTATCCAAAAATAAGGACAAAAATATCATGTTCTAATGTTTGAAACCATGGTGTTTTAGGAAATAAATTATTAATATTTTTATTAGAACTATGTTCACCATGCTGATTCCAAAACAAATAATCTTTTTGAAGGCCAAAACACAATAAATGGCCTCTAGTACTGTAAAATGTGTCAAACCTCCCGAAAATTCTATTTCGTACAAGGAGATATAATATTCCTTTATGAAAAAATTGGATTTGATGACACAAATGATATAAAAGTATCAACACCCATAATATATACAAGATTTATACTAGAACAGTTTCAATTCATGTGTTGATTTATTCATTCATGATCATATAATAAAGTGTTATGGACTTTTTTATTCATATTATCTCTAAAAATAAAAACAATTTTTTCAAATAATTTTATTTCATAAAAAGATGTTCCCACAATAGTATAAAGTTATTAAATTTTAATATTCTTATAAATATTAATAATTTTATCTTTTAACTTTCGATTTTTTCTAATTATTTAAGAAATATACCAATTATAATAAACTACAAGTAATTACAAGTAATATTTTCTATGTAAAAATAATTTTAATTAAGAACAGTTCATTTTTATTAATCAGTTCTAATTACCATAAAATAGTATTATTTACCATAAATTATTACTAATTATTATAATTTTTTACATTACCGCTGATTTTTTGTAATTACATCTAATTTCTATTAATTATCGATAATTTTTAGTATAATTTATTATAATTTACTAAAATTTATTAAAAATTGAGAATAATTTGTAAATCATTGAATTCTCAATCATAATGTGTTGAGAAATGAAAATTTTGTTTCAACCATGTCAATATTTTTCATTGATCATGAACTAAGAATTTAAAACATAATAAATTTTCTATTTTATATTAATTTATTCTAATTTATATTATTTAATATTAATTTATAAAAAATTATTATAATTTAACATATATTTATTAATTTATAAAAATGTAATTTCTTTAAAAGAATTATAAATTTTAATAAAGATTATTAATATATATATTTTTAAAAAAAATATAATAAATCATACTTTTTTATCTCAATTTATTGTAAATTATATCGATTTATATTTGTTTATAATTTTTATAAATTTTTACCAATTTATGGAATGTTATATTAATATTTTAACTAGTTCGCATTTATAAAAAATCATTAGTTTATAACATTTGTTACTAAGAACCACTAATTATTACTAATCACCACAAATTATTACTAATTACCACTAATTATTAATATTTTTCACTAATTAATTCTACTTTTTACTCTTTACTACTAATTATTACTAATTACCAATAATTATTTCAAGTTTCCACTGTATAACACCAATTACCACTAATTAAAACTGAATATAACTAATTACTACCTGGAAAGTCCATCCAAAAGCAATGCTTATTATCATTTATTAAAATAAAAAAAGTACCATAAATGTATATGAAGTGTCAAAAAATGGAACTTGAACTCTACTATCAGGAAATAAAGTTAATGATTATAATAATACATGTCATTTCCACATTCCAAGCCATCAGCAGTTTCCCACTCAGATTGACATTTACCATGATTAAGGATCATGAGAATTTCTTCTCTCTTTGACACCATAGAAGAATATATGGTGGACATGTTTTTTGGTACATTATTATATTTAGTTATTTTCATGTGCTTCGATGTCGATGGAGAGAATCCATCACTATCAAAATCCTTGGTCTTTCCATGATAAAACTGACACCTCAAAAGATGCATGATCACCACTGCTTGATGCCATCATGGGGGTACTGGAATCCACTTCATCATCCATAATTGAATGAGGGTATGCCACCGGCCTCATTGACCCTTTCCCCAACAAAGCCTGTGTAGAGATATCCTATGAAATTTCAAGATTAGTCTGAACATTATCTAAAACTTCCAAGTCATGTTTCATAGCATAATCACCTAGTTTAGAAGTAAATTAATCAACATGAAAATTTTCATCCAAGATTGGACTAGTAATTGATTGTTTTAACGGCCTACCATGATGAGATTTAGGACAAGGCCTCGTCTCCAACGATGAGGCATGTCCCTTTATAGCATCATTCAAAACTGTAGACCCTAGTTTCTTATCAGATACAGTTATTCTACCAACATGATCCACATTAATTTGAACCTAAAATTTAATCCCATAATACATATCATGATGCAAACATACATTAAAATAGAAGAAACCCATTGTTTTACAGTATATGTCATTAACATGTCTAATTTATTGATAGTAACAACAAATATGAGTATTTATTTCATATTCTGTATTAATAAGGATATCATCATATAGTCCAGACAAAAATATATTGTTAACTAAGAAAATGTTTAAGTCATCCTCCAGGAGGATCCTAGTAAACATCCCAAAGTTGGCTGCCTTAGTGAATCTATCGATTTTAATAGGAATAAAAACATCAGAGTTTATATTAGAAAGAATATTTGTATGAAAAAGAACCTTGTTAAAACCAATAATTTTAATCCCAATTTTAGCCTGAGTATTTTTTTTAAGAAAATGGGTTAAAAAATCGCATTCTGTAAAGACTATCATATCAGGATTTAAATAATTTTATCCAATCCCCCATGACATGTGCTATATTTCCTCTTATGTAAAAATGTTGAGGAAAAAGCCTATACGAATTGGTATGCATTTCTAATCTAAATAATTCCATACATATGATAAATTCAGAAACAAATCATCAAATTTCCAATGTTTTCCACCCAAAGGAAGAACAATACTTACACTAAGGGAAAGCAAGCTTATCTTAAATTGATCAAATATCACCACATTGTTTGAAATCAATAAACATATATCACCCTTATCCAAAATAAAATCTAGAAGTACATCAATCATGTGTAAGAAAATTCTTATTTATGGATCTGTTTCAACTTCTGCAAAGCTATGGATCCTCTTATTATTCATGTTAGCAGAAATGACCCCATTTGTTATTGTTAAAGCACTAACCCAAGATCATTTGCACAGGTAGTAAAAAAAATATTATGCAACTAATTATTAATAATTAACACAGATTTTTACTAATCAATACTAGTTATTTCTAATTATTAAAAATTATTAATAATTAATCGAAATTATTACTAATTATTGATAATTAACACTACAAATTTCTTATTATTACTAAATTTTAGAAATTCATACTATGTAGCACTAATTATTAATAATTAACACTAATTGTTACTAACTTTTACAAATTTTTACTAACTTTTCTAATTTTTATTAATTTCCAATAATTATTACTCTTATTTCAAGTCTTGTTTTTTATATTATTAATTAGAGCCATATAAGTTGTCCATCAACCCCATCTCATGATTGATGAAAATTATTGAGGACCATATCATCTTCACAAAAAATATTTTTACAATCATCTGGTCAATATACTAATGTGGTGAATAAATTTATTCTTTAATCCAACAAACCTTTTTCTCTAATGTATCTGCTACATAGTACACATTTATTTTTTAGTTCCTCACATGAATCCCTTGATTGGAGAAACTAATAGATCTCATAATGAAATAGGAAAAATCACATAGAACAATGTCCTAATTTTTATGAATTAAAACCAAACCTACAATGTTTGATTCTTCGTCATAAATATCAATATTATGACGGTCTCATAGCATGAGACATGTGTCTAGGGCTCCTGACTCTACCATGATAAGGTTAACTATACTATAAAATAAAAAATACACAATATAACTGATCACCTATTTTCTATAATAAGGCCTCCTAGTATAATCAATCAATCCATACAAGATCCATAAACATTTAACACATTCCCCATGTCTGGGGGCTTCCAGCTTACTTTCATAACCTAAACACTCCACCTGGTATCACAAAAATTGAGGAATGATCCTATAAGTTTCCTCTTGAGTTATTGGTAATTCATACCACCCATTAATAGGGACCCCATATCTGCAATAAACATTTTTAAGTGAACTCAAAAAATTCCAATCCAGTTTTCATCCCTTCTCTTTCCAATTAACTTGCCTCCGACAGAATCTAACATGCCATAGTAAATCCCATGGAACAAATCATGCAACATGTACCATTATGTTCCCTACCATTAAACCAAGATTCCAGAATCCCCATGACTGACAAGTCACCATCCTCTACATTCTTTAATTACCTCAATAAATTAGTTATCATTGACACCCAATAACCCAAGAATAAGATTTGTTAGGTCAATTATTTATTTGGTTTATTACAACATTAAAACCCAGATGAAAATTACACCCCTTTCTTTTATATGTGATCATGTGTTCGGGATGAATTATCCCTTATTCTATATACCATAATATCCAACATACATGTAATTTTGATTCATGATAATTGGTTTTTCAAATTATCAAACTTACTTGTTAAACATATCTGCTTTATATACTCCTTCAAAAAAATTACCTGAGGCTCAACTCATAAAAATGAATAAATAAAACTCCTCATTATTCTTAATATTTTCATAAAAATTAATTTTTTCATTATTTATAATGGGTTTGATAAATTTTGGAAACATTATCACTTCATTGAATGTTATATTTGGAACTAGAAACCTTGGGAATTATAGAATATCACATTCCCAAACTTGTTACCCAAAATTCAGAACATTGCAGCCCATTATTCATTTAGGAACACCCCTAATAACAGAAAAGTGTTATATCATACACTACAAAAGGATTGTAATCCTCTAATTAAAATTTGATCATACACCCCAATAACCATGTTACATATCATTGACGAGTATGGGAAATAATCATGAACCATCAATTACCTCCAAATCCAACATTTCCTGGATTGCTTACATCGTCTTTGTCTTTCTAATAAGATCAATTCCTCCTTCATCAACTTGATTTTTATTTCACTTCCACGAATCCTAATGACATCAACTTATCAGATTAGAATTACATAAATTTTATTAAAACATTTTCCATCCTATAAGTTATCCCCTTCAAAATCCTTATTATAGATAATATATGCATTGTAATGGACGTCAATACACTATTTATAATTGGTATTCTCCCTCTAAATTATAATAACCTATAAATAAAATTACCTACATGACCCATGATCCGATTGATAAAATCATCAAAAAATGACTTATTGTTCTTCCATTTGGGAGAGGGGCTCATAAAAACCCATTGGAAGTTCCAATCTCTAGATTACTTGCTTCTCTATAATGACATTACTATGTATGGATAGTCCATTATTGGATATATGTAAATTTATTTTTATATTAGCGATGCTTTGCCTTCATAAAATTCTGTACTTCTCCATAACATTCATAAATACTCAAATTGATATTTTCTTCCATTAAATAATATTAACATGTCACCATAAAACATAAAATGAGTCCCTATAGAGCTCCTCAATATGTTCTTTTATGAAAAAATTTTAAATTCCTCAATCCAAAACATTAAATTACTAGTAATAACACCATGATCGAAGATAAAAAATCAATGAGATAAAGCATTCCATGTTCTAAATCCTCTCACCTTTTTAGCGTGTTCAAAGCCTTTCTCCCAAAGTGATATCATAATCTATTATGATTCAAAAAACTAGAAACACATATCATAGAACCACTCATGAAAACCAAACATCCTAATCACCCTTATAATATGAAATTCTATTCCAATATATCATAAGCCTTTTCTATGTCACCATTTAATTTTACATTAGTACCAATTTTCTTTTTATTTATATCCTCCACCATTTCCTTGGCAAAGACAATTTCCCCTTCTATGGTTCTCCAATTCACAAATCCAATATTCTCCATCAAAATGATTTTTTTTGTTTATTACTTATTATCCTATTAATAATACTTTTAAGGATATTATATGTAAATAATATGAAGAAAAATTTCTATATATTGGTTCCGTTGGGTCGGAACAAAACGGGAAGGATGACAAGAGGGGGGGTGAATTGCCTTTTAAAAAATGATTAACAAATTAAAATCAAAGTACAGAATGCAGCGGAAATAAATGAGGCAAGACACAAGAAATTGATAACGGAGTTCGGCCAAAACCCGGCCTACGTCTCCGCTCCCAACTCAACCGTTGAGAGATTCCTACCGCTTGCTTTTCAATAGTTTTAGCAAGAAACCCACTTGGCTTTGAGGTAGCACTAGGACCTATTACAGCTTGCTTTTGTTGGTTAAGCAAGAACCCACTTGCTTTCAATGGAATAGCAAGAACCCACTAGCCTTCTTACAGGTGAAGGCTAGCTCACCTATGACACAAGCCTTTTAAATGGAAAGGCTTGAAGAAAAATCTTCACACCTTAATGGTGATGTGAAACCCAAAAGAAAGAGGGATGAGGAAAGAGTTTGGGGTTTGTAGGCACAAACCCAAATTTAAGCTCAAAAGAAATAAAACAATAAAACCCGTATGTTGAGAAGCCTTGGGCGCCTTTGATTGATTGGAGATGTTGAAGGCCGCTTCCAAGCTTCTTTGAAGGAGCTCCTTGGATGTGGAAGTTGTTGGAACAAGGTGGGTTCCTTTGAAAGAAGTCGCCGGAGGTTGGCCAAATGATGAGAATTGTGTCCGTTGGCTTGGTTATGGTTCCGGTAGGTGTCTGGGGCTTCCTTGGCCTTTATTTATAGGCATGGAACCCTTGGGGAGGCTTCGGAGCCGTTGGAGAGGCTAAAAGAGCCGTTGGGAGCCAAGTGGGCCAGCCTGGTCAAACTGCAACGGCTAGTTTGACTGGCTCCACCGGCTGGCCGGTACAGTCCCACCGGCTGGCCGGTGTGTGCAAAAAGGCATAGGATTCGGGCTCAGCCTCCACCGGCTGGCCGGTGCTGAGGCCACCGGTTGGCCGGTGTGGAGACAGTAGCTCCCACTGTTCTGCTGTGTGCCACCGGCTGGCCGGTGCTGAGGCCACCGGTTGGCCGGTGGTGAGGCAGTAGCTTCCTTTTCTGTGCAGGTGTCACCGGCTGGCCGCTGGTGTGCCACCGGTTGGCCGGTGGTCTGGACAGAAGGATGCCTTCTGTCCAGGCTCCAGCGGCTGGCCGGTGGTGAAGCCACCGGTTGGCCGGTGGACTGAAAATCAGTCCATTTGTGCCTTCTTGCTTTCCTGGCCCAACTCCTTGGCCACCTGAGATGATTCCTATCAACCAAAAACACTTGAAAGAGGATTAGATAAATATGAGGGTGATTGTGATCATGAAAATAAAACCTTGAGGGGTTCGAGAGGTACAACAATCTCCCCCTATTTTGATGATCACAATCACCGAAACAAACAATGAAAAAAAACTGAAATGAAAGGCATGCTTTAAATGATAAATTGAAAATAAATACTAAGCATGAGAGAAAAGATTATCCCCCAATCAATCAAGAGATTTCTCCCCCTTTGTGATTATCAAAATAGCGTGGGGCATAAAACTTGATTGACGGAAAGGGTTTGAAAAACTAGAGATGAGAATTGAAAGATTTGAATCAAGAATTGAAATGAAAAATTGAATAACAGTTTGAATTGAAAATTTTGATACCAAGAGTTGAAATTGAAAGTTTGAATTGAAAATTTTGAATTGAAAATTTGAAATGAAAATTTTGAATGAAAATTTTTAATTCACAAAAAGGCTTAAAAGAACCTAACTCCCCCTAAATGAAGACAATAAATCACCGGGGAGAGGGATTTTGAAAAGAGACAATTTTAGGCCCGGAGAGACTCGCTAGAAGGGATTTTTCAATCCATACTTGTCTCATGGCGGGTCTTCTCCTATAAAATTCTTCCGAAAAGAAAATACTTTTGGGTTGACCATAGCGGGCATTTTTACAATTACATTCATAAATAAGGTGCCCGGGTTTTTTACAATAATTGAAAAATTTATAACTAGAGCTCCCCCTTACAAAAACAGTTGGAGCATGGGAGGAGGAAGCTACATTGGTATATCCTAGCCCTTGGGTGGTTCTTGAAATTCGTTGGGAACCAAGCAATTTTGAAATATTTTGTTCTCCTTGGGTGAATTTGGCTAGGGATTCTCTAAGGTCCTTGATGGTTGATTCCAAAGAATCAACATTGGGAAAATTTTGGATTTTAAGGGAGAGTTCCTCCTTCTCTTTGAGAAGTTGTTCTTTTTCGGAGGAGAGTTTTTTGAAAGGCTTTTTTAAAGCAACAAATTTTGACGAGAATTCATGAAAACCATTTTCTAATTGGTCTCTAACATGTTGGAGTTCCTCATAAGACAAATGATTGAAAGAATTTGAAGAACTAGAAGACGAGGAAGAAGAGTCGGAAGATGATACCTCATGATTTGCCATTAGGCATTTTTTACCTTGGTCGCTCGAGGAGAAGGAGGAGAATGAAGAGGTGGAGCTATCACTCCATGTTGCCTTTGAAGCCTTCTTCTTTTTCTTCTTGGCCCTTTTCTTGTGAGGTGGGCAAACATGCTTGATCTTTTCGTCGGGTTCTTTCTTTTGATCGGATTCTTGCTTTGGAGCCTCGCTAGTACCTTCATAGGTTAGTTCTAAAAAATTCCAAAGATCGTAAGAAGTAGAGCAAGTAGAAATACAATTAAATACATTTCTATCTAACCCGCAATGAAGAGCATTCATGGCTTTGCCATCAAGCTCGAAATTTGCAATGTCGGCGGGGGTCCATTTAGACTCATCGGGAGAAGAGAGCGTAAAACCATGCATAACAATTCTAAAAATAGGATAGCCAATACTTTTAAGAAATGTGGTCATGCGGGTTTTCCAAAAACTATAATCGGCTCCATCAAAGAATGGAGCACGATCCAAAGAATGTCCTTCGGGGGATTGAGAGGAAGAAGCGGTAGAAGCCATCAAAAAAAAAATAGGATCTTTAATTTGAACCCGGTTAGGGAATTACTCAAATACGCCCTCTGATACCAATTGTTGGGTCGAAACAAAACGGGAAGGATGGCAAGAGGGGGGGTGAATTGCCTTTTAAAAAATGATTAACAAATTAAAATCAAAGTAAAGAATGCAGCGGAAATAAAAGAGGCAAGACACAAGAAATTTATAACGGAGTTCGGCCAAAACCCGGCCTACGTCTCCGCTCCCAACTCAACCGTTGAGAGATTCCTACTGCTTGCTTTTCAATGGTTTTAGCAAGAAACCCACTAGGCTTTGAGGTAGCACTAGGACCTATTACAGCTTGCTTTTGTTGGTTAAGCAAGAACCCACTTGCTTTCAATGGAATAGCAAGAACCCACTAGCCTTCTTACAGGTGAAGGCTAGCTCACCTATGACACAAGACTTTTAAAAGGAAAGGCTTGAAGAAACCTCTTCACACCTTAATGGTGATGTGAAACCCAAAAGAAAGAGGGATGAAGAAAGAGTTTGGGGTTTGTAGTCACAAACCCAAATTTAAGCTCAAAAGAAATAAAACAATAAAACCCGTATGTTGAGAAGCCTTGGGCGCCTTTGATTGATTGGAGATGTTGAAGGCCGCTTCCAAGCTTCTTTGAAGGAGCTCCTTGGATGTGGAAGTTGTTGGAGCAAGGTGGGTTCCTTTGAAGGAAGTCGCCGGAGGTTGGCCAAATGATGAGAATTGTGTCCGTTGGATTGGTTATGGTTCTGGTAGGTGTCTGGGGCTTCCTTGGCCTTTATTTATAGGCATGGAACCCTTGGGGAGGCTTCGGAGCCGTTGGAGAGGCTAAAAGAGCCGCTGGGAGCCAAGTGGGCCAGCCTGGTCAAACTGCAACGGCTAGTTTGACTAGCTCCACCGGCTGGCCGGTACAGTCCCACCGGCTGGCCGGTGTGTGCAAAAAGGCATAGGATTCGGGCTCAGCCTCCACCGGCTGGCCGGTGCTGAGGCCACCGGTTGGCCGGTGGTGAGGCAGTAGCTTCCTTTTCTGTGCAGGTGTCACCGGCTGGCCGCTGGTGTGCCACCGGTTGGCCGGTGGTCTGGACAGAAGGATGCCTTCTGTCCAGGCTCCAGCGGCTGGCCGGTGGTGAAGCCACCGGTTGGCCGGTGGACTGAAAATCAGTCCATTTGTGCCTTCTTGCTTTCCTGGCCCAACTCCTTGGCCACCTGAGATGATTACTATCAACCAAAAACACTTGAAAGAGGATTAGATAAATATGAGGGTGATTGTGATCATGAAAATAAAACCTTGAGGGGTTCGAGAGGTACAACAGGTTCCAGGCATTGGGGTCCTCCAAATTGAGGATCAAGACAACCTTTGAGGCACAGGATTCCCTATTTAGCTCCCCAACCTCTAAATTAGACTAGAACTACCTCGTTCATATTATCATTGAAAATGTACCATGAAAAAAAATAGATGCTTCTAGGGAACCCCTCAGGACCCGGGGAACACTCAATATTCATTATAAAAATAGGTTCCTCAATCTCTTTCAGTCTCCAGATTTGCTGAAAAATAGCTTGTGTCCCAATCCTCAATCATGTTGGTATAACACTACATGATGGTGTCCTCTTCTATAATACTTCCACTTTTATAGAAACAAATTGGCTACCATATAATTCCCTTAAAATGATTTAAATTAAAAAATATTTCCACAAAAACATTTGATGTAAATTTATAATCCTCGAGCTTAAGGATGACCCTCTTGACGACTCATTTATTCTACAAATATTCCTAGAAATGAGAAGTATAATTATCCCCTTCCTTTATCCAAACTACTTGATACTTTTTCATATCGGCACTCTCTACCCCCAAGAGATTTTATGAGAGAATATTTTTCTAATCCTTTAGTATTTCAGACAAATACTCATCCCATGCATCTTCCATAGTTGCTTCAAGATGTTCAATGCTCTCCCATAACCCTTCCAAAATATGAACATCCTCTCTATGATTGGTTTCCCATTTTCTAAGATCCCTTCTATTTAATTGGAGCCTCTACATCCCCCTAGTCAAATCATTATCCCATTCTATTTGGTTCTATAAATTTTCATCCTCCTATTAAAAATTATGCCTTCAATGCTAGTTACTAGAGTAAAAAACTATTGTTTCTCCAATTTCCTCTCTTTAGAAAACATAGTAGAGGGTAATGATCTAACAGGGATCTGGGATGATCCATAACAAAAGCATGATAGAATGTATCCAATCAATTCATATTCGATAAACACCTATCTAGTATACATCAAAATCTTTGGACTCCACTTTGATTTATAAACCACTTAATCCTACTTCCCGAGAACCGAACATATATTATTCTCCATTGATGTAATTATATCCTCGCAGAATTATGTTACACCTTGACTATATCCAAAACCACATATTTTCTCATAAGCACCCACATTAATTTTGACATCACCCTAAAAACAATTGAAATAGATAAGATTTAGTGGATCCATGTTTATTCGATATAGCACATGTTTGAGTCAACTCACATCTGGAATACTAAAATGATACAAGAAATTCACATTACACCATATTTATACTAATTTTAAGAAAATTTTAAGATTCCTCCATAAATCCCACTGATATTTCCCATTTCCAGAGAACCCAAGTGTGGTTATTGTGTTTATATGAATTCATACATTCATTAGAGCCCATTATTTTAGAGAAGGATGAAATTCTATCAAGAATTTTTTTTAGCTTCCAAAATCACTGGAAGTGAAATATTACACCATCTCGACACAATAAAAATAAAATATATCTTCACCAGCATCCCCAAACACTGAGAATTCGCTATTATGATGTTAACCATTAGTTAGGGGAGAATATGTTTTGCAGCCTAGCATTCCTAGATTAATAACCGACCCTAAGAGTTCCATTTCACATGAATTTTCCCTAGTAATACAACATTTCTCATCTGGTGGTCCCACCCACCACTAATTAATAGTAATTTCCACCTATTATTACATATCACCACTAATTATTACTAATTATATATATATATATATTACTAATTAACACTAAAAATTATTAATTTTTACTCATTATTAATAATTACTTATAATTATTTCTAATTATTATTAGTTATTTCCATTTACTAATAATTATTACTAGGTTTTACTAATTTAAAATAATTACAACTAATAAATCAAAAAACAATTTATTAAATAAATTATTAATAATTAACAAAAATACATTCAATTTTAAAAATAATACTTTCAAATAAAACTAAATACTTGTAAATAAAAATATGTAATTATTTTTAAATCCAAATATTTATAACAAATAAATTTTTTTAATAATATAAAGTAAAATTAATTAATTAAAAATTAGCAAAATTAAATAAAAACCATAAAACTAAATATTTTATCAGATGAAATGCTGAAAATTTTCTACCATATAACATATAATACTTTTAAATGTTTACGTAGGAAAATATGAGATCCAAGAGAATAAGGGATTACATAAGATCATATAATGATAAAAATTTAGGTGGGGTTATATATAGGTTAAAAAAAATTATATGATACTTTTTTATGGGTTCTTATTTACAAAAATTATTTTTTGGGATGGGTCCCGTAATAATTTATTCCCACCATTAATAATTATTGTTGTGGTAAATTAGTATATTTTATGGGTTTGATTAAAAACATTATTCTACTGATAGTTAAGTTTTTATGACAGGTAATTCCTGTCGCAGATAACAATATTGATTGATGGAAATTGCGGTTGGGGTATATTCCTAATTCAAATAAGTTCCTTATGGATTTGAAAGCACAGAGATCCAAAGATATTTCTTATGGGAAAATATTTTCATAAAAAAATTAATGAAAATTATTTATGAGATTCATTTATCATCATAAATAGGCTATGTTGATGGAATATTTGCAACCGGAAATGGGCTAGTCGCAAATAACCCAACCCAAAAATCTATTTCTTCACCTACTATATGAGTGTGTTTCTCACTGATTCAACCTAGAATGGGGACTCTAATTTGTATATGATTAGGGATTATAATATATTTGAGGTCCGTATAACTCTTGGGCTTAATAATTGGTTTAATGGCGACAATGGAATACTAAGGATGATATGAAATGTTATATTCGATAACCAAGAAAATTATCTTGATCTATAGGAGGTTTTATAAATCACCAAATGATTATTAAACTCATTATCTATAAAAGATATGATTATTTTCACCCTGTCTGTTATATTGGTATGGTATAAACCCTATGGAAAATTATCTAATTGGATGAATGAATTCTATTTTCGAGGGAAGTCATGCTTAAATTATATATTTTTGATTTGTATAACCCAACCATGTATTGTTGTAATATATCGTGATTTATTTGGTAGGTAGACATATTAAATGGGACGTTGACACGGGGGATCCCTACTATGGGGTCTATGGAGGAGTGGTTCCTTGGTTTTGAATTTTGGGATGGGAATTTTTTGAATTAGTACCCATGAATAGAGGATTGGATGATGGGTCACATATTATAACATACATGGGAAAATTTTATCCCAAATATAGAGGCCAAAGGGTCTCCCAAATATGGGACTACGATGATTTAGTTCCTAGGTATGGATACTGTGGAAAATGAATTCTTTAATAAGAGAATGATTAGGATTCACAACAAAAATGGAGGTATTGTTGAAGGGTATCTCAAATATGGGACCTAATGACATTGGATCCTTCATATAGTGGTTTGGTTGATGGATCACCATACTATGTGACCTGGGTGAATTGGAATCTAGATTTTCATTCCTGATTGAAGGGTCGTCTCAAAAATAAGACTCGTAAGAATTAGTAAAAGTGTATGTTTTCATGTGAAAAATTCACCCTAATATATGACCTAGTTGAATTGACCCTTTTTTGTACAGTGGTGCAAATATGAGCTCTTAAATATGGTTCATTGGTTAATTAGTTTCTAGGTATATAATCTTGGGGTAAGGGTAGGCCTAATATAGGACCAGTGTGAATTGATGTCTAGGTGTTGATGCATGGGTCATGGATTACCAAAAATGAGAACATTTATATGAATTGGAACCAATGTATGGTGGTTTTAGTGAAGTGAATCCCTAATATAGGAGATGGGTGAATTTATTGCCTAACTATAGAGGCGTGGGAGAATGGTCTCTTAGATAAAGGGCATATTTTCATGACTACAGTGTCTATCATCCTGGAATAGAACCCTAGAGGTTACATTGGTGAATAGATCCTTAGTATGGTACCTCCAAGATTGTTTTGGAATGTGATTCCCTACTGTGAGACACCTAAGATGACTTCTACCAATGGAAAGCTATAATTATTCTCTAGGGATGGTTTTGGTGTGGGGATATTATTTGTTATCATCTTGATATAGGTTCATTTAACCTTATTTTCATGGATCCTAATGGATGTAATATTTTGATATGGTATATTGACATAATCTCTAGAAGTTTCATTTTACTATATTTTCTTTATTATAACAATTTTTTTAAAATAGAATGTCACCTAAAGGATATGAAATTGTATGGGTTTTAGGAAAGATAACACTATCCTAAAACAAATGATCTTTGTGGCTTCAGTTTCCCCTTTTTTCTTATTTTTCTCAAAATAAGAGTCATGTGATATATTTTTATAAATAGGGGAGAATTGTTCCTAATATAGGTCTAGGTATGGGATAACTATGTGAAAAGTAAGGTACACAATTATTTTATTTTAAATTAACCTACGAGGGTGAAATTGCGGCCTATGAAGGCTATGTGTGAAAGAGTGGTGCATGTAGTCACATAGGCACAAGAGAAAAAGGTGAATCAAGATCTATAATGAAGTTGGGGTGTAGAAAAATATTTAGTTGTGTGGAAATAAGTGAAATTATTTGACATTCATGTGTATGTTACTTGTTAAAACATTAATATAACTAGGGTCCATCCATTATCCCATTCAATTGAAGCATTCTTTACCAAAAATATCCTTCCATAGAAAAAAGGGAGTTCCAAATATAACATTTTCAAGTTGTTTAGTATTTTACATGATTCTATATTTCCATGGTTTTTTCCAGTTAGGATACATAAAAAATATGAATATGTGTATATATCTTAGGATAACCTTTCTTATTCATAATCTAGTCATATTTATCCTCTTTAATGACATAACCACATGGATATTTATCAGTAACAAATTCATAAAATATATATAATGAATCTCGTTGACTTATAAATATATTCATATTTTCATACTAGTCAAATAATTTATATTACATATATTTTATATTTTTAGAATTGACATTAAAGATAATTTTGTTGTTGAATTCATTTCTATTCAAACTACAACAGTTCATAGATGGGTATCATTTTTATATTTATTTAATATGTATTTTTATTAAATATACACTAAATAAAATAATAAATAATTTTATATTATATTTATTAGGGGTCCATGTTCATTATTTCACTATATATTTTCTTATATGTTTCATTTATAACATTGGATATATTTATATATTGACCTTCATGTCAATTATATATTATATAAGTCATAAATATTTTAGTGTACCTCATCTTTCCATTATCAATTTTGTGGAATATATACACACTAATCATTTTTATTCCAAAATTTTAAAGTATCCCAATTAACTATATCCCAGATTTCACAGTAATAATAGAAACATAACCTCATTAGTATTTGTCATATTCTTCTCAGGATACTCTATATAAATAAATAATACCATACTTTTAAGATTACCAATATTGAATTATTAATGTTTTGATGAGTGCTCATTTCAAATGAAAATTCCACATTATGATATTTTATGGGGATTAATATTTTCTTATCCTATAATTATCTATATTTTTGTAATATGATCAAAATAAATTATAAAACAACCCGAAAAATGGGTACTTCACTTCTAATGGTATGAAATACAACACAAATAGTGAAGAGGTGTCTTTCCCACTCATGGTGAACTGGTGATATTTGATATAATTCAGATATTTATATTTATCTATTCTAAATAATTGATAAAATCATTATAAATTTTAACATATCATTTAATGACTCAATTAATATAGTGCAGTCATTATGGAGTCTAAAAGTCACTTATATAAATTATAGTGTGGGATATAATAATTATAACAATTTAACTAGTTCATATTTGAATAAACATTTAAAATGTTTCATATTTCATAAATTAATTGTTAAATTATATAAAAAATAATACTTACTTGAAAAATTTGAAAAATTTGATTCTCTTTGTCAAACTAACCAAAAATTAGTGATAGCATATCATAAAATTTTGAATTGTTTCTACCAAAAAACTGATGTTTATGATTCTATTTATTTTTTCACACTATTAAAGGTAAGAATATATAAGTTTATAAGATATTTTATCATGAGTCTCATTAGAAAAATAAAAAATATTTTTAATTTTTATGAATTGTTTTTTTATATTCTTAATTTTAGGTAGACATCATTTCACCTTTAACGATCCATATTTATATATTTTTAACGCATTTTTTTTGTAGAGATTCCCATAAAATCCTAATATTTCTATCATAAACATCTTGGAAAATAAATAATGTAAATTATATGTTGTATATTGGATATATATATAAATTTATAATATATGGAAATGAATTAACAATTATCCAAGTCATTTCTGACATAAAATAATGCTAATAATTTCAAGAGTCATACATTCAAAATGATATACTAAAATAAAGTTCCACTATATCGACACGTAAATCCCACATTGTGTAAAAAGAAAATGATTGGAAAATTTATGTGGTAATGAATCCCCTAGACTTTGATATATATGAATTTATATAATATGGATAGAATTATCGCAAAAATTATATACATTATATAAAATACTAGTACATAACATATGGAATTAATTATAATAGTCCTTAAATAAAAATCCATTATTTATTCATAAAAAATGCAATTAACCTACCTATATAAATTCATGTTATTTTAGACTATATAAAAATTAGTTTCAAAAAATTCTATAATAATTAATAGTTTTTAAATTTCATGATAAATATTTACAATATTAATTCATTATGTAAAAAATATATATAATATTAATGGGTATTATATTTATGAATTATGACTATGGGAATAAAATAATATTTGTATTTTAAATTTCTTATTATAGTTTCTATTCTGCGAACTTAAAGAGTTTTGGGAAAGGAATGACTTAATAAGTATTTTCATTTAATAAATAATATAGCTTTTTAAGTTACACATTTATTCATAATAGTTTAATATTATTTATACATTTTTGTGTTAGGATTATAATGGAATGAAGATCTTTCTTGAGTATTAATTTTAAAATAATTTAACATTAGATTGGAATACACTATCATTGTGAATTCAGTTATATTAGATGATTACTTAGACATATATCTATTACACCATTTTTTGTGATATTTTTTGTCTATATTACTCTAAACATTTATAACTAACAGTTTCATATAAATTATGCATGAGATTAATTTTAACATGTTTGAATATCAATAGTTCTTTTTATATTTATTATAAATCATTATATCTTTTATGAATTACACATTTAATTGATTACAACATATAAATTTTGTATATGTTATAAATTTTTTTTCTGAATGTATACATATATATAAGGATTGTATAGGATGGAATTCAATATATGAGATAAAAATGATAATGTTGACAAAATATAAATAAAATACATAGTGTTTGATTATTTAAAATAATTATAACATCTCATGACATAAATCATGTGATAAGTCCAACCATAACTGTCAATTTCCCATAGATAATCATTAAAATGGATGGGAGGGTATATCTGATCCTTGATGTAAGGTTTCCAAATTTTATTACGATATTGGGGTTGGAATTATGTGGATAAAAATAAAATTTAAGAAACAAATGGAATAGAGTTGTGATAATTTATATTATTATTCTGGAAAAAAATTTCAACAAAACTATCCAAGAGTAATATAAGCAATGATTGAAAATATTATCAACCTAGATAGAAATGCAATTGGTGAAGGTCCAAATAATGCATACTCAAATATAAATTTTATATTATTGATGAATATAATTTTTGAGGACATTATTTTAATGGTTGTTCTTTCTATAAATGACCATATTGAATTAATTAGAAACTTAATACTCACTTTGGTAATATGTTTTGTATTAGATTATAACATGTAGCTTGAAAATAGTATTCAAAGTTATTATAGATTTAATATGTATTTTAATATATTTATCTCTATGATTTTCAAAATTCCATTAATAATAATCATCTATATTTCGCAATGAATGTCATATAAATCAATTTATTAAAGTATAACTCATGGGTATTGGATATCTAGAGGGAATTGCCCATTTATTATTCATTAAAAATATATAGAATTATTACATAATGTATGAAAATAATATTATATATATTTATTTGAAATACATAAATAGTAATTTTAGTATGTGTAGAAACAATTATCTTCATCTTAAGAATATATTATATCTTTAATTGAAAAATATTTATGATTTTTTCTCCATAAATAATTGTTTTCAAAATATATTTCATGGATAAGAATGTTTTTTCATTAATTATTATGACCAATAATAGTTCTTATATATGATTAAATGAATTTTTCATGTAGAATATGATATGTTGTTTATAAATTCTAGAAAAGGATATCTTAGCATGAAGTATTACTGACTAAAAATTAATTTTATTATTAAAATAAACCCCATTTTAACGGATGAGTGGGAATCCATCGTGACATCAAGATTTAAACAAAAAATTGACCTCAACAGTCCATATCTCAATATAAAGAACAACCCTCACTATAAAAGACAAGCTCCTCCCATAAAAAAATTAAGTCCATCTTCCATTGTCTCATTACTGCACGGCTAGCTATCACGTCCTAGAGAGAACAGTCCTGGTAACGATGGAAAAATTCATACCCTCTTAAACATCTGATCTTGAAAATCCATGAAATAGTGAAACCTATTTTCCACAAACCTCATCTAGATTAGCTTCTTGTTAGAAAAACATTTCAGAATCTCTTGAGTCATGGACCACCAAGGAGAAAACCAAGATCACTATAGAAAACATGAATTGTCCTCTTTCCAACCAAAAATCAAATTAAAACATTAATTAAAAATCAAAATTCCATTGACATGAACGAAACAAAAACATTAATAAACATGATTTCTATGAATATAGAATCAAATGGTGATTAATTCGTCAAATATATGGCAATTTCATTAAAAGAAAAGGAGATCAAATCCTTCTTCAAGTAAAATCCAGGTCTGTGGCGTACCAAAGATCAAAATATTCAACTGATATCACTACCCCAACAAAATGAAAAATACAACATAAACAAATACCCACACTGCCACACCATTTCACCAACATGAACCTTCACAACCCATGATAAATAAGACTACAAAATGAAAATCAATAGCCGAAAATAATCATCAGTACAATGGAAGGTATTCCTTCCCCCTAGATCTTATCGCCACCAACAAGTTCACATGTAGATACCGCAATGAATCACTCAATGAACACACCAAATACAAGGAGGATTCCTCAAGGCATGGGATATGAATCTCGGCTACATACCAACACTGGAATGATATGGGGGAGCCTATCTAGAGAGGATGGAATTGGGGGAGGAGAGGCTAGAAATGGTGCAATAGAAAAACTAGAAAAAAATTGTAAATTCAACATTGTTTTGTATAGGGAGTAAAGAATACAAATGAAATTAGATTATATGTGCAGTTTATGACAATTAATTTTGTCTTTAATTATAAAATTTATGTTTTTTCTAATGAGACATAAGATTTGAACCCTTAAAAAGTTTTCTAGATGCCAGAAATTATTAAATATGTTTTTATATAATTTGATGCATGTTTTGTTCATTTCATACCCCTATGGAAAATGATAATTTAATCCTAGTAAAATAACACATATAATTTTTTTATAGTTTCATTGATTTCTGAATAAAGTGTTTAACCTTGGTTTCAAGGATGATCCTAGGATTACCATTCCCATGGATCCCTGTCCGGTCTTCGATATTACCCAATAAGAATGCATAATCTCTAGGGACTATAAACTAGTTAATGGGAATATTTTAAACATATTTGGCAATGGTTTTTACAAAATTAAATGACTTAATATACATATTTCATAACCAATAAACTATAATAATAACAACAAGTATTGGAGAGTCACTCACTTAAAAAAACTATATGTATCTCAACACAACACATAAATTATATATATCTAATAATAAACATAATAACATTTGACTTCCATCCAAAAAAAATATAACCACACATCCAAAAATAAAAGTAATGTGATGGAAAACTGAACTGGTGATATATAATATATACAAATAAAAAAGTGTATGAACAAAAATAAACAAGATCATCTACACATATATGTGTGATACTATTGATATCATCCCACAATTTAACCTCCACAATGTTCAAATATATATAATGAAAAATAATCACCTCATAGTAGTTCAATTTTTATTCCTACATCATATAAAATATGGTTTATATACACTAATTGGTGTATGATGAAGTTAAAAAATAGATCCTTGAAGGATCATACCAAATTTTCCACATACAACATTTGTTATAAAACACAAGAAAAGATAGATTGAAAATAAATATATAAAATTAAGAGTTTATTTTTTCCCTAGAAACAATTGTGATATATAACCCTATCCAATATAAAATTTATGATGGCACAATAAAAAATATCAATTATAAAACACATCATGAGGGTGTAACCTCAGGTAACTAATTCTGTGATCATTTAGTGATTAACTTCTGCATTTATGGCCATACCCTCATCTTGACGAATGGATATAAATGATGTCATTCACCAGTGGGGTCATATTTAACATTACCTCACTTGTTTGGGTTACAGAAATAGATAGTGGTAATGTTTTATGAATTATACATGAAATTATTCTTCAACATCACCATGGGATATAAAATCAATGGTAGTGTCACATGGTGGTTTATTTATGGATAGACATTTTACCTAAAAATATCAATCTTATTTTTGACAATATCTCAGTCTATGTAGAAATATAGGTGATTATTTTATCATAGATTTATAGAAAAAATATTATTCAATAATTACATAATATAATTAATTATATACATAGTAATTGGATGAGAACTTGGAGGGAAGATGAATTATTGAAAAATAAAATAGATAGTTTGAAAAGAACATCCATCATAATTGTGTCTTTCAATAAATAGGTAGGGGAAATTTTTGATTCTTTTGTATAACACCAATAATTGGTGGATCAATATATTATACCATTGTATTTATTTTCAATTGGGGTAAGATAATATCATTCATCCATTGAGAAAATTTGATTTACTTCTACAAATACAATTTGTAAAATGAAGATTCCCTTACATGGAGTTGTATTTTTTTCTCAATTAAAATTTTTCCCCACATCAATGTAATCATGAAAGGGTGATATCATGGTTTATAGATAGAGAATCCACCCATAATGTTACTCCCAAATATTTCATAGTAAGTTGTTTTCTTTACAATAATTCCACAGCTTGCGCTACACGCAACACTGAGTTCAAGCGCACCACGACTTACCAAATTAGTAGTTCAAAACCGATTATGAATTGTCTTAACTGAATTTTGAATTTTAATTACTCCATAAAAATTTATAATCCATATTATGTACTTTTTAGACATAATATATGAAATAATTCATTTTTTTCAAATAAAATAAGTATTTTTAAAAAATGTATTTTTTCCACCTTTTAATGGAGAACCCTTTTAAAACCTATATTTGACACTTTTATATATTCAAATTAATGAATTTTAATTCACCTTTTGAATCTGGACATAAAAATTTATTTTGAATAAATTTTTGGTACATTTTCGATAACATTCATATTATTGATGAATAGTGATAAATACAAAATTTTAATTGAAAACAAATTGTTTTAATCATAATAATTTATATTGTTAAATTATGAATTATAAAGGACTGGAAGTATAATAAGATTATATATTTAACATTTAATACTATTTAGGTCATTATCGTTAAATTCACATTTATATTTGACATATACAAATATCGATCTTTTGATATTTTTTACTTCTTAAAAAACTGCCTTTTGGTTTTGACAACAAGAAATAGTTTTAAATTAATAAATTCCACATATATGTTTTGAATATCATAAAATATAATTCTTTTTTGAATTTGGAATATCATAATTATATTAGAGTGAAATCTTTGTATTTTTCTAAAAACATACAATTTTTTCGAAATAGTGAAAACATTGTGTTATAGTTTATATACTTAATTTTTATTTATATAATTATTTATTTTATTTATTTAAGACATTATAGATACAAAATACCTATATTAGTTAAATATTATTCATTGGGGTCTTTTTATAAAGAAATTAGATATATATAGTTATATTTAACTTTTTACCGTCTTTTAACACCTTCTAGAAGAATTTTCAAATTTTCATAAAACATAATTTTACTACTACTGTGAGCTGAATTTCGAAAACTCTAGAGGCAAGGTTGAAATTTGTAAGTGAAAATCTGGTTTAATAAGAAGAAACTAATATTTGGTGAATAGTAACTTTGGACTTTTATTTACCAAGGTTACAAGTAAATAGTGTAATTAATGGTAAAATGATATTATAGTTACACATAAACATGTCTTAATTCTATTATATGTGATTAATTCAACTAAAAAAATACATTAGGAATAAGATATGATATTTTAGTCTAGTCGGAATAGATTAGGACAATTTTTATTATTTTATTTAAAGAAGAGTTAAAAGTGTTAAATTCAAAGTCTAATTACAAATCTATTTTTAATATAGGGTTATAAAAAAGATAAATTCTACTAGAATTATTCATTATTATGAAAAATAGATTTCATAAATAATGGTATCTTATTCATAATTTTTTGATACTAAATAAGTAAATTAATTTATTACACAGTACTGATGTAGTAATTACATTATTAATGAATGATTAAAATAATTGTTTTTATAAATATCCAAATAAATGTAATTTGAACCTTTTAAAAAATTACACTAATTTTCTAGGATAATATTAAATCTTAGTGTTTATTCAATAAAATATTACTAATTTATAAAATTGTTATGACTTTCACAAAAAAATAGAAAATAGTGTAAACATTATCATAAATTAGTTTTTAAAACAAATAATATATTATTGGTTGATATAATATTCATAAAAATCTAAGGTTCATCCAAAGGGATTAAATAGTATAATATATGTTATTAATTAACCACTTGAGCTTATCTTTCATGTTTAGAGTTAATTTATTAACCATATAGTGTAACAATATAAGAAGATACAGTAAAAATTATACTATTTAACTAAGAGTTAAATATAAAATATTAGGTTATAATGGTAACCTAAACTTGTCTAAAACCAATATTTTGAAAGGCTTTAGATCCATATCAACCTAAGTTTCGAAATAAAATAGAACATCCCCTTCTCTCAAGATCACTCCTCCAAAGCCATTTGTCTCAGCCATACCCTACCAAAATATCATACCAACTTCCCTCAAATTATCCTAGAGTTATTACATTGATCATAAATCCAACCTATGAAGCCCATTTGATCAACTCAAAATGAAACACCCGATGAAGTGGTAATAATTTCACCACCCCCTTTAAAGTACCCTTCTTATTCCACATCCATTTTCATTGTTGTTTCCATACCAAAATAATATATCCAATACCTCCTACATATTGTGAGTTTATTATAAATATGGTACAACCATTTTTGATATTCTATCCATCCTATAAATGACTAAGTCACCATACGTTCATACATACGGCTAACCATATCCACGTCATGGTATAGTTTGTTATTCTAACATGTCATTATTGGGATGGGTATTATAATGAGTATAACTGATGTAAATAATACATATAACCTTTTAATTATTCTGTATATATGATATACCATCCAATTAGAAACTATTTCACCATCAATATAATGATATTGTAGCTCGTACGCACGTACGGATTACCGTCTCCACGATGCGATGAGAAGTCATTCCCCTTCATAACCATTCAAGACTAATTTTATTTTTATGGTTAAAAATAATGTTTAAATACTAGATATCATTCTGGATATTAATCAAATACATCATATCTATAACAAACCTGACTTACGTAACAAAACATATAATGTAAAATGAATCAATTAACACCCGAAACAATGAAACTACTAAAATATTATTAACAATACAATATTAGAAGATCATATATGATATCATATTTATCAATGGGGTTATTTTATAATATACTAACAATTATTTAACTATTATACATCTTTTTAACGTACCCTCGACTAAGGAAAAGTACAAGGTAAGGGGTTTTCATCTCAATTCTTATTCTTGTGGGATTTATGCTATATTGACACTATTTCCATTTGTGTGGTGTATGTACTATCCATGATTGTATTATTTGTGTAATATAAATTATTTTATGGATATTTACATCTTCATGTTATGATACTCCCTTGATGGGTTGTATGTTTCGCTTGTTACCAAATAGATAAGGGAATTGCAAATTTCAATTTCCACTCGTTGGTCTTTACGCATACATCATTGATTATTTTACTTGAAGATTATGTGTGGAATCAATATTTATTATTTATGTAGTAATTTCCGCTACCCTTTATGTGGATATAACTTTTATACACATAATAACTCCATTGTTAAATTCACATTCCATTTATATGAACTTTTTAAGGGAAATCATAACTCAATTTCTATTCATTGAGTTATACATCCTAGTCCTTGGTTTTGGGTTTACAAGAATATGTGAGAATGTAATATGATTGATTTACACTGAATATCCAGTTATATTGATTTTATTTATATTTTTCTCACATAATTATTTCATTGATTCATCCTTAATATGACGATATGGTATTTATAAGGTTTTTTGTATCAATTTACATTCCTTTGAGACCTCTTTGCCATTATGAACCAATTCACTTTTATATGGTGTATATACTATCCTATGACATATTATATCATGAATACATTTATTCTCATGATATTATAATGTTTTGATTAATGTTATTCCTCAATTACTTATATTCAAGCGTCTCGTATTTGGTTAGGAACTCTTTAACTAAAATATTACTTTAAATGTTTTAAAATTTTAATGTTCTACATCTTTCTCATTACTATCAATTTTTTAAAAATGGGTTTAGGTATTTATATGTATAGAAATAAATGTTTTGAAATTAAAATTCATTTTAAATGTGTCAATGTGGTGTGGGAAACTTTGATACAAAAATCTCTTGTAAATGACTTCTTTGATAAATAGTGTGACATTTAAATGTGTTCAAGAAAAGGGGGATGTTTCTTTTAAATAATTTTAATGACTATTTTAATCAACGTCAATATCCTTCAGTTAATTTATTCTGGATTTAGGTTTATTTATCATAATATAATCTTCCATATTGTATTTATTGAGTCATGTTTTACTTTTAAAGTGCTATTTATATGCCATTTATGGTTTGTGGTTAAAATATTGACATTTGATATGCTTGTTTTAATACAAATATTTTGATTATGTTTCACCCTTTCTTATGAGGAATGCATTGGACTTAGTAAGTGATGTGTGGTGACCTCTATAGCTCTTCGATGAATCGGTAGGTCTCATGAGACAACTTAGTGTCTTGACACAAGGCCTTGACAAAATCTTATTTGTAATCTTGGCACGCAACCTTGACTATGTGGTTATGATATCCTAAATTATGTATTCCATCATTATGAAATTGACTATTGATATTGCATGTGATTATTCAACTAGAAGAATATCCATGTGAAAAAGTAAATGGAATTATTTGATATATATTTTCCATATTATGGTGATGTTTTTGTTTTAATGTATTATGTTTTAGTCTTATACATTGCCTTAAATGTTGATGAATATTTATGAAAGTTTCCACAATATTGTTATCCTTTTAGATCATCTGATCTCACCCCTTTTTATTTTTTATTTTTTTCAGGATGAAAAAAATTAAATTACGAATAACTTGCCGGAATAAACTATGGGATATTATAGTGTTCAATGCGGACACAATATAGTTCTTTTACTTCATGATGTAATTATAAACTTATGTATGTATCTAGTAATTACATGGCTACTAAACTGATCAGTCTTTCGGGAGATGATTATTTTTATCATGCCATTTTATAAAGTAATGTACCGACTCTGGGTAACTATGGTTGAGGTATTGTAGTTGGTATCATTGGATGTTTGTTATAAACCATGGAAGCTAGATTTAGAAAAACTCTGATTATAAAACACTACCCTAAAAAAAACATTGTAGATTAGTATAGAAGAACATCAAACAAATTTGGTAATGATACTATTATGTGGGTTATCAAAAAAATATATCCCTATCTGAATATGAGTATGTAGAGGCAGCTATGGAACAAATATACCTCGGGCTGAAAAATCTGACAAGGAGTTTCAGGCATGACGAGAGGTAACCCAGTACATGACAACATGTCTTGTTTCAATCTTAGTAATGACACTCTCGTGGGATATGATGAGGATAATTCACGTTTTATATACAAACCGAATTGAATGATTTTAATATAAGATGAGAATAAATAACATTGGTTAATCCTAAGGTGTTTTAGATTGAAAATAAGGTGTTATGATATTCTATAAATGAATTTATAAATCACAATATGATTTCTTGTGTTAGTCAATGGATGGATTCCATTGAAGTAAAAAATACAATTTATGATGATGTACAATGTGGTAACGGGGGTGGAAATGAGAAATGGAATGGAATGTTGATAGGTGTAAAAGATATTGTGTTCTTGATGAATTAGTTTTCCAAAATTATGTTAAACAACATATGATTTAACCAACTCATGCACTCAAAAAAAGATAAAGGAGGTGAATGATAAGAGCTCAAGTAGTGGAGGCAATGGAGAAAAGAAATTTCAATTTCCATCATGCAGGAAATGTAGAAGGAGACACCTAGGAATTTGTCTCAGTGGAACAAATAAATGATTTAATTGTGGGAAAGAACTACATAAAGTTATGAATTTATGGGGAAAAATAAAGAGTAATATGGATGAAAATAAAAATGATCCAAAGAATCCCATTACATTTATTTTCCCTAAATGTAAGGGGCCTTGGAATTACCAGCTTCAATGCCCTATTATATAGGATAACCTCTAAGTCATGGAAGAACTTATGTGTAAATAAATGGATGGGGAAATGTTTAAAGATATGTGATTACATTAGAAGATTATTATCTTGTATGTGTAACCATGAATTTTGTTATGTGAAAATGCTATTTGATGAAGAATAATATTTTCTTTTCTGGATATAGTTACAAATAACCATTTGGGTCTATATTATCCACGAATATTGGAGGAATTATAGGTTATTAATTTTTGGGATGATAATGAGAGGTATTATATAACATTTGTGGTTAAATTATGTCATAGTTATTTTTAAGAATTTATCTCATTTTTTGAATGTTATAAAATATTGTTTTTGAAAAAAGAAAATATGCATACCATGTGATGAACTGTCGCGTCAGACAATGTTATGGGATTTGAACCCACAACCATAGTGCGATTGGGATTTATCACCTACCACTGCAGTACGGGAAGTCCTTGGTTACTGTGACTAATTATTTTTAGCTAAATGTTTTTTGTGGAAAACAATAAGTTTATTTGGGATATTATGTATTATTTAATATATATCCTTAGTATTGGAAAATGATTTGGTGATTAAGTGATAAATGTTATTTTGGAAGACAATTATTCTGTTGGGAACACTATATGACTAAGAAAAATAGAAAACAATGGGATTTCAATTGATGAGTAATGGTGGAGTTTTATATATGTTTTTATTGGGAATTTAGATCTATTTGGGTTATTTATAGAAATGATTAACCTATGATAGAGAATATGTGATTAGGATAATTATTTTTAAGTAAGTGACTTTAAGAGTAGTCGATGTTATTTGGAGATACAATTTAACAAATAAGACTATGTAATCTAATTATTCTATGTTTTAGGATTCAATATTATTTTGGATTATAATGATGGAATTTTTGGACAACTGTTTTTTGAATGGTATTTATTGATATTTTGGAATTGCTGGTTTAATTTTAGAAAATAAGATGAGTATCGCTTTCTCTAAAAGATTATCATTTTTCGGGATCATCTGATCTTGTACTAACCGTTTTGGTTTTGTTTAATCTATAAAAACAAGGGAAATATATAGTTTAACCCTTGTGGATCATGTGATTCTCTAGAAGTTGATTCTAGTGCTTCAGGTGTGACCAACTAATCTTGAATACTCGTAGTTTGGAAAAAAAATATGATTTAGCGGTATAAATTTATTAAAGGAGGAAACTGTACGTAAAAAGTAAATATACCTCATTCTGTTCTTAGTA
Source organism: Viscum album (assembly GCA_963277665.1). Taxonomy (NCBI): domain Eukaryota; kingdom Viridiplantae; phylum Streptophyta; class Magnoliopsida; order Santalales; family Viscaceae; genus Viscum; species Viscum album. The sequence continues at coordinate 36,720,297 of OY728157.1, read as the reverse complement.
AATCTCAAAAATAAATTCCTCAACTTTATGAAATAGAACAGAAAAGAGAAAACATTGTCCGTTTACTTTTCCAATAGGGAAACTAATGACTTTTTATCCAAAAACAAGTTTGTGGTTTTCATGTTGTTAACATTATTCAGATCATGTTTTATATCACCCTCCATCAGAACATGACACTTAGTATATATTCAATATCCATTTTTTCCAACATGTATCCTTGTATGGGTTTTCTCGGGTGACCGTTGTACTTCTCTTTCTTTATTTTAATGTTACACTTTTATTTATACTTTTTTCAATTTGAGACTTTCAATGAAGTTCCCAAGCCCAATTATAAAATTGTGAGGATGCAATTTATAAAAGGGTGGAAGAATTTAACACCCTATGATTTCATAGTAATTTATTTACTTTAAAGTAATTCAATTTCTTCCATTACACACAATAATTAGTGTGAGCGCAGCACGACATACAAAACTAGCCGTTCAAAAATCAGTTATAAATAGTATTCACTGAATTTTGAATTTTTTATACTCCATATAATTTTAGAATCCATATAATGCGTTTCGTAGACATAATATAAGAATATATTCAATTTTTTTTCAGAAAAAGCAGTATTTTTAAAAAATGCAATTTTACCTCCTTCTAATGGAGAACTCTTTTTAAATACTATATTTGACACATTTAAATAATCAATTTAAGGAAATTAAATTCTTCTTTAGAATCAGGATATAAATATTTATTTTGTATAATTGCTTTGTACTTTTCTAATAACATTCATATTTTTGATGAATAGTGGAAATTACTGAATTTTAATTGAAAAAAACATTTTAATCAAGATAATTTATAGTGCTAAATTCATAATTTTAATGGTTTTGATGTATAATCAGATTTTATTTTTATCGTATAATAAACTGTAGATCATTATATGTTATTTTAAATTTAAATATGACATAAACACATATAAATCATTTGATAATTTTTACATCCTAAAATCCCACTTTTTAGTTTAAACAATGTAAATTAGATATAAATTAATAAATTCTACTTCTATGTTTTTAAATCGGAAAAAGAGATTTCATTTTTAAATTTGGAATATCAAAATTAGCTTAGGGTGCATTTTTTTATTTTTTTGAAAACATTCAATTTTTGATAAATAGTGAAAACCACTGCATTATTGTTTATAAACCGAATTTTTATTTAAATAATTATTTATTTTATTTATTTATGTCAATATAGATACATAATACCTATATTAGTTCAATTTTAATAATTGGAGTCATTTTTATAATAAAAGTAGATGTAAAAAATTTTATTGAACATTTTCCCGTCATTCACACACCTTCTAGGAGCATTTGTAAATTTCTATAAAATATAATTTTACCACTTCTATGAGTTGAATTTCTAAAATTTGAGAGATAAAATTGACATCATTAAGAAAATTTTTGTGTAATAAGATAAAAATAATATTTGGGTAACAATAACTTTTGACATTTATTTTCTGTGGTTAAAACTAAAAAGGGTAATTAAAGGTAAAAATTATATTATAATTACCCTAACACATGTACTAATTATGTTGGATAAATTTAATTCGACAAAGAAACTTCGGAATAAAATATGATACTTTTTGTTGACATGGATTATATTAGGACAATTATTATTATTTTATTTAAATAGGCGTAAAAGTGACAAATGCAATGTTTAATAACCGAGCTATTTTTAATATAGGGTTATACAGAAGATAAATTAAAGTATAAATATTCATTAGAAAGTTAAAAATATTTCCTAAATAATTTTATATTATTTATAATTTTTAAAAATTGAATAATTAAATTTATTTATGACACAATGATGATGCAGTAATTACCTTATTAATGAATGATAAAAAATAATTGATATTATAAATATACTAATAAATATAATTTAAAACTTTTTATGCATTCCACTAATTTTATGGGTTAATATGACAAGTTAGGGTGCATTATAGAATGTTTTTTCAATGTGATAAATTTGTTATGACTTTCAAAAAAACTAAAAACAAAATAGTGTCAAAATTGACATAAAATACTTTTTAAAACAAATACAATATTATAGTTTGATATAATATTTCTAAATATATAATGTAAAGAAAAAAGACTTAAATAATATTATATATGTCATTAATGAACCACTTTATGATCTTTAGGATGTTTTGAGTATGTTTATTAACCATATAGAGTAAGAATACGTGAAGACATGGTAAATGTTAAAAAAGTTAACTAAGAGTTAAATCTAAAATATAAGGTTTAAATGGTAACCTAAACGTGTATAAAACCTATTAGTTGATAGTATTTCTACCCATAACAACATAAGGCTAAAAATAATTCTATTTGGAGCCATTATAATCCGAATATGATTTTCTAATAATTTATTATTTTAATCTTTTCCTAAAGTAACCCCCACCCCTCTTATAAAAGTGCACTTCCCCTTCCCTAAATATCACTCCACCAAAGCCATTTGGATCGTCCAAATCCTCCAAATATATCCTCCCAACATCAATCAAATAAACCTATAGTCCTTATGTAGATCTAAAAGCCATCCTATGGGGCTTTTTTGATCAAATCAATAGGAAACACCCGAAGAAGTGGTAAAAATTTCACCACCCACTTTCATGTTCTTGTCTTATTCCACTTCCTTTCCATTTTTTGTTTATATACCAAATTAATAAATCTAGTACCTCCTACATTTTTGTATGTTATTATTAATATTGTAAAATAATATTTGATATTCTATCCATCCTATAAATTAAAAAGTCACCATGCGTGTGTACGTACAACTTACCATCTCCACGTCATGGTGTAGTTTGTTTTTCAAACACTTTATTTTTTTGGATGGGTATACTAATGAGTACAACTAATTTATATAAAAATATAACATTTTATTTATTATTTATATATGATATACCATCCAATTACATACGATTTCACCGTCAATATAATTCTATTGTTGCTCGTGCGTACGTACGGATTACCATCTCCACGACACGATTAGATTCCATTCCCCATCATAACCACTTCGGACTAATTTTCATTTTATGATTTAAAATAATGTTTAATTACTTGATAAAATTCGGGATATTAATCAAATACATCTTATCCATGACAATCATGACTTATGTAACAAAACATATAATGAATAATGAATTAGTTAACACCCAAAACAATGATACTACTAAAATATTATTAACAAAGAAAAATAATATAATATATTATATGATATAATATTTATTTATGTGGTTCCATTATAATTTATATGAAATTATTAAACAATTATACCGGAAGTTAATGTACCCTCAACTAAGGGAAATTTCATGGTAAGGGGATTACATCTTACTTCAAATTCCCGTGAGATTCTTCCTATATTGCCACTATTTCCTTTTGTGTGGTGTATGTACTTCCCAAGATTGTATTATTTGAGTAATATTTTATAATTTATGGGTATTTGAACCTTCTGTTGAGTGATACTTCCTTCAGGGGGTGTATGTTTCGTGAGTTAAAAAATCGGTAAGATAATTTCAAATTTCAATTTCCACTCATTTGGGCGCTATACATACTTTATTGATTATATTACTCCAAGATTATGTGTGGAATCACTATTTATTATTTATGTTTTAATTTCCACACCCCTTTTGTGGATATACCATTGATACACATAATCACTCCATTGTTAAATTCACATTCCATTTATATGACCTTTTTAATGGTAATCTAAACTAAATTTCCATTAATTGAGTTAAACATCCAAGTTATTGGTTTTGTTTTTACAAGAATATGTGTTAAATTAATATGATTTATTTACATGGATTATCCAATTATATTGACTGTATTTACAATTTTCACCCATAATTATTTCATTGATTCATCCTTAATATAAGGATATGGTCATTATAAGGTATTTCGTCTCAATTTACATTCCTTTGAGACCTCTTTGTCGTTATGCACCAATTCACTTTTATATGGCGTATATAATGTCCTTTGATATAGTGTATCACGAATCAATTTATTCTTATGATATTATATAGTTTTGATTAATTTTAATCCTCAATTACTTGTATTCAAGGGTCTCTTATTTGGTTAGGAACTGTTTAACTAAAATATTGTTTTAAATATTTTAAAAATATATTATTATAAATCATTCTCATTAATATCCATGTTTTAAAAAGGGTTTTTAGTATTTATTTATATGGACAGAAATATTTATAAATTAAAATACTTTTTTAATAGTTTCAAAGTGTTATGGGACACTTTGATTCAAAAATCTCTTTTAAACGACTACTTTGATAAATAGTTCCACATGTTAATGTTTTCACGAAAAATGTTATATTTATATAAAATTGTTTTAATGACCATTTTCGTCTATGTCAATATCCATCATTTTATTTTATTCTTGATTGAGTTTATTTATCATAATACAATCATCTATACTGTATTTAATGAGTTCCATTTGACTGTGGATGTGCTATTTTTATCCCATTCATGGTTTGTTGTTAAAATATTGACATTTCGTTTGCTAGTTTTAATATGTATGTTTAGATTATGTTTCACACATTAATATGAGAAATTCATTGGACTTAGTATGTAATGGGTGGATCCCGCTATAGATCCTCGATGCAGCGGTACGTCTCATGAGACAAACTCGTGTCTTGGAACATGGCCTTCCCAAATTATTATTTGTAGTCGAGGAAGGAGGCCATTACTATATGGTTATGATATCCGGAATTATGCATCACATAATTAGGTAATTGACTATTGATATTTCATGTGATTATTCGACTGGTAAAATATTAATGTGAATAAGTAAATGGAATTATTTGATTTATATTTTCCATATTATTTAGATGTTTATGTTTAAAATGATTATATTTTAATCTTATAGATTGCCTTAAATTATTATACTTATATATGAATGTTTCGGCTTTATTGTTATCCTTACTAATTATATGAGATCAACCATTTTTTATGATTTATTTTTCCCAGGATGTAATGAAGTATATTACAATTAACCTATAGGAATTGGCTAAGTGATATATGAGTTTTCAAAGGGGTCACAATGTTTATTTTATTTCATGATGTAATGTAAAACTTATGTTTCTATCTTGTGATTCAAAGGCTACTAAACTGATCGGTTTTTCTGCACATGATTCTTTGTATCATGCCATGGTATTCATGTAAGGCATCAACTTAGGGTAACTGGGTTCAGGGCGTTACACATAACATGACAATTTGAGGTTCTTTCAATGAATAATGTGTAAAGGATGGGAGATATATATATTATGTTAGCAACCCCTTACATCAAATGATCAATAAAGCTAAAAATCATGAGAAATAATGGATACTATTGATGGGAGTGTACCAATAATTTCCATAAATAGGTTGAGATAGTTGTAGTGAATTTTGATATATGGGGATATTTAGCTGAATTTATTTTTTCATTTTCAAGAAAGACTCTTTATGGAAAAGAGGTAAACCACAAAACATCATGCGAGAATCCAAAGTTACATGATGATTAGACCAAATTTGAAATTCAAAACCCACACAAAACCTGAGGATACCTCGATCCAATCGTCATCAGAACAGCTAGGGTCACATCGCTACTATCCGCCATCATCTCCAAGGAGCTAGATATCTCTGACAGTTACACCGTGCACCATGCGGCTCGTGATGCACCGCCTCCTCGAGTCACCCACCCATCCATCGGGCATTCCACCGGAGTAGAGAGCCAGCTTCAAATCATCATTGATCATCACCGGCAAGAACCCTCATAAGGATCAACCACAAAATTAACATCTGATCCATAGAAACAATCAACAAAATCATCGAGTTCAAATATGATTGAACAAACGACCAGATCCCCACCGAATCACAAATTCCAAAAATCAAACACAATGTAATTAAAACAAACCAACAGTAGTGACTCAACATCGTAGAACCACCATGAACGTAGCCAATGAAAACTCCAAAGCCACCACCCAAACTGCTGAAGGAGACCTCAACAGACCCTCAATGCACCAACCACGTAGGTGACGACCTTCAAACGCTATGAAGCCACCATAAGACAACAACGGGCTGCAGAGAACAAAACCGTGAATGCTCTGAAGAGTATGCCTGTATCTGGTCATACGCCCACAGATCTGAATCACCAGCACCATAGAATCCCATATCTCATCTCCATAGTAAGAGAGGGAGCCATGAACCATCGTAGAGAGCAAAGAGGAATCCAAAAGAAAATCCACCACCAGAGGGAGGCGGTGAATGGATAAAACCTAGTGCAACCATCCCATCAAGAGCTCAACCAGAGATATCCAAGAGGAAACCTTCATCCCAAAAAAAACATCACAAATATATTGGAAGCAAAGACCCCCCCCCCTTCCCCGGACCAGATCGGTTCCATCGTCAACCATCAATTAGACACAGGCGCGTTGAGACCTTCCGCGCAGTGCCATCGCCCCGCCGCCAAGACGACCTAGATAAAGGAGACTCAGGACAGGCGGCCGGAGAGGGAAGAAACACGCGATCGAGGGATAAACCCTAGTCTCCTCGGTAGGAGCTCCGAGACGCCACTCATAGGCAATACAACAGACTCTATTCTGAATTTATATGGGGATATTTAAGCTTTGAGATTGATGAAATGAAATATCGCTAAAGTGTTGATAGATTCCATCCAATTTTGTTATTGATATTTACTACTAAAATAAATTATTAAATGTACATAGATTATTTTTTATTAAGAATGGAATGGATATGAATATTTTAGAGTATGGGTGTACATGAAAATACTAAATTTTGGGAATTTTATATGTTGTGATATTTTGAATAATTCTTAATTGAGTTGGGAATTATCCTAAAAATTCCCACAATAAAATTCAGTTGTTATAAAATGATTTTAGTTGATTGAGGAGTCCCATATATGATTTGGAGATGCTTAGAATTGATTTGAGGAAAATTTTAATTACTATGCAAGAGTTGTGAAAAATTAAAAAATCATTTTTCATATGCATACGAGAATATGGCTGATTCTTAAAATTATGATAATTCTAATGATATTCCAACGCTAATTGTAAGATGTTTTAGGCCTTGTATGAAATTTAATGATTGTGTATAATATTTGAACCAACCATCAATCATTTATCATGTGGGTAACATATATCATCCACCAATAAGAAATTTGAGTCATCCCAAATATATTTTGTGAACATGCATGATATTATGGTCTAACAAATAAAATGGTTCCATGACTGATATTTGTGAAATCCAATGATCTTATATAGAAAAAATAATATATTATATTTCCCTTAATATATTTTTACTATTGAAAAAATATATATCTAGAATTATATATTTATAAAGAATGTTATATTTCATAATAGTGAGAAATTATCTCATGTTTTGAACCTTATGCTGTCGTTGTAAAAATATGATTCAGTCCCATTAAAGTTCCATTATAGATTTTTATGTTATTTTTTATTTTTTATCAATACATACAATGATATTAAATATATGTTTATATAATATGGGTGATTTATTATACTATATAACCAATACATGTAGTAAATACTTCTCATGCATGATGTGTAATAGAGATTGAAGTTGATTTTTACTACACAAGCACCTAAATAAAAATTCCTATATTATAAAAGTAAAATGAGGTTATAGATAACATTAACTATATACCTTGATAATTTCTAATGGAATACCATTTATGTTTGAAGAATATTGAGTATATACAAATTTTAAATACATTTTTTATGGTGGGTGTTAGTATTATCGACAATAATCTCTTAAGAAGATGATATGTAATAGAAAATCCTTTCGGTATTTTGATTGCATAAAACTATATTAATCATAGTGTTAAAACACTTGAATGATTTTTAAATAATTTTGAATTGAATATGATGTTATGAAGTGTAGTGATCCACTTTAAATATTCCAAATTTCATTAATTATATTGTTTTTTTTTCTTGGTATAGGAGATGAGGAGTTTAAGAATGAATGAAAAGTTTCCAAATGTGGTTTAATTTTTTTTGAGAATTTGAGAATATATGGATCCAATTTGACGTGACTCTAAATTATTTTCAACGTATTCTGATTTTGGAGCCCAAATTTGAAAATAAGTAAGTTTCATTTGAGGACCATTATTAGAGGCATCCATAACATCATCAATTGTATTTCATTTTTTTGTGATTGATATTTCCATATTTTTTATAAATTAATAATTATATAAATTAAACTGAATGATTTAATAATGGTCATAATGAATTTTTCGTACCTATTTAATTGAAAAAATAATAAGAATAATAATGATTATAATTTTGTTGACTCTATGTAATTGTCAACTTGAATGAACTAGGATTCATAAATTTAATTTCCATATATGTAAATGTCAGCCTTAATTTCTAAGCCCTCATGTAATGGAACTGGTACAGTATGTAAATTTGATATAGAACCTACATAATATTAACCTCAACTATAATTAATCAATGTAAAAGACATGTTATTAAAATAATTCTATGATTTTCATAATTATGATTCATAAGAATAATTTGACGACATGATTATTGGGACATTTATCAGTGATCTAAAATTCCAAAAACTACTGTGATATGTGATCCAAATTTTTGTAATATGATATTTAAATATAATTCAATGAATAAAAAATAAGATGAGCTTTGGAATATTTTTAATGTATATATGTGGGAAAATTACAGACTAAATTTGAATAATATTTGTTAATGCAAGTGTTGGTTCATATTTTTTAAAATAATATAAATTTTTAATATTCAAGTAAGGAATGAGATGATAGGATTTTGGTGGATTCTATGGTGAATATAAATGTTTTTAAAAAATTAAAAATATATTTCATGATTAATATTAGTGAAACATAAGCAGGTACTACCACACTAGATCTGTGAAATGAACAAGACCATTCCCTTTTATTTTTTCTGGTGACTATATTTTGATAATCTTTACGGTGGTTAGTTACCCTTTTGATAATGCTAATATTAGTATTTTTTATAAGAATATGTAGTATCAATACTGATGTAAGATTATAAAATATGTATATTAGGACAAGAAATCGAGAATTATCCAAAATTAAATGTAATTCTTGGTATTAAACAAAATATATCTATGTAAAGGAAAATGTAATGTAGAATATAAATACTCAACCACATCAACGTTTTGTGTGAAATGAATTGGAATAATCATAGGAAACCCGTGTAAGATCTATTGAGAAGATGATAATGAAGGGAAAAATATTATAATTATATATTATATATTTAGTATAGACATTCTTATTTTCATCTAACCTAGAAATAAATTGAAATAGAATGAAGATATAAGTCATTTGAGGAGGCTGAATTTTAGAGATGATGTGTTCAGAAAAATAATAAATAGAAATATCGAGGAATAAGATGATCATGTCAATACTAGATTGATTTTTAAGATTATTTAGGTATCAAATCTAGTGAATGATAAAGAATATAGAAATAACGGACTGATAAAATAAATTTATTTTAGTTTAGATGTATAAAATATTGGGGATGAGGATTGACAGGCTGTGTTTATGTTCTAATCATTGGCAGCACTAGCCTTTTAGAATTTATTGATAAAGAAAACTATGTGACTAGATTCAGTACAACACTAAAAAGTTTAGTTGTGAGAATGAACTTTTTTCCCTTATATAACATAAATAACTAAATTCATTTAAATATCTTGTGATAAATATGTTTTGATATTACTTATTGATACGTAGATATATTTTCAGGATCAAATGAATTTCATTTAATAAGGAATATAAATAAATACATTAATATATGTGGTGGGATTACATAGTGGGTAATGGATTCCAGGTTTGAAGATAGATTATGTTGAGAAGATATGAAAATGTTGTGATAATGCTATGATAAGTAAGGTAGTAATGTAAAGAAATATTTCCTATGGATATAGGTTAATTTTCTACATAGTGGGTATGATGATAGGTGTGTGAAATACCACACATTGAAATCATCCATTTATTATAATATATAATCCATGATTTGGGTCAAAAAATCATTTAATGTAGTGGCCCTTTGAGATAAACCTGGTTAAAAAGTTTTGTTATAGGTTTTTCCTTTAATTTTATATAGGTGATGAATACTAGACTAAACATAAAATAGATCCATATGAACTAACCCAAAATATAGATTAAATTTCCAATGGGGTTGAAATTCATAAAGAAAATTAAATTTCTATAATAACAATAAATATTTTATTCACCCCACCTCCCCTCAAAGGTTGATTCAGTTATCCTATTTTTAATTTCAACAATTTCATAGAATATTAAGAGTTATGGTGAAAATATTATTTATGTGGGGTTTTCATATAAGTTTATCTAAAAATTATTATCTGGTTAAGAAATACAATATCAATTTAAAGATGAAAAAATATACTAAACGATTCAAACTGTCACAAAGTAATTTTTAATTCAAGATGTATATGATATTTTTATGTTTATTTGGAATACATGATAGATAGACATGATTGTTCTGATATTCTATAGGATATAATGTAGTAGATATGACTGTTATTCCAAAAATTGTGTTACTATGAAATAGTAATATAACTGTAATGAATGAGTTTTTGTAAATTATATAGATATTATAATACCAATGATGATATTATATTTTTATTTTAAAACTGAGATGAAATCCAGTATGTTTATATAATCTAGAAGATTGGTTGGCCAAGATAATCGAGGATTAATAGAAAAATAAATGGTGTTCTGTTGAACATAGAAGATATTGTGGTTGAGGATGAAAATGGAATATTGAGATCCTGGGGACCCCCATATTCTAATAATTAATGAAAATATAAATGATAATGTGGACTCATATCCATGTGTAAATTCATGAGAGTGAAATTGAGACTGTGGGATAGTCCAACATAAAATACCTTCAAAAAATAGAGAGAGTCACTCATATTTATTTTAATGATTTGGTATATTTAGAAATATTTAAAAAAATGTCTAGTTCTCTGGTTATAAAATGTATAATGAAGAAGAGGGATACAATGTTCATGAATAGTAATTTCACGCTATAATTTTGTAAATAGTTTTAAGAATTTTATCAAAGAATAAAAAAAGGAGGATCATTACTATAATGTAGAGAATTTAGTATATTTATTCAATATAATCGATTAATTATTTGGTTTTCTTATTTACAATGGATCATTATTTGAGAAGATAAATTAATAATATGAAAGAGGAGAAACTGAAAGAATAAAATAGATTATTTAGGAATCCGGTGAATTTAACTAATGTTTATACTTAATATTAGTTGGTATAATTTAAAGAGAAGATAAATGGAAGAGTAATCCTATTAAATAAACTATATAAATTTATTCATGGATAAAAATATAAAAGTGTTGTTATGGTTGACATTCTATAAAGCGTATAGAACTTGTATAGGTAGTTTTTTCCCGTAAATAATTATTTAGTGATTCCAACATTATGTAACAATAGAATATATAATCTATGTAGAAATTTAGAGGCATATTTTCATATACAATGATTATATTTAGAGGCTGTGGTGGATGATCTGTTCATGAATATTTGAAGGCATTTCAATTCAATATGAGTTTTAAGAACAAAACAATACTACTTGGTGCATTTTCATCACTGAGTGGTTTTGATAATCAACATCAATAGTATGAAGGAAACTAATAACACCAACTAGTGGGATGATGGTTTTAAGAAAATCTATGTGATATATATAGTGAGATTGTCTTAACATGAATGAAATAATATATTAATCACGATATTTAATTAATACATCTCTAAATATTAACTCCAACAAAATAAATAAATGTTTCCTTACATATATATTACCTAAATAAACATCTAATTTTATTAGCCTTGAGAACATTGTTTTAAAATCATGTTCTGATTTACCCTATTCTAGATATCTCACACGATATAATCATAATCATAAAGTGGGGATTTTAAAACCTAAGACAGTGTGAGCTCAAATTCTCGGAAAGAGAAAAATATTTTAACCATAAAAAATGACTGCAACATGAATATCATAAAAATGATCAAAACACATAGATGATAATCAAATTATATGTTAGAATAACATAAGATCTTAAAAATTATATTTATGAATCATAAATTTAACGATATAGCTTAAAACACATCTCAATAGTCAAATAACATTTGAGCATGATGTAAAAGTTGATAATACATTTAAAAATGTCATTTTCATGAATATAAGGAATTAAATAGAAATTAAAATAATGATAATAGTTTATCATAAATTTATGAAAATCATGGAAGTGTGGAACATCTATAATAATAGGAAAACCGATGAGATAATACTCATTATGCCCATTCTTATTTCAGAAAACAGATTTTGTCTTTACTAGAAAATGTGAGAAAACCCATCAATCCCCTGTTTATGTGAAAAAAATCATCTTGTCCATGCATGAATATAGCATGAAATATAAACATAAAATAAAATAATATATGAATATTGGACACCTCCCATCATTATTCATACATATGTTTTCCATTTCAAATCAATCATCATCATATCTTACATATTCCATGAAAAAATCGTTTTCATAAATTTATAACATAACATAAACTTGACAAATCATATGATATAAAAGTTTAAATTTCCCAAATGGATTAATAAGATAATATTATCTAAAGGATTATCAAATAATCAATTCATGACAGATATTTCACTTGTGTATAGTGTAATCCAGTTGATGAAAATAGTATTTTTACATTTTGTAGACATATCATTGAGTTCAATTCCATAAAAATGTATCATTTGACTCTAAAAATGAAAATACAACCCTTTATATAATTTTATTTATTTCAAGGACACATTCCCCAATAAAATTAAGACAGTATAAATAAAAATAGATAGTCTTGGAAACATTAATATAAAAAATGAATATCACAATAAAAGGATTTTATGTTACAAGGTCCCTTATATTTACCAATTTTTTATTTAAAATTGTTCGATCATCATTTTTCAAAAATAAAAAAACCAAATTCATTATTACATAAACATATTCATAATTAAACCTATATATAACATGTATTAATAACTTTTTGGTAGTTTTATAAAAAAATTAAGCCTTTTTATAGTGTGTTAATATCATTAGCAATTTTCCCACACATTTTAATATTAATACTGTAAGTCATTCTTTATAAAAAAATTCATAATAAATAGGTCTTCAAATAAACTGTAAAATATAATTTATATTTATTTTTACACCTTGTGTAGCATTCGATATGTTTTTAGTTATGTTGTTTGAAAATTGAATCAGTGTTGGCTTATTTCGATGATTTTAGAAAATGAAAAAATTGTATTTATAATAAATTAAATAGTTAATGTGATATTTCAAGAAATATATAATAATTATTATTTCCGTATTATATTTTAAGAATATTACTATTTATGATCCCATATTCATCCATAATAGGGTTTTAAATCATCATTCATTTTGGATTATAATGTGACCCAAACTTGATCAAGAAATATCGTGATTGATAAATACGGTAAAGTGGGTTTTTATTTTGGCATAATATCACTGTAAGAGAATAATAATGTTTTTTTGTAATTTTTTAGGATGTTTATTAGTTTATTAGTTTTTTTATAAGTTATCCAAAAATAGAAGAAAAAAATAAAATCATTACATTGTGTTGGTAGAATTCCTCGTACACACATGATTGAAATTCCATTCCTTTTTATGTGGATGGAAATGAATAAATAAGTATTCTGACATTAATATAAAAATATCTAACTATTATAATGATACTTATTTCTTCATGTTATAATGGATAAAATATATATTTTAAGATTAATATTGAGAATAAAACATAATTATGGGACAATACATACGTTGATGAAATGATATTTCTTGGGAAAACACCTTGAAATTAATCAGATTTGTCTAAATATGACTAAGCATGGGCTTATGATCAAGTTATGTGGTTATAGGAAGAGTAGCATTACATTGTTAAAAAATTCTAGTTGAAGGTGACATATATCTTTGATGGGTGAAATTGGTGACCATTTATAAATAGATAAAAGGGGTACTTCTAGAAAAAATCTAAAAAACAAACAATTCCCAAACATTAATCAATGATAAATGACTAAAAATGGATAGATATGTGCGTGTGGGTATTATTGGGTCAATAAAGTTTCATTAATGTGTTTCAATTCACCTGTTAATCTATTTGGAAACCATTTACTCTTAAATAATTTACTTTTTCAATAGTTTTTGTTTTTATCATGGTAACTAATTTTCGCCTAGGTAGTTTAGTTTTAATCCCAGAAAATAAAATTGGTTTTATTATATAGTTTGGAAAAGATAAATAAATATATAAAATAAAATTTGTCTAATAAAATATATTTTTTCACGGAAATTAATTTTAATGCAAGTCCATGTTACTTTTAAAATATAGAATTATGGAAAAGATTGTTTTTAAGAAAAAAATATATTTATAATTAGGATATATTTATCTATACCATTGATTCAATAAAATTGAGAAAAATAATATTCATTCAAATATTACTTATTTAAAAATTACAAAATTTAAAAACATTATTTTCTCAATTTTTAATTAACTAAAAAACAAATAAAAAACAATTGTAATTATAACACCACATAAATTTTCATACTGTTGAGCATGATTTTATAAATTAAATCATACTATTATGAATTTATTTAGTCTAATAAATAATATATAATTTTAAATATATATATTTCAAAAATTCAATGTATAATAAAAAAATTTCATAAAACTGATGACATTATTAAATTCAATATTTTTATAATTCATCCAAAAATTAAATAATTACAAAAAATTTGAAAAACTATTTTAATATAATATTAATGTGCCAAATTAAAAAATTATATTAATTTTTCAATTATTACATCATAAAAATTATAAATTTAATTTCCAACAAAAAATATAAAATATTGTTAAAAAATATTTATTATAGGAAAGAAACCAAAAAAATTATTGTTATTCCATTATTCATATTGAATTATACTATTCATGGAAGGAAGAAAATTATAGAAAAGTGATTTCATTAGTTACATAGTAGTAATAATAGATCATATATTTAAATCCAACATTATTTTGATTAAAAATTAGAATTTATTTTCAAATTTCTCTTAACATCATTTATATCTACCATTTATATGAATACCTTACAATGTTACATTTTGGGTTTTTGGTGTTTCATATAAAGAAATCCATAAAATATAATATTTAATTTGGGTGGAAGAATCATCAGTCGTTACATTCAATATCCCACCCATGCCCCCTTAAAAATAAATTCTCTTTAAAATTACATTATATGAAAAAAAAAATAGATGGTATATTTCTCTTTTCACATCCTTATGTTTTTACAAACCATCTTCAAACATATGATTTAAATATAAAACCTTGAATAAATGTTTTTTTTTCTCTATTACTCATAATATATAAATTCAAGAATTTCCGCTAGTTTTTCTTCATATGAGAGATCATGTTGCAGTTTCGTTGCTCCCGAGCATCAAACTTGTGAATGGTATTGTGTTAACAATTATTAAAGTAATAAATTGAACAAATTGTGTACATGGGAGTACTGTGGAAGGAGAGATATGTAGTAGTATATGAACTCAATGTGATCTAGAATCTCAAAGGGACCAATTTTTATATGGATCTATTTCCCTTTCTTACCAAATCTCATAAAATGCTTCAGGATAGATATTCAATGTAACTTTTTGTTGAAAACATAAAACTCAATATATCATTTATTATTATCTTCATTACTATTATATCATCATTTTACTGATTTCATCTATTAATAAATAGTTTGAACCATATCTATCATTTCATAGAAATGTTCAAGACCTATCAGCCTTACCTCTGAAGCATTATCCTGGTATATTGGAGTCCTACATATCATCCCATATGGAACCTAATATGATGATATATGAATACATTAATGGAAACTAATTTCCATTTATAAATGTACTATAGGGTGTTGAATCCATCATCCTTGTAAATCGATAAAAAAATATCATATCATATCCTATGTATTTTGAATTTTCCATTATTAATGACCATTTTCCAAGGATTCTATATAGTTCTTGATCACAACTATATCCCCAAATATATTTGAATAATTCGGTAGAAGCATGAAGTAAATTGATATTCATTGTATGATAAAAGGGTTATTATTAATCCATCGTTCCTTACCACTTCCCATATGTATATCATGGTGAGTTTGTCATGGGATAATTTTTCATTAAAAAAATTAAATATGATGAATCTATATGGGATCGACTATGACCCAAATTAAATTATAGACATTATATATATTGGGGTGTTAAATAATGATTTTCATTGTGATTTTTTCAAATTTCTATACTAATATGGTTAATAGTTGAAACATACCTTTATAATTTTTTCCATTCAACATTGTCGTTCTATAATTCCATGAATTGGGATAATTATTCTAATACCATTCTATTCATAATATCCCACCATAAGTATTGTATTATATAATTATATATCCTTTTAAATAATGTATATAATTAAAAGGATGACCTTTGTTCATCATCTAAAAGTTTCTTCATCAATTATGGATTTTTTGGGACATATAATTGTGTTCTAAACCATTTCACTCAACATCAATAAAATTTATAATCCTCTATATTTTTTTATCTTTTTCAAAATCTCCACATCATATTTCTAGTATTGTTTTATCTTTATCTAAATTTATGTTTAATGAATCATTTGGGGAAATAAAATTTATCTTTCCTCATTATGACATCATGATTCATCCTCATCCAATGAATGAATATTTGGCCTTTTTCAAACCTAATTAATGATAGAGTATCCTGGTATTTTCTTCTCAGTCAAAAACCACCTTATTTGACATCACTTGGTTGAAATTTTATTAGAAATAATATTCTTTTATCATATCCAACCATCTATTTTGGTGAATAAACATTTAATTGAATGTGAATATATAATTCAATCTCAGGTGATCAGTATATATATAAAAATTTTCTTCATAGAGATAACATAACCAAATCATCAATGTAATGATCACTACATCTAGCTCAAAATCATAAATTGAAAAATATTCTTCAATATTCTTCAATTAGTGTAAATAATAAGAAATTACTATATAATTTTGTTATAAGATGCAACCCAAATCATTTTTCAAATCATCACTTCATATCAAAAACCATTCCCCGCTACATGGTGATGTAATTTTATATTTGGTGGACAATATCTTAGTAAAATCATTAAACATTGTTTTTTTACTTTATCTAGAGGAAAAATACTCTCTTCGAGGTCATCAGGTTTAGTGGATATGATATAAATGAAAAATTTCTTGCAAAGCATTGATAATATCCTTAAAACATCAGGAAACTATGAATCTCATCTAAAGTTTCTAAATAACTTTAATCTGTTATAGTTCTACTGATATTCCCTTATTCATGATTATATGACATAATAATTACATCATCTATAACATGAATTCACATTTTCTAGATTTGGAATAATAATGCCCATTCTAGAGGTCATTAAAAATATATGAAAGTGATTTTTATGAACATTCTTTCTCATAAAAAATATAATAGTATTGTGTACAAAGGAATCCAAAATTGATCAAGGTGTTCCCGAAAGACCCTATTAAATTGGTCGATTAATATATTAATTTCAATGATATTTCTAATTTAAATAAAACTAAATTAATAGTTTCAATACATTATATGGAACAATGTCATAGAAATATGAACCATTTTTACTTTTAAATGATGGTATCTAGATTGAAGGTCAATCTTGTAGAAATACCGATATCCTCATATGTGGTTAAAAAATGAAATATACAAGGTAGATAATAATTATTTTTTCCCTAGTTTAATTAATCTCTTGATAATAAAATAAATCCTGAATCAATCTATCCCTATTTCTGAGAAGGATGATTAGAAAACCCTATAACAAAGCACTGTGGTGTATAAAACCCTTTCCATATATTCTTGTTGTTTCTTTATTTAACACTTCTACTTTAGTGGGATCCATTATAAAAAACCTAATTGAGTAAGGTATTGTTCAATGTATAAATTCAATCAATAACAAAACATTCTGATCTGGCAGAATACTTGGTAGTTCTTTTAGTAATATATTAGTATATTCTTATAAAATATTAATTTCATAATTGTTTACTTGTTCCCAAATCATTTGATCATGGAGCCTCCTGTCCTTGGGTGCTTTAGCACATATTATTGAATTTTATCCAATGGGTAGTTCATAATCATCATTTTATCAATACATGATATCAATATGATTTGGGATATGAAATGTGTCTACCTTATATTGATAGTTCGAATTTTCTCTATATAATGAAATTCAATACGTACCCAATATTACTTAAAATTAAACCAATGGAATAATATTTATAATATGAATTCAGTCATATTTTTCAATCCGAGACACGATCATTGTGCTACCAGGTTTTTTCAAAAATAGTTCAACAAACAATGTTTGTAGAAGTCAATCCACATTCATATAAAACATCTATGATATAATGGAATTCAATGAACCAACATCAGACAATATATTTTCATAACTAGAAGAGAGATTATGTGTACCGCCAATCACTTCATTTTCTTGATCTACCTCGGCTATAATGATTGTGATTGCCCTTACTTTTCCATTGGGTTCAAAGATTGTTGGGTAAACATATATTCATTGTCTTATTATTTAAAAATTTAATTATTATATTATAATATTATTATTATTTGTATTCCTAATTTCATCCATACTAGGGTTTTATATCATTTTTGATATTGGTGGTTAAATCGACACATACATGAACACATTTTAACTCTATTTGTGAGTATAGTTATGAGGGTTTTAATTTTGAAATAATATAATCATAAAAAATCATAATTTTTTATTTTATTTCTTATGATGGTGAACAATATATTAAAATTATGTTATATATACGGAAAATCCATATGAAAAATAACAAATGTTTCATCATGGAGGTGGTATTTTATGAACATGAATGATTGACTTCCCATTGTTTTCTTTTGTGGATGGAAATGAATAAATAAGAATTTTATATAAAATATTAAAACATATATATATTATAATTATAGTTAACTCAAAATATTCTTATAGATATAAGATATTTTTAATATTATGAATAATAAGAAAACCTAATAAATAGATTATTTTTATAGTGGAAACTCTAATGTTCCTAGGAAAACTCTTTGAAATTGAAGGGATTGTGTTGACTATGAGGGACTAGGGGAACATATGAATTGAATAGGGTTCAAGGGAGACTAAAATAAAACATTTTTAAGGATAATTTTTATTGAAATTTTTTTCTTGTATGTCTGGATGTGGAACCCTTTTATAAGAGTATGAATGGTGCACTTTTCTAAACACGCATTGTTTTTCAAAAATAACCTGACATTTTTATTGGTGAATAAATAGAAAATGTAATAAACTGGAGTGTGGGATATTTTTGGGTCGATAGAGGATAATCATTGTTCTTCAACACATGTTTTATAAAAATTTGAAACCATTTAATCCTAAATTTTTTACATTTATAATTTTTTGGGTTTATAATGAAGTAATTAACATTCTTCAACAAAATTTAATTTTAAACCCTAAAAATTAGCTTTATTAGATAATTTGGACCAAATAATTAATAATATAAAATCCATTTTCCCAAAATAAAATTCATTTATATGAAAATTAATCTTATCATAGCACATTTAACGTGGAAAAATCATTTTTGAGCAAATATATTTTCAAGAAAAAGGTGTTATGATTATGGTAGAATTATCAATTTCATTAATTACAATGCATTTAGAATAATTATTATAATTAAAATATTATTAATGTAACTATAAAATAATCTAAAAATAATTTCATAATGTTTTATTTAATTTTATAAAAAATCAAAATATAGTTTTCATTAAAACAACAATGAAATTTTCAAAATATTGTGTGTGAATTTATTATTTTAATAAAATTATTATGAAATGATTTATTATAATTTTTTTAAAAATATTATTATGAAATGATTTATTATATTTTTTTAAAAAAATTATTATGAATTTGTTCAATATATTTCAATGTACAATAAAATAAATTTCTTTAAAATTCTATCAGTACTAAATTTGGTATGGTCACTTTTCAAATAAAAATTATTTATCTCAAAAAAAATCTAAATTTCATCACAAGAAAATTAGACTACAATAAACTCAAAAATGATGTTAATTTTGGAAAATTCACATCCTAAAAGTTAATTAATTATTTTCAATTACAGATATAAAATATTTTGGAAATTTTTTTATGGTAAATAGTACAATTAAACTACCGTTTATCATTTATTAATATGAAAATATATTATTCATAAGAATAAATAAAATTTAAAAAAGTAAATTTTTTATTTTTCTAGTTTCACTATATTTTTTTATATTTCACATTAACATTAATTTTATTATATATATATATATTCATAATTATTTTACAATCGTTTATACCTACCAATTCTATTAATACCTTAATATTATCCACTTTTTGTTTCGATGTTGCATTTTGAGCAAACCGTCAAAAACAATGATAAATTAAAGATGAAAAATATCAATTAATTGCAATAAAACATGTGTTAACATGTGTAATTTTGTGAACCCTATCATATGTAATATTGTGAGCATGGATTAGGATTAAAATAGCTCATACTCCTAGGTAATTGATAGCAATATTTTACTAGAGAATTAATTTTTTTAATGGGTATTGAACAAGACATGAAGCATGATTCTTGAATTGAGATGGTCATTGTAAAATTAATATTTCTTTTATATTCATTCATTATTTTCCTTGAAGAAATTAATATGGTTTCTTAAAAAAATATGTACATTTTGAGTCATAACCAACCACTAGAGTTGAAAAGTTTGAAGGAGTGGTAATAACCTAAGTAGAGTGAATTGTTTTTAAAAAAAATAATCGGTCACATCTATCACACTGCCTAGGCATGTTTGTAAGATCCTTGTGGGACATTTAAAATAATTTTACACCATAATTAATGGTTGATAAACATGGTAAAATTTTATGATGTTTTTTCTTGAGTATAATGTAATGGTGTCCAATGTTGAGTTATTTTAAAACCCAAATACAATGAAATTATAAAATGAATATTTTTTGTTAGTCTATATAAAACAATTACAATGAATTTTTTGATGATTATAATATAAAATTTGTTCTTTAATGGGAATATTACCATAATTATTTATATTAATAATCTTATAATTCATAGAATTAATATAATATATTAATTTTCAGATGTTATTAATATTGTAAGGTAATGATAAAATATTAATGAATAAAATAATATGAGATATTGAAATTATTAATTTTTGATATGGTTAGTTTTAATATACATAGTAATTAATTGTTAGATATTTTTATTCCTATTAATTTAATAATGTTGAATAATTTTTGAAATAATATTTTCTTTTCATCATGATGAAATATTCATTTGGCGTTAACAATATGTATTTATGTAATTATAAAATTTGACAATTACATTGGGATTAAGATTCATGCAATATTGAAACAACATGAAATATTATATTTATTTCATTACTACTCTATATTCTAAGACGGTAATGAAAATAAATCATGGTTCTATTATTAATTGGGCTTTTCTAATGCAACATTTTAAAATAATTAAAAGATGACGAATAACTAATAATGATTGTTTAGCATCTCATTCACTAGAATGTTTTATTTTGAAACGTTCTCTCTATTTATTTATAAAAAGGTGGAGGTAGTTATATGATAACATTGTTCGAGATATCCATTATCTCTCTTAGTTGTATGAATTTTCCAAATAAAAATATTCATTTATGTTCATTGTACTAGTTATTTTTGTGAGATAGTTGAAAATGATGATTATGGGAGTGTGATAAAAACATTTTTTGTGTTGACATTATATCAATGTTGATAATTACAAAGACTCATCCATGATAGTTCATTTTAGTCACTCAATTACGGGTGTAAAATTTAATTATTTATTGTAATTTAATATTGTTTTTGCAGTTCAATCAAATTTTAATATATAAACATATCTAGAATGACTTTCAGTCTTGTGAGAACCTATATAAAATCAATGAGTGGACTGATGTAATGGTTATCTTTATATGCCATCAAAAACCCCACTAGTTTTATATATGAATATTACTGTGATTCATTGGTTATTGACATGATATGATTGTTGTTTTGATATGATTATGGGTTATTAAAATAACATTAGACATTAGATGATGGGAAAAAACTCTTTGGATATGGTTTTTTGGGTATCTTTCTATATTTATATAAATTTTGTTATATTATACATACTATTTTATTTTTGGAATGGTTTCTATTTTGATTTTGGAATTAAATACACTGATTTTTTATGCATGGTAATTATAATATGTGGAGGATTGTAGTAGAAACAAATTATGGGTATTACTTAAGAGGTTTTCAGGATTAATTAGTTTCATAGTGAATGTTTCAGTTACATCACTGTTGGTAATTTCATTTAATGTGGACATGAATATGCTTGATTATTATTTGTTTGATATACTAATTTTTGTTATAATTTGTTAATTAATTACTATGTATTAGGTCACACTCATACATAGTATTATATAAAACATTATAGAATCATATTTTTGTAGGTACCGAGAATTTCTATCTCAATAATTGAGGTTTCTCATAGGATACTGGTTTTTTGGGATTCATTAATATACCACTATGATTTTTTAGATATATTGTGGTTTTTCATGTTATTAGTGTATTTGTTTTTTTCTTTGAGTGTTTTTTATTTCATTCATTTATTTGTATGATATCCTTAAATTTTACTTTTTTAATTATATTAATTGAGCATGTATTTTCTGTTATCCATTATTTAGTGTCTATAGTTCCTTTTTACAATCATTGGTCTTTCTATAGGGTAATATCAACCATTTCACATATCTATACATATAAATACCTAAATATTTGTGTTTTAGACCTTATATATTTTTTTTATATCCCTATTATGGAGGGGTGTTCTATTTTATACCATGATTCTTCCAATTTCATCTTTGTGTAGTCAGATATAGTGGGGAGTGTTTCTCTTTGAGTAGATTAATCTTACATAGGAGGAGTTGTTCCTTGTTGGTGGGTTCTACACATTCGATTTTCTTTTAAACATTATAGTTAGTTTTGAATAGGATATATTGAACAATGACACCCATTATCATTCCTAAATTTGGGTTAAGATGGCTGATGTTATGATAGTTTACTAGGACTTTAAGGGAGTCAATGAGGTTAATGAACATGTCTTAGTATTTGGATGACAAATTTACCCAGATCCATTACAAGATGATGGAACCTATTGCACAATGGGTTTTCAATGGAATTAAAGTGTTATACACAAACATTTAGTATTCTATTGGGAAGGGGAAGACTTATGGTTTCTTTATTAATGGTGGATAAAGACTCTTTACCTCTCTCTATGATTCTTTATATCCCCTAAAACACCCAACTTCTAGTAGTGTGGTTTCAAATCCCATTGAATCTCACTGGATCATTAATTCAGAAATGATCATGTGGTGATCCATACACACAGTCAATGTATAAATTAATGTTTCATAAATGAATAATGTGTGATTTATGACTCCTTTCTCAGCTCATTAGCTATTTTCAAAAGAATTGGATTATTAATATACCAATTCTAGTTCATTATTTCCCATATGATATTAAAATAAGTATGCCTTTCTATTCACCATGTGAATTACCCTCTATGAAATGAAATTTTTATCTTAATTATCCAATAGATTATATCCTGTCAGGAAACCATTATACTAAATTCCTCTATTTCTCTTCTCATAGTTTTATTAAGGTGATTATATTTGAACTTGTGTTGGTAGAATGAAAAATATGTTCACAATAGTGGATTCCTAACATGGAAGTGGTTGTATAGGATATAAAAAAATATATGTAATCACTTTTTATGTATAGGAATGTTTCATCATGAAAAGTCCTATCATTCCATTACAATGAGGTCTCATCGATCACTATAACCCTAGTATAGTGTTAAACAAGTCAAATCATTGTATTTTGAAACATTTCTACCATTTTCTTCTGTTTTGAAATTACTGTATTTAGTATTATATAGAGGTTATAATTATTTTAGTTACCACTATGTATAGTGATTTTAAAGGTGGAAGTTCTGGTTTCACCATGTAGGTGGTGGTTTCAGTCTGGATGTGTTGATTGTTATATTGAGAGGATGATAGAATTCTCTAACAATGGAATATAGAGAATCAATTCTGGTGTGGATCCAGTGATCCTGGAACATGAGTTGTTTAAAATACTTATCTCATGGTGATTATGTTGAGACCCAAATATAATTACCTTTCAAGATTCCTTCATGGATTTATAGGTATTTTTTTATTTTTATGTTTGGTATGGGTAAGGCGATCACCTATCCTTGGTTTTTTAAAATATATTGAATTATTTTCCAATATATTACTACATCCTTGATTTTTATTTAATGTTTCAAGTAGGTTTATAAATTATCTTCATGTGGATAAAAATGAATTTGGTGTATGAAAATATCGAAAACCATGGGGTTAGGTAACCCCTTGGAATCATAAATGTGATAATTGGCTTGTCCCTAGTATCCATAATACCCATTTTACACATCCATATATCTATTGTGTGAGTAATCTAATTCATGAATTGATTTGGATTTCCATTATTTCATGATAAGATGTAAGTCTCATATAAATACCGATAGAGGTTTGTACTAACCCATACCCTTGGAACATGAGTCCCTCATCCATGGATTTTAGTACTAATTATTTGATGAAAAATACTCAATATGAAATCAGTCATCTATAAAGGATTTGTACACATTAAATTGATATACCTTCCTTTGAGATTTAGGAGTCACATACTATGTACACACAATGGTGTTTTGGGTAACTATGTTGGGTAGTTATTGTGTTACATCTCTGGGATGCTGCCCCTATTACAGTGTTTTGTGGAGAGAGAATTTATATATGTCTTAGGTTTTTTCCATTAATAATATATGTATTATTTTATCTTACTATTATTATTTTGAGTTGAGTATCCTTATTATCATTCATTTTTGGGTTTCAAGGAGTCTTATTGTGTAAGTATATACTCACAACTAGATTGGAGATTTTCATGCATATATAATGTATATTTTAAATGAATGATTTTAAGAGAAATATTTAGAGTAAATTGTATTATTATTGTTTGAGTGTAGGGTTTTATAAATTCAATTGTCATATAAAACATTAATTCTTTGTGTTAGGTCATTGTGTACATTTATCCACCTCATCTATTTTAGTCTAAATTTTCCGACAGGATTTTTTGTGAAGTGACCAATCTGTGTATGAGTTGTATTTTTCATCAATGGATATTATTAATTTGCATTTATGGTAAATGAAATGAATGATTTCATTTATTCCATTATGTATTAGAAGTTAAAATAAAATAATATTTTGGAATTGAATTATCCATAATATCCAAGATTAATGTCATTGTGGTTATAGATTGGATGAATGGATGAATAAGACACTACTCGAGTCATGCTATCTTAAAGAATAAATCGTAATGAATAGTTATTTATCAATCTATGGGTTGTAAGGTCGGTCATATGATTACCAGAAATTTGTCTCTATGGTCATTGACATAACACATTTTTACCACAGTGAGGATGAAAATATAAGAAATTATCTTTTAAAGTTATCCTTCAAATTTATAATAAAAAATATTATAATAAGGAGGATTATAGAAACGACGTAAAAATATTTTTAACATGATGTCAATATATAAAACCCTTGAAAATTTAAATTTTTTAATGAGGGCATAATAATGTGACAATGAATTGTAATTGCATGATATATAATATGTTGAATAATTTTTTTTAGTGATCATGATGTAATTTTTTTCACTCATATTTATTCTATGTTGTAGAAAAAACTATCTAACCAAATCCACATAAGTGGGTCTTTTCAACCCAATATGTGAGCTAGCAGTCAAACACATGGGTTCTATCCCATGCATGGGAGACCATGGAAGTGGAAAGTGGATGTTATTTCTAACCACCCAATGTGAATTTTAATGGGTTGTACATAATTCAAAAAGGGTGATCGTGAACTACACTATAGGAAAGTGTATCCCGTGTGGGAAATGTGTGTCATAGTTTTCCAAGTACCATCCTCTATGTCATGGCTCCCACCGCGAGTGAAGCATTGACATATTAAAGGTATTTATTTAAATAATAAAAAATCTATATGGGATAGGATCATGAACTATAAATTTAATTGATATAAAAAATATGGATATAATGTTTTCTATTAGATGCGTTTAATCTCATTCATCTAATTAATTAATTTATTTTATTAAACTTTCTGTATCGCATGCGTGATCAAAATTAGGATTTATTCAATCTAGATATCTCCATTGGTCATACTACACAAATTATATATACTATATTAGAAATTAAATATGGTATACAACATTATAAATCTTCATCAAATCCATTAATGAAGTCATGGTCTCAAGAAATATACCGCCATCATATGAAAAAGTTTTTTCAAAGGGATTCGAGAGCATGGATATGTTTGGATTTTTCATAAATTACATGGAAATAGTAAATCATCACATGAACTTGATATTCACTCTATAAAGTGGAGTATATAATCAAATAAGTGGCAACATTATTTTTATAATCACGTAATATGAAAATTTGTGTCCGAATCACTTAATTATAGATCCCTTTATTATATAAAAATTATGATTGAAACATTATAAAAAGTGTAAACTGAATTTTGTGAATGGATTAAGAGAAGAGTTTAAACCTCTCTATAAATATCTTTGTACCAAGTAGTAATTCTAGGATTCTAGTATAAATTTCTATGAGAACTCTCATTTTCAAAAAAAATAATTATTTTCATCATTCTCATATTATATGAGGAGGAATACTATTTTTCAGGCCTCCGGGGTTATGGGAAGAGTGGAGTTCCATGCATTGATTTTCATGAAGAATAAGAGCTCAAAGTTTTCATTATATTCCTATATCTTTTCAACTAAATGATGAAAAAATGGCCTATGAACCAATATAATGTATCATTTCCTCATTATGTTTCAGGATGCATTATTTCTTCGAAGAACCTCAATATTCACAAAGAAGAAAACCCCCTAGTTTATTGAGATACATCTATTTAAAGTCGATGGAGACATTATCTAACTTTTCGTGAGGGCTCAAATAACATAAATTATTTAACCTACATTCTTATGTATCTAATTAATATTAAGAGGAAATTAAATAATCATTCTTCAATTTTCATTATCAATATTATACTTGGTTTTGTGCTAAGGAGATAGCATATTCCTACATTATGTATGTCAGTCAATATGCACATGAGAATATAATCAAGAGATATTTGATATGATGCGTTTAAAATAAAACCAAAATATGATGAATTAAACTTGATTAAAATCCCACAAAATAATAATATTTAATATATATGAGATATGATTTTTTAGAACTGTGATACATGTTACTTAAGAATGGCCATTAAAATATGCTCATCCAATATGAAATCTATTAATATTTTGGAATCAATGTGATTCTAAATCATAGAAATTTTTTATAATTCTTAATATTCAAGTTGAAAGTGTATTGAATTGTGAAAAATTATAAAAAAATGACTTAAGATTGAAATTATGCTTCAATTAAATTGAATTAATATTTTCTCTACCAAGAAGAAAATATGATATATGAAACTACAATAAACATTTAATTTTTTTATAAGAATATATGGGTTAATTTTATTGATTCTATATTGAGATGTCATTACTTATATAATCACAAAGGAAGTCTATTATTCATGCAAGAGAAGGAGATATTAATGTGCATATCAATTTCAATGAAATGAAAGATAAGAAGAAGATAGATAAAATTTTTGTTTTCTACTATGAAGAAAGAATTTTTTTCGTAGTTTTATGCTTGTAATGATGTGAAGAATACGTAACTGGAAGAACAATGCAGCATTATGATATCCAAAAAAAGTCTTATCTAGTAGAAGAATTTATTAATGTAATAAAGTACCATATATAGAATGTAGAGATTTTATTATATGGTTGAATAATAAAATATATATAACACTATCATGTCATTTTAATATAGTGTAATGAGAATAAATATTTATTACCTATAAATTATAACCACATTAACTAATTATTTTTTATATCTATTGTGGAATTGGATGATTTCTAGACCATTCTGGTTACTATCTACTCTTATCAAGTATTCAATATTGTAAAAATATCTTATTTAATATTTAACTACATTCATATATTTTCATATGAAAATAGAATTAGAATAACCAAATCAATATCTTTATAGGTCTAGCACTTCAATATTATAAATGTTTCAATAGGAAAAAAAGATCCCAACACTTATTCACCCCTCCCCACCATCTCATTATTGAGTGTATCCAAAAAAAATCATATCAATTGATATCAAAGTTGAATTCCACATCTATTGTACTCTCTACTATGAATTTTTCCAATTTTTATTATTTTATATGCATTCATGTAATTATCAATTAAGTGTATTTTTGGGGATATTTAAGTAATTGTTGAGATAAATTATACTTATACCAATACCAAAATGAATATGATAAATAACAAGAAATGCAATCTATATAAGAAGTCCCTCTTATCTAAAAAGGCAGATGTTTTAGTTTCTTCATGAATTTCCAATAGTAAATACTTTTCTATATTGGAAAATAATGAGTATTTGGACCGTCTTACCACTAATGATAAGTATAGAATTCATAACACATGTGAATAAAAATTTTATATGATCATGATGCTTTAAAAATTATTTTACAAAAAATCCTAAAGATGAATATTCTAGAAAATTTAGTGATGATGATCAATCAACAACTTATTAAGACATATCAGTTGATAGATTAAGAGATATTAAGAATTACATTCATGTTGAAATAGTCTTCCTTATTTATGGAGTTTTTTAATTTATGCAGGAAGCAATCACCCAGTTGGGGGATTAATCATTTAGTATGGATAAGGAATTACAATGGAAAATTAAGAATGTTTAAAGCTATATAGATAGGTTGGATCTTTTGAAGCAAGCAAGAGGGAGATTATAAAATGTTCAAAAAATTGGATTAAAGAATTCAATGATAAATATGGAGTCATGAAGAATATAGAGGAAATGATCCAAGAAATTAAAGAGAAATTTATTAATAGTATTTTTTATAAGGTTGGGGCTGAAGCCTCATTTATTATTAAAGAAAAACAAAGACCACTTTAACATTGTTGAAGGAGACCCATTTCATAGCCCAAATCCCTAGTGGGCATATACCCCATTACATGGCCCGTAGGCCCAAATTTTCGGCCCAAGACCCATTCTATGATTAGTAATGCTACAGTACCCACTTACTACAGTACCACAGAGTACCTTCCACTGCTACAGTAACCTGCTACTGCTATAGTGCCTGTCATTGCTGTAGTTCTGCCATGGAAATATTATGCTACATTACTGCTATAGAACCTGTGCCCAATGGGTTTTGAACCCCCATTTTTCATTTAAGATTACAGGGTTCTGACCACTTATAAAAACCACAACTACTATAGAATAATATTATTGATGTTAAATATTTATAGTTAAATGAAAAATTCCATAGCTCAAATTATATTTCTTTTTGTTTCAGAACAATGTTAAGATTTATGAAGAGGAATTTGAAGGAATATATATTTTTTGTAAATATATCATTATTAATATTTTATATCATAAAATAATCCTAAATCTGATATTTCTATAACTTCAAGTTCATTTGACCAATTTTGGGAATACTCATATTTTGAGTTCATTAAAGAAAGATATAGTTGTTGCTTCCAATCTATTCTTATTCGAAGAATATATTTTTGTAATTACAATAACATGTGATGAAAATGCAAGACATTTCTCAATAATATATCTCAAGAAGTTGTGATGAATGAAGAACCATCTATATTATATAGTAATTATTTTTCTAAATATGTTACTATGAATAGTATAGGTTATAAAACAAAATATATAAATGTATGGATGATGAAAGAGGATGTAAAGCCTACCACGATGACTAGGGTGAATAGGAAAATATTGTGGAATGTGGTTTCCAATAAGCATTCAATTAATTTATAATGAGTTCCCAAAAACAGAATCTACAATTAATATTAAGATCAAACTTTGTTGTAACTCCCCGTAATTTTTAAATAATAACATTATGTTTAGTAGAGAATATGATACACAAAACTAAGATTAAAAACCATTGGAAATTATTATTTTATGGGTAAAATTTTAACCTATATGTTAATATGGAGGATATAAATACAACTAAAAAAATTATGAATATTTTATTGTTTCAAAACTTATAAAGAAATTCATTAGTTATCAATCCATTACAAATCCAAATAATGGTTATTTAAAAGTAACATAAATGTTTTTGTAAAAAAAATATTTTTATGTGACCACTGTGTTTTATGTTAACAAATTAAATAAGTCACCATTAGTAAATTATTTTAATGAAATTTATATATTATATATTCAGTCAAATATTTTAACATTCATCTAATATTTTTTAATGAAGATATAGTAATGAATGCAGTTTTATGCTTAAAAATGTATTCCAATAAAAAGTTATTCCACCATGTCTTGAAAATATAATTTAAAATCAAATTTTAACATTAATAATTTTTTTTGAAATTATTATAATTCATTTTATTATAATTCCAAAATAAATTTATAGTCAATACTTTTTAAAAGAATATTTTTTTGAAGAGTTAAAAATATTTATTTTTATTTAAAACAACATTTTATTTAATGATTTACAACTATGGATTTTGTGGTAAACTTGTTTAAGATGCGAAATTACTTAAATAATTTTATCATTAACCCAATTTATGTCATTTGAAACATTTTTTATGTTCAATCTTGATTCACATTTTTGTCACACATAGAGGTTTAATTTCAAATTAAATTATTGCACCTGTATGAATGGGATTTGTTAAAACAGATTCCATATTTGTTATCATAATAATTAATATATTTCAATAATAATTAAATATTTTTTCATAATAAATAGTGAAAATAATGAAAAATTAATTACTACGGTTGTAGTTAAAATAGGGGTTTTCACATAACATGTTCTTGCAATAAAAAATAATCTTCCCCAAATATTTAATTTTTAATTTATAAATCTGATTTAAAATTCTAAATCATTAGACCCAAATTATAAGATAATTCACATTTTATTGTAGGCTTAAATTATAAATTACATATTTTAGAAAAGAGTTACCGTGGGAAAACTAAAATGGAATAAGTTAGTAACCGTGGAGGAAAAAAAGTAACATGTTTATAAATTGTTCTATTTTATTACTGAATCTATGGATATACCTTTTCATCCATACAACACAATGTTTATCAATTTCTTGGTCCTTGGTTTGAGAATGAATTCTAATTAATGAATAGTTTTGGGTATCAAAAAAATGTCTCTCCTCTTAAATTATAAAAGGGAACCCCCAATACTTACTTCTTCACACCTCTGATGCCAATTTTCAAACCCGAATCATTGAAATATATCTACAAAAAAATATAAATGTTTCAGAAGTTATTTTATTCCCAAAAGGCCAGCCTTAGCATAACAAAGAAGAGATCCCGATGAAGTATTCCCATGTGATGGTAATAGTCCTCATCGAGCTCCTTGTTTTTACATTTTTTTAACATTCTATTATGTTTTAAAAATTCCATTATAATAACACTATTTTATCACAAATAATGAGATTTAATTATTTTTATAGAATAATATTTATTCATTACCATCCCCATCAAATGGGAAAAAAACCATCGCTCGTTTGTACGGCAGACTAATACCTTAGAAACGGGTACAATTTTTTTCCATAACTAACTCACATGATTATTTATAATTATGTTAATAATTAATATATAAGAAAATTATTACAAAATATTCATTATGAAAGTTTAATATACCCTAATTACTTACCCTTTCACCCATTGATGAGATTATTATATCCTCATGTATATCTATGAACTGTTGTCTCTACAAAGCGATGTTATTCAATGTCCATGTTCAAATTTAAATAATGATTATAGACTATAATATCATGATTATAAATTATATTTTTCAACTTACTATCATTATAGAGATTATAGATCTATATCCTATGGAAAATAACCCAAACATCTATAAGAAAACATGAATGAGAAAACAAGATAGTTAACACTCGAAATAAGGGCAATCATGATATATTTTTAACAAACAAGTTATAAAATGTTAAATAGGATCATATAAAATATTTTAAATATGAATATAATTTTTGTAAATTTATAAATTTTTTAAAAACATTATCAATTGAGATAAAAAGTTTTCAACTAAATAGAAGTGTGATGTAATAGATTTGGTCCCAATTTCATTATATTGTTGAGTATATTCTATTCATGCACAAAATTGTCTTATATAGTTTATATACAACCCAATTTTCATGTTTTATAATGAATTATTCGAAATTAAAGTGATTTTATTTTAAAATTAATTTTACTTCACCCAATGGTTTTTTATTTAAATGTTAACAAGTGGTAATGTGTTTCATAACTCAATTTCATTTAGTTGGGTTTTATTACTCCTTAATTTTTTTTGACATTCTATGATTATGTGTAAAATTAATATTTATTATTTTTATTTTATATCATATATTTTATGTCAATTTATATTTTATATAATTAATAAATTCTTTGATTACTTTTCACTTCAATGATATGATGTTTTTAAGAGCATTCATCTCAATTTCCACTCTATTGAGATATATTTGTCATTATAAACTGATTTATTTATATGAGGGGAATATAATATCACTTCACAATTATATATCAAAAATATATATATGTTCAACGAATATCATGATTTCTTTGATTTAATTTCTTTCAGGGTGGTTATCATTCAGAATTTACCAAATTAGTAGTTGTTTATTTTAAAAAATCATCATTATTTTGGGTTGTATATGTTCAAGACTCTACTCAGAAAATTATTCAATATATCCATCCTAAACCAAATCTATTTTCATTTTAATTTTTTATTCCTAAAAAAAATTTATAATAATTTTCCAATATTAGAGACTCAATATACCAAAAGAATGCATTTAAGGAAATTTAACATTATTTTCCTACTTTGTCATGAATCATTTTCAAAAAAATACATATTTTCAATAATTATGTAACTGAAATAATTTTTATTAATCATATGATTAAATAATGTTATTTTCACCCATGAATGGATTTTTACAAAATGGTTTAAAATAAATCATAATGTTGTTATCTAAAAAGGTACTTTTTGACTTTTTACAAAAAAGTTTGGAAGGAATTTTTGTTATTGAGAACTTAGTATGAACATAATTTTCATTCAATCGTGACTGGTCATTAATTTTCTTCCCCCATTGAATGTTTAAAAGCTTCCATTTAATGAAAACATACGTAATAGTACATATATTTTTTAAAATCAAATATCAAAGTGAAAATGTAAATCCAATCAATAATTTTTTAATGATCTTTTTCGTTTATTTATATTCACAAAGGGTAATAACCAATTATCATAATTATAATCTAATAGGGATATTCTATAATATTACAATACATAATCTTTATCGTAACGTTTTATGAAAATTTTGACTAGAGAAAGTATTGAAATTCATTTTAATTAAAAATTTTGTATTCATTATTATTTCCTTCAAACGTTCAATTTCATATGTTCACTAGACATTATATTTACATTATATACAAATATTATTTATCATGGATTTAATTATTTCATGAAACATTTATCATTAATTCATTCAGTTATTTACTTGGAATGTAATTTTATTTACTCTGAAATATTGATATATTGAATTCCTAAGTCAATAAGGGTATTTGTTGGTATAGTATATTGTTTATGAGTTGAATTGATCATTAATTACATGGGGAATTAAATGAAATTTACTGAAGGGTGGGGCCCAATTATAGATACACCATCATTGTATCAACTGTCTCATGAGACAAATTTTTAGGCCAAATTAATTGGTTTTTCTGTATACTTATCCATCAAATAACCTATGACATTTAAGATTTTATCTAAGGTAAAAACATATGTTTAACAAATTTAATTCATTTTTTTACATTGTAATGTATCTTATGTGAGTTCTAGAGACTAAGATGGTGTCAAATAATTGTATAGATGTTGGATCCATATTACTTTGTAAAGAAAATTGGGTAGCATAGTTTGAAGAAATCGTGCCAACTTTCCTGCATAGTATCCTTAACGATGAAATTTTTGAAAATGTTGGTCAGGGGGTAGTATGGTTTTTCTGAATATTTGTGATCCGAAGAACACACCTATTCATAGTTTTAGGTCCTCATAGATGGTGTCCTTTTTCATGGCTAGCACATTATTAGCTAGACAATACACCTTTTCCATTTGAGGCCCCTCCTTAAGTAGAATGGGGTTCACAGTTGGTGCACAGTTGTGCCCACCATGCATCTAAACTGTGAAACCTAGTAAATTATAGTAAAATTTCCTTTTTTCCTTAAATATTTTAATACTCCAAAATTTCTTCTCGCACTCGTTTTCTCCTCTACCATCCAATTTATTCTCCATCTCTTATCCTCTATGAAATTATTTATTCTCCATCATACAATGTCAAAATATTTTGTCGTCGAGTGTGTTGGGGATCTTGAGGTAAGATCTAAAATCATTTTCCTTCATTTTCTAGTTTCTCTTCTCTAATGTTTCATGGTATAGTTACAATTCTTTTTCTCAAATTTCATGAAATTTGATGATTTCGCTAAAATTTTCTATTCTAGATTGATTTGAGGTCAAAAAATAGTCATGTGGCCCTATTAAAACCTAAGGTAGGTGTTCTAGCTTCTGTAATTATGTATAATGGTCTCGTTTATAGTGATTCATTATTTCATATGTATGACTCTTTTGGGGAAGCTTCCAAATTTTTAAATAAATTTAATTGATTGGCATTCAATTTCAAACATGACCTTATTGTGAAGCAAGTCAACCTTATTTTTGATCACCATAACATTATCTACTATAATGGATTTTTTCCCCTATGAGTCCTAATGCCTATTCAAACATTTTATTTGAACACCTTCTAAGAATTTTACACTTGTAATAAGATCCTTGAATTAATTAATTTATCTAAGATAAATTGTTGTACATGAGTTACACCCTTAATATTGATTCCTTGTGCTTCAAAAATTCTTTGATATGCTTCTTCAATATGGATGTTTCATAGTGACTTACGATGATTTCCTCATTCCATGTTATTACATTGAAAAAAATTTATGGATTGCATTCTTATGTTGTTGTACATGAAATTTATTATTTATTATAAGTGATAATGATGTACTTATCTTACCTAGTAAAAGGTTGGGATCAAACACAGTTCCCAACACTTGGATTCAATGGCCTTGTCATGTTTCATTCATAGATCTATGGGACCCGCCTATAGTGATACATGTGTTTCCATGTACGGGATCTCCAATTGGTTTTCAATACACATGATTGAAACTTTTTTCCGGTATGGGGATTTGTGGATGGTATTGTGGGTAATACGGTTATACCATGACTCAGGTGATACATGGTCCCATATATGAGATTCTGATGATGATATCCACAATAATACTCACCCCATGCCAAGAGTAATATGACACATTTCATTTATGGGTCTCCATGGGAATGATTTTTTTTTTGGTTATTTTAGAGACACCTATATTAAACCATGGGATTCTTTTTTTGATCACCATGGATAGGAATAGGATAACCACACTAAATTTTAAGGATTTCATTCTTGTTTTTTATGTTATTCCTTTTATTAAATTCATATCATTCCTAATTGACATTCTAGGCCCACATCCCCTAAGAAAAAATAGTCACATAGGGTTGGTATATGCTTGATTCATTATTCAAGATAACCCATGTACATACCTTATATCATTTATAATGGTTTATTTTGTTCAGAGATATTGGACTCCAGCAAAATTAGGTTTTGCAGGTCGGGCATCCTGGTGGAACCTAGAACAATATATTTTTTTATTTGTTTACTTCCATTTACATTTATCATCACAGTTTTTATTTATTATTTCTTGATCTGGATTGGTCTAGACACCATTAGTGTTGTGGTAATATTTATATCTCACACACTGCTTCGGCCTCCCTTGGTAGCAAAGTGGACTTTAGGATTGGATGTTTACAGAATGGGTATCACCCAAATTTTGATGCTTGATTTAAATTTTCTAGATGGATTACAAGAGAAGAGGACTGAGTCTCTGGTCATGATTTTAGTCATAGCTGATTTTTATCCTTTTTGATTTTTCATAAAATAAAGTATATCTAGGGATCCCTAGTTTCTTATGAACACATTTTTTATTATTTCATGAAATCATCAGTGTCATCATTCTGTGTCTATTGGTTATTCATAATCTTTCTATTGTTTATTTATCATGGATGATTTACAATTTTTATTCCAATATTTTTTTATTATAACTAATTCATCTATGGTGGGTCACTAGTCTTATTGTTATAGTGTCTACATCTACCTTTTCTTGTTTCTTATATATTGGTGTGATCCACTCTAATATATGAGGGAATAGTCTTCCCACTGACACATACATGGCCTTCTCAATTGTTCGACATCAAATGGTATATGGGGATTCATGCATGAGGTCTTCGGTCTGACCAAATCATGGCACCACTATGTGTTATCCAAGGAAGGATGTTGAAAATTGGTATTAGAAACACTTTTCCTGATTATCTTACTATATGATTGTCTGATAGAAGACTATGAATTGTGTAATTTGGTAATGAATAGGTTCTTGGGAGTTTCTAACCCACATACTGGGGAAAATAAAATAATTTTGGATGGGTTATTTCTTTTATAGGTTTCACATATACTAATTACATGATTTAACCATAGGGTGAGGCACTTTTTTTGATCTATTTATATAATCACTCTTATTATCGTTGTTTTTAAATCAGGCCTTATAATATGATGGATTATTAACTAGTGGTCGATAATATTAAGTATTGTAATTAAAATTTCACACATTAGGTCATACCATATCTAATTTTCATTGTGAATTTCTTATATTTCATGTTCTTTTTTAGTGTTCTAAATTTTATTTTAAATTTAATAGTGATAGTGTTTTTTGAAAAAGAATTAATTGGAATAATTGAAGTTCCAACCTTAATCTAAATGTTGTTTTATCTCACATATTAATGATTAAAAATAAATTATCCAATTATTACATTTGAGTTGATTTAATTGATATGTTTGAATGTAAATTTTTTATGAAATTACTTATATAAATTATTTATTGTTGTTCATTTAATAAAATCACTATGTATGGCCTATTATATAATTTTAATAGAAGTAAAGTTCATACCGCAGTAACATGAAGTGTCAACTTCAAATTATAATAACTGTGGTATTTTATAAATCTGACATTTGGGATTCAATTAAATTGTATAAAATATCAATATCAAAATAAATAATCATAAATAAATAAACTAAATATTTAAAATAAATATTGTACTAATAGATGAACATGACTAATGAATATTATAAGGTGTTATCGTCTACACATACCATTTGAAATAGTATATACCAGAACCATTATTGTGTTATATGAGACCTTGAACATAAAAGAACCATTGTAGTTGGTAGTAGGTTGTGTTTCATGATATCCTTATGTGACTATTCCTTATCACCTAGACCTAGTAATAGGATCATTCTTAGGTGAGACTTTTCTCTAGGAAGACCATGAACATGTCTCCCCCTTTATTGATTTTTATATCGGTTATAATTTCTATAAGAGTTGTGCTATTGGAAATTATAGATTTATTCCACTGCGATATCCTCATTCCATATACCAAAAAGTGGCGATGAGCATGCTTCAGATGTGCTGGGACAATATCCACCTAAAGTAGCTCATTCAGTTTGACTGAAGGATCATCTTTATCATCATCCAAAGGGTGTCTATTTTCTTATTCTTTAAAAATTATTCAGTTACATCCATATTTTATCAGTTTCTCCAAATCCTACCAATAATATAGAAAGGCCAAATCGAGAATTCCAATAGTAGCATCATCCCACCTACCTAAGGGATAGATTAGCTCAGACTAATGATTCGTGGATAGAATCCATGGTATAAATCATTGATCTTTATAAGAAACCACTAGAAGGGAGGATAAACCTCTCTACCTACATTTTACATGATTCTACAGATAACAAGGGGGACATTATCTCTCAAGATGAGGGTCATTAATGTATTATTTGGTAATATTTTCATTTTAAAATCAATGATCATTTATTTCCAAAAATAATGAGATGGTACCATGAAATAGATTTTCTATATATTCATTAGGGGTTTTTGTATCATGTTAGTGTATTATTTTCCCTAAAACGAGGTCCATCATTTTACAATGACATTTAAAAGTGATGAGTTGATGATTGTGAGATGATTTTAGAAGGAGCAAGTGTACACACTCTAACTGGAGGTGAACGTATTACATAAAATTTCCCTTATTACCTAATGGAACCATAGGAAAACATGAAATGTGTGTTAGGGAATTTTAGTTCAATTGAAGAGAGATTGTTTCTATAGTAGTAAGATGCTTTGTTTTGGGTGGTCACATAGGAGTTGTGCTTTATAGTTAACACATACTAATAGAACTGTGTTGTGTCATCGAGGTGGGTATCATTGATATAAAAATCCACATCCCATGAGGAACATAATATATTATTGATCGTGTGGTATAATGGGTCATCTTCATCATTTTTTATGATCCTTTTCTCTAG
Source organism: Viscum album (assembly GCA_963277665.1). Taxonomy (NCBI): domain Eukaryota; kingdom Viridiplantae; phylum Streptophyta; class Magnoliopsida; order Santalales; family Viscaceae; genus Viscum; species Viscum album. The sequence continues at coordinate 36,681,246 of OY728157.1, read as the reverse complement.
TATCTATTAGCAGTGGATCTATATTGATGTTTGTATTGGGTTTAGGATCTTTGATCTTCATCTGTCTGAGATTTGGTGTTTTACTTTCAAATCAAACCATTGTGGTGGCCATGGCCAAAGTAGTAATGCCTCAGGGATATAGAGGTAGATGAGTGGAACTACTCAGGATAATTAGATATCATCTTGTGGAGATAGTTTGGCCCATGTCTATGCAATATAACTTTCACCTGATGAGCAGATTATAGGGCCATCTATGGTATGAGGTACTATTTAGTAGGCTATAATTAGTTTTTCCCCTATTTTATGCTGGTGAATCACACTAATTCATATCTTATATACCTATGGGTTAATTGGGACTAGTAATAAAATAATCTAGTGGCATGATAAATATTGATAAACCACTTCAATTTAAGACATAAAATATTTCCCAGAGCAAGGTGTGCCACCATGAGATATTTGGGAACAGTTTCTTATGGAATTTTGGTTTCCACTAGATGATAGTCTTATAATTCATTATTTGTATGGATTGTGTTGTTCAAAATCATGAAAACATGGATTACTATAACTATTGGGTGTCTTTTACTTCTCCTAAGGGAATCATATATACTCATAAAGGTGAATCAAATTTCCATGAAAGCAGATATGGACTTGAGCGCATTAGGATAGGAAGAGTGAAAACCCATATTTCTATTTTCTTTATAAGTGATCATGGAATGAAGGGTTTGGAATTTACTCCTCTTGTGGTTTTTTATTGGTGTCTTCTTCAATGAATTATGTATAATACCTAATGATTGAGTGTTTGATTTAACCATCTGGAGAGTGTTATATGAGAAACCATTGTCCATTCCTCCCAATAACATGGAACCTATAAGGATCCAAGAACTCAAGAATAAGATTTCAGATCTAGAAGAAAAGGGTTTCATATGACACAATACATCTCCTTGTGGTTCACCAGTCTTTTCCCCAACAAGGCATATAATAGCCTAAGATTCATCATGGATTAACACCGACTGAACCAATTTTTGGCGAAGACATGATATCGACTACATTTTATAGAATTCCTCTTTAACATTTTTTAAGGACTAACTATTCTCTCTAGCTTAGTAAGATATTCGACTTTCATTAGGTTTTTGTGAGATCACTGAATATACCAAATACAACATTTTATTTTATGTATGACTTGTACATGTATCTATTCGTACTGTTGATCTTGATAAACATGCACCTAGTCTTTATGGATGTGATGAATTTATTTTTCCACTCACACCTACATACATTAATCGTGGTCTATAATTAAGATATCACAGTTTATTCTCGCACTAGGTATGATCATTCCAACCATCTTGAGATCATTTTGAGTTCATTGAGTGCGATCAAGATATATGAGAATCTAAAAAAATTCCACTTTTAGACTAGTAAGGTTCAATTATTTTGAAAAATCCTTTTATATACTAGTGTATCTATAAACCTTGAGAAGGTGAGAATAATGGTATCCTTAGAATAACCCAATAATGTGTTTGATATTCACATTTTCATAGGGATATATATCAATGAAAAGACATAAATCTATAATTTCTCCCACAAATAAGTGCTTCTTATGGGTATGAATATCAAGGGTGTGAATTTCATCTCATCTGAAGATTTCAGTAAAGATTTTACGAAGGTAAAAGGACGACTAACTTAAGTGTGGATCCAAAATCTTCTAGAAATTGGAATAGGATGTAATATTATTTATGATTCATATAGAATTGGGATAGGGTGATTTATGATACAGGTTGAACATGTTGTTTGTTATGGGTCCCACAACATTGGACCTTGTAAGAATATTTACCATATGCATGGCATTGACCCAATAGTCCTAGTTCATTCTCCATGAAATTTTAGGAATTATCTGTTGGGATATCCAATCATTATTTATATAGATCATAGGAGTCTAAAATACATCTCCACACAGAGAAGAATGAATCATATATAAGTCATGTGGGTCAAATACTTGTAGTCATTAAACATTTTTCTTTCTTATACACCTGTTAAGAGAAATGTTGAGTTTTCTTCAATGAGATAATAAACTCAAACACGTCAAATCCAAGAGGCCCTAAGTGAGTTGAATTTGATTGATCTATTTTCTATGGAGCACTTTGGTGTTTAATAATAGCACATGTAAACTATTCTCAGCTTTAGTAGTAACATCCTCTCTTCTGTTGCTGGTGTTATTTTAGAAAACAATAAAATCTTGATGGCCTCATCCTGAGGGATACAATATTAGGGGAGATCCCACCAACTAGTTGGGATATTGATGAGAATGACATCGTACTCTTCAATGGCATGAGTTTTGGTTCCCACTAATAAATGGTAACAACTAAAATGAGAATCACATGACATTATTTCATAAGTTAATCTTTGTATTACCATGATGTAACATGATTTATGACATTAGTATTTGTTGATAAATATGATGAGGCAGATTGAATATTTTATCACACGATGCTCTACCAGTAAGAAAGTGATTTTTAAGCACCAATGACCAGTGAGACATCTACAACCATTATCAATTATATATTAGCAATGGATTGTTGTCATCAAAGACATCGTTACAATATTTTTAGGATCTCCTCAAGGTAAAAATGAAATTTGGGTGAACATAGATTGGTCTACATAGACCGCACACTTCCTATCAATCTAGGAGATCTTCTTAGATTATGTGCTCACTAGGCTATACATCTGAGAAAATTTTCACAATCATTGTGCTCCCAATTCTATATTATCTGAATGACATGACAACTTTACCACATGTTTCTAGAAATGGATGTAAAAAGTAACAAGGATAACATGTTTTCTTGAGTAAATTATATCACCCTCACACTTACGAGAAATTTGATCAGATGATACAGGTGTCAGAAATCATGAAATGGACAGGTGTCCTAGATTTTGGAGGTCCAAGGGAGGAACATATACCTCCAATAGATTATTACTATAATAAGTGTATTCAGTAAGAATTTCATATGGATCTGTGTGATTTCCTTCAAATAAGGCAATGTCGTCTACCTCTATTCTTGTTATAGGTTGGTGAGAAAGCATTACTAGGTCCTTGAATCATTTACCAGACTTCGTGGAAGGTATAGTTGATTCAAAAAATGTATGGCTACATTTTAGTCGTGGAAGATGTCTTATAAATATCATTTCCATCCACCTCTAGAGTTTGATGTAGAACCTCAAAAAAGTTTATATGTAACTCCCTGATAGGTTTATTGAAAAATTCATATACATGGAAGGTTATCATCTTGATTTATCAGGCCATTCAAGATAATGGAGAGAGATGGTCTAGTAGCCAATAGATTTATTTTATCTCATAAGTATTATGCCATGAATGATGCATTTCATGTATCAAATATTTTCTAGTATATTGTTGACACAAATTATTTGTGTGAACATGTGGATATAGGGATATTTTCAAATTCATCCATTGAGGAGTATCTAATTGGTAACATTGATTTTATCATAATGGCTCTATAAGGTAGGTCAGTCCCCCTGTAATGGGTGCTATGGAACACAAGTTCATATAGGAATAGATAGGGGAGTTGGAAGCTAATGTATGTGTACAGTGAATGGAACTCTTCTCAGATAAATTATTACCACCCTCATAATGGAATATTGTGGATGAGATTCCATTTGGAGGGAATTTTTTAATGCCCTGACCTTTCAATAAGGTATACACTATTGTTTTCTTCCATTAATTCCTTGTTATATCCCTTGAAATGGCAGCTAAGGGATTTACATAGGTCATGAGGGTGGTTGGGGCATGTTTGAATCCTAAAGACATTTATTTTTTGGGATGTAGAATGTGATGTATGGTTAGGATAAATTGTTCAGACCAACCCCCATAGTTTCCCTAACCGATCAGTTTGTGAAAGGGGGGTGCATGAGGTTTCACGGTTTTTATGAAACCCTATAATAACAGGCACATGATCGTGTGTAGTTGTGTGTCCTCTTGGTCATTTTTTTCATAGACCTCACGAAATATTAGAAAAATTGTGTGCCTATCCAATGAGAGGCACTTCATTAAGATAAATAGGGTGCACTGTTGGTGCAAAATTTTTCCAACCAAGAGAAAAACACTTTTTCCTAGTAAATGAGGGGAAAATTACCTTTTACCCATAAATTATTTAATACATATAAATTCTTTCTACCCCTCATTTTATCCTCCAGTAGCCACTTAACCCTCCTTCTCCTCTAATATTATGGGTTTTTTCATCTCCCTGATATGAGCTTAGAATTATTCACCATTGAGTGCTTTATAAATTTTTAACTAAACTCTAAAATCATATTCCTTCTATATGTAGATTATATTCAACATTTTTCACTATTTTAGCGTGACCTCATTTTCAAAATTTTATGATCATTTCATAATTTCATCGATATCTTCCTTTATTGCATGATCCAAGGCCAACAATTGATGGCTAGTCACCTTATAACCCATTGTTGGTGGTCTAGCTTCATTCATGGCGTATCATCACTTTCTATATGGCACGTCATTATTCCACGCACTGAACCATTCTTAAAACAACTCCAAATTGATTAATGAAATAAATTGAATGATTTTTCATGTCTAGAATAACCTTACTATGTGTTTAGTAAACCATTTGGATGGTTTCAACTCCCTTGTCCACCCCTAAGGCTGGGTCTTCCACTTTGAGGCCTAATTCAATTTCACTCAATTTTTTGGAACTCCTTTTTGGATCGTTTTACTATTAAAATATTATATAATGTCATGAACATAATTAATATAAATTTAATTCGACGAGTTACGCCTGTAATCATGATTTATTTTTCTTCATACATCATAGTATAAGATTTACAATAATGCATGGTACTTAGTGCATTAGTGTAAGAACCCTGTTCTTATTCTTGAGGTATGTGTTTCTTCTTATCATTTTTCCTTAGGTGTTTTTGAGAAAATAAGGAAATTGGGGGGAAGTCCCAATTTTTGTGGGTACACACCATGTATTTTTCCACCCACCGTGTACTTTGGTTGTGTGGGATGAGTTCACAGGGCATGTAGGTATATCGACGATGAAGTTTGTAAAAACCGACTACATGCCATGCACTAGGTATTGCATGTTGTGTAATCAGTCAGCATGTGAATAGTAAGGCAGTGGAAGTCGCCACCAGTTGAGCGACAGTACACGTCGTGTATTCAGAAATACACGCCCTGTACTCATGTCTGCATGTGAACAGTTTGGCGGTGAAAAGTAGCCGCCTGAGAAACAGTTAAATGATGAAAGTACATAGCGTGTACTTGGGATTACACATCGTGTAGTTTGTTTTATTAACTTAAAATGAGAATTAGCCCCCTCATTGAACATAGGAAGCACAGAATGCTGAAGGATTTCAGGAGAGGAGGTCGGATCTTGGGAGAGCCTCCGACTACACACCGGGAATCTGATTCTTACATCGTCAATCATGTTGGAACTGCGTGGGTAAGAGTTTCCTTCTCCTTGATCCATTCTTGCCAATTATTTCCCAAGGGGATGTTATTTGAGGTTTAGTGGGTAGTTTTTTATCTTACTAAAATTCTATTCTCGTGCATTTCAGGAGGTGTTGTTCGCATATATCGATCTGTGGAGATCTAGGTAGGTGTTCTAGTGTTTATTTCCATCTTTTGAGTTGAATTTTTGTAATATTGTGCTACGAACCCATGTTTAGGGTGTCGTATGGAAGTGTCCATTAATAAAAGTTATCTATAATTTCATTGATAAATATTTGATCAGTTAGAACTATTTTTTGGGATCAATGCTTGGATCTAGGACCACCCCGGGGGTGCACTCCTCTGTTTAGCCATTTTTCCAGAATACCTATTGGTATACAGTGAATTTTAGCACCATTTAAATTTCCTTGAGAAGAATTATATATAATTTCTTTCTTATGTGTTGGTCTGAGCCCGGTTAATTGTATATCCTAAGGGAAGTGTTTGTTAGCCTGTGGGTAACCTTTCTCATGCCTCTTGGAAGTAGTTCTTGTGCTCATGGGTAGAATATGCAATGCTTGTGGGAAACACCTCATTAGCCTATGGGAAATATTCGTTATGCCTATGGTCATACACCTGTGGGTTTCGATTCTAATTACCTGAGGGTAAGGATTGTATGTCTGAGGATAGTGTTATCATGAATATTCACCATGGCGATTTTTATATGTTATACCTGCCAAGTTGAATCATAGGCTTGGCAGGGTTAAAAGATTATTTATATGGAAATATAACTTGAAGAGTTAGGTACTTTTGTGTACTACATGGTTTATTTCATTTTACTATTGCACACTGTTGTTGCACAATTTCACTAACAGTTGGGAACGAGCCTTTGGGGGATGCCTAATGTGATTTATTTATCACACCCAATTTGGGTCATGTATTGGGCCCAAATGGGTTAAATTTATGCCGGTTTGGATAGGGAAAAGGGTCCCTATACATGTACATGATTGTAGTATAGGAGTAGGAGAGCATGAGACCGAGCATAGGCTTGCGATGCTACTGCATTCTGTTTAATCTGCTTTGTTTTGTTTGGATGTACCTCATACCTTGAGTTGTATTGTATTGTATTGCAGTGTATCATGTTCTTGCTTCTTTCATAGAATTAGTGACATGCTGCATCTTTCTTTGTATGACTGCTGGCTCTCTTTTCTTCAGTTGTCAATTTCAGTTGTATACTGTTTGCTTCTTCAACTATTGTATGTTATATTTATTTTCCATTTCACTACACTTTGAAAAATGAGGGAATAGTTTCCCCACTATCAGACCTCGTCCCCCGCTGATAGTCAGCAACCTCTAGCGTCTGCGGAAATGCGCTTGAGGTCATGTGACCAACTGAGTCTGAGGCACCCATTGAGAGGCACTTGAATCTGGGATGTTGCAAAGTGGTATCAAAGGGAGGTTGTTTTCTTTGTCTTACTATTTGGATCCTTATTCAAATATAGGACAAAAATGGTAGTTTCTAATAACTTGTGCCCAAGAGTAGCTAAATCGTGTTCAGGGAAAATCCATACTAACTCATTATTGCAAATTTTCTAATTTTCCAAATTTGACATGTGAAAAGATTCTCACCGTTTGGTGACACACTTGTAGTGTGCTATTTATATTTTATACATGGATTATATTTAGTTGCAACCCAAGGAGATGAGGTTATTATAGCTCATGCATCATTTAGGTACATGCTAGAAATCACAGGTCATGCATTTTCTCCATTCCATGTAGGTGCATTAGTGATTGCATGTTGTTGTGATAGTTTTTGTTCTAGAAAAGAATGTTTTTGTGATAATAGCATTGATAAATACCTTCTATTTGATAGGGTATTGTTGTCTGAGGTTGTTGATAGGATGAACGACAAACTTTGGTTTTTGGGGAGTATGGGCCCTTAATAACCAGAATTTGGTAGATCATTGACGAGTTTACTTTTTTATAACATGTATAAGATGTCACACTTTGATTAGAGGAGATTATGGGCCCTCGTAGATCGGAATTTGGCACTTAGGTGTTTGTTTCAACGTTTGTATGGGTTCCAGAGTAGTTTCTAAGGCTTACTGTCTAGAAAACCCAGGATACACGCTCTGTAGTTCCTCGGACACATGCCCTGTGTTCTTCTGTTCAAGAAGAAATGAAAACTTTTTAAGTACCCATCGTGTACCCTTCATACACACTGTATAGTCTCTTCCTGTATCATAGGCCTCGTGGGCAGGGACACGGGGTAGGAAATGGCTTAGGAAACATGCCATGTAGCGGTTGTACATGTCGTGTAGTGTTGACCGGGTGTTCTCCTGTGTAACAAACAACCAGGACGGAGGAAAGCATAAGACGTACATGTTGTTCCTATATTTGAACATGTCGTGTAGTCTGACATAGGTACCCAGCCATGTCACGAATAACACGGGCCGGTGTTATCTTTCTTAGTAAACATCATGTCTGCCAGGAAAAGGCCGCGTCGTGTCATCCGTGTAGCTGGCCGTGTAACGAGAAACACGGGTCGGTCTGGGGCTTCATTGAACACTATGTGTCTTTTTAGAACACATCGTGTAGTCTGAAAATTGTACATAGGTCGTGTTATGAACAATACGGGCTCATGAAATATTGTAGATTACATGACGTGTCTACCTATGAACATGTCGTGTATTATTGTGTTAGGAGAGCATTGTGGCTTATGTTGTGCAGAAGGACTCGGGAAAGGAAAAAGGATTCAAGTACACGTCGTGTGTTAGGAAAACACATTGTGTAGTTGGGGTGATACACGACCAGTTTAGCTGGAGTACATGCCCATGTGAATGGATTGTGAGAACAATCCGTGTAGTATTTATACACGACGCATAGTCAAGTTTTGTAAATCTTGAATGCTTTCATTCTCCTGTTCCCTTCTTGTCCTCCTCGTTCTCGGTCATTAATAGTCATGATATAAGGTGTGCTTTGACCTTGTAGAGTCATGCCACCAAGACGACCATTGGTTTTTCTACATGAGATCGATAGAGACTATAATCCTGAGATGGTGGGCCATAAGATACCAATGGCTCCTCTAGTAGAGCCAGATGCGGCGGCAACCGTTATACTGGACACAGGCGCTGATGCGCAGTTACGTGAAGGCTTCATGTGGTTCATGCTGACTATTCCGGGAGCACCACCAGCTACCAAATAAATGTCAGAGCGGACACATATCCTCCATAAGTAGCATCCTCCTATATTTTTAGTGGATGGCGGACCACAGGCTTCAGAGTCATGGCTAGGTTCTATATAGACTATCATCGAGCATCTAGAGATACATCCAGGGCGGGGGTCAATCTCTCTACATACGTGCTACGTGATTCCTCCAAGAGATGTTGGAATGTTACCACCAAGTATGATCATCACTATGACATGGCATGGGAATATTTTCATGCAACCTTATATTACTTCTTCTTCCGTGAGATGCTGCGGGAAAATTGGGATCAAGAGTTCATGAATCTGTAGCAGGGTGCATTGTTACTGATGGATTATTTTGCTCGCTTCACCAAGCTTCAGCATTTTTCACCTGTTCTGGTGGATGAGGAGACGTTGAGAGCTTGACGCTTTGAGGATGGTCTTTGATGTGATGTCTGAGCACTGGTGAATGTTTTTTAGTTGCCTATAGTTCATGATATTTTGAACTAGGCACAAATTACATAGAGAAACCTGAGGGAATCTAGTGGTGTGGTCCAGGGTGGTTCAGTACCAGTTATTGGTAGTATTTCTACCGGTAAGTAGAAGAGAAAGATGGACTTCTCTAACGGTGGTAGAACTAGACAGAATAATACTTCAGGTGGCCAGGACATGTGCTACCAGTGTGGTAGATAGGGGCACAAGATACCTTAGTGTCCAGGAGACCCATTTCAATGCCCAGCTTGTGGAATCATGGGTCATATCTAGCGTTTTTTCAGGGCATTTTCACTAGTGACAAGTGAGACGGGTTTTGTGTAGACTCTGTGTGCGGGAGTAAGACCAGCAGCTTCTTACCAGTTGGGAAATTGGTGGACGTAAGGGCGTGTAGGAAGAGATGGTGGTCATGGCCATGGTAGCCAGACACTAGGATATCAGAGGCTTCTAGGTGGGTCATCTCAGGGTAGTTAGGTAGTGTCGCAGGGCCACGGCACTGAGCAGGCATTTGTAGTGCAACAAACCCAATAAGAGCAGGATCGCAGACCTTCCACTATCATATGTACTATTCTAGTTACTTCTATTTTATATTATGTACTTTTCGATACTAGTGCTACACCAAGAATTATATCTGTTCCCGTTTTGGAGAGCCTTGGGTTCTGTGATTCATTTTCTTCTGATGTTATGACGCTAGACAATCCGTTGGGAACTAGAATGGCTAGTGTGCATCAGTGAAGGAGTGGCCCCTTGAGGTTGGTGGGTGTCACTTCTTATGGGACCTCTATGTCTTATTGATGAAATATTATGATTTCATTCTTGGGAATGGACTGGTTCGTACCCTTCCAAGCCTTTTTGGATTTCTATCATTTTAGGGTGAGTTTCACATCACCTTAGGGCAGTGAGATTCTATAGAAGGGCGAGTAGGATGTCCAGGCAAGCCAAGCTAAACCCGATCATCCTGGGAAAGGTGGATTGATTGCCTATATTGTGATTTTATATATATATGATCAAGTAAATTATTATAATGATTTCACTCCAATGTTATATCGTTTCAAGGAAGTCTTCCTGGACAAATTTTCAGGTCTACCTCCAGAGCGTGAGGTAGATTTCCATATTGAGAAAGTTCTAAGAGCAGCACCGGTGTCCATTCCTCCTTATAGTATTCCTACACCATAGTTGTAGGAGCTCAAGAGGCTGTTAGAGGAGTTTAAGGTAAAAGGATTCATCCAACCCAGTACTTCTCCTTGGGGTTCTCCGGTCCTCATTATGAAGAAAGCGTACAACACCCTCAGACTTTGTGTGGACTATCGGAGGTTAAACCAACTGACGGTCAAAAACTAATATCCCTTACCAAGGATTGATGATCATTTTGATCAAATTTTGGGATCACGCGTGTTCTTGAATATTGACTTGAGAACCAGATATCATCAGTTATGATTTAGGACATCGGACATACCGCTTACTGCTTTTCGGAGCATATGTGGTCTATACGAGTACTTGGTTATGCCGTTCGGACTCACGAACACGCTAGTAGTTTTTATATCTCTGATGAATATTGTGTTCCTTCCATATCTAGATTATTTTTTTGTAGTTTTTTTGGACAGCATATTGGTGTACAATCACACTCGACACGACCATGCCACCCATGTTGAGATCATTTTGAGTACACTGAGGGAGCATCAGTTATATTTTTAGCTCTCAAGGTGTCACCTTTGGATGGACTAGATACACTTCTTGGGTCATATCATCTTAGAGGCAGGAGTTATAGTAGACCCAGAGAAGGTGGGAGAAGTAGTTTCCTAGGAGCAGCCTAAGAACATGTTTGAGATACATAGTTTCTTGGGGCTGGTTAGTTACTACATGCGTTTTATACAGGACTTCACCTTCTTAGAAGAACTATTGATGGGTTTTACTAAGAAGGGTGTGAAGTTCATTTGGTAAGAAGCTTGTGAGATATCCTTTCAGGAGCTAAAGGGAAGGTTGACATCAGCACTAGTCATGATACTTCCAGAGTAGGGGAAGAGCTATACAGTTTACTGTTATGCATCAGGTATTTGGACGGGGGAAGTGTTGATGCAGGGTGATCGAGTAGGTGCGTACGGGTCTCAGCAGTTGAGGCCACATGAGAGGAATTACCCAACATATTACCTCGAGTTGGATACAGTTGTTCATGTGTTGCACTGTTGGAGGAATTATCTCTTGGGAGAGCATTTTGTGGGTTTCACCGACCACAAAAGTCTCAAATACATCATTAATCAGCGTGACATGAACCTGAGATAGCGAAGGTGGGTTGAGTAACTATATTACTTCCACATTGATCTTTCCTACTCACCTGGTAAGGGTAACGTAGTTGCTAATGCATTGAGTAAGAGGATTCAGACACATGCAGTTCAAGAGGCTAGTAGTTAGTGGCAGCTTATGGCTTTGTTCTATGAGATGCATTTGGAGGTGCACGATAATCAGGGGAAAACTTATCCTTCTTCCTTAGCTGTGACTTCTACCCTCCTGGATAGAGAAAGGATGATACAACTATTAGATTCAGAAGGCCATGTTTTAGGGGAGTCGGTGGAATGGAGGACCCTCCTCCTGGACAAACGATGGGCGATGATGAAGTACTCCGTGTACATGGATGAGTGTGGGTTCTATGGGATATACACAAGGAGCGGATGTAAGAGTTTCTTGCTTCAGCTTCGACAGTTCATCCTGGAGTTACCAAAATGCACAGTGACTTGAGACATCAGTATTGGTGGCTTGGTATGAAGATAGAGGTAGCTGGTTTTGTTATAAGATGTTCCACTTGTCATCCGGTGAAGTTGGAGCATTATAGACCAACTAGACTGTTTCAATAGTTACCCATCCCAAAGTGGAAATGGGATGATGTTGCGATGGATTTCGTGACTGGGTTGCCAATGTCACCTTGTGGAAATGATGTTGTGTGGGTTTTTGTGGACATAATCACGAAGGTGTCTCACTTTTTATCAATCAAGAAGACCATCAGTGTTGACGATCATGAAATTGTGTACATCTGAGTGGTAGTACGCCTTCATGGGATCCCTCATTCAATCATCTTAGATAGGGAAACCCGATTTACGTCATGTTTCTAGAAGAGTTTTCAGAGGGCACTGGGTACACAAGTGCTTCTGAGCATAGCATACCACCCTCATACTGATGGCTAGTCAGAGCGTACGATATAGGTGCTAGAGGACATGTTGCGTGCTTGCGTCCTAGATTTTGGGGGCTCTTGGGAGAAGCATATACCCTTGGTAGAGTTTTCCTACAATAATAGATTTCATGAAACTATTGAGATTGAACCTTACGAGACTTTATATGGTAGGCCATGTCAATCACCTTTGTGTTGGATGGAAGCCAGTGAGGCAGCATTTCTGGGACCACATCTCATGCAGGAGACTTCAGGGCAAGTCCAGTTGATTGAAAAGCTGATGGCTACCACAAAGTCTCGTTATAAATATTATGTTCATCTCCATAGACGACTCATGGAGTTCATGGTCAGGGAGTAAGTTTTCATGCGTGTTTCACCAAGGTTGGAACACAGGCGGATCGTGAGATGGGGTAAACTTTCACCGAGGTATGTGGGGTCGTTAGAGATGATGGAGAGAGTCGGGCTGGTTTCCTATCATTTTCAGTTACCACAGATGTATCGGTCCATGCACGGCGTCTTCCATGTATCTCATCTATGCCACTATCATTCAGACCCGTCTCACATTTTTTATCCCGAGGAGTTTGAGCTTTAGGTCGATAAATCCTTTGAGGAGAATCTGATTTGTATTGTTGATAGGAGGACGAAGGTTCTCTGAGGTCAGTTAGTTCCTCTCGAACGAGTTCTATGACATCAAGGCCGAGTGCAGGGCGAATCCTGGGAGCGGGAGACTGACGTACATCTCAGTGGCTAGAGTTGATAAAAATTTTATCTTCACCACCAATGGAAGGGAAATTCAGGGATGAATTTCTTTAAGGGGGGACGTTTTTAAAAACCTGGTTCTTATTCTTGAGGTACGAGATTCTTCTTTTCCTTTTTCATTATGTGTTTTTTAGAAAATAGGGAAAATGGGGAAAATCCAACTTTTTTGGGTACACGCCATGTACTTTTCCACATGTCGTATACTTTTTCCATCTGGGATGAGTACACAGGCTGTGTAGGCCTATCGGTGATGAAGGTTGTAAAAACCAAATACACACCGTGTAAAATGTATTACAAGCCATATAATCAGTCGATAGGTGAATAGTAAGGCGATGGAAGTTTCTGCCAGCTGAGCAACAGTACACTCCGTGTATTAAGAAATACACGTCATGTACTCATGTAAACAAGTGAACAATTCAGTGGTGAAAAGTATCTTCCACAGGAACATTTAAATGATGAAAGTACATGTTGTGTACTTGAGAGTACATGTTGTGTAGTTTGATTTTTTTCTTAAAACGGGCATTAAACTCCTCTTTGAATAGAAAAATCTTAGAACACTGGAGGAGCTCAGGAGAGGAGGTCGGATCCTGTTAGTGCCTCCGACCATACACCCGGAATCGGATTCTTTCACCATCATTCTTATTGGAACCACGCGTGTAAGAGATTCATTCTCCTTAAGCTGTTATTACCGATTCTTTCTTGAGGGGAAGTTATTTGAGGTTGAGTGTGTAGTTTTTTATCTCATATCTACGCTATTCTCATGCATTACGAGAGGCATTGTTCACATATATGGATCAGTGGAGATCTAGGTAGGTAGTCTGGTGTTTATTTCCATCTTTGGAGTTGAATTTTTGTATCGTTATGCTACGAACTACTATTTGGGATGTCGTATGGCTATGAAATTTGCTGTAAGTTATCTAGAATTGCATAGATGAACTATTGATAAGATAAATTTTTTTTTTGGGATCACTGCTTCGATCTAGGACTACCACGGGGGTGTGATCCTCTATTTTGCCAGAATACCTATGGGTATACTGTGAATTTTATCATGCATTGAATTTCCTTGAGAGGAATTGTATATAATTTCTTGCATATGTGTTGGGCTCGGCCTGGATACATGTATAGCCTGAGGGCAATGTTCGTTAGCCTGTGCGCAACCATTCTCATGCATGTGTGCAGTAGTTCTTGTGCCCGTGGGTTGTAGATTTTGTGTTTTTGTGCGACACCTTGTTAGCATGTGGGCAATATTCGTTATTCTTGTGGGAAGACACCTCTGGGATTTGATTCCGATTACCCCAGGGTATGGATTGTATGTCTGAGGATAGTTTTATCATGAATATTCACCGTGGTGGTTTTTATATGTAATAATTTCCAAGTTAAAGCACTAGCTTGGAATGGTTAGAAGAATATTTAAATGGAAATATAACTGGTAGAGTTAGTTACTTTTGATTACTTCTTGGTTTATTGCATTTTACTATTGCACACCACTATTGCACATTTTCAGTAACAGTTGGGAACGGGCCTTTGGTGGTTGCCTATTGGGATTTATTTCTCACACACTATTTGGGTCATGTCTTTGGCTCAAAAAGATTACATTTATGCAGGTGTCGATAGGGGAAGGGTCACTATATATGAACATGATTTTAGAAGAGGAGTAACAGAGCATGGGACCGAGCTTAGGCATGCAACGCTACTGCGTTCTGTTTACTCTGCTTTGTTTCGTTTGGTTGTACCTTGAAAATTGAGTTTTATTGTATTGTATTGATGTGTATCCTATTATGGATTCTTTAATAGAATAAGTGACACGCATCATATTTCTATGTATGACTATTGGTTCACTTTTACATTAGTTGTCCATTTTAGTTGTATACTGTTTACTACTTCCGTTGTTGTCTGTTCTATTTCTTATCTGTTGCGCTACACTTTTACGACTGAGGGCATAGTTTCCCCGCTATTTGACCTGGTCCCTCACTGCTAGTCAGTAGCCTCTAGAATTTGGGGAAATGTGCTTGATGTCTTGTGACCAACTGAGTCTGGGGCACCCGTTGAGTGGCACCCGGATCCAGGATGTTACAATAAGTCTTATAATCTTATTCCATGTTATTGGATTGAATTACGATTTTCTACTTTCTTTATTTTATTATTGTACATGATATTAATTTTTTATAATTTTGGATGGAGATGAACATGCCTTACCTACTAATGGGATTGGAGAAAAAATGGTCCTTGACATAAGGATGTGATGGATGGTCTCACCCTGCAAGGTACTCATATATGTGGGATGCATCGAGGGTGATGCACTTGACATTCCTTTTATGGGCTCCCTATGTGGTTTATTATACCCATGAGTGGAATTTCTTCCTTAGGGGATGCATAATGGACAGGATAATGGGAAATATAGTTATAACATGCCTCAGGTGATACTCATTCCACTATTTTATATACCTTTAAAGGGATCAATGGTTATGCTTACACCATGTCAAGAGTAATATGAGAGAATCATTTTCATGTGCCACCTTGGAGGAGATATAATGTATTAGGTATTTTAGAGGATCCTTTAGAGACTCTAGGGATTCCATTATTGATTTTCATGGATTGTATTAGGATACCCATAATATTTTTGAGTTATTCATTACATGGTTTACATGTGATGAATTTAATAAAATTCTGAGAATTCCCAATTGATATTAAAAGGATGTATCCACTAATCCTAAACACGTTCTTAGGGTCAGTCAATAGTTGAATCCCTATTCATGATGACCCATGTGGAGACCTTATAACATTTCTATAGTTTACATTGGTTTTGAGGTATTTGACTTCGACCAAAGAAGGTAATAGAGTCAGAGCATCAAGCAAGAAATCATACCACTGTGTTTTATTTATTTATTACCTAGAATTTAATCATATAGAAACATTGTTCATTTATTATTTCAGAAACTAGATTTATATAGACACCACTAGTGGTGTCTTACTGAGTATATCTCATTCACATCGTGGGACACCCATAGTACCCAAGCACACTATATAATCATTGGTTTAAAAACATCAAAGAGTCCAGCTTCCAATGCTTGATAGAAATTTCTTGGATAGATTATGATACAAAATGCAGTGCCTCTTATTGGGATGATAGTAGTAGCTAATTTTTTATTTTTTATTTGTTTTCATTAGTATGTTGTATAGTCATGTATTCATTTTCCCAATGAACTCATTTTTATAGTTCCATGCATCATGATAATCACCATTTTATATCAGTTAGTTATTCAAATTCAATATATTTTTACTTATCTTAGATGACATAATATTATTATTATTGATTCTACTATAGAGGTTAATGGTATTGTAGTTATATTGTATACTTACTTTTTTTGTTTTTTCTATATAATGTTTTCTCCATTATGTCTATGAGAGAATGGTCTCTAAACAAAAAAACATTATACCCTTGCTATTATTCATCCAGCTCTAGCATATTGGTTGGAATACATGATTTCTTTTGGATGACCGTCCTGGGGTTTCACTTTGTAGAATACATGGCGGGATGATAGTTAATATATCTTTTTTCATGTTATTATGTGTATAGATATCATATTTTCTAAGATTTTGAAATCCAATATTAATTATTTCTTCCCTGATAATTCATTTATTATTATCCATGATGGTTATCATTGATTTTATTGATAGATGCATTTTGTGATGATGTTATTGATTAAATGGAATGTATTTTAAATTCTTCTTCATTACATTTTGATTATTCCATATTTATTCATGATAGATTCCACATTACACATTCCATTAAAAGTATCTAAGATCACCCACTTGTTAGTTTTCATTTCCCTTGGATACTAGAAAATTTATTATAATTAAAACATTGGAATATTTTTAAGGGAATAGTGGTGTTCCCAAATAAAAACTATTTTTTTTAATATTATTTCATATGTAATGAGAAATTCAGGTATGCATCTAGTTTTCCATTACTAATACACTATTTAGTCCTTTTTTGATGGGAACGTTTGTGTCTGGCTCAAATGTAATAATGTAACCCTTGACTATGGGATACTAGTTTCGATTTCATTAGAGATAGAATCACAGCATGTATGGTAGAAAACATGGGAAATATATTTTTTAAATCATATAATAGGGGATGTAGCCCTATGACAGACTTTGATGATATTTCAATGTATAGGATAACATCTAAATGTATTGTTAAGGTATAGATTTTGTTTATTTCATATAAATACATTCCTATATAAATACTATATGTTGATGTGTATCTAGAATAGTTTAACCACAGGGTATTAAATCTAAAAATTCTTTATTGGGAATTGACTCAATAGTCAAATGGTGTATGGATATTGGCCTTTCTACATAGATAGTTTAACACTCCCATGTTATATTCTTTGGATAATTCAAATTTTCATTATGAACCATCTTGAAGTATTTTCCCAAATGATGATAATGAATGGCCTATGTTAAACATATGATGTATAATATTTAAAATATGGTGTAATGATTTCGAAATTATATAAATTATTATATTTTTTTCCGATAATTATTGTTCCTTTAAATAATATATTAGGTTTTAGTCAATTTCTGGAACATGAAAAAAGCATTTCAACATTGAATAAAATGGGAAATGTTGTGACAATGAGAAATAAAAGAGTATTATGATAGTTTTGAATGATATCATGATTCTTATTAATTAGTTATCATGTTTTTTTATTAACTACATACACCATATACAACTCTTGAACTACCCAAAAAAAATGATATTGGTGTTTAGTAACTACTCATGTGGTGGAGATTATGGAGGAATGAATACTCAATTTCCATCATATTAGAAATTTAGAAAGACACTGAAGATTAATCTTCAATCAAAAATGAAAACCATTAATATATGGAAGATAGTGAAATAATGTAAATAATTTTCTTGTAAACATTATTAGTATGATGGAATGAAATAAATTTCATCCTAGGTATCCATTTATAGTTCATTATCTTTAATGTGGAGAACCTAGCCAAATTCCAACTCAATTCCTTCTTCTAAATGTAAAATCCTAGACAAAGGAATGGAAAATTTTATGCCAATCATTAATGTCAAATTATAAAGCATTTTATGTATTGGTATTCATGAATTATATTGTAGAAGTATTTTTATCAAAGGTATTTTGGTTATAAGAATCTTGAATCATCTATATATTTTGTTTATTTTTTGGAATCATATATATATTTTTCTAGGATTTTAATATAATTCATGGTTACCATTATTGGATTATGAGTTTAATATTGATCATATATTGAAAATCTTGGACACCCCATTTGAGGTTTAATTTGATGTGTTTTTCTTATGATTAATAGAATATTCCAAAAACATTTTATTAGGCAGAGGTATATGTAACACTTTGGTTCAATATAAAGTATTATTTCAATAATAATTCTCAATTAAAAATCATTAAGGTAATGATAAACATTAGGGCTAATATGATCCATTGTATTATAGTAATAATATTTAATTTATTTTAATTTATTTATTGTGAAAATTTTATTTTTTATAGAAAACCTTAATGATTAAAATCTAAATTGATGATTTATGTTATTTTTATGCTGTTCATCATATATAATTTTTTATTTTAGAGGATTTATGTTAATGATGTTTTATAAAAATGGAAACATTTATGTCATGTGGTAACCTATCACATCTAGAAATAACACATGTGTCTAATCCTAAACTAAAGGTAGAAAAAGGTGTAGAACCTTTCACTTTCCTATGTGATATTTATTTTAAAATGACATATGTAAATAAATGACATGAGAAAAAAATATTAACATTATTTTTGGGTGATATTATTGAGTTATAAATAATAAATAATTACATTCTATAACATGGGCTCCCTATTTCGGTTTTGGTAAAAAAAATAATATACATACGACATGAATTTTCACTCTCTTACGGATATTATGATCAATTAAAAGTTAATTTCAATTCATTAGGTATAATAAATTCATGTTGGATAGTCAATCCTCGGTGTCAAATTTGAATTGGAAATTGATCTATATACAACCAATATATAAATCTTTTCTTATGATTTTGAATGATATAATTTAATTTTATTTATTTATGTTTGTAGTCTATATGGTATAAAAATTTATAAACTATAGGGATGTATATTGAATTAAAATATCTATTTTAATATCATCATTTCTTTTGATTCGATGGAGTTTTCACCCATTAGAGATTTATCATTTTTTTCAAATTGTTTCCTTTGTATGTTATTTATCACTAAATATTAGTCCCCATGTTCTATTTTTCTTATACATATCTACCATTTCACATCCCACTCATGTTCTCATCTGTTGTAACATAGTTCTTGGTTATTCTGTATAACCTTAGTATTTCAATTTATCTATTTTCAAGAGGTTGTTTTATTAACCATTTTATGGTGTTGGTGTTCCACAAAGGATCATTCATATGAGAAACCCTTGATTTCGAATATTAAGTTAAAATTAAATGAATACAATTTCATTGCATTCGGGGAGAATGAAACACCCATATATTTTAAAATAACATTATTATTAATATCACATATGGTATAAAACACTGAGCATAAACAACAAGTGGGATGTATTATTTATGTATTGTAACATCCCACCCCCAGTTACCCAGAGTTGGTGCATTATTACATTACATTGGCATGATCATAAGGGATCAAATCCCGAAAGACCGACCAGTTTAGTAGCTTTGGAAGAAGTAGATAAATTCATAAGTTTTACATTACATTATAAAATGAAAAACAACAAAAAAATTTCCTCCATTGACCACATTCATATCACTTATAATATCCCTTCAGGTCAATCATAAAATACTTTTTCGCACATGGAAAAAATAAAACATAGAAATGGGTGATATCATATTCTTAGTAAAGATAAAAATATAGCTGAAACATTTATAAATAAGAATAAAAATTTAAGACAATGTATACGATTAAATAATAATCAATTTAAACATAATATTATGCATAATATGGCCAATATAAATAATATAATTCCATTTACTTATTCAAATGTATATTATTCTAGTCAAATAATCACATGCAATACCAATATCCAATTTCATAATGATGGAATAAATCATGCGAGACTTCATAACCACATAGTCAAGCCCTTGTTCTAAGAATAAAAATAATATTTTGTCCTAGCCTTGTTCCAAGAAACTAGTTTGTCTCATGAGACCTACGGATGCATCGAGGAGCTATAGCAGGCTCCACCCTTCACTTACAAAATCCAATGCATTCCTTATATAAAAAGGTTTAAACATAACAAAAACATTCATATTAAAACTAGAATAATAAATATCAATAATTTATCCATATACCATGTATAGTGTAAAAATAACACATCCATAGTCAAACATACCTCCAAAGGTTCAATACAATATAAAAGATATGTATCATAATAAATTAACTTCAAACAAGTTTATAATCCATCAAAGTATGTTAACATAGATGAAATCAAATATTTTTTTTGAGAAATATCTCTTTCTATTTTAAAATCATTTAAAAGTCATATAATTAGAATAGAGAACATTTATTTTGAAAATATTCTTATAAGCTTGTATAAGAAGCTTCGATGATGTTATAACAGCCTTAAATAACCACACTCACTATATAAGTTAATAAAAAGACATTATTACCTTAATTTTGTCGAAAAGGTCATAAAGTACCATGTTTGGAAAATGATGTAAAGATTCCTTTCAAAATATATGTTGTCAAATAATTAAATTAATGACTTTAACCCATAGTCTTGTAAAAATAAAAAATGTTTTAAATTATATTTTTAAGAAAACACAGATATGGATGATAAAGAGGTCCAATTAGCTACTAACGTATTAACATCCTCAAATTAGTAAAAAGATCATTGAATTAACCCTCACCTTGTAATATTCCTTAGTCAATTGTATGTTAAAATCCTATATAATAGTTAAAACATTGTTATTAAATTATAAGAAAAACATTATACATAAATATGATATCACATATGGGCCTCTAATATTGATTTGTTAATAATATTTCAATAGTATCATCATTTCCAGTGTTAAATGATTCGTTTTATAATATATTGTTGGTTATATAAGCCATTTTTATTATGGATATAATGTATTTCATTCATATACAGAATGATATTATGTTTATAAACATTATTTTTATTTATAAAATGAAAATTATTCTTGAATGATTACGATGGGAATTGAATCTCATTGCGTTCGTGGAGACGGTAATCCATACGTACGCTTGAGGGACAATATCATTAAATAGATTGTGAAATCGTATGTAATTCGATGTTATATCATATATATATATATAATATTTAACATGTTATATTTATTATTTACATCATTTATACTCATTATTTTACCCATTGAAAATAATTAAGTGTTCTCCTGAAAAATTACACCACGATGTGGTGACAGTAAGCCATACATACACATGTAGGTGAATTTATCATTTATAGAATAGATAGAATAATGGATATTATTGTACCATATTTATAATAACATCATAGTATGTATAAGTAACTAGAGTTATTATTTTGGTATGGAATCAAATAAAGTGGAAGTGGTAGGAGAAAATAACTTGGAAGAGGGTGGTTGATTTATTATCTCTTTTTCGGGTGATTCATTTGGAGTAGATCAAAATGGCTCCTTAGGTTGGATTTCTGATCCATGTTTAGAATCTTGGATTTTTTGATGGATGT
Source organism: Viscum album (assembly GCA_963277665.1). Taxonomy (NCBI): domain Eukaryota; kingdom Viridiplantae; phylum Streptophyta; class Magnoliopsida; order Santalales; family Viscaceae; genus Viscum; species Viscum album. The sequence goes on along the minus strand of OY728157.1, from coordinate 36,659,440 downwards.
TGGAAGGAATTTCGGGTAGGGGTTATCCAATCCTTATATTTTTCGGAATATTATATCAAATAAAAATATACTATGCTTTTAAAAAAAACTCATTTCTGTAAATATTGACACTATTTAGTAATTTATTTTTTTGAAATCCATAAAATCTTTATCACTTAAAATAAAATTTATTTAATCAACCCTAACATTTTATATTAACCTATAATTTTAGTGAAATTTATGATAAGTCTCAATTTACATTTATTTGGATATTTATAATATCAATTATTTATATTTTTCAATAATAAGGTAATTTTTTGCAAAATTATTGTGTCAGAAATAAATTAAATTTTTAATACCTAAAATTTATAAATGAAATAAAATTATAAAGGAAATAATTTTATCTTTATAATAAATATTTATAGTAGAACTTATATTATGTGTAACCCTATATTAAAAATGGTTTAGTTATTAAACATTGAATTTGACTCTTTTAACTCTACTTTAAATTAAATAATAATAAATGTCATAATCTAATCCAATTAGACCAAAGGGGGAAATATTTTATTCATAAGTTATTTTTTTATAATTAAACTTATACAATATAATTACGAAAAGTGTTAAGGTAACTATAATATCATTTTACCCTTAATTAACTTATTTACTTTTAAACGCGGTAAATAATAGTCAAAAGTTACCACTTACCAAAAATTATTTTCATCTCATTGAACAACATTATACTTACTGATGTAAATTGTGTTTCTCATATTTTTAAAATTCAACTCATAGAAGTAGTAAAATTATGTTTTATGCAAATTTGAAAGTGCTTCTATAAGGTGGTTAAAAGCTTGTAAAAAGTTCAATAAAATTATGTATATCTAATCATATTATAAAATGAGTACAATGAATTACATTGAACATATATATTTATTATGTATCTATTTTGACCTAAAATAAAATAAATTAAAATAAATAATTATTTAAATAAAAATATTGGTTTTAAACAACATTAGAGTGGTTTTCACTATTCATCAAAAATTGAATGTTCTCAGAAAAATAAAAAAAATTCACCCTACGATAATTTCAATATCCCGAATCCAAAAAATAAGTCCATTTTGAAAAAAAAATTATAAAATTTCAAAAAGTGTGTATTAATATTCATCACAACAATTTTGATTGGTTGTGGTGTGTTAAAACTCCATATTGCGTGCAAACGCAAGCTACAACATTGTCCAAAGGGAAACGTACCGTGGAAGCTTGGGGTGTTACATTCTTCCATCCTTAAAATAATTTATTCCTTGAAATTTATAGTATATTACTGCATAAAAAGATTCAGGTGTCTCTTCATCATTAGTTCCTTGGGTTCACACATTGCCTCTTCCATGTTATCATTTCTTCATAGAACATTTACCAGACGTGTCGTGTGGTTTCTTATCACTTTTTCACTGGTATAAAGAATTTTGACAGGCTTTTCACAATAAGATAGAAAATGTTCCTATTGAATTTCCTCATAGGTGAGTACATGCATTGGGTCAGGAATGTATTTCCTCAATAGTGATATATGGAACACATCGTGAAATTTTGAGAGACTTGGAGGAATTTTACAATGATAAGATACAACTCCAAATCATTCTATAATTTCGAAAGTTCCGATGTACATGGGACTCAATTTACCCTTGGTATTATACCCTTCCATAGAGATACCTTCAATAAAACATGGTCTCTAACTTAAAATTACAATTCCTTATTTTAGTTATCAGCATAGTTCTTTTTCCAACTTCGAGCTACTTTGAGTTGGGTTTGGATAATCTTCACCTTTTTCATTGTTTCCTACTAAAATTCTGGGCCTATGAGATTTATTTCACCAACATCATCCCAACAAGTTGGTGTGTGGAATTTCATTCCATTTAACGATTTATATGGTTCCATCTGAATACTTGAATGGAATCCATTGTTAGAGTAAAATTATAATAGAGGTAAATACTGAACCCACATGCTTAGAAAGTCATGTGATCGTGATCTTGAAATGTCTTCTAATGTTTGAATAGTATGTTCTGATTGTCTATCGGTTTGAGGGTGGTAGGCAGTGCTCAAACGAAGTTTAGTATCCAGGTCCATCTGAACACTTTTCAAGAATGATGATGTAAAACGGGTATCACGATCAGAGACAATTGATTGGGGTACACTATAGAGTCTTACAACTTCATTAATATATAGTCTTACTAGATGTTCAAGTGGTAAATCTGCTCTTATAACATGAAAATGTGATGACTTGGTAATATGATCAATAATGACCAATATTGCATCATTCCTTCTAGGAGACTTTGGTAGTCCCATGATGAATTCCATCGTCATATTATGTCATTTAAACTAAGGTATGGAAAGGGGTTGCATTACTCTTCCAGGCTGTTTCCTTCCAGCTTTCACTTTTTTTCAAACCATACATCCGGACTCATAATCAGAAATATCTTTCTTCATGATGTTCCACCAAAAATGTTCCTTCAAATCTCTATACATCTTGATTATCCTAGGGTGTATAGAGTAATTGGAGCTGTGAGCATCATCCAATAATTCCCATTTCAGATCTGGTATGTTAGGAACAAAAAGTCTCTTCCCAAATTTCAAATTTACATCTTCATATATGAAGTCACTCAATCTCCCATCATTCACAACATTAATATTATTTTGAAACTCCTCGTCATCAGTCTGAGAACTATTTATCCTTTCTAGTAATGATGGTTTGGAAACCATTTGAAAAATTATTGATATTTCACGTTCCATTGTTATTCCCATATCCATCTTTACTATATCCATTAAAATATGGTCCCTTTCAACTATAATCTTGTTAATAAATCCATGATCCTTTCTGATAAATGCATATTCCACATTATTTTCCTTCCCTGAGTGGTACTGAATTGTGCATTAATAATCCTTGAGTAATTCAATCCATCTCCATTGCCTCATTCTGAGTTCTTTTTGTGAGAAAATATAATTCAAACTCTTTTGATCAGTATAAATATCAAAATTTTCACCATAGATATAGTGTCTACATATCATTAGAGAAAAGATTATAAATTCTAACTCAATATCATGGGTGGGATATTTTTTCTCATGAATTTTTAGCAGTCGTGATGCCGAGTAAATAACTCTATCATTCTACATAAGGACACAACCAAATCCTTTCTTTGAATCATCACTATAAATAACAAACCCATAGTTCTCTAATGGTAGATTCAATATAGGATTGTTGAATACTCTTCCATTCAATTCATCCGAACATTCTTCGCACTATTTTTTCCAATAAAATTTAACCCTTTTAGGTGTGATATTGGTTAGTGGGTTAGCCAACTGTGCAAAATTCTGTACAAAATGTCGATAATAACCTGCAAAGAAAAGAAATCTCTTGAATCCAAAATTCACACTTGCTAAACTTCCCGTATAATTCATTTCTTATATGGGTTTTCAAAGTAATGCGCAAGTGATTTTCATGATCATTGAATCTTTTTTAGTATTCCAAGATGTCATCAATAAATACCACTACAAATTCATCAAGATAATCCTTGAAAACCTTATTAGTTAGATCCATGAAGACAGATGGTGCATTTGTCAATCCCAAAGGCATTACTGTAAACTCGTAATGCCCATACCTGGTTCAAGATGTTGTTTTCAGAATGTTTTCCTTTATCACACACAACAGATGATATCCTGATCATAGGTTAATATTTGAAAAATATTGAGCTCAATGAATTTAGTTGAATAAGTCTTCAATGCGATGAAGGGGATACTTGTTCCTTATTATTATAACATTGATCTCCTGTATTCAATGCACAACCTCGTAGATCTTCCTTTCATCTTAACAAAAAGAACAGGGGATCCCCATAGGGAAATTATACGGTGAATAAATCCATTATGACTCAATTCCACTAGTTGTTTATTTATTTCTACTAATTCCAAAGTTGTCATTCTATAAGGGGTCTTCGATACGGACCTTGGACATGGAATTAAATCGTTGGAAAACTAAAGTTTTCATTCTGGGGGATTTCCAGGTAAATCCTCTGGAAACACATTTTCATATTCTTGCACAATAAGTATGTCCTCAATTCGAACATTCATTTCCTCACCCATATTTATTTCATTCAATTTATCCACAATAATTGAATTTAGTAGAGCTACTTGGGGTGTATCAAGATAAGAATCATGTGGTGACGTTTCTGCGATAATGATAAGGTACATAATATAAAATTTGAAAATTGTAACCTCCTTTTTCTTACAATATATTTTCATATCATGGTCTGAATACAAATACATTCTGAGTATTATATCAAATGTAATCATGAGTATGACTATGATATCAGCAGATATAGAACATTTATATGCCCTAATGTGAAATTATTCACAAAACATTATTGTGATGATACTTCCCTTAGGAATTTTGAATAATAACTCCTGTGTTTTGTCAAATTGAAAATATTTAGTTTTCTTAGAAAACTGGGAAGATATGAAACAATTCGATGATCCAGAATCAAATAATGCATTGGCTAAATTTGAGGAAAACATTAAATTACCTTCCACCACATCTTTCGGAGCTTAAACCTCAGCAGTAGTGATCACATAAGCTTGTCTTTTCTCCCTTGGCATTTTCTGAGGTATGTTCCCTTGAAAATTAAGACCATTATTTTTATAATTCCCCTTTTCTCTAAAATTGTAGCATTCAACATTGATAGCCTCTTTCTTCCCCACTTTATCACAAGATTTGTGGCCTTTTTCACCACACTTGTAACAGACTCTCATTCCCTTCAGGCAAGTACCAGGGTGTTTCTTCCCACATTTATCATGGAATGGATATTCAACTTTTCCATTCTTTCTCTAATTTACATTTCTATAATGTTTAGCAGATCTCTTCTTCTCTTTCTTTTCTTTACAGTCATAAGACATAGAAAATTTATTTTTCTGTCTTGATAGACCAAGAGACAATATCTCTGTACGATGAAATGGATTGTGAGACTAATGCTTGAAGTAAAAATGGTTTTATCCAAAAAAAGAATAAATCAATCTTACTTCTGGGATACATATATAATCTCCTACATTCCTTTCTAACCATGTAATGTTAGCCTCATACTTAGCAACATTCTTATCCTTCTTTTTCCACAGACCTAGAAATTGTCTCTCCATATCCACTTGATGGTCACAAGGAATGTATTTTTCTAACAAAATATCTTCAAACTCCCTCCATTCCACATTCGATATTTCTTCATATTCCTTTGTGTTTTGAATTAATTACCACCATTGATCAGGAGCTCTTGTTAGGTGATAAATTGCCAGGACAACGTTTTCCCTTTCACTACTCCCCAAAGAAAGAAATATTATCTCTATGGAATTTATCCATTGCTCACCTACTAATGGATTTTTCCTTCCATTGAATGTTTGTGGTTGTTGCCTCATGAAGTGGTCAAACATTGATCCTCCACATTGTGGATTATGGTTCTTTATATGGGTAAGGTTACTATTCATAACCCAAGTGTGTTTCCCCGTTATAGTGATAAGCTGCTCCGCACCAGTAGCATCACCTGATCCACTATAATTATCTTGAGGAAGAGGACAATGCAAATATGAATTACGTTCTTTGATATGGTTTCCTTTCCTTCACTAGGTTTCATTTCTAAATAATTGAATATAGTAGATTGTTTTATGAATCACAGTACATAATTCTGAACTTGTAAAACACTTAACAAAAAGTGAACAGTTTATGGATATAATCTATAATCATAAAAAAATTATTTATGGAGGTATATACTCATAAATACTTCATAATCATTTGTAAAAAATTTGTGAAATGTCCTTTGTATATCCCCCGGTAGTGTCATGATTAAGAGTGCAACAATGCCTGTTGCCGTGACCAAGTTCCCATTTATTTCTAGCTCAAACTGATGTTTCTGGGTTTTACCCCTAAGTACATCTATGCAAGAGATGCCTATACCTTCACGTATCTAAACAAGGATGTATTTCGTGGAAAACTCGCAAAACAATTACATTACCAAAATTCAAGAAAATTGTTATACCATTATCCTCAAAGTATATCTTAGTGTAATGTTCTCTAATTCAAGTTTTTCTAAATCTAGTTTCCATGGTTTGTAGTATACTTCCTCTGATACCAAATGTAACACCCCAACCCCAATTACCCAGAGTCAGTGCATTATTACATAACATTGAAATTATTACAAGGGATCAAATCCTGAAAGACTGATCTGTTTAGTAGACTTGGAAGTACTAGATACATTCAGATGTTTTGTATTACATTATAAAATGAAAAACAACAACAATATTGTCTTCATTGACCAAATTCATATCTCATAGTCTATTCCTTAGACTGTTCCTATAGGTTAGTCGTAATATACTTCTTCACATCCTATGAAAAATAAAACACATGAAGGGGTTAACTCAGATGCTCAGTAGGGATAACAATATAGTCGAAACTTTCATAAATACGCGTAAACATTTTAGTCAATGTATTAGACTAAATCATAATTAAGTTAAACATAACATTCAGCATAATATGGACAATATAAATCAAATAATTCCATTTACTTATTCACATTGATATTCTACTAGTCAAATAATCGCATGCAATATCAATATCGAAATTCAGAATAATGGATTGCATAATACCAGACATCATAACCACATAGTCAAGGCCTTGTGCCAAGAGTAAAAATAATATTTTTTTCAAGACCTTATCCCAAGACACTATTTGGTCTCATGATACCTATCGATGCATCGAGGAGATATAGCAGGCTCCACCAGTCACTTACTAAGTCCAATGCATTCCTCAGATGAAAAGGCTTAAACATAACATAAACATTTGTATTAAAACTAGTATACTAAATGTCGATACAATATCCATAAACCATGAATGGTATAAAAATAACACATCCATAGTCAAACATATCACAAAATATTCAATACAATAGGGTGTTTTCTATCATAATAAATCATCTTCAAACAAGTTTAAAATCCATCAAAGGATGTTGACATAGATGAAATAATTTTTTTTAAAGAAATATCTATTTCTATTTTGAAATAATTTTAAAGTCATATAATTTTAAATAAAAACAATTACATTGAAAATTATCTAATAATATTGTATGGAAAGCTTCAACGACATTATAACGGTGTGAAATAGCCAAGCACATTGTATAAGTTAAAAAAGACATTCTTACCTTAATTATGTTGAAAAGAACATAATGTACCTTGTTTGGAAAACAACATTAAGATTCCTTCCAAAAAAATATCTATTCAAATAAGGGTGTAAATAAAATTAACCCATAGTCTAGTAAATTGTGAAAATGTTTTGAATTCCATTTTTAAGAAAACACAGATGTGGATGATAAAGAGGTCCCAATAGAAACTTACGTATTAACAGCCTCAGATAAGTGAAGAGATCGTAGAATTACCGCTTAACTTGTATTATTCCTTAGTATATGGTATTTTAACCTCCTATATAATAGATTAAACATTGTAATTAAATTATAAAATAACTATATACATAAATGTGATATCATATATGATCCTCTAATATTGTTTGGTTAATAATATTTCTATAGTATCATCGTTTCAGGTGTTAACTGATTCATTTTCTTTTATATTCTTGATTACGTAAGCCATGTTTGTTATGAATTGGATGTATTTTATTCAGATAAAAAAATTATATTTTTTTCAAAAACATTATTTTTAATCATAAAATGAAAATTATTCTTGAAAGATTAAGATGGGGAATGAATCTCATCGTGTTAGTGGAGACGGTAATTCGTTTGTACGTACGAGCGACAATATCATTATATTGATGAAGAAATCATATGTAATTGGATGGTATATCATATATACAGAATAATTAACATTCCATATTTATTATTTAGATCAGTTATATTCATTACTATACCCATCCAAAATAATGAAATGTTTGAATAAAAATTACACCATGACGTGGAGACGGTAAGTCGTACGTACGCATGTATGGGGACTTTTTCATTTATAGGATGGATAGAATCACTAATATGGTTTTAACACATTTAAAACAACATCATAGTATGTAGAAGGTACTGTAGTAATTATTTTGGTATGGAATAAAAGAAAGAGTAAGGGGAAGAAGAAATGAACATGAAAGAGGGTGGTGAAATATTTATCTCTTCTTTAGGTATTTCCTTTAGAGTTGATCAAAAGGGATCCTTAGGTTGGATTTATGATCCATGTAAAGAACCTAGGTTGATGTGAGTGAATTTTGGAGGATATTTGGGCTGTGTTAGTCCAATCCTTAGATTTTTTAGCAATATTATATCAATTAAAAATGTAGTATTTTTAAAAAAAAACTCAATTATGTCTATTTTGACACTATTTAGTATTTGATTTTTTTCAAATACATAAAATCATTATCACCTTGAATAAAATTTATTCAATCAACCCAAATATGTATTATTAACCATTAATATTATTGTAATTCATAATAATTCTCGATTTACATTTATTAGGATATTTATAATATTAATTATTTTAATTTTTCAATAATAAGGAAATTATTGCATCATTGTTGTGTCATAAATAAATTAAATTATTTACTGTATAAAAATTATAAATAAAATATCATTATGTTGGAAATATTTTTATATTTCTAATAAATATTTTTAGTCGAGTTTATATTGTGTGTAACCATATATTAAAAATGCTTTAGATATTAAACATTGAATATAACTCTTTAAACATATCTTTAAATAAAATAATAATAAATGTCATAATCTAATCCATGTGGACCAAGGGGGTAATATTATAATCTTAATGTTTTTTTGGTAGAATTACACTTATACAATATAATTAGGATATGTGTTAAAGTAATTATAATATCATTTTTACTCTTAATTTGCTTATTTAATTTTAACCAGGGTAAATAAAAGTCAAAAGTTACAATTTACAAAAAATTACATTGAACTTATTGGAAAGAAATTTACTTATTGATGTCAACCATGTCTCCCAAATTTTTTATATTCAACTCACAGATGTGGTAAAATTATGTTTTATGAAAATTGGTAAATGCTCCTATAAGTTGGGAAAAACCGGTAAAAAGTTCAGTAAACTTTTGTAATTTTAACTTATTATAAAATGGCTCAAATGAATTACATTGAACATATATAGGTATTATGAATCTATTTTGATCTAAAATAAATTAAAATAAAATTACTAATTATTTAAATAAAATGTTGGATTTAAACAATAATGGATTGGTTTTCACTATTCATCAAAAATTGAAGGTTCCCAGAAAATTACCAAAAATTGACCCTAAGATAATTTTAATATTCCAAATTCAAAAATGAAGTCCATTTTGAAAATAAGAATTTATAAATTTTTAAAAATTTGGTATTACTATTCATAATGGTTATTTAGATTGGTCGTGGTGTGTTAAAACTCTATTTTGAGTACAACGCAAGGTACTACATTATTCAAAAGGAAATGTACTTTGGAAGCTTGGGGTGTTACACTATCCCCTCCTTAAATAATATTACCATTGAAATCTCATGAATATTACTGCATTAAAGGATTCAGGTGGTTCTTTATCATAAGTTTCTCAGGATCACACATTGCCTCTTCCATATTATGGTTTCTCCATAGATATTTTACCAAAAGAGCCATCCTGTTTCTCAGCACTTGTTCTCTGGTATCAACAATTTTGACAGGCTCATCACAATAAGAAAGATCAGGTTTATGATCAATTTCCTTATAGGTGAGTGCATGCATCAGGTCATGCATATATTTTCTCAACAGTGATACATGGTACACCTCAGGAACATTGGAGAGACTTCAAGGAATTTCCAAATGATAAGCCGCAAATCCAATTCGTTCTAGAAGTTTTAAAGGTCATATGTACCTGGGACTTAATTTATGTTTCATTTTACACCCTTACATAGATATACCTTTATGAAAACATGGTCTCGTACTTGAAATTCCAAAATCCTTCCCTCTATTATCGGCATAGTTCTTTTTTCAACTTTGAGCTTCTTTGATGTGGGTTTGGATAATCATCACCATTTCCATTGTTTCCTAAACAAGTTCTGGGCTGGTGATTTTTCTTTCACCAATATCATCCCAATAAGTTGGAGTGATACATCTCTTTATATTTAATGCTTCATAGGGTGCCATATGAATACTTGAATGGAAGCGACTGTTAGATGAAAATATACCAGAGGTAAATACTAATACCACTTACCTAGATAGTCAAGTGAGCAAGATCTCAACATGTCCTCTAAGGTTTGAATAGTCCATTCTGATTTTTTGTTAGTTTGAGGGTGGTAGGAAGTGCTCAAAGGATGTTAAGTATCCCAGGCCATCTTAAACCATTTCTAGAATCTTGATGTTAAACGAGGATCACGATCAAAAACAATTGATAGAGGTACACCATGGAGTCTTACAACTTCATTAATATATTGTATTCCTAGATGTTCATGTTGTAAATCTTGTCTTCTAGCAAGAAAATGTTCTGATTTGGTAAGATGATCAATAATGACCCATATTTCATCATTCATTATAGGTGTCTTTGGTAGTCCCATGACAATTTCCATTGTAATATTATCCCATTTCCACTCAGGTATGGGAAGATATTGCCTGAAACTTCTAGGTTTTTGCCTTCTAAATTTCACTTGTCGAAAAACCAAACATATTGACACATATTCAGAAATCTATCTATGCATGAGGTCCCCAAAAACATTTTCCTTCAAATATCTATAAATCTTGGTCCTCCCATGGTGTATTGACAAATTGGAGCTATGGGTATCATCTCACAATTCCCTTTTCAGATCAGGTATGTTAAGAACACAAAGTCTCTTCCCAAATTTCAAAATTCCATTTTCATCTTTGAATTCACTCAATATCCCATCATTCCTATATTTAATCGTCTTTTAAAACTCCTCATCATCAGTCTAAGAACTATTTATCCTTTCTAGTAATGATGGTTTGGAACCCATTTGAAAAATTATTGATGGTTCCCCTTCCATTGTTATTCCCATATTCATCATTACTATATCCTTGAAAACATGATCCCTTTCAACTCTTATATAGTTCGAAACTCCATGATATTTTATGATCAAATCATATAACAACATATTTTCATTCCCTGGATTGTACTGTATAGTGAAATAATAATCCTTGATTACTTCATGAAATATCCTTTGCCTCATGTATTTTTCTTTATGTGACAAAATGTAATTGAAACTCTTTTGATTAGTATAAATCTCATATTTTTCACCATAGAGATAGTGTATCCTTATTTTTAGTTCAAAGAATACATCTTCTAACTCAAGATCTTTAGTGGGATAGTTTTTCTCATGAATTTTTAGCTGTTGGGATGCATATGAAATAACTCGATCATTCTGCATAAGGACACAACCATGTGTTTTCTTTTAATAATATTTATAAATAACAAACTCGTTGTTCCCTGATGGTAGAGTCATGATAAAATAATTGAATAATATTATCTTCTGTTCTTCGAAACATTCTTCACACTCTTTTTTCCAAACTAATTTAACCCTTTTACTTGTGAGCTTGGTTAATGGGTCAGCCATCTGGGAAAAAGTCTGAACGTAATGTCAATAAAAACCTGTTAAACCAATAAAACTTCATACCATAATTACACTCATCGGTGTAGGCCATTCTGGGATTTCCATGATATTTGAAGGATCAAAATTGATTCCATTTGTCGATACAATATGGCCATGAAAATAAATCTCTTGAAGCCACAATTCACACTTATTAAAATTCCCATATAATTCATTTCTTATGAGGGTTTTTAGAATAGTGGGAAAGTGATGTTCATGATCTTCGTATATTTTTTAGTATACTAATATATCATCAATAAATACCACTACAATGTTATCAACATATTCCTTGAAAACTCTATTAATTACAGCAATGAAGACAGAGGGTTCATTAGTCAATCCCAAAGGCATTACTGTAAACTCGTAATGCTTGTACCTAGTTCGAAATTCTGTTTTTGGAATCTATTCCATCATTACACACAACTAATGATATCCAGATCAAAGGCCAATCATTGAAAAATATTGATCTCCATGAATTTAGTAGAATAAATTATCAATGTGAGGTAAGGGATACTTGTTCTTTATTGGTATAACATTGATCTCCCTACATTCAATGCACAACCTTATATATCAATCTTTCTTATTATCAAAAATGGTAGGGGCTCCCCATGGAGAAATAATATGGTGATGAAATCCCTTATTACTCAATTCCTCTAGTTTTTATTTAGTTATTGTAATTCTACAGTGGACATTCTATAAGGGTTCTTTGATATGGGCCTTGAATGAGGAATTAAATCAATGTTAAACGTGGTTCTTCATTCTGGAGGATGTCCAGGTAAATCCTCTAGAAACACATCATCATTTTATTGCACAATTGTTATGTACTCTATTCAAACATTATTTTTCTCAGCTATAATTATTTCATTCTCTTCCAACCCAATAATAGAATTTAGTAGAGCTATTAGGGGTGGATCTAGATAAGAATGAAGTGGTGATGTTTCTTCTCTAAAGATAAGGTACTTCTTATGATTATCGAAAATTGTAACCTCTGTTTTCTTACATTAAATTTTCACATCATGGTATAGAAGCCAATATATTCTGAGGATTATATCAAATTCAATCATGAGTATGACAATGAGATCCGTAGATAAAGATCATTTATATGCCCAAATGGGAACATATTCACTAAACATAGTTGTGATGATACTTCCCTTAAGATTTATGACTGACAACTCCCTTGTTATGTCAAATTGAAAATATTTAGTTTTCTTAGAAAGATGGGGAGATATGAAACAATGTGACGATCAAGAATCAAATAAAGCATTGGCAAAACATGAGGAAAACATTAAATTACCTTCAACCACTTCTGTCGGAGCTTCAACCTCACCGGTAGTGATCACAAAATCTTGGCCTTGTTCCATTGGAATATACTGAGGTATGTTCCCATGGCACATAGGACATTAATTTTCATAATGCCCCTTTTCTCAACAATTATAGCATTCAACATTGACTTCCTCTTTCTTCCCCTTTCAGTCACAAGCTTAGTGGACTTTTTCACCACACTTGTAACAACTATTGTTCCCTTTAGGCATGTACCTAGGTATTTCTTCGCACATTTACAACATGATGGTTATTCAACTTTTCCCATCTTCCCCTCATTTTCATTTCTAGAGTGTTCTACAGATCTCTTTTTCCCTTTCTTTGCTTTAAGGTCATAGGACTTAGGGAATTCATTTTCTGTCTTGAAAGAACATGAGACAATATCTTTGTATGATGAGAATGCTTATCAAACTAATTCTAGATGCTGAAACAGTTTTTACTAATCAAAGAATCAATAAATAATACGCTTGGGTTACGTAAAAAAATTGTTACATGCTTTTATATCCTTGTAAAGTTATCCCCATATGTAGCGACATTCTAATCCTCCTTTTGCCTCAGATGCAGAAATTGTCTTTCCTTATCCTCTCGATGGTCATGGGGAATGTATTTTTAAAAGAAAATCTCTCCAAACTACCTCCATTAAATGTTCAATACTTCTTTATATACTTTTGCGTTTAGAATTAATGACCAACATTGATTTTCATCTCCCTTGAGGTGATAAACCGACATGACAACGATTTCCCTTTCGCTACTCCCCAAACCATAAAATATTTTCTCTTTGAAAATTTTCCAATGCTCAGCTACTAATGGATTTTTACTCTCATTTGATATTGGTGGTTGTTGCCTCTCGAAGCGTTCCAACATTGATCATCCACATTGTGGATTAGGGTGCTCCATACGGGTAAGGTTATTATTCATAACCTGAGGGAGCAGTCCGAGTATAGTGATAAGGTGATCAGAACTAGTAGCCTCACCAGCTTAACTATAATTATCTAGAGTAGGAGGGATATATTTACATGGATTCCGTGCGTTGATACAGTTTTCATTAGTTTCAATTGGTACCATCTCTAAAAAATTGCATACAGTATATTAGTTTATGAATCACAATACATAATTCTGAACATTTAAAACACATAACCAAAATTGAAAAATTTATGTATATATTCCATAATCATAAAAATGTGTTCGTTGAGGAGGAATACACTCATAAATCCTTCATAATGGTTTGTAAACAAAATGTGGATTATACTAAGCATATCCTCTGGAAGGGTCATAACCTTGTGTGAAACAAGGACCGTTTTCTTGCCCCATTTCACGTTCAAGTATAGCTCAAATATGTGTTTTTAGGTTTTACACCTATGTACATCTGTGCTAGAGCCGCCTCTCCCTACTCATATCCAAATAAGGATGTATTTCCTGGAAAACTCACAAAATCTCTATATTACCAAATTTCAAAGAAGTTCTTCTTTACTGATCCTCAATGTCTATCTTAGGGTAATGTTGTATAATTAGAGTTTTTCTAAATCTAGCTTCCAAGGTTTGTAGTAAACTTCCTCTAATACCAATTGTAACACCCCAACCCCAGTTACCTAGAGTCAGTGCATTATTACATAACATTTTCATGATCACAAGGGATCAAATCCCAAAAGACAGATCAGTTTAGTTGCTTTGGAAGTACTAGATACATTCATAAGTTTTTAATTACATTATAAAATGAAAAACAACAACAACATTGTCTCCATTGACCGCATTAATATCCAATAGATTATCCATTAGACTATACCTATAGTCCAGTCATAGTATACTTCTTCACATCCTAGGAAAATTAAAACATAGAAAGGGGTGAGCTCATATGCTATGTAAGGATAACAATATAGTGGAAACATTCATAAATAAGCGTAAACATTTAAGGAAATGAATAAGACAAAATTATAATCCTTTTAAACATAAAAAACTATATAATATGTTGAATAAAAATCAAATAATTCCATTTACTTATTCACAAGGATATTCTACTAGTCAAATAATAACATGCAATATCAATAAAAAATTACATAATGACGGAATGCCTGTTGCCTGACTTAATAACCACAGAGTCAAGGCCTTGTGCCAGGACAACAAATAAGATTTTGTCAATTCCTTATTCCATGACACTAGTTTGTCTCATGAGACCATCCAATGCATCAAGGATCTATAACGGGCTCCACCAGTCACTTACTAAGTCCAATGCATTCCTCATATGAAAAGCACTAAACATAACATAAATATTCATATTAAAACTGGCATGTGAAATGTCAATACGTTATCCATAAACCATGAATGGTCTTAAAATAGAACATCCAAGTCAAACCTATCACAAAAAATTCTATACATTATGGAAGTTTTGTATCATAATAAATCATCATTAATCATTCCTAATATCCATCAAAGGATGTTGACATAGAAGAAATCAAATTTTTTTTAAAGAAATATCTCATTCTATTATGAACACATTGAAAAGTCATGTAATTTTAAAATAAAATATTTATTTTGAAAATATTTTTATAAGATTTTATGGGAATATTTGATAATGTTATTACGGTGTAAAATAGCCTCATTCATCTTATAAGTTAAAAAAGACATTCTTACCTTAATTTTGTCGAAAACATCATAAAGTACCTTGTTTGGAAAATGAAGAAAAGATTCCTTTCCAAACACATATGTTCAAATATGGTTATAAATGAATTTAAACCATATTATAGTAAATATTAAAAATGTTTCGAATTACATTTTGAAAAAAACACAGATGTCGATGATAAAGAGGTCCCAGTAGATACTTACATATTATCAACCTCAGATTACTAAATAGATTGTAGAATTAACCCTTAACTTGTACTTTTCTTTTGATGATGGTATGTTAAGCACCTGTATAATATTTAAAACATTGTTATTAAATTATAAAATAACTATATACATAAATATGATATCATATATGATATTATAATATTGCATTTTTTATAATATTTCAGTAGTATCATCGTTTCGAGTGTTAACAGATTCGTTTTCTTTTATATAATTGGTTACGTAAGCCATGTTTGTTATGGATAGAATGTATTTTATTCATATACATAATTATATTATGCTGATAAAAATTATTTTTAATCATAAAATTAAAATTACTCTTGAATGATTGCGTTGGGGAATCAATCTCATTGCGTTCGTGGAGACATAATTTCGTATGTAAGAACGGGGGACAATATCCTTATAATGATGGTGAAATTATATGTAATTGAATGGTATATCATATATAAATAATAATTAACATGTTATATTTATTATTTACATAAATTAAACAAATTATTATACCCACCAAAATAATTATGTGTTTTAATAACAAACCATACCACAATGAGGAGACGTTAAGCCGTACGTACTCACGTATAGTGAGTTTTTCATTTTTATGATGGATAGAATAACCTATATAGTTGTAACATATATTTCATAAAATAATAATATGCACAAGGTATTTGAGTTATTTTTTTATGGAATAAAAGAAAGAGTATGTGGAAGAATAAACGAACTTGAAAGAGGGTGATGATATTATTACATCTTCTTCAGCTGTTTCCTTTTGAGTTGATCAAAAGGGAACCATATGTTGGATTTATAATCCATGTAAGGACTATAAGGTAATGTGAGAGAAGATGGAAGGATATATGGAATGTTTTTTTCTGATCATTAGATTTTTAGGAATGTTATATCAATTAATAATATCGTAATTGTTTTAAAAACTCAATTATGTCTATAGGGACACTATTTAGTTTTTTATTTTTTTTGAAATCCATAAAATCATTATCACTTCGAATAATATTTATTTAATCAAGAATAACATGTAAAATGATCCTATAATATTATTTTAATTAATTAGAATCCTCAATTTACACTTATTGGGATATTTATAGTATCAATTATTTTAATATTTCATTAATAAGGTAATTACTGGATCATTATTGTGTCATAAATAAATTAAATTATTTATTGTCTAAAAATTATAAATAAAATAACATTATGTATGGAATCATTTTATCTTTATAATGTATATTTATAGTTGAATTTATTTTTTTTAACCCTATATTTAAAATGGATTAGTTATTTAACGTTGAATTTAAGTCTTTTAACTCTTCATTAAATAAAAAAATTAAATGTCCTAATAAAATCCATGTGGACCAAAGGAGGTCATATTTTATTCCTAAGGTTTATTTTTGTTGAATTTCATATATTTAATATAATTAGGACATGTGTTAGGGTAATTATAATATAATTTTTAACCATAATTACATGATTTAATTTTAATCGTGGTAAATAAAAGTCAAAAGTTAATATTCACCAAAAATTATTTTCTTCTAATTGAACAGAATTTTACATACTGATGTAAACCTTGTGTCTCATATTTCAGAAATTAAATTCATAGAAGCGGTAAAATTAGGTTTTATAAAAAATTTTAAATGCTCTTAGAAGGTGGGTAAAATATGGTAAAATGATCAAAAAAAGATTGTGATTGTATAAACTTATTATAAAATGAATCCAATGAATTACATTGAACTTATATAGGTATTATGTATCTATATTGACCAAAAATAAATTAAAATAAAAAAACCAATTATTTAAATAAAAAGTCAGTTTTAAACAATAATGTAGTGTTTTTCCCTATTCATCTAAATTTTAATGTTCTCAAATAAATACCAAAAATTCACCCTAAGATAATTTTGATGTTATGAATCCAAAAATGAATTCCATTTTCAAAATTAAAATTTATTAAATTTCAAAATGTGGGTATTACTATTCATAAAGGCTATTTGGATTGGTCGTGGTGTGTTAATACACCAAGTTACATACCACCCAAGCTACTGCATTATTCAAAGGGAAACGTATTGTGGATGGTTGAGGTGTTACATTATCTTCTCCATAAAATAAATTTTTCCTTGAAATTTCTACAATATTACTGTGTAAAAATATTTGATTGGTTCTTCATCATATGTTCCTCAGGTTCACACATTGCCTCTTCTATCTTGTTGTATCTCCATATAACTTTTACCAGCAGAGTCGTCCAGTTTTTCAACACTAATTCTCTGGTATCAAGAATTTTGATAGGATCTTCTTAATAACACAGATCATGTTCTAGTTCAATTTCATCATAGGTGAGTACATGCATTGGGTCAGGCTAGTATATTCTCAATAGTGATACATGGAACACATCATGATCTTTGGAGAGACTTGGAATAATTTCCCAACGATAAGCTAAATCTCTTATTCATTCAAGAATTTTGGAAGGTCCAATATACCTGGGACTCAATTTACCCTTCGTATTACACCCTTACATAGAAATACCTTCAATAAAAAATGGTCTCCTTCTTGAAATTACAAATCCTTCCTTCGGTTATTGGCATATATCTTTTTCCTACTTGGAGTTTCTTTGATTTGGGTTTGGATAATCTTCACCTTTTCCATTGTTTCCTCAACATGTTCCGGGGCTATGAGTTTTCTTTCACCAACATCATCCCAACAGGTTCGTGTGCAGAATCTCTTTCTATATAATTCTTCATATGGCACAATATGAATACTTGAATTGAGGATATTGTTATAAGAAAATTCTACCAGAGGTAATTACTGATCCCACATACCTAGAAAGTAATGTGATCAAGATCTCAACATGTCTTCTAAGGTGTGAAAAGTTCATTTTGATTTTTTATTGGATTGAGGGTAGTAGGCAGTGCTCAATTGAAGTTCAGTATCTAGGGCCTTCTGAAAACATTTCCAGAATCATGATGTAAAACTGGGATCTGGATCAGAAAAAATCTCTAGGGGTACAACATGGTCTCTTCCAACATCATTAATATATATAATTGCTTAACATTCAAGTGGTAAATCTTCTTTTATAGAAAGAAAATGTGTTGACTTAGTAAGACGATAAAAAATGACCCATATTGCATCATTCCTTCTAGGTGTCATTGGTAGTCCCATGTCAAAGTCCATCGTAATATTATCCCATTTACACTCAGTTATGGGAAGAGGCTGCATAACTCCTCCAGGTTGTTGCCTTCCAACTTTCACATCTTGGCAAACCATACATCTTGACACTTAATAAGAAATATCCCTCTTAATGTTGTCCCACTAAAAATGATCCATCAAATCTTTATACATCTTGGTCCTCCTTGGCTGTATAGAGAAATTATAGCTATGAGCATCATCCAACAATTCCCTTTTTAGATGAGATATGTTAAGAACAAAAAGCCTCTTCCCAAATTTCAAAATTACATCTTCATATATAAATTCACTCAATTTCCCATCATTCACAATGTTAATTTTCTTTTTAAACTCATCATCGTGAGTCTAATAACCCTTTATCCTTTATAGTAAAGATGGTTTGGAAACCATTAGAAAAAGTATTGATATGTCACCTTCCATTGTTATTCCCATATCCATATTTACTAGATCCATGAAAATAGGATCCCTTTGAACTCTCATCATATACAAAATTCCATGATCCTTTTGGCTTACATCATTTTCCACCTTATTTTCCTTCCCCCTGGTGGTAGTGTGTAGTGCATTTATAATCCTTTAGTAGCTTAATACATCTCTTTTACCTCATGATGAGTTATTTTGGTGAGAAAATATACCTCAAACTCTTGTGATTAGTATAAATCTCACATGTTTCACTATAGAGATAGTGTCTCCACATCTTCAAAGAAAATATTATAGCCTCTAACACATGTTCATGAGTGGGATAGTTTTTCTAATGAATTTTAAGCTATCATGACGCATAGGCAGTAACTCTATCATTTTTCATGAAGACACAACAATTTCCATTCATAGAATCATCACTATAAATAACAGACCCATCGTTACCTAATGGTAGGGTCAAGATAAGAGAATTGACTAATATTCTATTCTGTTATTCAAAACATACTTCACACTCTTTTGTCCAAAAAAATTTAACCCCTTTACGTGTGATCTTGGTAAATGGGTTAGCCCACTGGGAAAAAATCCGGGCGAAACGTCCATTATGACCTGCTAAACCAATAAAACTACATACCTCTGTTATATCATCAGTGATGTAAATTCATGTATTTCAATGGTATTTGAGGGATCAATAGAGATTCCATCCATAGATACAATATGTCCATGAAATGAAATCTCTTGAATCCGAAATCCACAATTTCTAAACATTCCATATAATTCATTTTTGCTGAGGGTTTTCATAATAGTTTGCAAGTGAATTTAATTATCTCCATAGATTTTTGAGTATACCAATATATCATCAAATAATACCACAAAAAAGTCATTAATATATTCTTTGAATGCTTGAATCTGTAGATCCATGAATACCTAGGCTGCATTATTCAATCCAAAAGGCGTTACTGTAAACTCTTAATGCATGTACCAGGATCGAAATGCTATTTTTGGAATGTGTTCCTTCTTCAAACATAACTAATGATTTTCATATCCAATGTAAATCTTTGAAAAATATTGTGCTTCATGAATTTGGTGAAATAAATCATCAATGCGAGGTAAGGGATACTTTTTATTTATTATAATTTCATTGATTTTCATGTTGTCAATGAAAAACCACATAGATTTGTTTTTATTCCTAACAAAATGGAAAGGGTCACCCCATGGGGAAATATTAGAGAGAATAAATCCCTTATTTCTCAATTCCTCTAGTTGTTTCCTTAGTTCCACTAATTTCATAGTGGAAATTTTATAAGAGGTCTTCAATATGGGCCTTGAACAAGGAATTAAATCAATGGAAAACTCAATTTCTCCTTCGGGGGGATGTCCAGTTAAATCCTATGGAAACACATAATCATATTCTTGAAAAATAGGTATGCCCACTATTTGAGCATTTTTCCCCACCCATAATTATTTTATTCTATTCCTTCAAGATAATTGAATTTAGTAGAGCTACTGGGGGTTGATCCAGATAATAATCAGGTGGTGAAATTTCTTCTCTAAAAATATGGTACTCCTTATCATCATCAAAAATTGTAACCACCTTCTTCACAGAATAAATTTTCACTTATGGTCTGAAATAAAATCCATTCTGAGGATTATATCAAATTCATTCGTGGGTATGATTATGTGATAAACTGATAAAGAACATTTATATTCCCTAATGAGAACTAATTAACTGATCATTGTTGTGATGATACTTACCTTAGGTTATTTGACTGAAAATTCCTTAATTATGTCAAATTGAAAATATTTAGTTTTCTTAGAAAATTGGAAAGATAAGAAACAATGATATGATCTGGAATAAAATAATCCAATGGCTAAATTTGTGGAAACAATTAAATTACCTTCCACCATGTCTTTCAGAGCTTTAACCTAATAAATATTGATCATATAAGATTGGCCTTTCTCCCTTGGCCTTTTCTGAGGTATGTTACCTTGGCACGTAAGACATTCATTTTCATATTACCTGTTTTCTCTACAATTGTATTCTTTTACATCAAAAACTTCTTTCTTCCCTTTTCCATCACGATCATGGTGTATTTTTTCACCCCACATATAGTAGACTCTAATTCCCTTAAGGTAAGTACCGGGGTGTTTCTTCACACATTTCCTGTAGGATAGATATTCATATTTCCCCTTTTCCCACTTATTTCCATTTCTTGACTGTTCAGCAGATCTCCTTTTTTCTTATATTACTTTGAAGTCTCAAGATATATTGAATTCATTTTCTATCTTAATATCCCATGAGATAATATCTTTGTACGATAAAAGGATTATGAGACTAACGCCCAATGGAAATATGGTTTTAACACATCAAAGAATCAATCAATCTTACTCCTTCGGTTATGTATATAATCTGCTGCATGCCTTGTTAACCTTGTAACGTTAGCCCCATAATTTGCGACATTTTTATCCTCATATTGCCTTAGACTGAGAAATTGTCTTTCCATATCTGCTCGATGGTCATGAGGAATGTATTTTTATATGAAATTATCTTAAAACTCCCTCCATTACATGTTCAATACTTCTTCCTCTTCATTTGTGTTTAAATTAATGACCACCATTGATCTGCATATCCTATGAGGTGATAAAACTACGATGAAAACTTTTTCCCTTTCGCTACTTCCCAATGCATGAAATATTATCTATAAGGAATTTATTCATTGCTCAGCTTCTTATGGATTTTCAATCCAATTTAATGTTGGTGGTTATTGCCTCCTGAAGTTCTCTAACATTGATCCTCTACATTGTTGATTAGGGTGCTCCATATGGGTAATGTTATTATTCATAAACAGAGTGAGTTATCACAGTATGGTGATAAGCTGATCACTACCAGTAGCATCACCAGCTCCACTATAATTATCGTTAGTAGTATTGAAATCCCTACATGGATTACATGCATTGATAGAATTTCTATTCCTTCCACTATCTAGAATTATTAATCAATGGCATGCGGTAGAATATTTTATGAATCACAATACATAATTCCAATCTTGCAAAACACATAACATAAATTGAACAGTTTATGGTTATAATCCATAATCATAAAAAAAATTGAAGAGGTATATAAACATAAATCCATCATAATGTTTTTTAATCAAAATGTAAATTATCCAAAGCATATCCCTCGGGAGTGTCATAACCAAGAGTGAAACACGGACTTTAATCATGCACAAGTTCATGTTCATGTCTATCTAAAAGTGGTGTTTTTAGGTTTTACCCCTAGGTACATCTATTCCAGAGCCACCAAAACATTATCGTATCCATAAATGGATATATTGCTTGTAAAACGCCCAAAATCTCTACATTACCTAAATTTTAGGATGTTATTCTATAATAATCCTCAAATTCTATCTAAGGGTAATGTTTTCTAATCTTTTTTTTTCTAAATATAGCTTTCATGGAATGTAGTAAACTTCATATGATACCAACTGCAATGACCCAACCCTTATTACCCAAAGTAAGTGCTTTATTGTATAACATTGGCATGATCACAATTGATCAAATTCCGGTAGACTGATCAGTTTAGTATCTTTGTAAGTACTAAATACATTCATAAGTTATAAATTGTATTATAAAATTAAAAATAACAACAATATTGTCACTATAGAAAACATTCATATCCCTAATACAATCCCTCAGAATATTCTTACAGATCCGTCACAATATACTTTTTCCCATCCTAGGAAAAATAAAACATAGAAAGGGGTGAGCTCAGATACTCAGTAATGATAACAATACAGCAGAAACATTCATAAATCTGCATAATCATTTAAGGAAATGTTTAAGACTTATTCATAAGCTTTTTAAAAATATAATTCTTCAAAATATGGTCTATGTAAATCGAATAATTCTATTTACATACTATCATGGATATTCTACTATTCGAAAAATAACACGCAATATCAATAGCCAATTTCATAATGATGGAATGAATAATTCTAGACTTCATAACCACATAGTCAAGGCTTTGTTCCAATACCACAAATAAGATTTTGTCATGTCTTTGTACCAAGACATTATTTTGCCTCATGAGACTGACCGATGCATCGAGAAGCTATCGCTGGCTCCACCAGTAACTTACTATGTCCAACTTATTCCTCATATGAAAGGGATTAAACATAACATAAACATTAATATTAAAACTAGAATAAGAAATGTCAATTCATTATCGATATACCATGAATGGTGAAAAAATTACACATCCATAGTCAAATATATCACATAACATTCAATACCATATGTATGTATTGTATCATTATAAATCAACTACAAATAAGCTTAAAAACCATCGAAGGATGTTGACATAGATGAAATCAAAACTTTATAAATAAATATCTCTTTTTCTATTTAGGAATCATTTAAAAGTAAAATAATTATAAAATAAAACAATTATCTTGAAAATATTATTCTTATCATGTATGAGAAGCTTCGATGATGTTATAATGGTGTAAAATAGCAGCACCCACCGTATAAGTTAAAAAAGGCATTCTTGCATTAGTTTTTTCGAAAAGGTTATAAAGTACCTTGTTTGGAAAACGATAGAAAGTTGTATTTTAAAACATATATGGTCAAATAAGGTTATAAATAATATTAACCTATAGTCTAGTAATTTTTAAACAAAATTTGAATTTCATTTTTAATAAAACACGGATGTGGATGATTATGATGTCCCAGGAGATACTTACGTATTAATAACCTCGAATAAGTAAAGAGATTGTAGAATTTACCCATACCTTGTACTTTTCGTTAGTCGATGGTATGTTAACCTCATTTATAATAGTTAAAATATTGTTATTAAATTATAAAAGAACTATATACATAAAAATGATATCATATATTATCCTCTAATATTGCATTGATAATAATAACTTAGTAGTATCATCGTTACGGGTGTTAACTGATTCTTTTTTTTATATGGTTGGTTATGTAATCCATGTTTGTTATGGATAAGATGAATTTGATTCATTTAAAAAATGATATTATGTTTATAAACATTATTTTTAATAATAAAATGAAAATTGTTCTTGAATGATTACGATGGGGATTGAATCTCATTGCGTTCGTGGAGACGATAATCCGTACGTATGCACTAGCGACAATATCCTTATATTGATGATGAAATCGTGTGTAATTGGATGGTATGTAATATATAACGAATAATTAAAATGTTAAATTTTTTATTTACATCTGTTATACTCATTATTATACCCATACAAAATAATGATGTTTTTGAATAACAAGCTACACCATGACGTGGAGATGGTAAGCCTTACATACGCACGTATGCTGAATTGGTAATTTATAGGTTGAATAGAATAATAAATATGGTTTCACAATATTTATTACAACATATCAATATGTAGAAGGTACTATAGTTAGTATTTTGGGATGGAATCAATGAAAGAGAATGTGGAAGTAGAAAAGAACTTGAAATATGGTGGTGAAATTATTACAAATTCTTCGGGTGTTTCCTTTTTAGTTGAACAGAAGTGCTCCTTAGGATCAATTTCTAACCCATATAAGGACTCTAGGTTAATGTGAGGGATGTTTGGTGGATATTTGGGTAGGGTTTGGCTGAACCTTATATTTTTAAGAATATTATATCAATTAATAATACAGTATTTGTTTTAAAAACTCAATTATGTCAATTGTGACACTATTTAGTGTTTTATTTTTTTTAATCCATAAAAACATTATAACTTAGAATAAATTTTTTTAATCAACCCTAACAATTCATATTAACATATAATATTATTGGAATTTTTCAAAAGTTTCAATTTACATTTATTTGGATATTTATAATAACAATTATTTTAATACTTCTTTAATAAGTTAATTACTACATCATTATTGTGTCATAAATAAATTAACTTATTTAATTTATAATGTTTATAAATAAATGAAAATTATATTTGAAATATTTTTAGCTATCTAATGAATATTTATAAATGAATTTATATTGTGTGCAACCATAAATTAAAAATGGTTATGTTATTGAACATTGAATTTAACTCTTTTATCTCTTCTATAAATAAAATAATTATAAAGGTCCTAATCTAATACTAGTGGACCAAATTAGGTTATATTTTATTCTTAATGTTTTATTGGTCAAATTATACTTATCCATAAAAATTAAGAATTGTGTTAGGGTAATTATAATATCATTTTTACCTTTAATTGCCTTATTTACTTTTAACCGTGGTAAATTAAAGTCAAAAATTACTATTCACCAAAAATTATTTTCATCCTATTGAAAAAAAATCTTACTGATATCAACCGTGTCTTTCAGATTTTGGAAATTCAACTCACAGAAGTGGTAAAATTAAATTTTTTTAAAATTTGTAAATGCTCTTAAAAGGTGGGTAAATAATGGTAAAAAGATCAATAAAATTTTGTATATCTAAACTTCTTAAAAAAAGAATCAAATGAATTACATTGAACATATAGAGGAATTATGTATCTATTTTGACCTGAAATAAATTAAAATAAAATATCTAATTATTTAAATTAAATGTTGTTTTTAAACAATAATGCAGTATTTTTCACTATTCATAAAAAATTGAATGTTCTAAGAAAATTACCAAATATTCACCTGAATCTAAATTTGATATTCCAAATCAAAAAATGAATTCGATTTTGAAAATTTAAATTTAATAAATTTTCAAAAATTGTTTTTTCTATTCATAACGGCTAGTTTAATTGGTCATGGTGGGTTAAAACTCACAGTTGCGTACAATGCAAGCTACTGCAATTTTCAAAGGGAAATGTACTGTGGAAACATGGGCTGTAACAAGTATGATCCTTATAACCATGAAATTAAATTGGTTCATATGATTTGAACTATATAAATTATGAAATTTATATGACTTACACACATATATAATAAATTAATTGGTTATCAATTAAATATAAATTAATATTCAAATCCGTTAAATGTAAATGAATGGATTTTATAATAAAAGTTATTTTTTGTGTGAAATTTATTATCATCTAAATAAATAAAATTTGAAAATTTTGGTGATATTTTCAAATTAATTATTTATATTATATAATAAATTAAAAAATTTATCATTTAAAAGATATTTTTTTATAATGTGATAATAATTAATATACATTTATGTTTAAATTTTATATTTTTCTAAAAAGTTGTCCTATCGTGTATTGTGAACCTATTATAAAATGGTTTTTTAAATTTAATAAAATATATTTAATAAATTAACGTAATTATTTTTAAAAATATTGAAAAATTATCTTATATTATGTTTTTGATAATTTTCATAAGTGGTCAACTTTTTCAAAGAATAATGAAAAAATGATTGTTATTAAAAACTAATTTTTTAGTTATAGAATTAAAAATCTCCATTATATTTCAGTATTTTTTTGTACGTAAATTTTTGTTCATATGTATTTTAATCAATCTAATTTATTTAAAAATAATTTTTATTTTTTATATAAAAACATTTCATCATTAAGAAAACATATTATTTAGAAAATCACATCATTTTCATGCTTTAGGTTTAATTAAAAATTGATTTCTTCCTACTATATGTATTTAATTCAATATAATGGATTAAATATTTTTTAATTATCAAAACGTATATTATTTGATAGGTTTAAATTAAATTTTTTATAATCAATTTTAAAAACTGTAAAAGAATTTTTTTAACCTTCTTATTTTTAAAATTGGGTTTTGCGTATTACATGTGCCTCTGTTAAAATTTAGTCTCCAAACAAAAATACTATTTATTTTTTTTAATTTCAAATTATATTTAGAATTAATGTGTAATTGTTATCCAGTAATAATAATTTTAATTTAGTATTAAATGATAAATTATCATCGTAAAAAATGTAGTTAATGCATTGAACACAAAAATAGTAAAACAGATTGGCCTTAGATGTAAAGTATATAATTTGTTTAAAATAAGTCTATTTTTTCAGTTTTGGTGTTAATTAACCTTTTCATCCATCGAACCCATTTTTTTAAAAAAAATTGGGAAATTGCTTTTGGAGTAACTTCCCATTATTTAGAAGTTTTGGGTATTTATATATATATCATTCTTCCTCAATTATAAAAAGGCACCCCATCGCATAACATATTTACTACTCAAGAAATTCAGAAAGTGAAAAACCTTCCAACATCTCTACCAAAAATAATTATCCACCTTATATTGGTTATTATTTTCCCAGAAAACCAACCCTGGGAACCATAATAAGATATCTTAAGGGGGTTTTACTAAATTAATATAATATCCCTCACTGAGATCCATCATTTTTATATTATGTATACCCCATCAATTATGTCTTACCACTTCCAATATAATAATTCATATATATATCATAAGAATATATGTTATTGTATTTTTGTCATAATATTTACCCATATCCATCTCAATAAAATGAGAAATAATGGAATATAACATGTGTACGATAAACTATTGCCTCAAAAATGATGTTAAATTTTTCCATCACTGACTCATATGGATAGTCATAATGATAGAATCAGTGAATATATATTATACTAATGAAATAATAATAATAATTTAATTTTATTAAATCCCCATATTATTTTCCCTTTCACACTTAATGGAAATGACATAATCGCTTGTGCATATGTATGACCTACTATATCCAAGAGGTGATATGATTCATTCCCGTGTAAAAATTTAAATATTTATTATAAAATTTTATTAAATAAACTACTTTGGTGTACATAAATTTTATATAATTCTTGATTTGTTTTACCTAAATCAAATTTACAATAACTTAAGATGCAATGTCGTCAAATGTATTTGAAAACAAGCAAGTTAACACCTGAAAAAAGTGTAATAATGAAATATTATTAATAAATTGGGGATAAGATGTTATCATAGGATTACATATGATATTATATATATGACTATGGTTATGTGATAAATTAATAACCAATTGAAAACAATTATATATTATATAATATATTTTTATTTAAATGGAACTATGAAGTAATGGATTTCATCTCAATTTTATTTTATTAGTGCATATTTTAATGTTATGCAACAAATTATTTTATATAATGTATATACTGATTAATTTTTTAATAGAAAATATATCCTCCATAATTAATGGTATTTTATGTTACAATTGATTTTAATTCATCTTATGGGATTTCATTTGAAAACTTCCATTTAGTAAGGGGTTTCATAACTCAATTTCATTTCATTTGGTTCTATTACTCCTTCATTGACATTGATATTATAAGATTGTGTTTGCATTGAAGGTTTATTATATTAAATTATATTTCAAATTCTATTCTTATGATTCATATTTGATACATATAATCAATTAATTCATTAATTCTCACTTCAACTATTTGATATTTATAATATATTGAATCTAAATTTCTACTCTATTGAGACATATTTCGTATTATGACCCAATTTCATTATATGTGTTGTATCTAATTCCCATTTGATATGTATATCATGAATAACTTAATAATTATGGTATTTAATGTCTCATTTTTTGTTATTTCTTACATGTGGTTATGAATCACAATTTACCATAGTGGTAAGGGTTTATTTCCCTATCTCATTATTGTTCGAGATTATTCACGATTAACTCCATACTAAGAGAATTATTTGAAACATCTATATTAAAGTCATTATATTTTTCATTTAATTACTTCTAAAAATTATAATAGTTCC
Source organism: Viscum album (assembly GCA_963277665.1). Lineage (NCBI taxonomy): Eukaryota > Viridiplantae > Streptophyta > Magnoliopsida > Santalales > Viscaceae > Viscum > Viscum album. The sequence goes on along the minus strand of OY728157.1, from coordinate 36,630,336 downwards.
TTTAATTTCACTATTTTAAATACTCATGATACCAAAAGAATGATTTTAATTAAAACCAACTTTCTTTCACTACTCGGCCATGAATCATTTTCTTCCATATCCTTATTTTCAAAAATTATTTTACAAAAGTAATTTTTATTAATAATATTTTTATTAATGTCAATTTTTGTCATTGTTATATTTTTTAAAAAATTAAAATTAATCATCATGTCGTTTTCTAAGAAAGATATTTTTTACATTTTATTAATAATGTGAAAGGAATATTCTTTTAACATACATGGAATGAATTTGATTTTATAGACATCATGACCACTCTTATATTTTATTATTCCTATAATATTTTACATAGTTACATTTATAGAAAAAATTACTAATATTTTATAAATTTTTAGTTTGTAGATTATATTTTCTATGTAAAATGGGTATTCCTTTCAAGAATGTTTTATTGTTATTTTTATGGTATTTCTATTCATCAATGAGAACAACACTTTATCATACAAACACTCAATTGGGGATATTTTTTAATGATACCATCCATATTATCTATCTAGATTGTTTATGACAATTTTATGCAGTAAGGTGTTTACATTCACTTTCTTGAATAATTTTGAGATTATAAACATTCCCTTGAAGTTTTGAATTTGATATTATCATTGGACAATAAATTTAAATTAAATATACATATTATTTATGAGGTACATTATTTTTTGTTAAATTAATTATTATTTTTGTAAAATTATTTCTACTTTGAATGTTATTTCATTTACTAGGAAATAATTATATTCTGAATTCCTTACTCAATATAATTTTTAATTAAAATGCTATATCTTTTATGAGTTGAACTGATCACTCAATATATGAGGAATTCATTAAACTTGCATTGATGGGTGGGAAAAATTATTTATCGGCCTTCATGGCATCAACATGTATCCAGATGAAAATTAATCTTCCAAATTAAATGGTTTTTTTGTGTATAACTATCCATCAATTAAAGTATAATGACACATCATCATGAATGTATTGACATCCTGATTCTTGATATCTTGACATCTAATATTAATCATTTTCTTTACTGGTAATTTTTATTATTATTATACATGATAATTTTTCATTATTATTATCCATAAATGCATTTTATTATGTTATTTATTTATTGGAATTTTATTCTTATTAGTAAACATTGAATATTACTTATTCTTTTATTATTCATGAAAGAGTCCATTTTATGCATTACCTTACTAGGAATCAGATCTCATATCATTATTATATTTTATTTCCACATGATTCAATGACATATATTATGATTAATATGTAGGGATATTCTAGAGGTAATAGTGTTGTTCTCAAAGAAAATACTGTAATTTATTTTATGTTTTCAAACATAAATTTAAATTTAATTATGTATCTCGTATAACAATACTAGTAAACTATTCAGTCCTTTGGGATGTGATCTCTTGTATATAGCACCAATTTAATAAGTTAACCACCAAATATTTTCTGATATGGTTGTAGTATTTTTATTTATATTTATAAATTGTGTTGAAATAGATTTATCAATTATTCAGAAAATTGTTTTTATAATCCTATAATTTCTAAATCATAAATATTCCCTACATCATTGTTGATGATATGAGAGATGAATAAGAAACGTCAAAAGGTTAATGAAAATAGTTATACAAAAATTAAATTTTGATAATATATAAATAAATATGATTTAAAATATTAATTTGATCAAAGGAATGGTGTATTATTATTGTGAAATGTATCTGAAGCTGATGAGTAAAGAAGAATTTTAAAGTTGGCCAATAATTAAGAACTATCCATTGCATGAATCCGAAAATAATTTTGTAAAAAAACATTCTCCCAATAAGAAACATGGGTTGGTGTTAGACACTAAATCCATGATTTTTATTCAAATTGATACATCATAAAATACTAAAATTATGTATGAAACTCAAAGAAATAATTTTTTTGATAAAATTTGATTTAAGTGTTCACAATTAAATTATAGTTATTTGAAAATATGATTTATAATGAATTCTAAAAATACAATAACCATTATGAGAGTCTAGTGAAACTTGAGAATAAAATATTCCATATTTTGAAGAAAATGTATATTAGCGGGAGTTTGAAAAAGACAACTCTTATGTTAAATAAGTGATATGTGAGATATGTAATGAATATATCCATTGTTCAAAATGATGTTTGAATGTTATTTATGAACACGAAATTCTCTTTAAAAATGGTTATAATACTTTTTCCATAATGGTTCTTAATTATTTCATCCCTCGGTAAAAATTAAAATAAAATGAAAAAAATATCAACATAGAATATATTATTACTAATGACTACATGTGCAAGTGTGTAGAGTGAAGAAAATGAGAAAACATGGTTCAAAAATAAATTTCATCCATTAGGTTCACATTAAGAAGAAATAAATATCCACCTCATACATTTGATCCATGTGTACTGAATGTTTTATTTTAATTTTTGGAATTGTTGATGATGAATGTTCTAAATGGGGGGCTCAAGAAGTAGTGAGTTATTTCAATTCATGACAGCAAAGAAAAATAATTCACCATCCATAAGTAATTTTTAAATTTGTAACCATATAAAAATATTAAATGGGATAATATTTGATCAAGATTCATGTTGTGTTTTCATATCCTTGACAATGAGGATAAATAAGATATCATATTGGATTGATCATATATTGTGTATTGTAAAGAAAAATTATTGTTAAATATCATTCCTGGTGATGTGATGGAATCATTAAAATTTGGTTTTCTATAAGTTAAAAATCAATATTTTTCTATTCCTTAAATTTTTATATATTTAAATTAACTTTGGAAGAGATTAAATGTTATAAAGATATTGAGGATTGTTTCCCTTGAGGTGGAGACAAATGAAGAAATATGAAGATGAAATTGAAATAATTATATCATTTGTTATAATATCTCATTATTATATAATGTTCTTGATGAACATGTCATTTGGAAAGGTATATTTTTCTTAATATCTCATCCTTGTTTATCAAAAATAATAATCTTATTATATAGGGGAGGAATATAATTAATAAATTACATAAGAAACATGGAAAGTATGGAATTGATCCACAGGGTCTTATCCTACTTATCACACAAGAATTTGGTAATCTATTTTCTAAATATAGTATAGTAATTTACATCACATCAATATTTTATTAATCATTCCATTAAAATTTATTTATCTTCAATTATTGCTTCTGCTACATCCAATGTCGAGTTTTAGAGAAAAACACTATATTATATAATATAGTATTACTACCTTACTATTAAATAGTATGGTATGGACATGATTAACTACATTATGGATTCTATAAAATTTTCATTCTCAATATAAATTATTACTAATTAATCACTCAATTTTTAGTAATTTTATTTTATTTTCAAAAAATAAGTTTTTTTATAAAAAAGAAATTTTATTTATTTATTTGGTAAAATTTTATATTTTTTTAACTTTTGGAAAATATTTATGATAAACCTAATATTCATTTTATAAATCAAAAAAACATATTTAACTGCATGTTAGATACATGTATATTTCTGAGATGGTTTATTTTTTGTGAATTGTGAAAAATATAATGTGTTATAAAACTACCATTTTTTCATATTAAATATAATTAGGATTTCCGTTTTATGAAAAAGTAATGTATGTATTATTTAATTTTATATAATTTAATTTAATTCATTAAAATCATCATTATAAAAGATTGTGATATGAGTACATTTTTTGTATAGAAACACTTTTTTCAAAAAAACCTATGTGTCGTAAGAAATTATATAAAAAGTAACTTATAATAATTATAGATATTGAATAATTAAATATGGATTCAATTATTGTAATTATAATTTTCAAATATATTAAATACTCCCCTTTTCTTTTTGGTTAAAATTATTTGTTACTATGGAAAAATTTATAACCTCAGTAAAGGGAAAATCGTGTAATTATTTTTAAAATTAAATGATAAGTCCATAATAAATCATCTTAAATCATTTTGGATGAATAAAAATCGACCATTATAATTATTGGATGTAATTTTAGTTTTTAAATTGATATTTTTCAATGAAAAATAAATGTATATTTTTTAAATCCAATGTAAGTGAAAAATGTTACTATTTTAGTATTAAATATTATTTATGTGTTCGCATAGGACACAAAGTTTTTATGAATTAATATTAATAGTAATTTTGTGCATAATCATATTATATAAATTATATTAATTTATTTTTGATTTTTAGAAATGAAATAATTAACTTAAATACATACACAATACTAATGCATTCATTATTCAATATATAGTAAAAAAATAAATATTATTTAACCTATTAAATGGATTGTAATTTGATATATTTAAGGTTATCCTATAATTTTTTATTTTACCATGATAATTTTGGTATGTTTTGAAATGATTTTTTATAATTATAAGGGTATAATGTATGTTATTAAAGTCAATTTAATGAATTGTGTCAAAATTTATATTAATGATATTTTATGTAAATAATATTTTATTATATTACTAAAAATAAATAAATTAATTAATATCTAAATAGAGGATAATATATGGTATATAATTTTTTCCCTAATCCATATATGAGTAAATTGCTACCTTATATGTAAAATTATAACCATTTAAGAATGAAATTTCTTTACCATGTTTAATGTAAAAAAAGTTAATTAAGGGTTTAAACCAAAAAATGATTTTTATAATAAAACATAAATGTAATGTACCTTGTTTTGAATTGGATGAAAATCACAAGAGTTTAAATATTTCCATTAACTGGTTGTGTTAGTTTTAAAACTGATAGTAATAATGTTTAATGTCTGATAGTTGACACTGTGATGTGTATTTTAAATAAATTTTATTAAATTAATTAGAATAAAATAAAAATGGAAATAAATTAAATGAAGGGTTGAATTCTACTTTAAACCTTGAAATATTCTATGAAATATTTTCCTGAATTAGACAATGAGTCTACGTATTGTTTTGGGACCCGTAAACTCTTGAAGATGATATAATAAAAATATTAAATTTATGTTATTCATAATTGTGTTTGTTTCCTTTTAAAAAAATTGAAATAAATCTCCAACATTGAGTCGCATGAGAAATCTGAAAACTCTGTTAGGTCCAAAACATTAGTTTTACCCATGGTAGGGTATAACATTGATGTGTGCAGAGTTTTTGGCACCCTTCAACCTGATAATACCCTCTTTATTTTTAATTTATTTATTATTATGATTTTTTAATATAAAATAATTATTTTCTCACAAATGGTGCATCGTATGAGAAATTTTAAACCACAAATATTACCAGAATGTGGGGTTTATTCTGGGAAGGGTTTAACTTTTTCGTGCATGAGACATTTTGTCAGATCTCACCCAATGATAATTTAATTGGGTTATAAATATTTTTATATGAGAGTTAGAAATAATAATAATAATTTTATTATTATTATTATTATTTTCCTTTAAGACAAAAAATAAAAATCGACTTCTATAATTAATAAATTGGGTTTTGGTGTAAATAATAACTTGGTAATGTAGTACATGTGATATTATTATTAGTTCCAAATAAATAAAAATGTGAAATGGATATTTATTTAATAAATTTTTGTACCTTTTTTAAAGGTTATTGTTTTTAAATTATTAATAGTGTTATTGATGGGTTGTATTAAATAAAAATAATTATATTTATTACTATTATTATTATATTGGGAAAAAATATTGATGTATATATATATATATATGATGCATATATATATATGTGGGGATTAAATATATATATAGTTATATATAGATATGTGGATGTATATATATAAATATATATGTGGATTTAAATATATAATATGTATATATATATATCGGTGGATATTTATTATTGGGTTAGATAAAATATCATTAATTTCCCATATAAATGTTTGAAACGTCTCAGATTAAACCCTGGTATGGACCACTTAATTTTTTAGTCCACATCATTAAAGAGACCCAAGGTGCATGCATGTGCACCCTTTTGCGTGTCTCGAGCACATGTTAAAATTAATCAAATTATTTCTCAAGATTTATGTAAAATATTACGCCATGACCTAGTGTATCTTTTGGGTTAAAAAGAATTAAAAATGATTAAATAATTGTAAATAAATTAAAATATATGGAAAAGGAAGGAAAATAAATAATAAAATTAAAAGTGGGAATAGGAAAAATAGAATAATTATTTTTAATTGGTCTAAACATTTTTTAAAATTTTCATTTTCCAGAACGTATATTTTTTATTTTATTTTATTTTATTTTCCTATTTACTATATTGTTTTTTCTTTATTTACTTTCCTTTTTATTTCTTTCTTTCATTTCCTCTCCTACTCCCCTCCCCACTTTTGCGTGTGGCGCACCCCACTCTCTACGTGAGGTGCACCACCTTCTTCCACATTCGTAATATCATCGCGCCTCCATTCATCATCTATTCTCTTTTCCATTAGGTGTGCTGTGAACCTCTTGGTAAGTCCTATCCCATGTAATTGGATTTGTACGATCTCCTTCCAAATATGTCACGTGATCTATTGCGGAATAATTTTACCCAAGATTTGGGGTTTTTCAAAAATCATCTATTTCCTTCAGTTTTAGGTCAATTACAAGACTACCATGGATCATAGGATCATCTATGACACTAAGGTAGGGATTCTACTCTCATTCCATTCATTTTGTTGTGATTTATAAAAGCATATAGTTCTGACATTCGTCATTGCCTACCGACGTTGTGAAAATTCACCAAATATTTTTAGTTAAATTGTATTGCGTAATATTTACAGCCTTATTTATCATAAATTAATTTTTTTTAAATTGTTTCAATGTGGTTTGACACCCATTTGGGTGTGCCGATTTGGTCGGTTTAAATTCTGTTATCCTGGACATTTAATTTTTATAACTACATGTGGTGCACAACCCATTTTTTGTGTTTAAATTATATGATTACTTAAAAATAATTATGAACCTTGAATTGATTGATATTTTTTAGTTGTATTTTCTGAATTATTTATTTATTTAAATTTTTATTTATCTTCGTGGGATGATACAATATCATTCCATGTTATTTTTTTCACTAAAATATTAAATTAATACAATTTGTGGCTTGGGTTTATCTGCTTTGATTTCAAACTCCATTAAATATAAATTTTTATGTCATATATAATACTATGAAATTTTAATTAAATTGAGTGTGGGGAAATAATGTGGGTTCTATATTAAGGGGAACACATGGACCCTATGTTCATGACCGGTTACCACTACATATCGGGGGAGGTGTCTTTGGATTTTCCAGACCGAGACTTCCTCGAGCATTCCAATTCTTATGAGTGATACCGGATCCAAAAGGGCCCATTGGGGATGGATCTGTTGGCAATGTCACTAAGACAACCATGGATGATTCTTGAAACATTTTTTCGAGATCGGGACAGCCTCAGTGAAAGGCTGTTCCTTGAGCGATACTTGGCCTTTCGAAAAATTACATTGTATGGGCTCAGTTGTATTCGGTAAATTAAAGGATGTTTTGTAGCGATACCTTAGATATGGGAACAGATTCGAACTCACAACTTGAACCCTTAATAATGATTCACGTAAGGTTTATTTTAATGCTGCTCTCAGCCTCTTGAGATTTGTGATATTTTTCTGGTATGTTGAAGCACACCTGGTTGACACCTGACCTAGACACCATGATAGATCACAAGCGTAGGGGAAGGCATCTTTTCTGTTTTACCATTATTTTTTAGGCTTTATATATATTCATATGTTTATTATTCTTAAATGTACTCATATCAGACTTTCGTCTTAGGCCGAAGCATGTGATTAGGGATGGGTGTCATTGGGAGCCTAGGACGAGTTATTTATTTAATTGTACTTAATTAATTATCCAAAATTGTTATATATTATCCCACTGCATTTTATTATTGCATGAAATGGATTGCTTTACAAACTGTGGGTTGTGGCCTATAAGTATTTTATCTCACACCATGCTTTGGTGTCGTTGACAACCGAGTAGATTACATGCTTGCAGGTATTGAAAAAGGGAAGCATGCTGCTTCTGACGCTTGATTTTTTATTTTTGATTAGGATGGAGGCTAGGGTAGAGGACATAGCCTTTCTCATGATGTAGTTGTCACACATTTTTCTATTTCATTTCTGTTGATATTATGCTTGGGTTTCTATTTTCTGGGCTTTCAGTTTAGGCAGATATCATGTCATGACATTTTCTTATGAGCTTCCGCACTTGATTCTTATTTAGTTGGATTATTAATATTGCTTCTACAATAGTTTATTTACTTATATTCTACTTATATTTATTAGTAATTTCTATTTACTTACATTGTGATACTACATTTTACCTATGAGAGAATATTCTCTCCCAAGGACTTGAAAAAGGCCCTCCCTACTAGTCAGTATCCTCTGCTGTTCGTGGATATTTTCTTGAGGTCATGTATTCTACCAGTTCAGCCACTATCTTAGAGGTGAGTCGGGCCTGGATGTTAAAAGGTGGTGGCATAGGTGGTATTTTTTCTATTGTCTTACTATTTTAGGTTGGTATAAAAGAGACTAGAAAAGTGTTGGCACTTGGTTAATAGTTGTTCTTGGGACCGATCACCCCATGTATGGGAAATGACCAAGTTGTCAGGGTTTGGACTGTTGATCAAGATTTTTGGTGTTAAAATTGTTAAGATTTCACCACGAGTGATTGGTGTAATTTCTTCCACTTATGAATTTATAGAATTTAAGATATTTTTCCCTTGGCCTGTTAAGGTAAAGTGGAAGTATTACATGCATCATAATTGGCACAGATGAATTCACATGCCATGCATAATTCCTTGCCATGTTTTTTCATTTTAGGATGCCTATCGACTCAAATTTTGTGCCTTTAATGTATGGCTTGTTTTGTAATTATTTAGCATGCCTTTTTAGAAACCATGTTTCAATGATATATTTAGCATGTTATCCCGTTTTCATGATGCCTATTTAATACCATGTTTGCCTTGTATCATGAATCTATGACTATCAGCATGCCTCTATAATTAGAATGTTATGATTCTATGATTACAACATGTGCATATCTATTATATTCTTGTAGTGACCTGTTATTTTGTTATTTATGTAATTGTTGTCTTGGATAAAATTTATTTGTTTCCTTTGAATGGGATCCAAATTCCGAAAAAAATAGATGTAGTATCTTTATAGGTTGTTAGACACCCATATATCTAGGCTTATATTCTCTTGAGCATGTTATAATTTCAAATTAATTAGTTGAATACCTAAAAGAACAACTAGGACCAAGTAGGATAGTTGTTGTATGTTTCTTATGAGATAACCCTGTATGGGTGTTGTGAATCTTCATAATTAAGAAAATAGTATTTGGTTGCATTCAAATGAACCTAGTTCGGCTTAGTGGGACCCTTTTAAGTTCCTTTTCAACATAAAATGAATTTATGTGATAGATTTCTTAATTAATGATAAGATGTCAATTAAAGTAAACTGTTTTAAAATGGAGTTTTATAAAACATGCATAAATTTTCCTTGAGGTTTTGGTTATGATCAAGCACCTTGTTTTTGGTTTTTAAAAATGGTTCATAATTTTAAGATTAGATCAATTGATAATTAAAGATTGAATGTGATTAAATATAAAGGGCTTAGATATGGAACTTGTAGTAGTGTCCTTTGTTTATGACCCTAGTGTAATGGTAGTTTTTGGCTTCTCCTTTTTTTGCTTTGGAAGAACCATTAGCATGTATTTGTCCATAGTAGGACCCCCTTGCGTAAAATGACACCCTTGATTGGATGAGTGGTCATGTTTTCCGTGACTTTTGTTTCGGGCTTGAGTATCTGCTAGTGCTCATTTACATCAGGTGAGACGTGCCTTTGGAATGGTCAGTTGCTTTATAGGTCATTTGAATAACTATTCACCACAGTGATAGATGACTCGGTACGTCGTCATCCGAGTTAAAAGTTATCTAGCTTATGTATCACCATTGGGTAGTATCTGTTCACGTACATTGTGTCATCGAGTTCATAATGTTTTGACGAACCATTTGAGTGTAGTTTAATCATATTGTCATTCACTGTTAAAAATGTTTTGTGTCATCTTTTTCGTAACATGAATTGTTTGGTAATGGAATCAAGTTCGTCTAAATACTCTGGAGGACATCCAGTGACTCGATGTTTTGACACACCTACTAGATTGGTTGGTCTTTCATGCTAATTGTTTAAATGTATTCCTTCAGGTAATCTCTAAATACACTTAGTGTATTATTCCTTACGTAATGAGCATTTCCTATATCATTCCATATTCCTTGATTCACTAAGAGAGAATGAGTAATAAACAATGTTAAATATTTAAATTTTATAGGGCTAGTTTAGGGTGGTTTTCTCAGTGTTTCACACAGATGAGTCATTTTTGTCATGGATTTGGTTAGTCTTGAGAGAACCTTGGATTTCTGTGTAGGAATTATTTAGATGAATTCTTATACACCATATGTTTCTTCTGACATGACCACCAAGTAGATGTCACTCTGGGATCATTCAACAACCTTTTTTGGACATCTAATCCATGTACAGACGTCTCACTTGTAAACATGGTGTATGGAATACCTTAGGTTAGTTTTTTATACACTTTTAATGCCAATAATAGATTACTATAGGCTAGTTATCAGGCTCGGTGATGCATTAATCAAGGATTGCCACTAGAATTTAGGTACATATTTTTTTGGATGTGTTTGTGGTGAATGCGAGATTCCTTGGTCGAAGGAATCACAATTATGTTCTTAAAATGCTAGTCATCTATGTTGAGCATCTTCTTAATTGTTCAGCCAGAGTGGATTGACTAGTTTTCTCTCTTGATAAATGAAGAGGTCAGAAAAAGTCCTTTGTTGGGGTCTCATTAGGTTAGAGGAGTTTAGTTTGGGTTGGCCAGGGCATCTCATGAAAAGATGCCTTGACATGGGCTTATAGGTCAATGAGATTTGAGTATTTTATCCTTTTATAAGTCACACAAGAAGCATCACTAGAACTATTAAGGGTGTTTCTTGATAGAAATTCTGATGGATGAATGTTTCGTGACTCAGAATATTCCCTTTTCTAACATTAAAACCTATGGTGGGAAGTAACATTGGCCAGAAGTTAATTAGATGATGACATGGTTGTGTCTCTAGATGAACTTGTTTGGATAGGCACTCTCTCAGTTTTTATATAGGGAAATGAGTGTTAGCTCAGATCCTAATGGATTATGTGCCTCTTTCCTAACCAATGTTGGAATTTTCAGTGATCGTTTAGAGATGAAACAAGACCTTTTGTATGAGACGTCATGACCATGTAGATTGGGTGAGCGTTACATTGTTTATGAATGCTTCTTAGGTAGGAGATGTTCTATGATGGGATGGTTGTAATGTTTTGTGTATTGAAATGGATGAAAAGGCACAGGAAATAAAATTTCACCAATAACTTGCTGGTCATTTTTAGAACAGAGCGTCATCACTTTTTATTTACAATAGTTGACACTGCGATGTGTCTCTTAAATGATTTTTTTAAATAGTTAGATTAAAATAAAAATGAAAATAAATTAAATTAAGGTTAAAATTATTCTTCAAAACGTTGAAATATTCTATGAAATATTTTTCAGAGATAAAAAATAAGTCAGTGTAGGGGTTTCAGACACGTAAACCTTGGCATTGATAGAAAAAAAATTATTAAATTTATTTTATTCATATGTATGTTTTTTCCTTTCCAAAAAATTAAAATAACTCTAGATCAGTGGTTCATATGAGAAATTAGAGACCATAGTTAGGTATAGAATGTCGGGTTTTCCCTAGGGAGGGTATAACTATGATGCACATCGAATGTTTGGAACCCTCACACAAGATAATACCCTCTTTATTTTTAATTATTTTATTATTATTATTTTTTAGAAATAAATAATTATTTTCTCACAAATAGTGCGGCGTATGAGAAATTTGAGACAACTGATAGTTATGGGATGTCAGGTTTATCCTATGCGGGGTATAATTTTTGAAAACATTAGACAGTTTTTCAGATTTCACCTGATGATAATATAATTGGGTTATAATTTTTTTTGGATAGTTAGAAATAATAATAATAATTTTATTATTAATATTATTATTTTCATTGAAGACAACATATAACAATTCACATCCACGATTAATAAATTGAGTCGCGGTGTAAATAATAACTGGGTAATATAATAAATGTGACATTATTAATTATTCCAAATTAAATAAAAATGTGAAATCAATAATTATTTAAGAACTCTTATCATTTTTTAAGGGTAGTTGTTTTAAATTATTAATAGTGTTATTGATGGGTTTTATTAAATAATAATATTATTATAATAGTTATTATTATTATATTGGAACAATATCATTGATATGTATATATAAATATATATATGAGGCATATTAATATATATATATGGGGATTAAATATAAATATATAGTTTTATATACATGTGATCATATATATATAAATACACAAATAAGTATAAATATATAACACGAATATATATACGGGTGGATATTTATTATTGTGTTAGATAAAATATCATTAATATCCCACATAAATGTTTCATTGGTCTCAGATTAAACCATGGTGTGAACCACTTATGTTTTTAGTCAACATCATTAAAGTGACCACAGGTGCTCACCTATGTACCATGTTGCGTGTCCTAGAAAGTTGTTAAAATTAATTAAATGATTGTTTAGGCAATATGTAAAATATTACATGATGCTCTAGAGCAGTTTTCAGGTTAAAAATAATTAAAAAATATTTAAATAATTTAAAAAATATATAAAAGAAATCGAAAAAGAATGAAAATAAGTAATAAAATTAAATAAGGGAATTGGAAAAATATAAAAATAATTAAAAATGGGTCTTACCATTTTTATTATTTTTATTTTTATTTTCAATTTCCTCCCCTTTTTTTATTTTTATTTTGTTTTATTTTCCTTTTTCAATCACTTTTTTTTAAATTTTCATTCATTTTTATTTCTTATTTTCTTTCCTCTCCTCCTCTCTTTCCCTCTCCTGTGCACGGCGCACCACCCTCCCTTGGTGGTGCGCACCACCTTCTTTCCCCTTCGGAAGATCATCGCTCCAATGTTCATCGTCCTTTTTCTTTTCTTTTAGGTGTGATTTTAACCACTCAGAATGGCTTATCCAATTCACTAGGAATCATGTGATCTCATTACAAATTTATCACACGATCTATCACGGAAGGATTTTTCCCGATATTTGGAGTTTTTTTTAAATCTTATGTTTTCTTCTGTTTTTTGGAAAAATCAAATCCTACTGTGTATCATAGGATCATCTATAACCATAAGGTATCACATATACTCTATTTCCATCTTTTTCATTGCTATTTATAAAAACTCACGGTTGTGGCGTTCATCGGTGCCTACCGACATTGTGCACATTCTCACAATCATTTCAATTTAATTGTTTTGCTTAATTATTGGAAGCTTATTTATCATAAATAAATTTTTTTAATATCTTATAATGTGGTATAAGACCTCTTTGTGTGTTCCGATGTGGTCAGTATAAATTCTATTATCTAGAACATTTAATTTATTTTACTACATGTGTTGCACAACCCATTTTTTGTTGTGTTTAATTTAAATATTTTTTTTAGATTAATTATGAACCATTAATTGATGTATCTTTGGTAGTTTTTTGTGATAAATTATTTTTTATTTAAATTTTCATTAATAGGTGTGGGATAATACAATATCATGCTACGTTAGTCTTTACGCTGCAATATTAAATTAATACTTTATATTTCACGGGTGTATCTACTTTGATTTCAAAATCCAATTACATATTCATGCTATTTCATATCTACTACTGTGCAATTTAAATTAAATTTAGGGTGGGGAAATTAAGTGGATTCTGTATTAAGGGTCGGGCTTAGACCCTTCGTTCCAAACTGGTGACCATTGTGCACCGGGGGCGGTGTGTTTGGATTTTCAAGAATGAGACGTCCCTGGGCCATCCAATACTTATGAGTGATACCAGATCCAAAAGGCCTCATCGGGGATGGTTCCATTGGAAATGTGGCTAAGCCAGCCCCGGATGATGCTTAACCCCTTTCTATGAGATCGTTATGGATTTAGGGTAAATCCATGCCTTGAGCGACACTTGGTCTTTTGAAAGATTGCTTTGGATAGGCTAAGTGGTATTAGATAAATTGAAGGATGTTCTATGGAGACACCATTGGGATGGGATCAGACCCCAACTATTAACTTGAATCCTTAATAATGATGCACTGGAGGTTTATTTTAATTCCACTTTAAGCGTCATGAGATTTTTGATATTTTTCTATTCTGTTGAACCACAGATTGTTGACACGTGGCTTAGTGATTATGTTAGGGAACAAGCTTTCAGGTATTCCTAGTCCTTGTTTTACCTTTATTTTTTAGGCATATTATTTAAATTTATATGTGTATTCTGCTTACAGGTACACTTTTTAGACTTCCAGCTTAGTTCGAAGCAGGTGATTCGGGATGGGTGTCGTTGGGAACCCGAACCGAGTAATTTATTTTATTTCACTTAATTAATTAAGTAAATTTGTTATATATTGACACACATAATTTAATTATTGAAAAAAATTGAATTATTTAGACACCATGGGTGTTGGCCTACTGGTATGTTATCTCACAGCCTACACTGGCATCATTGACACCCGAGTACATTATATTCCTGCAGGTGTTTGACAAAGGGAAGTGTGCTGATTCTGATGCATAATATTTTGTTGCTACTTAAGATGTGGACTAAGGAATAGGACTAAGAATTTCTCGTGATATAGTTGTCTCACATTGTGTGTTTTAATTTTTTTTTATATTATTATTGGCTCTTATTTTCTATGCTTTCAGTTTGGATAGACATCATGGAATGACATTGTTTTGTGAGCTTCCACACTTGATTCCAATTTAGTTGAACTATTCATATTGCGTCTTCTACAATTTATTCATTTATATGCTTCCTCTATTTACTATTAATTTATTTTTACATCATCTATGTTAATACCTATTACTAGTGAGGGCATTTTCATCCATGTGGACATGAAAAAGGAACTCACTATTAGTCGGTAGCTTCTGGCATTCGGGGAGAAGCGCTTGGTGTCATGTAACCCACCTATCCGGACACTGTCTTTTTGTTGATGAGGGTCAGGATGTTATAATAAATCGGTTAAGTATTATTATTTAAATTTTTATCACCCATATGCAACCACATTCTCAATTTCATTACAAGTTTTTTGTATTTCTCTCTATCATATTTTATTATATTTTATTCTGTTTAAGAAGTTCAGAAATAACCCTCGCATCAAATATAAATGTGCACCTACTACCTGGATTTATTACATGACATTGAGCAGCTTAGTTCAACGATAATCTTTCAAATAATATTCTCCACTTCCCCAACCACATTCTAGAGGTTTTTTACTTCCCAAAATACCAACCCTTAATCGTTTTTTAGGAACACTAAAAGAATTGTTTGCAATAAGAGGTAATCATTATATCTGATCACATTATTTTTTTACTCTTCCTTAACCCATATAAATATATGATAATTATCATAAATTAATATATTCAATATAATAAATACATTGAAATTTAACTATGATTATAAAAATGTTATTATAAACCCTATTTCTTATCAAATTAGTTGTAAATATATCGCTAATGCATATGTACATCATATCATCTCCACACAGTGATACAATTAATTTTTCCTAGACAAATATTATATATGGGAATTAAGATGGTTTATTTTTATATATATGATATTTAGGAATTAATTATAAATATTTAATGAAAGTATCATTTCCCCATTCTTATCACCAACCCTTATTAAAAATGACAATGTTGCTTGTCTGTACATATAGACTACCATCTCCCCAGTGAGATAAGATTGTTTTTTAATTTATATATCATATGGATGGTAATAAGGATTTATTTGATAAATATATATGATATATATTTTATAATAATTCTCGTTATATTAATTTATTATTTTTCATTATGTCATCCCATTAATCAAAAAACAGAAACATAGTTTATACGTATGTATAACCTACCATCTCTATGAACATTGAAATTAATTTTTATATATCTAATTTTTATGAATGATTATAATTATGTATATAATTATTTTATATTATTTTTATACCATTTTTAAGATTTAAAATTGATGGTAACATGATAAAATTATATGTATTAACACTACTAAATTGAAACAATCTTTGAAAATAAAGTGGTTATCCTCCATAACAATGATTTTAATATACAATTAATATTAAATGGTTAATAATATTTCATAAATAAATTATAAATGTTATTATTGATATATAATTATGTAATAAATGTATCAAAAATCAATATTTATCATGTAGGAGGTTTTTAACATGAAAAATGATTGAAAAGACTAGGGGTAATGGGGTTTTTCACAATCCAACCATTATGCAGGACAATTTATGTTTAATTCATTCCAATAGAATATTTTTCATCTATATCCGTGTTTTAAAAATATATTTAAAAAAACAATATATTATTCCAATTATATGCTCTCTTGGATAATTTACTATGATTATTTTTTTATTCATGTCTTATTAACTACCAATAGTTATTCCATGACTCAAGATTAGGATCTATGATATTATGTTGTATATTTAAGAATGTAATATTCTTATTCTCACACCCTTATGCTCATGTAATAATTTTTTTATTATATATATCAATATTTTTCACCCTCAATGAGAATCTGAGTATACCCTTTATTATATTTGATTTCCCTAAGCATTGAAGAATGGTTTTAGGAATGGTGCTTTTCTGAAGGGTGTTAATTTTGATCAAGTTGATATTTTTCATTTATGAACTAACTAATTGTGTATCTAGGTTTCCAAAGGAACTTTATCTATAAAATTATATAGTGGATTGAACTATTATATAATGAATGTTCATATACATAAATGTAATGATTATGTATGAAAATTCCAGGTTTTCAAAGAGTTCCAGGTTTAACTTTCATACAAAAGTTCCAAATGTCATTTAAGTTTCATCATCCTGGAATAATAGTTGATAACCCTAGAAAGCATGTTTATGGTTTCTCAATGAATTTTTTATCATGATTATATGTAAATGAACACATTTTTTAAAATAATATCCTCTTATTTTCTACAACAAGAATGGATCAAATAGACATATAGTTAAATTATGAATGTAAAATTGTATAAGTGTGAACTAAAACCATTTTTCAAATTTCATTTAATTTCATGTCAATAAGGGGGATAGAAAATGAAATGATAGTTTTCAAATGTAAAGGAGATCTGTTAACATATTTAAATACTCATTTTTAGGAAATGTGATGGTTATTGCATAAAAATACAAATGGGGAATAATTATCCCACTTTATCTAGGATTCGTATTTGTCTTCAATGTTTTTATTAGTTTTTAGTGGTGGTTAATGAAATAAAAAATTTTCATTTAAATCAATATATTGAAGAAGCAATAATGATATATGTTGTTGGAATTAATGTATCCAAGTTATCCATGTTAGATTTCAATGTTATTATAGCTTCTATGGATTGGTGATGAAGAATGCACTAAAGTAATATTGTTAAGAGGATGCATTTTTTATGGCATTGAGTTTACAACTCTATATTTGGACATGTCTCAAGTATATATGATATGTTTCACAATTTGGGTCGACATGAATCAATGATTACAATAATGAATTTATAGAGATAGGTTTTTAAATGATAAAGAATTATTTGAAATTTACCTTTTGAAAATAATATAATAATATGAATTGAATAGATTTCATGAAAATACTATTGCATGTGAAGTTTATTTTAAGGGAACAAAATTTATAATTTTCCATGGGGGAAAAAGAAGGTGACCTTGAATTTTCAATTCAATAGATACCATGTGATTCACTGTTTTTTGTTTAAATATTATATTTTCATTAATCAAAATATATATTTTATGTGTTTAAAAGGATTTTCCCCCAAAATCCACCAAAGAGGGATAGCTCAACTACATATGGGAAGTAGTCTGAATCGCATGGGATCCATCCCATGCGTGGGTAGACATAATGTCATAGAGGGTATGAAATTTCTATGAACCCATAAGGAACATACATGGGGTGTTCATAGTATGAACATGGTGACTATAGAACCTATAATGGGATGGTGTGGCCCCTTTGAGTGATACACATGCATTGTGTTTTAATTGATAACCTGTGTTTCGTGGTCAAGCCTCTAGTGAAATGATAAAATATAAAGGAATCACTCGACATAAGAAGAAATAAAATTTGGATGGGATCAATAAGAACAATGTTAATATATACTAAACCATATATATATAATCATAGTCAAATAACGGGATAAATCCTGACCATCTGATTCAAATAAATGGGTTTTTTTGGGCCTCTTTCAACCCTTTTATTATCAATATTATGATTTCTTCACATTGACTATATCCTGTTTTCATACTATGTAGAATATCGATACCATATCAGAAAACAAACCTTATGTGTAACATTATTCGTCATCTCCAAATAAATACATGATATCTAGAACATGTGGAACATAAAACAATTGATGAAAAAGAATTTTTAGAAGGAATTTGAGTGAATGGATATGTTTTTATTTTTAAAATTAGGTATCATGCATCTATAATCACATGAATGTGAGATTATTTCTATGGGTGGAAGTCAATAGAGAATGTAGTGATGCCAAGATTTTTGATATCATAAAAAAGGAAACATAAGGTTGAATATTAAATTTCCCTAAATATTCTGGGATATTAAATAGTGATTTATGATAAATAAAAATAATATATTTATGTTGGTGAATGGAAAAAGATAGGTTTTCAATACTCTTAATAAATATAATTAGACTATAGAAAACAAAGTTGTAGCTCACAACTACCAAGTGATCTGTAATATTTTTGGAAAAAATGGTGTCTACATTATTGTCATATATAGGTATGATTATTATTCCATGATCCTACTAATATATGTGAATAAAGGGGTTTCATTCATTTATTTTCATGAATAAGAAGAGTTCCATGTTTTCATACACTTCTTCAGCCTTCATGACTTTATGATGATAAAAATTTCCCTGAAATTATTGTCAGTTTAACACTATATCTCCATGTTTTATGAATAACAAATTACTTGAAGAAAATATACATTTGAAAAGATTAAAACATGTTTATTTTATTATATGAATTTATGAAGGAGTCAGATACACTATATATAATGGTGTGAAACCATAATGAACATGTAAAGATAATCCAAAAACAATAGGATTCGTGTTATGTGAAGAAAAAAAATAAATAATTATCTTATGATTTCTTGATCAATATTCCACTTTGGTGTTTCATAAAGAGAATGTGAATGTATAAATTATGTTTGTGAATATATATAAATATGAGGTGATAATTGATAAATAGTGAATAAGTCTAGTTGAAAATAAAACAAAAATAGGAGAAACAATCCCTATCGAATATAACATCGAATAATAACATGTAATATAAAATTTTTTGGGTTTGAGAAGACCCATGTATTCTAATTCACATGAATGTATACTATTAAATAAATATTCAATATGCCTGTAATTAGTAGTACTTAATGCACAGGATACTGAATCCAGGAAAAAGATTAGAAGACTTAATATCTAAGCCGATAGTTTATTGATTTTGGGCATAATCATTTGTCCATGAATTAATCATAAAAGTATAATCAAATTAAGATGAATAAATATTTTTTAACCATGAAGAAAAAAGGTGAATTAATACAAAATTTAACATCGATATTGTCTTAGAGAAAAATAGAACTAATTGTGATGATTCTAAGATAATCAGAAATTGCCACAATAGTAACAAAAAATTTTGATTCAATAAATTGTAAGAGAGAGTAAAATTAATATTTTTTTGTAAAAGATAACTATAATGAAGAATAAGAAGATAGAAAAAATTACAGTTTGAGGCTTAAATGAATGAATGTTACTTGCCTCTTGATGTGAAAGTAATAATATTAAGTATAATAAAATGGAAGAAAAAATAGGCAATGTGAAATCCAACAAAAGTCACATATGGTGGAAGAAATATTTTTGTTACAAAGTGTTATATAAATAAGGTGGAGACTATCTTAATATTTAGTACAAAGAACCACTAAAAAGATATAAAAACAAGAACCCCCATGTAAATATATTGAAATTACAGTGAAAGGTTCTTCCCTGGTTGTTGTAACCACATTAATGAATTATTTTCACGTGAGTTTTCACTGTAAGGTTCCTTCCCATCCATTCCAATAAAACAATAACCATATTGAGTAGCCAACCTTGTAAAAACAATTTCCACATTTACCAACATTCATCTAATTAAATTTGAATAAAATAATATAAATAGAGAATAATGATCCTAATAGGTCTATGTGTTAATAGGTAAGAACTTTTTAATTGGAAAAACTATTCCCATTAAATAATAACCCCCCCTCAGAGTTGAGTGTATGTAGAAGTGTTCATCTTTTGTTGGTCATATATTTTCCAATTTATAATTTATGAATTATATTTTTTTTCTCCTCTATGAATTAGAGCCTTATAAGGGTGAATTTATAGATATTCTAGTTGGTTATTTACCGAGTAATTCATTATTGTTATCCAATTTTGATTTCATCGGTTGTATATAGGTTGAATAGTCATAGGCCTCTCATTAGTTTTTTATTCATAATTAGTGGAATTTTCAATACCTTGGACTATTGGAGGGGGACTTAGTGTTATATACAAGACTTTGTGATATCCTAGTATGTGTTCATGTGGGTGGTTTTATATAGGAGTGATATTAGAAATCTCTTTCATGGGAATGATTTTTGGAGTTTTTCATTTCTATGTAGTGTATATGAAACATGGGGAAAAAATGTCTAGGGTTTTTTATTTTGGATTACAGTCTAGGATAAAAGGTCTTAGTGCAGTGCATGACATTCACATTCACCATGGATATGAAACTTGATTATTGGATTAGATCTCTATATAAATTATTTTAATGAACAAGTAAATGATGCATGCATCATATAATGATGAGTTGTTGTTTATTATTTTCTTCTTGATTCTACTCTCTATATGTTTTTAATGATCATGGATAATCATGTAATATTTTTGAATGATTTCACATAAACATCAATCTTGGATTCCAATAAAGGGTCATGACATTGCTTTTCTGATGATGGATTCCCCATTCACCAACCAGCTGAGGGATGAGTCGTTTATCCTATTACAGGACTATGAGATGTCACCACCTGGGGAATGTTGGGATGTTTCTTTTCCCATGGTACAATTATTAGAAACCCAAACCATTTCTCATGTAGGCATCCCTCCACTTTTGGAGTAGTTGGTGATTATATCAGGCTAGGTGAGGATGTGTATAGACTGAGTGTGCTTCCTGATTTTTCAAAATAGTTATCAACCAAGTAATGATGTGAGCCTTACCCAAGGGTATATTGGATTGTATTATGGTAGTGATTTGAATTTTTTCCATTATTAAAACACCATTCAATAAAATAATATTACAAGAATAAATAAATATATAAAGATCAATGAGACACTTCTGGTATCTAATAATTTGGATCCAAAATGAGGAAAATATTCAATAGATTTAGTTTTGGTGACTATTTGAGTTGAAATGATTGAAATAAATATTGTGTTTTTTCACATCTAGATGATTTTAGGGATATTGTATATTGTCTATTCTATTGTAGGTTACACAATGACGTTCACTATCCTCATTGGGTTCCCGTTGAAATTATATATTCTAAATTTCCTTTAGTATAAATGTTTTTATTTAGACCATTCATATTGATTAAATCTAGAACATCTGCTCCAAAACTCCCACCTATGTCATGGTTAAGTAGAGGCCTTGGTGTTATATACATTTTTAGTATAGGATTAGTGGTATTATTTTTGTTGAGTCTAGAAATTAGGAGTTCCATTAGCTGTGTTCCGTCATCGAATAACATTAGGGTTGTATAATCAAAGGTGTAATCTTGTGCAAAGAAAACATGATATCTAGAAGCATATCAGTTATTGAGAAGTTCTATTCATCCAAGTGATAGTATTTTTTATAAATTTGGAGGACAAGTTCCCATGGGATGTGAATTCAGGATGTAGCATTCATCAAAGGTTAGTCATGTTATAGATGATCCTCCACCCAAAGGCAATTATGCGATCAGGGACCTGCCCAGGGCAGACCGGGTGGCCCACAATGAGGAGAGTTTGATAGAGTAAATGGGTGTGTTCTAGGAGGAATATCTAGATATGGAATCCATAATGACCTACATCAACCACTAACAACCGATGGTAATACATGCTGGGATGAGAGAGATAGAGGGTAGGTAAATTTATATATATAATTGATTGAGAGATTGACTCGGAAACCCCCACTAAAATCCGAGGAATAAACTAGCTATTCTCAACTATTACACAAGAACTCACATATCCAAATCTAATCAATTTATTATTATTTTAACCCTTTTTGATAAAAAATTGTTTCTATTAATGCCTCTAGACTGACTTCTGCAACTAGAAACTAACACTAAATGTGATGACATGATCACCAACAAATTCTGATAATGTGAGTTAGTGATTAGTGGAGAGTGGTTATTGTGGGATCTCTAGATTATAGGGATGAAGCCTTATAATGTGTAACAACCAGAAATTTTTCAATAAGTTTTGTTTCCTATTTTTTATGTTTCATTTTACTTTATACTCAACAAAACTACTACATTAATTTAATGAAATGAGTATAATTAAAATGATACAGTTAGGTTTCAACTTTTATATTTCCATTGGTCAATATGATCGTTGGTCAATATGACTGTTGGTCAATATACTTGTTGGAAACTGAACTCTTAGTGTTGCGATGATTGTTTATAAATACATGTGATATTGGTTACAGAAAGAAGATTTGATGGTGTCATCTAGTATTCTCGGACTATTAAAAGACCATCTAACGGAACATGGGAAAGAGGTATCGCCACTGGGCATTGCTCTGGACCAAACACATGCTGAACTTTATCGTGTAAAGCATGAATGGAATCACCTATGGGATAATTTCAAGCAAATAGAAATCACTACTCGGGAAATTTTGGTCGTTCCGCCATAAGATTCTATCACTTTAGAACACCATACACATAGGTCATATGTTGGGGTTATAAGGGTCTGTGTAACGCGACCTTAGTTACATTACGTAATACTTTGATATAAATAAAAATTGTAGTTTCTTCTTTTGCGGTCCGGAAAAATATAGGATATATATTATTGATAAATTTTGGAAAAATGAAATTTTAAAATATTTATATAAACATTAAATAATTAATAATGTGTAATTATTTTAAAAAAATTGTCTTCTAGAGTTATGTTCACTATGAAATTTAGAGTTAAATAAGATCAACATAATTTTTGATGAATAGTAAATTATGAATAGTAATTTTACGCTAATGAATAAAAATACATCCAAGTGGACCTGTAACCTCACTTAATAAACTATTAATATAGTATAGTCACCTTGATTAGGTAATGTGAATCAATAAAATAAGTAAATAACTTTTTTAGAGATTATTAGTTATGTATTAGTTTTCTTTCAAGTGAATAGTGAATTTCATTAAAAATTAAATTAAAAAATTTTTGAAAATTATTTTCAAATAATGGAGTTCAATTTTGAATTCATATCATTGATATTAGGTTAAGTTGAATTTTTTAGATTTTTCTGAAAAAGTTGAATTTTCGGTGAATAGTGAAAATACAATTTTTCATTTCTGGTGTTCAATGACATCATTAAGGTTGTAATAATTATGTAATCATTTTGGTCGATTTATTAATAGTAACATAATGTATTAGGTGTCCTATGTAACCAATACCATGGGAAAATAACATGGGAAAGTCCCTGGTTTTTTCAGTACCACCGATGCGGTCTCCCTTGGTAATTATTATTTTGTTCCATCACATCCACTATACATACCAAGCCATTGCTTCATCCATTTCATTCCAAAAATCTCCTCAATGACATTCTGGTATCCTTCTCTCCCAAGGTCTTCTCAAAAGGTTCTCTCAAGCCTCCCAAGGTCCCGAACTTCATTCTTTCGAAATTACTTTTCAAGGTAAGGGAATCATTCACCCTCCTCTTTTAAGTCATGACTTCATTTATGTTGTGTCTTCTAGTTTCCATATCTTTATATTGAGGGTAGTTTCTTATATGTTCTCATTAAATTCCATTTCATGTCTAATTTTTGAGAGACCCTTTCTGCTCTCATCAATATGTTTTCTGAATTTTTAAGTGAGGCTATTAGGCTCCCGAAATTTTCAAAAAAGGAATCACATCTTCTTTTTTCTTTCATGTTTCATTTTCATGTGGTATGTCATTAAAATTTCCATACCATGTTTTTATCTACATGTTATTCTGTATTTATACTGTTTTATAAATTATTTATTAGTGGGTTACTCTTGTACCCTCTGTTTTAAATATATTTGAAAACCATGTTATATACATGTTCTGCTGTAGAAAATTCCTCTCAAAATTTCACTCTCTTTCTCTCAAGAAATTCACATATTTTATATATGTGAATAACCATACCACTTTAGTTTCTATGGGTGTTCATAGTTATACAAATATTATATATTTGATTCTGGAATTGGCATACATGTAACCCTAACTCCCTTTCCATGGGTAATAAATGACATAACAATCTCATGTTTAAGAACTTTTAAAACACCATGATTTTGAAATGAACCCATTTATTTTATTATATATGGGTTATTTATGAAATGTTTTATTATGATCTATGTGGAGCACATGAATTCAAATACATATTAAGGGTTCTTCCTGATAGCGCTCTAATTCATTCAGTAAAGAATTGATCTCTAGAGATGAAATGTTTCACGACACCTTGGTTAATAACCATGGTAATTATTATGACACCTTGGGGATGAACCTTGCTGATATATCCATGAATGTATAAATGAAATGTTATAGCCACATATTCAAGTTATGTTGCAAGGTATTTTCATTATGATATTCCTATACTTCCATAGCTCATGTCTATATGTTGGTATTGAAGTTCTTATTGTAATCCCAAGTAAACATATTCCCTTATTTACCCTTACTAGGCCTTCTTCTCACCCTTTCCTTTGATGTATATCTCCAGGATATGAGATGTGGAAATTGTGCATAGGATAAACATGTGATTAAACCTTAAAAGTAGACTAAAATAATGATTTAATTTTTTTAAAGTGTTTCTCTTCCGGATTTCCATGACACTAGACTTTAAAGATCCTCTATTTAAAAAATGTAAGGAAAAGTTACGTATTAAAAGGAGGTATTCCACAGTTGGTATCAAATGATAGTTTAGTAATTTATGGAAATTAGGCTATTAAATCTTTTGGAATATCCCTTTAGAAAAGTTTAAATATAGGAAAACTTCCTTGTATTTTTGAGTGTATAGAGTTAGTGGTTTATCAAAAAAATACATCCCTGTTTGGATACGAGCTGGTAGAGGCGGCTCTGGAACAGATGTACATAGGGGTAAAACCCAAAAACACCACTTTGAGCTAGTCTCGAACTGTTACTAGTGCGTGACAACAGGACTTGCTGCACTTTGGTTATGACGCTCCTGGGGGATATGTTCGGTTAATTGCAAGCTTCTTATGAATCATTATGAAGGAAATATAGAGAAATGTAATTGTTTAAGAATGAAGTTTTAAGACATAAAACCCTTTATAGTTAAAATATTTGTAAATGAAATAATTTTATCACTAAGGATTTAATATTTTATAAAATGGTGGAAAATAGGAGGAACTGTGCAAATAGTGACCGCAATGGACCATGCGATGACGGCCCCCTGATTGAAGGAGGAATTGAAACATTCATGCGAATGATGAACCAACTGCCAAAAGTTATGCGAAATAACATGAATCATGATGAGAGACCGAACTCACCACGAATGGAACAACATGTTGGTGATCCCTTTATGCGCCAACGAACACTAACCTTTAGTGGATCTACTGGCCCATTGATTGCTGAGCAA
The DNA here is from genome assembly GCA_963277665.1 of Viscum album. NCBI lineage: Eukaryota > Viridiplantae > Streptophyta > Magnoliopsida > Santalales > Viscaceae > Viscum > Viscum album. The sequence continues at coordinate 36,604,179 of OY728157.1, read as the reverse complement.
TGGATCAGCTCTATCAAGAAGATATTTTCTGGGCTCCGATATTCAGTGCAAGAGAATGTCACCCTAGCTATCTATGACTTCTAAGGAGAAGATGATCCACGGTGGGAACTGATCAAAAACATGAGTAAAAGAGTGGAAGTAGATACTATGCAGTGGGAAGAGTTTAGAGGGATCTTTTTCATTAATTATTTCCCTCGTTCCATGAGAAAAATAATGGAGAAGGACATTCTTGAGATGAAGCAGAAAGAGAATGAATCTATCAGAATCTATGAGATTAACTTCACCCGACATTCACGATATACCTCTAGCTTTGTCATGGATCCCAATAATAATGTTGATAGATGTTTTGGGGTAATGAGACCTCATCTGTGGAAGAATCTCGCAAACGGATACTATGATAGCTATGAGGAGATCATACATAGTGTGATGAAAGTTGAGATAGTGTTTGTAGAGACACAATGTTCTCATAAATCAAATGAAAATATGATATCGATAGATCCATACTTAGTGAGGAACTTTGATCATGGGAGAGGAGACATGCATGTACATCTTCCCGCATGTAATAAATATGGGAAGAAGCATTCGGGGAACTGCCTGATCGGGTGCGGGAAATGCTACATGTGTGGAAACGATGGACATATTGCAAGGAATTGTTTTAGTGAGGTGAAACCTGAACTTCTAGACACTAACAACAAGGGGAAGATGGAGAATTCCCTACCTGATGTCCATTTCTTTAAGTGTGGACAACATGGGCACATTGCTGATCACTGTTCGAGTCTTAGGGTAGTTGAGGGGAACCACCATCATCCTCAGCAACGGCCAGGGGAAAAGGCTGTGCTTTTTCTATCATTACATCTAAATTTGAAGATCCAAATGACGTGGTAATAGGTATTCTTTTTGTTCTCTCAATGCTAGAAAGTACGTTGTCTGATTCTGGTTATAAGCATTCCTTTATTTCCTCCATGTTTGCAAAGAATTTAGAATCAACCCCCATTTTTCTAAAAGTAGAGTTATCAGTTAATACTCCTTGTAGGATTATCTAAGCATTGTAAATGTTTAGAAACTCTAGTATTTACTTTATTGAGAAAAATACTATCACAAATCTAGTAGTCATTCCCATGCTGGAATTCGACGTTATAAGAGGAATGAAATGGCTCTCAAAGTATAATGCTATGATCCAAAGCAGAAGAAAGGAAATCTAAGTAGTATTGAATAGAAAACCAAAATTTATATTTCAAGGAGAGATATATCAATCAGATAATTGTCTAGAATAAACCCTATAACATTATTTATGGAGTTGATAGGTGAAAAAGAATATGTAGATGAGATTTTAAGGATAGAAAATGTCCCCATCGTCCAGGAATATGTTGACTTATTTCCTGAGGAGTTACCCAGGCCTCCCCTATAAATAGAGGTAGAGTTCTCCATTGAACTCGTTCCTAGATCACATCTTTTATCAAAGACCCCATATAGGATGGAAAATGTAGAGTTGGATGAAATAAAGAAACAACGCATAGATCTTTTGGAGAAGGGGTTTACCCGGCCAAGTGTGACTCTTTGGGGATAACTGGTTCTCTTTGTGAAGAAGAAGGATGGATCGATGCGGCTATGCATTGATTATAGAGAACTGAATGTGATCACAGTAGAGAAAAAATACACTCTTCCAAGAATTGATGACTAATTTGACCAACTCCATGGTCCTAAATTCTTCTCTAAGATTGATCTTCGATCTGGTTATCATAAATTGAGGATGAAGAAAGAAGATATTCCAAAAACTACCTTCCAAACAAGATATGGGCATTATGAGTTTTTTGTTATGCCCTTCAGGCTAACTATTGCACCTGCTATTTTTATGGATTTGATGAATAGAGTCTTTAAGGACTTCATTGATAACATTGTGGTAGTTTTATCGATGATATTCTGATATATTCCAAAAATCACATGGAGCATAATGATCATCGAAGGGTTATTTTAAAAACTCTATGGAAGGATAGGATTTTTGGAAAGTTCAGAAAATATGAATTTTGGATACAATAGGTGGCTTTCTTCGAGAACATTGTTACTAATGATGGAATCACAGTTGACCCTATGAAGACAAAATTTGTAGAGGATTATCCCCAACCTAAAACAATAAATGAGATTCAATGTTTCCTTGGATTGGTAGGATATTATAAGAGGTTTGTGAAAAATGATTTAGGACATTCTAATTCATTAAACAAGTTAACTCGAATAGGGTTCAGGTTCCTCTGGACAAAGGAGTGTGAGTAAATTTTTCAATAGTTGAAGAAGAGATTGGTTACTGCAACCATGTTAACACTACCCTCAAGTGGAAAAGGATTTGTTATTTTCATAGATGTATCTCTCTATGGGCTTGGGTTCGTCCTCATGAAAAATTACAAAGTCATTGCTTATGCATCTCGATAGTTGAAGACTCATGAGCAGAACTATCCAACACAAGATCTGGAGTTGGTTGTGTTCATTTTTGCTCTGAAGATATGGAGGCACTAGCTTTATGGGATGAAATGTGATATATACACATACCATTAAATATTGATGTAAATTTTCACACAAAAGGAATTCAAAATGAGACAAAAAATATGGTTGGAGCTTCTTAATGACTGTGATTTTTCAATTCATTATCATCCTGAAAGAGAAAACAATGTTGTTGATGCATTAAGAAGGAAAGACCAAGTTGTTCTTTCCATGATGAGGATTCAAAAAGATCTTTTGATAAATGTCCTAGTAAAGCTGTACATGGGAATTATAAGGGAAGGGATATCATCAACACTAAGCCAAATTATTACTCAACCGTCATTAATAGAGAAGATTAATAAATCTCAGAAAGAAGATCCTTTTTTCAGATGATGTTTGAGGCAATAAATTATGGGAAATTTTCAGAGATTAATATTGTTCAAGAAGGTGTACTAAAATTTTGTATAGGGTTGTGTGTTCCATCTACTCTGGAAATAAAAAAAGGAGTTGATGGATGAAGCTTATTGCATTGATTTTTCTATAAATCCAGGAAGCACACAAATGTATAGGGTCCTTCTTGATCATTTTTGGTGGGATAATAAGAAAAGGGAGATTACTGACTAAACATTATGGTGCCTAGAATGTCAGAAAATGAAGGCCGAGTGACGCCTTTCTAATGGGGTATTGCAACCACTACCCATACCAGAATGGAAGAGGGACAATATCATTATGGACTTCAACACTAGTATCCCGAGAACATACAAAGGAAAAAATGTGATATGGGTAATTGTGGACCGTCTCACAAAGACTTCCAATTTTATCTCTATCAAAGAATATTTCTCTCTTGATCAACTCGCCATGATTTATGTAAAGGAAGTGGTAAGGAAGCATGGAGTTCCACTTTCTAACATATCTGATCATGATCCAAGGTTCACATCATAATTATTAAAAAGTATTCAACATGATCTGAGCACTGAACTGAAATTTAGTACGGCCTATCACCCCCAAATAGATGGCCAATCTGATAGGACTATTCAAACACCTGAGGACATGTTGAGAACATGCACAATGGAATTTTATAGTGGATGGGATCAACATATCCCTTTAGTTGAGTTCTCTAAAAATAATAGCTTCTACTCAAGAATTCAAATGTAAACCTATGAAGCTCTATATGGGAAGCTATGTAGAACTCATACTTTTTGGGATGATGATGGTGAGAGAAATCTTCTTGGGCCTGATCTGGTGAAAGAGATGACCGAAAAATTCCATGCCATCCAACAACACGTTAAGGCTACTCAATGTTTGAAAAAGGGAAATGAGGAAAACCGTCGAAGGGACTGGGAAGTTGATTTTAGTGACATGTTCTTTCTTCAAATTTCACCTTGGAAGAGAGTCAAGAGGTTTGGGATGAAAGGGAAGCTCATAGATAGGTATATTGGCCCCTAAAAAATCCTTGATCGTGTGGGAGCAGTTGCCTATCGGCTTGCACTTCCTCCAAATCTAGCACAAGTTCTTGATGTCTTCCACATATCCCTCTTGAGAAGTACATACCTGACCCTTCACATGTAATAAAACCATAGGTGGTACAATTGGAACATGACCTCTCTTATGAGGAGAAACCAGGTGAAATTTTGGATCATAAAGAAATGTTTATACGCATAACGATTACACACCGTGTTAAGGTGTTGTGGAGGAACCAAAAATGTGAAAAAGCCTAGTGGAAACCAAAGGAGTCTACGAGGCAGAAGTATCCACACCATTTTTTTCTGAGGGTACGGGTTAAAATTTTGGGGATGATATTTCTTAAGGGGGGAAGAATGTAATGACCCAAACTTTTGAATATGATTTTTTTCCTATTTCATCTGTGTTATTTTTTTTATACTCAACAAAACTATTCAATTTATTTAATGGAATGAGTATATTTAAAATGATATCGTTCGGTTTCAAATTTTATATGATCGTTGGCCAGTATGGCTGTTGGTCAATATAACCATTGGAAACTAAACTCTTAATGTTGCAATTTCATTATAAATACAAGTTAACATGGTTATAGAATGAAGATTTGATGGCCTCATCCAGTAGTCTCGTGCCATTCGAAGCCCATCTGAAGGAACTTGGGAAAGAGGTAGTGCCACTGGGCTTTGCTCTGGACCAAACCTAATCCAAACATCATCATCTGAAGCTTGAATGGAATCACATATGGGAGAAGTTCTATCTAATAGAAATCACCACTCGAGAAATGTTTGCTGAGCCACCCCAAGATTCTATCACCTTAGCACACCTTACACTTAGGTCCTATGTTGGGGTTATAAGGGGATATGTAACGAGACCTTAGCTACATTATGTAATCCTTTGATATAAATAAAAATTGTTGTTTCTTCTTATGGTGTCTGAATAAATATAGTATTTATATTATTGATTAATTTTGGAAAAAGGATATTTTAAAATATTTATGTAAACATTAAATAATTAATAATATGTAATTATTTTCAAAAAATTGTCTTCTTCAATTATGTTCATTTATAAATTTATAGTCTAATAAGATCAACTAAATTTATGATGAATAGAAAATTATGAATAAAAATTCTACGCTTATCAATATTAATATGACCAAATGGATTATTAACCTCACTTAAGAATGTATTAATATAATTTACGCACCTTTATTAGGTAATGTGATTCAAAAAAATAAGTAAATAACTGTTTCGGAAATTATTAGATATGTATTTGTTTTCTTTCAGGTGAATAGTTTTTTTATTTAAAAATTAAATTAAAAATATATAAAAAATATTTTTCATAAAATGGAGTTTATTTTTGAATTCAGAGCATCGATATTAGGTTAAGGTGAATTTTTTGAATTTTTATGAAAATGTTGAATTTTTGGTGAATTGTGAAAATACAGTTTTTAGTTTCGGGTGTTTAATTACATCATTAATGATGTAATAATTATTTAATAATTCTGGTCTAATTATTAATAGTAATATAATTTATTAGGTATCCAATGTGGCCAATACCATGGACAAATACCATGGGAAAGCCCATTTTTTTTTCAATACCACTGATGAGGTGTCCTGTGGCAATTAATGATTTGTTCCATAAATTCCCCTATAAATACAAAGACATTCCCTCATCGATTTCATTCAAAAATATACCACAACAATGTTTTGGACCCCTTAACTTACAAGGATTCCTCGCATGGTTCTCTTAAGCCTCCCAAGGTCCTGACTTTCATGCATTCAAAGTTACTTTTCAAGGTAAGGGATTCTTTCACCCTCCTCTTTTAAGTCATGACTTCCTTTATGTTGTGTCTTATAGTTTCTGTCTTTTTATGTTGAGGGTATGTTCTTATATGTTATCATTACTGTAAATTTCATGTATAAATTTTTATTGACCCTCTCAACTCTCATCAACTTGTTTTATGAATTTTTAAGTCACGCCGTTAGGCTACCGAATTTTTCATAAAAGTAATCGCATCTTCTTTTTTTCTTTCATGTTTTATTTTCATGTGGAATGTCAATAAAATTTACATACCATGTTCTTATCTCCATGTAATTATGTATTTATACATTATTATAAGTTATTTATGAGTTGGTTACTCTTGTACCCTCTATTTTTATTATTTTCTTAAAACCATGTTATATAGCTGTTATGCTGTAGAAATTTCCTCTCAAAATTTCTCACTTTTTCTGTCAAAAAATTATCTTATTTTATATATGTGAATACCCATACATATTTAGTTTATATGGGTGTTTATAGTTATAAAAAATGATATATTTGATTCTGGAATTAACATACATGTAACCCTCACTCCTTTTCCATGGGTTATAAAGGACATACCGATATCATTTTTAAGAACTTTTAAAACGTCGGGATATTAAAATGATCCCATTTCTATTATTATCTATGTGTTTTTTATGAAATGATTCATTATGATATATGTGAATCACATGAATGTATATAAATATTAAGGGTGTGCCCTGATAGTTCCCCAATGCATTTGGGTAATGAATTAATCTATAGATATGACAATATTCATGATACCTTGCTGAATAACCTGGGTAATTTTTATGAAACCATGGGGAAGGACATGGTGATATTTTAATGAATGTATAAATGAAATTTTATAGCCACATATTCATATTATGTTTCATGTTATTTTCTTTATGATATTTATATACTTCCATTTCTAATGTCAGTATGTTTATATTCATGTTCTTATTATCATCACAAGTAAAATGATTCCATTTTTTACCCTTACTGGGCCTTCTCCTCACCATTTCCTTTAATGTATGTCTCTAGGATATGAGATGCAGTAATTTTACATAGGATGAACATATTATGAATCCTGTAAAGTGGACTAAAAGAATGTTTTATGTTTTTTTCAAGTGTTTTCATTCTTGATTTCTATGACACTAGAAAATAATGATCCTCTTTTTGTAAAATGTAATGAAAAAGTATGTATTAAAAAGGCCGGATTCCACATAATGTCATAATTATTATTGCATAGATATCCTCATTCCATTCCTGGGTGTATAGTTACCATTGGAGAGTGATTTGTTAACAATCTAATCGATTGATATTTTCCTTCATAGGTGAGGGGAACTTATTTTTGAGTCGATCAGGGAATATACTTGAGAAGATGATTCCAATTACCCATATATGGGTTAGTATTGATATGTTATTTTTAACATTATGTGAATTTATTTTTCTTATAGTCATTGAGGAATATATTTATTCTTTTCCAAGGACGTCATAGGACAACCCCCTAATAATGAGATAGATTTTTATATTTATCTTAAACATACATTTATATGAATAGAGAATATATGTAGTAGCCTCATAACCTTATTGATAATGATTTTTTCAAACCTATTATATTCCCAAAGGATTCTCTATTTTTTCACTAATAATAAAGACATGATATTGATTATTTTTATTGATTATCTCCTCCAAAATTAGGTGATAATCATGAAAAATTACCATGTTAAAAATATTGAAAATATCATTGACAAGATCAATGTAGTCAAGTGGTTATAAAATATAAATATTATGTTAGGTGATAACAATATATATGTTCATTAAGAGGATTTTTAGAAGAAAAAACATTCTGAAATAGTTATGGAAATTTTTTTGTTTCTGGTAATGTTCTTTAGTGTAATGAATTCACTAACTATGTTCATGAACCTCATGAACAAAATCATTAATCACATCATAGAATTTTTTTTGATGGTTTTTTTCATTGACATCTTTGTCTACCCATACATAGATGATGATAACAACAAGAATCTTATGATTTTTTTATGCCTTATTCTAGTGGGAAAATTTATTAAAACCATGTAAATTGTTAGTTTCAAATTATAGAGTTCCACATTGTAATGTGTGTAATCTCAAATGGATTATTAATTATGGACATAATAAATATCATTGATTTTATTTCATGGGATAAACATAGGAAAATTTTGGATTTGTGTGTTTTCATTGCATTTTCAAGATAATACTAGATATTTATGATGAATGATTTATTTTTAAAGATCTAATGACCATGATTACTCAATAGAGGAAGACATGAATTTGGACTGAATGATGATAGAGAGATTTTGTGCAGTTGAAGAAGTGGTTGATGACTTCTCCAGATATGTGGTGGGTAATATAAGGGGTTGTGTGTGTGGTGTTAGGTGATGGTTATAAATATATGTATTGTTTGGTGATGATGTAGAAGATTTTGGTGGTTTCTTATGGCCATGAGATTCCATATTTCATGATATGGTCTATGCGCCACATGATTTATAGATGGAAGTGGTAGTGTTAAGCTTCAAAAATGTGATATTAAATTTTTTGTGGGTGGTTCATTGTCGACATTAATGACAAATAGTTTAGAATAATCTTCACACAATGATATATTAACTTCAGGATTATAAGTTGGTATGACTTCCAAAAAGACTAAAATTATGAAATTGTCTATAATACCAAGAAAATTAAGGGAGTGGATGACTCTCCTATGGGTAAATCCTAATATTTTTATAATATATCATGTTACTGAGTAATTAGTGGTGATGAAAATATCCTTGGTGTATGAGGGAGAAGTGACGTATCATTTATTACTCTTTATTCCCCTTCACTTTTACCATTCATGAGAGATTCCCAGTTGATAGACATTGGATATAAGGTCCTACATGATTAGATAACCTAATATGATGCACCATAGTGACTCCCTAAAGGTCTAGACTATGAAATTCCCTTTCAAGGATGTATATTAGTTCAAATCGTTCAGTGTGAGCAGGTGTTGAGGGAGTTCTATAATTTTCCCATAGTGATATGTACAGGTGTGAGAATGATAGACCAAGACCTCATGAGTCAGTTATTTTGTCATGATATTAAATGTATTGTTTTTTATTTTATCTCAAAACACCTAACCTTCTAGAATGTGAATAATGGTCTTTCGGTCATAACAGTATTTTCTAAACCCTTAAAGGCTCCAAAATAGATGTGAGAATATATATAAACTTACTTAATGATAGGAATATAATATCATATGAAGGTTCATAATGATATTTGGTTTATTATCATATAACATACCAATTAATCCCACTCATTTCCTATATAGGATTCAGGTTCGATGGAAATATTATGATGCTTATACATAGTTGAGATCATCCAACTACATGGAGTACATTATGTCAATTTTAATAAATGATATTATCATTTCTCATACTAGTTTTAGAAGATCATTCACATGTATTTTAGGATTAATTTTAGTTGAATAAAATATTCCACCCTTTAAGGGATATATAAACATAGAGAACCATATAGTTTATGGGTGATGTGTTAAGGTATTGTATGTGGAATTTGGACTAAATATTGGAGGATCACTTATCATTGTTGGAATAATATAGAATTGTAGTTATAACTATGTATATTGAAACCCTTTTGTGTCATTTAATGGGAGAAATTTTATGTCACACATGTGATAGCTAGAGAACGGGGAGTCGTCACTGATGGGTCTCATGTTAGTGCAGATTATATTATAAAAACTGATGGTGTTCTATGATCAAATGATTACTACTAAGAGCATTTAGAAGTCTGACATGAACCTGAAATGGAGGTCTTCTGTATTTTGGTATGGAGGCCATGTATTTCTAAAGTTAACTCTAAGAAATCGTATTTAGAGGTTTGTTCAAGAAATCACACTATACTACACATTTATGACATCATTAAACATTCTTTATAGGATGGGGGAAGCATCTTGTTACATGGAATTACCCCAAAAATTAGTCTAATTTCACAACATCTTATTTTTATCCTTGATAAGGATACATGGTAATGACCCATGAAACACCATCGAATATAGTGAAATAGATATCGAAGATGATTCAACAATATTAGGTTTCAAATAGAATATTAGGAATCAACATCAGAAGAACCATCAAGATCAAATGATACATTTGGTATCTGTGTAATCAAAGTAGAAAAATAATCTACATAGCCTAAGGGAGTTTCAATGTCAAATGAGGACTCAATGACCACATCTTTTTTAGCGTCTCATTATTTTTTAAGGGAAAAATAAATAAGGTTGGGGAAGGTGTAACCACCATTATTATTATATCTATAACCCTTTATAAAATATTTTTTTGGAGACTCGTTGTGGTGTGGCTTTCTGATTATCATTATAATTCTTCAAATTGTGTCCTGCTGTTATATTTTGTGGTGAGGATAATGTTTTTCTACACATTTCTATCATAATTATTTTGTTTCATCATTATGGTGGGAACTCCATAATGGCCATAATTTTGGGATTTTTGGTTAGTATCACATATGAGACATTGCATACTTACCCTCTTTCAATTCCATGAAGATATTAAACCAATATTATGTTATGAGATTAGAACCTGTTTTCTATGGATTCAAGGATATCACTGATCACACCATGGTTTTTGGTTCTCTGATTCACCAGGATATGTTATTGATTGATGTTTCCTACTACATCATTATTTTGGTTAGACTATAAATGGTCACATCATAACAATTATTGTTTCTCCTTCAAGGGGATCACCTCGTGTTCCTTTTATAAAAAGTGGATGGACCCTCTTTCTCTCAAATATAAATATTCATCCCTCTATGTATAAACATACATTGGTGTGTTTCTATATCCCTCAGTATCATAGAGGATCGATCAACTGTTGATGATCATATGGTGATCCATGGGTGTAACTAACAAATGGTTTTGAGTGGGATCAATGAATGAGTTAAAATGTAGAAATCATTATTCATATCATTCCCCCGTAACCCATGAATTGTATTTTAAATATATTTATTCTATTTTATTTTTTCTATTATGAAATTAATTATTTGAATATTTTCTCACATCTATTTAAATACAACTACTTAAAATAAACTCTTGTTTATTAGTTCTTCTTGAATTGATATCATATTGACTAACAATTAACTCAAATTGCCCTATTTTCCTTCCCCTAGTTAGATTGAGTAGATGCCATTGGACATTCTATCTTGGAGTGTGGATTTTTTTTATTTTAGTGGATGCATGAAATATAAGTGATGGTATATGATGGGAATCACAATAGATGTAATATTTTTCTGTGTAGGGTATCTTTATCTCATGAAAATTTGGACATCACCTTAATGCATGGATTTTATAAATATACCTTACACATTGTTATGAAGGATCACAACATAAAAATGCATATTATTCCCGTAAACTATTTTCTTCCAAGGTGCATTTTCCTGATTACGATTTTTATAGAGGTCCGATTTTTTTAACTATTTGCACATGGGTTTTGTCACAGATTTTTTGTTATATATATGGCCTACAGAATATTTTTACAATGTAGATGTGTGGATTTAATGGTAGATATAATTAAAATGGTTACTATATATTGTATATGTAGAATTGATTATGTTATTTAACCAATTGTTATGGAATTCAAAACAAGATAGTATATCTCACACTATAATTGTGTTGAACTATAATGATAATGAACTGTTGATAAATATTCATGTATTTTTCTATAAATTTCCATCTGTATATTAGATTAATGAAATAAGATGGCATATCCTGATGTTACTACCATAAAAAGAAATGTGATGTTATTTTTTTGACCTTCTGATGACTTTTACATCATGTTTCACATTGGATTAAGTATTACCTTCATAAGACCGAGGACATGGTTTTGTAAAATTGATTAGAGAATATATGAGGTCATATAATCCAATGAAAATATTATTGTTAAGGATTAAGGGTCCCCCATATTGTTATGGAATTTTTATACTCCCTTATATTTATGAAGAATATGTTCAATAGATCAAACATGATGTTTATTCCCCATTTTTCCCCAAAAAGGTATAAGCCCCCGAACAGACAACTGCTTGAGTATGGTACTCCTATTTTGATAGATATTGTGAAACCCATTATGTCACAAAAATTAACTATAATTATGTATTTTGTTTCCTTTTCATATATTTCGAACCCACAAATAGATCATTACTTAAGATTTCCCATAATTAAAGATAGATCTTCATGGTTAATGGGAATTTTTAACTTGACCATGAATGAAAATGTTTTTATAATAGATAAATCAGTATGGTTCTTGACATAATCATTGTAACCAAGATATCAAGATAAACCTGTTAATAAAAAGTGGATATTTTAGTATCTTATTCTTCATTTTACTAAAAGATTATACCATTATCATATATTTTTATAGATAAATTTCATGTTTATTCATTGGTTGAAATTCACTCCTTCCCCATTTCCTCATTCTTTATTCTCCTTCATTTCATGGTGATTCTCCATGGTATGATACCTCTATTCTCATTCTCTCCATTTATTCATCATTTTTATTCTTCCTCTTGCACTATTTTTTTTCATATTGACCTAAGGTTTCTTTGTAAATGGATATTAATTACTGGTTTCTTTATTTTATGTTTTTTAATAACCTTATTATTCATTTTTCATAATTTTTCAACATTCTAGTTATGTATTTATGTCTTGATATGTATTTATATAATTATCCATTTATTTATCTTATTCTACGGTGTTCAATGAGTTTTATATCATTTATTACTACTAAAATGTCTCTTCAAACTATTTTAAATTATTTTGTGTTAGTATTATATTATATACATGGGATTTTTAATTTATTCAAATGGGTTATTCATTAAATATTTAAATTTCTTTTCTAATGGAGTTTTTTTAAAGAAGTTTGATGATATACAAAAAATGAGAATGATTATGAAAAAAAGGAATTATATTGTCATTTTGACATATTATTTATTTATAATAGAATCTGTTATTATCTGAAAATATATTTTTAAAAAATAATATCAAATTTATATTATAAAATATTGATCATTAACATTTAATTACCTCTTGGTTTTCCCATTTTTTTATTTAGGTCAATACTATTTTTTATAATAATTGTTGAAATGTTAATATATTTCAAGGAATTTAGATAATGGTTCTATGATGGTAAAAGGTTTGTATAGTTTTAAATAATTTTAGATAATGATTTGATTATAATAATAATGAAATCTTATCAATAGAAAAGTAGAAATTTATTGAATAGTGACACACTAGTGGGACCACACACTATAAGTTCCTTTAGTTTAGATTTGACTTAATATTTAAGGTCTTCCCTCTAATGTGTGTAGGTTATTAGAGGTGGATTATACCGTCAAGATCTCATAAAGACTCTCTCATGACTTCTCCATGATTGATGGGGATTTGATTCACCCCCTTGGTGTTGAGGTAGCTATCAAATGATTTGATATTACTTGTCAATGATTATATATTTTTTAATAATTCTATATATTTGAATTTTTTCAGGAAATACAATGATACGTTGTTTAATTTAAATATTATAAAATCATGATATGATATCCCTTGTTACTTGTGTTTATAGAAATGAAAGGTTTTTGATAATACGTATTTCAAAATGTTGTTTAATGTTTTGTTTTATAAAAGTAATTATATATAATATATGGTGGTATCAAATTGGGTTTCTTGATCCACCCTACAAATACCCTTTATTTATCTGGATTTTATTTCATATGAAATTGGAAATGTAAACTCTCCATTCTGATTTTGTTGATGATAATTATCTTGGGTTCTAATAATAAAGGACGAGACATGTAGATAATGATAACATATAACATGTAGAGGTAATGTTTTATTTTAGATATGATTTTTTATTATTGGTAGCAAATGTATTCATCCTATATTATGATCCATGATTATTGGATATATTTTTTATATTATATATAATATTGGTATTAACTCAAAATAGTTGGTGTTTAATGACTATTATTTTGTTTGATGTGGTTATAAATTATTATGTCTTATTATTAAATTATATAATTTCGTTATTAGGTTTTCGTTGGATCACTAATATTTTAATTATACTTATGTCATTAGTGTGACATTCCCATACTATAACGTTGAAATGTTAGGTTACAAGTTTCTATCCCACTTTCACGTTATTTTATAATAGTAATAAATCTATCCCAATAACATATTTGATTAAATTTTCACTTTTTTCATTATATTGTGATTATTAATGTGCTTTAGGCCTTGTGATGAGTTTAATTTTGTATTGGGAAGTTATATCATGGGTTTTTTCATTATAATTTATTTTCAAGTACGATTTTATTATTTTATTTGAGGAAACATGATATAATATTGATATGAATTTTAAAACTGATGGGGTTGGTTCTGAGGAAGTTCCTTGTTAAAATATTATTATAATCCTTAAGGTACCACAGGTTATTAGGCCTGTTAAATTATTTTTACTAAGATTTATCTTTTAATATTTTTTTGGATTATTTGATTCAAATGGATTTTATTGATATATATATATATATATATTAAACTTTTTTTTTAAAATTCGTGTTTACATTAAAATTTTGGGGAATATCTGGTGGTATAGTGGACTTTCATGGGTCCTAGACTATATCAGAGTTCTGTGATTCTCACTCAAAATAATATAACTCAACTAAAAGTATGTGTAACCTTTATTGTGCATAGTAATGAACTTTTCTATTATTCTAAATTACATTTCATTGATTATGTATAATATTATTTGTGATTAATTACTTTTTTGAGATGGTTTGTTAGGAATTTTTTAGATTACTAATCATTATTTTAACAAATTTAATATACTTTAACGCATTTTAATATTATAAATTAATTTTATTACCTATTTTATCATTATTTTATTGGATTTATAGTGTCATTCACAATGAAAGGTCCCTATAACCCCTTTTATTATTTCGAAAATAACTTTTTGTTGTCCAATACTACTGTTGACCGTGGTATAACAAAAACGGTTGTCTACAATTTTCAATTATTGTAAAGGTATGATGATTTTAGACTACATAATGATATAAATCCGACCTATAAAATCCCTAATAAAAATACCCTTGATTTTAGCAGTGATATAAACCCTTAGAAAGAATGAGAATGGTTAGATAAGACAAAAATATTTTTTTATTCTAAAATATAATTTAGGCTTATAAAGTGAAATATACCACCTTCGTGCTTTATTTCCTCAGTAAATTCTTGTTGGAGTCTATCTTCCTGTGAAATATTCATTTTAACATTAAATGAATGAAATTCAAAACCATGTTTACTAAGATTTTTAACCATTATTTCATTATGTTAGTTAACTTAATTTATTTTTTGAGTATTTTTTTGTATAATTAGTTATTAATGTAGCATAAAACATTATTTTTTATTTTATATATATTCCTCTATATAATGTTTGTAGAGACCCAATGCTTGACGTACATTGACATTACATTACTTTTCTGGAATACTTAATACATAACAAAAATAGACACCAAAGGATAGTATTAGTTTAGTGTCTTTGGAAACTTGGAACATATTCTTTTAATCTTGGTAAAAGATCTTCAACATCTCCCATAAATATCTTCCCTTTTTTCATACCTAAAACGTTTCTTTATATTCTAGGGAAAAGAAAACATATAAAGCGTGAGCTCAAATTCTCAGTAAGGTAAGCATAGAAAAAAAAATAAAACAATCCTTATACATATGAACTCCAAAACATGAACATAAAGTATAAACATCAAATCTTGAGTTGTGAAATAAATATTGTAAGTACGTAATGAATAGATCATAAAGGAACATCAATCATGATAAAATAACATGGGAATAAATAATTTAATTGTGGCAAAAAATTATGCACATGATATGATTTCCATAGTAGCCAAGACGTTGCTGTCAAGACCATCTTATTAGACAAATTCCCTTTCTGAATCGAGTTCACTCCACGTTTCAGTCCTGTATCACTGAACTAGATTAAATTACTGTTCCATCCATGTGTATCTCATGAGATTTAAATATTTACGCAATTCAATGGAGGTATATATAGGTCCCACCCATCTCATAATGAAATCATTATTACATGTGCCACAAAATAAACATAAAACATTCATCATAACCCAAAGAATAAAATGGGTTTCATAAACATCATCCCATCATCACATAATCCATATAAAACAAATGGATATTTTATAATAAGAAAAGTGAACCCATGTAAATCATAGATACATTAAACATGAAACATACACATATGAAATTATGTCATCTTAGATGGAAAATGGTTTTGATAAAACCCTGGAAATGAATTCTTGAGGAAAATATCATTTCTTCTTCAAAATCATTTTATTTTCAGAAAATTCCATGAAAATTTATAAGAAAATTATTTTTTGAAAATATTCATAAAATATTGTAGAGAAATCTTCCTGAAAATGAGGCATTATGAAATTATGAAAATCAATTCACGCCGTATAAGTTAAAAATAACATTCTTCTTTTACTTTTGTCGGAAAAGTCAAAACGTTTCTTGTGTTGTAAACAAAAGTATGATTTCCTTTCATAACATGTGGTAAATTTCAAAAATGGGTAAAAATTACTTTAAAAATACATGAAAACATTTTTAGAAAACATGGGCATGGATGATAACAATAACTCCAGTAAATACTTACAAATAACAATCTCAGATAAGAACGAGATTGGAATAGTTATCCCTTACCTTAGGTCTGATATTCTTCTGTATATATCTAAAAATCTTGTATAATGATTTAAATAATTTCATTGAATTATTAAAGAATCATATTCATTATTATGATATCATATATGGTTCACTTATGACTTTATATTACCCGATCTTTTGTATATTCCATGTTAAAGTAACATTTTGGGTAAAATCGTTCCATTTATCGTACGTGTTTCAACATGTTGTTCTTGATATTATTACTTATATCCTAATTTAATTAATTCCATATTTTAAAACATGATTTATATATAATATATATTCAGTATATAAATATATATGATATATCGATAAATGGAATGAAAAACACCGTTCATGGGGACTATTGGTCGTGCGTACGCATGAATGCTGTTTTCCTTTCCTTATTGAATTAAATGGAATTAAGTAAATGAAACATATGTGTACATAAATCCAGTATCATTATTATGTAATATATTTCATGATTATTTATTATATATACTTTATAATCATACTTGAATGGTAATCATGGAAAATGAATCTCATCGCATTCGTGGAGACGGTAGTCCGTACGTACACCCGAGCGATGATATCATTCCCATGATCATCGAATTGTATTGAAGTGTATGTATAAAATTTCATAATAAATATCAACATACAATAATCATATATAGTTATTTATTTACACCATTACACCCATCAATGTAAGGTGGTGGTGGAAAACAGATTACACCACGACGTGGAGACGGTATTCCCTACGTACGCACGCGCGGTGATTTCATTTTCCGTTGGATGGATAGAAGATGAAATTATGTTTTTTAATATTTATAATAACATATCAGTATATGATTGATACTGATGTTATTAATTTATTCTGAAACATATAAGGAATAATAAATAGAAGAAGAAATAAGTTGGAAATAATCGGTTAAGGATATTACCTCTTCTTTGACGTGCCTCTTCTTAACCTCCTCTTAAGGCACTAGGGTTGGTAATTTTAGGAGACCAGAACCTATATATTGTTTCTAGGGAAGATTATAATGGAAATGGTCAGGGGTTGGCCGAGCTTCAAGGCTGAAAAGGGTGTTATGAGAAGAGGGAAGGGGTTCCCTTTTTATAAGGGAGGAGAGTGGCACTTTAGGAAAAACATAAAATATTATTTTATATTGAAGTAATATTCGTTTTATAATATCTCCAAATTGATTTATTTAAAAGATAAAGTGGGTATGGGTTTAAAGACTCTCAACCAATATGTTTTATAAAATTTTAGGTTTCTATTTTAACCTTTTCATTTAGATTTAACTCTAAGTTAAATAATTTATCATTTACAATGTCTTCTTGTTTTCTAACACTATATGGTCAATAAACTAACTATAATAAGCCAAACGAACCCCATGAGGTTCATTATTAATATATATAACCTTATCTAAGTCATTTTTCTGAACCGTATATTTTTATGAATATAATAACAATTAAAAATATAATATGTTTTTCAAAACTATTTTATGTCAATTTTGACTCTATTTGGTAATTGATTTTTTTGAAACTCATAACAACATTATTATTTCTAAAAAAGTCAATTAAATCAATAAAAACATGTCATATTAACCTAGAAAATTAGTTTAATTCTTAAAAGGTAAACAATTACATTTATTTGGGTATTTATAACATCAGTTATGTTAATATTTCATTAATAAGGTAGTTACTGCATCATCATTGTGTCATATATAAATTAAATTATATAATGTCTAAAAATTATAATTAAAATACCCTAATTTAGTAATTCTTTTAATATTTCTGATGAATATTTATAGTTTAATTTATCTTATGTATAACCCTATATTAAAAATGTTTTAGTTATTAAACATTGATTCTAACTATTTTAAATCTTCTTTAAATAAAATAATAATAAATGTCCTAATCTAATCCATGTGGACCTAAAGGGAAATATTTTATTCCAATGTTTGTTTATGGTCGAATTACACTTATCCAATAGAATTAGGACTTGAGTTAAGGTAACAATAATATCATTTTTACCCTTAATTACAATATTTAGTTTTAACCGTGATAAATAAAAGTAAAAAGATACTATTCACCATAAATTATTTTTATCTTATTGAACCACATTTTACTCCTTGATATTAAACATGTCTCTCGGATATTCGAAATTCCACTCACAGAAGCGGTAAAATTTATTTTTGTGTAAATTTTCAAATTCTCCAAGGAGGTGGGTAAAAGACGGTGAAAAATTCAATAAAATTTTTATATATCTAAAATAATTATAAAATGACTCAAATTAATTAAATTGAACTTATATAGGTATAATGTATCAATTTTGACAAAAAATAAATAATTATTTAAATAAAAAGTCGGTTTTTAAATAGTAACAACATGTTTTCACTATTCATCAAAAATTGAACGTTTTTCGAAAAATACCAAAAATTCACCCTAGGCTAATTTCGATATTATGAATCCAAAAATGAAGTCCATTTTGAAAGATAAAATTTATAAAATTTCAAAAAGTGGTTATAAATATTCATAACTGCTAGTTTATATAATATTTTAATAATATCTCCTTTAGTGAAACTTGGTATTGCGTACTACACATGCTATCGAAGAAGGTCTTGATTGCATGTAATTCATGCCAAGTCAGGGCTTCTTGTAGTGAATGATCCGTTTGGTGTTCCGTATAACATAATCAAAACTTATTATATTTATAAATTAAACAAAATCTATACTTAATGTTGCATAAAATAATTTCCACAAAACAAACATGAAATTGTGTGTAACAAGAGCCAAGAATAGTGTTGTGTATACTACAAGCTAATACGGTGTTGCGTGCAGTGCGAGCTAATCTTGGTGTAGTGTATAATAGAATACATCAAATAAATTAAAAATAATATATCTCAAAAAATCTCAGGGTGCTACCTTCTACCCACTTAAAATGAATTTTTCCCTCAAAATTCGTCAGGGTTATAAATCATTTACTACTTGAATGTTTCATTCCTAGAAACCCACATTGTAAAAAGGAATACTAAATCATCATTTTAAAAAGAAAAGTTAGAAACAAAACAGATACCCAAAGTAACTGATCACTTGGGTTCCCACATCAGAATATATAGGGGATAATATGGATATGGAAGAGAAATCCAACCATCAAATTCTGATGGAGAGTGGTAGAGAACATGGCTATGGAAAAGCCAACAATCGCAAAGCTGTAAATTTGTGATGATCTAAGGTACCATCTGATTCATCTGATATGAGAGTACTAGGACATCATTTTTGGTTTCCAAGATCATTTCCCTAACATTGATGAACTTTTTCATAAGGATAAATACTTACTTAATTTCAGTGTAATATCATCGTTGGTCATTCCATGAACAATTTCCACTTCATCACTATTTAAAGAAATGAAGCTGAAATTTTCATTAATGAAGTGTTAGTAGATCATGCGATAGAATGATAAGTCATCCCTTCTATTTCTATCACAAAAATTATATAATAAGTTTTTAAATATACATAAGTTCATCTTTTGTGAGATTAATCGTATATGATTTCAACAATGGACTTATAATTCATCTATCCTACCGCATAATAAAATAAAAATAGTTCCAAATAACCAGTGACTTCTTGTAGGCCAGTGATATGCAGTAAAGTCCCGTCGTACTTCAGTTGAGGGTTCGAATCCCAAAGCCTTGTCCAACGCGATGGGTTGTCGCCCATCTTGCAGGTTGTCCTTTTTCTAAAACTACATTATTATAAAATTCCATAAATAATATTGACAAAAAGTTCTATCTTTAAACAATAATAACTTATGTCCAACGTAATCCACTCCAATCATTAGGCTTATCCGAAATACTTCTGTCCAATCTTATGGTATAAAGAGAATGATTACTAGAAATGTCATCAAACAAGCATGTGAATACCATCAATTATCCCCAATATATCATAATATATATCTTTTTGGTCACATTCTAAACATTTGAATACCATAATCATGTATACTCTTGAAAAAAATGAATACCCATTGAACCATAGTGAAAATCATGAATGTTGTCAAAAGTTAACTCTATCCGCATAAAAAAATCCCAAATTTTCTATATACTGAAACCATGATATCACTTTGTCTTTATAATAGTAATGAGCTCATTGATAATATACAAAATATTATTTTCTCCTTATCCATTCATTATGCACATATCATCTTCTTTCCAAAAATATCTGAATAACCTTTCATGGTTACCAGTACCATTCAACATATAATTTCAAATACTTTAAGAAAACAATAGTGTAACATTCCTTTGATGTTTCTTCATTCCACAGTACCATTACCAATACAACATAACTCTTAATAAATAGATATCATTCCACTACCTTCTTAAACCATTGACTGAGCTTCAAAAATTCTTTCATCTCACATATCATTTGTATTTTCATCATCATCGTCAATATAAATACTACCCATATGACTATGATGATTCACTTCATGATATTTTCCCTTAGGTCATTGGTTTTCATAATTCCCATACATTCCACATTAAAAACATCTAATCATTGTTGATGTCATAGAAATACCATTATCATTCTTCATGGTGATAACTAAACCTTTTCCTTTGCACTTACTAGATTTGTGTCCTTATTTTATGCACCCAAAGCATATTCTAGTTCCTTTGAAACATTATCCTTGATTCCTCTTCCTACATGATTTACATGAGGGAAATTGAACTTTCCTTCCTCTATGATCATCATGAAACTCCATATTTCTCTTATTAGATGATTCGGGATACTTGCCAAAGTTGAGATTGTTGATCATATTTTGAGATTTATGATTAGGAATAATAATGATATATGGACCTCCAGATCCAATTTCATTTGGTTTCTCATAAAAAATATCATTCCATTGTCCATCATATCCTCCATTATTGTGAACCTTCCTATTTCCAGCCATTTCCTAAAATCCAAAAAACAATAGTGTGAGAGGAAACAATCATACTTGGAAAACAACATAATAAACGGGGAGTACCTTCAATATCTAACATCATAGGTTTAATTCTAAGATCATTATTTTAATTATAGTACTATAAACTATACTTATACGTATCCTTAGGGATATCGCTACACATACCTTAAGAATATCTCTAGGGATCTCACTAATGTTTTTCGGATCCTAGTATCCAATGATTAACTAAACCTATCTCTAATACCAACTATAGAGATACAATGCTTGACATACATGGGCATTACATTACTTTTTCAGAATACTTAATACATAACAAAAATAGACACTGAAGGACGGTAATAGATTAGTGTCTTTGGAAACTTGGAACATAATCTTCTAATCTTGGTGAAAGATCTTCAACATCTCCCATTAAGATCTTCCCTTTTTTTCCTTACCTAAAACATTTTTTTATATCCTAGTGAAAAGAAAACATATAAATGGTGAGCTAAAATTCTCAGTAAGGGTAGTCATGAAAAAAAATAAAACAATCCATATACATTTGAACTCCAAAACATGAACATAAAGTTTTAAAATCATAATCTTGAGTTGTGAAATAAATCATGGTAGTACGTAAGGAATAGATCTTAGAGGAACGTAATTCATGAAAAAAACATGGGAATATAACATTTAATTGTGGAAAAATATTAAACACATGATATGATTTCCATAGTGGCCAAGGCATTGCTTCCAAGACCATCTTAGTGGACAAAGTCCCTTTCTGAATTGAGTTCACTCCTTATTTTAATCATGTACCACTAAACCAGATTAACATACCATTCCATCCATGTCTATCTCATGAGATATAAATCTGTACCCAATGCATTATAGGGAGATATAGGTCCCTCCCATATCATAATGAAATCATTCTTACTTGTGACACAAAATAAACTTAAAAAATTCATCATAACTAAAAGAAAAAAATGGGTTACATAAAAATCATCCCATCATCACATAATCCTTATAAAACAAATGGATATTTCATCATAAGAAAATTGAAACCATTAAATCATAGATAAATTTTACTTGAAACATATACATATGAAATAATGTCATCTTAGATGGAAAATGGGTTTGATAAAACACTTAAAATGAATTCTTGAGGAAAATATCATTTCTTCTTCAAAATAATTTTCTTTTCAAAAAAAGCCATTAAATTTTAAAAGAAATGTATTTTGTTGAAAATAGTCATAAAATCTTGTCAAGTAATCTTCATGAAAATGAGGCGTTATGAAACTGTAAAAATCCATTCATGCTATATATGTTAAAAATAACATTATTCTCATACTTTTGTCTGAAAAGTCACAAAGTTCCTCGTGCGGTAAAAAAAGTAAGATTCCTTTTCATAACATGTGGTAAATTTCAAAAACGGGTAAAAAGGTCTTAAAAATTACATGAATTTTTTTTAGAAAACATGGGCATGGATGATAATAATAACCCCAGTAAATACATACAAATAACAATCTTGGATAAGAACGAGATTGGAATAGTTATCCCTTACCTTAGATTCGATATGATTCGTATGTATCCGAAACTCCTGTATAATGATTTAAATAATGTCATTGACTTATTATTGAATCATATTCATTGTTATGATATAATATATGGTTCACTTATGTCTTTATATTACTAGTTCTTTTGTAAATTCCATGTTAAAGAAGCATTTTGGGTAAAATCGTTTCATTTATCGTACGTGTTTCGACATGTTCTTCTTGATATTATTACTTATATCCTAATTTACTTAATTCCGTAATTTCAAACATGATTTATATATTATATATATTTTTTATATAAATATATATGATAGATCGATAAATGGAATGAAATACACCGTTCATGGAGACGGTAGGCCGTGCATACGAATGAACGCTGTTTTAGTTTTCTTATTGAATTAAATAGAATTAAGTAAATGGAACATATATGTAAATAACTCCAGTATCATTATTATTTAATATATTTCATGATTATTTATTATATATACTTTATAATCTTACATGAATGGTTAATCATGGAAAATGAATCTCATCGCGTTCGTGGAGATGGTAGTCTGTACGTACGCAGGAGCGATGATATCATTCCCATGATCGTGGAATGGTATTGAAGTATATGTATAATATATCAGAATAAATATTACTTTACAATTATCATATATAGTTATTTATTCACACCATTATACCCATCCAAGTAAGGTGGTGGTTGAAAACAGATTACACCACGACGTGGAGATGATATTCCCTACGTACACACGCACGGTTATTTCATTTTTTGTAGGATTGATAGAAGATTAAATTGGGTTGTTTCATATTTATAATAACATATAAGTATATGAGTGATATGTATGTTATTAATTTATGATGAAACCAATAAAGAAGAAGCAGTATAACAAGAATTAAATTGGAAATAATTGGTAAAGGATATTACTTCTTCTTTGACGCGGCTCTTCTTAACCTCATATTAAGGCACTAGGGATGGACTTTTTAGGAGACTAGAACCTCTATAATGTTTATATGTAATATTATAAGGGAAATGGTCAGGGTTTGGCCGAGCTTAAAAGCTCAAAAGTGTGTTAAGAGAGGAGGGAAGGGGTTCCCTTTTTATAAGGGAGGAGAGGGGCACTTTAGGAAAAACTTTAAATATTATTTTATAATAAAGTAATATTCGGTTTATAATATCTCCAAAATGATTTATTTTGAATCTAAAGTGGGGATGGGTTTAAATCCTCTCATCTAATAGGTTATAGACAAGTTTAGGTTACTATTTTAACCTTATCATTTAGATTTACCTCTAAGTTAAATAATTAACCTTTACCGTGTCTTCTTGTTTTATTACACTATATTGATAATAAACATACTATAACATGAAAAAAGAACCCCAAGTGGTTCATTATTAAAATATATATCCTTATGTAATTCATTTGGCTGAACCTTAGATTTTTAGGAATATAATTACAATTAATAATATAATATTTGTTTTACAAACTAATTTATGTCATTTTTTACACTATTTGGTAATTGATTTTTGTGAAAATCATAACAGCATGATTAGTTCAAAAAAAATTAATTAAATCATTACTAACATGTCATATTAACCTATAGAAATAGTTTAATTCATAAAAATCCAAAAATTTACATTTATTTGGGTATTTATATCATCAATTCTGTTAATATTTCATTAATAATGTATTTACTGCATCATCATTGTGTAATAAATATATTATATTATTTAATGTCTAAAAATTATAATTAAAATACTATTATGTAGGAATTATATTTATATTTCTAATGAGTATTTATTGTCGATTTTATATTATATATAACCCTATATTAAATATGTTTTAGTTATTAAACATTGATTTTAACTATTTTAACTCTTCTATAAATAAAATAATAATAAATGTCCTAATCTAATCCAAGTGGACCTAAAGGGAAATATTTTATTCCTCTTGTTGTTTTTGGTCGAATTAAACTAATCCAATAGAATTAGGACATGTTTTAGGGTAATAATAAAATCATTTTTACCCTTAATTACACTATTTACTTTTAACCATGGTAAATAAAAGTAAAAAGTTATTATTCAACAAAATTTATTTTTATCTTATTGAACCACATTTTACTCCATTATATTAACCGTGTCTCTTGGATTTTTGAAATTCCACTCACATAAGCGGTAAAAGGAATTTTTATGTAAATTTTCAAATTCTTCTAGGAGGTGGGTAAAAGACGGTGAAATGTTCAATAAAATTTTTATATAACTAAAATTATAATAAAATTACTCTAATGAATTACATTGAACTTATATCGGTATCATGTATCAATTTTGACTTAAAATTAATTTAAATAAAATAAATAATTACATAAATAAAAAGTCTGTTTTTAAATAGTTCCCTAGTGTTTTCAATATTCATATCACGACCCGCCTTCACCAAAAGGAGGGAAGGGTCAGTAGATTGCCAGTCCCTTCCTTCATTAAGTTGAAGGAGAGATAATTACCCCCGAGACCCGCCTTCAATAAATCCCGGACTCGCAACTAGCACCAAGGGTATATAAATTTCTCACAAATGGAAGGCATTAACCATTTTTGTGTTATAAGATCGAGAGATAATATGATGGAACTCAACAACACCAAGGTAAAAGAAAAGTGAAGCCAAAAGTATACCATTCACACATGCATGTTCCAAAAGTAAATCTATAGAGTACAAAAGGTGACTACATAGGTAAGTACTAAAGGATAAAAAAACCAGTAACTGCAACTACCCCAAAGGTCCGAGCTAGTATGGTCTTGCGCGATCCCCGAAGTCCTCCAGGAAACCTGAAAGCAGTTTTATATAAATAGGGTGAGCATACAAGTACACTCAGTAGGGAAAACCAATGACTCTCGTGCACAAGTGGGGGAACGTGCTAAAGTCCCGTGAGAAATAGGAGTAAACCAAACACCTATCAAGGTAAACTATCCACCCAAGCCTCACCAAGGAACACTTCCAAAATAACGCAAGTCAAGTAATATATATATTAAGAGCACATTGATGTTTGGGTACCCCACGCCACTTTCCCACTGGTTATTGAGACATCATACGCATCAGACCAATCCTGCCATTCTCATCGCAGTCCCACTGCCACACCTGCCCGCACACACTTGGGCCACAACTGTCACACGTAACCACGCATGAAAACACCTAGGCCAGAACAACCACCACCACGCCCGAAGACACCTGGGCTAGAAGATCCACTACCATGCCCGAATACACCTGGGCCTTATCCCGACGACACTTGGGAATCCCCCTGCCGCACACACCTGACCAACCGTCACACTACCCTGCTTGAAGGTTCTTGGGCTAATAATGGACCTCAGGCCATCACAGTCTGCCCGAAGATACTTGGGCTATCCGGGAAAGGGAGCAGAAAAGGAGCTAATAACCGGCCACTAAGAATAGTGTTGGGAAAAACACCCTCCCCCATGAAATGGGGGTGTTCGGCACTAAGTGATCAAATTGGATGGGGAACGAATAAGAAACACAAAGCTAAAAGTATATATATATATATAGGTAACAAGCACTCACCCAAGCTCAGTTTTTCTTCAAACAGCCTACAAATCACAACATCACTCAGGTCCGAGCCACGACACTGGCCAACAAAACCCATTTGTCCCATTCTTTTTTCATGTTCAGTAATAATGTTTAATTAAGTTTAAGCACTACTGGGCAACTAGTAAGCATAGGAACAAGTACAAGAAAGTAAACAGTCAAGCATCAACCATAACACGCACACCCGGTTCTCAACAAAAGAGGATCCCACCCCAATTCATGATATACACAAGGTAACCACCAGGTCTTAAAACTCACAACCACTGAATCCATAAAAACAGTGGATCCCATCCCGAATTCACACAACCACCGAGAGTATAAAAATAAGGGATCCCATCCCCTACCACGTCTCCAGCAATTGGCCCGTGAATGAAAACAACCAAACCACTGTCACCAACACTAAGCAGGGTCATGGCTGTATTTTCAGATTTAAAAGATTTAACACACTCCATGATTTAAATTACGTGTTTTGGCCAGGATTAGCACAGAAGGGATTGATCCTGGTGCTTTAAATTTATTTAGCCGGGTATACGTGATTAACCAATTTACTTTTCACGGTAGGAGTTTACAATGAGGAACAAGCTATTTAAAACACCACGATGGGTTCATTAGTGCACAGACAATGACCACCAACGGCCTCAATTTTCAGAAGGCGCAAGCCGACACAAATTAGAAAGATGATTTTAATATAAACAACATCAACGATCACAACCCCCCTTCATTCCTTATAGTATTTTTTCATTATCTTTATTTAGTTATGGTTTATCCAATTCTACAGAAAACAAAAACACACCCACCCCGCATGATACACAAAAGAGAGAGATCAAGGAGAAATTCCCTACTTGTTGGTTCAACGATCTAAGCTGAGGACATGGGAGGAACTTCATGGATAATGATGTGGCACACCCGATGCACCAGAAGCTGTTTGTGAAAATCCGTGATCGAGGAAAGGAGGAGCCACAGATAACCATTAGTTTATAAGAGCCACGGATGGTTGAGGTGAGAACATGAAACCGCGTAAGGTGCGGGGGTCGTGGGTTGACCACGCGGCTGGGCAGTTACACACAGATGACTCTCAGGATTTTTAGGAATTGATTATGGGCATTAAAAGGTTTTAAAAGGAGTAAAAGAATAAATTTACGTCGAAACTTATGTTGTGGGAGAGGAAAAGTCAGGTACTAGAAAAATAACGAAAACCTCAGCGAGGGGACACGGTGCCACCGTCACGGTGTCACTATTTTGGTGAAGCATCGCTTTGGAAATGTAATGGGCTAGGAGGATCCGGGCCATTAAATTAGATACCTCTTATATGATTCTCGTCCTCGAGAATCAAACCAAGAAGGAAAGAGTGGGTCCGAACAACCACCTCGAAAGATACCTCTTAGAAGTGAACCCATGCTAACAAAAAACACTTCTCTATCAAGAACCAAGAAACATACCATGCCAAACTGCTCGGGCATGTGGGTTGGGGAGTCTCCTCCCCCACATCAAGATATTATCCGCTTTGGGCAGCACTGACTCACTCGCACGGGTTTAATTGCATTCACCTTAATGCATCTTGATTAGGGGTCGGGCTCTCTCCTCCCCCATAGTCAGGGATTTTTACACACAAACAGAGGAATGAAAACCAGTACATTTCATAGCAAAAAAGGAAAAACATTCTACCACAACAGGTACAACAAGGAACAAAACTCAAAACAACACTGGGTACTGGGTACGCATCTGTGCTTCACTCTCTCACGTACTCTCCTCAAGCCCACCATGTCTCCACAACACACGAACCAAGGGGATGGTTTGCCCACGAAGCACCTTCTCCTTGCGATCCTCGATCATCACTGGTATCTCCACAAAGGTCACGTTGTCCTCGATGTCCGGCTCACCCCAATCAAGGACGTGTGAATCTTCTTGCAGATATCGACGGAGCTGGAACACATGGATGACACCATGTATACTCAGTAGCGGCGGTGGAAACACTAGATGATAAGCCACCTCGCCGACCCGCCGCAACACATCAAAGGGTCTGATGAACCTGGGAGAAAGCTTACTCCCCTTGTCGAACCTCCGCTGCCCACTCCGAGGAAAGACCTTCAAGAAAACGTGGTCCCCAACCTCAAACTCCAAGGGCCTCCTCCTAGTATCAGCATACGACTTCTATCAGTCCTGGTCCGCCTTTATCCTTTCCAGTATGAGTTGAACCATTTATGGCGTGCTTTGTGCCACTTCCGGGCCAAGGATGCATACCTCTCCTACTTCGGCCAAACACATAGGTGAACGGAATGTCCTCCCGTACAAAGCTTCAAACGGGGCCATGAAAATGGTAGAGTGATAGCTATTGTTGTAGGCGATCCCTACCAGGGGAAAGTATTGCACCCATGATTCTCCTAAGTCCAGAACACATGCCCACAGCATATCTTCCATGGTCTGGATGGTGCGCTCGGTTTGTCCATCTGTCTGGGGATGGAAAGCAGTGCTAAGGCATAACTGTATTCCAAAAGAATTTTTCAATCCTCTCCAGACTCACGAGGTAAACCATTCATCCCTATCCGAGAATATAGACCTCGGAACTCCATGAAACCGCACATCCTCATCCACGTACTTTCGTGCCAAAGCATCCACAGTACTCGACTCCCTGATCGCCAGAAAGTGAGACGATTTCGTCAAACTGTCCACTACCACCCAGATAGTGTCGTATCCCCCTTGGACCATGAGTAGTCCCGTGAATAAATTCATCAAGATTTCATCCCACTTCCACTCGGGGACATCTAGGGGCTACAGTAGGCTGTCTGGAACTTGGTGTTCAGCCTTCAGTTGCTGACACACTAAGCACTTTTCCACAAACTCTGCCACTGCTCACTTCACTCCAGGCAACCAAAACTACCTCTTCGGTCCCTGTTACATCTTGGAAACTCTTGGGTGTACCACCATGGGTGAGTTTTAGAACTCACTGAGAACCTTACCTTGCATCACCCCTAGAACAAACAACCTTTTCTGGAAAAGCATTTGGTTTTGACCATCCTATTTCCATCATTCCGGAGCATTTCCCTGGTCAACCCGGTCACACATCACTTCGCACTCCGGGTCTCCCCACTGAGACTCCTCCACTTGACGAAACAGATATGACTTCACTATGATCTGAAATAGACAACCTCTACCTCTAGCCATCCTCGCATCCAGGTGTAAAGCAGCCAACTCCTCTATCACCTTCCAGGCGTCCACCGACTCTTGGACCGCATCCTTCTGCGTCTTCCTAATCAAGGCATCAGCCACGAAATTTCCCTTTCCCTCAGTATAATAGATCCCGAAGTCGTAATCCTGGAAGAACTCCACCCATCTCCGCTATCGCAAGTTTATATCCCGCTGGGAGATGATATACCACAGCCTTTTGTGATCTGTGAAGACCACAAAGTGCTCTCTGATGAGGTAGTGCCTCCATAACTTTAGCACAAAAACGACTGCTGCTAACTCCAGGTTGTGGGTGGTGTAATTATGCTAATGAGGGCGTAGCTTCCTGGACCCATAAGAGATCACCCTGTGTCGTTACATCAACACACATCCCAATCCCTGTCCTGAAGCATCACATAACACCTCATAGGCCACCCCTTCTTCTGGTAATCTCAGCACTGGGGCACTAACCAACTTCTCCTTTAGATAATTTAAGGCTGACTCGCACTGCTCACTCCACCCGAAAACCTGGTCCTTCTTGGTAAGGGCTATCAAAGGGGATACTACTCGGGAGAATTTGAGTACGAACCTCCGATAGTAACCTGCCATCCCAAGGAAACTACGGACCTCTGCCACAATCTTGGGTGCTGCCCAAGAAACAGCCGCCTCAACTTTTGAAGGGTCCACCGCTACCCCCTGCTCGGACACCACGTGCCCGAGGAAGTGCACTTCCCGTGTCCAGAACATGCATTTAGACAACTTACCATAGTGCTAATGATGTCGGGGGACCTCCAATACTGCCCTCAGGTGCTCTGCATGGTCCTCTTTTGACCTCGAATAGATCAGGATATCTTCGATGAACGCAACCACGAACTGATCCAAGTACTCCCAGAAGATGGATATCATAAGCCCCATGAACATAGCCGGGGCGTTCGTAACGCTGAAGGGCATGAATACAAACTCGAAGTGTCCATATATGCATCTGAACGCCGTATTCGGGATGTCTCCCTCCTTCACTCTCAGCTGGTGGTACCCAGACCGCAGGTCGATCTTTGAGAACGATCCTGCCCCTTTCAGTTGGTCGAAAAGATCGTCTATCCTCGGAAGAGGGTAGAGATTCTTGATCGTCACCTGATTCAGCCTCCTGTAGTCTATGAACAACCTGAGACCACCATCTTCCTTCTTTGCAAACAAAACTGGAGCACCCCACGGTGACGCACTCGGGCAAACATAACCCCTCTTCATCAGATCTTCAATCTGGATCTGCAACTCCCTTAGCTCTGAAGGTGCCATCCGGTAAGGAGCCATCGAGATGGGACGAGCGGCGGGTTGCAGGTCTATCCCAAACTCGATATCACGTCAAGGGGGTAGAGTCGTCACCTCCGCAGAGAAGAGGTCCATAAACTCACGGACGATCTCTGGCACTTCCACCATTTCAGCGACTATTGATTCCACTGTCAGCTCGGCCAACAAGGAGAGCAGGGGTTCCTCTCACCTGTTTCCCTTCTGACTGCTCTGCTCACCGGTGAAGGTAACACGCTGGCCTTCCATGTCTGAGAACACAACCCTTCTTCGGAAACAGTCGATGATGGCACCCACAGAAAATAGCCAGTCGATGCCTAGGATTACATCGTACGACTGAATCTATAGAAGAAGAAGATCCCTAAACGACTGATGTGTCCCTGTCATTCGTCTACAGCCCTGAAAAACAAACAAAAAGTTGGTCTGACCTCCGACTGGTGTTCTCAAAACTAGGGGCACTGGAAATCTATCCGCATATAAATCCAAGGCACGGGCTAGACTGGGTACAAAAAAGGAGTGCGAAGCTCCGGTATCGAACACGGAAGAAGCAAGAGTGCTAAACAGACTGATCGTGCCTTGAACAACCTCTGGCCTTGCTGGAACTGCTACCTCTGCAGCGTGCAACTGTCCACGCCCAGATCCTCTGCCCCTCGGCTGCCGGCCACCTCCCTGACCACGCCCCGTTTGAGGACCTTGAGGTGCGCCCTGAGGTCAGCCTCCTCCTCCTACATCTGCCCTCGGAGGAGTGGGAGGTCGTTGTCCCTGCTGCTGCTGCTGGGAAGGTCTGGCTGGAAGATGCTGCTGGGGTGGGTGGAGGGGTTGTCTACCACCGCCGTACTGCACCCGGTCCGAGCACTGACTCCGGAGATGTCCAGGGGTCCCACAAATGAATCACTGCGGTCATGGGTCCGAATAAAAGGGGCGAGGACCAGGGGATCGAAACTGAAACTGTTGTGGTCTACTCCCTACTGGTCAGAACCAAGAGGGTCCTGACACTGGAGGCCTGGTGCTGACGGCCTTCCCCTTCGATGGTCCCAGCTAGATCCCCTCTCATGACACTCCTCCTAGAGCATGCATCCTCTCCACCACTTCGGCCTTCTTCTGGATCTCCATGTACGTCGGCAGGGTAAAGGGGGTAACAACTTACTGGAGGGAGGGTCGGAGTGCCCCCTCCAAACACCTTGCCCGAGACTCCTCGTCGGGAAAGAGGTCTGGAGTAAAACATAAGAGGTCCTTGAACTTGATCCCTAGCTCCCTCACGGACATACTCCCCTGCTGGAGAGAGAGTAGCTCCTTTCTCTTTTCTGCCTTCATCGTCGAGGAGAGGAATTCTGCCCGGAACTCCCTCTCGAAATCTACCCAAGCCACCTCAGCCTCTCTCATCTCCCCAAGGTAAAGCGTCCACCACTGACGCGCCGCTCCCCGCATCTGACTGACATCCAGAGGAACCCAATACTCGGTCGGGGCCTGAATCAGGCCGAATGCTATAACTAGCACCTTTAGCCATCCTTCCATCTCCATGTCGGAGGTGCTGCCCTCGTACTTCTCAAGGGCCTGTCGCGGGAAGGCCCGAAGAGTCTTCTGCCACTGGTCGTCCTCTTCCTCTCGATCAGATCTCTTCCGATCGGCCAAAGTAGTCTATGGGGCCTCGATTGCCTGTACCACATGTGGTCGCCATCTAGGTGCCATAGCTGCAAAGTAAACAAGAATACCTAAGTCGAAGTAGTGCCGAATATCGTTCTTAAGACTTCTAATTTTTTTTATTTATTCTTAATTCCCAATACATCCCAGAAACACAAGAACACAAGTCATTATGATGCATGTACCTTTCCTAGGGTATCTACACTCCAATCAGTGTGGCCTCACTTGGTTGTTCGGTAGGTCCAGAGTCCTTGCATTGGATCACGGGGGGGGGGGCTAAAATCCTATGTCCTAGCCGGTCTTCCCTGGCCTAACTCACGCACCAAGGACACCCAACACTGTTGCCTTACCATTTCATGAAATCCTCACTGTGCCAAACTGCAGACTCCATCCTATCTCTCAACCATCAGCCTTTGATACCATTCTGTCACGACCCACCTTCACCAAAAGGAGGGAAGGGTTAGTAGATTTCCAGGCCCTTCCTTCATTATGTTGAAGGAGAGATAATGACCCCCGAGACCCTCCTTCAATAGATCCCGGAGTGGCG
The DNA here is from genome assembly GCA_963277665.1 of Viscum album. Lineage (NCBI taxonomy): Eukaryota > Viridiplantae > Streptophyta > Magnoliopsida > Santalales > Viscaceae > Viscum > Viscum album. The sequence continues at coordinate 36,570,935 of OY728157.1, read as the reverse complement.
ACTAGCACCAAGGGTATAGAAATTTCACACAAATGGAAGGCATTACCCCTTTTTCTTTTATAAGATCGAGAGATAAGATGATAAAACTCCACAACACCAAGGTAAAAGAAATGTGAAGCCAAAGTTAAACCGTTCCAACATGCATGATCCAATTGTAAAGCCACAAGGTACAAAAGGTGACTACAAAGGTAAGTACCAAAGAAGAAAAAAAACAGCAACTGCAACTGCCCCAAATGTCCGAGCTAGTATGGTCCTATGCCATCCCCGAAGTCCTCCTGGAAACCTGAAAGCAGTTTTTTATATGTAGGGTGAGCATACAAGTACACTCAGTAGGGAAAATCAATGACTCTCGTGCACAATTGGGTGAACGTGCTAATATCCCGTGAGAAAAAGGAGTAAACCAAACACCTATCAAGGTAAACTATCCACCCAAGCCTCACTAAGGAACAATTCCCAATTAACGCAAGACAAGTAATATATATATTAAGAGCACATCGATGTTTGGGTACCCCGTGCCAATTTCCCACTGGTTATTGAGACATCCTATGCATCGGACCAATCCCGCCATTCTCACCGCAGTCCCACTGCCACACCCGCCCGCACACACCTAGGCCACAACCACATGCAGTCCCACTTTCGAATTCCCGCCCACACACACCTGGGAAAAAATTGTCACATGTAACCACGCTTGCAAACCCCTAGGCCAGAACAACCACCACCACGCCTGAAGACACCTGGGCTAGAACATCCACTGCCATGCCAGAAGACACCTAGGCCTCATCCCGAAAACACTTGGGAAACCACCTGCCGCACACACCTGACCAACCGTCACACTGCCCCGCCCGAAGGATCTTGGGATGATAATGGAACTCAGGCCATCACAGACTAGCTGAATATACTTGGGATATCTGGGAAATGGAGCAGAAAAGGAGATAATAACCAGCCACTAAGAATAGTGTTCAGAAAAACACCCTCCCCCATGAAATGGGGGTGTGCGGCACTAAGTGCTCAACTTGGGTGGGGCACGAATAAGAAACAAAAAGCTACAAGTATATATATATAGGTAACAAGCACTCACCCAAGCTAGTTTATTCTTTAGATAGCCTACAGATCACAACAGCACTCAGGTCTGAGCCACGACTCTTGCCAACAAAACCCATTTGTCCCATTCATGTTTCATGTTCAGTAATAATGTTTAATTATGTTTAGGAACTACTGGGAAACTTGTAAGCATAGGCACAAGTCTAGGAAAATAAATAGTCAATAATCAACCATAACGCCCACACCCGGTTCTCAACAACAGAGGATCCCACCCCAATTCGTGATATACACAAGGTAACCACAGAGTCTTAAAACTCACAACCACCGAATCCATAACAACAGGGGATCCCATCCCCAATTCACACAACCACCGAGAGTATAAAAATAGGGGATCCCATCCCCTCCCACGTCTCCATCAATTGGACCATGATAGAAAACAACCAAACCACTGTCACCAACACTAAGCAGGGTCATGCCGGTATTTTCAGATTTAAAATATTTAACACACTCCATGATTTCAATTCCTTGTTTTGACCGGGGTTAGCACAGAAGGGATTGATCCTGGTGCTTTCAATTTATTCAGCTGAGTATACGTGATTAACTAATTTACTTTTCACATCAGGAGTTTAGAATTAGGAACAATCCATTTAAAACACCACGATGGGTTCATTGGTGCACAGACAACGACCACCAATGGCCTCAATTTTCAGAAGGCGCAAGCCGATACAAATCAGAATAATGATTTTAATATAAAAAACATCAACGATCACAACCCCCCATTCATTCCTTATAGGATTAGTTCATTATCTTTATTTAGGTCTGGTTTATCCAATTCTATAGAAAAAAAACATTCCCACCCCGCATGATACACAAAAGAGAGAGATGAAGGAGAAATTCCTTACTTATTGGATCAATGATCTAAACTGAGGCCGGGGGTGGAACTTCATGGATAAAGATGTGGTGCGCCCGATGCACCAGAATCTGTTTGTGAAAATCCGTGATCGAGGAAAGGAGGAACCACGACTAACCCTTCGTTTATAAGAGCTGCGGACAGTTGAGGTGAGAACGCGAAACCGCGTAGGACGCGGGGGTCGTGGGTTGACCACACGGTTGGGCAGTTACAGACAGAGGTCTCTTGGGATTTTTAGGAATTAATTATGGGATTTAAATGGTTTTAAAATGAGTAAAACAATAAATTTACATCGAAACTTATGTTGCGGGAGCGGAAAAGTCAGGTACTGGAAAAAGAAAGAAAAGCTCGGTGAGGGGACACGGTGCCACCGTTACGGTGCCATCGTCACGGTGTCACCCTCACGGTGTCACCCTCACGGTGTCATGGTTCCATGGTCACGGTGCCACCGTCATAGTGCCACCGTCACGGTGCCACCGTCACGGTGCCACCGTCACGGTGCCACTATTTTGGTGAAGCCTCGCTTTGGCAATGTAATGGGCCAGGAGGGTCCGAGCCATTACAATTCATCAAAAATTGAATGTTTTCAAAAAAACAAAAAATTCACCCTAGGCTAATTTCGATATTCTAAATCCAAAAATGAAGTCCATTTTGAAAGATAAAAATTTTAAAAATTCAGAAAATGTGTATTACTATTCATAACTGCTAGTTTATATAATATTTTAATAATATCTCGTTTAGGGAAACTTGGTATTGTGTACTACACACGCTATCAAAGAAATTCTTGATTGCATGTACTGCAAGCCAAGTCAAGGTTGCGTGTAGTGAAAGAAATGTTTGGTGTTGCGTATAACATAATAAAAATTTATTTCATTTATAAATTAAACAAAATCTATACTTAATGTTGTGTTAAATAATTTCCACAAAACGAACTTGAAATTGTGTGTAACATGAGCCAAGAATAGTGTTGCGTATACTACATGCTAATACGGTGTTTCGTATAGTAAAATCTAATCATAGTGTAGTGTATAATATAAGACATAATATTAATTAAAAATAATATATCTCATAAAATCTAGAGGTGTTACAATGTCACCAATGAAATTATAAATCTCATAGTTTTTTAATAAGAATACACCATTATATATTACCATAAAATATTATTTTTCCTACCATATTATAATATAATCAATTTCGTTCCATATATATAATATTAAATCTTTTTAAACATGAATATTAAAAAATAATCCTATAAATATATATTTTTTGTTGTCTTTGGGAAATTAGGAATATAATTCAATAATTTTTTAATTAACTATTTAATATTTTATTTCCAGATTCTTATCTTTATTGTAGACATCACTATTCTTCTTTCACATCATTAAATATCCTCGGGACATACATATAGAGTGAGTGAGAAAAAAATCCTATTATGTGCATAAATATAAAAAAATGGATCGAAATACCAAGATATTTTGTAATTCTAACATGTAATCAATAAAGGGAAGGATAGTAAACCATCACATAGAAATATGTAATTATTGATAAGATGTTATATGATCTTTCAAATCATAAAATTAATAATATTTTTTCATAAACATAATACAATTTAATATAAACACATTTTGAGGCTCACTAGAAAGACAATATAAATTAATGTTATTGGCTCATTTCCCATGCATTATACATAGTATCTGATGAGATGTGATTATTAAAAAATCAATTAGTGAATCTAAATAATTCTATGACCACCAATTGAATCATATTGTTATATTACTATGTGATTGATATAGAAAATAAACATACCTTAATCATAAACATGTAATAAATCCTTGAGAAAGTAATTGGTTACATAATGACTTCAAAAGGTCTAGTCAAATGGTAAATATTTTTGATAAAATAAATAAATAAGTGAATATAACAAATAATTTTATAAATTTTTATAATAAAAAGGTAATAATTTATTTTAGGATTTCAAGGATGAAATGAAATTGGGGTAAAAATATAGGATGGGATTGGAAAAAAGATAATGAAACATGATAAGTTACCTATATAAGATTTATTTAGTCTGACATAAAGGAATAATAAATAAGGAAAACATGATTGAATGAATATCCCCAGAAAAAATTAATAAAAAGAAAAAATAATGTTTAAAATGGAATAAAATATGAAAAATATAAATATAAATATAGTAATATAGTTAGTGGACCTAAGGTTAAAATGTGTATTTTTTATCATTTCTATCATTTATACAATAATAATCACATAATCATAAAAAAGATTCACTTTCCATGGAGTTTATCTATGTAAAAAAGTTATTAAATTTCATCCATTCAATATCTAATAAAAAATACTACATTATAATTAATTAAACATATAATCTTCTATATAATTTCTTATGGATGTCGAAAAAAATGAAGGATCACAAATTTATAGTAAGGGAAAACACATCTATGATTAATTAAATGTTATATAATATGAATGTTAAAGAAAAAAGAAAATTCGATAAATTTATGATGAAAAATGACCTAGTATCATAAGATGTAATAAAAATGAATGTGATAGAATCATTGATCTAGGAAAAAAACATAAGACATTAGAAATGTCGTTATTATTCGCAATAAACATATAAAATGTATTAGAAATATGTAGAAATATTGATTATCCATTAACGAAAAATATCGATATGTCATTAGATTCAGATATAGAAAAATAAAATTATAACAAACCATATCATTGTGATTAAACATAGTCACTCTCATGCATTATGTTGTGAAAAACCCAAATCTTGTTCAAATATTATGTTGTGAGAAACTCCAATCAGCCTCATGCATTGGGTTTTTAATAAAACCAATCTTGTATAATTTTTATATCATTATCTCATGAGATAATACAATTTAATAAAAAATTTGGAATAAATATAGGACCACACCCGTCACATTATTAAAAAAATTAAATATTTTTTTGACATGAACATGTCATCCTGAAAACCCAATGAATATAAATTTTTTTTCTTAACATATCCAAATGGTATAACATAATAAGATATCAAAAGTAGATCAGTTGATAGAAAAAATGTAACATAAAATATAACATAATAATAATTTAATAGAGATCATGAAAATTTATCCATATAAATTATATACTTTAGATATAAAGAATTAAATTGATGGGATGTAATGGAATAGTGTTTTTAGAAATCATTTTTATATTTTTCATAAATGGGAAGGTAACAAGTAACTTTTAAAAATCAATTAATATAATGAGAAGAAAATTATTTATAATAATTAACATTAGAAGAGTCCTTAACAAGGTAACATTTAAAAGAAATAAATTTTATATAAATAAATACTTGAATGGAATATAAGAATATATAAGCATAAAAAGAAATTCATTTTTAGGTTTTAGATTGTTTTAATAAAAAATTAAAAACCACGAAAGTGTTTTTTAAATTGATAAGGAGAAATATGTGGTATAAAAAATAATAAATATTTGTATTTCAAACAAATAAAATAATAAATTTTTATAAGATATAATACACGCATGTAAGAGAAAGAGTCATTAGAAAGGATGATTTTTATTTTTAACATCATCATTTTTTAATAGAGTGAAATTCAAAAAATTTGATGATTATGATGTAAATATTTTATTACCCTAGAGACATATAGAAAATAACATATATAATTGATTTATAAAACAATGAAATAAGCATTAAAAAGCATTGTCAAGGAATAAATTATATGACCTAATGAAAAAGAAATTTAACTCATAAAACCCTCATTAATTTTTTAAGATTTGTACCTCTTGAAAGAGTAATGATATTATGGATTTTTATATTTAATTAAATTAATGAATAAAATAATACAAATTAATATTTTATAATTAAATACACTTTAAAAAATTGATAATGTGGTCCATATAAAAAATCTATCAATAAAAGAAAATTGATATTGGAATCTATTTACCATGGAATCCTTAGTCAGTCAAGCCCTGAACAAGTTTTAAAATAAACTAAAACTTGTTAATCATATATTTAATAATTTTATAAATATTGAATAGATTTTATATTAATAATGTTATTGTTTTATTAAATAATTATTACATATTTTTAGTTATTATTCATTATCATGTTTATTAGTTTTAACAATTCCTTTTTCGATTTTGGGTGCTGGATTTAGTTATTAGACATATTCCTAATTTTAACAACAAAAGAGACATATAGATTTAGATTATTAATAATTATTTTGTCAAAAAAAATAAATATCATTCTATTTTCCAAAATATATATAAATTATGAAATATATCCTTGTAAACTAATTTTTTTATTAAAATAGTTTTCATCAATTAGTGTTAATATCATCAATATAGTGGTAAATTTAACATCAAATAGTATTAACCATTTAATAAATGTAATAATTATTTTTTATATAATTTTTTTAGACAGTCATGTAAAGAAGTAATGAAAAATTAAATACGTATTCTATGGTGGCGGTGAACTGACTATAACTTGGGTGATTTTTTTATTATACAATGTATGTGTGATAGGTATATAGTTTTAATTAATTAAATATGATAAAATTTTATTTTATTATTTATAATTATTTAATTATATTAAAATATATAGAATGGTTACATATGTGGTATAACAAATAAATTAACATAATTGAAAATAAGTGATTATGAATTCTTACTTTAATGTTTGGTATGACTCATCTTCCAATTAGGTTAATCTTTTGATGAATAATCTTTTGAGGAAACCAGAACCTTTTGGATTTGGATTAGAGTATTGGGAATGTTTTTTGGTATACTTTGGTTGAAATAATAGGCTTTATGTGGGAAGAGAACTGGGGTGGTGAAGGGGGTCCTTTTATAGGTGAGTGGAATCATTTTTTTTAATTTTTTTAATATTAAAAGGATTTTATTATTAGATAAAGGTGGTTAAATATAAATAATTTGTGATTAAAATAGAAATAAGTTTCAATAAATCCCTAAAAAATTCATTTTGATATGATTTATGTGGATAATTTAGACTTTACCACATGATTTAATGATTTTTTCTAATTTTAAATATTATTATAGTGGAAATTCAATCCTTGGAAAATTATTTTTATGTAATTAAAATTTAATTGAACTTTAAACATAAAATTTATTTGGATAATTCCAAATATATAAACTATTTTATCAAATTAAATTTAAAATAATTATAAATATTAATTTCAATATAATTATGAAAAATGAAATAAAATTGTTTTTAAAAAGAAAGTGTTTTTAATCAAAAAATTAATTTAAAAATATTTCAACCAAATATTTAGAATATTATTTATAATAATGATATATAATTTTTTAATAGTTAATAATTGAGGTTTATTTTTTTTCAAACCTATCCAAGACATAGTGGAATCATGTGAATTTAAAATTAAGGGAAAAAGGGAAAAAAATTCTTTCTTAGAATTAAATATAACATTGGTTTCAAAATTTATATCGTAGATTTTTAAATTCCACATATTAATTTTAAATGAATTATATTAGTTCATAAATAAAAATTTAGATTACAAAAATCTATGTTTTTTATATTAATGGAAATAACATGATGATGTAATAAACGTTAAAGTATTTATATCAAATATAGTTTCACTATTCACTAAAGATAACCTTTTTCGAAAAACAATTGTTAAAAGTAACCCTATGAAAAAACTAAAATGATGAATACAAATGATAATTTCATTACATAAAATTAAAATTCTAATATTTACGAATATAAATATTAATTGTAAAAATAACAAATAATGAAAAATATTATTATTAAAATATTACATATAATCTTTATGACTTTATAATATTATATTATCTAAATTTATAGTTAAATATGGGTTAATTTATTTTTCTATAAACTGAAACCTTTTATTATAGTAATATTTTAAAGGTATTAAATTATTTTTATTAAATTAAGAAATAATAAAATTTTAGAAAAATAAATTTCATTAATGAATAAAACATTTTATTGTTGTTCAAAATACATTTATTAAATAAACCCATTATAATTTATTTTATATTTAATTTATTTTAAAAAAATATAAACCAAATAATGAGAAAAAATATAAAATTATTCCATTACATGGTCATATCATCCAATCTTCTACATTAAACACCCATTAAGACCTTCACCTATGACCAACGGGTAGGATATATACATGTGGCTGTTGTAGGAGGTGATTTAGTTAGGAGGAATCTCGTAGTGATTTCCATAATCATAAACATCCTCTACAGATGATTTTTCTAAACCCATACTTAATGATGTTTAATTTGGACTTTTTCTTTAGAAAATACATATGATGTTACTTCCCTTACATGCTTAGAAAAATGATCTTCATTAGGAGGATTCTAATTACATAATGCATTTTATTATCTTATTTTTATAGATCTCATTATACATTAACCTCTATTTATTCATTCTTATTAAAATTAAATTTTATAAATTTCCCATTTAATTGTTTAATTAATATATCTTGTTTCATTTTTTTCTTTTAAGTGTGAAAAGTTATATCGATAAAAAAATATTTTAAAATATTTTTATTCTAAAATAATGGGTTGTTCTATTCTCACCTTCATAAAATGAATTCATTACTAAAAAATTTATTAAATAGAGAAAAAATGTACATGTACTTGTTTATCATTATACATTCTGTTTCCCGCATAGCTGCCTCAATATTATGATTTTACTATAGAACTACAATTAGTTGTGTTGTCTTGTTTGGCAGTACATTATCTATTATATTCAAATTAATCATTAGTTTTTTCTTCTTAAGATATTTAATTTTCTAAGGATATGAATTACAAGTTCATCAAATGATAGTGATCCATTATTTACATCCATAAATGTGATATACGGATCATCTACCAAATAATAGTTGGGGGACGCAAAAATAGATAATATATTCTACCTAAATGATGATAAAACTCTATGGAACATTTGTATTTGTGGCCCAAAATTCTCATCGTAATTTTTTTTCATTATATTGAATATATATTATAAAAAATATTATCACTAACATAATATTCTATATCTCCACAACAGTCATCATCATATATTTATCCCATAATTTTCACTACTTTAATGTGTTGGTGAATGATTTATATATTCTTCATTATTTTAATGACATTACTGTGTCGAGAATGTTTTCATTCATCTTTATCATCCCACCATCACTATGTTATTTATCCCCTACCATATAGATCCTTATATAAGTCCATTTAGATACTATAGTGGAAATAGTTATTATATGAGAACATAACCAGTGGACGATTTTAGCCACATCTTCCTTGGAATTTAATTCAGTAAGATATTAACATATCCTGTCGTGTTTTAAATGGCCCTTAGAAATTGGAAATTTGTTTTGAGGAATAAATTTTTTACTATATATCATAATTATATCTAATTCTTATTAAATTACAATCAATAATTTTTATGTAAAACATGGAACTTGATCAGATACAGTAATCATTTTCACCCCAGACATCCTTTCCACTACATTTATTTATAATTTTTAATGTTTATTGATGAAAACATTACCTCATAATGAAGATTCAAAACTATATAATTCAATAAAACACTACATAGAAGGAATTATATCTATCAAATTTCGTATAATGACCAAGGAAAAATTCAATTGTGATATTATCAAATTTTAAAACAACTATATGTAATTATTGTAATTACAATATTGTATATAATATTTTGACTCTATATTCTATATACTGAGAGTCATGATACATATACTAAAATCCCCAACATCATGTTGTCCAATAAATAATTCATATCTCTATACATATTTGTGCTTCCATGATGAATAGATAAAGATGAAATTTCATTATTATCTAACAGATCCCTCTTTAAATCTAGTTTTAAATGGAAACATATTTATTATTTGATTCATAAATCACTTCAACTTCCAATGTTGAACTCTAGAAAGCATACTACCTTCATATGTTGATCCATGACATCTTTATATAACTCATTGATTTATATTGATATATAGTTGTGAAATTCTTTAGGAACAGTTCGGTTTCATCCCTACTATTATGATTTCAAAGTCCATCCTTGGAATATTTATAAATATTGGGTTCTTTTAAAAAAAATCAACGATTATGTAGTATGTTGTTTTCAACCTAGAGAAACTGCCACCTTTTCCCCATTCCTAGATGGAAATGTATTGATAAATCATTGATTATGATTATGTATTACCATATCCTTTGGAACAAGATTAACCCCATCAACTGAATATATACATTAAATAATTATGATTTTTATATATATGAAAAAAATATTTTTTGGATAATTTTGAGAAATTATTATTCCAATGATTAATACCACCATCATAAAATCCTAAAATAGGTAATTCTACTCATGGGATATTAATTTTCATGAGGCACAAGCTATTACCTTTTCTATTATTCATAATAATATATCATAAGTCCCTCTATGATAAAACACTCTATATTAAAATTGCTTCTCCATTATAGGTTAATGTGAGTATTGTTGCAATATTTAAACACATCTTTAGTTCCATGAGTATTTCATCCCATTATTTTATTTATAATAACATTACTCTTTGACATGTTAGATTGGTTATAGGATTTGAAAATGATAATAAATATTTCAAAAAGCATTGATAGTATTTGGATGGCCCCACAATACTATGGATATCTTTCATAATTGTTTTTATGGTCCATTATTCGATCACACATATCTTTTATAGATCCAAAGATATACCATATAATCTGATTACATGTCCCAAAAAAGATACTATTTGTATCTGAAACCCACAATTGATGAATTTGGCATACAATTCCTTCTTTTTAATGGTATCTATCATAATCCTGAAATACTAATCTTGTTTTTAAAATCTCTTAGAATATATGACAGTGTCGTATATAAATACGACTATATTTGTTTTAGGTATTCTCTAAAGACATTTTCATTTAGAACCATAAAGATTATAGGTGAAGTTTTTATGTCCAAAAGGCTTCAGTATGAATTTATTGTGTAAGAATCTTAAAACAAATCTATATTGGGTATATATTTTCTCTTTATAAATAATTAGTGGTATTTGAATAAATAATATAACTTCTTGAAGTATTTATTCCCTCGAAATTGAACAAAAAATTATTAATATGTGGTAAAGGATACTTTTTCAAGTTCATACTTTTTTTAATATAATCAATGCAATGTATATTGATCCATCCTTATTAATGAAATTCAGGAATAGTCCACCCTATAGTGAAGAACATTGGTTTCTAAAACAATTTTCAATATTCTCTTGATGTTTTTTCATTAATACCACTAATTAAATTAGGTCCATTCAGTAAGGACACTTTGATATTATTATAGTACTTGTTATGAATTCAATTTAAAACTCAACTCCATGATCGAGGGTAACACTGATTAGTTATTATACAAACACATCAATGAACTCTTGTATGATTTACATATATCTAATTCTGTATTCCTCCCCAATCATATTAGATATGTATTAAAATTTATTGGGTTCCATGACCCATATTATGGATGTTTTTTCGTAAGGGTGTTCATAATAATATTACATTGATAGTTTATAATATGATGATTGGGGATATATAATTAGATTTAACTTTCCCAATAATTGTTCCGAGATCTTTGTAGGGAGATATAATCCATGCACAATATTACATAAAATCCTACAATATAAAGAGGTACTAGAATTGTATGAAATATATTCCCACAAACCCCAGTTACGGAAGAGTTATGTACAATGGATACAGTCATCACCCCATAGTTTGTTTTCATAAATGATTAAACATCCAGTATTTAATATAATTAATCAAAATTCATTGAATCAATTTATTCATTGATATAATTCATTGAAGAATTATCAAATTTTACATGTTTTGTATCTAGAGGATAATAAATGTAATGTTAACCACTAAATTATCATCGATCACTTTAGTTTTAGTGATTTAACAGGTTCTTCCATGTTCTCTTGTCCATAGTGGCTATGATTGTAAATAATATTAATTATCCCTTAGATTAGTTAATTGATTTTTATTAATTCAAAAGATACCTATATTTGATATTTTCATGTGTGGGGTGTACATTACATGAGACCATATTCTCTTTTTTTTTAATTTTCCCTTTTATATTGCATCAAAAATTATGAGAACAAGGGCATACTTTATCACATGTAAATTAAGTATCCAATCCCATAAAACTATTTTATTTTTATTTCTCTAATATTTTGTGCATATGGGTGGTTGATGTTTTCTGATATCTATTATATTTTCCATTTTATTTTCCATAAAACTCTATTCTCCATTCTTTATCTCTAAATCCAAGGAAATAATTAAATTCTCTGGTTTCCATTCTGACCTTTAGTGAATGTCAAAAAAAATTATAGCTACAATATAATCTTATTGATAATTACTTTAGAATATTTGGTTTAAGACCACAAAAGAAAAAAATTATCTTACTTTTATGATCTATAATAAAATTGGATTCATACCATTTTAGTCTCATGATGTTCACATCATATATACCAATAGAATCATCCTACTATTGTTTTAAATCAATGTATTATCAATATATTTTTATGAAAAGAGTTTGGGTAAAATATTTCAGAAAGAATGTTTTATTTTATCCTCTATTTAAATAGATGGAACTTAATAATATTTCATCTTATTTATAATTACATTCCATTATTATAAATATTCTTCTTCTAAATAATAAAAATATAATACAACATTTTCTTCCTATCAAAAATATATATGGTAAAATATATGTTATATAATTTAGATCTGTTACTTAATGAGCAGTGGATTGATAAACCCACTATAGGAAGGTGTATGTTGTAGTATAAAAGAATTTATTCAATGTTTCTCCATCCATTGTTTTCATGAAAGTTCAATAGGATTTGTGTTATTATTCATAACCATCGAGAGAATTTTCATATAGGCGTCATGTAATCTCTGATTCTATAAGTTCTAATAATTGAAAAAATGCCACATTTTCATCACCCAGTTCTTCAATGTTTCCACTATTTACTTTAAAACAAATGGTTTATATTATGAGGAAAAAATTATATCTTACAAAACCATTGGAATTAATTTTATGAACTAGAATAGTACATATTATGATTTATAACCCAATGAAATATTTTTTTTATCCTATGAAACATTTTGTTTATCCTAGGATTATTTACGTTGTGTTTTCATGGGATTATTAACCAAAACCAAAAAAAATAAAAAGAACTGTTTTAGTAACTAAATGGAATCAATCCTAAAATGAATATATTTTATATCATTACCATAATATAATCATTAATAATCACATAATAACAGAACCAAAGAGATTTGTTCCTTTAAATATTATATGCATAGATATCTAATGACATGTTTCAACTTTAACATATCCCTTAAAAATTTCTACTTTAAGTATACTTATACTACTAGTCATGTATATAATTTCATAGGGAAGTGTAAAATGAAAGAAAAATTATTCTCAAATGCTCATCAGGGGAATAATAATGAACGGGTTATTAAGGATTATAATATAATCATGTGAGGAAACATGGATGTGGGAAGAACATCTAGTTAAAAAGAAAATGTGATCATAACTCTTAATAATACTTCATGGATAAATAACAATGATTATTAAATTGGAACATCAAAAAATAAAAAATTCATTATTAAGGCATAAATGTTAAACAATTACTTTGAAACATGTCACAATAACCATGAACCATGAAAATATATCATATTTATATGGAATAACATGTGAATTTACCATAAGAATAAGAATAGTAAATAAAAACATTATAATCATACCCATTCAGGGCCATTCATTATGTTGTGAACAAACCCAACCATATCCACCCATTATGTTATATGAAAACTCAATTATGTGTTTGCACTCTGTTGTTAAGGAATTTAATCAATTCCGTGTATAAAATAATTATATCCTAATATATAATTAATTAGCCAATAAACTATGCTGATATAAATGAAAAAATCCATAAAAAATTTTGAATCCATATATATATGTTCCACATCAAATCAATCAAGAAAATCATTATAAAAACACATGAATATAAAATGGGTTTCATATCATAAATAAATTGTATCATGTAACATAACATCCAGATTAGATCGATAGATGCCCAAAATTTAACCTCAAAGAAAAATTATAAAATAATTTTTTGAAAATCATGAACATTACACCATAATATGTAGTTCCTTTACATTAATACATGGAAATTGAAGTGAATTAATGAAACACGTTATTCAAACATAAATTTTATAATTATCTAAAAGTAGATGTAGTGACTCTCATTTTAAATTCCTTTTCATTATTTTTAATGGAAGAATTTATAAAAAACACATTATAAATAATCATAATAATTGAAATTAGAATAAAAAAATTAATTTTATTTAATTATGTTTAAATTTTATGATAAAAACATATGACCATGAAAAGACAAATATTTTATATTTTAGATAGTTATAATGAAAAACACACATTGAAGAAATAGTTAATAATTCATATCAGATTATATATGAATAGAAATATCATGAATATAGAATAATATATATATATATATATGATACTAATAAAATAATATATTTTAAAAAATAAATAATATGGACATAGATGAGAAACATTCACTAGAAAGGATAGAATTTATTCTTAACAGAATCATATTTTTATATATAATGGAATTCATTAAAAAATGTTTTTATTTTAATGAATATTCTATTAAAAATTAATGATGAAATCCCATATATAGTATATTTATTGTACATTATAAGAAAAAACGATGAGTATAGTGAAAGAAAAAATATTAGGACATGTTTAAAAAGAAACTAAGTCAACAAAACCCCTAAAAATTTAATGACATTCGAATCAATACATATTGAAAGAAAGATAGATTTATGGATTTTTAAATAACAATAATTTAAATGAAATTATGATAAAATTATATCCTTTTTAAATATATACATTAAAAAATAAAGGTTGGGGAACATACGACATATCTTAATGAAATAAACATTGCATGAGAAAACCATTACTATAAATTATCGATTGGTCATACATGGTCTAAGCTCCTATATAATAAATTATTCCTCATTAATGATCAATTTAAGAATAATATTCAAATTTTATACATTTCATATAATTACTCTATATTCATATATTTCATATTTATTTCTCATTATTTATAATATTGATTTTGGGTAATAGTATTTTTAGTCATTCCTTTTGTGTTTCAGTGTTTCCGTTTTTGTAATTATTATGTGCTCATGGATTTATAATCTCAAAAGATATATATTTATATATTATTTTTAAAAATATAAGTAGATAATTTTTATATATCAATATACTTTCCAAAATATATTTAAAATATGATATATATCATGGTATGCTTATTTTGAGTGGTTAAAATCAATGTGATTAATTATAACTAATATAATTCATATATTATAAATTATATTATTAATGAATCTTAACATGTAAATAATATAATATTTACTTGTGAAATTATTTTTTTCAAACTAGAAATATAATTGTGTAATGAAAATTTAAATATGTCATCCATGGTGTATGTTAACTGACCACAACACAACCGATGTTTTCATTATTTAATGGGTTGGTGGAAGGTAGATAATTGTAATCACCTCAAAAAATAACTTATTTGTATTTTTATGACACAAAATCTCTATATATGTTTTGTTATAATATTTTTCTATGACATATAATAAAAATAAAATGACTGTAAATGAAATGTTCTAATGATAATTTCTAGTCATAATCCATGTATGACAATTTTTTTAATTGAATTAACACTAAAAATATTATAGGAGGTAATTTAAAGGGGGTTATGAAAAACCTCTTCTAAATTAATTTTTTATATAATTAGAGGGGGTTATGAATAATCCCCATTAAAATTAAAATTTAGAGGGGATTATGAATCCCCTATAAATTCATTTTCTATAAATTTTTGATTCGTTTTCTGTATAACCCGTAATAATCTTTGAAATTCTTAGGGGAAATGAACCCCCTCTAATTTAGAAAATTATAAGTTGTTTTAAATGAATCTTCCCATGTTTTTTAAAAGGAAACACTATGTTTGATAACATACACAGTGTGTCACATTTAGCTAAAATGAACAACAAAATATTATTATTTATTATGATAGTTATGAAATATCCATTAAAATATTGGTAATGGAGAGGATTAAAGAAATTATGAAAATATGGTTTGCAAATGTTTATAGAATTATTCATTAGTTACAAATTTATTTACGAAATTAAATAAAAAAAATTGAATTTTAAGGATTTGTTTTTCTAAAAATATATTTAATTTAAAATAAATGAGTTTATAAAATAATAAAATCACTCTCGTTGGATTTTATTAGTTAAATATATATGTAATATATTCATTGTACGAATGAAAAATTTTCATATATGTTTTTTAGACCTGATTTTAGAAAAATTTCAATTTTTTGGATAAAATAATTATTACATCTTTTTGATGGTGAACCAATTAGTTATGGACACTTTTATATGTTGAATTTCAGAAAAAAACAACTTATTTGGAATTTGGACATAATAAATATAGTTAGGATAAATATTTTGTATTTTTCTTATAAATTTCATATTTTAATGCATTTAAAAAAATAATGAGTTTCAAAAATAATTTTTTCTTATCGATACAACTTTTTAGGAAAAACTGGGAAACCCAAGTTCACCCAAAATGAGAGCTAAACGAAAACACAATGTTTTTATAATGATAACTTGAGCCTATTGGTATTCTTATTCCTAATAAGTTTCCCGGAATTAGGGATTACTAATATTTCTAGATCATCACTTATATGGTCTTCAAAATGAATCACCATCATTTCCCATTCTTACATGCAGTCCTCTTGATTGATATTCCTTTAATTGAATTATATTAATAAAATAAGGTTATACTTGTTGATACAATAACCCTATTTTTAGGTATTATTCTCTAGGATAGGCTTTCTTATCATCTTCTCAGAGTTTGCTGATGAGTCATTTATAAAGTTGATGATAGTGGCTTGGGAGGGTATCAAAGACGGTGGATCCCCCTATGATGGAAATGGATATCATGATGGTACCTCCCCCACTAGTGGGGGCATTTTTTCCACTTGATGGAGTATCCTATCACTCTTTTCCTCATGCTCAACCCTGATTTCCTTCCCCCTTCCAGTAAATTTCTATATTCCTTATGTTCTAAAATCCCTTTGGTGGTTTCCCCGGGCTGTCGATTTCTTCATTCATGTTTACCGATGCTTCGGCTCTCTTTAATATCACATTATTTTCTCATTTTTAATAGTATATCCCTTTAGTGTATGCATTAAAATGATGTATTTTCGATTCATTGGGTTTTTCAATATCGAGCTATGGTTGGTCTTCTCGATAATAAAAATCTGATGATCAATTTTTCTATAGAGAAATACTTGATTATGTCATTATACAATTCCCCTTGTCAGTGAAATCAACTTTGATTAAAACTTTATCAGTGGTCTTTCATCTTTCACATGAAATTTGAATCCCCGTCCATGGTGATTTGGGTAGGCTTCCCGAATCATCCCATACATTTTCAAATACCTACAAATTTTTTATATTCTAGGGAATGTAGTATGAAATTTATTATACTCAAACTATAGAACCCACTACATTGTACACCCTATGGCACCAAAGGTATGTTTGAAAGTAGATGTTTCCATGTTTCCAACTAATTGTGTCTGGATTTTTAATTTGAAGATTTCTATAGGAAAGAATTTGTGTTGTTTGATTCATGGTTCTATTTCTATGTTACATATAAGAATATTTTTTATGGAATGGTATTATGTAGGCAGGGAGTCAAGAAATTTTAATCCCAAAGGATGGTGGCTTCAGGTGTTACTAAAAAGCACAAGGGACATCGGGAAGTTTGGTTGGGAAAATCTATCTTGATGTAGTTTTTGTTCAATATTTAGAACATGTTGTTCATCCCGATTCTCAAGAAGGAAACAAGTAGTTTTCTAATATCTTCAATCAATTGAGGGAATATTTGGGTTTACATGTCTCTTCAGGATAGGTGGGACCAAAGGTGGATAACGCTGCTTCTTCAAGTGTTCTGGATCCCAAATATTTCGATACAGAATAAGGTGAGACTGGTTGTGGTGTAAACCAGGATGTGTAAACAAGAAGGGTTGTTATTTAAGCTCAAATCCCCTTTAGGTCTCATTCTTTGCAAGGGGCCATACTTACTATAATTGGTAACACTTTATGTGAGGGTTCCTAGGAGATTACACTAATTTTTGTGAATAGGTTAATCCCCATGAGAGAGTTGATAAATATTAATATAGGAAATCAATTTGAGGTCATGGGGAAGGATGTTCCTGACTAGTATATAGACCGGTAAGAGATCACCATGGAGGAGTAAGGTTCACATAAGGAGGAGTCCTGTGAATAGTGAACAATTACTGCATTTTAATTCAAAAATGCATTTTCACCTAATGTATTTATATTTATAGATTGTAATTTTACATGGTTTTTAAGTATAAATAGATTAAGTTTTTATTAGTTATTCAAATTTGGTTGATTTTATTCATTTTAAAATTAAAATTATATTGAGAAACATTGTAAACTTTTGACCATTTTACAAAAAAACATTTTTTCTCAATCCATAAATTTGCTTAGTGTTAATCCAAAGTTAACAACTTATGTTAATTGAATATTCCAAAACGAAAATTCAAGGCTCTACTTAATATTAAAAATGTATTCCAATAGGATCGATATAATTTTTGGTGAAATAGTATCTTTCTTATTTTATTTTCCATGTTTAATGTTAATATGGTAATTAAAGGTAAATTTAATATTATACTATTATAATATTGTCTTAAAACATTCAGTAGTCTTTTTGTATGTGTTATGATCGACCATAAACACACTTTGGCCAATATTGTGACCTTTTAATGCCACATTAGTGTGATTATGATATTTATAACAGTTAATTTTATGGAAAAAAATATGCCATTACTATGTCTATTCTTAATAAAAGTATTTTAATATGCGGGTATGTAATTTATATCTTTGACTATAAATATTCCATTAGAAATATAAAAATATTTACCTAATATAGGCTAATTTATTGATAATTTTTATGAATTAAATAATTAAATTTTATTATGACACAAAAATGATGGACAAATAGATTTTTTAAAGAAAGAATCAAATAAATAATATTTATATTTTTAATGTAAATATAATTTGAAATATTTTATGCCATAAAATAATTTTATTGATGAATATGACATGTTATGATTGAGTTAATATAGCTTTTTTGAAGGAATCAAGGATTTATGATATTTTAAAAAAATTATGAAATTAATAGTGTCTAAGATGACATTAATCATATTTTCAAAGTATAAAATATTTAATTTAATAATAAGTGGTTTAAAAAATATATTTAATTCTGAAAAAAAATTTATATATCCTTAAAAATGTAAGCAATTACTCATTTAATGGACTTTTGGGATGAATTGATAATTATTTTGACCCACTAAGTGTAAATTACTTGATAAAATAATAGAAGTTAAAAGGGGTTAAAAAATTATAAGGATTAAAAGTATACTATAACATTTATAATTTTTATTTGATGATTATATTTCGACACATTGTCCAACTAAATTTTAAATAAATGAGTTTGGACCCATTTTAAATCGAAATTGATTTTATATTAATTTAATACTTTTCATGATTCCTAGGGTGCCCCTTTCCCTCTCCTATAAAAACGATCTCATTCCTCTCTTCTAATCGTACATCCAAAACCTTTTAGTTCACTCACGATCTTCCCAAACCTCTTCTTAAAATCCCTCCACGCAATATTGAGGCCTTATTTGAGGCATAACACCCTCATTATGGGTTTTTAGGAGTTCTTAAAATGTGATTAACTTATGAAGTGGAATCTCTTTCTTTAACTATTTATATTTTATTTCTTCTTCCACTTAATTGAAATATCCTTATTCCTATATGAAATAATATCTACAATATCCTCAAAAAACCATGATTTTATATTTATAATATCACCATCTAAATCCATCTCCACTTCAATAAAATTGGAACATAACAAATCATTCATGTGTACGTATGAACTATCACCTCCACAAATCGATCTAATTCATTTTTTAAATTGTATCTCATAACTGTTTATAATATTGGGATTTATTTTCATATGTGATATTTATGAATTATTAATATTTATATTATAACAATATATCAATTATTTTCTTACTTTTCATTTTCAAAAAAATGATGATGTCATTCGTGCGTAAATGTGAACTATCACCTCCCTAAAGTGATGTAACTTTTTTATTCATTATGGCTCCTTCATTGTGTATATATAAGTATATTTAAAATTCTTATATAATATTAATTATTTTATGAAAATTATTTAAAGATAAAATAATACATAACTTATTTCCATAAAGATCAATGAAAAATGGAAAAACATACAGATTTGTAAGTACGACTTATCATATCCATGATTATAATGTTGTTCATTTTTTGTAACCACGTGTCATGGATTGATTTAAATGAATAATTTATGTATAAAAATGATAATAATTCCGTGACTATTTTTCATTATATTAAGGAATTATAACCGCATGGACTATTGACATCGTACCAAGTTCCTTTTTGACTCAATTACCGAATATTGACAAAATGTCTAACGTAAACTTAAATATTTATGAAATTATTATAACATGAAAATAAGTGGTAAAAATGTAATAATGAACATAGAAAATGTTCACAATCAAGTATAAATTAATCTATTTATATTATTCATAAAGATGATGAATTTAGGAGATGATTTAGACTTGAGATAAGGGACATTGTCTCAATCTCCTTTCATTGAGGCACATTTGGTTGTTATACGCCACATTTTTTATAAGGAATATAATTAACCTCTTTGATGGATAATTTTAGTAAAATGATTTAAAAACATATATTCTTATACAAATTGATTTACGTTCTTTACAAAATTCGAAAAGGAATGATTTAATTAATATCTATGGCAATGACAACATCTCCAGTACCGTAACCGTTATTTGTTATTTGGATTCCTCTATAAGCCTTAATGTTTTTAAAAGGTAAAAACAACTCCCTTCTTCAATTGTTTGGGTTTTTTGGTATTGAAACTTGTTTTGAAAAATAATTTTCAATTTTCATATCTTGAAATGAATTTTTGTGATATCAAAGGGTATTTTACGAGTTAAATGTCGATAATTGCAATCTTTTTTGTGATTTGATTATATAATGGTACATGGACATTTGACATGTGGTTATGTGATAAACAATTGTTTGGTGGTCACATAATAAATAAAATATGGGTGGTTCCAGGAGAAATCAAGTATGGTTGGATACACTATAACCTCAATTGCATTGGGTATGGATGTCGTTCGTATGGTTATTCTATTTTTAAGAGTGATATACATGGATGTCGACCACACATTTTTTCCATTTACGTATGACTATATCACAAGTTACCTTTATATATTATATATTGATTTATATTTTTTTAAGAAAATATTTTGATCACAAAATGGGTAAGAAATGATCATATATTCAACGAATTGTATTTAAAACATCTTAAAGGTGAAAATTATTACATTATGATAAAGTATTTATGGTTTACATTTATTTTCATGACTAATAGTTTTCCTTCTTTGTGTTTCCCTTACTTTTAATTTTATGCTCATCCTATATTTATAAAAAAATTTAATTTTTTTTTATAATAATAGGGTCAAAGTCTAGTTTAAAGAAAAATTTATTTAGTTTAAACCTGAAACAAAACCATGTTTATTTTTAAACGTTTTTTTTGTTGTATGAAAAATGTATAGTGAGTAGAAGTGTCTTTTTTTAATATATCAATTTTCATGTATGATTTATCTCCAAATTCAATAAATATCTAAAACTTCAAAGATAATATATATGAATGAATGTAGAATTGTTGACATTACTCAAGATTTAGTAATGTTTAAGGCTAGGGCCTTGTAGATGGTATCATAGGATGGTTTAGACAACATGAGAGGTTATGGATATATTAAATAATAAATTACAATTTATATGTAACCACAATGGTTAGAATATTATAAAGATTTATAGTTATTTTTAGACAAATTTAATGAGTTTTAGATAACATGAATAAGTATATCGTTGTGTTTATTTCCTAATAAGATATTATATGATAATTTTGTTGATACACATACCCTAACATTTTTGTTTTTTCTAAATGTTTGGATCCAGCAAGAAATAACGGAATAATGGAAATGAAGTAAAATGTGGTGGTTCATTGAATATGAAATCGAACGAAATAAAATATTTAATGATAACTCTTGTGGTTATTCCAAACCAAATATTAGGTTTCATGATTAATCATTGAAACCTTTGTGAGTTCTCTAATGGATCATGTATGACAGAAATGAATCATTTTGGATGTTCATGTAACAAACATAATGATAAGTATATTTAATGACATATTTGTCAAGGGTGTGGAAATAAACGCCAAAGAAAATGTTTTAAATGGACCATATGATTTTATAGATGCGGCAATGAAGGTTATAAATAAGTGTCCTTCCAAGGAAAAATGATGCATTATATTGACTCTATAAAAGATAAATATTTTCTTCTCGAGTTATGAAAATATTTTTTTAAATTTGGGCACTCTGGTCATTATGAAAACCAATTTCTTATGAATATTGTTATCTAATTGGGTTAGGAGAACTTTAAAAATATATTGTTTTCAATACCTAATTTCATTCTAATAGAAGATGATGAAACTGAAATTGTTCTATGGAAGGTATGTATTATTTCTTGTCTCATGTTTTGACATTATTGAATATATGGAAATGATTCATGTTTTTATATGTAGGAAAATTATTAAGGGATGGTATAGAAAATAAATGATAAAATATCATTAAAAACATTGACTAATAAAAAATTCATCAGTTAAAGGATTAAGGAGTTATGGTAGACTATAGGGTGATGAAAATTTTAAAAGTATAATGATATTTTGAAGATGGGACTACATTAGAAGACTGTATTCTACTATGTGTAACCCAAAAGTTTTTTATATTAAAATGTTATTTGAAAAAGAATTATATTTTCATAAATGGAAATAAAAATAATGGTATGTATAGCAATTAGAGTTCATACGATCATTGATTTTGAGGTAATTATGGGTTATGGAATTTTTTATTTCAAAATGAAATGTATGAGATTATCTTTGAGGATAAAACATGATAGGGTTATATTTTTGGATTTTATGTCATTTTTTGAAAGTTATAAATTTCAGGAAAAGGAAAACACGTAGGAAGTGTGAAAACTCATCACTTCGTACAAGGATGTATAAATCGAACCCAAAATGGAAGTGTGATAAGGATTCGTCTCCTACTACTAGAATAAAATAAGTCCCTAATTATTATTTCATTTTATATTTAGTTGAATTAGATGATGATATAAGAATAAGTTGTTTTTTGGAACTTATGTATTATAGAATTGATATCATTAGTATTGGAAAATGATTTGGGGATCATGTGATAAATTTTATTTTGCAATATGTCCAATATTTTTCAAACAATATATGCTTAAGGAAAATATAATACAATGAGATTTTATTTTAGAGTTAAAGGATGAATTTTATTTTTGATGAATCTATGTTTGTATTATGGACTTATGGAAATTTGGGGTATTTATGGATATGATTAACCTAACTTATAGAATATTTGATTTTCGTAATAACATTTTTGTTGTGAGACAATAAGAGTTGTTGATGTTATTTGAAGTTAAATGTTAAAACTTCATGTAATAATATTAGATTAAATCCTTTTAATTATTTTGATTTAATATTTGTAATTATATTTTTGACTAATTTTAAGGATAGTAATATGTTTAATGGTCTATGTAGGACGTTGGGTATTACATTTGAATTTTGGAGATTAAAAGTAAAAATTCTTCGAATAGTATTTTTTATATTTGACGAATTATATTATTTTCCCCAAAATTTTCAGTATTGGTTAATGTTTTAATATAGAATGAATAGATAGTTAATCTTTTCTAGATTATGTGATTCTATTGATTTTTATTCTAGTGTGTTAGATGTGAAAACAATTCCACTTAAATACTCATAATTTTGAGAAAAGTAAGATTTTATGGTGTAATTTATGTAAAGGAAGAAACTCTACTTGTAAATTAAGCGTCTTTCCTTATGATCTAGGTATCAGTAGTAAATGAATTGTACAACTCTATGAAAAGTATCATTAAAAAAATGTCTTCCATTTACTTTTTCTAATACAAAATCATAGACTATTTAAACCATTAAAAATTTATTTCCCATTTATTTTTAAAATTCTCCAATAAATGTTTACTATTATTATCCATCAAAACATAATCATTCGTTTTCTCTTCCATATCCATGTTTTCCTACATGTAACCTAGGTATGTGTTATTTTAGGTGACCTTTGTAATTTTTTTCCTTTCATTTAAAGTGGATGTTTTTTAATCCATTTTCTGATGTGGGATTTCAATAAAGGTATTTTGAAAAATAAAACCATTGTTAATGTACCCAAATTTAAATTGTGAGGAACCAATTGTTTAAATGTTGAAGAATATTTTATCATAATATTTTTAAAAGGAAGCACTATATTCGAAAGCATAAATGATATAGCATATAAAGAATACATGAATAACAAATTATTATTTAATATCATATTTATAACATAGAAATTAAAATAGTGTGAATGAAACTGAAAAATTGAATTATTAAAATACGGTTTACACATGTTTATATAATGATTCACTAGTTAACAAGTTAATTTAAAAATTAAATGAAAACTAAATGAATATAAAGGATGTGTTTTTATGAAAACAATTATATGAAAATAAGAGAGTTTATAAACTTATAAAATTTTCCATGATGGATTTTATTAATGAAATATATAAGTAATATATTAAATTTAATGATTAAAACTCTCTTTTTATGTTTTATGGACATGACATTAGAACAAATTCGATTTTTCAGATAAATTAACTATTTCTAACTTTTATGGTAGAACCCATTTTAAATATATTTTTTATAGTTATATATTTTCTATTTGAAAAATAAATCTTCTTATTTTTAAGTGGGAAAAAATTTTATTGATTAATTTTTTTGTATTTTCCGATAACATTCATATTTTAATGAATAGTAAAAATACTGCATTTTATTTCCAAACAGCTTTTTTATCTATATTTTATATTGATAGATTATCCAATAAAATGGTTCTATGGAATAATTATATGATGTTTTTATTAGTTAATCCAATTTACTTCATCAGATTCATTTTTAAAATTTAAATAAAATAGAAAAACAATGTGATGATTTGAAAGTTTTAATAAGAAAAATCATTTCATCAATATTTGAATTTGATTAGTGTTAAACCTAATTTTACGAATTTTGTGATTTGAATTTTTAAAAATTAAAATACATGGTTGAACTCAGTATTAAAAAAAATTTCCAATGTGAACAAAATAATTCTGGCAAAATAGTAAATTTAGTATTTTATTTACCAGGTTAATTAAAGGTAAAATAAATATTATAATATAATAAAATTTTACAAAAACATGTCCTAATATATTTGGAGTATTTATTATCGACCATTACTATCGTTGTGACTAAATTTTAACTTTGGAATCCACTTGGGTCTGATTATGACATATCTAACATTTAATTTAAAATAAACTAAAATATGTAATAAATTTGTCACTTCTTAAAAAAATAATTTATTATGGGGTTATGTAGGAGATATCTTAGACTATTAATAGTACTTAGTAAGACAAAAATATAACCTATAACATATATAAACAAAGTTTTTCACTATTGTATTGATCCTTTATATTTTGTTCTAAATCATTATGTTGGACCTAATATGGATTCCTAAGGGATTGGAAGAGGTTTTGGGGTGTTTGGGGCTAGTTCATAGACCAGGAAAAAAAATTAGGGATATTAGGGATGTCACATGGTTGGTGAATAGTTGGCACACAATTCCAAACATTGAGGATAGTGTTTTTTCAGACATAGCCACCTCATGCAGTTGGCACACGGTCCTACTCCCTAACCTTGCAATTTCCCCTTCTACCCAGGTATCCATGCACGGTTTGCACATGGTCTACCAATCCATGTGGACAAACCGTGCACATGACATTTTTCTAGGTTAATTTTTTTTGATCCCGTAATGATCATTTAAACCACCTATTCTTCCATAATCTATAAACTGGTGGGATTAGCCTCTATTTCTATCATTTTGGAGATTTTGGATGAACTGAAAAAGAGATTAATATAAATCCATCATTCAGAGTCTGACCGATATTTCGTTCATTATGTTGGATGTCCAATGCTAAGTACTCAAGTCCGATTAAGCCTTTATTCATCTCTCTTCCTCTCAACCTAGTTATCAGGGTTGCGGAATTGTTTCTTTTCCTTATATATAATCTGATCTACAATAAATAATGGACCAATAATGGAAGAGGAAATTCATAGAGCACTATGTTTGGTGATTAAAAACGCATCCCTCATGTTCACTAGTTTTGGAATTGTTTTGCGGGGCCCATCGATTTCACTGGTGTCGTTTTTGAATTTATATGTCATTTTTATAATCATTAGAACCGTATTGTTATTATCTTTACAATTACATGTATAATTACTCTTGATAATTGAAAAAACTACATTCATCTAATGTTTTATGTTATGTTATAATTTTCATTTTAGTGTTTTGACATGTTTGATCCACTGTTAGGTTGTTCCTTGTCCGGAGCTTCCTAAGGGAAATCATATCAATATTGAATTTATTTTTTATAATGAGAATTGAATAATGAAAAGTACCATGTATTCCCACCACCTAACTCACCTAATTTATGATCTTCAATTTGACAATAAAATGTCAAATGTGAATCGAAAAATATACTAAGTATATGACTCTGCTGTAATTGTAATGGAATATTAGGTATAATATATATAACACCCCTTAAAACATTAATAGATGGTAGAAGAACAAACATTATATATGGAATATATTTTACATGGATTAAATTAATGGATTCATGTCACTTTCCCTTATCACACTAATGAAAGGCATGGCTTGAAAAAAATGACTTTATTAAAATGTTTCATTATACATGACCATATCACACATATGGAAGTCAAGGCATTAACAAAATGAAATATTACATGACTTAATAATTTAAAAGAAGTGTCTTTACTTGATCTCTCCTTGGATTTTGATCAAGGAATTCCAGGAGCACCTGAGAACCCCATTCCAATTTAAGGATACAAATTGCATAGGTTGAGACCCACCTAGATATTGATCCTTGTTTCCCATTAGATTTTTGGTATGACATTATAGGATCCCTTTAATATAATTACAGGATGACGTGGATACACTCCTAGAATCCTATATTGATACTTATGTCCCATGGTAAAATCCCATAAGGCCTTATCGTTATATAGCCCCATTTTTTCTTGGATGACCACCTTGGACTCAGTTGGCACCTTATTGTGGAATTACATGGAATATGCTCCTGTGATTACACTCTTTTCCTTAGACAAGCTATAGTTATTATTTAGTAGGATAACATTGAGGTCTATCTTGTCTTGGTTATAACATTGAAACGTCATTTTTTTTAAGTCATTACTTGTTTCCATGTCATAATGTGGAACCTCTATAATTCCTAATGTGTCACTTATTTATAAACTAGTAATAATCAAATAATTAATTTTTTACATGTTCATACACGCGGCGAGGGGTGAAGTATGTACTTGGGTATTTAGATACATTATTCCACATTACATTATATATGGATTGTTTCACACCATAACATTTTCATTACACTGGACAGATGTTATAGTTACTATTAGAGGTGTCTCACTAAGACTTATCTCATTCCATCTCTGAGAACCATTCAGTAGTTGGAGTAGATTACATGATTCTAGGTTTTTGAAAGCATAAAAATATGACTTAAAAGACTTGATTAATTTCTATTTGTTTTGGATATTGATATCAGAAGACTAAGTTGGAAATCAAGATTCATGGGATAGTATTTGATTTCCTTTATACTTATATGTAACATGTTATGCCTGCTATATTTTATCCATTTTTTCCAGTTTTCATATGACCTGAGATATCATCATTTGTTGAATTTCCAACCATTTGTTTAAATTGTTGTTATTGTTGTATATATTTTCTTATGTTCCTTCTGTTTACTAATATTTCATCTAGTATTTACCAATTTTTACTTTCATCTGTTGCACTACACATTGGTAACGATGTAAAAAGCTCTTCAGGGACACACCCTAGGCCCTCGTTGTTAGATAAAATCCTCTAATATTTGGGGAGATGCAGTAGAGGCTCTGTGCCCCACTAGTATCGGGGCACTCATTAAGTATCATCTGGGTTCAAGATGTCACAAAGTGGTATCAAAACTATTTCCATTTTTATTTTACTGTTTTGAGACAATAGATTATAGAATTAGGAATGCATTTGGACTTGTTCATATGTCATACTTGGGAATCAAGAACCCATTTTTAGGTTAAAAACCAAGTTTCCTAAATTATAATTAGTGTTATCCTTTTTCCTATTACAGTTGACATTATTTCACTATTGGGAGATGCACATGATGTGTGGTGTTATGGATTTTTACCTTATTTGAAGATTATATTTCATCCTTAGACCAATGATATAAGGGATTGGGTCATTTTTACAAGAATCATTATAGTAAAATAGAAATCATATTTCATGCATATTTATGTGCCAAAGTGGTTCACTTCACTGCATTTCATTGCTTGATATGCTTATGGTTATGAAGAGATATAGTGATAGATTGCTTATGATTATATTACTCATGGTTATAATTGAGTGATTTCATTTCTCAGTTCATGAGGTGTATGGACCCTCAATGTTTGGGATAAGTAATTTTCCAATTCAAGCCACTATACTATAAATAAATGGATGTCATTTCCATTGTTAATGAGTTTTTCAACTAATTCACTGGAAATTAATATACATAATAATGTAATTCATGAAAGTTAAAATTAATTGATTTCACGTTATTATCCCACATTTTTTTCGTTTATGAAAGGTAAAGGAGTGATCCTAGAAAAATATTTTCAAATGAAATAAAACATATACTTCAAAACTTAACTATACATGGACATCAATGTGGGTAGTTGGGTTAGTATGCCTTAAGTAGTGAGTTTTCCAACATTTAACATTCACTAGTGGGGTTATCTTTCTACATAAGCATTTATTGAGTTGTGTTCTTTGAAATTATATACCACTTCCCCCATAACATCCTCATATCATACATTAGTAGGGTGTCAAAGACCATTTTACAAACATGTTGGGCCCTTATTTTCCAGTCATGCCTTTATGACTGCCATATGTGGCATCGTCTTCTCTATCTATGTTTTTATTATGGAAATTCTAAGACAAGATATATCGTATTGATATTGTGTAATTATACTGTATATGTTGTTAGGGGTACAAAAATATGTCACACACCGGTGTAGAGACTGCTCATTGAGTTAGGTAGTTACCGTTTCTTATATAACCTCTTCGTTCTCAAGAAGGCGTGCAACAATTTCGCACTCGGGATGGACCGGTTGGTTCATTATTGTGGTTTTGTAGACTGCTATCATTTCAGGGGATCATTTACATAACCATAAGGATATAAGTAATCTACACAAGGATGAGTGGGATGTATAGGCTGGTAGAGATGGATCAGAGAATCTTGGGATAGGTCGAGTGTCCACCCGAGATTACAAATCTATTCATGTAGGATCAGGGTTTACGCCAAGTTTATTTCCCTCCAGTAATTTATCATTTTAGAGATTTATTTCTGAATGATTTTCCTAGATTACTTCTAGATGTAGTGGTAGATTTTACAATCTATCATGGTCCAAATGTATCTCCAGTTTCCATTCCTCCATACATGATGGCACCTGTAGAGCATCAAGCGCTCAATAGTCATGTTAGAGGATTTATAAGCCAAATTTTTTAAACTATCATGTACATCCTCTTGGGGTTTGAATTCACATTCATCCAAGAAGGAATATGGAACAATAAATATATTCTTGGATTACATAAGGTTGAACCAGCATACGGTCAATAACCTATATCAACTACATTGAATTGATGATCTCTTTGACCAGCTCTTGAGAGCTAGGGTCTTCTCTAAGATCGACTAAGATCAGGACACCATAAGATACATGTTATACTATCCAACATACCATGTATAGATTAACATAGTATTTATAGTCTGTATGAGTACCTTGTTAGTCTATTCACTCTTAAGAACATGCCTTCCATTTACAAGGCTTTGATGAATAGGGTCTTACACCCCTATTTGGATTTCTTTTTTGTAGTCTTTATGGGAAACATCTTGATATATCCTCCTACTCATAGATACCATTACAAACATCTTGAGTTAATTTTGATTATACTGAGAGAGAATCAGATTTATGTCATGCTTTCTATTTGACACTTCTGGATCATTAAATTTCACTTTTTGGTTTATATAATATCAGAATCATGAGTATTTGTTACACTAGAAAAGGGTAGTGTTATAGTTTCTTGGGAGAATACAAATAATATGTTATATATATGATGTTTATTAGGTCTGGATGGATATTAAAAGCATTTAATATAAGACTTTTCATATCTTCGATAAACTCTTACTAGTCTTACAATGAAGGGTTTTTGGTTCATAGGGTCTATGAAACGTGAGATAGCCTTTCTGTTCATATGGTTCTGTCATGTTTTCGGGATTTCAGTGGTTCTTGGAAAAATAATATCCCTCTCTTTATGTTCACCTATAATAACTGTATTCAGGAAATAATTAAAATTTCTTATTTTGAGGCCTTATATGGTAGGCCATTCAATTACCCACTATGCTAGCTTGGGGAAAGTGAGGTAAGCATACTAGGTCCTCATCTCTTTCTGGAAATATCAGATAAGTTTCGGCTGATCAACAAGTGTTTGAATACTGCTCAGTGGAGTTAGAAATATTATGTCGATCACTATCAACAACCTCTAGAGTTCAAGATTAGGGATCGTATTTTCCTTCGAGTATTAACCAATCTTGGGAATATATGGTTACAGAAGGAAGGAATGTATTATCCTTGATACCTAGGTTAATTTGAGATTATAGAGGGATTCAGGCTGGTTGCATATCATTTTCTACTACTATTGAGGTATTTTTCTATGCACGAAGTCCTCCACACCTCACAACTTCCCTAATATCCTATTTTCCCATATCATACGTTCGATCTCTAGGAAGTTGATTTAGATGCCAATGCAACCATTGAGGGGTATCCATTATACATTTTTGACCAGATCCTTATGGTTCATTGTGGATTGTGTGTCCCTCTAGTATAGGTGCCATGGATGCACAATCACATGATTGTTGAGGCTTTGGAGAGGGAGGCTGACATAAGTGTCCAATGACAAAATTCTTCCTCTGACAGTGTTTCTATACACTTGTAATGTGAACTATTGAATATTTTTTATAAGGGGGATGACCGTAAGAACCCAGATTTTCACTATTGTATACATACTTTAATTTTTGGTCTAAATATTAAATGAGGATCTAATATGGATGCCTAATGGGTTAGAATAAGTTTGAAAAGTGTTTGGGGCTTATTTAAATCCCAAAACACATATTTTTGGTGAAACCTTTATTGTCACATCGTTGGTGCATAGTTTGAATTACCATACAGAGATGGGTTTTCCAAACAGCACCACCTCGCACGGTTGGGGTGTAGCCATGCAGCCAAACCATGTATGTCCTTCTTCTTCCCAAGTAACTATTTACGGTTTGTGCATGTTTTGTCAAAATAATTGTAAAAACCAGAAACTAGACATCCCAATTGGTAAATTATCATTTTTCCCATAATGGTCCTTTAAGTGACAACTTATTCCCTAATCTGTAAACAAGGGGGAATAACATCTATTTCTCTAATTTTGAAGCTTTTTGAAGACCTAAAAAAGTGATTAAGATATGTTTATCATCTAGGGTCCTATTGTGCATTTTTTCATAATGTTGGATGTTCAACGGTATGTATATGAGTATGTTAAAGCCTTTCTACTCCTCTATTTCCCATGATGTAGTTATCATGGTATGATCATTTTTCTTTTTTTCATATATATACTCCAATTCAATCCAAATAATGAGCCAATACCAATGGAGGAGTGTCATAAAATCCTTGAGAGGGTGTTATATTTCTCATCCCTCATGTTCATTGAACTTTGAATTAATGTGTGTGGCCCACGACATTCATTGAGTATCGATTATTGAATTTATATCTCATGATTAGAATCATTAGAACTGTATGGTTATGATATTTCCAATTATGGGATTAATAATTGGAGTGTATACCCAAAACTCTGTTCATCCAATGTAAGATCTTATTTCAAAACTCCCATTTTATTGTTTTGAAACATTTGATCCACCATTTGGGTGTGTTAGGGATTTACATTCCTATAGTTAAGCATTTATATATTAAATGTCTTGTTTATAATGATAATTATTTAACTGAATGTTCCATCTGTGCTCACCACTTGACCAACCATTGGTAAGTTCTTTAATTTGACAATAAAATGTGAATTGTGAATTGGAAAGTATACTATGTAAATGACTAGGCCATAAATGTAAATGAATATTGGGCTATGTATCTGTTTTACTCTTTAAGAAATTAATTTAAGGTAGTGGAATGATCTTTTAATATTGAATAAGTTATAAATGGATTAAATAAATGGTTTCAGGACACATGGCTAAATAAAAATAATGAAAGGAAAGGATTCAACCAAATGACATGATTAAAATGTTGAATGAAGCATGACCTTATAACACTAATTAAAGGCAAGTCATGAACCAAATGAAACATTACATGACATTAAAATTAAATAAGAGTGACATGGCTCGATCTCACTTTGGATTGTGATCAGAGAATTCCATGAGCACTCCAGAACCAATTTCTAATGTAAGGATATGGCTTGTCTATGTTGAGAACCACCTAGATCTCATTCATTTTCAATTATTTGGATGGCCGAAATGACACATTAGGATCCCTTTAATATCATTAAATGATACCTTCGATACACTCCTTGGATCCAGCATTGACGAGTAGGTGCCATGGTTATAGCCCATATGGTCATGTCTCTACATAGCCCCATTTTACCATGGATGATCAACTTTGACATGATAGGCACCATATTGTTGAATTCTTTGTAATAGACACATAGTATTACTGTAACACCCGAGATTTTTATGAGAAATATTTTGTTTTTATACATCATCAAAAGAATCTTTCACTACACACAACACTAGCTTGGCTTTCTTTACACACAGTCAAGGCCATCCTCGATATCTTGCGTTGTACGCAATACCGAGTTTCACAAAACAACGATATGCTATTAAAATATTATTAAAACTAGTCGTTATGAATAGTAATAACCACTTTTTGAAATTTTATAAATTTTATTTTTCAAAATGGACTTCATTTTTTTCTTTGGAATATCGAAATTAGCCTAGGGTGGAATTTTGGTATTTTTCTAAAAACATTCAATTTTTGATGAATAGTGAAAACACTGGGTTACTATTTAAAAACCGACTTTTTATTTAAATAAATATTTATTTTATTTAAATTTATTTTAAGTAAAAAATGATACATAATACCTATATAAGTTCAATGTAATTCATTAGAGTCATTTTATAATAATTTTAGATATATAAAAAAATTATTGAACTTTTGACCGTCTTTTACCCACCTCCTAGGAGAATTTGCAAATTTACATAAAACATAATTTTACCACTTTTGTGAATATAATTTCAAAAATCCGAGAGACACGGTTGATTTCAGTAAGTAAAATGTGGTTCAATGAGATGAAAATATTTTTTGCTGAATAGTAAATTTTTACTTTTATTCACCATGGTTAAAAGTAAATATGGTAATTAAGGGTAAAAATGATATTATTATTACCCCAAAACGTGTCCTAATTCTATTGGATAAGTGTAATTCGACCAAAAACAACATTAGGGATAAAATATTATCCTTTAGGTAAACTTGGATTAGATTAGGAAGTTTAATATTATTTTATTTAAAGAAGAGTTAAAATAGTTAAAATCAATGTTGAGAAACTAAAACATTTTTAATATAGGGTTATACATAAGATAAATTCAACTATAAATTTTCATTACAAAGCTAAAAAGATTTCCTACATAATATAATTTTATTTATAATTTTTAGACATTAAATAACATAACTGATATATGACACAATGATGATGTAGTAATTACATTATTATGAAAATATTAACATAATTGATATTATAAATACCAAAATAAATGTAATTTGAGATTTTTTATGAATTACACTAATTTTATAGGTTAATATGACATGTT
This sequence comes from Viscum album, assembly GCA_963277665.1. Lineage (NCBI taxonomy): Eukaryota > Viridiplantae > Streptophyta > Magnoliopsida > Santalales > Viscaceae > Viscum > Viscum album. The sequence continues at coordinate 36,536,452 of OY728157.1, read as the reverse complement.
ATTAATGATTTAATTAACTTTTTTCTGAACTAATCATTCTATTATGATTTTCACAAAAATAAATTACTAAATAGTGTCAAAATTGACATAAAATAGTTCTTAAAACAAATATTATATTATTAATTGTTATTTTATTCATAAAAATCTATGGTTCGGAAAAATGACTTATATAATGTTATATATATTAATAATAAACAACTTCTGGTTTGTTTGTCTTGTTATAGTATGTTTATTAACCTTATAGTGTAAGAAAACAAGAAGACAGGGTAAAAGTTAAATTATCTAACTTAAAGTTAAATCTAAATGATAAGGTTAAAATAGAATCCTAAACTTTCCTAAATTATATTTTCTGAGGGTATTTAAACTCATACATACTTTATCTTTTAAATAAATCATTTTGTAGCTATTAAAAATCGAATATGACTTTATTATAAAATAATATTTTTAGTTTTTTCCAAGGTGCCCCTCTCCTCCCTTATAAAAGGGAACCTCCTCCCTCTCCTACTCACACCACATTGGGCAATCAAGCTTGGCCAAAACCATCCAAATCCACTTATACACTTCCCTAGAAACATCCTAGGGGTCCTGGTATTCTTAAAAGACCATCCCTAGTTCCCTAAGAGGAGGTTAAGAAGAGGCGCGTCAAAGAAGAGGTAATATCCATTACCGGTCCTTTCCAATTTCATTCTTCTTCAAATTCTTCATACCTGGTTGTATCATTATGAAGTAATAACATCAGTATCACTAATATAATGATATGTTACTATAAATATAAAACAAAACTATTTCAGCTTATATCCATCCTACGGAAAATGAAATCACCGTGCGTGCGTATGTACGGAATACCGTCTCAACACCGTGGTGTAATCTGTTTTCCACCACCACCCTACATGGATTTGTATAATGGTGTAAAGAATAATTATACATGATTATTTTAATGTGATATTGATTCTTAAATATTATACATACACTTCAATACAATTCAACGATCATGGGAATGATATCATTGCTCGTGCGTACGTACGGCCTACTGTCTCCACGATGTGATGTGACTCGTTCTAAATGATCTTCATTGATTAATGATTATATAAATGAATTTAATGAATGAATATGATATATATTACACTAATACGATTCTGGAAATGAGGTATCAATAACCTAAAAAGAAGAATAAGAATTTATTTGACAAAACACGCATAAGAACAAAAAACCAACAAACACCCGAATAACAAGTAGCAATGAAATATTACTAATAAGAAGATAAGAATATGACCTTATATGATATCATAACAATGAGTGAAATTCTGGAATAAGTCAATAACATTATTTAAATCATTATACAATAGGTTCGGACGCGTACAAAGCAAATCGGTCCTAAGGTAAGGGAAAATCATGCAATCTCAATTTTTATCCGAGATTGTTTTTACTTCAGAATTTAATGGGGAATATTTGTCATTGATATTAATGTTTCGTCAAAATGTATTATTATTTCTATCCTCCTTCACTTTTTTAAATCCAATTTTTCCCATTCGGTGAGTTTTTAGTAAAAGATATGATAGGAATCCATTGTCGTTTTTCGTACGAGGTACTTTTTGACTAATTCAGCCAAATTACGAGAAGAATGTTTTTTTAACTTATACGACATGAATAGATTTGTAGAACATTATTTCCATAAATATTCCTTCACAAGTTTTCATGTTTATTTTTAATCAACATCTTTTAGTTTAAAATTATATTACATGTTAAGAAAGGAAAATGTTTTTGAAGTAGAAAGGATATTTTCCTCAAGAATGGAGTTCTAGTGTTCAATCAAAACCATTTTCCATCTATGATAATATACGGTTCTGTTTCTATCCCTATTTTTAAAATTTTTGGATTATTTTATGATGGAATTATTTTTATTATATCCATTTCTCTTATATGGATTGTGTTATGATGGCATGATGATTAAGAACCCCATTTTTATTACAAGGGTTATGCTATGATGTATAATTTATGATCTTGTGGCACACATAGTTATGGTATCATTATGAGATGGGTGGGACCTATATCTCCCTCCAATGCATTGGGTAAAGATTTATATCTCATGAGATATACATGGATATAATGGAAGTTCAAACCGGTTCAATGATACAGGACTAAAATGAGGAGTGAACTCGGTTCAGAAATGGACTTTTTCCGCTAAGATAGTCTTGGAAATGAGACTTGACTAATAAGAAACGATTCTCTATGATTATGTGCGTATGTCACAAATTTTAATGTTTTATGTTATGATTATTTGGGATAACATTACACCACTCTGATTTATCAAATGTTTTGATATTATGATCTATTTTGAAGGTTATGTTTTCCAAAATGATATGTTCTTATGAATATGATGTGATTGATATATCTTTTTTTACCCTTAATGAGCATTTTAGCTCACCCTTTTGTATGTTTTCTTTCCCCAGGTTAGTAAGAAGGGTACTAAGCAGAATATGCCAAAAGGGACTCTAGAAATGATGAAATAAATGGGAGACAATGTAGATGATTTATGAACCAGTTGTTTATGTTTCCTAGTTTCTAAAGACACTATACCTATACGGTCCTTTCATGGTTTTTTTATATGTTGTAATAAGTGTGATTCAATTATGAAGTAATAACAATGTTTCTAAAGTATGGGTCTTTATAGTTGGTATCAAAGGAAAGGTATAGTCAACCTTTGGAACCTAGGATGTGAAAGCCTTAGTAAGAACCTTAAGGATAAGTCTAAGCATCGAACACAATATTAGTTTTTTAGAAATGGCCTTGAATAACCTAAGATAAGACCTTAAGTATAAAATTTTATTCTTGATTATGTTGTTTTCCAATTATAATTAGTGTTTCTCACACTATTCTTCTTGGTTGTAGTCAATGTATGGAACCCGAAGGAACTATGTTACTGTGGAATGAGACCGTAAATGCAATGACTGTCCCCCTGAGCAACCAAACGTTATGGGAGCTAGATTGAAAAATCTTGTAGCCATGCTCACACAACTTTCTCAAGCTATGAATCATGCAGGACTTCCAAAGGAGTAAAGGAATGAGCAACATTCTCTGGAATCCTTCATGAGGCGGCGTCCACCTTCTTTCAATGGGTCTACTGATCCATTAGTTGTTGAACAATGGATCAGTACTACTGAAAAGATATTTTCAATTATTCAATGTTCTAAGCATGATAAAGTCATCTTATCAGTATATTGTTTGGAAGGTGAAGCTGATCAATGGTGGAATCTTATCAAAATACGAGGCAAAGGGATGAAATTGATTCCATGGAATGGGACGAGTTCATTAACTTATTTTTCAATAAGTACTTACCTCGTATTCTTCGAACAAAGATGGAGAAGTAGTTTCTTGAACTGAAGCAAAAGGATGATGAATCTTTTGGTACCTACGAAACAAATTTTATGAGCCTTGCAAGGTACGCTTCTGAGATTATTATCTAACCTGAGAGTAAGATCAATTGATTCTTTAGTGGCTTAAAACCAATTCTTCGAAGGGCGTTAGCCATAAGGGACTTCAATAGCTACGAGGAAATCGTTCGATGTGCTCTCAAGGTTGGGATGGAGATTGGAGTAATCCATCAGTCATATGGGTTTGATAAGAAGAGGAAAATGGAATTCAAAGGAAAATCTAAAGACCACACTGAAAACAATATGAGTTTTCCCTTATGCTCAAAGTGTGGAAAGAAACATGGATGGATTTGTCTTAAAGGTACAAGTAAATGTTTCAAATGTGGAAGGGAAGTTCATTGGGAATTTGAATGCCGCAATGATGGGAAGAAGATTTCTAGTGATGCGAATAAAGAAAATGCCACACAGAGTGCACCTCTTACACTTCAATGTATCAAGTGAAAGGAAATAAGGCATTATGCTAATGAATAACCTAATCCAAGGGTTGATGATGATGATCGACGTCAGAAAACTCTTGAGGATAAAGACAATGTAAAGTCACATGAAATTTCTATCAGCGATGTGGAGTATGATAACGAAGTGGTTAAAGGTACACTTACCATCCACTCTAAAGTTGAAAATGTTTTATTTGATTCTGTATCCACCCATTATTTTATTTCTAAATAATTTTCTAAGGGCGTTTCCATATTACCTCTATAATTAGATGTTGAGTTAGCTGTGACAACCCCTATTGGCACAATAGTCGCATCAAAAGTTTATAATTCTTTTCCGATTGACGTTTGTGGGAAAGTGATTCCTGAAAATCTTGTGATCCTTCCTATAGTGGAATTTGATGTGATTCATGGCATGGATTGACTTTCTTTATATGTATCTCATATCAATTTCCAAATAAGGGAAGTCACATTTCATATTCCAGATCAATCTATGATCGTCTATCGAAGCAAGGATGAACATAACTTTCCAGTGGAAATTTCATCCATCTTATGGGTCTTGATTCCACTAAATGAAGGTTATTTATCTCAAATGGTTGGAGAGAATCTCACGATTAATAATATTACCGTTGTACGAGAGTTTGATGATGTCTTTCCATAGGAATTGTTGGGTATTCCACCAAATCGTGAAGTTTAGTTTTCAATAGAACTCATACTGGGTGCTTTGCCTATTTCAAAGACACCTTATAGAATGGACCCAATTGAGTTGCCGGAATTGAAGAAGAAACTCCAAGAGAATCTTGAAAAGGGATTCATACGCCCAAGGGTGTCACCTTTCGGAGAACCTGTTCCGTTTGTTAATAAGAAAGATGGATCAATGGGACTCTGCATTGATTATAGAGAACTTAACAAGATCACTATCAAGAAAAAATATCCTCTCCCACACATTGATGACTTATTTTATAAACTATGCGGCGCTCAATACTTTTCCAATATTGATCTTCATTCAGGGTATCATCAATTGAGGTTCGAAAGGGAGGATATACCAAAAACAGCTTTCCGTACAAGGTATGGACACTATGAATTTATAGTGATTCCATTTGGTCTTACCAATACCCATTCTATCTTCATGGATCTGATGAATAGATTCTTTAGGGACTATCTTGATTAGTTTGTGGTAGTCTTTATAGATGATATTATTGTCTATTAAAAGTTCAAGGAATAACATGAAGATCACTTGATAATTGAATTTAAGGCCCTAATAAAGGAGAATCTTAATGCCAAATTTACCAAGTGTGAATTTTGGATTACAAAAGTTGCATTTTTGGGTCACATAATCTCAAAAGAGGGGATATCTATGGATCCAACAAATATAGAGGTTATAGAAATATGGTCGAGACCAACAACAGTAACTTCGATCTGATGTTTTCTTGGTTTGGATGGATATTATCAACGTTTTGTGAAATATTTTTCATGATTCTCTAATCCACTCACCAGGTTGACTCGAAAATGAGTACAGTTCACATGGATGGAGGAATGTGAAAAGAATTTCAAGGAGTTGAAATGAAGGTTATTGATTGCACCTGTACTCACACTTCCTTGTAGTAGAGAAAGGTTTGTGATCTACTGTGAAGCATCCAAGAAGGGGCTGGGGTGTGTTCTTATGCAAAATGATATGGTGATATCTTATGCCTCACGATATTTGAATATCCATGAGGAAAATTACCCAACTCATGATTTGGAGATAGTTGCGGTAATCTTTGCATTAAAGATTTTGAGGCATTATCTTTATGGTGAAAGTTGTGATATTTATACTGATCAGAAAAGTTTAAAGTCTATTTTCACACAAAAGGAGCTGAATATGTGTCAAAGAAGATAGTTGGAGCAGATTAAGGATTATGATTGCTCAATTCATTACCACCCTGGGAAAGAAAACAAGGTGGCAGACGCATTAAGTCGACAAGACTATGCCAGCTTATCCAGGATGAGGACCATAAAAGATCCAATATTTATGGATTTACGAAGGATGGATCTTTGAATTATAATTGAAGAGGAAAAAATATTATCTTTCTCAAATGAATGTTAAACAATATATACATGTGAATATTAAAGAGGCACAGAGAGAAGATATAGAGTTACAAAATAAGGTGAGAAATGTTCCTGAATTCAACCTTGATTGTGATGGGATAATAAGAATCAAGAATCGGGTTTGTGTTCCTCCCATCCCAGAATTAAAGAAGGAGCAGCTGGATGAGGCTCATTGTTTTTCATTCTATATTCATCCTGGAATCACGAAGATGTATAGGGACCTGAAAGATTACTTCTGGTGGGATGGAATGAAAAGAGATTTTGTTGAATATGTATCTCGATGCTAGGTTTATCAGAAAGTTAAAGATGAGAGACCGAAGTCTAAGGGGATGTTACAACCATTACCCATACCCGAATGGAAATGGGAAAACATCATAATGGACTTTCTCACTGGACTTCCTAAAACATCCAAATTCAATAATGCTATCTGGGTTATAGTCGATCGTCTTACGAAGTCAGCAAACTTCATTTCTATTAGAGAGGTGTTATCTCTTGATCAGCTTGCTAGGATATATGTAATGGACGTAGTAAGATTTCATGGCGTACCACTTTGCATTTTATCTGATCGGGATCCGAGGTTTACCTCGGTGTTTTGGAGAAGTCTTCAGCATACTGTAGATACATAGTTGAGCTTCAGCACTACTTATCATCCTCAGACAGATGGTCAGTCTGAGAGAACAATTCAAACTCTATAATACATGTTAAGATCTTTCTCTATGGACTTCAAAGGTGGTTGGGATCAACACCTACCTTTGGTAGAATATTCTTATAATAATATCTTTCACTCCAGTATTCAGATGGCCCCTTATGAATCTCTTTATGGAATGAAATGCCGAACTCCAACTTGCTGGGATGAAGTTGAGGAAATAAAGCTATTAGGACCGGATCTTGTTGATGAGATTGCAGAAAAGGTCTGATCTATTCAACAACAAATAAGAGAAGCTCAGATTCGACAAAAATGTTATGTCGATAACCAAAGAAAAGACCTAGAGTTTGAAGTGGGTAATAAAGTATTCTTGCGAATATCTCCTTAGAAGAGAGTAATGAGATTTGGAAATAAGGGAAAGCTAATATCTAGGTATATCAGTACTTTCAAAATACTGGATCGTGTTTGGAAGGTAGCTCACTGATTGGCGCTTCGACCTAATCTCTCTCAATTTCATGATGTGTTCCATGTATCTCTCCTGAGAAGGTACATACCCGATCCTTCAAATGTACATAGCTCCGAAGTTGTACTGCTGGAGCATGATCTTTCATATGAAGAACATCCGATAGAGATTTTGGATCATAGCGAAAAAGTTTTACGGAATAAGACCACTCGCTTGGTGAAAGTTTTATGGAGGAACCACCAATTAGAAGAAGCTACATGGGAGCTTAAGGATATGATGAGGGAGAGTTATCCTCATCTATTTTATACGATGTGAAGAATTCCGAGGGAGAAATTCATTTTAAGGGGGATAGAATGTAACACCTGAGATTTTTATGAGAAATATTTGGTTTTTATACATCATCAAAGGAATATTTCACTATACAAAACACTACCTTGGATTTCTTTACACACAATCGCGGCCTTCCTCGATAGCATTCCTTGTACGCAATACCGAGTTTCACTAAACAACGATATGCTATCAAAATATTATTAAAAATAGCCGTTATGAATAGTAATAACCACTTTTTGAAATTTTATAAATTTTATTTTCCAAAATGGACTTCATTTTTGGATTTGGAATATCGAAATAAGCATAGGGTGAAATTTTGGTATTTTTCTGAAAACTTTCAATTTTTGATGAATAGTGAAAACACTGGGTTACTATTTAAAAACCGAATTTTTATTTAAATAATTATTTATATTTTAAAATTTATTTTAGTTAAAAATTGATACATAATACATATATAAGTTTAATTTAATTCATTGGAGTCATTTTATAATAATTTTAGATATTAACAATTTTTATTGAACTTTTGACCGTCTTTTACCCACTTCCTAGTAGAATTTGAAAATTTATATATAACATAATTTTACCGCTTTTGTGAATGGAATTTTAAAAATCCAAGAGACACAGTTGATTTCAGTAAATAGAATGTGGTTCAATGATATGAAAATAACTTTTGGTGAATAGTAACTTTTTACTTCTATTTACCACGGTTAAAAGTAAATAGGGTAATTAAGGGTAAAAATGATATTATATATACCCTAACACAATTCCAAATTCTATTGTATAAGTTTAATTAGACCAAAAACAACATTAGGGATAATATATTACCCTTTAGGTCAACTTGGATTATATTATGACATTTAATATTATTTTATTTAAAGAAGAGTTAAAATAGTTAAAATCAATATGTAATAACTAATACATTTTTAATATAGGGTTATAAATAAGCCAAATTCGACTATAATTATTCATTATAAAGATAAAAATATTTCCTACATAATAGAATTTTATTTATAATTTTTTTGACATTAAACAATTTAATTTATTTATGACACAATGATAATGCAGTAATTACCTTATTAAGAAAATATTAACATAATTGATATTATAAATACCCAAATAAATGTAATTTGAGAATTTTTATGAATTAAACTAATTTTATAGTTTAATATGACATGTTATTTTTGATTTAATTTTCTTTTTTCGAACTAATAATTTGGTTATGATTTTCACAAAAACAAATTACCAAATAGTGTCAAAATTGACATAAAATAGGTTATAAAACAAAGATTATATTATTAACTGTTATTTTATTCCTAAAAATCTATGGTTAGGAAAAATGACTTATATAACGTTATATATGTTAATAATAAACAACTTGGGGTTCTTTTGGCTTGTTATAGTATGTTTATTAACATTATAGTGTAAGAAAACAAGAAGACACGGTAAAAGTAAAATTATCTAACTTAATGTTAAATCTAAATGATAAGGTTAAAATAGAAACCTAAACATGTATAAATTATACTATATGAGAGGAGTTCTACCCATCCCCACCTTATCTTCGAAATAAATTAATTTGGAGCTATTAATAATTGAATATGACTTTATAATAAAAAAATATTTTTATTTTTTCCAAAGGTTCCCCTCTCCTCCCTTATAAAAGGGTACCTCCTCCCTCTCCTCCTCACACCACATTGAGCCATCAATATCAACCAAAACCTTCCAAATTATCTTCTACACTTCCCTAGAAACATCCTAGATGTCATGGTCTTCTTAAATTGCCATCCCAAGTTCCTTAATGGGAGGTTAAGAAGTGGCGCATCAAAGAAGAGGTAATATCCATTACGGATCCTTTCAAATTTCATTCTTCTTCAACTTCTTCTTCCTTAGTTGTTTCATTATGAATTAATAAAATCATTATCACTCATATAATGATATGTTATTATAAATATGAAACAACACTATTTCAACTTCTATCTATCCTACCGAAAATGAAATCACCGCACGTGCGTACGTACAGAACACCGTCTCCTCGCCGTGGTGTAATCTGTTTTCCACCACCACCTTACTTGGATGTATATAATGGTGTAAATAATAATTATACATGATTAATTTAAATTGATATTTATTCTGAAATAGTATACAAACACTTCAATACAATTCCACGATCATGGGAATGATATCATCGCTCATGCGTACGTACGGCCTACTATCTCCACGATGTGATGCGACTCGTTATACATGATCATTATTGCATAATGATTATATAAATGAATTTAATGAATAAATATGATATATACTACACTAATAAAATTCTATAAATGAGGTTTCCATAACCTAAAAAGGAGAATATGAATTTATTCAACAAAACACGCATAAGAACAAAAAATAAATAAACACCCGAATAACAAGTAGCAATGAAATATTACTAATAAGAAGATAAGAATATTACCATATATGATAACATAACAATGTGTAAAATTCTGGAATATATCAATAACAATATTTAAAACATTATACAGGAGGTTGGGACACATACGAAGCAAATAAGACCTAAGGTAAGGGAAAATCTTGCAATCTCAATTTTTATCCGAGATTGTTTTTACTTCATAATTTACTGGGGGAATATTTATCATCCATATCCATGTTTCATCAATTTGTAATATTATTTATATCCTAATTTAGTTGTTTAAATCCAATTTTACCCTTCCGTGAGTTTCTAGTAAATGATATGAAAGGAATATTTTGTCGTTTTTTTTATGAGGTACTTTTTGAAGCTTCTTTCACAATTTTTCATGTTTAATTTTAATCAAATTATTTTAGTTTAAAATTATATGACGTGTTAATAAAGGAAAATGTTTTTGATGTAGAAAAGAATATTTTCCTCAAGAATGGAGTTCAAGTGTTCTATAAAAATTACTTTCCATCTAAGATAATATAGGGTTCTGTTTCTATCCCTATTTTTACATTGTTTTGATTATGTTATTATCGAATTATTTTTATGATGTTCATTTATCTTATGTGGATTGTGTTATGATGGAATGATGATTAAGGATCCCATTTTTATTACATGGGTTACGTTATGATGAATGATTTATGATCTTGTGGCACACATAAATAATGGTATCATTATGAGATGGGTGGGACCTATATCTCCCTCTAATTCATTGGGTAATGGTTTATATCTAATGAGATAGACATGGATGGAATGGCTGGTTAAACCAGTTCAGTGATACAGGACTGAAACGAGGAGTGAACTCGGTTCAAAAATAGACATTGTCCGCTAGGATAGTCTTGGAAATCAGTCTTGACTAATAAGAAATTATTCTCTATGATTATGTGTGTATGCCACAAAGTTTCATGTTTTAAGTTATGATTATTTGGGATTACATTTCACCACTATGATTTATCCCATGTTATGATATTATGATCTCTTTTACTGGTTATGTTTTAAAACATGTTATGTTCTTATGAATATGATGTGATTGATATTTCTTTTGTTTACACTTACTGACCATTTGAGCTCACCCTTTTGTATGTTTTCTTTCCCCAGGTCAAGAAGAAGGGTACTATGTATAATATTCCAAAAGGGACTCTAGATATGATGAAATAAATGGGAGACAACGTAGATGAATTATGAACGAGTTGTTTATGTTTCCCAGTTTCTAAAGACACTATACCTATATGGTCCTTTCATGGTTTTGTTATATGTTGTAATAAGTGTGCTTAAATTATTAAGTGATAACAATGTTTGTAATGTATGGGTCATTATAATTACACTCTTATCCTTAGCCATGATATAGTTATTACTATGTTGGAAGACCTTGAGGTCTACATTTTCTCAGTTATTACCTTGGATCTTCTTTATTAAATGAAATTACATTTTTTTATCATAATGTTGAACCTCTAAAATTTCTTACTTATGGAATATTTATAAACTAGTAATAATAAAATATTTAATTGTTTACATGTTCAGAAACTAGCTATGCATTGAAACATGTAATTGGGTATTTTTTACCATTGTAATGCGTTACATTATATATGAGTTCTTGCACACTATTACATTTCCATTAGACTGGTCTGATGTTATAGTCACCATTTCTGGTAGCCCATTGAGATTTATCTCACACCGTCTCCAGGTGTTTTTTGGTTCATTGGGAAGGTTACATGGTTGTAGGTGTTGACAAATGGAATCATACGACTTCAAACAGTTGATTTCATGATGTTTATTATGGATCTTGATAGATGATGGCTGAGTGGGAGCTCGAGATGCTTAGGATAGTCTTTGATTTGCTTTATTCTTATGTGGAACATGTTATTCCATCTATCATGTTCCATGTTTTCTAGTTTCCTGGTGAAATGACATATCATCAGTTGTTGAATGATATTCTTATTATTTCAATTATTCCTAATGTTGTCTCTATTTTCCATTATTCCATATGTTTACTTATATTTCTTTTTCTATTGAACTATGTTTTCCATTTATCTGTTGTGATAAACATTAGTAATGACGTAATATTATCTCCATAGACAAACACAAAGCCCTCACTACTAGTCATCAACCTCTGGCATTTGGTGAGATTCCCTAGAGGCATTGTGGCCCACCATTCTTGGGGCACCCATTATGTCGATTCTTGGTCCTGGACATTACATAACATGGTATGTTATTTATAATTTTTAGGAATTAAATAAGTAAATTTAGTTATGACACAATGAAGATGTAATAATATATTTATTAATGAAAGAATCAAATAAATTATTTTAATAATATTAAAATAATGATAACTTGAAATATTTTATTTCATCTATAAATTTTATAGAAGAATATGACATGTTATTAGTGATTTAATGTTTTTATTTCAGTGGAATCATGTTTTCATTATATTTTAAAAAGACATGGAATAAATAGTTTCATAACTAACATAATTCATTTATTCAAAATATAAAATATTTAATTAAATAATATAAAACTTATAAAAATTTAGTATTCATGAAAAAGTAGATATAACATTAAAATATTCCTTAATGAATCATTTTTTGGAATTTGGAATGATTTAGTAATTATGATAACCTATTTTGATTAAATGAAATGATAAAATTGTAATATTTAAAGGGGTTGTTACAAAAAAATAAGCATTAAAAAAAATTATAATTTTCATTAGATGACTATATTTTGATCTATACAAATACTATCTTCGAACAAAATGAGTTTTCACCCATTTAAAATCAAAATTTATATTATATTAATTTATTACTTTTAATAATTCCAAGGGTCCCCATCCCCTCTCCTCTAACCAGGAACACATTCCTCTCTATCACTCATACTTCCAAAACAATATGGTTCACCCATGATCTACCCAAACCTCTTTCATGAATCACTACCGACACTCTCAATGACTTATTTTAGGCATAACACCTTTCATTTCGGTCTTAAGGTGTTTTTTTAAAGTGATCAACTGAAGAAGAGGTATCTCTTTATTTAAGTATTTCTATTTTATTTATATTGAAATTCCTTCAAATATTATTCTTCATAGTTGAAATAATTAATCCAGTATCCTCAATATAATGAGACGTTATCATGATAATATCATAACCTAAATTCATTTTTACTTCCATTAAATGGGAATTTAATTATTTATTCATACGTACGTGTAAACTATCACCTCTATGCACCCATCTAATTTGGTATTCATAATAGTCTTCCATTAATGGTTATAATAATTTAATTAATATTCATGTGTGATATTCATGAAATATTAATAATTATAATATAATAATACATCAATTATTTTCTTACATTCCGTGCACATAAAAATGATAACATTATTCGTGTGTGTGTGTGTAAACTATCACACCCACAAAGTGATGTGTCTCTTTTTTATTCATTATATCACTTGTATGATAAATACAAGTATATTTAAATGATTAATTTGATTCCAAAAAAAAATAAAGTAAGAAACTTGAATTTGATAACGTGTATGACTCGCGACAACAAGCACATAAGGTAATATAATATCCAGTTACTTTGTTATATGTTTACTATTTAAAATAGATTTCATGCATGAAACACCGATTTAGCTTGTGTTACACACAAGAGAGACCATTATCGATAAATTTTGTCAGAAAAAAAGAGTTACATTTCTCAATATGTTATGTTACACCAATGAAAACCCTTCCTCGAATTTTTTTTACATGTAAGACCTAGTTTCACCATATAACAATATATTATAAAAATATTATTTAATATAATAGGATATAACCTAGAAATTATGTTAGAGGTTATGAATTTTATTAAATAACTTATTAAAATATATGGTTTATAAAAATATAATATTAATTCATAAATTAAAAATTAATTAGAAATGAATATAGGAACCAATTGTATATAATCTGAAATCTTTTATATAAAACAATTTTTATGTTTACAAAGCTATTTTACTCTAATAAATTAAAGTAATAACAATTATTTAATTATTTTAGTTGAATATATATGGTATTTAATCGATAAAATATTTTTTATATTTAAAAATTAGGATTTATATGCATAAGAAACAAATAAACTTTATTTTACACATACAAACCTATTTTTTTATAATGAAAATTTTCCTGTTTTTTAATAGAGATCCCATTTTAAATTTTAATTTTGATACGTTTATAAATATAATATTTAAAAATAATCTAATTCAGTAAATAGTAACAAATTATTTGGGTTAGGCCATATTTTTTATATTTTTTGAGACATGTCATTTTTTAAATAAATAGTTAAAAATACTGAATTTTACTTTAAAATTGATTTTTAATGTAGTTTATTTTTAAAATAAATTATAATTTAAAATATATTTAAACTTTAATTATATAATATGTTTATTAATTAATAAATTTTAAGTAATTGGGATCTATTTCACATGGAAATTTATTATAAAAACATAGACATCTTTCAGTCTATTTTTTTATTAAAAACTTGCATTTATCTCCCGTCTTTGGGATAAATTTTAATATATTTCATTGAACTATGTTGATTTGAATTTTTAATAATATATACCATATTTTTAATCATCCAAATATATAATTTCTAATAAAACCAAAAAATTTACCAAAATTATTAGTGAATGTGATTAACATTAATTACAATTATTAATGTAAAACAATGTTTAATACAGGACTAAACTGTTAACATAAAGGGCCAAATGACCTTGAAACTTGTCCAAAACCCATTGGATGGGAATAATTCATCTTTAACCCTAATTATATTTGGTTTTTTATTTTTTTTATTTTTTTCATTACTAACATGTGCACATCTAACATCTTTTCACAAATACCAAGTGAGTCCTTTTCTTTTAATATAAAAGGCCCCCACCTCATCCCATTCCTCTCACCTCTCAAACCCCTTATTTTCAGAAATGTCCATCCCAAATTGTCTCCCATAATTATTTTACTCCTCCTAGAATCATACCATCCGGAAGAAACCCATACAAAAATGCTTTTTGGATCAAAACTAAAGAAGTTACCCAATTAAGAGGTAACACCTTTTCTAATGTTTTTTAGTTTCATATCCCTTATCCACAATATATAATATTTTTAATATATGATTACATAAAAAAAAATTTATATATACTAGGATTTTTATATTCGATGTTTTCTTCCAACACTTACACTCACCTCCATCTAATCAGTAAAAAACATTCAGTTTTTCTGTTCGGAAAACTACTACCTCACAAAATGATGATTGTTCAATTTTTCCCTAATGCCTCTTGTGGAGGCCATTATAATGGAAAATATATTTATATGTGATATATATATATATATATATATATTTATAGTGTTTTATTTTTCTGTTATTTATATTTATAACGTACCTTTATGCTTTCCATATTGTGTAAATATGATGATCTTATTTGAGGAAATTTGAGTTACCACCCCCACAAACCGATGTCATTCATTTGCAAGATACATTGAATTTATAAATTAATGGTGATAAATAATCACAAGTTACATAATAAATGTGAAGAACATTTGTGGTGTTTTTTAACAAAGTTTTTTATTTGTTGACAACATATAATTTTGTTGAAGAATGTTTTTGAGTTACAGAAAGTCGAAGTTGTTGGTTGCTGAACATTTCCTTATGGAAGATTATGTTGAAGAATAAGAAGTTAGAATTTAAAAAAGTGTCTCAAAATTTCTAAACATAATCAGACGATTATTTGATTATCTTAATGTTCTCACAAATAAAGAGAAGTTTCATGATAAAAGCTATTGAAGAAATGGTGAAGAGGATTGATGTTTTTAACTAAGAAATATTCTACGAAAATTCAGAACCAGTTTTCCTGAAATAGTTTTTCCTGAACCAGTTTTTTCTGAACTGGTTTTACTGAACCTATTTCCTAAACCTATTTCCTGAACCAATTTTTAGAGTCTACATACTAAGCCAGAAATTCAGAGTCTACTTCCTAAATCAGAAATTCGGCGTCTACTTCATTAACTAGAAATTTTGAGTCTACATCCTGAGCCAGAAATTCAGAGTCTACTTCCTTAGCCAGAAATTCAGAGTCTACTTCGTGAATCTGAAATTCAGAGTCTACTTCCTTAGCCAGAAATTCAGAGTCTACTTTATGAACCATAAATTCGGATTCTACTACCTGAGCCAGAAATTCGGAGTATACTTAATGAACCAGAAATTCAGAGTCTACCTCATGAACCAGAAATTCGGAGTCTACTTCATGAACCCGAAATTTGGAGTCTACAACATAAACTAGAAATTTAGATTCTACGTCCTTAGCCAGAAATTTGGATTCTACATCCTGAACCAAAAATTTAGAGTCTACCTCCTGAACTAGAAATTCAGAGTCTACTTCATGAACCAGAAATTTGGAGTCTAATTTCTGAACCAGAAATTCAGAGTCTACTTCATGAACTCAAAATTTGGAGTCTACTTCCTAAGCCAAGAATTCATTTTCTACTTACTGAACTAGAAATTCAGTGTCTACATCCAATGCCATAAATTCAGAGTCTACTTCATGAATCAGAAATTCTGATTTTACTTCTTAAGCCAGAAATTCGGTGTCTTCTTCCTGAGCTAGAAATTCAGACTCTACTTCCTGAACCAGAAATTCCGAGTCTACTTCCTGAGCCATAAATTCATTGTCTACTTCTTGAACCATAAATTCAGAGTCTACATCTTGAACTAGAAAATCCAAATTCTACTTCATGAGCCAGAAATTCAGAGTCTACTTCATGAATCTGAAATTCAGAGTCTACCTCTTGAACTAGAAATTCGGAGTCTACTTCATGAGCCAGAAATTCGGAGTCTACTTCTTGATCTAGAAAGTCAGAGTCCACCTTCTAATCCAAAAATTCATAATCCAAGATCAAGAATTATCATTCGGAGGAAGATATGATGTGATCATGAAAACCCAAATTTCAACTTTTCATAAATCATGGATAAATTTTATTATATTTGAAGTTGTCAAATATTGATGATTAAATGCGAGATATTTGAGGATTATTTGATATTTGATGAAGCGGGAACGATTTTCAAGATTGTGGCATTTTTTTATGTTTTATATAAATATGTGCTCAAATCATTTTCTCATTTTCAATTTTTACACACGTGGAAAAGGAGGAGTGCTGGATAATTCTTAGTGAAAAGTTCCCACCATCTTGAAGAAGTTTCCTTGAGTGTTTGAGAATAAGTGAATCAAGATCATCTTATCATGCTGAGAAGACCAGTTTCAGAAAATTGGATTCAAGAAAATGGATTGAAGATTCAGAGTGAGCATTTGTGGAGCAGCTAAAGAAAGTTCTTATTCCTCTGGTTGGCTCATTTGTTCATCAAGGAAACATTATAAACTAAATAGATTCATTATAATCTTTCCTATTAGAAGATATAAGTTCTCCAACGGGAGTTAACACAAGTGGTATTCACTTCATCATTTAGTGGATTTCCATAGACCCACGAGAGTGGCTATGGCAAGGACGTAGGTTAACTTATTGAGGAATAACCTTGTGAATCTTGTGTTCCATTCTTGATTTTCAATTATTTCATTCTTGATTTTATTACTAAATGTTTATAAGGAATGAAATTTTAATAGGTTTCAAGGGATAAGTTTCTTAATGTTTTGAAAAATATAAAAAGTTAAAAAACTGATTCAACCCCCCTTCTCAGTTGTTATTTTATCCTTGTAACTTCATGTTTTCAATAAAATATTCATTAAATAATTATATTTCTAGAAATATAAGATATATATAAATATATATCATCTCCTTTATTACCCCTTCAAACACTTTAAAATAGATAACATCATTCCTGGAAGTGTAAGGGACCACCACATCAACATGATTTACATCATATAATTCTATATAAAAGTATATATTATCAAATAATAATATTTTCATTATATAATTATCAATCTGAAAATATTTGAGTTACTTTTCATCTTTGTACAGCAATTATTTAAAAATTAGTTTGTTACTCATGCGTACATACGACCTACCGTCTTTATGATTGTAACATATTGTTATTTTTAATAACCATATTTAATTTTTTATTTAAAAAAGTATAATTGATTTAATAATATGTTAAATATTTCATGTTTAATATTTTATAGATTTTATATAATGAACACTATGACCATAGTTGTCCAAAAATAGTGTTTTTGACACAGAAACTAAATTTGGTCAAAAACACCGAACAGAAACTTAATTTTTTAAGTGGTGTACCCAACATAGAAATAAGTTAAATAAAATTAATTATAAACATTAAAATAGTTCTAAATAATTTATAAAATTGACATATATTAATTATACAAGAATTTAAAGGTTCCTCTATCGAAAATAAAATCTTGGTAAAGGAATTTTTTATCATTTTTTATTTTCGTGAGAGGCATGTTGTGTTCCCCACTCTATTCTTATGTGCGATGTATGTACTACCACACTTGTATTATATATATATATATTAATTATATTTAATGGTATGAATATATCCAATTTTATATACATCTATCATGGTGTTTAATAAATTGTTTTTACCAAATCTATAATATGTTTTGTCTTAATTTCCATTCATTGAAGTCATGTTATATTATGCCCATAAACACTTTTTCAATGTGCATATATTTCAATTTTCTATGATATATCATGAATATGAGTATTTTAATGATATTTTATGCTTCATTAAATATCCCATTATATTATGGATATTATGATCCCATTTAATTAGTTATAATAGTGTATTGAGACAATATCATCGCTATTTCAAAATTGATAATATTTATGCTTCATTTCATAAAATCGTATGATCTATATCTCAATAAAACTCATGGGTTTCCCTCTCTTATGTTATTTCATGATATAATAATATATTTGCATCATTTTATACTCGTTTCTAAATATGATAATTAATAATGCGTTTTATAAGAAATCTCGACATTAACCTCTCATCGGTCAGAAATATATTCAAACCCATGCTTTCAAGAAAGGTTTTACAAAAATATTACATCATTCCCCTCTAATATTTAAAAAACAATTTCACCTTTTTTTCTTTGACCAATCTCTTCGAAGGAATGATCTTTTCACTTTCCAAATGAGGAATTTCATTCCCTTTTACCATACAAATGGAATATTCTTTTTTCTTCATATGATATCTAACGATTTATATGTCATCATTTATTTGAATTTTATTTTTCATGTTTAATAGGATTATTTTTAAAATATCATTAAAATTGATTTTCAATGAAATTTATTTTAATAATTTAATATCAAGAAAGTGTATTTTCTTGAAGAATATTTTCAAAATTATTTATTTTATTTCATCAAAGACAACAACCCTCTATTTCACCCCACTAGGGATTTTTTTTGATAATACCATCCTTATTCTACCTCTAGATCGTTTATTATTTATATGGACAAGGATAGTATAAAAATTCACTTCCTTTGTTTCTTTGTAATTCACCTTGAGGTATTGAATATTCTATTGTCATTGGACATTGAATTTTCCCTTATTATCCATTTTAATTTTAGGGATTTTACTATTTTCTAAATTCTGTACCATTTTACATATGGTGCATACTTTGGAAGTAATTTGATTAATTGGTGAATTATTGATAAATATGTATTTATCATTAAATACAGTTTTATTATAATTCATATTATTTATTTGATTATTCAATTTGATGAATTCTTTATACAAGTGGAGAATGGTTGGGGACTGGTTAACAAAATCCCCTCGATGCAGTGGTAGTGTCATATGATAAAATAGTTGGCTAGCCACCTTAGATGGTGTTTTACCCTTTAGAAAATCTATCTTGTGAAAGGACACGGCGGTTGGGGATCCCTGTACATAGGAAACATGGTGTCCAATACTTATTCATTTCAATCATAATCGTTTTATTTATTATTCATCCATGACTTTTTTCATCAACATATCTACAGATAAACTCCATTTTAGTTCATTGCTTAATGGTATGTGTTTTAGTTTTATAAAATTCCATAAGTATTTTCCTTATCTTTTTATTTTAATGTAATGTATTTACAGTTATTACCATTACATAATTCTTATGTACTTTCGTACAGTTTATTGATTACATGACAAGTGTGTTTAGTTATTTACCTTTCCATATTGACTATTATCATTGATTCTTTATTTCTTACCCTATACATTTCTCTTATATAGAATTTTATATCACCTTAATAATGTTTCCTTCTATACGAATATAATAAGAGTTCTATAAAAGATATGAAAGAATGTATTATATGGATTGGAGTAATACTTAATTTTTTTAGGAAAATAATATACTTCTTAATTAGTGTACCATTATTAATAAATTATTCATTTATATATCTTGTTTTCCAAGACTACTAAATTGATCGGTCCTTCAGGGCTTGATTCCTTTTAATCATTCCTATGTAACTAATATCATACATTGGCTCCATTCATCTGGGGTTTGGGTTAATATAGTTTGTATCAAAGTAATTTTAGTATCAATCTTTGTAACTAGTTTTTGGAAAACATAGATACAGAACAAAACCCTTAGGTAGATTTTGAAGTCGTAAAGATGAAATTCATAATACGTTGGTGATTTATTGATTAAGTCGGTATTCCAAGAGATACATAACTATACGGATACTACAAGTGGATGTGGTCCTGGAATATATATACCTAGGGGAAACAACTCTAACAAGGTGTTTCTTTCCTGACACAGGGAAACCTAGTACCCAACAACAGGCCTTATTGTGCACCTAGTGTGACACTGCTGGGGAATATTCTAAGGATATCCATGTTTTCTTTATAACCCCTTGTTCTAAATTTGAATGTATTTTGAAAATGAATAATCATGGTTAACCATTAGGTGATTTATATTTTAAAATAAGGTTTCATGATTTAGATATCATATAGATAATTATAAACTTTTCTCACTATGACTATTGTTGCTGACACTATTCTTTTTGATTTTATTCATTGGCGGGAACCATAAGGATCTAAGTTAACATCAAAAATGAAGGAAAATGTGGTGAAAATGAGGAACCAAATTATGTTTTAATAAGAGAGAAGGATATCTTGTTTATACCGAATCATTTTTCTTGAAATCTAATTAATAATATAGACCTTTACCCACTCCCATGCTCACCAAATAAGAGAAGGGTGGAGGTTCCTAGGAGCTCACGTGTTGTAGACCGTAATTTAACGAATGATAGATTCTTGACATATGAGAATTCAGTAAATAGACACCTATGAAACTCTCTCAATATAACATATAAATGCATTATTTGTAGGAAAGAAGGACATAAAGTAATGTATTTTTGAGGGAAAAGGAATAGTAATATGGAAGGATATTAATCCCATCCTAAGAAATCCTTTATAATTCTTCATCGTAAATGTGGGGAACCTAAACACTACCCATGTCAATTCTCTATCTTAGTGGATAAACTCTAGATCAAGGATGGATCAATATGGAAATAAGTGGATAAAGTAATTTTGAATTGAGGTTGTATTGCAATCCTTTGTTAAAATTCTTTTTAGTGATTAACCTAATTTCAATAATATCTATCATATATTTTTTTTGGAATTATATTAATATTGTTTTAGAAAAGAACAACCTGTAATTCGGGCGACAACCAATCAAATCTGGAAAGGTCATGGGTCTTGAACACATGAACAATGGATGATAATAGTTTCATGCCAACCCCTAACCTTTTCAATGTCCATGTAAATTTTCACTATTTTTAGTTAGAAAATTTAACAAATAAATATTAATGATGAACCGTTAGTAAGCCATTTGAGTATTAAAAACTAATCTATGAACAATATTTGATTTGGAAGATAGTTATTGACAAGAAGTTAGACTTTTCACTCTGTTATTTTCCTTCACAACCATTAAGAAATTCTTTCATTGATTCAAGTATAAAAAATCATTATTTGTAATTAATTTTTTGGGAGTAATGTGATGAATTATAATTTAATCTATGAAAAACCAAAATTTTGTATTGATCATATGATATTGAAACCTATCATGTTATAATACCTTTTTATATTATTGTTGTTTAATAGAATTACCCCACATTAGATAAATTGTATAGAAATATAATGTTTTCATAATACTAAAATATTTGCAGAATAGATGGACTTCTAGATCATCAATTATTTTTTTCATTGAGGCCCTAAACATTCTATTTATCATTCACATATTTGTGAATGAAAAACACATTCAATACGTATAAATATTTTCATTTTTCTTTCAAAGAATATATCCCTAATTTCCATTAATGTTCTCGTACATAGAGACATAGTTCCATGGTAGTAAATGTGACATTTATAATTTCCATCCACTATTTTATATTGTATTACTTATGAACCCATCTCACGATGTGGGATTTAAAACATAGGATGTATTAAACCATATATCACCATGATCGAGTGTAAATTTTCAGGATACAATTTAAATAAGGATGGGAGAATGTGACAACCATAAAAACTAATGTAAGAACATTGTATACAATAGCGTGTATGACATGAAACAATAAGAACATAAGGTAATATAATATCAAGATGCCTTATAATATGTTTACTATTTACAACAAATTCCATGCATGAATCAACAAGTTAGCGTGTGTTTCATTCAAGAGATGCCTTTCTCGATATCTTTTCATACATGCAACAATGTACTTTCTTAATACCATGTGTTACATAAAAGAGGGACCCTTCTCCAAATTTTTCATTACATGCATGACCATGTTTCACCAAATAACATTGTATTGTTAAAATATTTTTTAATATAATATGATATATACTAGCCATTTGGTTAGTGGTTTTTAATATTAATGACTATCTTATTAAAATATATATTTTATAATAATATAATCTTTATTCATAGGTTAAAAATTATTTATAAATGAATATAGTTTCCAATTTCATATAAACAGAATGTTTTTATATAAAACCATTTTTATGAAGAAAAATATATTTTATCCATAAAAATTAAGGTAATTATAATTAGTTAATTATTTTATTGGAATATATATGGTATATATTCAATAAAATATTTTTTCAATTCATCCATTAGTTTTTATATGCATATTATAAGAACAACCCCTATTTTACACATAAAACCCAACAATTTTTAAAAGGTAACTATTCCATATTTTAATAGTAAACACATCTTAAATGTTAATTTTGATAACATTATAAATTAAATATGTCAAAATAAAATTCTTCTTTGAAATAAAAACATATTAATTTGGTTTGTGTTAATTTTTTATATTTTCTGAGACATTTCATTTTTAAACTATTAATTGAAAATACATTATTTTATTTTAAAATTGCTTTATAATATAATATATTAATAAGGATAAATTATAATTTTAATTGTTTTTAAAGTTAAATTAGATAATATTTTTATCAGTAAATATAATTAAGCTTATTGGGATCAATTTTACATTAAAATTGATTATAAAAACATATTCAGCTTCAGGATGTTTTTACACTAAAACCCCACATTGTCATCCCGTCTGGTGGATTAATTTTAAGATAATTTCTTCTGTTTATGTGATTGGAACAAAGAATAATAGATTCTATATTTGGAATAATAATAATTTTTAATTTATAATAATACCAATATGTTTCTGAACAAAAGGTTTAATTAATGTTAGTATCACTAATTAAAATTATTACAGTAAAACTATGCTTAATAACGAACAAAACCAATAACATAATGGACCAAATGACCTATTCAGTTGTTCAAAACCCATTGGATTTCCGTAATTCGGCAATGAAACTTCCATTATTGAGTTTATATGACATTTTTTTATAAATTAACATGCTCACACCTTCCTTTATTATGAAAATACCAAGTGATTACTTTTCCTTTCCTATAAAAGGCCACCACCTCTACTCATTCCTCACACCTCTAAATCCACTTATGTTCTACCAAGACTTATCGAAATAGTCTCCCATAATTCCTATCATTTACATAGAAGCATCAAATTTTTTAAAACGCTTCCAATAATTACATTTGGTTCAAACCAAAGGTAGTTACCCGATTAAGAGGTAACACCTTCTCTAATGATTTTTAGTTTAATTTCTATTTTCCACTCCTCGTACTCTTCATATTCAATTAATACATAAAAACTCCAATCTCATAAATATACTAGTATTTTTTATGAAAATGGTTTCTCCTACACTTACACACATGTCTATCTAATAGTTGACTAATATTTCCTTTCTGGGTACAGTGAACTACTGCCTCACGAAATGAGGGTTGTTTAATTTTTCCGTATTTCCTCTCATAGTGGCCATTATGATGGACAGTATATATATTTAATAAATTTTTTATTTACAGTTCTAGATGATTATTTAATTTTTATTTATAACATCCCTTAATTCTTTCCATGTTTTGTAAATACAATAATTACATTTGAGGAAGTCTGCACTACCCCCCCCCCCCCAAGTGATAGTATTTGTTCGTAGGATACATGGAATGTATAAATGAATGGTCAGAATTAATAATAAGTGACATAAAAAACCTCAATAATATATTCATGACATAATTATATTTCTGGAAATAATATATATATATATATATCATCTCCATTATTACCCATTCACACACGTTAAAGAGATAACTTCGTTCAAGTATGTGTGTGGAAAACCACCTCCTTGACACGAAATACATCAAATAATTATATATATAAGTATATAAGACTAAATAAAATTATATTTATAATATAATTATCAATCTGGAATGATTTATGTTACTTATCATTTTCTACAATGATCATATAAAAATTGGAATATTACTTATGTGTATGTATGGATCATCGTCTCTATATTGTAACATATTCCAATTTTCATAACCATATTTAATGATGGATTTTAAAACTATAATTGATGTAAAAATATGATAATTATGTCATGGTGATTATTCTAGATATTTTTATAATGTACTTGACGGAGAAAATATTTTTAATTAATTTGTGTTGAATATCATTGTTTAAATCCCACCAAAGTGTTACATTATTATAAATTGCCTCATTTTATGATATTGTTTATATTTTGAGCTTAAAAAAAATGCACATTTCATATTTCTAACTGTTTTAAATTATTTCTGCCTTTTGGCCATAAAATTTTCTACACTATACAAGATTAAAAATTTCATTCCTTTCCAGAGTCTACACATCTAGTGATTCATTTCACCCTTCTTAACGAAAAGATGAATCGACCATAAGGATGCTCAAAAGAAGCTCACTAGTTGGACCATTAAAACTGTTTACTGTTCTAATGAGTTTTGGGGTCGTGTCCAAAATACATTCATGGTGGTCCCAATTTCTGTGAAATTCGATGGATAGAAGGATATGAAGTTTTGAAACATATTTCATTATGGCTACACTGAGTGATTTGGCCATTTTAAGGGTAATTAAATAATCATAATCTGGAGGTTTGCGATTTGGAGATCCTGTCTATAGAGAATATATTTTCAGAGTAAAATGGGCATAACTCTAAAAATACTTGTCCAAATACTCTGTGATTTTGAGGTGAAAAGTCTAATGTAATTTTGAACAACATTAAATTAGGTTGAAAAGCATGAAGATGTCATTTAATGGGGATACAACTCATCATCTTTCAGGGATAGATTCTGGATATAAAAGGAAAAAAAGCTAATCCCTCTCAAAGCATCACTCATTCCATCCCATTCATTCTAGGACACCATGAAAGACAACATTTCATCTTTCTCTCTTTTATTTATTTTCATTTCCATAGTTTTTTAATGCCTTCTATTTTCCAATTTATATCGATTACCCTTACCAGGATGGGGTAAACATTTGGAGTGAGTGGGGAATGGATGGTTTTCTATTTTGTATTGCTTGAGTTCTTGGACACAATTGAATGAAATTTCATTCTTCTTCAAAGTTGTTTTCAATTTCATATAGATGATTTTTTTGATAAAGTGCTATCATTCTAGAATATGAATAAAATTATTAATTTTTTTCATAGTAAATAATCATTATCTCCCCCCACAAATTTATGGTTTATATATAATGGAATATACAGGGGATTAATGGTGAAGTAGTCGACGATCGTCAGTACGTGTAAAAAAGGTAGTGATAGTTTTTGATTGGCTATGGTAAACAAAACTTGATCGGGTAATGAAAATTACAATTTAAAATATTAAATACATCTATTTTTTACATGGTTGGAGAGTTGAACCAACTAAGATATTGGTATGTTTTTCTCTAACAATCAAAAGTTCGCTGAGGAAGTGAGAGAAAATGATTATGGAAACTCACATAAATCAACTAAGAAGAATTTGATTGAATTAAATTGAACAACGATGACATTATAATTGGAAAACTGGCCTTAACCTAGTCACCCTTTAAAATTCATTGTTTTTAATTTATTTGAATTTACTTTTAAATTTCATTCATTATCTTATTTATTTATTGTAAAAAACACCCCATTTTACCATCATTTAATAATGAAAAACTGCTTTGTGTGCACTCCTCTTCGGGAGATATCCAAGGTCAACCACATTACTGCATTTTAACTTAGGAAATAATTTTTTTACACTACCTACGTCAAGAGTGCATCAAACATGGTTTCATTGCTGGCGAGGCAGTTCAATAACCAAATTATACATATTTTACATTTTTCATAATAAAAAAACACTTTCCATGTTGTTTTCAAATGACTATTTCTTTAATTCGTGGAATAATTACCATTGATAAGTAAACAAATTATTGAAACAAAATTTTTTATAGAGGCTGGTGTTTCTTCTATTTTTCTATAGGTGAGGTTATTTTGGAAAAAAGAATAATTATGGGAAAAAATTCAATGAATTCTTAGACGTATTAACGAAGGACATGACCAAAGTTGTTTTTGAATCGATGGCCCAAATGGTAACTGAGTTTTATCAATACTTCCAAGAATTTTATGAAGTTAACAAGGTCCAAGAATACCTCCACATTTTCATTCTTTATTTTCCCATGTAGATCCAAGATATAGTGGATACTAACTACATGCCCCTACCTACTTCTAATCAACTCCAAGAGGTGTTTCCTAGTGAAGAATAAATTAAAGATGAAAAAACTCACATAGATAATCATTTGTTGAACTCATTATCTTTTCATTTTTTTGAAGATGAATTGAGTAATAATTCCCCCTATTTTATTTTTTTAGATTCAGCCAATACATGTATTTATTTGGAGGAAGGTTATGAAAAAGAAGATTTATCTGAAGAAGAACATACGGAGCTCACCGATATTATTGAACATTTATTTGAGTTTGTTCAAGAGGAGATCAAAGTGGATTTTCTTATATAGAATGAGTCAAATGTTGTAGACATTGAATTGGAATAATTTGATATTGACATATCATGCATTAATTTATTTTGAATAGAATTATACTATGACCTTCACTTTTATTTTTCCACTGATATATCATACCTTCAGCAACCATTAGTGAATAAATAAGATGTTATGAAAGTAGAAACCAAAAAAAAGGACGACCCATTCTTTGTCCTAACACCACCATGCATGTTGAATATAATTATAGTATGGGTGGACTTTTTATGTTATATTAATGGATTCCTAAACAAAAAGGAACAAGGGAATGCTGGAAAGATGAAGATTTTTTGGTTCATGAGCAAGAAACCTCAGCCACCATCAGATTGGGGATATCCGATTAGAATTGCCTCTCTGAAAGTAGTCAAAACCCAGGGCCCACATAGAGGGATTATACCACGATTTATCCTTATATTATCATTATAATTCTATTTTCATTTCATTTAATAAATTTCTTATGTTATATTTTTACTTTATTTTTGTTTTCCAAGAGAAACACATTGGATTTTAACTCAACATTTCATTGCGAATATGTCGAATCATACCACTCCTTTATATTTTCATCCATGATGTGATTCATTCTCAAATATTTTTACATGTTATATCCATTTTAATTCATTTTGGACACTTCGTCAATTTAGTGTGGGTGAGGGATTCTTTTTAGTTTAGGACTTTTATATGATTTTTGGTTTACTATATTCATAAAAAAAGATTGTTTTTTTTTTGTTTTTCAAATATTAGTGTGTTTATTTTTAAAATTATGTGTGTTGTGAAAAATTTTGAGCTAAAATGATTATCATTTAAATTTTCTAAACCCTTTTAAATGATTGAACCAATCTATTCAATTAAACTGTTCTTAAATAAATTTTAAAATGTCTTTTTTTCAAGATCAAATCAATTATAATTTCATGAAAAGTACTCTAATTTTTAAACCCCATGCTATATCTCACTATATTTATTTTTGAAATCACTTTCTTGTGAGGCTTCTTTATCATTTTTTTCATAATCTTTACATTCACCACGTTTCTTGATAAAACCATAATATTCTTACTATAACTATAATTTTATTTTTTTTCTTGTTAAAACATGAGGGTTTGTGGTACTTGTGTTTTAAATGATTGAGGCATTTATGTGGTTTTACAAATGATTTTCAAAATAATCCTTTTTATTTTGGCCTACCTTATACATTAATCCTTGTATCCCATAGAATCCATGTTCAGCCTGTTAGGATAGCCATATTACAAGCCAATTTTTCTTATCCAACCTGATCATGAAGTAACATAGCATGATCTAGTTGAACATAAGAGTGGGGAAGATGTCTTGTTATGTATTAACTCATTTTTTGATACATTGGGTGGAAAATAAAAGTTTGAAAAGCTAATATTTCTAAAGTAGAGTTCATTTTCGAAAATGTTGTTCCCTTATAGAGATTTCATGATAAAATATGTTTGAGAAAACAAATTCTTGTGAAATTCTAAATTTAATGAACATTACTTGAGTACTCATGATGATGGAGTGGATTTTCTTCAATGTGTATGTCACAACCCATCCTTGGGGCCCGTGCCATGACTACCCCAATTCTGCCTTCCATAGGCCAGGGGCTGGCGACTTGCACCAAGGAATAAATCCCAACAAAAGGGAAGGCATTGCCTTTGAAAAATAAACAAGCAACAAAGAGTAAGCTAGCAGAAATGTAAAAACTAAGTAAAAACTATACCAACTGTGCTGAAAGTAAAAGGGGCTGGAAATACAAGCCCAACTGTAAATAACAACTGAAAGGAAAAACAACAACTGAAAGGAAAAGCCGCAGTGTCGAGCCGTCCTCTGGAAGTCCGACCTGAAGGGTGGGTACAGATAGTCTCCACTGCTCCTCGGGTCCACCAGACCGCTCTGAGTACGTCCTGCCCAGTGGTCCACCTCCAGGTATTGTCCTGCTCCGCACGCCTCTACCATGATCAGCGTTGTCCGTCGTCTGCAACCAACACAACGTAGTGTGGGCATAGCCTGTGCAGGGGTGAGTATAAGCTACTCAGTAGGGACCCCGAGACCCCCGAAGGTCTCCCGAAATCCACAAAGGAAAAACCACAAAGGGAAGATACAATCATGAAGTAACAACCGACACTGCTTAGGTATATGCCCACACATATACCTAAGTCGTCAATTCCCGTTCGGCTCCAACGTCCGAGCCCAAGCACAACCCAGTCCACACAGGAAAGAAAAACGTATACCCACACAGGATAGCTCAACACAATCCACAAAGGAGAGAAAACAGTAAATCCACACAGGATAGCTCAACACAATCCACAACGGAGTGTAACACAAGATTCAGCTCACACAGGTATACTTCGTCGAAAAGGTGAAAGGGATGATCAGGTATAGATACTGAATCATCTAAGCTGGGACCCACATAGGATACAAGACCAGCACGACTGGGACCCACATAGGATACAAGACCAGCACTAAGTCATCTAAGCTGGGACCCACATAGGATACAAGACTAGCACTCTTCATTGATTCATCTATACTGGGACCCACATAGGATACAAGACCAGTATTGAATCATCTAGGCTGGGACCCACATAGGATACAAGACCAGCACAGCTAGGACCCACATAGGATACAAGACCAGCTGTCTTCGTTGATTCATCTATACTAGGACCCACATAGGATACAAGACCAGTATTGAATCATATAAGCTGGGACCCACATAGGATACAAGACCAGCACAGCTAGGACTCACATAGGATACAAGACCAGTTGTCTTCGTTGATTCATCTATACTGGGACCCACATAGGATACAAGACCAGTATTGAATCATCTAAGCTGGGACCCACATTGGATACAAGACCATCATTGCTGGGACCCAAATAGGATACAAGACCATCACTCTTCATCATCGTAGTCCACTGAGGATTTCTGCACAGTCGTCGTCGTCGAAGTCGCAGCCAGCACTAGGGTTCCCGCACACAGAAGCTCCTTCGGGAGGGTCCGCTCCACGAGCCGAGAGGCCGATACATCAACTATCACAAAGTCCGAATTTGATGTATCCAAAAGTTCCGTATCGTCAATAGGAACTCAACGTCGCAGACGGCACGTCAATCGGACGCCCGGTCTGAGAGTTATTGGCTTTTTCGTCCTAGGGGCCAGGTTGGTTTTTAAGGCAAATCCAACCCGACCGTACTCCAACTGTGTCCAAACCTCAGGAGGAGTATGCCAAAAGAACCTTCTCACATAGAGGAACTCAACAAAGCTGGCGGCACGTCAATTGGACGTCCGTAGCTCAAGATATGATCATTTCCGCTCCGAGGGACTGGTTGGTTTCGTGTACGAACCAACCCGGCTGAACCCAATGTAATTTTAAACCTTGTGTTCGATATACCGAATCGACCGTCTCGATCCAAGGATCGCATTGCCGCTGACGACACGTCGTTCAGAGGCCCGTAGCTCAAGTTACAGGCATTTGACCAAAAACGGTCCGAAGACTGGGGGTCCGGGCCTGGGCCGACCCGGCCCGACCCCCCCCTGGGTTGGCCGAACCGGGTCGACCCGGTCCAACACGGTCCGGCCCAGCCCAGCTCGGCCAAGCGGCCGAGCGACGCGGGAGGGAGCCGCCGCCCCCGCGTGACACCCCTGCGGCACCTTCGGGGTGTCGCCCTGGCCGACCCGAGCGACGCGGGGGGGAGCCGCCGCCCCCACGGGACAACCCCGCGGCACCCGCGGGGTGTCGCCCTGGACAGCCGGACCCACGCGGCGCGGGTCCGTTGGTCGCCGCCGCGCTGGCGACCCGTGCCGCCGGCGTGTTCCGCGGGCCCCCAGAATCGCTCCGGCGGTCCGATTCTGTTCCTGTCTACGCCGCTGCTCCTCCCGGGACTCGTTCTTCACTGCGGAATCATCGAATTTCCGTTGCGGCACGTTTCGTCGTCGCCCATCAAATCCGCACAACAACGAATAACGGCGGAGGGTTGACGGGCCGTGTTCGTTTGGCCCACACCCTCCGCGTTAGAGATAAACAACGGGAGAAATATATTCAACACATGAATCAACAATTTTAATGGATTAAAATTGTTCTTATTATCTAGTTCATCACTTTTAAAAGAAACGATCACGGTAAAAAGGAATTATTCACAACAACCCATACCACGTAGTCATCGTCGTACGCACGTTCTTCGCGGATTTGTTCGTCGCGGAAGGAGGGGATCGTCGCATCGTCGTGGTAGGGTGTCGCGTCGTCGCGGAATCCGGCGTTGAGTCGGCAAACTCAGCGGACCAAAAAACAACAGATTTAATTTAATTATATAATATTAAATCCGTGTTTTTTGAAAAAAATACAAGGGAGATTTAAGAGAATCTCGAAGTCTCTTACCTCAAACAGATGATCGAAGATTCGTTGTGGAGGAAGAGACGTCGCAGAAGAACGTTGTAGGAAGGGAACGTCGGCGTCGCGGAACACGGCGTCGCGTCGTAGATTTTCGG
Source organism: Viscum album (assembly GCA_963277665.1). Taxonomy (NCBI): domain Eukaryota; kingdom Viridiplantae; phylum Streptophyta; class Magnoliopsida; order Santalales; family Viscaceae; genus Viscum; species Viscum album. Next base: position 36,504,765 of record OY728157.1, on the reverse strand, counting down.
GTTTGGTGTTCTTCGCGTTCTTTGCGTTCTTTGCGTTCTTCGCGAAGAAGGATAAAGTCTCAAGAACCTCTGACAAAACCTCTCAACGAGTAATCCTCCAAAAAGACTTGTTGGTCTTATTTTATTGTTACGCCAACAAACGAAAAAGGGTATGTAACGACCCATCAATTCGTTGAATTAATTCAACGAAAAAAACCGCCCATTTAATTCCCGAAATAAACCAGCCAATAAAATGGTGCGTTAAGGATTTAAGAAAACGCGTCAGTTGACTTTCATAATGACGGGTTTTCGTGGGTGCGTTACTTAGCGAAAAGAAACGGCGGAGCTCGTGCGGGCCCCACCTCACAAATATCCTACCAAGAGGGTTGGATATTTCTGGATAGTACCCTATCCGTTTCAACCCAGTTTAAGCCGCATTTAAGTGGCTTCAAGTGGCTTAAATGAAATAAAATAAAGTTGTCATAAAATTATTTTATTTCTTAACTTTATGCCCAAAAATTAAAAACCACACCTGAGCAAACACAACTCTGGAAGAGGCGTTTCTAAGAAAATATTGGCGTTGTGATTTCATCAGTGCCCTCAGAATTCGATTCCGGGCACCGGTTCAAAAGTTAGAAAAACTCGCTCGTCTGTTCACTGAACGTACCCGAGCCAAACTTCGGAAATTGATTCCGGGCACACCGGGCCTCGGAATCAGGTGCCGTCAAAAACTACGTTCTTGTAAAATTCCAAAGAATATTAAGAAAAAAATTTCCTTGAAATTTACGGGTCTTTACAGTGTAAGATAAGGAGCCCATGTTTGACTAAAAAATAGAATCATGCAATTTTGATTAAAAAATAGCTAATACCTCCATTTTCAGCCTCAGAATATTTAACATCTAAATCCAACCAACCAAATTCCACAAAAAAATGCTAAAATTCCACATGATAAATACATGTCATTTAATCACATTGGGTGGATAATTAAGAATTTATCAATCCTATGGTGACTCTTGTGTGAGTTTGGTTTAGAAATTCCTTGTTGAACATTTACATTTGTGAGATGAGGGAAAAAGTCATCTCAAGTAGGTGTTTTATGTACCTGGGATAAAAAATGAAGGGTAAATATATTAAATAATATAAAATTGGGAACATTGAATAATTTTTTTATGAGGCATGATATCTTTTTGATTCATCGTATGGATTTGGTAAATCTCATGGGTTTGTGTTTTAGATTTTATTTGATTTGATTTTGATGCTTACTTGTCTAGGAGACGAAGTGCTAAGTGTGGTGGAATTGATAGAGAAAATATTATCGATTATTTTACATGGAATATCATTTTATTAAACCTCAAAAATGCATTACATTATGATAAACTTCCACATTTTATGATATTGGTGATATTTTGAGCTTAATAATAAAAATGGACCATTTCAGATTTTAACTATTTTAAATTATTAATATCTTTTAGAAATAACATTAACAAATGTAATTCAAATGAAAAAATTATTTCTTTTCTAGATTCAACAGATCCATGGCATTATTTAATAATTTTTGAACAAAAGATAAATCGACCATATAAAGCTCAAAATAAGCTCACAAGATGGAATATAAAACTGTTTAAAGATCTATCGATTTTTGTTGTGGGTTCCATAACTCATTCCTTGTGGGCCCAATATCTGTGAAATTTAGAGGATAGACACACAACACATTTTGGAACATAATTAATTATAGCTATGTGGTGTTAATTATCCTTTTTTAGGATTATTCAAGCATCGTAATTCAGAGGATTTCAATTTTGAGAGTCTGACTGGATAGAATAAATTGTGAAAGTAAAACAGTCGAAACTCTTAGAATACATTACCAAATAAACTGAGATTTTGAGGTAAAATATCCATGATAATTATAATAAACATTAAAGAAGGTTAAAACACGGGAATATTCATTTAATGGGGATAAAATACATCAACGTTCATGGGATAGATTCTGGCTATAAAAGGAAGGGTGCTCCTCCCTCTCAAAACATCTCTCATTCAATCTCATTCCTTCTGGAAAACCAAATAGGATAAATTTTCATCTTTCTCTCTTTTATTTATTTATTTTTATGTATTTTTAATGTTTTATTCCTCCTAAATAATCTTGATTAATCTATCCATGGTGGGGTAAACATTTGGAGTGATTTAGGATGGGTTGGTTTTCTTCTATGTAATGCTTGAGCTCATGGATGAAATTGAATGAATCTTCTTCCATTATTAATGTTGTTTTCAATTACATATAGAGAATTTTATTATCAAGCGTGATCATTCAGTAATTTTAATTTCGTTATTAATATTTTCCTTTGTAAAATAATAATTTTCTCCCTCCACTAATTCCTAGTTTATATACGATGGAATAGACTAGGGATTAGTGGTGAAGTACTTGATGATCGTTAGTATATGCAAAAGGGGTAGCGAATGTTCTTGATTGTTTGTGTTAAACAATAACACATCAAGTATTTCCCATTTTAATTGAGGATATTCATTAAAAAAATATTTAACAAGGAAGGAGAGTTTACCAAATAATGATCTTGGTATTGTTTTCTCTCACAATCATATTTTCACCAAGGAAGTGAGAGAAAAGGATTGTGGAAACTCACTTTAATAAACTATGAAGAAGATGTTTGAATTAAATTAAAATAGTATGACATTACAATTGGTAAACCTACCCTAACATAATCAACCAATTAATATAATAGTTTTTCATTCAGTTGAATTTCATTTTTCATTTCAATAATTATCTTATTAATTTATTCTAAAAAGAACCTCCAATTTTTAATCATATTTAAAAGGGACAAACTATTTTGTATGCACTCCTCTTCAACGGACATCTGATTTAAATAAAATTAAATAATTTTATCATAGAAAATAATTATTTTTCCATCCCCTATGATAGGCATGCATCAATCTAAATTTTGTATCTTATGACCATAATTGACCAATAGTAGTTTTTTGGCACATAAACCTAATTTGGTCAAAAACACATGATGTAAACTAAATTGTTTAACAAGTGTAAAAAAAGATAATAAGTGAAATAAATGTAATCATAAATATTAAAAGGGATGATAATAAATTATAATAGTAACATAAATTTATTATACATGATGTTAAAGGGCCTTTATACAAAATTAATGCCATGGAAAGGGGAATTTATCTCACCTTAAATTTTTGTGAGATATATGTTATGTTCACCACCATTTCATTTTGATTGGTATATGTAATGAAATTATTTAAGTCAATGTATATTATAATTAAATTAATGGATATTAACATACCCATTTTATTATCCATCATTCATGGGGATTAATATCATAACTTTTCCAAATTGGTAAAATGTTTGGTCTCAATTTTTCTTTCTTTGAACTCATGTTTTATTATACACCTACATTATTTTTTTAGGTGAATATACTTCCATTATACATAATTTATCATGAATATAAATATTTTCATGATATTCTATGATTCATGGAATTTCAATTTTCTATATGAAGTATTTGATCCTGGTTACCTAGTTATAAGAGTTTATTTAGACAATCTATTTACATTCATGATATTAAATTATTTCGTGATAAAATCATTTATTGGTACCATTTTCTATTATTTTTAGTTAAGATATTTATGAATGGGTTTGTTATGAAAGATCTAATTTACCCACTCTTCGGTCAGAAATATATTTCAAACCATGTACTCCAGAAAGGTTTTACAAGAATATTATAACATTACCGTATAATATTTTAAATTTATTATTATCTATTTTTTTTCCTTTACCAATATCCTTAAAGGAATCATCATTTTGAATAAAAAATGAGGCATTTTCAACCCTTTTACCATATAAATAGAATATTCTTTTTTACCTCATATGACTTATACAGATTTACCCACCATCATTTCATAGAATCCTCCTTCACAGGTTTCAAAGTTTTAGTTTTAAAATATCCTCAAAATGTATTTTCAATAAAAATTATTTTCAGATAGATTTTTTTATAACAAATTATATTTTCTTCAAGAATATTTTTAAAAGATATTATTTTATTTCATCAATGACAAAACACTCTATTTTACCCAACATGTTATTTTTTGTGTTGATAGCATCCTTATTAATCCTCTATATGTTTTGTTATTCATTTTACCATGGATATTAATCACATTCACGCCCTTGATTTCTTTGTTAGTCAACGTGAAGTATTCAATATCCTACTGTCATTGAACTTAGAGTTTCCCCTTATTATCCATTTCATTTTTCACGGGTATTACAATTGCCAAAAACATATACCATTTAACATATGGTGCCTACATTAGTACTAATTTTAATAATTGGGGAGTTATTTTTAAATTCATATTTCTCATTAAATACAGTTCTTTGATAAGGCATATTATTTACTTGATTATTCTATATGAATTCTACATTAGATGGGTAGACATGGGTTGCGACTGGTTAATGAAATCCCCTTAATGCATCGAATGTCAAATGAGACAAAAAAGTAGGCTACCCACCTTATAAGGGGTTTTACATATTAGAAACACCGTATTATGATAATTCATAATGGTACTAGATCTATGTATATCGGAAACATGGATTCCAATAATTAGGGTATTATTTCATAATAGTTTTAGTTATTATTTATCCATGACTTTTCTTATTGACATATCTTGGGATACATTTCTTTATAGTCAATTTATTAATGGAATGTGTTTTAGTTTGATAACTTCAAAAGAAATTCTTAAATATTTTTTGAATGGAATGTATTTCCTGTCATTAACTTTGTATATTAAATATTTTCAATTATTCATTATTAGTTCTGCAATACTTTTCTCTTACTAATCATTTGAGCTCACCCTTGTTGTTTTGAATTCCCACAGAATCCATGATGTCTGCTATGAATGATATTCCAGAATATAATAGATGTATTAGAGTTATCATCAAGGTTTTTTATTTTTTTAGAAGAAAAAAATTTTTTTTAATTTGTGTATCCACTTGTAATACAATTCTCATTTATGTATCTGATTTTTCTAATACTACTAAACTGATCGTCCCTTCAGGGCTTGATTCCTTATAATCATGCCTATGTAATTGATATCAAACACTGGATTTTTGGATTCTAGGGACCAGTTCACTAAAATTAATAAGATAATAATGATGTTATGATCATTCTGGAAATATTAAATAATACATAACTTATTTAAATAATGATTAATGAAAAATGGAAAATGTTACTCAAGTGCACGTACATCTTATCATCTCTATGATTATAACATTGTTCATTTTTCATAACCACACATCATGGATTCATTTAAATGTATAATTTATGTAAAAAATGTTCATTATGTCATGAATATTATTTTGGATATGATGTACTTATTACCACATAGAGTATTTCCATTATAACTTGTTCGTTTTCGATTCATCTATTAAATATCAACATAACAACAAACTTAGACCTTAATCATTATGTAATTGTTATATCATAGTAATAACTGAAATAAATGGAAAAATTAACATGAAAAAAAGGTTCTAAATCAAAAATAGATTAACCTAGGTTTAGTATTCAAGAATATAAACATGTATGAGATTAGTCGAACTTGAGGTATGAGACTTCAATTCAATTTCATTTCATTGAGGCATATTTTGATTTTATACACCACCTTTTTTAAGGATTATATCAACCATTTTCACTATTAATTTCATTCAAATTTTTTTGAAAGAAATATTTTTATATGAAGAGTTTTACATTCATTACAAAATGAAAAAATAATGATTTCTTTAACGTATGTGGCGATAACAACAACTATGTTGTGATAACCATTATATGATATTTAGCTTCCTCTATAAGCCATAATGTTTTTGAAAGGGAAAAAGAATACATTATTCCCATTTTAGGTAATTTTTTTATTTTAAATGGTTTTGAAAATGGATTATCAATTTAAATATCGTGAAATTATTTCTCCAGATTATAAATTAAATTTCATGATAGAAATATAGATAATTTCATTCTTTTATGTGTTATGATATTAAAATGTTACATAGACATTTGATGGGTGGTTACATGATAATCCTAAGATAGGTGGTTATGTGGTAAACAATGATTCCTAGTTTCTAGTTAAACTAAGGATTAGTGGCTACGTTACAACCTCCAATTCCATGGTTATGAAAGTCAGCTATATGGCTATTCCATTTTTTAGAGTGATATGTGTGGAAGTCGGTCGTGTGGTTATTCCATTTAAGAATTATTTATTCCCAAGTAACCATTATATTTTATATGTTGTGTTCTATGTGTTTTAATGTAATTTTTTTATGAAAAAAATCTAAATCAACGATCTTCTTTTTCGAGAATTGTATTTACTACTTATAAAATGAAAAAAAATCATTACTTTATGATAATGTATGCTTGGTTTACATGTTTTTGAAATATTAATAGTTTTCTTTATTTCTGTTTACTTTACTAATATTTTTATACTCTTCCCATGTTATGAATTTTTTTATTGGATTTAAAGAATAATAGAGCCAGTTATGGGATCAAGGAAATGTTATTAATCTTAAACATGAAACGAAACCATTATTATTTTTTAAAAAAAATTGTTTTTTGAAAAAATGAACAGTGGGTAGAAGTGTCTACTTTTTAATATTTGAGATGTTCTGTATGATTTATGAACTAATTATCTAAAGATAAATCTCTTATAAGATCCTTGATGTTAATGAAAGCCAAATTATTAACTAAACTCAATATTAAGTAATGATTAAGGTTGGAGTCTTATATTAAACCCCCTCAAAAAATAACATTTTTTTAAAAATTCATTTCTATTTTTGAGTTGGTTATGAACTGCATATATTTTAAGAAATTAGGCGGGCCTCATAACCACCAATAATCAATGAGATTAGCAATGGTTCCCAACACCCTTTAATTCCTTAAATTATATTAGGTTGAATCCCCCTTTAATGTATTAAATTAGAAGGGGTTTTTCAACTCTATAATTTTTTTAAAAAAATTAATATATATATAATTAAAACACAATATATAATTGTATTTAAATAAATTATAGGAATACAGTATATAAAATATTTATATGACTTTATTTATATGTATACATAAATTTAACTACATAATATTATTTACATTAATATATATTTATTTGTATAATTTTTTTATTTAATATTAAATATAAATAATATTACCGAATATACATATTATATAAATATATAATTAAATTTAAGTCAATTTGAACATATATCATATAAAAACCTAAGCTTGATGTTTTAATAAATTGTATTATAATTATAATAAATAGCTTTTTAATAATATGTTTTTGGGTTTTTATTATATATAATTAATATTATATGAGGTTAAATTTATAAAAATAAATATATTGTAGTCTAGAAAATATTATTATATAATATTTACTAAAATAAATATGAATTAATGCACATAATAAAAAATATATATATTGAAATACATTATATAAATATTTTTTTAAATCTTATTTCATATAATTTTAATCATATATAACATACCTGTTAATTATATATAATATAATTTTTTTCTATACACCATTATATAAATATTTATATAAACTATATATATATATATATATATATATTATATAGAATTAATTATATTTTAAGAATATAAATTATATTATACAATTTATATAATTAAATATATATTAACGTACATAACATTAATTATATGTATTGAAATAAATAATTTCAATATATTAAATAAATACATATATAAATTTTATATATAAACATTTTTATAATATATAAATATTTATTTATGTATAGTAATAACTTATATAAATATATTTACAAATATATTATTATATGTGTATATATAAAACATAAATAGAATAATAAATATATGTAAAAATATATTTTTTTCAAATTTTGGTAAACACACAACTAAAATATATTGCATAATTATATTTATAGAATTAATACAATATTAATTTGTTATAATATAAATATATAAATACTTAAAAATATAAATAAATAATATAAAAAAGTATTTATTAATTCATATAAATATATATACATATGTTATATATTTATATATGATTCAAAAGTTATTCAAAATTATTTATTTGAATAATATTATTATATATAAATATAATATTGTGAATGCATGACCAATAAATTAAGTGCAAATTGTGGTAGAGGTTTGGTTGAATCTATTCAGAGATCTCCTGTTCAAAACCCACTGATGGATATTTTTTATGGGGTGGGAAAATTGTCTGTGGGTGTTGAATGGAGGGTGTCAGTGAAAACATTTCATAATGGATGGGGAATAACCAAGGAAATGGATCAGAGGAGAGGGATCATGCAGGAATTGGAGGGGAAGATCACGTGAATGGGATATGGAATGGGGGGAGGGTGAATGAGAGAGAGATCATACGGGAAAAGATGGGGAAATGGAAAAGGGATGGGAATGGGAGGGGAACTACTGAACGATATAGGAGTGGTTTAAACTATTAAGAGAACTCATGTTCAAAACCCACAATTGGATATTTTTTAGGGGGTGGGAAATTTCTTGTGGGCATGTAATGAAATGTTCCAATGAAAATGTCTGCAATGGTATGAGATGGAATAGGAACATGTTCACAGGAGCGGGATCACACGGGATGGGGAATGGGTGAATTGGAGTGAGCTCACACTAGAATGGGAGGGCTAAATGGGAAAGGGGTGGGAATGGGAGGGGAACGTGTAACGACCCAGGTATATATAGAATAATAATTTTTAATTTCCATTAATAATTATGAATATGACATTAATTTTATGTGAAAGGTGAAATTTTCTCCAATAGCATACTCGAAACCCAACAAAGGGTTTCTCCAAAATCTTAGGCTGCACACAACTTTCAGATATTTTGAAAAAAAGTATAATAATATTATCATTTTAAATAGTCATTGATTCATTGTCATTTTTTTGGAAATAATGCACATAACTAACTAAAATATGACTACACATGTTAGTTAAATGTCTTTAAATTTATCCAATAAATTCTAGAGACTTTAAAAAATAATAAATCTAATTGTAAGGATGAAATTATCTAATATTATTTAAAAGGTCATTTTACCACCTTTTGATGGTGAATCCCTGTTAAATATCATTTTGGTAACTTTTATATGCCATATTTGACAAAATATAATTCTTATTTAGAAGTTTAATATCAACATTTACATTAGATGAAATTTTTAAATTTTTCTCAAAAAGATAATTTTTAACGAATATTGAAAAATACCTCATTTTAATTAAAACCTTCTTTTTATCTAATTTATTTATATAGATATATTTTAAATTTAATTGGTGGTAAATTTTAATTAGAGTATATTTTTATCATTTAATCCAATTTTTTTCATGATAAGTAAATTCACTTTAAAATTTGACATAAACACATGTAAATCTTTTGGGAGTTATTACTTTTTAAAAATTGCTTTTTTGTTTTGACAATGGGAATCAGTTTAAATTAATTGATTTTTTTTTGAATTTGGAAAAATTGATTCCATAGTTGGAAATAGTATTTCCAAATTTTTTAAATAAGAACCCTTTATTTTTAGACATTATGAATAGTAGCTTCAGTAAATATTTTATTTACCACGACTAAATGGTAAATCCGGTAAATAAGGGTACAACATAATATTATAATAATATTAAATTACACTAACACATGTAATAAATATATTTGATGAGATATTTCAAACCATGGGCATCCTTGGGTCGATTGTAGGACCCCATGGAGCCACTTGGGTGTGAAAATGACATTTAATTACTTTTAATTTAATGTTAACAAAAATACACCCTTAAGATGTATCGTTTAGTAAAAAAAATTATTAGTTTATATATGTTATATATTCAAATCTAAATAGAAATTATAAATATAAAATTATTTCCTACATTATGGTGTTTTATTTTAAATTTTTAAAAAACAAATAAATAAATATAGTTATGACACAATGATGATAGAGTGAATACCGTATTAAGGGATAATTAAAATAAATGAAGTTATAAATATTAAAAAGAATTATATTGAAACATTTTATGCCATACATGAATTTTAGGGATGAATATGGATTGTTAAATTTTAATTTATGAAGCATATTTGAATGAATAAATATGTTATGTATTTTTAAAAATCCAAGATATGAATAGTATAAAAATTAACATAAATGAGTTTTAAGAACAAATACAATTTTTTTAAATTATATAATAGTCCTAAAATATAATAATCAACCAAATTACATATATAATGCTTTAAAAGTAATTAATGAACCACTTGAGGTTCTATCATTATTTTATGGTAACTATATTAACCATATAGAATGAATATTCAAGAAGACATTGTAACAGTTAAATTAGTTAACTAAGGGATAAAGCTAAATGATAAAGTTCTATTTGAAACCAAAACTTTTCTAAAACCTATTGGTTGAGAGTATTTCAAAAAATTCTCATATTATATTCTAATTAGATTATTTTTTACCTTTTTAAAATCTAAATTCGGTTTATAATAAAATAATTTTTCAAGACATTCTTAAAGTACCCATCCTCTCTCTTATAAAAGGCCACCACACCTAACCTCTTACTCACAACTATCAAGCCCATTGGATTGTACAAACTATGATCAAATAATCTCACAACATACCTCTCTTCCTTCTAAAATCCATACATTAGGTATTAGGGAATTCATGAAAATAGTTTAGCTAAAATCCAGGGGATTTACTCGTTTTAAGAGGCTGCATCTTATCTAAAATTCATTTCCAATATTTTGTAATTATTCACTAACTATTAGATTAATATTTAATTACATTACAAAACTAGTATCCTATATATAATGGGATTATTTTTTATAGGGATTCAAACTGCACATACACACACTTCCATCTAATGGATTTAGAACATATTCTTTTTGTGGATGGCGCACTACTACCTCACAAAACAATGACAGTTAAATTATCTCCTACAACATCTCATAGTGGACCTTATGATAGAACTATATTAATATGATATATATTATGTTTATATGATATATATATATATTGTTTATTTTTACTTTATTCTTCTGTAATTTGTATTTACAACATACCTTTATGCTTTTCATGATTTGTAAACATGAAAATTTCATTTGGGGAAGGGTGGACTACCGCCCCCTCGATGTGATATGACTAGTTCATGCCATACATGGAACGTATAAAGGATGGAATTAATGAAATTATATAACATATATAAAATATGATATTATAATTTAATTATAATATACATATGTATCATTTTGTTTTTATTTCATTCTATATTAAATAGAAATGATTGTATCGTTCATGCATATGTACGGCTTACCGTCTCCATGAACTATGTATTTAATTTCATATCTCCAAATGTTGTGGAATATTATATATAGATATATAACGAATATATATGATATGATATATATATATATATATGTGTGTGTATGTCTGTGTGGATAATATTCTAGATATAATGGAATTTTTTCCCCATTGACATGTTGTTATTATAATAAGATCATTTTCGACTAAAGTACCGAATATCGAAAAAATGAATAATATTATGTTAAATAATTATGTAATTTTTATAACATGGTAGTAAGTGATATGAAAGTTATAATAAATGTCAAAAAATTTATCAAGCAATTATAAATTAACAGAAGTTTATTATTCAGGAAATTAAATAATGAAAGAGACAAGTCGAACACGAGGTTAGGGACTTCGTCTCACTCTCCTTTCATTGAGCCATATTATATACAAACATCTTTTATACGTTGTATAATAAAACATTTGACTTTTACATTCATTCAAATGGAAATTTTATTCTATGAATAATTTTACTAAACAACAAAAGGAATGATTTTAATGTATACTGAAAAAATGACCTCTCCACCACCATAATAGTTATTTGGATTCCCTTTAAAACTTAATTTTTTTTAAAGGAAACGAAATCCCTTATTCCATTTCTGTTTTTTCAATATTGAAAATTGATTTTGAAATGTATTATGTATTTCAATATATGTAAAAGAGTTTTTATTATTGCAACTGAAATGTTATTAATGAAATGATGATATTTTCAATACTTTATGTGTTATTATTATATAGTGGGACTTGGATATTTTACGGGTGATTACGTAAAAACCCAATGATGGGTAGTTATGTGATAAACCAAATTATTGGTGGATATATGATAAATAAAGTATGGGTGGAAACATTATATCCTTCAATATATTGGGTATGGAAGTCCGTTTCATGGCTATTTCATTAAGTGATATGTGTTGAAGTCGACTGTATAGTTATTCTATTTAAGTATGTTTATGTCCTATGTTACCATTATATGTTATACATTGTTTTTTATGGGCTTTATGGAAATATTTTAGTTACAAAAATAGTAATAAATGAGATTATATTTATTTACATTTTCATGTTATTTATTTAAGGTGAAATGTATTACTTTATTATAATGTATTCATGGATTACATGTTGTTTTGAAAAACTAATAGTTTTCCTTCATTATGTATCCCTTACTGAGATTTTTATTCTCATCAGAACTTTTGAAATGTTTTCCATAGGACATAAAGATTAATAGGTTTATGGATGGGATCAAGGAAAATTAATTCTATCTAAAACATGGAATTGGACATGTTTATTTTTTAAGAGTTTTTGTTTTATGAAAAAATAGATAGTGACTAGAAGTGTGTACTTATTATATTCATGTTTTTATGTATAAGTTATGAAATAATTATATAAAACATTAAACATGGCAAGATACTCGATGTGAATTATTATATTAATTACAAATTACTTAATTTTATGGATGGGGCCTTACAGAACAATTTAACGATAGAGGTGAGGTTTAAACTATTAGGAGATATCATGTTCAAACCCATAAATGAATATCTTTCTGGGGGTGGGAGAATTGGATGTCGTAATTGAATGAATGATCCCATTGACAATGTTTAGAATGTGAGGGGATGTAATAGGAACATATGTATATGAGAGGGATCACATGGGATATGGAATGGGTAGGAAATTGGTGAATGAGAGAGAGATCATAGGGGAATGGTAGGGGAAATGGGAATGAGATGGGAATGTGAGGGGAATGAATAAATGATAGAGGTGCAGTTGAAACTATTAGAATAACTCATGTTCCAAACCAAAAATGGCTATTTTTTAGGGGATGGGAAATATTAGTGGTCGGCATGGAGTTAATGGTCCCAAGGAAAATTTCTAGAATAATAGGGGATGATATAGGAACATGTGAACAAGATAGGGATCACAAATGATGGGGAATAGATGGGGAATGGGTGAATATGAGAGAGCTCACACAGGAATGGGAGAAGAAAATTTTAAATGGATTGGAATGGAACGGGTATTAGTGAATGATAGATGTACACTTGAAACTATTAAGAGATCACATGTTTGAACCCCAGAAATGGAAATTTATCAGGGGGTGGGAAATGTGGTGGGGGCATGGAATGGAAGGTCCCAATGACAATGTCTTGAATAGGAGGGGATTTTATAGAAACATGTGCACAAGATAGGGATTATGTGGGATGGATAATGGAAGGGAAATGAGTAAATTGGAGAAAGCTCACACAGGAATGGGAGGGGGAAATAGGAAAGGGATGGGAATTGGAGGGTAACTAGTGAACAATAGAGTTAGAGTTGAAACTATTACGTTATGTCATGTTTGAAACCCACAAATGGATATTTTTTAGGGGGATCAGAAAAATATCCATGGGCATGGAATTAATGGTCCCAATGATAATGTCTATAATGGGAGGGGATGTATTAAGAACTTTTGAACATGACATGGATCGTGTGGGATGGAGAATGGGACACGAATGGGTGAATTGGAGAGAGATCACATAAGAATAGATGGAAAACAGGAAATGGATGGGAATGGGTTGGGAACGTGTGAACGATAAATTTTTTGTTGAAAATATTAATATATCTCATGTTTGAAACCCAGAAATGGCTATTTTTATGGGTGGGAATACTGGACATGGCGATGTAATGAAGGGTCCCAATGACAATGTCTGGAATACGAGGGTTTGTCATAGGAACATTTTCATAGGAGAGGGATCAAGTGGGATGGAGAACGGGAGGGAAAATGGGTGAATGAGAGAGAGCTCACACAAGAATAGGAGTGGAAAAATGTACAGTGTGGGAATGGGAGGAGAAAAAGAGAATGATTGATGTGTAGTTGGAACTATTCAGAGATCTCATGTTTGAAACCTCCAAATGGATATTTTTTGGGTGGGAAAATTAGAAGTTGGAATGGAATGAAATGTACCAATAATAATACATGGAATGGGAGGGGATAGAACTGGAACATGTGAATAGGAGAGGGATAACATGGGATGGGAGGGGAATAGGTGAGTGGGAGAGAGATCACATGGGAATGAGAGGGGAACACAGGAAAGGGTTAGGAATGAGAGGGGAACAGACGAATGATATATGTGTGGATGAAACTATTAAATGATATAATGTTTCAAACCCATAGTTGTAGAATTTTATGGGTGTGGGAAAATTAGCACTAGGCATGGAATGAAATCTCTAAATTAAAATGTAAGGAATGAGAGGTGAATTGTAGAGGAAATGGTCCACGAGGGAGAACTCGTGCCGAAATGGGAGGAGAATGAGAGGGGAACGAGTGAACAGAAGAGATATCATCTAGGAATGGTAGGGGCCCATGAGAATTGGATGGGAATAGGAGGGGAATAGGTGAATTAAAGTGATCTGATAGGGAAATGGGCGGGGAAAGATACATTAAAATAAATTATTATGGGAGGATGAAAACCAACACTAATATTTATTGTTACGTTTCAATTAGAGGAGGTTCAAATAGGTCTATATAATTGTGGGGGTTAAAACCCCGTCTAATTTTGTGTTAATTACAGGTGGTTTTCAAAAACGCCCCTAATAATTGTAATTACCTATTAATTAGTGGTTATTATAAACCACCACTATATTGGGCTCTAAATCGGATTGGTTAAAACCCCTCTATATGTCCTGATTCTTGAGATTTCACGGTGAAATTATAGGGGGTTTCAACTGCCTCTTAGATGCACGCCCCGAATTGAACATTACCATACTAGTGGTTTATGAAGAAAACCTCTAATAACATATGGTGGTAACATTAGGTATGTTTATGGTTGGAAACTGTTACTATAATTATAGGGGTAATAACTCCCTGTATTCTAAATATTAACCCCTTATAATTGGGGAATTTTTTTTGTAATCCTGGTAGGGATGATATTTTAATGATTAAAATTACCCTATAAAATGGGTTGGAGTGTTGTTAAATGATTATGGGATATCATGATTCTTATTAGGGAATTTAATTGCGAGGATATGTGGGGGGTAAAGGGTTCGTTTAATTGGTTTGTGGGGAATTTCTGTAAAAATTGATTTCTTAGCACTAAAAGGATTGTATTATTCAAAGAATGTTTATCCAAAATTGGCAATTATTAAATATAATATATGTTGGGGTTTGTAAATCCAACATAAAATCATTTATACTTGAGGTTTTTTTATATTTAGATTATTTACCCCTTGATTTAACGCTTTTACCTCATTTTAACCTTTATCATGGTGACTAATTATTTCCTTCATATCTTATTTTTATACCTTAAAATTATATTGAAATATTACCAAATATTTATTACGTAGATTGTAATTTTGAAATAATTTTTATTTGAATGAATTTATAAAAGTGAAAAAAAATTAATTTTAATGTATATACGCATTATGAAAAAAATTATTAAAGATATATGTTTATGATTAAAAAAATTAATTTACACTTATTTAGGCCACATATTTAGAATATTATTAGGTCCCATGAAATTTATTTTCCTATGATTAAATAATGATGTTTATTTTTTATAAATGAATCCAAACATAATGTTATCATGTTACATAACTAATATTTTTTGTTAGAATAAAATATCCCAAAGGCATCGTAATATTAAAAATTTGGTTATAAATAAAAAATATAATTTTTAAATGAAAAATTTTACTTCTAAAATTCATATTTGGTGGAGAAAATATTTTTATATATTTTTAATTCATTTTAATATCATGATGGTATCATAAAATATAGGTTATTTGTAAAAATATTATTGTCTCTATTCACTAAAAATCAACCATTTTGAAAAAAAAACCCAATAAAAGTAATCTTAAGATAATATTGATATTTTTAATCAAAAAATATTTTCATTTTATCGATTTTAAATTATAAAATTTAGAAATTTATTATAAAATTGAAAACAAAAATAATAATGAGAGCTGTTTTTTCTAAAAAATATTTTTTGATCATTAATTTTTATTAGTATTATTTCTATTAAATTTATAATTATATTAATTTTAATATTTTTATTTTTAATTTTATTGATTTTATTATAATAATCCTTCAAAAATGTTCATGTTTGTTTAGTAATTTAAAAAACATAATAGATATATAAATATATTAATTTAGAAAATAAGACTTTTAACTTTAATCAATAAATTTTTATTAAATACAAACTTTTAAATTTATTTTAAACATAAATTTTATAAATGTTACAAATAAAATAATTAGAAAATTTAAAAAATATATTAAATTAAAGTCATATATCATCCTAACGTCTAATTTCAAACCCCCTCAACACCACTTCATTGGTCCTAAGGAGAATATATGTAATATTGATAGTCACTCGTGGTAATTCAGCTAGAATAGATTTCAAAGTGAGTAAAAAAAATATTGTAACATTTCTAAGAGATGATTTATTGCAAGTTGTATTTGATAATGTTGAACATGATGTTGGTTATGGGTAAACACTTGTGTCACTACTTCCTTTCTATTATAGGAAAAATAATCATCATATGGAAGACAACTAGTACTTGATGCATTTAATTTTCATTTATAAATATATTTTATAATATGATTAATTTTATTTACACTCTATTTCAATGACTATGAGATAATGATCACATTTATTAATTTTATTAATATATTTTAGTTCATTTTAGTGTATTGTTTTTTTGTAAAACATGTTATCAATCAAAAAAATTATTTAAAGAGATATATATTTTAAAATCATGGGTTTTTATAGATACAAGAGGATATTTATTAGAACCTTAAAAAATAAAGGGATATATCCCTAACCAGGAGTTTTTACATTCTTCGAATTATCCATTAAATATGTGAATAGTCAAGTAACTTTTACTAATTTTCTATGTGTGACCATTTTAAAAATTATTAAATATCTTATAGTTTATTTAATTTTATTTTTTATTCATTTATTAAGTAATATTGATCAAATTATCCAATTTGAGATAGTTCAATTCATGGTTCCAAAACCACATCCATGTAATAATAATGGTATACAGTCATTCTATGTTTGTCTCATAATCTATATCAGTATCAAGGTATAGATTTCATGTCATTATATACGTTATGAAGTATAATAAATCAATATATTGTTTCAAATTTTTAGAATATTCTATAGTAATATTGTTTTAGTTTTTTAAAATAAATTATTCCACTCCAACATTAGAATAACTTTGCTTATTTTTTTTAAAAAATATCATTATGATCATGTATACATCACCATTTTGAAACCATAAAATTTGTATTATTTGATTATTAATTTTATATTTAATCATAATATATATTTTTATAAATATATATCATAGTCATAAGTGAAAAATAAACCACCAACATTCACATAAGTTACATAAAACAACCATCAGTAAATTATAATGTGTAATATAGTTTCAAAAATATAAAAAATATCTAATATTTGGGTTATATATAAATTTTTTTATAATTATTCATATATATTAACCTTACTTCTAATTATTAAATTAATTATAAAATGTGTATGAGTTAACTAAAATTAAAAACATATTTTTTGAAACCCTTAAAATTCACTTTAGGTCATCTCCTTTTGGATTAGTGTAAATCTTTCAAAGAAGATAAATTTAGATTGAAAAGATCCTTAGGAAAATATCTATGGATATTTAAATATGATTTTTTATATATATTTGGTAATGAAAAAAGGCTTTGATGTGTTGATAAATATGTGGAGGAAAAATAATTATATAACAATGGGGTGGAGTATTTGTTTATTAATGTGTGAGATATATTATTATTTGGGATCATGATAATGAGTAGTCATGATATTTATTATGTTAATTAATGTTTGATTAACAAATGAAGTTTAATTAAAATTTTAAAACTCATAAAACAATAATTATTCTTTTATATATTGTATACAATGTTAGAAATAAAAAAATAGTTATTTTATTAAAATATGAAATAACATAGGTTTTAAAAATTGAATTATTTGTGTGAAAATTAATATTATTATTTAAAAATAGATTATTTTTTACATAAAATAAATATTTATTCATGAAAAAAAAATTATAAATCTTTTATTCATATTTATCTCCTTGTTATGTAATAAAACATTAGGTTTCTGTGAAAATGATGTTTTTATTATTTATCAAGAAATAATACATTAAAAACATTTCCCAAAAATTCACCAATACAAGATTCTAAAATCATTGTCATTCCAATTAATAAAATTTTATCAAATTGATATATTATTAATTAAAATTTTAACATTTAAATAAATTATTTTGATATATAAATAATTATTTTACCTATAATAAATACTAGTTATTTTGATTTCAGTGGTCATACATAATATTTTATTGATTAATTAATATCTAATTCAATATAAACTGTAATATATATTTTAACGATATTATTTTTCAAATTTATTAATTCTATCATTTATATGTTAACATAAAAATTAGAATATTATTAAATAAGTTAAAAAACTCTATGATTAAATGCATTAATATTTA
Source organism: Viscum album (assembly GCA_963277665.1). NCBI lineage: Eukaryota > Viridiplantae > Streptophyta > Magnoliopsida > Santalales > Viscaceae > Viscum > Viscum album. The sequence continues at coordinate 36,485,898 of OY728157.1, read as the reverse complement.
TGATTAATGTAACATAATTTTAGAAACAATTTTATCACAATATAATATGAATAAATTTTTATTCTAATTATTATAAAAATCAATTCATTGGAATTTTACCACTTTCAATGTTTATGAGACTATTTTAATGTTGAGTTATTGTTTATAATTGTTTATTACTATTTCAACATTGGTATAATAATTATACATCCTATAAATACCTCATGTATACTAAATTATCCATTAAAACAATTTTTATCAAACATATATTCATTTCCTTTAAAAAATCAATATGAATTATAATATTTTTTTTCTATTTACCAAGTTCATCAGATCATAGATAAATCCAGAAAAATGTGACACATAAGAATTTTAAAATCATGTTATTTTATTTTTTTTATGTTTTTTAACTCACAATACAATTTTTAAATTTATGTACTGTGTACATAATTCAGATGTATTTTATATGTTGATTTAATAAAATTATATTTTTCTTTTATTATCTTCTATATGTAAATTTCTCTATACATTATACATAAAAATTATACACAAATATTTAGAAAATGAAATTTATCATATTTAGAAAGTATTTATTTATACATTATTCCCCCTTAATATATTACATCCTTTAAATTTCAACTCAATCTATAATTTGAAAATAGATTAGGTTACATTTGTTTCATAAAATCCTCATGTTCATATGTTTTCATTTATATAGATATTCCCCAAATTCCATATATATATATATATATATATATTATAATAGGTACATATCGTATGTGATGATATGGGATGTTGTATGGTATGACATCCATAATATAAAAGAATTTTTCATTCCTTGTGTGTATATAATTTCTTATGACATATGGATATAACAGCCACTTCAATGTCATGTATTTTTATATGAAATGAAATATTTTATAGAAATAATTCATCTCGTATAATTCCACAAGAAATCTATAATTGAATATTGAATTCCAATATTATGTTTTACAATTAAATAATCATTCATAGTAATAATTTATGTATAATGTTTTATATATTTAAATATATTAGGTATAATGAATTAGAAAATGGATACAACTGGGTAAATAATCACATAAATAAATCTTAATACATGAGTAAATGCATGTAAGTTGTTCGTGGATATATGAATGAATTTGATGTATTAAGATTAGGGGAAAAGGTGCCTACAAATTAACTTTTCATATTCTCCATGAATCTCCCATTTATCCATCTCCCATAGCTTTTATTTTACACTAATATATCATGGATAATGTGAGATCCTTACCAAAGATGTAGGGTGATCAAATGCAACTCATGGATACACCAAATAGGGGTGATTATGTTGATTACTCTATAGTGTGTTTTTTTAACCAAAAAATAATGAATAAATATGTAGTCGATATCTTTAGTTAATGGTAATTAGATTCTTAATTTATGTTTTGAGATTTTTTATTTTAATCATATAATAAAATGGGATTTAGGTTTATTATTTTTCCCACTATTCATTAAGTGTTAATAAATCCATAAAAACCCATTACTGGTTTCAAAACAAATTACATGTAGATTGAATCATGGAGTAATGTTACAAAAATAAATAAATTTTAAATCATTTTGGTTATCATATTGAATATCATAGGATAAAATATATAATACTTTTTTGAATATAGATATTATAATCAATATCAATAAATAAGATATAGAAAATGAATTGTTGATGGCCTTATGACATGAGATGTCTTGTTCTATGGTATTCAAATAATATAAGATATTGGATATCATAAATTATGGAACAATTGAATCCATTATATTTTAAACATTTTTTATTTTGTGATATGTTGGATTATATAGGATGAAAGCACCATTATGCACTCACAAAACATATCATCATATAATTAGGATGACATCTACGCCATCATAAAATATTTAACCTTCACTGTTAGAAGATATATAACAATTCAATATTATATTTCGTAAAGCAAGATAGATAATAGAGAAATTATCATCTTATTATATGAGGTTTATATTTAAATATGATATACAATAGAAATTTTTATTATTAATTTTAAATTAAAATTTTAATTATATAGTATAGAAATGATTCCAAATCCCAGAAACTGTATTGTAGGATGTTTTTTTATTTTATATATTGTTTATAAATTATTTATAATTAACTAAAATAATTATTAAATATTAATTTATAAAATATCCATAATTTTTATTTTTACAAATAATTACCTTTTGAAATTTTTATGGAAAGACATATAATTTGAATATAAATGTTTATATGGAAATAAAAAGTAGAATTTATAAATTTAATAAAATTTAAAACATAAGACACAATATTAAAAAAAATTATATTCAAAATTATAAAGTTTCCATAATTGTTAATTTTAGCTTTACAAATTAAAATTCCAAATTTAAAAAAAATTAAAAAGTTAAAAAGTGTTTTTATATTTGATTTTATCAACATTTGAACAATATTAAACATGGAATTTTTTGGTTATGTATCTTTTTTACAAAATAATATAAATATATATATATAAGGTTTACCAAAAATTTAATATCTTGTATTTATTTAAAATACTATATATTGAATTATATAAAGGAGTTCATATTGGAAAATAATAAATCATTTATATTTACTTAATTATAGAATTTATTTAATTAATAGTTAAATTATAAACTTTTTATAATTTAATTATTTACAAATTGTTCATAATTTATTTATAAAATGCTTAAATATAAGAATTTTGCATTTATTTTTTTATTCCATTTATTATTATTTCATGTTCTATTTATTATATTATCCATATTCATGTATTCTTTTATTAAAATAGTTAAAATTCATCTTTAAATTTTCATACATATGTATAAGGATTCATATTACAGTATGATAATGTATTAGTTTTCTTCTACCGAATCTTTAGATTATATTGGGTTATGATCATGAATTAAGTGGTTCATTATTATTTATACAAATTAATTGAAAAAATCATAATGAAATTGTTGAATATTTTGTGTTATGTATCCATGGGTAAAAGGAATCGAGTATAATTTTTCATTGGATATGACGTTTATTCCCTATATGGAAAAGTATGGGGTGGTTATATATCACATCTAAAAAATAATATTAGGTATTGTTAATTTAACATGATCTTAATCCTCTACATGAAATGGTTTCCTATAACATATGCATGGGATGAATTTGGATGTGTATAAATATAGTTTTCTTTTAATTTTAGTTATTAACATAAGCAATGAGTTGGGTTATGAGTTTCACATCAATATGGTTTGAATATTTTTGGGGTGTGGAAGGAATTGGATACCAAAATAAATAACTAAAATCATGCATAAAGGAAAAGGAAAAAATATGAGATAATTTTGTGAGAATGAATACCCTATAAAAAAATGTTCGATTCTTTATAAAGAAGACACATTTTAAGACTTTGATCATCCAATTATGTGGGTAATGAAATTTTTTTACAACATTAGATTATCTTCAGTAATAAAATAATGTAATTGGTGAGTCTGATTAGATTATGAGATATTTTTTTAAATTTTATATGATTTACATTTATATGGGAGAACCTAATATAAATATTTAATTAGAGAAATACTTTTTGAATTTATGAATTAGATTTATTAGTAAAATATATTTCCATTTAATTTTCAAATAGTCTTGTAGGTTATGATTGACATTATAAGATACCTAAATAACTAAGTGGTGTAAGGAACAGAAAAGAGAAAAAAAATTATACATAAATATAGGTGATAAACCAATAAGGGTCAATAAATTTAGTAAGAGAACATTTAACAAATGTTTATATAATATGAAATTAAGACAAAATACTAATCTATTAATTTTTTTTCATTTTATATGTATTATCATCATAATCATCAATGATTAACATTGAGATAAATATTTAAAAAGAAGAAACATAAGGAAGGAAACTTATTTTAATGTTAAATTAAAAAAAAATCAACTAAGAAATTTATATGTGTATGGTATAGCCTTCCTGTGTAACCAACAGTTGATGTTCTTCAAAAAGTAAATCTAGATGCTTTTGTGAATCATAGATTGATTTATACAATTTTTCAAAATAATTCGATGAAAAAAAACTAATGAAACATTTCCCTCTAGTATTTATTCAATTTAACTAGATATGTTGATAGATTAATGACATGAGAGGACTCTTAAGTATTTTTAGATAATGATATTTGGTTCTTCATTAATGGAAATGATTTAATAATTTGAATGATTTCCAAGAATATCTTACCCCATTTAGAAAAATTATGAGTGATATTGTAACTAGGGAAATTAATTTTCATATTATGATTATAGATTAATTTTCTAATTGGGTAAAAGATAAAACTGAATGAAAAAGAATAATTTGTAGATTCTAGTTAGGCTTCTTCATAATATCCATTCCTTGTAATTTAAATTTAATTGTGATATATGGATGGAATAATGTTGATTCTATAAGATAATATTATCTAGGATACATAAAGAATTATGAAAAATCTAAGGTGATTATATAAAAATCAATTTATCTATTTTTCAGGATATATGATATCGATTGAATATCTGTAAGGTCTTATAATTATACAGGGGTTTAAAATGTGTAATGGAAAAAAATTATGTTTTTAGTTTGAATTAAAATAATTAAAAAGTGGATATGAAATCATATATTTTATTTTAATATAATGTATAATGCTTTTATGGAAAGAAATAAAATATTTTTATAGTAATCTCATTCCACAAATGAGATAGGAGAAACCATATTTCAAAAAGTTTTTTTAGGAACTATATAATATGATATATGTAATACACATGATATTTGATTCATTGGGTTTCATACCATATTGTTGGATAAAGATAAAATTAAAAATAGTCTATCTAGGATAAATGAATTTATCAATTATATTCATTAAAATACAAGGGAATTGATCCCTCCATCACTGTCATATTTTAAATAATATAGTCATTTTTTCAAGAAAAATGGTAAAACACGTAGAATACAACATAAGATATGAAAACATTACTGTAACTGTTATATATTCCCATTAATGAAAATAAGGGTTTTTTTATAAACACGATAGTTAGGTATTATAAATGTAATATAGTATCTAAAAGTTTAGTGGGAGGGTATTTGGAATTAATGTAGTTGACAATTAATAAATAAAATATTATACCACCCAGAAATTCAAAGTGATATCTTAATATATCATAAAATAATTTACCATATGTTTTTAACATATTACATTAAAAAGTAACATTATATTCCAAATTATTTCTTGGAAAAAAATTTATGGAAAATTTTCTAATAATGATAATTATGATAGCCATAGAAAGAGTTCTATGTTTAAAACATAGTTGATTAATGTTATAAAAATATATATCACGAACATAAAAGTGTTTTAACGCATGTTTAAAGAGTAAAACAATTGCAATATTATTCCTAAACCCCACCATTATCAAATCGTTTGTATTCGTAGTTTTTACTCATTAATGAGTTTAGTGGGAGGGTTTTATGATATTATAATATTGAGATGTGTTAAAATTTATATAGAGTTTTAATGAGTTTAATAAAACCATAAACATGAAATAAACATAATCCTTATCTGGTAATATATGACATCTCACATAATAATGAAATATCATAAGTATGGTATTTTAAAATTTCATAAAATATTTTAATAATATAAAATTTCACCTGTTATAGAGAAGTTAGTTGACACTTTATCATTCCTTATTTTTGACTTCATATTCTGAAGAAGTTAGATGATAAATAACCATAAGAGTATGACTATAAATTATTTATACCTACTGTTTATTACATATTATAATAGCATGTGAGGAAATGATATTGTTATCATGTTTCGTATTCATGTATCCATGTGTATAAATATGCTCATGATCCAAAAAATGTGTTTTTTGGGCTTGATGATCTACCATATATAACATATGGATTTCCAAACAATGTTTTTCTATTCTATTTATGCATGGTTCATATTTTTATTTTATAAATATATTTGGTTATTTATATACCTTTCATTATAAAATCGTAATTTTATACATATTTTATCAATGATTTGAGTCTTAAATGATCAGTGTGTGATAGTGTATGTCTTTGAAATATCACTGATTATATCATGACCATGATTGGGTTTTTTATCATGTGTGATGGGTATAAAATTTTGTCCCTCAATTGAGATGTAATGAAGAAGTGTAATATTTTACCTAGATAACAAATATGATGTTATTATCTACCAGATGATAATGAATTTGATGAGTACATCTATAAGGGTGAATGAAATGTGATTTATTCCTTGACCCAGTCAATCTATACATAGAGTATTGAGAACATGTGAGTATCTTTATGGGATCAAAATATTCATTTTCTTAATTTTACTGAATGTATTGAACAAAATAAATATAAAAATTCAAGATTTCATATATTATAATCTCTGGATACATGTACGGAGCTACATGTGTTTGATATAGATCATTATAAATCGATTTATAGATTTAATATCATTAATTATTTACCTGAGATCTCTCTTTAATTACATTTATAAACTATGGAATTAATTTTTGTTGATAGTTTTTCAAAACCACATGGTCTCAAAAATTTGTATGACTATATGGGGATTAATTTTTTGTCTGAAAGATACTCAAAAAGATTTTTATAGGATTTAAAAAAGGTGTATTAGATGGGTATTCAAAATTTATTATATATTTTTTGATACCATGTGATGTTGATTATCACATTCCAAAAGTTTTTTTAATATATGAAAATAAAATATTTGATATTGATTCGCTTATTTCTATATAATATACAACATATGTTGAAATGAAACTTGGTATATAAGGATTTATTCTAAGTAGGATATTGGCATTAATATTACCATATAGCCTTATATATTTGATATATTTTGTATACATCATATAAGATTATCTGGGATGTTATATGGTTTGGTTTTAATAAATAAAAGGTACATTTTATAGCTTTTGGGTATAAAATTGATTATTACTTATATATATCATATCCAATTCTATGTCCAATCATGTTATATGACATGGAATATCAAATTGAACTATTTCATATTGTATAAAACTGAAATAACACTATGATTTTATACATACTTCAACTGTTAAGAGTAATAAATAAAGAATCATCTGCTTTTATAACTAATTTATATTGCATCAAAAGATGAAAAATATTGTGGAGAATTAATTGTTTAAAGAATATATTTGGTTTTCTAAAAACATTCATCACTCATAATGTATGAGTTAATTCATGAAGGCTATATGTGGTGATGAAAAGAAGTTTTAGGAGTTGATATTAGGTGTGATTGTACCTACATAGTCTCCCTCTAGATGCACATAGTTTCTCATTTTCTTCTTCTCCCTTATCCTTCAAGAGAGACATGTATATATTGGGAGGTGTGAGAGTCTTACCCAACCTATTTGATGATTTGGTGAAACTGATGAATGTACCATGAAGGGTTTAATATTTTGATTTATCTTTACTGATAATTATTAATAAAAAAGATTAAACAAACAAGGGAGGTGGGTATATTAAAATCTAGGTAAATCTCTTCTTTATTTATGGTAATTTGTGGTTTTGGTTTCAGTACTAGTAGATCTTATCATTTGGGTTTCTTATTTAAACAAATGTGTTTATTAGGTTTTATTCAATCCTCAGAAACCCATCAGACTCTCCAAAAATATGATATAACCATAGTACAATAAAATGGTTATTTTTCATGTTTAGTATAATTTTTTTCTATGATCCATGATTTCACTAGTTTCCCCTGATAAGATAAACCATTCTCTAACTATACTCATCTACATTCGGTACATGTGAGTGTTTGGGTATGTATATCCTCAAGAGAGACACACATATCACATTATTTACATGGGACATGTTTGGTTTAAGGGAAACTTGATAGGCCACAAATCAAACATGATCAATAATCTCAAAGGGGACAATATGAATGTTAATTAGTTTCTCATTCTTTTAAAAATTCTAACCCTCATTCATAGGGATGTTTGAAGAGATACATGTCCCCAAAATAATACATTAAGACATGCTGACTATTGGTAGCATAAATATTCGTTCTAATCTGAGATACTATTACATCTCATTGAATGGATTGGAAATTATTTTTGAACTATTCTATCTATTATTATCCCAATATATTCCATTATCTAAATTCATCCCAACAAGTTTTATTTACATACTTCTTCTCATAGTGAGATCATTATGGATCTATTTTAATGCTTGAGCGGTAGTTATTGTTATACTATAACTCCTCCAAAGAATGATGTTTAACCCAACCTCCTATAAATTCAATATATCAATATCTAGGAATATCCTCTTGTGTTTTACTGTTCATTTCATATTGAAACGTTTTCTCCTGCTGATATTATATTTTAATTCTCAATAGTGTTTCAAATTTCGTTAAAGTCTCTTCAAAAAAAATCTTTTAATATTAGATATTGATAAAATATATTCAATAATAGTTTTATATAATGCTTTCCCACATATTTGATATATATATATATATAACCAAGTTGACTGAGTAAAAATTATTCAAATATATTGAGAAGTTGAGAATATTTTATAACTGAATCAACCATAATCCATATGATTTTTTCATTTAGATACCTCTATAAGTAGACTAAAAATTTTATGTTGATGTTCCAATGTTTTCATGTTATTATAGGTAATGGATTCAATATCCACTTATAATTTTATCATAATCCAATACATTATTATTCTAAATATCACATTTTTGTATACTCACAAATCTCTTTCATCATATCCAACAGAAATTATTATCAATAACAAAATAAAAATAAAAATTTCCCCTATGTGGATATAGAATTTTGAGTTATGAGAATCATCTAACAGCTCAATATTTATCTCAAGTCCTGATGGTAAATATAATTATTTCCCAAAACATTCAATTCTATCTCTAGTAATTCTATTCTTTATAATTACATCATTGATTATTATTCCCTAATTCTATTCTATTTACTCATTACCCCTTTTTGATACATTAATCATATTTAAGATAGATGGTTAAAAAATAATTTGAGTAAGGTATATTATCATAACTTCCTTTATGCTTCCCATTTCGTTCCTTATATATTCTAATAAAATTATATACCATTAAATTTTCATCACGTATAGGGTTGAAAGTAATTTTTTATTTGATCTTCGAAAACATTATTTTTTTCTTATGATGGTAATAAATTGAGAATTTATTTTAATTTATTAACACTATAAATCATTATTGGTGATGTTTTATCTCCATCTTTTGTGAATATAGTGTTTAGAAATTTATTGCTAGAATATATTTCACACATTTCTCCTAATGATATACTACCTCCCAATATATATAAAAATGAATAATTTTTCTAACATAGTATAAATATTTTGGTTATTTTAGCCATTTAACGTCAATTTTATAATGTAATATTCTATTATATCATCATTTTTATAGAGTACACAACCCACAAAATCATTTAAAGAATTACTATATATCCAAAATCCTTATTCAATTGTAGATAGTGTGACTACACACCCTATGACTAGCCTTTTATCTAGGTGCGTAATGTTATCTTCACCATCATTTATCTTTATAACTGATACTCCCTTTTGACTAATATTTGATAGGGGGTTTGAAAATTGTGATAGATTTCCCACTATATATCGATATTACCTAGTTAATATAATGAAACTAGGGATATTTTTTGGTTAATTTGGTTTGGTAAATTCATCAATTTCCCTAGTAATTGAAGGATTAAAAAAATCGTTTTACTTGTGATCAAATTAGTAAATAATGTTACAAATTACATATATAAATGGAAATTATTATAAATTTCATAAAACATATCCTTTTAAGAAGTATATGACACCATGTCTTCGAGTTCGTCATGTTCCTACTTTATTTTTTAATATATTTAAATTCCATCTATAAAAACCACAATAAATTTAAAAATATAATCACCAAATAAACTATATATCAATTATTATATGATTTCCAAATCAATAGTGAGTCTTAATTGAATTACTATGAATGCAATATTTCTATATATTTTCCAAAAGGCAAGCTTGTTAATATACTTATTCTTCATCTTGAATTTATAATATCTCAATCAATGATCTGTCTTTGATATTTATTGAAACACATGTATTTAGTTGAAAAATTAATCATTACAAAGAAGAGGATACATTTTATTTATTGTGAAATTTGAATGTTCATAATAATCAATAAATATATGCAATGATCCATCCGTATTCTTAAAAACAAGAACTAAGGAATCCTATAGAGAAGAAAATAGGTGCATAAAACACTTTTATAAATTTTATTGTATTTGTTTCATCAACTCAACCATTTTAACGTGGGGAATTTTGTTTGGAATCATTCATATGGGTAAAGCTCCAAGTATATGTTCTATATAGAACTCACCCTATGGGTAATAAGGAAGTCTAGAAAACTACTAAAGTAACAAATTACTATATTTCCATATAATGATATTTTTATAAATCAAAATGTTTTCTCTTGTGTCTTTTATTGGAGATAGGTATTTTTTTCTCATAAGGAAATAATATACATACTCAATAAGGATTTTAAAAAGAAGATTTATAATTCCAATTATATTTCAATAAAATTAATGGTTTTTTCTGACATGAAAATTGATTCCCCTATAATAAAATTTTAAATTATATATATATAAGGAAAATCAATCCATTCCAAATATTTAATTGAATTATTACAAAGGTAGTATAACTATATTTAATATAATAATATTACCATAATATTTATTTAGGGATAATGTGTATTTATGAAAGAAAATCATTTTACTATCATTTACTTTTATTGATAGCATGATCACTATGTATCAAGGTCATATTTGAATATTTCCAGAGAAATTTAGTGACATGAATGAATGAATAATACCAACATTAAATAGGGTAATCACTATTCATTAATGAATAACTAGAGTAAATATTAGCACTTATTCATTATCCACCTCGATGGTAGTCATAGAATAATATCGTCCTAACTTCTTTATACTTAGGGGTTTTGATCAATGGTTATCCCCAACGACCCTTATCTTAATGTGTTGAGTAACATAGTTTCATGTCCCAAATAGTTGAAACATTAGACCTTGGGGGAGGATATAGTATATTATTTTATCCCTTATGTATTCATTATCTCTATTCCCTTATTTTCCAAACATGAAACATATCAGTTTTCATTTCAAGAAATTTCAATGAGGGATCATCCCATATTTTTGAAATATGGGTGGTTGGATCATTATCCCTCTATCGGGATTATGAGTTAAAACCACGTGGTTAAAATTAATATTTATTTTATTATCTTAAATTCCATATGAACAATGATTTTCATCGATCATCATATCTACCTTAAAGTATCCAGGGATTATTTCCTCAAACGCAATAAATTCTCAATTTATTAAATATCTTCCACGATATGGTTTTTGGCCACTAAATAATAAATTAACCCTCATCTAAGGTACATAACATGTCTAAAGGCATACTTTGAAATCTCTAGGATTTTGTATTCATAAAACCTAATTTATTCATACCTTCATTGCATGATCCCAATAAATTCCCTTATTATCTTAGTATAGATAGTGAATGCAAAATATTTGGTGAAAATTAGTCTCCAGAATTCATCCCATTAAATCAAGTTATTATTTTTATTCAACATGTAATTATTGATTATTTCTCACCACTGGTTGGGTTCTCCCTCTATGACATGAATGGAAATGATCACATTATTTCTATTGGTGAATTGGAACCTGGAAACTATTTTTTCAACTGAATTTATTATTTTCTTCATGATAAAAGGTCAAAGGATCCATAGAATGTGGGTGATCATTGACATATTGTGGTTTTTAAAAAATCATAGTAATTATTTAGATGATATGAGTGCTCTATATATTTTATGATATTTTTCATAACTTTTCTCAGTCGAGCTTGTATTTTCATTAGTTTCTTACTCATGATCCCAATATATTAGACATATCATTTGGGAAATCATTTCATCCCTATTATATTGGATACTGAAATAATTATTCATATTTATATAGATTTTATAAAATAGAAGAATATTTGAGACGATAACATATAAACATCAAGGTATTCAAAAGAAAATGTTTTAACATATATATATTAACAAATAATTCGCATTTAAATCATAACTTATATATTCTTTAAGGTAAATCTAGGTTATTTAGAGTGTATTTACAACTATATTATCTATCCTAAACCCCAGTAAAATCAATACCATGTATTGAAAAAATATATAACAAAATATATAACATATATATAATATTACATCATTTATATATATATCTACTCATAAAACAATCTCATAAATATACAGGTTTAATGTCTTTGGGAAATTAGGGAAAAAAATCTATGATTTTTAAATGATATATGTAATATTTTATTACAAAAATCATATAATTCACATATTTCTCACCATTATCCTTCCACTAGATGCGATATTCAATGGATATATATAAAATAATGTGTGATTTATAAATCATTTTAAGGTTATAAGTTGTATAAACATAGGATGGGATACCATGAGAGTCAATAATCCTAGCATGGAATCAATAAAGGGAAGAAACATAAATAATAACATATACATATTGAACAAGTGATAATATTTATTAGATGTATGGTAAAAAAGATAATAATAATAATTTTTTACAAGAATAGTATGTGTAATCATAAATATAAGTTGAGGCACTCTACAATGATATTATAACAAAATGATATTAGTTCACTACTCATGAACCATACATAGTTTCTCTTGATATGTAATCATAACTCATTATATTTTGGGAATATATAATTTCAATACCAATCGTCTCATCATAATATTTCATTCATATGTGTTCTATATAGGAAATAAATGTACATCAATCATAATGTGGAATAAACCCATGAGAAATAAATTGAAACATAATATTGTTGAAAGGATTATTCAAATGGAGATTATTATAGGTAATTAATAAAAGAATTTAATATATCAAATTAAAAGATAATGTGTTAGAATAAACATATAATAAAAGGTTTTATTTCATGAAATACATTATAATGTTGTTGAAATAACATATGAACAATTTTGAATAAAGATAAAATAACTAGAAATGTTACCCTTATTATATTTATAGGGTTTCTCGTAACGGGATAATAAAATTGTAAAACTAATATAATTTATATCCCCTTTAAAATGAATAATAAATTATATAAATGAATCATATGAGAATGATAGAATGGGTATGACGGAGATATATTGTGAGAAAAAATATATCACTAAGAATCGAAAATATTGAGAAAGAACGGTTAACTATGTCTAAAATTGATTTTGATATACATATAAACTCTTAAATTTTAAATTTATAACTATTAAATACATGTTTCATAAAATTATCAATGTTTTCATCTCTTAATATTCAATTATAATCATTTTTTATTCATATATTTATTAATTTTTCATTAACCCTTTTGAGTTTGTTTGGTTCATAGTTTTAGACCTAGATAATTGTAATGGGGATGTTAAATTGTCACCATAAAATGGTTATATAAGCTCACTAACATTCATTTTATTGTGTTAATTCCATTATTGGAGTTATTTAGTTCAATTTATTATATTAGAAATATATGTTCTATGAATTATCCACGATAATCTTGTCATAAAAACATAAAAAATAATATGATCGATTACATTTAACATCATTATTATGATGCATAATTTAACATTATAGAATCATAATAATGTAATTATTTCATAATTAATGTAATATTATGTCCGGAAATCTATATTTAAGAATTACCGGGAAATGAATTGGTGAAAAATAAAACAACATTGTTCTAATGGGTAGTATAAAACTACCAAGGGTGAATGATTTTTTGAGGGAATTTAACAAAATAAACCAATTATAATTTTAAAAGAAAATTAATAATAATTAAAATAATATTTTAAATTTTCTTTTAATGATTACCTATTTCATTATAGAGGTATGATCAGAATAGAGTTAATGAGAATGGGCATTCAAACCATCATATTTCTCTTTCAGTCATCTCCTTTGGATTGAATAAATCCATTATGGGAGAGAAATTTGGATTGATATGGTACATAGGACTATTTTTGGGATTTTTATAGAGGGATTTATGTATATATTTTTCAATGGAGAGAGTTATAGAAGTGATGAGGAAGGGGACTAGGAGTTTTGTTTATGTAGCCAAGTGGGAAAAGGTATTTTATAATAAAGTATTGATTATTTTATAATTTGTGCTCAGTTATATGAGTAGTATTTATTCTTATAACTTTTATTTGTATTGGATTAAAAATCAATTTTCCTTTTAATTTTTAAAACTCCCAACAATTACAGGTATCTAAAAAATATTTTAATACACAGTAAAGGATCAAATATTATTAATATTTTCAAATAAAATTGAAGAGACCCAGACCCTAGAATCCTTGAGCCAGTGTCTACTATTAGTTAAATTGGAATTATTATAAGGATTCATGCCCTTATGGACAGAAAAGATTATTAGTCATGGAAAACTACATACATAAATGATAATTTTATGTAAAATCTATACACTAATTACATCTTATTTTTTTCTTCTAAGTTTATAAAAAACACTAGGGATAACTCAATTCCATTTATTATTTCCTAAAAATCATTCGTTGTACTCTTCTTGGATTCCTAGGGATGAAAACATAATAAGGGAGAGATGAAATTCTCAGTAATTGAAAATTATAGTAGAAGAAATAATGAATCAATGAGGATAGTCAATATATAATGGTAAATAATTGAACACACATGCCATGTAATCAATAATCTGTAGAGATGTACATAACCATCGTGGAAAGGTAATAATTGGAAATACATTCCATTAAAATAAATAGATAAGGAAAAATAAATATATAAGTGTATGAAACTAAAACAGATTACATTAATCAGTGAAGATAAATTAAATGTATCCATAGATATGTTGATGAAGAATCTCATTGATGACTAATAACTAAAACTATTATGAAAGAAATGATTAATTATGGGTTTCTATATTTCCAATGTACATAAAAATAGTACCATAATGGCCTTCAACTAAAAAATTTAACTAGAGATTAAAAACTCATTTAATTTGGCTAGCAACCTATTTCGTCTCATGAGACTGCCGATGCATCGAGGGGATTTAATTAACCGGTCCCCAACCTGTGTCTTCCAATCCAAATTATTTTTCATACTGAATATCAAATAAATAATATTCATTAACAAAAAACCACATTTCCTGATAAATATGGATTTATCAATATTTCCCCAATTAATAATATTACTAACAAAGTATGCACCTTATGAAAATTGTGTATGGTTTGTGAAATATTAATACCCATGAAAAATGAAATGGATAATAAGGGGGAATTGAATTTTCAATGGTCATAGGGTATTGAATAATTCAAGGTGAATAGAAATGAAATCAAGGACGTGAATTTGAATGGTATTTGTGAAAAAATTAATAATAACACATCCATGGGAAGAATAAGGTTTTTATCAACACCACAAATCCAATGTGGGGTAAAATAGAGGGTTTTATCGCTGATGAAAAAAAAGTAAAAAACTTATTTATTTTTTGATGTAAATAACATTTTCATTAAAAAATGTACTAAAAATACATTTCATTTCAAATCCCTTTTAAATTTATTCAAAAACTAATCCATTTAATATTGAAGAAGGAGTCTTCTAAAAAATTCTGGTGGATAAATCTGTACATATTATACGAGGTAAAAATAATACTCCTTTTGTATGGTAAAAGTGTAAAAAATCATTTTTTGGAAAGAAATGAGAACATTTTTTTAAAAAAAATTATTCGTAAAATATAAAGAGGGTAAAAAAATAAATTCAATAGGTTACTGGAATAATATTCTTGTAAACTGTTTCTAGAAAACATAGTTTTGAATATATTTCTGACCCAATAGAGGGTAATGTCGGGAATTAATAATAATAATAATTTCTAAGAAATATTAAGTACCAAATATTATAAAATGGTACCAATACATGATTATATCATGATATAATTAAGGGTAAGGAAACATTAGAGTTTTCTCAAGATTTAGATCATAAGATTTCACCAAAGGAAGCATAAACATAAACCATCTCGAAAAAAGAAATGAGATTTTCCCAATAAATTCTTATAACTCAGTAATTGGGATCATAATCTCCATGTAAGAAATGAAAATTAGATGAAGTATAAAATTTCATGAAAATATTAATATTCATTATATATCATGTAAAATGGAAATATATAAACTTCAAAAAAAATTGGTGGTTAATAAAACATGAGTTCAATGAAGGAAAATTGAGACAAAACAAGTTACCGATTAGGTAAATTTTTAATATTAAACCCCATGAAAATAAGGATAATAAAATGGATATATTACCACCCTTAAATTTAACTATAAGATACATAGAATATAATCAAGTATGTATATACACCACATGGAGATGGTAGGACATACATACGCATGAGTGACATTATCGTTTTTAAATGATCATCGTAGAAAGATGGTAAGTATGTCAAATAATTCAATAAAGATCATTATATAATAAATATCATATTAATAAATCATATATACTTATATATAGAATTATTTTACGTGTAACCTGTCGTGGAGGTGGTATTCCACATATCTACGAAATATGTTATCTCTTTTAAAGAGTGTGAAGGGGTAATAAATGAGATAATATATAAATAATTCCATAAAGATAATTTTTTATTAAATATATTATTGACGTTTTCTATGTCACATATGTTTAATTGTGACCATTTATTTATACATTATTTATATCGTGCGAACTAATCATATTGCTTTGAGGGGACAATAGTCTATATTTCCTCAAATGATATTATTGTATTTACCCATCTTGGAAAGCATAAAGGTATGATATAAAAAAATACATCAGAACAAAACATTATAAATAAAATATATATCATATGTAAATATACATTCCATTATAATGGCCACCATTAGAGGCAATAAGTAAAAATTGAGCAATCATCATTTTGTGAGGCAATAGTTCACCATACATAGAAACAGTATGTTCATTACCTATTAGATGGAGGTGTTTGAAATTTTCCATCGAACCCATAGCATAAAAAATTCAAGTATACTGAGGATAATTTTTTATTTAATCATATATTAAAATGAATATGGGGAGAAGATAATGGAAATGAATCTAAAAATCATGAGAGAAGGTATTACCTCTTAATCGGGTAATATCTTTTGGTTTTAACCAAAAGGATTTATTAGAAGGGTTTGTTACAAAGTTATGATTATAGGTCTAGGATTTGATTTATGGGAGAAATTTTGGGTGGATATTAGAGAAACATATGTTTTTTGTGAGGTGTGAGGAACAGGTAGAGGCGGTGGCCTTTTATCAGAAAGGAAAAGGACATAGTTGGTTTTTTTGAAAAGATGTTAGGTGTGCACATGTTATTACATAAAAAAGTCATAAAAAACCAAAAAAAACTAACTAATAAAATATAAATGGAAGAATTATTACCATTAAATGGTTTTTGGACACGTTTAAAATTTATTTGGGCCCTTATGTTAAATTTTTAGTTCTTTATTAAGGTTAGTTTTACCTTAATAATTGTAATTAATGATAATCAGTTTCACTAATCCTTTTGGTAATTTTTTTTATCTTATTAGAAATTATATATTATGGTGATTAAAAATATTATATATAATTTTCCAAATTCCAATGACATAATTAGCATAATTTAAATTAATATTTATACCGTATACGCGATGAAAATATTGATTTTTAAAAACCAAAACGTTCAAAAGTTAGCTGTGTTTTTATATTAGATTTAAAAGTGAAATTGATCCAAATAAACTAAATTTTATTAACTGATAAAAATATTATATTATTAATCTTTAAAATCAATTATAATTATAATTTATCCTTATAAATAAATTAGACAGTTATGTAGTTTTGAACTAACATTCATCATTTTTAACTATTCGTTAAAAAATTGAAATGTCTCAAAGAATTTTCAAAATTCACCCTAACCTAATTAATATGTTCCAATTTTTGAAGAAAATTTTATTTTTTATTATAAAATTTATATTATTAGCATTATTTGTATTTAAATTTTGTTATCCATTTAAAGTTGATAAAATCGCCTTTATAAAATTATAGTTTTTTTTGGGTAAAATAGGGTTTGTTATTATTTTATGCATACCAAATCTAATGGATGAATCTAAAAAAATTTATTTAATATGTACCATATATAATCCATTGAAAAATTTAACAAATTGTAATTTGTTCAATATATTAGGATAAAATTTCTTTGTGATCATAAAAATGGGTTTTCATAAAAATGTTTTGTTTATATTTAATGGGTTCTTATATTAATTTATATTTAATTTTAAGCTATGAATTAATCATATATTATTATAAACAATATATTTTCATAAGTTAGAATATACTATTCATAACCACTAACATAAAATCTAGGTTATAGGGAATTATATTAAATAATATTTTAATAATACATTTTTATTTGGTGAAACTCGGTCTTTCGTTTAATGAAAACATTTGTGGAAGATATCTCTTCTGTGTAACACAATCTATCAAGAGAGGTCTCTTTTTAATATAACACAAGCTATCGAGAAATGTCTATCTTTCATTTAACACATGTCAATATGGTCTTTCATGCATAGAATTTATTTTAAATAGTAAACATATTATAAAAGTTTCCAGATATTATATTACCTTACGTGCCTGCTTTCGTGTCTCAAACACTCTATCAAATACAAGGTTCGTAATTTAGTTTTGTGTGGCATCATAATATCCCCCACCATATTTAAATTGCATCACCGCAATTTAAACTCGATCATGGTGATTGAAGTTTGATACATCCTATAAAGACCTAGATTTTTCCATGTAATTGTTTTTAATTATATGGAATTATTACGAGTCTAAAAAAATTTGTTGCGCGTGATTATGAGGCCTAGTGTGCCAGGAATGGGTTTCTGATATTTTTTTGGGTACGTTTAGTAAATACGCGAGTGGTGTTTTGTAACTTCTGAACCAGTACTTGGAATTTAAATCTGAGGACACCATTGGACTAGTAGCGCCAATATCTTCTAAAGGGGACTTTAACCTTGAACGTAGTAGGTCGGGGGTGGAAGTTATTTTTTCAGATTTTCGTGGATGGGTTAAGAGAATAAATATAAAATAAAACAACAAATTTTATTTTATTTTCCTGAAACCTCAATTTTGAAACTTAGTGGTGGGTCCCTTGTGACTTGGCGGACCTATGGGATATTTCTTCAAAGGATTTTGTGGAAGTTGAAGTATCAAACGATGGCTTGTGGAGAGGAACCCCCCAAAATCAAGCATGCTTATTGCGAGGAAACATGCGGCAGGCTGCAACGTGAAGAAAGAACATTGATCCTATGTGGGTCAGCATCTATTGATCCTGTGTGGGTCAACACTCCATGATCTTGTTTGGGTCAGTGCATACTGATCCTATGTGGCTCAGATCCTGTGTGGGTTAGCACTCAGGGATCCTATGTGGGTTAGTGCATACCGATCATATGTGGGCCGGATCATGTGTGGCTCAGCAGAGGTTAGTTAACTATCGATCATGTGTGGGTTAGCGGGGGTTAGTTATCGATCAATCCTATTTGGGTCACCAGGGGTAAGTTACATATTGATCATGTGTGGGTCATCAGCAGTACTTCTTAATAGAATAAGATGATAAAGTTTTCAACTTATCATATGTACATCTGCACTTAAGTTATACCTTATTGTGAGCGGATTCTTCTACCATTGTGGTGTTACATGTGTGGTACATCTACCATCGTGGTGTTTACATTGTATATCATGATAACTTAGGTATATGTACGGGCATATATCTAAGTAGTGTACTCAGATTCTCAAACTCCAATCTACCTTCTTGGCTAATAAATTCTGGCCTACCCAAGGAGGGCCACTGAGCCTAATGAACCCCTTTCCCTGGAAGTCCTCCAGATAAAGGGAGCACGATGGTTTTCAAGGATATATCTCAGATCAGGCTATCACCAGCTCAGGGTATGAGATGAGGATGTGCAGAATACGGCATTCAGATATTGGTATGGCCATTATTCATTCATGATTATTCCATTCTGTGTGACCAATTCCCCAGCAGTGTTCATGGGACTCATGAACAACATCTTCCATCCATACCTCGATCAATTTGTAGTACACTTCATCAATGAAATCCTAATATACTCAGTGACATAGTAGGATCATGCATATCATCTGTAGATAGTTCAATATACACTCTGAGATCACCAGATTTATGATAAGCTCTCGATGTTCCAGTTTAGGATCTGAGAGGTTCTCTTCTTAGGAAACATCATCTCAGAGGCTGGAGTGGTAGTGGATCTTGAAAATATTGAGGCTCTACATTATTTGGAGCCACCCAAGAGTGTGATGGAGCTGCGGAGTTTCCTGGGTTTGGTTTGTTACTACAGGAGATTTGTGCCTGGATTTTCCAGAGTAGTGGCACCCTTTTCAGCATTGACGAAGAAGGGGCAACCCTTCGTGTGGTCGGAGAGATGCTAGTAGAGTTTCTAGGAGCTGGGGCAGAGACTGAAGAGTTCCACTATCTTGAGTAAACCAAAAGAGGGCGTAGGATTCTCCGTCTATTGTGACGCATCAGGGACATGACATGGATGTGTCCTGATGATGGAGTGAGCAGTGATCACATATGGTTCTCAACAGCTAAGATAACACGAGAAGAACAACGCTACCCAAGGCATGGAGTTAGAAGCAGTGGTATTCTCCTTGAATATGTTGTGACAATACTTTATGGGTGACCATTTTATAGTCTACTATAATCAAAAGAGTCTCAAGTATATCTTTTCTCAGCAGGACTTGAACATGAGACAAAGGTGTATGATTGAGTTTCTCCAAGACTATGACATCTAGATAGTCTATACTCCTAGGAAGGACGATGTAGTAGTAGATGCACTCAATAGTTTATCTAGTATACAGTTGGTGAGTGAGGCAATGAAGCAGTTAGTCACTCTGCAAATATCCTACGTGGATCGAGATGGACCAGCTTATCTTCATCCTCTGACAGTCACTCCCCCACTCTTTCAGTGAGTCAGGGAGGTGCAACTTGGGAACACGGATTGTGATGCTCTATGTGCTCAGATTTCCATGGGACAAGCACCATATTGATTTCATGAAGGTGGGGAGCAGATCATCCTCTTCGGATGACGTACTACGGTTCTGGGGGTGCTTAGGGACGATGTGTTGAGGTAGTTCCACACATCCCCTATAGTGGTACATCCATCAGTGGACAATATATACCAGGACTTTCAGCATTAGAATTGGTGGCTGAGAATAAAGAAATTAGTTGTAGAGTTTGTCTCATGGTACCTTAATAGTCAGCAAGTGAAGGCAGAGCATCAGGTTCCTGCTGGCTTAGATTAGCCGCTAGAGATTCCATAATGGAAGTGGTATGAAATCTCCATTGACATTGTGAGAAGAAGTCCACACACATCCATGGGGAATGATTCCAACTGGGTCATCGTTGACAGACTCACAACATAGGACCACATCCTACATATCAGAGAGTAGGGGTCAGTAGAGAGATTGGGACTCCTCTACGTGTAAGAGATTGTATGGATTCATGGAGTTCCACCTATGATTTTATTTAATTTTGATGAAAGTTTCACTTCCCATCTATAGAAGGGTTTGTAGGACGAATTCGGGACAAATCTTCAGTTGAGCATCTCCTTCCATCCTCAGACGGATGGTTAGACATAGTGGTCCATTCAGACCTTTGTGGACATGTTGTGTGCTTGTGTCTTAGAATTCGGCCACAATTAGTAGGATCACATTCCTTTGTAAAATTTCGCGTACAACAACAATAATAATTCCACTGTCATATTGGCCCCATTCGAGGAGTTGTACGATCGACCATGAAGATCACCGCTGTGGTAGACATACCCAAGGGAGTCAACACTCGTGGGATAAGAGATGGTACGGGCTACCACGAAGAAGGTGAAGATCATCCAAAAATAGATGAAGACTTCATAGAGCTTTCACAAGTCCTATGATGATAGGAGACGGAGACCTCTTGAGCTCGATGATGGTGACTATGTATTTATATGGGCCTCACCTCAATGAGGATTACAGATATATGGTTGGGGTAGAAAGTTATCTTTGAGGTTCATTTGATCCTTCAAGGTCCTCTGCAGATTTGGCATGATGGCTTACCACATAAATCTTCCCCCTCAGTTGCACCGAGTGAATGATGATTTCCACATATCCTAGCTGAGGAGATACATGTATGATCCATCTCACATCATTGAAAGGGGTGATCTGGACATCGATGATGGGGAGATGTTTTTAAGGTACTATTGAAGATTGAGGATTGACTGGAGCGGGTTCTTTTTAGGTGGTAAAAACCTCTGGTGCGCATTCGTTGGCATCACAGGAATGTCCAGAAGAGCACATTTCAGTGGGTGGAATGGATTCATTCTCATTACACTGACTTTTTTTATTTAGATTGTGTTGTGGAATTCAGGGACGCACAGTCTTGAGTTATTGATAATGTATAGACCCAAATTCTTCCATGTAATTTTTTAATTATATGGAATTATTATTAGTTCAAGAAAACTTTTAGAGCATGATTCTGAGGCCCGGTGTTCCCGGAATATATTTGTGAACATCTTTTCAATTACGTTCAGCAAACGCGTGAGGGACATTTGGTATCTTTTGAAAAGGTGCTCAGAATTGTAATCCATGGACGCCGTTGTACTCGCAGTGCAGATATTCACATTCGGGGACCTTCACCTCTACCGTAGTTGGTCGAGGGGGGATGTTAATTTTATATATTTTCATGGAAGGGTTAAAAGAATAAAAATAAAATAAAACAATATCTTTTATTTTATTTTGTTGAGACCTCCAATTTGAAACTTGGTGGTGGGGGCCACCCAAAATCCACTTTAATGTGAGGAATCCATTGGAATTATTCCAATTTAATGAGCCAATATAATTGATTTAATGTTCCAACTATAATAGAATTAATAATCTTAACTCAATTAAAGTTGGCTACTCACTTCTTTGTTGGGAATCGTTAGCAATAGAGAAAATGGGAGAACCTTTGGAGAATTATTCTCCAACGAATAACAACCCTTAATATCAAGAACATTGACATTGGATCACGGTTTAGAAGCGAGTTTCGAGAGTGAAGAACACCGACATCCCCTTCATCGACTTCATCTCATTCCTTAAAACACCTCTAATGAACATCAATGTAGGGGTTTAATTTCATATATGATTAAATCTATTTTTTGATTCTTCATATTTTTTATTCACAATGACGATGTCCAAACAAACATGGCCATCATTTGGCCTTTATACCTTGACGTTTCTCTTTCATTCATCATGAGTTCTTCAATGCCAAATAATTATGTGCACTAAAAACACATTTTTTGTTGAGTTGGACACATGGACGAGGAGCCCTTGACCCGAGGATCACGAATATGTGGTCATTATATTTATTGTGGTTAGAACGAAGCTTCTGTGACCCGTAGAATTGAACGGTGGCCAGAAGCCAGCCTGCCATTGTTCGAGCAGGCGGTGGAGGAGGAGGACAGTCGGCACACTGACCTGCTGCGTGGAACCGTCATGCCACTGGTAGCGGAAGAGAAAGAGGCCTGTTAGCTACAATGGAGAAGGGGATAGTGACCCTTGCACTGGTCGTCCATGTGGAGGTTGGGCAGCGCGCGTCAGCACCACTGATCGAGGAAGAGGATGCGGCTGCACAGCCGCAACGGTGCACCAGAGGGGCGGCCGACACCCAGCTGGCCGTAGATGAACAGCGGCACCATCGCGCCGCTAGGAAGAGCGCCGGCCGGAGCCCCGACCGCCCGCTTCACGCTGAGTGGGACCGCTTCTGTAGGTCCTGTATTCCATCAGGTGATAGCCGAACAGTGCATAGACTGTTCAAAATATTGGGGGGGCACCTTTTCCCCTAGTGCGACTAGGGTGGGTCCCACAATGTTGGACCGCAACCAGCCGAGCGGGCAGCACCGGGCGGGCCACGCTTGCGGGATGGGCTTCCCCCTTTTCAGTTCAAGCAGGACCCAGACTCGGTCAGGTCGACCGGAATTGGGTCGGGATGGCCCATGCGGGGTCGGGCCAGACCGGACCCTAGCCAATCTGGACCCAGATACGCCTTTGTGCCCATACCATGAGAACCATGTGTCTGTTTGATGAACCATATGTGGCACTAGAATCATGGGACCAAGATGGTCCTTTTTTTATACTCAACTTCAATTTATGAATAATGTTGGAGTACGACCGGGTTGGATTTATCGTGAATCCAACTTGGAACCTGAAACGGAAACACTAATAATATATAGACCTAGGGATTGATTGATGCATAGTATGTTGCGTTGGGTCCCTTATGACATGGAAGAAATTTTGAATACTTCATTTTGGGATTTAGTGGTAGTTGAAGTATCAACCAATGGCTATAGGAGAGGAACCTCTTGAAATGAAGCATGCTTAGTGCGAGGAAACCTGTGGTAGGATGTAACGTAAAGAAAGAACATCGGTCCTAGGTGGTTCAGAATCTATCTATCTTATGTGGGTCAGATCCTCGATGGTTTAACACTTAGATATAATGTGTTGGTCAATACATACTGATCCTATGTGGTTTAGATCCTGTCTAGGTCAGCACTCAGCGATCATGTGTGGGTCATCACATACCGATCCTGTGTGGGTCAGATCCTATGTTGGTCAACAGGGGTTAGTAACATGTCAATCCTATGTGGGTTAGCGTGGTTTAGTTACCTATCGATCCTATATGGGTCAATAATAGTGCTTCTTAATATAATTAGATGATCTATTTTATGACTAATCATGTAAACTTCTGCACTTAAGTTATTCCTCATTATGAGCTGAGTCTTCTACCTTTGTGGTGATACATGTATGGAACGTCTACCTTTGTGGTGTTACCTTGGAATATCTTGATAACTTAGTTATATGTATGGGTATATACCTAAATATTGTGCTTCGTTCTATGTGGTTTTTATTTTTTGGAACACTCGGAGACCTACAAGGGTCTCAGGGTACCTACTGAGCTTCATTATACTCATCCATGAATGGGCTATGCCCACACATTTCTGTGTCTTTTGCCGACGATAGAAAACATTGATTGAGGTTGAGGGAACCAGACTGGAGGCTGATCGGAGGTGTACATTAGGCGAGACGATCTACGGGGATGACCTATTGATATTTGTACCTACCGTTCAGGTAGGGTCCTTGGAGAGTGTTCCTGTGAGATTTTTGTTTTCGGTTTTACTTGTACTTTCCAGTTAGTCTTGTATTCTTGCCCCATTACTTACTGTACACACCTTGTTTAAATTATAGAATACCTTGTGATTTTATATTGTTGTGCTCTTGGTTTTTCTAGTTTACAAGTTCAGAGGAAATTCCATCTTGGTTTTCTGGATATGCCTTTCTGGTTCTAGTCACAAGCCAATGACCTATGGAAGGCGGGCTTGGGGTAGTCACAACACGGGCCCCAGGGGGTCGGGTTGTGACACTTCCTATGTTTAAATCCTTCATCATGATAAGGGTTCATTAGTAATCCAATTTAAAATATAGGATGAAAAAGGACAAGGGTCGCATGGACTACCATGTTCCTAGTTCTCTAAGTAGGAGAACAATAGTGGAAAGTAGGGGTATGTCCTTTGAGGAATAATTATAATATTTTTACAGATTGAATGATATTATCAATAAAAAAACAAGTGAATCATTAATAAAAAGTAAAGGGCCTAAAATATTTAAATATTTTATGATTTAGAAGGCAATTTATTCCCCAAAAAAATTAATTTTTTGGAAACCATTTTATATATAAGTCATTTGACTAATTTTGGAAATCCTTGTACAGATCAATAATATAATGAAATATTTTTACATGTTAGGTTTCAATATAATATGAACAATTATAACTACTGGTTGTGCTTCGATCAAATTCTTGTTCATCCCTTTACTCCCAAACCATTTATTAACAATAATGAGTTCTTTTAAGATTGAAGCACTAAAAGAAACATTTAAAGGATCATAAAGAAAGTAAAAGATTGAAAAGTATAACTATTTATCTATGAAAATCTTCCAAAAAAATTGTGGTTCGTAGATTAATTTTTAGTCCTAAAAAATGGTTACTACTAGTTTATCATTAAAATATTTTCGTTAAAATTTTAACCTAAAAACAAGGAAAAATGACAATGGATATTGTGTAAATTATTGGTTGGCGTGAAAAACTTATTTTCCTTCGGTCAAGGGTTCAAGACCCTCAACCTTTCCAGAATTGATTGGTTTTTACCTAGTGTATTTTTAATCCTCTTCTAAAACCATATAAATATAACTTTCAATATATATATTATGTTCATCCCTGAAATTAGTTTAATCTCTAAATATCATTTTAACAAAGATTTTTAATGCAACCACAATACCAAAATAATTCATCAACATATTTCAACAAAGTTCCTTCCATGTTATAGAGTTTATTCACATGGAGAGGAAATTAACATGGGTAATTGATAGGTTCCCTACGCTTATTAAATAGAACTATAAAGGTATTTTTAGGATGTGATTAATTTCATTCAATCATACTCTTCCTTTTTCTTCGAAAATACTTTTCATTGTTTTCTTATTTCCCACACGTAAATAATTAACATGTTTCTTTGAGAAACATTCCTAGGTGTCCCCTTCCACACTTCTCACATGTCAAAAATCGATCCTCGTTTTATTTATGGTCTACCCCACTCAAGCTCTTATAAACATCAATCCTTCTCTTCATTAATGCACTCAAGAGTGGGTGAAGGTTTTTATTGTTAATAATGTTTCAAGACAATTATTTTTGAATAAACATGATAGCATTCATTCATATCAAGACATTATTTGGTAGATCATTTTTATTAATCATTCCTTCATGTTCAATATTAATTCTAATCCATCAAGTTCCATCCATTGACTACAACTAGTAAGAATAGTGTGAGAAAAAATATTCATTGTGAGAAAAGTGTATAATTGCCTATATGATATCTAAATCATGAAACCTTATTTTTATATATAAAATAAATTAGGATTAACCTTTATTATTCATTTTAAAAATACATTTAAATTTTTCATAATTTTTTGTAAAGAAAAAAGTCTGATCCTAAGCATTTCCCAAGAGAGTGTCAATCAAGGTGTGCAGTAAGGCCAGTTTTCGTGTACTAGGTTTATTCGAGATAGTCCCAGAACACCATGTTTGAAATGTTACCCCTAGGTACATCTTTTCTAGAACCAGGTCCACTTATATTATCCACACAAGGATGTAATCCTAAGAAGACCCAAATAATCAATACATCATCAAATTTCGAGGTTTTTAATCTATATTTCTTTAAATTATACCTTAGGATTATGTTCTCTAATCTATGTTTTCATAAATATGGTTCCAATGATTTATATTGAGTATCCTTTGATGCCATCTATATCGACCTCGGCCCTAGAAGCCTATACCTAGTGTTTTATATTAATTACATTAGCATGATTACATGGAATCAATCACCGAAGGATAGAAAAGTTTAATAGTTTAGAATTATAGATACATAAATTGGAATTTCATTACAAATAGATACACTGATTATAACATGTTTTTGCCTCTAGAAAATTAATAACATATGGGATAACTCTAATAAATCTATTCTATTCCTGCATATATTCCATAATATTATTCATGGATTCTTGGGTAATGTAGAAAAATAAGGGTGATAAAAAATGAATAGTAACAAATAGTTTTACCAGAATCAATAATGAATCAATGAGAATAGTCATTGTAGAAATGTAAATAACTAAACACATATGCCATGTAGTCGATAAATAATATGAAAGTACATAATCAATACGGAAATTCAATAACTTGAAATTCATTCAATACAAATAAGTAGATATAGAAAAACAAATATGGTATGGTATGAAAGTAAAACACGTCCTATTAATCAATGATCATAAATTTAATGTATCCGTAGATATGTCGAAAAAAAATCTCATGGATGAATAATAACTAAAACTATTATGAATGAAATGATTGATTATTAGATGGAATATTTCCTAGGTACATAGAAATAGTACCATCAAGATCGTTCACAATACGCTTTAGATATAGGATAAAAACCGATCTGAGGTGATTATCCAACTATTTCATCTCAGGAGACAACCGATGCATCGAGCAGATTCCATTAACTGGTCCCCAACCCATGTCAACCTGTCAAAATAATTTTTAATAATTAATAATAAAATAAATAATATTACTTCCAAAATTATCATTTTGAATTAGAAATGTGGATTTGAAAAATAATTCCAATATAAATCATATTATTGAAAAAGTATGCATCAATTGTAAAATGGTATATGGGTTAGGTAATAGTAATACACATGAAAAGTGAAATGGTTAATAAGGGTAAATACAAAGATCAACGATCAAAGGATATTGAATACTTCAAGGTGAATAAAAATGAAATCAAGGATTCAGATGTGAATACAATCCTTGGAGAAATCAATAATAAACCATCCTGGGGATGAATACGGATGGTATCAACAAAACAAATCCCAAATTGGTTAAAATAGAGGGTTTCTGTCATTGATGAAATAAAATAATATATTTTAAAAATATTCTTTTTGAAAAGATACTTTTCTTTAAAAACCCTTCTAAAAATAATTTTCATTGAAAATCCCTTTTAACCATATTTTGATACTACTCCTTTTAACCATGAGAAGGATACTTCAAATAAATTATGGAAGATAAAGTTTTACATATCGATTAAGGTAAACATAATATTCCTTTTGTACGGAAAAATGATAGAAAATATCACTTTTGGAAAGAGAAAATAATATTAATTCGAAGAGATTGGTAACATAAAAAATGGGTAAAATGACATTTAAATATTATAGTGTAACCGAATAATATTCTTGTAAGCCATTTCTGGAAAACAAGGTATTGAATATATTTCTTCCCAAAGAGGGTGTAAAGTCAGGCGTTCTTAGAAAACAAATTCTTATCTATCTTTGTACCAACGAGTATAAATTGGTACCAATAAATGATAATATTATGAAGTAACAGAGGATATTGAAACACATTAGTGGTCTAGATATATATATCATAATATTTATTCATTGGTATCATAAATGATAACAATCTCGAAAAAAGTGATGAGATTGCCTCAATAAACTATTATAACTCATTAACTATGCTCATACTCTCAATTTAATAATGGGAAATTAATTTAAGAATATAATATCATGGAAATATTAATATTCATGATATATCAGGTAAAATGGAAATATGTATACCTTGAAAAGGAGTTTAGGTGCATAATAAAACATGAGTTTAAGGAAAGAAAATTGAGACAAAACATTTTACTTATTTGGAAACTTTTAAACATTGATCCTCATGAATATAGGATAATAAAATTGATATAAAAATAAAAAAAATTAGTTATAATATAAATAGAATAAAATCATGGTTGTACATATACCACATAAAAGGAATAAGTGGTCAACATAACATATTTCCCAAGGAAATTAGGAGTGATATTAAATCCTATTTCGTTGATTTTTTATTCGGGTGACCATCCTTAAAATTATTGTATTATAATTTTATTATTATTTTATTCATTCTTTAGGAAAATTTTATGTTTTTTAATTAATTTTATTGAACATATTACCATGTTCTGTACAGTATATAAACAATTATGTTTACGTGAGGTGTTTTTGACCAAATTTGGATTGTGTGTCAAAAAAACTATGTTTTGTCTAATATGGTCATACGGTTAATTAAAAACAATATCCATAATAATAACCATGGAATAATAATAATATTTGAGAGAAAATTTTACTTTTAAATTCAATCATTATATTTGGTTATGATAATGTGGATATTGAGACGGTAGGTTGTACATACGCATGAGTAACATTCACATTTTTTAAGGATTATTTTGGAAACATGGTAAGTAACTCAAATATTTATTTAATATTAATTATAGAATAAATATAATATTATTTAATAAAATATAATTATATGTATAATTATGTGATGTACATCCGGTCAAGTAAGTGATAGTCCACACATCCATGAACGATGTTATCTTTTTAAAAGTGTTTGAAGCAACATTAAAAGAGATGATATATATATATATATATGTTATTTCCAAAAGGATAATTATGTGATAAATATAAGATTGACTATGTGTATTTCAATTATCTTTATTTATGACCACTCATTTATAAATTCCATGTATTCTATGAACAAATCACATCATTTTGAGGGTGTGGTAGCTCATACTTCCTCAAGCGAGATTCTCCTGTTTACACAGCTTAGAAAGAATAATGGTATGTTATAATAAAACATTAAAAATTATTGAAACATTATAATATATATATATATATATCATATATAAATATATTTTCCATCATAATGGACACCATGAAAGGTGGCAGGGAAAAATTGAATAGTCATTGTTTTGTGGGGCAGAAATTTTCAGTACACTAAAATAATGTTTTTGTTACACATTAGATGGAGGTATATATAAGTGTAGTTCATAAAATTAACATAAAAAATACAATAGTATTTAGGATAATGGTGATTTTATGTAATCATAGAATAATAATAATATAGTTGGAATAGAATGGAAATGAAACTAAAAATCATGAGAGAAAGTGTTACCTCTTAATCGGATAACTACTAATGGTTTGAACCAAAAGGATTTATTGGAAGGGTTTAATCCCAAATTTATGCTTCTATATATAGTATAATAATAATGGGAGACCTTTGGTTAGTTATTGAATGAATATAAGTGGTTTGATAGTTGACAATAATCTGTATAGTTGGTGGCCTTTTATTGGAAAGGAAAAGGACTCTCTTGGTAATTTTTATAATAAGTTAGGTGTGCACATGTAATTACCTAAAAAATTAATAAAAACCCAAACCATTTATGGTTTATGGCCGAATTATTTCAGGCCAATGAGTATTGGACAAGTGTATAGGTCATTTGAGCCCTTATGTTAAATGTTCAGTCCATTATTATGTTTAGTTTTACCTTAATAATTGAAATTAATGTTAATAACTTTCACTAATAATTTTGTTAAAAAAGATAAGGAATATTAAACATTATAAATTAATCTGATTCAAAATATAGAATCTATTTTTGAAATTTCCATTCATTTAAGTGTTAGAAATTAAATTAAAATTGATCCCACCAACGGGATGTCAGTGAGGGGTTTTAAAGTAATCATGTCTAAATATTGGTTATGTTTTGTAATATATTTCAAAGTGAAATTGATCCCAATCACCTAAATTTTATTAATTTATATTAATATTATCTATTTAAACATTATAACCAATTAAAATTATAATTTATCCTAATAAATTAATTATATTAAAAAGATATTTTAAACTAAAATACAATATTGTTAACAATTCGTTAAAAAAACTGAAATGTCTCGGAAAATGTAAAAAAAATCATGCTAAAAAAATTATTATGTTTGTTTCAGAGAAAATTTGTATTTTTACCTATTGAATTTATAATTGTATCAATATTATAATATAAAATGTTTTTTCCATTGAATGACTGTAAAATTGCCTTTATAAAAATATCTGTTTTTATGTATAAAATCAGGTTTGTTCTTATCTTATGCATATAAAACCTAATTGTTGAATATAAAAAATATTTGGTTGGCTATATAACATATAAATTCCACTAAATAATATAATAATAAAAATTACTTTAATTTGTTAGGATAACACAGCTTTGTGAGTATAAAAATGGTTTAATATAAAAACATTTTGTTTATATTTAATTTGTTCTTATATTAATTTATAATTAGTTTTTAACATATTAATTAATTTTATAATATTATTCACTATATATTTTTATAATTTATTTAATACTATTCATAAACACTAATTTAACAGCAATGTTATATCATATTATATTAAATAATATTTTAATAATACAATTTTATTTGGTAAAACTCAGTCTTGCAAGTAACTCAATCTTTCAAGAAAGTTTGCTCTTGCATTTAAAACAATATATCAAGAAATTTCACTCAATAGTGTAACACAAGATATCCAGAAAGTTATCTCTTGCATGTAACACATGCTAACTCGGTGTTGCACGCATGGAATGTATTGTAAATAATAAACAAATATTAAAGTATCCAAATATTATATTAGATTATTTTCTTGTTTTCACTTGTCATACACACTATCGAATAAAAGGTTCATACATACATTTTTCAGGGCGTCCAAAAAATAAATCTGAGGTTTTCAAAATTGTTATATTGGTTTGAATATTGTGCTTAATATTTTATAAATGTATAATATTACTCATTCAGTAACACTTCATTCATTAAAATTCTTTTAAATTTTTTTTATATTAATATTGAAATTATTTCCTAAAAATATTGATATGTGTAAAAACTCTATATTTTACTATACCCCAAAAATGGAAATTTTTCAGAAAATTACTAAAAAATCACCATAAGATGCTTTTGACATAATAATTTTAATTTTAAATTTTATTTTATCAAATTTATATTATAATATGTAGAAATTATATATTTATATAAAATAATATAATACATAGAAAAAATGAATAAACTTTGAATAAATAATTTTTATTTTTCAATATGATATCATGTTTCTATTTTTTATTATTTATCAATTATTATAGGATTGATAATTAATTTTAATATATTCATTAACCAGAGTATGATTCAAATTTATGTAATTGTAAAATTTAAATTTTATAATAATTAATAATTTTTAATCTATATGTTAAACACATTTTATTAATATGTATTCATATTTATATGTTAATAACCATAATTAGATAAATTATTTTTAGGGTTCTTATATTTAATATTAATTTTATTAATCATTTTAATTTTTTTCATATTGACACCTTCAATTGTTATATTGTTATTAAAATGATCCTTTATTATTTAAAATTATATGTTACTATTATTATAGATACCTAACTATTATAAACCTATAGATACCTCTAATTTACATAAATATTCATTCACATAATTTTTTTCTATGCCACTTACATTTCCTTTACAAAGTTACAATTGTTTTTGCAATGTTTTATTTATTTATTTATTGTGTTGTTTGTTTATATGATAATTCATAGAGACAATGATAATCAAGAATTTAATATTATAGTAATTTTATTTATTTTATTTTTATTACACACTTCACTTTTTTAAAT
Organism: Viscum album; assembly: GCA_963277665.1. Lineage (NCBI taxonomy): Eukaryota > Viridiplantae > Streptophyta > Magnoliopsida > Santalales > Viscaceae > Viscum > Viscum album. Next base: position 36,452,508 of record OY728157.1, on the reverse strand, counting down.
TATACAGAGTCTATTTATACATCACATGGAATGTATTATGTTGACGTAAAAAATAATGTTTAGTTTTCTTATTTCATGTATGCAATTTTTATTTTTATATACACATAAATATATCTCAATATATATTTGGATAATTTAATTTATCATATTTAAAAAATTTGGATCATTATACATATTGAGTTTTTTAATAAGTTTGTTATGGTGGAAATATATTTTGAAGGATTATTTGGAATGGTTAGTACATTATATTTACCTTTCTGAAGGGAGGGTTCATTTTGAGGATTCAAATGAAATATGGGTTTGTTTACCAAGTGAAGAGATAGAATTATCCCGGATTCATCTCATCCCACTATATTCGAACTTGTAAAAATCCTGTAATCTCTAAACATTCATCGAAACAAATTTATAAATCATTCAATTATTGTGGTTATCTATGACACCTTCGTAAATTTTATAGAGTAAATCATGTGTATAGTAGTGGTGTGGGTGTATCAATTATAATGGGGTTCTAAATTTTCTCTAATGATACAAACAAAATCAAAACACATTCATTGCAATAGAAATATATAGATGATTCATCCATGGGATAGAGTTATTTGATAATAATAATTTCTGATAAATTATAAATCTCAATTAAAGATCAAGCTTGGGAGATTTTTTATATAACGGAACTCATTGAATCTTCTATTAAACTATTAATAGTAGGATGTACCATTATTATTACATCATAATTGTATTGTGAATTATTTGACAAAGGCATCTCTCACTATATTATTTCAATAATAATTATAGATTTATTAATTATTCTATGTTAAAATTTTCCATATGTGATATATATTTCAATTACTCTTAGGAATAACATAAAGAGATGTTTTATATGCCGCTCATGTAAAATAAAAAAATTATAAGCCATGTTGTTAATAATATTTACTCATTCTAGATATATATATTTTAGATCTCATACTGGGAATGGACTAGATAAAATAATTCAATTCTTTTATTATTAATCATTGAAGGATGTAGTTCACCTCTTCTAAAGTTAATTACCTCTTGTTTCAAGGTGTATAGGATGTTACTTCAAGTTGGGTTGCACCTACTTTTAACAATGTTAAGAAATTATTATGTATTTTGCTAAATCATTTAGTGTAATACAGTGAAGGGATACTAGAGAATATATTTTTTCCAATGGTATGGTTCATACCTACAGTGTTACAAAATGACATCTTTCAGTGAACACCTTTGTGGTTTGATTATTTTAAAATTGAGATTCTTTCAAGAATGAGTCTCATATCCATTATTTATTATCATATAGAATTTCCAATTATAATAGGTTACATATTCAAATGTATGATTATAAAGTTAAATGTAACACCCCAAGATTTCAAAGTACGTTATTACATCAAAGTAATTCAATAACATTCATTACATGCAACACCGAGTTCAAGTGCACCACAACATACCAAACTAGCCGTTAAAAAGAAGTTATGAATAGTATTAACTTAATTTTGAACTTTATATAATCCTTATACTTTTATAATCAATATTATGAGTTTTTTAGACATAATGTAAGAACAAATACATTTTTTACAGATAAAAGTATTTTTCAAAAAATGCATTTTAACAGCATTTTAAAGGAGAACCCTTTTTAAATACAATATTTTAAACATTTATATATTCAATTTGACAAAATAAACTTATTATTTAGAATCTTGACATACTAATTTAGTTTCAATAAATATTTGGTGTTTTTCTGAGAACTTTCATATTTGGGTGAATAGTGAAAAATTCTATATTTTAACTGAAAGAAAACTTTTTAATCATAATAATTTATAGTGTTTAATTATACATATAAATGTATTGGAATGATAAATAGATTATATTTTAACCCTTTATTACAATGTTGGTCATTTTAATTAATTTCACATTGAAATTAATCATAAACAAGTGTCAATCTTTTGATAGTTATTGTTTCTTAAAAACACGTTATTTGTTTTGACAACCAGAAATAATTTTATATTAATAAATGCATCTTATATGTTTTCAATTTGGTAAAATAAACATCATTTTTTGATTTGGAATACCGAAATTATCTTAGGGTGAAATATTGATATTTTTATGAAAACATTAAATTTTTGATGAATAGTGAAAAACAATAGATTTATATTTTAAAATAGAGTTATTATTTAAATAATTATTTATTTTATTTTAATTTATTGTATGTAAAACTAGATACATAATACCAATATAATTTCAATATAATTCGTTGGAGTTAGTTTATAATAATTTTAGGTATATAAAAATGTTATTGAAATTTTCACCGTCTTTTACCGATCTCTTAGAAGAATATGTAAATTAACATAAAACATAATTTTACCTCTTATTTGAGTTGAATTTAGAAAATACGAGATAGGAGGTTAATATCAAGGAGTAAAATGTGGTTCAATAAGATAAAAATAATTTTTGGTGAATGGTAAATTTTTACTTTTATTTACCATGGTTAAAAGTAAATTGAGTAAATAAGGGTAAAATGATATTATTATTATATTAAAACATGTCCTAATTCTATTGGATAATTTTAATTCTACAAAAAACAACATTAGAAATAATATATGACTCTTTAGGTCCACTTGGATTAGATTAGGACATTTATTAATATTTAATTTAAAAAAGAGCTAAAAGTGTTAAATTCAATTTTTATTAACTAAACCATTTTTAATATACGGTTATACATAAGATAAAATCCTTTATAAATATTCATTAAAAATATAAAAATATTTCCAACATCATGGTATTTTATTTATAGTTTTTAGACATTAAATAATTAAATTTATTTATGACACAATGATGATGCAGTAATTACGTTATTAATTAAAGAATCAAATAAATGGTATTTTTAATATTAAAATAAATATAATTTCTAATTTTTTATGACATCCATGAATCTTCTAGGTGACTATGACATGTTAGGTATTATTCATTGTATCTTGTTCGAATTAATAATTTAGTTAGGACTTTCACAAAAACAAAATACCAAATAGTGTCAAAATTGTCATAAATTAATATTTAAAACAAATACTATATTATTGGTTGATATAATATTATTAAAAATGTAATGTTTGGAAAAGGGCTTAAATAATATTATATATATTATTATTGAGCCACTTGAGGTTCTCTTGAAAGTTTATATTACATTTATTTACCATATATAGTAAGAATACAAGAAGACACGATAAAAGATAAACTATTTAACTAAGAGTTAAATCTAAATGATAAGGTTAAAATGGTAACCTAAACTTGTCTAAAACCAATTGGTTGATATTATTTCAACCCATAACCACCTAAGAATCAAAATAAATTCATTTTTAACCATTATAAACCAATTATGATTTTATAATAAATTAATAATTTAATCTTTTCCTAAAGTTACCCTCACCCCTATTATAAAAGGGCACTTCTCCTTCTCTCAAAATCACAAATACAAAGCCATTTGGCTCGGCCAACCCCTGCCCAAATATCCTCCCAACATTTCTCACCTCAACCTAGAGGCCTTAGTTTGATCATAAAGCCAACCTAATGAGCCATTTTGATCAAATCAAAAGGAAGAACCAGAAGAAGAGGTAATAATTTCACCACCCTCTTTGAAGTTCCATTCTTCTTCCACTTCTTCTTTCATTGATATTTCAATTATAAAATAATAACTCTAGTATCTTCTATATACTGTGATGTTATTATAAATATTTTAGAAATATATTCATTATTCTATCCATCTTATGAGTGATTATGTCACCATGCGTGCGTATGAACGGCTTACTGTCTCCATGATGCGATGAGATTCATTTTCACATTCACCATTAATCGACGATTATAAAAATATATATTACTAATATTTTCGTAATATATGACATAATAATGATACTGTATATATATATATATGTAATAACATATATTTTTTTCACTTAGTTTTGTTCAATAAGTTATGAAAACGGAAACAACGTTCATGCGTACGTACGGACTACCATCTCCATAAACGGTGTTTTCCATTTCATATATATGTCCACTATACATATTTATATTCTAAATTTATAAGATATATAAATTATGTTTTATATTCAGGAGGACTTTAAATCATGATCTATGTGATACAATCAAGAGTAACAAGTTAAAACACGTACTATAAAGAAAGCGATTATGACCCGAAATGATAATTTAACAAGGAAATTATTATTAAATCGGTAGTATAAAGACATAAATGAATAATGTATGATAATATAAATATTAATATGGTTATGGTATAATTTAATAACATAATACAATCTTCCTAGAAGAGGTTAAACGTACCCTCGACTAAAGGAATTTTCAAGGTTAGGGTTAATTCCTCAATCTCAAAATTATCAGAGAATATTTATGTGTAAGTATTTACTGGAAAATTTTTATCATCCATGTCCATTTTCATAAAAATTATTTCAAAATGAATATTTTATGTATTTGTGAAAAGTACCCTTTATCAAGATCAGAATATTAAATGTTTTAAATATTTATCTTTCTAAAAGTTTTTAATTAATGTCCATGTTTTCAAAATGATTTTAAGGATTTATTTATATGGACATGAATGTTTTGAAATGATACTTATTTTCAAAACATTCAAAGTGGAATGGGACACCTTGATTCAAAATTATAATTTAAATTACTTCCTTTATAAATGTGTGACCTTTAAATTATTTTACAAAAAATTTATTTCTCTCAAAAAGATATACTAATCATTTTAAACTATGTCAGCATCCTTTACTGGATATTTTTTTGATTGAGGTTGATTTATTATAATAGAATATTACATATTGTATTGAAGGATTTATGATATGTTTGACTGTGTATGTTCTATTTTTATACCATTCATGGTTTATGGTTAACGTAATGACATTTTATATTCTAGTTTTAATATGAATGTTTATGTTATGTTTCAGCTTTTTCATATGACGAATGTAGTGGACTTAGTAAGTGACGGGTGGAGCCCGCTATAGCTTCTCGATGCATTGCTAGGTCTAATGAGAAAAACTATTGTCTTGGCACAAGGCCTTGAAAAAACATTTATTTGTAGTCTTGGCACGAGGCCTTAACTATGAGGTAATGATGTCCGGTATTAGGCATCCCCTCATTGTGAAATTAGTTATTACATGTGATTATTCGACTAATAGAATATCCATGTGATTGTTTATATGGTAATGTTTCATTTATTTTTACCATATTATGTTCATGTTTATGTTTAAAAGGATTTTGTTTTTATTACACATCTTTCCTTAAATGTTTATGGCATCTGCTAAATTAGTTACCCTTACATAGCATCTGAGCTCACCCCTTTTTATGTTTTATTTTCCCAGGACTCCAAGAAGTTTATTATGATTGATATGAAGGGTTAAGCAAATGGTAAAAATGGAATTCTCAAAGAACTATCTATGATGTTTTTTATACTTCATATTGTAATGTAAAGTTAATGTATGTAATCTACTTTCCAAGACTGCTAAATTGATCGGTCCTTTGGGACTTGATTCCTTCTAATTGTGACAGTGTATTAAAATAATGCATCAGCTCTGGCTAACTGGGGTCAGGGTGTCACAGTTGGTATTAGAGAAAGTTTACCAATAACCTTGGAAACTAGATTTAGATAAAATTTGATTAGAGCACATTACCATAAGATAGACTTTGAAGATTAGTATTGACGAACTTCCTATAATTTTGGTAATGTAATGATTTTGTGAGTTTTCCAAGCAAATACATCCATGTCTAGATACGAGTAGGTAGTGGTGGCTCTAGCACAGATGTACTTAGTGGTAAAACCTGAAAACACCGCTTTGAGTTAAACTCAAACGGTAACTGGTGCACGACAACGGGCCTTGATGCACTCTTGGTTACGACACTCCCGAGGGATATGCTTAGGATAATTCTCGTTTTCTTTATAAACCACTATGAAGGGTTTATGAGTATATACCTCCTCAAAGAAAACATTTTTGTGATTATAGATTATATCCCTAAACTCTTCAACTTACGTTTGGTATTTTACATGTTTGGAATTATGAATTGTGATTCATAAACTAACTTAGTGTAGGCCATTGTTTATAAATGGTACATAGTAGAAGGAATGATAACTCCAGCAATACGTATGATCCAAAGAGTAAGAAGGGTCATATCATTCATGGTATTAAGAAAAAATTTAGAATGGAAATAGCCTCCCACATATTATCATCATATGAATAAACAGTATCTTGTGTTAATAAGATCAGTAAAGAATTCTCCGATTCCTATGTCTTTGAAGTGAATCCAGAGAAGAATAGAATGGTAGAACAAAATATGGATAATGGGTATAAAGGAAAGAAGTATTTTCAAATATGTGATAAATATGGAATGAATCACCTAGATAAATGCTTGAAAGGAATGAGAGTTTTTTATAAGTGTGGAGAAAAAGGACACCAAGTACATAATTGCTAGGGTAATAAAAAGTTTTCAAATGTAAAATGCTTCATCTGCAATGAGTTGAGACACTATGTGAATCAATGTCACATTCATATGAGTATACCGCAAATAATGTTATTGGATAATAATCAAGTTATTATACTACCTCAGATGAAGAAGAATGACTACGGTTCTTATGTTGTTATTATAAAATTATTTCATTTGAGTATTGTATCAACCGTATACTGGTTACAAGAATTATGGAGATAAATAAGGATTGTACTAATGTATTATTTTATTGAGGATTTTATATTATATGGTTCTAATAAACATGACTTAATAATAAGCTACACATTTTAGAAAATAAATGGTTGAAGGAAAGGTAATCCTTAATATGGTCCTGATAATGGGGTATTGATTTTGTAATAAGAGAAGGTTGATTTTGGTAATTCAGGATGTTGCGGTGTTGTAAAATAATACACGATGAAGGTGTTCAAATTTTATTACATGGAAAAATTGATCCCCATTATGGTTAACTTCCTTATAAACATTGGACTGAGAGTTTGGATATATGTATTTTGGATAATTCTAATGGTTGGAATGGATTAAGTTTGAAATTGGATACTATTATTATGGTTATTTTTGGATTTCAATAAAAAGGATAACCCGGAGGTCGGGCGGCAACCCGTCACGTCCGGCAAGGTCGCGAGGCTTGAACCCGCAATCGAAGGGAGGCAGGGGTTAATCACCTATCACTGACCCAGATGATGTCCTAGATTGTATAATGTATTTTTTCTTCAATAGGAATGATAGGTGAATTATAAATTTATTATTTTTGGAACCCTATATGATTAGGATAAATAAAACATTTTTTTTGAAATCTTTTGGAGTGAAGGATGAGTTTGTATTAGTAATTAGTTAAAGTTTGTAACTCTACTTGTCAATTATATATATATTTCCCTCTTATTCTATGATTAACTTAATTCTTAAACATTATTTAAGAGGCTTCTTCACAATCTCCTTTTATTGAGGCATACTTTGATTTGTAAATTAATTTCTTTTAAACATTGTATAAAACCCTTTGACTTTTCATTTCAAGTGGAATCTTTTTCTACAAAGCGTTTTACTAAACGACAAAAAAAGGAACGTTTTTTTAACGTAAGTGGTGACGAAGACCTTTCCACTACTTCGTGTTTTATTTGATCTTTGGATTCCTTAAGAAGCCAAAATATTTTTTTAATGAAAATGAAAATAAATACCATATACTCTATTTACATATTTTGGTATTGAAAATGGTTTTGATAATGGATTTGTTATCTCACTATATTTAATTTATATATTGTGCTTAATGACCTCAATAAATCTCTATAAATATTTATGTTTTCCCTCCAATTTTGTGTCTCTAATTTCCACCAATGTTTTCTTAATCGAGATCATATATTGGTGGTTACTTTTTCATTTCCCTTTTTCATTTATTAAGACTAAATTTTAATAACCCAATTTCCTATGTGGTTTTTCCCACAAAGGTATTTTCTATTTTCAAACTTTTATTTTCAAAAAATAATTTCAAATTATGAGGACACAATTTATTTAAGGAGGGAAGAATGTAACACCCCAAGATTTCAAAATACTTTATTTCTTCAAAGTAATTCAATAACTTGCACTACACGCAACACCGAGTTCAAGGGCACCACAATATACCAAAATAGCTGTTCAAAAGCAGTTATGAATAGTATTAACTAAATTTTTTACATTATATAATCCTTCTAATTTTAGAGTCAATATTATGAGTTTCTTATACATAATGTAAGAACAAATACATTTTTTTCAGATAAAAGAATTTTTAAAAAAATGCAATTTTACCGCCTTTTAATGGGGAACCCTTTTTAAATCCAATATTTGAAACTTTTATATATTCAATTTGAAAAAAATAAACTTCTTCTTTAGAATATAGATATAAGAATTTATTTTCAATAAACATTTGTGTTTTTCTGATAACTTTCATATTTGGGTGAATATTGAAAAATACTACATATTATCTGAAAGAAATTTTTTTAATAAAAATAATTTATAGTGTTAATTTGAAATTTTAATGTTTTTAAAGCATATTTAGATTATCTTTTTTCCCTTTAATCCAATATTGGTCATTCGAATTAAATTTACATTGAAATTAAACATAAACAACTGTCAATCTTTTGATAGATATTGTTTCTTAAAAACAAGCTATTTTTTTGACAATGAGAATTAATTTTAAATTAATAAATTAAACTTTTATGTTTTTAATTTCATATAATATACATAATTTTTGGATTTGGAATATTTATATTTTCATAGGGTGAATTTTTGGTATTTTTCTGAAAACATTCAATTTTCGATGAATAGTGAAAAACACTAAGTTATAGTTTAAAACTGAATTATTATTTAAATTATTATTTATTTTATTTAAATTTATTTTAGGTAAAAATTGATACATATTACCTATATATGTTCAATGTAACTCATTGGAGTCAGTTTATAATAATTATATATATATAAAAATTGTATTGAACTTTTCATCGTCTTTTACACATCTCCTAGGAAAATTTGTAAATTCACATAAAACATAATTTTACTACATATGTGAGTTGAATTTAGAAAATCATAGAGACACGGTTAATATTAAGGTGTAAAATGTGGTTCAATAGGATAAAAATAATTTTTGGTGAATAGAAACTTTTTACTTTTATTTACCACGGTTAAAAGTAAATAGGGTAATTAAGGGTAAAAATGATATTATTATTACCCTAAAACATGTAATAATTCTATTAGATAAGTTTAATTCAACCAAAAACAACCTTAGGAATAATATATGACCCTCTAGGTCCACATTTATTAAATTAGGACATTTATTATTATTTAATTTAAAGAAGAGTTAAAAGTGTTAAATTCAATGTTTATTTACTAACCCATTTATAATATAAGGTTATACATAAGATAAATTCATCTAAAAATATTAATTAGAAATATAAGAATATTTTATAAATCATGGTATTTTATTTGTAATTTTTAGACGTTAAATAATTAAATTTATTTATTACACAATGATGATGTCATATTTAACTTATTAATGAAAGAATCAAATAAATGGTATTATATATATTAAAATAAATATAATTTCAGATTTTTTATGACATCCACGAATTTTATAGGTCAATATGATGTGTTAGGGATGATTAAACGTATATTTTTCGAGGTAATCAAGTTTTGATGACTTTCACAAAAACAAAATACTAAATAGTGTCAAAAATGACATAAATTAATATTTAAAACAAATACTATATTATTGGTTGATGTAATTTTTTCTAAAATGTATGGTTATGAAAAAAGGATTAAATAATATTATATATATCATTAATGAGCCACATGAGGTTCTCTTGAAAATTTTATAATAAGTTTATTAACCATATATATAAAGAATACAAGAAGATACGGTAAAAGTTAAACTATTTAACTAAGAGTTAAATATAAATGATAAAGTTAAAATGGTGACCTTAACATTTCTAAAACCAATTGGTTTAGAGGATTTAGACCCATAACCACCAAAATATGGAAATAAATTCATTTATAACCATTATAAACCGAATATTATTGTATAATAATTTAATACTTTAATCTTTTCCAAAAGTGACCCTCACCCCTCTTATAAAAGGAAACTTCCCCTTCTCTCAAAATCACACATCCAAAGCCATTTTTCTAGGCCAAAACCGAAACAAATATCCTCCAAACTTCCCTCACATCATCCTAGAGGACTAATTTTGATCATAAATCCTACCTATGGATCCCTTTTTATCAAATCAAAAGGAACAACCCGAAGAAGTAGTAATGATTTCACCACCCTCTTTAAAGTTTCATTCTTATTTCTCTTCTTATTTATTTGATATTTATATTCTAAAATAACAAATAAAATATATTTTATATGATTTGAATTTATTATAAATATTTCACAACTATATTCATTATTCTATCCATCTTATGAGTGATAATGTCACCATGTATGCGTATGTAAGGCTTACCTTCTCCACGACGTGATGAGATTCATTTCAACATTCACCATTCATCGACGATTATAAAAATATATATTACTAATATGTTTGTAATATATGACATAATAATTATACTCAATATATATATATATTTATGTACTTACATATATTTTATTAACTTAGTTTCGTTCAATACGTTATGAAAACAGAAACATCGTTTATGCGTACGTACAGACTACCGTCTCCATAAACGGTGTTTTCCATTTCTTATATATGTCTATTATACATATTAATATTCTAAATATATATGATATATAAATCATGTTTTATATTCTAGATGTATTTAAATCATGATCTAAGTGATACAATCAAGATTAACATGTTAAAACACGTACGATAAAGAAAGCGATTATTACCTGAAATTTTTATTTAACAAGGAAATTATTATTAAAAGTGTAATATAAAGTCATAAATGAATAATTTATGATAATATAAATATTATTATAGTTATGGTATAATTTAATAACATACTACGGTATTCATACCGGAGTTTAAACGTACCCTCGACTAAAGGAATGTTCAAGGTAAGGGTTAATTCCTCAATCTCATTATTATCCGAGATTTTTTATGTGTAAGTAATTACTGGGAAATTTTTATCATCCATGTCCATTTTCATAAAAATGATTTCAAAGTGAATATTTTAAGGATTTTTGAAAAGTACCCTTTTCACGATCATAATTTTAAATGTTTTAAAGATTTATTTTTCTAAACCTTTTTAATTACTGTCCATGTTTTCAAAATGATTTTAAGGATTTATTTATATGGACATGAATGTTTTAAAATGATAATTATTTTCAAAATTTTCAAAGTGTTATGGGACAAATTGATTCAAAAATATCATTTAAATTACTTACTTTATAAATGTGTGACTTTTAAATGATTTTACAGAAAGGTTATTTCTCTCAAAATGTTGTACTCATCATTTTCAACTATGTCAGCATCCTTTACTAGATATTTATTTTGATTGAGGTTGATTTATTATGATACAATCATCCATGTTGAATTTAATGAGTAATGATATTTTTGATTATGGATGTTCTATTTTTATACCAATCATTGTTTATGGTTAATGTAATGACATTTCGTATGTTAGTTTTAATATGAATGTTTATGTTATGTTTCAACTTTTTCATATGAGGAATGCAGTGGACTTAGTAATTGACGGGTGGAGCCCTCTATAGGTCCAATATTAATCGGTAGGTCTCATGAGACAAACTAGTGACTTGGAATAAGGCCTTGAAAAAAAATATTATTTGTAGTATTGGAACGAGGCCTTGAATATGTGGTAATGATGTCCGATACTAGGCATTCTGTCACTGTGAAATTAGTTATTACATGTGATTATTAAACTATTAGAATATCCATGTGCATGTTTATATGGTAATTTGTCATTTATTTTTACCATATTATGTTCAATTTTATGTTTAAAAGGATGTTTTTTATTACACATCTTGCCTTTAAAGTTAATATCTTTTGCTAAATTATTTACCCTTACTGCGCATCTGTGCTCACCCATTTATTATGTTTTATTTTTCCAGGATTCCAAGAAGTGTATTATGATTGATATGAAGGGTTAATCTAATGGGAAAAATGGAATTCTCAAAGAACTATTTATGATGTGTTTTATTCATCAAATTTCAATGTAAAGTTAATGTATGTAATATATTTTCCAAGACTGCTAAACTGATCGGTCCTTCGGGACTTGATTCCTTGTAATCATTCCAATGTATTAAAATAATGCACCGGCTCTGGATAACTTGGGTCAGGGAGTTGCAGTAAAAACATTAACCACCTAAGTATTCTACAACAGGAAAAAAACAATGTTATTTACAATGAACATATTTGGATTTTTTTATTTTTTTTATTAGAATTAAAATTAGTTAATAATGAAAAAAATACCATTTTACCTTTATTGATGATCTTTTACATAAATTGAAATGGGAAAGGTGGATATATTAAATTGATATATCATTACATTATAGTGATGGATTATCACATTTCCAAGATGTATTTTTTAAGAACGTATGGTAATTTAGAATATCAATTAAAGTAGTTTTTTACCAATTCTCTTATTCTATTTTTAGAAATCAGAATCTATATCTTTCATTGATATAACAATAGTTTTATCATGGTATTCATGTATGGTGATCAATTTTTTAATGGATAAAAAAGAAAATTGATAGCACATAATGTTTTTATAAGGAATTATTTTAGATCAAAACTTTTTTACAAATCCACCCTTCTTCCATATATATATCCAAGAATGAAACTTTTCCTAGGGATTGTAGAATCAGAACAAGCCATATTGTTTGATAAAAATGGTTTGGATATCTTATATCTTGGATGAATCCATGGAATGTCGTTGAGATACACAACCTCTTGGGTTTTGAAGGATAATACCAATAGAAACTAGACAATGTTATGTTATTTATTGTGATAAATTAATCAAAAATTTGGTTTTAATGCTTACTAATAATGATTGTATTTTAGTACATTATGAAAACTAAATATTTATACATGAGAAAAATAGACAACATGTGAAAAAAAAAATCCAAGTTATCACGGGTACTCTAATGTGTTGAAGACACTACATATTCAATGAAAAATTTATAGTTTATGCCAACCAAAAGATTAAAATCTATATCTTTTCATAGATTGAGTTGAATATCAAATAATGGTTATGGTGTAATAAATTAAAAAATTTATTTCAACCTCATATATACTCTTGAAAATGGGAATGTGGTTGTTTATGTCCTCAGTACAAATTTTTTGTCTCAAGTAAAAAATATATATAGTCAAAATAAAAATTTATTAATACTTTAACTGACTAGAATGTTTAATTTATGGAATATAAAAAGTCATCATGTCATTGAAATGTAATTATTACATATTCTATTCATCATTGAATTCGTAAAAATCAATTTTTAGACATTGAATTTTAATACTTTTGAGACATTTTGAATGGTTGGGAGACAAATGGCGAATGAACACTTTCCTCTAATAATGTCATAAACATCATGAATCATTTTAAGGGTTTTCTTTATTTGAAAATAGCGGTGATTAAAAATTTCCAAAATAAAATATGTTCTCTTTTTCTAGTTGAATCAAAAATATACTATGACATGATGAATAAATATTTCTTTCCATGAATGAAAATGGATGTTTATGATTTTGTATCTCAATGTCTCTTTTTTAAAATTTAAAAATAGAACATCATATGCTCACTAAATGGATATATCCCTAACACATTTCTATATAGAAACTGTAATATATGTCCATGGACATGGTAATTTAATTTCATCAACCCCTAGGATAGGAATTAAATTTGGTTGATAATCCCAAGGGCAATGAATTAAAATTAGTCACCTTCAATTAAGTAAATTTTTAATTTCAAACACATTGGGAATTTATATGTGAATTATATTGTAAAAATTTAATAATTGACCTTTTATAAAATTCTTATTCAAGATCCATGTTACACATCCCTATTTTGGGAAGGTTGTTAGGAGGCCATAGGAACTCAAATGAAACATAACACAAAATATCATCCCCAAACTAATGTATGAATGGTGTGGGGATTCAAATTTTAGACAATATAATTAATGAATTTTTCCAATTATTTTTGGAGATCATGGGACAGGAATATTTTATTGAATTAATTTTCATATAATAATGTTTAGTAGTCTTTGATAATAATGGATCATTTCATGAATTTATTTTTCAATAATTTATTATACCTTTTAATGTAGGTTGAAATGAGTGAATCGTCAAATGGTAGACTAATAACTGTGTTTTAGGGGACATATAATATTTTTATGATTCAAAACCATTTGGTGGTATCTCTTTGTCACTAAATAAATTATGTTTATCATTTTAAAACACCATTGGGATTTTGAACTTGGATTATTTATTTTTTAAATAATATGATCTATAATGAGATAAGCATTTATAGAATTAAGAAATCTTATACCATGGTATATTTAGACCTTTTAGATAGTGTAAATACATGGGTTCATAACATAATAGATACAATTACATATATAAGAGGCATATAATAATAAGATATTTCATTTTTCCCATTTTGATTAAATATCTCCCTGATACCTCTAATTTTATTTATTTTGTTGATTTCTATTTAGAGATTGGTGTCTCTATATTGAAATGAAAAATTTGAATTATGCATCATTGTAATAAAATAAAATGATGAATTTTAATTTTCTTAGGATGTTTTTTTATAATTGGATGATTCCCATGATGTATGAGAACATTAATCTCATATGACTGAATAATGAACGAACCGTCATACCGATATAGGTAAGTTAGAAAATTATAATGATAAAAATTTCTATGATGGGGTAATTCTAACACCAATTATGTAAGTAAATCATAATTATTATGTTATTTCTTTTTTAATTTATTTTACCCACATATCAATTTTAAAAAAATAAAAATCTATAAAATTTCCTAGAATAAGTGGTTGACTTGCATGAGAGAGGGGATTATATAACAATACCATGTGTGATATTAATTACAAACTATTTTCATCTCCAATTCTCCTCACATAAATCTAAATACCATATATTAAGGTAAATTATATTATTAAATATTTTGTATTTTATTAACTTATTCTCAATTATTCTAGAACCTTCTCCCCACACCTCTTCAATTATTAGTGGGAATTTTCTGAAAGAATTTTTTTTCCAACCTTATATAAATCTAATGTTTATCTTGATTTTTTATTCTATAATTTCTTGATGATTACCCATGTTATGAGCCCTAAATTCTTCATCTCTCCCTTTATTCTTCATTAACATCCTTTATTTATACAAATTTTATCCCTTAGAGATAATGGTTCATACATTAATGGATTCTAATTAGTGTTTTTTTAATCTTATGTCAGGTAATTCACTTATCATACCTATCATCCATGAGTTTTTTCCATTGTCATCATTTTACATTGATTTTACTAAATATGATCCCCTTTTTTACACAACATAGGGTTCATGGTTATTTTGGTTTTATTTTATACAATTATAATGTATGTTTAAACAAATTTTTTAATTTTATATAATTTTTTTAGACATATTATATTTAATTTATATAAAGAATTTTAATTAGGTAATTATCTAAATGTATTTTTTCCATAACATGTTAAATAAATTTCTAAAAGGGGTTCAAATAAAAAATAATTGAACTTATATTTATAATATCACTCATTATCGATTCCGAAATGAATTTATAATTATATGAATTCTTTTTAATGATTAAAATAATAATTTGGAATATAAAAGGATGAAAAATATTTTGTAATACCCTTTTGGTTTACTTATTTCTATTTTTTTAATATTATTATGTTTTCTAAAAAAAAGGATGAAAAAAGAATATGAGGTAGGTATTTTCTATATAGGTAGTGAAATGACAAGATATTAGTACAATGTTATATTTTTTTAAATGGTGATTCGATTAAAACCCATTTGGGAAACAATCCATACATTTTTATATATTTATTGATTAATCATACACTAGTGACACTACCCAATATTAGTAAATCTAGTATACATTATTCACTAGCTAAACAGTCTACCCTCTAATGATGCTAGGTTAGTCATAAGGGATTACATTGTTTAAATCACATCAAAATGACAGTAGCATGGGTTCATGAGACAAGAATCATAGATTATCCACTTGGGAATCTATATGGTAAAAACATGATGTGATATTACTTATTAATGATTATTTTTATTCAAGATTTATTTATGAATTTAAATATGATATGATTTTATATATTGTTATATTTTATATAAAACTGATATAATATCAATTGTATCTTATTCTAATAATTATGAAATCTAATTTATTATACATATATTGAGTAAGAAATTTATGGTTTTTAATAGACAATAATATATAGGAATCCATAGTAGTATCCTATTTTGATTCATTCAAACACCCCACATACACACATTTGTGTGTGTGTGTGTGAATTCATCTACATATGTTGTATGTAAGGGAATTTATTTCATTGAAATAGTGGATGGTCATTAGCATGGGTTTAAGATATAGAGTATGTGAAATGAAAATGATGAACTCTTATCATATATATTAGAGTGTTTTTATCAATTTTTATCTTATATTATTTGTAATTTCTATATCATACCTTTTTCAGTCTTCCAAATATTTATATTCTCATCTATAGGAGGTATTTTGTTAATTGTGTATAATATTACATTAATTGTGTTCAATATAGAAATGATTTAATAATTACCATTATTGAGTCATGTAATTTATTAATTATACCTTTTTTGAGGTATTATATTTTTGAAACAAATAATGAAATAGGGGTGACCTACCAAGTTTATACAGTTCCCATGTCATGTTCTCTATCGGAATCCACCCATTCAAATTATTTTATTATTGGATGAAATCATTCACAAAGAATATATTTGATTTACTTGGATATTTTTGGCCCTATGATAATTTATAATATATTTTAGGCCTCATGATGAGATATATTTTTTATTGAGATAGAATTTCATGGGATGGTTTGTTATAATATTGATTATTAAAAATTTACAGAAGCCAAGAGAATTGAGATGTACTCTATGCCAACGATTTTTTTTCAAATTTTTGAATCTGCCTAAGGTGGTGCCACTCATGGGGTACAAATTGGGTTTATACATGAAAATTTTATTATATGGAAGAATGTATACCTATAAATCATAGTTTTGTCAATGGGGTTTATTAAAATCAATTATATTAATAATAAAATTGAAGTTTTAATATAATCAATGATATGTTACATTACGATTTTTCATTTCACAATAAAAAATATGACTTTGGGATATATCAAACTAATTTTTATAATACATTACTTATTTTTAATTTATTTATTGTGTTTATATGAGATAACATAATGGTTTTGATTATCTAAATGATTATACTAAGTTCTACAAGTTTAAATGATAAATTTATTGATTTAAGTTGGACTCTTAGGATTCTAATATCTATTTTTGGATGAAATAAAATATAATGGATTCATTAATAACATAGATAAATTTTTTTATACAATCAAATTTGTGGGATTGTGGTTCCATTTTATTGTTTTATGTGGAAAACATATTACTAATCATAAATGATACCAGAACATTATATTATATGATATATTTGTTAGTAAAAATATTATACATGAAATATATCATTAAAAAAGAATTAATACTGAGTTTAAATATATATAGATATAGTTATACTAGGTTCTTTGGTCTATGAATGGAAACATATATTTGTAAATTGTAATAAAATGTTTTGTTAAGTCAATTGAAAAATTTTATTTACTTATATAACAAAATATAAGAATTATAAATTCATGTTTTACATATAATGAGTTAGAAAGGAAATATGTAAATTATATTCCAAATGATCCAGAAATAGATTTCATCATGTATGTCTTGTTGGGAACTTGACCTATTGTCTCATTTTTATTTTTCATAAAAATTAGATACCAATAAAATCTGGTAAAGAGGCACTACATTATGAAAATCGACCTACTTATAATACATATATATAAATTAGTAAATACTTTTATTGGTATTTATTGGTGTGTAAAAGCTCATTTTAAGGTATTTTAGTGATGTTAAGTTCCATATATAAAATGAGTATTCATGATCGAAATCTGGATTTTTATATTTCAATAATTTTAGATCCATTAGCTAGATGAGTTTTAAAAAAACCTATTAATGAACACTCAAAAAATAGAAACACAGAACATTATTTTATATGACCCTATAAACAAATGTGTGTTGATTAGAAATTCTATTGGTAAACCTGGGGTATCTCTTAGCATATTGGGAGTAATGGACCTTTTAGATTGATAAAAATAAATAGGGAAAATGACTCCTATCTCACCACAGAATCTGACTCATCCTTCACAAATACCATATCATTTAAGAAATATTTAATATTATTGATGTAAAATTATATTATGGGGACATAAATGAATAATTTAGTAAATATACTTAAAAATACATTAATGATTCAAATAAAATTAGAAGCATACTCTGTCTTTGGTTATTAAATACATGGGGAACTAAATGTAATGAATTTTTTTATAATATAAATATACCATGATTGTATAATAAATTAAATATCTATTAATAATTCATTCATGGATTTTTTATTTTAAATTAGTGTGAAATGATGAAATCAATTCAATGTTTAAATTTATATTTACCTTTGACTAATGATCATCATATAGTATTATGTCTTTTAATTAAATGCTATGATTATCAAATGTATAAGACCATACGATATATAGAGTTGTGTCATTAAAAAGATTATAACCTAGTATCCTGAGCTTTTTGGTAAATTAGGTACATTGGTACTAGATATAATTCATTTGAACCCAAGGAACCAAATAGTTTTTAAGTACTATAAAATATGATAAAAACCTGAATTTTATATTATATTTAAAAACGTAAAATATAACGACGTATTATTTTTAGAAAAAAATTATTCCATTTAGAATATCCTTTCATATCAATCAGAAAGCATTTTATATCATCCTAGGTAAAGAAATCATAATAACAGTATGAAATCAGATAATCTGTAAGGGTATGAATATAATAGAATTTATCATTGATTAATAATGCGTATTCCTTGTGGAAATGAAAATAAATAAAAATATATATTTAATCACAAACGTTAGCAGAGAATGTATCCATCGATAATATCAATTGGAAAATCTCATGGATATTAATTACTGAATTATCAAGGAAGGAAATGTGTGATATTAGATATTAAGATCTCCTACATCATGATATCTATATCATCAAAACCTTTTAGAAAGATTATTAAATTGATGGGTAGGTAGACACAGAAAAAAATTAGTACCAACTTATTAACGTTTCTCATGAGTATTATCAGTACATCAATGGGATATATAATTGTGTTCCCTACCCATCACAAAATTTTCAATTTATTCAACATTTATTAAGTGATCAATTTTATTCTTTAACAATATGTACTATCAACAAATATCTATATTGAATAAGAAATATATAATATCAATATTTATCATATCAATAAAATTGCATTAAAAGTGATACAACATATATATAAATGATATAAATAATGAAAAATAAACATAGCCTTTATAAATAATATGGATATATATGGGGAATGTAATGTACATTGATCACAACTGAATGTTTTAAGGGAAAGTTGATGACTATAAAAACTTATAAAATGTTTCAATTTAGATATATTTATTATTTATAATGATCATAAAACATCCAGAAAAAGAATAAGGATGGTATCATTATATCATATCCTCATATTGTAAAAAGAAAATTAATTTTTTTTTTATTTTTGGTGAATATAAATACCATAAAAATTTAATTAAAAACATTCTTGTGTAAATTACCCTTTTAGATTAAAAATAACATTTCCAAAATAAGATTATAGAATTAAAAAAAATCATTAAAAATATATTTCTAAAATATTGAATTAATATTCTAATTCGTGAGTGGTATTGATGGTGGGATAATTCTGTTCATGCCGAATACATTAAAACAATAATTCTGTTCATATTTTTGTAAAAAATAAAAATGTACCTTCTTTGGAAAATTACATGAGGAATCCTTATAAAAAATTATGTAAAATGATAATAATGGGAAAATTAATAATTAATAAATAAATATATTAATAAAAAGGAAATTTGAGGATTAATTTTGTAAAATATTTTTACGGAAGAAATTTATTCCGAAACAATTAGAAAAACAAACCTAATTTTCCTTAAAACATTATTTTGGTATCGTGAGTATTTAAAATTGGAAACTGAAATTGGAACATATAATTTTTTCAAAATAACCATAAGAGATGAAAATATATTATTATTAATTTGGAAATATTAAATAATTCACTCATCAAAGACTTAAATGATAATAGTCGAAAATAATTATGACATTTGGAAATAAACCCTTTCTAGTTAGGTAACAATTGAATCATTACCCTGATAAAAAAATCAAATGAAAATTTAAATACCATTTATATAAATTGATTCATGATATAATTATTTATATGGGTTTATATACACCTCATATAAATAAATAGGTTTATAATACCAAATAATTTTCACCTGAGAAAAATTTTAGAAGAATCCCACTTAAATGATCATATCATTGATGTTGGAATCAATAAATAAATTTATTATATAAATAAAATATAAATAAACATAAATAAATTTAAAATAAAACATAAAATTGTCAAATATATTTCACACATAATCTTATAATATCAAACACAATTAGTGAGTAATATATCCTAATGAAAAAAATTTGAGTTATGAAACCTCTTACCACTTGGTAATATTCGAAAAATATACCATCGGATGAGGTAAAATAAATTATCATTAAAATAACGTTACATATGAATGACTAACTATATAAAACATAAATTGTTTAGAATATAATCTATATAAAATAAATTGATGCAATCATTAAAATATAACTCAATAAAAGTAAATATAGATGGAATATCTTACATAACACTTCCCATTAGATCAACAAGATGTATCCTCCTACATAATTTTTTTAAACACGTTATTAATTTATTCTAGAATCATATTAATATCTATAATAATATATGTGATCCAATTATAACATCTCAACACTCGATTGTTAATAATATTTCATGATTACCCTAATTTTGAATGTTCACTCCCTTGTTTTTTCACGCAAGTATTGTCATGGAAGATCCAGTTATATTGAATATGATTATGATGCATCATATAAAAATGATATTAAATTTATAAATATAATATTTGTTTAGTATATACATTTTTATAATCATTATTCCAATTTAACATGTATAATGAATCACATCGCTTCATGGAGACGATATGTCTTATGTATGTATGAGTGATGATATCAATTCCTAAATGGTTAAAAGGGTAAAGAAATTTAGTGACATATTAAATTTAAATAAACAATATTATTACAGATTTATAATATATATATTCATTATGTTCATTATTATAACTATCAATGTGATTCACTGATGGAAAAATTTACATTGGTTCGAGAGGCGGTAGTATCTCATACACACATGTAATGGATTTGTTTCTCTTTTGATGGAGAAGGAGGTGGAAAATTTGTATGAAATAAAAATAATTACATCTCAGTATATGGGTGATGTTTTTTTACTATTTTGTAATTTTTCTTATAATGATAAATGTGGAAAAATAATGGATGAAAAATGAAAGAGTGTGATGAGGATGATAACCATCTCTTAGAAAAAACTTCGTTAGAAATATTATTATAGACCCTAGGGATAGTCCTATGGGATGAATTGAACCAATAAAATGTGTATAAAGATGTCAAGGACACATTATTAAAGGTTTTGGTAGAACTAAATGGCTTCATATGAGTGAATTAGTGAATGGAGGGGGTACCCTTTTATAATTTTGGGGGAGACGTATTTTTGCGCCTACCCAAAACAAATCAATATTGGGAATTCACAATAAAGACAAGTTCCTCCAAAGTCGATAAATAAAAGGGTTTATGAAATATAGGATTCATTTATACCTTCACCACTAAAATTCTAATTTTTGTAAATAATTTTATTTTCTCTACATCTATGCTTTCTCACTTTTACGATATTAGTTTTCACCATAGTATCTTATTTTTTAAAATATGTGATTTATCCTTTAAGGAAAAAATTAAAATGATTCATATTAGATAATTTGAAAATAGTGTTTCTAAATATTTAATAAAATTAATCATTTAAAAATTAAATATCTGTGAAAAATTAATTTTAACTCAAGTGTATGTAACATACCAAATCATATTTTATGCTTAACAACGATAATTAATTTTTTACTATTTTGACTAATAATTATGAATAAAAAAGATAAAAATATTAACTTATATTAATTATTTTTTTATAAATATTTCATTCTTTTCTCCAAATTCAAATCAATGATTTTGTGGAATTTAATTTTAAATTAAATATACAAATTTGAGGAAAAAGATATTATTTAAAAAAAATATCCAATATAAAACTTTGACATAAAATAGATCAAAATCACCAAAATTTGATTTATAGTATTATAATTTAAGTAATTTAGCTTTAAGACATTAATAAAAAATATATCTTATTAAATTCCTTAAATAAATTTTTTGTTTTCAATGAAAATCAGTATTTATCAATATTCATTAAAAAAATTGATATTTTTGTAAAACTATTGAAAATCACCATAGGATAATTTTTAAAATAGGAATCTAAAAATTTATATAATTTTTTCAAATAGATTTTTAAAATTTAGTAAAAATTAATTTTAAAATATTTTCTCAAAATGCAATGGAACCAAATTTTGGAAAAAAGTTGGTTTTGTTCATAAAATAATAAAAATTCTTATCCAATTCATAGAAAAAAAATATTAGATTAATGATGTGACATTTTATTGAATTTATAATATATGAATTTCAATAAAATCATTATCTAATATTTATTATTTTAATTTATTAAAATAAAAACACATTAATCGCATAAGAATAGTTTTTTAGAAATATCATTTCTTGTAGATAATTTTTTTTATTACAATTTATAATAAAATTAAAACCAATGAATAAATTTTATATGTGTGTAAAAAATATTATTTTCAAAATTTATTTAATCCTATTCCGATATACCACCTTAATGGTCAGATTATTATGGTCATATTTGAAAACAATTATTGCATGGGTCATTTAAGCTCTGACTTGCATGTCTTATACACTATTGAACACAAAGGGAGTTGGAATATGAAGGGCATTAAGAATAACCAAATATATTTTAACAAATATGAAAATTTATTGGGAGGTTAAATTATGGATATGAAATAGAAACCTAACACCCCAAGACTAATAGATATCAAAAGAGAATATAGTTAGGATAAAAATTAACCACCACAAAATCTAGAATCTGTGAGGGGTGAAAAGAAAATCAACTCATCAGAAACTATTGTAATAGGATAAAATTACTGTATAAAGCTATTTTCTTAGTGGTGTTAAATTTATTTACTATCTAGAATAATAACATAAGGAAATATATATACATGATATATCTTTATTTCATAATACCAATTTCATCTTATGATTGTGTATTGATCAATTTAAATGTTTTCTCTTACTCTATGGAATGAATATTCAATATGAATTATTTATCCCCCAATAACAAAAATTAACTTTTAATAGATCATAAGATCTATTGAATAGTTAAAATTCCATTGGTATGTCTCGATATATTTACCAAAACCAACATGATATGTACAAGTTAACCAACATAATACATTAACTTCTAAACCTCAATAGTAATTCCAAAGTTAAAAATAATATTTATTTGTTAAATAAATTAATTTAAAACAATTTAATAATAATTAAAACAACATATAGGGATCTAGTAGTTGTTTTACCCCTGTCACCCATCAGGGGTGGGTTTAAGCCCCACATCCTTTCCGGAAGCTATGGGCTATCGAATGACTCATATTTTATCTTTTTAAAACTATATTAATACGACTATTATAATGTTTCAAAGAAATGATGAGTATAATCATAAAAGACATTAATTTTCAAATCACATTTTAACTTCTTAAGATTTCTATACAGATAATGTTTCCCCAAAAAATCAAATAATTATAATTGATTATAATTACATCAACAAAAATGACCATATTAACCAAAATGGTTAGCATTACCTTTAATATTATAAAGTGATAATTCTTCCTCATATAATAATTCATTTTTATCTTAAGTTTTATATATAACTCATACAAATAAAATTTCACCCATAATATCATTAATCATAAGAAAATCACATCATTTAAAACCTCAAATGGGTGTATAAGATGTTAAACTTATGATAAAACATAAATTTATAAAGCTGTGATTATTTCCATATCTCATAAATTAATCTTATTTGAGGACATATATATTTCCAAAAATCTACACAATCCTAAAATGTCTCATGATTTATTGAACCAAAATTCCACTAATAAAAATACATGAACAACATAATTTGTGAATCCCAATATAGTAAAAATAAATTGTTCGACACGAATGATTGGAATAACATAAACCTTTCCATTTTATATGATTTAAGATTTGGAAGTAGGCATTATCATGACCCATCCCAGTGGGGCTTGTTCCCTGTCTCCCCTAGACTACTTAAAAAGTCCAAGGGCTGGTGACCAGTATATGGTAGGCATGTCACTAACATGGGAGGCATTTCCCATGTACATGTACATATGCACACATCTCCAAGCCCACAAATACATAAATGAAAAAAACTACCAAGGAAACAAATTATTGAATACTACTAAACCCAACCAATGGAGTACAATAGAATCTAAGGTGTGGAAATGTAAACTGGTCTAGAATACAAGCCCACCCAATAAAAAAAGGCAGCCAACTACAATTTCCAACATGTAAATAGTAAAGGTATAAGGACTAATACTCAACGACATAGGAACACCTTATCCTATCTATAACTCACTAATATATATATGGTCTTATTCTACACTATACTCTATTAAAAGGATTCCATTATGCATAAGACATGGCACATGTGTGCAATGCCTGTGTATGGGGTAGTATAACAATACTCTATAAGACACTATGAAAACCACAAATCAATACACAAAGTAAAGGTACAACCATATCTACATAGTATATGTATATATTATATATAATATGAACATATTATGATATAATATAAACCCATACCTATAGTCAAGAGGTGTGTCATAATGTATACTTAGGCAAGCTAGGGATTCTGTCCAAAGATTCCACGAATCACTCATCCATGAAAACTAACTCCTGAGTCTGATAGCACTGATGATGTCTATTTGAGAAGTATTGTTCATCGGGAACCTCCATGAGAGGGAGATACAGTTATATATCTGAAGATTGAGTGTGTTAAACTTGTTATGGGAGAATCAAACTCAATAAGTGAGGAAGATCCTGATACACAGATGGGGATCACTGCTAGGGCCATATCATATTCAACGACTCATCCAGATTCACGTGCTATGTAGAGTACCGATGTACGGTAGGATTTTTTGTTTTTCTAAACTTACACAACCTAGGGAACAGGAATGGATACATGATCCTACTATAAGACTCTTATAGGGGACTCCTGACTCTATCCAGAATGTCCTGTTAAAGGGAGTCATACTTCTATAGATTGGAAATGATACCCACTTACCTTATGGGGAATCAGAAATGGGGAACAAACCCGAATGAGACATGTCCAAGATATGGTGGAAAAGGAGACCAATCCATTGTGAAAGTATTACAAGGCATTTTAAAGTGTCACATCTTGTGTACCTTGACCCTAGGTACTTTCAGTGTACAATGACCTATGTCAGAAAACATTCCATGTAGGAAAAAGATATACATGGTGTGTAGAAAGGATTACACTCCATATCTGACTACCTGGGGTCTGCCCTATGTATGTTGTCCATGTGCCGATACATAGCTCCAACCCGTGTCCTCCAACCCATGTACAAGTACACGGGGTATCTCTTGTATCTGGTCAGGTCTTGCCATGTGGTGGAGTACATTCCATGTACTCCACCCCATGTTTTTGAATCCTCTAAGATAGAAACTGAGTTCCGGGTAAGGTCCCACATTCCGTGTGGCAGTTTTCACATGCCATGTTCCACCTCTCTATAACCTGACACCCCAGATGTCAATGGACTGGTCCCAAACACCGTGTATTCTGATATACACACCGTGTTCATCAGGATTTTATAGAATCTATGTTCTTCTTTCAACGATATGGTTGATCATCCTCTCTTTGATCTGATGATTTATCTTCCTCAAAAATGACAATACAGGGTCACCTCATCATTCCTACACCGATTTGGTTTGTTTTAGGCCTTCGATTAGCTCTAAAAATTGATACCCAGTCATCTGCACAAAGAGTAATTGATGAATGATATCTCCTAAAATACATTGATCCATCCTACGCCATCACCACCGTAGCTCCACTAGGTCATCATGAAATCAATTCACTGATTTCAATTTTTTGGTCCATGTCACGGATGTGCAACAATCCTTCATTCATAACCCCGGGAAGAATGAAGAACACGTGGGAATAAAGGGGAAAGATAACTTGAGAAACAAATCATGGATTAAATCTTGGCTATTTTTTTATGTGCAAGATCCTCTACTTTTATAAGGATCCAAAAACTAAATTGAAATAGAATCAATTCCCCAAACCACACCCAAAATCACCCATGTTGTAAGAATGATCGAATAAAAGGTCAACATTATCATACGAGGATCTCTTTTTTCATTGAATCAAATAATGGTGATAAAATAATGAAATCACAAGTGCTTTCTTGAGTTATGATTTATCATTGATGAATAATGGTTGCACTTCCATCATCGACGAGATCTTGCAACTCTACTGGCGTCGTGATTCATGATCGCTTGATTTGTATTTGTTCTTCATCTATTGGATTCCCCAAGGTTCTCTTATTCAATGCTCATGATAATTCTATAGTTATGGATCAATACTTATAAATTATTCTTAACAACTTATTTAAAATTTAGGGTCATTGCGTTAGCGAAATGGAAAATTAGAATAAATATTTAATATATTTTATTTCTATAAACATAAAAAAACTATCTTTCATAGTCAGTCTACGCTGGTCGGTGTTAGGCCTTTCCAAATGATAATTCACTTCATTGAATGCAACGGTGCACTAATATTTCTAATCTAGGAAATGTTTAAATGTAATTCCATTATTTTGGAAAATCTCCCATGCGTGCTATTTATGTTTTTATTTATTTCAAACATATATTTCAGGAACCCTAGGCCTTGTAATATCATGTTGTCTCAAATCCCAGCCTCTATTTAATTCCATAAAAAATTTAAATAATAAAAATAAAATCTCAGACATTATAGACATTGATTCATATAATGCCCGACTTCCCCATATTTAAGGTAAAAATTTATAAATGGATCCCTATGATGGAATTTATTTTCTTCCATCGAACAACTCATTTTTCCATATAATTCATTTCCATATATAACTTATTTCAATGAATATAATATTTTTAGATTCTATTGAGACACTCTCATGGGTGAATCATTCAAAGTTTCTGACATGAAGTAAATTGAACCTTCTTTCCACAAATTTCACCACCACCCAATCTCCTAATAATCTCTATTCTTCCCTCATTTGGTAGGTCTATGAGTTAGTTAATGTGTATATTATTAATCATATATTTTTACAACAATTTAAGAATAATTACAATATCTTTCACTCTAGAAATTATTACATTTGTTTTATCATTATCACCACATGGTATTTTATATTCAATGTTAACATAATTCTTTCACGTTTCACCCACTAACTAAAACAAAAAATCGTAGTTTTAGTAAAAATAACCATAGACTAAAACATTATAATGATTTATATGATTTTGAAATCATGAAAAAATATTTTAAATATATATAGCCTTATGATCATCCTTTTTCATTCATTATCATCATTTATTCAAATCATCCATGATTGTCTATATTGAAAATGTTAATTAACCCACGAATATCCCATGGGAGTGTCAAACCAATTGGGTAGCATTGAAAATTTACATTCACTAGGAGAGGATCAAGTCAATTCCCAATTCACCCTTTTCGGATTTATTACCCCTATGTACAACTATTAAAGAGACTGATCTACATATATTATCCATACAAGGAAGTATTTCTAGTAATAACACATAATCTATACATTACCAAAACATTATGATTTTATACATTAGATGTACTTGTCATCAAAGTCAATGGTTGGTCTATATGAATTAATCTATGTTTTCCAAAATATATTTACCAGTGTTTCTACTAAAATACATTTTATTACAACTATAAAGACCTTGAGCTTAGTAGCCCAAATTTGGTGGTTAGTTTAATACATTAGTGCTAGATTTATGTGATTTCATCCCTAAAGACCTATTTTTTTTGTAATATTAGGGAACAAGATACATAATTTAATTTCTCATTATAATTATAGACATAAAATAAATCATACTGTTTTTTCGATATCACCATAATTACCTTTTTCATATCACTATAAGTTAATAATAATACATTTCCAAGAATTCATGGTAAAGAAATCATATGAAAGGGGAGAGATCTGATTCTCATTATGTTTATGTGTACAGTGGAATCTATCATAAGAAAATAAGGAATTAATAATATATAAGGAAAATGATAGAAAACACATTCCATTTAATCAATAACATTACAAAAATTCATCCCTGTATAACATCAATAAAAAACTATCATGGATAATAATCATTGAATTTATAATGAAGGAAATCCACAATGTTCTATTTCATGATCTCATACATGATGATATCTATAGAATCAACACCTTGCTCCCAGATAGATTAATTAATAAGTTGATATACACCAAAACCCAATTAATATTATCTTACTAGTTTGTCTCATGAGGGTTGTCAATTCATTAGAGGTCTATATAATTTTGGGCCCGACATATCGTAGCATGTCTAATACATTAATCATATATTAAATTATTGATTTAATTAATGAAGAATATACCTTATAAATAAAAGTATATATTGAATAATGAATACAAAATATCAATGTTTTTCCAATTAATCAAATAAATATAAATGTAAACAATATATGTATAAATTATACATATTGAATAAATTATAATATCCATGATCAATGATATGGATATTTAAGAGAAATTTAATCTAAAATGATCATAAGATTGTGAATTTTTTAAGTGGATGTTTATGAATACAATATATAATCATAAAAACTAATGTCCATAATTTTCACAGTCAAATTGAACATAAAACATCCAATGAATAAATACTTATGGCATCATTGCAACATTTCCCCAGTGGGGTATTTGTAAAATAATTTTTTTTTTTTTCATGAATAAAAATCCAATAAATGGTCCTTAAAAACATTCTTGAAGAATATAAGCCTTTTATATTTAAAATTATTTTTTTAAAATAAGAATTTACTTGAATATTATGATAATTTATGTGGAACCATTATATCACACTTTTGGAAATCTGTTTTAATTAATTATCTGTTTTTTAATAGCTAAATTGATCCTATAATTTAGTATCATAAAATCTGCAACAAATCGATTGAACTGGTTTACTCTCTGAATATTTCATCCAAATTGCCTATTTTTGTGTGCCCCACTATATGAAACATAGGATGATTTCTTCCTTGGTTTGGGATGATATTTTTTATTTGAATTTATAATGATATACCTTTTTGTATTTTTGGTAACAACAAAACATAAAAAGACACTTGTGTATGAAATCCAATAATAATAAAACATCTATATTTCATATTTACAATAGATTTTGTGGATTTTTTATATTCTAGAATTTTTATATGAATATCTTAATGTTATGGCTTTTTGAGATATGTTTGTATTTGAAGCTTTTAGACATCACCACCCATATCTAGTTTCTATATGCAAATGATTATTGATGTGACGGACTATGATGTACCCACCCATGCAGAAGAGAACAAAGCCTCTACCATCCCTATTGATGGGGGAGTCACCATTTGAAGAGGGTTGAAAATTGAGTATTACCAAACAATGTAACCATGTTTGGTAATACATGATCTGATTCACTGCTAAAAAATATTCATCCACACATCTAGATTAATATTGATTCTACTCATCCAATGGTTTTTGAACACAATTTTTTGTGTTTGGAAATTATCAATTAAATGGAAGAACGTGGAAGTAATTTTTTTCATGAATCTACTGGGAAAGTTTAGTTTAGAAGAAATCATCCTCGGTCATGTAGTTCCTCTGATATAGAATGATTGAAATTTCGTTTCAGACTATGTTGGGAATTTCAATGAATAATTCAATTGTCAATATTGGACAATCAAATAGGTCGAATCTATTACATGATTTAGACAGGTAAGATAATAAGTAGATAAATCAAGAAATCTTATTGAATGATGATTTGGATATGTGGGAGATAAGACCTATTAGATGATCATCTACATCATGAAATGGATACATGGAGACCAAATGCTTTTATGATCAAATAAAGTATTTCTATAATTGGATACTTAAAGGGAATAGTCTATGTGAACCGAATCCAATTTGTGGATAAATTCCTATATCGATCAAATGAATATTTTATTCCAATAACCTACATTGATCAAATTGGATTTTTGGGTCGAATCAGCAATACAACTTTCCAATACGGAAGTTTTTTATGTTGGCCATATGGAGTTTCTACTGTTAGGACTTATACATGGTGTTCAATATGAGGTTCTACTTGGATTAGGATTTTATGATTGAAAATAGAGGTAAATTAGGTTTACTTTTTTTAGGATGAAATTGTTGTTAGACATTAATTTGGGATATTTTGTATCTAGTTTGTATATAGGTTTGTGAGTCTATAGTGGGATATGGAAAACAATCAAGGTAGATGAGGACGATTTTGAGGGATCTGCACAATTTAGCTTTTTTGAAGCCTATAAATATTGATGCTTTGTATTTGGATTGTATTTATTTATTTCCTCTACTTTTCAATAGTATTATATTATTTTAAATATTTTAGTTCTGATGGTTGGAAAACATTAATTGGGTAATAAGGTTTAGTTGGTTAGATCTTTAACATTACATGAGTGTTGGCAGTTGGTGGAGTCTTACTTTTTTTCTCACTGAACGAGTAATTTATGTTAATAAACTATCTTACTCAATGAGATCGATATTGGTTTTTATGGTTGTTATTATCTTTTAATCTAAATTTCCATCTATGTAGAGGACATAATTTGTAGTGGTAAGTGTCATTGTTGCTTCAATGAGTGGATTTTTGGGAACTCCATTTGAGAAACTATAGGCTCCATTCCCCTATAGGTTCAACATTCGAGAGAACTATCCAGTAAATTTTTCTAGTCATTATTGTATCAGATAATGAGTGAAGAAAATAAAAAAAATTATCAAGATATGTTATGTACCCAAATAATTTTCCATGTTCCATATCTTCAATTTATTAATTTCACTAAGTTCTTCATTACCTATGTTCTCAATATTTTTTTGTCTCCTTTCCCCGTCCTTCATCCCATATATATCACTTCCTCCTTTTCACCATTTATTTTATGTATTTTGTGTGATTTTTGTTGTGTTTTTCATCCCTTTTACATCTTCTCAATCAACACACTTCCTACAGAAGACATTCCTTATGCATCAACCCCTACTCACCACCACATTATCCTTATGTAGAGTTTATAAATAATTAATTTTTCCTAATACTAGTGATGACTATTGTGTCATGAAAAAATATTGGAAGAATTTTCAAGAATGGGTATGTTGTGACAATGTAAAAAATAATTTTTTTTGAAAAGGAAGTGAATGAAAAAGTGTTCATCATCTTATATGATATATGAATCGTTTCCTAAAATTAATAGATATCTTAGCGACATTAAAATCAAAATAATATAGCTATGAAAAATATAAATGATGATCCTAAAAAAATAGAGCATCAACCAACCTATAAATGTTAAACCCCCTCCATTGGGAATCGAGTTAAAATATAGCTTAAGGCTTATGGAATTTCTGGTGTCAATAGTGTAAAACAATCCATCACACATTATGTGGACCCCTAGGTCTATAAATAATGAAATTATGAAATCCCACCAGTCCATGGAACCATCATTCCATAGACTTCCTAATAAAGATTCCTTGGAAATCATTTGAGGCTATTATTGAATTGTGTAGAAACATCTACTTGGATGATTGAGTGATGATGAATTTAAATTGTGAGTTTTTATATTTATTTTATTGGAAACCAAAATTATTGTTTCCAAAAAAATAGATTAAGACATATTTTTTCATGGTATCAACTATATAATTCATTTTTCATGATGTTTACAAGGGTATATTTATTCATAGAATTTAGAATAAAATCCCTAGATTCTTATAATTAAAAGGTTAATTGATCCATGAATAATGCGATATATTCTTGGGGATACTTCAAAAATACTCCAACCACTAGATCCTACCCCATTTTATAATCCAAAAATTCTACAAAATTCTAAAATCGTACCATCAGACTTTGGTTGGCCAATCATTTATATGAAACTTCCCTGATAAAAAAACAAATTAGATCAAATATATTTTCAACAACATGGAATGAAATTTACAAAACAAATGTTCCAGAGGAAATACCATAGTTAAGATTGAAACCACAACCCCTACCAATGCTGAAGAAGAATCTTCTGGATTTTATATTGAAACCATTCAACACACTCTTACCGGAAATTTTCACTAATGTGGGATGTTTGGATATTCACAGCCTTATAATAATTTTTTTAATATTTTGTCCTAATTTCCTTAAATTGTAAAATTATTAACATATGAACCTAGGATGCTTTCAAAATATTACCATTTCTAAAAACTATTACAAATTCTCCAAACCACCCTAACCATTCATGGAGGTAGTATATAGTGTTGAGACCTAATTCTCTTCCTTCTTTAAAAAAATAGACATCATTTCTATCCCCATCCATAGGTTGATCCATCTAGTTCACAAGATGGAGTCATTAGAATGTTCCAAAAAATTATAAGATGGTTTATTGTTAAAAAAATAAATTTAATAAAGTACAACCAGATAAAAGGTTTAAAAATTTATAGTTACAAGTTGGAAAAATAGTTAGATATACAAGATTATGAGATAAAGTGAATCTACCCAACACTTATAAGTCAAATCATAAATAAATTTTTATGGTTATCCCAAAAAGCAGTGGCCTAGAAAATAAAGATACATATAATGAAAGAATCATTAATTTTACCAATAAAATTTTTTTTGAAAATTAAAACCAAACTCTTGAAGTATTCCACTGAAAAAATATATATATACCTACTGGAAGTCAGTTGAACCATATTTTACTTTTTATAATTCAAAAGTACAAGACATTAAAATAAGGGATTAACAAAAAATAAAATTGTTTCAATGGATATTGAGGAGATAACACCATTTGTTTGAATCATTTCTCCAACCATCACCTATCCACATAGAACCAAGAAGGCATATCAACATTCTGAATTTTTCAATTTTTTAAAAGTTATTGAAAAAATAAACAGTGATATTTCTTATTGTATAGGATCTCATTCAAATCCCTTCATATGTAAAATATATAATGAAAATATTTTTAAAATAAAGAAATTATGAGAAGAGTTTTCTAAATACATCCTCACATAGGATTGTAGTGTTCTCCAACAAAATAGGCCCCTACATAATTTTACGATCCAAGTAGATTTCTAACTCCTTGAACCTTTGATGATAACATTGTCTAGTATCATTATATTTGCGATCTTAGGGAAAGAATAAATTTTATTCCATTATCGATATTTCAACAATTGATTCAATGAGTTCCTCATCCAACTAATGTGTTTCTACAACTTTTTGATCAATCCCTTACAAATACAGTCGGTAGGGTTGATGAATTGCTAGTAAGAGTATGGAGTCTTTTTTCCAACATATTTTATAATATTTTGATATATTTTATGGCCAAGAATTCAATTTTAGTCGTCGAATTTCCTTTATTACTAAAGGGGGAGATGTCATTGATTTTTCAAAGGGTAATTTAATTTCTCACCTCGGTGACCAAAAGGTGGATATTAATGATTCCATAAAAATAATAAACCCGCTAAAAAATAATACTTCCTATGAAATTAGATTTTAAAATGTGAATAACTAGTTGATAATGATTATGAGTTTATATGAATTATTAAAGGAATAAATACTACCTATGGTATCACACAAAAACCTACATGGGATATAGTTTGAATAAGTATAAATTACCCTTAGATGAGTTAGTGTGGTGATTCTTGAAACACCTTATTGAGTTTTTAGGAAATAAAATTTTAACCCCAACCAATGAATAAAAAAATGTGGAAAATATTCTAGTTAAAATAATGTGGAAGATGAATCTTTATGTTAAAAATATTTTGGAAAAAATATTTGGACCTTTGACCCCAAGGAACAATATATATTCCATTGATCTAGGATCCCCAAAAATTTGTAACCGAAACCTTTTATAGTTCATTTATAAAATTAATTTTTAGAAGAAACATTTTCATTACCAGATATTATTTATTCTAAATTAAGTGTAATTCAAGATGATAACCTACTTTTCCTTTTAGAAAATTTTAATCATATTATTAGTTGTTTTATTTCATACATTACTGTTATAAGTTTATCATTTTTCATTCAAAAAATTACATGGTAATTCCAATGTTATTAAAGGGTGTAATATCATATTACAATTAACCTAATCACAAATGATTTTATCTGATAAGAATTTATTCAACAATAATATGATGGTATAATGTTACCCATTTTATATATCCCAAAATTATGTCCTATTTAGGTAGTCACTAATAATATTTCAGTCATTGTGATTACTGGAGGGAATAATAAACATATTCATTTTGAAATAGTGAAAATTTTATGGGTCTTCATAGATTATATTAAAATAAGCTATATAACTAGAAATTATCAATTTTTAATGCAGTTTTTATACCAAATACTAGATACATTGTAAGAGAATAAATTTTTCTTCTTTTTAGATGGTTTTGTAGTTACAATTAGATTAATATTTCCCTGAGGACCAAGAATAAAAGAAAATTCACATGTTTATTTATGAAATTTTCATACATAGCATATCCTCATGGTTTGTGTGGTGCTCTGGATACCTTTATAAGGTGTATTATGGCTATTTTCATTGATTTTATTGATTAATTAGATATATTATATACATATGGTTTCTCCATAATGGGTTTTTATTTGTAAAAATATTTTAAATATTTAGAAACTAATTTAAAAATATGTGAAGAGGAAATACATTTCATGAATTGAGAAATTCATTAGTTCGTAGTGAAGAGAGGAATTGTTTTGAGGTGAATGGTGCCCATGAGTAGATTATAGGTTGATACTCCTAAAATTGATGTCATTATGAAGCTTCCTCAACCTAAAAATGCTAAGGTTATTATATCATTTTTAGAATGTTCTAGTTTTAAGGAATATTCATCAAGTGATTTTACATTATCATTAATCCATTTTGTTCGTTTCTTATTAATGACACACCATTTTAGTTTATTTACAAATATTTTCATTCCTATATTCTTATTAAGGAAAATCTCACTTCTCAACCCATTATTAATGTTCAAGACCTGGAAATCCCTTTTGAAGTCATGTGTGATGCTAGTCACATTGTTGCAGATGATTTTTTATCTCAGAGGAAATAGAGGATGTTTAATGATGTCTATTATGAAATAATTTTACTAGGTGACACTCAATTCAGTTACACTACAATAGAGAATGAACTATTATATTTCTTTTCCTTTGTTAGAGTTCATGTAGTATCAAATTAGATCAAAATTCATTTTTTGTAGATCATTGATCCCTTTAGAATCTATTAACTATGAAATAAACTAAAATTATATTTATGATATGGTTTTTATAATATTAATAATTTTACTTAGTTATCATGGATAAAAATGGGTTAAAAAACGTGGGGGTGAATCATCTATCCAGGATACACATTACAAGATATGAGGACCTAAGGGATATAATCTCAGTTTTTATAATGAAAATATTCTTTATGCTTCAATTTAATGTGTTCCACATTTTTCTATAATTTTTTTCTTCCTCGCATCTAGAAGTATACCAAAGAGTTTCTCTCATAACAAAATTAAATGGTTTTCACTAAAATCATATATTTTTCTATGATAATCCTTTATTTTTCATGATGTGTGACAGATCTAACATAGTAAATATTTTTTATCTATATTTAATTTATTATAACCCCCAATATTTTAATTCTATTTTAAATTTAAAAAAAATGGTATTTTGATATGTTTTCACCAATATTTTGATAATTCATAAAAGAATAATTTTAATGTTTTTTCATCACATTTATTTTTTGGGCATAAAATTACTCCAAATCAGACACATTTTTAAATTAATTTTATTAGTAACACCTTTCATGTGGTATTAAACCTTTCTAACTGGTCTAACAATTTAGTCAATCATATTGATTCCCAAAAATATCTCTTAATTTGGAAAATCAAATTTCAGATAGAACTAATTCTCCTTAAATAAATTATTTATAATGCATCCCACATGTCGAAAATAGATTTATTCAGTCATTAAAAGATATAGGAGTTGATTTTTCATCTATCCATTAAATACCATGATTAAATAGATTCATTTTTATGGTCATTGGGAACATGAAATTAGAGGAATTTGAATGGTCACTTCATCAATAAAATTATCATTAAGTATTTTGATTATGAATTTTTATAAACCTATTAGGAGGGGCTCAAATTTTGTAGTGGGAAACATAAATCATGTTAAAACAAAATTTATGTCGGAATACATGAATGATTCAGCCTGGAAGTTACCCAAACTGGTCTATATTTCTTCTTATAGAAACTGAACATCACGTTGGACACCCCATTTTTCTATATTTTTGTCATCTTCACCATTATTTGATATGATTGTTAGATGGAGGTAGTGGTATATTCTAGGAATGATATTGTGAAATAGGGGATTATTCAATTGTGTAATCAATACATGAAGCCCTATAGTTGTATTTTAATGGACATTCAATATCTGATGGCATTACCCATTTTGATTTTGTGATTTCCAATGTAAACACTTTCATTTAGAATTATCCAATAAAATATTTTCATTATTGAAAGAGGAGTCATTCATTTTAGTTTTTGTTTTCTTCTAAATTATTCTTTATTGATTTTAATCTTATGAAACTAAATTGCTCACTCTCTTTGTTTAAATTTCATTGCGTATATGTCTCCTATGAGAAAGATTAGTTTTTTTTTGTTTTATCGAGGTATATTCCTAATCATATTACATTCGTAACGTTACCTACACCAAAATTTTTGTTCATAATATAGTTAATTTAGTTATAAATATCATGTTCATGAATTATATATTGGATAATTTAGTTGAAATAAATTGTTAGATAATGATAATGAGAGTTTTTTTGGATCAAACCTTCTCAACTGCTATTACATTTAGTGGTTATTTTTATATTCTGATTTCTTCTAATTTCTAATACCTGACATAGATTTGTTTCTATAATTATATTTTATATAATTTAACCTCTTTTATCTCATTTCTAATATTCAATTATAATTATGAAATTTACCAATGAAAATTAATAAACTTATATTTGGATATCATACTCAAGGAAAACATCATGGTCACCAGTATATTGAATTTTTAAATGGGAAATTATTGACTGGGTTAATTCCATGGAAATCCCTACTGTCAAATTTTCATCCAAATTTTCATGATTATTTTGAAACTAAAATTCTATCTATTTCTCCCTTTACATACTTAGTTCCCATTGATTTTGATTGGAATTATTTCTCAAATGACGATTAAGTGAAATTAGAAATTGAAGAAAAAAGAGTGTACTCAATTGAAGAGTACATTAGTGCATGGGAAAAAAGTGGTACTAAACAATTATTTAAATAATAAATTAGTTTTGATGATGAAATTAAATACTAACCACTTCTTGATATTAATATTCAATAACCACTATAGGTTCTTTGTGATGATAAATTATTGGGATATTTCCCTTATATTTGGTTACATCTACCATTAAATAATTTACATTTCAATTTCATGATGGGGAACCTAATGAAATATTACTTTGTATGATTCTACAAGTTTTTTATCTAAAAAATATTAGATATATTTCCCTTTTTCATGAGGAAGAAACCTCACCCATATTTGGATTGTGGATGACCAGATAGAGCTACCTGAAAAAGAGAAGTGGAATACTAGAACCCACTTTGGGGTTCATACCATGGATATTTTTCCTTCTCATTCTTTTCATTTCTATTTACAGTCATTTAAAAAAATTAGGTGCTTCAATTTTTTTCATGTACATTTTCGTGTTCCATAGTCTAGGAAGATAGCACAAGGTACCAACTACTAATTAAAAACTAAGTTTTTCATTCCCTACCTCATGTTCTCACAATGAATTATCTTCATGATTTACACTTCCTATATAAACTATTCACAATGAGGAATATCCTTGGTTATAGTTTCAATTATATTTATTTTCTTTGGAAATATCATATATTATTATTCCAATCAAAAATTATTCATTACAAATATTTTAAGTTTTATTTTATTTTTTTTAAATACCATAATGAGATTAGAATAAAAACAATATATGTATTGAAAACTCTAATCGATGAAAACAACCACCTAGATTCCTAGAACTAAAATTATATGATTGGTAAAATGTACTATGTTTGGATTCAATATTCAAATTAATAATAATACCATTGAATTATGAATTAAATGAAATAAATATTTTCTGATATAGAAAGTGACGTACCTGTGAGGATTCTGAACCATTTTTTCATATACATCACTTTCACAACGCTACTTGAGTGAAATAAATAATTCATCTTCTAAAAAATCACATTTTTCGTTCTAAACATATAATGTTTAATGAACCAATGTTTATAATGGTTGAGGAAATTCATTTTTTATTAACATCCACTACATCATGATAATTCCAATTACTGTGGTATTACCTATATATTTTACAATTTTGAGCCTCTAGAAGCCATGTACTCCATCTTTTATAGCAACATCTCATTCCTATTTCACTATCAACCTCTCTATTAATGTACATTGAATTATTTTTTTAATGATTAATTGTCAGAAGCTATATTGTTATTTACTACCACATGTTGGGATAATTTTCAATGTATAAAATAAAATTTATTAATATGTAATCATTGAAAAAGTAAACTGTACATATATAGTGCTTTTAAGGTAAACTAATTTTCCCCTTTTAATAGAATCCAAAGAAAAATTAAATGATCTTTTTCCATACTATATATTTAAATTAAAACAATATTGTGTATTGGGAAGAAAGTAGTGTAACATTTCAATAGAATTTAATATGTTGTGGGCTAATTTGGAAGGAAAATTCTAATTTGTTTTGGAGATAATTTTATACCATGAAGAATAAGGATAATTCCATTATTTTGAGAAAACACGAATCACGTAATCTTGCTTCCCTAAAGATGAAATCCATGTATTTCTTCCTTATAATTTTTTGATATTTGAAAAACCCCAAACATTAAAACTACAAAAAATCATTCTATGTACTGATGATTTATAAATTTCCTTGACACAATTTGGTATATATTGAGAATTTATTTAATCATATAGTGACCCTTTAATTTATTTGGATGAGTAAAACATTGTCAAAATACAAAATCAGGTGTCAAGAAAAAATTTATGTACGAGTACTTGTGCATGGAGGAATGAATGAAATGTGAATGGAATGAAGAAAAATATTATAGAATTTTAAATTTAATCTATCAAAGAGGCATGATATGTTTTGTACCATGATTTTTAATATTTTTTAATTTCAAAGAAATAAGTATTGAATTTTCATTGGAAATTTATTTTGGGTGCCAACTGTTTTGGGAATCAATATGATAAGTGTCTGTGTGGGTTGATATAGTAGATATTTTTGATATTTTTGTTTATTTAATTTATTATAACCTAAAAAAAATTATTTTATTTTAAATTTCATCACATTTTGAAATTTTATGTGTTTTTAGAATAATTGTGAAAATTCCATAATTCCAAAATTGTAAAAGTTTTTCCATACTTTTGTGATTTGGGAATTAAATTAATACAATAGATCAAATTTTAGAAAATATTTATTCATAAAAACTCTTGTCTTGTGGTATTAATCTTATATAACTGGTTCATTTAATGAATTAGTCATTTTGAGGAAAAATAACTCCATTGGTAAAATCATTATTCAGATAGAATTTCTACTATTTTAATGAAGGATAAATAACTAGTCCGACATGTGTAAAAATGGGTTAATAAAAAATTTAAAATATATAAGACTTTATGATTAATCTATCTATTAAATACAATGATTATATGGGTTCATTAATAAGTTTATTGCTCATGTCAAATTGGATGAATCCGAACAGTGACTTCGCTCATAATGTTTTTTAATTTTTTTGGTTATAACCTTTTTAAACCATGTCCAAAAGTGTTAAAACTTTTTTCGGGGAAATGTAAATTTTATTTGAACAACATTTATGATTAAATCGACGCATTACTTTTCTGTGAAGTGACAAAAACCCAAGTCATCATTTGGGGTATTGAAATTAGAAAACACCTTGGACACCCCATATTTCTTTATATTTTTTATCTCCAATTTCAATTAAAGGGATGGTTAGATATAGGGAGTGATGTATTCTAGAGAATTTATGATATAGTATAGGATTATTCCACAAATTAATCAATTAATTAAGGTATAATATCCATGTGTTGGTGGGAAGTGAAAAATCTATGGCATTTCCCCTTTTGAGATTTGGTTTTTCATTGTGAACTCTTTTATTTTGAATTACACTAGAAACTATTTTCATGATTAAAGGAGGTTTCTTTCAATATAGATCTCATTATTATACAAATAATACTCGGTTTCTGTTAAAAATATGTGATTAAATTGGTTACTCTCTTTATTTTAATTTCTTTGTGGAGGTCCCTCCATTGAGCAAGATGTGTTTAAACTATTTTCATTTCATAACGATCTTTTGGTAATCAGTTCACATTCATAAGGTGATACACACCCATATTTTATGATTAAAATTGTATCTAGATAATTTATTTATATCATCTTTTTATTGAATTATATATAGAACAATTTTAAAAAGATTGAAGACATTGGTAGACAATGATAAAGGAGTTTCCATGGATCGAAACTTCTCTATTTCTCCTACCATTAGATAATAGTTTTTTAGTCTATATTTCTTCTTATTTATAACCACAAACATTGATTAATTGT
Organism: Viscum album; assembly: GCA_963277665.1. Lineage (NCBI taxonomy): Eukaryota > Viridiplantae > Streptophyta > Magnoliopsida > Santalales > Viscaceae > Viscum > Viscum album. The sequence continues at coordinate 36,411,040 of OY728157.1, read as the reverse complement.
AATATATTTTACCTTTGTTTAAATAATTTCAAATCATTATTTCTAATTTTGAAATTTAAAAAAACCCAATTAGAAAAGTTATAGAATGATAACTCAGTCTCCAACCTCCTAATGAGAAAACTCGTTGGTCACCATTATAAAGAATTTTTTAATGGTAAATAATTAACTAGGTAAATTTGACTACAGAATCTAGTGATAAGTATGATTTATGGAATCATTATTATGTATTATAAAGGAATATATCATTCCATTTCATGAGAGTTTTCACTCATCCTCTTGTAGAGGAAATCATGGTAGTGAGCGGAATAATCAAAAGTTTTCATAATCAACATTCTAATATCCAAGATTGTTTAAATAGGTCTAATGTATAGTAGAAGTATATTTAAAATTAGAGATATTTGGAAAAAATTATATTGAAGAAAGAGCTTCCCCAGAATGGAATTTTGTATGTTAAAATTTTGATATTTGAGTAAGGGAATTCATGGGCCCTTTCCCTTCATCGTACAGAAATGAATACATTTTTTATGGTTGAATATTTATCAAAGGGTGTTTTGGATATTTCTGTCCCAAATAACAAATCTATTATTAATGTCATGTTTTCATGAAGAACATCTTTTCTATGTTTAGAGGGACCTAGTATTTCATTACTAATAATTGGACTCACTTTAATGATCAAAAGTTCACACACTTAAGTGTTATGTATGTGTTTTTGAACAAAACTAGTGCACCCAATCACCTATAATCTAGTGGAAACGATTATTTTACTAATATATTGTTAGGAAATCCTAGATAATAATTTACAAAGCTCATTAAATTATTTTTCATTAAGGATGAATGAGTCCTTATGTGATTATCTGAATGATTTAAAATTTTCAATTGAAATGTCACTATATAATATTGACTTTGGAAAGTATTTTCACTTACTTATATACCTATAACATAAATACTTTTGGGAAATTATATCCTTCATTTTATTTTATTTTTTATTGGATAAGTATTACTACTTCAACTAATTGAGGTGGATGAAATTATGAGAGAATATTGTGGTATTTCTATGATCTATAAAGAATGTCCAAAAGATATTAATTCATATATAATTAAAAATTTGAATATTAATTTTGGGTAGAAGGTCATTCTATTTATTTCATGTCTAAATTTATTAATTGGATATCATAGATCCAAGTGGTTGGGATCATTCATGATTTTGAAGTTGTTTATTAATGGTGAAGTGGAATTAGCTAGACATGATCCGATCCCATTTTTTTAATCAAATATTTAACCATTACATTGAGGGACAATCAAAGGGTTTGGATTCCCTCTTCCTTTATTTTAGTGTGTATTTTTTTGAATTCTAATCTATGACTCTAAATATTGTTCTTTATTGGAGTCATCCCATTGTTCCTTGTTTTTTATTTTCTTATTTTCTCCATTGCTTTTTACTCATTTTATCTATGGTATTCAGATATTTTATTTCTATCATTTATTTAAATATTATCCTCCCAACCAAATGATTATATTTCAAGGAGAATGGATTCACACATTTACTAGTCTATGATAATCATGCCTTATTTCCGGGTAATGTGTGTTTTAATTCATCCCATTTATTTCCTTTTTCTACTATAAACTATGTTAGGGTGAATACCTCCTCCTTTAATTAATAAATATTTCTACTTTATTTTTTATTATTAACACTTTTTTGTATCATTGATTAATTATTTTTTCAGTTATAAAAATAAAAATAATGACCTTTCAAAACAAATTTTGTATTCCAAAACAAATTGGAACTATTAAAGTTATGTTATTTTTAACCTTATTGTAGTCCTCTATTTTATATTTTTAGTACTAAATTTTCATATCACTTTTGATCTGTATTGTCACCCATATTAATATTTTTAAATTGGAAATAATTTTATATTCTAATTAGGGGAGAGATAGGACATTAATTATGCCGTAGTTTTACATTAATTATAACACATAAACCCATCTAATTTATTCTTCTAATTCCTTAATTTTTTAAAATTTTATTCGTCCTTTATTTTTTAAGTAATGGTTTTGTGTGTCTTTAGATCTGGAAAATAAGGACTAAAAGTGTTCATCATAATGGAAAATTCCACATCTAGTTTGAATTATTTCACTAAGACTACAGTTTTGAGGATTGAGTGCTTACTAGCGTTTTTTCATTTTTATTCTATAAATATCGATAAAAATTGAGAAAAATAATTTTTATAGGTCAGAATATTATTGAATTAGAAAAAAAACACATAGGAGTATTGAGTTTGAACATGTACCAAGATACTTATATAGGGTTACATTGAACTACATAGGGATTAATCTCAATTGAAAGTAGTATAAATACTTTTAATTTCAAGTAAAAAGGGTAATTAGGATTCCAGGGTGAGTATCCAATACAAGGGTACTGGGTTTCATTGTAAATAGTTTTAAAAATATTTGTGTTCTCTAGAATGTTTTATGGACACATATATATGTCTTGAAAACTAAAATAAAGGGAACTTGTCAGAAATGAGCTCATTATTGTGAGGTGAATATTCAACACTTATTAATAAGGGGAAAGCTTATTTATATTAAAATATTTTTAGTTGTATCCATAAAGTGGGATATAGAGCATCATTTTGGGGAAATTAAGGGCCAGTAAAAACTTGTTTTCCTCTTATTATATATTCAATTCAACTTGGGTCTATGTCAACAACACTCATATATTTGTGATTTGGGTTTTTGTTTAAGTGTTGGTAAATGTGATGAACTCTCAAAAGAGGCATGACAATTTCTTCCATTGGATTATTCGATTATCTTCTTTGACTCGGTTGTATTATGTTGAACCCAAGTCGGATGATAGTCACTAGCCATGTTTCCCTTGTTAATGATCCCTTTAAATTCCCAAATTTACCATGAGTGGCTATTTTAATTGTGGGGAGTTTGATATGGTACCATTTTTTCACACTTTTCCACATCTCTTTTGAATAATTAAAATTTTTTCTTCAACTAAATTGATATTATAATTTTTAATCTTAAAAATTGAAACCAATTAGTTGGAATATATTTTTTATTGAATATTATATCAATTTTTTTATATTTGGGTACACAAGTGTTTAAAAATTATGTTTTTTCTTTGTTTTCCTTATTATGGGTTTCTATTTTTTCTTCAACTTTTTGTGATATTAATATTTTTTATTGATAACTTCCACACAAGTAAAAAAGAAATATTTTCATGAAATTCAAAAAAAAAATTTGTGTTCTGTGTTTAAATATAAGTTTTTGGGTTGTTTATATGTCATAATTTTACAATGAATATCTAAAATTTGATCTCTCCTGGTCTATGTTGTCAATTGAAGGTTTCTAAATCTTCCACCCTTTGTAATTTTAGATTTAGAAAATTCTTGATGATGTAGAAAAATGTTATATAACCACTGATTAATAAATGCAAAAATCCTCTTACACCATACTTGATACAAGATTCACCATTAAAAGTGGTTCGCAACGTGATCATTACCGAAGTATACACTCAAATGTATTGAAACTCAAGCTGGTCCACAGTTGGAAAATATGAATCTGCACCTCTAGAAGAAGGATAATGCTACTACACCCACTATTGTTGGAAACATTTTCTATAGGTTCATAAATTATATTTAAATAATCAACTAAGGAGGGAACATTTTTCAAGTCCAATCTAGTAAAATATACAGGAGAATACAACATTTTCAGTCCTGTAGTTCATCAGATACTCAAATATTTGAATTTAGTGTAATTCTATGTTGGGAATTACATTGAATATTACAATTGTCTATGTTGTCCAGTATGATGGGTTGAATTGATTATGTGAGTCAAATGTCTACATGGGAAATCACATACATCAACAAATTAAGATAAATGAAAATTTAGATACATGGGAAACATGCCAATATTAATTATTATATCCATCTAGATATAGAGACATGGACCTCAAACTCTTACGTGATCAAATATACTTTGTTGATAATTGTCTATGTAAATGGATTCAGCTATATGAACCGAACTAGATACGTATATAAGTTACTACATTGATCATTAATCTATATCAATCTAAATACCTAGGTCGACAAAAATTCACTACATGGTTGAAATTTAATGCATCGGTTTTTAGTTTATTGTTATGTAGGTTGGTCAGCTATAAATTCTACTATTCATAATGGCATGTGGTGGTGGGAAGGAGTTTCGATGAGGCACACAATATTATTATTGAAAGAAATATAAGAGTAAGTATACTTCTACTAGGAATTATGTGTTGTTAGAGATTAATTTATGATGTTATGTATCTAGTTTATATAGATATCAGAGAGGAAATATTGGGAATTGAGAATACACAATGTGATAGGGGAGGAGACAAACAGTTCTTTTGCATTTCAATGGATGTATTTTTTAATCACTTTTAAAGAGAATATTTGTTTTTTTCTATTCTTTTCATTACACTATTTTCATACACCTATTGATATATTAAAATTTTATTTTATGATGGTATTCCCAACATGAATTAGGGAATGATGATAAAAAATATTGTGAATTTACTTCACATAACTGCTAGGAGTTTTTGAATTCTTCTTTTTTTCACTAAATAACTAATTTATGAACTTATGTTGTTTGATTAAGTGTGATCTATTCAGGTTTATTTATATATTACTGTCTCTCTATCTATAATTCAATGTGAGATCAGGGTAGATGGTGTAATTATAGTTTTCTTAGTTTTTTCAATGAGGGGGTTTATGGGATCCCGAGTTGCGGAACTATAGGTTCTATTCACCTAACAGATGGATATTCAAGAGAACATGCAATTAATGTTTTCCATATCATGTAACATTTGACAATGAGTGATGAAAATATAGAAAATAAAGAAAATAAATTATCTAAATATCATAGGTAGCTAAAAAATCACATGATATATCTCTTTAGTTTCTCTAATTCTCTATATTCGGGTTTCCCTCTATGCTCATTGTTTTTATGTCTCTTGTTCCATATAATTTGTCCCATCTAAATCACTAAAACCTTTACACTCATCATTTCGCATATTTTATCATATTTTATGTTTTTTATCTTTTATTTAGTCTCACTAAATACACATTCTTTGGAATTCTTTCCCTAGCGATCTACCCCTACGCACTACTATAATAGTCTTCTATAGTGTTTATAGATAATTAATTTCCCCAAATCCTAGTAACTAACTAGGCTTTGAAGCCAAAAAAATCTCTAGTAAGGACAATGTAACTATGTAAAATACTATTTAGTGTAATTATCGGTCACGATTGATAAAAATTATTGTCCATGATGAGTTTATTATAATAAATATTCCTTCCACATATTTGGTAAAAAGTCCCAAATTACATTTTCAGGAAATGAAATTGAGTTATCAAGCCTCTTACCACTTGGTACCATTCAAATAAAATCCCATTGGATGATGTAAAATGAATTATATAATAAAATAACATGAAGTTTGAAGGATTAATTATATCAAAACTAAATGGGTAATTATAAACATCATACATAATGAATTATTCCATACCATTAAAATATGCCTCAATGAAAGAAATTTGGATGGAATCCCTTAACTCACATTTCCATTTATTTGAACATTCATTAACCAAATTTGTGATTATTTTAAAAAATATATTAATTTACACCAGAATCATATTCATATTTATACTATCATATATTATTATCTTATAATATCTTATCACTTGTTCATTAATAATATTTCACTATTCCCCTTGTTTCAAATGTTAACTTTCTTATTTTCTCATGAATTTTTTTTCATAGAAGATCCAATTATTTTTCATATAATATATATCCCTCATCTCAAGATTAATATTAAATATATAAATATAAAATTTTTCATTATAAATTTCTTATAATCAATTATTAAATTTGATCATGGTTAATGAATCTCATCTCTTTGTGCAGAAGGTTGGTGGTGCATATGCATAATTGATGTTATCATTTCATTAAAGGATGAAAGGGTAGAAAGTAGGTGATATAATAAAATTTAACAATATAATTTATGTAATAATTACAATATATATTTATCATTCCCATCATTATGATTTTCCAAGTGATTCGGTGATGAAAAACATATTAAATCGTTTCGTAAGATATTAGTATGTTTTACACACGATCGATAAAATTATTTCCCATTTGATGGATAAGGAGGTTAAAAAATATCATTCCAAAAACTATAAAATATAATTATATCTGATATAATGATGTTATTATATAGAACTTTTTAATATATAATTGAAGGTGGAAGATGAATAAGTAAAAAAGAAGTAATTTGGTGTGGATGATTACCTTCTCTTATAAAAACCTCATGGGGATATATAATTCGGTACCATAGGGTTTTCATTCTGTGAATACCAGTACCTATAGAATGTGTCTAATGAATTTGGGGAGATATTTTTCTATTTTTTGGTTGAGAATAATTTATTAGTGGTGTGAATAAGTTAGGAGAGTGGATCCCCACTATAACTGAAGGGGTGTGGAATTTTTTTAAATACCCCAATGTATTCTATCATAGAATGTTACTCTCAACACATGTGCCTCAAAAACTGAAAAATAATGGATTAGAGTGGAAATAAGTTCAATAGACACCTCAGAATCTATAAATAAACGTGTTTTAAACATAGTATTCCCTTTACCTCCATGGTTATTCGCTTTTACCATTTTCATTTTCACTACAATGATAATTTTTCTAACCTATGTATTTTATTCTTTAACCCTAAAATAAAATGATCCTTATTAAAATATTCATATTTTATAATTAAAATTATGATATCCAATTTATTATATTAAAATTATTTATGTGTGTAAAATTTGTTTTGACACAAGGGCATGTGATGCGTAAAACCTCATTTTATACATAATTACGGTAATTAAGTTTTAAATGTTTTCACTATAAATTATGAAAAATAATTAAGATAGGATTATTAAAAAATCATTAATAATTATTAAAACAAATTTTTAAACCATTTTATAAAATAATATTCCCAAATGTGGGAAAATTTTAGTTGAAATTAATCATACAAGGATAATGAAAATGGAGTTTTCTAAAGAAAAATATTTCTTTTGTGTAAATTGTTTTCATATAAAAATGTTGAAAAAAAATTATTTGAATTACATAAATTGGATTAATATTAATATTATTTAATTTATTTCACTTTTTAAATAAATTGTAAAAAATTGATCTTTCTAAATGATATAAATGTAAATGGTGTTTTTAATAAAAAAAAGTATCTTTCATTATTCATCAAAATAATTAATCATTTTATAAAATTTTATAAAATTTAGTCTCTTATAATAATAAAACAATTATTTGAAAGAAGAATTAAATTTCTAAATTTTATTTTATAAAATTGGAAAAAATTAATTTAAATATAAGTGTGTGATAAACGATATAACCATTTTAAATAAAATATTGTTTTTAAGAATGAAAGTAAATTTATTCTTATCCCATTTTTATATATAATATTATAATAATGATAAAATAATTTATTGAATATATATATCAATAAATTTTTTTACTGATTTTTATTTATTTAATTTATTAATATAATAACTCATTATACACATAAAAACATGTTTTATTGGATAAATATTTTTTATAAATACACCATGATTTGTATTTACATTTCTAATCAATTTATATCCTGTAAATTTGATTAATAAATTTTTAAATAATATAATTTCCATAATTTACTTATGTGTATTAAAATATACCATTTTAATATCTAGTTTATAATGGTCATATTAAAATATTATATTTCCCATGAAATTTAAGATCAATGTTTCATGTTGTACACTCAGTCAAATTCAAAGTTATAATTTTAAAATATTTGGGGGTTTAAACCAAGATATAATAATTGTATCCTAGTATATGTTCTAACATATGATATTATATGTCTTTAATTTCATACATGTATTCAGTGATGTACGTAGGTTGTAGGTTTGATATTAATCTTTATTATGTGATGTTATAAAATTACTCTACATGTGAAGTATAACACTTTAATACTCTTCTTATTCTATCATAAACCTTGAGATTATGAAGGGTTGTTTACATAGGTTTCTAATTATTTGGTCGGATTTTATTAACAAATATGTGATGTATTCTTATTTATATTTTTTATCAAATATATACATTAAATTGAGTATGATTTAAGGATATACACGTACATGATAATATAATTAATAATTCTATATTATAAGATCCTATGTTTATCTAAATAATAGAATCGTGGTAATAGTTTTAAAAAAGTTTTTTATTGGAAATAATTTCTATTAGATGAATAATGTCTATAGTGATGTCTTAAATAAATTAAAAAATTATTTTCAGGAGTTTTTCAGGGGAATTTAATGAATCGTTTTGAGAAAGGTTTAAATATAAAGTTTTAATACAATATTGTTTTTTTCGGCATAATCATCATATCGAAATGAAAAATTTTAATGATAAAAATTTTCAATATGGTGATTATAACTATGGTACTCCACCAAATTTGAATACAATTATTTAGTGTTTTATAGATAAATATATAAAACAAGGCCACGCTGTGTCTTAAGGTAGTGTTTCAAAAATTGGTTTGTAGGGCTAAACCTTACATTTGTCATATTACGTTATAATTTAAGACCATAGTTTGTTAGATATTAATAGATCACACTATAATGAGTATATTATATTTAAATGGATTTTATTTCAAGGGTATAATATAACTATTATATCATGATTTTTCGAGAGGTATGGTACTTTTCATATTATACACCAAAATGGAGCTTCATACATCATGATTATTCAAATAGCAGTACATTCAAATGTTTGAATATTTATTAAATATAGAATTATTTTATTGATTAATGAAAGATATATTTCATCTATTAAAGTTATTTTTTAGGGAAAATTATGTGGTGAAATTTGTAATAACTTTTTGGAGGTTCCTGTTAATTATTTTAAGTGATTCATTTGGAATTTTATGTTAAAATATAATAATATTATAGAGAGAGAAATTGTATAAGTAAGGGGCTTATGAAAATTTGTAATTTAGTGTATTTGGTAATAACATGACTTGAGATATTACATGAAATTACATATATGTATATATTATTGAAGAAGTACCCAAATAGAATCACCTGGTCTAGATTAGTGTATTAAATTCATATTAATCGTTCATTGTAAAAAACTGTGTGTCATATTCTTCATGTCCCTAACATAAAATAGTGTTTATAGTGATTGGGGGAGAAAGTGGACCATGTAAAAAAATAATGATTTGATGGTAAATTTTTCAATCATAAAGTGTTATTGTGATTTTATTTCACATTGAAACATCGTGGATGTATTCTCCTTGGATATATCACTTTTGGGTGAACCACTAAAATATTAATATCTTGGTTTTTTTACTTCAACAATTTATATTGTTTTAATGGTTTATTAAAATAATTATTTTTCTATTTATCATTATAAAATTATCTATTTGAAATAGGAAATTCATTCACCCAAATTCCCCCCAACCCCTCTTAGAGTGGGTTCAGACCATATAGTTGCAACATGTTTTATTTGAATAAAAATAATAATTTAATGAATTTTTCATAAGAAAATATTTTCCATGTATATCGTTGTTATGAAAAAGTTTTTTCCACTCTTTTATGGTCTACAATATTGAATTTTTAATAATCTAATTAGAAATAATTTACTATCTTTTCAGATAAATGTTTAATTAATTTCTACTCATGGAACTGGAGTAAGTGATCCTAGTAATATGTATTCGAATAAAATGGGAAAAAATCATTACAAAATAATTTTAAATGCATTACATTAATTATCCAGACAACTCTTTTATCTAATATATATTAACGTATTTAGTTTCACATCTATAATTGAAACATTTTATTTGTTGTCAATATTTATAATGGTGACAAAAAATTTAGGGAGGCCATTTAATAAGTGTTATAAAATAAGTATTAATATATGAACATTTACCCTAATGAAATTATTGATGGTTTATTTGATGAAATCACTGATTTTTATGTTTTATTTGTGGAATTGGTGTTAAAATCAAGGATTTTGATATTTTGAAGAATAATCAATGAAAATTTACACATTTATACAATGCAAACATCATGATGCTTGAGGATAGAATATTATTTTAAATTTCAAATAAGTATTTTTAATTTAGCCATGTATAATATGATATATATTTGATTCTTAAAAAAAATAATTCATCCAAAATTGATAAATTTTATAGAAAAATCTAATCTTGATTTCAACCATGATAAAGGAGAATAGAATTTTTTTTATGAATTTCTCTCACTAATGTTGAGTATGTTTAAACATATAAAGGGTAGATTTGATAGAAAACTATAATTACCTTGTTTCTGTTATGGTATGGTTGGAAACATTTGAGTGAGGGGTTCATGGAAAATAGGCAAAGACAATAGTGATTTTGATCTCTCAAAAAATTAGCAATGGATATTTCTTCTAGATGAAATGTAAAATCTAGAAAATAGTCCAGAAATAAATTTCAAATGTATGTTATTATGTGAAAATAAAATTATAATGATGATATTTGAAATTAATAATATTAAATGGAATTAAAATGAAATTAAAATGATTTAATGGTTGTGATTTTTTATAATACACAATCTGAAATTAAGGAGGAGGGTTTATTAGGATTATTTGATCTTAAAGTGGAGTTAGAAAGTTCAATTGATGTTTTGTATACTCAATAGAAGAAACAAATATCATTATTAGTGGGTAGTTTAAAGAACCTTAAGTGTATATTAACTAAATAAAAAACATAACTACTCATTTAGAGATATATATATATATATATGAATCCAAACCACTATGAATGAAAAATATAGAGATTTTATAGACTTGAAGATAATTATTTAGGAGAAATATATGGTAGTTAATGAGATTAATTATGTTATTGTATAAAAAGGAAAACATTTAGATTCACTTGAAGAAAATTTGGAAACTTTGGAGGAAAATTTTCATGTTGTATTAGCATTTACTTCTTCTAAAAAGTAGTATAGATTTGGCAAATTTACATATGAGGAAGTAAAACAAGATAAAATAGGCCAAATGTGTTTTTTATAATTTCTTGAATAGTCAAAGGATCAATAAAAATATATTTAATGAAAAATCAATTGATATAGTATATTCTCAAACTAAATCATAGAGAGTTAACCAACAAACATAATTATTATAATATTTATATGAAGATGTGTAGTGATGGTGAAAGATATTCACATGTAAGAGTAGTTTATTTTTTAGATTATTAGGCCACACCACTACCTATAATTATTATGAAAGGATATAAATATGATTTGAGTCTCGTTACAATTAATAATGGTAAATAAGACCATATAATATTCAATAAAAAAGTAATTACTTCTATATATTTTTTCTAATGTAACTTCTTTCATAAAAAATATTAATAATGGAAAATAAGGGTTCCCAATAATCTATTATAAAAAATAAAAATATTAGAGATGGACATTATCTCATTAGAGACTAAATACTCTCATATAAAAGGGGAGGATAAATATTTTGTTTATTTATGATGAAAATAATGGGAGAGACATTCATTTCATAGCTCAATATAAAATTTATTAGAAGTAAAATAAAATGGTGAATAAATTTTTCATGTTTGAAATTTCATTGATGGTGAAAATGAACCACACCCCATAGATATATAATAGTGGTTTATCATCTGATAAGATAATAAACATTATTTTTATGAAAAATAAAAATTATGTAGATGGAATGGTCTAATTTAGTGAAAATATATATTTAAATATTAATAAAATTTCTAATATGAGTCTTGACTGAAAATAATTTAAGAATAAACATGTTATTGTTTTATAATGGCATCAACACAATATATTAAGTGTCTGTCGGATTTAGACCTCAGAACAGGATGTCACATTCAATATCAAGTGATATTTAATTTAAATAAAGGTTGATGATTCCCTCATAAAAATATTTATAAATAATGGTAATCATTATCATGTATATGTTATGGTTAACTCGTATTACCATATATTGTTCGATTAAAAAACATTTAGTATATATGTATTAGACGTATACACCATTATATCATGGAAAATCATTCTATGAAAAGGGATTAAATTGTATTCCCAATCTAATTAGTGGTAGGGAAAATACATTCAAATCATGAATGAGAGGGAATATAGTATTAAATCACTATAATTAAAAGAATAATAAAGATTCAGATTTTAATTATATTGTATATGATATTGTGTGTCATTCCATAGAACATATTAGTAAATAAAATAAAATGTATTTCATCATGATAATAGATGATTAAAATAGTATTATATCTACAATCATTATACAAAATATATATTATATAGTGTATAAAATTATAATATAGGTGAGATAAAATTCAAACTAGCAGTATGATTAAATAAATATGATAGAAAAATGTCACAGAGCACAACACTCTTGTGGTTGAAAAATATCTGTAAAATATTTAATTAAACATGATTTTTCATCCATGATAACTACATGATAAAATAGAGACATTAATAAGAGAAATTTTTCATTGAATAACACGGAAAAACACTACTCATTGATTTTGGTATCTTAAATAACTATTTAATAGTGATTTATTATGGTGATATATATATATAATTTAGGATTTTTTTAATTTATATTGAGATTAGAATGTTATATGTTATTTATTATGTATTCTGTGTAATATTTGGAATAAAATTTGCATATAATTAGAGTATGGTTATTTAGTGGATAAGTTTGTACATGTAAGGACTAATTTTCAAAAAAATGTAAAATATTTTGATTTTCTTGGTATAGACTAATTCAAAAAAAATTATGCTCCTATGGTGTTTGGAGATATTTGAAGGTATTATAATGTTCCTAAATGATTTTGGAGATGTTTTATAGAAAACAATTGGTAATCTATATGAAATGGAAGGTCTATGAATTATTTTGGAGTCTATGAACCCATATTGTATATGAAATGAATTTCTTAGAAAATGATGGTGCATGGCCCATGGGACTATGTATTCATTATATTAATGTTTATATATTCCTACAAAATAATTATTTTTACATGAAACACACAATATCTCAATCATTTATTATCTTACGAGTGGGATATCATGTTTGAAAAAATATGGGATAACATTGGGTGAATTTAATCCTTTTGATATCTTCCCATTAGATATTTAGAGGTTTTGGAGATAAATCAATTGTAATTCCACCCTTTTTCTCCCTAAACATGTTTTTTCTCAGATCTATGGTTTTGATTTAGGTGTTTCCCCCATGCATAGAAAAACCGTCTTGATTGGTAGAAAATATTCTAGATTATTGAATGAGGATTCGATTGGGTGTATATAATATTTAGTTTCATTAATAATGATAATTACATAATTGTTTTAATGTTTCTTCATTTGGATATTTTTATAAAAAAAATTTAAAATAATTTATATAAAATCTTGAATTTTCCTAGGATAATATTGTCCTAGTTTGTAATGCATGAGTTTTGTAGTAATGGAATTTTAGATGTGATCGAGATAAGTAGATTCTCATTTATGATATTATATGGTTAATTGTGTTTTCTTAAATGTGGATATTCCATAATTCATTTACATGCATTAGTTTGGTTACCTACAAACCCACCTTCCAATAGTGGTATATTATTAGATTCATCTATTCATACTTCAAATTACATGATATTGTAGAGACGATGGGTGGTTGGATTATCCAATAAAAGATCTTATTGCATAGTACGAGATGACTATATAAATATAAGAGATAATTCCAAAACCTTTTTTGATAATAATATCACTGACCCATGTTTAGAAGGTGATAAATTTTTGTTGTGTTATGACGTAAACAAACACACACACATATATATATTAATGTATATATTTTTTCCAATATTCAGCATCATTGGTTTGTTATAATATTGTTTAAATATATTTTGTAGAACCCTCCAGAATTCATCAAAAATCAGGGATGTTTTAGGTGTTAGGGTGTTGTTATTAGGCCCATGATATGTGCTTCCTACATACCCCAATGAAGTAAATTATAATGAATTTTATTCCATTACATTTATTGAGAAAATTCCTAAACATTAAGACCAGTTGTAATGTACCATTATAGTTACTTTTAATGTCATATATCCATGACCAATTAATTTCATATTAATTTTAATTCATTCAAGAAGATTTATATACCTTTTAAATTCATGAAATAAGAACTAATGATGTGCATTTTATAGTTTTCCATTAAAGTAAAATAATATTCCATATATTATTATATATCAAAGAATAATGATGTACCTTTTATGGTCAGTCATTTAATACCAAAAATCTACCATTAAATGTTTTTTAACTACAATAAATGCTATACATTTTAAGGTGTTGTAATTAATAACATAATATCATAAAATTGGAGTTTATATGACTGAAAAAACTATTGTAGGTTTTTTTGAGTCATTAAAAATGAACTTAAAGGTGAAAGGTACGTAGAAAAGGATAGTTCTAAACTTATTCGTGATTTTTCCTTATTGGTTTGACTCACAAAGTAGTTTAGGTGAGGTATTGTTGGGATGAAACAAGTTTAGAGGCTCATTTATATATATGGATCACTGATTAGAAAAAAAGGGATGACCGATTGATTAAAACTATGCAGACCAATATATAGCATCCATGATGAGAATATTTTTCAAAGAAGGTTTATTCTACATTCGTAAAAATATGAGTCCCCATTTGCAAGGGACTAAATTATTTTTGGAAGTCAAGTGGAACAATCTATTATGGATGAAAATGAGTTGGAGTCCACATGAAGGATTCAATATTCCCATTATTAAAGAATTTCGATTTTAAAAGGTTGAAATGTGTTTTGTATAAACTTATCCCATAAATGAGTATAATATTTATATGGCTTATGTGGATAAGACCTAGTAATGAGTTGGTTTGTGATAAATATAATTAACAATATATTTTAGGAAATTTCATTATCTAAAGTATATAGCCTATGAAAATAGGGAACCCAAGTAGATTTCATGTAGATTGGTCGTAATATTTTTAGAAGATCAATCCAGAGTATTATGGTGGATAAGTAGTGGATGATTGTGAATCCCATTTGAGGAAATTTAAGTGAAGTCTATCTCAATATGGATAACTAGGTAAATGAGTGCCTAGTTGAGTGAGTTGGAATCATGTTTACTGAGTTTAATGAACTAGGAGTTACATCCATTTTTGGGACCTTGTATCAAAATTGATGAGACCCATGAACTATGAGTGACCATTGACAAGATATGTAATAGAATTGGTTCTAATGTATATCTCGATGAACCAAGCATGGCCCCAATAAATCAAAGATTAGGTTCTAATAGGTCACCCCCTATTTTTTGGGAATTACCCTTAAGAAAGGTCAATTTACATGGTTTTATCGATTTCCATTGAGACGTGTAATATTAGATGAATGTATTCTTCAAAGGTCATTAATACCATTTATTCAAATAACTTTTCCTTAGGTGTTCATCAAAAAAATATGATTTTAATTTTAAAATTCCTAATCTTGGAAATAAGTTTCTTTGTTTTCATTGATTTTAATTGGATTTCTCCATAGAGAAATAAGAGTCATAAAGAAATTTTTGGGGTCCTTATATAAGAACATTTAGTTGTGTTCCCAAAAAAATACTAGTAAATACTTTAGGAGAATAATTCCATTTAATTTTATGTGTGTAACAATCAAGAGAAGAAAAAATAGCATGGAATGTGCCCTACTGATCAAGGAATAGTACACAGTGCATTCAAATAGTTTTCATGGAATCCCATTGGTTGACAACATGACTTGAAAGGTGATAGGTAATAGTATACCAGGTAGTGTCCCATTTTATTCTACACATTTTTTTAAAAAAACCTCAATTACACTAAAAGATTCATGAAATGACTCCTTTAATCAATTTTTATCAGTAATAAATTTCCTCCATATAAATCAATCCAATTGATACGAAGAGGATCAGATTCTGAAGTAAATGTGACATGTGTGTAAACATAGCTTGGTTTATGCACCATAATTGATTATTTAGGTGTCTGTATGTGGAAACATGGTTATGTACATAGGATTAGTAAAGTACATCAACCATTCAGAGTCTCATTCATTAAAAACAAGGTAAAACATCATCAATATGAAATCATCACATAGGTGAATCCTATCGATGAACCAATCACTTCTAACCAATGTCTATAACCCAAAACTCATAAGAATAAGAACCTTATCACATAGAACTAGGATTTCATGATAAGGAGTAAGTAAATGTAATAAGTAAATTTGATCATTTGAACATTGATATTTTCTATTAGTATTGACCACATGGGAGTGAGAAAATACTAAGTGAATATTCACACATTCTAAAAAATTTCTTTGTTGTTTTCATTCAATTTTTGGCTAATTAGTCCCCATATTTCACTTTATAGTATTTAATTTTTGATGATTTCAACCCCCACTACCAAAAACGTTTCATAAATTGACAAAATCATTGAACATTGGTCATGATGTATAACCCTTAGTACAAATCCAACAACTAATTAATTGAATTGATCATTTATTTTCCTGATAATTGATACCGCAGTTTTCATCAATTTCATAGATATTTATATTCCATCATTAAAAATATATAATATCAAACATATTTCCCACATATATCCATATAATTTTTACTAACGTAGATATCCCTTGACCAAACAACAAATTACCAACATAATAGTTCACCAAAAATATCAACAAAGATGTCACTATAAAATCATTTACTAGTGGAACCATCGATTAGGGTCATACTAATCTATCCTTTCTTATATAGTACTCAATATAATCTTCTAATATTCTTAATTATTATTCAAATACATATATAAACTATTTTGAAACCATTACCATAATGAAAACATGAAATAGTTATAAGGATAGAATAATGGTTAGAATTTTCGCCCTAATGATAGGTTTAATCCTAAATGGATGTGTGTGTACTAGTTATGATAAAAATAAACCAAATTCAAGTATCCAAGGAAAATAATAGAAATTTAAAAGGTTTTATGTGTGTTATAGATTTACATATATAAGAATAATCATTTCATCCCAAAGGTGTTTAATATCTTGAATCCTCAGGGCATCACCTTCTATTTGTCACATGAGGAGGTAGCGATAAGACTACTATATATATAAAATACATCTCATGAGATAATGATTAGTGTAATATATGATGGAATTCTCCCTTAAAAATTTTTATGGTAGTAAAAAATATATATATACACTCATTGGATTAATAACTATTAAGGGATACCATATATACTATGGGGAAAGATCCTCATCCATGTATTGACATCAGTTTTAAAACCAATGTAAATAAATTCTTGGTTAAACATAGTTCAGGGACCACCCTTCAATATCCAATGGTAAGCATCATAATAGTACGTAAAGGGAACACTAAAAAAAACTATCAGTAACAGTAATATATTCATTATGTGTAGTTGATATATATAGTTAATCATAAATAAATAACCAAACATGACTTGATGAAATATTTTTGATATGTCCTAGTGGATACATGTTTTTGGTTTGTGATTTCACCTTAGATTCAGATAGCAAACATTTCTGATGTCATCTAGTTTGATAGAGGAATTACTTCCTCGCTTAATGGAACTTGTTCTAGGAATGATTCATAATTTTATAATTCCCATATTTAATATAAAATCCTTGTTCAACATTTTAGGGTTATTCTAGGTGTAGTGGTGATGGGTAGTGATACAAATCAATACATAAAAACTATATAGACCTTTCAAGATTCCAATGTGAATACTCATACAATTTAATTAATACAAATCAAGAATCCATCCTCTCTTAATGAAATATGACTGATTAAACATATCATTGATGAAAAACTCAGAGATAAATTTATTTGGTTATAAAAATACCCAAAAAGGATAGTGTTATATGATATAGATTCATGTCCAATGTGATTTTTAATATATTTACTTCAAAAGATGTTATATTTTCAATGCATGTGTAAAAAGAAATTATTTTTGGGGATTATACCACATATTGGTATATATATCAGTTCTATATTCGATAGTGACATGTGTGATCACCACTAATAGTTAATAGAATAGTAAAACACCACTAGTGGTATAATATTTATGACCCATGATGGCCCAAGAGACCACTAATGATAAAATAATATGTCCCTCATCAACTTATTAAATCGTGTAAGAAAAAGGGGTTTTACATTATTGGATGTATTTGTATCATTAATACATGATAGCCTAGATGGTCCATACAATGAGTGAATACTTAGTTATAGATAATTTGAAATGGAAATTGAAATGTCTTCAAAGAAGTGTGTTGTTTTTTAAGCATCATATTTTATATAGAAAATGTGTTTATATATTTCCTAATATGTTATAATTAATTAACTATGGTAGATTGATCCTATGGTGGGGGAATTAACCTATAGGTGGGATGGTACTTCCCCAACAGATGATAGAATATTTGGAAAAAAACCGAAAAGGGGGAATCAATCCTATTTTAGGCTGGTTGGATATCCTCTGACTATATCTCAAAATTATAAATACACACATTGATTTTTTTAATTTCCTAAGTTGTCATCCAAATAAATATATTGTTCATGAAAAATATAACATTCTTCAAGGAGGTTTTTGGATCCTAAAAACAGTTAATTTTAATCATATCTCCATCATCAACCTTGAAAATAATAAATAAAAGGTTCACATGTACATTCAGTACCAATATACGAAAGTGCATGTTACCGATGATAATGTTTTAGCCATAAAATGTGCATATGAGATGCTAAAAATAGCCACATTGAAGTAGATATCAACTAAATATTTGATGAATTGTGTAATGATCTAATAAAAAATTATTATATATTATCATAATTCATTTAAATATTCTCCCTTTAGTTTTGTTAATTATAGATAAAATTTTGAGATTGATTTACTATGTAGTAGGATGAAGTGGTTGATATTCCAGCGGATTCTCTAGAATACCCCTTAACTAGAATACTAATTTATAATAACTGTAAAATCGGAGGACATAGTTATATATGAGCCATCATTAAGTCATATGTTAATAGTACAAGTTTATATGATAGATTTATTTTATAGTTATGTAAATCCAATTCCAACCTAATAGGGGATAAGGAAAAATATACCACTTTCATTGGTTAGACTCTATTGAAGGGGTGATAGACTTACTATGAAAAATGTTTTGAGTGAAAGGGTTGATTTTTGAAATTTATTATTACCCAACCATGTTTTTAGTTCTACATTTACACTTATCTATGAATATGGTATCACTTTTTAGATAGGGAGACTTATTAGAAAATCACAAAGGGTGAATAGGTAGAAAGGGTAGGTTTTGTTGGGTAATAAACCCCCCCCCCTCTAGAAATCTAGAACACGAACCATGATCACGCCTCTTTATCATATATCATGTCAAGTAAATTATGTCATCTAATTCTTAATATCAGTGACTTATTCATCAGGTAGGGATGATAAGCAGGATGATCATTGAGAAGCTACTCATCCTCCAAATTCTGACTAGGGGGGACTTAAATACCCAAATGAAAATCCTAATATCTTATATAGAACCCTTGGTAAGTATTGGAGAATAATTTATTCCATAATAGAATCTTCACATCATTTTAATGGAGTATTTTATTAGTGAAGTTCCTATGACTCATTTGGGGCCTAAGGTTATAGTTGATGGGACATCAAGATTGACCCCAACTAATATATCAAGGAATCAGAAGATTTATATCTCCTATATTTCAATAATAAAATATATTAAAATCTTATGATGAGACTAATATCTTCCAATTTTATGTTCCAATATATTTTTGAATCTTAAATATTTGGAAGATGTTTTGAGAGAGAACACGTGTATAACTAACCAATATCATTTAGAATCCCACTATGAGTTTTAAAACATCAAGGAAAACCTAGGGGAATGTAATTACTATTATAAATGAAATATTTGTTACTTATATATTTGATTTTTAAAAGGGTCATATTTTTATATATATCTATTTAGAGTGAATTTCAATAAATTAATCATTTACTTATTTAATCTAGATCTTATGTCCTCTGTAGATTATTGTCCAATCAATAACAACAAAGGTCCTCGAGTACACAAGCCATGATTTTAATGGGCATTAACTTAGGATAAATAAATACACCCACCTATATAGGTACCATAATTAATTCTACTATAGAACTAGTGATATCAAATGTGATCATTTTTATGCACAAATTAATGAGGTAGTTGGAGAGGTTTAAAATGATTAAGGGTATTCTTGCTAAACAATCATGTGAATAAGTAAAAAGGATAAAAAATGATACTTCTAATGGTGGAGTTTAAAACAAACACTACATAAATGTATCCTTTGTAATTTAAAACACACACACACACACATCTATATATATATAACCTTAGAGTTTGATGTAGCTATGTCCGTTCTGACAAAAAAGTTGATTGAACAGGGATCATCCCCAAAGAAATATCAGTCATTTTATATTTTTGAAATACTAAATATTTTGATCTCGTGTCTACCCTAATTGTATTAATGTAATTTTATTTTACATTATTCCTAGTGGTATCTAGATGAAACTCAGGTTCCATTTTTGTTTAGTAGTCCATGAGATAGTTAGGGTGGTCTGATATCTGAAATATTTGCCATGAAACTGCTTTGGGAAAACACTATCATCAACTTCTTAATCTTCCCCAAATGTTTATTAACTAGAGGAATAAAATATTCAATAATAGGGACACCAATGATTACATAAAAAATATTTTATGTGTTGGAGTATGTAGAGATTCTTGGTATGGAATCCAAGGTAATTTAATATGTTTCTCACCCTATCGATCTTAGGGAATTTTCATTTTAAGAATAATATTAAATTTCATAATGATAGTTTAGAACTGGTGATCTAAAGATGGTGGAATAAACTTTGTAATATAAATCTAAACACATATAGATGAGGTTTAGAAGATAGTGAAGGTGTAGCTTCCCGGATCATGTTCATTAATAATTAACCAATCCTAGTTTCCCACATAACCTGAAGAAAACCTTCACATATTCTAGAGGATACTGACTAAAAACGAGGACCTTGTGTGTGTTAGTGGGGAGACACTTCTCTCATGTTAGAGTGTATCATAGTGGAATAAAATAATTCTAAAAAAGTGGAAATAATAATAAACATTGAAGAACATAATAATAAACAATAAAAATAAATTAAACAGGATGGAATAGAATAAGTATCGTATAAAAAATATTCTCATGTCATGTGATATACAAAAATTGAAATATAGATACATACATATACATAATTCTATACAAAAAAATAAAATAAAAATATCTACAATAATAAAAATATTAATATCACATCGCTTATCTTATTCTCAATCATTAGTAGAAAATCAAGTATCCATAATCACATAATTCCATGTTCCCTACCTACATCCATAAGATCTTTTCTGGTACCGACCAACAACCCAAAATGGGTGAGAGAGATTATCAGTAATCCACCCCAAATGTTGTCTAGTAAAATTCCGTTCTTGAATATAAAATAATCATTTTTCATGTATGATAATGTCAATAAGAATTTAAATTGTAATGGGTCAGGTTTGGGTCTAAATGGAAATCGGGTAGACACTACCTACTTCATCCAGGATCAGTAGATCTCTGAATAAGTGTCTAGGTTTATTTGTGTGTGTTTTATATGTATATATATATATTTATGTTTATATATATACTACTAGCCATAAACTAAGTCATAAATCTGGATTACAAGGATTATTTTATGATTCTCATTGAATATCAAATGACGTCATGATCGGGTGTTATGAAACATTTGGGTTGACATGTCCATGTATCCCCACATGGGATTCCATTATTGTTTATGAAATAAAATTATGGATTACAAGAACTTTTATCAACAGTCATTTTTGATTCCATTACTATTCATCAAATTACAATTTGGATGACATGCTTGGTTATCACAATCAAATGGGATGCCCTCCCTGTAAATCATATTTCATTTGGGATTCCGTGTCAAGTGGTTGCAGTCTCATGGGAATACATGATCATGCATAAAATATCATTTTAGACATCGTTACAGGGTATGATAACCTTATGGGAAGCATTTTTCAATTATCACAAGTGCATGGGACACCTCAACCATATATCACATTTTTCTAATAAGGCTGGCCATGCTTCAATTAAATGATAAAGGTAGATTTACAATTCATTAGAAAAAATATTATAACTAAGGGTAATTCCATTTAATTTATATGATATTCGTGTGAAGTGGTCCTACAACTCACATTCCAATTAATTAATGGTATTAATTTCTTAGTAATCATGATAATACTATATAGAATATGGTTTGGTCTATTAAACATTCAATAATTCAAGGGAATTTCGTGGGAACACACTAAGGGGTGGAACATGTTGAGGTGGGATACCCATGACCATATACATGGGAATATATGTGCCCTTCATAGCATTAATTGAAATTTAGATGTTGTAAATTCAAAATTTAAGGAAAAATATTAAATTTATAGCATGTTTCAGGATGGGGAATGCTATAAAATGACCCATCATTTCTGAACAATGTTCTAGACCACCAACCATATGGAGGTTGGTAAACCCTCATCTATTTTGATCCTTAAAAATGAGCTAGAATAGAATAAATAAATAACAACACATAAATTCCCAGTAAATTTGTAATATTTACTCACCCACAAATATCAAATATTGAACGATAAAAAGATAAAAGGAAGGAAGTTGTATAATTCATTTACTCATACCCATCAAATTCACCTAAATATAAAGGAATGTTGCACTGGATGAACATACTAGAATAAATCCTAGATTGGAATATAGTGTATTACTCCCACACCTTGGAGATTTGATGCAAGCGAATGGGAAATAAAAAGTGTGTAGAAAATTCAACAATGATTAGGGTAAAATATGGTTCCATATGATATTTATAGGTGCATGGTTTGGCTATATAGTTTTTAAATCCATCTACATAAACCATGCATGACCAACCGTTATGTGGTACTAAGGGTAAAACCCTGAGTGCACAATTTGGATAAACCATGTGCCACATCTATGATGTTGTAATCCTTGAACATTAATTCTTCCTAGGGTGAAAAATTAAACTACTCAAATACCACTCTATAATTTCCAGCATCACATACATGGTTGAGTGAAATGTTAAGAGTTAACCATAAAACTGAGTCTATCATTCCATAATTTGTAGCTATGGGCTCTAAATGAGCACCTAACTCTCCTAAACAAATTTTTAGGCTCATAAGAACATTACTAATATCAAAAAATAGGTTTCTATAGTAAATTATGTATATGTACCTATCTGAAAAATCAAGATCATTGAAACCTCCCTTCCATGAAACAACTTATCCCACAGTTTCCCTATCATGGTTTCTATAACCTCGCATGAAAAAACATCTATACACTAATAAAATATGCCATCCTCTCCCTCCAAGGACTTTTCTTGTAAACATTTATCATTCCATAGAACCCATACCCAAGGAACTGAGAAAATTCATATAGCCTTTCTTCTTTAATCAATTACATGCACAATATACTCCTCAGAGGATGCATCTAACTCTAACTAAATATCATGTGGATCAAACAAATGAGATGGGTCAAAATAATAATGGAAAATATATGATACAAGGAAGACAACATGCATGGCCTATTAATTATGGAGTAAGCCCAACTAATAGACTTCTTGTCTGAATCTCTCTAATATCTCAAATTTCCTAACCTAATGAGTCAATAACATTCCATATATTTGAATCCATATATATCCTAATCTAGGTGAAACTCATAGAGTGAACCAATGTACAACCTAAAACTCTATAGGGTGGTTTAAATGATCAGTATATGTCTTATTCCATCATTGAGAAGTAGAAAAATGCTTCTAAATAATATTCAGCCTTATAAAGTCTCATAAATAAGAAAATATCCCAGTTTCAGTACCTCACATACCTCTAACCTACATAGGGGTGAATGACATGGACTACTGTATCGGACCTCGTAGGGATCAAACTAAATCATCACATGAAAGATGATATTTTAGGAAAAAATTATGAGATTTAATTGATGAATGACTCCTCCAATATATAATGCCTCAAATAGTACATGTCCAGAACCACAGCAATGAACTCAAGGTCATGTGTAGGGTAATTCCAATGATGAGGGCTGACATAGCATGACACATATCCTACAAATCAACCTACTTACATAAAAACTATTCCTATCTTGGGGTGTGATGAATCAAAATAAATTGTATATATTCTCTCGATGTCTAGAATAAAAAACATCGTCACTAAATTCATTCTCACTTTTAGATCCTAAAAGTATTTCTCATAGATTCCAGACCAATGTAACTTCACACAATTTTTAGTCAAGCCTATATGAGTTTATTATAAAAAGGACAAGTCCTAAATGAAATACTTTTAGTAGTTATCCATCCACAAGAGACTATATAGATCAAAGAAATTTTTGGTCTATCACATGGAAACTGCATCACTCACCTTACCTATATCAAAATATAGTCCTTCCTCGTAAAATATGTAACCCAATAAGTCTACCAGGTTGATTCAAAAGTGAAATTTATCTAGCATAGCATACAGTTGGATCACTCTCAGTGTATTTAGTATTATGTTAATATGGTTGGAATCGTAATGTCATGTACTAGAATACACCAAGACATCATTGATGAAGAATATAAAAAACGAATCCATATATGGGGGAAACACAATTAATTAGAGCCATAAAAACAATGAGTCTGTTAATGGGACCAAAAAACACAACTATATACTCCTACATTCCATATATACTATAAAATGTTGTATTTGGTGTGTATGATGGATGTACATTCACCTAATGGTATACTAAACTCCAACCAATTGTCTATAAAACTACAACTCATAATAGATTGTTGAAAAGGTCATTTGTTCAGGGATTTTGATACTCGTTCTTAACCATAAGCTAGTTAATCCTGAAATAATCTGCACAAAGCATGAGGGTCTTTTCTTCCATCATGGTGATTAGCATAGGTGAACCCCATGGTGATGTACTACGTCATACTAAACCCATAACATCCAAATATATAGCTACGTATTATGTTCTTGGGGTTCATTAGGTTTCATCCAATAATGAGTAATGGGTACTCGTCCCTCTTCTAGAAATAGATCTATAGTGAACACCACCTCTCTCACAATAAGTAACCCAAAAAACACTTCATGGAAAAAATCAATAAAATGTTCCAAAATAGGGGGAATTCCATATATTATGTTCCTTGAATTATTACAAAGAGACTATCCAGTTAGGCTATTACTCCACCTAACCCAGGATGCTCAGGTCTATCTTGGGTGGTATGGACATCTGATTTTCCCATATAAACCTAGGTACCACTCTCAACTGAGGTGAAATAAAACATATGATGATAACAATAAACATGATCATAATATGGTACTAACACATCCATTATGATTATAATGTCAAAACATTTCATCATGTTGATAAATATGTTTCATAATAATCAATACCCACATATCTTATGAGTACACCCTTTCATTTATGTACACTCTATGATTTAAACACCAATGGTGTGTCAAGAGTCATGACATCATTGAATTACTCTATTTATAATCCTAGTTTTTTTCATATTGTTTTTAGATATGATTGAGTGATAATTTCCTATATAAAATAAGGAAGATACAGAAGTGGAGACTACTAGAATAGTACATCTAGCTATATATGGTCCAACAATATTCTCCTCAGGGGTAGGATTCATATTATAAATATTGATAGAATCGGTCCCTAGAGATATAACCTACATACCCTAAGTAGGTCCAATCTATAGGAAATAAATATTTGGTGTCTGGTAGCTCATCCATGACCACGTCTTCTGCCTAAATAGTAATTAGTACTCCAATTACATTCGTAGTGAGATATTACTAATCCAATTTCAAGAGGTGTAACAGATATCGATGATCTCCTAATAGGAAAAGATCATAGAGTCTTGAAGAAACATTTATGATTCTCCAACCTGCCACAACCTCAGCACTCAAAGGTGTATTTATAATTATTGATCTTCCTATTATATATCATTATATACTTGTTGAATACGTAATAACAATCAATAGGTGTCATAAGACTGCAGAAACCCCCGCATTCACACTAAAAGTGATGATTTCTACTCTTCAAAGTACCACTTCCCTATATCAGCATGGAACCAACCTAGCCAACACTATTATCATCCCTCATATTCCACTTAGTGATGAAGGATTGATTCTCTATCTCATAAATAATGGTCAACTGAAAAAATTTACCTATTGTTAGATGGTGTATAAATGACCATCTTCTAATAAACTCATAGTCATCAACTCATTATTAGAAACTGTTGATGAGAAGCACTATAGTATTATAAAATGAGTGAAATATTCCATCCTAAAAATAATATCATGTTGTAGATTCATAAACTCTACATAATGGCATGGACTCAACATCTGAGGGGAAAAGTAATCCAAGAAGGCTATCTAGATGTCTCCAAGACCGAACCATGATGACAACCATCTTGGTCAATTGCATCCTACCAGCGCAAGGAGGAATCATGAATTAGATTAGTCATAAGCTTGACCCACCTATCTAAAGTAATATTAAGATTATTAAAGATGTATAAAATGGCCTCTAGTCATGATTCATCATCCTAGGGGCCACCATATCTTGAGAATGTTGGGGAGTGTTGATGATAAAATTCTAATATCAACTCTACCATAGTAAAGAAGGTAGACAAAGATCCTTTCTAATACTGTAAAATAGTTTTAATCTTTCTCAAAATTGAGTATTGAAAGTTAGTTAAAGAATAGAAGGATGTTCCTTAGGTGGAACTATTGGAGGTAATTTTGCCAGATCATGTCCTACAACCTCCAAAGTATATTCATAGCCACCTTATTGACCCAGACTCAAGTACATCGTGGAGTGATCATTTTTAAATTTCCAAACACATTCCCTGTATAAGATTCAAAAATTTATAGGAAAAAAAGGATAGGTGAATAGCCTTTCCAAAAAAAACTCAGACCTCTCTGTCTGCTCCTAAATCTACATCTATCTAATAAAGAAGATCACATTGGATCACGAGAGACACAACATAATACCCACTAATATGTTCAGTTCAGGGTCAAGGTCTCACATCACATAGTAGAGGTTCTAGTATATGGATTGTAAATTGAAATGTATTAATGAAGAAACCAATTAATTTGTAATTGTAATCCTATTTTAATGGTAATGATTCATTTAAGAGTTTATGTTCATTTAATTTAGGAAACATAGATATTTATATAGATATCATAGTAATGTTAGATGAGTCCCTATTTCCAATTTATAATGGTCTATACTCTTTCTAAATTGAAATTAAAACGGCATATAATCGCAACATATACCTTAAATATGGTATTAACATAAATATATTCATATAAAATGATTTTATTAATATAATCACCATTCCAAATTTATGTAAATACATGATTTATAAATTATAATTAGTATTCCTGGAATCAAATCAAGTAATGCTTCATCTTATAGAACCGATATTCCTTGGATCAAACATGGAATAAGTTTTAATTATGGTTAAATAATCAAAAATTATGTGAAAAATAATATGGGTTAATGCAGAAACATTTATTACTCCAGTTATTTTATTAATGAAATAAATATTAGAAAAATTTAAATACATACTAGTCAAGTCATATACTACAATGAGAGGAAATATGGGCACTGAATGATTCATGATACACCTATATGGCATGGCATAAGACAAAACATGTGAATTATCATGATCCTATAATGATGCATGTGAAGATACCTCCTTATCATACCATCCCAAGGAATAAAATATGTTCATAATAATAAAATCACCAATAATAACCCCAAAAAATATGTTCATCACCTAGTGGTGAAATCATTACAACTATTGTTATGTCCCAAGTTTTTTTAAATAAAATTCCATTTTTGATCTAATTAAATTTATTAATAAATATTATAGTTATATATAATATAGTCTATTTGTTTTTATCATTATATCATACCACATTTGAAATATATTTATGAATTATAACTATTTATAATACATTCATTGAAGATTTATCAGATTATTAGGATAAATAAAGGGTTTTGAAAAATACAATTAACAATGACAAGGGAACGTATAACCTCAACCAGTAGGATCATTCCCTATAAATACAGTTTACCAATGCATGAGACATATATATAGTCACTAGGATTTCCCCTAAACCATTCCAAAACCAATATCTAGCAACAAAAGCATAATAGAACTGGTTAATATGAGGAGTTCATGAACATTGAGATCACGGCCAAAACCTTGTACGTCGAACCACCCCATGAAAATCAAACTATTACAAACTTTAAACTTAGGAATTTTTTTAATAAAGTGTTATGTATCATGACTCTAATAATATCAATATTTATATTTTATAGAATAATGAATATTTTTTTATTATTTTCACTTTATAAAATATTTTGATTTTAATTCACCTAAAAACAAATTGTATTTTTTGGCAATCATTAATTTCAATTAAGGCATTCTTTTAAGAAATTAATTTGATTATAAAATAAATTAATCTTTAATAATACAATATTAAATAGTTATATTTTTTAATTATTGTTTATAAAATAATATTATAATGTCAAAAATAATATTTATAAGGATTCAAAGACTATGAATATAATAAAACCCTGCATTTTGAATAAATTTGAATTAAATTTAAGAAGTGATAATTCACATATTTAGAAAAAAATTGAGAAAATAAATATTAATTTTGGAATAATCCAATAAAAATTATCCAACATTTAATTTTTCATAATTTTTATAGACATTACAATTTTCGGGTAAAATACTGAATAAATATATAGGGCATATTTTGACATCATAATGATCCAAAAGTTATGTAATAAATATTATATAGTGTATCCATGATAAAATATATTTTTTACCTTTAAATAAGTTTTTCTTTGAGGGTTTTTCAACAATTATATTAACCCTTTATGAGTTCTTCAATACCTATATTATATTTTTATGTTTTAAAAACATTTCATCAAGATCCCGAAAAACTTCCACATCAACAAGGGTGATATTTTAATGATCTAGGCCCACAAACTTATTGAATAATTAAAAATAATGATATTTTGTAGAAATAATGGGATAAAAATTTTGGATGGTTTTTGGTTTTGATTAATTTATAATATAGATTATAAAACCTAGGTTTTGGAAATATTAAAGAACCCCCATTTCTTTTCCTATATTAACCAACTGAAGATCACATTCTACTTCCATAAAAATCATATATAATTACCTCAATATTATGTAAAATATTTATATTTCTCTCATGGTAACCCCAATATCTTAGGAAGCTCCTCCAATTTTTTTGGAATCATTCACGCAAGGTAAGGGATCATCTCCTCTTCTTTTTTCAAGAATCTTCATTATCTTATTCATTTTCTCTCCAATTCAAAATGATGGGATATGTTCTTTCACAAACCCCTTACTATCCTAATAATTTATAAATTTTTAGACACCCGTTCAAATTTAATTAAAACCTCCCATTAACCTTTATGTGTCCCTGTTATGCTACCAAAATTTTACTGTGATTTTCCTTGCCAAATAATTGTGTAGTGGATAACCATACCCATTTACTTTCATGGTTTTTCACATTTATAACCATATAATTCATTGATTGGGGAATTTAATGTATTTAATGAAAACACCATTATCATGGGTTTATATAAAATTAAAAATTTCATAACGCATATAATCAATATGGCACACTTATTCTTGTACATGACATGATAATGATTAGTGCACACAGATAGTGCTCCAATGCATTTGGTATTGTGTTAAACTCATGAGATGATATGTATAGTCTGTTGGATGTTATAAATATCTAATTAAAATATTTTTTCTTGTTGGTTATCCTTGAATTATTATTATGATTTCATTTCTAAATTTGATTCTAAATTCCCATGTTGCCTTTATGTGATCATGATATATTCTTCCTCATTATTCATATTTATGATTCCCACCCATTTTATGTCCCATTTATATAACTATTTTCTAACATGTAATGAAATATTCATGTAATTCCTTATTTTTTCCTTTAATAGTATTTATATATCACCCCTTTTTTATGTATGTCCCTTTGTTATCACATATAGTTTTAGAGGATTGATGATTTCTAGGAGCATATTATGGATGTTTTTAAGAATTTAGTTGTATCCTATGTTCATGATGTATTGTTATGTACCTAATTACCAAATAATCTACAGTTATATAATGTATGGGTTGTATTATGTGTAATATTATGTAATCTGTCATGAATTAAATTTTAATGAAGACATGAGATGTGACTATGTGAACTATCAAATCGTTAATTAATGAATGAATTATTGAATGATGCATATTTCTCAAACATCTACATCCATATAGGAAGAATAAAAATGTTTCTAGATCTATTTGGTAACTATTTGTGGGATAATATGAACAAGTAGATCATAGATTATACTTCAAGGTGTCGTGTTTTCCATAAAGGGAAAGCTGAAAAGAAAAAATCTAAGGGGGTGATGCAACCATTAACCAGACCAACATGGATATAAGAAAACATAACCAAGGATGTTATTCCTTTTATTTTGAAGACATAAAAATGAAATATTTCTGCATATTATGTGGTGGATCTATATACAATGATTTCCCACTTCATTTCAATAAAACAAGACTTATCACTCGATCAGTATGGAATGATATACATTACGGAAGTGTTAAAGATGCATGGAACACCACAATTGATTGTATCTAATGAAAATATATGATTTACATACATGTTTTGAAATAGTCTACATCCCTCTCTACATACTGATTTGAACTTTATCATGGATTATCACGCTTAAAATGGTTGTCAATCTGAGTGGACTATCTAGAGAATTGTGGTAATTTGGAGAGCATGGTAAATTTAAATCAAAGGATGATGGGATAAACATATTCCAAGGTTCATTTCTCATACAATAATAGTTTCCAATCAACATCCAATTGACTCCCTATTAATCCATTTATGGGAAGTGGTGTAGAACTCTTATATACTAGGATGATGTTGGGAAATAGAAACTGTTAGGTCCAAAAATGGATGACTAATTAGTGGATATGGTCAATTATATTCAACAATACATCAGGGATAAACTAATAAAATTAATATATATATTTTATATAATAATGAATATATTTTCTCCTTATTATTGTTATATTAGAACTTATTTTGAATTTCATTGGACAAAACAGAAATTATATTTTGGGGTAATCTGTAATTTCAATTAAGACATTACATTTTAAGAACTAAATAATTTTTTCAATAATTTATATTTGAATAAAATATTACAATAAAAATATATCTAGTTATTCTATATTATAAAATAATAATATGAATCCAAATATAATTTTAATAAGGGTTCAAGAATTATAATTCTCAAAAAACCTATCATTTCATAATAAATGTCAAATATGTTTTAAATTTGAAAATTATTATATTAAAAAAATTATTTTGATAATATAAATATTATTTATATAATAATAAAATTGAATATATAGAGTCATGATTTTTTCATAACATTATGAAGTAGTTTAATTTTCAGGTAAAAATTAAATACAATATAAATATACTAAGTGTATTATGGCATTATAATGACCCAAAAGTTATTTAATAAATTAAATAAAGGGTATACACAACCAAATGTTTGTTTCCCCTTTAAAATGTTTTTATTTTTATGTTATTTTATTAATTTTATAAGGCCTTTATGAATCATCTGAAACCTATATCAGTTATACTGGTCCTAAAATCACTTTTTTAAGAACATGAATCACTTCCACATCACGATGGGTGATATTTTAATAAGTTTGTTCCTTGTCCTTATTAAATAAAGAAAAAATACAATTTTATAGAAACCATGTGGCAAACATGGGGTGGTTTGTGGTTTCTACTACTTTATAATATAGGGTCTAAAACCAAATTTTGGGAAATATTAAAGAACACACCTTTATTTTCATATATATACCCACCCATGTTCCAATTCCACTTCACTAAAAAAATTTATAGAATCACCTTACTCAGAAAACCCCTCTATGGAGTTCTCACAAGGTTACCCCAATCTCTCAATAATCTCTTCCTAATTTTTTTGAATCATCCTATCAATGTAAGGGATACTCTCCTTCTATTCTTAATTCAATCATCTTTATTATCATATTCCCATTATCTCTGATACCTAATATTGGGATATGTTCTCCCATAACCCACTTACTAACCTTATTATTTATAAATGAAGAGATACCACTTTTAATATCATTAATCAATCCCAAGAACAGTTATGTGTCCCTATTATGATGGAAAAACGTCACAATGATTTACTATTCAAAAAAATTATGTAGTGAATACTCATACACATTTTCAATTAAGTGTGTTCACCGTTATGAACATATAATTATTTTATTGGGGTGTAACCTGTAGGTAATCAAAAAAATTATCAATATATTATATTTGATGAAATATGTTCTTATATATATGATATATGTTGAAGACATATGCATGTAAATGCAATGACTATGAAAGGAATAGCTAAATTTATCTCCAATGAATTGTGTAATGTTTTATTATCATGATATTTCATGTATTGTGGGTGTAAGATTATATTAAGTAAAAATGGTTTCTTATATTTTAACATTTAATTATTCATATAATTTCCAATTAATATTTTCTACAACCTTCCCTTGTTTCAATTATGTTATCATTCCATATCATTTTCCATTATTAGCATTTATAATTCTAACCCCTATTTTGTATCATTGATATTCATATTGTCTAAAATGTAATAATTTCGTCATTTTATTCAAAAAATTCCCTTACTATGATTTATATATTACCCCTTTCTGATGCATGTCCCCAGGCTAGAACATTAATTCATAGAGGACTGATGATTTCATGTAGAATGTTAAGATGTTTTTAATAATGTTATTGTATCTTTTGTTCATGATGTCATGTTGGGTTCCCAATTCCCAAATACACTAGACATAGTGATATTTAAATATGTATTATATATAATATTATGTAATTAATTGTGAATTATTGTGTAATAAAGACATGGGTTTCCAAACTATGATAGAAATAAACCAAAATAGCAATATCACAACCTATGTAATTGGGATTTCCCTTATACATGGGTTAAAAACTCCCAGGAATAGGATCAGTACAAAATTTTAAGTCATTACTATTATCCTATCTAATATTGTAACATTATTTCAAAATAATTATAGGCTCATATACCACTTTTTAGTGTCTTATCCACAATTCACTCATAAGTAACCAAACCATGTTGGCCACATGGCCTCAATCTTTCTTACCCATATGCCAGAAGATACTTCCTTATAGAAAGGGCTTGTGGTATGTTATTTGGGAGACTATTCCCTAATGTATAATTTTACCATAGTAGTATAATAAAATGATAAATATTTTAAGAAATAAAAAATAACTAACATTGGAATAATACACAATCCATATAAAATATACATACTGGAATAAAGTAAATATCATATGTGATATGATGCTCATGTCATATGATATACAAAATGGGAAATAGGTGTAGAGTCATATACATCATGCTATGTAGAAATAAAAAATTACAGTGAAATGTATAAAATATAATCATATGAAGTATCTTATTACTCTACTATTATACTTCATCCTTAGTAGACAATGAACAATCCATAGTCGAATGCTTCCCATTTTAACTTCTGACATCTATATGTTTTTTTTCAGATACCAACCAGTAGACCGAGCAATGTGTGATATATAATCATTATCAAACCACTAATATTGTCTACTAAAATTGATAAGTTTCACATAAAATTATATTTTCACATGTATACTAATGTATGTGAGAATATAAACTATAACGGGACAACTTAGGTTCTTAAAGAAAACCAGGTTGCAACTACCTGCTTTTTCCTAATCCGTGAGATCTCCACATACCAGCCAATATGTGTGTGTATATATAGTCAATAAGCGTCATGACATGTAAATAACTTTATATATTTATAATAATACTACTTCTAATATCCAATATTCATGTTGTAAATCAGGTGTCTATGAATATTATTATGAATCTCAACAAATATCAAGGGACTCCACGCATGGATGTCATAAACCATACATCATGCCCATAAATCACTATGTAAGACTCTATTACAAATTGTAACATCTAATTATTGATTCCATGCTTATATATCACATTTAATTTGGGAAACCATGCTCTTACATCACATTTCAATTATGTCACCATGACCAGTTATCACATTCATGTGGGATGCCATGATTTTACATTATATTTTAATTGGGACACCATGTGTGGTTATTATATTAACATGGGATTCCATTCCTTCCATTAAATTTATTTTGGAGCACCATGACTTGGTATCACATATATATGGTATAAATTTTTCAAGTATTGTAAATACATTTGATTCTATTTGTATAAATCACATTTAAATAATAAGGTTGGTAATGCTTCAATTACAAACCAACGGGTAAATTAAAATTCATTTTACATACCATATAAAAAAGATAAATACCCTTTATTCATATATGAGTCATTTAATTTTTTTTATATCATTAACATTACATATAATTATTGGTTTTAACATATTTAGTCATCATTACATGACCACTAATAATTTTTTCCATCCCTTTAAACATTCAATAATTAATGTTCATCACATGGTTACACCCTAATGGGTGGTACTTGTTTTGGTGGGAGGCCTCCGACCATATAAAAAGTATATATTGGGACTTCCTATAGTGGATAAAAATTTAGATAAATTAAATTTTAACATTAACAAAACACATAGAATTAATGGCATGAGGAATGAAAACACATTCTATAAAATAACTTGTCTTTGGGTAAAAAGTATTATACTCCCTACCATATTACTATAGACAACCCCTCATGAATTATATATATTTAAATCAAGCTAGTATGGAATAAATGAGAAAAGTAGAAAAATTTATGAAATTTGGTCATATTATCTCACACCAAAATATCACCAATGATGGCGATATAAATAGATAAATTAAAGAATATGTGTTTAGCTCTTCCCGAACACATCCAACTACCCTACTGGGAAGGAATTTCCCACCGAACAAAGATCCTAGTTCAATTTTGGGGTGGAGGATTGAGGAAGAATCCCACACCTGGGAGAGGTGCTACATGTGAATGAGGAGGAAAATAGGGGAGAAAACATAATTGAATTCAAAGGAAATGGAATTTTTACATCTTTTATGAGGCGCGTAGTTTGTTTTTAATGTTTTCCAAAACATGCACTGAAACTATGTAGAACAACTAGTTAATTGAAACTATGGGTGACTCCCTATGTTTTAGGTTTAGTAAAACCATATTAACCCTTTTGGGTTACTATAAATCCTCACATAACCATGTGTAATGGGGTCTATAATTAAAATATCTATATATCCCTTTTCAATTTTCAGTTGCACCCGCATGGTTGAGTCACACAGTATCAATTAACTATTCTTGAACCATGTAGTCAAGCCTTTCGTGGTTAAATTTTTATTTCAAAGACTTGAATGAGACATAGAGTCTTCTGGACCATTTTTAATACTCTTAACCACATTACTAGAATCATGAAAGGGTTTTTTATTTTAAATAATGAATTTATACCTCTTAAAAAATTGGGATGTTTCATATAGAACGCAAACGTGTGGCAATAGAGTGTAAAAGAAAAGTCAAGGATGTCATTTCTAGATAAAAAAATATACATTCCAGGGAAGAGGAAGAGACTTCAATGTTATTAGAATAACATTAGGGTGTAAATTACATGTTTTGATAAATGTTATTAATTTTATAGCTGAATTAATTTTAATTTTAGAATCCTTTCTTATATTAATTTACAATAAATAAAAGTTTCCAATTAGGAAGATACATGTTATTTCTTTGTTCTCTATCCCCTTTTAGCATAAATATATTCTTTATCATTAAATTCATTATGATTTTATGAATTGTTATTCATTTAATTATAAATTATTGATAATATTTAAAACATTAAAAGAGTAATGTAATAATAAATGACTCCAAATGAACATTAAATTGAGATGGGTTTTGTAAACCATAACTCATATGAACAAGAGTTAAATAACAAGCAAAAAATCAATCATCAATCGGTATGTTATGCACTCACAGATTAATATAGGTTACGATGATATCTGTTGTTTATATACCATTATAATAAGTTATGTTAAAACTATTAGTTAAAATAATATATTGCATTATATTCTATGGAGCTTGTGCTCTCGTATAGATATAATTGGGTGAAATACACAATGGTTTTACAATCACTATATGCTAAGGCTATTTAATTTTTATATTAGGGGTTTAATGACACAACATGTTTGAAATTTTAAAGGCTTATTTCTTAAAATAAAAAATGGTCATCAGGGTTCAAGTATCCTGACATTAAATATTATTATATAATTCACTAATCATTAAACCAACTTGTATGTCAAAAAGCGAATTATTCAATAAATTTTACCTAGATCCATTGACCTATAAGGAATAGATTTACATTTTCTAGGTCTATATCAATGTCCCCATAATAATTTTTTATGTCTTTTAATGACATAATGATTTCCAAATAAGTGAAAAGTAATGTTTTAGTAGGTGGTATCTTCGAATTTTCGAGAAATCCCTTTATAGGATTTCATCGTAAAAATATTTTCACATTTTTACATATTCAAAACAGATTAATTTTTTCCCATGATTTTCATGATACTAAACTAGTGATAAAATATTCATAATTTTCTCTGGTTAGACTTTTAGTGTTTTCAACCAATGAGGAATATTTGAATCTATATTATAAAGGCTTGTATGTCAAACCAATTAGGACGATGATTAAGGCTAGACAGTTATGACCCAAATAAATTTAATGTTTAATTTCATATGGATTTGACCAAACAATGAGGTATTCCAGAAAAAATAAGGATCGGATAAACATAATATGATTTCATGGCCTAAAACTAGTATTAACTACCTCATAAACAGATAAATAGAGTTTATGGTAATGGCGTTTATGCTAAAAGGGAAAGATATAATAATTTAAATACCTTTTTTACTATGGGTGATGGGGATTTAAGTTTTAACCTAAGCAGTCAAAATTGAGAATTAGGTAAATGATAATTGGAAGTCTAGATAACCATCGACTCTATTAAAAATGATGTTTCCATTACCATAATTGTAAATAAAAATAATGAGGATGATCATTATCCAAAATTTAATAAATAGTTATAGATTAATTCTGTTGAAGGAATATGGAATTATGGGATCTTCCCTATTATGGTTATAATATACCTCACTCTAAAAATATGTGTGCTAAATACATAGTGTATCCTCTAAAACCAAACATATGGGACTTTCAAGATTTAATTTACTCATTTCCAGTAGCTATGCACAATTTATGGTGATTTAAATACTCAATCATCAATATATGATACATAAATATAGAATATTAAGAAGGGAATTTTAACACTACATTTGATGACCGACCAAGAATGGTTTGTTATTGAATATTAAGAGGAATGTATGTGGTTGAGTATTTTTGGTTGGGTATATAAAAGAATGTTCATATGTTAATCATTATCCTAGAATAAAAATAATCACGAAACAAATAGTTCTAATGATAAAATACATGTTATTATTTTATGCAGTCAAATATATAATTACCTAGTGTTAATTACTAGGCTATATATTGGAGGGAGGATCTACTAAAAATAGAATCTATGTCTTGGTATAGGAATATTGACCCATAAATCACTACATAACCTACGATAAGTGGAATAAATCCATTTATACTTATTATAAATATATGTTACTTTCATCTATCTCATATTCAAGTGAGTTAAAAAATAATTTATTCTAGTTTTGAGCCATGTATGGGAAACCTGATGTGAAATTATTTTAAAAATCAGGATGTGATTTAAAAATGATGATTGATTTTTTACAATTCAAATTAGGTGATGTGGATATCTCTAGATATCCAATAATAATATTTATCAACACACAAATGGTTCTTAGTCATGATATAAAAGCTCTCAACCCAACATAAGGTTAATAAAGGGAACCAATTACATGAACTAAAGTAAGATGCAGTGTTGGGATAGTGAGGAAGAGTCAAATGAATATTAAATTTGAATTTATGTTAAATATAGATGATTTTGACATCAATATGTATCCTATAATAATAGTAATCAATCCACATATAGTTTTTTGAAATATTAAATTTATTGATCTTGATCATATATAATAGAAAATGAAACTATAGCACCCTTGATAAAAGATTTTGAATGAAACCTAATGGTTATTAGTGAGGTCTCAACCACTATGATGTATTGACGATTTAAAAATGGATTAAATTTTTTAATCAAAGGAATGAGATATGAACATCACTATATATATTTTATGTATATGAATTAATCAACACATGATTCTAAATAGAGGGTATTTTTTCCCAAGTGTATGCTTGTTGATAAAATCATTAGACTATGAACTATTATATGGATTTTGATCACTTGTATGAGAATGAGGTCATATTAAAAGACCCCACCAGGTAGGTAATTTTCGTTGAGAATGGTCCATCATGTCATTAAATTTGATACCATGTGATATAGATGATATGTCACATTGTTTAACATTATTTAACTAGAACATAGGAGTCAGGTAGTTTAGGGTTAGAAGATAAGGACCTTGATGATTTTTTGTTTATGAGTGTGCATCTAGAACAATTTAAAATTTGTTTAATGTATTGAAAAATATAATTTCATATAATGTTATGAGAAGTATATATTAATAGACATTTTCTTAATGGAATTCATGGTATAATGTCAACTTAATTTGATTTGGATATATTCTCTACAAGAGGATTACATATGTATGATATGAGGTCCTTAACATTTTCACTAATAGAGAGGGATTATTTCTAGGTTTCATTATTTTCTCAATTAAAATACCAAAACTTGTTGATCTAATTCGTATAAGTTATCAATTTTATTGATCTCACATGAAAAAATGTTCTAACAGACTCTGTGGTTATGTAGTGTGTGTAATATTTGCTCATTCAGTATCTCAAATTCATTATATCATATCTAAAATGAATTTTCATCATATAATAGATATGAAAATTAATTTTTATGCTATAAAAAGGTACATCGATGGGTAGAAAAACTTCTCCCTCATTTACTATCGATTATAGTGTTTCCTATGTGGTAATGTGATTAATGGGGTGATAAGTCCATGTTTTTAAATCATTGTCAGCCCGAGTCATTAAAATTTGGTGTAATCCTTCTTTTCAAATATATTATTTCAGTATGACATACCAAAAATATTTTGGGTTATGCATTATTTGAGAGTATAAGTGGTTTGATCATCCCTTAAGGGTTTTTGATGCCTAGATCTGAAATATTATAAACATATAAGAAATTTTTTTTGAATCATTTCCTATAATAAAATTACTTTTGGTAACCACTTTACAAGAAATCAATCATAAAAATTATAATTGTGGAAATATGTATATATCATAGGTTCATTATCTTTATTTCCTTAGTAATTTTATTATGGTTTAATGAAACAGAACTAGGAACTTTTGTAATTTTTCATCATTAATGGTGGTGATAACTGTTATGAAGTTTGGATCAGTCCCAAGAGAGGGAATTCCTATATATCCAGGAGAGTAGGCTCAAAAAACATGTATATGAGTTCCAACTAATGGGGAACATCATACAATTGAATGTCATTTCACATGGACTAAGGTAGTTCCTTATAAAGTCATGTATTATAACCATGAACTATAGGGTGTTGAGATTATACCATATAAATGTGTTGTATATATCTACGTTAAAAGAACCTAGATCTTGTGTAGTCTTAGTTTCATAGGTTAGGGCCTTATGTTAGGATTGGTCTATGTAGATTAATATCATATGGTAAGGATTCTTGCATCATGGAAGGGGAGAGGAAAATAATAATAGGGTCTTATTCTTGAGTTTCCTCATTCAGATTCATCATGAAAATTATTAATTAGTTAACTGATGATATTGTTGTACGTATATGTGATTTGATTCATTGAGGAGAGGTTGGGGCCCCTATATTGTTGGTATATACAAAGGAATGTTTGGGACATGTTATATGTTCATCAATGAGGATATGATTTTGGTCAACACCTAGTATGAGGAAAGAATATGTATACACATTTTTTCTATTTATTTTTGACATAAAAGGATGATTAGACTCATAGGGAATCATTCTTGGTGAAGAATATTTTTTGGTTACACAAAGAAACCAATTCTAGTTCAACCTGGAAGATAACTTGGGTGAAGGTGGGTTAGGGGTTTACATAGAATTACATACCCATATTTGTATGACTAACTGATGGGGTACGAAGTGATGAGATCATCAATGATAAAATGGATGAGGAAGGAATCTATAAAAAAGGTTCATATGTGGTTCTCTAGCTCACTTTGGTCACCAAAGTGTCTCATTTCATATTGGGGATGACAAAATGGTCAAAATGTGACTGCGATGATGATAATTGTAAGAAAATAAATATTTTATGAAATTTGAAATTATAATAACATTTTTTATTGATATAATTTGTGATTATAAACTTTTGGAGGGGAATATATATATTGGATAAACCCACTAATGATTTCTTATTAAATTAATTCATCATCAAATTGGTGTACCCTAATATAAATTACTTTGTCATGTATACCAAAAGGAAATGGAAGAGGTATTACAAGAGTGATATTTTTAGTGTTTTTACCATGGGAAATGAAATATAGTAATCTTATTTGATGAATTCATCCCTTTTAGATGACCTGGGAGATTGAAGGTGTGTAAATATTCATAAAAAAAATATTTTAGTTCTTTAGAAAAATCACCATTAAGGGGTTTCATATTTCATGACTAGCTACCATTTTGTGTAGGATAAAATGTATTATAAGAAATCCTATTTTTGTATATTTTTTTTATGTGAGTGGGTAATTTATACAAAATCTATAACATTTAAGATTATTGGGTTACAAAAGGATTATGCGAGCAACCCTCTATAAAGGAATCTCAATTGAGTCATTTGTGAAAGACATTATACGAGATCCCCAATGGATATATTATATTAGATAATAATTATATAGGAATACTTTAATTATTCTACTCCCCTTTACATTAGGTCCAAATAAAGATTTTAAATGATTGGTTTTTTTGAGGGATCGTAAGAACAAAATGCTTGAAAAATGATGTGATTTCTCTCTCAGAGCTCATTTTTGAGATTTCTCCTAGAGTATTGTTATTATTATTCCCATATTGATATGTTTGTTGAGATATTTTTAGGTAATGATTCCTAAAAACACTCCCAAAATATATCTTCACATTAGATGTATGTCATTATGAAGGATGATCATTTCAGTCCTGTGCGGTGAAAATCTTATCAAGACAAAAATAATTTTAAATTTGATGGCACAAATTGACACATTACTATGGGAATATAATATGGTTGTGAAGGATAATCCTATAGAAGTTTCAGATGAAAGCTGGACACAAGTGAATTATGTGGCTGTGAATGATGTTTTCCATTTTTCCATACAAATTTTCCTATCCTCAAATATATTATGTAGACATTAAGGAGTTATGAACCAATACTGCAGATGATTTCCTTCCAAGAATGATCATATTTCCATCATAGAAAATTTCTATTTGATAATTTTTAATTCTGTGATATATACAATACCTTTTTACCTTTTTTTGGGTGATATCATCTTTCATGGGAGTAAAAATAACCTCCCCGAAAGTTTGATCTGATCAAAATTAAGAGGATTTAATTCTAAAGAGAAAGATTAAACATGTAAAATTTTATATTGTGCACATAAGATCTGCCACCATAAGTAGTGGAATTAGAAATTGGATACACACATCAAATAGATGTACCCACTATACCAGGTTGAAGAATCCGAAAATTTGAATATCTAATATTCCATTGGTTTCTATAATCAAACATTAACTGATTTATTGATCTCAGCTAAAAAAATCTCATTATAGATTCATTTTATTCTATCATTATAAGTTTTAATCATTTTGATGATCCACCATATATATGATGAATTAAAACATTTTCTATAAAAATATATCCAACATTTTGACTCATGTGTTTTCTCAACATTCAATATATTATAATTTATTAAACTCACAAAGTGTAATATCATAATAAATAAATCCACCAAAAAAATATAACAGATTTGATTGGGAAAATTATAACTTTACAAAATTGGATTCAATGGTGATATGAATGAATGAATCCATTATATTTTAAACATGTTCACTTGGATGAATCAAGGTGATATGTATATGGTGTCACATATACCATACACATAAGTCAAGGTGATTTCATGAGATAAAGGACTATGATATTTGGTTACCTATTGAATGTATAATCATATATAGATATTTGGTGGATCATGTGACATTATGATAAGATAATATTCTCCCATTATGGTATTTGAGTGATTTGAATAACTTACTGTGATGATAATATTATGGGAAATCAATGAA
Source organism: Viscum album (assembly GCA_963277665.1). Lineage (NCBI taxonomy): Eukaryota > Viridiplantae > Streptophyta > Magnoliopsida > Santalales > Viscaceae > Viscum > Viscum album. Next base: position 36,368,189 of record OY728157.1, on the reverse strand, counting down.
TGGAAATTATAAATCTAAAATGGTCTCAGGTACCTAGAAATGACACCATAATGTATTTTTCCCAAATTATCTGAACAAATTTTTAAGGGATAAAAGAGTTATCTACCATTTTTCTTGGTTGATGGACCAATTTATCACATCTAGACATTTACCGGGATAGAATGGCGTACTCCAAATGCACTATGTCTTTTCACATTATTTTAGTCCAAGACATTGCCTAATCCATTGATGGGTAAACATTTAGTTTGTAGGAAAATTAATTTTTATCAATTTTCACTTTTTATAATTCAATCCTGATATAATTTGCATGTTTTACTTTTCCAAAAAAAATTAGAATTTTCTTTGTTGATGTATGTTGAATACCAAGATGGAAGATAATTGATTTATTCCCATGATTCCATTTATGGGTTTTTATCTGAGTGAGTAATATTTCTATTTCCTATAGAATCTTATGGTCATATATGTGAGACTATTTATTTTAGTGTTTATGATCAGATGGAATTGAAAAAAATATGAGGTATTCTATATAGAAAATGATAGGTGATGACCTTTCATGAATTGAATCCTAGTTGTGATATAAACCAACTTAGATAGGGGTTCATACATTCGAAGGAAATTGTGATCAAATTTAAATTTTTTGTAATGTAATTTCACGGAGCATTGAATAGAATATGAATTGAATGGTTATGAATCTATTATATAAGAAAGTAAATCTGAAATGGTTTACATTATATGATGTCATATTTCTAAGACCAATTATGAGAGGGTGGAAAAACAATATTGAGATCTAGATCCAGGAGTTCTATTACACCATTGAATGTGGAATGTGAAATGATTAAATCCATAATTAAATTAATGGAGTTTGAATGTGATGAAATGGAATAAGCTTGATGAGGATAGTTTATAATAATAACTGATTGATAAATTCCACTATAGTGTTATTAAAGGAACATGGGTTTAGTGTAAATTCTCTTCAAGATGCAACATTCTTCTAGTATGCAGTCTAGATATATGGAACATATATAATTACCCAGAATAAGTATCGTTTTTATTAAAATTCACTCATTACCAATATCCATAAAAAATTTATGGTTTTTAAAAAAAAAACTCATTATATAATGGGTAGTCTATGAGAAGGGGATATACAAATTTAATTAGATAAATCTATTTTCAAAACTAATAAAGGTTAGGTTATTTATGGATGTTTAATAAGAGTGTAAGTGGAAGAATATATATTGTTGGGTGCTATATATATGTCAATGAAATAACTGTGATTCATGTAATCATAAAATTAAAGACACCTATAATTATTGTAATCTTCCAAGAAGAGTATCTCAATTTATGTTATTTTTTTAATACAAGATGAATTCCATGATATTAAGGGGTAAAAGAAAATGATACCGAAATTTCACTTTTTAAATGGTAATGATGAAAATATTAGTGTCATCAAGGGAGTTTCAATATACTTTAATAGTGTTTTGAGTGGGTTCCCAATATCCAACTCATTTTCAAAAAATTGATCTCCATTATACATATATAGTTCTATATATAAATCTTTTTATTCCTACCATAATTATGTTGATTCTTCTCTATCCACTACTTACATGGAAATGATCATAGATTAAATGTCATATCAATAGGTTATAGTAATTCGCGATAATAATGAGAACCTTCAGACACTATAAAAGTAATCTTAAATATATATCATGTGATATACATATATATATAACATACATGAAACATATAATCTCAGACTATTAGCTAAATAAAGGTCATAAGCATTGAGTCACCATTAAATAAAGTTCACAATTGGTCATCTCAAGAGGATGAGATTATAAGGATAGACCCACCAATCAAAAAAACACATTTTTTATGTGTCGTTGATTTTTCCTATTTATGAATAGGTGTATTGGTCTCCAAAAATGAGACCATTATAATTGTTTACCATTTGATCATGTAATTTAATGAAAGGAAAAAACCATGACCTTAATTCCATGATGAGGGAACTTTTTTTGGTGAGTAATTCAACATATGGAATTTGATGAATGATCAAGAAAAAATTGTATACATCTAAGTTGAGGAAGAGATATATGTTTGTTCCATGTTTTCCATGATTATAATATATTCATTAAATCCATGTCCATGGTACAATAAGTTAATTAAATCAAGTAAGGTCAAAAAATATATAAAGAAAAAAAGGTTGATGGCACAAGTGTGTATCCTTTTTTATGATATATTACAAGACAATGAGATTATATTAAATTGAATGTATTTGTAGGATGTAGTCATAGATATGAAATGTATTATATCCTTAAGAGATATGATTTGTTTCAATAGTTCACTCTTGGCTTTTTTTTGACTCACAACTATCGATATGAGGACCTAGAGGGATATACACTTTGTGTATCAACAAGTTTCACTTATTCTAATGAATATGAGTTTATGAAAAGGTGGGCCCCATGTGCTAGGGATAGTTAATGTCTGAGTACAATTGACCATAATAAAAATTATTTCAATGTTATTATTTAGGATTATAATAATATTGACTTAATTTTTTGAAAATCTATTCAAAATATTTTTATCATTGTACTGGTTACAAGAAAATAATTTTTTTTGAAAGAACATATAATTTTTAATGTTTGTTAAATTACATGGGATGATTATGCGATGGGTTAATGCTTCACATTTTATCACATAACATTTTTCAGTGTTACAAGTGAGTGATAAAATATTTTTTACAGTTATTACATGTTTATTAATCCATACATGTGTGAAAATATATAAAATGAAGGTTATTACTTTATAGTGACCAATATAATTTATAAAGTATAACCTTCATATAAAATATCATTATAACCAATTAAATATTTAGATTCAAAATTTCTATGATTTTTTGGAGAATATATCCTTTCCAATCATCTTAATTTATTCGAGAGAGATTCAGAAGAAATAACAAGGTCAGATCGATCACATCATCCTGATCGAGTTTTCATTCTTTTCTCGATCGAAAGAACATTATAAAGAAAAGAAATTTTCCGTGCTAGCGCCATTGAAAAAAATAACTATGATCCATGAGTTGTGGTAGAAGTTTATATAATCTAGAGGACACCTAGCTTTAAACCATTCATCCACGACACATTGATAGTGAGAAAATAAAATTTGTGAATTCAAATGAACAAGGTACCATTTATGATTTTGTGTTATTTTATTTTTTATTATTAAATTGAATAAAATTTGATTATTTAAGAAATAATTACATGGGGTATTTTTATTTAGTTTTTTTAACAAGAATAAAATCCCAAATCCTTAAATTGTGAAAGATTCATGCTTTTGTTTTTCCCTGGGTTCCTTCGATCGGTATCATAGGAAATGTGTAATTATTTAAGACTTATTCATTGAAATTTTAATTAAAAATTATAATTTTTTAAAATTTGTTTTTAATATGATCTTAGGTTTACTGATTACATGTTGATACAACTTCATATCATCAATATATAAAATATTGAAAATCTATGGTATTTATTTAAAATTTGTGAAGAAAACTAATGTTTTCATACATTAATGATTATCATTGTGACAGATTTTTAGCCAGAACACAACGAGAATAAATTTTTTGGTAACTATATATACTAAAAATAATTTTTTCATTAGGAATAGAATCCTACTATGGATATTTATTTCATTTCTAAAAAATCAAAAAAAAATGAACCAAAAGGTTTTATGGGAAGCCTATACAAATAATCCATGGGAATCTTACATAAAAACCTGACATTATTTGACTTATATATATATATATATTATAAAATATATATTACATAATATAGATATTATAACATTACATATTTATGGTGTGTTTGTTTGTATTTCGTTAAAAGGATACCTTCTCTCAAGCTAGACTAATTTGTTCAGGGTCTGAACAGCCAATCCTTTTTAACCCATTACAAGTCATAAATTAATTTCCAAATAAATTATTTAGGTCCAAATATAGCTGAAAAATTAGGTAAAAATTCTATGAATTAAAACTAGTTGACTGAGAGTTATGAAAATTATGTTGGGTGTTGTCGGATGTATCGATATTTAAATAAAATTATTCTAATGGAAGTTAATGCATTAAAAATACTTTTGTATTGATTTGTAGGAAATTTAAATTTTCATATACAGTATAATTGCATGTTGACTGATCATGAGATGATACCAACTTGTGTATTTTTAGTTTAAGATTTATTTTGTGTAATTATTTCATTTCTATTTTACAAATAGTAATAACACTATTTATTGATGATTTGTTTATGATCCCTTTATCAATAATTTTTATATGGTTATGTATGTCCATATTGAAGTGATAAAATGAAATTTATCAACCAAAATTCTCCTCACCTACATATGAGTATACATTATGAAGATCAGAGGAATTCGTTGAAAAGAGGATCGAGTCGAGAGTTGGTGTAAATCGAACAACTAAATTGTATGGGTGTTGTGGGAACTAAAATTCATGTCAGGTATTCATTTTCATAATTTCTCTATATTCGTGGTTAATCCATTATTCACTCGATGTATTATTTGATATATAATTTCCCATGATTGAAACATTATTTACTTGTTCTATCATGTGCATGTTTTAATATTTTTTGAACGTCTATTTTTATGAGTGACAATATAATATAATAATTAACAAGCATGAAATGATAAAATGAAAATGTGTGATAAATATTTTCTATTTAGCATCATTCTCAAGTTTTTGTCTTATTCACATAGAGAAAATAATATTATGAAGAAAATGATTTCGTTATCCAAGATAAATTTTTAAATACCTCAGAGACAATATTATGTCACTAAACATCATTCATCACTTGAATTTGGACAAAATAGAAAGTTCGAGGTTCTCATAGGCCCTATTTGAGAGTGCCTCTTACTAATGTGGGATTTTTTGGTATAATAGTTTGTAAACATACCTAATGTTGATGAAATAGAGCATTAATATCTTTCTTATTGCAACTTCAGAATAAAATCTTTGAGCAGTGAAAAGTAATTCGTTGTAGGATATGGAACTCTACACAACAGATCAAGGAATCCGGAGTTAATTCGGGTGAACAATAGAATTCATAACCATAAATTCATAATTTAGTAGTCTGGCCATATCCTATACACTATGAGGTGATGTGTCAAGTATAAATTCCAAAAACATACTCAAACAATAGAATATTTTATTCAAGTAGTTGAGGGCTACTAGGATTTGATGAAATATTAGTAGTTGCTTAAAATTTTATAATTTCACAATTTCTATTGTAAATAAAGAAATAGTACTAATATTATATTTTTATTTATTGTATATCAAAGGGAGACCACGAAAAAAAAAACCATTGTAAACAATATTGGATTAAGAGAATATCCTAATTATCTATAACATTTGTGAGTGGTAGAAGCGCTTGTGCATAATATAATTCCTAGTGAATAAGCATTATCTATTGGAATAAAAACATCTTAATAATCCCCCTTATAAAGAAAAAAGGTGGTTATAGATAAATATATTAATAATTTAGATAATTCACTAGATGTTCATTGTTTCATGTTGTCGTCTATGTTTAGTTATCTATAGAAAATGTATAAGGAAAAATATTAATTCTAAATGTTATCTTATATACAACAAAAATTCTAGGAGAGAGTTTAACAAGAAAGATATGAGATATCTAGTAAACATTTTAGATATATTATATCATAAGGAAATCAAGAAGGACCTCATGTACTTAGGATAATAAAGTATATTGACATCCATGAGTCCCTTAGGATCGAATTGAACAAATTTCTAGAAACTAATCTCATTATTTCATCTATATCACATAATTTCTCAATTTTAAATGTTTATTATATTATTATTAAGATGAAAAATTAATTAATTTATTTTTTTGGCATTAATTATCGAATAAGTTAATGATATGATTAATTTAAACTCTTTAATTTTTTTGTGAACTGGAGGAGGAAAATTAAGGATAAATATTCAAGGGGTAAGTCTAATGAAATGTCACCAATGATCCTCCCATTCAAAAATACAAATATATAAAGGGTGTCAAATGATAATTATTTATTCTTATTTTCATTTACCAAGAAATGTCATTTGAAGATGAATTTTATGGTTGGGAAAAAGTCCCTTTTTACTTTATATAAATTATGTATAATTTTAATTGATTTAACTCTATCTATTACTACTTGTTGGGTAATGGATACTACATGTGCCTCACCAATTTTTATCAAAATACACAAAACAAGTAGACTCATGAAAATTTAAAGAGGTGAAGTTGTTATCCGAGCTGGAAATCTTGTTATTATAGCAGCCCAGGCAGTGGGATATTATAATCTTAATTTTCAAATTGGGATGGTTATTATACTAAATAATTGTTATTATGTACCAACTTTTACTAGAAACAAAATATCTATATCATGTTTTGACACTATGTGATTTTATTTCATGTTTGGAAACAATTTTTTTCTTATGTATAAGGATAACATATGTTATGGTGTAGAACATAATTATAGTGGATTTTATATACTTGAACTAGAAAATATTGTATTGGAAATAAATGTAAAATCATGAAAGATTGACTGATATCCTTCCCTCCTAGGGAACTGTAGTATAGGCCATGTGAATGATATTTTTTCATGAAAAATATATCTAGAATGTCATTTAGACTCCCTAGAGTAAAAACCTGTAGATGTATGTCTTTTTTTTACAATGTAAAATGACTAATTCACATTTTTTTGGGAAATGAAATAGAGCTAAAGAACCATTGGAATTGAATCATATTTATGTATACGGTCTATTTCTTGTAGAGTAGAGGAGTGGCCTTTCTTAATTAATTACTTTTACTAATGAATAGAGTAGATATAGATATATATATGTACTAATGTATAATATAGATTCTTTATCACGTTTATAAGATATCAAAATAATGTAGATAATCGTCTTGATAATAAGATTAAGAAAATGTAATCTTAATATGGTGGATAATATGTTAACCAAGATTTCATCGATCATTTAAATGATCTTGGGGTAATATCCCAACTGCCTCCTCCTTATACGCCTATATGGAATGGTCTTATTTAAAGGAGGAATCAGAAGCATCTTGACATAGTCATATTGATGATGGGTTATAAAACTTTATCGCTATTCATTGGGGAAAATGTACTAAAGGCTGTGGAATATGCACTAAATTGAGTTCCAAATAAATCTATAGATGGGATTCTAAAATAACCCAATCTTTTATTAATGAAAATTCCACATGGTCTAATTAAATGTCATATAATGTAAAATAGATATATAAAACATATTCACTTCCATGGTTTTATGTTTTCGGATTTTAAAATGGAGTTATGAATTGTCACTTTTTCTAATACAGATGTTGTACAGTGATCATATGATTAGTATAAATATAGAGACATAAAAAATCCAATTTACTCAGACAAAGGATGTGACATACTCATAGAGTATAATTCCTCCATATGAATCCCTTTTTTTAGAGCTCAGAAAGGAGGTGGTGTCACCGGGCTTAATTCTTGACCAACCCCAAGCTGATATTCAACATGTTAATCTTGAACAAAATCACATATGGGAGAAGCAGAAGTTAATAGAGATTACCACTTCAGTGATGTTATCTGAGCCGCCTAAGAGTCTTTCACCATCGCACACCATACTCATAGGTCGTATGTAGGTGTTATAAGGGGTTATGTAACAAGACACTATCATTGTGATTTTGAGCATTAGTTTTTTATAGAATACAAAATATACATTCATTTTATTATTGTTACTTTGTAAATGGTTTAAAAAGAACAAATAGTATTTTTATTTTATATTCAAATTCAATTAAGAAATTTATTTTCATAAATTAATGTATTTTTGAATTAAATGATATTTTAAAAAAAATATTATTACTAAATTAATTTTTATTAAATTTAAATGATCGTCTAATTTTTTTGAATGAAAATGTAATTTTAATTAATATTTGAAAGCTCTTTTTGTCAAAACCCAGGAATTATAATAAAATGTATCTTATTATTTTATAAGTAAAAATTAACTTTTTTATAAAATTATTTAGATAAAATGAATTTTATTATTGAAATTGAGTCATTGAAATTATAAAATGGTAAATTTTTCATAATTTTCTGAGAAAGTCGAAATTTTTGGAAAAATTAATTACCATTTAAATATATAACATGTTTTATGACATCATAATGACACAATAGTGAGGTAATAAAATACTAAAAAATATATTTTAGGTGAATATATGTTTTAACTTTTAAATATCGTGATTTTTTATTTTTTTTTATTTGACAAAGTCTTATTGGACCCTCCAAGACATATAAAACATTTTAACATTTTAAAATGATTTCCTTGAGAGTGTGACTCACATCTAAATAGGAAAGAATAATATTTTAACAAGATAAACCATTATCATTATTAAATAATGTTTCCCACTCCCCTTTTGAAAAACCATGGTATGTTTTTGGGTTTTGATAAGTTAAATGTGTATTGTCCAACTAATAAATAATAAATAATTCCTTCTCCATTCCTGTATAAACTCACTATATATCCCATTAATCTTTACTAAAAACATTTAGAGCTCAACCAAACCCTACCCTCCACTCACTATAATCCTCTAATGTCTCATAAATCTCCCAATAATCATCTATAAAGCCTCTCCCAAACCACATATATCACACTTCTAAAAAAGGGATTTCTTCCATTCTAATTATGCCCAAATTTTGTTATGTTGTTATACCCTTTTGATTTCAATTAAAAATGTTGGGGTATGAATTAACACCTCACCCACAATTCTATCCTTATTTTTTAATGATTATAGACCTCTTTAACTCAAATTAATGCCTCCCATGTACACTTGTTACCATGTCGTAATTCCATAATGAATTTCCCTCTTCAATTTTATATATAGGAAATTATTTTATATTATGCCTAAAAATTAGATTACATTTGCTAATATATTATTTCCAATTACTCCCTAACTGTCTATTTCATGTATAAATGATGAGATACCTCTTTCTCTCTCATAAACACATTTTACAATTTCTATTTAATGTCGTTATGCTGCTGAACTTACACAAATATTTCCTTCCCAACATCATGGTGTAATTGAATACCATAGCCATTTCTCTTTCATGTGTATTAAGATTTATGCATGTCTCCATGTTTATTGAGTACTTTCATTTATGTATTACACATCTTATATTCGTGTAATAAATTATGATGATTAATGAATCCATGTTTTATGATCTATGTGGCATAATTATGCATGCACTAAAATGTTTTTAAAGGGTGCGCCCTAGTAGCACTCCAATGCATTTGGTAAATATTAGTATCATGAAAATTAAAGTTAAATGAGGGTTTACTATATCTAATTCAAGTTTAATTGGTGTTTAATCTTTCTAATTCAAGTGTAATAAAGGTTTACTCATGCACCATGTTCAATGATACTTGGCCCATGCTAATATCATGTTAAATGTTGTGGCCACATTTCCTTGCAATGATAAACATGATATATCATGCCTTTATGTTCTTGTTTCTCATAATATTAGTTTTTATTCATAATTTTTAACATGTATTTTAATCTCCATTTTAGGCCTTTTTTTCTCCCTTATTGGGCTTTATATCTCACCCTTTTCACATGTTTTTACTCATGTTATCCCATGAAATTTTTTGTAGAAATGAATTTTGTGGTCATGTAATTGAAGTTTTCAATAATGATTTTGTATTTTTTATATTAAGTGGTCATGTAATATCCATAATTTTCCAAGACACTAGACCTCTATATCCTCAAATTAGACTTAAGTTCATTTTTAAATAATAATCCTTGTTAAAGTGTGTAATAAAGATCAGGGTTGTTACAGTTGGTATTAGAGGTTAGGTTTAGTTATTTCTGAGATTATGATTAGAAAAACCTAGTGAACGCTTTACGGATAAGACTACGTATAATAAAAACGTCTCTAATTCTTTTGAGTATATAGTATGTGGTTTATCAAGAAAATACATCCATTTGTGGATACGAACAAATAGAGGTGGCTCTGGCACAGATGTATCTAAGGATAAAACCCTAAAACACTCCTCTGAGCTAGACATGAATAGGAAATGGTGAATGATAATGGGCCTTTATACACACTTCTTTATGACACTCCCAGGGAATATACATTGGTAAATTAATAATACTAGTTTGAATAATTATTAAAGGAATAAAAAATGCCCCTAAGAATATATATTGGGAAGTAGATCATAGATAACATATATTGAAGTCTATAAATTCATAAGTTGTGAAAATTAATGTAATTTAAAAGTTATCCCTTTTTCCATTGGATTCCCTTTCTTTGTTACCCTTAAATTTCCATTCATTCCATCCAATGGCTGGTAATATGAGGAATCTGGCTAACAACTGATGAAAAGATCAATGTGATGATTGTTCTAATGAGATGCCTAATCCGATGGGAGTGGGAATCACAAAATTTTACAAGATACTGTCTCAGTTAACTAAAGTTTATTTATATAAACATGGGTTAAGAAGAACTTCCACCCCCCCCCCAGATAGAACAAGCTGCAATCGAAAGCTTCAGGAGACAAAGTGCCCCTAATTTTAATAGATCACCTTACCACACAATCATCGAACAATGGATAGAATCATTTGAAATGGTATTCTCCATATATAAATGTTATTAACAAGAGAAGGTTCATATGGATTCTTATCATATAGAGGGTGAAGCTGATCAACGGTGTACATTGATCAAAAATAAAAATCCTGAGGAAGAGATTGAGGCATGGGAATGGAAGTATTTTTGGAAAATGTATTTTGATAAATATTTTCCTCACACCCTCTAACATAATATGGAAAGGTAATTCCTTTCCCTATAGGAAAAAGATGAAAATTACATCAAAGCATAGGTGGAAAACTTCTCATGGAATGCACGATATTCCACCAAATTTTTCGTTACCCCCAAATTCAAGGTTAACTACTTCTCTGGTGGGATAAAACCTACCCTACGGAAAGACCTTGTGATCTATGACATTGATATCTATGACGAATATTTATGATGTAATCTCAAAATAGAAATGGAGATCAAAGAATTTCAATGGTATCATGGGTTAGTAAACATAAGGTGGAAATTAATTATGGAGGTATGAAGTATAAATCAAATGGTGTTATGAAAATCCAGCACCACACATTCCAAAGGTGTGGAAAGAAGAACCTCCTAAATCGCCTAAAAGGGATAAAGAAATGATTTGGGGGTGTAATAGAAGGGAACCTATCCACTAACAGTCAGCAATAAAAACTTATTACAACAACAGAGTAGAGGAATTCTCATTTTAACCATCAACATGTTGTTCATTTCTTAAACATTAATGAACCATGGAACATTTCAAACCAATGCCTTAATCCTAGGTTTTTCGGAGGCAACCAACAACCTCCAAGGAAGTAACAGAGATCTTTTTCCATCAATAAAGTTGAAGTGAAACATGAAAACGAATTGGGGAAAATTATGCTAGTTATTCATTCAATAATAGTGAACATACTTTTTTATTCTGTTTATACATATTCTATTATATCTCAGAAGATTAATAGAGCAATACCAAACCAGCACAAATCATGGAACTAAAGATGTCAGTGAGAACTAAATATGGAGAAATAATTGTATCCCATGAATATAAATCCTCCTCTATCATAATTTGTGGATTGCACTTCCCAAAGAACCTCATCATACTCTATTACGTGGAATTTGATGCAATTCATGGCATGGATTTTTTTTCCTAATATAGATCCAACATAAATTTCTGTGAGGGGGATAACACTCTTCATATGAAGAATCAACCCTTGATTCTATACAAGTTAAAGGAGGATGAATCTTCATTATAACAATCATATCAAGTGTGGATATTAGTTCCCTATGAGAACACATATCTTTCTAAGATGATTGAGTCTAAAGAAGCAACCATCCTTGAAGACATGCATATTGTGATAGAATTCTCTGAATTTTTTCCAGAAGAATTTTGTGATCCTCCTCCAAGATGATATGTTTAATTCTTGATTGATCAAATATGTGTGTCATTGTCGATATCCAAGACTCTGTATTTAATTTCTATTGTGGAGCTTGAGAAGATAAATATACTTCTATAAGGGAATCTTGATAAATGGTTTATACACCCATGTTATTTACCCAGGGGTGATCCAGTCCTCTTCATCATGAATAATGATTGGACAATGTTCATTTTCATTGATTATTGTGAACTCAAAAAAACACGTCAAATAACATCTATCATCTTCCACGAATTGATGACTTGTTCGATTAGTTATCTAGTGTACAATACTTCTCTCTAGTGGATCAGCAGTTTGGATATTAACATGTAAGGGTGAAGAAGGTGGATATCCCCAAGAATACATTTCGTACAAGATATGGTCACTATAAATTCATTATAATGCCTTTAGGACTCAATAATACTCCCTAAATCATCATGGACTTGATAAATACAGTATTTGGATATTACCTTGACAAATTTTTGTAGTCTTTTGATGCACCCAATTTGTGTATACATGTCCATATATATAATTAAACATAAAAACATGTTTTCAACAAATATCTGTTGTTTTATGAACATATTCTTTGATTTTGGCGATTCTGTTTACTTTCAAGAGCTTTCTGGATAAATACATGTATCAAGTGATGTATGTGAAAATTTTAAAACTACATGGAATGTACTTTTATACACGACATGTACATCCAGGCAGGGACACGGACCAAAGAAGGGAGTACATGCCCATGTCACCAGGCATAAGATACATTCCATGTGTGGCGGCGCTACACGTTGTGTACTACTTTGTAGAAGCAGTAGTTGCCGAAGAAAAGTCCACATGCCCATGTGGCCGTTGATGAAGACACGTCGTGTTTGAACTTTTACATGTCGTGTCTGCTATTCTAGAAGGGGGTTGGCAGCCAAACTTTTGATACTACACTCCATGTATGGCGGCGCTACACGCCGTGTACACTCAACTTGCAGGCGGTGCCATGTTCAAAAGTCAAAGACAGCGTGCTAGGCCACCTGCCAGTTGAGAAACTGGCCCCAAAACGCATTGAAGAAAACTACACGGCATGTACTTTCTATACAAGTCTTGTAATTTATTTTTCTATAAAAAGAGGCCTTGGCATACGGATTTTGGGGTTCAAAACCATTGAGAGGAAAGAGAAACTCTTCTATCACCATTCCTGAAGCTACCAAGGTGTCGTCACTCTGCCATTCCACCTTCCGACACTCTACCTCAATGCCTACACGATGAATCCGTTAGGTATCACGTGTGTCATTTCTCTCCCACTTTTTATGTGTAACTAAACCCCTCGTGTTGGGGCTGTGGGTGATGGGATCATAATTTGTATGTTGTTTCATATAGTTGTGTTTGAATCATTTTAATTCATATTAATCTTCTTAAACAACTGTATAATATAACTAATAATTATTAGCGGGACCAAGGGAAGGATTCTCGGTGATACAAAAGAAACGTAATGGTGAAAACATCCATGACCATTGGAAGGTTTTCACCGATTCAAATAATGGACTGAACGTAATAAATAATTATGAACACTGACTATCGGACCAAGGAGTCAGCTGCTCTACTTAAAAACAAGAGTAATCAGACCAAAGAAATCTTGTAACAAAAATGAAATCCAGAATGATTGAATTATTATGAACAACACAACCATTTAAACAATCTGTATATAAACTCCTTATTCACCACAGCCCCGACATGTCTTTTCTTTCCATTTTAAAAATTCTTTAAATTAACCCGTTGTTTTCTTTCAAACTGTTTCCATTTCTTCAAAGTAAATCAATTTAGTCTCAATCAAAACCCAAAATCAACCCAATTGATTCTAAATTCTGCATACGTCACCTAATTAAGTAGTAACTCAATTGAATTCACCGACGCCATGGTTCCCTGTGGATAAACCCCGAACATATTCTATACTAAAATTCTAATAACGGGTAATTAAATTGGGATGCATATAACTTCAATCAACGACAAGAGAGACCAAATTTTGGCGTCATTGTCTGGGATCCCGTTTGGTTTTAGTGCTAAGATTTAAATTTTGTTAATAATTGATTTAAGTGAATATAAAAATCAAAAATTATCAAAAATCTCTTTTCGGATCCCATTTCAAATTTTCTTTTTTCTTTTTTCCCTTTTACGCCTGGTTTTCATTTTTGTGTTGTGTAGATCTTAAAATTTATGTATTGACGTTTTACACGATCTAGAAGTGATGAGTCTTCATAATTAGTTCTACTTGACACGGAAATCGAACGGAACTTGCTTCATCGTCAGCGTACATGGAAAAAAACTCACAACCATCAACCACAACCCATGGAGAATAAGGAAGATATAGCACAAGCCATAGATGTTGCGACTGAGCATCAGTACCAGGATCAGCAGCCTCCCACTGTTGGTCTACCAGAGCAACCTCTTGGAGCCTTCATGGAATTCCTCCTATGGGATTACCAACGGTTGCCACCGCAACTCTTCCCACGTCCATACTTTTCCCCACATGAGCATTTTATGCAAGCTCCACCCCATCAACAACAACCTCCAAGACGTACCCTTATGGATTACGGACTTCCATCGATTCACGGAGCTGATACGGGCATCGTTCGTCCTCCGGTCTAGGCCCAGCACTTCGAGATCAAGCCTTCTATCATGCAGCTGATCCACAACACAGTCCAATTTGGAGGCCTGGCCAATGAGGACCCGAATGCCCATCTCTGCAACTTTCTGGAGATCTGTGACACCTTTCGGTACCATAGCTTGTCTGAGGACGCCATCCGTCTTCACCAATTCCCCTTTTCTCCACGGGACAAGGCAAATGACTGGATCAGGGGACTGCCACAATGATCTATCCTCACCTGGGAGGAGCTAGCCCAGGCGTTCCTATCCATGTACTTCCCACCGTCCAAGACGTTGACACTCCGGAATGAGATTCATAAATTGCAGCATCACGATTCCAAGTAATTGTACGAGTCCTGGGAACGCTTCAAGGAGATGTTATGAAAATGCCCCCATCACGGACTCGCACTCTGGATGCAAGTCCAAAACTTCATGGAGGACTTACCACGAATACCAAGTCCATGGTGGATGCTGCTGCTGGAGGTACGGGGATGCGAAAATCCCCCAAATAACTATTCAAACTACTGGAAGACATGTCGGACAATAGCTTCCAGTGGAACTCCGAGCGGGGGACTCAAAAGCGTGGTATGCACAACATTGGTGCTACCACTATGTTAGCTGCTCAGTTGGATGCTGTGTCCAAGAAAATTGATGCATTGAACCTCAAAGGAGCATCTCAAGTTCATGTGGCGAACCATCCAGCAAGTGGAGACTATGGTGATAACCACATCATGGGAGAATGCCCGGGTTCGGCTGGAGGCCCCTTGACGAGCGAGGTGAGTTATGTTTCCCAAAATTGAGGGCCCAGTCAGTACCAGCAGTACCAGAACCAGGCAAGGCGAGATCAACAGAACACAAGCTGGGGCCAACAACAGCAGAATCCTCTGCCCCAACGATCGCCCAGCTACAACCAGTCTCCATACTAGAACCAACACCAAAGGCCCCAAAAACCCCATCAGGGTCCTTATCAGCAACAAGGGTATCAAAACCCTCGTCCACAAGAGCCACGATAGCCACCTCCTCCACCGGCTCAACAACCACCTCAGTATGAGAACACCTTAAGGTTGGAGGTTCTTATGAATAAATTCATATCTACTACTGAGAATCGGTTCCAAAATCAAGAAACTTCAATTCGAGGCTTGGAGAATCAGATTGTCCAGCTGGAAAACCAACTTTCAGGGAGACAGCCAGGTACACTACTGGGGAACACCGAAAAGAACCCAAGGGAGGAGGCCAATGCTATCATGCTCCGGAGTGGAAAAGAGCTCCACCAGAACCAATCAGCACAGTAAGGTGCATCCACACCCACTATTGATGAAAAAGGTACCAATACCAACCCCTCCGCATCTAAAAGACCGCAGAAGGAGGCTTTACAAAATAAAGAAAAGGAAGTAATCCAACCATTCATGTCTGCCTTACCATTTCCGGAATGATTGAAGCAGAGGAAGCTGGACGACCACTTCAGCAAATTCATGGATGTTTTCAAGAAGCTACATATCAACATACCATTTGCGGAGGCCCTAACACAAATAATAACATAGGCCAAATTCATGAAGGAAATCCTCTCGAATAAGAGGAAGATGGAGGATTTGGGCGTTATTGCACTAATGAAGGAGTGCTCCGCGGTGGTTCAACATTCCATTCCTCCCAAACTCCAAGATCCAGGTAGATTCACCATTCCTTGTACTATTGGATCCCGCGATTTTGGTAAGGCCCTCTGTGACTTAGGGGCCAGCGTAAATCTCATGTCCCTCAGAGTTTTCAAGAAGTTGGGACTCCACAAGCTCAAGTCAACCCGCGTATCCCTTCAACTTGTTGATCCATCCATCAAGAACCCAAAGGGACTACTAGAGGACGTACTGGTCATGGTGGGTAGGATGATCCTTCCTGCTGATTTCATCATCCTTGACATGGGGGATGAACAGGAAGCACCTCTTATACATGGAAGACCTTTCTTGGCAACTGGGAACGTACTAATTGATGTGCACCAAGGGGAGCTTATTTTTCGGGTTGGTGATGAAAGGGATTCCTACAACGTCCTCAAAGCCATCAAACATGATTCTTTGTCAGAGTATGAGGACTGTTATGTAGTGTCCACCATGGTTAATTATTTTATTGACAAAGGGGATGGTCTGGTATGTTCTTTTATTTTGAATAATTTAACTGATCCAGATATTCTATTAGAAGAAGCACCAAAAGACTTGCAATTCATAGAAGTCCAGGGTAGCCACTATTGGCAGCGTGCAGTTATTCCTGATAGTTTGCAATGGGTCAAGGTGCAGCCACTTGTGCCATTGATTTTAAATGCTCCTAAACTCGAACTGAAGCCTCTTCCATCTTCTCTCAAGTATGGGTATTTAGGACCCAATCAAACTTTTCCTCTTATAATTAATGCAGAACTATCACAGGAGCAGGAAGATGCACTTATATAGGTTCTCAAACAGTAGAAGCATGCTATTGGGTGGAAAATCGCTGATCTGAAGGGCATCATCCCTACCATTTTCACTCAGAAGGTGCTACATGAAGAGGGTTCCAAGCAATCTCGGCAACAACAATAGCGCTTGAATCCTCCCATGAAGGAAGTTGTAAAGAAGGAGGTGATCAAATTATTGGATGCAGGCATCATCTATCCCATCTTGGATAGTCTGTGGGTGAGTCCTCTCCATGTGGTACCCAAAAAGGAGGGTATCACTGTGATTTCAAATGAAAAGAACGAGCTCATCCCTACACACACTATCACGGGCTGGCGAGTCTCTGTGGATTACATAAAGTTAAACTATTCCATAAGAAATGATCACATTCCCTTGCCATTCATGGATAAAATGCTAGAGAGTCTAGCAGGGCACAACTTCTATTGCTTCCTCGACGGTTTTTCCGGTTACAACAAAATCTCCATTACTCCAGAAGATCATGAAAAGAGCACATTCACATGCCCCTACGGCACATTTACTTATCAAGGATGTTTTTTGGCATGTGTAATGCCATCTCCACATTCCAGCGTTGTATGTTGGCCATCTTCCATGACATGGCGGAACGAATCCTGGAGGTATTCATGGATGATTTTTCCATTTATGGAAAATAAATCACCATTTTTTTACGGCACATAGAACTAGTTTTGGAACGATGTGAGAACACTAACCTATTCTTGAACTGGGAAAAGTGTCATTTCATGGTGCAAAGTGGCATAGTCCTTGGCCACAGAATTTCAGCGAAGGGGATAGAGGTGGACCCGGCGAAGATTGAAGTCATTTCACGACTACCGTTACCGACTTCCGTCCACACCATCCACAGCTTCCTGGGGCATGCAGGTTTTTACAGGAGGTTTGTCCGTGACTTCTCCAAAATAGCCCAACCACACACCAATATTCTAACCAAGGATGCCATTTTTGAGTTCAATGAGACTTGTGTCAGATCTTTTGAGCATCTATAGCAGCGCCTTGTGGAAGCTCCAGTTATGATTTCCCCATGTGGGAGGAACAATTTGAGGTGATGTGCGATGCGAGCGACTACGCCGTGGGAGCAGTCCTGGGAGAGCGACTTGACCAAATTTTTAGACCTATCTATTATTCCAGGAGGATGCTCAATGAGGCATAGATCAACTAAACTACCATAGAAAAGGAGATTCTTGCAGTGGTTTTCGCATTTGACAGGTTTCGTTCTTACATAGTGTTGTCTAAAGTTATTTTTTATACTGACCATACAGTACTAATGTACCTACTCAACATGAAAGACGTGAAGCCCTGATTAATCCACTGGGTACTCCTCCTACAAGAATTCGATCTTGAGATCCGGGATAAGAAAGGGAGTGAGAACTTCATTACTGACCATGTCTACCACCTCGAGCTACCTCACATGGAAAAGAAAGAATATCAGGAGATCACGGAGGATTTTCCCGATGAGCACCTCCTTTTGATCGGTGAAACACCTCGACCATGGTATGCTGATATCGTTAATTTTCTGGTTACAGGTGTCTTTCACCCCGACCTCTCCTTCTAGCAAAGGAAAAAAAATTCTCTGATGTGAAAACGTACTTCTGGGAGAATCCTCTACTATTCCGATCTTGTGCAGATGGATTGATCCACCGTTGCATCCCAGAAAATAAAGTTCACGGTGTCCTGGAGTTCTTTCATGCCTCACCAGTAGGAGGACATCATGGGCCGGACCGTACCATAGCTATGATCTTGCAGTCTGGATTTTTCTGGCCCACCATGCACAAAGATGCATGGGCCTTTGTTTCTTGTTGTGATCGGTGCCAGAGGACAGGTAATGCGGGGTGTAGATCCGAGATTCCTTAGCACCCCATCTTGGAGGTCGGGATTTTCGACGTCTGGGGCATAGATTTCATGGGTCCTTTTCCCTCATCTTTTGGGAACACTTACATCCTGGTCTGCGTCGACTACATCTCCAAATGGGTGGAAGCTACTGCTACAGCTCAGGACACAGCCAAGGTAGTCATAAATTTTATAAAGAAAAATATTTTTAGCATGTTTGGAGTTCCACGAGTACCGATCAGCGATAGAGGGACCCACTTCGACAACACACTGATGAGAGGAATACTGTCGAATTATGGAGTAAAGCATCAGATGGGGAAACCATATCATCCCCAGTCTGGTGGACAGGTAGAGCCCTCCAACCATGAGCTCAAGAAGATCCTGGAGAAAATAGTGAACACTTCGCAGAATGACTGGTCCAAGAAGTGTGATGATGTCGTGTGGGCATATCAGACTGCTTTCAAAACACCACTGGTAATGTCCCCGTTCCGCTTCGTCTATGGAAAACCCTGCCATTTTCTAGTAGAATTGGAACACAAATCCTACTAGGCCGTCAAAGCCCTAAATTTTGATCTGAAGGCAGCTGAAGAGAAACAGAAGTTCCAACTGTCGGAACTAGATGAGATTTGATTAGAGGCATATGAGAACGCCAAGTTGTACAAGTAGAAGACAAGATCCATTCATGACCGGATGGTATCATGAAAATCTTTCCAACGTGGTGATCAGGTACTTCTCTTTAATTCTCATCTTCGCTTATTTCCAGGGAAGTTAAAGTCATGCTGGTCGGGACCGTTCCATGTTGTCCGCGTATTCCATCATGGAGCGGTAGAAATTTCTGGAGAATATGGTCAACCATTCAACGTAAACGGGCAGTGGTCGAAATCATACCATCCTATAGACGTCATGGTGGGAATGTTGTCCACCATACTCCTCAGGTAAGCAAGGTAAGTAGGTCGAGCCAACGACCTAAAAAAAGGTGGTTCCTGGGAGGCAACCCAAAGGTTACATGCCGTGTCCCACTTATTTACACGGCGTGTACTTATCTTTTTAATTTGTAATCTTAATAGTATAAACCAATAGAATAATAAATTAATAACTAGGGATCATGTCGGTGCTGATGGCAAAGTCACCGGAGTTTATTCACGTCGTCCCTGGTTTGAATCCTCCTGACCTACCTTCGGCACGGGGTTCCTCCTTTTATTTAAATGGCGTGTGTGGTATTCTCCATATATGTATCTATTTAAATGTTTTTAATAAAACCCATGATGGGGATGGACTAGTTGGATAGAATGATAGTCTGGTTTCACAAGACCCGGGTTCGAATCCAGACAACTGTCCCATTTCCATCATTTGTTCTTTTAATAAAACCACACGACCTATATCCCGATATACGCCATGTGTGCAGCAATTATTCAAATATAAATTAAAAACGTTTTAAAAATAAGAAATTTCATGCAGGTAAAGTTGGTGGATTGGAAGAGTCTCGGAATCAGGTTCAAAAAGGCCGGTTTTGAATCACGCTAATCTCCATGCTTCACCCCATCCTTTCCTAAATAAAAAACCAGATGTCGTGATTTTCTTTCTTTCCGTGTGTATAGGCCATATAGAATAAATATATATATAAATTATATATGAACAGTAGAACATCCTTTTCTCCAATGGGTGAGGGCGTTCGTTCGAATCAGTCGATCACCTGTTCGAATCCTGCCCCAAGCACCGGACCAATGGTTGTACTACTCTTTGTCTCATTATACAATACACGGCGTGTATTTCCCAGCATATGTCATGTATAAGTTTTTATACTAGAATATTTAGATATATCTATTTTATTTTAATTAATAATAATTATTATATAGTTTACTATAATAATTATATTTATTTATAATAATTAAAAAAAATAAGGGCTACACGGCGTGTACCAAACATACACGTTGTGTACCTCAGCTATATAATTCGCGGTCCACCCGGCTTGAGGCTATGTCACACAGCCGTCCCAATTTCCTCCCCTCTTCCCATTTCTTCTCCCGAACCCCCACCCCCCTTTTTCCAGATCCGACGATTTGGGGTGTTTCAAGTTCTGATTCTTCTCACATTGTGATCCTCAGTCCAGGTAAGCCGTTTTCCACCCTCTATTTCAAGTTTTTTGACTCGTTTAGGGTGTTTTTCGGATCGGCCGACTGTTCGGCTTCCGAAAGTACATGACCACGAAATGAAGAACACAGGCGATGTACTTATGAACATGGCCTCACATAGAATTTTTGGAAATTTGAATATACACGGTGTGTATGTTCGGTACACACCGTGTCCTTTTCATCGTGCCAGAGTACACCTTTGCACACGACCTCACACACCATTTTCATTTACACGCCATGTGTGTTTGGTACATGTCGTGTTCATTGTTTGTGTTGGCCCCTCCGTGTGTGGAACATAACACGGCATGTCACCCCATGTTCCCGAACACGATCTGTATATTCGGTACACGCCGTGTCCGTTATAACTGTCACCGGCCCATGTTTCCCCTCTGCACGGCCACTCACCCAATATTTCTTTACACGGCGTGTGTGTTCGGTACAAACCGTGTCTGTGTGATGTTTGACCAGCCCGTGTCTCACCCTCTACATGACCATGTTCTTCGTGTGCAGTCCATGTTGTGTCCTGTACCTACACAGTGTGTATTTTTTTCTATGAACTAATAAAAACATTGTCGTGTCATTTGTTCCACACGACCACCAACACTTTGAAAGAACACAAAGTGTATGTTCGGTACACACTGTGTACTTTTACATGGTCTGTTTTCACCCTCGGCGTGTCCAACTAGAGAACACGGGATACTCTCTATTTTTTACTACACACATTGTACTCTAGAGTACATGCCGTGTACTTTTCTTTTCCAGTTTTCTCACATTTTCTTTGTTTTATTTTCTTTCTTTTTCTTCTTCTTTTGTTTTGTTTCCTTTTTCATTCTATTTCATGATATGGTAGATCGTGATCCTCCCTGTGGGAAGCGGCCAGCCTCCGCCTCTGAGGGAGAGGAGTCTAGCGATCTTCGGATCCGACTCCAACCACCTACGTAGCCGGACCTCGACGAACCGGTCTTTTAGCTCCCTCCGTTGGCCATTCTTCCGCCACTCACTCCCTCAGATGAGGCGGGGCCTACATCTACTGCACCAGCTGTAACTTGCCATGTACTATCATCTTCATCAGTTGGTCCCTCTTCAAGCACACCTTCCACCAAGCCACCTTCTTCTTCGGCAGATCCACCTCCAGAGCCAAATGTTGCTGCAACACTGGAACCTAGGTCGGGACCTGCAGGTGCTCCCTATCCCTGCACAGTATTACCGGTCACCGACCTCGCATACGACAGGATTTGACGCTTCTCTCGTCGGATGATACCATTGAGCATCCGGTACCTTGACTATGGCATTCCGCAGCGGCTCGGTATTTGGGAGGAGTTGGAGGTATTTCTCGGGCACACTGCACTCCTCGATATTTTCCAGGTCAGCACTCCTGTGTTCCGTGATTTATTTTTGGAGTTTGCGGCCTCTTTTGAGTTCGATGGATCGAAGTACCGATAGACACCTGGTGATGCGGTGCCAGTAGTTTGATTCCGGCTAGGCGGCCTACGTTTTTCTCTGACGATGACAAAGTTTGGATGAGGGTACAGCTTCTACCCCCATCCTATCACACCACCCCCCCCCCCGTTTATGACGTGATTCGGCCCGAGCGCTCTGACCTTATTGCCATGTGGTGGGAGATTGCTGGGCCTGACCACTGGTACTCCCCCACTTCCTAGAAGAGCACTCTTATAGCCGACCCTATCATTCGCTTCACCCACCGGTGCTTCAGCACCATCCTTTTTCCCCGCCATGAGGATATGGGGGTCGTGACCGGCCGTGACATGGAGCTTCTTACCTGTGTCATCCGGCATGCCTACCTGGACCTCCCCTATCTTGTCGCCTCCTATTTCCACTCCATGTTTACCGGCCGTCAGGGAAACCTGAATGGCAGGTTTTACACCACCCGTCTTGCCCACCAATTGGGGGTATTCGCGCCCTCATTGCCTCATGAATTGATAGGTTCACCCCAGCAGATGGACTTCCTCATTATCATTCGCATGGGATTGGTCCGGAAGAAGGGGGTGCCTACATCCTTGCTCAGGCTCGAGCCCCGCCACCTGCGGACCCCCCTGACCCACCTGCTGACCTCGCTCCTCCTTCCCCACCCCCTCCAGCTTCTCCACCTCACCCACATCCTACTGACCCCACTTCTTCTAACCTTCCTTCTTTTATCCCATCCCCAATCCCACCTACCCTAGTACCCTCGGTCGATCTGACCCTTTCCCTCCGCCTAGCCACAATGGAGCAGAAGTTAGCCAGTATCATCAGCCTCCAGGACACCATTGAACAGCATTTGATTCTTCTAGACTGTTTCCAAGACCGGATGGAGCATTTGTTGGTGCATATTGCTCAGCATCTTGGTGTTCCACTACTTCTGCCACCAGCCTCTACCTCCGTTCCTGGCCCTTCTACTACTACTCCACCGCCATCTCCTGTGCCAGCCACAGATTCTGTTCTAATGAGTACAGTGAGCTCTACTGCTGCCACTTCTGTTGGGCCAGGGCCTGCAGCTGAGCTTCCAATCCCGAATCTAGCACCTGCGGCTCCTACTTCTTTAGCTACCCTTCCTGATGCCGAGTCAGAGCCTTCCCCTTCCATGCCTCCTACGCCATCTCTACCAGCTGATTCTGTACAAGATGATGCCTCCCCTGAGGCGACCCCATGATAGTGACATTTTTCTTTATCTTATAAATCTATTTTGTCATTTTCTGTGCTGTGATGTTATGCATGTTGGTTGTTTTCCTTTTTCTCGACAATCACAGGTAAGGGCACGGAGCGCCTTAGGCATCACTTTTCACGAGGGGAGTATTTTTCGATTTCTATTTTCTTTCATTTCGGATTTACTTCTTCCACTTATTTCCCTCATTTGTCCCCCATTTCTCCCCGTTTCCCACCCTTTACCTTATTATTGCACTTGGTGGGCCATGTGCCTTCTTCAGTGTGGGTGAGCATCTATCTCTTTCACCTTAGTCATTGCCCTTAAACTAATCTAGGAGACATCATTATTAGACTCTATATTTGAAAATTTAAAGCAATTTTGGTTAATCAATCTTATAAATTCTAGAGTTATCAGTCGGAACTTTTGGAAAGGTCACATTTTTTTAGTTTTTAAGTATTTTAAAATGATTACTGATATAGTTTCAATTGCATCCTTTCATATTTGATTAAATTACATTAATTAGTCTAATAATTTATATGCATGTCAGGACCTGATTGTCCCTTTATTATTTTTCCACTCCTGAGAGGTATTCTAAACCCTTTTCGTATTTCTTTTCTAATACCCTCTTTCTTGAGAGATTCTTAGGATATTCATCACTACCAGAATTTTTATGTTTTTCTTTTCGAAACATGAAATTTATTTGAATTAATTTAACATTATTGAGGCATTATATTGTTTCAACCCCTTTATCTTGAGACCTACCCTACTTTTAATCTTCTTTAAGCCAATAGAAGCCATGAACAACCTTTATAGGAAGCCACATTACAAGCCTATTTCTCTTCCTACTCTATTTATTTTTAAACATTGTATGATTATTCATTTAATCTTTAAAGAGGGAGTTGGCAATACATGGAATATTTTCGTGTACAGCCATGAAATAAATTGTGGGGGAGTGCCTCTTTATTATTTGGGGCAGAATGGGTTCCAAACATTTACACATTGTATTCATAAGGGATTCCCTTGTGTTTTGATGAATTCAAAAAAAAAACAAAAAAACAACAAACAAACAACAAGGGAACCTTATGCTTATTTTCCCATGAACCCTACTTGCCTAAGGAAGATGGTGACAATTACAAAAGCATTTGACCGAGCTTGTGAAGGATGCATTTTCAGTGAGTTTTTTTTACTTTGAATATCATGAAAATTTGTTTAAAATAATTATCCACCCTTTTTAAAGCCTCAGAATTTATTTTTACATATGAACCTACCAACCCTTAGCCACAGAATCATCTGAACCTATTTGATAAAGCCCTCGTGATTTTTGTAATTAAATTTTTCTGAAGTAGAGAATAAAATATCTTTAAAACCTATGGATAGAGTGTATATACCTTGTATTGAGTATAACTTTGATTAAAAATAACTTGAGTGTGGAGTGTGATTTTAACTGGTAAGGTAAATCATCAAGTGGAATGCTTATTTTTGAAAGGTTGAAAAATGTGTTGAAAGAGGATGAAAGTAGTAAATTACATTATAAATGAGGCATGATTTTAATATCTTATGAATTGAATTTGTTTGGGACTTTTAGAATTTTTCCTCAATAAATTTATTAGTTATACATTTGATTAATTAAATGCATTACTTTTAAAGTATATGCTCTCTTAATTAGATGTTGATATTTTGCTTGAGAGAAAGCAATATACTAAATGTGGGATAATTTGATGCTCCCAATTTGTATATACATTTCCATATATATATAATTGAAGATAAAAACATGTTTTCAACAAATATCTGTTGTTTCATGAACATATTCTTTGATTTTGGTGATTCTGTTTACATTCAGAAGCTTTCTAGCTAAATACATGAATCAAGGGATGCTTGTGAAAATTTTGAAACTACACGGCATGTAATTTTATACACACCGTGTACATCCAGGCAGGGACACAGACCGAAGAAGGGAGTACACGCCCATGTCACCAGGCAGAAGATACACACCATGTGTGGTGGTGCTACACGTCGTGTACTACTTTCTAGAAGCAGTAGTTTCCGAGAAAAATTCCCCACACCCATGTGGTCGTTGATCAAGACACGACGTGTTTGATCATTTACACGTCGTGTCTATTATTCTAGAAGGGGGATGGCGGCCAAAATTTTCATACTAAATGCCGTGTATGGTGGCGTTACATGCGGTGTACACTCAACTTGTAAGCGGCGCCATGTTCAAAAGTCAAAGACGGCGTGCTAGGACACCTTCCAGCGGAAAAACTGGTGCCAAAATGCATTGACGAAAAGTACACGGTGTGTACCTTCTATACACGCTGTGTACATTATTTTTCTATAAAAAGAGGCCTTGACCTATGGATTTTGGGGTTCAGAACCATTGAGAGGAAAGAGAAAATCTGTTATCACCATTCCTGAAGCTACTAAGGTGTCGTCACTCCGCCATTCCACCTTCCGACACTCTACCTCAACGCCAACACGATGAATCCACCAGGTATCACGTGTGTCGTTTCTCTCCCACTTTCTGTGTGTAACTAAACCCCTCGTGTTGGGGATGTGGATGATGGGATCATAATTTGTATGTTGTTTCATATAGTTGTGTTTGAATCGTTTTAATTCATCTTACTCTTCTTAAACCACTGTCTAATATTACTGAGAATTCTTAGCCGGCCCAAGGGAAGGATTCCTGGAAATACAAAAGAAAAGTAACAGTGAAAACATCCATGACCTTTGGAAGGTTTTCACCTATTCAAATAATGGACTGGACTTAATAAATAATTAAGAACACTAACTACCGGACCAAAGAGTCAGCTGCTCTACTTCGAAACAAGATGAACCAGACCAAGGAAATCTTGTAACAAAAATGAAATCCAGAATGCCTGAATTATTATAAACAACACAACCATTTAAACAATCCGCATATGAACTCCTTATTCACCACAGCCCTGACACATCTTTTCTTTCCATTTTAAAAACTCTTTAAATTTACCCGTTGTTTTATTTCAAACTATATTCATGTCATCAAAGTGAATCAATTTAGTCTCAATCAAAACCCAAAATCAACCCAATCGATTCTAAATTCTTCATACTTCACCTAATTAAGTATTAACTCAATTGAATTCACGCACGCCATGGTTCCCTATGGATCAACCCTGAACATATGCTATACTAAAATTATAAGAATGGGTAATTAATTTGGGATGCATATAACTTCAATCAATGAAAATTGAAACCATCTTTACATACAATATTCTAATATTCTCCAAAACCAAGGGGGAGCATCAGTAGCATCTTAGCAATGTACCATAGACCTTGCTAAAGGAGAAGCTCTTTGAAAAGTATAGAAACTATGAGTTATGGTTGAAGGATGTATCATTATTGGTCCATATCATCACAAGCAATGGGATACATGTTTATTCCTCTAAGAGAGATATAATTGAGGGATGGTCGAGGATATCATTAGCGATAGATATCAATAGCTTCTTGGGGTTACGTGGATATTATAGATGATTTTTGAAAAACATCTCAGAATTGTAAAACCCTTTTATCAAGCTAACTCAGAAGGGAGTCATGTTTTCCTAGAGTGATGAATTTGAAGATAGCTTCATGGAGTTGAAAAGAGGTTTATCACTACACCCATTCTCATACTCCCCACAAGTGGAGAACTTTTTGTGGTATTTATTGATGCTATGAAGAAGGTCATGGGAATTTCTTATGCAAAAGGAAAAAGTAATTTCTTATGCTTCAAGGAAATTTAAAGTTCATGGGATTTTTTTATGAAAAATATAAAATTAACTGCTTATGCTTCAGGGAAATTGAAATTTCATGAGAAAAACTATCCAACACTTGTTCTAGAGTTGGATGTTCTAATATTCTCTTTGAAAATTTGGCAACAGTACCTCTTTAGAGATATGTTTGAAATATATATGGATCAAAAAACCCTCAAGTATATATTCACACCGAAAATTCGAACATGCTCTAATGAATATGGTTAGATATGATCAAATTCTATGACTAATCAATCCATTACCACCCTGGGAAAGCGAACAAGGTGAACTATTATCTAAGGAGAAAGGACACAACAATTCTATCATTTATGAGAATTAAAAAGTATCCAATCTTATTAAATTTTATTAAGATGGACATGGGAATCCTAAATAAAAGATCATCAACAATCCTTTCACAAATGGTTGTTCAATATTCCATTTTTAGAATGGTTAAAGGATGCTCAAAAGGATTATGTGGGAATTTATAAGAAAGTGGAATCAATCATAAAAGGGAAATCATTGGAGTTCAATGATAATGAAGAAGGAATTGTGAGATTTTGGTCATGACTATATGTTCCATCAAGTCTGGAGTTAATGAAATATCTTTTTTTGGTGCACACAGTTCGAATTTCTCTATTCACCCTGAAAACACAATGATGTATCGAGATCTTGGAGAGAATTGTTGGTGGGATAACATGAATAAGGAGATCGCTGACTATATAAAAAAGTGCATGTTATGTAATCAACTGATGGCTGAGAGGCATAATTATAATGGGATGATTCAACCATTATTGATACTAACATGGAAATGGGAAAACGTTTCCATGGACATTGTCATTCAGCTTTTAAAGGCATCTAATGGAAACAATTCTATCTTGGTTGTTGTGGATCATCTTTCAAAGACTGCACGCTTCATTTTAATTTGGGATGATTTCTCACTGGATCAACAGGAACATATATACATCAAAACTTTGGTAAGGATTCATTGATTACCTCTATCGATTATATCCAATCGAGATCCAATATTAACTACTATGTTTTGTAAGAGTCTCCAACAAGCTCTGAATACTGAGCTGAACATTAGTACGACTTATCATCCTCAAACTGATGTCCAATTTAGGTGGACTTTCTAGACACTTGGGGAAATGTTGATAGCATGCTCAATAGACTTCAAAAAAGGATAAGATTAACATCTTTATCTGGTTTAGTTCTCTTATAATAATATTTTTCACTCAAGTATCCATATGACTCCTTATGAAGCCCTTTATGGGAAGAGGTGAAGAACACTAGAATGTTGGGATAAAGTTGGGGACTGAAAACTCCTAGATCATGAAATGGTTGAAAAAATGTGGATAAGGTTAAGACCATTAAATATCACATTAAAGATGCTCAGAGTTGAAAAAATATATATAGTGATATTTGTTGACAAGACATAGGGTTCGAAGTTGGAGATAGGGTATTACTCCACATATCACCATGGATGATAGTTATGATATTTTTGAAGAAAAAAATGTTCATTTCAAGGTAAATCAGCCCTTTTTATATCCTTGATCGCATTGGAGAAATTACCTATCGACTAGAGAACCCAAAAAACCTATATCAATTAAATGATGTATTCAATGTATCACTCTTTGGGAATTATTCACATGACTCATCGCATGTACTAAACCAAGAGGTGGTGCCATTAGAGAATGACCTCTCTTATTAAGAGAACCCAGTGAAGATCTTAGATCATAGGGAGAAATTTCTACGAAATAAGATAATGACCCTCATCAAGGTGTTGTGGAAAAAACAAAAGTTTTAAGAGGCAACGTGGGAATCAGAGGAATTGATGAAGTAGAGTTACCCACATCAGTTTTAGTGTGGGGATAGAAAATTTTGAGGAGGAAATTTTTACGGGGGGATAGTAATGGCCCAATCATTTATTAATGAAAAATCATCTTGATCTAAGTAAATGTATTATTATGTAAATTGGATATATTAGACATTTTAAATTACTTGGTTTTAGGATTCTATATTTTAAAATACCATTAATAATTGTTACCATTTTAAATATATTCATTGTACAGCGACCACATGATTTGTATAAATATATGGCATTAACAAATCCAATTTACGTAGACAAAGGAAGTGATGGCCTCATCCAGTAGAATTGCTCTATACAAATCCCATTTGATAGAGCTCGGAAAGGAGGCAGCGTCATATGGATTTTCTATGGACCATGCCCATACTGAACTTAAAAATGTAGTGCTTTAATGGAGTCGTCTATGGGAGAAGTGGTTTTTAATAGAGATTTCCACTCGAGTGATTTTATCTGAGCCGCCCAAAGAGTCTGTGACCATAACACACCTTACCCTTAGGACATATGTGGGTGTATTAATAGGTTACATAACAAGACCCTAGAATTATGATTATACGCATTAGTTTTTTATTGAATAATGAATATGCATTCATTTTATTATTGTTACTCTGTAAATGGGTTTTATAGCACATATTTTATTTTTAGTTAATATTTAAATTTAATTATGAAATATATTTTGATGAATTAATAGATTTTTTAATTATAAAATATTTTAATAAAATATTATTAATAAATTAATTTTTATTAAATATAAATGATCATATAATTTTTTAATGAATACCATTGTAATTTTTATTAAGGTTTGAAAGCATTTTTGTCAAAACCGATGAATTTGGTATAAATGTTGGTTTTAAATTTCAATGTTGAAAATAGAATATTTAGAAAATTATTTAGATGAAATGAATATTATTTTGGGAATTAGGATGTTGAAATTATCCAAAGGTGAATTTTTCTTATTTATCTGAGATAGTCAATTTTTTGGGTAAAAATAATTACCATTTAAAAATATAATGTGTTTTAGGACATCATAGTGTCCCAATAGTGAGGTAACAAAACACTATAAGACGTTTTTTCATCCAATATATGTTTTAACTTTAAATTAATGTTTTTTTATATTTTATTGATTTCTTTTACAAAGATTTTGCGGACCCTCCAAGACTTATAAAACATTTTATCATTTTAAAATGATTTCCTTGAGAGTGTGACTCACCTCCACATAAGCATGCAAAATATTTTTATAAGTTCAACCATTGGAAATATAAAATAATATTTTCTACTACCCTTGGGAAAAAACCATAGGATGGTTTGTGGTTTGGATGAGTTTAATGTGTAGTGTCAAAAATCAAAATAATAAAGAATTCAATCTTCTTTTCCATATAAACCCATTGAATCTCATATTCCTCTTCAATTAATCATTTTAGAACTCAGAAAACACAATCTCTACTCTCTCTAGAATCTTCCCAAGTCTCCCCAAGCTCCCCTGAAGCCTCTCTCAAGCCCCTGTCAAGCCTTTGGGATCACACATCAATGTATGGGATTTATTCCTTTATTATTTTTTCCCAAATTTAATTATGTTGTTATATCCTTTAATATTAAAAATGATGGGGTATGATTTTGAACCTCCCCCATGCTTCCATACTTATGTTTGAATGATTAGAGACCTCTTTCCCTCTCATTAATGCATCCCATGTACACATGTTACTATGCCAAAATTCAGTAAGGAATTTCACTCTTCTCATTTACATTCAAGAAATTATTTTATACTATGAAACTAAATTTCATTAAATATGTTAGGATATTATTTTAAGTGACCACCTTAATTTCTATTTCATGAAAAAATGATGAGATGTCCCTTTCTCTCTCATTTACTCATTTTACGATTTCAATTTGACGTCATTATATTGTCGAAGTTACCCCAAAATTGTCATTCCAAAATCATCAAGTAAGTGAATAACATACCCATTTATCTATTAAGGGTATTCACCTTTATTAACATATACATGTTGATTGAGGACATACATTTATGTAATCTAAATCTCTTATTCATGGAATAAAATATGAAGTTTAATGAATCCATGTTGCATGATCTCCATGGGGGGAGTTATGCTTGAAATGAAATTTTTTGAAGGGTGCACCTTGATAGCGCTCCAATGCATTGGGTAAATATTAGTATCATTATACATCATGTGCTATGAGGGTTTCTGCATTCTAACTCAAGTTTAATGAGGGTTTACTCATTCTAATTCATGTGAAATGAGGGTTTACTCTTTCTCAATGTGTAATAGGCCTTGGATCATGCTAATATCAAGTTAAATGTTGTTTCCAAATTTCCATGTTAGGATAATCATTCTATATAATGCCTTTATTTTAATGTTTCTCTAATGCTCCATTGATATGACTAATTACTAACATTTATTTAACTCTTCATTTTATGCCTTTCTTACTCCCATAATGGGATTTATAGCTCACCCAACTCACATGTATGTCCTAAGGTTATCCCATGCAATGCTAAGTACGATTGAATGTTATGGTCATGTAAAGGAAGTTTTAAATATATATGTTGTATTTTTATGTCTTAAGTTTTCATGTAATGTACCTAATTTCCCAAACACTATATCCCTTTATCCTTGGAATTTTCCTAAGGGAATTTTTATGTAATAAATCAAGTTAATGTGTTTAATAAAAAGTAGGTTTGTTATAGATTCCATATGAGTTATGGTATATAAAGAAATCTGGTCTTTCAAACAAAGGTGTATAGGGATGTCTGGATTTTCAAAGATAATACCAAGTCAAAAAATAGCATCACATAGTAAGAAGTGTCTCTATATAGGTTATAATTGGGAGAGTAAGGGGGTAATACCTATATAATCGATTAAATCGAAAATTGGATGTATCATGTCATGCTACATTTGAAGAATGTTAACATGTTCCCAATTGAAATAGTGGAATAATGATAGAATTTGATGGTGTTGATGATCCATAAACAAAAAAGTGGTTACAGGGACAATCTTTAAAAGAAACAGTGGGAGATAAAGATGTTCTCGAGAGAGAAGTATTATATAGTTCTACTAGAGAGCTTACAAATCCATAGAGATAGGTTTTATTGCCACTGAGTTAGGTGAAACATAACTTCTAGATAATTATGAACCTCTTCTATAAAATAAAATTGTTGATAGAAATGATATTTCTAAATTTAAATAATTCTAGCATTATAAAATGGATTCCATGTGCAAAATTCAATTTGGATTTTGGAAGAGACGCCATTTTATGTAAATCCTTTTCGTTGTAAATGGGTATTAAAGAAAAACACGACCACGTATGGTTAATTTAGAGCCTATAATGCGTGTATAATATCATAGGGTTTTAGAAAATATCAACAAATCCACTAGGAAAAAACCTTATCCCTGGATTTAATGATGAAATATATATATATATATATATATGAATATTTCCTACAATGGAAACCATCCATGATTATGAAATTTTAAAAATGGATTTCAAAATTACTTTTCTAAAATTAACATTAGTTGAAGATTTCTGTATAATAAAAACAGAAGGGTTAATTATTCCATAGAACTTCAATAAAGCGTTAAAGATTCAAAGATCCATTTATTGATTGAATAAAGAATCACATTCATGGATTACATTTATTGATGAGGTCATAATATAATTTGGACTCAGTATGATTGACATAAATCGATATGTTTATAATATAGTTAGTGGATGCTTCGTCAATCTTCATGTATTATTTGATGATTATATATTATTAGTGGGAAATAATTTTCAAGTATTATAGTCAATGAATAATTGGTTAAATAAATGGTTCTCCATAAATAATTAGGTGAATAATCAAATATTCTAGGGATTAGAATCTATTTAGATAGATCACATAGGATTTTTTGGAAAATTCAAATTACATATATTGAAAAGGTACTCCAAGGGTACAACATGGAACAATCCAATGTGGGATTTTCACTGGTGTCAAATTTGATTAATCCCTCCAATAATATTTCCCCACAAGCACATGAGGAGGTTAATGTAATGAGTATAATCCCTTATGATTTTGGAGTAGTATTTATCTTGTATTTCAAAATATGTACTAGGTCTTAGGTTACTTTTCATTAATCATTGTGGGTAGATATTAATCCAATATTGGAGAGATGCATTAGGTAGCTATAAAAACAATAATAAATTAATTTTAATGTATAAAAGATATGATTCTGGTTTATAGAGGAGATGTGGAGGTAGTTATGAGGTGATATGTTTATGGTAGCTAGCAGAGAGATCACGATGGTCTCGAAATTTCATTCATGATATGTTTTTTCCTAATTGTGAAGTAGTGAGCTTGAGGATATCAATTTAGTCTATGGTTGTTGATTTTATAATACATTCTGAGTATACAACTACTTCTGATGTAGCTAAGGAAGTCGTCTTGATATGAAACTTTCTTTCTAATCATGGAATTTTACCACATAGTTTATAACCTATTACAATATACTATGATAATTTTGTGGTAGGGGAGCTTACCAAGGAGACCAAGTAGTGCTAGAGGAAAAATCATATAATTTATTTGTTTCTTATCCTGAGGGTTTTTCTCATAGAGGTGGTGTTATTGGTAATTTAGTTTCCAAAAATGATAATGTGTCAGAACCCCAAACTAAATGCATATCTCAAAAGAGTAATGATATTCAAGTGATAGATATCAGGTTGATAATTTTTATCAATAGTCTCTAGTTTTTGTGGGAGTGTTTTGAGTGGGTTCCCTAAACCAAACACTTTTATATACATTGATTACCTTTACATGTATACCTATGTTTATTCTTTCCATAATAGGGTTGATACATTGACATCCATTGTTTTTGTGGTAATTTCCTTATGTAACTTATTGTATAAAAAAGTTAAAGCAGTTCTCAGCTATAATGAGCACCTATAGATAATTTGAATATATACTTAAAAATATTTTATATGTCCATGATACATCATGATTTCATGAAAAAGGTTATGTATGAAAATTTGGTTTTGGGAGAACATAAGCATCGAGACTTCTTTTCATTATGATCACAGTTGACAATCTCGAGTGGATAAGACCATGAGGAAATTCCTACAAATATGAAAAAAAAACATGTTTTAGGTGTCATTGGTTATTTCAATATATGAATGAGTGTATTTATCTTAGGACTTGATATCATTATCAATGTGTACCATTGGATAACGTAATTTGATGAATGAAAAAAAACTATGACATTGATGTCAGTGTGAGGTAGGTTGTATTGGGTTTATGATTGGTGGCATTGTATTTATTGAATGATCAGAATAGAATTTTTAACTTCTGATTTGATGAAGATATATATCAGGGGACTAGGTTGAATAATATGAGAGTACCATCATTAATCCAAGTACATAGAACAAGAAGGTATGTATTTCTTGTAAGATCAAAAAAATGTTGATGACACAAGTGTTCATCCAACTTTATGAGATATCATGGGACAACGAGATTATATTACATGAAACCTGCTCATAGAAGGTAGTCATAGCTATGAAATTCCTTATCTCATTAGAGGCCATGATGGGTTTGTATAATATTCTCTTGAACTATATGTTTGACTCACCACTATTGAGAAGAGGTCATGAAATGTCACACACTAAGTTTACCAACATGTTCAACCAATTCTAATGAACATGAGTTTAGGATGAAGTGGGACCCACATATAGGGTCTACTGAATGTATGAGTATGATCGATCACATGAAAAAATAATTGAATTATATTATTCTAGTTTAGAGTAATGATATTTGACTTTATTTCTCTAGGTATTCAAAGGCTGGGTGGTTATAAAATTGAAGTTGATAAAATTTAATTTTTTTTAACGTACATACGATGTTTTTGGTTCATTAAAATGGTTTTGATGATTATAAGATAATTTAATGGTTTTTATAATATAATGTAACATTTTATTGAGTTAAAATTGAGTTATAAAATATCTGTGACATTTTTGAAAATAGAATTTATCATATGAGTGTGAAAATATCTAAAATAAAAGTTATTCCTTTCTAGGGACCAAAGTGAAATTTTGGAATGTATAATCTAGTTATAAAATCCCCTTGAATCCTAATGAATATTTATCTCCATCATTTGGATTAATTTAGTGATATGCGGTCTCCTATTTTATCCTCTTGTGTTGTTAGAGATAGGCTCTATAGAAATAACAAGGTCATATCAATAACATCTTCTTGATCGAGGTTGTGTTCTTCATGTGATCATATGGACATCATAATGCTTATGGATTTCCCAAGAGATAAATTAGTCATAATATATTGATTATCTTAGAGTTATGGTGTATATTTGGAAGATCTAGAGGATTCATAAATTGGAACCATTCTTGCATGATGCATCGATTGAGGGAAAATCAAACTGGTGAATTCAAACAAGCAAGGTACTTTTTAGGATTTGGATTGATATTATTTTTTATGAATAAATTGAACTACATGTGATCATTTAAGAAATATTGCAAATGGGTATTTTTTATTTAGATTTTACAAAATGAATACACACACAGCGTTTTAAAATTACACATGGTTCATGCTACTTGTTTTCCCCATGTTCCTTCAAATAATCAGGTTGTGGAATATGTAAGTAAATATCAGAGGGTTGAATCATGGAATGATTGGATGGAAAAATAATGTTTTGAATGAAGACGAGAAAAATTTGAGTGACATGTTCTGGGGAAGTATTTTAGTGGGGAAATATTTAATAGGACCTTCTTTTTATGATGAAAATACTTACTTGGTTGGAAAATCGGATTTAACGACATACATATCATTTCCATGAAGTGGTGTCCCTTTGGTGTAAGATACACTGGTTATCAATATACAAGAATCATTTATGATGATTTAAATGAGTATATAATGATGTAATTTTTCTAGATAAAAGGTTATTCTAGAATATTTTAACCACCTTAATGGTCATGACACTATATATTGAACACACTCACTAGGTAAAGGGATTTAATAAAAGATAGCTCATGTATATGACAACTTTAATGGAAGTATCATTTTATGTGAAAAGATATATTACTCTTTTATTATAATGTAAATGTGGTATAGTTTAAACATGTATATAGGATAAATTCCTATATTTACTAAATTTTTCCAAGACCAACTAGTCAAATGAACAAATCATGAATTTTTATAGGGATTGGTTTTTATCTATAAAATATTTTTTCCTTATTAAACATAGACTCTTAAATTTTCCTTCTCCATGAGATAAATATTGATTAGTATGTGGAGACTTCAATTTCTCTCAGAACACAGTTTCATGTTTTTCAACTTGATAAGCCTTTTCATCAATTTATATTTTTCCAAAATCATTTTCCTAATACATTAATGGAAATTTCTCAGTGAGAAAACACTCAAATTTTACTCAGGATTCCCTTTATGTAATTTTAACATAATGAGCCTATGTGTCTCTTTTATTTTTTTTAGTTTTATATCATTAAATATTTAGCATATATGGATAGAGTTTATGTTCATACATCTTTGACTATAAATGGATGAAATTTAAGGTCCTTTTTCTTTGACTAAATATGACGTAACATGTGTAGTGAAAGGGAAAATTAACCTAATCATATTGAGGGATCCATGTTAGACATACAACCCATCTAAGATGGAATAGATAACCTGCTATGAATAAAATAACCCCTTACAGAATAAGTGGCCTCAATGGAGAAGAAAAAACATTTCTTATGGAAAAAATAATCAATCCATATGAAATTCCTATAGGATATAATGTAGAATGTCCTACTATAAACTGATATGACCACCAAATGGGAGGGGATTTGATATTGATATAATTTTTAGATAGGGAAAGGGATGAAATTTCCAAAGGATACCAAGTATACTAAGATAATTTGATTTAAGAAACATGTTCTTATCAGATATTTAATCTCTATATTGATGTACCTCATGTGTATGGAAGGGAAAAATATTTATATGGATTATGAAGACTCAAACTGTAATAATATGGTCATAGGGATAGTGAGTAATATATAATAAAAGGATTTTATCCAAGGAAGCCTATATAATAATCTCCAATACAAATAATAACTTCATATATGAGAATTATGTCATACAAAACAAACCACTTCAACTTGTTTGTGGGAAATACAATGTCTTCCATATGCCATTTAGTTAAATTTTATATGACTATTGGAAAAATATGTTGTAGTTTAATATTGAATTATGAGGAATTTTATATATAGTAATACACATATTATTTGATCATGTGTAAAATTAAATGGCTTTATTATAGTTCTAAACCCATGGAGAAACATTTGTGTGAATGAGGGGGGTCAAACAGCTAAATCAACTGGGGTTTCATTTGGAGGTATCTTACGGTTGATCCCAATATAGAAAATATATACATGAATATGTATCATTTTTATTTTAATTGTATATACATTTCATGAACATTGTTTTAGAATACATTATATTGTCCCCATTCTGATGATGCGAGTCTTATATGGGTTAAAAATAACTTCAAATCCAAAGAAGAAGAAAATTGGATCTCCAAGTGCAAAATTATTTCTCACAGACTAAGGGATAATGATTCCCTTGATACATTTTCCATCATTGAGGCATTGTAGTGAAAACATACTTATAGAAGTATGGTGATGATTACACAAATTGTTGATGAAGAGGTTTCAACGACTGAAAACCTATTTTGAGGTTCTTTTTGGAACCTTTTGTCCATATAAAACCCTTACTATAACGAATCCATGTAGATATGGTTTTAATATATTCGTCAAAAAAGATTTAATTTCCCATGGATCCTAAATGGACATATGGATCAAAATATTCATTCATTTATAGATTTGACTTCGTTAAGATTGAATAGAGTATATATACACCCTTAGGTATTCACACCTTTATCAACATATGTACCTAGACTACACATCTATTTTCTTTTTCCCAACCTATATTTTAATTCTAATATATCACTTCTAATTTTATATATTTTCATGGATTACATTCCCATATGTCAAACCCTCATATTCATGAGTATGTGAATTTGTAACCAATCAATCATGACCCAGTCCAAATGAGTGTGCCACATTCCCACCAAACTCCCATTGTCAAGGGTCACGTAATTTCATATATGTATGAAAATTGGGATCCTAAATTTAATCTTTTTGGATTCCAAATATATGTACTGATTCTATTCTCATCTTATTATTATTCTATAATCTTAAACTTTTTTATGGTATATTAATTAATCAAATAAACAAGTTAAATTAACCAAAATATATTATCATTAGGTTGACTAAGTGTTAATAAATTATTAAAAAAATTGTAAAAAACAAGTTCCTCTATAGTACTTAAACCCTGGGGTAAAGGGACATATCCATGAGATGTTTTGGGAATAATTAATCCATAGATACCAATGGATAACCCAAAAAACTTGGGTCCATATTTGACCATGTCCCCCCTCTAAGGGTTCTATATTTCCATATTATCATAAGGGATCCACCATACCCTATAATCACTGGGGTTCAACCTCTATCTTGTATCAATAGGGTTTCCACTCACCCAAATATCACTTTTGTGATACCTCCACCTAATATATTTGGGGTTCCACCTCACCCTTGTATCACTAGGGTACAACGTCTCCCAAGTATCACTAAGGTGCCACGTTGTTTTCCATTCCTCATGTGGGTGATAATTCCTTTTACCACTTCACATGGGGAAACTCCAATATTATACTCCCGCACTTGTGAAATATGAACACTCTAATTTTAGTGGTAGATCATCCCTTTACCCTAGTCTAATACCTGGGTATCTTACTATCAAATCATACTTTAAAGCCACCAAACAATATAGGATTTTGGTATGCACACCTACATTTACCCCCATCAATCATGTATACCCATGATCAAATGAAGCTCGTGGTTTTGCCTCCCATAGTGATAAGTCCCTCAAGGAATCATGATCTTCGATTCCCAGGAAGATAAAGGTATCTATCATGAAGAAGCTAGGATGATATATCATGGACCATATAGATTTACTTATCATATCCAACCCCAAATTAGATTATCCATGTAACTTAGTGGTGATTGATTCTAATCAATGAGCAATGGTTACATGATCCCGCTCTCAATAAAGTGAAATCCCCAACTCATCCTTTAAAGAACCTTTTTCAAAAAAAATCCACATACATTTATAATGTATGAACCTAAATAATTTACTGATGAGTTCATTCCCCTCACGAATCTACACATCTCCCCAGATATTATTTTCAAAATACAAGTGATTCATATCAATACATCATGGGCATCGTTTTGAGAAATAAGACCCTAGATGGTTCCCTTTGATTATTTAATCAGAAAATATGGTTAATGAGTCAAGACCACTTTTCCATGTGTATATCAAATGTGTAAGCCCGAAATCATCTTTTTGTGGACCTATCCACCATGAAAACCACATCTAAGGTCCATACTCACTCCATCCAATCAGGTATCTTGTTTGATCTTCCATTATCTCTTATTTATCACATAGAAATTACTCACACAGGCTTACAATTTTTTATGGACCATTAAATTATAATTATTTAAGCATACCTCAATGTCCATGTCACATGAAATAAAAATATAAAATAACACCTTAGTCTTATAACGTAAAGATACATGGAAACATCCTTAATTGATGATATTAAACTGTGTGATATCATCCTATAATATGTCCTAAAATTTTTCCCCTCAAACTATTTGGTATTTGATTTATATTTCAATAGGTTACATAGGATTAATATTTAATTTTTTAATTAAACATACAAAACTCTAATATATTCATTTGTTTATAAACATAATGACATCTTCCCACCCTAATAGAGCTATATTCCCTTTGGATAATCATCATATCATCCTCATTCGGTTTATATTATCTAACAGTTTTTCAGTGTTCTATATTCCTACAAAGAAATAAAACTATATATATCTTGGGGTGACATTCCCCATGACCCGAACACATTATAATGTAGAAATACTCCCTTTGAAACTAATCAAAAATGGTTTCTATTGTGTAGTTCCCACACAATCCATCATTAGGAACCTTCAACCAACATTTCAAATTTGTATGAATTTAAAATTCATGGAATTAATCCCTATCACACAACCATACATTGTTCAACCTTTACTATTTTATAGAACCTAACTACATGTATTTTAAATCCTTATATGATAATAAATATGAATACCCTTCTTTTGGCCCGATCCCAATGACACAACAACCATAACCTCCATGGAGGGAAGAAACTCAACATTTCCCTAATATGGGAAGATTAAACCATAAAATCCAAAATTAATCAACCCCAATTAATAAATTGAAGATATAGAAACTATGGTATATAAAATGTTCACATATATGGATAGTTTTAATCCATCATTATAATAAGGGGTAAATAGTCCCACAGTTATATTTTAGAAGGATTCATGAATGTGACTTAAATGAGTAAGAATATACTTGAGTGGGTAGAAATATTATATAATAGGGTGTGGTGAGCCCGACATCCCATCATATTCACTTATTCACATTTTTAAGTGTCACTGGACAAGAATTCCATTAACCATATTCATTTGGAAAGTATTAAATGATCTTCACATCAAATTATAGTCAATCTAAAAGATTATCTGGAATTTTTCAGTTAGAAATAAAAATGATGCACTTTTTTTAATCCACTAATAACTTAAAAATAACTTACTTATTATTCTCCCCTGAAAATGATAGATCAAACGTGTTCTTTTTTATTTATTAACATGCTTCATAATATATTTTTTGATAAATTACATCTCATCGCATGCTTAATAATATCATATTCTTTAAAAGTTTATTGTGTTATATTTTACATGATATATGTTAACATATATTTAATGTGATCAAGTGTTAATTGTTGTTATTACATGTACATGTTATTTAATTTGATCAAATAATTCTGTATATCACATTTGCTAATATGCATTTTATTATTTAATTTCATCATGTGTTAATAAAATATTTTAATCATAAAATTTGATATCAATCACACACATACATGGTTGTTTGTGTAAATGATTAACTATTTTCTTACATGTACATATCTATTAATTATATTAGTTTTATTATATTATTAATTTTTTATGTTTTATATTTTATAACATTTTATATTTATTTTTTAAATTTAAATAATTCATATCAATATATATATATATATATATAGTTTCGGTGGTGGACTATTCTTTTTCATCCACACTGCTGCATCTCCACCTCCTTCTATAACAAAAAATCTATAGCACCTTCACATGCCAATATTTCTATGTATTAGGCATAAGCATCCATACAACACCAGCCTCTCTGACTTCATCTGGTTCAACTTTGGTAGTGATGTCTACATGACCAACACTAGTGTATTGCACCACCAATAATTAAATGGATTCCAAGCTACAATATGGTTTCCACATCAATCATATTCATTCATGATATCCATTAACAGAAGGACCCATCTCAGCAGTAGTATTGGGATCAAATTCTTGTTTTGGATTCTAAACAATAATGCCTAGAAATTTCATATTTTTCTCATGGGTCTTACAGGTGAACGAAAACATCATATTCAACTCAATGAACCATTAGTTCGGCATAAATATTCTTCTTCTCATATTCATGTAATGGTAGCACCATCTCTCTATAATTACACAATAGTAGCTCATCTCAAGGATTATCTCTCTCATCATGATACAATGAGAATAGAGGTGGCATATCCCATCCTTTCACATGTTCATGATTACACTGAATTATAGTAATTCCAATTTAAAATCCATGGTATAAAATATAATAATAGTATAGGATAAGTGATACAATGGTTGTACAATCTACCATCGTGAATTTTTGTACCATATACAATCCACAATGGTAGCATTTTAGGTCATCGATATGTCCTTTCTCTAGAGTTGAAATAGCATCTATGGTAGTAATATCTATAATATAAAATAGTATTATTCCCCTATTTTGTAATAGAAGCTCGCAATGATAGATTATCTAATTACTAGACAATAGTATTACTTCCTTCTTTAGTAACGGTAGCACCATTACTCCTAGATGATAACACAATGAAAATTATTTCAATGACATCACAACTTAGTAGTATTGTTACTTAATAGTATCATCACTTCGTTTTGGTATTGAACTATGATGATAGTAGCGAATCACATATCCTAGTTGTAGAATGACGTAATAGTAGTAGTAGAATACTCAATCTATCTACATGTATTTTATTTTGATACCACTAGTTTTTTATATGTCAATATTTATTTTTTTTACTACAATAATGATATATTTTTATAATGTTAAATTAATTTTACTATTCCTTCATTTTAAAATTTAGAATACCGTCAATTATTAATTCATAAAATGTTAGTTATTAAAAATTTGGTCGATTATTTTTTTTTAATAAAATTTATTTTTATTTAAATTTCCATATTCATTGAAAATATTTTAATTACTATTCTTTGAAAAAAATATGGTTGCATGTTGTTTAACATTGTTTTAGAATTTATTTTCCAAATGTAAACATGTAATATTTTGTTTGATGTTACATTTTGTGACTATTTTAGTAATTAAAATAAACTGATAATTTATTAAACTAATAATATTAATGTGAAATGCCATAATTATATTAATGATCACATTTCAATTTTTATTATGTTATTTTATAGAGGAATAAAAATCACAAACTCTTTGATAATGATTGTAGTATTTCAAAATAAATGTAACAGTAATTTTATATTTTATTATTTACTAAATTCTTGCATGTAGTGACTAGATAACTGGACACACATTGAAGATCTTCTATTTAATCACGTGAGATTCATCTTCTAGAATTTTATAAAAGTATAAAACAATCGTCATGCTATTTTTTCAACATATTATGATACATAATATTTTTAAATAAATGATCAAAAACCTTCAAAACATATTCTTCATTATTATAACTATGAAGCTACTAAAGCTATTCCATCCACTTATGATTATGTGAGAAAAGATCATTGAGTGAAATTTTTTCACCAATTTCTAATCATATACTGGTGTACATTCATTTTTTTCTCATCTTATAACCTTTCTTACATCTATTTTTAATCATTATATTTTGTTTTTTCTTTCCCCAATCAAAATCCGTTTTATCATGGTTATTATACCACCCAATGGGATTGCTCTTGAGTTGTTACTCCTGATGAAAAGTCAGCGATAGACAGGGTTCATTTTCATAAAGAAATTTAGATTTGTTCCGCCAGGTTTTCATAAAGATGCTATCGGTAATAGGTTATCTCACCTCTAAAAGTGATTTTAATTTATTAGGAAGTGATATTATTGTGAATTAGACATGGTTGATGAGTGGAATATGATCTTGGTGATCCGAACAACAATAAAAAGAGTGTTTTCATTATATTTATTTTCATTACAATATATAATAGTAAAACTACACTCACATCTTTTTATTTAATTATTAAATTATAAATTTTGTTGGTAAAATTTCTAAATGACTATTCTCCCCACCCTCCAATCTAGTCTATTTTTTTATTAATAGCGATCAAAAAAATAACATCGATGCATGTTCTATGATTAGTTATTAATCATTATAGATACACTTATTTTTTATTCTTAAACTGTTGTGCTAACCTGAGTATCATTAACCTGATAGCCTATGGAATAAGTACTAGTTTTTTAAGACATTTGGTATTAATGCCAATGATGTATGGATTCTAAAAATGAACCCATTTTTTAGGGAGGAGACTATGACTACTGCAAATACTGAAAATAATCCCACCTAATAAAGTAGATTTTTGATCATTATATTATCATGGAGTAGCCATATGAACTCCCTAATGCTGATCCAAAAACACTTATTGGTGACAACATGATTAGGTTTGTTTTGAGTTATAAATTTAAGAATATTTTATACTGTGTATAATGTTCCAGTTCCGCGAGTCGCCCAGAGGTGCCCCATACTCAGTTGATCACATGGCCTCAAGCACATTTCCCCGAACAGTAGAGGTTTCCTACTAGTAGCGAGGACCATGGGTATGATAGTGGGGAAATAATGCCCTCATTGGCTGAGTAACCTAGCAGAAGTAAAACAGATAACAATAGAGGAAGCATTAAAACATGAAATAGGTAAACAACAAAAGTAATAAACAACTGGA
This sequence comes from Viscum album, assembly GCA_963277665.1. Lineage (NCBI taxonomy): Eukaryota > Viridiplantae > Streptophyta > Magnoliopsida > Santalales > Viscaceae > Viscum > Viscum album. The sequence goes on along the minus strand of OY728157.1, from coordinate 36,323,602 downwards.
GCACACACATATATATGATGCATGATACATATGTCTTGGAAATTTACCAAACAAGTGAAAGTACTGAAATACAATACTTAACCAAATTACAATAGAAAATAGATAAACTGCTCCACAGCATTAGAAGCCTATGCTTGGTCCCATGCTCCCCAACTTCATGGAAATCATGTACCTGAAGTAAAAGGGTGCTTTCTCTTATCTAGAAATAGAACAATATAATATAGTTGGGCATAAAATTATGACCCAAACAGGGTGTGAGACAAATACCAATAGGCAACCACACCATGATCTATGCTGAACATTTAGTGAATATATATGGCAGGAAATGTACAAAATGAAGCAATAAACAAAGAAGTACACATAGTGAAAATCCTACAAATTCAATTGAATTAATTATCATATATCAAGTAAGTATATAAACAAAAGAAGATAACCCTATGATAAGTACTCATAGCCTAACCCTCTTTGGTTCAACCAAACAAACACAAGAAACCCACTTGTAAGTACACACAGTCTAAACCCTCTCTGGTTCTGCTTTAGCAACGACACTATGAGAAATCACTCATCATCAATTCCCCATATGGTCTCGTATCGGTAACTAATAGGAACTCTAATGAAGCACTCAACATCCAATTCCCCTTATGGCATGTATTGAAGAAAATACAGACACTCTGAGGGAGTATAAAATCCACCCCCCCCCCCTCCCCTAATGGTCTCAAAATGTCCGTGTAAACATACACTCTAGAGTAGCCATCAACGTTGATTCTCTCTATGGTCTACTACACCAGATTCTCACAACTCTGTGTATATCAGTAGTAAAAAAATGATATGTGTCAAGAAAATTAAACCTCAATAAATTCGTGGAAAAAAAATATATAATATATCATAGCGTGTTAGATAATAATCACTCCATCCTAAAAATACTAGGCATGGGAATCAAAGCAACCTAACAAGAAATCTAGACTAAATGTTCAGAAAAATAAATCATGGGAAAACCTCCATAGCATGGAAAAGATAACCCTATTAATAAACAATTAACCTCAATCTAAACAAATAAGTCATATCAGGAAATAACAGGGCTAAAACCCATAAACACACAATACCGAGTTGTTGGGTATTATGCACTTTTTTCACATAAAATTCAAATACTATCAATGGAAAGGAACACACCACCTACCTCGGATTCTTGAGATTGATATACTTGATCCTAAGGAATTGAATCGCCCTAGAACGTTGTAGATCTACAAAAATGATTAAAATGTTCAACTGAGTATAATTCGTGAGAGAGGATAAACCAAGATATGAGGATCAAGAAGAGAGGTGAACTCATCGATGTGATTCCAACACAATCGATGGTGGCCGATTATGAAGAATATATGGGGAGTTGGGGGTTCGAAGAAGATCTACGGCCGTACAAATGATCCTAGATGAAATAGGTCGCTAAGATGTGCATTATATCTATCAGACGTGGCCCCGGTCAATTTAAAGGAAAAAAAGAAAGTACACGGTTTGTTAATTGAAATTACATAGTCTATACTTGCATTTTATAGCCTCCGCTTTAGGAGGTCTCCAGGTCAACCCACATGGCCATTTACTTGGATGTCGTACAGCCAGTACACAGTCACCTGTGGCAACCGGGTACATAGTGTTTACTTAATGAACATGGTGTGTACTCCTAAAATTTACAGAACACCTCTTTTTCTCAAAAACAACCAGAAAAGTAAAACATACCTGAAAAGAAGATCTGGGTTATTAAAAACATCCCCACTTAAATATATTTGTCCTCCAATTTCCCTAGAAAGGTGGTGTAGAAGAAGAATCCTTGAAAAGATCTGGCCACATCGATCATACATCATCCTCCCTCTCCCACGTCTGGTCATGTACTCGTCCATGTTGTCATAGCACTAGTGAGAGTGGAAAAAACCGGCTACCGACAACCTTCGCACTTCTATCAACAATATGGATTGGACGCTCCTCAAATGTGATGCCCACCTCTAGCTCAAACTCCTCGGGATGGAAATCATGAGGCAAGTCTGAGAAGTAATGTTGGAGCTGAGAAATGTGGAAAACATCAGGCATATATCGGTACCTATGAGGTAACTGTAGCCAATAGGAAACTAGTATAACACTCTCCAACAACTCAAATGACCCAACATACCTCAATGAAAGCATACCCTATATCCTAAACCTTTTGTGTCCCAACCTTGGTGTGACACGCAGGAACACCTGATCTCCGACCTCGAACTTGAGAGGTCATCCCCATCAATCAATATAAGACTTCTTTCATGACTGTGCAGTAGTCTTCCTCTTCTAAATCAACTCAATCTATTCGGTGGTCTCCTGGATAGGATGAGATCCCTACATATTTGCCTCTCCTGCCTCAAGCCAGCATAAGGGTGATCGACATATCCTAGCATACAAAGCCTCATAAGGTTCCATCAGAATAGTTTATTAAAAACTGTTATTTTTGGAAAACTCCAAAAGTGGTATGTGCTTCTCCCATGATCCTCTAAAATCCAAGATGCATGATCAAAGCATATACTCAAGAACATTAATCGTATGCTCGGACTGGCCATCTTTCTGGGGATGGTAAGTTGTACTCAGAAGAACATGTGTACCCAAAGCCCTCTGAAATCTCTCCCAGACCCAATAAGTACAATGGGTGTCCCTGTCTAAAATAATGGATTGCAGAACTCCATGTAAATTTACAATCTCTCGGATTTAAGGCCTTCCCATCATATCAAAACTGAATGTCTCATTAATCGGTAATAAGTGAGAAACTTTCGTGTGTCTATCATTGAAAAACCAAACAACATCATTCCCCAATGTTACCTTGGAAAACCTTTAACTAAATACATGGTTACATCATTCAATTCCCACTCGAGAATGGGTAACTACTGTAAAATCCCTACTGGTCACTGATTCTCCGCCTTCACCTACTGACAGGTGGAACACATCATTACAAAACCTGACACATCTCTCTTCATTCTTGGATACCCATATTGATGGTTTTGATTTCGATACATCTTGGTGACACCAGGATAAACTGCCCAAAATGGGTATTGGAAGTCTTGCATCAACTCCTTGCATATTTCTGTTGCCACCCACACGCATCCATGAAGGCACAAGATATCCTCCTCACCTAATGAGTATATAGGAATAAGGTCCTCTCCTAAAACACTCTCCCTTAGGACTAGGCCTTCAGAATCTATTAGTTTCCTTGTTCTCACTCAATCAAGTAGAGTAGAGGTAATAGCCACAGAAGAAAGAAATGTCTACTCCTGACTATCATGCACCTACTAATGCATCTCATAGAATAGTTCCATAAACTACCACTCACTATTATCCTCCTGAACTACCTGTATCTGAGTCCTCATGCTCAACACATCAGCCATTGCGTGTTCGTTATTAAGCGTGTAGGCATGCTCAATGTCAAAAGATTGATGATACTCTACCAACCTTTAATGTCTCAACATCAGGTCACAATGAGGTAATATATACTCAATACTTTAGTGGTTAGTGAACACCAATAAATGATCTCTCAATAGGTAGTGTCTACAATAGCATAAAGCATGAACAACTGCAGCCAACTCAAGATCATCTGTCAGGTAATTTCTCTCATGTGGCCTCAACTGCCGAGACCCATACACATTGACTCATTCTCCCTAAAAAAGCACTACTCCCAACCCAATACCTGATTCATCACAGTAAATGGTTTAACCCTTTCTTAGCAACGAAAATACTAGTATTGGTGCGGAATTCAACCTCTACTTTAGCTCTAGGAAGGCTGACTCACAAGAATCTGACCACATGTAATTCTCACCCTTCTTTTTCAGGATCATCAGTGGCTCTTCTAAACATAAGAATTATTGTATGAAACATTTTTATTAACCAGCCATCCCTAGAAAGTTCCATACCTCAAAGACACTCTTCGGATTCTCCCAGGAATCTACTACTCTAACTCTCCGCAGGTCTACTGATACTCCTGTCTCTAAGATAACATGACCTATGAAGTGAATTTGTTCCATCCAAAAATCTCATTTTGATAGAATAACAAATAAATGATGATCTCTCGGTGTACTGAAAATGATCTCATGATGTGTGGAATGGTTGTGTCGAGTGTGAGAGTACACTAAGATATCATCCACAAAGACTACCACAAAAGAATTCATGTAGGGATGGAACACTCAGTTCATTAGTTCCAAGAAGACTGGAGGCATGTTCGTGAGACCAAACAGCATAACTAGATACTCGTATAGACCATACCTACTCGGGAAGGATGTAAGAGTTACATCTGATGGTCTAATACACAACTGATTGTATCCGGACCACAAGTACATACTTTAGAACTCCTGGGATCCTTGATGTTGATCTATGAGATCATCAATATTTGGTAAGGGATATTGGTTCTTAACAATCAACAGGTTAAACTTACGATAATCCACACAAAGTCTGAGGGTGCTGTCTGACCTTTTTGAAAAAAAGATATGTGAATCCCAAAAAGAAGTTCTGGTTCGGATGAAAAACATTACCTGCAACTCCTTCAACTGCTTCTTGAGCTTTTATTAATCTCGTGTAGCTATTCTATAAGTAGTAATATACAATGGTACCACTCTTGGCCCAAGATCAATAAAAATGTATACCTCTCACTCCAGAGGAAACCCTGAAAATTCCTCTGGAGAGACATCCCAAAAACGATCCACCACTGGAAGAATGTCTTTATGTGTAGTCCCCTGGTGATCAAGATATAGACTAGAAATTTGGTATGTAACTACTCTCAACCCATGATGCTCAGGTCCTCCTCTACTCATCTGGACATCCCACTCACACTTCTGAAGGAACAATCTGCCCTTTTGTGATGTGAAATTCGACATACTGCAATAGAAATTGAAATCTATATGGAAGGGAACTAACTAGTCCATTCTAAGAATGACATCATAGCCTGTCATGTCTAGGAGATAAAATTCCCATAGGATGTGTCGACCACCAACCTCGAGAGGGCACTCCTTTCACTGGCGTATACTAGTCATTCTTATCCCCAATGGTGTGTCTAGAATCAATATATTAGCAGAAGAAAAGATACAGAGCCGAAGGATCTCCATAACAACATCACATATAAAGATTTGGGAAACCCCAATACCGAGAAGAGAAAAAGCTAAAACTGAGGAAATTAGGATCGTATCTCGGATTGTATACGGTCCTTGATCCTTCTTCTGTTTGGTCTGCTCTACTGCAAATGTATGACCTGTACTGCGGGCCTGCGACCCTATCTAACCACCCTGATCTAATCCACCATATTTTCACTAAAATTCTGGTTATTTGATTCTATATCCACGACCTCTACATCAAACTAAATGGCTGAAATAACTCCAGTTCCTTGTTAAATGAGAAGCGGGTTGTGCTACACCTAAATGAGGAGTCATAGAAGAACCCCTTTCACCAGCTGTTGGTGAGAAGAACTGAGAGAAGCACTGAAGATGGCCCATCATGATGCATGATTGTCACTCCACTGGGTCTCTAAGGAATTGTGGTCTCGTGTAACCACTCTCCATGCACTAGTAACATATCACCTGGATACCAGAAAAAGTTTCTCGGCTACTAAGATCCCCATCCATAGACTCCATTCGGTGATTCCTGCATTCAGTAAGAGGGATACCAACTCTAGATGTCGAACCACCATGGCATAAAAATTTGGAATCCCTCATATTGGGATCTGTGAATAGTGGTTGGTTTAATATAGAAGTTATCAATGTCCACATGAAGATTTTTACCTGAGACTGGATGTCGTGTGTGAGACCATCCACAAACATCCTTTCCAGAAATAACTCATCACCTTCCTGGAATAGGCATGAAGTGTTCCAACTCAGTGATTCGAGAAGAATAATCCATAACAGAAAGACGTCCCTACTCTTGAATCATTAACTCTTAGGAGTAATCAGCCCTTAATGTCTCTAGGTAAAAGTAGTAATGGATCGAACGATGGAACTCATCCCACACAATATCTTGCTGGTGTCCTTCCTGTGATATCAAATCCCACCATCCCTTTGAGGAGTCCTGAAGCATAAGTATCAAGATTCACACTCCTCTATGGAGGGCTCTCCAGATGCTCGAAGATTCAAATAAAGGATTATAACCATGACTCTTCAGCCGGAGGTCCTTCTTCCCCTGTGAAGGTGGGAGGTTGTTTCTTCTGGAAAACCCACATCAACTCTACCATATAAGGGGAAGGATTCGGTAATCCTCAGATGATCTGCATGAACATTATAAAGACCACTTGGAACTATGTGTCAGCACCTATGTTCAGAATGACAGATGGTGCCAAGACTGGTAGAACTAAGGGTTCCCCTGGTAGTCATTGGTCAGCTATATCAGGTGTTTGATCACTACCATGTAACTGGAAGACAACTGGAGGAAGTCTTGGTGGCATGACTCTGCAAGGTCAAGCGCACACCTTAGATCAAGATTAATAAGGATTGAAACATAGAAGTGTAACACTACTAGAAAAGGGGGCATTGGAGCCCCCCAGACTCGGGCGACCGCCATTGGCGGTCGCTATAGGTCAGCATTAGCGACCGCCAATGGCGGTCGCTAAGCTGAATAAAAAATTTCGGGGGGTTTCTGCGCCCCCCCCCCCCCCCCCCCCCCCCCCGCGCACTCTCCTCTCCCTCGATCCCTCGCCCTAACCCTCCCTCGCCGCCCTCCCTCGCGCCGCCCTCCCCTCCCCTGCCGCCCGGCCTCCCCCCGCCGCCCGGCCTCCCCCCGCCGCCCGGCCTCCCCCGCCGCCCGCCTCCCCCGCCGCCCGGCCTCCCCCGCCGCCCGGCCTCCCCCGCCGCCCGCCTCCCCCGCCGCCCGGCCTCCCCCGCCGCCCGGCCTCCCCCGCCGCCCGCCCTCCCCCGCCGCCCGCCCTCCCCCGCCGCCCGCCCTCCCCGGCCGCCTGGCATCCCCCGCCGCCTGCCATCCGCCCTCCGGCCGCCGCCCTCCGCCCTCGGGCCTCCGGCCGCCGCCCTCGGGCCTCCGGCCGCCGCCCTCCAGCCTCTCGGCCCTCCCCCCCACCCCGGACGGCACCCGCACCCCGGACAGCCCCCGGCGTGCACTCCGGACCGCCCCCCGCACCCCGGACGCCTCCCCGCACCGCGGACAGCACCCCCCCCGCGCACTCCGGACCGCCCCCCGCACCCCGGACGCCTCCCCGCACCCCGGACAGCACCCCCCCGCGCACTCCGGACCGCCCCCCGCACCCCGGACGCCTCCCCGCACCCCGGACAGCCCCCCCTGCACTCGGACACCCCCCTCCGAACCCGGACAGCCCCCCCGCACCCCGGACAGCCCCCCCCCCCCCCCCCCCCCCCCCCCGCACTCGGACACCCCCCCTCCGAACCCGGACAGCCCCCCCGCACCCCGGACAGGCCCCCCGCACCCCGGACACCCCACCCCGCACCCCCGACAGCCCCCCTGCACCCCAGACAGCCCCCCCCTCCCCCGCACCCCGGACACCCCCGCACCCCGAACACCCCTGCCCGCACCCCTGACAGGCCCCCGACACCCCAGACACCCCTCCCCGCACCTCGGAAGGCCCCCTCCGACCCCGGACACCCCCCCCCCCCTCGCTGCGCGTCCCCCGTCCCCTCACCGCCTCCTCTCCTCCAGCTCCCCGCCGCCGCCGCCGCCCGTCCCCTCCCTTGCCGCACCGCCTTTGGCTCCGGCTCCCCTTCCCTGCCTCCTCTCCCTCGCAGCACAGCCTTCGGCTCCCCTCCCTTTCAGGTTTGTAGCTCAATCAGGTAACATGAGCTTTCAGTTACATTATTATTTTATCAATGGTTCATAAAATGGTTAATATTTATTTTGAATATAGTTGATTTGAAAAATGTAAATTTAATAAGTATTGTGTAAATGTTTGTTATACAGATATTATTATGGATAAGAGTTGGATTGATCTTCCAAATCGAACGTCTAGAGAATATTTCAATGGCATTATGCAGTTTATTGAGTTCACGAGAGGATTTGAAAGTGACTATATTAGTTGTCCATGTAGAAAATGTGCTAACAGATATCAATTCACACGAGATACTGTGAGGGAGCACCTTTTCTTTAATGGATTTCTGAAAAATTATAAGAGTTGGACTCGTCATGGAGAAGAATATGTTCGTTGTCAAAATACAGATGCAGCTCAGATGGATGTTGATGCAAGGATGACTGATCCAATGCATGAAATGCTTACTGAAATGGTACGTGGGTTTGATCCTGAAGGCATTGACATCCAGAATCTTGAGACCGGTGAGATAAATCTTCGCTCTGGTGCAGATCGTGATTCGAGGAGGTTTTATGAAGTACTTGATGATGCGAAAACAGAATTATATCCTGGATGTACTTCTTACAATAAACTGTCGTTTATCGTGGAGTTGTTGCATTTGAAGACTTTGAATAATTGGTCAGACACATCATTCGACATGCTTTTGGTTTTATTGAAAAAAGTTCTTCCTGTCGACGCTAAGATTCCTGAGTCGTATTACTATGCTCGTAAGTTGACAGAGAACTTAGGTTTTACATATGAGACTATAGATGCATGTGCAAACAACTGTATGTTGTTTAGAAATGAAACTGCTCATTTGGATATTTGTACGGTTTGTGGCGCTTCCAGGTGGAAAGAGAACAGGGGAAATAAGACTCATCAAAGTCAGATTGCGATACAGGGGAAACCGATTGCCGTAAAGCAAATGCGTTACTTTCCCCTTAAACCGAGGTTGAAAAGATTTTTTATGTCATCTAAAGTTTCTAATTTAATGAGATGGCATGCAGAAAGAGTTCATGAAAGTGACATGTTAACCCACCCGGCAGACTCTCATGCATGGAAGGATTTTGATAAGAGACATCCCGACTTTGCTAAAGATGTTCGTAATGTCCGATTGGGATTGGCAGCAGATGGTTTCAATCCATTCAAGTCTATGGTTGGTGCAACTCATAGCACATGGCCCGTGGTGTTGGTTCCATATAATCTTCCTCCGTGGCTTTGTATGAAGCAACAATTTATATTACTTTCCACTCTTATTGATGGACCTAAAAGTCCGGGGGATAAGATTGATGTTTACCTTCATCCATTGATTGATGAGTTGAATGAATTTTGGGGCGATGGTGTGATGACTTATGACTGCGAAACGAATGAAATGTTCAAACTGCATGCAGCTTTATTGTGGACAATCAATGACTTCCCAGCTTATGCAAATTTATCAGGCTGGAGTACGAAAGGGGAATTTGCTTGCCCTTGTTGCAATAAAAGTAAAAAATCTGTATGGCTTAAACATTCCAAAAAATGGGCGTACATGGGTCACAGGCGTTTTCTCCCTCCCCAGCACAGGTTCAGAAAGGACAGAGTGGCATTTGATGGTTCTAGAGAGTTCAGCCCAGCACCAAAGATCATGACAGGAGTCGAAATGTTATCGCAGATTGAGGAAGAAAACATTCGCACGGTATATGAAATTCAGGATTTGGTGGCTCCTCCAGTACGTAATATTCGTGCTGCGGGTAGGCAGCGCAGTCACAATTGGAAAAAGAAAAGTATTTTTTATAGTCTTCCGTATTGGAAAACTAACATGTTGAGGCATAATTTGGATGTCATGCACATTGAAAAAAATGTTTGTGATAACATATTGTGGACCATTTTAGGTGTCAGTGGAAAGTCAAAGGACCATGTTAATGCACGCCGTGATTTGGAAGAAATGGGTTTAAGGAAACAGTTGCATTTACAGTTAGCTGAGGGAAACAAGGCATATATGCCTGCTGCACAGTATTCGATGACTACAGAGGAGAAAAAGACATTTCTTTCCATTTTGAAGATGGTCAAGGTGCCTGATGGTTACTCTTCTAATATTTCAAAGTGTGTGAATCTGACGAGCAAGACATTGCAAGGGTTGAAAAGTCATGACAATCACATATTACTTCAGCAGTTGATTCCAATCGCAATTTGTGATTGTTTATCCCCCAATGTTGTTCAGCCCTTGATTGAGATGAGTAATTTTTTAGACAGCTTTGTTTAAGAAATCAACGAATGAGTGATTTAAAAAGTTTGCAGGACCGAATTGTACTTACGCTTTGTCACTTTGAGAAACTTTTCCCCCCCTCATTTTTCGATGTTATGGTCCACTTGACAGTGCACCTAACTGATGAAGTAATGGCTGCTGGTCCAGTGCAATTCAGGTGGATGTATCCTATTGAACGGTATTTGAGTACATTGAAAAGATTTGTACGCAACAGAGCTCGTCCAGAGGCATCAATAGCCAATGGTTATTTGATGGATGAGTGTACTACCTTTTGTGCAGAATATCTTACGGATGTTGAAACAAAATTAGATAAGCCCTCTCGGATTCATGATGGTCCAGTTGGAGAAGGAACCACATTTGATATAGACAACATCGAGTGGATACAAGCACATCGATATATCTTGTTCAATACTCCATCAGTTGCACCATTAATGCAGTAAGTATCTTATCAATGTGCTTGTATAACTTTTACATGTTTTCTTTGCATAAGTTGATCTTTTAAACATCGCGTAATCATTTGCAGGAAACACATTAATGAGATAAAAGAAGAGATGCATCGTGCGACTGAGTTGCAAATTCAACAATCTCATTATGCGACATTTCATGATTGGTTCAAGGATTATGTATGTATAAATTGATTTTCATTATGAGTGAAGTATTAAACTAATTCTTTCTGCATATATCAGTATTGATTTTTATAAATTATGTAGGTTCGTAAGCTGAGGGAGTTAGGGGACCCCACGCTACCTGAAGTATTTATCCAACTGGCTGAGGGTCCATCTATAACGGCTCGTCGTTATAAAGCTATTGATGCTAATGGTTTTCGATTTCGCATTAAAGATGTTGACGACAAACGAGCAACACAAAACAGTGGCATCGGTTGTCCCTTTGTCGATTCTGGTTATTACTATGGTCAATTGATAGACATCATTGAAGTTGTATATACACACGGTTTGAAGTACATATTGTTAAAGTGTAATTGGGTTGATCCAGTGCGTGGATGTAAAGTCGATCAATATCAGTTTTCATTGGTGAATTTTAACTATATGTTATACAGAAATAATGAACGAGTTGAGAATGAACCTTTCATTTTGACATCACAAGCGGAACAAGTATTCTTCGTTACTTTGCCTTCGGATCCAAGTTGGCAAGTTGTTGTCAAAATGTCTCGGCGAGGAGTGTTTTTATTTGAAGAAGATGAACCCGAGACTGTTCCGTTTGTTTACCAACAACTTGATCAACATACCGTAGTTCAACGTGAAGAAGATATTTATTGGGTCAGAGCGGCTGTTGAAGGAGAAACGGTCGATTTGCATGCTTAATGAAAGGTATAATTGTTTTCCCGCTATTCAGTAGAATGTCCTAGGATATCATAAATTATCTAATCATTTTATAAATCCTTATAAGTTTTAATCCTCACTTTTGTAAGTTAATTCAGTCATAAATATTTAGGTTGATTAACTTTCTGATTTTTTAAAATTCATTCACAACTAATTATTCAATCCATTTTTTGTTTGATTAACAGTTGTACAAGTTTGATTTATTAAGAACAATCCAATTTATCTTTTAAACACTTTGGACTCATTACTGATATTTTGTATGACTGCAGACATGTCAGGGGAAGAGGCAGAAAATCCACATCATCCATCTGAGGCATCTACGTCTCAGGGTCGAGGTATGTTTGAATGTCATTGTCTATATTTTTTATGTAATTGACATATATATATATATATATATAACATTTGTCAATTTATATATAAAATTGTTTTCAACAGGATCAGACTCGGCTGCTTCTTCCTCTCGCAGGAGAGGCCCTGGTCGTGGCATATTATCATGGAATTCCGACACGACGACAGATGTTTCATTTGATGAGGTATTTCATCCCGTGGGACCGAATGCCCCGGCATTTATTCGTCAGCTGGGTCATATCATACGTGACCCACATCGATTTCCATTGACCACGCGTGATTGGGCTTCTATCCCTCAGGACACATTAGATCGTCTATGGAGGGAGGTTCAGGTAAGAAAATAATTTTACTTTATTTTCTATTTATAAATAATACTAATATGTTTGATTATTTTCATTATAGCAAAATTTGAAAGTATGCCCTGAAGAGTTTCGGCCGGTGTGTATGAGCAAATGCCGTAAGCTGTGGAAAGATTATAAAGGCAAAGTGAAGAGGGACCACTGGATACCAAATGTGGGTGCCCTTGACATTTTGGAAAAGGTCCCGAGAGGTGTCCTCCCAGCTCAGTGGCGTGACTTGGTTGCATATTGGTCTACTGAGGGTGTTGCGGTTAGTATATTAATTATTTTTCTGTATATATATTTTCAAGAATATGTGATTTGTTTGAAATTTGAATGAATTGAATGTAGGAGGTGTCAACACGCCATTCGGAGAATCGAGCGTTGCAGGGACCAGCTCACAGGCTCGGGACTCGTCACGTGTCTCAGATCCGACATGAGGTATATATTATTCATTTTTTAATTTATTAATTAATATGGTTTTGTGTTTATATTCTTTTAATATACAGTTGCGAGGGCAAGGTGCAGCAACTGATAAAATGTCGGTGTGGATAAGGACTCGTGATCGCAATGATCCAGAGGTTGCAGCATTGATAGTAAGTGTCTGTACTTACCAATAATTACATAAATCTATATATTAACATATATATATTTAAATATTTCACAGGATCAATTTGAAGCTGAGTTAGAACAGCTGCCAGAGGACCAGCGACAGCTTCCCATGCGACGGGATGAGATCTTTCATCGCATTATTGGTCGGGACGGGCATGGCTATAGTTTGACCTATGGAGCAGGGATTCCTCGTTCTGTAGTGTCACGCGCTGCGGTTGTCGGTCCTGCTGTTGCTCATATGACACAGCAGATGTCAGATTTTGAGGCACGGCTGCGCGCTTCCGAGGAGACAAATGCGCAATTGACAGCTGAGGTTAGAGCACTGCGGGAATATGTGCGTCAAGCTGATGGTACAGGGGATCATACGACGCAGGTATATACTGTATTTATTTATTTAATTTAAATTATTTTTGTTATTAAAATATTTATAATGTTTATTTGTTGTAGGCACCTGGCCCACCAGAAGGAGGTAGCAGTGATGGCAACACGTGACGCACCATATATTCACGAGATATGTTTTTTGTTTTTACTGGTAGGGTTGACATTGATGTACTGTATTTATTCATTTAAGTAATGCATTATTACCATCCATGGTGGTCTTTTAAATATTTTATAGATTATGTATTATTAATATATTTTTTATAAATTTCTGTATGGTATCGATAAAAGAAATATGTATTAATTAGATATTATCACTTTTATTTTTCACTTTTGTAATCAATGGGATGGCCTTTGCACCCCCGGAGAACCCCCCGCACCCCCGTACACCCCCCCGCCACCCCCGTACAGCCCCCCGCCACCCCCGTACAGCCCCCCGCCACCCCCGTACAGCCCCCCGCCACCCCCGTACAGCCCCCCGCCACCCCCGTACAGCCCCCCGCCACCCCCGTACAGCCCCCCGCACCCCCGTACAGCCCCCCGCACCCCCGTACAGCCCCCCGCCACCCCCGTACAGCCCCCCGCCACCCCCGTACAGCCCCCCGCCACCCCCGTACAGCCCCCCGCCACCCCCGTACAGCCCCCCGCCACCCCCGTACAGCCCCCCGCCACCCCCGTACAGCCCCCCGCCACCCCCGTACAGCCCCCCGCACCCCCGTACAGCCCCCCGCCACCCCCGTACAGCCCCCCGCCACCCCCGTACTGCCCCCCGCCACCCCCGTACAGCCCCCCGCCACCCCCGTACAGCCCCCCCGCCACCCCCGTACAGCCCCCCGCACCCCCGTACAGCCCCCCGCACCCCCGTACAGCCCCCCGCCACCCCCGTACAGCCCCCCGCCACCCCCGTACAGCCCCCCGCCACCCCCGTACAGCCCCCCGCCACCCCCGTACAGCCCCCCGCCACCCCCGTACAGCCCCCCGCACCCCCGTACAGCCCCCCGCACCCCCGTACAGCCCCCCGCCACCCCCGTACAGCCCCCCGCCACCCCCGTACAGCCCCCCGCCACCCCCGTACAGCCCCCCGCACCCCCGTACAGCCCCCCGCCACCCCCGTACAGCCCCCCGCCACCCCCGTACAGCCCCCCGCACCCCCGTACAGCCCCCCGCCACCCCCGTACAGCCCCCCGCACCCCCGTACAGCCCCCCGCACCCCCGTACAGCCCCCCGCCACCCCCGTACAGCCCCCCGCCACCCCCGTACAGCCCCCCGCACCCCCGTACAGCCCCCCGCCACCCGCGTACAGCCCCCCGCCACCCCCGTACAGCCCCCCGCCACCCCCGTACAGCCCCCCGCCACCCCCGTACAGCCCCCCGCCACCCCCGTACAGACGGCACCTCATTCGGAGGTGCCGTGTGACCGCGGCGGCCGGAAACGCGTTTCCGGCGCCTTTAAACACCAAAACGGCGTGCGGCGGTCCGATTCGGAGCAAACGTGCTCCGAACGACCTGAAACCGCACGGGAACATCCGGGGCGTGAATTGTGAAATGGTCGGCCAGACGGCACCTCATTCGGAGGTGCCGTGTGACCGTGGCGGCCGGAAACGCGTTTCCGGCGCCATTAAACACCAAAACGGCGTGCGGCGGTCCGATTCGGAGCAAACGTGTTCCGAACGACCTGAAACCGCACGGGAACGATAGAAATATTATTCCTGAGATGCAGGAGGAGGCCGCACGTCCATCGGACGTGCGGTTCGCGCGGCACGTCCGATTGTGCCGTTTTCAGCAGCGCGGCGCGCGCTGAAATGGCGCGTTGGGGGGTCAAAACCACCCGAACGACCTCCGAATGCCACGAAACTGTACGACAACATCCGGGGCGTGAATTGTGAAATGGTCGGCCAGACGGCACCTCATTCGGAGGTGCCGTGTGACCGCGGCGGCCGGAAACGCGTTTCCGGCGCCATTAAACACCAAAACGGCGTGCGGCGGTCCCGTTCGGAGCAAACGTGTTCCGAACGACCTGAAACCGCACGGGAACGATAGAAATATTATTCCTGAGATGCAGGAGGAGGCCGCACGTCCATCGGACGTGCGGTTCGCGCGGCACGTCCGATTGTGCCGTTTTCAGCAGCGCGGCGCGCGCTGAAATGGCGCGTTGGGGGGTCAAAACCACCCGAACGACCTCCGAATTCCACGAAACCGTACGACAACATCCGGGGCGTGAATTGTGAAATGGTCGGCCAGACGGCACCTCATTCGGAGGTGCCGTGTGACCGCGGCGGCCGGAAACGCGTTTCCGGCGCCATTAAACACCAAAACGGCGTGCGGCGGTCCGGTTCGGAGCAAACGTGCTCCGAACGACCTGAAACCGCACGGGAACGATAGAAATATTATTCCTGAGATGCAGGAGGAGGCCGCACGTCCATCGGACGTGCGGTTCGCGCGGCACGTCCGATTGTGCCGTTTTCAGCAGCGCGGCGCGCGCTGAAATGGCGCGTTGGGGGGTCAAAACCACCCGAACGACCTCCGAATGCCACGAAACCGTACGACAACATCCGGTGCGTGAATTGTGAAATGGTCGGCCAGACGGCACCTCATTCGGAGGTGCCGTGTGACCGCGGCGGCCGGAAACGCGTTTCCGGCGCCATTAAACACCAAAACGGCGTGCGGCGGTCCCGTTCGGAGCAAACGTGTTCCGAACGACCTGAAACCGCACGGGAACGATAGAAATATTATTCCTGAGATGCAGGAGGAGGCCGCACGTCCATCGGACGTGCGGTTCGCGCGGCACGTCCGATTGTGCCGTTTTCAGCAGCGCGGCCCGCGCTGAAATGGCGCGTTGGGGGGTCAAAACCACCCGAACGACCTCCGAATGCCACGAAACCGTACGACAACATCCGGGGCGTGAATTGTGAAATGGTCGGCCAGACGGAACCTCATTCGGAGGTGCCGTGTGACCGCGGCGGCCGGACACGCGTTTCCGGCGCCATTAAACACCAAAACGGCGTGCGGCGGTCCGATTCGGAGCAAACGTGCTCCGAACGACCTGAAACCGCACGGGAACGATAGAAATATTATTCCTGAGATGCAGGAGGAGGCCGCACGTCCATCGGACGTGCGGTTCGCGCGGCACGTCCGATTGTGCCGTTTTCAGCAGCGCGGCGCGCGCTGAAATGGCGCGTTGGGGGGTCAAAACCACCCGAACGACCTCCGAATGCCACGAAACCGTACGACAACATCCGGTGCGTGAATTGTGAAATGGTCGGCCAGACGGCACCTCATTCGGAGGTGCCGTGTGACCGCGGCGGCCGGAAACGCGTGTCCGGCGCCATTAAACACCAAAACGGCGTGCGGCGGTCCCGTTCGGAGCAAACGTGCTCCGAACGACCTGAAACCGCACGGGAACGATAGAAATATTATTCCTGAGATGCAGGAGGAGGCCGCACGTCCATCGGACGTGCGGTTCGCGCGGCACGTCCGATTGTGCCGTTTTCAGCAGCGCGGCGCGCGCTGAAATGGCGCGTTGGGGGGTCAAAACCACCCGAACGACCTCCGAATGCCACGAAACCGTACGACAACATCCGGGGCGTGAATTGTGAAATGGTCGGCTAGACGGCACCTCATTCGGAGGTGCCGTGTGACCGCGGCGGCCGGAAACGCGTTTCCGGCGCCATTAAACACCAAAACGGCGTGCGGCGGTCCGATTCGGAGCAAACGTGCTCCGAACGACCTGAAACCGCACGGGAACGATAGAAATATTATTCCTGAGATGCAGGAGGAGGCCGCACGTCCATCGGACGTGCGGTTCGCGCGGCACGTCCGATTGTGCCGTTTTCAGCAGCGCGGCGCGCGCTGAAATGGCGCGTTGGGGGGTCAAAACCACCCGAACGACCTCCGAATGCCACGAAACCGTACGACAACATCCGGTGCGTGAATTGTGAAATGGTCGGCCAGACGGCACCTCATTCGGAGGTGCCGTGTGACCGCGGCGGCCGGAAACGCGTTTCCGGCGCCATTAAACACCAAAACGGCGTGCGGCGGTCCCGTTCGGAGCAAACGTGCTCCGAACGACCTGAAACCGCACGAGAACGATAGAAATATTATTCCTGAGATGCAGGAGGAGGCCGCACGTCCATCGGACGTGCGGTTCGCGCGGCACGTCCGATTGTGCCGTTTTCAGCAGCGCGGCGCGCGCTGAAATGGCGCGTTGGGGGGTCAAAACCACCCGAACGACCTCCGAATGCCACGAAACCGTACGACAACATCCGGTGCGTGAATTGTGAAATGGTCGGCCAGACGGCACCTCATTCGGAGGTGCCGTGTGACCGTGGCGGCTGGAAACGCGTTTCCGGCGCCATTAAACACCAAAACGGCGTGCGGCGGTCCGATTCGGAGCAAACGTGTTCCGAACGACCTGAAACCGCACGGGAACGATAGAAATATTATTCCTGAGATGCAGGAGGAGGCCGCACGTCCATCGGACGTGCGGTTCGCGCGGCACGTCCGATTGTGCCGTTTTCAGCAGCGCGGCGCGCGCTGAAATGGCGCGTTGGGGGGTCAAAACCACCCGAACGACCTCCGAATGCCACGAAACCGTACGACAACATCCGGGGCGTGAATTGTGAAATGGTCGGCCAGACGGCACCTCATTCGGAGGTGCCGTGTGACCGCGGCGGCCGGAAACGCGTTTCCGGCGCCATTAAACACCAAAACGGCGTGCGGCGGTCCGATTCGGAGCAAACGTGCTCCGAACGACCTGAAACCGCACGGGAACGATAGAAATATTATTCCTGAGATGCAGGAGGAGGCCGCACGTCCATCGGACGTGCGGTTCGCGCGGCACGTCCGATTGTGCCGTTTTCAGCAGCGCGGCGCGCGCTGAAATGGCGCGTTGGGGGGTCAAAACCACCCGAACGACCTCCGAATGCCACGAAACCGTACGACAACATCCGGTGCGTGAATTGTGAAATGGTCGGCCAGACGGCACCTCATTCGGAGGTGCCGTGTGACCCGGCGGCCGGAAACGCGTTTCCGGCGCCATTAAACACCAAAACGGCGTGCGGCGGTCCCGTTCGGAGCAAACGTGCTCCGAACGACCTGAAACCGCACGGGAACGATAGAAATATTATTCCTGAGATGCAGGAGGAGGCCGCACGTCCATCGGACGTGCGGTTCGCGCGGCACGTCCGATTGTGCCGTTTTCAGCAGCGCGGCGCGCGCTGAAATGGCGCGTTGGGGGGTCAAAACCACCCGAACGACCTCCGAACGACCTGAAACCGCACGACAACATCCGGTGCGTGAATTGTGAAATGGTCGGCCAGACGGCACCTCATTCGGAGGTGCCGTGTGACCGCGGCGGCCGGAAACGCGTTTCCGGCGCCATTAAACACCAAAACGGCGTGCGGCGGTCCGATTCGGAGCAAACGTGCTCCGAACGACCTGAAACCGCACGGGAACGATAGAAATATTATTCCTGAGATGCAGGAGGAGGCCGCACGTCCATCGGACGTGCGGTTCGCGCGGCACGTCCGATTGTGCCGTTTTCAGCAGCGCGGCGCGCGCTGAAATGGCGCGTTGGGGGGTCAAAACCACCCGAACGACCTCCGAATGCCACGAAACCGTACGACAACATCCGGTGCGTGAATTGTGAAATGGTCGGCCAGACGGCACCTCATTCGGAGGTGCCGTGTGACCGCGGCGGCCGGAAACGCGTTTCCGGCGCCATTAAACACCAAAACGGCGTGCGGCGGTCCGATTCGGAGCAAACGTGCTCCGAACGACCTGAAACCGCACGGGAACGATAGAAATATTATTCCTGAGATGCAGGAGGAGGCCGCACGTCCATCGGACGTGCGGTTCACGCGGCACGTCCGATTGTGCCGTTTTCAGCAGCGCGGCGCGCGCTGAAATGGCGCGTTGGGGGGTCAAAACCACCCGAACGACCTCCGAATGCCACGAAACCGTACGACAACATCCGGGGCGTGAATTGTGAAATGGTCGGCCAGACGGCACCTCATTCGGAGGTGCCGTGTGACCGCGACGGCTGGAAACGCGTTTCCGGCGCCATTAAACACCAAAACGGCGTGCGGCGGTCCGATTCGGAGCAAACGTGCTCCGAACGACCTGAAACCGCACGGGAACGATAGAAATATTATTCCTGAGATGCAGGAGGAGGCCGCACGTCCATCGGACGTGCGGTTCGCGCGGCACGTCCGATTGTGCCGTTTTCAGCAGCGCGGCGCGCGCTGAAATGGCGCGTTGGGGGGTCAAAACCACCCGAACGACCTCCGAATGCCACGAAACCGTACGACAACATCCGGGGCGTGAATTGTGAAATGGTCGGCCAGACGGCACCTCATTCGGAGGTGCCGTGTGACCGTGTCGGCCGGAAACGCGTTTCCGGCGCCATTAAACACCAAAACGGCGTGCGGCGGTCCGATTCGGAGCAAACGTGTTCCGAACGACCTGAAACCGCACGGGAACGATAGAAATATTATTCCTGAGATGCAGGAGGAGGCCGCACGTCCATCGGACGTGCGGTTCGCGCGGCACGTCCGATTGTGCCGTTTTCAGCAGCGCGGCGCGCGCTGAAATGGCGCGTTGGGGGGTCAAAACCACCCGAACGACCTCCGAAGGCCACGAAACCGTACGACAACATCCGGGGCGTGAATTGTGAAATGGTCGGCCAGACGGCACCTCATTCGGAGGTGCCGTGTGACCGCGGCGGCCGGAAACGCGTTTCCGGCGCCATTAAACACCAAAACGGCGTGCGGCTGTCCGATTCGGAGCAAACGTGCTCCGAACGACCTGAAATCGCACGGGAACGATAGAAATATTATTCCTGAGATGCAGGAGGAGGCCGCACGTCCATCGGACGTGCGGTTCGCGCGGCACGTCCGATTGTGCCGTATTCAGCAGCGCGGCGCGCGCTGAAAGGGCGCGTTGGGGGGTCAAAACCACCCGAACGACCTCCGAATGCCACGAAACCGGACGACAACATCCGGGGCGTGAATTGTGAAATGGTCGGCCAGACGGCACCTCATTCGGAGGTGCCGTGTGACCGCGGCGGCCGGAAACAAAACGGCGTGCGGCGGTCCGATTCGGAGCAAACGTGCTCCGAACGACCTGAAATATATTATATATATATAATATTTAAAATATATTATATATATATAATATTTAAAATATATTATATAGAGAATATTTAAATTATTATAACACAATGATTTGATATTATATATGTATTAAATATGTATTAAAACATTTCAAATATATAATATATATATATATATATATATATATATTTAAAATATTGTATTTAATAGTATATATATGAATATTTTTACATAAATATATATATATATTTATATTGAATTCAATAAAATTTTTTTAAAAAAATTTTTTTTTTTTGAATAGCGACCGCCATAGGCGGTCGCTATAGGGTGCCATGCCGGCCCACTATAGCGACCGCCATTGGCGGTCGCTATAGGGTGCCCGGCAGGGGGCCTTCAGCGACCGCCAAGCGGTCGCTGAAGGCCGATCTGACGGCCTTCTATAGCGACCGCCATTGGCGGTCGCTAATTGTCTTATTTTTAGTAGTGTAATAAGGGAACAATAGAAAGTATAAACTCATGTTTTTTTAAACAAGGATACACGGTCTGTATAATGCAAACACAACGTGTTCCCTTAATCTTTCACATAGGCATGTACTTCTGCCAACCCAGGTCATGTAACACCCAAAACATAGGGCATGTTGTCCTAACACCCGTCGTGTACTTGAATCCTCTTCCCAGACCCAAGATCCCTTACAATACTAAGACACACAATTTCCCTAGAACAAGACTACATGGCATGTTATTTCCAGACACAATGTGTACCAGATGAACTTCACTGACCCGTGTTGTTAGTTACACGACTGGTTACACTGTTGACGCTACATAGTGTGTTTGTTCCAGACATGGAATGTACTAGAAGTATTTCACAAATTCGTGTTGTTCACTAATCATTCATATTCAAAAGGTTACTCTACAAGGAATGTTAGAGCTTGACACGACATGTATAGACATTGTTTTATCTATCTTTGATGTCTCTATTTCAGGAGCCACCCAGCAGTGCCCCATACCCGGTAGGTCACATGGGTGGACACATGGTCTACCCAACATGGTGTGTACATCCAGTACATGACGTGTCCCACCAAGATATCTCAAACCCATGTCCCTGCCCACACAGTCAGTGACACGTTTAGTGACTACATAGCATGTACATACAGAACACGACATGTAGTAAAGAAACATAGTTCTTTCCCAAATAGAAGGACACATGGCATCTATTCATCATTACACACTATGTATTCTTGGTTATCATAGAAAATAAGCCACATAAACTACTCTAGAAGCCCAAAAAAATACTGATACAATCATTAAAGTTCCAAATTATGATCTGTGAGAGCCCATACTCCTCGAAAATCAAATCATGGCATCTAATAAATGTAATATTCAAGGAAAAAACAATACAATGATTCACTGAATTCTAATCCATGATGGCCCATAACACCTCAAGAACTGATGTTTAGAATCCATTCAAACAATACCTTAAACATACAATACCCTATTGAAAATCATGAATTATATCAAGGCATCTATCACTGTAGCATGCATATCTAACTCAACCTCTATCACAACAACTTGAAATCGCTGATTCATCCTAAATGGTATGGAGGTAATGCATGAAATGTGATCTCTAGAAAGGACCTATATGATTCATGATATGGCATACCCTCATCTCATCAGGTTGCAACAGAAATAGAACCTCAATAATATCAACATTAACTACACAAAACATGTCAATCACCCAATGGTGAAATTAATCCAACTATAAAAATTGCCAAACCAGAAAAATTACAATAACAAGGTAAATTTTCTTTTCCCTATACATGGATCAGCTACTCCTAGGCATAGCTTATTACCAAGTACCTATTCCTTCTTATCCAATTCTATAGGCTCTAAATAGTAAATCAAGAAAAATAGAATCCTCTAATACAACTTTGTAACATCCTGGTTCTGGGAGCCACCTAGAGGTGCCCCGTACCTAGTTGGTCACATGGACTCAAGTGCATTTCCCCAAAATCCAGAGGTTGTAAACTAATAGTGGGGGCCTTGGGTATGATAGTGGGGAATCTATACCCTCATTTTCAGAGTAACACAGTAGACATAAAACATATAGCAATTGAGGAAGCAGTAATACATGCAATATGTTAACATTGGAAGTAATAAAAAACCGGAGCACACATTTATATATGATGCATGATATATTTTTCTAGGAAAGAATCCAAACAAGTCACAATGATGGAATAAAATACAAATAAAAGTACAAATGAAAATAGATAAACTTCTCCATAGAATTACAAGCATCGGTTTGGTCTCATGCTCCCAAGCTCCACAACAATCAAGTACTTGATGTAAAAGGGATCTTTCCCTTATATAGACATGAAACAACTTTATCTATTTAGGCCCAAAATCATGACCCAAATAGGGTGTGTGATTAATCCCAATAGGAAACCACCCAATGATTTGTGCCTAACAATCAGTGAATTTATATGGCATAAAATATACAAAATTAATTTGTAAACAAAGAAGTACCCATAGTAACAATACAACAAATTCAATTCCATTAATTTTCATATTTCAAGTAAGTAACTAAACCAAATAAAGTAACCCAGTGGGAAGTACTCATAGCGTAACCCCTCTGGTTGAACCAAACCAACACAAGCAACCCTCTGGGATGTACACACAATCTAACCCCTCTCGGGCTCATCTTTAGCATAGTCTCTTTGAGGAAGCACTCACATTCAATTCATTATGTGGTCTCGTATCAGTAATTAATAGGCACTCTAAGGAAGCACTCAACATCCAATTCCCAATGTGGCTTGTATCAAGGAAGCTGTATACACTCTGAGGGAGGACAGATTACATATTCTCCATAGTCTCGCAACGTAACAGTAAAAAAACACTCTAGGGATGCCCTCAACGTCCATTCCTCCTATGTTCTACAAAACTAGGTTCTCACGGCCCTGTGTAAATCAGTAGTGAACAAAAGATATTTGGAAGCCAATTTAAACCTCATTAACTACATGGATAAACAATATATATCATAGCATAGCATGTTAGATAATAATCACTCCATCCTAACAATATTGGGCATAGGAATCACAATAACCTAACACGAAATCTAGATTAAATGATGAAAATAAAAAAACATGGGAAAACCCTCCATAGCATGGAAAAGTTAACTGTATTCATAAATTATTAGCCTCTATCTAAAAAACAAGGCATAGCGGGCAATAACAGGGAAAAAAACCATAAAAAAGCAATACCTTGTTCTTGGTTATTGAGCACTTTTGCACATAAAATTCAAAGAATATCTACGGAAATGCACAAACCATAATACTCAATGTTGTGATATCGATAACCATGAACATCATTCCTGGAATCTCCCTATAACTTCATAGATCTACAAAATGTTAAAAAATTTCAAATGAGGATATCTCCTGAGAGAGTATAAATCAAAAGATTAGGTTCAAGAAGAAATGAGTACTCACCGATTTGATTCCAACACAATCGACAGTTATAGATTCAGTGAACGGATGGTGAGTCGAGGAATCGGAGAAGATCCATAGTTGTAAAAACTCCCCTGGACGAAATAGGTCGAGAAGAAGAGCGTTCACTCCGTCAGACGTGACCCCTGTCCATTTAATGAAAAAAAAGTACAAGGCGTGTTCTTTAAAAGTACATGGCGTGTACTTTACTTTTTAGGCCTCCACATTAAGTAGTATTCAGGTCACCACACACAGCCATGTACTCGGTCATTACATGGCTACTACATGACCACCCTTGGAAAACGGGTACACGGCGTGTACTGCTAAAATTTCCAGAACTCCACTTTTTCTAAAAACAACCAGAAAAGTAAAACAAACCTGAAGAGAAGATCAGAGATCTTACATTATGTAATAAGTTTAAGTGTTTAATTTCATGTTTCATAATTTAATATATCACATAAAATATGGACTATCATTTATGTCACTCACTATCTGCCTAAAAAGCTCAAAATTACCAATCAACGAATGCACTAAGAAGAATACCATTATTCAAATATTGTAGAAGATGATTCAATCAACTATATATTCCACTAGTTTATAAATATTATAATTACTATGAGTAGAATTAAAGAAGTACTAGATAATAAAACACATGTTGAAAGATTAATATTTTCTCTTCCAAAAGGATTCCATTAATGGTTATTTGAAATGACGAAAGTAAGTATATTAAATAAAAAAATTTAAATAAACTAATCAAATATTTACCAAATTATGAACTTGAACTAAAAAATTACTGATGATAAAACTACTAAGAGAAAAGATATTTTATTTAATTCAAATGTTACTGAATCATATAATTATTTTTAATTATCAGACTAAGAATGTTAGAAAAAGATGTATCATTTTACTACAAAACTTTTCAAAATTATGAACACCATTGGTGTAGAGAGGTTGTTCAAAAGGAATAATAAATTATAACACAATATATGTTACCCAAGAATGAATAATGTTGTTTTGGAAATATAGTGTTAAATAAAGTTCCAATTGGGCCTTACTCCTCAAAATTCAAGCATTCAACGAATTAAAAAAATAATTGATGAATTTGAAAATAATCTTCATTTATAGAATGTGACAACTGAGATAGTTGTGATTCATGATGTGACTCATTTTGTGAAATTGAATCAAGTAACTTTTCTCTGATGGGTGTACCTTGTGAGAAAACTAATATAGTGTTTAATCAATTAAATACTCATGAAAAGTTTTATAATAACTCTATATCTAATGATGAAAAATAGATTGTTTATAATTATTGTTCAGATTCTGATTCCTTGAAATCTATAGTCAAATTATTGTATAATGAAAATTCAGTTTTATCACATTATAGTATTAGTATTATTTATAAATAAAATGACATAAAAAATACTAGTTGATGAACGCTAAATAAAGAAATAAAAGGGAATTTGATAATCTAAATATCTGTTTTTCCTATAATGATAAAATCTAAAATTAATATTGATTCTAAGATGTTAAAACTAGAAGAATAAAATGATCCAATTAAATAAATTCTGGTAGTCAATAATAAATATCATTAAATAATATTCAATTCAGTTTTAGATTTCAAGAATAATGTTGAAAATTAATGTAGTAAAATTAACCAAGAATATAATAAATTGTGAAATATAGCTTCTTGTTCGAATGAGAATGTTTATAATAATTTTTAAGAAAATTCAAAAAAATAATATGGATGTGAAAAATTGATTTGATAATATAAAAGAAAACTGAAAAAAAATTTAAAAATAGAATATAAATATGATAAACTTTTGTCTATGATGAAACCAAACTGTATCAAAAACATTTTTGGGTAATAATATATTTTCACAAAATGTGAATAATCCTTCTTTTGATAATAGCTCAAAATGGATTATTTCCACTGTGACATTCTTTAAATGTAAAATTCAAGGGCCCTATTCCAATAAATGATCATTAATATTTAATTAATCCTTTGGTCATAATAAAATCATTATATCTATGAATTTATTTTTCTAATTACCTAGAAATAGATTATTAAAACTATCATTGGGTACTTGAGAAGACCCTCTATGAATTCAGTTGAAGCTAAGATGGAATGAGTACCCAAAGGATATTACACAAGTCCTTCCAAACATAAGAGGGTCACCAAGACTAGGTAAATATTTTCATTATTCATAAAAAATATAATATGCAGTTTTATAATATGGTATGATAGAATTCATGAAATATAATATATTTTATGATGATTATTTAAATTCATAGATTTTTGGGATGGGAATTAAATATTTTCCATTTTTCATTAGAATGTATAATTTGGAGGTTTACATAGTTAAATGATATCAATTTTTATATCATAATTATGTGTTAATATTTCATATAAAAATAATATATATATATATATATATCTTTATAGTGGCATGAATTTAGGAGTTACCCAGTTTTTGTTAATATGTCATAATATGAATATTAATTTTAATCATGATTAATTGGTAAGTGATATCTAAAAATTTGATTAATATTGTTGAAATATTTTTTTCATCGACTGATTTGAATATTTAGAAAAAACATATATTCATTTTATTATCTTCAAATGACATTTTTTTTATTTTGGTGTTGGGTTTTTTTCTTGTTAATATAGTTAACCACCCTTTACATAAATACTTCTATTCTTGTAGGGTTTGAAATACAATGTTTCAATACTTTTTATCCATTGTAGTTTTTCTATAATCTTAAAAATGAATTTTAGGAATTAATGTTTTTTATTCATTCTTAATTTTAAATTTATTTAATATTCACTATTTAGTTTATGGTATTGATTTATAAAGAGACCTGTTTTGTTCAGGTAAATGTGATCTTCATTTTATTTTTTTATTTTTTTATTTTTTCATGAAATTATGAAATATTTACTATATAAAATCATTTATTTAAATCTCTTCAAAAAAATTTAATTTTTTTAAATATCTAAATTTTTCCATTTGTTATTAACAATAAAATTTTTTTGGGTGTTGTATTTTTAATCAGATATCTTAGGTTCATTAACCCATGGGGAATTTTTCTATTTTTTATACCCTTGATGATAACTCAATTGTCAATTATTTTGTAAAAAATTGTCAAAAACATTATATTTTTATATTATTATTACGTATTATTAAAATTCATACACGAGTAATGCATACAGTTGTACTATTGTTTATTTTTTAAAATTTTAATGCTTTTCAATACTAGGTATTATATATTATTAATATTTAAGTGGGGGAATATTTAAAAAATATTTTTTTTATTTTTATATATTTCAAAAGGGGGGAATGTTTTTGAATATTTAATAAATGTTTAGTATTGCAGAAAAAATTGGGAGATTGTTTGTGTTTGGACTTTATTCATAAAATGTGATTTAATAAATTAAAAATACTCTCATTCTTACTAATATCATATGATTTAAATCTTTATCATTTTATATTTGACATCAAATATTCAAATATTTATTTAATGTGATCATGTGTTACTTTTTTTATCAAATGTATATATTTTTTAATTTGATTGAAAAATGATATTTATCACATGTGTTAACATGAATTTTATTTTTTAATTTGATAATGTGTTACTCTTATGTATTAATCACAAAATATGAAATTTATCATATATTTATACATATATGTTAGTATTTCATAACATTGACATGTGTGATAATTTACATTGTTTAATTATGTTTATAATGTTTTATGTTTTAAATTTTATAACTTGTCAAATTAATTTTTTAAAATATTAAATAATTTATATCTTTATAATTTATATAGATATATCTATATAATTATATATATAGTTTTTGTGAAGCGGTGTTCTTCTTCTTCCACAATAGTGCATGTCTACCTCATTCTTCTACTGTATCACCTTCTCACTTAGCCATTTCTATGCATTTGGAACCATCTTCATCACTACATGAGCCTCTTTAATGTCACATGGTTCAACTCTATTAATGATCTCCTCATGACCAGAACTTGTGATGTGTGACACCATTACATTAATGGATTCCATTTTGAATCACCTGTTCCACTTCTTGAACATTCATTCCTGATCTCTATTAATGACAGCACCCTGGTAGGTAGTGGTAGTAGGTTGAATATATCCACAACTGAACTCTAGTTTTCAAAACAGCCTTCTTCTATTGTAGAAGCATCGTCCATACTAATAAAAAATATGGTTGAAAATAACTCCAAACACCTATATTGTAGCTAAATCATGAAATGGTATATTATCCCACCACTCACTAATATTAAAACATCATTCTTCACTATGGTTGCATCATCACTTCTAGATAGTGGAACAATTACAAACATTATGGCGGTACCACCTCTTAATTGTAGCCCTGATTTACACTAGTACCTGAGAAAAATGGTAGTTGCATCTCACCCATTTTGGTGGTGTCACCACATAATGGTAGTGGTAGAAAAATCATTCTACCAAATGATGTGATTGGATAACTGGACACACCTAGATAATTGTGAAAGTAATCATGAGAGATCAATCTATCAGAGTGTGGTCAAGGGATAAAATAAACATCAAATAGTTTATTCCACACATGGTGATACCCAATCTGTCTACACAAATGATTAAGAACCTATACAAATTAGGTTCCATTGTTATGATCACGATGGCCCTATAGCTATTTCATCTACTACTACATAATCTATCAATGATCATAGAGTGACAATGTCTTCATATATTTTTTATCATCAGTTGGTTTTAATTTTTTTTCTATTTTTCATCATGTAATAATTCGTTCATCTTTTTGTAATTATTATTTTCAATTTATTCTCTTCCCAATCTAATGAAGGTCTTTTGTAGTTATTCTTCTACCTGGAAGGAAGGATCTTCGGTTTTGACTTCTAATGTAATGTTAAGGATAAAATACTTTTTCACTCTTAGATTAAATTGGGATTTTGCATCTGGTTTTTCTAAAGAAAAGTTTCTATAATCTATTATCAACACTCAAAAAGCGAGTTTCTATTAGTGGGTACCAATATTCTCATAGATTAGAGATGGTTCATGACTAGGTCGGGATCTTCTTGATCTAAAACACTCTATAATACTCCGTTCATTATTTTTATTTATTATTCACTACATAAATAAAAAATTCCATCCAAATAGATTTCTTATTTAATAAATAAGGTTATTTTTGTAAAAAAGATAAATGAATATTCTCCCCCTCCCACCTATATTCTATTTTTTCATTAATATTTATCCAAAATATGTTGATACACCAATTGGTTTTCTTATTTGTGTTTATTTTTGTTCTTTAAGAAAAATTGAACAATAACCCATTTTATCTAACTCAATGGAAACATCCAAGAAACAAGAGAACAAAAATGATTCTATCAATTTTATGTCATTCGCATCACGGAGGATACTACAATCTATATGTAATCTCCATTGACAAGTCACACTTCTTCTTTTCATGATTTACTACATCAATGGTATTAACCCCACTCATGGAGTTTCATAATATATTCACTAGGAAATCATACCCTACTAGTCACCTCATCAATATAAGAGAATCAATGAAATATTGATGGTGCCTATGACCATCCTGAAAATTTTCAAGAGACTCATACGATAGAGTTACAATCAGTACTACCCTTATCATAGAGATATGGAAGAGGTGGTCAATAATGACTTCCTCCCATTTTATGAGTCTACAAATATGTATCCTACCATCAACTATATTCACTAATTATGTATATAAAAAATATTTAGAAACATACTAACAACCCCACCAAGGAGGTCTTAACACATGTCACTATAGAACAGGAACCCATGAGATATCATTAGGGACAGTTAAAAACTAGAGATAAGAAACATTCTCATATCCACATTCATGTAATGGAAAATCATCAACAAAATTAAGTTGAAATTGAAGATATGGAATATATCTCTACTTGTGCTCATTAATCCAGTCAATACACCTTGGAAACATCTGGAGGAAGAATCAATATTATCTCAAAATCTATCCAAGGGTAATCAATTACTCTTTTTCTCACATCTGATGCTCATTAATATATTTGGGTTTTGAATGCATGATTAGAATGGATATATATCCCCATAGTCACCAATTAATGTGCTAATAATTAATTAATATATTGAAACTAATAATCATATCCTAGAGAAAATGGAGGGGGTGTATCATATTCCTACCCATACCCTATAATGTTTATTGTATATCCTAGAAGAAGAAACAATATAAGACACTTCCCAGTATATTTGGAAACCCATTAGTTGAAAGGACCATATTATTATGTCCACTAATGATAGAAGAGCTCATTGATGTATTCTGAGACCCAATCAAAGGTGGGATCATATTCCAACACATGTTTTTTATAATAATTAACTTGCTATAACAAATATATATGATAAATACTACACTCAAATTTCATGTTCCATCAAGAATTGTTTAAAACAATATGGTAACCACTTTGGTGTACGCTTATATTCCATGTGGTAATATCATAGTTAAAACTCATAATAAATTATTAAATCAATAGAATAACCATAACCCCCCCCCCCTCAATCCAAAGAGAGTAAAATGAACACACCATTAGAATCCAAATTTTTTTCACATACTCCAACTCACTCTGAGGAATCCCACCATCAAATTCTAGTGGAATGAAAATAGAAGGCATATAAACTAGACCATATTCAATACACTCATATGAAAATTTTGACATAAATGTAAGATTATCCCAAGAAGGTTCTAATCTATAAAGGACACTATACACAAGTTCTGGACTTAGCTACCTAATAGAGAACATTCTGAAGGAAATCTTGTTGAATGAAATACACATCTTAGGATCATGATCATTTTCTTACCCCAAATAACATTGATGTTATTAAGGATCCATAGTATCTTTTGATATTATCCTTATAATCTAACAAATAATCATCATAAATGATAAACATCTATAGTCATCAAGAAACTTCAATTTTTACTAAAAAAGTAATTATAGAGGTCCTCCCCAAAATTCCATCCATGAAGAATCGCCATATATAAATATTTATATCAATCATGGTAACTCATCCCATAATGTAACTTTTGAAGATTATCATTGAGACTAGAATATCAATCAGTAATATGTTCTTATTTTTTATAGTGTATTAAGAAGCAATCACCAAGGAGGCCCCTCTATGGAATCTATTGTGAAGGTCATCCCCATGGTGGCATCTAATCATTAAAATAAGGCACTCCCCTTATCCAAATTGCCTCAAATATTCCATTTGATTGTCATATTATTGATAGTTCATCACATTTCACATCAACTACCTCCTCATTGTATAGTGATACCATATCTATACCACGGGAACGTCTAAGGTGATGATCATTTTTTTACATCCTTCAAGTCCTTTATCCCCCAACATAATGGAGGTGGACCCAAATGGTATGTATATCCTTGATAAATTAGCAAAGAAATGACCAATTTTTTGAGATTTGGAAATGAAATCTCTTTTTTATGATTAGAATAATTTTATGATCATGTAAAAATAATTTCCAAAGAAACATACTAGTTATATTCTGTCCCATGGACACTCCAATCTTTGGAATTATGAATGGTTTGATGGAAGACTACATAAATTATCATTATTTGGATCTGAGGATGTATTATAAACATTTTAATTAGATATAAATATATTTCGTGGTGTCAACCAACAACATTATTCTAATTAGGTAACTTTAACATTGTATTGATTTTTATTCCCTTTTAGTTTCACAACACTTGAAGTCGGGAAGAAAATGTAGATACCCACATAATTCCATCCTACGAACCTTGAAATTTGCCACACCCCATCCAAGATCAATCTGATATTTTTCTAGGCCAAAATTCCATGTGATTTTTGGAATTCCTCCTTATACACCAGGGTTTTTTTCAATTAGAGGGAGTCTACCGCGGTACTTATGGAGACTAAACCCCCAATATTACATTGAAAAATCATGGATAAATCACCTAAAAAAATTTAAATCCTAACATTAGAATAAATATGATAGAAAAACAGATCCATTAATATTAAATTAATATTGATGAAATAAAAACTCAAATAATCATCCTAGAATTACTGATTGATCACTCACTTAATTGATCACGTATAAATGTAAGTAAATAAAATGGAAACTATGAAAAAATACATCTTATCCCCAACTCCTAGCCTCTCCTCCAATATTCTGATTATAATGACCGAGACTTTTATAAATTAAATTCACTTTTAAAATGAATAAATGACTTATTATGTAATGTTTCTATGTAAGACACATGAACTACTTTGGTTTTATTAAATTTTATAGCCTCCTAGATTTAAATGATCATTATGCATTATAACCATTGGTAACATGGTCATTGTACAATGATCATTAAGAAAAATATATATTATGGTATATGATAATGTATACATGATAAATATGTAATAAGAGATGACTTCAACTAGTAGGATTTCACCCTATGAAGCATCTTTAACGAAAATTCTTAGGGAGATAGAATCATTGGGATTTTCCTATAAAAAAACCCAGGATAATATTAAAAAACTATAGCATTAAAGAAATGGTTTATGAGAGAAGTTAAAGCATACCAAAATCACATCCAAAACAATGTTCACTAAACCACCCCAAGAAAGTCATACGATCACACCCCATAACCCTAGGGAATTCATTGGTGCAATGAAGGGTCATATACTTAGATTCTAATAGTAGGAATTTTTATGTTTATGTTTTTAATAAAATAAATATTATATTTATCATTTTATATTGTTCATTTATACATATCTGTATATTGAATTTCATATAATTATAAATTTGGTATACTAAAACAAAAAATAAATTTTTAGGAAATATATCAATACAATCAAGATAATCATTTTATTTAATTCATGAATTTCTGGAAAAAAATACATTAATAAAATAATGTAATGAAATAATATATATATATTTATATATATATATTATAATATAATTTTATGAAGTCAAATGTAATTTGTATAATGGAGGAAAAATGTTTTCAACCTAAAAACTCATGTTTTCCAATAAATGGGGTTTTTATTTAAAGATAAAAATTCACATATTAAACGAAATGTGTAGATGAATTAAATATTATTTTATAAATAAACTCGTCAATATTATCCTACAGGGATTATTTTAAAATTTTCTTGGAAATTGGAATTTTATGGTAAAAATAAAATACAGAATATATTATAACATCAAAAAAACAATGTTGTTGTACTATATAGTAATTTTACAAAATACACTAGCTGTCGTTCCCTTCTAGTCTTTTATTATATGCTCATTTATGTAGAAAATGTTGAATTAATGTGTATCAAAATATGGCTTATCATAGTTGGTATAAGTTGAAATTCTAGTTATATTCAAGGATTTGGATTAGAAAACCCTAGTGAAATACTTAAGGATAAGGATAAACATAGATATTATACATAAATTTTTGTAATAAATAGAGTAAGTCATTTATATAAAATTTCATCTCTCTCTATATACAACAATTTGATCTAGCTCTAGAATAGTGGAATACATGGGTAATAACCTAGAAAAGGATTCATTGGGCTTGATTCAATCGTCACCTACTGTATGATAAAGCAACCTTACTATACATAATGTTTTTTACTCCAAGGGGATATGATTTGGTAAAATCACAATCTCCTTACAACCCTTTATTAAGGGACAAATAACAATAATATTTTATGGTATGAAATAGGTCATGGATAACATTGATTAAAACCTAGAAATTCAAATTTCAATTAATATATGTGATTTATGAGTTACCTGTTTAATTTTCATGGATTCCTTTTTTTATTTGTTTTAAAATTTTCATCACTAATTTAGCTTTTATTTTAGTGAATGGCTGGGAATATAAAGAACTGAGTTAATAGAAATTTTAATGAGAACATAACAGTTTCCCAAATGATATTCCCAAGCTGATGGGAGAATGATTTGAACACATTATGAAAATACATTCTCAATGTTGTCATGTTTTTAATAGAAACATGTATCATGGAGAAACCAACATCACCCTAAGAAAAAGAAAGTATCAATGGAGACATTTCTGTGACATAGTCTAGGTTATTAATAAAATATTTAATAACTACACATTTTACCCTTCAACTACCTCATGGTGTGTAACACTAAATAATCACAATTGAAGATCGATCAATCAGGTCCATCACAACAAAACAATGTGCCAACAATGACCCACATTGGGTCACTATACCTCTTGTGCATGTGGACTGCTCCATCATCATCAAGTGACTAATTGCGGATTCATATTACATTCCATTGTAAATAGGTACATGAATAATTTCTTCCAACTGAGTATAATTACACCAAGTAGTTATTCAATATAACACATTATAAGAATATATTTATACCTAAAATATATAATCCTTTGATTGTGACAATAATAAAAAATGTAGGCCTATATGTCAAGTCCATACTATGGGATAAATATGGTGCATGAGACACCACTTACCTCTAAGGTTAAGAGAGAAAATCTATAATAAATGAGGAACCTAAAAAATATATATGATCACTCAAGGCGAGAATCATATAAAACTATAACATCGAACACTAAGAACCAAAATTCCAACCGGTGATAACATAGACTTTTTAAAAAAACAAGTGTTCTTGAGGAACCTTTTTTATATCCCTAATAGTCTTGAACAAATCACTATATCACAAGTTTACCAAATTCGAAATAGTAAAAAAAATATTATGATACCACACTATCAAACCCTGGCCCAGCTCACTCTAATCACATGTCATACAAAAACTGCCACATGGCATTGAGGATGCCTCCTTTTATTCCAAAAGGTGTATACTAGTAGTTGGAGTCTATGGTGGTATTGGGACATGATTTTTTCTCTATATGAGAGAGTTAAATCAAGAATAAATAACTCAATAACATCCATATAATCAAATCAAAGTATGATTAAGAGATAAATTTATCCATCACTAATAAATTAATAAGAAAGGGATAAAAACCCTAACAATTATATTGGCATATGAGAATGATTTTCCATTAGTAAAATACATATACAATATAAATAAAGATAAATTAACACATCCATGGACGATTTCCCCCTAGATTTTGTCCAATAACCCTATATCCCGATTCCACCTAAGATTATTAACTCAATCACACAATATCATGACATGGCCCAACAGGAAAACATAATAAGTAAAAAATGCTCATCTAATCACATTAAATGGAATCTAGAGTAGGGTATTAGTGAATTATATGTATGGAACCAGCATCTTTTTCTCGTATAGACCTATATATGTTGGAATATGTTCATGTAAAAATCTCATCTAATATTAATTAATGAATTACTATAACATACATATAAATAGAAAACCCACAATACCTAATATTGGAAAGTATTAGGATATCAATAAACATGTCACATTGACCATTCCAACCATAGTACCCCCACCTCCCCAAGATTATACCCCTAATATGCATTCCAACTTCAATAACTATCATAAATCCTAGAATTCATGACTGTGATCTATTATTCTAGTGATAACCATTACTGAAATATCTCTGATCATGAGATTCACTTCAATATACCTTTATCCACACTCTGGGGATCTTATTCTCACACCACTATTAATGAGTAGTGGATCCCAATGTGTGACTAGACATCCATCCTCCTTTATACCTCATACTAAACCCCATGGTAGTAATTAGGTATTTTCAATTTCAGGTCAACATCTAATTCATATGAGGTGGAGGGCCAATGAAATCATATATGTAGAGGCCTAAATGAATCCTGGGAAACCTAGGAAATAGAATTTAATTCCATCCCTGGATCCCATAGTTAAACTCATTGGAATCCAATATCATGTTAATCCTTAGACAAACCAAAACTGGTGAAGCCACATAATACTAAGAGATGTCATTTTCATCGATCTAGGGGATCAAATTGTAAAAAATTATATTTCTATTATTTTTATATAGTGATATATTCCAACCCAATACCTCATTTTTTATATGACTATTGTGCATCCTAGTAATCTATAATTGTATAACAGTTTCTCTATTCAAATACTAGGTTCCTTATTCATTCTCAATGGTCTCAATAAATATCAATGGAATCCCATGAATCCTAGGAACTTAGCCACACATTCCATAACACAGATCTGATACTTGTTCCAATGTAATACTTCTCAGATCCACTACTACATCAACCATATATGTTGTATGTCATTATAACATGGTATCCACCCTCAAAATACTATGAAATTGAATCCCAAATATGTTAATGATCCAAGGGTATCATTTATCACAATTGGTTATTCTCAGGAGTACAAGTAAATAACAATATCTACATGACCAATAACAAATTCCTAGGAATCCCTTTCAATCTCCAAAGTGTCAGTCCCAGCAGATTAATACCAAGGGTTCTGGAAAATCTCTTGTATCAAATATAAACATAAATTAAATACAACAAGGGGAGTCAAAAATCCCTAACTAGTCTTTAAATTCAATTTAAATTACATGGGGAATTATCACTCTTCAATAGTTTCTATAGATGATATAACCACTAATCCTTAATAGTGCATCCATATAACAATTGATCTAGGGATATTTGAAAATGTACATCACAGTTCCAAGGTTTTACTAAATTGGTCCACTCAGCAAACTCGATCATACTCCAACCTGAGGTCATCCACCTTGACTAAGTAGAAATGTTACGAAATAGAATGCTCAGTCCCAAACAATACAATGATACCTTTGTCTTAGAGCCATATCCAAGGTCTTTTAAGTCCATGATAGACCACCGTCTCTAATTAAAACCTCAACTCTTTCATGTAGGTTTCTCTAGAGTCTCACATGGCCAACTTTGTGACACCCACAAGTCACGATGTTATTATTTTTGTGATATTTTATGAATTTGAGCTATAGGTTGTGTTACCATGAAGTACCAACTCAAAAAATATAAATATTCTAGGTTTCCCCACTATTAATGGTAAAAGGGAAACTATGTGGCCTCCCTTCACTAGGATCTTTTTTAGTTCATTTTGAACTACACATCATTTGTCATCATATGATACACATGATTATTTCCAAACCATATAGACCCTATGAGGAACTATGGGTTTCATTATTGTCTCTTAAGTGTGTTTCACAACTTGTTAATTGTCTGGTAAAATGTTTTTCATGTGTTTTGTTATCTCAGTAGTTATGGATCAATCTTTTCCACATCTTCCAAAATATTTTTCAATCTTTTGGGGGTACCCCATGAGTCTATGCATGGATTGTGGTGGTTTTGGTGTAAGGAATATGGCTTATTTATCGATGAGTCCTCTCAAGAGTAACCATGAAAAGACGAAAAAATGGAAGGTAGTGGAACCAACATGTTTGGTGCATAGTTTTCCTAATAATGCTTCCAAATTATGTGAGTTTTTCAACAGTTTAAATGTTTTGTAGTCCCCAAATTGCAATCCCCAATTAATAGGGTTTACACCCTTTTTCTCCCCTATATCATTCATCCATTCATTGAGAGACTTTTTTGGAGTTCCATATTCCTCCTCCAATTATTCTTACCCATCCATTGGATTTCTATTGGATTTTAGGTGACTTTATCCTCAATTTACCTCTTTATTCATTCTCCCACTCTTATCCCTTGGATTTTTATTTAAACATGACACCTAGGTATAACTGTTTTTTGATTTTATGGTTTATAGTAGTTATAATGATGGGTATATTTGTGTCTAGAGTTTTATGGAATCATTTCTAATCCCATGGGTGTGGTCACTATTAAAGGCATATTTTTTTTGTTTTTTATCTACTTGGTTTCTGCTTCGTTGAGGTTGGTGTGGCTATGATATTGTTTAATTTTGATATTATAATTTGTATTTTATTATATGAATTTACTTTTTATGAATATATAACTATATTCGAGAGCCTTTGGGTTTAGTGGGAAAATAATATTTTGGTTTTTAGATTGGAATAAATGTGCTCTTATGTGAAACCCATGATTTTGTATTTAAAATGAAATGTTTAAATATGAAAATCATTTGTGACATGACGGTGGGAATTTTTGAAATGAATTATATGTTGTGTAATGAGTTTTGAACCAGTTCTAGTTTTCAATGAGTGAGATTAATGTTTTAAATGATTTTTTTAATTAAGGTGTTTACCTCTAAATGGTTTGTATATGGGTACTTTAAAAATTTGAATTAGTGGTTTGAAATGGATTAGTGAGTTACCCCAATGAAATAACTCTATATCATGTTTTATTTGGTTGCTATAAAATTTGTGGGCCCATTATCATTGTTTCTGTTTCTCAACGAGGTAGACCAATTATGGAGGGTAACTTTGAATCGTTATAAAATATATCAGTCCTTTTTTTGGAAGTCAAAAAATGTTTCATGTTATATTATATATAATGTTGTTGAAAATAATGGTATTTACCTATGTTTCATATCTTTAAAGAATAAATCCCTTATATAGGTGAGAATTTGAATTATTTGAAATGTTTGGTTGATTTCTAATATTTTACTAATGATTTTGGAAGATATTTTTTGAAATTTAAAACGGATTGGAGTTCTAAAATATGTTTGGGTAAAAAATGTAAATTTCAATATTTTGTTTTAAATAGTTTATCTCAATGGAATCCTTGATTTACCCTTGATTGTTTTCCCCTTGTGTGGGTTAATTTTAAAAAAATCAGTGCTTTTTCTCCCATTGTGTGTGAATTTTCTTGTTAAGCATGTGCATTTCATGTGTATTGGGTTTTTATCATTATCTATTAGGGGTGATGGTTTATTTGGATATTCCTTGTGAGTTAGACATGGATATTTTTCATTGTGAATCACTTACCTATGGTCATGGGATACAAGTTACAAATTAAAACATCATAATTATTTCTATAGATGGTTCAAAAGCCACTAGTTTCATTTAAATCATGCTTAGAACAAGGTCTAGGTGGGGTTTTTTGCATCCAATAGGGATTTTGTGGGATATAAGGATGATGGTATAGACAGACCATATGTCGGTATCCATTTTGGGTGGTAGTACCCATATTTGATCAGATTCAGGGAATGATAGTTACCTTGGGTCAGGCCATGAATGATTAATTTTCTATATGAGAATGTGATTGAGTTGTAACACCCATATATTTTTTGAATTATTTTTTTTAAATTAAATTAATCTTCTGATATTTTTCATTTCATAAATCACCGAAAATAGTTTTTAAAATTTTTAAATAAATATGTCAAACATTATATTAACATGTAACATACTTGGCATACATTATATGGAACCAACATTTAGTAAAATAAATGGAACCTAGCCTTATGGAATGTTAGATGAATCTATTACTTGACATACGTTACACGCAACATTGATGATTCTAGGAAACATCATTTTACTTTTATAACTTTTTAAATGAGAGAATTATAACATATATGTTATAAATAGTAATATAAATAGTAATAAATAATTTTTAAATTTTTTATAATGGATTTACAAAA
The DNA here is from genome assembly GCA_963277665.1 of Viscum album. Lineage (NCBI taxonomy): Eukaryota > Viridiplantae > Streptophyta > Magnoliopsida > Santalales > Viscaceae > Viscum > Viscum album. The sequence continues at coordinate 36,284,409 of OY728157.1, read as the reverse complement.
ATAAATCATATTGAAAATTCAATTTATAATTTTTTCAATGACTTTAAATTATGAAAAATATTATTTTCTCAAATACACTAAATACAATGTCTATTTATGAAAAAAAAATTAATTTTAGCCCCATCTAGAAATTTCTATTGATTAAATAAATATTATTTTTGGATTTATGCATTTGAAATTATCTTATGGTGAATTTTGGGGATTTTTTTAGATACATTATTTTTTGATGAATATTGATAAATACATCATTTTAGTTGATAAATACCTTTTCATTTAAATAATAATTAATGATTAAATATACATTAAATTTTTCATATGGTCACATTAGATCAACAACACACATATTTATACCATTCAAGTCATTATAATAAATTTCATTTGGAAATTGAATTTAAAAACATAACAATCATTTTAACAATTTTCATAATTAAAATCCTGTTATTTTGTCCCATCTACGGGATTAGAATTGATATTAATTTTTTCACATCTATGAATTGAATTTAAAAATATATAAATACATCATTTTAATAGTTATAATATCTATATTCTAAAAAAATCATGATTATTTTTGACAGAAATGATTTTTCAAAATGAATAAAACTAATCATAGTGATTAAGGATAAATTAATCATATTTATGGACCAAACCACATTATTAGGGGCCCAAATGACCTAGAAACTTGTCAAAAACCCATTAGTTGGAAATATTTCGTCCTTAAACCTTCCATTATTTAATTATGTGGGTTTGTTATGACTTGTTAAGCTAAGATCATGTGTACACCTAACTTGTTTTTAAAAAGTTCATGTGGGTTCTTTTCATTCCCTATAAAATGCCATAAACCCTCACACATCCTCACACATATCAAACCTATTTACTTCGAACAATATTTTTTCAATAAAAATCCATGAAATCCTCCCTTACTCCTATAATGCTTCCCTTGGGAAGAAGGATATCCATGTATTTCTATTGGAACAAACCAAAAGTTGTTACTGGATTATTAGGTAATGTCTTCTCTGAAGTCATTTCTTTTCTTTTCCTCATCCACCCCTTCCACTCCCTTTATTCGGTGATTTTATAACAAAAATAGTATCCTAAATATTGTAGGATTATTTATGCTAATTTTTTGTCCTACACATATAAACACCTCCATAAAATAAGGGATGAACATATTGTTTATGTCTACAGTGAACTAACCTCTCACTAAATGATGATTGTTCTAATTTCCATATCACCTCTCATGGTGGAAATTTTAATGGAAACACTATTTATTTATTTTATATATTTTATTTATTATTTATTTAAGATATTTAATTATTTTTAAAAAACATTTAATTTCACATTCCATTTGGTTTTTTGGGAAAATTTCCTTTGACAAAGTGTGCACTATCACCCCCTCATGGTGATATGATTCATTCATACAAAACATGGATTGTATTGAAGACGATTTTAGTAAATAATATATATATATATATATGACATAATAAATCTCCTTCAATAATGATATATTTATATATACATATATATATATATATGTCTTTTACTTTATTTCATTCAACACGATAATTAAATTGAAATAACGTTTCTGCATACGTACGACCAATCGTCTCCATGAATGGTGTATTCTATTTTATAAATATATATGATATAGAACATAATTATATATATATAATTTATATACATGATATTTTTATCATGGTTTACATTTTGGAATCATTATATCAGTTTATGGGCTAACAATATAACGAATTATGACACATATGAAGAACAAAGAGAATATTACCCGAAGTGAAACATAACCTGGGATAGTTAAAAAGAATTTTATATAAGTTATTAATGAAAAAATTTATGGTATTAGATATAATAATGTGGTTTTTTAAATGTTTTATAATAGATTTAAATTTATTAATAATGTGGTTTGAATGATTATTATGATAGTCAAGACATGAGGTATGTGGATTTATTCATAATTTTTATTTCATTGAGATACATGATATGTTCACTATTTCCTTTTTTATGGTATATGTACATCCCCTAATTTTCTTCTATGTATCATATAATTAAATTTTTGGGTATTCAGATATCCATTTTATGATATTTCTTTCAAGGGGTATAAATTTTAATTGTTACCAAATCGGCAAAATAGTTTTGTATCAATTTTCCTTCTTTGAGACTCATGTTTTTTATACACCTAAATTTATATTGATGTGTATATAATTCAATTTTAGATTATATATCATGAATATACATATTTTCAAGATATTATAATCCTCATGTAATTTCCTTTTCTTACATGGAGAGCATGATCCCATGTTACCAAGTGATAAGGGTTTATTCAAAAAATATCATCGAATTTCATGATTGTTTATCATTAAGATTCCTTTAATAAATTTTTATAACCCCTATATCAAAAAATTCATTAATGTATTTATTATATTTTCATTAATAAAATATTCCTGTTTCTTTAACATATTTATACTCTTTTTTACATAAAATAGTTTAGAATGATTTTTAAAAAAACATGAATTTACACTCTTTTAATTTTGAAATCATTGTTTTCTAAAAACGGTTCAAAGAAAATTATATCATTCATATGTAATAATTAAAATATATTTTTACATTTTTGTTTTTTACCATTCACTTTATATGAATCTTTTTGTTTCTTTCAAATGAATTCATTTTTATAAAAAATTTACCATTAAAAATTATGTTTCTTTTTACCTAATACGACATGCACGAATTTACCGTATTCCCTTTATTTAAAGTTTCTGTTTTATTTTTTAAAAGATAACTCTTAAGAATATATATTATAAAATTATTTTTAAAGGAAATTATTTTAAAAAAAATAAATATTTAATTATAAGTTTTCTATGTATTTCCACTGAAATGGTTTGCAAAAAAATCAAGATTTTTTTATATGTTTTCAAAGTATTTTCAATGAAATACCTTTTAAAAAGATTTCAATATTTGTTTATAATTTTTCAAAGTACATTCAATGAAATGGTTTTCAAAGAATTTTCAATATTTCTTTACTTGTTTTAAATGTATTTTCAATGAAATGGTTTATGAACCATTTTCAATAATCCATTTATGTTTCAAAAGATTTTTCATTAAAAAATATTTTTAATATGATTTGATGTTTATTTTATATGTCTTCAGGGAAAAGTATTTAAAGTCATAAATATAAGGTTTTAAGAGATTTTCAATGAAAATTATTATCAAATGGTTTAATTTATTAAAAATCCTTTTTATAGAAGAAAGGATTGTTTCCTCAAGAAGCTATTTTGAATGATATTTCAAATTTATTTTCCATCTAAAATGTAATACTTTCAGGTCTCCCATGAATTTATAAGAAATGATCTAACTATTTCATTCATATTCTTTCTATGAATGGGTTATGCTTAATTTCATGGCCTTTGTGAAACCCATTTTACTTTCATAGATTATATGTTTATAAAGTCAGTTTAACTTTTCTAGATTATATGTTAATGAATTATATTTCTCTGTTAGGGGTTATAAGTTTATTAAATCCATTTATCTTTCATGGATTTTGATATTCATGAAATGATTATGAACCTTGTATCATATTACACAGGTTATGATATTTTTACATGTTTATGATACCCATTTCATTGTATGGGTTATGATAATATTGTTTATGATTTTGAGGCACATATTTGTATGATTTCATTATGAGTGGGGTGTCACCAATAACTCCCTACAATGAACTGGTTAAAGATTTATATCTCATGAGATATCCATTACTTGAATGATAAATATAATTGTTTTAGTATTATAGGGTGGGAATGATAAATGAAATCAGTTTAGTATTAATGGACTGGAATGAGAAATGAACACGGTTCAGTTATACATGGCTATAATAAGAAGTGCTCTGGGTTCAGTAAGACAATGCATGAATGAAAACTAAATATAGTTTAATAATATAGGGCTCAAACTGGGTGTGATCCCGATTCAGTAAAGTAATTTTTCCATCAATATGGAATTAGAAATAATGCCTCGACTGTTATAGAAATCATAGCACATTCTTATGAGTTTTCCACAAATGCATGTTTTATTCTTATGTTGTTATTTCATGGATTATGTTATTTATTTTTATATGATTCATGTCTCATGAACTACTAATATTCATTATGATCTCTTGTATATATGGTATGATAATAAAATGTTATTCTCATGTTTCATACCCTTATGTTCATGTTATGCCTATGAATTTCCTTTATTTACCTTACTGAGCATCAAAACTCGCCCCTTTCATAAATTTCTTTTCTCCATGTTGCGAATAATGTTATTAGGTATATTTACTAAAGGTGAAGATCATCATGGTAGATATTGAAGATCTTAAACCAATATAGAGGATTTTGTTTCCATGATTCCAAAGACTCTAAACTATTATAGTCTTTGGGCAAGTATTTATGGAATGCACTGAATATTCATCTAAAACGATGTAATATCCATATATGTTAATCAAGAGTTTCTATAGTTGGTATCAAAGGAATGGTTTAGTCAACCTTTAAAAACTAGGAGTAGAAAAAATTAGTGAGATATCTTGGTATATTTCTAAGGATGTGTATAGGGATATCTCTAAGGATAAGAATAAGGGTGAGTTAACATTTAGGAAAAATACATGGAATTATGGAAAAGTGTAGAATGAGTGGTTTCTATAAATACATATCTAATGGATACTAAAAGTGGATTTTTCACTAGAAAAAATATACATAGGGGTAATAACTATGACATGATGATTCGGTCCTAACATAGGGTAATTTGACAAATGAAAATGGGCCTTACGACACACCTGGTTTGACACTCCTCGGCGATATGCTTTGTGAATTAATTAACTCTTTATGAAAAATCATGAAGGATTGAAATGAAGGAGAACTTTGTATATCTGAGGCTCAACCTAAGGTTTCATATATTACAGATGTACAAACCTTGAATTAGGAACCGTATATTTTTTTTTTATGTTTATACAGTATCCTAAAATGATAAATGTTTGTCACACTATGTTTTCGGGTTTATTCAATATATATTACTAGAAGTAACATGGTTATAAATTTATGTTTCAGATGTATAATTTATGGGTATTATGCGAATTGATTTCCCAAGATAAAATCTCATTAATAGAATCGGGATGGTTATGTGAGTGTTGATAATTCTTATAAATATAAAGAGACCAAAAGCCACATGTGAAAGGTAAGTGATGTTCTTAGAGTATTGTATACATTAAATAATAGAATCATGATTTGATGGAAGTTGAGTAACCTTAAGAAAATATTCATATTTCATATTCTATGAATTGGGTATAAAAGAATATGTTGATGAAGCATGAGTAATGGTTTGCGAATAAAGTTGAACTATTGAAGTATTTATATTTTGGAATTCAAAGATTATTTCACATAAATCACGAAATGTATAGGTTATTTTACTATAAGTTTTCATCAAATATTTAAAATTACATGATTAATGGTGATGGAGAAATATAAAAGTGATTTCATGGAAAGGTGATATTCCAATTAAGGGATGGAATACCTTAATTAATGCTTGAAATTTAGATAATGATATACGTATAATTTTATATTGGATGTGAATATGTATATTGGATGGTATGGATTACCCTGGATGTAATTTTTGAAAAAATGGTCTATGTTTTCAAGTATTATTGTTATGATGTCTTTTAATTAAATAATAGATCCAATAATCATTGGAATATCGAAACATGCATGTTTTCCCAAAGAATTAATGGTAATTAAGGTTATTACCATGTTTCACAGGAAGATAAGAATAAGTTATTCACATGTTAGGAATGTTCCATACAAGTGGCACTTTGTGATATATTGGGGATCAATGTTAAACTGATAGAATGAATTTATTTCTAATGATTTCAATTTTGATATTTTTAAGTGTTATGAGTATAACAATTTATGAAAACACTAAGTTAATATTTTGATTATGTTTGTGATAATAAATTATTATTTTACCACATGATGATTTATACATATTGGATAACATGTTATACAAATGTGGTTTTTATGATATCTGATGATAGATGGGATGAAATATTAGGGATCTCATGATCTATTACTTCTTAGAGAAAAAAAATTCACCTTAATTTTTAGTGAATTAGGTGAAGTGGGTCAAGGATCATAGAAGAGTGAGGTTGTCCCAAAATCAAGTTAGTATATCCTTCCCTGAAAACTCATTAACTTAAGCTAAAAGTCTCTCTAATCCAGAAAAATATCATAGTACCTCTATTTATGATGAAATAGATGTTTCCTATGTTCCCCACAAATTTATGGTTTCTGATTAATAACTTTACTCTGGTGTTTTTCTCTGTCACCCTCCATTAGAACATGATATTTATATTTTTTATTCCATGTCCATGTTTTCACTTTTCGCATATGTTCCCCTATATAGGAATCTTGATATGAGTTACATTGGATAAAATTTAGGGTTCCATAATTATTTTTTTAATGGAATTTTTAGTTTTTAAATTTATGATGATGATTTATATGAATGAAAATTTAATGTATTAAACCTTTAATAAAAGACACATGTTTTTATGGGTAAATTCATTTTAAGGAGGGTAGAATGTAACACCATGAGACTTTCTGAGTTCTTTTGATGAATTAATTTAATCATTTGATATTTTTAATTTCACACAAGTCTGAAAAAAGATTTTTTATTATTAAATCACTAATTCAAACATTTCATTCACACAACAATGACGTGGAATATGTTACACAACACCAACTCATAGTATGATACATGGATCATCGACTCGGTATATGTTACATGCAACCCCAAATTGATGAAAGTTACACAAAACACTAATGTTTCTACCAGACATCATTTTAATGTTTAATGAGAAAATTATAACCTAGAAGTTAAACATAGTAATATGAGTATTAATAAATACTTTTAAAATATTATATATAATTGTTTTATAAAAATAAAAAATATTGTTAATGAGTGATATAATTTTTGGTAAATACCTTGTCTGTTTAAAAACAGTATTTTCTCAAATAAAATAAATTTTATCTCCTTATATGAAAAAAAATTAATTTTATACACATATTTGAATCCAATTATATTATATAAACACTTTTTGTAAATTTAGATTTAAAAAATATTCTTAGAGTGAATATTTCGAATTTTTCAAAGAAACGTCATTTTTATAAAAATAGTGAAAACTAATTCATCTTAGTTAATAAAAAACTTTTATTTTAAATAATTATTAATGTAATATTATAAATAAATTTTATTTTATGTTCACATTAGATAAATTATAAATCAATTAATACAATTTAGTTCATTAAAATAAATTTCACATTGAAATTGAATATAAAAACAAAAAAAAAATTGATAATTTTTCTACATTAAAAACTCATTATTTCATCCCACCTGTGGGGTTAGAATTAATCTTATTTTATCCACTATTTTAATGTAAATTTCTAAAATTATTAATAAACAATTTTAATTTTTAAAATATTAATAGTTTAATTATATCATGTTTATTTTTTTTAAATCATTTGTAAAAGTGATTAAAATTAATCATTATAAATAGTTTCAAATTAATCTTAATTAGTGACTAAACCTTAATCTCAGGGGTCTAAATTACCTATAAAACTTTCCAAAACTAATTGAATTACCATATTTCGTACATGAAAAACACATTATTGATTTTAGTTGGTTTTATGGGAAATATTTAGGTATGATCATGAGTACACCGAACTTGTTTTCAAAAATTCTATGCCCTTTTCTATAAAAGGACACCACATCTCCCACTTTCTCACACCTCTAAAAATGATAAAATTAGTTCAATATATACCTGATAATATTCCAAATAATATTAACTTATTCCTATAATTCTTCCCTTTTCTTAAGGCCTTTCAAGTAAGCCTTCTGACACAAACCAAAAGGAGTGACCAGATTAAGAGGTAAAGTATTCTCTCAAGTCCATTATTTTATTCTACTTCTCCACCCCCTCCACTATTTTTATTACCAGATTTTATAACAAAAATAGTATCCTAAATATACTATGATGTCTTTATTGTAATTTTTTGACCAACAATTACAAACACGTCCATATAATGGGTAAAAAATATAATATTTATTTGTACATTTAACTACAGCCTCACTAAATGATGATTGTTCAATTTTCCTTACCACATCTCATTGTGGAAATTATGATGGATCATCAATTTTTATATGTTATATATAATATTTATTATTTATTTTAGACTATTTATTACTTTTTAAATAAATATCATTTTACATTCAATTTGGATTCAATATGATAATTTCGTTTGAGAAAATGTGGACTACCACCCCCTCAAAGCTATATGATTCACTCATACACTACATGGATTGTATTAATGATGGTTTTAGTAAATATATAATTTGTATATATATTATTTCATAAATATTATTTAATAATGATATATATATATTTATATATGTATGTATTTATTTATTTCTTTTATTTCTTTCATTCAACACTATAATTAAATGAAAAAAGCGATCGTCTATACGTACGACCTACCATGTCCAGGAATGGTGTAATCAATTTCATATTTATATATTCTATAGATTATTATACTAAAAATATAATTCATATTAATTATATTTATATAATTTTTTATATTCTAGAATCATGATATAAATAAAAATAACAACAATATAAAAAATTAAGACACTTACGAAGAACAAAGAGAATATTACCTGAAGTGAAACCTCAAAATATAATAGTAAAAAAGAGTTTAATATATGTCCATAAACAAACCATATATTTTATTATATAGAATATTATTGTTCTTTAAGAAATTTATAAAAAAATTATATTCATTATACAAGAGGTTTTACTAAGTATGATGAGATTCAAGATATAGGGTATAAAGATTACTTGTCACTTTTAATTTTCGTGAGATACATCATATTTTTTCGACTCTTTACTTTTTTTGTGTATCTATTTCCTATGATTTTATTCTAAGTATACTACACTTAATGTTATGGTAATTAAAATACCTATTTTATGATCTTTCTTTTATGGTGTATAAGTTATAATAATTACAAAATCGATAATATAAACTTGTCTCGATTTTCCTTTTTTGAGAGTCATGTGTTGTTATGCACCCAAATTCATTTTGAGGTATATATACTTCAATTTTATATAATATATAATGAAGATCCATATTTACATGATATTCTAATCTTCATTTAATTTCCTTTTCTTACATGGAGAGCATGATCCGAGGTTAGCAAAATATAAGGGTTTATAGAGACAACATCGTTGCTTTTAAAGATTGTTTTTTATTATGCTTCATTTGATGAAATATTATATCCATTATCTCAAAAAATTAATGAATTTTATTCTCCTATTGTAATTAATTCTATATTCATGTATCTCTACAATTTTATATGATTTTTTACATAACATTGTTATGAATGTGTTTTTGGGATATCCCATCTTTATCCTCCCATCGTTCGAAAATCCCTATTTTAGAAAATTGGTTCTTAGAATATTGATCAATTATTAGGTAATATTTAAAGTAATGTTTAACCATTTTTTTCTCTTTACAATCATTTTAAAGTGATATTCTAGCTTCTTTCAGAATATGGTATTTTTTAAACTTTTTACCATACAAAAATAATTTCCATTTTACCTTATACAACATGTATGGATTTATCTGTGGTAATTTCTTTAAAAATTAATTTTCATTTTCAAATAGATAATTTTTAATAAATTTCTATTAAATAAATTTTCAAAGAAATGGTTTTCAAAACATTTGAAATATTTCTTTTTAGGTTTTCTACGTTTTTTCAATGAAATGGTTTTTCAAAACATTTTCAATATTTCATTATACGTTTTTAAAGAATTTTATATGAAATGGTTTGCAAAATTTTTTCACGATTTTTTTATAAGTTTTAAAAGAATTTTTAATTGAATTTTTTTTTAATTAAAAATTTTCTTTATATGTTATCAATTTATTATCAATGAAATGGTTTCTAAAACATTTTCAAACATTCTTTAATGTTTTTAATATGTTTCCAATGGAAAATAATTAAATTTTTTATGCTCATTTTATTTATTTTCAATGAAAAGTTGTTTTCCAAATGATTTAGTGTCTTTCTTATAATATTTCAAGGTATTTTATAAGAATATTATTTTCAAATGGTTTTATGTATTAAAATTATTTTTTCAAATAATAAAAATATTTTCCTTAAGAAAAAATTATTAATTATATTGATGAATTATTATCCATGTAAGAGGAAATTCTTTAATGTAATTCTTGACCTTCTAAGAAATGATCTAAAAGATTCACTCATATTATTTATATTAATGAGTTAATATTAATGTCATGGTTTTTATTAATTTCATTTCTCTTTTTCGGGTTATATTTTTCTAAATTCCTTTTCTCTTTCACGAGTTATCTGTTTATGAAGTCTATTTCCATTTCATGGGTTATAAGTTTATGATATCTATTTCTAATTAATGAGATATGATTTTCATGAAATTATTATTATACCTATATCATTTTCCATTTTTTTTGATATGTTTACATGTTTATGACACCCATTTCATTGTATTGGTTATGATATGGTGGCATTTTATTTTGTGGCACATTTATGTATGATTGCATTATGAGGTAGGTGGGACCTATATCTACCTCCAATACACTATGAAAAGATTTATATCTCATGAAATAGACGTCTCTAGTATGAAAACTTATCACCGTTTAGTATTGCATCGCCGTATAAAAAATGAACATAGTTTAGTATTACATGGCTGGAATAAGAAATGAAATCGGTTTAGTAATAGCGTGTTGGAATGAGGGGTGAAATCAGTTAAGTAATACAGTGTGTGAATGAGGTGTGAACTCATTTCTGTAATGCAGGGCTAGAACAGGGTGTTATCCAAGTTCATTAAAGGACTTATTCAATCAATATGGACTTGGAAGTTATCCCTTGACTACTATGGAAATAATATTATATGCTTATGTGATTTTCACTATTCTGTGTTTTATTGCTATGTTATTTTTTCAAATCTAATGTTCTTTATGTCGTTATGATTAATTTCTTGTGAATTTACAATCTTAATTATGATCTCTAATATATGGGGTATGATATTAAAATTTTATGCTCAAGTACTATTCCATTTTCTTTATGTTATGCCTATAGATTTACATTATTTACCTTACTTGGCATCTGAGGTCATCCATTTATTATTTCTCTGTTAAATTAATAATGATGAAAGTTTTTATGTATAAGAACTATAGGTGAAGATTTTTATGGGATATGTTGAAGATATTTCACTAAGATATAATATTTTGTATCCCTTATTCCAAAGACACTAATCTATTATAGTCATCGGGCATGTATTTTTGTAATTCACTGAATATTCATCTAAAATTATGTAATATAAATGTATTTTAAGCATGGGTCACTACATGAGGGGATTTGATCTAGTTTGGGATTGTATTATTTCCCATAAAATTTTTAATATTGAACCATCATCAGTTATGATATATTTTTTAGTATTCCTATATATATATAGGTGTGTGTCCTGTGTGAGTGTGTGGTTTCTAATTATAGTTCTTAACCTATTTGAGTTAGTTTGTTTTAATTCATATTGATTTTTTGAGATATTTTTGAAATCATGTTATTTATATTTATTAACTCTTCTATGTGTACTTGAATGTGGATTTTAATACGGGTCTTGTGTTTAATTATGGATTTGTCTGGAAAATTTTTTTAACCAAAATATTCCATTTAAATAAAACAAATGGGGCTTTTTTTGGAATTTATAGGGAGTGTGTGTTTTGAATCCAACTTTTTTGATGTCTTTGTTTACATAATTAGAGTGTTTGGTTTTATAAAATAATGGAAATATTTTTTGAGAGTTTATTATGGAATTTTATTGATTTAAATTCGTATTAGATATGTATATACTACTTTGTAGCTTTATTTTCGAACTAAAATTGATGAATCACCATATAAAACAAATTACAATTTTTTTGTGGGTTTTGGTGACCAAATGGTCCTTTTATGTCATGTAAATAAAATTTTAGGTTCTAGATTATCAATGGGATCTAACTTTTTTATCATTTCTGATGTGGGGTGGGTTTGGTAATGATGAGAAACCAGGGGTTTCATGGATTTGGTTTTGGGATTAGTTCAAGTTGGTTGATTTGTATTAGTATTCTTTTAAGTAACATTTTTTCCTATAGTTTTTTTATTTTTCTTTGGTATTTATATTTATATATATTAAAATGGGTTGGATCATTTTAGATGATTATCACCTATTATCATGTATTTTATTTAATTTCATTACTTGGTCTCCATTTTTTGGAAAACCCATTCCCAAATGTGTTGCTGTGATACCCAAATTCTTGCTTACATCATATGGGGATTAGGAATTCTATTCAGGCCTTGTGATGGGCTATGTCAGAAGTTGGGTTTTGGTTTCGAAGGATGATTGTTTTAAAAATTATTTTAGATGGGTTTTTGTTTCCAATTATTAGTGAACTAAGATTTTTTTCCCATTTAAATTTAAGTATCTCATGCTAGAAAAAAGTTTAAGGTTGTTAATGCTTGATAGGTAAGGTTGGGGAGAGTCTAACTATATCTTTCTTATCTATAAAAACAATATTTCATGAATTTTTGGGTTTCAAATTATGAATTAAAGTTTTATTTTAGATTTTTCTTGGATTTTTTGGTGTGATTGAGTTTTTTGGTCCAATATAACTATTTAATGACATTGGGGACCACTCATTTTCATCGGGGTAGAAGGGATTTCAAGATGGAAATTTATCTCACACATCCTAGGAAAACCATGTGGTACTTGTGTGGCTGAGTTCTCCCTTTTCTCAATTTGTATTTCATGGATGATGTCAAGTTTCCCAAACTAAGATCGCTATGGCATTCATAAAATTTTTCTTCTCCAATTATTTTGTTTGGAATCCTCATTGTTCTGGATTACTAATTAAGTGCTTTTCGCTTATTAGAGTTAGCATGAATAGTGCTTTGTATCCCTTTTTGGTGTTTGGCTTTCAAGAAACCTTCTTATTTCATTTTAGTGATTGTGTGAACTTGGTTTTGTAAACCATGATTTGAAAAACAAAAATGGTTTTTGAGAAAACATTTATTTCAAAACATGGTATTGTGAATAATGTGAAGAGTAAATTTTCAAGTTTTTATTAATTTATTTATGAAAATTGTGGGTACTCTTCATCTGTTTGGAAAACTAGGTGATTTGAAATGGAGTTTTGTTTAAAAAAATCTTGTTATATATTTTGGAATAGATATATTTGTTTTGAAAATTTAATTTAACTCTTAGATTTAAAAGTAGTAATATACATTGGAATGAATCATGTGGTTTTTAGAAATAAATGGGTTCCACCAAGGTGGTTTAGTTTTAAATTATGTGTTTGAATTGACTTCAATTTCACTCAATGGTGTATGGTGATTTTAAATTTACTTTTGGAAATTTTGTTTTTCAAAAGAATATTTTTATTGATTATTTTTGGAATTTTTCTTTTGAGGGTTGTTATAGTTGGTCTAATTCATAACTTTTAAAGGATTCAGTTGGTTTTTTCAAATACATGACTTGAGGTAGTTAATTTATATGTTTCTTTGTTCTCTATAATGGTCAAAAATATTTCTCTATTCCTGGTTTCTACGTAGAATCTATCTGTAGTGGTGGATGTAAAACATTCATTTAGTGATGTGGAAAATAAGTGTTTAGAAGAGATTGAGGTGAACCTAAATTATCTTCAGACACCAAAATATTTGCAGGTGATATTTGTTGAGTGATCTCTTGTCAGTTTTAGAAAAGATAGTGGGATTTATTAGTTCGTTAACCGTTGTTCAAGGGATGTTTTGTAATCATTTTTTTGGGTGATGTCTTTGGTTAAAACTTGTTTAGTATTGTTTTTTTGTTTTTTAATTTCATCATTAGTGTTTGTAAAATTTCCTTTGCATTCTTTGGTTGTCATTGATTTTTTTGCACTTTTTCCCCTTTGGGGAGTTATTTTAGGATTATTCCCCATACGATTATTTGATGGATGGTTTGAATATTGTTTTATGTGATGTTTTATTCCATTGAATAATTCTTCCCCCTTTCCTTCCATGTTGGGGTTTTTAGCCTCATTGATTGGTAGACATATCATGGTAAATTAGAGTGTTCATAGTCTTCTGTTTGATCCTAGTAGTTCTTATCGTTTATACTTGAGGTAATCCTTTTGGGTGTATTATTTAATAACTATGATGTGTTATACACTAGTTCAGTATGGTATACTAACAGGTGTTCAGTTGTATACCTTTTGAAGGATTCACCTTTTGAGGTTGATATAGTATATTACACTATGTTATCAATATTTTATGGACCAAGGTAAGTGATCTTGTCATTATTTTTAGAATATTATGTTTTTTCTTTTACCCATTGATTTTTGGAGTGATTTTGGTTGATAGTGTGTTCCTTTTTGGGTTTCTCAGTTGTTCAAGGATTATTTTCTTAGTATTTTTTTTCTCTTGTGACTCCATGTAAGAGGATCCCTAAATGACAAGGATACTAAATTATTTCTCCCATGGAACGTAGAGGTCCTTGATTGGAGTTTAGTTTTGGAATTTTTTTGGAATAATATTGTTATATTATGTTGATCAGTTTAAATGCTTTTGAAGATCTTGGTGGTTTGATTCTAGGTTAGATGTAGTAAGTGTCTCTTCTGGTCAGACCCTTTCAGGACCATCCATTTTTGTTGTCTTTCATTTTCACTAGGACTTTCTAGGGGTATAATGTCCTGGTGGAGATCTTGTGATTCTTCCCCCAAGGTCACAATGTAATTTTTTTTGTTTTATTTTTATAATTTGTGTTCTATGTTGAATTTTAATGGCCTTTCAAATCCAAACATTATTTTTTTTAGGTTTTCCCCTTATGAATGGTTAAGGTGAATTATTAGAGGGAAACAATTTTCAATTCATTCATGAGTTGTATTTTCAGGTAATTTTTAACTATAATTGGTTTTTCATTATGGGTTGGGCATAGTTAAGGCCAAATCGTGTAACACCTATGAGAAATTGTGAGGGGTACTTGGTGTGTCATTTGTGTAGAAAATGACTTGCATAAGGGTTGGTTTACTATGCAGTGGGATCTGTATATTTTGATAGGGCTATTTTCACGGATTCGTCAGGTTTTTTCAAATCGTGCAGGGCACCTCAAGAGGTTGTGTGAGTATTAGATTTTTTCTTGATTGAGGTACATGGTGTTTTTAAATTTTAAACCCCCCATGGGTAATCGTGTGACTTAATATTGTTTGGAGGATGTGGAACCCATACAGTTTGTTTATGGTTTCCTAACCATGTTTCCAAACCATGAAAGTGGTCTAGGAGTTAAATTTTTTTGGTATTCCTCAAATTACCCTACTTAACTACGAGGGTTCTAACCCCTCCTCTCCCTTAAATCAATCTTTTGCCCCTTTAGAGCCGTTAGAGGAGTTCCACATTCCTCCACCCTTGCTTTATTCCATTTCATTTGTGTTTTTAAAATAATTTGATATGATTTTTCTCTCTATTTTATATAATTATTTTTTCTCCCCTCTTCTATCTTATATTTGGATTATCCTATCAACTCATTGTATCATTTGGTTTAATTTTAGGGTTTCAATTTTTTCTAATTATTGGGATATATTTTTTTAGGGGTTGTATACACTGTAGATAATTTTGGGGGTGTGCTCTCCACTAAAGTCAAAATGTTTAGGGATATCTCTACTTGGTTTCTTCATCCTTGTGGTAGGTGCTATAATGAAATTATTTCATTTTTGAATTCTATGTGTGATTGAATTTTATAAATTATTTTTTTAAAGTATAATTTTATGTCAGATCCTCACCTGGATTATGAATATATTTCATTGGGTTTTGAGTTTGGCATAAATGGTTTCTCATATGAAACACATGTTTTCATATTTTAAATAGAATTTTTAAATATTCTAATATTTTTTAAAATGTATATGGGGATTTTTGAAATGATTTTAAAGTTGCATAAATATTTTTTACCTGATTTTTTTAATGAGTAAAAAAATATTTTAATGTGAATTTGATTTTGGAATATGGATTTGACCTCTTAATGGTTTTTAAAGGGGTACATTTAAATATCTCAAATGGTTATTTGAAATAGTTGTGTGAGTCACCCATTGTGAAATTCCATGCCGTTTATTTATTTGGTTGTTGAAAAATTGTTAGCCCCTTTGTCCCAATTTTGATTTATCACATAAGTAGACCATCGTTTGAGGGTATGTTTAAATCATTATAAAAGAAATAGGTGATTTTTTAAACCATGTAAAATATTGCAATTTGTGTTTATGAAAATTCTGATGGAAATAATGACCTTTGGCCATGCATTATATTTTCAAATAATATATCACTTATGTTGTTATAACTTAAAAAATATTTAAATAATTTGGTGATTTCCATCATTTCCCAATGGTGTTTAGAAGAGATTTTATGAAAAGTAAATGACATTGGGATTTCAAGAATTTTTTGTGCGTTAATGTCCTATTTGGAACTTTTGTTTTGTGTGGCGTATATAGATGACACCCTTTATTTCCCATTTCATGTGTATCCCTTATGTGGTTTTATTATCACTATGTACTGGTTGGAGATTCCATTGTGTGGAAATGTGCTTCTTATCAATTTTTTCATGATATGTGTATGGGTATTTCAATCCTTGGGTGTTAGGGGTGATGGTTCTTTTGGTTATTCCTTGTGATATAGGCCCGGTTTGTTTGTAATGTGCCTCACTACATTATTTATCAAGGGATTCCATGTACTAAATGTAAGATATTTCTTGTTCATCTTGTGGTTTCACACACCTCTAGTTGCCCACCACTCATGCTAACCACAATGGATGGGTGTGGGATTATTGGATGATGGTATGAACATAGGATATGTTGATATCTAGTTCTAGTGGTAATAACCATATATAGTAAGATTCTTGGAATATTGTTGACCTTGGGTGGGGCCATGAAACATTCATTTCATCGATGATAATGTAATTAAGGGATTTGATGTAGTTATTTATGTTATCATTTTCCATTATTTATTTAATATGGAAACATCCTTGTTTATAATTAATTTTTTATGGATTATGTTATGTGTGTGTGGGGTGCATTTTTATGGTACTTAACCCACGAGAGTTGGGTTATTTCATTTTAAAGGAATTTCACAGGTGTTTATAAAAATAAATTCTTAATTATTTTAAAGACTATTATGTGACTACATTAATGTGGATTTTGACATGTGATTTGGGTTTGAAATATGGCATTAGCTGGTAAATTATTGTAAAAGAAAACATTTCTAAATAAATGAAACAAGTGTGAGTTGTTTTTGAGTAATGTTAACAATTTTTTTTGTTTGAAAATTTCATTGTCTAATGGATTTGATTTCAAAATGTGAGTGTTTTTTTAGAAATAATAGGTTTTTTTCAAACTATATTATGTAAATCATTTTATTTCCATTAAATTTATATATATAAGATAATTTTTATATTGATTTTCAAACTAGCACTAATGATTCTCTTTATGATATTAATGTAATTGTTTTGGTGGGTTGTAGTGACATACTAGGATTTTAGATGATGGAGAAAAAAATTTAGGATTCATATTCTTAGTTGGATACTTCTTGTTCATTGTAGTTATCATAGGGTATGTTGTATGGTGATGAAAACTTGAGGTTACATGGAGTTGGTTTCAGGATTGTAATGAGTTTGTTTGTTTTTAGTTATTTTATATTCAGTTAGTTTCTTTCTTACCTATTAATGTTAATTATTCATTTTTATGGATGTATACTTATATGAAAATGGGCTGGATCATGTTTGTTGGTTACGATATGTTTGCATTATGTTTATTTAATTTCATTTTTGTGTCTCTATTTTGTGTCAAAACATTCCAAAAGGAGTTCATGCTATTTCCAAGTGATTTTTTCCCACCTAGGGGGACCAGGAATTCCCTTCTAGCCTTTTAATGAGTCAGGTAAGGTGACTTGTTTATGTGGCCCCTGATAATTTTTTACACTCATGGTGGATCCTCTCTTTTCACATCACAATTATATTAAGATATGGACAAGGATACATCTCTAATCCTACTATATCTCATAAGCCCTGATCACCCTTCCCAACAATATAAAAGTCACATAGACTATAGGAACTCAAGGCCTCTTCCATCAGTAGCTCATGAATTAAGACAATATGTAAGACCCCACTTGATCGCTGGAATTAACTATAGTTTTCTCATAAAATTCAAATTATTTTAAATTTTATGTTAAATTAAATAGTAAATTCAAATTAATTACTTGAATTAACTAAAATTTTACTACCTCTAATAGAATGAATGCACAACTCATGGCATATAAACAAAGCATATAAACCATATGGATAGCATATGATACCACCATCCTCAAATTGAATCCCATTTCTATTTATACACCATCTGGAAACTCGCAGTTTTGTCTTGACCAAGCCTATGTTGGTTCAATCGATCAACGCCCACATACCTTGAACATATGTCACACAAAGGCATTACACATATTTAATTATAACAATTTATAAATAATTGAATGGTTCCATTTAAATAGTAATAACACTTGATTTCTCATTGAACGCTTTTACCACATAAAAACAACATCAAACGAAACACTAAGGCCTATCTAACATCCTCGACACTACGACGAATGAAATCCCCAATCAAAAATTACAAATAAATTGGAAATTTGATTTACTTTTTTAGAAACCCCTTTAAAAATTATATAGTGACACAGTATTGATCAAATAATTGACCACACAGCCTAAATGTATTCTTTGGATTTCTTTTTTCTAGGATAAGTAAAATACTAGTGAGAAGCAACCGTTTATTCCATGATTCAGGGGAATCGGGATCAAATCCATATATACATAGACCAATATTATATAATAACTTAGAATAAGATAAGTTGGAATCAATAATGGAAAACACGTGCCTTGAATTTCTCATCAATAAGAAACAAAAACAATGTGGGGAAGGGGAGAATAAGGAGATTCATACCATACCCATGCGAGCGTATAATAGAGAAAGAAGGTGCTTCCCTTTTCTAGAACACTAGGAGTGGAAATGTAATTCTACCCTTTTAAATTACATCATCCATCTAATGGATACCACAAGTTTGATGGTAGCTATTTGAAATAGTACTTGATTCTATCATACACCATACTCATGCAGGTAATACCTACCAGCTAGGTCGTGGTCTGCTATAGTATTGGATACACCAACCACCTTAACCATTAAATGGAATCCAATTGTCCCTCGTAATACCACTCAACTAACATACCAGATCTAAAAACACAATTTTAAAATGGGCATTCTCTTCAAATTCAATTCCTTATTCCAATTATCAAATCAGATTTCCCAATAAACACAAAACAAAGAAATTCCCTAATGAACTTGCACTCTAATAACACAAAATTTTATCTATGTAAATTCCCTTATTTTAATTTTTTCATAGAGTATAAACCATATAAAATAACATTGAGAACACAATAAAAACATTATAAATAAAGAATGAGTGAAGTGATAGGTATTTTTAAAAGATATAAATCCTAATCCAATTCAATAATAACATAGAATCAGAAAAAGTATTGTGACCATTATGAATAGTAATCTGGACTATAGAATATTAACCTCACTGAAAAAAGTTTATATATAAAATTTAAATATATTATAAATGGTAATACTATATAATTATATCATAGGATATGTAAATAAATATTTTAAATATTATTAATTAATTGTTGGTATTTTTATAAAGCATAAAAGTTCATATATAAATACAGAAATAATATAATTATATAAAAAAATATTTCCATATAATACATTCATAAATTAAAATTTTTTACATTTTATTATATTATAATTTAATTAGACCCTATTTAATTTTTGAACGTTTCATAAAATCAATTATAATTTTGAAATCGATATTTTCCAAGTAATTGTTGACTTTAATTAAAATTTAAATTGTTAATATTTAGAAAAAAATCATCAAATTGAGTTAATTATGAATTATAAACATCGAAAAACTGTCAGGGTTGTTTTTTGGGATTTTTTTTAAAATACCTGAATTTTTGTGAATAGTAAAATACGATAATTTACAATAAAAGATATATACATGGATTATTGATTAATAGATGATATATGGATTATTTAATCCCATTATATAAAACTATCTATCATTATTTAATTATATTATGTTATATGGTTCAAACTATTCGTAGTCTTGATCCCAAATGACCAACTAATGAATAAAAAAACGAGAAAACACCCCTCTCCTTCTCTATAAATACAACCTATCTCCAAATCTTCTCCTCACACCATCCATGATTTTAGTCTTGTCAAAATTATGTTAAATACTAATTCCAAGAGCTCCCCCACATTTAGGACCACTTGGTCCCATCAAAAGGTCAAACCCTTTTCCCTAAGGAGGTTCTCAATGAGGATAAAGTCTAGACGTAAAATCCTTTTTCTTTTTCTTTTATATTACTTCCAATTTAATTTATTTCTTATCTTATCCTCACCTAAAATAATAAAAGTGGTAAAAACCCACATTATATTTAATATAATATAACTTAATTATATTAGTTTAATAATTCATCTTCAAATATATTCCCTTTTCCTTTCATTATAAAAAACGAAAATATCATTCGTGGTGTCTCAATTTATTACCACCATGGACGATGCATTTTAACATTAAACTACCTACTTAAAGGCTGGACATAAGAACATAAATCTAGATAAATAATATTTTATTATACATATTATATGTTATATAATGTTTTGTAATAAATATATAAACATGATTTTAAGTAAAATGAAGTAAGCATATAATGGTTGAAACCCCGGCCAAAATAAATTAAACCATCTTCATTAACGTTCTATCTAATAAATAATACTAACAATAGATATAAAACATATATATAAGACAAATTTAAATTATTTATGATAATTAATAACATTTAATTTCTATTCTTGATAATTATTCTCATAATAAAACAATATTCATACCTATAAACAACTAAACTGATAATGAAAACCAAGAAAACATTCACCACCGAATGACGAAATTGAACTCTATATCTTATCTAAAAGGCCTTAAATGAAAATAATAAATAAAATAATAAATAAAATAAATGTTTAATGGGTTATATATTTGTTAATTAATGTATTTAATTTTATTACTCAGTATATTAATGCGAAAAAAAACCCTGACATAAGTTAAGTGGATTCACAAACCCAACTCTCTTTCATTGGGATTTCCATATTTTACTCTAATTATAATATTGATGTTATATTAAGGTTTTGTGAATATAATTTATTTATCATTAACTTTTCTTTTTTTAAGTACATGTTTCTAATCCGATTTTAGGATAAATTCAATGATTTCATAAAATGAACACTTCTTTTTAAAAAAATATTTTACATCATGTGAGATTGTTTATTCCTCACTCATGATTAATGATTCTAATAGAAATTATGTTATTACCTTTTTTTTTTTGAAACCTAAAGTTTATTCAAGAAGTTACTATTTTTAAAATAATACTTATTCCATTCCATGGATTATTTTATGTCCAATATTGATATACATTCTATGTGGAACACATGATAATATAAATGTCATGATATAATGGTTTCACCTAGAATTATATAGAATATGGAAATGTTATGATGTGACAAGTGTTACATAATTCTATACCTCTCCAATACATTGAGAAATGTGATGTATCTCTTGATAATAATAGAATTATGCATGAAAATTATTCCATATTTGTTAACAACAATGTGTGGTTATTAAGAATTAAGACATGATGATTCATTTTTATGAATGTCCACATCCCAAGAATTTATCTAGTGATTTCTTTCATTAATATTAAGACAATACATTACATGTTTTCTTATTATTATGATTATACTATCCCATGTTTCATGTATCTTATTCATTATTTTACTAATTTTATCTCACCCCTTCTTTTGATGTATATCCTCAGGTGAATCCCCACTCTAAGACATGTGTCTTCAGCCTAAAATAGTAAACCTAGAATAAATGTAAAATTGAGAAATTAATATTCTTTACCTAAAAAAGGTGGAGAAGGGTTTATATATGAGGATAAATGACCTCCATCCATAGATCATCCATATGTGTCCAATGGATCATTCCATGAGTGAGACCTACATCTCAAAAATTCATAAAAACGCCCAACAGATCAAAATGGTAGCTATGATAGATTTTACTGTGATAATATAGGATTTTCCCCGACCCATAGTACGAGGGTAATTTTCATCATTTTTTCCAACACCACTGCACTTGGGGTATAAAAACATCTAGATATTCCATGATATAGCAGTGTTAGGGCCTATACAACCACATCCAGTATGGTCATGGATATTTGTACCATAACCTAATTAACTACCGAGGAAGACAGTATTCTATATACATGAAGAATTCTC
Source organism: Viscum album (assembly GCA_963277665.1). NCBI lineage: Eukaryota > Viridiplantae > Streptophyta > Magnoliopsida > Santalales > Viscaceae > Viscum > Viscum album. The sequence continues at coordinate 36,261,871 of OY728157.1, read as the reverse complement.
ATGTATGGCCCCATTCTATTTAATTATGAAGTGAAATACACCCTATTCACTAGTGACCTAATCAGTATAGATCATTGGTGATTATATTAGCATCACCCTTCATACACCACTTCTAAGGGAGTATTAAAAGTGGAATGTTGGACCCCATTCTGGTCGCATGGACAAACGACCCATCAAGAAGGATAAAACAAGAGACATTTGTAGTCATTCCTTATAAAAATATCTAAATCAAGAAAAATATCTTTATCCATTGTATGAATACATCATTAATGTGAAATATTACAATCTAACGGGCCTTGGAAGCAAAGATAAGACGCAGGATTGTCCCTCCCGAACAACCCTAGTTCTTCTTCGTGATGATGCTGGCCTCTGAACTGGTCCCTCCCCCATCGAAGGAGAAGGAAACATTGATATCCTTCAACGGAATGACCTCATCCTTCACTCCTTTTTCATATCCATATTTTCACCCTTTATTCCGTCAAATCGTGCTCATACTGAAAGTCCCAGATTTTCTTGAAGGATGCCCTAACCTAAAGATTTCATTGGTGGAGTTCTCAGAATTGTTTATCCTTTTGAATCATACCTTACTTTCCATATGTTATCAGTGAACTCCCTCAGTCGATTCATTTGATACATTCATCTTTTGCACTTGGGACCTATAGAATAGGGTGATTTTGGGTCTCATGGATAATCATCAAATTATGTTCTGTTTTGCATCGGAAGCATACCTCATCAAGGCATAGGCAAGATAACCTCTTAGTTATAATGGTTTTAGATACATGCTTATTCGGTGGTCCTTTGATCAACTTCTGAAGAAGGATCCACCGTATATGGTGACATGTGATAGCTTCCCTTATCTCCCCCTTCACTTTCAAAATTTCATTGTTATACACATGCTTGGAAATATGATATGTAGATATACGTGTTTGGATAGTATAACATATTCTCTTTGTCACACTATTAACACCCATGCATGTATTGAAATTGATTTTTCAAGAGACTCGTTTGAATATGTGTGGATTTCTCTAGGCGAGGATTATCGATTCAAGCAATGGGTCTTCTATGAAACATGGATGAACTTCTATTTGGGATGCAAGCGATTAGGTCATTCACTGGAATTATGTCGTAATGGGTCTCGGTCTACTGTGAGGAGGAACAAGGACAGAGGAATGGAGAAAGAGGTGCATGATGAAGCCGAGAATCTGGAACAGAGGTTTCTGGCTTGTCTAGGATCACATGAAGTTGTTTTTGGGGAAGAGTCTAGGAAGAAATCGTGATCACAGTCACCTATGTAGAAGGAATCAATGTCTCAATACTTACCAATGTTGGAATCTATTTTTAGTAGGCTAAAATTGTACCTTGACACTCCCCCCCACGTTGTTTCATCAAATTGACAGTGTGAGGGTTGGTGATTCACTTAACCAAGAGATGATGTGAGGGGTATCATAGGGAGTAAAAAGTAAAACTATCACGATTCAGATGGTGGATGTTAAATAGAATTCCCCAGCTAAGGTGCTTCCACCATGTAGTGATCTACATCAAAAAAAGATGCAGGGGCCTGTTTTGGAAGTTCCATACCAGGACAGTGCTGGGAAAGCATGGGGATCGGGTTCAAGGAATCAGTCCTCAATTCAGTTGAGAAAATGATTTCAAGGGCTTATGGAGATCTGATTGAGATCTGAACTTCTTATCCCCCCTGAGATAGACCGTGGATGGATGAACATGTTCAATAAAGATTAAATTATTCATTTGGCCGGAGAAGCATCAAGTCTGAAGGCAAATTGGTGTTTTAAGTGGAGGAAAGTAAGGGGGGATTACTCTTCCTTACCACCTCCTTTAGAGACTCTTTCAGCTAATAATACTAACATCCAAAAGGTTTACTCTAAGGATGTGAGTTACTAGAGACCAAGGGCCTAGGGTGACCAACCCTTATAATTACTATTAAGATTTATGGGAGAAGTGTTTGATTAGGTATTGTAACCCAATGCATCATAGGTGGATTCTACTAAAATGATGGGGATGCCTATAAGGTAAATTCATAATGAGGAGAAATATTCTTGGATTGAAAAACATGACCTTATTCTGGTTGGTGGTTTCATCAAAGGGATGATTAGTATTGAGGACTACATACACTCTTGGGACCAAATCACTTCTGAATTTGAATGTATAATGAGGGATGCAGCTAACATCTAGGTTCAATCTATCTCATTGATATTATTTAGAGAAATCGATTCATGTAAGATAAAATGACTTTTCCAAGACACTGGTTATGCGGTTGTTTCATTTCCTGGAAGGGTTACTGGTGCAGTATGTATCTACTATTTGTTATGCCTTTGTGCTTTTTGGAGTGAAGATTTGTGAAATTAGCTTTGTTTTTTGATCTACTTTAGATGGGGATCATTGCAATAAGTCTTCACCTATTCATGCAATTTGGATTGTGGGTATGAGAGGGTATGGATTTTCCATCGATTATGTGCCCATGCATCCTTTCATGGGACATCTTGCCGAATGATCATGAATGGGTCAAAGTTTGTTTACATGATGTCGCTTTTGGGGTGAGGTAGACCATGTTTTTTTTAATTCTGAAATTTTTGGTTTCTCATTTTCTTATTCAAAGTGTTTCAATAATAAAAAATTTATTTTCAATCATAAATATTACAAATCAGTAAACATCATTGGAATATCCCTTATGGATGACTCATAATGTGATTTCAAAACATATGATCATGATAAAGAAGCTTTTTCTTACATTATAATTCACACTAAAACATTCAAAGAAGGTGTGTATACCTAAAACTAGATACATACATGGAATTTTTGTGCTCCTTTAAATACCCAATTTTCAACAACATATTGAAATTCATCCAATCAACCCAAATAATCAGTGGTTGTATCCAACGCAACACCCAAATAAACCAAAGATCCCATCATTGATGAATGTTTTTACTAAATATGTGGCCAACATTTAAAGACTGAAACTACTCAACAACAAATTACTCAAGGGAATTATTCTACTAAGTAAATCCTATATGTGGAAGTAAATGTTTCTCGGTAGACACAAGAAGATCATAACTATCCAGTAAGATTGGGATTAGGGTATCCATTTTACCTAATCCCATAAGCTGAATTTACCCATAATTCAATCCACTGGGGTGAAATCATAATCCATGTTAGGAGGACTACTATTGTAATGACCCACCAATTATCATTTTCTTGAGAGTACCACGAGTCATTACACGGCCTTAAGCGACATCCCCATGGTTCCAAAGACTGGAAATAAATGATGAAGGGTTTAAAGTACAAGTGGGGGACGATTTACCCTTTACAAAATAACCCATAAACCAACCAAGAATAACAAAACATTTATTATATGATGCATGAACAAATGAATGACAACTAAAAATCTTATTTATGTCAAACCACATCAAGTACACAACAACAAAAAACAAAACCAAGCATCAAAGTACACAGCGGATGAACAAATCAAGACTCTCAAAAGACACCACGACTCTATTCTCCACAAGCTCCAAACTCCACAACATCTCCCATGCATTGCCACGAACCACTAGAAATAAGATGATTTACCTTAACCTATATCCCGAAACATGACATCTGCAAAATACCCAAAGTGCCAACGCAGGGGTGAGTATAAAACTCAGTAGGTTTCTCCAACGACTTCCCCACTCACAACACTAGGATAGAAGAGTTAGCCACATTTATATAAAACATTTTATATGAAACATTTTTTCCAAAGTAGTTTATAACTAAATATAAACATGTTTCCAAAACCATTCATAACTAAAGGAATTCCAAGAGAAATTGAAACAAGTTTTCAAGCAAGTTATTTTTTTCAGAAAAATAACCAAACAAGCTTAGGAACCATTTCACAAACATTCTATTTTGGCATACCCAACCATTCCACAAACCCATGCAACAAACCATGCATGCTACCTGGAAGAGGGGAGAACCCCTAACCCTTATCCATCCCAACTAGGATGGGGGATACTTGTTACCATCATCTAACCCAAATGCACATGAATGCTTGACGGGGGAGATCCCTAACCCTTATCCATCCCAACACTGATGGGGGAGACCCCTAACCCTTATCTGCCCTGAATGTAATATGAATATTTGACAGGGGAGAGCCCTAACCCTTATCCATCCCAACCCTGATGGGGGAGACCCCTAACCCTTTTCTTTCATGAATTCAATATGAATGTTTTATGGGGGAGATCACTAACCCTTATCTATCCTAACACTGATGGGGGAGACCCCAAACCCTTACACGTCCCACATAACCTTCAACACACACAACCATTGTGTCAACTACCATGTCTGTTCAACAAATTCAAACCATTTCAATAAAACTTCCTTTTTATTGAAAACCATTTCCATAAAAGTTATTTCAATCTCAAACCATTTCAATAAAATTCCATTTTTATTGAAAACCCATTTTTCATCAAACCATTTAAGATTTCAAAAAATACATAATTTAAAATCAAAATTTTAAATTCTAGAATCCAAATCACTTTGCACTACAATTCACCAAGATTTCACAATTTCATCAAAACCATAAATCATCACTAATGAAGATTTATTCCATGATTTTCACGATAAAATCCATTCAAAAAAACCAATTTGAAACTAATATAATCAATTATAATAATGGAAGTTGAGGGTGAAGCCACCTACCTCGAAGGTTTTGACTAAAACCACAACGGTCGAAGAACGCTCAAGAAACCCAGGTTGATTTTCCAAAAAACCTCCATAGATATCTTCTCTTAGAAAGATCAAGAACAAATATCATCATATTTGGAATCCACACACATAGATCTACCCATAACAGGAATCGATCTAAGAAACAAATAGAATAGGAGAATTAGATCAATGTAGATCTAAGAAACCGATCAAGAACGATGAAGAACAATCACATACCTCAGGAATCTGGATTTGATTCACCAAGATAAGCCTTTGGATCGCCTCTTAAATGATGGGAGAACCTTATCTGACCTTAGGAGAAGAAAAATCCTGAGTTTGGTCCACTTAATTGGAAAATCGATCCACTTTGAGGAAAAAATGCATGAGATCCACCTTTATGGGATCTCATTTAAGTGGTCGCACAGTTTTCTTGCACGGTTAGACAAATCATGCACTAATCATGTATTATCCACTGCCTCGACAGACACTCCATGCACGGTTTGTCCGCACAGTTAGACAAACCATGCCCCGCCTGTACGATTTCCCCTTTCACCTCAAAACATCATTCCATGCTCTCTAGACTCTCCCATTCTTCACCCTTAACTTTATAACCATTGAAAGCATCAAGAAAATGTTACATACCAGAAACCTAGGGTACTACAACTATCGACCATTTGATGTTTCATTTCAATAGTGTAAATATGGGGGACCATATCATACCCCACACATCACCTCAACTTGATCATCTACACTTCCAACTATCCTAGCAGAACTAGTTGTCTCCATCAAGTCTCTAACTACTTGATTGGATGCCACGGAATGAAATTGGTTATTAGTGTAACCAGAGAGAAAAATATATCCATAATGGGTATATATGAGTCCCCTATAAAAAATTTGTAATACATCATTCTCATTCTTCAATGTCCCTATAATATCATAGGGTCATCCTATACATTTTTCATCTCAATGTGGTCCAGGATGAGAACACTAGAATAGGAAGAAGAAACTAAAACCATAGGCTTTGTGTAGAATTTGGAAGGACTAGCATTGGATTGGTATAGAATATTTTTTGTTGGATCAGTCTTATGATGGAAATACCATCATTTAAAATTTTCAAATTAGTATACATCAATGATAAAATATTTATCAGTCCTTTATATCTCATATTTCAAATAGAAATATATTTATAGGTTATCAAACATCATATCTAAATGGTATGGTCTAACCTACACCTTAAACATGGAACTCATATATAAGAATATACAAGATATCAGTATAGATAATATTAATGATGGGTTACAAATACTACTGATCCTAATAGAATATCCTCGTGTATTTTGAGAGATGGAAGAAGTTGTGAAAAGGTTGGAGGATGATGTTCAACACACAAGGTCCAATTCTAAGCTGATGCTGAATTCTCATAGAAAGAGAACTGATAAATAAAAAATGATTGTTTTTACACTCTATATGATTCCAATACATTTTCCAATACCTGTGATAATAGAGTATAAAAAGTTTCATACCCCTGAAAGGTTGTGACAATAATAACTTCCCTATCAGGATGAGAGGAAAGGCTAGTGATATCCCCAATTTGAGGGAAAAAAGAAAAAAAAATTATTTTTCATAAATGTTATAGTTCTAATATAGTTTAGTGAATGAATGGATGATAAATCTATGAAGTTAATAATGCACAAAACATTAAACGGGTCCCATCTCTTAAACCATCAATACTATTTCCCCTTCCATCGATGTTCGTGCATAACATCCAAGAGTAGTTTTTCATCAAATAAATCCTCCAAAGTATAGTTTATTATAGTAATTAATTTTTTGAAAAACCCCATAATTTTATTAAATTATATTTTTTTCAATCTCACAATAAAATGAACAAAAATTTTAATGGGATCCCAAGTATGAATGTGTGGAAGTTCAACAATTTTTTGACTAAGTAATCTCTCAACCATGAACCTAGGATCCTCAGCGCCCTACTAAGAAAATTATTTATGATCCAAATTCTCCATATAATAGCTATATTATCCTATTTATCAGTATATTCATACATGACTCGATGCATCCAACATGATAAGGGAATTTCATAGTAGAATAAAATCATACCAGTGACCAAGACAACTTATACACATTAATAATTTCATCCCCCAATACTGTGAGGAAGAGAACTACATCATAAAATATAACCCTTGTCATATGAAAAGTATTTATATGATTTAGTCAATGTCATCTACTAGGTAGACGAATTATCTAATGAATAACATTATTAAAAACATTAATTCCCTAAAAAATGTTGGTGTGGTGATCTAGTGGATAAGGGAGTCAAGGAAGAAGAAATTAAATTAATCTAAACACACATTCCATATCCAAAAAGATTCCATATATATTTTAGAAACAAATAGGAAATCACTTGTATGTGGTTATTAGGAGATCTAGTACATTATCGAGTCATTAATAGCATGGTAAAATCCCATTATATTATAGGTTTCATTAGAAGATACACCATAATATAGTAATATTTAAACTATATATCATCTCAATTTAATCTATGAATAATGATAAGGAATCAAAATATCATCTAGAGAAAGGGTTCATCTATATAGATTTCATTAACCACTAATCCTCAAACTATGGGATAGCCTCCTGGTAGAAAAAAAGGCCCTTAGTCTGGATGTATTCTATCTTGAAATAATATGTTATTATACAATCAAATCACTCAATCCAAGATTCCATTCACATTTCCAATTAAGCTTATGAAACGATCATTGAGGCACTCGTAATCCCTTTAGAAGTTGATGATGAGATAATAGTACTTGAAGTATATCATGTATATATTGATCCCATGTAGTTTCATATGATTATATCCTTCATAAAGAAAGATAGGGAGTCTATTACACAAGGACTTGTTAATCCCTTCCAATATATTGGGAAATATTTATAGTATTGAAATACATTAATCCAATGTCAACAATGGATCAACAATCAATCTCATTACAATATAAACTCTCTAATGTTTGTGTTAAAATGAAAAAAAAAATTCTCCATCTACCCTGATAATCCTAGGGTATAACAAATAAAAATCCTTTTATGTAGATCACACTTAGAGACCAGTTCGTATATTTTTTTATTTGATTCTGAGTTAATGGTTATTCTTAAAGTCAAAAATTTCATAAAACTTCATGGAATATTGTGGGTACATCTAAAATAGATAGTACCTTCCTCATGCCATTAGTGCCTTATGTATTCTATCAAATGTAATTTTGGAGTGTTTAAGGTGATAATTACCCCTTTGGGTCTCATGAATCCCAGTACATAAATGCAAGACCCGTAAAATGGGGTGGTGAGTAACTAAAGATAATAAATGATACTTATCTTACCATACCAAATGTCTTGAAAACGAATCCATAAAAAATAATAAATGATCGTAGTGAGGAGTATGTATTTCACATTTAAATGTTAAACGAAATAATTCGAAATTACGAATATTACTAGTATAATTAGTTAATTATAGTTCTCATGATAATGTTTTTGTCAAATTTACATTAACATAAATATAGTGGTGAAATTATCATAAGGATAAAAAATTTCTCGATGAAATATCCGCTCAATTTTTTTTCGGATTGTGGATATGTTCACATATCATAATATTTGGGTTCCAAATATATCCTCCAATAATAAATAAGAGATGTAAATTCCCTGACATCATTTATTTAACATTAATATATCAGTGCAGCCTCTACAGTTGATGTTTTTTAAGGAGAGGGTAATGTTTCTATGAATGCCACGATTAAGGATGTATTCTCACCAGCCTCTTTGGAACCCAAATAAAACTCTTATACACTCTAAATAACTTTAAATATACACTCACATCCTAGTTTGTATGACATCATCATAGAATAATTGGAGAAACATTGTCATAGATATTTAAATCAATCATTTAATGAAGGTTTCTCAATCATGTTTGATGTGATTATACATTTAAATCTAGGTATATAAGAGTAACTACATCCCTCATTGATCTATTACATCATTCCTCTTAAAGTTTAATAAATTTGTATCTACTATTTAAATAGAAAAAATATGTTTTTTCTTAGATTTATAATGAAATTCATAGACTATATTCTGATATGGCCACCCACCATCATGGTTTTCTCGAAGATAGTTGTGGTTTCAAGATAGTAGCCAAGATGTTGCTTGTGTCCCATGTCATCAAGGTAGAATCCACAGTTTAAAATACCATTAAGGATATCATCATTAAATAAGTTCATAGAATAAAATAGATTTCCAAAATCACCCTCTTTAAGAAAAATAAATATAAAAACAACGTTTCTTTTGAATTCAAGGATCTCTACAGGCATTGATTAAAGGATAATTTACTGATTTCAACTATTGAACTCATGGTTTATAAAATTGTGGGCTTTTAATACCTCTTTATTTAGTTATATATATTCAAGGTATAACTAGAGAAAAATACCCCCTAAGGTCTAATATTCAAATACTTTAATATCTCCCCAAGAGTTATTATGTTACCATATCATTCTATTTCATTTAATAAATGTAGGCACCACATATCAATGCACTATACACCACATCTTCAAACGTTTAGTGTAAATTTTCAAATAATGTTATTTAAATGATTTTGTGGTCAAATCCAAGAAATATTATGGCAATGTTGTCATCGTTGAGATATTTTTAAATAGTCTATGGTATCTCATCCTAATTATTCACCCGCTGAAATGTTCATTTAGGTACACATTAGAAAAAATTACATGACTTCATGGTATGAAACTATGGCATTGAAGTTGACCATAATAATAAAAGAGTGATTATTGTAATTCCACCTCCTTAAAACCATAATTAGTTGAGATAGATATATGTATTCCTCACATAAAATAGGAATTTCATTGTCAATATTTCTGAAAAAATGCCTCCCCTTTTTGAATTTTGTGACGAAAAAGGTTTCCTACTGACGGGATGAAGACTATTAATAATCCTTAAAAAATATAAAGCAATATCTATTTAACATAGTAAAGATTATTTAGTCAGTAGAAGGAAAATATATAATTCTATATATGGACACCATTGAGTGATCTCTTAGTTCTTTTCTCACTGAACAATATGATATAAGTAATGATGGTATCGTTTATCATAGAAAAACAATACAATATAATGATAATAGATTTTATAACATAAATAATAACTTACTGATACTTATATTCATCATAAAAAAGTAGATGCACTACTTCTAGTACCATGAGCTCTATTTGACCTCTCAAATTTATTTTCTCATATACATCCAAAATATTTCGAGGTTTATTGGGTGTTTGGATCAATCTGTGGTTATCATACAATAGTTCATCATCAATTTTGAGTCCCAAAAGAAAATAAAAGGGAGAGATCTAGTGTATTTTATCATAGAACAACAATATATAGAAATTATACCGTTGAATATTGAGATGCTAAACCAAGGTCTTTTCTTTATCTACGTCACTTGTTAATCATGGGTGATTTAATTAGATGGTTACTCTGAAATCCTGATCAAGAAAGTAATAAAAAATTCCAAACATAATATTCATGTTCTAGGGGTCATTTTTATCTCCCAATGATTTAAAATTCTACATTATTTAATATTATTTTATGAAGGCTACACCCAAAATTAAGTAGAGTACCAATCTCTCATTATATGCTTAGAGTTATACATGGAGCTTCAGTTAGCTGATGTGAATGGTAATGGTGATTTTTTATTGGTGATCAGGTAGATTAATGTTGAATATGTCATTAAAAACAATATTTGGCTCTCCTCCTTGATTTATATTGATTGGTGGTGGAATAATTCGAATTCAAGACTAAGTCGACTCATATCCTAGGATTACCGAATACACATGCGGATGTGTTGGATACTACTTCCATGGACTAAGACGATCCTAACTAGGAATAATTAGTAATCAATATATAACTCTGTATGGTGGACACCTGAGTCACCATAAATTACATGGAGGAAATCAATGAGATCCAAAAATCCCCAAAACATGATAAAGAAGTATTATCATCAATTGAAAAATATATTGGATATATTTCCCCCATAATATACTATCTCTGAAGAAGGATCCATTTTTCATATTGAGCTTAGATGAAAAATATATGATGCTATGTAGAAAATTTATTCCTTCATAACGGATCGAATGAACATGAAATCCTCTAAAAACAAGGCTCTAATGAATTCCTCAACATATTTATTAAAAAAGGATAATTTATTACTGTTATACAAAAGTTCATATAGGATTGTATTGATATTATCATTCAGGGAAATCCATATCATCACAATAGAATACATGGTTATTTTTAGCTAATGATGATGAAAAAAATATACAGAATTCAAAATGAAGTGTCATTATTTTCAAATATTTACTAATTTTATATGTAAAATCCTAGAGTTATTGCATGCCACCAGATATTCAGATTTATTTTTAATATGGGGAATGGATGTAATTTGGATATATCTCCTAACTATGGTAATAATATTCAAGTAAATAATTATCACCATCAACTGCCTTTCCAATTGGGTTGAGGTTATACCCATCAAGGAAGTCAAAAGAAATAATATCTTCAAATTATTGAAGGATAACATCATCACCAAATTTCTTCCCTCACATAAGATTTATCGATAGAGGAACAGATTTTTGTTCGTCAATGATAAAGAGGTTGTATCAAGATTACAATATCTAGTCTATGCACTTATCCTGATACCATATAAAAATGAATGGATATGTATATATTTTCATTTAATAAACCATTATAAAATATCCAAAATTCAATAGTTGAAAATAATAAGAAGTATGGTTTAGACAAACATAGGTATTTCTTCTGGTCTTATCACACCACAACCTATAGTGCCACAAAACTGACCACATATTTACAAGTTTATAAGATAGAGAAAATATTTCCAATAGATGTTCAAATAAATTTATTTTACATTTCTATATGTATTTATCTCTATAAAGATGAGAAATCCTAAAAGTGACATGATGATAAATGGTTTTTTACACTAAAGAACATGTAAATATATTAAAATAATATTACATGAGCCTTCAATAAGAAATCTCACCTCCACTCATTTCTATAAATATATTTCATCCTTCAATAAGAATGTTCACCTCCACTCATTTCTATAAATATATTTGTTTTTAGGTCTTAGAACACTGATGATACGTAATAGGAAGCCACTAATTAATGATCCAAAGTGTGAAGTTCTTTATATAAAAATATGATTAACCTACATATACATTATATCATTTATACAGAATAATTATTTCATTATCCAGACACACATAAAAGACCATATTATTTTAGTCTCTTGGGAAACATGGAAACATAACACTGGTCCAAAAGTGATCTAAATAATATCCCACTTCATTCTTCATAACTATTACCCTTCTTAGAAACATAATTCATAATACATATCATCATATCCTAAGGAATGAAAACACAATAAATGGTGAGAATAGACACTCATTAAGGGTAAATAAGGTAGATATAGAAGCATAGCATGATCATTAGGGTATGATAACATGACCAGAACATTTAAAAACCATACCCTTCATATAAAATATCATAATCAGGATTCATGGAATTAATATTGATAATTAATAAGACATGAATCATATGGGAATCAAATAACACAAACAATGTGATAGTAATATTTGCATAAGACCAGAATTTGTGGCATTCACATACACATGGGAAAAAAAATTTCATATTGGTCATGGATAATTACAAAGGACATCATTGTGAACAATGTCATTTAATATATCGTGTTCACTCCTCATTATATTCATGTATTACTATTCCATGTCCACTCCCCATTGGAACCATGTGATAAAATACTAGGTCCACCAACCATTCCATCCTAGTTTAACTCATGACATATATAAATCCTTACCCCATTCATTGGAGGGAGATATAGGTCCCACCCATCACAAAATTATAACTATATTTACGAGCCCCATAAGAACATAACCATTCATCATTTCATAACCCATTAAATGAAATGGGTATTATACAAATTTAATCAAATCATAACCTATTCCCTCCTAGCATAACCTGTGAAATAAATAGGGTTTCATGAGTATATAACATGTTAAAGAGAAACTAGCTGTATAAACTCTATTCCATAAAAACATAAACCATTTAGATAAGGAATATGAATGGATAATTTTATTATAAACCTAGTAGCGGATGAGTAACACCAAATGATTTCATCTTACATAGAAAATAATTTTTAATATAATTTAAAACACCTCTTGAGTAAAATATCCATTCCTCTATAAAAATTATTTTTAAAACAAAAGACATTTTTAAAACCTTTCCCTTTGAAAATATCATTCAAAAAATATAATGGAATATTTGAAAATTCTTTAAAAACTTATTAAACAAAAAAATTAGAAATAATTTTTCAATGAAAATAATATTAATATATCATTTAAAAACCTTTTTGAAAACATTTTTATAAAAAAAATTGTTTGGGAAGAAAATAGATTTTGGATTGAAAAATTAATTTTTCATGAAAACATTATTTCTAAATTTTGAGTACATAATGAATGAAAAATAATGAGAATATTTTTTATTCAAATGAAATAACCAGACGATAAGTAAATTCATGAGAATTATTGAGATATTGATCAAAAATTTCCGTAAATGGAATCTTAATCATAAACAATCCTGATAAACAATGAGATTGTAGAAACCAAATCCTTCCACATTGTTAACTTTCACTAATAAATTACATGAAGGAATAATATAAAATTAAATTTAAAATATCTAGATTTTGAAAAAATTCATTATATTACATGTAAAAGGGGGTATATATATTCCTCCTGAATGGATATAGGTTTATAACACAATGTACATTTCAATGAAGTCAAATTGATATAAAAATCCCCATATTTCTTTGGTAACATTTTAACCATAAATGAAATTAAATAAAGATCCTAAAATCTACATTAAAATCCAAATAATTCTCTATAGAAATAATATAATGAATCAATGATTATTATACACATCACATACAAAAAATAGGTGGTTAACATGGAATGGGTCTCACAAAAAAATAAAGGTGAAATAGGAATCCCTTACCTTAAGTCATGATATCCATATTATTCAATAAATACTCTTGAATAATAAATATATGTTTATTATGCATATATTAAATTACCATGTTCACTTATATCACACCATATATTTTTTTGACCTTTTATTCCCCATTTATTAAAAATTCCATGTTAATGTTACGTTTTGGGTAATATTCACATTATTTTTTTTATATATTTTTATTTGTTATTTTTTTATCCTTTTAGTTTAATAATTATTTAATAATATCATGAAAGATAAAAATTATATATATTTAATATATATTCAATATATATATTTTTTTAATAGCTGATAAACAATAAAATTGGGAAATGAAATACACCTTTAATTGAGATGATAGGTTCTACATACGCGTGGATGTTGTATTTATATTCATATTGTATTTAATGAATGAAAATTATATGAGACATAATCATTCTAGAATAATTTTAAATTAATATATAACACTTAGTTTTAATAAAACCATCTTTAATACATTCCTTCTAAATTGTGAATGAATCACATCACTTCAGTGGGCGGTACTATGTCGTACACACGAACCATGTTATCGTACTCCCTCTAAATGGAAAGCATGATGTTATGGGTGATATAAAAATTATTTAATCATAATAACATCATAAAAATGAAACAATAATCTAAAAATAGTAGTTCAATCATTATTCTTATCCTTTATTGGTTGTAATGGAAGAACGAATGACATCAGTTCTTGTGGTGATAGTCAGCTGTACACACGAACAACGATTTCGTAACCCATTGGGTGGATGTGTGTGTGGTTGTGGCTAATAATATTAAAATAATACCATCTTAGTATATTTATGATACTTTGGATATTATATATGTGTTATATAAAAATAATAATTGTTTTGAGGATGAAATAAAATAAAATAAAGTTTTTAATTAATGTTACCTCTTCTTTGGGTATCTTCTTTTGGTTTGCACTAAAGGGCTCGATTGGTTAGACATATACACAAGATAAGGCTTCTAGGATGATATGAGGTATTTTATAAGATACTTTTATAGGTATTTTCTATGAAAAATTTCTTAATATGTTGGAATCAATGGGGAGTGTGTGGCCATTTATAGGAGGGGCGAGTGGAAATATTATAATGTTTGGAAAGAGAGAATTTCACACATGTTTTTCCTTGTAATGAGAATATAAAATGATTAAATGTTGATATATGAATAGATAGAGTATAAATATATCCACAAAATTCATATTAAAAATTTTTATAAGCAATTTGTTTCCTTAAACATAAATTTTAGTCCCTTGATAAACTTGTTTTTCACAAAATCATTGTGATTAATTTTAACCATTTTCACTTATCAGTTTGGTAAAAAATTAATTTGATCTAATTATAAATTATAAATTATGTTGAATATAAAAAAATAGAATCCATTTTTCTATCATTAATTCAAATAAATGGAAAATATTTAATTTAATATTTAATCTCACAAACAGGGTGACATAATGAGTTTTTAAAGTGAAACTCCTCAAAAGAATGAAATATTTTTATATCCAATTTCAATGTGAAATTTATTCAAATGACAAAAATTTAATTTAATGATTTATTATTTATCTAAATATACTTCATTCTCAGTTTAAAAAATAATTTTACGATATAAAAAATTAGATTCCAGGGTACTTTTCACTGAAATAGTATTTTACATTATTCATCGAAAATATGAAATATTTTACAATAATATAAATATTCACCCTAAGATAATTTTGAAATTTTGAATTAAAAAATGAGGATTATTTTATCAATTTAAACAGTTAAAAATGTCCAAATTTTTTTAAATTATTGTTCACAAGAGGATATAAAATGTAGTTCTTTTGAGAAAATAGTAATTTCAAAACCTATAAATGCATTATTGAATATTATATATTTCATTATCAATATGTTTTATTTAGATAAAAACATTATAATTAAAAATAATTTATTTCTATTTATATTACTATGATTAATGTCATGTTTATAACTGTCTTGTTTAAATAATTATAATAATAAAATGATGTTTTGTGGAAACTCATTGTTTAATGTAACACAATTTAATACCAGCGTTGCATGAAATGCAATATAATATTGGTGTTATTTTTAATTCCATCCAATAAATAAATTTAATTTATTACAAAAATTATAATAACTAAAGATGTTAAAATTTACACCCCTTAAAATTAATTTCTCCATCAAAATTATTCATTCTGATACAAACAAATGAGGATAATTCTACCTCATTATATTCTCATGTTCCCACATGGATTATTCATATTGTTGGTTTCACCAAAAATAATTGACCAGGTCAGGGGTCCTTTATCATATAATTTTCTATATATTATCTTGAATCTCCACTGGTTATCCCTCATAAAGAACAACACTCTCTAGTGGTATGACCTATGAGATTATTACAAGTGAATGGTCAGGTGTATACTTCTATAAGAAAGATACATGGAACACATCATGGAATTTACATACACTTAGTGGAAGCTCCATGTATTAGGATACCATCCCGATATGATCAATAATTTCAAAGATACCAATATACCTATGGCATAGTTTCCCTTTCTTTCTAATGATCACAATCATCATCCATTAATAAATTCTTTAAAACACTATATATCCAAAATTATATTCTATATTACACTTGTAGTTATCAGTATAACTTTTCTTATGCCCCTGAGATGACATGATTTGATACTAAATGGCTCTAACGTTTCAAACCATTACTTCAGTTGTCTCATGTCCCATAGCTTTCTTTATCCATCTTCAATCTAGTTCATTGTAACTCTACATGTATTTCCATATATTTATTTATGAAGGTCCTCCTTAATGTTTTTTTAATGCTATTATTGTAGTAAAACACATTATGAAAAAGGTGGAGATCCCAATCACTTTTGAAATTAAGAGAACAAGATTTCAGTATATCCTCTAGGTCTTTAATTGTTCATTCAGACATACCATCTATTTGAGGATGATATTAATTTCTAAAACTCAAATTTGTATCAAGATATTATTGAATACTTTTCCATAAATTTTTGGTAAACTTCGAATCTCGATCACATGTAATAGAATGTGGTACTCCATGAAACCTTACCACTTTTTTAATGTATATCTTGGTAAGATGATATAGATAGAATTATTCTACGATGGTAATGAAGTGAACTGACATTGTAAGTTGACCAAATACAACCCATATATCATTATTCCCTTTAGGATTTTTGGGGAGTCTGGTTACCAAATCCATGGTTTTGTTGTCCCATTTCTATTCTATTAAGGGTAATGGTTGCAACAACCCATTATAATTCTCACTTTCAGTCCTAACATGAAGGAATACCAAGCGTCAAGATACATATTTTGCAATATAACTCTTCAAATAATCCCACTAGAAGTTTTATTTTAAATCTCCATTCATCTTAATAATTCCAAGAAAAATGGAAAATAAAGAAATATGATTTTCCTCTAACAGATCCTTCATTAAATATAGTGTATATTAAATACATACAGGGTTTTTGAACTTCATCATTCGATCATGATCCAGGATAAACTCATGAATATTTCAAACCCTCTTTCGAAGCTCTATATCTTCCTTATATTCCTCTTTAATATCCACATGGATAGATGGTTAGACATTAAATTTAGAAATATAGAATTTTTCCTTTCCATTAATATTTCATGATCCATCCATTGAAAATTCAAAAATATTTAATCTCATGTCATCATAGATAATTTAGAATGATCCTTTAGACTTAAAGCATCGACCACCTTGTTCAATTTCCTATGATGAAATGTGTTGAGGATTTATAATAATTAATAACATCTAACTATCTTCTTTGGTGAATGTTCAACTACTACTTTGTGAATATATATATTTTAATTTTTTTCTCAGTATATAGATAACATATTTCCGAGTAAATATAATGAATCCACATATTCAATCCAAACTAACCAGTTAATGATGATGATATATGTTTTCATCCCCTAATTCCGAGTGATAAGGGGAAATATCATTATCCTTCACATTCATCATTAATGTGGTTCCTTTAGGCTCCATCCATTGAGTAAATCCAAAAGTCATATTATACAAAAAAATAATCATAATAGGGAACCACATAATTTAGGACAACCCACTTATAGGATATCTAATCTTTGACACCATCCATTTTTATGTATTAAACCTTAGGTTTATCCATGATCATTCATAGTCATAATCTATTTAAATCCGTGAGGATGGTTCGTAAATGGTTTTTGAATTCCAAAGCATATCCCCTAGGAGTGTAAAAGTATGTGTCCAGAAAGGCTAATTTTTTTCCAATAGTTCCAAATCTAGTCAAAATAAATATGTTTTTTGGGTTGTTATCCCTATATAAATATGTTCCAGAGCCCCCTACAATTGATGTATCTCGATAGAGATGTAATTTCATTAAAACCACTCAATTTATCCCTAAACAAAAATTCCAATAAACATTCCAATACATTAAGAATTATCCTAATACATGTCTTTTGGGATATCACTAAGACATTCTCATCTAATTTTCTAATGGATATCTAAACCATTACTCTAATACCCACTATAAAGACCCCTGATTAACAAACATAAATGTTACGTCATTTTCTGTAATATTTATTTTATTACTAAAACATACACCCAATGAACATATTAGTTTAGTTCCTTTGGAAAAATCGTAACATAACACCGGCCCATTAGGGAACTACATCATCTCCCACTACATTCTTCATAAATAAAAATCTTCTTAGACGCATTATACATAATATATATCTTCATAACTTAGGGAAACATAATATAATAAAGGAGAGTATTAGAATCCCAATAAGGGTAAATAATAGAGATATGTGATAATAACATGAATATAAAGGAATATAACATGTATCTAATAGTTGAAAACAATACCCTCCATATCAAATATCATAATAATGATTCTTGGAATAAAGATTGATTGATCATAATACATGAATCATAAAAGAATAAAAGAACATGATACCTTAGATAATAACCCTAAAACAAGATGTGAATTTTTGGCATACACAAAATCATGTAAAATCATTTCCATAGTGGTTAATACTCATTTCCAATGCCATTTTAGTGGATAAAGTCCATTATTGTACCACTGTCAATCCTTGTTATAACCTTGTATTACAATAATGATTTTGTTCCTTATTAGATACCTTTGTTATTGTGAATAATTCCCTCCTCATTCCAACATTATCAATCTCATGATATATATAAATCATTTCCCAATTTATTCAAGGTAAATATAGGTCCCACCTATCACATAATGAAACTCATATTTATATCTTTAACATGATTATTAACATTCAGCATATCATAATCCATGAACTAAAATTGGTATCATAAAAAATTAATTATAGCTTCACATATAGAAATTATATAGGTTTCATAATCTGTTAATCACATCAAAACCGATCATAAGAATTAGGATTCATAACAATATAACCCTGGCAAGAAAATTGTTTTCATAAACATCATGCCAATAAAAAACCATTCTGAGAATGAATTTGAATGGTACCCTGGGATCATATTCTTGGTAAGGTATGAGTAACACAAAGTTATTTTATATTAATGGAAAATTATTTTAAAAGATAATTTAAAACCATTTTTATGTAAAATATCCTTTCAACTTTGAATATTATTTTTTAAAAATAAAACATTTGGAAACAATTTTTTTAATATAAACATGAAAACTTATAAAGTATGATTTGAAAATACTTTAAAACACTTTTTTTAATAATTTTTTAATAATATAATTTAACTGGAAAGTAATTTTAATATATCATTTAAATATATTTTTGAAAACATTTTTAAAAAACATTTTTTTGGAAGAAAATATATTTATGACTAAAAATATTATTTCACATAATGATGTTATTTGGAAATACTGAGATCATAAAGAAAGGAATATGAAGGTAAAATGAATTCTCATGGAACAACATGAGTATAAGTAATTTAGTATAATTATTAAGATTTTTATTATAATATTTCATTAATGGAAGCAAAATCATAAACAATACTAATAAATGATGGGATCATAGAAATAAAATCTTACTACATAAGTAACTATGAAAATTAAAACCCATCAAGGAAAAATATTAAATTAAAAATAAAATTTAATGATGAAGAAAAAATTAAGTATATTACAGGTTGAAGGGGATTTATATACACCTTGTGAAGGAATACAGGTTCATAACCCAATTTACATTTCAAAGAAGGAAAATTGAGACAAAAATCCCCTTAGAACTTTTATAAGGTTATAAATATAAACCCCATGAAAGATATATCCTAAAATAGATTTTTAAATCCCAATAATTCTCTATATAATGATAATAATATAATTAAATCGGACTTATACACACCACATATAAGAAATTGGTGGGGAACAAGGCTTATGTCTCACAGAAAATAGAAGTGAGATAGAAATCCATTACCTTAAACCTTGGATGATATTTTACTCATTAAATCCTCTTAGATAATAAATATGAGTTTATTATAAAAACATTTTAGAGCCATGTTAATTTATATCACATTATATATGATTTTCTTATGACCTTTTATTACCCATTTATTATCTAATCCAGGTTAATGTTACCTCTCATGTAATAACTGCTTTGTTTTTCATATATGTTTTGATTTATTATATTTTTTTTCCTCTTGAATTA
This sequence comes from Viscum album, assembly GCA_963277665.1. NCBI lineage: Eukaryota > Viridiplantae > Streptophyta > Magnoliopsida > Santalales > Viscaceae > Viscum > Viscum album. Next base: position 36,241,328 of record OY728157.1, on the reverse strand, counting down.
ATAATGTGTTAATGATATCCATAATGTTAAAAATGAAACAAATATCATATATATTCATTAAATATTCTTTTTTTAATATCTATAAATTATATTAAAAGGAAAATTTAATATATCATTCATGTAGACGGTAGGCCATACGTTCTCTTGAATGCAATATTAATTTACCTTTTAGATTTAAAGAACGAAATTTGTATGGGATATTAATAATATTGACTTATTTTTTGTCATAAATATCACACATTCATATTATACATGTCCTTAATACATTCCGTGTAATGTGTGAAAGAATCACGTATCTTTTCAACTTAATAGTCCCTCGTTGATATGAAAAACATTATTGTATCCTCACGAAATAGAAACATGAAGGTATATTTGATATAAGAATTAAATAATAACAATTAAATAATAAAAAATAATAACAATTATATATAAATATTATTTCCATCGTTATTTCCAACCATGAGAGGTGATAATGGAAAAATGAAAGACATCGGTTCACAAGGTGGAAATCTGATGTACACACGAACGATGATTTCATAACCCATTTGATGTTACTGTGTGTGGATTTAGATAATTAACATAAACAAATATTATTATATTAAATATATATATATATATTGTTATATAATCATGATATAAAAAAATTAAATGGTTTTGAGGAAGAAAATTAAAAAAATATTTGTTGATGAATGTTTCCTCTTCATCACATGTCTCCTTTTGGTTGAAACCAAAGGATTCACATGGTTTGATTTCTGACTAATTTAAGGATAAAAATATAAGATGAGTTAATTTTGTAAGATATGTGGATAATTATTGTCTTATCATATGGTATTTAGTGTTGTGAAGTGAGGGGGATAGTGGGTGTCCTTTTATAAGGGGGTTAGTGGGGATCTTGTCAATTTTTAAAAGAAAGAGTTCAACAGACGTTTTTCAATTTCATGTGACTCAAATAATAAACCAATATTAATAATAGAATATATAATTTATAAATATTTCAAAAAAATTGGTTTTTTAGAAGTTTCTAGGACATTTTCTCCCTTAAACATAATGTTTAGTCACTTGGTAATCTCATTTTTCCCTTAATCACTGTGAATAATTTTAACTATTTTCACTAGTTAGATTGTTATAAGAGTAATTTTTCTTTAATATAAAATATAAATTATTTCTATTAAAAATATGGAATCCATTTTTCTAAACTCAATTCATTTCAGTGTTAGAAATTAATTTAAATTTTAATATCATTGACGAGACGAAACAACAGTGTTTTAAAGTAAAAATGTTCAAAAGTTAAAAGTGTATTTATATGTGATTTCAATGTGAAATAAATTTAAATGAGCTAAATTGGATTTATTTTTGTATAATGGAACACATTATACATTATAAATTGTTTAAAATAAAAAATAACTATAAAAATAAATAATATGAAAATGCAATTTTCAATTAAAATTCAATATTATTCATTATTCATCAAAAAAATGAAATATTTTGAAAAGTTTAAAAAAATTAAAACTACGATAATTTTGACATTATGAATTAAAAAAAATTATATTATCAAATTAAATTTCTATAATTGTTGAATATTAATTTCATTATTAGTTGAAAAATGACCTAAAAACAGTTCTTTTGAGAAAAAAATATTTTGAAAACATATAAAGACTTTACCAAAAATTATATCTTCCATTATCTATATGATTTAAATATATATAACCACTATAAAAAATATGAAAAATATTATTATTAAAATTACTAATATTCTCAGCTCGGTTAATACTGTCTTGTTTCAAAAATTATAACAATAAAATGTTATTTCAAAGAAACATAGTGTTGCATGTAAAATAAGTTAAACCCAAATTTGTGTAAAATTCAATATTACCATGGTGTTTCATATAAGTAAATCCAATAATGAAATTTAATATATTCTTAAAAATTTCATAAAAAACATTGGGTGTTATGTGCCTTACATTGTACACAATGTCCATTCGAATGGATATTGTTCCTTGATGACCATAGATGATGAGCATGTCACGTCTCTCCCTAATGCAAGGTTTAATAAATGGTATTTTCCCTGATTATAAAAATTATTCAAAATGACCAGTTTTAAAAATATAAAAATTAATAAAATAATACCAGCTTTATGAATTTAAACTATTTGGTATCACATCATAATCACGAAATATAAAATTGCATGACATTTTCCTAGTCATGTGATGTAAAAATACATGAAATCATCCATCTCTTTTGATGTCATTAACCTTATTCTAGAGGATGTTTTCCCATTTTCATTAGCATCTATCAAAGTACATATTATGGACTACATGTTCCTAGAATTCCACTCCATTGGGATATGTATTTATTTTCATGATCCTTACCTTGAGACCAAATATATTTTTACCACTATCAAGACTGTTTTCACATATGGTATACTTCTCATTGTTTTAAGATGTTGGGGTATTGTATCCAAAATAATGAAAATTTCCTTCTCTTATATAATTTTCGGGTCTATGTGGGATTCTCTGGTGTAGGATATTATTTCCCTGATACTATTATTATGAAAATTTAAAATTTTCTTTATATATGAGATTGATTCATGAAAATATTTCTTTATAACTATATGTGGCTTCATTATTTTCCCATCAAGATACATATTGACATCTAGGATCACCTATCCTAGTCACAACCATAGGGTTTTCACTCACTAAACTAATTCAGTTTCTCATATAATTCATATGAACATACCTAATGCAACCTCGAATAGTACCCCATTTTTTAATTAGTACATTATGAAACACCCTAGTCCAAACTACACAACATTTAACAATATAGAATTTCATTTATGTATCATTTCCCTAAAGTGAATATGATCATCCTAGTCTCATGAAGTTAAACCTCATAGAAATCATTCAACATTGAAACTCCGTCAAATTATTAGAATATCCAAACTCGCATGTCGAAAATCCATTATATTAGAGCTAGATCTATATAAGAACACTTATTTTATTGTATTAAATATTCATCAGCCTATACCATGATGAAAAATCCTTCATTTGATAAAAAAAATGTCTAGACTAATTATACTCTCACAGAATATGTATTGATTCTCGATTCATATATCATTAACCAAACCATGAATTTCAATAATTAATAATAAATTCACCCATTAAAAAACTAGATCCATGTAAGTGTTCCTACTTCCAAATGAAAATTACAGAATACAAATTCTACTAGTAATTTTTTTTTTCTCATCTGCAATGCACTCTTATTTAACATAGGTGATCTCTGAATCATCTCTTCTTTCTCACACTGAGCATGCATCATTTCATCTTTGAAGACTTAGTGAACAACTCCAATTACTATGATTCAGGTGCACCATATCTAAAATGTATGGAGATTTGTCTTGGTCACAAGATGTTATATTGGAAAATATAAGGTCAACTGTATATGACATCTAAAACCATTTGGAGTGGTCTATCGATAAAAAATATTTACTACATGGGATCCCTATCAATGTAATATCTGTTTGTGTATTGATCTATACTGATATAAAATTTCTTTAATAATAGAATAACCATGTGTACCATGATTATTAACATTACAAGATAGGTAGTGAAACCCAAATCCCATACCTTAGGTCTAACCAAAAATCTCTCCAAAAAAACTCCCCTCTGTCCTATGTATGAGTCTGATCTATGTAGGATCCTCCAATGTGGATTAATTCATAAACCATCCCTATGAAATAAATATTCCCTCATCCCAATGTTTAAGTACTCTTCATCCATATATATTCCATTCCAATTTAATCTTATACAAGGAAATATTCAAGAACTACATATCACTGTATTTGTGCTTGATTAGGATACATATTGATTCCTAGATCAGTCTCATTTAGAATTCTATATTCCCGATAGATACACAAATTATGCAATAATTTTACATTAAAGTGATATTTTTATATTCTCTTGTCACATTTGGATGTCTACCTTGTGTATCCCCACCCCTATATTTGATCCAAAATAGTACAGGTATCACATTCAAGAATTACATGTGTCTTAATTCCCATATTTACTAGATATACAGTAACACCTACATCATATATACTAGGTTGAACTAAAACTCCCAAATTACTCTACCATCATATATTTCATATGTGTCCATGTTTCATGATTTTAATCCACATTACATTCGAGTATTTGTAGAATGATGTTAAAATAAACAAAATTTGAGTCCTTGTCACATGATGTTAAATAGAATAACGTCTAAGCCCGTGTCTAAGGAAACTAAATAGCATTATTTATGGCCCATACAATATGACCATAAACTACTAATGATAACATATTTTATATAACCCAACTATATTATGTGATAAAAAGTTTAATTAGTAAACATAAAACATACAAGATCCTATATTTAGTTTAAAAATATCTTTATTCTGGATAACCATTGTTTTTTGTATTCCCACAACCATCTTTCATTCTCACTACATGTCAAAGGACATCAATAACCTAAAATTTGTAAATTATGGTCTATAATTCCTCCACCACCTTGTTTGGAAAACCACTTCTATAATCCATACATTACTTCTCATGTGTCTAGAATTTTTATATTTATTCTACGAAAACAGATAATGACTATAAATGATATTGAAAAAGAAATTAATCTCAATAATTATGATTGAAGTTTTATGATCTTAAACTCTAGAGACCAATGTTCTAAAATGAAAGACCATAAATGATATTGAAAAAGAAATTACACTTTTTATGATGAATTCTGAAAAAATAAAGCCTAAGAAAAACTCAAATCACTACTTGGTAAGATCCATGCATTTAGGGATTGTTATTAAATTGATAAATATGGAACATGTTTGAATGTTTTGTTCCAATTTGATTGTGTTAAGAGGTGTAGAGATTAGGGGACCTTCACTTTATAGTCTATAATTCCTCCACCACCTTGTTTGGACAATCCTCTTCTATAATCCATACATTACATCTCACCATGTTTGTTCAAATATATTTAAAATTAATCTCAACAATTCTGATTGAAGTTGTATGATCTTAAACTCTAGAGACAAATGTTATAAAATGAAAACCATAAATGATATTGAAAAATAAATTAAACTTTTTTTAAAAATTCTGAAAAATTAAAGCCTAATAAAAACTCAAAGCACTACTTGGTAAGATCCATATATTTTGGGATTAAAAAAATCAACCAAGTAAATAGAAAAAGGGTGAAAATATAGTTGGGTCCACCATATAGAAAAAGAAAAATATGAGCTATTATAATAGGACCCACTTGTAAAATGAGGAGTTACAAAAATGGAATATCATATCTTTTTTATTTGAAAATGTTTACTGTACAATAAGGCATAATCATTAGGGTACTATAAAACTCCCTGAATTGCTTGTTCTCTATCAACTTATTTCATTTCCTAAGTGATTGAATATCCATAATCCTTCCCTATATATCAATAATGAGTGAATTTAATTCAAAGGGAATCCTCTATTCAGTTATGCAAATATTGACCTCATATAGATCTATATATATATATATATTCCTATGATATGTAATTCTAAATAGAATCATGTTTTCATCTTGGGGAGAAGGTCATATAATCTATGTATTCCTTGTATCCATTGAAGTTGATATTTCATGCTAATAGGGGTCAAGATTCAATATGAAAAACTCAAAATAAATAAAGACACTAAAACATAATAGGCGGTTCCTAAACCATGTATCATTCCCTCAACCCTGCTCCATCTAGACTCACCCATCTAATATACAGCTCTTTCCCTTATCTAGTCCTACAACCATGAAATATATTCAGGTACTAATCAGGTAGCTCGATTGGGTGGGAGTAAAACTCATTTGGCCACCACTAACTATATATAAAATAATATTCAGCCAATATAGTGTATAAAATTAAATCAATAATAATTTAAAATGCATAATTAAATAGTTATAATATTTATTATTCATTAAATTTACTATATAAAATCTTAGGTTCCCGAGGTCACCCTAACCACAGCACAAGCCTCTCCTCGTGCTGAAATATGAACCATATCACATATCAATTAACAGTTTATTATTACACATTGTATTTAGTTATCTATTTCATTTAAATTTGTAATATGGATAATTGGATCCATTTTTTAATTATAATATTTTCTGTCTAGGACTCCTTTCCTATGACCTTGTGTGCTTTTTCAGTAATACTCTGTGTCCCACACTCATTTATTAATAAGTCACACATGTGGGATTTGGAAGCAGCTGACCTTGCCCCACACCCAATTATCAAAAAATTTATCACTATGGGGTTTGGAAGAGGAAGGTCATGTCCTACACACATTTATAAAAAAAATTATCATTAGGGGAATTGTAAGCAATAGACCATGTCTCACACTTGTATATCAATCAAACACATATAACATATATCACATCAATAAAGGATAACCAACATTAAACATATTATAACATTTCACAATCACAATTTCAATTAATTAATTCAAAAAATAATTTACCCAGTTCAATCAATTTCTTATTCACAAAAAATACCATTAATTGATTGAAAAATTAATAAATCCAATTCAAAATCTTGATATACCAATAATTAATTAAAAATTTAAGTATTCCAATAAATTTCTCAATATCACATCTCATTAATTATTTCTAAAATATATTAATCATGTCAAATTTTAAAATCTCAACCTCTCATTAATTAAATCAGCAAAAAATTAATCAAAATAATTCCACACTCTCAATAGTCTATATTTCTAATTAAATAACTAATTATTTTAATTCAAAAAAACACAATTTCCCATAAATTCACCTTTCCCCCAATATATTAACTAATTCAACAATTTATTAATCCCAAATCTTGTTCCTTAAAATAATAAATCAATTAATTTATTCAATTTAAGATTCAATTTCTGAACATTCTAATAGTATTTTAAAAATAAGTACATGTAATTTGGAATCAAGATAAAAGAAATAAATAATATACCACATTCCTCAATTTTTTGACGAGTGATCACCCTTTAGAAATCCCTAATTTGAAACAGATCATTTAATTTATAAACCAATGTCTTAATCTTGATCGAAAACATAAATCCAAATCCAACGAATCAATATCCTTCAATCTAGATTTAGTTCCACAACAAACATGGGAAAAATTTCTTCAATGAATAAGAGAAGAACGAGATAGTGGAGGAAACCAAAAGGGATAGGAATCTCTTTCTGGGAGAGGATTATATATTTGAAACGGGCATATAGTTTTGAATAATGAAGGTATATATGGCTTAGAATCCATTCTAGATCCTCTATAATTGAGATAGAATGTTTGAGATCGATATAAGTCCAATTAGGGGTCAATAATAGGGGTTAGGGAAGTTTGAAAAAAAAATCTTGTTAATCAGAATCCCACCCATAGATTCCTAAGAAGGGGTTCAAGGTTTTCAATACCATGTACCAATATTTTTTTAATCTTCTAGGGGGTGGATGGTTTCTTCTAAAAGGGATCACTATTTGACAAACCATGAACCATCTATGTGAATTCCATCACATTGTTTTATCACAGTTTGTTGGGGATGGGTGAATAATTTGGGATAAATGTGTGCCAAAAATTCACTACTAAAACGCTTTCATAATTTTAAAAATTTAAACCTAAAATTGTCCAAGGTAAGTGAAAAACAAAAAATTACTGAAAACAAGGAAAAAATAATACTTCAAAACAATCTTGAGACCTATCTAGAATATATTGCACTATTACAATCTCCCCAACATCTAGTAGCTTGTCATCAAGCTGCACTCCCAAGAATCTCTATGATTCTGAGTTAAAAAGTTTGACCTAATAAGCCCACATACCTTCTTCTATCACCCATTTTCTTCATATGCATTCCCAAGTTTCCATTATACACAAACTAACTGCAAAGTCATTCCCCAAAACACTTTATCACAATGATCAAATACAAGTATCAGATTCTTCTCACATGACATTTCAATCTCAAGATCAACATTATCCACATCGATCACATGGTAAGGGTTGGTGTGATTCTATCAATGTCTTGACACATGGAAAACATCAGGAATAGCACTATAATTTTTTATTAGAGTCAATTGGTATGACACCAACCCGATTCTCTCTACAACCTCAAATGGTCCAACAATCCTTCTCACTAACATTCCATGTCTCTATATCATATAGTGAACCAATCTAGATGAAACTCAAATAAATACATGATAACCCTCTATAAACACTAGGGTCCATCAACATCTATCACAATACAACTTATATCTACTCTAATCCCTAGAAATCCAAAACCTACTCTGACATCTATTTCATGAGACTCGGTCCCAATATATCAGACTCAGATTAATCCATCCAATATAGAGGTGATATGCATGTCCAACCATAAAAAATCCTGGTATGGTGACATCTGTATATTTACATGATAACTGTTGGTATATTTGAAGTCCTCCAAAGATATATTTATTTTAGAGGACCCAACGAAGTTAAGAAAACATGCTCGAGCCAAATCATCAAGCAACTATAACATACACTCAGAATTCCCATCTATTTGTTCGTTGAAAGTCATATTCAGTAAAACCTATATCTCAATCACCTTATATAATCCCTTCTATAATATAAATGTAATGTGTGAGTCATGATTTGAAACTACATTTCAAGGAACCCCGTCTAGATAGACTATCTCTAGAGCATACAAGTCTCCCTGCTAGCCCATTGACAAATTTCACCAAATAAGTACTATATTTACTACATTTTCAAATTGTCCACAATCACCCTAATAACATAATTCTTCCAATAATTATGTAGGATACCAGCTAAAAAATTCATGGTAAAGTCATCCCACTTCTATTATGGAATGGGAAAGTACTCTAGTAAACCACGAGGTATTTGATGCATGGTCTTCACCAATTGAAAGGAATAACATCGTGTCACAAACCCTACTATATCATTTTTCATGCTCAGCTACCAAAACTATCTTCATAGGTCATGGTATATCTTAGTCAAACAAAGATGCACCACCAACATTGAGGAGTAAAATAAATCCATCAGGACCACCTGAAAACTTAATAGAACAACAACCTTGTTCCAGACATATATTATATCTTACTCATCTATTCTCCAATCAAATGGTGACTCCCCACCATCATGGCATTTCCTAAAGGAATAACATTCTGGATCCTCATACATTTTCTCCCCGATATATCTAAAATTTGTAGAATCCATGAAAACTGATAGAAGAGTCATCTTATCATGACACTCTCTAAGAACAACATGCATCTCAACCAATAAATCCACCATCATCAACTCAACACTAGACTCTTGAACTTCTTGAGTTTGGGTTTTTTTACTTATAGAATTCGAATCAATATTTCTTTTTTAGGGTGTATATTATATCTCAAAATAAAATTAATGCATATACTCAGCCCGTATCGGCTTTCAGAGACTTAAATCTCATTGTTAACAGATATACTACATGCTCTTGTGATTCGTATTCATAAAAAACATTTCACCCAATAGTTAATTCCTCCCACACAATAATTCATATACTATTGTAGCTAAATATAAGTAATGTGTTGGGTAATTTTACCCATGTAGCCTCAGCTATCCTGACCCATACACTACTATTCATTCTCTCTGCATCCGTATTTCTCCAACACTGATTATAAAAGCATAAAAAACCATTATATACTCATCACCTATCTCTTGTAGGATCAATATCATTGTTGATGTAAATCACTTATTCAAATCTGGAATGTCATTCTCATAAGATCCAACCATTCAAACCTTAACCCATCTTGTTCAAGACCAAAAGTGTTGATTCGAATCGAGAATAGTCATTGATGAATATATGATAAAATTCTACCAAAATCAGAAAATTGAGGATATCAAAAACATTCTTAGGTTTCTCCCAAAAAAACACTTGTTGCACCTTCTCTATATCCACTAACACACCTTCATCTGAGATTATGTGAACCATGAACTATACCTATTCCATCCAAAACCAACACTTATATAGATTTTTTTATAGATTATGATCTCTCAATCTACTCAGTATGATTTCATGAGGTTGGGTGTTATCTACTTTATTCTTCGAGTACACCATGATTTCATCCACAAACACTTCTAGAAACAGATCCCGGAAAAGATAAATATTCTCTTCATTAAGGCCATAAAGATTACTATATAATTCATAAACCCAAATGGTATTATAATTAACACATTAAGTCCATATCTATATCCTAATGTGGTGCTCTATATATCAGAAGGTAGAACTCCGAAATAATGATACAATAATATCAAACAAATAATTGGGAAGATGCAAGATCCCCTCCGATGTTAAAAGAGTTCATTGATACGTGGAAGATCCTATCGATTCATCACATTCATCATGTTCAAATTCTAGTATACAACACATGTGAACAGATTCCCATCACCATTCTTTGTAAGAAAAACTGAAGAACCCCATGGAGATGTACTTGGACAGATAAACCCATTATCTATCCAATCTTCTAGAAATGTCTTGATAACATACAGCTATGTCAATGATTTTTTGTATAGTGGAATATTAATTTGTTCAACCCTCAAAAACAGATCAATTGTAAATTAAAAATCATTCTCATCTATCATCCTTACATATTTTTTAGGAATGAAATCCTAAAACATGTCCCCAGTGGATAGAAAGGCACCCTTCTTTACACCTCCTTCATCCAGCACAATACTACAAACCTGTGTGGGGAGATCCCCCAATTTTGGATGAATTATCCCTACACATCCTTCATGGATATCTTATTATCCTATGTGTTTATAATTTTCACCCTTAATAGAAGTAAAAGACAATATATTGTGGTAAAAAGCATTATGGGTTTCCTATGATACTAACTAGTCCACACCAGTAATCATGTTGATGCCTCACATGTCAAGGATATAAAGATCTCATAGAAAATGATACACCCCAAACTCATGAGAACACACCTTGAACAAAAATATGTCCCTCTACTTTACTCCAAAAGGTGTATCTATCATCAACACACCACTCAAAAACATCACTTCCCAGATCAAACCATTCTCATGTTTTGCAGAAATAAATGAATGAGATCCACCTATATCAGATAAAGAACTTGTGACCAACACTACCCATCTCAAGAATGGGCAGTTTAGCATCATCCTATAAGATCTTTACCATATCTCTATCATCCCAATCCAATAGGTGATATAAAATGAGTTCCTAGCCACATTGAATGTGTTGGAGGATCAGGAGAACATTCTAGTTGTTGCGAGCATGGTTCTAAATTGGGTACAATGTACTAGTGAACAAAAGTCGGGGATGAAGGATATTATATTAAAGTAGTGGTCCAACAACTTCCTAAATGATCCATTAAACAAGTTTCCTAGAAGGATGCATACATGCCCTATGGAGTTCCAGTGGGGAAAGGATCACACCTACTGGAAGATCTTAGAGATGATCCAATACTATATTTTTTGTTATATCATAAATGCTAAAGATCATGTTGTCAGAATACTGGGATTTATTGTTGTGTTGATCTATGGCTGGATATGCCTGGTGGCTGATGTACATATGGGGTGTGATCAAACACCTTTATCGTATCATATATATTTCCAACAAGGAAATGTATTAACATGTATATCCCTATATTGGTGATTCTGTATAATGTGATCTTCCATATCAACTAATAGAAAACTCTTTTCCATGCCTATAGGGTACACAATTTCATGAACAACTAGGTTTATATTCTCAAAATGGTATATGAATACTCAAACCCTATCTCCCCTCTAACCAATAACCCTGACTAGTTATTTTGAACATTTTGGGGAGTCACCCTCTCATGTTGAGACTATTTTACATGTTTCAAATGGTGAGCTAGCATGGAACTTCATGTTTAACCCATTCCCCCTTCCATTGAGGCCAATGAATGATGATAGAACACGGATAATCAACTAGTGATTTTACTTCCTATACTTATTTGGTGGTGTACTTGTCGTTAGGGTTGAATGTGAGCTGATATATGCATCGTATATCCCACATTGATTACTGAGGAAGTTTTGATTCCAGTATTGGATGGAAAAAAAAGGTGTATACTAAGTTATTTTTTGAATTTACCTTAGTCCTAAGGTAGTTTTGGGTCATTATAATGCAGGTTAATAGAAAACGGATGAATTATTTTTCACCGCCTACTATCACATAATGGCTCATCCATGAATATGTGTAACGTTGGGAGAGTGAATATCCTAGGGAGATGACGTCGCATGAAACTGTATGGTCTAATAAAGGAGAGTCACCACACCCATAGGGTCGAGGGGGAGTGGTGGTCTAATAACACCATTGATGTAGGTTTGGAATGATGGGAAGATCCAATGTAGCTATAGAGCTAGTAGTCCCTAACCTAGAATAAGAAGATTCTAGGGAGAGGGGAAACATCAGACTTGGTTATCTTGGTCTAATGGTTATGGTAAGAAGGAGAAAATCTGGGTTCATATTGATGTTTTTTCCCATGCTATGCAGAAGTGATTATGTAATATAAACATTCCCTATGATGTGGCCTTCCCATATGCATGAGAGAGTTGGGTAAATTTTTGACATGTCAAAACTCTTTATGGGATATGGTAGGATCTCAGTAGAGAGGGAGTATTCCTGACAAGGTTTGGTCATCTTAGGGGTGGGTTTCATGTTCTTAAGGATGAGTCCTTGTAATATATTTGTTAGTTGGAGGATCTAGTCCACTCTCTAGGAATATCACTTCTTGTAACGACTCAAGTGATGGTGATGTTGGGCAAGAACACCTCAAAACTCTCAGAAAGTGAGTTGGATTCTAGTAAACCTCATGGAGGAGACTCGGATGAGTCTTGAGGCAATGATTCCTTTTTGGAATTTCCAATGTAATTTGGTCTTTATTCTAACATGGTAAACACTATGATCTATTCAATATTGAAAATTATCAAAACCCCTGGGTGTTTTGTCTAACTCTACATTTACATGTTATGGTATCAGTGAGCATGGTGGAGGGGGAGGTTTGTGATGTGACTAATATAGTGGTAGGGGGATTCCCAACACTTGAATGGGATTGTATGGGGGGACTCCTTGATGTTACTTTCATGAGTGACCAACCATTGGTTGAAGTGTTTCTTGTAAATGGGGTGGTGACTGTACAGTGAATTTCCAAGCCAGAGGGATTACCCATGACCATGCATGAGCTTCTTACAAGGATATATTATTCACATAACCTTCCACCCATTTTTACCTTTGTCTCATGTTATTCATATTTGGTAATTTGTGTGATGCATATTTAATTGGATGTTTAAATGGTTTTTTTTTTCTAGTTTCTAATTTCTACATGTGAGTCGATGACGCTTGAGGCCAAGGGGGTGATTGAGTGTTCCACTCTCTTAATGTAACTGGTCATGGAATCTGTGGTGGGAAGACCAACCATGATGTATCAACTATAATGGACCAATGATATCTTTCAATAAATAGAGGCTTACAACACGGTGCCCATGACATGGTTGGATGAAGGAGTTATGTGGGAAGAGCCTATCATAGAAGTTATATCCGAGGTGGACATTGAATATTATGTTCCCATGGGGGAGGTGGCCATTATTATAGAATCTATAGAAATTTATGTGACTATGTTGGCCATGACTTCCTCATTATTTCCATTAGTTGTAGATGTGAGAGCTAAAGTGAAGATCATCCCACTAGTTGGGCCTGTTTAGGGGGCTAGGATGGTTGTCTCTACCAAAAATGTGTAAATCTGGTAGTTGATGATTCTGGTATATGTTGAGGGCCTAGAGAGGATCCATTCATGGAGATATACTTCCATATTATCATGCCTAAGGATATTCTCGTCAATTATCCAGATATTAATATTTTGGTGGTATTCCCCCAATATGAGAATTCACTGGTTGAATACATCATGGATTCAGGATCAGATGGCACTGAGGATAGCTGGTTCATCCATCACAGGGGTGTAGGTATGTGCAAAACTTCATCACTCATACCCATATAGCTATCATTCCACACCGGGCAGGATCTATCCACCACTGGCTAGTCATCATAGGGACCATTGGGGTGGACTAAATCAACCATCACACATTGTATCAATATTTCCTCATCGTGTAGGTTTATGTTGAAAGGTAGGTACCTAAAATTTATTATAAGAAAAAAAGGATAATGGATCTAAGGAACTTGAGGTAGATGAAGGTGATATCTCCCACATAGAAGTTCCAGTATTGAAGCATGAAACCTTCTCTACTTCCCAATATGATATCATCATCCATTGAAGGACTAATGGTGATTTATGAGGATAAGGTGGCTAATGTTACATATTTGGTAGATGAATACCAAGATGAGTCACACCGAATCTGAATCAGGGCCATATAAGTTTAACCCAAAGGAAATGACGAGCTAGCTGACCTGACGAAGTGTTAGTGGACTATAGAGTCCAATCCATAGATGTTAATCGGGCTCGAACACCTGATTTATGGGTTCTATCCATATGGGTCATTTCATAACGGATATGATACAATGTTTAGATAACCCTCTGAAACTTCACTTGGTTTTTATAAACTCTTACATTCTTTAACATGTTTCTTTCCTTTATATTTAATTATCGCACATCAATCATATTCATGATATAAACAATGGAAAATCATATGGTTATTTTAATCATGATCAGTGTGAGAAAAAGGTACAATCATTTTATTTTCATTTATATTATAGTGTTATTAAATAATCACTCAAGGTTCCATTTTTTTTATTATCATCGTGAGTGTTCTGAAAAAATGAGGCTATGGATGGAGAATGAAGCTCTATAAACAACAGAATTTATTTTGTATCATATGCTAATGCAATATTGGGGTTACTCTAGGGGTGTTAAATTCAATCTAAACAAAAAGTTAATATAGATAAATAATCATGATTCCCAATATCTAGAATACAAAGGTGGTGGCGTGATGATGGATGATAAATTCTAGCCTTATTTAAATCATTGAGTCCATTATCATTTTTTTGGGATGGGGAACAAATTGAGGTTTGACAACTACCCGTGTTCGAAATGAAAGTACTGTTTCAAAATTTCAATAAGATACTTCTAGGCCATGTACATAGAATGGTTTTTGAGCCATCATGTCCAGAAACCATTACCATTAGAGGTATTGTTCATACGTAGAATAAGACGAGGATCCAAATAAGGGGACACAGAAATCATAGAGATTAATTGATAGAATGTTACCATATATTTTAACCCACATTAAATTTTCCACCATGTCTTTGAGTACATCAGGTTAGGAATATCAGTCTAAATGAAGGTCAAAATCATCTTACAGGGTGTGTGTCCTCTTGGATAACTAGAGATAGTTGAAGAAGAATAATGATGAGGTAGGCGACTGACACTAGAAGGAAGGCATTATCATAAAATTTCATAATATACATTGCGATTTAATGTCATTTAATTAGGATGATATACATGTAGTTTAATTTCATATGGTAAGGAATTTTAACAGGCAGTTTTACTTATTATGGTGGGGATGATGTATTTCATAGTTTAACAATGTGTGATTGGGATGTTGTGTTTGGTGTTTCTACACCGAGTTTCCTATCTTTTCTTTCTCATGTTAATATTGGAGGGAATACCATGTCCATTGGATGAGGTAATGATAAATCTTTAGCATCATGTGAATGTTTGTGTAAAATTTATGTAAATGAAACTCACCAAGCATCAACGGTGGGAGGAATTGGAGGGTAGCATGTTGGAGGTACTCCCTAAAGAATATTATTATGAGAAACTAATATAGAAGACCCTATTTGAGGGGAAGGAATATAAGGATATTTTTACACGTTTTAAGGTCATGATTCTTGGACAATGAGGGTAATTCCTTAAGGGGAATGCATAACATGGTTGAGTAATATCCCAATGTGAATTAAGGGCCAAGGGAAATCACCATTACAAAACAGACTCTAAAAGAGGATTTCATATAGTTTAGAGTAACAATTCTTGCAATTTGGACCCAAGTTTATGTTCATTTTTTTGACAAATGATTACCTAATGTGTTCATCATGGAACGAATGAGTTGTAAAATGACGTGAAAGGGCGGCCTAGGGTAGCCCAATTCCAGTAAAAACATAAGGTGATAGTTGCAAACTATTTAAGGTCAGGATAATAGGACCTGAGATCTTGATTTAAGGTCACAAATTTTAGAGCATGGAAAATAGTTTAAGGTTATAATTATTGGACTATAGAGGGGGACCATATCAAGGTAATACAAACAACATCAAAATAAAATTACCTAACATGAATGGAGGGGCCAAGAAGACCACCAAATTCCATTAATAATGTCTCCCATAAAATATGCACAATGTTTAGGATCATTGTTATTGGACCATGGCCTCATGTTTAAGGTCATAGAGCTTAGAACAGTGGGCTTGAGTGCCCTAAAAGGACATGTGTATCATGGAAGAGTGCCAACCTGAGATGAGTGAGGGGCCTAGGAGGCCCTTACACCACACTACATATTCTTTGGGTGACCAAAACATAGTTTAAACTCATTATTCAATGACTCGGACTCCTAGTTTAAGTTCACCGAGTTTATACCAATGGAATCTACTATGTCTCAACCTTGTTTGATGAAAACCTACTCCCAAATAGAAATAACATGTGGGACATTATTTGTGTGAGAAACATGGAACAACAATTAGTTCCTATAGGTATTAAAGGACAAAACAATGAGGGGAGATAGTGATCAAAAAATCTAATGAGTGAAATTGAAACATTAGAAACCTAAATAGTAATAGAGGGGACTAATTCATGAAAGTGGAATAGATTTCGACCATGTTCAAAACATAGGTTCCAAACCCTCATCAGTTAGATATGGGGTGAACAAATATAAGATCAAATGTTGACCATGTTTGGAACATGGGATCTATCTTTTCTTCCAATGATCCTTCAATGTGTGAGCGCAAGATAATAGGTGAGCCAGTGTGTCATGAGACCATTATATTAGGGAGTTTATCCAAATCAGTAATATTATAATTATCGAAATTGGATAAATCATGAAGTACAATGGTTGAAATGGGGATTATCCAATAAATAATTCAAATTCACGGATGGGATCGAGATGAAATATATGGGTGTCACTACATATCCCATGTGGTTGGTAATAAAGTCTAACATAGTTCTGGAAGCTTGAGTGGTTGGAAGTCGATGTTGTTGGAGTGAAATATTCTTTGGTGAGGGAACCAAATTTTTACATATTAGAATATGAGGAATCTTATTTTTATGTGGGGTATTCCCAGAAATATCATAGGTACCGTATAGGGAAACCAATGTTTGTTGCACGAGGTAAGGTTGTAGTATAACATCATCTACTAAAGACAATGGGCATGGTAGTTTAATATTTTATAGCTCACACTAGGGATTATTTTAGTTTAAATTCATAGTGCTCAAAATCTAGGGGTTTTATCTGGTTTCAAGTCACATTACATTGACCAAAGTGAATCACGGGTGTCTAAAAATGGATTTTTTTGCAATATAATATTGATAACATGATGAAAGTAGAGGGAAAAAGGGACCGTATTCTACACAAAAAATTCAAAACCCATACCCTAGGTCAACATCATGATATTAGGGTAAGAATGGCCCTATATTAAATCCATAAAGGGACTAGCCCTATGATGTAATATTTGAGAATCACTATGAATTCCATGATGGTGAGAATCAAGACACACATAGTTCTATAATACAACATTGAAAATGAAGAACACCGAAATTTTGATAACCTCTCGAATTAGGATATTGAAGATTCCAATATTGGGGTATAAGAAATACTGAATTTATATGGGGTAAGGTCATCTCTGATGAAGAGGAAACCCATGATTATATAGGGTAAGACAATTATTTAATTTCTTTCTCTAAGGAACATTATTCATCCCATATTCATCATGTGGGGAATCATGGAATGATAAGGGGTAAACTATATCACATTAATATGTATCCCATTTTTATATGGAATGACATCAAAATTTAACATTGAGTGTAAAGGACATTAGTGGGGATAATGTATCAAGCTACCGATTCATTCATTCCACATATTAGGTTACGAGGGAATCTCAACCCACAAATGGGTCAAGGGAAATTAATGGAGCTTATGCCTATGCCTAAAAATAAATCCCAAGAGAGAATTTTAGGGTTATTTAACTATAGGTAATATGTGGGTTTGAGGGGAATCAATGGTTGGTCTAGAAGATATAAATCCTAAGTGTCACAATGTATTTCATGAGGATGGGAATCACGAAACATTTTGTTTTGGAAAAAGGGTGTATCCATAGTCTTTCTAAATTACCCAGGATGAATGAAAAAATTGTGAATGGTAGGAGAATTAACATAGTTTGGGTCCATAATGCTTGCTCCAATTTCAAATAGTTTATGGTCATAATGTTTGGACTGTGTGGGGGGAGGTGATTCAATGATGTTCGTGAGGTGTGGAAGAGCTAAAATCCATTGTAAATATATCCAAGGAGTCCTTACACCACATGAAGCAATCCAGAATATGATTGCACAATGATTAAGGTCATGAAGCCTAGACCTTGGCAGGTAGTTTAATGCCATGATGATTCTAAGATGGTATGACAAACAGTTTAAATTCATTATAATTGGACTCGGGGAAAAGTTTTTGTTTTGATGGTATTATTATATTATGAAAGAGGTAGAACCTGAAATGAAATGATGGAATGCAAGACCACATACCAATTGAATACCTCAAGATGAACTATACATAGTTTATGATTATGATTCTTGGACAATAAATATATCCATGATACCAAATAATTGATAAAATTATGTATTTCCTTGAACATAGGGAGTCCATGTATCACTACGTATCCCATGGGGATGGTAATCAAACCTCACAAAGTTCTAGGGCACTGTGTAATTGAATACCAAAATTGAGAGTTTGGTAAATCATATATTAGGAGGGAATAGAGGCATTCCATAGTTTTCATGGGGCATCCCATGCTTATGAAATGAGGTAAGGATATAGTTTTCTTTCATGTGATGATGATTTGTTTTTATTCAACTCATATCATATGAGGCGCCCTTCTTTTAGATGAATTAACATTTTTAACCATACCATAATCATCATATGAGTATCCCCATTTTCTATAGGGTAACCGTCTCACACTTATCGCATGACGCATCCCAATTTATATAGGAAAGACCAAATTTTAACATCATTCACTAATGATGGTAGGGTTTATAGTTTAAATTCATATAACTAAAACTATAGGAGATAAAAATAGTTTAATTTCATAATACATATACACTTGAAAATATTATTATATCACATATAATGGACCTTATATTTCTATATCTCAACAACATAGGTTCACATTCTACTATGAATATTAATCTAATGTGAGTCATGATCTGTGTAGTAAACAAGGAGTGGTGAGGGGATTTCCCTAAGACATTGAAGCTCATAGCAGGGGAAAGAAAATACAATGTTTAGAATGTCCCAATGAACTTGACTTCCCTACTCAATGGTATCATATGCATGGAGTGTTATCCATAAGGGAATCTGAACTCCACTAACATGCGAGGATGTGGAATGGTGGTAAATCAAGACTTCTAAGAACTGGACCATGAAATGGGGACTGATGGGAAGGGACCACTATTGACCATGTTTGAAACTCATATTCCATAACCACATAAATCATAAATGGGATTATAAAATGAATAATAAACCATTAAATAGGTTCATAAGGACTATAACTATAATATTTCATAATATATTCATCTAGGTGTGTGCCCATGATGGGAGGCGAGCCATTTTTTCTTGGCACTATCACAGATTGGGGTCTTGTTTGGATTTTATGGATGATGGGAATCAAAATTAGTAAATCGTCAATGTGTGGGGATGTATGAAGGGTTTATCCATTTGGGATTAATCGTCATAGGTCCCACACCATTCCTCACATGATAACATAAATGTGGTGTACCAAAAAGTATGATTGGGAACTTTTTTCAGTGATGGGGGTCCTGAGGTAGGCCAAGGTCCAAGATACATCTAGTGAAAAGGATCCAGGTGTTGCATTGTTGGGCATTAAACATGCATGGGCAGTGTGGATGAGTAAAAATTTTGATTTTAACTAAGGTACAAGTAGTTTGACAAAACACATTCCTATGATGACCTATAATGAATTTAGAGTCTTGGTTTTTAGACCTAGACTCCTAGTTTTATGTCATAGAGTTCAAGGGTGTTGCAAAGAGTTTAAGGTCATATTTTCTAGTCCCTAACTCTTATATTATGGTCATATAATTTGGAATGTAGGATGTATTTTAGCTTATTCTTATAAATCTTAGATCAAAGTTGGATCCTTCTATGAAGTAATAATTGAGTAACTTGGAAATTGTTGGAGTTTTTATATGCTCTCCATTTGTGGTGACCAAAGTGTATGATATATTGAAATAGACCTTATGGGTGGTGTAATGTCCTTCCAAATTAGGCTCCAAATTTTGAGTATTCTTTCTAGGTATCACTGGTGTTATGAGGCATGTACCATGTCACCCTGGAGGATAAAGAATATGTAAAAATTCTTGTTGAATTCTCTCTATATCTGGTTATGGTACCCCTCTTGATGATTCCTGGATTTGATCCTATTATCTTTGAGGTATTACAACTCATCTTGATGTGTTTATGTTATTTTTTATACATATTTTGGCCATATATAGATATTTATAGTAACTAAAATTGAACCTAAATTTGTAGAATAACCTTGGTTCCACACACTAGAAAATATGGATTGAACTAGGTTTAATTCTATGTAATCATCTGACAGACCCATAGGGTATCAAGGTTCTTTTATGACCATATTTTCTTATTCTTTCCCACTACCTTTTTTATAATGTTATAGAGGGTCTTGTTGAATGACTCAATTTATCCATTTTCATTCACACGGTGGAAGGAAGTATGGTCTGACCAGATGTTGTACGTGGCTTGAAATTTCTTCATCTAGGAAGTGAAAAAGCTAGAACAATTTTTTTAGGCAGAATAAAATAATTATTATGAAAAAATAGAGATTACAAGTGCCTAAATTACGGGATCATGTTACAGTCTTTTTCATGAAAGGAAATCAGATAAGCAGGGAGTTCTTCAAACCAGGCGATGTCTTGATTGATCCCCATGTTGGAAATGCCATCTAAATCTCTATTTACTTCACGATACACATGTGTGATGATATAGTTAATGCATGTATGTAAACGTTTTCAGTCCATCCAACAAGTAGTAATCGGCCAATCAAGGTGAGTAACTCCATTCCAAATTTCCTTCCAGATGGTCATTGATTCGCTTTCCATCAAGAGGTTGTTCCAACCAAAGTGGATGAAATGTCAATGGCATGTACAAAACCTATAATATTAGCATCAAGGGAGGTTGAAAAGTCACATTTTCCCATGAAACAACTAAGAATATGTCCAAGATGATTCCTGAAGACCGCACCACACCCTACAGGGCTCGGGCTGCCCTTGGAGGTGCCATAAATGTTGATTTTGGTCCATCTAGGAAGAGGATCCCTCCATGACACCTCTACAGTACTATTAGGTTGACAAAAATTTACATTTATCTGAAGCTGCTTCAAGATACCAAAGTCTTGAACGGTGTTTGGGCAATGGCCCTTTTGTAATAAATCAACATCATGTATAGCGATTTGGATCCACATCCAACCTGCATTAATATTGAGTGAGAAATTGTGATGGATAATATCATTAAAATCATACCAGATCACATGGTGGTGTTCAGTAACAACCACAATGAAAAAAAAATTGATTTTTTGATAGCCTTCCTTTTTTCACAATTTATAAGTTGAATTCTAACAGAGTCATAAAAATTACCATCTGCAATAAAAAACATCAAGAATATAGTTCCAAAGATTATAATAAGTAGAAAAATAAATAACATATTATTGGAATCTTCCCTATTTTGATTTCATAATATACACTTAGAGGAATGTTGAATACCAAAGGATTGAAGGAAAATTTTATTGGGTTCTCTATTGTGAGAAAGATTCCAGATGAGATTGAATCTCGAAGGTTTGATCCAAGGTTTGTTAAAATATTTGAGCCAGCTGTAAATACTCTCAGAATCACCACAGTGATTATTATAGAAATTCTTGGAGGTGAGCATTCCATAGTGAGCTAGATCCCGGACCAAGAAATCATCCATGTGAGGGAAAGACTAATTTTCAATAACGTTCAGAAGATTATCATGGAGGTGATCCTGTTGAGAATCTAAAATATCTTTGATAGTGCATGTAATGTTATCAGGGGAGATATCCAAAGAAACCAAAGAAATTGAAGATGTACCCGCCCAGTTTTCCAATAAAAATTCCTTTGAAGAGTCACGAGAGACCATCCAAATAGCATTAATCATAATTCTGTTGAAGGAGTGTTTGATGGAGGGCCAAATGGAAGAATTAATGAAATTTTATTTTCCCGTCTCATGTATGGTAAGGAATCTATTTTTATGAATGGTGATAGAATATGAAGAATAATGGAGAAGGTTCCAAGTGAGTATATCATGATATGCTTCATGGAAAAGATTTAGATTTTTAATAGCAATACCACCATTCTCAAGGGGTTTGCAACAGGTTGACCAGGGAACAGTCACAGGCTTTATTTCTAGGGTACTAAAAGTCTAGATGAGCTTCTTAATGGTGATGTTCATTTTTTTTATAAGACCCTCATTCCATTTTTAGAAAATCATGGAGTAAAACATATTGGAGAAAATAGATGATTTAACAAAGCAAGCCCTACCTGCCAGGGAAAGAGCCTTACCATTCTGAGAGGCTAACTGTTTAAGGACCTGATCAACAATAGATGTAAAATTAAAAGATTTAGGAATACCCTAAAATATAGGGACACTATGATAAATGAAATGACATAGACCTTATTTAAGACCATGTTCATTGAGGATGTTACATTTCTTGTTGGGGTAATGTTTTTCCCAAAGAAGATACAGGATTTCTCACAAAATATGGTTTGTCCAGAAACTTCTTTATAGTGAGATAGGGTATTTTTGAGTTTACCTATTTTCCTTTTATCGCTTTGGAGGAATAGGATGATGTCATCAAAAAAAAGGTGAGAAATAAAATTATCATTCCTAGATAAATGGATGAGTTTTAGCTTATTCTAGATCATCAGACGATTCATCCGGACACTAAGATAGTATTCATCTATTGATAAAATGATGAAAGAGAGAGGGTCACCTTTTTAGACACCTTTAGTGCATTTAAAATAACATTTGGGTGATCCATTAATCAGAATGGAGATAGACATTGAGTTGAAGAGAGTTCTTATTGTTGAGATAAAATGAGCTTTAAAACCAAAGACTTGTACGACTATGAATATATATCTCTAGTCCATTGTGTCAAAGGATTTCCTAATGTCATGTTTAATATCAATGTTACCTCTTATTTTGGTGTTTCTCATGTTGTTGACACAATCTGAGGCAAGACAGATATAGTCATGAATGTATCATCCCTTTATGAAACCAAATTTTTTCAATTAGACAATTTTATGTGTGATGGTAGAGAGACTGTTATAAATGATTTTAGTGATAGTTTTATAAAGAATATTGATAAGATAAATGGGCCTAAACTGATGAATCTCAAAATCATTATCCACTTTAGGAATTAGGGTGAGAAATTGATCATTGAGTGCATGAGGGAACACCCCATTAGAGAAAAGGATTTAACAATATTACAAACAAATTTATGGATAATATCCCAATAAGATTGAAAAAAAACCATTATTGAAGCCATCAAGACAAGGATCACTATAAATATTCAGACTAAAGGCAATGTTTTTTATTTCATGTTCCATTGGAGTGCTAAGGAGGAAGGTGTTGTCTACATCAGTGATCACAATAGGACTAACCTCAGGAAAGAGATGTTTATTTATTTCAGGAATATTAAAAATAGAATCATTGTAGGATACAATAAGATGGTCAATATCATTTTCATTATCAATCAGGTTGTACCTAACCTTTAGAAAAGTTAATGGCTTGTAGGACTTACAGATACGTTCAACAAAATTATATAATTTTCTATTTCTATTACCATCGGATAACCATTCAACTTTCAACACATGTTTTCTCATATATTCATTAAACGTGAACATGGAATTGAGTTTTATTTCAATAATAATCACTTGATTATAATCAGTGATAAGATTAGATTTGGTGTTAATGGTTTGAATGTCATTGAGCTCCTTCTCAAAAAGCATGATATATTTGTTAACTTGTTTGGATTTGGAGATAATCCAAAAATTAAGGGATTTTTTGAGATGATGTAATTTGAGGTTGCATTAATGTCATATCTGTTGTGAGAAATAGAGAACCAAAAGGTTTGGATGGTATGGGAGCACTCATCATTTGAGAACCAAGCATTGTTAAATCTAAAAAGAATGCTGAGTTTGATTCCTTTGTTTGAGGCACTTTGAAGAATGGGGGGATGATCAGAGTTCGGCCTATCGAGAGTGGTGCTAGAGATAAATTCACAATTATCTAATGGTAAATTATTTTTTAATGCTCTATCCAATTTGGAAGTAACCATTTTGTTATAATGTCTCCTATACCAGTTATATTTGGCACTCGTGAGGTTGATCTCAATGAGATTATTGTCCTCAATCAAGGATTTGAATTCTCATGTGGATTGGCATTTTACATAATTTATGGTAATATCTTATCCCCCCTTTGATAATATGTTTGTGGTCATAAAAATGAACCTTTACTAGAGAGATGTCACTGGAATATATGGTCCCACAAAATCTACTCCCCATACAAAAAATTCCAAGAACACATGGTGTTGTGGAGAAGTTATGGCGGTTGATTCACAAAGTTTCCATGGATATGACATCAATGAAACTTTGTAGAAATCATGATGCATTCATAGACCATAGTGGGATAGAAGTATCCCAAACTTTAAATCTAGTGGGGGAGAATCAATTTCCCCTTATGGGTGCCTCATGACTCAGCATAGACTCCAAACATGATATAAATAATATAATCTCCTTGGAAGAAATAGAGAAATACATCAAACCCACATATATACAAATTCATATCAATGTCGGACCTACTCTTGAGGGACAACTATGATACACATTGACAGATGTGTTCACACCTGGGTCAGTCTCGTGGGAGAATTCTCTTCAGATGATTCTCAATGAAAGGATTTTTTCAATCAAGTGTTTCCTCTTCTGTTGTGGGACATGATGGACCTAGGAAAAAATCACTGATGGAATTTTTTTACATATTTCATGTCATATATCTCAGATATGTTGGGTTTAATAAACCTCCAAATTTCAACATAGATGATCATGTAATCCTGGTCTACATGATGACTAAATTAGAGTCTCCATTTACATAAAAGTGGGGAAATTCACTCTCAAGGGCTACCTCAAGACCAGTGATGATAGTATTAAACTCTACCTCATTATTGGTTCAACCTTATAATATTAGGAATGATTATTTTCGGATGGACTATGCTTGAGTGATGAATAAAACCCCAAAACCTAATCTACAGGGCAAGGGATTGTTGATCCTTCTATTGGTTAGGGCCTAGGAAGAACCACCAATGTGTATCATCAAACATGGTGTAATATGATCCATTTTTAAGATATCATCTTCTATTTAATCAATGTATAGGGGTAATTTTTCAAGGATAGAATGGGTGGATTGGAAATAATTGAAGGTATATCTTTTGATGGCCTTCTCTGAAATGAACCTAATGTTGAATTTCAGTAGGATCACTGCCTAGCATGAAAATCATCCCATCAGCGTGGGGTGATTCAGGATATACTTCATTTGGTCTACTCTGGACACTAGTGGAATCTTATGATGAAAAAGATAATTCCATAACATCAACACTGAAAAAACTTATGAAAGGAAGATATTATCAATGGGGGAGTATCTAGTCTCCTTTTTGGGGAGAATTTGAATGAGATAGTATAATGTTTTTTCTATTTCGTTTTTATTTTCCAGGTTGACCAAGAAATTGATGGTCCATTATTAAGAAGTCACATAAAGGACCAGAGGTTTCCCAAAGATATGTGGCATTTGAACTAGAGGCTATATCAGGTACTAATTTTTATCTTCAAATGTTATCTATCACTCTGTATCCCATTGGTAGACAATTCCTATCTACATGAACATAAAAAAGGGCTTACATTTTTTATATATATTTTCAATAAATCTGCATATGTAGGTTATGTGTCCTTGGAGGCCCTGAATCTCCCAGAGGATTCATAGGTTCTTTGTTTTTATTATTTACTTGATCTTCGGTAGGTTAATATCAATACCACTTTATTTGATATGGAAGAAGAGTAATTTTATAGAGGTTACCTTGAATGCACACATCAAGGGATTCATCTTAAAATTCAAGGAGAAGAAGAAGCCAAAAACATTCTCAAAGTCCATGATATGGTCCTAAAGCTAGAGTTATTTTTCTACCATGTTATCCATGTATCATTCTTCAAATGTACAAAGAATTATATTAAAGATGTGTTGCATGACCCACTAATATGTAGCTTGTAAATTATTCAAGCCAAAAGGAATTACATGATAGTATATAGTACATTGGGGTTCCCGAAACGTAGTTGAATCATCATCCTTATTGTCCATGTGAATGTAAATGTACCTAGAGTATCTATATATGAAGAATAGATCCAATAACCCAGTTATAGCATTGATCAACAACTATATCATGGGAAGGTAAAAATCATCCTTCAGACACTGATGGTTGGTGTCCTGGATGACAATATAGAATTTTATCTACCCATTATTCTTCTTGATTCAGATGATGTTGACTAACCATTTTATGTACTAGAGTTCTTTGATGAGTTTTTATTTGATAAGATTTTAACCTTGACCCCAACCATTTAACCATGAGAGGAGATAATCTTTTTGGAAGGTTGTATGAATCCATGATGACTCGGTGGGAGGTTGATATTGTTAATGATGACCTCAGGGTCTATTTATGAAATCTCACCATATCTCCAAGAGAAAACATCATGATGATGCTTTCATAAGGCCACATAATGTTGATTGTCCTCTAGAGACATCGCTACACTGATGAATAATGGCCTCATCTCCTCCTTGGTACACAGTTTCACTTATGTTAACTCACCAATGGTGTTGGAGAAATCATCTTCGAATATAGGAGGGAATTTTCTAATACTATTCATATTATAAGTCATGACAATTGGATAGGGGAGGAATATCTTCCAATATAAAAGATTTCTAGGAGGCATTGGTTCCTTCTTGGGTGGACATAGAATACTTAGCAATGGGTTCATATTAATCTGAAATAATCAAAATAAATGTTGTTGAGAAAATTCCATCCAAGTAACTGACCATAAGGTCTATTATTGATGATCAAGAAATGGTGGTGTTTGAAATTCTTAAGATCCATCCATTCCTAATGTAACATGAGGAAAATCCCTGAAATAGATGTCATGGGGAGAACTAATCGACACTTACCTAGAGTATTGTCATTTGGTATCACTTGTTCATCTCTAGTGTAGGAGTATGAGGTAATTTACAGTTGCTAAATTTTTATTGGAATGATGAAACCCTTTTTCTTTAAGAAAATAAAGAAACCTCTGAGGTCAATCATTATGGGATCCAACTAATGAATTGGGAGAACAAAAGCATCATTAATTTCTACCAGCATGTTTACTAATGTTCTAGTCAGATAATTGGTAGCATTGATGTGGTCAACCCTATCAGTATGAACCTTCTTCCCTAATCTTTTATAGTATTTAGAATCCATATTTCTGGATTCATAAGAGTTAAAGGGGGATGAATAACCCTATATATCAACTACTCATCCATTGAGGGAGTATATGTGTTATTGGTGATATGACGAGGTAACCACTACATGAAGATGAAGCTAGTACCTGGCGCATTGTCGAATTAAGTTCATGATATAAAAATACCCAAGTAGTTCTTTATCCAAACCGTTGCATGTGATTTCTGATCGATCTTATCATATCCTTGGATTTTCAGGTTAGATAGAGTAAGATCTAAATTTTTTAGTCCCAGCTTGTGGAGTGTCAAAGTCAGGATGAGTTTGATCCAAGAGCTAGTGTTTATAAGGAAATGATATATTTTCACACTAATAAAATAATTTATGATGTAAAGTGGGTGTATGTTCTCTTGTATGATGATTCCCTCTTATTCCAAGAAAAATGAGATGATGGCTTGTAATTCCTCATGATTTCCCCCTATACATAGTATAATTCTATAGTAGCTACTTTTATTCAAATTTGATGGTTCTTTTCAGTGATTCTGTGAGGGAATCAAGAATTTAAAGATACAAGAAGCGGGAATCATGTATTTAAAGCCTTGTTGGTATGCTGATGAGGTTCCTTAACATGTCATAGTTCTATACTAGGTGTGTATCATTACCCATGGAGGATCTCTCATTAGAAGGTAGCACTAATTGGGTTGTTATATGAACTAATAGGTTTTTAGTAGTTCAAGAATAGTTATGTTACTCAAAAGTGAGCTTACTATGTTCAAAATCTGGAAAAATATCCATTGCTGAGTTTGGGCCTTGGATATATGTGGTGGATCATATAATATTCATGGACAGTAACTCTATCAACTAACACAACCATCTACTGAGGCATACGTGAGTGATCAGAATTAGAGGGAAAGACTTGATGAGCTCTATATAAAACATGTATTTTGGTATTATTTTTATGATATTCCTTATTTAGGGAACTGGCCAGAGTATTCTGGTGGTTCCCATGCCCTATCCCCTTCTTCGACAACCTCTATCAGATGCTCTAGAGGGATTTTCAAATAATTCATTACTTCTAGGCACTATAATGAGGTTCACTAGATCAACAATGTCCACATAGACATATTACTATTCCTTATCGATGAAATAATCTAGAAAAACACATACTCTGGGTGTATCTTTTATCTTAAGAGGTATGAAGTCATTGAGAGAATGAGATGGATTTGGAACTAGTGATGTACTCTAGTTTCCCAAACACCATCGATGTAGATTCTTCTAGGACTTAAAATACAGTGAATCTGATTTATAGGAATTTTAAAGATGAGGTGTGGTAACCATATAAGGTTTGGTATTTATAAAATTAGAATGGATGATACCATGAGAATTAGAGACATACTTACAAGATAATGAGTCATCATACTTATTCTCTCTATATCTTGAAGCAAGCTTCTGTTCAGCAGATCATTCAATGTAGTAGTTGGGTTGGCGGATACATTTTTTACTATGGTGGAACATCACCCAATATGACCAAGATATGATCCACTTGGTCCTGGAGAAAGTCATTGAGCACATGGAATTCCTTGATAGTGTCTCCATGGATCTCGGGGTATGGGAAATGTAAAGACCCGTAAAATTCAATGGAAATTTTTTTTCTTAATTTTCTTTAGAATTTTAAAAGAGCGCGTTTTCAGACGACACCTGATTCTGAGGCCCGGAGTGCCCGGAATCAATTTCCGAAGTTTGACTCGGGTACGTTCAGTGAACGAACGAGCGGGAATTCCTAACTTTTGATCTGGTGCTCAGAATTGAAATCTGAGGGCACCGATGAACTCGCAGCGCCGATATTCGCTTAAAGAGACCTTTTCGGAAGTTGCGTTCGTTGCGGGTTGAAAGTTAGTTTTTTGGGTTTTTAGTTTAAGTTAAATAAAATTTTGTGAAGAACAAATTTTATTTTAACTTGACAAATCCTACCAAAGGGGGTTGGAAGTGGGACCCACATCCACTTAACCTCCCTTGGGAGGATTAAGTGTGGTGGGGCCCACACGAAGCTCCCAACCTTTCATCTTCTTCCAACTTCCTTAACCCCTCATTAAATGACATGAGTTATTTAATTTTGGAGTTAATCCTTTTGAATTTCAAACTTTTGAAATTCTAGTGTGATGATGTTTTAATAAAATAAGATAGTGTCTTATTTTATTTTGGTTAATAGTTTTGTCATCTTGAAAGGTTGAGAGCTTTTTCTTCTTCTTCATGTTCTGATGAAGAACACGAAGAACGCTCAAGCTCCGACGAAGAACGCCGCTCCGCTCTTCTTCGTCTTCCGTGTCAACGAGAGGGAACACCGCTTCTTCCTCGGACAACCTTCGTCGGCGTACAAGGTTTCGCCAACGACGTATCACATCGGACGCATCTCTTCGTCAACGGATTTGACGAACGACGACCGCGACGCCTGACCTCCGCGACGTTGTCTTCCGCGGACGTTGACAAATCTTCGAACCTTATACCAAGGTAGGGGTTGTTGATTATTGTTAATTTATTTTATTCTTGATCGTGGATCACGCATGTCTAACGTGAGGCTCTTTAATATTTAAAGTTGTCTTATTGTTTAACGTGAGGGGGCCGGACCGCATGAACACGGCCGAACCCCTCCATCGTTCTTGTTGAAATGCCTCGCTGGTGGAAACAAGGTGGCGTGGTGCCGTCGCACCATGCGGTTAATCGTGCGTTTATTTTACGCAACGCCGTCGCGCGCGCACCATGGAAGAAACATCTTGAATGCGACTCTGTCGCGCCGCGTTGAAAGAAATCAAGGCACGGCAGAGGGGCGCGGTGCCGTCGCACCGCGCCGGATGACGAACACCGCGGCCGGTTCCGGGCCGCGGCGGAAGAGAAGACCGGCGGCCGGGCCGCCGGCGTCGGAAGCCGAAGAGGGGACCGGATTTTCCGGTCCCGTTGGAGAAAACCGGCCGGCCGGATGGCATTAAACCGGGGGAATTAATCCCCCGACCAGCAATCAAAACCCCCCTCTTAATGAGGGGGGCAGTTTCCTTGAGGTGGGGCAGGAGGCCCCCCGTTTCCTACCAATCAAGCCCCCCACGTGGGGGGGGGGGGCGGTTTTGCAAAAAGGGGCGCGGCATATAGTCGCGCCGTCATCCCAATCAGCGGGGTCTTTGCCCCCCGCGTGCAGCCACCGTGCGGCGCCAGGCCGCCGCGGCCCCCGCGCCGGCCGGGCCGGGTCGGCCCGGACCCGGACCCCCCGTTTCGGATCAGATTCGGTCTTTTGGCCATAACTTGAGCCACGGACCTCCGATCGACGAACCGTCTGCGTCAACGCGATCCTTGGATCGAGACGGTCGTTTCGGTATATCGCACTCAAGGTTTCGAATTACTTTGAGTTCGGCCGGGTTGGTTCGTTCACGAAACCAACCGGGCCTTCGGAGCGGAAACACTCATATCTTGAGCTACGGACGTCCGATTGACGTACCGTCAGCTGTGTTGTGTTCCTCTTAGTGAGACGGATCTTTTGGCATACTCCGCCCGAGGATTGGACGCAGGTGGAGTACGGTCGGGTTGGTTTTGCCTTAAAAACCAACCGGGCCCCGGGGACGAAAATGCCAATAACTCTCAGACCGGGCGTCCGATCGACGCGCCGTCTGTTGCGTTGAGTTCCTGTTGACGATACAGAACTTTTGGATACATCAACTCTGGACTTTGTGACAGTTGATGTATCAGCCTCTCAGCTCGTGGAGCGGACCCTCCGAACGAGCTTGCTGTGTGCGGGAACCCTAGTGCTGGCTGCGACTGCTGCGACTGCTACTACTGCTACTACTGCTACTGTGACTGCGACGACGACAGTACAGAGATCCTGTGTGGATTCGACGACGAAAACTACAGCACTCAGCGATCCTATGTGGGTCAGTGCTACAGGTCCTGTGTGGGCCCGATCCTGTGTGGGTCCGATCCTGTGTGGGTCCTTCCGCTCAGCGGTCCTGTGTGAACCAGCGCCTACAGGTCCTGTGTGGGCCCGATCCTGTATGGGTCATGCGGGGGTTAGTTACCTATCGATCCTTCGTGGGTCCGACGACTTAGATGGATCAGAGATCATCTTTATCATCCTTTGAAGAAGTATACCTGTGTGAGCTGAATCCTGTTGCTTTCCTGTGTGGATTGTGTAGTGCAATCCTGTGTGGATTACGTTTTGCTTTCCTGTGTGGAATACGTTTACTTTCCTGTGTGGACTGAGTTGTACTTGGGCTCAGAGGTTGGAGCGTATTTGAATTTGATGACTTAGGTATATGTATGGGCATATACCTAAGCAGTGTCGGTTGTTACTTCGTGATTGTACCTTTCTTCGTGGTTTATCCTTTGTGGATTTGAGAGACCTTCAGGGGTCTCAGGGTCCCTACTGAGTAGCTTATACTCACCCCTGCACGGGCTTTGCCCGCACTACGTTGTGTTGGTTGCAGACGACGGACAGCGTTGACCTTAGCTGAGGCTTGCAGAGCGGGACGGTACCCGGAGGTGGACCACTGGCGGGATGTGCACGGAGCGGACGGCGGGACCCGTGGAGCAGAGGAGCTATCTGTACCCACCCTTCAGGTGGGATTTCCCAGTGGACAGCTCGGAGTAGCGGCTTTTACTTTTTAGTTGCTGTTTTCCCTTTCGAGTTGTACTTTACTTTCAGTTTGGGTTTGTATTCTGGCCCATTTACTTTTCCGCACTTTCAGTTGTACTCTGCTTTTGTTTAGTGTTAACTTTCCGTTTGCTTACTCTGTGGTGTTTGTTTACTTTTCAAAGGAAATGCCTTCCCTTTTTACCAGGATTTATGCCTTGGTGCTAGTCGCCAGCCCCTGGCCTATGGAAGGCGGGCTTGGGGTAGTCACGGCACGGACCCCGAGGGCGGGTCGTGACAAATTGGTATCAGAGGAGTTCGGATCTACCGCGAACTCTGATCTTTTCTATGTGAAGCAATAATGTTTAGCGTATTGAGTGTGGTTATCAGTCCAGGGAGTCCAGTGTTGGTGAGGCGGCCGACGTATCTGTACACCAGGACCCTGACTTCTGATTTCCGACTTAATGCACGAAAACATTGATTGCGTGTGTGTTTCAAAGTTTTCTTTGTGATTACTTATATCAGCTCACCAGGTATACTGTTCTGACCGTGGCGCACCTGTTTCCTTTTCAGGATGGCCCCACGATGGCAGCCAGCTAGGGTTCCGAGAGTCGAGCGTGACGACAGCCCACCGAGCGACGAGGCCTCGGTGCAGGGCCCTTTGTCAGCAGTGGCACCGGCGGTAGCTCTACCCGCCGAGCCCCCGATGCTTCCAGCAGCAGCCGCTGACGATGCACGTCGCCTTAGCGCACTGCATGAGTTTCAGCGCCAGCGACCTCCCAGGTTTCACGGGGAGACGGATCCCCAGGCAGCAGAGAACTGGCTGGAGGCAGTGGTTCGAGTGTTTAGGCTAGTGAGGACACCAGCAGACCTCATGGTGATCCTCGCTGCGAGCCTACTACACGCAGCAGCAGGACGATGGTGGAGCTTGATGCTCCAGGTGCACGATGAGGCATCTCTACTTTGGACGGACTTTGAGAGCCTCTTTTGCTCGGAGTTCGTCTCAGCCACCCTTCGTGCGGTGCGTATCCAGCAGCTTCTACAGCTGCGGCAGGGCAGCATGACGGTCGCTCAGTACTCGGCGAGATTTACTGATCTCTCGCGCTACTTGACTGACATGGTACGGGACCCATTCTTCCGGGCCCGGACCTTCGAGCAGGGTTTGAGACACAAGATCAGGGAATCGCTGATCTCCCTCAGCATACCGACTCAGACAGGAGTACTGGAGCGGGCCCTTCTGATCGAGAGCATCCTTGCTGAGTCTACACCAGCACAGAGACCCACCGCAGGGCGGCACGTGGTAGAGTCATCTGCAGCAGGCAGTCGACGGATGACTCAGGGGTCCAGACAGACCAGACCTTCGGGCATACGACCTCAGGACACTGGCTCAGCAGTGCGGGGCACACAGCGAGGAGCCAGTCATTCGAGAGGCAGACAGTGCTACTCGTGTGGCGGGCAGGGCCACATGACTCGCGACTGCCCGACCCGCCGTGCCGAGGAGCAGCAGTCAGTTGATGGACCACCGAGGCAGAGGCAGAGGGCCGACCGTGGCGGTCCGCAGGGAGGAGGCGGACGAGGCAGAGGAGCTGGACGAGCAGCCGGTGGTGGGCGACGCTTTGAGGCTCTGCCACCACCACCACCAGAAGGTCCACCCCGACCACAGGGAGCTGGCGGGCAGCGACAGGCACAGCTCCAGGCAGCAGAGGCCTACGACCACAGCGCACCTGAGATGATTCGAGGTACTATCTGTGTCTACTCCACCCTTGCTGCAGTTCTTATAGACACAGGAGCGAGTCACTCTTTCATAGCCGCTGCCCTTGTTCGGAGCTCGGAGATTCCGACAGAGCCGTTGGCTCGATCCTTACGGCTAGAGAC
This sequence comes from Viscum album, assembly GCA_963277665.1. Taxonomy (NCBI): domain Eukaryota; kingdom Viridiplantae; phylum Streptophyta; class Magnoliopsida; order Santalales; family Viscaceae; genus Viscum; species Viscum album. The sequence continues at coordinate 36,207,014 of OY728157.1, read as the reverse complement.
TCCTACGGGAGCAGACTCGACGATTACGCACTGGTGCCGGCAGTGTGAGCTTACTCTAGGAGGCGAGAGCTTCGGCTGGGATCTTCTTGTAGCAGCGTCTAGGCCTTACGATGTCATCTTGGGCATAGATTGGCTATCTACGGTCCATGCACAGATTGACTGTTTTAGGCGCAAGGTGCGATGTGTACGCACCGACGGGAGCAGGTTCACCTTCACCGGCGAGAAGGGATCCTTAGCAGCACAGGATGGACTTCCGCGGAGGAGAGGACAGCCCATCACTCATCAGTTGGCTAGCCTTATCCTTGGAGCAGTTGACATGTGGAGTCCTGGTTTTCCTGCAGTGGTGGATCAGTTTGCAGACGTTTTTCCCGATGATGTTCCAGGGCTACCTCCTCGCAGAGAGGTAGACTTTTATATTGACTTGTACCCCGGGACAGCCCCGATATCCACTCCAGCATATCGGATGGCCCCCGCCGAGCTTCGAGAGGTACGGGTACAGTTGGAGGACTTGCAGGGCAAGGGGTTCATCCAACCCAGTGTTTCACCCTGGGCTTCCCCGATATTGTTCGCCAAGAAGGCGGACAGGAGCTTGCGACTTTGTGTTGACTATCGTCGCCTGAACCAGGTGACAGTGAGGAACAAGTATCCGCTACCGAGGATTGATGACCTCTTTGATCAGCTCAAGGGAGCACGGTGGTTCTCGAAGATAGACCTCAGGTCAGGCTATCATCAGCTCAGACTCAGAGACGAGGATGTGCAGAAGACGGCTTTCAGATGTCGGTATGGCCACTATGAGTTCTTGGTTATGCCTTTCGGTGTAACCAATGCTCCAGCAGTGTTCATGGCTCTCATGAACAGGATCTTTCAGCCATACCTCGATCGGTTTGTCATGGTCTTCATCGACGACATTCTGATTTACTCTACGACAGAGGAGGAGCACGCCTATCACTTGCGAGTTGTTCTTGACACACTCCAAGAGCACCAGCTTTATGGTAAGCTCTCGAAGTGCCAGTTCTGGATACGTGAGGTCCACTTCTTGGGACACGTTATCTCTGAGGCGGGAGTTGCAGTGGATCCCGCGAAGATTGAGGCTTTGTTAGCATGGGAGCCACCCAGGAGCGTGACTGAGGTTCGGAGTTTCTTGGGACTAGCTGGATACTATCGGAGATTCGTGCCAGACTTCTCTAGAGTTGCGGCATCACTCACAGCTTTGACGAAGAAGGGGAAACCCTTCGTGTGGTCTGACAGATGTCAGCAGAGCTTCCAGGAGCTGAGACAGAGATTGACTAGCGCACCTATCTTGAGGTTGCCTGAGGAGGGAGTAGGGTACGTAGTCTACTGCGATGCATCAGAGACCGGTCTCGGATGTGTTCTGATGCAGGAGCGGGCAGTGATCGCCTATGGATCACGTCAGTTGAGGCCGCATGAGCAGAACTACGCTACCCATGACCTGGAGTTAGCAGCAGTGGTCTTCGCTCTGAAGACATGGCGACACTATCTGATGGGCGAGCGCTTTACAGTCTTTTCTGATCATCAGAGTCTCAGGTATATCTTTTCGCAGAAGGACCTGAACCTGAGACAGCGGCGATGGCTCGAGTTCCTCCAGGACTATGACTTTGAGATAGTCTATACTCCTGGGAAGGGGAACGTAGTAGCCGGTGCCCTTAGCAGGAGGACGGGCATTCAGCTACTTGAGGAGGTGACGGAGCAGCTAGCCTCTTTGCAGATATCCTTCGTGGATAGAGATGGAGCAGCCTTCCTCCAGTCTCTCACAGTCACCCCTCCACTACTGCAGCGAGTCAGGGAGGCACAACATGAGGACGCTGACTGTGAGACACGGCGTGCACAGATATCCTCGGGACAGGCACCTGATGGTTTCTCCCTTGGAGCAGAGCACAACATCCTTTTTAGAGGACGTACCATGGTACCAGTCACTTTGCGAGAGGAGGTGCTGAGAGAGTTTCACACTTCTCCTTTGGCGGTACATCCTGGAGTGGCGAAGATGTACCAGGGCCTCAGACGACAGCACTGGTGGCCGGGCATGAAGAAGGAAGTAGCAGAGTTCGTTTCTCGATGGCTTACCTGCCAGCAGGTGAAGGCAGAGCATCAGGTACCAGCGGGCTTGGTACAGCCCTTGGAGGTTCCGGAGTGGAAGTGGGACGGCATATCTATGGATTTCGTGACTGGACTTCCACGCACATCCAGAGGTCATGACTCCATCTGGGTGATTGTTGACCGACTCACCAAGTCGACACACTTCTTACCCATCAGAGAGCAGGGCTCAGTAGAGAGCTTGGGACGTCTCTACGTTCAAGAGATTGTGCGACTCCACGGTGTGTCATAATCTATCATCTCCGATCGAGATGCTCGCTTTACTTCCCGGCTTTGGAAGGGGTTACAGGAGGCGTTCGGGACGCAGCTACGTTTGAGCACAGCCTTTCACCCTCAGACGGATGGTCAGACAGAGAGGACCATTCAGACTCTCGAGGACATGCTCCGCGCATGTGTCCTCGACTTTGGTCGTAGCTGGGAGGACCATCTACCCTTAGTGGAGTTCGCGTACAACAACAGCTACCACTCCACTATCGGGATGGCACCGTACGAGGCGTTGTATGGTAGACCTTGTATATCTCCTTTGTGCTGGACAGACCCTGGGGAGTCAGCACTAGTGGGACCGGAGATTGTCCAAGGCACGACAGAGAAGGTCCAGGTCATCCAGGAGCGGATGAGGACAGCTCAGAGCCGGCAGAAGTCATACGCTGACAGGAGGCGGAGGCCACTGGAGTTCGAGGATGGCGACCACGTCTTCTTGCGAGTCTCACCTCGACGTGGTATTCGGAGATTTGGCCGAGGCGGCAAGTTATCTCCGCGCTTCATCGGACCCTTCCAGATTCTCAGCAGGATTTGTGAGGTGGCTTATCGCCTGGATCTACCACCTCAGTTGCACCGGGTGCACAACGTCTTCCACGTGTCTCAGCTGAGGAGATGCGTGCATGACCCGACGCACATCATTGACCATGGGGAGCTTGACGTTGAAGATGGGGAGACTTTTACGGAGGTCCCGGTGGAGATAGAGGATCGACAGGAGCGGGTCCTGCGTGGGCGATCGATTCCTCTTGTGTGCATCAGATGACAGCACGGGAATCTCCAGGAGAGAACATGGGAGCGGGAGGCTCAGATGCGTGCTCAGTACCCTCATTTGTTTCCCTAGTTTTTGATGTATCTTTACGGGGACGTAAAGCCCTGAGGTGGGAGTAATGTAAAGACCCGTAAAATTCAAGGGAAATTTTTTTTCTTAATTTTCTTTAGAATTTTTCAAGAGCGCGGTTTAAGACGGCACCTGATTCCGAGGCCCGGAGTGCCCGGAATCAATTTCCGAAGTTTGACTCGGGTACGTTCAGTGAACGAACGAGCGGGAATTCCTAACTTTTGATCCGGTGCTCGGAATTGAAATCCGAGGGCACCGATGAACTCGCAGCGCCGATATTCTCTTAAAGAGACCTTTTCAGAAGTTGCGTTCGTTGCGGGTTGAAAGTTAGTTTTTTGGGTTTTTAGTTTATGTTAAATAAAATTTTGTGAGGAACAAATTTTATTTTAACTTGATAAATCCTACCAAAGGGGGTTGGAAGTGGGACCCACATCCACTTAACCTCCCTTGGGAGGATTAAGTGTGGTGGGGCCCACACGAAGCTCCCAACCTTTCATCTTCTTCCAACTTCCTTAACCCCTCATTAAATGACATGAGTTATTTAATTTTGGAGTTAATCCTTTTGAATTTCAAACTTTTGAAATTCTAGTGTGATGATGTGTTAATAAAATAAGATAGTGTCTTATTTTATTTTGGTTAATAGTTTTGTCTTCTTGAGAGGTTGAGAGCTTTTTCTTCTTCTTCAAGTTCTGACGAAGAACACGATGAACGCTCAAGCTCCGACGAAGAACGCTCAAGCTCCGACAAAGAACGCCACTCCGCTCTTCTTCGTCTTCCGTGTCAACGAGAGGGAACACAGCTTCTTCCTCGGACAACCTTCATCGGCGTACAAGGTTTCGCCAACGACCTATCACATCGGACGCATCTCTTCGTCAACGGATTTGACGAACGACGACCGCGACGCCCGACCTCCGTGACGTTGTCTTCCGCGGACGTTGACAAATCTTCGAACCTTATACCAAGGTAGGGGTTGTTGATTATTGTTAATTTATTTTATTCTTGATCGTGGATCTCGCATGTCTAACATGAGGCTCTTTAATATTTAAAGTTGTGTTATTGTTTAACGTGAGGGGGCCGGACCGCTTGAACATGGTCGAACCCCTCCATCGTTCTTGTTGAAATGCCTCGCGGGTGGAAACAAGGTGGCGTGGTGCCGTCGCACCACGCGGTTAATCGTGCGTTTATTTTACGCAACGCCGTCGCGCGCGCACCATGGAAGAAACATCTTGAACGTGACGCCGTCGCGCCGCGTTGAAAGAAATCAAGGCACGGCAGAGGGGCGCGGTGCCGTCGCACTGCGCCGGACAACGAACACCGCGGCAGGTTCCGGGCCGTGGCGGAAGAGAAGACCGGCGGGCGGGCCGCCGGCGTCGGAAGCCGAAGAGGGGACCGGATTTTCCGGTCCCGTTGGAGAAAACCGGCCGGCCAGCTGGCCGGCCGGATGGCATTAAACCGGGGGAATTAATCCCCCGACCAGCAATCAAAACCCCCCTCTTAATGAGGGGGGCGGTTTCCTTGAGGGGGGGCAGGAGGCCCCCCGTTTCCTAACAATCAAGCCCCCCACGTGGGGGGGGGGGGCGGTTTTGCAAAAAGGGGCGCGGCATATAGCCGCGCCGTCATCCCAATCAGCGGGGACTTTGCCCCCCGCGTGCAGCCACCGTGCGGCGCCAGGCCGCCGCGGCCCCCGCGCCGCCGCGCCGCCGCGCCGGCCGGGCCGGGTCGGACCCGGACCCGGACCCCCCGTTTCGGATCAGATTCGGTCTTTTGGCCATAACGTGAGCCACGGACCTCCGATCGACGAACCGTCTGCGGTAACATGATCCTTGGATCGAGACGGTCGTTTCGGTATATCGCACTCTAGGTTTCGAATTACTTTGAGTTCGGCCGGGTTGGTTCGTTCACGAAACCAACTGGGCCTTCGGAGCGGAAACACTCATATCATGAGCTACGGACGTCCGATTGACGTACCGTCAGCTGTGTTGTGTTACTCTTAGTGAGACGGATCTTTTGGAATACTCCGCCCGAGGTTTGGACGCAGGTGGAGTACGGTCGTGTTGGTTTTGCCTTAAAAACCAACCGGGCCACGGGGACGAAAATGCCAATAACTCTCAGACCGGGCGTCCGATCGACGCGCCGTCTGTTGCGTTGAGTTCCTGTTGACGATACAGAACTTTTGGATACATCAACTCTGGACTTTGTGACAGTTGATGTATCAGCCTCTCGGCTCGTGGAGCGGACCCTCCGAACGAGCTTGCTCTGTGCGGGAACCCTGGTGCTGGCTGCGACTGCTGCGACTGCTACTACTGCTACTACTGCTACTGTGACTGCGACGACGACAGTACAGAGATCCTGTGTGGATTCGACGACGACAACTACAGCACTCAGCGATCCTACGTGGGTCAGTGCTACAGGTCCTGTGTGGGCCCGATCCTGTGTGGGTCCGATCCTGTGTGGGTCCTTGCGCTCAGCGGTCCTGTGTGAACCAGCGCCTATAGGTCCTGTGTGGGCCCGATCCTGTGTGGGTCTTGCGGGGGTTAGTTACCTATCGATCCTTCGTGGGTCCGACGACTTAGATGGATCAGAGATCATCTTTATCGTCCTTTGAAGAAGTATACCTGTGTGAGCTGAATCCTGTTGCTTTCCTGTGTGGATTGTGTAGTGCAATCCTGTGTGGATTACGTTTTGCTTTCCTGTGTGGAATACGTTTACTTTCCTGTGTGGACTGAGTTGTACTTGGGCTCGGAGGTTGGAGTGTATTTGAATTTGATGTCTTAGGTATATGTATGGGCATATACCTAAGCAGTGTCGGTTGTTACTTCGTGATTGTAACTTTCTTCGTGGTTTATCCTTTGTGGATTTGAGAGACCATCAGGGGTCTCGGGGTCCCTACTGAGTAGCTTATACTCACCCCTGCATGGGCTTTTCCCGCACTACGTTGTGTTGGTTGCAGACGACGGACAGCGTTGACCTTAGCTGAGGCTTGCAGAGCGGGACGGTACCCGGAGGTGGACCACTGGCGGGACGTGCACGGAGCGGACGGCGGGACCCATGGAGCAGAGGAGCTATCTGTACCCACCCTTCAGGTGGGATTTCCCAGTGGACAGCTCGGAGTAGCGGCTTTTACTTTTTAGTTTCTGTTTTCCCTTTCGAGTTGTACTTTACTTTCAGTTTGGGTTTGTATTCTGGCCCATTTACTTTTCCTCACTTTCAGTTGTACTCTGCGTTTGTTTAGTGTTTACTTTCCGTTTGCTTACTCTGTGGTGTTTGTTTACTTTTCAAAGGCAATGCCTTCCCTTTTTACCGGGATTTATGCCTTGGTGCTAGTCGCCAGCCCCTGGCCTATGGAAGGCGGGCTTGGGGTAGTCACGGCACGGACCCCGAGGGCGGGTCGTGACAGGAAATGGTCTTGGTAGCGAGTGATTCCAGCCACATTGGTCCTTCTACATTCTACAAATTTCATAGTTCCCCTCAATATAGATTATATGAAGTATACTATGACTTAAAATCCTATAAAGAAGGGGTATTATGTATTTTTCCTGGGAGAGTGGACTTGGAGCCTCGCCTTGGCTAGCAGATGGAACAACATTCTCTTGTCAAGGAAGATGCGTTTGGAGAGGTAGTTCCCTATGGTTTTTTGGTAGGTGGGGATGTTACTGATAATGTTACTTCACATGGTGAGTCACATTTAGTAAAGGATCCAATAACTCCATCATCCCAAGGGTATCATTGTGCATGGCATCAATAGTTCTTGGTTTTATAGTGTTTCTCCCTTAAGCTGAAAGTGGAAACAGGTGCGATTTTTGTCTGTGCTGCTAAAAATATTCCTCCATATGCCGAGCAATGTCATATAATTCATAGAACACACTGTTATTTCTAGGTGAAGAGGTTAGGGACCACCTCTCTCTTTGCATTCCCCATGCACATCCTAAGAATATTCTCCTAGATAAGTTGCATGTTGAGGGAATAGGTGATGCCTTTCCACAAGGCAACAAAGATGATGTGTTTCTCATTAGGCCACTACATGAACATAAAGAAGTCATAAATACTTTTCAAGAACATGGTAGATTTGAACTAGTAAAGGAACTATCTGTTATATTCCTAGAAACTGTAAATGGACCATATGGGTAGCTAGCTATAGAAAACAAATACAGGCCCTTCTACAGTCTAAATAAAGGATCGAATCATGTTAGCCTCTTGTTATTCCAGATCTCTCGAAATAGGTCCAAACCATGAAATAAATTGGGATATGTGATACTGATGTTACCCATTTAATAAAATGGGGAGAAGTTGGAATTTCCATACTCTAGGGCATGCTAAAATGTTTTCCACCCATGCTGGGTATGACATTTCATCAGGCGGGATTGACACATGTCATGTATCTTGAGATCTAGGAGAGTGGTGAGATAATTAATCAGGTAATATTGGTAGGTATCTCTATCCACCAATAAATTGAAGGGATCATTGATTGTCCGATCATGCTTATCAGCTTTGAGAGATGAATGACCTCAGTCCTGGGGAGAATAATCACAGTACATAGGAGGATTTGGAGACTCATTCATTAGTACCTTTCAATATCCCCCTTTTTTCCCCTAACCAATTTCATGGGGGAATAATTCTCAATATAGCGCATCTGGATAAAGAGAAATTGTTTCCATATATGAGGAGTGATGAGATAACTTTGGTAATTTGGGTGTCGATCAGAAATGAGACTAGTGATGAGCCTTTTATGCTCATTATGTTATAGGAGCAAGGCGGCTTTCATAATTTTTGTCTCTTCTTTGTGTACAAACATGAATGGATTATAGTGCTCGATATGCCTATTTCCATTATAAGGATGTAGATTGGTGGGTAATAGTTGTTCATTGGTGAGATCTATAAGTCTAGATGTTTTCCTCTTCTAATTTCTGAGGAAACCCATATGAGGGACTACTTTTTTACTATTACTACCTTTGAGGAATATATTCCCTGTCATACCCGATCGTGGTTCTCCTATTCCATTGGTCCTTTAGAAGATTGGGGATATCCATATTCACCATAACGGTTGCTAGATGGGATATTTCATCATCGTCAGATAAGAAATAGTGTAGTAAGATTAGGCTGAAGTGGAGATCATCATACAATACCTAGACTCTAATATGTCTGTGAATAGGTACTTATTCCATAATACAAAATACAACCATGAGGATATTTATGATGTTCATATGAATTGGGTAGATAATCTATTCGGAGTTTCGTGATCTCAACCCTCAAACACCACTACTCAATAACATCAAGTTGATTTTGATTCTTTGGGTATTCTAACTGACTTTCGCGGAGGTGGTGAAATGTTTCTTAGATATTCTGGTGGAAACACAATGCATGCTCTTCTTTTAGGGACTCAAGGATTTCAATATAATGAATTTTAGTATTCTATAACACTACTAACAGTTGTTCCATATGTATGGACTCCCATAAGAACTCTTTCTCAATGTAATGGTCAAGAACTTGGTCATCCCAAGCCCCGATTGGTGCAGGTTGTGATATGGGTGGAAGAACCAATGTAGACAAAATTTTCAACTAGTTTTCTGTGATGGGTGTTCTATAAGAACAATTTTAAGTATATGTTTACCCGTCTCTTGGGGCGGTGCCAACCTCATCCTCATAACCCTATAGGATTGGGTGTTAACCACTACATCATGTGTGAGTGTAATAGTGTCCATTTATGGGTCGGAGGAATGGTCAACATCTGGGGGAGCTAGTATGTAAATTGAAATATCTCTAGCTAATTATGTTAAGGGAGAGAGGAGGGATACTGTTGGCAATGATGATGGATGCATTATGAGCATCTATAAGGGAACTGAAAAGTCCTACACCTATAGGTAGCTATGGAGAGATCAAGGGTTCTTGTGGACCAATGGTTTTGGGACTATGAATCTAAATTGTGATGATTTATCCCAATAATCTGGTATCTGGGTTGAAGGCTCCAAAATTGAGTCATATATCACCTCAGATTCTGATAGTTCAACAATATGAAAGAAGAAAAGGTTATTTCCAGGGTACCTCCGTTAAAGGTTAGTGTTCACCATTATACCATGGGACAGTTTTTCATAATAGGGTAGACATTCAGCATGTGGAGGACCTCTTCGTTGATTGTTGTTGGATTTTTGAGTACCTCCTTATTTACTAGCACGGTAAGTACCTTTATTGTAGTTGGTGACATGGTGAGGAGAAACTCTACCTGGGTTGGTGACAATGAGAGGGGTACATCTTAACTTATTGTAAGTGGAATAGGAAATACCACCATTATAGCTATTTATGGTTTGGGGAGGACCCCCATACTAATTCTCCTCATTGTTAGATGGTATTTAATAGATTTTTATGGGGCCTTTGATTGAGAGAGTCAAATGAACCTTCTTGGGAGGTGGTGTGGGTCTTGATCCCATTAAGATAAATGTGAATCCATGTTCTCCTGTTTTGGAGATTGAGAAGCATACACTAGTGTAGGTATAGCTATAGGAGCCATATTATATCCCCATTTTCAGGAATTTTAATAGGACTACCCTCAATGTGGGAGGAATTTACCCAGACTAGGGAAATCAGAGTAGGGGTGAACTATACCTGCACTTTGATATGTTCAACCAGACATTGTTGGCGCTGATACAACATTGTGGGAGCCCTCCTATGTGGATACTACATATCAGTCAATACAGATGTTACTATGAATCCTCTACCTACATGTTGAAGTAGATAGAATCATTAGATAACTCCAAGAAGATACTATAGATGTTTTCCATTATTGGAATGCGGCGTGGTTTCCCCATACGCAACCCTCAAGAGCGGTGGTGTGGGAGAAGCACTAATTCTTCTAGGTCTTAGAGGGCCATGTCCTTGGTGGGATTCACCATTTACTAATTGTATCAAAAAATAATTTCATTTATCAGCCTCCTTTGGATGATCTAAAAGGGTGATTTCGGGCATGTGTTTCCATAAAAAAATGGTGGGGGGTTTGGTGGAGTCATGGTTCTGCGGGATTGTCACATCATTGTTTCTCATGTCTAGTTCCTGTGAGTGATGGGATGCTGGTTTCCTAAATATTTAGTCCTATATGTAATTTTGATTCATCCATTACTACAGATATAAGGAAACTGACTCCCAGATCCCCAACGTCATCTATTCTTCTAAAGACAAAAAGGGGTCCACCCTGACGATGTCACAGATTGAGGATTCCTAATGATATCTACCCCAATTCATTGGCAAGTTTCATACCAATCAAACTATTTTATTGTTGGTAACATGTATATAATTTTTGAATCATGTCACATTTCAATCTTTTGGAGACTCTAAATCTATTATTCCCCATGGTTGAGGAGAATATTTTCACCTCGGGTTTACCATTTCTATTTCTGACGCTTTCACTAGGCCACACACAATGGGAATTTTCATTTCCCGACATTCCCACTATTCAAAGGAGTGTGGAATTCATCCCTTTCATCAGTTATGTCTTATATTTGAAAAAAATGGGTTGATGGTATATTTTTTCCTTCTTTCATGGATTATTCTATGGAGCTTGTTGCCTATTATGGATTTCTTTCTTAGATTTGATTCATGTTCATGGAACATGTTCCGGATTCCATCATGAGGTCGAAACTAATTAATTCCATTTCTTTTGTATCAAAAGGGAAACAACCTTCAGTTATTAAGGTAATAAGGCTAGGAATCTCAGGTAATGTGTGGAAATTTGGTAGATTGGTCACCTGTAAAATTTCATTCATCGAGGGAATCTATTATGAGGCATCTTAGATGTAGAACCCAAGCCATCACATATCAATCACTTCGAAATTAATGCTTGGGGAATAATCCTTACATGTATTTTACCTCATGCATCCCATGTTAATTTCATGTGGTAAGTATTTTGTGTTTTTGATTGAGTTTAACATCTTGTGGATTGTTCATTGGGTTAATAACTTGTGAGTATAGAATATATTTAGGTTTAGTTTCTTACAGAGATAGAATGATTGGATCTCCTTTCTGCGGATGATCAAGGAGGTTCGTCCCTAGGAGGTGATATATCATAGATAGATATATCGATCAGAATGCCCCTTGAGGTGGGTCTATAATGGATGGATCAAAAATCACATTATGGAAGATCTAGAAGGTTGATCAGAACTACCATTGAGTCGAATTTTGGTGGAGTATCACTAGGAAGTATGATTTCACACCTTAGTGGACGGATAGAACTATCCTTAAGATAGATCCAAAGGGTTGATCATAATTTTCCTTGACATAGATCTGGTATATTCATCCTAAGGAGGGAATATTTCACACCATGGGTAATTGATTAAAACTCCCCTTGAGCTAGATTCAAGAGGTTGATCAAAAAACCCTTGAGGAAAATTGGGGATATGTGCCCCAAGGAGGTCAGATTTTACACCTGGGTGGATGGATCAAAATGACCCATGAGCCAGATATGAAAGGTTGAGTAGAATGCCCCTTTAGTAGGATTAGAGATTTGTGTCTATATGGTGGAATATTTCACACTTGGGTGGATGGATAAAAATTCTCCTTGAGGTAGATCTGGATGGTTGGTCAGATTTACCTTTGAAGTGGAGCTGGGAGTTCCTTCCCTAGGAGGGAACATGTAAAACCATGGTTCACCATTGTATGTAATGAACCTTTTCCAAGAGTCCTACGTAATCTGTTTAAGATTTATGGATCAAACCCTATGTTGTTTTATGCCACATTTTAAGGTCATATGACCGGACCGATCCATGCTGTATTATGTATTGTTGTATGGATGCTCATGTCATGGAAGGAGCACTGATAAGGGGCGGTGTGAGGATTTCATTTAGAAGATACCCTTTGGGGGTGTCTTTTACTCGATGTTGAGAGATGGTGGCATCCCATGACGAGCATACATGGGGAATACTATTCTCAATTAGTAGGGTAAGGCAATAGTTTTACATTATGTACTAAGGATATTATCATGATGTTTTACACTGTGTAACTATGATTTGGATCTGGGAAGTTTTACAACATTCATCTCAGACATGGAATGACTTAAACATCAAGGGGGATGTGTCAAGGTGATATAAAGTTACAATATTAAGAATATCTTCCATGATATGGGTATAGTTCTCCTCAAATATTCTACTCCTAAGGATTACATGGCTACATATCATGTGCCTCCAGAAGAGAACTAGTGCTAGGGCTGCAATCAAGGAGTGGCCAATTGGTTGGCCAATGTTATGGTCCAAATTGATAGAATCAAGTGGAATATGGGTACCTATGCTTTGAAGAAATAGATAGGATTGTAGAATGATCCAAACATTAAATTAATTGGGAAGACACATGAGTAGGTGGAATTATTCATGTAGGGATCTGAGGTATTACTAAACAAGCCCTATATTGGTATAGGGGACCTAGTCACTTGACATTTGAAACAGGGCTTTCAAAGAAGTTATATAGCATGGAGAGGCCTATAATAGGGACTTTGTGAAGGTGGGGCATTATAGATTGGTTTCTTGTGATGATCTGGGTCCTCGTAGAGGTCAAGGTGTTTACGAAGGGGTATGCTTTGTGAAACAGGGTGGCCCTATGGTGGGATAAAGTCATTCTTCCCATGGGGTGGGCATCATGAAGGGTAGGTTCTTCATGAAGGTTAGGTACCTCAAAAATTCCCAATAGTCACATGGGGTATTATTCTTCCATGAATGGGAATAAGCCTTCAAAAAAGTAATATCCACTTTTTTAGAGGCTCTGAAGAACACAAAGTAAGTGTTTTAATTAATCTTGGATACCATGGGAGATCCATTTTCTATTTCACTCTTGATGCTCAGATAGTTCACAAACAAGGAGAAATCTACAAAATTCAAAATGTACCACATCCCCTAAAATGTCATACATAATTGAGTATAATTAGAAATGTGGTTTTCTGATGATTTGAGGCCTTTTTGAAAATTAATGAGATTTACTAGTGGATGGGGCTTCATGAGTCTTAATGATGTTAAGTGGAGGTTATTGGTGGGCCTCTACATGGGTATAAAGAGCTCCATAACTCGTTATTGACACTGTATAGAGATAAACATAATGCCTCTATGTGTTTGGGACCATTTTGATTTTCATTCATTCATGAAAGTGGGTAGCTTTACGAAACAATCCCTTAGAGGGATTTTTGGTTCGTTTTGTGTTAGATTCTCTTTGATCTTTTCGTGATTCTCTTGACATCTCCCGGGAAACTATTATATTGGAATCAACACTCATCTTGATCTAACAACGTTACCTAATACTCTATAGATAATTATTAATACACTCTAAAAACATCCATTGAGTTGGATGGAAACAACACTGTAGTATCATTATAACAGAAAGGTTAAAATTGAGAACTGATACAAAAAACATAGCTTTTCATGAAAGTATACTAAGTCGCATACATCCAGGCTATGTCATCAAATCCTACTGCACTAATAGCCTAACCCTCAGTCTCAATCTGACTCTCATCATGTGTCTGGGAAGTCACATCATCATATGACTCCTTCGAATACAATTTGAACATAGAATAGTTCAAATATTATTTTTTTATTTTAAAACTCATAAAAATAGTGCTACCCAAAATTTGATAATGTCGACCACCATTAATATCTTTAGTGAATGTATCAGTGAAAATACTCTTATAATCATTGATCTCTTTAACATCGAGTGGCTCAACTTCATATATGAATAATAAAATAAACAATTTACATTTACATCTATATAAATTATTAAATAAAAGTACTTAACATATGTATTCGATGATCACTAAATGTATGACTACTAGATCTATAATTGACCTCCCGCCTCCCCAAGTATACTAACCTAATGGTGATCTCCTGTGAAAACTATCTAATTTAAGTTATGTTCACAATCTATCCCAAACATTATGGGAGATGTAATTTTTTCATTGGTTGTAGCAAGACAGATCAAAAAATATGACACTTTCTTTATTGAGGGTTCTCTTCAATGATTTTCCAAAAACTGATGGCAATTCTCACACATATAAGATTCCTGCCCCCCCCCCCAAATAAAGGTCCTCCTGCTATCATAGATATGATTACATAAACCCAATAAATAATTAATAATAACAATCTTATAATTAAATAAATTTCAAAATTACTATTTTGTATTTATGAACCCTAAAATTATCAAACATTCGGTTCCAAACACCAATGGGAATATGATCCCATGTTACCCATGCTCCAATAAAATTATTTTGTAAAATAGAACTCCCCTATCAAAAAATTATATATCAAAAATGATGGAAAAAAACAAATAATAAACAATTAGTAGATAAATAAATTAATGAAAATTATTGATAATAAAGAATTACTAAATTTCACAACCGAACATACCCCTACATTCTTTGATTAAAATAAACATGTGGACATAACATTGGAATTGGTTTGTGAATCATCAATCACGCAAGACCATGACCACTATGAGTCGACTTTGAACTCCCTAAAACCTAATGGTCTAATAAAAAATCAATAGGCTCATCACCAAATATCCTAACATCCTCAAAGATATAATAAATCTCATCAAAAGTCTCATAAACCATCTAAAATAAGAAAATAATGTGGTCTCTAGATAATTGAAGTTCATTATTATATATGTATATATATACACATTAATTATTACTATAACCAACATGGAATTGGTACATTGTTCATCTTTATCCTTGTCTTCTTATATAACGGTGTCAACATCATCATCTTCCACCTCTGTATCATCAGTTTCCATAGAAGATTCACCTTCATAATCTCTTATTAATTCAAATTCATTTACTTTATAATCAACATCATTCTAACCATCAATACATTACTATGGGGTGTCGAAATAAATATTCATGTATCTTCTTTGAAATGAATTATTTAGAGTTTTCTCTAGAAAATTGTCAATTCATTTCATTCAACATTACCACATTCACTATGAATAAAGTATTTTTTATAGGATTTCATTTTTATAATGCTCCACCAATCATTTAAATCTCTTAAACCATCATAATATTTTTTGTAATTAATTTTTTGTTCTTTATGTGCCAATAAAAGTGGTTAAATTACTATAAAAAAAATTTATATTTAATTTCAAATATTCAATTACATGGATGAAGATAGAATCTTCTATCAATATCAAACCATTGATATTTAATTATTGTTAAAAAATTATATATTAGATAACATAGTTCAATTATTTCATCTATAATTCCATAAAAGTTAACTTCACTTTATCAATGATAATATCCTCTCAAGAAAGCACAATTATTCATTCATTTATTCAATTGACCATATTCACATGTAAGAAATAATAATCCAATAACTATATATTCAATAAAATATATTAAAATTTTTAGGGTGGGTACACATAATTGATTATCAACTTTATCTGCATGTTTTGATACCTGAAAAAGGAAATATAATTGGAAATATAAAAAATAATAAATATATTTCATATTTTTAAATATAAAAAAATTAATTTAGTAATCTTTGAATCCATTTGGAATAAATATGGTGTCAACATTCTTCAAGGTCATCATTTGTAATTTGTGTGGATTTTATCTTGATATAATAATCACTTAATCTATAGAAATAAATTATATTAATTTACATTTAAGAAAAATTAATGAATATATGGTAGTAGAATTCACTTTAAAATTTGTGCCATCTCTTCATAGTTGATCAGAACATATGCATGAGCATTTTGATGTTAATTATTTGAAATCTATCATTTATAAAATCCACCAAATCCAAGTTTAGTTTGATTAAAATTTATAATTTATTTTTCATTTCATCAATAACATTACCATTATATTCCTCTTGTAAATAATCTTCTACAATTGACCCTTCAACTTATTCTTCGTTTCATACCTTTTTCTAAAATTTCTAAGGGCATCTCTCATATGGGTATATCCATCAAAATTTTAATATCCCTCTACATTTTATTTCATGCAGATAATGTAATATAAATTTTTTTATTGAATCAATGAAACTCTTTAAGAAACAAATTTTAGTTTTATATAAAAATAAAACAACATATTATTTCATTCTACTACATGCATCATATTTTGTTTTCTCCACACAAGTGTCTCAAAAATGATATTTTTATTAGTTCATTCCAAATTGATGAATTCAGAAAAAATTCAATTGGTATAATCCATTCCATTATATCATGACGATAATGAATTTTTAATCTAAAAATTTAACTATTTCTAAAATATCTAGGTTAATTGGAAAAATAACTATTCAGTTGCCTCAAATCTAAAATACACCAAAATAATAATAAATATATTTTATTTTTAAATGTTTATAATCAACTTTTTTCTTCATTGACTTCTGGGGTATGTTATTTTCAAACTTCTCTTATTTTAGCCACCTTGAAATTTGGGCAATATGTAATTATGCATTTAAATTATCTTTAGTCTTTTTAGGAGTGTCTTGGAGTATATAAAATATATTATAAAAATAATTCTACCCAATATTCCTAACCTCCAACATAGGAAAAAGAAGAAAAGAAAAAAAGCCTGGGAGATCCCTAAAAATACTTTGTTCAATCTAATTGTGATCTATCCTAAATCCATCTATTTTCTACTCATTTATAGTAATTCCAAATGTTATTGGAGGTAGAATAAAATATATATTTTTAAATATATAAATGATATATATGATGGAGGTAAATCTCTTTCAATTATACATTTTCTAAAATGAATTATGTTACTCCATAAAGGGTGATCAATAAAAGAAAATTTGTGATTACAATCTAAAAAATAATGTTTTTACACATTGATGATCATAAATTCTTTATTATCACTTATAGAGTATGGATGTTATTTTTAACCATGTTTAATCCATAAATGAGATATCATATACAGAAATGTCACTAATTGTCCACATTAATATAGATTTCATTAGGAAATTCTCTTTCTCTACAACATCATATGTAGTGACACAATTACTCCATGATAAATCTAATTCATCAATCAATGGATTAAGAAATACTTCAATATTATTTTCTTGATTTCCAATCATTAATAGTGTTAAAAAGATATATGGTTCATTCGCCAACATACATGGAGGTAATTTTTAAGGAGTTATAAAGATAGGATAACAAGAATCTTTACTACCATAAGAACCAAATAGATTGAAACTATACATAGAAAGACCCAATCACATGGTACGAGAATATAAATAAAAACAAGTATATACATGGAAACAATATTTCCATGAATCATCATTAAATTATGATTTAATCTTTTAGCTACTGAAATATTGGATATGTTCCATGACATCAATGATGTCATATTCTAAGACAAAAATAAACACTGCAACCTCAAGGTAAGAGGAAAATATCTCAACTATTTACTGGGAACCAATATAGAATTCCATTTTTGATCCTCATTTTACCTCAATATTTAACATGTAGGAAAACTAACAAACTCATTTTTACCATAATATATGATGATGTCATTTGAACATGAAAAAATATTCTAATTTCCTTGCACCATAATTATGAACCATCCTCTTTCTCTCATAGAAATTGGTAGAAAACACATTTACTTCATGTAATTTAGATTTAACCATAGATAATATATAATCAAAAAATCAATTTTATATTCCATTATCTGGTTTAATATCCATATATTTTTAACCACATTAAATTTTATTATATTGAAACTAGAATATAAGATATATTCAAAAGACTTCTGTAACTCATAAAATTTAGATGGTTACAATCTATGAGTTAAATCGATATCATAATGAGTTTTTTTCAAATACTAACCCATAACCTCATGTAATAAATTTTTAACCTATGATGAATCTATAACCAAATTATTAGTATCTTCTCTAGAATTGTGTTTATCAACGTGAAACCAAAAAACATAATCATCTCAATATCCAAAATGTATTATATGACCCCAAATGTTTTCAAATGTTTTAAATCAATTTTTATCACATTTATTACATGGAAAATTAATTTTCCCTTGTAAAAACTATTCTTTTATAGATTATGTTGATGAAAAATAGCTTGAACACACTAAATATATACAATAACTATTCTAGAAACATTTAGATTCCTATTATGATTTTTTCAAATTGTGCTCGTATAATAAAGACTATTGTCTTCTTACTTATCCATATTGTTCAAAAAAATACAAATAAAAATATATCACTCATGATTAAACTGATATAAGGAAGTGACTATCCAAAATAATATAAATTCAAAAAAAATTAATTTACTTATAAATATAATAAATTATATTTCATTTAAACAAAAAAAATTTATTTTAGTATAATAACATTAAAAATAATATAAGGTAAACCTATGGGTGTGAGGAATGCTTTGATTGGAGGGTATGATGATGAAAATATAGTGAAATAATTCATGTTCCTCTGTATTCAGACTATTTGGAGGAGAGGTAGTCATGGGTTTCACTACCCATGAATGACTCTCATATAGATGGTACGAATTTTTGAGAAATTGTATTATTTCAATCCATTTATGACTTCATCCCCTCCATTATATTCATACCTAAAGGGAAAAAGAAAGCGGAGATTGGGCCAGTGGTAGAGGGATGAATTTATACACTCTTGGATTCAAACCTTTTGTATGATTGGTATTCAAGAGTGGACTTCCGAGTGATGGAAGATGAAATAGATGTGAGAGATAAAAATGACATTCTCAATGAGTATTTTCCCTTTTCAGTTCAATAAATAATTGTTATAAATTTTTTTACTGATAATCACGAATTTACATTATTATTGTTAGTAAAACATTATTTTATCTTGAAAAAAATATTGAACAAAAAAATGTAACAAAAACTCACTATGAATTTCATTTTTGTCTCTCACATATGTTTTATCTTCCATCACTCATAGGTTTACTCATGACTGCCAGTCCTCCAAATTATATTAACTTAAGGGAATCTGGATTCTTTCACTCTATCATCCCCTTCATCCATTTTTCTCAATGCTTCCCACATACACTTTTCTCATTCTTCTATTACTAATTGTGGTTATTTGTTTTTAATTATGTTTAATTATTATTAATTGTGGTCAATTATGGTTATTTATGGTTAATTGTGGAAAATTATTGTTAATTGTGGTTAATTGTAGTTAGTTGTGGTTAATTGGGGTAATTGTATCTCATTATAGGTAATTTTTACTAATTCCCTCTCATTACATGTAATGTTTTCTAATTCCCCATAATTAATTGTATCTTTTACTAATTTATTCTCATTTATAATAATTTTTATTAATTTGGACTCATCACTGGTAGTTTTTACTAATTACGGCACATTACTACTAATTATTACTAATTTACACTCATTTTCACTAATTTTCATTAATTCTCACTCACTACTGCCAATTTTTACCAATTCCTGCTCTTTTTTGCTAATTTTTTCTAATCCATTCTTGTTAGCACTAATTTTTACTAATTCACAATCACTTACACTAATTTTAACTCATTACCACTCATTACAGCTAATTTTTACCAATTCTAACTCATTTCCACTATTATTTACTAATTATCACTCATTAATAGTAATTTTTACTCATTACTAGTAATTTTTACTCATTATCGCTCAGTTCGGATAATTGTTTTTCATTACTAGTAATTTTGACTAATTACCAATCATTACGGATAATTTTTTCAAATTATGTCTTGTTACTACTCATATTTAATAATTACCAATCATTTTCAATTAGTTTTACTAATTACTTCTCATTATTAGAATTTTTTACTTATTACGACTCATTTCCACTATTTTCTAATAATTATAGCTCAATACCTATAATTTTTACTAATTACCACTCAATACCACTTTTTTTACTAATTACCACTCATTACGAGTAATTTGTACTAATTACGTCTCATTATTGTTAATTTTTAATAATTGCAACTCCTTAATGCTAATTTTTAATAATTGTTCTTCCCATTATCAATATGTTTTTTCTAAATACCACACATTACAAATAACTTTTACTAATTAAAACTCATTATTGGTAATATTTTCAAATAACCTCTAATTATCGATATTTTTTTTATTAATTATCGCACATTTCCATAATTTTTTACTAATTACTACTCATTACCGGCAATTTTTACTAATTACTTCTCATTTTTGGTAATTCTTACTAATTACCACTCATTGCCACTAATTTTTACTAATTACCACTAATGACCAAAAAGTTTTAATAATTCCATCCCATTAACACAAAATTTTACTAATTAACACTCATTACCATTAAATTTTTCTAATTCCCAAATATTTCTTCTATGTTTCACTAATTCCTACCTATTTTCACAAATGTTTACTAATTTATGCTAATTTTTTCTTATTTTTACTAATTATCACTCATTAACAGTAATTGTTACTCATTTCCACTCATTTCTACTTATTTTTACTAACTACCTCTTGTTTATGATAAAATTTTCAAATTACCACTCATTACCGATAATTTTCACTAATTACCACTTAATATCAGTAATTTTTACTAATTTCCACTCATTTTAGTTAATTTTAACTAATTAACACTCATTTCCACTAATTTTAGATAATTAACACTAATTTCGACTAGTTTTAACTACTTAACTGTCATTTATAATAATTTTAAGTAATTGCCTCTCATTTTCATAAATATTTACTATTTCCCACTCATTTATACCAATTAACCATATTTTCTACTAATATCCCATATGATCTAATAATGACCACTAATTTCTAGTAATTACCACTATATTTTATTGATTATAGAAAATTTTTCATGATTACCACTACTTTTAACTAAATGTTTCTAAATTGTTAGTATCAAACAGTAATTACTAAAAAAATTGTTAATTACTATTAATTACCAATTACTATGAATTATTATAAATCAATATAAATTATTTCCACTTATTACTAATATTAATGAATTTTTACAATGTTATATTAATTATTACTACATTTCAATCAATTATATATAGTTACTATGAATCAAAACTACATATTAATAATTAAAACTAATTATTGAAAATGAAAATTAATTATATATAATTAAAACTAAATAATTATAATTAAAAACAATTACAAATAAATAAAACCAATTAAGTCTAATTAAAACTAATTACTTATAACTAATAATAATTAAATATAATTAATAATACTAATATCTAATATAAAATTTAATAAATTAATTAAAATTTAAATACATTAAACAATTATCTAAAAAATGAATCTTTTATCTGCTGCAATTCGAGAATTTTTCATCCCCCTGAAAAATAAAAAATTTAATGGAATAAATTAAAAGGAGTTGAAGAGAACCAAGCAGAGGAGAGTAGAAGAGAGCTCAGAAGAGGAATGTGAGTTAGAAAATTAGTTTTGAGGGAATATATATAAATAAGTTATATTAGTATCAAGTGGATTATTTGTAATGGGTATTCCTTTAAACATAATATTATTTATTATAGGCCCTACCACAAATATTACACATAATAAATAAAGGTATTGGTTATAAAATAGGTATTTATGACAGGTTTCATCGCGAATACTATTCTGTAAATGCATTATTTGTGACTAGTAATAAATTCCCATTTCAAATTACCATAACAAAAAATAGTTTTTGCAACATAAGTAAATACATGGCTCAATGAATGGTTCTTGTGGTTTTGCATGTCATCATGCCAGAGGTGTTTTCAATAAGTGTGGTCTCTCATCACAACAAATTTTTTAGTCTTATTTGTAATGGGAACCAAATCCCATCACAAATAGTCCAAATGTAATGACTATTTTTGAATGGTGATAGGCCTGTTGCAAATTTATCATCATAAAACCATATTTTTTTTCTACAGTAACCCCCATTCATTTAGTGGTTCACTAATCCACTAGTTGTTGAACAATATATAAGTACCACTGAAAATATATTTTCATTTTTCCAATGTTTGGATCATGAAAAAATAACTTTGGATATGTACCGTTTGGAAGGTGAGGAGGATCAGTGGGGTACTCTTATTAAGTATATAAGGATGCAATAATTAATTGACACCATAAAGTGGGATGATTTTAAGAGATTATTTTTCAATAGGTACATCCCTCATATCCTTCATATAAAAATAGATAAGTAATTCATTGAGATCAATCAGAAGGATGATGAATCTATTGGTTCCTTTAACAAAACGTTTACAATACATACGAGGTATGCTTATGGAATTACCTTTTGATGTTCTCTGAAAGTGGTGATGGAGATTGGAGTTAACCACTAATCTCATATTTTTTACTAGAAAACGAAAATATATTTTTAATGAAACTCTAAAACCCATGGAGAAAAGAAGATAAGATTTCCTCCATGCTCAGTGTGTGGAAGGAAACAAACTTGAAATTAACTTCAGGGGACATGTAAATTTTTTTACTATAGGAAATAATATCATTGTGAAATTGATTGAAAAAGTGATGGGATGAAGTTAGATAATGATGTAAATATATAGAAAGACGCACAGAATTCACCACTAACACACCAGTGTTTCAAATATAAGGTGTATGGGAACTATGCTATCCAGTTCAAAAATATGATGGTTAATGATGATGATCAACTTAAACAACCACTTATGATGATAGAAGAGGGGGAAACCCATGCGATAACTGTTTCTAAAAATGGTTGGGATAACAAAGTGGATAATATAACACTTACCATCTACTCTAGATATACTTATTTCCTATTTGATGATTGATCTACCCATTCATTCATATTTGACGAATTTTATAATGGTATAAAAAGTCCACCCATATTATTATATGTATAATTAGAGAGAAAACCCATAATGGTATGATGATAACCACTCAAGTATATGATTCCTCTCCTGTTAGCGATTGTGGGAATGTTCTTCCTACAAATCATTTCATTCTCCCTCTAGTTGAATTTGTGGGTATCTTAGGCACGGACTAGATTTCCCTACATAAATCCCGCATCAATTTTCAAGTAATTTATGTCACATTTAATATTCCAAAAAAACATATGATCATCATTCAATGTGATTATATGTATGAACATTCGATGGATATCACATCCATTATATGGGTCTTGATTCCCAAACAGAAGGGGGGTTTATCTTATATGGTAGTGGAGAAACATGACATCAATTATATTCAAATTTTATGGGAATTTATTGATTGCTTTAGAGGATATTTTCTTAGTCTTCCAATGAATCGTAAATATTATTTTTTAATAGAACTCACACTTGGTGCCTCACTAATTTCAAAGGCTCCAAAGAGAATGGCCTTGATTGTGTTAAAAGAATTTAAGAAGTAACTCCATGAGAACCCTGATAAAGGATTCATTCTACCAAGTAAGTTTACAAGGGGTGAATTTGTTCTTTTTTAAAGAATGATGGATCAATTTGACTCTACATTGATTATTGGTATATTAACACTATCACAATCAATAATTAGTACACTCCACCTAGAATTGATGAACTATTTCATCAATTTTTCATAGCTCAATACTTTCGAAAGATTGATATTCATTATGAATATCATAAATTGAGGGTCAAGAATGAGTTTATATCTAATAAAACATACCGTATAAGTTATAAACACAATTAATTTACAGTTATTCCATTCAATCAAACTAATTCTCCCTCAATCTTCATAGATATAATGAATAGAGTCTATAGTGATTACCTTTATCAGTTTATGGTATTATTTTTAGATGATGTTCTTATCCATTCCAAAAGAAAGTAAGATAATGAATATCACATGATAATTGTACTTATGGGCTTATTTTAAGATATACTATATTAAAATTTTAAATTATATGAATTTTGGTTGCAAAAGGTTTCATTTTTTGGTCATATAATCCCAGGAGAGGGTATATTGGTAGATCCATTTGTGATGAAAGCTATTTAATGATGGTCCGAACCAACCCTAGTGAAAAATATATATATTTTTCCTAATTTATTTGGATATTATGGATAGTTTGTAAATAATTTATCTTGTTCATATAATCTAATGACCATGTTAACGAAGAATGCAGCCAAAATCCTCTTGACAGGTGAATGTGAGAAAAATATAAAAGAACTGAAGAAAACAGGAGTTAGTGAACCTATGACTACAATACCCTATATTATAGATGGGTTTGTAATCTATAGTTATGCATCCAAGAAGAGATTTGGATTTTTTTTATAATGCATTATGACATAGTTATAGATTTTTCCTTATGAAAATTGAAGGTTTATGAGAAAAAGTATCATACTCATGATTTGGTGTCAGGTATAGTAATTTATGTTATAAAGATATAGGGGGATTATCATTATGGGGAAAAGTGTGATATATATAAAAATATAAAAACATCAAAGTATATATTCACATAGAATGACTTTAATATGTTCCACAGAAGATGGTAAGAGATAATTAAAGATTATGACTACTCAATACATTACCACCATGTAAAAGTGAACATAGTGTCTTATTAGTTGAGTCAAATGGATCATGATATGTTATCAATTCTATGGATCACAAAAGATCAAATATTTTTTTTATTTTTAATGGATATATCTAGGAATCATGAATGTAGGGTAGAAATCTTATCTTCCTAAATTGAATTTTCAATCATTTATCCAAGTGATGATTATAGAGGTGCATAATGAATATGTTGAGCTACACTATAAGGTTAAAAAAATTACTCATTTTACCCTTTTTCATGATGGAATGATCTTTTTTATGAAATATGTATGTTTTCCCTCCTTATCTAATTTGAAGAATGAGTTGTGAGAGGAAGGTCATGGTTCTTCATTCTTTATTAATCGTGTAAATATAAATATTTATATTGATTAAAATAATTGTTTATTGTGGTATGGAATGAAGAGAGATATCATAGGGTGTTTATCTTGGTTCTTGTTTTGTAATCATTATAAGGCTAAGAAATAATGTATAAGGTGGTGTTATATCCATTAAACATACTAAAATGTAAATGGGAAATCATCACCTAAGAATTTTTAGTTAAACTCTCCAAAACATCTAAAAGAAACAATTATATATTAATTATAGTAGATCACCTAAAAGGTGATCAATCTTTATCACTATAAGAAAATATTTCTCATCAGATTCGACGGGAAAGCTATATATTACGAATGTTGTAAGGTTTCATTGAGTACCATATTCAATTTTTTCTAATTGGGATCCGAGGATTTACTTAATCTGAAGAAGTATTTAGAAATATCTTGATATGTAGTTGAGTTTTAGTATTTCATATCATCCTCCACTAGATGGTCAATCTAAGAAAATAATTCAATATTTATATGCTATGTAGAGATATTTTCCTCTATATTTTAAAGATGTTTCGGATCAACACCTTATTCTAGTTGAGTTTTCATACCAAAAATAACTTTTACTCAAGAATCGTGATGGATCTTTATGAATCCTTCTATTTAAAAAAGTATAGATCTCCAATGTTATAGAATAATTTTGTAGAAAAAAAGGTATTTATACATGAAATAACTAAATAAATGTTAGATATGGTTAGATCCATTCAACAACACTTATGGTCAAAACAATGTTGATAAAAACGTTATGATGATAATCATCGACGTGATTAGAAGTTAGAGGTTTGTGAGAATCAGTTTCTATGAATTTATTCACAGAAAAAAAGGTTAAACTAAAAACTAATAATATTCATCCTTCTAAAATATTTGATCATATCAGGAAAGTAGAGTATCATTTGGCACATCCACCATACCTCTCTCGGGTTCATGATGTGTTCCTTGTATCTATGATGAGGATATACATGCCTAACTCATCACATGTACATAACATTATGGTTTCACCTCTTGAGCATGATCTTTCTTATATGATAAAATAGGTGGATATTTGTTATCATATAAATAATGTCCAAAAAATACCTCTCATATGTTAAATGGTTTGTGGTGAAACTACTTGCTCGAGTGTAACGTCTCGACCCGACTTACCATACAACTCGGTAGCCAGACCGGTCGCCACATGGACTCAAGAGCATCTCCCCAAACACCAGAGGCTGCCGACTAGCAGCGAGGGACTAGGTGAGTCTATGGGGAGACTATTCCTTCATTATCAAAGCATCACAGCAGAATTATAAACATATAATAGCAGTAGAAGGAAACCAGTATACAACACATAAACAACAGAAATATAGAACAAATAGAAGGATCTGACATATATGTAATGGTGCAAATGGTACGAAAGTATAGAGAATAGAAAAAGATAGTACAAGTCAGTACAGTATAGTAAAATTGTACAAAACACCAAAAAGAAACCAAAACTATCCCCTATCGCATCAAAAGCCTCAGCTTGGTCCTGTGCACCCCTACTCCAAGCAGCAAGTCATGTACTTGTACTAGGGCCTTTTTGCTTTTCTTTACCTGCAACCATAAAATCTTTTTGGGTCCAAAAACATGACCCAAACAGGGTGTGAGATTGAATCCCAGTAGGAAACCACCAAAGAACCGTGCTAATCTGTCAGTGAAAATATAAAACTGCAGTGTAATATGGAAAGAAATAAACAAGAAAGACCTACCCAAGCTTGTACTTTGGCTTGGCATCACTTCAAGGATCCATTAAATTCATTCACCATTTCATTCAAGTGTTCAACCATTCCTTGAACCAATTCCTAGATTACTCAATTCGGAAACCAGGCATTGTTCAAGGAGAAAATCCACCAACACCCAACAAGCCCATTTTGGTGAACCTCTAGGAACCCGACATCGCTCTACAAGCCTGTTCTGGTGAACCTCCTAGGTACCCAACATCCCTCTAGGTGTGGTATAGTTCGTCATATGAGCCCATCCACGGAATCCTATAAATAAGATCTGGATATCGTCGATGACATATCATTCCCTGTTGAGGCCTTCCATGACATCTTATACTAGATCTATGATTCACTTGGAATTTCAGTAACAAGTCTTTTATGACTCTGTCCATGGAAACTCACATTGGTTCCATGGTTTACCCTTGACTTTGTTTCACATTTAAAACAACTAAAAATCATTTAACTCACATGGGCTAGTAAATCAAGAATTAGCGTACATGGGTAAAGGGGAAAAACTCCATCCCATACCTGAAACCATTTCAATTACAATTTCATATAATTACAATTCCATTCATATTCAATTTCCATTTTTAACAACCCCCAAGGGAAAGGAAAAACATCCAAGGTCAAAAACCCCTAAAAGATTCATTCAAGGAAACACACCCGAAGGGTGGTTCCTATCCAAGGTATACAACCAAACTCATGAACATACCATCCTATTTATATTACCTACAACACACTACATAACAACAGGGTAAAATTTCAAGTTCAAGCGACACCCTAAAAGTGGGTGTGCGGAACTTCGGCATATATAAATAGCTTGACAATCAGCGAAAAGCACGAGACCACCTACCTTAGTCTCGTACTAGATAGATCTTCTAGTATCAGGCTCTGATTCTTCCCTGTTTGGGGGAAATCTGAAGAACAGACGAATAACAATAAATTAAGGCACATAAGCCTTAATTCAATCTGCGTTCGTTTAACCAGAAGAATCGAGAAGGATGTAAAACTAATTGAGTACTTACTGTTGTGGATCTAACCAGATGAACGATGTTCAAAATGGAGATCGGATGAAGGAGCACAATAAAAATCCCTTTAAAGCCCCTTTAGATATTTCCCAAGCATCTCCCCCTGATGTGCAGTTGAATAAGAATAGAATTGATTAGGAATTATAAAAAATTAATTAGTTTAATTAAAAATGAATAAAATTTCAAAACACAGCAGGTCGCAGGGTTTACCTGCACGGTTTGACAAACCGTGCGGAGACCGTGCGGACCTTACTGGAAGGAAAGGGGCAACCGCATGACCACACCGCACGATTTCCTCAAACCGTGCATAGGCCATTCCCCTGCCTCTGTCAGGTCTGCACCAAGGTGCATTGTTTACCACAGCGATGCGCAAACCATGTTCCAGGCCATTGTTCGCCTAAAACTTGGTTCCATCCTCCGAACAAGCCCCGGACACCACCGTAACCCCCTCGGCGATGTTATGCATCCACATTATACCTCAACGGAAAGGTTAAACTAAAACGAAATGGATAAGTACCTCATATAAAAACCTAGGTTCTTACCATCTTCCCCTCTTATAGTAATTCATCCCCGAATTACTCTTTAAAAGGTGGTCAAGATTCGTCTATGAACAACTCTAGCCACTGATCACGTACGTCAGCCTCCCTCTCCCAAGTCTCGTCCTGTAAACGGTTGGGCTGCCATAGCACCCATACTAGAGGAACTGATAGACCTCAGAGAACCTCCGTGCTTCTATCAATGGTATGGATCAGATTCTCCTCAAAGGATGAATCTACTTGATGCTCGACCTCCTTGGGCTGGAAGGTATGAGACGGGTCTGAATAGTGTCGCTGTAACTGAGAAACATGGAATACATCATGCATTGCTCGGTACCTCGAAGGTAACTGCAACCGATAGGCTACTGACCCCACCCTCTCTAGAATCTCAAAAGGGCCAACAAATCTAGGTGACAACTTACCCTTTATTCTGATCAGCCTGTGTCCGAGCCTCAGTGAAACACACAAGAAAACCTGATCCCCGACCTCAAACTCTAGAGGTCATCTGCGGCGATCAGCATATGACTTCTGATGATACTGTGTGGTAGCCATACACTTCTGTATCAACTAGACCTAGTGAGATGTCTCATAAACAAGACGGTGTCCCAGTAATGTTGCCTCGCCTACCTCTAACTAGCACAGGAGTGATCGGCATGGCCTACCATTAAAATCCTCGTACGGTTCCATATGTATAGTCACCTGATAACTGTTGTTATATGAAAACTCAACTAGGGGAATATGCTTCTCCTAAGAGCACCCATAATCTAGGACTCATGCTCGCAGCATTTCCTCTAGCACTTGTATGGTATGCTCTGACTGGCCATCAGTATGAGGGTGGAATGATGTGCTCAGGAGCTCCTATGTACCCAGCACCCTTTAAAGACTCTTCCAGAAACATGACATAAAACGAGAATCCCTATCTGAAACAATGGCGTGCGGGACCCCATGGAGTCGTACTATCTCTCAGATATATAACCTTCCCAGCTCATCCACACTGAAGGTATCCTTGATTGGGAGGAAATGAGAATCCTTCGTGAGCCTATCAAACACAACACACATAGAATCATTACCTCTAGGTGACCTCAGAAACCCAGTCATGAAATCCATTGCAACATAATCCCATTTCCACTCTGGGATAGGTAACTGCTATAAAAGCCCAGCTGGCCGCTGGTGTTCTGCCTTCACCAGCTGACAAGTGGAACATCTTGTGATGAAACTAGCCACTTCCCTCTTCATACCCGGCCACCAGTATTGTCGGCGCAATTCATGATACATCTTAGTGACTCCTGGATGAACTTACCAAACTGAAGCATGAAACTCCCTCATCATATCCTCTCTAACATCCACAGGAACCCATACACGTCCATGGATATGAGGAACTTAATCCTCTCCTATCGTCCAACCAGGAATAGGTTCCTCACCTGACACACCTTCCCGTAGAACTAGGCCTTCCGAATCTGGTAGTTGTCTCATCCTTACTCAACCCAAGAGGGTAGAAGTCACAGGTAAGGATGATAGAAAAGACTTCCCTTGGCTATTCTGCACATCAAGATGCGTCTCAGAGAACAAGGACATAAGATTCCATTCATTACTAGCCTGTTTCACAACCTGTATTTGAGTCTTCCTGCTCAATACATCGACCACAACATTTCCCTTACCAGGCGTATAAGCTAGCACGAAATAAAAGGACTTTAGGTACTCCACCCACCATCGTTGACTAAGATTCAGATCACGCTGAGTAAAGATGTATTTGAGGCTCTTGTGCTCTGTGTACACCACAAAACGCTCTCCCAATAAATATTGTCTCCATCATCGCATCGCATAAACAACAACTACTAGCTCAAGATCATGCATCGGATAATTCTTCTTGTGTGGCCTCAACTGCTGAGATCCGTACGCCACGACTCTATCTCCCTTTATCAACATTGCACCCAGCCCAATACCTGAAGCATCATTATAGACCGTGTAAATCTTGCCCTGTTCTTGTAGTATCAGAACTGGTTCTGATGTCATCCTTCATTTCAGATCCTGAAAGGCTTCTTCACAAGCATTTGTCCATACAAATTTCATGCCCTTCTTAGTCAGTCATGTCAATGGCACTGCTATGTGTGAGAAATCTTGTATGAAACGATGATAATAACCAAAAAGACCCATGAAACTTCGTATGTAAAATAAATTCTTGGGTTGTTCCGAAGAAACCACTGCTAACTAGGTCTACAGACACTCCTGTCTCAGAGATAACATGGCCCAAAAAGTGAATCTGATCCATCCAAAAGTGTCACTTAGTAAGATCTACATATATCTGATGCTCACTTAGTGTATTTAGGACGATCTCAAGATGATTGGCATGGTCGTT
The DNA here is from genome assembly GCA_963277665.1 of Viscum album. Lineage (NCBI taxonomy): Eukaryota > Viridiplantae > Streptophyta > Magnoliopsida > Santalales > Viscaceae > Viscum > Viscum album. The sequence goes on along the minus strand of OY728157.1, from coordinate 36,176,346 downwards.
TAGATTTTGAGAATACACCAAAAAATCATCCACAAAAACCACGATGAATGAATCCAAATAAGTATGGAACATGCAATTCATTAAATCCATGAAGATCGTTGGTGCATTCATAACACCGAATGGCATATCTAGATACTCATACAAACCATACATTCTTCAAAAAATTGTACAAGGTATGTCTGCAGGTTGAACATGCACCTTGTATTACCATGATCTCAAATCAATTTTTGAGAACACCCTAGCTCCTCAAAGCTGATCAAATAGGTCATCTATCTGTGGCAAGGGATATTGGTTTTTAACCATCAGTTGGTTCGGCTTTCAATAGTCTACAAACATCCGAAGAGTCTAGTCCTCATTTTTCACAAAAGGACCGGAAAACCCCACGAAGAAGTACTGGGTCGAATAAACCGTTTTTCCTCCAAATACATGAGATGTTTCCTGAGCTCTTGAAACTCCGTCATATCCATCCTATAAGGAGGAATGGATACTAGTGTAGTTCCTAGCACTAGCCCAATGGATAATTCCACCTCTCTCTTAGGAGTTAAACATGAAAAGTCTTCAGGCTAAACATCCCTGAAGCGCTCACCTACCGGAGGAAGGTCTGTCTGACTCACTCCCTGATCATCTAGAAACAAATTAGCGATCTGGGCTTTCATCCCGCATGGCCCACGATGCTCTAGTCTAGCTCGGCTTTCCTAGAGATCCCACTCACCCTTAAGAGTAAACATTGCACCCTCTTGTGATGTGAAAATCATCCTCCGACAGTAACAATCAATGTAGGCTCGGTAAGATACTAGCCAGTCCATACCGAAAATGACATCAAAACCTGTCATTTCGAGAACATAAAGATCCCAGACGAAGTGACACCCTCCTACTACAAGGGAACACCCTATTCACTTACGTACAACCTCTTACCTAACTCTTAGTGGTGTGTATAGCATCACTACTGGAAATCGGATCTTTCCCAACACTTATATACACCCTTTCCCAGCGGTTCTCCCAAACCGTTGGGAAAGGGGGGTCTTTCCCAATGGTTTGGGAGAACCGGTGGGAAAGGGGCCTCAAAACACCCCTTTCCCAACGGTTTGGGAGAACCGTTGGGAAAGACCCCCCCCCCCCCTTTCCCAACGGTTTGGGAGAACCGTTGGGAAAGACCCCCCCCCCTTCCCAACGGTTTGGGAGAACCGTTGGGAAAGACCCCCTCAAAACACCCCTTTCCCAATGGTTTTGGAGAACCGTTGGGAAAGACCCCCCCTTTCCCAACAGTTTGGGAGAACCGTTGGGAAAGACCCACTCAAAACACCCCTTTCCCAACGGTTTGGGAGAACCGTTGGGAAAGACCCCCTCAAAATCCAGCATTCACCCCTGGAAATTATCACCTATCCCAACGGTTTTGAAAACTGTTGGGATAGATTCTTTGATTTCTTCCAGGTCTACTACCCGAGAACATTATATAAATATAAATTTTTAATAATTATGATAATACATATATATATTTATGAATTTATATTTATAAAAGTTATGTTAGGTTAGTGGTTAATGCGTTTAATTATAAACGGGGGGTTGTGGGATCAAATCTCACCACATGTTTTTTTTTGAAATTCATATACCAACGGTTTTATAACCGTTGGAATAGATTTTCATATTACTTATACCAACGGTTTTAAAAACCATTGGGATAGGTCTATACCAACGGTTTTCCCAAAACCGTTGGTATAGACCTATCCCAACGGCTTACTTCGCAATGGTTCTCCAAACCGTTGGTATAGGTTAGTATTATACTAGTGCATCAAGACGCCATCAGATGACAACACAACTAGCCCAAGGCTTTTCACTATAGGCACATATATAAAACTGTGTGATGCACCTGTATCAAAGAGGGAAGATGAAATAATAGATGCTACTAAGATTGTACCTCTCACCATAGACGGTCATGCTCCCTAATCATCGGAAGTAGGCTGCCATGCCTACATCTGGCCTGAACCACGACCCTGTGATACAACCTCACTACCCAGAGCTGGCTCGCTCTGACGTCTCGGTGTACCCTCTTCCTGGCTACCTCTTCCACGACCACTACCTTGGCCTGATCAGCTAGTCGCACCCCAACTCCCTATCTGATGAGAAGTTGTCGACCCTGCTCTTGCATATGGAGTCGGTGCGGACCCTCTATCCCTGGCTGCTGGTGGAAACGTTCAACAGAAACATTGAAGATGACCCATCTTTCCACATGATCGGCACTCGACTGTGTCCCTCGGACACTGCGGCTTCCTGTGTCCCAGCCTACCGCATTGGTAGCACCTCAGATTGCTACCCGAAGAAAGGTTCTTACTACTAGAATCACCATGTGGAATCTTTAGATGATGCTTCCTACTAACAGTCGATGTAGTACCTGATCTCGATACCAAACCGCTCTGGCTCTCACCTCTAGCCTCTCTCAGGTTACGTTCTGTGATTACCGCCTGGTTCACAATTCCATAAATGATAGTCAACCCGAAGAAATTTACCTAGGATCGGATTTCATATCTCATACCATCCTCAAAACGTCTGGCCCTTGACAGCTCATCGCCCATCAGGATAGGTGCGAAGCACTGAAGCTCAGTAAAACAGGCTGAGTGTTCCATCACTGATAGCATGCCCTTTACAGATTCATAAACTCCGATGATCGATCGGCCCTCAAAATCTCATTATAAATGAAATCATAGAAGGTCGTATAAAACTCTATCCAAGCCACCTCCCGATGATGATCTGACTGGGTGATCACGTCCCACCACCACTTGGCGGAATCACGCATCATGTATGTAGAGAGCTTGACCCTCCTCTATGGAGGCATCTCCAAATGATCAAAGATAGATAGTATCACCTATAACCAAGACTCTACATCTTGTGGTCCGCCATCCCCTGAAAATGTAGGCGGATACTGCTGCTGAAACTCACGTGTCAACTCTGACATAGTCGGGGTAGGTCGCGGTGCTCCCTGAACGGTCTGCATAAAACGCAACAAGCTCTCAAGGAACTGTACCTCAGCACCTGTGTCTGGAAGAATCAATGGTGTCACAGTTGGCACAACTGGAGATTCCTCTAGTAGCCCATGTCCTACCATCTCCAGAACATGGTCATCGCCGCTCTCCTGACGTACAACTGGAGGTCACCGTGGTTGAATGACTCCGCAATGCCATACACACGCCTCAGTTCAATATTTTTAACGAGATTCGAAACTCATGAGCACATGAACCTGGACAGGACAGGTCAATACCTTCCTAAAAACCATGTCAACCCATAGCGTGCTTCTAAATCCAGAACTGCATAAGGAACAGTCACAAAAAACTACTAGAGTCACTACCTCTTTCCCACTCAGAATCCGAGTCTAGGTCAGGCTCTATTTTCCAAAATTCACTCTTTTAACATACCTTTGTTCAAAAGCATTAACCAATGGTCCACCAAGTTCTGATCCCTAAGGGCCTATAATACCTCATGAATCAAAATTTGATGCCCAGATTACCATGAAATTTAATTTCATTTAGCATTTACATCCCATTGGTGTGTCATTTCCCAATCCATAAGGGCACATACTCTTTATGAATTGAAAAATGACGTCAGTCTTCATTCATTGCACCAAATGTAACACGACAGTACGAACACCTACTAATCAACTATCAAAACAGCATGCAAAAGTTATCAAAACACCTATCACAACAGCATGAAATTTCTAATGCATCCTAGATAGCATAGAATAATGCATGGCATGTGATTTTTATCAAGGTGCCTATATGATGCATGAGATGGAAAAACCTCCTCTCATCGGGTTGCAATGAAATAGAACCCAAAATAACATAAATAGTATCATAAAAACCAATGTGTCTCTCCCATCGGTGAAACCGGAACAATTGTAATATTCAATACCCAAAACACAATTCCATATGAGGCAACTTGGATTTTCCCTGAACGCAGGTTTGCAACTCTCGGGCACAATTAATTACCAAAGTCCCTTCCCTTCCTACTACTGTCTATAGTCGCCAAATAATAAGTCAAATAAGAAAAATAAATCCCTATTATACGACTTTGTAACATCCTAACCCAACTTACCATACATCCTGATAGCTGGAATGGTCGCCACATGGCCTCAAGCGCATCTCCTCAAACGCCAGAGGCTGCCGACTAGCAGTGAGGGCCTAAGTGATTCCATGGGGAGAATATTCCTTCATTACTAATGAATCACTGTGGAATTATAAACATACAATAGAGGAAGAAGGTAACCAGTAGACAACCCATAGACGGCAGAAAAAGTGAACAAATAGAAGGATCTGACATATATGTAATGGTGAAAATGGTAAGAGAGCCTAGAAAACAGCCAAAGATAGTAAAATTCACTATAGTATAGTACAAGTGTACAAAACACCAAAAAAAAACCAAAAGTATCCCCTGTCGCATCAAAAGCCTCAGCTTGGTCCCATGCGCCCCTACTCCGAGCAGCAAGTCATGTACCAGTACTAGGGCATTTTCCCTTCTCATTACCTGCAACCATAAAATATGCTTGGGTCCAAAAACATGACCCAAAAAGGGTGTGATATTGAATCCCAGTAGGCAACCGCTAAAGATCCGTGCTAATTTTTTAGTGAATATATAAAACAGTAGTGTAATATGGAAAGCAGTAAACAAACAAGATAGACCCAAGCTTGTGCTTGGTCTTGTCGTCGCTTCAAGGATCCATTCCATTCGTTAACCATTTCATTCAAGTGTTCAATCATTCCTTGAACCTGTTCCTAGATTACTCAATTCGGAAACCAGACATCGTTCAAGGAGAAAATCCACCAACACCCTACACGCCCGTTCCAGTGAACCTCTAGGAACCCGACATCGCTCTACAAGCCCGTTCCAGTGAACCTCCTAGGTACCCAGCCTCGCTCTAGGTTCGGTATAGTCTGTCATCTGAGCCCGTCCCTAGAATCCTATAAATAAGATCCAGCTATCACCCATGACATATCAAGCCCTGTTGAGTCCATCCATGGCATCTCATATTGTATCCATGATTCACTCGGCATTTCAGTAACAAGTCTCATATTAGTCCGTCCATGGAAACTCACATTGGTTCCATGGTTCACCCATGACATTGTTTCACATTTAAAACATCTCAAAAGAATTTAAATAATGTGGGATAGCAATTAAAGAATTAGAATACATGGGTAAAGGGGAAAAACTCCATCCCATACCCGAAACCATTTCAATTACATTTTCATCTGATTGCAATTCTATTCATATTCAATTTCCATTTTAAACAACCCACAAGGGAAAGGAAAAAACATCCTGGCTCAAAAACCTCTAAAAGAGTCATTCAAGGAAACACACCTAAAGGGTGGTTCCTATATAAGGTATAAAACCTAACTCACGCACATACCATCCTATTAAGATTACCTACAACAAGCTAGGTAACAAAAGGGTAAAATTCCAGGTTCAAGCGACACCCCAAAAGTGGGCGTGCTTCACTCTGACATATATAAATAGCTTGACAATCTGTGAAAAGCACGAGACCACCTACCTTAGGCTCGTACTAGATAGATAGTCCAGTATCAGGCTCTGATTCGTCCCGGTTTGGGATATATATGAAGAACAGACGAAGAGCGTGAAATTAGGGCATATACGCCTTAATTCAATCTGAATTCGTTGTAACCAGAAGAATCTAGAAGGATTAAAAAGGAATTGAGGACTTATCATTTTGGATCTAATGAGATTAACGGCGTTCGTAACGGATATTGGACGAATGAGGAGGATCAAAATCCCTCCGAAGCCTTTTGAGAGCATTCCAAAGTGTCTCCCCCTGCTGTGTGTTTGAAGAAGAATAGAATAGATTAGGCTTTATAAAAATTTAATTAATTTAATTAAAAATTAATAAAATTTTAAAACACAGCAGCTCGCACGGTTTACCCACACGGTTTGACAAACTATGTGGAGACCATGCGAACCTTACTGGAAGGGAAGGGGCAACCGCACGGCCACACCACACAGTTTCCTAAAACAGTGTGCAGGTCGTTCCCCTGCCTCTATCAGGCCTGCACCAAGGCACACAGTTTACCCAGGCCATGTACAAACTATGTGCCAGGCCATTTTTTAAATAAAACTTGGTTTCGGCCTCCGAAAAAGCCCCGGACACCTCCGTAACCCCCTCGGCCAAGTTACGCACCCACATTATCCCTCAATAGAAAAGCAAAACTGAAAAGTAAAGGATCCTTACTTCATAGGAAAACCCAGGTTCTTACATCGAGGAAGCTATGTTGAAACCCGATGATGTAATGATGTAGAATTATCCACATTTTTTTATATTAGAGTAAGGAATTTCAAGAGATAAAATCATTTTAATGGAGTTTAACGTAACATATTGACACTTTATTTTTTTGAATAAATTTAATTTTTTTGATAACTTGTGTTACATGAAACATCGAATTTAACATGTGTTACAAAGAACACCAATTATATATCTCATTACATGCTACACTTAACTTAAAAAAAATAGAATATTTAAATATTATTATATTATAGTTATCACCTAGCCATTGGAATGGAGAGAATGAATAGTATTAACTGAAATATAAAAATATTTGTTTCTCACCTATATATACAATGAATTATTTGGTTTTCTATTAATTATTAATGAAAATAAAACCCATTTTGAAATAAATAAAATCATTTTATGAAAAAAAAAATCATTGACATGTTTTATTATAAAAATTAGATCTATTTTTTTTAATTATTTTTTGAAAAATATATATTATATATTCATTCATTTATTTTAAAATTTATCTTATGTGTTTTCTAGGAATGAGATAAGAATAAATCAAATATTATTATCAAAAGTTTTATTTTTCAAAAAATATTTTTCATATTATTTCACGCAATTATTTTTGAAAAACAAATTTGAATTTTTTTAAAACAAAATTTAAAAAATTCAATTCAGTTATGAAATAATTTTGTTTAAATAATCATATACTTAATTTATTTAAATTTTATGAGATGTTCAATTTTTCATTGAATAGTGAAGAGTAGTGGCTTTTATTACAATTTTTTTTTCTTTTAAAGCATTAAAAAAATTCTAATATGGTTTTAAAAGTAAAATTATTTAAATTATATATTTATTAATTAAATTCATTTAATTTTAATAAATTCCATATTGAATTTTGATATAATAACTTTTTAAGATTTTGAACATTTTCTATTTGGAAAACTTCTTTCTCATCACATTTGTGGGTTAAATAATTGATATTTAATAATAATAATTGATATTTAATAATAATTTCATCATAATTATTGAACATTGTGAATTGTAAAAATAGAAAACATTAATTATCGAGGGTATTGATAAAACAGGTTTACTTGGGGATAAACTAATAAAATTATGGGGTAAAATGACCAAAAGAATTCTTCAAACATACTTTAATGGACATATTTATACCTTATCACCACTAAGATTCGATAATACCCTATTTTAGTGTCTTTTTTCATGTGAAAAACCTGAGAACCTATTTTTCATTTAAAAATTTATATGTGTGCCACTCACCTCGCTTATAAAGTACACCCCTTATCTTATCCTCTACACACTTCCAAAACCATTTGTATCTGACAATTCCTATGAAAACATATTATTTAATTCAATAATATTATCCTAGAATCCTTATTTTTTTCAAAAAGAAACACTGTTAAATATTTTGGTGTATATCTAAGTAGGATACCTGAAGAAGTGGTAATGATCTTCAACGAGGATTTTTATTTTACTTCATCCTCCAACACCATAAATTTTTATTAAAATATATTGATATAATAATCTCAATATCATCCATATAATAATATTTTTTATTATATTTTTATGATGTATTACCTTCTTTACTTTAAAAAATTGGTATATGAAATCATCATTCGTGTGTATGGTAGAATACCACCTCACAAACTGATGTTATTAATTTTCTATCACCCCCTCTCATGGATGGATATAATCATTGATTAAATGATTACATATGATTATTTTTAAATTATTATACTTTGTTATTATTTTGTAAAATTTACCTTTTTTACTTTTCATTATTTGAGAAAGTGACAACATTGCCCGTGTGTAGGGCGTACAATTGCCTCGTGAAGCTATATGATTCATTAATGATTTACATGGAAGGTAATAAAGATGGTTTTAAGGAAAATATGCGATATATATGACATAAAAGTTATTATTTATTGTTAATATATTATATACCAATCTTTCTTCCAACCTACCAAAAAATTTAAACTACACTGATGTGTATATGTGACCTACCATCTTCGTAAATGATGTATTTAATCATCAGTTTCTAACATTTATAGATTATAATAAATCTAGATATACTGAATATATATTATATTTATATCAATTTAAAAATTATTATTATTATAGAATCATGATCAAATTAAGAGGTCCTAAAATATAAAATAAAAACATACATGAAAAACAAAGTAATTATTACTTGAAACCTGACTTTAACATAGAATTGTTTATAAAAAGGTAATAAAATGACATCAATAAATCAATTATGGAATTATATAAATAATAATGGTACTGTAATATATTTATAAAAAATTATTTATTATATAAGAGGTTATAATGAGTATGCCAAATTTGAGACTTATATTAATGGATTTTCATCTCACATTTTTTACTTCAATTAGATACATGCCATATTCACCACCTCTTTATTTTATATGGTATATAGACTTCCCAATAATGTATTTTATGATAATTATCAAAAAAAATATGGGGATTTTCAAATCCATTTGAGCGTCTTTCTTTTATGGGGTATACGGTTCAAAAAATACCAAAGTAATATGGGATTTTAGACTCAATTTTCCTTCTTTATGAAATATGTTGTGCTATGCACCTATATTAGTTATTAGGTGTATATAAGACCCCTTTAACATGTTATATCTTTAATATCTTTCTATTATCATTATTTTAGATTTTATTAAATATTATTATCTTAATTGGATTATGATTCAATTTTTCTAATGTGTTAATGTGGTTATGATACAATCTCATCATTTATCAAGATTGTTTATGTTTATGCTTCGGATAATAAAATATTATCATCCATCTGTAAATAAACTCACTAATTTTTTTATACTTTAGTTATATTATTAAAATACATATTACCTTTTAGTTTACATTCTTTAGGTAATTAATATTCCAAGATAAATTTTTTAATGAGATATAAAATTATTTCTCATTTTTATTGAAACCCCTTTTTTCTTCGATATATATTTTTTATACAACCGCTTTCATAAATCATTTAAAATTCCCCAAAAGATTTATTAATGAATTATTTCCCATGTTCCAATTTTTTGAAATTTTTTTATAAGGAGTTTTAATGTCATTTTCAAGACAAGGATCATTTGGATTTTATAAAAAATATATAATTAATCATTGTTTTAAGGTGTATGAAATTTAAAACCATCATGAACCATAAATATTTTAAGGATTCCTTTATAATTTGATTTTTTTTTATTTTCGAAGAAACAATTTTTATTTTTTTTAAAATTAATTCCAAATTCGAATGGATATTTTCCTAAAAAATGTTTTAAATTATTTTTAAATCTTCCATTATATGTTTCTAATGGTATTATCAAATCAAATTATTTTGAAATTGGTTTATGAATTAAATAGTGTTTTTCAATGTGGAAACTATATTTTCCTCCACAAATATTCTTATTAATCTTTCAAAATAATTTTTCTTATAATGTTCTATCCTTTTATGATAATTATGTTTTACTAAGGATATGATCCAAGGATACCATTCATTTTCATACTCTAAATGGTTTGTGATTATGATGAGAATATATTTTTTAAAACAATATCTCTTCCATAGGTTATAATATGTTAAAATTTTTAGGAATCCCACTTCTTTTTCCATGGGTTAGGTTTTTAGGAAATGATGAAATGTTTATGAAATTTTTTTCATTCCCATAAGTTATATTGTGATGAAATGTTTCAGATACCCACTTCTTTTCAATGGTTATAATAAGTTTCATTTTTTACATTATTATGGAACATGAATGTATAATTTTAATAATAAATTATTGGTGGTACCCATATCTCCCTCTAATAAATTAGGAAAATATTGATATATCATGAGATAAATAAGACTATAATTAGGATTTAACCCAATTCTGTAAGGGAATTTGTCAACTATGATAGACTTAGGAGTGAACTATAACAACTCTGATGGTTTGGGGAATTAACTCATTCCACTAATAAGGAAATTATTTTCTAGACTTATGTGTATTCCACAAATATATGTATTATTCCAATGTTATATTCTCATAGTTTATGTTCATTGATTCCATTTTGATTCATGTGTTTTGAACTATCCATATTTATGCCATAGATCATGTTTAAGATCTATAAGATTATTGTTATTGTTTTGAAATGTTATTCCCATACTCGCAAACCATTATACTCCGGATATGTTGATATCTCCCCAGTTAACCCACGTTGAGCATCTAAGATCACCCTTTCATATGTTACCTTCCACCCATTTATGACAAACTATATTATGTATGATTTCCATAATAATGGTCATTGTAATTATTAACATAATATGAGATTATTTTTATCACTTATTTACTAGTTATTTATGTTCTCGAGTTTCTAATGGAAATGTACCTTTATGATCCTCTGGAAGGTGTTTGTGTAATATAATAAAAAATTATCTAAAAGCATGTAATATTTCTATATCATAAGTTTCATTATTTACAATTTTTTATTGATCCTAATTATTGGTTATTAAATAGTATTCGATATGGTTAAGAATATGGTCCATATAGATCAATAATTACTGATTTGGGGTTATGCATGGGTGACCCATATAATTTTTTATGGATCGTTGAATAGATATTAGATGAGGTCATAATCAATGATATTATTGGGTATTATACATATTAAGAGTCCAAAATGTTTTTTCACCTTCTATTTTTTGATAACTACATAAGGAAGTATAACTTAAGTCATAGGTAATATAAAACATGGGGGAATAGTTTGGACTTACTTATGGATATTTATTTCTAGTATAGCCTAGTAGATGAGTTAGGTGAAGTTGGATTAGAGGCGTACACAAAATTGGATTCACATATGTATATGGATCATTGATGGGGTAATTTTGATGGGATCATCATTGAGAGTATGGTTGGGGCATAAACATAAGGGGGAGGTTGAAATATATATATCTATCTCACTAATTCGACAAAGAGGTCAACTAGATACTAGGGATGTAAATATACTCATTTTGGGATATCTAAGATGATCGTCATGATCCAAGAAATTTATTATAAAATCCAAAAGATATAGATCCTCATTATCTTGGGCATACGTGATTATATACATCCATAGGGCCAATAGATTTTGGTAAGAAAACTAAGAAATGTCTATTTTCAATGAAGTATATGATTGGTGGGGAGATAATTGATGTACATAAATGAACCATGTATCTTATGAGGCAATAGGGGAGGCCTTGGTAGAGTGGGTTTTAAGGATTTTGACCTTGGAATATAGAATCTAGTATGTTCATGAAAACAATTCTCCTAATTAGATGTCATGTGTAGTTGAAGGGGTCTAAAGGTGACACAAATACCCATTGTATAGTTCTTTAAATATGTGACCAATAATAGATATAATCATTCATAATCAATGACCATTTTTAGGAGACCAAAATATAATTTACAAAACCTTATTTTTTTGTAAATTAGGGGTTCAAATAAGAGGGAAATGTATGTTGATAACACACAATTCTTGGATACAAATTCTGAAAATTCTTAAGTGGATAGAGATCTATGGAGGTGTATAACGAAATTACCTTCCAGGATACATTATAAAGGTGGATCATTAAAGGTAATGTGTAAGAGAATAATTATTATAAAATTCATACACATTGATCCTCCCATTTTCCAGATGATAAAATATAATGGTTACCAGATATGTTTCTGTGATGGATCAAAACAATAAAACACATTATAAATAATGTGATTTATCTTTCTGAGTACATACCAAAGAGACATTAACAGAGTCTTATCTCTCTATCATTATCTCCAAGTTCAAGATTATGTATTTATATGAAATTATTTGTCATCTCCCTCCCAAAATATATAGATTTAAATGATATATAATGTATTGAATAATGATCATTTCATCCCTATCAAGTGATAATACTATGTGGATGTAATGAATTACCATCAAAATGGAACAAATCACTATTCTCCTATGATTAACTTATGCATCATTGAAATATATTCATGTTTATGTTTAAAATAATGGATGGTCATGGTGGAATTACCGTTCCATGATGGATTTTCACTATTCTACAATAGAATATTTCCCATCCATGAGGATATTGTTTGTCTATGAAGAAGTTTTAGATATAGATCATAAGAGTTTAAATATAAGTTTAAAAAAATCAGAACATGAGAAAAATGATATAGTTTTAACATCATAGGTATTATGACTATGATACACTAACACCCTGTGAATGAAAAAAATGGCTAGGTGCATTGAGTGGGAAGGATCAAAAAATTGTATCCATTATGGAGATGGAAAAGGATCTAATATTCATGTATTTTGTAATTTTAGATATATAAATTATTTGGGAATGGGAAATAACATTCTTTTTCCAAGTTATATACTATCTATTTTTACAGGAAATGATAAATAAGTACTTAAATTTTGGAAAGGATCTGCTCAATAATATTAAGTCCATGAAATATGGGAGAATTAAGGACTAAATCTATTCTAATGGAGTTTTGAAACTTGAATGAGGCTGCCCATACTATAAGTTTTTATGCTAAATATTTAATCTCTAAATGAATCCCACAGTTCATAATTCTTATTCACCCTAGTTACACCATGATTCATAAGGATTAAAGATATTTCTTTTTGTTTGAAAATATGAATAGGGAATTAGAAACTATGCATCAAAATGATTGGTATTCCAAAAATTAAAAATTGTTAAGAAAAATAAACATAGTTTCATAAAACCTCTTCTTATACCATTGTGTAAGTAGGATAATATCATAGTGGACTTGGATACAGTATTTACCATTATATCTCAAAATACCTATCTAATATGGGAAATATGGAATCTTCACATAATGTATCAAAATTTTCAAGAAATAACAGAGGATGTACCCAATTATAATCATGAAGTGGTATATATTAATGAAATCGTGAAGCTTAATGAACTAATTATATCAATGAAATACGATCATTTATTTTTTCATATAATATTTTTTGGGGATTCAATATAATTATTTGTGTAATAAGATGTGTTTTGGCAGCACCTATCATCTTCAGACTCATCATGTGATGGTTAGGAACCAATCACTTAAATGGTGCTAGTCTAGGTTTCTATAAAACCTCACACACAACTCCTGATCACTAAATGTCTTTGTAAATTTCATGTATTAAATAAATTTTCTATGGTATATGAATTAACTTAATGTAACTAATAAAAAATTCAAATGTTACACACTAATAAATTCCTTAGGACCCTTGACACAATGAACGTCAGCCTCAAGAACCTTGATGGCCACTACAAGGAAGTATTTAATATTTAATAATAATGTACTATAATTAAATATCTATATGTACATTCATAAATTATATACCTGATCCGAAAAGGTCCAAAAAAATTTGGAATATGAAAAATTAAACAAAAATGTTATATTCACAGAACAACCAATCCTATGATGGTATAAGGGTCCAAAATGGTGGACTCCCAAGTGAAAACTCCCATGTAAAACCTCTAATAAATCCCTTTAGTGTAAGTTTCACATTCCCTATAGATGGTCTAAAAACATCACCCATGATTCCTGATTCTCAATGTACTATCATGTTTACTCTAATGCCTTCCCCTTCATGAGATCACGTATAATGAGGTCCCCATGTATCCCATAGTTAATTTTAGGGCCATAGTATAGTAACTCCCAAGATATTTTGCACCCTACTAATAATTAACATTCATAAAATAATTTTCATATAGGAATCAATAATTATATTTATTATAAGAAAAATAAATAAACTTACATGCTTAACATACTTAAAATAAAAACATTTTTAACTAAAATAGAAAACCCCCTATAATGGGTGGGACCTTAACTTTACTTGCCTTGTTAAGGAAAATCCGTATTCAATTTCAAGATTGATGTAGGGAAATATTTTATCCCATCCCAACAAGGTGGAATTATATATACAATGTCAGGGAATAATCCTACCCCTAGGAATAGGATGAATGGTATACCCAGTTAGGGCATAATATCATCTCTTATAATAGGTGGTGGGGTATACAAAATATTGGAATGGTGAGCCCATATGAACCACCATAATCTGAATCATGGAATTCTTGATTGATAAATATAAAAATATAATCTAGATTCCAATTATAATACACTTACCAAACACCAATAATCGTATAAGAGTTAATTTCACCACACAATCAAGTGATACGTAGTGGAATTTTTTATCACCTTAAATAAATAATATCTAAAATTATTAGAGTTCTATTTTAAATAATTAATGGAAACAATAAATTATTTGAAATATTAATAGATAATGACACTATCATGGAAAAAACTGAACAAATAATACATAAGTAATGCATATAGTTTATTAAAATCTAAAATATATCCGAAAATATATTATATTATACAATTTAAAATTATTATTTTATTTATTATCAATATAATGATTTTCAATCAAATTCAAAAAACACTATATTGATTCAACTCCATCCCATAAGAAAGTATGACATGTAATATGTTTATTCCAAACAAAAAAATATGTACTAACTTCTTTTGGAGCTTTAGGGAGTGAGTATGCCACAAAAAAAATAGCACCTTACAATAATTTAGTGTTTGGGAAGTACTACTGAATAATATGTAAGGTGATTCCATGAGGTAGAACTGGGTCATTACAATATATTCAACTTTGAAATAACTTTTATAATAGATAGGCCAAAAATAAAATTGGAGATTTAGATGAATTATATATTTTATGGGTGTTAATGATATAGAGATGTGCATAGTTGTATGAAGAAAAAATTGAAAAGGGATGTTAGATATAGTGGAGGCCTTACCATATCGAAGCCAATCCTCAATGACTAATAATTACAATAAAATCAATGAGGTATATTGGGATAATTTGGTACACTAGAGTGGGTATTTTGGTCATTTAATATGGTCTAAAATGTTGTAAATGAGATGAATTCCTTATCCTTATTTAATTTAACAGAAAAATTAAGGATCGATAAGACAAAAACAAATTTTATTGATATTTTTTTCTAGAAATCCACCATGTGTGAAGTATAATATCGACAAGGGACCTAATTGTTTAAAATAGAAGAACTATACCCTTTGGTTCCCCACTAGGTACATGATTTAGGAACACTAGGTACCTAGTGATTCTCATACCAAATGGTTTTAACCCGTCTTCTTCTCCCCTTCCTCCAAACTCTTGAATTCTCATTCTAAATTCCCTTTAATTAGAAATGATCTTGAAATAAGATTTATATACTTAAATAATAGTTTTTTTATAGGTTAATGTGTCTAGTGTCCTTATAATGACCCCACAATTAAGCTTATTTTCCCTAATAAGCACCAATGAATTTCTTAAGGAAACAACGCTGACAATTGGATTTTATTTAAGATTCCTCCTCCCAAGTCCCTTATTGGATATTTTCATGCTTCTATCTAACTAAAAAAAGGCTGAAATTATATTCTTTGTAAATATTTATGGATAAAATAAATTATATAGATATGATGATCCACGTTTGATGCATTAGATTATAGAATCACTTCATCATACATGACCTCATACAATTGTTCCAGCACATACTTCTTCAATTGGTAAACACCAAAGTTATTATCAATGGAACTAATAATTAGAGTAATTAATGTTGATATAAATATTTCCCAACCCTATAAATAATTTAAAAGGGTCTTACATATCTCAATGTCAACTTCCCCTTATTACCAATTTAGTAGTGACCCAATCATGGGGAAACGTGAAAAAACACATTATCAGCAAAATTGAATTCAATGGTTCATCACCAACAGTAAGTAGATGAATTTATATATACTTTATTAGATTAAATATGTTTTAAAATAAAAAATAGATACTCCTTCATTTCTTGTAGAAGAGAATTCCCAATTATTGAATATCATCTTATGTGTGGACTACTACCTCACGAACTAATGCAATTAATTTTCCATCACTGCCTCTTACATTTGGTAATAATGATGTATTCAATGTATATATATATGATATTCCTAAAATAATTAACAACATATAAAGATAATATATAATATTTTTTCTTTCCTTTCCATCCATTGAAAAATGATAACGTTGTTCTTGTGTACAGGTGGATTACCGCCTTCAGAATGAGATATGAATTGTTTGACATCACTAAATAGCATGGATGGTGTATAACAGTATAATTAAAGAAATATTATTATATTTATGACATAATGGTGATTTTGAAAAGGTTAAATGGAACTTTCCTTCTTTCCTACACATTTTTTGGAATATAGAAATTTTACTCGGCATATGTGTTGACACCATCTCAATGATGTAACATAATTTATTATTGCAAGACACCTTACATGGTTGGTTCTAAATGTATAATAAATGTATATAAATGAAAATTTTAGCATTTTTTAGATTCTTTAAGTGATGTAATCATGATAAATTTTACCATAGTCAACAAACCATAGTAATTTTAGACATATGAACCGAATATCCTTAAAACGTCTCACATGAACTTAATTGATTATGTAATTGAATATTACATGGGAAAAGTGATATTTTTTGAAGGAAATGTATATAAATATCGTACAATACAAGAGGGTGAATTGTAATTTTAAAAACAGTCAGTTTTATTCTTAAAGGAAACATAGGTTAATAGAATTAAACTAATCAAATCCAAAAAAACCTCTTAATGTTTTGAATTAGTAATCGGACTGAGATCTGGGTCCGATGGATAGACTATCATTATCAATAGGTTACAATAATTATTCCACATGTCGTATTTGAAATTAACCATATTCACAATAATGAAATGATTTAAATAGAATCAAATGATATAGATCCTTATCACAATGGTTAAGATAAATATAGTGAAATCGTTAATGAATATCTCATATAGAATATATAATTTTATTGGGTAAATGAATTGATCGGAATCACTAAAATAAAAATAAAAATATGAATATATAAAATGATTCATGCTCTATTAAAATGTATAAAAAATATAAACATTTAAAAGAATACAATTCTTTTAACCCAAAGAGAAGGATATCCAATAACCTTGGATAAAGGTCCCTTGATTTATACTTTAATGAATTTTTTCTTACCCAGACTAGGGTAATATATCAATATGATGATCATATTCTATTGTACCATATCTAAAAGCCCTCAATCAAAATAGAATACACGACATCATTTTTATTTAAAGGGTTTCCTTTCATAACGATACAGTATTTTGTTTATGATGACAAGGAATGGGTAGGGTAATTTTTGTGATAACGGTCAGTATGATATTTATCATTATTAAAAATAGTTTGAGTATGAAGACTAGAATGCCTGTATGATAAAATTATTATTTGATTTGTTGGATATAAATCATATTCGGTGAGTATGAAAAAATTCAAATCCAGCATCGTTACGATAATCATGGAATGTATCATTTCTACAAAATTCATAAGTATGATTGTTGTTATATTCATATGAAAAAGCATAATGATTAAAAGTAATATAAAATGGTAATAATATTATTTTATAGAAAGATATTTTGTGATTTTCAAAACAAAAAATAATAAAAAAAGACACAATAATACTTTTAAAGTGTACGAAAGAGATTATGTGAGTTTCGACGCATATTATATGATTACTTTTAAAGTGTAAGAAATTTACAATCGTCATGAACCCTAAATTTTTTAACAATTCCATTATAATTTTAATTTTTTATTTTCAAAGAAATATTGTTTAAATATTTTTATTATTTAGAATAAATTTCAAATTCGAATGGATATTTTTCTCAAAAAATGTTTTAAATTATTTTTAAATCATTAATTTTATGTTTTAAATTGTATTATTAAATAAAATTATTTTGAAATTGGTTTATTATTTAAATAGTGTTTTTCATTGTGGAAACTATATTTTCATCCAAAATATTCTTATTAATCCTTCAAAATAATTTTTCTTATAATATTCTATCCTTTTATGATAATTATGGTTTACTAGGGATATGATCCAAGGATACCATTCATTTTCATTCTCTAAATGGTTTTTTATTATGATGAGAACATATTTTTTAAAACCATTTCTCTTCCATAGGTTATAATATGTTAAAATTATTAGTAATCCCACTTCTTTTTCCATGGGTTATGTTATTAAAAAATGATGAAATAATTATGAAAATTGTTTCATTCACATAAGTTATATTATGATGAATTGTTTTAGATACCCACTTCTTTTCAATGGTTATAATAGGATACATTTCTTACATTGTTATGGAACATGAATATATAATTTTAATAATATATTATTGGTGGGACCCATATATCCCTCTAATGCATTAGGAAAATATTGATATCTCATCTAATAAATAGGACTATAATTAGGAGTGAACCCAATTCTATAAGGGACTTTTTCTACTATGATAGTCTGAGGAGTGAACTATAATAACTATGATGGTTTGGGGAATTAACCCATTCTACTAATAAGGATATTATATTATATTCTTATGTGTATTTTGGAAATATATGTATTATTCTAATGTTATATTCTCATGGATCATGTTCATTGATTCCATTTTGATTCATGTATTTTGAACTATCCATATTTATACCACGAATCAAGTTTAAGATATATAATATTATTGTTATTAATTAGAAATTTTATTCTCATGCACTCATACACTTATACTCTGGATATGTTGATATCTTCCTAGTTAACCCATGCTGAGCATCTGAGCTCACACATTCATATGTTACCTTCCACCCATTTATGATAAACTATATTATGTATGATTTCCATAATAAGGGTTATAGTAATTATTAACATAATAAGAGATGATTTTTATCAATTTTTTACTAGTTATTTATGTGCTCGAGTTTCTAAAGGAATTGTACCTTTATGATCCTCAGGATTGTGTTTGTGTTATATAATAAACATTTATCTAAAAGCATGTAATATCTCTATATCATAAGTTTGATTATTTACAATTTTTTATTGATCCTTTTTATTGGTTGTTAAATAGTATTGGATATGGTTAGGCATATGTTCCATATATATCAGTAATTACTGATTCCGAGTTTTTCAAGGGTGACCCATATAATGTTATATGGATCATTGAATAGATCATGGATGAGGTCATAATTAATTATATTATTGGGAATTATACATATTAAGAGTCCCAAATGTTTTTCCACCTTCTATTGTTTAATAACTATATAATGAAGGATAACTTGAGTAATAGGGAATATAAAACTGGGGGGAATAGTTTGGACTTACCTATGGATATTTCTTTCTAGTCAAGCCTAGTAGTTGAGTTAGGTGAAGGTGGATTATAGGCTTACACAAAATTGGATTCACATATGTATATGGATCATTGATGGGGTAATTTTGATAGGATCATCAATGAGGGTATGGTTGGGCAATGAACATAAGGATAAGGTAGAAATTTAGATCTCTAGCTCACTAATTTGACAAAGAGGCCCACTAGATACTAGGGTTGTAAATATACTCAATTTAGGATATCTAAGATGATCATCATCATCCAAGGATTTTTTTATAAAATAAAAAATATATTGATCCTAATTATCTTGGGAATAAATGATTATATACATCCATAGGGCATTATTAGTTTGGTAGGAAAACTAGGAAATATCTATCATCAATGAAGTATATGATTGGTGGGGAGATCGTGGATGTATATAAATGAACCATGTTTCTTATGAGGCCATAAGGGATGCCTTGGTAGAGTAGGTTTTAAGGGTTTTGACCTTGGAATATAGAATCCATTATGTTCATGAAAACATTTCTTCTAATTAGTAGTCCTATATAGTTGAAGGGGTGTAAAGGTTACCCAAATACCCATAGTATGGTTTTTTCAAGATGTGTACTATAATCGGTATAATCGTTCATAATCAACGACCATTTGTAGGAGACAAAAATATAATTTAGAAACCCTATTTTTATGGAAATTAGTGCTTCAAATAATAGTGAAATGTATATTGATAACATAGAATTCCTGGATACAAATTCATGAAAGTCTTATGTGGATAGATATCTATGATGGTGTCTAACGAAATTACATTACAAGTTACATTATAAAGGTAGATCCTTAAAGGTAATATGTAAGAGAATAATTATCATAAAATCCATACACATTGATCCTCCCCTTTTCCAGAATATAAAATATAATAGTTACTTGATATGTTTCTTTGATGGGACACAAAAATAAAACACATTATAAATAATGTGATTTCTCTTTCTGGTTACATAAAAAAGAGACATTCACATAGCCTTTTCTCTCTATCATTATCTCAAAGTTTATGCTTATGTATTTATATGAAATTATTTTTCATCTCCCTCCCAAAATATATTGAGTAAAAAGATGTATAACGTATTAAAGAATGATTATTTCATCCCTGTCAAGTGATAATTCTATGTGGATGTAATGAATTACCATCCAAATGGAACAAATCACTATGTTCCAATGATAAACTTATACATAATGAAAATATCTTCATGTTTATGTTACAAATAATGGCTAGTCATGATGAAATTTCCTTTCCATGAAGGATTTCCACTATTCTACAACAGATGATTTCCCATATGAGAAGATATTATTTTTTTATGAAGAAGTTTTATATATAGATAAAAAGAGTTTAAATATATGTTAAAAAAGAAAAATCTCAACATGAGATAAAGGATATAGTTTTAACTACATAGGAATTATGAATACGATACACTAACACCCTAGGAAAGAAAAAAATGGGTAGGTTCATTAAGTGGGAAGGGTCAAAAAATTATATCCATGATGGAGATGAAAAAAGATCTAATATTTACATATTTAGTAATTTTAGATATAGAAATTATTAGGGAATGGTAAATAACATTCTTTTTCCAAGTTATATACTATCAATTTTTACAGGAAATGATTCATAATTACTTAAAATGTGGCAAGGATCAGCTAAATAATATTAAAGCTATAAAATATGGGAGTCTTAAGGACTAAATCTATTATGATGGAGTTTTGAAAATAGAATGGGGATATCCAGGCTATTAGTTTTTATGCTAAATATTTAATCTCTAAATAAATCCCACAATTCATAATTCTTTATACACCCTAGTTACACCAAGATTCATAGTGTTTAAATAGATTGATTTTTTTTTTGAAAACATGAATACGAAAATAGAAACTATGTATCAAGATATTTGGTATGCCAAAAATTAAATAATGTTAAGAAAAATAAAAGGAGTTTCATAAAATCTCTTCTTATACTATTGTGTAAGTGGGATAATATCATAGTGAAAATGGATACAGGATATACCAGGACATCCCAAAAAACCTATATAATATGGGAAATATGGAATCTTCACACAATGTATGACCATTCTTTAGAAATAATAGAGGATGTACCCAATTAGAATCATGAAGTGATCTATGTTAATGAAATAGTGAAGCTTCATGGACTAATTATATCAATGAAATATGATCATTTATTTTTTCAGATAATATTTTTTTGGGATTCAATATAATTATTTATGTAATAAGTTCAATTTTACCAGAACATATCATCTTCATACTCATCATGTGATTTTTGGGATCCAATCACTTAAATGGTGTTAGTCTAGGTTTCTATAAAACCTCAGACACAGCTCCTGATCACCAAATGCCTTTGTAAATTTCATGTTTTAAATAAATTTTCTATGGGATATGGATTACCCAAATGTAAATAATAAAAATCTCCAATGTTACACACATATAAATTCCTTAGGACCCATTACACAATGAACATCAGCCTCAAGAAACTTGAGGGCCACTATAAGGAACTATTTAATATTTAATAATAATGTAATATAATTAAATATCTATATGTACATGCATAGATTAAATATATGAGCCCAAAAGGTCCAAAAAAATTTAGAATATGAATAACTAAAAAAATGTTATATTCACTAAATGTCCAAACCTAATTAGTAATAAGGGTCCAAAATGGTGGACTCCCAAGTGAAAACTCGCAAGTAAAACCTCTAAGAAATCCCTTAAGTGTAAGTTTCACATTCCATATAAAATGTCTAAAAACATCACCCACGATTAAAGATTATTAACGTACTAGAATATTTTCTGTAATTCCATCCCCATTCTGATATCATGTATAATGAGGTCCCCATGTATCCCATAGTGAATTGTAGGGCAAGAGTATAGTAACTCCATAGATATTCTGCACCCTACTAATAATTAACATTTATAAAATAAAGATCATATAGGAATCAATAATTATATTGATTATAAGAAAAATAAATAAAATTACATGCTTAAAATACTTAAAATAAAAACATTTTTACCTAAAATAGATAACCCCCTATAATGTGTGAGACCTTACCTTTACTTTCCTTGTTTAGGAAAATCCGTAATAAATTTCAAGATTGATGTAGGGAAATATTTTATCCCATCCCAACTAGGTGGAATTATACATACAATGTTAGGGAATAATCATAATCCTAGGAATAGGATGAATGGTTTACCTAGTTAGGGCCCAATCTCATCTTTGATAATAGGTGACGGGGTATACAAAATATTGGAATGGTGAGCCCATATGAACCACCGTAATATGAATCATGACCTTTATGATTGATAAATATAAAAATATAATCCAAATTCCCCTTATAATAAACCTACCAAAAACCAATAATCATATAAGAGTTAATTTCACCACAAAATCAAGTGATACATAGTGGAATTTATATATCACCTTAAATAAATAATATCAAAAATTACTAGAGTCCTATTTTAAAAAATTAATGGAAACAATAAATTATTTCAAATATTAATATATAATGATACTATATTGGAAAAAAGTGAACAAATAATACATAAGAAATACATATAATATATTAAAATCCAAAATATATCCGAAAATATATTATATTATACAATTTAAAATTTATATTTAATTTATTTTCAATTTAATGATTTTTAATCAAATTCACTCAACACTATATTGATGCAACCTCATACAATAAGAAATTATTACATGTAAGAGGGTTATTCCTACCAAAAATATATGTATTGACTTCTTTTAGAGCATTAGGGAGTGAGTATGCCACTAAAAAATTAAATATACAACCTTACAATAATTTTGTGTTTGGGAAAACCTACTGAATAAAAGGTAAGGTGATTCAATGAGGTAGAATTGGGTCATTATCATATATTCATCTTATAAATAAATTTTATAATAGATATACCAAAATAAAATTGTAGATTTAGATTAATTCTATATTTCATGGATGTTAATGACATAGAGATGTACATACTTGTGTGAATAAAAAATTGAGAAGGGAGGTTAGACGTAGTGGAGGCCTTACCATATTGAAGCCAAGCCTCCTGACTAATAATTCCAGTAAAATAAAAGAGGGATATTAGTATAATTTAGTTCACTAGATTGGGGATTATGTTCATGGAATATAGTCTAAAATGTTGTAAATGAGATGAATTCCTTATCCCTATCTAATTTAACAGACAAATTAAGGATTGAAAGGACAAAAACAAACATGATTAATATTTTTTTCAAGAAATCCATCGTGTACGAAGTAAAATATCCACAAGAAAGATAATTGTTTAAAATAAATGAACTAGACCCTTTTGGTCCCCACTAGGTACCCTATTTAATAACACTAGGTACCAAGTGGTTCTCATACCAAACGGTTTTAACCTGTCTTCTTCTCCCCTTCCTCCAAACTACTGATTTCTCATTATAACTCCCCTTTAATAAAAAATGATCATTAAATAAGATTTATATACTAAAATTAATGTGTTTTTTAGGTTAGTGGGTATAGGTTCCTTACAATTACCCCACAATTAGGCTTATTTTCCCTAATAAGCATCAAAGAATTTCTTAAGGAAACAACACTGACTATTGGATTTTATTTTATATTCCCACTCCCAAGTCCCATATTGGGTATTTTCATGCTTATATCTAACTAAAAAATGCTGAAATTATAATTCCTTGTAAATATTTATGAATACAATAAATTATATAGATATGATGCTCCACGTATGATTCATTAGATTAAAGAATCACTTCATCGTACAAGACCTCGTACAATTGTTCATGCACATACTTCGTCAATTGGTAAACACCAAAGGTATTATGGATGGAACTAAAAATTAGAGTAATTAATTTTGATATGAAGATTTCCCAACCCTATTAATAATTTAAAATGGTCTTAAATATCTCAATGTCAACTTACCCAGCTTACCAATCTAGTAGTGACCCAATCGTGGGGAAACGTGAAAAAACACATTATCAGCAACATTAAATTCAATGGATCTTCACCTACAATTAGTAGATGAATTTATTTATATCTGATTAGATTATATATGTTTTAAAATAAAAATTAGATACTCATTCATTTCATGTAGAATAGAATTCCCAATTATTGAATATCCTCTTATGTGCGAACTACTACCTCATGAACCAATGTAATTAATTTTCCATCACCACCTCTTACAGTTGGTAATAATGATGTATATAATGTATATATATGATAAACCAGAAATTATTAACAATATAGAATGATAATATATAATATTTTTTCATTCCTTTCCATCGATTAAAAAATGACAACGTTGTTCTTGTGTAGAGGTGGATTACCGCCTTCACAAAGAGATATGAATTGTTTGACATCACTAAATAACTTCGATGGTGTATAAAAGTATAATTAAATAAATATTATTATATTTAGGACCTAATTGTGTTTTTGAAAAGGTTAAATGGCACTTTCCGTTTTTCCTACACATTTTTTGGAATATGGAAATTTTACACTCCATATGTGTTGACCACCATCTCAATGATATAACATAATTTATTATTCCTTGACACCTTACATGGTTGGTTCTAAATGTATAATAAATGTATATAATTGAAAATTATAGAATTTTTTATATTATTTAAGGGATATTGTCATGATCAATTTTACCATAGTCAACCAACCATAGTAATTTTAGACATATGAACCGAATATCCTTAAAACGTCTCACATGAACTTAATTGATTATGTAATTGAATATTACATGGGAAAAGTGATATTGTTCAATGGAAATTTATATACATATTTCAAAATAAAATAGGGTGAATTGTAATTTTAAAAACATTCAGTTTTATTCTTAAAGTAAACATAGTTTAACAGAATTACACTGATCAAATTCAAAAAAAACTCTTAATGTTTTGAATCAGTAATCGGACTGAGATCTGGGTCCGATGGATAGAGTTTCATTATCAGTAGGTTACAATAATTATTCTAAATATTTTATTTGAAATTTACTATATTCATAATAATAAAATTATTTAAATAGATTCAACATTATTTAGATCATTATCACAATGTTTAAGATAAATAGAGTAAAATCATTATTGATTCTCTCATATAGAATATAGAATTGTATTGGGTAAATCAATTGATCGGAATCAATAAATTCATAATTAAAATATGAATATATAAAATGATTCATTCTCTATTAAAATTTTTCAAAACTATAAAAATTTAAAAGAATACAATTCTTTTAACCCAAAGAGATGGATATCCAATAACATTGGATAAAGGTCCCTTTATTTGTACTTTAAATAAATGTTTCCTTACCCAGACTAGGGTAATCCCTCAATATGATGATCATATTCTATTGTACCGTATCTACAAGCCCTCAATCAAGAATGTGATCAACACCTCTATCTCCATTGCATGGAAATACCTCGATCCACAAACGATCAATACATCTATCTTCTATTCCAAAAAATCCCTCAATCATAATCTCCCAAGATTCATTTTTTACTAAGAAAATTTAAAACACTTGAATGTCACCTGTTTGTACAATGAGTAGCTCAAAACATGTACCCTTCCATGTTTTTCGCAAGAAGCATTAATTTTAAAGAGTTATTATAGAGTGTCTCAAATTTATCAAAATTTATAAGCTCTTTCTAATGACCTAGTTTTTTTGCCAACATCCCAATGATCATATTGGATTCTAATGGTTGGATTTTCTCCTAAAAATTTATAAAGACATTGAAACCTGTAACTTTAATGTTCAACTTATAACTAAAATAATGACATCACTGTACAAAGTAAATCAAAATAGAATACCCGACATCATTTTGATTTAAATGGTTTCCTTTCGTTATGATACAGTATTTTGGATACGATGACATGGAATGGGTAGGGTAATTTTCGAGATAAGGGTCAGTACGATATTCATCAATATTAATGATAGTTTTAGTATGGAGAGTGGAATGTTTGTATGATAAAATTCATATTCGATGTGTTGGATATAAATCATATTCAATGAGTATGAAAATTTTCATATCCAACATCATTACGATAATCATGGAATGAATCATTTCTACAAAAATCTTGAGTATGATGGTTATTATATTCATATGAAAAAACATAATGATTAAAAGTAATGTAAAATGGTAATAATATGATTTTATAGAAATAGATTTTGTGATTTACAAAACACAAAAAATAGAAGGGGAAAAATAATACTTTTGTCTCAACAATCTCCCCCGTTTTAGAAATCAGAAACCACAAGTTAAAAGTAAAGGATTATAAAAAAAATAAATTTCTTATTCAAAAGTGAAACCTATACTTATCCCCCTTTTATTTTTAGAACTCTTTTGGATATGATTTGAATACGAAGAACCTCACCCTTAGGATAAAAAAACCCTCAAGGGTTGTATTCCATAAAAAATTATCCCCTTTGCAAAAAATATTCTCATTTTATAATTATTATTCTCTCATTCTCCCATTTATGATAATTTATACCCATATCAAATAAATTATCCCCTTTATAAAATATTATCCTCTTATATAAAACATTCTCCACCTATATAAAACATTTTCCCACTATATAAAACATTCTCCCCATGTATAAAACATTCTCACCCATTGTGATTTTAAAAAATGAAAAAGAATGTAATTTTATAACTAAAAGAAGGGTTGGAGAAACAAGCCATAAAAAGTGATAAATAATGTATTCAGCATAGAATATGTGAAATATGATTTATCTAATAAATGAAAAACATTCAATCAAATGACAAGTATATGTAGAAGTATTTATTTAATGTTTCAAAAACAAAAATACAACAAGAGTTAAGAAAATTTATTTCTTTTCCATTTCCTTCTCCTTGTCTGTCATCATGAGGTCTAATATAGATATTTTCATTTTCTTGAAATATTTCTTTTTTCCATCATTTTATCAATTTATTATTTTTGAGAATGGAATATCTATTCATGATCTTCAAATAGTTAGTTTTGGGTACAAATCACCACATGGGATTTCAGATTCTATTATAGTGTATGAATGCTTTATTCTTTGGACTTGTTGACTTGTTCTTGAAATTTAAATCTATCGGTTAGCAAGAAATTTTCATTTGTTAGCTCAATAATCACGTACTTATAAAAAATTATTTTTTCCACATGAGATTTAATGTCATTCAGTTTCTTTTCAATCACATTAAAATCATCAGATTGTATTTCAACTGGTCCTCTAATGACTATCAATTTTTTAGTAGTGTCGCTTTTTAACTTGTTGAATGAATCTAAGACTTAATACATGAGTTTTCGAATGTCATCATTTTCTTCATCATGAATCTTGGTACTATCACCATAATTAAGTGACAATTTCACCACATTATTACAACACATTCAATGTTCATTGGTGCTTTCTTGCAAAACATTGAAGTTGGTATCTATTTTCATTAATCTTTTTCATTGAATATTGATAGTGTTAGATCTTTTGATTAAATTTTATGCAACAAAATCAATATTACATTATATTATTAGTAAATATGGAATTTTATTTTCAATTATTCTATGTTATCTTATAACATATTTTTCACTTTTCAACAATATATTATTCTATGAATCAGTGTCCTCCTCATAATTAAGAAGGTTAGTAGAATGAATTCCAAAAGAATCATTATCATCGACATTATAATTTTGATTTCCATCGGATTTGGTTTCGTTTTCATTGTCTGGGATATTAATGACATTAATAGATTGATATTTCTGATCAATATGCTTCAATGGTTGTACTATAGGGGACATTAATTTTATTTCTGTGTCTTTAGAAGATCTTACAATAATTCAATCAGACAATGAATTTTGATCCTCATTTGTTTCTTTTTCACATTTCCAAATTTCTCATTCTCCTTTTTCTTATTTTTATTCACATTTATCCTCACTTTTATATTCATCTTCATTGATATATTCATTTATCTGAGGAATTTTAGTTTTTGCTTGGTCTCCTTAAACTTTTTCTTTAGATACTTCTGGTGGTGCCGATTTTTCTCCCAATTTATGAATCTTCATTCCCTTGTCTTGTATAGAGGGAGTAAATGAATATTTTTGAATTTTTTCATAGTAAAAAATGATAGGAATATGTTTTTTAACTCCTTATAACAACATATCGATATCAATAATATCAGTATTTCTCTTCATCATGTTATTTTTTTTATCATCTTTTGGACTTTCATAAATTCATATACTTTCAGATAAGACTTATATGGGGTTGAAACCAAATTATGGATCTCAAAATTTCATTTCAATGTGATATTTTTTCAATTTATATTCAATTTCATCCATTTATTTCCTTTTATTTTTTGGTTTTAAGGAAGATTCAGACTTGGATTTATTTTCTATTTCTTAAAAAATTGGCAGTGATTATTTTGGGATTCCCTAGTTTCTTCCAATTACCTCTTTTGAGACTTCAACATTATAATATTTAATAAACTTCTTTGATACAAGATCAAAATGAATTTTTAATCTCTTAATTTTATCATCACTTATCTATAGAAGATTTATATTTATCAGCACTAACATGAGTGGGATATTACAGAACATTGAACTTTTTAAAATGAGCATTTTAATGATTACTAGAAGCGTGATAATATGAGATTTCATTGCACCTAAAATCAAAATTTATTATTGTTAAGAAGTTTTAACCCAGTAGATTTAATATCTTCATGTTCACCTAATATTAAAGAGTGAACACATCTCAGACCATGGGTGTTTCTCTATCACCTATCCAAGGAATTAAAAAACCATTCATCCAGATTGTTGTATGTATCTTATCATCCAAAAGATGAGTCACTTTTTTTGGGCTCATGAATATAGAAAAGGTATTTTTTAACTCTTATATTAATTATAAAACCATTTTGTTTGGGAAACTTAAGTGAGGATAAAAAGGAATCACACTTAGATGGAACATTTATGAAGGTAGCCTCGTCTTTTCAGGCAAATATTTTTCTCTATTAAATGTAAAAAAATATTCTTGTAAATTTTCATCATCAATAATCACTCTATTAAAAAACCACCTTAATTCATTCACAATAATCATATATTGAAAAAAATTTATTTTTCTATAGGGACTGACTCCCTCCCTTAGAATTGAATTATTCTTTTGAGAAAATAATCATAGTTATCATTAAAAACTATTTTGAGTAAAAAAATTTGGATTAAATTCATATTGTTGAAATTTTTTGGTGGCATTTTCTTTGGAGATGTTTATGATGATTTAGACATGAATATGATGAGATCCATAGTGTATGGAAACTATTGAACTAGACAATTTTTTCGAGCAGTAGGGCTTTGACAAGTAGAATGAGACAATCAATGTGGGACAGAGAGGGGGTCCCTTTATACCGGAAAATGAAATATGACCATAGAGATTATATAGCCTATATTTTATTGAGGTGATTTGATGGTTGAAATAATTGAACTCTTCAATTTTAATAATTATAAAAAATTTATTGTATTCAATATTAATCTAATAATGGATTTAAAATATAATGAAATACCAACAAATAGAAATGAATGTAAACAGTGTAGGGTAAGAAATTTCAACTATTGAAATCTCAACATATACTTGTTGCTTAAACTAGATTGTTCATTAAAATAAAATAAAAATTTGGATTAAAAAAATTGAGAACAATATAATGTTCAGAACAAAAAAATATGAGAATGAAAATTTTTGAGTATGAAATAAAATTTTGATTATGTATACAATTTTACGTGTATTATGTGAATTTTATGTGAATAGTAAATATGAGTATGTAATTTTATTGAGAATGAAAAAAAAAATATTTTGAGTACAAGAAAAAAATTGTATGATAATAAATTTACATGTATAATAAGAATTTTATGTGAATAGTAAATATGAGTATGTAAAATCGTGAAGTACGCAATTTTTTGACTATGAGAAAAAAAATTGGCACAGAATAATTTTTGGGTAAAATTTTTTTTTGGAACAAAAAATTATTCTTACAAAGGAAAATTTTGGGTATGAAAATTTTTTGTTAAAGAAATAGGTTTTGGGTACAACAAACATTTTGTTGTGAATATATTTTTCGGTACAAAATATTTTTTTCTATCCAACATAGGTACTCCCCATTTGAAAAAAAAGTATCATAATGTTATAAGATAGTTTAAAAAAATTATATATGAATGCATACTTTATATTGGCCATTATTAACTTCTGTTTAATGTAATAAAATAAATAAGAAGGTAATGGTTTTAGGAAAATATTAGCAAGTTGTTCTTACGTTCTGATAAGTTATAAATTTAAATTTCTTTTAAGTGTGTGATCCCTAAAAATGATGCATAATATCTATTTTTTTTCATGTTAGTGGTGTGAAGGGTTATTTTTAAAGATACGGTACTAATTTTATCACATAGTGTTTGAGTTTCAGTAAAACTCATTCCATAATTAGTGAGTGTGTGTTGCGTCAATAACATTTGAGCAAAACAACTTCTAGAAACCACATATTCTTCCCAATAGTGGAAAGTAATACTGGGTGTTGTTTCTTATAGGACCAAAGAAACTAAAAAATAACCTAAGAATTTACATGTTTTGGATGTACTTTTCCTATCCATTCTACAACCACTATAGTCAAACATCCTAAAAAAATTTGAATTCAAAATCATTTTTAGAATAATTAAGAAATATCAAATTCACATTTCCATTTAAATAAAAAAAATTATATATTTAAATATTTTCAATGGAATCCATTTTTTTTTCTTAATAACTATCACAAAAGAATACTGAGAACATTATGTTGGATGACTAGTTGTTAAGTATAGTAGACTTCAAATCATCCCTCTAAAATTTGTTTGATTTACTAGTTATCCAGCTTCATCAATTTCATGAGTATTTTTGGTATCTATTAGAGTACAAATACTTTTAGTATTTTCATATCCATATAATGTAATATGATCATTAATGTTCTTATGTTGGGATATATAAGTTCCTTCTAGTTTTTAAGGAATTTGAAAACCAAGAAATAATGTTAACTCGCCCATCATACTCATCTCAAATTCATATTTCATAAGATAATAAAAAAAATATGTTAAAGATTGTTGAGTTAATCCAAATATAATATCAACAACATAAATTTGAATGATGAAAACATTTTTGTTTTCTCTATTTATAAAACAATTTGTATTATCAGTTCCCTTAACAGAATTATTTTTTAACAAAAATCATGTTAATATATCATAATAGCCTCTAGGGGCTTCTCTAAGTCCATATAATGATTTAGTAGGATTGAAAACATATTCAAGATGTTTTGTATATTCAAAATATGAAGATTTTTTAGCATGAACTTCATCATGAACATATCAATTAGGAAAGAACACGTCACATCCATTTATAAAAGATTGAAATTAACATATGATACAACATCTAAAAGTATCCAAATAGGATAAATTATAGCTACTGGATCATAGGTTTCTTAATAATATATTCCCTCTTTTTGATTATAACATTTATCAACTGGTCTTTCATAATTTCTAATAATTAATTCATTTTCATCACATTATTTTTTGAAGACCCATTTTACTATAATTATAGAGTTTTCTTCAGGACATTCAACCAAGGTAGATATTGTATTCCTTTAAAATTCATGTTTCTCATCTTGCATCGATTTAATCCAATCTTCATAATGATAAGCCTCATCAGGACTTTTAGGTTCAAATTCAGAAATAAATGCTAGATTCTAAACTTCATTTACCAATGAACTTCTAGTCCTTGTAGGTTTATTTACATCACCCATGATACAATAATAGTGATGATTCATAAGAAATAACTAATTATAGGTTTTTAAAACTCATTCACCAACATAAGATAGAATGTCTTTTGGAGTGAATACTTATGAAACAATTTATTGAGTATTTTCCTTATTAAAAGTGTCTTCTATCAAAGGTTGGTAATCAGTTTTGGAAGACACATCAGAAGATGTAGGTTTGTATTTTTTAAAAAACAAAAGGATCAGTTTCATCAAATTTGAGATCTAATGTTTTATCAAGAGTAAAAGAGTTTTGTTAAAAGTCCTATATGACTTAGAGGTATTAGAATGGACATAAAATATAACATTATTATATTTTGGTGTGAATTTATGTAAATTATCTTTTGTATTCAAAATGAATATTTTTTATACAAATATTTGAATTAGGTAGCTTTTTTTGACCTATCTCTAAATCATAAGGTGTTTTATTAATAAATTGTCTAATTAAAATCCAATTTATAGTATAACAAGAAAAACTCGCAACATCAGCCTATAATTGTTTTCCAATAGAATATTCACTCAATAATGTTCTTGTTATCTCATGAAGAATATGATTTATTATTTCAACAACACCAATTTGTTGATGAGTTTTAGGTGCTGAAAAAGTTTCATGTAATGAATTTATTACTACAAAAAGATTCAAAATCAGAATTTAAAAATTCCACCCCATGATCACTAAAAATAGTTATCAATTGAAGGATTTTCTAATTTTTTTATCTTTTTCTAAAAAAAATTTAAAAAAAACAACCGGATTCAGATTTCATTACTTGAAAATAGACCCATGTGTATTCAGTGTAGTCATAATTTAAAGAAATTAATAATACTTCCATCCAATACATCCATTTATTGTAGGACCAAAAATATCCATGGACACAAACTATAAATTATAAGAATTTAAAACATAATTAATTGATATAAATATTTACTTATATTGCTTTCCATATTTCCAATGGTCTTATACTTTTAGAGAATAAAATCTATGCTCCCTAGGATCTTTAATAAGTCTATTCATAGAAAATTTATATGGGTTACTATGGTTATAGTGTCATAATATTCTATTCCATAACCACGACTTATTTTTCATTTAACTAATGCGAGGTAAGTATTAGCTCTTATATTCTTCTACAATGATTGGGTAAACATTCTCATGTCGAAGAGTAGAAAAAATTAATTCATCCTTGGTATTGGGTACTACTCATTTATCATTCCTAAATTCAGAAGTTAACCTTTGTTACATAACTTAATTATTCTTATATGTTTGTTCTAAATACTTTTTAAAAAATGAAACATTTAAAATTAATGATTTTCTGAGAATTACAATGTTATCTATACCAAGGATATTTCTATGTGCATTATCTCTAAAGGAAACTCATCCACCTTTAATTTCAACAATATTTTTAAAATGGTATTTATTACCAATCATATGCCTGAAACATCCATTCTCCATGTACCATATACTCTTTTTTTCCACTTCCATTGTTTTTCTGAAAATAAAACATTTTGGTTTTGAGAATCTAAACATTACTGGATCCAGAAATGTAAGAACAAAACATTTTGGGAACCTAAATTTATCAGAAAAATGGGATTTTTGGAATACCAAATATTGAATTTTATTTATGGAATGATTTTTATTTCAATAACCTCAACATTTTCATTTTGTGCAAAATAGGGAATTTTTAGGAACAAAATAATTATTACTAAAAATCGTTTTGAATGAATATATCTCATTCCTAGAATATTCCTTTATAGATGAAGTTTTTTATAAATTTTTTCAAAACCATTTTTACCAATGGTAATTATTGTCAAACGTTTTTTTAAATAAAACGTTTATACTATAGTTTTAAAACATAATTCCTATCCATATTTTTATTAGTTTCAAAAGTGAGTTTTGTTTCTAAAATATTTATCTCATTAATGAATTTCTTAAATTATTTTGAAATCTTATACTTCTCAAAATTAGCTTCCACAATGTTTTTAGAAATATAATCAATTCTAAAAACATTTTGATCATGGTATTTATAAATATATAAAACATCTTTTGTCAAATTATTTATTATTCGATTTTCTTTATCATGTTTCCTAATAAAATTTCAACTCTCTTTTTTAAGAAATTTTTCAAACTTAGAGACTTATTCATATAAAGGTAATATATTATTTTCACTATATGAATAATATTCTTCATAAAAATATAAATAATTCCTTTAATTAGGCTAATTTTAAATCATATACATATTAGTTATAGATTTAGTAGTGTGGACCATTTCTATGAAACATTGATTTCATATAGGAATTTTTGAAATAAGATCAATAATATTTTATCTAGATTTTTTATTATCTAGGGATATATATGAATAATATACACCACTATTACTACAAGAGTAATTTTACTTTAAGTATTTCTTTCCTTTGTATTTATAATTCATTTTCTAATTCCTTTTATAATTTCTTTTCATACTATATTTCCTTTTCTATTTTCGGAATGATGGTCAGATGTATCCTACTTTATAATATTCATAAGAATTTATTTATAATCATTCCTATCATTCTCACCCATGTTATATTTCTTATATCTATACTAAAAGACCTTATTTTCAAAAATCTTGTTCATTATTAGAGGAAGGTTGGATAATTCTTTCTTCGAATGTTCTGATTTGCTTGAGTACAATTGAACTACATATTTTACCATATTTGATTTGACTGATTTTTTAGGTTTCAAATCCTTCATTTAATTTGAAGTTGAAGTAATGGCTAATCCACCATTATTATTTTTGACTTTTTATTCAACTCTTTTAATTTTTTCCTCATATTTTACAAGAGTTCCAAAAAACTCATCAAGTGTAACAATAGTAACTTTTCTTGAATCATCAACATCTTTCCTTTTCTTGTTCCAATAAATTTGGCTTGATATCTATGAAATTTTCAACAAGGATTTCATCATCTATTCCCTTATCTACCATGGATTGTAAATTATTCACTATTGTCATTAATTTTTTTGTAACATACAAATAGGTTCTCTATAAGTCAATTCAAATGCCAGATAGTCTTCCCTTAACATAGCTCTTTCATTCTAAACAACATTAGAAGTACCAAAATGAGTTATCTTTAGATTTTTAGCAATACTGTTTGATAAATTGAATATGAAATATTCAAATATATATTTCTAGTCACTAAACAATGTAGTGTATTTCATACCATATAATTCAATTGATACTCATTATTTTCTGGATTGGAAAAATTCTATCTTCTTTGTTTGGAATTTTATAGTCGCCACCCAGCCTAACAAATTTGTCAACTCTAGTGTTGTTCAGAAAGGTATTAATTGAATATCTCTAATATTTATAATTTTTTCCATAAAAATGGTGTTCAAGTAGTATTAAGATTTTTAATTGATCCAACATTAAGACCTGACATCTTTAAAATAATTAAAATTTTAATTTTTCATTGTACACATTAGTGTAACTAATATTTATAAAAAAATGTTTATAAAATAAATATAACTAACTTGGAAAAGTAAATTAGGGAAATATATAGGTTATGGAAACCTACTATGATACCAATTGTTGGATCAAAATGTATATATAGATTGTACAATACAAAAAGCTGTGAATTGTAAGTTTAAATCATTCTTTTCTATAAGTAAAAGAAACTTAGATTAATATAATTAAACTAATCCAATAAAAAAACCTCTTAATGTAGTGAAATAATAATTAAACAAGGCCTTAGGTCTGATGTAGAAGGAATCATAATTAGTTGGTTATGAAAATTATCCCATAAGTTATATTTGAAATTAACTATATTCATAATAAGGAAATGGTTTAAACCGAGTAAACGTGATATATGTCTTAATAAAAATGGTTATGATAAATAGAGTGAAACAAGTAATGAATATATAATATAGTGTATAGAATTATATTGTGTAAATTAAATTATTGTGACCACTAAAATAGTAATTACAAATATTATAATCACTAAATACATAATAGAACAGTGAATATATATAATGATTCACTTTCTATTACAAATAAATGAAACAGTAGAAAATTAAAAAATAAAACTCTTTTAGCCCAAAGAGAAGTGTGTCCAATATCCGTGGATAAATTTTCCATGATTTATACATTCAATCTAAGCTATCATACCCACACTAGGGTAATCCCTTGATACATTGATTGGATTTTATCTTTCTATCCCTACAAGACCTCAATCAAGAAGGTTATTCACACATATGTCTTCCTAGCCAAAAAATCCCACCTTTTGAAAACATTTAGCATAGTTGCCTTCCTATCCCCAGTAGCCGTCAATCGTAATCACCGAAGATCGGTATCAAAATAAGTAAATTCAAAACTCTTGAAATTCGCAAGTATATAGAAATAGAAGTTAGAAAAAATTAATATTTAGAGTTTTTTCACACAAATTATTAATTTAATAGAGCTCTTGTAGAGTGTCTCAAATTTTTAAAAAGTTATGAGATCATTCAAATTACCTAGTATTTATAGTCCAATGTCCCAATGGTAATTTTGGATTCTATTTTTCATATTTTCTCCTAAAAAGTTAAAGGTACTTGGACACCTCACACTCCAACAGTCATCTAGTAACTAAAATAATGAAATTGTTTCATAAATTACATCAAAATATAACACACGACATCATTTTGATTTAATGGTTTTACATTCATTGTAGTATAGTATTTTGGTTATGATGAGTTTGAATGGGTCTGATAATATTTTCTATAACTGTTAGTATGATATTTATCATTGTGAAAAATACTATCAGCATGAAGACCGGACAGTGTGCACAATAAAATTCATTTTTGATGTTTTTCAATATAAATTTTTTTCATTGAGTAAAATAAAAATCGTATCCAGCATCATTATGATAATCATGGAATGAATCATTTCTACAATATTCATGAGTATAATTA
This sequence comes from Viscum album, assembly GCA_963277665.1. Taxonomy (NCBI): domain Eukaryota; kingdom Viridiplantae; phylum Streptophyta; class Magnoliopsida; order Santalales; family Viscaceae; genus Viscum; species Viscum album. Next base: position 36,139,031 of record OY728157.1, on the reverse strand, counting down.
TTATCATATTCATACGTAAAATTATAATGACTAGATGTAAAACAAAATGCTAATAATATTATTTTATAGAAATATAGTTTTTGATTTCTAATATAAAAAGTAATAGAAAATCTAAAATAATAATTCCGGCTCAATAAATATAAGATGAATAATTAACATGAAAGAGGTTATTAATTAGGTATATAATTAACATAAACTTATTATTTTGTAATATAAACAGTGTACATTATTATTCATACGTGAGGTAATAGAAATCTTCTCTGAATTTATTTTCTTTGATACAAAAGCTATTTTAAAAAACATTTTTTCTTTTGTGTGGTGTATAAACATCCTAATGAATTTTTTTATCTAGGTTATATAAAAATTAATTTTTGACAAATTCGTTCAATATTATTTCCTTTGATGTTTAATTTTTCAAAAGTTATTATTTCATAAGGGGTTTCATTTAAAACATTGATTTAAATGTTTTAAACTCTTTATATTCCATATATATGTTCTTTTAAAAAATTTAGATATGTAATTATGTATTACTAAAAGGTTTTTTAAATTAATTTCATACTATATTAGAACATTATTAAAACTTTTTTAAATTAATCTTTTCAATATTTTCATTTGGGGTCATATGAATAGTTGATTAGAAGAGTTTTTAATATAATAATTCCATTGAAAATAGTTGATCCTTCCACAATCCAGAAATGTTGATAGTACATGATAAAATTAGATATTATAATATTTTAATAGTTCACTTAGACTAGATGAAATTTTGAGGAAGAAATGTGTTACTCAATTTCATCTGAGAAACCAATTCTCATTAAATTCATTTATAGAATCGAGATGTGAAACGTGGATTTCTTTTAAGTAAAATGATAAATCAAATACTATAAATATTCACTATCTTTAAAAATTATATCGTTTTAAATTTATCAACCAACAAGGCTTCCTTAATAAGAGAAAATATAATTTTATTATTTTGATGATCTATTATTCCCATTCCCCACCCTTCCATTCATTTTATATTGTTAAAATGGAAATGAAATGAACAATGATTTCATCCCATTTTTACTTGAAAAAAGGGGCAGGACAAAGGGTACCTATAATCTTCATTTTTTTAATATTTACCAATAGATATGTAAATAACTTAGTGAAGAATCATACGATGTCTTTATTTAATCATGGTAACCAAAAATGTCAATGAAAATCACAGTACATCTTCTTAGTCCTAGGGTAAAACACCAACCTAGAATAATGTTAATACTTAGTAACCTACTATTTTATACGTATTATAAACACCACAAACCAATAGATGTAAAAAAGGAATTTTAATCTTGGATCCTGCCATTAAGAATCTCCCCACGATTGAAATTCTCTCAAATTATGGAACAATCAGGGTCAAATATCTGGGAGTCCTAAACTGACCATAATATTGGTAATTGAAGATCAATGTATTATAAATATATCCTTCTAAAATCCTACATCACTTACATATAAATAACAGCTATATGTTGCATTATCCACCATTCCTCATTAGCCATTTTCACCTTTAAAGGGTGAAATTTTGAGCTAATGGAATCAACAATTACATTTCCATCACCATGAGAATAGAATGTCACAATGTCTAATTTCTAGAAGAATTCCACCAAATTCCCAACCAAATATTTAATTCCATTGAAGAAAAGATATATTTTTATATCATTTGGTCCATACACACAATAAATCACAGGCTAAATAAATAATGTCTCTAGTACTGTAGTTCATTGTAATGGAGGCTAATTCGATATCTTGGGTAGGATAATTATATTCATGAGGTCAAAGGTTCCTAAAACAGAATGATACTACATGGTTATATGGTATATGAACATACCCAAGTCCTAAAAATGAGGTATCATAATGAACCTCAAGCCCCTCCCGTAGATTAGGTAATATAAGGAAGAGTGTTGAGGTTCACTTAATCTTTAATTATTGAATATTTGTTCCATAATATTCTGACCACAAATTGTAAACTCCATTCTTAATCAAGGAAATCATCATAGAATCTATTTTAAAAAAATTAAATGATGTGTTAGTAATACACCATTATTCCATGAAATCGTCAAATATCAGATACATTAGAGGGGACATACATTTCCAAGATCAAAGTCTCCATGAAAATATGACGATGTTGTGCATACTCATACAAGGATTTCGAATAAACTAGGATATCATCCACAAATACATATATTAAAAAATTAAGGGATGAAATGAAATATTAATTAAATCCATGAAAAATAGAAGAATTGGTGAATCCAAAAGGTCATAAAAAGTAATAAAAATTATCATACCAACTTCAAAATGAAAATTTGTTCAAATATTATGATCAGAACCTCAATCGGTGATATCATGAATGAAAGTTAATTTATGAGAACCACCTTAACCCTTTGAGTTGTTCAAAAAAATCATTGATTCGATGAAAATGATAGTATTTCATAACTCTAACCTAATTCAACACATGGAATTCCACAAATATATGTATATTTTGTGATTGGCATTCTTTGTAAAAATAACTTGGGAAACCCATGGAGAAGTTCATAGACTAATGAATCCTTTATCCTTAATATTGGAAAACTACAATTTAGTTACTATAATTCATTAGAATAATATAATATAGTGCGATTGAAATAGGTTCAATACAAGGTGAAATATCAATATTAAACTCTACATATCAATCTTGTTTCATCCCTAAGAAGTCTTCTGGGAACACATATAGGTAATGTTTCACCAAAATATTTATGATTTATAGCCCTTCAACATAAACTTATCCATGGAAAAGTATATTCATATTGGAAATGATCATTCCCACCAATCCCTAGTAAGGTTCTGCCCGACCATCTTGTAGCTCCCATTCTCCAAGAACTGTCAATTACTACTGGATAGGATAATAATACCCTCTTAGAATAGTAATTAATAATTGTTCTAAATTGATTCAACCAATATATACTCAAAATGACATCAAATGGATTCTTGCTGAGAAACATAAAATCCTAAAAATTCGTACATAAATCCACCACCAGGGAACAAGATGAAAAATTTCCCATTATCATTATTCTATTTCATGTAGGTGTGTCAATAATCAAATAGATAGGTTAAACTATACCTTTTATATAAATAATAGAAAATTGTATCTGTAACATCCTGGCCTGGCTCACCATCGACCCGGTGGCCAGACCGGTGGGAAACATGGCCTCAAGCGCGTCTCCTCGTATGACAGAGGCTGCCGACTAGAAGCGAGGGTCTCGAGAGGTGATAGTGGGGAGACTATACCCTATTATCAGAGTGGCACAGTGGTATCTCAGAGTAAATAACATTCAATAGAAGAAGCAGTAATAGTTAAACAATAAACATGTCACGACCCGTCCTCGGGGCCCGTGCCGTGACTACCCCAAACCCGCCTTCCATAGGCTAGGGGCTGGCGACTAGCACCAAGGCGTAAATCCCAACAAAAAGGGAAGGCATTGCCTTTGGAAAGTAAAAAAGCACCACAGAGTAAGCAAGAGGAAAAGTAAACACTAAGTAAAAACTGTACAAACTGTGCTGAAAGTAAAAGGGGCCGGAAATACAAGCCCAACTGTAAAGTACAACTGAAAGGAAAAACAGCAACTTAAAAGGGAAAACTGCAGCGTCGAGCCATCCTCTGGAAGTCCCACCTGAAGGGTGGGTACAGATAGCTTCCACTGCTCCTCGGGTCCACCTGACCGCTCCGAGTACGTCCCGCCCAGTGGTCCACCTCCAGGAACTGTCCTGCTCCGCACGCCTCCACCACGGTCAGCGTTTTCCATCGTCTGCAACCAACACAACGTAGTGCGGGCATAGCCCGTGCAGGGGTGAGTATAACGATACTCAGTAGGGACCCCGAGACCCTCAAGGTCTCACTAAAACCAACAAAGATAACCACAAGAAGATCTCAACAGATAACCTCTACTTAGATATATGCCCATACATATACCTAAGTTATCAAGTAACCCATCTCAATCATGAGGCAAACACAAGGTCAAAAGTCTCATCTCAAACCAGGATTTTCATCATCGAAATCGTAACTGCTGAAGAGCTCCGTCTCTGGAGTGTACAGTGGTCCTGTCACAACTCCGAGGTACTTCCCACTAACTTAAGACTGATGTAGTACTCCACCTATCGAGTATTGTGGGCCAGCCGCTACAACCAAGTGCTCCCATGTGCCGCTACAACCAAGTGCACCACTGTCGTGGGTCTGCCGCTACAACCAAGCGCTCCCATGTGCTGCTACAACCAAGCGCACCACTGTCGTGGGTCTGCCGCTACAACCAAGCGCTCCCCTGTGCCGCTACAACCAAGTGCACCTCTGTCCTGGGTCTGCCGCTACAACCAAGCGCTCCGCTGTGCCGCTACAACCAGGCGCACCTCTGTCGTGGGTCTGCCGCTATAACCAAGCGCTCCCCTGTGCCGCTACAACCAAGCGCACCTCTGTCGTGGGTCTGCCGCTACAACCAAGCGCTCCCCTGTGCCACTACAACCAAGCGCACCTCTGTCGTGGGTCTGCGGCTACAACCAAGCGCACCTCTGTCGTGGGTCTGCCGCTACAACCAAGCGCTCCCATGTGCCGCTACAACCAAGCGCACCTCTGTAACACACCGAGTCGTTCAATCAGCAGTTGTCGGGTCTCAGTCAGCTACACGGTCTCCGTGCTCCGCCCGCTCGTCTCCGGGAGGGTCCGCTCCACGAGCTACTGGTCGATACTCGAAGTATCACAAAGTCCCGCAAGGAAGTATCTCGAAGGACCACCTCGTCATAGGGGTCTCAACGCAACAGACGGCGCGTCAATCGGACGCCCGGTCTGTGAGTTATTAGCCTTTTCGTCCCAGGGGCCCGGTTGGTTTCGTGAGCGAACCAATCCGGTCGTAACTCAACTATACCCCGAACACTCACAAGTTATACTCATAGGGACCGTTCTTCAACGTGATCACCAATGCCGCTGACGGTTCGTCAAATGGATGTCTAGTCTGAAAGATATCAGCTTTTCCGTTCCAGGGGCCCGGTTGGATTTCAGTGCGATCCAACCCGGTCACTATCCATCTGCATCCAAAACTCGGGTGGAGGATGCCAAAAGTTCCGTCTCATCAAGAGGAACTCAACGCAACAGACGGCGCGTCAATCGGACGCCTGGTCTGAGAGTTATTGGCTTTTTCGTCCCAGGGGCCCGGTTGGTTTTTAAGGCAAAACCAACCCGACCGTACTCCACTTGCGTCCAAACCTCGGGCGGAGTGAGCCAAAAGATCCGTCTCACTAAGAGGAAACTAACAAAGCTGACGGCACGTCAATCGGACGTTCGTAGCTCATGATATGAGCGTTTCCGCTCCGAGGGCCCGGTTGGTTTCGTGTACGAACCAACCCGGCCGAACCCAAAGTATTCCGAAACTTGAGTGCGATAAACCGAAACGACCGACTCGCTCCAAGGATTGTGTTGCCGCTGACGGCGAGTCATTTGGAGGCCCGTAGCTCAAGATATGGCCATTTGAACGAAGTCCGTCCGAAGACGGGGGGTCCGGGCCCGGGCCGACCGGCCTGACCCCCCCTGGTTGGCCCGAACCGGGTCGGGTCCGACTCGGTTGGCCCGGCCCGGCCCGGCCAGGGCCGGTCCGGCTCGGCTCGGCCGAGCGGCCGAGCGGCCGACGCGGGGGAAAGCCGCCGCCCCGCGTGACACCCCTGCGGCACCCGCGGGGTGTCGGCCAGACACCCGCGGGGTGCCGCCGCCTACGGCCGCCGGCGCCGCCGCGCCGGCGCCCCGCGCCACCCCCGGCTCCCGCGGGCCGCCGGAGTCGCTCCGGTGACCCGTTTTCCTTCCAGTCGGCGTTGTTGTTCCTCCCGGGTTCCGTTCTTTACTGCGGGATCATCAAACACCTGTTGCGGCACGTTCCGTCGTCACCCGCCAAATTCGCAGAACACGAAGAACGGCGGGGGGTTGTCGGGCCATGTTCGTTTGACCCGCACCCTCCGCGTTAGATAAAAACAACGGAAGAAATTGTTCAACACATGAACCGACAATTTTAATAAAATAAAATTGTTCATTTGAAACCGACTCTTAAGTTTTTAAAGAACGTTCACGGGAATATAAAGAGGGGTATTCCAAAATTATAAAATCCCTACTTCGTTGATCGTCGCGTGCGGGCGTTCTTCGCGGAAAGGCTCGTTGCGGAAGAGGGGTATCGTCGTGTCGTCGCGGAAAGGCGTCGCATCGTCACGGAAGAGGATTCGTAGACGAAGACGGAGGTTGTCCGAGGTGTAACGACGTCTCCCTTCCTTTGATGTGGAAAGAAGAACGAGGGATGGCGCGTCGTCGTTCTTCGGAAGAAGGACGTGACGAAGTTCTTTGTCGGAGACCGATTCGTTCTTCACGTTCTTCGTCGTTGAAGAAGATGTTCTTCAAGCCTCCCAAATCCTCCCAACGTGACAAGACTCAAAAAAAAAAAAAAAGCCCAAGTCTTTTTTTATTAACACAAGATAAGAAATTGAATTTCAAAAGAAAAGAAACGATCAATTAATCTCAAAGAATTTATTGTAACAAATTAACAGCCCAATTAAATGGGGCGTTTCTTAACCAGAAAAACGCACGGTTGACTTCTTTTAATAGGGGGGGGGGGTGCGGGTGCATTACTTAAGAAGAAAAGAAACAGTGGGGCTCGTGCGGGCCCCACCTCACAAATATCCTACCAAGGGGGTAGGATATTCCTGGATAGCACCTTATCCAGTTCAACTCAGTTCAAGCCGCCTTTAAGTGGCTTCAAGTGGCTTCCAAGCGGCTTAAGTGAAATAAAATAAAGTTGTCGAAAAATTATTTTATTTCTGATCTTTAAGCCCGAAAATTAAAAACCACACCTGAGAAAACGCAACTCCGGAAGAGGCGTTTCTAAGCGAATACCGGCGCTGAGATTTCATCGGTGCCCTCAGAATTCGATTCCGGGCACCGGTTCAAAAGTTAGAAAAACCCGCTCGTCCGTTCACTGAACGTACCCGAGCCAAACTTCGAAAAATGATTCTGGTCACACCGGGCCACGGAATCAGGCGCTGTCAGAAACTGCGTTCTTGTAAAATTCCAAAGAAAATTAAGAAGAAAAAATTTCTTTGAAATTTACGGGTCTTTACATTACTCCCACCACAGGGCTTTACGTCCCCGTAAAGCTTCAACACAAACTAGGGATACAAAGTTGGTACTGAGCACGCATCTGAGCCTTATGCTCCATGTGCTCACCTGGACCTTCTCTATCGTGGCCCGGACCACCTCTGGTCCCACTAGAGCTGCTATGATTTCTTCCTTGCCGATAAGAGAAATCTGGTCTCATCCCCTGGATGAACCACGTTCTTCGCCTAATACGGTCAATCCCGACATTGATGATACTAATCCATATCAAGGATGACGTCGTAAGGCCTCGACGCTACTACCAAGAGATACAACCGTTACTCTCACCTCCAGGGGTTGAGTCACACTGTCGGCATCAGTGTGTGGTAACTGGGTCTCCTCCAGTAGATGTCTCACAAGTGAGGGTCAAGTCAACAGTCAAAACTGGAACCTCTTAGTAACAACACAAGAGAGGACAGGGAAGTAAATGCCACAAAAAAGGTGTCTTTTATTACTGTAGCTCAAGAACAATGACACAAAGAATCTACAAACATACATCAACAAAACTAGAAGCAACATGAACAAAAGTCTCCAGGTCTGGAGCTAGTCCCGCTCCTGTCCATCTGCTCCCGGAGCCCCATGATCGTAGGCCTCAACTGCCTGAAGATGAGCTCTCCCATGTCCTCCTGTCCCCTGCGGTCAGGGTGGACTGCCTAGTGGTGGTGGCGGCAGAGCCTCAAAGCGTCGCCCACCACCTGCTGCTCGGCCAGCTCCTCTGCCTCGTCTGCCTCCTCCCTGCGGACCGCCACGGTCAACCCTCTGCCTCTCCCTGGGTGGCCCCTCCACCGTCTGTTGCTCCTCGGTACGGTGGGTCGGGCAGTCACGAGCCATGTGGCCCTGCCCGCTGCACGAGTAGCACTGCCTGCCTCTCTTAAGGCTGGCTTCGCGCTGTGTGCCCCGGACTGCTGAGCCAGTGTCCCGAGGTCGTCTGCCGGAACCCTGAGTCATCCGTCGGCTACCTGCTACCGAAAACTCCGCCACCTGCCGCCCTGCGGTAGGCCTTGCTGTAGACTCAGCCAGAAAGCTCTCGATCAGAAGGGCTCGCTCTAGCACTCCTGCCTGGGTCGGTATGCTGAGGAAGATCAGCGATTCCCTGATCTCGTGTCTCAATCCCTGCTCGAAGGTCCGGGCCCGGAAGAATGGGTCCCGTACCATGTCTGTCGAGTAGCGAGAATCGTCGGTGAACCACACCGCGTACTGGGCTACCGTCAAGCTACCCTGCCGCAGCTGAACAAGCTCCTGAATGCGCACCGCACGGAGGGTGGCCGGGACGAACTCTGAGTGGAAGAGGCTCTCGAAGTCCATCCAGATGAGGGAGGCCTCATCGTGCACCTGAAGCATCAAGCTCCACCATCTGCCTGCTGCCGCGTGCAGGAGACTCGCTGCGAGGATCACCATGAGGTCTGCTAGTGTCCTCACTAATCTGAAAACCCGAACAACTACCTCCAACCAGTCCTCGGCGGCCTGAGGGTCCGTCTCCCCACGGAACCTGGGCGGTCGCTGGCGCTGGAACTCATGCAGTGCACTAAGGCGACGTGCATCGTCAGCGGCTGGGGCTGGTAGCATCGGTGCCTCGGCGGGTATAGGTACCGCCGGTGCCTCAGCTGTCAAAGGGCCATGTACCGAGTCCTCGACGCTCGGTGGACTGTCATCACGCTCCACTCTCGGAATCCTAGCTGGCTGTCGTCGTGGGGCCATCCTGAAAGAAACAGGTGCGCCACAGTCAGGACAGTATACCTGGTGAGCTGACACAAGTAATCACAAGGAAAACTTGAAACACACATCCAATCAATGTTTTCGTGAATTAAGTCGGAAATCAGAAGTCAGGGTCCTGGTGTACGGATACGTTGGCCGCCGCACCAACACTGGACTCCCTGGACTGATAACCACACCCAATACGCTAAACACTATTTCTTCACATAGAAGAAAGATCAGAGTCTGCGGTAGAACCGACCACCTCTGATACCAATTTGTCACGACCCGTCCTCGGGGCCCTTGCCGTGACTACCCCAAGCCTGCCTTCCATAGGCCAGGGGCTGGCGACTAGCACCAAGGCGTAAATCCCAACAAAAAGGGAAGGCATTGGCTTTGGAATGTAAACAAGCACCACAGAGTAAGCAAGCGGAAAAGTAAACACTAAGTAAAAACTGTACAAGTTGTGCTGAAAGTAAAAGGGGCCGGAAATACAAGCCCAACTGTAAAGTACAACTGAAAGGAAAAACAGCAACTGAAAAGGGAAAACTGCAGCGTCGAGCCGTCCTCTGGAAGTCCCACCTGAAGGGTGGGTACAGATAGCCTCCACTGCTCCTCGGGTCCACCTGACCGCTCCGAGTACGTCCCGCCCAGTGGTCCACCTACAGGTACTATTCTGCTCTGCACGCCTCCACCACGGTCAGCGATGTCCGTCGTCTGCAACCAACACAACGTAGTGCGGGCATAGCCCGTGCAGGGGTGAGTATAACGATACTCAGTAGGGACCCCGAGACCCTCAAGGTCTCACTAAAACCAACAAAGATAACCACAAGAAGATCTCAACAGATAACCTCTACTTAGATATATTCCCATACATATACCTAAGTTATCAAGTAACCCATCTCAATCATGAGGCAAACACAGGGTCAAAAGTCTCAGCTCAAACCAGGATTTTCATCATCGAAATCGTAACTGCTGAAGAGCTCCATCTCTGGAGTGTACAGTGGTCCTGTCACAACTCCGAGGTACTTCCCACTAACTTAAGACTGTTGTATTACTCCACCTATCGAGTATTGCGGGCCAGCCGCTACAACCAAGCGCTCCCATGTGCCGCTACAACCAAGCGCACCACTGTCGTGGGTCTGCCGCTACAACCAAGCGCTCCCTTGTGCCGCTACTACCAAGCGCACCATTGTCGTGGGTCTGCCGCTACAACCAAGCGCTCCCCTGTGCCGCTACAACCAAGCGCACCTCTATCGTGGGTCTGCCGCTACAACCAAGCGCTCCCCTGTGCTGCTACAACCAAGCGCACCTCTGTCGTGGGTCTGTCGCTACAACCATGTGCTCCCCTGTGCCGCTACAACAAAGCGCACCTCTGTCGTGGGTCTGTCGCTACAACCAAGCGCTCCCCTGTGCCGCTACAACCAAGCTCACCTCTGTCGTGGTTCTGCCGCTACAACTAAGCGCTCCCATGTGCCGCTACAACCAAGCGCACCTCTGTAACACACCGAGTCGTTCGATCAGCAGTCGTCGGGTCCCAGTCAGCTACACGGTCTCCGTGCTCCACCCACTCGTCTCCGGGAGGGTCCGCTCCACGAGCTACTGGTCGATACTCCAAGTATCACAAAGTCCCGCAAGGAAGTATCTCGAAGAACCACCTCGTCATAGGGGTCTCAACGCAACAGACGGCGCGTCAATCGGACGCCAGGTCTGTGAGTTATTAGCCTTTTCGTCCCAGGGGCCCGGTTGGTTTCGTGAGCGAACCAATACGGCCGTAACTCAACTATACCCCGAACACTCACAGGGTATACTCATAGGGACCGTTCTTCAACGTGATCACCAATGCCGCTGACGGTTCGTCAAACGGATGTCTCGTCTGAAAGATATCAGCTTTTCCGTTCCAGGGGCCCGGTTGGATTTCAGTGCGATCCAACCCGGCCACTATCCATCTGCATCCAAAACTTGGGCGGAGGATTCCAAAAGTTCCATCTCATCAAGAGGAACTCAACGCAACAGACGGCGCGTCAATCAGACGCCCGGTCTGAGAGTTATTGGCTTTTTCCACCCAGGGGCCCGGTTGGTTTTTAAGGAAAAACCAACCCGACCATACTCCACTTGCGTCCAAACCTCGGGCGGAGTGTGCCAAAAGATCCGTCTCACTAAGAGGAAACTAACAAAGCTGACGGCACGTCAATCGGACGTTCGTAGCTCAAGATATGAGTGTTTCCGCTCCGAGGGCCTGGTTGGTTTCGTGTACGAACCAACCCGGCCGAACCCAAAGTATTCTGAAACATGAGTGTGATAAACCGAAACGACCGACTCGCTCCAAGGATTGTGTTGCCGCTGACGGCGAGTCGTTTGGAGGCCCGTAGCTCAAGATACGGCCATTTGAACGAAGTCTGTCCGAAGACGGGGGGTCCGGGCCCGGGCCGCCCCGGCCCGACCCTCCCCTGGTTGGCCCGAACCGGGTAGGGTCCGACTCGGTTGGCCCGGCCCGGCCCGGCCAGGGCCAGTCCGGCTCGGCTCGGCCGAGCGGCCGACGCGGGGGAAAGCCGCCGCCCCGCGTGACACCCCCGCGGCACCCGCGGGGTGTCGCCCTAGACACCGGCGGGGTGCCGCGTGGCAACCCCGCGGCACCCGCGGGGTGTCGCCCTAGACACCCGTGGGGTGCCGCGTGGCAACCCCGCGGCACCCGCGGGGTGTCGCACTGGACACCCGTGGGGTGCCGCGTGACAACCCCGCGGCACCCGCGGGGTGTCGCGCTGGCCACCCGCGGGGTGCCGCCGCCTCCGGCCGCCGGCGCCGCCGCGCCACCCCCGGCTTCCGCGGGCCGCCGGAGTCGCTCCGGTGGCCCGTTTTCCTTCCCGTTTGCGCCGTTGTTCCTCCCGGGTTCCGTTCTTTACTGCGGGATCATCAAACACCCGTTGCGGCACGTTCCGTCGTCGCCCGCCAAATCCGCAAAACACGAAGAACGGCGGGGGGTTGCTGGGCCGTGTTCGTTTGACCTGCACCCTCCACGTTAGATAAAAACAACGGAAGAAATTGTTCAACACATGAACCGACAATTTTAATAAAATAAAAATTTTCATTTGAAACCGGCTCTTAAGTTTTTAAAGAACGTTCACAGGAATATAAAGAGGGGTATTCCAAAATTATAAAATCCCTACCTCGTTGATCGTCGCGCGCGGGCGTTCTTCGCGGAAAGGCTCATCGCGGAAGAGGGGGATCATCACGTCGTCGCGGAAAGGCATCGCGTCGTCGCAGAAGAGGATTCGTAGACGAAGACGGAGTTTGTCCGAGGTGGAACGGCGTCTCCCTTCCTTTGATGTGGAAAAAAGAAGGAGGGATGGCGCGTCGTCGTTCTTCGGAAGAAGGACGTGACGACGTTCTTCGTCGAAGACCGATTCGTTCTTCACGTTCTTCGTCGTTGAAGAAGATGTTCTTCAAGCCTCCCAAATCCTCCCAACGTGACAAGACTCAAAAAAATAAAATAAGCCCAAGTCTTATTTTATTAACACAAGATAAGAAATCGAATTTCAAAAGAAAATAAACGATCAATTAATCTCAAAGAATTAATTGTAACAAATTAACAGCCCAATTAAAAGGGGCGTTTCTTAACCAGAAAAACGCACGGCTGACTTCTTTTAATAGGGGGGGGGGGGGTGCGGGTGCGTTACTTAAGATGAAAAGAAACGGTGGGGCTCGTGCGGGCCCCACCTCACAAATATCCTACCAAGGGGGTAGGATATTCCTGGATAGCACCTTATCCAGTTCAACTCTGTTCAAGCCGTCTTTAAGTGGCTTCATGTGGCTTCCAAGCGGCTTAAGTGAAATAAAATAAAGTTGTCGCAAAATTATTTTATTTCTTAACTTTAAGCCCGAAAATTAAAAACCACACCCGAGCAAACGCAACTCCGGAAGAGGCGTTTCTAAGCGAATACAGGCGCTGCGATTTCATCGGTGCCCTCAGAATTCGATTCCGGGCACCATTTCAAAAGTTAGAAAAACCCGCTCGTCCGTTCACTGAACGTACCCGAGCCAAACTTCGTAAAATGATTCCGGGCACACCGGACCTCGGAATCAGGCGCCGTCAGAAACTGCGTTCTTGTAAAATTCAAAAGAAAATTAAGAAAAAAAAATTTCCTTGAAATTTACGGGTCTTTACAGAACAGACAACAGCGGAAGTCAAATAGTGACTATTTATATAAAATGTGTCCAAATCTAGTTACAATACATGTATGTACAAATGATGATAAATTTATGAAAGTTGTAAAAAGTACATCATGCATTAAAAAATACACAAAAGAAATGATGAAAAGATAGCAAAGCCCGGTGGGCGATCTCCTAAGCATCCCAAGCCCCTGCTTGGTCCTTTTCTCCTAACTCCCCGGGTACAAATAGCACAGCGGACAACCTAGGTCCTGCAAGCAAGAAGGTCTACTTGGGTACCCCAGTGCAATGACGTCCCGAGTAGGCTGTGAGATATAAATCTCAGTAGGCCGGCACCACCGGTGTCAAACCCAATGCAGACAGTGTAATAGTAATTAAAGCAGTAAACAGGTATAGGAGGATTCAATAAATAGAACAATAAAGAATAACAACACCTATCCCGGTTTCCCCAGAGGAAACTTGACGGCTATACCAGCTTTGGCTGGTTACTAGTAATGTAACCCGATCATGTCACCACACATATATATATATAATACGTTGGGTAGGATCGGGACGGAACTCACAGACATCCTTAACCCAGGAGCAATGCTCTCGATCCTACTCCTGGACCAACCTTGGGAAAGCTCTCATGGTTTATCCCTAGCCCGAAGGCTTAATAATGGTTCAAGGAATATATATATATATATAATACGTTGGGTAGGAACTGGATGGAACTCATAGCCGTCCTTTACCCAGGAGCAGCGATCTCGATCCTACTCTTGGACCAACCTTGGGGAAGCTCTCACGGTCTATCCCCGGCCTGAAGGATTAATAATGATTCAAGGAATACATATATATATAATATGTTTGGTAGGACTAGGATGGAACTCATAAACATTGTTAACCCAGGAGCAGCGCTCTCGATCCTACTACTGGCCCAACTTTGGGGAATCTCTCATGGTCTATACCCGGCCTGAAGGATTAATAATGATTCAAAGGATCTCTCACAGTCTACCCTTAACCCGAATCCATAACATAGGGGATCTCTCACTGTCTACCCCTAGCCCGAAGCTGTATCATTTAATTAGGGGAGCTCTCACGGTCTGCCCCTAGACCGAAGCCATGTCAGAGGGGAGCTCTCACGGTCTACCCCAGGCCCAAAGCTGTATCATTCAATTAGCATGGGTTATAAGGCATACACTTCTTATAAAATTCATATAAATAAAACATGGTATTTCCATCTCACAATATCACATAATCACATCATTAATCATATTCATCACATTGATATAAGGTACATGAAACAACCCGTTCATGTATGGTATTGGCTAACCCCCAATTTATTCTTTATTCCTTTCATTTCATTTCAATGACAAATAAGGATTTACAAAACAATAAGAGGTGTTTAGGACTACTCCTAGGTATGTCCCACTCACCAGACCCATTCTATTAACATAAGTCGTGCTTATTCCATTATCCTACGGCATGGTCTTACCATCCTAATCCATTTCATTCAAGTTTAACCAATTCAACAAAAGATTACAACTGTTATGATTTAACCTATTAGTACCATTCAAAGTACATATGATAGCATCAATTATCACCAAAGCATAATAAGAATCCAGCAGGAAAGCATAAGAATCTACTTCCTGCTTTTATCTTGAAGACAGAGCACCTCTGGTCGAGGGGTTTTATTATTAAATCATTAGATTAATGACCAAGCAGCCATTTCATCTTATTCCTGCAATTCACACTGTGTTCACAGAAGCACATATCCAAGACAAACTTGCATAATTAAAATACTAAAACAATGCAGTATTAAACTCTTTAAATGCTTCACATTAAATTAAAGGGCAAGGAGAGGGACCCTACCTCAAAGTGGATCCATCCGTCCACACCGTCTCTTGGAGATTTCTTACTAAAGGTGCTGCTGCTGCTCCCACACAAGGCATATGTGATTCTACATACGTATAAGGACACCTAGCCTCCATGCACACGCCCTGCATGGCCATGAGCTTGCAAAAGAGGATCCTTACACATATGCTTATATACATATACCTATCTCGGCTCACCTGTGCAGGTACTTTTTATATATTCAATGGGGAAAACTTGCCACGTACATGTATATTCGCTTACATGGACGTATATACACATGCCGGCGGAACCCATGTACATATAAATATGTACCTATGCCTGCGCAAGCGAGTCGCCTAAGCTCCGGGATCCCAAAACCAACCCGAAGCCGCCAAAACACTAGAAAAAACACACTACTAGCCTTAAAACAACTAAAGACATTATTTTAGAGGATGCGCAAACCATAAAAGGGTAGAACCCTTACCTCGAAATCAACCCGATGGACTGAAACTATCATAAACCACATCACCTTCGGTGGTGGACATCATACACGCACCCACAAGGTCCCAAGAGACCTTCTGCATAACCCTAGAACAAGCGGACCAAGAAATAAGAATGGAATGGAAAACTAACCCCAACCTACGGTTCAGATGAATCATGAATAGGGAAAGAGAATCCCTAAAAACGGCCAATAAGAGAGGATGAAGGGAGTGAGGGACTCACCACGGAGATTTGGAGGATGAAATTGTAAACAAACCGGGGGAAATTGAAGGAAGAGAGGGAGGTCATGGGGAGCTCTGTGCGTCGCGGCTCCATAGAGGGAGGGATCGTGCGGGTTCTAGACGAGAGGAGTGAGGGATAGTTTATAAGATTAGGATTTATTTTAATTTATTTTAATTTCATTTAAAATATCCCAAAACCCAAATAGGAGGGCCGCACACAGTTTATCCCGCACAGTTTTCCAAACCGTTCGCAAACTGTGCGGCCACTACTGGATACCCCAAGCACCCTGCATAGGCTAGTCTCACAGTTTGGGGAAACCGTGTACAGGCCGTGCGAACTCATCTGCCTCCAAATTTTAAGCCGCATGGTTTGGGCCGCACAGTTTGGGAAATTGTACGCCAACTGTGCACAATCTGCTATTCTTTAAAAACCATCCTCTTTCGATTACGACGCACCCGAAACAACTCGAGCCACTCGTGAAACTTAACGGTCATTCTCCCATGACCAAAAACATTAAAAGAGAAGGGTTGAAACCATCAGAACCTCGTTCCGAAGCCCATTTCTAAAAATGATCGGTTCAGTAAATGAAAAAGATTAATTTCCCCAACTTGTTAACTTGGTTCAAAATGTGGGTCATTACAACCTTCCCACCTTAGAACTTCTCGTCCCCGAGAAGCCATTAGGAACAACACACACCTCATTCGAACTAAAAGGGTCGTGAATCTTTATTAAAATGATCACATATGTTTCCAAACATTCCACGCACCAACAAACATCCACTTAAGAACACGGCACATAAGTCGTCAACACCCGAACCAATGCTCGTTTTCCAACCATACCAGAACGAAATCTCTTTCCAGATCCCATTCCACAAGAGACATGATCACATCGTCATCTCGTCAAGCAACCAACCAAAGGTACTTCCCACCTTAGATTTTTCATGTTAAACGGCCAAGACTCAAACCATAGCTCCACCATCTTTTGAACTGTCTTTCAAAAGCACGCTCTAAGCATTCCAACGATGCACCTAGAATGATTTTGAAACGATCAAATTGTCAATTTCCCCACCAACCATTAAACCCAAACCGGAAAAAGTCAAGCCACTCCGGCTGACTATTCAAGAAGGTGCACGACTTAAACGGCTGGTGCTTCACAAGCTGAACAACGATGCCCTCTCCCAAGGCATCCCACACTTACCACGAGGACGTTCACTGAAAAGATTACACCGGCTCTCGGTGACATCTCAAAGTTCAAACCACGAATGAAACCATGCATCCCGAGTGTAACACCGAAAGAGAACCACTCAAACAAGCTCAATGGATTATAAGCATTAGTGCGGATAAGACTGATGCTCTCTTAATGAATCCAGGACGAAAGCAAGATAGGGGACAATCTCGTCGCGTAGCAGAGTACACTAAGAGGATTGAAAATGGATTCCAGTTATTTATACCCAAAAACTGGAAATGATATCTGTCGAACCACCCCTGGTCGACTCTAAAGAACAAACTCGGCTTCACCTACCGACGCATCAAGATTTCAACTGATCATGATGCCTCTTCCCACATGAGGCATTCGTCGATCAACCATACCACCAAAACCCAAAAGAATTCGAGCAAAACCCAACCATTTTCCAAGATGGTCCTTCTTAGCATGTTCCTTCTCCCCGGAAGGACACGCTTTACTCAACTGGCATGACGCTTCCCACCTTAGAAGGGTCGGCATCATCAAAAAGAGAAATACAAGATACTCATAAGCAAACATGTTCATAACAATTAAACGGACGTGTGTCGCTCCTCCGAGTCACGATCACCACGTCGAAATGCACAAGAAAACCAAAGCAACAAGACTGGTGTGTCAACCACCCGAGTCTTCCGAAAATCATCCCGAGCAATGGGAAAACTTGATTCTCAAATGCTCAAGTCACTCTACCATGGAGATGACCCAAGACCATAGACAACAGCATAAAATATTTAACCTAACGTCATTTCACCTGATACAACCATTAGCTTGGACGATGTCATGTCAAGTAATCCTTTACTGCGCAAAAATAAAGGGCCAAACGACCAACAAGGTGACTAACCTTGCCCGAGGCATGTCCAACCAACTGTTACAGAGCATTACTGGATGCTCAAACCCTTAACAAGATCAAAAGAAGCATGACCATCTGTCCGAACAAGGGTGTCATTAGAACTGGAAGTCCTACAAGAGACAACGGTACCCGAACAGTACCAAACTTCCGAAAGCTCACCGAACAATCCAAGCACATAATCTCTAAGGGCGCTACCTACCACGGGCTAGCCCCTCACGAAAAACAAGAATTGACCCAAGCACTTGGTCACGCCCAAAAAAAGGCATCGGGCTCAAACACTAACATTTAACGTCATTGCTAAAAGAAAACAGCCTATTGAAAACGCGTAAGGTTCCATTTCAATGCACTCACAAGAACAGCTTAACCTACCAACACACGGGGTCTCAACAGAGGACACCACTGTAGGTTCCTTTTTACAAGCCCTTTATATTCATTCACATATATCATGTAATCACTTTAAAAGATTCAAAACAAAACATCAAGTAACCTTTCAAAACCATATATCACCAGTCACTTGATTTTTAACAAACAAGTCAAAGAAAAATAGGCATGTTTCAAGAAACTTTCTTTTAACCGTTAAACATTTATCAGACATTCCATATTTTTTAGGAAATTTATCTTAATAAATCCCTTTTTAAACCATTAAGGTGACCTACGAGGGTCCCAACAAGACAAAACACACCAGTTCATAACCAAACATCCTTTACACACATAAGAATTTCGCAAAGCATTCTATCATCACATTCATTATGGTTTGCCAGTCCCCAACTCATGATGCGCCCATACACTCCATGGGTTGAAAATTTGCTCCCAACAGACAAAACAAAACACATTTCAGAAATAAACATGCTCAAAGAAATCATCCGGTCATACGGGTGGCCACCTACCAATCTGTAAAGCGCCCATACACTTTACAATTTTGCATTTGGTTCCCTTTAATCAAAACCAAACTCATTTTACAATTTGACTTTAGTAGCCTTTTTTCAGAAATCTGATTAAACAGGTTACCCTTTCCCATCCATAAGGCGCCCATACACCTTCCAACTGAAAATTGGCTCCTATTGTAACTGCAATCATGTAATTTAGCAAAAAAACCAATTTCATTTTTTTTGATCTAGAGTATCTTGTTATTGTAAGCAATAACACAGAACATGCTATATTACAAAAGCATAGAATAACTACCACAGTACCTATCACAAAAACAGGAATTACTAATGCATCCTAGATGGCATGGCATGTGATTTCTAACAATGTGCCTATACGATGCATCAGATGGCATACCCTCGTATCATAGAGTTTCAATCGAAATATCACCCAAAATTGCATCAACAGTATCAACAAAAAAACATATGCATCACCCAACGGTGAAATAAAATCAACCGTAATAATAAAAATCATTTAGATAGCAATTCCATTCGAGGCAATTTGGATTTTCTCTATGCGTGTGGTGGCCAATCCCAGACAAAACTTATTACCAAATTCCAGTTTATTTCTATCCCTGTCTAATGTCTCAAAATTGTAAAACAAATCAGAAGAGAAAACACCTCTGATACCACTTTGTAATGTCCCGGCCTGGCTCACCATCGACCAGGTGGTCGGACGAGTGGGTCACATGGCCTCAAGCGCATCTCCCCATATGTTAGAGGCTACCGACTAGTAGCAAGGGTCTCGAGAGGTGATAGTGGGGAGACTATACCCTCTTATCAGAGTTGCACAACAGTATCTCAGAGTAAATAACATTTAATAACAGAAGCATTAACAGTTAAACAATGAACAGACAACAACGGAAGTCAAATAGTGAACATTTATATAAAAGGTGGCCAAAGCCAGTTTCAATACATGTATGTACAAATGATGATACATTTATGAAAGTGGTAAACAAAATAGCATGCATTTAATACAATACAAAATAAATGAAGAAAAGACAGAAAATCTCAGCGGGCAATCTCCTGAGCATCCCAAGCTCCCGCTTGGTCCTTTTCTCCTAACTCCCCAGGTACAAGAAGCACCGCCGACAACCTAGGTTCTACAAGAAAGAAGGACTACTTGGGTACCCCAGTGCAATGGTCACCCAAGTAGGATGTGAGATATAAATATTAGTAGGCTGGCACTACCGATGTCTAACCCAATCCAGACAGTGTAATAGTAATTAAAGCAGTAAACAGGTATAGCCGGATTAAATAAACAGAACAATAAACAATAACAACACCCTTCCCTATTTCCCCAAAGGAAACCTGATGGATATACCAGCTTCGTCTCGTTGCTGGTAAAGTAACCCAATCATGTCACCATAAATATATATATATATATGTGTGTGTGTGTGTGTGTTGGGTAGGACCGGGACGGAACTCACAGACGTCCTTAACCGAGGAGCAGCGCTCTCGATCCTACTCCTGGCCCAACCTTGGGGAAGCTCTCATGGTCTATGCCCGGACCAAAGTCTTAATAATGATTCAAGGAATATATATATAATACTTTGGGTAGGACCAGGACGGAACTCACAGACGTCCTTATCCTAGGAGCAGCGCCCTCGATCCTACTCCTGGCCAAACCTTGGGGAAGCTCTCACAGTCTATGCTTGGCCTGAAGTCTTGATAATGATTCAAGGAATATATATATATATATATATATATATATATATATATATATATATATAATACGTTGGGTAGGAATGAGACAGAACTCACAGACGTCCTTAACCCAGGATCAGCGCTTTCGATCCTACTCATGGCCCAACCTTGGGGAAGCTCTCATGGTCTATCCCCCGACCGAAGGCTTAATAATGATTCAAGGGAGCTCTCATAGTCTAACCTTGGCCCGAAGCTGTAACATAGGGGATCTCTCACGGTCTACCCCTAGCTTGAAGCTGTATCATTTAATTAGGGGAGCTCTCACGGTCTTCCCCTAGCACGAAGCCATGTCAAAGGGGAGCTCTCATGGTCTACCCCTGGCCTAAAGTTGTATCATTTAATTAGCACGGGTTATAAGGAATACACTTCTTATAACATTCATATAAGTAAAACATGGTACTTCCATCTCACAATATCACATAATCACATCATTTATCATATTCATCACATTGATATAAGGTACATGAAACAACCCGCTCATGTACGGTATTGGCTAACCCCCAATTCATTATTTATTCCTTTCATTTTATTTCAATGACAAATAAGGATTTACAAAACAATAAGAGGTGTTGAGGACTACTCCTAGGTAAGTCACACCCACTAGACCCATTCCATTAACATAAGCCATGCTTATTCCATTATCCTAAGGCATGGTCTTTCCGTCCTAATTCATTTCATTCAAGTTTAACCAATTCATCAAAAGATTACATCTGTTATTCTTTTAACCAATTAGTACCATTCAAATTAAATATGATAGCATCAATTATCACCAAAGCATAACAAGAATCCACAAGGATAGCATAAGAATCAACTTCCTACTTTTATCTTGAAGACAGCGCACCTCTGATCGAGTGGTTTTATTATTAAATCGTTAGTTTAATGACCAAGAAACCATTTCATCTTATTCATGAAATTCACACTGTTTTCATAGAAGAACTTATCCAAGATTAACTTTCATAATTAAAATACTAAAACAATGTAGTACTAAACTCTTTAAAAGCTTCATTTTAAATTAAAGGGTAAGGAGAGGGACCCTACCTTAAGGTGGATCCATCTGTCCACACCGGCTCTTGGTGCTTTCTAACTAAATGTGCAGCTGCTACTCCCCCATGAAGAATATGTGATTTCACATACGTATAAGGACACCTAGCCTCCATGCACATTCCATGCATGGCCATGAGAGTGCACAAGAGGATCCTTACACATATTCTTATACACATATACCTATCTCCGCTCACCTATGCAGGAACTTTTTATATATGCAATGGGGACAACTTGCCCCGTAAGTGTATATTCGCTACCATGGATGAATATACACACGCAGGGGGAACCCACGTACATATAAATATGTACCTATGCATGCGCAGGTGAGTCGCCTAAGATCCGGGAACCCAACACCAACCTAAAGCCGCAAACACACTAGAAAATAAACACTACTTGCCTTAAAACAACTAAAGAAATAAATTTAGAGGATGTGTAAACCATAAATGGGTAGAACCCTTACCTCAGAATCTACTTGAGGGACTGAAACTATCTCAAACCACCTCGCCTTCGGCGGCAGACATCATATGAGCACCCATGAGCTCCCGAGAGACCTTCCGCATAACCCTAGAACAGGCGGAACAAGAAAGAAGAACGACATCAAAAACTAACCCCAACCTAGGGTTCGGCCGAATCATGAATAGGGAAATAGAGCCCTAAAAACGGCCAATAAGAGATGAGGGAGGAAGGGAGGGACTCACCATGGAGATTTGGAGGAATAAATCGCCAAAAACCGAGAGAAATCGGAGGAAGAGAGGGAGGTCATGGGGAGATCCGTGC
Organism: Viscum album; assembly: GCA_963277665.1. Taxonomy (NCBI): domain Eukaryota; kingdom Viridiplantae; phylum Streptophyta; class Magnoliopsida; order Santalales; family Viscaceae; genus Viscum; species Viscum album. The sequence goes on along the minus strand of OY728157.1, from coordinate 36,116,890 downwards.
ATCGCGGCTTCAAAGAGGGAGGGCTCGTGTGGGTTCTGGCAGAGAGGAGTGAGGGATCTTTTATCAGATTAGGTTTTATTTTAAAATATTTTAATTTCATTTAAAATATCCCAAAACCCAAATAGGAGTGCCACAAATGGTTTATCCCACACGGTTTTCCAAACCGTGCGGCCTCTATTGGATACCCCAGGCACCCCGCATGGGCTAGCCGAACGGTTTGGGGAAACTGTGCACAGGACGTGCTGACTCCTCTGCCTCCATATTTTAAGCCGTACATTTTGGGCCGCATGGTTTGGCAAACTGTGCGCCAATTGTTCCCATTCTGCTGTTCTTTAAAAACCATCCCCCTTTGATTATAACGCACCCAAAACACCTCGAGCCACTCGGGAAAATTAATGGGCATTCTCCCATGACCAAAAACATTAAAAGAGAAGGGTTCAAACCTTTGGAACCTCATTCTGAAGCCCAGTTCTAAAAATGACCGGTTCAGTAATTAAAAAAGTTCAATATCCCCAACTTTTTAACCGGGTTCAAAACGCGGGTCATTACATAATCCCAAAAATAATATAAGGAAAAATTTATATATATCAAATAAGACACATGATAAAGTAGAGGATACCAAAATCATGTCCCTAATAGTATAATACCAAACTTTATTCTCATTAATAGATTGATATACAATATAGATCTCATATAAACGTTCATATATTCCCAATGGTGCATATATTTTCATAGAAGACTATATAGTAGCTATATGGAACTAACTACCCTAGTATCCTCCTTGACTAAACCTCACTATTGGATAGTTCCTATTATCATTGGACAATGTAGTTTAATGGCCATGAAAATACTATGTCAATTGAGGTCATTAATGAATGATTTCTGAAATTTTATTGTGAGTACATTCATTCCTCATCCCTCCATCACTCATAGTTACCAGATGATGAATTGAATGAAACCGATAATTATAGTGACATAAAAAAAATCTCATTCAATGTTTATATCCTTTCGTAGTGAGTACATTCTTTTGAAACCCACTAAAAATATGGATGGGTTGAAGTGTATAACCAAATTCTATAAAAAATTTCACAATCCTATCTCAAAGAACATCACTTTAGACTCCAAATCCCTACTCGGGTATAGATATAAGTTAATTAAATTAGTGAACCTTATTTTTTACTCTGTAAGGGTCTATGAACCTTTCTGTAGATTCATAAACTCTTTTTGGCTTCACTCAATGTATGTTGTTGAGAAAAAACTACTGAAAAATAGTTCAATGATATTTTTTTCACGTGAGTCCTTAATCTTTAATTGATTTAGGAATAATATCCTATGAATATTTTGTTTCCCCGTCGAGCATGAAGGTGGATAAATAAACCCAGTTTTACTTGGAGGTATTTGTGCTTATAAATATATGGTTAATGTGAACTGTCCACTCATTAGATTCCTTTAGAGATTCATATGATGGTACTGGGGTGTGCATGGGATGTCTGTGGGATGGGGATTTAAAATTTTTCATGACAACAGTGATAAAACATCATTATACCTAGTGATACAATCCCCAGTACAGTCTAAGTATGACATGTGAAATAATCAGAGCATGAAAATCAAAATTGAATAAGTACCTCCTTTGAATTTAAGTGTGTTCATCTATCTCCTTTCTCTAGTGACTGCTATTTTAAGGATATAGGGATGAACCCCTCTATATCATCAACACATTCTTCGAGAATCCACACACACATCGTCAAACGAATCCCAAGAGCTAGCTTAGTTCTTCTATGATCACTTCGACATCACAATGATCACCAGGATCTTGTGCCTTCAATCCCAAAGGCATTCAAGGATAATTCACTCAGTTAGTGAATTTCTCCCTATTGGATTTTGGAGGAAAGGAATGCCATAAATTCTTATAGATGAATATTTCATGGAATGATATTCTCTATGACTTATATTGTAGATTCCTTAAATACATAGTTAGGGTTTCATGACCCTCATATATTTAATTTCCACTAAATAAGAAATAATAAAATAATTATGACAAACTAACCATGTCATAAATATTGTTTATAATTTATCACATAGTTGTAATATATATTAAATATATTACATGATTAAACTGACATTTTATCTAGACTCATAAATCCGTCTAATACTAAATGAATCTTGAATATTAAAATAATATTCATTTGTATAGTGTTATTCCTATTATTTACATAAACACTTGTAAATAATTTTAATAAATAAATTCAACCCATTTATTATATACATGAATAATATGAATTTATTTATTTATTGGTCACTAATGATACTTGGAGAACTCTCAGAATCCATGGTGGGGCCCACCATATCCTATATATATTAACCAAAATTGGGAGCATTCCTGAATACACCATTTTGTGTGACCTTTTACACCCTTATATTGATAGAAATAAGTAATATAGTCCAAGAGTGGATTCTAGAAACCCATCAAGGCCCTTAAAGAGATAATTATTAATCATAACAAAGAAAACCTTCTAATGAACACACACACTATTTAATATAATTTCATTATCATTTGATATCTCATAAAATAATACACACACTTGTTTAATAATCCTTTATTTCTTTATTATTTGATTATCTAACTATTCAAAAATACATTTGGATACCATGGACATGGATTTATGAAGATACTACCATCAAGATCGGCCATGCTTGAGATATCTCTTCCTAAACACATTAGTAAACAAATCCTATCTTGATCGCTCAACCAATTTCATACTATCAAAGATACACCCAACATGAGATACCTTACCATGAATTTATTTTCATAGTATTTTATTTAAATCAATGTATATGATCAAGTGGAACACATTGATAATTATATCAAGTCAAGGGACCAATATACAAGTTTGTATATAGAAACTACCAATGACACATGAAACATGAGGTGTTACTATTGGTGGGTTCACCCTAATGATGTCATCTACTAAAGATTACCAATTGTGGACTTGTTGTTAATAAGTCTCAATGGTTATGATCCACTGGAACAATATAGTCATATCTAAACTATTCCTTCCCAATATGATGTATCTAGATCATAAGATATATGTTCAATATTAACATCATAGTGTCTTGAGGATTTCATTATATCCTAGGTACTTCTGTAAACTTTTAATAAAAAATAGTATATGGGAATTACCATATAAATTGTGGACACAAAAAAAAGTTAACACTATAATGGTATGTGTAAATCATGTATAGTGACATATATAAATGGTATGATAATAAAAATTGATGGTAATGCTGTCTCCAGGGAACTCAATTTTACAACACTCCCACATGAACTAGATCTAACTTTTCAATGAACCTTGTTAATTTTAACATGATAAGTTAATGCTTCTTCTATTTTATGTAATTTATCAAGGGGCATCCACGTTTTCACTACATGGTTATTCATTTATGTATGAAATTATCTCTATGACTAATAATTCTTAATAAATTCTATCCACTATTTTATTTCCATTTTTTCACTATCATAAACGTGACATCTTGGATAGTATTAATAATTTAATTATAATATTTTCAATCTTTACTTACTATGTTCAATTCTAGGAACTCAGAAAAACAATAGTGTATTTTACACTAATTTAAATGCCTCAGAATCTACAATGCACTATTTATTTTTAGACACGGATACCACTAGATTAATTGATCATTTTTTTCTCATTAACATATCCTAATTGTGATATTAGATAATATTGACTTTATAGGAAGACTATGTTTGATTCCATTATAATTAATATCCATTCCTCTCCACATACTAGGTATATATCTATTGTTCTTATTAATGTAAAATTAGATAGTTCAATATTATTAGCTGGAAGGTATATTAGATATAATTGATATTTTCCAAATATAAATTATTTTTCATAAATATAATATCATGTACATTTAATGAATAAATTATTGATCCATCAAAAAATATTATGTAATTAAACTCGCCATATTAATCTCCTCTTATGTCTCATACTTGTCTTCACTTAAAGATTTATGCCATGTAACATTGGTAACAAATTTCTCCAGAATTCTTAACAGTTGTACTAGTCAATACAGTTTCAGAAAATGTACTATGGAATTGGTCTTGGTAACCAATATATCTAATTCTGTAGATCTCATTCCCTAGAAATTTTGTTTCTACTTTAAGTCAATATCTATATTGTTTCTTTCATCCATTTCTTAATTAACTATAGGACCAATAAGTTTTTTTCATATGTTATCAAACATATTTTATTTTGAAGACAATGTCACACACACTAAACAATGTCAAACACATAGAAAAGATTCATTCAAAATGAATACACTATGATCTTTCTTATTTCTTTTAAACGAGTAAATAATTTCAGTAACTTGCACCCTAATTGAATTTCAAGAATTTCATTATCCCTTATTGGCTGTATCATATAGATAAATTCTATGATTTGGGGTATTTACATCCAATGATTAATTTAATGATCATAGAATGCAGTTATGAAAACTAAAATTATAATGGATTTAGTTAAAGTGGATTGGTTTCACCAATCAAGCTTTGTTGGTATCACGATTATACCATCCATGTATAGTCTCACTTAAATTGTCATCATAGTATTCAAAATAATCGGCAACATGTACTTTGAATCTTTTAATCCATTATTAAATTTTAATTTATATTTTCAATTTTAGCTAACATACATATACTTTCTACTTGTAGGAATTACTATTCTAACTGAATAATGTACCACCATCCATGGTGAATATAAAACCATAACCATGGTTTTAACATTCATATAAAGTATCTATATCTTGAGCAATAATTTATCCACATTCCCTTGTGGAACTTATTCTTATGTTTGCTATTTGTACAAATATATCATTGAATAAATCCAAGTCAATCATACTCCCACAATCTCATGTACATATATGCAACCATTTATTGAAATTTAGTCTATCACTTGACTATAGTATTTCTATCATACAGATTTATGTAATATCCTAAGAAACATTTTGGATAATTACTTTAGATGTACATTGTGGTTTCCATGATGAAGTTTTTTTATATCCTTAACAAACACATGGAATTAAAACACAATGTTGTTATGAAATAATAAATTTATTTCATATTATAACTCATATGAAATCAATTTTCATTATAGATAGAATATTTTTATGGTATAATTCCATTTTTTGTGAATAATGTCCTGAAATATAATGGATGTATCAGTAATGAACATAAATTTCAATATGGAAAATCCATTTACATACATCATCAAACTGATGTGTGTATAGAAATGTGTGTTTATGAATTAATACATGCTATATTTTGTTGATCAATGTTAACATATAAGAATCATCATCAATGATCCTTATTAGCGTAATATATTTGATGTGGATAAGGTAATATGAATTTGGGGATTACTCCACACTATGTTATATTGATTGATGAATGTTTGGTCATATTCTTGGACACACCATCCCAAATAAAATAATATCTTATAATTATGAATATTCAATAATTCACTTTAATATTCCAAAAATATTAACATAATGGAATCTAATGAAGTATATTTACCAGTAACTTGATCTTGGAATAGTTCAAACTCTCTAGTTCAACTAATTCCAAAAACTTTGTAACCTACATTTATTAATAAAGGATTCTTTTTCTAAAACTAAACATAACATCATTTACTAAGATAATTAACTCCATGTATTTTAAATACAATACTAGGTATATCATTCAAATATATATATATTTTTTTCTTTGAAAAGTATTATCCTTCCACAATTGGGTATATAAGTCTTACACTTTTGTATTAATCATGTATTGTCTGTGATTCTTGAATCATACAACATTATTTTGAGAAAGAGACGCCACAAACAACACTCAATTAAAAAAAATGAGTAATGTATTCTTATTTTCAATGTACACATGTGATAAATTTTTTAGTTATATATAATAAATTTTATTTTAAAACCATTTACGTGGGAATTATAAGTTTTTTACTTCTCAACACTAACCTTAGAACCACCCATTCTCAACTTCTTTGAGAATACAGCTTAGTTATTACAATCTTTCATTTTTTACATGGTTAAAGTATTAAAATACACATATGTGTTTTTCATGCTATATTAAATACACAATATGTATAATATAAATTTTATATGAAATTGATTAATATACCTAATGAATAATACAGTACTTGATTCTTTGATTTAGTTCATTGTGTTTAAACATCCATAATATTATTTCATGACATGCAAAGAAAATAACATCCCGTTTAATGTCGCTCCTCTTCTTCTTGATGAAAATTCTAAATATTCTTTTGGTGTGAACTCTCCATTAGCCTTTTCACCTAGTCTTTCAACATTTTCCCAATAATAACTAAATATTAATATTTTTAATTTCATATCACCTTGGTGAACCTTACCCAAAAGTAATGAGTCGATTTATCCATTTAATATTCATTTTTTGATATTAAATTAAACTATAGGAAATTGGTGAAAATGATATAAGAAAGGTATTTATAAAAATATTGTGATCCTCCTTTCATTTTTACACGTAACTAGTGTAATTATCACCAATTCATATCACACTTCACTTTCTCTTGACAAGATTCATAGAGATGAGACAACATGTTAAATCATTTATTTCCTAATTTTGTATCCACAACACAAATAATAAGTCGATGATAATATTATAAAATAACCATCATTTGCATCAATACAACAGTATTTTGTAAGAATTTTCCCTCACCCTCACTTCAAGATTAGTCTCAACAAGAAGTGGGGACAACAACACTATAAATTTCTAATATAAAAGTACTTTAAATAAGCATAAGTATTATCTATTTAAAACTCATTCATGTTTGGAAATTTTATTTTTCAAATATAAATCACATTTTTGTGTGTTATTTCATTCCATTTTAAACAAAAAAAATCCATAAGATCGTACGTTTATCTTGTTTACCAGTTTATAAAATATTTATTTATTAATTAAAACTTTAAATTAATCCCACTATTTTATTTAACTTTATCAACCCTCTTTACTAGATTTGAAATAATCTATTTTTTTAGTAATCTAGGGGAATGGATCCTTGAAACCTTCCCTTGTAGTCTATAAGCTATGGTTATTCCCCTAAAGAGAGAGTTCAATGTAGGTGTTTGATTGAACTACAACATTAACTCAAGTCTCCATGAACTATTGAGTGATACCCCCAATTATAAAATAAAAACATTATTTAATCAATTATTGAATATAAAGATGAAATAATCTAGATATGGCTAATTATTTTTCACCTCAATAGTTATGTAAACCCATAATTTTCATAACATCTCGCCATTAGTAGGGGCACCCTCAACTATGGTTGATGAGTTCCCCAAACACCTTGTTCTGTTAAAATTTAAATGATGGAAGTAATTTTAAACTTAATATTTATTCTTGGGTTTTATATTTTTTGATGAAAATAATCCATTAATATTAATAAGTTCATACTATATTGTCTCATTTAGAACTGAATATTAATAGAGAAACATTCATCACATACTTATGAATTTTTCTTTTTTATTATAAAATTTTTTCTCAATGTAAAAAAATAAACATGCATGAAGGAAATATTTTTACCTAACTTGTCTAGAAAGTATAATATTGGATGATCAATTTAAACTAAATGGTTCAACCATGACCTAGGTTTATCATACGAGAGTTAATTCTTGACTTGTGATGTAACTCATCCCCAATACAGTGTATCCATATCTCATTTAGGCTTTCCCTTATAATTGGTATAGTCCACATCATATATTATCATTGTTATTATATAAATGTACGCACACAAAACTAAGGGGGTCTCGAGAAGCACATTCTATGTATAGAAATATTGATGGATGTGAATGCCCTTATACATATTTAAATGAAGATGATGATGTTCATTCCACGTTAAAAATAAATACTTTTTACAAACATCGCACTTAGGTAATAAATAATTAAATGAAATTAGCTAGACATACACATGGTCATTCACTACTCAACACTAGTAATTAAGTTCAATAAACATTTTATAACATTAAATTTCAATAAAAATAAATTTTGAGGGAATTTAGGAAAATTTAAAATATAATTTGGATTCAAATAATTTATCCTTATTTGGTCATATCATTAATTGAATTTCAATTCCTAAAATAAATTTAAATAATAAATTAATTTAATAATTAAATTAAATTAATTTTTTTAAAAAACTAAAATATTAATATTTTAAATAGATACTTTATTAAATATATTTTTTAGGGCCCTTAATCCCCACCCAAGGCTATTTTGATTGGGGTTGTAACCCTATAGGAACGTTTCATACCTGGAAAACCTTGTGCAGTGTTGTTCTGGGTCATCCCAGTCTATCTAGACATGTTCCTTGTTTGGAATACCTACACTAAACCGTTATAGGATGGAGTAGGTCTAAAAGGACTATTTTTTCATGGGTTACCCAAACTCAGCTTTGGGAACCCTGGTATGGGTTTCACACACGGGTACCAAATGTGGCAGAGGTGGGCTCTAGTCACATGATGTATCAGTTCATGACCTATAGAAATAGTGACATCTAGTAGGGAAATTCCTACAATACGGTCCTAAAATTGTTCTGCGTAAAGATGATGATGGTTTTAGTTCAGGATGGTGTGATAGCTGAGGTATGAAACAATAGTCCCCATAGCATTACCAGTTGATGATTACTCGGTATAGGGGATGTGGCATGATGTCAGTACGTTACTGCGGTGGGTGGTGGTTCATCAGGAATCCTTAGCTGAGGAGGTGCCAAGATTAGGACATTCTGAACCGATCTTAGAAGAGACATATGTTAATGTGTGGTGGGTAGCATCATGAATCATAAGGGGCCTTGGTGGTATTATTATCAAGAGGGAGGTAGTTTGTGAGTAGAGATACGGTGCTGACTGGTGAACGAAAGTGGGAGTCGTCTGGTTGGCACAACTACGGTGTTGTCAGATGAATGTGAGGGGGATGCAGTTGATGGGGTCCATAAAATTTACCATGAAAGGGGACCCCTTACATTAAATAAGTTAATTTGACTCTTTGTTTTCTAAAAGTTTAGTCATATGATTTTTTAAAAAATGGTGGTGATAAATTGTTTTTAGTAAAGGCACCAAAACTATCCAAACCTATATTGATGGGGCTCTTATGATAATTGGTTTTTATTTCTGTAGAACTATGCCACCATTGGTGGAAAAAGATCCATTAGCTAGATTGAATCTGGCCATCGGAATCGAGCAACTGAAATCTGAACGGCCACTAGCCTTGAAATTAAAACTAAATGAATATACAAACACATATATATTTTTCTTCAATTTAAATATTAAAAAATTTAATATTCTAAACACCACATGTTTTTTCTATAAATTGTTTCCAATTGGTCTTAACTTGGGTATCTAAAATCAGATTGAATTGTGTTTGAATCTGTTTGGACTAATTTAATGACCTCTACGTAAATTTAACATAGAATAATTTTTTATGGCTTATAAAATCCTCCTGATCCCTCCCATATGAATTGAAGGTATTGGGAATGTATGGGAATTTGGCTGGCTGGGGATTAAGATTTTTCTTCTTCAAACTGACGAAACATTGTCATCTCAGGTGATCTGATCGCTGACATGGTCTGAGGATCTTGCATAAGTTAATCAGATAATAAAAATTGAAATAAAACATGTTCCTCATTCGAATTGAAGTGTACTCAACAGTCGCAATTCAATGGTTACTATTTCTTGAAGTATCTATGTTCGGACCCTTCTAGATCAAACACACACAATTTGAGAATCCACATGCATGTTGTTTATCAAATTATCTATGATAGAGTAGAGATTTGACAATACCTTTGACATTATAATGACCACCACGGTCAGGTTCTTTTGATCTATGAAGGAATATTTATATCATTCACTCATTTAGATCATTTCATTCTCTCTTGGATTCTTGAGGTGATAGGATATATAAATTTCGACTACTAAATAGTTCATGGAATTATATTCTCCTTAATAGATATATTGGATGTATGAAATACCTTATTAGAGATCCCAAAACCACATATATTTGAAGCACAATAAATATTAAATAAATAAATAATTATGAAGAACTAACTGTGCCCAAAATATTATTTATATATCATCACGTACAAAAAATATATATTATATATTTATGTGATAAACTTTATTCATTACCTTGACTCATAATTCCTACTAGTATAAAACAAACTATGAATATTAAAATAATTTTCATTCAAATAAGATTATTTTTTGTAATTACTTAGACACTTGTAAAGAATTTTTTTAAATAAATTCAACCCAATTCTTACATACTTGAAAAAGAAATGAATTTATTTATTTATTATTTATTGATCATACATGGGAAACATTCATACCCCATGGTGGGTCCCACTACTTTATATATATCTTTTCACTAGAATATAGTCGATTATATTATATGTTTTTGTGTGTGACCCATTAAAAAATTAACTTGCGAGAATTGAATAGTATTCACAGACTAAGAGTGGAGACTAGAAACCTATCAATACCCCTAATGATAAATGGAATAGTCATAGTAATAAAAACCATACTATTAACATGAACTGTGTAATATATTCTCTTTTTCATATGATATCTCACAATTTAGGATTAAACCTTGGGTCATAATCCTTTCTTTCTTTATTATTTGGTGATCTAATTGGACATACTTACCTTTGACAGCCATGGCCATAGATTTAGGAAGTTACTAAAATTCTAATCAACTATCCCTAAGAAACCATTTCCTTAACTCAAAAGATAAAAATTATTCCTTGACCATTCATCCAATCCCACACCAACAAAGATGCACCCAAAATAATCGACCTCACTGTTAATGGTTTTTCCCATTCATCAATTTATGTGATCAACTAGAACACCCTGATAATGATCTCAATTCACGGCACCAATACACATGTATTCCAGTAGAAACTACCAATAACACCCAAGATATATGGTCCCTGAGACCTGGTAGTTAGACATAAATTGTTTTCATTCAATATGATGTATCAATATCATAGGACATATCTTTAAGAGTAATGTCATAGTATCTCAAGGTTCTCAAAACATATGGTGTCTTTGTAAGTGGGTACGTCCTGATGATCTCACCTGCTAGAGGTAATAAAGTGTGAACTTCATGACAAGAGGTCACAATTCTTATGATCCCCTAGTACCTGATATTCAGACATCAACCTTTTCCATTCAATATTATGTATCTAGATCATAATAAATATGTTTAATAGTATTATCATTGTATTTCAAGGTTCTCATTGTAGCCTAGGAACTGCTATAACCATTTGATATGAAAAATAATATATAGGAATTTTCATTTAATTAGTGGCTACAAAAATGTCAACACTCTAATGGTAAGGTTAACTCATGTATAAATATCTATATACATGGCATGGAAATCAATATAACTAATACATTGGGGTTTAAGGAACCCACTATTACAACATACTCTCCCAAGAAGATCATAGGATGAGCAAACATGAAGTATTTCATGAAATCAGATGTCATTGGCTGTTTTTAGGGTACTCCATGATTGAAAACATAGAATAACAATGTAATCCACTCCAAAACATAATAATAATCCATATATTGATTTATTATAGAATTAATTGTTACCCCATCCTAATCGGAATATTGTGGTTATCTAGTTGGCATATTCTAAAATAAATTAGAGGACAACATCAATATCTACCCTTTTATCTTCAACCATGAGGATTAATTATACATTATAATGGTAAAGCCGAACCCCCCATTTTCACTCTATCTCTCCCTTTAATAATTTATTAATTAAAAAAAATATTTTAAACCCCTTTTAAATATAACATTTATTTTAATTAAGAATACATGAATATAATTTTAATGAAACCATAAAAAATACATTATATTAAATTTAATGTCATATAATATAAGCTTTAAATATAGATTTAAATGAATAATAAATCAATTCATATATTAAAATAAAATATATTTTCCTATGAAGGAGTTAAAATTTGGTTTATATTAACCAAATCATTAATAGTAAATATTTTAGAAACCAGTATTAATATTTTGTTATTGTTTTGATTATTGTGAACCCCCAATAGATCCCCACTATAATATAATAAATCATAGGAAATCATTAAGCATTACATATATCCCTACCAATATATAAATAATAATTCCTATTATTATCAGCGAGACCCGCGTTCCTAGGACATACTCAATAAAAGAGTAAGGAAAGGAAGAGAAATCCAAGACTAGCCTTAGTAACATTGAAATATAGCATAATTATACCATCCAGGAAAATTTATTGGTTATTTCCTAATAATTTAAGGTAATATCTTCTAGATATTATAAATTATTTTACTCAAGAAACCTTGAGTATTATTTAACATCATTTTTTAATGATCATGACTCGATCACCTGAACAACATCATGTCGGGTCACTATAACACCTCAGTCACACCTTCTAATCACTAAAAGGTGACATAAAAATCTAGAATTAAATAAATTGCAACAGGTATATGGTTTTCCCCTACATAACTAAAAAAATAGGATTCTAACAATGAAATAATGGAATGATGTTTAGGTCAATGGATGTAAGCATCAAGAACACTAAGGGACCCCGTGGGTACCTATTTAACTTTTCAAACAAGCAATAGATAGTGAAAACACTCTAAAAACATTTATACGTAACAAACATGAGTCAAAATACTATAAAATATCCACATAATATGATAAAATAAATAAAAATGAGACATGAACATAATGTCGAAACAAAACAGGGCACAAGGGTCCAAAATCATGGACTCCCATGTGAAAAATCATGAGTAAAACCTTCATGATAGCCCCTAAAAAATATCCAACCACCTGATAGAAGGTACCAAATACATCATCCATTCCCTAGGATCCTATAGTATTATCTATCATGCTCTACTTTCTTCCCCTTAAATGTGTCTTGTATAATGTGATCTGAATGCATCCCTTCGGAATGTGTGAGGCATGAGTATAGTAACTCAGTACAAGTTTTGAACTCTACCCATAATTACCTTTCATAAACACAAGATCATGTAGGAAACCAAATATAGCTTTGGAAAAATTAAAACCAATAAATAACATTTTTGAAATTATTTAAACCCGAGAATTTATAAATAAAATAGATAATCCCTATACAAGGAGGGTCATTTCCTTTATTTACTTGCATTGAGTGATCCCAATGTCAATATCAAGATGAATGTAGGTAAATATTTCATCATGTCTAATCCATTCAGGATTATATATAAAAATTAAGGGAATAATCCCATCTTGATGGGTATATAAATTTTTATACCAAGACGGTGCATATTCCTATCCATAGTAATAGGGTATGGGCTATTCAAAGTCAGAGTGTTACAAGCCCATCCCAACTATCATACTCCAAATCAATTTGTACCTACATTACATATATATAAATATATATAATCAAGATACCCCTTCTAATGAAGTAACAAAACTCCATATAGTGTGTAAGATTTAATTTTACAACTCAAGAATGTAATACATAGTAGACTTATCATAATACATTAAAGAAAGGCTATCAAGCATGCTTAGTGTCTCCTTTTAATAAATTGTTAATAGTAATAAATTGTATCAAAATTTCCAAAAATATAACTATACTATCACTGAAAAATAATACAAATAACACCCAAGTAATTATATCAATTTATTATAAAAAAACATGTCCAAAAAATATATTGAAAACTATACAAGAAAAATTATCAATTCAATTTTTATAAAATTAATCATTTTTAGTCAAATCCACTCATACATATACGGATTCCCACCCATCTCTTAATAAGTATGAGATAAAAGAAGGGAATTACTTCAAAAAATGTCATAACTTCATTCGAGAAAAGAGTTATTGGGTTTTCCACATCAAAATAAAATAGACAACCACGAATGAATTTACAGTTAGGATAATTTTCCCCATGTGTGCACGTACCAATGTTTTGTTTGTCTATGAACACACTTTCTAACGGTGGTTGGCCATTATATTAACATAATGATGCTTTAAATTGTGCGTCAATGATAATGTATGTGGGGTTTTATTATTCCATAAAGAGTATTATTTCCTTTTCAAGGAATCCCTTATATGATTAAGTCATATTTTTGAAATCCTTCTTAATAATAATACTAGTTACCCTTGTTTTGAATTTGGTTGATCAACACCATGAATCAATGTGAACATATATATTTATGTGAGTATCCCTATCTTCCTCTTTTTTGTTTAGTTATATTCATGTTTAAAGACATGTTGTTGGGTTCTATATAATTTATCTCCATATTTGTTGGTTATAGGTGTGGGTGGAGTTATTACTATGTCTATGAGAAGGAATATGTACTTCTCCCTATGAAGGGAATCAAAATCCATGTTGTTCGATTGGATTTAATGTGGGTGTTCATACCTTATAAGATCATTTTTCAAGGACCATGGTAGTGACATTTATGACTATAAATCCATTTCCAAAGAAGGTCATTTTATAGTTATTCATCTAGTATTGATTATGATAATTTTAGGTTATGAAACTAGGACCACATGTCATGTAGTTTAAGGTCATAAGAATAGGACTAATTTTGATCATTTTATGGTTATATAACCATGACCAGAATGTATTAAAGATAATTTCAGTATCACTAAGACTGGTTCTATGTAGTTTAGATCCATGTGGAAGATACAACCCGGTGTGTGGTACCTATATACAATTTTGGTGGGACTTATGTATGAGAATCCCTTTCTGGAATATCCTAAAATATGGGTTAGGTGAAGGTATGTTGGAGGTGTACACTAGGTTGTATTACTAGTATTTCACATTGATCATTGATTAGAAAAATGGATTCTAAAAAAATGCTTGAGAGTTATGGGGACCCATTTATTCTTTTTGGGATGAAAATCAAGATCTAGGAATTGTGTCACTAGTTTCCGAAAGAAAGATATCTTTTTATCTAGAGAATACATGATTTATTGCATTACAAGGCCCAAAAATGTTTTGGAGGATAATTGGTGGGTACATGCTATAATATGTAAAAATTTCATTATCAAATGAATATATTATTGTATGGGATCACATTAGTGTGTGAAATTTTATCATGGAATTCATGGGGTTATAGAAGAGGCCTAAGTGGTTGCATCCCTTTAAAGGTTTTTCATAGAAAAAGAGTATTATAAAGGTCTTTTGAGATACATATTTAATATAATTATTTGAATTGGATGAATGGGGAATCCATTTCTAATTCCTGTAGGATGAGGCTAGCCTTCATGAAGATGAAAACATGGTGATATGAATGTATGATCATTGGAATATGGGTGTGACCCATAATATAGAATCTAAGAAAAGGCACAACAAATTTGAAGATCTGGGTGAATAGAATCCTAGTTAGATAATGTACAAATATGGGATCCTTGTTTGATAAACATGGTGTGACTCAAACATTGAAGACCTGGACACTATGTTGAAGAGGAATCGACAGTTGAGGATGATCCCCAATTGGATACATGATTGAATTGTATCCCAATAATACTATTTATTCACACATTTTGGATCTTTTGAAGTAGATACATTGTGTTAAGAGGTAATTCCATGTTTTCTTTGAAATACATCTCCCGGATCATGATGGTTCTTGTGAAAAGTAATGTCTTAGATGACTATAATCATCAATGTTTATAAATTTTATCCAATCCCTTTATATTTCCCTTGTTATTGAACTGAAAATAAAATAATATTCTCAGACGTATTGAACATATAAATCTAGTACTTCATTAACTCATTTGTATTTATGTTTCTCCTCACTTAATGATTGTTTTTGGGGGGTATCTAAATTGGAAATGATAGCTAGGAACCCAGATAACCACTTGTAATTGTCTTGGGCACCCAATTCCATTAAATATCATGTCTGGAGTAGGCATGAGGTGGAGAGGGTGAAAAACACATGGATGAAGTAAAAAAATGGAATTTATTTTTCATAAATACGTTTGATGATGTGTGAGTTAGGAAAAAAGAGTGTGGAACCTATACCTAGAAAACACGGTGAGGAACACGGTACCAGATAATAGGACATCACACATGGGAGTATGGTTATAAATCAATAATGTTAAATATTGTAATTCATTTTATACTTTGTGGATTTATTATTTTAATAAAATTAATGATCCAATACCCCCGCCCCACTCTTTATTGGTGGGTATGCTATTAGGTTAAAGAAGTGGGTACTTGTACAGATTGAAATATGGTCATGTACGAGTCCAGATAGGGTCATGTGCTCTGCTCTACCTTGGGTACCGATGTAGGACACCATTTGTGCATGATACTTCTCTAAAAATAATAGTGTATCACTTCTTCATTATACATAGAAAGACTTGGAAATCATATAGTTTAATCACTCTCTTTTCTACCCAGTCCAGTACTCAGTACATGTATGTAAAGGTACCAATTTACTTTGGAAATGAGTTTGGGTGATCAAGCATGAGTTATAGGTCCTGGCATATTTAGACACGTATTACTAAGAGAAATTTCTTAGACACATGTAATTGGGAATGTTCAACTAGGTGTTTTCTTGTAAGTATGATATAATATAAGTGAAAGCTTTACCATTCAAATTTCCAGTCATAAAATTTCATGTCTAATTTTATTCTTCTATTACTAAATTATTTTTGTATTCACCAACATTAAACTGATTTTTATAATAATTTTTTGATTTTTATTTATAAAAAGATGATTAAATCTATAAAAACAATTCCTTAAATAGATTCATCTACACACATTGACCAGATGATCAATGTGGGTGATCTATAATTTGTCCAATAGTGCATGCCATATATTTTATCTTTTGCAAAACAAATAATGTGCATTACAAAAGGAATCCATTATTTTATTTTATTTTTACTGAATATAGTCATTAGTTCTAAAATAATATAAATATCTCCCAACAAGACAAAAACACTCCAAATTATTATTTTACTTACTACATGAGCTCAAAATTTAAAAACATATCATTTAAAGTTGGTTAAATTAAAGAGACTCCCAATAATAAAGATTATCTTCTATTCAAATCAAAATAAACTTTATAAAATATTCAGTATGATCTAGGGCCTCACATGAATTACTACACATCCATTTATAATAGGGTATTAATTAATCAACTCCATGGATATAATAATGGTTTTCATTTATTCCAAAGGGGTGGGTTCATGCCTTAATAGGTGAAGGTATGTTGGGTTTGAAAAATTTACAATGAATTTTAGAATTTTTTAAAAGTAGTAGAAATATATGAGGCCATCTTGGTTTCAAATGTGTTCATATATAAGAATTAACTTTTCATTAATGATATGTGAAGCTTTTAGAGTCCCTAAAAGCAATTCCTTTTATTTATCACATAGGGAGGGAGATCATATAGGGAACATATACATGATATCTAGGGAACTGATCCTTTGGGTGATGTGTGATGAGTCCCCCAAAAAAGTAATCTATATATTGAAATTACAAAAAAACACCACTATTGGATCAACCAAAATTGAGGGAATATGTAAATTTTATGGGAAAGTATATCCATATGTGGTTTGATATGAGTTTTGAAAAATGGATGAACATGTTTTAGTTAAACTTAGTGAGCGTCCAATCACACAGCTCCCTATGGTATTCCCTGCAATGTAGAAAAATGGAATCTACGAACCTACTATCCAGAACTAGAACAAGAGTAGTGTGAGTAGTGATGCTATAAAGTAAACAATTATATAGTTCCACAAACCTGCCTCACTGATTTCATTATAATGTTCCTTACTGGGTATATTCTACAAGACATTGATTTATATAAAAAAGTATGTGTGGGAAAATTTTGATGGGGGAAAGATTAGTAGAGTGATGTAATAATAGATTGATACTATCAGTTCTAGCCAATATTCATTAGTTCTTACTACAAATATATAATGGAGAATCTATATTTTATGTTTCAGGGTCATTCTAGGTGTTGTGGGGTTGGATAGTGGCACACAATAAAAATTATGATGTCCACAACCCCATTGGGATTCTGAGATTTCAATTTTTATCCTTCATCTATGAATTATTGGGAACTCATCCATGATAAATATAGGATAAATAGGGTATCGAGGCTTTAATAATGTATCCATAGTTCAATTCCATACCCTATAAGGATGTATCGATGGTGAAAATTATGAGTGAATGTCATTTGAGTATCATGTAAGACCATACATATGATATCTAAGAGATAAAATATCATTGTAATGATTATACCCTGACTTTATCTGTGAAGATTGTATTTAATATAGGTTTAAACATAATTTTTATTTCTAGAGAGAAATGTTTCACCATCTTCTACATATTTAATAATCGAAAAAAAACATATAATGGAATGAAAATTATTGTTGATGATGACCCATGAGACCACCCCTGCTAAAATTATGTTTTCCTTTTTTAATCCATCTATTGTATTATTATCAGAGCATATACATGCATGGTTATCATCATATCCCAATGACATGTTGTCCTATATTTTTCCCATAGTGATTGTAGTCTTATCATTGAATAAAGGGAGACAAGGTACCCAAAAATCTCAAAATAAGGGTGTCTTGACTAAAATATCTTACCCTTAGCAAAAAATTAATCACTAGTTTTAGCATCATACAATTAAAGAACCAACACAACCTATACATGAGATTAAGAAATATAGACAAAGGTTATGAGGTGATGTTCTAATAGACAACAACAGGACACTAAAAATAGTTAAAAATGGAGGATCTCAGAACCTATTCAAGGATATAGGGGGTTCCTCTAACCACCCCTAATGAAAATTTATATATATGGATGCCTATGTATTTTTCTAAGAATGTAATATTTAGGGTTTTATTTTTAGATCAATGGAATACTCATTAAGGTGGAATTTTCATTACCTTAATAAACAAACATGAAGGGACACGATGATTTTGATTTGTAAAATGACCCAATGAAGATATTAAAAAATATATAGTAGTTGGAGATTTTAATAAAGGAAATGTATATTATATTTATTATCAAGAGATGGTTGTAGGACAAGAAATACTAAGGCACAATAAAATAGTTGATCAACTAATCGATCAATAAGGAACAGTATGATCTCCTTGGCCTGGATATTTAATAATATATTTTTTTGAAAATATTGACTTCAATTTTATATTACCATTATCATTAAAATGTTATTTCATTATTATATTTGGAGGAGAAAAAATATCCTATAATTTATCCTCATTATATTGATGGTTGATCTGTAATGGGAAGTGTAGTGAGTTTAGAAACTTCATTTGAGATGTACCGATATAACTAGCCACACAAATATGTACTAGAAAAAAAACTTAGTCTTCAAACTCTACTCTTAATTACCAATAATGATACAAATATTTCTCACATTATATTATATAGTATTATTTCTTAGTGAGGAGACATTATAAGGATATTCAAGATAATGAGGAAATGAAATGGGATCTATTGGGTAATAAACCCCACTACGGAATACTAAATATCCATCCCTTGTAAAGTCTTTGCCTATGTTTCTCATCAATATTTACACAAGGTATCTTTATATTGACTATAGATCCGTATACATAAAGTTAGTTGGATAAATATTCTTGTATGTTGTAACTCGGCGTCATGAAGAGGTGGGAGTCTCGCCTACAATAATGGAAACCCCAACACCATGGGCAGAATATTCTATTATAACAAACAAGTTTTGTAGTACCTAAACCGATTTATTAGTAATTAACAACAATTATTTGGTATTTTAATGGACTACGAATAATTTTGGACATAAATTTATGGTGTATGGATTATCTGGAGTGGCCTCTCTTAATATCTCTCAGACTCAAGATATAGTCCACTTCATTATATCATTAAAAACATCTGTTAAAATGTCATAGTGATTCTAACAATCCATCAAAAACATTACCTAGAGTAATTTAACGGTTTTTTATCTTTTATAATGCATGAGAGATATATTGGAGAAGAAAATTTATGATTACTCATCATATCAATGAGAGTCTAGAGACTTAGGTAATAACCTAGTGGAACATACGTCTTATTATCAAAACATCCTTCATCACTATTTTGTATGTCATATTGTCCCAGGTTATATGTTTTCATAGCTCTATCTATAGATAAAATCTATAAATTAATCCTTATGTGATAGGATCTTCCTCACATAAACCTATAGTCTATTTTCCTATTATTCATGACTCGATGTCTTAGGTAAATTTATAGGATTTTAAATGGAATAAGTTGACAGTTCCAAAATATTTTCTCCCAAGGAATATGAACTAATCATTAATGTTTATGAACATTTAGTAGTGGGGGTTATCATCTACATATATTTATCAACTTGTTTTTTAGTGATATTTTTATAGTGAAAAATGATATTCCCATCAAATTTTCCCCTTAAGAAATAACAAAAAGAGGGATTTTCACTTCTAGCAGTAAAGGTAAAAACCAACACTGATTTTCTTTGTCTCTTTAAATTTTTAACTAACGTATATTAATTGTATGTGTAGTAATAGTAATATAACCTCCAGTTTGGGAGTTTCCAATATATTAGTATTTCATCCCATCATTCTAATTATTAGAGGAAGTATAGATATAAGATAACATAGAATTTAAAATCACTTTAGTGATTTGATAATAGATTACGTCTCAATCAACCTAATTGGATTAAATTCATTTACATAGTCCCTTTTACATAAATTAATAATAATAAAACATCTATGATAAAATATTTTTTATTTTATTTTTGAAAATCCTATAGAAATTTTATGCAACAAGTTTCTATATTAGTAATACAGGTTTTAAGCATTATTGTATAGTAGGTTCAACTACCATGAAATTCATTCTTCTATGAAAGAAATAGTAAATATGTTGGAATATGAATATAAAATTTGGATGATCCTATTAAGAATAAAATTCAAAGCTCATCATATAGAGATTAGGGTGATGGAACTTTAAGAACAATTCTAGTGGATCCTAATGGTATATAAGCACTATCATTATAATGATGCATGGATAGACCTTGTGATCCACATATATCAACAATTTGATGATTTTAATGAGATAATGAGAAAATAATTAATGATAGATAAAGTGTTCAAAATGTATAATTGGATGTAATTACATAATACTGAAAATCAACTTTCAGTGGAGAAGGAATATTATCTGATGTTATCTAAGCATCATCAGGATATTGATGGACCAAAGTGGTTAGTGATCCAAATTCAAGATTCAATAATACATGAGATGTATGTTTTTTTATATTTATTCTCTTCCCTTTCATTGATTTACCAATTAATAAAGGAATATATATTTGGGGATTCCTCATACAGTTAGTGAAAAATATAATTTATTATATCAAGTCTATTTTCCATTTCCATAAATGTATTTTCCTTCCATTATTGACAAATGACATTCTAAGAAACTCATAAGGGGAAAAACCATCAAAATTTAATCCACCTGAAAATTTAATTAACGCGGATATAGTAACGTAAAATATCAAGATAAATGAGTCAAATAATGAATAGAGGGTCAATAAACCATATGTAAATCATATTCTCTTGGATGGATATAGGAAATATGGATTTGTATAATATTTATTCCATCACCGTAAGATTATTTGAACATACTAGATAATATAATTCCAGTTTAGTTTCCTTTTGAATATATACTCTCATATAGATATTGGTGTGTTCGATACATGATGCCTTTACCATCACCATAATCCTAGGTTAGTTCAGTTGGATGTAAGGAAGTGAATGACATATAATAATTGACATTGTAAATTTGGTTTTCCAAGAGAGAATCAATTTTAAAGAAGGTTAAAGTACCCTAAATTTATATTATTTTACATTCCACATTGGACATCTAAACCAATATAGGTGATGAAAAAAATGGTACTCTAAAATTTTCCAAGATAAGTAGAACAAGAGATCAGGGATTAACTATTTATATTTTAAAGTGGTGGTCCCCACAATCCTTTTATCATTTCTTCATAACAATAAATTTTTCATAAACCACATGAGTGAATGTCTTAATAGAAAAGATCATTTATTCTTTTCAAGCCTCTTTCTGCAGGTTTTTAACCTAACATGATTTTCACCTTTTTTATCTTTCACAAGATCTAAATGTTTTGTAATCTAAGAATGATTCAATCCTAGAACGTGATGAATCAATATTTATCCAAGATACCATATATAGGTTTTCAATTTGAAGAGTATAATGAAACTTTGATTTTTTCAGGTTATGATCTTCCATGTCAAACCAATGAGGATATTATTTAAGGTTAAAAATCATAAACTAAAAATTGATGTTTAAAGTCAAATACCTTTAACAAAAATATGAGGTGGTCTATATAAGTACCAAGGTGAGGGAAACTAAAAGTGTATTTTGGGGTCCTTTACTAATTTAGATTGAATTATAAACACTTTTTATGTAATTTAAGGTCATGGTTCTTGGACCAATGGATAATATGACAACATCAATAGGGGTTTTGAAATTTTGAATCAAGAAATAATGAAATAAAAAACTATAGTATAAAACTACTAATGATCATATTCATATTGAATAGTGTATTACAAAACCATTTATAATAATATTGAGGATGAACAATAACTAAATTTTATTTTTGGGTTTCACTACAATGTTGTTGACTATCAATGGTGATAGAAGGCGATCTATTTTATAACGAGAACATACATTGGGTTTATATATTAAAGCTGAATATTCAACATGTTTACCATCACTAATAAAATAAGTCAATTTAGATTTTACATACTCATTACCAAAAAACATATAATCTTTTTTGAGATTCATTCTCATGGTAAAAAATTTCTCATATGGGAAGATAGTGTGTAGAAGGTAATTGGGACACTCTAGTTTAGTACTGACCAAATTTGGACTATTATGGAATATCTGAAGGCTATAGAAGTAGATATGGATTTACAGTTTCATTTAAGATAAAAGGTTTATACATCGCAATGTATCCTAAAATAATAGAAATCAAGACATTCTTAGTCATAGGAATAAATACATTTCCCATTCTTATAGTCAAATATGGAAAAAATGATGTGAATGATGAATAAATATGTTGGGAGGGTGTTTGATTGAGATGCAATATTTTATTGGGTCCAATATTAGTGATGTAGATACAACTAAGTATACTAAAATAGATAGAATAAATCCAAACATAGTGCTTTGATATGGTCTATATATAGGTCTAGATCATATGTAGGGAGTATAAAATGGATTCATTGTAGTGTTTGTCCTTTGATGGCAGACCACATGTAAATTGAGGCAATGAACTTGGATGGAATTGAGTAAATGGGATGAAAATGGAATTTATAGATAGGTCTATTATATGAAATATGGATTTTATTTTTTACACTATAGTTATAGGAATCATGACACATATAGTTCTTATAAATGTTCTTTTCATAGATCTAGCTCATATATTTTGGATATAGTGGTGAAATGGATGAGTGCATTAGTGAGTTAAGGAATAATAAAGCCCAATGTGAATAATAGGAGGTATCAATTCAATGATGATAAAAAGGATTAATTCTAATAAAGGTCCATGCAAAGTACAAATTTAAATTAGAAGAAAATATAAAACACTAGTATGAGATGGTAAATTTATGTGAAAGATGAATTTTAATAAGGATATGTGATTGAATATTTTGAAATCACTATATATCTTTTATTAACAGTAATCAATCCTCATGTAGTTATAATAAGTTTCTATAAAAATATGGCTCATGTTAAAGAGGAAAATGGAATAATTTTATCAAAGTGTTGATTGATGGAGGAAAAAACAACTCATTGGGCCTAAACCATTGATAGATTTCCTTTACAAATATCTAATAGACCGTATAAGTGCCTCCCCATATTCTAAGGGATCTTGACTTATAATGAAGGTATATGGTAGTACCATGGGAGATTATACCCTTATATTAGAGTAGAAATAGAAATGAAAATAACCAAATGAAATAAGTAGTAATAACTGAATGAAAAAAAATCCCATAAATATGAAATCTTGTTATAATATATTAAATGCAGTAGGCAATTATACATACTCACAATTATGATAGCATAAAATTATTGATCACCCACTAGGTCAATCACAATACAAAAATTGAAAATAAATAAAGTAAAAGTACATGGGGACCCATCACCAACCCCAAGTCATACCTCAATCCCAACCTCTATCACCAATTATGTTATCCACTAAACCATGAGACCCTAGCCATCTTCCAAATTTAAACATTTAAAAAATGAATTCTTCATGTGTTCCAAAGTGTTATGGATGCTCGATCAGGGTGTGGGTAAACTCAAAAAGGCACCACCAGTGGGTTCGTGTACATAACAAATAAATTTATTTTATACACATATAATGTTATCATTAGAATAAATAAACAATTTATATGAAATCATAAATAAAAAAAGAAATTGTATCCTTATGTTCTAACATGACACATGGGATTGAATATACTTTCTTTGGCCAATGATTTGGTATCTCAGATCACATCACACAACTATTACAACAAATAACATTCCCAATAATCATATAACAGAAGTGAAATCATCAATTCTTATTGGGATTCCTCTAGGAAACATCGTAGTATCAAGTATATAGTTTATTATTATAGGGACGACCCTATGAAATCTAGTAGTATTAATCCCCTGGATGATTCTAGGGAATAAGTCCTAGAAAATCTAATTTCATAAATAAATTTGATTCTAAGGATAAAATTAAAGGTAATCATATATAACTAAATGATGAATCCCAATGTCTTGGGAATTCTATACAATCCTATGGTCTGAATATTAAGGATTTCCAAAGTAATTATAAGTAAAAAATGCATCATAGGTGAGTCTAAGGATATTTCTCAATGAATTATCATAGTATTAGGGTCAACAACTGATTCATATGTGACTAGACCTATGAAATTAATTTAGATCAATAAACTAAATCCCATGTAATCACCATGAAATTATATATAAAGTCATGAGGTTATTGTATCCCTATTGTAAGATCCCATATAATTAATCTCATAATTGTTAGATATCTTACCAAACCCATCTAACATGAACATGGTTGGCCTCTCAAACGCAAGGACTATCCTCATCTCGGACACCATTCCAGGATCACATCACTGATTTGGGTTCTAAAGTGACACCCAAAATCAATACCATATATCTTCCAACACTACCCCTCATTGTGTCAACATATCACAGGTGCACCCACAAAGGTCACTAAGTTCTCTTCATGAAATGGACACCCTAAATGGGTACCTCCCTATCATCCCCAAATCTTGGGTCTATCCCATCACTCAGAGGGAATATTGTCCCCTTCTACTTGCATTATCACATCACAAATTCACATTTCTTATTGGTTGACCGTCACTATCATCAGTGTCAAGATATGGCACAATTAACCTCTTTCTTCTCAGATCATCTCACATCAGTCCTTTCCCCAAACCTATCCAGAGTCTACCTAGTGAATACCCTACATTTCACTCACTTCTTAGTGGGGGAGTTACACTTTCCCCCGGAATATCTCAACTAGACCAATGGGTTTATGGAATCTCAAGGTTTCCACTAGGCGGATCCTTATTCCATCTATCTCAATTATCATCGACCTCTACCTGAAGGTCACTAATTGGACTTGTCAGTAGGTCTACTTAATATTGTTAATTTAACATTATTTAATTCATTTTATGTACACACCTCGTATTCCTAATAGCTTAGTTCATTAATTTATAGTCCTTCACTAAAATATTGGCAGTTGAGGAATTAAGTATCGTCATGGTTTGGGCACTTAGTTCATTCTATTCGTAGGCATTATATTTTTAACTAAATGATTTATATAATTTAAATAGGTCAATAATCATTAGGGTTAGACCACATATCACACTCTGAATATATAAAAAACATTTACTCATGGATCAAGATCAAGGTACCACCTATCTCAACATGGACTTAGCAACACTTAAGGTATCCTAGTCATCATAATCAAATATTATCCATGCTTGTATCTTCATTCATGATCCTATCCCAATACATGAAAATAAATTATTAATTATAAAAACTTTATAATTAATTATTCGATATTGAATAAATTTTTTTGTTTATTTCAATTTAAATCATTTATGTAAAATTACCTAAAACTCATTGTTCAACCTCATCACACCAAAATAGTGACCAACCACTCACAAGTTATTCAAGGTGTACTATTGACACCACCCTAGGAAAAATACCTATTAATTGAAAGAAATCAATCTCTAATTTAATTTACTGTCAATTAAAGACCTAAAAAATGGATGTGAACCTTCAATAGAAATACATAAAACAAAATGTGATCCTACTCTTAGGATGTCTTCGATCCACTCGAATAAAACTACCAATTATGTGTGATGATTTTTTCCATGATTCAATGAACATTTTGAAATAAAATCTATCAAAAAATGTAATAAATCATAGAGGAACATAAGAGGATAATATAGGATAATAAAAGATGAAAGGAAAACCTTGAACCACTGATTAAATTTCACCAAGAACACCCAACAT
Source organism: Viscum album (assembly GCA_963277665.1). NCBI lineage: Eukaryota > Viridiplantae > Streptophyta > Magnoliopsida > Santalales > Viscaceae > Viscum > Viscum album. The sequence goes on along the minus strand of OY728157.1, from coordinate 36,090,206 downwards.
AATAGGGTAGTCTAGAGAGACCAATGGAGGGATCCTTATATGTTTATCTTTCTCAAGAGGGAATAATGATAGGGTAGAGGATTATTAAAATATTAATGGGTGAAAGGGGTGGTAGGGTTAAGGAATTTTAAACAACAGTAAGTTTCCAAAAATCATACACCACACCATTCCATATTCCATTGTACCCCCTAGGAAGCCTTGAAGAAACCCCGACATGCTCATCCCCATGAGTTGGGCTCCTCCCATCTCATAATTTTATATTGTAACATTGGCCACCTAAAATAACCAACACCACACCAAATATACCATATTCCATTAAATTTTCCAAAACAATACAACCTTTGAAATGGAGGTTTCATCTAACTTTTTAGAATAGGGAAACCCCAAGGGTTCTATTCCCACTATTAGATCCCTAAACTATAATCTATGCATTTTATCCAAGCTATTTCTCATGAGGTAATCCCCCCTTAGACCACATCATAGACAACAGTGTAGTGATACCCATGGTCCATCAAAATATACACATGGGAGGGGTTGCGGTGAGTTGGGTATAGGTTCTTATAAGGAAATCCCCTTTTCGAGAACACCCAAGGTCACCCACCATAATCACCCAAAATTTCTAACCTTCTTTGCCCCATGAAAGACAAAATTACAGACACCACTTCTGTTTTATTTCTCATTTTTTATAGGGTGAAGGACATGGGCATTATGCACTCACCAAAGTACTTGAATACCTCTCAGGTTACAATCCTTATTGAAAAATAATCACCTTGAGATATTCCAAATATCTAAAATGTAATCAGAAACGTAATTTGTAAAATTAATCTTCCTTCAATGTCAAAATATTTAAATTCCCCTCATTTTTAAATACATGAAAAGACATGTGGTCTTAAAAATTCCTCAAAATAGAAATTATCACCCACAAGAATACTCAATGTGTAACACCCAGACCCTAGTTACCAAGTGTTGGTGATTTATTACATAACATTGGAATTATTACAAAAAATCAAGTCCTGAAAGACCAATAAGTTTAGCAGTCTCGGAAAATAGATCGCATACATGAACATTACACTACACATTAGAAAATAAAACAAAACATAAATGATCCTTTGAGAATGCCATTAATTCCCTATCTTAACCCTTCTTATCCATCATAATACACTTCTTGGAATCCTAGGAAAATAAAACATAAGAAACGGGTGATACTGAACGCTCAGTAATGGTAAGCAATATAGTGGAAGATAACATAAACATTAGGCATAGTAAATAATTTAAAACACATTCCTTTACAAATAATAATCATGAACTCTTTATGGATTTAATATGAGATGAGTAAATAATGCCTTAATAAAACATAGTCATGGGTATTCTACAAGTTGAATAACCGCATGAACCATTAATTATATTTTTATATTAAGGGAATGTATAATGCCAAACATTTTGAGACATTTTTTCAAGACCTCGACCAAGATGTCTAAAAATGATGAAGGCCTCAGCCAAAACCATATATCAAATTTGGGAAAGGCCTCATCCAATTCCATGTCTTATGGTCTCATGAGACCTACCAATGCATCAAGGAGCTATAGCAGGCTCCACCCATCACTTACTAAGTCCAATACATTTCTCATATGAAAATGTTGAAACATAACATAAACATTCGTATTAAAACTTGCATACGAAATATCAATACTTTAACCCTAAACCATGAATGGTATAAAAATAACACATCCACAGTGAAATATATCACAAAAACTTCAATATAATATAGAATATTTGTATCACATTAAATCAACCTCGATCAAGAATAATATCCTGTAAAGGATGTTGACATAATTGAAAATGATCAGAAAAAATATTTGAGAGAAATATACCATTTTCATGAAATTGTATTAAAGTAAAATAATTTATAAAGGAATTGATTTAAAATATAGTTTTAAATCCAAGTTTCCCATACAACTTTGAAAATTCAGAAATAAATTAACATTTTAAAACATTCATGTCCATATAAATAAATCCTTAAACCCATTTTACAAATATAGATATTAATGAGAAAGGTTTAGAAAAATAAATATTAAAAACATTTAAAATGATGTTTTAGTAATAATTAACTAAAAAATAATCCCTTTGAAAACTCTATTATGAAACATGGAAATGGATATGAAATATGTCCTAGTAGATACTTACGTAAAAACAACCTCGGATAATAAAGAGATTGTGAAATTAACCCTTACCATGTCCTTTCCTTTCATAGAGGGTACGTTTAACCTCCTGTATAAAAATCATAGTATGTTATTAAGTTACAATAGAACCATATTAATATTTATGATATCATAAATGATTCATTTATGAATTTATAATACCCATTTAATAATAATTTCCATGTTAAATTAACATTTTGAGTAATAATCACTTTCTTTATCGTACGTGTCATAACTTGTTACACTTGATTGTATCACATAGATCATTATTTAAATACATACAGAATATAAATCATGGTTTAACTATCATATATATATATATAATATAAATATTTATAATAGACATATATATGAAATGGAAAACATCATTTATGGAGACGGTGTGTCGTACATACCCATAAACGTTGTTTCTGTTTTAATATTGTATTGAATGGAACTAAGTGAATAAGATATATATAAGTATATATATATCTACAGTAGCATTATTATCTCATATATTACATAATTATTAATGATATATATTTTTATAATCATTATTGAATAGTGAACGTGGAAATGAATCTCATCGCGTCATGGAGACAGTAATCCGTACGTACGCACGAGCAACAATATCATTATATTGACCGTGAAATAGTAATTATTTTTATTATTAATGATATATATTTGGGAATAAAGTATTTATGATGAGGAGAATTGTCACACCATGACCTTGAAATATTAATTATTTTTATTATTTCTATCCTCTCATTTGAGTTATAGTACTTGGTGGGTCTAAATTTAAATATTTTAAATCTATTTGGTTGTAGTAAGGTTAGCTCACTTGGTTTTCAGTAACCATGTGGTCAATGTTTAGGTGTTCAGGTGAGTCTGATGAATGATGCATGACTATCATAATTTCTATTAAACCAGGGGACAATCATGCATTTTTCTCTATGAGTTGACAGTGTTGAGTGTAACAGTTTGAGAATGGTTTTATCACAGATGTGACTACCTAGGAGTAGTCATGAGTGGGTGACCTTACAAGGCAGTGGCCAATGTACAATTGTCATATGGTTTGGTAAATCCTGTGAAAACCATGAAGATCACACTATTATAAAATTTTGGTTTTCTTTTTATTTTTATTTTTCTATTTTCCTTTATTTTTTTCTCTCCCATCTTTTGTTTTATTTTGTTTTTCCTTATCATTTGTGTCACGCGGCATCCTCGTCCCCACTATACCATAGTCGTGCATGATCCCCCCTCTCTAGTCCCTATTTCTATGTCGTTTTCTCTATATTTCAAGAGGATTTTTTATCAAATATTCGAGGAATGCCACTTTATTCCCTCCTCCCCCCATGGTTTTGGTGTTTTTTCCTCTCCCCATCGCCCCTCAATTATTGGTCTAAAACTACTTCAAGGGATAACCCATTATTATCAATTTTCTTCCATTGTTAGGGTGTGTAGCTGGTCTCTTGAGTCATCTTCGAGTGTATTTCAGAATTTTCTGTAACACCCTGAGATTTTATGAAAAATATTATTTTAATTTTATTGATGTCTTCTATTATACACTACACCAATTTTAGCTTGTACAATACACAACATCGTATTAGCTTACAGTATACGCAATACTATTCTTGGCTCATGATACAGACAATTTCAAGTTCATTTTTTAGAAATTATTCTACTCAATATTAAGTATAGATTTTGTTTAATGTATAAATGAAATAAGTTTTGATTATGTTATATGCAACACCAAATAGTGCTTTCACTAGACGCAGCCCTGACATGGCTTGCATTACAGGAAATCAAGACCTTCTTCGATAGTGCGTGTAGTGCACAATACCGAGTTTCACTAAACGAGATATTATTATAATATTATTATGAACTAGCCATTATGAATAGTAATATCCAATTTTTTAAATATTATAAATTTTATTTTTCAAAATGTATTTCATTTTTGGATTGGGAATATCGAAATTATCCTAGGGTCAATTTTTGGTATTTTTCTGAAAACATTCAATTTTTTATGAATAGTGAAAATACTAGGTTACTATTTAAAAACCGACTTTTTATTGAAATAATTATTTATTTTATTTAAAATTATTTTAGGAAAAAATTGATACATAATACCTATATAAGTTCAATGTAATTTATTGGAGTCATTTTATAATAATTTTCGATATATAAAAATTTTATTGAACTTTTCACCGTCTATTACCTACCTCCTATGAACTTTTTGCAAACGTACATAAAACTTAATTCTACCACTTCTGTGAGTAGAATTTCAAAAATACCAGGGAAACGGTTAATATCTAGGACTAAAATATGGTTTAATGAGATGAAAATAATTTTTGGTGAATAGTAACTTTTTACTTTTATTTACCACGGTTAAAAGTAAAAAGGGTAATTACGGGTAAAAATGATATTATTATTACCCTAAAACATGTCCTAATTATATTGGATAAGTTTAATTAGACCAAAAATAACCTTAGGAATAAAATATGACCATTTAGGTCCACTTGGATTAGATTAGGACATTTATTATTAATTTATTTAAAGAAGGGTTAAAATTGTTAAAATCAATGTTTAATACATAAATCATTTTTAATATAGAGTTATAAATAAGATAAATTAGACTATAAATATTATTTAGAAAGATAAATATATTTCATACATATGGGTATTTTATTTATAATTTTTAAACATTAAATAAGTTAATTTATTTATGACACAATGATGATGCAGTAATTACCTTATTAATGAAATATTATCATAATTGATGTTATAAATACACAAATAAATGTATTTTGAGACTTTTTATGAATTCAAAAAAAATTATTGGTTAATATGACATGTTATTATTGATTTGATTAACTTTTTTAGAACTAATCATGTTGTTATTATTTTCACAAAAATCAATTACCAAATAGTGTCAAAATTGAAATAAAATAGTTTTCTAAAACAATATTATATTATTAATTGTTATTATATTCCTAAAAATCTAAGGTTCGTCCAAGATACTTATATCATGATATTTTTATCATTGATTGTCTACTTGGGGGTCTCTTGGATGTATATTGTATGTTTATTAACTATATAATATAAAAATACAAAGTGACATGGTAAATGTAAATATAATTAACTAAGAGTTAAAACTAAAATATAAGGTTAATATAATGACCCAAACATGTATAAAATCTATTGGTTGAGAGGATTGTGACCCATATCCACTTTATCGTCGAAATAAATCAATTTTGAGCTATTAAAAACCGAATATGACTTTATTATAAAATAATATTTTATGTTTTTCCTAAGGTGCCCCTCTCCTCCCTTGTCAAAGGGCACCTCCTCCCTCTTCTCCTCACACCACTTTGAGCCTTCAATCTCAGCTAAACCCTACCAGTTTCACTTCTCCACTTCCCTAGTAATATTATAGAGGCCCTTTTCTTCTTCAAAGACCACTTTTAGTGTCTTAAGAGGAGGTTTCAAAGAGGTGTGTCGAAGAAGAGGTAATATCTGTTACCGATTCTTTAAAATTTATTTCTTCTTCTACATTCTATTATTTAGTTGTATCATTATGAAGTAATAACATCAGTATCAAAAATATACTGGTATGTTATTATAAATATTAAACAACCCTATTTTACCTTCTATCCATCCTACGGAAAACGAAATCACCATTGTGCGTACGTACGTAATACCATCTCTATGTCGTGGTGTAATCAGTTTTCAACCACCGCCTTACTTGGATGGGTATAATGGTGTAAATAAATAACTATATATGATTATTGTAAAGTTATATTGATTCTAAAATATAATACATATGCTTCAATACAATTCTATAATCATGGGAATGATATCATCGCTCGTGCGTACGTATGGACTACCGTCTCCACGGCGCGATGAGATTCATTCTCTATGTTAACCATTAATGAATGATTATAAAGTATACCTAATGAATAATAATGATATATATGACATAATAATGATACTGGATTTATTTATATATATATGTGTCATCTACTAAATTCCATTCAATTCAACAAGGAAACGAAAACAGCGTTCATTCATACGTACGACCTACTGTCTCCATGAACGGTGTATTTCATTCCATTTATCGATCTATCATATATATATGTATGTGCTGAATATATATTATATATAAGTCATTTTTTACATTTTGGAATTAATTAAATCAGGATATATGTAATAATATCATGAACCACAAGTTGAAACACGTACAATAAATGAAACGATTTTACCCAAATCGCTGCTTTTACATCGAATTTAAAAAAGAACGGGTAATATAAAGTCATAAGTAAACTATATATGATATCATAACAATGAATATGATTATGTAACAATTCAGGGCCCTTATGTAAATCATTATACAGGAGTTTCGGATACATATGAAGTATATCGAACATAAGGTAAGGGATAACTATTCCAATCTCGTTCTTATCCGAGATTTTTTATTCGTAAGTATTTACTGCGGTTGTTGTTATAATTCTTTTCCATGTTTCCGGAAAATGGTTTCATGTATGTTTAAAGTACTTTTTAACCATTTTTTGACTTTTACTACATGGTATGTAAGGAAGCTTTCTTTTTTTTACCATATGAGGTACTTTTTGAATTTTCTGACAAAAGTACGAGGAGAATGTTATTTTTAACTTATACGGCGTGAATGGATTTTTACAGTTTCATAACGCCTCATTTTCATGATGTTTCCTATAAAATATTGCATGATTATTTTCAACAAAAAACCTTTTCTTTTAAAATTTCATGACATTTTCTGAAAATAAAATAATTTTGAAGAAGAAAGAATATTTTCCTCAAGAATTCATTTCAGGTGTTTTATCAAAACTATTTTCCATCTAAAATGACATTATTTAATATGTTTATGATTCAATTATAATGTCTCCATTATTTACATGGTTTGATTCTTCTTATGATAATATTATATCCATTTTTATGGATTATGTTATGATGGCATGATGTTTAAGAATCCCATTCTATTACATGGGTTATGGTATGATGTATGATTCATGATTTTGTGGCACAGAAAAGAATTATTTCATTATGAGATGGGGGGACCTATATCTCCCTTAAATGCATTTGGTAAAAGTTTATATCTCATGAGATAGACATGGCTGGAATGGTATCTTAATCTGGTTCAGTAATACAGGACTGGAACGAGGAGTGAACTCGATTCAGAAAGGGACATTTTCCACTATAATGGTCTTGGAAGCAATTCCTTGGATACTATAAAAATAATATCATGTGCTTAATGGTTTCCACAATAACATGTTTCATTCCCATACTATTTTATCACGATTAATGCTTTTTTATGATCTATACCTTATGTATTTCCATGTTTTATGTCATTACTGATGATTTTGATGTTTAAAAATTATGTTCATGTTTTTAAGTTCAAATGTATATGATTTATTTTATTTTATCCATGATTACACTTACTGATCATTTGAGCTCACCCTTTATATGTTTTCTTTTCCCCAGTATTTAAAGAAATGTTTTAGGTAATAAAACCAAAAGGGGAATATCTTAATGGGAGATGTTGTAGAAATTTCACCATGATTAGAAGATTACATTCCGAGTTTCCAAAGACACTAAACTTTTACGGTCCTTTGGTGTCTTTTTTTGTTATGTATTAAGTATTCTGCAAATGTAATTTAATGTCTATGTACGTCAAGATTTGGGTTTCTATAGTTGGTATTAGAGTAAAGGTTTAATAAACCTTTGGAAACTAGGATGTGAAAACTTTAGTGAGATCCCTAGAGATATTTATAAGGTTTGTCTAGGGATGTCCCTAAGGTTAAGTATACATATAGGTTATAGTCCTAGAATTATGGAAACGATATTAGAATTAAACCTAAGATGTTAGATATCGAAGGTACTCCCCCTATATTATGTTGTTTTCTCTATCATGATTTTTTCCTCTCACACTATTCTTATTGGGTTTTAGACGATGGCTGGAACCCAAAGGAACCGTGTTGATCAATGTAATAGACAATGTAATGATTGTCCTCCTGAACAAACCAATGTTATGGGAGATGGAGTGAAAAATCTTATTGCTATACTTACACAAGCTATGAATCATTCTGGACTTCCAAATGAGAAGAGAAGGGAAATATATTTTATTGAGTCCTTCATGAGGCAACTTCCACCTTCTTTCAGTGGGTTTTCTAATGCACTTGTTGCTGAACAATGGATTAGTACCATTGAAAAGATATTTTCCATACTTCTCTATTCGGAACATGAAAAATTCATTCTTGCTATTTACTGTTTAGAAGGTGAATCAGATCAATGGTGGACTCTAATTAAGAATACGAGGCCCCGAGATGAAATTGAATACATGGAGTGGGATGAGTTCAAGAACTTATTTTTAAATATGTACTTCCCTTGTATTATTTGAACAAAGATGGAAAATTATTTCCTGGAGCATAAGAAAAATGATGATGAATCTGTTAGTATAAACGAAGCGAATTTTACAAGTCTTGAAAGGTATGCATCTGGCTTTATCATCCAACCTGAAAGTAACGTAGATCGATTCTTCAGTGGCTTAAAACCAAGTCATTGTAGGGAATTAACTATAAGATACTTCAGTAGATATGATGAAATTGTGCATTGTGCTATCAAGGTAGAAATGGAAGTTGGTGTTACATATCCATCTAATGGTTAGGACAAGAAATGAAAGATGGAGTTCAAGGAGAAATCTTAGAACAATGGTGAAAAGAATATGAATGTTTTTTTCTGCTCAAAGTGTGGAAAGAAGCATGGTGAAGATTGTATTAAAGGGACTAGAAAATGTTTTAAGTGTGGAAAAGAAGTTCATAGAGTAGTTGAGTGTCGAAGTAATGGAAAACGGGTTTCTAATGATGTGAATAAATAAAAGACTTCATAGAACGCACCACCAACACTTCAATGCTTCAAGTGCAATGAAATGGGGCATTAGGCTAATCAATGTTCTAATCCAAGGGTTAATGATGATCGACATGAGCAACCACTTAAGGTAAAGGACAAAGGGAATTCACATGCGATCACTATTGGAGATGTTGAATATGACAACGATGTGGTGGAATGATTAAGTGTTTATGTAATGGGATTCCAAAATAATGTTGTATATAGTATCGTTGAATATTGGAATATTTATGTATCGGTCTATTGTGGTTTTCAATAATTTTATGGTAACGATAACCATGGAAAGTGATTTAGATATTTTTGGAAAGAAGATGATATGCGGATAATGAAGGGATAAGGAGAAAATGAAATGTTTGACAGTATTCATGAGCTCATGACTGATATAAGGAAAAGGTTATATAATGGTTTGAGTATATAGAATTTTTGGATTTCGGTATGTGGAAAGAGTTAACTTTTGATAGAATTCATGTTTTCATTAAGATTCAGTGGGTATTTATTTTTCAAGAGAATACATGATTAAGGTATTCACATTTTTGGAATGTGACCAACAAGATATATCTTATATGGGGGATAAATGATGGTATTCACATGCTCGGTAGATGACATTTCTAGTAATCGTTTTCTTTATACTATAAGATTGGATAGAATTATTTTGGATAAACCTAATGATTGGAATGGATTATGTTGGACATATGTTAGTATTGATTAAGGCTATAACGTTTTCGATATTATTAATGGAATGTTATAATAAAGTAGTTTTAGAAAAAGGACAACCTGCAGGACGGGCAACAACCCGTCGCGTCAGACAAGGATGCGGGAAACCAACCCACAACCAAAGTGTGACAAGAATTTATCGCCTTCCACGTTCCTACAGGAAGTCCCTGGTTAGTAGAAACTAGTTTTATTTTATTAAGCACTATGATATCTGAAGTATAAGTCCATTTTAGCAACCATATACAATTAATCTCAGCATAGATGGACTTCTGTATTTTTAATAAATTGTGCTAAACTTTTTGCGATATAAATAGATGGAATGACCTATAATTTTATCACATAATCTTCTAACACTTCACAGAAGACAAATTCAACTTCATTTCTTTAAGATACGAAGTGGAAATTGTTCGAGGCACGAGCAACGGTGAGATTATACCAAAATCATGTAAGTATTTATTTTAATTCTACAATTCTTCAACTTTCGGGAAATGATCTTGAAAACAAAAAATGTTTTCCTAGTGGTCTCATATCTGATGAATCAGATGGTACCTTAGATCATCAAAAATTTATGTCTTTGTGATTGTTTGATTTTCATAGCCATGTCCTCTACCACTCTTCATCATAAGTTGATGGTTATATTTCTCTTCCATATCCATATTTTCACCTATGTTCTACTATGTGGAACCCCAGTGATTAGTTAATTTGGGTAACCGTTATGTTTCATACTTTAGTTTTTAAAGTCAAATTTCGGTATTCCTTTTTACGGTGTGGATTTCTATTAAAGAAACTTTTAAGTAGTAAACCATTTATAACCACGACGAATTTCTAGGGCGAAATTCATTTTATGGGGGGTAGAATGTAACACCTTGATATTTTATGAAAAATATTATTTTAATTTCATTGATGTCTTCTATTATACACTACACCATGTTTAGTTTGTACTATACACAACATCATATTAGCTTGAAGTATACGCAACACTATTCTTGGCTCGTGTTACACACAATTTCAAGTTCGTTTTGTGGAAATTATTCTACACAACATTAAGTATAGATTCTGTTTAATATATAAATGAAATAATTTTTTATTATGTTATACGCAACACCAAACGGTGTTTTCACTACACGCAGCCCTGACTTGTCTTGCATTACACGCAATCATGACCTTCCTCGATAGTGTGTGTAGTACGCAATACCGAGTTTCACTAAATGATATATTATTATAATATTATTATGAACTAGACGTTATGAATAGTAATACCCAATTTTTGATATATTATAAATTTTATTTTTCAAAATGGACTTCATTTTTGGATTCAGAATATCAAAATTAGCCTAGGGTGAATTTTTGGTATTTTTCTAAAAACATTCAATTTTTTATTAATAGTGGAAACACTAGGTTACTATTTAAAAACCGAATTTTTATTTAAATAATTATTTATTTTATTTAAATTTATTTTATGTAAAAATTGTTACATAATACCTATATAAGTTTAATGTAATTCATTGTAGTCATTTTATAATAATTTTCGATATATAAAAATTTTATTGAACTTTTCACCGTCTTTTACTTACCTCCAAAGAGCCTTTTGAAAAATTACATAAAACTTAATTTTACCGCTTCTGTGAGTGGAATTTCAAAAATCCAAGAGACATGGTTAATATCAATTACTAAAATGTGGTTCAATGAGATGAAAATAATTTTTTTTGAATAGTAACTTTTTACTTTTATTTACCATAGTTAAAAGTAAATAGGGTAATTAAGGGTAAAAATGATATTATTATTACCCTAACACATATCCTAATTATATTTGATAAGTGTAATTCGACCAAAAAAACCTTAGGAATAAAATATGACCATTTATGTCCACTTGTATTAGATTAGGACATTTATTATTAATTTATTTAAAGAAGGGTTAAAATTGTTAAAATCAAAGTTTAATAACTAAATCATTTTTAATATAGGGTTATACATAAGATAAATTCGACTATAAATATTCATTAGAAAGATAAAAATATTTCCTACATAATGGTATGTTATTTATAATTTTTAGAAATTAAATAATTTAATTTATTTATTGAAAAATGATGATGCATTAACGACCTTATTAATGAAATATTAACATAATTGATTTTATAAATAAACCAATAAATGTAATTTGAGACCTTTTATTTCAACTAATTTTCTAGGTTAATATAAAATGTTATTATTTATTTAATTAAATTTGTTCAAACTAATCATGCCTATAGGATTTTCACAAAAATCAATTACCAAATAGTGTCAAAATTGACATAAAATAGTTTTTAAAACAAATATTATATTATTAATTGTTATTATATTCCTAAAAATCTATGGTTAGGCCAAGATACTTATATCATGATATTTGTGTCATTAATGGACCACTTTGGGATCTCTTGGATGTATATGGTATGTTTATTAACTATATATTATAAAAATACAAAGTGACATGGTAAATGTCAATCTAATTAACTAAGAGTTAAAACTAAAAGATAAGGTTACTATAATGACCCAAACATGTATTAAATATATTGGTTGATATTATTTATACCTATACCCACTTTAGATTCTAAATAAATCAATTTTGAGCTATTAATAACTGAATATTACTTTATTATAAAATAATATTTTATGTTTTTTCCTTAGATGCCCCTCTCCTCCCTTATAAAAGGGCACCTCCTCCCTCTTCTCCTCAAACCACTTTGATCCCTCAATCGTGGCCAAAACCTACCAATTTATCTTCTCCACTTTCCTAGTAATATTCTAGTGGTCCTGGTTTTCTTCAAAGACCAATTTTAGTGCCCTAAGAGGAGGTTTCAAAGAGGCGTGTCGAGGAAGAGGTAATATCTGAAACTGATTCTTTCAAAATTATTTCTTCTTATAATTACTCGTATTTAGTTGTTTCATTATTAAGTAATAATATCAGTATGACTCATATACGGTTATGTTATTATAAATATCAAACAAACCTATTTCAGCTTCTATCCATCCTTCGGTAAACGAAATCACCGCGCGTGCATACGTACGGAATATCGTCTCCCTACCGTGGTGTAATCTGTTTTCGACCACAAACTTACTTGGATGGTTATAATGGTGTAAATAAAAAACTATATATGATTATTTTCAAGTGATATTTATTTTAAAGTATTATACATAAGCTTCAATACAATTCCACGATCATGGGAATGATATCATCGCACGTGCGTACGTACGGACTACCGTCTCCACGACGCGATGAGATTTATTCTCCATGTTAACCATTCATGAATGATTATAAAGCATATATAATGAATAATAATGATATATATGACATAATAATGATACTTTATATATATATATATATAATCTAATTAATTCTATTCAATTCAATAAGTAAACGAAAACAGCGTTCATGCGTACGTACGGCCAACCTTCTCCATGAACGGTGTATTTCATTCCATTTATCAATCTATCATATATATATATATATTTATATGATTAATATATATTATATATAAATCATTTTTTACATTATGGAATTAATTAAATCAGGATATGAGTAATAATATCAAGATAAACAAGTCGAAACACATACAGTAAATGAAACGATTTTACCTAAATCGCTGATTTTATATCGAATTTACAAAAGAACGGGTAATATAGATTCATAAGTAAACTATCTATGATATCATAAAAATAAATACAATTCTTTAATAAGTCAATGACAATATTTAAATCATTATACAGGAGGTTCGGATATGTACGAAGCATATCGAACATAAGGTAAGGGATAACTATTCCAATCTCGTTCTTATCCGAGATTGTTTATTCGTAAGTATTTACTGGGGTTATTGTTATCATCCATGTCCATGTTTCCTAAAAATTGTTTCATGTATGTTTAAAGTCCTTTTTAACCATTTTTGACTTTTACTACATGGTATGTAAGGAATCTTTCTTTTTTTACCATACGAGGTACTTTTTGACTTTTCTGTCAAAATTACAAGGAGATTGTTATTTTTAACTTATATGGCGTGAATGGGTTTTTACGGTTTCATAACGCCTCATTTTCATGAATCTTTCTATAAAATATTACATGATTATTTTCAACAAAACCCGTTTCTTTTAAAATTTCATGGAATTTTGTGAAAAGAAAATGATTTTAAAGAAGAAACGATATTTTCCTCAAAAATTCATTTCATGTGTTCTATCAAAACTATTTTCCATATAAAATGACATTATTTAATATGTTTAAGTTCCAAGTATAATTTCTCCATTATTTAAATGGTTTGATTATTATTATGATAATATTATATCAATTTTTATAGATTATGTTATGATGGAATGATGTTTAAGAATCCTGTTTTATTACATGGGATATGTTATGATGTATGATTCATGATTTTGTGTCACACGAAAGAATGATTTCATTATAAGATTGGTGGGACCTATATCTACCTCCAATGCATTGGGTAAAGATTTATATCTCATGAGATAGACATGGATGGAAGGGTAAGTTAATCCAGTTCATTAATACAGGACTGGAACGAGGAGTGAACTCGATTCAGAAAGGGACTTTGTCCACTAAGATGGTCTTGGAAGCAATGCCTTGGATACTATGGAAATCATATCAAGTGATTAATGGATTCCACAATCACATGTTTTATTCCCATTCTATTTTATCATTATTAATGTTTTTTGACGATCTATTCCATTTGTACGGCCAGGTTTTATTCCATTGCCCAATATTTTGATGTTTAAACATTATGTTCATGTTTTTAAGTTCAAATGTATATGATTTGTTTTATTTTATCCATGCTTACCCTTACTGAGAATTTGATCTCACCCTTTATATGTTTTCTTTTCCCCAGGATTTAAAGAAAGGTTTTTGGTAAGAAAACTAAAAGGGGAAGATCTTTATGGGAGATGTTGAAAATCTTTCACCATGATTAGAAGATTACGTTCCGAATTTACAAAGACACTAAACTATTTATAGTCCTTTGCTGTCTGTTTTTGTAATGTATTAAGTATTCTGAAAAATTAATTTATTCTCTATGTACATCAAGCTTTGGGTCTCTACATTTTATAGAAAAGGTGAATCATTTTACACCATTTCGGTCTTCCCACCACTGTTTTGATCTAGGTTTTATTCTTCCTTTCCTTTTGGCCTAATTTTAATTTGGGTTTCTATGATATTTTATTCCCTAATACTATTGATGATCATCTTGAACCTTAATGGGATGGATTCGAGTAACCATTGTCAAATCCTTATATGTGTATTCATATGTAGGAATATATATATATGTATGCTACCCATTTATTTATACTAACCCATTATAAGATGAATATATATAATGGGTCTAGGTGTGCTTATGTATATATATTAAAATGCATATCTGTGTAAGTGTGAAGGTGTATATGCATGTATGAGCATATATTTTGGGATACCCTTACACATATTTTCCCGTGTAAATATTAACATTGGGGATATGTGTCCTTTATTATAAGATAAGGTGCATATTCATGATAGTGGAAAGTGAAGATTCGCATTGTCATTGTCTAAAGAAATGTGCCTTGAGTTTGAGGAGCGTTCCATATGCCGGAGACATTAATTTTAATTCTTGGATTTCATAACAATTTTAAAAATATGTCTTTATATTTATGTGGTATATGTATATAATAAGAAAAATTGATTGTACCTATTGGAATTTGTTTCTTATTTATATACATTACATCTATAAGACTATTTACTAGTTTTTCATTAAATTTCATGTATCTTAAATGTTTAAAAGAATTTTGTAGATGATTATTATCTTGTAGAGTGTGTTTCTTGGAACTCAAAGGCATTGTTTAAATGTCAAATATAAAACATGGAATTTTTGGAGCCTCGACATGTATTTTGGAAATTAAATGACATGAATGATTTTTGGGGCAGTTTTAGAGTGTTTTGGGATTTTATCTTGGATTTGGAAATAGATTTTTAAAAGTTTTTTTGTTTGGAAAATTTAAATGCATGGTTGGTACCTTGAGATATCCTAGAAAATGTTTTGAAAAAAATATGATTTGAAGTCCTATTTGCAACTTGTGTATGACATGATGTGATATGGGAACCTCTATGGTGGACCCTCCTAGGATATATCATCGCATATGTGTTATCAATTTTTGGGATAGTAAATCATGGTGGTTGTGGGATTCAATTTCAAACATTTTTGTGATGTCCTCCCCATTAACCCATTCTATTTTCATGGGGTTTATGGGAATCACCTATTGTGTCAAGAAATGGATTCTTATTGACTGTGATTAGATCTGTTGGTAACCCCTAGATTTTCTAGGAGGTCAGGTGGGATGTGCCACTAGTGAGGATAGTTTAGCTTAGCCAGTTGGTTATAGACTATGGGGAGTCACTATACATCGGTAGGTGGGTTTGAACAGAGTACATCTTGGGATTTCTTCTATATATGATTAGTAAATACCTATGATTACATATTTGAATTTCCCTTTTTTATTTTATGGAACTTTTGGTACTAAATCTTGTGAAACAATTGCTTTGAATTTCATTTTAAAATACCATGTCTTGTACTGTAAAACTTTTTAAGGAATTTATTGAAATTAATTATCATTCTATGGAAATTATTTTGGAATTGAAATGGAAAAAATGTGTGTTCATAAAAATGGATTCCTTTTTCCTATTTTTGAGAAGAATGGAAACCATTGTTTTTATATATCCTATTTTAAATCTATATATAATTGATTTAAATATAAATTTGAGGCATATAAAATTGTTTATCTATGAAATCCTTAGTGAGAATCTTAGTTCTCATGCCTACTCTATATTTTCAGCTTCAATATCTTCTATATTTGGATTTCTCTCAGAGTAAGAATTGTTTTGTGACTGGTGGTGACCATGGGTCACATTGAGTTCTGTTTTTCAATTTAGTTTTATTTATTTTATACTTCATATCTTTTATTATTCTATTTTTTTCTCTATACATCATTATTGGTCTACATCATTCCAAATTTTGTATATATGATTCCTCGAACTGGTTTCCACCCCGATAGGATTGGAACACATCTTGGGCCTTCTTCCGGGCCAACTAGGGTGACTAGTTCAGGGTCCACCCATGTTGGTTAGTGACATCTAGATACTGCTATGAGTGTTAATACAGTCATTAAAAATATTTCACCCTCATACAAACAAGTAATTAATGTAGTTTTATGGTTGTAATAAAAATCTCATCCTATTTTCTCTCACTAAGAAGAAAAAGAGATCTTCCTTATTCCCATCTACTTTGTGTTAGTTCATTACTTATAGAAAATTAAAGGTAATTCATATACTCATGGTGAGAACTAAGTTGAAAATATTATATTTCTATATTTTTAATATGTAATATTAATTTCAATAATTATGTAAGTCGGCATCCTCGTTTTCCCTATCTATTGTCATCTTGAAGAACAATTGTTGCAAAAAAATCATATCTCAACCATGATAAATATGCTCAATATATCATAATTATTATACATATTTGATGTACCATCATGTATTTGATCAAAAAAGTTGGTATTCACAACAATTTAAATTCATAATAAATACTAATGACATGACCCATTCAGATGATGTGAAGTATGAGATCACTACTTAAGGGGCATCCAAAGAAGATACCATATCATTATATTTCATTCAAAACTAATATATCCAAAAGTTAATTATTCAAGAACTCGTCGAAGAGGTATGTTGGAACACTCTCATATTATTATTCATAAAATGGAAATAAATTATGATCAAAGGAGAGATAACGAGAATAAATAAATATAATAAACAAAAGAATATTGAATAAGTTAAAGTAATCATTTCAAGAACATCACCTACTTATTATAATTGAATGTTTTAATCTACATGTTTATATGAGTGAAGGAATATCTGGCTGAATATTTCATGACTTGATTTCGCTAGTCGTATAATACCATATCAAATTTCATTGAATCAATTGGTATTAACCAATTATAATAAACTATGATATAATTAAAACGTCTCTCAGAAAAGAAAAATTTTACACTATATCAATTGATATCATATTATGAACATAGAATGGGTATCATTAATGTCCAAACTAGGACCATTTATTTTCTACATCAAGTTTTCCTAAGTAGAATTATATTGGAATAATTGATGGCACATTTCATAAGAAAGAAAAAATTCCATCCACTCCTAGGTACATTCATTTTTCTATCAATAATGGGGGTAGAATAAATTATATATAAAATATAAAAAAGAAAACATATTGATATCCCATTTTCTACATTATTATTCACTAAAAATACAATGGGTGAAATTATGATCCTAATTTTTGTTTGTGTTGTATTTTTTTCAATGAGTTAGTATGTGTGGAATCAATTGAATGAAATTTTTTGTTATTAAAGAAGAAAAACATGGAATTTCGTTGCTTTTGTAAAATATTTATGATCCCTCCATGATATGTTCAAAGGTCACCTATTAAATTTTGGATGAATTTAATTTTAAATATACTTTTTGATGATCTATAATCCATTGTTTCAAGAACATTTGAAAACTATTGAACATTATTTAAAACATTTATAAGGTGGAATACTGTAAAAATATTTATTTTCATGAAACAAAATTATTTTAGATGAATGAAGTCAAGGTAAAAATATTTATATGTATGAATGAATAAGTTCTGATAAGATTATATAGATAGTGTAATGAATTTGAGTGTTCATGGAAATTTTCTACTTAATAATTTAACTATGTATATTAAATTGATGTTAATAAAAAATTTGTCAAATAAGCTTACTAACTATTCCATATTAGTCCCACACATGTGGAATAAAGCAGAATTATGTGGGAGAGAAATATATTTCATCCATCATGGACGAAGGAGAGTGTAATTGGGATTATATATATTGTCCACTAGAAGTGTGCACCATGGTGTCCATGGTTCCCACAGGGTGTCTCGGGGACCGTGAAAAGGTGTATAATAGAACGTGCAGGATAGTGTGTTATGTTATAAGTGTCAAAGATGGTGATAGGTTGAGAAGTTTATGTAATGAAGATGTTTATAAATCATAGCCCAACCAAACTGATGTTAACTGTGGAATGCAGAAAGGGGGAATTTTTCATTTATTTAAAATGATACAGATATTATGTGGGTTGTTTTATTGAGTTTTATCAAATTCCATATGTAGATATTCCTATTAATCCTCAACCTCTACTCATTATGTTCTTATTGTAACTTCTTTATGGTTTTGGTTTTAGTCACACCCAATGTATAGCCATCTCCAGTAATCATTCTAAAAGAATGATTCTTTCACGTTTTTCGTGACATCATGCATGAAATTTTTTTCTTTAATGCATGTGATTATTTGAATAAAAATGACAATATTGAATATGAGATAAATACATACTGCAACTTTCATATATAAATTCATGTCATATGCGTACATGGATGATATTACAATATCATGAAGTATGAATTAAACTATATGTTGATTCCAAGATTTTATGTGTCGTTTGAAAATAATAAATGATATCTATGTTCAAGGAATTTAAAATGCTAGGATCTTCCATCATTGAAATTCATTTATGGATACAATTTTTTTTTAGTATTTTTAATATGTCTCAACGTGTAATAAAAACTGAAAATTTATTCAGTACAACATGCTTAAAAATACCAAAGCACCATGCCAGGGTCACACTGCTGAGATATAGAGAACACTCATTCTTACAGAGAAAAATATAGCACATATGTGCCTTCAGTGAAGGAATAACCCTAGATCCACTTGGTTATGCATAGACAAGCCATTAACAATTTTCCGTAAAGAATAGGTGAAAAACTTTCTATTGAGTTTATGAATATAGAACCATTTACCTTGTATGGTACATGAATACCATTTAGGTACCATATTCCATTAGATTACAAAAAAATATTTATTATTCTCGTCTATATTAGGAAGAAAAGGGGACAAACCATGAATCAAAATATCATCATCAAGGAAATGAGATATCTTGGGTAAGCGCAATTATGTGTAGGAGTTTTAGGAATCTACAATCACACTGTGCATTGTAAAGAAGAATATAAATTCTATCTTAGAGTATTTACACTATTAAGATAGTATTACATTATATTTTTTATGAATTCATTTAGGTTTTCGAAAAGTAAATGTGATTCTACTTACTTTGATACATGAAATGATACATGAAATAAATATGATTTCATATAATTAAAAGACCATTAAATCCACAGTATTCTCACATGTGAAATAATGATTGAATTTTTATTTTATTTTGAGAAAATATCACAAAAAAATAAATATATCAAAAAAACTGCGGTGTCAAGGTGAAGAAGAGATTGGAAAATCTGTCACGACCCATCCCCCAGGGCCCGTTCCATGACTACACCAAGCCCACCTTCCATAGGACATAGGCTGGCGACTAGCACCGAAATTCGTAATCTATAAAACTGGGAAGGCATTACATTTATAACCTATAATCACACGCAACCAATCACATAGCAAGATACGAAGAAATGTAACCTAAATAGTAAAAAGAGTGATTACAGTAAGTAAAAAGGGACCAGAATACAAGCCCAAATGGAAAGTACAAGAAAATGAAAGTACAAGTAAACTTGGGAAAAAAGGAAGATAGATGATGGTTCATCCTCCAATTTTCCAACCTGAATGGTAGGTACAGATCGCCTCCTCAGCACTCCATGTTCATCCATCTCCTCCGTGTACCGACTCTTCATAAGGTCCTCCTTTGGGCACCGTCCAGTCCTGGTACCCTCAGTTTTATGTTGTCTGTCGTCTGCGCCAAACACAACAAGGTGTGGGCATATCCCGTAAAGGGGTGAGTATAATGATAATCAGAAGGGACCCCGAGACCCTTAAGGTCTCACAAAATCCAAAAAGGATAAAACACAAAGTATTAAGTCAATTTTCAACCGTACATAGGTATATTCCCATACATATACATGATTTATCAAGTAAACCCATCTCAATCATGAGGAAACACATGATCCAACCCAAAATCCCAAAGCTCAACTATTCCATAAAGAAAGGGAAAACAAAAAGGAAATTACCTCATAGGAACGCCACCCAGAATATTATCACAAAATAAAATACTACACATGTACGATCTCAGCTCATCCAAGGTATAACTTAGGTACGGTAGTAGAGATGATTATTTATAACTACTAAATAATCTTACTCCATTATGAGGCTCTTCTACTGACCCACATAGAATCTCTAGGAGATGACCCACACATGATCGCTAGGATTTGACCCACAAAGGATCGATAGGAGATGACCCACACATGATCGTTGGTAGCTTACCCACACAGTATCGGTCGGTGCGTACCCACATAGGATCATTCAGAGATGACCCACATAGGATCTCTAGGAGTTTACCCACACAAGATCTCTAGGAGATGACACACATAGTATCGTTAGGAGCTAACCCACACGAGATCGCTAGTTAGTCTTCTCATCACAACCAGCTACTAGGTTCCCTCACTAAGCTTGCTTGTCACTGGGAGGGTCCAATCCACAGGCCACTGGTCGATACTCAAATTACCACAATTTCCCACGAATAAGTATCTCAAAGGACTTCCACGTCATAGAGGTCTCAATGCAACAGACAGTGCGTCAATTGGACGCCTGGTATGTGAGCTATTAGACTATTAGTCCGGAGGGACCGGTTGGATTCATGCTTGATCCAACCTAACCATACCCCATACATATCCAAATTTATAGTTGGGTATACTCAAAGGGATTGTCTCACTCCAAGGTTCCTAGTGCCACTAAAGGTTTCTCAAACGGACGTTCGGTGCCAAAGTTGTGGCCCAAGTAAAGTATAGGGTCGTATCTGGTCTTGGTCTGGTCTGACTGGGTCAGCCTGACCCAACACGACCTGGCCCAGGTCGACCCGATTTAGGTAAACAAGACCTTTGTTTCGGTCCATCCCGCAGGGCGGCCCGGCAATACATGAGGGCTGCGAGGGGTCGCGGTTGTCACAAGTGTTGCGGGGATGCGGAGGCTGCGGGTCGGCTCAGCTGCCGATGGCGGCTCGACCGCAGACGGCGGCTCGGCTGCAGGAGTGTCGCGTGGGTATGGGGTGGCTCGGCCCAGACAGAGGTGGCTTGGATGGGAGGTCAGAGGTCATGGGGCGGCTCGGCGTGGCTGTGGGGGATGCCCGGCTCTGGGCGGTGGCTTGGCTGCGGAGAGTGGCGGCTCGACTGTGGGGCGGCGGCCTGGATGTGGGGCGATGGCGGCTCGGCCGCAAGGTGGCATTATTGCGCCATCTTCGTTGTCGTGGCCGGCGGTGGTGTCGGCTTCCATTCTCTTTCCAGCACTCTCCACGTTAGAATGGTAGAAAGAGGCTATAATTACTTCTTGAATTACGAAGAATTATCAAGAATAGAAAGAGAGAAAATTTTCAAACAACCACCCTACAACATCCTACAAATAATAATACACAAATAAACCCCTACATTGGATTGTTCATTGAGGTTGGCACAAGAAGTAAGATGAAGAAGGTGAAGAGAGTTCCAACGATCGTCACTTCTGAAACCATGCTTCGATGTCGTGATCGCTCATCGTCCCCTTCCTTGATTTCCGATGAACGTTCTTCAATGGAGTTCTTCATAGGAGAAGTTAAATCCTCCCAATATTTCTCCTCTCCCCAATAAAACCAAATTGCAAAGTAGCCAAAATGATATTTTTCCCCAATTTAATTGTTGGAACAATTTCAAATTGGGTTAATTAATTACAAAGGTTGGTATAATAAATTTAAGGGGGGTGGCACCATTTAAGTGGGGAAGTTTAAGAGGCTCCCCCACACTTATTAGGTAGTTCGAGGGGTTTTCAACCTCAGCTATTCCCCACCACCATACCCTCTCAAGGGAGGTTAGGCTCGGGGGTCCCCACCTCCATAACCTCTCATTGGAGGTCTTAGTTTAGGTGGTCCCCACCTATTCTATATCCACATGGGTGGAATCAAAATAAAATAAAAATAAAATGTTACACCATTTTATT
This sequence comes from Viscum album, assembly GCA_963277665.1. Taxonomy (NCBI): domain Eukaryota; kingdom Viridiplantae; phylum Streptophyta; class Magnoliopsida; order Santalales; family Viscaceae; genus Viscum; species Viscum album. Next base: position 36,067,335 of record OY728157.1, on the reverse strand, counting down.
TTATTTTATTACTTCACGAAAAACCCAAAATAGGTCTTTCACTCTCGACCCACTACGGTTGAGGAGAAGGTCTTCATAAGAGAATATCGGAACTGCGAGTTCAACAGTGTCCTCAGATTTCAATTCTGAGCACCAGTTCAAAAGTTAGAAAAATCTGCTCGCACATTTACTGAACGCACCTAAACAAAAGTTCATAAATTCATTTCAGGCACTCCGGGCCTCGGAATCACGCACCGTCAATTTTCACAGACTACTAAAATTTTCATATTTTAAAAAAATACATGGAAATTCTGTGTCTTTAGATTCTCCCAACCTCATTGATTTACGACCCCGTAAGCCACAACTCAAAACTAGGAAAACAACTGGGGGTACGGGGCGCGAATATGAGCCTCCCGCAACCATGTCTTCTCCTTGAGGTTCCTGTGTAGCCAATGAATGTGCACCAGAGGTATCGACCGCCCATGAAGGACCCTCTCCTATTGATCCTCATTCTCTAATGGAACCTCCGTAAAGGTCAACCCATCATCGATGTCTATCTCGCCACAGTTGATGATGTGAGAAGCATCATGCACGTATCTCCTCAGCTGGGATACGTGGAAGACGTCATGCACCCAGTGCAACTATGGAGGAAGAGCTAAGCGGTATGCCACCTCGTCAACTCTGATGAGGACCTGAAAATGTCCGATCAACCACGAATATAACTTTCCATCTCAGCCAAATATTTCCATACCTCATTGAGGTTATACCCATAGAAAGATGTGGTCACCATCCTCGAACTCTAGTGGTCTCTGTCTCCTATCATTATAAGACTTTTGCTTGCTCTATGTAGTCTTCATCTACTCCTGGATGATCTACACTTTATCTGTGGTAGCTTTTACCATCTTTGGTCCAACTAGTACTGACTCTCCTGGGTCAGTCCAGCACAAAGGTGATCTGCAAGTTCACCTGTACAATGAATCAAAAGGTGTCATCCCAATGGTGGAGTGATATCTATTTTTGTACAAAAACTTCCCCAATGGAAATTTATCCTCCCAGCAACGACCGAAATCGAGGACACAAGCACGTAGTAGGGCCTCAAGGGTTTGAATGGTCCGCTCAGTCCGACCATCCGTCTGAGGATGGAAGGTGGTGCTCAAATAAAGCTGCTTTCCGAAAGCCTCCTACAACCCCTTCCATATATGGGAAGTAAAACGTGTGTCACGATCGGAGACGATGGTCAAGGTTACTCTATGTAGCCACACAATCTCTTGCACATAGAGGCATCTCATTCTCTCTACTAAACCCTACTCTCTGATTGGTAAGAAGTGGGCTGACTTGGTCAGTTGGTCGACGATCACCCAAATTGAGTCATGTACCCTAGATGTATGTGGTAGTCCTATCACGAAGTTCATGGATATCCCATCCCACTTCCACTCTAAGAACTCTAAAGGCTGAACCAAGCCTATGGGTTTCTGATGCCCTGCGTTCACATGATAACAAGTGAGGCACCGAGAGACAAAATCTACAACTACTTTCTTCATTCTCGGCCACTAGTTCTATCATTGGAGATCCCAGTACGTCTTCTCAACTCTTGGATGTACCGCTAGAGGGGATGTGTGGAACTACCTCATCACTTCCTCCCAAGGTGACATTGGTACCATGGTACATCCTCTGAAGAGGATAACGTGCTCCCCACCTTCAGAAAATCAATCATGTACCTTTCCTGTGGATATCTGAGCATGTTGTGTCTCGTAGTCAGTGTCCCTATGCTGTGCCTCCCTGACTCGTTGAAGAGGTGGTGGAGTGACTGTAAGAGACAGAAGGAAAAGTGCTCCATCACATTCCACAAAAGATATCTACAAAGTATCCAACTGCTCTATCGCCTCACCTAACAACTATATACCATATCTTTGGCTGATTTCATCTGCTACAATGTTCCCCTTCCCAGGAGTATAGACTGTCTCGAATTCAAAGTCCTGGAGGAACTCAATCCAACATCGTTGTCTCGGGTTCAGGTCCTACTGAGAAAAAATATACCTGAGACTCTTCTGATCGGAGCACACTTTAAAGCATTTTCCCATCAGATAATGTCGCCACATATTCAGGGTGAAGAACACTACTACTAACTCCAGGTCATGTTTGGCATGGTTCTTCTCATGTTGTCTCAGTTGCCGAGAACCATATGCAATCACCGCTCGCTCCTGCATCAGGACACATCTGAGCCCAATCCTTGATGCATCGCAGTATACTATGTACCCTACGCCCTCCTCTGGTGGCCTCAAGATGGGTGCACTAGTCAGCCTCTGCCTCAGCTCTTGAAAACTCTATTGGCATCTCTCCGACGATATGAAGGGTTTCCCCTTCTTTGTCAATGCTGATAGAGGTGCTTCAACTCTGGAGAAATATTGAAAAACCTGTGGTAGTATCTAGAAAAACCCAGGAAATGTCGTACCTCCGTCACACTCCTGGGTGGCTCCCAAGAAAGTACCACCACATTCTTTGCTGGATCCATTGCAACTTTAGCCTCCAATATGACATGTCCTAGAAAGTAAACCTCTCGGATCCAGAACTGGCACTTTTAGATCTTACCATAAATCTGGAGCTCTCGAAGTGTATCAAGTACTACCTTCAAATGATAGGCTTGCTCCTCCTTAGTAGCTGAGTAGATCAGAATGTCATCAATAAAGACCACCACAAAGCGATCAAGGTATGGATGAAATATCTTATTCATAAGTTCCATGAACACTGCTAGAGCATTGGTCACGCCGAGAAACATAACCACGAACTCGTAGTGGCCGCACCGACATTTGAAATATGTATTCTACGCATCCTCTTCCCACACTTTGAGATGGTGATATCCTGATATGAGGTATATCTATGAGAACCACCGTGATCCCTTCAGCTAATCAAAGAGGTCTTCAATCCTCGGAAGTGGATACTTTTTCTTCACAGTCACCTGGATTTGGAGCCAATAGTCGACACAAAGTCTCAAGCTCCCATCCGTCTTCTTGGCGAACAAAATCAAATCTTCCCCAAGAGAAACATTGGTCCAAATGAATCCATTCCCCTATAAGTCCTCCAGCTGTATCTGCAGTTCATGAAGCTCCATGGGTGCCATATGATATGCTGGTGTAGATATCGGTGTTGTCTTGGGGTACAAGTCGATGTAAAATTCCTCCTCTCTATAAGGAGGTAGACCCGGAACATAATCGGGGAAGACATCTGTGTACTGGTCCACCACTATAGGATAACTCGATCTCTCCACATCAACCAGTAGAAGGGTAAGGCTAGACAACTGATGAGTGATCAGCTGCACTCTCTTCCGAGTAAGTCCATACTATGCTGCAATGTCTCCCTTCTCACCGGTGAAGGTAAACCTAGTACCATATGTGCGCACACACATCACTTTATGCCTAATACAGTCAATCTGAGAATGGACTGTAGATAACCAGCCCATACCCAAGATGACACCTTAATCCCTCGACGCTACTACTAGGAGATCCCAGCCAAATCTCTCGCCTCCTATAGTAAGCTCACACTGTCGGCACCAGTGCGTAATTGTCAAATCCACTCATGTTGGAGTCTCTAGACGTAAGGATCGATCCAATGGATTCTTCAGAATCTCTGAGCTCGAATGAGGGCTATGGAAATAAAAGAATGACTCACGTCTATGTCTTTAAGTAATGCATCTAAGGTTGAGTTCACACAGATCATAACTCGTATCATCTCCGGAGCATTGTGATCGTAGCCATCAGCTTCTTAGAGATAAGATCGCCCATGTCCACCTACTCCCTGCGGTCGGGGTGGACCTACTAGTGGTGGTGGAGGTAACATCTCAAATCATCGTCCACCGCCAGCAGTGAAAACCCCAAGCCTTCCTTCCATAGACCAGGGGCTGAGGACTAGCACGGACCCCTCTTAATGGGGAAGAAACCTCTCAACACACTCTTTAATAAGGAGGAGCCTCTTGATCTTTATCTATATTAAATTTTCCAACATTTGTGTGTGTGACAACTAAATTTCTTCTTATGTTAAATTATTTTGGCATCGCTTTTCCTATGTGTTGGAAAAGTGGAGGATTACTTTCTTCAATGAAGAATGCCAATGAAGAACTTCATCTCCGAATGAATAATTGAAATGATTAACTTCTTCTCCAAATGAAGAAAGCCATCGAATAATGTTCTTCAGAATCAAACAAGAGGACGAAGCACGAACCAAGAATCGAAGAAAATACTGACGACACCGACGTTCGTATATTCCCAATGATTCTTCTTCTTCTGTGCGACCTCATCGACGTCATCAAGTGAATGAGGTAGGGTTTTTTTATATATGATTATCACTTCCCATGTACTCCATTTCTAATTATCTTGTGGTATTGGGAATAGAGATCGATGAGGGTTGTGGGGATTGATGTTTTTAAATATCTTCCATACTCTTTCTTGATTCATGATTACGTTGAGACGCTTGCTACCACTATAATGTGGAGAGTGCGGGCCAAAAAAACATGGCATGTCCTCTCCGCAATTCTTGTGATGATATGTGGTGTTCTTTGTGACGGCAGAAGACAGAAACCGGAGCGGATTTTTGGAAACGATGAGGCATGAGAATAGCGGTTGGCACTTCCGTTGGCCATGACGAAGGCTACGGAACAATGGCGTTGCCCCGTGGGCAATCCCACCCTATGGCCTTCACACCCCGCAACACCACCACCCATAGTCTTCATGCCGCACCGTGGCCGAACCACCCCATGGTCGATCTGCTATTCATGGTCGAACACTCGCGGACGATCTGTCGGCGCACGGCCGAGCCACCACCCACGGCTAGGCCGCTTAGTGGCTGAGCCACCTCACAGCCTCGCGGCACCCCCTCGGCTGAGCTGCCCTCACGACACCCTCTACGACCGAGCCACTCTATGGCACCTTGCATCCCTTGTGGCCTACCAGACCAAGAGGGTGGGTCCAGACCCAGCGGGTTAGGCTTGTCCGACCCATGCCGGGTCAGTTGAGGTCGGGTCGACCCAAGCCGGGTCGGCCTCAGTTGGATCGGCCAGAGTCAGTCCGACCTGGTCAGACCAGAACTGGAACCACTTCGACCCATTTTACGCTCTTTTTCTATAACTTTTGCATGGGACGTCCATTTGACGAACTACCAGTGGCGATGTAAACCTTGGATGGAGATGGTCCATTTGGTATACCCCAATTATGTTTTGGATAATTATAGGAAACAGTCATGTTGATCGATCACGAATCCAACTGGGTGCTCATGACTAAAAGGATAGTAACTTATAGACCGGGCATCCGATTGACGCACCGTCTATTGCATTAAGACCCCTATGATGTGTTGGTCCTTCAAGATATTTCTTCACGAGTCTTCATGGTTGTTGTAGTATAGACCAGTGGATTGGGGAGTGGACTCTCCTTGAGACGAGCAGACCTAGCACGGGAAGCCAGTAGCTGGCTGTGACTAGAAGACTGACTAGCAGTCCTGTGTGGGTCAGCTCCTAGTGATACTATGTGAGTCAGCTCCTAGAGATCCTACTTCATCTGTTGTAGGGAAGCATGACAGTGGATCATTACTCAGTGAGGTTCATTGACCTCTCATGCTACTCCATAGATATGGTGTGGAACCCATTCTCCAGGGCCTGGACCTTCGAGCAGGGACTCAGGTGAGAGATCAAGGCTTTGATGATCTCACTCAGCATATCGACGTAGGTGGGGGTGTTAGAGAGATCCATTTTAGTGGAGAGTTTCCTTACTGAGCAGTCACCAACAGTGAGAACAACCACCAGTCATCACGTAGTCGGGTCCACCCAGCACGACCCGCTAGGTCACGCCCGACATGTGGTGCGGCCTGGCCCGTTGGGTGGCCCGGTAGGACGCGAGGGGCCACAGAGGATACTAGGGGCCGCGAGACGGTCGAGGGTGCAATTCTTATTTTTCGTGAATGGTGGCTCGACTGTAGGGGTGCTGTGAGGACACGGGGCGGCTTGGATGGGAAGGCGGAGGCCACGGGGTGGCTCGGTGAAGCCGCAGGAGGTGGCTTGGCCACAGAGGGTGGCTGCTCGACCGTGGGGTGGCGTCCCAGCCACAGGGCAGTGGCAGTTCAGCCACGGGATGGCACTGTTGCGTCGTCGTCTTCATCACGGCCGTCGGTGGCACTGGCCGCCATTCTCGTGCCCCATCGTGGCTCGTAGCCGTTCCTCCATCGCGATAAACAATTAATCACATGGTCTGCAGAGAGGATGGTCCAAGTTTGTTTGTCCTGCACTCTCCACTTTAGAGAAGTAGCAAGTAGCTATCCTTCCATCTTGAATTACAAATAATTATCAAGAATGGAAAGAGAGAATAATTTCAAACAACCAACCTACAACTTCCCACAAATAATAATACAAAAATAAACAGCTAAATTGGAATTTTTATTGACGTTTATGCGAGAAGTTAGTTGAATAAGGCAAAGAGAGTGACAACGATCATCATTTCCGAAACAATGATTTGATGTCGGGCTCACTAGTTGTCCTCTTCCTTGATTTTCTGAAGAACATTCTTCGATGGAATTCTTTTTTGGAGAATTGAAATCATTCCAATATTTCTCCTCCCCCCAAATCCACCAAATTTCAAAGTATCTAAAATGATATGATTCACCAATTTAATTTTTGGCACAATTTAAAATTGGGTTAATTAAGTACTTAGGTTGGCATAATAAATTTAAGGGGGTGGCACCATTTAAGTTGGGAAGTTTAAGAGGATACCCCTCACTTAGGAGGGAGTTCAAGGGGTTTTAAACCTCGGGTAGTCCCCACCACCATAACCTCTCATGTGAGGTTATTCTCGGTGGTCCTCACCTCCATAACCTCTCATGGGAGGTTTTAGTTCAGTTGGTCCCCACCTGTGAAGTATCCACACGGGTGGTTTCAAAATAAAATATAAATGAAATTTTAAACCATATTATTTTATTTTATTCCTTCAAGAAAAACCCAAAATCTATCTTTCACTCTCGACCCACTGCGATCGAGGTGAATGTCTACTCAAGTGAATATCGGTGCTGCGAGTTCAAAAGAGTCCGTGGATTTCAATTCTGAGAACTGGTTCAAAAGTTATAAAAACGGTCTCACATGTTTACTGAGCTTACTGGAACAAAAGTTCAGAAATTCATTCCGGGCACTCCGGGCCTCGGAATCACACACCATCAATTTTCACGGAATCGTAAAATTACCATATATTTTAAAAAATTACCTAGAAATTATAGGTCGTTATAAATGAACATTCCATTTATTATTATGTGGATTAGGAAGAAATCTGAGATTACTAGTCTCCAATTTCTTAATATTATTATGATTGATAAAGAAGAAGATGCATACTACCTGATTGTTATGTATCAAATAAATCCATTATGATTACTATATTTGAGGTATCCCATCATATTTTATTAGATGAAAAAATATCAATTCTTATAGTTCATAAGGTACTCATGTCAACACATGTGATCTTGCTTCAGGGCAGTATATGCTCTGTCAGTTGTATAAAGGGACAATAATCCCGCTCTTTAATTGTACCTAGTATGTTCCAGGATAACAAGTTCAGGTCTATACCATTTCCTATTCTTTCAATGGTAATAAATGGAAATGTGTGTGTATAAGATAAAATCCATCATACATTAAGGACTAGTCCACAATAATGATAAACCTCATTATAAAACCTTGGTGTCCATTTTTATTTACGATATTATATGCTTGCTTGCAAAGAACCTGGTAAAAAGGCAAGATAATTGATCACGAAAAAAGTGATAGAGGTAAATAAATTGATAAAATATTTGAATTTGTAAAAATTAATCACACACTAATTCACTTAAAACCTCTTCCTCTTAGTGTGGTTATCCCAAAGTGATCCTAACAAACATATTAGGAATTATATACCAAGTCATGAACCTATTATGGCACTGATCCTCACAATACATCTTCATATGAGATATTTATCCTGAAGAATATGAACTCATTTGGCTTTATATATACATATATTAGCATCATTCAACGATAATAATTATCAATTGGACCATGGTAATGTGTTTTTATTAAATAGTGTTCCATCAAGAATCTATAGGGGAAAACACTATATAGGTTGTAGCTAAAACATTAAATAACCAAACCCATTTTCTTCTTATAACTAACAAAAAGGCATAAAATTCCTATGCTGACTTAATATATATAATTATGAATCCCTTATAAGGGAGAATTCACACTCATCGTCCTAATGCATCCCTCTATAACATCAACATGATTGTCTATAAAAGAGTAATATATTATGGTTCAACTAATTATAATTCCACTAACATGCTATATAGAAAAATTACATATAGTTTTTTGTTGATAACTTAATCTACTAAACCCCCATCATCATTGATATCAATCATAAACAAACATATGTATGTCATGTATATCGAATGTGTAAAATATGATGTATGTACACAACATCTTTCCAATGGTCCATACGAAAAAAACTAAAAAATCAAAAAAAAAACTATAAAACCATAAATTCAAGTGTCTCTCAATAATTGAGAATAATAATTCTATAAAATAATAAACCACAAATCATAATCACATATATCTGGTAACATATATTACCTATTAAAAAAGGTATTCATAAGGCACCACTGGTCAATGTCCAAGATGGAGTGCTACTAGAACTCTGGAACACCTCCTTAAATACTAAAGGATTCTGATTACCAGTGGGCTTCTAGGGTAGTACCATGGGAAGACTATACCCATTTACTATAACAAAAATGAATATAAAAATAAAAACCATACACGCGTAATTATAACTTAGAGATATAAAATATAACAAATAAAATATAATTTTATAATGATTAAAATGAATTATGTAATAATACATAATCATGGTTATGACATCATATAATGATTGATCACCCACTAGGTTTATCATAATATAATAAATATATATAAAGTGATAGACTATGGGGATCCTCCCTCATCCCTAATTCATAACTCAATATCATTCTCCAATTCTTTTGGAACTATCTGCTCAATCATGTAACCCTAAGACTATGGACAACATAAACTTGTGAACAATAATGTATGATCAGGAACCCAAGTTCCAAGGCTATCTGATCATGGTGTGAATAAAAATCAGTAAGGAACCACCAATGTTATATTTACCATTAATTTTCATAAAAAAATATTAAATATTATTAGATTAATATTTAATTCATAATATTATGATCCTTCCCATAATCGTATAGGATTTCTTTTAAAATTTGTATACATAAAAAAGCTTATTCAATGCTGATCTACATCATCTCCCACTAATTTCTTCATTAAAATCACCCTTATTAGAAATATAATAGTAAAAAAATTTATCTATAAACTTATGGACATGAAACATAAGAATGGTTGTGCCCAGATGCTCAGTAAGGGTAAAGAAGAGAGATATTAATTATCACATAAGTATAATTTGATTATAAGGGTATCATAACAAGAGCTTTAAATTTGAAAACCACGCCCAGTATATCATAAATCAAAATATTGAGTCATGGAATAAATATTAGAAGTTCATAACACATGAATCACAAAATAATAAAAGGAAATGATCTCTGAGAGCATAAAATTTGCATAAGACATAAGTTACTGGTATACTTATAAGCATAAAAAAATTTCATTAGTCAAGGATCAATTCCAAGAATATCATATTTGATTGGGTTCACTCCCCATTCCCACATATCCTTATTCAAGGTTCGTTCCAGCTAATATAATTGTATATAGAGTCCCTTGATGATCTTTTTTCACTCTACATTATAGTATTTAATATCTCATGAGATATCCATCTTTACTTAATTCCTTGTGGGGATATATAATTATGTGAACACCCATGACATTATCATGATCCATTCTTATGTGTTCCACAAGATCATTAATCATTCATCAAATATCATATCTCATGGAAATTAAATATGTTTTATAAAAATTTCACTATTTCATTATAACATAACCTCTTGAAAATAAATGGGTTTTATAATAGTTTAATCATAACATAATTAACTCATTAGAAACAAACAAGTTTCATAGAATCATATAAAAATTATCATCAAAGAAATTTATCCAAAAATGATATTGGATGATATAATTGGATAATATCCCTTGTAATGAATAAGTTGCATCATAGGATGTTATCATATAGTATAAATTCCCTTAAAATATCACTAGAAATTTTCTCAAGAAATATACAATTTCTCCTATGGGATCACATATTTAAAATAAAAAATATTTCCGAAATGTTACGGAAAAAATTTTATTTGAAAATACTTCTTAAAATATTTAAGGGAACCATAAAATCAGTGAGTGTTCATGAAATCATGAATTTTCTTTCATGTCATATACATTAAAATTTATTCCTTTCTCATTTTCTGGAAAAGTTATAAGTACCTCATCTAAAGAAGGGAAAAAATTACATTCAAACAATTTCATAAAAATATAATAATGGTTAAAAATTACTTTTAAGAATCATAGGATAGTATTAAAAATTTATTCTAAAAATCATTTTTAGAAAACATTTATATGGAAGAAAAAAAATTCTCAAATAAAAAGTAAGATATATTCTGTTTTCCTTAAAAATATTCTTTCAGTCTCTTGATAAAATAATGGGAGGAAAATCATTTTAAAACATGTTATCTCTATAAATAAACATAGTTTAATAAAATTCAAAGGAATCTTGATATATAGGTTATAAAATTTCATTATCATGAACTTAATCATAACCAATCCTAATAAACAATGAGACTGTAGCCTGAATTTCTTACCACTTTGGTAACATTTGAAGAAAGACCTAAAAAACATATAACCTTATATGTGTATCATAATCCCCATAATTTTCATGATATGAATCTTAAAATATATTCCTAGGTATTATATTCATTGTATAAAAGAAAAAAGTGGTGAATATGGCATGTTTCTCAATGAAATAAAGGTGAGATAAAAATAAATTGCGTTAAGTTAAAATTGAAACCTTAGTAATCTAACATCCAGTATAATAAATTTGGATTTATTATAATTCTATAACATATGTATTTATATATTAATAAAATCATATTATATCAAATTATAATATTTCAACAAACATTTATTAGTAACTCCCAATTAAAATCATTGTTTCAGGGTGTCAACATTTTTTTTTCATCAGCATCATAGTTTGGTAGTTTTGGTCCTTCTTATATGATCATGGTCCCATAATCAAAAAATTTTTAATCATGATATAAATATGATCTATATTGTTTATATATACTATGTTATAAATAATCATGATATATAGAAAAATAAATTACCTAGTTCAGTGAGATGATATGTCATACATATGCGTGAAAACTATTTTCAGTTTTTAAATGATGGAATGAAAGAATTGTAAATAATAATTCCCCATTATAGAATCATTATTATATGATATATGTCATATATTATTATAAATTTTATATATATTAACTTCCAAATAATTTTTAAATGAAAAATGAATCTATTCACTTTGTGGAGGTGGTAATCCAAATATACACATGGGCAACATTAATATTTTCAAAACAATTGGAGGTGAGAAGGCAGATAATATAATATAATTAACAATAATAATTATGTCATCAAAATAATTAATAATAAATAAACCAATAAAGATATTTATCCTTTAATTATTCATATTAATAATTAATTGTATCCCTGCATGGAAGCGGTAGTCCACAAGTATGCCTGAAAAATACTTTCACTTCCCATTTGATGTAAAAGAGGATTACTGATGGCGGTTACATAATCATAATAACATTTAAGATTATATATAATACTAAAATATTTATTTAAGGTTGAATACAATATATTTAGAGGACGTATAAGAATAAATAATTTGGAATTTGTCGGGTGGATGATTACGTCTTCTTTGGTGGGCCTCATATAGATACTTTCTTAAGTACCCTTAGAATTCTATTGTAAGAATACAGTCACCTATAATTAATGTATTGGTAATTTTATAGGATAATTCAATATTTATTGGTCGATATATATGGATTAGATTGTTTCAAAGAAGAAAAAGGATGGGTTTCCTTTTATATGTGAGGGGGAGGATACACTTTTAATTTCTTAAAAGAGTAAAATATAAAGAAGTCGTACTCAATAAAATTGCTTCCAAATTAAAATAGATTAAAATTAAGGATAGTATGGGGTCTAAATATTTCTATTAAATAAGATTTATAAAATTTTAATTTGTTAACATACCCATATCTTTTTGTTTATCCCTCAGTATACCAGCTTTTACCATAATCATGGTGACATATTTTTAATATTTTTATTACTAATTATGACCAGAAAAGAATATCGTGTCATTAATAAAATTTTAAATTATGATTTCAAATATTTTACCAATTTTATTAAATTTAATTTAATTAATTAGTATATTTTTTAAAAAAATTGAACCCATAAAACGCAATAAAAATGGGTTTTTAGAAATAATGTATTCTCAAGTTTAAAATTTTTTTGTACCAAAATCCAATATGAAATTGATTCTAATAAAAAAAATTGGATTATTTATAATATAAATGTACTTATTTTACGTTAAAACATTATAAAAAATATCTTCTTAAATTCTTGACATCAAAAGGAAGTTTTCAATGAAAATCGATATTTTTCATTATACATCAAAAAATCATTCTTTTAAGGAATTATAAAAAATTTAATAAAAGGTAATTTTGATATTATGATTTCAAAAATGACGCTAATTTTTTAAAATAAATATTAAAATTTTTAAAAAAAGTTATTTTTTTTATTTTATCACAAAAACAATAAAACCCATTTTTGGGAAAAAATATATTTTCAATGAATATAATCACTTTACTAAAAATTTAGTAACTATTTATCAATATCGTTTCTTTATTCAAAATCATTTATACATATTTTTAAAAATTTATTTATTCCAATCCTCTTAGAAAATATAATTGTTATGTTATAATGGTATAATATATTATAGTTCATTAAGACTAGAGTTTTCATATATCAAAATATATCAAAGAAATTAAATTGATTTGAAGAGATATATATCCTAAAATCTTAGAGTGTTTCAGTTTACCCCTGTAAAATGAATTTTCCTTCATAATTCCATCAATTTTATACAAAAAAATGAGTATATATTTATTTCATCACATCCTCATCTTACAAGTAACATCTTTGAATTTATGATTCCTCCAGATAACTTTAACTAGGTGAGTATTGATATTTCCAAGAAATTTATCTCTATTATCTAATATTTATACCTTCTATTCTTAATAGGGAAGGCTATTATCCATTTGTACAACCTTTGAGTTCATTACATGTGATGGTTCATGTATTTATATCCCCATGAGAGACACATAGAATAAATCATGAACTTGAAAGAGGATTCATGGATGTTCTAAGAGATAACCTACCATCCCTACTCGGCCAATAATTTTAATGGGGGAAATAAATCGAGGGCTCACATGTACCGTATTTTTGAATCTCATAAACATCATTCATGGTTAAATTCCTAGGAATTTCTCCTAAAAAAATTTATTTCTTTATTTCACCAATGATTATGTTCATAATCATTCTATCAAATCTGAGCTTCTTTAATGTGTTATTGAATGATTCTGACCATCACTTCAATTTCCTTAGAAATATGAGGATGTAATATATTTAATTCTACATCTTTATCCTTACATGTTAGAGTTTTATACTTCTTTCCATAGATTAATTCATATGGTGCCATATAAATGCTCATGTGAAAGTTGTTGTCTTAAGAAAACTCGACTAGAGGAAAGCGCTAATCCCAACAACCATTCAAATCCATTGAAAATTATATCATTATGTTCACTAAGGATTGAACGGTTTCATTAGAATTAATTTCTATTTGAGTTTGATAAGTAGTACTAAAACTCAACTTATTTTCTAGGTCCAACTCAATTCTTCTTTATAACGTTTTGGCAAACCATGAATCCCAATCAGATACAATATAATTTGGTACTCGATAAAACCTTACCACTTCCTTAATATAGGTTTTCGAATTCGGGTTGAGAGATAAATATTATCTAGTAAAATGATGTTTTCTAACATCATAATGTTTCCAACTACAAATCAAATAGAATTAAGACCTTTATATATTTCGGGGAGTGTGACATGAAAATACATAGTGGTGTTTTCCCATTTCCATAATGGTATGGGTAGTGGTTATAATATACCTTTCTATTTATATCAATTTTCCTTATTTTTATGACATAAAAAGCTCCTAGAAACATACTATGTAATATCTCTATTCATGTAGTCCCACCAAAAAATACACCTTTTGATCTCTATACATCATTGAAATTCTAGGACTAATAAAGAATCACGAACTATGAGATTCATCAAACAAATCCTTCTTCAATTATGGTGTGTATAAGAGACATACATAGTTTCTAAACCTTATCATTCCATCACAATATAAACTAATATCATGATCATTTATTACCTTATTTTGCATCTATTTATCTTCTTTATATGCCTCTTTAGTCTTCAATTGGATTGATTGTTTAACACTCATTTGATGATTATAAGATTTTTCACTTTACTTCAAGATTTCTAGATTTATCCTTTTAAAATCTATAAATATTGGATCTTTTGTTATCCTCATTGTAGATAATCATGCATGATCCTTTCAACATAGAGTGTATCCCATCTTATTTTCTTTACTATGGTTGAAATTTAATGAGAGGTCATAATATTTAATCAACTCCATTCATCTTCTCCAACTCATATTAAATTATTTTTGAGTTAATATATACTTTATACTTTTATTATTGGTATATGTTTCATATATCTCTCCAAAAATAAAATTCAACCATACCATTATTTCAAAAATTACCAAATATAACTCCGAATAATTATTTGGGTTATATTTCTCATGATCCTTCAATTTCCATGATGCATTAACTATCACAGTAACATTTTTCATTGGGATTCATCTTGATCCCTTCTTTGGTGCTTCATTAATGATCATAAAACCCTATTTATTATAGATTAGTATAAGAATTGATGTACTGAATAACTTTCTATTTAGTTCCTATAAATTATAAACACATTCATCTATCTAAATTAACTTTACTCTCATATGAGTTAAATTGGTCATTAGATTAGGCTATTATGATAAATTATCCACAAATCGTTAAAAATATCCATCTAAACTATGAATACCATGGATCTCAATCACAGTGGTTGGTCTGGGCCAATGTTATATAATTTTAGTCTTGATGGATCACCATATATACACTTTATTGAAATATTATGACAAAAAATGAAAATTTATGTATCCGAAATTCAGTCTAGGTAATGCTTTTATACAATATTCATTTATTGGGGTATTCAGTACAGTACTCAAGTAATCTTCATAATCTTCCTTATTCATAGAATATATAAGAATATAATTCATAAATACTACCATAAACTGATCAAGGTAATCTCTAAATACAATATTCATTAAATATATAATGAATGGTGGGGAATTTGTATGACCAAATGGTGTCACTATAAATTCATAGTGTGCATACTTCAAATGGATGGTTTTCTTGTGTATGTATTTACTTTTTACCATCAACTAATATTATCCCGATCAAAGATCAATATTAGGAAAAAAATACCCATTATAATTAATTAATAAATCATTAATACCATCCAAATGATACATATTACTGATCGTTATCTTGTTATGTTCATAATAATCAATGTGGTGTCTCTTTGATCCATCCTTCCTCTTAAAAAAAGAATAGGTGAACCCCATGGTGGTGTACATTCCTAAACAATCCTTCATCATGATTCTTATTTATTTGTTTATTCAATTCATGTAAACCAATAGCTCCCATTTTATAATAAAATTTTGAAATTGGTGTATCAGTAGGTGTGAGTCTTATTGAAAACTAAACTTCTTGATTTGGTGGGAGGCTACGAAAAACATCAACAAAATATTGTACAATATGCTTCCCTTTTATGTTTAGTTTCTCCCAAACCATT
Organism: Viscum album; assembly: GCA_963277665.1. Taxonomy (NCBI): domain Eukaryota; kingdom Viridiplantae; phylum Streptophyta; class Magnoliopsida; order Santalales; family Viscaceae; genus Viscum; species Viscum album. The sequence goes on along the minus strand of OY728157.1, from coordinate 36,051,323 downwards.
TGAGATAAATACTCTTTTTCAATCGGAATAAAGGCCCACACAATGAATATAATTTCCATCGAATTATCATATTTATCATTTCACTAATATGTGATCATAGGTTAGTTCATAATAAAAAATGTTACTTCTCTTCCTCAGATATTGAAGTGAGAATTATGTAAAAAAGTCTAATCCATGCCTATTATAACATAAAATTAAATAACATTGATAATAATGATATGTAAAGGAATAAAATTCCCACAAACATTAATTAGCGAGTAATCAAAGACTCAAGATGTGATAATCATACCATTAAGAGTTTTCATAGCTAATTAAATATCTAATAATTGAGGATATTAATTGAAATTTTTTGAGACTTTTCCTTATATACATGAATTTATTTACCTATTATTAAATAGTGTAATTTAATATATGACCATACCTTTAACCACATAATATTTATCATTATATATTCAATACCTTAGTAAAAAAATAGATAGAATGATGGTTTGAAATATATGATCAGTGTGATCAATCATGAAAAATTAGTTAAATGATGTCAAAATATGGTCACTTTGTTTTCAAGCTATGAAACCTTAGGTTTACCATAATTCATCCATCATTATTATCTATTAAAATCTAATATAATGGTTTATAAATACTTTTTTTAATAACTCTATAATATCCCATGGGAGTGTCGAACCAATTTCATGGTAAGGGAACACTCACCGTGAATACGAATTATGGCTAAGATATACTCAACCATTACTTATTGGGGTTATTACCACTAAATTAATCTATAAAAAAACCATATACAATTGTGGTATCTATATATAGATTTTTTCTTGGAAAACCAAAATCCATTATTTACTATATCTTAGGATTTTCTCATATATATAAGATTTTCCTAAGGGTTCTCACTAAATTTATCTCATCCTGGTTTCCAAAGGTAACTAAAATATTCTTTGCTACCAATTATAGTGACACATAGTTTTCTTTCCTAAATATTACCTCTTATTATATTAATATACAATACTTAATATTATTTTCCACAAAAAGATCATTTAGGATTAGTGTATTTGGAAACATGGATATATAATCAACATGTGCAGCAGGGATCTACATCGCATCCCGTTATGTTCTTTATAACTAGAACCATTCTTAGTCATATCATACATAATACCATTCTTTATAACCTAGGTAAAATAAACATTAAAAATGGTAATATAAATGTTGATTAAGGGTAGACAAGGGATATGTAAATGATCACAGAGGTATAACGTGAGAATACATGTATGAGAAGAGGAGCGTAACATTTTAGAACCATACATAGATTATCATTGATCATAATAATGAGTCATAGGATAATACATGGTCAGTCATAATATATGAATTATAATGGAATCAATGAACAAGTTCTTTGAGAACATAACACTTTCATAATACATATGTTTATGGAATACACATAAGAATACAAAATTATTTCCATAGTCATGTATCACTGAAAATACTATCATAGTGGATTATGTTTACTCCAAATTCTATCATATCCTGAGTCATGGTTAACTTACAAGACTATCATAGTGGACAAAGATCCTTACTAAATTGGAATAACTACTTATTCTATTCCATATTATCTCATAAGATTTCCATATTTACCCAATGAATTTTATGGATATAATTTTATTGGCCCACCACTAAATGAAAAAATATTATCACAGTGAGGTTTTAGTGGTGGTTTTCAAAACAGCCACTAAATATTTTTATGGAAAAAATATATTTCTAGTTTTTAAGGTGGTTTTAAAAATATTCGATAATTTTTTATCTATTTTTTCATTTTTTTTAAATTTAATTTTTTTTAAATATTTTTATTTTAGAAACATTGTTTTAGAAACTTCTATGAAGTAATGGACGTTTTTAAAAAACTGATTCTAAATTAAAGGGAAAAATATAAAATATAAAATATTTAATTATGATTTATTTTTTATTTTTTATTTTATTAATTTTATATATTGTTTATTATTTATAATTTTAATTAATTATATTATTTTAATTAATATATATTAATAATTATTAGTTAATAATATTTTGAAACATAAAATAATCATTGAATAAGTTGAACATCTAACTTCCTCATCAAATGACCAAAACTATTTATCCATGTGTCCATTTTAGCTCCACATCTAGTCAAAATAAAGCTTATTAAATGAAATAAAACCAAATTAGATACTAATTTTGTAATAATAAAAAAATATTATAGTTTTATGAAAATTTTGAAATCAAAATTCCAAATAAAATATACACAACTTTTGATCTAATTATATGTTTGGGCTCTAACATATAACAAATTGAAGTATGCAATGATATCCATAATGTGTTGAATGTCGTAACACCAGTAACATTTTTTAGGTTAAAATCGGGACATAAGTCCTCTAAAACTATGTTTATCTTTTAAATGTTCGGATTTTTATCATTCTATGAGATTTAATTTTCATTTAAGTGTCTTCGTATGTTTTTTATATTGTTGAAAATTTATTCCATTGTTTTCAATTTTTAAAAAATTGATGGTGTTGTAATTTTAAAGATCTCGACCTTTTATAGAGATTTATCGAGCTTGTTTTTAGGTAATATTTTTCCTTTTTTTTAGTATATCTTGTTTGGGTTTTATCTTGGGTATGTAAGGATGTAATTTAGAGGATTTGGAGGAGTTTTGTGTAGCTCCTTTTGGTGCGTTGTTTTCCCAAATGATGTTCCCTTCCCAATAAAAATGTAGATCCCTAGGCAGAGGAGGATTGAATGGTTTTTTCATGCTTTGGATATCCATTCACCCTCTTAGTAGTAACTCTGTATGAGGCGTGCAGCTAGGTTCATGGTTAGGGAGAACTATGTGCCTCAAGGAGGAACCATGCATGTGGAAATTTAATGCCTCAAAAATTCATTAAAAATATTATGAACCCTAATATTATATCCATAAAACTCCTAACACCCCCCCTAAACCAATTTCTCTTGTTTTTTGGAGCCTCTTGAATGGATTCCAATGCTTTCTAGCCTCTATTCTTGACAACTCAAAGATTTATCAATAGATACACCACTCATGAGAAGAGATTCTCATCTTGTGTGGTTCTCTTTCCCTCCCGTCTCTATTTCTAGGTAAAATGTCGTTTTTCCTATTTTGGTAATGGATCTAGATGTAGTTTTGATGGATCTTGATTCTTTTGATTTCCGGTTTAGGTTTTTGATCTAGATCTCATTATTCATCGTGATCTTTTTTGATCAACTTTATTAGTAGATTTTCATTAGCGATTGTTCACCAACAATCTTGAGTTAGGTGGTCTAAATTTAAATTACCATAATCATGATTTAATTACATGTATGAAAATGAGAAATTTCAATTTTGATGACTAGTAAATTGCATTTATAAATTAATATATTTAATTTAATTTCTATGTGATAATTATTTGGGTTAAATTTGTGAAATTGATATTGATATTATTGGATTAGTTAATTGGTTAATTAATTAATGTAATATTATGAAGTTGGAATTGATGGTTAATTTAGATTGTGTAATTATTTTTTTATTATGATATGAATTAATTGAAAATGGTGATTATGAGATGGTTGACATGACCATAATTGGTTAATGAGTTATTTGAATTGAGTATTGAAAAATGGTTTAATGGTGAATGGGTCATATTATTTCATGTGATTAAACAATTCGACCATGATCTTTTATGATAAATTTTAATGGTGTACCATGATGTGAAATGTTTTTAAATTAGTTAAGGATGATTAGTTGAGATAAATATGATGTATGTGATATATATGTGCGTAATTGATATATGAGTGTGGCACAATGACTAATGCTTCAAAATCACACTTGTGTGATTGATTGATAAATGCATGTGGGACATTGAATGATAAATAAAAAGCCTATATGTGATCAACTGATATAAATATGTAGGTAATGGACTAATTCTTAAGAATCCCATAGTGATAAATGAGTTTTGGGACATTGGCTGATGCTTCAAATACCCATAAGGTGTTAGACATGACGTTCTAGGTTCAAAATGGTGGCATTGGACTATGGTTCCAATAAAACATAATATGAATTAAAATTGAATGGATAATGATTGAACATGATTATATTGAATTTTTATATTACTTATGTGGTTTGGTTCAGACTCCCACATGATCCGAAATAGGTATTGAGGGTTTTTGTATCCTCAGGAACCCAGGGGTTTATGTGGTTAAATAAATAATAATGGAATATATATAAATTATTTACTCTATTTATTGTATTTTATTTATTATAATACATAATACAATATTAGTGAATATATATTGTTTGAGATTCCATTTTTGGTCTCTTACTAAGTTGTACTCACGCCCTACATGGGCCGACATATCGGTACCAGGATAGAGTTCGTGTTTGCAGGACTAGATTAGGGAAAAGAACTATGTTAGATGGATGATTCGGGGTGAATCAAGGATTAAGGAACTAGGAATAGTTTATAGAATTACTTGGGAGTGTCTGTGTGTCTCTATTTTGGTTTTTCATTGGAAAATTGACACATACATGGCATGACATATCTTCTTTTTTCGTTTTGATATTTTATTTGTGTCTAATTCATAATGTGATACTAGTTTTGTCAAGTTATTGGTTATGTCATTTGGTAATTATTATTATTTTACATAGTTTTAATACTTTGATAAAAAGGTTGTAGTATCCCCAAGGAATCTATATTAGTCCCTCGCTGCTAGTCGATAGCCTCTGGTATATGGGGAGGAACACCTGAGGTCATGAAATTGACCATCTTGGGGCACCGATATCTGAAACCTAGGATGGCACATAACAAAGTGGTTTCAATGGGGTTTTATTTTTATAACTATTTGGGAATGGTATATATGAAAATATTATTAGTTGAGACTTAGTTAATATCTCATTCATGGGAGTATTTAACCCATGTATGATGGTCAAATCCAAGTACCCAAGGTGGGATACTTATTATTGATGGTTGTTGTTATAGTTGGATTCAATTTCACCTTCTGTCATTCCCTTGTTGTGTGATGTGGTTATTGTTTTTATGATTTGATGATATTTTACTTGTGGACCGATATCTAATGACAGTTTAGTATGAATTCATTATTATATAAACTCAAGAATTTTGTGGCATGCATAATTTTTAGGCATGTATGGGAAAAAAGTTTTTTGCATAAGTTGATGGTTTTCAAATGTTTTTTCCTTTTAGTGTAATTAAGCTGAAAAGGTTCCTAATACAAGTTGAAAATTTGAAAAATGATTCAAAATGAAGAAAATGGGTGTAAAAAAAACATGAATAATTAGAATGTATTTCCCATTTTCTAACAATGACATAGTTTTACGATGGTTAAGGGTAGTGATAGCACTTCAGTTTTGACAATAAGGTGGGGTTTGGGGGAATGACTTGTTATGTACTTTTTGAAACCCTCTTGATAATTGTGTTAAATTTTTGTTACATTTACTACAATGTCTATTTGGTATTATAGATAAATGCCTCCATGATGATGCTTATTGAGAGGAATAATAGAGGTTGGTTCTCAAAATGAACCTCCAATTGTGGAACATGAGGCTCCAATAGTGTTGGGTGAGGAATTAAAGGAGTAGTTCTAAGAGAACATTTCTTTGTTCATAAAGTTTATTTAAAGAGACCCATGGTGGGCCAGGAAGAGTATGTTTGACTTGACATTGGAGTTTTAGTTTCATGACCCTCTGATGTTTACTCGATATGGTGGCCCTATGGTAGATAAGTTTTTTATTGAGTTTATCCAGCCTATACATGACCACATGGAGACTCCTGCTGAGAAGAGAGTCAAGTAAGATTCTTAAATGTTACATGGTTAAGTAAAGAATTTGAGGGAAATACAGATCCGGTATGGAAATATGTACAATATGGAGTGGAAGGACATTCAGGAGAAGTTCTTATGGTATGTTTACCGTGAGACACTCAGGAAAGGGAGAGTAGATAGTTTTATGAGGTTTACTTGAGAGAATATTGATGTTATGGACTATCCGAGTAACTTTTCAAATTTATTGTTCTTTGTTACATCATTGGTGGGGGATGATGCTGCTATGTAAAAATGGTATCAGGATGGGATAAAATGGGAAATTAATCCCCATGTAAAAATATTCAAGTAGAAGAATTGTTTAGATGTGTTAAATTGAGAAATCATATCTAAGGAGAACCTAAAGGAGGATTCCAGTAGAAGACATGTCGTTTATAATAGTTGATCATGAGGTATGTATTATTATTGTAGGAAACTTTTATATGAGAATTCCATCCAAGGTGATAGAAATAAGAGTGACCGATGGAAATGTTTAGTCACATTGTACCTTACCTCAGTGACCTCTCACATGTGCACTAGGCTGGTTCACTTTTATAGGTATTGTCCCCAACCAAGGGTTGAGTGTTGATCTTGTGGTAATATGGGATATCTATAGAATTTCTGTAGGAATCCCTGATATATGGTTAATGATAGAGGAGCAAGATTAAACCAGAGCACTGGGATGTGATCTTCTGTACTGTATCAATATGGCAGTGGGAGTTCTACTAGCCACGGATTTATAGGTAGTGCATGTGGTAATTTTGGGAAGGAGTACAAATATTAGCAGATTGGATTATCTTGGGGGACATAGAGAGCATCACAAGTAATAGGGGGAATAAATTAACATAAACTTCATTCTATAATGGTGAATATAGTTGATTGACCGTCGATTGTTATAGGTAATAATCTTATATATTATACACTTCCTACTGCCTTATTTGATACTAGAGCCTCGCATTCTTTTATATTTTTACAAATTCTGAATGGTTTGATCATAATAGTGGAATTTTTGTTTGGGGTTATGATTATCTTTACACAATTGGGAGTACAGATAAAATACATATGTTTGTGAATGTGGTGTTCTCTTGAGGTTATGGAGTGTCATTTCAGTAGGGATCATTCCATCCTTTACTTTTAGGCATTGACCTAATTACCTATATGGAATATTTAATAAAATAATGAGACTACGTAAATATATACCAAAGGATAGTGACCTTTATATTTCTAGAGGGTAAAATTTATATTTAGCATGGATAGTGGGATATCAAGGAGGTTTGTGTAAGGCCAGTTCATCAGCAACGGGGGGAGATCACAACCCTGGTTTCATGTATTTTACTAGATAATGGGGTTGAAAATCAGGATCTGTTTTATATCATAGTGGACAGATTCTATAACATGTGTCCAAAGAACTTCTTCGAGTTTCCCCCTGACAGAGATGTGGAATTTTTAATTGAGCTCATGCTAGGATCTGAGGTAGTTTATATTCCTCCATATTGAATGGAACAATCAGAGCTTCAAGATCTGAAGACTCAATTGAAAGTGTTGATAGATAAGGGGTTTATCTATCTGATCACTTATCAGTGGGGTTCCCTAATTTTTTTTCACATAATGATGATATATTTTTTATCATGTGTGTTGATTAAAGGAAGATGAATCATATGAAATAGGATATCTGATATCCACTCTCATGTATCAATGCTTTATTTTACTAGTTGAGGGGATATTCTGTTTTATCTAATATTGACAAGAGATCACGGTATCATAAGTTAAGAGATAAACCTTTGGATATATCAAGGACTTCATTCAGAAGAAGGTGTTTTCTATATGAGTTTGACATTATTTTGTTTGGGATGACAAATGCACCAGCAGTGTTTTTGGACTCGGTGAATGGAATCGTCCACCCAATCCTAGATCAGTTTGCGGTGTAATTTTTTGTTGAAATATTAGTGTTCTCAAAGACACCTGAAAATCATTACCAATATCTTGAATCCATCCTAATTAAACACAGAGTATATAAGCTATATTCCAAGCTATATAAGTGTCAGTTTTTCATTGATTAGGTACACTTATTGGGTAACATCATCTCGGAAGAAGGTGTGTTAGTTGACCTAGATAAGGTGTAGTAATTGTTTTCCTAGGGGAAACAAAAGAATTTTATCATTATCCATATATTTTAGGGGTTATAAATATATTATTAGATATTCAACTAGAACTTTTCCTATTTATAAGCACCTATTTTGGAATTAACCAAGAAAGGTTTAAAGTTTGAATAGTCTGGATCATGTGATAATGCATTCCAATAGATGAAGAAACATTTTACTGCATCACCAATCTTGATCAAACATGGGCTATCGGTGGAGTATATGATGTTTTTTGATAATTTTTGGATTGTTATTAGAGTATTGTTGATGCAAAGAGATCGATTTTTGGTGTATAGGTCACAAAATTTGAGGCCAAATGAATGGAACTACCCTACGCATGACCTCGAGTTAGTAGTATTAGTTTATACATTGAAGTGTTGGGAGAATTATCTGTTGGAATAAATATTCTTTATACATATCATAATCACTTAAATGACATCATTTTGATTTGATATTTGAATATATTGAAGAATATGTAGGTTGACTATATGTAGTCCTCAAGATTTTTTGCTAGCATATACTCTGAGGAAGGGAAATAGTGTTCTGGTGTTATAAGAAGCAAAACATAGAATCATAAAGTTTTGGAGTCTACTGCTGTGTTGAAATTGATGAATTTACTAGGTAACATTCACATTGAAATTCATGAGGGTTAAGATAAGATTTCTCACAAATCATTTTTAGTTGAGTTTACACTTTTTGTTCGGATCAAGGAAAGGCGGTTTTTTTGTTCTAAAATGTTTGGCCTTGAGGGAAATCCTTAATGGTGGGGAGAAACCCTCAGATAGGACCACATATGAGGATTACATCATTTTATTCTGGAATATGGGTTTTGTGCCTACAAGTATGTGGGAGGAGCGGATGTGTGAATTTCATGCCTTGAAGTGGGTGGTGTATCTGGGTGTGACCTGAATGTATTATAACCAACATCAGAAAAATTAGTGGTTGGTCATGAAAAGGGTGATAGCCGGTTTTGTGACATGATGTTACACCTATCAATAGTTAAAGGTCGAGCATCAATGACCTGGCGGTTCACTATAAAAATTTCACATTCCATAATAGAAGTGGGACAAAGTTACCATGTAATTTTCTTTGGGTATCCCTAGGAAACATCGAAAGAATGAACTATTTTTGTTGTACTAGATCGTATGATGAAATTAGCCCATTTCATGGCTATATGGGAGACATTTTCAGTGGGCTAGTTACGATATTTATACATTCTAGAAATAGTGTGTCTGCATGAGGTTCCATGTATTATTATTTCATATCATGGATCACATTTTACTTCACACTTATAGAAGCGTTTACAGAAGGTTCATGGTACATATGTTTTACTGAGTACATCTTTCCACCCACAGATATATGGGTAGTCAGAACGTAATAAACAAGTGCTTGAGGATATTATACCAGCATGTGTTCTTAACTTTGGTGGGTCTTGGGAGAATAAATTATCACTCATTGAGTTTTCCAATACCAATTATTATTAGGAAACTATACAGATTGAACCATTTGAGGCACATTATGGTAGGATATAAAGATCACCACCATACTGGATTGAGGCTGTTGAGTCTGAGTTATTGTGAATGAGTCTTTTATAGGAGACATCAGAGCCGGTTTAGCTAATCCAAAATAGTATAGATATGGTTCATGGAAGTAAAATTTAATTTTTTGATGGATATTTATGATCCCATGAGTTTTCAGGGGTCATCGCATATTCTTTCATGTATCTCCTAGATTGTTTCTCTGTGGGATATGAAGACAAATTAAATTGGTGCATAGGTTTGTCAGAACATTTGAGGTTTTGGAGAGAATTGGGAAGGTGGCATAATAATTGTTTCTTCCATAGTGGTATAGTTATATTCATGACATTTACCATGTGTCACAACTTCGGCGGTATCACCCTAACCCTTCTCAAGTGATCGATGTGAACAATTTTGAGTTTGAGGTCATTGTGTCCTTTGAGAAGCATCTAATACATGTATTGCATTGTAGTTATAAATTGTTGTGGAGAATAATCATTACAATAGTTCTTATTTCTTGGAATCATGGTCGTGCATAGGAGGAAAAATGGGAGAGAAGACCATATATGGAGGCTCAATGGCCCAATCATTTTACCTATTAATTTTGGAGATGCTTTGGAGTACAGCTTGAGGGTGTGTTTTTATAAGGTAGGGTGATTATAATAGACTAACCATTTATGAAGATATAACAATATTCATTTCATGTACTCATTTTACATTTTTTAATATATCTTTTTTGGGATTTATCTTGCGTTAGTTTGGGTTAAATTTGGATGTTTTTTAGGGTTTTTGGGCAGTGCGTGGTTGGCTCATCGTTTTTACAAACGGTGTACCCTGTCCCAGAAAATTGTAAAACCCCATGCAGAGGAGGATTTCATAGTTAGAACATGCATTGGAAAATCATGCACTCTTTTATGGGTAACCATGTCCCCCACACAAGGAGTGGGGAAATAGTTTGGTGTATGCTTAGGAAAAACTATGTGCCCTGAGCATGAATCTTTTCAAATAGAAATTTAATCACATGAAAATTAATTAAAAAATTTCAAAACACATGTCTTTCTTCCATAAACACCTTAACTTGACCCTAATACAATTTCTGTTATTTTGTTAGGCTCACAGATGGATTCCAAGTCCTTCCACCCACTGTTCTTGACGGATCAATGATCCTTCGATGAATCTCTACCTCTCTCGGTAAGAGATTCTCATCCTGTGTGGTTTCCTTTCTCTCACATCTCTCTTTCCATATAAAAAATTGATGTCTTTCGACATTGGTTATGGATCATGATATTAGATTTATGTATCTTTTTTCATATGATCTTGGATCTTGGTTTTGGATCAAGATTGCATTCTTCATCGTGATCTTAGATGTTCTGTTTCAATTGGGGAGTTCCATTGGCATGTTTTCATAAACGATCTTGAGGTAGGTGGTCCAAATGTAAAATCCTATATTCTTGATATAATTATATATAATTAATTGTGAAATTCTAATTTCCATGATTGGGATGTTCCATTTATGATTTAATTTATTTAATTTTATTTAATTTCTATGTGATAATTATTTGGGTTAAATTGGTGTAAAAATGGGCGGAATTTGATTAATTAATTGGTTTGTTATTTAATGGAATATTGTGATTGTGGAATTGATGGGAAATTGGGATTGTGTAATTGCTCAATTTTTTTCATATTAATTAATTGACAATGTGGATTATGAGATGCTTGATTGGACCTTAATGGGTGAATGGGTTATATGAAATGAATATTGAAAAATGGTTTAATGGTGAATTTATCATATTATTTCATGTGATTATAGTATTTAACCAGGATTTATTGTCATAAATTATAATGGTATACCATGATGTGAAATGTTGGTGAATGGGTTAATGATGATTAAATAGGGATAAATGTTATTTATGTGTTATATATGTGTTTAATTTATATATGAGTGTTGGAAACTTACTACTGCTTAAATAGACCACTTGTGTGGTTTATTGAAAATGTTTGTGGGACATTGACTAATGCTTCAAAATATCATATGTTATTGACTGATATACATGTGTAAGACATGAACTAATGCTTAAAATCCCATATTGATAAAAGAGTTTTGGGACATGGACTTATTCTTGAAATACCCATGGGGTACAGGACATGATATTCTAGGCCCAAAATGTTTTCACTGGACTTTGGTTCCAATAAAACATGATATGAATTCGAATTTAATAAATATTTCATGAACTTGATTATAATGAATTGTGATATTCCCTATGTGTTTTGGTTCACACTCCAACATTGTCCGAAGTTGTTATTGAGGGTTCGGGTGTCCTCACGAACCCGTGGGTTTGAATGGTTAAATTTAGAATAGTTGAGTATATGTAAATTTTTATCTATATTCTTCATATTTTATTCTTTATACAACTACACACACAATTATTGATTGGATTTTGTTAAAGATGACATTGGTGGTGGCCAACTATGTTGTACTCACACCCTACTGAGGATGCCTAATCAGTACCTGAATAGGCTTCATGTTTGTACGACATGATAAGGGAAAATGCTCATGTTTAGATTGTTATGTTGGGAAGAAGCATAGATGAGGGAAACAGACATGGTGTCGGGATCCAGTTTGGTTTGTCAGTGTATCGTTCATTTGTTTTCCATTTATCACTTGACACAAACAAGGCATGACATATCTATTATTCTGGTTTGCATATTTTATTCCTATTTTAGTCATCAAGTGATACTTGTTTTTTTTCTAATTAATGGTTATATCATTTTTTTTATTCTTATTTATTTTTGTTGTTGTGACGGTTTGATTAATAGAGTATAGTCTCCCAATGGTAACTATATTAACCCCTTGTTGTTTGTCAGCATCGTCCGGCATACATTGAGGTGCACCTAATGCCACGTAATTGATCGGCTCGGAGCACCAGGCACCCATATTGGGACATTACGCTATTATGGTGGTTTCCCCTCTTTTGATGATTTCTTATCTAATAGATATATATGTGTGTTTGTATGTATTTGTTAATATTTGTGTATATTTATATACATTTGAAAATACATATAAATATTAATTTTTGTATATTTTTATATCTTATATGTGTAAATATATATAAATATATCTATATTTACTTGGGTTTATATACAAATTTATATTAATATGAAATTATATAAATATGTGTGTTTATATATATTTATGAAACATAAAAGCATGTTTGTAGAAATTTATGCAAATTTTGTTATATGTATAAATCCATTCATAAATATTTATAAACATTTCGTACTTATTATTTCATTAATTATTATTTATTATTTACTACTGATTTATTATTTTTGATTTTTTGATTAAATTTTTATTATATCAATATTGAATATTAATTATTGATTTATTATTTATTATTTCAAATTGTTTTTAATTTTTGTTAATTTATTTATTTTTATTTATTTATAAATGAGATGTTATTTATTATTTATTAAGTCGTTATCTTTTAGTTTTTATGTATTTCACTATTTCTTATTTATTATTGATTATTAATTTTTTTAATTTTTATTTTATTCTTTTACTTTTTATTTTTTATGTTTTATTTTTTATTATTTATTATTTTTTCATGATTTATTTATTTCTTCTTATTATTATTTTATTTCTTATTATTTATTTATTATTTATTTATGGTTTACATATTAGTTTTTAAGTGAATTTAAATTTAATTTATTTTTCTTATTAATTTCTATTAACATATAATTTATTATTTATTAATTTATTATTATTATTTTATTATATATTTCTTATTTACTTGTTTATTATTCATTTATGAATTATTTATTGTTTATGAATTAATTATTAAATTATTATTTTTCTTATTATTTTATTATTTTATTATTATTTATTACATATTTATTATAGACTCATTATTTTTTTATTTATTATATATTATCTATTATCTATTATTTATAATTTATTTATTTATTTATTATATATTAATTTTTTTTGTAATTAATTTATTATTTATTCATTACTTATATATGATTTTATTTATTTCTTATTTATTACTTACTAATTATTATTAAATATTTTATATTTATCATTTATCATTTATCATTTATTATTTACTGTTTATTGTTTATTATTTTTGATTTTTGATTTATAAAAATATTATTTAGTTATTTATTTATTATTCATTCATTTTTAAATTATTAATTAATAATTATTTATCATTTATTATTTATTTCTTATCTATTTGTTATGAATTATTAATTATTTCAATCGATATATATATATATATATATGTATGTATGTATGTATGTATGTATGTATGTGTGTGTGTTAATTTCATTAAACCTATCACATGAAGATTCTGTTACAGTGGTAAATTTTATACTGAATAACCAAGTGGTAAGTGGTTCAAATCTCACGCAACGTAGAATTTTTGCATGACATATATGACATATGCATGTGCGTGTAATTAGTAGAAAATAATCAATAATTAAAAATAATTAGTCAGCAATAAATAAATAAATAATACATAATTTATTACTAATTAATAAAAAATAAAAAATTATATAAATAACTATTTTAACAATTTAAAAAAATTAATTAAGTAAATAGAAAATAAAAAATTTTATGTACCGTAATTAAAAATTTAAAAATATATCATTATGAAAATTTTAAAAAAAATATATTAATTGTGATAATTAATAAATTAAAAAAACTAATGTGAAAATATTATGGGGTAGTTTAAACTGCCACAGAATAATTCTACTAATTATTAAAAACTGCCACTAAATCATTTAAAAACGCTTTTGAAAACCGTCATTAAATTATTGGTGACTCTCAATTTAGTGGTGGTTTAAACCACTACTAAACACTTACTTCGGCATAGTAGATCCATCACATAATGATAATCCATTCATATATAGGCCACACGATTATAATTTGTTAATCATATATCAAAACTAGTAGAAAGGAAATATGTTTAATAAACCTTTCCAAATATCATCACAATGTAACCTGTAAAAAATAAACAAGATTCATTAGAAATTAATTAAGCCATAGGAAAAAAATTGATTCATAGAATCATCTTTAAATCATAATCTCATAATCAATAAAAATAATTAAATTGGATGGTATCATGGGATTATATGCCAAGTAAAGCATAATTAACATCAATTTTTTATCATAAGTGAGAAATCACTCAAAAGGTCTACAAGAATATTTCATAAAAAAAATAATCATTCCAGTATTAGATAACTTATTTTAAATAAAAAATATTTCAAAAATATTATGTAAAAAATATATTTGAAATAAATCTTGTAAAATTATAATTGAATCTTTAAAATATTGAGTGATCATCACTATGGGATATTATATCCATGCCTGGTACATTGAAACAATGATTTCATACACATTTTCAATAAACAGTTAAAGTAACCTCATATAGAAAATGAATATAAGATTTCCTTAAACCCATTTATAAAAAATTCAACCACGTGTAAAAATTAATTTAAACAATCATAGGATAATATGGTAACATCCTTGAAAAACATTTTTATTAAACACAAATATGGAGGAAACTGATTCTCGACCAAAATGTAAATCATTGTCAGTTTTCCTTATAAAAATTATATCATTATCTTGAGAACATAGAGTGAGTAAAATGAATGTAAAAAAATTTAAAAACTAGAAATATCTATAGGAGATGAAAATTCTCGGGATTCTTTAGAGATATTTTATAAAAATGAATCATCAAAAACATCATCATAAATAATTCTGATAAACAATAAGATTGTGGGATATATCCTATTCCACATTAGTAATTTTGAAATCATAACCTCGTGAAAGATATAATATTATTATTATGTGTAAATCCCTATAAATTTCATGATAATAATCATAAAATACATTCATGGTCAGTTTATACACTAAATAAAAGAACAAGTTTTTAATATATCAGAAATATCAAGGAAATAAAAGTGAGATTAAAATCCCTTAACACAAGTTTTAATTTCATAGAAATAGCCCTAAAATCATGTATAATAAAATCAAATTTATTATAATTCTATAAAATATTTATTTAATTAAATTTAATTTCATATATGATCCACTTATATCATTTCAACACCACTTTATTAATAATTCCTCAGTAAAATCATCATTTTCTAATGATAACTATTTATTTTATCAATAGTATTTTACTTTAGTAGTTCCCACTCATATACATTAAAATTTGTTAAATTATCTCTATAAAGTTAATAAAGATGTATATATATCATATATATACATTACATATATATTTATATATATATAGTGTCATCCATAAAAGGTAACAATAAAAAATAAATTGTTCATTCATGGAGACGGTAGCTTATCCGTTTACATGAATAGTTTTTTCAATTTTTGAAAAATGGATTGAATAAATTTTAATAATAATTTTTCACATTTAAATTATCATTAATATATTTGATATTTAATTTATATTAATTAAAAATATCTTTGTTACCATCAATGTGAAGAATAAATAATAATTGAATCTCATCTCTTTATTGAGGTAGTAGTCCACACGTACCCACGAGCAACAATGTCATTTTTCAAAGGATTGGATGATAAGAAGTAAGATATGGTATTATAATTATATATGCATAATTATATCCTAAATATATTATATTAACATTAAACCCATCATAATAACCATCCAT
This sequence comes from Viscum album, assembly GCA_963277665.1. Taxonomy (NCBI): domain Eukaryota; kingdom Viridiplantae; phylum Streptophyta; class Magnoliopsida; order Santalales; family Viscaceae; genus Viscum; species Viscum album. The sequence goes on along the minus strand of OY728157.1, from coordinate 36,035,134 downwards.
AAAATACGGTTATATAAAATTAATTGTTTATGCACATAGAGGTGGTTGTCCACACGTACACACGAGTGATACTTTCAAATCCCATTTTATGTAACTAGAACATTATATTAGTGTTTACATAATTATAATAATATTTCATTATATTTATGATACTAAATTTATAATTTTAATATTAATGCCATAAATTTAGGGGTGGTATAAAAATAAATATTTTGAAAGAGATCGGGTTGGATGATTACCTCTTCTTCGATAGGCCTCTTTTATATCTATTATAATATGACCTTGGAAATTCATTTTAAAAAATAAAAAATTAAATTCATGTATATAAGAGTTTAGAAGATAATTAAATAGGTTTTTGTGTACCTAGATTTATCAATGTGTTGTAAAGAAGTGAAAGGAGTGATGTCATTATATAAGTGGGGTGAGGACACAATTTTAATTTCATAAAATATTAAAATATATTAAATTCTTACTCAATAATAGTAATTTAATATGGAAAAATATTTTAATTTGTGGTAGTATGTGGTCAATAAATGTCAAAAAAGTATGATTTATGGAAGTTTAATTAGGAATTAGACCCTTATATCTTGGTTTAACCCTCAGAAAACATGTTTAAACCTAAACCTTGGTGATAAATTTTGTATTGTTTTCTCTATTTATTATGAAAAAAATTAAATCTAACTCATTACAAAAATTGGACATGATTAAAAAATATATTAAATAATATTTTTCAATTTAAATTATTCAAAATTTTAGAATTTAATTTAAAATTAAACCCTTTAAAATGCAATGAAAAGTGGTTTCCATAAAAAAATGTTTTTCTTATGTATCAATAGTTTTTATAATAAAATATGAATTAAAAATTGATTTAAAAAAAATTAATTATATTATTCATAATTTAAATAAAATAATTTTACTTTTAAACCATTTTTATACTAAATGTAACTATATGAATGAATGACATGGAAATACAATTTTCAATAAAAATTAGAAATGTTTCCCTATTCGTCAAAAAAATCAATCTTTTCAAAAAGTTATCAAAATTTAACTCTTAAATACTTTAAAAATAATGAATTAAGAAATTAATATACTTTTTTAAAATAATGTTTCAAAAATTAATTATATTATGGACTCACAAAAAATAATGAAAACTAGTTTTTTGGAAAATGTAATTTTAATGCATATAAATACTTTACTAAAAAATATGTAATTATTTATCAATATGTTTTATTTATCTAAATAATTTATATATAATTTTTCAAATTTATTTATTATTATTCACTCCTCTTATATGATAGAATTTTTATAATGGATTAATATATAATTGTTCATTGGCACTCAGGTTTTCATGAATCAGAAGTAATCAATGAAATTTAATTTATTTGAAGAGAAATATATCATAAAATATTGAGGTGCTATATAAAGATTTCTATAAATAACTAGTAACTTTAGGTTATATAAAAGTGATATTATCATCTTAATAAATAAACAATAACTATAGAAGAATAAATAAATAAACACTATCAATCTTGAAGTTCTAACATGACACCTAGGATTAACAATACCTTCTCCATCCAATGTCAGATTGTCTTGAGCACATCACATAGTTGTGCTAAGTAATAATATTCTCAAAGACCATATTATAGGATGTGAAATCACTAATTAAAATGTTTATAACACACAAAAATATCAATGTATCAAAAATATAATTGATTCCTTGGGCAATGACCATAGGAAACTAAGAATATCAGTCTCACAGTCAATTACAAGGAAAATTCCTTGAAAATCAAGTGCTAATCATAACATTTATTACATGGATAAAGTAAAAGGCAGTCATATATACCCATTGGTAAAATCCTGGTAAAATGGGAACTCTCTATAGACACAAAGTACAAATCTAAGTGGATTTTACTAGGAATTTCTAATATATTTGCATTATAGCAGAATCCAAGTGGATTTCCTAGGTAATTCTAACAGTATCCTGCTCAATAGCTAAATCCTAGGCTATTATCCTAAAGAATTCCTTTGAGTTAAATAGTGAGTAACCGCATATATGTTCTACTTAAAATATTTATGGTAGTTCATACCTAATGTACTATATTATATAATACATCTTATAACAGTTTTTCATCCTCCCAACCCTATCCAACATAATAAATATTTCCCGCTCAAATGAGTAACATATCCTCATTAGTAACACCATTCAATTCTCATATAATTTTTTCTAGATCTATGGTGACACCCAGAATTAATACTATCTTTCCCTAGTACTACCCCACTCAATGGTCAAAATATCACTTGGGTACTTACAAAGTTCTTCAGAGTCTCATCATGGATGGATACCCTAAATGGGTTCCTCTATATCAATATTATATGTTGGTTATAGACTATAACTCAGAGGAAATAACATCCCTTAGTTCTAAAATAATCACAATATAGCCTCATTATTTTGATAGGATAAGCTTCACCACCATCGGCCTTAAAGTGTGGAATAATTCCCTTCTTACTTCATAGATCATATGAGGTCAGTCATCTCACCCAACTTATCTATAGTTTACCAATAGTATAACCCAGTCAGTACTCACTTCTGGGTAGGAGAAAAAAAATTTACCCATGATCATCTCAAATAGATTTATGCCTTTAAGGTTTATCAAGGATTCTACTTGCCCAATCCCTAGCCTATCCCTCTTAATTATCACTCACCTCTACATGATGGTCAATAAGAGAAACTATCACTATAGAATCTAAATCACACATTTAAAATTTTATTTTATTCCTTTTATATACAACCTTAATGGTATATACATCTCAAAGAATGAATTTACAATCACAACCTTTAACATTGAAGTCCAGGGCATCATGTCATGGAATATGGTCCATCATGACCTTGATAATTTTTTCATTCCATTCATTGGAATTCAATTTCAACTAAAAATTTATATAATTTAAATAATCCAATTTTCTTCGGGTGTGACCACATATCACATGATTCATAAATAAATGTAATTTACTAAATTGGTTTTCATAGGAGACCACTTTTATAAGGATAGAGTTACCATCCCTTAAATTAGTTCGACTATCCTCACTAAAGACCACAAGAACTTATATTGTCTCCCAAACTCTTGTCTCAATCTAAGACACCAAATAAATAATTATAAAAAAAATTACAGTTAATTATTAATGTAATAATAATAACTTAAAAATTAATTCTATTTAAATATATTAATAATAAGTTCATAAAACTCATTGGTCAACCTTTTCTCCATCGATATGGAATCCAATTGCACATTATAGATCCATGGTGTGACCTAGGAACAGCCTTAAGAAAAATACATAACACTTGGAAACATCTTAATTTATTTTAAGAAAATAAAAACTATAAATATTCATATGGGGACATAACATCAATGGAATTATGTTCAATAACTAGTGATCCCCATCTTAGTACATCCTTTATCCGTATTGTGAAAAATACCCATGAAGAAAGATAAGTTCCACCATGGTCTAATGTAAATCATTAATAATACCTAAAAATATTTCCTAAAATCAAAGAGGAACATAATATGAATAAGAGTGGAGTTTAAAAGTTTATGTGATTTACTTGAATATCTAAATAAATTTTACCAATAATATCCCAAATCAAAGGGGACTCGAAATAAAAAAGTGTGGGAACCTCTATATTTTTTGCCTAAAAGAGGGAAAATGTATGGGGAGAGAATTATTAAAATCATCAGGTTATAAATGGGGGATTTATAAAATTTAAAACCGAATCAGGTATCAAATATATCATTCATCACAACATTACCTAGGTCATGGTTTACCATCAAGTAGTTCTGAAGGATCCCTGACATGCCTAACCAAATAGTAAGGGATCTTCCCTGCCTTTTATTTTGGATCATCACCTCTTCCATTTGAAATGTTCAGTGCCACACTAAATCAACTATGTCCTTCTTAATTTTACATAACTAAAAGGCCTGAAAAATTATAATTTTATCCACCCTTTTAACATATAGTAAACCCCTATTCCACCACAACCATCAAGGGAATCATTCCCTCCATGACATGTGTTTTAACCTAGTCATTTCTTATGTGGGAATCCCCCATAAGATCATGGAACACACCAAAATATTTTTCTACTTGTAGTTCATCAAAATTCTCAAAAATAAAGGGATACAGAATGTTGGGTCTTACAGTTTTTCATAAGAGAGTCCCCTTCTCCAAAATTCCCAAGACCACTCACCATGCTCACCCAAAATTCATGGCCCCATGGGCTCGAAGAAAGATAAAAATATTAGAACTAAATGTGTTTAATACCTATTTCTAATAGAGAAAAGACCATGGGATCCATGTGATCATCTGAGCAACTGAATTCTTATTAGGTTCTTATTACTATATAAACAAATCACTTTTGAGAAGTTCCAAACCTTTTAACTCCAATGTGAAGCTATATTTTCAAAACCACTCTTTATTTAATGTCCAAAATTCAAAATAACTCTCATTTTCACAACCCAGAGAATATATACGATTTTAAAAAACCTAATGTGGATAATATTTAATTCTAGGATCTAGATATAAAAAATAGGTTTGGTTATATTTATTAGAACCATAATAATTAAAATAAATGTGATTCTTCGACATGGGACCATTTTATCTTCGTTTAGGCTTATTAATGGGGACCCATAAACATGGAATTACCGTATAGATCATGTATGGTGTGACAAAACCGTTTCACAAAATAGAAACCACTCCAATCTACATAATTATAATATATGGTGGCCCCGGTCCCCTATTGTTTAAAACCATGCGATAAGAATTATATACTATGTAGTTAAAAATCCATACAATAGAGAATTGGTTGCTCTGAATTTTAGAGTATTTTTATGAGGAATTATTCTATACAGTTTAAATTCCTACAAAATTAATATGGTTATCCCAATTTAAAACTATGAAAATATATATTTATAAACAATGTATTTGGGGGAATGGATGATATGATTTTTATCGATTTTTATTAGGGAATGTGCTCCATTAGAGTATAATTTTTTATAAAATAAGTTATATATAATTCATGTTCTAGCTTCAATGGATTATTCCTAGTAATAGTTTTTATTCTCAAGTATAATACCAACTTACCTATTCTGAGTTATCAATGGAAGGGCTTCTAGTTTAATTCTTGTGAAACCCAGTTCTGATGAACTTCAAAAAATTTCAGTGTACTTAACCTTCTCTCATGAAGTCAATAGAGTTTATCAAGTATGATACGTGACTATTTTTTCTTTAAAAATTAGATCATAAATAGAATTTAAAAGGGAAGAAATATAAAATTCAATGGGAAATAATTTATATAAGTAATAAACTAGAAAATATGGGGTTTCTTATGTTGTAGTTTGGGTAGTGGTGAGATAATCATATAATGTTTTAAAGAGATTATATTTCTAATATATGTTCTTTTCCACTATCATTTGATGGATATGAGATAGTGTCTTATTAAAGAAAATTAGTTTTCTATTTATAGGTAGATGGTAGTGGGATGAATTATTAGAGTAGGTATTAAACTCCTGGTATAGTTTTATATGAGTAAAATTATAGAAGTCAGTATCATTGTCTATTTCGATTGTATAAGGGACTTCGTGTCTACAAATGATATTTTACATCATGAAGTTTATTAAGACCTTTTTCACAACCTCCATTAAATTCAATGTTTTTTAATATTTATAGACTTCATCATTCTTAATAAAGATAAACTTGTATTACCTAACTCTGGATAGAGGTTATAGACCCATGAAATATATCCCCCTAATGGTAAATATCCTGAAGTATTTAGTTGTGTGACATAACTTTGTGGGTTGTTTAATGATGTCCACATGGGTTTGAAATTCATGATACCTCTAAGTGAATTCTATGTAATTTTTCATTATTTATGGAAAAAATATCCAATCTTTTTAATCTTGTATAAGAGTATGTACCCTAATTGATTAGAAACACAAGAACCGGCATATAAACTCTATATGTATAATATAAATATGATTATGAAATTTCATATTATCATATACTTTATTTCCCGATTATTTTTTGAGAAATGGTGATAATAATTATGTGAACTATCACCACCACAAGAAATGAACATCATTTTTCATTATCAATAATCATGTTAAAGTTTTATAATATATTTAATACATAAAAATTATATACATAACAATATTAATATTCTATATATTATAATAAAATTTTAAAATTATTTCTATTATGATTAATATACATAAGTATTTATAGAAAAATTGACCAAAAAACCTCAGGTAACCTATTCAAGAAAGATAACTACACTATAATTAATAAAATATGATATCTAAAGAACATTGGAATAATAAATACTATTTAATAATGTTCTTAAGTAATTATCTAATGAACTTAATTTAATTATTATTGAAGTTACCCATGTTCACATAATGAATATAGAAAAAATTATTCGTTTCACCACAATTTATGTTCATTATGACTAGATTTAATTTTTTAAATCAATTTATTATTCATATTGTGTATATAAAACCAAATAATGTATCTGATAATAGTCCATGATTTAATGAACAATATTTATAGAACCATATGAATTTCAATCTTCTAATGAAATTTGATTCCAAAAATTACTAAAGTCATATGTTTTTTCATAATAAATTACCCTTTTTGATACTTGTTTTGTATGATGATTCAATTTTATTTTAAGTGGTATTAATTCCACATAATTAATATTTTTTATCATATAATAAGATATATTCATGAAATTTTATTTTCAATTTATATATCTCTCTCCTTTAATAGTTTTTATTTCAACGCCACACAAGTTGTAAGGTTTCTATGTTAAACCTTGTTTTAAAATTGTGACCTCTCAAATATGATAACCCATCTAAGAATTTTTGTAGAATTTATTTCTATGGTCATAATCATTTTAATCCAAAAAAATTATTCTTGGTTAGATTTTTATTCTCTTTTCCTTGTTTTCAATTTGATGTTTTATAAACTTCTTAAGAGATGTAATTTTAAAAAAAGTTTTATTTTAAAAAGAAAATAAAATTTATGATAAACTCCAAAAAATATTGGGTCATCCCTTTATCTATTTCAAAAATTATAAAAGGCCATTTTCAACTACCTTTATCTTATTTTTAAAAAAATAAATGAATTTTACTTAATGTTATCTATGTGGGTTTTATTTCACAAAAATAAGCTCTTTGGATATTTTTTGTGTGAATTTATCCTTCCACTATATATATCAATTTATATGAATCATATTATTTTCATACCAACTAAATTAAATAATTTTTATCCTAATTTTATTAAATAAATATATTGAAATTCTTCCACAAAATCAAGGGTATTTATGATTTCCATTGTTATCTTATCTGAGAAACTCATAAAGAACTATCCTTCTTCTACATTAATATCCCTTGATTTATATTTTGATTGATCAATGATATTAATTAAATGATACCATATATATTCTCTCTCAATATTTATTATGTATTTATTTCATATATTAAATTAATTATTAAAAACTACCATTTTCATTGAAAATCATTTTCAGTGTATAATCACAATTTGTTTTCTAATATATTTCCTCTGGGATAACCTATTATTGATTCCTTTGATTAATGGGTGTCCACTACGATTTTATACATTGATTCATTTTTTAATTACATTATTAATTGTATTACCTTTATCTATATGGTAAAAATTTCATGTGAATTATTTTCTTTATTGAAAGATATTTTCCTAAAGAGTTACATGACGTGTTGAATGAAACCCATTTTAATTCCATGGTTATTTATAATGTTTTGAATGATTATTTTTCTTTTAACCCACATATACATCAATAAGTGATGGTTAGTTCCATTATAAACTATGTGTGGGTGGTTTCATTATAAACCAAGAATGAGTGGTTCTATTATAAACTAATGATTGATAGTAACATTATTAACATGAAATTGGTGAGTCTGTTATATCCCTCCAATGCATCAATTAAATATTTATATCACTAGAGATGATATAAACGGCATTATAATTTCAAACTAATCCACCGTGAGACTATTTCCTCTATTTTTATCAGAATTGAGAGTAAATCAAACTCACCATAGAATTTTTTCACTTTATGATTATGATCTTATCAATTAACCTTAAATTATGTTTATGATGTCAGGTCTTATATTATTCTTACATGTTTATGATTCCATGATCATATGATATCATTTCTTTATTCCACAATTCTATTCTTATGACCATCCTATTTATGATATCATGATATTAATCTTAAATCTCATTTTATGCTATATTTCCATGTTAATTACCTTTCTCAACTTTTAGGCTCACCCTTTTCATTATGTATTTTCCCCAAGATATTATATATAGTTTTAGAATATTTATTGGAGCTAATAAATTTTATTATTTTTAAATAAAGATAAAGATATTATTATTAAGATGTTGTATTTTTATATCTTTTATTCCAAAGAATCTAGACCTCTTCATCCTCAGTGTGTATTAGTTAGAAAAGTATATTATGAATTTTGAAATAATATGGGATTAAGTCTTCGGATTCCATAGTTGTTATCAAATTAAGGTCTTGAACTTTCTGGAGATTAGGAAAATATAACTTCAATGAAAAACCTAAGGATAAGTTTAATAAATAATCCTATTTATAGGATAACATCATTAGGTTTTATTAAAGTATGTAATATATGGTTCTCTTAGAAATTACATCCCTCACTAGATACTAGAAAGTGGATGTAGAATCTATAATTATTTTTCCTAAGGGTAATAAAATCATAGAAGGCATGTTGGGTATTAACTCAACCATGACCCGATGCTTGATAGAGAGATTGAACTTCACACCTTTCTAGACACTCATGGGGATATAATTTAATTAATCACAATATTTTCATGAGACATTATAAGGAATTTAAATATGTTTGGGGTTACATAACTGAATCAAAGAAGTTAAAATTGATAACATATATTGAAATATATATATCCATAAGTTATGGTATATATTAATTAATATGAATTATCTTGGATAAAAGAATAATTGGATTTTGGGAACTTATATTTCAATATTTTTCGGGTTTATTTAACTTTAATTATTTCCATGGTAATTTTATACCTCTATTATGAGGATTATATTAATAATTATGTGAGAAACTAACTCAAGTAGCAATTTTTAGCCTAGAATAATATAAGTTGATCTGTATATGATATATGTTGAGTTATGAGTTACATTGTTTGAACTAAAAGAAATTTAGGATAATAAGTATGGTAAAAATCAATATAATTTAAGTTAAAAGAACAAATGAAAACTATATGTTACTCATATTGGTGGGTGTTGTTCATGAAATCAGTGGGAATAAGGTACACTTATCCTCCACTTAAGATTTGTGGATGCCCTATTGGATTCTAACCACCCTAGTATATCTTGTAAGCTTTCAATGAGAATTAATTGACCACCCAAATGATTTTATTATTAAAGGAAACATCTCATGGAAATATTACTCTATCCATGTTAATGTTTAGGGAAATATGAATCTTTTTCTCATCTATTATATTTAATTATATTGATTATGGTAATGGATTAACTATTTCAAAATCAACTATATATTCACTAAATCATGTTCTGATTACCCATTACATCTTCATTGTACAAAAATGGATGAGGGAAGAGAATATAACTAGTAGTCACTACTGAGAGATCTTAGCATCATCGTAGGGGTAGAAGAAAAAATGGGTTATATTTATCATCATCTATTAATTTACCTCTACCACGTATAGACCCCTATTTAGCTAGAGAACATAAAATCACCATGCCAATAGTGGAAGTATACAAAAATCACATCTACTACTTCTACGAAACCTGAAATAATTGTGAGAAAGAAAAGGGGGAGGCCTCCCTATGATCCTAATGCTAGAAGATGTTCAAGAATGAGGTTTAATTCCGCAGAAAACACGAGATAATGCATTTTATTTGGGAAATATTTTTCATCTTAGAAGGTCATGTTTTGACATATGAAGTGCCTCCTAGAGTGGACATGGAAAAGTGTCCATACCTAACCAACGTTCCTCAATATGGTATTTAAGGATTGGTTATTACATGGATCAATACAATATCTAATCAAAGATATTGGTGGTAATATTTTAAAAAAAATTATACATGTGATATATATTTTGGAAAGGTTATAGGACAATGTAGGGGAGGTAGATACTTGAGAAATGGATGAAAGTGGTCTAAATGTGGATCTTAATTCCTTATGGGTAGAAGGATAATTATTTATCATGTTTATCATTTGACCTCAACCTCTCTCTAGTGATTCCAATTTGAATATATTTAGGCTATAATATATGTATGTGTGTTGTATGTAAAAATATATTCATTTTTAGATTCAATAATTTCTAAAATAGGGAGTTATATTTCATAGAAACTTTTCCTAATATATCACTAAAAGACTCACTACAAAATCTAGAGAAAATAAAATAACTTATAACACCAAAAATTGATAGGTATTTTACTCAAATAGTTGGGAAGAAACCCAATATAGATATATGGTTATAGGTGAGTTTCCTAGCCTTCTCTACATTAGTAATTTTACAACCCTGATCCATTTATTCCTTATGAATACCCTTATATTTTTTATGTAATAATTAAATTTTTGAGGATGAAATTTACATAAGGATAGAAGTATTTAACAACCTTGTATTTTAATATAATTTATTCTCTGATTAAATAAATTTTTTTGATGCCTTTCTCAACACCCAACGTTGAACATACAAGAAATCATGTTATATTTAGAAAAAATACAAATATTTATATATGATCATTAAAACAAAGCTATTGAATTATATGTAAGGAACAGTAGTAACATATTTATAAAATAATTATAGAAATAAAATAATGGATACTTTTAATATGAATTAAATACAATTATATTATATAAAATGACTAATAATAATATTTATTATTCAGAAATGTATTTTTTAAAAGAAACTCCTTTTTATGCGATATGTGTTTTTATTAAAATATTTTTTTGGTTGATGATGATAAATTATTTTTTATCTTAATCATTGGTTAACAATAATTTAGTTGTTAAATAGTATGAAATATGAATAAAAATAGTTAGTATTTGAAAGTTTATTTTTATAATAAATAAAGGTTTTCATTATAATTTATTGTTTCTTGAAAAATTGAATTTTGATTTGTCAAAAAATAATATAATTTATGGATTTATTATATTAATAATATCATAAGGATAAATTTGTGGGTTTTTTAAGATAATTTATTTTTAGGGGAATAGTAAAAAAATGATATTGCTAAAAACTATCACTGTTGTACTATTAGAATTACATAAAAGTTTAATAAAGACTTTATATATGAAAATCTATATGTATATATATATATGAAATTAAAATCATTTCAAAATACATATTTTAATTTATAAAACACATATTTAGCATTTTTGAAAACTCAAGTAATATTTCACACTAAAATTTGTTTTTGAGAACTTATAAGAAAAATTAAACTTTACCACTTCTTTAAATTAAATACTAAAAAATTAATTTCAAATTTGAGTTCAAAAAATAAAAATTATATAGCATGTTCAATATAAATTTTTTTGGAATAACAATAATATTGGTAAGATTGATGATAATTACCACAATAATGGTGAAACAATTATTTTAAAATTATTATTGTATTAATATCTGGGAGCTTCTACTGAATCAATTAAATTGAAATCAATTTAATAATTAAAATAATATTAAATATAAATACATACATAAATAGATTAATAAAAATTTAATTACTAATCAATACTAAATAAGACTAAGAATCCATAATTGTCAAAATTGGATTATTCTAACAAACTAGGTTTTCTATGTATTTTCTATCTTAATTTAAAGGTTAAATTTATAATTTTTAAAAATGAATATTATTGAATAGAGTTTAAATTTAGTTTCATATAACACTAATTTTTTTATATTCCTTATTTTATATTTTTAATATATCATAAAATCACTTATGTAAGAAACTGGACCTTCTTTTCAGGTATGTTTTTCCTTTTTCTGGAGTTTTTGAGAATAGAGGAGTTTCAGGAAATTTTTGAAGTACACACCATGTAATTTATAATACACATCGTGTACTTTGGTGTCACTCGAGGTGGTGTGTTGTCCATGTCATGACCATGAACACGGCCATGTAGTGGTGATGTGGAGGCTGCCTAAAGTAGAGTAAGGAAAAGTAGAGTACACACCGTGTACTTAGTTTTTTTCATTAAACGCATTGGGGTTGCGTCTTAACCTTAGAACTATCTTCTTCTCCAGATTCTTAGAATGAGAGCATCTCGTACGGCCGTGAACCTCCTCCGAGCCCCCGATCCTCCCTTCATTCTCATAATCAACTGTCATTGATTGATTTGGAAACGCAGCGGTAATCTCTTCCTTCTTCTAGAGCATCGTTTTCCAATTCCTCCTCTTTTCCAAGTTATCACTGTTTGAAAATTTTGTGTGTTTTCATTGATCTATGACATTATAAGGAGATTCAAGCCGCTTGGTTCAAGTATATCGATCTCCTAGAATCATGGTAGGTGGTTGTTCCTTTCCGTTCAAAATATTTGAGTTTTATTTGCAATTTCCACCAATACCCTTGAATGGGGTATTGCGTGTTTACTGTTTTTCCCTTGTATTTTCCATGCCTCTCTTGTATTCTTGTATAGAGTTAATTTGCTTACGTATGAGGATAATTGATATGCTTTAATGTTTTGCCTGTGCCTAGTTCTGTTTATGACCTTTTGGTCTTGTTCAGCCTTTGGCTGTTATACCTGTTTTCCATGCCTTGTGACCGTATGATGGAGTGTTATTCCCGGACATGCTTGTTATGATGTAGAATGGTTATCCAATTAGATATGTAGGTTTAATTTGGACTTATAGAATTATTATGCACTGACTGGAATGGGGTCGTGAGAACCTGATGCTAAAGAATATAAACAGTTAGACTGAGTGAGCTTCCTCAGAGAGTCTTGGACATTATAGACTATAGGGGATAGATCGAATGAGCTTCCCAGAGAGTCTTGGATATATTAGACTACTGGAGGATGGACTGAGTGAGCTTCCTCAGAGAGTCTTGTGATTTATATATTGTATAGGGGTAGACCGAGTAAGTTTCCTCGGAGAGTCTTTGTTGTTTGAATTCCTAAAACCATTCCAGTATACAAGAGGAATTGACCGAGTGAGCTTCCTCAAAGAGTCTGTGATAGACCTGAGGTTATATGAGGAATTTACTGAGTTATCTTCCATAGAGAGTATCTAGAACTTGGGGTGATAAGGGGAATTGACCACGTGATCTTTCTCAGAGAGTCCCTGACTACATTAGACCATTAGGGGAATTGACTGGGCATGCTTCTTCAGAGAGTCTTATATTTTCGTATGACCAAACCAAAGGGGTTAGGCTGAGTGTACTTCCGAGAGGGTTATTGGTACTTCTTCGAAAGGACTAGAAGGGGTAGCTGTGAGTACTTCCCTAAGGGATTCTTGTTTGTGGTTAGCTGCTTGCTTCACTACTGCTTGTTGATATGTGTATTCATTGCTGTTGTGTATCATCTTGTTTACTTCTTACTGTCTACTGCTTACTATACTATTACCTACCATATGCTCACTGACTGTTAGGCATAGATCTTCGAGTGGATGCCAACTGATATTTAGTCTCACACCCTAATTGGGTCATGCTTTTGGGCCCAAACATATTATATTGATGTAGGTATAGACAAGGGAAAGTTCCCTTCGACTTAAAGTACTTGATTTCTTTGGATCATGAGAGAATGGGACCAAGCCGAGCCTTGCGATGCTGAGGAGTTGCTTATCTGTTTTTCCTATGTACTTTGTTTTAGTATTGTATTCAGCAGTTTGACTTGTTTGGATGCTTTCCTAGACATATATATCATGCATCATTTCATATATATATATATGTGTGTGTGTGTGTGTGTGTGTGTGCTCCAGTTGTTTATTGTTTTAGCCTTCCATTGTTTACTATTGTTGTATATTTACTACATCCGCTATTGTATGTGTTGTTTACTTCCACTGTGTACTCTGCCAATGAGGGAATAGTTTCCCCACTAACACACCTAAGGCCCTTGTTGTTAGTCGGCAGCCTCTGGCGTTCGGGGAAATGCACTGGAGGCCATGTGACCAACTGGGTACGGGGTGCCTCTGGGTGGCTTCCTGAACCGTGATGTTACAAAGTGGTATTAGAGGAATTGTTTTCTCTTAACATACTGTTTGGATCCTATATCCAGGTATATGATAGAATATGTACTTGCTAAGAAGTTGTGCCCGGGAGTAGCTAACTCGTGTACAGGAAAAATCCAATCTACCTTGTTTATTGTAATTTATTTAGGTTTTGCAATTTTTATAGTTGATTTGATTTCACCGGTGGGTGATTCACATGCTTTGTGTTGTTACTATTGTTGTTATTGCGGTTCTATTTCTTTCTCAACCCGATGAGATGAGGGTATTCTATCTCATGCATCATATAAAAACTTGTTATAAATCACATGCCATGCATTCTTTACAGGACATATTGGATGCATTAGCGATTTCATATTGTTGTGATAGACGTTGTGTAGATTATACATGCTGTTGTGATAGATGCTTTGATAGAATCTGTACTATTTGAAAGAGAAATTGTTTTTATAGTACCTTCCTTAGATGGACACCAAACATTGGTTCTTGAGGTGTATGGGCCCTCATGGACTAGAATTTTTTGGATCATTTCCGGGTTGTGTTGTTATAACTTGAATAAGATGCCAAGATTTGATTCACGGGGATTATGGGCCCTCGTGGATCAGAATTTGACACCTTAACTCTTGTTTTCTAGGCTTCAGAGCAGTTTCTTGAGCTACTTCCCTAAAAACCTAGAATACACGGCGTGTACTTCACGAATTCACGTCGTGTAGTTTTTTAACTGTGTCACTGACTGTGTGGGAAGAAACACGGGGTTGTGAAAAATATTTAGGAACACACGGTGTACAGTAAGTACACGCCATGTTGTGGTGACCGTGTGTCTACCTGTGTGACTAACGACACTGATGGATGAAACATCGACTATATAGGTTGTGTCCTATTATCACACGTCGTTCGATGTAACCTAAGTACCAGGTCGTGTCACGAACAACACGGGTCAGGGAAAATATTCAAGTACATGCCGCGTTCTCAGGGGGCACCTCGTGTAGAGTGACCTGTGTAGCTGGCTGTGTAACAAAAAAACAGACCATTGAGACCTTATCTAGTACACATCATGTCCTTTGTGAACACGCCGTGCAGTCTATAATTAAGAAGACCATGTGGGTTAGTAGTTTAAGGAGACTCGGGCAGGGGAATAGAGTTCAAGTACACATCCTGTGTGGGGACAACACGTCGTGTGGTTGGGGTGTTACATGACCATTTGTGGCAGAAGTACACACCCATGTGAATGGATTAAAATAACACGCCAAGTATTTTTTATACATGTCGTGTAGTCATGTTTTGTAAAACTTAGATGTTTCTTTCTCCTGTTCCCCTATTGTACTCTTGTGTTCTCAGTCTTTTATAATCCGGATCTATGGTGCGCTTTTGACCTTTTAGAGAAATGCCACCGAGACATCATCTGCTTAATCGTTGGATGCTAGATGGTGATCAGAGACTGGATATGGCCAATCTGGGACCTCCTACAGATCCTCCTATTGTGCCAGCCTTGGAACCAGTAGTTATACCAGTTGCAGGCGCCGATGCGCAGTTTAAGGAAAATATTATGAGGATGATTAAGACCTTACAGGGAGCGTCACCTCTTTCCCTATTGATGGAAGAGTTGACGTGGGTTTTTTAGCAGCAACATCCTCCCACATTCTCAGGAGAAGGAGGACCTCAGGCTGCAGAGTCCTGGATAGAGGCCACGCTGGAAATTTTCGAGCATCTGAAGATACCTCCAGATTAGAGGGTGAATATCACTGCCTATATGCTTCGAGACTCCTCCATGAGAAGGTGTGAGGTGGTCTCACAGCAATGGCGCCAGCAGAGTATGACTTGGTATGAGTTTCGATGCATCTTCTATGATTAATTCAACCTGGAGACCTTGAGGGTCAATCAAGCCTGGGATTTTATGAGTCTAGAGCTGGGTACTCATTCTGTTATGGAGTACTCATCTCTCTTTACCGATCTTTAGCGTTTCACATTGATTCCATCAGGTTATGATTTCTTCCTTACGCGGAAGTTCGAGGATGGTCTGAGGCACGAAATCTGCTTGCAGGTGAATATCTTTAGGTTGAAATTAATATCCTCTATCGTCAACCAGGTGCTGATCACGAAGCGCAATCTGAGGGATTCTGGATATGTGAGCCATGGTGGTTCGACCTCCAAAGCAAGTTTTGCTCCTACTAATAGCAGGAAGCACCGTAGGGAATCTTCTCGAGGAGATCAGAGTAGGCGGAATATATTTCGAGCATCCAGGTAGTATGCTAATAATGCAGGAGGAGCGAGCATACTAGGCCTCAATGCTAGAGAGACCTGATGGAGTGCCAATCTTGTAGAAATATGGGCCATCTTCAGCATTTTTATCAGATCTTCTCACCTACATCTGGTGGTAGGGGATTTTCTATGACCTCGCATTCAGGATATGCATCGCCAGTTTCTCACCAGTATGAGAACTGGAGTTATTTCGGCCATTT
This sequence comes from Viscum album, assembly GCA_963277665.1. NCBI lineage: Eukaryota > Viridiplantae > Streptophyta > Magnoliopsida > Santalales > Viscaceae > Viscum > Viscum album. Next base: position 36,018,413 of record OY728157.1, on the reverse strand, counting down.
GTGCTGAGGTGGAGGTCGCAGCTGTGGTGTTCAGTCACCAGGTTACCAGTGACAGCAGAGTGGATCAGCTCGGAGTGGTCATCCAGGGTCGCAGGGTTGCGGTACAGGCCAGACTTTCGCTGTGGAGAAAACCCATCAAGAGCAGGATCCCAACCATTCTATAGTTAGAGGTACGATCTTAGTAGCCTAAGTTTCATCTTCAGATCTGTTCGATACTAGTGCTATACATACTTTTATCTCTGTTTTTGTTGTGGAGAGCCTTGGGCTCGACATCTTTTCTTCTACCGATACTTTGACTCTAGACACACCGTTGGGGACAAGAGCGGTTAGTGTACATCAGTGCAGAGAGTTCCCTCTTGAGGTTGTGGGGTGTCACTTTTTATGGGGCCTCTATGTCTTAAGGATGATGAGCTATGATATCATTATCATAATGTACTGGTTTGTCCCCTTCCAGGAAGTCGTCGATTTCTATCACTGTAGGGTGAGTTTTGTATCACCCAAGGCTGGATCCTTTCTTCATAGAGGTGAGTGGGATGTCCAGGCGAGTCGAGCAGGACCCGAGCATCATGGGCTTGGAGGAGTTACAACCCATATTGCTAGTCAACATCTGGATGACCAGGATACTTCATAGATATACTTTCCTCCAGTGGTGGATCATTTCAGAGATGTCTTTCCAGAGGACTTTTCAGGTTTTCCTCCAGAGCGTGATGTAGACTTTGTTGATTAAATAAGGTTTTCCTTATGACTTTTCCATTCCTCTATACCTGAGGTAGATGGTTATGTCAATAAGGTTTCCTTGTGACTTTACAATCCCTTCTTGTTTTAAAAATCACAAACACCATATCTCAAGGAAAATCTCTTTTTACCTTATGTTTTACTTCTGTAAGGAAAAATTTCCTTCCCCAAGGAAATTTATCATTACCATGTTTTCATTGTTCATATCATAATTTTCCTAATTTATGTTTGTAACCCAAACCTTGGAATCCAATAATTACCTAGATATGAAGAATTCTATTTTAGGATCCGAATTCGGAATAAGAATTCTAGTTACGAACTCTTCTGAGTTCTAACATCGAATTCTGAATACGAATTCTGGGTACGAACTCTTCTGATATCTCACTCCGAATTCGGAATATGTATTATGGTTATGAAAATTTCCGAGTTCTGACTCCGAGTTCTCTGAATACAGACTCCAAACTCTTATGAGTTCTAACTCCGAATTCTCATTAACTCTGACTCTGAACTTTGAGTGTTCTGGTTCCAAATTCTCGTGATTTCAGATTCTGAATTTCCTTGAAATTCATACTCCGGAATTCTTTAGAGTTCATGTTATGGATTCCTAGAAAACAGAATCCGAATATCCATGTATTATAGACTCCGAATTTATTTTTGGTTAGACTCCAAACTTTAATTTTCTTACATTTCAAATATTGGAATTTGGTTATGTAACCATCTTTTTTCTTACACTTGTTTTGTAATAAAATGATGTCGTGCATTCAGTTACTAACCAACCATTGTTTGAGTGACATGTGTACAGGTCCCTCCTAATTTCAAGGGAAAATATGACCGTTGGAGGAGGGATCCGACCGTTGAAGCTGTTCCTATAAATAAGATATCATTTGAAATATCTCAGTATTGTTGTATGACTCTAGAGATTACATTTTGTTAAAGTGATTTCTTGAGAGAGACTTTCATTGATTTGTGTGTATTGAACTTCTTGTTCATATTTGCTTTGTGCGACTCCGATTGTTTCTGTGTAAAATCGAGGCCTTTCGGGGATGGGAAGGCAGAGGTGCCAGCTACCTAGAAGTTGAGGGCTTCCTTGCTGAGGAAGATAGAGGTTCTGGCTACCTTGATGTTGAGGAAATGCGAGGATAGCAACACATACTTAGATCTTCGAATCGAGGGCTTACCCTAGTGTGGGTAAGACATACGTTTTTGAATGTATAATTCAAGGGACCTTTATCCAAGGCTGTTGGATACCCTTCTCTTTGTGTTAAAAGATTTACTACTTGTTACTTGTTTTGATACAATTTTTCTGCTGCATTTGTATTGTTGAGGAAAGTATAACTCTCTTATACTCCCTTATACTTGTAATCTGATTTAGTTAGATTCTATACGCTTTAAGGTAAAATCTTCTTCGTTGTAATTTTTCCTTAAGTTTCATTTTCCAGAACCATCTTTTCTGGAATCACTTTCTCAGAATCATATTTCCAGAATCAAGCAAGTGTATGGAACTAGAGTTTTTGTGAATTACCTTGTTTAAACTTGTTAAACACAACCTTCTTTAAAAGTTACAAAGGAATTTTTTAAAGAATACAATTCACCCCCCTGTATTTTAAGCATCATTAGATACTTTATTCAGTATCTTTATTAATTCGATCCAACATTACATATTATAGAGTATATCATACTCACATACCATCTCAACAATTGGAATCAAAGTAGGTGACCTTGAATTATAAACCAGTCTAACAACTGTCTTTAGAATTTTGGTTCAATATAAATTAATCTCATGATTAAATTCAGAAGAGAATTAATCTTATTCTGTTAAGGAATCCGTTTTTCGGACTCATAATGTTCAGATTCATTTTTTTCTTAGAGATACTCTTGTTCCAAATTTTCCTTAGGAATATTCTCCTTATTTACAAATTTTTTCTTTTAACAAGTTTTTGTGGAGAGATTTTCTATAAGATGGGAGGAATCAAAGTTGGTTACATAGAAAATCTCAATCCAACTAGAACACAAATTTCTAATGGAAATGATTACGGATATTAGAGATATCGCATCAAGAGTTTCATTATCAATACTAGTGTTGATAATTTTGTTATTCTTACTGGAGGATATAAAATTCCTGACAAAGAAGGTAGTACCTTTACCAATCAATAAAAGAATTAATATCAACTAAATTATAAGGTACACAATACTTTACTTTTCTCCATGACTAGAAATATATATAGCCAATTTTCATCTTGTGAAGCAGAAAATTTTATTTGGAAGAAACTTGAAGTTACTCACTTTGGAACATTCAAAGTTATTGAAACGAGAAGATCCATGCTCAGAGCTGAATAACATGGATTTATCTTTCCTTATGGTGAACCCATATGTAAGGTGCAACAAGGATTCATGACTATTGTAAATAGTTTACAATCCATGGGTGAAAAAGTATTAAATGATGAAGCTCTTGTTGATAAGATCAAAGACATCATGCCCAATGAGTGGGAATCCAAGAGGACAGCTATAGATGAAAACAGAAAGGCTACTCAAGTTTCTCTTGATGAACTGTTTGGAATTCTTCTTCAACATGAGACTAGAATGAAGAGAGATGATGATATTGTAACGAAAAAGAATGGGAATGGCAGTGTTGATTTTAATACTAGTTCAACTCATTTGAAAGCTAAGACTCCAGAGAGAATTGCCAGATCTATGTCTAAGAATGTTGTTTTCCAATCCAAATCTAGTGGAAGTGAATCCTTAGATGATGAGTTAGAAATTCTTGCTCAAAGGATGAACAAGATAGCTGGGCAGAGGAAATTTCAATCTAGATATAATAAAAATGAAAGGAAAGATAACAAAGATTCAAAAGTTACATGTTATAAATGCAAGAGAGTTGTACATATAAGACCCAATTTTCTTATGCTTAAGAGAAAAGAACGAACGAAAAAGCATTCTAAGAGAAACAGAAAGAAGTATAAAAATGCTAAAGCTAATAAATTATTGAAAGCTAATGACACCTGGAGTGCTACTAGTGGTGACTCATCATATGAATCATCAGATTATGAATCATCTGGATAAAAGAATATTGGACTAATATGAAGAATACCTTTTGACAATCATTTCTTAATGGATAAGGTACACAATGATAAATCATTGACCAATGTTTATTTAAATGAAAATTATAATAATGATAAATATTATAACTCTTCAGATGAATGATCTTCTTCTGATGAAGATAATATTTTACCTTCCTATGAATAAGTTTCTAGGTTTTCCAAACTCCTTGAGATTGAGAATTCAAAACTCATGAAAAAACATGATAAGGAAAAATCTTGGAGTATTATTCTTACTAAGTAAATTTCAGATCTTTCTAAAGATCTTGATAAGAAAAATCCTTTTAAAAAATTATTTCAAAAAATCTTGAGGAAGTAAATTCTTAGAAGAATAAAATTTCTAAAGATCTAGAAAAAGTAATTTCTAAGAAAAATGTTTTCAAGCCTAACTCTAGTTAAAAATAAAATGTTTTAGAAGACAAGAACTTGGTTATCAAACTGAAAACCAAAATATTTTCCTTAAGGAAGTGTTTGTCAAACATTACCTTAGTTTAGGAAAATTTTGATAAAATTTATTCTGAAATCCGACCTCTAAGGAATAGTTCTAGTTTTGGTTAGACTGGTTCTAAACCGATTTTTAGTAATTATTATTTTATTCCTCAAATTGATCCATTCTTCACTAAGTGTTAGTGTGGTGGAAACCGGGAAAACAAGTGTTCCTTAAATAATACTAAGTCGTTAGGATTTCATAAACCTAAATTTTCTAAAAAGATGTGGGTGCCTAAAATTTTTCTTTCTGAGATTTCTAGATCCAAGAATGTTTGGATTCCAAAAACCTAACTTTTTCTTATTTTCAGGAAAATAGAGATGTTATTAATAGAAATACTTGGTACAAGGATAGTGGATGTTCCCGGCATATGACTGGTAATAAAAAACTATTTTGAAAAGATTATCAAGATGAAAGGATGAAAAGTTACTTTCGGAGATAATGCTCAGGGGGAAATTATTGGTATAGTTAACATCATTATTCTTGGAAAACCTTTTATTTAAAATGTTTTATTTGTTAAGGGACTTAAGAATAACCTCATTAGCATAAGTCAATTATGTCATGAAGGTTACCTTGTGAATTTTAGGAATGAAAAGTGCCTAGTACACAATTCCAAGGAAGAGTTTATTATTTCTTCCCATAGGCAAGAGAATGTTTACACACTAAACATAGAAGATCTTAGGAGCTAAGATCTACCTTTCCATAGTGTAATTTAGTATCATTATTTGTTATGGAATTGGAGGTTAGGACACTATATGCTTCAGAACATAGGAAAACTTACTAAGAAAAGATTAGTTAAGGATCTACCGGAGCATAGATTTGATTCTTCCCATGTTCGTGAACCTTGTAAATATGGAAAGAAACATAAAACATGTTTTACATCAGCTGGGGAATTCACAACTACTGATGAATTACAGTTAGTGTATATAGATCTTTTTGGACCTACACAAACTAGAAGCATTGAAGGAAAATATTATGTATTTGTATTGGTTGATGATTACACAAGATTTTTGTGGTTCTATTTTCTAGCAAAGAAGAATGAATCTTTTTCTTATTTCAAAACTTTTAGAGCTCAATTTAAAAATGAGAAAATCCATTCATTGAAAACTATTCATAATGATCATGGTACAGATTTTCAAAATTCTGATTTTGAAACCTTTTGTAGTAGAAAAGGCATTACTCATAACTTCTCATCACCCAGAACACCTCACCAAAATGGTGTTGTTGAAAGATGAAATAGAATTATTCAAGAGATAATAATAACCATGTTGAGTGAATATTCTGTAGCCAAACATTTTTTGGCTGAAGCTGTAAGTACTTCCTGTTATACTATAAATATTTTTTTGATTATACCTTTTCTTAATAAAACTCTTTATGAGGTATGGAATGGTAGAAAACCTAGACTTTCCTAATTCAAGGTTTTTGGTTGCAAGGTATTCATTCTTAATACTAAAGATAATCTACCTAAATTTTCATCAAAATCTGATGAAGGAATTTTCTTAGTCTACTCCACAACTTCTAAGGCTTATAGAGTTTTCAATAAAAACTCTTGTACTATTGAAGAGACAGTACATGTGAAATTTAATGAAACTGATCGTTTTGATTTTAAAAAACCCCAACCTACATCCTCGGATGTGTTTTCAAAAACTGATTATCAACCTTTGATAGAATATCCCTCTGATAAGAAAAATGTCCAAGAAGATACTTATGAAATATTTACCACAGATGATTTCCTACCCTATGTTGATTAACAGGTTTTACAAAACCCAAATCAGTTGTTTCTAAAGAATCATCCTAGTGGTAGCATCTTTGGTGGTGTGAATTAACCTCCAAGGACTAGAAGTTCTTTAAGAAATGAAGTATAACATCTAGCAATATGTTCCCAGTTAGAACCAAAAAGCACTGATGAAGCTTTATGTGATGATGATTGGATTAAATCCATGCAAGATCAACTAAATGATTTCGAAAGGAATAATGTCTGGACCTTGGTTGAAATAACTAATAAAACATCTTTTATTGAAGTAAAATGGGTCTTCATAAATATGTGTGATGAAAATGGAATCATTGTTAGAAATAAAGCTATATTGGTTGCTAAAGACATTAATCAACAAGAGGGGATAGACTATGAAGAAACCTATGCTCCAGTAGCTAGACTTGAATCTATTCGTATTTTACATGCCTTTGTAGTGTTCTTAAATTCCAAACATTTTCAAATGGATGTGAAATGTGCTTTCCCTAACATTTATGTACAAGATGAAGTTTTTTTTGAACAACCTCCTAGTTTTGAAGATACGAAACATCCTGATCATGTTTTTAGACTTACCAAAGCATTGTATGGACTAAAGAAATCCCCTCGAGCTTGGTATGATAGACATACATGATTTTTGCTTCAAAATAATTATGTTAAGGGAAATTCAGATCCAACCTTTTTTATTAAGAATGATAAGAAAAATGTTTTTATTGATCAAATTTATGTTGATGACATTATATTTGGTTAAACTCAACAGTTTTTAACTGATTACATTGTGGATCTAATGAAATATGAGTTTGAAATGAGTATAATGGGTGAGCTAACATTTTTCCTTGGTTTTCAAATTTCTCAAAAACCAGAAATAATCTATATATCCCAACATAAGTATATTAAATATATTCTTAAAAAGTATGGATATGCCAACACTAAGAGTATAAATACTCCCATTAGTACCTCAAATACACTTGATCTTGATAAAGCTGGGAAACCAGTAGATCATACAACTTTTAGATGTATGATAGGAAGTATAATTTACTTGACTGCTAGTCGTCCAGACTTAATGTTTTCAGTATTCTTATGTGTAATATATCAATCCAATCCTAAGGAATCTCATTTAAAGGTAGTGAAAAGAATTTTTTGCTACTTAAAGGGAACCATGGATTTAGGACTCTTTTATACATCCAGAAATGATTTTGTTTTAAAACGTTTTCTGATGCTAATTTTTGTGGGTGTAGAATGGATAGAAAGAGTCATCTGGAACATGTCATTTCATAGGAGATTCATTAGTTTTGTGGTCATGAAAGAAGCCACAATCAGTAGAAATTTCCACTACTGAAGCTGAATATATAGTAGCAGGATGTTGTTGTGCTCAAGTGTTGTGGATACAACACACACTCACAGACTATGGTATGAGTATTACCAAAACACAATTTTTTTGTGATAATACAAGTTCCATTACCCTTAGTAAAAACCCTACACATCACTCTCATGGAAATCACATAGATATTAGGCATCACTTTCATTGGGATCACACACAAAAAGGAGATATCATTCTTCAATTTATCAGAACGCAAGATTAGCTTGGTGATATATTCACAAAATCTATACCCTCTGATATAATTGAATACATTAAACAAATGTTAGGAATGATAACTTTAAGGTAATCCTCATAATTAAATTTCTGTTGAACAAATATCCCTACAGTAATAGACTCCTTTTCATAGGGGGAGTACATTTGTTCATATGTGTTTCAAATTTTTCTTAATGAAGTTTTTCATTTTTTCCGTAATAAAGAGTTTTATATTTTTCATAATGAAGTTTTTCATGTTTTTCATAATGAAGTTTTTCATATTTTTCGTAATGAAGTTTTTCATATTCTTTGTAATGAAGTTTTTCATATTGTTCATAATGAAAATTTTTTTAATGAACATTTTCATAATGAAGATTTTCGTAATGAAGATTTTCATAATGAAGATTTACTTAATGAATATCTTCCTAATGAAGATGTGCATACTCAGTTTTTTCATACTCAAGTTTTTTTTCGAAATCTAAAGTCTTTCAAGAATAATTTTACTCAATACGAATAATTATCTTGACAATCTGAAAGGTATGATTATTTATTGAGTTTTCATAATCACCTTTTACTCTCTAGTAGTTTCATTTGTTTTTAAAATTTCTCAAATTCTAGTTTCCTTAAATCATAATGTTTTACTTTAAAAACCTCAAAAGATTAGATCCTACCAATTTATTCCTTGCATTTATCTTTTCAACTGTCAGATTTGATCAGAAGAATTTTCAGCCATTGGATTGAGATGGAAAGATAAACTGTCACATCAACACCTATAAAAGGGGACCCCTGATTGTTTTCCCACAACATTTTTCATGTTTTTGTGTGTCAAAGCTCTTCCCGAGATCAGTAGCCCATTTCGTATTTTCAAAGGTTTCTCAATTCTAATTGTATGGTGAACTTCCTTCTCAAGAAATGTCTATTATTGATCCAATTTCGGAGTGGGAAGTATACAGAGAAAGGCTGGTGTATCTGAATTTCTTCAATAAGTTTGATTCCATTATCTCTAAAAACAGTAAACTAAATGGATGTGAATGTGTTTTCATATCAAAGCCTGGAACTCAAGACCTGGTGTATATAGATCTACTCATTAAGTTTTATGAGTTAGTTTGTTTTATTAAGGAAGAAGGGAGAGATATGTTTTCATTCAAGAGTTATGAAAAAACCTATGCCCTTTCATACACCAAGGATGATAGCTTTTGGGGGATGTCTTATGAAGGGAAAGTCGAGTTCTATTCCTACAAGCTTCCAGATGTTCAAGGAAGTTTTGTAAAGGTGAAGGCTATGGAGTGTCTTGGAATTATAGATGTCAAGACCACAAAGATTTATCATTTGTATACAAACAATCGGATCCATGAGTTTTGGGTTCAGGGTTTTATTGTACCAAGAAAGGGTGACAAGCCCACACTGAAGAAAAGTGACATGTATATCTTGGAAATTTTGGTAAATCTTGGGAAGATCAATCTAATGAAGCATATTCTATTTACAATAGAGAATATCAAGATGGGAATTTGAGAGCACAGATAATCATGTATGCTTCCCTACTTTCCAAGTTGATTGTTCGATGTCTTGAGTCCTTCAAGATTCATTGTAGTTCCAAGACGAGGAATTGCAACGTCATGTTAGTAAGCGATGATACTTTGAAAATAATGAATGTCATTTTTTCTAAAGATTCTAGAGATTTTTATGATCTACCAGTGGAAGAAGCAGAAGTTGTTCCAACGAATGTAGAAGAGGCTGAACCATCGAAGAAGGCTGGAAATAAGAGGAAACTGAAGGAAGTGGAAGAAACAGAGAAAACCCATAAGGCCAAAGAAACTCAATCCACACCTCTGAAGCCCAAGAACTAAAAAGCCTATTCGGATGAGTTAGTATCCAAATGGAGAGAAGACAAAAAGAATCGGAAGGAAGGATAGCCACAATTTGTCTTGGATCATGCAGAGGCCAAAGCTTTGAAAGAGAAGGAAACCGATGAGATGGAGAAACAAGATAAGGAAATGAACCAGAAAAAAAAAAAGACGACTGAGGCTGAAATTGTCCAATCCCTTCTGAGGGATACTAAAGTAGCATCCGAGGACATTCATGTATTGAAATCTATCTTGTTTGAACCCTTACCTGACACTACGAGGAAGAAGTTCATGACTCTGGAAAAAGTACTTGAAAATGTTGTCGAAGAAAAGGAAGATGTGGAAGAGGTACAAGAAACTGAAAGCAGTGATGATACAAATGATCCAATAAAGAAAGTTGAAGACTTTTATGAGAAGGAAAGTTTATCCGAAAAATTATCAATCCAAACTTCAGAAGCAGAGTCTTCAAAGCTCCCAACTCATAGAATTGATGATAATGCTGAAGAATAAGTTAATAAATTGTCTGAAGAATAAAGTTATAATCATAACTTTATTCCCCCAGAGGATGTTGAGGCTGGAGCCGCAAAGGAGAATTAGATAAAGATAATATTTTTCAGTTGTCTGAAAGTGAGCATTAGTATCCGGATGATGAAGCTATTCTGAGAACAAATAGGGTCAAATTGGTGGTTGTTGATACACCTACGAGTGCAATTTTAAGGAAGAAGGAAGATGGCGGATCTTTTAGAAGAAAGCTAGTTGAGATAGAGGAAGAACCATCACCATGAAAACTATCAGATTCGGAATCATCAGGACTGAGACCTGATTTTTTCATTCAATCACTGAAGAAGCTTGTTGAAACCATTCCGATCATTTCAACCATTGAATCCAGATGTCAAATTCTTCCACATAGCTTGAATCAAAAAATCGAATTCTGTATCCATGGTGACAGATAGTTGTGTAAAGATTGAGGCTGATTACAAGGACTTCTTTATCAACTACGATGCCCACAGAAAATCTTGTAAGAAAATGGTTAGCTGGTCAAAGAATATTGTTGAAAATTGGAGAGAGATTGATGAGTTTCAAGATGATGTTAAGGAAGATTTTGATACTCATGACAGAAAAATCAAGGATCTCACAAATATCTTTAAGGAAAATAAAAATATTGAGTAGAATACTTGAATTCAAGAGGTCAATGATCTGAATGGGAATTTTTTATTCGGTTTCCCAAAGATGGAATAGGGAAAGGGATCTCTGGATCGAGACTGAAGAATAGCTAGTGAAACAAGATGAATTGTTGATGGTTCAGGCAGAGGCTCTGAAGGCTTAGGATGATAGGATCAAAGCCTTAGAGAAGCAAGAAGAGAAAGATCACAGGGAGATAAATAAGCTAAAAACCATTGTAAAGAAATTCATACCTAAGGAAAAAGAAGGAAAATATATCTGATCTTTTGTTTAATTTTTTCTTTGTACAAATTCTTCCAATCATAATGAAATTGTGGTTTTTCGTTTTTGATTGGATGTTTGTACTAATATTTTAGGTACCATATTTTCCATTCCCTAAAACTCTTTTTGAAAATCACAATGGGGGAGAATGAAAAATAATTCTAAGTAAACAATAAATATCACTAAGTAATGGGAGTTTATCTAAGGGGGAGTTTTTCATACATATATTTTTTTACTCAAGATAATGAAAAGATAATTCTAGAAATCTAGAATATGATCCTCAGTGTGCCAAAGCCTAAGGGGGAATTAGTCTTATTTATATTTTCCAATGTGAAAAGGAAGATAAGTTTTATTTCAAAATCTAGGAAATCTTTTTTCTATGTCCTTATATTATTTTTCTTAAGGATGTTTGTGCTTTCCCAAAAGAGGGATATTGTTGAGTTAATATGGTTTTCCTTATGAATTTTTCATTCCTTCATACATGAGAGAGATTGTTAAGTCAATAAGGTTTCTTTATGACTTTACAATTCCTTCTTGTTTTGAAAATCACAAGCACCTAATCTCAAGGAAAATATTTTTTTACCCTATGTTTAACTTCTATAAGAAAAAATTTTCTTTCAAAAAGGAAATTTATCCTTATCATATTTTCATTGTTCATATCATAATTTTCCTAAATTCAGTTTATAACCAAAACCTTGGAATCCTATAATTCCTTAGATATGAAGCATTCTGTTTTTGGATATGAATTATGAATATGACTTCAAGTTATGAACTCTTCTGAGTTCTGACTCCGAATTTTAAATACAAATTTTGGATAAAAAATCTCCTAAGTTCTGACTCCGAATTCTGAATACGAATTCTTGTTAAGAACTCTTCTGAGATCTGACTCTAGAATCTAAATAAAAATTATGGTTATGAACTTTTCCGAGCTCTGACTCCATGTTCTTTGAATACAGACTCTGAACTCTTATGAGATCTGACTTCGAATTCTCATGAACTCTGACTCTGAACATTGAATGTTCTGGTTCCAAATTCTCATAATTTCAGATTCTGAATTTCCTTGAAATTCAGACTCTGGAATTCTATAGAGTTCAGGTTCCGAATTACTAGAAAACATAATCTGAATATCCATATATTATAGACTCCGGGATTATTTTTGGTTAGACTCCAAACATTCATTTTTTACATTCTGAATATTGGCTTTTTGTTATGTAAAAATATTTTTTTCTTATTCTTGTTCTGTTATTAAATGATGTCGTCCATTCAGTTACAAACCACCTGTTGTTTGAGTGACACATGTACAGGTCCTTCCAAAATTCAATGGAAAATATGACCGTTGGAGGAGGGATCCTACCATTGACGTCGTGCCTATAAATAAGAGCTCATTTTAAAGATCTCAATATTGTTCTATGACTCTATAGATTACATGCTATTGAAGTGATTTATATAGAGAAACTTTCATTTCTTTGTGTGTACTAAACTTCTTGTTCATATTTTCTTTGTGTGACTCTGATTTTTGTTGTGTACCATCAAGGGCTTCCGGGGATAGGAAGAAAGAGGTGTCGACTACCTTGAAGTTAAGGGATTCCTTGATATGGAAGACAGAGTTTTCGACTACCTTGATGTTGAGGGCTTGTAGGGATAGCAAGACATAATCCGATCTTCATGTCAAGGGCTTACCCTGGTGTGGGTAAGACATATTATTTTGAAAGTATAAATCAAGGGACCTTTATCCAAGGTTATTGGATACCCTTCTCTTTGGGTTAGAAGATTTACTACTTGTTACTTGTTTTTTTACAAGTTTTCCACAGCATTTGTATTGTTGAGGAAGGTATAACTATCTTATACTTCCTTATACGTGTACTCTGGTTTAGTAAGATTCTATACGCTTTTAGGTAGAATCTTCATCTTTGTAAATTTTAATTAAGTTTCATTTTCCAGAACCATCTTCTCTGTAATCACATTCTCATAATCATATTTCCGGAATCAAGAAAGTGTGTAAAATTAGATTTTTTTTAATTATCTTGTTTAACCTTGTCAAACAAAACCTTCTTTAAAAGTTCCAAAGGAATTTTTTAAAGAATAAAATTCAGCCCCCTCTTGTATTTTACACATCATTAGATACATTATTCAGTATATCTATTATTTAGATCCTACATTATGTTATATAGAGTATATCATACTCACATACCATCAAGACAAACTTTTCTATTGAGCTTGTTCCAGGAGTGGCACCGGTGTCCATTCCTCCTTATAGGATGGCTACACCTGAGTTGTCGGAGCTCAAGAAGCAGCCGGTGGAGTTGCAGAAAAAGGATTTCATCTGACCCAGTACTTCTCCTTAGGGTTCTCCTGTCCTGTTTGCGAAGAAGGTAGATGACACCCTCAGACTTTGTGTGGATTATCAGAAGCTAAACCACTTGACGGTCTAGAACTGATATCCCGTTCCATGAATTGATGGTCTCTTTGATCATCTTCGAGAAGCTCGAGTTTCCTAGAAGATTGATTTCAGATCCAGTTATCATCAATTGTGCATTAGACCATCTGATATACCCCTTATAGCTATCCGAAGTAGGTATGGTCTATACGAGTATATGGTTATGTTGTTCGGTCTCACGAATGCGCCTACAGTTTTCATGATACTAATGAACCGAGGGTTCCATCCATACTTGGATTCCTTCATGGTGGTTTTCTTGGATGACATCTTGGTGTACTCTCACACTCGACACGACCATGCTAACCATCTTGATATATTTCTATGTACACCGAGAGAGCATCAGTTATATGCTAAGCTCTTGAAATTCCACTTTTGGATGGATCAGATTCACTTTTTGGGTCATGTTATCTCAGTGACATGAGTATCAGTAGACCTAGATAATGTGAGGGAAGTGGTTTCCTGGGAGAAGCCTAAGAACTTCTATGACATATGTAGTTTCTTAGGGTTGTATGGATACTACATACACTTCATAGAAGACTTTTCATTCCTAGCAGCACCACTGACAGGTCTGACCAAAAAAGGGGTGAAGTTCTTATGGTCAGATTCTTGTGAGTCATCCTTTTGGGAGTTAAAAGGGAGGTTCACATCTACAACGATACTAGACATTCCAGAGCCAGGAAGAGCTATACCATGTATTGTGATTCTTCAATTGTCGGGTTGGGAGTTGTTCTTATGCCGAGAGATGGAGTCATTGCTTACAGGTCTCGGCAGTTTAGGCCACATGAGAGGAATTACCCGATGCACGATATGGAGTTGGCAGGTGTTGTTCATGCCTTACAATGTTGGAGACATTAACTTTAGGGTGATCACTTTGTGGTGTTTACCGACCACAAGAGTCTCAAGTACATATTAACTCAGCATGATCTGAATCTGAGACAGCGTAGGTGGGTTGAGTATCATCAGTCATTTGACTTTGAGCTTGCCTATACACCTAGGAAAGGCAATGTAGTGGCTAGCATGTTGAGAAGGAGGACTCAAATATAGGAAGTTCAGAAGGCCAGTAGTGAGTGCCAGCTTATGGCTCTGTTCTTTGAGATTCATTTGGAAGTGCACGACAGACAGGGGAAAACTTTTCAATCATCTATAGTTGTTACCTCAACTCCTCTTGATCGGTTATGGATGAGGAAACTATCAGACTCAGAAGGGATAGTCCTGCTGAAGAGTGTGTCAGAAGAGGACCCTATTCCTTGATGGAAAGTAGGTGAGGATGAGATCTTGTGTTTCTAGGGACGCGTATGGGTGCCAGTAGACATACACATGGAGCTGATGCAGGACTTTCATTCCTCAGTTTGGGCAGTTCATCCTGGCATCACCAAGATGTATCATGATCTACACCGCCAGTATTGGTTTCCAGATATGAAGAGAGATGTTGTTGGCTTTGTCATGTGGTGTTCCGCTTGTTAGTAGGTTAAAGCGGAGCATCAATGAATAGTAGGTCTTTTGCAGTAGTTACCCATTCAAGAGTTGAAGTAGAACAATGTTGCGATGGACATTGTGACCGGTTTGTCGAGGTCTCCTCTAGGGAACGGCGCAGTGTGGGTTGTCATCGACAGGCTTATGAAGTTTTCTCACTTCTTGCCAATCAAGGAGACCTTCAGCATTCATGAGCTGGGACGGTTGTATATCTGTGAGATTGTACGTCTACATGGAGTTCCACACTCCATTATTTTGGAGAGGGATGCACGTTTTACTTCTCGGATCTGTAAGGGGCTTCAGAAGGATTTGGGTACACATGTACTTTTGAGTACAACATTTCATCCCAAGATAGATGGACAGCCCGAACGTACGATTCAGGTGCTTGAGGATATGCTCACAGCTTGCATTTTGGACTTTGGAGATTCTTGGTAGAATCATATACCTCGTGTGGAGTTATCCTACAATAATAGTTTTAGGTGACTATTCATATGGCACCTTACGAGGCTTTGTACGGTAGGCCATGCCGATCAACATTATGCTGGCTGGTTGCAGCAGAGGTGGCTTTGCTGGGACCTCATCTTGTTCAGGAGACTTCAGAGCAGATAGAGTTGATTTGGAATAGGATGGCTATAGCACAGTCTCGACAAAAGCCTTATGCTGATCAGCGGAGACGACCTTTGGAGTTTGAGGTCGGGGATCAGGTTTTCATGTGTGTCGCACCATGGTTGGGACACAAGAGGATTCTAAGACAGGGTAAGCTTTCACCAAGGTATGTCAGGTCGTTTGAGGTGTTGGAGAGAGTTGGTCCAGTTGCCTATCGGTAGTAGTTACCTCAGAGGTATTGGGCTATGCACGAAGTCTTCCACGTTTCTCAGCCCCGACGTTACTATTCAGAACCGTCTCATGTCTTTCAACCTGAGGAGGTTGAGCTCGAAGCAGATGCGTCATTTGAGGAACATTCTATCCGGATTGTCGATCGCAGTAAGAAGGTTCTCCGTGGTCGGTCTGTTCCTCTAGTACAGGTGATATGGCTGCATGGGCGAGTATAGGACGAGACTTGGGAGAGGGAGGCCGTTGTACGATCGTGGTGACAAGAGCTATTCAGGGTTTCTTCTTTTACACCTCACTAGGAAACTTCATGGATGAACTTCTTTAAGTGAGAAGGTTTGTAAGAACCTGGACCTTATTTTCTGCTATGTTTTTCCTTTTCTAGATTTTTTTTGAAAAGAGGAGTTTCTGGGAATTTTTAAAGTACATGTCGTGTACTTTTTAAGTACACGCCATTTAATTTGATGTCGCTCAATGTTGTGTGATGGTCGTGTCATGACCCTGCACACGGCCATGTAGAGGTTATGTGGAGGCTGCCTAATTCAGAGTACGGAAAAGGCGAGTACACGTCGTGTACTTCAAAAGTACATGTCGTGTACTTTTTTTTCATTAAATGCACTAGGGTCGCGTCTTAACCCCAGAACTGTCTTCTTCTTCAACTTATTTGACTGAGAGTATCCCGTATGGCTACGAACCTCCTTCGAGCCCCTAATCCTCCATCTGTTCCCCGAATCAACCGCCATAAATTGCATTGGATCTCTAGCGGTAAGCTCTTCCTTCTTCTAGAGCATTGTTTGGCAATTCCTCCTCTTTTCCATGTTATTGTGGGTTGAATGTTTTGTGAGTTTTTTTAGATATACGACATTATAAGGAGATTCAAGACTCTTGGGTCAAGTATATCGATCTCCTAGAATCAAGGTAGGTGGTTTGTGTCTTTCTGTTAAATGTCTTTGAGTTTTATGTGCAATTTCCACCAATACCCTTGAACGAGGTATTACATGTTTACTGTTTTCCCCCTGTTGTTTTTCCTACCTTGCTTGAATGCTTGTTTAGAGGTAATTTGGTTATGTATGAAGATAATTTCTATGCTTGGATGTTTTCCCATGCATTGTTCTATTTATGACCATTTGGTCTTATTCAGCCTTTGGTCGTTATACCTGTTTTCCATGCATTTTGACCGTAGGATGGAGTGTTGTTCTTTGACATGCTTGTTATGTTATTGACCGGTTATCCAAGTAGATATTTAGGTTTACTTTGGCCTTATAGCATTATTATGCACTGAATGGCATGGGGCCGTGAGAACCTGGTGATATAAAACTATAAGGGATAGACTTAGTGATCCTCCTCAGAGAGTCATGGACATTATAGACTATAGGGGATAGACTGAGTGAGCTTCCCCGAGAGTCTTGGATATTATATACTACCGGAGGATGGACTGAGTGAGATTCCTCATATAGTCTTGAGATATATAGACTGTACGGGGGTAGACCGAGTGAGCTTCCTCAGAGAGCCTTTGTTTTTTGAATTCCTTAAACCATTCCAGGGTATAGGAGCAATTGACCAAGTGATCTTCCTCATAGAGACTGTGATAGACCTGAGGCTATAAGAGGAATTGATCGAGTGACCTTCCTCAGAGAGTCTCTAGACCTTAGGTATGTAAGGGGAATTGGCAACATGATCTTCCTCAGAGAGTCCCGGACTACCTTAGACTATAAGGGGAATTGACTGAGCGTGCTTCCTCAGAGAGTCGTATATTGTTGTATGACCAAACCAGGGGGTTAGGCTGAGTGTACTGCTCAGAGGGTTGTTGGTACTTCCTGGATAGGACCAGAATGGGTGGATGTGAGTACTTCCATGAGGTATTTCTGTTTGTGGTTAGCTACTTTCTTCAATGTTGGTTGTTGATCTATGGATTGTTTACTATTGTGTATCATCCTCTAAACTGCTTACTGTTTAATTCTTAGTGTACTATTACCTGCCATATGCTCACTGATTGTTAGGAACAGATATTCGTGTGGTTGCCTACTGAGATTTATCCTCACACCCTGTTTGGTTCATGCTTTTAGGCCCAAACAGATTATATTGTTGCAGGTATAGACAAGGAAAAGCACCCTTTGACTTCAGGTACTTGATTTATTTGGAGCAAGAGAGCATTGGAAAAATCTGAGGCTTTTGATGCTGAGGAGTTGCTTATTTGTTTTTCCTTTGTACTTTGGTTTAGTATTGTATTCGGCATTGTCACTTGTTTGGATGCTTTCCTAGACATATGCATCATGCATAATTTCATATATATATATATATATATATATATTTCTACGTGTGCTCCAGTTGTTTATTGTTTTATCCTTCTATTGTTTACTGTTGTTGGATGTTAAATGCTTCAATTTTTGTATGTGTTGTTTACTTCCGTTTTGTACTCTACCAATGAGGGAATAGTTTCCCCACTAACACACCCAAGGCCCTCACTGCTAGTTGGAAGCCTCTGGAATTTGAGGAAATGCGCTTGAGTCCATGTGACCAACCGGGTATGGGGCACCTCTAGGTGGTATCCGAAACTGGGACGGTACAACTTAGTTAAAAACAAGTAACCCAGTTTAAAATTGAGAGAGTGAAATCTAAAAACATAATGGTAAAAGCCATATAAAATGTTTAAAATGCATGGTAAAGTATTTTATTGAGTATTTATAAACCCTAAGAAATTCAAAAATCCATTATTTAGAATCTTTTCAACCTTTTACCGTGTAATAGTGTCATTGAATTTTTAAAATATAAAGATTGTTTTCAAAAGTTCCATTTTCCTCTGTTATAAAAGGGGATCAATTCCTCCCCTCCATGTTTACACTTACCATTCTCACTTCCCATCAAAATATACTAAATATAACAGTACTATATGACCTTCACTCATCCTTTATCCCCTATTCTCTACAATTTATCATAACCCATTTACATCTAGCTAAATATTTAATAGAAGATCATATCTCCAACATAAGTATTGCCTTATTCATAACCATTTTTTCATAATATTAATAATTAAAATGTCTTATATGGACAAAAAGATAATGAAATTAGTATCATTTTTATAATTTTGTTTTATCATATTAATATAATATCTATTATGTATTTCTCTCTATCCACTACGAAAAACAATACAGTCGTTAGTGCATTCTCTGGCCTACCGCCTCCACAATGTGACGTATTCTATTTTTTATCACCTCCAATCATAAATGTTAATGATGATATAATGAATAGATAAATATTATAAATGTAATATAACAATTATAATAACATATAAATTCAAAATATTATTTAATTATAGTCTCATTCATTGATAAACAAAAACATTAATCGTGTGTACATACAAACTATCTCCTCTATGACCAATGAGTTTCATTTTTATTCATCACCTAGTTGGATTTTAAAATATATATAACACATAAAAACTATATAAATAAAACTATTAATATTATTTATATTTTGAAACTATTTCACAATTATTTCTACCATGGTCAATGTATATAATGTTTTATAGAAAAACTCCCTATACAGCCTCTTAAAACTGATGAATGAAACAAAAACATTGTTATAAATAAATAAAATAGAAAAGTTAATGTAACTTGGGAAATTAAATATAGTTAAATAAATTTATTATCTAGATAATAAAACTAATTTAATTATTTTTTAATTTACTCACATGTGCAAAATGAATCTAGAACAAGGTAAGGGTTTGATCTCAATTTCTCTTCATAGAGACATGTTTCAATACAATGCCCAAATTTGTTGTTTCTATAGATTATATCTTTATGAAGAAATTATTTTTGAATATTCCATGATTTAATAAATTTTATTTATAAAACCATATAAATTTAAATCTTCCAATGACTTTTGATTCAAAAAAATCAATATAGCAATAAAGGTTTTTATCTTAAATTTCTCTCTTTCAGACATGTTTTGTATTATCCACCTAATTTCATTTATGTTTTATAAATACCATATAATTTATATGTTTTATAATCAAATAAACTTTATTCATGATCTTTTATGTACAATTTATAGGTCTCTCCCCTTTATATTTTTTGATTTTAATCCACCAAATTCGTAAGGTTTCTACTTTGAACCTCATTTTAAAATAGACACCTCTCAAATATGATGACCCATTTGGAGAATTTTTTTATACATAAATTATAATATCACAAAAATATTATTCTCCACTAGTTACCCTTTCTTATATTTCTCTAATATTTACCTATATTTCAAATGATATTTTTATAATATTTTAAGGTGATGTGGTTTTCAAGAAATAAATAAAAGGGAATACCTTTTATGCTAAACTCTGTATTTTTTTGTACATACATTTATCAATTTAAAATTTTGAAAATTTTCATTTTCAAAAACCATTATCTTATTTGAAAAATGTTTTAAATTGATATCAATTAATGTTTTCTATATGGTTAATTTTTAACAAAAATAATATATTTTGATGTTTTTTTTTGAATGTATCCTTCAACCATCATTGTCATTTTATTCGACAATTACTCTCTATAATTCACATAAATTTTAAAATAAATTATTTTTTAATTGTTTCTAAAATATTCTTTTGAAATTCTTTGGTAAATTAATTCTATTTATTATTACCAAAGTGATTTTATTTCAATAACTGTTAATGAAATGTTTCTCATCTAATTCAACATCCATTGACATATCTTATGAATGATGGATGATATTAAAAAAATGATATCATCCACCTTATTTACATAAATTTAATATATGTCTATATATTATATCATAGTAATGATACATAATTTCTTTTTTCTTTCTTATTCATTTTTTTTTCATAAATATAAAAAATCTACAATGTCCTTCCTCGGTGAGTACAATATTATTAATTACATTGATTAAAGGGTGTTCACATAGATTTGATGAATTTATTGATTGGGGGACTTATATTATTATCCATATACCCTTTATCAATATCATGTAATTATAATTTGTGTTATTATATATATTGAATTTTATTTAACTAGATTGTTTCTTGGCATGTTGAATGAAACCCATTTTATTTCCTTGGTTTCCATATGATGTGTTAAATGATTTATTTCTTATTGAGTATATATTTATGGATATGTGATATGTAATTTCATTATAAACCAAGTATGATTAGTTCCATTATAATCCATGGATTGGTGGTTCCATTATAAACTGTGTATGATTGGTTATATTATGAACCTTAGATAGGTTGTTCTGTTATAGCCCTCCAATACATTGGTTAAATCCTTATATCTAATGAGATGATATGTAAGGTATTAAAGAGTGGATAATATCAAACATGGGAATTTTACCAGTGTTATTATGGGAATTGGGAGTGAACCCAATCCACCATGCGACTTTTTTCACATTATGACTATGGTCTTGGTAGTGACCCTTGACTTATGTTTATGATTTGATTTATTATACTATTTCCATGACTTTACGATTTCGTGTTCTTATGATATCATTTCCTTATTCTATGTAATTACTCTTATGATCATCATGTTTATGATATCATGTTAGGCCTCTTGACACTCATATTATGTTATAGTTCAATGTTTATTCCCTTATTGGGCTTTCTAACTCACCCTTTCATTATGTATTTTCCCTAGGATACCATATGTAGTTTTAGAAGATCTATAGAAGATATGAGTTCTATGGGGAGCTAAAATTATATATTATTTTTTATATTTAATATGATATATTTTTATGACTATACTTCCAAATACATTTCACTTATTGATCCATGATTTTCATTAGTTGAAAATTATGTTAAGAATTGTAAAATAATATATTTTTCAAGCTTGGATCTCCATAGTAGCTACCAAATCAACATATTCATATTTTTTAACAATATCATGAAAGATATTTATTTAAAAACCCAGGGATAAGTTTAAGGAAATATACTATATATAGGGTAACATCCTAAGGTTTTGGTATATTATAGATTAGGTGGTTTTCGATGAAATTACATCCTAATCTAGATTTTTGGAAAGTGGGTATAGGCTTTGTGTGACACCCAATTTTTTTATGAGAAATATTTTTTTTATGTTATATACATCATCAAAAGAATCTTTCACTACACATAACACTATCTTGGCTTTCTTTACACGCAATCATGACCTTTCTCGATAGCATGCGTTGTATGCAATACCAAGTTTCACTAAAAACGATATGCTATTAAAATATTATTAAAACTAGCCGTTATGAATAGTAATACCCACTTTTTTGAAATTTTATAAATTTTATCTTTCAAAATGGACTTCATTTTTGGATTCGGAATATCGAAATTAGCCTCAGGTAAATTTTTGATATTTTTCTGAAAACGTTAATTTTTGATGAATAGTGAAAACACTGGGTTACTATTTAAAAACCAACTTTTTATTTATATAATCATTTATTTTATTTAAATTTAATTTAGGTAAAAATTGATACATAATTTCTATATAAGTTCAAAGTAATTCATTGCAGCCATTTTATAATAATTTTAGATATAAAAAAATTGTATTGAACCTTTCACCGTCTTTTACCCACCTCCTAGGAGAATTTGAAAATTTCCATAGAACTTAATTTTACCGCTTCTGTGAGTGGAATTTTGAAAATCCGAGAGACATGGTTAATATCAAGGAATAAATGTGGTTCAATAAGATAAAAATAATTTTTGGTGAATTGTAACTTTTTAATTTTATTTACCATGGTTAAAAGTAAATAGGGTAATTAAGGGTAAAAATGATATTATTATTACCCTAAAACATGTCCAAATTCTATTGGATAAGTGTAATTCGACCAAAAAAACCATACAGATAAAATATTACCCTTTAGGTCCACTTGGATTTGATTAAGACAATTATTATTATTTTATTTAAAGAAGAGTTAAAATAGATAAAATCAAAGTTTAATAACTAAAACAGTTTTTATATAGGGTTATAAATAAGATAAATTCTACTATAAATATTCATTATAAATATATAAAATATTTCTTACATAATGTTACTTTATTTCTAATTTTTAGACTTTAAATAATTTAATTTATTTATGACACAATGAAGATGCAGTATTTACCTTATTAAAGAAATATTAACATAATTGATATTATAAATACCCAAATAAATGTAATTTGAGACTTTTCATGAATTAAACTAATTTTATAGGCTAATATGACATATTATTATTGATTTAATTTACTTTGTTTTAACTAATAATGTTGTTATGATTTTCACAAAAATCAATTACCAAATAGTGTCAAAATTGACATAATTTTTTTTAAAAGAAATATTATATTATTAATTGTTATTTTATTCCTAAAAATATTAGGTTCGGCCAAATGACTTATATAAGGTTATATATATTAAAAATTAACCACTTGGGGTTCGTTTGGAATGTTATAGTACGTTTATTAATCAAATAGTGTAAGAAAACAAGAAGACACGGTAAAAGATAAATTATTTAGCTTAGAGTTAAATCTAAATGATAATGTTAACATGGTAACCTAAAATTATATAAAATATATTGGTTGAGAGTATTTAGATCCATAACCACATTATCTTTGAAATAAGTCACTTTTTAGCCATTATAAACTGAATATGACTTTATTATAAAATAATATTTTATGTTTTTTCTAAAGTGCCCCTCTCCTCCCTTATAAAAGGGGACCTCCTCCCTCTCCCCCTCACACCACTTTGAGCCTTCATGCTCGGCCAAACCCTACCAATTTCCCTTCTAAACTTCCCTAGAAACATCCTATAGGTCCTGGTCTTCTTCAAAGACCATATTTAGTTCTCTAAGGGGAGGTTAAGAAGAGGCGCTTCAAAGAAGTGGTAATGTATGTTACTGATTATTTCAACTTTATTTCTTCTTATACTTCTTCTTATTTAGTTGTATCATTTTGAAGTAATAACATCAGTATCACTCATATACTAATATGTTATTATAAATATGAAACAACCCTATTTCACCTTCTATTCATCCTATGCAAAAAAATCATTGTGCGTGCGTACGTACGGAATACCGTCTCCACGCTGTGGTGTAATTTGTTTTCCACCACCACCTTACTTGGATGGGTATAATGGTGTAAATAATAACCATATATGATTATTTTAAATTTATATTGATTCTGAAATAGTATACACTTCAATACAATTCCACGATCATGGGAACAATATCATCACTTGTGCGTACGTACGGCCTACCGTCTCCACGATGTGATGCGACTCGTTCTACATAATCTTAAATGAATAATTATTATATAAATGAATTGAATGAATAAATATGATATATATTACACTAATATAATTCTTTAAATGAGGTATCTATAACCTAAAAATAATAATAAGAATTTATTTGACAAAACATGCATAAGAACAAAAGGCAATAAACACCCGAATAACAAGTGACAATGAAATATTACTAATACGAAGCTAAAAATATGACCATATATGATATCATAACTATGAGTAAGATTCTATAATAAGTAAATAACATTATTTAAATGATTATATAGGAGGTTTGGACACGTACGAAGCAAATCGGACCTAAGGTAAGGGAAAATCTCACAATCTCATTTTTATCTGAGATTGTTTATACTTTAGAATTTATTGGGGAATATTTATCATCCACATCCATGTTTCCTCAATATGTAATATTTTTTATATCCTCCAATAATTTTTTAAATAAAATTTGACGCATTGGTGAGTTTTTAGTAAAATATATGAAATGAATCTTTTGTCGTTTTTAGTACGAGGTACTTTTTGACTTTTCCGGCCAAAGTACGAGAACAATTTTTTTTAACTTAAACGACAGGAATGGATTTTTATGATTTAATATAACATTATTTCCATGAAGCATCCTTTACAATTTTTCAAGTTTATTTTTAATCAAATTATTTTAGTTTAAAATTGTATGACATGTTAAGAAAGGAAAAATGTTTTTGAAGTAGAAAGGATATTTTCCTCAGGAATGGAGTTCAAGTGTGTTATCAAAATTATTTTCCATCTAATATAGGGTTCTTTTTGTATCCCTATTTTTATATTTATTTGATTATGTTATGATGGAATTAATTTTATGATGTCCTTTTATCTTATATAGATTATGTTATGATGGCATGATGTTTAAGAATCCAATTTTTATTACATGGGTTATGCTTCGATGTATGATTTAAGATTTTGTGGCACACATAAGATTGGTTTCATTATGAGATGGGTGGGACCTATATATCCTTCCAATTAATTGGGTAAAGATTTATATCTCATGAGATAGACACGGAAGGAACGACAGGTTAATCCGGTTCAGTGATACAGGACTGAAATGAGGAGTGAACTCGGTTCTGAAATGGACTTTGTCCACTAAGATAGTCTTGGAAATGAGTCTTGACTACTAAGAAATGATTCTCTATGAATATGTGTGTATTCCAAAAAGTTACATGCTATTATTATTGGGATTACATTTCACTAATATGATTTATCCCCTGTTATGGAATTACGATCTCTTTTGCAGGTTAATATTTCCAAAATGTTATGTTCTTAAGAATATGATGTGATTTATATTTTTTTTGTCTACCCTTACTGAGAACTTGAGCTTTCCCTTTTGTATGTTTTCTTTTCCCAAGGTCAGGAAGAAGGTTATTAAGTAATATATTCCAAAAGGGACTCTATATATGATAATATAAAATGGAGACAATGTAGATGATTTATGAACCAGTTGTTTATGTTTCCCAGTTTCTAAAGACACTATACCTATACGGTCCTTTCAGGGTTTTGTTATATGTTCTAATAAGTGTGCTTCAATTTTAAAGTAATAAAAATGTATTTAAATTATGGCTCATTATAGTTGGTATCAGAGGAAGGGTATAGTCATCCTTTGGAAACTAGGATGTGAATGCCTTAGTAAGAACCCTAAGGTTAGATCTAAGAATAGAACACAATATTAGTGTTTAAGAAATGGCCATGAATAACCTATGATAATACCTTAAGTGTGAAATTTAATTCTTGATTATGTGGTTTTCCTATTATAATTAGTGTTGCTCACACTATTCTTCTTGGTTTTTGTCAATGGCTTGAACCCGAAGGAACTGTGTTAATGTAGAATCTGATGGGCAATGCAATGATTGTCCCACTGAGAAACCAAACATTATGGGAGCTGGAATGAAAAATCTTATTGCCATGATCACACAACTTTCTCAAGCTATGAATCATGTCGGACATCCAAATGAGAAAAGTAGGAGAAACATTCTGTTGATTCCTTCATGAGGCATCGTCCACCCTCATTCAGTTGGTCTAATGATCCATTAGTGGCTGAGAAGTGGATCAGTACCACTGAAAAGATATTTTCAGTTATTCAATGTTATGAACATGATAAAGTTATCATAGCAGTATATCGTTTGGAAGGTGAAGCTGACCAATGGTGGAATCTTATCAAGAATACGAGGCAAAGGGATGAAATTTAATCCATGTAATGGGACAAGTTCAAGAACTTATTTTTCAATAAGTACTTACCTCTTATTCTTCGAACAAAGATGGAGAAGGAGTTTCTTGAACTGAAGCAAAAGGATGACGAATCTGTTGGTACCTACGAAGAAAATTTTACAAGACTTTCAAGGTATGATTCTAGGATTATTATCCAACCTGAGAGTAAGGTCGACCGATTCTTAATTGGCTTAAAACCAAGTGTTTGATGGGTGTTATCCATAAGGGACATCAATAGCTATGAAGAAATCGTTTGATGTGCTCTCAAGGTTGAGATGGAGATTGGAGTAACCCATTAGTCATATGGGTTTGATAAGAAGAGGAAAATGGAATTCAAAGAGAAATCTAAAGTGCACACTGAAAAGAAGATGAGTTTTCCCTTATTCTCAAAATGTGGAATGAAACATAGAGGGAGTTTCCTTAAAGTGACAAGTAAATGTTTCTAATGTGGAAAAGAAGGTCATCAGGCATTTTAATGCTGCAATGATGAGAAGAAGATGTCTAGTGATGCGAACAAAGAAAAGGCTACACAGAGTGCACTTCCTACACTTTAATATTACAAGTGCAAGGAAATGGGGAATTATTCTGATCAATTCCTTAATCTAATGGTTTTTGAAGATGACCGATGTCGACAAACTCTTAAGGCTAAAGACAAAGGAATGTCACATGAAATTTCTATCAGCGATGTGGATTACTATAACGAAGTGGTGAAAGGTACACTTACTATCCTCTATAAAGTAGAAAATGTTTTATTTGATTCTGGATATACCCACTCTTTTATTTCTAAAGGTTTTTCTAAGGGTATCACCATATTACCTCAGCAGTTAGATATTGAGTTAGCTGTGACAACTCATAATGGCACAACAGTCACATCAAAAGTTTACAATTCTTCTCTGATTGAAGTTTGTGGGAAAGTGCTTCCTGCAAATCTTGTGAACCTTCCAATAGTGGAATTTGATGTGATTCTTAGCATGGATTGGCTTTATTTATACGGATCTTATATAAATTTCCAAAGAAAGGAAGTCACATTTCATATTCTTGATCAATCTATGATCTTATATCGATGCAATGATGAACATAACCTTCGGGTGGAAATTTATTCCATATTATGGGTCATGATTCCACAAAATTAAGTTTATTTATCTCAAATGGTTGGAGAGAAACTCAGGATTAAGAATATGCCCATTGTACGAGAGTTTGATGATGTCTTTCTAGAGGAATTTCCAGGACTTCCACCAAACCGTGAAGTTGAGTTTTCAATTGAACTCATACTGGGTGCTTTACCTATTTCAAAGACACCTTATAGAATGGCCCCAATTGAGTTGCAGGAATTGAAGAAGCAACTCCAAGAGAATCTTGATAAAGGATTCATACACCCTATTGCATCACCTTGGGGAGAACATGTTCTGTTTGTTAAAAAGAAAGATGGATCAATGAGACTCTGCATTGATTATCGAGAACTTAACAAAATCACTATCAAGAAAAAATATCCTCTCCCACGCATTGATTACTTATTTGACCAACTACGCAGAGCTCAATACTTTTCCAAGATTGATCTTCATTTAGGATATCATCAATTAAGGGTCAAAGGGGAGGATATTCCGAAGACAGCTTTTTGTACAGATTATAGACACTATGAATTTATAGTGATGCCATTTGGTCTTACTAATTCCCCTACTATCTTCATGGATCTAATGAATAGAGTCTTTAGAGACTATCTTGATTAGTTTGTGGTAGTCTTTATGGACGATATTATTGTCCATTCAAAGAGCAAGGAAGAACATGAAGATCACTTGAGAATTGTATTGAAGTCCCTGAGAAATGAGAAGATTTATTTCAAATTTACCAAGTTTGAATTTTGGATTCAAAAAGTTACATTATTGGGTCACATAATCTCAAAAGAGGGGGTATCTGTGGATCCAGAAAAAACAGAGGATATCGATAGATGGTCGAGACCTACAACAGTAACCGAGATCCAAAGCTTTCATGGTTTTGCTGGATATTATAGACGTTTTGTGAAAGATTTTTCACGATTATCTAATCCACTCACCATGTTGACTTGAAAAAGAGTTAAGTTTGTTTGGATGGAGGAGTGTGAAGATAATTTCATGGAGTTAAAAATTAGATTATCCGGTTCACCTTTACTCACACTGCCTTGTAGTGGAGAAAGGTTTGTGATCTATAGTGATGCATCCAAGAAGGGACTGGGGTGTCTTCTCATGAAAAACGATATGGTGATAGCTAATGCCTCACGACAGTTGAAAATCTATGAGCAAAATTACCCAACTCATGGATTGGAATTAGTTGCGGTAATATTTGCATTAAAAAATTAGATGCATTATCTTTATTGTGAAAGGTGTGATATTTATACGGATCGTAAAAGTTTAAAGTATATTTTTACACAAAGGGATCTTAATATGCGCCAAAGAAGATGGTTGGAGCTGATTAAGGATAACGACTACTCAAATCATTATCATCATGGGAAAGAAAACAAGGTGGCAGATGAATTAAGTTGACAAGACCATGCTAGCTTATCCATGATGAGGATCACAAAAGATCCAATATTTATTGATTTACAAAGGATGGATCTTTGAATTATAATGGAAGGGGAAAATCTTATCTTTCTCAAATGAATATTCAACCATCTATACATTCAAAGATTACAGAAGCACATAAAGAAGATGTAGAGTTACAAAAGAAGGTTTGAAATGTTCCTGAATTTCACTTTGATTGTGATTAAATAATAAGGTTCGGGAATAGGGTTTGCGTTCCTACCATCCCAGAATTAAAGAAGGAGCTTCTGGATGAGGATCATAGTTCTTCATTCTCTATTCATCCTAGAAGAACGGAGATGTATAGGGACCTGAAAGAGTACTTCTGGTGGGATGGCATGAAAAGAGAATTTGTTGAATATGTCTCTCAATGCTTGGTTTGTCAGCAAGTTAAAGCTGAGAGACAGATGTCTAAGGGAATGTTACAATAATTACCCATACCCGAATGGAAATGGGAAAACATAACTATGGACTTTGTCACCGGAATTCCTAAAAAATCAAAAGGAAATAATGCTATCTGGGTCATAGTTGATCGTCTTACAAAGTTGGCACACTTCATTGCTATTAGAGAGGATTTATCTCCTGACCAGCTTGCCAGGATATATATAAAGGAAGTTGTAAGATTGCATGGAGTACCCCTTTCCATTATATCTGATCTGGATCTCAGGTTTACCTAAACGTTTTAGAGAATTCTTCATCACGTACCCGAGTGGTAATGACTCTTTCTTGGCATCCAAGAGACCCAGGTTCAAAAACGGGTGGAGGTGAATTTCTAGGATACTGTAGCAGTACTCTAGCAGTTACTGTTCGGTACTGTACCAGCTGGAACTATTCACCCGATTTGATCCTTCGGGCCACCGGTTTGGGCCTATGGGTCTCCAAGTTCTTCGGGTCATCAAAGGTCTTCGGGCCACAGGGCCTTCGAGTTATATAGACCATGGAGTATCCCAGTTCACATAGAACAGGCCCCGAAAGAGGATCAGAGCAACAGGAGTAGCAGCCACCAGATGCAGAGCTAACCAGATTGGAAGAATGAGAGGGTATGGCAGTCATCATCGGGACCAGGTACCGTGAAGCTTTGTACGGGGCAATGCTAGCCGATCAACAATGGAAGGTGAGGAGCTAAGGCAATAAATGATGCAAGACACTGGGGAGGGGAAGTTCTGGTGGGCTGGGCCTACGAGTCATGTAATGGGCATGGTATGCCTCTGGGCCTTCAGGTTATGTATTGTGGGTCATGTCGGGCCTTGTGCCTTGGTCCTACAGGTCATGTACGGGTTCTCCTTCAACCCTTAAAAGGAGGATTATATGTAATAAAATAAAAAATAAGGCCTTCAGGCCATTCGGGCTGGATACAGAGTTGCGTTTCATCACTTCTTATCATCCTTAGAAGGACAGTCAGTCTAAGAGGACAATTCAAACTCTAGAAGATATGTTAAGAGCTTTCTCTATGGATTTCAAAGGTGGTTGGGATCAAAACCTACCTTTGGTGGAACTTTATTATAATAATAGCTTTCACTCCAGTATTCAGATAGCTCCTTATGAAGCTCTCTATGGAAAGAAATATAGAACACCAACTTGATAGGATAAAGTTGGGGAAAGAAATCTATTAGGACCTGATCTTGTTGATGAGATGGAGGAATAGGTTCGATCTATTCAACAACACATAAGGGTAGCTCATAGTTGACAAAATATTTATGCTGACAATCGAATATGGAAAAATATTTTAATTTGTGGTAGTATGTGGTCAATAAATGTCAAAAAAGTATGATTTATGGAAGTTTAATTAGGAATTAGACCCTTATATCTTGGTTTAACCCTCAGAAAACATGTTTAAACCTAAAACTTGGTGATAAATTTTGTATTGTTTTCTCTATTTATTATGAAAAAAATTAAATCTAACTCATTACAAAAATTGGACATGATTAAAAAATATATTAAATAATATTTTTCAATTTCAATTATTCAAAATTTTAGAATTTAATTTAAAATTAAACCCTTTAAAATGCAATGAAAAGTGGTTTCCATAAAAAAAATGTTTTTCTTATGTATCAATAGTTTTTATAATAAAATATGAATTAAAAATTGATTTAAAAAAAATTAATTATATTATTCATAATTTAAATAAAATAATTTTACTTTTAAACCATTTTTATACTAAATGTAACTATATGAATGAATGACATGGAAATACAATTTTCAATAAAAATTAGAAATGTTTCCCTATTCGTCAAAAAAATAAATCTTTTCAGAAAGTTATCAAAATTTAACTCTTAAATACTTTAAAAATAATGAATTAAGAAATTAATATACTTTTTTAAAATAATGTTTCAAAAATTAATTATATTATGGACTCACAAAAAATAATGAAAACTAGTTTTTTGGAAAATGTAATTTTAATGCATATAAATACTTTACTAAAAAATATGTAATTATTTATCAATATGTTTTATTTATCTAAATAATTTATATATAATTTTTCAAATTTATTTATTATTATTCACTCCTCTTATATGATAGAATTTTTATAATGGATTAATATATAATTGTTCATTGGCACTCAGGTTTTCATGAATCAAAAGTAATCAATGAAATTTAATTTATTTGAAGAGAAATATATCATAAAATATTGAGGTGCTATATAAAGATTTCTATAAATAACTAGTAACTTTAGGTTATATAAAAGTGATATTATCATCTTAATAAATAAACAATAACTATAGAAGCATAAATAAATAAACACTATCAATCTTGAAGTTCTAACATGACACCTAGGATTAACAATACCTTCTCCATCCATTGTCAGATTGTCTTGAGCACATCACATAGTTGTGCTAAGTAATAATATTCTCAAAGACCATATTATAGGATGTGAAATCACTAATTAAAATGTTTATAACACACAAAAATATCAATGTATCCAAAATATAATTGATTCCTTGGGCAATGACCATAGGAAACTAAGAATATCAGTCTCACAGTCAATTACAAGGAAAATTCCTTGAAAATCAAGTGCTAATCATAACATTTATTACATGGATAAAGTAAAAGGCAGTCATATATACCCATTGGTAAAATCCTGGTAAAATGGGAACTCTCTATAGACACAAAGTACAAATCTAAGTGGATTTTACTAGGAATTTCTAATATATTTGCATTATAGCAGAATCCAAGTGGATTTCCTAGGTAATTCTAACAGTATCCTGCTCAATAGCTAAATCCTAGGCTATTATCCTAAAGAATTATTTTGAGTTAAATAGTGAGTAACCGCATATATGTTCTACTTAAAATATTTATGGTAGTTCATACCTAATGTACTATATTATATAATACATCTTATAACAGTTTTTCATCCTCCCAACCCTATCCAACATAATAAATATTTCCCGCTCAAATGAGTAACATATCCTCATTAGTAACACCATTCAATTCTCATATAATTTTTTCTAGATCTATGGTGACACCCAGAATTAATACTATCTTTCCCTAGTACTACCCCACTCAATGGTCAAAATATCACTTGGGTACTTACAAAGTTCTTCAGAGTCTCATCATGGATGGATACCCTAAATGGGTTCCTCTATATCAATATTATATGTTGGTTATAGACTATAACTCAGAGGAAATAACATCCCTTAGTTCTAAAATAATCACAATATAGCCTCATTATTTTGATAGGATAAGCTTCACCACCATCGGCCTTAAAGTGTGGAATAATTCCCTTCTTACTTCATAGATCATATGAGGTCAGTCATCTCACCCAACTTATCTATAGTTTACCAATAGTATAACCCAGTCAGTACTCACTTCTGGGTAGGAGAAAAAAAATTTACCCATGATCATCTCAAATAGATTTATGCCTTTAAGGTTTATCAAGGATTCTACTTGCCCAATCCCTAGCCTATCCCTCTTAATTATCACTCACCTCTACATGATGGTCAATAAGAGAAACTATCACTATAGAATCTAAATCACACATGTAATATTTTATTTTATTCCTTTTATATACAACCTTAATGGTATATACATCTCAAAGAATGAATTTACAATCACAACCTTTAACATTGAAGTCCAGGGCATCATGTCATGGAATATGGTCCATCATGACCTTGATAATTTTTTCATTCCATTCATTGGAATTCAATTTCAACTAAAAATTTATATAATTTAAATAATCCAATTTTCTTCGGGTGTGACCACATATCACATGATTCATAAATAAATGTAATTTACTAAATTGGTTTTCATAGGAGACCACTTTTATAAGGATAGAGTTACCATCCCTTAAATTAGTTCGACTATCCTCACTAAAGACCACAAGAACTTATATTGTCTCCCAAACTCTTGTCTCAATCTAAGACACCAAATAAATAATTATAAAAAAAATTACAGTTAATTATTAATGTAATAATAATAACTTAAAAATTAATTCTATTTAAATATATTAATAATAAGTTCATAAAACTCATTGGTCAACCTTTTCTCCATCGATATGGAATCCAATTGCACATTATAGATCCATGGTGTGACCTAGGAACAGCCTTAAGAAAAATACATAACACTTGGAAACATCTTAATTTATTTTAAGAAAATAAAAACTATAAATATTCATATGGGGACATAACATCAATGGAATTATGTTCAATAACTAGTGATCCCCATCTTAGTACATCCTTTATCCGTATTGTGAAAAATACCCATGAAGAAAGATAAGTTCCACCATGGTCTAATGTAAATCATTAATAATCCCTAAAAATATTTCCTAAAATCAAAGAGGAACATAATATGAATAAGAGTGGAGTTTAAAAGTTTATGTGATTTACTTGAATATCTAAATAAATTTTACCAATAATATCCCAAATCAAAGGGGACTCGAAATAAAAAAGTGTGGGAACCTCTATATTTTTTGCCTAAAAGAGGGAAAATGTATGGGGAGAGAATTATTAAAATCATCAGGTTATAAATGGGGGATTTATAAAATTTAAAACCGAATCAGGTATCAAATATATCATTCATCACAACATTACCTAGGTCATGGTTTACCATCAAGTAGTTCTGAAGGATCCCTGACATGCCTAACCAAATAGTAAGGGATCTTCCCTGCCTTTTATTTTGGATCATCACCTCTTCCATTTGAAATGTTCAGTGCCACACTAAATCAACTATGTCCTTCTTAATTTTACACAACTAAAAGGCCTGAAAAATTATAATTTTATCCACCCTTTTAACATATAGTAAACCCCTATTCCACCACAACCATCAAGGGAATAATTCTCTCCATGACATGTGTTTTAACCTAGTCATTTCTTATGTGGGAATCCCCCATAAGATCATGGAACACACCAAAATATTTTTCTACTTGTAGTTCATCAAAATTCTCAAAAATAAAGGGATACAGAATGTTGGGTCTTACAGTTTTTCATAAGAGAGTCCCCTTCTCCAAAATTCCCAAGACCACTCACCATGCTCACCCAAAATTCATGGCCCCATGGGCTCGAAGAAAGCTAAAAATATTAGAACTAAATGTGTTTAATACCTATTTCTAATAGAGAAAAGACCATGGGATCCATGTGATCATCTGAGCAACTGAATTCTTATTAGGTTCTTATTACTATATAAACAAATCACTTTTGAGAAGTTCCAAACCTTTTAACTCCAATGTGAAGCTATATTTTCAAAACCACTCTTTATTTAATGTCCAAAATTCAAAATAACTCTCATTTTCACAACCCAGAGAATATATACGATTTTAAAAAACCTAATGTGGATAATATTTAATTCTAGGATCTAGATATAAAAAATAGGTTTGGTTATATTTATTAGAACCATAATAATTAAAATAAATGTGATTCTTCGACATGGGACCATTTTATCTTCGTTTAGGCTTATTAATGGGGACCCATAAACATGGAATTACCGTATAGATCATGTATGGTGTGACAAAACCGTTTCACAAAATAGAAACCACTCCAATCTACATAATTATAATATATGGTGGCCCCGGTCCCCTATTGTTTAAAACCATGCGATAAGAATTATATACTATGTAGTTAAAAATCCATACAATAGAGAATTGGTTGCTCTGAATTTTAGAGTATTTTTATGAGGAATTATTCTATACAGTTTAAATTCCTACAAAATTAATATGGTTATCCCAATTTAAAACTATAAAAATATATATTTATAAACAATGTATTTGGGGGAATGGATGATATGATTTTTATCGATTTTTATTAGGGAATGTGCTCCATTAGAGTATAATTTTTTATAAAATAAGTTATATATAATTCATGTTCTAGCTTCAATGGATTATTCCTAGTAATAGTTTTTATTCTCAAGTATAATACCAACTTACCTATTCTGAGTTATCAATGGAAGGGCTTCTAGTTTAATTCTTGTGAAACCCAGTTCTGATGAACTTCAAAAAATTTCAGTGTACTTAACCTTCTCTCATGAAGTCAATAGAGTTTATCAAGTATGATACGTGACTATTTTTTCTTTAAAAATTAGATCATAAATAGAATTTAAAAGGGAAGAAATATAAAATTCAATGGGAAATAATTTATATAAGTAATAAACTAGAAAATATGGGGTTTCTTATGTTGTAGTTTGGGAAGTGGTGAGATAATCATATAATGTTTTAAAGAGATTATATTTCTAATATATGTTCTTTTCCACTATCATTTGATGGATATGAGATAGTGTCTTATTAAAGAAAATTAGTTTTCTATTTATAGGTAGATGGTAGTGGGATGAATTATTAGAGTAGGTATTAAACTCCTGGTATAGTTTTATATGAGTAAAATTATAGAAGTCAGTATCATTGTCTATTTCGATTGTATAAGGGACTTCGTGTCTACAAATGATATTTTACATCATGAAGTTTATTAAGACCTTTTTCACAACCACCATTAAATTCAATGTTTTTTAATATTTATAGACTTCATCATTCTTAATAAAGATAAACTTGTATTACCTAACTCTGGATAGAGGTTATAGACCCATGAAATATATCCCCCTAATGGTAAATATCCTGAAGTATTTAGTAGTGTGACATAACTTTGTGGGTTGTTTAATGATGCCCACATGGGTTTGAAATTCATGATACCTCTAAGTGAATTCTATGTAATTTTTCATTATTTATGGAAAAAATATCCAATCTTTTTAATCTTGTATAAGAGTATGTACCCTAATTGATTAGAAACACAAGAACCGGCATATAAACTCTATATGTATAATATAAATATGATTATGAAATTTCATATTATCATATACTTTATTTCCCGATTATTTTTTGAGAAATGGTGATAATAATTATGTGAACTATCACCACCACAAGAAATGAACATCATTTTTCATTATCAATAATCATGTTAAAGTTTTATAATATATTTAATACATAAAAATTATATACATAACAATATTAATATTCTATATATTATAATAAAATTTTAAAATTATTTCTATTATGATTAATATACATAAGTATTTATAGAAAAATTGACCAAAAAACCTCAGGTAACCTATTCAAGAAAGATAACTACACTATAATTAATAAAATATGATATCTAAAGAACATTGGAATAATAAATACTATTTAATAATGTTCTTAAGTAATTATCTAATGAACTTAATTTAATTATTATTGAAGTTACCCATGTTCACATAATGAATATAGAAAAAATTATTCGTTTCACCACAATTTATGTTCATTATGACTAGATTTAATTTTTTAAATCAATTTATTATTCATATTGTGTATATAAAACCAAATAATGTATCTGATAATAGTCCATGATTTAATGAACAATATTTATAGAACCATATGAATTTCAATCTTCTAATGAAATTTGATTCCAAAAATTACTAAAGTCATATGTTTTTTCATAATAAATTACCCTTTTTGATACTTGTTTTGTATGATGATTCAATTTTATTTTAAGTGGTATTAATTCCACATAATTAATATTTTTTATCATATAATAATATATATTCATGAAATTTTATTTTCAATTTATATATCTCTCTCCTTTAATAGTTTTTATTTCAACGCCACACAAGTTGTAAGGTTTCTATGTTAAACCTTGTTTTAAAATTGTGACCTCTCAAATATGATAACCCATCTAAGAATTTTTGTAGAATTTATTTCTATGGTCATAATCATTTTAATCCAAAAAAATTATCCTTGGTTAGATTTTTATTCTCTTTTCCTTGTTTTCAATTTGATGTTTTATAAACTTCTTAAGAGATGTAATTTTAAAAAAAGTTTTATTTTAAAAAGAAAATAAAATTTATGATAAACTCCAAAAAATATTGGGTCATCCCTTTATCTATTTCAAAAATTATAAAAGGCCATTTTCAACTACCTTTATCTTATTTTTAAAAAAATAAATGAATTTTACTTAATGTTATCTATGTGGGTTTTATTTCACAAAAATAAGCTCTTTGGATATTTTTTGTGTGAATTTATCCTTCCACTATATATATCAATTTATATGAATCATATTATTTTCATACCATCTAAATTAAATAATTTTTATCC
Source organism: Viscum album (assembly GCA_963277665.1). NCBI lineage: Eukaryota > Viridiplantae > Streptophyta > Magnoliopsida > Santalales > Viscaceae > Viscum > Viscum album. Next base: position 35,981,170 of record OY728157.1, on the reverse strand, counting down.
TAATTTTATTAAATAAATATATTGAAATTCTTCCACAAAATCAAGGGTATTTATGATTTCCATTGTGATCTTATCTGAGAAACTCATAAAGAACTATCCTTCTTCTACATTAATATCCATTGATTTATATTTTGATTGATCAATGATATTAATTAAATGATACCATATATATTCTCTCTCAATATTTATTATGTATTTATTTCATATATTAAATTAATTATTAAAAACTACCATTTTCATTGAAAATCATTTTCAGTGTATAATCACAATTTGTTTTCTAATGTATTTCCTCTGGGATAACCTATTATTGATTCCTTTGATTAATGGGTGTCCACTACGATTTTATACATTGATTCATTTTTTAATTACATTATTAATTGTATTACCTTTATCTATATGGTAAAAATTTCATGTGAATTATTTTCTTTATTGAAAGATATTTTCCTAAAGAGTTACATGACGTGTTGAATGAAACCCATTTTAATTCCATGGTTATTTATAATGTTTTGAATGATTATTTTTCTTTTAACCCACATATACATCAATAAGTGATGGTTAGTTCCATTATAAACTATGTGTGGGTGGTTTCATTATAAACCAAGAATGAGTGGTTCTATTATAAACTAATGATTGATGGTAACATTATTAACATGAAATTGGTGAGTCTGTTATATCCCTCCAATGCATCAATTAAATATTTATATCACTAGAGATGATATAAATGGGATTATAATTTCAAACTAATCCACCGTGAGACTATTTCCTCTATTTTTATCAGAATTGAGAGTAAATCAAACTCACCATAGAATTTTTTCACTTTATGATTATGATCTTATCAATTAACCTTAAATTATGTTTATGATGTCAGGTCTTATATTATTCTTACATGTTTATGATTACATGATCAAATGATATCATTTCTTTATTCCACAATTCTATTCTTATGACCATCCTATTTATGATATCATGATATTAATCTTAAATCTCATTTTATGCTATATTTCCATGTTAATTACCTTTCTCAACTTTTAGGCTCACCCTTTTCATTATGTATTTTCCCCAAGATATTATATATAGTTTTAGAATATTTATTGGAGCTAATAAATTTTATTATTTTTAAATAAAGATAAAGATATTATTATTAAGATGTTGTATTTTTATATCTTTTATTCCAAAGAATCTAGACCTCTTCATCCTCAGTGTGTATTAGTTAGAAAAGTATATTATGAATTTTGAAATAATATGGGATTAAGTCTTCGGATTCCATAGTTGTTATCAAATTAAGGTCTTGAACTTTCTGGAGATTAGGAAAATATAACTTCAATGAAAAACCTAAGGATAAGTTTAATAAATAATCCTAATTATAGGATAACATCATTAGGTTTTATTAAAGTATGTAATATATGGTTCTCTTAGAAATTACATCCCTCACTAGATACTAGAAAGTGGATGTAGAATCTATAATTATTTTTCCTAAGGGTAATAAAATCATAGAAGGCATGTTGGGTATTAACTCAACCATGACCCGATGCTTGATAGAGAGATTGAACTTCACACCTTTCTAGACACTCATGGGGATATAATTTAATTAATCACAATATTTTCATGAGACATTATAAGGAATTTAAATATGTTTGGGGTTACATAACTGAATCAAAGAAGTTAAAATTGATAACATATATTGAAATATATATATCCATAAGTTATGGTATATATTAATTAATATGAATTATCTTGGATAAAAGAATAATTGGATTTTGGGATCTTATATTTCAATATTTTTCGGGTTTATTTAACTTTAATTATTTCCATGGTAATTTTATACCTCTATTATGAGGATTATATTAATAATTATGTGAGAAACTAACTCAAGTAGCAATTTTTAGCCTAGAATAATATAAGTTGATCTGTATATGATATATATTGAGTTATGAGTTACATTGTTTGAACTAAAAGAAATTTAGGATAATAAGTATGGTAAAAATCAATATAATTTAAGTTAAAAGAACAAATGAAAACTATATGTTACTCATATTGGTGGGTGTTGTTCATGAAATCAGTGGGAATAAGGTACACTTATCCTCCACTTAAGATTTGTGGATGCCCTATTGGATTCTAACCACCCTAGTATATCTTGTAAGCTTTCAATGAGAATTAATTGACCACCCAAATGATTTTATTATTAAAGGAAACATCTCATGGAAATATTACTATATCCATGTTAATGTTTAGGGAAATATGAATCTTTTTCTCATCTATTATATGTAATTATATTGATTATGGTAATGGATTAACTATTTCAAAATCAACTATATATTCACTAAATCATGTTCTGATTACCCATTACATCTTCATTGTACAAAAATGGATGAGGGAAGAGAATATAACTAGTAGTCACTACTGAGAGATCTTAGCATCATCGTAGGGGTAGAAGAAAAAATGGGTTATATTTATCATCATCTATTAATTTACCTCTACCACGTATAGACCCCTATTTAGCTAGAGAACATAAAATCACCATGCCAATAGTGGAAGTATACAAAAATCACATCTACTACTTCTACGAAACCTGAAATAATTGTGAGAAAGAAAATGGGGAGGCCTCCCTATGATCCTAATGCTAGAAGATGTTCAAGAATGAGGTTTAATTCCGCAGAAAACACGAGATAATGCATTTTATTTGGGAAATATTTTTCATCTTAGAAGGTCATGTTTTGACATATGAAGTGCCTCCTAGAGTGGACATGGAAAAGTGTCCATACCTAACCAACGTTCGTCAATATGGTATTTAAGGATTGGTTATTACATGGATCAATACAGTATCTAATCAAAGATATTGGTGGTAATATTTTAAAAAAAATTATACAGGTGATATATATTTTGGAAAGGTTATAGGACAATGTAGGGGAGGTAGATACTTGAGAAATGGATGAAAGTGGTCTAAATGTGGATCTTAATTCCTTATGGGTAGAAGGATAATTATTTATCATGTTTATCATTTGACCTCAACCTCTCTCTAGTGATTCCAATTTGAATATATTTAGGCTATAATATATGTATGTGTGTTGTATGTAAAAATATATTCATTTTTAGATTCAATAATTTCTAAAATAGGGAGTTATATTTCATAGAAACTTTTCCTAATATATCACTAAAAGACTCACTACAAAATCTAGAGAAAATAAAATAACTTATAACACCAAAAATTGATAGGTATTTTACTCAAATAGTTGGGAAGAAACCCAATATAGATATATGGTTATAGGTGAGTTTCCTAGCCTTATCTACATTAGTAATTTTACAACCCTGATCCATTTATTCCTTATGAATACCCTTATATTTTTTATGTAATAATTAAATTTTTGAGGATGAAATTTACATAAGGATAGAAGTATTTAACAACCTTGTATTTTAATATAATTTATTCTCTGATTAAATAAATTTTTTTGATGCCTTTCTCAACACCCAACGTTGAACATACAAGAAATCATGTTATATTTAGAAAAAATACAAATATTTATGTATGATCATTAAAACAAAGCTATTGAATTATATGTAAGGAACAGTAGTAACATATTTATAAAATAATTATAGAAATAAAATAATGGATACTTTTAATATGAATTAAATACAATTACATTATATAAAATGACTAATAATAATATTTATTATTCAGAAATGTATTTTTTAAAAGAAACTCCTTTTTATGCGATATGTGTTTTTATTAAAATATTTTTTTGGTTGATGATGATAAATTATTTTTGATCTTAATCATTGGTTAACAATAATTTAGTTGTTAAATAGTATGAAATATGAATAAAAATAGTTAGTATTTGAAAGTTTATTTTTATAATAAATAAAGGTTTTCATTATAATTTATTGTTTCTTGAAAAATTGAATTTTGATTTGTCAAAAAATAATATAATTTATGGATTTATTATATTAATAATATCATAAGGATAAATTTGTGGGTTTTTTAAGATAATTTATTTTTAGGGGAATAGTAAAAAAATGATATTGCTAAAAACTATCACTTTTGTACTATTAGAATTACATAAAAGTTTAATAAAGACTTTATATATGAAAATCTATATGTATATATATATATGAAATTAAAATCATTTCAAAATACATATTTTAATTTATAAAACACATATTTAGCATTTTTGAAAACTCAAGTAATATTTCACACTAAAATTTGTTTTTGAGAACTTATAAGAAAAATTAGACTTTACCACTTCTTTAAATTAAATACTAAAAAATTAATTTCAAATTTGAGTTCAAAAAATAAAAATTATATAGCATGTTCAATATAAATTTTTTTGGAATAACAATAATATTGGTAAGATTGATGATAATTACCACAATAATGGTGAAACAATTATTTTAAAATTATTATTGTATTAATATCTGGGAGCTTCTACTGAATCAATTAAATTGAAATCATTTTAATAATTAAAATAATATTAAATATAAATACATACATAAATAGATTAATAAAAATTTAAATACTAATCAATACTAAATAAGACTAAGAATCCATAATTGTCAAAATTGGATTATTCTAACAAACTAGGTTTTCTATGTATTTTCTATCTTAATTTAAAGGTTAAATTTATAATTTTTAAAAATGAATATTATTGAATAGAGTTTAAATTTAGTTTCATATAACACTAATTTTTTTATATTCCTTATTTTATATTTTTAATATATCATAAAATCACTTATGTAAGAAACTGGACCTTCTTTTCAGGTATGTTTTTCCTTTTTCTGGAGTTTTTGAGAATAGAGGAGTTTCAGGAAATTTTTGAAGTACACACCATGTAATTTATAATACACATCGTGTACTTTGGTGTCACTCGAGGTGGTGTGTTGGCCATGTCATGACCATGAACACGGCCATGTAGTGGTGATGTGGAGGCTGCCTAAAGTAGAGTAAGGAAAAGTAGAGTACACACCGTGTACTTAGTTTTTTTCATTAAACGCATTGGGGTTGCGTCTTAACCTTAGAACTATCTTCTTCTCCAGATTCTTAGAATGAGAGCATCCCGTACGGCCGTGAACCTCCTCCGAGCCCCCGATCCTCCCTTCATTCTCATAATCAACTGTCATTGATTGATTTGGAACCGCAGCGGTAATCTCTTCCTTCTTCTAGAGCATCGTTTTCCAATTCCTCCTCTTTTCCAAGTTATCACTGTTTGAAAATTTTGTGTGTTTTCATTGATCTATGACATTATAAGGAGATTCAAGCCGCTTGGTTCAAGTATATCGATCTCCTAGAATCATGGTAGGTGGTTGTTCCTTTCCGTTCAAAATATTTGAGTTTTATTTGCAATTTCCACCAATACCCTTGAATGGGGTATTGCGTGTTTACTGTTTTTCCCTTGTATTTTCCATGCCTCTCTTGTATTCTTGTATAGAGTTAATTTTCTTACGTATGAGGATAATTGATATGCTTTAATGTTTTGCCTGTGCCTAGTTCTGTTTATGACCTTTTGGTCTTGTTCAGCCTTTGGCTGTTATACCTGTTTTCCATGCCTTGTGACCGTATGATGGAGTGTTATTCCCGGACATGCTTGTTATGATGTAGAATGGTTATCCAATTAGATATGTAGGTTTAATTTGGACTTATAGAATTATTATGCACTGACTGGAATGGGGTCGTGAGAACCTGATGCTAAAGAATATAAACGGTTAGACTGAGTGAGCTTCCTCAGAGAGTCTTGGACATTATAGACTATAGGGGATAGATCGAATGAGCTTCCCAGGGAGTCTTGGATATATTAGACTACTGGAGGATGGACTGAGTGAGCTTCCTCAGAGAGTCTTGTGATTTATATATTGTATAGGGGTAGACCGAGTAAGTTTCCTCGGAGAGTCTTTGTTGTTTGAATTCCTAAAACCATTCCAGGATACAAGAGGAATTGACCGAGTGAGCTTCCTCAAAGAGTCTGTGATAGACCTGAGGTTATATGAGGAATTTACTGAGTTATCTTCCATAGAGAGTATCTAGAACTTGGGGTGATAAGGGGAATTGACCACATGATCTTTCTCAGAGAGTCCCTGACTACATTAGACCATTAGGGGAATTGACTGGGCATGCTTCTTCAGAGAGTCTTATATTTTCGTATGACCAAACCAAAGGGGTTAGGCTGAGTGTACTTCCGAGAGGGTTATTGGTACTTCTTCGAAAGGACTAGAAGGGGTAGCTGTGAGTACTTCCCTAAGGGATTCTTGTTTGTGGTTAGCTGCTTGCTTCACTACTGCTTGTTGATATGTGTATTCTTTGCTGTTGTGTATCATCTTGTTTACTTCTTACTGTCTACTGCTTACTATACTATTACCTACCATATGCTCACTGACTGTTAGGCATAGATCTTCGAGTGGATGCCAACTGATATTTAGTCTCACACCCTAATTGGGTCATGCTTTTGGGCCCAAACATATTATATTGATGTAGGTATAGACAAGGGAAAGTTCCCTTCGACTTAAAGTACTTGATTTCTTTGGATCATGAGAGAATGGGACCAAGCCGAGCCTTGCGATGCTGAGGAGTTGCTTATCTGTTTTTCCTATGTACTTTGTTTTAGTATTGTATTGAGCAGTTTGACTTGTTTGGATGCTTTCCTAGACATATATATCATGCATCATTTCATATATATATATATATATATGTGTGTGTGTGTGTGTGTGCGCTCCAGTTGTTTATTGTTTTAGCCTTCCATTGTTTACTATTGTTGTATATTTACTACATCCGCTATTGTATGTGTTGTTTACTTCCACTGTGTACTCTGCCAATGAGGGAATAGTTTCCCCAATAACACACCTAAGGCCCTTGTTGTTAGTCGGCAGCCTCTGGCATTCGGGGAAATGCACTGGAGGCCATGTGACCAACTGGGTACGGGGTGCCTCTGGGTGGCTTCCTGAACCGTGACGTTACAAAGTGGTATCAGAGGAATTGTTTTCTCTTAACATACTGTTTGGATCCTATATCCAGGTATATGATAGAATATGTACTTGCTAAGAAGTTGTGCCCGGGAGTATCTAACTCGTGTACAGGAAAAATCCAATCTACCTTGTTTATTGTAATTTATTTAGGTTTTGCAATTTTTATAGTTGATTTGATTTCACCGGTGGGTGATTCACATGCTTTGTGTTGTTACTATTGTTGTTATTGCGGTTCTATTTCTTTCTCAACCCGATGAGATGAGGGTATTCTATCTCATGCATCATATAAAAACTTGTTATAAATCACATGCCATGCATTCTTTCCAGGACATATTGGATGCATTAGCGATTTCATATTGTTGTGATAGACGTTGTGTAGATTATACATGCTGTTGTGATAGATGCTTTGATAGAATCTGTACTATTTGAAAGAGAAATTGTTTTTATAGTACCTTCCTTAGATGGACACCAAACATTGGTTCTTGAGGTGTATGGGCCCTCATGGACTAGAATTTTTTGGATCATTTCCTGGTTGTGTTGTTATAACTTGAATAAGATGCCAAGATTTGATTCACGGGGATTATGGGCCCTCGTGGATCAGAATTTGACACCTTAACTCTTGTTTTCTAGGCTTCAGAGCAGTTTCTTGAGCTACTTCCCTAAAAACCTAGAATACACGGCGTGTACTTCACGAATTCACGTCGTGTAGTTTTTTAACTGTGTCACTGACTCTGTGGGAAGAAACACGGGGTTGTGAAAAATATTTAGGAACACACGGTGTACAGTAAGTACACGCCATGTTGTGGTGACCGTGTGTCTACCTGTGTGACTAACGACACTGATGGATGAAACATCGACTATATACGTTGTGTCCTATTATCACACGTCGTTCGATGTAACCTAAGTACCAGGTCGTGTCACGAACAACACGGGTCAGGGAAAATATTCAAGTACATGCCGCGTTCTCAGGGGGCACCTCGTGTAGAGTGACCTGTGTAGCTGGCTGTGTAACAAAAAAACAGACCATTGAGACCTTATCTAGTACACATCGTGTCCTTTGTGAACACGCCGTGCAGTCTATAATTAAGAAGACCATGTGGGTTAGCAGTTTAAGGAGACTCGGGCAGGGGAATAGAGTTCAAGTACACATCATGTGTGGGGACAACACGTCGTGTGGTTGGGGTGTTACATGACCATTTGTGGCAGAAGTACACACCCATGTGAATGGATTAAAATAACACGCCAAGTATTTTTTATACATGTCGTGTAGTCATGTTTTGTAAAACTTAGATGTTTCTTTCTCCTGTTCCCCTATTGTACTCTTGTGTTCTCAGTCTTTTATAATCCGGATCTATGGTGCGCTTTTGACCTTTTAGAGAAATGCCACCGAGACATCATCTGCTTATACGTTGGATGCTAGACGGTGATCAGAGACTGGATATGGCCAATCCGGGACCTCCTACAGATCCTCCTATTGTGCCAGCCTTGGAACCAGTAGTTATACCAGTTGCAGGCGCCGATGCGCAGTTTAAGGAAAATATTATGAGGATGATTAAGACCTTACAGGGAGCGTCACCTCTTTCCCTATTGATGGAAGAGTTGACGTGGGTTTTTTAGCAGCAACATCCTCCCACATTCTCAGGAGAAGGAGGACCTCAGGCTGCAGAGTCCTGGATAGAGGCCACGCAGGAAATTTTCGAGCATCTGAAGATACCTCCAGATTAGAGGGTGAATATCACTGCCTATATGCTTCGAGACTCCTCCATGAGAAGGTGTGAGGTGGTCTCACAGCAATGGCGCCAGCAGAGTATGACTTGGTATGAGTTTCGATGCATCTTCTATGATTAATTCAACCCGGAGACCTTGAGGGTCAATCAAGCCTGGGAGTTTATGAGTCTAGAGCTGGGTACTCATTCTGTTATGGAGTACTCATCTCTCTTTACCGATCTTTAGCATTTCACATTGATTCCATCAGGTTATGATTTCTTCCTTACGCGGAAGTTCGAGGATGGTCTGAGGCACGAAATCTGCTCGCAGGTGAATATCTTTAGGTTGAAATTAATATCCTCTATCGTCAACCAGGTGCTGATCACGAAGCGCAATCTGAGGGATTCTGGATATGTGAGCCATGGTGGTTCGACCTCCAAAGCAAGTTTTGCTCCTACTAATAGCAGGAAGCACCGTAGGGAATCTTCTCGAGGAGATCAGAGTAGGCGGAATATATTTCGAGCATCCAGGTAGTATGCTAATAATGCAGGAGGAGCGAGCATACTAGGCCTCAATGCTAGAGAGACCTGATGGAGTGCCAATCTTGTAGAAATATGGGCCATCTTCAGCATTTTTATCAGATCTTCTCACCTACATCTGGTGGTAGGGGATTTTCTATGACCTCGCATTCAGGATATGCATCGCCAGTTTCTCACCAGTATGAGAACTGGAGTTATTTCGGCCATTTGTGCTGAGGTGGAGGTCGCAGCTGTGGTGTTCAGTCACCAGGTTACCAGTGACAGCAGAGTGGATCAGCTCGGAGTGGTCATCCAGGGTCGCAGGGTTGCGGTACAGGCCAGACTTTCGCTGTGGAGAAAACCCATCAAGAGCAGGATCCCAACCATTCTATAGTTAGAGGTACAATCTTAGTAGCCTAAGTTTCATCTTCAGATCTGTTCGATACTAGTGCTATACATACTTTTATCTCTGTTTTTGTTGTGGAGAGCCTTGGGCTCGACATCTTTTCTTCTACCGATACTTTGACTCTAGACACACCGTTGGGGACAAGAGCGGTTAGTGTACATCAGTGCAGAGAGTTCCCTCTTGAGGTTGTGGGGTGTCACTTTTTATGGGGCCTCTATGTCTTAAGGATGATGAGCTATGATATCATTATCATAATGTACTGGTTTGTCCCCTTCCAGGCAGTCGTCGATTTCTATCACTGTAGGGTGAGTTTTGTATCACCCAAGGCTGGATCCTTTCTTCATAGAGGTGAGTGGGATGTCCAGGCGAGTCGAGCAGGACCCGAGCATCATGGGCTTGGAGGAGTTACAACCCATATTGCTAGTCAACATCTGGATGACCAGGATACTTCATAGATATACTTTCCTCCAGTGGTGGATCATTTCAGAGATGTCTTTCCAGAGGACTTTTTAGGTTTTCCTCCAGAGCGTGATGTAGACTTTGTTGATTCAATAAGGTTTTCCTTATGACTTTTCCATTCCTCTATACCTGAGGTAGATGGTTATGTCAATAAGGTTTCCTTGTGACTTTACAATCCCTTCTTGTTTTAAAAATCACAAACACCATATCTCAAGGAAAATCTCTTTTTACCTTATGTTTTACTTCTGTAAGGAAAAATTTCCTTCCCCAAGGAAATTTATCATTACCATGTTTTCATTGTTCATATCATAATTTTCCTAATTTATGTTTGTAACCCAAACCTTGGAATCCAATAATTACCTAGATATGAAGAATTCTGTTTTAGGATCCGAATTCGGAATACGAATTCTAGTTACGAACTCTTCTGAGTTCTAACATCGAATTCTGAATACGAATTCTGGGTACGAACTCTTCTGATATCTCACTCCGAATTCGGAATATGTATTATGGTTATGAAAATTTCCGAGTTCTGACTCCGAGTTCTCTGAATACAGACTCCAAACTCTTATGAGTTCTAACTCCGAATTCTCATTAACTCTGACTCTGAACTTTGAGTGTTCTGGTTCCAAATTCTCGTGATTTCAGATTCTGAATTTCCTTGAAATTCATACTCCGGAATTCTTTAGAGTTCATGTTATGGATTCCTAGAAAACAGAATCCGAATATCCATGTATTATAGACTCCGAATTTATTTTTGGTTAGACTCCAAACTTTAATTTTCTTACATTTCAAATATTGGAATTTGGTTATGTAACCATCTTTTTTCTTACACTTGTTTTGTAATAAAATGATGTCGTGCATTCAGTTACTAACCAACCATTGTTTGAGTGACATGTGTACAGGTCCCTCCTAATTTCAAGGGAAAATATGACCGTTGGAGGAGGGATCCGACCGTTGAAGCTGTTCCTATAAATAAGATCTCATTTGAAATATCTCAGTACTGTTGTATGACTCTAGAGATTACATTTTGTTAAAGTGATTTCTTGAGAGAGACTTTCATTGATTTGTGTGTATTGAACTTCTTGTTCATATTTGCTTTGTGCGACTCCGATTGTTTCTGTGTAAAATCGAGGCCTTTCGGGGATGGGAAGGCAGAGGTGCCAGCTACCTTAAAGTTGAGGGCTTCCTTGCTGAGGAAGATAGAGGTTCTGGCTACCTTGATGTTGAGGAAATGCGAGGATAGCAACACATACTTAGATCTTCGAATCGAGGGCTTACCCTAGTGTGGGTAAGACATACGTTTTTGAATGTATAATTCAAGGGACCTTTATCCAAGGCTGTTGGATACCCTTCTCTTTGTGTTAAAAGATTTACTACTTGTTACTTGTTTTGATACAATTTTTCTGCTGCATTTGTATTGTTGAGGAAAGTATAACTCTCTTATACTCCCTTATACTTGTAATCTGATTTAGTTAGATTCTATACGCTTTAAGGTAAAATCTTCTTCGTTGTAATTTTTCCTTAAGTTTTATTTTCCAGAAACATCTTTTCTGGAATCACTTTCTCAGAATCATATTTCCAGAATCAAGCAAGTGTATGGAACTAGAGTTTTTGTGAATTACCTTGTTTAAACTTGTTAAACACATCCTTCTTTAAAAGTTACAAAGGAATTTTTTAAAGAATACAATTCACCCCCCTGTATTTTAAGCATCATTAGATACTTTATTCAGTATCTTTATTAATTCGATCCAACATTACATATTATAGAGTATATCATACTCACATACCATCTCAACAATTGGAATCAAAGTAGGTGACCTTGAATTATAAACCAGTCTAACAACTGTCTTTAGAATTTTGGTTCAATATAAATTAATCTCATGATTAAATTCAGAAGAGAATTAATCTTATTCTGTTAAGGAATCCGTTTTTCGGACTCATAATGTTCAGATTCATTTTTTTCTTAGAGATACTCTTGTTCCAAATTTTCCTTAGGAATATTCTCCTTATTTACAAATTTTTTCTTTTAACAAGTTTTTGTGGAGAGATTTTCTATAAGATGGGAGGAATCAAAGTTGGTTACATAGAAAATCTCAATCCAACTAGAACACAAATTTCTAATGGAAATGATTACGGATATTAGAGATATCGCATCAAGAGTTTCATTATCAATACTAGTGTTGATAATTTTGTTATTCTTACTGGAGGATATAAAATTCCTGACAAAGAAGGTAGTACCTTTACCAATCAATAAAAGAATTAATATCAACTAAATTATAAGGTACACAATACTTTACTTTTCTCCATGACTAGAAATATATATAGCCAATTTTCATCTTGTGAAGCAGAAAATTTTATTTGGAAGAAACTTGAAGTTACTCACTTTGGAACATTCAAAGTTATTGAAACGAGAAGATCCCTGCTCAGAGCTGAATAACATGGATTTATCTTTCCTTATGGTGAACCCATATGTAAGGTGCAACAAGGATTCTTGACTATTGTAAATAGTTTACAATCCATGGGGGAAAAAGTATTAAATGATGAAGCTCTTGTTGATAAGATCAAAGACATCATGCCCAATGAGTGGGAATCCAAGAGGACAGCTATAGATGAAAACAGAAAGGCTACTCAAGTTTCTCTTGATGAACTGTTTGGAATTATTCTTCAACATGAGACTAGAATGAAGAGAGATGATGATATTGTAACGAAAAAGAATGGGAATGGCAGTGTTGATTTTAATACTAGTTCAACTCATTTGAAAGCTAAGACTCCAGAGAGAATTGCCAGATCTATGTCTAAGAATGTTGTTTTCCAATCCAAATCTAGTGGAAGTGAATCCTTAGATGATGAGTTAGAAATTCTTGCTCAAAGGATGAACAAGATAGCTGGGCAGAGGAAATTTCAATCTAGATATAATAAAAATGAAAGGAAAGATAACAAAGATTCAAAAGTTACATGTTATAAATGCAAGAGAGTTGTACATATAAGACCCAATTTTCTTATGCTTAAGAGAAAAGAACGAACGGAAAAGCATTCTAAGAGAAACAGAAAGAAGTATAAAAAGGCTAAAGCTAATAAATTATTGAAAGCTAATGACACCTGGAGTGCTACTAGTGGTGACTCATCATATGAATCATCAGATTATGAATCATCTGGATAAATGAATATTGGTCTAACAGGCAGAATACCTTTTGACAATCATTTCTTAATGGATAAGGTACACAATGATAAATCATTGACCAATGTTTATTTAAATGAAAATTATAATAATGATAAATATTATAACTCTTCAGATGAATAATCTTCTTCTGATGAAGATAATATTTTACCTTCCTATGAATAAGTTTCTAGGTTTTCCAAACTCCTGGAGATTGAGAATTCAAAACTCATGAAAAAACATGATAAGGAAAAATCTTGGAGTATTATTCTTACTAAGTAAATTTCAGATCTTTCTAAAGATCTTGATAAGAAAAATCCATTTAAAAAATTATTTCAAAAAATCTTGAGGAAGTAAATTCTTAGAAGAATAAAATTTCTAAAGATCTAGAAAAAGTAATTTCTAAGAAAAATGTTTTCAAGCCTAACTCTAGTTAAAAATAAAATGTTTTAGAAGACAAGAACTTGGTTATCAAACTGAAAACCAAAATATTTTCCTTAAGGAAGTGTTTGTCAAACATTACCTTAGTTTAGGAAAATTTTGATAAAATTTATTCTGAAATCCGACCTCTAAGGAATAGTTCTAGTTTTGGTTAGACTGGTTCTAAACCGATTTTTAGTAATTATTATTTTATTCCTCAAATTGATCCATTCTTCACTAAGTGTTAGTGTGGTGGAAACCGGGAAAACAAGTGTTCCTTAAACAATACTAAGTCGTTAGGATTTCATAAACCTAAATTTTCTAAAAAGATGTGGGTGCCTAAAATTTTTCTTTCTGAGATTTCTAGATCCAAGAATGTTTGGATTCCAAAAACCTAACTTTTTCTTATTTTCAGGAAAATAGAGATGTTATTAATAGAAATACTTGGTACAAGGATAGTGGATGTTCCCGGCATATGACTGGTAATAAAAAACTATTTTGAAAAGATTATCAATATAAAAGGATGAAAAGTTACTTTCGGAGATAATGCTCAGGGGGAAATTATTGGTATAGTTAACATCATTATTCTTGGAAAACCTTTTATTTAAAATGTTTTATTTGTTAAGGGACTTAAGAATAACCTCATTAGCATAAGTCAATTATGTCATGAAGGTTACCTTGTGAATTTTAGGAATGAAAAGTGCCTAGTACACAATTCCAAGGAAGAGTTTATTATTTCTTCCCATAGGCAAGAGAATGTTTACACACTAAACATAGAAGATCTTAGGAGCTAAGATCTACCTTTCCATAGTGTAATTTAGTGTCATTATTTGTTATGGAATTGGAGGTTAGGACACTATATGCTTCAGAACATATGAAAACTTACTATGAAAAGATTAGTTAAGGATCTACCGGAGCATAGATTTGATTCTTCCCATGTTCGTGAACCTTGTAAATATGGAAAGAAACATAAAACATGTTTTACATCAGCTGGGGAATTCACAACTACTGATGAATTATAGTTAGTGTATATAGATCTTTTTGGACCTACACAAACTAGAAGCATTGAAGGAAAATATTATGTATTTGTATTGGTTGATGATTACACAAGATTTTTGTGGTTCTATTTTCTAGCAAAGAAGAATGAATCTTTTTCTTATTTCAAAAGTTTTAGAGCTCAATTTAAAAATGAGAAAATCCATTCATTGAAAACTATTCATAATGATAATGGTACAGAATTTCAAAATTCTGATTTTGAAACCTTTTGTAGCAGAAAAGGCATTACTCATAACTTCTCATCACCCAGAACACCTCACCAAAATGGTGTTGTTGAAAGATGAAATAGAATTATTCAAGAGATAATAATAACCATGTTGAGTGAATATTCTGTAGCCAAACATTTTTTGGCTGAAGCTGTAAGTACTTCCTGTTATACTATAAATATTTTTTTGATTATACCTTTTCTTAATAAAACTCTTTATGAGGTATGGAATGGTAGAAAACCTAGACTTTCCTAATTCAAGGTTTTTGGTTGCAAGGTATTCATTCTGAATACTAAAGATAATCTACCTAAATTTTCATCAAAATCTGATGAAGGAATTTTCTTAGTCTACTCCACAACTTCTAAGGCTTATAGAGTTTTCAATAAAAACTCTTGTACTATTGAAGAGACAGTACATGTGAAATTTAATGAAACTGATCGTTTTGATTTTAAAAAACCCCAACCTACATCCTCAGATGTGTTTTCAAAAACTGATTATCAACCTTTGATAGAATATCCCTCTGATAAGAAAAATGTCCAAGAAGATACTTATGAAATATTTACCACAGATGATTTCCTACCCTATGTTGATTAACAGGTTTTACAAAACCCAAATCAGTTGTTTCTAAAGAATCATCCTAGTGGTAGCATCTTTGGTGGTGTGAATTAACCTCTAAGGACTAGAAGTTCTTTAAGAAATGAAGTATAACATCTAGCAATATGTTCCCAGTTAGAACCAAAAAGCACTGATGAAGCTTTATGTGATGATGATTGGATTAAATCCATGCAAGATCAACTAAATGATTTCGAAAGGAATAATGTCTGGACCTTGGTTGAAATTACTAATAAAACATCTTTTATTGAAGTAAAATGGGTCTTCATAAATATGTGTGATGAAAATGGAATCATTGTTAGAAATAAAGCTATATTGGTTGCTAAAGACATTAATCAACAAGAGGGGATAGACTATGAAGAAACCTATGCTCCAGTAGCTAGACTTGAATCTATTCGTATTTTACATGCCTTTGTAGTGTTCTTAAATTCCAAACATTTTCAAATGGATGTGAAATGTGCTTTCCCTAACATTTATGTACAAGATGAAGTTTTTTTTGAACAACCTCCTAGTTTTGAAGATACGAAACATCCTGATCATGTTTTTAGACTTACCAAAGCATTGTATGGACTAAAGAAATCCCCTCGAGCTTGGTATGATAGACATACATGATTTTTGCTTCAAAATAATTATGTTAAGGGAAATTCAGATCCAACCTTTTTTATTAAGAATGATAAGAAAAATGTTTTTATTGATCAAATTTATGTTGATGACATTATATTTGGTTAAACTCAACAGTTTTTAACTGATTACATTGTGGATCTAATGAAATATGAGTTTGAAATGAGTATAATGGGTGAGCTAACATTTTTCCTTGGTTTTCAAATTTCTCAAAAACCAGAAATAATCTATATATCCCAACATAAGTATATTAAATATATTCTTAAAAAGTATGGATATGCCAACACTAAGAGTATAAATACTCCCATTAGTACCTCAAATACACTTGATCTTGATAAAGCTGGGAAACCAGTAGATCATACAACTTTTAGATGTATGATAGGAAGTATAATTTACTTGACTGCTAGTCGTCCAGACTTAATGTTTTCAGTATTCTTATGCGTAATATATCAATCCAATCCTAAGGAATCTCATTTAAAGGTAGTGAAAAGAATTTTTTGCTACTTAAAGGGAACCATGGATTTAGGACTCTTTTATACATCCAGAAATGATTTTGTTTTAAAACGTTTTCTGATGCTAATTTTTGTGGGTGTAGAATGGATAGAAAGAGTCATCTGGAACATGTCATTTCATAGGAGATTCATTAGTTTTGTGGTCATGAAAGAAGCCACAATCAGTAGAAATTTCCACTACTGAAGCTGAATATATAGTAGCAGGATGTTGTTGTGCTCAAGTGTTGTGGATACAACACACACTCACAGACTATGGTATGAGTATTACCAAAACACAATTTTTTTGTGATAATACAAGTTCCATTACCCTTAGTAAAAACCCTACACATCACTCTCATGGAAATCACATAGATATTAGGCATCACTTTCATTGGGATCACACACAAAAAGGAGATATCATTCTTCAATTTATCAGAACGCAAGATTAGCTTGGTGATATATTCACAAAATCTATACCCTCTGATATAATTGAATACATTAAACAAATGTTAGGAATGATAACTTTAAGGTAATCCTCATAATTAAATTTCTGTTGAACAAATATCCCTACAGTAATAAACTCCTTTTCATAGGGGGAGTACATTTGTTCATATGTGTTTCAAATTTTTCTTAATGAAGTTTTTCATTTTTTCCGTAATAAAGTGTTTTATATTTTTCATAATGAAGTTTTTCATGTTTTTCATAATGAAGTTTTTCATATTTTTCGTAATGAAGTTTTTCATATTCTTTGTAATGAAGTTTTTCCTATTGTTCATAATGAAAAAAATTTTAATGAACATTTTCATAATGAAGATTTTCGTAATGAATATTTTCATAATGAAGATTTACTTAATGAATATCTTCCTAATGAAGATGTGCATAATCAGTTTTTTCATACTCAAGTTTTTTTTCGAAATCTAAAGTCTTTCAAGAATAATTTTACTCAATACGAATAATTATCTTGACAATCTGAAAGGTATGATTATTTATTGAGTTTTCATAATCACCTTTTACTCGCTAGTAGTTTCATTTGTTTTTAAAATTTCTCAAATTCTAGTTTCCTTAAATCATAATGTTTTACTTTAAAAACCTCAAAAGATTAGATCCTACCAATTTATTCCTTGCATTTATCTTTTCAACTGTCAGATTTGATCAGAAGAATTTTCAGCCATTGGATTGAGATGGAAAGATAAACTGTCACATCAACACCTATAAAAGGGGACCCCTGATGGTTTTCCCACAACATTTTTCATGTTTTTGTGTGTCAAAGCTCTTCCCGAGATCAGTAGCCCATTTCGTATTTTCAAAGGTTTCTCAATTCTAATTGTATGGTGAACTTCCTTCTCAAGAAATGTCTATTATTGATCCAATTTCGGAGTGGGAAGTATACAGAGAAAGGCTGGTGTATCTGAATTTCTTCAATAAGTTTGATTCCATTATCTCTAAAAACAGTAAACTAAATGGATGTGAATGTGTTTTCATATCAAAGCCTGGAACTCAAGACCTGGTGTATATAGATCTACTCATTAAGTTTTATGAGTTAGTTTGTTTTATTAAGGAAGAAGGGAGAGATATGTTTTCATTCAAGAGTTATGAAAAAACCTATGCCCTTTCATACACCAAGGATGATAGCTTTTGGGGGATGTCTTATGAAGGGAAAGTCGAGTTCTATTCCTACAAGCTTCCAGATGTTCAAGGATGTTTTGTAAAGGTGAAGGCTATGGAGTGTCTTGGAATTATAGATGTCAAGACCACAAAGATTTATCATTTGTATACAAACAATCGGATCCATGAGTTTTGGGTTCAGGGTTTTATTGTACCAAGAAAGGGTGACAAGCCCACACTGAAGAAAAGTGACATGTATATCTTGGATATTTTGGTAAATCTTGGGAAGATCAATCTAATGAAGCATATTCTATTTACAATAGAGAATATCAAGATGGGAATTTGAGAGCACAGATAATCATGTATGCTTCCCTACTTTCCAAGTTGATTGTTCGATGTCTTGAGTCCTTCAAGATTCATTGTAGTTCCAAGATGAGGAATTGCAACGTCATGTTAGTAAGCGATGATACTTTGAAAATAATGAATGTCATTTTTTCTAAAGATTCTAGAGATTTTTATGATCTACCAGTGGAAGAAGCAGAAGTTGTTCCAACGAATGTAGAAGAGGCTGAACCATCAAAGAAGGCTGGAAATAAGAGGAAACTGAAGGAAGTGGAAGAAACAGAGAAAACCCATAAGGCCAAAGAAACTCAATCCACACCTCTGAAGCCCAAGAACTAAAAAGCCTATTCGGATGAGTTAGTATCCAAATGGAGAGAAGACAAAAAGAATCGGAAGGAAGGATAGCCACAATTTGTCTTGGATCATGCAGAGGCCAAAGCTTTGAAAGAGAAGGAAACCGATGAGATGGAGAAACAAGATAAGGAAATGAACCAGAAAAAAAAAAGACGACTGAGGCTGAAATTGTCCAATCCCTTCTGAGGGATACTAAAGTAGCATCCGAGGACATTCATGTATTGAAATCTATCTTGTTTGAACCCTTACCTGACACTACGAGGAAGAAGTTCATGACTCTGGAAAAAGTACTTGAAAATGTTGTCGAAGAAAAGGAAGATGTGGAAGAGGTACAAGAAACTGAAAGCAGTGATGATACAAATGATCCAATAAAGAAAGTTGAAGACTTTTATGAGAAGGAAAGTTTATCCGAAAAATTATCAATCCAAACTTCAGAAGCAGAGTCTTCAAAGCTCCCAACTCATAGAATTGATGACAATGCTGAAGAAGAAGTTAATAAATTGTCTGAAGAATAAAGTTATAATCATAACTTTATTCCCCCAGAGGATGTTGAGGCTGGAGCCATAAAGGAGAAAGTAGATAAAGATAATATTTTTCAGTTGTCTGAAAGTGAGCATTAGTATCCGGATGATGAAGCTATTCTGAGAACAAATAGGGTCAAATTGGTGGTTGTTGATACACCTACGAGTGCAATTTTAAGGAAGAAGGAAGATGGCGGATCTTTTAGAAGAAAGCTAGTTGAGATAGAGGAAGAACCATCACCATGAAAACTATCAGATTCGGAATCATCAGGACTGAGACCTGATTTTTTCATTCAATCACTGAAGAAGCTTGTTGAAACCATTCCGATCATTTCAACCATTGAATCCAGATGTCAAATGCTTCCACATAGCTTGAATCAAAAAATCGAATTCTGTATCCATGGTGACAGATAGTTGTGTAAATATTGAGGCTGATTACAAGAACTTCTTTATCAACTACGATGCCCACAGAAAATCTTGTAAGAAAATGGTTAGCTGGTCAAAGAATATTGTTGAAAATTTGAGAGAGATTGATGAGTTTCAAGATGATGTTAAGGAAGATTTTGATACTCATGACAGAAAAATCAAGGATCTCACAAATATCTTTAAGGAAAAGAAAAATATTGAGTAGAATACTTGAATTCAAGAGGTCAATGATCTGAATGGGAATTTTTATTCGGTTTCCCAAAGATGGAATAGGGAAAGGGATCTCTGGATCGAGACTGAAGAATAGCTAGTGAAACAAGATGAATTGTTGATGGTTCAGGCAGAGGCTCTGAAGGCTTAGGATGATAGGATCAAAGCCTTAGAGAAGCAAGAAGAGAAAGATCACAGGGAGATAAATAAGCTAAAAACCATTGTAAAGAAATTCATACCTAAGGAAAAAGAAGGAAAATATATCTGATCTTTTGTTTAATTTTTTCTTTGTACAAATTCTTCCAATCATAATGAAATTGTGGTTTTTCGTTTTTGATTGGATGTTTGTACTAATATTTTAGGTACCATATTTTCCATTCCCTAAAACTCTTTTTGAAAATCACAATGGGGGAGAATGAAAAATAATTCTAAGTAAACAATAAATATCACTAAGTAATGGGAGTTTATCTAAGGGGGAGTTTTTCATACATATATTTTTTTACTCAAGATAATGAAAAGATAATTCTAGAAATCTAGAATATGATCCTCAGTGTGCCAAAGCCTAAGGGGGAATTAGTCTTATTCATATTTTCCAATGTGAAAAGGAAGATAAGTTTTATTTCAAAATCTAGGAAATCTTTTTTCTATGTCCTTATATTATTTTTCTTAAGGATGTTTGTGCTTTCCCAAAAGAGGGATATTGTTGAGTTAATATGGTTTTCCTTATGAATTTTTCATTCCTTCATACATGAGAGAGATTGTTAAGTCAATAAGGTTTCTTTATGACTTTACAATTCCTTCTTGTTTTGAAAATCACAAGCACCTAATCTCAAGGCAAATATTTTTTTACCCTATGTTTAACTTCTATAAGAAAAAATTTTCTTTCAAAAAGGAAATTTATCCTTATCATATTTTCATTGTTCATATCATAATTTTCCTAAATTCAGTTTATAACCAAAACCTTGGAATCCTATAATTCCTTAGATATGAAGCATTCTGTTTTTGGATATGAATTATGAATATGACTTCAAGTTATGAACTCTTCTGAGTTCTGACTCCGAATTTTAAATAAAAATTTTGGATAAAAAATCTCCTAAGTTCTGACTCCGAATTCTGAATACGAATTCTTGTTAAGAACTCTTCTGAGATCTGACTCTAGAATCTAAATAAAAATTATGGTTATGAACTTTTCCGAGCTCTGACTCCATGTTCTTTGAATACAGACTCTGAACTCTTATGAGATCTGACTTCGAATTCTCATGAACTCTGACTCTGAACATTGAATGTTCTGGTTCCAAATTCTTATAATTTCAGATTCTGAATTTCCTTGAAATTCAGACTCTGGAATTCTATAGAGTTCAGGTTCCGAATTACTAGAAAACATAATCTGAATATCTATATATTATAGACTCCGGGATTATTTTTGGTTAGACTCCAAACATTCATTTTTTACATTCTGAATATTGGCTTTTTGTTATGTAAAAATATTTTTTCTTATTCTTGTTCTGTTATTAAATGATGTCGTCCATTCAGTTACAAACCACTTGTTGTTTGAGTGACACATGTACAGGTCCTTCCAAAATTCAATGGAAAATATGACCGTTGGAGGAGGGAGCCTACCATTGACGTCGTGCCTATAAATAAGAGCTCATTTTAAAGATCTCAATATTGTTCTATGACTCTATAGATTACATGCTATTGAAGTGATTTATATAGAGAAACTTTCATTTCTTTGTGTGTACTAAACTTCTTGTTCATATTTTCTTTGTGTGACTCTGATTTTTGTTGTGTACCATCAAGGGCTTCCGGGGATAGGAAGAAAGAGGTGTCGACTACCTTGAAGTTAAGGGATTCCTTGATATGGAAGACAGAGTTTTCGACTACCTTGATGTTGAGGGCTTGTAGGGATAGCAAGACATAATCCGATCTTCATGTCAAGGGCTTACCCTGGTGTGGGTAAGACATATTATTTTGAAAGTATAAATCAAGGGACCTTTATCCAAGGTTATTGGATACCCTTCTCTTTGGGTTAGAAGATTTACTACTTGTTACTTGTTTTTTTACAAGTTTTCCACAGCATTTGTATTGTTGAGGAAGGTATAACTATCTTATACTTCCTTATACGTGTACTCTGGTTTAGTAAGATTCTATACGCTTTTAGGTAGAATCTTCATCTTTGTAAATTTTAATTAAGTTTCATTTTCCAGAACCATCTTCTCTGTAATCACATTCTCATAATCATATTTCCGGAATCAAGAAAGTGTGTAAAACTAGATTTTTTTTTATTATCTTGTTTAACCTTGTCAAACAAAACCTTCTTTAAAAGTTCCAAAGGAATTTTTTAAAGAATAAAATTCAGCCCCCTCTTGTATTTTACACATCATTAGATACATTATTCAGTATATCTATTATTTAGATCCTACATTATGTTATATAGAGTATATCATACTCACATACCATCAAGACAAACTTTTCTATTGAGCTTGTTCCAGGAGTGGCACCGGTGTCCATTCCTCCTTATAGGATGGCTACACCTGAGTTGTCGGAGCTCAAGAAGCAGCTGGTGGAGTTGCAGAAAAAGGATTTCATCTGACCCAGTACTTCTCCTTAGGGTTCTCCTGTCCTGTTTGCGAAGAAGGTAGATGACACCCTCAGACTTTGTGTGGATTATCAGAAGCTAAACCACTTGACGGTCTAGAACTGATATCCCGTTCTATGAATTGATGGTCTCTTTGATCATCTTCGAGAAGCTCGAGTGTCCTAGAAGATTGATTTCAGATCCAGTTATCATCAATTGTGCATTAGACCATCTGATATACCCCTTATAGCTATCCGAAGTAGGTATGGTCTATACGAGTATATGGTTATGTTGTTCGGTCTCACGAATGCGCCTACAGTTTTCATGATACTAATGAACCGAGGGTTCCATCCATACTTGGATTCCTTCATGGTGGATTTCTTGGATGACATCTTGGTGTACTCTCACACTCGACACGACCATGCTAACCATCTTGATATCTTTCTAAGTACACCGAGAGAGCATCAGTTATATGCTAAGCTCTCGAAATTCCACTTTTGGATGGATCAGATTCACTTTTTGGGTCATGTTATCTCAGTGACATGAGTATCAGTAGACCTAGATAATGTGAGGGAAGTGGTTTCCTGGGAGAAGCCTAAGAACTTCTATGACATATGTAGTTTCTTAGGGTTGTATGGATACTACATACACTTCATAGAAGACTTTTCATTCCTAGCAGCACCACTGACAGGTCTGACCAAAAAAGGGGTGAAGTTCTTATGGTCAGATTCTTGTGAGTCATCCTTTTGGGAGTTAAAAGGGAGGTTCACATCTACAACGATACTAGACATTCCAGAGCGAGGAAGAGCTATACCATGTATTGTGATTCTTCAATTGTTGGGTTGGGAGTTGTTCTTATGCCGAGAGATGGAGTCATTGCTTACAGGTCTCGGCAGTTCAGGCCACATGAGAGGAATTACCCGATGCACGATATGGAGTTGGCAGGTGTTGTTCATGCCTTACAATGTTGGAGACATTAACTTTAGGGTGATCACTTTGTGGTGTTTACCGACCACAAGAGTCTCAAGTACATATTAACTCAGCATGATCTGAATCTGAGACAGCGTAGGTGGGTTGAGTATCATCAGTCATTTGACTTTGAGCTTGCCTATACACCTAGGAAAGGCAATGTAGTGGCTAGCATGTTGAGAAGGAGGACTCAAATATAGGAAGTTCAGAAGGCCAGTAGTGAGTGCCAGCTTATGGCTCTGTTCTTTGAGATTCATTTGGAAGTGCACGACAGACAGGGGAAAACTTTTCAATCATCTATAGTTGTTACCTCAACTCCTCTTGATCGGTTATGGATGAGGAAACTATCAGACTCAGAAGGGCTAGTCCTGCTGAAGAGTGTGTCAGAAGAGGACCCTATTCCTTGATGGAAAGTAGGTGAGGATGAGATCTTGTGTTTCTAGGGACGCGTATGGGTGCCAGTAGACATACACGTGGAGCTGATGCAGGACTTTCATTCCTCAGTTTGGGCAGTTCATCCTGGCATCACCAAGATGTATCATGATCTACACCGCCAGTATTGGTTGCCAGATATGAAGAGAGATGTTGTTGGCTTTGTCATGTGGTGTTCCACTTGTTAGTAGGTTAAAGCGGAGCATCAATGAATAGTAGGTCTTTTGCAGTAGTTACCCATTCAAGAGTTGAAGTAGAACAATGTTGCGATGGACATTGTGACCGGTTTGTCGAGGTCTCCTCTAGGGAACGGTGCAGTGTGGGTTGTCATCGACAGGCTTATGAAGTTTTCTCACTTCTTGCCAATCAAGGAGACCTTCAGCATTCATGAGTTGGGACGGTTGTATATCTGTGAGATTGTACGTCTACATGGAGTTCCACACTCCATTATTTTGGAGAGGGATGCACGTTTTACTTCTCGGATCTGGAAGGGGCTTCAGAAGGATTTGGGCACACATGTACTTTTGAGTACAACATTTCATCCCAAGATAGATGGACAGTCCGAACGTACGATTCAGGTGCTTGAGGATATGCTCACAGCTTGTGTTTTGGACTTTGGAGATTCTTGGTAGAATCATATACCTCGTGTGGAGTTATCCTACAATAATAGTTTTAGGTGACTATTCATATGGCACCTTACGAGGCTTTGTACGGTAGGCCATGCCGATCAACATTATGCTGGCTGGTTGCAGCAGAGGTGGCTTTGCTGGGACCTCATCTTGTTCAGGAGACTTCAGAGCAGATAGAGTTGATTTGGAATAGGATGGCTATAGCACAGTCTCGACAAAAGCCTTATGCTGATCAGCGGAGACGACCTTTGGAGTTTGAGGTCGGGGATCAGGTTTTCATGTGTGTCGCACCATGGTTGGGACACAAGAGGATTCTAAGACAAGGTAAGCTTTCACCAAGGTATGTCATGTCGTTTGAGGTGTTGGAGAGAGTTGGTCCAGTTGCCTATCGGTAGTAGTTACCTCAGAGGTATTGGGCTATGCACGAAGTCTTCCACGTTTCTCAGCCCCGACGTTGCTATTCAGAACCGTCTCATGTCTTTCAACCTGAGGAGGTTGAGCTCGAAGCAGATGCGTCATTTGAGGAACATTCTATCCGGATTGTCGATCGCAGTAAGAAGGTTCTCCGTGGTCGGTCTGTTCCTCTAGTACAGGTGATATGGCTGCATGGGCGAGTATAGGACGAGACTTGGGAGAGGGAGGCCGTTGTACGATCGTGGTGACAAGAGCTATTCAGGGTTTCTTCTTTTACACCTCACTAGGAAACTTCATGGATGAACTTCTTTAAGTGAGAAGGTTTGTAAGAACCTGGACCTTATTTTCTGCTATGTTTTTCCTTTTCTAGATTTTTTTTGAAAAGAGGAGTTTCTGGGAATTTTTAAAGTACATGTCGTGTACTTTTTAAGTACACGCCATTTAATTTGATGTCGCTCAATGTTGTGTGATGGTCGTGTCATGACCCTGCACACGGCCATGTGGAGGTTATGTGGAGGCTGCCTAATTCAGAGTACGGAAAAGGCGAGTACACGTCGTGTACTTCAAAAGTACATGTCGTGTACTTTTTTTCATTAAATGCACTAGGGTCGCGTCTTAACCCCAGAACTGTCTTCTTCTTCAACTTATTTGACTGAGAGTATCCCGTATGGCTACGAACCTCCTTCGAGCCCCTAATCCTCCATCTGTTCCCCGAATCAACCGCCATAAATTGCATTGGATCTCTAGCGGTAAGCTCTTCCTTCTTCTAGAGCATTGTTTGGCAATTCCTCCTCTTTTCCATGTTATTGTGGGTTGAATGTTTTGTGAGTTTTTTTAGATATACGACATTATAAGGAGATTCAAGACTCTTGGGTCAAGTATATCGATCTCCTAGAATCAAGGTAGGTGGTTTGTGTCTTTCTGTTAAATGTCTTTGAGTTTTATGTGCAATTTCCACCAATACCCTTGAACGAGGTATTACATGTTTACTGTTTTCCCCCTGTTGTTTTTCCTACCTTGCTTGAATGCTTGTTTAGAGGTAATTTGGTTATGTATGAAGATAATTTCTATGCTTGGATGTTTTCCCATGCATTGTTCTATTTATGACCATTTGGTCTTATTCAGCCTTTGGTCGTTATACCTGTTTTCCATGCATTTTGACCGTAGGATGGAGTGTTGTTCTTTGACATGCTTGTTATGTTATTGACCGGTTATCCAAGTAGATATTTAGGTTTACTTTGGCCTTATAGCATTATTATGCACTGAATGGCATGGGGCCGTGAGAACCTGGTGATATAAAACTATAAGGGATAGACTTAGTGATCCTCCTCAGAGAGTCATGGACATTATAGACTATAGGGGATAGACTGAGTGAGCTTCCCCGAGAGTCTTGGATATTATATACTACCGGAGGATGGACTGAGTGAGATTCCTCATATAGTCTTGAGATATATAGACTGTACGGGGGTAGACCGAGTGAGCTTCCTCAGAGAGCCTTTGTTTTTTGAATTCCTTAAACCATTCCAGGGTATAGGAGCAATTGACCAAGTGATCTTCCTCATAGAGACTGTGATAGACCTGAGGCTGTAAGAGGAATTGATCGAGTGACCTTCCTCAGAGAGTCTCTAGACCTTAGGTATGTAAGGGGAATTGGCAACATGATCTTCCTCAGAGAGTCCCGGACTACCTTAGACTATAAGGGGAATTGACTGAGCGTGCTTCCTCAGAGAGTCGTATATTGTTGTATGACCAAACCAGGGGGTTAGGCTGAGTGTACTGCTCAGAGGGTTGTTGGTACTTCCTGGATAGGACCAGAATGGGTGGATGTGAGTACTTCCATGAGGTATTTCTGTTTGTGGTTAGCTACTTTCTTCAATGTTGGTTGTTGATCTATGGATTGTTTACTATTGTGTATCATCCTCTAAACTGCTTACTGTTTAATTCTTAGTGTACTATTACCTGCCATATGCTCACTGATTGTTAGGAACAGATATTCGTGTGGTTGCCTACTGAGATTTATCCTCACACCCTGTTTGGTTCATGCTTTTAGGCCCAAACAGATTATATTGTTGCAGGTATAGACAAGGAAAAGCACCCTTTGACTTCAGGTACTTGATTTATTTGGAGCAAGAGAGCATTGGAAAAATCTGAGGCTTTTGATGCTGAGGAGTTGCTTATTTGTTTTTCCTTTGTACTTTGGTTTAGTATTGTATTCGGCATTGTCACTTGTTTGGATGCTTTCCTAGACATATGCATCATGCATAATTTCATATATATATATATATATATATATATTTCTACGTGTGCTCCAGTTGTTTATTGTTTTATCCTTCTATTGTTTACTGTTGTTGGATGTTAAATGCTTCAATTTTTGTATGTGTTGTTTACTTCCGTTTTGTACTCTACCAATGAGGGAATAGTTTCCCCACTAACACACCCAAGGCCCTCACTGCTAGTTGGAAGCCTCTGGAATTTGAGGAAATGCGCTTGAGTCCATGTGACCAACCGGGTATGGGGCACCTCTAGGTGGTATCCGAAACTGGGACGGTACAACTTAGTTAAAAACAAGTAACCCAGTTTAAAATTGAGAGAGTGAAATCTAAAAACATAATGGTAAAAGCCATATAAAATGTTTAAAATGCATGGTAAAGTATTTTATTGAGTATTTATAAACCCTAAGAAATTCAAAAATCCATTATTTAGAATCTTTTCAACCTTTTACCGTGTAATAGTGTCATTGAATTTTTAAAATATAAAGATTGTTTTCAAAAGTTCCATTTTCCTCTGTTATAAAAGGGGATCAATTCCTCCCCTCCATGTTTACACTTACCATTCTCACTTCCCATCAAAATATACTAAATATAACAGTACTATATGACCTTCACTCATCCTTTATCCCCTATTCTCTACAATTTATCATAACCCATTTACATCTAGCTAAATATTTAATAGAAGATCATATCTCCAACATAAGTATTGCCTTATTCATAACCATTTTTTCATAATATTAATAATTAAAATGTCTTATATGGACAAAAAGATAATGAAATTAGTATCATTTTTATAATTTTGTTTTATCATATTAATATAATATCTATTATGTATTTCTCTCTATCCACTACGAAAAACAATACAGTCGTTAGTGCATTCTCTGGCCTACCGCCTCCACAATGTGACGTATTCTATTTTTTATCACCTCCAATCATAAATGTTAATGATGATATAATGAATAGATAAATATTATAAATGTAATATAACAATTATAATAACATATAAATTCAAAATATTATTTAATTATAGTCTCATTCATTGATAAACAAAAACATTAATCGTGTGTACATACAAACTATCTCCTCTATGACCAATGAGTTTCATTTTTATTCATCACCTAGTTGGATTTTAAAATATATATAACACATAAAAACTATATAAATAAAACTATTAATATTATTTATATTTTGAAACTATTTCACAATTATTTCTACCATGGTCAATGTATATAATGTTTTATAGAAAAACTCCCTATACAGCCTCTTAAAACTGATGAATGAAACAAAAACATTGTTATAAATAAATAAAATAGAAAAGTTAATGTAACTTGGGAAATTAAATATAGTTAAATAAATTTATTATCTAGATAATAAAACTAATTTAATTATTTTTTAATTTACTCACATGTGCAAAATGAATCTAGAACAAGGTAAGGGTTTGATCTCAATTTCTCTTCATAGAGACATGTTTCAATACAATGCCCAAATTTGTTGTTTCTATAGATTATATCTTTATGAAGAAATTATTTTTGAATATTCCATGATTTAATAAATTTTATTTATAAAACCATATAAATTTAAATCTTCCAATGACTTTTGATTCAAAAAAATCAATATAGCAATAAAGGTTTTTATCTTAAATTTCTCTCTTTCAGACATGTTTTGTATTATCCACCTAATTTCATTTATGTTTTATAAATACCATATAATTTATATGTTTTATAATCAAATAAACTTTATTCATGATCTTTTATGTACAATTTATAGGTCTCTCCCCTTTATATTTTTTGATTTTAATCCACCAAATTCGTAAGGTTTCTACTTTGAACCTCATTTTAAAATAGACACCTCTCAAATATGATGACCCATTTGGAGAATTTTTTTATACATAAATTATAATATCACAAAAATATTATTCTCCACTAGTTACCCTTTCTTATATTTCTCTAATATTTACCTATATTTCAAATGATATTTTTATAATATTTTAAGGTGATGTGGTTTTCAAGAAATAAATAAAAGGGAATACCTTTTATGCTAAACTCTGTATTTTTTTGTACATACATTTATCAATTTAAAATTTTGAAAATTTTCATTTTCAAAAACCATTATCTTATTTGAAAAATGTTTTAAATTGATATCAATTAATGTTTTCTATATGGTTAATTTTTAACAAAAATAATATATTTTGATGTTTTTTTTTGAATGTATCCTTCAACCATCATTGTCATTTTATTCGACAATTACTCTCTATAATTCACATAAATTTTAAAATAAATTATTTTTTAATTGTTTCTAAAATATTCTTTTGAAATTCTTTGGTAAATTAATTCTATTTATTATTACCAAAGTGATTTTATTTCAATAACTGTTAATGAAATGTTTCTCATCTAATTCAACATCCATTGACATATCTTATGAATGATGGATGATATTAAAAAAATGATATCATCCACCTTATTTACATAAATTTAATATATGTCTATATATTATATCATAGTAATGATACATAATTTCTTTTTTCTTTCTTATTCATTTTTTTTTCATAAATATAAAAAATCTACAATGTCCTTCCTCGGTGAGTACAATATTATTAATTACATTGATTAAAGGGTGTTCACATAGATTTGATGAATTTATTGATTGGGGGACTTATATTATTATCCATATACCCTTTATCAATATCATGTAATTATAATTTGTGTTATTATATATATTGAATTTTATTTAACTAGATTGTTTCTTGGCATGTTGAATGAAACCCATTTTATTTCCTTGGTTTCCATATGATGTGTTAAATGATTTATTTCTTATTGAGTATATATTTATGGATATGTGATATGTAATTTCATTATAAACCAAGTATGATTAGTTCCATTATAATCCATGGATTGGTGGTTCCATTATAAACTGTGTATGATTGGTTATATTATGAACCTTAGATAGGTTGTTCTGTTATAGCCCTCCAATACATTGGTTAAATCCTTATATCTAATGAGATGATATGTAAGGTATTAAAGAGTGGATAATATCAAACATGGGAATTTTACCAGTGTTATTATGGGAATTGGGAGTGAACCCAATCCACCATGCGACTTTTTTCACATTATGACTATGGTCTTGGTAGTGACCCTTGACTTATGTTTATGATTTGATTTATTATACTATTTCCATGACTTTACGATTTCGTGTTCTTATGATATCATTTCCTTATTCTATGTAATTACTCTTATGATCATCATGTTTATGATATCATGTTAGGCCTCTTGACACTCATATTATGTTATAGTTCAATGTTTATTCCCTTATTGGGCTTTCTAACTCACCCTTTCATTATGTATTTTCCCTAGGATACCATATGTAGTTTTAGAAGATCTATAGAAGATATGAGTTCTATGGGGAGCTAAAATTATATATTATTTTTTATATTTAATATGATATATTTTTATGACTATACTTCCAAATACATTTCACTTATTGATCCATGATTTTCATTAGTTGAAAATTCTGTTAAGAATTGTAAAATAATATATTTTTCATGCTTGGATCTCCATAGTAGCTACCAAATCAACATATTCATATTTTTTAACAATATCATGAAAGATATTTATTTAAAAACCCAGGGATAAGTTTAAGGAAATATACTATATATAGGGTAACATCCTAAGGTTTTGGTATATTATAGATTAGGTGGTTTTCGATGAAATTACATCCTAATCTAGATTTTTGGAAAGTGGGTATAGGCTTTGTGTGACACCCAATTTTTTTATGAGAAATATTTTTTTTATGTTATATACATCATCAAAAGAATCTTTCACTACACATAACACTATCTTGGCTTTCTTTACACGCAATCATGACCTTTCTCGATAGCATGCGTTGTATGCAATACCAAGTTTCACTAAAAACGATATGCTATTAAAATATTATTAAAACTAGCCGTTATGAATAGTAATACCCACTTTTTTGAAATTTTATAAATTTTATCTTTCAAAATGGACTTCATTTTTGGATTCGGAATATCGAAATTAGCCTCGGGTAAATTTTTGATATTTTTCTGAAAACGTTAATTTTTGATGAATAGTGAAAACACTGGGTTACTATTTAAAAACCAACTTTTTATTTATATAATCATTTATTTTATTTAAATTTAATTTAGGTAAAAATTGATACATAATTTCTATATAAGTTCAAAGTAATTCATTGCAGCCATTTTATAATAATTTTAGATATAAAAAAATTGTATTGAACCTTTCACCGTCTTTTACCCACCTCCTAGGAGAATTTGAAAATTTCCATAGAACTTAATTTTACCGCTTCTGTGAGTGGAATTTTGAAAATCCGAGAGACATGGTTAATATCAAGGAATAAATGTGGTTCAATAAGATAAAAATAATTTTTGGTGAATTGTAACTTTTTAATTTTATTTACCATGGTTAAAAGTAAATAGGGTAATTAAGGGTAAAAATGATATTATTATTACCCTAAAACATGTCCAAATTCTATTGGATAAGTGTAATTCGACCAAAAAAACCATACGGATAAAATATTACCCTTTAGGTCCACTTGGATTTGATTAAGACAATTATTATTATTTTATTTAAAGAAGAGTTAAAATAGATAAAATCAAAGTTTAATAACTAAAACAGTTTTTATATAGGGTTATAAATAAGATAAATTCTACTATAAATATTCATTATAAATATATAAAATATTTCTTACATAATGTTACTTTATTTCTAATTTTTAGACTTTAAATAATTTAATTTATTTATGACACAATGAAGATGCAGTATTTACCTTATTAAAGAAATATTAACATAATTGATATTATAAATACCCAAATAAATGTAATTTGAGACTTTTCATGAATTAAACTAATTTTATAGGCTAATATGACATATTATTATTGATTTAATTTACTTTGTTTTAACTAATAATGTTGTTATGATTTTCACAAAAATCAATTACCAAATAGTGTCAAAATTGACATAATTTTTTTTAAAAGAAATATTATATTATTAATTGTTATTTTATTCCTAAAAATATTAGGTTCGGCCAAATGACTTATATAAGGTTATATATATTAAAAATTAACCACTTGGGGTTCGTTTGGAATGTTATAGTACGTTTATTAATCAAATAGTGTAAGAAAACAAGAAGACACGGTAAAAGATAAATTATTTAGCTTAGAGTTAAATCTAAATGATAATGTTAACATGGTAACCTAAAATTATATAAAATATATTGGTTGAGAGTATTTAGATCCATAACCACATTATCTTTGAAATAAGTCACTTTTTAGCCATTATAAACTGAATATGACTTTATTATAAAATAATATTTTATGTTTTTTCTAAAGTGCCCCTCTCCTCCCTTATAAAAGGGGACCTCCTCCCTCTCCCCCTCACACCACTTTGAGCCTTCATGCTCGGCCAAACCCTACCAATTTCCCTTCTAAACTTCCCTAGAAACATCCTATAGGTCCTGGTCTTCTTCAAAGACCATATTTAGTTCTCTAAGGGGAGGTTAAGAAGAGGCGCTTCAAAGAAGTGGTAATGTATGTTACTGATTATTTCAACTTTATTTCTTCTTATACTTCTTCTTATTTAGTTGTATCATTTTGAAGTAATAACATCAGTATCACTCATATACTAATATGTTATTATAAATATGAAACAACCCTATTTCACCTTCTATTCATCCTATGCAAAAAAATCATTGTGCGTGCGTACGTACGGAATACCGTCTCCACGCTGTGGTGTAATTTGTTTTCCACCACCACCTTACTTGGATGGGTATAATGGTGTAAATAATAACCATATATGATTATTTTAAATTTATATTGATTCTGAAATAGTATACACTTCAATACAATTCCACGATCATCGGAACAATATCATCACTTGTGCGTACGTACGGTCTACCGTCTCCACGATGTGATGCGACTCGTTCTACATAATCTTAAATGAATAATTATTATATAAATGAATTGAATGAATAAATATGATATATATTACACTAATATAATTCTTTAAATGAGGTATCTATAACCTAAAAATAATAATAAGAATTTATTTGACAAAACATGCATAAGAACAAAAGGCAATAAACACCCGAATAACAAGTGACAATGAAATATTACTAATACGAAGCTAAAAATATGACCATATATGATATCATAACTATGAGTAAGATTCTGTAATAAGTAAATAACATTATTTAAATGATTATATAGGAGGTTTGGACACGTACGAAGCAAATCGGACCTAAGGTAAGGGAAAATCTCACAATCTCATTTTTATCTGAGATTGTTTATACTTTAGAATTTATTGGGGAATATTTATCATCCACATCCATGTTTCCTCAATATGTAATATTTTTTATATCCTCCAATAATTTTTTAAATAAAATTTGACGCATTGGTGAGTTTTTAGTAAAATATATGAAATGAATCTTTTGTCGTTTTTAGTACGAGGTACTTTTTGACTTTTCCGGCCAAAGTACGAGAACAATTTTTTTTAACTTAAACGACAGGAATGGATTTTTATGATTTAATATAACATTATTTCCATGAAGCATCCTTTACAATTTTTCAAGTTTATTTTTAATCAAATTATTTTAGTTTAAAATTGTATGACATGTTAAGAAAGGAAAAATGTTTTTGAAGTAGAAAGGATATTTTCCTCAGGAATGGAGTTCAAGTGTGTTATCAAAATTATTTTCCATCTAATATAGGGTTCTTTTTGTATCCCTATTTTTATATTTATTTGATTATGTTATGATGGAATTAATTTTATGATGTCCTTTTATCTTATATAGATTATGTTATGATGGCATGATGTTTAAGAATCCAATTTTTATTACATGGGTTATGCTTCGATGTATGATTTAAGATTTTGTGGCACACATAAGATTGGTTTCATTATGAGATGGGTGGGACCTATATATCCTTCCAATTAATTGGGTAAAGATTTATATCTCATGAGATAGACACGGAAGGAACGACAGGTTAATCCGGTTCAGTGATACAGGACTGAAATGAGGAGTGAACTCGGTTCTGAAATGGACTTTGTCCACTAAGATAGTCTTGGAAATGAGTCTTGACTACTAAGAAATGATTCTCTATGAATATGTGTGTATTCCAAAAAGTTACATGCTATTATTATTGGGATTACATTTCACTAATATGATTTATCCCCTGTTATGGAATTACGATCTCTTTTACAGGTTAATATTTCCAAAATGTTATGTTCTTAAGAATATGATGTGATTTATATTTTTTTTGTCTACCCTTACTGAGAACTTGAGCTTTCCCTTTTGTATGTTTTCTTTTCCCAAGGTCAGGAAGAAGGTTATTAAGTAATATATTCCAAAAGGGACTCTATATATGATAATATAAAATGGAGACAATGTAGATGATTTATGAACCAGTTGTTTATGTTTCCCAGTTTCTAAAGACACTATACCTATACGGTCCTTTCAGGGTTTTGTTATATGTTCTAATAAGTGTGCTTCAATTTTAAAGTAATAAAAATGTATTTAAATTATGGCTCATTATAGTTGGTATCAGAGGAAGGGTATAGTCATCCTTTGGAAACTAGGATGTGAATGCCTTAGTAAGAACCCTAAGGTTAGATCTAAGAATAGAACACAATATTAGTGTTTAAGAAATGGCCATGAATAACCTATGATAATACCTTAAGTGTGAAATTTAATTCTTGATTATGTGGTTTTCCTATTATAATTAGTGTTGCTCACACTATTCTTCTTGGTTTTTGTCAATGGCTTGAACCCGAAGGAACTGTGTTAATGTAGAATCTGATGGGCAATGCAATGATTGTCCCACTGAGAAACCAAACATTATGGGAGCTGGAATGAAAAATCTTATTGCCATGATCACACAACTTTCTCAAGCTATGAATCATGTCGGACATCCAAATGAGAAAAGTAGGAGAAACATTCTGTTGATTCCTTCATGAGGCAGCGTCCACCCTCATTCAGTTGGTCTAATGATCCATTAGTGGCTGAGAAGTGGATCAGTACCACTGAAAAGATATTTTCAGTTATTCAATGTTATGAACATGATAAAGTTATCATAGCAGTATATCGTTTGGAAGGTGAAGCTGACCAATGGTGGAATCTTATCAAGAATACGAGGCAAAGGGATGAAATTTAATCCATGTAATGGGACAAGTTCAAGAACTTATTTTTCAATAAGTACTTACCTCTTATTCTTCGAACAAAGATGGAGAAGGAGTTTCTTGAACTGAAGCAAAAGGATGACGAATCTGTTGGTACCTACGAAGAAAATTTTACAAGACTTTCAAGGTATGATTCTAGGATTATTATCCAACCTGAGAGTAAGGTCGACCGATTCTTAATTGGCTTAAAACCAAGTGTTTGATGGGTGTTATCCATAAGGGACATCAATAGCTATGAAGAAATCGTTTGATGTGCTCTCAAGGTTGAGATGGAGATTGGAGTAACCCATTAGTCATATGGGTTTGATAAGAAGAGGAAAATGGAATTCAAAGAGAAATCTAAAGTGCACACTGAAAAGAAGATGAGTTTTCCCTTATTCTCAAAATGTGGAATGAAACATAGAGGGAGTTTCCTTAAAGTGACAAGTAAATGTTTCTAATGTGGAAAAGAAGGTCATCAGGCATTTTAATGCTGCAATGATGAGAAGAAGATGTCTAGTGATGCGAACAAAGAAAAGGCTACACAGAGTGCACTTCCTACACTTTAATATTACAAGTGCAAGGAAATGGGGAATTATTCTGATCAATTCCTTAATCTAATGGTTTTTGAAGATGACCGATGTCGACAAACTCTTAAGGCTAAAGACAAAGGAATGTCACATGAAATTTCTATCAGCGATGTGGATTACTATAACGAAGTGGTGAAAGGTACACTTACTATCCTCTATAAAGTAGAAAATGTTTTATTTGATTCTGGATATACCCACTCTTTTATTTCTAAAGGTTTTTCTAAGGGTATCACCATATTACCTCAGCAGTTAGATATTGAGTTAGATGTGACAACTCATAATGGCACAACAGTCACATCAAAAGTTTACAATTCTTCTCTGATTGAAGTTTGTGGGAAAGTGCTTCCTGCAAATCTTGTGAACCTTCCAATAGTGGAATTTGATGTGATTCTTAGCATGGATTGGCTTTATTTATACGGATCTTATATAAATTTCCAAAGAAAGGAAGTCACATTTCATATTATTGATCAATCTATGATCTTATATCGATGCAATGATGAACATAACCTTCGGGTGGAAATTTATTCCATATTATGGGTCATGATTCCACAAAATTAAGTTTATTTATCTCAAATGGTTGGAGAGAAACTCAGGATTAAGAATATGCCCATTGTACGAGAGTTTGATGATGTCTTTCTAGAGGAATTTCCAGGACTTCCACCAAACCGTGAAGTTGAGTTTTCAATTGAACTCATACTGGGTGCTTTACCTATTTCAAAGACACCTTATAGAATGGCCCCAATTGAGTTGCAGGAATTGAAGAAGCAACTCCAAGAGAATCTTGATAAAGGATTCATACACCCTATTGCATCACCTTGGGGAGAACATGTTCTGTTTGTTAAAAAGAAAGATGGATCAATGAGACTCTGCATTGATTATCGAGAACTTAACAAAATCACTATCAAGAAAAAATATCCTCTCCCACGCATTGATTACTTATTTGACCAACTACGCAGAGCTCAATACTTTTCCAAGATTGATCTTCATTTAGGATATCATCAATTAAGGGTCAAAGGGGAGGATATTCCGAAGACAGCTTTTTGTACAGATTATAGACACTATGAATTTATAGTGATGCCATTTGGTCTTACTAATTCCCCTACTATCTTCATGGATCTAATGAATAGAGTCTTTAGAGACTATCTTGATTAGTTTGTGGTAGTCTTTATGGATGATATTCTTGTCTATTCAAAGAGCAAGGAAGAACATGAAGATCACTTGAGAATTGTATTGAAGTCCCTGAGAAATGAGAAGATTTATTTCAAATTTACCAAGTTTGAATTTTGGATTCAAAAAGTTACATTATTGGGTCACATAATCTCAAAAGAGGGGGTATCTGTGGATCCAGAAAAAACAGAGGATATCGATAGATGGTCGAGACCTACAACAGTAACCGAGATCCAAAGCTTTCATGGTTTTGCTGGATATTATAGACGTTTTGTGAAAGATTTTTCACGATTATCTAATCCACTCACCATGTTGACTTGAAAAAGAGTTAAGTTTGTTTGGATGGAGGAGTGTGAAGATAATTTCATGGAGTTAAAAATTAGATTATCCGGTTCACCTTTACTCACACTGCCTTGTAGTGGAGAAAGGTTTGTGATCTATAGTGATGCATCCAAGAAGGGACTGGGGTGTCTTCTCATGAAAAACGATATGGTGATAGCTAATGCCTCACGACAGTTGAAAATCTATGAGCAAAATTACCCAACTCATGGTTTGGAATTAGTTGCGGTAATATTTGCATTAAAAAATTAGATGCATTATCTTTATTGTGAAAGGTGTGATATTTATACGGATCGTAAAAGTTTAAAGTATATTTTTACACAAAGGGATCTTAATATGCGCCAAAGAAGATGGTTGGAGTTGATTAAGGATAACGACTACTCAAATCATTATCATCATGGGAAAGAAAACAAGGTGGCAGATGAATTAAGTTGACAAGACCATGCTAGCTTATCCATGATGAGGATCACAAAAGATCCAATATTTATTGATTTACAATTGATGGATCTATGAATTATAATGGAAGGGGAAAATCTTATCTTTCTCAAATGAATATTCAACCATCTATACATTCAAAGATTACAGAAGCACATAAAGAAGATGTAGAGTTACAAAAGAAGGTTTGAAATGTTCCTGAATTTCACTTTGATTGTGATTAAATAATAAGGTTCAGGAATAGGGTTTGCGTTCCTACCATCCCAGAATTAAAGAAGGAGCTTCTGGATGAGGATCATAGTTCTTCATTCTCTATTCATCCTAGAAGCACGAAGATGTATAGGGACCTGAAAGAGTACTTCTGGTGGGATGGCATGAAAAGAGAATTTGTTGAATATGTCTCTCAATGCTTGGTTTGTCAGCAAGTTAAAGCTGAGAGACAGATGTCTAAGGGAATGTTACAATAATTACCCATACCCGAATGGAAATGGGAAAACATAACTATGGACTTTGTCACCGGAATTCCTAAAAAATCAAAAGGAAATAATGCTATCTGGGTCATAGTTGATCGTCTTACAAAGTTGGCACACTTCATTGCTATTAGAGAGGATTTATCTCCTGACCAGCTTGCCAGGATATATATAAAGGAAGTTGTAAGATTGCATGGAGTACCCCTTTCCATTATATCTGATCTGGATCTCAGGTTTACCTAAACGTTTTAGAGAATTCTTCATCACGTACCCGAGTGGTAATGACTCTTTCTTGGAATCCAAGAGACCCAGGTTCAAAAACGGGTGGAGGTGAATTTCTAGGATACTGTAGCAGTACTCTAGCAGTTACTGTTCGGTACTGTACCAGCTGGAACTATTCACCCGATTTGATCCTTCGGGCCACCGGTTTGGGCCTATGGGTCTCCAAGTTCTTCGGGTCATCAAAGGTCTTCGGGCCACAGGGCCTTCGAGTTATATAGACCATGGAGTATCCCAGTTCACATAGAACAGGCCCCGAAAGAGGATCAGAGCAACAGGAGTAGCAGCCACCAGATGCAGAGCTAACCAGATTGGAAGAATGAGAGGGTATGGCAGTCATCATCGGGACCAGGTACTGTGAAGCTTTGTACGGGGCAATGCTAGCCGATCAACAATGGAAGGTGAGGAGCTAAGGCAATAAATGATGCAAGACACTGGGGAGGGGAAGTTCTGGTGGGCTGGGCCTACGGGTCATGTAATGGGCATGGTATGCCTCTGGGCCTTCAGGTTATGTATTGTGGGTCATGTCGGGCCTTGTGCCTTGGTCCTACAGGTCATGTACGGGTTCTCCTTCAACCCTTAAAAGGAGGATTATATGTAATAAAATAAAAAATAAGGCCTTCAGGCTATTCGGGCTGGATACAGAGTTGCGTTTCATCACTTCTTATCATCCTTAGAAGGACAGTCAGTCTAAGAGGACAATTCAAACTCTAGAAGATATGTTAAGAGCTTTCTCTATGGATTTCAAAGGTGGTTGGGATCAAAACCTACCTTTGGTGGAACTTTATTATAATAATATCTTTCACTCCAGTATTCAGATAGCTCCTTATGAAGCTCTCTATGGAAAGAAATATAGAACACCAACTTGATAGGATAAAGTTGGGGAAAGAAATCTATTAGGACCTGATCTTGTTGATGAGATGGAGGAATAGGTTCGATCTATTCAACAACACATAAGGGTAGCTCATAGTTGACAAAATATTTATGCCGACAATCGAATAAAAGACCTAGAGTTTGAAGTGGGTGATAAAATGTTCTTACGAATATCTCCATGAAAGATAGTAATGAGATTTGGAAATAAGGGAAAGCTGATCCCTATGTATATCGGTCCTTTTGAAATACTGGATCGTGTTCGGAAGGTAGATTACCGATTGGCGCTTCCATCGAATCTCTCTCAATTTGATGATGTGTTACATGTATCCCTCCTGAGAAAGTACATACCTGATCCTTCACATGTACTCATCTCAGAAGTTGTACCGCTAGAGCAAGATCTTTCTTATGAAGAACAGTCTATATAGATTCTGGATTGTAGTGAAAAAGTTCTACAGAACAAGACCACTCCTTTGGGGAAAGTTTTATGTAGGAACCACCAATTAGAAGAAGCTACATGGGAGGTTGAGGATATAATGAGGGAGATGTATCCTCATCTGTTTGTTACTAAGTGACGAATTTCGAGGGCGAAATTCATTTTAAGGGGGGTAGAATGTAACACCCGATATTTTTATGATAAATATTTTGTTTTTATTTTATATACATCATCAAAGAAATATATCACTACACACAACATTCTCTTGGATTTCTTCACCCACAATCGTGACCTTCCTCAATAGCTTGCGTTGTACGCAATACCGAGTTTCACTAAACAGTGATATGTTATAAAAATATTATTAAAACTAGCTGTTATGAATAGTAATATCCACTTTTTTAAATTTTATAAATTTTATCCTTAAAAATGGACTTCATTTTTGGATTTGGAATATCGAAATTAGCCTAGGGTAAATTTTTTGTATTTTTCGGAAAACATTCAATTTTTTATGAATAGTGAAAACATTGGGTAACTATTTAAAAACCGAATTTTTATTTTAATAATAATTTATTTTATTTAAATTTATTTTCGGTCAAAATTGATACATAATACCTATATATGTTCAAAGTAAATCATTGGAGTAATTTTATAATAATTTTAGATATATAAAAATTTTATTGAACTTTTCACCTTCTTTTACCCACCTCCTATGAGAATTAGAACATTTACATAAAATATAATTTTACAAGTTCTGTGAGTGGAATTTTGAAAATCCGAGAGACACGGTTAATATCAAGGAGTAAAATGTGGTTCAATAAGATAAAAATAATATTTGGTGAATAGTAACTTTTTACTTTTATTTACCATGGTTAAAAGTAAATAGGGTAATTAAGGGTAAAAATGATTTTATTATTACCCTAACACATGTCCTAATTCTATTTGATAAATGGAATTCGACCAAAAACAACCTTAGGGATAAAATATTACCCTTTAGGTCCACTTTTATTAGATTCGGACACTTATTATTGTTGTATTTAAAGAAGAGTTGAAATTGTTAAAATCAAAGTTTCATAACTAAAAAACATTTATATAGGATTATAAATATGATAAATTCTACTATAAATATTCATTATAAAGCTAAAATGATTTCATACATAATGGTATTTTATTTATAATTTTTAGACTTTATATAATTTAATTTATTTATGATACAATGATGATGCAGTAATTACCTTTTAAAGAAAATATTTACATAATTGATATTATAAATACCCAAATAAATGTAATTTGAGACTTTTCCTGAATTTCACTAATTTTATAAGTTAATATTTCATATTAGTATTGATTTAATTAACGTTTTTTGAAATAATAATGCTGTTATGAGTTTCACAAAAATAAATTACCAAATAGTGTCAAAATTGACATAAAATAGCGTTTAAAACAAATATTATATTATTAATTGTTATTTTATTCCTAAAAATATAAGGTTCAGCCAAAAGACTTAGATAAGGTTATATATTTTAATAATTGACCACTTGGGGTTTTTTTGTCTTGTTATAGTAAGTTTATTAATCATATTGTGTAAGAAAAAAGGAAGACACAGTAAAAGATAAATTATTTAACTTAGAGTTAAATCTAAATGATAAGGTTAAAATAGTAACCTAAACTTGTCTAAAATCTATTTGTTGAGAGGCTTTAGAACCATACCCAATTTATCTTCTAAATAAGTCACTTTGGAGCCATTATAAACCGAATATGACTTTATTATAAAATAATATTTTAAGTTTTTCCTAAAGTGCCCCTCTCCTCCCTTATAAAAGGGAAACTCCTCCCTCTCCTCCTCACACCAATTTGAGCCTTAAAGCTCGGCCAAACCCTGAACATTTTCCTTATAAACTTCCCTTTAAACATCGTAGAGGTCCTGGTCACCTTTAAAGACCATATTTAGTGCCCTAAGAGGAGTTTAAGAATAGGCGCTTCAAAGAAGAAGTAATGTCCGTTACCGATTATTTAAACTTTCTTTCTTCTTCTACTTATTCTTATTTATTTGTTTCATTATGAAGTAATAGCATAAATATCACTCATATACTGATATGTCATTATAAATATGAAACTACCCTTTTTCACCTTCTATCCATCCTATGGAAAACGAAATCACCGAGCGTGCGGACATACATAATACCGTCTCCATGTCGTGGTGTAATTTTTTTTTCCACCACCACCTTACATGGATGGGTATAATGGTGTAAATAATAACCACGTATGATTATTTTAAATTGATATTTATTCTAAAATATTATACACATCAATACAATTCCACGATCATGGGAACGATATCATTGCTCGTGCGTACGTACGGCCTACCGTGTCCACGATGTGATGCGACTCGTTCTACATAATCTTCAATGAATAATGATTATATAAATGAATTGAATGAATAAATATGATATATATAACACTAATATAATTCTTTAAATGAGGTATATATAACCTAAAAATAAGAATAAGAATTTATTCGACAAAACACGCATAAGAACAAAAAACAATAAACACCCGAATAACAAGTGGCAATGAAATATTACTAATACGAAGCTAAGAATAAGACCATATATGATATCATAACAATGAGTAAGATTCTAGAATAAGTCAATAAAATTATTTAAATCATTATACAGGAGGTTTGTACATGTATAAAGCAAATCTTACTTAAGGTAATGGAAAATCTCACAATCTCATTTTTATCTAAGATTGTTTATACATCAGAATTTACTGGGGAATATTTATCATCCACATACATGGTTCCTAAATATGTAATATTTTTTCTATCCTCTTAATATTGTTTAAATCCAATTTTACCCATTGGTGAGTTTTTAGTAAAAGATATGAAAGGAATCTTTTGTCGTTTTTAGTACGAGGTACTTTTTGACTTTTCTGGCCAAAGTACGAGAAGAATGTTTTTTAACTTATACGGCATGAAAGGATTTTTATGATTTCATAGAAAATTATTTCCATGAATCTTCCTTTAAAAGTTTTCAAGTTTATTTTTAATCAACTTATTTTTGTTTAAAATTGTATGACATGTTAAGAAAGGAAAATCTTTTTGAAGTATAAAAGATATTTTCCTCAAGAATAGAGTTCAAGTGTTTTATCGAAATTATTTTCCATATAATATAGGGTTCTTTTTATCCCTATTTTTTCATTTATTTTATTATGTTATGATGGAACTAATTTTATGATGTCCTTTTATCTTATATGGATTATGTTATGATGGCATGATGTTTAAGAATCCCATTTTTATTACATGGGTTATGTTATTATGTATGATTTATCATTTTGTGGCACACATAAGAATGGTTTAATTATGAGATGGGTGAGACCTATATCTCCCTCCAATGCATTGGGTAAAGATTTATATATCATGAGATAGACATGGATG
Source organism: Viscum album (assembly GCA_963277665.1). Lineage (NCBI taxonomy): Eukaryota > Viridiplantae > Streptophyta > Magnoliopsida > Santalales > Viscaceae > Viscum > Viscum album. The sequence continues at coordinate 35,937,614 of OY728157.1, read as the reverse complement.
GAATGGAAGGTTAATCTGGTATAGTGATATAGGACTGAAACGAGGAGTGAAACCGGTTCAGAAATGGACTTTGTCCACTAAGATAGTCTTGGAAATGAGTCTTGACTACTAAGAAATGATTCTCTATGATTATATGTATATTCCAAAAAGATTCATGTTATGATTATTCGGATTACATTTCACTACTATGATTTATCCCATGATATTGAATTATGATATCTTTTGCAGGTAATGATTTCCAAAATGTTATGTTCTTATGAATATGATGTGATTGATATTTCTTTTGTTTACCCTTACTGAACATTTGAGCTCACCCTTTTTTATGTTTTCTTTTCCCCGGGTCAGGAAGAAGGGTATTAAGTAAGATATTCCAAAAGGTACTCTAGATATGATAAAATAAAAGGGAGATAGTATAGATGATTTATGAACCAGTTGTTTATGATTCCCAGTTTCTAAAGACACTATACCTATACGGTCCTTTCATGGTTTTGTTATATGTTGTAATAAGTGTGCTTCAATTTTGAAGTAATAACAATGTATCTAAAGTATGAGTCATTATACTTTGGCACTGTTCTACCTAGGTATTATAACCTTGATAAAGGAGTGTAGGGTATTAACTCAACTATGACCTTATTCATGATAAAGAGGCATAAATGCACATCTTGATAGACACTCTTTGGGGATATGAATTATTCTATCACATCATTTTCATGAACCATTATTTGGGATTTAAAGATGTTTAAGTTTAGATTTCCTAGAAATAAAGGGACCATAGATAGCTTAGATTTAAATGTAGATATTTATAAGTTAAGGTGAAAATTAATTGATATGTTCTTTCTTATATAAAATATAAATTGGATTTTGGTATCATATATTTCAATTATTTTTTTAAAATATATTAAGATTGCACAAGGTAATTTGATATCACTCTTTTGAGTATTATGTTAAGAAGTGTGAGAGAACCCAAATTAAGTAAAATTTGTTGATTATATAAGTATATAGGTTCAAATATGTATGATATATGTAGATTTATGACTGATATTGTTTGAAATAAAGGAATAGTAGTCTTATAAGAAAGATAAAAATCAGAATACATTAAGATAAATGAATCAAGAAAAATCCTATTCTACTCTTACTATTGTGAGTTATTCATGAATATGAAGTGAAGAGTTTACTATTTTTCTCTAATCAAGAGTTATGTATGCCTTAATGGATTCTTATTCTATCTTCCCTAGTATATCCAGTATGTTTTCAGTCAGTATTATTTCACCATCCAAATGATTTTATAATAAAAGGAAATTATATTAGTAAGATTAATGTGTCTATGTTGATGTTTAAGGAAATATGAATCATGTTTACCTTCAATTATATTTTAATTTTGTGATTATGGTAATGGATTGACTATTTCAATAGAGACTCTCAATTCATTGAATCATGGTAAGATTTCCCGTGACATACTCATTGTTGAAAAATGGATGAGGGTAGAGACCACAAGAAGAATCCATTGTATAAAGGTCTTAACAAGACTACAATGGAATAAGAAAACCAGATTTCATATTCATTATTATCTTCTAATTCACCACCGACACATACAAGAAATAATGTATTCAAATAAGTTAAATTCGCCCTGAGAATAGTGTAAGTTGAATATAAACCCCTTACAAAGACAGTAGTGAAAACTCTAATGATTGTGTGGTTGAAAAGGGGGAGATATACCTATGATCCTAAGTCTAAGAGTAGTTCATTAATTAAGTTTTATCCCCCAAGACACACTAGACCATGCAATGTATGTGGGAAATATTTTTGGTCATGTAATTCCCTATTTTTGAATATAAATTACCACCAAGAAAGTATGTGACGAGGTGTCCATCTCCCACAAACATTAATCCGTGAAGTGTTCAAAAATCATGGAGATTATGGACTGGTTCCACAGTTATAAAAAGATATTGGTGTTAATCTATTGAAACATGTGACAAATGTAAGGGGTATTTTAGAATGGTTATAGGGAATAATTTTTTAGGCTGATACTTCAAAAGTGGGTGGTAGGGGTCTAAATGTGGATCTCAACAAGCCATATGAGGAGTATGATCATTCTTCATCACGTTCATCATTTAACCTCAACCTCCCACTAGTGCTGTTAAGCTGAATATTCATGGGGGGAAAGAGATTGTTGAGGGTGTTGTGCCTATTTATGTACATCTGTATTCATACTAATTAACAAAATAGGTAATTATATTTCATAAAAACATTTGATAATATTTCACTAAAATCCTAACAACCAACATAAGAAAAAATAAAATATGGCTTAACACCAAAACATGAGATTTATTTTACATAAATTGTTAGGAAGAGACTAAATATAGATATATGCTTATAAGAGAGTTTTCTAGCCTTCCCTATATTAGTAATGATATAACCCCAAGCCATTTCTACCTTATGGATACCCTAATATTTTTTTAGTGATAATTAATATTGAGATGATTCATTTCATTTAAGAGGTAATATAATGACCCAATATTTTAATATATATTTTCCTCTAACTAAGTCATTGTTTTTGAAAAATTTCTCTGCATGTAAAATCAAACTGAAATGAAACCATGATATATTTAGATAAAATACAAATATTTAAATATGGATATCAAAACATAGTAATTGAATTATATTGAATGGATATTAGTAACTCCTTTATGAAATACTCATAGAAACAAAATATAGGATTTTTTTAATATGAATTAAATTCAATTTTTATGGTTAAAATGTTTAATTAGACCATTTATTGTTTGAGAAATTATTTTTTTTAGAATAATTTTTATGCAATGTGATTTTATTTTTCAAGAAATTTATGATTAATGAAGATAAATGGTTTTTGATTTTAATAATTATTTAAAACTAATTTAGTATGTAAATAGTATTATGTAAGAATGATAATAGTTAGTGTTTGAAAATTTCATTCCCTAGTAAATATTGTTTTCCATTATAATTTATTATTATATTCAAAAAATGAAATTTCAAATTTTATAATTTTAATTTTAAAAAATAAAATTCCTTTTTAGATTTAGTATATGAATTTTCTTTTATGGTTATTTTTTTGGTTTTTTTAAAATAACTAATTTTAGAGTTAATGTAAAAAATGTTGATTTTCTTAAAATCTAAAACTTTTATAATATAGGAATGAAATAAATTTTAAATAAATAATTTTTTATATGTAAAAAATACATATGTAATATAAGTAATTTTAAAATACTTTTTTGAAATTATAATACTCATGTTTAAATTTTTCAAAAATTAAAGCAACATTTCAAACTAAAAAGGGTTTTACATGCTTATAATAAAAATTAGACTTTATAATGTATAGAAATTAAATAAAAAAATATTTTTGTGTTCCACATGTCAATATTAGATAAACATTACAATTTCATATTTCTTCATAATGATAATATTTGTAGGATTAATGTTAATAACCATGATAATGATGAAAAAAATATTTTAAAATTATTGTTTTATTAATAGCATGGAAGATATACTGAATAAATTAAATTAAATTACTTTAAATATTGAATCTATTATTATATGTAAACCCATAAATAAATATATTAAAACTAATTTAATTTTTAATCAATATGAAAAAAGATTAATAATCAATTATGGTTAAATTTTCATTTTACTACTAAAACAGTTTTTTTTAACATTGTATTTTTCATTTTGAAAGAATCATTTAAAAAATTTTAGAAATTTTATTTTATTGAATTAATGTTAAATTAAGTTCAAGAATACAAATTTTTTTTCAATGTATTAGTTTATTATTTTAATAAAATATAAAATCATTTAGTTAAAAACAAGTTAACAATTTTAAAAGTTGAAGAGTAAAATGTAAAAACATAAAGATAACAACCCTATATTGTGACTAAAACATGTAGTGAATATAGTGACCCATACTTTTCATAAAAAAATATTTCATCTTATTAGATTAATATTCATTACATAACATCATGATCCACACCATAATGGTATAGGTTTAGAATCTTTGGAAATTTGGACACACAAGCAACGTGATCAAGATATCTATGTTGTCTTCCTCTTAGTACATCCTAAATAGAACCCTTCATAAAAATACCATACTTAAAATATTTATTCATAACTTTGGGAAAGGATAAATAAGAATGGTTTATCTTAGATAATTACTTATTCTATACAAGTAATATATCAAAGATCACTTAAGCATAACATGAGTATAAATGTATTAGAACCTATGTTTATCATTGTAAACCCATACCGAACATATCAAAGATCCTAATCTTGAGTCATTTAAAAAATATTGGCAGTTCATAAAAAATAAATCATAATTAAATTAATTAAAATTAACCATTAGATTATAAAATTGGTATAAGACATAGATTTTTTTCATACACATTAGAATAAATAATCATTTCTTTAATAGTCAAGGCTCACTTCTAAGACTGTCATAGTTGGTTGGGTTCAGCCCCCATTACATCGTATTAGATAAGGTTCGCTTCCGGTAATATCATAGTGGAAAAAACCCCTTACTGAAATAGGTTCACTCTCCATTAAAATCCATATTATCCCATGAGATATCCATATTTACCCAATTCATTAGAGGGGTATATAATATCATGACCACCCATCACATAATGAAAATCATACAAATGTGTATCATAATATCAATAAACATTAATCATATATTAAACCATATAATGGAAAGGGGTTTCTTAATCATTTCATCATCGCATATCTCATGGAAAATAAATGGGTTTCATAACCATTTTATCATTTTTTAAATAATAATCAATGTAAATTAAATGGATTTTATAAACATATTATCATCATAATCATACAAAATAAAGATAAAGAATAAGGTTGGTATCATTGAATCATAACCCTAGTAAAAAATTATGTGACATTAAAGGATGTCATCGTAGATTAAAAATTCAATTAAAAATTCACTTGAAACAATTTTTAAGAAAAACATCATTTTAAAATTGAAATCACTTCATTAAAACACAAAAAAATTCCAAAATGTTAAGGAAATAATTTTCCTTGAAAATAACCTCAAAAAAATTAAAAAAAAAATCTTTAAATTATTGGTAATACATGATGGTGGGAAGTTCAATTCATGTCATATAAGTTAAGAGAAATCATTCCATTCAAAATTTTATAAAAAAGGAAAAAAAGTATATCAATCAGAAAATTGGAATAAAAGATTCCTTTTAAACAATTTTTTAAAAATATTGTGGTAAAATTAAATATAAGTAATCATAGGATAATGTTAAAAACATTCTTGAAAACATTTTTAGGAAACATTTATTTGGAATAAAAATATTTTCCGATCAATGAGAGAAATAAATATTATTTACATTAAAACTTTTATTTTGGAATATTGCATATATAAAGTGAGTAAGATTAAAAGAAAACATGTATTAATAATAAATAACAATATGATAAGATATTTCATGATTTTATTAGAGGTATGTAATAATATTACAATATTGGAAACTTAAACATAAACAATATTGATAAATAATAAGATTGTAACATAAAACCCTTACTGATTTGGTGACATTTTAATTGTAGGCCCCATGAAATAATAACATGAAATGAAACCTTAAATATCTTATAAAGAAGGATATTCATGATTAAAAATATCAAATTAGATTTATATACACATAATACAATAATATAATAGAATATCATAACATATGTCATAAAGAATAGAATTTGAGATGATAAACACACACCTTGAGTTTCATTTCCATTGAAATTGATCTACCCTTATATATAATAAATATAAAAATATTATATTTCTTTTATAAGAAATTAGTTTTTCACTCAGATATGGGTCCTTTAATTTTAAGTATCATTCGTTATTTTGGACCTAATATGGATACCTAATGAGTGAGTAAAGGTATCATGGGTGTCTGGGGAATGTTTAGAGCCCATAAACCTTGTTTATGGGAAATTTAGGTCTGGAACACAGTTAGAGTAAACACTATAGGAATGCCTCATGGTTTGAAAAACTATGCAGATTGTGTTTTTTTTTTGGATAGATCCACCTCACACTGTTGGATCCCAGTTTTTCACTCTGGTATAAATCCTTTAATTTTCGGTCTAATTATTTATTTTGGACCTAATATGGATGACTAATGAGTTATAAAAGGTCTTAGGGGTGTGTGTGGGAGTTTTGAAGTAAAGAAACCTTCTTTTTTATAAAAATAGGAATGGATCATGGTTTAGTGTAAGTCATGAAAGTATGTCACACGCTTTTGAAAACTATATGAATTTTGTTTTTCTGGACAAATCCTCCTCGCATTGTTTGTGCATGACTATGAGGACTAACTGAGTAGCACCCCTTTTTTCCCGGAAAGCATGCATGGATTTCATTTGGTTTCTCAAAGCATACACATGCTATTTAATTGGGTAATTTTAAAAATTTCCCATTAATGATCTATTATCCCCCTATTTCTTCCCTAATCTATGTTTATGCCTGATTTACCTCCATAGCTCTAGAATTCAATATTTTTGATGGATAAATCAAGGTATTAAAAGATCACCTTCATCAATAATCTATTTGAGCTTACATTCTCCACGTTGGATGTGAAATGGTAAGTACTCAAGTCTATTTAATACTTTCCTCTTCCCTCTTGCTCTTTACCTTGTTATTGGGGTATGAGTGTTTTTTCCTTTTCTTAGATCTAATCTGATCTAAGGAAAATCAAGGTCCGTTACTGGAGGAGGATATTTGTACCAGCTTAAGGTGGGTGGTCTATAATTCATCCCTCATGTTCGTTGATTTTGGATTTATTGTGTGGGGCCCACTAATTTCCTCAGTTATCATTTATAAAATTTATATGCCATATTTATAATCATTAGAATCATATGATTAAGATATTTACAAACATGTGATTAATTTTTGTGTTGACACCCAAAAATCCATTCATCCCAAGTAGGATGTTATTCTCAAATTTTCATTTTAGTGTTTTGACATGTTTAATCCACCAGTTGGAGACAATAATGTGGAGATTTAGTATACTTGGGACATAGTCATAAGTCGTGATTAGGCATCATGAACCTAGATCTAGGATATAATCCAGGTTACCCGAAATATAATTGCTTTTTTTCTTTTTTCCTGTTACAGTTGACATTATTTTATATTGGGAGATACACATGTTGTGTGGAGTTGTTGATTATTACTCTATTTGAGGATTTTCGTTCATACATGGCCAGATGATTTGAGAGAAAGGAGTATTGTGACATTAATTTTTATAGGCTCATAGAATTTTCATGGCATGCATATTTTCATAAAATATAAGTGAATTTTACTACATTTCATTTCTTTATATTCTTGTGATTGTTGAGTGATGTTTTTATAGATATCTTATGATTGTATTACAATTGGTTTTGATTTAGGGATTTCATGTCTAAATTCATTCGGTGTATAGGACTCAAGGTTTGGGATGAGTAATTTACTAAGTCAAGCCATTGTGCAATAAATAAATAGGTTTAGTTTCTAATGATATGTGTATGGGAACTAATTCATCGAAAATGGATATCCATTATAATGTGAATCCAAACATATAAAATGAATTTGTTTCACATCCATATCCCTCCTTATCATGTTTATGAGAGGTAACAGAGTGAACCTTGAAATTAAATGTAAAATCAAATGAATCTTATACCTGAGCACTTATCGATTCCTTCCCATCTTAGTGGGTAGATAACATATTATGCCTTCAGTAGGGAGTCTTCTTACATTCAGCCTCCACTAGTGATGTTATCTTTATTATTAAGGCTGTTCTATGGGGTATTCTTGGAATTTATACACCACTGATGTCATTACATCCTCGTATTGTATTCCAAGAGGGTGAAGTTGACCATTCTCTAGAAGTGGTGGGCCAAGAGCATCCAGTTTTACCTCAGTGATTTCAACATAAGGCACCACCTATAGTACTTGATTTTGGATCTGATTCCCAACTTTTTGATAGTTTCCTACATATGATGCAGTCCATGCATGGTGCTCCAAAGCATGCACTTACGATGGTCGATCTGAATCATGAGTTCTTCCAGTAGAATCATCCTACCTTTCTAAGGGATGACAGTCCACAGGCTACTGAGTCTTCCCTATAATCCATCCTATCAATATTTGAGCATCTAGAAATGCATCTAGAGCTAGTAGTTATTATTGATACATACATACATTGGGATTCAGCCAAGCATTAGTGGGATGGGATTTCCTATGCCAATCAACATCAGGGCATGTTATGGGTTGATTTCCAAAATTCCTTCTATAATCAGTTCTTTCCTGAGACACTGAGATCTGACAATGCCAAATATTCCATGCATCTTGAGTAGGTTTCTATGTTCGTTATTGAATATTTAGTTTGTTTCATAAGGTTGAAGTGTTTTTTACAGCTTCTATCTAGTAAAGATCTTTCATGTTCTACATGTTTCAAGGATGGGCTCTAGTAAACCATCCATATGTAGGGGAATTTGTTTTTCCTTCCTTTTTCTCTAATATAGTCAATAAAGATCTTATAACTAAGAATAACCTAAGGGATGGAAATAGTATTGGGTATAGAAGATCAGTGTCGTGATAGGCTAGTAGTTCTTCTATTGGAAGGAAACTTTCCCTCAAGGTTTCTCGTCAGGGTAGTGACCACCAAACTACCCTTTTTGATAGCTCTAATGTTTGTAATCAGTATGGATGAGGGGGGAATTCAAAGCCTCAGTGTGATAGAGACCCATATGAGTGTTTGTATTGTGGTCATATGGGGTATCTTTAGTGTTTTTGTAGGACATTTACACCAACTTCAAGTGGAAAAGGACCTGCATCAGCTCCACCTTCAGTAGGAAGTTATTTAATGTCATGTCAGACTGAGGGTTGGAATATCACTGGTAGGTATGACCGATGAGGTGGTCATGGATGTGGTAGATAGACCTCTGACCACCAGCAACACCACTAGAGCAGCTATGATCTTGGTACTCCATATTTTGCACAGGGTCGTGGATTAGGCCAATTGCATGAACTACAGCTGATACCTGAGGATTAGGCTGTGGGACCATCTACAGTACGAGGTACAATTATTATGGAATCTACTTCAGTATATGATTTATATTATATGGGTTCTTAGAAGTATTTTACCTATATTTATTTTGTGGAGAGTCTCTAACTATAGATATTGTATCACTATAGTTTAATGTCCCAAGAAACGTTGTTAGGGGTACAAACACAATGAATTAACTAATGTTGGGACTTCCCCCTTGAGGTATCCAATTTAATTTTCTTATGGAACCTCTTTCTTCTAGAGATGACATGGTTTGATTTCATATTAGGGATGGACTATTTCATTCATCACCATGCTTTTGTATACTTCTATAATTGTAGGGTATCATTTACATCCCCTGAGGGTAGTAATTATCTACATAAGGGAGACTGGGTTATCTAGGCGAGTAGAGCTGGACCAGATAATCATGGTCTAGGTGGAATTACCACCTAGATTGAAAATCTCTTCATTAAGGATTAGGGTTTACATAAAGTTGATTTCCCTCTAGTATTGGATCATTTCAGGGATGTCTTTCCCATATATTTTTCTGGCTTACCTCTTGAGAGATATGTAGAGTTTAAAATCGGGCTTTCACATGATGCATATATAGTGTCCATTCCTCTATAGATGATGGAACCAATAGATATTTAGAAGCTCAAGCTGTTGTTATAGTATTTAGATGACAAAGGTTTTATACAGCCAAGTACATCCTGTTGGGGTTCTCTCGTTCTTTTTTCAAGAAGGTAGATGAAACCTTATATCTTTGTGTGGATTACAAAAAATTGAACCAACTTAAGGTCAAGAACTCATATCCACTTCTTCAAATAGTTGATATATTTGACCACCTCTGAGGGGAAAATTTCTACTCGAAGATCGTCCTGAGATTGGGTTATCATCATGTACGAGTCAGACCATCAGACATACCATGTATAGGTTTCTATAGTAGGTATGGTATGTATGATAAATTTTTTTATGTCATTTGGCCTAATGAATTCACCCCCCATTTTCATGTTTTTGATTAATGGGGTGTTCCACCCTTATTTTTACTCTTTTTACCTACTATTTGTGAATGAAATCATAGTGTATTATCACACTCTTTGGGACTATGCCCAAAATCTTCGGATAGTTCTATGTACACTTAGAGAGCATTCATTTTACTCTAATCTTGCTATGTGACACTTTGAATCGAAAAAATTCCACATATTGGATCATATAATATCAGAATAAATAATATATATTGATTTAGAAAATGTTAGTGTTGTATTTTTCTATAAGAAAACCAAGAACATGTTTGAAATATAGAGTTTCTTGGGGATGGATTGATATTACAGGAATTTCATACAAGACATTTCCCATCATGCTTCAACTCTTACTATTCTTACAAAGAAGAGTATCATGTTCACATGGTCATAAAATTGTGAGAGATAATATTAGGAGTTGAAATTGATTCTTCTATCATCACATGTTCAGAATCATATAGAGCCAAGAAGAGGTTGTACCATATTCTATGATGCATCTAGCATCATCCAAGGAGTAGTGCTGATACTGGAATATAAAGTCATTACATATGGATCTCTAAAATTCAGACCTCATGAGATAAATTACCCGATGCAAGACATTGAGGTAGAAGTATTTGTTCATGCCTTACGTTGTGGGTACATTATATTTTGGGTGAGCAATTTATTGCGTACACAGACCAGAAGTTCCTCAAATATATCTTCTCTCAGCTTGAATTGAACCTCATACAGTATAGATGGGTCAAATATACACCATCCATTGATTTGGAGCTTTCATATATGCCTAGGATTGGAAATTTAGTTCCAGATGTGATAAGTTAGAAAACTCAAACACAAGCCATACGGGATGATAGTGAGGAATGGATGTTCTTAGCCCTTTTCTCTGAACTAAATATAGTGTTCTATGATAGTCACAAGAAGTCTTACATATCATCCTTCACAGTTATCTCTTCCCTATTTGAGAAGGTGAAGAGTAGACAATTCTAAGATCATGAAGGCTTGGTTATCCATGAGAGTATATAAGGAGATAACCCACCTCTGTATTTCTCTATAGAAAGAGAATACTTATTAAATATTCATGGACATGTCTGTGTCCCTACAAATATGAGAGAGGAGTTGATGAAACAGTCCCACACCACTCAGTGAGAATTTCGTCCATGCATCTTGATGATGAATTGAGATATGTGATGCCAATATTGTTGGCATGGGATGAAATGTCAGATATCATACATTATCATTGGGTGTTACACCTATCTGTAGGTGAAGGCAGGGAACCAAAGATATGTAGGCCTTTTATATTTACTTCTAGTACCGAAATGGGAATGAGAAGATGTTTCTTTTGATTTTTTATACGAATTACTTAGATCGTTGAAGGGTAGTGATGCTATATTGGTATTCATTGACTAACTAATGAAATCATCCCACTAAATACCTATTTGGGAAATTTTGTCAGTTGATGAGCTTGGAAGTCTATATATCTATGAGATCATATGACTCTGCAGCATCCCTCATACTATCATTTCAGATAGGGGTGTCATTTAACATAACTATTCTAGAAGGTTTTACAAAAGGATATGGATACACATGTGATTTTAAGAACATATTTTCTTTCATATACTGAGGGAAAATCAGAACAGACGATATAGGTTCTTGAGGATATGCTCTGAGAATGTGTTCATGAATTGGCAGTTCATGAAAAAAACATATCCTTATCGTCAATTTCACCTATAATAACAGTTTTCATGCAAAAATTCAGAAGGATCCATTTGAGGCCTTATACGGTAGGTCATTTCATTCTCCCTTGTGCTGGCTGGAGGCAGGTGAGGTATCCCTACTAGGTCCTCATCTAATTCAAGATACTTCAGAGTAGATTTAGGTTATCTGAATGTGTATGAAAACTGCACAGTCTAGAAGAAAATCTTATGCTGATAACCATCAACAACATCTATATTTCAAGGTCAAAGTGTGTGATTTCCATTGGGTATCACCCTGTCTAGGTAATAGATGGTTACGAATGTAGGGAAAGTTGTCTCTTTATTACGTATGTTCATTTGAAATTTTGGAGAGATTTGAGCTGGTAGATTATAAATTGTTACTAACTCATTGGTATTGTGCCATGCACGATGTCTTTATTATTTTATATCTTCACCAATATCATGTGGACCCATCTTATACCTTTGATCTTGAGGAAGTTGAGATAGATAGTGATTATACCTTTGAGGAATATCCAGTACGCATCGTTGACTAGATCACGAAGGCTCTCTAAGGTCAGTCTTTCCCTCTAGTATAATTTTTATGGTAGAATGGCTAGGTACAAGATGAGGCATGGGTGAGGGAAGTCTTCATATGTTATTAGTGTCCATAACAGTTCACAGACATTTTTTCATCACCCTTGGAAGGTGAACTAGGGGATGAGTTCTTTTATGTTGGGAAGACTATAGAAACCCGATTTCTCACTTTGTTATGGATCCCCTAATTTTCAGTCTAGTTCATTATTTTGGACCTGATATGGATTAATAATGAGTTAGTAAAGTTTTCATGGGTGTCTTGGGAAATTTTGAATCATATAACCCTTCTTTTTAGGAAAAACAGTCCTAGCGCATAATATAGAGTGAACCGTGTTGGAATGTCGCACGATCTGGAAAACTGTGCGGATTGTGTTTTTTTGGATAATCTACCTCACATAATTGGCACACGACCATGAAGACTGACCGTGCGAGCACCCCTTCCTCCTTGGTAACCATGAAAAGTTTACACAGGGTATGTCAAACTGTGTGGACAAACCATGCACATACCTTTTTTTTGGAAAATACTACAAATTTTCTCTTAATGATATATTATCCCCCTCCTTCTTCTATAATCCGAGTGTTTGTAGAATTTACCTCCACGGCTCAAAAATTGATTCCTTTTGAAGGCCAAATCTAGGGATTGGAAGATATCCTTCATTTGGAAGCTGTTCAAGAATATGTTTATCATGTTGGATGTGCAACGTTAACTACTAAAGTCTATTTAAGCCTTTCCTCTTCTCTCTTTCTCTCGACCTAGATATCGGTCTACGAACGTTTTTCTCCTTTTTGTAGATCAAATATGATCCAATAAAAATCATGGGAAATTACTAGAGGAGGATATTCTTATAATCTTGAGGTTTTTGGTCTACAAATCATCCCCAAAGTTTATTGATTTTAGATTTTTTGTGTGGGGCCCACCAATTTCATTGGGTTTCGTTTAGAGAATTTATATGTCATGCTTATAATAATTTTAACTATATTGTTATGATATTTTCTTACAAGTGATTAAATATTTGTGTTTAAACCCACAACACTATTCATCCCATGTAGGGCGTTATGCCATAATTGTCGTTTTAGTGTTTTAACACGTTTAAGCCATAGTTCGGGTGAGCCATGGATTAGACTTCATAAGGGTAAGAATTGCGATATTAAATGGATTGCTTTAAATCAGAATTTAATAATGGAAAGTTACATGTATGATCATCACTTTACCTACCTAAGGTAAGATCTTCAATTTGATAATAAATTGTAAAATGTGGATTGGAAAGTATACTAAGTATATGACTTGGTTAGATTAATTTTGAATGATTAAAACATTGCATATTTGTATCACCCCTTACCAATTTAAGGGAAGGTAGTGGAATGAATCTTGAATATGGAATATTCTTGGAATGGATTAAATGAATGGTTGGATGCTACATGGAATTTTCATACTAATGAAAGGAAAAGCTTGAACCAAATAACTAGATAAAAAGTTCCAATATAGTTGACCTTATCACACTAATTAAAGGAAAGGATTTTATGAAATGAAATATTACATGAATTCAATATCAAATAGGAGCGGTCTGACTTGATTTCACCTTAGATTCTAATCGGAGAATTCCATGAGCACTCCAGAACCCCATTTTGGTTCAAGGATACGACTTGCATATGTTGAGACCCACCAAGATCATGATCCTTGTCTATTGTTTTGATGCCTAGTATGACACTATAGGATACCTTTCATATCATTTTTAGATTCCTCAGATACACTACTTGGATTTAGTATTGACAAGTAGGTTCCATTGTAAAATTCCATCAAATGAAGTCGTTGTTTATCCCCATTTTACCTTGGATGAACTCCATGGACTCTATAGGCATCTCATTGTGGAATTCCTTGGACTATACTTCTTGTATTACTCTCTTACCCCATGTTAGGCTATAGTTATTACTGAGTTGGCGACCCTTGAGGTTTATGTCACTTTGGTTATTCACTTGAGACTTCACTATTAAATATCATTATAAGATTCCTTGTTACATCTTTGAACATTTACTGTTATTAACATGTGACATATGTATAAACTGGTAACATTCAAATAACTATTTGGTTACATGTTTAGATGTCAGTCGAGGGATGAAGTAGGTACTTGGTTATTTAGTTACATTATACTCCATTACTTTATATATTTATTCTTGCACACTTTTTCAATTCCATTACATGAGATATATGTTATATACACTGTTGGTGGGGGCCCACTGAGATTTAAATCACAACCTCGCTAGGCTCAATTTGGTACCCAGAGTAGATTACATGTTTATAGGCGTTGATAAAGGGAATCATACATCCTAAAACACATTATTTCATGTTGTTTTGGGTGGATCATGATATCATAGGAACTAGTTGGATCTTGGTATTCTTGGGATATTCTTTGATATCATTTATACTTTATTGGAACATGTTATTCATGTTGTCCTGTATCCATTTTTTCTATTTTCTAGTGACATGACATATCATCAGTTGTTGTACTTCATCCTTGTTAATTCGATTATTGTTACTATTGTCTCTATTTTATTTTTTTGCCTTTTGTTTACTTATATTTCATCCACTACATATTGTTTTTTACTTTCATCTGATGCGCTACACTTTTGTAATGTGAGCATAGTCTCCCCATGGAAACACCCTAGGCCCTCGTTGCTGGTCAACAACGTAGGAGTTATGGGAGATGTGATTGAGGCAATGTGGCCCACTGGGCTTTGGGTACCCATAAAGTAGAATCTAAGTCTAGGAACTCACATACATACATTATAATAAAATACATACATATAATAACATATGTTATCCCACTCGCATCGCTTGGTAAAGGTGTCAGTCTACATGTACGCACGAACAATGTTATTTTTTTCCAATGAATTTGAATGTAAGAATTTATATATGATATTATCATTAGAGAAGTATAATTAGGTGATAGATATAATATATAATCATTAAAACCATCATATTTACCATCCTTAAAAATGGTCATGATAAATGATTTGTATCACTATGTAGACATGATAAGTGGTACGTACGCACGAGCAATACTATCACATCCCCTTTGATGGGAAATAATGTTGAAAATGTTGGTTTCATAGCCATAATTAATTTGAATAATATTTAGGATAATTAATTTATTATTTTTTTATAATTAAAATTTATATTTAGGATTCAAAATTTGTAACAAAAGAAAGTGATCGGTAAAGGTGATAACCTCATATTTGGAACAACTCCTTCAGATCTCATCTTAAGTATCCTCGGGTTAGTATTTTTTGGGTAAAAAGCCATATAGAATCTGAATATGAATTTTTAGAAGATATTTTAGAAGTTTTTGGTTGATATAGAAGGCTCAAAGTGAGGTAAAAATGAAAAAGGATGGTTTCCATTTTATTAATGAGGGGAGGGTTACTCTTGGAATTTTATAAAATGTTAAAAAAATAATAAATTCATTCTCAATAAAAATTGTAATAAATTGATAAATATTCAAAGATAAGGTAGGATATATTTGAAATTACATCAATAAATAAAATATAGATTTGTATAATTTTTATTTTAAACCTTATATTTTGATTTAACCCCTTATCCTATTTTATCCTTAACTGCAGATATGACTTTTTTACTCTTAAAGGGTCATAATTTACTTATAAGTGAACATTGGCACCTAAATGGAACAAATATTTAATTCTATAAAATACACTATCAACTTTGTCTTATTTAAATATTTTTCTTATTTTTAAATAATTTATAGAAATATCATTTTCATAAAATATCATTATGGTAATTATTTTACACTATAAATTCAATTTGACTTTATAGATGACAATATAAAGTGGAAATTAAAATATAATACTTCCAAAAATCCCCAATATTTCATTTTTTTATAAAATTTCTTATAAAAAAATAATTTATCTAAGTTTTATTACATTAAATATTTTTTAGATCATTTATTTTATTTTACTATTAATTAAATAAATATTTATTTAGTGCTGTTTAATAATTTTTTGTAATTATTCTATCACTAAAAATTATAAATAAATTACTATGATAAAGAAAATTAATTTATATATAATAAAAATTTATAATAAAATATATCCTCTTTTTAAAATTATAATAAAATATAATATATTTTAAAGTCAAGAGTGTGACATTTTTAATATATCTTTACCTAAATTAATATAAAAGTCATAATCAAATAAATATGGATCTAATTATCCATTAATTTGATACATGTATGGAAATGATAAAACACTTCCCATATAATAGAATAATGGAAATTTTTTAAAAATATTAAAGTCTTATCAAAAAAAATTACCCTATTTGACTTGTTATACCATTAGTGGGGTGAAATATATTATTATGGTTACTATTCAAATTGAAAAAAAATAAAAGGGTCCAATATATGAAATTTGAATAGAAGGAATCAAAATATAGAATTAACGTCCAATAATTAGTATCTATAAGTTTAAAAAATAATAATTTGTGATAGAAACACAAAATACAATGAAAAATGGTTTCTCAATAAAATGCATTTTAAAGAATAAATATATTTTTATATCAAATTAAACTATAAAATTGATTCCAATAAAATTATTTTTATTATTCAAAACATAATATAACTAATTTTCCTTTGAGACTATTTTAAAATAAAATGAAATGCTTAAAATTATTGAATCAAAAATAATGTTTTCAATGAAAATATGTATTTCATTACTATTCATCATAAAAATTAATATTTTCCTAAAATTCATAAAAAATAACAATACGATAATATTTACATGTTTTTTTTAAAAAAATTATTTCATTTTTACAAAAAACATTAAAATTTTCAAAATAACTTATTAAAAAAATATACAAAAATCACGTTTGATGGAACCATATTTTTGAAGCATAATGTGACATTACAAAAAAAATTCATTTCATAAGAGTTAATAAAAAAATTATTTATTAGGGTTTTTATATTTATTTCATAATTCGTTTACTTCTATTCATACTCACTAATTCAATGACTTTGTTATAATGATCATAATTAGATAATAATATTTTGTGGTTTGTTTAAGCTTTTCCTGCATGTTATATATGCTATCAAAAAAATTGTTCTTATTTAAAAATCATGATAATTTACATTCTCATGACCTCTAATAAAAACAATTCCCCACAATTTGAACTAGTTCTCATTAATAATGGGTTGGACATTCAAAAATTCCATTTTTGAAACAAACCTCATAAAAATGATTAATAAAAGTTCCTCTTAAAAAGAGAGAATGGTAAATAATAACTTTATCATGAATAATGAAAAAAATTGGTTTTAAAATAAGATAACATTATTGGTAAGTAAAAATATATAAAATGAGGAGAAAAATAACAACCAAGTAATAATACAAAGTGATATTTAAAATGGTTTGAAGAAAATTAACGACCGAAAAACTATAAATATGTGATTGGTGAAAAGACCATTGATTCATCAAAATTAAATGTAAAATCATTAAAATTTATTTCAAGATATTTCTCTTAAATATGTGGTATTTTTTTAAAATCTAGACATAAAACACAATAAAATATAATTATGTTATTTATTTCCATATCATTAGAATAATTCTATCTATTGGTTATGCTTCGATCAATTTCCACTTCATCTCTTACTCTATAAAATGCATATTTAAAGGTGATCTTTTCATGTTTGAAGTACTAAATTTAACATCTAAGGGATCATAATATCCATAAAATCATAAAAATTCATTCATCCTACATTAATATGCTTATGAAACCCAAAATGATTAAAACAGGTTATTCAATATGATAAATCATATTTTACCCTCAAATAATAAAACACATAGTCTATCTTAAACCATTCCATAAATAATTAGCCTTTAAAAACTACCAATATTTGTCTAACTAGATTCAAAATAATCAAAATTAAAAATAGAATCACTAAATTCCAAAAATTATCTTAATATTAATCCCCCAAACAACATAATGTTGGTCTAAATGTCACATACCAAATATATTAATACATTGATCAAATATTCTCCTGAAACAACTTTTAACCCAAATTTCCCGAAAACCTCAATGAAAACATACATGCTTCCAAAAGTTAAATCCCTTATTATTTATTAAGTAAAATCATTGACTATTAAATATATTCCATAAATACGAAAATAAAATAAAATCCATCAAAGATAATACAAAATACTTTATTATCAAGTTAGAAATTAGTTCCAAGTTCATCAATACTAAAAATATTACATTATCTAGAATATATTTATCTCAAAGAAATAGTATTATTTCAAAATTTGACACATATTAAGGGTTATCCATCACTCATTCATGTGTTTTTATATAACATTTATCCTTACCAAAATGTCACTTTTCTAGGTCAAAAGTAACATTCAAAATATTTTTAAAAATTGGTAAAGAAAAACTTTTATAGAATAATCATAAAATATTTCATGATTCTTATAGTCATAATTTCATTGATAGAAATACTTATACTACATAATTATTGAATTATAATATATAAACATTTCAATCATTCCCGTTCCTTTTTAAACCACTAACTAGGCTATTCAATCTTATTCATTAATACTTACTTCATTTCATGTTTAAATTGTATTCTATTCATCATCAATAGTAAATTTGTTACTTGTAGAGCCTTTTTTATCCACTTTTTGAGCTATCCCTTTAGGGTATTTATTTTCATAGTAACCATATTTACTAAATTTAAATTATTCAACCACTGATGATGTCATAGTGAATCCATTATTCTCATCGACTATGTTAACCAACATATTCATTTTTCTTCAATAGGTGTTTACCCTATGTTCTTTTCCACACCTAAAATATATGCTCATCCTTTGATACATTTCATAATGTTCTTCTTCCAATATTATTGAGATGTAGGAAAATGAATCTATTTTCCCTTATAGTATTTATGGAACTATGTTTTTCTCTTATTATGTTTATCAGCAAACTCACCTTTAGTTGATATTATTAATCATATAGTAGGATGGTTGATTTAGAATAATCCCATGTTTTTCCATTAAATATCTCATTTCACGTAGTTTCTTAAAGGTATAATCATTCCATTTTCTTTTATATTCGTTATTAATAAAAGTGAACTTAGTTATTTCTATTATCTAAAACCAAAATCCATAGTTGGAGAAAGAATAATCGTTGTTAGAAACTATATAATCTTGAAAAACAATTATTGTACATATGAAACATGATTCTTTCTTATAAATTTATATCACCTTAGGTGTAACCTAGGACATCCCTAGTTATCATCTATTTAAATCCTTCATGATGGTTCATAAAAAATGAGAATTAAACCAAGAATATCCTTTAAGGGTGTCAAACTATGTGAACAGTAAGGGCACACTCATCGTTCACTATAATGTTGGTTGAGATATACTCGACCAAATATTATAGGGTTATTACCCCTAGATACATCTATTCCAAAACCATTTCCACTTTTTGTATCCAAATATTACTGTTTTTTTCAGTAAAACCACACCCCATTGTTTACCATAACATAGGATGTTCCCCTATACATAGAATTATCCCAAGGGTTCTCAGTAATTTTTTATCATCCTTGTTTCCAATGTTTCACTAATCCTTTCTCTAATAACAACTATACCAACCCATAATTTTCAAACATTTATATTTCATCTTATTATATGTATATTAATTATATAACAGCATGTTCCATGCCATAATCATATAGGATTAGTTTATTTGGAATGTTAGATAGATAAGAATGTTTTTCTGGATATATACATTATCTCTCGCTTATTTTTTTATAACTATAACCCTTTACAAACATATCATAGTTAAAATATTTCTTTTTTAACCTAGGGAAATGAAACATAGGAAAGGGTGAGATGAGATGCTCCATAATAGTAAAGAAATGAGATGTCAAATATCACTTATGAATAACATGATAATAAGAGTATGAGAACATGAGTTTAATATCTAAAAACCATACCATCATAATATTGTGTCATGGAATAAATAATGGAAGGTCATAAGGAATGAATAATAAATAATTAAATAACATAAACCATGAGATCATAACACTAGCATAATACATAGATTTTTCACAAAAAAAATAAATATAGAAAATAATTTATTTAGTAATCAATACTCATTGCTAAGACTATCGTAGTGGATTAGGTTCACTTCTGATTCCATTGTATTATTCACAGTCAACTCCCAATACTATCTTATTGTAGAGTGTCCCTTACTAAACTTGGTCCACTCACTATCCCAGACTTTATTATCTCATGTGATATCCATCTTTACCCAATGCATTGGAGGGTAATATAATTCTGGTCCCACCCATCACATAATGATAATCATACATATGTGTTCTATAAGTTCATAAAACTTTCATCATAGAATAAACTATATAAAGGAAAAAAATTACAAAAATTTCCTCATAGTGTTAAACTTAGAAAAGAAATGGGTTCTATAAACAATTCATCATTTCATCAAAGCATAACTCATGAAAATAATTGGTTTCATAAACATCATACCATCATACCATCATAATTATAAACCATTCTAATAAATAATAATAATTATATCATTGGATAATATCCCCAATAAAATAGTGCGTAATATCAAAGGATGACATCATATATGGAAAGTGTCTTTAAAAGATCACATGGAACATTTTTTTAAGAAATATATCATTATCAATTTTAAATCACTTATTTAAAATATAATAAATTTCCAAAAATATTATGGAAAATTATTTATGTGGAAATAACCTTGGATATTTTAAATTAATTATAAAAACATATAGGATTCATGATAGTGGTAAATTCTATTCATGTTTTATATGAGAAAAGAAAACACTCATTATACACCTTTGTAAAAAAAGTCAAAAAGTACCTCAATTGGAAAGTGAAAAAAAATCCTTTTCAAACATTTTTTAAAAATTTAAACATTCATAAAAAATTAATTTACAAAAAAGTATATTATTAAAAACATTCTTGATGGTTTTTATAAAACTGTTATATGAACGAAAAAGGTTTTTCGACTAAGTAGAAAAATAAAATTGATTTTTATTAAAAATGTTCTCTCGTTATCTTGAGTACATAAATTTAGGAAAATGAAAATAAAAATTTTTATAATGAAATAACCATAGGATAATAAATTTTATGAGTTTTTTAGAGTTATATTCTAATATATCATTGTATAAAACTTAATCATAAACAATCTCGATAAATAATGAGATTGTAACTTAAAACCATTACAACTTTGGTAACTTTGGAATCATAATCCCCATGAGTGAATAAAATCATATGAAACCTTAAATATAATATAATTAATTTCATTCAAGATATAACAAGTGAATGTATATGTATATACACCTCATAAAATAATAAAGGTGTATAATATAACATGTTTCTTAAAAAAAGAAATTTGAGATGATAAACCCTTACCTTATATTCCACTTTATTTTAAAGTTATATGTTATCTTGTATAATAATTTTAAATTCATTATAATTATATTAAATAATAATATATATACTTATTATATAATATATAGTCCTCTTATAACATTTCAACACCCATTACTCAATAATTCCTTATTAAAATCGCCATTTTTACTTGTTAAATGTTTTTTCAGATGAATTTCAGTTTGGAACTTCCAATAATTACATTTTAAAATCCATTTGTTTCCATGACATATTATATAATGGTATAAATCACTATACGTAACATCCATATACATTTCATATGAGGACCATCTTATTGTGTCTGATTTCATTGTAGTATAATACATTATTTTTATGAAATCATCAAATCATAAAACATCACATTAGTAGCTATTATAAAATTTCAGAAATAAAAATATCCAAAATAGTTACATTTTAATAAAAAACACCCATTCATAAGAATTTTAACATTTTACATGATACTTAAGGTTTCAAAAATTCAAAAATTATATGTTAACATCATAAATACAATGTTTCCTTTGCACATAACATTTTTGACTTTGAAATATTCAATATGAAAATGGTATGTAATAAGATTAAAGTATTATGTCATGTATAAGTACTAAATTATAGTAAAATTTTTATTCAATGGGATGTATGTTAGCTGACCCAAGCATAACATACATAAATATTCCATCATTTTAGGCGAATATTCTATATGTTTCACAATAATACATTCCCAAGGACTATAAAGGTTTTTTATATTTTGATACTATATACATAATCAACATATTTAATAAACTATATTCAAGATCTCTAAAAAATCTATTATAGAACCCACCTTATACATTTCATACATAAAAACTTTCTTTAGAACCTCTTGAAAATGAAAATATTATAAAGGGTGAGCATAGGTACCAATTAAGGGTAAACATGGGACATATTAAACAATGATCATATTGAATAATAGGATGTTCATAAGGGTATAATATCATGATTATCACATAAAAATTACCCAACCAATCACTAATAGTTCATAAATCATAATTCATGGTATAAATATTTAACATTTCAAAAGACATGATCCAAAGGAGGGAAGAATAATCATTAATAAAAAAAGACCTATGATAGAATATCATAAGAATAACTATAGAACATATGGATTTTTTAGTGTAATAAAAAAACCTATAAAGTAATTTATTTAGTAAAATATCAGTACAAAAACTATAATAGTGTAAAAATCCCCATGGTGGGTTTGGTTCACTCCCTGTTCCATCATTTTCTTAGTCAAGGTTCGAATCTAAGATTATCAAAGTGCACCCATCCCCTTACTAAATTTAGTTCAATACCCATTCTTATCCATATAATATAATGAGATATAAATCATTACCCAATTAATTATAATTATTTAATACACATTTCTATCAAATTATAAAAACAATATATATGTGTCTCACAAGATCATAAAAAAGATTTAGTAATTCATCATAGCATAACCCATGGAAAATAAATTTCATTCCTAAACATTTCATCATGATATAATCATAATCCATTAAGAGAAATAACATGTGTAGTGTCATTATATTCTACATCTAGTTAATTATAATAAACATTATAGAATTATGACATAAATTAATAATATATTTAAATGTGTATTGGGATATTTCATTGAAAATACGAGAAAATATCATTTTCTTTGGTACCCATAAAACTAAAAAATGTAAAAATATTGAAACAAATGATTTCATTGAAAATAACCTAGAACATTTTTATGTGAAGGTCCCCATAAGGGACCATTTATAGTGGTAAAAAAGTTTGTTTTGTGGAATATGTTAAAATAATGATTTCATTCAAACTTTTTGTAAATAATCTAAGAGTAAATTTTTCCGAAAAGCAGCATGAATATTCCTTAAAAAATAAAATTTTATTAAAATTCGGTGCATAATAACAATAATTAATCATTTTATCGTTGAATTTATCATTCTATAAAAAACATTAAATAAGATGGACTTGATATAAAAAGGTCATCAACCAAAAAAAATAAAGTTGACTTTTCATAAAACAATTTTCTCAGTCGTTTTAAATATAAAATTGATGAGAATGAAAAAAAAACATGAAAAAAAACATAAATTACTATATGATAAAAAATATATAGACTTAAATGATAACTATTAAATAATTACTCTCAACATAAATTTTATGTAGAGTATCTGGAAGAAAATGAGATTATAACATAATCTCTTACCTCAAGTCCTTTTTCGATTCATACACGTTAAAAATAAAGTATAATAAATATATATTTATTATAAATCTATTATATAACCATATTAATAAATAAATTATCATATACCATTCCATTATAATTTTTAATTATCCTTTTATTAACCATTCTTCATTAAAATGAACATTCTGCTGAAAATTGGTCTATTTTCCATGCATGTTTCGATTTGATAGTTCTGGTCCTTACACCTTGGTCATGGTTTAATAATATCTAGAATATTAATAATTTCATAAGTATCATATATAATTATTTTTTAAAATTTTACATCCTTTAATATAAATTGGCGAGGAAAACGGAATTACATCACTTCGTGGAGACTATAGGTTGTATGTACACATGAATGATGTTTCCAATTTTCGATGGATGAAAAATGGTAAATAATAATTCAAAAATCCATTGTCATATTAATATCATATATATATATATATATATTAAATCTATCCTTTTGACTATACATGTAAATATGAAACCAAAAATCAATCAAATTACTTTGTGGAGGTGATAGTCCAGACTTATGCATGAGCAACAATATCATTTTCCAATGGATGGGAAGAAGATATAAAATTTATATACCATTAAAATAAAAACATTAAAATATATTAAATACAATTATTCTATTTTAACATGGTTGTAAAACATTTTTTGTAGATTTTATAAATAAAGGAATATGGGAATGATCAGTAAGAACATATACCTATTCTTCAAGAATCCTCCTTTGAAAATGACCAAAGGGATTCTAGGAATGGTATTTTGGGAAGATTAGAACCATAATATAAATTATAAGAATTGTATAAGATTATTATGGTAGATCATGGTCAAGATAATGGGCTAATGAAGTTTAAATATAAGAGTATAGGAGGTTCCCTTTTATATGTGAGGCGAGTCGCACACTTGTAATTAATAATAATAATAAAATATAATAAATACCCTCATACAAATGTGTCTATAAATTTGATAATGTAATATTAGAAAATGATATATGATCAAAATATTTTTAGACAATATGATTTAGATACGTTTTAAGATCATTTTAACCCTTATCTTTTTAGTTTATTCCTTCGTTAACCCTATTAACCATTACTATACTACTGAATTGATACCATGGTTACCATTTACTATGATAAAAATGAAATTTTAATCATTAAAAATTTTAATAGTTTTCTTTCAAATTTGGAAAAAAATTATCACAAGAAATTATAATAAGTATAATAAATTAATTTTAAAATAAGCATGTGAAATTAAATGAAATATATTTTTAGAAAAAATTCATTTTTAAGCATAAAACTAAATTCATTATAATTAAATTACTTGTAATAACAATAAAATATTTTATTAAATATTTTATTAAATATTTTTTCAAAAAAATTCATTGAAATATTTCATCAAAATTAATTCATTAATTTTATTAAGATAATAATACATTACGTGCATAAAAATAGTTTTTTCAAAAAAAAAATTACTTTTAAACGATTTTATTTTCATTTCCTTCTAATTAATAATATATGGATAATTTTTATTCATGTTTAAACCATAAATTTTTATATTGAAGTTGTCCTTATCCATACCCACCAATTTATTATATGGGAAACAATTATGCTAACCCACAACTGTAATATATCTTAATTCATGATTTATTACATAAATAACCCATGATACAATCCCAAAAGATCATGAGGCCTAGTTTATTTGGGTAATTAGATGAATAACATAATAACATGAATCATTGGTATAATTAAATTATTTAAATAAATTAAAACATTCCCCTTTATTAAACTTATTTTCTAATACTGCATCGGATAACCTTGGGACATACATAAGAAATTGGGGAGATATAAAGCCCAATAAGGGAATAATCAAAGAATGACATGACGATATTATTTCAGTTTTGTCAATTAGAATAAAAAGGTGACATAAAAGTGGTTATAATCATAGAAATAAACATCAAATCAAGATATAAGATTATAATATCAAGCCAATGTAGGAATGTGACAACAACATAAAACATGAAATCATAAACATAGTTCAAGGATAACTACCATGACATCATAATATAGTGTTCTTATTATATCTTCCTGTACCCTATACATGGTATATCATGAGATAAAAACATTACTCAATACATTGGGGTGTTATATAATTCTGGGACCTCCCGTCATATTAATATCATGTACATGCATAAGTCTGCCACTTAAAACGTACAACATAAGATCACCTTTCATTAATTTTAATCTCATAATTAAGAATTGAGGGTTTGATATAAGGTATTTAAAAATTTATAAAGGATTTTTACATCTATATTAATACCCTTGAGTGGAAATATAGATGAATATTCACTAAAAAAATGTTTTGCATGGAAAACCCATAGGATAATCTTGACAGCATAACGATTGTATATAAAGGTTAAAGGGATGGTTTAATGAGATTAAAATGTGTACTATAATAACTTAGTACTCATAAGGATAATAAATTTATTTGTAAAAATTTTAAAACATGAAAATTTATATATATATACGATTAGTACAACCAAATTTCTCGAAATAAATTTAAAGAGAAGAGGATCCCTTTCCATGAGAGGGTGATTCTAAAATCATGGGAAGTGTTTCTTGTGATTTTGGGAACACCTTAGAATGTATGTAGGGAGGCAGGGTGAGATTAATAGCATGATACATGGGTGTTTTGTGAATATTAGTGGGAGGATTCATGGTTATTTATAGAAAAAATGGTGTAATTATTTATTAATTTCTAAACATAGATTTTGGACTATATATGATCAAATTATCAAAACCACAAACCTTAGCTTGGTTTTTTGAATTGTTTCAAAAATAAATAACTCATTTCTATAGGGACCCTATCCTTTTATGCATATTATTACATGATTTTATACAAAATTAACTATCGAATCAAAAGCTAGGGATCGTAAAGTCAAGTATCTTGGAAGACTAGGTACATAAAACTAAAAACATGGGACTAAAAAATTTCATTATTTATGATTCATTATGATCTTCTAACTTACTTTTGTCCTTTATTTATTTATAGGATAACATGGGGATAATATGAACAAAGGTATGATCTAAAAATCCTAGTAGGGAATTAATATAAGAATAGTGCTTACCACATAGGTTAGAAGGCCTCACATAATGATATAAAAAGGTAAGGAACATGATTAAACATAATTAATAATGAAATATATAAAATGGTATCATATAAAAATGTAAATATAGTAATGTGGTTGAAATATAAAACATTATTTTAGCAAGAGTCAAGGCTCATTGCAGATAGAGGAAAACGAGTCAAGGATACCCACCAAGACTGTGGAACATGACATCTCATGAGACTAAACACTAACCAATGAATTGTAGTGCTATCTAGGAATAGCCATAAAAATACGTTCATGAATATTTTTTCCTAATAAGTATTCATACCTAAAAAATAAAACAAAAAATATGGGTTACCCATGGAAAGAATTGGGTATCATAATCATGTCACAAAGCATAATAAATAGGAATACCATAAAAGAGTCAGTGAAAGAAAGGAATTAAATCATAAATGGACATTAAAAACTAAAATAGGACTAGATCATGATCAGTGATTTCACACTTACATGGTAACATCTAAAATGAGTATTCAAGAAACTCTAGAATTAAAACATTTTAGTGTAGTTTAAGGGAAATATTAAAGAGCATTTAAAGAAGAAAATAGAATAATATTTTATATAAAAGCATAATTGAACCAAGAATGTTTTAATAATAAAAATATTTATCTTATTAAAATATTGGTTTCTTAATATATAGTATATAGTTCACTTTAAATTGGATAAAAATTCAAGAAGTTCCCTTAAATCAGGCTTTCTTGACTGGATGAATTGAGTAGGGAACCATTTAAAAACAGGTATATCCCAGAAAGATAAGGATTAATGGATCTTTATACATGGTTTTGTAAATTATAAATATTATTTATAATATTTAAATAAAAATATAATATAGTTTCATTTGGGTAAAAAGAGAGAAAGAGTAACTCATGAGTAATTGAGGTTCGTGTAGAATCTCATACATTAAGTCTAAAGGTGTTCTTCACTTGATAATAATGTCCAGGATAATGAAATTTGATTTATTAATTAATAATTACAGAACCATTTATACATTTATTTTATTTATTATAACTTTATTAAGTTCATTTATGGTCTTTTTGTTGGGTTAAGAGGTTCAATTTCATCATTTGGGATCATTGGTTTCCAAGGATTCCATGATCTTATTTCTTGTATGCATGTATGAAAGGTCATGTAAAGTGGGGGTAATTATCTAGAATTAAAATTATATTTTATTAATGATATTAAAGATATTAAATTGGACTTATATATCATTTTTTTATATAATTTGGATGAATCATTAGATAAATATTTATGATAATTGTTGGGGGGGGGGGTTGGCTGTTTTCGATCACACCGAATTCATTTTGACATATAAATAAATAACATCTCTAAAAAATATTCCAAAACATTAAATAAGATATAATACATATATTATAATCTGTTTCAACCATAAAATTGGTTTCATGACCTGCCTTGAAGGTGGAATTGAAATATGAAATCACATTGTCCACAAATGTGGTAAATCAGCACCACATAGACAATGTTTTCATTGTTAATGTAAAAGATATGGCAGAAGATATTTGATGAATAATTATTCCATAAAAATGATAAAAATAAATTATATTCAGGATACTATATTTTTCATTCCACTTGGACAAGGGGATGTGGGGAGAAGATAAGAAATGAAAAGAACTTGACAAGAAATTGAAATAAAACGGAAGAGGATTTTACCTCTTCATTCCTTCCTCTTGAAAACCTCCTTAAAGGATTTGTTTTTGCATTTTACTAATACCAAATGCTCCTAAAAATTAGGTTGAGTCTTGGAATAGTATTTGAGTAGAATTTGGATAAGTCTCAAGGCTTGATAGGTGTGAGAAGAAGAGGTGGTGAGGGGTGGTATTTATAGTGAGAGGGGTGTTTTCTCGTTATGTTAAGCATTGGTTTATTGTATTGGATCAAGACTATTAATAGTTTGATATTTATAATAAAATATAATAAAATAATGAATTATTGTTCTATATTTTTTTAATAAATCATCCATACATCATCTATGACTCCATAATATATTTATCTAGCATTTGTTGAAATTGTCATACTTTACTATTCACAAAAAATTCAAGTATTTTACATTAGTCCAGAAAAAATCCCCCTAACCTTTTTTCAAAATTTAGAATTCAAAAATTACCTACATATTATTTATTTAATTTTCTTTTTATGAAAAATTAAATTTTTAATTAAAATCATCATTTTCTTGAAAATACCAATTTTAAAATTAAAACTTTTTTTCTAACACATTGAAAAATTAACTAAGGTATCATAAAATTATCTTACAATAATAAGACATAAAAATATAAATTTATGAATACAATTGAGGAAAATAAATTTTCTTTTAAATTATTAAATTAGTCATAAAATTGTAATTAAATATTTCTGACTTATGAATATACCAACAGTTAGTTGATAATTTTTAAAATATTTATTTACGTATACTATGATATAATTATATATTATTTTCATTTATAAGTTGGATAAATTTTATTTTTAATTTCATTGGTGAGGTTACTATTTAATTGTATGGTTTACTATTCATAATGGTCATGTTAATATTATAAAGGTCATGTTACTATTCCTTTGGAATATGTTCCATAACTTCTAGAAATGCCTTATATTTCATTAATTCTTCATTTATAAAGTTTTTATTATGTTATATATGTGATTTTATGTTATTATAACATATGACATAATTATAATAATGGAATTTCCATTGATATAATTTATAGTCATTACATTCTTCACCCCTTATGAAATTTCTGTCTCAAAATTTCATTTTACATTCAAAGATAAAATGGGTGTGGGGACTTTTCTTTCATCGCTTCCTCCAGTTCTCATGTTTTGTCTTCGTGCTTATGGTTTTAATATAGTACTATGACCAGTTGAGTAGTCTTCTAGCGTATAAATTTATCTCTATGATCCAAGATCTTCACTTGCTACTCCTCATGTGAGTGATCTGTTTCCAACTGCATTGCCTCTGAATTCAATACATGTGATGGATTTGGTATGTAATTCTTTTAGAGGGATACATGGTTAACATCGTGTACTTGATACATTTCTAGTGGAAGTTCTAGTCGATATTCCATGGATCCAGCATAACCAAGGATCTTGAAGGGGTCAATATACTTGGGAATCAGCTTCAATTTCTTCCCAAATTTCATGATCCTATTCCATATAGATATGTGGAAGAATATCATGTATCCATCCTTAAACTCCAGGTTCCATAAATGACTGTCTACATAGATCTTTGGTCAACTTTGGGCAGAATTCATTTTCTATTGAATCAGTTTCACAATCTCCATAATTTCTTTGACCATTTTTGGTCTGATCATCTTATGTTCATCGACTTCATCACAACATGCTGGTATTCTACACCTTTTTTCATAATGGGCTTCATATATATCCAATCATATTCTTGAGTGGAAACTATTTTTTTAAGAGAACTCGACCATTGGTAAATGTAGTTCCCTTCCTCCATTGAAGTCTATATAACACCCTCTTAACATTTCTTCTAGTGTCTTAATAGTTTTCTCCGATTGTCCATTAGTTTTTGGAAGATAGGCTATACTAAGGTTCATATTTGTGTTTAGAGCTTGTTGGAGACCTTTCTAGAACTTGAATGTGAATCTTGGATCTCAATCGGAGACAATCTATAGTGGTACTCCATGAAACCCAAACACTTCTTTGATATACATTCATGCAATTTGATCAAGTGAGAAGTCCCCTTGAATTGGGATAAAGTAAGTTGTCTTTGTAAGATGATCCGAAATAACCCATATAGCATTGATTCCACTAGATATATTTGGAAATCTAGTTAAAAATTCCATGGTGATGTTTTCCCACTTACATGTTGATGTAGATAGTGGTTACATCATCCCCTTAGACTTTTGTCTATTAGCCTTCACTTTCAGACATACTAGGCACACTAGCATATATTTAGTGATCATCTTTTTCATATTGTCCAAACAAAATTTATTTTAGAGATGTTGATACACATTTGTGCTTCTTCAATGAATAGAGAAGGTTCATCTATACTTGTCATTTAGAAGAACATTATTTATCTATGGACCATATGGTAGATGTAATTGTGACACAAATCTTATGAATCCATTCTTATCAATGTTGAACTTATAGGATTTCCCATTTCTGATAGCTTCCACACTTTTTTTAAATTTCCCCATTAATTATTTTTTCGTCCATTATCTTATCCATAAGGTATGGTTGAGAAATTATTTGGGAAATAGTTTATGATTTTCCTTCTTTAATGATTCACATGTCTACACTTTTTAGGTTTAAGAATATTTCACCCTTATCAATTCTCATCATTGATAAATATGGGGGATACCTTCTACATAGAGAATTTACTACCTTATTATCTTTACTAGGATGGTAGGGGGTTGAGAAGTCGCAATCCTTGATGACTTCTAACCATTTTCACTAGCATATATTAATCTCCTTTTATGTGAATATATGTTTGAGACTCTTGTGATCAGTCTATACCTCACACTTCTCCTTATAAATTTAATGTTTCCAAATTTTCAATGCAAAGATCGTAGCTCCAACTCAAAATAAAGTGTGGGATAGTTTTTCTTAGGGATTTTCAACTTCATATAGGTTTAGTCTATCACTTTATCATTTTGAATCTATAAAAAGAAAAATCCATTTTTTAAGAATCATTGTACCCCAAAAATAGTTTTCCACCTGTCATGAGTGTAAGTATTAGCATAGTTACAAGACTCTTTTTTATTACCTTAAATATTTTTTCACATTCTTGATTCCATAAAAACATCACTCCCTTATCTATTAGATTCGTTATTAGGTATGAAAATCATGATAATTTCTTCACAAATTATCAGTAATACCAAGAAATTCCAAGGAAACTATGAATCTATATTCTAGAAATTGGCATAAAAAACTCTTCAATTGCCTTTGTCATGGAAAGGTCCATAGATATCCCTTTTATGTTAATTACATGAACCAAAAATGATACTTTATCCATCTGTAACTCACTTTTACTATACTTTCCATAGATTTTCTCACATCGTAATGTTAACAGCATAGTAATCAAATGTTCCACATGTTCCTCCTTCATCTTAGAGTATATCAAAATATCATCAATAAAGACTATCATAAATTTGTCAAGGTAATCCTTAAATACTCTATTAATTAAGACTATAAATATTATGGTACAATTAGTGATTCCAAGTGTAATCACTATGAACTCATAGTTTCTATTCCATGTTATAATTGTTGTTTTGGGAATATCTTTCTTCTTTAACATTTATTGGTGATATCCTGACCGAAGATCCACCTTAGAGAAATAACTAGCCCCAAGTAACTGATCAAATAAGTCATCTATTTAGGCAAATGGATATTTGTTCTTTATTGTGTCTTTATTGATATCAAGATAATCAATTTATAGGTACATTGATCCATCCTTTTTATTAATAAAGATGACTAGTGCACCCCTTTGTGAAGCACTCAGGTGTATAGAAACATCATCCAAAATATCATGTAATTTCTTCTTCAGTTCTTCTAACTCAATAATAGTCATTCTATAAGGTTTATTTGATATATTCATATATCTAGGAAATATTTAGTTGAGCACTCATCCACTTAGTCAAGAAGAATACCATTCAATTCTTCAGGGAAATACATAAGTGTAATCCCTCATAATGGGCATGTCTTCGAACATGATCATATCCTTTGTATCAAAAATTTGAGAAATATATTCTTGATCATGATTTGGTAATACCAATAATTGAGACAATGATTCTAAAAAAGATTCATATTCCTCCTTAAACTTGTAAATAATTGGAGGATGCTTCGGGATGTGATGATTTATCTCCCTTTCCAGACATTTAATGTTGGATTTGTATAAAGATATCTAATACATGACCAAAGTAGAATCAAACTCCACCAAAGAAGGTAAGATAATATTATTTTGTAGTTTCAGTCCACAAACATTATCTTGGGAGTTATGTAATTTTGATGCAATGATTTCCCCATTATCTATTATCATAGATAACTCAACCTCCATATTTTGAGGTGGTGTTTGAATAGTTCTACTAAACCTCAATGATTTGAAAGATGGCATTGAACCGGAATGAAATAGTACAGTTTCTATTATTGAAGGAATAACCAGTGTACCAATAACTATGTCACTTCCAGGTTCCACGTCAGTAGTAGTGATATCATATTCCCTTCCTTGATACCTTGGAAGTTGTTGTTGATTTCACTAAACAACCCAGGGCTTAGGGATTTGGTTCACAAAATTTCCATGTTCCTTGCAGTTAAAACACCACACTACTAGCTGAGCATTTATATGAGACATCCATTATTCTTCTAATTTAGTTGGATTATTCATATCCCTTCAATAGTTCTTTACCATATGACTCATTCTTACACATTGGAAGTACTTCCTGGTTCCCTTTAGATAGTTCTCAGGATGCTTCTTCCAAGAGTTTTGAGATGTGGTAAATTCATTCTTCTTTTCCATAAATGGATTTAGTTTTTGATCCACCCATATTAGAATCTATTTTAATAATTTTTTTACCAAGGACATGAGACCATTGAGAGTCTCTGATATCCATTTCAACATTGAGGGAAAAATAAACAATCACATCATAACTGTTGAAGTCTAGAATCACGAATGCCTTTTTGTATACTCATCTTTAATCTACTAAAGAAGAGATCCTCATAACTTATGGTGTTCATGACAAAGTCATAGGAATATTTTTCAAGCCTTGTAAATTTTTCTTTATACACCCAGATTGACTCATTTTTCTTTTGATTAATTTAGAGGAACTCTCTTTATATATTGATATATAGGTTTTGGGGAAAATATTTTGTAAAAAAAATTCTTTTATTCCTCCCAAAATATATAATCGATTTCCTCCTTTGAGTTTGTATTTTTGATTAGTTTCCACCATTGATCTACTTCCCCATAAAAATGATTGACTTCCACCTCACATTTCTATTCATATGAGCACTAGAGGGTATAAAATTTATTTTCAATTGAGTAAATCCCGTAATCTGTGATGAGGGGGTTATAAGATCAACTAAACATGGGAGGCCTTTCAACATTAAGGATTTGATTGGCATTTTTTATTTCATAGGGGGAGTATGTAATTCCAAAATATTAAATTTAGTATTTGTCAGATTTACGGGTTGATCAAGTATTATCATAAGTATTGGTCACCCATTTCCATCATATTTGTAATATCATTAATAAAATGATCACATTGCATATCACATTGATTGTTGTCATGTGTTCTTCTATTTCTCTCCATTAACTAAGAAAAAGAATGTGCAGTTAGGGGGGTTCAATACATATATAATAAGAAAAAAAATATTAAACATAAAAGGATAAATTATTAAAAGATAATTATATCATAACTTGTTATTCTAAAGGATTCAATCTAGGTTTTTAATAATCTATTTCCAAAAGTATATTTGTATTGTATTTTCCCTTGTTCGCTTAAATATGGTTCGTAATGAGCATATGAATTTAAGAAAGCATGTCCCCTGGGTGTGTCAAACCAGGAGCATAGTAAGGACCATTTTTGTATTCTAGGTTACCAAGAGTCGGTCTTAGAACACCTTTCCTAATATGTTACACTTAGTTACTTATTTGCAAGAACCACATCAACTTGTAGTATCCATGCAGTGATATATTTTCTTGATACACCACTTACTCTATACCTACTAAAATTTAGGGCTGTTTTATTAGACTTATCCTTACCACTACGATTCTTACTAAAGTGATTTATTCCTTAACTACAAAAATAACAAGACCATCCATTAATATCGTCTCTAAATACACTATACATTTTCATAGGTCCTTACATGATTTTAAACAAAACTGACTATAAAATTATATGCCAAGGATCATAATGTCTAGTGTCTTGGAAGACTGGGTACATAAAACTGAAAACATTGGACAACAAATTTATTTATTTTTCATCCATTATGAGCTCAGAACTACATTTTTGCCCTTACATATTTATAGTATAACCTAGGATAACATGAAAAAAATTATTTTCTAAAAGCCCAGTAAGGGAATAAATATATGAATTAATATTATTGCATGGGTAAAAAGGCATAACATAATGACATAAAAACAGAATGGAAAATGATTAAACATAAAGAATAACAACAAAAGGAACATGGGGTCATAAAACATGGAGTATTAGTAATGTGGATCCAATATAAAACATTACATTAACATTATTCAAGGCTTGTTGCACATAGAAGAGAACGAGTTAAGGCTACCCACCAAGACCGTTTCACATAATATCTCTTGAGACTAAAAATTTTCCAATTAATTGGATTTATATCTATTTGAAACCATCATAACATGTTCTTGAATTTTTTTTCCATATAAGTAATTATACACAAACAATCAGACAGAAATATAATGGTTATCCAGGGAAAGAATTGGTTATAAAAATCATGCCATAAAGCATATAAAATAGGTGTATCATAAAAGTTCCCATGAAAGAATGGAATTAAATCATACATGGACTTTGATAAATAAAAATACGCATATATAATGATTAGTTATGACAAACTGAACATTATCATTTAAAAATTGTATTTAAGAATCTTTAGAATTAATACATTTTAGTGTGGTTTAAGGAAAATATTAATGAGAATTTAAAGTAGAAAAGGAAATATTGTTTTATCTAAAACAAAAAAGTTAACCAAGAGTGTTTTCATAATAAAAATATTTATTTTATAAAAATAATGGTGGCTTAAAATAGTTTATATATTTCACTTGAAATTGGGTAAGAATTCATGAAGTTCACTTAAATTGGGCTTGCTTATCAGGAAGAATTGAGTAGGGGACCTTTTAAAAACTTGTATATCCCTGAAAAATAATGGTGAATGGACCATGATAAATTATTTTAGAACATAAAAAAATAAAATATAATTTCATTTTGGTAAAAGAAAAAAGGGAATGATTAACTTGAAGGAATAATGGAGGTTCAGGTAGAATCTCTTACCTTAAGTCTAAAGGTGTTCTTCATTTTATATTATTGTAACGTATAATCAAATTAGATTAATTAATTAATAATTAGAAAAACAACTATACAATTATTTTATTTCTTACAACATTATTAACTCAATTTATGTCCTTTTTTAATGTTTAAGAGATCCAATTTCATTATTTGGGAGTGCTGTTTTACTTAGTTTTCTTGATCAGTTTACTTGAATACATGTACGAAAGGTCATGTAAAGTGGGGATAATAATAAATAATTGAAATTATATGTCAGTAATGTTATTATAGATGTTAAATTGGCCTTATGTATCATTTTATTTTATTGAATGTGGATGTATTTTTAGATAAGTATTTATTGATAATCATTTGGGATTATTTAGGTGGTTTTTGATCACAACGAACTCATTTTTTCATATAAATTACAATCATTTGTAAAAAAATTGTTCCCAAACATTGAATGAGATTTAATATGTATTTTATAATCTGGTTCAATCAGATAAATGGTTTCATGACCAGTCTTGAAGGTCTAATTGAATGATGAGAGTGTGTCGTCCATGAAGGTGGTAAATCAATACCTCACAGACGATGTTTTCATTCTAAAAGTAAAAGAGAGAGGATAAGAAATTTGATGAATACATATTCAAATAACATGATAAAATTATAGTATATAAAAGATAATATATTTTTCATTCCTCTTTAATAAGGGGAAGTGTTAATAAAATGCTAAATGAAATGAACTTGAGAAGAAATTGAAAGAAAATGAAAGAGGGTTTCACCTCTTGATTCCTACCTCTTGAGAACCACCTTAGGGGATTGATTTTGATATTTTATTAATAAAAAATAACCTGGACATGGGTAAGGGGCCTGGGATGATATTTTATCTGAGTTTGAAAAATAATCAAGGTTTGAGTGGTGTGAGGAGAAGATCTGGTGAGGGTTGGTATTTATAGTTGAGTAAAGATGCATTTTCTCATTATTTTAATCCCTGGTTTATTAATTTCGGTCAAATATATGACTAGTTGGAGAATTATCATCAAATATATTAACATAATTAATTATGGTTCTATATTATTGTCTTACATCATCCATATATCATCTATGACTCCATATTTCATGTATTTATCATTTATCGTAAATTACTGTATTTTACTATTCACTAAAAATTCAAGTATTATTGAAAAATCCCACAAAAATGCTCTAACCATTTTATGATGTGTAAATTTAAAAAATGAACTCCATTTTTTGGAAATAATTTTCTAAATAAGATAAATTAAATTGTAATTAAAATCACCATTTACACGGAAGATACCAGTTTTAATACAAAAACTACTTTTCTAGCACATTGAAAAATTAAATATAGTGTTATTAAAGTATCTTATAATCATAAGAAATCAAAATACTAATATTTGAATACATTTTAGGAAAATAAATTTTCTTTCAAATTATTATATTAGAAATAAAATTGTAATTAAATACTTACTCCTTACAAAAATACCAACACTTAATTATTAATTTTAAAAATATTTATTTACTTGTACTATGATATAATTATGTCATGTTATCACTTATAAGATGGATAAATGTTATTTATAAATTCATTGGTGAGGTTGCTATTCAATTTTCTAGTTTATTATTCATAAGGGTCACGTCACTATTTCAAGGTCATGTTACTACTACTTTGGTATTTGTTCATTTACTTCTATAAATGCCTTATATTTCATTAATTCATCATTTATAATGTTTTATTGTGTTCTCTATGCGATTTTATGTGATTATACCATTTAAAATAATTATAAGAAGGAAATTTCCATTGGTAGAATTTAGGTTTATTATAGTTTTCAATATTTTATTAGGCCAAGAACCAAAATCCTTAAAATAATACCCTTGGTGATGTAGAAGTGAGTCATGTTCATAAAGAATTGTATATAAAACCTTAAATTATAATATAGGTTTTATAGGATTCGTAATGTGTTTATAAAAATAATAAAATAATATAAGAAACACATAATTTTAAAGTAGAAGTGTACATTTCTTATTTTATTTCATTAATGGAATTTATTACACCTTTTTTGGGACATTATGATGTCATAATATTGACTATATATTTATATCTTATTTTACATCTACCGAATAATTCATTTATCTTAGAAAATTTGGAATCATTCACCATTGGATAATTTCGACATGATGTTTAAAAAAATAACATTTATTTTTTCAAAATAATTGTATAAATATTATATTTTTAACATTTAAATAAAAACCCCTATTTACTAAAGAATATTAACTTTTCTTATATTAACCACTTTATGACTCTTTAGTTAATCACCGACAACAATTTTTATTAAAATTTGGGAGCAAGGTCACACAGAAAAAACAATAAGAAATATGAATTCAAGGGATTTAAGGAGGTATAAAATAGTGCAAACCAAGAGCTTCCACTCAAACAATATCAACACATTCTCAAGGAAGACTGCCCATATTAGAGAAAATAATCCGAGGATCATTTTGATCACCCTTGGAAGCTAAAAAATCTGCCACTTTATTGCCTTCACTCTATGTTTATTGGATAGCTGCACCGTTAGGAATATATTAGATACACCTTAGAATTTAATAATCAATAGACCATGGGGTATTTGTCTTGCGTTGTATCACATTTTTATCAAACACATTATATAATCATTGATAAAGTAATAATAAAAAAGATATATATATATATATATATAATAATTTTTTCAATGTGAGTTAAATACTAAAAAACATACTAATATCGTCTATATACCTAAACCCTTATTACACCAGTGTACTTCCTAGGGATAAGGTTTGAAATGTTGGTGCTTTTTAAGGATAGTTAAATGAACATGATTTGGGTATTAATCTCGATAATCTTGAACTTCTCCTATAAACAGTTTCACTCAGACTTTAGTTTTAGAATCTCAGCATGGGATTGGTTAAGGAAAAATCCCAGTGATACTATTTCCCTCAGAATCTTTGATATATGGGCTTTATAGGATACGATCTTATTGGTCAATGTCATCAACTATTTTATAAAATTCAATTATAATTGATAATAATATATATTAAAAACTAATTTTATCTATCACATTAAAATGAATATATTATGAATAGTTTATATGATTAATGGTATTTTAAATCTAATAGGAAATATGCGTCTAAAATAATCATATTAGTGTATGTGTTTTATATAATTATAAGTAATTTAATCAATGAAAAGGAAATTGTATTTCTAAAATATTTATTCATTATAATAATTGTTATATTTAATAATAATATTTCAATAGTATATCATGGTTTTTTAAACATGCTATTTCATGTAATTCAAGATTTAAAAAATATAAAACTTATAAAAATAGACATATATCATAAAATTATGTGGTTTTACATTGTATATCCATATAAAAAATTCACAATCAAACTTATATCACTATGATATAAACAACTGAGGGTACTTTTACATTATCATATCCTCTAGTTCCCATGTATCTTCCTTACACTTATTGTTTTTTCTGAAAACATTGACTAGGTGAGTGGTTATATTCTGTAACAATTTCAATCATGGATATAGAGTCACCATTAGTTATTTATCATAAGATAGATCATACTCTAGTTTTATCACCCTTGAGTTAAGTACATGTAAAGAATTAGGTATGTACTTCCTATAAAAAGATATATGGAAAACATTGTATACTTAAATTGATTTAGGAGAAGCACAAAATGATAAGAATTGATCCTATTATGATCATAAATTACAATGGGACTCATATATATTGGGATTTCCTTTCCCTTATTTCGAAATATCATAACCCTATTCCAATGGGATATTCTTTGGAACGCCTTTTCATTGAATTCAACTTTTTGATCTCACTGATGATTTTCAACATAATTTTTTGTGTCTAGGATACCTCGAGGCATTAATAATTGGATTTAAATTTATCTTTCATTTACTCATATTTTCTTGTTTTCAATAGCATTTATTCTCTAACTTCATCGCATCACATTTTAGTTCGACACTTCCTAACATAGAGGTATTCATAAGAAACCATCTAAATGCTCAAGTAAAAGATGATTTTTTGGAAAACCGAACTAGATAAATGTGTTGAACCGAACAACCTTCTAAATACATAGGAAAAAAATATTAACATATATTTTAAGGATTTAATATCCCTCTCATACTAGTCATCTAACTATTAATTATATACAGTACTAAAATTCAACACTATATTCAAAGCTCATTAAAGTATTCTCCAAAACATAGACCTAATACTCAAATATTGATTAGATATGATTGAGAGTGGTACTCCATGAAACCTTACCACTACCTTAAGATATAAACTCGCGATCTTCCCATGAGATAAATCTTATCTGACAGTAATCAAATGTGTTTCTTTTGTATGTTGATTGACTACAACCAAAAAATAATTATTCCATTTAGATATATTAGGTAGTACCACAATGAAATCCATTGTGATTGTTTACCATTTCCATTATTTTATGGGTAATGGTATTACACATCCTTATGATTTTGTCTCCAATCCATAACTTTTTAATATAGTAGGTCTCAAGATGTATACTATAAAATATCTCCTTTCACATTGCCCCACTGTAAATACTCTTTCAGATCCCTATACATATTCATACATCTTTTATTGATAGAGAATTATGAACTATGATCTTTATCTAACAACTACTTCTAAAATCATAATATTAATGAGACACATAGTTTATTACTTAAACTTATCATTATTTCATAGTAATTGTTTTAAATAGGAACATTCCTCACCTTCTTCTGTAGTTCCACATCTTCCTTTTACACCTCTTTAATCCTCTCATGGATGGACGTTGATAATTTATATATGAAATATATGATTGTATCCATTCATCAAGATTTAAACATTCATATTCTATAAATTCACATGTATAGGTTCTCATTCAATCCTCATCGTTGAAAAATTAGTATGGTGCTTCAGATTTTGGGCATCATGCACCTTGTTCACCTTTCCAAGCTGGTAATTTATTTATCGGT
This sequence comes from Viscum album, assembly GCA_963277665.1. Taxonomy (NCBI): domain Eukaryota; kingdom Viridiplantae; phylum Streptophyta; class Magnoliopsida; order Santalales; family Viscaceae; genus Viscum; species Viscum album. The sequence continues at coordinate 35,896,332 of OY728157.1, read as the reverse complement.
AAAAATTTATAATCAACTTCAACCATTTCAATTGGTGAATATTTAACTCTTTCTATGTGAATAAAAATTAAGATATTATCGTTTTTATATATATTTTACATTTCACCATAAATATAAAGCCTCCACATTTTTAATAAGAAAATTACACTGATCAAATTTAAATCACGAGTCCAGTAATTTTTCTAATTAAATTTTAATTGGAATGAGGTATAAGTAATCACCATATAATTATGTATAAAGACACATTTTACTAACTTCATAAATTCATCATTTAAGATCATAAACCCTTCTCTACTGTATATTAGTGTGAGAACAGGCTCACTAAGCATCCTTCTCTTCAGTTCCCTGAAATTTCCCTGACCCTCATCTATCTAAATAAATTTTCCTCATTTCCATGTCAAATTTGTTATAAGATTACATATCCACGATAAATATATCACAATGAATCAATAGTATGTATCCAACCAAAGAAAACTATGGATCTTGGTCACCATTTTTGGTGTGGACCATTTCTCAATAAATATCATCTTTGAAGGATCCACCGATATACCCTCACTTGAGAGTATATGGCCCAAGAATGAAAATTTTCATAGCCAAAATTCACTCTTGAAAAATTTGGAAAACATATGTTCCTTCATTAGGGTCATAATCCCAACCCTAAAATAAAAGTCATGTTCTTCCATTCTCATAGAATATATAATAATATCTACTATGCATAATACCACAAACTATTTTAGGTGATATCTAAATAATATATTCATTAAATACATGAATATATCAGGATAATTGGTAAGTAAAAATTCCTTTATGATGAATTCATAATGACCATACCTCATATGGAATGATATCATGTGTTTATCCTCCATATTCACCCTTAATTAAAAATATTCATAATGAAGTTTAATCTGGGAAAACTATTGATCTTCATACAATTGGTCCAAAAAGTAATCAATATGGGGAGAGGGTACTTATTCTTAATAGTGATCTTGTTAGGTTATCAATAATCAAATAGAAGATTAATTGACCCATATTTCATCTTAAAAAAATAATTGGTTCACCCCATTGTGATACACACATATATATGATTACCTTTTCTATATTTTCCAGGAGTTTCTTCCTCAATCCATGAAACTCAATTAGGCCCATTCTATATGGACTCTTTGAAATATTTCTAGCACTAGGTATGAGTTCAATTGAAAATATAACGTCAAAATTAAGGGGGAAAATTTTCATGTATTCAGGAAATACATCATTATATTCATGAATAATGGTAATATCATCAATTTTGACTTTCTCCCCAACCATTAGAGATAATTATACCTCATAAAAAGGTAGTATGACCCATGAAATGGAATTAATTTCCATCATAAGTTCATGTTTATCCTCACACTAAAAGATGAACATCGATTGATTTAGAATATCAAATGTGAATTCCCCTATATAACAATTGATACGGTGTCTATATAAATAAAGTCAATACATTCCCAAAATTACATCAAATTCACCTAGAGGGAGAGTCACAAGACTAATTGCTAGCACATTACAACAAAATTCTATCAAATGGGAACAATATAATTGGGATATTATCATTATACCATTAAGATTTTCATCGATAATTCAACATATAATTATTTATCTAGTGATGTGATTGGCTTTGAAAAATATTTAGATATAAAAATTTGGTGGAAATAGAATCAATTAATACTTTTGTAGTTTTATAGTAGATGATAAATATACCTTTCACCACTTCATTATCATGACCCACAAAAATATTGGTGACTAGTTGAGGTTTCTTTTTATCACTTAGATTAAGAGGTTTTTTCCACCAATTGACATCATTAACCAATTCATTTGTCCACTAGTTGTAATAATCCCTAGAATCCTAATGATTGTAGCATTTTAGTGTGAGTATTTTATTAAACTATTATTTATACCTATTATTTTCAATATCTTTCCTCTTCACATCTTTTTGATATTCACTAAATCGATGTTCTTTCATTCCACACCGGAATCATTTACCAGTCTGTTGGATACAATTTCTCACATGACCCTTTTCACATTTCCTGAATAAATTAATATTCATTTTCATTCATCCATGGGATTTATTATTATAATTTCTTTAAAAAGATAAAATTATATTGTTATAATAACCATAATAATGATGGTAGTATATATAATATATTTTAACCTTGATAGGACATTGAGTTATTTCTTTATATCTACTAAATTTACATATGTTTGTCACCTTTTGGATACTTAGTTTTAAGACACTGATGAACTGAACAATTTTTCTTTCTGTATCAATGATAAAACAAGAGGAATACAACACAATACTTGTAAAATTTAACACATAGGTACCTGTAGATTCATCATCCTTATACTTATGTTCATGTAATTTCAGTTATAAATTATTTTGAAGAGTTTGATGATGGTTTTTGATAAAAATAATATCAACTTAAAATCATCCTATTTAATGGAGTAAATTTACTCTTCTTTTATTTTATTATTAATAAGGTTACACTATTGATCATCTTTGTCTTAAAAATTTTACACTATCAAGAAAAAATATTCATGCTTCGAGCACTAAATAAGAGAATATTGTTTTCAATAGTACAGATCTATTGCCTATAAACTGGTGGGAATATAGGACCCATTGAAAGAAGTATGATTTTTCCTTGTGAAAGACTCAATACTGTGTTAGTAAATTTTTTCCTCATCTGTAAGATCAATCGGATTCATGGCTTGAGAGAGTTTCTAGATCATTTCCAAACATATTTTTCATTTTAGTTCCCATGTAGTTCAGTTTTCCAATATGATAATCATTGCATAATCAACAAAATTCATTGTTAACATAACTCCACCTAGATCAAGCCATTTACTAAAACTGAAAAACTAGTGTAAGAATCAACATATAATAATTATTGTGATAAATAATTTAATCATGAAAATAATTCATGATGTGAACTAAATTATGAAACATTCTTATCAACCTATGACGCTATTAGGTTAAATATATATCACCTTAATTTAATCATAGTTTTTCATAAGTTCACTACTTATAATATTCATAAAATAATCTCTAAAAATAACCAAACCATCCCATTTTACCAAATTAGGTAATCTGAGGATAACATACATTATTATTACACCATTTTTATGATTATTCAATACATTTCTCAATAATACATGCCTAGGGGACATAAAGGTTTAGTGTATTTGGAGTCTAGATACATAATAAACATATTTCATAAAACAACTTCAATATCACCCACAAAATTCTTCTTTATTGATCCCCTTTTTATAAATTTCATACTTAAAACTATTCTTCATAACCTGGTAAAATTAAAACTTAATAAAGGGTGATATTATATGCTTAGTAAGGGTAAACATGTTATATATCCATTGATGATCATGAGAAATAATAATATATCAAAAATTGTATTATATATTGATTATAACTTAAAAAATTTATATCTAATAATTAATTGATCATAAATCATGATTCATGTCATAAAGCATCAGTATTTCAAAAGAAATGAGTCATAAGAGTTTGGAAACAGCATTAACCAATCACGATCCATGAGACAATATCATAAGAATAAGAATATTTCTTATAAACTATGTGGTAGATCATAAGAATAGAAAAATAGTTTCATTATTCAATACTAAATACCAACACTATAATAGTGAAAAAAACTACCATAGTGGATTGGTTTTACTCCGCATTCCATCATTTCCTTAATCAAGGTTCACTCCCAAGACATCAAAGTTTACAAAGTCCCTTACTAAACTTGGTTCACACCGTATTCATGTGTATATTGTCTCATGAGATAAAATAATTACTCATTTAATTATTGGTATTTAAAGGATCAACCTATCACATAATGAAAACCATATATATGTGTTCCACAAGTTCATAAAAACATTCAACAATTTATTACAGTATAACCTATTGAAAATTAATAGTCTTCATAAATATTTCATCATCTCACAATCATAATAAATCTATAGAAACACCATGGACGATAACATTATATGATATCCCCAATGAATCATAATGAACAAAAAATCATTTTGAAATAGATGACAAATACCGTTTAAAGTGTATTGGAATATTTATTTGAAAATGGAGGAAAATATCCTTTAATTTAATATCTTTGTAACTAAAAATTACTAGAATATTAATAAAACAATTATTTGAAAATATCCATGGAAACATGTAAATAATATTTCAAATTAAATAATGTTTAATATGATTGGAAAAAAAATTTTGTGGTAAACATTTAAATAAGGATTAATTTCAAACTTTTGGTAAAAAGTTCAATAGTACATTATTCATAAAAAATTTTCTTCAAAAAAATTTAAAATAACGTAAAATATGGTTGAAAATTAATCTAATTAATCACTTTATGATATAAGAAATCATTCTTGAAAACAAACTAACAAATTTGGACATGGAATAAAAATTCTTTCAATCAAAGAAGAAATAAAGTAAACTTTTCATAAAAAAAATTATCAGTTTTTTAATGTACCAAAGATAGAAGAACAAAAATAAATTATAAAAACCACAGAAATAAACATATTAGAATAAATATGTTGGGTTTAAAAGTTAAGGATTGTATAATTTCTATTAATGAACATTTAATATAGACAATCCTTAGAATAAATGAGATTTCAAAGTACACCCTTACCTCAAGCCCCATGTAACTTCATACGAATTAAAAGATATTATATAATAAATATATATTTGTTTTAAATCTATTATATAACTATATTATAACATATGTTACTATTTATCATTCAGTTATATTTTTATATTATCCTTTTCTTAAGGATTCTTCAAAAAATTAAAAATCAGGTCAAAACTACTCTATTTTCCATGCATCTTTCAGTTAAATAGTTATTATACTTGAAACTTGGTCAGGGTTTCATCAGTTAAAATATTTTAATAAGTTCATAAATATCATATTTATTCATTATATAAACTTTTATATCAATTCTAATAATCTGGTGTGGAAATTTGAATTATGTTACTTCCTGGAGATGGTAGTATGTATGTACGCATGAATGAAGATTCTACCTTTCAATGGATGGAATAAAAATTGTATATAATACATCACCTTTAAAAAATCATAATTATATCACTAATATCATATATATTAATTAAATCTATCCTTATGAATATCCATGTTAAGTGGAAATGAAAAACTAATCACACCGCAATGTTGTTATGGTAGTCCACATGTACACATGAGTGACGTTATCATTTCCCAATAGATTGGACATAGATAGAAAATAGTTATAATTGTAATGGATTGTGAATTCACTGTACATTTTCCAGAAATAAATACATTTTTTGATGGCTTACTCCACAAACAACAGTAAAACCAAAAAAATATGGGCCACTGTAATATAGACATTGAATTGGTAGGTATAAATAGTTTTAATAAAAATATGAAATATATATATATATATATATATATATAAGAACAAAAAAATTTTGTTCACTTCAAATATTGACACAACTATTACACCTAAGAAACTAATAAAATATTTTTATAAAATTTAATTTTTTTTTTGAATAATATATTTTTGAATGAAAAAATATTAATACTAGTTTAATTTTTATTTTATAGGAAATAGGAAGAATAATATATATTATACCAAAATTCATTTTCCTGTTAAAAAATACTTTTTCCAATATTTTATGTTTTTAATTTTAAAAAAAATACAAATTTTAGGATGATAATTATGAAAAAATAATTTTATTGTTTGATTTATCATGTAAATATTAACTTTTAATTTATTTATAGGTTTTTTTTAAAACAATGACTTTTAGGTTAATATTAAAACATACCATTTTTACCAATATCATGAATTTTATTAAATTACAATTATATTAGTTTAAATTTTAAATTCATGGAAAAAATTATAACACCAGATGTATATTTTATAAGGGACATATTATTTTAAAAATTTTGGATAGAATATTCAAACCCGTAATTGAAATTTTTGGACTTACTATGTATTTTTTCTAAAAATAATATTGTTAATGTTGGAAAAATCCCTGAAGGTATCATTGAATCATTCTTATGGTGGTTGTGTTTGTTGGAAAAGTGGGCCTTCGTGTTGTGCTTGATGACAAAGTAGACCACGTTGTTCACATTTGTTGACAAAGGGGGTTTACATGGTGAGTTGTTGAATTTTAGAGATGTTTTCAACAATCGATAATTGACTAAAGAACATAGACAAAAGAATAGATGATCTGGAGGTGTTACAAAAAGATCAGATACAAGGTGGCACCATTTTCTAGTGTTTTCCCAATTTTTGGTCCTCAAAATCGATAAATGGCAAAAATTGTATTTGGAAAAGAGACTTGTGCGCTGGTGTCTTGGAGGATTGTAAACTTTCACACCATATGTTTTTCTAGATCAGAATATCTAAATATGGAAAAGGAAAGAGCGACACCCAATTTTTTATTTGGGTGTGCAAGGTGACTAGGGCGATAGAGACTACAGTGGCTTGACTTGCGCATCGACACACAGGGTACCCAAAAAACCTATTAAAAGAGGGCTACCCATCCTCAGTTTTTAGAGAAGCTCAACACATAGAAAAAATTAGAGCTCTAGTCACTGAGGTGGTTTTGGCATGCAAGTGGTGGTTTGGTCATGCAAGTATAATGATATTCATAAGTTGCACAAATATTGATCGTTGCGTGACAATATTGGTTTGTAAATAAAAGGGAGTGAGTCACCCAAGTTTTTTATTGAAGAATGGTGTGTCGCATAAGTGGTTTGGTGAAACTTGTGTTCCAATCCTGGAGAAGTGTTCCAAGCATAAAGAAGCACGCCATGCTCTCTAGTGCTGCTCGAATGTTGGATAATTGCATGTTACCTTCGGTGCAAAGTGAGATTCATCTGTAGGTGAAAGTTGGACGTCAAAAGAGCATCTAAATATAGAGAAAGATGCATTAATTTGTGATAATAAAGGGATATACAAGTCTTTAAACTTTGAGAGGATCTTCTAAAGAAGTAGTGAGAACACTTCAGTTGAGAGAGTAGTGAGCTTTCATATTGTGAGAGGTTGTAAACCAGGAGGTACATTGAGTCTTCTTAGAACATTGTAAACAGCAGTGCTCTTTTATTGGATTTGGTACATCGGCACATCTCCGGTGTATGATCCCTAGACGTAGCCTAGTGAGGGTGAACCAAGTAAAAATATTTGGGTCATGTGTATGATTTAATTTCTATTTATGATTTGCTACAGGAAAGAGATAGAATATAGTTTTTCTTAACAGAAAAAACAAGACCAATAGGGGTTGCTATTTTAATCGGTCATACCCTGATTCACCCACCCTCTCAGGGTATCTAACCTACTAAACCTAACATTTGGTATCATAGGGAAAGGTTAATATTAGTGGTTCTTTCTCAAATGGATGTCACTAATTATAAATGGATTCCAATTTTCTATGGGAACAACATTCATCTATAAAAGAATTAGATGAAACACTACCTCTGATTTTTGGAAATGGATGTGTTCGTAGTAGAAATACATGGTAAATCAGTAAATATTAACAGTGGTGCATTGTTGGAAGCTGAGTGAAATTAATTGGATACTGGAAACAAGGGAATCAATACTTTCGGGGGATCCCTATCCAATGCAATCTATACGAAGGTGATGTCATTAAAAACCTCACATGCTATGTGGGAAAATCTATTGAATATATTTTAAGGAGATACAAAAGTTAGAGAAGTGAAGCTTCAAGTGTTGTGGAACAAGTATGAAGATCTGAGAATGAATTTGAATGTGTCTATTGATGCATTCTTTGAAAGGGTAAATGTTGTAGTTGAAGACATGTGAGGTATTGGTGAAGTCATTGAAGACATAAAGATTGTGAAGTGCATCCTGAGGAAACTTACACCTCGCTTTAATTAAAAGGTTTCAGTATTCATAAACTATAATCTGAAAGAGCTGACATTAGATAACTTGTACAGTACCCTTGTAGCATATGAAATGCGAAATGATGAAAATGATGTTGTGGAAAAGATAAAATCCAAAATTGTGGAATTCAAAATGATGAAGAAACATACAATTTAAGACTCTTAGGAAGAAGAAGATACAGATGAAGTGATTTCATTCCTCTCCTCAAACCTTCAAAGAAGAAAAGGAAATTTTAGATGGAAACAATCACTTGCTTGTTTTTGATATGGAAAGGTTGGACATCTTGCGCCAAGGTTCTCCAAAAAGTTCTAAGAAGATGGTGATGACGAGGACGCCAAAATTCCCAAGAAAAAGTATTTTCTCTATATGATAGGAAAGAAATAGCACAAGTGAAATTTCAGTAAAAAGAAGAACCTTCTTTCAAAAGAATGTGAAAGTTCAGATGAGTCTGAGGTTGAGGAGGTTTAAGAGATAGAGAACTACAAAGATTGTGGAGATAATGCTATAGTGGAAGTTTATTCTTAGAAATAGGTTGAAACCATAGATGAAGAAGAAGAAGAAGAAGAAGAAGTTGAAGGATGAATCGACATGGAAGATGAATTAGAAGAATATCTTGAATATATAGATGTTTAGAGAGAAAAAACAAAGAAAGCCAACAAGGTGGTACATGATGCCAAACTCTACATGCAACTGTAGGAAGAGGAGAAGTCTGAACAGGAAAAATAAATCTAAAACATTATGTCTTCCAAGATATAGAGCTTAGAAAATGTTGATGGACATAAGATCAAGATTTAAGAACAAAAAAATATATTGATGGTTTGAATATAAAAGTTAATGATCAAGTCAACCATATTGAAGTAAGTCAAGAAGAAACTATCAATCTTCGAAGAAAATTAAAGGATCAAGAAAAACTCTTCATCCTCAATGTGACATTAAGAAAGAGGAGCATCCAAAAGACTGAAAAGATGAAAGATGATCCTAGTAGTTCAATAGGAAAGAAGCAGCAATCGAGATCAGATGATAAGGCTGATTTTGGGATTGTTCAGAAATATAAAAGGGTTAATTTTAGAAACACATGCGCCTGTTCTGAAAATAACAAATTGAAGTGGGTAAAAAGATGATTCATAAAATTCAAAGGACCCAAGGAACAACATGCAGTACAAAAGTGATACGTAGGAATGAACCTTCCATCATGCATAATTTCTGTGGAAGTATGGGAAACTCACAAAATGTGTGTTTTATAGCCAGAAGATACCTATGGGAACAAGAACAAAGGTAACATTCAAATAAGGAATGGTTATATAGAACATATTTTGAAGGACATAGTTTTTTGTGTGGAGGATTTGGGAACATGGCTAGATATTATACACCAACCCTAAAGAATAATGTCCCAAAGAAGAATCAAAATGTTCACAAGAAGCAGATCAATGAACCAATAGGTGAGTTGATGATGAAAAATAGATTTGCAGCTTTAAAAGATGAAGTTGTTCCATCATACTATAAGAAAGATAAAAAGTCTCAATCTATACTAGGTGTGAAGAAAAAAATATGGACCAAGAATAAGAGATCATAGAAGGCAGTGTTTGTGAAAATTTCCCTTAAAGCATCAGACCGTTCTGGTGTGTGGATCCATGACAGTTGTTACATGTCTCACATGACAAGAAAAAAGGATCCAGTTACGGGCATAAAATATGATAGAGAAGGAGTTATCATGTTTGGAAATTATGAATTCTTGAAGATAATTGGATCGGGAAAGGACAAGTTTGGGGAAAAATAAATAGGACGTGCAAATGTTTTGGTTGTAGAAGGTCTCATTCAAAACTTGCTCAGTGTCAGTCAATTGTGTGACTTAGGTCATTCTATAAGGTTTACCTAAGTGACATGTCTTTTCAATGGATGATATGGTACAGTGATCCTATAAGGAAAAACGACATAGATGAATCTCTACTAGGTAAGTGGAAAAGAAGATATATTCTTTTTATCTAGAGAAGAAGAAAACAAGTTGTGGCATAAAAAATTTGGTCATCTTTGTCAGCCATCCCTAGAAGATTTGGTAAAGTGTGAAGCAAAAAAGATACCTCCCTATGCTATCACGTGATAATACACATATGTGTAATTCTTGCGAATAAGGTAAGATCATCAAAAAACGTAAAAAGTGAAGGGAAATAAGCCAACAAGTGTTCTTCAATTGGTGCGAGCTGATGTCTATGGACCTATTTCACCCATATCCTTTCACAGAAAATGGTATTACATTATTTTAATTGATAACTATAGTACAATGTCATGGGTATTCATCATTTCCCATAAGTTTTATGTGTTTAATTTCCTAAAACAATATCGGAGGGATTCTGAAAGGATGCTTGGGTAGAAAATTCTGATGTTTCGTATTGACAATGGTACAGTATTCAAAAATAGTCAGGTGTAAGTCTATCTCGAGAAACACAATATAAGGCATCAAGTTTCATTAGTAAGAACTACCTAATAGAATGGAGTGGTTGAAAGGAGAAATCGGATCATTAACAACATGGTCATAACAATTCTTATAGAAAAAGACGTATAAGAGAAATTTTGGAAGAAATTAGCATTAACGTCGTTCTACATTTATAATAGGGATCTATTATGTCCGAAGAAATAAATGACTATGTATGATATGTGGTACAAGAAAAATCCAACAGTGAAGTACTTTTGAGTCTTTGAAAGTATGTTCTTTATACTTAGCAAAGAATAACAAATGAGATTTGAGTCATACAGAGATGAGGGAATACTCCTTGGTTACTCAAGAAAATGAAAATCATATAAATTCATTAATCAATGGTTGGGAAAGGTAGTTGAGAGAAATGATGTCACTATTGTGGAAGATTAAGAGAATATTAAATAGCACGGTGAACAACTTCTTGATGAAAGTGATGAGGATGAAAGAAACGCAAGGGGAGAACAATTGACAGATGCTGATTCAGAAGAAGATACCAATGTTGAGAATGAGGAAGTAAAATATGTATCTACACAAAAGGCAATGAGTCGAGATGAAATTGATAGGCATAATATCATTGGTGATCTATCATCTCTAGTTCATACAAGAAGAATGAAATCACAGTTTCAGACATCTTTCCTATCTCAAGTTGAGCCTAAATGATTTAATGATGTATCTAAAGAGGAAAAATGTGTTTAGGCTATGAATGAAGAGCTAGATCATATTGATAAGAACCAAACATGGGATAATGTTTTGAGGCCAGCAAATAAAAATGTCATAGGGACTAAATGGTTCTATCAAAACTAGAATAATGAATATGACACAGTGATTCGAAACAAAGAATGACTGGTGTTAAAAGGATACTCCTAGATAGAGGGATTAGATGTTGATGTGACATTTTCTCTAGTTTCAAGGCTAGGGATAATCAGATTTTTACAAGCCATTACAGTGCAATGGAAGTTCAGAGTGTTCTAGATGGATGTCAATTCTGCATTCTTAAATGGGGTTCTATATGATAAAGTGTATATCGAGCTTCAAATGGTTTTCTCATTCATGAGGATGAGAACAAGGTTTTTTAGCTATAGAAGGTGTTATGTGGGCTTAAACAAGCACCAAGAGCATGGTACTCACGGATTGATCAGTATTTTAAGATGTTTGGTTTCCATCATGGTGGAGTTGATTACAATCTCTATTTCAACAATGATAGTAATCATAGGATGATAGTGTTGGTTTATGTCAATGACATAATATTCAGCAGATCAGATGAATCTCAGTGCAGAAAGTTTTAAGAATTCATAAAAAGATAGTTTGAAATGCCAATGATTGGAGAGATAATGTTTTCCTTGGATTACAAGTGAAACAAGGATATAATGAAACATTAATTTATCAATCCAAATATTCCAAGGTGGTTTTGAGAATATTTGGAATGGAAGATCCCAAGGAGATGAATACTCTGGTTGCTACCCATATGAAACTGTCAAAGGATGACGAAGGAAGGCCGGTTAATATCATAGAGTACAAGAAAATTATTGTATGTTTACTTTACATGACTGTGACAAGGCCTCTCATTGTATTCTCCACATTCGAAGAAAGGAGATATCAAAGTAATCTCAAGGAAAGACACATGATTGCAGGAAAAAGAATACTTCGATATATCAGAGTCATAGTTCACTTTGGTTTGATGTATAATGAAAAATCTTAGTCATATCTTTTGGGTTATACAGATGAAAATTGGTTCGGATCAGCATATGAAAAGAAATCTATATCAAAAGTTTATTTCTATATTATTGTATTGTGTATTGCTTGGAAAGGAAAGAATCAATATTGTATTTCATTAAGCACTGCAGAAGCTGAGTATATTGTGGCCACTCAAACATGCACACAATTATTGTTGATGAAGCAGTAGATTGATGATATGAGAGTTGAAGTGAGGTCTCCGATCACAATCCTGTGTGATAAATCATGTTCTATAAACCTCAGAAAAAATAACATCCATCATTCAAGGACAAATAACATGGAGATAAAGTATCATTTTATCAAGGAGAATGTTTGAGCATGAAATTTTGAATTTAGAGTATGTGCCTATAGACTTACAGTTTGTAGACATTCTGACAAAGCCCTTACCCAAGGAATATTTTAAGAGACATTGGCTGGCTCTGGGAGTCCAGTCAACTCCCCCCCCCCAATTGAAAAAGTTGGTATGTTTAACCCCCCCCCCACCTGTGGTATGGTTTGTTTTCTTTACTGTACAAATTTGTTCTCTCTACTCTCTTGCATACCACAAATGAGTGACCTTTTGGTTCATTGAAAAGGGAGATAAAGAGTTACTCCTAAAGGGGGAGAAAATATGGCTAAAGAAGGGAGACAATGTATTTTCCAAAGGCATGGGGAGAAGTAGATAGGTAGAGAAGTGAGATATGGATAGTTTATCAAGACATGTGAAGAATCTGATAGGGGGAGAACAATTTTGATAGTATATAGTGTTCAAATTGATCAGCCAGATCTTAGCTTGTACATCAAAAGACCTAAGAAGTGAAGAATGAGATTATTAAATCTGATGATTCTATAAGTGATAGATCAAAGAGATATATATCACAACAGCTGTGGATCATGGTAAAAGTAGAAGAGTGATGTTGTAATTGTGTTAGAAGGCTTACAATGATCAGAAATTGGTATCAGTTTGTTATAAAAAATTGGTATTAGAAATGAAGTGTTTCATTGATGAACTTTTCATTTACTCTTATTTCTCATGCTGAGAATTTTTCATGTGGGCTTAGAGTATGTGTTTAGTGAATCCTTGATCGCTATCAGAATCAGAAGAAGAGAATTGTGGATAAATAATTAAGAAGGTATTATTTTATAAGAAGAGTTTTCAACTAACCCAAAGGGGACATTTTTGGGAAAAAATCTCTCAAGGTATCATTGAAGCATTTTTTAGGTGGTTGTGTTTGTTGACAAAGTAGGCCTCCGTGTTGTGTTTGTTGACAAGGAAGACCACGATCTTAAAATTTGTTGATAAAGGGGGTTTAAATGTTGATTTGTTGAGTTCAAGGGATTTTTTCAACAATCCATGATTTATTGAAGAACCTTGATAAAGGAATGGATGATCTGGAGGCAGTACAAAAAGATCAGATACAAGGTGGCAATATTTTCCAGTGATTGCCAAATTTTTGGCCCTCAAAATCGACAAATCGATAAAAGTGTTTTGGGAAAAAAGACTAGAATGCCAGTGTCTTGGAGGATTACAAATTTTCACACCATATGTTATTGAAGATAAGAATATCAAAAAATGGAAAAGGAAAGAGGGGCGCCCATGTTTGACTAGGGAGATAGAGACTAAGGGGGTTGGACTTGTGTGTTGGGAGGACACATGTGTGCTGGAGCTGAGGGTGCCCAAAATTCCTATAAATAGAGGGCTATCCCACCTCATTTTTCTGAGAATCTCAACACATACATAAAATTAGATCTCCAGTAATTTAGGTGGTTTGGGAGCATAAGTGGTGGTTTGGTTGCACAAGTATATTGATATTCAGAAGTTGCGCGACAGTTGATATTTGCACACCAATATTGGTTTGGGTGTAAAAGGGAGTGAGTTGCACATGTTTTGTGTTGAAGAAGGTAGTGTCGCACATGTGGTTTGGTGACACTTGTGCGTCATGCTTAGAGAAGCGCACTGGGCATTAGAAAAGCATGCCAAGCATAGAGAAGTGCGCCAGTCACTCAAGGGCTGCGCAAAAGTTGGATAATTTCCCAGTTACATTCTGTGAAACGTGAGATTCATCTTTGGGTGAACGTTGTACATCAACAGAGCATCTACTTATGGAGAAATATGAATTTATTTATGATAATGTAGGGACCTGCAAGTCTTTAAACTATGAGAGAGTCTTTGGAAGAAGCAGTGACCACACTTCAGTTGAGAGAGCAGTGAGATTTCATATTATGAGTGGTTGTAAAACAGGAGGGATAGTGAGTTTCCTTCGATCATTGTAAACAGCAGTGCACCTTTAGTAGATTTGGTACATCGACACAATGTCGGTGTATGCTCCTTGGGCGTATCCCAGTGATAGAGAACCAAGTAAAAATTTTTGTGTCATGTGCATGATTTAATTTCTATTTATACTTTTCTATAGGAAAGATAGAGAAAATAGTTTTTCTTAGCAGAAAAACAATATCAATAGGGGCAGTTATTTTAATATGTCATACCCTAATTCATCCCCCCCCCTCTCAAGGTATCTAACCAAGAGAACCTAATAGTTAATAAATTATACATTTATTATTTTAAAATTAATTTTTATAAATTTTATAAATTAAATAAAATAAATTTATAATCATTAGGTCTAAATTATGAAAAAGTGATACTTTTGGGTCATAAATGCTAAGTTACCTCAGTGAAAAACTTGTTACCATGGTGAAAATTGAAATAGTTAGTATAAAAATCTATGAGTAAATGGACTCAAACATGTTTAAATATGTGGGGAATTTGTGGATGATTCATTGATCTACCTTATAACTTATCATATCCATTATTTTTTTATCAACTATTCTTGATGGTGGAATCCCATTATTGAAAAGTTCAAGGTATTAACAAAACTTTAATCCCTTTTCACTTATAAAAGAGGCAATCCTATCCTCATATCTCCTCACACCAAAACCCCTAATTTAATCACAATCTCTACCCAAACCTATACTAGAAAATATGATCCATCTTAAGGAGTTTATTTTAATTTTCAAATTCCACCACTAAAAATTTAAACTCCCATTTAAATGAGACAATCCATGAAGTGAGGTGTAAATTTCTAACCACACTATTATCATTTCAATTTATTTATGTTAACTAATTATTCCTAAATTTACATTAAATCATCTTTAAATCATAAAATATATATTATTAGTATACTATTATATAATTATAATGATTTCAAAATCATTATCCACCTATCCCTCTTCTATTAATAAAAATGAAAACTTTTATTCGTGTGCTGTGCATTATACCATATCTATGATGCAACATGTTTAATTTTCATTCATCGCCTTACAAGGATTCTCTTGGTTTTTAAATTAATATATAATTATGAAATTTATGAAATATTTTATAATCATAAATGATAAATCATATTAATCCTTTTCTTATTTCTAAGAAAAATGAAATCATCAAACATGTATACATGTGGACAACTACCTTTGTGGATGATTGATTTTCGTTTTTATTTTCATCGCTGCCTAACATAGATGGTCATGGGAAGAGGTTTAATGGATAAATATTTTTTTTATGAAATAATTAATATTTTTTAAATAAAAATTGGACAAATGTTTAATAATATTATTAATAAATAACCATGGTAAATTCAACAATCCAAAATTGCCTTCTAACAGAAAAAAATATATTTATTCAGACTATGAAATAACTTCATATATGTTATATTATTAATTTAATTATTTAAAATTATGATATATTACAAAAATAAACACTAAATAAGATCAATATTATTCTAGTATAGTTATATTAAAAATAATCCAATTAATAATCATGGCTTAATTATGTTATGTTTTTTCTCGGTTTGGTTCAACCTCCTAATTGAACAATGCTATAAATTTATATCATAGATTAAAATAGAAATTTATTTTGTTGATGACTCCTAAGAAATTAAGGCATGAAATGTTTTATGTGCATTTAATAAAATTATTTTTTTAAAATGTTTTAGTTTTGAAGAAAACATTTGGATAATTGTTTTTGAAATGAAAAGAAATTTTTGAAACTTGATTTGAGGGTACTTATAATGATGAAAACAATGTTAATAAACATTGATGATGGTAGGGAGTTCATTCATTAAGGTTGAATTGTATTCCCCCAAGGCTTGACATCTATAGAAGTGTGTACAAATGGAATTTAATTTCACTAATATTTTTTAAGATCCTTAATCCATGACCAAAAAAATATTGGGGAATATGATCAGGGTGTTATGATTGGAAATGATTTATTCATGCCAATATTTATAATTTTATGTACACATGTTTTTTTTATCGAGAAGCATATACATACTTGTTTTGATGGAAATGTGTATTCGTACCTGATCATACATTTTATTTAAATTTATTGAATGTCATGTTTTATTATTATATATGAAAAATATCATCAAACCCTGATTTTTTTAAATTCAACACATTTTTTTATTTTACATGGACTTCATATGAAAATAGTTGGTGGGATCCTACTAGTCTAGTATTTTCCACACGTACTTATGCTTCTTGGTGTATGTAGACATTAATTTTACAGGTTTAAAAAAAGGTAAATATATACATAGAGATAGTGGGTATTATTAATTGTGATAACATGATAGTTGGTGGTGATAGATGGGCATGTTATCTATATATACGAGGAGCTCTTGGTAGTAATTTAGACATTGGTGCATGTGATGTTTTAGTTTTATATTCTATCTTGGGTTTTGTAATTTAATCCTAATGAGTGTTTTGGTATACCAATTATTTATGGATTCCTATCTTCTGAATTCAATTTTTTTGTTTTTTCTTATATATAAATCATTCCATATAACTTTTCTTAAAGTCCATGCACTATAATCCATTCCATGGGGATCAAGAAGGCACTTCAGGCTATGTCAAGAATAATTTGGGTACGAGTTTAGTGTGTTATCTGAGATGGTCCATGATAGTTGGGGTCCTAATTATCCCTCCAATGCATTAGTTATGGATTTATATCTCAAGACACAAGAATGTTAGGTGTGGGATTTTTTTTTTTCAAAACATTAAGTGTGGGAATTTTATTTTTTCACAACATGCACCATGGGATCATTGTTTATTCATAACATAAAGAATTGAAGATTGTTTATTCACAATGTTATAATTTCCCTATATTTATTTTTGTTCTAACATACTTTTTTATTTTAGGTTAAAATGGAATGTAAAATTTCTAATCCATATACCAATTATTATGCTCTCATGTCTCATATTTATTGGATCATGCTTCAACAGGATTTTGATTCGTATATTATGATATTCCAAGACTTATGCAATTATTTTTTTGCATGATTTGTTTGGTATAAGTTTCCTATGTATCCTGATTATACCCTTGGTATTATCTTGTGATCACTTGTGATATTTCATTTCTTTTGCTCATGTTTACCCTTACTAAGAATCTAATCTCACATATTTCTTATATTTCCATCCCTATATTTATTAAGAGAATAAAATTACATAATATTTTGAGTAGTTTAATATGGATATAATTTTTGGGAGATGTTGAAGAGTTGTTATAGTTTAAAATATTTCTCTCATAATAGAAAAAAGTAATGGCCATTAGTTAATAGGTAATGGGTTTTGTTATTTATTTATGTTTTCTAATTCCCTAAAACTCTAAATCTAAAAGGTCATTCGAATTTATAGTAATTAAAAAAAATGGGTGATTTAATTACATGTACATGTATATGGGATGTTATATCTAGTATTAGAGCAGGGCTTAGAAAAAATAGATATTAAGATGTTATCAGTTAAGGATAATTTTTTAGTTAGAACTTTTATCAAAGTCTTATTTGTTATGGTTAATCTTAATTACATATTAATGGATAACTCTTTAGGTATTTTTAATAAATATTAAATAGTTTGGGGATTATGATAAGGGTAAATTAGTGAAAATTCTAGGGATAAGTATATAGGATAAGTTTAAGAATAGTATGACATATTAATGTTTTGTTAAAGTATATATTTTTTTTATTCTATAAATTACATCCCTTTATAGTTATTAGTTAGTATATGCAGTTGGGGAACATATTCACCTAGTGGTAATCACCCCAAAAAGGATTTTTGGTAATTGACTCGATCTTCACTATGGTTTATTATGATTAGACCTACGATTGTACACCTACATAGACACTCCTGGGGGACATTATTTGGTCAATAAAAGTATCTTTATAAACAATTATGTTGTATTTACTTACAAATTTATTTAATGGATTATGTTAATAAGTATTAGAGAACACATCTTATTGTATCTTAGGTAGTACCAAGAGAGTTATCAAATAAACCAAGTTTGACATAATTAAAATGAAAATGTCATAGGTTGAAATTAATATTTCATTAGAAAAAATCATAGGATTGATCTTTATTATTAATATGATCATTTACCCTAGTTTTATTTGATATTATCATAATAATTTTTGTTTTATTATTTCTGTGAAATAAGAACAAAAAAAATGAATCTCAAAATGGTATGTTTCCAGATACCATTATGTCTTATAAATGAATAAGGGATCATATATAAATGGTAGATAATTTTAGTGTATAAATGTTATGATGGAAAATTTTTGAGATTCCTTTTCTTACTTAAGATATTGAGGTTAATATATTAATAGAAATTAAATCTTGAAACTCCTATACACTTTCATTAGTGACTTATATTTATTGATGATGTTTTGGTATATTATAAATGTTATGAGGATTATGTAAAACATATAAGGAATTTTATTCACTAGTTTTATTTTAATGTTTGGAAAAATATATTAAATGGTATCAATAACATTGAAGGATTATTTTATTACAAGGATATATTTTAGGGGTAACTATTGGAGAACTCATGATTGAGGTATGAATAACGATTAAGTTTAATATATACCATAGGTAGAGGTAATAAAGGGTTGTTTAAATATGAAAAGTGATTTAGATATAATTAATATACTCATAATTGATTATTAACACTACTAGAAATTGAGGACATACCTACGGTTGTAAACTATTGGTATAAACCATAAAATTGTTGGTATATTTTATAGTGATGGTTTCAATAAACGTTTGGTGTAATGGAATGGGTATATCCCTTTACCAATGGATATAACTCAATGGTTGTTATATGAAACTTATTATTGAAATATAGAATACATTTATTGAGAATAGTTTTCATAAATATATGCCAATGGTTTTTCAACTTTTGCTGTAGAGAATATGCCTGAAAACTCTACCAGCGGTTAGCAACTATTAGTTTCGAGTTCTAAAAATGTTTAGTAACTGTTGTAATAGATTTATACCAATGTTTTCCTAATAAATTTTGGTATAAATTCCCCTTAAAACTATACCAATAGTTTATGAACTATTGTTATTGATTTCCTGCAAAATTTAGTACAGCAGACCCGCACTGTTTTGGCCAGAGCAGCTCTAACATAGTATAGCGTTCCTTTAAAATTTTGTACAGCAGACACCCACTATTTTTCCTAGAGTAGGTCCAACATTTAATACAATAGATAATACCATATCCAATATTTCATAAAACAATCAATACCATACAAAACCATAATTAAAACAGTATAATACCACACACAAAATTTAAAAAAACTAATACAACACATAAAAACAGTACAATACCACACACAAAGAAAAAACAAGGAATACACAAAATTCCATCACTATGGAATACATAGAAATACATTATTTTCCATAAACAATGAACAAATCATAGAATACAAAGAATAAAAAAATCACACTGAATTCAACTATTTTCCACTGTGTTTTATTTCCCACATAATACAGAGAATTGCACTATTTCCGCCAGAATGAACAAAAATCCCACACTTTTTTACAATGTTTTCCCCTCTATTTTATAATATAACACCTGTAAATACAGTAAAATACCACATACTTAATTAAAAGAAACTTATGCATGCAATATATTGAATACTAGAGGATGAATTCAGATTTTCAGAAGTCTTTTATATCAAATTATCCATAGTATCATTATCAAAAAAACACCACATTGGAAATCACAACATACCACTTAAGCTCATACTTTTTAACTTATCCATTCAAAGTGTAATATTCTGGACACATATATATATTTTTAATTTCAATTATAGAATACATTGTTCATATTTGATTATTTTCTGGTGGGAAATATATTTATTTGTTCAAAAAATGTTATTTTCTAATCATAATCATACATGAATGGAAAATAATAAAACATAAAATGAAGTATACTTTAGATATGTCTATGTAGGATAGTTATTATCCCATGTAAAACTCTACTAAATATGTGTTCTTGGACTATGATAAATCCAATGAAAGGACAATACCTATTTTAATCATCTATATCATTTCATGGGATTTGACTCTATGCTAATGATAATCAAAATATCTGCATGTTTTGTGACAGAAATCTATGTAAGGAGATTTGGACTCTTAATGATTTTAAACCTAGAGTAATTAGTTAACGAAAAGGATAAAAATTTCTTTGATTTTACTAAGGATGAATTTCAGTGGGAGATCATCATTCCAATAAAGTAAAATATTTCTAAATTTTATTATTTTTAATAGCATTCAATTATGATGATAAACATACTGAAAAACCATGGTTTGGTAACCATAAAATAATTATTGTAGATGTTTAAATGTCCAACATGCTTATGGAAGAAGTGTTATTAACCACAAGGGACAAAAGCATCAACATATTCATCTAATATGAGAGTAATCCAGTGTTCTGCATTAATTGCATGTTTTTTTGGTCATTTTCTCTCAAAATGTAATAGTGAAAGTGATTTTTACTTATTCTATATGAAAGGACATGAAGATTATAAATTATGAAGGAGGAATGAAAATGAGAATATTCCAGTCCTCGATATGATGATTTGGGACATTCCTGGCCCATAATATCTTGATAAGATAGTGTAATTCTCTGTGTATAATGAATGAAAAACTGGCAACCCACCCCCTCTAATGATGACATCCGTACATCTTTATAGGATGTGAATATCATATATTCTATTGATAACTCTCATGAGGGTGAATATTATGGTCACTATAGTGACACCCATCCTTATGATGATATCCATAATTTGTAGAAGGGAATATAGGATGCACAACCAATCTAGAAATATGGTCAGGTAAGAACCCTCCATGTGGAGGATGGTCATCCAGGTGAAAACCCCATTCCTTGTACACAATATTAATGGGATGGGAATGGCATAGAAAATGGTTAGGTGGAAACTAGATTTGAATCCACTAACCACATTAATGTTGGTATAATTTTGGAGACTACACCCTCTTATGAGTCACACTGGATTCTTGCTATTGTTCCATTTATTGGGACCTCCACTATTATGTATGGTGTACATGAGTCCCCCATAGAATTGGTGATGACTGAGGTGGAGCACACATTTTACAATGAGATCTATCCACATGCATCATGAAGGGATAAACAACATGAAAACATTAATATTATAGGGAGGGACAACATGCCAGTACTCCCTGTATAGGTGAGTAGAGTATAACTAAATTGGACAGTGTTGTTTCTAATGTAGTCAATAATCATAAGGAAATGAAATAATTCCTTGTAATGAAATCACCTACCTGTAAAAATGTAAACTATGATAGAATTTATATAATAAGAGGTACTAAAACATGTTGTGATACAATAGAAATGTAACATGTTCTTTATATTGGTTTTGAAATGGTGAATCTGTGTTAAACTAATTTGATATAAAGGTTAAACACATGGTCGATCTATTGACTGTAGCAAATTTCTATTATTTTTTATTTCTCGATGTCAATTGGATTTTTTCATGCATTTTATCTACAATGGCATGGTAGATTGAGACATATTAAGGGGGTCAATTATCCATCGTATATTTCACACGTTTGATCCACACACTATTAATTTAGGGGTAATTCATATGGTCGATCATAAGGTTGGGGTCAATTTTACACGTTGTGGAAATACTACTAGAGATATACCCAATATATGTATAAATTTATATTTTTATAAGTGACATCGTATAATTTCCTAATTTTCATGATTTAGTTTCATATATGTTTTAACCAACATTTTCAAAATTATTATCAAATTTTAGATCAAATAAATTTTATATTTTTACAGATTATTTGAGTGATATTTGTAATATCTATTATGAATAAATGGGAAATATAATATGAAAATGATGCTAAAAAGTTACTACGGGATTGAAACATCATGGTTGTAATTGTGTATCATGATCCAAGAAATATTAAACGGAACTATGAGGATTTTTATGTCATAATATGAAGGTTACATGGGGAAAAAATAATGATTCCATGTACATGGATATTTTGAATGATTTTAAAGATGTTTATTTTTTAGGAAAAAAATAATGAAAACCTGATTATTTGGGTGAATTTAATAATAATACAAAACTAGAAATCAAGGAAGAATAAATCAAGAATATTTTTTGATGATTTAAAATATAAAATTTTACCTAAAACGGAAGATTATAGTGATTCCATATTTTGAATATGGAATATTTTACTAAAATGATATTTTGTGTCAATTTATTATGCAAGTTGAAAATGTTGAAAGTAGTATATTTTGAAAGAAAGTGTTTAAACTATGTGAGAATTATGAGAGATCAATAAATCATATATTGAAGAAAGATAGATATTTTCATTTTGGGAGGCATTAAAGGATAAGAAGCATGTTTTTCTCAAGTATTCATAGATTTTAGGAAGAACTATACCACTTGAGATATAGAGACAGTTTCAAGACAAATAGGTATGTTCCAAGTAGCTATTGATTTCTCAATGAATAGTACATGATTGTACTGAATCTTATACACTCATGGAAGGTAATTATTCATGAATTGTTATAGATAATTCTACTACAAGATCAAACTTAAAGAGAATAATATTTTGGGTGTATTAACAATCAAGGAAGACAGATATTTGGGGAATATAACTAATCGTGGAAGAATATTTAGTGGTTTGGGAGTAAAATGATACATAGTTAGATGATCAAACACTGGGTAGTATAACTATTTGTTATCGAAGTCTATTGATTGGTAGTATAATTGATCTCCCTCAGGTGGAATATGCAGTGAACTATAATTGATTGCAACATTAGTGTGTATAATACATGTTGGGGAATATAACCAAAAAGTCAAGGAGTAATCCCTTTAGCCCAACCTTGTAAATATACCAAGAATAAAATAACTCATGATCATATTGATGTCTTCAATATCAATAAAAATTATTCTATAAAGATAAATCGTAACAAAAACGAAACAAAACCAAAACCGAAAATGATATATGGATTTTTTTCATAATAGTATCATAATACACAATGGGTAAAACTAGAATATTGCAGCGAAATAGAATGAAAAAATATAAAATAAATGGTGGTATAATACATAAATCAGTTACAATGTACCAATTTGAAGTGGAGAAAGAAAAAATTCTTGAATCCTAGATAGATCGCTAGCTAGGTAGTAGGGTTTTCAGCTTATAGAAATATGGTTTTGTGCAACATGTTAGAGCTGGGTTATAGAGGAAGTGTGCCTGGGAAGTAGGGTTGGCAAGCTGGATTGATTAGTTGTGCAGGAAGTGATCTTGGGAAGTATGGTTGGATCTCGGGTAGTAGGGTTCGTAAGAAAGATCTCATAGGTTGGTGGTCAGGAAGAAGGATTCACAGGAGATCAGAAAATAGAAAGTAGGGTTCAAATGAGATATCTCTAAGGTTGGGGCTCAAGAATTTGGTTTATATAGAGAGAGCTTGTATAGGGGAGATCTGTTTTGGTGGATTTTCCTGAGAAGTAGGTTCGCACAGAGAGATCTAGTTTAGGGGAGAATCTGTTTTGGGTGGATTTTGGGATTTTCTACCCCAACATTTATAAAAAACCATTGGGATAGATGGTTTTTCCCAATGGTTTCCACAAACAGTTTTGATAAAGATCTGAAAATCATATATTCCTAATGATTTCATTAAATTGTTGGGAACTTATATTCCCTTCTATGCCATCTCCCTATGGTTACACAAAATCATTGGTATACCTTCCTTTTTCCAATGGGTTTTTCAAACCATTGGGATACAGGCATTTGTATAGGTGAGATTTCCACTAGTTTAATTTAATGAAAAAGTAATCCATGATATTTTTTGTGATTTTTATCTCATATTTTGGATTATGAGATATATTGACTACTTTACGATTTCATAAACTAGTGTTTGAATAGAAGAGTTAATTATTTGAGTTACATATGATTTTTTCGGTTTAGTGTCTTAGAGATTGAAATGGTTTGGGATAATTTATATTATTATGAGGGTATATACATACTTGGGTACATAATTATATGAATGGATAATTATTTTTGAAGAAAAATAAGTAAATTTTTAAATATTAAGAGTGTAAAGTAGATGTCGTATTAAATTTTATACCCCAAATGATGAATTTTTTTTGAATAACCACATATACTTTCTTCAATGAGTAATAATTAAAATTGTGATGATGCAATTTCTATAAGGGGGATTGAAATAACCCAAGATTTCATCATAAATGTTTCATAAATAATTATTATATTCAATATCATGCTCCAGACACAACACTAAAACCAAAAAATATATAGACTATTATAAGGTACTCATATAATCTGAAGGTATAAATAGTGCTAATGGAATTTTAAAATATATACATATGTATATATATATCATAAAGAAAAATAATGTTTCCTTTAAATATTGACTCAAATAGTATAATGAAGACACTAAAAAAATATTTTCCATGAATTTGACCCTTTTAAATTATAATATATTTGGATATGAATAATGTATTATCCCTATTTGGATGATAGATTTTTATGAAATAGGAAGTAGAATATATAATATACCAAAATTAATTTTCCTATAAAAATAATTTTATATAAATTAAATGTTTTAAACTAAATATAAATAATATTAATTTTAGGATGAAAATATTAAAAAACTAAATTAATTTTTGGAATTATAATGGAAATATTAAATATAGATTAATCTTATTAATTTTTCAGAAACGGAAAATATTTTAAGTGAATAGTGAAAATTGACATTTTTTGTCAATAACATGAAATTTATGAAATTTTTAAAACATAAGTATAAATTGAAGATTTATGAAATGATGTTATTATATCAGGTATATATTTTCTAATTGAATTAATAATTTTAAATATTTTTTGTTTAATGCTACAAACTCATATCTGACATTTTACAACAGAAGAGATATTTTCCAAAAAATAGTTTTAATACATTCTACTTTTTGAATTTTAGAATTTATTTTTATCACTTATAGAAATAAAATAAAATAAAATTGATTAAAAATTCAAAATATATAGTATAAATTATTTAATAAGATCCATTTTGTTTTTTTTTCAAAAAGGTTAAGTTACCTTATGTAAAAAAAGTTTCCATAATAAAAGTTAAAATGACAAAAGTAAAAAATCAAGAATAAAAAACCTCATTTTTTTAAAAAAATGTGTTAATGTTTTTTTAGGCCTTTCAAGACCTTATAAATTTTTATATCTATTATTTATCAATTTTCGAGCCACTTTACATGATGGTTACTGTCACGACCCGTCCTCGGGGCCCGTGCCGTGACTACCCCAAGCCCGCCTTCCATAGGCCAGAGGGCTGGCGACTAGCCCCAAGGTGTAAATCCTAGAAAAAGGGAAGGCATTGACTTTGAAAATTAAACAAGCACCACAGAGTAAGCAAGCGGAAAAGTAAACACTAAGTGAAAACTATAACAAGCTGTACTAAAAGTAAAAGGGGCTGGAAATACAAGCCCAACTATAAAGTACAACTGAAAGGGAAAAACCGCAACTGAAAAGAAAAGCCGCAACGTCGAGCCATCCTCTTGAAGTCCCACCTGAAGGGTGGGTACAGATAGCCTCCACTGCTCCTCGGGTCCACATGACCGCTCCGAGTACGTCCCACCCAGTGGTCCACCTCCAGGTACCGTCCTGCTCCGCAAACCTCCACCACAATCAGCGCTGTCTGTCATCTGCAACCAACACAACATAGTGTGGGCATAGCCCGTGCAGGGGTGAGTATAAGCTACTCAGTAGGGACCCCGAGACCCCCAAAGGTCTCCCGAAATCCACAAAGGATAAACCACAACAGAAAGATACAATCACGAAGTATCATCTGACACTACTTAGGTATATGCCCATACATATACCTAAGTCATCAATCCTCGTTTGGCTCCAACATCCGAGCCCAAGCAAAACCCATTCCACACCGGAAAGAAAACGTATACCCACACAGGATAGCTCAACACAATCCAGAAAGGAGAGTAAACCGTAAATCCACACAGGATAGTTCAACATAATCCACAAAGGAGAGTAACACAAGATTCAGCTCACACAGGTATACTTCTTCGAATGACGATAAAGATGATCACTGATCCATCTAAGTCATCTGACCCACAAAGGATCGATAGGTAACTAACCCCTGCAAAGACCCACACAGGATCGGGCCCACACATGACCTGTAGGCACTGGCTCACACAGAACCGCTGAGCGCTGACCCACACACGACCGGACCCACACAGGATCGGGCCCACACAGGACCTGTAGCACAGATCCACAAAGGATCGATGAGTGTTGTAGTCGACGTAGTCCACTTAGGATCTCTGAAAATTCATTTTCGCAGTCCACTGATGATCTCTGCACAGTCGCTGTCGCAGTCCACTGAGGATCTCTGCACAGTCGTCGTCGCAGTCACAGTTGCAGTCGCAGCCAGCTCTAGGGTTCCCGCACGCAGCAAGCTCGTTCGGGAGGGTCCCCTCCATGAGCCGAGAGGATGATACATCAACTAACACAAAGTCTGAAGTTTATTTATCAAAAAGTTCCGTATCGTCAACAGGAACTCAACGTCGCAGACGGCGCTTCAATCGGACGCCCAGTCTGAGAGTTATTGGTTTTTCGTCCCAGGGGCCCGGTTGGTTTTTAAGCCAAAACCAACCCGACCGTACTCCACCTACGTCCAAACCTTGGGCGGAGTGAGCCAAAAGATCCGTCTCACTTAGAGGAATTCAACGAAGACGACGGCACGTCAATCGGACGTTCGTAGCTCAAGATATGAGTGTTTCCGCTCCGAAGGCCCAGTTGGTTTCGTGTACGAACCAACCCGGCCGAACCCAAAGTATTCCGAAACCTTAAGTGCGATATACTGAAACGACCGTCTCGATCCAAGGATCGTGTTTCCACTGACGGCACGTATTTTGGAGGCCCGTAGCTCATGTTACAGGAAAAATACCGGAAACGGTCCGAAGACGATGGGGGTCTGGGCCCGGGCTAACCCGGCCCGACCCCCCCTGGGTCGGCCGAACCGGGTCGACCCGGTCTGACCCAGATGGACCCGGTCCGGTCCGGCCAGGGCACGGCCCGGCCAGTCGGACCGGCCTGGCTCAGCTCGGCCGAGCGGCCGAGCGCGGCAGCCGCAGGGCGCCGCCCCCGCGGGTTGTGGAAGTCGCGGCCCTCGAGGGGCCGTGCTGGACTTCAGCGGACGCAGAATGTTTCCGCGTTCCGTGCGTGCGAGCCGGACCCGCGCGGCCACCGGTCTGCTGGCCGCCGCCGCCACGGATGAAGCCGCGGCGGCCCTGTCCGGCGGCGCGCTGGCGACCCGCACCGCCGGAGACTTCCGCAGGCCACCGGAGTTGCTCCGGTGGTCCGTTTTCCTTCCCGTCTACGCCGTTGTTCCTCCCGGGTTCCGTTCTTCACTGTGGGATCATCAAAACTTCCTTGCGTCACGTTTTGTCTTCGCCCACCAAATCTGCACAACAACGAAGAACGGCGGAGGGTTTTCGGGCCGTGTTTGTTTGGCCCGCACCCTCCGCGTTAGATAATAACAGTCGGGAGAATTATTCCACACATCAAACAACAATTTTAATAAATTAAAATTGTTCTTACGAGACCGGGTTCTTTATTTTTAAATGAAACGATCATGGGAAAAAAGAAAAATTCAAATAACCCCTACCTCGTTAAGTTTCGCACGCGTGTTCTTCGCGGAATTGATCGCCGCGAAAGGAGGCGATCGTCGCGTTGCGGAAGGCGTCGCGTCGTCGCAGAAGGGCGTCACGTCATCGCCGAATACGATGCGCGTCGACGAACTCTGTGGTTCAAGAACAATAGATTTAATTTTAATAATTAAATCCATCTTAGGTTAAAAACCACAAAGAAATTTTAAGAATCGCAAACTCTCACCTCAACGGATGATCGATGGTTTTTTGTCGCGGAGGAAGGAACGTCGCCGAAGAATGTTTCGGGAGAGGAAATGTTGGCGTCGCGGCACATGGCGTCGCGTCGTCGATTTCCGCGGGTTCGGCGTTCTTCGTCAGAGGCCGGCGTTCTTCACGTTCTTCATGTTCTTCGCGTTCTTCGCGTTCTTTGCGAAGGAGGATGAATAATTCTTAGAGGTTCCTCAAAGGTTTAACACAACATTTTAAAAGGAGGGTGTGTTGGCCTTATTTTATTAACATGCCAACAAAATGAAAACATGTTATGAAACGAATGAAATTAATTCATAGAATTAATTTCAACGAATAAACCGCCCATTTAATTCAACGAATAAGACTGCCCAATTAAATGGTGCGTTAAGAATTTAAGAAAACGTGTCAGTTGACTTTCTTAATGACGGGTTTTCGCGGGTGCATTACTTAGCGGAAAAGAAACTGTGGGGCTCGTGCGGGTCCCACCTCACAAATATCCTACCCAGAGGGTAGGATATTTTAGGATAGAACCCTATCCGCATCAACTCAGTTTAAGCCTCTTTAAGTGGCTTCAA
Organism: Viscum album; assembly: GCA_963277665.1. Classification (NCBI taxonomy): domain Eukaryota; kingdom Viridiplantae; phylum Streptophyta; class Magnoliopsida; order Santalales; family Viscaceae; genus Viscum; species Viscum album. Next base: position 35,867,368 of record OY728157.1, on the reverse strand, counting down.
GTGGCTTTCCAGTGGCTTAAGTGAATTAAAATAATGTTTGTCGCACAACTTTATTTTATTTCATAACTTTAAACCCAAAAATTAAAAACCAAACCCGAGAAAACGCAACTCTAGAAGAGGCGTTTATATGCAAGTACCAGCGTTGCGATTCCATCGGTGCCCTCATGAATTTGATTCCGAGCACCGGTTCAAAAGTTAGAAAAACCCGCTCGTCCATTCACTGAACGTACCCGAGCCAAACTTCGGAAAATGATTCCGGGCACACCGGGCCTCAGAATCAGGTGCCGTCAGAAACTGCGTCCTTGTAAAAATCCAAATAAAATTGAGAAAAAAATTTCCTTGAATTTTTCGAGTCTTTACATCACTCCCACCTCAGGTCTTTACGTCCCCGTAAAGATACATCGTAAACTAGGGAAACAAATGTGGGTACTGAGCACGCATCTGATCCTCCCGCTCACAAGTGCTCTCCTGGAGGTCATGTGCTGCCATCTGATGCGCACAAGAGGAATCGATCATCCACGTAGGACCCGCTCCTGTCAATCCTCGATCTCCACCGGGACCTCCGCAAAAGTCGCCCCATCACCCACGTCTAGCTCCCCATGGTCAATGATGTGCGTCGGGTCATTCACGTATCTCCTCAGCTGAGATACGTGGAAGACGTCGTGCACCCGGAGCAACTGAGGTGGTAGAGCCAGGCGATAATCCACCTCGCCAATCCTGCTGATGACCTGGAATGGTCCGATGAAGCGTGGAGACAACTTGTCGCCTCGGCCAAATCTCCGCAACCCACGTCGAGGTGAGACATGCAAGAAGACGTGGTATCCATCCTCGAACTCTAGTGGCCTCCGCCTCCTTTCAGCATAAGACTTATGCCGGCTCTGTGCTGTCCTCATCCTCTCCTGGATGACCTAGACCTTCTCCGTCGTGGCCCGGACCATCTCTGGTCCCACAAGTTCTGACTCCCCAGGGTCTGTCCAGCACAAAGGAGATCTGCAAGGTCTGCCGTATAACGCCTCGTATGGTGCCATCCCAATGGTGGAGTGGTAGTTGTTGTTGTACGCGAACTCCACCAAGGGTAGGTGATCCTCCCAGCTGCGACCAAAGTCGAGGACACAGGCACGGAGCATGTCCTCGAGAGTCTGAATGGTCCTCTTCATCTGACCATCCGTCTGAGGGTGAAAGGCGGTGCTCAGACGTAGCTGCGTCCCGAACTCCTCCTGCAACCCCTTCCAAAGCCGGGAAGTAAAGCGAGCATCTCGATCAGAGACGATAGATGATGGCACTCCGTGAAGCCGTACAATCTCCTGAACGTAGAGACGCCCCAAGCTCTCAACTGAGCCCTTCTCTCTAATGGGTAAGAAGTGTGCCGGCTTGGTGAGTCCGTCGACAATCACCCAGATGGAGTCGTGACCTCTGGAAGTACGTAGAAGTCCTGTCACGAAGTCCATAGATATGCCATCCCACTTACACTCCGGGACCTCCAAGGGTTGTACCAAGCCTGCTGGTACCTGATGCTCTGCCTTCACCTGCTGGCAGGTGAGGCATCGAGAAACAAACATTGCCACAGCCTTCTTCATGCCCGACCACCAGTGCTGTCGTCTGAGGTTCTGGTACATCTTCGCCACTTCAGGATGTACCATCAAAGGAGAAGTGTGATACTCTCTTAGCACCTCCTCTCGTAAAGCGACGGGTACCAAGGTACGTCCTCTGAAAAGGATTTCGTTCTCGGCTCCAAGGGAGAAACCATCAGGTGCCTGTCCCAAGGCTATCTGTGCATGCCGTGCCCCACAGTCAGCGTCCCCACGCTGTGCCTCTCTGACCTGCTGTAGAAGTAGAAGAGAGACTGTGAGAGACTGGAGGAAGGCTTCTCCATCTCTATCCATGAAGGATATCTGCAAAGAGGCTAGCTGCTATGTCACCTCCTCAAGTAGCTGAATTCCCGTCCTCCTGCTGAGAGCATCGGCTACCACGTTCCCCTTCCCATAAGTATAGACTATCTCAAAGTCATAGTCCTGGAGGAACTCGATCCATCGCCGCTGTCTCAGGTTCAGGTCCTTCTGCAAGAAGATGTACCTGAGACTCTGGTGGGCAGAAAAGACTGCAAAGTGCTCGCCCATCAGATAGTGTCACCATGTCTTCAGAGCGAAGCCCACCGCTGCTAACTCTAGGTCATGGGTAGCATAGTTCTGCTCATGCGACCTCAACTGACGTGATCCATAGGCAATCACGGCCCGCTCCTGCATCAGGACACACCCGAGTCCAGTCCCTGATGCATCTTAGTAGACTACGTATCCAACTCCCTCCTCAGGCAACCTCAAGATAGAAGCTCTGGTCAATCTCTATCTCAGCTCCTGGAAGCTCTGCTAAAATCTGTCTGACCACACAAAGGGTTTCGCCTTCTTCGTCAAAGATAAGAGTGGTGCCTCAACTTTGGATAAGTCTGGAACAAACCTCCGATAATATCCAGCTATTCCCAAGAAACTCCGCACCTCCGTCACGCTACTAGGTGGCTCCCAAGCTAGCACCGCCTCGATATTCGCGGGATCCACCGCAACTCCCACCCCAGAAATGACGTGCCCCAAGAAATGGACCCCACGTAACCAGAACTGGCACTTTGAGAGCTTTCCATAAATCCGGTGCTCTCAGAGCTTGTCTAGCACAACCTGCATGTGGTAGGCGTGCTCCTCCTCCGTGGACGAGTACACCAAAATGTCTTCGATGAAGACCACGACAAATCGATCGAGGTATGGCTGGAAGATCCTGTTCATGAGGCTCATGAACACTGCTGGAGCATTGGTTACGCCGAAAGGCATAACCAAGAACTCATAGTGGCCATACCGACACCTGAAGGCCGTCTACTGCACGTCCTTGTCTCGAACTCTGAGCTGATGATAGCCAGACCTGAGGTCTATCTTCGAGAACCACCGTGCTCCCTTGAGCTGATCGAAGAGGTCATCAATCCTTGGTAGCGGATACTTGTTCCTCACTTTCACCTGGTTTAGGAGACGATAGTCGACACACAGTCACAAGCTCCCGTCCGCCTTCTTGGCGAACAAAATCGGGGAAGCCCAAGGTGACACACTGGGTTGGATGAACCCCTTGACCTGCAAGTCCTCCAACTGTACCCGCAGCTCTCGAAACTCAACGGGGGGCCATCCGATACGCTGGAGTGGATATCGGGGCTGTCCCGGGGTACAGATCAATATAAAAGTCTACCTCTCTGTGAGGAGGTAGCCCTGGAACGTCATCGGGAAAGACGTCCGCGTACTGATCCACCACTGCAGGAAAACTAGGACTATGCACATCCACTGCTCCTAGGATGAGACTAGCCAACTGATGAGTGATTGGCTATCCTCGCCTCTGCAGAAGTCCATCTTGTGCTGCGAAGGCTCCCTTCTCTCCGGTGAAGGTGAACCTTCTCCCGTTGGTGGGCACACATCACACCTTGCGCCTAAAATAGTCAATTTGAGCCTGGACTGTAGATAACCAATCCATGCCCAAGATGACGTCGTAAGGCCTCGACGCCGCTACAAGAAGATCTCAGCCGAAGCTCTCACCTCCTAGAGTAAGCTCACACTACTGGAACCAGTGCGTAATCGTCGAGTCTACTCCCGTTGGGGTATCTACCCGTAAGCATCGAGCCAACGGCTCTGTCGGAATCACCGAGCTCCGAACAAGGGCAGCGGATATGAAAGAGTAACTCGCTCCTATGCCTATAAGAACTGCAGCAAGGGTGGAATAGACACAGATCGTACCTCGAATCATCTCTGGCAAGCCCTGGTCGTAGGCCTCCACTGCCTGGAGCTGTGCATGTCTCTGCCCGCCAGCTCCCTGTGGTCGGGGCGGACCTCCCGGTGGTGGTGGTGGCAGAGCCTCAAAGCGTCACCCACCACCTGCTGCTCGGCCAGCTCCTCTGCCTCGTCCACCTCCTCCCTGCGGACCACCACGGTCGACCCTCTGCCTCTGCCTGGGTGGCCCCTTCACCGTCTGCTACTCCTCGGTACGACGGGTCGGGCAGTCACGAGCCATGTGGCCCTGCCCGCCGTAGCCGTAGCAGTGCCTGCCTCTCGGAAGACTGGCTCCGTACTGTGTGCCCCGCACTGCTGAGCCAGTGTTCTGAGGTCGTCTACGAGAGGGTCTGGTCTTCCTGGAACCCTGAGTCATCTGTCGGCTACCTGCTGCCGAAGACTCTGCTACCTGCCGCCCTGTGGTAGGTCTCGCTGTGGACTCAGCCAGAAAGCTCTCGATCAGAAGGGCTCGCTCCCGTACTCCTGCCTGGGTCGGGATGCTGAGGAAGATCAGTGATGCCCTGATCTCGTGTCTCAAACCATGCTCAAAGGTCCGGTCCCGGAAGAAGGGGTCCCGTACCATGTCGGTCGAGTAGCGAGAAAGATCAGTAAACCTCACCGTGTACTGGGCGACCGTCAAGCTGCCCTGCCGCAGCTGAAGAAGCTCCTGGATGCGCAGCGCACGGATGGTGGTTGGGACGAACTCTGAGTGGAAGAGGCTCTCGAAGTCCGTCCAGAGAAGAGATGCCTCATCGTGCACCTGGAGCATCAAGCTCCACCATCGGCCCACTGCTGCATGCAGTAGGCTCGCCGTGAGGATCACCGTGAGGTCTGCTGGTGTCCTCACTAGCCTAAAAACTCGTACAACCGCCTCCATCCAGTACTCGGCTGCCTCGGGGTCCGTCTCCCCACGAATCCTGGGTGGTCGATGGCGCTAGAACTCGTGAAGAGCTCCGAGGCGACGTGTATCGTCAGTGGTCGGTGCTGGTAGCATCGGGGGCTCAGCGGGTAGAGGTACCGCCGGTGCCTCCGCCGTCAAAGGGCCCTGTACCGAGGCCTCGTCGCTCGGCGGGCTGTCGTCGCGCTCTACTCTCGGAACCCTAGTTGGCTGCCGTCGTGGGGCCATCCTGAAAAGGAAACAAGTGCGCCACGGTCAGAACAGTATACCTGGTGTGCTGACACAAGTAATCACAAAGAAAATTTGAAACACACATGCAATCAATGTTTTCGTGCATTAAGTCGGAAATCAGAAGTTAGGGTCCTGCTGTACGGATACATCGGCCGCCGCACCAACACTGGACTCCTTAGACTGATAACCACACCCAATACGCTAAACACAATTGCTTCACATAAAAGAAAGATCAGAGTCTGCGGTAGAACCGACCACCTCTGATACCAATTTGTCACGACCCGTCCTCGGGGCCCGTGCCGTGACTACCCCAAGCCCGCCTTCCATAGGCCAGGGGCTGACGACTAGCACCAAGGCGTAAATCCCGGAAAAAGGGAAGGCATTGCCTTTGAAAATTAAACAAGCACCATAGAGTAAGAAAGCGAAAAAGTAAACACTAAGTAAAAACTGTAACAAGCTGTGCTGAAAGTAAAAGGGGCCGGAAATACAAGCCCAACTGTAAAGTACAACTGAAAGGGAAAAACAGCAACTGAAAAGAAGAGCCACAGCGTCGAGCCATCCTCTGGAAGTCCCACCAGAAGGCTGGGTACAGATATCCTCCACTGCTCCTCGGGTCCACCTGACCGCTCCGAGTACGTCCCACCCAGTGGTCCACCTCTAGGTACCGTCCTGCTCTGCAAGCCTCCACCACAATCAGCGTTGTCCATCGTCTGCAACCAACACAACGTAGTGCGGGCATAGCCCATGCAGGGGTGAGTATAAGCTACTCAGTAGGGATCTCGAGACCCCCAAAGGTCTCCCGAAATCCACAAATAATAAACCACAACGGAAAGATACAATCACGAAGTAACATCCGACACTACTTTGGTATATGCCCATACATATACCTAAGTCATCAATCCCCGTTCGGCTCCAACATCCGAGCCCAAGCACAACCCAGTCAACACAGGAAAGAAAACTTATACCTACACAGGATAGCTCAACACAATCCACAAAGGAGAGTAAACCGTAAATCCACACAGGATAGTTCAACACAATCCACAAAGGAGAGTAACACAAGATTCAACTCACACATTTATACTTCTTTGAATGACGATAAAGATGATCACTGATCCATCTAAGTCGTCGGACCCACAAAGGATCGATAGGTAACTAGCCCCCACAAATACCCACACAGGATCGGGCCCACACAGGACCTGTAGGCACTGGCTCACACAGAACCGCTGAGCGCTGACCCACACAGGATCGGACCCACACAGGATCAGGCCCACACAGGACCTGTAGCACTGATCCAAAAAGGATCGCTGAGTGTTGTAGTCGTCGCAGTCCACTGAGGATCTATGCACAGTCGTCGTCACAGTCCGCTGAGGATCTCTGCACAGTCGTCGTCGCAGTCCACTGAGGATCTCTGCACAATCGTCGTCGCAATCACAGTAGCAGTGGCAGCCAGCTCTAGGGTTCCCGCACGCAGCAAGCTCGTTTGGGAGGGTCCGCTCCACGTGCCGAGAGGCTGATACATCAACGGACACAAATTCCGAAGTTGATGTATCCAAAAGTTCCGTATCGTCAACAGGAACTCAACGTCGCAGACGACACGTCAATCGGACGCCCGGTCTGAGAGTTATTGGCTTTTTCGTCCTAGGGGCCCGGTTGGTTTTTAAGGCAAAACCAACCTGACCGTACTCCACCTGCGTCCAAACCTTGGGTGGAGTGATCCAAATGATCCGTCTCAATTAGTGTAATTCAACGAAGACGACGGCACGTCAATCGGACGTCCGTAGCTCAAGATATGAGTGTTTCCGCTCCGAAGGCCTGGTTGGTTTCATGTACGAACCAACCCGATTGAACCCAAAGTATTCCAAAACCTTGAGTGCAATATACCGAAAGGAATGTCTCAATCCAAGGATCACGTTGCCGCTAACGGCGTGTCGTTCGGAGTCCCGTAGCTTAAATTACGGGCAGAAGACCTGAAACAGTCCGAAGACGGGGGGGGGGGGGTCTGGGCCCGGGCTGACCCGGCCCGACCCCCCTGGGTTGGCCGAACCGGGTCGACCCGACCCGGTCCGCCCCAGCTGGACCCGTTCCGGTCCGACCAGGGCACGGCCCAGCCGGTCGGACCGGCCTGGCACGGCTCGGCCGAGCGCGGCAGCCGCGGGGCGCCGCCCCCGCGGGTTGAGGAAGTCGCGGCCCTCGAGGGGCCGCGCTGGACTTCAGCGGACGCGGCATGTTGCCGCGTCCCATGCGTGCGATCCGGACCCGCGGGGTTGTGGGTCCGCCGGACGCCGCCGCCGCGGCTTCAGCCACGGCGGCCCTGTCCGGCGCTGCCGCCGGAGACTTCCGCGGGCCACCGGAGTTGCTCCGGTGGTCTGTTTTCCTTCCCATCTGCACCGCTGTTCCTCCCGGGTTCCATTTTTCACTGCGGGATCATCAAAACGCCCTTGCGTCACATTTTGTCATCGCTCGCCAAATCCTCACAACAATGAAGAATGGCGGAGGGTTTTCGGACCGTGTTCGTTTGGCCCGCAACCTCCGCGTTAGATAATAACAGTCGGGAGAATTATTCAACACATCAAACAACCATTTTAATAAATTAAAATTGTTCTTACGAGATCGGGTTCTTTATTTATAAAAGAAATGATCACGGGGAAAAAACATTCAAATAACCTCTACCTCGTCAAGTGTTGCACGCGCGTTCTTCGCGTAATTGATCTCTGCGGAAGGAGGCGATCGTCGCGTCGCGGAAGGCGTCGCGTCATCGCGGAAGGGCGTCGCATCGTCGCAGAATACGGTGCGCGTCGACGAACTCCGAGGTTCAAGAACAACAGATTTAATTTTAATAATTAAATCCATCTTGAGTTAAAAACCACAAAGGAATTTTAAGAATCGCAAACTCTCACCTCAACGGATGATCGATGGTTTTTGTCACAGAGGAAGGAACGTCGCCGAAGAACGTTGCGGGAGAGGAAACCTTGGCGTCGCAGCACATGGCGTCGCGTCATTGATTTCCGTGGGTTCGGCGTTCTTCGTCGGAGGTCGGCGTTCTTCACGTTCTTCGTGTTCTTCACGTTCTTCGCATTCTTCGCGAAGGAGGATGAAGAATTCTTAGAGGTTCCTCAAAGGTTTAACACAACATTTCAAAAGGAGGGTGTGTTGGCCTTATTTTATTAACATGCTAACAAAACGAAAACGTGTTAAGAAACGAATGAAATTAATTCATAGAATTAATTTCAACGAATAAACTGCCCATTTAATTCAATGAATAAAACGGCCCAATTAAATGGTGTGTTAAGAATTTAAGAAAATGCGTCAGTTGACCTTCATAATGACGGGTTTTCGCGGGTGCGTTACTTAGAGGAAAAGAAACGGTGGGGCTCGTGTGGGTCCTACCTCACAAATATCGTACCAAGAGGGTAGGATATTTTTGGATAGCACCCTATCCGCATCAACTCAGTTTAAGCTGCATTAAGTGGCTTTCAAGTGTCTTAAGTGAAATAAAATAATGTTTGTTGCACAACTTTATTTTAATTCATAACATTAAACCCAAAAATTAAAAACCACACCCGAACAAACGCAACTCCGGAAGAGGAATTTCTAAGCATGTATCAGCGCTGCGATTCCATCGGTGCCCTCAGAATTAGATTCTGAGCACCGGTTCAAAAGTTAGAAAAACCCGCTTGTCTGTTCACTGAACCTACCCGAGCCAAACTTTGGAAAATGATTCCGGGCACACCGGGCCTCGGAATCAGGTGCCGTCAGAAATTGCATCCTTGTAAAAATCCAAAGAAAATTAAGAAAAAAATTTCCTTGAATTTTTCGGATCTTTATTGTTACTTCCCATTTTTGAAATTTTTTGGGTATTGGCAAAAATTTCATACTTTTCACTTATAAAAGTGGTGCTCCTCTACTCATTTATCCTCATGCCACAATCCCAGATTTTCTACACGAACTCTTTCCAAAACCTCTCTTAAACATGACTATCAACATTAAATAGGTTATGGGTTTCTCAAAATATTATCCCAAAAATTCCTAACCCATTTTCAATGAAGATAATCTAAATGTGATGTATAAATTAATAATCGCTCCTCTCTCATCTCAATTTATTTATATGAACTTATTTTCCTAATGTTCAATTACATTTTATAAATATGATAAAATTAGTTTAATTAGTGTAATTTTATGCTATTATTATTATGGTACAAGAATATACCACCTTTTCCTAATCTATTAAGAAAAATAAAAAATGACATCCATGTCTTGTGCGGACTGCCACCGCCATGACGAAATGGGTTTCTCTTTTCCTCCACCATCTAAAAACGATGGTTATAATAGGAAATTTATTATATAAGATTTATAATTAAGAAACTTTTTATATTATTTAATGATAAACCTTATTTATCCTTTTCCCTGGTCTATGGAAATAGAAATCATCATCCATGTGTACATATAGACTATCTCCTAAATGAAAAAATAAAGACTACCACCTCAACAAAACAATTTATTTCTACTTCTATTTTCATCACCACTATACACAGATGATTATTAGAATAAATTTCATTGATAAATATATTTTTATGGAATTATTAATATTATATAAAGAAAAATTCATAAACATATAAAAAAATATGATCAATAAACAATTATGGTCAATTTAATCATTCAAAAGAGAACTCTAGGAGGAAAAATGTTTTCTTCATACTATGAAATAACTTCATACATGTTATATTATTCTTTCAAGTGTTTAAAATTTTGATATGGAACACTAATAAACACTAAATAAGATCATTATTATTATTTTATAATGGTATTTAAACTAAATCAATTCATAACCTATCATTAATTGTAGTCTGTTCCTATTTTTGGTTGGTTTAAAAAGATACTTGAAAATGCTATAAATTTATACCATGGGTGAAAATGGGAATTTAATTTATGATAATATATTGTATAGATTAGTAAATAATGATTGTATTATTATTTAGAAGTATAAAAATTTAACCCATTATTCAAGAAAACACCCTTCATTTGTTATGAATCATCAAAGAAATCTCATTATTGAATTCATCATTAATGACTATAACTAAGGCACTCTTGGAATGAAATTAAGAATTTATAAGATATAAAAATACATCAATAAACAAACTTATATTATCATATCCCAAATGGGCTGAAGGCCTTATTTTTATTTTATTATGGATAATCCCCCTTTTAAGGGTTGAAGGGGAACCCGTACATGACCTGTAGGCCCAAGGAACAAGGCCCGACTGACCCGTAATATATGACCCAAAGTCCCAGAGGCATACGATGCCCATTACATGACCCGTAGGCCCAACCCACTAGAACTGCCCCTCCACATCTTATGCGTCATTGATCACCTAGCTCCCCACCTTGCATTACTGATCGGCTAGCATTGCACCGTACAAAGATGCATGGTGCCTGGTCCCAATGGCAGCTTCCATACCCTCTCATTATTCCAATTTGATTAGCTATACTTATGGTGGTTGCTATTATTATTGCTTTAATCCTCTTCTGTGGTATGTTCTGTGTGGACTGGGTTACTCCATGGTCTCTATGGCCCAAAGGCTCTGTGGTCCTAAGAACTTTGATGACTCGAAGGCCCTTGAGACCCGTAGGCCCAAACCGGTGGCCCGAAAGCCCAAATCGGGGGAATAGTTATGCATGCTACAATACTGAACAGTAACTGCTACAGTACTGCTACAACAACCCGTAAATTCACCTCCACCCAGTTTTGAACTTGGGTCTTTTGGATGCCATGAAAAATCCCTTACCACGAGGGTACGGGCTCGTTGGCCTTATATTATCATAAAATATTGAAATTTTGGAGAAGAATGAAGAACGACACTGTTATTATGAAACTAGTTCAAAATGATATATATTACTCACACCTGATATTGAAAATAGATTATAACAAACAAAGATATATGTAGGGTATAACTAAACTTGAAGTTCATTAAAGATTATATACATGAATAAGTGTAATGAACTAATAATTTACAAAAATATCCACTAATTAAGTCAATGTGTTTGATTTCTTACTCCATACACAACATCTAACTTAAACAAAACCATGATATATTTAGATAAAATAAAACAAATTATGTATAATTGTTAAAACATGGTCATTGAATTTGAATGAATTAATAGAAGTAATCTCTTTATGAAATACTAATATAAATAAAATAAAGGATAATATTAATATGAATTAAATTCAATTATTTTAGAAAAAATGAGTAATAGAACATTTTAGTTTTTAGGAAAAAATTAAAAAAATCCATTTTATGTGATATTATTTCTTTCAAGAAAAATAGGATTAATAACAATAAATTATGTTTGAAATTAATAATTTATTAACAATAGTTTAGTTGTTAAATAGTATTTACATTTTCATTAAATGAATTAAATTTATAAATTTTATTTTTTTGATTTCACCATATTTAATTCATTTTTTGATTTTTATATCAATATTAACTTAAGGATGATTTTTTGGTATTTTCTAACTTAATTTATTTTTCTGTGAATTGTAAAAATAACGATTTTGCTAAAAACTATCTGTTTTATAATACCAGATTGAATTAAAAGTATAATAAAAAAATAATATATTCAACATATAAATATATAAGAAACATGATTCATTTCCCGATTAATTTTAATTTATAAAACACATTTTTATATTTTTTTAAAATTCAATTAATAGATTACACTAAAAACTATTTTAACATGATTATAATAAAAATCAGGCTTCATCACATTTCAAAATTAAAAATAAAAAAAAATTATTTTCCTATATGAGTTAAAATGTTAAATATTAGATACAAATTTTAATTTCCTTTTTTATACATAATGATAATATTGTTAAGATTAATTACAATTACCATGATAATGGCGAAAGCATCAATTTAAATTATTATTTTATAAATATCAAGATATTCTATATAAAAAATAATTCAAATGATTTAAATAATGAATATAATATAATATATGAATACATATTTAAATATATTAACGCTCATTTAATTAGTAATATATTCTAAATAATATTAAAAATCCATGATTATAAATTTTTTATTTTTCTACAAACAATTGTTTCACCACATTGACTATATTAAATTAAAAGTAAATTTTCTAATTCTAAGAAATATAATTTAATTAAATAGAGGTTAAATTTATTTCCATAAAAACTTGATTTATTTATTTAGGTAATTTTATATTTTTAATAAAATATAAAATCACTTTGTAAGAAAACTAGTTACGTAGTTTGAAAGTAAACTTGAAAAATGTAATAACTTATTCGTAAAAATGCTATATTATGTTTAAAAATGTAGTTAAATCCTTGGTTGAGCAGTTACAACCTCAAATACCACCAAAAATACATTATTTCAAAACCTTGGTTCCCCTGACCATGGAATAGCTTCATTTGATTTTTATAATATAAAAGGTGTTTTTGAAAGTGTCATTTTCCTCTCTTATAAAAGGGGATCACTTACACCCCTCCATGGGTTCACTTACCATTTGAGTATATATTAAAACTACTCTAATAATATGACTCCTAGAATTAATTTTATTATCTTTAATACCTTGGTATCTAGATTTCATCTTAAGTCCTTCACATCCAAGGAAATCTCTAAGTGAATATAAAGTTACCATTGTAAGTATTACCTTCTTCATAACAATTTTTATTTAATATACCTAATTAAAATATCTTATATCCATAAAAATATAATTAAATTAGTATCATTGTTATATTTATATGTTAAAAGGATCAATACAACCGTCAAATGATAGGTTATGCATGTTATAAGGAAAATCCACAAACAAACTGCCTTGGCAGTCGACCTTGTGACTGGGATCCCTAAACCCCACCCACCCTGCCACCCCAGCCATGTGTGGGGGTATATATTATTATTTTATTATATAAATTTAATATCCATTATTTATTCTCTCCATTGACTAAGAAAAACAAAATCATTGTTAGTGTGTTGTGCGAACTACCCCCTATTATGCGACATCTTTTATTTCTCATAAATGAAATTCATGGATGATAAAAAAGTATAAATTGTATAAATAAATATTATATATATAATATAAATATGATGATGAAATTTTATATTATCAAATAATTTACTTCCCTGTCATTAATTGAGAAATGGTAAAAATAATTGTGTGAACTATCTCCTCCACAAGCAATTAGTTTCATTTTTCATTATCACCCATCATGGTCAGATTTTAAAATATATTTAATAAAAAAATAATATACATAACAATATTAATATAAAAAATATTATGATAAAATTTTACAAATATTTCTACCATGATTACTATACTTAAGGATTAACTAAAAAATTGACCAAACAACCTCAAGTAACCAACGCATGAAAGAAAACTATATTATAAATTAATAAAATATGATATTTAATGGATCTTGGAATAATTAATATTTCTGAATATAGTTCTTAATTAAGTATCTAATGAACTTAATTTAATTATTATGTAATTTATACATGTGCTCATAATGAATATGTAACAAGGTAATAGTTTCTTCTCAATTTATGATCATTGAAGGATGTTTTAATGTTATTAATCAATTTATTGTTTTTATTATGTATATACTATAAAATATTTTATTTTAAAATAAACTTTGATTTAATACATAGTATTTATATAACCATATGAATTTAAATCTTCCAACGAATTTTTATTCAAAAAATTACTTACGTCATAAGGGTTTTTTCATATTAAATTACTCTCTTTGAGACATGATTTCTATGATGATCTTATTTTATTTTAAGTGGTATTATTTCCACCTAATTAAGATGTTGTATCATGAAATAAATTCAATTCATTATATTTTAATTTAATTTTTAGATACCTCTCCTTTAATGGTTTTTATTTCAGTGGCCCACACATTTTAAGGTTTCTATGTAAAACAGTATTTTAAAATCAAGACCTCTCGAATATGAAAACCCATCTAAGATTTTTTTTGGAATTTAATTAAAATATCATTATAATTTTACTCTAATATGTTTATCATTGGTGATATTTGTATTCTCTTTCCATTTTTTCAATTTAATGTTTTATAGACTTTTAAAGAGATTCAGTTTTCAAACACATGATTTTAAAAGGGAATTCATTTTATGATAAAATCCACATTTTTCGGTCATCCCTTTATCAATTTAAAAAAATTTAAAAGGTTATTTTCAACTATATTTATCTTCTTTAAAAAAATTAAATGAAATCTGCTTAATGTTATCTATATGCATCTTCTTTTACAAAAAAATAACCTCTTTGAATATTTTGTGTGTGAACTTATCTGTCAATCATATTTATCATTTTATGTGAAACTTATGATTTCTTATTTTCTTACCTTCTAAATTAAATAATTTTTCATCAAGTTTTACAAAATAAATCTGTAGAATTTTTTTCACAAAATCATGGGTATTTATTATTTCCAATGTGATATTTTTTCAAAAACTCTTAAAGAAAAATCATTAATCTACGTTAATATCAGTTGATATATACTTTTTTTTATCAATGATATTAATCAAATGCTAACATTTAGATTCTCTCTCTATATTTATTATGTATTTATTTCTTCAATTAAATGAATTATTCAGCACTACCTTTCTATTTAAAAATCATTTTCAGTGCATATATGTAATTTTTCTTCCAATGTATTTCCTATGGGATACCATACAATTTATTCCTTTGATTAAAGGGTGTTCAACCAGATGTTTTACCTTGATTCATTATAGAATTATATTATTAATTGTATTCCATTTATCTATATAATAAAAATTCCATATGAATATTTTCTTGATTGAATAATGTTTTTCTAAAGAGTTACTTGGCATGGGGAATAGAACCAATTTTCTTTACATGGGTTCATTATAATGGTTTGAATGATATTTTTCGTATGGAACACATATATATATAAATATGTGAAGGTTGGTTCAATTATAAACCAGTATTGGTGGTTTCATTATAAACCAAGGTTGGGTGGTTTTATTATAAACCAAGGATTGATGGTTATGTTATAAACCTGAGACAGGTGGTTATATTATAGCCCTCCAATGCATTGAGTAAATATTTATATATCAAGAGATGAAATTTATGGGATTGGAAAGTTAATTGAATCCACCATTATAATTTTTCCACAATTTTATCATAATTCAGAGAAAATATAACTCACCGTTGTATTTTTTCACTTTATTATTATAGTCTTGGGAGTAACCCATTAATTGTGTTTATGATTCCGTGTCTTATTTTATTTTCCCAATTTTATGATTCCAAGATCTTATGATATCATTTCCATATTTAATGATTCTATTCATATGATCATCTTATTTATTATATCATGTTATTAATCTTGACTCTCATTTTATGCTATATTTCGATATTAATTACCTTACTCAACTATTAGGCTCACCCTTTTCCTTATGTATTTTCCCCAAGACATCCTATGTAGTTTCCGAAGCTGTTTGGTCTTTAAGATATTTGTGTAGTTATTAAATAAATATGACGTTATTATTCTTAAGATTGTGTATCTATATGTCTAGTATTCCAAAGAAACTAGACCTCTCGATCTTTAGTGTGTTTTAGTTTGAAAATTATGTTAATAATTATGAAATAATATGGTTTTAAGGCATAGGTTTCCATAGTTGGTATCATATTAAGGTCTAGTTATTTTTTATATATTAGGGTAATATAACCTTAATGAAACTCCTATAGATGTGATTTATAATTAATCTAAATTATATGATAACATCACAAGGTTTTTGTAAAGTAGATATTATGAGGTTTTCCTTGTAATTAAATACCAAAATAAATACTAGAAAGTGTATGTAGGCTCTGGCACAGTTGTTCTTATGGGTAATAAACTCATAGAGGGCATGTTGGGTATTAACTCAACTGTGACCTAGTGCCAGATAAAGAGGTTGAACTGGACACCTTTCTAGACACTCATGGGGATATGATTTAGTCAATAAAATCCTCTTCATAAACCATTATGAGGGATTTTAATATGCTGGGTGTTAGATAACCTAATCAAAAAGTTACCATTGGTAAAATATATTTAAATATAGATATTCATAAGTTATAGTATATATTAATTAATGTTTGATTTCCTGGATAAAAGAAAAATTGGATTTTGGGATCTTATATTTCAATGATTTTTAGGTTTATAATATTTTAGAAATTTACATGGTAATTTGATACCTTTATTTTTAGGATTATATTAATAATTACGTGAGAACCCAACTCAAGTAACATTTTTTGAGCCTAGAATAATATTAGATGAGCTATGTATGATTTATATTGAGTTATGAGTAACATAGTTTGTACAAAATGAAATGTAGGCTAACAAGGATGGTAAACATCAGCATCCTTTAAGATAAAGGAAACAAGAAAAACTATATGTTACTCCTACTGGTGGGATTTGGTCATGAATGTAAATTGAATAAGGTATAGTTGTCCTCCACTCAATAGCTTTGGATGCCTTATTGGATTCTAGCCACCATAGTATATCTAGGATACTTTCAATGAGAATTAATTGACTACCAAAATTATTTTATTATTAAAATAAAAATATCATATCAATATTATTTTGTCCATGTAAATTTTTTCAGAAATATGAATCTTTTTTCATTCATTATATGGAATTGATGTGATTATGGGAATAGAATAGCTATTTCAACATATAATATATATTCACTGAATCATGCTCAGATTACCCATGACATCTTTATTGTATAAAAAGGATGAGGGTAGATAAAATGACTTGTAATTAATATTGAAAGATCTTAGCATAACTACAATTGTAGAAGAAAACAATGGATCATATTTATCATCACCCTTCAATGCACATCTACCACGTATAGGCCCATGTCTAGCTGGTGATGTTAAAAGCACCATAACAATGGTGGAAGTATAGCACAAACCTCATCCACTGAATCTGGGGAAAAATTACATAATAATGAGTAAAAAAGGTGCGGCCTCCCTCTGATCCTGAGGGTAGAAGAAGTTTAAGAGTTGGGTTTGATTCCCCAAAACATGTGATCTCATATAGTCTATGTAGGAAATATTTGTTTTCGTGAAATGTCTTGTTTTTACATATGATGTACCACCTAGAGTAGAGGTGGCAAGGTGTCCATCCCCAACCATCCTTTGTCTATATGGTAATCACAGATTGGGTAGTGTAGGAATCAATTAAATAGGTATCCATGTATATTGGTGGTTATATATTAAAACAAGTGATGCAGGTAATAGATATTTTGGAAAGGGTGTAGGATAGTGTGGTGAAGGTAGATACTCAAGAAATTGATGGAAGGGGTATAAATTTGAATCTTAATGCCTTATTGGGAGGAGTATCCTTCTTTTTCAAATTTTCATTTTAACAAAACCTCTTTCTGGTGATTCCATGTTAAATATATATAGGGTATAAGATATGAATGTGTGTGGTATATCTGATTATATACATTTGTATATATAAAAATTACTAACATAGGTAATCACATTTTATAGAAAATTTTGGTAATATATCACAAAAAGTATCACTACCAAATCTATGGAAAATAAAATATATTTTAACACCAAAAAATGAGAGTAATTTTACTCAAATAGGTGGGAAGAAACCTGAGATTTATATGTGGTTATAAGTGAGTTTTCTAGCCTTCTCTATGTTAGTAATTTTACTACTCCGATCCATTTATACCTTATAGATACCCATATATTTCTTATGTAACCATTAAATTTTTTATGATGCAATTTACTTATAGTTATATGTATATAACAACCATGGATTTTAATATATTTTCTCCACTAACTAATTCAATGTTTTCGATACCTTTATCAATACTCAACATTGAGCATAAAATAAATCATGTGATATTTAGTTAAAATACAAATATTTAAGTATGGTCATTAAAACCTACCTATTGAATCAGAAGGAAAGAATATTAATGACCAATTTATTAAATTTAATATAGAAATAAAATAATTGATACATTTAATATGAATTAAATACAATTATTTTATATAAATTTAATTATAATGCAATTTAATTTTTATTAAGGTATTTTTTTTAAAATACTTTTTATGAGATATAATTTTTTATTACAATAAATGTATTATTGATGATGATAAATTAGTTTTGATATAAATAATTTGTTGGTACCAATTTATATGTTAAATGGTATAAAATAAGAATAATAATTGTTAGTATTTGAAAATGTGATTTAATAATAAATATAGTTTTTCATTATAATTTAGGGTTTCATTGAATGTTTGAATTTTAAAATTTTAGAATATTAATTTTTCGGAAAATAACATATGTTTTGAATTTATTATATCATTATTATCTTAAGGATAATTTTTGGGGTTTTGTAAGATAACTTATTTTTAGGTGAATAGTAAGAATAATGATGTTGCAAAAAACTATCACTTTTATAATACAAGAATGAATTAAAAGTTTAATAAAAAAATTTATATGAAAATAATATATATAAGTAATTTAAATTATTTCAAAATACTATGTTGAATTTATAAAACACAGGTTTATCATTTTTTAAATCTCATGTAATATTTCACACTAATGTTTTTTTAAAAACATATAAAAAACTAGACTTTATCACTTTTATAAATTAAATACAAAAATAATAATTTCATATTTGAGTTAAAAACTTAAATATTATATAACATGTACAATTTGGTTTTTTTTGGAAAATGATAATATTAGTAAGATTGATGATAATTACCACAATAATGGTGGAAAAATTGTTTAAACATTATTATTTTATTGATATTAAGGAACTTTTACTCAATTGATAAAATTGACCACTATTTAATAATTAATGTAATATTAAAAATAAACACATAAATAAATATAATAATAACCATTTAATTATTAATCAATAATAAATAATATTAAGAATCCATAATAGTAAAAATGACATTTTTTACACAAGAAAGTTTTCTACGCATTTTCTATCATAACATAAAAGTTAAATTTGTGATTTTTGGAAAATTAAATTTGTTAAATAGAGTTCAAATTTAGTTTCATCACATAAAAAATTTCTTATATACATTATTTTATACTAAAAAAATTAAAAAATATCTTAGTTAAAAACTATTGACTGAGTTTAAAATTGAGAGAGTGAAATATAAGAACATAAATGTAAAAAAATATAGAATGTTTAAAATACATGGGGAAATAATTCCTTCATTATTTATGATATCATATTATGCCTCTTGACTCTCAGGTTATGTTACAGTTCCATGTTTATTCCCTTATTGGTCTTTCTAACTCACCCTTTCTTTATGTATTTTCCCTAGGAGATCATAAGTAGGTTTAGAAGATCTATAAGAGATATGAGTTCAATGTGGAGTTCCAATTATATATGATTTTTTATGTTTAATAATATATATTTGTATGACTATATTTCTAAATAAATTTCACCTATTTATCCTTGGTTTGTATTAGTTGAAAATTTTGTTAAGAATTATGAAATAATATTTTTTTAAGGCCTAGGTCTCTATGGTTAGTATTAAAACCAGGTCCACATATTATTAAAAATTAGGATGAGAGAAATGTAGTGAAAACCATAGGGAGAAGTGTAATAGAATATCTTAAGTATAGGGCAGCATCTTGTGGTTTTGGTTTACTAAAGATTATATGGTTATCCTTGCAATTACATCACAGTATATAAATTTGAATGTGGATATAGGATTTGGCATAGTTATAACTACGGGTAATAACCTCAAAGAGGGAGTGTTGGGTATTAACTCAATAGTGACCTTGTGAATGATAAAAAGGCCAAAATGCACACCTATATTGACACTCTTAGTGAATATGGTATATTCTATCACATAATTTTCATGAACCATTATTTGGAATGTAATGATATTTTGGTGTATATAACCTAATAAAAATGTGATCGTGGATAACATAAATTGAAATGTTGATATTTATAAGTTAAGGTGAATGTTAATAGATATATTCTTTCCTATATAAAGGATAAATTGGATTTTGGTAGCATATATTTTGATGATTTTTTAAAATATTTTCAGAATGTTTATTGTAATTTGAGATCTATTTTTTGGATTATGTTAAGAGTTATGATACAATATAACTCAAGTAAACTATATTGAGCCTAGAATGATATATGTTCAAATATGGATGAAATATGTTGAGTTATGAGTGACATAGTTTGAACTAAAGGAACTATAATCCTACAAGGATGATAAAAATCATAATTTTTTAAGATAAATGAATTATGGAAAATCTTATAATACTCTTACAATTGAGAGTTAGTCATGAAGATGAAGGTAAGAGTGTATACTTATCCTCTACTCAAGAGTTATATATGCCTTTATGAATTCTTATTCTATCCACTATAGTATATCCATAACGTTTTCAATGTGTATTATTTCAACACCCAAATTATTTCTTTATCAAAGGAAATTTATAGTAGTAATATTATTGTGTCTAAGTTGATGTTTTGGAAAATATGAATCATTTTTTCCTTCCATTATGTGGAATTGATATGATAATGGTAATAGATTATTTATTTCAACATAGACTCCATATTCATTTAATCATGGTAATATTTCCCTTTACATGTTCATTGTTGAAAAATGGATGGGGGTAGAGACAAAAACCAATAGCCATTATAGAGAGGTATTAACATGACTACAATGGAAGAAGAAAACAATAGCTCATCTTCATTGTTATCTTCAAATGCACCACTAACACATACAAACAAAAATATATCCAACTAAGTTAAAATAACCATGTAAGTTGAATATAAACCCCTTACAAAGACACTAGTCAAACATGACATGATAGTGAGGTAGTCAAAAGGAAGACATATATATATTCCTGATGCTAGGAGGAGTTCTGGAATTAGGATCTATTCTGCAGGACACACTAGTTCATGCAACGTGTGTGGGAAATATATTTTGTCTTGTATGGTCTTTTTTGGGTATATGAATTACCACATGTAGTATATTTAAGGGGTTTACATATCCCTCCAAAATTCATCCATGAAGTCTTCATAAATCGTGGAGAGTAGAAACTAGTTCAATAGGTAGCCAAATAGATTGGTGGTTGTCTATTGAAATTGGTGACACATGCAAGGGATACTTTAGAAGGCGTGCAGGGAATAATATTATAGGATAATACATCAAAAATGGAATTAATGTGTCTAAATGTTGACCTCATCAATCCATATGAGTAGGGGGTCATTCTTCATCAAGTTCATCATTTGACCTCAACCTCCCGCTGGTGTTGCCAAGATGAATATTCATGGGGCGGGGGAAGATATGTGTGTGTTTTCAATTTATATACATGTGTATTCATACAAATTTTAAAATAGATGACTATATTATATAAAATCCTTTACAATTTTTCACTTTAATTCTAAATACAAAATAAGGAAAAATAAAATAGGACATAACACTAAAACATGAGATATATTTTACATAAATTGTTGGGAAGAAACTCAATATTGTGATATTATTATCGAAGAGTTTACTACCCTTACTTAGGTTAGTAATTTTATCACCCCAATCCATTTATACATTATGAAAACCCTTATATTTTTTAACTAATTGTTAAAATTGTGATGATTCAACTTATTTATTGGGAATATAATGACCTTATTTTTTAATATATATTTTCCTCTAACTAAGTCATTCTATTTAAAAGCTTTCTCTACATATAACATCAAACTTAAATGAAACCAAGATATATTTAGATAAAATGAACAAATTAAGTTTGGTCATTAAAACATAGACATTTAATTAAATGGAATGGATATTAGAAACATATTTATAAGATACTTAAAGAAATAAAATAAACATATTTTTAATATGAATTAAATTTAATCAGTATGCTTAAAATGTTCACATAGAAGATTTATTGTTTTAAAAGTGATGTGATTTTTTATTTCCTGAAATTTATGATTAATGAAAATAAATTATGTTTGATATTAATAATTTTTTAACACTAATTTTGTTGGTAAATAGTATGATGTATGAATGATAGAAGTTTTTGTTTTAAAACTTCATTTCTAGTAAATATTGTTTTTCATTTTAATTTATTATTTCACTCAAATAATGAATTTAAAATTTTTATAATTTCAACTTGAAAATTTAAATTCATTTTTATATTTAGTATATCCATATTATATTAGGGTTCTTTGTGCCTTTCTTCTAAAATAACCAATTTTAGAGTGAAAGTAAAAAATGTAGATTTTTCTAAAATCTATTACTTTTATAATACATGAATGAATTAAATGTTTACGAAATCATTTTATATATAAAAAATACATATGTAATATAAATAATTTATAATTACTATATTGAAATTATAAAATACATATTTATAATTTTTGGAAACTCAAGTAATATTTCAAGCTAAAAACTGTTTTTACACACTTATAATAAAAAATAGAATTTATCACTTTTAGAAATTAAATAAAAAAATATTTTCTCTTCGAGTTCAACATGTCAAAATTAGATAAATAGTTTAATTTAATTGTTTATACATAATGATAATATTTTTAGGATTAATGTTAACAACCATGATAATGATGAAAAAATATTTTAAAAATATTTTTTATTAATATCAATGAATTTATATTTAATAAATTAAGTTTATTTCCTTAAGATAATGAATAGAATATTCTATATAAATCTGTAAATAAATATATTAAAACTAATTTAATTTTTAATCAATACGAAATAACATTAGGAATCCCTAAGTTTGAAACTTTCATTTTACTACTAAAACATTTTTTCAAAAAAAATTATTTATAAAGAATCGTTTTATAATTTTTTGAAATTGTATTTGATGAAATATATGTTAAATTTGTTTCTAGAACACCCAATATTTTTATATTTATTAATTTATATTTTTAATAAAACATAAAATCCCTTAGTTAAAAAAAGTTAACATGTTTAAAATTAGAAGAGTAAACTGTAAAAACATAATGATAAAAAACTTGTAAGATGATTAAAACATGTGGGGAATATAATGACCCATAATGTTCATACAAAAATATTTCATTTTATTAGATTAGTATTCATTACATAACTTCATGATCCCCAACATAATGGTATAGGTTTATTATCATTGGAAACATAGACACATAAGCAACATGATCTAGATATCTATTTTTTCTTCCTCTTATTACTTCATAAACAGATTCCTTCATACAAATCTCATACATAAAATATTTCCTCCAAACCTAGGGAAAGGATATTTTAGAAAGGGTGATCTTATATAATCAGTAATTGTAAACAAGGAAGATATCAAAGATAACATAAGCATAACATGAGCATAAGGGTTTGAGAACCTGAGCTTAACATTTGGAAAATACACCCTACATATCAGAGAACCTAATATTGAGTCATGGAATAAATATTGGTAGTTAATAAGACATAAATAATAATTAAATTAAAGTACATGAACCATTACATTATGACATTGGCATAAGACATATATTTTTGGCATACACAAAATAATTGAAAATAATTTCTTTAATATTCAAGGATTACTTCCAAGACTATCACAGTTTATTGGGTTCAATCCCCATTACATTGTATTGGATAAGGTTAACTCCCAATAATATCATGGTGGATAGATCCTCTTATTGAAATTGGTTCACTCTCCATTCTAGTCCTTATTACCCCATGAGATATCAAATTTTACCCAATACATTAGAGGGATATATAATATCATGACCACCAAACACATAACAAAAATAATACATATGTGTATCATAAGATCAAAAGGCATTAATCATAGAATAACCCATATAAATGAAATCAAATTCCTAAAAATTACATCATAGTATAACCCATGGAAAAGAAATGGGTTTCATAAACATTTCATCTTTTTTTTAAAGAATAATCAATTGAAATTAAATGGCTTTCATAAACATATAATCATTATAATCATAAAAAATTCTAAAAAAGAATAAGTATGGTATCATTGAATCATA
Source organism: Viscum album (assembly GCA_963277665.1). Classification (NCBI taxonomy): domain Eukaryota; kingdom Viridiplantae; phylum Streptophyta; class Magnoliopsida; order Santalales; family Viscaceae; genus Viscum; species Viscum album. The sequence continues at coordinate 35,843,438 of OY728157.1, read as the reverse complement.
TACCAAGTAAAAAAATAAGTACCATAAAAGGATTTTATCATAGATTGAAAATCCATTATGAAATCTCCTAACAAAATTTCTATAAAAATATGATTTTCAAATTGAATTAACTTCATTAAAATATAAAAAAATACCAATATTTTATGGAAATAATTTTCATTGAAAATAAACTCAAAAAATATCAAAAAATATTTAAATAATTGAGAATTAATGATGGTGGGATGTTCCACTCATGTCATATAAGTTAAGAAAAAAGATTCCTTTCAAAATTTTGTAAAAAACTTAAAAAGTACATCATTTAGATAATTCGAATAAAATATTACTTTTAAGCCATTTTTTTAAATTAAAAATTATTAAAAATAAATTTAAAATATAATAGGATAATGATAAAAACATTATTGAAAATATTTTATTAAAACATGGATATAGAAGAAAAAGGTTCTCAGACCAAATAGAGCAATCAATTTTCTTTTCCTTAAATTATTTATATCAGAATCATGAGTACATTATGTGAGTAAAATGAAAAGAAAACATGTATTCTCAATAAATAACTAAAAAATAATAGATTTCATGATTATCGTTAGATGTTGGTCATAATATTACATTATAGGAAACTTAATCATAGACAATACTGATAAATAATAAGATCGTAACATAAAACACTTACTGCTTTGGTGATTTTGGAATTGTAAGCCCCATGAAATTATAACATAAAATAAAACATCAAATATCATGTAAATAATGATATTCATGAAATAAAATATAGCAGTTGATTTATATACGCATCATAAAATAATATAAGAGAATAATATAACATATATACTAAAGAACTCCACTTGTTATGACAGACCATAACCTTCAGTTCCATTTGCTTTGAAATTGATCTATCCTTATGGATAATAAATTTAAATTTATTCTAGTTATATATTATATAAATTACATAATAATAATATCATGTATTATCCCTCTATGATCACTTGATAAAGGTGTAAATCCACATGTATGCACTAGTGATGTTATTATTTTCCAATGAATTTAACTTTAAGAAGTTATATTTGATATTATCAATCCAGAAGCATAATTATGTGATAAATATCCTATATGAACTTTAAAACCATCATATTTTCCATCCATAAAAAATGCATATGATAAATTAGGTGTATCACTGTGTGGACACGGTGATTCGTATATACGAATGAGAGATACTATCACATCCCATTTGATGGGAAATAGGGTGGAAAATAGTGGTTTCATAATCATAATAATATTGAATTTTATTTGGGATAATTATTTTATAATTTTATTATAAATAAAACTGATTTAGAAGAGACAAAATCAGTTAAAAAATGAAGTGATCGGTCAAGGTGATAACCTCATCATTGAAATAACTCATTGAGATCTCATCTAAAGTATCTTAGGGTTAGTATTTTGTGGAGAAAATGACATCTAGAATGTTGATATGATGTTTTAAAACATAATTTCCTCATTTTTGGTTGATCTAGAAGGATCAATGTGGCTTAAAGAAGAGAAATGAGGGTTTCCTTTTATTAGTGAGGGGAGGGGTACTCTTGGAATTTATTAAAATATTAAAATATAACAAAGTCATTCTCAATCCAAATTTTTATAAATTTATATAGATTCAAATATAAGGTAGGATATAGTTTAAATGTCATCAAATATAAAAATATATATAGTTTTAATTGGTATTTCAATCCTTATATTTTGGTTTAACCCCTTAGCCTATTATAACCTTAACTACAGAAATGACTTTTTCACTCTTAAAGGGTTATAATTTTTTTATAAGTGAACAATGGAACATGAATGGAAAATATAAGTAACATTATACAATACATCATACAAATTTTCCTCTATCAATAGTTGCATTATTTTTTAATAATTTATCAATACATTGTTTTCATAAAATATCATTAAGTCATTTTTTGTACTATTCATTAAATTTGCATTATAGAAAACAATATAAAGTAAAAATTAGAAAATAATACTTTAAAAAATCCCCAATATGTATTTTTTATCAAAACATTTCTTATAACATAATAATTTATCCAAAATTTATTACTTCAAATATTTTTAAGTTCATTTATTTTATTTTTCTATTAATTGAATAAATATTATGTAGGTGTAGCGTAAGAATTTAGGATAATTATTCTCTCAATAAAAATTAAATATAAAATAAAATGATAAATAAAATTAATTTATATATAAAATAACTATTTATGATCAAATATAGCTTCTTTTATAATTAAAATGAGATATTATTTATTTTAAAGTCAAGTGTGTGACATTTTTTAATTTATATTTACTTAAATTCATATAAATGTCATAATCAAATAAATAAGGAAACAAGTGGACATTAATTTTATACATGGACAGAAATTCTCAAAATATTCCATTATAATAGAATAATGGAATGTAATTTAGAAATATTAATGTCTTATCACAATGTTTTAACCATATTTGACCTGTTTTCCCTTAGTGAGGTGAAACAAATTTACAATGGTTAATATTCAAATTCACCAAAAATAAAAGGGTCCAATATACCAAATTGGAATATCATGATTCCAAATATAGAATTAATTTTTCATGACTCAGTATCTATAAGTGTAGAAAATAATCAAAAATAGACACACATAACGTAGTGAAAAATGGTTTCTCATAAAAATTCCTGTTAAAGTATAAAAATATGTTTCTATTTAATTCAAATATAAAAATGATTTCAATAAAATTAATTGAATTATTTATAACAAAATATAAATAATTTTACTTTGAAACAAATTTAAAATAAAATGAAACTTTTAAAATGCCTGAAGAAATATACAGTTTTCAATAGAAATGATTATTTTTTACTATTTATCAAAAAATTAATATTTTCATAAAATTCATAAAAAATTACTATAATATAATTTTTAGATTTTGAATATAAAAATTGATTAAATTTTAAAAAATATATTTTTATAAAATATTCAAAACAATATTTTCATAAAATCAATAAAAATCATGTTGGATGGAACCATATTTTTAAAGAATAATATGACTTTACTAAAAAAATCAATTCACATTTCTTAAGATTTAATGAACAAATTGTTATTTATAAGTACCTTTATATTTATTTTATAATTTGGTTATTACAATTTATACTCTATAATTCAATGATTAGGTTATAATGATCATATTTTGATAATTATATATTGTTTCCTGTTTAAATTTGGTGTTGTGTGTAATATATTCTATAAAAAATTGTTATTATTCGAAAATATTGATAAATAGCATTCTCCCAACCCCCAATAAAAATAGTTTCCTCACAATTTCAACTAGTTCTCATTAATCATGGGGTTTACATTGAAAATTTTCTTCGTGGAAACCCAACATCATAAAAAGGGTTAATAAAACATCCTCTTAAAAAATAAATAAAGGAAAATAATAAGTTCATCATGAAAAACACAAAAATAGGTTTCATTAGAAGATAACATTATTGGTACGTGAAACAATGGAAAATGGGGAGAAACATAATACCCAATGAATAATATATAGTGATATAGAATATACTCAATAGAAAATTAATGACCAAAAAACTATAAATATGTGATTTGTGAAAATATCATCGATTTTTCATAAATAAAGGTAAAATCATATCATTTCATTTGAAGATAATGTTAATAAATTTGAGGGATTATTTTACAATCAAGATAGAGAGCAGAAGAGTATATTATTAATTTATTTCTTTCCATATCATAATCTTAATACCATCTTTTTGTTGTTCTTAGATCAATTTCCAAATCAACTCTTACTCTATGAAAAGAATATTAAAAACGATTTTTTCATGTCAAAGTCACTATAATTAACTCTTAAGGGATCATAAGATCCATAAAATAATAAAAATTCACTAATATGGTATTAAGATGTTTATCAAAACCAAACTGGTTAGAACTATTTATCCAATATTATAAATCATATTTTAACCTCAAACAATAATACCCAAATTTAATCTTAATCCATTCTATAAGTAGTTAATCTTTAAAAACTTCCAATATGTGTCAAACCCAATTCAAAATCCAAAAAAAATAGAAATTGGAGCACTAAATTTCCAAAAATCATATTAACATTAATCCCCCCAAACAATATAACTTTACTCTAAATTTCACATTCCAAATATATTAATACCTTGATAATATATTCTCTTGAAACAACGTTTTAACCCGAATTTTCATAAAACCTACATTAAAACATTCATGCTTCCAAAATTTAACTCTCTTCTTATTCATTAAATAAAATCATAGATTATTGAATATATTCTAACAATCTAAAAATGAAAAAAATGCATCAAAGACAACATAAACCACTTTTTTATCAAGTCAGTAACCAGCTCCAAATTCATCAACACTAAAAAAATTACATTATCAATATTAACTTTATCTCAACAAAACATTATTATTTAAATATTTGGAATGTATTAAGGGATATCGATCAATCAATAATGTGTTTTTCTAAAAAAATCACTTTACCATTAAATCACTTTTCAAGGTATTAGTACCATACAACTTATTTTCGAAAATGCATAAAGAAAAACTTCTATAGAATAATCCTAAATTATTTCCTCATTCATATAATCATAATTTCATTGATAAAAATACATATACTACATAGTTCATGAATTCCAATAAATAACCACTTCAATCATTCCCCTTCCATTTTAAACCACTAACTAGGCTATTTCATCTTAATCATTAATACCTACAACCTTTCATGTTTCATTTCTAGTCTCTTCATCATCAATAATAAATCCTGTAATTGTAAAACCTTATTTATCCTCCTTTTTAGAATTCCCCAAATGATGTTTATATTAATGATTCCCATATTTATCACATTTAAAACATTCAACTATTGATGATACTATAGTTAATTCATTATTCTCATTCATTGTGTTAACCAAAAGTTTCATTTTTCTTCAACAATTTCTTACTCTATGTCCTTTTCCACACCTAAAATTTATTCTCATTCTTTTGATACATTTCAAAATGTTATTAATCAAATATACTTGAGATGACTGAAAATGAATCTATTTTCCCATATGGTATTTATGAAACACTATTTTTCTCTTATTTTGTGGGTTAAGAAACTCACCCTAGTTAAGATTATTATTCATACAGTATGATAGAAGATTATAAATAAACACAAGGTTTTTCATTTAAAAACTCATTTAACCTTGTTTATTAATATTATAATCTTTCCATTTTCCATCATGTCCATTATTAAAAAATTGATCTTTTTATTTCCATTGACTAGAACCAAAATTCATAGTGTGAGAATGAATAATAATAGTTGGAAACTACATAATCATTAAAAACACTTATAGTACATCTGAAACATGAGACATTATTTTCAATTTATATCACATTAGGTATAACCAAGGCCATACCTGGTTAAAATCAATTTAAATATTTCATAATGGTTTATAATAAAATGTCAATTAACCCAAGAATATCCTTTGGGGGTGTCAAACCAGGTTCACTATAAGGGCGCACTCACCGTGCGCTAGAATGATGGTTGAGATATACTCGGACAACTATTTTTAGGGTTATTACCCCTAGATAAATTTGTTCCAAAACCATTTCCACTTGTTTCATCCAAATAGAAATTCCTTTCTAGTAAAACCACACTCCATTATTTACCATAACAAAGGATTTTACCCAATACATAAAATTATCATAAGGGTTCTCATTAATGTTTTCCCGTCATTGTTTCCAATGTTTCACAAAACTATTCTCTGATAAAACTATACCAACCCATAATTTTCATAGATAAATATTTCATCTAATTAGATGAATATTCATTATATAACATCATGATCTATGCCATAATCATATATGCTTAGTAATATTGGAATCTTATACACATTTGAAAATTTTTCAAGATATCTACATCATCTCCCTCTTAGTTCTTTATAACTAGAACCAATAATAAACATATCATTCTTAATATATTTATTTATTACCTAGGTAAAGGAAACATATGAAAGGGTGAGACGAGCTTCTATGTAACAGTAAACAAAGGAGATATAAAATATCACTTATGAATAACATGAGCATAAGAGCATGAGAACATTATTTTTTAATCTGAAAACCATACCATGCATATCATAGATCATAATTGTACACCATGGAACAATTCATAAAACCTCATAATTCATGAATCCAAAATAATAAAATAACATGAACCACGAGAGTATAACCTTAGCCTAATACATAGTTTATTTGCATAAAAATAAGTATAGAAAATGGTTTCCTTATTAATCAATACTCACTATTAAGTCTTTCATAGTAGATTAAGTTCACTCCTCATTCAATTATATTATTCAAGGTATACTCCCAAAACTATCATATTAGAGAGAGTAACTTACTGATCTGGTATACTCCCCATTCCATACATTATTATCTCATGTGATATCCATCTTTACCCAAATCATTGGAGGGTAATGTAATTATGGTCCCACCCATCACAAAATGAAAAAAATACATATGTGTTCCATAAGATCATAAAAAATTTATCATAGAATAGCCAATAGAAGGGAAACATTTTTATAAAAAACTTCATGAAAGTATAAACCATTGAAAAGAAATTGGTTTCACAAAAATTTCATCATAGCATAACCTTTGAAAAAAAATTGGTTTCATCAACATCATACCATCATACCATCACAATCATAAACCATCCTAAGAAATAATAAGGATTATATCATTGGATCATATCCATAATAAAATATTACGTAACATCAATGTATGTCATCACAAATGAAAAATGTCTTTAAAATATTGCATGGAAAATTTGTTTTAAGAAAAATACCTTTTTCATTTTTAAATCACTTATTTAAAATATAATAAATTTCAAAAATATTTTGGAAAATTTCGAATTTTTAAATAAACTTGGATAATTTTAAATTAATCTTATAAAAATTTATAATTTTAGAAAGTGGTAAATTCTATTCATCTCATATAAGTTAAAATAAAACCTTCTATACACACTTTAGTAAAAAAATTCAAAAAGTATCTCATTTGGAAAATGAAAAAAAAAATACTTTTTTTCCATTTTATAAAAAATAAAACAGGTATAAAAATGAATTTAAAAACTGAAGGATAATATTAAAATCATTCTTGAAGTTATTTTTAGAAAACGTGGAAATTAAATAAAATGTTATTTGGACTGAATGGAGAAATAAAAATTGATTTTCATTAAAAATGTTTTCTCTGTATCTTGGGTACTTAAATTGAGGAAAATCAATATAAATTTTTTTTTCATTATATACCCATTGAATATGAAATTTTATATGTTTTTTGAGATTTATATTATAAAATTTCATCATCTAAAACTTAATCATAAACAATCTTTAAAAATAATTAGATTGTAACATAAAAACCTTACTACTTTGGTAACTATTGAATCATAATCCCTATGAAATAATAACTTTACATTAAACATTAAAGATCATAAAAATTTTGTTATTAATGATATGACATTTAAAATGATATTTATATACGCCTAATAAATGAATATATGTGTATAATATAACATTTTTCCCATAGAAGACAAATTGAGATGTTAAACCATTACCTTGTGTTCCACTCTCTTTTAAAGTGATCTATTATCTTGAATAAAAAATTTAAATTAATCATTACTATATAAAATTATAATTTATATACTAATAATATAATATATGGTCCTTCTTTAACATTTCAATTCCAATTAGTAAATAATTCTTTATTAAAATTATTGTTTCTGGGTGATAACTTTACTTCAGAAGAATTCTGGTTTGGAAGTTCCAATAACTATATATTGTTCATGGTTCCATCATATAAATAATTTCAATCCTGAAATAAATATCATATATATTCATTATATATATTTACAATCATCCATAAAAGTTATAGATTGTATAATGAATCGCATCGTTCGTGGAGACGGTATGTCATATGTATGCATGAACATTATTTTCACTTTTTGACGGATGGAAGGAAATGGAGTTAAATAATAATTTAAATTAAATGAATTATTATTTTATCATATAAATCATATATATTCCTAAAATCAAACATTCTTAACATTCATTTAAGGTGGAAATAAAAAAAATATTATCATTTCCTGGAAGTTGTAGTCCACACGTACACATGAGTGACATTATCACTTTCCAATGGATTGGAAGGTAAGAACGTAGATATTATATTATAATTATATAATAATAATTATATCATAAATATAATATTTAATTTTTTTTCACATATTAATACCCATCCATAAAATATGGTGATGAAAAGTGAAGTGTATTATTACGCGGACATGGTAAGTTGTGTGTATGCACAAGCAATCCTTCCACTTTCCATTTGACGGGAAAGAGGGTGGATAATGGTGTTAAAATATTCATAATAAGTTTTAGTATATTTAAAATAACTTATTTATTAGTTTATTAAAATGAAAACATATTTAATGGAGGTATAATAAGACATAAAAAACTGATTGGTTAAGGAGATTACCTCTTCTTTGAATGAACACCATTAGATCTCATCTTAAGTATCCCAAGGTTGGTCTTTTGGAGAGAAAAGTAAATTTATAATGTGTATAAGGATTTTCTAAGATAAGTTTTCTTGGTTTCTTCAAGATCAGAGGATTAATTTGTAAAGAAGACAAAGGAGGGATCCCTTTTATAAGCGATGGGAGGGGAGCTCTTGAAATTTCTTATAATATTAAAATTTAATAAAGATGTTCCCAATAAAAATTATTCTAAATATCCATATATTTGAATAAAATGTAGTATATAGTTTACATATCAACAAAAAGTAAAAATTTATAGTTTAAAGTGATATTTTAAACTCTCTATTGTGGATTGAACCATTAGTTAACATATTTTAACCTTAATCCAAATAACGACTTTTTCACTTTTAAAGAGTTATAATTTTACTTATAAGTTTAAAATTGGATAATAAATTTACAATGGATGAAATTTTAGACCATATATTATAATTATTATCCTCTTTCGATATTTTTATGATTTTTAAATAATTTATTAAAAGATAATTTTTATAAAATATCATTAATGTCATTTTTGATATTACTAATTTAATTTGACTTTAAAGACAACAAGAAAAAGATAAAATTTTAATATAATCCTTTCCCACATACATAATATATCATATTTATCTAAAATATTCTTATATCATAATAATTCTTCCAAATTGTATTACAATTAAAAAAATTTAAAACCTTTATTTTATTATTCTATTTCTTGAATACATAATAGATAAGTGTTACATAAGCATTTAGGTAAATAATTAAATCATGAAAAATTAAAAATAAATTAATTTGATAAATTAAATTAAATTATATTTCATATAAATATATATTTCTAAACAAATACACTTTTTACCCTCATAATAGAATATTATAAATATTGAAGTCAAGGGTGTGATCTTTTTTACTTTATCTTTACTTAAATTAATATAATGGTAATAATAAAAAGATATAGCAACAAGTGTCTATATATTAATACCTGTATAGAAATATAAAAAAAATTACCTATCTAATATGATAATGTAAAGTGTTATAGAAAATTTAAATCTTTGTCCTAATGTTTTAAGCCTATTTTACCTGTTTTATCCTTAGTGAGGTGACAAAAATTTACTACCTTTGCAATTTATATCGACCAAAAATTAAAGAGATGTATATAAAAAAATTTAACCTCATCATTCTAAAAATTTAATTCATTTTTATGATTTAATTTCAATAAGTTTCAAAAAAAATTAGATAGAAATGTTGAACGTAGTGAAAAACTGTTTCTCGGGAAAAATCCTTTTAAGTATAAAAATATTTTAATGCAAAATTAAACAATAAAACTAATTATAATTAAATTAATTGGATTATTAATAATATAAAAGAACTAATTTTACTATGATACCATTTAAAAAATTTAATCTTTTTAAACTCATTTAAGGAAAATACATTTTTCTATAATAATCCGTATTTTTTACTATTCATCGAAACATATATCTTTTCCGAATTTTATTAAAAAATAAATCTATAGTAATTTTAAAATTTTTATTTAACAAATGAAATCAATTTTATAAAATAAATTTTCAAATAGTTTAAAATTAATATTTTCTCACAAAAATAAATAAAATCATGTTTGAAAGAAACATATTTTTGAAGTACAATATGATTTTACTAAAATAATTGAGTGATTATTTTTTAAGAGTTAATAAATTAATTAATTTTTTAAAAGTCTATATATATTTCATAATTTATTTATTTCTATTAATACTGAATAATTCAATGTATTGTTTATAACAATCATATTTAAATAATAATATTTTCTGGTTTGTTTAATCTCAGTGTTGTAAGTCATATATACTATCAAACATAATGTTATTCTTTGAAAATAGAAGGGTGTTTTAGGTAAACCATGGTTTTACTATTCATAATCCTAAAAAAACTCACCCTCTATTTTTTTGAATCTATTTATCCCTTATCCTTCGAATAGTGTTATGTAAATATTAAAATATAAAGGGTGTTTCAAAAAATACACATTTCCAATCTTATAAAAGGGGATCAATTCCACCCCACCATGGTTAAACTAAAAAATTATAATTACCTTTGAAAATATTCTCAAAATTATTCTATAAGAATTCATTTTCTCATACTTAATCCCTTGGTCTCTAAAATATTGGTAAAGGCCTTCACTTTTAAGAAAACATCTAAGAGAAGATAAACTCTCCAATATAAGTATTACCTTATTCGTAACCTTTTTTCCTTATTATTACTCTTAAAAATATATTATATACATAAAATATAATGAAATAAATATAGTTTTTTTACTAATATGATATTATATTAATATGATTTTCATTATTTATTCCTCTTCATCTCTTAAGAAAAAAAGTGTTGTCAGTGTGTTTTGTGAACTACCGCCTCTACAAAGTGGAATATTTTATTTTTCATCATCATCAGTTATGGATTAAAAAAATGATTTAATAGATGGATAAATATGATATAAATAATATAAATATGATTATAAAATTTCAAAATTATCAAATATTTTATTTCCCTCTCATTTTTTGAGAAATGGAAACATAAATCATGTCTACGAGCAAACAATCACATCCAAAAGAAAGAAGTTTTATTTGAAATCATAAAGCATTAAAACTGGGTTTTAAAATATATTTTAAATAAATATAAATGTTTAAATAAAAAATATTAACATTATTATTGTTATTAAATAATTTTAAAACACTTTACACCATGGTCAACACACATAATGAGTTTTCAAAAGATTTACCAAACAACCTTAAGTAATTTATACCGGGAAAAAATATGTTATAAATAAATACCATGTGATAGTTAAAGGAACATGGAATATTAAATATAGTTTAATAAAGTTGTCAAGTGGGTATCTAATGAACTTAATCTAATTATTACAAAATCTAATCGTATTAATGGAATGAATCTAGAAAATGGTAAGGGTTTCATCTCAATTTCCCTTCATTGAGATAAGTTTTAATGTTATGAACTGATTTTTTATTTAACTAGGATATATACTAAAAATTATATTTTGGAATACTAAATGTTTTAATTCCTGTGATTTCTATAACCATATGAATTTCAGTATTCTTTTGATGATTTTAGCATCCTATATTTTGGACCTGATGAAATTTGAAAGGATTTTGAATTTTATCATTTGGTGGACCATCCATTCTTTAAACCAATTATTGAAATGTAGATATGAGATCCATAACACAAAAAGGGTTTTTTTATAAACATGTTTTAAGTCCTATGTCGTGTCACATGTTTTCTAATGAGATATGGGTGTATTGGGCCTAAGAAAATCAAGTTAAGAAGTTATGTAAAGGGCGTGTGATTTGTTTGAAATCATGAAACCCATGTGAAAATGTGTCGATCTTTAAGTATATATGGAGGTATCATATCGTTTATTTTATCCATTTAAGAGGATGTTCATAGCCATGTGTCTTACAGTAGGTTCTTGAAAGAGGTAAATTACATGATTTTTTCACAGTTTCCTAAACCATTTGAATGGACCATGCAAATAACTTTATTGAATAGTGGAATAAGCATGGCCGGTGCATGGTTTATAAAATTGTATGGCCATACCATGAACCTATTCAAAGGGACTATAAATTTCCAAATTTCCCCTCCATCCATATATTTTCTTTTCCTTCTTTCCTCCTCCTCTAACCCACATTCAGTACCTCCAAATAGATCCTCCTTCTCCTCCTATAGATATGAGGGTATCTCCCTCATCTGACCCCTAATTAGAACATTTTTAGGTGTGTTAGTTAGACCTCAGTATGTATATGACTCTTCATTCCTCATTTCATCATTTATATCCTCTCTCTATGCACAATTCTGGTGGGACCTAGTTCACCCTATTTTTATGGAGTTCTCTTGCTTCATTGATTCCTATCGAAATGTACTAAATCAAGCCTTGATGTTGGATGTGTGGTCTATACTAATAACATGTTAGGTGGTTTATATCTCTTACATTAGCGTTTTAGTATTTTATAAAGTGTGCCATTATTCCATGCATTGGAATTTCCTAGAGATGCCTCTTACATTTGAAATTTAATTTGTATAACATAATTCCACAAGTCTGGTGTCCCCTATATAATAATTTAGAGTTTTTTTGGTGATGAACATAAAAGTTAAACAACCCATATTGGTGTTTCCTTTTTATTCATAGAAAAAATTAAATAATTGTTTTCTAATAAAACACCAAAATGAGGAGTGATATCTTCTAAAATGTAATGTGTATATTAATTAGATAGTGTAATGATGTAATCCCCCCCCCAATGTAATTACTTAACCCCAAAACAATATTTTATGTGGTTATGTCATTTATCTTATGGATCATTCTTGATGATCAATTATGAAATGATCATTAGCATGGGACATCTTAGATAATTTCATGTATAGAGTTATCTGTCATGGGTAGACCACCAGGAGTTGATTTATTAAACCAATGAATAGTATTTATTGATAATGGAATGAACCATTTGATTAATCAAATGACATGTTATAGACATGGATTTATTATTATTTAAATTGATATTGTAAAAGGGTCTGACCCTTATTTTATCAACTTTATTGGTAAGATGGAATGATCCTACTCATGGAATATTTTATATTTAATTTTTAAATAGAATGAATATATTTTTTACACCTTGAGTGATATTTGAATTCCTTTTTATGGAATACTAAGTATTGGATCATGGGTTGTTGGGTATTTAGGCAACGGGACTAATACCTATTACATATTTCATATTATATCTTATATGAGCTTTATGTGAGGGTTTCTTACATCCATATGAGTGATACCGGTTCCTAGGGGAGAACTCGTTGATAGGGTCAGTGGAAATATTGTTACACTATGCCATGAATGATACTCAGTCCCCTTCATGCGATACCATGAATGGTGTTGGAAGGGAAATGATTTATATATTCTAAGAGTGATACGTGGGATTAAATTTTGGTATCACCAAGGACGGGATCCTTAGTTTTTGGATAATTGATATGATCCTAGTGTAATATATGGTTTCCTTAATAAGTTTCACATTAAATGGGACCGATATTTCATTTAATTTTATATAATTGATGCCTCTTTTAATTAAATTAAAAATGATAATTAATTAAATTAAATGGTGTGTTAATCGAGATAAATCACAATACTAAGCTGAATATATCATTTTCTCCTAGTTATAATGACCTTTTATCACTTTATATGATATTTTATATAGGTTCACTTCTGTTAAGATGATGTTTATATTAGAAGAAAGAAGTTATGGTTGTCCAGGTTTCCTTTAGGAACCTAATCTGACAGGCTCACTTTATTCGTTTATTTCTTTACCTATCAAACTAAAACATTTATTTATTATGTATTCATGGAATTGATTTTCATTAGAAACCATTTTAGGTGAAAAACTAAGTATATCTCACACCCTGTTTAGGCCTACATTACACTAGGGTACCTAATAAGATTATCTTATTCATAGGTCTAGTTTTGTTGGGTGATTCTTATGTTATTGTTCTTATACTAGGTAGTTAAGAGCACAATACTTCAAGGGATCTTATGATGATTATGGAGTAAAACTTTGGTATTTTAATTCATTTATTTTTACTTCCTATTGTAATCTATTTTTCTTGTATTTTTTACCATTACTTGTACATTCATGTATAGATGGATATATGAAATTATCCATTTCTATTTTGTTATTATATCACTCTTCCAATGCTTTGTATTTCATTATTCTTCTTATTTTATTCATGATTTATTTATTTTAATACCATTGTCTAACTCTGATTATGAGGGTATTGTCTCCCCACCATATCATCATTAGACCCTCATTGTTATTTAGTAGCATCTGGTGTATGGGCAGGCACACTGGAGGCTATGTGGCTGTTGGCCCCACTAGTGGTTTAATAGTCAGTCGGGTCAAGATGTTATAGAGTGGAATCATAGATTCTTTTCCCTTATCTTACTTTTTTGGTTTGGTATACCATAGAATATGAATGTGTTAGTGCTTGGTAAATATTTGTTTTGGGAGTGATCAACACATTCATGGGGAAAATTCTATGTTCCTAGGGATGGGATTATAATTCTATCTATTAGATGATACATTTGATTTTAGATTTCACCAAGAGTGACTGGAATACACTCCCTTGATTATTGATTCATTAGATTAGGGTTATTTTACCATTGGATTGGTTTGTTATGGATGTAAAATTACATGAATCATTCTAGGTACATATAAATTCACATTTCATGTATATACCATTCCATGTAGATTGTATTTCTAGGATATTTGAGATTAATTGATGTTCCCTTTATGTTAATTAAAATCTATATTATATACTATGTTAGAAATTTTTAGTAACATATTTAGTTTTATGCCTTCTTAGGTACTTCATTAGTATTCTTGTTGAATAACATGATAGGTGTTTAATATATAACGTTTTCTAATAGAGTATGTTCTTTTAATTTATTTATCATGATATTATTTTATACTATTCTTGGGTGTTTTTTCTTCTTAGGTAGAATCTTTCCGTGCTTATTTTTCATGAGTCTATGTTTTTTCATCATGTCTTCTCTGTATTTCCTACTTTTGATAGCCTTCCTAGTTATAATATTAATATACAGTTGGTTATTAAATTTCCAACATGAACCAAAATAGTGTTTTCCCATAAATATTGATGGTGACACCTTAAGTAACCAATCCTGAAATGTTTGATCCATGAACCATTGGTTACATGGGCTAAAATAATTATTGGTTGATATTGAATGGGATATAATTTGCAATCTATAAAGTGTATGGGCCCTTTGTAAATTGGAAAATGGTTACCCACATTATCAAACCATCCTTATGAGAATACTATACATATATATATATATATATATACTTTTTTATAAATTTAAAATATTATAAACCTTAACTCTTACATAAATTAGTTACTTTTGGACCATTTATACAACTCAACTCATGTCGGTCGATCATGGCCTATTATAGCTAGGCGTAGACTTGACTTCATCCTAGTTGTTTGGTCATGGTGCTTCTAATTTTGAGATATAACATTTAAGGTTGTATTAAAATCTCAATTATTTAAACATAAGCATCTTGATGAACCCATAATGAATTGAATGAGAACCTTATAGGTCACCCTTCTTATTATATGCCTAATGCTAACCCCATGGGGGTGTACTTCTGTTGTTTAGTGATGGTCATTTAAAGTGTTTGTAGATGACTATATGGATGTACATATAAACATATGGTGACATCCTACATGAATGATCCTTTCTCTAATTAATAAAAGACTTGTTATCTTCTATTGAATTAATTTATAATATAAAATGAATTGGTTAATTAAGATTCCAATTTCAACCTAAAGGGTGTTTTTTTCTATAGATTGGAATTAAAATTTTCTTTAACTAAGAATAGTTGTGAGATCTTATGGATTAATAATATTTTAAAAATAAATTAATGTGATAAATTTCTTAATTAAGATAGGATGTTAGTAAAATAATTAATTCTTAAAAGGGAAGTTTGATATAACATGCCTTTTTTCCATGTGGCCTAAGAGAAATAAAGTTCCAATTCGTTTTTCCTTATGATTGGTACATGATATTTTAAATCTAGTCCTTTAAAATGATTCAGATGTAAAAATTAAATAAATGAATCAGATCAATGAATCATGTATGGGTGTTCTTTTCTTTAACCCTCGTATAAGGGTATTTTTTTGTTCCATGTTCTTTCCTTAGAATGGGGGTGTGAGTGTTGTCCATAGACACTTATTTTATAAATCAATCCTAAATAATAGACCCTTAACCCTAGTTTTATTTTAGGCATGATATCTGGGTAGGATCAGTGCTTTATGGTTTGGTAAGGGTTTAGACCAAGGTAAATAGTTCCCTTAGAACTATACAACATTGATAATTGATTCGTTGAGTTCATAATGTGTGGTACAACATGGGGGTCATCTATCCCTAGTTTGAATCTTACTTTCTAAAATTACACCTTGTCTTGACGAGGGGACATTCAATAGCTTGACCCTTGTTAAGAGCATGAGAATCAAATAATGATCACGTTTAGTGGGTTGGACATTACAAGGGCATGGTTATCCACATTGTGGGTTGTGTGATCCCTCATCCTTTTCTTCAGTGATGGATTACTCAGTAGGTCATTAGCCTATTGTTCTAGCCACATGGGATAGCATGATTTGGGGAAAATTTATTATATGGGCCATCAGATACTGGGATTCAAAGAAATGATAGACCTATGGATAATATCAAGTACGTTTCTTTCTACTACTAAAATCGTAGAATAGTGTGTGTTGTTAAAAAAAGTACCTATCGAGCTATTATGAGGTGTTACAAGCCTTGTGTGCTCGGTGGAGATTTTTTATGTCCTGAGATTTTATACTTTGATCACTGGTCATCTTCATTGAAGAGATATATTTTTGATAAAGGAAAACCTGGCTCGTTTCCATGCTTTGGATGATGTTTTAAAAAAGGATCACGTGTTTTGAAAACTGTTCAATAACTTTGGATTTTATTATTAATGATATGACATATGTGAGTGTGAATCGGAGGAGCATCACACATGAGTATAAATTAAATATTGTCTAGTACACTCATAAGAGAATAATTTATCCCTCCTTTCAGTTCACACTTGTTAAATAATGTTGGCCACATCAAGGACCCATGGTCAGAGGTCAATGAAGCATCTTCCATGAAATGGGTTTCTGTTTTTAGTAAATTTAGTGTCTAGGAAACTAAATTATTTGTGATTGTTGCATCAATTTAGGTAATAAATTTCCTTCCAAGTATAATGACCACTACCATGGGT
This sequence comes from Viscum album, assembly GCA_963277665.1. Taxonomy (NCBI): domain Eukaryota; kingdom Viridiplantae; phylum Streptophyta; class Magnoliopsida; order Santalales; family Viscaceae; genus Viscum; species Viscum album. The sequence goes on along the minus strand of OY728157.1, from coordinate 35,826,027 downwards.
AACCATTTGGAAATGGTTAGTGCGGATTTATATAGTCCATGAGGTTGGTGATTTTTGATTTAAGTTGTTTCATGAAAGTTGGCATGATGATTATATGGTTGGATGTTTACGCAACCTTCAAAAACATTGATTGATATAATGTACATGAGTGGTTATGCATGAGTGATCACGGTATGCCTCGGGTTTAGAATGCATTGTAATCCATTAATGGTGATGTTTTAGTAGGTGAAGCCATTCCCTTTTAGAAGAAGTTGACTATGAGTTGTTCGAATTCTCTTCCTTGTAATAGTTGCATATGGTTTGGTAGAAATTGTATCAAGAACTTCATCTTGATGTGAATGGAGTGTATCTAGTCTTCTTTGAATTATTATTACCCTATCAGTGTAACTTTTGTTTTATTAACAATCATTTCTTCTATCCGGACATCATCTTGGAACACTGAGAGAGCATTGGTTATATGTTGGAAAAATTCAAAAGGCATTGGGATTGATAAATAGACTCTTCTAGAGTTTCATTCTAAAATCATGGATATTATCAATGAATTTATAGTCCTGGGTGATACACGAGTTCCCGAGTAGTAACACCTTGATCATACTCACAAACACTAGCTGGTTCATTAACATAACTGTCATTTTGGGGTCAGATAGTTTTATTGATATGTAGACGTTCAACTATGTACCGACATCTGACTATTAAATACAAAATTATGAACTAACTTGTATAATATTCATGGAATCTAATTGATTTGAGGCTAACCTACAATTTACTCAGAATCGGATGGAATGTTGAAAAGGTAATTATCTTGGTTTGTTGTATTGTGTATACATCATGTTCATGTTAGGGTATGGCCATATAAAGGGGTGTTTTAGTTAGAGGCATCATTGGAAGCTATTTAAAGGATTCGGTGGACATTTCTACAGTAAAAAAGATTGATCCATAGGGGGGAGTCATCTTGTATCAGGTTGTGTTACACTAGCTGTCTAAGATGGTCATTTTTAGAATAGTTGGTTGGGAATTTCTCCACATATTCCCTTTTGGTTTCATCAAAAATGATCGGTGAGGAACTATTATGGGATCAGTATAAGATTAAAACAAGTTCAATATGAATTTCATATGAGACATTTCATCGAATGGTCAACTCAAATAAATTGTTCAATTAGGATTCCCCCACTCATTCTTTTTGACAATCGTGTTTTAGGCATCATTAGAATTCTATGAGCATGGTTAAATAGAAAATTGAGATGGTGGAGATACTGTGACTCAAAATTGTCCTTTCAAATGCTAGATCCTATGGTGGGAAGTTACATAGGATGATTGATCAAAGAGATCATGACATGATCTTTTCATTAGATTATCACGATCAAAAAATCACTATCTTGATTATTCAATTCGGAATATGAGCATTGGTTCGAGTTTTTGTGGATCATGTGTTGTATTACTAAAGGTGATGCTTAAAATTGTGTGGGGTGTTTATAAGTGCGACATGGCCTTTTTGTTGGAATGTCATGATGTAAGTAAGTTGGGTGATGTTTCAACATTGTTTCAAGGATTCTGGGGGGATGAGAAGTTCTAAGGTGGGAAGATTGCAGCATCCCATGTTTTGAACCAGATGAAATTCCAAAGGATTTTGAATTTTATCTTTTGGTGGATGGTACATTCTTTAAACAAAGTATTAAAATGAAATTTTAATATTTATAACAGCGAAAGGTTTCTTTTAGAAATTTTTTATGGATCTAGGGGTGTCATGGGTGTCCCAATTAGTTTTGGGATCATTGGGGCCTAGAAACCCAATTTCAAAAGGACATGTTAGGATGCAGAAATTGTTTGAAACTATGAGGCCTATATGTGAAATTGCACCACTTTTTAGTATATATGGAGTATGTTAATGGTTTTTTCTAACCATGTGAGAGGAGTCTCATTTCCATGTAGATTTATACAGGTTCATAAAATAGGTAACGTGTATAATTTGTGAAAAATTTCTAAAACTGCCCATATGAACCATGAAACCCTCCTCTTTGGATAATGTATTAATCTCGGTTAGAACATTGTTTGACCAAGAGTGTGGCAAAACCATGCACCTATTTAATGGTGTCTGAAATTAACAAAATTCCCCTATAAGATTATATTTTTTGTTCCTCCTTTACTCTTAATCTGACCCACACACAACAGAAACTGAGAACTCCATGTTCTCCTCCTCTAGTTAAGAGTACATATCCATCATATGGAATCTTATTCATGTGGTTTCATGTGAATTGGATAACCCTAAGTAATTCTAAAACTCCAACTTCTTCCTTTCTTTGTTTATCTCCTCTGTAATTATGCAATGTTGGTGCACCATAATTTACCCTATTCTCTTAGTGTTCATCTATTTCTTTAATCTCTCTCAAAACAGACCGAAACAAGACTCGATATTGGACAACTGGTTCATCTTAAAAATGAGGTAGGTGTTATATATCTCTTACCATAAATTATTAGTGTTTTATAATGTTATTTATTTTTTTGTGTGCCGATATGTCTATCTAAAACCTCTTAAATGTGGAATTTAATTTATTGAACCTAATGCCTTGGGTCACGTATGACATGTATAATAAATTATCATTTTTTTGTCATAAACCTTGATATTTAACCACACTTATTGGTATTTCCCTTGAATTCCCCAAAAAATTAAATATTTTCTTTATAATAAAACCCCATGATGATTTGTGATGTCTTATAAAATGTAACAGGTGGATTAATTAGAATGTGAAATGATGTAATACCCCCTCCATGTTATTCCTTAGCCACCAAACCATCTTATATGTGGTTATAAAATTTCCCTTATAGATTGTTCATGATTATATATTATGGCATGATCGTTAGCATGGACCATCTTTGATCATTTCATGTATGGTGTTATCTACCATGGGAAGAGCATCAAGACTTGATGTATTAATCCAATTCATATTATTTTTTGATAATGGAATTGACCATTTAACAAATCAAATGACATGTTATGGGAACTAATTTATTATTATTTAAATTGAAATGTTAAATGGTAGTGATCCTTTTTTAGTCTACTTGATAGGTAATATGGAACGGTCCTACTCATGGACTCTGTTTTATATTTAAGATTTGAAGTGAATGATTGTATTTTTTACACCTAAAGCAATAATTAAGTTCCTTTTTATTGAATGTGAATAATGGGAACTTGGTTTTTTGAGAATTTATACGCCGAGTGTGATACATGATATATCTTGGATGGGCTCTCTATGTGAATTACATACCTTCATATGAGTTATATCAGTTCCCAAGGGAGAACATATAATGTCCCAACGCCAATTCCACAATATGGTGCCCCGAGCCTGTGTGTCACATGGCCTTAAGCACATCTCCCTTAATGCCATAGGATTCCAAATAGAATTGGGGGCCAAGGGTGTGACTATGGGGAGACTATTCCCTCATGTTAGAGTGTAACACAATGGTATCAATCATACTGATCCATAATGGAAGCAATATGTCATCAATATAGAAGTTAAATATCCAATATAAACATATATAAACAATTCATGAAGTAATATCAAATAAAAAATGAAGTTTCATGTCATGTTTCTATACAATAACCAAAATAAGTATACAGATAATAGTACAATACATGCATCATAATAAAAAAGAAATCCAAAAAGAACAATCTCCACACAAAATCATGATCCAAGCTTGGTGTAGTGCTCCTAGGATTCTAATAATATCACAAATAAATAAATGTACATTTGGTGCTTGCCTCATTCACTATTTATGTCCATGAAGTATGTCTGGGTACCCAACGGTGGCCTTAATATGGTGTAAGATAACACTCAATAGGCTACCACTAATGGTGTCTATAACAAATCTAGGTTGTGCAATGAAAGCTAGAAGTGTACAATATATAAAAAATATGACAATACTGAATGAAAAGTGAGAAACTAATGTGGTATTGTCAATCCTACCAAGGATCCCTACAATAATAGTAAATCCCCTATAACAAGGGAGTTATAAAAAAATAACAATCACCGTTTGTATTCTAACAACTAAAATCAGATACCCATTCTCGGGATATTGGTAAAACGAGCCAAAAGATCCACCATGGTCATGTTTTACCACAAATAAAACATTTACTGTGTTTATGCAATATAAATAGAAGTTTCCAACCTCGTAGGGCTGGATCAAATTTATAGAATACTAGGTTATTCTCGTCGAGTCCTTGAGAATCTCATTGGAAACTCATTAAAACCGACATGTAGTCCAAGGAGTATGTTAATAGTTTGTTTCCAATGTGTGTTTAAGAAAACCATATCCAAGGGGTTGAAAGGTCTGAGTAATCCCATGGAATCAAGCTCAAGATATAAATATCATCCAAGGATTCCACTATCTTTATTAATATCCATGGAATTAATATTCCCAGAATCTAAAGGAATCAGGTTCCATGTAATACCAACCATGTAATACATTACCATCTTAATCAACTCATGAAACATTCATAAGAATTCACAAATCATGTATCTACCCACTCATTTCAAAACATTTAATAAAATATATTTAAACACTATCAATAAAATCATGTTATCAGATGGTTAAGGAGTCAAAACATGTCCTAATAATTTTATTCAATTCAATTCAATTCACTACTGCTTCCTCTAACTAGGAAATATCACACTCACCCAATGGGTGGTTTAACATTATGAAAAAACAAATTCACGCCCCATGGGTGTCCTACACTTGGTAAAAACCTCCAAAAATATATATGAAACTAATGGGAATCCATAACAGGTTCCAATTCATCCATTTAAAACATCTATTTAATTTAAGAGGAACCTTTCAAAAAATAAGCACGTGGAATAAAGAAAAATATTCTTATAAAACCCCAAACCCTAGGGGAATGTTATAGACAGCCTTCCATAGGTTCGTAATGGAAAACTCATCCAATATTTATCTCTCATTCAATCTATATCCAGAGGAAATTGAAGAACATATGAAAAATTTAACAATAAGTCATATAATCTTTCACCTAAATAAATTCTTTGATATGAAACCAAATGAAGAAAAAGACAAGATGATTGAATAATTTACTAGCATGAATCCAACATGACTAATGGAGTTTTATTCTGATTTCGGATGACAAAACAGGAGAAAATCCTACCAATTGGCTTCAAAATGATCCCCCACACATGAGTGATGTACTACCGGGGAAGAAATGTATTTTTTTAGGTTTAAATAGATCTTGTGGGAAATTTGGTCATTTTGTCACAACAATAATGGGAGGCATAGTTTGGTTGCATGGTCGGCCAATTCGTATGCAAAATTTGATCCCTTCACTACTTTAATGGGGACCTAGCATAGTGAAGGCACAGAATTTGGAAAATAATACACCTAACATGTATTTTGGCTATGTTAGAATTTATAGTCACCTCACATGGTCAAGCACCAGAGGTGGAACAGTTTCTCCAAATCATGTGACTACCTTGACCCCTCTGTCTAGGCGTCACACAACTAGAGTAACCTTGTGGCCTATCCCACATGGTTTCTACTAAATGTATGACATGACTTGTTTTTTCAAAAATATGACCTCCGAGCATTGAAGAATCCCTGAACACCCTCGATAGACCTATAACCTCAACAGGTACTCACATTATTCCATAAACAAGCATTTAAACCAAAAAAACAAAACAAATCATCACCTCAAAAAACTTGAGGATCTTACAATATTCTCCCTAAAATAAATTCATCCTTGAATTTACCACTCAAGGGTGTTTGAGAATATCCTTATAATAACATCATCCATTGAGTATGTGCATTGGCCTTTGAATATCAAGTATCATCTTGTAAATGGTTGTGCTTATATAGCACCCATACTAGAGTAACTGACCATCCTCAAAGAACCTTCATGATTCTATAATCAATACTAATAGGATGATTCTCAAAGTATGCAACAACCTATAACTCACACTCATATATATGTAAATTAAGAGATGGTTTTGAGTGATAACAGTGTAGTTGAGATAAATGGAAGATTATGTGCATTACTTGGTACCTATTAGGTAACTATAACTGATATTATATCATCCCCACTCTCTTCAAAATCTTTAATGGTCTAGAATATCACTGTGAAATATTACCCTATCTCTTAATACATATTCTTTCCATATTTAGTAAAATATGTAAAACTACTTGATCCTTATCCTCAAACTTTAGACGTCATTTATGGTGATCGGTGTAATATATCTATCTAGTCTATGAGGTATCCATACACATTATGATCAATTATACATACTTAGATGTATCATACATGAGACACAGTCCTAGTAATGTTTTCTCTCCTACCTCAAACCTGTATTGGGTAGATTTACAATAGATACCATACAAAAGGCTCAAAAGGTTCCATTAGTATAGTTTCTTGATAACTATTATTATTTTCTAACTCAACCATGGGAATATGTATCTCATAGGAACCCAAAAAATCACATATTCATTCTTATAGAATCTCCTCTAGAACATAAATCATACACTCTAATTTTCTATTAGTATGAGGGTGGTTTGTTGTGATCAGAAGAACCGATCCACCCAAGGCCCTCTAAAAACCTACCATAAATGAGAAGTAAACCAGGCATCCCTATATGGTACCAATGTTTTAATAACCCTAAGAATTCATACAATCTCATGGATATAAAACCTTCCAAACTCAGCCACTAAGAAGGTCTCCTAGATCCGCAGGAAATGAGACAACTTTTTAAGCCTGTTAATAATAACCCAAACTGCATCACTACCCTAAGGTGACCTTGGAAAACCGGTCATGAAATCCATCATGAAATCTTCCAATTTCCACTCAAGAATGGGTAATGGATGAAAAAGTCTGGTTGGACACTAATGTTCCACCTTCACCTAATAATATGTGGAACACCTGGTAACAAAACCATCTACTTATCTTTTTATGTCTGGGCATCATTACAAACCCCTCAATTCATGATACATATTTCTAACATTGGGTTTCACTTCCCAAAATGGGCATGAAAGTCACACATCATCTCCTCGCATATTTCCTCTAGAACCCAAATAGTCACAGGGTTATTCAGGATCTCATCCTCTCCCATAGTCTAACTAGAAGGTGGGTCCTCACCTTCCACACACTTTCGTAGGACTAGGTCCCTTGAATCAGAAATTTTTTCTGATTATTAATATGTACATAAGTGTATAAGTCATATCCAAATAAAAAATAAAGGAATCCCCTTACGATCCTATAATTCCAAGTGTACCTCTAAAAAAATCCATGATCTTCTACTTGATACTGGTCCACTGAACTACTTCTATCAGAATCCTCGTACTTAGTGAATTGGAAACGGTATTGACTATTCTAGGTGTTTATACAAGCTCAAAGTCAAAAAAAAGGTACTAAACCAACCTTCGTTACCTCATATTTAGATCATGCTATGTAAATAACTACGTGAGGCTTTTGTGGTCCATGTGCACCACAAAATGCTCTCCCAGTAAATAGTGTCACCAGAAGCACAAATCATGAATAACTACAGCAAACTTGAGATTGTGAGTTGGGTAATTTCTATCAAGTTTCCTCAACCTTCTTGAACTTTATACCCTGAATCTATCTCCTAGAATTAGAAATACTCTTATCCTAATATCTGAGGCATCAAAACACATAGTTTAGCTCCTATCTGGATCTGGCTGAATCTGGACCGGCACTAAATTCGGTGTTGGTTTAAGCTCTTCATTGGTTGTCTCTCAGTTATCTGATCAACAAAACATCACTCCATTATTATTAAAATACATCAGTTGTGATTCTTAGTGTGATAATACTTGTATGAAATTCCTTTAATATCAATTTATCCCCATGAAACTCTCAATATCAAATAATTTCTTAGGTTGATACCAGGAAACTATATCTCTCTCCTTCTCTATGTAAACTACTAATTTTATCTTTGAGATATTATGACCCAAGAAGTGAATATAATCCATCCATAAGTGTCACTTTGTGATCTTAGAATATAATTGACACTCTATTAATATATCCAAAACTATATAAACATGTTTGGAATGGTCATGTCGATTGTCAGTATACACTAAGATATCACCCAAGATAACAACCACAAATGAATCCAAATAAAGATGTAAAACGTAGTTCATAAGCACCATGAAAACTACTAGCATTCTTGTTATACCAAATGGCATAACTATATACCCCTATAGACCATACCTACTATATAAAGTTTTACAATTCATTTTTATAGTTTGAACACATACACAGTGATATCCCAACCTCAAATATTTTTTAAGAAAACATGACCCCCTATGAGATGATCGAATAGCTCATCTATCCATGGAAATCAATATTGGTTCTTAACCATTAACATGTTCAATATTTTTTAATCGACACATATAAAAATGGTACAATCCACCTTTTTGTATTATTTATTGGAACACCCCATGGAGATGTATTTGATCATATAAACCCTTTTTGCCTCTAAATCCTCTAGCTACCTATTAAGGTTTCTCAAATCCGTAGTAGCCATTCTGTAAGGAGGAATGGTTACTGGTGAAACTCTTGGCATTAACTTGATAGAGAACTATACCTTTCTCTTAGGAGGTACACAAAACAATATTGCTCAGGAAAATTTCATTGAAATGATTAACCTCTAGAGGGAAATATGCTTGATATAATCTTTAGTCATCTAGATTCAAACTGTAAATTTATGTTTTTATCCCACCTAGACCATGATTCTTCAGCCTATATTGACTCTATTATACTTTATATTCACCCTTCTGAAGAAAATATCTTCCCCTAGCAATGTGAAGGGCACCCTCCTATGATAGAAATCAATGAAGGCTAAATAATTAACTAGTAATTCCATACATAGATTGATGTCGAACCTTGTCATATTGAGGAAAAAAAATATCCCATACGAAGTGACACCCACCAATCCTAAGGGGGAACTCCCTACACTAGTTAACACTCTCTGATCTGATTCCCAATGAAGTTCCATGTGTCCTAACACCTATAGAAAACTAAACAAAATCCCAAGGCTTTCCACTACATGTATAGATATGAAACTCTGAGATGTTATTGTATCAAAAAGAGTAGGTACAAGAGAAAAGGATACTAAGATCATACCTCTCGGCATAGATAGACTAATGCTCTTCTCCTCAGGTGTAGGGTATATAGGATACATCAAGCATGAACTGTGGCCCTATGAAATGACCTCACTACTTGTAGAAATCCCACTCTTCTGTCTAGGTTCAACTTTTGCATGGATGCCTCGTCCATGACAATCACCACCTATTACAAAACAATGATAACTACTTCAGCTCCCAACCTGATGTAAAGATGTGAAACCTACTCATGAACCTAAATTGGGAGATGGATTACTCCCCCTAAATATATAGGGGAATTGCCTATAAAATCACAATTAGTGGACCATCCTATTGAAAGATCGACACCTGATTGGGTCTCAATCAAAATGATTCCTCACATGTACCCATATACCACACTGATGAAAGAAACCCACAATACCATCACTAATATCCTAGCTAGTACTCATCTCACAAGAATCCTAAAAACATCACTGACAATAACTAGAATTTGGACCACTAGGTTGAGAGGTTATATTTCTCTTCTCAGATTCCACAGCTTGCCTTAGGTTCTGATATGTAATCATCACCTGATTCACTATCTTAGTAATATTTTTCAACCCAAACACATTGACCTGAGATCAAATTGAATATATATGAACTTCCATGAATCTTATTTCCCTATTTTTCTAATTAGTATGATATATAGGCACAAAATTATGTAGCTCAATAAAGCATGTTGAATGTTACATGAATTTCACAGTGCCCTAGTCCATACACATAAATCCACTATCCCTTTTAGATATTAGGGTCTTAGGAAAAAGTTGATCATAAAATATGGTTTGGAAATAATCCCAAACCATATCTCTCATCCTGTCATCTTGGTTTAAAACATATTTCCATCACTTTATTGTTCCCCAAAGCATATATGTTCTGAGCTTCACTCTCCTCTCAAGAGGTATCTCCAGATGCCTAAACATTTACTAAGTATTCTCAAGAAACAAATCAATAGATTTTGAAAAACCATATTCTGAAAATGTGGGATGATTTTCCAATTAGAACATATGCGTCATATATTTCATAGATGAGGAAAGTTGTGGTGCTCCTTAAAAAGTCTAAATATATCATAAAAACCCCTCACATAATAATGATTCAACACCTGTGTCTTGTAAAAATACTGGTTAATCAACTAAAACTACTATAGAATCTACTAGTATCCCATTTCCCACAACCTCCAAAGCATGTTCATCATCACCCTCCCAGTGTACACCGGAGGTCTTCGTAGTTACATGTCTCTACAATTCCAAAAAACACAGTAAATAAAATATCGATAACAAATGATCACAATTTAAAAGCATGGGATAGGTAAAAACCTCCCTATAAATAAGTCATAACCCTTTTTATGCTCCTAAATCCATGATTTGATAAAAAAGAATAGTCTCAACATTATAATATACACAACCTACTTCCCACTCCAAAGTCAAGTGCAGGTCATGTTCTCTATTTCCAATCATTCCATTTCAATTTAATTCATTTTAATTTTGAAATTATATTTAAATGTCTAAACCAAATGGTTCACCAATCCCAATCCATAAGGGCACATACACCTCAATAACAAAAATTTAGCTTCCAACTAACCCATACCATTACACATTTCAGTCCATGTGATGAATATTCCATGACTCAACATTCAATAGTTGACCTATTAGGGTGTCTGTTGTAGCTTAATTAGGAAAACATTTTTTAGGTTATGGTAGGCACTCTAAGTACCAACCATGTTTCCCTATCTCATAAAAAATTAATTATCAAATATTAGGTATATCACATGAGGAACATGTCACAATTTTATGAAGTGAAGTAATGCATCCTATATTTCATGGTATAATGCATGACATGTGAATCCTCATTGGTGCCTAAAATGATTCTTGAGATGCATACTATAATCTCATTTGAAAAAAAAATCTAGAATCATAATAAACATCAAACCACAATTGGATCACCAAATGGTGGAATAAAATAAGATGTAATAATAAAAATACATAAAAACAATTATCATTCCATACAATTTGTAATTTTCGGGTACATGGGTTAGCTAATCCTAGACACAACTCATTTCCAAATTCCAATTCCTTTCTAATCCTTGTTCTATTTTTTAAAAAAAATTAAATCCAAAAAATAAAACCTATGATACCTCTTTGTTACATCCTGACATGGATGCCACTATCTATTACACGAAGCTAGTGAGTCACAGGGCATCAAGTGCATCATCCCTAATACTAGAGACTACTGACTAGCAATGAGGACACATTGTGTATATTTGGAAAACCTATTCCCTCATGTAAGAGTGTAACGTAGAGGTAGAGATCATACATATCAATAGTTGAAGCATTAAATAATCTAGAAATATGATAAATATCCAAGATAGGAATATAAAATCAATAAAATAAGTAATCCAATATATAAATATGATTTATTATGTCATGTCTCTAAAAAATTTCCAAAACATGTATATAAAAAATGTTATAATACATGTACCAAAATACCAAAATGATAATAAATCACTATCTCTAGATATCATCATGATCCTAGCTCTGTCCTATTCTCCCCTTATCTTAATAATATCACAAATCAAGAATTGTATTGTAGGTTCTTTCCCTAAACCCTACTTGCATCCATGAAGTCTATCCGGGTACCCAACGATGGCCTAATAGGGTGTGAGATAACCCCTTGTTGGCCATAAACAATGGTATCTATAACAAATCCAAGATATTCAATACCAGTTAGAAATGTACAATATATAAAAAATATGACAGTACTGAGGGTAAAGTGAGAAAGTCAAGTTTTACTATCCAGCCTACCAAGGCTCCCTATAGAAATTATCAAGCTAATATAACAATATAGCTATAAAAATAAACAATTCACTCTATCCAATCTACCATCTAAAATTTGATACATGTTCCCAGACTATTTATAAAATATTCTAAAGGATCCACCACATCCACATCGTACAACCAAGCAAACATTTACCATGACCATTTTATATAATCAGAATTTTCATACCCCATAGAATCAGATCTAAGGTATAGAAGACCATGTCATCCTTGTTGAGTCCCATGAGTATCTAGATGGACACTTGGTATTCCCTAGGTGGAGTCCATGGAGAATTTTAGCATCACATTTCCAATGTGAGTCTAAGAAACCCAAATATAAGGGGTAGTAATGTTCATGGCATCCCACGGAATCAATACCCCATGATAAATCTCATCCATGGCATCCACTACCATTATCAAGATCCATTGAATTAATTTCCATGAAATATAATTTAATTAAGATCCCAGGAATACCAATCAATCCATCCACTTCCATTTTAATTCATCCCATTCATCATTCTTAAACCTTCATATATCATGAGTTTACCCATTCATTTCCTCAATTTCTATAAAATGCATTTAAACAATTAAATACACAGCATCATTTTATCACATGGAAAAATAATCAAACCTTCTTATAGTCATTCAATTCAATTCAATCCCATTCATTTCAATTCATTAAGTATTTTTATAACTATGTAAGCCCAAACTCACCCCATGAGTGGTTTGAAATTGGGAAAAAAATAAAGGCACACCCCATGGGTTCCCTAGGTTGTGGAAACAACCTACAACAATGTCTATGAAACTATTGGGAATCCCTAAAAGGTTCTAGATCATCCATTTAAAAAAATTAGATAATTTAAGAGTCAATACAATAAATTATGGAATGCGGAATAATGGAAATTGTTCTTATAAAACACCAAACCCTAAAGGATGGGTATAGACCACCTACCATAGCTTCGTAGTAGAGTTCTCATCCAATATCAATATTTGATTCTATATAGATCGAGAGAAGATGAATAATGAGTGAAAATAAAGAAAATATGGAATATTAGCTTTCACCTAAATAACTCTATCAAAATGAATTCAAATGAATAATGTCACAAGATGATATATGAACTTACCGACACAAATCAGATAAGACCAATGGTGTTTGATTTAGATTTTGAATCATGATATGGTAGAAAATCCTACCAATTAGATTCAAAATGAGATCCCATGCATGAGTTTTTTTAAAGGATGAATAATTGAATGTGATTAGGTTCTAATATATTTTAAGGGAAATTTGGTCATTTTTTCAAAATATATTGTGATGCACGATTTGGATGCATGGTTGTCCAAACCATTCACCAACCATGCACCATTTATTACTCTCAGTGTCACCTAGCATGGTCATGGTTCATGGTTTGGAAAACCACGTGCCAATTGTGCATTTTGGCACTTCAAAAATTTGCAGATTTCTCACATGGGAGTAAATATGAGGTGGAACAGTTTCCACAAACCGTGAAATCTCTTGCACCCCTTTGTCTAGGCCTCGCATGGTTAGAGTAATTATGTAGCATGTCCCACGTGGCTTCTACTAACCGTGCAACATAGCTTGTTTTTTTGAAAAGCTAGTTTTCAGTCTCTAAACAAGCATTGAAAACCCTCTATTTACCCTTGACCTCAATGGATACTCACATTAGGTTGTAAAAAAGTGTTTAAAACAAAAAATATATATATCTATCTCAAGAAAACCTGATATCTTATAGCGCCCATCGATGAGATCAGTGGAAAGATAGTTACACCTGGCTATGAGTGATAATCAAAGCCCTTTGTGAGATACAAAGTACGGTATTGTAGGGGACATGGTTTATTTTAATCTGTGAGTGATATTTAGGATTCAATTTATGCATCACTGTGGATGGAATCCTTCATATTTGGAAAACTGTTACACTCCTTATGTGATACATGGGTTCTATTATAAGGTTTTCCTTAGATGTTCCTAGATTGATGTTTAATTGAATATAAGATATGCATATTTTTATTAAAGTCAAAATGATACTTAATTGAATTAAATAACATGCCTGCCAAGCCAAATCAAAATCTTGGTCTCAGTCCATCCTATCTACCTAGTTATGATGTCTCATTATCACTTTATATCATCTTTTGTACAAGATCACTTATGTTTAGAGTCATTCTGGATTTGACCAATGTTGTTATAGTTATATTTATGTCATTTTGGAACCTAAGTTTCAGGTTTAGTTTTATTTATTTATTACTTTACATATCATACCTACACACTTTTGTATTTTATATTCATGGACTGGATTTTTTTAGACACCTTTGGTGGTGGCCAAATAAGTATATATCACACCTTGATCGATCCTCTATTTCACATCAGTACCTGAGAATATTCTATTTTTTACAGGTCTAGGATTATTTGATGATTCGTGTAATGTTTTTCTAGTACTACGAAGTTATGATCAAAGAATGGGCTAGCGCTCAGGATGCTTGTGGAGTTACCCTTTGAGATTTTATTTCATTTATTTCACTTATTGATGTAATATATTCTTCTTGAATTATATAGAATTAACTAAACATGATTCAATAGATTAATATTTGGAATTTTTCATTTCTATTCAGAAATTATATTACACTTCAACTTCTTTTTCTTTCATTATTATACTTCTGTTGTTTCCTGATTTATTTATTTTTATACCACTATAGAACTCTGATCATTATGGTATAACCACCACTCTATAAAATCATTGGGCCCTCACTGGTATTTTGATAAATCTAGAAAATAGGGAGACATGACTAAGTCCATGTGGTGGACAGTCTGACTACTGGATCGATAGCTAGCTGGGTCGGGACATTACAACATTTTATTCAAAAAAAATTACTAATTTCATAATGGTTATTATCTGAAATTCCTCTCTTTGAGAATTGTTTTTTATTATGAACCTAATTTATTTTAAGTGTTATTAATTACACCTAAATGATATGTTTTATTATGAAATACTCTCACTTCATGATATTTAAAGATCAATCTCAAGATCTCTCTCCTTCAATGGTACTGATTTGAATTTCAATCAAGTTGTATGGGCTCTATTTTTAAATGAAATTTTAAATCAAGACCCTTTGAATATGAAAACCATTGGGATAATTTTCATATACTCTAATTATATGATCAAAATATTTTTATTCTCATCTTTTTATCCTTACTGTTATTTTTCTTCTCTTAACCTTGTTTTAAATTTTATGTTTTATAATATTTTAAATCAATGTGGTTTTCAAAAACGTTTTTAATGGAATTTTGTTTATTCTTTGATAAATTTTATAGGAAATCCCTTTTTCTATTTAAAAAATATAAAATGGTCATTTTCAACTATCATGATATTATTTAAACAAAAATAATGTAAAGTTTCTTAATTTTTTATATATGGATAATTTTTTTTATAAAAGATAATCTATTTTGACATTATTCCTGTGAACATATCATTTCACCATAGTTTTTATTTTATATGAAACCAAATCTCTTTGATTTTCATTCATTTTGATAGAAATTATTTTTTTCCTTGTTTTATAAAATATCCCATTTAAAATTCGTTCAAAAGAGCAATGGTATTTATTGTTTATAATGTGAGTTTATTTCAAAAACTCTTAAATAATTTTTTTTAATCTAAGATAACATACCTTGATTTATCTTTCGATTGATAATGTATACTCATCAAAGGATATCATCCACCTTATTTCAATAAATTTATTATGTATTGATATCTTTTGCAAAGGAATAATCTATCACTAGATTTGTCTGGCCTAATCATTTTCGGTGTATAACCATGAATTTTCTTCTAATGACTTTCCTCTATGAATACCCTATTATTGATTAATTTTATTGAAGGGTGTTTACTTAGATTCCGTACATCAATTGATTGGTATCATATATTTTTTTAATTATATACCCTTTATCTATATGGTGTAAATAATATATATTTTATTATTTTTATTGAATGGTGTTTACCTAGAGAGTTACTTAATACATTGAATGGAAATAATTTTAATTCCATGGTTTCTATATGAGAGGTTTAATTACTATTTTATAATAGAACATACATGTATAGATAACTGATGTGTGGTTAATTTATAAACTAAGGATAAGTGGTTCTATTATAAACCAAGGATGGGTGGTTCTATTATATATTAAGGATTCATAGTTACATTATAAATCTTGGATGGGGGTCCATTATAGTCCTACAATGCATACACTAAAATAAATTTTCAATTCAATGACATATTTTTGTATTACTCATATTTTAAAATGTCACTAATGTATTTATCCTTGTTTATGAAAAAAATCATTAAACAGTGTGTCTTTAATTGGAAAGGTTTATAAACATGACCAATTAGCAATGTTTATAAATGTCACCAATTAGTGAAACACTATTTAATAAAGTTTTTTCTAAACAAAGGTAAAATAGTGATTTAATATCCATGTTTTATAAAAAAATGGAATTTTTCAGAATTAATGATATAAAATGTTTTTTTAGCATTCAAAAAAATCATTAACTGATTGCGCCAGATGCACACCCAGTGGTTCACTCCACCTAGAATTGTGACCTCATCCTAACATCACCCCACCCCACCCATGACATCACGAAATCCCAACCATGCCCCCTCAATTCAAATGTAACCCCTACACATCGTAGCTTTCAAGGAAAGGATCAGACGAAGCTCGTACACCACGACTGACTAACTGATCTAAACAAATTTTGGCTATAAAAATGTAATGTTATATATATATATATATATTAGTATTAAAAAAAATATTATATATACATATCTATATATATATATATATTACTAGTATATGGTATTATTAAACCAAAGCATCCATTAGGATGCATGATATCATATCTGCGTCGGTTTTTTGATTTGGGATGTGCTGCAAACCATGTTCATAAATAATTAATATGTTTATATATGTGTGTGTCTTTTTGTATGCATGTATATATTTTTATATATATGTTTATATTACATATATATGTATGTATTTCTGTGTGCTTATATATATATATATATATATATATCTCTTTCTCTCTCTGTTTTTATTTATATATGTGTCTGTATATTTGTGTGTGTGTTTATATATAAGTTTGTTCATGAGTTTATTTAAATACACACGCATATATATATATTTTTGGGTGTAAAAATATATGTGTATATATGTTGATATATATATATATGTGTGTGTGTGTCTTATATATATATATTGTGATATTAAAATTTATGTTAATGTATTTGTATATTAATATTGATTTACAGATATATATAATTATAATTATAATTTTTAATTTTTATATATATGTAAATTAATATAATTATAATTATATATATATAACAAGCCACATTTTAAAACATGGGTAAAAATATCACTAAAATGTCCATGTTTTCTTAAAAACATAGGTAAATATAAAATGTATGTGTGTTTTTATATATAATTATATGTATATATATTTTTATGGATGTTTATATATATATATTATATGTCTTTATATGTGAGAGTGTTTGTTTGTATATATATATATATCTAAATATATATTAACATCAATGTAGGGAAAGGGAAAATATTATAAATAAAAGCATGAAACACAAAAATATAGGGAAGAACTCGATGAGGCTCAAACTCGAGACTTCATCAAGACCCAAAAGGGTAGCTACAACTGAGCTGCACCTTGTGGGATATTTAAATGTGTGTGTGTGTGTCTGCTTTTATATATTTATAAATATTATGATATTTAAGTATATGTTTTTCTATTAATATATGTTTATATATTTATTTATTTAAATTTATATACATATAATTATAATTATAATTATAATTATACGTATTAATAAATTTCAAATATTATACATATAAAAAATTATCCATGTGTAAAAAAATTGTAAAAAAAATCACTAAAACAACCATCTATTCCTAAAATAGTGCTAAATTTATAATTAGCCACATTTTCAGAAAAAACATCTCTAAATTATTCTTTTTTTTCCATAAAACATGAATATTTTGAAATTTAGAAACATTTTAAAAGATTGTTAACAAAACATCACAAAATTAGGGACATTTTTTGGAAACCATGGAAAAATTACTGATTTTTCTAGAAAACATGGCTAAATTAGTGTTGTTTTATAAAAAAAAGGGTATATTTAAAATTGTACATTTTTTATTTAAAAAATGAAATAGTAAATTATCATTGTTTTTTAAAAAATGTCACTAAACTAGCCACTTTTTTGTCACGACCCGTCCTCGGGACCCGTGTCGTGACTACCCCAAGCCCGCCTTCCATAGGCCAGGGGTTGGCGACTAGAACCAAAGGTGTAATTCTCGATAAAAGGAAAGGCATTGCCTTTATATAAGTAAACAAACACAACAGAGTACGCAAGATGAAGTAAACACTAAGTAAACTGAGTACAAAAGTAAGTGCTGGAAAGTAACTGGGCCAGTATACAAACCCAACTAAAAGTACAGTACAACTGAGAAAAATAAAGTCCAACAGCTGAAAAGTAAATCAGAAACCACCGAGTCATCCTCTAGAAATCCCACCTGAAGGGTGGGTACAGATGGTCTCCTCGGCTCCTCGAATCCCTCTGTCTGATCCATGTAAGTCTCGCCAGAAAGTCCACCTCTGGATACCGTCCCACTCCACAAGTCTCAACCATGATCAGTGTTGTCCGTCGTCTGCTTCCAACACAATGTAGTGCGGGCATAGCCAATGCAGGGGTGAGTATACGATACTCTGTAGGGACCCCGAGACCCCTGAAGGTCTCACAAATCCACAAAGGATAAACCACAAGGAAAAGATACAAATACTAAGTATCAACCAACTCTACTTAGGTATATGCCCGTATATATACCTAAGTCATCAATTCCAGTTCGGCACCAACTCACGAGCCCAAGTACAACCCAGTCCACACAGGAAAGCACAACCCAATCCACACAGGAATGCAAGTCAATCATATCGATGATATTGATTGAAAGTCAAGGCTCATCTCACAAAGGTTTACTACTCAAGAAGAGGGGTGGAGATGATATATGTAACCTCTGAATCATCTCCCCTGCTGAACCCACGTAGGATCCAAGTACAGAATTCATCGATGCCGAACCCAAGTAGGATCCTAGTACTGTAACCATCACTGCCGAACCCACGAAGGATCCACGTATAGTCATCATCGCTGCCGAACCCACGGAGGATCCAAGTACAGTCTTCCTCGCTGCCGAACCCATGTAGGATCCAAGTACCGTCGTCATCATCGTCGTAGCCGTAGCCAGCTCTAGGGTTCTTGCACACAGCATACTCGATTCTGGGAGGGTCCGCTCCTCGAGACAGAGGGGTGGATACATCAACCGTTACGAAGACCAGAGATGATGTATCCCAATTTTCCATCCCACGTTATAGAAGAAAAACCAAGTAGAACATGTCCAAGATACAGATAATAAGATGACCAAGTCATTTCCCTAAAAGTATATGACATGTAGGTAAAAGGTACACACTGTGTTATCAGACACCATTTAATGCCTATGTAAACGGCCCGTGTCATGGGGATGGTCGTGTGAATAAGTAAGTACATGGTGTGTGGTATGGTGACATGTTGTGTCCAAATCTCTAGGTTCGGTTCCATGTGCACTAGCCATGCCTAGTCGTGTTATGGAGTACATGCCTATGTACTCCACCACGTGTCCGTGTATTTCCGGAATACACGTCGAGTCATCATGAAGCCAGTTCATCAATGGTGAGGTAGTACACGCCGTGCCCCTGACCATGTGGTTCTTCCTGTGTTCGCGTATCTTCCAGATTTCACGCCAAGCCTCACGAAGCCGCTTCTTCCTTTCTATGAATTGGATACACACCGTGTTACTTGGTCGTGTATTTCTGTCTGTGTCCATTTATTTTCCCTGAATACACGCCATGTCCATCGAAGCCTCCTCTGAAAAACAGTGCGGAGATTACACGTCGTGTGTATAGAGTCACACACTGTTTGTTAATTTTCTAATGTCCGAAACGGAAGCCACAGTACGCTTGTACTACACGGCATGTTCTTCTGGAGTACACATCATGTATGCTTGAATTTTTCCAGAAATGACGTCTCTGGCCAGCACGCCTTCTGAGGTGTCCATTATTCGTTCCGATAATCCGATTTCTACAAAAATTTCATTTCTAGGTCACCTCGATGCTCTGAGGCCATTTATGATGTTTTCAGGCCTCTGATCAGCTCCGAAAACATAACTTCATTCACTGCTCAAGAATGCTTGAAGAACTCCACATATTCATAAGAACGGCGGAAGAATCGGTCTGTGTTAGTTTGGTCTGGTCCCATCCGCATTAGTCTGATAACAAGTGGTTTAATAGGAACAACAATAAGGAAGGAAACGCAATCATTACCCAATCCAAACACACCCATACCTCGAAGGAAGTTCACGGTTGTCAAGCTCCATGGAGGATGGTATCGTTTCCATCATCTTCGGTGTCTCCTCCCTTATCATGGAGGAAGAAGATGATAGAAAAACCAGGGCCGCCGAGCCGATGTTCTTCATCAGAGAGTTGGCGTTCTTCATTGAAGATGAAGTTCTTCAAAAGGGACAAGAGCTCTCTCCACCAATTCTCAACACAACAATCTCCCCCAAAATAAAATAAGTTTCCCCTTATTTTATTTTACTTTTCCATGCATTAAAATTTACAAAATTTAATCACATAAATCAATTAACTGATTAAATGTGTGTTGGCATGAATTAATGTGGAAGAGTGGAGAGATGAGGAGTTACCCAATTAAATACAAGGGGTTTAATGGGTTATGGGGTTATGGAAAGTGAAAAGGTTGGGGCTAGTGTGGGCCCCACCTTACATTTATCCTCACATGGGTAGTTAGGATGTTAGTGGGTCCCACTCTAACTCCCTCATGTAGGATAAAACCACCTTATAAATATAAATAAAATTGTACACAATTTTATTCTCTTTTTATTTAATCCACTTTTTTTAAAAAAAAACTCCTTCCAAGAAAATGCTTCTTTGGTAAACGTCCTCTTAACAATTATCGGCGATGTGGTTCCTTCAGTGCCCTCAAATTTCAATTCTTAGCACCGGTTCAAAAGATAGAAAAAACTGCTCGTTCGTTCACTGAACATACCCAAGCTAAACATCATAAATTGATTCCAAGCACACCGGGTCTTAGAATCAGGTGCCGTTAGAAATTGTGTACTCGTAAAATCCCAAAGAATTTAAGATAAAAATTTCCTTGAAATTTATGGGTCTTTACATTACTCCCACCTCAGGGCTTTACGTCACTGTAAAGCTACATCATAAACTAGGGAAACAAATGAGGGTATTGTGCACACATATGTGCCTCCCGCTCCCATGTGCTCTCCTAGAGGTTCCTGTGCTGCCACCTAATGCGCACTAGAGGAATCGACCATCCACATAGGACCTACTTCCATTGATCCTCGATCTCCACTAGGACCTCTTCAAATGTCGCCTCGTCATCGATGTCCATCTCTCCATGGTGGATGATATGTGTCGGGTCATGCACGTATCGCCACAGCTGAGATACGTGAAAGATGTTGTTCACCAGGTGAAACTGAGGTGGAAGAGCCATGCGATAAGCCACCTTGACTATCCTGCTGAGAACCTGGAATATTCCTATGAAGCGTGGATATATCTTGCCGCCCCGACCAAATCTCTTTAATCCACGTCGAGGTGAGACCTGTAAGAAAACATGGTCACCATCCTCAAATTCTAGTGGTCTCCACCTCCTATCTGAATAGAACTTATGTCAGCTCTGAGCAGTCCTCATCTTCTCCTGGATGATCTGAACCATCTCTATCGTAGCCTGAACAATCTCTGGTCCTACGAGTGTTGACTCCCCAGGGTCTGTCCAGCACATAGGTGATCAGCAAGGTCGGTCATAAAATGCCTCGTATAGCCATCCCGATGGTGGAGTGGTAGCTGTTGTTGTATGCAAACTCCACCAAAGGTAGTTGATCCTCCCAGCTGTGACCAAAGTTGAGGACACATGCACGGAGCATGTCCTCGAGAGGCTGAATGGTCCTCTCTGTCTGTCCATCCATCTAAGGATGAAAGGTGGTTCTCAGGCGTAGTTGCATCCCAAATGCCTCGTGAAACCCTTTCCAAAGCCGGGAAGAAAAGCGAGCATCTCGATCGGAGACAATAGATGATGGAACACCATGAATCTATACGATCTCCTGAACATAGAGGCGTCCCAAGCTCTCCACTGAGCCTTTCTCTCTGATAGGTAAGAAGTGGGCCGACTTCGTGAGTTGGTCCACAATCACCCAGAGGGATTCATGTCCTCTTGATGTACGTGGAAGCCCTGACACGAAATCCATAGATATCCCGTCCGACTTCCACTCCAGGACCTCTAGGGGCTTTACCAAACCTGACAGTACCTGGTGCTCTGCCTTCACCTACTGGAAGGTGAGGCATCAAGAAACAAACTCTGCCACAACCTTCTTCATACACGGCCACCAGTGCTGTCATCTGAGATCCAGGTACATCTTCACCACTCTCAGATTTACTGCCAAAGGGGAAGCTTGAAACTCCCTCAGTACATCCTCCTGTAATGCATCTGGTACCTTGGTACATCCCCTGTAAAGAATGACGTGCTCTCCTACCATAGAAAATCCACCAGGTGCCTATCTTGTGGATATCAATGCATGTCGTGTCTCACAATCAATATCCCCACGTTGTGCCTCTATGACCCGTTGAAGTAGTGGAGGAGTGACTGTGAGTGACTGTAGAAATGTTTCTCCATCTCTATCCATGAAGGATATCTACAATGCAGCTAGCTTCTCTATCACCTCTCCAAGTAGCTGAATGCCCGATCTCCTTCTGAGAGCATCAGCTACTACGTTCCCCTTCCCAAGAGTATAGACTATCTCAAAGTCAAAGTCTTGGAGGAACTCGAGTCATCGCCGCTGTCTCAGGTTCAGGTCCTTCTATGAGAAGATGTACCTGAGACTCTGGTGGTTTGAGTAGACTGTAAAGCACTCGCTCATCAGATAGTGTTTCCACATCTTCAAGGAAAATACCAATGCTGCTCACTTCAGGTCATGGGTAGCGTAGTTATGATCATGCTTCCTCAACTGTCATGAACCATAAGTGATCACTTCCCGCTCCTGTATCAGGACACACCCGAGTCTGGTCTCTGATGCGTCGCAGTATACTACATACCCTACACCCTCCTCTTGAAGCCTCAAGATGGGTGCACTGGTCAATCTCTGTCTCAGCTCTTGAAACCTCTACTGACATCTATCTGACCACACGAAGGGTTTCCCATTCTTCTTCAATGATGAAAGTGCTGCTTCAACTCTGGAGAAGTCTGGCATGAATCTCCAATAGTACCCAGCTAGACCTAGGAAACTCCACACCTCAGTCACGCTCCTGGGTGGCTCCCAAGCTAGTACTTCCTCAATCTTTGCAGGATCCACTACAACTCCCACCTCAGAGATGACGTGCCCCAAGAAGTAGACCAATCGAATCCAGAACTGACACTTCGAGAGCTTACCATATAGCTGGTGCTCTCGTAGTGTGTCCAATACAACCTACAAGTGGTAGGCGTGCTCCTTCTCAGTAGTCGAGTAAATCAAAATGTCGTCGATAAAGACTATGACAAACCGATCGAGGTAAGGCTGGAAGATCCGATTCATGAGACTCATGTACACTACTGGATCATTGGTTATGCTGAAATGCATAACCAAGAACTCATAGTGGCCATACTGACACCTGAAGGTTGTCTTCTTCACATCCTCATCTCAAACTCTGAGCTGATGATAGCCTGACCTGAGTTCTATCTTCGAGAACCAGTGTGCTCCCTTGAGCTGACCGAAGAGGTCTTCAGTCCTTGGAAGTGGATATTTGTTCTTCATGGTCACCTGGTTCAGGAGATGGTAGTCGACACACAGTCGCAAGATCCTGTTCGCCTTCTTGGCAAACAAAATCGGGGAAGCCCTAGGTGAAACACTAGGTCGAATGAATCCCTTTCCCTACAAGTCCTCCAGTTGTACCTGTAGCTCACAAAGCTCAGCGGGAGCCATCTGATATGCTAGAGTAGATATCGGGGCTGTCCTGGGGTATAGGTCAATATAAAATTCTACCTCTCTGCGAGGAGGTAGTCCTGGAATGTCATCAAGAAAAACGTCAGCATACTGATCCACCACAACAAGAAAACTCAAACATCGCACATCAACTGCCCTAAGGATGAGACTAGCCAACTGATGTGTGATCAGATTCCCTCTCCTATGAGTGAGTCCATCCTACATTGAAAAGGCTCCCTTCTCGCCGGTGAAGGTGAACCTTCACCCATCTGTGCGGACACACAACACCTTGCGCCTAATATAGTCGATCTGAGCATGGACCGTAGATAACCAATCCATGCCCAAGATGGCGTCTTAAGGCCTCGACGCCGTTACAAGAAGATCCCAACAGAAGCTCTCACCTCCTAGAGTAAGCTCACACTGCTGGCCCTAGTGCGTAATCGTCGAGTATGCTTCTGTAGGAGTCTCTAGCCGTAAGGATCGATCCAATGGATCTGTCGGAATCTCTGAGCTCCGAACAAGGGCAGCGACAATAAATGAATGTCTTTCTATTGTGTCTATAAGAACTACAGCAAGGGTGGAGTAGACACAGATGGTACCTTGAATCATCTCAAGTGCGCTGTGGTAGTAAGCCTCCACTACCTGAAGTTGAGCCTGCCTCTGTCCGCCAGCTGCTTGTGGTTGGGGTGGACCTCCTGGTGGTGGTGGTGGTAGAGCCTCGAAGCGTCGTCCACCACCTGCTTCTCAGCCAGCTCCTCTACCTTGTCCGCCTGCTCCCTGCGGACTGCCACGGTCGAAACTCTGCCTCTTCCCAAGTGGTCCCTCAACCGTCTGATGTTCCTCTGCATGGAGGGTCGGGCAGTCACGAGCCATGTGGCCCTGCCCGCCGCATGCATAGCACTTTCTACCTCTCGTATGATTGGCTCTGCTGCCTGTACCCCGCACATCCAAACAAGTATCCTGAGGTTTCCCACCTGATGGCTCAGTCTTCTTGGACCTCTGTGACATCTGTCTACTACCGGCTACAGAAGACTTTGCCACGTGTTGCCCTGCGGTAGGCCTCGCTGCTGTGGTAGGGTCAGCAAGGAATCTATCCACATGTAAGTCTCTCTCCAGTACTCCTTCCTGCGTTGTAATTCTAAGGGAGATCATCGAAGCCCTGATCTCATGCCTCAGTCCATGCTCGAAGGTCCGGGCTCAAAAGAATGGGTCATGTACCATGTCGTGGAGTAGCGCGAGAGGTCAGTAAATCTCGTCGAGTACTGGGCTACTGTCATGCTACCCTACCGCAGCTGTAGTAACTTCTGGATGTGCACTACACCGAGGGTGGCTAGAATGAACTCCGAGCGGAAGAGGCTCTCGAAGTCCCTCCAAAGAAGAGAAGTATCGCTGTGCACCTGGAGCATCAGGATCCACTATCTACCCGCTGCCGTGTGTAGAAGACTCACCTCAAGGATCACCATAAGATCTGCTGGTGTCCCTACCAATTTGAAGGCTCGAACAACAGCCTCCAGCCAATCCTAGGCTTCCTGAGGGTCCGTCTCTCCGCGGAACCTGGGCAGCCTCTGACACTGAAACATGTGCAGTGCACTCATGAGACGTGCACTCTCCACTGCTGGGGCTGGTGGAATCGGTGGCCCAGCGGGTAGAGGTATCGATGGTGCCTCCACTGCAATGGGGCCCTGCACCGAGGCCTCATCGCTCGGTGGGCTACCATCTCACACAATGCTCAGAACCATAGCTGGCTACCATCGTGGGGCCATCCTGAATGAAACAGGTGAACCATGGTTAATACAGTATACCTGGTGAGCTAACACAAAGTAATCACAAAGAAAACTTTTAAAACACACATGTAATCAATGTTTTCATGTACTGAGTCGGAAATCAGAAGTCAGTGTCCTGGTGTATGGATACGTCGGCCGCCGCACTAACACTGGACTCCCTGGACTGATAACCACACTCAATACCCTAAACACTACTGCTTCACACATAAGAAATTATTAGAGTCCTATGTTCTGTGGTAGAACTGACTCCTCTGATACCAATTTGTCACATCCCATCCTCGGGGCCCATGCTGTGACTACCCCAAGCCCATCTTCCATAGGCCAGGAGCTGGAGACTAGCACCAAAGGCGTAAATCCCGATAAAAGGTTAGGAATTGACTTTATATAACTAAAGAAACACAACATAGTACACAAGATGATGTAAACACTAAGTAAACTGAGTACAAAAGTAAGTGATGGAAAGTAAATGGGCCAGTATACAAACTCAACTGAAAGTACAGTATAACTGAGTGAAATAAAGTACAATAGCTGAAAAGTAAATCAGCAACCACCGAGACGTCCTCCTGAAATCACACCTGAAGGGTGGGTACAGATGGTCTCCTCGGCTCCTCAAAATCGTCCGTCCGATCCGTGTAAGTCCTTCCAGAAAGTCCACCTTCGGATACCATCCCGCTCCACAAGTCTCAACCACGATCAGCGTTGTATGTCATCTGCATCCAACACAACGTAGTGCGGGCATAGCCCGTGAAGGGGTGAGTATACGATACTCAGTAGGGACCCCGATACCCCCTAAGGTCTCAAAAATCCACAAAGGATAAACCACAATGTAAAGATACAAATACGAAGTATCAAACAACTCTACTTAGGTATATTCCCATACATATACCTAAGTCATCAATTCCAGTTCGGCTCCAACTCATGAGCGCAAGTACAACCCAATCCACACAGGAAAGTACAACCTAATCCACACAGGAAAGAAACTCAATCATATCAATGATATTTATTGAAAGTGAAGACTCAACTCACACAGGTATACTACTCACGAAGAGGGGTATATATGATAGATGTAACATCTAAATCATCTCCCTTGCCGAACCCATGTAGGATCCAAGTACAGAAGTCGTCGCTACCGAACCCACATAGGATCCTAGTACAGTAACCATCACTGTCGAACCCAAGGAGGATCCAAGTAAAGTCATCCTCACTACCGAACCCACGTAGGATCCAAGTACAACCATCATCGTCGTCACAGCCGCAGCCAGCTCTAGGGTTACCGCACACAGCATGCTCGATTCTGGGTGGGTCCGCTCTTCGAGTCAGATGGGTGGATACATCAACCGTTATGAAGACCATAGATGATGTATCACAAAGTTTTGTCCCACATTATAGGGTAAAAACCAAGCAGAACGTGTCCAATATACAGAGAATAAGATGACCAAGTAATTTCCCTAAAAGTACATGGTGTGTATGTAAAAGGTACACACTGTGTTATCAGACACCAGGTACTGCCCATGTAAATGGCCTGTGTCATGGGGCTGGCCATGTAAATAAGTAAGTACACAGCGTGTGGTATGGTTACACGCCGTGTCCAAATCTCTAGGTTTGGTTCCATGTGCGCTGGCCATGACTGGTCGTGTGATGGAGTACATGCTCGTGTACTCCACCTCGTGTCCGTGTATTTCCAGAATACACGCCGAGTCATCATGAAGCCTCTTCTGCCATGGTGAGCTAGTACACGTTGTGCCCCTGGCCGTGTGGTTTGTCCTGTGTCTATGCATCTTCCAGATTACATGTCGAGCCTTGGGAAGCCTCTTCTACCTTTCTATGAAGTGAATATATGTCGTGTTACTTGGTCGTGTCTTTCTGTCTGTGTCCATGTATTTTCCCTGAATACACGCCATGTCCATCGAAGCCTTCTTTGACAAACAGTGTGGAGAGTACACACAATGTGTATAGAGTCACATGTCGTGTGTTACTTTTATAACATCCGAAAAGGAAGCCACAATACACTTGTACTACACAGCGTGTGCTTATGGAGTACATGCCATGTATTCTGGATTTTTTTCAAAAATAATGCCTTTGGCCAGCACGCCTTCCAAGGTGTCTGTTCTTTTTTCCGATAATTCTATTTCCACAAAACATCAGTTTCTAGGTCGCCCCGATGCTCTGAGGCTGTTTACGATGTTTTCGGGCCTCCGATCGGCTCCGAAAACATAACTTGACTCACCGCTCAAGAACACCTGAAGAACTCCACAAATTCACCTGAACGGTGTAGTAATCGGTACGTGTTAGTTTGGTCTGGTCCCATCCGCATTAGTCCTATAACAATTGGTTTAAGAGGAACAACAACGTGGAAGGAAAACCAATCATTACCCAATACAAACACACCCCTACCTCAAAGGATGTTTGTGTTTGTCAAGCATCGCGGACGATGGTGTCATTTCCATCGTCGTCGGTGTCTCCTCCCTTATCATGGAGGAAGAAAATTATTGAAAAACCGGGGCCACCGAGCTGATGTTTTTCGTTGGAGAGTTGGCGTTCTTCGCTGAGGATGAAGTTCTTCAAAAGGGATAAGAGCTCTATCCTCCAATTCTCAAAACAACAAGCTCCCCCAAAATAAAATAATCTTCCCCTTATTTTATTTTACATTTTCATACATTCAAATTTACAAAATTTAAACACTTAAATCAATTAATTGATTAAATGTGTGTTGGCATGAATTAATGTCGGAGAGTGGGGAGAGGAGGAGTTACCCAATTTAATACTAGGGGTTTAATGGGTTATGGGATTATGGAAAGTGAAAAGGTTGGGGCTTGTGTGGGCCCCACCTTACATTTTTCCACACATGGGTAGTTAGGATGTTAGTGGGTCCCACCCCAACTCCCCCATGTAGGATAAAACCACCTAAGAATTATAAATAAAATTGTACACAATTTTATTATCTTTTTATTTAATCCATTTTTTTAACAACTCCTCCCAAGAAAACGCATATTTGGTAAAGGTCCTCTTAAAAAATTACTAATGTTTCGGTTCCATCGGTTCCCACAGATTTCAATTCGGAGCACCGGTTCAAAAGATAGAAAAACATGCTCGTTCGTTCACTGAGCGTACCTGAGCTAAATTTCGGAAATTGATTCCGGGCACACCGGGCCTCGGAATCAGGTGTCGTAAAAAACTGTGTACATGTAAAATCCCAAAGAATTTAATAAAAAAATTTCCTTGAAATTTACGGGTCTTTACATTTTTAATCATCATTAAAAAAATGTACCTAAATTAGCCACGTTTTTTAAAAAACATGGTTAATTATTATTGTCTGAATTATAGTTTTTATAGTGATTGGTTAATTATTTATATCCTACGAGATTATATATAAGGGACTATTTAGTGAACATAATCTTTTATGGGACTTTTCTACAGTGCTTATGGGAATGGGGAGTGAACCGAGTCCACTATGGGTCTTTGTCCACTTTATGATTATGGTATTAGGGGAAACCCTTGACTTATGTTTATGATTGCATTTTTTATATTGTTTTTATATGTTTATGAGTCCATGATATTATTATATCACATACTTATGCCATATTTATATGCTTATGATGATCCTATTTATGAAATCATGTTATGCCTCTTGACTCTCAGGTTCTGCTATATTGTCATGATTATTCCCACAATGAGATTTCTAGCTCACCCATTTCCATATGTGTTTTCCCAAAATATCCTGTACAGTTTTAGAATATCTATGGGAATTTGGATATTTATTTAGATTTTTTTTAAATTATTTATTTTTAAGATATTATATTTATATGTTTAGTATTACAAAGACATTAGACCTCTCGATACTCAATGTATATTTATTGGAAAAGTATGTTAATAATTTTGAAATAATATGTGTTTAAGGAATAGGGAACCATAATAAGGTTTTAAAATAGATGATTAATATTTATATATTTTTTATAAAAGATTTAATAGTTTTATAAACTAAGGGGTAATTAAATTTCATGGTTTTTATTGGCCTTAATTGTGATTATTTGAGAAAGGTAACATGTTATGTACCATGTTTCCTATGTACTGTGTTTAATTAATTTACTATCCCATGAATGTTATATACTTTATTTCCGTGTAATTTTTGGGATATTATAATCCAAATCACGCACATTTTCTTCAATTGTTTTGACTCATATGTTTCCCCATTTGTAAGAGTTTTTAGTAACTCTATATTCATTCATTGTGTTATGATTATTCTCTTAAACTTATTTAATATATGTTGCATAAATTATATCCTTTTATTCTGTTATATTGTATTTTCTCATTTTTTTAATTTTTTACATCGAAACATATTTTAAAATATCATATAAGTCAATGATTATGTTTCCCATTATGGATATTGATGACTAAAATATCCTTTATTGGTGTTATACAGTTTTATTTGGAACATCTTTCTTCCATGTTTAGGTTCTCCCATCCTATTATTCTGTTATATGGTGTTTTATCATCCACTTTTTAAAAATTATTTTTTAATACAAATACATTTTTATTACTCATTTTACAATGTGGTTTTTCCATAAAGTCTTTTCAAAGTATTAAAATGATTCATTTCCATTCATTATCTAATGTTTTATATTTGGATCAAGATTTCCTATTGAAAACTTTATCTCATTTTATAGGCCCAATTATAGGATATTATTTTAAAAAAATAAAAGTATTTCACTTCACCTTTTATTAATTTACTTTTAAAAGTGATAGGTTTCTATTTCACATCACTTTTAATAATGTTTTCTAATATCTCTTTTATGTTTTATCCTATATTTTCATTCACATATTCAAAATGATTTAGCCTCATGGTATATTTGTTACATGATTTTTTCTCTTATAATTATTTATATTTATAATTTGGAGGCATTGAACTCGTGGTATCAAAAAATATGATTCTTGAGCCCTTCTTGTGTGATACCATGAAAATAATCCTTTTATGAGGATGTTTTTCATCTTTGAAAACATCCTTCTAAGATACCTTTTAATCATTGGGGATATGTTCTTCTACAATCATCCACCTCACTTATCTAGATGGATTATTTAATAGTGATTTCTTTAAAATATATGATCTATAACTACCTTTTTCTTTTCCAACCATCCGCCCTAAATTAGAATAACTTTTCTCACAATTCCTTCTCTTTGTAGAAACTCAATATTTTCTTCCATTGATGGAAGGGTGTTCACCTAGATTCCATTTATCAGTTAATTGGGGAAATTATTATCTTATATTTATGTCGTTTATATATATAGTATAAATATAACATGCTTTATTATTTTTATTGGATGTTATTTAGCTATAAAGGTAATAAATATCTTTATATGCCCATTAATTTTACCTTGGTTTGTCATATTTATGATTTCATTATGTGAACACATTTGAAAAGGATATGAATCCAATCTTATTTCCATGGGTTCATTATGATGTAATAAGTGGAAAATTTTCAAGTGTCACTCAAAATTATGTATGTTGATGGAATGGGTCCAATATTTCCCTCTAAATCATCGGTTAAGGATTTATATCACATGACATATGGGTGTTAATAATATAAAAAAAATTTGAAAAATTAATTGAGTTCATTTTTTTGTTTAAAACATGCCACATGGTAATTTATTTGATCCCAATAAATTACGTGGTTATTTTTTATTCACGACATGAAGCCTGGACATTTTTTTATTCAAAATTTTATACTTTACCTATACTTATGTTTATTTTAAAGTATTTTATTATGAAATTTTTCAAGGTAATTTTACATTTCAAATCTATATGCATATTATTATGCTCTCATGGATCATGTTTATTAACTCATTACTCCATTATATTTTGGTTTATTTCATATGAAATGTCAATATATATTCCATTATTTATGATCTATTCTTTGTTTGGTATTAGATTCTTATATACCCTGATTATACCCATATTCTCATCTTATTCCAAATTATAATATTTGATTGTTAATTCTCATGTTTACCCTTACTAAGAATTTGATCTCATCCCTTTATTGTGTTTCAATACCTCGGGTTATGAAGATAAGAAAATTATTTCATATGTATAAAAGTTTCTTATAAGGGGGATTTATGAGAGATTCTAAAGAATATTTATAGATTTAGCAATTACTCCCATAGTGGGAAAGATATATATTAGTTAAAATAGCATGAGTTTTTTTAGTTATTTTTTTCCTAATTCTCTAAAACTCTAAACCTAAATGGTCTTTAGAATGTATTATAATTAAAAAGATTATTTATGTTATGTAATTAGATGGTCATATTTATTGGATTCTATAACAAAATTAACATAAAAGTATCTTGGTATGTAAAATATATTGATTCCAAGATGTTAATAAGGTTATATAACATTTTAATGAGGTTTAAAAAGAAAGAAACATGAATAATATCATTAAGAACATATACCTCTTCTTTGGTTGTCCTCTTTAAAAATCACCTTAACCCTTCTTATATGGGTCTTTTGTGAAGGATAAAACCTCAGGGTCATGGATAAATATTTCGGATGAGTATTTGGTAATATATAGTTTAATATAAATGGCTCCTGTGGTGTCAAGAAGAAAGGGGAGAATGTACCCTTTTATAATTGAGGGGAGTGGAACACTTGTAATTATTAAGAATATTAAAATATAATAAAGTTATTATCATAAGAAATTGACTTAAAATTTTATAAAAATAGAAGATATTATGTGATAGGATAGAAGTTAAATTATATAATATGATTTAAAAAAAATTATGTCATTTTAAACATTATTTCTCCAATTTAACCCCTCATTAACATGTTTAACCTTTACATAGTAAAGAATTTTTACCTTATTGACTATTTATAATGACCAAAAATTAAATTGGCCTCATTAAAATTTTTGGAAATCCTAATTCCAAATATAAAAACCATTATATGATATTCGACTACTATTAGTGTCATAAATTTATTCAATCTCACAAAATGCAACAAATACTCTTTTTAGAAAAATTCAATTTAATAATAAAACTGAATTTATTATCATATATTTCCTTGTAATAACCATTAAATGAATGTAATAATATTTTATTAAACATATAATATACACATTTAATTATTATCATTCCCCAATAGTGATTAATTTAAATTATTATGTCAAAATTACATTTCATGTATAGAAACAAATTTTCAAATAAACATTTCTTTTTTACTTTTAAATTATTATATTTTAATTTCTAACTAATTTATAACCAATTATTTCATTTTATACATATGTATAAAATAAATTATAAAAATATATTTTCTCATATTCATACCTTATAATGCAATGTCAAATAAATAAATGAAACATTTATAATAATATTTCTATAGTATATTGCGGTTTGTTTAAACTTAGTGTTGGATGTGTAGAAAGATATTAAATACATAAAACTTTTTAATGAGAAATATATCATAAAATTATGAGTTTTTACATCATAATATTATTATTAACACAATTTTATTAATATTATTGTCTTATTAGATACATAATTTGATCCAAATTACTAGAATCATAACTAAGTTCGTACAAAAACTGGTTTATAATAAATAAAAATATAAACTTTTTCCAAATTCACAATTTGTGTGAATTTATAATATTTTATAAATCATAATATATAATTTTCCAAGTTGGTAATTCCTTTTCCCAATTATATTATATATTATCTTTACTTACCCATTTTTTCAACTCAACTTAATATCATATGTATGGACTTTAGCCAAAATCTAATTTTCTATCCAGACTGTCCCTTTTCAAAAAAAATTGAATAAGACACAAATCAAATAATATATTCTATAATTTAATATATAAATTATTAAAAATAATTAAAATATTGGATTAATCCTTTTTCATAATGAATTCTAAAATTTTCATAAAATCTAGAAAGTGTGTAATTACCCTTAGAATGAAAAACAATAATGGGGATTAATTCATTGAAATGAAATTTAAAATAATGAAAATATTATCCCCATATAAAGAATGAGGTGTTTTTTATTCTACTGGAATAATAAATATTAGGGGTTTTATAAGATTCTACTTGAGTTCATTTAATACCTTCTTGCAGTCATCGCCCCAATAATAAGTTACCCCTTTCATGAGCATCTTCACAAAGGGTAAACTTTGACCAGAGATTTTTCAATGAATCTCCTAATATAGTGTATACATATTTGGAAACCTCTCAAATCTAAAAGGTTTTATGTATGGGTAAATCAATTATATTATTTATATTCTCAATGTTAACTTATATGAAGTTATATAATACCAAAAATCCAGTGAATTTACCTCATGTCACCCAAAAGGTATTTTAAATGGGTTTATTTTTAAGTTATGTTACCACAACTTGTTTAATAATTCCATAATATCTACCATGAGATCATGAAATTTGGTGGATTTTAATACCAAATCATCCACAAATGATTCCATTGAATTATGCATGAAATATATAAATACTTTATGAATTTCACATTGTAAAGTAGAACCATCATTCATAAAACCAAAGGGTTTCATGTAATAGCAATATTCCCCTTGGTTTTTTCTAAAGTTAGTGAATTATTCATTCTATAGGGATGTTTGTTTATAATTATATCTAGAGTACCCATTATGTAAGTATAGGTCCTATGATCCAATTATAATTTCAAACAGTAACTACGTGATTACGGTAGAGAATTCATCATTTTTCTAATAGAGGTTCAATTTTTTATAGTCAATATAGACTCTAGTTTCATAAATATTTTTTCATGATGGGGATAATTTGGGCACTAAAATTAGGCATTTAATTTACGAGGTGAAGTTGTATTTAATTAGATTATCAATATTATCCTCTACCTTATATGTATAGGTCAGATGCATTCCCCTTGCTTCTTATTTATTACCATGGTGGTCATTTGGTAAACTCAAGTGATGAATAGATACCTGGGTATCTAACCTAGGAATCTACATGTAATTTCATGTCATCATATCCAAGTGTTTCTTGAGAATAGAGATATATTTTTCCTATTCATCAAGGCTTATGGTCGTACTAATTAGGATTAAAAATTGGGCCTCTTTAGTTCCCAAATTAACTTATCAGATTTCATAGATGGTTTTTAAGACACCTTTATTGAATGTTAGAGGATATTCTTTGATCAATTAATGTTCTTAATTATCAACAGAAGGATATGTATTGATTTATTGAGATCTAATAGATGATTTATTAGTTTCATCATTTTCTTCACGTTCTTACCTATTTGAGATGTTTCAATGTTTTTTAAACATATATAATATAATATAAAGGGAGGAAAAGGTACCTAAAACTTTGGTTCTTTTTTAAAGGTTCATATTTAACAAATATTTAAGACTTTTACAAGTTAACCAAACTTAATTTCAGCCCTTTTTCAGGTAGATATTCTTATGGGGGTAATATTTATTCATATATATTATATGGGAACATGTTCCTCTATTCATGTTGGTTATTTAATAGAAGAATGTTTCTATCCTTCATAAGTGTGGATGTTTATTGATTAGTCTTGTTAATTATTCAGTACTACTAAATTAATCCCTATATCTAGAGTTGTTTCCTCGATTTAGTTTATGGGTAACATGGAACCTATATCAAATATAATCTATGGATTCATGGGAGAAATTTCCAAGCCATTAAGGTCCATAATATTTGTGGAATCACTCACTAATGGTTCCATATCTTCCCTTTTATAATATCCTATATTAATGTATTGGGATTCACCATATGCAAAAAGGGAGTTTTTAGTATGGTGTACCCTCACCTACCATTCAATAGAGTATTTTACACATTGGTAATATGTTGAGGGAACTACTATATGCATATAATTTTATAGCCTTTCCAAAAAGGAATTAAAATAATTTTCTTATAAGAGTACCATGAATTCTGATTCAGAAATGATATCTCTAAATAAAGTCTTTAAATTGACCCTCTTCAATGTATTTTTTTTAGTCTTATCAATCCCTTAGATTATCGTATTGTAAGGAGAAAATTTTTATTTACTATACAACCAATAGAAAAGGTTTGGATTGAGATGAGATTGATTATTAATCAATTATTTACTAAGGATCAATGAATATTAAAAACATTGATATTTCTAGAAATAAATAATGGTCTGATTTTACCATATATTTTAGTTTCTTGATCAAATTAAATGAAAAAAATGATAATATTATAGTTAAAGGAACCTATTTCTGTATTGTATATCTCAATCGTAACCACATAAATCTCAAACTCTTAATATTTTTAAAGGGACTCAAAAAGAGTTTCCTTGGTATCCTTATAGATATTAAGGGAAATATTGATTTAAATAAATGTAGGGATGACTAAGGGATATTTAAACACATTTATTTTTTTAGAAAATGGTTATTTCTTCCTTCCTTATAAATTCTCCAAAACATGGGGTTTAGCAGCCATAGTTTCTTATAATGATGGACCACTCCCCTTACAATCTCAAGGTTGTGTCTTTTTCATTTAATGGTTAGGATAAATATGTATTTTCTCATCCAATGTTTTACCATATGACTGTATATATTCTTAATTATCCACTAATATGATCATATTATAATGTTCACTAAAATTATTAGGAAAAGAACCATGTTTATATTGATATTTTTGGAGTGCATATATCTGCGTCTTATCAACATATATATTATTGGTGGAAATGACAACTAAAGATCAAGGTATAATAAGGCCTTGACTTCCTTGTCCTCTATATCATCCACTATGATTACTAGTGGGGATATTATCTTTATAAGAACCCTAATAATCAATGAATTGAACCATTAAATGGATGATTTTAATTAAACCATGTAGTGTGTTATTATTGAATGAAAATTATATTTGGTGGGGTGGTTTCCATCCTTTAAAATATAGTTTAAGGAAATATATTAAGGTTTAGACCAACTTATAAACCCATGGGGTATTCTATGAGTCACATTATTTTCTTTATAATGGTTTAATTCATTAAATATTATAACACTATGAGGAAAAATATTTCACCTCTTGTAATCCAAGTATAATTGGACTTATTAATGGATGATTCAATCAATCCATAATGATGTAATGTGAGTGTTTAAAAAAATTTATAATCATTAAATCATTTAATTTATGAGTGTTTTTATATACTAATTCATACCACTCTTCATTTTCATTAGATATGGTAGTTTATACAGGAGTCCCATAAGTTGGGGGTGTCCAAAATTAACATAACCATTATATATCATTTTATATAGAGGATGTGGTTGTCCACATGTCCAAAAATGATGTTATCATATTCCCACAATTATTTAAAAACAAAAAAACCTTGATGGTGTGTTCTTACATCTGATGGTAAGGGAATTAATCAGATTACTCAATCAAACCAACATCATTTTATCTTTTAAATTCATCTAGTATAACACAGTTATTTTCCAAGGTAGTAATGAAATACCCTAGAATATACTCTTTCTAAAAGGAATATACTTTTATATTCCTATACTATAATTTCCATCAATTTTTTAATCCTTCACATCATTATGATGGAATTATTTTTCTTCCTATAAGGATTCACAGTGTTATAGCTGGTAGGATTCACAGTGTTATAGCTGGTAGGTGAAAGAACCATCGCTAGCAGAATTTGAGGGTAATAATTATCATTTCTACTTTTCTAGATTTATTTTCTGGTGTTGATTTTATTTTTTTTACATTTCCATTTAAAATACTAAAATTTATCTTCTATTCATTTTTCCAATATAAATAATTCTTGTAATACTCCAAGATACTTCAATGGGATGAGAAATGTTTATACATCATCTCATTAATTCTCCATTTAG
This sequence comes from Viscum album, assembly GCA_963277665.1. NCBI lineage: Eukaryota > Viridiplantae > Streptophyta > Magnoliopsida > Santalales > Viscaceae > Viscum > Viscum album. Next base: position 35,788,358 of record OY728157.1, on the reverse strand, counting down.
ATCTTTAATATCTACTATTGTGAGAGTTTCATATTCATGGAATGGTTCTGGAACTTCCACTAGTATGTAATATATAAAACCCTCTCATTTTAATGTTGTTTTTAATTTGAGATTTCAAGGATTTTCCTTCTCCTCAATGTTGATCAAAATTTATAAAAGAACTACCAACTAAGATTTTTGTAAATATAAATGGATCCATCTTCTACATTATTGTACTATACAAAAGCATGTCCTTACAAATTATGGATGAAACACTTATGCAACATTTCATTATTTTTCTCTATAATTATCAATATAGGATCGCATCTATAGTGGCCCCCATATGTGACAGTCTAATCCATAAAAATATATTTCATTACAATACATTCCCAATATTTTTTAGGTCTGATGTTTTATAGAATTAGGACAAAACATTAACTAAAAAAACTCATATGTTTTTCAGTAGATTTTTTCAATTTCATTACCTTTATTTATTATGAAGTTTCATCAATAAGTTTCTATGGTTTTTTAAACAAAATAATTTTCCCTTTTTTTGAATTTTTATTTTGGTAATGTTTCCAAATTAGAAAGAAATTTCTTCACATTTTTATGAGATAACTGAATGAAGCTTTACTTATTGGATGAAATTCCAATTTTATGGATTTTATGATGAAAATTAAAAGTTATCAAATATTTTTATTTCAGTATATGATGAAAAATACAGTGAATAAAAAATTATATCAATATATGGTGAAAAGTGAATGTGATTAAATGCTTTGATTTTAAAACATGACACTTGGGTAATATTTATGAATGTGGAAATGGTGAGTGAACCCAAATCCTAATGGGACTATATACATTATGTGATGGGTGATTTTATTAAATCCATACAATGCATTGTTTAAATAAACATAGTTAACTGATAAAAGTTACTCCTAAGAGAATGTCGAATGACTTAATTACTCATATGAGGTTATAGAGTTAACAGATATAAATTTCTCAAATTTTAATATTGGAATTATCCTATTAGGTGATTACATTATGAATATATGATGCCTTGAGTCTAGTATATTATTTCTCTATACTTGAACATATGTTTTCAGGGAAATATTTTGATTTAAAATTGTAAACCATGATGTTATAATTTAAAAATAATTTTTATGATTTTATAATGGTGAAAGGTTTGTTTCTATGGTAAATCCTTCATAAATTACAATTTTTCCTTTTTTATTTCTCATTAAATTTTTTATGAAAAAATCACTATGAATTTTATTTCATGATTAGTTAAATGATTTTTCTAAGATCAAATGTTTATTATGTAAAAAATGAAAAAATTATTGTGGGTTTTTATGTATTTCAAATGAATTAATGGGTTTATTTTATTTCAATATTTCTTATTGAGATTTTTTCACATACCCCAAGTTTTAAAATATTTTTCAAATGTGCTAAGGATGGGTAGGAACTATTTTAAATTCCAAATTTTAATAAAGGATATTGGCCTTTCGTGATGATAGTGTTTCATGAATTAAATAGAAATATGAATTTAAGAATTGTGTTTTGGTGAAAAAAAAGACCTTGAGTTGAGGTGTGGTGAAGACTCTGCAGATTGTTGGATGGTTATGGATGTATGATTAGAAATAATGAATTCCCCCTCGAGAAATGATGTCTAGTCCCTCTGAATGTTGATGAGCTTGTAATCGAAGTCTCTGGAATCTCACCCAAGGTGTTCCCTGGCCTCCATGTAGAACATCCCCACTTCTACTTATTCCATCATGGTCACTATAGTAGTTTCTCCTAATTGAATTAATGGGTTGTGCACTAAGCCAAAACCCTCCCTCTACAAAAAAACACGTGAGTCATTTGGAAACAATGAAACAATTATATAAAAATACTATATATTATATCACTACTTAAAAATACATACATATATATATATATATTATAATATATAATATTATTATTACTAATATATGTCTTAATAACTATTATTATTTAATTAATACATACACTATTATGATATATTAGAAATTACTATTATACATATAATCTTATGAACTTTTATTAATATACCTATTATTATTATTATATTGTATATGATATATAACACATAATATATATATATATATTATTATATATTACAATAAAATAAAATAAAAACTAAAAAAGAGAATATGAATTGAGGGTGAAGGGTTCGGCACTGGGTTTTGCGAGCAGAGGGGAGCAACGAATCAGAGCATGTGTAGTGCGGAGTGGTCCAGTTTGCGAGGATTTGACTGACAGTGGTGAGGCACTAGGGTTGCGGATAGAAGGGGTCTGATAATTGAGATGTTCTCAGCTTTCGCTGAGGTTGGCTCATGTGGTTTGGGAGTGGTTTCGGCGGCACAAAGTAGGGAAGTGTAGTAGGGAGGGCTTGCTGCAACTGGCGAGGTAGGGGATGAACGGCGGCGTGGGTTTTCGGTGGTTCAGGGTAAGTATTTGGGGTAGTTAGATCTCCGGTATGATTTTGGGAATCTATGTTTGGTTTATGTTTGTTCTTGATGGATTTGTTGTTTCTGCGCCTCAAATCTGCGGTTGAATTTTTAATCTACTGCATATTATGCTACGAGATGCTTCAAGATGTTGCTTTGGATTTGAGATGCATTGGTTTCTGCTGTGTGTGTTTTGTGTTGTGTGGGAAGAAGATACAAGAGTAGAGGTGCGGTGAGGGTGACGGTGGTTGGGGGCAAGACGGTGGAACCAAATATGAAATGTTTCCATAGTGAGATGTGGTGATGGAGGCATCATGAGTGTTTCTCATGGTCTCACCATGAGTGTTGCTCCCGGTCACACCGTGAGTGTTGCCCACAATCTCACCATGACTGTTTCTCATGATCTCATTGTGAGTGATTCTCTTGGTCTCACCGTGAGGTGGAGCCCACAGTCTCACCATGAGGTGGGGGATATGATGGCAACATGGAGCAGCGTGGAACGGTAAGACGTGCCTCTATAATCTAAAAAACAAAAAATAAATTAATTAAAGTTTAATACAACAAAGAATGGATTAATATATTAATAAATTAAATTAAATAGAATATGATTAAAAACTAAATAAATAAAACAAGATTAAATAATAAAATTAGGTATACATTATTTAAGAGAATGAATTTATTTGTATTAAAAATTATAAACAAATTATTTTGTGAACAAATTAATGTAATTACAGTTACTTGATTTAACTAATTAATTAACCAATTAATTAATTAAATAATTAATTGAAATAGATAATTGAATAAAATTACAATTTTTAAAACCAATTTAATTATTTAATGTAAAGTGAGTTATTTTGTAACACCCCAAGATTTCATAGTGTGTTATTTCTTCAAAATAATTCAATAACTTGCACTACACGCAACACCGAGTTCAATTGCACCATGACTTACCAAAAAAAAATCCATTAAAAGAGGTCATGAATAGTATTAACTAAATTTTAAACTTTATATAATCCTTATAATTTTAGAATCCATATTATGAGTTTCTTAGTCATAATGCAAGAACAGATTCATTTTCAGTATTGCGCTTTTATCAACTTTTAATAGTGAAACCTTTTTAAATACAATATTTTAAACTTTTTGACTAAATGGGGACATCAAAAAATTTAAAATGAAACATCCCAAGCTTCCACGGTACACTTTCCTTTGAATAAAATAGTAGTGTGTGTTGTACGCAACCTTGAGTTTTAACACACGCCACAACCAATCAAACTTGTCGTTATGAATAGTAATACCTAAATTTTTAAATTATATATATTTTATATTTTAAAATGGACTTCATTTTTGGATTCGGAATATCGAATTTAGCCTAAGGTGAAATTTTGGTACATTTCGGATAACTTTCATATTTTGATGAATAGTGAAAATTATTAAATTTTAATTAAAAACAACTTTTTTAATCAAAATAATTAATATTGATAAATTATGAATTTGAGTGGTTTTAAAGTATATTTAGAATATATTTTTACAATTTAATATAATTTTGGTCATTGGACATAATTTTACAGTTAAACCGAACATAAACAATTGTCAATCTTTTGATAGTTATTACCTCTTAAAAACACGCTTTTTGTTTTGACAGTGGGAATTAATTTTAAATTAATTTCTGCCACTTATGGGTTTTGAATTTAGAAAAATGGATTCCATATTTGGAATCAGGATGTCCAAATTGTTTAAATAGGTAACTCTTATTTTTAGACATTTTGAATAATTACTGTGGTAAATATTTTATTTACCATGGTTAAGGGTAAATCCGGTAAATAAGGGTTAAAAAATAATATTATAATAATACAAAATTACCCTAAAACGTGTCCTAACCTTATTGGTGGACACATAGCCGACCATGATCATCCTTGGGTCAATTTGGGGACCCCTTGGAGCCACTTGTATGTGGTAGGGACACTTTATATTAATAAAGTTAAAATAAAAATAAAAATGGCATAAGCTTACATCTTTTAGAAGAACAATTTTTACATAGGGTTATACATGTTGGATTTTCGATTATAAATATTCATTAGAAAGATAAAAAGATTTCCTACATAATGATATTTTATTTATAATTTTTAGACATCAAATAATTTAAATTATTAATGACACAATAATGATGCAATGTTTACCTCATTAATAAATCATTTAAATAAATAAGATTATAATGATTAAAATATTATCTAAAACCTGTCCAATTCTTATTGGTTGATGTTATTTAGAATATTAGTCATCTTATCTTCGACCTCAATGATTTTTGGACCATTATAAACCGAATATAATTATATTATAAAGTAATATTTTCACTCTTTCCTAAAGAGCCCCTCTTCTCCCTTATAAAAGGAGACCACTTCTACTCATTCCTCACACCTCTCAAGCCACTTGGCTCGTCCAAACTCTGCCCAACTAATCTCCCCACATCCATCTACTCCTCCTTGAAGCTTCCCATTAGGAAGAAATCATTTCAATAAGTCCTTTGGTTCCAACCAAAGTGAGTTACCTAAATTAAAGGTAACGATTTCTCTTAAATTATTTTCCTTTATTTTGCTTCTCCAACCCCCAAACTCTTTTTATTTCCTTTCTTTTGTAACAACACCAGTATCCTCAATATACTAGGATGTTGTTATAAGAAGGATTCAAACTACACATACACACAACTCCATCTAATGGATGATGAACATAATGTTTCTGTGGATGGAAAACTAACGCCTCACGAAACGATGATTGTTCAAATACATCTTACCGCCTCTCATGGTGTCCATTATGATGGCACTGTAATTAAATATGATATTAATGATATATATTTTATATATAAGCTTCTGTAATTCCATTTTATTTCATACCATTATTCGTTTCATGTTGTATATACATACGATAATTTCATTTGAGGAAGTGCGGACTACCACCCCCTTAAAATGATATGACTCGTTCATACCACACATGGAACGTATAAAGGATGGTGTTAATGAACTTAAGTAACATATATAAAATATTATATTATACTGGAATAGTAATATATCTATGTATCATTTGGATTCAATTCTTTTAAAATAAAAATTAAATGGAAGTAGCGTTCGTGCGTACGTACGGACTACCGTCTCCACGAACGCGGTGAGATCCATCCTCCATCGTATCCATTCAAGTCTTATTCTCATTTTAGGGTTAAAAATAATGTTAATATCATTCTTATTATGAATAAGATTTAATCTATCCAATACAAACATGTCTTACGTAACCAAACATTTAAGAAGAACGAATCGATTATCACCTGAAACGACGATAATACTAAGATATTATTAATAAAGCAATGTTAAAAGATCATATATGATATCATATTAATGTATATGATTCTTGTATAATTTAATAACAATTATTTCACCATTATACAGGAGGTTAACCGACCCCAAAAAAGGAAAAGTACAAGGTAAGGATTTATTTCGCAATCTCTTCATTATCCGAGATTGTTTATACATAATTATCTACTGGGACCTTGTTATCATCCACGTCCATGTTTCTTCAAAATGTATTTCAAAACATTTCTAATATTTAAAATAATATGAGTTAAAGTAATTTATACCCTTGTTTGACTTTTTATAAGAGGTTTATAAGGTAATCTTTCCGTCGTTTTCCAAACAAGGTGCTTTTTAACCTTTTCGACAGAATTAAGATAAGAATGTTTTTTTTAACTTATACGGAGGGTGCGGTTATTTTCCGCCGTTATAAAATCGTCAAAGCTTCCCTTACAAGATTATAAGAACATTTTCAAGAAAATGTTTTATTTTATATGGCTCTTAAATGATTTCAAAAATAGAAAGAGATATTTCTCTAAAAAGTGTTTTGATTTCATCTATGTCAACATCCTTTGACGGATTTTACGCTTATTTGAAGTTGATTTATTATGATACAAAACTTCCATATTGTATTGAAAGTTTTGTGATATGTTTGACTGTGGATGTTCCATTTATATAGCATTCATGGTTTATGAGTAAAGTATTGACATTTCATATGCTAGTTCCAATAAAATGTTTATGTTATATTTCAACCTTTACTTCATATGAATGTGTTGGACAAGTATGTTCCAGGTTGGGGACTGGTTAAAGTAAGCCCTCCAGGTTGGGGACTGGTAAAAGTAAGCCCTCCAGGTTAGGGACTGGTAAAAGTAAGCCCTCCGGTTTGGTCTCAGGTTATTAGAAGGACTCCGGGTTGGTGTCTGGTTATTAGAGGCACTCCGGGTTGGTGTCCGGTTATTAGAGGCACTCCGGGTTGGTGTCCGGTTATTAGAGACACTCCGGGTTGGGTTCCGGTTACAGTTAGCCCCAAGGTCTTGGGATGAGGCCTTGACAAAGAAATTAAAGTTCAGCATTATGCATTCCAACATTATGAAAGTGGTTATTGATTTTTGCATGTGATTATTCGATTAGTAGAATATCCATGTGAATAAGTAAATGGCATTATTTCATTTTAGTTATGCCATACCATGTTGAATGTTCATGTTTGAAAGGCTTTTGTTTTAGTTATACATTGCCTTAAAAGTTTATTCTTATTTATGAAAGTTTCCACTATTTTGTTATCCTTACTGGGCATTTGAGCTCACCCCTTTTATATGTTTTATTTTTCCCAGGAAGTGAAGAAGTAAATTATGAATGACCTGCAGGGATATTATGTGGGGATATGAGTGTGGATTATGGAGACTTTATGTTGTTGTAGTAGTTTTTCATTTTATGATGTAATGTAAAACCTATGAATATATCTAGTGTTTCCAAGGCTACTAAACCAATCGGTCTTTCGAGATTTGATCTTTCTTGTGATCATGCCAATGTTACGAAGTAATGCACCGACTCTGGGTAGCTGGGGTCGGGGCGTTAAAGTTGGTATCAAAGGAAGTTTAGTACAAACCTTGGAAGCTAGATTTAGAGAAACTCTGATTAGAGCATGTAAACCTAAGATGAACATTGAGGATTAGTATAGAAGAACTTCCTAGAATTTTGGTATTGTAGAGATTTTGTGAGTTTTCCGAGCAATACATCCCTGTCTGGATACGAGCAGGTAGAGGCGGCTCTGGCACATATGTACCTAGGGGTAAAACCCGAAAACACCGCTTTGAGCTAGACTCGAACGGGAACTGGTGCACGACAACGGGCCTTGCTGCACTCTTGGTTACGACACTCCCGGGGGATATGCTTAGGATAACTCTCATTTTCTTTACAAATCATTATGAAGGGTTTATGAGTATATACTTCCTCAAATAAAACATTCTTATGATTATGGATTATATCCATAAATAGTTCAATTTATGTTAAGTGTTTTATAAGTATGGGATTATGTATTTTGATTCATAAACTGATCTAGTGTATGCCATTGTTTAGAAATGGCGCCCAGAAGAAGGAATGAGAACTCCAGATATGCACATGATCCAAAGAGAAGGAAGGATCATATCTTTCATGGACTTAAGCTAGAATTTATAAGAGAAATAGTCTCCCATGTATTATCATCATATGAAGAAATAATATCCTGTGTTGATAAGATAAGTAATGAGTTTACTGAGTCCTATGGCTTTGAAGGGAAGCAAGAGAAGAAAAGGATGGAAGAGAGAAAGATGGATAAAGGGAAGAGGGAAAAGAAGAATTTTCCCATATGTGGTAACTGTGGAAAGAAACACCCTGGAACTTGCCTGAAAGGAATGGGAGTTTGTTATAAGTGTGGAGGAAAAGGGCACAAATTACGTGACTGCAAGGGTAAGAAAATGGTTTCAAATGTACAATGCTTCATTTGCAAGGAGTTTGGACACTACGCGAACCTATGTCCCAGTCATCAGACTATGCCGCAAATGATGTTATTGGATAATAATCAAGTTATGATACTACCACAGATGAAGAGGAATGATTAGAGTTCTTAGGTTGATTATGTCAATTAAGTGTTGTATCAACAATGTACTTGTTATAATAATTATGGAGTATATAAGGATTGTACTGCAGTACTATTTCATTAAGGACTTGAGATTTTGTGGAACAAAGAAAAGTTACTCAATAGCAGGATAAATTTTTGGAAAATATATGGTTGTGAGAATGATAAATCATAATATAGTTCTGATACTGAGGTAGTGATTTTGGAATAATATGTGATTGTTTTGGATAAATTATATTGGATATTCTTTACTACCTTGAAACTGATTAATGATTTGTATATTCCATCATTGCTGGGGTTTAAAACATTTTTGGATTAATGAAGTATATCCAGCATTCTATATGGAATAAGGGAGCATGAATGTAATCAATAAGGAATATGGTAATACATGATGAAGGTATTCATATTCTATTACGGGGTAAAAAGGATCTATATTATGTTTACCTTCCTTATAAATGTTGGACTGTGAGTTTGGACAGAAGTATTTTGGATAGTTCTAGTTTAGATTATTTTGGATTGCCATAAAAGGACAACCCGGAGGTCGGGCGGCAACCCGTCGCGTCCGGCAAGGCTGCGAGACTTGAACCCGCAACCGAAGGGCGACAAGGGCGTATCACCTACCACTGGCCCACGAGTTGTCCTGGATTAAATAATGTAGTTTTTATTAAAAGATCTTGTAGATGAATTATAAATTCGTTTATTTTGGAACACTATACGAATAGTGTAAATAGAATTTTTTTTACATTCTATTATCTTTTAGAGTGAAAGATGAGTTTGTGGTAGAAATTTATTAATGGATAAAACTCTAATTATAAAGTAAGTATATCTCCTTATGATCTTAGCCAATCTCATAAATAAATTTCTCAACATTAATAAAAGGAACTTAGAACAAAAATGTTGTCCTAGATGGTACCTTAAATCATCACTAATTTATGGCTTTGGGATTTTTGGCCTTTTCATAGCCATGTTCTCTACCACTCTCCATCAGATAATTGATGGTTAGATTTCTCCTCCATATCCATATTTTCCTACATGGAACCCTAGTATGTGTTATTATTGGTAATATTCATACTTTCCACTCTTTATTTTAAATAGAGGCCTCATTAATTCATTTTTCGACGTGGGATTTCAACTAGGATATTTTGAAACGTCAAAAATGTGTTATCCTAATACCCTATGTTTTGTTGAAACGATGGTATTTCAAATCATCATAGATTGATGAATTTAAGGACCTCAATTTTATACTTGTTTGTGATTGATGGCCTCAATCACTACCTATAAATATTTACGTTTTTCCTCTGATTATATGTCTCTAATTGCCACCAATGTTCTCCTAATCAAGATCATAATTTGGTGGTGACCGTTTCATTTCTCTTTTCCACATATTAAGACTAAATTTTAGTAACCCAATTTACGATGTGGGTTTTCCCACAAATATATTTTCTATTTTAAACCTTTTATTTTTGAAGAACAATTTCAAATTGCGAGGACGCAATTTATTGAAGGAGGGGAGAATGTAACACCCCAAGATTTCATAGTGTGTTATTTCATCAAAATAATTCAATAACTTGCACTACACGCAACACCGAGTTCAATTGCACCATGACTTACCAAAAAAAAATCCATTAAAAGAGGTCATGAATATTATTAACTAAATTTTAAACTTTATATAATCCTTATAATTTTAGAATCCATATTATGAGTTTCTTAGTCATAATGCAAGAACAGATTCATTTTCAGTATTGCACTTTTATCAACTTTTAATAGTGAAACCTTTTTAAATACAATATTTTAAACTTTTTGACTAAATGGGGACATCAAAAAATTTAAAATGAAACATCCCAAGCTTCCACGGTACACTTTCCTTTGAATAAAATAGTAGTGTGTGTTGTACGCAACCTTGAGTTTTAACACACGCCACAACCAATCAAACTTGTCGTTAAGAATAGTAATACCTAAATTTTTAAATTATATATAATTTATATTTTAAAATGGACTTCATTTTTGGATTCGGAATATCGAATTTAGCCTAAGGTGAAATTTTGGTACATTTCGGATAACTTTCATATTTTGATGAATAGTGAAAATTATTAAATTTTAATTAAAAACAACTTTTTTAATCAAAATAATTAATATTGATAAATTATGAATTTGAGTGGTTTTAAAGTATATTTAGAATATATTTTTACAATTTAATATAATTTTGGTCATTGGACATAATTTTACAATTAAACCGAACATAAACAAGTGTCAATCTTTTGATAGTTATTACCTCTTAAAAACACGCTTTTTGTTTTGACAGTGGGAATTAATTTTAAATTAATTTCTGCCACTTCTGTGTTTTGAATTTAGAAAAATGGATTCCATATTTGGAATCAGGATGTCCAAATTGTGTAAATAGGTAACTTTTATTTTTAGACATTTTGAATAATTACTGTGGTAAATATTTTATTTACCATGGTTAAGGGTAAATCCGGTAAATAAGGGTTAAAAAATAATATTATAATAATACAAAATTACCCTAAAACGTGTCCTAACCTTATTGGTGGACACATACCCGACCATGAGAATCCTTGGGTCAATTTGGGGACCCCTTGGAGCCACTTGTATGTGGTAGGGACACTTTATATTAATAAAGTTAAAATAAAAATAAAAATGGCATAAGCTTACATCTTTTAGAAGAACAATTTTTACATAGGGTTATACATGTTGGATTTTCGATTATAAATATTCATTAGAAAGATAAACATATTTCCTACATAATGATATTTTATTTATAATTTTTAGACATCAAATAATTTAAATTATTAATGACACAATAATGATGCAATGTTTACCTCATTAATAAATCATTTAAATAAATAAGATTATAATGAATAAAATATTATATAAAACCTGTCCAATTCTTATTGGTTGATGTTATTTAGAATATTAGTCATCTTATCTTCGACCTCAATGATTTTTGGACCATTATAAACCGAATATAATTATATTATAAAGTAATACGTTCACTCATTCCTAAAGAGCCCCTCTTCTCCCTTATAAAAGGAGACCACTTCTACTCATTCCTCACACCTCTCAAGCCACTTGGCTCGTCCAAACTCTTCCCAACTAAGCTCCCCACATCCCTCTCCTCCTCCTTGAAGCTTCCCCTTAGGCAGAAATCATTTCAAGAAGTCCTTTGGTTCCAACCAAAGTGAGTTACCTAAATTAAAGGTAACGATTTCTCTTAAATTATTTTCCTTTATTTTGCTTCTCCAACCCCCAAACTCTTTTTATTTCCTTTCTTTTGTAACAACACCAGTATCCTAAATATACTAGGATGTTGTTATAAGAAGGATTCAAACTACACATACACACAACTCCATCTAATGGATGATGAACATAATGTTTCTGTGGATGGCAAACTAACGCCTCACGAAACGATGATTGTTCAAATACATCTTACCGCCTCTCATGGTGGCCATTATGATGGCACTGTAATTAAATATGATATTAATGATATATATTTTATATATAAGCTTCTGTAATTCTATTTTATTTCATACCATTATTCGTTTCCTGTTATATATACATACGATAATTTCATTTGAGGAAGTGCGGACTACCGCCCCCTTAAAATGATATGACTCGTTCATACCACACATGGAACGTATAAAGGATGGTGTTAATGAACTTAAGTAACATATATAAAATATTATATTATACTGGAATAGTAATATACCTATGTATCATTTGGATTCAATTCTTTTAAAATAAAAATTAAATGGAAGTAGCGTTCGTGCGTACGTACGGACTACCGTCTCCACGAACGCGGTGAGATCCATCCTCTATCGTATTCATTCAAGTCTTATTCTCATTTTAGGGTTAAAAATAATGTTAATATCATTCTGATTATGAATAATATTTAATCTATCCATTACAAACATGTCTTACGTAACCAAACATTTAAGAAGAACGAATCGATTATCACCTGAAACGACGATAATACTAAGATATTATTAATAAAGCAATGTTAAAAGACCATATATGATATCATATTAATGTATATGATTCTTGTATAATTTAATAACAATTATTTCACCATTATACAGGAGGTTAACCGACCCCAACAAAGGAAAAGTACAAGGTAAGGATTTATTTCGCAATCTCTTCATTATCCGAGATTGTTTATACATAATTATCTACTGGGACCTTGTTATCATCCACGTCCATGTTTCTTCAAAATGTATTTCAAAACATTTCTAATATTTAAAAGAATATGAGTTAAAGTCATTTATACCCTTGTTTGACTTTTTATAAGAGGTTTATAAGGTAATCTTTCCGTCGTTTTCCAAACAAGGTTCTTTTTAACCTTTTCGACAGAATTAAGATAAGAATGTTTTTTTTAACTTATACGGAGGGTGCGGTTATTTTCCGCCGTTATAAAATCGTCAAAGCTTCCCTTAAAAGCTTATAAGAACATTTTCAAGAAAATGTTTTATTTTATATAGCTCTTAAATGATTTCAAAAATAGAAAGAGATATTTCTCTAAAAAGTGTTTTGATTTCATCTATGTCAACATCCTTTGACGGATTTTACGCTTATTTGAAGTTGATTTATTATGATACAAAACTTCCATATTGTATTGAAAGTTTTGTGATATGTTTGACTGTGGATGTGCCATTTATATAGCATTCATGGTTTATGAGTAAAGTATTGACATTTCATATGCTAGTTCCAATAAGAATGTTTATGTTATATTTCAACCTTTACTTCATATGAATGTGTTGGACAAGTATGTTCCAGGTTGGGGACTGGTTAAAGTAAGCCCTCCAGGTTGGGGACTGGTAAAAGTAAGCCCTCCAGGTTAGGGACTGGTAAAAGTAAGCCCTCCGGTTTGGTCTCCGGTTATTAGAAGAACTCCGGGTTGGTGTCCGGTTATTAGAGTCACTCCGGGTTGGTGTCCGGTTATTAGAGGCACTCCGGGTTGGTGTCCGGTTATTAGAGACACTCCGGGTTGGGTTCCGGTTACAGTTAGCCCCAAGGTCTTGGGATGAGGCCTTGACAAAGAAATTAAAGTTCAGCATTATGCATTCCAACATTATGAAAGTGGTTATTGATTTTTTCATGTGATTATTCGATTAGTAGAATATCCATGTGAATAAGTAAATGGCATTATTTCATTTTATTTATGCCATACCATGTTGAAAGTTCATGTTTGAAAGGCTTTTGTTTTAGTTATACATTTCCTTAAAAGTTTATTCTTATTTATGAAAGTTTCCACTATTTTTTTATCCTTACTGGGCATTTGAGCTCACCCCTTTTATATGTTTTATTTTTCCCAGGAAGTGAAGAAGTAAATTATGAATGACCTGCTGGGATATTATGTGGGGATATGAGTGTGGATTATGGAGACTTTATGTTGTTGTAGTAGTTTTTCATTTTATGATGTAATGTAAAACCTATGAATATATCTAGTGTTTCCAAGGCTACTAAACCAATCAGTCTTTCGAGATTTGATCTTTCTTGTGATCATGCCAATGTTACGAAGTAATGCACCGACTCTGGGTAGCTGGGGTCGGGGCGTTACATATTTGTTTGCCAATTAAAAATATGGAATTGCATAAATTAATGAATTGATAAACTAACTAGAATAAAACAAAAAATAAAAGTGAAATTCAGAAGAATTGATTTAATTTAAGAATTACTTAAAATGACAAAATTGCACATTAAAATGCATGATTTAAACTAAAATTTATTATTTTACAAATTAAGAACAAAATCACAGCAATATCAATTATTTTACAAAAAACAACATTTTGGTATAAAAAAGTCAATAAAAATACAAAAAGGATGTGGCAAAGAATTTGAAAACACTACCATGTCAAAATCCCCCGCACTTAAAAATTTGTTTTCCCTCAAACAAATGCATGCCTTAGACTTTAAAATAGAAAGACGATTTTTTAATTTCAGTTCAAAAAGTGCTTGATTAAACATTAATACCCAAAGGAGTAGGACCAAATCATCTGTCATATTTTCCAAGGGTTTTTAAAAATGATTTCCTTCCTTGATTCAAATACTCACTGAAAGTCAAAAGCCTCACAAATTCATAAACTGTCAAGTATTTCATGCCTCTTATGTGTACTCATTAATTGTCCCACTCCAATTTCCAATTCAAGAGCTGATTTAAGGAGTGTTGACATGTTAGATGAAGTGAAATTCAAAACATAACCAAGGGCACCTTCCATTCTCACCTTCCTCCAGGGTCCAAAAATTGAAGTCCATTAAATTCATCACTTTATTGATTCCACTCAAATGAAAATTTACCAAGTCAATTTCTCCATTCATCATTTGGGTTAAAAATTCACCACACCTTAATGATTTCAGTTTTGAAAAGGGAACTTTATTTTCATTTTTCCCAACCATATTCCATGTGCAGAGCACCGTGAATAGCACTTATTAATATTAAAATTGGATTTATTTATTCATATAAACGCACCCAATGCACCTTGTCTCAGATACCCACCATGGGATCCCATTTTCCCATTTTACTCTAGTTACAAAGGACTTAATTAATAATCTATCGAGTTCATTTCCTAAAGTGATTGAATAATATTATTTTTCAAAAGGTGTGAGACCCCTAGGTTTCAGTGAGATCTTCTAGTTACTCTAAGTCATGATCATCATCCCAAAAAACCCATTCTTTCACACTCCCATCCTCAGTTTCTAAATTGACAAATCCATGAAGACAGTGAACAATTGCACTCAGTAATCATTCATGATTAACAGTTTCTGATTAAGTGCCACGCTCATCAACCAGTGAGTGACTATCCACTAACAGGACATAATTGAAATTCCATTGAACCTCCAATGACCATCATGTGATGAAATAATTTGAAAAAAATTAAAAGACTTTTGAACCTGTTTTTGAAAAAAATTGACCTTTTTTTAAACAAATAGAAAATCAGGTTCAAGAAGTGGGAAGCTGAAATGACACTAAAATGACCCCTCTCCCCCACAATAAAAACCCAAAATTTTCCCCAATGTTGAATTCTATTTTGGGATACAGTATAGCTCATGATTTATTGAAAAATCAGTATAAAAATGATATGGAGGGGTTGTAATGAGTTTCAAAAAATTTCTTAGCCACACAAAAAGAGAAATAAAAGAAAAATTCAAACAAATACAAATAGAAAAACCCAACCCCACCAACCATAACTAGAAACAAGTTCAGTTATATTCCTAAACTGTTCATTCTTTGAATTTTTGTGAGCATACAAAAGATTTTATCAATGATATTTAATTAGAAGCATGATTAACAATGATGTGTCGTAGCATCACAATAAGACAAAAAACAGTGGGTGTAGCGAGTTTCAAAATGATGCTCAAAATAGTTTTTTAACTAATTATATATTATCAGTCTAACACTTAATAATGAAATAAAGTAAATTTTTCACAGGTTAGGGGAAGTCCCCCCCACATAATTCATAGTGAAATTAAGCAGGTAATTAAAAGTGTAAAAGGGAAAAACAATACTTCCCATAATTATTGGACTTTTAACACTGACTTCCATCGAAATATCCTCTTCAGTAGCTCTAGGTGGTTACTCCTCTTCATTAACCTAAAATATAAAATAGGTAAAATATGATTGCACTGTTTTATGTTCAAGATAAGTAACCCAAGGGTGTGAGTATAGAGAAATGTTATCGATATGATGCATTTGATTTCTCCCTTGGGTTTTCTTTTCCATGTTTCTGGTAGAAACCACTCTCTCTCTAAAACATCAATAGATCATGAGGCACCATCAAGCAGTTAAGAGGTTAAACTAGAGAACAATCAGCAGGGGTTAACATTATTAAAGAATAAAAACTAAAAGTAAAACAGCTAAGAAACCATGTGTTAGTTCCCATGAAACATTGAGTTTATAGTACTCATTTAGACTTGAAACAACCCATTCTTTCATCAGAGATATAGAATCCAATACCTTTTGATTCCCTTCAAACAAGTGCTCTATCCTTTGACTATTGACTAAGAAAGGTCGATTCTCTTCTCCAACTAGCTCAACAGCTCTATTAACCAGGACTCTGGAAATGGTAAAGGGTCCTAACGACTTGGTCTTAAACTTTCCTGAAACTACTTAAATCCAGAATTGAATAACAAGTAGATGACATGTTTTCCCAAAGATTATATTATGTTTTGACATCCTTATATGAGTCTTATACGTAGTTCTATAGGCCCAAAGGGCCTCATCTAACTTCCTTGAATAGTTTTTTCTAAAGCTAGAAATTTTTTTCTCCAAAATCTATTTCAACTCTCTATTTGAAACATCTTATTTCCCACTAGACTATGGGTGGTAAGTCATTCATGTCCTATGTGAGAAGCCATACTTCTCTATGAAACACTTGAACTTATAATTCTTGAAGTGATTCCCATTATCAGTGATGAATAATCGAGGTACACCGAACCTGGAAAAGATATTTTTCTTGATGAATTTCACAACACTAGCAGTTGAATTGTTAGACAGAGCTACTGCCTCAACCCACATGGAAAAGTATTCCACAACATCCAAATTGTACACATTCCCATAATATGATGGGAATGGTCCCGTGAATTCCAAGTCCCACACATCAAATATTTCAACCTCCATAATTCCTTTTTGGGTTAGTTCATGCATTCTTCCAACATTTCCCAAACTTTAACATTTTTCAAAACTAATAATCAAGCTCCTAACATCATTAATCATTATTGGCCAGCAGAAACTAGCATGTAGGAACTTTTGAGTAGTTCATTCACCTCCATGGTTTCCACCCAAAGGTGATGAATGAATGATCTCAAGTATGGGCAAAATATCATCCTCTTCTACACATCTTCATAAAATCTCATCAACACATCTCTTAATGATAATTGGGTCATCCTAAATATAATATTTTAGCCCAGATATAAACTTCTTCCTCTAGTTATGTGATAGATCCTTGGGCATGAATCTAGCTACCAAAAAGTTGGCATAGTCTGCAAACCAAGAATACTGCTGCACAAAGGCAGTAATCAATTGTTCATCAGGAAGAGAAGTTTTGATCTCTCTTTGTTCTTTACTTGGTGTATTGGGAAAATGGGACAAGTGATATGAAACTACATTCTCAGCCCCTTTCTTTTCCTTAATCACTAAATCAAACTCTTATAACTGCAAGGTCCACCTCATGAGTCTGGGCTTTGAGTCCTTTTTATCCCGCAAGTACATTAGGGTTGAGTGATCTGTGAAAATTATGATCCTTGATCCTATCAAGAACTTTTAAAACTTTTCCAAAGAAAACATCACAACATCCAACTCCATTTCAGTGGTAGAATAATTTTTTGGGAATTTTCCAGTATCTTGATTTCATAGTAAATAACACGTAGTTTCTTATCCTTTATCTTCCCTAACACAGCTCCTACTACAAGTCCACTAGCATTACACATCACCTCAAAAGGAACCTACTAGTAAAGAGTAGTAATTATTAATGAAGTGTTCATCTTCTCCTTGAGCAGATAAAAGGCCTATATACATTTCTCAACAAAGAAAAGGGTTTTTTCCTAACCATTTGGAAGCACAAGGGTCTAGTAATCATAGAAAAGTCCTTAATGAACCTCTTGTAGAACCCAGCATGATCCAAGAAACTTCAGATTCCATTTACATTTTCAGGTGGGGGAAACTTTAGTATAACCTCAAATTTAGCATTATTGACCTCCAACCCATTCTCAGAAACTGTGTGTCCCAAAACTATGCCTTAAGTGGCCATGAATTTTTACATTCCTAAGTGTAAGACTAAGTTGGTCTCTTGGAACCTTTCTAAAACGAGTTCCAGATTTTTCAGACAGTTCTGAAAGTTATTTCCAACAACATAAAAATCACATATGAACACTTCAATTATCCTTTCAGTCATGTCTGATAAAATAGTCATCATGTACCTTTGAAAAGTGGAAGGATCACCACACAAGCCAAAGGGAATCCATTGTTAGGCAAATATCCCCAATGGATAGGTGAAGGTGGTTTCTCTTGGTCCTCATTTGAAATGGAAATCTAGTTGTAACCAGAAAAACCATCAAGAAAGCCAAAGAAATCATTACTTTCGAATCTCTCTAACATTTTATCCATAAACAGCTTGGGAAAGTGATCCTTTCTTGTGGCAGCATTCAAATATCTGTATTCTATAGAGTCGATTCATTTATTCACTGCTCTTTTCTGAATTTTCTCATTCCTTTCATTAGTAACCATTGTCACTCCACTTTTTTTGGGTACCACTTGGACAATTCTTACCCAGGGGCTATCAGAAATGGGAAAAATTATTCCAGCATCAAGAAACCTAATAAATTATTATTGCACAACATCTTTCATGTTTGGGTTGAGTATACTTTGGGATTATACTCTAGTCTTATATTTAGGTTCAATGGTAATTTTATGAATGAAAAATTCTGGACTTATCCCCTTGATATAAAAAATCGACCAGCCTATGACGGACTTGTACTTCTTCAAAACACTAAGCAGATTTTTCTCGTGAATCACCTCAAGGTTGGATGAAATTATCACAGGAAGGGTGGAATTTTCTCCCCAAAAGGAATATTTGAGATGGGAAGGGAGGGGCTTGAGTTCAATGGTGGGTGGTAACTTACCTGAGGGAAGACTCTTGGGCCTAGGTGACCCAAGGTCTTCATGCTGCCTCTTGAAGAAGGCAGTAGAGAAATATTCTTCCTTGTAACTAGAGCTTCCAAAAAAAATCTCCTCAAACATAGAAACCTCTCTCAAGGTAAGAATGTGATCTAATAAAAACTCATCTAAGTTAAACAAAAAATATCCCTCATACTCCTTAAAATAAATCTCTCTTCTTACTTGAGATGATCCCCATTTAATCAGGAGTAGGGATTTAAGGTTCACTAATGATTTTGTCTATAATTATTAGAAACTCCTCTTACACCTTATAAACAATAATCCTAGAAACTAACATATCGTCTTTGGGGAAGATTGGGTGTGTGGGTTCTTGGATTTTCTTAAAAACATTGAATTCTTCTTTCTGTTCACCAAAAATGAAAATCAGTTTCCCCTTTGACACATTTATCATAGCTCCCCCTATGGCTAGAAAGGGCTTACCAAGAATGATAGGAACCTCCTGGTCACACTCAATATCAAGGGTAAGATAGTAAATAGGAAAAAATATTTCACCTACTCCCACTAACAAGTCATTGACCCTACCTACTGGAAGAGTAATGGACCTATCAGCAAGTTGTAACATAATAGTTGTGGTTTGGGGAACTCTTAATCTCATGTGTTGAAAAAGTGACAGGGGAATCAGATTAATACGAGAACCCAAATCACACAAACAATTAAACTAACCACCTCTATACCCAAAGGTTAAAGGGATGAAAAATCTTCTTGGGTCCTAGAGCTTAGGAGGTATTCTATTCTACAAGACTTCACTACACTCCTCTTTTAATCTATGGGTGGAAAATTATTCCAATGTCATTTTGTTTTAATAGATTTTCTTGAGTGATTTTAGATATGACAGTCTTTGAATAAATTTTACCAAGAATGGGATATCAATTTTCATCATTTTAACCACTTTCAAAAATTTAAATAGTTTAGAATCGGGAATTGGCTTCTTAATTCTTTGTCAGAAAGGGATCGTAAGGGAAGAATTCTTCAAAATTGGGGACATCTCTACAGCCTCCTCTTCAAAACATTTGTTCCCATTATTTTCTTTGTTTTTTAAGACATTTTCTTTGGTATTTTATGCTGGAACAGTAGAAAATGGAGGGATTCTAGTGGTGCAATCCTGTTTTTAAAATATAGGTTTTTCAAATTTGAGTTCTCCACTTCATCTAGTTTCTCATTTTCGGCATTTTGGGGTTCAATATTAGGATATTAGTGAGTTTTGAGACCACTTATGGTTGTCACATCCATGGAATTATTCTTAGGATTGTCTTTATTGGTGCCGAACAGCCTACCCTTTTTATTATTACTAGCATCCCTAGCCAACTACCGCATTTGAATTTCCAATTTCTTCATTCTAGCATCTATTTTAACATTATAATAATAATGTTTTGTCTTTTTTTTCATCAATCCTCCCTATAAACTGATGGAACATGTCTCTCACCTCATCTTTTGAGTTGGATGAATCAACCTTAGGTTTGGGTTGGGGTTGGAATTGCTGCCTCAGAGGCCGCTGGAATCCAGGAGGGGTAGTAGGCCAGAGGACTCCCTACTCCCTCCCTGATAGGTTTAGAGGGTTCATATACCCCCGGATTGTAGGTATTGTAAAAAGGTTCTTCCCTTGGATGCATCCAAGGTCCATAGCCAGGAAAGCTGGCACTCTCATGAGGCTGGACAAAAATATCAATGTTTGGAAATTGGGTTTGAGAATGGTCATATATGTCATAGTGGTGGCACTGCTCCTTAAGGGTATGATGTGGGTTCAATTAAATAACCCAATATCTTTGGCTTCATATTGAGGATCATGGGTGGTTTCCTTTATCACATTGGATATCCTCCTAGAGCACATGTGCCATGAGTTTTGATCTATGGTAGTAAATATTTTTTTGAGCTCCTCAGCAGTCCTATCACTAAAGTCTCCTCCAGAAGACTGGTCCACCATGGTTTGGAGGTAAAGGGTGAGACTATTATAGAAGGTGTCCATGAGGAATTGGGGTATACATTGATGGTTTGGACACTAGCTAGGAAATCCTATAAACGTATCCCAGGCTTCATAGAATAGTTCTCCTTCACCCTAAATGAATATAGTTTTTTGTGACTAATTTTAGATTTCAAAATCCTATGATATAATTTCATTGTGAAATCATAATAAACATGATCCCATGTGACAAAGAAATATTCTTCTAACTATTGAAACAAAGACCTAGCATTTCCATTAAGGCATAAGGGTAACACTCTCAGTTTATGCTCTTCTTCAATGATACCCCTAAGTGGTATCTCCTGGACACTATAGTTAAAGGATCTAATGAAGTCAAGTGAATATTCACTAGGAATTACATTGAATATAGGCAGGTGAATAAGCATGGATTTCTTTATTTAGTAATTCCTGGACCTATGGGAGAGTCTAATGCATGAAGGATTACAAGACAACTAAGGTAGAAAGAACTCTCTAGAATTGTGCCTCTCTGCTATCTCATTTCCAGGTGGGTTCATCATTCTAGGTTGGTTCAAATTCTCATGAAGTTGATTATTCATGTTTTCATTTTTATTACCCTATATTTTGATTTTGCCTTTGTTATTTTTCACTTCCTTGAGGTGCTTATCAATTTAAGAATTACTAGGTAATAGGTATTCAGACTTAGACTTGGTTTGCATGCAGGAGCTTCACAATTGTTTTTGAGTTTAAATTTTCTTTTTTTAGATATTTTTCATATTTTTTTATTTTTTTATTTGTGAATTTTTGTTTTGTTTTATTTTATCACACCTAGCCACTCTAGAAACATCGCAAAAATATTCACGCACGAGCGTTGTTGGGCACAAGCAAAAAACTAAAAATTAAAACTTACTTACTATTTAGAACAGTGGCATGGCAGGGTTGAACCATAGGGAGGCCTAATTTTGTGCTTGGTGATCCAAAAAAAATAAAATAAACAAAAACACACACAAAAACAAACAAAATTAGTTGGAGGTGGTGAAGGTGAAGTGGTGAGTGCATGGAAGTAGACAAGACAGCAAGAAAGCTTGTGGTGAAAATGGACAATAGATGATTAGGGGAAAATTCCACTGGCCAATTCGATATTTCTTGGCCTTGTTTATGCACTAAAGTTTATGAAATATGGGTCAGACTTAAGGTTACTAGCCAGAATTTACATATGGTCAGTTTGTGATGAATGTCAGATGTCACTGGGGTCAAAATGTTGGTTGAGTTCTGTGTATCTCTCTCATCTGAGAATGATTAACTTGTCAGTGAAATCCTCAGATTGAAAAAGTTTTCTTTTAGATTTCAAAAAATTGGATTCCACTCATCCTTGTTGTTTTAAAAATGAAACTATCCCATAATCAGTGAGAGAGATGATCTAGAAAATGATGCAATGCATGAATCAGAGTAAATAAATATTAACTAGCCAGCATAATCCCCCCAAAGGAACTTAGCCGTATATAATGGTTGGATTTAATGAAAAAAATATAATAAAAATCATTGAATTCCATGTTGAAATAAGATTTATAAAAACAGATCACAAGGAAAATAAAGATGTTCATCTCCCTGCTTGATCTCCCGAAGGCTTTAGTCCCTACTACATGATGGTGGATGTGACGTTGGAGTTCATACGATGTCCCACCCTAGGAATCAAGGTATGAAATGTTGATCTACTACTATGATGCCTCCAATATGATCCAGATGGAAATGGTGAAGACTCTGGGGATCGCTGAATGGTTATGGATGGATGATTAGCAATAATGATGTCCCCCTCAAGAAGTGTTGTCTAGTCCTGCAGAATGATGATGAACCCATAATCGAAGTCTTTGGAATGTCACCCGAGGTGTTCCCTATCCTCCACGTGGAATTTGTACAGTTCAAATTCTTATGTCCTGGTCACTGGAGCAGTTCCTCCTAACTGAACGAGTGGGTTGCATGCCAAGACACAACCATCCCACTTCAAAAAAATGCTCGTGAGTCATTTGAAAAAAAAATTAAACAAATATATAAAAGTACTATATATTATATCACAACATTAAAATACATATTAATATATATATATATTATAATATATATTTTTATTATGAGTAATATATATTTTAATAAATATTATTATTTAATTAATACATACACTATTATGATATATTAGAAATTAATATTATACATATAAGCTTATATACTTTTATTAATATACCTATTATTATTATTATTATATTATATATTATATATAACAAATAATATATATATTTTATTTTATTTTTTAATAAAATAAAATAAAAACTAAAAAATTAGATGATTAATCGAGGGGGAAGGGTTCGGTAATGGGTTGTGCGAGAGGAGGGGAGCAGCGGCTCAGAGCAATTATAGTGTGGCGGGGTCTAGTTTGCATGGATTTTAATGACAGTGGTGAGGTGCTGGGGTCACAGTTGGAAGGGGTCCGACAATTGAGATGTGCTTAGCTTTGTTCGGGGATGGGTCATGGGGTTTGGGAGTGGCACTGGCGACAAGAAGCAGGGAGGCGCAGCGGAGAGGGCTTGTGGCAGCTGGCGAGGCAGGGGTTGAATGGAGACGTGGGTTTGTGGT
Organism: Viscum album; assembly: GCA_963277665.1. Classification (NCBI taxonomy): domain Eukaryota; kingdom Viridiplantae; phylum Streptophyta; class Magnoliopsida; order Santalales; family Viscaceae; genus Viscum; species Viscum album. The sequence continues at coordinate 35,764,738 of OY728157.1, read as the reverse complement.
GGCTTAGGGTAAGGATTTTGGGAATTTAGATCTCCAGTTTTATTTTGGGAATCTATGTTTGGTTTATGTTTGTTCTTGATGGATTTGTTGTTACTGCACCTCCAATCTATGGTTGAATTTGTAATCTATTGTATATTCTGCTGCGAGATGCTTTATGTTGTTTCTTTGGATTTGAGATGCATTGGTTTCTACTATACAATTTGTGTGTTGTGCAGGAAGAAGATACAGGAGCAGAGGTTTTGGGAGGGTGATTGTGGGTTGAGGCAAGATGGTGGCCCCTGTTCTGAAATGGTTCCATAGTGAGATGTGGTGATGGTGTCACCATGAGTGGTGCTCATGGTCTTACTATGAGTGTTTCTCACAGTCTCACCATGAGTTGGTTCTCACGGTCTCACCCTGAGGTGGTGCTCATGGTCTCACCATGAGGTGGGTGATACGGTAGCAACATGGAGCAGTGTGGAACGGTGAGATGTGTCGCCGTAATCTGCCAAACAAAAATTAAATTAAATAAAAATTAATACAATTAAGAATGGATTAATAAATTAATCAATTAAATTAAATAGAATATGATTAAAAACTAAATAAATAAAACAATATTAAATTCTAAAATTAAGTATCCTTTATTTAATAGAATTAACATATTTGTATTAAAAATTATAAACAAATTAATTTTAAGAATAATTTAAAGTAATTATAGTTACATTCTTTAATAAATTAATTATCCAATTAATTGATTAAAGAATTAAGTGAATTAAATAATTGAATAAAATTACATTGTTAAAAACCAATTTAATTATTTAAAGTAACGTGAGTTATTTTTTTTCTAATTAAAAATAAATAATTGCTTGAATTAATGAATTGATAAACTAACTAGAATAAAAGAAAGAAATAAAAGTGAAATTCAAAGCAATTGATTTAATTTAAGAATTATTTAAAAATTACAATAATACACATTAAAATTCATGATTTAAACTAAAATATGTATTTTACAAACTAAGAAAAAAATCATAACCATTATCAATTATTTAATAAAAAACATCGTTTTGGAATAAAAAAAGTCAATAAAAATATATAAATGTTTTGGCAAAGAAAGTGAAAACACTAAAACATCAAAATGTTTCCTTTTTTATAAGGGGTTAATATATAATAGTTTTTTATAATTCTCTAAATCTATAAACTAAAAATATCCTCAAAATGTAATAAAGTGAAACCCTTATTATAAACCATGTATATGTGGGATTTTTAAATTATATGGTGTTAAAGTTGTTATTAGATGAAAATATTAGATAACTTTATTGGTTAAAATGATTTAGATAAGAATATTTTTGGAGTTTTAGATACCATAATGGGTTAATATGTCTAATTTTTATCATAATTTTAAAGTCATAGATACATTTTTAGATGTTTTATGTGATGGTAGTACTTTATGAGACATTTATGGAGTTTTAGTAACTGTTTGAGGTATGTGTAACCCTTATATTTAACTGATCCATTAAAAGTTAATAATTATAATATAGGAATGGAAATTTAATCTTTAATATTCAATTTTTGGAGTAAGAGATGATATATAAATGGAAACTAGTCTAAGCACAAATGGAAACTGAAATTCCTCTGATGGAGTGGAAAAGAATCAAGTATATATATTTTCTTAAAATGGTTATCTCAATAGGAAAGTAATTTCTCAAATATATCATGTCTTATGTGGAATGTAACACTCTACTATAAATTTAGGCTTTCATAAACTCATCTATAATTATGATTCATACAAATGTATACCATTTTATAAAATAATAGTTTTCTTGGTCTTGACCTTGAAAATAAAGTTGGTATAAAAATTTATATCTGATTTTATTACAATGTTATGGTAAATTAATTTTGAGAGAATAAAATTAAAATATTGAGGATGAAATTTATTTAAAGTTAGGGAACTTAACACCCCAATATTTTATTTTAAAAATAATATTATGTTCAATTTTATGCTCCATATGAAATATTGAGCTTAAACGAACCATGATATATAAAAAATATTATTTTTTAAAAATGATTCTAATAACATATCCCTTTCTTTGGCGGATATGAATATAAAAAATCATAATTTGATATACATATATATATATATATATGTATATATATATAATTTTTTCCAAAATAAATTTATTAATGCATCTTAAATTTATTATTAATTGGTTGGAAATGAATAAAAAATCATATGAAGGAAAATGAGATATTTTTCATAAAACTTTTTATATGTTCTTAAATTATTTTTTCCTTTATATATTAAACTAATAACTATATATAAATTATTATATTGAAATAATTATATTATATATTAAATTTACTAAGTTAATATTAATTTAATTATGGTTATTAGGAAATAAATGACAATAATTTCATTTTATTCTTCAAAAATGCATTTTTCTCAAAAATTGTTTTTATTTTATTTTTTTGTGATATTATGATTAATTTATACCACTAATAATTATTTACTTGTTAAAATAGATATAATTTTTGAAATAAAAAATTTAAAATGATCTTAATATAATTTTTTTGGATTTTTTTGAAAAGTTGTATTTTTCCAGTGAATAATTAAAAATACAAATTTTCCAAAAAAACATTCATTTGTTTAATTTTAATCAAAGTAATTTAAATGTTTCATTGGTTTTGGATTTTTTTTACAGTTACATATGTTTTATTTTATAAAACAAAATACAATTAATTCAATTGTAATAAACATTATATATGATTTTGGTATAAAATAATGTTTATGCTTAAAATAGATATTTTTCTAAAACTATTTTTCGTTGAATTTATTTAAATTATAATAGATTTATTTTTTATAACTCCTAAGAACTAAATATTATAAAAAATATTCAATATTTATAATTATCATGTTAAAATTATGTAATATGTTCCATTTCATTTTTAGTCATAATGATTATTAAATATGCTAAATGTTTATCACCACAATAAAATATTTTACAAGTATTTAATCAACGCTTAGAGGTTTTAAAAACAAAAAAACATCATTAAATGGTTTTATAAGGTTATTCTCAGTATCCCATGATATTAAAATCATTAATGGTGGAATTTTGAGGCACATTCCATGAATATGAATTCCCTTTTTATCTTAATATAATTACATTCCCAAAATTGTCACTCTCCTTCACTTAATATATTTCCCTGATAAGAATATAGAGATAAATGCTATATGAATTAATATTTATGATAAAATTGAATATAAATAAAAAATATTTGTGATAATAATTTATTTTTACTTTTTGGTGATTTTATAATTACCTAAAACGTTTCCGCAATGCTAATGCAGTGCTTGTTCAAGAAGTATAAAAATTAAATAAATTATTTTAATAAACATTAACATTATTATTATTTGGATGAATTATGGTTTCACAAGAATTTATTGAATACTTATAATGAATAAATTAATTTTAAATATTTTATATTTTAATTAAATTGTTATTTTTATTATTTTAAAGTCAAGATATATGAATAGTCTTGAAAATGACCTTAAATGGTATTTAATTATTAAAATTTATTTTTAAATAATTATAAAATTATAAAAATAATATATTTACTCAACTATATTGGAAACTATTTAACATATAATTCATGGTTCATTTAAGTTCCATATTATATTTTTAAATTTTTTTCATGACCCTTAAATAGTGAAAAATGTGTTACAATGCTCATGGTTAAAGTGGGTCAATGAGATGGTTAAAGAAAAATATAATGTTTGAAATGACACATAAAACTATCTAAAAATTATTTTTTGATTATATTTCGACATTAACCTCTTTACCAAAGAATATATTGTGTTTTTGGGTTGTTTTACATCTGTTTGGATCATATTATATATTAATATTTCATGTATTTATATGTTTTTCCTCCATCTCACTAATAAAAGGGTACCCCCGCTCTTCTCTTCTTCACACATACCGAGCTATTTATCTTGACCAAAGTTTATTTCTTATTCTCCCCCATTCAAATCAACTTTAACCATTATAAAATGATAAAATTATTATATTACATATAATAAAATTTTATTATTCTAATGATACTATAATGACTCTTAATTTTTCATGTATTACTTTTGGATATTATATGGATTATTTGGAGCTAGATGCTGAGATGGTGAGAGGTTATCAGGTATTGTGAGCCCAAAATTAATTTTTAAAATATATTAAATATATTAATTATATTAAATATCACACAACCAAAGCCCACCTAAAAAATTGGATTAAATTCTAAATGGTTTTTTGAGTTAGAAATCAGTAGTCGTTGTTGAGTTCAGAGTGTGGGTTTTACCCAAGGTGAAACTTAACCATGGAGCATGTCAGATGTTTGGGTTGAGCATAATTATGTCAATATTATTAAATAAATAATATTTTTTATTTATTTTATTTCCATTATTCTCCATAACCTTGAATAGTCTATAAAAATGTTTTTATATCTTAATTTTGCAGTCATCTCTATAACCCTGTAAATTGAGAGATATCCTTGGAGGGGAGAATTCTTGGAAGGTGACATCAGATTGGGATTGAGGATCATTGTGTTATCGTAATCCAATGATCTCACCAATGATAATGATGTGGGTTCATTGTTAATCATTTATATATATATATAATGAGGTATGATTTTTTTTGGATTTAACCCCATAAAATTATTCCTATGACGAACACAAATAAATCAACTAATGAATTAATTTTTGGATTGAGTGTATTACGTGTATGGGATTGATATTATCCAAGATTGGGTATTTATTTGATAATTATATTATCATCTATTTTTTCCTCATTCTAATAGAATTTAATCGAGGCTAACATGAACATTGAATGAGGTATGTTCCTTAAATTTGTGTGTAATGAATCCTCCCCTCATTCTTCATTAATCACAGGCAATCCCTTTGGCATGTGGGTAGATGAATAATTATAATCAATCATTGCACACCTGTTTCTTGGTGAAATGCATTGATACTATAGATATTTATTTGTATTGATGAAGATATCGATCTAAAATAATGGATTAAAACTAATCTAAGTTCTTCACTTGGGTTTTGTCGTGTGGTGACCAGGAGATTCGATGGAAGGGTTTTCTATGTGATTTAGTGGTTGGATTTAGGTGAGCGGTGATGTAAAGGCTTGATCAAACATGTTACCTACAAACCGATGTGATTCATGTCCAGATCAAGGGTTGCATGAGTGTAGTACAATGTATGAACTAGATATAAGATTATATAAAATAATAGGTTACATGATAGGTTATTCATAATAATAGGTCATGTGTGACCCCCTGTGTGGTCTTGGGTTTTAACATAGAGATAAGTATCACATGTTTTGTGAATCAGTCACATGCCATGTGATCCATTCCTGGAGTCTCATAATGTAATTTATAAGGTACATAGACACATACATGGCCATATAAACATTGACACATCCCGAAATACAGTGACACGATCAAAAGTAAACGAGCTCGGATATGTCGTGTACTCAGACACTGACATGGTAATGGGCTATGATACACTGGTAGAACCTTGTTCCAAAGGGAAAATTGTGTACTTCCATTACACATTGTGTGATCTTTCAAGGATGTATTGGGAAAATTTTACACTTTATCTTGGACAATTGTTAGGGTGTTTTTCCTTGATCTGTTCCATGAGGTTTTAGTATGGGTTAGTGTCCTATACATAGGATGTAAATCCACTAAAAGGAACATTAGTCTTAGATAAAGTTGTGAGAATCCCTCCTTGAGGCCCGAAGTGAGATCCTCAATCATTATCATTTCCCTAGGTGGTGTTCTTAGTATAGTTGTGACCAAAAATACATAGGCATTAATCCCCTGCATAGAGGGTTTATTCTGATTGGGTTTTTATTATACCCTATGGACTTGGGTGTTATCCCAATCTGTGTGTCAATTTCTTCAAAATTCTTGCATATACTTATTATGGTGACAACTAAGATCATGACATATCGGTTAGATGTCATCAGTTCTATCTGACTTAGAGAGTGTGTTCACCCAGAAAAGAGTTATATGTTACCTTCAAGTACTAATCCTAGAATATAAATACGATTCTAATATTACCTTTAGATTTTGTTCCCACTCTGAGTATATCTATATATTCTTGTCATATATGTTATTTAAATATACTTATGATGAGATGAATATAATTCTTTATGATTTGTTCTTAGGGATTTTAGGGTGTTCTACTGGGAATTTCTATACTCACCCCTTCATGGGTATTCCCCTCACGTTTCATGTCTTATGCAAAAAAATGACCTATTAATGGATATTTGGAGGGACACAAACTAGGAGGAGATTAGTGATCTAGATAGATAGAGGTGTATTCTGGTTTTTTTATTGATACTTTTCCTCTCCTACAATGTTGGTTAGACTTGTTTTAAGGTTATTTTGGTGGGATTATATTGGGAACTTTCTTTTCTAGTGTTTTTTTATACTCTGGTGGTGGGATTTTAAATGTACGAATGGATGGTTATTGGTTATTTTACATTTTATCATTGAATGTTCTTGGATATTTGTGTGTGTGTTTATGTACATTAGGATAAGGCCTCCCATGTGTGTGATATTCCTACCCAGTGCTAGTCACTAACCCATGACCTATTGTAGGTGGGTATAGTGTAGTCACAGATCAATCCCCATTAGGATAGGTTGTGAAATAGTTGTTTCATAGGATTCAGTTATACCCAAGGATCAGAGTCTTTCAGATTGGTTTGGGTTTTATGGAAATAGTGTTAAGTGTTTTGAGTACATATTTTAGGGAAGGGACTCTGGAGTTCGTGCATAGGCCAATGTATATATACACCGAGAATCAGATCACCTACCTTTCGACTTTTTACATGTATAAATTGGTTTTAGGAAAAAAATTGGTTAGTGAATCATATAGGAATGGGTTGTGGTTTCCATTTCATTCTTGATTCATCTCTCCAAATATACTCACTGATTGTGGTATAAAATTTTCACTTCAAAGGATTCCTCTGTGACATTTTATAGCTCAGGTTCAGCAATAGGATCACAAATATGATCCCTTCAATGATGAGTCTTTGATACGGGGGCCTATTCCGGATGTTTTTCCTCTAAGTGGTGCACCAGTATTACCAACACCTATCAATTAGTAGATGTTACAGATAGTACCAGCAAAAATGGTGTGTAGGCTGAGTTCACTTCATGAATTTCAATGACAATGACCCATTATGTTTTAAGGAGAGATTTAACCATAAGCATTTGAGGATTGGATTGGGGAGATGAAGATATTCCTACATATGGTTTGGAAAAAATTAGACCAAATGGTTATGTTAGTAGTAAACCTTATATGTGGATATACAAGACTATGGTGGGGTTTAGTGCCCAGTCATACGATGATGAAACCCTTTCATGGTTAGAGTTTGAGAACTCTCTCAAATAGAAGTTTCTTATATCTAAATTTAGGAACGGGCACAATCATGAGCTTTTATAACTTTAACACAGTATTATGATTATGGTTGAGTATTCTTCAAGGTTCACTAACCTCTCTCTATAATCGATATATAGGGATTGAAATCAATTATTTTAGTCTTATAAATTCAAGTGAGACTATTCTAATACATAATATCCAAAATGATACCATTATTAATTCCTACCTATGTTGGGGTGCCAAAGTATTCCATGGTGGTTGATATTTTCCTAGCTAGGAAGATGTAATTGTTTGGTTCTGGTAGTGGGAACATAGGGATAGTTAATTCAATAGTAGGAAGCTAACAACATACATGGGGACCTGAATGTGAAAGTCATTTTAGGAGGATATCCTAGGATAGAGGTTTTATGGTTCAAGGATCACATGATGGATCTAGTCATCCTAGAGAGAGGTGGTGCTACTCTTTTTTTGGTGGGGGAAATCTCACATGATATTTTCTGACTCTCTATTCAGATGATATAGAGAAAATGGATGGGCCACCTAAGTAGAGGTAGTGGTAGGAGAAGTTAGTTCCACCAGATGGATAATGTAGAATAGGAGTTTGGGTAGCCACTAGAGGTGGTATATGTATTGACATGTTAACATTGTCACCCCCAGATAGTCCCCGATATTCTTATAGAGCATGTGGTTATGGGAGAGAGAAACTATAGGTGGTATATATTATGACCCAGAGGCTCCATGGATGATATAAGGTATGATATGTGTCTTTTATAACATAATAGTATTACTGACACAATTCATATTAATTCTTTTAATTCCCCTTCTTTGGTTCAATACTTAGAGATTCTATTTGATCCTTTGGCTCGACCCTTATGCTTGGAGACTACTACAAGATATGAATCAGTGATCCCACACTTTTTTTGATGGTGTTTCATGAATCTTGGAGGTGAGTGTTTCTTTTGCGATAACTTTTTAAAAGAAATGAGGCCATATGAAGACATTTTAGGTATGGATTGGTTATCCACAGTTCATACATAGTTATACTATTTTAGGTAGAGAATGTAGTGTTTCCACAATAATTGGATGAGGATTTACATTATGGGTGAGAAGAAAACCCAATAATGTTTGGATAGACGCATTCATAGGAGGGTGAAGTTGATTACATACCAATAGGCCAGCATGACCCATGGGGTAGTGAATGTTATGAGTTTTTAGTTTCATTCAATAGTGGTGGAGTACAAGGAAATTTTTCAAGGTGAAATTCCTGGCTTACCACCTCACTAAGAGATAAACTTCTTAATTGATATACACCCTAAGATTGATTTAATATCTACACCAGTATATGGTATTTCTCATGTATATCATCATGAGCTACATGTGTAGTTTGAGGAATTATATAGGAAAGGATTTCCAATACCAGTGTTTCACCCTAGTTTGACTGAGTGTTGTTCACTAAGAATGTGTATGGTAGCTTGAGGTTGTGAGTGAATAAACATATCCTAAACCAAGTGACCGTAAGGAATAATTATCCACTACCAAGAATCGATGACCTCTTTAATCAGTGGATAGGGACATGATGGTTCTAAAAGATTGACCTCATATCATACTATCACCAAATATGAGTATAAGGTAAGGATATAACAAATAAAGCATTTAGATGATTCTATGGTCATTATGAATATTTTTTGTGCCCTTCAGTATGACGAACTCCCTATAAGTGGTAATGGGACACATGAACCGGATCTTTCAATATTTCTTAAAATAGTTTTTGTTTGTCTTCATTGATGGTATCCTAGTGTACTTAGTATCTGAGGATGAGCACATGAGACACATTAGGATGGTCCTAGATGTACTCTAAGAAAACCATCATTATATAAATCTCTCAAAGTTCCAATCTTCTATTCAAGAGGTCCACTTTATATGAAATTTTATCTCATTAAATAGTGTAAAAGTGGACCTAAAGAAGGTCGAGCTACTATTAGATTGGATCCATCCAAGAGCATCATGAAGTTGTGGATCGTCTTTTGGTTGGTAGGATACTAACAAATATTTATACCCAATTTCTCCAAGATATCAACTCCCTTGAGAGTTTTTACTCAAAATGGGAAGTCATTAATTTGGATATATGTGTGCTAGTAGGATTTCCAAGAGTTGAGGTAGAGATTGAAGAGCCCTACAATCTTGATATTTACAAATGTGGGTGATGAGTATGTATTGTTCTATGAAGGATTAGGGATCAGGTTTGGTTGTGTTTTGATACATAGGTAAGTGGAGACTTCCTATGTTTCATGTTAGTTATGACCACATGAGTGGAACTACATGACCTAGGATCTTGAGTTTGCAATGATAGTATTCACACTAAATATGTGGAGACATTAAGTGATGGGAAAGAGGTTTATCATTTATTATGCCCATAATATTATCAAGTATATATTCTATCTGATAGGTCTTAACCTGAGGTGGAGGTGATGGCTAGTGTTCTTCTAGTATTATGACTTATAAATCATCTATATTACCAGAAAGGGGAACATGGTAGAATATTCTCTTAGTAGGAGATATTTTTTACACTTTCTGAGTGAGACATCAGATTTTTTGGCCTCATTATAGGTATCCTTTGTGGATGGGGATGGAGAACATTACCACCTATTGGTTGATGTTACCCCTCATCTTTTATAGTGAGTTGGGGAGGGACAATATGGGGATACTAATTGTGAGACCCTATGTACTCAGATATCCACATGACAATATCATGATGGATTTTCTAAATATGTATAAAATCTAATTATTGTTAGAGAACCGAATATGGTACCAGTGACGTTATGGGATGAGGTTCTGATAATGTTTCCAAAATATCCATTAGTGGTACATCCAGGTGTGGAAATGACTTACAGGGACCTTAGTTTTCAGTGATGGTGACTAGGGATAAAGAGGTGTGTTGTGGAGTTTCTCTCCCAAAACCTTACTTGTCAGTAAGTAAAGGCAGGGAACAAGGTTCTAGCGGGTGTAGCTCATCCTCTTGGAGAACCAGACTGAAAGTGGGATGGGATATCCACATATTTAATGATAGGGGTTCCCACAAATGTCTAGAGAACATGATTCTATCTATGTAATTGTATACTGACTCACCAAGTCGAATCACTTCCTAGATATTCAAGAGTAGATTTTAGTAGATAGCTTGGTACACCTCTATAGGCTTGAGATATTCTGACCCCATTGTGTTCCACCAATGGTCATTTCAGATTGTGATTCTGGATTGAAATCTCAGTTATAGAAGGGATTGTAGGGGGCCTTTATGACTCATTTGAATTTGAGCACTGTGTTTCACCCCCATACTGATCGTTAGAATGATAAGGCCATCTAGGTACTAAAGGATATGTTATGAGCTTTGCATGTTAGACATTGGACGTAGTTGGGAGGATTGCCTACCCTTGGTGGAGTTTGTGTACAACAATATCTACCATTCCACCATCAATACGGAACTGTTCGAGGTCTTATAAGGGATTACCTGTAGATCACCACTATGTTAGACCAACTTAAGAGATTCAACACTTATGAGTCAAAATTTGTTTAGAGATAAAATAGAGAAGGAATTGATCATATTGGAGAGGATGATGACTACACAAAGCTATCAGATATCCTATGAGAACTTATGACTGGGGCCATTGAAGTTTGAGGAGGGAAATCATGTGTTCCTAAGGTTCTGACATTTATGTTTGTTGTAGATATTTAGCTTGGGTGGAAAGATATCTTTGAGATTCATTGGCCATTTCTAGACACTTTTTAGATTCGGAATGGTTTATTACTACTTATCTCTACGTTCGTATTTGTACAGGGTACATGATGTCTTCCAAAAATTACAACTGAGGAGGTACGTGCATGACATGCCACACATTACCAACTAGGAAAATCTGAACATGAAAGATGGAGGTAATTTTGTAGAGAATCTAGTGGATATTGTAGATATATAGGAAAGTATCCTCCATGGATGAGTGATTCTTTTAGTGTGTGTTCGGTGGAAGCACAAGAATCTTTATGAGAGTATCGGGTAGTGTGAGACCCAGATGCATGCTCATTACGCACATCTCTTTTTTTAATATTTTTTTAGGATTTTTGGGATGTAAATACCAAAGGTGGAAAGAATGTAATGAATTTGATTTTTTCATGTGTTACTTTTAGATATTATATGATTTTTTTGGAGCTATCCACTAAAAGGGCATGAAAATATTAGGCCCGGTGAGCCCAGAATTATTTTGTGAAATATATTAAATATGTTAAATATCACATGTGTTCAGTTCTCATGAAAATGTGTAATAACTTCTATCATAGGATTTTATTGGAAATAAGAGTCCATGTTTGATTTCATAACCTAGGTTTTACCCTTGGTACAACATAACCTTTGATCACGTTGGAGGTTCAAGTTTAGCACATTTGTTTTTTTATTATGAAATTGATAAAATAAATTATTAATATTTTTTCATTTATTTCCACCATCCTATCACGGTCTGCAAATATGTTGTTATAATCAATATCTAGGGTTAGTCATATAACCCTTCAAATTGAAAGATAGTGTTGGAGGGTAGAATTCTTGGTGGGAGTCATAGGAACAAGATTAAGGATCAGTATTCTATCATAATTAAAGGATATCACCAACAATGATTATGTGGATTCATTATAAATAAAATATCAATCCATATCACGGAAGGATGTCTGTTTTATGTGGACTAATACCCCATTGAATTATTTCTATGAATAACACAAATCAATCAAATAAAAATTGATTCAAAAATCAAGAATATTTTGGTTATGTGATTGATATTTCCTAGGATTAGGGATTTATGTATTAACTATATTATCATTTCCAAATTTTTTTAATCTAATAGTGAAAATTTGAGGCCAACACAAACATTGTATGAGTTATTTTTCTCACATTTTTGTGTTACAAATCCACCTCCCCCCCCCATTCTTCATTCATTGCGGGTAGTCACTTTCGAACATGGTTCAATGAATACATGATAATCAATTATTTAGCACCCATTTCTTGGTGAAATAGAATGATACCATATATCTAGGTATATATTGATAACGAGATTGAGCTATGATGACATATCAGAACCCAATCAGATTTCTTCATGCAGGTTTGTTCATGAAGTGATTGAGAGATTTGATAGAAGGGTTTTCATATGTGATTCAGTAGCTATATTTTTGTGATTTATGATGGAAAGGATCCACTAGATGTTTTCCTTTATAACTGGCATGATTTGTGGCCGGATCTAGGGCTGGAGGAGTAGAAAATTACATGTGAAATAGATCTGAGATTTAGTAAAAAACCTTGTTACACGAAATGTAATTCAGAATTACACATCATTGGGGACCCTCACTATGCAGAGATAGAGTTTTGGCATAGAGATAAGTATAACACACCATGTGACTCAGTCACATGCATTGTGAAACTTTCCTGTAGGCTTGGTGTGTGCCTGGGAAGGTACATGGACATAGACATAACTAGCTCCACATGAGCATGACTGGCCATACACTAACATGGTTAGAAGTAAATAGACTCAAACATGATGTGTACTTGGAAACAGACATAGTCATGGTCCATTATGCATGGGTTGAACCTAGTGCTAAAGGGGAACTCCAGTGTTTCCTATACAAACAATTTACTCCTTCATGATGGATGGGATACCTTCTCCTCTTCATCTTGGATAAGTTTTTTCAGTGTATGTTCTCCTGATCCATTCCATGAGGGTTTAGTATGGAGTCACATTTTAGGCATAATAGGGTGATCCCCTCTGAGTAACTTTAGTCTTAAATGGATTTTTCAGAATCCCTCAATGATTCTTAGTGTAATATCCTATATCCTCATCACTTTCTTCTGTCAGGTTCTATGTATCAAGAAGAAAAATACTAAATAGGTGTTGATCCTCTATTTATAGTGATATTCAAGATTTTATTGTTATTATACCCCATGTACTTGGGTGTAATCCCTATATGTTTATTGGTCTCTTTAGACTTCCATCTTGTACTTCTTATGTTGAGGCATGATAAGTATAACATCTCATATATATGCCATCAGTGCTATCAGACTCATGCGGTGTGTTCTTCTAGATGAGTGATATATGGAATCTTCGATCCAAAATCCTCAGATACCAATATGGTTGTAATCTTACAAAGAGAATATGCGTTTAATTTGATTATATCTGGATTTTATTCATATATATACCATTGAAATATACCTCTGATGAGCTTACTATTATTCTTGATGTTATATGCTTAGTGATTTCAGGGTTTTTTATAAGGTATTTTTATACTAAAAAATGAATGGTCTTTGCCCACACGTGTTGTGTATTATGAAGATGGATGATCTTTTGATAGACTCCTAGAGGGACTAATATTAGGTGGATCTTATTGATCTAGAATTACCGAGGTGTATTCTAGTGGTTATATTTATATAAATTCTATCCTGGTTTTCAAGATGGAATTTTTTTCAATTTATTTTAGCAGCCTTGTATTTGGTCCTTCTTTAGATAATTTTTGTGTACTCTGATTGTGGATTTTATATGTATGCATACATAGTTATTTGATATTCTTTATTCAATAATTTTTTGGGATTGGAGATTTGTGTGTGTGTTTGTGTGTGTTTGTATAGGTATGTTAGGATAAGGCCTCCCATGTGTGTGATATGCCTACTAAGTACTGGTCGCTAGACCCTAGACTATTGGAGGATAGATTGGGGTTTTCATGGTTCAAGAACCATTGGGTTGGGTCCTAATAGGTATCAAATATCATTTTACATTCGATGGGAACTTAAAAAATCACTCATGTATACATGTGGACTACCACCTCCATGAAGTGATGTGTTTTATTTTCCAACACTACCTCGCATAGATGGTTATGAAGATTGAATTAATGAATGTATAATATTTTTATGATATTATTATGATTACTTAAAGATAAAATACTACTTACCTTTTACCCAGCAGAACAAAAGATCTTCCATCTTCATAAAAATGAAATTCATAACTATTTATGATTCTATGAAATAAAAATATTATCTACTTTATTTATTTTCCACCCAGTAGAACAATAAAAATTTCACTCATGCATACATAAGAATTACAATCTCTATGAAATAATGTAATTAATCATTCATGACTAACTTGGATTGATGATTATAAAATTTAATTTATTATATAAAAATTATAATTATTTCATGATTAATATTATGTATATGAAGTAAAAAATTGATCATTTTACATTGTTCTACCTACCAAAGTTATTTTTGGATTATGAACTGAATTCCCCCAAAACATATGACATGAACTTAATCTACATAGTAACTATATAAATATGGTAATAAATTAATTTAAATGTATTATAAGAAGGTAATAAACTTGAAAAAAATTCTTAATAAATTAAAATATTAATAAAATTTTATTATACATTACTTAAAGAATTTACACAGTGATTCAGACTCAGGGTAAGGGATATCTAATCTCAATTTCATATCATTAAGACTTCTTCCATTTTCTACACAGGTTTTATTTTTTGTGGTTTATATACTACCATATTGATGTATTTTATCATTAATTTACTTATTTTATATTGGTTTGAAACCAATTTTATAATTTTCTCATTCAATGTCCTTTTGATTCAAAAGTTTCCATTTTGCTAGGATATTTTCTTCAAAACCAGGTTTTAAAACTATCTATTCAAAATAATTCTCTTCAAAATATCTTTTCATTAAAATGTTTCTAAAATGTTCTTAAAATATTTTATAATAAATTTTTTAAATATACTAGACTTTTAAAAATGGTTTTAAAAAAGAACATTTTTATTTGTTTTTGGGATGAGTTACTTTTGACTCTTTTTACCAAAGTGAAAAAGAAATGTTGTTAACATATATAGAATGGATATATTTTCCCATAATCATATATTTTCATCATTATCCTAATTTCTATACAATTTTCCATTATTTTTTTAAGGAGGATACCTTTTCTATTATTTTGGTAATTTCTAGTTTTAAATTTTTTTCAAAATAAAGAGATATTTCTTCTCGTTTTTATAAAATAACTGAAATTGGTTTCACTTATGGGTTAAAATTAAATTTTTATGGTTTTTATGAACAAAAGTTAATGTTTTAAAATTTATAGATTTAAATTTTTTATGAAAATTGAATTTTAAAAAATGTTTTGATTTTAAGATATGGTGAAAAGTGAAATTTATTAATGGTTTTTATTTTAAAACATGAAACTTGGGAAGTATTAATAAAATGGGGAATAAGAAGTGAACCAAACCCCATATGAAACTATATCCATTATATAATGGGTGGGTTTGATAAATTAATCTAATGCATTGAGTAAAGAGATATAGATAACTATTTTATGTTATTCCTATGAGAACATGTACATATTTAATTAATCCTATAAAGTAGTATAGTTAACTAGTTTAATTTACTCCTAAGATAATGTTGGAATTGTCATATTAGGTAATTACATAATTAAATTATGATCCCAAATGTTTCCTACATGTTTTATATATACCTAATTTTTTTTTTCTGGATATATTTTTATTTCAAAAGTTAAACAGTGAGATTATTATTTCAGAAAATGTTTACGGTTTTTTAAATTGAAATGTCTATATTCATGGTTTAGCTTTTATGAATTATGATTTTTCCATTCTAATTTCACACAAATTATTTTTAAAAACATTTTTCTTTTATGTTTATTCCATGAGTAGGTAAATTACTATATTGATCTCAAAATTTTATTATGTAAAAATACAAAATTCAATTTTTGTTTTCATGAATTTAAATTTTTTAATGAGTTTATTTTTTTATATCCCTTATTATTATTTTTTACTCATACCATGTTTTCAAATGTTTTTCAAATGGACTATGGATGAGTATGAACTATTATTAATTCAATATTTTATTAAAGGAAATTTTATTTGAATGAAGTATGTGTGACATGAATGAAATAGGTTAACAAATTTAAGAATCCTATTTTTGTGGAAACAAAATAGACTTTGAGTGGAAGTGTCCAATTCATTTTGTAAGGGTTTAATATGTAATATTTTTTTCTTAATTCACTAAAACTCTAAACTGAACATTTCCTCATGATTTAATAATATAAATAACCTTATTACAAATCATGTATTTATGGATTTTTTAAGTTGTGGGGTGTTATGCATAGTGTTTTTCTAAAATGGGAGAGTTTGTATAATAATCATATCCAAATAATTTTAGATTGATTCACAAGTATTGTGGAGTTTTTAATGATTAAATTATATGATATTTTAGTGAAAATTGGTTATTTTTTAATATTCACTAATGTGTGTATAACACAACCAATTAATTGGGGACTTTGTTACCCATATTATGAGATAAAACATATATGGTGACGTTATTTTTTAACTTATGTTGAACCCATGATAATAGGTATCATTTGGTTTTGTATATTTAATTATTTTATCAAATTTTATCTTACCATTAGGGTCCTTTTATAAATCATTTTATGGTGTATTTTTGGGAAGGGGTCATTGAAGTGTTCAATGACTACTTATATAAATGAGATTCTATGTTAAAAGAGTTATAATGTATATATTAGTTGAGTGATGTATAAATATTGAGAATATTTTTATTTCTTAATTTAATGAAGAAACACTATAAATGGAATAATTACACACCTCATTTATGTGTAGAGTAATTCAAATATTTTTTTTCTCTATCCCTTCATATCTAAATGGAGGTGTTTTCATGTCATTAAATATTTAAAGGGGTCCTATAAAAAAGGAGTTATTTGTAATTTCATAGGTTGGTGTGTGTGTGTGTGTCTGTGTGTCTATGTGTATTATGGTATGAATCTTTTGGTTATTTATAATGGATTTACATAAAGATCATTTCTCTATGAAAGAATAAAAATAATAGTGAGCTACACATTTTATTGATCTTTATTTTATGTTTACATCATTCCACATCAAGGGATACATGGTTTTGGGTATTCATCCAATGTATTTTGAGTATGGAGGTTCCAATAAAATTATAATATATATACACATGATATACATGATACAAATACAAATATTTTATATCAGGTTATTTCTATATGTTTTCATGATTTTAAATAATTTAATTTATATATCACATGTTTATCAACCAAATTAACATGTCTTAATCATTTTAATGTGTATTTTCATATGTAATTAAAGTTCAAAATTTACATTCATAATAATAATTTAATTTATAATATTTAACAAATATACATATGTGTCTCATAAAACTGACACGTGAAACTATTTCATATAAATGATTAAAACCATTAAAATCATAAATCTCACAAAAGAGAACACACGGTGCAACAGGCATCCAACCCCATTATTTTAAACAAAATCATAGTCCTCGGTATAGTGGAAGTATAAACCAAAGTCCTACATACCATAGATCATTAAAAAAGAGTGATTTAAAGTTCTAAAATGATTTTAACTCCATTTATATAAAAATATTTATGGTGAAATATTTATTTTATAATTATAACCAATAAACCCCTAGCCTTGATTAAAATAAATTAAATCTTATATTATAACTTAAAATGAAATTCCTTAAATTCATGATATGGTATATTATAAAATCTATTTAAATAAATTATTTTGACATTAATATTATAAAAATTTGATATTCAGGAATAAGAAAATGATAAATTAATAAACTGTTTATAAATTTAAGCATGTGATATAATGAAAATTTCGTAAAACATGAATATAAATAGTTGATAATTAAAGAATAAGGAATTTACATAAAATATTAATATAATAATGTTAAATTTATATCAAATATGAAAACATCATATTTCTAATTAACATAATATATATATATGAACTCATTAATACTTAGAATATATATTTTATACAACATAAAATATTCTCATTTTAAATTTGTATGAACATTTCCTAATTAGAATGTAAATGATTTATATCATTTAAATATATCATATGTATATTTATTTATTTATTTAAATATTAATTTTATCAACATAAATTAATTTTATATGGTTTAAAAAAATTTAAAAATTAATAAATTAATATGAACATATCATATTATAAAAAAATATATGAATTTTAAGAAACAATATAAATGTTTATATTACCCTTATTTTATAATTTATAATCACTTTATAAATTACATTAAAAATTCATATAGATATTTTATATCAAAGTAATTAATTTTATACCACTTAAAAATGAAATTTAATATCTTTCTTAAAAATAACACACTATGGTTAAAACATTATTTTAAAAACATTAAATTGTAAAAAAACGATTATTCTTGTTTTCATGATGTTTGTGAAGGAAAAAAAATTAATATCATAAATAGATAGTAATTATAATATACTTAAAACATTAAATAAATATATAATAAAAAATAAAATCATGTAGATATAGAAAGGGTAGAAATTATACCCTCCCACATAAGGAGGATTTAGTAGACATTTTAACGCTAACATGAAGTGGAAAAGTAATTAGAAATTTTTTATAATTATATTTCCACTGGAAGATGGAAAACCCCTTGTGGATTATAAATTTTAATTTTTTATTGTTGAGTATTTTTATCCAAATAGGGTGATAGAAAAATGATGTCAAAGAAACCAATACCTACATTAAGAGAATCTATGAATGCATACAAAAAATATGTACTAACAGTACTACATATTCATGTTTCTCTTCTACACACAAATAAAAATTAAGAAATTAACACATTTTATATTTTTGACTAATTTATTTCTAAATATATACATGATAACCATATATTCCCCTCATTTATTCTCTCTATTTATTCTATAAATTGTAACAAATTCTAAATATTCATTATTCAAAAGATAAAATATAAAACATTTTTACAAAACTAATCATATCCTTATCATTTTAGTAATAGGGAAAGTTTTCAATTAGATGATATATATATTATAAATAATGAATGGGTACCTTGATATAATTGATATAGTCCTTAGATAGGACTATTGGATGGTTATCTGTGTCTATTAGATCTTTTGTGATGTTGTAAATATGCTTTGAGAAGTGTTATTTTTTAAATAGAAATAGCATAGAATTATTTTTAACACTCTCCAGTGATATTGGATTATATTTTGGGGAATATTAACCACCAAAATATATAAAAAATAATTCAAAGGTATCCGTAGTAGTTCCCGATTTCTAAGAAAAATTATTCAATAAAAATTGCTTAATGAAATCAATTCCCAAAAATTATACAGAATATGATAGAAAGACCTATTAGGGTTTCCTAAACTCTGATACCAAGATAAAATCCTAATACCGTAAAGACACTATCAATATGTGCCTCTTGAATGATAGGTTAGGATCATTCATTTATATGAAAAATAGGGATATAGAAAATATGAGAAAATTCAAATAAAAGATATATAGAGATGGGATAGACTTAGTCAAATCGACCAGTCTGACCCACTTAAAATAATTAATCTAACATAAGAAATTTAAGGCATATTTGGTTTTAAAAAATATTTTAAGTAGATTATTAATATAAAAAATATATGTAAATTTCATTGTAAAGAAGAACTGTAATATCTTAATATTTAAAATAAAATACTATATTTGATAGCATACAAGATATTCAATATTGAGCTTAAATTGGCCATGAAATATTATTATTCAAATATGACTATGATAACTTATCCATTTAATTGAAGAGAATTAATTCTATTAACCACATTATGATAATTATTTAACGTTCCTAGTCACTACAAATTATTAATTAATTCTTAGGAAATAAGCACTCAATTTTTAGTAAAGTCATTTTATACATCAAAGAAATTCATCAAAAATAGTTTTATCAATTTTTTATGAGACTGTAAAAAATAATAATTTTAGGAAATTTTTAAATTTAATTTTATAATTATTATATTATTTTTGAATTTATCATGTAAAAAATATCATAGGATGGATTTTTTAAAATTTTCTAAAATGATTGATTTTAAAATGAATAGTGAAAATACTAATTTTAATTGAAAATTGTATTTCATTTTAAAGTATTAAAAAAGTAATATTATATTTTGGATTAGTTTTAAAATGTATTTAGTAAATATTTATTAGATAAATATAATTATGGTATTTGGAATGAATTTTATAATTAAATTTGGAATAAAAACATTTTTATACTTAAAATGGAATTTATATAAGAAATTGATTTTTGTCGTGTATTGTGGGATTAATTTTAAATTAAATTATATTACTTATATAAATTTAATCATGATAAATTTATACTATATTTGGAATCATGAGGTCTAAATTTGTAAAATGTATACTTTTTATCATTAGGAATAACAACCGTAGTAAATATTTTTCACCACCATAAAGGTAAATCAGGTAACTACGGTTACAAGTAATATGATAAGGACTAAAAATGACTCTAACACTTAAATTTATCCTACTTAATGAATATAGTTCGATCATTTCCATCGAATTTTTTAAATCATGGAAAATCGGTTCCATATTTCTTTGAATATGACATTTAAAATATTTAACTAAAAGATAATGTCAAAAATGTCACTTTATTTTTTTAATATCTATAATATTTTGTGATAGGGATAAAAAAAATATTTTAACATAGAGATGTATATTTGAAATATAAATAATTTTTTTATCATGATAATTTATTTCTAATTTCTAATGATAAAATAATTACCTTAAATTCTTAAGCAACACTGACACGATATTTATTCAATTAATATAAAAATTAAATAAATGTTTTAAAAATATTAAATGTAACATAATTTGAAATAATTATTTTGTTACACAATTTTTTTTGATAAATACAACATTTTATGTGCGTTTTAATGGGTAATATTCTAATTCCTAGGTTTTCATGTTTTTTTAAAAGTCAAATTACATGAATAGATCCAAAAATGATATTAATGATAATTTATATGAAATAATATTTTTATAAAATATTTAAAATTACTAAAAATAAAATCTTCATCCAAGTTATTGGGATATGGTTTAAAACATAAATCATGGTCAATTTAGGGGCTAATTTTACTTTTATATTAACTATTTTTACCCTTAAATAGTAAAAAATCTTGTTATCAATGTAATCGTTAAAAGGGGTGAGAGGTAGTTAAAAAACTATAGTGGTGAAATAATCAGAAAAATTATCAAATATTAATTTTATTAGATTATTTATAATCATATTCATCTTAAATTCAAATTTTATCATCTTGGATCCACTTGAATATGGAAATTTATTTATATTAATTTAATACTTTAAGAAATTCCATGATTTCCCATCCCCGCATTATAAAAGAAAAACCTCTCTCTTATTCTATACACACTTAACATGAAATTTATTTTATAAAATAAATACCCAAATCCCTTTCTTAAACCACTCCCTATATTTTAAAGGCCTTGGATAGATAAAAAACGAACATATGAAAGATTTTTCTGTGAACTTTAATATTTTATTTCAAGAAGATGTATAGTTCTTAACCAAGTATTTCCAGATTATTTGTTTTTAATTACCAACTTCATATATTATTAGAAAATTTTTAAAAAGAAAAAATAATGTATTAAATATACAAAGAAAATTTATATTAATTTCATAACCTATATTAATGTTCTATTTCATCAACTGGGAAGAGAAACTGTCATTCATGTGTATATTAGACTATCGCCTAACGAACAGATGTAATTTCTTTTCCATCACCTCCTATCACAACTGTTTATGATGATATATTTAAGTTTTATATATGATATTAATGATATATTTACCATTCTATAAAATTAATATATCATATATATTTCCATTAAATGACAAATATAACGTCATTCGTGCGTACGTGTGGATTACAACCTCTACTAAGAGATGTAATTCACTTTTCATAATCACATTAGAAAAAAATGATATATATATATATATATATATAATATTATATTTTAGATATAATCATCATTATGTAAAGATAAAATAATACTTAACTTGTTTCCATCAATATCATTGAAAAATAAGAACATTACTCAAGTGTACATACAGTCTACTATCTCTGTCACTATAATGAAATTCATTTTTCATAACAATATTTCATGGTATGTTTTAAAAATATAATTTATTTATAAAAATAATAATTATTTATTGATTATTTATTTATATAATATAAGAAAATTACCCCCTTTACCATATTCAACCCATCGAAGTTATTTTTGATATATGAGCCGAATATCATCAAAACATCTGACGTGAATATAATTGATTAAGTAATTGATTATAACATGGAAATAAATAGAATAATAAACATGAAAAAATTTCTAAATAAAGTAAAAAAATTAACATAATTTTATTATTCCGTAATGTAAATAATTCCCATGACGATTTAGACACAATGTAAGGGACACTTTACATTAAGAAGCCTATTTTAAATGATTTAAAGATATATTTTATGAATAATTTTCTTCCTTGTCCATATTATAAATATTATTTTATAGATGTATTTATTTAGACATAAATTAATATAATGGAAATTTTATGTCACTTATGACTTTCTTTCAAAGGTTTTCAAGAATAATCCTTTTTTGTGTTTTATACAGAACATTTTGATTAAAGGGAAAAGGAATGTTATATTATAATGAATATGGAGAAATGGTTTTTACAAATTTTGTTACCATTATTTGATATTTTTATTCTTTTATAAGATTCAATGTATTATTTAAAATCCTCTTTTTCTTTTTTCTAACTATTTTCAAAAAGTGTTATGAATGGAATGGATATTTCAATATCTAGAATTATTATCTTATAGGTCTAAAGAATATTTTTATGAGTTTAATTTTAAAAATTTCATCATTTTATGTGTTATGATTATGTTTTGATTCTTGGGAATTATTTATGATGATGGGTAGTTCTGATATAAATCGAGAAGGGTATTTTTTTATAAACCAAGAAGAGTGGGTCTGTGATATCCCTCTAATGCATTGGGTAAGATTTATGTTTAAAGTGAACCAAATTGGTTGTTCAATTTTGAAAAGTGATGATTAGAGTGATAAGAAAATGTTTTCCCATGTTTCCTATATTATATATCTATGATTGATATAGGTTTTTATATATTTTTTATGATTTCACAACGTAAGATAATGATCTTATATTTAATTAAAAGAATGTTATACTTTGTAATAGAGAAATTAGTAACTATTTTTGAAAAAGTTTTCAAAAGTTTCTCATGATTTCAAAGGAACATTTATGAGTTTTATTTTCCATTTAAAATGTTTTCTGAAAATATTTGGGTAGAAAAATTGATTTAGTGGGTAAGAAAATGTTTATTTTAAGACCAAAGTTAATTTCTGATAAACAAAAAAATTATAATTATTTATTAACTAAAGAGTTTACTTATTTCTTTGTATGCCTATTATTGAGATTTATATACACATACTACATTTTAAAATGGTTTTAATAGGGTTTTAATTATTATTTTAAGCTAAAAATTATGAATATATGTCATGAAAATAAAAAAAATTAAATCACAAAATTTTTTTGTAGGAGAAATATATACTAAGAGGAAGCTTCCACTTTGTGATGTAATATTTATTTTTATTAGGGTGATACCTTATTTCTATAAATTACTAAACCATAATGATTATGAAATTTAAGAAAATGAATTATTTATCTAAAACTAAAAATTATGTAATGTTTAAGTCCAGGTCCTTATAGTTGGAATCAAATGAAAGGTTTAGAAAACTTCAGAGGCTTAGATACTATTAAAAGTGTATAATTAAATGATTTATAAAACATAAGGGGTTAAAATGTTTACATTGAGTCATAAATTAGTAATTTAATATAACCTTAGTGGTTGGTAAGTTAATAATAAATATTATTATTTTTGGATATTGGATTTTTACAGATAATAAACATAGGTATAAAGGATTTAAAAGTTAATATATGGTAGAATTTATTTGGTTAATGTCTTTATATGGTTCATTTTCTTTATAACATTTAATATTTCATGTTTGTATTAATGATGTTATTTGCTATATATTAAATATGAATATAATTAGTTGAGTGTAAAAGGATCTCATACAACCTTTTTTCACTTCTAGATGATTTAATAATCACTACCATGGAAAAAGTTAGCTCAAATGATTTTTGAAATATTTTTGAAAATCCAAATCACAAGTAAGAAACAATTTTATCTATCTAACACCTTTTAATTTCTATAAAATCTATGTGTATCATGGTATATCTTATTTTTATTTCAAAATATCAACTCCTTCATCTCATTCAACAAGGGTAATACCACCAAGGACTTGACTATTTCTTTTTTGAGATAATAACTTCATGCTAAAAGATAAAGGGAATATCAATAACATAAAATGAGGTCCTGGAATCTAGATTTAAGTTATAAATTATTTTATTATGTTTTAGATATGAAACATGATTAAATTTATATTGAATAATCCAAAGGACATATTTCATTTCATTGATTTATAGGAATAAATATTAAATTTAAAAACAACATGGTTAAAGGTTTCAGAATGAAGTTGGATGAAGGATGTATTTATCTATTGAGTTTCCAAAAATATGATGTAGTGGTATTTTATCAATTATTTTTTTATATATATTAAATATTATGATAATTTTGATATAAAAAATATTATTCTATAATTTCAAAATTTAGATACATATGTTAGATGGAATCCAGACCATCGAAATTTTGTTTAGTGAAAACGTGATAATTTTTAGAGACATTCATTTAAGGAAATATAATAAAGGGATAAATAAACGATTGGGTTAATATATTCTTCTTGTTAAATAAATAATAATAATTTATTATTATTTTATTTTTTATAAAAATAAGCATCATAGATAAACATAAGCTAAAAACTGATTTGAAAATTAATGATATTTTTAAGGATGTTTATAATCTTTTTAGAGTTTTTATAGGAATTATATTACTTTATTTTTAGAAAAAATAACACTTATGAGTCGGCTGACAACCCATCGCATCCTGCATGTTCTTGAGGCTAAACCCACAACTAAAGGAAGACAAGGGTGAAATGCCTACAATTAAACTATGTGATGTCCTATTTAGATTGAAATTATATAAATAACATGAAGAATAAATATTAAGTAGATTTTTGGAATATATTTTTTATCATATAGATAACCATAGGAATAAAAAGTGATTTGATGATTAAGTGGTTAATTTTTTTTAGAATAAGATTACCTTACTTTTTTGGAACATTATATTATTAAGGTAAATATAATCTTATAGGATTATATTTGAGTATTAAATGATGAATTAACTTTTGGAATAATTTGTTATTTTAATGTGTATTTATAATTATTTTGGTTATTTATTGAAATTATTAGAATATCTTGTAGTTTATATTACTATGGTATATAATTTTCTAGTGATTTATATTATTTAGAGATAAATATTAAATTTATCTTGGAAGAACATGTGATTATATCATTCAAATCATTAGGTTTTAATATTATTCAAAAATATTTTTTATGAAATTTAAGGACAATTATTTGTATAATGATTATGTTTTAACTTTTTGTATTACAATTGAATTTTAGTGATTAATATATATTCTCATAATATGAAGGTTTATTTATTTTGGGAATAATCTAACCTTGTTTTAAACATTTTGGTTTTGGTTAGTATCTAAAGATAGAAAGAATATCTTGTTATTCTTATGTGTAATTATATGATATCTTATAAGTTCATTTTAGTGATTTAGTCATAAAAAAATCATCTTCAATACTCATCATTTGGAGAAAAGTGGAGATTGTGGTGTGAATTTATTAAAATATGAGAATATACTTTTTGAGAAACTATATTTCTTTATGTTCTTATTCTAGATTGTAAATTAATTCCTTAACATTAGGAAAGGATATTGAAACAAAAATAGTATCCTGTTACATTAATGTTTCAATAAAACTATGGTTTTTTCACACCTCTTTGGTTTTTGGTTTTATGGACATTACATTTCTCCTGATAATTCACTTTCTTGTGATCAATGTTCTCTATAACTCTCCATAATTATTTTGGATATTACTTTTTCCTCCATATCCATATTTTTTCTTCTCACTAATTTTCACCTAGTTTGAAACCTAGTTTGTTTTATTATAGAAAACCTCCATAGTTATTTTTTCTCCCTTTTTAAGAGAAACATTTATTAACCCTTTTATGATGTTATACTACAACAGAGGTTTTTTAAAATTCCAAAAAATTTGTTACCAATCTAAGGTTCAAATTGAAAGGATACAATTTATTAAATGGGATGACAATTATATATCCAAGTATTTTAAAAGAAATACAATATTTGATAGCATACAATATACACATCTCCAAGATTAAATGAACAATGAAATATTAGTATTTAAATCGATTGTCATAACCAATTTATACAATTATTGGTAATGAATAGGATTAACCAAATTTTTAAATATATAAAAAGTTATTAATTAGTATATATTAATTAATTAATTATTATTAAATAAGTACTCAATTTTCAGTAAAGTAATTTTATGCTTCAAAAATATGTTTTCTTCAAAAAATAGTTTTATTGATTTTTATGAGAAAATATTATATTTATTTTTTTAACTTTTTAAAATAGAATTTTCTAGTAATGATTTTGTTTTTGAATCCATTATGTCAAAATTATCTTAGGATGAATTTTTGATAATTTTTTAAAAATATTTATTTTAATGAATAGTAAAAATACTGCTTTTTATTGAAGACTGTATTTCCATTTAATGCATTTATAAAGAAATATTATGTTTTAGATTAGTTTTATAATTTATTTATTTCCTTTTGATTAAAAATAATAAAATTATAGTTTGGTATAAAAACATTTTAAACTCAAAAAGGCATTTATCTGAAAAACCAAACTACTCTTTTATCATATTTTATAGGATTAGTTTTAAATTATATTATATCAATTATGTGAATTTAATATTTTTAAATAGGTTACATATTTTTAATTCTTGGTTAAAAATTTGGTATATTGAACCCTTTTATTTTGGGTCATTATGAATAGAATCCATAATAAATACTTGCTACCTCGGTAAGGGTAAATCAGGTAATTAAGGATTAAAAAATATGATAAGGACTAAAAATGACCCTATCACTTTACATTATCCTATTGGATGAGTGTAGTTCATCCAAGTACATCCAATTTTCAAAAATATGGAAACTTTTCTATATTTATTTTATTTTGACCTTTATAATATTTATGTAAAAGATAATGTCAAAATGCCACATTCTTACTTTTAATATCTATAATATTTTGCGATAGGGATAAAAAACATATGTCAGATAAAATGTTTTTATCGGAAATATAAATAATTTTTTATCATGATAATTTGTTTCTAGTTTTTTGTGATGAAATAATTACCTTAAATTCCTATGCAACACCGATATAGTATTTATTAAATTAATAGAAAAAAATGTTTTCAAAAATATTTAAATTAATTTAATTTGAATTAAATATTATGTTACAATAATTTTAGGGATAAATATAACAATTTATGGATTTGTATGATAATTACATATCAATTACTTGGATTTTATGTTTTTTTTCAAACTAAAATTAAATTAATAGTCCAAAAATCACATTGATGATATTTTTTAAAAATATTTTTTTATTAAGTGGTTAAAAATTCTTATAAATCATAAATTTAGATAATTTATTGGGATAGGGTTTAAAATATTATCCAAGGTCAATTTATTTTCCAATTATTTTATATTTACTATTTTGACCCTTAAAGAGTAAAAAACATTGTTACTGTGGTGATCATCAAAAGGGGTAGCAGGGGGTCAAAAAAATACAATGGTGAAACATCACCAAAACGTATCATATTTTTATTTCATGAGACTATTTAAAATCATATTATATATTAATTATATCATTTCATATCTATTTTAATATTAAAATTAATTTATATTGTTTTAATACTTTAAAATTTTACAAGAATTCCCCCCCCCCTCTTTATAAAAGAAAAATACCTATCCTCTTATTTAAAAACATCAAGAGTAATTTTTTCATCCAATAAACATAAAAACTTCATACTAAAATCCCTACCCAGATTTCAGATCCCTGGGTTTGATTATAAAACTAACCTAGGAAATCATTTAGTGTAAATCTTAAAATGTTGTCTAAAGAAGTGGTATTGTTCTTAACCATGCATTTTCATTTTTTTATAACTCCTTAAAATATTATCCAAACGTAATTATATAATAAAAATTATATATTACACATATTTAGATGTTGTTATGTTAGTTTAATATCCTATATCAATATTCACTTCCATCAAATAGGATGTCAAATCATTGTTCATGTGTATGGTGGACTACGGTCCTGCCAACAGATGTAATTCATTTTACATAACTGCCTATCATCGCTATTTATGATTATGGATTTAATATTTATATTTTATATTCATTTAAAATCTATAATGATGGAAAATTAATATATCATATACCTTTCCATTCATTGAAAAACGATAACATCGTTCATGTGTACGTGTGGATTGTCACATCCACAAAGCGATGTGAACCATTTTTCATAACCACATCCCAATGATTATATATATATATATATATTTAATTAATTATTATTATGTCTATAATATAATTATCAATATGTAATGATAAAATAATACTTTCCTTCTTTCCATAATGATCTTTGAATAATATAAATGTTATTCACATGTGCACATGGCCTAACATCTATATGATTTTAACATAGTTTGTTTTTCATAACTTTCTATATACGTTGTTCATAAAAGTATAATTTATTTATAAAAATTATAATTATGTCATTATAAAAATTCTATATATAATTAAATATTTTCCTCATTGATTATATTCAGTGTTCCTATGTCATTGGACATTTGAGTTGAATATCACCAAAACATATGATATGTGCTTAATTGATTAAGTAATTGTTAATAAAAATGGAATAAATGGAATGATAAACATGAAAAAGGTTCTTAAGAAATTAATTAATTAACATATGTTTATTATTTAGTAATATAAATAATTTATGTGACCATTCATACATATGTTAAGTGACACTTTACTTTATAACCCATTTTTAAAATGTTTTAAATATTTATTTTTTAAATCATTTTATTTGTTGTACATATTCTCAAAATTATTTAATGGATGTATTTTTATGAAAATAAATTAATTATAAAGTAAATTTAATTTAAAATTTTTACTTTATTTCAGTGGTTTTCAAAATTAATATTTTAACATATTTCATATGGAACATTTTGATATAAGGATAAAAGGAATGTTCTATTTTAATATATATGACATCAATGGTTTTTTACAATGTTATAACATTTATTTTTCATTTGTATTAATTTATAATAATACTTGTTTTATTAAAATAAACCCCCCTACTTTATTTTGGGTACTTTCTAAAAAGGGTTTTAAATGGGATGGATATTTCAATATCTGAAAATGTTTTCTTATTGGTGAAATGAATATTTTTATGAGTGTAATGTAGAAAATTTTTATATTTTATGTGTTAGTTTTATGTTATGGTTCTTGGGAATTATTTATTATTATGTTTGGTTCAATTATAAACCAAGGGAGGTTTATTCTATTATAATCCATGGACAGGTGGGTCCATGATTTATTTATAATGTATTGGGTATGATTTATATTGGAAGTTGACTGTTTAGGTAATTCCACTTGTAAGAGTGATTTTAAGTGTGATATGAAAATGATGTCCCAATTTTCCAATATGACATTTTTATTATTTATATAGGTTTTTATAGAAATATTATTATTTAACAAAGTAATCAAATGATATTATGTTGAAATGAAAGTATATTCTACTTCATAAGGGTGAAATTTTTAACTATTTTTTAAAAAAATTTCATACGTTTTTAATGACTCCAAAAGAATATTTATGAGTATTATTTTGACATTAATATTTATTGTGAAATGTTTCATGAAATTTTTTTTGAATAAAAGATGATTTTTTGGGTAGGAAGATTTTAATTTGTATCCCAATGTTTATTTTTGTAAAAGGTAATTTTTTTATAAGTATTCAGGAAGTAATGAATTTCTTTATTTCATTTTATGTCCCTTATTAATATTTTTGTTCTCATCCCATGATTTAAAATGTTTTTATAGGGTTTTAAGGATGGTATCAATATTAAAATTTTGAAAACATGTCATTAAAATAAATCTTTTTATACCATAATGGTTTTATTTTTTTGGAAAAATTGATATTAGGTGGAAGTGTTCACTTTGTGATGTAATATTTATTTTTGTAAGGGTAATTATTTAAATATATAAAACTCTAAACTGTAAATATCCTCAAATGTGGAAGAATGAATTATTTATGTAAATATCAAGATTATGTAATTTTTAAGGTCAAATCCTTACAAGAACACTTCGATATATATATTTACCAAAGTCTTAAGAGTCATCCCACATATCCTGAATAATTCCTTATTGAATTTTGCTATAAAAAACCCATCAATTCCATTAAAACAATACCTAAATAAGAAAATAATAACATCTGAATATTTATAACTGATAATGAACATTATTTCATGGGAAATTGAAACATTGAAGGCTGTTTATGATAATAATAATGGTTACATGTCGAGAAAGTGGGTCAATTGAAATTCATTGTAATTGAATAGTTTATGTTGTATATTTCCCATATATCTAATTATATTCATCACTTTATCAATATATATAAATTTCTAGTTCCAAACATATTAAACATATAATATTTATAGATTTTAATTGTATTTATTTTACAAAAAACCAATGGAATAAAGTCAATACCAATTAATATCACTTCACAAACCTAAATTTTTATAATAAAAAGGTTATATGAAAACAAGTGAGTATGGTGTTTATTTAGAATCATGTTTTCTCTTCTTGGATTTAATGAGTAATTGTTCAATATTATAACAAAAAAAATGTTATTTAGTAACTATTTTATATTTTTTACAAAAAATATTTTGGAAAGTAATTTATAACATGATAAAACAATTGTTGGATAATTTAATATAAAAAAATTAATTTGTTCCAATTTTAAAGAATTATTATTTATGAGACCCTAATTCATGATAAAACAAATAAAACACATTACTAGTAAAGTTTAACCTACATTAAAAAAACTTTTATTTAATAAAAAATCAAAAATGACTAAAATGAATCTCATAATCAGTTTATATTCTATGAATTAACAACTATGTATAAAATAATTAGAAAATAAAATTATTAGGTGATGAGATTTTATTTTTGAATTTTTTTTCTTTATCAATAATATTTTTAATTATTGGGAATGAAAAGGTGAAAATGTGTTTACCATTTTTTAATGTGGGAAATACATTCCTTGATTATATGAGTCTACCATCATTTCTTGAACCGGGTTAAATAACAATCATAGTTCATATAGTTTTTTTCTTAGTTCTTTATTTCTAATTGATTATGTTATTTTCTATTTTACAAATGACCAATTTTATTTCTATATGACTGGGTTTATTTTCCTTTTTTACTTTTATCCATGTTATTTTTTATGTTCCATTTTTGTCTAAATTGTTATTTATATATTTACTCACATCAAGACCAGTTGTAAACAATTATTGAATATTTTTTAGTTTAGTATTTGATTGTTTAATTTATTTTTACGTTCCTATTGAGTTTAGACTATATTATTTATTATTCTTCCTTTTTGACTAATGGGGTATTAGGTATATATAACCCCTATTATGAATAATTATAAATACTTGTTTAATATTATTGAATCTAGTCTTTTACATCTTTGAGATTCATTCTCATTTATCCTTGATTACCTCATTATATGAATTTAACTTATTTTCATGAATGTCTATTTAGTATAAGTGTTTGTTTTTCCTCATTATCCTCCATTTATTAGAAATTATCTGGATTCCTATACAAAAATATATATATACCTTTATCATAGATTGTCTAATTTTTATCATCACCAACACAACCTACATTCCATCCCATCTACAATGTTCCCTAAAGCAGCGAACACTTTTCACTTTTTGCAGTCTAGAAGTGTCAATAATATCTTCCTTGGTAATAATCCCTCTCAAACACAAATCCTACCTATTTATATGTACCATAATTCAATAACTATATGAGATTATAATTAATAGAGGTATGACGAAGATCTAAATAACTACCCTTTATTTGATTGATTCATGGAAATAGTTTATTTACTACAATGGATCATGTTTATTGAAGAGTATAAACTAAAATATAACTACTCAGATGAGGTAATCTATTATTTTTTTCATTAATAAATATTATAATAATATTATTATCATTTAAATGATGTTAAAAAATAAGTATCATGTGTCATTTGAGGTAACATTTTAACATGAAGACTTACAGGGGGTATTATGAAATAAAAAACTTATATTTAAGGAATATCTATTTATTTGAAAAGGTAATATCAAATCACACCCACAATGGGAAACTAAAAAATAGGTTAGAAACCAAACCATGGACATTATAAACTTTAATTAGTCTTATTTTGGTCCAAAACATTGTCAATAGTCTACTGGGAAAGGTTACTAATGAACCAATTGAAATTACATAAGAAACCTTTACTAATTTAAATTGATCTTTCTTAGGAAAATTTTGTTTTGGGTAACACTAAATACTATTATCCCATTGATTATGTGAGTTCCCATGCACAACTAATATGAGATAATTATAATGCGTCAATATATTGATCGGTTGCCTGTTTTTAGTATCAAAACATTTCCAAATAAATTTTGGTAGGAGAAATTTTATTCACTTCTTAGATATATATGTAAATATATTTGAAAATTTATTTAAAAGGTGAAAATTATAGAATGGAAAGATAATGTGGATGTTAAGACATCATGAATGAGTTATTTCCTATAATTATTTAGATGTTTATTTCTCATGTGAAACTCATTATGCTCCCCATGTTTCATCAGTTGAAGTATTTTACTATAATCCATAAAAAGTTTATTTTATATATTATAAAGACTCCCCAAATTATTTCATGACTCTTAGTAGAGGTAAATAATTCTATTATACATATTAAAGAGTTTACAATTATGTATAATATTAGCACATCACGTGCTGGTCTAGCCCAAAAATGGGGTGTTTTAATAATTTTATCTAGTTTTTATTTTTTTAGGCATATATTATTTTAATAGTGAATTTTATTTATTTGATTTATGGATTTTTATAAATATGTTTTTTTATTATAATTTTTAATCCACTTTTATTAGATTAATAAAATTACTTGATATTTTTCTCTCTATATTATGAGTATCTTTTGAGTTCCTTTCATGAAGATTAATTAATATTTGATTTGAAACATTATTTTATATCATATTAAGGATAATCCTAATTTTACACCATCCAATTACACTCCTTGATTTTTGAAACGCTGAAAAAAAACCAATAATCCCACGCTTTCTAAGATTTGGTGCTACATCAAGCTATCCTAGCTAACTTCACTACTAAATTATTGGGTCAATAAGGTTTCCTTATCACTTTTCAATTTCTTCTTATTTTGAAAATGAAAAACACCCTATCTTAAGGAAAATTTCTTTTCCCATATATCCTATATTTTATATTCATAAGGAAAATTTCCCTTCCCCAAGGAAATTTATCTTTACATTTTTTTCATTGTTCGTGTCATAATTTCACTAAACATAACTCATTTTATTCCAAAGTATAAAATTTAGTTTCATATCTAAAACATTGGAATATAATAAATACTTAGATATAGAGCATTTTGTTTTCAGGATCTGAATTCTGGTTCCAAATTCTCTGAATTCAGACTCTGAACTTTATGAGTTCAAGTTCTGAATTCTATGAATTCAGACTCCGAACTTTTTGAGATATGACTCCGAATTCTCTAAATTTATACTCTAAACTCTCTGAGTTCAGACTAAGAATTCTCTAAATTCAGACTCCAAACTCTCTGAGTTCATACTCTGAATTCTCTGAATTCAGACTCTGAACATTCTAATTTCAAACTCTAAATTCTCTGAATTCAGACTTCAAACTTTCTTAGTTCTGACTCTAAATTCTTATGAATTCAGACTCCAAATTTCCTAGAAATTACGACTCTGGAATTCTATAGAATTCAGGTTCCAAATTCTTTTAAAGAAAGAATATGAATATTCATGTATTATAGACACCGAATGGTTTGTTGGTTAGACTCTAGACTTTTATTTTTCCTTACACTCCAAAAAATGGATTTGGTTAAGTAACCATATTTTTTCTTACTCTTGTTATAGTTGTAAAATGATGTTGTGATTTATGTTTCTAACTAACTGTTGATTGAGTGACACGTGTACAGGTCCCTCTGAAATTCAATAAAATATATGATTGTTGGAGGAGGGAGCCGACCATTGAAGATGTGCATATCTCATAACATTGATGAACAGTTCTACGAATCTAGATATTACATTATGTGAAGTGATTTCCAGAGAGAGTATTTCAAGATTTTTTCATAATGAATATCTTTTTCATAATTGCTTCGTGCGACTATGAATGTTGTTGAGTACATTTGAGGGATTTGGGGGATAGGAAGACAGAGGTGTCGACTCCCTTGAAGTTCGAGGGCTTGTGGGGATAGCAAGACAGACTCTGATATTTGTATCAAGGGCCTAACCTGGTGTGGGTGAGATAGAATTTATTGAAAGTATAAGTCAAGGTAACTTTATCCAAGGTTGTTGTATACCCTTCTCTTTGGGTTAAAAGATTTACTACTTGTTATGTGTATTGTTTAATGTTTCCTGCAGTATTTTGGTTTTTAAGCAAAGTATTACTATCTTATTATTTCTTATAGTTGTACTCTAATTATTAATATTCTATATTATCTAAGGTAGAATATTTATCTTTGTAAACTTTTTTTTAAGTTTCATTTTTGGAACCACATTTCCGGAATCAAGAAAGTTTGTAGAACTAAGAGGTTTTGTGAATTTACTTTGTTTAACTTTGTTAAACATTACCATCTTTAAAAGTTCCAAAGGAATTTTTTAAAGTATACAATTCACCACCCCCCCCCCCACTTATATATTGGGCATCTAAATTATCATTTTGATCCTAAAATTGGTATCAGAGTAGGTATCTGAAATACTTATATTCACATATAAGTTTTCTTGCACAAGTTTTTCATTGTTCTATATTTTCCTTACTTAGGAAATTTTTATCCTTGTTTACAAACATTTATTACTAAAAAGTATGTGTGGAAATATTTTCTTTGAGATAATAGGAATGAATTTTGGTTCAATTGAAAATATTAATCCTACTAGACCACCTATTTTTTTGGGAATGTTTAAAAATATTGGAGAGATTGTATGAAGATGTTTTTCATAAATACTGGAGTAGACAACTTTGGTATGCTTACTAGAGATTACAAGATTCTTAACAAGTAATTCCAAACTTTTACTAATCAAGAGAAGTCATAATATCAACAAAACTATAAGGTATGCAATACTTTGTTGTGTTCCATGACCAGTAATATATATAACCATATTTCTTCTTGTGAAGATGAAAATTTTATTTGGAATAAGCTTAAAGTTACACATTTTGGTACTTCCAAAGTTATTGAAACTAGAAGAGATGTCCATAGAGCTGAGTACCATGGTTTTTTATTTCCTCATGGAGAACCTATATGTAAGGTACAACAGAGATTTATTACTATTGTCAACAGCTTACAATTCATGGGTGAAAAAAGCTTTGGATGATGAGATATACATGATTATAGACATCATTCCTAATGAGTGGGAATCCAAGAGAACAACTATATATGATAATTGGAAAGTCCCACAGATCACTCTTGATGAGATTTTTGGAACTCTTCTTCAACATGAGACTAGACTGAAGAGAGATCTTGACAATTTTAAAAAGAATAAAGGGAATGGAATTATTTCTTTTACCATTACTTCAAATCATATGAAATCCAAGACTCCTAAGGGAGTTATGAGATCTAAGTCTAAGAAGGTCACTATTTTATCTGAATCAAGTGAATGTAAACATTCTAGGAATGAACTAGCTAATATTCCTTGAAGGATGAAAAAAATAGTTTGGAATAAAGGCATTCAATATAGATATAATAAGAATGAAAGAAAGGATAATAAAGACTCTGAAGTCACTTGTTATGAATGAAAAAGATTTGGATATATAAGTCTAGATTGTCCAATGCTTAAGAGAAAAGATAGAAAAGAAAATAATTCTGAGAGAAATAGAAAGAATTACTACAAATCTAAATCTAAGAAAATTTTTAAAGCTAATGACTCTTTGAGTGTTGGTGGTAGAAACTCTTTTGATGAATCCCCAGATTACAAATCTTCTGGGTAGAAGAATCTTGGTCTAATAGCCAGATTACCTATTGAAAATCATTATTTAATAGAAAAGGTACACAATACTGAATCCATCACCAATGTATCCTTGAATGATAATTATAGTGATAGTAAATACTATGAATCCTCATATGAAGAATCTTCTTCTGATGAAGATAATACTTTACCTACCTATGAATATGATTCTAGTTTTTCTAAGCTTCTTGATAATGAAAATTCTAATGTCAAGAAAAATATTGATAAGGTAAATTCTAGAATTTCTATTCTTACTAATGAAATATCATATATTTCTAAAGATATTGATAAGAAATCCCATAATTTTGATAGTATTTCAAAAAACCTTGAGGAAGTTAATTCTAAGAAGAATAACCTTTCTAAGGATCTTGAAAAAGTACTTTCTAAGAAAAATGTTTTCAAGCCTAACTATAGAACTAAAACTGATGTTTTGAGGATAAGAACTTAGTTATTAGACTAAAGTCGGAAATATTTTCCTTAAGGAAGTTTTTTTCAAACATTACCTTAGGTAAGGAAAATTTTGATAAGATATATTCCCAAATTAAAACTCTAAGAAATAATTATGTATTTGGTTACACTAGTTCAAATCAGATTTTTAGTGACAATTATTTTGTTCCTCAAAGTGCTCCATACTACGCTATGTGTCAATGTGGGGGGAATTGGGTAAAAAAATTCCTTAAAAAACTCAACCTTTAGGTTTTCATAAAGATTGTTTTTCAAAGAAAATTATGATACTTAGAATTTTCCTTTCTGAAGCTTACAGATCTAAGAAATTTTGGATTCTGAAAGTCTAACACTCTTATTTTCAAGAATGTAAATGTAGTACCAACAATAATACTTGTTACATGGATAGTGGATGTTCCTGGTATATTAATGGTAACAAAAACTTCTTTGAAAATATTGTCAAGATGAAAGGAGGAAA
Organism: Viscum album; assembly: GCA_963277665.1. Lineage (NCBI taxonomy): Eukaryota > Viridiplantae > Streptophyta > Magnoliopsida > Santalales > Viscaceae > Viscum > Viscum album. The sequence goes on along the minus strand of OY728157.1, from coordinate 35,726,989 downwards.
AGTAACATTCGAAGATAATGCCAAGGGAGAAATTATTGATATAGGTAACATTATTCTTCTTAGAAAAACTTTGATTTAAAATATTTTATTTGATAAGGGTCTTATTCACAACCTCATTAGAATTTTTAAATTATGTTATAAAGGTTACCTTATGAATATTATGAATGACAAGTTCTTAGTACACAATTCCAAGGAAGAGTTTATTCTTTCTACCCATAGGAAAGAGAATTTATACACACTAAACATAGAAGACCTTAGGATCCAAGATCTACCTTGCCTTAGTGCAGTGTAAGATCATTCTTGGTTGTGACATAGAAGGTTAGGACATTGTAACCTTAAGAATCTATGAAAACTCTCTATGAAAAGACTAGTTAAGGATCTATCGGAGCTTAGATTTGATTCTTCAAAATTTTATGATCCTTGTAAAAATGGAAAGATATATAAATCAAGTTTTAAATCAGTCATTGAAGACTCAACTACTAATGCATTACAGTTATTGCATATAGATCTTTTTGGTCCAACACAAACTGGAAGCATTGGAGGCAAATATTATGTATTTTTCTTAGTTGATAATTACACTAGATTTACATGGGTCTATTTTCTAGAAAATAAATCTAATGATTTTTCTTATTTCAAATGTTTTAGAGCCCATGTTAAAAATGAGAAAAAACCATCCTTTGATAACTATTCATAGTGATCATGGAGGAGAATTTAAAAATTCAGATTTTGAAACTTTTTGTAGTAGAAAAAGGAATTACTCATAACTTCTCAGAACCCAGAACACCTCAAGAAAATGGTGTTTTTGAAAGAAGAAATAGAATTATTCAAGATATAGCAAGAACCACATTGAGTGAATAATCGGTAGCCAAACACTTTTGGGATGAATCTGTAAGTACTGCTTGTTATACTATAAATCGAGTTTTGATTAGACATTTTCTAAATAAAACTCTTTATGAATTATGGAATGGTAGAAATCCTAGACTTTCCTACTTTATGGTTTTTTGTTGCAAGGTATTCATTCTGAATACTAAAGATAATCTACACAAATTTGCACCAAAATTAGATGAAAGAATTTTCTTAGGCTACGTAATAACCTCTAAGGATTACAGAATTTTCAATAAAAATAATTGTACTATTGAAGAAACAGTACATGTTAAATTTGATTAAATTGATCCTTTTGTTTTTAAATAGCCTCAAAATATATCTTCAGATGTGTTTTCAAAAACCTATTATCATCCTTTGTTAGAAGATCCTTCTAATAAGGAAAATGTTCAATAAAATATTTCGGAATCATTTACCCCAGAAGACTACCTACCCTATGTTGATGAACGGGTTATAAAGAACCCAAATTAGTTGTTTCTAAAGAATCATCCTAGTGATAGTATCATTGGTGATGTAAATCAACATCTAAGGACTAGAAGATCCTTAATAAATGAAGTTGAACATCTGGAATTCCTTTCCCAGTTATAACCAAAAACACTGATTAAGCTTTAGGTGATGATGATTGGATAAAATCTATGCAAGATGATCTAAATTAATTCGAAAGGAATAAAGTCCGGACCTTGGTTGAAATAACTAAGGAACCTTCTGTTATTGGAGTAAAATGGGTCTTCAGAAAAAAAAATGTGATGAAAATTGAATCATAAAAAGAAATAAATATAGATTGGTTGCTAAAGGATATAATCAACAAAAAGGAATAGACTATGTAGAAACCTATGATCTAGTAGCTAGACTTGAATCCATTTGTATTCTACTTGCCATTTCATCATTCATAAATTATAATAATTTTCAAATGGATGTTAAATGTGATTTCCTTAATGTTTTTTTTCAAGAGGAAGTTTTTGTTGAACAACCTACTGGTATTGAAGATTCAAAACATCCAGAACATGTTTAAAAACGTACCAAAGCTCTGTATAGACTTAAGAAAGCCCCTCGAGCTTCGTATGATAGACTTACAGAATTTTTTCTTCAAAATAATTATGTTAATGGAAATTTTGATCTAACCCTTTTTATAAATAAAGATATGAAAAATGTTTTGATTTTTCAAATTTATGTTGATGACATTATAATTGGTTAAACTCAGCAATCTTTAATTGATTCCTTTGCGGATCTAATGAAATCTGATTTTGAAATGAGTATGATGTGTGAGTTAGCATTTTTCCTTGGTTTTCAAATTTCTCAAAAACCCGAACGAATCTATATATCCCAACATAATTATATTAATGATATTCTTAAAAAAGTATGGATATTACAACAATAAGAGTGTAAGTACTCCCATTGGTACCTCAAATTCACTTGATCTAGATGAATCTGGGAAACTAGTAGATCAAACATCTTTTAGAGGTATGATAGTATGTCTACATTACTTGATAGCTAGTCATCCAGACTTAATGTTTTCAGTATTCTTATGTGCAAGATATCAATCCAATCCAAAAGAATATCATTTAAATGTAGTGAAAAGGATTTTTCGCTACTTAAAGGGAACCATGGATCTATGACTCTTTTACACTTCTGGAAATGATTTTGTTTTAAAAGAAAATCAGATGCTGACTTTGGTGGATGTATAATGGATAGTAAATGTACATCCGGAACTTTTCATTTCTTAGGAGATGCATTAGTTTCTTGTTCTTGCAAAAATCAACACTCAGTAGCACTTTCCACTGCTAAAGCTGAATAAGTAGTAGCTAGAAGTTGGTGTGCTCAAGTGTTATGGATACAACAGACACTCACAAAATATTGTATGAGTTTTACCAAGAGAAATTTTTTTGTGACAATAATTGTTCCATTTCCCTATGTAAAAACCATGCACATCACTCTCTTGCAAAATTCTTAGATATTAGACATAACTTTATGAGGGATCACACACTAAAAGAAGATATCATTCTTCAATTTATCAGAACACAAGATCAAATTTCTGATATTTTCACAAAATCTTTACCCACCAATAGATTTGAATACATTTAATAGAAGTTGGGAATGATAATTGTAAGGTAATATTCCATGTTAACTTTCTTTTGAAACTAATCTCTTTATAGTAAGGAACTCATTTTCATAAAGGGGGTATATTTGATTGTTATATTTCTAAAAAAAATTGTAGTCTAAATTTTTTTCATAGTCTAAATTTTTTTTGTACTCTTAAATGTTTTTGGTAGTCGTCTAAAGTTTTTCATAGTCTAAAAAATTTTTGTAGTCTAAAATTTTTCATAGTAAAAATTTTTTTTAATGAATATTTTCATACATAAAATTTTTATAATGAAGATTTTTGTACTGAAAATTTTTGTAATGAATATTTGTGTACTTAAATTTTTGTAATAGTGATTTTTGTACTAAATTTTTTGTAATCAAAATTTTCAGAATCTAAATTTCTTCAAGAAGAATTTTTCTCATTACGAATAATCTTCCTATAAATCTGAAAGATATGTTTCCTTTCTTAAACTGTCATAATTATCATTTACTTGTTGGTATTTTCATCTGTTTTTAAAATTTTCATATTCACTTTTCATTGAATCCAAATGTTTTTATTAAAAACCTCAAAAGATCGGAATCCATCAAAATTTCTTCTTTGGTTATTTTTTTTAAGCCATCAGATCTGATCAGAAGGCTTTTCAACCGTTGGATTGAGTATGGATGCTGAACCGTCACCTCAAACGCCTATATAAAGGACCCCTGATGATTCTCCCACATCGAAACTCAAGTCTTCACGTGCTAAAACTCTAACCCTCCTACATAAGCTCGTTCCGAATCTTCAAGGTTTCCTTAGCTCTGAATGTATGTTGAAGCTTCATCTCAAAATGAAATTTTGTCTATAAAAAAAATATTTGAATGGATGGTTTACAAAGAAATGTTGGTTCATCTGAATTTCTTCACTAAGTATGATTCCATTATCTATAAGAATATAAAGCTGAATGGATGGGAGAATGTTTTTATTTCGAAACCGAAATCCCGGGATCCGGTGTATCCGGATTTGCTGATTGAATTCTAGGAGACAATAACTTTCTTTAAGGAAGTAGTAAGGAGAAAGTTTTCTTTCACATGTTACGAGAAGACATATTAACTTTTGTACACCAAGGGTGCAATCTTGGTTGGTAATCCTTATTAAGGAGAAGTAGAGTTCTACTCGCATAAGTTTCCTGATGTTCAAGGAAGTTTTATTAAAGAAAAATCCATGGCTTGTCTTGGTCTTTCAGAGGTAAAGACTCTAAAAATTCTTCACCTATCTACAAATTTTCAGATTCATTAATTATGGGTTCAAGGATTCATCATTCTGTGAAAAGGTGATAAGGATAAATTAAAGAAGAGTGACATCTAGATTCTATATTTCTTGGTAAAATTAAGAAAGATACACTTGGTTAAGCATTTCTTGGTTAGGATTGAGAACATGAAGAATGGAAATCTAAAGGCTCAGATTAATATGTATCCAGCCATTTTTTCAAAGATTTTTATTTGATGTTTAGAATCCTTCAAAATTCCTTGCAAATCTAAGTCAATAAATTGAAAAGTCGTGTTGTTAAGTGATGACACCTTGAGAAGAATGAAAATTGGTTATTACAAATAATCCAAATAATTTTGTGATTTTCCTAAAGAGGAATTTGAAGCACTTTCGAAGAAATAGGAGGTGGCCGAAACCTCTAAAAAAGGGTGGAAGGAAGAGGAAGGTAAAGGAAGTTGAAGAGAAAGAAAAAAACCCCAATAGCAAAGAAAACTCAATCTGCACCACCAAATCCAAAGAAAAAAAGCCTATCATGATGAGGTTGTGGCTAATTGGAGGGAAGACAATAAAAATTAGAAAGAAGGAGATCCTAAGTTTGGACTGGACCCTACTGTGGAAAAATATTTGAAGGAAATGTTAGCTGAAGAGATTGAGAAGCAGGAGAAAGAAAAAAAGTCGAAGAAAAAGTTGTCTGAGGTAGAGATATTTTAATCACTTCTGAAGGATATTGAGAAGGAATCCGAAAATATACTATTACCAGAATCTTTTCTGATAGAATCATTACCAGAGACTCTGGGAAAGAATTTTGTGACTCTGAAAAAAGTCCAAGAAAAATAAGTAGAAGAAAAATAAGTAGAAGAAGAAGAATAAGAAGGAAGTGGTGATACTGAAGATTTGATAAAGCAAGTAGAGGATTTTCATGAGAAGGAAATCCCTTATAAAAAATTATCATTCCAAACCTCTAAATTTGAGTATTCAAAACTCACTACCCCAGGGAAAGATGACAAGAGTGGATAAGAAGTAAAAAAAGTGTCTGAAGAAGAAATCTCCAACCATGAATTCATTCTGCAAGAGGATGTTGAGCCAGGAGTTGAGATGGAACATGTAGATGAAGATTAAATTGTGCAACTTTCTGATGGTGAACATGAATCAACCAATCAATATGAAGTAATTATAAAAGCTAAAAATGGAAAATAGGTGGTTGTTGATACACCTATCAAAGAAGTTGTAAAGAAGAAAGAAGTGGATGTTTCATCGAATAGGAATGCTGTTGATATAGAAAAAGAATCCTCACTAAAAAAAATATCTGATTTGGAATCATCCCCTCTTGGACATGATTTTATAGTCCAGCCATTGAAAAATCTTATTGGAACTATCCCTTTATTTTCAAGCATAGTCTCTAGATCCCGAATGCTTCATCATTCCTTAAATCGAAAATCATATTCAATATCCATGGTAATGGATAATTGCATGAAACATGAGGCTGATTTCAAAACCTTTTACATAAACTATGAATCCCACAAAAAGATCTTGAAGGAAAATGACTAGCTGGTCAAAGAAAACTATAGAAGACATGATAATTCTTGACTAATTCCAAGAAAGTGTTAAGGATGCATTTGAGACCAAAGATGTGAAGATCAAGGATCTTACAAATAGTTTTTATGAAAATCGAACTTTGGAATAGAATTCTCGGAAGCAAGAAGTGAAATATCTGAATGGGAAGTTATATTCAGTTGCTCAGAGTTGAAAGAGGCAAAGAGATATTAGAATCGAACTCGAGGAAAAACTTCCAAAGCAAGAAGAAGTTATAAAGGGACGGGTAGAATCTCTTAAAGATTAGGAAGAAAAAATCAAAGCCTTAGAGAAGAAAATAGAAGATCGGGATCAACTTCTCAAATGTGTAGAGGAGGATCACAAGGAACTCAAAAATCTCAAAACCATAGTAAAGAAGTTAACACTGAAGTATAAGTAAGGATAATATTATTCAAATCCAATCTTTTTTTGTATTTCTTCCTTGTATAAATTTTTCTAATCCTAATGAAATTTTTTTTTTCTCATCTTTTGGTTGTTTTGTACTAATATTTCTGGTACCATATTTTCTTTTCCATTCCATGTATTCCATTTTAAAAATCACAATGGGGGAGAAAGGAATGTTAAAAAATAATAAAAAAGTAAAAAAATAATTTTCCATCAGTAAGGGAGAGTTCATCTAAGTGGGAGTTCTTATCCAAGGAGATTTTCGTATACAATAAAATGCTAAGTGTTAATATAGAAATCAAGAATATGATCCTTAGTGTTTCCAAATTCTTAGGGGGAGTTAGTTGTATTCATCATTTCCCATGTGTTAAGGGAGATATGTTTTATTTTCAATGTCTAGAAAAATATTTTCTAAGTCCTTATATTATATTTCTTAAGGATGTTTGTACTTTCCAAAAACGAGGATATTATTGAGTTAATAAGGTTTCTTTATGACTTTTCCATTCCTTCTTGTTTTGAAAATTACAAACACTCTATCTTAAGGAAAATTTATTTTCCACTATATCCTATATTTTATATTCATAAAGAACTTTTTCCTTCCCTAAGGAAATTTATCGTTACCTTTTTTCATTATTCATGTCATAATTTCTCTAATCCTTACTCATTTTATTTCTAAGTATAAAATTTGGTTTCGTATCTAAAACCTCGTAATCTTATAAAGATAATTCTGTTTTCAGGATCCTAATTCAGGTTCCTAATTCCGTAAATTAAGACTTAGAACTTTCTGAGTTCAGGTTATGAATTCTCTAAATTCATACTCCAAACATTCTGAGTTCTGACTCCGAATTCTCTGAATTCAGACTCTAAACTTTCTAAGTTCAGACTCTAAATTCTCTGAATTCAAACTCCGAACAATTTGAGTTTAGACTCTGAATTCTCTGAATTCAAACTCTGAACTTTCTGAGTTCATACTCTAAATTCTTATGAATTCGGACTCTGAATTTCCTTGAAATTCAGACTCCAAAATTCTATAGAATTCAGGTTTTTAATTCTTTTAAAGACAGAATCCGAATATTCATCTATTATAAACACCAAATGGTATTTTGGTTAGACTCCGAACTTTTATTTTTCTTTACACTCCCAAAAATGGATTTGGTTAAGCAACCATATTTTTGCTTACTCTTGTTGTTGTTTTAAAACGATGTCGTGATTTCTATTTCTAATAAACAATTGTTTGAGTGACATGTGTATAGGTCCCTCAGATATTCGAGGAAAAATATGACCGTTGTAGGAGGGAGATGATCGTTGAAGATGTGTCTATAAGTAGGAGATAATTTGAAAGAGCTCATAACTTTTATGAACATATCTACGACTCTATAGATTACATGATGTGAAGTGATTTTTAGAGAGTGGATTTCATGATTTGTGCGTACTGAATATCTATTTAGAATTGCTTCGTGTGACTCCGAATGTTGTTGTGTACATTCGAGGGATTTCGGGGATAGGAAGATAGAGGTGCCAACTACCTTGAAGTTCGAGGGCTTTTGGGGATAGCAATATAGTCTCTGATATTCGTATTGAGGTCTTACCCTATTGTGGGTGAGACAGACTTTCTTGAAAGTATAAATCAAGGGAACTTTATCCATGGTTATTTGACACCCATCTCTTTTGGTTAAATTATTTACTACTTGTTACATGTATTGTTTAAAGTTTTCCACTGCATCATGGTTATTAAGGAAAGTATTACTATCTTATAATTTCTTATACTTGTACTTTGATTAATAAGATTTTATATGCTCTAAAGTAGAATCATTATCTTTTTAAACTTTTCTTAAGTTTCATTTCTGGAATCACATTTATGGAATCAAGCAAGTTTGTGGAACTAAAAGGTTTTGTGAATTTACCTTGTTTAACTTTTTTAAACATTACCATCTTTAAAGGTTCCAAAGAATTTTTTTAAAGTATAAAATTACCCCCCCCCCTTGTATATTGAGAATCTACATCATCATTTCGATCCTATATAACTATGATATATCTTCCATATTTCATGACCACTAATTAATTTATTTTATCATTATAGGAGACCCATTTCACTTCTCGAACAATGAGCATCCATTCTAGTGCATTCTATGTTCGGTCTACAATAGGACCAGTATGACCCTTGTTGGGATATGAATTATGTTTCAATATACCATACAAAATCCATTATAAAGATAAATTATATGAGATGATGTGACCTAATGATTAGACAATTAAAATTTTCATTTTTAGTAGTTGTAAATATGAATCGGATAATAAGATTGCATGATATTTTTTGGTACTAGTTAGTAGTTCCAATAATATTTGCAGAAGTTACTGGACTCAGTGTAACTTTCTCTATTCATCACCTTCAATGGATAGGTTCTGAAGACTACAAAATATCAAAGTCTACTAGGTGAAATTGGATGATCTTCTATTAATCTTCGATGTCAGACTAACCAAGCGACCGACTGGGACCAACTATATCAGTGGGGTATAACCAGTTGTACATGTCTGTTGGTTATAAGGAATCAAAATAATATGATATTGAATTTACTTATTGAGTATTATTTTCAAATAATTGTATCATATAGTAATAAAATATAGTATATGTGTTTTACCATGTATGTAGGACTTAGTCATCCAAATCATGTAAAATAAAAATTTTCTTTCTTTCTTTCGTCATTTCCAATAATCTTGAATTCTTATGTTGATAAGTATGTCTTGTTTGTATATCATGTGCAACATGGTGTTCTTATTTGGTTTTTTAACTTTCTACCTATTAGTATATCATGTTTTTATGGTTATTTATAATTGGTGGATCATTTGGCACTTGATCACTCCAATTCAAATATAGACCAATTATTGGGTGTCTAATGTATTTTTGGCTCAATTCTAACCTGAAAAGGTGGTATCATAAATTTGATCAATTCTCAAAAGTTCACAGTCTATAATATATTTTGTAACATTCAATTTATATTTTATATTTTCTCATCACATGATTATTTTAACAATGATTCAAAGTCATCTAGAATCTGTTAATGTGAAATTTGTGAAAGATACTTGGCCATTTCTAGTGTTATCATCACAACAAGAAAGTTGGTATGTAATGGAAATATCCTGATGATTTAAATTAATTATGTTTTTAAATATTATTTATATCATATATAAAACCCTATTTTTTCTCTCAAGGATAATTTAATTTTTAAATTGTGGCATTTAAATATGTTTTATAAAATAAAACTAAAAGAAGGGGGATTTTGAAAAAAATAATGTGATTCAAAGAATGAAAATAACTTACGAATTGTATGAAGTGTATTTTGAGAGAAATGAAATAAGTTCTTTATTATAAGTTCACTAAATAGCATGTTAAGTTTATATTTTTTATATTTTTATTTATTTTTATATTATTTATTTAGTTGAGGTTACACATAATCTTGATTACTCTCCAAGCCTTTATATCGATACTTATAGAACCAATCCTTGACATAATAATACTGTAGATAAGGTAATACCCTTATGAATGGTATAAGAGCTTGAAAAGAAAATTTACTCCTCAATTTTTGTGTAAACATAAATGAATTTTTTGTTTTCCAATTGAAACAACACAATTTACACACTCAAAATCTCACACCAATCGCTTAGAAATAAATATTATTTCATTCACATGCATTGAAAAGTAGTAAAATATTAAATAATATAAGATTAAACTAAATGAAATGTTTTTAACCCAAATTAAACCAAAATATTAGTTAATATAGGTGAATAAAATCTATTAAAAAAATTTATCTCCCTTATAATCATTTTCAACTATTTAGCTCACCATCGAGGGGAGGAGGAGGCGCGAGTGGATCTCCTTATTCATTTCTGATAACCGTATAAAGATAGGGATATCTAAACTTATAATGCGATGAGAAAAATACTAAATATTTTTAAAATGGAAAAATATTTCCCCCTGGTTGAAATTAAAAATGAGGCACCTGAGGTGTCAATTTGTATGTAATGGGAGGTAGCGATTTTTTCACATGTATTTCATAATATAACTTTTGACTTGTGTATGGAAAGGTAAATAAAAATATATTGACTTTAAAAAATATATGAAGGGTTTTTATGAACTCTAGAATGTATCCTTAAAAAATTATGAGGTATATATAGATTTTTTTAAGGTATAAATTTTTAAAATTCAGATATATACTCTTAACTTCGAGAAGTTTTTGGTTTTTGGGATAGACTATGTAATTTAGGCTACAAGATAGATGAACTTGGCTTAGTTTTAATCTAAATAGTTTATTCAACATATTTTTAGATCAACCTACAAAATATCATCCCAATTTTATGGATATAATTTTTATAATGTGAAAAGGAGTGCCCATGTATCCTTGGGCATCCATGCAGCTTATCCCGTTTTCTTCCACAATATCCAGACCTTCCAAATCACCTCCACCTATAATGAAAACTTAAAAACAGGTGAAAATTCCACTTAAAATGATATTTACTAATAAATAATTTAATTAATTAAAAATAAAAAAATTATTATTATATTTAGAACATTTATTAAAAAATTTGTTTGACATAGTGGAAAAATAATTTAATTGAATAGTGAATCACAGTGTGATCACACCCCAGTACCTAATCATATACACTCCTAGTAAATTTTTATTTCTATAAAATAGTGCATTAATATATTCCCAAGTTCATGAATATTTTAAATTCAATTCATGGTTATAATATGAGATAAATAATAATAGTACAAAGTATTCAATCTTATTAAGAATTTATATGAATGTCTCGTAAATTATATCTGAAAAAAATTGTGGAAACTCAAGATATTCTTCCTAGAAAGGAAATATATATGAAAACCATGCTAATAAATCCATATGTGTGTTTGTGACAACCATTTCATTCTAATTTTTCAAATTCTTATCCAATAAATACATTTCATTTAAAAAAAATTGATTAACTGATTCTTTTTGTCATGCCTACCTTACACACTTTGCAATTAAATTTCAAAACCCACTCAATTATTTATTCATATAATTCACACCATAATATATCAATCTAGGTATCCCAATATTTTTTACATTTCATAACTCCTATTAGTATTTATTTATGTGATTTTTTAGGGTATATAACATTTAAATAATAGGTTCAAAGGCACAAGTCAATCCAATATGGTAGTGAAACTGGTCAAATAATGAAAATCAACAAGAAATATCATTTTGGAAAAATTATTACAATAAAAAAACGTATATATAACTTTAATTAAGTAATAAATATTCACACATCATGGTCTAGTGCAATGACGTTTGAAGATGATAAATTAACCCTTTAATTTCTTACAATAGGGGTATCAATGCCTCAATGGTTTTATAGAGATACTACAAATCATATTATTGAAAAATAGAAAATAATACTAAAACTTCCCCTAATTATAAATTCTTTCTCAAAATCACATGTCATCAGTGAGTTAGATATTACTTAAATGTTAAAAATGTGTAAGAATGAAATTAGACATTCATTTTAAATAAATTCAAAGATTTGAAGTGCATTTAATATGTGTATTCTACTGAAAAATTGAAAATTAAAAGTATAATAATAATAGAAAAAACACCATACAATAAGAAAAAAAAGATAAAAGAATAAATATGGTACACGTCCTAACTACCAATGGAAGGTATCCATCCCCACACCTAGAATTTACAGTATCGACATGAAAAATAAATAGGATGTGTGATGGAAGGATGTAACCTAGGAGACTCCACTAATATATGCATTATTAAAGGTATATTTCCTCCACCATAGACACCTTAATGGTTTCACATAAGTGACATAGATGTTTCCCATTGATAATGTGTGTCTGTTGGGTTTTATCCTTTTTTACTAGGGTGAAACTTTAACATTTCTTTAGAATGGTAGGAAATTATACCCAATATAAAAAACCCGATAAAGGATGATGCAGTCATGGGAATCCTTAGTTCTCTCATTAAATATTCATGGGTTATCATGTAAATCTCTTAGTATTCCCTCCAAATCAAAAATATAGAAAAGATTTCTTCACATTCCTCTAAAATATTCATATTGCATCAATTTTGATTGAATGTCACAAAGGATGGAATTGTTATTGATTTTAGATAATCCACTTTTAAGGGTGAAGATGGAGAAAACCAAGACTTTAAGGACATCAAGACATTAATAAAATCAATAAAAAAGAGGGGTTCAACCCAGAACAAAATAACGAGGTAGCAATTCAACCCAGCATCAACGTCATTAAGGAACACCTCCACCAAAGCATGGGTGCTCAATAAGAAGTCTCGTGAAAGAGTGCATGGGCATGGTACTGATGGTTTCACCATACCCTCTCAGTCTTCCAAATCTGAGAAGTCATGTGTGGTGAAGATGACCAGCTATGTCTTCATCTGAAGCAAGGCGTTGAAGAAAGTCTGGGTTCCTCAACAGACTATCCAATTCACCTCCAACAACTCAACCAAAGAGTAACCAATACCACCAAATTCATATCCATTCAAACATAAACTCAGAATCACCAAATAAGAACCTGGAAATAACTTACACATCACTAAAATGAAATTCCTCCCCCCTCCAAGACACTAGAACCGACCCTGAGCACACCAGAGCACCAGCATCGAGCTGGGATGAAGCTGAGAAAGGAACCTGAAGCCAGATCCACCATTGTAGAACACACTGACGCCGATCACACCCGAACCACTACAAAATCCCGACCAAATAGAACAACCTGATGTGAGCACTGGTCTGATGATGAGACATAGCCAATATTGGACCTCAAAGCCCTAGAAAGACTCGTACCGAGAAACTCGGAGACGAGGCCGTGACGAGATCCTAAAGCCAGACCACTGAGAGTTACACGCCGATGTTGATCTGATATCTCACATCCAAGGGCATTGAGGTCGTCGCTGAACACCAGAGCCGACGAAGATACATCTGAAACCAACAGATCTGTCACCCATCGACGTCGAGCTGAGAGGATATCACCACCGCTAAGGTTGGTCCATGTCAAAGGAGGGGAGGAGACAGGTTAAAGTGGAAACCCTAGGTATGTGAGGGAGGGGGGAAATTTTCTATTCAGAGTCTCTCAAAAATTAAAAACCTATATGGAAATCCCATTGTGCATCATCTAACTATGGAAAATAATCCTGCATGGGTGGGATTGGGAGTGCCACTATGGAAAAGAATCCCGAATGGGTGTAGTGTGGATAAAACTTTTGGGGCTTCCTCTACCACTTCATAATCCATCGATCCTGAAGGAATCGAGGAATGTGTTGTGGAATTTTCTTTTTTTTATGAGAAGATGGAGAGGTTTCTGGACTTGAGAAATTCAAGGATATGTGTTGAGATGAACCTTGTGGTGAAATTTCCTCCTCGTATTCTGATCTAGTCTCTAGAGGGATTTTCATGGTGGCAGCGGTAGGTGTTTCAGTTACCTCTAAGCAGCATGTTATTTCTAAGGTCATACGGTGGAGTTCTGTAGGATAGAAAAGGGGAACCCTCAGGTCTAGGGAGTGTCCAGAGATCTCATCCATCAATTCCAGTCCCCATACCTGTGGTTAACTCGGTTGGTCTGAGGGGGTTGCATGTCCAGAAGGAGGTGGTGAATTTAGAGAGCCAAAGCTTAACGTACATAGACATTACATTACATTTTCGTAATATCTAATACATAACAAAAACAGACACCAAAGGACCATAATAGTTTAGTGTCTTTGGAAACTCGGAATATAATCTTCTAATCTTGGTGAAAGATCTTCAACATCTCCCATAAAGATCTTCCTTTTTTATTACCTAAAACCTTTCTTTATATCCTGGGGAAAATAAAACATATAAAGGGTGAGCTCAAATTCTCGGTATGGGTAATCATAGAGAAAATAAAACAAACCATATACATTTGAACTTCAAAACATGAACATAATATTTAAACGTCAAAATCTTGAGCAATGATATAAAACATGGAATTATGTTAGGCATGGATCATAATGGATCATCAATCATGATAAAATAGAATGGGAATAAATCATGTAATTATGGAAACCATTGAGTACATGTTATTATTTCCATAGTAGCCAAGGCATTGTGGCTAAGACCATCTTAGTAGACAAAGTCCCTTTCTGAATCGAGTTCACTCCTCATTCTAGTCCTGTATCACTGAACCGGATTAACTTACCATTTCAGACATGTCTATCTCATGAGATATAAATCTTCACCCAATGAATTGGAGGGATATATAAGTCCCACCCATCTCATAATGAAATCATTCTTACTTGTTCCATAAAATAAACATGAAACATTCATCATAACCCAAAGAATAAAATGGGTTTCATAAACATCACCCCATCATCACATAATCCATATAAAACAAATGGATATTTCATCATAAGAAAAGTGAATCCATGTAAATAATAGATACATTATACTTGAAACATAAACATATAAAATAATGTCATCTTAGATGGAAAATGTTTTTGATAAAATACTTAAAATGAATTCTTGAGGAAAATTTCCTTTCTTCTTCAAAATCATTTTCTTTTCAAAAAATACCATTCAATTTTAAAAGAAAATTATTTTGTTGAAAATATTCATAAAATATTGTAGAGTAATCTTCATAAAAATGAGGCGTTATGAAACCGTAAAAATCTGTTCATGTCGTATAAGTTAAAAATAATATTCTTCTCGTACTTTTGTCGGAAAAGTCAAAAAGTTCCTCGTGTGGTAAACAAAAGTAAGATTACTTTCCTAACATGTGGTAAATTTCAAAAATGGGTAAAAAGTTCTTTAAAAAATAAATGAAAACATTTTTAGAAAACATGGGCATGGATGATAACAATAACACCAGTAAATACTTACGAATAACAATCTCGAATACAAAAGAGATTGGAATAGTTATCCCTTACCTTAGGTCTGATATGATTCGTACGTATCCGAACCTCCTGTATAATGATTTAAATAAAGTCATTGACTTAATACAGAATCATATTCATTGCTATGATATCATATATGGTTCACTTATGACTTTATATTACCCGTTATTTTGTAAATTCCATGTTAAAGCAGCGTTTTGGGTAAAATCGTTTCATTTATCGTACGGGTTTCAACATGTTGTTCTTGATATTATTACTTATATCCTGATTTACTTTATTCTAGAATTTAAAACATGATTTATATATAATATATATTCAGTATATAAATATATGGAATGAAATGCACCGTTCATGGAGACGGTAGGTCGTGCGTACGCATGAACGTTGTTTTCGTTTCCTTATTGAATTAAATGGAATTAACTAAATGAAACATATATGTACAAAAAACCAGTATAATTATTATGTAATATATTTCATGATTATTTATTATATATACATTATAATCATACTTGAATGGTTAATCAAGGAAAATGAATCTCATCGCATTTGTGGAAACGGTAGTCCGTACGTACGCACGAGTGATTATATCATTCCCATGATCGTGGAATTGTATTGAAGTGTATGTATAATATTGTAGAATCAATATCAATTTACAATAATCATATATAGTTATTTATTTACACCATTATACCCATCCAGGTAAGGTGGTAGTGGAAAACAGATTATTCCACGGCGTGGAGACCGTATTCCGTACGTACGCACGCGCGATGATTTCATTTTCCGTAGGATGGATAGAAGATGAAATCGGTTTATTTAATATTTATAATAACATATCAGTATATTATTGATACCTATGTTATAAATTTATGATGAAACAACTAGAGAATAATAATTATAAGAAGAAATAAATTGGAAAGAATCGGCAAAGGATATTACCTCTTCTTTGACACGCCTCTTCTTAACCTCATTTTAAAGCACTAGGGTTAGTATTTTGAGGAGACCAGAACCTCTATAATGTTTATAGGGAAGATTAGAAGGGTACTGGGAAGTTTTTGGCCGAGATTCAAGGCTGAAAAGGGTGTGAAGAGAAGAGGGAAGGGGTGCCCTTTTTATAAGGGAGGAGAGGGGCACCTTTGGAAAAACTTAAAATAATATTTTATAATAAAGTCATATTCGGTTTATAATAGCTCCAAATTGATTTATTTCGAATATAAAGTGGTTATGGGTCTAAATAATCTCATCCAATGGGTTTTATAAAAGTTTAGGGTACTATTTTAACCATATCATTTAGATTTAACTCTAAGTTAAATTATTTAACTTTTACTGTGTCTTCTTGTTTTCTTGCACTATATGGTTAATAAACTTTCTATAACAAGCCAAATGAACCCCAAGTGGTTCATTATTAACATATATAACCTTATCTAAGTCATTTGGCCGAACCTAATATTTTTAAAAATATAATAAAAATTAATAATATAATATTTGTTTTAAAAACTATTTTATGTCAATTTTGACACTATTTGGTAATTGATTTTTGTGAGAATCATAACAACATGATTAGTTTGAACAAATTTAATTGAATCAATACTAACATGTCATATTAACCTATAAAATTAGTTTAATTCATAAAAATTCTAAAATTACATTTATTTGGGTATTTATAACATCAATTATGTTAATATTTCATTAATAAGGTAATTACTGCATCATCATTGTTTCATAAATAAATTAAATTATTTAATGTCTAAAAATTAAAAATAAAAAACCATTATGTATTAAATATTTTTATATTTCTAATAAATATTTATATTTGAATTTACTTTATTTATAACCCTATATTAAAAATGTTTTAGTTATTAAACTTTGATTTTAACAATTTTAACTCTTCTTTAGATAAAATAATAATAAGTGTCCTAATCTAATCCAAGTGGAACTAAAGGGTAATATTTTCTTCCTAAGGTTGTTTTTGGTCGAATTACACTTGTCCAATCGAATTAGGACATGTGTTAGGGTAATAATAATATCATTTTTACCCTTAATTACCATATTTACTTTTAAACGTGGTAAATAAAAGTAAAAAGTTACTATTCAAAAAAAATTATTTTTATCTTATTGAACCACATTTAAATCATTAATATTAACCGTGTCTCTTAGATTTTCCAAATTCCACTCAAATAAGCGGTAAAATTATGTTTAATGTAAATTTTCAAATTCTCCTAGGAGGTGGGTAAAAGACGGTGAAAAGTTCTATAAAATTATTATATATCTAAAATTATTATAAAATGACTCAAATGAATTACATTGAACTTATATAGGTATTATGTATCAATTTTGACCTAAAATAAATTTAAATAAAATAAATAATTATTTAAATAAAAAGTCGGTTTTTAAATAGTAACCAAGTGTTTTCACTGTTCATCAAAAATTGAAAGTTTTCAGAAAAATACCAAAAATTCACCCTAGGCTAATTTTGATATTCTGAATCCAATAATGAAGTCCATTTTGAAAAATAAAATTTCAAAAAGATGGTATTACTATTCATAACGGCTAGTTTATATAATATTTTAATAATATCTCGTTTAGTGAAACTTGGTATTGCATACTACACACGCTATCAAATAAGGTCTTGATTGCATGTAATGCAAGCCAAGCCAGGGATGCATGTAGTGAAAGCTCTGTTTGGTGTTTCGTATAACATAATCAAAACATATTTCATTTATACATTAAGCAAAATCTATACCTAATGTTGCGTAAAATAATTTCCACAAAACGAACTTGAAATTGTGTGTAACACAAGCCAAGAATAGTGTTGTGTATACTGGAAGCTAATACGGTGTTGTGTATTGTACAAGCTAATTTTGTTATCGCGTACAACACAAGACATCAAAGAATAATTCTCATAAAATCTCGGGTTGTAACAGTGAAGTCGTCGAAGGTTGGATTATCGTCATCTTAATTGGAGGGGTTCTGGGACATCGTATCAACAAATGTGGGAGGGAATTCAAATAATATCGGATCCAGATCGGAAAAGAATATTGCTTTTTCTTAAAGGGGGCAGGCAGTCAGATCAATGTCAGAGGGCGTTGTGACAGCTAGATTGTTACCATTGGGGTCTGGGGAGGTTACTTCGAAGGAAGAGAATTGGTGTATTTTGAGGGTAGATCCTTGGAAGCATCCTCCAATTATTACAAAGGGAAATCAAAGGTCATCGCAGTTTTTCTACCAAGCATACCTAGAAGGTTATCTCCACCCAGGCCAGAACTACATATTTCGTTTATGCTTTCTACAGACTCAATGAAGATATCATTGTTGGCGATGATATACTGATCCAAAAATTTCCATTTGGGACTGTTGAAGAGTGGCTTTCCAGAGGGGGTTGGGAAAGAAATAGTGTCAACACTCTATTCTCCACCGAAGCTATTTCTGGTTTCTTGGCTTCAAGAGGAGGTTCCTCCTTCGACACCTCCTTTAAGGAAACGGATCTGGTTCTCTCTATTGTAGAAAGATGATATCCCGATGAAGAAGAAGGTTCTTATTCCAAATAGGGAATTCTCCTCTAAGGGGCCTTCCTGCCTAGTGACACATTAGATTTCCACAGAGGTTGGTTGCATGGATTTTTTCTTTCTGTGTTCAGGTAACACAGCCCGAAGGGCAGTAATTTTCCTCCAGTAATTTCATTGGTGATTATTTGGAATGCTCAAGGTCTGGGGAGAATTTTGAAATGTGCTTTTATAGATTCTGAATTAAAGAGATATGGATCTTTGATGGCGGTTTTTCTTGAACCCAAATAGGATCCTAGCAAGATAAATGGTTTTGAGAAGAGTTAGGGGTTTGGGTGTCACTTTCATGGGCATCCGGTTAACAGGAATATATGGGTGTTTTGGAAGAAGCATATACAAGTGGAGCTTGTTTAGGTTACTAAGCAGTGTATTACCCTGAAAATCATGTTCAGAGGTATGGTAGTTTTGTTCTCATTTGTTTATGCTAGTAGTGATAGTATGGAAAGGTGTAGCATGTGGGAATACCATAGTTTCTTTGAGGCGGCTGGGTTTCTTTGGTTTTTAGGATGAGACTTCAATGTTATAATTGAAATATTGAAAAAGAAGGGGGGTTCAATCATATATAATTAAAGTATGCTGGAATTGAGTAACCCCATTTCTAGTAAGGGGCTCTTGTATTTGGGCATTCATGGTAGTAAATATATGTGGTGTAATAATCTAAGAGGCGATATCTGGATATGGTGTAGATTGGATAGATTACTGGGCAATATTCATGACCTTGAATCCTATTCCAGATCCTTGGTCTCACATCTATCTCAGGTGCTTTTGGATAATACTCCTCTCATCGTGGAACAAAATATGGGTAGTACGTTCAGTAAGGTGTTCATGTACTCGGTGGATTGGCATGTTAGGGATGGGTTCAGGAAGATGATGAAGGACTCCTGGGAGCAGGAGATTGAGGGAATGGAATTGTTGGGGATTTCTAGATGACTTAAGTGGATCAAGTCGGATATTAATAGATGGTCTGTGAATATTACTTCATTAGATGATTCATTGGAGATGCTTCAGGAAGAGATTGACCATCTAGAAGGTTTGCTCCAAAAAATCTAGGATGATGTAGTCTTCTTACAATTAGGTGATAAGTGGTCCTTTCTATTGAAACTTTTGTTGGAGATAGATAGGGGGCCCATACCGAGATCCAGGATGCGGTGGCTCAGGGGAGGTGATAGAAATATTGGGTTATTCCATGCTTGTTTGAAGGAACGAAAAACTTCAAAGTTTAATGTTGTGATGGAAGATGGTTTGTTCACTTCTGATGTAAAATTCACTGGTAGGATGGTGTTGGAGCACTTCAAAATGTTTCTTGTAGGTGATCGGGCATCGGCTCTATGGGGGGATGGCTCGAATAGTGATCAGGATGATTTCTTCTGAAATATTTCCATT
This sequence comes from Viscum album, assembly GCA_963277665.1. Taxonomy (NCBI): domain Eukaryota; kingdom Viridiplantae; phylum Streptophyta; class Magnoliopsida; order Santalales; family Viscaceae; genus Viscum; species Viscum album. The sequence continues at coordinate 35,706,956 of OY728157.1, read as the reverse complement.
AGGATTAATGGGAGGAATAATGAGATGTTGAGTACTTTACAATATGGGAAGGATCTGTGGGAGGTGGCTCGAAGTTTGTCTCTAGTGAGTTCTCTAGGTCCTGATGGTTTCCCGGGGGCCTTATACATGACAGAATGGGGGTTTTTGGGGTCGTTAGTTATCTAGGTAGTACATGATTTCTTGTGAGGGGGTTCCCTCTATAGGGGTACGTGTGCTTCTAGTGTGGTGCTGGTGCCAGAGGTGAAAGATCTAACTTCAATCAGCCAATATATACCATTCAGTCTATGCAATGTTTCTTATAATATTTTGGAAACTTTACTAGTGAAGATTCTAAATTGGGTAATCCCAAGTATTATTACCCAAGAAAAACATAGGTTTGTCCAAGGTAGAAGTATCCACAGGGTGGTGGGAGTGGCTCATGAGTTTTTATAGGATGTGAACAAGATGGTGGTGGGGACCAATGTTTTTATATAGGTGGATGTGGATAAGGCATATGATAATATTGAATAGAGTTTTATAATTTGGGTAATGAAGAAGATCGGGTTCCATGAATGGGTTTGTGATTTATGTTTTGACTGCTTCTCCTCTCTATGGATCACTATTTCTCTTCTAGGGAAGGGGTTTGGTTTCTTTAAGAATGTTAGGGGTGAGAGGCAAGGGGATCCTCTTTCCCCCACCATGTTTCTCATTTCTCAGGAGGCCCTATTACAAAACATGCACAGAGGGTTAATGGACCGAAATATTCTACCTAATTTATTATAGGCCTCAGATAGATCCTAATACCATAATATGTTTGCTAATGACATCCTTATTTTTATTAATGGTAGGAGGTCATCCTTGGTCTATTACGCGTGGCTTATGGAGATCAATGGTTGTATAAGTGGCCAACAGATTAATTCCATGAAGATAAATATCTTTATATCAAATAAATGTTCAAGGATAAGGGCATAAAGCATTCATGGAATTTTGGGATTTCAACAGAAACAGCTTTTTATGATGTCTCTTTGGGATCCCATTTCTAATGGTCGAGTGAAAAACGTCTTCTTCGAGGTCCTTATTAATAAAATTTATCGGAGTATTTATAACTGGAAATACATGTTTCTATCTTTTGGAGGTTGGGTGGCATTGATCAATAGTTTGATTTCTTCGATCTTGATTCATGTATTTTAAATCATCACTACTCTTAAGGGGATTATGTCTACTATGGAGATTCTTATGAATAGATTTATTTGGGAATCCAATGACATGGGTATGGATCATTGGGGCTCATGGGATTGGTTGGGGATGCTGGTTGAGGAAGGTGGTGTTGGTCTCAGGGATTTAACAGTATCCTTCCACTCCATGCAAGCTCGATTATCTTGGGATTTTTTTGAGGGGAAATCATTTTGGGAATAAAACTAATAATAAAATATGGAAAGCATTGGGAGGAATGGGATAGAAGGAAGAATTTCAGGTTGGGGAAAACAATGGTGTCTTTCCTGGATATTCTACAGGATTACTCCCATTGGGTGGTTGGCTGTCGGGATATGAATTTTTGGAGAGATAATTGGTCTGGAGAGAAGCTATTCTTCCCATGTTTTCCAGGTCTAGAGATGTCGGTGAGAGGTTCCTGCCAATATCCTAGGTTCATAGATTCCATTCTCTGATCGGAACATAAATAATTATTCAAATAATTGGTTTTCTCTATGGAAGAATATTGCTTATGCTTTAATGAGGCACGATCAGGATGGTTTAATATCCACGACTATCGTGGACTTATTCAGCTGTAGGGGAGCCATGATGAATATGGAGCTCGTCTATGGTGTGGGGAAGTTTCCTTGATGATGATTTTCCTCATATAAATGGTGTAGAACAAGGCCCTTCCTATGGAGGAAAACATTCTGAAGAAATTAATTCAAATGGAATCCTGGTGTTATTATTGCACTAATCCTCAGGTAGAGTCGATAGTTCACTTGTTCATCAGGTGTGAATGGGTGCAATGTCTCTAGAATTATATGGATATATGGGGTAAGTATAGTGCTTCATGAAATTCCTTGTAGGTGTTTTTTATGGTTGGTTATCAGGAGTGGAGCATAAATGGATGGAAAATAAGGTTCACAACATCACGATTACTTCGATTTACTAGACTCTGTGGGAGGTGAGGACTACAGTAATATGGGATTTTTGGTTTCTGGGATCTCTTATTCATGTGAAAATTATGGGACTATTACATGAGTTAGTTTCTTTGTTGAAGGGGGGGAACATTACAGTGCTCTATAACTATCTTAACAGATCAGTGACTCGTCCGAGGATACGCGGAGGCTGGGTGAGATGAAAACCACCAGATAACTGGCTTAAACTCGATGTGGATGGTTCATATATAAATTGGCTATTGTGGGGGGGAGGGAGGTAGGGATAGTGCAGTATAGAAGTGGCTTGGTGTTAGCAGCCTTTGGCAGATTTCATGGACTAGGAAATTCATTGGGCGTAGAGGTACGTGCTTTACACATGGGTGTTATGATGTGTAAAATGTTATTGTTGGTAGTCTCGAAAGTGGAATCAGACTTCGAGGTACTAATTAAGGCCCTACAATGGAAAGTTGTGGTGCCTTGGTGTTAGAATTACCTCATTCATGTGTGTTCCTTATAGATTATGAATAGATGTATAGTTTGACATATTCCTAGAGAGGCCAACTTTGATGTGGATTCTCTTTCTTAGGGGAGTAGTCATGATGACCCCTTGTTGGTTTTCTCGAGAGTGGGGTCACTACCTCAGAAATATATTGGTTTTATCCTTTGGGATTAATTAGGTATTCATCATTTTAGACCACCTTGAATTATTTATTGGTTGTTTCTTCAGATTTGAATAAAAAATAAAGGTTCAATCATGTATCATCTAACAGCATACTCTAATCTTTCCTGTTGATTTGTATTATTTTTTCCATGATTTTCTTAAATTACTGATTTGAAATTTTATATTTTCTGTTAGTTCTGTAGTGATATATATTGGATACTTTATGTATAACCCATACTTATGGATTATGATTTTCAAGTTGAAATTATTGAAAGGAGAACCCTGATCATAGATAATAAACCATGGAAAATCAAACCTGTTAAATATTTTAGATCTCATGAATTCCACAACCACATAAGGTTCATTAATTATAGTTTACATTTATTCCACCCATTTAGATAAATAATTCATATATAATTAGATATATGTTAATACAGATGAATTTGGAAAGGGTTCCATGATGTTAATTCCCCATACATCAATTATCTCACAAAATAACATGGTTATTGGGGTATTTCATTCCTTTTAGATACACTCCCAATGTATTGACAACATACAAAAAACATAAAAACAGATGTGAATATCTATAAAATATGGGATAATGTATTCTATATTCAATGACCTTTTGGGATTTACATTGAAAGACAAAGTGAATCACATAATCTAGAGTGTGGAAGTAGAATAAAATAGATGTAAACTCACAATATTTGACACACTAATGAATAGCCTTGTTACTAAAAATTACCCAAAAGTATGGATCATCCCAAATATAAAATCATGACTAATTATTAATTATATGGGATTGTGAAATGTTAAAATAAGTGGGTACTCTAGATTCCACTGAAACATCAAAATATATACATACTAAGCGTAAGGTACGAAATATCACAAAGGATTCTATCGGGGAATAACTATCCTGTAGTGAGGGATGCGTAAACATAGTGTTCTAATAGTGGGTCAATCCTAATAAAGTTTTTATCAAACATATTTTCCAATCATCACTTTCCTTGAATCTCTAGTTCAAACTCCCATATGAGGATAATCCACCATATGAGGTGGGGCGTAGCCTTTTGATTCTTAAGAATAAACTTATGGGAATCATAAATAGAAAACCCAGTGATTAGTTAATCCAAGTAGATATAAAATGAATTTTTCCAAGGAAAAAACTATAGAAAGAAGTTATTTTTTAGTAGTCATATAGTTTTCCTAGGAATGGTTAAGGGTACACGAGGCATATCCAATAACATGAGGTTCTCTCTTAACCCTCTGTGACAAAAATTATTCAAATGTAATGTTATATGCATCACACATCTACTCTAAGGGGGAATCCCACCTTGGTGGATGCAAGATGTGAGGTTATGTGTGTAACGCCCCAAGTTTTTCTAAAAATAAATTGAAATGCTTAAAATTTTGTTTAATATAGATATTAATAATTATACCTTAAATATAATTTTACTACTTCTATGTTTTGAATTTCGAAAAATGTTCATCTACAATTGTGTTCAATATGTTATTTGGAGTCTATTTGAACAAACTTGTTTTTTGGTGAATAGTAACATACCCTTATGAATAGTAATTTGAATAGTAATATGACCCTAATGAATAATAAATTGTATTATTATTTTATTTTCCTAAGGCTTTAAAATAATGACATCTTGATTAATTTTTAAATTTGATATAAAAGTTGTTATAGTTTTTAAATGATTAATTTTTGAATTAAGTATGATTTTATTTAAAAATTAAATAAAAAATATTTATAAAATTATTTTCGAAAAATGGAATTCATTTTTGAATTCTACACGTCGATAAATGGTTATGGTAAATTTTGGGGATTTTTCTGAAATAGTTGATTTTTCGGTGAATAGTAAAAAATACAATTTTGAGTTTTGGTGTGTTAATGACATCATTAATGATGTAATAATGGTTTAATAAATCTAGTAGACTTGTGTACAGTAAAATAAGTTATGATTTTTTTCATGTGGATTATACCATGGGAAAATACATTGGTCAATCTCATGGTTTTCCAAATACCACTAATGAGGTGTCCCTAGGAAATTATTATAATAAGCCATCACTTTTGCTATAAATACCAAACCATTCCTTCATTACCTTCATTAAAAATTCTTCATCGACAAAGTTATGGCCTCTTTACCTTTATATTATCCCTCCTAAGGTTTCCTCATGCCCCCAAGGTCCCAACCATCAATTTCAAGGAGTTACTCTACAAGGTAAAAAAATTCTCAATTTCTTACTTTTTCCATTCAAGTTATCTTTTATGTGGTATAACATTCAGGTTTCCATAAAATTTTCTTATTTACTTATTATTATTTATCTATTCTATATTATGATTCATTTCTGGATGGGTGACCCTTTTCTCCTTTCTTTTTTATATTTTCTAAAACCATGTTGCATAGTCGTTAGGTTGCCGAATTTTTTTAAGGGATTTCTCAATTATTCTTTTATTTTGATTTTTTTTTTCTATTTATTTCATCATATATTATTAACCAATAGGCATGAAATCTATAGGAATCATAATTATTATGGATGTTCTCATGTTCATGGAAAATTCATCATCCCTAATCTTCTCCTCTCCCACTTATTCAAGGAATAAAAACATTGTTCGTGATGTGTCGAATTACCGACATCAGGGATGATATGATTTCAATTGCCATTAATTTTTCAAGTCTGGTCATGAAACCATTTCTATGGTTGAATCGGGTTATAATATATGTATTATTTCTCATCCATGGTTCAGGAATTTTTTGTACTCATGGTTTTAATTTATAAGACAAAATGAGGGTGTTATTAACAAAGAACCACTAAAATGATCTAAACGAACATCATTAATGTTTTAACATATGAATCATTCTCATATAAAACATCAAAATGATAAATTTTATAAATTATGGTACTGGAAATATGTAAATTTTTAATGCCCCAACCCCAATGAGTCGGCACATTATTACATATCATTGGCATGATCACAAAAGATCAAGTCTCAAAAGACTGGTTAGTTTAGTAGCCTTGGAAGTACTAGATTCATTCATAAGGTTTACATTACATCATAAAATGGAAAACTACAACAACATTGTCTCCATAAACAACACTGATATCCCATAGAATATCCCTGCAGTTCAGTCATAATATACTTATTCGCATCCTAGGAAAAATAAAACATAGAAAGGGGTGATCTCAGATGCTCAGTAAGGATAACAATATAGCGGAAACATTCATAAATAAGCATAAACATTTAAGGTAATGTATAAAAAAGAATCATTTTTCAACATAAACTTCATCATAATATGGAAAATATAAATCAAAATAATGTCATTTACTTAATCACATGGATATTCTACTCGTCGAATAGTCACATGAAATATCAATAGCCACTTTCATAATGATGGAATGCATAATGCAAGACTTTCATAACCACAAAGTCAAGGCCTTATGCGAAGACTACAAATAATATTTTGTCAAGGCCTTGTTCCAAGACACTAGTTTGTCTCATTATACCAACCGATGCATCGAGGAGCTATAGTGGGCTCCACCCATCACTTACCAAGTCCAATGAATTCATCATATGAAAAGATTTAAACATAACATAAACATTCGAATTAAAACTAGAATATGAAATGTCAATAATTTATCCATAAACCCTGAATGATATGAAATAACACATCCATATTCAATCATATCAAAAAATCTACAATACAATATGTAAATTTTGTAACATAATAAATCAACTTCAAACAAACTTAAAATTCATCAAAGGATGTGACAAAGATGAAATCAAAACCATTTTAGAGAAATATCTCATTATATTTTGAAATCATTTAAAAGTCATGTAATTATAAAATAAAACATTTATATTTGAAAATATTTTTATAAGCTTGTATGGTAAGCTTTAACATTGTTATAACGGTGTAATATAGCTGCACCCGCCGTATAAGTTAAAAAACATTCTTACCATAATTTTGTCGAAAATGTCATAAGGTACCTTGTTTGGAAAACGACAGAAAGATTCCATTAAAACCATTTTATAAAAATCCAAACAAGGGTATAAATGACTTTAACCCATAGTCTAGTAAATAGTAAAAAAAATCAATACATTTTTAAGAAACATGGATGTGGATGATAAAGATGTCTCGGTAGATACGTAAAAACAACCTCGGATAACAAAGAGATTGTGAAATTAACCCTTACCTTAAACTTTTCCTTGGTCAAGGGTAGGTTAACCTCCTGTATAATGGTGAAATAATTGTTATTAAATTATAAAAGAATCATATACATTAATATGATATCATTTATGATCTTTTAACATTGCTTTGTTAATAATATCTTAGTATTATCGTTGTTTTGGATGTTAACGGATTCGTTGTCCTTTATATTATTTGTTATGTGAGTAATATTTGTTATGGATGGGATGTATGTTACTCATATGAATAATGATATCATGTCTTTAAATATTATTTTTAATCATCATATTAAAATTAGTCTTGAATGGATACGATGGGGAATGAATCTCATCGTGTTCGTGGAGACGGTAATCCGTACGTACACACGAGAGACAATATCATTATTTTGATATTAAAATAATATATAATTGGATGTTATATCATATATACAGAATCATTATCATGATATATTTATAATTTACATCAATTAAATATCATTATTATACCCATCCATATAATAATGTATTGAATAACAATTACACCACGACGTGGAGACGGTAAGTTGTACGTATGCACGTATGGTGACATTTCATTCAAAGGATGGATAGAATAATGAATATTGTTGTACCATATATATAATAATATTACAAAATATATATTATACTGGAGTTATTATTTTAGAATTTAAACAACAAAGAAAGAGTAAGTGGAAGAAGAAAGGAACTTGAAAGAGGTGATGAAATATTTACCTCTTCTTCGGGTTCTTCCTTTTGATTTGATCAAAAGGGCACCATAGGATGAATTTATAACTAAACTAAGGCCTCTATAATTAAGTTAATACGGCTTAGAGGGTATTTAATAAGGGTTTAGCCGATTCAAAAGGCTTTTAAGGTATGAATTTTAGGGAAGGGGAGTTCCCTTTTATAAAAGGGGTGAGAGGCACCTTAGGAAAAGCTAGAAATATTATTTTATAATAAAATCATTTTTGTTTTATGATGGATCCAAAATGAATTATTCAAATTATAATGTGGGTATGGGTCTAAAAACACTCAACCAGTGGGTTTTAGAGAGGTTTGAGTCACTATGTTAACATTATCTTTTAGATTTAACACTTAGTTAAATAGTTTGACATTTACCATATCTCTTTGTATTTTTATATTATATGGTTAATAAAATTACTATAAACTTCCAAGAGAACCCCATGTAGTTCATTAATGACATATATAATATTATTTTAGACCTTTGGCCGAACCTTATATTTTTTTTGGAATAGAATATCAACTAATAATATAATATTTCTTTTAAAAACTCTTTTATGACAATTTTGACACTATTTGGTATTTTGTTTTTAATAAATTTATAACTGCATTATTACTTTGAAATAATTTATATAACCAACCCTAACATGTCATATTAAATTATAAAATTACTTTAATTCATAAAAATTCTCAAATTTCATTTATTTGGGTATTTATAATATCAATTATTTTAATATTTTATTAATTAGGTAATTACTTCATCATCATTTTGTCATAAATAAATTAAATTATTTAATGTCTAAAACATATAAATAAAATATCATTATGTAGGAAATCATTTTATATTTCTAATTAATATTTATAGTCGATGATATAGCATATATAACTCTATGTAAAAAAATTTTTACTAAAACATATAGTCTTATGTCATTTTTGTATTTACTTTAACTTAATTAATATAAAGTGTCATTATCACTTACAAGTGGCTCTATGAGGTCTCAAAATAGACCCAAGGATGCACATGGTAAGAAATGTATCAGTCAATAGGGTTATAACATGTTTTAGGGTAATATAATATTATTATAACATTATTTTGTTACCCTTATTTACCGGATTTACCCTTTAACCATGGTAAAAAATATATTTATTGAAGTAATTATTCAAAATTTCTAAAAATAAAAGTTACCTATTTACACAATTTGGACCTATTGATTATAAATATGGAATCCATTTTTCTAAATTTAAAACACATAGGTGGCATAAATTAATTTAAAATTAATTTCTATAGTCAAAATAAAAAGCATGTTTTTAATAAATAATAACTATCAAAAGATTGATACTTGCTTATGTCCAGTTTAAATGTGAAATTATGTCCAATGACCAAAATTGGATTAAATGGTAAAAATATAATCTAATTATACTTATAACCACTCAATAGTATAATTTCTAACTATAAATTATTTTGATTAAAAAATTGTTTTTAATTAAAATTTAGTATTTTTCACTATTCATAAAAAATTGAGAGTTTTCAAAAAAAATCACCCTAAGATAATTTCGATATTCTGAATCCAAAAATGAAGTCCATTTTGAAAGATAAAATTTATAAAATTTAGAAAATTGGGTATTAATATTCATAACGGCTAATTTGATTGGTTATGGTGTGTTAGAACTCGAAGTTCCATTCAACACATGCTACTGTATTATTCAAAGAGAAGCGTACTGTGGAAGATTAAGGTGTTACATTCTCCCCTACTTCAAATAATTTCATCCTTGAAATTTCTAGAGTATTACAGCGTAAAAATTATCTGGTGGTTCTTCATCATAAGTTCCTCAGGTTCCCACGTTGCCTCCTCTATCTTATGGTTTCTCCATAGAACTTTTACCAGACTAGTCATCCGGTTTATCAACACTTATTCTCTTAAATCAAGAACCTTGACAGGATCTTCGCAATAAGACAGACCAGGTTCCAGTTCTAATTCTTCATTGGTGAGTACATGTGTTGGTTCAGGCATGTATTTTCTCAACAGTGACACGTGGAACACATCATGAACTTTGGAGAGACTTGGCGGCATTGCCAAATGGTAAGTTACAGTATCAATTCTTTCTAGAATTTTGAAAGATATGATGTACCTGGGACTTAATTTTCCCTTTTTACTGAAATATATAACACCCTTCCATGGATATACCTTCAAAAAACATGATATCCTACCTGAAATTCCAAATCCTTCCTTCGGTTGTTATCATATCTCTTCTACCTACATTGATATGCCTTGATGTGGTTTTGGATTACCTTCACCTTTTCCATCATTTCCTCCACAAGTTCTGTGCCTATGAGTTTTCTTTCACCAACATCATCCCAACAGGTTGGTGTGCGACATCTCTTTCCATATAATGCTTTTATAGTGCCATCTGAATATTTGAATGGAAGCTTTTGTTATATGAAAATTCTACCACAGGTAAATATTGATCCCACATACCTTGAAATTCAAGTGAGCATGATCTCAACAAGTCTTCTATGTTTTCAAAAGTCTGTTTTGATTGTCCATCAGTTTGAGGATAGTAGGCAGTGCTCAAACGAAGTTCAGTATTCAGGGCTTTCTGAAGACTTTTCCAGAATCTTGATGTAAAACGTGGATCATGATCAGAAACAATTGATAGGGGTACTCCAGGAAGTCTTACAACATCATTAATATATTGCCTTACTAGATGTTCAAGTGGTAAATCTTATATTATAGAGAGAAAATGTACTGACTTGGTAAGATGATCAACAATGACCCATATTGCATCATTCCTTCTAGGAGTCTTTGGTAGTCCCAAGATAAAGTCCATCATAATATTATCACATTTCCATTCAGGTATGGTAAGAGGTTTCCTGAATCCTCTAGGTTGTTTCCTTCCAGCTTTCACTTGTTGACAAACCATACATCTTGACACAAAATCAGCAATCTCCCTCTTCATGTTGTCCCACCAAAAATGTTATTTCAAATATGTATACATATTAGTGCTACCAAGTTTTATAGAGAAATTGGAACTATGATCATCATCCAACAATTCCCTTTTTAGATCAGGTATATCGGGAACACAATGTCTCTTCCCAAATTTCAAAATTCCATCTTCATAGAGAAAGTCACCCTATATCTCATCATTCATAGCTTTAATATTCTTTTGAAACACTTCATTATCAGTTTGATAACTCTTTATCCTTTCTAGTAAAGATGGTTTGGAAACCATTTAGAAAAGTATTTATGTTTCACCTTCCATGGTTATTCCCATATTCATATTTAGAAGATCCATGTATATAGGATCCTTTTCAACTCTCATCTTGCTCAAAACTCCATGATCCTTTCTAATCAAAACATATCCCATCTTATTTTCCTTCCCCGGGTGGTAGTGTATAGTGCAATCATAATCCTAAAGTAGTTCATGCCATCTCCTTTGCCTCATGTTGAGTTCTTTCTATGAGAAGATATACTTCAAACTCCTGTGATCGGTATATATCTCACATTTTTCACCATAAATATAGTGTCTCCAAATCATCAATGAAAAGATTGTAGCTGCTAACTCAATATCATGAGTGGGATAGTTTTTCTCGTGAATTTTTAGTTGTCGTGATGCATAGGCAATAACCCTATCATTCTGCATAAGGACACAATCAAGTCCTTTCTTTGAAGACTCACTATAAATAACAAACCCATCATTCCCCAATGGTAGAGTCAATATAGGAGAATTGACTAATTTTCTCTTAAATTCTTCAAAACATTCTCCACAATCTTTCTTCTAAACTAATTTTACCCCTTTACATGTGAGCTTGGTTAATGGGTTAGCCAATTGGGCAAAATTCTGGACGAAATGTCGATAATAACCTGCTAAACCAATAAAACTATATACCTCAGTTATACTCGTCGATGATGGACATTCATGGATTGATCTTTTCTTATAAGGATCAATGGAGATTCCATCCATAGAGACAATATGGCCAAGAAAATAAATCTCTTGAAGCCAGAATTCACACTTGTTAAACTTCCCGTATAATTCATGTCTTCTAAGAGTCTTTAGGATAATGCGCATGTGATTTTCATGATCTTCATAGATTTTGAAGTATACCAAGATATCATTAATAAATAAAACAAAAAATTAATCAATATATTCCTTGAAAACTCTATTCATTAGATCAATGAAGACATAGGGTTCATTAGTCAATCCAAAAGGCATTACTGTAAACTTGTAATGCCTTCACCTGGTTCGAAATGCTTTTTTTGAAATGTCTTACTTCTTCACACACAACTGATGATATCCAGATCAAAGTTCAATATTTGAAAAGTATTGATCTCCATGAAGTTGGTCAAATAAATCATCATTGTGAGGTAGGGGATACTTGTTCTTTATTGTTATAGCATTGATCTCACTGTAGTCATTGCACAACCTCATAGATCCATCTTTCTTCTTAACAAAAAGGATAGGAGCACCCCATGGGGAAACACTGGGGCCAATAAATCCTTTATTACTCAATTCCTCTAGTTGTTTCTTTTGTTTCACTAATTCTATAGTGGTCATTCTATAAGAGGTATTCGATATGGGCCTTGATCTAGGAATTAAATCAATAGAAAACTCAATTTCTCATTCTAGAGGATGTCCAGGTAAATCTTCTGGAAATACATCAACATACTCTTGAACAATAGGTACATACTCTATTTGAACATTATTTTCCTCACCCACAGTTTTTTGGTTCTATTCCTCCCTAATAATTGAATTTAGTTGAGCTACTGGTGGTGGATCTAGATAAGAATTAGGTGGTGACGATTCTTCTCTAAAGATAAGGTGTTTTTAATCATCGTCATAAAAAATAGTAACCTCCTTCATCTTATAATAAATTTCTACATCATGGTCCAAAATCCAATCCATACTGAGGATTATATCAAATTAAATCATAGGTATGATGATGAGATTAGAAGATAATGAACATTTATATACCCTAATGGGGACTGATTCACAAAACATTATTATAGTGATACTTCCCTTAGGATTTTTGACTAAAAAATCCCTTGTTAAATCAAATTGGAAATATCTAATTTTCTTAGAAAACTGGGAAGATATGAAACAATGTAATGATCCAGAATCAAATAAAGAATTTTCTAAACATGAGGAAACCATTAAATTACCTGCCACCACATTTTTCGAAGCTTCGACCTCAGCAGTAGTGATATAATAATCTTGGCCTTGATCCCTTATCCTTTTCTGGGGTAAGTTCCCCTGAATCTTAAGACATTCATTCACATAATGGCCCCTTTTTCTACAATTTTAGCATTCAACATTGAAAGCCTCTTTCTTCCCCTTACAATCACATGCTTGGTGGCCTTTTTCACCACACTTGTAACAAACTCCCATTCCCTTCAAGAAAGTACCAGGGTGTGTATTCCCACATTTACTATTGTGTGGATATTCAAATTTTCCCTTCTTCCCCTTATTTCCATTTCCAGAGTCTTCAGTAGATCTCTTCTTCTCCTGCTTTTCTTTAAAGTCGTAAGACTTAGAGAATTCTTTTCTGTCTTGATAGCACATGAGACAATATCTTCATATGACGAGAAGGATTGTGAGACTAATGCTCAACTGAGAAATGGTTTTATCCCATCAAAGAAACAGTCAATATTACTTTTTGGTTTATGTATATAGTCTGTATCATGCCTCACTAACCTTGTAAAGTTATCTTCATACTTTGTGACATTCTCATCATACTTTTGCCTCAGACTCAGAAATGGAATTTCCATATCTTCTCGATAGTCATGAATAATGTATTTTTCTAAGAATTTTTTTAAACTCCCTCCATTACATATTTGATACTTCATCATCATCCTTTATGTTTTGAATCAATGACCACCATTGATCAGCATCCCCATTGAGGTGGAAAACTGCCATTAAAACTTTTTCCCTTTCACTACTCCCCATGGTGGGAAATATTTTCTCTAAGGAATTTATCCATTTCTCGACTACTATTGGATTTGTACCCCCATTTAATGTTTGTGGTTGTTTCCTCATGATGAAATCTAACATTGATCCTCCACACTGCGGATCAAGGTGATCCATACGGGTAAGGTTATTATTCATAACCTCGATGAGTTGTCATAGTATGGTCATTAGCTGATCAACACCAGTTGCATCACCAGCTCCACTATAATTATCATGAGTAGGAGTTATATCCCTAAATGGAGTGTGTGCATTGATACGGTTTCCATTCCTTCCAATAGGCTCCATTTCAAAATAATGGCATAAACTAGATTAGTTTATGAATTGAAATACATAATTCCAAACTTGTAAAAATCTTAACATAAATTGAATAGTTTATGGATATAATTAATAATCATAAAAATGTTTTATTTGAGGAATTATATACTCGTAAACCTTTCATAATTGTTTGTAAATAAAATGAAAATTATCCTAAGCATATCCCCAGGGATTGTCGTAACCAAGAGTGCAGCAAGGCCCGTTGTCGTGCACCAGTTCCTATTTAAGTCTAGCTCAAAGCAGTGTTTTCAGGTATTATCCCAAGGTACATCTGTGTCAGAGCTGCTTCTACCTGCTCATATCCAAAAAGGGATGTATTTCTTAGAAAACACACAAAATCTCTAAAATACCAAATTTCTGGGAAGTTCTTCTATACTAATCCTCAAAGTCTATCTTAGGGCTATGTGCTCTAATTAGAGTTTAACTAAATCTAGTTTCCAAGGTGTGTACTAAAATTTCTCTGATACCAACTGTAATTCCCTGACCCTAGAATCCCAGAGTGGGTTCATTATTACATATCATTAGCATGATCACAAAAAATCATGTCTTAAAAGACCGATTAGTTTAGTATCCTTGGAAGTACTAGATACTTTCATAAGGATTACATTACATCATAAAATTGAAAACTATAAAAACAATGTTTCCATAGACAAAACTAAGATCCCATACACTATCCCTACAGGTCAGTTGTAATATACTTCTTCGCATCCTGGGAAAAATAAAACATAGAAAGGGGTGAGATCAGATGCTCAGTAAGGATAACAATATAGAAAAAACATTCATAAATAAGCATAAACATTTAAGGAAATGTATAAAAAATTCCCTTTCAACATAAACATCATCATAATCTGGAATATATAAATAAAAATAATTCCATTTACTTAATCACATGGATATTCTACTAGTAGAATAATCACATGCAATATCAATAGCCCCTTTCATAATGATGGAATGCATAATGCCAGACTTTCATAACCACATAGTCAATGCCTTGTGCCAAGACTACAAGTAATATTTTTTCAATTCCTTATTCCAAGACACTAGTTTGTCTCATTAGACCTACCGATGCATCGAGGAGATATAACGAGCTCCACCCGTCACTTACTAAGTCAAATTACTTCCTCATATGAAAAGGTTTAAACATAACATAAACATTTGTATTAAAACTAGAATATAAAATGTCAATGATTTATCCATAAACCTTGAATGTTATGATATAAAACATCCACATTCAATCATATCACAAAACCTTCAATACAATATGGAAGTTTTGTATCATAATAAATCAAAATAAAAAAACTTAAAATCCATCAAAGGATGTTGACATAGATGAAATCAAAATATTTTTAGAGAAATATCTATTTCTATTTTGAAATAATTTAAAAGTAATGTAATTATAAAAGAAAACATTTATATTTGAAAATATTCTTATAAGATTGTAAGAGAAGCTTTTATGTTGTTATAACGACATAATATAGCCGCACCCGTGTATAAGTTTAAAAAACATTCTTACCTTAATTTTTTCGAAAAGGTCATAAGGTACCTTGTTTAGAAAATGACAGAAACATTCCATTCAAACCTTGTTATAAAAATTCAAACAAGGGTATAAATTACTTTAACCCATATTCTAGTAAATAGTAAAAAAGTTTTGGAATACATTTTTATGAAACATGGATGTGGATGATAAAGAGGTCCCAGTAGATACTTACATAAAAACAACTTCGGATAATAAAGAGATTGTGAAATTTACCCTTACATTGTACTTATCCTTGGTCGATGGTAGGTTAAACTATTTTATAATGGTGAAATAAATGTTTTTAAATTATAAAACAATCATATACATTAATATTATATAATATATGATCTTTTAACATTTCTTTTTTAATAATATCTTAGTATTATCGTTGTTTCGGGTGTTAATGGATTCATTTTCCTTTATATTCTTTGTTATGTGAGTCATATTTGTTATTGATGGGATGTATCTTATTAATATCCAGAATGATATAAAGTCTTTACATATTATTTTTAATCATCAAATGAAAATTATTCTTGAATGGATACGATGGGGAATGAATCTCATCGTGTTCGTGGAGATGGTAATCCGTACGTACGCACGAGAAACAATATCATTATTTTGATGTTAAAATAATATATAATTGGATGTTATATAATATATACAGAATAATTATCATGTTATATTTATTATTTACATCAATTACAAATCATTATTATACCCATCCAAATAATAATGTATTGGATAACAATTACACCACGACGTCGAGACGGTAAGTCATACATACACACGTATGGTGACATGTCATTAAAAGGATGGATAGAATAATGAATATGGTTGTACCATATCTATAATAACAAACAGTATATAGAAGATACTAGAGTTATTATTTTATAATGGAAACAACAAATAAAGAGGAAGTGGAAGAAGAAAGGAACTTGAAAGAGGTGATGAAATAATTACCTCTTCTTTGAGTTCTTCCTTTGGATTTGATCAAATGGGCTCCTTATGTTGGATTTACGACTAAAATAATTCCTCTAGGTTTAAGGGAGGACAATTTAGAGGGTATTTTATCTGGTTTTGGCTGAGCCAAAAGTCTTTGAAGGTGTGAATTTGAGGGAAGGGGGAGTTCCCTTTTATAAGAGGGGTGAGGGGATTCTTAGAAAAATCTAGAAATACTATTTTATAATTAAATAATTATAGACTTATAATGGCTCCAAAATTAATTATTTAAAGTATAAGGTGGTTATGGGTCAAAAAAAACTAAAAAAATAGGTTTTAGACAGGTTTGAGTCACTATATTAACTTTATCTTTTAGATTTAACTCTTAGTTAAATAGTTTGACATTTACCATGTCTATTTGTAATTTTATATTATATGGTTAATAAAACTACTATAAACATCCAAGAGAACATCAAGTGGTTCATTAATGACATATATAATAATATTTAAGACCTTTGGAAGAACCTTAGATTTTTAGGAATAGAATATCAATTAATAATATAATATTTGTTTTAAAAACTCTTTTATGTCAATTTTGACATTATTTGGTATTTTGTTTTTTCTAAATTTATAAAATCATTATTACTTCAATAAATATTCATCTAACCAACCCTAACATGTCATATTAACTTTTAAAATCATTTTAATTCCTAAAAAGTCTCAAATTATATTTATTTGTTATTTATAATATCAATTATTTTAATATTTCATTAATTATGTAATTACTGAATCATCATTGTGTCATAACTAAATTAAGTTATTTAATGTATAAAAAATATAAATAAAATATAATTATTTAGGAAATATTTTTAGATTTATAATGAATATTTATAGTCGAAGATATAGCATATATACCTCTAGGTAAAAAAATTTACTAAAAGATATTTTCTTATAACATTTTTGTATTTACTTTAACTTAATTAATGTAAAGTGTCATTATCACTTGAAAGTGACTCCATGGGGTCCCAAAATCTACTCAAGGATTCCCATGGTTAGACATGTATCATAAAATAGGTTTAGAACATGTGTTATGGTAATTTAAAATTATTATAATATTATTTTTTTACCCTAATTTACTGGATTTACCCTTTAACCATGGTAAAACAAAATATTTACCGAAGTAATTATTCAAAATGTCTAAAAATAAAAGTTACCTATTTACAAAATTTTTACCTCTTGATTATAAATATTGAATCCATTTTTTTAAATTCAAAACACATAAGTGGCAGAAATTAATTTAAAATTAATTCCCGTTGTTAAAACAAAAACCGTGTTTTTAAGAAATAATAACTATCAAAAAATTGATACTTGCTTATGTCCAGTTAGAATGTGAAATTATGTACAATGACTTAAATCGGATTAAATGGTTAAAATATAATATAATTATTCTTAAAATCCACTCAATAGTATAATTTACCACTATAAATTATTTTTAATAAAAAAATTGTTTTAACTAAAATTTAGTATTTTTCACTATTAATAAAAAATTGAAAGTTTTCAGAAAAATACCAAAAAATCACCCTAAGATAATTTCAATATTACAAATAAAAAAATTAATCTCATTTTGAGATATAAAATTTATAAAATTTCAAAAAGTGGGTATTACTATTCAAAAAGGCTAGTTTGATTGGTTGTGGTGTGTTAGAACTCGAGGTTCTGTACAACACACGCTACTGTATTACTCAAAGAGAAGCGTACCGTGGAAACTTGGGGTGTTAAAAAATACCTTTCTATTCTAATTGTGTAGTTTCACTTCCAATCTACAAGAACATCTATCATGAACCAATCATGGAAATCATGTAAGGAACTCTCCCAAAATAGTGCAAGGAACAAAATACTAACAATTAAGAGGTGAAATGAGGTTATGAAATGATCATATAAGATGTTATAAACCTGAAAATGTTTCTTTAAAATACTAATAACACAATTTTAAATGTTATACATGATGCTTAAACAAATTTCAAGTAATAAAATCATGAGGTTAGGTAATTCTTAACCCAGTTTCCATCCTTTGGGTTAACCTTATTCTTCATTATTTATGTGGTATTTAAATTGTTTGTTTGATAAATTCTGATTATACTATGTTTAATCATGTATATTTATAGAGTATATATATAAATATATATTCAATCTAATATATTAATTTTCACTTCAATTATATGATATTTATAAGGTACTTTTCTTTAAAAATCATCTTTTAAAATTCTATTTTACAAAATTCAAAAGCAATGTTTTTATGATAATATTCATGTTCTATGATTATGTTATAGATCTTGGTCATTGTTTATGATGAAGGGTGGGACCTATATATCCCTCCAATGCATTGGGAATTTTTATGTTGTAGGTTGGTCATATGGTTACTCCAAGTGTAACTGCGATGGTTACACAAATAGTAAGGTAGTCGTGAGGGTTACAAATTATAAGGTATCTGAGAGGGTTACAAGATTATGTAAGTAATTCCCCAAGATAACTTTATGGTTCTACTTATGTTTTTAGTTATTTTGAAATTCTCATGTTTCACAAACTAAGTATATATATACTGGTGATAAGTATATCTTATGAAAATGATTTCATACATTTCAAGTATTCATGGACTAATGCGTTCTTTCCTTCTTTTTATATCCCTTACTGAGTTTTTGTGCTCATCCCAAGTTTTAAATGATTTTTCACAGGTTAATAGATGTGTAAGAAAAATAATAAATCCTTGTTAAATGTTAAATAATTGTCAAAGAATCATGTTTTAAGTTTTAATGTTTTAAATTTTAAAAAAAATGGAAAATGTTTTTATGGTATCCACTCTATAACAATATGTAATGCTATGAATGTATTATGTCCCAATTCTCTAAAACTATAAAATTGAAAATATCCTCAATGTAAATAGATGTTTTTTCTTGACTAAATTCAAGATTATGTATGTAATAAGTTAGGGTCCTTATATTTGGTATCAGAGGATGGTTTAGATTAATTTCGTGGATAGGATGATGTTAAAATAATACCATAAATATTTTTTACTCTATCATTAATTTGAAATGTTATAGAATTTAAATTTTACCATGTCACTTTATTTAAGATATTTTTCTTCAGAATGGTTGTCATCAGAAGGAACAGGGGTGTTGAAGGGGAGAGGCACCGACAAAATGACATCTTTCCGGATCTACAGCCCGGAATGCTAGGGATTGGAACCGAGTAGTTTGTGAAAGTAATGGCTCATCTAATGCAGTAAATAAATGGTGGTGGAATCCATTCAAGAAAAAAAATAGAGGTACCACAATGGAACATTACATTAGTGGAACATTTTATGGGACAACACCCTCCTACTTTCAATGGATCTTCTGACCCAGTAGTAGCTGAAGGATGGATAAAATACCTTGAAAATATATTTGATGTTATGGGATGTTTAGAAAATAAAAAGGTAAGTCTCACCATTTATTGTTTTGAAGTTGAAACTGGTCAGTGTTTGTCAATCGTAAGGAATATCAGGGGTATAGAGGATTTTGATGCCTTAGAGTGTGATGAATTTAAAAGTATTTTCTTTGAAAAATATTTTCCTAAGGTGGTGCGACTTAGGATGGAGAAGAAAATCCTTAAATTAAAGAAAAAGAACTAGGATTCAGTTGTTGTGTATGATGTGAACTTCACCCGAATGGTGAGGTATGCTCTAAATATTATTCTGGATCTTGATAGAAAAATCAACCACTTTTACTCAGGACTGAAGCCAAGGTATCAAAGGGTGTTGGCCTCCCATGATTTCAAAAGTTATGAGAAACTTTTATGATGTGCTGAGAGGGTATATATGGAGTTTGATGATGATCACGTGCATTTTGGAAACAAAAAGAAAAAAGTGGTCCTAGTGGAAAGCGAGGGGTAATAATCAACTAAATAAATCTGATGGTAAGAAAATCTAGTTTCCAGTTTGTGAAAAGTGTGGCAAGAAACACCATGGGGAATGTCTTACCAAAACTGGGAAGTGTTTTCAATGTGGTAAGTTTGGACATATGGCCCATGATTGAAATGAAAATTATCCTAATATTAATCTATATAATCAAACTGTAAATTGTTTTAAATGTGGTGAGATGGTTCATTATGTAAATTTCTGCTCAAAGAAAAATCTGAATGATGCAATGAATCTTGACTATAAGAAGAAAGGTATAGTGAGATATTTTGCGACTACATCAGCAGATTTTAGGCCATCCAATGAAGTTTTATTAGGTACTTTTTTTGTTCAATCATATTTTTATAATGTTTTTTTATATGGTATCTACACATTCCTTCATCTCTGAGAAATTTTTGGGTAAATTGGAAATATCACATCAACAAATGAGACCTGAACTTGTTGTTAAAATGCAAAAGGGAAATATTATAGCAAAGAGGAATTATAATAATATTTCTATTGTGATCAGTGGAAATACTTTACCTACAAACCTTGTTTTTCTACCCTTAATAGAGTTTGATGTTATTTTTTGGAATGGATTGGCTTTCTATTTATCATGTTAATATTGACTGTAGATCTAAAATAATTATTTTTTGGAAGGATTTTTAGTTTGTATACATTAATGAAACCATAAAATTGATAACATATCAAGAAACTGAGAAGCTATTGAAATATGGAAATTAAAGTTATCTTGATCACATTTTTGAAAACAAGGTAACTATTCAGATTGATGATGTGCATGTGGTAAATAAATACCTTGATGTTTTTCCTGATGATTTACCTGGTTTCATACCTAATCGGAAAGTCAAATTCACAATTGAATTAGTTCTTGATGCTAAGATAATTTCAAAACCCCCATATAGTATGGCTCAAATAGAACATCTTGAGTTGAAAAATCAGTTGCAGGATTTTCTTGATAAAGGATTCATTCGTCCTAGAACTTCACTGTGGGGATCTCCTATTTTTATCGTTAAAAAGAAAGATGGTTCCATGAGAATTTTCATTGATTATAGAGCGTTGAATAACATCACAGTTGAAAACAAGTATCCTTCGCCTCATATTGATGAATTTTTTGATCAGCTCCAGG
Source organism: Viscum album (assembly GCA_963277665.1). Classification (NCBI taxonomy): domain Eukaryota; kingdom Viridiplantae; phylum Streptophyta; class Magnoliopsida; order Santalales; family Viscaceae; genus Viscum; species Viscum album. Next base: position 35,685,439 of record OY728157.1, on the reverse strand, counting down.
GAGCTCAGTACTTTTCCAAGATTGACTAGAGATTCGAATACCATCAGCTAAAGGTGAAGGAGGATTACATCCCAAAAACAGCCTTTTGTACTTGATATGGGCATTATGAATTTGTTTTTATGCCCTTTCAGTTATCTAATTCACATGTTGGATTCATGAATCTTATGAATAGAGTATTTCATGAGTTCTTGGACAATTTTTTGGTTGTATTTATTGATGACATTCTGGTATTTTCTAAAAATAAAGAGGAGCATGAAAAACAACTAAGGGTTGTTTTACAAACCTTAAAAGAAAAGAAACTATATGGAAAATTCTGAAAGAGTGATTTTTGGTTGCTATATTTTTATTTTCTTGGGAACATTGTAAATAAGGATGGAATAACATTTGATCCTTCCAAAAAAAAATTGGTTGATGAATGGTCAAGACCCACAAATGTTACAGAGATTCGTAGATTTCATGGATTAGAAAGTTATTACCAACATTTTGTTATGAACATTGCTCAGTTATCTAGCCTAATAAATAAGTAAACACAAAAAGGGGTTAAATTTGTTTCGATAGTTGAATGTGATGTTTGTTTTTAGGAACTGAAGAAGATATTGGTAATTTCTCTAGTTTTGGAGTTTTCTTTATGAAATGGTGATTTCTTCATCTATAATGATGCTTCATTGAAGGGACTTGGTTGTGTTTTGATGCAAAATGATCAGGTAATTTCTTATGATTCAAGGAAACAAAAACATCATGTGTAAAATTATCCCACACATGATTTGGAATCGGCAGCTCTGGTTTTTTCTTTGAAATTTTTTAGGAATCATTTATACAGAGCCAATTGTCAAATATATACTAACCATAAAAGTCTGGATTATATATTCACTTAAAATGAATTAAACATGAGGCTGAAAAGATGGCTTGAACTGATAAAGGATTATGATACACGATCAATTTCTATCCTGGAAAAGCAATAAAATTGTCCGATTCCTTGAGTCAAAAACATCATGCATCATTAACCATATTATATTTGGAACATGATCCCTTGATTAATGATTTGATGGATTTTGGATTAGAATTTGTTGGTGCAGGGAATACATCTATTTTGTTTCAGGTTTCAGTGTAGTCTTCATTGTCAGACAGAATTAAGCGAGCATAGAAGGATGAGCGTGAGCTATAGAAAAACGTATAATTGGTTAAAATGGGTAATCTTTCAGAATTTAACATTCATAATGTTTTTGTTTTATGATTTGTAAAAATATTGTGTGTGCCCTGTGATTCTCAATTGAAGAATTATTTTTTGTGTCAAACTCATAATTCTCAATTTTCAGTTCATCCTGGAAGTACTAAGATGTATAGAGACCTTTGTGAGTATTACTGGTGGGATGGAATGACAAGGAATATTGCTGATTTTGCCATGAAATGTTTGACATGTCTGTAGGTTAAAGCAGAGTGACAGTTATCAAAGGGGATTCTTCATCCTTTTCCAGTGCTAGAGTGGAAGTGGGAGAATGTATCCATTGACTTTGTGGTGGGACTACCTATGAAATCTCGAGTTAACAATGCAATTTGGGTTATTGTGGATCAGTTCACAAAATCTACACATTTTCTTTCTATTCGAGATACAATGTCTTTGGATCATCTTTCTCGATTGTACCTCAAAGAGATTATGAAGTTACATGGAGTTTATTTTTCCATTTTATCGGACTGGGATCCCAGGTTCACTTCTAAAATTTGTAAGGGACTTCAGAAGTCATTTGGCACAGAGTTAAATTTCAATACAGCTTTTAATCGTCAATCAGATGGGCAGTCAGAACAAATGATTAAAACTTTGGAGGATATGCTTCAAGCTTTTTAAATGGACTATTAGGGAAGTTGGGATCATCATCTTTCTTTAGTTTTGTTTTCTTATAATAATAGTTTTCATTCCTATATACAGATGTCGCCTTTTGAGGCTTTGTATGGGAAGCGGTGTCGGACTCCATCATTTTGGGATGATGTCAGTGAAAGAATGTTGATGGGACCAGAATTAGTAGAGTAAGTGGCTGATAAAGTGAAGATGATCCAGCAGCACATGGGGACAGCTCAGAGAAGGCAAAAAAGTTATGCCGATAACAAAAGGAAAGACTTCTATTTCGAGGTAGGTGACCATGTTTTCCTTAAAATCTCTCCTTGGAAAAGTGTGATGCATTTTGATAAGAAAGGAAAGCTAAGTCCTCGGTTCATTGGTCCTTCTTAAATCATAGATAATGTTGGACCAGTTTCATACCGAGTAGCCTTGCCTCCAAGTTTGTCTCAGGTACACAATGTTTTTCATGTTACGATGTTGAGGAAGTATGTACTAGATTCGACTCATGTTTTGAGCCCAGAAGTAGTTCATCTGGAGGATAACCTTTCATATGAAGAGAAACCAGTTCAGATTTTTGATCAAAGGGAACTGGTGTTGCGGAATAAGGTAATCCACCTGGTAAAGGTTTTGTAAAGAAACCACATGGTTGAAGAAGCAACATGGGAGTCTTAAAATGATATAAGGGTAAGGTACCCTCACTTGTTTAATAATTAAATAAAATTATGAGGATGCAGTTTCCAGAAGGTGGGGATAATTTAACACCCTAAGGTTTTCTAAAAATAAATTGAAATTATTGAAATTTTGTATAAGGTAGATATTTATAAGTATCATTTTATCATAATTTTACTGCTTCTATGTTTTGAATTTTGAAAAATGGTCATCTACAATTGTGTTCAGTATATTATTTGGAGTATATTAGAACCAACTTTGTATTGGTGAATAGTAACATACCCTTATGAATAGTAATATGACCCTAATGAATAGTAAATTTAATTATTATTTTATTTTCTTAAGGATTTAACATTATGACATCTTCATTAATATTTAAATGTGATATAAAAGCAGTTATTGTTTTCAAAATATTAATTTTTGAATTAAGTGTGATTTTATTTAAAATTTAAATTAAAAATATTTAGAAAATTATTTTCAAAAAATAGAATTCATTTTTTAATTCTGCATGTCGATAAATGGTTAGGGTTAATTTTTGGTATTTTTCTGAAATAGTTGATTTTTCGGTGAATAGTAAAAAATACAGTTTTGGATTTCAATGTGTTAATGTCTCATTAATGATGTAATAATGATTTAATAATGATGTAATAAATTGGGTCGAATTTTGTATAGTAAAATAAGTTATGAGGTGTCCCAAGCAGATTATACCATGGGAAAATACCATGGGCAAGCCCATGGTTTTGCAAATACCACCAATGAGGTGTCCCTTGGAAATTATTAAAATAATCCCTCACATTTGCTATAAATCCCAACTCAATCCTTCATTAACTTCATTTAAAATTTCTCACCAATGAAGATATGGACTCCTTAACTCCCTAATATCCCTCCCAAGGTTTCCTTAATCCCCCAAGGTCCCAACCTTCATGTTCTAGGAGTTACTCTACAAGGTAAGAAAATTCTCAATTTCTTTCTTTTTCCATTCAATTTCTCTTTTATGTGGTAAATCATTAAAGTTCCCATACCATGTTCTTATTTCCTAAATTATTCTTGATCTATTCTATATTATGATTCATTTCAGGATGTTTAACCCTTATCCACTCTCTTTTTAACATTTTCTAAAACCATGTTGCATAGTCGTTAGGCTACCGAATTTTAATAAATAATTTCTCAATTATTCTTTTATTTTGAGTTCCTTTAATTTCTTTTTCTTTATTCATATATTCTTACCCAAGAGGCATTAAATCTCTAGAAATAATTTATATTCTGTACATTCTCATGTTCATGTAAAATTCATCATCACTATTCTTCTCCTCTCCCACTTATTCAAGGAATAAAAACATTGACCGTGATGTGTTGAATTGCCAACATTGTGGACGATGTGTTTTCAATTTACATTAATTCTTTAAAGTCTGGTCATGAAAACATTTATATAGTTAAACCACTTTATAATCTATGTATTATTACTCATCCATGGTTCTGGTATTCTTTTGTACTCATGGATTTAATTTATAAGACAAAATGAGGTTGTTATGAACAAAGAACAACTAAAATGATCTAAATGAACATCATTAATGTTTTAACTTATGAATCATCCTCATATAAAACATAAAAATGATAAATGGTATAAATTATGGTACTAGAAATTTTTAAATACCTTTCCATTACAATTATTTAGTTTCACTTCCAGTCGACAAGAACATCCATCATGAACCAATCATGGAAAACATGTCAGGAACTCACCCAAAACAGTCCAAGGAACAAAATACTAACAATTAAGGGTGAAATTAGGTAATGAAATGATCATATAAGATGTTATAAAAATGAAAATTTTTCTTTATAATACTAATAATACTCTTTTAATCATTAATCAAGAATGATAAACAAGTTTTAAGTAAGAAAATCCTGAGGTCAGGGAATTCATAACCTAATTTCCATCCTTTGGGTTAACCTTATTCTTTATTATTTATGTGGAATTTAAAATTTTTGGGAGATGAATTATGATTATAATATGTTTAATTATGTATATTTATAGAGTATATACATATTCCATCCACTTTATTCAGTCACACTTCAATTATATGATATTTATAAGGGACTTTTCTTATAAAAGCCTCTTTTAAATTTCTATTTTACAAAATTCAAAAGCAACGTTTTTATGATAATATTCATGTTTTATGATTATGTTATAGATCTTGGGGATTTTTTATGATAAATGGTGTGACCTATATTTCCCTCCAATTCATTAGGTATTTGTAAGTTGTAGGTTGGTCGTATGGTTACTCCAAGTGTAACTACGATGGTTATGCAAATAGTAAGGTAGCCATGATGGTTACAAATTATAAGGTATCCAAGAGGGTTACAAGATTAGGTAATTAACTCCCCAATATACCTTTATGGTTCTAATTATATTTTTAGGTATTATGTAAACCTCATGTTTCACAATGTAAGTATATATATACAGGGGATAAGTATGTCTTTTGAAAATGATTTCATACGTTTCAAGTATGCAAGGACTAATCTGTTCTTTCCTTATTTTTATATACCTTGCCGAGTTTTTGTGCTCATCCCAAGTTTTAAATGATTTTCCACGGTTTAATAGATGTGTAAGACAAATAATGAATCCATGTTAAATGTTGAATAATTTTCAAGGAATCGTGTTTTATGTTTTAATGTTTTTAATTTTGAAAAAAAATGGAAACTATTTTTATGGTATCCACTCTGTTATAATGAGTTATGATATGAATGTATTATGTACCAATTATCTAAATCTATAAACTTGAAAAGATCCTCAACATAAAATGAAGTTTTTTCCTGACTAAATTCAAGATTATGTATGTAATACGGATGGGTCCATATAATGTGATACTCGTTTTTAATAAATCAAATGAATTGTCACAATTATTATTAAAAATTAGAATAATATATTTTTTGTAATAATATTGAAAACAAAATGGAAATATTTTTAAATACTTTAATGAATAATTGGTAAAAACCAACACGTCCCAAGAAATATTTCACCTCATGAACACATTTTTTATATGGTAGGAAGGAAATTATTTCAATTGTTTATTTATTATCTTGAATTCCCTCACTAGAAATGACATTCCAAAGAACTATCCTTATCTCTACCAAGAAATGGAATTTATCATAATTTAATATGATACATTATTCTAGATGATGATATTTTATAGAACCTATGTGTTATAAACAATCATATAAGGAAAATTTATAAATATTGAATTCATCCATGATAACTTCAATTCAATGCTCTATGTATTTAGAGAAAATAATGACCATAAAATATTCAAGGATACTATGAGCATTACATAGACCAAATGGTATACACCTATTTGAAACTTGTTCAAATAATTAGGTAAATATTATATTTTCTTGATCCTAATGGAATATATTTATTTGAACATATCATGAATATCCATCAAGGAAACAATAACGAGACTTATCATCCAATATTTATAACATTTTTTTAATGTAATATGAAAAAAATTGATCCTTCTATGTGGATTGATTTATCTATAAGTAGTCTATACTAACTCACTGAATATTTTTTACACATGTAGGAAATAATTCATTCCTATAAATTTACACTACTATTATTCTAGTTTTCTTAGGCACAATTTTCACTAGGGTGACTTAATTAAAATCAGGTGTGGGATATATGAGTCTAGTAGAAAGTACTTTGTTAACAACTATTTTTACTACTTCAAGGATGGTGGGATTTAGTGATTTTAGAAATTTCCTTGTAGGATTAGACTCATACTCTCAATTTATGCAATACATATAGATATACATAATCCTATTAATATCATAAAACTCATATATTATTACATTTATATACTCTATCAAAAGGTCTATAAGTTTTAATTCGTTATATAAATAGAGTTTGTTAAAAAAACTGATAGGTATTTGATCAATACCCTTGAGATAGTGATATTTTAAATTAGTGGGAATAGGTTTTCATTCCAACCCCATAATATTTTAGATTGAATTATGGTATTTGGGTTGAGTGAGTGTAATGAAACTTTTTATTTATTTATTTTTATTCTCTATAGAAATAAAATCAATTGAAATGAGATTTTTATAATCGTCAGTGTTCATGGTTTCCTTATAATGAATATAATAATCCATTAAAATACAAAAAACATTATTCAAACCCACATAACACTCAAAACATGAATTATAACCCATGGAATCAAAGAGTGAAGAATAGTAAGAAGAATCAAAATGTGGGTCATGGAAAAAATGTTCTATGTGTGTGTTATTTGGAATCACAACCATCAAATATATAGTAAGAGTAGAGTTCTCTATAATAGTTAGTTTCATTGTATCATGAATATTTAAACATTACATTTGTATATTTAACTACATGGAAAATGTTACATTATTAATGTTGATGATTATATTATCCATTACTAGATATGGTCTCCTAAGTATTAGAGGAGGATGATTATGGGTTTGTGTATATTCGATTTCAAGAATATATATGTCCATAGGAAATATGAGATTCTTAACTTCAATGATTACTTATTTGATCACACCATGTTGGTGTGTTGGGATGTGGTTGGAAAGTTTTACCATGATGCTTGTTGGTTGAAGTTCTCCTACCTACAAAGAAATATTTACAGAGTGAGGAATCATCTTAATTAAAGTTGTAAATTCAAGAATTTAATTAGAAAATAAAATCTACCTTAATCTGAATGGAATTAAAAATGTTCCAAGACCCTTGAATTTTGTTGTAATCACTGAAAGTATCATGGATGAGACATTTATTCCAAGTTAGACACTCTCCTTCCCCTTTAGTTACTGCCTATGGGTGAAACATTCTTTTATAAATTAGGTATAATGAGTAATTTTTTAAACTATATCCAAATTTAGAATGTTAAATTTTATTTTTTAAAATATATCTATGATTTCATCATCAATTTCATTATAAAATTATTTCTTGTATTTGAAATGTCATTGGGGAAAGTATGAGGAAGGGATTAATCAATATAATTATCAATGATAACTAATTTTACTATTTTTTTATGCTAATCATCACTTGAATATTTTTTTTATTGAGAAAGATATTTTTGAAGATAATTATATACATATTTTGTATAATAATTTGATGTAGAAAGTTATTTACCACTATTATGTTTCATGGGATATACATTACCTTTTTCCTTGAAATGGAAAACATATTGGGGTGGAAATTTTCAATAATCGTGCATCTTTATCTCGCTAATTTTGTTTTCTAGTTTTCCCACTTGTGCCTTTATTCTTAAATTTTTGATTGAGTTTTAAATTGGAACTAGAGGTTTTGGGATTTTATTTACATAAACATGTCCTAAAGTCTAGTATATGGCCTTTTATGGGTTTTTAGAAAGACCTTTATAGTGGTTGAGGATTTATGAGTGGTGGTGGAGGATGATTTCCCTTCCTTGGGTTGTTCTATGAATATTGAGGTTGGTTGGAATACCCTTTTTCCTATATGTTTGATTATATTTCCATCCAATGTTTTATGGGTGGTATGGTTATTTTCTAATATTTTGGTTCTATGAGAACCCAAGGAAATTTTCTTACAAATATCAGAAGGGTCTCTCAATTGAGATCATTGATTAGAGTAGTGGTTGTTGACATCACGGATACTTTATTGAACTAGAGTGGGATGTTTTTATTTATATTAGGAATGATAAAGTTGTTAGTGTAGGTTACATAACTCATAAAACTCTTTTTCCACATTCTTATCGAAATCTATACTCTACACCTCACAAGATACTATATTGGGTTCACTATACCTCAAACCAAATTGTTACATATTTTGAGTCATTTTTTCAATAAGTGTATTCACCATGACTAGATTCATGTCCACTATAGCACCACCAATTGTTGCATTAATAGTTCTATAATTCCTAGGTATTAGAAATTCATAGAAATATTTTATTAGCAGTTGATCAATTATTTTTTGATGAGTTTATCTTGAATATAACCTTTTAAATAATTTTATTACTCCTACAATATTTCCACATGTGATTGTTTTATTCCATATATTTCTTTTTATTATGAAAAATTATACATAAGGTCTATTTGGGTTGTGTTTGTTGAAAATATTGAAGAAGTATACTTCACAAGAAGTTGGAGGAAGGAGTTTCTCATGTTTGGTGAAACAATAGTTCAAAACATCTAACACAATTAATTGTCTAAATTTATTCATGTCATGGTTTATGTTGCTATTATTGGAGTTGGAGGGACTACACCCATTATCTATAGAGTGTTGAGATAAACGAGTCCAACATGGGAAAGGACATGATGTTTCACTTGTAATGGCGTAGACTAACTCAACCTATGAAAAATAAGATGTTCCAATATAACTTTCATGATTGGAGATGGAATCCATGTTCAGAATGTGGAATTGAATCAACATAGGAAAGTGTAAGAGACCTAGCTAGAAAAAAGGAATGGTGTTATGTGCATTCACCTAAAAGCTACGAGTAGTCCCTTATAGGACTGGAGTAAATTGTTTCACTCTGGGTGATCATATATTATCTAAGGGGAGTATCTCTATTTCTATTTAGAGTTTATGGTTCAGAAGAAGTGTGATTGTATAAAATGAATTACAATGGGAAGATACAATCCTGGTTCTCAATGTATTATGGAAAATAAGTCATATTTCTATAACCAGGTCAAGTTGTATTCTTTTTCAGTTTTCAAGTCAAAAAATATTCATAATAATATTTTAATTTTTACGGGTCCTTTAAGGGAGTTATAACCTATAAATATTATATTTTTTATGGAGCGATTTGAATTTTTCATTCATGAACCATTCGTTGATATCAGTAAGAGGCACATAATGGAATGGTATTTGAAGGGATATTCATTAGGGCTGAAAATTATGGCCATGGACAGGTAATAGAGGTCTAATAGTGAAGTTAAATTGTTGGTTTCATTGAAAATATAGGGATTGATTATATATTTCTTCTATAAATTCAATTTCAATGAATGGATTGCTCTTGTAACTATAGTATCTCATGGGAATTTATACATACTAGTGTTGAAGAGGAAACATGAACCATGGTGTATATTTCTATCATCATTATTTAAGAAGAAGGTCACATTATAAGGACTAGTGAGTTTCTTGGTGTAAGAGAGTAGGGAGTTAACCAAACATTCATGGTAGAGGACTAGGAGGGTAAGTGAGATAGCTCTAAACTTGTAAAACATTAAAGTATTGATATTTCATAGTGATTGAAGAACAAGAACATTATTGTTCTTTCTCCTTGGATGTACCCAGTGTGGGTGAGCTAAGTAAATTCATCTATATCATTTACAATTTTATTTATCCTTAAGGGAAATAAAGTTATATATTTTGGTGTTCCTTAAGTTTATATAACAAGATTAATTACCAAAGAATAATCATTTTGAAATTTTATACACTAATACCCCCCCTATCAGGGTGTGATCCTTGATAAATAACCAAAATGTTGTATCAAAGGGTTGGATATCAGGTGAATTTCTCACTCTATATGCCATGGTGACAATTTTCAACCACAAAAGAATTCTTTTCCTTAAAGAAAATAATTTTCAATTATTGAAGATCCTTATTAAAAGCTATTTTTGATATTTTGGAATAGATTTTTTTGTGGATTTTATGTATGGTATTTCAGTGAGAAAGCAAAATTGAGATTTATCATAGGATGATCCTAGAGAACTAGATATGGATTCCAAGGATATTAGTGCCTTGGAAAGTTCTTTATCCGATATAATTTATATAAAGGTAATATCTTATAAACCCTCTCACATTATATGAGAAAATAATCCAAATATCTATGAAGGATATTCAATGGATTGTGAGGCCAAGTTACATGTTTTTTGTAACAAATATGAGGACTTAAGAATTAGTTCAAGTGATATGGTCAATACCTTTTTTATCAATTAGATTTTCTAGTTGAATACATTCATGTACATGGTGAGGATCTCAAATATGGGAAGATTATAAAGATAATCATAGGAATAATTCTTACTCAGTTCAGTGGAATGGTGTGGATGATTATGGTAAAAAAAGTTTAATAAGAAGAATAATAATACATTTATGAGATGATGTCCCTTATTTTCTCTAAAATTATATGATGAAAAAAAAGTTTAAATGTAATAATATCATTCTGGTTTCATATGTGTAAATTTTGGAATATTGTGGGAAAATATCCCATGGAATTTTTTAATGATAATAAAAATGATTCAAAGTGAATGTAGAGTGTTGAAAAAAAAAAGAAAAAATTTCTCTCACAAGATGATATATTCTCTACTAAAAGTGAAGTTTATGAGTTTTAATATTGAAAGGATCTTGATCAAGATTCTCTAGCACTTATTAAACTAGATAATTATATCGATTTAGAATATGATATGAATTATATAGTTGATCTTCAAATTGAACTCGAATAATCCCTTGATGAAATTGATGTTTTGAGAGCCAAGAAAAATGAGGTTATTCTACTAATTCAGGACTCTAAACTCTATATAAAGTAAAAAGAGAAGGAAATCTCGTAATTAAAGTCTAAAATAAAAAACTAAAATATAGAAATTTAGGAAGTTAAACGAAACATGTTGAGTAAAAAACCAAAGCTGATGACCAAGGTTAAATCATTCATAGGATATCTTCATCAGTGAATGAAAAAATTAAGAGAATTGAAGGTCTAAATGAAGAAGTCATGAAATGTAAATATAAGTATAAGAATCATTAGAGGCTTGACACACCTTGTATGACACCAATTATATAAAAGAATGTTTATTGTTTCAAGTACAGAAATTTATCTAAAGAATCCATAAAGGAAATCATTCATATTCCTCAAGTACAATATTTAAAATATAAATGGAAATATATTTTGAAACATGATGTCAAAAATAAGATATCCATGGTTGGAACTGAACCTCAACCATTAACACCTAAAAGGATTATAGATCACCATAGTTCATGATAATCTACCTATGGAGTAGTTGATGTTGAGAAGAATATATCAAGAATAAATAGTTTATATTAAAGAAATTTGGGAAACACTCAATATAAATGTTCTATTTAAAAGAGATATCTTTGAGAACAATATTCATAAAAATATGAAATAAGTATTTCTACATTATTCTATTCTTTAAAATAACTTTTTATTAAGTTTTTGGGAACAAAGATATCTATTATAAATCATGACTAAATAAGATTGTTCCAAGTGAATCTTAGAAGGGTGGAAAACAACAGTTTGAATCTTCATCTAACAAAATAAAGGTTAAAAATCGATTCTAGGAAATTCAATATAAATAATAATCATTTAAGGTTGAATAAAATCATGTTTTTTCATCATAAATAGAGTATTAATTAAGATCTTGTGTGAATATTGGAAAGTTTGAGATGGATAATGTAGTTGAGATTGCTTTGACAGCAATAGAAAGAAAAGGTTTTGAGATTTGGGATAGTGGATAAAAATATGACATGATATGAAATGAGGAAATCATACTAGGAATAAAATATAATAAATTTGGTGTTATTAATTTTTGAAATGATGGGGGTATTAGTATTTTTGGTACCAAGAATGGCTAATTTAGTAGTATAAATCTAAGATAAATAGATGTTCTCTCGGTTGAAGGCCTCAATCACAATCTTCTTAGTGTTAGTCAATCTTCTGACTTAGGGAATTTAGTGGTGTTTAAATGGAAGTTATGCATATTTAAATAAAGATATGGTTCAATCTTTCAGTAAATAAGATGAATAAAATGGAATGTTTCCATTATCAATTAACAGAATTGGTTATTTATGACTAAGAAAAATGTAAACAGATTATGGAACTATCGACATAGAAACTTGATCCAAAAAATACTTTGAAAATCCAATGATTTATGATGCATCAGGAGACATACCAATGACTTTATATGATCACATTAACACGTGTAATTCTTTTCAAAAGGAAAATATAACTCGAAAGCATTACAACCCAAAGAAGTGCAAGTGATCAATACTTCATGAAAGCATGCATATGGATATTTTCTCTTCAATTACACCAAAATCCATGGATGGAAAAAGGTAACATGTATTTTTGGTTGATGATTTAAATATAATGGCATGGATTATGGTAATAGCGCACAAATATGAAGTCGTTAAGTGTATCACATGATAATAAAGTCCCGAAAAAAATATAATTACTGTAAAAATTAAAAAGTTTCAGAGTAAAAATTGTATAAAATTTAGAAACACCCAAGAATAAGAATATATTAAATAGTATGCAATTCAATATAAGGTTTTAGAAGTTATAACTCTATAATATAATGGATTAGTTTAATGAAGGAATCACATCATCAAAAACATGTCTCGAACTATGATTATTGAAAATGTATTTGCAAATAAATATATGATATAGGTAGTACAATAAGTAGTATACATATCTAACATAGAATTATTATGTACCAATGAATAAAAAACCATATAAAATTAGTAGGGAAATAATCCTACACTTAAATACATCTAGTTGTTTGGAAGTAAGTGTTCCATTCTCAACAAAGACAAAAATATAAAGTTTGAAGTTTGTGGAATTGAATGGATATTTTTGGGATATTCATTAAAGTGTAGAGAATATTATGTCTTTAACAAAAGTGTTGAAAAATTGATTGAAAGTAATTATGTAATTGTTGTTTAAAATGATCCAAGTGTTAAATACACTAGAACATTGTAGTAATTCTTGTGAGAAATTTTCCTATGAAAAATATCCACTTTTTTAAAATAAAAGTAATAAATAAGTGTATGTAATGGGAGGAGTTACTAAGGTATAAAAACACATATAATGGTATTAATGATGAATAAAGCACATCTACAATAGTATGTTCAAGAAAATGATCGAGTAGGGTTGAAATTACGAAAACAAATATTATTAGATATCATTCACCCCACATTCAAACAGTAAGAATGAAGTCATATTATAAAGTGTCTCTCTTAACTATTTTGAAACCAAAATATTTTTAATAGTCTACTATGGATGAAATCTATGTCAAATCTATTCATAAGGATCTTGACCAAATTGAAAAAACAATACATGGGAATTTTTCAAATTCCACACAAAAATAATGTCACAAGGAAAAATTTATTGTTTTTTAATAAATTAAAAAAAGATGAAATATTTACAAGGAACAAAGCATGAATTTTCTGTAAAGGGTATTCACAAATAAAATTTATTGGAATGGATGAAACTTTTCTAGTCGGAGAATGACTTGAAATAATTAGATTATTCTTTGCCATGGTGGTGAATAGTGGATTTAATGTAAACTAGATGGATGTCAAATCAACATTTCTTATTGGTGTATTTGATGAGGAAGTATACATCAAGAAACCAAATATATTTCTCATTGATAAAGATAAAAATAAATTATGTCAGTAGAATAATGAGTTCTATGGAACAAAGAAATCACTAAAGTATTGGAACTCAAGGCTAGACCAATATCTGAAGAATCGTTGATTCTAAAGTGTATAGGTTGATCACTGAAGGACCCCGGGACACCCTGAGAGGGGAGGGGTGAATCAGGGTGACCACTTTTTCTTTTTAAAGTGATGGATCTTGTTCCCACGTTGGTAGGAACTTGTTGAACCTGTATGAAGATAATGATTAGAAAGCAAACATTCACATGCACAGAGAAGACACAACCCTTTTTACATGGTTCACCACTACGGGCTACATCCAAGGAGAATACGCCGATAGGTTGTCTGTCGTACCAAAAACCACTATGCTTCACTAGCTGTAGATTACACAAGTTCGGGTAAAGACACTGTCCCAGGCTCACTGCCTTTACAATTGTTCAGGGATAGCTCACTGCGTCCCTCGGGTCACTCCCGTTGACTCCCCCTGGCTCACTGCTATTGGTGAAATCCCACTCAGTTTATAGACGTGAAGGTCTCTTCAATTGAAAGTCATGAAGTTAATTGTCTCCTATTCAGCATGAGACTTTGCTTGCATTAGAGTCCTGAGTTTAATGCTCTGTTAAGATCCAAATTCCAACCACTGAGGAAAAACCCCCTTTCCCTTGTTCACACGGAAAACAACCTTTGGAAAAGGCCTTCAGAAAGTACCCTACTTCACGAGGCTCCCAATTTTTCAAAGCTCAAACAAGACTTCACAGAGCCCCTGCCATTTCGCGAAGCTCAATCGCGAAGCTCAATCGCGAAGCACTCTCGCGATGCTCCAACCTTAGAAATGCTTGGCTATCGCGAAGCTCCTGCCACTTCACGATGCTCACTGAGCCAACGCGTGGCGCACGTCTTTCGCGGAGCCAGAATAGCCGCCGCGAAGCTCCTCTTTTGCGAAGCACGCTGCCTTCGCGAGAGACCTTTGCGAACCGAGAGAAAAGGACTTTCTCTGAAATTATCTCTCCTTCTCATGAGGGGGTCGGCCCTTATTTATAGGCGATTCCACCGACCCTCGTCCCTTCCATGCGAAGTCAACGCCATGTCATCTCAAATCGCGAAGCTCCAAAGTTTCTGCCGGAAATCTGTCCAAATCATGAAGCTCCACAGAAATCTTCCATTCACGGAGCTTGACGTAGTCGCGAAGAATCGCCGTCAACATACCTTCGCGACAGCGCCGCGAAGCTCCCTTCGCGAAGCCCTTCATCACTGCGAAGCTCTCCACCCGCTGTCGTTCGCGAAGCTTGACATAATCGCAAAGACTCATTGCCTCCATTCTTCTGGTCTTCACGAAATCCGGTCCATGCATCCCATATTCACAAAATTCATGCCTTTTCCATATTTAATCATGATCTTCATGGAAATCCTATTTTCGCGATGCTCACCAATTTCCAAATTTTGGACCCCAAAAATTTGGAAAACACTGGAAAACGGCGCCACCTTCAATACTATTGTGTGCTTGAATGGTATGATCTCTTTGCTTGTACACGATCCAAACTTCCATTGATGATTGGCAAAAAACACAAACCACACTCCAAATCATGCATATAATACCATGATTCCAACAATCTCCCCCTTTGGGTTTGTTGGCAATCAGAAGAAAAAAATCAATAGATCTCCATCTATGTGAAAAAAAACCAATCAAAAAAAAGGAATCAACCCAGCCAACACTCTAAGTCTACGTGAGAAATGCTCGGTGTAGAAAACAAGATAAGAGGCTTGAATTGGGTTCCACTGTTTTTCAATTGGGTTCCATTGTTTTCCATCTCATTCTTCTCATCACAGAAGTTTGCCTGAATTTTTTTCTTCTCCTTTCTCCCCCATTGAAAATAAATCCAAAGACCAGTAAAATTTTTCATGTTCATCTCAAACCATACTCCCCCTGGATAGTATCTCCCCCATAACCTTGCATCATATCCATAAACAGATAAAAACATTTATAACAAATTGGGAGAGGGGTACTCTGTATCCTCCTTATGCACTGGGAGGTGGTCGAACACCGAGGTTCAACCGATGCTTCTCAAACACAGCCGCTGACAGTGGCTTTGTCAGGATATCAGCCACTTGTTCATCTGTTCCCACATGATCCCATCTAATCACGCTTTGCTCAACTTTCTCTTTGATAAAGTGATACATGATTTCAATGTGTTTTGTACGAGAATGTTGAACAGGATTCTTCGTAAGATCAATTGCGCTCTTATTGTCACAGTAAATCACCATTGCTTGCGTCACCTCATCGCCAATGTCAGTTAATTGCTGCCTCATCCATAGCAGTTGATTGCATGCCTTTGTGGCGGAGATATACTCGGCTTCAGCAGTACTAAGAGAAGTACTTTCTTGTTTCTTTCTCAACCATCCAACACATTTCTGCCCAATATAGAAAGCTCCACCACTAGTGGAATTTCTGTCTACTACATCACCAGCCCAGTCAGCATCAGAAAACGCTGATAATTCACTGTCCCTGCCTGCAGAAAAAAATAACCCGAAGTTATGTGTACCTTGAATGTACCTCATGATTCTTTTTACTACTGCCAGATGTTCCTCCTTTGGATTACTCTGAAAGCGGGCCGCAAGGCATGTTGCAAAGACAATATTTGGCCTTGTCGCTGTCAGGTACAGTAGGCTTACAATGATCCTCCTGTACATGGTCGGATCAACAGATTTCCCATCCTCATGCTTTCCAAGTTTAGTTCCAAATACAATCAGAGTTGACATTGGTTTGGAGTCTTGCATATTTAACTTCTTCAGCAACTCTCTTGCATATTTTTCCTGAGAAATGAAAGTGTATTCCTTCTTTTGAATCACTTGCAACCCCAAGAAATATGTGAGCTCCCCAATCATAGACATTTCAAATTCTGATTTCATGTGGTTGGCAAATTCATCCACTGATTTCTGCCTGCTGCCACCAAATATGATATCATCAACGTAGACAAGAACCATGAATTGATCTTTTGGAGAATTCTTCACATAGAGATTGTGATCAACTCCTCCTCTTTTGAATTCAAACTTCTTGAGATATGTGTCCAGTCGTGAGTACCGTGCACGTGGTGCTTGCTTCAAACCATATAGAGATTTCTTCAGTTTACAGACCATTGTTTCATCAGTACCCAAAACAAAGCCCACTGGTTGTTCAATGTAGACTTCTTCTTCGAGTACACCATTCAAGAATGTTGTCTTGACATCCATTTGATATACTTTATATCCTCTTTGGAGTGCCATGGCAAGGAAAATCCTGATTGACTCCAGTCTAGCCATTGGAGAAAAGGTTTCTTCAACATCAATGCCTTCAATCTGGGAGAATCCTTTACATACCAGTCGTTCCTTGTTTCTCATGACACTTCCATTCTCATCAAACTTATTTTTGAAGATCCATTTGGTACCAATAACATTGTGACCTTCGGGTCTCTAGACAAGATCCCATGTCTGATTCTTGTCAATCTGATCTAATTCATCATTCATGGCTTTCACCCAAGACTTATCTTTTGCAGCTTCTTCGAATGAGGATGGCTCTACAACTGATAGAAATGCAGATTGCGTGGTATTCCTCATCCTTCTTGTTTGAGTGGGTGCACTCCTGTCCCCAATTATGTTGGATGGATCAATCTCAGCTCTTCGATTTCTCCTGTGAGGTTCAGTAGTATTCTCTTCAGACAATGTTTCTTCTTCAGATTCTTCTTCTGAGTCAACATCTTGATGTGACTGCTGAGTGTTTTGAATAGCTTCCTCTATTTCTGCATTTTTATTTTCTTCACGTTCGCATTCTTCCTGACTTTCAATCACATCATCATATGGCGTCCTTGAAGCATTTTTGGTTTTCTCTTCAATTATCTTAACATCACTACTTTCCACAATCCTTCCCAAAAGCTTGTTGAAACATTTGTAGGCTTTGCTATTCATTGAGTAACTGAGGAAAATTCCTTCATCTGCATTGTCACCGTACTTCCCTTGATTTCCTTCTTTGTTCCTAATGAAGCATTTACATCCAAAGACACGAAAGCATTTTAGAGAAGGCTTTCGTCCATTCCACAATTCATATGGTTTCTTCGTCTCACCCATATAAAGTCATGTTCGAGTCTGAATGTACACTGCAGCTTGAACAGCCTCCTTCCAGTAATGTCTTGGAATACGACTCTCAATCAGCATTGTTCCTGACATGTTGTTCCCCTGTCAATTCCTACGTTCAACAACTCCATTTTGTTGTGGAGTTCTCACAGCAGCTACCTCATGCTGTATACCATGCTTCTCCAGATAATTCTCAAATTCAATGGACGTGTATTCTCCTCAATTGTCAGATCGCAACACTTTGATTGTTCGTCCAGTATCATTCTCGGCGATTCGCCGATATGTTTTCATGCAGTCAAGGACTTGTCGTTTCCTGTGAATGACCATCACACATGTCATTCTACTATAATCATCTATGAAAAGGATAAAGTACCTTTCTCCATGAGTTCCGGCAACATTTATTGTCCCACAAACATCTGTATGAATCAGATCAAGAAGGTGAGACGCTCTTTTCTTCTTTGGTCGATATGGACTGCAGACCAGCTTCCCACGCATACAAGCATCACAAGATTTTTCACGCTCACACTTCAGGTTGGGAATGTCCATGAAAATTCTCAATTTTGATATTTTCTCCATGTCTTGTTGATTGATGTGTCCCAATATCTGATGCCACAAATTTTTTTCTTCTTCAATAGTCATGTAACAAACATTTTATTGACAATCAACTTGATACAAGTTGCCTTCTGTTCTGCATCCCTTCATAAGAGAATTTCCAGTCTTTCCCTTGATAGTGCAGCCTTTCTGATTAAACGTGACTATAAGTCCTGAGTCACAGAGTTGACTCACGCTGAGGAGATTATGACGTAGGCCATCTATGTAAAGGACTTCAGTCTTCATTATCTCTCCATTAGCTAATTCGGTACTTCCACTCCCTTTGATTTTCAGAGCCCCATCATTACCAAATATTACGGTACCATCGACATTCCTTATGATATTCGTTAGTAGGCCGGCATTACCTATCATATGAGATGAACAACCGCTATCCAGAATCCAGGTACTGTTGTTCTTTGTAGCTTTGAGGGCCACCTCTGAAAGGTTGGATTTGTCAATCTTCTTCCTTTCATTCCATGAGACATTAAAACGAGTATAAAGATCTGATGGTCTTTCAATTATCACTTCTGCATACCCAGGTTCTTCATAGTCAAAGTCTTCTTTGAGAGGTGAAAACCTGTTTGAAAGAGCAACACTATCTTGCTGACGAGACATGACTTGTCTTGAACTTCGGTATGAGGTGTCCATGTACCTTCTCTGCCGGCAATTAGTGGCCTTATGGCCAAAATTATAACAACAAAAACAATATCCATAGAAATTATTTCTTCTATAAGAATTAAGATATGAAATTGTTCTCCTTTGTTGAGCTTATATATCTTCTCCATTCAGATAGCTTCTTGCCTCTTCACAATATGACATGGTATGGCCCAGATAGCCATAAAACTGACACTTCATGAGAGGAAATGTCTTCTCACTTGAATTTCTCCTCATACCTTCTTCCCTGGGAGAATAGTAAGACTATCTGTCATTTCTAAATGTTTGAGGATAATTTGTAGGTCCCCTTTTAGTTTGGAATGAGGGTTCCTTTTTCGGAATTCTAGGCAACGTTTCAGCATGGTCAACTTTCATCTTATCTTTATTTTGGGTCTTTTCACTTCCAGCAGTTGATGTCTCAGCCTCACAACCAATTCCACTCTTTCCCATGCAAGCGGGTCTTTGATTACTCAAGATTTCTCCAACCCCATCTGAACCACACTTGGCTCTTGCTAGTAATTCTGTATCTGAGAATCTTCCAAACTGCATTTTCTTCCTTGATTCTTTTGGAACATATTCAGTCTCCAGTTTACTCCTTAGAGTAACTACTTCCTCCTCAAGACCATCAGTAGTCTTGGATTTTTCATCCAGTCTGGAGGTGAGGTCATTGATGACCTTAGCCTGCTCTTCAATTCTCAGCTTCAGATCTACTACATCATCATTACATTCAATTATTTTAGATTGTACCTTCACAAATTCTTACAGTCGTTCAATTTCAGCTTCATGTTGATCAACGTATTCAGTTGATTCTTCTACAATTGATTTCCACTTATTGCAGCTCTTACATTTAATCTTGAGCTTACTAACCGCATCCTTAAGTTGCATCTCAGGATCTACACAAGTTCGCAGTTGTTTTTCTCCTTCAGTTTCTTCTGGATTTTCAATAGTGGCCATCACAGAAGCATGGTTCCCAGTTTTGAATTCTGGTTCTTCTTCATCACAGAATTCATTATCATCTTCTTCCTCTTCATAGACAAAACTCTTCCTTTTCATTTTCTTACCAGATTTGAAGTCCCCCTTTTGGAAGAACCTTCTCTGAGTCTTCTTGAAGTTTTCATCCTCACTATCTTCATCATTGATCATTTTTAAACACTGAGAGGCAATGTGCCCAACTTTTCCACAACGGAAACACGCGAGAGGTAACTTCCCTTTGAATTTCCCTTTCCCCTTCTGGAACTTCTTTGCAATGAGAGAAATAATTTCTTTTTCTTCTTCATCTTCACCGCTACTATCCTTTGAGATTTTCAGTTTATCCATGGCCTTGAATGCCATTTCTTTGCTCACCCGAGTCGTAGCATCTTCAGGTTTGACTCGATTTTCATATGCTACCAAACTGCTGAGTAGATCATCTAGAGAATGTTTGGAAAGATCTCTTTCCTCAAGGGATGACACCTTCGCATTATAAAGAGGTGGAAGTCTTCTCAATATTTTATTTACAATATCAATGTCTTTGATTTCTTCGCCTAGACCCCGAATAGCTCCAACCACTTCAGTAATTCGATTGAAGAAAGAGTCTGCATTCTCATCTGGATGCATCTTCAGATCATCAAACCGATTGTGCAGCACTTGTAGTTTCACCTCCTTCACTTTGCTATCACCTTCATAAATATTCTCAAGTTTATCCCACATGGATTTTGCTGAGGTGCAGTTCATCAGCTTTAGGTAGATCTGATCAGAAAGGGCTGTAGTGAGTGCATTCTGTGCTTTAGCATCTGCATCAAGAATGTTTCTGTCTATTTCAGTCATAGCAAGGCCTGTTTGATCAGTGACTTGTATTCCTTGCACAGTAGAAAAGAGAACTTCCATTCCAAGAGATCTCAGATGAGATCTCATTATGTTCTTCCAGATCTGGAAATTGCTTCCATCGAAGGGAGGGACTCCCCTAACATTGACCGCGTTTTCCATAACGAAAACAAAGGTCTGATTCAACACCAGCAACCTCCCTCTGATACCACTTGAAGGACCCCGAGACACCCTGAGAGGGGAGGGGTGAATCAGGGTGACCACTTTTTCATTTTAAAGTGATGGATCTTGTTCCCACGTTGGTAGGAACTTGTTGAACCTGTATGAAGATAATGATTATAAAGCAAACATTCACATGCACAGAGAATACACAACCCTTTTTACTTGGTTCACCACTAAGGGCTACATCCAAGGATCATACACCGACAGGTTGTCGGTCGTACCAAAAACCACTATGCTTCACTAGCTATAGATTACACAAGTTCGGGTACAGACACTTTGTCCCAGGCTCACTGCCTTTACAATTGTTCAGGGATAGCTCACTGCGTCCCTCAGGTCACTCCCGTTGACTCCCCCTGGCTCACTGCCATTGGTGAAGTCCCGCTCAGTTTATAGACGTGAAGGTCTCTTCAATTGAAAGTCATGAAGTTAATTGTCTCCTGTTCAGCATGAGACCTTGCTTGCATCAGAGTCCTGAGTTTAATGCTCTGTTAAGATCCAAATTCCAACCACTGAGGAAAAACCCCTTTTCCCTTGTTCACAGGGAAAACAACCTTTGGAAAAGGCCTTTGCAAAGTACCCTACTTCGCGAGGCTCCCAATTTTACAAAGCTCAAACAAGACTTCACAGAGCCCCTGCCATTTCGCGAAGCTCAATCGCGAAGCTCAATCGCGAAGCACTCTCGCGATGCTCCCACCTTATCAATGCTTGGATATCACGAAGCTCTTGCCTCTTCGTGATGCTCACTGAGCCAACGCGGGGCGCACGTCTTTTGCGGAGCCAGAATAGCCGCCGCAAATCTCCTCTTTCGCGAAGCACGCTGCCTTCATGGGAGACCTTTGCGAACCGAGAGAAAAGGACTTTCTCTGAAATTCTCTCTCCTTCTCTTGAGGGGGTCGGCCTCTATTTATAGGCAATTCCACCAACCCTCGTCCCTTCCACGCGAAGTCAACGCCACGTCATCTCAAATCGCGAAGCTCCAAAGTTTCTGCCGGAAATCTGTCCAAATCGCGAAGCTCCACGGCAATCTTCCGTTCGCAAAGCTTGACGTAGTCATGAAGAATAACCGTCAACATACCTTCGCGACAGCGCCGCGAAGCTCCCTTCGCGAATCCCTTCATCACTGCGAAGCTCTCCACCCGCTGCCGTTCGCGAAGCTTGACGCAATCGCAAAGACTCACTGCCTCCATTCTTCTGGTCTTCTCGAAATCTGGTCCATGCATCCCATCTTCACGAAATTCATGCCTTTTCCATATTTAATCATGATCTTCATGGAAATCCTATTTTCGCGATGCTCACCAATTTCCAAATTTTGGACCCCAAAAATTTGGCAAACACTGGAAAACGGCACCCCCTTCAATACTGTTGTGTGCTTGAACGGTATGATCTCTTTGCTGGTACACGATCCGAACTTCCATTGATGATTGACAACAAACACAAACCACACTCCAAATCATGCATAGAAGACCATGGTTCCAACAATCACAAACTCTATATCAATAATTAAAATGTGTAATGAATGATGTTGTGTGTGTATGTGAATTATTTTATCTTTTGAGGCCTGGATTACATCCAATAAAATAAATTTTTAGATCTCATGACATGTTGATTTGAGATGTCTCTTATTAGTGATTTTTTTTCCCTTGGCTTATAGGTGATTCAATGAAATGATGGAATGTTTATATCCAAAATTAAATATTCCAATGTGGTGATGAAAAAAATTAAAATGTATGGATTTATAATGATGGAAACTCTCTTTGAGACCTTGAAAAAATTCTAAAAAAATAAAAAAGTTAAAGAGGTCGATTTCATACATTATAGAAAAATGATTGAAGGTTTTCTTTAATTGAATTATACTCAACTGAACATTATTTTTTCCACATTTCAAGCTACTTGATGTCAAATGTTTTACAAATAAATTCATATGATAGCTATGAAAAGGATAATTCTCCACGTGAATCATCTGGTAGAATATGGGCTATTTTATAGCAACAACTCATGGCCACATTTTTTGGGATATTCATATGTGGATTAAGTTGGTTTGGTTGATGACTGAAAATCAAACTATGGTAGTTTATTCTATATTGGAAGGTCTTGAATCTCATGGTTTATCAAGAAACAAGAATTTTTATCTTTAATCACCATTGAGGTTGAGTATATTGCAAAAACTCTAGCATTCACTCAATTACTTTGGATGAAAAAACAACTTGATGACATTGGCATTTAAGTTAGATATCATATTCCTATTATGTGTTAAAACTCATGTTCCAAAAATATTTGAAAAACTTTTATACAAAATTTAATAAAAATTCTTTTCAATACTATATATCATTTCATAAAGTGTAAGGCTGATAAATGTTTGGTTCAATTAGTGTATCTTTCATCTCAGGATTAAGTCATAGATATCTGGAAAAAAAATGAACTACCCAAAGTGGGATTTGAGAAGCATCAGTTGGATCTAGGGGTCCAACATAATCTATCTACAAAGATAGAACATTAATTCAACCCCACTCATATTAGGTATTTTTTCTCAAGTGAATGATATGGCACCCTTTTTCATTTCATTGTTGTATTTTAACCCTCTCATGTAACCTTTTATAGAAGTGGTCTATTTGGGTTTGTTAAAAAAGGGTATGAGATATCTTCAAGAATAAGTGTTGAAAGTTATTTTGAAAGTGAAAGAGATTGATTGATATTGATTTAGGGGGATAAAATGGTGTTTTAATGGAGTCTTGAGGATATTGGATTCAAGGTTTGTGCTCATTATAATACCTTAATTAAAATACTATTTCTCATACCAATAAATTCTCAAATAGGCTTAGATTTGGGGATTAACGAATCATTGATGATTGGATTTGAAGGTGGATTATTATAATTATTGTTCTTTAATGGAGAATTTTGAAGCTATTATGTTTGAGAGTTTCAAACAAACCTAAAGGAGAATATATTTTTGAAAATATCACATAAGGACTTTTTATGTTGTGTTTTTTGAAAGATTGATGAAATATGCTTTAGTAGAAGTTTAAAGAATGAGTTTACCATATTTGGTGAATAAGGACTTCATAACAGCTCAAACCACTCCCTGATAAAATTTGTTCTGGCTATAGTGTAGGTGGTTATGACTAGATTTTAGAAGAGAAAAAACATTCTATATTGAATGATGAGGTAAAGGATTCCAACATGGATGATACCATGCCATATCACTTTGTGTGGTGGATATTTACTCACTTTATGGAAAATGGGATATTCCAAAATAGTCATGGTGATGGCCGATGGATGTTGTGGTCAGTATGTAAAGTGGAATCAACATTGTAAATTAGAGGAGACCAAGATATGAAGAACAGTGTGATGATTTTAGAGTTAACCTATAAGACATAGGCAGTCCCCTTTGAGTGTGGAGTAAGGTGTTCCACTCTGGGTGTTCACCTGTGAGCCATGAGGATTATCACTATAGTCATTTTCGAGGTTGTGGTTTAGAGGAAGTGTGCCTATGTAAACTAGATTATAGTAGGAAGCTATGAGCATGGGGTTCAACATGTTGATGAAAAACATCCAAATTTATGTCATTCGTCTATGTTTTATGTAATTTCAACCTTTGTGTCTATAGATATTCAATATACTCACTAAAATTTAAAGAGTCCTTTAATGGAGAGGTATTCATTGATTCTTGGAATGTTATGGAGAAATTTTAATTCCTCATTTACGAACCCTTCATTATTGGCAGCATGAGTCACATGAGAGAATGATATTTTAATTACTCTTCATTAGGGATGAAACATATGTCCATTCATAGATAACAGTGGTCCAAGAGTGATGGGGAAGTCTGGATTACACTAGAAAGATGGAGAGTGATTCCAAATATCTTATGGAAAGTAAAAGTTAAAGAAAAGATAAATATAGGAGTTACAATATCTCACTGAAATTTTTACATTCTATTGTTGAAGAGTAAACACCAACCATGTTATATATTTCAATAATCGTTAATGAAGAATAATATTGTAACATCCAAGGTTTTTAGAGTGGGTTGAAATCCTCAACATGTTTGAATTTTTCTTATTTGGTGTGGGAAAAACATCTTTCTTGATTATCAGTACCAAATTCTGAGAGTTCCTTTGATCCAAACTATTTTTTTGTATGGTTTTTTTCTTAGAAACTACCTTAGGTTTTTCAGTGGGTTTTTGGTGTGTTAGAGGCTAAAACCCCAATTTCAAGAAACTGAAGACTAGGACACATGGTTTTGACAGGATATCTGTCCTACCCAGAGAAACCATGTATCCCTCAAGGTAAACTAAACATAGTTCTTCCAACTATGTGGTAGGGAGAACATGGCCATGCAACACCTCTAAAATTTTTAAAATAGGGCGCATACATTGTTTACACAAGGTTTGAAAAATTGTGCAGGACAACTATGCACAGTGTGGTTCCTAGATAGTGGGTGTCACACGGTTGAAACACAGTTATCCAAACCGTGTATCCAAACCATACGAGTCACTTAAAGAGGAAAAATTAAATTATTTCCCCTATTTATATTTATAACCTCTTTTCTGATTTTTTTTTTATCCACTTATGTGCACTGTGGAGGGACTTCCCTCTTCTATTCCTCACGTAGCCTTTGAGGGGTCTCCCATATTTGTTCTCTAAGCATCAATCCGGTGGTGGCTACAAATTCATCTCAGTAATCCCTTGATTCCACTTTATTCTTTTTATATTTTCTCTCTCCATATGGTGTGCTAGATACATGTGAGCCATTTTTTCCCTATTTTTAGTGCATTCATCTAAATTCATTATTTATTCAAAATTGGCATGAGTTAGAGGCTGATATAAGACATAAGAGCATCTACCAGTGTGATATAGGTGGTTATTAGTTTTCACTCTTTTTCAGTGATTTGGTGAACTTCACTCTTGATCATTCTTTTGGGTTTTCTGAGAGTGACCAAAATATTTCAATGATTATCCTTTAATTAATAACTTTAACCCATGAGATTTTAATGGGCATGCTCCTCCTTGACTAAAAATCGTATAAGACAGTTGAGAGGATTAAAACCACTTGGGTATATTAGGCAGAGTGTATTTATTTATTTAAATTAAATTTTTTATACTAATCATGATGGTTCCATGGGAATTTGAAAAACTAGGCTTGAGGATAGGGGTGGTGATGAACACCTGGCTTGAGGTGATGTGTTGGTTAGGTTGGGTGAGGCCTAGGTTTTATGAGTGATGTTAAACATAGTTTGGGAAACATGGTTATCAAATTGAGGAGATGAGGTAATCATGATTGAGGTAATAGACTTGGAATTTTAGATGGTATTGACCATCAGGTTGAGAAACATGGTAGTAGGAACATGAGGTGTCAGGATAATGTGTATTATGTACTTTGTTGGTGATTTTAGCTCACTTTGATTGGTCTAAATGCCATTGGATTCATTTGTACACAGATATGACTCATAAAATGATGTGGTGTAGACCACTCATGTGGGTAGAGGCCTTTGTTAGATATGGATTAGGATGTTGTTTATCATAAGTGATGTTGGTGTTGCTTTCTATATAAATCCATAGTGATGGTGTGGAGCCGTTGGTTGATTGTGATGAGATCATCGGTTGGGGGATGAGTCTCCCCATATAATGGGTCTATTTTGTAAGAGTTAGTGTCCTAGAACCAACTGGTTGTACTTTGATTAAATGGACATTTAATGTATTTAAATATTAAACATCTTATTACATATTGTTCATTGTTATTCATGACTATGATGTAATAATAACCTAGAGTATTTGTTGCATTGATAAGGTCCTGGAAGTTCCCCGCTATGTTGAGAACCTTGAAATGCTATAACAATATTCTTAAATATTGTTCTATGGTTGAATGACATACTATGATGGGACACATAGCATGCAGACCGTCAGGTGTGAGTACTCATAAGAAGATGACACTTCCTCTCATGAAGTTCACACTTGGTAATCTCCAAGACACGAGATTATGATAACAGACCCGCCAGTATTAATTTTGAATGTTTTGGTGTCATCAAATATATCTAGATGTGAGCATGTGTAATAAACCTTAGACTTTAAGATTATCATTAATATGTTTCATGACTCATGCACTTTTATTTACTGAGGAAAACTGTCACATGAATAGTTGGCGGGAAGTAGGGTACGTTGGGTGCATCATGAGCGGCATGTTATTAATGGATCTGTCAAGGAAGGATTTGTCCTTTCAAATTATGGAAGCCGATATTGTGGCACTTTGATTGAAATATAACCATCATGAAAAATTCTAGGTCCATGATGTAATGATGAATTTATTTTAGGTAGTCAAAGAACGACGTTTCAAGAATAAAAGTCGACGACACTATCATGAAACCTGATAAATGAGATATTGTGACAAATGGATTATATTACACAATAAGTGTTCATATGTGGATGTCATTGTTGTGACGTTAACTTCTTTTTCTTTGGTGTCTTGCCCATTTTCTAGATAGTACTCTTGGACTTTATGCATGCCTGTCTAATGCCAACGAGAAAGAATCCTAGAGGGTCACACACTAAGTGTTTCTGGTGGTCTTGGTTAAATTTTATTGGAATATAATTAATAAATATTATTCTCAAGACTATGGAATAATTTTATTCAAGTTAAAATGATTGAATAAATTAAATAAATATTTATTCACCGTATTGTGGGTAAAATTTATTTATTTATTTTATTGAACATTACTAAATATTTATTTAATAGTTTGTAAATAAAATATTTATTTAAGATAATAAATTATTTATTCATTTATTCAGGTGTTCAATAAATGTAAGTGGAGTTTGATAGGACCAAGGTCCGTCCGGTACTAAAATAGTTATTTGCAAAATAATAAATAATCATTTAACTAGTTGGCACAAATTAAAATAACTCTTCATTTATTTTGTGACGTGGAATTTTATTTATAATTCTGTTTTTCACAAGTTGGGATACCATAAATAATTACATGGTATTATTATTAATTTCATGAGTTTTATCTAAAATTATGAATGTATTTAATTGATGTTAAACAATTAAATATTGTAACTGATCCGCCATGTTAATAAATAGACACATACGTCTATTGTGCCATGTACCGAACTGCACACCCAATGAATTGAGAATTGTTGAGCGAAAAAATTTCTCTCTCGAATATTCTTCTCACCCCTCTTAAGAATGAGAGACTTTCTACAAGGCCGAAGAACAAGTGATCAAGAACGACTGACACAAGACACTCGATTTTCCACGCTAGCACCTGGAGAACGATCAGTATCGATCAGAGGCCATCAGAGCACATGTGGATCACCGCTAGAGGGATTCTTGTTTGGATCCTTCCAATTGCAACAAGATAATACGGAAGGGTTGTTCTGGATTATCAACATCATCAACAAAGAAAATATTGAATATCCATGTAATATTTTCTTATGAAATTAATTAAATTAATTATAAACATGATGTGAAAGATCCTCTCTAAAGGTTTCAGGCCTCCTCCGTCTTTACCTAAATATTTGATTCAATTACATGGTGAATGGAGTTCATCATTGTATTGATCCCATAATAATCACTGATCATGGTAAAAATCAATGTTGGGTTTCGTCCCAACCACGCTTCCACTGTGCTCAGAACCATCAAGTGGTATTAGATGGGATACATCATAGTTTATAATTATTTAAATATTTTTTTAATGATTTACACATTTAATAATTTAGTTGTTTCAATTAATGTTAATAGTTTTACAAATCTAAATCTAGAGATCTGTTCATCCTCTTTTTTTCTCATTCACCTTACAGAAATGAGCATTTCTTTTAATTTTGCTTAAAATAAAACTGAGGATCTCATCGAGAGGTTCCAAAGGTTCCTCGTCGTACAACACAAGAACACACGATGTGTATTCAGTAGTACATGCTTTGTATTCAAGGTTCAATGCACCAAGTCTGGTCCTCCAAACCAAGCTGTGTCATTAGAGTTTTTCTAAGACTTAATGACTTTGTGTATTGACATGGAAGAGGTGGCACACGATTTATGGAATACATGCCATGTGGAAAACTAGACATGATGTGTAGTCCCTTCAGGTTAGGGTTGGACCGTGTACCCCATACATGGCTTCCCCAACTAGAGATTGTGTAATGAGGAACTATAAGGAATGTGGCCTACTAGACACACCATGTATGTCATGACCCGCCTTCACCAAGATGAGATAAGGGACAACAAATTTCCAGACCCTTCCTTCTTCAAGTTGAAGGAGATATAATGATCTCCGAGACCCACCTTAAATGGGTCCTGGAGTGGCGAATAGCACCAAGGTTATAGAATTACACACAATATGGAAGGTATTACCCTTTTTTTAATAGTATCGGGAGATAAGATAGTAAATCCCAACAACAAAGAAACCGGGGGGTAAATGTAAAGCCAAATAAAACCATTCACATATGCATGTTACAAAAGTAAATGTCACAAAGTACAAGGAGACTACAAAGGTAAAGTACCAAAGAAAGAAATACACCGACTGCAACTGTCCCAACGCCCGAGCTAGTACGACCCTGCATGATCCCTGAATTCCTCCAGGAAACCTTAAAGCAGTTTTATATACATAGGGTGAGCATGAAAATATACTCAGTAGGGAAAACCCAAGACTCTCGTGGACAAGTGAGGAGGCATTATATTTCCCTATAGGAAAAGAGATAACCAAAGCACCTAGCAAGGAAAACTATCCACCCAGGCCTCACCATGTCACACTCCCCAAATAACGCAAGTAAAGTAATATATAGTAATAGCACATCAATATTTGGGTACAATATGCCACTTTACTACTGGTTATTGAAGACATCCTACGCATCGAACCTCTCCCACCATTCTCACTGTAGTCCCACTGCCACACCCCGCCCACACACACCTGGGCCACAACCACGCATCCCGCTCACAAACACCTAGTCCACAACCACCAAGTGTAACCATTCCCACAAACACATGGGCCAGAACAACTACTGCCACGCCCGTAGACACCTCGGCCTCATCCTAAAGACTCTTGGGAAACAACCTGCCCGCACACACCTGGGCCAACCACCACAACTACCCTGCCCGAAGAATCATGGGATATAATAGACCTCAAGCCATCACAGCTTTCTCGAAGAGTCTTGGGCTTTTCCGGAAAGGGATAAGAAAAGGATCTAATAACCAGCCACTCATAAGAGTGTTAGTAAAAACACCATCCCCCATGAAATAGGGGTGTTCGTCACTAAGTGCTCAACTTGGGTGGGGCGCGATTAAGAAACATAACAACTACAATTATATTTATAGGTAACCAGAACTCATACCAACCTAGGGTTTCCAAAGCCAACCTAAGCACAAAAAACCTCATTTCTATTCATTCATAAAAGAAAATCACAGCACTCACGGCCAAGTCACAAGTCATTCCCTAAACGAACTCCCCATTTAACCCATTTCTGCTTTCATGTTCAATTGATCCCATTTAGGTGAATACTACACTACTGGAAAACTAACCGGCATAACTACAAGCCAGAGAATGAGAAACAACCAAACAAAAATTTAAGCATTCACACCCGGTTCTCTTGTGAAGTCACAACAACAAAGGGATCAGTGAGATCCCTCAAAGTACTGGAACCAAACCAAGCCTTAAGATAAAGCCCCACACAGCTTCAGATTCACAACCAACAATTATTCCACAATAGAGGACCTCATCCCCATCCACTTTACCCCATAAGCATCAAGAAGAACATCACACCTACTACCAAAACAGAGTAGGGAAACTTCCAGGTTCAAACACATCATTCATTAGGTTCTTCCTTATGTTGGTTAACCGGGGTGACCACACAAGGATGGATGTTCACTATCATCCATTTAATCCACTGAGTTTATGTGATTAACCAATTTCCATGTTATAGTCATTTAATCATCACATAAGATAAGGGTTCATTAGTGCACAAGGAAAGACCACCAACAGCCATGATTTTCAATGAGCATAAGCCCATACAATTCACAACATATAGAAATAATAAAAGAGTACAACATAATTTTCAAACGCACCCCATCATTATTTAACTGTCTATTATCTTTTTTAACGTCTGGTTTCATCCATTCCCACAGAAACAGTAGAGTATCCACCCCACATGATACACAGTAAGGAGAGACGAAGGAAAAATCCCTACTTGGTTTATCAAGGATCGAATTTCTTCTCCACGCACCAAGAACTGGGGATGCACGACTTGTAGGGGAGGAATGTCGGGGACTCCAAGGGTGAGAAGAATGGCTCCGGCATAGGTGCACCACATCCCTCAGGAAGGGGAACTCCAAACGCACCGGGAAGAAAAGGAGACCATCCAAGAGAAAGAAGAAGAAGGAATTCCCATGTGATATAAGGATGAGATCTCGTTGTTACATGATATGGAAATTTGAACGGCTATAAATTCGGATCGTGGTTCTCTACATGGTTCGGTAGTTACGCATGATTAAATTAATTTTCATTTAACAATTCTCCTTAGAGGGGTTTTCATAACGACTATGTGTTAAACAATTTTCTTTAATAATAAGGAAACACATAACAGGGGTGGAACTAGAAGGCATGGGGAAGGGCATTACACCGAGGAAAAACCACACGTTTTGGTAAGATAAGGGTTTCGCGACTCTTGGGGGATTTTAGATATTATTTATGGGCTTTAAATGACTTTTAAAGAGGGCATTAAATCATCTTTATGTCAAAAGATATGTTGTGGGAGCGGAATAGTCGGGAACTGGAAAAGATTGAAGACTGCTGAGTGAGGAAATAGTGCCACTGTCACGGTGTCACCCTTACGGTGCCACCATCACCGGTGCCACCATCACCAGTGCCACCGTGATCGGTGTGAGATCGTCATGGTTCCATCGTAACCGGTGCCATAGTGACCGGTGTGCGACCATCACAGGGCCACCGTAACCGGTTCCCCCGTGACCATTTCCACCATCTCAGTGGAGCCGTGTTTTGGAAAAGTAATGGACCTAGTGGGTCCGGGTCATTACATTAGATACCTCTCAAACTATTCTCACCCTAGAGAATATAAACTAGACCCAAATAAAGAGGGGTTCCGAACAACCACCTTGAAAGATACCTATAAGGAGTAAACCTCATCAACATTTAGGAACACCTCTCCCTCAAGTAATCAGGCAACATTCGAAGGTCAAACTATCCAGTCATATGGGTTAGAGAGTTTCTTCCTCCATTTCAAGATGTTATCCGCTTTGGGTGGCACTGACTCGCCCGAACAGGTTTAATCACATCCACCTTAATGCGTCTTGATTAGGGATCAAGTCCTCCCCACCCCATAGTCGGGACTCTTCACACCCATCCACAGAATAAGGAAAACCACATGTTCCATCACAAAAAAATATAAACAAAACAGAACAAAACTCAAAACAGCTATGGGTACTGGGCGCTCATCTGTGTATCCTGTTCCATGGTACTTTCCTCGAGCCCTCCATGCCTCCCCAACTCACAAACCAAAGGAATTTTACGTACACAGAGCACCCTTTCCTCACGATCCTCGATCCTTACTGGTCTTTCCAAAAAAGTAACATTGTCCTCGATATCCAGCTTTCCCCGGTTGAGGACGTGTGAATCGTCGGGTAGATGTCATCGGAGCTGAGACACTTGGAATATATCGTGCAGTCTTAGTAGCGGCGGTGGTATTGCTAGCTGGTAAGTCACTTTACCGACTCGTTGTAGCACTTCGAATAGTCCGACGAACCTGGGAGAAAGCTTACACCCCCTGCCAAACCACCGTTTCCCATGCCGAGGGGAGACCTTCAAGAACATGTGGTCCCCAAACTCGAACTCCAAGTGTCTCCTCCTATTATCATCAAATTATTTTTGTCGATCTCGGGCCACCTTCATCCTCTCCCGTATAATCTTAACCTTCTCCGTCGTGCTCTACACCACTTCCGGTCTAAGAACACCTGCTTCCCCAACCTCGGTCTAGCACATGGGTGAGCGACATGGAATTCCGTAAAAAGATTCGAACTGATCCATGCCAATGGTAGAGTGATAGCTATTATTATAGGAAAACTCTACCAGAGGAAAGTGTCTCACCCACAATCCCCCAAAATCCAGGATACATGCTCGTATCAAATCCTCTATTATCTGGATGGTGCGCTCTTTCTACCCATCTGTTTGGGGGTGGAAGGCAGTGCTAAGACGTGGTTGAGTGCCAAAAGAATGCTACAATCCTCTCCAGACTCGTGAGGTAAACCGTGCATCCTTCTCCAAGACTATGGACCTTGGAACTCCATTCAAATGAACCACCTCATCCATGTACCTCCGTGTTAAGGCATCCATTGCACCCGACTCCTTGATCGCTTCAAACTGAGCTGATTTCATCAACTGTTCCACCACTACCCAGATAGTATCACATCCTCCTTGAACCTTGGGTAGTCCTGTGATGAAATACATCAATATGTAATCCCACTTCCACTCAGGGACATCTAAATGTTGTAACAGACCACCTAGAACACATTGTTCAGCATTCACCTGCTGACACACTAGGTACTTGGCCATGAACTCTGCCACCGCCCGCTTTACCTCGGGACACCAAAACTGACTCCTCAGACCCTGGTACATCTTGGAAACTCATAGGTGCGCTACTAGGGGTGAGTTTTAGAACTCACCAAGAACCCTCCCATGCATCGCTTCTGGGACAAACATCTTCCCTCAGAAAATAATCTGATTCTAACCATACTCTGACTATCCTTCCAGAGCATTGCCTTGGTTAGCCCGATCGCGCATCACTTCACTCTCTAAGTCTCCCCATTGAGACTCCTCTACCTGCCGTAATAGAGTAGATTGTACTGTCATCTGATACAAGCAACTTCTACCACCATCCATCCTCACATCCAGGTGCAGGGTAGCCAACTCCTCCATCGCCTTCCAAGCATCTTTCGACTCTCGAACTGCATCTCTCTTCGACTTCCTGCTCAAGGAATTGGCCACCACATTCCCTTTTCCTGAGGTGTAGGAAATCTCGAAGATGTAGTCCTGAAGGAACTCCATCCACCTTCACTTTTATAAGTTCAGGTCGCACTGGGAGAAGATTTAATTCAAGATTTTGTGATCCGTGAAGACCACAAAGCGCTCCCCGATGAGGTAATGCCGCCACAACTTTAGTGCGAAAATGACCACTGTAAGCTCCAGATCGTGGGTGGTTCAATTTCTCTCATGGGGATGTAACTGCCTAGACAAGTAAGAGATCACACCTTGTCGTTGCATCAGTACACACCCAAGGCCTTGTCCTGAAGCATCACATAACACCTAATATGCAACCACTTCTTCTGGAAACCTCAGCACTGGGAAACTTACTATCTTCTTCTTCAGATAGCGGATGGATGCCTCGCACTGCCCATTCCACATAAAATCATGGTCCGTCTTGGTCAAAGCTGTCAAAGGTGCTGCAACTCAGGAGAAGTTGGGAATGAACCTCTGATAGTAGCCTTCTTGTCCAAGGAAACTACAAACTTCTACCACATTCTGGGGTTTTTTCCAAGAAACAACCACCTCGACCTTTGATGGGTCCACCGTTATTCCCTACTCGGACACCACGTGCCCAAGGAAGTGCAGTTCTTGCATCCAGAACTTGCACTTGGACAACATCCCCTAGAGTTGGTGTTGTTAAAGGACCTTCAAACCCATTCTCAGGTGTTCAGTGCGATCCTCCTCTGATATTGAGTAGATCAGGATGTCTTCAATAAACACGACTACAAACTGATCCAGGTATTACCAGAAGAAAGAGTTCATGAGTCCCATGAGCACAGCCGGAGCATTCCTAACGCTGAATGGAATGACTACAAACTCAATGTGACCATACCTACATATGAAGGCAATATTTGAAATGTCGACCTCTTTCACCCTCAACTGGTGATAGCCAGACCTTATATCGATCTTAGAGAACCAACCTGCTCCTCTCATCTAGTCAAAGAGATCATCTATCCTCGGGACGGGGTAACGATTCTTAACCATTACTTGGTTTAGTCTCATGTAG
Source organism: Viscum album (assembly GCA_963277665.1). Classification (NCBI taxonomy): domain Eukaryota; kingdom Viridiplantae; phylum Streptophyta; class Magnoliopsida; order Santalales; family Viscaceae; genus Viscum; species Viscum album. The sequence continues at coordinate 35,650,157 of OY728157.1, read as the reverse complement.
TCAATGTAGAGCCTCAAACCACCATCTAACTTCATTGTGAACAAGACTGGAGCACCCCCATGGTGACGCACTTGGTCGAACAAAACCCTTCTTCATAAGATCGTTAATCTGATTCTTCAACTCTCGCAACTCAGAAGGAGCCATCTGGTACGGATCCATCAAGATGAGACAGGCACCAGGTTGCAAGTCTATCCCGAACTCAACATCACGTCGAGGGTGTAGAGTCACCACTTCTTCAGGGAAGACGTCCATGAACTCACTGACGATCCCTACAACTTCCACCATTTCTGCATCCACTGACTCCACTGATAGTTCAGCTAACAAGGAAAGGAGGGGCTCCTCTCGCCTGCTGCTTTTCTGGAAACCCTACTCACCGATGAAAGTTACATGTCAGCTACCCAAATCTGAAAACACAACCCTTCCTCGGAAGCATTAAATGATGGAACATAGAGATAAGAGACAGTCAATGCCTAGGATGACATTGTATGGTTCTATCTGCAATAGTAAAAGATCTCTGATAGACTGATGTGGCCTTATCATCAGTCTACACCCTCGACAAACATAAAACAAGTTGGTATGACCTCTGACTGGTGTGCTCAGCACCAGGGGAATTGGAAGTCTCTCAACGTATAAACCCAGAGCACGGGCCAGACTGGGTGCAACAAAGGAGTGTGAAGATCCTGTATCGAACAAGGCATAGGCAAGAGTACTAAACAATATGATCGTACCTCGAACGACTTCTGGACCTGCTGGAACTGCTGCCTCTACGGTGTGCAACTACCCACTCCCAGCTCCTCTGCCTCTCAACTGTCGTCCACCTCCCCGACCACGCCCTGGTCGAGGTCCTTGAGGAGTGCCCTGAGTTCGGCATCCTCCTGCAACACCTGCCCTCAGAGGAGCGGGAGCTTTCTTCCCCTGTTGTTGCGGCTGAAAGGGCCTAGCTGGAAACTACTGCTGCTGAGGTGGGCATTGAACCTGCCCACCCCCGCTGTATTGCACTCTATCCGAGCACTAATTCCGAAGGTTCCCATGGCTTCCACTGATGAAGCATCTCAGTCCTGGGCCCGAAAGGGAAGGGCAAGGGTCGGGAGATCGGAACTGGAAATGATGAGGCCTGCTTATTGCTGGTCAAAACCTAGATGGTCCTGATGCTGGAGGTATTCTGCTGACGTCATTCCCCTTTGATGAGCCCAACTGGATTCCCTCTCGCGATACACCTCACATTGTGTGCATTCTCTCTACTACTTCAGCCTTCTTCTGGACCTCTATGTATGTCGGTAAGGTGAAGGGAGTAACAGCATACTCGAGAGAAGGTCGAAGTTCCTCTTCCAAACCTCTTGACCGAGACTCCTCGTCTGGAAAGAGTTCAAGAGAAAAGCATAGGAGATCCTTGAACTTAATCCCCAACTCTCTCACTGACATAATCCCCTGCAGGAGGGATAGTAGTTCCTTCCTCTTTTCAGCCTTAATTGTGGAAGAGAGGAATTACACCCGGAACTCCTTCTCAATGTCATCCCACGTAACCTCAGCCTCCCTATTCTCCCCAAGATAAATCTTCCACCACTGGCGTGCTACCCCACACATCTGGATTACATCCAAAGGAACCTAGTACTCCGTCGGAGCCTGGATCATGCTGAAAGCTATCACAAGCTCTTCTAGGAAGCTCTTTGTCTCCATGTCAGAGATGCTTCCCTCGTACTTCCCAAGGGTCTATCGCTGAAATTCATGAAGTGTACTCTGCCACTGATCATCCTCCTCCTATCGGCCAGTCCTATTCCGATCGGCCAAGTCAACCTCCTAGGCCTTAATCGCCCGCACTACTCATGGTCGTCTCCCAGGTGCCATAGCTGCAATGTAAACAAGGAATGCCTAAACCCGAGTAGTGTAGAATATTGTTCTTAAATTTTCATAGACTTCATATTCATTTTAAATCCCCACATACCCATGAAACACAGGAAAAAAAGTCATTATGATGCATTTACCTTTCCAAGGGTCTCTACCCTGCAATCAGTGTAGCCTTACTTGGTCATTTGGTAGGCCCAGAGTCCTTGCATCAGATCACGGGGGGCCCTAAAATCCCATGTCCTAGCCAGTCTTCCCTAGCCTATTTCACGCACCAAGATCACCCCACACTGTTTCCCTACCATCCCATGAAATCCTCATTGTGCCTAACCCGAAACTCCATCCTATCTCTCAACATCCTCCTTTGATACCATTCTGTCATGACCTGCCTTCACCTAGATGAGAGAAGGGACAACAGATTGCCAGACCCTTCCATATTCAAGTTGAAGGAGAGATAATGACCCTCGAGACCTGCCTTCAATAGGTTCCGGAGTGGCAACTAGAACCAAGGGTATAGAATTACACACAAGATGGAAGGCATTACCCTTTTTTTAATAGGATCAAGAGATAAGATATTAAATCCCAACCACACCAAAACTGGGGGTAAAAGTAAATCCAAAGCAAACCATTCCCATATTCATGTTACAAGAGTAAATGCCACAAAGTACAAGGAGACTACAAAGGTAAAGTACCAAAGAAAAAAAACAGCAACAACAACTGTCCCAACGCCCGAGCTAGTATGGCCCAGCACAATCCCTTAAGTCCTCCTAGACCTGAAAGAAGTTTTATATTTGTAGGGTGAGCATTAAATTATAATCAGTAGAGAAAACCAAAGACTCTCGTTCACAAGTGAGGAGGCATTCTAATTCCATGTGAGAAAAGAGATAACTAAAGAACCTAGCAAGGAAAACTATCCACCCAGGCCTCACCAAGGAACACTCTCAAAATAACTCAAGTCAAGTAATATATAGTAATAGAACATCGATATTTGGGTACCCTGTTCCACTTTCCCACTGGTTATTGAAGACATCCTATGCATTGAACCTCTCCAGCCATTCTCACTGCAATCCCACTACCACCCCACCCCCCACACACCTGGGCCACAACCATGCATCCCGCCCGCAAACACCTGGGCCACAACAACCACGTGTAACTATGCCCATAAACACGTGGCCCAGAACAACTACTTCCACACCCGAAGACACCTAGGCCTCATCCCAAACACTCTTTGGAAACAACCTGCCCGCACACACCTGGTCCAACCACCACAACTACCCTTCCCAAATAATCATGGGCTATAATGAACCTCAGGACATCACAGCCTACCCGAAGAGTCTTGGGCTATTCGGGAAAGGGAGTAGAAAAGGATCTAATAACTAGCCACTCATAGGAGTGTTAGGAAAAACACCCTCCCCCATGAAATGGGGGTGTTCGGCACTAAGTTCTCAACTTGGGTGGGTCACGATTAAGAAACTTAAGAACTACAATTATATGTATAGGTAACAAGAAATCATCCCAACCTACGGTTTCCAAATCCAACCTAAGCACAAACACCCTTGTTACTATTCATTCATAAAACAAAAGCACAGCACTCATGGACAAGTCCCAAATCATTCCCAAAAACAACCCCCCATTAAGCCCATTTATGCTTTCATGTTCAAGTGATCCCATTTAGGTGAATTCTACACTACTGGGCAACTAACCGGCATAACCACAATCTAGAGAAAGATAAACAACCAAACAGTAATTTAAGCATTCACACCCGATTATCTTATGAACTCACAGCAACAAAGGGATCAGTGAGATCCTTGAAAGTACTGGAACCAAACGAAGCCTCAAGATACAGCCCAACACAGCTTCAGATTCACAACCAACAACCGTTCCACAATAGAGGATCACATACCCATCCACTTCACCCCATAAGAATCAAGCAGAAAATCACACCTACTACCAAAATAGAGTAGGGAAACTTCTAGGTTCAAACATATAATCAATTGGGTTCTTCTTTTTGTTGGTTAACCGAGGTGACCACACAAGGATTGATGTTCAGTGACATCCATTTAATCCACCGAGTTTACGTGATTGAGAAATTTCCATGTTAAAGACATTTAATCATCACATAAGACAAGGGTTCATTAGTGCGCAAGGAAATACCACCAACAACCATGATTTTTAGTGAGCATAATCCCATACAGTTCACAACATATAGAAATCATAAAAGAGTATCGCAGAATTTTCAAATACACCCCATCATTCTTTAACTGTCTATTATCTTTGTTAAGGTCTGGTTTCATCCATTACCACAGAAACAGAAGAATACCCACCCCGCATGATACACTATAAGGAGATAAGAAGGAAAAATCCCTACTTGGTTAATCAAGGATAAAAGTTCTTCTGAATGCGCCAAGAACTGGGGATGCACGACTTGCAGGGGAGGAACGTTGAGGACTCCAAGAGTGAGCAGAAAGGCTCCAGCACAGGTGCACCACTTGCCTCGGGAAGGGTAACTCCAAACTCAATAGGAAGAAAAGGAGACCATCCAAGAGACAGAAGAATAAGGAATTACCATGTGATATAAGGATGATATCCCGTTGTTAAGGGATATGGAAATTTGAAATGCTTTAATGTCAGATCGTGGTTCTGAACGCAGTTGGGTAGTTAGGAACGATGGAATTAATTGTCATCTAACAATTATCCTTGGAGGGGTGATCATAATGGCTATGTGTTAAATAGTTTTCTTTAATAATAAGTAAATGTGTAACAGGGGCGGAACTAGAAGGCATGGGGAAGGGCATGACACCGAGGAAAAACCACACGTTTTGGTACCCGACTCTTGGGGGATTTTAGATATTTTTTATGGGCTTTAAATGGCTTTGAAATGGGGCATTAAATCATATTTTCATCAAAAGATATGTTGTGGGAGCAGAAAGGTCGGGAACTGGAAAAGATCGAAGATCGCTCGGTGAGGACACACTACCACCGTCACGTGCCACCGTGACCAGTGCCACCGTGATCGATGTGAGACTGTCATGGTTCCACCGTCACCGGTGCCACCGTGACCATTGTGCGACAGTCATGGGGCCACCGTAACCGGTGCCACCGTCTTTTTGGAGCCGTGTTTTGGAAAAGTAATGGACCCGGTGGGTCCGGATCATTACAATGTACTCCGATGATTTCCGAAGTACACTCACACGCAGTTTCCCCAAGCGTGTACATCATATGGATGGAGAAAATAGTACACATCATGTAGATGGAACAACATGTCATGTAATCATACAAATTACCCAGATTTATTAAAATTTATTATTATATTAAACAATCTATTAACATGTGTGTTATCGTGTAGTTTTATAGATGAGGCACAACACGTGATAGGTGTAATATATATATGTGTGTTTAATTTAACATATGTGTAATGTTCATTTGAACTCATTGGGTAGTTATGAATAGTAATTCACTAGGTTTCTTCCAAGGTACAAGTTATGTACAAAGATAATTTTAAAATAATTTATTTTTTAAAATTATAATGGATGAGAATATCAAGGAAATTCAGAAAAGGGTTTAAGGTAAAAGTGATAATAAATTAAAGATGATAATTAATTGAATCGGTCATGATTTATTTTAAACAAGAATGATTAAAGAATTGAATACTAGTTTTACTTATCCATAAATATCATTGCATGTATGGATGGTCATGAGATAGACCAAGACCTTTTTATGTGGATGGTTTCTTTTAATTTATTTAATTAAATTAAATTTGTTGGACTACTAGACTTCTTGTTATTAATATGTAGGGAATGTGTTCCCAAGATTTCTTTTATTTAAAACCCCTTTTCACCCCTCACCTACATGTGAGTCTAAAAAAGGCATATAAAATGGATGGAACTCCCATGATAGTGGAGGTGGTTCAAGCTAGAGCCGAGACAAAACCAATCCCAGGAGATACAAAGGTGGACATTTGGAAAGATATAAACATGAACCCAAAAGGTTGAAGAAGTTTCTCCCATAGGAAAGGGTTAGTTCATCAACCACTAGATAATCTAACCATTGGAAAATATCATGATCATTCTCTTTATTTTATTTATATCAGTTTTATGGCTTATCATTATGGATGTGTTTTCACAATCACATAATTAATGAAATAAACAATCAAGCAAGATAAAAATAAAATAAACCAGACTTATGCGTAAATATTATCAAGACATGGTTAATCACTTAAGTATGTTCCACTTAATATTAAAAAGCATGTGATAATAATAATAATAATCAATTCATTCATAAGAGATAAAAATCCCTCAAATAAAATATTATGTTAGACCAAGCCTTTCGTTACTTGATTATGGGTAAAACTCAATAAAACTATGTGTTTGACCAACCCTTGTTGGGACACTTACTTTTTTATAGGAAGCCCTTATGAAAGGTTTCGAGTTGACTTTTCCATATTACATCAATAGGAGTATCCCTTTCTAGACATGTTGTAATATAGGAGGAAAGAGTTGAGGAAATCCAATGTCATGATTTCAGGATTGGGGAGTCCACTCAACAGATCAAGGAGCTGCAAGCCTGCAGTTGGCAAAGACCTAGGTACCTATATACCTTCTAATAGCTTGACCAACCCATTTGGGGTTATGTGAAGGGGGATATGGATCCATTCCAATTGAATGTCATGGAAACATGACATTCTGTGTTCAATGGTGAGGGACATTGGGACATGATAAAATAGTAGGAGACTTAATAAAAATTTATTATTTATCATAAAATGTAATCAATAAAGTACTAATGATTTGATCTATTAATTGTAGAATAAAAATGAAAAGCTCGTCTACCACATTATCCCTGCAATCAATTCTGGATAAAGACAACATCCTCAACCGCAGTAACTTCTTGGAATGGTTTAGATGCCTTCGGGTTATCCTACGCCATGAATGGAAGACTTACGTGATGGAGTCAACATTACCTGATCTTCCTACCAAAGATTCAATTTATAAGTATTTATTGGTCTATGAGAAACATGTAAATGACATGGTTGATGGTCAATGTTTGATTCTATCATTAATGTATAGTGATCTCATGAAGTCTCAAGAAAACATCGATACTTATAGCATGCTCGAGCACCTCTGGGTATTTACCAAGAGAGAGAAAGATAGAAAAGTTTTGAGATCTCTAAGGCGCTCTTTCAGAGTAAGCTTGGAGAAGGTTCCCCAGCTAGGACTCATGTAGTCAACCTCATTGGCTACATTGAGCACCTAGAGGTTCTAGAGTTAAAACTCCCCAAAGAACATGGAACCGATCTTATTCATGCATCACTCCCTCAGAGATTCTCTAACATTTTTGTCAATTTCAATATGAAAAACATTGATAAGTCTCTATCTAATCTTCTAATCCTCATTTTTTATATGGAAAAAGATATGAAACATGAAAATCCTTTTGTCCTTATAGTGAATAAGAGGAAAGAGATGGAGAAGAGATTTAAGCCCAAGGCTTCTTTATGACCTTCAAGAAAAGGAAGATCAAAGGGGAGGCAAGGGAAAAAGAGGTTGTTTGTTTCACATGTGGCAAGAAGGGCCACTGGAAGAAGAACTGCACCCAACCTAAGAATCAAGGGGAAGCTTCAGTTATGTTTTTATCAAATGAAATTTATCTATTTCTATAAATTGGGTATTAGATATAGCTTGTGGTGCTCGCATATGTATCCAAATACATGAACCAAGTAGATTCTTGAATATTGACCGAGGGGGTAGATCTACAAGCAGCCAATGGAGCCAGACTTGTTGTTGTAGCTGTTGGGGACTACCACCTCACGTTTCCAGCTATGATGATCTTGATGTTAAAGGGTTGTTATTAGGTGTCTTCTGTTACTAAAAACATTTTTTTGTATCCATATTAGATACAGATGAATTTTTTTCATGTTTGGAAATTAATTTTACTTATTTTACCAAGATATCATTTGTTTTGGTAGGGCACATTTATACGATGGTCTTTATGTGTTAGATTACACAAACCAAGTAATGGAAATCAATAACAAATATACTTTACATGAATCATACTACATCCAACTTTGGCATCACCATCTAGGTCATGTAAATGGTAAATACTTGACAAAGTTACATCAAGATAGATATTTAGATTCATTCTAACTAAAACTACTTAGTTTATTTCATGCATGTTTACAAGGAAAAATAACCAAATCCTCATTTAGTGGGAAAGGTGAAAGGTATAAAGAACTTCTTGAATTGGTTTATACCATTGTGGGTCGACCATTTCCAATTAAATCAAGGGGAGGGTACTCATACTTTATAACTTTTACTAATGATTTTAGTAGATATGGATATATCTACTTAAGGAGGTGTAATTTGTATTCTTTTGATATGTTCAAAGAATACGAGAATGAAGTTGAGAACCATCTTGGTAAAAAGATTATGAAACTCTGCTCAAACTGAGGTGGAGAATATCTTAATCAATACTTTATTGATTACTTATGGGAGTTTGGGATCCTATCCCAACTCAATCCTCCTTACACGCCCCAGTGGAATGGTGTGAACAAAAGGAGGAATTTCAACTTGTTGGACATGGTGAGATCAATTATGATTCATTCGAGCCTCCCTTTATCCTTTTAGGGATATGTGTTACAAATAGTACCTCACATACTAAACCTGGTACCAATTAAATCGATAAATGGTATTCCATATGAGTTTTAGAGTAGAAAGAAAGCCATATTATGGAATATATATGTGTGGGGAAGCAATGCATTTTTTAAGGCCTCTTTAGGTAACAAACTTGAAACCCAAGGAACAAATTGTAAATTTATAGAATACTAAAAGGAAACAAGGGGATATTATCTATACAACCCATCAGAAAAAAAATTTATAGTGGAAAGACATTCCATATTCCAGGAGAGGGGTCACATCTCCAAAAGATATAGTGGGAGTGAGATAGACTTCAATAAAGTTGAGGATCAAGGTACACAAAATCTGGTATAGAAAAAGATTCCACAAACCCATGTGGAAGAAAGAACTGTTTTAGAGACACAAGAGCTGTGTTGGAGTACAAGAGAGGTTAGAGAACCAGAACAATACGATTTTCTAGTTACTAAGGATGGGGACTCATTATTAGTTGATAATAATGATCCTCTGGCCTAAAAGGAAGAAGTATGTGTCATAGATGTTTCTAAGTGTCAAGATTCCATGAATTCTATAATAGATTCCATGTACTAAAATGAAGTCTGGATTTTGGTATATCCTTCAGTTGATGTAAATACTGTTGGTTAAAAATTGGTATTCAATAAGAAACTGGACATGGAAGGACAATTAAGAACCTATAAGGAACGAATTTTTTCAAAAGGGTTCAAACAGCGTCAAGGCATTGAATTCAATGAAACCTTTTCACTGGTTGCAATGCAGAAATCCATCATAATTCTATTGGCCACTACCGCTTACCATGGCTTTGAGATCAGGAAAATGGATGTCAAAATAGCCTTCCTTAATAGGAACCTTCAGGAAGATATCTACATGACACAACCTGAATGGATTATGACTCTAAATGATTCCAATAAGGTATGCAAGTTGTAGAAATACATTTATGAATTAAATCAAGAATCTTGGTAATGAAACATTCATTTTGATGAAGCTATATCGAAATTTTGTTTTATCAAGAACGAATGAGAGCCTTATGTCTACAAACAGTTTAGTGGGAGTGTAGTCATTTTTTAAATAGTATATGTTGATGACCTATTATTTATTGGAAATGAGATACCAGCCTTATAGAATGTTAATGCATGGTTGAATCAATGCTTCTCCATGAAGGAATTGGGAAAGGAATCATATATTCTTGGGATCAATATCCCTCGTTATAGATCCAAGATATTGTGGGTCCTATGTAAAAGTATATACATTGATAAGATACTGAAGAGATTTAGTATGGAATAATTCAAGAGGGGATTGTTACCAATATCACATGGAATTCATCTTTCCAAGAAAATGTGTCCTCAGACACATGAGGAAAGAAAGATAATGAAAATGACTCCATACGCATCAGCGATTGGGGCAGTCATTTATGTCATGCTATATACTAGGATGCATTCCGCCTATGCATTGAGTGTGGTAGGAAGATATCAAGATGACCTAAGTGACCTCAATTGAATGGCATTCAAGACTATCCTAAAGTATCTAAGTCATACTATGAATACATTCCCAGTTTATGGAGGAGATGAGAAACTATTCATCAGAGGATGTGCAGATTGTAGGTTACATATTGATCAAGATGAAATGATTTCAAAAACATGATACATCTTCACATTGAATGGAGGTAAATTCAGCTGGAAGAGATCAAAGCATAGTGTGGTTGCAGATTCTACAGTGTATTTCAAGTATATCATAGCTTCAGAGGTAGCTAAAGATTCATTTTGGATGTAAAGATTCATCCAAGAGCTGGATTTCATCTCCAGCAGTAAATATCCCTTCACATTGTACTTTGATAATAATGTAGTGGTGGCTCTTGAAAAATAGGCAAGGTCACATCAGTAAAAGAAGAACATACTTTGGAAGAATCATCTCTTGAGGGATTTTTCTCAGAGAGGTGAAGTTGCAGTTAGTAGTATTTCCATGTAAGAAAACATAGAATAACCCTTTATTAAATCCTTGACACATCAAAAACATTATCACCATGTGATGTCTAGCGGACTAAAAGTCATAGGCTGTTGGCTCTAGTCCAAGTGGTAGGTTGTAAGAGTTAGTTTCCTAGAACCAACTGGTCGTGCTTTGATTACATGGACATTCAATGTATTTAAATATTAAACATCTTATTATATATTGTTTATTGTTCCGTATGACTATGATGTAATAATGTCCTATATTATTTTTTTCCATTGATAAGGTCATAGAAGTTCCCCGCTATGATGAGAACCTTGAAATGATATAAAAATATTTTTAAATATAGTTCTACGGTTGGATGAAATAATATTATGGGATGCATAGAATGTGGACCGTTAGGTGTGAGTACTCGTAAGCATATGATACTTTCTCTCATGAAGTTCTCACTTGGTAATCTCCAAAATAGAAGATTATGAGAACAGACCTGCCAGTAGGAATTCTTCATGTTTTGGTGTTATCTGATATTTCTATATGTGGTCATGGGTAATTATCCTTAGACATTAATATTATAATTAATACATTTCATGACCCGCGCACTTTGATTTACTGACGAAAACCATCATGCGAACATTTGGCAGGAAGTAGGGTATGTTGGTTACGTCACAAGGGGCATGTTAATAATGGATAAGTCGAGGAAGGATTTGTACCTTCCATTTATGAAATTTGATATCTCATCCCTTTGATTGAAATATAACTATCGTGTGAAATTCCATGGCCATGGTGTAACGTTGAGTTTATTTTAGGTAGTCATAGAATGAAGTATCATTCATAAAAGTTGATGACACTATCATGAAACCTGCTTGATGAGATATTGTGACAAAGGGATTATATTACATAGTGGTTGTTCTTTTGTGGATGTCATTGTTGCAACTTTAAGTTATTTCTCTTGGGTTCCTTGACCGGTTTTTAGATAGTACTCTTGGAATTTAGAAAATCCTTCCTAATGCTAAGGAGAAAAAATCCTAGAGGGTCACATGCTATGTATTTCTAGTGGTCTCGGTTAAATTCTATTTGAATTTAATTAATAAATATTATTATCAAGACAATGGAATAATTTTATTCAAGATTAAATGACTGCATAAATTAAATAAATAATTATTCCCTGGATTGTGGGTAAAATATATATATTTATTTTATTGAACATTTAATAAATATTTATTTATTAGTTTTTAAATAAAATATTTATTTAAGATAATAAATTATATATTTATTTATTTTGGTGTTCAATAAATGGAAGTGGAGTTTGAGAGGAACAAGGTCGTTTTGGTAATAATATAATTGTTTTCAATATAATAAATTATTTTTTAACTAGTTGGAACAAATTTGAATAATGCTTCTATTATTTTATGATAGGTAATTTTATTTATAATTCTGTTTTGTGCATGTTGGAGCCCATAAATAATGACGTGGTATTATTATTAATATCATGGGTTTTCTCTAAGTTTATGAAAGTATTTAATTATTGTTATGCAAGTAAATATTGTAACTGAATCCCCAAGTTAATAAATAGACACATACCTCTATTGTTCCATGTACTAAACCACACACCCGGGGAATTGATAATTGTTGAGATAAAAAATTTCTCTCTCAAATCATCTTCCCTCCCCTCTCCAGAATGATAGACATTATTCAAGGTCCATGAACAAACGATCAAGAACAACTGACACAAGACACTCTATTCACCATGATAGCACCTTAAGAATGAGCGGTGTCGATCGGAGGCCATCGGACCACATGTGGATCACCGCTAGAGGGATTCCAGTTTGGATCCTTGAAATCGCAAAAATATAATCTAGAAGGGTCATTCCAGATGATCAACATCATCAATGAAGAAAATACCAAAGATCCATGTATTATTTTTCTTATGAAATTAATTAAATTAATTATAAACATGATGTGCAAGATCCTCTCTAAATATTCCGGGCCTCTTCCTTCTTTATCTAAATCTTTTATTTTATTCCTTGGAGACATTTTTTCATCGTCATATTGATCCCATAATAATTATTGATCATGGTAAAAATCAACATTAGTTTCTTTCCCATCCACACTTCCATTGCACCCAGAACCTTTACATTGGGCAAGGATTATTTAGAAATATGGATATCTCAATTCCTTGGGATGTCATTTATTGATCCAATGGTGGTTTTTATTTAGAGGGAAACAGCATTGGGCCTCAAACAACAACATTTGAGTAGGTGGGTTTTTACTAATCTGAGGTCTGAGGGACCAAGTACTAGTTGGGCGTACCTTTTTGGACTTCGATGGTATTCTTGATGGCACGAGGTGTTTTTGATACATTTACAGGAGGTTCCTAATGTCTCTTCATCTTATTACTCATTTGAGGATTCCTTTTTCTTTATGCTAAGGATCCTCACCACTACAGTTATATATATTAATACATGTTTCCATATTCCATATATATAATTGAGAGCACATGGATTATCGGAGAGGGTCGAATCAGGTGATTACTTCCTTATGAATATTGAGCATAGGGGAACCAGGCTATTTATATTATATGCATGTGATTATTTATTTATTTAGATACATCTACTTTATCAGAGACGTAAGATAAGAATATGTTGGTATTAGCCTACAGAGATTATTCTCAAACCCTATGAAGATCCTTCAAGACATGTGTAGATTTTATGATCATGTGATCAAGTAAGGGAATGAGCCTAGAAGCTATAATTTAGTGACCATGTCATACTTTATATCATGGGTTGGATGGAAATACACCTTGGAGGTTCTTTTATTAGTTGGAGTTTACTTTTGTTTCATTTTTCAATCAGCATACTTATATATGTATGTACTAAGGTCGCCCATGGGAGACCCTTATAATTATTGATTTGTATAACCTGACTTGTATTCATGATTACATAAATGGATTTTTATTCTATAAATATTATTTTTGGTTCATTTATTAATTTATTCCTTTATTGCTTGTTATGCTTCTGTAAGGGCGGGTTAATGGTCCAGTGTTATAGTCTTTATTTTCCAATTCTTATTATATACTTAGACCATTATTATTATCACCACATGAGATTAAATTCTCCCCAATATCACCTCTTTACATCCTCACTACTTTTTGGAAGCCTTTGGAATATGGGTAGGTGGCCTAAGGCCTCATGGTACTCTAACCCTAAGCACTGTTTTGGTGGAAAAATTGGTCAGGTGCTACTAGTGATATCAAATCAGATCACAACTGGGAATTAGTACAAATTTGTGAATGGATACTATTGATATTAAATTATTTTCTTTTCAGTTGATCTTACTATTTGGGTTGTGGTATACCAGAGACTAGGATGTAGTCAAAACTAGTTTTAGATAACATTTTTGGGTGCCTTCAACCCATTTCACGTAGGATAGACCAAATATCTAGTGGTGGAAAATTTTTGTTCTCCCATTATCTTTTATAGTTGATTTGATTTCCACCTCTGGTGGTTCACTTTTGTGTGATTATTATCTATTATGTTATGAGATCCTTGAATTGATATGAAAAAGGAGGACATATGAACCCTTTGACTGGTATGGAAAGAGATGATTATATATGATTTTTTGATTGGCACATATGATGATTTATATATGTATATGTGACTTTGAAAAATATATTATTATTTTCATTGGGAAACTGGATCATGATAAGAGGGTTTTGGTTGTTTAAAGTGTCAATAATTGAAGCTAAATAGTGTTTTCCAACTAAGCCTCTCCTTAGCGGTATTCTACTTAGCCAGCCCTAGATTGTGGTTCTAATGAAATATGGTTGTGATGTTATGTGATATATATGTCTGGGAATATATCTAATAGGATTAGGTAGGTATGATGACAGGGGGGATATGTAAAGTGACAACAAATAATGTAAATAGTGTTTTCTTATATATCCCCTTTGGTGGAATTCTACTCAACAACCTCAGATTATATTCCATGTATTTCCCTATTATGGGAGGTTGAGTGGCCATGATGCTAGACTATTTTTGATTCCAGACTTCAATGTGGGTAGGAAGGGGGCATGAGGCTGAATCAATTTTGACACCTAACTCCAATATGGGTAGGTAAGGGGCCTTGAGGTTGAGTGTCTTAGGATAAGATGCAGTATGGGAGAATAAGGGTAGTGAGATTATGCTTCCTATTACTACTTTCCAATATTTTATATATATTATATATATTATTATGGTTGTATGGCCCTAAAATTTTTATTCAATGGGATTCCTCCTACACAGGACCTTGTGTAGCTTCAGGATGGTGGTGATATGGTGCCACCTAAAAATGCACTGTATGAGGCCCCTAAGGGCCAGGATGAGGCCCTATAGTGAAGATTAGATCATGAGTTATAGGTATAGGCTCCAATATATGTGTTAAATTGCATGATATGGAATATTTTGGTCCATTTCTTGACAAGAAGCTCAGGGTGAGGCGAGTTTGGGTTATCCAAGGCATCCATAAGGGAGATCATGGATCTAATCCATCGATAGATTACCAGAATTGTGAGCTCAAGTTGTATCACCCACCTCTATTTCTAGGTGAGGGTGGAATAAATTTTTCTAAGAACTAGATCAAGGTAGTTTGGGCCATCTTTTACCAGCTCGAGACACCCCCATACTAGAGGGTGATGCTAGCGATGTACATGCTCAGAGGATTGGCAAAGAGTTGGTGGGATGTACAAGTTCAGGAGGCCAGACATGAGGGACTATCTCATAATGATTCTAATGATAGCTTTTTTGATCACTTATTCTAGGATATGATGAAGGGGAGAGATATTAGTAGTTCTAGAGCCTACAGAAGGGATATATGGATGTCATGGACTATACAACTACTTTTACAAACTTTTCTCATTTCAAACTCGGTATAGTGGGTGACGGCACCTCGAGAGTGAGGTGTTTTGAGGATGGTTTATGGAACACAATTATGGTGTAGGTAATTGTAACGCCCCGACCCTAGTTACCCAGAGTCGGTGCATTATTACATAACATTGGCATGATCATGAGAAAGATCAAGTCTCAAAAGACCGATTAGTTTAGTAGCCTTGGAATAACTAGATACATCCATAAATTTTTACATTACATCATAAAAAAAACTTTTTGTCTTCATATCCCCTCATACTATCCCTGCAGGTCATTCATAAATTACTTCTTCATAATCCTGGAAAAAAAAATAAAACATTGAAAGGGGTGAGCTCGGATGCTCAGTAAGGATAACATTATAGCAGAAGCTTTCATAAATAATCATAAACACTTAAGGCAATTTATAACTAAAACAAAAGCCTTTGAAACTTGAACTTTCAACATGGTATGGCATAAATAAAATGAAATAATGCCATTTACTTACTCACATGGATATTCTACTAGTCGAATCATCACATGCAATATCAATAACCACTTTCATAATTATGGAATGCATAATGCCAGACTATCATAACCACATAGCCAAGGCCTCGTGCCAAGACTACAAATAAGATTTTGCCAAGGCCTTGTGCCAAGACACTAGTTTGTCTCATGAGACCTACCGATGCATCGAGGAGCTATAGCGGGCTCCACCCGTCACTTTTTAAGTCCAATGCATTCCTCATATGAATAGGTTTAAGCATAAAATAAACATTCGTATTAAAACTAGCATACGAAATTTCAATACTTTAACCACAAACCATGAATGGTATAAAAATAGAACATCCACAGTCAAGTATAATTCATTTGATACAATATGGAAGATTGTATTGTATCACATTAACCTCAATCATGAATAATGAAGGATGTTGACATAGATGAAAATAATCATCAAAACTATTTGAGAGAAATATCCCCCTTTTCTTGAAAACATTTAAAAGTCACACTATTTGTCAAGAAGCCATTTAAAAATAGATTTTTGAATCAAAGTGTCCCATACCACTTTGAAACCTTTTAAAAGGATTTTTAATTTATAAACTTTAATGTCCATATAAATAAATCCTTAAAACCATTTTTAAAACATGGACATTAATGAGAAAGATTTAGATGAATAAGTCTTTAAAACATTTAAAAATGGTATTTTAGTTAGAGATTCTAACCAAAAGAGAGACACTTGAATGAAAATAATTGAGGTAATCAAAACTTTGTAATATCATGAGAATAAAGGGAATTCATGATATACTATGTCAAAGTACATTATATACACCACATAAAAGTGATTTGGTGTATATCAACAAAGAAGTCTCAATGGAATGTAAGTTGAGATGAAATCTCTCATAAAGGCCATATCCTTAGGTTAAGGATAAATCAACAACATAATTATGTGTGAAAAATATAAATACACTAAATATGATTGGATATTCAGTGTAAAACAATCAAAGTATATTCACACATATTCCTGTAAAAACAACACCAACGAATTGCATGTTTAACTCAACAAATGGTGAAAGAGTTAAAATTACTCTTATCAAATTCATATCAATGACTTGAGAATTTTCAATGGAGTGATTATGTGTATAAAAAGTGTATCCACAGGAAGGGGAGTGGAAATTATGACATAATCAAATGAATAGTGATTCCACACATAATCTTGGGGTAATATAATCAATGAAATATGCGTAAATCCAAATGAGTGGAAATTGAAATCTCAAATTCCCTTATTGATTAGGTAACTTAAGAAACAAACACCCATGAAAGAAAGATCATACCATGATGATGTAAATACCCATAAAATAAAGTATATTACACAATGAATACAATCATGGGTAGTACACATACACCACATGCAATAATTAAGTGGTGATCAATGGAATTCTCACGGAATTAAAAGTGAGACAAGAAACCCCTTACCACGTTAATCAACTGAGTCGCATGGCCAAAAGTTAATAACAACCAAATGATTTACAGAATAACATGAATATAAATTGAATCATGATAATATATATCAAATGGAAGTACACAATACACCACTTTCAATAATTTAGTAGCGAATAATGGAAATCTCACGGAATTGAAAGTGAGATAAGAGAATCCCTTACTTTGTACTTTTTCCTTGGTCGATGGTAGGTTTACCTCCTGTATAATGGTGAAATAATTGTTATTGAATAATACAAGAATCAGTTACTTTAATATGATATCATATATGATCTTTTAACATTGATTTGTTAATAATATCTTAGAATTATCGTCATTTCAGGTGTTAACGGGTTCATTTTACTTTATATTATTTGTTATGTGAGCCATATTCGTTATTAATGGGATGTATATTATTCATATCCAGAATGGTATAAAGTCCTTAAACATCATTTTTAAATCATCAAATGATAATTATACTTGAATGGATACGATGGAGAATGAATCACATCGCGTTCGTGGAGACGGTAGTCCGTACGTACGCACGAATGCTACTTCCATTTAATTTTTATTTTAAAAGAATCGAATCCAAATGATACATAGGTATATTACTATTCAAGTAAAATATAATATTCTATATATGTTACTTAAGTTCATTAACACCATCCTTTATACGTTCCATGTGTGGTATGAACGAGTCATATCATTTTAAGGGGGCGGAAGTCCGCACTTCCTCAAATGAAATTATCGTATGTATATACAACATGAAACGAATAATTGTATGAAATAAAATGGAATTACAGAAGCTTATTTATAAAATATATATCATTAATATCATATTTAATTACAGTGCCATCCTAATGGCCACCATGAGAGGCGGTAAGATGTATTTGAACAATCATCGTTTCGTGAGGCGTTAGTTTTCCATCCACAGAAACATTATGTTCATCATCCATTAGATGGAGTTGTGTGAATGTGTAGTTTGAATCCTTCTTATAACAACATCCTAGTATATTGTGGATACTGGTTTTGTTACAAAAGAAAGGAAATAAAAAGATTTTGGGGGTTGGAGAAGCAAAATAATTGAAAATAATTTAAGAGAAATGTTACCTTTAATTTAGGTAACTCACTTTGGTTGGAACCAAAGGACTTCTTGAAATGATTTCTGTATAAGGGGAAGCTTCAAGGAGGAGGAGAGGGATGTGGGGAGCTTAGTTGGGCAGAGTTTTGACGAGCCAAGTGGCTTGAGAGGTGTGAGGAATGAGTAGAAGTGGTCTCCTTTTATAAGGGAGAGGAGGGGCTCTTTAGGAAAGAGTGAAAGTATTACTTTATAATATAATTATATTCGGTTTATAATGGTCCAAAAATAATTGAGGTCGAAGATAAGATGACTAATATTCTAAATAACATCAACCAATAAGAATTGGACAGGTTTTAGATAATATTTTAATCATTATAATCTTATTTATTTAAATGATTTATTAATGAGGTAAACATTGCATCATTATTGTGTCATTAATAATTTAAATTAGTTGATGTCTAAAAATTATAAATAAAATATCATTATGTATGAAATCTTTTTAGATTTCTAATGAATATTTATAATCGAAAATCCAACATGTATAACCCTATGTAAAAATTGTTCTTTTAAAAGATGTAAGCTTATGCCATTTCTGTATTCATTTTAACTTAATTAAAATAAAGTGTCATTATCACTTACAAGTGGATTAATGGGGTCCCAAAATTGACCCAAAGATGCCCATGGTTGACCATGTATCAACCAATAGGGTTAAGACACGTTTTAGGGTAATTTAGTATTATTATAATATTATTTTTTAACCCTTATTTACCGGATTTACCCTTAACCATGGTAAATAAAATATTTACCGCAGTAATTATTCAAAATGTCTAAAAATAAAAGTTACCTATTTACACAATTTGAACATCCTAATTCCAAATATGGAATCCATTTTTCTAAATTCAAAACACAGAAGTGGCAGAAATTAATTTAAAATTAATTCCCACTGTCAAAACAAAAAGCGTGTTTTTAAGAGATAATAACTATCAAAAGATTGACACTTGTTTATGTTCGGTTTAATTGTAAAATTATGTCCAATGACCAAAATTATATTGAATGGTAAAAATATATTCTAAATATACTTTAAAACCACTCAAATTCATAATTTATCACTATTAATTATTTTGATTAAAAAAGTTGTTTTTAATTAAAATTTAGTAATTTTTACTATTCATCAAAATATGAAAGTTATCCGAAAAGTACCAAAATTTCACCTTAGGCTAAATTTGATATTCCGAATCCAAAAATGAAGTCCATTTTGAAATATAAAATATATATAATTTCAAAAAATTAAATATTACTATTCATAACGGCTAGTTTGATCGGTTGTGGTGTGTGTTAAAACTCGAAGTTGTGTACAACACACGCTACTGTTTTATTCAAAGGAAAGCGTACCGTGGAAGCTTGGGATGTTTTATTTTAAATTTTTTGATGTCCCCATTTAGTAAAAAAGTTTAAAATATTTTATTTAAAAAGGGTTCACTATTAAAAGTTGGTAAAACTAAAATACTGAAGATGAATTTGTTCTTACATTATGTCTAAGAAACTCATAATATGGATTCTAAAATTATAAGGATTATATAAAGTTTAAAATTTAGTTAATACTATTCATAACCTTTTTTGAACGGCTTGTTTGGTAAGTCATGGTGCGCTTGAACTCGGTGTTGCGTGTAGTGCAAGTTATTGAATTATTTTGAAGAAATAACACACTATGAAATCTTGGGGTGTTACATTCTCCCCTCCTTCAATAAATTGCGTCCTCGCAATTTGAAATTGTTCTTCGAAAATAAAAGGTTGAAAATAGAAAATATATTTGTGGGAAAACCCACATCGGAAATTGGTTTACTAAAATTTAGTCTCAATATGAGGAAAAGAGAAATGAAAGGGTCACCACCAAATTATGATCTCGATTAGGAGAACATTGGTGGCAATTAGAGACATATAATTGGAGGAAAAACGTAAATATTTATAGGTAGTGGTTGAGGTCATCAATCACAAACAAGTATAAAATTGAGGTCCTTAAACTCATCAATCTATGATGATTTGAAGTACCATCGGTTCAACAAAATATAGGGTATTGGGATCACATATTTTTTACATTTCAAAATATCTTAGTTGAAATCCCACATCGAAAAATGAATTAATGAGGCCTCTATTTAAAATAAAGAGTGGAAAGTATGAAGATTACCGAAAATAACACATACTAGGGTTCCATGTAGGAAAATATGGATATGGAGGAGAAATCTAACCATCAATTATCTGATGGAGAGTGGTAGAGAACATGGCTATGAAAAGGCCAACAATCCCAAAGCCATAAATTAGTGATGATTTAAGGTACCATCTAGGACAACATTTTTTTTTAAAGTTACATTACATAAGGAAGAGGAATTCATTTATGATATTGACTAAGAACATTATGAGATATACTTAAATTTTAAGTAGATTTTCATTCTTTAATAAATTTCCACCACTAACTCAATTTTTTTAAACGATGAGTATTCAAGAATACTTGGTCACACTGGAAGAGCTAGAATAAACTTCTATAGAATCACATGATCCATGCAGGATAAACCATATATTTACATTGTCTTTGAAGATTAATCAAAACCAAAATGGTTAGTGAATGATCTAATGATCCCCCAAAAGGATATTCATTGAGATAAATATGCACTAATCTTAATTTCTAAAATTAAACCAACAATACCCCAAAGTTAAATAGATACCATTAAATAACCAATTGTCCTTAAAATCCTTTAATATAATCCAAACTAATATTGAAACCCAAAACATAGAAGAATTTGATTATGTAGTCTCCCATGTTACATTGTATCTCCAAATGACATCAAATACTCTTAAAGTCACATACTTAAAAGTAATTAACATCATCACATATTCTCTGTTATAGGTTAATCATTTCCATAAATAACCCAAATCACTATAAATCAATAATAAAAATGTAGATAAAAATCCACCATTACTCTACAAATGAAACCTCATTGTATTCTATTTTCCTTGGGCATATAGTGTTCCTAACAAAACAAACATCTTCCAAAATAACATTTATCACTTAATCACCAAATCATTTTCCTATACCAAGGGTATTCATTTGATAAGACATAAGAACCCAAATCATCTTATTATTGATCAATAAAATCATTTAACAAAAAATATAGTCATACTAACCAGGGACTTCACGTAGTCCAGTGGTAGGCGATAAATCCCAATCGCACTTTGGTTGTGGGTTTGATTCCCACAGCTTTGTCCGACGCAACGGGTTGTCACACGGTCTACGTGTTGTCCTTTTTCAAAAACTATATTCTATAATATTACCAAAATGAGATAAATTTTTCAAAATAACATAATTTAACCACAAATGTTATATCATACTTTTCATTTTCATCCCAAATTATAATAACTTATCATTTTCTCAAACCCCAATGATCATATAAAACCAAATGGTTATTTATACCTATATCCACAAGAGAAGAGACAATTATTCCTCAAATATCATTGTCACATGGCAAACTGAGGGGTTACAAATACAAGAGAAAATTATTCCAAAGTAAACCCATCAACAAGGAGTGCTTATACTTTTTAAATTTTTCTCCAACCATTTATTTCCGCATAGCTTCTTCTTTGAGCAAGAAAGTATCCTATAAAATAGGACATTCACTCGGGTAATGGCCAGGTCCCCTACATTTACGGCAAATGACTGTAAATGGACTCTTGGGACCATTTTTATCTTCTTCCATAGTACTCTTCATTCTTCTTCGGCAATTCTTCACTTTATGTCCTTCCTTCCCGCACGTAAAACATTTCGTTGTCCCATTGAGACACTTTCCTGGGTGTCTCTTTCCACAATTCCTGCATGATGAAAATTGAGGTTTCTTTTCTCCATGGTCTCCATTGCTAGAGATCTTATCATTTATCACCTTTCTCTTCCTTGTTGAGTCTGGGAGTTGGTTAATATATATGTTGTTGATCATATTTTTGGAAAACTGATTTGGCATAAAGACGATATCTTTTACGCCTATCAACATTCCATTTTGTTGCTCATTTCCACCAACGTTCCCACCTTGTACATCATTCTCAAAGTCACTATGACTTCCTTGGAATCCAGCCATTGACTAAAACCAGAAAGCATTGTGTGAGTAATAGTAGTCGTAAAATCATTTAGAGATTAAAATGTCACCATATTCTCAATTTGAAACATATTAGGATTAACCAAGGTCATTTACTCTCATCTTATGTATATATTACTTAAATCGGTTTGTAAAGAAAATGTAAATTATCCTAAGCATATCCCCCGGGAGTGTCGTAACCAAGAGTGCAGCAAGGCCCATTGTCGTGCACCAGTTCCCGTTCGAGTCTAGCTCAAAGCGGTGTTTTCGGGTTTTACCCCTAGGAACATCTGTGCCAGAGCCGCCTCTACCTGCTCGTATCCACACAGGGATGTATTGCTCGGAAAACTCACAAAATCTCTACAATACCAAAATTCTAGGAAGTTCTTTTATACTAATCCTCAAAGTTCATCTTAGGTCTACGTGCTCTAATCAGAGTTTATCTAAATCTAGCTACCAAGGTTTGTACTAAACTTCCTCTGATACCAACTGTAACGCCCCGACCCTAGTTACCCAGAGTCGGTGCATTATTACATAACATTGGCATGATCATGAGAAAGATCAAGTCTCGAAAGACCGATTAGTTTAGTAGCCTTGGAATAACTAGATACATCCATAAATTTTTACATTACATCATAAAAAAAACATTTTGTCTTCATATCCCCTCATACTATCCCTGCAGGTCATTCATAAATTACTTCTTCATAATCCTGGAAAAAAAATAAAACATTGAAAGGGGTGAGCTCGGATGCTCAGTAAGGATAACATTATAGCAGAAGCTTTCATAAATAATCATAAACACTTAAGGCAATTTATAACTAAAACAAAAGCCTTTGAAACTTGAACTTTCAACATGGTATGGCATAAATAAAATGAAATAATGCCATTTACTTACTCACATGGATATTCTACTAGTCGAATGATCACATGCAATATCAATAACCACTTTCATAATTATGGAATGCATAATGCCAGACTATCATAACCACATAGCCAAGGCCTCGTGCCAAGACTACAAATAAGATTTTTCCAAGGCCTTGTGCCAAGACACTAGTTTGTCTCATGAGACCTACCGATGCATCGAGGAGCTATAGCGGGCTCCACCCGTCACTTATTAAGTCCAATGCATTCCTCATATGAATAGGTTTAAGCATAAAATAAACATTCGTATTAAAACTAGCATACGAAATGTCAATACTTTAACCACAAACCATGAATGGTATAAAAATAGAACATCCACAGTCAAGTATAATTCATTTGATACAATATGGAAGATTGTATTGTATCACATTAACCTCAATCATGAATAATGAAGGATGTTGACATAGATGAAAATAATCATCAAAACTATTTGAGAGAAATATCCCCCTTTTCTTGAAAACATTTAAAAGTCACACTATTTGTCAAGAAGCCATTTAAAAATAGTTTTTTGAATCAAAGTGTCCCATACCACTTTGAAACCTTTTAAAAGGATTTTTAATTTCTAAACTTTAATGTCCATATAAATAAATCCTTAAAACCATTTTTAAAACATGGACATTAATGAGAAAGATTTAGATGAATAAGTCTTTAAAACATTTAAAAATGGTATTTTAGTTAGAGATTCTAACCAAAAGAGAGACACTTGAATGAAAATAATTGAGGTAATCAAAACTTTGTAATATCATGAGAATAAAGGGAATTCATGATATACTATGTCAAAGTACATTATATACACCACATAAAAGTGATTTGGTGTATATCAACAAAGAAGTCTCAATGGAATGTAAGTTGAGATGAAATCTCTCATAAAGGCCATATCCTTAGGTTAAGGATAAATCAACAACATAATTATGTGTGAAAAATATAAATACACTAAATATGATTGGATATTCAGTGTAAAACAATCAAAGTATATTCACACATATTCCTGTAAAAACAACACCAACGAATTGGATGTTTAACTCAACAAATGGTGAAAGAGTTAAAATTACTCTTATCAAATTCATATCAATGACTTGAGAATTATCAATGGAGTGATTATGTGTATAAAAAGTATATCCACAGGAAGGGGAGTGGAAATTATGACATAATCAAATGAATAGTGATTCCACACATAATCTTGGGGTAATATAATCAATGAAATATGCGTAAAGCCAAATGAGTGGAAATTGAAATCTCAAATTCCCTTATTGATTAGGTAACTTAAGAAACAAACACCCATGAAAGAAAGATCATACCATGATGATGTAAATACCCATAAAATAAATTATATTACACAATGAATACAATCATGGGTAGTACACATACACCACATGCAATAATTAAGTGGTGATCAATGGAATTCTCACGGAATTAAAAGTGAGACAAGAAACCCCTTACCACGTTAATCAAATGAGTCGCATGGCCAAAAGTTAATAACCACCAAATTATTTACAGAATAACATGAATATAAATTGAATCATGATAATATATATCAAATGGAAGTACACAATACACCACTTTCAATAATTTAGTAGCGAACAATGGAAATCTCACGGAATTGAAAGTGAGATAAGAGAATCCCTTACTTTGTACTTTTTCCTTGGTCGATGGTAGGTTTACCTCCTGTATAATGGTGAAATAATTGTTATTGAATAATACAAGAATCAGTTACTTTAATATGATATCATATATGATCTTTTAACATTGATTTGTTAATAATATCTTAGAATTATCGTCATTTCAGGTGTTAACGGGTTCATTTTACTTTATATTCTTTGTTATGTGAGCCATATTAGTTATTAATGGGGTGTATATTATTCATATCCAGAATTGTATCAAGTCCTTAAACATAATTTTTAAATCATCAAATGATAATTATACTTGAATGGATACGATGGAGAATGAATCACATCGCGTTCGTGGAGACGGTAGTCCGTACGTACGCACGAATGCTACTTCCATTTAATTTTTATTTTAAAAGAATCGAATCCAAATGATACATAGGTATATTACTATTCTAGTAAAATATAATATTATATATATGTTACTTAAGTTCATTAACACCATCCTTTATACGTTCCATGTGTGGTATGAACGAGTCATATCATTTTAAGGGGGCGGTAGTCCGCACTTCCTCAAATGAAATTATCGTATGTATATACAACATGAAACGAATAATTGTATGAAATAAAATGGAATTACAGAAGCTTATATATAAAATATATATCATTAATATCATATTTAATTACAGTGCCATCCTAATGGCCACCATGAGAGGCGGTAAGATGTATTTGAACAATCATCGTTTCGTGAGGCGTTAGTTTGCCATCCACAGAAACATTATGTTCATCATCCATTAGATGGAGTTGCGTGAATGTGTAGTTTGAATCCTTCTTATAACAACATCCTAGTATATTTTGGATACTGGTGTTATTACAAAAGAAAGGAAATAAAAAGAGTTTGGGGGTTGGAGAAGCAAAATAATTGAAAATAATTTAAGAGAAAATGTTACCTTTAATTTAGGTAACTCACTTTGGTTGGAACCAAAGGACTTCTTGAAATGCTTTCTGCCTAAGGGGAAGCTTCAAGGAGGAGGAGAGGGATGTGGGGAGCTTATTTGGGCAGAGTTTGGACGAGCCAAGTGGCTTGAGAGGTGTGAGGAATGAGTAGAAGTGGTCTCCTTTTATAAGGGAGAGGAGGGTCTCTTTAGGAAAGAGTGAAAGTATTACTTTATAATATAATTATATTCGGTTTATAATGGTCCAAAAATCATTGAGGTCGAAGATAAGATGACTCATATTCTAAATAACATCAACCAATAAGAATTGGACAGGTTTTAGATAATATTTTAATCATTATAATCTTATTTATTTAAATGATTTATTAATGAGGTAAACATTGCATCATTATTGTGTCATTAATAATTTAAATTAGTTGATGTCTAAAAATTATAAATAAAATATCATTATGTATGAAATCTTTTTAGCTTTCTAATGAATATTTATAATCGAAAATCCAACATGTATAACCCTATGTAAAAATTGTTCTTTTAAAAGATGTAAGCTTATGCCATTTTTGTATTCATTTTAACTTAATTAAAATAAAGTGTCATTATCACTTACAAGTGGATCAATGGGGTCCCAAAATTGACCCAAAGATGCCCATGGGCGACCATGTATCAACCAATAGGGTTAAGACACGTTTTAGGGTAATTTAGTATTATTATAATATTATTTTTTAACCCTTATTTACCGGATTTATCCTTAACCATGGTAAATAAAATATTTACCGCAGTAATTATTCAAAATGTCTAAAAATAAAAGTTACCTATTTACACAATTTGAACATCCTGATTCCAAATATGGAATCCATTTTTCTAAATTCAAAACACAGAAGTGGCAGAAATTAATTTAAAATTAATTCCCGCTGTCAAAACAAAAAGCGTGTTTTTAAGAGATAATAACTATCAAAAGATTGACACTTGTTTATGTTCGGTTTAATTGTAAAATTATGTCCAATGACAAAAATTATATTGAATGGTAAAAATATATTCTAAATATACTTTAAAACCACTCAAATTCATAATTTATCACTATTAATTATTTTGATTGAAAAAGTTGTTTTTAATTAAAATTTAGTAATTTTTACTATTCATCAAAATATGAAAGTTATCCGAAAAGTACCAAAATTTCACCTTTGGATAAATTTGATATTCTGAATCCAAAAATGAAGTCCATTTTGAAATATAAAATATATATAATTTCAAAAAATTAAATATTACTATTCATAACGGCTAGTTTGATCGGTTGTGGTGTGTGTTAAAACTCGAAGTTGCGTACAACACACGCTACTGTTTTATTCAAAGGAAAGCGTACCGTGGAAGCTTGGGATGTTTTATTTTAAATTTTTTGATGTCCCCATTTAGTCAAAAATTTTAAAATATTTTATTTAAAAAGGGTTCACTATTAAAAGTTGGTAAAACTAAAATACTGAAGATGAATTTGTTCTTACATTATGTCTAAGAAACTCATAATATGGATTCTAAAATTATAAGGATTATATAAAGTTTAAAATTTAGTTAATACTATTCATAACCTTTTTTGAACGGCTTGTTTGGTAAGTCATGGTGCGCTTGAACTCGGTGTTGCGTGTAATGAAAGTTATTGAATTATTTTGAAGAAATAACACACTATGAAATCTTGGGGTGTTACAGTAATCATCTTCAAGATGTCCTATTTCTCATAGGGTATGAATCAAGTGTTCATAGATAAGGTAAATTTGATAGATCAGTCACACTTGATCCGAGTGATGGATTGAGAAGATTTTAGTAGCAATGCTTCAGATATCTAGAAGAGAGGTCGTGAGGAGTCTCAAAAGGTTGTTCAGGATAGAGACTCAAGTATACCATTGAGTAGTGGTACTTTAATGGTGTATATCCAATGTAAGTAGCCAAGTCATGTGATAATGCAATGTGATCGGTCCCCGAATGGGTGTTGAGTGCACGACCAAGTTGGGAATCTCACAAGGTTCTATAGTAATCCTTATCAGATAGCTAGTAGCTAGGGATTAAGGTAGACATTGGAATCTGAGTTCAGACAAAGATTGGTACCAGGAGTTGGTAGCTGGGTTTCAGCTATACATGGAGGTTGTGGTGGAGAGAGTTTTTTTTCCAAAAGTGGTTTTGGTGTCAGTTAGCTGGTGTAACACCATAGAGAGGCTAGACTTTAGGTAGTTGGGAATTTGGCATGGTGCACATAATGTATCTTCTAGAAGTAAAGTAGGTTGGGAAGATGACTATAGTTAGAGGTACACTATGGGTGTAACCAGGGTGATTTTTATTTTGGCATGGAACTTTTTTTAGGCATGTACAGTTTGGAGTGCATGAGGTGAAAAGAATGTTTTTTTTGGACAAACCAAATGTTGATTAGTACATTATCATTGGCTAGGACGTGTGGTTTATATATATATGAGGTGTGTGGTATCAGGATCTATTATGTAAATTGATCAATGAATGTCTTATGTGAGGTGTATAGGCATCTGGGTGTTGATACGATGTGGGTATTATATGAACTATGAGGAATCATGATCGATTTTGAGAATATTATGATATTCAAGACCCCATAGGTTCCATGTGTGACATGGGAAAAAGGTAGACATATAATGAGATATAGGACTTGATGGGTTTTAGATGTGACAGGGGAATGAATTGATAACTTGATAAGGTTTAGGAGTGAAAATCCATTATGGGAGGGATTTTAAGTATGATAATGTTTGGTGGACCATCAGTTTATTTTAGTTTTGGGTCAGGAAGAGACTGGGTAAGTGACTCCTAAAGTACGGATCACCTTGAGTGATTTGACCTATGACTTTATAATCAGGGTAGACCAAGATAATTAAAATGAGATGGGTGTGTTTGGTACCATCTTTAGATAAGTCTTGATATATAAGGGATGACCTATGTTAAGGTGGGGATGTTGTAATGTCCCACGTTTTTTGAGCGGGTTGAAATCCTCAACCTGTTTGACTTTTTATTGTTCGGTGAGTAGAAAATTTTTTTTCTTGATTATCATAACCCAATTCTAAAATTTCTTTTGACCCATGGAATGCTGTTAAGATATATTTTAATGATCAGTAATTTCGTCATGGTTTCAAGTTGTTTTTTGGTACGTCGGAGCCTAAAAATTAAATTTCCGGAAAGTGCAGATTATGTGGTATGGTTTGTAAAAAATATGTTGTCTTTCTGGAGAAACCATGTAGCCCTCTAGATAAATTAGACATAGATTTTAAAACCATGAAGGGGGGCAGGGAACACATTCATGAAAACCTATGAAATTTTTAATAGAGGTATCACACATGTTTTTCACATGGTTTGGAAAACCATGTGGGAAAATCGTTTGTGGTGTGGTTCCTAAACAATGGGTGTCACATTGTTGGTACACAGTTAGTCAAACCGTGCAACCAAACCATTTAGGTCACTTAATGAGGAAAAATTAATTTTTTTCTCCTCATTTTATTTATCCCTTATCCTCCTCTTTTCTTCTCCATACACATGCACAATATAGGGATTTCCCTCATATCTTTCTCCACTAGCCTTTGAGGTATCTCCTCCATCCAGGATCCAATCATTGATTCGTTGGTGGATAAAAATTATTCTTGATAGGTCCATTAGTCCTATTTATTTCTTTCATCCTTTATCTAGCCTTAACATGTTCTAAATCCATTTGATCAATTTTAACCTATTTTTAGGGTGTTTGTCTAAAATATTAATTTCTTCCAAATTTTCATGAGTTAGAGGCTCGTATCGAACGTGTGAGAATCTACCAATAAGATGTAGATAGTTACTAGATTTATATTTGATTTTTCAATGATTTATGGGTGTTTTCTTGATAGTTTCATTAGGTTATCTCAAAGAGGACCTAATAATTCAGTTCTTGTCTTTTAATTAATAAATAGAACCCATGAGATGCCTATGGGCATGGTCCTCCATAAATGAAAATG
This sequence comes from Viscum album, assembly GCA_963277665.1. Lineage (NCBI taxonomy): Eukaryota > Viridiplantae > Streptophyta > Magnoliopsida > Santalales > Viscaceae > Viscum > Viscum album. The sequence goes on along the minus strand of OY728157.1, from coordinate 35,620,216 downwards.
GTATAATCTTAGAGAGAGGATTATAACTACTTGAGAATATTAGGATCGGTGTGTTTATTTTTTTTAAATTAATTTTTTTATAATACTTATGATAATTCCATGGGAATTTTATGGGATTGGACTGAGGATTGAGGTGGTTATGACCACCTTGATTGAGGTGATGTGTTCATTGGGTTAGGTGAGGCCCATATTATATGGGTGATTTTAATCATAAGTTGGGTGATATGGTTATCAGATTGAGGCGATGGGGTTTCCATGATTAAGGTCTTGGCATGGGACTCTGAGATGTTATTTACCATCATGTTGAGTGACATAGTCATTGGGGCATGAGGTGCCATGATAATTTGGCATAGTTACTTTTTTTTGTGATTTCTACTCACTATGATTGGTCAACATGTTGTTGGAGTCCTATTCACATAGATATGACTCATATTATGAGGTGTTGTTGACCAATCGTGTGGGTAGAGGCCTCCATTATATGCATCTTAGGATGGTGTTGACCATCAGTGAGATTGGAGGTAATTTCCATAAAAATCCACGGGGGTGGTGAGGAGCCATCAGTTGATAGTGATGAGACCTTCAGTTAGGGGATGAGGCTCACCATATAAGGGGGTTATTGATATACTATTATTTGGGAGAATGGATATATTCATTTCTTGGAAAACCATTTTGTTGAGTTGATTGTGGTTGTTATTTTAAGGGAATACATCATTGTGGCTCAGATGTCGATCTTCCAGTTGATGGGGTTTTCTGAGAAGAGGACTGAAGGACCAGATACTAATTGGGCATGTATTTTTTGAATTCGTTGATATACTTGATGGAATAAGGTTCCAATGATACTTTTACAAGAGTTGAATAATATATATCTAGTTTTTTACTCTTCAGGGGATGCCTTAGTCTTTATGCTATGGATACTCGACACTATATTTATATATATGCAGATGTATTGTTGTTTGTCATATATATTACTAGGGGCACATGGATTATCGGCATAGACCAAAGTCAGTGATTTCTTCCTTGTGGATGTTGAGCACAGGGGAAGCAGGTTATTTATATTATATGCATGTTCTAATTTGTTTATTTAGATATGCCTGCTTTATGATGTAAGATAGACACACCTTGCTGGTGGCCTGCTGAGATTATTCTCAGACCCTACATGGGACCTTCAAGACATGTGTATATTTTTTTCCCTTATATTCAGGTAAGGGACTGAGACATAGAGCTGGAACTTAGTGATTATGTCATACTTCATAGCACGGGATGGGTGGAAAGGGGTCTTGGAGGTTCTTATATCAGTTAGAGTTTAATTTTGTTTCCTTTTTTTATCAGTATGCTTATATATATTTTTAAAGAGGTTGGACATGGGTGGACCTTCTATTTATTTATTTTTATGACCTGAATTGTATATATTCTTCTTGAAATGTTGTTTTATTATACAAATGGTATGTTTGGTTCATTTATTCATTACTTCCTCTATTTCTTGTTATGAATCTTCTACCGTGAGTTGATGTTCTAGTGTTTTGGTATTCATTTTCTACTAATTATTATATTCCTAGAGAATTATTATTATCATTACCTAAGGATTTATTCTCCCCCAAATCACCTCTTTATACTCTTATTATTAGTCGGAAAAATTTGGGATATAGGGACACATGTCTAAGGCATCATGGTACTCTGACCTTGAGCACTATTCGAGTGGAAAAATAGGTTTGGGTGCTACAATGATCTCATAATAGGTAGGAGTGAGTTCCTTAGTGAATAAGATAATTTATTTCTCTAATCATTCATGAAATTGAACCATGAGGGTCAGTGAGAAAACACTAAAATTTTAAAATGTTGAAGAAATGATCTTTTATACTGATTGTTGCATAGGAATATTTTCATTAATCATCCTTGGTCATAGATGAGTGTGGGTGAACCAAGTAAAATCATATGTCTCATTTACTGATTTATTCACCCTTGAGAGAAATAAAGGGATATATTGAGGATTTCTTTAAAGTTGATATAATAAGATAAAATATCAAGGAAGAATCATTTTTAACTTCTACACCCTGATTTACCCCCCCCCCCCCCCCAACGCACTCTCAGGGTGTAATCCTTGATAAAGAATGAACACATTCCTTATTATTATAGTTTGGGAGGCCAGGAAGTATTTTTCAAGAAAAATGACTTTCATGTCTTCCCAGCCTCTGATTGGGGGAATAACATAATATGACTAGTTTTTTCCTACATCTTTTAAATAAAATCATATTTTTCATAATTTAACTAGTTACTCAACCACTCTCATGGGTTTTAATGATGAGAATATACTATGAAATTCATTTAATTTTCTAAGTTGGACCTATTTATTAATTCCATGGAATTTAGGTATTGAATGAATTAAACAAGATTTTTGTTCAAAATTTAGTGCTTCCCCATGAAGGTGGATGTGCGTAGATTGATAAACTATGTCATATGAAGTTAATTATTTTAATATATGGTTACCTTCAGACATGTTTTACAAATTAAATTCTTTTTTAGTTTTATTTAAAAAATAAAAAAGAGTGTATAGGGTTATCAATGGGTTGTATGTGTAACACCCTAACCCCAGTTACCTAGATTCGGTGCATTATTACATAAAATTGGCATGATCCCAAGGGATCAACTCCAAAAAGACCAATCAGTTTAGTATCCTTGGAATTACTAGATACATTCATAAGTTCTACATTACATTATAAAATGAAAAACAATTAAATTGTCTCCGTTGACAACATTCATATCCCTTAGACTATCCTTGTATGTTAGTCATGACATACTTCTTCGCTTCCCAGGAAAAATAAAACATATAAAGGGGTGAGATCAGATTATAAGTAAGGATAACAATATAGCACAAACATTAATAAATAAGAATAAACATTTAATTAAATGTATAGGAACAAAACATATGACTTTTCAACATAAAATTCTGCATAATATGGACAATATAAATCAAATAATGTCATTTACTTGTTTACAAGGATATTCTACTAGTCCAATAATCACGTGCAATATCAATAGCCAATTTCATAGTGATGGAATGAATAATGCTAGAATTCAGAACCACATAGTAAAGGACTTGTTCAAAGACACTAGTTTCTCTCCTGAGATCTACCGATGTATTGAGGAGCTATAGCAAGCTCCACTCGTCACTTACTCTGTACAATGCATTAATCATATGAAAGTGATTAAACATAACATAAAAATTCATATTAAAACTAGCATAAAAATGTCCATAATTTATCCATAAACCGTGAATGGTATAAAAATAACACATAAATATTCAAATATATCACAAAAACTTTAATACAATATGGAAGATTTGTATCATAATAAATCAACTTCAAATAAGTTTAAAATCCATCAAAGGATGTTGAAATAAATGAAATCAATACTTTTTGAGATAAATATATATTTCTATTTTGAAATCATTTAAGCGACATGTAATTATAAAATAAAATATTTATTTTCAAAATATTCTAATAATCTTGTAAGGGAATTTTTGATGGTGTTATAATGGGGAAAAATAGTCTCACCCACCGTATAAGATAAAAAACATTCTGTCCTTAATTTTGTCGAAAAGGTTGTAAAGGACCTTGTTTGGAAAATGACAGAAATATTCCTTTATAAAAATTTTATAAAAATTAAAACAAGGCTATAAATGAATTTAACACATAGTCTTGTAAATAATAAAAATTCTTTGAAATATATTTTTAAGAAACATGGATGTGGATGATAAAGATGTCCCAGTAGATACTCACGCATAAACAACCTCGGATAAGGAAGAGATTGTGGGATTAACACTTAACTTGAACTTTTCCTTAGTCGATGGTATGTTAACCTCATGTATAATAGTTAATAAATTGTTGTTAAATTATAAAATAACTATATACATAAATATGATATCATATATGATCCTCTAATATTGCTTTGTTAATAATATTTCAATAGTATCATCGTTTCAGGTGTTAACTGATTCGTTTTCCATTATATGCTTGGTTACGTAATCCATGTTTGTTATGGATAGGTTGTCTTTTATTCAAATACAGAATGATCTTATGTTCACAAACATTATTTTTAAACATAAAATGAAAATTATTCTTGAATGATTACGATGGGGAATTAATCTCATCACGTTCGTGGAGACGGTAATCCGTACGTACGCACGAGCAACAACATCATTATATTTATGGTAAAATTGTATTTAATTGGATGGTATATCATATATAAATAATAATTAACATGTTATATTTATTATTTACATTATTTATACTCATTATTATACCCATCCAAATAATGAAGTGTTTCAATAACAAACTACACCACGACATGGTGACGGTAAGCCGTACGTACGCACATATGGTGACATTGTCATTTATAGGATGGATAGAATAATGAATATGGTTTTACCATATATATAATAACATCAAAATATGTATAAGGTAATGGAATTATTATTTTGTTATGGAAACAACAAAGAAAGAGGAAGTGGAAGAAGAAAAGAACCTGAAAGAGGGTGGTGAAATTATTACCTATTCTTTGTGTCTTTCTTTTTGAGTTGATCAAAAGGGCTCCTTAGGATGGATTTCTGATCATATTAAGCACTCTAGGTTTATTTTAGGGAAGTTGGGAGTATATTTAGGAAGGGTTTGGCCGATCCAAATTGATTTGGAGGTGTGAAATTTAGAGAAGGGGAAGTACCCTTTTATAAGAGAGGTGAGGATCACTTTAGGAAAACCATAAAATATTATTTTATAAGAAAATCATTTTCGGTTTCTAATGGATCCAAAATAATTTATTTAGAGGAAATGGTAGGTAAAGGTCTAGAACCTCTCAAAAAATAGTTTTTATACTGGTTTAGGTCACCATATTAACCTTATCTTTTATATTTAACTCTCAGTTAAATACTTTGATATTTACCATGTCTCTTTGTATTTTTATATTATATAGTTAATAAAATTACAATAAACTACCAAGAGAAAACCAAGTGTTTAATTATTAATATTAATAAAATTATCTAAGTCTTTTGGACAAACCATAGATTTTTAGGAATATAATATCAATTAATAATATAGTATTCGTTTTAAAAAATTAATTATGTCAATTTTGACACTATTTTGTATTTAATTTTTTTGAAAGTCATAAAAACATTATCACTTAGAATAAAAATTATTTAATCAACTCTAACATGTCATATTAACCTATAAAATTAGTTTCATGTATCATAAAACACAATTAACATTTATTTGCATATTTATAATAATAATTATTTTAATATTTACTTAATAAGGTAATTACCACATCATCATTGTCTCATAAATTAATTAAATTATTTAGTGTTTAAATATTATAAATAAAATAATGTTATATAGGAAATAATTTTAGATTTATAATGAATAGTTATAGCCAAATTTATATTATGTGTAACCCTATATTAAATATGGTTTAGTTATTAAAATTTGAATATAACAATTCTAACACTTATTTAAATAAAATAATAATAAATGTCATAATCAAATACAAATGGAACAAAAGGATCGTATTTTATTCCTAAAGTTGTTTTTGGTCTAATTACACTTTTCCAATAGAATTAGGACAAGTGTTAGTGTAACACCTCCAAATGATAAAGGGTTAAATGACTAACTGATATGACTCATGTCAACAAGGTACACCTTCCTTTTCAGGAGCCTACCTGATTAGAACTCCACAGTTAAGCGTGTCTGGCCTAGAGTAGTGATTAGGATGGGTGACCATGTAACATCATGTTACATTTTTAAGTAATTCTGATGTTTCTAAGCCCCTCTATTTTAGAGTAGTGACTTGGGAGAGTCGGGAGAACTTTAAATGTTGATTTGAGGCAAAGGGGAAGTCGCACGGGTGGCGCACAGGTTGTCTAAACCGTGCGGCCAAACCGTGCGCAGTTGGTCCAATAGGCAGTAGCTTCCGCAAGGGCAGTGCATGGTTTGTCTAACCGTGTAGCCAAACTGTGCGTGAAGGGTGGCCAAGGCAGAAGCTAACGCATGGCTAGCGCATGGTTTGTCAAACCGTGCGAACTAACCGTGCAGCCACTTAAATGAGATCCTTAAATTGTGGATCTCACTCGGTTTTGCCTCTAAGTGCCTTTTTTTCCTCCAAAGAAGCCCTAACTCGGGATTTATCTTCTACTAAAGTCAGATAAGGTTCTCCAATCATCTCGGAGGTGATACAAAGTCTCATCTTGGTGAATCGAAGCTGTATTCTTGAGGTAAGTGATCGTTCGTCATCGTTCTTTATCAGTTTCTTAGATCTACTTAGATATACTTCTCCACTTCTATTGGTTTCTTAGATCTATGCCCTTTATGGGTAGATCTAAGTGTGTGGTACCATTTATGATGAGTTTTGGTCTTGATCTTGCTAGGAGAAGAGATCTAAGGCAGGTTATGGAGGAAGCAACCAGGTTTTCTTGAGCGTTCTCGACCATTGTGGTTTTGGTCAAAACCTTCAAGGTAGGTGGTTCCGTCCCGACTTTCTAAATTGATTAACATTGTAATTTCTTGGTTTATTCGAATTGTTGATTTAAATCCAATTTCTCAAGTTTGATTTAAATTAAATTGATAAAAAATTGATTCCAGTGATTCGAGATATTTGAAATTGTTTTGGCATGGAAATTTGGAAAACCCCAATTCCATTGAATTGGGTGTGTTTATGGAAATTGGTCGATTAAAATTCTTGAATTTAAATTGTAGATTTTATGGAAATGATTTAAATTAAATTGTTGAATTTAATTGTGGAAATAAATTTTGTAATGATGGAATTGGTTTTGAATGGATTTGAAACTGGTGAAATGGCTTAAAATGATTTGATAGAAACCCATTGGTTTTATATTGTGAAAAAGGCATGTTTTGAATAAAAACTATTTTGGTTTTAAAGGGAATGAAATTGGAACTTTTGAAATGGAAGAATGGGATTGATCGTATTTTAAGCATTCTTAAAATAGTTTGCCCATCATGTAAGAGCTTATGCAAGCCTTGGGTAGTTAGTGAGTTATTTGGATACACTATACGCTACGACAACTTTCTAAAACATACGTGCGGCGGGTCACATCCATGATGGGTTGGTGACAAGTCTTCTTTGTCCAGTGTCATGGGGACATGTGTATACAAATTTTTCTGAGTTCACATAGAGAGTGTGGAATCCTATAACTGGTTAATACTATCGTACCTTTTGGCAGATGACCATGTTTCTCGCTTGTTTATATATATGTGAGATATAAATGTATGCCAATGCTTTTTAACTACCTTACATTCCTACTGAATTTATATAAACTCTTTCATATAAATGTTTTGCTTAAGCCATTGTTTTAGAAATATTCCATCATTGTAAATCCTTTTCTTAAATTAGTTTTCCCATCATTTAAAAATGTATAGCATGTTTTGTTAAAATATTCTTTTGAGTTTCCAAACCTGTTTATTTGAAAATCAAAATATTTTCATTAGATAATCTATATTTGGAATCTGTTACGGAATCATTGGTGGTATCCTACTGGGCTTAGGCTCACACCCTACTATTTCCTTTGGGTATTTGTAGACTTTCTTCTTCCAGGATCGAGTAAAGGTAAGGGACCTCTTGGAGGCGCATCCAACTGTTGATCTTTGGTTATGGTGTGTTGTGTACTTAGGGACTTTGGGGATGGTTTTACCCTTTTTAGTACTTGGGTTGTAGTACTTTGGACTTTTTTGTGCTTCCTTGTATTCTGGTACATTACTCCCAATGGAGTTTCTTTTTGTTATGCATACTGTCTTGTTTCTTTTGCTTCCGTATTCTTGTGGAAAATCGTTCCCACTTGCATGTTGTGTGATGCCAGGTGCTAGTCGTCGACTCATGGGGATCGGGAATGCCTTTCGGGCTATGTCAGGGCCGGCTCGGTTATCGGGTTACCAGGGTACCCGGGCTGGTTCGTGATAGACCTTCTGGGAAGTTTCCCAGGGTGTGTGTGAGTGAGGACAAAGCACACTGGAAAGGACATGTGTCGGCCTGTGGGGAAAATCATTATTCAAATGACCCGTCCGGGCACGCAGGTGGCCCTTAGGGTGAGGACCACGTGTCTGCAGGGCAACTAGTGGTACCTAGCGGGCCAGGACCCGACGACCATGTTAAGGCGGGGTGGTTGTCCTGTCACCGGGACTCGGTTGTCACATTTGGTATCAGAGGTGGTACCCAGCCTTAAGTGTGGTGCACTGCCTGGGTTTAGATGTAGGGCCTATAATTAGGATGTTGTTCTCTAGGGGGGGTGATTGTAACACCCCCAAATGATAAAGGGTTAAATAACTAAATGATATGACTCGTGTCAACAAGGTGCACCTTCCTTTTTGGGAGCCTACCTAATTAGAACTTCACAGTTAAGCGGGATTGGCTTGGATTAGTGATCAGGATGGGTGACCTTCTGAGGGTGTGTTTGAGTGACGACAAAAGCATGCAAGAAAGGACATGTGTTGGCCTGTGGGGACTGTCATTAGTCAAATGAACCGTTCGGGCACGTGTGTGGACCCTAGGGTGGGCACCACGTGTCTGGGGGAAACTGGTGGTACCTGGCGGGCCAGGACCCGACAACCATGTTAAGGCGGGGTTTTTGTGCTATCATCGGGGCTTGGTTGTCATAGTTAGGGTAAATATAATATCATTTTTACCCTTAATTACCCTATTTACTTTTAACCATGGTAAATAAAACTCAAAAGATATTATTCACCAAAAATTATTTTCATCTTATTGACCACATTTTAATTACTAATGTAAACCATATCTCTTGGATTTTTGAAATTCAACTCACATAAGTGGTAAAATTATGTTTCATGCAAATTTTTAAATGCTTCTAGAAGGTGGGTAAAAGACGGTAAAAAGTTCAATAAAATGTTCTATATCTAAACTTATTATAAATTGACTCCAATGAATTACATTGAATATATATAGGCATTATGTATATATTTTGACCTAAAATTTATTAAAATAAAATATGTAATTATTTAAATAAAAAGTCAGTTTTAAACAATAACGCGGTGTTTTCACTATTCATCAAAAATTAAAAGTTCTCAGAAAAATACCAAAAAATCACTCTAATCTAATTTTGATAATCTGAATCCAAAAATGAAGCCCATTTTGAAAATTAAAATTTATCAAATTTCAAAAAGTGGGTATTACTATTCATAATGGCTAGTTTCATTGGTCGTGGTGTGTTTAAAATCCAAGTTGTGTACAACGCAAGCTACATCATTATTCAAAGGGAAACATATCATGGAAGATTGGGGTGTTACATCCTCCCCTCCTTAAAATTATTTTGTCCTTAAAATTTCTAGAATATTATTGCATAAAATGATTTGGGTGGTTCTTCATCATAAGTTCCTCAGGTTCCCACGTGGCCTCTTCCGTCTTATGGTTTCTCCATAGAACATTTATGAGATGAGTTTTCTGGTTTATCAGCACTTGTTCTATGGTATCATGAATTTTGATAGGCTCTTTGCAATAAGACAGATCAGGTTCCAGTTCAATTTTCTCATAGGTGAGTACATGCGTTGGGTCAGGCATGTATTTTCTCAACAATGATACGTCTAACACATCATGAACTTTGGAGAGACTTAGAGACATTGCAAAATGATAAGATGAAACTCAAATTTGTTCTAGAATTTTTAAAGGTATGACGTACCTGGGACTCAATATACTCTTCTTACTGAATCGTATAACACCCTTCCATGGAGATACCTTCAAGAAAACATGATCTCCTACTTTAAATTCAAAATCCTTCCTCCGATTATCTACATAGCTCTTTTTCCTACTTTGAGCTGCTTTAATGTGGGTTTGGATAACCTTCACCTTTTCCATTGTTTCCTCAACAAGTTCTAGGCCTACGATTTTTCTTTCACCAATATCATTGTAACAAGTTGGTGTGCGACATCTCTTTCCATATAAGGCTTCATATGGTGCCATATGAATACTTGAACGGAATCTATTGTTATAAGAAAATTCTACCAGAGGTAAATACTGATCCCACATACCTTTAAAGTCAAGTGAGAAAGATCTAAACATGTCTTCCAAGGTTAGAATAGTTCGTTCTGATTGTCCATCAGTTTGAGGGTGGTAGGAATCACTCAAAAAAAGTTCAGTATCCAGGGCCTTCTGAATAATTTTCCATAATCATAATGTAAAATGGATATCACGATCATAAAAAATCGATTGGGGTACACCATGGAGTCTTAAAAATTCATTAATATATAGTCCTTCCAAACGTTCAAGTGGTAAATATTATCTTATATCAAGAAAATGTTCTGACATGGTAAGAAGATCAACAATGACCCAACTTACATCATTCCTTCTAGGAGTCTTTGGTAGCCCCTGACAAAGTCCATCGTAATATTATCCCATTTCCACTCAGGTATGGGAAAACATTCCATGACTCCTCTAGGATGTTGCCTTCCAGCTTTCACTTGTCGACAAACCATACATCTAGACACAAAATCAGCATTATCCCTCTTCAAGTTGTCCCACCAAAAACTTTTCTTCAATTCTCTATACATCTCGGTGCTCCCAGGGTGTATAAAGAAATTGGAACTATGAGCATCATCCATCAATTAACTTTTTAGATTAGGTATGTTAGGAACACAAAGTCTCTTCCCAAATTTCAAAATTACATCTTCATATATGAAGTCACTCAATCTCCCATCATTTACAGCTTTAATCTTCCATTGAAATGCCTCGTCATCAGTCTGAGAACTCTTTATCCTTTTTAGTAAAGATGGTTTGGGAACCAATTGAATAAGTATTGATGTTTCACCTTCCATGGTTATTCTCATATCCATATTTACTAGATCCATGAAAATAGGATCCCTTTCTACTTCATATTGTTCAAAACTCTATGATCATTTCCCCTCAAAGCATATTCCACCTTATTTTCCTTCCACGGGTGGTAGTGTATCGTGAAATCCTAATCCTTGAGTAGTTCTAGCCATAATCTTTGCCTCATGTTGAGTTATTTTTGTGAGAAAATATACTTTAAACTCATGTGATCAGTATAAATCTCACATTTCTCACTATAGAGATAGTGTCTCCATATTTTCAGAGAAAATATTACATCTGCTAACTCAAGATCATGAGTAACATAGTTTTGATCATGAATTTTTAGCTGTCGTGATGAATAGGCGATAACTCTATCATTCTGCATAAGGACACAACCAAGTCCTTTCTTTGAAGCATCACTGTAAATAACAAACCCTCCGTTCCCTGATGGTAGAGTCAAGATAGGAGCATTGACTAATATTCTCTTCAGTTCTTCAAAACATTCTTCACACTCTTTTTTTCAAACATATTTAACCCCTTTACATGTGAGCTTGGTTAATGGGTTATCCAATCAGGCAAAATTCTGGACGAAACGTCGATAATAACCTGTTAAAAAAATAAAATTGTATACCTTAGTTATACTCATCAGTACTGAACTTACTTGTATTTCCTTGGTCTTTTAAGGATCAATAGAGATTCCATCTTTAGAGACAACATGGCCAATAAAAGAAATCTCTTGAAGCCAGAATTTTCACTTGCTAAACTTCACATATAATTAATTTCTTCTAAGGGTTTTTTCAATAGCACACAAGTGATTTTAATGATCTTCATATCTTTTTGAGTATACTAAGATATCATAAATAAATACCACTACTAAGTCATCAAGATATTCCTTGAAATCTCTATTCATTAGAACCATGAAGATATAGGGTGCATTAGTCAATCCAAAATCCATTACGGTAAACTCGTAATGCCCGTACCTGGTTCGAAATGATGTTTTTGGAATGTATTCCTTCTTCACACACAACTAATGATATCCAGATCAAAGGTCAATCTTTGAAAATATTGAGCTCTATGAAGTTGATAAAATAAATCATCAATGTGAGGTAGGGGATTATTGTTCTTTATTGTTATAGAATTGATCTCCCTGTAGTCAATGAACAACCTCATAGATCCATCTTTCTTCTTAACAAAAAGAATAGGGGCTCCCCATAGAGAATCACTAGGGTGAATAAATCCCTTATTACTCAATTACTCTAGTTGTTTCTTTAGTTCCACTAATTCCACAGTGGCCATTCTATAAGGGGTCATTGATATGGGCCTTGAACCAGGAATTAAATCAATAGAAAAATCAATTTCTTATTTTGGAGGATGTCCAGATAAATCCTCTGAAAACACATCTATATATTCTTGCACAATAGGTATGTCCTCTATTTTTACATTCCTTTCCTCGCCCACAGTTATTTCAGTATCTTCCTCCCCGATAATTGAATTTAGTAGAGCTACAGGGGGTTGATCTAGATAAGAATCAGGTGGTGGTGTTTCTGCTCTAAATATAAGGTACTCCTTATCATCATAGAAAATTGTAACCTCCTTCTTCTTTCAATAAATTTTCACTTCATGGTCCAAAATCCAATCCATTCCGAGGATTATATCAAATTCAATCATGGGTATGATGATGATATCATCAGATAAAGAACATTAATATGCCCTAATGGGAACTAATTCACAAGTCTTTTTTGTGATTATACTTTCCTTAGGTATTTTTATTGAAAACTCCCTTGTTAAGTCAAGTTGAAAATATCTGATTTTCATAGAAAACTGGGAAGATATGAAATAATGTGATGATCAAGAATCAAATAAATCATTGGCTAAACTTGAGAAAACTATTAAATTATATGCCACCACATCTTTCGGAGCTTCAACCTTAGAAGTTGTGATCGCATAAGTTTGGCCTTTCTCCCTTTTCCTTTTCTAAGGTAAGTTCCCTTGGTGATTAGGACATTCATTTTCATAATTCCCATTTTCTCTACAATTGTAGCCTTTAACATTGACATCCTATTTCTCCTCCTTGCAATCATGAGCTTGGTGGCCTTTTTCACCACACTTGTAACAGACTCTCATTCCCTTCAAATAAGTACCAGGGTGTTTCTTCCCACATTTACCACAGGATGGATATTCAACTTTTTCCTTCTTCCCCTTATTTCCATTTCCAGAGTGTTCAACAAATCTCTTTTTAACTTTCTTTTTTTAAATTTGTAAGACTTGAAGAACTCATTTTCTATCTTGATAGTGCATGAGACAATATATTCAAATGATGAGAAGGATTGTGAGACTAATGCTTGGGGAAGAAATGGTTTTAACCCATAAAAGAATTGATCAATCTTACTCCTTCGTTTATGTATATAATATGCTGCATTCCATGATAAACTTGTAAATTTAGCCTCATACTTTGCGACATTATCATCTTCCATTTACCAAAGACTCAAAAATTGTTTTTCGATATCCTCTCAATCGTAACTAGGAAAGTGTTTTTCTATGAAAATCTATTTAAACTCCCTCTATTCCATGTTCCATACTTCTTCATCTTCCTTTTTGTTTTGGATTAATGACCACCATTGATCTGCATCTCCCATGAGGTGATAAACTACCATGAAAACTTTTTTCCTTTCGCTACTCCCCAAAGAATCAAATATTTGCTCTAAGGAATTTATCCATTGCTCAAAAACTAATGGATTTTTACTCCCATTGAATTTTGGAGGTTGTTTCCTCATGAAGCGGTCTAACATTGATCCTCCACATTGCGGATCAGGGTTCTCCATACAGGTAAGTTTATTATACATAACCTGAGTGAGTTGTCCCAGTATGGTGAGAAGCTGATCAGCACAAGTTGCATCACCAGCTCCACTATAATTATCTTGACTGGAAGGGAAATCTCTACATGGATTTTGTGCATTGATATAGTTTCCATTCCTTCCACAAGGAACCATTTCTAAACAATGGCATACAGTAAATTAGTTTATGAATCACAATACATAATTTCAAACTTGTAAAACACTTAACATAAATTGAACAGTTTATGGATATAATCCATAATCCTAAAAATGTTTTCTTTGAGGAGTTATATAATCATAAATCCTTCAAAATAGTTTGTAAAGAAAATGTGAATTATCCTATGAATATCCCCCGGGAGTGTCGTAACCAAGAGTGCAGTAAGGCCCATTGTCATGCACCAATTCTTGTTCGAGTCTAACTCAAAGTGGTGTTTTCTAGTTTTACCCCTAGGTACATCTGTGCCAATGCCGCCTCTACCTGCTCATATCTAGATATGGATGTATAGCTTTGAAAACTCACTAAATTTCTACATTACCAAAATTCTAGGAAGTTCTTCTATACTAATCCTCAAATTCTATCTTAGGGTAATGTTCTCTAATCAGAGTTTTTCTAAATATAGCTTCCAATGTTTGTAATAAACTTCATATGATACCAACTATAACTCCCCGACCCTAGTTACCCAAAGTTGGTGCATTATTATATAACATTTTCCTGATCCCAAGGGATCAAATCCCGAAAGACTGATCAGTTTAGTAGCCTTATATGTACTAAATACATTAATAAGTTTTATGTTTCATTATAAAATGAAAAACAACAACTACATTGTCTCCATTGACCATATTCATATCCCTTAGACTATCCCTATAGGTCAGTTATAATATACTTCTTCACATCATGGGAAAAATAAAACATATAAATGGGTGAGCTTAGATACTCAGTAAGGATAACAATATAGCAGAAATTTTAATAAATAATCATAAACATTTAATGCAATTTATAAGACTAAAACATAAGCATTTTAAACATAAAAATCTGAATAATATGGCCAATATAAATAAAATAATTCCATTTACTTATTCAAATGGATATTCTACCAGTCGAATAATCACATGCAATATCAATAGCTAATTTCATAATGATGGAAGGCATAATGCCAGACTTCATAACAACATAGTCAAGGTCTTGTGACAAGACTACAAATAAGATTTTTTTCAAGGAAATGTTCCAAGACACTAGTTTGTCTCATGAGACCTACCGATGCATCGAGGATCTATAGCCGGCTCCACCCGTCACTTACTAAGTCCAATGCATTCCTCATATGAAAAGGTTTAATCATAACATAAACATTCATATTAAAACTAGCATACGAAATGTCAATACATTATCCATAAACCAAGAATGTTATAAAAATAACACATTCACGATAAAATATATCACAAAACCTTCAATATAATATGTAAGATTTGCATCATAATAAATCAACTTCAAACAAGTTTAAAATCCATTAAAGGATGTCGACATAGATGAAATCAAAACTTTTTGAGAGAAATATCTATTTCTATTTTGAAATCATTTAGAAGTCATGAAATTATAAAAGAAAACATTTATTTTTAAAATAATATTATAATATTGTTAAGGTAATATTCTAAAGTGTTATAATGGCGGAAAATAACTGCGCCCACTGTATAAGTTAAAAAAACATTTTTTCCTTAATTTTGTCAAAAAGGTCATAAAGGACCATGTTTGAAAAATGACGAAAAGATTCCTTTATAAAAATTTTATAAAAATTAAAAAAAGTTTATAAATGACTTTAACACATAGTCTAGGAAATATTAAAATTTTTTTGAAATATATTTTTAAGAAACACGGATGTGGATGATAAAGAGGTCCTAGTAGATACTCACGTATAAACAACCTCGAATAATGAAGAGATTGTAGAATTAACCCTTGCCTTTTACTTTTCCTTAGTAGATGGTATGATAACCTATTGTATAATAGTTAAAAAATTGTTATTAAATTATAAAAGAACTAAATATATAAATATTATATCATATATGATCCTCTAATATTTCTTTGTTAATAATATTCCAGTAGTATCATCGTTTCAGGTGTTAACTGATTCGTTTTCCTTTATATGATTTATTACGTAAGCCATGTTTGTTATGGATAGGATGTATTTGATTTATATATAGAATGTTATTATGTTTATAAACATTATTTTTAAACATAAAATGAAAATTATTCTTGAATGATTATGATGGGGAATGAATCTCATCGTGTTCGTGGAGACGGTAATCCGTACGTACACACGAGTGACAATATCATTATATTGATGGTGAAATAATATTTAATTGGATGTTTTATCATATATAAAGAATAATTAACATGTTATATTTATTATTTACATCAGTTATACTCATTATTATACCCATCCAAATAATTAAGGCTTTGAATAACAAACTATACCACGACGTGGAGACGGTAAGCCGTACGTACGCACATATGGTGACTTTGTCATTTATATGATGGATAAAATAACGAATTTGGTTGTACCATATTTATAATAACATAAAAGTATGTAGAAGGTATTGTATTTATTATATTGGTACGGAAACAACAAATAAAGAGGAAGTGCAAGAAGAAAAGAACATGAAAGAGGGTGGTCAAATTATTACCTCTTCTTCGGGTGTTTCCTTTTGAGTTGATCAAAAGGGTTACTTATGTTGGATTTATGATCAAATTAAGTACTCTAGGTTGATGTGAGTGAGTTTTTGAGGATATTTGGGTAGGTTTTATATGATACAAATGGATTTGGAGGTGTGAAATTAAGAGAAGGGGAAGTACCCTTTTATAAGAGAGGTGAGGGTCATTTTAGGAAAAGCATGAAATATTATTTTACAATAAAATCATTTTCGGTTTTGAATGGCACAAAAATAAATTATTTAGAGGATAAGGTGGGTATGGGTAGAAAAAATTTCAACAAATAGGTTTTAGAT
Organism: Viscum album; assembly: GCA_963277665.1. Taxonomy (NCBI): domain Eukaryota; kingdom Viridiplantae; phylum Streptophyta; class Magnoliopsida; order Santalales; family Viscaceae; genus Viscum; species Viscum album. The sequence continues at coordinate 35,603,567 of OY728157.1, read as the reverse complement.
AGGTTTAGGTCATCATATTAACCTTGTCTTTTATATTTAACTGTTAGTTAAATAGTTTGACATTTACCATGTCTCTTTGTATTTTTATATTATATGGTTAATAAACTTACTATAAACTACCAAGAGAACCCCATGTGGATAATTATTAATATATATAACCTTATATAAGTACTTTGTCTGAGCCTTAGATTTTTATGAATATTATATCAATTAAGAATATAGTATTTGTTTTAAAAACTACATTATGTCAATTTTGACACTATTTAGTATTTGATTTTTTTGAAAGCCAGAAATACTTTATCACTTAGAATAAAATTTATTTAATCAACCCTAACATGTCATATTATCCTTTAAAATTAGTTTAATTTTCATATGTCTCAATTTATATTTATTTGGATATTTATAATATTAATTATTTTAATATTTCATTAATAAGGTGATTACTGCATCATCATTATGTCATAAATAAATTAAATTATTTAATGTATAAAAATTATAAATAAAATACCATTAAGTAGGAAATGTTTTTAAATTTATAATGAATATTTATATTCGAATTTATATTGTGTTTAACCCAATATTAAAAATGATTTTGTTATTAAACTTTGAATTTAACAGTTTTAACTCTTTTTTAAATAAAATAATAATAAATGTCCTAATCTTATCCAAGTGGAGCAAAATAATTTTATTTTATTCCTAAGGTGTTTTTGTAGTTGAATTACACTTATCTAATATAATTAGAACACGTGTTATGGTAAATATAATATCATTTTAACCCTTAATTATACTATTTACTTTTAACCATCGTAAATAAAAGCCAAAAGTTACTATTCAACCAAAATTATTTCCATCTTATTGAACCAAATTTTAATCACAGATTTCAACCATATATCTCGGATTTTTAAAATTCAACTCACAGAAGCGGTGAAATTATGTTTTATGCAAATTTGAAAATGCTCCTAGAAGGTGGGTAAAAGGCGATAAAAAGTTCAATAATATTTTATATATGTAAACTTATTATAAAATGAATCCAATTAATTGAATTGAACTTATATAGGTATTATGTATCTATTTTGAGATAAAATAAATTAAAATAAATTAATTATTTATTTAAATAAAAATTCACTTTTAAAAAATAACATAGTGTTTTTCACTATTCATCAAAAATTAAAGGTTCTCATAAAAATACCAAAAATTCACCCTAAGCTTATATTGATATTCTGAATCCAAAAATGAAGTCTATTTTGAATATTAAAATTTATAAAATTTCAAAAAGTGGTTATTACTATTCATAATAGCTAGTTTCATTGGCAGTGGTGTGTTAAAACTCCATGTTGCGTACAATGCAAGCAATTGCATTATTCAAAGAGAAACATCCTGTGGAAGCTTGGGGTGTTACAGTATGTCCTCTTTCATAGATTCTTTTTGGGTTCCTTAGTTTTTATGATCGTCTTTAGTTTAGATTTAAAATGAGGTAGTTCTTTAAGAGAAAAAATCATTATTCATGTAACCTATACAAAAAAAATTAGAAATCAAAAAGATATTTAAAAATCGAAGATAAAAATATATATTTACAAAATATAAAAATATCTTCTTAAAAACATAAACTAAAAATTGAAGAACTCCCCAAAAACAATGCTAAAAATTGACTTCATTGTTATGATGTGTCAAATTAATTTTATTTTTAGAGATGATTTATAGCATAGGGTAGTCCCTAAGTTGTATGTCATGGATAATTCGTAGTTTCAAGTGTGAGATTTCAATAAGTTTTATAACACAAAACTAAAATAATGGGGATTTTAAAAATAGTTTAAAGTAAAATGAAGAAATGAAATTACAGGTACATTTTATGAAGTGGATTTTGAGAGATATGTAATAATGTGTTCATTGAAAGTTCCTTATAACATGTCAAGTTTAGAGTTATAAGATATTTATTTAGGTTTAGAGTAACTCTTTAGTTGATGTTAACTAAAATCATTATTACTCTCTAAACTATTATATTGGTGCATGTAGAACCAAACCTTGAAAAACAATCATATAAATAAGAACTAGACCTTATTCATGTTATAAGAGCTTCAAAATAAAATTTTCACCCAAATTTTGTGGGAAATAAAAGTATTATTTTGATTTATATTCAAAGCTACACAATCCATAAACTCAAAACCTCACACTAATCAGTTATAAATAAAGATAATTTCATTCACATACATCGAAAAAAACATTAAAATTTGAAATAATATGGGATAAAATGAGTTAAAATGTTTGAAACCCAAAATTTCACTAAACTATTAGCTAGTATGTGTGATGGAACTCCCTTGAAAAGTTTTTCTCTTCTTCATAATGATCTTCCAACATTTAACATTCCATTGAGTTGAGAAATAGAATCAAGTGGATACCCTTATTCATTTAAGATCCACCTATGAGGATATGGATCTTTAGAGTCACTAAGGTGGTGATAATAAGCTTAAATATCTCTCAAATATCGGAAAACTTTCTCCCTGGTCAAAATTAAAAATTATCCACCCAAGGTTCCAATTAATAATTAATGGGACGTAGTGGCTTTTTCACACATATTTCATAATATCAATTGTGACTCATATTTGGATGTTTAAACATCATTTATCAACTTTTAAAAAATAATTATAGTTGTTGGAAAACGTATTGAATATATCCCTATAAAATTTTGTGGGTATTAGAGTTATATAACTGGATAAATTATTAAAATACTGATATATACTCATGACTTTGAGGAGTTTTGGTTCTCTAAATAGATTGCATCATTTAGGCCAACAGATAGATAAAATAGGCTTAGGTTTCATCTTAAGAGTTTTATCTAAAATAATTATAGATACAACTATAAAATCTCATCCTAATTAGATGCATGAAATTTTTATAATGTGTAAATCAGTACACATGTATGCATGGTATTACATGTAGTTTGGTCTAAATTTCTCCCACTTCATATTGGTCCCACCAAATCACATCCTCTTATACTGAAATCATCAAAAAAAGGAAATTTTACCTTTTAAATAGTATTTAACATTTACTAATTGAATCAAATAATAATTTCAATTTATTATTATTTTTTGGATTTTCAATACAAATATAGTTTAACATAGTGGTATAAGGGTGGAATAGAATAGTCAATCATTGTGTGATCAAGAAGAAATGGTAATTATCATGAGAAATTATTATTGGATGTATAAATTAGTGTTTAATTATGTATAGGTTATTTTACTAAATACATATAATCGATAGTCATAGGTTTATGTACCATTCCGTGGTTCTATTAATACAGATGGAAGAGGACAATCACATCATCAAAAGATAAGTCATAGGAAGTTGAGTGAAAAGTGACAAGCCAGAATATGAAGTAAATCAATTGATGTTGTCCCAACTTTTTGGTAATGTGTTAAGAGAATACACATCAAGAATTTCTATTAGTAAAAGAATATAAATTATTTATTGAAACCATCTATATGTAAAAGTTATTTTAATTATATAGTAGCTAAAGAATGTAGTATTGAATTACTCAGTGTGCCTGATTTGGTGGAGTCCGGGATCATTTATTCTAAAGCATCATTCCACTCCATATTATATATAGGATTCATGGAAAATTAGGTGTTTGGGAATTTTAGAGAGGTAAAATTTATAGAAAATTAGGATCTAAAAATCATGGTTTAGGGTGTCGTGTGGTTTGGATAAAGAATGGAAGCTCGCTTGACCTTAATGCAGTTCAACATGTACCATGTCAGCATAAAAATTTGACTTCCATGGGATAGTAGTATGGAGAAAGGTTTGGAAAAAATATTCTATAATGGGGTATGGAAGATGAATGAGGGATGTGTGGTTATTTATTGAGGGATAAAGGAGGTAACCGTTAATATGATTTGTTGGTCATATGGAGAAAAAACATCTAGAGAAATAAAATTTGAAATCTTAGATTTGTGGTTTTATCAACTCATGAATCTTCATGAAAAAAAATTGATTGTCATGAAAGCTAAAGTCATATTGATGGTAGATTATTTAGCCTTTGAAAGTTGTAAGAGTTTTACATTGAGGAAAAAATGGAAGGATTAATTCAATCTGAGTGGAAAAACACCTAATATCTAGAAGATGAAATTAGTTTATACTCACATTTTGTGAATTTTCCTTATCTGATCCCATGGAAGGTCATAATACTTTGTGACATTAATTGATAATTCAATAAGAAAGGTTTGGTTTTAATTCCTGAATCACAAATGAGATTTATTTTAAGTGTTTGTTCAATGTAATTCAATGGTGGAGAATGATACTATATGTAAGGTTATGTGCTTAAGTTCCAAAAATGATTGTGAGTGTAGAATAATGAGATTTTTGAATTTCTACAACTATAGAGGGATAAGATTCAACTAGATTATACTAAAAACACCTAAAAAGTGTGGATAAAATAATATAATAGGTATTTATTAAAAATTTATAGATCATGTGGTTTTATTCTATAATTTCTAAGGATATTTTTATGAAAGCATCCAACTGTGCATCATACTTAGTTAATCAAAGTATATTAGAAACAATGGGGTAAAAGATTCAAGAAGTTATATAGTCTATTAAAGAAACGGAACTAAACCATGTCAAAGATTTTAAGAGTCTTTAATATGTTCATATTAATATTTAGGATTGATATAATCTCAATTAAAAATATAAGTCATGTTATTTTAATGGATATAGAGATGATAATTTTTTATTTAAAATTTGGGGTGATGAAAAGTTCCAAGTCATAAAAAGATGTAATTTTCTCATTAATGAGTGGGTCTTGTACAAATATTATTATTTAAATGAGAGATAAATTTATGTAAAATATCCAAATTATTAGATTCAATTTGATATTACTGTGAACTATATACAATAATAAACTCTAGAGAGTTTAGATAGTGGTACAAAGTCTAGATAATATTCCATTAGAAGATATACCAGAGAGATATAAATTTATTATGGCTTGGGTGGGAGTATTGGTGGATAGAGATATATAATTTTGAGTATCAAAACAATAAGTAACAAATAGATAAAAATCATAGGGTAATTTTAATAGGTTCTACATAGTCAGATAGCTAGTTTAGAGGTTTCTTCATGAAATGCATTATCAACTTATAATGGATGGAGATGAACCCAATAGCTTAGAAGAGGTGACCAATATCAATGAATATGTTAAATGGAACTTATCCCTGAAAGATGAGTTATATTAATTGAATATTAATAAATATTGGGAGCTAATAGTGTTACTATAAGGGAAGAATGTTCATGAGAATAAATGGGTTTTTCATTTAAAGGAAGAAGTTGATGGGAAGAATCTATAAAAGTAAATGTTGGTCATGAAGGGGTTCCAATAAAAGTAAGGTATTGAATTTTTTGAAAATTTTCCATCATTCATTAAACATATCACCATCCATATGATTCTCAACTTAGTTATATTTGATGATTTGTATATAGAGTAAATATAGTGAACCATACTATATATACATAAATATTACATAAATTTTGAAGAATATTCATTAGAAAATATAACAACTTCATGAAAGGAACATATAGGTATAGTGTATTTAGAAGTTGGGAAACAAAAACAACTCGTTCATAAGACATCTACATTGTCTCTTATTTATTCCTTCATATCTAGACCCTTTTTTGACATATCTTACTAAATAACCTTCTTCGTGACCTGGGGAAAAGAAACATAAAAAAAAGTGTGAGCTAGGATGCTCAGTAATTTTAAACAGTGATATATAAATCATATCATGATCATAACACATAATAACATATCATTTTAAAAATCTTATACTGTATAAGAAACATTCATGATATCATGCCATGGGATAAATAGTAAAAGTTTATAATAATCAATGAATGTAATCCCAAAAGTCAAAAAATAAAAAAGAAGCTTTGTGGTATACACATAGGAATTAAAAAAAATTTCATATTAGTCGAGTAAAAATGCTAAAACCATCATAGTGGGAAAATTTCTTTTCTGAATTCAGTTCACTCTTTGTTCCAACCTTGCATTACTAAATCAGATTTACTTATCATTTCAGCCCTGTATTACTGAACCACATTTACTTGTCATTATACTCATGTCTATGTCATGAGATATAAATATTTACCCAATTAATTGGAGTGAGATATAGGCCCCACCCATCTCATAATTAAATCATTCTTACATGGTCCACAAGAACATAAATCATTCCTCATAGCATAACCCAATGAATGAAATGGGTTTCTTAAACATCATTCCATCATAACATTATCCATTTAAAACTAATTGGTTTAATAAGTATCATTCCATAAAACACATTATAATACCATAAGAATAATAGGGATCATATACTTGAAACATAAACCTATAAACTAATTATATCTTATATGGATAATAATTTTTATAAAACAGTTGAAATTAATTCCTAATGAAAATATCCTTTCTTATTCAAAAAATATTTATTTACTCAAAATGCCATGAAATTTTAAAATAAATGTATTTATTTGAAAATAAACATGAAATATTGTAAATAATCCTTCATGTAAGTAAGGATTTATTAAAATTTCAGAATCTATTCATGTTTTATAAGTTAAAATAAAACATTCTTCTCATAATTCTATCAGAAAATCAAAAAGTACCTTCTAAAGAAAATGACAAAATATTTCTTTCATACCATATAATAAAAATACAATAATGGGTAAAATTGAATTTAAAAAATTATATTAGGATATAAAGTATATATTGAAATACATATTTAGGAAATATGGATGTGGATGATAAATATACCCCAAGAAATATTTATTTATAAACAATCATGGATAATAATGAGATTACACAATTATCCCTTACTAATTTATAATCATTCAAATAGTATGCCTCATAAAATAATGAAAATTATATTCATATCATAACCTTCATAATAGGAATCATAAAAACATTCATGGGTAGAGTAGACACAAGTCAAAATAAATAGGTGGTGTATTAGACATATGTCCCACAGAAATAAAAGTGAGACACAATAATCCATAACCATAGGTATGATATCATTTGTATGTATCAAAACCTACTGTATAAAGATTTAAATAATATCATTGATTTATTACAGATGAAATATCATATTTATGATACGATATATGATCATATTATCATTCATTTGTTAATAACTTTATTACTCATCCATCGGGTATTAACTGTTTTATTTTCATACTCAAGATTCATCAGATAAGTTCTTGTTCCTATTCTTATATAATGGTTATATCATTTCTAGAATGATATTAATATAATATATATCATATTTTTTCTTTCAATACATTTATATAATCATGATTTAATGGATATAATGTTGAATGAATCGCACCGCATTGTGGAGACAGTATGTCGTACATACGCATGAGCGACAATATCATTATCATAATTGTGAAATGGTATGGAAGTGGATTGTATATATTTTGTTCTAGAATCCATATCATATTATAATATTCATATATAGTTATTATTTCCATCATTATACCCATCCATGTAAAGTGGTACTGAAAAACATATTACACCATGACATGGAGACGGTAAGTCGTATGTACACACGTGTGGTGATTTCATTGTTCATAGGATGGATAGAAAATGAAACATGGTTATTCCATAATTGTAATAAAATTTTATTATATAATTTATACTGGTTCTATTACTTAATAATGTAAACAACCCATTAAGAGTAAGTAGAATAAGAAATAAGTTTGAAAGAATCGGTAGAAGAGATTACCTCTTCTTTGACATGCTCCCTCTAAACCTCCTCTTAAAGGTACTAGAGTTGGTCTTTTTAGAAGACCAGAACCTATAGAATGTAACTAGGGAAGTTGATAATGGAAATGGTCCTAGTATGGATGATATTTGAGGCTCAATGAGAAGATAAGAGGTAAGTGGTTAGGTTCCCTTTTATATTTTAGGTGAGGGGGACTTTTGGAAACTCCAAAAATATTAATTTAATAATAAACTCAAACCACATCCAAAAAACTCTAAAATTACCTTATTTAGAATATTAGATGATATAAGTTTTTAATATCATCAACCAATAATTTTTATACATGGTTTAATTCCATTTTAAAGCTTATCATTTTTTTACCCTTAATTATTCTCTTTTAATTTTAACTAAGGTAACAAATTGTTCAATATTAAAATTGTGTAATTTTAAATTATTTAATGTCAATTAGAACATAAATGAAAAATATAAGACGTTTTATAGTAAAGAATAATTATTTTATATTTTTTAAAATATTTTGTAATTTTTAAATAATATAATAAAACATTATTTTGACAAAATATCAATAATGACACTTTGGCACAATTCATTGAATGGATTTCTAAAAATATCAATATAATATGTTAACCTATAAAAAATAATTTATTATATCTATATGTGTTCTTGGTCATATTTAAAAAAAATTATAATAATTATCCCAATTTATATTTATTTCAGTATTTTTAATAACCTTAATTTGATATTACCATTAATAAAAGAATTACTACATAAATTTTATGTAATTCTTTAATATACTTATTGTTGAGTAAAAATTAAAAATAAAATACTATGAAGAATATAAATCCACTATTTTTATAATAATACTTATTGTAAAATATATCTCTTGTGAAATCTTATATTAAAAATGTTATATATATTAAACACATGAATTTGAAAACTTTAACATCACATTAAATAAAATATTATAAGTGTCATAGTCTTTTCCAAACGTCCCTAAATGGCCAATAACTAGACCCATGGATTCTTATAGTCGAAATATACTTGACCATTAATATTTTCTGAAGTTTTTTGGTCATTTAATGGTAATTATAATTTTAATTAAAATAATTTTATTCATTTTCCATCAATTAAATAATTTTTTTTATCATTAATGTATAAGCCTTTAAGGAAATTATTTATTTCCTAAAAATTGTAAATAAATTATCATGATAAATAAAAAAAAATTATATTTTAAATTAGTATTTATAATTGAATTTATCTTTAGTATAACCTTATTTTAAAAATAATAAAGTTATTAAAATTTGAGTAAGACTTTTTTAACTTTTGTTTAAATAAAATATATTAAATGTCCTAATCTCATCCAATTGGCTTCAAATGGGTATAATTTCAACCCAAGTATGGTTTAGATCTCAAAATAACTTATCTAGTCATATTAGGACAAGTGTTAAGGTAATTTTATAATATTATATTTACCATTAATTACCTGATTTACCTATTTACAGTATTAATAAAAATTACTAAAGTTACTATTCATAAAGCCCAAAAATAAAAAAAGTGAAATTTATATAATTTAGAACTACTGATTATAAATATAGAATCCATTTTTAAAATTTTAAATGACGTAATTTTCAATAATTAATTTAAAATTAATTTTGTTTTTGTAATGAAAAAAGGGTTTTTAAAAGTTAAAACATTACAAAAGATTGAAATGTTTTTACATCAAAATCCATGGAAAAATTAATTCCAATGAACAAAATTATATTAACTAATAAAAACATATTCTATTTTTACTTTAAACCCATTCAATAATATAATTCATGTGCATAAATTATTTCGATGAAAATAGTTGTTTTCAATTAAAATTTATTATATATTTACTACTTATAAAAACATAAAATATATCAAAAATAAATATCAAAAAATCAATCAAAGTAAATTTTTATATCCCAATTGCAAATAATAAGTTTATTTTTTAAAATAGAAAATATAGAAGATTTAAAAACTCGATTTAAAATCAGTGCACAATCAAAAGGTAGAAAAACTACATTTTTGGAAAAATAATTATTTTATCTGAAAAATTTGAATTTGTTCTTATATAATGTCTACAAAACATATAAGATTAATTTTAAACATTAAATTTAATATATTACATATATATTAAATTAATAAAATCCATCAAGAGTGATTTTATTTTTATAAACTCATTTATTTTCATTTAACTAGTTTTTTCATTATAAAGTTAATACTCTCCATACCCACCATTATAATGACTAGGTTATAATGTAACATAATAAAATATAGTTGTTCACTTAAACTTGGTATTTTTGTGAAATGAATTCTATCAAAATAACTTAAAATTGTGTGCAACACAATCCAAGAATATTGTTTCATGTATCTCAAGCTAATTCGGTGTAACATATAGCGCAATATTATCTCGATGTAGCATACCACACAAGAAATAAATGAAATTAAAAAAAAAATCTCATAAAAATCTCAGGGTGTAACATTATACCCCCCTTAAGATGAATTTCTCCCTCATAATTCGTATGGGTTGTTAAAGAATTTAATATGTGAAATTTTATTTCATAGAAACCCACATCATAAAAACAAGGACTAAGACTTCCTTTTAAAAATGAATAGTTGGAAAATAATAATTAACCAAAGTAAATCATAACTACGTCTCTATGTAGTAGAACGTAAGTGAGGATTCGACATGGTTTAAAAGAATAAATAATCATAGATATTAATAAACATCACTGATCACAAGAAAGTTAATGATCTAGTGATGTTTAAAAATCACAAAACTATAAACTAAAGAAGTGTGAATGAGGTCATTAATATCATCAAAAATGATGGTAATAAGATACCCTTTTACATCACGATCCCTTTTTCCTAATGTCAAAAAATTTTCATGAGAATATATAGTTAACTGTTTTCAATATAATATCACCATTGGCCATTCCTTGAAAAATTTACCCTTTAGTTCTTATTATAACACCCTGACCCCAATTACCTAGAGTCCGTGCATTATTACATAACATTGGAATTATCACAAGGGATCAAATCCCAAAAGGTCGATCAGTTTAGTTTCCTTGGAAGTAATAGATACATTCAAAGGTTTTACATTACATTATAAGATGAAAAACAACAACAACTTTGTCTCCATTAACCACATTCATATCCCTTAGACTATCCCTGCGGGTCAGTCATAATATCTCACATCCTAGGAAAAATAAAACATAGAAAGGGGTGATCTCAGATGCTCATTAAGGATAACAATATATCGGAAACATTCATAAATAAGAATAAACATATAAATCAATGAATAATACTAAAACACAAGCCTTTTAAACTTAAACATCATCATAATATTTAAGAGATAAATCAAATAATTCCATTTTCTTTTTCACATGGATATTCTACTAGTCAAATAATCACATGTAATATCAATAGCTAGTTTCATAATGATGGAATGCATAATGGCCGACTTCATAACCACATAGTCAAGGCCTTGTTCCAAGACACTAGTTTGTCTCATGAGACCAACTGATGCATCGAGGAGCTATAGTGGGCTCCACCTATCACTTACTAAGTCTAATGCATTCCTCATATGAAAAGGTTAAAACATAACATAAAAATTTATATTAATACTAGAATACCAAATGTCAATACTTTGTCCACAAAACATGAATTGTGTAGAAATAACACATCCAAAGTCGAAAATATCAAAAAACCTTCAATACAAAATGGAAGATTTGTATCATAATAAATAAACTTCAAACAAGATTAAAATCCATCAAAGGATATTAACATGGATGAAATCGACACTTTTTTAGAGAAATATCTCTTTCTATTTTGAAATCATTTAAAAGTCCTATAATTATAAAAGAAAACATTTATTTTTAAAATATTATTATAATCTTGTATGGGAAACTTAGACGATGTTATAATGGAATAAAATAGTTGCACCCTCCATATAAGTTAAAGAAAGACATTCTTACCTTAATTTTGTCGAAAAATCCATAAAGTACCTTATTTGGAAAACGATGGAAAGATTACTCTAAAAACATATATGATAAAATAAGGGTATAAATGAATTTAATCCATAATCTAGTAAATAGTGAAAATGTTTTGAATTAAATTTTTAAGAAAACATGGATGGAGATGATAAAGAGTTCCCAGTAGATACTTACATATTAACAACCTCGGATAAGTGAAGAGGTTGTAGAATTAACCCTTAACTTGTACGTTTACTTGTTTGAGGGTACATTAACCTAATTTATAATAGTTAAATAATTGTTATTAATTTATAAAAAATTATATACATAAATATGATATCATATATGATCTTTTAATATTGCTTTGTTGATAATATTTTAGTAGTATCATCGTTTCGGGTGTTAACTGATTCATTTTCCTTTATATTATTGGTTATGTAAGCCAGGTTTGTTATGAATAAGATGTATTTGATTCATATCCAGAATGATATTAAGTTTTTAAACATTATTTTTAATCATAAAATTATAATTATTCTTGAATGATTATGATGGAGAATGAATCTCATCGCATTCGTGGAGACGGCAATCCGTACGTACGCACAAGCGACAATATCATTATATTGATGGTGAAATCGAATGTAATTGGATGTTATATCATATATAAAGTATAATTAAAAAGTTATATTTACTATTAACATCAATTATACTCATTATTATACTCATCCAAATAATGAAGTGTTTGAATAACAATCTTATACCATGATGTGGACACGGTAAGCCGTACGTACGCACGTATAGTGACTTTGTCATTCATAGGATGAATATAAAAATGAATATGGTTGTAATGTATATATAATAACATCAGAGTATGTAGGATGTATTGGAGTTATTATTTTGGCATGGAAACAACAAAGAAAGAGGAATTGGAAGAAGAAAAGAACCTGAAAGAGGGTGATGAAATTATTACCTCTTCTTCAGGTGTTTCCTTTTGAGATGATCAAAAGGGATCCTTATGATGGATTTCTAATCAAATTATGGACTATACGTTGATTAGAGGGAATTTGGGAGGATATTTGGTCAGGGTTTGGATGATAAAAATGGCTTTTGAGGTGTGAATTTGAGGAAAGGGGGTGCCCTTTTATAAGAGAGGTGAGGGTCAGTTTAGGAAAAGCTTGAAATGTGTTTTTATAATAAAATCATTTTCGGTTTCTAATGGATCCAAATTAAATTATATCCAAGATAAGGTGGGTATGGGTAGAAATACTCCCAACCAATAGGTTTTGGACAGGTTTAGGTTACCATATTAACCTTATATTTTATATTTAACTCTTAGTTAAATAGTTTGACATTTACCTTGTCTCTCTGTATTTTTATATTATATGCTTAATAAACTTACTATAAAAATAAAATTGAACCCCAAGTGGTTCATTATTAATATATATAACCTTATCTAAGTCTTTTAGTCGAACTTAATATTTTTATAAATATTATATCAATTAATAATATTGTATTGGTTTTAAAAACTCAATTATGTCAATTTTGACACTATTTTGTATTTGATTTTTTTGAAAGCCATAAAAACTTTATCGCTTCGAATAAAAAATATTTATTCAACCCTAAAATTTCATATTAACCTATAAAAGTATTTTAATTGATAATAAGTCTCAATTTAAATTTATTTTGATATTTATAATATCAATTATTTTAATATTTCATTAATAAGGTAATTACAACATCATCATTGTGTCAAAAATAAATTAAATTATTTAACATATAAAATTTATAAATAAAATATCATTATGTATGAAATATTTTTATATTTTTAATGAATATTTATATTCGAATTTATATTGTTTGTAACCCTATATTAAAAAGGTTTAGTTATTAAACTTTGAATTTAACACTTTTAACTCTTATTTAAATAAAATATTAATAAATGTCCTAATCTAATCCATGTGGACCAAAGAGGATCATATTTTATTCCTAAGATTTTTTTCAGTCGAATTACACTTATACAATAAAATTAGGACATGTTTTAGGGTAATTATAATATCATTTTTACCCTTAATTTCCCTACTTACTTTTAACCGTGGTAAATAAAAGTCAAAAGTTACTATTCATCAAAAATTATTTCCATCTTATTGAACCACATTTTACTTACTTATTTTCACTATTTCTCTTGTATTTTTGAAATTAAACTCATAGAAGCGGTGAAATTAAGTTTTATGAAAATTTTCAAATGCTCCTAGAAGGTGGGTGAAAGACGGTAAAAAGTTCAATAAAATTTTATATATTTAAACTTATTATAAAATGACTCTAATGAATTACATTGAACATATATAGGTATTATGTATCTATTTTGAACTTTAATAAATTAAAATAAAATATCTAATTATTTAAAAAAGTCAGTTTTAAACAATAAGATAGTGTTTTCACTATTCATCAAAAATTGAAAGTTTTTAGAAAAATACCAAAAATTCACCCTAAGAAAATTTTAAAATTCAGAATCCAATAATGAAGTACATTTTTAAAATTAATATTTATATAATTTCAAAACGTGAGTATTACTATTCATAACGACTAGTTTCATTGCTTGCGGTGTGTTTAAACTCCATATTGCATACAACGCAAGCTACTGCATTATTCAAAGGGAAACATACCGTGGAAGCTTGGGGTGTTACATTCTCCCCTCCTTAAAATAATTTCATCCTCTAAATTTCTATAATATTACATTATAAAATTATTTGGGTCGTTTTTCATCATATGTTCCTTGGGTTCCCACATTGCCTCTATCATCTTATGGTTTCTCCATAGAACTTTCACCAGTCAATTCGTCCGGTTTCTCAACACTTGTTCTCTGGTATCAAGAATTATGATAGGATCTTCGCAATAAGACTGATCGGGTTTCAATTCTATTTTTTCATAGGTGAGTAAATGTGTTGAGTCAGGCATGTTTTTTCTCAATAGTGATATGTGGAATACAACATGATCTTAGGAGGGACTTGGAGGCATTGCCAAATGATAAGCTACAACTCCAATTCATTCTTGAACTTTGAAAGGTCTGATATACCTGGGACTCAATTTACACTTCTTTCCAAAATGTATAACACTCTTCAATAGAGATACCTTCAAGAAAACATGGTCTCCTACTTGAAATTCCAAAATCATGCCTTCGGTTATCTGCATAGGTCTTTTTCATTTTTTGGGATGCTTTGATGTGGGTTTGGATAATATTCAATTTTTCTATTTTTTCCATAACACATTCTATGCCAACATGTTTTCTTTCACCAACAACATCACAACAAGTTGGTGTGCGACATCTCTTTCCATATATCGCTTCATATGGTGCTATATGAATACATGAATTGAAGCTATTGTTATAGGAAAATTATACCAGAAGTAAATATTGATCCCACATACCTTGAAAGTCAAGTGAAAAAAGATCTCAACATGTCTTCTAAGGTTTGAATAGTCTGTTTTGATTGTCCATTAGTTTGAGGGTGGTAGGCAGTGCTCAAACGAAGTTCAGTATCCAAGAACTTCTAAATACTTTTCCTAAATCTTGATATAAAATGGGGATCATGATCAGAAACAATCAATAGGGGTACACCATGAAGTCTTAAAACATCATTAATATATAGTTTTTCTAGACGTTCAAGTGGTAAATCTCTTATTATAGTAAGAAAATGTGATGACTTGAAAAGACAATTAACAATAGCCCATATTGCATTATTCCTTCTAGGAGCCTTTGTTAGTCCCATGACAAATTCTATCATAATATCATCTCATTTCCACTCAGGTATGGGAAGAGGTTTCATGACTCCTCTAGGATATTGTATTCCAGTTTTCACTTGTTGACAAACCATACATCTTGACACATAATCAGCAATCTATCTCTTCATGTTGTCCCACCAAAAATTTTCCTTCAAATCTCTATAAATCATGGTGATCCAAGGGTGTATATAGTAATTAGAGCTATGAGAATCATCCCACAGTTCCCTTTTTAGATCTGGTATATCCAGAACACAAATTCACTTCCCAAATTTCAAAATTCCATCTTCATATACGAAGTCACTCAATCTCCCATCATTCACAGCTTTAATATTCTTTTGAAACTCCTCATCATCAGTCTGAGAACTTTTTATCCTTTCTAGTAAAGATGGTTTGGAAACCATTGAAAAAGTATTGATGTTTCACCTTCCATGGTTATTCCCATATCTATCTTTCTCTCTTCCATCCTCTTCTTCTCATTCTTCCCTTCAAAGCCATAGGAATCAGAGAATTCTTTAATTATCTTATTAACACTTGATACTATTTCATCATATGATGAGAATACACGGGAGACTATTTCCCTTCAAAATTTTGTCTTAATACCATGAAATATATGATCCTTCTTAATCTTTGGATCATGCATATTGTAGGAGTTCTCATTCCTTCTACTAGGCACCATTTCTGAACAATGGCATACACTAGGTTAGTTTATGAATCGCAATGCATAATTCCAAACTTGTAAAATACCTAACATAGGTTAAAAAGATTATGTATATAATCTATAATCACAAAATGTTTTCTTTGAAGAAGTATTTACTCCAAAATCCTTCATAATGGCTTGTAATGAAAATTTGAATTATCCTAAGAATATCCCTCGGGAGTGTCGTAACCAAGAGTGCAGCAAGGCCCATTGTCATGCACTAAGATACCCCGGGTCAAGCCTGAAACTCCTTGTTAGATTTTTCACTCCTAGGTACATCTGTGCTAGAGCTGCCTCTACCTTCTCGTATCCAGGAAGGGATGTATTGCTTGGGAAACTCACAAAATCTCAATTTTACCAAAATTCTAGGAAGTTATTCTATACTAATCCTCAAATTATATCTTAGTTTAATGTTCTATAATCAGAGTTTTTCTAAATCTAGTTTCCAAGGTATGTACTAAACTTCCTCTCATACCAACTGTAATGCCCCAACCCCAGTTACCCAAAGTCGGTGCATTATTACATAAAATTGGCATGACCACAAGGGATCAAATCCCGAAAGATGGATCAGTTTATTAGCCTTGGAAGTACTAGATACATTAATAAGTTTTACATTACATTATAAAATGAAAAAAAACAACAACATTGTCTCCATTGACCATATTCATATCCCTTATACTATCTCCATGGGTCATTCATAATATATTTCTTCGCATCTTGGGAAAAATAAAACATAGAAATGGGTGAGCTCAGATGCTTGGTGAGGATAACAATATAGCGGAAACTTTCATAAATAAGTATAAACATTTAAGGAAATATATAAGACTAAAACAAAATCATTTTAAACTTAAAAGTAATCATAATATGGAAAAGATAAATCAAATAATGTCATTTACTTATTCACATAGATGTTCTACTAGTCGAATAATCACATATAATATCAATAGCCAGTTTCATAATGATGGAACACATAATGCCAAACTTCATAACCACATATTCAAGGCCTTGTGCCAAGACTAAAAATAATATTTTTTCAAGGCCTTGTTCCAAGACACTAGTTTGTCTCCTGAGACCTACTAATGCATCGATGAGCTATAGCAAGCTCCACCCGTCACTTACTATGTCCAAAGCATTACTTATAAGAAAAGGTTTAAAAATAACATAAACATTCTTATTAAATCTAGCATATGAAATTTCAATACTTTCTCCATAAACCATGAATGGTGTAAAAATAACACATCCATAGTCAAACATATCACAATACCTTCAATACAATATAGATGATTTGTATCATAATAAATCAACTTCAAACAAGCTTAAAATCCATCAAAGGATGTTGACATATGTAACGCCCCGACCCTAGAAGCCAAGAGTCGGTGCATTATTACGTATCATTGGCATGATCATAAAAGATAAAGTCTCAAAATAACGAATAGTTTAGTAGCCTTTGAAGTACTAGATACATTCATAAGGTTTACATTATATCATAAAATGAAAAACTACAACAACATTGTCTCCATAGACAACAGTGAGATCCCATAGACTATCCCTGGTGGTCAGTCATAATATACTTCTTTGCATCCTGGGAAAATAAAACCTAGAAAGGGGTGAGGTCAGAGGCTCATTAAGGATAACATTATAGCAGAAACTTTTATTAATAGGCATAAACATTTACGGTAGTGTATAAGACTAGAACAAAAGCCTTTTAAACCTGAACTTCAGTATAATATGGAAAAAATGAAATGAAATAATGTCATTTACTTATTCACATGGATATTCTACTAGTCGAATAATCACATGCAATATCAATATCCACTTTCATAATGATGCAATGCATAATTCCAGACTATCATAACCACCTAGTCAAGGCCTTGTGCCAAGACTACAAATAATATTTTGTCAAGGCCTTGTGCCAAGACACTAGTTTGTCTCATGAGACCCACTGATGCATCGAGGAGCTATAGTGGGATCCACCCGTCACTTACTAATTCCAATTCATTCCTCATATGATAATTTAAAATATAACATAAACATTTGTATTAAAACTAGCTTATGAAATGTCAATACATTACCCACAAACCATAAATGATTTAAAAATAGCACATCCACAGTCAAACATAACTCATTAAATACAATATTAAAGATTGTATGGTAATATATTAACCTCAATCGAGAATAATTAAGGATATTGAAATAGATGAAAATAATCATCAAAACTATTTGAGAGAAATATTACCCTTTTTCTTGAAAACATTTAAAAGTCTCACTATTTATCAAGGAGCCATTTAAAATAGATTTTTGAATCAAAGTGTCCCATATCACTTTGAAACATTGAAAATGAATTTTAATTTTAAAACATTAATGTAAATGTAAATAAATCATTAAAACCATTTTTAAAACATTGACATTAATGAGAAAGATTTAGAATAATAAATCTTTAAAACTTTTTCAAATGATATTTTAGTTAGAGTTCCTAACAAAAACAGAGACACTTGAATACAAATAATTGAGGTAATAAATAATTTGTAATATCATGAGAATAAATGGATTCATGATATACTATGTTAAATTACATTATATAAACCATATAAAAGTGATTTGGTGTATAACAACAAAGAAGTCTCAATGGAATGTAAATTGAGGTGAAATATCTTATAAAGACTGTATCCTTAGGTTAAAGATAAATCAATGACATAATTATGTGTGACAAATATAAATACACTCAATATTTTTGGATATTAAGTGTAAATAAATTAGAGGACATTCACACATATTCTTGTAAAAACAACCCCAATGAATTGGATGTTTAACTCAACAAATGGAGATTGAGTTAAAATTACTCTTATCAAGTTCATACCGATGACTTGAGAATTTATCAATGGAGTGATTATGTGTATCAAAATTATATCCACATAAAGGGGATTGGAAATTATGACATAATAAAATTAAAAGTGATTCCATACATAATCTTGGAGTAATGTAATCAATGAAGTATGCGTAAAGCTGAATGAGTGGAAATTGAAATTTCAAATTCCCTTATTGATTTGGTAACTTACGAAACATACACCCATGAAATAAGTATAATATAATGATGATGTAAATATCCATGAATTAAATTATATTACACAATGAATACAATCATGGGTAATACACACACCACATGCAATAAATAAGTGGTGAACAATGGAAATCTCCCAGAATTAAAAGTGAGATAAGAAACCCCTTACTGTTTACTTTTTCCTTGTTAGAGGGTAGGTTAACCTACTATATAATGGTTAAATAATTTTTATTTAATTATACAAGAATTATATATATTAATATGAAATTATATATGATCTTTTAACATTTATTTGTTAATAATATCTTAGTATTATCGTCGTTTTGGGTGTTAACAGATTCATTTTCCATTATATTATTTGTTATGTGAGCCATATTTTTCATGATGGGATGTATATTATTCATATACAGAATTATATCATGTCTATAAACATTATTTTTAATCATCAGATTAAATTTATTCTTGAATGGATATGATGGGTAATGAATCTCATCGCGGTCGTGGAGACGGTAATCCATATGTACGCACGAGCGACAATATCACTCTTTTGATATTAAAATAATATATAATTGAATGGTATATAATATATATAGAATAATTACCTTGTTATATTTATTATTTACATGAATTAAAAATCATTATTATTCCCATCCAAATAATAAAGTATTGAATAACAATTACACCACGACGTGGAGACAGTAATCCGTATGTACGCACGTATGGTGACATTTCATTCAAAAGATGGATATAATACTGAATATAGTTTTACAATATTTATAACATCACAGTATATAGAATATACTTGATTTATTATTTTATAATGGAAATAACAAAGAAATAAGAAGTGGAAGAAGAAAGGAACTTGAAAGAGGGTGGTGAAAACATTACCTTTTCTTCAGGTTCTTCCTTTTGATTTGATCAAAAGGGCTCCATAGGGTTGATTTCTGATCAAACTAATTCCTCTATGTTGAATTGAGGGAAGTTGAGAGAATATTTGGTCAGGTTTTTGCCGATCCAAAAGGCTTTGAAGGTGTGAATTAAAGATAAGGGGGCATGCCCTTTTATAAGAGGGGTGAGGGGAACCTTTGGAAAAGCTAGAAATATTATTTTATAATAAATTTGTATTCAGTTTCTAATGGCTACAAAGTGTATTAGTTAAATTTTAAGGTGGGGATAGGTAAAAAACCACTCAACCAATAGGTTTTAGACAGGTTTGGGTCACTATATTAACTTTTTCTTTTTTATTTAACTCTTAGTTAAATAGTTTGACATTTACCATGTCTCTTTGTATTTTTATATTATATAGTTAATAACCCTACTATATACTTCCTAGAGACCCCCAAGTGGTCCATTATTGATACAAATATAATTATATAAGTCCTTTTTTCAATCATTAGATTTTTAGAAATATAATATCAATTAATAATATAATATTTGTTTTAAAAACTCATTTATGTCAATTTTGACACTATCTAATAATTGATTTTTTTAAAGTCTTAATAACATTATTAATTAGAACCAAATTCATTTAAAAAATTCTAACATGTCATATTAACCAATAAAATTCTTTTATTTCATCAAAACTTTCAAATTATATTTATTTTAATATTTATAATACCAATTATTTTATTCTTTCATTAATAAGGAAAATATTGCATCATTATTGTGTCAAAAATAAATGTAATTATTCAACGTCTAAAAAATATAAATAAAATACCATTATGTAGGAAATATTTTTATATTTCTAATAAATATTTATTGTCTAAAATATAAAATATATAACTATATGTAAAAATTGTTTTTCTAAAAGATATATGCTTATGTCATTTCTGTATTTACTTTAACTTAATTAATATAAAGTGTCATTATCACTTAAAAGTTGCTCCATGGGATCCCAAAATCAACCCAAATATTCCCATGGTTAGAAATGTATCAACCAATAGGGTTAGTACACGTTTTAAGCTAATTTAATATTATTATAATATTATTTTTTGACCCTTATTTACCGTATTTACCCTTTCACTATGGTAAATAAAATATTTACCGAAGTAATTATTCAAAATATATAAAAATAAAAGATTCCTGTTTACACAATTTGGACCTCCTGATTCTTAATATGGAATATATTTTTCTAAATTAAAAACACAAAAGTGGCAGAAATTAATTTAAAATTAATTCCCGTTGTCAAAACAAAGAGCGTGTTTTTTATGAAATAATAACTATCAAAAGATTGACACTTATTTATGTCTAGTTTAAATGTGAAATTACATCCATTTACCAATATTGGATTAAATTGTAAAATTATATTATAATTATACTTTAAAACCTCTCAATATTATAATTTATCACTATAAATTATTTGCATTAAAAAAGTTGTTTTTAATTAATGTTGAGTATTTTTTACTATTCATCAAAATTTGAATTTTTTCTAAAAAATACCAAAAATTCACCCTTGGATAATTTATATATTCTAAATCCAAAAATGATGTCCATTTTGAAATATAAAATTTATAAAATTTCAAAAAGTGTGTATTACTATTCATAACGGCTAGTTTGATTGGTTGTGGTGTGTGTTAGAACTCGAAGTTGCATACAACACACGCTACTGTATTATTCAAAGGGAAGAATACCGTGTAAGCTTGGGGTGTTACATTCTCCCCTCCTTCAAATAATTTCATCCTTGAAATTTTTTTAAAATTGGGCTTGGGAATATAATGGAATGTCCCGCATCAAAAAAAGAGTCAATAAAATTATCACTTTAAAAGAAAGAAAGAGAAGTATAAAGGTCACCCAAGATAACCCATACTAAGATTCCATGTAGGAAAACATGGATATGGATGATAAACTAAGTGTCAAGTTCTGATAGAAAGGGATATAAAACATTATCACGAAAAAGATAACAACAAGAAAACCAAAAACTTGTGATGGGACAAACGGTCATTAGTATCCTAGTAGAAAAAGTAAACAGACGACATTTTTTTTTGTTTTAAGTTACATTACATAAATATGAGGAATTAATTTATGAGATTGACTAGGAACATAAAGAGATATACTTAATTTTTAAGTATAGTTTCATTCATTAATAAATTTCTACCACTAACACATTTGTTTGAAACGATGAGTATTCAAGAAGACATGCTCAAACTGGAAGAGCTAGAATAAACTTCTATAGAATCACATGATCCACAAAGAATAAACTATATATTCACTTTGTCTCTAGAGATTAATCAAAACCAAAATGGTTAGTATAAGATCTAATGATCCCCCAAAAGGATATTCCATTAGAGAAAGAAACACTAATCTTAATATCTAAAACTAAACCAACAATACCCCAAAGTTAAATAAATACAATTCAATAAACAATTTTCCTTAAAATCCTTCAATATAATCCAAACTAATGTTGAAACCCAAAACTTAGAATAATTTGGTTATGTAGTCTTCCACGTTAAATTGTATCTCCAAATGACATCAACTAATATTAAAGTCACATACTTAAAAGTAATTAACATAATCACATATTCTCTATTATTGGTTAATCATTTCCATAAATAACCCAAATCACTATAAATCCACAATAAAAACATAGATAAAAATCCACCATTATTCCTCAAATTAAATCCCATAGTATTCTATTTTCCTTGGGTATATAGTGTTCCCAACAAAGTGAACATCTTCAAAAATAACATTTACCACTTAATCACCAAATAATTTTCCTATACTAAGGGTATTCATTTGATAAGACATAAGATCACAAATAAACTTATTATTGGTCAATAAAATCATTTTACTAAAAATAATTAGTCACACTAACCAGGGACTTCACGTAGTCCTGTGGTAGGCGATAAATCCCAATCCCACTTTGTTTGTGGGTTCGATTCCCACAGCTTTGTCCAATGCGACGGGTATTCACACGGTCTGTGTGTTGTACTTTTTAAAAAACTATATTTTATAACATTACCAATATGAGATAAATTACTCAAAATAACTATAACATAATTTAACCACAAATTTTATCTCATACCTTGCATTTTCATCCCAAAATATAATAACTTGAAATTCCCTCAAACCCATTGATCATATAAAACCAAATGGTTATTTATAACTATATCCACAAGAGAAAAGATAAGTCTTCCTCAAATATCATTTTCACATGAAAAACTACAGGGTTACAAATAGAAGAGAAAATTATTCCAAAGTAATACCATCAACAAGTAGTACTGGTATATTTAAAAATTTATCCAACCATTTATTTCCACATAGCTTATTCTTTGACAAAGAAAATATCCTATAGAATAGGGAATTCACTCGGGTAATGGCCAGGTCCCCTACATTAATGGAAAATGACTGTAAATAGATTCTTGGGACCATTTTTATTTTCTTCCATAGTACTCTTCATTTTTCCTCAGCAATTATTCATTTTATGTCCTTCTTTCCCACATGTAAACCATTTCATTGTTACATTGAGACACTTTCTGGAGTGTCTCCTTCCACATTTCTTTCATGATGGAAATTGAGGATTATTTTCTCCATGGTCTCCACTACTGGAGATCTTATCATTCATCACTTTTCTCTTCTTTGTTGAGTCTAGGAGTTGGTTAACATATATGTTATTGATAATATTTTTGGAAAACTGATTTGGAATGAACACGATATCTTTTATGCCTATCAACATTCCATTTTTTTTCTCATTTCCACCACCTTTCCCACCTTGTACATCATTCTAAAAGTTACTATGACTTCCTTGGAATCCATCCATTGAATAAAACCAGAAAGCATTGTGTGATTAATAGTAGTCATAAAATCATTTAGAGAATATCATGACACCATATTCTCAATTTGAAACACATTAGGATTAACCAAGGTCATTTATTCTCATATTATATTAAAATAATTCAAATCATTTTGTGAAGAAAATGTAAATTATCCTAAGAATATCCCACGGGAGTGTCGTAACCATGAGTGCAGCAAGGCCCATTGTCGTGCACCAGTTCCCATTCGAGTCTAACTCAAAGCGGTGTTTTCGGGTTTTACCCCTAGGTACATCTATGCCAGATCCGCCTCCACCTACTCATATCCAGACACTGATGTATTGCTCATAAGACTCAAAAAATCTCTACAATACCAAAATTCTAAGAATTACTTCTATACTAATCCTCAAAGTCCATCTTAGGTCTATGTTCTCTAATCAAAGTTTATCTAAATCCAGTTTCCAAGGTTTTTACTAAACTTCCTCTGATATCAACTGTAACACCCTGAACCCAAAAGCCCACGTTCGGTGTATTATTACATATCTTTGGCATCATCATAAAATATCATGTCTCGAAAGACCGATTAGTTTAGTATCCTTGGAAGTACTAGATACATTCATAAGGTTTACATTACATCATAAAATGGAAAACTACAACAACATCGTCTCCATAGACAACAATGATATCCCATAGACTCTCCCTGGTGGTCAGTCATAATATACTTCTTTGCATCCTGGGAAAATAAAACATAGAAAGGGGTGAGTTGAGATGCTCAGTAAGAATAACATTATAGCAGAAACTTTTATAAATAAGCATAAACATTTAAGGCAGTTTATAAGAATAGAACAAAAGCCTTTTAAACTTGAACTTCAGCATAATATGGAAAAAATGAAATGAAATAATGCCATTTACATATTCACATGGATATTCTTCTAGTCGAACAATCACATGAAATATCAATAGCCACTTTGATAATGATGGAATTCACAATTCCAGACTATCATAACAACATAGTCAAGGCCTTGTGCCAAGACTACAAATAATATTTGTCAAGGCCTTGTTCCAAGACACTAGTTTGTCTCATGAGACCTACCGATGCATCGAGGAGCTATAGCGGGCTCCACCCATCACATACTAAGTCCAACACATTCCTCATATGAAAAGATGAAACATAACATAAACATTCGTATTAAAACTAGCATACAAAATGTCAATACTTTACCCACAAACCATGAATGGTATAAAAATAGCACATCCACAGTCAAACAGAACTCATTCAATACAATTTGGAAGATTTTATTGTAATAGACTAACCTCAATTGAGAATAATGAAGGATATTGACATAGATGAAAATAATCATCAAAACTATTTGAGAGAAATATCACCCTTTTTGTTGAAAACATTTAAAAGTCTCACTATTTATCAAGAAGCCACTTAAAATGGATTTTTGAATCAAAGTGTCCCATACAACTTTGAAAATTTGAAAATGAATTTTAATTTTAAAACATTAATTTTTATGTAAATAAATAATTAAAACCATTTTTAAAACATAGACATTAATGAGAAAGATTTAGAATAATAAATCTTTAAAACATTTTAAAATGATATTTTATTAAGAGTTCCTTACCAAAAGAGAGACACTTGAATTAAAATAATTGAGGTAATAAAAACTTTGTAAAATCACGAGAATAAATGGATTCATGATATACTATGTCAAATTACATTATATATACCATATAAAAGTGATTTGGTGTATAAAAACAAGGAAGTCTCAATGGAATGTAAATTGAGGTGAAATATCTTATAAAGACTGTATCCTAAGGTTAAAGAAAAATCGATGATATAATTATGTTTGAAAAATATAAATACACTCAATATGATTGGATATTAATTGAAAATAAATCAGAGGACATTCACACATATTATTTTAAAAACAACACCAATTAATTGGATGTTTAACTCAACAAATGGAGATTGAGTTAAAATTACTTTTATCAAGTTCATACCGATGACTTGAGAATTTATAAATGGAGTGATTATGTCTATCAAAAGTATATCCATAGAAAGGGGAGTGGAAATTATGACATAAGAAAATGATTAGTGCTTCCACACATAATCTTGGAGTAAAATAATCAATGAAGTATGCGTAAAGCCAAATAAGTGGAAATTAAAATTTCAAATTCCCTTATCGATTTGGTAACTAAAGAAACATAAATCAATGAATAAGGATGATAAAATTATGATTTAAATATACATGAATTAGTTTATATTACACAATTAATACAATCAGGGGCAGTACACACACCACATGCAATGAATTAGTGGTGAACAATAGAAATATCACAGAATTAAAAGTGGGATAAGAAACCCCTTACTTTGTACTTTTTTCTGGTTTGAGGGTAGGTTAACTTCCTGTGTAATGGTAAAATAATTGTTATTTAATTATACAAGAATTATATATATTAATATGATATCATATATGATATTTTAACATTGATTTGTTAATAATGTCTTAGTATTATCGTCATTTTGGGTATTAATGGATTCATTTTCCTTTATATTCTTTGTTAGGTGAGCCATATTTTTTATGGATGGGATGTATCTTATTCATATCCATAATGATATCATGTCTCTAAACATTATTTTTAATCATAAAATTAAATTTAGTCTTGAATGGAAAGAATCTCATCGCGTTCATGAAGATGGTAATCCGTACGTACGTACGAGCGACAATATCACTCTTTTGATATTAAAATAATATATAATTGGATGGTATATCATATATATATATATAATCATTATCATGTCATATTTATTATTTACTTTAATTAATCATCATTATTATACCCATACAAATAATAAAGTATTGAAAAACAATTACACCACGACGTGGAGACGGCAATCTGTACGTACGCGCGTATGGTGACATGTCATTCAAAGGATGTATAGAATACTGAATATGGTTATACCATATTTATAACCACACAGTATATAAAATATAATGGAGTTATTATTTTATAATGGAAATAAAAAAGAAAGAATAAGTGGAAGAAGAAAGGAACTTGAAAGAGGGTGGTGAAAACATTACCTCTTCTTCGGGTTCTTCCTTTTGATTTGATCAAAATGGATTCTTAGGTTGGATTTATGTTCAAACTAAGGACTCTTTGTTGGATTGAGGAAAGTTTAGAGAATATTTGGGTAGGGTTTGGCCGAGGAAAAAGGATTTTAAGGTGTGAATTAGAGAGAATGGGGAGTTCCCTTTTATAAGAGTGGTGAGGGGCACCTTTGGAAAATCTAGAAATATTATTTTATAATAAATTCATATTCGGTTTCTAATGGCTCAAAAGTGGATTATTTATAGGTTAAGGTGGGGATAGGTCTAAAACCCCTCAACAAATAGGTTTTATACTGGTTTGTGTCACTATATTAAGTTATCTTTTTGATTTAACTCTTAGTTAAATAGTTTGACATTTACTATGTCTTTTTGTATTTTTATATTATATAGTTAATAAAATTACTATATACTTACAAGTGACCCCCAAGAGGTAAACTATTGATACAAATATAATTATATAAGTCTTTTTTCTGAACCATAGATTTTTTGGAATAGAATATCAATTAATAATATAATATTTGTTTTAAAAACTCATTTAAGTCAATTTTGACACTATTTAATAATTGATTTTTGTTAGTCTTAATAACTTTATTAATTCGAACAAAATTCATTTAATCAATTATAAAGTTTCATATTAACCAATAAAATTCTTGGATGTCGTCAAAACTTTCAAATTTTATTTATTTTAACATTTATAATACCAATTATTCAATTCTTTCATTAATAAAGAAAATATTGCATCATTTTTGTGTCATAAATAAATTTAATTATTCAATGTATAAAAATTATAAATAAAATACCATTATGTGGGAAATATTTTTATATTTATTATTAATATTTATAGTCTAAAATATAACATATATAACCCTATGTAAAATTTATTCTTCTAAAAGATATATGCTTATATCATTTTTGTATTTACTTTAACTTAATTAATATAAAGTGACATTATCACTTACAAGTGGCTCCATGGGGTCTCAAAATCAACCCAAAGATTCCAATGGTCGTACAATTATCAACCAATAGGGTTAGGACATGTTTTAGGGTAATTTAATATTATTATAATATTATTTTTTTACCCTTATTTACCGGATTTACCCTTTAACCATGGTAAATAAAATATTTACCGAAGTAATTATTCAAAATGTCTAAAAAAAGTTACCTATTTACACAATTTGGACCTCTTGATTCTAAATATGGAATCCATTTTTCTAAATTCAAAATAAATAAGTGGCATAAATTAATTTAAAATTAATTCCCGTTGTCAAAATAAAGAATGTGTTTTTTAAGAAATAATAACTATCAAATGATTGACACTTGTTTATGTCTAGTTTAAATGTGAAATTACATGAAATTAACAATATTGGATTAAATGGTAAAAATATATTCTTATTATACTTTAAAACCTCTCAATATTATAAATTATCACTCTAAATTATTTGGATTAAAAAAGTTTTTTTTAATTAATGTTTAGTATTTTTCACTATTCATCAAAATTTGAATGTTTTCTAAAAATTACCAAAAATTCACCCTAGGCTAATTTTGATTTTCTGAATCCAAAAATGATATCCATTTTGAAAGATAAAATTTATAAAATTTCAAAAAGTGGATATTACTATTCATAACTACTAGTTTGATTGGTTGTGGTGTGTGTTAGAACTCGAAGTTGTGTACAACACATGCTACTGTATTATTCAATGGGAAGTGTACCATGGAAGCTTGGTGTGTTACAACATAGATGAAATCAAAACTTTTTTAGAGAAATATCTCTTTCTAGTTTGAAATACATTCAAAAGTAATATAATTATAAAATAAAACATTTATTTTGAGAATATGATTATAATCTTGTATGGGAAGATTCGATGATGTTATAACGGTGGAAAATAGTCGCACCCTTCATATAAGCTCAAAAAATACATTCTTACCTTAATTTTGTCGAAAAGGTCATAAAGTACCTTGTTTGGAAAACGACGGAAATATTCCTTTCAAAACATATATGTTCAAATAAGGGTATAAATGACTTTAAACCATAGTCTATTAAAGAGTAAAAAAAATTTGAATTGCATTTTTAAGAAAACACGAATGTCGATGAAAAATAGTTCCCAGTAGATACTTATGTATTTAGAACCCTGGATAAGTGAAGAGATTATAGAATTAACCCTTAACTTTTACTTTTCCTTGGTCAAGGGTATGTTAACCTCCTGTATAATAGTTTAATAATTGTTATTAAATTATAAAAAAAATCGTATACATAAATATGAAACCATATATGATCTTCCAATATTACATTGTTAATAATATTTTAGTAGTATCATTGTTTCGGGTGATAACGGATTCGTTTTCCTTTATATTATTGGTTACATAAGCCATATTTGTTATGAATAAGATGTATTATATTCATATCCAGAATGATATTAAGTTCTTAAACATTATTTTTAATCATAAAATTAAAATTATTTCTGAATGATTATGATGGGGAATTAATCTCATCGCGCTCGTGGAGATGGTAATCCGTACATACGCATGAGTGGCAATATCATTAAATTGATGGTGAAATCGTATGTAATTGGATGGTATATCATATATAAATAATCATTAACATGTTATTTATATTATTTACATCAATTATACTCTATATTATACCCATATAAATAATTAACTGTTTGAATAAAAAAATTACACCACGACGTGGAGACGGTAAGCCGTACGTACGCACGTATGGTGACTTTTTCATTCATAGGATGAATAGAATAATGAATATTATTGTCCCATATTTATAATAACATCATATTATGTAGGTGGTACTGTAGTTATTATTTTGGTTTGGAAAAAACAAAGAAATAGGAAGTGGAAGAACAAAAGAACTTAAAAGAGGGTGGTGAAATTATTACCTCTTCTTCGGGTGTTTCCTTTTGAATTGATCAAAAGGGCTCCTTAGGTTGGATTTATGATCAAATTAAGTAATATAGGTTTATGTGAGGGAAGTTTGAGGATATTTGGGAAGGGGTTGGCTGAGAAAATGGCTTTAGAGATGTGAATTTGAGGGAAGGGGAAGTGCCCTTTTATATGAGAGGTGAAGGTCACTTTAGAAAAAACTTGAAATATTATTTTATAACAAAATAATTTGCGATTTCTAATGGATAAAAATTGATTTATATCAAAGATAAGGTGGTTATGGGTATAAATCCTCTCAATCAATAGGTTTTAGTCAGGATTAGGTCACCATATTAACCTTGTCTTTTAGATTTAACTCTTAGTTAAATAGTTTGACATTTACCATGTCGCTTTGTATTTTTATATTATATGGTTATTAAACTTACTATAACAATAATATAAAACCTAAAGTGGTTAATTATTAATATATATAACCTTATATAATTCCTTTGGTAGTATGTTATGTTTTTAGAAAAATTATATCAATTAATAATATTGTATTTTTTTGAAAAACTCAATTATGTCTATTTTTACACTATTTAGTATTTGATTTTTTTGAAAGCCATAAAAAATTTATCAATTTGAATAAAATTTATTTTATAAACCCTAACATGTAATATTAACCTATAAAATTATTGGAATTCATCATAAGTCTCAATTTACATTTATTTGGATATTTATAATATCAATTATTTTAATATTTCATTAATAAGGTAATTTCTCAATTACCATTGTGTCATAAATAAATTAAATTATTTAATGTCTAAAAAGTATAAATAAAATACCATTATGTAGGATGTATTTTTATATTTATAATTAATATTTATAGTCGAATTTATATTGTGTGTAACCCTATATTAAAAATGGTTTAGTTATTAAACTTTGAATTTAACATTTTTAACTCTTCATTAAATAAAATTATAATACATATCCTAATCTAATCCAAGTGAACCAAATAGGATCATATTTTATTCCTAAGTTTTTTTTTCGAATTACACTTATTAAATAGAATTAGGACATGTGTTAGGGTAATTATAATATCATGTTTTCCCTTAATTTCCCTATTTACTATTAACCATGGTAAATAAAATTCAATAGTTACTATTCACCGAAAATTATTTTCATCTTACTAAAACAAATTTTACATAATAATTTTAACTATGTCTCTTGGATTTTTGAAATTAAACTCATAGAAGCAGTAAAATTATATTTTATGCAAATTTTCAAATGCTCCTAGAAGTTGGGTAAAAGATGGTAAAAACATCAATAAAATTTTATATATATAAACTTATTATAAAATGAATCCAATGAATTAAATTGAACATATATAGGTATTATGTATCTATTTTGAACTAAAATAAATTAAAATAAAATAAATAATTATTTAAATAAAAATTCGGTTTAAAACGATAACGTGGTGTTTTTCACTATTCATCAAAAAATGAACGTTTTTTGAAAAATACCAAAAATTCACCCTAAAATAATTTTTTTATTCCGAATCCAAAAATGAAGTCCATTTTGAAAATTAAAATTTTTAAAATTTTAAAAAGTGGGTATTACTATTCATAACGACTAGTTTCATTGGTTGTGGTGTGTTAAAACTTCATGTTGCATACAACGCAAGCTACTGCATTATTCGGAGGGAAACATACTATGTAAGCTTAGAGTGTTACCTTCTCCCCCATTAAAATAATTTTGTCCTCATAATTTCTAAAATATTACTGAATAAAAAGATTCGGGTGGTTCTTGATCATAAGTTCCTTGGGTTCCCATGTTTCCTCTTCCATCTTGTGCTTTCTTCATAAAACAATCACCAGACGAGTCGTCCGGTTTCTCTACACTTGTTCTATAGTATCAATAATTCTGATAGGCTCTTCGAAATAAGACAAATCGGGTTTCAGTTCTATTTCTTCAGAGGTGAGTAGATGTGTTGGGCTAGGCATGTATTTTCCCAATTGTGATACATGGAACACATCATGAACTTTGGAGAGACTTGGTGGCATTTCTAAATGATAAGCTACAACACCGATTCGTTCTAGAATTTTTAAAGGTCTGATGTACCTGGGAATCAATTTACCCTTTTTACCAAAACGTATAACACCCTTCCATGGTGATACCTTCAAGAAAACATGGTCTCCTACTATAAATTCCAAATCCGTCCTTCAGTTATCGACATAGCTCTTTTTCCTACTTTTGGATGCTTTGATGTGGGTTTGGATAATCTTCAATTTTTCCATTGTTTCCTCAACAAGTTCTAGGCCTACGAGTTTTATATCACCAACATAATCCCAACAAGTTGGGGTGCGACATCTCTTTCCATATAACGCTTCATATGGTGCCATCTGAATACTTGAATGAATGCTATTGATATAGGAAAATTCTATCATAGGTAAATATTGATCCCACAAACCTTAAAAGTCAAGTGAGCAAGATCTCAACATTTCTTCTAAGGTTTGAAAAGTCTCTTTTGATTGTCCATCAGTTTGAGGGTGGTAGGAAATTCTCAAATGAAGTTAAGTATCTAAGGTCTTCAAAAGACTTTTCCAGAATCTTGATGTAAAACGATGATCATGATCAGAAACAATAGATAGGGGTACTCCATGAATTCTTATAACTTCATTAATATATAGTTTGTCTAGACGTTCAAGTGGTAAATCTTCTCTTATATCAATATAATGTGCTGACTTGGTAAGACGATCAACAATGACCCATATTGAATTGTTCCTTCTAGGAGTATTTGGTAGTCCCATGACAAAGTCAATTGTAATATCATCTCATTTCCACTCAGTTATGGGAAGAGGTTTCATGACTCCTCTAAGATATTATCTTCCTACTTTCACTTGTTGAAAAAACATACATCTCGACACATAATCATCAATCTCTCTCTTCATGTTGTCCCACCAAAAATAATCTTTCAAATCTCTATACATCTTGTGGCTCTGAGGGTGTATAGAGAAATTGGAGCTATGAGCATCATCCAACAATTACTTTCTTAGATCTGGTATATCGGGAACACAAAGTCTCTTCCCAAATTTCAAAATTCCATCTTCATATATAAAGTCACTCAATCACCCATAATTCATAGCTTTAATCTTCTTTTGAAACTCCTCATCATCAATCTGAGAGATTTATATCTTTTCTAGTAAAGATGGTTTGGTAACCATTTGAAAAAATATTGATGTTTCACCTTCCATGGTTATATCCATATCTATATTTCTCTCTTCCATCCCTTTCTTCTCTTACTTCCCATCAAAGACATAAGACTCAGAAAATTCTTTACATATCTTATTAACACATGGTAATATTTCTTAATATGATGAGAATACATGGGAGACTATTTTCTTTCTAAATTTTGACTTAATACCATGAAATATATGATCTTTTTTAATCTTCGGATCATGCGTATTGCGGGAGTTCTCATTCCTTTTACTTGGCCCCATTTTTAAACAATGTCATACACTAGGTTAGTTTATGAATCGAAATGCATAATTCCAAACATGTAAAATTCACAATGTAAGTTGAAAATACTGTGAATATAATCTAAAATCATAAAATTCTTTCTTTGAGGAAGTATTTACTTCTAGATCCTTCATAATGGCTTGTAATGAAAATGTGAATTGTCCTAAGCATATCCCTTGGGAGTGTCAGAACCAAGAGTGCAGCAAGGATTGTTGTCATGTACCAGGATACCCCGGGTTAAGCCCAAAACTTCTTATAGGATTTTTCACTCCTAGGTACATATGTTCCAGAGCCACCTCTACCTGCTCATATCCAGACAGGGATGTATTTCTTGGAAAACTACCAAAATCTCTCCATTAAAAAAATTCTAGGAAGTTATTCTATACTAATCCTCAAAGTCTATCTTAGGGTAATGTTCTCTAATTAGAGTTTTTCTAAATATAATTTCATGGTATATACTAAACTTCCTATGATACCAACTGTTATGCCCCGAACCTAGTTACCCAGAGTCGGTTCATTATTACATAACATTGACATGATCACAAAGGATCAAATCCTAAAAGACCGATCAGTTTAGTAGACTTGGAAGTACTAGATACATTTATAAGTTTTACATTACATTATAAAATGAAAAAAAAAAATTTCTCCTTTGACCACATTCATATCCCTTAGACTATCCCTACGGGTCAGTAATAATATACTTCTTCACATCTTGGAAAAAATAAAACATAGAAAGGGGAGAGGTCAGATGCTCAGTAAGGATAACAATATAGCAGAAACTTTAATAAATAATTATAAACATTTAAGTCAATGTATAAGACTAAAACACAGGCCTTTTATACTTAAAAGTTATCATAATATGGAAAATATAAATCAAATAATTCCATTTACTTATTCACATGGATATTCTACTATTCGAATAATCACATGTAATATTTATAGTCAATTTCATAATTATGGAATGCATAATTCTAGACTTCATAACCACATAGTCAAGGCCTTGTTCCAAGACTATAAATAAGATTTTGTCAAGGCCTTGTTCCTAGACACTAGTTTGTCTCATGATACCTACCGATGCATCAAGGAGGTATAGTGGGCTCCACCTGTCACTTACTAAGTCCAATGCATTCCTCATAAGAAAAGGTTTAAACATAATATAAACATTTTTATTAAAAATAGCATACGAAATGTAAAAACTTTATCTATAAACCATGAATGGTGTAAAAATAACACATCCACATTCAAACATATAACAAAACCTTCAATACAATATGGAATATTTCTATCATAATAAATTGACTTTAAACAAGCTTAAAAGCCATCAAAGGATGTTGAAATAGATTAAATCAAAACTTTTATAGAGAAATACCACTTTCTATTTTGAAATCACTTAAAAGTCATATAATTATAAAAGAAATCATTTATTTTGAAAATATTCTTATATTCTTGTATGAGAAGCTCTGACGATGTTATAACGGTGTAAAATTGCTGCACTTTCCGTATAAGGTAAAAAAAGGAATTCTTACCTTAATTTTGTCGAAATGGTCATAAAGTACCTTGTTTGGAAAATTATGGAAAATTAATTAAAGACATATATGGTCAAATAAAGGTATAAATTAATTTAAAACATAGTCTAGTAAATAATAAAGACATTTTTAATTACATTTTTAAGAAAACATGGATGTGGATGATAAAGAGTACCCAGCAGATACATACGTATTAACAACCTCTGATAAGTGAAGAGATTATAGAATTAACCCTTACCATGTACATTTCCTTGGCCGAGGGTAAGTTAACCTCCTATATAATAGTTAAATCATAGTTTTTAAATTATACAAGAATCATATACATAAATATTATATCATATATGATCTTCAAATATTGCTTTGTTAATAATATTTTAGTAGTATCATCTTATCGGGGGTTAACTGATTCATTTTCCTTTATATGATTGGTTACATAAGCCATGTTTGTTATGAATAGGATTTATTTGATTCATATACATAATCATATTAAGTTCTTAAACATTATTTTTAATCATAAAATGAAAATTATTCTTGAATGATTACGATGGAGAATGAATCTCATCGCATTCTTGGAGACGGTAATCCGTACGTACGCACGAGTGACAATATCATTATATTGATAGTGAAATCGTCTATAATGGGATGTTTTATCATATATACAGAATCATTAACAATTTATATTTATTATTTAAATCAATTATACTCATTATTATACCCATCAAAATAATTAAGTGTTTGAATAAAAAACTTACACCATGACGTGGATACGGTAAGCCATACGTACGCATGTATGGTTACTTTCTCATTCATAAGATGGATAGAATAACTAATATGGTTGTACCATATTTATAATAACATCAATTTATATAGGAGGTAATGGAGTTAATATTTTGGTATGTAAACAACAAAGAAAGAGGAAGTGGAAGAAGAAAAGGACTTGAAAGGGGTGGTGAAATTATTACCTCTTCTTCGGGTGTTTCCTTTTGAGTTGATCAAAATAGATCCTTAGGTTGGATTTATGATCAATTTAAGGACTCTAAGATGATGTGAGGGAAGTTTGGAGGACATTTTAGTAGGGCTTGTCCAATCCAAATGGCTTTTGAGGTGTGAATTTGAGGGAAGGTGAAGTTCCCTTTTATAAGAGAGATGCGGGTCACTTTAGGAAAAGCTTGAAATATTATTTTATAATAGAATAATTTTCGGTTTATAGTGGATAAAAATTGATTAATTTAGAATATAAGGTGTTTATGGGTCAAAATAATCTCAAACAATTGGTTTTAGATAGGTTTAGGTCACCATATTACCCTTATCTTTTAGATTTAACTCTTAGTTAAATAGTTTGACATTTACCATGTCTCTTTGTATTTTATATTATATGGTTAATAAAATTACTATAATAAGAAAATAGATCCCCTGGTGGATCATTATTAATATATATAACTTTATCTAAGTTATTTATCCAAACCATATATTTTTAGTAATATTATATCAATTAATAATATAGTATTTGTTTTAAAAACTCAATTATTTCAATTTTGACACTATTTAGTATTTGATTTTTTTGAAGGCCATAAAAACATTATCAATTAGAATAAAATTTATTTAATAAACAATAATATTATATATTAACCTATAAAATTATTTTAATTCATTAGAAGTCTCAATTTACATTTATTTGGCTATTAATATTATCAATTATTTTAATATTTCATTAATAAGGTAATTACTACATCATCATTTTTCATAAATAAACTAGATTATTTAATGACTAAAAATTATAAATAATATACCATTATATAGAAAACCATTTTATCTATCTAATGAATATTTATATTCAAATTTATATTCTTTGTAACCCTATATTAAAAATCGTTTAGTTATTAAACTTTGAATTTAACACTTTTAACTCTTATTTAAATAAAATAATAATAAATGTCATCATTTAATCCTAATGGACAAAAAAGGATCATATTTTATTCCACAAGTTGTTTCTGGTCGAATTACACTTATCCAATAGATTAAGGACATCTGTATGGGTAATTATAATATCATATTTACCCTTAATTACCCTATTTACTTTTAATCGTGGTAAATAAAAGTCAAAAATTACTATTCACCAAAAATTATTTTCATCTTATTGAACCAAATTTACTTACTGATTTTATTTGTGCCTCTTATATTTTTTAAATTCAATTCACAGAAGTGGTATAATTATGTTTTATGCAAATTTTCAATTGCTCTTAGAAGGTGGCTAAAAGACGGTAAAAAGTTCAATAAAATTTTATATATCTAAACTTATTATAAAATGAATCAAATGAATTACATTGAACATATATAGGTATTATGTATCTATTTTGAACTAAAATAAATTAATATAAAATATCTAATTATTTAAATAAAAATTCGGTTTTAAACAAGAACGTAGTGTTTGTCACTATTCATCAAAAATTGAAAGTTTTTAGAAAAATACCAAAAATTCACCCTATGATAATTTTGATATTACAAATCCAAAAATGAATTCCATTTTGAAAATTAAAATTTATAAAATTTTAAAAGTGGGTATTACTATTCATAAGGGCTAGTTTCATTGGTTGTGGTTTGTTAAAACTCCATGTTGCATACAACGCAAGCTACGATATTATTCAAAAGGAAACGTATCATGGAAGCTTGGGGTGTTACACTTACTCAATGAATTGAAGTTTAATTTGTCATTCCTAAAGCATTTAGAATATCATTTGATCCATATATATAATTATTGTTCAAACCATTTGTCTTTATCAAAACAAAAAGGTTTGAAAAAGTTATCAAATATTCATATGCCCACCTAAAGTGAGATAATACAAACATTATCTAGATTTTAACTTATACTATCCATAAATGGATAACCTTACAATCCTTTCAAAAACTGAATATCCAAAACATTAGAAAGGGTAACACTAACCCATCTTAACATTTATTCTACATATATCATAATTTATCTCTTTTTGGTCACATTCTAAGCATGTGATAACCTTCATCATGTATTCTCTTGAGTCATAGAAATAACTAGCATTACCATATATCCTTATTGAAAACAAGCATGTTTCCTTATTTCAAAAACTTATTGGATATATTACTTCAGTCTAAAAAAGATGTATACTTCATCCATGATAGAATAAACCTCTTAACAACAAATCTATAATTAGTTCCAAAGAAATTAGCATCATCTAATTTACTTATTCAAATCCAAAATATCATTATCCAAAAATCATTTTCTTAATATAAGGGACGTATTAAGGGTTTTACTTCCCCTTATCATGTGTTTTAAAAGTATATAAATTTTCCATTAAATCACTTTTATAGGTCCTTATTACTGTTAATCATATCCTTTTAAATCCTAGATGAGAAACTTATACTAAAAACACTTATATATTTCCTGATTCATATAACATAATATTTGAATTCTGAGACATATACACCTCAATCATCCGAAATTATTCTTAAACCATTACATAGGATCTGTCATCTTATTCATTCTTAAAATATGAATCATGAAATAGGGTTCCTCAACCTTAATCTAACCAATATTATTAGTTTTTAAGTAAACAATAATTCTAGAACATCCCACACCTTTTACATGTCATTTACAATCTCTTTATCCTCAGAAATATAACCAATACTCATACCACTTTCATGAGCTTCTTTATGAGATTTCCACATAGGAAATTAGTTTTCATAATCCCATACATTACACATATAAAAAATTCAAGGTTAACTATATTCTAACTTGTTCTGCCTATTGGCTATAACTGGAGTGAAAAGTGAGAGAAATGCATATTAGAGATTAAAGACACATAAGGAAAAATATTTATAATATTTCAATCTATGATATCTTAGGTTTAATCCTTGGTTATTAATGTTTATAAGAAATACTCTAGTATTATAAAATATACAAATAATTATCCTTAGTACATCCCAAGACATATCCTTGTAAATATCTCTAGGGATATCACTGAAGCTTTCACATTCTAGTTTTCAACGGTTAACTATACCTTTCCTCTAATACCAACTATAGTGAACCATACTTTACATACATATATATTACTAAAAAATTGAATAATATTCATTACATAATATAACAAAGTCATGATATGACCATATAGGTATAGTGTATTTAGAAATTGGGAAACATAAACAATCGGTTTATAAGACAGCTATATTATCTCTCACTTATTCCTTCATAATTATACCCTTTTTGACATATCTTACTTAAGACCCTTCTTCCTAACCTGGGGAAAAGAAAGATAAAAAAGGATTATCTAACATGAACGTCCAGGGTAAATAGTGAGATATAAATCATATCATAACACATAAGAACATAATATTTGAAAATATCATCCTGTATATGAAATATTCATGATATCATGACATGGTATAAATCTAAAATTTTATAAGAATCAATGAACATAATCCCAAAAATTCTTAGAATAAGACATGAAATTTTTTTGGTGTAAACATAAGCATAGAAAATTATTTCATAATAGTCATGTATCATTTCCAAAACCATAATAGTTGACAAAATCCTTTACTAAACTGAGTTTACTCTTCATTTTAACCCTATATTACTAAACCAGAATTACTAGTCATTCCATAATTATATTAATGAACCAAATTTACTTGTCATTTAATTATTATCTCTCTTATGATATATGAATATTTACCCAATTAATTTAAAATAGATATAGGTCCCACCTAACTCATAATAAAATCATTCTAACATGTTCTACAAAAACATATATAATTCATTCTGGCATAACCCAAGGAATAAAATGGGTTTCTTAAACATCATTTTATCATAACATAATCGACGTTAAACAAATGGGTTTCATAAATATAATTCCATAAAAACATAAAAAAAAATAAGAATAATAGGTATATTATACTTAAATCATAACCCTATTTAATAATTCTATCTTATATAGAAAATAATTTTGATAAATCATTTGAAATTAATTCTTGAGGAAAATATCCTTTCTTCTTTAGAAACATTTTCTTTTCTCAAAACGCCATGAAATTTTAAAGGAAAAGAATTTATTTTAAAATAAACTTGAAATATTGTTAATAAATATTCATGAAAGTAAGGCATTATGATATTTTCAAAATCCATTCATTTTATATAAGTTAAAATAAAAATTTCTTCTTGAACTTTTTAAATAAAGTCAAAAAGTACCTCGTAAAGAAAACAAAAAAAGATTTCATTCACACTATTTAATAAAAATTCACAAATGGGTAAAATTTAATTTAATAAATTATAGAATAATAGAAAGAATATTTTGGAATATATATTTAGAAAATATGGATTTGGATGATAAATATAAACCAGATAATACTTATGTATAAACAATCTTGGATAATAATGAGATTATAATATTATCCCTTGCCAATTTATAATCAATCGAATCATATGACTCATAAAATAAGGAAAATTATATTCATATCAAAACCTTCAGGTTAATAATCATAAAAATATTCATTGGTATCATAAACACTACTCAAAATAAATAGGTGGTGTATAAGACATATGTCCCATAGAAATAAAAGTGAGACAAAATAATCCCTTACCTTAGGTCTGATATCCTTTATATGTATATGAACCTATGGTATAATGATTTAAATAATTTTATTCATTTATTCCAGAACCATTTTCATTTTATGATATCATTTATAATCGTATTACCATTATTTTATTAATGACATTATTACTCATCCATCGGGTATTAACTGCATTATTTTCTTATGCATGTTTTGTCAGATAAGTACTTGTTAATTTTATTAGTTTATAGTAATATCATTTCAATAATGATATTAATATAATATATACCATATTTTTTCCTTCAGTAAATTTATATAATCATTCTTTAATGGATATCATGTAAAAATAATCACATTGTATTGTGGAGATGGTATGTGGTACCTACGCATAAACGATGATATCATTCTCATAATTTTGAAATCGTATGGAATTGGATGGTATATATTTTGTTCCAGAATCCCTATCATGTTATATTAATCATATATATTTATTATTTCCATCATTATACCCATCTAAGTAAATTTTAGTGAAAAACATATTACACCACGACATAGATATGGTAAGCAGTATGTATGCACGCGTGGTGATTTCATTTTTTATAGGATATATAGAAAGAGGAATACGGTTTTTACATAATTATTATAACATGTAAGTATATAATTTATACTTTAGTTATTAATTTATAATGTAAAAAACTCATGAAGAGCAATTAGAAGAAAAAAGAAGTTTGAAAGAATTGATAGATGAGATTACCTATTCTTTGACGTGCTCCCTCTAGACATTCTCTAAAAGGTATTATAGTCGGTCTTTTGAGAATACTAGAACCTCTATAATGTAACTAGGGAAGTTTATAATGGAAATTTTTGGGGGATGGTCGATCTTGAAGGCTCAATGTGAAGTGAATGGGTGAGGGATGAGGTTCCCTTTTATAATTGAGGTGAGGGGTACTTTTGGGAGCTCCAAATATATTAATTCAATAATAAACTGAAACTGCATAAGAAACATCCAAAATGTACTCATTTAGAAGATTATATGAGATAAGTATGTAAACTCATCAACAATTAATTTTTAGACATTTTTTCATTTCATTTTGAACCTTATCATTTCGTTTTACTCTTAATTATTCTCTTTTAATTTTAACTGAGGTAACAAATTGTTCAATATTAAAATAGTTTAATTTTTACTTATTTGATTCCAGTGAGCCCATAAATGAACAATATAAAATATTTTAGAGTAAACCCTAATTATTTTATATTTTTGAAAATATTTTATTATTTTTCAATAATTTAATAATACATTATTTTGAAAAAATACCAATAGTGTCATTTTCACACTATTCATTTAATGTATTTCTAAAAATATCAAGATAATATGTTAAACTCAAAAAAATTATTATATCTCTAATAATAAAATATCATTTATAAATTTTTTTGTGTGTATTAATTATCCCAAATTATATTTTTTAGTATTTTTTTGTAACATTAATTTGATATTTCCATTAATAATTATTTATAATAATTATTCAGTAAAAATTATAAAAATACTATGATAAATATAAATTCTATATCTATCATAATAATACTTCTAGTATATTATATCTCCTGAAAAAATCCTACATTAAATTTTTTTTACTTATTAAAACTTGAATATGACAACATTAACATAAAATTAAATAAAATATTATAAGAGTCATAATATTTTCCTTATAGCAATAAATGGTCAATAAATTGCCCTTTGGATGAATAATTTCATGATATACACAAAAAATAATATTTTTTCAAGTATTTTTTGTATCTTAATGGAAATTATAATTTTAATAAAAATTATTTTATTGATTTTGTATCAATTAAATAATTTCCACATCATCAATGTATAATCCTTTAAGTAATTATTTATTTCATAAAAATTTCAACTAATTATCAAGATAAATAAAATAATTTTATCATTAAAATGATTATTTATAGTCTATTTTAGCTTCTTTATAAGCTTATTTTAAAAATAAAAAATATATTAAAATTTGAGAAGATATATTTAAAATATCTTCAAATAAAATATATTGAATGTCCTAATCTCATCCAAGTAGCATCCAAAATCTATAATTTCAACACAAGAATGTTTTAGGTCAAAAATAACTCATCCAATCATATTATTATAAGTGTTAAGGTAATTTTATAATATTATATTTACCCTTAATTACATGATTTTTATTTTTATATTACTAATAAAAATTACTAAAGTTACTATCCATAATACCCAAATATAAAAGAATTATATTTATATAATTTGGTCCTAATGATTGAAAATATAGAATAAATTTTTAAAACTTAAAAATACAAAGTTTTAGGAATTAATTTAAAATTAATCATGGTTTTGGAATGAAAAAAATGTTTTTAAAAGATAAAACATTGCAAAAGATTTAAATGTTTCTACATCAAAATTATTGCTAAACATAATCCCAATGACTAAAAACTTAAAACATATCATAAAAATATCAAAAAAACATAAAAAGTAAATTTTTATACCCAGATTCAAAATAAGTTGTTTATTTTGTTAAATAAAATATATAATATGTCAAAAATATATTTAAAATGGGTGATTCATCAAAAGGAGGAAAAACTGTATTTTGTTTTAAATATGTTTTTATCCAAAAAATGAAATTTTTCTTATATCATATCTTGAAAACATGTAAGACTAATTTTAAATAATATATTTAATGTAGTAAATATTTATTAAAAAATAAAATCCTTACAGAGTTATTTTATTATTTTATAAACTCGCTTATTTTCATTTAAATAGTTTTTTAAAAGAAAGTTTATATTGTTCATACTGGCCAATATAATTACTAGGTTATAAGGTAAAATAATAACATTTAGTTTTTCACTTAAAATCGGTCTTACATGAAATGAATTCTATCAGAATAAATTTAAATTTTTTGTAACACAAGACAAGCATTGTGTTGTGTATAACGCAAGCTAAGTCAGTGTTGTTTGTAGCACAAGCTTATCTTGGTGTAGCGTACAACACAATCCATAAAATAAATTTAAAAATTATCATAAAAATCTCAGGTTTTTATAGTAAATATATGTAAAGACAGTATTTCTCTATAGATATTTATAGGAATAAATTTTCATGTAGCAACCTTTTGTTTTAAAGGATCAGTAGAACAATGACATTGTGTGAAAGTTGAATAGAATTATATGTGGATTAAAACAAGTACCATGATAATGGAACTTGAATTATGGTGCATTTAGGGTTGAAAAAGTTTTCAAAAGTATTAATGAATAACATTTTTTTACTATAATGAATTTAAGGAAAATAGTTTCATCATGTCGCTCTTGTACATGGATTATATACTTTTAGTGGGTTTAGAAATAAATATGATTAAGATGTTTAAGGATAAGTTTTCCATAAGTTTTGAGATGAAGTATATTAGTTTAGATAAAAAAATATTGGGGATAATGATTTAGTGAGATATAATAGTCAGAATTTGTGTGTTTTATTAGATTTATTACATCTGAAAGATTATCTGGAGGTTCAAGGTGTACATATGTAATATGGTCTAAACCCTTCTCATCAGACACTTCAAGATTTCAAAATAGTAGTCTAAAAAGTGATAGTACAATGAGAACTTGGTGGAAAAGGTTATAATTTAATCATTAGTTATATATATGATGCACTCTAGGGTATTAACTCCTTTAAACATTTCATATACAGTTGATGTTTTCAACCACTTCATGTCCAATATATAAAATAAACACTCAGATGTAATGAAATGGATTATGTAGTATATCAAAGTAATGAAATATATATCCTTATTCTTTGGGATAGATGATAATTTAGATGGGTATATTGATCTATGATTTGGGATAGATTTAGATTCCCATAAGAGTATAACTGGTTTTTTACATTCAATGGAATAATATGGAGCTTCATTTCAAGTATAAATGCCCCGACCCCAGTTTCTTAGAGACAAAGTCCACATTATTACATTGGAAATAGATATAATCAATCACATACCAAATTAATTCATATTTTAGAAGTCTTGGTAAACTATATGCATACTTGAAATTCACATTACATTTTAAAACATAAAATACACAAAATTATTTCTTCTAAAATTCCATTATTCCTTATATTTTATCACTAGATATCAATCATAAAAAATATACTAGGATACTGAGGAAAATAAAATAGAATAAAGGGGTGGAACCAAATGCTTGGTAATGATAATATTATAATGTAATCAATCATTAATAAATAATAATAATAAATTTTATAAGGTAAATAACTGGAATGCATGAAATTTAATCAATAAAATAAGCATAATATGGAAAAAATGTT
Source organism: Viscum album (assembly GCA_963277665.1). Classification (NCBI taxonomy): domain Eukaryota; kingdom Viridiplantae; phylum Streptophyta; class Magnoliopsida; order Santalales; family Viscaceae; genus Viscum; species Viscum album. Next base: position 35,558,584 of record OY728157.1, on the reverse strand, counting down.
GATCAAATAAATTCATATAAATAATCACATAAGCTTAAAATTCTCCTTGGATATTCTAACTAATGAAATAATAACCTAGAAATAATATATCTCATAATGAATTACTTTTTAATTTTAGTAATCTGAAATATACTCTCAATACCTTTCAAAAGATAGTTTAAATTTGTGGGTAGAAACCCATATAATTTGGAAAAGTTATTTATCTCATGCGACCTGTCAATGAATTTAGGGGATATATATAACCATTCCCCACCCATCACTTACTATGTAAAATGAACTCCTCATATTAATTGGGTAAAATTTAATAAATATAAACATTTGTATTGAAAAAATAACATATGAAATTTCAATACTTACCCAATCAAATAAATATAATCATATGTCATCTAGTGTAATATAGTGAACGGTAATAAAATTATATATCCTAAATAAAATTGATCACAAACCATCCAAAAAAATATGGATGATATCGATATAACATATCCCCATTAGATCAAACGTACAATAAATTATTGAGGTCATTTAAGAATATAAATAACATATAAATGTCATTAAAAACGTTTTTTAGGAAAATAAACTTTTCAAATTGAAAATCCTTTTAAAAATCATTAAAAAACTATTTTCAAAATATTTATTTAAAATAAAATTTAAAAACATGTAAAAAATATTTAAAATATTGACTGGTCATGATTTTGGAAAAAAAATTCATTCCAAACATGTTAAAAAAATATTCCTTTCACATTTTCAGCAAAAGCCAAATGATCCTCGTCCTAAAAATGACATGCAGCTTCCTTTAAAAAAACTTATAAAAATTAAAAATGGGTAAAAAATTATTTAATAAATCATTTCTAAAATGATCAAACATTTTTGAAAATATTTTTAAAAATCATGGATTTTGATGAAAAAAGATTTTCAATTGAAGAGAGAAATAATGTTGGATTTTCTTAAAATAGTTTTATCAATCATCATTAGTACCAAAGAGTGGTAAAATGGTACTATTTGTTAGAAAATTTCATGAATAACCATATTATATTTAATTTTATTGTTTTTATAGTATAAATATAAAATAAATCCCTCAATAGTGACTTAAACAAAAAACAATCCCAAATGATAATGAGATTGTGAAATAAAGCCTTACCACTTTGGTATCTTTTTAATAATCAGCCCCAAGAAAGAAATAGCATCAAACGAAAATTTAAATACCATGAAAATAAATATATTAATGATATAAAATATTAAAATGGTTAGTATATGCACCACACAATAGAATAAGCGGTGAATATGGCGTATGTCTCATGGAAGTAAAAGTGAGACGAGAAACTCTTACCTAAGATTCGACTTCCTTCATATGTGTCTAAAATTCATATATAATAAGTATATAATTATTATAAATATATTAAAAAACCTTAATCATATATCCCATACCTTATATGATTTACTTATTTTATTTTATTACTCATTTATTATCAATTCTTTGTTAAAATCACTATTTCAGTTGGTAATTGCTTTATTTTTCAAGTATATTTTGGTTCGTTAATTTTAGTTCTTTTAATTTGATCATGGTTACATAATATCTAATTGTTAAAATTGATATAAATATAATATAAAATCATTATATATTTATTTATAGTACTCTATTAATGTTATAGATAAAAAATGGATTGTGCAATTAAGGTAGACGGTTTGTCATATGTATGCATGAACGTTGTTTCCTTTTTTCTTAATAGATCGAACAAAAGAAAAATAAATGTAAATTCACATTTTAAGAATAATTATTAGTTTATATTTATCATATATAATAATATAATGAATCCTTATTACCATCCATGAAAAAAAACAAGAAAAACATTTCCCATCACAACAAGGAGGCGATTCTCCACACGTAAGCACAACGACATTATTGTTTTTCAATAATTTGGAAGGTAAGAAATTATAAGTGATATTATATTTCCAGATGTATTTTTGGATCATAAATATAATATATATTCATTAACATTAACCTTACATGTAACACCATGATTTTTTTATCAAATATTTCTCTTAAAATAATTTTATTACTGGGATATATTGTGTTGCATAAACCGAAAATATTATATGTCTATTATAACCTAGCCTTTAAATTTTCAGTAATTAATATGAATAAATAATTTATGAAATAAATACAATGGTTCAAATTAATATAAGTTTATTGATAAGTACATAGAAAATTATAAGATAATTTTTTTGTAAAGTCGTTTTATTATTTGAAAATATGTTTTCTTCAACAGTGACTTTTTCATCTTTTTATGAGTTAATATTGATTTCTAAAAGTTCTTTAAAATTTATTTTTAAAACAAATTTATTTTTTTAGTTCTCCATGTTAAAATTATCTTAAAATTATTTTATATAATTTTCTAAAAACATTTATTTTTTTCAATGAATATTGAAAATACTATTTTTTATTGAAAATAGTATATTTTAAATTCATTATATGGTAAAATTATGTTTTTTATTAGTTTTAAAATTCCATTAGTTAATTTTTATTTAAAATAATCTAATTATGTTTTTTAAAATTATTTTATACAAGAATTTATTATAAAAACATTTATGTTTTAAAACAGTATTTTTCTAGAAAACACTATTTTCATGGAATTTTTTCATCTTTATTTTAAATTAAATTATGAAAATTTGGGGTTTGAATTTTTAAAAATGGATTCATAAGATCCAAATTTATTGATTACTTCCCTTTAATTTTTTGAAAATATTAATAGTAACCTTAATAATTCTTGTCACCATAGTAAAGAGTAAATTGGGTAATTTGTGTTAAAAATAATATGGTAAGGACTATAAAAAGACCCAAAAATGAAAAAAATTATTTTAGTGATATAATTCGACCATTAATACCTAATAATATAATTTTTTTTAATGGGCACTTTTTTGTGAAAATAAATTATATAATATTTGAATCAATGAAAGTTAGAGAATGTCACTTTCTTTGTCTTAAATTTCTCGTATGGGTCCACATAGAAAAAAAGGTAGGTTTTGAATGCATATTAAAGTCCATTTTATACTTAATAAACATAATTTTGTGAAATAAATTTATTTTTAAATTTTTAGACCACATAGATGAGATTATGATATTTATAATATTTTATTTAATAAAAATTTAAAAATGTCACATTCATGTTTTAATTTATTTTATCATTTTTAATATAGTATCAACCAAGATATATCTTTGATCATAAATATATTTTTTAAATATAAAATTTTTTTCAACATCATTTTAATTTATTTATTTTTTTAGTGAATAAATAATTACCTTAAATACATACACAACGCTGATGCAATAATTATTTCATTAATGGGAATTTCAAGTAAATGTTATCAAAAAATATTAAAATAAATATAATTTGAAATAATAATGTGATAAAATAATTTTAATGATTAACTTTACATCTTAGTGATATAATAAGATATTTTTTATAAAGTTAAAATTATTATATTGATATTTTTAAAATCCCAAGTAATAAATAGTGTCAAAATTGACACTAGTGATATTCAATCAAAATAATATTTTATTAAATTATTTAAAAATAATAAAATATCTTCAAAATAAAGTATAATTATAATATTGTATAAAATTTCATAAATTGATCTTATGGTCCATTTTAAATCATATAAGTAAATATTTCAACCTTTTAATAATGAAAATTTGGTTACTATAGTAAAAATTAAAAATAGGTAAACTGAGGATTAATCAAAATGATAAGGTTTAAAATAATACCAAAACATGACTAAAATATATTTTTTATGACAATAAAACCATATAATATATTATCTTCTATTCCATTTCCATTTTGTCAGATTTGGATAAAAATGAATTTATTCTAATTTAATCCATTGAGAAATTCCAAAAGTGTCCCTCACCTCTTTTATAAAAGGACACCTCCTCCCTCACTTTTTATCAACATTATGAGCCTTAAATATTGACCATAATATTTCTATTTATCTTATAAAATTCCCAAATCACATTTTATATGTGTTGTTCTTCTCAAAATATCATCCCGAGTGTCCCTAAGAGGATATCTAAAGGAAGATCGTCGAAGAAGAGGTAATCATCTTTACCGACTCTTACAAGTTTATTTCTTCTTATAATTCCTCTTAATATTATTTTTTATATTTTAAATTCATAAATCCAATATAATATATATTCTGATATGTTATTATTATTATGTTACAACCATATTCCACGTTTTATCCAACCTATAAAAAACGAAAGCACGACGTGTGCGTACATATGGCTTACCGTCTCTACATCGTGGTGTAATCTATCGTTCGTCATCGTGTTAATCGGATGGTTATAATGATGGAAATAATAGATATATAAGATAATTTTAACTTCATATTAATTATGGAAAAAGATTAATATACAATCCACTTCCTTCCCCTTTCACCATTAAGGGAATGATATCGTCACTCGCGCGTATGTAAGGCCTACCGTCTCCACGATGTGATGCGGTTCATTTTCCATGATACCATTAAATAATGATTATATAAATGTATATAATGAATAAATATGATATATATTACCTTAATATCATTATGTATATTATTGAACTATTTCATATGTATAAGAATTGTGACTTATATGGTAGAATATGCATAGGAAAATGAGGCAGTTAACACCTAAAAGAAGGGTAATAATGAAATATTATTAACAAATATGTGATAAAATGATATTAAAAATATGAATATGGTTCTAGTATAAATTATTAACATTATTTAAACCAATATAAAGTAGTTTTATATACATATGAATGAAATTAGACCTAAGGTAAGGGTTAATTTCAAAATCTCATTTTATTTGTGATTGTTTATATGTAAGTATCTACTAAGGAATATTTCTGTTTGATGTCCATGTTTCCTAAAAATATTTATTCTATTATTCTAAAAAAATTAAAATTTATTTTTACCAATTTGTTAATTTTTACTAAACATTTTCAAAGGAGTCTTTTTTCATTTTCCAAATGAGGTTCTATTTGACTTTTCTGGAAAAAATATGAAAGAAATGTTTTTTAAACTTATACAAAATGAACATATTTTTTCAATTTCATGACTCCTTAGAGACTTTAAGATTACTTTATAATATTAAAAGTTTATTTTAAAAAAAATTATAATTTTTTGGCTTTTAATAAAATCAAAACTAAAAGGATATTTTCTTCAATAATTATTTCAAGTGATATTTCAAAAAAATCCATATAAGATAGTATTATTTAATTTTATTTATTCTTTATTAGGGATATTATAAAAGGATACCATTCTTATTTTTTCTATAAAGGGTTTATTTTTATGATCTAATGAAGTTTTTAAATTCTGTTTCTTTTCCATAAGTCATGTTATGATTAAATGTTTATGAGACCCATTTCTTTTTATGGTTTTGATATGATGAATAAATTATGTTCTTATGGAACACTTATATATGGTTTTAATTGTGTGATGGTTAGTACCTATATGTCCCTCTAATTCATCGGTTAAAGATTTATATCTCATGAGATAGAAAGGGATGGAATGAGGAGTGAACTTTGATCAGTAATAAAAGGATGTAAGGGGAAGTGAACCTAGTTCAACAACACAAGGATAGAATTGCGAGTGAACCCAGTTCAGTAAAGGAATATTTCTACTATGATGGTATTTTAAATGTGAATCAACTAATATATAAATGATTTTCTATTCTTAAGTTTATTCCACAATTCCATGTCTTATTTTATTCTCTCATGGAACATGTTCATTAATTCTTTATAAACTTCTATGATTTATTCCATGAATCAATATCAAGAAATTTGATATGAATGATATAATTTTATAATGTTTTTTATGTTCTTATGCGTTATTTTTATATTTTGATTGATATATTCCTTGTTTATCCCTACTAAGTATCTTTATTTTCCAAATGATATAAAGAAAGGTATTAAGTATGATAAGTCAAAAAGTGTTCTAGTTATAACGAAATAAGTGGGAGATGATGTAGATGTGTTTTAAATCAGTTTTTTATGTTTCCATGTTTCAAAAAACACTAAACCTATATAGTTTTGGCATTGATTTTTTATGTTTTGTTATGAATATTCTTCAATTCAGATGTATTATCTATGTATGAAAAGTATGGGACATTATAGTTGGTATGAGAGAAATGATTAGTTAACCTTGCTAAACTAGGATAATGAACCTTAGTAAGAACCCTAATGATAAGTCTAAGTATAGGATACAATCATAGAGTTTTGGTAATGATCATGAATAACCTATGATTAAACCTAATGTATCAAAAATTAAAATTTTATAAGTACTTTCCATTGATTATGTAGCATTCCCAGTATGATTAGTGTTTCTCACACTATGATTTTTGGTTTTAGGTAATGGTTGGAACCTGAAAGAACCACTTTAATGTAGAATGTGATGTGAAATGAAATGATTTTCCTCCTGAGAAACAAAATTTTATGGGATCTGGAATGAAATATCTTATTGTTATGATCACACAACTTTCTCAAGCTGTGAAGCATAATGGACCTCCAAATGAGAAAAGGAGGTAAAAAAAATCTCTTGATTCCTTTATGAGGTATCATCCACCTTATTTCAGTGGGTCTTCTAATAAACAAGTGTAAGAATAATGGACAATTACCACCAAAAATAAATTTTTGGTTCTCCAATGTTCAGAACAAGAGAAAGTTGTTTTGGAAATCTATCATTTGAAAGATGAAGTGGATAAATGGTGGAATATTATTAAGAATATGAGACAATGAGATGGAATGGACTCCATGGAATAGGAAAATTTCAAGAACATATTTTTTAATAAGTAATTTTCATGTATTCTTCATACAAATATAGAGAAGGTGTTTCTTATCTTACGAAAAATGATGATGAATTTGTTGGTACCTTTGAGGAAAATTTTACCAAACTTGAAAGTTCTTCGAAAATTATCGTAGAACCTAAAAGTAAGTTTGATTGATTATTTAGTGGCTTAAAACCAAGTCTCTAAAGGGCATTATCCATATGAAACTTCATTATCTATGAAGAAATCATTCGATGTGATCCCAAGGTTGAGATAGAAATTATATTCACCCATTAATATTATGGGTTTGATAAGAAGAGAAAAAATGGAATTCAAGGGAAAATATAAAATCCATGTTAAAAAGAATATAAACATTCCATTATACTCAAATTGTGGAAAGAAACATGGAGTAAACTCTCTTAAGGGGGATAATAAATATTTTAAGTGTGGAAGATAAGGTCATCGAGCAATTGATTGTCAATGTGATGGTAAGAAGTTAACTAATGATGTAAATAGAGAAACAGACTACACAAAATGCACCTTCCACACTTCAATTCTTCAAATATAGTTAAAATTGGAAATACTCTAACCAATTAAAAAATATGAAGGCTATATATGATGATAGACATCAACGACCTCTTTAGGCCAAAGAAAATGGAAAATCGCATGTGATCTCCACTGGAGAAGTTGCGAATTAAAATGAGGTGGTGAAAGGTACACTTATTATCCACTCTATGGAAGACAATGATGTATTTCATTCTGAATCCACCAAATATTTTATTTATAATAAATTTTCTATTGGTATCATCATATAACCTCAACAACTAAATGTTGGGTTTTCTATGAAAACTCTTAATGGTACAAGGGTAACATTACAAGTTTATAATTATTCTTTGGTTGAATTTTTCATGAAATTGCATCATATAAATCACATTATTCTCTCTATATTTGAATTTTAAGAGATTATTATCATGTATTTTCTTTCTCTCTATGGATCCCATGTTAATTACTGAGGAAGAATGTAACATTTTATATTTTGATTGAATCTATGATCATATATCGATGCAATTATAAATATTAACTTATAATTGAAATTACTTATATCTTTTGGGTATTAATTTATATAAAATAAGGTTATCTATATCATATGGTTGGGGAGAAACTCACCATCGCAAAAACACCTATTGTATAGGAGTTTTTCGACGTATTTCCAGAATAATTTTCTATTCTTCCACTAAATTGTGAAGTTGTGTTTTTCGTAGAACTCATACATGATGATATTATTACTTCAAAGTATCGTTATAGAATGTCCCCAATTGAGATGTAGTAATTGAATAAAAAACTCCCAAAGAATCTTGATGAGGGATTTATTTCCCTAGTGTATCACCTTGGATTGCACCTATTCTGTTTGTTAAGAAGAAATATGGATCAATGTGACTCTTTATTGTCTATCGGGAACTTAACAAGATCACTATCAAGAAAAAATATCATCCCCTGTATTGATGAGTTATTTGATCAACTATGCAGAGCTCAATAATTTTCCCAGATTGATGTTCATTCTGGATATCATCAATTGAGGTTTGAAGAAGTTTTATATACCCAAGATGGAATTATGTACAAGTTATGGACACTGTGAATTTTTAATAGTGCTATTTGGTCATACTAATTCCCCTACTATTTTCATTGATTTAATGAATTCAGTATTTAATAACAATCTTGATTAGTTTTTGGTATTATTTATAGAATATATACTTGTCTATTCAAAAATGAAGGAATAACATGAATATCACTTTAGGATTGTACTGAGGACCGTGAGAAAAAAGAATCTTTATGAAAAATAAATAAATTTTTAATTTTTAATTTAGAAAATTTCATTTTTGGGTCACATAATCTCAAGAGAGGGTTTATATCTAGATCTATCAAAGAAGGAAGTTATTTAATGTCAGACTAAACTAACAAAGATAACTGAGATATGATTTTTTCTTGATTTGTCTTGATATTATTGAAGTTTTGTGAAAGATTTATCACTATTATCTAATCTTCTTACCAAGTCGACTCGAAAAAGAGTTATGTTTATATGAACAAAGTAATGTGAAGAAAATTTCAAGGATCTGAAAAGAAGGTTAGTTAGTGCACTTGTTCTCACACTACCCTGTAGTAGAGAAAGGTTTTTAATCTTTAGTGATGTATCAAATAAGGAGATAGGATTTGTTTTAATGAAAACTTATATAATTACAGCTTATGTCTCACGAAAATTAAATATCCATGTGCAAAATAACCAAACTCATGATTTGAAGTTAGTTGTGGAAATGTTTTCATTGAATATATAGAGGCATTATCTATATAGAGAAAGGTATGACATATATATTGATCTTAAAATTCTAAAGTATATTTTCACTCAAAATTAGATAAATATGTTCCAAATAAAATCATTAGAGTTTATTAAATATTATAAATTCTCAAACCATTACCATCATGGGAAAACAAACAAGGTGGAAGATGATTTGAGTCAAAAGAAGAATGCTAGGCTATTTATGATGAGGATCACAAAAGATCCACAATTTTTTTATTTTCAAAGGATGGATCTAGAAATATTAAAGGAAGGGGAGAATATTATCTGGCTCAAATTAATGTTCAACTATCTATACAAGTGAAGATTAAGGAGGCACGTCAGAAAGATGTATAAGAGAAAAAGATGGTGAGAAATGTTCCTGAGTTAAACTTTATTATGACAGAATAATAAGGTTCAGGAACTGTGTTTGTATCTATCCCATATCAGATTTAAAGAATAATCTATTGGATGGGGCTCATTGTTCATCATTATCTATTCATCCTAGAAGCACCAAGGTGTATAGATACCTGAAAGAGTATTTATAGTGGTATGGCATTAAGAGAGTTATTGGAGAGTATATTTCTCCGTGTTTGTTTTGTTATGGCTAAGAGACATAATTCAAAGAGGATGTTACAACCATTACTCATACCAGAATGGAAATAGGAAAACGTACCTTGGATTTTATTAATATACTTCCCAAAAAATCTAAAGGACATAATGCTATATGGGTTATAGTTTATCACATTATGAAATTATCACACTTCATTTATTTTTAAATTATTAATCATGTCGGGAATTTAACTTATAGATTAGAGCTTCCACTGAATCTCTTTCAAGTTCAAGAAGTGTTCAATGTATACCTCATGATGAAGTACATTCTTGATCCTTAATTTAAACTAATCTCATAATTTATACTGTAAGAGAAAGATATTTCTTATAAATAACAACTGATAGAGATTATGGATCATAGATAAAAATACCTATGAAATAAGACCACTCATTTGGTTAAAGTTTTATGAAGAAACAATCAATTAGAGGAATCTACGTGGGAACTTGAGGATGTGATGAGGTAGAGGTACTCACATATTTTTGTATTGAATTGGATACTTTTGAGGATGAAATTCATTTTAAGGGGTATATAATGTACCATCTATATAGTTTTTATCAAATATTTATTTTTAAATAATTTTATTTCTTTGATAGCTTGCATTGCACGAAGTGTAAAATATTATATGTTCATTATAACCTAGCCCTTAAATCGGCACAAATTAATATTAATAAATATATTATGTAATATATATAAAGGTATACATTAATATGATTATATAGGTAAGTTCATAAAAAATGATCACACAATTTTTTAGTAAAGTCATTTTATCATTCAAAAATACATTTTCTTCACAAATGAGTTTTTATTATTTTTAAAAGTGAATATTAAATTATATAAGTTCTAGGAAATTTATTTGAAAAGATGAATTTCATTTTTGAATTCATAATTTCAAAATTATCTTAATGTAATTCTATATAATTTTTTAAAAATATTTATTTTTTCAAAGGAATAATGAAAATATTGATTTTTATTGAAAGATGAATTTTATTTTAAAGTATTGACGAGAAAAAATTATATTTTTTATCAGTATTAAATTTTAACAAGTTCATTTTTATTTAAAATAATCCAATTTTGGGTTTTTAAAATCATTTTATACATGAATTTGTTACAAAAAATTGTTTAAAAGGGGATTTTTTTTGTAAAAAAGTTTTCATGGAATTTTTTCAAATTTATTTTAAATTAAAATTTTCAAATTCGATGTTTTGAATTTTGAAAAATGGATTCAAGAGGTAAAATTTTATTGGATAGGTACCTTGTATTTTTTTCAATATGAATAATATCATTGAAAAATTTTGTTACTATGGTAAAGAGTGAGTTGGGTAACTTAGGTTAAAAATAAAATTACAAGGACTATAAATTGACCATAAAACATTCCCAAATTTTATTGGATGATGTTAATTCAACCCTGAACACCTAAGGATTGAAATTAAGTTTTTTAATGGACACTTTCTCATGAAAATTACTTATATAATATTTAAATCCGAGAAAGTCATAAAATGTTACTTTCTTTGTCTTAAATAACCCTTATGTGTCTATATGGGGACAAAGATAGGTTATGAATGAATATAAACATCCATTTTTACATTATACAGATATTTTAAGGATATAAATTTATTTTTGAATTTTTTGACTACATTGATAAGATTATGATATTTATAATATTTTATTTTATAAAAATTCAATGATGTCACATTCATGATTTAAATATTAAATTATTTTAAATATATGATTAACCTATAGATATTGTAACACCCTAATATTTTGTGATTATTTTTATTTTATTTAAAGGAATTTATTTTCAATGATGTATTTCATTACACTAATTCAAATATTCCATTCATATGGAATTGACCTCACTTAAGCTATACACAACACTCAGTTTCTATTAAAACATCATTTCATTATTATAATTATTTAAATGAGATAATTATAACCTAGATGTTAAAATTAGTAATATGAATATTAATAACTACTCTTCATATATTATTTAAAATGGTTTACCATAAATAAAACATATTTATAATGAAATATATATTTTTTTGAAGTCTTTATAAGTTTTAAAATAATATTTTATTAAAGAAACTACTTTTTATGTCCTTCTATGAACAATATTAAAATTAATTTTAGACACTAATAGAAATTTAATTTGATAAATTAAACATAATTTTTTAATTCATAATTTTGAAATTATATTATGCATAATTTTTGGGATTTTTCTGAGAAACTTCATTTTTTGGTGAATAGTAAAAATTACTGCAATTTAGTTAAAAACAACTTTTTGGTTTAAATAATGATTACTATTATATTATAATTAAAATTGGGTTTTAAAGTAAAAATACATATATTATGAATATATTAATCCAATTTATTTTATTGGGGTCATTTTTTATATTGAAATTAGATATAAAAAGTTATTGAACTTTTGAATGTTTTTACTTTAAAACCCCACTTTCTCTCCACGTTTGTGATATTAGCGTTAATCTTAATTTTATTTACTTATGTGATTTGAATTTTGAAAAATGGAAATACAAAAATATAAGTAGTATGATATTTTTCGTCTAACAACATTAAATTCATTTTTGACCAAAAAGAATAATGAAAGTGGTTAAAATTAATCGCAACGATTAAGGTTAGATTAAACATAATTTGGGACTAAACCTTAACATTAAGGACCAAAATGACCTATAAACTTATAAAAAATCCATTTTATAACAATAATTAAACCATATCCCATATGTTTTAGAATTTTATTGGTTGTTTGGGTATTATTAAAAAGAAGTTCCCAATATAAAAGGTTAATTAAGGAAAAAATAGAAAAAGGTAACTTTATTTACCTTTAACATTTATAAAACATTGAGAAATGTAAAAAACATCATATTTTAGGTTATACATATCATTTTTAAACAGAAATTATTTATTTTATCTTAATAATTTATCAATAATTTTTATAGATTATTTAGTCACTTAAAATGCTTATGAAACGTCGACTTTGTGATTATTTAGTTAATAATTAACCAAAATAAATGATTCTATAAATGTTAAAAGTGAAGTGAATTGATTGAATTATTGTATTTAATTGTTTTTTAAGTTTAATACATCATTTTAAACATCTATAAACTTTATTTATTTGAATTTAAATATTATTTTGATATTTTAAAATAAAAATTAAATAAATAATTTCCAAATTGATATTATTGTTATTTTATAATAAATGATATTTAATTAAATTTTTTAAAATTAATAAAAAACTATATTCTTCCAAGTTATTTTTAAGGGTTTAAAATATTAAATATTTTCTTTTATTGTACATATTGATCTTTTATTATTAGCATATTGACCCATGTTTTATAAAAACATTCTTAGTACGGTTTGGTTTTAAGCAGTTTTTTGTGCGACACAAGCATTTTTTTTAAAAATTAATTTACAAAACACATGATATTTTTATTTTGAGAATTAGTCATAATATTTATAATTAATTGGATATATATTATATAATAAATCTTTCTTTATTTCAGTATTCATTGTTAAATTACATATGTTAGAAAACTAGATGCTTTAATAAAAACCAAAATAATAAAATTGGGGAATGATAGAAGTTAACAAACAAAATTTTTAAAATAAACATATTTTTGTGTGGTGTAGATTTCTTTTGACCATAATCTCACATTACATAATTATTTATCCATTTTGGAGGGACATTAAGAAAAGGATACCTCTAATTTTTGAATACCTTTTGGTATTTACAAAAGTCCCACTCACCCTTCACTGTAAAAAGGAAAGCACTCTACCCCTTCCTCACACCACTCAAGCCATATTTTCTCATCCAAAATCTTCCCAAACAGTCTCCTAAAATCCCTCCATTATTCCTTAAATAATTTCTTTTGGAAGTATGCAATCTAAGTATCCCTTTTGGTAGAAACCAAAATGAGTTACCCGATTAAGAGGTAATGTTTTCTCTCAAGCCCCTTTATTTTATTTTCATTCTCCACCCCCTCCACTCTCTTTATTAAATTATTGTGTAACAAAACTAGTATCCTCAATATAATAGGATATTTTTATTCTATGTATTAAACCTACACTTACACACACCTCCATCTAATGGGTAATGAACATACAGTTTTTGTGTATGGGGAACTACTATCTCATTGAATGATAATTGTTCATTTTTCCTTTATCGCCTCTCATGGTGGAAATTATGATGGAAAATATGTTTAAATATTTTTTATATTATATTTATTATTTTTTTAATGTTATTTATTTCTTTTTAAAACACATATCTCTTAACATTCCATTTTTTGTCAATATTATAATTTTTTTGAGGAGGTGTGGACTATAGCACCCTCAAAGCGATGTGATTCGTTCATACACTACTTGGAATGTATTAAGTATGAGTTTAGTGAATATATATGATATATAAGATATTTTAAAAATATTATTATAATTATATTTATATATATAATCATAAATTTCTTTTAAATTTTTTCTTTCAATATGACAATTAAATGGAAATAGCGTTCATGCGTGGGTACGGCTTACATTATCCATGAATGGTATATTTTGTTTCATAATTATATATTATATGGATAAAAATAATAAAAATATAAGGAATATAAATTATATTTAAATAATTTTTTATATTTTGGAATCATGATATAATTATAAGGACCGAAGATATAACAAAGACACATGTGAAGAACAAATAATATATTACCCGAAGTGAAACCTTAACATAAGATTGTTAACAAGATTGTAATATAGGTTCATAATAAAACCATATATGGTATTAGATATAATAATGCGATCATGTAAAATATTTATAAAAAATTTATATTTATTATAATTTTTTTTCAATGAGTATGAAAAGAGTCAAGATACAGGGTAATGGAATTTCATTTCACTTTTTATTTCTATGAGATACATCCTTTATTCAACACCCATTCCTTTTGTGTGGTGTGTATACTGAAAATGGATGTTTTTTATGATTCATATACGTAAATTTATAGGTATCTACATATTCATTCTGTGATCTTTATTTCATGGGATTAATGTTTCAAAAGTTACCAAATCGGTAAAGTAATTTTGTCTCAAATTTCCTTCTTTGGGACACATGTTTTTTATGCGCTTATGTTCTTTAACAAAGTGTATATGATTCCAATTAAAATGATATATAATGAATCTACTTTTCATTATATTTTATTTTTTATGTAAGTTCATTTTCTTATATGAATAGTATGATCCCATGTAACCAAGTGGTAATAGTTTATTGAAACAATATCATCATTTTTCAAGATTTTTTATGTTTATACTTCCTTTGATGAAATATTATGATCCATATCTTAAGAACTCTCATTATTTTTATTATTCCCTGATTATTAATTATATATTCAAGTATTGGTTATATTATTTCACTCTTCGGTATATAATATAGTTAATAAAATGTTTCTAAGAAATCCTGACTTTACCCTCTATTCAGTCAAAAATATGTGTTCCTTTAAAACCATGTTTTCTAAAAAGGGTTTCCAAGAATATTATACTAATATACGATGATAATTAAAATAAATTTTTACTATTTTTTCTTGTATAAATTTTTTTAAAGGAATATGCTTGTTTCTTTCTGAATGAGGCATTTCTCTAAACTTTTTACTGTGAAAAAGGATTATTCTTTTCACCTCGTACGACATGTACAAATTTACCCGCCCATAAATTATTTAATGCATTTTTTTCTTTTAAAAGTTTAATTTTTAAGATTTTTTTTAAAATAGATTTTCAAGGAAATGTTTTTCCAGAGGTTTTCAAGATTCTTTTATAAGTTTTTAAGGAAAATGTTTTTAAAAAGGTTTTATATCTTAAAGAAACTTTTCAAAGAAGAAAGGATATTTACCTCACGAAATGGTTTCAAAATATCCATCCAAGTTATTTTCCATCTAAGATAACATCCATTGATTTTACTCGTGCTCTTTTAGTATATTAATCAAAGGTTCCATTCATATTCTTTCTTAAATGATTTGTGTTTTTATGGATTGATTCTTAAGACACTTGTTTTACTTCCATAGGTTTTATTATTTTTAAACCCGCTTATTTTCATGGGTTATTTTTTACTAAATTTATTATGAAACCTATCTATTTTCATAGGTAATGATGTGATTAAATTTTAATTATACCATTTCATTTCACGGGTTATGATTTGATAAAACTTATCTCTTTTTATGGGTTATGATATGATGAAAATTTAATTATCTTAAAGAACATGTATGAATGAATTTTTTATGGGTGGGACCTATATCTACCTTAAATGGATTGGGTAATGATATGTTGTATATGAGTTAAAAGGTTACATGGGTTTTATCCCAAGCCCAAAAATAAAAGGTAGATGGTATTTAGCCTAATATTAAAAGGAAGAGAGTACACGGGTTGTAGACCAAGCCCGAAAACAAAAAGGTACATGGGTTATAGTCTAGGCCTAGAATTAATAGGGTACACTAGGTGTAACCTAATCTTGAAAACAAGAAGGTATATGGGTTGTAGCCTAAGCATAAAAGTAATAGTGCACACTGGTTGTCATTCAAGCCTAAAAACAAGAAGGTACATGGGTTGTATCCCAATCCTAAAAGTAAGAGGATACATGGGTTATAACTAAATCCTGAAAATAAGAAGTTACATGGTTTGTAGCCCAATCCTAAAAGTAATAGGGTACACAGGTTATATCCCATGACGAAAAATAAAAACATACATGGGTTGTAGCCCAAGCCTAGAAGTAAGAGGGTACACGGGTTGTTAGTCTAAGCCCAACATTGGTATATGGGTGGTATCCCAAGCCTAACATGTTTTAAAGGTCATGGTTGGTAGCCTTGACATAAGATTTTATATTCTTTTATGAATGAACAAAATTCCATGTCATGTTCTTATGTTTTGATTTCATGAATTATGCTCTTAATTATCTTATGATTTATGTCTTATGAAATTAAGATCTTTATTATGATCTATAATATGAAGGGTATGATCTTAAAATGTTATTATAAGGTTCCAAACCCTTCTTTTCATGTTATTTTTAGGAATTTACTTTATTTACCCCCACTAAGTATCTAACTTCACCCATTTCTTATGTTTCCTTTACCCAAGTTATGAAGAAAGGTTTCAGGTAGATGTACTAAATGTGGATATCTTTATGGGAGATGTTGAATATATTTCTCCATGATATAAAATTTTGTTTTCATGTTTTCAAAGACACTAAACTATTATGGTCCTCGGGATGTATTTTTTTAATGTACCAAATATTCATCTAAAATGATCTAATATCCATGTATGTTATGCTTGGGTAATTATAGTTGGTATAAAAGAAATGTTTCAGTAAGCCTTTGGATACTAGGATGAGAAACCTTTAGTAATATCCCTATGTATATTCCTAGAGATATGTCTAGTGATGTCTCTAAGGATAATTATAAGGATGAGTCAACATTTAGGAAAAATGTCTTGGAATTTTTGTAAAGTATACTTTGAGTGGTTTTCTAGAAATATATACATTTTGGAACAACAAGTAGATGTAGCTCTGGAAAATATGTACCTAGGGGTAACAACTTCAAAAAGATATCATGGGCCTAACTTGGGGTAATTTGGTACACAACAATGGGCCTTACTGCACACCTAGTTTGACACTCTCGGGGGGGGGGATATTCTTTGTGAATTTACAAAATCTTTACAAACCATCAAAAAAAATTTAAATATTGTATGAATATGAATAACCTAAGTTAAACCTAATGTATCATAGACTAAATAAGTATTATCCATTATTTAGGCACCCTATAAGTAACTTTTCTTGATTATATGGTATCCCAATATGATAAATGTTTCTCACACTATGATTTATGTATTTAGACAATGGAGAGAACTAGAATGAACATGGTTAACATTTAATGTTTTAGATGTGGAAGTTATGTTCATTATTTTAATTTATTTCCCATGTGAAAATATCATAAAGAGAATATGGAAGGTGGTACAATTATTGATTATACTTCTGAAGATAAATAGACAGCAAACAACATGTGAAAGTTATGCGATTTTATTCATGTATTTATTACATTAAACATAAGATGCATGATTATATTGAGGTTTTGGAACCTTAATACATGATTCATATTTCATATTATAGGAAAGAGGTATTAAGTAATAAGTTGAGGAACCCAAAGTAATGGTTTATGAATAATGTTGGATGAATGAAGTATTTATGTTTTGGAATTTAGATATTATGTTATATGAATAATGAAATATATAATTATTTTAAGTATAAGTTTTCATTAAGGATTGAAAAGATATGTTTAATGATGATGAAGACATAGAAAATTTATTTCATTGAAAGGTGATATTTTTATTAAGGGAAGGTAACCCTTAATTACTGTCTAATTTTGAGATAATAATGTTTGGATAACGATATGTTTTATATGAGTAAGTAAATTGGATGGTAGGGATTTCCCTAGAACTAATTATTGAGATATTGTTCTATGTCAACAATGATTATGTTTAAAACAACATGGATTTAAAATATATCTTTAGTAATAATTGTAATAAGTAAGCATGCATGTTTTTTAAATGTATTTATGGTAATTTAGTTTGTTATCATGTTTCAAGGGAATATACGATGAGGGTATACACATGTTTGGAATGTAAAAACTAAGTGGTAAATTGTATTATATGGGGGATCAATGTTAAGATGATTTCATTAAATTATTTCTAAAGCTTTGAATTTTCATCTTTCGGAAGGTTTATAAGGTTAACCATTTGTGGAAAGATTAAGGTAAACTTCAGGTGTTGATAGTAAGATTAAAATTTTATCTCTCCATATAAGTATGTATGTATATTAGATAGCCTATTAAAACTACTTTGGGTTAATGATAACTGATTGGATGGAATATCATGGGTCCCATGATCTGTTAGTACATCAGGAATGAATAATGCACCTATATTATTATAGAAAGTGGTGAAGTGGATCAACAAACAACCAGGGGTAATGTTTTCCTGAAATCATGCAAGTGTATCTTATCATGAAAATTCATCAACATTAGAAAAATGATCAATAATTAAAATTTTATCCTAGTTACTTTGTTTCTGATGGATCATATGGTCCTTTAGTTCATCGTATATTTATGGATTTTTTATTGTTAACATTATCCTTACCTTTTTATCTATATCTCTTCATTATAACTTTACATTAATATTTCTTTTTTATGTCCATGTTTTCACTTCCCGCATATGTTCTCCTATGTTTGAATCTCATTATGAGTTACTTTAGGTTAAAATTATGGTTGAAACTTTCCAATTTTAAGGTAATTTTTAGTATTTTTTTTATTATGTGGGTTTATATGAATGAAACTTTCAAATATTGAACCTTCAATAACCCAAAAAAAAATCGAGGGTGAAATTCATTTTAAGGGGGTAGAATGTAACACCCTTATATATTATAAAATATTTATTTATTTTCTTTGAAGGAATTGTTTTTCCATTAATGTATTTCATTTCACTAATTCAAATATTTCTTTAATATGGAATCGACTTGGCTTTCACTATACACAACACCGACTTGGTGTGCATTATACACAACATTGAGTTTCTATGAAACATCATTTTATTATTATAATTATTCAAATGAGATAATTATAACCTACAAGTTAAATTTAGTAATATTATTAGTAATAAATACTAATCATGTTTTATTTGTAATTTTTTCACATAAATAAAACATATTGATCATGAAATATATAATTTTTTGTAGCCTTTATGTTTTTTAAAATAATGTTTTCTTAAAGAAACTCCTTTTTATGTCCTTCTGTGAACAATAGAAAAAATAATTTTAGAAAATAAAATAAGATAAATTTTATAAAATAAAAATAATTTTTGAATTAATAATTTTGAAATTATATTATGGTAAATTTTTGGTATTTTTCTGTGAAACTTCATTTTTTGGTGAATAGTACAAATTACTGCAATTAAGTTAAAAATAACCTTTTTATTTAAATAATGATTAGTGTTATATTATATTTTAAATTGGTATTTAAAGTCAAAATTGATATTAAATTTATATATTAATCCAATTTAGGTCATTAGAGTCATTTTTTATATTGAAATTAGATATAAAATCTTTTTAAACTTTTGAAACTTTTACTTTAAAAAGCCGATTTCTCTCCACATCTGTAGGATTAGCGTTAATATTAATTTTCTAAATTATGTGATTTAAATTTTGAAAAATAGATATAATTTTTTTTAATATTTATGATATTTTTATTCTAACAAGATCAACTTCATTTTTTACCAAAAATATTAGTGAAATTGATTAAAATTAATCACAACGATTAAGGTAAGATTAAGCATAATTAGGGAATAAACATTAATTTAAGGAATAAAATGACATGTAAACTTGTCCAAAATACATTGGCTGCCAATAATTATATAATATCCCCTCTTAGTTTAAATTTTATGGGTTATTGGGATATTATAAAATGGAATTTCCCTATATGAAAGGTTAAGTAAGGAAAAAAAGATGGGGATTTTCATTACCTTTTACATTTATAAAAATTTTAGATATATACAAAACATTATATTTTTACTTATGAAAATCCTTTTGAAATAAAAAAAGTTTTATTTATATCATAATAATTTATCAATAATTTTTAGAGATAATTTAGTTAATTAAAATGCTTACGAAACTCCAATGTAGTGATTATTTAGTTAATAATTCACTAAAATAAATGAAATTATAAATGTTAAAAGTGAAGTGAATTTATTGAATAATTGTATATAATTAGTTTTGTAAGATTAATATATCTTTCTAAACATATGGAAACTTAATTTATTTTAATTCTAATATTATTTTTATATTTTAAAAAAAATCAAATAAATAATGTCATTATTGAGATTATTGTTATTTTAAATTAAATGATGTTTTATTAAATTATTTAATATTAATAAAGATACAATATTATTCCAAGTGATTTTTAAGGGTTAAAAAATTAAATACTTTCTATTAAGGTAAAAATTGATCTTTTATAATTATCATATTGACCCATATACTATAAAAACATTTTTAGAATGGCCTGACTTTAAATAGTGTTTTGCACGACACATGCGCTTGTTTTAAAAATTAATTTCAAAAACACCTAATATTTTTATTTTTTAAATTTGGTATAATATTTATAATTTTTTTACTGTATATTATATAATAAATCTTAGTTTATTTTAGTCTTAATTGTTAAATTACTTAGGTTAAAAAACTAGATTCTTTAACAAAATCCAAATTAATAAAATTGGTGAATCTTAGAAGTTATCAAACTTAATTATTAAAATGAACATATTTTTTTGTGGTGTATATTTATTTCTACCATAAATTCACATTACTCCATTATTTTTACATTTTTTATTGACATTAGGAATAGGATACCACCCATTGTTGAATACCTTTGGGTATTTGCAAGAGTGTCACTCACCCTCCACAATATAAAAGAAAGCACTCTACCACTTCCTCGCACCACTCAAGCCATATTGGATCATACAAACTCTGAAAAAATAGTCTCCCAACATCCATCCCTTATTTCTTGAAGCCTTCCTTTAGTTAGGATACAATCCAAGGAATCCTTTTGGTACAAACCAAAACGAGTTACCCAATTAAAAGGTAACGTCTTCTCTCAAGATTATTTCTTTTCTTTTCATTATCCACCCCCTTCAATATATTTATTACATTATTGTATAAACAAATAGTATAATAAATATAATAGTATGTTTTATGCTAAATATTCTTCCCAAACTTACACAAACCTCCATATAATGGGTAAAAAACATACTGTTTATGTGTACGGTGAACTACCACCTCACTAAACGATGATTGTTCATTTTTCCTTTATCGCCTCTCATGGTGGAAATTATGATAGAAAATATGATTATATATGTAATATATTATATTTATTATGTATTTAAGATTATTAATTCCTTTTTACAACACATATATTTTTACTTTCCTTTTTTTGTTAATATGATAATTTCGTTTGAAGATGTCTTGACTACCGCCCCATGAAAGCAATGTGATTCATTAATACACTACATGGAATGTATTAAGGATGGGTTTAGTGAATATATATGATATATAACATATCATAAATCTATTTTAATAATGATATATATATATATATGTAAATTTATTTTACTTTCTTTCTTTTAACATGATAATTAAAAAGAAATAGCGTTCATGAGTACATACGGCTTACCATCTCCATGAACAGTGTTTTACATTTCATATAGATATATTATATGGATTACTATTATAATAATATAATGAATATAAATTATATTTAAATAATTTTTTAAATTTTTGAATTGTGATATATTGATAAGGACCAAAGATATAACAAATTAAGATACATGCAAAGAACAAAGTAGATATTACCCAAAGTGAAACCTTAACATAAGTTTGTTAACAAGTGGGTAATATAAGGTCATAATAAAATCAAATATGGTATTATATATAATTTTATAGTTATTTAAATTATTTATAATAAATATATATTTATTATATAGGTTTTTTTAATGAGTAAAATGAGAGTCAAGATACAAGGTAAGTAAATTTCATCTCAATTTTTATTTCAATGAGATACATGCTTTATTCACCACCAATTCCTTTTGTGTGGTGTGAATTTTTCCCATGTATGTATTATATGATTAACATAATTAAATTTATAAATATTTACATATCAATTATATGATATTTATTTCATGGGATTAATTTTTCAAAAGTTCCCAAATCAGTAAAGTATTTTCGTCCCAAATTACCTTCTTTGGGACACATATTTTGTGATGAAACTATGTTCTTTAAAAATGTGTATATGATTCCAATTGAAATTTTATATAATTAATATACTTATTTTTATTATATTTTATTCTTATTTTAATTTCATTTTATCAGATGAAGAGTATGATCCCATGTAACCAAGTGGTAAGAGTTTATTTAAACAATCTCATCGCTTTTCAAGTTTGTTTATGTTTATGATTCATTTGATTATATATTTGATACATATATTAAAAAATATAATGAGTTTTATTATCCCCTTGTTATTCATGATATATTAATGTATTTTTTTATTTTTACAATATTTAGTACATAATATATTTAAGAAAGTGATTTTAAGAAAGCCTGACTTTACCCTCTCTTTAGTCGGAAATCTGTGTTCCTTAAAAACACATTTGGGTTTAAAATAATATTATACTAATATAATATTATGATTAAAATAAATTTTTTCCTTTTTTTGTATTTTAACAATGTTTTCAAAAGAATATCTTTATCTCTTTCTAAATGAGACATTTTTCTAACCTTTTTACTATGCAAAATAAAGGTTCTTTTTACCTCGTACGACATGTACAAATTTACTCACTACCAATTATTTGAATATTTAATTTCATGTGTAAAAGGTAAATTTTCAAGAAATGTTTTTAAAATATATTTTCAAGGAAATGGTTTTCAAGAAGTTTATAGGCTTATTTTATATGTTTTTAAGGAAAATGGTTTTCAAAAGGTTCTGTGTACTAAATAATTTTTTCAAAGAAGAAAGTATATTTACCTCAAAAAATGTTTTCAAAATATCCTTCCATTATAGTTTCCATATAAGAAAAATTATTTTGATGTTACTCATTCCCTTAGAGGAAATTATCCAAAGGTTACATTCATATTATTTTCTGAATGGTTTATGTTTTTATTGGATGATGTTTAACACACCCGTTTCACTTCCATGAGTTTTTTTCTTTTGAAACCCACTTCTTTTCATGGTTTATGATTTCCAGAAGTGATTATGAAATCTATATACTTTAATAGGTTATTATGTGTTTAAATGTCAATGATACCCATTTCATTTCATGGGTTATGATTTAATAAAACCTATCTATTTTTATGGGTCATGATATGAAAGAATTTTTATTATCTTGTGGTATATGTATGAATGAATTTATTATGGGTGGGACCTATATCTCCCTATAATTTATTTGGTAATGATAAGTTTTATATGATAAAAAATGGTACATGGGTTATATCCAATGTGAAAAAAATAAGTTACATGGGTTATAGCCCAATCCTAAAATTAAAACAGTATGAATATTGAAGCCCAAGCCTAAAAATAAGAAGGTAATTGGGTTGTAGCCTAATCATAAAAGTAATAGGGTACAAGGGTTATAGTTTAAACCAAAAAATAATAAGTCACATGGATTGTACCCCTGATACTAAAAGTAATAGGACACACGGGATGTAGCCCAAGTCTAAAAAAATATGGTACATGGGTTGTAGCCCAAGCCTAATAGTTATAGGGTACATAGGTTATAGCCCAATCCCAAAAACAAAAAGGTACATGGGTTGTAGCATGAGCCTAAAAATAATAGGGTACATGGGTTCTTATCCCAAGCCTGAATCTGTTACATGGGTCGTATCCCAAGCATAACATGTTTTAAAGGTCTTGGTAGGTAGCTTTGACATAATATTTTCTATTCTTATGTGCTTTCCAAAAATTCCATGTCTTATTACTATGTTATACTTTCATGACTTATGCTATTAATTTTCTTATGATATATTTCTTAGGAAATTACAATATTTATTATGATATCTAATATTCAGGGTATGATTTTCAAATGATATTCTCAAGTTCCATACCTATTGGTTCATGTCATGCTTACACATTTCCTTTATTTACCCTTACTGATCATATGAGATCACCCATTTCTTATGCTTCCTTTCCCTAGGTAATGATGAATGGTTTTAAATAGAAGTAATAAATGTAGATATATTTTCGGAATATTTTTAAGATCTTTCATCAGTATTAAAGATTTTGTTTCTAAGTTTCCAAGGATACTAAACTATTATAGTCCTTGGGCATATGTTTTTGTAATGTACTGAATATTCATATAAATGATGTAGTATCCATGTATGTTAATCCTGTGTAGTTATAGATATCTTTTTTAAAATATATTATTTTTAAATCTAAAATATTTATCTACATTACGGTAATTTATAGAAAAAATTTAGTGAATAAATAATTATCTTAAATGCTTACACAATACTGATAGAGTAATTATTTTTATTAAATAAAATATCAAATAAATGTTGTTAAAAATATTAAAATATATATTATTTGAGATAATTAATGTTATAAACGAATTTTATATATGACCTTTACCTTTTTGAGATTTAATAAAATGTTTTTTCTGAGGTTAAATTATTATCTTGATATTTTAAAATTTCTATGTATTAAATAGTGTAAAAAATGACACTAGTAAAATTTTATCAAAATAATATTTTATTAAATCATTTAAAAATCATAAAACATAGTTAAAAATACATAATAATAATAATATGGTCAAAAAAATTATAAATATACTATTTATGGTTTAAGAGACATCGCTGAAGTAAAAATTATAACCTTTTAATATTGAAAAAGTTTTTACCATAATTAAAATTAAAAATAGGTTAACTAAGGATTACTCAAAATGATTAGTTTTAAAATAATACTAAAAATTTTCTAAAATAAATTGGTTCATTATATTAAAACCTTATAAAATATTATATTCTAATAAATTTCCATATGGTGACATTTGGAAAAAAATGAATTTAT
This sequence comes from Viscum album, assembly GCA_963277665.1. Lineage (NCBI taxonomy): Eukaryota > Viridiplantae > Streptophyta > Magnoliopsida > Santalales > Viscaceae > Viscum > Viscum album. Next base: position 35,533,214 of record OY728157.1, on the reverse strand, counting down.
TATAATTTAATCTTTTGAGAAATTCAAAAAGTCCCCCTCACCTAAATTATAAAAGGACACCTCATCCATCGCTAATTAACATTACATTGATCTATGATGATAGACCATACTCTAATAATTTCTCTTATAAACTTACTAATTCACATTCTATAGGTTCTGGTACTCTGAAAATACTAACCCTATTGTCCCTAAGATGAGATCTAAATGAAGTTCTTTGAAAAAGTGGTAATCGTCATTACCGGCTCTTTCAATTTTATTTCTTCCTAAACCTCCTATTAATTTTCCCATTATATTATAAAGTAATAAATTCAATATCTTATATATTATAATATGATATTATGATTATTGGAAACCGATATTCCACCTTCTATCCATGCTATGAAAAATGAAATCATCGGGCATGTGTACGGCTTACCGTCTCCACGTCGTGGTGTAAACTATTTTTCATCACCACTTTACCTAGATGGGTATAGTAATAGAAATAATAGATATATATATGATATTTATAAAATGAAATTTATTATTTAAAAAATTTATATATCATCTACATCCTTCACCTTTCACCATTTAAGGAATGATATTTTCGGTTGTGCGTACATACAGCCTACCATCTCTATGGCGTGATGTGATTCATTTTCTATGATCATCATTGAAGAATGATTATATAAGTGTATATAATGATTAAATATGATTTATATTACTTTAATATAATTCTATATGTTATATAACTATATCATACGAATAAGAACCAGGAATTATGCGATAAAACATTCGTAAAAAAATGAATAATTTAACACCTAAAAGAAGGGTAATAACAAAATATTATTAACAAACGGGTGCTAATATGATATAAGAAATATGAATGTGGTTATTGTATAAATTATTAACATTATTTAAACCATTATATAGGAGGTTCATATAACTATGAATGAAATCAAATCTAAGGTAAGGGTTAATTTTACAATATTATGTTTTTCAGGATTTTTTATTTTTATGTATTTGTTGGGGAATATTTATTTTCCCAGTCCATGTTCCAAAAAAAATTCAAAAATACTTTTAATATTATTATAAAAAAATTTAAAGTAATTTTTACCGATGTGTGAATTTTTACTCAATGTTCCAAAAGGAAACTTTTTGTGTAACGCCCCGACCCCAGTTACCCAGAGTCAGTGCATTATTACATAACATTGGCATGATTACAAGGAAATCATGTCTCGAAAGAGAGATCAGTTTAGTATTATTGGAAACAATATTCATACATATGATCCACTTTACAACTTTAAAAGAAATACAACAATAATATATTTCATTAGAAGCATCCAATCCTCCTAGATTATGCCTGCAGGTCACTCATAACTAACTTATTCATATCCTGGGAAAATGAAACATAAGAAAGGGGTGAGCTCAAACGCTCAATAAGGGTAAGTAATACAACAAAAAATGAAATAAATATTAAGCATGGTAAATAATTGAAAACCACATGCCTTTACCAATAATAAACATGAATACTTTTATGGAAAGATTATGAGCTAAGTAAATAATGCCATAATAAAACATAATCATGGGTATTCTACTAGTCGAATGACCACATGAACCATCGATATTATTTCCATAATTAGGGAATATATAATGTCGGACATTCTGAAACATTTTGTCAAGGCCTCGGCCAAGACATCTAAAATGATTAAGGCCTCGGCCAAAACCATAAATCAAATTGGGAAACGGCCTCGGCCAATTCCACGTCTAGTTGTCTCATTAGACTTACTGATGCATCGAGGAGCTATAGCAGGCTCCACCCATCACTTACTAAGTCCAATACATTCCTCATATGAAAAGGTTTAAATATATCATAAACATTCATATTAAAACTAGTATACGAAATGTCAATACTTTAACCATAAGCAATGAATGGTATAAAAATAGCCCAACCACAGTCAAATATATCAAAAAAAACTTCAATACAATATGGAAGTTTTGTATCATATTTAATCAACTTCAAATAAACTTAAAATCCATCAAAGGATGTTGACATAGATGAAATCAAAACCTTTTATTAGAGACATATCTCTTTATATTTTGAAATCATTTAAGAGTCACATAAAGAAAATGTTTATTTTTAAAATATTCTTATAATCTTTTAAGGGAAGCTTTGACTATGTTATAACGTCAGAAAATATCTGCACCTGTTGTATAAGTTAAAAAAACGTTCTTACCTTAATTTTTTCTAAAAGGTTAAAAAGGACCTTGTTTGGAAAATGACAGAATGATTACTTTATAAACTTCTTATAAAAATTCAAAAAAGGGTATAAATAAATTTAACCCATATTCTGTAAAATAGTAAGAATGTTTTGAAATACATTTTTAAGAGACATGTATGTGGATGATAAGGAGTTCCCAGTAGTTAATTACGTATAAACAACCTTGGATAATGAAGATATTGTGAAATAAACCCTTACCTTGTAATTTTCCTTCATTGATGGTAGGTTAACCACCTGTATAATGGGGAAATAATGTTTATTAAATTATACAATAATAATATATATTAATATGATATCATATATGATCTTTTAACATCGCTTTGTTAATAAAATCTTAGTATTATCGTCATTTTGGGTGTTAACTTACTCGTTTTCTTTTATATAAGCCTTGTTTATTATGGATAGGTTGTATAAAACTCATATCCAGAATGATATTAAGTCCTTAAATATTATTTTTAATAATACAATAAAATTTAGTCTTGAATGGATACAATGGGGAATGAATCTCATCGCGTTCGTGGAGACGGTAATCTGTACGTACGCACGAGCGACAATATCATTCTTTTGATATTAAAATAATATATAATTGGATGGTATATCATATAGAAAGAATAATTATCATGTTATATTTATCATTTACATGAATTATACATCATTATTATACCCATCTAAATAATAGTATATTGAATAACAATTACCCCACAATGTGGAGACGGTAGGCTGTATGTACGCACATATGGTGACATGTCATTCAAGGGATGGATAAAATAATGAATTTGTTTGTTCCATAATTATAATAACATCACAGTATATAGAAGGTATTGGAGTTATAATTTTATAATGGAAATAACAAGGAAAGAAGAAGTTGAAGAAGAAAGGAACTTTAAAGAGGGTGGTAAAGACGTTACCTCTTCTTCGGGTTATTCCTTTTAATTTGATCAAAAGGGCTCATTAGGTTGGCTTTATGATAAAACTAAGGCCTATAGGATTAATTTAGGGAAGTTGGGAGTATATTTGGGTAGGTTTTGTCCAATCCAAATGGCTTTGAAGGTGTGAATTAATGAGACGGTGGAGTGCCCTTTTATAAGAGGGGTGAGGGGCTCTTTAGGAAAAACTTAAAGTATTATTTTATAATAAAATAATATTCGGTTTCTAATGGATCCAAAGTGGATTATTAAAAGTCTAATGTGGGTATGGTTATAAATCATTTCAACTAATAGATATTAGACTGGTTTGGGTCATTATATTAACCTTATCTTTTAGTTTTAACTCTTGGTTAATTAGTTTAACACTTACCATGTCACATTGTATTTTTATAATGTATAGTTAATAAACATACTATATACATCCAAACGACCCCCAAGTGGTCCATTAATGATACACCAATAATTATATAAGTCCTTTGTCCAAACCTTAGATTTTTAGGAATAGAATATAAATTAATAATATAATATTTGTTTTAAAAACTCATTTATGTCAATTTTGACACTACTCAATAATTGATTTTTGTTAAAGTCTTAAAAACATTATTAATTATAAAAAAATTAATTTAAGCAATCCTAACATGTCATATTAACTAATAAAATTCGTTTATGTCATCAAAACTTTAAAATTATATTTATTTTAACATTTATAATACCAATTATTTGATTCTTTCATTAATAAGTAAAATATTGCATCATTATTGTGTCATATGTATTTTTACTTTTTCAATGTCTAAAAATTATAAATAAAATATAATTATGTCGAAAATATTTTTTTCCTTCTAATTAATATTTATAATCGAAAATATAACATATATAACCCTATGTAAAAATTGTGTTTCTAAAAGATATAAGCTTATGACATTTTTGTATTTACTTAGACTTAATTAATATAAAGTGTCCCTATCACCTACAAGTGGCTCCATGGGGTCCCCAAATCGACCCAAAGATGACCATGGTCGGATATGTATCCACCAATAAGGTTAGGACACGTTTTAGGGTAATTTATTATTATTAAAATATTATTATTTTTTTACCCTTAATTACCGGATTTACCCTTTAACCATGGTAAATAAAATATTTACCGAAGTAATTATTAAAAATGTCTAAAAATAAAAGTTACCTATTTACAAAATTTGGACATCGTGATTCTAAATATGGAATCCATTTTTACAAATTCAAAACACAGAAGTGACAGAAATTAATTTAAAATTAATTTCCGTTGTCAAAACAAAAAAGCGTGTTTTTAAGATATAATAAATATCAGAAGAATGACACTTGTTTATGTCCGGTTTAGTTGTGAAATTATGTCCAATTAACAACATTATATTTAATGGTAAAAATATATTCTAAATATACTTTAAAACTACTCAAATTAATAATTTATCACTATTAATTATTTTTATTAAAGAAGTTGTTTTTAATTAAAATTTAGTAATTTTCAGTATTCATCAAAATATAAAAGTTATCCAAAAAGTACCAAAATTTCACCCTAGGATAATTTTGATATTCCGAATCCAAAAATGAAGTACATTTTGAAATATATAATGTATAAAATTTCAAAAAGTGAGTATTACTATTCATAACGGCTACTTTGATTGATCGCGGCGTGTTAGAATCTCGAAGTTGCGTACAATATAAGCTATTGCATTACTCAAAGGGAAACGTAGCGTGGAAGCTTGGGGTGTTACATTCTCCCCTCATTCAAATAATTTCATCCTCGAAATTTCTAGAAAATTACTGTATAAAAAGACTCGGGTGGTTCTTGATCATAAGTTCCTCAAGTTTCCATGTTGCCTCTTCCATCTTGTGGTTTCTCTATAAAACTTTTACCAGACGAGTCATCCGGTTTCTCAGCACTTGTTCCCTCATATCAAGAATCCTGATGGGCTCTTCGCAATAGGATAGATCAGGTTCCAGTTCTAATTCCTCATAGGTGAATACATGTGTTGGTTCAAGCATGTATTTTCTCAACAGTGATACGTGGAACACATCGTGTACTTTGGAGAGACTTGGCGGCACTGCCAATCAGTAAGCTACAACAACAATTCATTCTAGAATTTTGAATGGTCCGATGTACCTGGGACACAATTTACCTTTCTTACTGAAACGTATAACTCCCTTCCATAGATATACCGTCAAGAAAACATTATCTCCTACATGAAATTCCAAATCCTTCCTTCGATTATCGGCATAGCTCTTCTGCCTACTTTGAGCTGCTTTGATGTGGTTTTGGATTACCTTTACCTTTTCCATTGTTTCCTCCACTAGTTCCGGGCCAACATGTTTTCTTTCACCAACATCATCCCAATAGGTTGTTGTGTAACATCTCTTTCTATACAATGCTTTATATGGTGCCATCTGAATACTTGAATGGAAGCTATTGTTGTAGGAAAATTCCACCAGAGGTAAATATTGATCTCACATACCCTGAAAGTCAAGTGATCATGATCGCAAAATGTCTTCTAAGGTTTTAATAGTCTATTATGATTGTCTATCTGTTTGAGGGTGGTAAGCAGTGCTCAAACGAAGTTTAGTATCCAAGTCCTTCTGAAGACTTTTCCACAATCATGATGTAAAATGGGGATCACGATTCGAGACAATCGATAGGGGAACTCCATGAAGTCTCACAACTTCAATAATATATAGTCTTTCTAGACATTCAAGTGGTAGATCTTCTCTTATATCAAGAAAATGTGCTGACTTGATAAGACGATCAACAATGACCCATATTGCATCGTTCCTTCTAGGAGTCTTTGGTAGCCCCATGATGAAGTCCATCATAATATTATCCCATTTCCACTCAGGTATGGGAAGAGGTTGCATGACTCCTCCAGGCTGTTGCCTTACAGCTTTCACTTGTTGACAAACCATAAATCTTGACACAAAATCGTCAATCTCCCTCTTCATGTTGTCCCACCAAAAATGTTCCTTTAAATCTCTATACATTTTGGTGCTCCCAGGGTGTATAGAGAAATTGGAACTATGAGCATCATCCAACAATTCCCTTTTTAGATCAGGTATATTGGGAACACAAAGTCTCTTCCCAAACTTCAAAATTCCATCTTCATACACAAATTCATTCAATTTCCCATCATTCATAGCTTTAATCTTCTTTTGAAACTCTTCATCACCAGTCCGAGAACTCTTTATCCTTTCTAGTAAAGATGGTTTGGAAACCATTTTAAAAATTATTGATGTTTCACCTTCCATGGTGATTCCCATATCCATCTTTACTAGATCCATGTATACAGGATCCTTTTCTACTCTCATCTTGTTCAAAATTCCATGATCCTTTCTACTCAAATCATCTGCCACCTTATTTTCCTTCCTTGGGTGGTAGTGTATCGTGAAATAATAATCCTTGAGTAGTTCAAGCCATCTCATTTGCCTCATGTTGAGCTCTTTCTGTGAGAAAATATATTTCAAACTCTTGTGATCAGTATAAATCTCACATTTTTCACCATAGAGATAGTGTCTCCAAATATTCAAATCAAATATTACAGCATCTAACTCAAGATCATGAGTAGGATAGTTTTGCTCATGAATTTTCAACTGTCGAGATGCATAGGCAATAACGCTATCATTATGCATAAGGACACAACCAAGACCTTTCTTTGATGCATCACTATAAATAACGAACCAATCATTCCCCGATGGTAGAGTCAATATAGGAGCATTGACTAATCTTCTCTTCAGTTCTTCAAAACATTCTTCATACTCTTTTTTCCAGACAAATTTAACCCCTTTATGTGTGAGCTTTGTTAATGGGTTAGCCAACCGGGAAAAGTTCTGGACGAAACATTGATAATAACCTACTAAACCAATAAAACTACGTACCTCGGTTATACACATTGGTGTTGGCCATTCTTGGATTGCCTTGGTATTAGAAGGGTCAATAGAGGTTCCATCCTTAGAGACAATGTGGCCAAGAAAAGAAATCTCTTGAAGCCATAATTCACACTTTCTAAACTTCCCATATAATTCATGTCTTCTTAGAGTATTCAATATAATGCACAAGTGATTTTCATGATCTTTGTAGATTTTGGAGTATACCAAGATATCATCAATAAATAACACTGCAAGTCCATCAAGATATTCCTTGAAAACTCTATTCATTAAGTCCATGAAGAGAGAGGGTGCATTAGTCAATCCAAAAGGCATTACTGTAAACTCGTAATGCCTGTACCTGGTTCGAAATGTTTTCTTCAGAATGTCTTCCTTCTTCACACATAACTGATGATATCCAGATCGAAGGTCAATATTTTAAAAGTATTGAGCTCCATGCAGTTGGTCAAATAAATCATCAATGAGAGGTAGGGGATACTTGTTCTTTATTGTTATAGCATTGATCTCCCTGTAGTCAATGAAAAACCTCAAAGATCTATATTTCTTCTTAACAAAAAGGACAAGGGCTCTCCATGGAGAAACACTAGGGAGAATAAATCCCTTATTACTCAATTCCTCCAATTGTTTCTTTAGTTCGACTAATTCCACAGTGGCCATTATATAAGGGGTTTTCGATATGGGCCTTGGACCAGGAATTAAATCAATGGAAAACTCTACTTCACTTTCTGGAGGATGTCCAGGTAAATATTCCAGAAACACATCAACATATTCTCTCAAAATAGGTACATACTCTATTTGAACATTCCTTTCCTCACCCACAGTTATTTCGTTCTCTTCCTCCCCGATAATTGAATTTATTTGAGCTATTGGGGGTGGATCTAGATAAGAATTAGGTGGCGACGATTCTTCTCTAAAGATAAGGTGTTCCTTATCATCATCATCAAGAATCGTAACCTCCTTCTTCTTACAATAAATCTTCGCATCATGGTCCTAAATCCAATCCATACCGAGGATTATATCAAATTCAATCATAGGTATGATGATGAGATTAGCGGATAAAGAACATTTATGTGCTCTAATGGGGAATGATTCAAAAAACTTCGATGCAATGATACTTCCCTTATGAGTTTTAACTGACAACTCCCTTGTTAAATCAAATTGGAAATATCTAATTTTCTTAACAAACTGGGAAGATATGAAACAATGCGATGATCCAGAATCAAATAATGCATTTTCTAAACTTGAAGAAACCATTAAATTACCTACCACCGCGTCTTTCGGGGCTTCAACCTCAGCGGTAGTGATTGCATAAGCTTGGCCTTGATCCTTTGGCATTTTCTGAGGTAAATTTCCTTGACGCCTAGGACATTCATTTGAATAATGTCCCATCTCGCTGCAATTGTACCATTGAACATTGGTAGCATCTTTATTTCCTTTACAATCACCAACTAGATGGCCTTTCTGTCCACATTTGTAGCATACTATTTTTCTTTTTAGACAGGCACCAGGGTTCTTCCTTCCACAATTATCACAGGGTGGAAATTCAATTCTACCCTTCTTCCCTGTTTCCTTATTTCCTTTCCCAGATTGTTCAGCAGATCTCTTCTTCTCTTTATTTGATTTAAAGTCATAATACTTAGAGAATTCATTTTCTTTCTTGATAGCACACGAGACAATATCTTCGTATGATGAGATGGTTTGTGAGAATAATTCTCGATGGAGAAATGCTTTTAACCCATCAAATAAACAATCAATGTTACTCCTTGGGTTACGTATATAATCAGCAGCATGCCTCGCTAACCTTGTAAAGTTAGCCTCATACTTTGCGACATTCTCATCCTCTTTCTACATCAGACTCAGAAATTGCCTTTCCATATCTGCTCGATGGTCTCGAGGAAAGTATTTTTCTAAGAACATCTCTTTGAACTCCCTCCATTCCATATATGATACTTCATCATCTTCCTTTGTGTTTTGTATCAATGACCACCATTGATCAGCATCTCTAGTGAGGCGATAAACTGCCATGAAAACTTTTTCCCTTTCACTACTCCCTAAGGCATGGAATATTTTCTCTAAGGAATTTATCCATTGCTCCGCTACTATGGGATTTTTAATCCCATTGAATGTTGGTGGTTTTTGCCTCATGAAGCAATCTAACATTGATCCTCCATGTTGTGGATCTGGGTTCTCCATACGGGTAAGGTTATTATTCATAACCTGAGTGAGTTGTCCCAGTATGGTGATAAGCTGATCAGCACCAGTTGCATCACTAGCTCCACTATAATTATCTTGAGCATGAGGGAAATCCCTACATGGAGTGTGTGCGTTGATACAGTTTCCATTCATTCCACTAGGCGCTATTTCTAAACAATAGTATAAAGTAGATTAGTTTATGAATTGAAATATATAATTTGGAACTTCTAAAACACTTAACATAAATTCAACAGTTTATGGATATAATCCATAATCATAAAAAAGTTTTCTTTGAGAAGTGTATACTCATAACCTTTCATAATGGTTGGTAAAGAAAATGAGAATTATCCTAATCATATCCCCAGGGAGTGTCATAACCAAAAGTGCAGCAAGGCCCATTTTCATGCACCAGTTCTCGTTCGAGTCAAGATCAAAGCCGTGTTTTCTGGTTTTAACCCTAATTACATCTGTTCCAGAGCTGCCTTTACCTTCTCATATCCAGATAGGGATGTATTTCTCGGAAAACTCACAAAATCTCTACAATACCAAAATTCTAGGAATTTCTTCTATATTAATCCTCAATGTCTATCTTAGGTCTATGTTCTCTAATCAGATTTTATCTAAATCAAATTTCCAGGGTTTGTACTAAACTTACTCTGATACCAACTGTAACGCCCCGACCCCAGTTACCCAGAGTCGGTCCACTATTACATAACATTGGCATGATTACAAGGAAATCATGTCTCGAAAGACCGATCAGTTTAGTATTATTGGAAACAGGATTCACACATATGATCCACTTTACAGCTTAAAGAGCAATACAACAATAATATATTTCATTAGAAGCATCCAAGCCTCCTAGATTATACCTACAGGTCACTCATAACTAACTTCTTCATATCCTGTGAAAATGAAACATAAGAAAGGGGTGATCTCAAACACTCAGTAAGGGTAAGTAATACAGTGGAAAATGAAATATATATTAATCATGGTAAATAATTAAAAACCACATGCCTTTACCAATAATAAACATGAATACTTTTATGGAATGATTATGATATGAGTAAATAATGCCATAATAAAACATAATCATGGGTATTATACTAGTCGAATGACCACATGATCCATCAATATTATTTCCATAATGAGGGAATGTATAATGTCGGACATTCTGAAACATTTTGTCAAGTCCTCGGCCAAGACGTCTAAAATGATTAAGGCCTTGGCCAAAACCATAAATCAAATTGGGAAAGGGCCTCAGACAATTCCACATCTAGTTGTCTCATGAGACCTACCGATTCATCTAGGAGCTATAGCGGGCTCCACCCGTCACTTACTAAGTCCAATACATTCCTCATATGAAAAGGTTTAAATATATCATAAACATTAGTATTAAAACTAGCATACAAAATGTCAATAATTTAACCATAAGAAATGAATGGTATAAAAATAGCACATCCATTGTCAAATATATCACAAAAACTTCAATACAATATGGAAGTTTTGTATCATAATAAATCAACTTCAAATAAACTTAAAATCCATCAATGGATGTTGACATAGATGAAATCAAAACCTTTTTTCAGAGACATATCTCTTTATATTTTGAAATCATTTAAGAGTCACATAAAGAAAATATTTATTTTGAAAATATTCTTATAATATTGTAAGGTAAGCTTCGAATATGTTATAACGGCAGAAAATAGCCGCACCCGCTGTATAAGTTAAAAAAACATTCTTACCTTAATTTTGTCGAAAAGGTTAAAGTGGACCTTGTTTGGAAGACGATGGAAAGATTACTTTACAAACTTCTTATAAAAAGTCAAACAAGGGTATAAATGACTTTAACCCATATTCTTCAAAATAGTAAGAATGTTTTGAAATACATTTTTAAGAAACATGGGTGTGGATGATAAGGAGGTCCCAGTAGATAATTACGTATAAAAAACCTCGGATAATGAAGATATTGTGAAATAAACTCTTACCTTGAACTTTTCCTTGGTTTATGGTAGGTTAACCTCCTGTATAATGGTGAAATAATTTTTATTGAATTATACAATAATCATATATATTAATATGATATCATATATGATCTTTTAACATCGCTTTGTTAATAAAATCTTAGTAGTATCGTCATTTTCGGTGTTAACTTACTCGTTTTATTTTATATAAGCCGTGTTTGTTATGGATAGGTTGTATAATACTCATATCCAAAATTATATTAAGTCCTTAAATATTATTTTTAATCATCCAATAAAATTTAGTCTTGAATGGATACGATGGGGAATCAATCTCATCGCATTTTTGGAGACGGTAATCCGTACGTACGCACGAGCGACAATATCATTCTTTTGATATTAAAATAATATATAATTGGATGGTATATCATATAGACATAATAATTATCATGTTATATTTATTATTTACATGAATTATACATCATTATTATACCCATCTAAATAATAGTATATTGAATAACAATTACACCACAACGTGGAGACGGTAGGTCGTACGTACGCACGTATGGTGACATGTCATTCAAAGGATGGATAGAATAATGAATTTGTTTGTTCCATAATTATAATAACATCACAGTATATATAAGGTACTGGAGTTATTATTTTAGAATATAAATAACAATTAAAGAAGATGTTGAAGAAGTAAGGAACTTTAAAGAGGGTGGTGAAGACGTTACCTCTTCTTCGGGTTCTTCCTTTTGACTTGATCAAAAGGGATCCTTAGATTGGCTTTCTGATCAAACTAATGCCTATGGGATGAAGTGAGTAAAGTTGGGAGGATATTTGGGCAGGTTTTGGCCAAGCCAAATGGATTTTAAGGTGTGAATTAATGAGAAGGGGGAGTTCCCTTTTATAAGAGGGGTGAGGGGCTCTTTAGGAAAAACTTAAAGTATTATTTTATAATAAAATAATATTCGGTTTCTAATGGATAAAAAGTGGATTATTCAAAGTATAAGGTGGGTATGGGTATAAATCCTTTCAACCAATAGATTTTAGACAGTTTTGGGTCATTATATTAACCTTATATTTTAGTTTTAACTCTTGGTTAATTAGTTTAACACTTACCATGTCACATTGTATTTTTATAATATATAGTTAATAAACTTACTATATACACAGAAACGACCCCAAATTGGTCCATTAATGACACACAAATAATGATATATAAGTCCTTTTTCCTAACCTTATATTTTTAGGAATAGAATATAAATTAATAATATAATATTTGTTTTAAAAACTCATTTATGTCAATTTTGACACTACTCAATAATTTATTTTTGTTAAAGTCTTACCAACTTTATTAATTCGAAAAAAATTCATTTAAGGAATCATAACATTTCATATTAACCAATAAAATTGTTTTATGTCATCAAACCATTCAAATTATATTTATTTTAACATTTATAATACCAATTATTTGATTCTTTCATTGATAAGACAAATACTGCATCATTATTGTGTCATATATATTTTTACTTTTTCAATGTCTAAAAATTTAAAATAAAATATAATTATGTAGGAAATCTTTTTATATTTCTAAATAATATTTATAATCAAAAATATAACATATATAACCCTATGTAAAAATTGTTTTTCTAAAAGATATAAGCTTATGTCATTTTTGTATTTACTTAAACTTAATTACTATAAAGTGTCCCTGTCACCTACAAGTGGCTCCATGGGGTCCAAAAATCGACCCAAAGATGACCATGGTCGGACATGTGTCCAAAAATAAGGTTAGGACACGTTTTAAGGTAATTTATTATTATTATAATATTATTTTGTTACCCTTAATTACGCGATTTACCCTTTAACCATGGTAAATAAAATATTTACCGATGTAATTATTCAAAATGTCTAAAATTAAAATTTTCCTGTTTACACAATTTGTACATCCTGATTCCAAATATTTAATCCATTTTTACAAATTCAAAACACATAAGAGGAAGAAATTAATTTAAAATTAATTCCCGCTGTCAAAACAAAAAGCGTGTTTTTAAGATATAATAACTATTAAAAGATTGACACTTGTTTATGTTCGTTTTAACTGTAAAATTATGTCCAATGACCAAAATTGTATTAAATGGTAAAAATATATTCTAAATATACTTTAAAACCACTCAAATTAATAATTTATCACTATTAATTATTTTGATTAAAAATTTGTTTTTAATTAAAATTTAGTAATTTTCACTATTCATCAAAATATAAAAGTTATCTAAAAAGTACCAAAATTTCACCATAGGATAATTTTGATATTAAAAATCCAAAAATGAATTCCATTTTGAAAGATAAAATGTATAAAATTTTAAAAAGTGTGTATTACTATTCATAACGGCTGCTTTGATTGGTCGCGGTGTGTTAGAATCTCAAAATTGCGTACAATGCAAGATATTGCATTACTCAAAGGGAAACGTACCGTGCAAGTTTGGGGTGTTACATTTTTTCATTTTCCAAATGAGTTGCTTTGTGACTTTTCTACAAAGAATATGAAAATATTTTTTTTTTAACTTATACAGAATGAACAAATTTTTATGCTTTTATGATGACTTAATGAATTGAGGATTTATTAATAAGATTATTATTTTTTCAAAGAAAATGTTTTATTTGATAATTTTTTGTATTAAAATAATAAAAATGGAAAATATGTTTTCCTCAAGAATTCTTTCAAGTGATATTTCAGAATCATTTTCCATCAAAGAGAACATTATTTGATGTTATTTATGATTTACTAAGTATATGATAAAAGGATAAAATTATTATTCTTTATTTTAATAGATTATGTTTATGATGTAATTATGTTTATAAATAATTTTTCTTTTTCATAAGTTGTGTTATTATGAAATTTTTATGAAAAACACTTCTTTTTATGGATTCTGATATGATGAATGAATTATGTTCTTGTGGAATACATATGCATGGTTTTCATTATGTGATGGTTGGGACCTATATATCCCTTAAATTCATTAGGTAAATATTTATATCTGATGTGATAGAAAGGACTAGAATGAGGAGTGAACTTGGTTCAGCAATACAAGGATGGAATGAGAAGTAAACCTAGTTTAGTAAAATATAGTTGGAATGAGAAGTGAACCTGGTTCAGTAAAGGACTTTGTCCACTATGATGATCTTCATAATGAGCCTTAACTAATATGGAAATGGTTTTAAATAATTATGTATATTCTAAAATTCCATGTCTTATTTTATGGTATCCTGGAATTTGTTATTTTATTCGTTACTAATTTCTATGATTAATTTTGTCACGACCCGCCCTCGGGGTCCGTGTCGTGACTACCCCAAGCCCGCCTTCCATAGGCCAGGGGCTGGTGACTAGCACCAAGGCGTAAATCCCAGTAAAAAGGGAAGGCATTTCCTTTGTAAAGTAAACAATCACCACAGAGTAAGCAAGCGGAAAGTAAACACTAAACAAAAACAGAGTACAACTGAAAGTGCGGAAAAGTAAATGGGCCAGTATACAAACCCAAACTGAAAGTAAAGTACAACTCGAAAGGGAAAACAGCAACTGAAAAGTAAAAGCCGCTACACCGAGCTGTCCACCGGAAATCCCACCTGAAGGGTGGGTACAGATAGCTCCTCTGCTCCACGGGTCCCGCCGTCCACTCCGAGCACGTCCCGCCCAGTGGTCCACCTCCGGGTACCGTCCTGCTCTACAAGCCTCAGCTAAGATCAACGTTGTCCGTCGTTTGCAACCAACACAACGTAGTGCGGGCAAAACCCGTGCAGGGGTGAGTATAAGCTACTCAGTAGGGACCCCGAGACCCCTGAAGGTCTCTCAAATCCACAAAGGATAAACCACGAAGAAAGGTACAATCACGAAGTAACAACCGACACTGCTTAGGTATATGCCCATACATATACCTAAGTCATCAATTCAAATATGCTCCAACCTCCGAGCCCAAGTACAACTCAGTCCACACAGGAAAGTATACGTATTCCACACAGGAAAGCAAAACGTAATCCACACAGGATTGCACAACACAATCCACACAGGAAAGCAATAAGTTTCATCTCACACAGGAATACTTCTTCAAGGACGATAAAGATGATCTCTGATCCATCTAAGTCGTCGGACCCACGAAGGATCGATAGGTAACTAACCCCCGCAAAGACCCACACAGGATCGGGCCCACACAGGACCTGTAGGCGCTGGTTCACACAGGACCGCTGAGCGCAAGGACCCACACAGGATCGGACCCACACAGGATCGGGCCCACACAGGACCTGTAGCACTGATCCACGTAGGATCGCTGAGTGCTGTAGTCGTCGTCGTCGAATCCACACAGGATCTCTGTACTGTCGTCGTCGCAGTCACAGTAGCAGTAGTAGCAGTAGCAGCAGTAGTAGTCACAGTAACACTCGCAGCCAGCACTAGGGTTCCCGCACACAGCAAGCTCGTTCGGAGGGTCCGCTCCATGAGCCGAGAGGCTGATACATAAACTGTCACAAAGTCCAGAGTTGATGTATCCAAAAGTTCCGTATCGTCAACAGGAACTCAACGCAACAGACGGCGCGTCGATCGGACGCCCGGTCTGAGAGTTATTGGCATTTTCGTCCCCGGGGCCCGGTTGGTTTTTAAGGCAAAACCAACCCGACCGCACTCCACCTGCATCCAAACCTCGGGCGGAGTATGCCAAAAGATTCGTCTCACTAAGAGGAACACAACACAGCTGACGACACGTCAATCGGACGTCCGTAGCTCAAGATATGAGCGTTTCCGCTCCGAAGGCCCGGTTGGTTTCGTGAACGAACCAACCCGGACGAACTCAAAGTAATCCGAAACCTTGAGTGCGATATACCGAAACGACCGTCTCGATCCAAGGATCGTGTTGCCGCAGACGGTTCGTCAATCGGAGGTCCATGGCTCAAGATATGGCCAAAAGTCCGAAAAAGATTCGAAACGGGGGGTCCGGGTCCGGGTCGACCCGGCCCGACCCCCCCTGGGTCGGCCCGAACCGGGTCGACCCGACCCGGGTCCGACCCGGCCCGGCCGGCGGCGCGGCGGCCTGGCGCCGCACGGAGGCAGCGCGGGGGGAATCAATCCCCCGGGGATTGAAAGGGGCGGCGCGGCATATAGTCGCGCCCTTGATTTAAAAACGCCCCCCCCCCCCCCCACGTGGGGGGCCTGTTTGTGCGGAGCCGGGGGGCCGCCTGCCCCCCCCCCCCCCCTTCAAGGAACCGCCCCCCTCATAAAGAGGGGGGTTTTGTGTGCTGGTCGGGGGATTAATTTCCCCCGGTTTATTGCCATCCGGCCGGCCAGCTGGCCGGCCGGTTTTCTCCAACGGGACCGGAAAATCCGGTCCCCTCTTCGGCTTCCGACGCCGGCGGCTCGGCCGCCGGTCTTCTCTTTCCGCCGCGGCCCGGAACCGGCCGCGGTGTTCATCGTCCGGCGCGGTGCGACGGCACCGCGCCCCTCCGCCGTGCCTTGATTTCTTTCAATGCGGCGCGACGACATCGCGTTCAAGATATTTATTCCATGGTGCGCGCGCGACGGCGTTGCGTAAAATAAACGCACGATTAACAGCGTGGTGCGACGGCACCACGCCACCTTGTTTCCACCCGCAAAGCAATTCAACAAGAACGATGGAGGGGGTTCGGCCGTGTTCATGCAGTCCGGCCCCCTCACGTAAAATAATAACACAACTTAAAATATTCAAAAGGCTCACGTTAGACATGCGAGATCCACGATCAAGAATAAAATAATTAAACAAAAATCAACAACCCCTACCTCAGGTATAGGTTCGAAGATTTGACAACGTCCCGCGGAAGACAACGTCGCGGAGGTCGGGCGTCACGGTCATCGTTCGTCAAATCCGATGACGAAGAGGTGCGTCCGATGTGATACGTCGTTGGCGAATCTTCGTATGCCGACGAAGGGAGTCCGAGGAGGAAGCAGCGTTCCCTCTCGTTGACACGGAAGACGAAGAAGAGAGGAGCGGCATTCTTCGTCGGAACTTGAGCGTTCTTCGTCAAGTTGAGCGTTCTTCGTCAAGGCTTGAAGATGAAGGAGAAGCTCTCAAAATCCTCTCAAGAACAAAGGAAACCAACCCAACAAAATAAAATAAGCTTAAGCTTATTTTATTACACAACCCTCCTCTTAGAATTTCAAAGGTTTGAAATTTAAATTAACCCTCTTCAATTAATTAAGACAAGTTGTCAACATTAATTGAAATGGGTTAAAGGGGAGGTTTTGAGAGAATTTGAGGAGTTGGGGTTCGTGTGGGCCCCACCACACTTAATCCTCCCAAGGGAGGTTAAGTGGATGTGGGTCCCACTCCCAACTCCCTTTGGTAGGATTTATCTTGTTAAAATAAAATTTGTTCTTCACAAATTTTATTTAACTTAAACTAAAAACCCAAAAACTAACTTTCAACCCGCAACAAACGCAACTTCCGAAAAGGTCTCTTTAAGCGAAAATCGGCGCTGCGAGTTCATCGGTGCCCTCAGATTTCAATTCCGAGCACCGGATCAAAATTTAGGAATTCCCGCTCGTTCGTTCACTGAACGTACCCGAGCCAAACTTCAGAAATTGATTCCGGGCACTCCGGGCCACGGAATCAGGTGCCGTCTGAAACCGCGCTCTTGTAAAATTCTAAAGAAAATTAAGAAAAAAATTTCCCTTGAATTTTACAGGTCTTTACAAATTTTAAGACACAATATCATGATCTTTGATATGCATCATATAGTTTTCAAGTGTTTTTTTTGTTCTTATGACTTGTGATTATGTTATGATTGATATCTTTCTTATTTACCCTTTTTGATCATTTGATCTCACCATTTTTATATTTTTATTTTCCCTAGGATATGAAAAGAGTCATTAAGTATGATATGTAAAAAAAGGGTTCTAGTCATGAAGGAATAAGTGGGAGACGATGTAAATGTTTTAGAAATAATTTTTTTATGTTTTCATGTTTCCAAATACACTAAACCTATACGGTTCTAGTGTGTTTTTTTATGTTTTGTAATTAATATTATTCTATTAATATGTAGTATATATATATATAAATTATGGTCTATTATAGTAATACCTTTCATGTAAATCATAAGTGAAAAATGAATCACATCGCTTCATCAGATTGTAGTCCGCCATACACATGAGCGACGTTATCGTATCCCCCACAAAATGGAAAGTAATAAGATATATGTGATATAATAATTAAAAAATTATAATTAATTTATTAATATCATTTGAATCTGTTAAATCCATCATTACATCCAACCTTGAAAGGTTGTGATGGAAAATGAATTACATCAATTTGCAAGGCAGCAGTCTGTCATGCACACGATCGACGGATCAGTTTCCCATTTGATGGAAGAGGATATGTATATTGATTATTTAATTAGAATAATATCATATAATTATATATTATATAGTAGTTTTGTTATATTATCATTTTTTAAAATGTTTGATGGAGGTGTAAGCAGAAATAATACAAATACGCACATTCAAGAATTTTACCTCTTTTTCGGGGAGCTACTATAGGTTTATACCTAAATCCATTTTAGGAGGGATTTATAATAAAAATAAGTCCTATATGATTTGGGTGTGGAATTAGGGAATGTATTTGGGTAGGTATTGGCTAAACCATATGTTTTTAGAAATGAGAAGAGGGGAGGAGGGTGGGTGGTATTTTATAAGTGGGGGAGAGGACACACATGTAATTTTTGAAAATATAAAGACTTAACTGTGTTTTTATCATTACAAGAGCCAAAAAAATGAATCATTTAAAACATTATATATGATAAGGTTTAAATATGTTCATAAAATAGGTGTTTGACAATTTTAAATCATTTTTAATTCTTATCTTTTTAGTTTAACCCCTCAATAAACCATTTTTTTCCTTAATCACGATAATTAAATTCTTTTGTTTATGTATTAATTAGGATAATAAACTTTTTTTGTTCTTATAAAATAATATAAATTATTCTGATTACAAATATTCAATCCATTTTTTATAATTAAATTCAAAAATCTTAATAATTCAATTTAAAATTAATACACCCAGGTGATGAAAGAGAGGTTTTCCAAGGAGAGAATTATCATAAGTGTTGAATGTTTTAATATATAAATTTAATATGAAATTGATTTCAATAACAAAAATTAGTTAAATATTACTATTATTTAACTAATTTTACTTAAAAATCAATTTATTTATATTTTATCTGTGTAATTAATTTAAACTTAAATGTAGTTTACAATAAAAATTAGTATTTTTCACTATTTATAAAATTAATATTTCTAGAAAAATAAAAAAACAAATCACCCAAATATTATTTTGACATATAGATTTAAAAAATTAATATTATTTTGTAAAATAAACTTTCTATCAGTGATAAAAAATAATTTTAAATTATATTTGCAAAGCACGACTAAACCGTGTTTTAGATAATACAGTTTTTTAGAGAACATTTATTTTTATTTAAAATGATTCTTATCTTATTTATAATCAATACATATCCATTGAATTTATTTTTGAAAAGGTTTTAAATATATAAATTTTATAATTTAGTTATTACTATTCATACCCACCAACTTGATGGCTGGGTTATAATGGCCATGTTTAATTAATAATATTTGAATAGAGTATCATATTTTTTTTGAACCCAGTGTTGTGTGCATCATATGGTATTGAAGAGGTTGAATTTAAAAAATATAAAAAAAATTATTAGGGTGTTACATTCCCTTCTAATATCAAATTTAAATTTCATATATGTTATAAAACATGATTTTCCTCTTTTAAAATCTCAAGGTGTTACATTCTACCCCCTTAAAAAACTACATCCTTGAAATTTAATGTTGATATAAAATAATAAAGGGTTTGACATTTGAAAATACCCTTCTTGAAATCCAAAAATTTTATATGGATTAATAAAACATCCTCTTGGTAATATAGAAAGTTAAGTGAATAGTTCATTTAGAATAATCACATAACTAGGTTTTCAAGTAGGATAACATATTTCGGAGGTGAGGATAAGGACATGGAATAAAATTGTAATGCCCAAATAATGATAAATGGTGGTAGAGGTCATTGATCATAATAAATTGAATGATAAATAAAAATTAAACAACAAAAAAACCATAAATATTTGATGAGTTAAAGACCATTTATTCATTAGTTATAAAGGTAATAGAATAAAATTTTTGATTCAAGATCCTTTTCTTGGAGTTGAATAATTCCTTTACCATATAGACTAAGAACATAAGAAAATATACTTGCATTATATATTCCTATTTTATAAAAATTGTTTCATCCTTTATTTATTATTTAATCAATTCATACATCATTTCTTACTCCAATAAATTAATATCTAATAGAATTTTTTTATGCCTAAAGCACTAAAATTAACATTTAAAAAATCTTTAGATCAATAAAAGAATTAAAATTCATTCCTACTATCTCAAAATATTTTCCAGAACGAAATTTTTTAGTAAAAGTTATCAAATATAGTACATTAATCATTAACACCTCAATATTAACTCCCAAACTTCAATAAAATCCATTTCATAAATGTTTAACCTTAAGACTTGTTTAAAATATGTCTTCCCAAATTTAATGCCCAAAAATATAGAAGGGATGTCATCAAATCAATATTAGATTCCTCATACATTATAAAGATTCTAATAATGTCACATTCCAAATATGTGAATAACTTGGTCACTATAAAACATTAATTAAAACATGCATGCTTCCAAAAATAAAATCTCAAGTTGTCGAATATATTTCATAAATCCAAACATGTATTAATCTCCAGTAAAGATAACATAAACCATGAAATCACTAAACAATTTTATGGTCACTAATATTATAACATAAAAATATATTTATCATTATTATCTAAACATAAAAAGAATATTAAGTTTTATATTCCCTCAATCATATGTTTTCTAAAAAGATCAACTTATTATTGAACTAATTTTCTTGGTTATTGGTACCATTTAACATATGATCTCAAATCCTTAAAGAAAAAGTAAAAATGTTAAATCATTATAAACTGCATAATTCTTATAACCATTATATCCTTGATAAAATAATCTTATAATATAATTCTTATATCAAAAACACAAGTAAATTAATCCTTATAATTAATCTTTAGTAATAGTATAATCTCAACCTTCATCCCTTAGCTTCTTTTGGGTTTTATTCACTTGATGCTTAGTGATTTCATTTATAGAGATCCCTATATCCTTACAGTTCAATAATTTATCATTAAAAACTTCTCTATTTCCCTTTAAATCAAGATCATGGTGTCCTTCATATACACACTTATAGAAAACTACCATTCCCTTTGAGCAAGTAACAGGGTGTTTCTTTCTATAATTATCACATGTGAGAAAACTCATCTTTCCATTCTTCCCCTTATCAATTTTTTCTCTATCACCCTCTTTTTATCTTGTTTTCCTTTAAATACATAATAATTATAGAATTATTTCTCAATATTGATATACCATGACTTTATGTCCTCGTATAATGAGGTTGTTTAGGAGATTATTTCCCTCAAAAATATTAGCTTAATCTCATAAAGGAAACAATCATTCTTACTCTTTGGATTATGTGCATTAATACAATTCTCATTTCTTCTATAGGGTTCCATTTCTAAAAGATTTAATAATATAAATTACATCCTAAAAGTATGTATCATAATTTATAATCCCAAAACTAGTGAAACACTTAACATAATTTGAAAATTTTATGCATGGATAATCTCATAATCATAAACATGGTTTTTTGGGAATGTTTCCAAATAATAAAAATATTTTCAAATTATTTTTAATAGTGTGTAAATAATATATGAATTATTATATTAATATACCCCATGAGTGTCAAAATAAGTACATTTTAATGCCTATTCTAATGTACTAGGTAGGACTCGTGTCAATCTGGATGCACCTTTTATGAATTTTTTAAGCCTAGATACATATTTTCTTTAATCATGTCCCCTTGTAGTATCCTGATAGGGGTGTATATCTTGGTAAACCACATAATCTATACTTTATAAAAACATTATGATGTTATCCTATACTTATACATATCATAAAATTCATTCATGTGGTTATGTTCTCTAATATTTATTT
Source organism: Viscum album (assembly GCA_963277665.1). Classification (NCBI taxonomy): domain Eukaryota; kingdom Viridiplantae; phylum Streptophyta; class Magnoliopsida; order Santalales; family Viscaceae; genus Viscum; species Viscum album. The sequence continues at coordinate 35,510,821 of OY728157.1, read as the reverse complement.
TCAAAAAAACTAGTTCCCAAGGTTTCAACTAAACATTATCTGATACCAACTTTAAAACGTTGACCCATGTTTCCTGGATCTTGTAACTAATTTATTACATTTTCATTAGATACAAGTGATTATATCCTAAAGGATATATTAGTTTATTAGTCATGGTAAACTAGATACATACTTGATATTTAAATTACATGTTAAACAATAAAATACACAAAGTGTTTTCTACGAAAATTACATTATTATCGATAACATATCCTTGAATATAAATCAAAAAAAACTTCATGTGATGCTAGGGAAAGTAAAAAATATGAAAATAGTGAGCTCAGATGATTATTAATGGTAAGTTTATAGTTGATTCTATCATGAATAAATAAGGATAATCAATATGTCAAGGTAAATAACTAGAACACAAGCCATTAAATCTATCAATTGAGCATAATATGGTAGAAATAAATGATGATCAAAAAAATCCTTATAAATAATCACATAATATTGAAACTTATCCATGGATATTCTAACAAGTAAAATAATCACATAGAAATAACTAATCTCATAATTATGGAATGTATAATATCATACATGTAAAACATACAGCCAAGACCATTCACAAGATAGTTTAAATCTGTGGGTAGAAACCCATTTAATTTAGTCAAGTGTTTTTTGTTAAGAGATATGGAAATGAATCAAGGGTATATCTATAACCGGGCCCCACCCATCACTTAATAAGTCTAATTCATTCCTCACATGAAAGGGATGACATATAATCAGTAAAAACATTCATATTAAAAAAACTACCAAAAGAAATGTTAATACTTACCCCAATCAAATAATCATATTCATAAACCATCCTGACTAATATAGTTGATGCTATTAAAATTGTTTTTCCTCAGTCAAACTGATCAGAAAACATTCAAATTAAGAATAATGATGATATCAATACAATGTATCCCATGTGGATAATAATTGAAATAAATGTTTGATGTTATTAATTAATATAAATACCATAAAAATGTCATTAAAAACATTTTTTAGGTAAATAACCATTTCACATTGAAAATATTTTAAAAAAATTCAAAAAAAATATATTTTCAAAATACTTTTATTTTAAAATAACCTTTAAAAACCTGAAAATTTATCTTTACAACATTGAGTGGTCATGGTAGTGGAAAATTCTATTCATGTCATACACATTAAAACAAGGATTACTTCGACATTTTAGGTAAAATCCAAATGATCCTTGTTTTAAATCCAACATGAATATTCTGTTAAAAAAATTAAAAAGTCGAAATGGTTTAAAAAAATTAATAAATCATTTGTAAAAGGATAAAAATACCTTTGAATCATTTTAAGAAAACATGTTTTTTAATGAAAAATTATTTTTTACCGAAGAGATAAATAAAGACAAATTTTCATAAATATATGATCTCAGTCATCTTTAGTACCAAAGAGTGGGAAAATAGTAATATTAATTTAAAATTTTCATGAATAACCATAGGATAAAGAAATATATATTTTTTATGATAGAAATAATAAATGATTTCCCTATGGGAAACTTAAACAAAAATAATAATGAATAAGATGAGGTTATGAAATAAGCCCTTACCACTTTGTCATATTTTGAATCAAAAGACCCATGAAAGAAATAACTTCAAATGAAACATTAAATATGATGAATAAAAATATATTCATGATGTGATTCCCCAGCTTGGGTGCCATAAATGGTGCCCCAGGCTAGTGGGCCATGTGCCCTCAAGCATGCCTCCTCGTACTCCAGAGGGTGCTGACTAACAGTGACCGTCTAGTAAGTTAGTCTTGCAGAGACTATACCCTCTTTTATCCTAATAAAACACTAATATAATAAAAAAACAATAGTAAAGTGTGGAAGCATATAATAACCATAACAATAACATGGAATATGATATTCAAAATAAGAAAATTCGGTACTCAACTGAAAGTTAAACAATGCTTTGACAATACAAGTGTCAAGTGTCTATAATGAAACTAAGAGTAAAGACATAAAGACTCCCAATTTACCTAACCATTTATAGTTCCCTATCCCATACTCCAATCCTAAATAGAAACCTATCCTAGAGCCTTTCCATTATCCTGTATTAAAACAACAAAGTCTTCTCGGGTGTCAATCAGGCGGCCCAAATAGACATTGTTATTATTGGAAAAGATAAGGGTAAGGCCCTGGTATACGTTGTTATTTGGGATTGAATCATGGGAGAGGGAACTATACCTGGTTCGGGACCCGCATGGGATTCATTGTGTCTTTGCTCTTAGTTTCATAATAAACACTTAACACTTTCATTATCATAGCATGTTTTACCTTTCAGTTGAGTACTGTATTTTCTTGTTTGGAATATCATATGCCATGGTATTGTTATGGTTATTTATACACTTCCACACTTGGTTATGGTTGTTTTCTTCCATTGGTGTTTTATTCTGATAAAAATGGTATATTATCCCCAATACGAACTTACCAAACCCTCTCTTCTAGTCAGCACCCTCTAGCGTACGAGGAGGCATGCTTGAGGGAATTCACTAACCAGCTCAGGGCACCGTTTAGTGGCACCTGGGTGAGGGTGTCACAAAGTGGTATTAAAGGAGTTTTCTTTTCTTTCTTCTTCTTTTGTCTTACTATTTTAGTAAAGGTAGATAGAATACTATTAATATTTGAGGCTTGGTAATGATCTCATTCATGGGAGTTTCAAACCCATATATGGGGGGAAATCCGAGTACTCAGAGTGGGATTGTTGTGATTGTTGTTTGTTGTTAAATTTGGATATTTTTTCACCTTGGGTGATGCACTTGTTGTGTGATGTGATATTTGTTTTGAAAGTTGTTGAATTTTGATTCATGACCTAAAGAGGCATGATACTTGAGTCTGCATGCGTCATTCTAGGCACTCAGGGTTGTTTTGTCATTCATCATTCTAGGAACTCATGGGAAAACGGGTTACGGGTAAGTTGTTGAACTTAAACTGTTTTTCCCTAGTGCAAGATTGAAATAATGATACAAAATGAGAATAAATTGGTGTCTAATGAGAACCTTGATTGATTAAATGGGTATGATTAGTTAATTAATTATTGAATTTATTAACTGAAGATAATGTGATAAATTAGTGTTTGAATTAATTAATGAGAATATATATACCCTTGTTAACCAAGACCATGGAGTATGATGGTTAAGGGTAGTGATAAGGCCTCGGTGTTGAATATGTGGCAATAAAAAGGGTAAAGGACATGTTGAAACTTATTGTGTTAGTTTCTCCTCGTACGTAAATGATATAAGGTTGCATTATGAGACCTAAGATGTGTTTTTGGATTTGTAGAGATAGGCCTCCACAAGGCATGTTGAGGGAGAGACTGAGTGGTATGGCCCGAAATGAACTTCCAGATAGGGAACTTGAGGAACTATTGGTGAAAGCTGAGGAGGAAGGGGAATAGTTCCAAAAGAACTTTTCTCGTTTCATGCAGTTCATGGAAAGAGACCCATGTCAGGTTTAGAAAAGCATGTCAGATTTAACAAGGGAGTTTCAGTTTCAGCACCCTCTTACTTTTACAAGAGAGGGTGTACCTGAGGGAGATTAATTCTAGATTTAATATATAGAGATGATAATTGATCATTTGGATACTTCGACTGGGAGGAGGTCCAAGTTGGGTACTTATATGCAATGGGGGTCAACAAAGCGCTGGTTGGACATTAAGGTACGATACTAAAAGACTGATGACATGTTATATAAGGACTTTCTAGAGAAGTTCTTGGAGAAATTCAATCTAGAGATGATGATACAAGATAAGACTTCATATTTTATGCATCTGACCTAAGGAAGCATGTCCATAATATATTATGCTTAATGTTTCACAAATTTACAGCGTTTTGCTACACCTTTGGTGGCAGATGAGGCTTCTTCGGAAAAAAAATTTCAGGATGGACTTAGTTGTGAAATTAAGTCTTAGGTAAATGTCTTTAGGCTGAATAAATTCTTAGACGTGGTTAATTAGGATCTCATTTCAGAGGAGAACCTGAAGAAGGCTTCTAGTACAGGATAGATATCTATAACTAGACAATTTGGGAGTGTGCCTTCTGAGAGAAAGAAGCTCCATCACAAGAATCTTAGTTAGGACAGTGGAATGAAAGGTGTATAGTTAAGAGGAACCATTGCATTAGATCTTACTCATGTGCTTTTTTACCAGTGAGGTAGGTAGGGACACTATTGTACACATTGTCCTCGACCACCAGTGGAGTGCTAATTTTGTGGCAAGATGGGACACCTATAGAAGCTCTGCAGTAAGCAGTAGAAGGTTTGTGCTGAGGGAGCAGCTTCTCAAAGTTAGAGTGTGGAAAGGGGGTCTTTTACATCATATAGGACTGGAAACTAGAGTTATACTGGTAGGGGTGGTAAAGATAGTGGACGTGGTGCTTTAGGGTATGAGTTCTCATATAAGTAGAGTGGCGCTACTTGTGGGAGTCAGACAACACCATAGGGTAGAGGGGTAAGACAATTATATGCAGTGCAGCCTACACTTATAGAGAGCGAGGCTGGTCCATCGACAGTGAGAGGTACTATTCTAGTTACTTATACTTTAGCTACTACCTTGTTTGATATCAGTTCCTCTCATTCTTTTATATCTTCAAATCTTGTTAATGGATTGAGCCTGGAGGTGGATTCTATAAGTGGGGTGATGAATATTGATACACTGTTGGGAACATGGTCTAGGGATATCTATTTATGAAAGGTATTTTCACTAGATATTAGAGATTATCATGTTATTTGGAGTATCTATGTCCTTGATATAACAGGATTTGACCTGATTATGGGTATGGATTGGCTAGTCACATACCGATCCCACATAGATTTTTACTGTCGTAGAGTGACCATTGTATCTCATGAGGGTGACAAGTATGTTCATCATGGATAATGGGATATTTATCCAGGCCGAGCTGGTCTAATTACTTAGAAATTGAGAGATCTTACTGCCCATGTTTCTAGTCTTTTTTTGGATGATGGGAGGGGTAGGCAAGATGTCCTTCCACTAGTAGTAGAACTATTTTAGGATGTCATTTCTAAATAATTTTTAGGGTTTCCACTAGAGATAAATGTGGAATTTACTATTGATCTCATGTCGGGGGCTGAGCTAGTATCTATTCCACCTTACAGAATGGCACCGAATGAGCTTCTGGGGATCAATGGAGTTAGAGGATTTGGAGGATAAAGGGTTTATTCTTCCAAGTACGTCGCCTTGGGGAATACCTATCTTTTTTGTAAATAAGGATGACGGGAGTTTATGCTTGTGTGTTGATTACCAGAAGTTGAATAAAATGATTGTGAATAACCAATTTCCTCTTCCACATATTGATGATCTATTTGACTAGCTGAAGGGGGATTGTGGGTTCTCAAAGATAGATCTGAGGTCAGGGTATCATTAGGTGAGAGTTCTGACCTCTGATATACCAAGAAATTCTTTTTGAAGCAGGTATCACCTTTATGAGTTTTTTTAATGATGTTTGGGTTGAAAAATTCTCCATCGGTGCTTATGGCCTTGATGAACATAATCTTTCATCTGTACTTAGATCAGTTTTTGGTTGTTTTTGTGGATGAACTCTCAGTGTACTCTAGGACTCATAACGATCATTCCCAAAATCTTGACATCATCATGGGTACACTATGAGAGCATCATCTATATTCCAAGATATCTAAATGTCTGTTTTGGATTGATAGGGTACACTTTTTGAGGCACATAATCTCATAAGAAGGTGTGGCAGTGGACCCATAAAAATTTCAGGTAGTGGTTTCTTGGGAGCATCCCAAGAATGTTTTTTATATCCGAAGCTTTTTTGAATTAGTTTTTTATTAGAGGAGGTTTATCCAGTAATTTTTCTGATTGGAAGCACCACTTAAAAGTTTGAAAAAGAGAGGGGTAAATATTGATTGGACATAATCATGAGAGAATTCTTTTTTGGAGTAGAAGAAGTGTTTGACATCGACACCAATTTTGATCTTACCTGAGTTAGGTGAGGAGTACATGATGAATTATGATGCTTCTAGGATCAGACTCAGAGCTATGTCGATGCAGGGGGATCAATTCATTGCTTACGAGTCTCGACAATTGAGGCCACACGAATGGAATTACCCTATGTAAGACCTAGAATTGTCAGCAGTGGTTTATGATCTTAATTTTTGACGATACTATATTTTGGGTGAAAAGTTTACAATTTTTTTATCACAAAATCTTACAGAATATCTTTTCACAACGTGAATTTAATTTTCGGTAGTGAAGATGAGTAGAAGATATGCAGTCCTTTGATTTTGAACTGGAATATACACCCAGAAAAGGGAATAGTGTGGTTGATTCCTTGATCAATAAAACTCATACTTAGTCGGTACTTGATTTGAATGTATAGTGGAAGATAGTTAATTTTCTGGAGGAAATTCATGTGGTAGTTTAGGAGAGTCAAGAGAGGATGACTCTAGTTTCAGTAGCAGTGGAGTCTACACTCTTCAGATGGATCAGGGATAGCCTGTACAAGGATCTAGATTATTTATCCTTAAGGTAAATCCTTAAAGGTGGGGAGACACCTTCATACTAGATAATATATGTGTATGAGATCATCTATGTGAAAAATTAGGTTGATGTGCCTACGAGTATGCTATAGGAACTCATGCGAGAATATTATGCCTCAAATTGGGTGGTACATCATGGTGTGACAAAAATGTACCATGACCTACAATGATAGTTTTGGTGGCCAGGCATAAAAAAGTAGATATCAGGGTTCATAAAAAGATGTTTCACCTGTCAATAGGTGGAGGCATAGTATCAATGACCTGGAGGCCTATTGCAGTCATTGCCTATTCTAGAATGGAAGTGCGATGACGTGACTATGGATTTTGTGGTTGGAATTCCAAAGAATATTCAGAAGAATGATGTTATTTGGTTCATTTTGGATTGACTTATGGATGAATGTATGAGAGATTGTTCATTTTCATGGGGTTCCATGAACTATATTTTCAAATCGTGATTAGTGATTTACTTCATGCTTATGGAAGGGCTTACAGAAGGCACTTGTTATACAGTTTTTTTAAGTATGACCTTCTACCCACTAATAAATGGGAAATTATAGCATACCATACAGATGTTAGAGGATATGATGTGTGCATGTGTTCTTGACTTTGGTGGTTCTTGGGAGAAACATTTGGCTTTAGTGGAGTTAGACTATAACAATAGTTATCATCCTACTATATAGATTACACCATATGAGGAACATTATAAAATACCTTTTAGATCATTGTTATATTGTTTAAAATTAGGTGAGTTAGAGATTTTGGGACCGAGTCTCGTTCAAGAGACCTCGAATAAGGTGTAGTTGATTTAGAAATGTATGGCTACGGCTTAGAGTAGGAAGAAGTCATATGCTGATACATGGATACAACCCCTAGATTTTATAGAGGGTGATCTTGTATTCATTAAAGTATCTCCTATATTGGTTCACCACAAGATACAGAGGCAGGGAAAGTTGGTGCCCATGTTTGTAGGACTGTTTGAAGTGCTAGAGAGAATCGGGCTGGTGGTATACCAATTAGCAATTCCACGGAAATTTAGTGCTATGAATGAGGTTTTCCATGTGTCACAACTATGGAGATATCACCTCGACCCTTCTAATATGAATTTTTTGGAAGAGTTTGACCTTTAGATAGATGTGTGCTTTGAGGAGTGTAACACACCAAGCTTCTACGGTACACTTCTCTTTGAATAATGTGATAGTGTGTGTTGTACACAACACCGAGTTCTAACAAACCATAACCAATCAAACTAGTCGTTATGAATAGTAATACCTACTTTTTGAAATTATATATATTTTATATTTCAAAATGGACTTCATTTTTGGATTCGGAATATCTAATTTAGCCTAAGGTGAAATTTTGGTACTTTTCGGATAACTTTAATATTTTGATGAATAGTGAAAATTACTAAATTTTAATTAAAAACAACTTTTTTAATCAAAATAATTAATAGTAATAAATTATGAATTTTAGTGGTTTTAAAGTATATTCAAAATATATTTTTACCATTTAATTCAATGTTGGTCATTGGACATAATTTTACAATTAAACCGGACATAAACAAGTATCAATCTTTTGATAGTTATTATCTCTTAAAAACATGCTTTTTGTTTTAACAACGGGAATTAATTTTAAATTAATTTCTGCCACTTATGTGTGTTGATTTTGGAAAAATGGATTCCATATTTGGAATCAGGATTTTCAAATTATGTAAATAGGTAACTTTTATTTTTAGATATTTTGAATCATTACTTCGGTAAATATTTTATTTACCATGGTTAAAGGGTAAATCCGGTAAATAAAGGTTAAAAAATAATATTATAATAATACTAAATTATCCTAAAACGTGTCCTAGCCTCATTGGTTGATACATGTTCGACCATAGGAATCTTTGGGTTGATTTTGGGACCCCATGGAGCCACTTGTAGGTGATAGGGACACTTAATTTTAATTAAGTTAAAATGAATACAAAAATGACACAAACATATATCTTTTAGAAAAAAAAATTTTAAATAGGGTTATATTTGTTGGAGTTTCGACTATAAATATTAATTAGAAATATAAAAAGATTTCCTACATAATTATATTTTATTTATAATTTTTAGAGATTAAATATGTTAATTTATGTATGACACATTGATGATACAGTAATTACCATAATAGTGAAAATTTAAAATAATTGATTTTATAAGTACCCAAATAAATATAATTTTAGACTTTTAATGAATTACAATAATTTTATAGGATAATATGACATATTAGGATTGATTTAATTAACTTTTTTCTAAGTAATAATTCTGTTATGAGTTTCAAAAAAAACAACTATTGAATAGTGTCAAAATTGACATAAAAGAGTTTTTAAAACAAATATTATATTATTAATTGATATTAAATTCCTAAAAATTTAATTTTCGGCCAAGAGACTTATATCATGATATTTATATAATTAATGGACCACTTGGGGGTCTCTTGGTTGTATATAGTAAGTTTATTAACCATATAATATAAAAATACAAAGAGACATTATAAAAGTGAAACTAATTAACTTAGAGTTAATACTTAAAGATATGGTTAATATAAGTACCCAAACCTGTCTAAATTCTATTGGTTGAGTGGTTTTAGACCCATACCCACCTTAAAATTTAAATAATCCACTTTGGATCCATTAGAAACCGAATATTAATTTATTATAAATTAATATTTCTAGCTTTTCCAAAGGTTCCCCTCACCCATCTTATAAAAGGGCACTCCTCCTTCTCATTTCTTCACACCTTCAAAGACTTTTGGTTCAGAAAAACTCGGACCAAATACTCTCCCAAAATCCCTAACTACAACCTAGAGGCCTTAGTTTGATCATAAATCCAACATAAGGAGCCCTTTTGATCAAATCAAAAGGAAGAACCCGAAGAAGAGGTAATGATTTCACCACCCTTTTCCAAGTTCCTTTCTTCTTCCACTTCTTCTTCCTTTGTTATTGCCATTCTAAAATAATAACTCCAATATAAAATATATACTGTGATGTTATTATAAATATGGTACAACCATATTCAATATTCTATCCATCCTTTGAATAACATGTCACCATACATGCGTACGTACGGCTTACCGTCTCCACATCGTAGTGTAATTGTTATTCAATATATTATTATTTGGATGGGTATAATAATGATGTGTAACTCATGTAAATAGTAAATATAACATGTTAATTATTCTGTATATATGATATACCACCCATTTATATATTATTTTAATATCAAAAGAATGGTATTTTCGCTCGTGCGTACGTACGGACTACCGTCTCTACGAACGTGATGAGATTCATTCTCCATCGTATCCATTCAAGTATAAATATCATTTGATTATTTAAAAATGATGTTTAAGGACTTGATATAATTATGTATATGAATAATATACAACCTATCCATGATAAACATGGATTATGTAACAAACATATAAAATAAAACGAGTAAGTTAACACCCGAAACAACGATAATACTAAGATATTATTAACAAAGCAATGTTAAAAGATCATATATGATATAATATGAATGTATATGATTCTTGTATAATTTAATAAAAATTATTTCACCATTATACAGGAGGTTAACCTGCCCCAACCAAGGAAAAGTACAAGGTAAGGTTTATTTCACAATCTCTTCATTATCCGAGGTTGTTTATACGTAATAATCTACTGGGATCTATTTATCATCCACATCCATGTTTCTTAAAAATGTATTTCAAAACATTTTTACTATTTACAAGAATATGGGTTAAAGTCATTTATACCATTGTTTTACTTTTTATAAGAGGTTTATAAAGGAATCTTTCCATTGTTTTCCAAACAAGGTTCTTTTTAACCTTTTCGACAAAATTAAGGTAAGAATGTTTTTTTAAACTTATACGGTGGGTGCGGCTATTTTCCGCCGTTATAAAATCATCGAAGCATCCCTTACAAGCCTATAAGAATATTTTCAAAGAAAATGTTTTATTTTATAAACATATGACTCTTAAATGATTTCAAAATTGAAAGAGATATTTCTCTAAAAACAGTTTTTGATTTCATCTATGTCAACATCCTTTGATGGATTTTACGCTTATTTGAAGTTGATTTATTATGATACCAAACTTCTATATTATATTGAAGGTTTTGTGATATGTTTGACTGTGGATGTGCTATTTTTATACCATTCATAGTTTATAGTGAAAGTATTGACATTTCGTATGCTAGTTTTAATACGAATGTTTATGTTATGTTTAAACCTTTTCATATGGGAATGCATTGGACTTAATATGTGACGGGTGGAGCCCGCTATAGCTCCTCGATGCATCGGTAGGTCTCATGAGACAAACTAGTGTCTTGGAACAAGGCCTTGGAAAAATCTTATTTGTAGTCTTGGCACGAGGCCTTGGCTATGTGGTTATGATAGTCTGGCATTATGCATTCCATCATTATGAAAGTGGTTATTGATATTGCATGTGATTATTCGATTAGTAGAATATCCATGTGAATAAGTAAATGGAATTATTTCATTTTAATTTTTCCATACTATGTTGAAGTTCAAGTTTAAAAGGCTTTTGTTTTAGTTATACATTGCCTTAAATGTTTATGCTTATTTTTGAAAGTTTCCTCTATATTGTTATCCTTACTGGGCATTTGAGATCACCCCTTTTCTATGTTTTATTTTTCCCGGGATGTGAAGAAGTAAGTTATGAATGACCTGCAGGGATAGTATGTGGGGATATGTGTGCGGAATATGGATACTATGTTATTGTAGTAGTTTTTCACTTCATGATGTAATGTAAAACTTTATGAATATATCTAGTGTTTTCAAGGCTACTAAACCAATCGGTCTTTCGAGATTTGATCCTTCTTGTGATCATGCCAATGTTATGTAATAATGCACCGACTCTAGGTAACTGGGGTCGAGGCGTTATAGTTGGTATCAGAGGAAGTTTAGTACAAACCTTGGAAGCTAGATTTAGACAAACTCTGATTAGAGCACGTAGACCTAAGATAAACTTTGAGGATTAGTATAGAAGAAATTCCTAGAATTTTTGTATTGTAGAGATTTTGTGAGTTTTTCGAGCAATATATCCCTGTCTGGATACGAGAAGGTAGAGGCGGCTCTGGCATAGATGTACCTAGGGGTAAAACCCGAAAACACCACTTTGAGCTAGACTCGAACAGGAACTGGTGCATGACAACGGGCCTTGCTGCACTCTTGGTTACGACACTCCTGGGGGATATGCTTAGGATAACTCTCATTTTCTTTAAAAATCATTATGAAGGGTTTATGAGTATATACCAGCTCAATGAAAACATTTTTATGATTATGTATTATATCCATAAATAGTTCAATTTATGTTAAGTGTTTTATAAGTATGGGATTATGTATTTTGATTCATAAACTGATCTGGTTTATTCCATTGTTTAGAAATGGAGCATAGTGGAAGAAATGGAAACCGTATCAATGCACACACTCCATGTAGGGATTTACCTCCTGTGCAATATAATTATAATGGAGCTGGTGATGCAACTGGTGCCGATCAGCTAATCACCATACTGGGACAACTCACTCAGGTTATGAATAATAACCTTACCCGTATGGAGTACCCTGATTCGTATCGTGGAGGATCAATGTTAGATCGATTCATGAGGCAACAACCACCAATGTTCAATGGGAGTACAAATCCCTTAGTAGCTGAGCAATGGATATTTTCCCTAGAGAAAATATTTTAGGCTTTGGGGAGTAGTGAAAGGGAAAAAGTTATCATGGCAGTTTACCGCCTCACTGGAGATGCTGATCAATGGTGGTCATTGATTCAAAATATGAAGGAAGATGATGATGTATCAAATATGGAATGGAGGGAGTTCAAAGATCTGTTTTTAGAAAAATAATTTCCTCGCGACCATCGAGCAGATATGGAAAGGCAATTTCTGATTCTGAGATAGAAGGAGGATGAGAATGTCACAAAGTATGAGGATAACTTTACAAGGTTAGCAAGGTATGTTGGAGATTATATACGTAACCCAAGAATTAATATTGATCATTTCTTTGATGGGTTAAAACCATTTCTCTGTCGAGCATTAGTCTCACAATCCTTTTCATCATACGAAGAAATTGTCTCATGTGCTATCAAGACTGAAAAGGAATTCTCTAAGTCTTATGAATTTAAACCAAAGAAAGAGAAGAAAAGACCTGCTGATCAATCTAGGAATGGAAATAAGGGGAATAAGGGAAAGGTTTAATATCCATCCTGTGGTAAATATGGGAAGAAACACCCTGGTACTTTCTTGAAGGGAATGGGAGTCTGTTACAAGTGTCGTGAAAAAGGCCACCAAGTTCGTGATTGCAAGGGGAAGAAGGAAGCTACCAATATTCAGTGCTACAATTGAAGGGAGATGGGGAATTATGCAAATGAATGTCCTAAGCGTCAGGAGAACTTACCTCAGAAAAGGCCAAGGGATCAAGGCCAGAATTATGCTATCACTACTGCTGAGGTAGAAGCTCTGAAAGACGTGGTGGCAGGTAATTTAATGGTTTCCTCAAGTTTAGAAAATGCATTATTTAATTCTGGATCAACGCATTGTTTCATATCTTCCCAGTTTGCTAAGAAAATTGGATATTTCCAATTTGATTTAACAAGGGAGTTGTCAATTAAAACTCCTAATGGAAGTATCATTTCAACAAAGTTTTGTGAATCAGTCCCCATTAGAGCACATAAATGTTCTTTATCTGTTGATCTCGTCGTCATACCTATGATTGAGTTTGATATAATCCTCGGTATGGACTGGATTTCAGACTATGATGTGAAGATTTATTATAAGAATAAAGAGGTTACGATTCTTGATGATGATGATAAGGAACACCTTATCTTTAGAGCAGAATCGTCACCACCTAATTCTTATTTAGATCCACCCCCAGTAGCTCAACTAAATTCAATTATTGGGGAGGAAGAGAATGAAATTACTATGGGTGAGGAAAGGAATGTTCAAATAGAGGATGTACCTATTGTGAAAGAATTTGTAGATGTATTTTCGGAAGATTTACCTGGACATCCTCCAGAATGAGAAGTTGAGTTTTCCATTGATTTAATTCCTGGATCAAGGCCTATATCGAAGACCCCTCATAGAATGGCCACTGTAGAATTAGTTGAACTAAAGAAACAACTAGAGGAATTGAGTAATAAGGGATTTATTCGCCCTAGTGTTTCTCCATGGGGAGACCCTGTTCTTTTTGTTAAAAAGAAAGACGGATCTATGAGGTTATGTATCGACTACAGGGAGATCAATTATATAACAATAAAGAACAAGTATCCCCTACCACGCATTGATGATTTATTTGAATAACTGCATGGAGCTAAATACTTTTCAAAGATTGACCTTCAATCTGGATACCATCAGTTGTGTGTGAAGTTGGAAGACATTCCGATGACAGCATTTCAAACCAGGTACGGGCATTACGAGTTTACTGTAATGCCTTTTGGATTGACTAATGCACCCTCTGTATTCATGGATCTGATGAATATAGTTTTCAAGGAGTATCTCGATGAATTTGTGGTGGTATTTATTGATGATATCTTAGTATACTCCAAAAGCTACGAAGATCATGAAAATCACTTGCGCATTATCTTGAAGACTCTGAGAAGGCATGAATTATATGGAAAGTTTAGCAAGTGTGAATTCTGGCTTCAGGAGATTTCTTTTCTTGGCCATATTGTCTCTAAAGATGGAATCTCTATTGATCCTTCTAAGACCAAGGCAATCTAAGAATGGCCAGCGCCTATGAGTATAACTGAGGTACGTAGTTTTATTGGTTTAGCAGGTTATTATCGACGTTTCGTCCAGAATTTTGCCTGATTGGCTAACCCATTAACGAAGCTCACACGTAAAGGGGTTAAATTTGTTTGGACAAAAGAGTGTGAAGAATGTTTTGATGAACTGAAGAGAAGATTAGTCAGTGCTCCTATATTGACTCTACAATCGGGGAATGATGAGTTTGTTATTTATAGTGATGCATCGAAGAAAGGACTTGGTCGTGTCCTTATGCATAATAATAGGGTTATTGCCTATGCAACCCGACAGTTGAATATTAATGAACAAAACTATCCTACTCATGATCTCGAGTTAGCAGCTATGATCTTTTCTTTGAAGATATAGAGGCACTACCTCTATGGTGAAAAATGTTAGATTTATACTAATCACAAGAGTTTGAAGTATATTTTCTCACAAAAAGCACTCAACATGAGGCAAAGGAGATGGCTTGAATTACTCAAGGATTATGATTGCACGATACACTACCACCCGGGGAAGGAAAACAAGGTGGAAGATGCTTTGAGAAGAAAAGACCATGGAGTTTTGAACAATATGAGACTTTAAAGGGATCCAATTTTTATGGATCTAGTGAAGATGGACATGGGAATAACCAGGGAAGGTGAAACATCAATGCTTTTTCAAATGGTTTCCAAACCATCTTTACTAGAAAGGATTAAGAGTTCTCAGACCGATGATGAAGAATTTCAAAAGAAGATTAAAGCTGTGAATGATGGGAGACTGAGAGACTTTGTGTATGAAGATGGAATTTTGAAATTCGGGAAGAGACTTTGTGTTCCCGATATACCTGATCTAAAAAGGGAATTGCTGGATGATTCTCATAGTTCTAATTTCTCTATACACCCTGGGAGCACCAAAATGTATAGAGATTTGAAGGAACATTTTTGGTGAGACAATATGAAGAGGGAGATTGCTGATTTTGTGTCAAGATGTATGGTATTTCAAATCATCATAGATTGATGAATTTAAGGACCTCAATTTTACACTTGTTTGTGATTGATGACCTCAATCACTACCTATAAATATTTACGTTTTTCCTCCAATTATATGTCTCTAATTTCCACCAATGTTCTCCTAATTAAGATCATAATTTGGTGGTGACCCTTTCATTTCTCTTTTCCTCATATTAAGACTAAAGTTTAGTAACCCAATTTCTGATGTGGGTTTTTCCACAAAGATATTTTCTATATTCAACCTTTTATTTTTTGGAATAACAATTTCAAATTGCGAGGACGCAATTTATTGAAGGGGGGGAGAATGTAACACCCCAAGATTTCATAGTGTGTTATTTCTTCAAAATAATTCAATAACTTGCACTACACGCAACACCGAGTTCAAGAGCACCATGATTTACCAAAAAAGCTATTAAAAAGAGGTTATGAATAGTATTAACTAAATTTTAAACTTTATATAATCCTTATAATTTTTGTTTCTTAGACATAATTCATTTTCAGGATTGCACTTTTACCAACTTTTAGTAGTGAACCCTTTTTAAATACAATATTTTACACTTTTTGACTAAATGGGGACATCAAAAAATTTAAAATGAAACATCCCAAGCTTCCACGGTATGTTTTCCTTTGAATAATACAGTAGCGTGTGTTGTACGCAACTTTGAGTTCTAACACACACCACAACCAATCAAACTAGCCGTTATGAATAGTAATACCTAATTTTTGAAATTTTATAAATTTTATCTCTCAAAATGGAATTCATTTTTGGATTCGGAATAACAAATTAAGCCTAGGGTGAAATTTTGGAACTTTTCGGATAACACTTATATTTTGATGAATAGTGAAAATTACTAAATTTTAATTAAAAATAACTTTTTTAATCAAAATAATTAATAGTGATAAATTATGAATTTGAGTTGTTTTAAAGTATATTTAGAATATATTTTTACCATTTAATACAATTTTGTTCATTGGACATAATTTTACAATTAAACCGGACATAAACAAGTGTCAATCTTTTGATAGTTATTATCTCTTAAAAACCCGCTTTCTTGTTTTAACAACGGGAATTAATTTTAAATTAATTTATGCCACTTCTGTGTTTTGAATTTGGAAAAATAGATTCTATATTTGGAATCAGGATGTTCAAATTTTGTATATAGGTAACTTTTATTTTTAGACATTTTGAATAATTACTTCGGTAAATATTTTATTTACCATGGTTAAGGGTAAATCTGGTAAATAAGGGTTAAAATAATAATACTATAATAATACTAAATTACCCTAAAACGTGTCCTAGCCTTATAGGTTTATACATGTTCGACCATAGGCATCTTTGGGTCGATTTTGGGACCCCATGGATCCACTTGTGGGTGATAGGGACACTTTATTTTAATTAAGTTAAAATAAGTACAAAAATGACATAAGCATATATCTTTTACAAAAACAATTTTTACATAGGGTTATATATGTTTTATTTTCGACTATAAATATTCATTAGAAATATAAAAGGATTTCCTACATAATGATATTTTATTTATAATTTTTAGACTTTAAATAATGTAATTTATTTATGACACAATTATGATGTAGTAATTACCATAATAGTGACAAATTAAAATAATTGATATTATAATAACCAAAATAAATATAATTTCAGACTTTTAATGAATTAAAATAATTTTATAGCATAATATAAAATATTAGGATTGATTTAATTAACTTTTTTCTAAGTAATCATCCTGTTATGAGTTTCATAAAAATCAACTATTGAATAGTGTCAAAATTGACATAAAAGAGTTTTTCAAACAAATATTATATTATTAATTGATATTAAATTCATAAAAATCTACGGATCGGCCAAGAGACTTATATCATGATAGTTATATAATTTATGGACCACTTGGGGGTCGTTTGGATGTATATAGTAAGTTTATTAACCATATAATATAAAAATACAAAGAGACATTGTAAAAGTGAAACTAATTAACTTAGAGTTAATACTTAAAGATAAGGTTAATATAGTAACCCAAACCTGTCTAAATTCTATTGGTTGAATGGTTTTAGACCCATACCCACCTTAACATTTAAATAATCAACTTTGGATCCATTAGAAACCTAATATTAATTTATTATAAATTAATATTTCTATATTTTCCAAAGGTTCCCCTCACCCCTCTTATAAAAGGGCACTCCTCCTTCTCATTTCTTCACACCTTAAAAGCCTTTTGGTTCGGCCAAACTCTGCCCAAATACTCTCCCAACTTCCCTCATTACAACCTAGAGGCCTTAGTTTGATCAGAAAGCCAACCTAAGGAGCCCTTTTGATCAAATCAAAAGGAAGAACCCGAAGAAGAGGAGGTTAAACATACCCTCGACTAAAGGAAAGTGCAAGGTAAGGGGTTTTCATCTCACTCCTTATTCCCATGAGATCCATTCCATATTGCCACTATTGCATTTTGTGTGGTTTATGTACTTCCCATAATTATATTCTTTTTGTAATACACTTTAATTTATGTGTATTTACATATTCATTGTATGATACCTCTTTCATGGGTTGTATGTTTCGTAAGTTACCAAACTGGAAAGGGTTAATTTAACAATATCTTTATTATCCGAGGTTTTTTACATAATTATTTACTAGGAAAAATTTATTATCCATGTACATGTTTTATGAAAGAGTTTCAAAGGGATTATTTTAAGTTACTTTTACTAAAACATCATTTCAAATGTTTTAAATATTTATTCTTCTAAATCTTTCTTATTAATGTCCATGTCTTCAAAATGGTTTTTAAGGATTTATTTATATGGACATGAATGTTTTTTTAAAATGTTAATTCCTTTAAAAAGTTTCAAAGTGGTATGGGACACTTTGATTCAAAAATTTCTTTAAATGACTTCTTTTCTAAATTGTGTGACTTTTAAATGTTTTCATGAAAAAGGGGTATTTCTCTCAAAGAGTTTTAAAAATCAATCTCTTCTATGTAAAAATCCTTTAATGGATTTAAAACTTGTTTTGAAGTTGATTTATCATGATACAAATCTTCCATATTGTGTTGAAGGTTTTGTGATATATTTGACTGTGGATATGCTATTTTTATACCATTCATGGTTTAGGGGTAAAGTATTGACATTTCTGAAGCTAGTTTTAATACAAATTTTTATGTTATATTTCATCTTCTTCTTAAGATGAATGTGTTTGAATAGTATGTTCCGGGTTGGGGACCGGTAAAAGTAAGACCTCCGGGTTGGTGTCTGGTTATTAGAGGCACTCCGGGTTGGTGTTCGGTTATTAGAGGCACTCCGGGTTGGTGTCTGGTTATTAGAGGCACTCCGGGTTGGTGTCCGGTTATTAGAGGTACTCTGGGATGGAGTCTAGTTATAGAGGCTCTCCAAGTTGGGTTCTGGTTACAGTTATCCCTTAGGTCTTGGCACGAGGCCTCGACACAGAAATTAAAGTTCGGCATCATGCATCCCATCATTATGAAAGTGGTTAGTGATATTTCATGTGATTATTCGATTAGTAGAATATCCATGTGAAAAAATAAATGGCATTATTTCATTTTATTTCTGCCATATTATACTGAAGTTCAAGTTTAAATGGATTTTGTTTTAGTTTTATACATTTTTTTAAATGTTTATGCTTATTTTTGAAAGTTTCCGTTGTATTGCTTACCCTTACTGAGCATTTGAGATCACCCCTTTCTATGTTTTATTTTTCCCAGGATTCCAAGAAGTGTAATGTGATTGATATTCAGGGTTAAGACAAGGGAATATTGTCATTCATAAAGGATTATTTATGTTGTTATGAAGTGTAATGTAACATTCAATGTATGTAATCTATTTTCCAAGACTGCTAAACTGGTCGGTTCTTCGAGACTTGGCATGATTACAAGGAATCAAGTCCCGAAGGACCGATCAGTTTAGCAGTCTTGGAAAAATAGATCGCATACATGAATGTTACATTTTCACTTTATGACATACAAAATAACATAAATAATCTTTATGAATGCCATTATTCCCTTGTCTTAACCCTGAATATCAATCACATTACACTTCTTGGAATCCTGGGAAAAATAAAACATAGAAAGGGGTGAGCTCAAATGCTCAGTAAGGGTAAGCAATACAGTGGTAACTTTCATAAATAAGAATAAACATTTAAGGCAATGTATAAAATTAAAAAAAATCCTTTAAAACTTGAACTTCAACATAATATGGTAGAAATAAAATGAAATAATGCCATTTAATTATTCACATGGATATTCTACTAATCGAATAATCACATGCAATATCACTAACCACTTTCATAATGACGGAATGCATGATGTCGAACTTTAATTTCTGTGTCGAGGCCTCGTGCCAAGACCTAAGGGATAACTGTAACCGGAACCCAACCCGGAGAGCCTCTATAACCGGACTCCATCCCGGAGTGCCTCTAATAACCGGACACCAACCCGGAGTGCCTCTAATAACCGGACACCAACCCGGAGTGTCTCTAATAACCGGACACCAACCCGGAGGGCTTACTTTTACTGGTCCCCAACCCGGAACATACTAGTCCAACACATTCATATTAAGAAGAGGATGAAATATAACATAAACATTCGTATTAAAACTAACATACAAAATGTCAAAAACTTAATCATAAACCATTAATGGCATAAAAATAACTCATCCATAGTCAAAAATATCAAAAAACCTTAAATACAATATGGATGATTTGTATCATAATAAATCAACTTGAAACAAGTTTAAAATTTATCAAAGGATGTTGACATAGATGAAATCAATACTATTTGAGGGAAATATCTCTTTTTTTAAATCATTTAAAAGTCGCATAATTATAGAGAAAACCTTTATTTTGAAAATATCTTTATACGATTATGAAGGAAGCTTCAAAGGTGTAATAACGGTGGAGAATAACCGCACCCACCATATAAGTTAAAAAAACATTATTACCTTAATTTTGTCAAAAAGGTTAAAAAGGACCTTGTTTGGAAAATGACGAAAAGATTCCTTTATAAACCTCTTATAAAAATTCAAACAAGGGTATAAATGTCTTTAACCCATATTCTTGTAAATAGTAAAAATGTTTTGAAATATATTTTTAAGAAACATGGATGTCGATGATAAATAGATCCCAGTAGATTATTACGTATAAACAACCTCGGATATTGAAGAGATTGTGAAATAACCCTTACCAATTTGGTAACTTATGAAACATACAACCCATGAAAGAGGTATCATACAATAAATATGTAAATACACATAAATTAAAGTGTATTACACAGAGAATATAATTATGGGCAGTACATACACCACACAAAAGGTAATGGTGGCAATATGGCATGAATCTCACGGGAATAAGGAGTGAGATGAAAACCCCATACCTTGCACTTTCCTTTAGTCGAGGGTACGTTTAACCTCCTCTTCTTCGGGTTATTCCTTTTGATTTGATCAAAAGGGATCCTTAGGTTGGCTTTCTGATCAAACTAAGACCTCTAGGTTGTAGTGAGGGAAGTTGAGAGAGTATTTGGGCAGAGTTTGGCCGAACCAAAAGGCTTCGAAGGTGTGAAGTAATGAGAAGGGGGAGTACCCTTTTATAAGAGGGGTGAGGGGCACCTTTGGAAAAGCTAGAAATATTAATTTATAATAAATTCATATTCGGTATATAATGGCTCCAAAGTTGATTATTTAAATGTTAAGGTTGGTATGGGTCGAAAACCATTCAACCAATAGAATTTAGACAGGTTTGGGTTACTATATTAACCTTATCCTTAAGTATTAACTCTAAGTTAATTAGTTTCACTTTTACAATGTCTCTTTGTATTTTTATATTATATGGTTAATAAACTTACTATATAAATCCAATAGACCCCAAAGTGGTCCATTAATGATACACCTATCATGATATAAGTCTCTTGGCCGAACCTTATATTTTTACGAAATTTAATATCAATTAATAATATAATATTTGTTTTAAAAACTCTTTTATGTCAATTTTGACACTATTCAATAATTGATTTTTGTGAAACTCATAACAGAATTATTACTTCTAAAAAAGTAAATTAAATCAATCCTAATATGTAATATTAACCTATAAAATTAGTGTAATTCAATAAAAGTCTCAAATTATATTTATTTGGGTATTTATAATATCAATTATTTTAAATTTTTATTATTAATGTAATTACTGCATCATCATTGTGTCATAAATAAATAAAATTATGTAATCTTTAAAAATTATAAATAAAATATAATTATGTTGGAAATCTTTTTATCTTTCTAGTGAATATTTATAGTAGAACATCCAACATATATAACCCTATGTAAAAATTGTTTTTCTAAAAGATATACACTTGTGTCATTTTTGTATTCATTTTAACTTAATTAAAATAAAGTGTCCCTATCACCTACAAGTGGCTCCATGGGGTCCCGAAATCGACCCAAAGATTCCTATGGTCGAAAATGTATCAACCAATAAGGCTAGGACACATTTTAGGGTAATTTAGTATTATTATAATATTATTTTTTAACCCTTATTTACCAGATTTACCCTTAACCATGGTAAATAAAATATTTACCACAGTAATTATTCAAAATGTCTAAAAATAAAAGTTACCTATTTACACAATATGAACATCCTGATTCCAAATATGGAATCCATTTTTCCAAATTCAAAACACAGAAGTGGCAGAAATTTATTTAAAATTAATTCCCGTTGTTAAAACAAAAAGCGAGTTTTTAAGAGATAATAATTATCAAAAGATTCACACTTGTTTATGTCCGGTTTAATTGTAAAATTATGTACAATGACCAAAATTATATTAAATGGTAAAAATATATTCTAAATATAATTTAAAACCACTCAAATTCATAATTTATCAATATAAATTATTTCTATTAAAAAAATTGTTTTTAATTAAAATTTAGTAATTTTCACTATTCATCAAAATATAAGTGTTATCCGAAAAGTTCCAAAATTTCACCATAGGCTAAATTAGATATTCCGAATCCAAAAATGAAGTCCATTTTGAAATATAAAATATATATAATTTCAAAAAGTAGGTATTACTATTCATAACGGCTAGTTTGATTGGTTGTGGTGTGTGTTAGAACTCGAAGTTGGGTACAACACACGCTACTGTATTATTCAAAGAGAAGCGTACCATGGAAGCTCGGGGTGTTACATTCTACCCTCCTTCAAAAAATTGCATCCTCGCAATTTGATATTGATCTTTGAAAATAAAGGTTTAAAATAGAAAATATCTTTGTGGAAAAAACCCACATCGGAAATTTGGTTACTAAAATTTAGTCTTAATATGAGGAAAAGAGAAATTATAGGGTCACCACCAAATTATGATTTCAATTAGGAGAACATTGGTGGAAATTAGAGACATATAATTGGAGGAAAACGTAAATATTTATAGGTAGTGATTGAGGTTATCAATCATAAACAAGTTTAAAATTCAGGTCCTTAAATTCATCAATCTATGATGATTTAAAATACCATCAGTTCAACAAAACATAAGGTATTAGGATAACACATTTTTGACGTTTCAAAATATCTTAGTTGAAATCCCACATCGAAAAATATATTAATGAGGCCTCTATTTAAAATAAAGAGTGTAAAGTATGAAGATTACTGAAAATAACACATACTAGGGTTCCATGTAGGGAAATATGGATATGGAAGAGAAATCTAACCATCAATTATCTGATGGAGAGTGGTAGAGAACATGGCTATGAAAAGGCCAACAGTCCCAAAGCTATAAATTAGTGATGATCTAAGGTACCATCTAGGACAACATTTTTGTTCTAAGTTCCTTTTCTTAATGTTGAGGAATTTATTTATGAGATTGGATAAGATCATAAAGAGATATACATACTTTATAATTAGAGTTTTATACATTAATAAATTTCTACCAAAAACTCATCTTTCACCTCAAAACATAATACAACTCAAAAATACTCTATTTATCCTAATCGTATAGGGTCCCAAATATAATGAATTTATATTTCACATATCATACCCTTTATGTAAAGAAACTACATTATACCATTGAAGAACATCATATAGCATAATGGTAGGTGATAAATCCCAATTGCACTATGGTTGTGGATTCGATTCCTATAGATTTGTCTAACACAACAGGTCGTCACACGGTCTGCATGTTTTCCTTTTATAAAAATCCAAAAAACTAACCTCTCAAACTTAATCCATTCCAACCATTAGACTTATCCAAAATAATATTATCCAAACTCACAGTCCAAAATTTACAAGGAAGTTAAACATAATGAGGATCCTTTTTTTCAGGTAATAATATGTGAACGCCTTCCTCATATATTCTGTTAAAACACCGCAACATCCTGAATTACCAAAATCAACCATCTCTTATTCCAAAATCACTACCTTAATATTAGGACCATATTAAGGTTTATCTTTCCTTAAACCATGTAATTTCAAAAAAAAAATTAACTCATTGTGGAGTCACTTTTCTTAGTACCATAAAATCTCAAATCCTTAATTTATTAGTACTACAGTACAATCCTTATTTATTTCCAGAACATTATTGATACAACACTTAAATGAAATAATTCTAAAATGAAAACATAATAACACTAGTCATTCCTCTTCATATGTGGTAGTATAATAACTTGATTATTATCCAATAGCATCATTTGTGGCATAGTCTGATGATTGGGACATAGGTTCGTGTAGTGTCCAAACTCCTTGCAAATGAAGCATTGTACATTTGAAACCATTTTCTTACCCTTGCAGTCACGTACTTTGTGCCCTTTTCCTCCACACTTATAACTAACTCACATTCCTTTCAGGCAAGTTCCAGGGTGTTTCTTCCCACAGTTATCACATATGGAAAAATTCTTCTTTTCCCTCTTCTCTTTACCCATATTTCTCTCTTCCATACTTTTCCTCTCTTGCTTCCCTTCAAAGACATAGGACTCCGAGAATTCATTACTCATCTTATCAACACATGATACTATTTCATCATATGATGATAATATGTGGGAAACTATTTCCCTTCTAAATTCTGGCATAGGACCATGAAAGATATGATCCTTCTTACTCTTTGGATCATACGTATTACGGGAGTTCACATTCCTTCTACTGGGTTCCATTTCTATACAATAGCATAAACTAGTTTAGTTTATGAATGGAAATGAATAATTACCAAACTTGTAAAATACCTAACACAAATTGAACAGTTTATGGATATAATCCATAATCATAAAAATGTTTTCTTTGAGTAAGTATATACTCATAAGCCCTTAATAATGGTTTGTAAAGAAAATGAAAATTATCCTAAGCATATCCCCCGGGAGTGTCGTAACCAAGAGTGCAGCAATGCCCATTGTCGTGCACCAGTTCCCATTCGAGTCTAACTCAAAGCGGTGTTTTCGAGTTTTACCCCTAGGTACATTTGTGCCAGAGCCGCCTCTACCTGCTCGTATCCAGACAGGGATGTATTGCTCGGAAAACTCACAAAATCTCTAAAATACCAAAAATCTAGGAAGTTCTTCTATACTAATCCTCAAAGTTCATCTTAGGTCTACGTGCTCTAATAAGAGTTTATCTAAATCTAGTTTCCAAGGTTATTGCTAAACTTCCTCTGATACCAACTGTAACGCCCCGACCCCAGTTACCCAGAGTTGGTGCATTATTTTAATACATTGGCATGATTACAAGGAATCAAGTCCCGAATGACCGATCAGTTTAGCAGTCTTGGAAAAATAGATCACATACATGAATGTTACATTTTCACTTTATGACGTACAAAACAACATAAATAATCTTTATGAATTCCATTATTCCCTTGGCTTAACCCTGCATATCATTCACATTACACTTCTTGGAATCCTGGGAAAAATAAAACATAGAAAGGGGTGAGCTCAAATGCTCAGTAAGGGTAAGAAATACAGTGGTAACTTTCATAAATAAGAATAAACAGTTAAGGAAATGTATAAAACTAAAACAAAATCCTTTTAAACTTTAACTTCAGCATAATATGGCAGAAATAAAAGAAAATAATGCCATTTACTTATTCACATGTATATTCTACTAATATAATAATCACATGCAATATCACTAACCACTTTCATAATGATGGAATGCATGATGTCGAACTTTAATTTCTGTGTCGAGGCCTTGTGCCAAGACCTAAGGGATAACTATAACCGGAACCCAACCCAGAGAGCCTCTGTAACCGTACTCCATCCCGGAGTGCCTCTAATAACTGGACACCAACCCGGAGTTCCTCTAATAATCGGACACCAACCCGGAGTGCCTCTAATAACCGGACACCAACCCGGAGGGCTTACTTGACTATTAAAACCTTAGAAGATATGTTGAGATCCTACTCACTTGACATTCAGGGTATGTGGGATTATTATTTACCTCTGGTATAATTTTCCTATAACAATATCTTCCATTCGAGTATTCAGATGGCACCATATGAAGCATTATATGGAAAGAGATGTCGCACACCAACCTGTTGGGATGACGTTCGTGAAAGAAAACTCGTAGGTCTAGAACTGGTGGAGGAAATGATGGAAAAGGTGAAGGTAATCCAAAATCACATCAAAGCAGCTCAAAGTAGGCAGAAGAGCTATGTTGATAATCGTAGGAAGAATTTGGAATTTTAAGTCGGTGATCATTTTTCCTGAAGGTATCTCCATGGAAGGGAGTCATACGTTTTGGTAAGAAAGTTAAATTGAGTCTCAGGTACATCGGACCTTTAGAAATTCTAAAACGAATTGGGGCTGTAGCTTATCAATTGCAAATGCCGCCAAGTCTCTCCAAAGTTCATGATGGGTTCCACGTATCTCTGTTGAGGAAATACATGCCTGACCCAACGCATGTACTCACCTATGAAGAATTAGAACTAGAACCCGATCTGTCTTATTGTGAAGAGCCCGTCAGGATTATTGATACGAGAAAACAAGTACTGATAAACCGGATGACGCATCTGGTAAAAGTTTTATGGAAAACCATAAGATGGAAGAGGTAACGTGGGAACCCGAGAAACTTATGATGAAGAACCACCCGAGTCTTTTCATGTAAAAAGTATTCTAGAAATTTCGAGGATGAAATTATTTGAAGGAGGGGAGAATGTAACACTCCAAG
The DNA here is from genome assembly GCA_963277665.1 of Viscum album. Classification (NCBI taxonomy): domain Eukaryota; kingdom Viridiplantae; phylum Streptophyta; class Magnoliopsida; order Santalales; family Viscaceae; genus Viscum; species Viscum album. The sequence continues at coordinate 35,484,323 of OY728157.1, read as the reverse complement.
CTTCTACGGTTTGCTTCTCTTTGAATAATGTGATAGCGTGTGTTGTACGCAACACCGAGTTCTAACACACCATAACCAATCAAACTAGCCGTTATGAATAGTAATACCTACTTTTTGAAATTATATATATTTTATATTTCAAAATGGACTTCATTTTTGGATTCGGAATATTGAATTTAGCCTAAGTTGAAATTTTGGTACTTTTCAGATAAATTTAATATTTTGATGAATAGTGAAAATTACTAAATTTTATTTAAAAACAAATTTTTTAATCAAAATAATTAATAGTAATAAATTATGAATTTGAGTGGTTTTAAAGTAAATTCAGAATATATTTTTACCATTTAATTCAATGTTTGTCATTGGACATAATTTTACAATTAAACCGGACATAAACAAGTGTCAATCTTTTGATAGTTATTACCTCTTAAAAACACGCTTTTTGTTTTAACAACGGGAATTAATTTTAAATTAATTTCTGCCACTTCTGTGTGTTGAATTTGGAAAAATGGATTCCATATTTGGAATTAGGATTTTCAAATTGTGTAAATAGGTAACTTTTATTTTTATACATTTTGAATAATTACTTCGGTAAATATTTTATTTACCATGGTTAAAGGGTAAATCCGGTAAATAAAGGTTAAAAAATAATATTATAATAATAATAATTACCCTAAAACGTGTCCTAGACTCATTGGTTGATACATGTTCGACCATAGGCATCTTTGGGTCAATTTTGGGACCCCATGGAGCCACTTGTAGGTGATAGGGACACTTAATTTTAATTAAGTTAAAATGAATACAAAAATGACACAAGCATATATCTTTTAGAAAAACAATTTTTACATAGGGTTATATATGTTGGATTTTAGACTATAAATATTCATTAGAAATATAAAAAGATTTAGTACAAAATGATATTTTATTTATACTTTTTAGAGATTACATAAGTTAATTTATTTATGACACAATGATGATGATGTAATTACCATAATAGTGAAAATTTAAAATAATTGATTTTATAAATACCCAAATAAATATAATTTGAGACTTTTAATGAATTAGAATAATTTTATAGGATAATATGACATATTAGGAGTGATGTAATTAACTTTTTTCTAAGTAATAATTCTGTTATGAGTTTTAAAAAAATCAACTATTGAATAGTGTCAAAATTGACATAAAAGAGTTTTTAAAACAAATATTATATTATTAATTGATATTAAATTCCTAAAAATCTAAGGTTCGGCCAAAAGACTTATATCATGATATTTATATCATTAATGGACCACTTGGGGGTCTCTTCGATGTATATAGTGAGTTTACTAACCATATAATATAAAAACACAAAGAGACATTGGAAAGTTGAAACTAATTAACTTAGAGTTAATACTTAAAGATATGGTTAATATAAGTACCCAAACCTGACTAAATTATATTATTTGAGTGTTTTTAGACCTATCCTCACCTTAAAATTTAAAGTATCCACTTTGGATCCATTATAAACCGAATATTAATTTATTATAAATTAGTATTTCTAGCTTTTCCAAAGGTGCCCCTCACCCCTCTTATAAAAGGGCACTCATCCTTCTCATCTCGTCACACCTTCAAAGCCTTTTGGTTCGTCCGAACTCTACCCAAATACTCTCCCAACATCCCTAACTAAAACCTAGAGGCTTTAGTTTGATCATAAAGCCAACCTAAGGAGCCCTTTTGATCAAATCAAAAGGAAGAACCCGAAGAAGAGGTAATGATTTCACCACCCTTTTCCAAGTTCCTTTCTTCTTCCACTTCTTCTTCCTTTGTTATTACCATTATAAAATAATAACTCCAGTATCATATATATACTGTGATGTTATTATAAATATGGTACAACCATATTCAATATTCTATCCATCCTTTGAATAACATGTCACCATACGTGCGTACGTACGGCTTACCATCTCCACGTCGTGGTGTAATTGTTATTCAATATATTATTATTTGGATGGGTATAATAATGATGTGTAACTCATAAAAATAATAAATATAACATGTTAATGATTCTTTATATATGATATACCACCCATTTATATATTATTTTAATATCAAAAGAATGATATTTTCGCTCGTGCGTACGTACGGACTACCGTCTCCACGAACGAGATGAGATTCATTCTTCATCGTATCCATTCAAGTATAATTATCATTTGATGATTTAAAAATGATGTTTAAGGACTTGATATCATTATATATATGAATAATATACAACCTATACATGAAAAACATGGCTTATGTAACAAAACATATAAAAGAAAACGAGTAAGTTAACACCCGAAACAGCGATAATACTAAGATATTATTAACAAAGCAATGTTAAAAGATCATATATGATATCATATGAATGTATATGATTCTTGTATAATTTAATAAAAATTATTTCACCATTATACAGGAGGTTAACCTACCCCAACCAAGTAAAAGTACAAGGTAAGGTTTATTTCACAATCTCTTCATTATCCGAGGTTGTTTATACGTAATAATCTACTGCGATCTCTTTATCATCCACATCCATGTTTCTTAAAAATGTATTTCAAAACATTTTTACTATTTACAAGAATATAGGTTAAAGTCATTTATACCCTTGTTTGACTTTATATAAGAGGTTTATAAAGGAATCTTTCCGTCGTTTTCCAAACAAGGTTCTTTTTAACCTTTTCGACAAAATTAAGGTAAGAATGTCTATTTTAACTTATACGGCGGGTGCGGCTATTTTCCACCGTTATAAAATCGTCGAAGCTTCCCTTACAAGATTATAAGAATATTTTCAAAGAAAATGTTTTATTTTATAAATATATGACTCTTAAATGATTTCAAAATAGAAAGAGATATTTCTCTAAAAAGAGTTTTTTATTTCATCTATGTCAACATCCTTTGATGGAATTTATGCTTATTTGAAGTTGATTTATTATGATACTAAACTTCTATATTGTATTGAATGTTCTGTGATATGTTTGATTGTGGATGTGCTATTCTTATACCATTTATAGTTTATGGTGAAAGTATTGACATATCGTATGCTAGTTTTAATATGAATGTTTATGTTATGTTTAAACCTTTTCATATGGGAATGCATTGGACTTAATATGTGACGGGTGGAGCCCGATATAGCTCCTCGATGCATCGGTAGGTCTCATGAGACAAACTAGTGTCTTGGCACAGGGCCTTGGAAAAATCTTATTTGTAGTTTTGGCATGAGGCCTTGGATATGTGGTTATGATAGTCTGGTATTATGCATTCCATCATTATGAAAGTGGTTATTGATATTGCATGTGATTATTAGATTATTAGAATATCCATGTGAATAAGTAAATGGCATTATTTCATTTTACTTTTTCCATACTATGTTGAAGTTCAAGTTTAAAATCCTTTTGTTTTAGTTATACATTGCCTTAAATGTTTATGCTTATTTTTGAAAGTTTCCGATATATTGTTATCCTTACTGGGCATTTGGGCTCACCCCTTTTCTATGTTTTATTTTTCCCAGGATGTGAAGAAGTAAGTTATGAATGACCTACAGGGATAGTATGTGGGGATATGAGTGTGGGATATGGAGACTATGTTGTTGTAGTAGTTTTTCACTTCATGATGTAATGTAAAACATTATGAATATATCTAGTGTTTCCAAGTCTACTAAACCAATCGGTCTTTTGAGATTTTATCTTTCTTGTGATCATTCCAATGTTATGTAATAATGCACCGACTCTAGGTAACTGGGGTCGGGGCGTTACAAGGAGCATCTGATACGTGTGCTAGGTCGCAGTGATAAAGTGTTATAGGGAAAGACCATGTCGTTATTTCATGTGTTATGGCGACATGGAAGTGTTCAAGAGGATACTTAGGAATGGGAAGTAGACATGAGGGCTCAATGGATCAATATTTTTGGATCATGATCTTAAAGAATTTCAGGAGTGCAGCTCGAGGACGAGCTATTAGAAAGTGGGCAGATTAAAAGATCTCGGGCTTTTCTAGAGTCATATCGGGCACGTTTTCAGGTACTTTTTGAAGCTTTTAAGTACATTTGATTTGTAGTAGTGGCTTAGGGTGAGTTTGGGTGAACTTTTAAGTAATACTAAAGGATTTTGGGTTGTGTGTAGTTTACGCATGGTTTGACTAAATGTGTGGCTAAACCTTTTCAACCATGAAAACTTTGATACAGAGGTCCACATGGTTTGTGCATGGTTTGAAAAAATGTGCAACCAAACCATTCCAATTGTGCAAACCTGGAAAGAGTGGTCCACACATTTGGCACATTTTTTGTTCAAACCATGCACCCCTGCCCAGGAAATCATGCACATGGATTAAATTATCTGAAAATCCTTTTTAAAACCACCTGAAACCCCAAGACTCCCATATTTCGACCTTGGCTTGGTCTGGAAAAATTCTAGGTGATCCCAGATCTATATAGAGGGATTCCAAGATGATTCAAACACTTTTTCAAGATCAAAATCCCAGATTGAAGATCTGCTCTCTTCCTGGTAAGTGGATTTCATCCCATTGCTCCTCCTGTTATTTCCTCTATCTACCCTTTATATTTTCATAAAAGATATCCATAGTTTACCTGGATCTAAACCTATGATTTAAGATATAGATCTATTTTTGAAATATTTTTATACCTTTGATCTTAATTTTTGGTTTATGGTTTTAGATCTGAAGCTCGATCGATGTTGTTGTGCAGCTCAGATTTTAGGGATTTCTATTGTGTTAATGTCCATCAATAAAACTAGGTAGGTGGTCTAAATTAAACTAAAATTGTCTTGGATTTGATATGTAGATGTGAGTTTATAACTTTTCTAGATTCCCTTAATAATTTAGTTCCTAAATTTGAGTAATTAGGAGAGTGGATTTGACTTCTGTTTACCTTGGTGAATAATTCATAATTGAATCACAGTGAAAACGAAGGGGGGTTACCCAAATAGATATCGTAATTGAGATATTGAATTTATTGTGTTAAGATAATTAATTTGGGAAAATTAATTATGTGCCATTATTTGATCAGAAATAATTAATAATGAGAATTAATTGTGACAAGTTGAGATTTGATATGGATAATTAATTGTGAATAATTAATTATATAATGATAATTGTGTTGATTGATTAATTAATTGATTAATTAATTAATGGTTTATCTTTTTAGTTAATTGTTGAGTTTTCTAATGGCCTTTGAAATGTTTAACTAATTTTTGGAATATTAATGAATTGATGTGGCTAGTTCTTGTGAATTAAAGAATGATTTAGTGGATTATATTTTTGTGGTGCTAGACATAGTGTTCTAGACCGATTAGAAGTTGGGATGTGTACATGGTGTTCCACCATAATAGTAATCCAAGTTTGTTATTATGGGGTGTTAGGAATGACAAACTACACCGAATGAGATATGGATTGATAGGAAAGGTGACCTACAGTCAATGAGATTTGGGGTGCTTGACATGACTTTCAACACCAAATGAATGATAATAATGAATGATGATTCAAATGGAAGACATTAATTTAAACTGGGTATATTTCAATGATTAAAGATTAAATGAGAATGTGATAACTATTTAACTTATGCATTTTATTTATTGCTTCATAAAAATACATACACTATCTTTTGACTGGATTTGTTTTAGAGACCGTTGGTGGTGGCCTACTAAGTCGTACTCACACCCTATTCAGGCCGCCTGATCGGCACCTGAGTATACTTTGTTGTTTCAGGATAGGATAAGGGAAAGGCCCTGGGATAGGTTTCTATTTGGGATTAGAGATTGGGAGAGGGAACTGGACACAGTTCAAGACCCTCTTGGGATTCGTTGTGTCTTTACTCTTAGTTTCATTGTATAAAGTTGACACTTGCATTATCATAACATGTTTTACCTTTCAGTTGAGTATTGTACTTTCTTTTTTTGAATATCATATTCACTGGTATTGTTCTGGTTATTTATATTCTTATCCACTTTTTATTGTTTTTTTTCTTCCATTTGTGTTTTATTTTGATAAAATAGGGTATAATCTTCCCAAGACTAGCTTACCAGACCCTGACAGCTAGTCGGCACCCTCTAGCATACGAGAATGCGTGCTTGAGGTCATGTGGCCAAACGGCTCGGGGAACCATTTAGTGGAACCCAGGTCAGGTTATCACACATGATATCGATTATCAAAAGGGGGAATATACAGACCACACAAAGGAATAAGTGGTGAATAAGGCATATGTCTCATGGAAGAAAAAGTGAGACGAGAAACTCTTACCTCTGGTTTGAATTCCTTCACTTGTGTATGAAATTATTGTATAATAAATATAGTTTTATTATAAATATATTAAATGAATTTAATTATGTATGTCATACCATATATTATTTACTTATATTCATTTATCACTTTTTTATTAATAATTCTTTGTTAAAATAACTATTTCGGGTGATAATTGCTTTATTTTTCATGTATGTTTTGATTCAGTAATTATGGTCATTTTAATTTAATAATTTTTACATAATATTCATAATTTTAATAATGATATAAATATCATATATATTCAATATATATTTATTTAGAGTAATCTATTTAAGTTAGATATAGAAAATGGATTACACCATTCATGGAGAGAGTGGGTCGTATGTAAGCATGGACGTGGTTTCCTTTATTCTTGAAGGATGGAAAAAAAATAAATATTAATATTAATTAACCTTCCAAAAATCATTATTATTTCACATATTTCATTTATATTAATCAAATTCATCCTTATTATTAACCATTTAAAAGCAAAAGTAAAAAACATTTCACATCATTGCATAGAGTCAGTAGTCCACATGTACTCACGAGTGAGGTTATTATTTTAAAATGGATTATAAAGTAAGAAGTTAGATTTCAAATTATATTTCTAGAATTAATTTTGGATCATTAATATCACTTATATTCATTAACTTTAACCATAATTACATTCATTTTACGAATAAGTAAAAAATGAATCACATTTCTTCATGAGGTGGTAAGTCGTTGTACACAAGAGTGATGTTATCATATCCCCCACAAGAATGAAAAGTAAGAAGGTATATATGATATAATAATTCAATAATTATAATAATTTCATAAATATAATATACATAGGTGAAACCCATCATTATATCTAGATTTTAAAGGTGGTTATGGAAAATATATTACATCTGTTCATGAGGCGGTAGTCTGCCGTACACAGGATCGACGGTTTCATTTCCCATTTTATGGAAGTTGAGATGAACCTATGTTATCACACTAATATAATAGAATATAATTAGATATTAGATATTTTTTTATTATATTATCATATTTTAATATGTTTTGAAGGTTTTTTAATAATAAATAAAACAAATATGTGCGTTTAATAATTTTACATCTTCTTTAGAGAGACTCTTTCATTTTATACCTAAAGCCTTATTAAGAGATATTCATAATCAAAATAAGGCCTATATTACGTGGGTAGTTAATTAATTAAGTTATTTGGGTAGGTATTTTTGGAAAAATATGGTTTTGAATGTGTGAATAGGAAGGATAAGGGATGGTCATTTATAAGTGGGGGAGAGGACACAAATGTAATTTATGAAAAGATAAATTCATACTGATGTTTTTGTCATAAAAAGGCTAAAAATGATTAATAATAAAACCTTAGAGGTGATAATGTCTAAATATTTCCATAAAATGGGTTTTAGAAAAGTTTTAGTTCATTTAAACCCTTATATTCTTAGTTTACCCCCCCCCCCCCCCCGGTGAACCTATTTTACCTTAAATGTGGTAATTAATTTTTACTGTTTTCACTATTCATTATGGTAAAAAATTTATCTAAACTTATTAGATAATTTAAATTATGATTATTCTAAATATGGAATCCATTTTTTCAAATTTAGTTCATATAAGTGGAATAGTTCAATTTAAAATTAAACCACACACGTGACTAAAGAGCGGTTTTCCAAAGAAAAAATTATAATAAGTATATACTGTTTTAATATCAAAAATAAATATAAAATTGATTAAAATGACCTATATTAGTTAAAATTAAAAAAAATTGAACATATTTTTCTATATGACAAATTTTAAATATAATATAACTTTTTAGATAATTTAAACAAAAATGAAATTTTCAATAAAATTTAATATCTTTTACAATTCATCAAAAAATTAATATTTTCATAAAAACCCAAAAAATCACCAAAAGATAACTTTAGTGTGTATATTTCAATAATTTTATTTTTTCAAATAAATTTCCTAAAATTTTTAAAAATTACTTTTAAATTATGTACGCAAAGCGTGACTAAACCTTATTTTAGAAAAATATAGTTTTTTAGAAAAAAAAATCTTTAAAATGATTCTTATTATATTTATAATAAATATATATCCTTAAAATTTATTTTATAAATATTTAAACCATAAATTTTTCATAATTTACTTATTTTTATTCATACACACCAACTTAATGGCTGGGTTATAATATCCATGTTTAAATAATAATATTTTAATAGAGTACCTCATTTCATTGAAACCTATTATTGTATGAATCACAAGGTATAAAAGATATTGAATTTCAATAAATTTATCATAAAGTATTAGGGTATTAAATTAACTTATAATATTGGTGTTTCATGTCATACATTTTATCAAACATGATTTTCCTCTCTTAAAATATATAGGTGTTGCATCAAGATTGAAACAAGTAGTAATGTTGTATATAATGGAAGTAGAATACGTGGTAGGAAAGAAAGTAAAGAAAGAGATTATATAGTTGATATTTCTATTATAGAAACTCAAAAGGATCCCAAAATGTGTATTTCTCTACTGTGATAATCAAAGTGAAATAAAATTGTCTTGGAATATGATATTCCATGAATGGAGTAAGAATATAAACTTGAAATAACACTTCATTTAGAAGTTGTTAGTGCTACAAGAGTTTTTTAGGAAGAATAACCTTTGGTACTGGTTCACCAAGACCTTAGTCTAATAATCTTTTAGGAAACATTGTGCCACACTGGGACTTGTTTTAATGGATAAATGTAGAGACACTATTGTAAGATGAAGTTTCATTTTTCTACCAAAGTGTGGAAGAGTTTATATTTTTTTCCATAAAGTAGTCTTGATGTGGGATATTATTGTGAAGTGTTGTTTTTCAGTATATTTAACATAATCAACCAAAAATAGAAACCTTGAATGGTGGTTTATCCTAATAAATAGACAGTTCTTGTGTTTATCAATATTATTTGGCAAGATAGATTGGACAATGAGAGTGTATGATCATTTTTTGTACTACTATATTGTCTAGAAAGTATGAGTTTAAGTTGTTAGCTTCAGTGCAACTTTCTCTATTCACTAGATTCAGGGATCATGTTTCTAAGGCTAAATGATATCAGAGGTCTGAAAGTGTAATTGGATGCATGTCTATAAATATTAGATATTTTTTCAACCTAACATCTAACTTGGAACCACTATATTAGTGGATTGAGACTGTTTTTATTGGTTTTTTATTGATAAATAATCATAGTAGTCTGATATAAGTTGAACATACCAATTGTGATTGTAAATATTTTTATCCTCTTGTAATAAAATATGGAAATACTATTCACCCATGGATGTATACTTAATCATCTGAACCATGTGCTGGTTATAGTGGAAAACTCAAGAGGGGGAAAATTTAGTTTCCAATAAAAATGCCTATTTAAAAACAATTTAAAAAGTAAATCCCCCAATTTGATAAAATTTCCTATTTAACAAAAAAATATAAATATGTAATTTTATTTTGTAAATGTTTCTAAAAATCTTGATCACATCTCAATTAAAATAATTTTTAATATACTTTAACTTTTGAAATAAGTCTACTCATATCAAACATAGTATATAAAACACAAATTTGAGTTAACTATCAAATTATACTTTTGTTAAATTAATACAAAAATTAATTTTATTTGAATATAATGAAAAAAATAGATAAATAAAATAGTGGAAAATTAACAAGGGGTTTGGTCTCAAGCCAAGACTTAATCCCCTCCACTTGGAAAACACCTACTGAAAAGTAGATTACATTTAAATAAATTGATCCATAATCTAGATTGGGTTTTATAGACAATAGCGCACAAGGATATTAGGGCACAGAGCCTCTTCCATATTTATATATGGGATGAAAAAGATATTAGGTCACACGATGCATATTTTTTAGTTATTCATACGAATAAAAATAAATGATTTGAGAGAGTATCAATTACTCTTCAATTTAATATAGGATACTGTGTTTTAAAAAGAAGAGTAATAATAAAACATAGCATGAAGGTAAAGCATAAACAAAAAAGATAAATATATATAATATAGGAAATTTGATGTAGCTCGATCTGAATAGCTTCAATTGTCTGGGGTCCTTTCATTTGCCTTTGTAAGAAGCACGATAAAGTTTCACAACATGTTCCAGAAAACAGAGTGATGTAGAGTCTTCTTTTTAGCATAGGTGTATGTGTATGATCCTCTATTATTCTATGTAAGAGCTTGTATTCATCATCCATCTTCATATGATCATATTTTTTCTTAAATATATCTTTATCCAAAAGTATCCATTGGAGAATAATCATTGAAATATTAAATTCACTGATGCTTCATTTAATTATTTATAAACTATCCATTAGATATTTTAAGAAACATACTAATAAGTTAGAAAAGATAATAAATCTTCACTTAAAATCTGGTTAGTTGACATGGAAACTTGACATGGTCAATTGGCATGGTCATTTGATGTTACAAGGTTTTCATGTTTAGTTCATCAATTCATGTGGTCAGTTCATTTTCTCATGTTTTAGGTTCATGAATTCATGTGATAATCTGTTTCTTCATGTAGTCACTACAATAACAGATAGGGTCAGTATATTACATTATATAAATTGAACATAACTAGGCATGGTAACTCTATTCCTTCATATAGTATTTAGTTTCCTTTATATGGTTACTTACCTGATTCACATGATCATACACACAATAGTTACATCTCTATATCACAGTAGGTTGATTCTAAATACACGGTAATATCAACTCCACTCCACAACCAATTCATGAATTTGAAATATATTTCTCATAAAACTCACAATAATAAGTTTTTACATGTGGCTAGGTGAAATATAATGTGTTGTAAGGTGACATGATCACCTAACCTTCACAGTAAGTTTATATTCATCACATTGTAAGAACATTTCACATGTGGAAGGGTGTCATAGTAAGATCCAGAATTTTCTATTTTTTTAATGTTTTGGAAGGAAAATAATATAATAATAGAAAACATTAAATTCCTTAGTAATAATATAAATAAGATTTTTAGATCATTTAAATAAGTAGGTGTTGATCTAAGATAACAATATCCCCCTTTTTATAATCAAAAACAATATCATTTAAATTTAAATGAGTTGAATATAATGAAATTATATTTTCAGAGGATTGAATTAATTATTTAGAAAGTAACTAAAATCATGAAAAAATTTCCATGGAATTCAATTGGTTCTAAGTTATCACAACTCAAAATATTTATCCCCCTTTTTTTATTATAAAAAAAATCAAAAAATGAAAATAAAAATAAAAATAATTAGTAAGTTAAGAAGAAAATGATAATAAAATAGAGTATTCCATTAATATATCAAAGAATGTTACTAAAGGATTAAAAAAAGGTATAAAAATTCCCTATCATATATACTAATATAAATCTGAATCTGGTGTATCCCTCATATCTAAAGGAAGTATAGGATTCATGGATTTGGAAGAATATTTATGGGAAGAGGTAGTCTTAGGAGCATATGAGGAGTAAATCTCACCAATGAACACACGCCTGTAAATAGGTATGAGTTCATGAAATTATAGGGAATGAGTTGGGCCAAAATAATTGATGGAAGTGGATATAGTGGATGGATCTAAATGAATGGTTAAAAGAGATAGCATAACTATCTGAGAAATGGAGAGATAAGGTTCTATCAACTGGGTAAATTCAATAACTAAACAAGAACTGCGCTACAGATCCTAAAATAGATCATCTATGTTCACTGTGAAAGATTCTGAAAAAGGATTCATATCCCTAATCTTCTTAAAATTGGACATAAATTCTTGAGTTAGATGTGGAATCATTAAGTCCAAATAAAGAGTTCTAAGAAACCCTTTTAGATCTTACTTTTTGAATGTCTTAATTAGGTAATAGTCAATTGATCTCTTGATGGTTTCCCTATCTTGAATATTTTTCTTTGAAACCTCTTGAACTAATAAAAAGATCTTGGTATCATGGGTTTGAAACCAATAAAAAATAGATTTTCTATCCATTCTAAACTCATTAAAAATAACCTTAAACTCATATATAATGAGTTCTCTAATCTTTTATTCATCAAAAAATGACTGACCAGTAGGATCATGAGGAAGCACAGGAGTTGGATGAAATACAAGATTCATAAATAGTTAGTCTAACTAAATTTTCATATCAGATAGATTGTACTAGAGAGCACCAACATGAGCTCTGAAATATGAAATATAATTTTTCATCAACTCTATCCAGAACTAAAAGAGAGGTTAAATATTATTGATCACTAATGTATCAGATTTATAAATGTCAAATTTTCTCACTTAATACAAGGTTTTTTCAAATATAAAAAATACCTACTTGAATATATCCATTAACTCTGACTTTAATACATCCAATTAATCCTTAGTGGCATATGAAGTAGAAGGAATATAGGTTTCAGGAGAAGAGGTACATGATCACTAGCCTAATTTCTACCATATATCTCAGGTGAATTTTTTACTAATAAATATCTCATAATATGATCCTCAACTCTATTAAAAGTTTCTACTATATATCTATCATAATCTTAAACTATATCCTCATGAACAATAGTCTGAGATTCCTTACCATATTTGGTTAGAGTTAGACTAAAGATGTCTTAAATGGTGTGATCAGCATAAGTTCTTATAGGATACAACACAATTATCTCTTCAATGTCAACCTCAACAATCATTGATCCTTATAATGTTATTTAAATAGAAGGAATGGTAGTTCCACAATGTACAATTGGACTTCCTCAATTATCATAATCATCAATATCAGGATATTCCATCCCCAAACTATAGATTCATAAGACTTCACCCCTTAGCAGTTGAATCTGGAATAGGTTTTCTAGGAGTACTCCTAATAATAGGATATACTTATAAGAAATTTGTAACTTCATAAGATTAAAAATACATATCCCATTATCACTCATCCTCATGAGCTAAACTAGATTCTTCATTAAGGACTACCAATTCTCTCTATCATTCTGTTTCCTCTTCCTTAGCAGCTACTTCTTCTTTTAATTCTTTAGAAGAAGAAAATTCATCATCTGAATATTCCAAAAATTCATTAGGTTTGAAACATGGATCCACCAGATCCCTATGTATAAGAGGATACTGCATTGGATTAAATATTTTATACCTTTTTTATAAGCCAATCATCCATTCCCTTTTCCATGGGTTTCAGATTAATCTCATTTCCTTACAAATTTTTTATGTGAGAAAAAATACATCAGATGAATTTATTCTTTCCTCCCCTAATAAACTAATTGTATATACTCTAGAAAGTCAAAAATGATATTAAGATAAGATAAATAATTGAACATTGAATCTAGGTTACACAACTCAACCATGTTTCTCATGACATATCTGAAAACACTAATTTTGAATATCATTATTTATCAAAAAGAAAAAATAAAAACATATCTTGATGCCTTGGGATTATAAAATATCATTTTCATGAACATATTAGGTGTTGGATAAACTTGACTAGTAGTTGACATTCTCCACTGAGTTTGATAGCTAATGGTCACTTAGGAGTTATATTCCTAGTTAGTTCATCTAAATAATTCTGAAATTCAAAATGTGATTGATTAATAGGATAAGATATTTTGTAATCATCATATTATCCTTTGTGTTTCAAACCCAAACACTTTTTCTAGAATTTAGTGGAAAATACCCTAACTTTTTATCTGTCCATTGTTCTGATGAAATCTCTTTTCTCGCAAAAGAAAAATCTCTAGGTGTTCATAAAACTCCTTGATAGTTTTCAGATAAAAAGGCAAGCCATTTTTTCTAAACTAAGTAGAATATACATTTTTTTAATCGCATTCTGGAATAATGTTTTGATTGGATGAAACCAATTTGCATCGGATTACTTTTATATTGAAACTAGATGATCGATTGTGTTTGCATTCTTTATCATTACAGATTTACTCATGATCAATTTCAATTTCATTGAAATATTAGTAGCAGATGTCTTGATTTGAGGGATAAAATTGGGGGTGCAATTAACTTTCAGTATTTTTGGTTCAGTTTGAGTGAAGACGGCTCAGATATTGGAGACAAAACAAATTGGTTCAAGTTAGTGAGAGTGATAGGTTTGAGACTGTATAAATCGATTCACTAAAAAGATCTCAAAATGATATATGATATTTATGGGGAAAAAAGGGTGTCGATTTGAATTCAGTTTAAAATTTTATTTAAATCATTTAGGGAATAAAATAACAATACACATAAATAAAATCCTTGCAAAATTATTTCCTATAAAATTCAAATTTAACCGACATTGTAGGTCTGCTAACCATGGATCTATAGAAATAAAAAACAAATTAATATTTATAACTGTGGCCTTAAAGTAGGTATTATAATCGTATTAATGTACTTTTCATAGTAGTAATAGTAATAATGTGATTTAATACTCATAGACTATAAAATGACCATATGATTTAGTGTTCATAGTAGGCATACTGACCACATGAACAAAAACGCATGGTCGACATACTGACCATGTGGACTTTTCTTCACAGTTACATCCAGAAAATAGTTAGAATATAGAATACTAATAGAACTTAAATAACATAAAAGGAAAAATTTTAATTAAAACAATTAGGCATAATTTATCATACACAATTCATGTATGATATAATTGATTCTCTCTACATTCGAGGGTTTTGTAAATATGTCTGCAAGCTAATATTCAGTACCAATGAACTAAGGATTAATATAAACATTTTGAAAATTATCTCTCAAAAAGTGAGGTCTTATATCAATGTGATTTATTCTAGAATGTGATATAGGATTATTATGAATATTTATTACACTTATATTATCACAATTTCTAAGGAAATTTCATAATTGATATCCATATTCTAGTAACATATGATTCATCCGCAAAATCTATGTACAATAATTACCTGTATATTTGTACTCAAATTCAATAGTGGATAATGAAACAGGATTATAATTATTACTACATCATGAAACTAATGACTTTATAAAAAAGTGACATGTTCCAGAACTAATTTTTCTATCCAACCTATAGCTACCAAAATCAGTATTTGAAAAACTAACTAAATCAAATTCTTGTACTCTATAGTAACATAATCCTAATTTGGGCATATTTTTTAGGTATTTAAAAATTATTTTCACAACTAGTAAATGTGATAATTTTGGGTTTCTTAAAAATGATCACACTCTAAAAATTATTTCAGGTCTGCTAGCAGTTAAATATAGTAAACTTCCAATCATACATTTGTAAGTGGTTTGATCAAATGGTTTCCCAATTTCATCAAGATCTAGTTTATAGTGAGTACTCATGGGAGTATCACTACCTTTTGTTCTGTCTATATTATAATGTTTTAAAATATCTTTATTAAACTTACTTTTATTTAAAATAATTCCTTCTTTATTTTGAGAAATTTGAAAACCAGGATATAGTTTAAGTTCACCCATAAAACTCATTTCAATTTCACTTTGCATAGTTTTTAAAAACTTTGTAAGAAAACAATTTCTTGAAGAACCAAAAATAATATCATAAACATATTTTTTGACTATTATAAAATACATTGAAATTATTTTAATAAACAAATTAGGATCATTTTTTCCTTTAGTAAAACATTTTTAAATTAAAAATAGAGTTTTACCAATCATACCAAACTCTAGGATCATGTTTTAAAGCATATTAATATTCTGTTAATTTAAAAAATGATTTTTAAAGTTTGGGTTTTGAAACCCCTGGGTTTATTCCACAAAAAAATCCTCAACTATATAACCATTTAAGAATTCAGTCTTGATATCCATTTGATATAATTTAAAATACAAGTGTGCTATATGGGTAAGAAACATTTTGATGGATTCAAGTCTAGCTACTAAAGAAAATTACTCATACTATTCAATACCATATTCTTGAATATATCCTTGTGAAACCAATATTGATTTATTTCTAAATATTTTCCCCAACTCGTCAGCCATATTTCAAAACACCCATTTAATTCCAATAGTTAGGTAATCTTTGGGTCTTCCAACTAGTTCCAAGAATTGATTTCTTTCAAGATGATTTAACTCTTCTTACATTTACATTTCCTAGAATTAATTATTTAGTGCATCATTTATGTTATAAGGTTCAATTTGTGATGAAAAATCTTAATTTTATATTTGGTTTCTTAGATAATCTCTAGTATGAGTTGATTTTTCTAGTTCGCCTACAATTGTATCTAAGGGGTTATATCTATGAACCCTAAAATCTCTAGGAATACAATTGTTTAACACCTAATTTTAATCTATAGGTTCAAGTTCAGGTTGTTCATTATAACTAAGATAATTCTTTATAGGGGTTCTAGAAAAATAAATGTCCAAATTGGAAAGATTGTCTTCCCAATAATCAATAGATTTATTAGGCTCATGTTTATTTTTTCATCAAAATTTACTTATACAAATTATTAAACAATCTTAGTCTTTTTATTAAATACCCTATATGATTTACTAGATATAAAATACCCAAGTAATATTCCTTTATCACTCTCAAAAAACAAATTTCCTAAATTATTTTTTAAAATGAGTATAAAGTATTGTAACCAAAAACTCTAAAGTAATTAACCTTTGGTTTTCTATCATTACATAATTCATAATGGGTCTTCTATAAAATAGGTCTAAATAAAATATTATTAATTATATTACAAGTTGTGTTTATATCTTCTGATGAAAAATAAATAGGTAAATCATACTCATTGAGCATGGTTTGAGAAATTTCATGAAGGGTTTTATTTCTTACCTCTACTACACCATTATATTGTGGGGTCCTAGGATTTGAAAATTTGTGACTAAAGCTCTATTATAATAATATTGATTCAAAATCTTGATTTTAAAAACTCATGGACATGATCACTTTTTAATTCCTTAATTCTAATTCCACTAAGATTCTCTACAAATCTAAAATATTTATAAAAATGGGAAATACTTCCCTTTTATGAGAAAGTAAAAACACCCATGTATATCTTTAATAATCATCCACTATAACATGAGAATAATGTTTTCTTACAAAATTAGAAACTCTAGAGGGTCTAAAAAATCTATGTAAATCATCTCTAATGGTTGATAAGTTCCCACTTCTTTCTTTGATTTTAAAGATAGTTTATTCTTCTTTCCCTTTTGATAGGGATTACATAATTTGTTTATTTAGAATTCAATTATGGGTAGATCCTTGACTTAACCATTCCTATTTAGCATTCTAAGTGATTGAATATTACAATTTCCAAGTATCATATTCCAAATTTAAGATTATTTTGAAAATTTACTTAAAAAAGAAACATTATAAGAAAACAAGGAATTTAAATCTATAGCATAAACATTTTCATTTCTCAAGGATTAAAAAACTAAATCATTTTTAGAATCAAAAAATTTGAAGCATTATTTTCAAACATTAAATAAAATCCATCATCACAACATTTTGAAATACTAATAGGTTTATATTTCAATCAATATAAAAATAAAACTTTAGAAATTAAAATGGTTTTTTAGTTATCAATTTGGACGAGTCCAATTATATTACCTTTTTCATTATCACCAAAAGTGACATGTCCACCATTCACTTTAAACATTTTTCATAAGACTCAGTAGTCTCCAATTATATTTTTAGAATATAAATTTTCCTAGTACCGAGGTTTTATATTGGGACTCTTTAAGTAGGTTTCCTAAAAAAATATATTAGAAATGATTTTTTAAAAATATTTTATGAGGTCCATAAATGATGGTAATAATTGCTTTAGTAATCCATAATTTTATTAATTGTTTACTATAATAAGATGTTATACTATTAGAAATAAAGAATTTATTTGGTCTAGTATAATAAGAACTATTAATAGAACAAATATAACTAGAACTTAGAACAAATTTATTTATTTATTTTATTTTTTGATTTTCCCCTATCCAGGTTGATATCCTATTCCAGTACTGTACTTAGGAGTAGTTTATTTACCAGGAGTCTGGGAAATGTTTTTTCTCAAATTTGTAAATCTCTACAAAAATTTATTTAATTTGTCATTAGATAATTTAATCTCATTGTATTCTTTTTTTAGTTGAGAATTATTG
Organism: Viscum album; assembly: GCA_963277665.1. Lineage (NCBI taxonomy): Eukaryota > Viridiplantae > Streptophyta > Magnoliopsida > Santalales > Viscaceae > Viscum > Viscum album. Next base: position 35,465,921 of record OY728157.1, on the reverse strand, counting down.
TCCTTTCTACTATAATATTAGTTTTAAAGTGAGAATACAAATCATGACGCTTCTTTAGACTTTTATATTTATATTTTAATTCATTAAATGTATCTTAAAACTTGTTAAATTATTCAAATAATTCATCACTGTACATATTATCATCATTATATTTAGTCTCATTGTAACGCCCTGACCCCAGTTACCCAGAGTCGGTGCATTATTACATAACATTGGCATGATCATAAGAAAGATCAAATATCAAAAGACCGATTGGTTTAGTAGCCTTGGAAACACTAGATATATTCATAAGTTTTACATTACATCATAAAATGAAAAACTACTACAACAACATAATGTTTCCACAATCCACACTATTAACCCCTCATAAAATCCCTGCAGGTCATTCATAACTTACTTCTTCACATCCTGGGAAAAATAAAACATAGAAAAGGGGTGAGCTCAAATGCCCAGTAAGGATAACAATATAGCGGAAACTTTCATAAATAAGAATAAACATTTAAGGCAATGTATAACTAAAACAAAAGCCTTTTAAACTTGAACTTTTAACATAGTATGGCATAAATAAAATGATATAATGCCATTTACTTATTCACATGGTTATTCTACTAATTGAATAATCACATGCAAAATCAATAACCACTTTCATAATGATGGAATGCATAATTCCAGACTATCATAACCACATAGCCAAGGCCTCGTGCCAAGACTACAAATAAGATTTTGTCAAGGCCTTGTGCCAAGACACTAGTTTGTCTCATGAGACCTACCGATGCATCGAGGAGCTATAGCGGGCTCCACCCGTCACATATTAAGTCCAATGCATTCCCATATGAAAAGGTTTAAACATAACATAAACATTCGTATTAAAACTATCATACGAAATGTCAATACTTTCACCATAAACTATGAATGTTATAAAAATAGCACATCCACAGTCAAAAATGTCACAAAACCTTCAATATAATATAGAAGTTTTGTATCATAATAAATCATCTTCAAATAAGCTTAAAATTCATCAAAGGATGTTGACATAGATGAAATCAAAACTATTTGAGAGAAATATCTCCTTTTTTGAAATCATTTAAAAGTCACACATTTATAAAGGAAGTAATTAAAAAGAGATTTTTGAATCAAAGTGTCCCATACCACTTTGAAACTTTTGAAAGGAATTAAAATTTTTAAAAACATTCATTTCCATATAAATAAATCCTTAAAAACCATTTTGAAGACATTAATTAAAAAGATTTATAAAGATAAATCTTTAAAACATTTAAAATTCAGATTTTGATAAAGAGTACCTTTCTAAAATTCTTAAATTATTTATTTTGAAATCATTTAAAAGTCACATAATTATAAAATAAAACATTTACTTTGAAAATATCCTTTTAAGCTTGTAAGGGAAGCTTTGACGATTTTATAACGGCGGTAAATAGCTACACCTGCCGTATAAGTTTAAAAAAAACATTCTTACCTTAAATTTGTCAAAAGGTAAAAAGTGCCTTGTTTGGAAAACGATGGAAATATTCCTTTAAAAACACATAAGGGTATAAATTACTATAACCCATATTCTTTGTAAATAGTAAAAATGTTTTGAAATACATTTCTAAGTAACATGGATGTGGATGATAAAGAAATCCCAGTAGATAATTATGTATAAACAACCTCGGATAATGAAGAGATTGCGAAATAAACCCTTACCTTGTACTTTTCATTGGTTTGGGTAGGTTAAACTCCTGAATAATGGTGAAATAATTGTTATTAAATTATACAAGAATCATATACATTAATATGATATCATATATGATCTTTTAATATTGATTTGATAATAATATCTTAGTATTATCGTTGTTTCGGGTGTTAACTTACTTGTTTTCTTTCATATGTTTTGTTACGTAAGACATGTTTGTAAAGGATAGGTTGTATATTATTCATATCCAGAATGATATCAAGTCCTTAAACATCATTTTTAAATCATCAAATGATAATTATACTTTAATGGTTAGGATGGAGAATGAATCTCATCGCGTTCGTGGAGACGGTAGTCCGTACGTACGCACGAGCGACAATATCATTCTTTTGATATTAAAATAATATATAAATGGATGGTATATCATATATACAGAATCATTAACATGTTATATTTATTATTTACATGAGTTAAACATCATTATTATACCCATCCAAATAATAATATATTGAATAACAATTACACCACGACGTGGAGACGGTAAGCCGTACGTACGCACGTATGGTGACATGTTATTCAAAGGGTGGATAGAATACCGAATATGGTTGTACCATATTTATAATAACATCACAGTATATGTAAGATACTGGAGTTATTATTTTAGAATGGTAAGAACAAAGAAAGAGGAAGTGGAAGAAGAAAGGAACTTGGAAAAGGGTGGTGAAATCATTACCTCTTCTTCGAGTTCTTCCTTTTGATTTGATCAAAAGGGATCCTTAGGTTGGCTTTCTGATCAAACTAAGGCATCTAGGTTGTATTGAGGGATGTTGGTAGAGTATTTGGGCAGAGTTTGGCCGAACCAAAAGGCTTTGAAGGTGTGAAGAAATGAGAAGGAGGAGTGCCCTTTTATAAGAGGGGTGAGGGGCACCTTTGGAAAAGCTAGAAATATTAATTTATAATAAATTCATATTCAGTTTCTAATGGCTCCAAATCTTATTATTCAAAGTGTAAGGTGGGGATAGGTCGAAAACCACTCAACCAATAGAATTTAGACAGGTTTGGGTACTTATATTAACCTTATCTTTAAGTATTAACTCTAAGTTAATTAGTTTCACTTTTACAATGTCTCTTTGTATTTTTATATAATATGGTTAATAAACTTACTATATACATCCAAGCGACCCCCAAGTCGTCCATTAATGATGAAACTATCATGATATAAGTCTCTTGGCCGAACCTTAGATTTTGAGGAATTTAATATCAATTAATAATATAATATTTGTTTTAAGAACTCTTTTATGTCAATTTTGACACTATTCAATAGTTGATTTTTGTGAAACTCATAAAAGATTGATTACTTCGAACAAAGTCAATTAAATCAATCCTAATATATCATATTATCCTAGAAAATTAGTTTAATTCATTAAAAGTTTCGTATTATATTTATTTGGGTATTTATAGTATCAATTATTTTAATTTTTCACTATTAATGTAATTACTGCATCATCATTGTGTCATAAATAAAATAAATTATATAATGTCTAAAAATTATAAATAAAATATCATTATGTATGAAATCTGTTTAGCTTTCTAATGAATATTTATAATCTAAAATCCAACATGTATAACCCTATGTAAAAGTTATTCTTCTAAAAGATGTAAGCTTATGCCATTTTTATTTTTATTTTAACTTTATTAATATAAAGTGTCCCTACCACATACAAGTGGCTCCAAGGGGTCCCCAAATTGACACAAAGATGCCCATGGTCGACCATGTATCAACCAATACGGTTAAGACACGTTTTAGGGTAATTTAGTATTATTATAATATTATTTTTTTAACCCTTATTTACCGGATTTACCCTTAACCATGGTAAATAAAATATTTACCGCAGTAATTATTCAAAATGTCTAAAAATAAAAGTTACCTATTTACACAATTTGAACATCCTGATTCCAAATATGGAATCCATTTTCCTAAATTCAAAACACATAAGTGGCAGAAATTAATTTAAAATTAATTCCCGCTGTCAAAACAAAAAGCGTGTTTTTAAGAGATAATAACTATCAAAAGATTGACACTTGTTTTTGTTCGGTTTAATTGTAAAATTATGTCCAATGACCAACATTATATTAAATGGTAAAAATATATTCTAAATATACTTTAAAACCACTCAAATTCATAATTTATCACTATTAATTATTTTGATTAAAAAAGTTGTTTTTAATTAAAATTTAGTAATTTTCACTATTCATCAAAATATAAAAGTTATCCGAAAAGTACCAAAATTTCACCCTAGGCTAATTTCGATATTACGAATCCAAAAATGAAGTCCATTTTGAAATATAAAATATATATGATTTCAAAAAGTAGGTATTACTATTCTTAACGACTAATTTGATTGGTTGTGGTGTGTGTTAGAACTCGAAGTTGCGTACAACACACGCTACTGTATTACTCAAAGGAAAGCGTACCATGGAAGCTTGGGATGTTTTATTTTAAATTTTTTGATGTCCCCATTTAGTCAAAAGGTTTAAAATATTGTATCTAAAAAGGGTTCACTATTAAAATTTGGTAAAGGTGCAATATTGAAAATGAATTTGTTCTTACATTATGTCTAAGAAACTCATAATATGGATTCTAAAATTATAAGGATTATATAAAGTTTAAAATTTAGTTAACACTATTCATAACCTCTTTTTAACAGCTTGTTTGGTAAGTCATGGTGCGATTGAACTCGGTGTTGCGTGTAGTGCAAGTTATTGAATTATTTTGAAGAAATAACACACTATGAAATCTTGGGGTGTTACATTCTCCCCTCCTTCAATAAATTGCGTCCTCGCAATTTGAAATTGTTCTTCGAAAATAAAAGGTTGAAAATAGAAAACATATTTGTGGGAAAACCCACATCGGAAATTGGGTTACTAAAATTTAGTCTTAATATGAGGAAAAGAGAAATGAAAGGGTCACCACCAAATTATGATCTTGATTAGGAGAACATTGGTGGCAATTAGAGACATATAATCGGAGGAAAAACGTAAATATTTATAGGTAGTGATTGAGGTCATCAATCACAAACAAGTGTATAATTGAGGTCCTTAAACTCATCAATCTATGATGATTTGAAGTACCATCGGTTCAACAAAATATAGGGTATTGGGATAACACATTTTTGACGTTTCAAAATATCTTAGTTGAAATCCCACATCGAAAAATGAATTAATGAGGCCTCTATTTAAAATAAAGAGTCGAAAGTATGAAGATTACCGAAAATAACACATACTAGGGTTCCATGTAGGAAAATATGGATATGGAAGAAAAATCTAACCATCAATTATCTGATGGAGAGTGGTAGAGAACATGGCTATGAAAAGGCCAACAATCCGAAAGCCATAAATTAGTGATGATTTAAGGTACCATTTAGGAAAACATTTTTGTTCTAATTTTCTTTTCTAAATATTGAGGAATTTTTTATGAGATTGGCTAAGATCATATGGAGATATATTTCTTTATAATTAGAGTTTTATCCATTAATAAATTTCTACCACAAACTCATCTTTCACTCTAAAAGATAATAGAATGTAAAAAAAATTCTATTTACACTATTCGTATAGGGTTCCAAAATAAACGAATTTATAATTCATCTAAAAGATCTTTTAATAAAAACTACATTATTTAATCCAGGACATCTCGTGGGCCAGTGGTAGGTGATACACCCTTGTCGCCCTTCGGTTGCGGGTTCAAGTCTCGCAGCCTTGCCGGACGCGACGGGTTGCCGCCCGACCTCCGGGTTGTCCTTTTATGGCAATCCAAAATAATCCAAACTAGAACTATCCAAAATACTTCTTTCCAAACTCACAATCCAACATTTATAAGGAAGGTAAACATAATATAGATCCTTTTTACCCCGTAATAGCATATGAATACCTTCATCATGTATTACCATATTCCTTATTGATTGCATTCATGATCCCTTATTCCATATAGAATGCTGGATATACTTCATTAATCCAAAAATGTTTTAAACCCCAACAATGATGGAATATACAAATCATTAATCAGTTCCAGGGTAGTCAAGAATATCCAATATAATTTATCCAAAATAATCACATATTATTCCAAAATCACTACCTCAGTATCAGAACTATATTCTCTCAACCATATATTTTCCAAAAATTTATCCTGCTATTGAGTCACTTTTCTTTGTTCCACACAATCTCAAGTCCTTAATGTAATAGTACTGCAGTACAATCCTTATATACTCCATAATTATTTTAACAAGTACATTGTTGATACAACACTCAATTGACATAATCAACATAAGAACTCTAATCATTGCTCTTCATCTGTGGTAGTATCATAACTTGATTATTATCCAATAGCATCATTTGCGGCATAGTCTGATGACTAGGACATAGGTTCGCGTAGTGTCCAAAATCCTTGCAAATGAAGCATTGTACATTTGAAACCATTTTCTTACCCTTGCAGTCACGTACTTTGTGCCCTTTTCCTCCACACTTATAACAAACTCCCATTCCTTTCAGGCAAGTTCCAGGGTGTTTCTTTCCACAGTTACCACATATGGGAAAATTCTTCTTTTCCCTCTTCCCTTTATCCATCTTTCTCTCTTCTGTCCTTTTCTTCTCTTACTTCCCTTCAAATCCATAGGACTCAGTAAACTCTTTACTTATCTTATCAACACATGATATTATTTCTTCATATGATGATAATACATGGGAGACTATTTCTCTTATAAATTCTAGCTTAAGACCATGAGAGATATGATCCTTCCTTCTCTTTGAATCATGTGCATTTCTGGAGTTATCATTCCTTCTACTGGGCGCCATTTCTAAACAATGGCATAAACTAGATTAGTTTATGAGTCAAAATACATAATCCCATACTTATAAAACACTTAACATAAATTGAACTATTTATGGATATAATCCATAATCATAAAAATGTTTTCTTTGAGGAAGTATATACTCATAATCCCTTCAAAATGATTTGTAAAGAAAAATGAGAGTTATCCTAAGAATATCCCCCGGGAGTGTCGTAACCAAGAGTGCAGCAAGGCCCGTTGTCGTGCACCAGTTCCCGTTCGAGTCTAGCTCAAAGCGGTGTTTTTGGGTTTTACCCCTAGGTACATCTGTGCCAGAGCCGCCTCTACCTGCTCGTATCCAGACAGGGATGTATTGCTCGGAAAACTCACAAAATCTCTACAATACCAAAATTCTAGGAAGTTCTTCTATACTAATCCTCAAAGTTCATCTTAGGTCTACGTGCTCTAATCAGAGTTTATCTAAATCTAGTTTCCAAGGTTTGTACTAAACTTCCTCTGATACCAACTGTAACGCCCCGACCCCAGTTACCCAAAGTCGGTGCATTATTACATAACATTGGCATGATCATAAGAAAGATCAAATCTCGAAAGACCGATTGGTTTAGTATCCTTGGAAACACTAGATATATTCATAAGTTTTACATTACATCATAAAATGAAAAACTACTACAACAACATAATGTTTCCACAATCCACACTATTAACCCCTCATAAAATCCCTGCAGGTCATTCATAACTTACTTCTTCACATCCTGGGAAAAATAAAACATAGAAAAGGGGTGAGCTCAAATGCCCAGTAAGGATAACAATATAGCGGAAACTTTCATAAATAAGAATAAACATTTAAGGCAATGTATAACTAAAACAAAAGCCTTTTAAACTTGAACTTTTAACATAGTATGGCATAAATAAAATGATATAATGCCATTTACTTATTCACATGGTTATTCTACTAATTGAATAATCACATGCAAAATCAATAACCACTTTCATAATGATGGAATGCATAATGCCAGACTATCATAACCACATAGCCAAGGCCTCGTGCCAAGACTACAAATAAGATTTTGTCAAGGCCTTGTGCCAAGACACTAGTTTGTCTCATGAGACCTACCGATGCATCGAGGAGCTATAGCGGGCTCCACCCGTCACATATTAAGTCCAATGCATTCCCATATGAAAAGGTTTAAACATAACATAAACATTCGTATTAAAACTAGAATACGAAATGTCAATACTTTCACCATAAACTATGAATGTTATAAAAATAGAACATCCACAGTCAAAAATGTCACAAAACCTTCAATACAATATAGAAGTTTTGTATCATAATAAATCATCTTCAAATAAGCTTAAAATTCATCAAAGGATGTTGACATAGATGAAATCAAAACTATTTGAGAGAAATATCTCCTTTTTTGAAATCATTTAAAAGTCACACATTTATTAAGGAAGTAATTAAAAAGAGATTTTTGAATCAAAGTGTCCCATACCACTTTGAAACTTTTGAAAGGAATAAAAATTTTTAAAAACATTCATGTCCATATAAAAAAATCCTTAAAAACCATTTTGAAGACATTAATTAAAAAGATTTATAAAGACAAATCTTTAAAACATTTAAAATTCTGATTTTGATAAAGAGTACCTTTCTGAAATTCTTAAATTATTTATTTTGAAATCATTTAAAAGTCACATAATTATAAAATAAAACATTTACTTTGAAAATATCCTTGTAAGCTTGTAAGGTAAGCTTTGACGATTTTATAACGGCGGTAAATAGCTACACCTGCCGTATAAGTTTAAAAAAAACATTCTTACCTTAAATTTGTCAAAAGGTAAAAAGTGCCTTGTTTGAAAAACGATGGAAATATTCCTTTAAAAACACATAAGGGTATAAATTACTATAACCCATATTCTTTGTAAATAGTAAAAATGTTTTGAAATACATTTCTAAGTAACATGGATGTGGATGATAAAGAAATCCCAGTAGATAATTATGTATAAACAACCTCGGATAATGAAGAGATTGCGAAATAAACCCTTACCTTGTACTTTTCATTGGTTGGGGTAGGTTAACCTCCTGAATAATGGTGAAATAATTGTTATTAAATTATACAAGAATCATATACATTAATATGATATCATATATGATCTTTTAATATTGATTTGATAATAATATCTTAGTATTATCGTTGTTTCAGGTGTTAACTTACTTGTTTTCTTTCATATGTTTTGTTACGTAAGACATGTTTGTAAAGGATAGGTTGTATATTATTCATATCCAGAATGATATCAAGTCCTTAAAAATCATTTTTAAATCATCAAATGATAATTATACTTTAATGGTTACGATGGAGAATGAATCTCATCGCGTTCGTGGAGACGGTAGTCCGTACGTACGCACGAGCGACAATATCATTCTTTTGATATTAAAATAATATATAAATGGATGGTATATCATATATACAGAATCATTAACATGTTATATTTATTATTTACATGAGTTACACATCATTATTATACCCATCCAAATAATAATATATTGAATAACAATTACACCACGACGTGGAGACGGTAAGCCGTACGTACGCACGTATGGTGAAATGTTATTCAAAGGGTGGATAGAATACTGAATATGGTTGTACCATATTTATAATAACATCACAGTATATGTAAGATACTGGAGTTATTATTTTAGAATGGTAAGAACAAAGAAAGAGGAAGTGGAAGAAGAAAGGAACTTGGAAAAGGGTGGTGAAATCATTACCTCTTCTTCGGGTTCTTCCTTTTGATTTGATCAAAAGGGATCCTTAGGTTGGCTTTATGATCAAACTAAGGCCTCTAGGTTGTATTTAGGGATGTTGGGAGAGTATTTGGGCAGAGTTTGGCCGAACCCAAAGGCTTTGAAGGTGTGAAGAAATGAGAAGGAGGAGTTCCCTTTTATAAGAGGGGTGAGGGGCACCTTTGGAAAAGCTAGAAATATTAATTTATAATAAATTCATATTCGGTTTCTAATGGCTCCAAAGCTTATTATTCAAAGGTTAAGGTGGGGATAGGTCGAAAACCACTCAACAAATAGAATTTAGACAGGTTTGGGTACTTATATTAACCTTATCTTTAAGTATTAACTCTAAGTTAATTAGTTTCACTTTTACAATGTCTCTTTGTATTTTTATATAATATGGTTAATAAACTTACTATATACATCCAAGCGACCCCCAAGTAGTCCATTAATGATGAAACTATCATGATATAAGTCTCTTGGCCGAACCTTAGATTTTTAGGAATTTAATATCAATTAATAATATAATATTTGTTTTAAGAACTCTTTTATGTCAATTTTGACACTATTCAATAGTTGATTTTTTTGAAACTCATAACATATTGATTAATTCGAAAAAAGTCAACTAAATCAATCCTAATATATAATATTATAGTATAAAATTAGTTTAATTCATTAAAAGTTTCATATTATATTTATTTGGGTATTTATAATATCAATTATTTTAATTGTTCACTATTATAGTAATTACTGCATCATCATTGTGTCATAAATAAAATAAATTATATAATGTCTAAAAATTATAAATAAACTATCATTATGTAGGAAATATTTTTAGCTTTTTATGAATATTTATAATCGAAAATCCAACATTTATATCCCTATGTAAAAGTTATTCTTCTAAAAGATGTAAGCTTATGCCATTTTTATTTTTATTTTAACTTTATTAATATAAAGTGTCCCTACCACATACAAGTGGATCCAAGGGGTCCCCAAATTGACACAAAGATGCCCATGGTCGACCATGTATCAACCAATAGGGTTAAGACACGTTTTAGGGTAATTTAGTATTATTATAATATTATTTTTTTTAACCCTTATTTAACGGATTTACCCTTAACCATGGTAAATAAAATATTTACCGCAGTAATTATTCAAGATGTCTAAAAATAAAAGTTACCTATTTACACAATTTGAACATCCTGATTCCAAATATGGAATCCATTTTCCTAAATTCAAAACATAGAAGTGGCAGAAATTAATTTAAAATTAATTCCCGTTGTCAAAACAAAAAGCGTGTTTTTAAGAGATAATAACTATCAAAAGATTGACACTTGTTTATGTTCGGTTTAATTGTAAAATTATGTCCAATGACCAACATTATATTAAATGGTAAAAATATATTCTAAATATACTTTAAAACCACTCAAATTCATAATTTATCACTATTAATTATTTTGATTAAAAAAGTTGTTTTTAATTAAAATTTAGTAATTTTCACTATTCATCAAAATATAAAAGTTATCCGAAAAGTACCAAAATTTCACCCTAGGATAATTTCGATATTCCGAATACAAAAATGAAGTCCATTTTGAAATATAAAATATATATGATTTCAAAAAGTAGGTATTACTATTCATAACGACTAGTTTGATTGGTTGTGGTGTGTGTTAGAACTCGAAGTTGCGTACAACACACGCTACTGTATTACTCAAAGGAAAGCGTACCGTGGAAGCTTGGGATGTTTTATTTTAAATTTTTTGATGTCCCCATTTAGTCAAAAGGTTTAAAATATTGTATCTAAAAAGGGTTCACTATTAAAATTTGGTAAAGGTGCAATATTGAAAATGAATTTGTTCTTACATTATGTCTAAGAAACTCATAATATGGATTCTAAAATTATAAGGATTATATAAAGTTTAAAATTTAGTTAACACTATTCATAACCTCTTTTGAACAGCTTGTTTGTTAAGTCATGGTGCGATTGAACTCGGTGTTGCGTGTAGTGAAAGTTATTGAATTATTTTGAAGAAATAATACACTATGAAATCTTGGGGTGTTACACTCATAAAGAATATAACTATGTACAGTAGATTTAAGAAAAACATTTAGTACCTTGGATTTGTCTATTATAAAACACAAATATATTTCTCATTTCAATCCTCTGTAATATAATCTAATCCACTTGAAATATCATTTTAGGCACACCAAGTTTCCATTATATCCTTTTTATATTTCTTAACATTTTCCTAATATTTTATTTTACACTTAGTATTGGGATATTATGATTTGATGTGTCATTTTCTCTTAAATTTATAGTAGATTACTTCATTAAAAAAATAATCATTTTTCATATCTTTTCTCCAATTAACTCTATTATAATATTTAGCTTTTTAATTTGATTTATTAAAAAATTTAATAGTCCTTTTTGAAACTTCTAGTCAATTTTTTCATTTATTTATCACTGTCGGATGGTGATTCCTCATCACTTGAACTTTCAGGTTTAATATTCTCTTTTTGTTTTGATTCAGAAATCATAAAAGCTATTGATTTTATTTTGTGATCATCTACTTCCTCTTGGTTAACTTTTAATTCTTCTTTATACATTATAATATTTCTAATTAACTCTTTTTCTTGTAGTTTACTAATATTACCTGACCCTATTATGGACACAGATGTCCATCTCCATCTTTTGGGTAAGCATCTGTGAAGTCACATGACTTAATCCTTGTCAGCAATCATCTTTTCCAGTGTGCACATCGTGTTAACAATCTAATTTAACCTCATATACATATTAGAAAAATATTCATTGTAATTAAACTTAAAAGTTTTATATTTAATAGTGTAAGTTTATAAACACATTTCTTTAACAATATAAGTTCTTTCATGATATATAGAAAGGGTATCCTTTATTTTGTAAGTCGTAGTACAGGAAGATGTTTTGTTAAAATCATATTCTCCTAAAAACATTAAAAATCATAAATAACCTTATAGTTACATTCATATTTAGATATTTATCTTAAAATACATCCCAACCATACTTTATAAGTGATTTTTAATTTTTATTTTTCCTTGAGCATAATTATTTCCATTCAAATAAGGAGTTCGATTAGTGGTAGTTCTTTATTTTCTATTATTACCCATAAAGAATTAAATAAATTAGGGACATAAATTTATGATTTTTAAATAAAACTAGATCATAGTAAAAATATAATTTGAAATCCTTTAATAGAAAATGTTGGTCGGACTAGAAAACTCAAGTGGGGGTGAATTGAGTTTCAATTAAAATTTTCAATTTAAGAACAATTTAATAACTAAATATCCCAATTTGATAAATTCTCCTAGTCAAAAATAATAATATAAATATATAATTATAACTTTTTAAATGGTTATCAATATCTTGATAATAGAATAATAAAAAATCTTTATAAGATACTTTAACTTTAGAAAAAATCTATTCATATTAAAAACATTATATAAAGCACTAATTTGAGTTAACTATCATAGTATTTTTTTTTTCAATAAAATACAGATAGAAATTAATTTTCATTGAATATAAAAAAATAACACAATAAAATTTTAATAAGGGGTTCAGTCACAAGACTAAACTTAATCCTCTACACTTTGAAATCACCTACTACCAAGTATTTTTTCTTTAAATAAATATATCAACAACCTAGATAGGGTTTTACAGACAACATCACCCAAGGTTATCCAATCACAGAGTCTCTCCCATAGTTATACATGGGATGAAATAGATATAATATCATATAGTGAATAATCCATTATTATTCATGGGATTATAAATATAATATTTTAGATATTATCAAGTACTCTACAGTTTAATAGAGAAGATTGTGTTTTACAAATAAATGGAGTAATAAAAAAACCTATCTTCAAGGTAAATCATAAACAAAAAAATTAAGAGATATAAAATCATAAATTTTATAAAACTCAATCTGAAAATATCTGGTTGTAAATATTCCATGAATTTTTATTTAGAATAATATCAGATAAGTTTCATGGCATGTTATTGAAAACAGATTGTCATAGAGTCTTCTCTAAAGCATAGGTGCACCTATAGAATCATCTGTTATTCTCTTTAAGAGAATGTATTCACCATACTTATTCACATGATCATATTTTCTTATTAAAATGATATTTATCCAAATTAATTGTTAAATAAAAAAATAATGCAATATTAAATTCAATGAAACTTCATTTAATGCTTTAAAAACTAGTCTTTGGATATTTTAAATGCTTCACTACTCAGTTAGAAAAGGAATGTTGTCTATACTTAAAACATGGTTAGTGTTCATGGTAACTTGACAAAGTAGGTTGGCATGGTTATTTGATAAGGAAATTTTATCATGGTTGGTTCATCACTTCATCTGGTCAGTTCATTTTCTCATGCGGTAGGTTCGTAACTTTATGTAGTAAGTTGTTTCTTTATGTGGTCACTGCAATAATAGGCATGATTAGTATATTACTTAATATAAAATGTATATTCCTTAGTATGGTAACTTTATTTATTCATGTGTAGTGTAGTTTCTTTTACATGTTCAATTCACTTATTCACACATTCAGGTACATGGTAGGTATATATCCACCTCAAGGTAGGTTGATTCTCAATACACAGTAAGCTATAATCCACTTAATGGTCAGCTCATGAATTTGAAAAGAAATATCATCTGAATCATATTAAGTTGTTTGTATATGTGTTCAGGTGAAATATATTGTTCGATAAGTTGAAATGATCACCTGACCTTCATGTTAATTTCAATTTTTCACATGGTAAGAACATTGAACATGTGTTAGGATGTCACAATAAGTTCTAGACTTAGAAAATTTTGCATGTTTTGGCCAAAAAAATCATTTACTAACAAAAAACATGAAATTCATGAGTAACATTATAAATATGATTTAGGATCATTAAAATTAGTAGGTGTTAGTCAATCCAAACACCATATAAAACAAAATTTTTCTTTATTTATTTCTTTACTTTCATTAATCTTGACTGATTGTGTTGGGTTGTAATAATTTTATGTATTTTGAGTGATATTTTGTGTGACGAGTAGCGTGTGATATCTTCTGATCTTCTGGTAAATTATGTTTGTGGTGTTAAATTATATCAGGAGACAATATGGTTCTTATTTAGTTCACGAAAAATAGTGTTTGATAGTTGTGCATATGGTATATTGGGGGATTGGTTCCATCCCTAACACTCCCTTTCTATCGCACACAAAACCTAGTAAGTTCCTTTATTTTTACACTCTGTTTAAATCAGTTTCATGTTGATAGATACAATTTTATACATGTACCCAATCCAAGCCATGTTTGTCATTTCCCTGTGTACTTAGCATATATATTCTATTTAGGAAACTCTATTACAGCTCATCTAACCACACTAGGCCACATCATCTTTATCCAAAATTTTCATATATATTTATCATGGCTGAAAATGGTGAAATTAAGTAGTCTATCTCTCTGGAATCATGCAATGTAAATAAATCGTGGGAAACTTCAGTTGTGGTAGAAATAATATTAGGAAAAATACCACCAATAGTTGGAAAAACTCAACCTATATTAGGAATAACTTCAACAATAACAAATCCAATCCCTAGACCTACACAATACACTATTGTAGGCACTATAGAATATTCACATAGCATTGGTTCCAAAACATCAAGTTTCGATGACCTATCATTAGGGGGTTGAACCCCAAGATTATAACGACCCAAACTTAAAATACATTAATATTACATCTTAATATATGAATATTCATTACATAACATAATGATCCATGCTAAAATTATTTAAGTCTAGTTCCTTTGGAAACTTGGATATATAAACAACTTTTCTATAAGTGAGATATGTCATTTCCCACTATTTTTACATAACTATCACCCTTCTTAGACATATCATGCATAATACCTTTCATCATAACCTAGGGAAAGGAAACATAATAAAAGGTTGAGATCGGATGCTTAGTAAGTGTAAATAAGGGAGATATCAATATATCATGAGAAAAGTGTATGAGAACATGAGAATAAAATTTTAAAACCCCACCTTGCATATCATAGATCATAAACTTGAGACATGGAATAAATATTTGTAGTTCATAATATATGAATCATAATGGAATCAAAGAATATGAACCAGGAAAACATAAAATTAATAGACGTTATAGATTTGTTGAATACACATAATAATATAAATTTATTTCCTTGGTATTTAAGGCTCATATCCAAAATTATCATAGTGGAATGGGTTCACTCCCCAAACAATATTAGTAGTCAACGTTTACTCCTAAAACTTTCATAATGGAAATATTAACGTACTGAACAAGGTTCACTCCCCATTGTAGTTCTATTTATTTCATAAGAGATCAATCATTACCCAATTCTATAGATGGATATATAAGTCCCATCCATCACATAATGAAAATGACATGTATGTGTGCCATAATATCATAAAACACTCATAATATTAGAACCCATGAATAGAAATGGGTTTCATAACAATATCATTATACCATTACCCATGGAAAAGTAATTGGTTTCTCATAGGCCCCTCTACCCCGTTGGGAACTGACCTAAGCCCAAGGGTTGGCCACCTCGGGCCTCACAGTGGACGTGTGGCCTGTAGGTGGGGAGGCCGCCCCAATACCTCATTACCCAAACAACGTGTTTTTATCGTCGGGCACGGGTGAGTTGGTTCAAGGCGGTG
Source organism: Viscum album (assembly GCA_963277665.1). Classification (NCBI taxonomy): domain Eukaryota; kingdom Viridiplantae; phylum Streptophyta; class Magnoliopsida; order Santalales; family Viscaceae; genus Viscum; species Viscum album. The sequence goes on along the minus strand of OY728157.1, from coordinate 35,449,876 downwards.
GCGTCATGACCCCGAGGTTCCGGGTTCGAGTCCTCGGAAGGCAACACGCACTATATGCCAGCAATCATATCATGGTCCCCTCTACCCCGTTGGGAACTGGCCTAAGACCAAGGGTTGGCCACCTTGGGCCTCGCTGGGGACGTGTGCCGCGTAGGTGGGGAGGCCGCCCCAATACTTCATTACCCAAACAACACGTTTGCCCACGGGGCACGGGTGACTTGGTTCAAGGCGGTGGCATCCTGACCCCGAGGTTCTGGGTTTGATTCCTCGCAAGGAAACATGCACTATATGCCAGAAATCCTCTCATGGGCCCCTCCACCCCATTTGGAACTAGCCTAAGCCCAAGGGTTGGCCACCTTGGGCCTCGCTGGGGACGTGTGGCACGCAGGTGGGGAGGTCGCCCCAATACCTCATTACCCAAACAACACGTTGCCCGCGGGGCACTAGTGAGTTGGTTCAAGGTGGTGGCATCCTGACCCCGAGGTTCCGTGTTCAGGTCCTCGCAAGTCAATGTGCATTATATGCCACTGATTCTCTCATGAACCCCCCTACCTTGTTGGGAACTAGAATAAGCCCAAGGGTTGGCCACATTGGTCCTTGCTGGGGACATGTGGCACACAGGTGGGGAGGCTGCCCCAATACCTCATTACCCAAACAACACATTTTTCCCATGGGGAACGGGTGAGTTGGTTCAAGGTGGTGGTGTCCTGAACCTGAGGTTCTGGGTTCGAGTCTTCACAAGGCAACGCATACTATATGTCAGTGATCCTCTCATGGGCCCCTCTACCCCATTAGGAACTGGCTTAAGCCCAAGGGTTGGCCACCTTGGGCCTTACTGGGGACATGTGGCGTGTAGGTGGGGAGGGTGCCCCAATACCTCATTACCCAAACAACACATTTGGGGGGTTTGAGAGAAAGGATGGTGATGTGGATGAGGGCGAGGGTTTCCGAGCAGGTCAATGGAGTCGTCGCTCCCTTGACAGCATAGATCTGGACGGGATGCGGCTCCCACATTTTCTTGGTGGTGTTCTTCTAAACGGTGTTGCGAATGGTGTTGGTGGTTTTCATTCGATTGATACAAGTTTCCATGGATCTCCTTTGGAGCCGGTTAGATCTAAGATCTCCATGCCTCCAGCTGTTTCAGGTATCGATCAGTGGAGCATGAGGAGGATGGACGAGCATTTTCCTCCAGCAATAATATCCAGCGGTATTACTCTTGATAGGGATGTTATCGTGTTTCATGCCTCAAAGGCTTCCAGTGAGCATGGTGATCTGATGAGACAGAAGGATGGTTCTTCCGATGTGAACAAGATGCAAGATTCCATCCGGGTGGGTATGGCGGCTCGCGTTACAGGGTTGCCTCCAGCTGATGAATCTGAGATGATTCATAGTTCCAGTGCTACTGGGGCGGTTCTAATTAATGCAAGAAATTCTATTTTTATCAATACTGCGATGAACTCTTCTCATGTGAGGGACTCAAGAAGCAGACATTTTATTGAGTTAAAGGGTGTGATTCCTAAGTGTATTGTCTGGAAGGGAGACACCCCTCGTGTGATTTCAAATGAAGAAGAGATCTATGATATATTCAAGATTTTAAAATCTTCTATTATTCCCAGGTTGGTTCTTCCCACTAGTGGTAAGCTTTGGAAGTTTGATGATTTGATTCACAATTTTTCTACTGTCTAGAATTCTTCTGACTATAGATGTATACCTATGGGGAGGGTCATTTTTACATCATTTTTTCATCTGAGGAAATGAAGTGTAAGGATTGGGGGACTAGTTCAATTTCACTAAAACCAGGGATGATTTTCTTCTAATAGCGGTACTTCCGTTTCAACCCATTTTCTATAAAGAATACTAGGGCTCAGGTGTGGATTAAAATTGATGGACTCAACTGGATACTATGGTATCCAAAAATTATCTTTGATATTTCCTCCTCTGTTGGTATTCAAATTAAGATGGATCGTTCCACTAAGATATCCAGGTTTGGGCATTTTGATAGAGTACTGGTGGAAGTGTACTTAATCATGGGCTTAATTGATAATATCATTTTATCAGCTTTAGATGATGACATCCCTTTAAAGGTGGAGTATGAGAGACTTCCTCTTTTTTGTTCTAATTTTTAGAAAATTGGTCACTCTGTAGAAACATGTTGTAAAAATGTGATTTTCTCCTTACTCTCTCTAAAAGGTCATTTCGAGACACATTGCAGGAAAAAATTGACGAGACATTCGGTGAAAAATTTTGTGAATGGTGATGTATGTGAAGATTTGAAGAAGACTGAGGTGGCTGATGTTGTGACAGATGCTTGGAAAGGACATACCTCTTCTTCTTTGGTGAAGCAGGGTCCTGGGTTTCATGTTCCTCAAACAAGTGATTGTTCTAGTGGGGGCTCGCAACGAGGTGGAACTGGTGGTTTGACGCCCATTTTGGATGTGAATGTAGAGGTGGGTACATCTGATTCTGATTTGGGTGGTGATTTTATACAACATGCTCAAATAAATCATGAATCATTAGAGGGAGATGGCCTCCTTAACATTGAATCACCTCAGCAAGTTGATTGTCATCAGGATATTTAAAAAATTTTGTTTTCTTCTAAAACATCTGAAAAGTTGGGTAACATTTCTGATTTAGAAGGGATGGACTGCATCCCCTATAAGGGAAAGATAAGTGGTGGTGACACATCTTTTAAGGATGCACTCTTAACTAGAAAAGAGAAGGTGGCTTAAAGTGAGAGACTCACTCCGGCTCCTTTGAAGAGAAGTCCAAGTAATGACTATACTAATACACCCCAGACCATATCTACCTGATCCTCTTCCAAGTTGTCGGGTAAGGTTAATTCTGGTATTCTTAAGATCTTGAACTAGGGTAAGTCCCAATCTGAGTGGTAAACTACTAATGACTCTAATTATGGGAATGATATGTCCTATTATGATATGTAACTTTTTGTTTGATGAGTGAGGTAAAGTTCCTTTGTTTTCTCCCGCTTGCCTCCTTTGTACTTTTTTTCTTTATCTTAATAAATGGTCAGAAGTTTTTCTTCTAGATGGACTTGTCTATTAATTATTTTATCAAATCATAACCCATGGAAAAATAATAAGGTTTCATAATAATTTTATTATGGTACAACCCATGGAAGAGAAACGAGTTTCATAAACATCTTGTAATCATAAACATAAAAAATATAGAGAATGAATAAGAATGGTTTCCTTCGATAATATCCCTATTAAATCATAAGTAACATCAAAGTATTTCTTATTAGATATAAAATGAATTTTAAATATCAATAGAAACATTTCTTGAGGTAAATATCCTTTCCACTTTGAAAAACACATTTAAAATATGAAATATTTTCAAAATCCTTTTATTTGAAAATAATCCTTTTAAAACTAACTGTTTGAAAAATATTGTGAAAATTATTTACATTAAAAATAACCGTTGAAAATTATAAAGGAAGACTTAAAAAAATAATTTGGTCATGATGGAGGAAAATATCATTCATTTAATATGCACTAAAAAAATATTCCCTTCACATTTTTGGTAAAATCCAAATGGGAATTGTTTGAAAAAAGACATGAAGATACCTATCGAAAAAACTGTAAAAAAATAAAAAAAAATATATGAAAAGATTTATTTAATAAATCATTTTCATATTTTTTTAAACACATTTTGAAAACATTTTTACAAAGCTTGGTTTTCATGTAAATAAAGGTTTTTGACTGAAGAGAGAAATAAGTACATTTTTTTCTAAAAACATTCTTTTTAACTATTGAGTACGTAAAGATAGAAAAATTAAGTGAAAACATTTCTTCTCATGAAATAATTAGAGGATAATAAACATCATGAGTTTCATGATATAAGAATCATAATATTTCATTATTGGAAGTGTAATCATAAACAATCATGATAATTAATGAGATTATATCATAAAACCACTACCACTTTGGTAACATTGAACCATAAACCCCATAAAAGAATAAAATTAAATAAAACTTATAATATAATTAAAATAAATATATTCATGATATTACATGTCATGGAGGATTTATATACACCTCATAAAATAATATAGATGCATAATATAATGAATGTCTCAAAGAAGAAAAATTAAGGCAAAAATCCCTTACCGCTTTGGTATCTTTTGAATCATAAACACTGTGAAAAAAAGGTCACCAAATGTATAAGTAAATCCCCATAATTTTTAGGATAATTATCATAGAATACATTAATTTGAAAGGAAAAGGTGTACCCACATACCACATGGCTCAAAATTGTATAATTATACAACCTTAGAGTTGATAAGTTCTAAATATTTCCATAAAATAATTTTTGTACAAGTTTTGGGTCATTTTTAATAATTATATTTTTAGTTTAACCCTTTGGTAAACCCATTTTTACCTTAACCATGGAAAATAATTTTTACTATTTTCATTATTAATTATGGTAAAAAATTAATGTGAACTTATTAGATAATATAAATTTTTTTAATCCAAATATTTAATCCATTTTTTCAAATTATATTCACAGAATTAGAAAATATTAATTTAAAATTAAACTCACAGACACAACAAGAAAGTGGTTTTCCAAAGATAAAACGTTTAAAAGTTAAGAAACTTTTTATATAAAAAATTAACATTAACAAGATTAAAATGAAATAAATTTTAATAATTGATATATAATTTTACTAATTTTACTTTAAAATTCATCTTAAAATAAAAAATAAACTTATAAATTATTTAAATGAAAAAGTAATTTTAAATAAAAACTAGAATGTTTTTACTAAACAAAAAAAAGAATCTTTTTTGAAAATTCTAAAAAATTCACTCCATGATAATTTTGACATGATGTTTTAAAAATATATTTTTATTTTTTCAAATAACTTTTCTAAAAATGGAAAAAATTAATTTTAAAATTACTTTGAAATAAAAATATAGTTTTTAATCATAAAATTGTATTTATTATTATCTATTATCTAGAAAATACATAATATTAATGTTAAAAATTGTTTGAATATATAATATATACATTTCATTAAAATCATTCACCAAATGTTTTTTATTTTTTAAGGTAAAATGCATTTTTGCATAGTTGTCAAAAAAATATTTTCTTTATTTTCAAATGGTTCTTATTTTCATTTATAATTAAATGATCACCAAAGAATTAATTATATATATATGTGTGTAAACCATATGTTTTCCTAATTTGGTAAATCATATTCATTCCTTCTATTCTAATGCCCAGGTAATAACCAACTTATTGAATAATAAGATTTTAATAGTATGTCACATTTCATTTTAAACTCGGTCTTTCATGTAACTCAATATAAATTTATTGTTGCGGGTAATGCAAGACAAACTCATTATTATGTGTTACACAAGCTAAACTTAGTGTATCATTTGGTGAAAATATCTGAATTATTAAATTTATTTGAAAATAAATATTTCAAAAAATATTGGGGTGTTATATTCTACACCACTTAAAATGAATTTATCCTTTGGAATTAATCATTTTGGTACTAATAACTGAAGACATTTCAGCCTCATTAAATCCTTAGGTTCCCATGTAGCTTCCTAAATCTAGTGGTTTCATCGAAAAACATTAACCAGGCGAGTGTTATTATTTCAGATAACTTTCTCTATACAATCCATAATCCCAATCGGTAGTTCCTTATAAGAAAGATCATTCTTCAGAAATAAAAAGTCTGAGTTCAGCACATGAAAAAAATCATGTATGTAATTTCTCAAGAGAGATACATGGAACAAATCATGGAATTTATATAGGTTTAGTGGAAAATATAATTGATAGGTTTTTTTCATGATACAATCAATAATATCAGAGGGGACAATATACTTAGGGTTTATCTTTATTTTATATCATAAGGACAATTTCATCCTTTGGTTGTGCTTCAAAAAAATTCAACTTCATCTCTTACTTTAATAAATGAATATTAATTTTTTTTATTTTCCTAAATCACTGGTGGATCATAAGATCCATAAAATATTGACAATTCATTCATTCTTTCACTAATTATTATCAAAAACGGGATTGTTAGTACAGTTTATCCAATAACATCTATAGTTTAACTTAAAACATTCCTTGAATAGTAAACCTTAAGTCTCCTCCATGTTTGACCAAATTTGAAATACTAAAATTCATAAATAAGGTCTCCAAATTTCAAAAATAAACTTAACATTAATCACCCCAAATATCATAAAGTAGAACTTTATTTTCACATACCAAATTTGTGAATACCTTAGTCATATATTTTCTTAAAACATGGTAATAAACAAAATTTCAATAAAACCTTAATAAAAACATACACACTTCTTCATTAATTAAATAAAACCATCTATTATTGAATATATTCCATAAATCCAATAATTTTGTAAACTCCATCGATGAAAACATAAACTACTTCTTCCATAAATCATTAATCAGTTCCAATGTAATCAGTATTATCCAAGTTATTGTATCCATATCAATCATCTCTCTATCCGAACATCAATATCTTGACATTAGGAATATATTAAGGTTGATCTTTCCTTTAACAATGCATATTTCGTGAAATATCACATTTCAATTAAAAATCTTTTCTAGGTCATCGGTATCATTCATCATATTCTTGAAAATCCTTAACTAAAAACTTATATTAAACAATATTTATATATTTCAATATTCATATAATACAATTCTTCAATTCCAAAAAATAAATACTTCAATCTCCCTACTCAATTCTTAAACCATTAACTAGAATTAATATCTTATTCCATAATACCTCCTTACTTTAATATATAATTTGTATTATCTTAATAATAATAAAAATTACTTATACTACATTTTTTATCCTATTATTGAGTTTTCCCCATAGAAAATTGATTTTTATAATTCTCATACTTTTCATAGTTAAAAAATTCATAAATAGATAATACCTTTGGGATACCAATATTCACATCCATTGTGTTAACTAGAAATTTCATTTTTACTTGATAATACCTTACTCTATTCCCTTATTCTCCACACATAAAACATCTTTTTGTTCCTTTGAGATACTCCTTGAAGTGATTCTTCCCACATTCTCAACATATAGGAAATAGAATCTTCTTTCCTCTATGGTCTCTACCACTCGATATTTCAATAAATTATTTCCTTCTCTTCTTTAGTGTGCCTAAGATTTGGTTGAGGTATAAGATTTTTATCATATATATTGATAACTGATTAACCATAATCATAATTTGATTCACTCTAGTCATCATCCCATTTATTTTATCATTAACAAATTTTATGTCATGTTTTACATTAATCCAGTTCCTTTAGGTTCCTATCATTGACTAAAACCAAAAATAATATTTTGAGTAACAATATTCATAGTGGGAAACTACATAATCATGAAAAATAACTTATAGGATATCAAAATAATAAAATCATATTTTCAATCTATGAAGCCTTATGTTTCACTTAGGTAATTCATGGTCACCATTAATTCAAATCTTTCATGGTTGTTCATAAATAGTTTGTGAATTTCCAAAGCATATCCCTTGGGAGTGCCAAACAAAGTGTGTAGTAAGGCCCATTTTCATACACTATGTGATTATTGAGTTTAGTTCAATTATCCATTTTCATAGTTATTACCACTAGGTGTATATATTCCCAAGTCACGTCTACTTTTAGTATCTAGGTAGGGATTTAATTACTTAGAAACCACTCTCTCTACCCTTTACTAAAATTCAGAGACATTTTTCTATACATTAACTCATCCTTATACTTATCCTTAGCTGCATCCCAATAAATATATTCAGAAATTTACCTAGGTATATCACTAATTTTTTTATCATCATAGTTTCCAAATATTAAGTAAACCATGCTATGATACCAACTATAATGACCCAAACTTCTCATGCATAAATATTATATCTTAATATATTAATATTCATTGAAAACATAATGATATATTCCATAATCATTTAGTCCTAGTGTATTTGTAAACATGAACACATCAACAATTAGTATATTATTAAAATATATCATCTCCCATTATGTTCTTCATAATAAGAACCCTTCTTATACATATCACACATAATATCATTCATTGTAAACTTGGGTAATGAAACATAATAAAGGGTGATCTCAGATGCTCAGTAAGTGTAAAAAATCAATATATCTACATTTCATGAAAAAAATGTATAATAACATGACAATAACATTTCAAAACCATACTCTACATATCATAGATAATAAAATTGAGTCATAAAATAAATCTTGGTAGTTTATAAGGCATGAGTCATAATGGAATGAAATAACATGAACCTAGAGAACCTAACATTGGAATAAGTCATATATTTTTGGAATACACATAATCATACAAATTCATTTCTTTAGTAATAAAGGATAATTCCCAAAATTATCATAGTGGAATGGGTTCACTCCTCAAACCATCATAGTAACAAAGCCTCACTCTCAAGACTATCATATTGAACAAAGTCCCTTATTGAACTTGGTTCACTCTCCATTCCATACCTATTTATCTCATTATATATCATTATTTAACCAATTCAATATATGGATATATAGGTCCCACTCTTCACATAAATAAATTCATACATATGTGTTCCACAAGATCATAAAACATTCATCATATCAGAACCCATAAATATGGGTTTCATAAAAATATCATCATATCATAACCTATAGAAAAGAATAAGTCTTTATAATCCTTTAATCATTTTGTCAAATCATAAACCATGGAAAAATAAGTGGTTTTCATGGGAATTTTATCATTTTATTACATGTGGAAGAGAAACGGGTTTCATAAACATCTTGTCATCATGAACATAAACCATATAGAGAAATAATAAGAATGGTATTCTTGGATCATATCCCAAGTAAATCATAAGTAACATCAAAGGGTGTCATATTATATGTAAAATTATTTTTAAAGATCACTTGGAACATTTCTTGAGGAAAATATCCTTTCAAATTTTAAAAATACTTTTCAAAAACATTTTTAAAAATCCTTTTCATTGAAAATAACTTTATTAAAACTAAATGTACATAAAAAATTGTGAAATTAATTTTATTTTATAACAGCCTTTTAAACTTATTAAATAATCTTTAAAAAATTATTATTTCATGACATATGAAAATTATGTTCAATCTGCACATGTTAAAAAAAAGATTCCTTTCACATTTTCAGTAAAATCCAAATGGGAATTGTTTGGAAAATGACATGGAGATTCCTTTAAAAAAATAAAAAAATAAAAAAAATGGCTAAAAATTTCTTCAATAAAAAATATAGATAATTTTAAAAACATTTTTTGAAAAAATATTTATAAAAAATGTTTCTGAAAGAAAAAATGGTTTTGACTGAAGAGATAAATAAATTTGATTTTTCCTAAACATAATATCTTAAACTCTTGAGCACATAAAGAGAGTAAAATGAAGGTAAAACATGTATTATTATGAAATAAATATATAATAATAAAATTCATGAGTTTCTTAAGATATAGATTATAATATTTCATTATTGTAAGTATAATCATAAAAAAACCTGTTTAATGATGAGATTGTATTATAAAACCATTACCACTTTGGTAACATTTCATCTGAAGCCCCATAAAATAATAAAATTAAATAGAACTGATAATATCATGAGAATAAATAAATTAATTATATTAAATTTCATATGGTCTATATATACACCTCATAAAATAAAGTAGGTGTATATCATATGTATTCCCCAGAGAAGAAAAATTAAGACAAAAATATCTTACAACTTTAGTATCTTTTGAAGCGTAAACCCCATGAAACATAAATCCTAAAATGGATATTTAAATCCCAATAATTTTCATTATAATAATCATATAATACATTAATTTGATTTATACATGAAACATAGACGGAAAAAGTGGTATATATGGCATGTATCTCACAAATATAAAAAATGAGATGAAAATCCCTTACTATAAGTATTTCCTTCCTTAAAACATGTTTGAACCTCATGTATAATAAATATATGTTTATTTTAAATATATTAAATAAACATACTTATATATATCATACCAAATATGATTTACTTATGTCCCTTTATTACTCGTTTATTAAAAATTCCATGTTAAAGTCATGTTTCGGGTAATAAACCATTTTTGGACCTCTAATTCCTTGGTGTATCCATTTTTGGGTAGACTGCTTAAAAAATAAAGATTTCGGTGATAAAACATGAGCCCAAAAAAACATTATTTTTTCATTATTAATAATATGTAATGAGAGATTATTATTAAAGGTAATATTAGGAATCAAAATCAAAGGACATGTTAATTTTACCAAGGTAGTAGACCTTTTAATGGTGGAACTGTTAAGTTTCTCTAATATTTTTTTGAAAAAGTAGAGGATAAATGGGTGGGAAATAAAGACATTAAGCTTAAATATAAGGGGGTTATAAATATATTAATACTATAATAATAAGATAAGATATCCATGGGATTATGTTTTTCTTGTGGTTTAGAGTATAGACCAACTCACAGGTTCCCCAAGAAAAGGTTCTGTTTAATGGTGTGGGAGTGTATTCAACCTCAAGATAAAGAATTTAATGTAGATATCAGAGGTTAGGATTGTGTATTAAATGAAAGAGTTGTGTAAAATTCATTTTCATTCATTATCACAATTTATTATAGATGGAATAGTTTCCCAAGGGACTGAATTTACATTAATTAATGGTAACATTGAAGATATACTAATATTGGAATTGATTGATTATGGAGCAAGCCATAATTTTTATTCTCAGACCCAGTAAAGGTATATTGATGTGTAGTTATATGATAATAGTCCATTTAGTATTAGAATAAGTGATTTAAATTGAGTTTTATCAAGTGGTAAGTGTGAATTTCATTTTGAAAAATTGGTAAAAATAAAGATTTAAGTGTAATATTTTCTATTTGATACTATTAGACCAGATCTGGTTTTTTGAATGGAATTGTTAGAAAATATTGGATATGTTACTTCTTAATGGAATAAACTCACAATGTGTTTTTATTATAGAGGTAAGAGAGATACTCTTCAAAATTTTCAGAAACCAGAGGAGTTACCTTTGGCTTTGAAAAAGTTTTTAAAATGTGAGAAAGTATTTGATCGATGTCTTCTATGGGACTCTAGTTTGATTGTGCATATAGGTATGGATTCCAATTCATGTTATGTAATGTTTACATGCTTAATATTCACTTCAAGACACTCAAACCCAAGCCCAACCTTTTTATTTACTTGGTTATCATTTCATGGAAACGTGTCACATATTATTTATATAACTAATTAATTAATTAATATTTTAATACATATAAATTGTATTTTATTGAATTATATTAAATAGTTTTTTAAGATAAAAAAATTATAATCAAATACAATATATACTTATATACGTATATTTAATTAAAAATAAAAAAAATTATTTAATAATAAATGCATAAAATTTTAAAATGCTTAAATAATCATTTCAATTATCATGTTTTCATGTCATAGACCCGCAACCCAAACTTTATCCATTTATGTAATCATATATATGGTTTGTATCATGTTCATGCTTCATGACAAATATTGTCGCCCCTACCTGCATGTTTCTCAAACATTAGGTGGGAATAGGAGTATGATTTGTAAAAAACATTTATTAGGTATAAAGAGCTATTTAAGTTACCACCACATAGATCTATGATCATGTAATCATGTTAAGAGTGGTAATAAAACCTAAAAATTATATACCTTATATATGTTCACATCATATGAATATTGAAGTGGAAAAGCAATGTAACTATTTGAGAATAATGTTATAAAAAATATTATTAGTTCATATTTTAATCCTAAAACTTTGGTAAATATGGATTGTGGTATGAGATTTTCTATCGATTATTAATCCTTGAATAATCACTCTATACTATATAGGTTTCCCATTACTATAATCAAGGATTTATTAGATGAATTATATGAGGATTGATATTTTACAAAACATGATCTTAAATCAATATTTTATTATGTGATAATAAATGTTGGGAAGATTTAATTTTGGACTCAGGAAGGTCATTATGAATACTTGGTTAGTACTTCTTGCCTTATGAATTTTATTTTTAAACCAATATTTAGTAAATTTTAACTTTTATTATTCTGGGATATACTCATGTACTCTAATAATTATACTAAACATTTAACATATATAACTCGGGTTATGGGGATATTATAAAATAACATCCCACATGTTAATCTATAAAAGTATTTTTTTAGAATGAAAATAATATAGTGTCTTAGAAATTTAATTTCTTAATAGAGAATGTGTGTTCAATTTTCAAGGTCGGCTTATTCCAACAACTATTAAAGAAACAAGTATATTTTTAGGGATTATAAGATACTACATCAATGATTATGGGATAGTTTCTCTACCTTTAAGTTTTATTATTAGAAGGATGAATGTAAATGGAAGGAGGAATCTCAAACGGAATTTGAGAATTTGAAAAGGTGTTTGGTAGTTTCTATTATTTTGGGACTTTTTGGCTTCTCATCTAGAATTTTTAGTAAGGCCATATCTAAAAAAATTTAAGATAATCATTTAGTGGAAATGAATTAATGGATTTTGTTCATGTTGTAATACATTGGTAAAAATAAGTTATAGAGAAAAAATTTATAATATATACATATCAGATAATCCTTCTGAACATGTTGAGTTAATGAAATTTTTTGATGGATCAATAGTATTGATAGAGTAATTTTTTGGGATTTGACTTCAAATTTATGTATAAACTAATAAATTTTAATTATATGGAATATTCTTTATCAAGGGTCATGAAGAAAAGGGTTCTATAAGTGGTATTTTTTTAGTTGTTTTGGTTTTAAATGAATCAAATAAAGGAAGTTATCCTGGATATGGATTGGATTTCCATTATTGTTGTGTTTATAGAAATTAAGTATCTAAACAAGTATTCTGTATTAGTAATGGTATCTTGTTTTTCAAAGGAAGGATAATTATATTAAAAAAATTATATTTGATTCCCAAGTTAAGTATTATTTTTATATTTCCTTGGTAGCCACTACCTATTCTTAAGATAGTGTTGAATAAAGTATCTATTTACTTTATTTTTGGACTTTCAAAATCTCAAGGTTTCTATGTAATTTTTGTGGAAATAGATTGGATTTCAAAAAAATACTATTTTATTACCTTAAAATAATCCCTATAAAACAAGGATTATAGTAAATTTGTTTATAAAATATATAGTAAGATCTCATATCATGTTTAGTGACATAGTAAGTGATATATATCCTCATTTTAGAGGTGTATTCATATCATTCACAATTATAAAGATAGATTTAGGTTATTAATAAGATTATAGTGTCTTTAATGATACATTTATATTTATACAGACCTAATCATTGGATTGTTCAATTGTCATGGGATGAATTTTTTTTAAGTATATTTTTTCATATTTCAGATGATAAAACCCTTTTTTAGTTATTATTGAAGAAACCCACCTTCTTTAACTCATTAAATTTAAAGAGAGGAAAAAATTAAAGTAGTAGTGAATAATTTGGGGATAAATATGTGGTGTTATCCTAGCTAAAATAAAATCTAGATATGTCTCAACAAGACATGTGGAAATCATCTGACAAAAAAAATAGAGGTAGAGATTCAATAAGGGTACTTGGTGTTTTTTAACATTATATCTTCAGAAATAAATATCTCTTATTCTAAAATAATTCCTAATATGGAGAAATTATTTTATATCCAGTTGTTGGGAATGTGTGAATCATTACATATAAGATTTATCTTACATGGGATAGTATAATTCATCCATTTTTTTTAACAACATAAGTAGGTTATTGGAGGCCATCCTATAGAATTATTACCTAAGTTGTTTTCCAAGAGATATGAAGACCAATTTTTACCTGATAAAGTTTAAGTGACTCATGTAACTAGGCACACACTTAAATGGTTGATCTGATGGAGAGGAAAACCTATAATAACTCTTATTGTATTATCCCCCATAGTATCTCTGATTTTTTACCCCATGTAGAACTTTAATTTCATATCTATATTCTATTAAAGTAAATTTAGTAAAAAAATTAAAATTTTATAATTCCAATAAGAAATAAAGGTTTGGGAACTCATAAAATATAAGACACAACATTATATGACATCTAATAAAATTAAGGTATTAAACCAAGGTGATCAAGGATAACAATGTAAGAATAAAATTTAGTTTGACACTTAAAAGAAAGTGTGGTTATGGCATGTTGTTGTTTTCTTTGAAAGGCTATTTCTACAAGGATAAATGTGTTTCACTTATATATATTTTCTTGCATGTTTTTCCAGATCAAACTAGTTTTATGAAATATTTATGCCTCAATTGGAACTCAAACTTTCTCTATTATCAAAGGATTACATTGAACTGTAATGTAAGTTGAGGCAAAATTTTAAAATAAAGGATAAGATAGAATTGAAATAGGAAATTCACCTCTTAGAAATATCTAAATATTTTGGTTAAAAATATATACAATTTTAATAAATAAATTTCCATTTAGATATAGGTTACAAGGGTTATCATAATATAGCCACATAAATGTTCAACACTAATATTTTCAATAGAACAAAAAACATAATTGAATTTGTTTTTATAATTAGAAAAAATTGTTATAATAGAAGATATTGTGTGAAAATTATCAAAAATGGATTCCTTCAATAGTACTAGGTAAAGAAAAAAGAAAAAAAATGAAATTAATATTTATCTATTTAAAAAAAGTATAATAAAATGGAAATTTAAATATACAATATTTAATTATCTAATTAAAAAATAACCTAGATTTAATTGCGTGATTTATTTATTTATAGTTTTTATTGAAGACTTTGGATTTTTTGTCACATATTTTCAATCAGATGACCCCCCCCCCCTTCCTACATTGAGAATAGTGGTAGTGGTAATAATTCCAAACATGATACATGATGATTGAAAGCACTATTGGTCTAGTATTTTTATGATATAATATATAAATTTATTTTCTAAACACGCAAGTGACACTTGAATTTCACTACTTTAAACTTTTTCTCTCTAAGAGTATTTAAATATTTATTATATGATTTTGATCGGTTCCATGTTATCTTATGTGTTTTGAATTTTAAATCTCCTCCAATCATAGGTGTTATCTTATTATATAAATAGAGTAACCCAATCACACTTGGGGGGTATATATTTTGAATATTCTTCTTTAATATGGTATCTAAGTAGCCCCTCCAAGACCACTGCCTAATATATCTTGGCTAGGTCGGTGCCTTTACCCTCGCATAGAACACCCTTTCACGGCCCACAACTATAAGTGTAATAATCATTGCCCACAGCCTCTCTTTTTTTAATTTTATTCCATATCAAGCACATTAACTACTTTTAACTAAGAGGGGGATTCTCTCAATTGGGCCAAGGGTTTTATGTGTCACCCCTTAACCACCCATCCACCACTTTCAACTTTTTCCATTCAACTTTTTTCCCACATGCTTATCAAAATCTACATTACTCACACACACCATGTTGTTATGAATTGTGTTACCTCTTGAAACCTATACCACCATAGTGTAACTCCATTGACAGCTTTTAGACCTAGAACAATGATATTGACACAATTATAGGAGAGTGAATGTTCATCACATACATATCTATGATCTTTCAAATTTAGTTTATTATTCAATAAGATACATAAAACTATAAATTTTTGATCTTATCCATCTTTTATCCTATAAATTTTTTATTCCTATTATGTATCATGGATTTCTCAACCACCCAACTATACATGGTCACTACTTCCACATAGCTGGTAGGTGAACATATCAACTCCAATAATTATATTATGGAAAATAACCCAGTAATTATGAACCTTAATGGGATGTTTCATTATATATATCTTGTTGCATCACCTCTGGATAAAAATGATGCCACACTTGAGAAATGGGAAAATAAAAAATAACAAAACTTTCTCCTGATTGTTTAATTTAATCGATATCTCAATCAAACATGTTTCTAATAATGTTAAAAACATCATGTAATTATGTGATTCCTTATTTTTGGTATTCATTATAACTAAAAATTAATCACATAATGTAAATTTTTTTTGAAACTCTTTGATATTAGTATGACCTACTGCTCTTCATCCATCACAAGTTTATAAACTTATCATGTGTGTTGGTCTTCCTTCACCAAAGGTTCCAACTAATTCCTCTTATCAAGTTACAATAGTTTCTTGAGGCCTTAAATAAGTAGGTAGATGTTTAGAATGATGTAGTTGACCCACAACTAATAATATTGTGTAAATTTTAGTGAATATTATCAAAATTTTGATATATGATGGAAACTATATGGTCGTCCTAGTGATCGCTAGCACTAGGTTGCCCTTTGTCTACTCATTCACTACCTTTTAGAGTTAAACATGGCATTAATATACCTGATGATGAGTATTGGTTTCTTTAATATCATTACACTTACACGTTATCCAGTGATATTATTTCTCATGGAGTTAGCCCCATTTTTGGTCTCACCTAGTGATATAATACATGGGTCCTAGAAACTAGTATATCGAAGAATATCACTGGGAGTGTGAGTATTATCTAGTATAATTAATTTAATTCCATTTGTGGAAACATAATTATGGGAATGGATTTAAAATTATGATTTTTGGTTGTGGGAGTTTCTATGCTATATTTACTATGATTTTATCATCAATGACACTTATTCCATGATACCTATTTAATTTAAAATTCATTAACAAAACTACATATGATTTTATGTGCCTGATATTCTTCTCACTGACTTCAACTATCATTTAGTAGATTTTGATGACTTGAGTTCTTGGTAGTATCCTACTTTAGGGTGATGTGTGCATACTCAAATTTTCACCTTCTATTACCTATTATGTGATACATGATTGAGCCCTGCATTTTCACTATCAAAAATTTAATCCATCATTATTTTATCACATTTATTGATTATTTTTCACACATGACTTGGGTCTATTTATTAAAACATGGATTTCAAAAAAAATCTTCACTCCTAAGATGAATTTACAAATTAATTTTATGTCTCATTTAAATTTTTACATTCTAATAATGGTCATGAGTATTTTTAGGTATTCATCAAAATTTTCTCATCACTTATAGCATTATTTATCAAATTTCTTTCTGAATACAATAACCTTTATTTTTTAGAAGATTAAAAGAAACGTATATTCAAGATAAAGGTGTATATTGTGTTTTGGAGTGATGCAATTTAAATTATTGTATGCCTTACTAATAGGATTTCAACCCTAGTCATTAAGAGGGATACAAATTTCCATTTTCCTTTCTCTCATTTTTTACCACATTCTTTCCCTCTCTATATTTTTATATGTTGGTTTCTGGTTTATTACAAATTCCCTATAGTTAACAAGTTAGATACATGGTATTTTAAATGCATATTTCTTGGTTACTTCTAAAATCAGTTCTAATTTTAGTGTTTCTTCTCAAACCTCCATCATTGTGTTTTTTCACTAATGTTTCTTCTTTTGATGTTATTATTTAATCTCTGAGTCTCTAATAATATATTTAACTTCCTAATATCAAGGTATACCTTCCATATTCTCTAATACTAAAACCGTCCCCTTTTTATCCTCCTGATTCAAGTAGTTATTACTTTTTCTATATCTACACCCATTGAATTCATACAGACATTATATATGAGGCCGATACTACTACTACACAAAATGTCTAAAAAACTCTATCTCCTCAGTGAGGTGATTTTATTATTTCACTTTAGAAAGATACATGATATTTTGTGTGCCACATGTTTACTCTCATTCATACCAATAATAATCTGCTCCCACTTTTTTTATTGGAACCCTAACTAAAACATCAACACTGCACATAGTGGATGCGGATAAATCCCATCCATAGTAGTTACAAGTTGTTAGATTATTTTGATAAATTTAGATATATATATATATATATTAGGCTTTAATGAGTTATCCTTATCCCATGTATTTTAAATTCTAGATATCTATATTTTCTTTTGTATTGTATTCCCTATAAATAGAGCCTATGGTCTCACTTGAGAGGCATAATTTTTGGGTCTATCTATCTACATGGTATTAGAGTGGGTTCAACCATATCCCCCTCTCTCATATATCTATTTTAAAAACCTAATGATATTCCCCATTGGGAGGGATGGACAAAGTCTATCATAAGAGTGGTTCCACACCCTACTCCCTCTATTTACCCTAGTATCACCCTTGGTTAGTTTGTCCTCAGTCATCATGAACCTCATTGGAGTTCCATCCTTGGGAATCATCACATCCCTCACTATAACACCCCACCCAAAGACACTTGGAAATTCCCAGGCTGAGGTCGACACATGGTCTCAAGTGTGCCTCCTTGTATACCAAATGATATCGACTAGTATTGTGGGCCAAATCCATACTATAGGGATACTATTAACTCTAAAAAAGTCATAAAAAATAGAATAAACATCCATGCAGTTGGTGACTCATACATAACATGCATTTGATCTTGTATCAAAAGATACCACCTATCTACATACTGAGTTACCATCCTCACCATGCTCTGTCAAGCCTCTTTCAAGCTTATCCATTCCTTTTTTGATCCTTTATCAACTCTAGAACTCCTATATAATGGAATAAGAAATAATTAATTAATTATAACACTTTATAATTAATTATTTAATTTAAACCAATTAGGAATAATGGAAATGAAACTCATTGAACACCTCTGTCGCATTGAAACTACGACCAATCACCCACATAAGGTCTAAAACATACCCCCTATTTCCCCTTGATAAAAACCCCTATCATGTGATAATAAATTACTCTAAAAATAAATTTAATTTAACCAAAACCCATAAATAAATTTGGGAAGAAGCATAGATCAACTATAACCACTTCCAACAGTGAGCAATCAACCTCTCAAAACCCCTTCTAGCCACCACACATGAAATCCCCTTCGATTTTAGAAAATTCCACAATGCTATAGTAGAATCAAGATTAAAAACTACCCAAAATCAGACCAATATTAGGTATATAAATTGTAAATAGAAACAAGAATAAGTGGAAGGATAAATATATCCATAATCTCCGCAAACTCCCACCTGAAATACCCAAATAACATAGGGGACTAAGAGAGGTAAGAGTTGGTAATTATCTCTTCCATGCACTCCCTCAATCATCCAGAACAATAGAGAAAGACCCCTCTATTCTTTAAAAAACTAAAAAATGGGTTTCATAGTGTGACCCAAGTGGTCACACCATGATTCTTTGGGTTATGCCTCACATTCACCCTTTTTTATCTATTCACATCCTTAGGCACTCTGTGAATGGAATTCATGGCATGAATGACCCATCCACATCATGAATAACCTATAGGTGATGTTTTCTTAAGATAAGACACTTCAAAATCATCCCTAAATACATATGAACAAATATTACCTTCCTTTCACCTCATGACAAGTCTAAAAACACCATATAAGTATATTCAAATGCTCGATAACCCTACCGAGTAATTGGTTCCCCAAAAAACCTATTACCAAACTAAATATTTAAAAACCTTATAAAAAAATAATAACCCATAATCCATGGGGAATTACACTCCCTCACTTCAGTTTTTTAATCTAATAATTTAATAATCTAGCATGGTATTGTGGGTATTATCCTTTATTATCATATTCTTCTATCAAGATTTGTTTATTTTCTTCTATGTATCAAGATCATCCCAATATTTTTCATCATTATTATTGATACCCAAATCCCCATTAGTTATAATTGTTACTATGCTACCACTATTAATGATAAAAAAATTATTGCTTTTGGTTTGATATTCTATCATAGATCCACCCATCCTTTTTGGGTCCACTATTGTAGCATCATTCCAGTAGGCCTTTTGGGTCCCCTATTTGAGCAGTGCTTCACCAAATCTATTTGAATCACTATTAAAGCACTATTATACCTAGCCTTTTGGGTAAACTATTAAAGATCTATTAAACCCAACATTATTGGGTCTGTAAGAAGGTCACTATTTCACCTGGCTATTTTATGGACACTCATTGTTCACTATTTCATCCATCATATTAAAGAAATGGTCATCATCAGCATAGGTGGATTGTTTTATTCATTTATTATTCAATGGAAATATCTATTTGTCAATTTTTTCATCATGAAGAGTTTACAAGGAAGAGTCCATATCAAAATAATAAAGTAGACCATATGATATATTCTTCTTTATTTTATTTCTTTTTATGTACTAAGAGGAGTATATCCATCTTGAGAGGGAGTATAAGAGTCTTTTATTTATTTTATTTTACTATGTATCCAATCTTGGTAAACCTTTATTGAGGGAAGTTTTTAGTATTTAGATATTTAGATAATTAGGTTATAGTTCAATGATTTAGCCTTATCTTATGTATTTTAAACTTCAAATATCTATTTTATATTTTTTATTGGATTCCCTATAGATAAAGTTTGATGCCTCACTTGAGAGGCATATTTTCTGTGTCTCTCTTTCTACACAAGCTATGTAGGATTAGTTATGGGAATTAGAGTAAACACCTTATTTTTGGTTGGATCATTTATACACTAGTGTTTCCTTCATTGAGATATGTCATTGTTTTAATGATCCCTCTGTTTTATATCATTTTTCAACTATAAGGATCATTATTTTGGTCATGTATATTGATAATATTATTATTATTGGTATTGATAATTTTAATATTGGTTGACTCGAATTATTTATCAGAATTATTAAATGAGGGATTTGGTTTCACTTTGATATTTCCTTAGAATTGAGGTCACCAATCTGAACCAATTGATGTATTGTTGGGAAGCTTAATTTTTTGAAGATGACTTAACCTAAAATATCATATATATTTTATAAGATTATTTAGTTTTTTTAGTCTCTAATAATGTTTTTGTTGAATGATTTCCTTTACATTTCCAAATATATGAAATAATAATTTACCTTAGGACTATAATACTTTGATCGTGGGAACATGAATATTGAGACATTTTTAATGTTGATTATATAGAGAATATTTCAACTAGGAGATCTACATATAGATTAATTTTATTCATTAGAGGTAATTTTATCTCCTAGAGAATAAGAAAATATAAAATTTTCTCTAAATATAGTGCAAAGTTAGAATATCATGTTATGGATCATGTGATCAAATAGATTATTTGGGCATAGTATATTCTTATAAATATTTGATGTCCTGTCAGGAAGTATACACATATATGGTGTAAAAATAAATTTTTAACCAAGGATTCTAAAATCCTGGTCATTCATAAACAAATTAATCGTATTAAAGTCTTTTTTCACATTTCTTATAAGATTACTTATGATTATATAATAACTTTTTTAGTAGAATTTTGAGAATAATATGGTCACTCTCTATTTCATTTGAAACTCAATAAACATATATATATTTGTATCATTTTTTATGGATCTCTTATCGAGTTTTTATGTAATAAGTAGGGAATGATAAATATATATTTTCTGAATTTATGGAGAGTGTTAAGTATTTATATATTTATGATATAGAGTTTGGTTGGGTCAATCTTATCTTAAGTATTTTCAATTTCAAATTTTCATTTATCATAGGTTTGTATATTCTATCTTCATTTATAAATAAAGAAATGTGATATCCATTAGAAGTTAAGGATTCTAGGTATTATTCATTAATATTATCAAACAAAATAAAAAACAATAACCATATGTTTCATTCAATAATGAAACATCAGAATTGAATTTCTCCAATATTATAAAAATTATGGAATGAATGGGGGGATGTGTGATTCCTTGTTCATCAAAAACATATTGAATACAAGTGATAATATATTGACTAATAAATTAAAAATGTATAATTCCATATATATAATCATCAATAATTATAGCCCAAATACATTAATGTTACACATGTAAAATTATAGGCGATTGAGGATAATGAAAAAAACATAAGTTAAAGTCCCTTTAATATAATAGAGGAAAAAATTTATAGTTTACCAATGATATTTCATGAAGAAATTCCTAAATTGAGAATGTTTATTAACATTAAAAGTGATGTTTTGTAGAGTGAGTGATAAGTATCATAAAGAAAAATTAATGAAACTATATTCACTTGCATCATTAAAATAGACATCATCGCCAATTTTTTATATATTTGATCACATAGACATGTAAGATCACTTAACATTGAACACCATTTCATTAATCATAAAGATAATGAAGTCACTGGGATAGTGGAAAAGATAGATAGGGAGATGGAAAATTAGAGGTTCCCATGGACAAAAGTAATTATTCAGGATATGAAAGAAATGAAAAAAATTATGGTTTCCATCCTAAGAGTAATAATACACTACATTAAAGATGGGTTAGAGATCTAGTGAGGGAAATAGAAAATGTAATTAAATGAAAAAAAACTAATATTATCACATAAAAAATTAAAAAATTAGACATTTTAGTATTTATAAAAAAATTCTATTTTTTACCCTATATAAAAAATAAATAGTTTTCCCATAAAATGAATTCATTTAAAATTATTTAACAAACTTTTTTTACCTTTATCTCCATTTTAATAAACCAAATAGGCCACTCATTGATATATTTATTCCAGGATAAAATAATTTTAAACAAACTTGAAATGATTTCTATTAAAATATCTTTGATCAAGTCAATATTAACCCTTCAATTTGAAATTTGTATCTCCTACCTTTTTAGGATCATGTATATATTTATCTTCTATATAAATAAAGATATATGGGCCTCACTAAGAGGCATGTTTTTTCAAACTATTTTTTCAACATGGTATCGAAGATTGATAAATAGTATCTCCCCCCCCCCTCTCCATGTTATTATTAAAACCTATCTGACACTTTCCTTGATGTTTCCCTACCACACCACTTCTCATTATAAAAATTTTACTATGGATGGAGTCAATATTATCCCAAACATTTTAAATTTATCTATCCTTTATCTAGGATCTTATATATATTTATCCTATTAATAAATAAAGTGACCCAAGACTCACTTGGTGTAAAAAATTTATAGACTATTATTTTAACATCACAACAAAGCCTGAAAAATAGTAGCCCCCCCCCCCCTCCCTCTCTCTACTATTCACCTTCTAACCATAATCTCACTCATCTAAGAACCCTATAGCACCCCACCTCATTATTTTACCCTCTATATGGTTGTGAAAACTAGGCATAGAGTGTGTTGAAACATCAGGGCATAAGTATACACTCTAGACACACCTCTAAGAACACACTCAATTCAGGCATACTCCATATAGTCTCTCTCTAAGTAATCAACTCTTTCTGGTGTACCTCCTCCATACTTTCTCATGTGAAACACACTCTGGTATAATAATCCTAAATATTGTTAGTTTTTTAATATTTTTCCTCTATTATCATGAATTTTTACTATTATACCAAGATCTTGGAAACTACACTAAGAGGAGTTGAGTCGGTGTGGTGAATAATGACCAATTATAATCTTTTTACCTCTATACCTATTCGGTGAATAGTCTCTCTTTCTGTCCCCTTATATTAAAATTAATGTAATAATAAATAAGAAACCAAACAACAAGGCATGAAAAGATTTGATAATGTGTTTCACCACCAATGACTATAAATATGTACTCAGTTTATAGTGGTTATTATCCTACACACACTACTTCCCATTTATTTTCAAGAAGAAGAATAGTTAAGGGTGTATCCTTGAACTAGTAATCCTAGCACCAACCAAGTACAATGCACAAGATTAACTGATAAATAAAGAACCCAGTTTCTATTTAAAACTCTGAAACAAACCAGATATTTCTCTTCGAACATAATATTTTGTTTTCTTCTCCTTATAGTGGGATCATTAGGCAAGCATAGGTCTTCTCTTGATAAGATAATTTCTATTTTCTTCATCGATATGCAACAATAAATATGTGGATTCCTATATAAAAATCACTAGACTTCCTTAAAATTATTTCTTCATTATGATATAGATGAATCACTGGTTGGGATGCTCAATGGAATTAGATGCTTAGGATTTTCAATAGAAGCAGTATTGACTACTCTATCTTCTCCACCTCTTCTTATTCAATACAAAAGATAATCTATCATGACAGCACTGGCTCTCACTTTTCTTCAACCAAAGTATATATTAAATGATTTCAGTTTCAAGCTTCTCTTTTTTGAAATAATATTATTCTCTTTATTATATTCTTATATACTCAACATCTCACATGAATAATAGTGTTTATATTTGATAATGTGAAAACCCTTCAATCTAGATACATTAATTTTCCATCATTATTGGAATTCAAAACTCATGTAAAGTAATCGCATATAATATCTTCATAAGAATTAGTATTTAATTTCCATGTGATATTTAAAATCATTAAAAAAAATCCTTTCCAAAATTCCCACATCATTCTCTCCACATGTAAATGAATACATGAAACAATACAGTGGTGATGTGATGGATATTCTCATGATGTAGGTTTTTTGTTCTTCTTTTTCAAACATTATAATCAAATGTCTATAATCATGATTATAATTATAATCATGGAATATCTTAGTATCATCACATTTTGTACTCCAAAAATCTCAAATTTCTTTTGTCATAAAAAACTTACAAAAGAACTATCTTATGTATCATAGTGGTGAGATGATGTATCTTATATATTATTATGCCTCTAGTTCATTGCCAAAAAATTCACAAAAAAAATATCTTATGTAGAAATATAATATATCATACATCAATTGAAATATATTATGTATGATCATAAAGATATTATATAGTATCCATGATATCTTACATATCCCTATAAGCTTTTGTGTTTCTTTAATTTTAAATTTAGTAAAATCTTAAATTCCATCTATGATATATTTGCATGCTCTAAAAACATTCTACATGATCTAAATATATTACATATAATATATTAATATTTTAACTTTCCAAATTCTTAATATGATCCTCAAAATATATCTTCTGTATACAATATAATATGTTACGTTTTAGCTTGATATCTTATGTACCATATGAAATATTTTACATTTTATAGTGAACTTCTAGTAAATTTTATAAATCTTTATAATATCTTAGGTATCATCAAACTTTGTTACATGGCATCATAATATATTAAATAACACGGTGATCTTTAATGATTTACTAATTATATGATTCTAAGAACTTTATATTATGTATTCCCTTCAACTTCACTCAAAACACCATAAATTTCTCAACTCGGCTCAAAATTATTCATAGCATCTCAAACTCTTAAAATTACTTTGGAATAAATTAAAATCAACTTAAATATTTACAATAATAATTCCAAATCTTATATATAATATAAATACTCCTTATCATATTTTAATAGTTCTTCCATTTCCTAAACCAACTTCATCTCTTCCTTAAACATCATCCAAGTATCTTCTTCTCATAACATTAGTATTCAAAATATTATAATACTTAGGATGTAAATTTATTGCTAGATCTACTAGTTTCTTTATATAGATATATTTTCTATAAATCAACATACTATATTGTACTCCTATCATCTTGTGATCTTCTTAGTCTTAGTGAATAAAATATCCTACCATATTAATTCATTATAATGAGTATATAGAATATCTTTATACTCTAAGTGGTAGCATCCACATCCTCTCAATAATATTTTCCAATCTTATAAAAACAAGTAGTATCCAAAATTTTCGGCAACCCATCTAAATATATATTCCATTTGAATGGATATCTAATAGAATATCTAATTATAGAACCTTACTTTATCATATGAGTAGTGATGATAACTCACTCCCAAGATCCAAGGTGATTCCTCAATCCTAATGAAATATTAAAATATCAACATATAATGACACCTTTCTTGGATACTTCATTTCATATTCTCATCAACATACTTGGGTAGTTTACTCTCCTTCCATGATTCTTTTCACATTTCATATTTATATCATTCTTATTGACTTTATTATTATTAAAAAACAACTCAACACCAAGTGGGTTCAACACTTTTATTTATAAGTAATTTATTGTTGATATTTACTCTCTATTGATTTCCTTCTTGTTTCTATGGCCACTAATTCTTATATTATGTCTAATATAACTAACATACCACTAATAAAGATGATAATATCATTTACATGTTGTGTTAATAGACACACTTATTCCAATAACTTTCCAATGTGGAAAAATAGGATTTTCATCTCCTTAAAAGTTATGGGTTATTATTATAATATCATTACATATCATCTAGATACAAAAGGACCCCACATTTCATTTTTTGGGAGAAAAAGGATTACAATATCATTTAAATTCTCTATAATTCCCTGGATAAATAAATCAATGATATCATTAAAAATGGTATTTCCTTAAAGGAGCTATAGGACTCCTTTCTTATCATTTTATTTATGATAAATAATTAGACTTGTATATTTAATATCTTTTAGTATATATTCTCTCTATGATAAGTGCATCATTTCATTCCATTGTACTATAATTAATAAAAGGAAATTGTTAATGAGATCTATGACCTAGGTACATTTCCTTATACTCTTGATGGTATTTGAACTTAACATGATAAAGTATTTTCTATTTTATCTTTTGTAGGATTTTAATCTATAATTTGATATTATAATGACTGAGATACTCACTAGTACCACTATACTATAACCATCCTTAGTATACAGTCATCTTATTTGAGATAGTCATCCTCCAACCTCCACTTTCTAGGGACCTCTCTCATCATGGTTATCTTTCATTCCATGGTAGTGGAACTTGTGGAAAACATGAAAATCAATATCATTATATGGTTCATGGTGATCCTTATTTTCAATGTACTCACCATGAACAATTCGGTCACACAATTGATAATTGTGGGAACTCTATAGTAATATTGACACCCTTTTAGATCCTTATCACTCTCATCCTATTTATCATATAATGGGTGAGTCTACATCTTTGAAAAATTATATTCATCACATGATGAATCTCTCTGATTATAAGAATCAACTTTTTTAATCTCTCTGTTTCAAGTATGGGTCATTTAATTCTTTTTCTTCTTAGATTGACCACTATTATACTTCTCTTGAAATCCCACCACATTGAACTCCAGTGCTTCTAATCATGTCAACTGAAACTCATGTATTTTTCAATCATACTACTCGAGATCAGATAGCAGTTCTATCGTTATCTCCAATGGTGTATCCTTACCTATAGCTACTTTTAATGCCTTTATTATCAATCAATATATTACACATTCCGTTTTGGATTATTTTTTATATACCTCATTAATATCATTATCCATCAATAAGATTACCCATGATTTATAATGTTTTTTTATTAATTCCTACTAATGAATGTTATTTTGTAGGATTTATCAATGAGTTGAGTGTTTAGTAGAGGCACTCTCATAGAGGAATATATGTACTAGAATCACCACCATTTATTGATTTTTCATATCTTTATATCCATGATTAGAAGTCTTAATTTCAACATGTTGTGATTCACCGTATAGTGATTTTTTATATCAAATTCTTAATATTGTGTCCTAACATTCATGATGATTGATAAGATATATTATTCATCCAATATTTATATGTTTATTATCATGTTTTTTCCAACTTATGACACATAATTTGATGATGTGTAGATATTTTTTGATTTTTAGATAATTTTAACAATATCCTTGCAAAAATGATGATTCTTTATTAATGTTACAATGGGAGACAAAGAGTTAGCAGTTTCTTAACATATGAAATGTAATGTCCCAGCTTTTTCTCAAAGGTATTGATCATTTGTTTTTTATTTAAGTTCATTTTTTGGCCTTAATAATTATTCATAATGGATTAATGGAAGTAATGAGTGCATATGGGGATAGTTCAGAGCCTAGAGCCCCAAAATTTGAATAAATGAACTAGGCTGCAAGGTCAATAGAAATCACATCACCCAACACACATGGTTTATCTAACCATGAAGCTTGAGACGGTGGGGGACTGGGGGACACACAATTTTTCTTCATCTATGTGACCCCAGGCACACTTTCATATATGATTGTAGACCTCTTGGACAGAGACCATTTTCACGGTTGGTGCAGGGTTTGGCTAACCATGTGGACAAACTGTTCACCCCTGACTATGTGGGTGAATTTTCCATTTTTTCCCTTAGATATTTTAAAATCCATAAAAATTCTTAATCCTTTATTTCTATAGCATACCAGTGCCTCTCCCACACATGATCTCTATCCTCTAATCCTCTAGCGTTCTTTGTTATAGCCCTCATCCAGGAAGTAAATTTCTTTCTATCAAAAGCATCTGAAATCTAGAGGTAGGCACTACAACCCTCTGCCTTCTATTTCTAATTGCTTCCTTCTTCTGTTGTTCTATTTTGGTTCAAGCTCATTTTCCCCATTTTCATGTCATTTGATGATTTCTTTGATAACTCTCATCCTAGGTTTTATAAAAGGCCAATGTTGGATAAGGAAATCACTATGGGACTTAGGTAGGTGGTCTAGTTCTTTACCAAAAAAAATTTGCTTTTTATAACATGCGTCATTGTGCCACGATCCAAACCCTTCTGGTGATGCCTCTAATTTTCATAATAAATTCAATCGTGTTTTTCACCATTACTATTATGAACCTAGATAGTGGATAATCACCACTGAGGTTTTTTCCCTTAACTTAAACCACCCTAATTTGTGTGTTATACTTTGGAGGACATTTTTCCCCTTTGCTTCAAATGATCTAAACACCCCTTGGGGTGTTTACTTATATTTAATACCTTGATTTAATGGATTGAATTGAATTGGATGTTGGTCCATGAGTTTGGTCGTACACCCTAATCCATAAATCTTATAATTAATTAAACACCTTGGAAAACTTTTAATAATGTTATAAATTATTTATTTGTTAAAGGTATGGTTTTTTTGAACAAACTATATCTTTTCATTTTTCCATGAGTAATACAATTGGTTCTGATTTAAGGACCCATTATATGGCCTCATCGTGATTTTTAGTTAGTTTATTTATTAATTTTGAATTCATTGGGGATGACATTAGATATGCCTAGGATAGTCACATCGTGCGTTTTCTATTTTCCCTCCAGATGAGTGACATCGGTTCCCAAGGGGAGATACCATGGATGGGCTCGGTGGTGTGATGGTATACCATGCCATGAGATATACTTGGGAACCTATGTGTGATACTAGGGACATAATCAGTGGTTCTTTCATGTTTTCTTCACACCATTCCTAGAGTGACACTTGGGATCTCATTCTTAGGTCACCATGGATAGAATCCCTTGGCATTATACTTATGACGATCCCCTAGATTGATACTTGAAATTATATTAGTATTTCCATGGATGGGATCAGGGTGACTCTTAATAATTTAAAAATAGGTTAATTAAATTAAATATAGAAGAGAATTATTTAAAAAAACATTTGAACCTTTGAAACTAGAACTTCCAGGATGTGTCTGCCAAGACACATAACAATCTTGGGGATAGTCCATATTTTTATACATAATATCACTCACTTTACTTGTATAGGATCAATTGGTTCAGACTCACCATCTTAGGAAGAAGCATGTAGAGTTGGATGGGTGACCTAAATGAAACTCAGTCCAATGGTATTATTTATTTATTTATTCCTATATGGCATTTATTGACTAAGGAACACTTTTCATTTAATATTGCATGAAATGGATCAATCAAAACTTCATTGGTGGTGGCCTATTGTGATTATATATCAAACTCTAATTTGTCCTCCATTATTACCCAAGAATACTTCATGACTGCAGGTATAGATAAATGGAAGTGGCCATCTTAGATGTTTGATTTTTAGTTATAGGATATAGTACAAGGGTAGAGAACTGAGCCTATTCTCAAGATTCTAGTTATATCATTTTTTTTAATTTTTGAGTATTTTGATAGCATGTGGTATATGCCTATATCCCCTTTCCCACGTGATCGTTTTTTATATCAAATTGTGAATCGTCATCATTTTGTCTCTACTTATTACTTATCTTTTGCTAGTTAGTTACTTATATTGCATGTTTTATTATTATTGTTTCACTATTATATGTATGTTGATCCTACTTCTGCTACAGTGGGTTACTGGTCTGGTCATATAGTTACTTATTATAATGTTTCTTATTACTTACTGTGTATTTTTATGCTACAATCTAACATATGAGGTCATAGTATCTCTAAGAACACATTCTAGGCCCTTGCTTCTTGTCAGAAGCCTTTAGAATTAAGGTGTGTGTTCTTGAAGTATTGTGGCCACCATCTCAGGGCACTAATATGTGGAATTTGGGGAGGTACACCACAATGTAGTATCATAGCTATTTTCCTTTTTAATTATAGTTTGATTATTAGACATGAGACTAGGATATTGGAATTTGGAAATGAGCCTATCCATGGGAGTATCTTACCCATGTATTGGGGAACCCCAAATTACCTAGGTTGGGTAAATGATATTATTACTTGCACATGTTATAGTTTCTTGGATTTCACCATTGGGTGACATGATTGTTTTGTGTTGTTATTATTATTGAAAAAATGATTAAAATTATGGGTTTCTTTATCCCGACATGATGATATGAGGGCATATTAAAATCATGCATCATACTAAGAACCATAGGATTTAAAATTCCTTGCATTATGTCATGCCATATCTATTTTTTTATGTGTATTTCTTGTATTTCATGTTCTTGTTGTGGCGACTTATCTAATATTTCCTATAGGAAGGAGAAAATATAACTGAAACATAAAGTTTATGCCATAACCTAATAGTGTTTTCATGCATAGGTTAAATAATACACCTTAAGTAGTCTATTATGGCACATTGATCCATGAACCATTAGTTACATGGGTTGGGATGTGTTATGGTTAGGGTTAAGTTGATGAAAAATTTCAATTTATAACATGAATGGGACCCTATAAATTGGAAAAAATGATCCATCTAATCCAACCATTTAATGATATTTAAATACATAAACAAATATGAAAATAAAATAAATACAATATTTAAAATGAAATGGACATATTATGCATGTGATAAGAGACCTTGAACCCGATATGACCGCAGTAGTGGGTAATAGGACATGTCTCGTATTATTTTTATGTGACCTTTTCTAATAACCTAAATCTAGATCCTGGAGAAGGTTAAGGGTTGTGTCATTTTTATAGGTGATATTTGTACATGTACTTTATTTATCATTTTTCCTATCTATTATAAATACTATATCAGGGGTCCTATTTGAAATTCAAGAGTTATACTATGGAGATATCCTTAGATTATATACTAGAAAAGTGTAAAGGATCACACTCCTGAGGTGGTGGGCCCTGAGAAACCCTTGATACCTCCTATAGTGCCACCTGAGGAACCTCCTACAGATCTTCCACTATGACCTAATGCTCACTTTTTCGATAGATTATTCCAATTTATAAAATCATTATAGGGTGCTCCCTGAACTTCCCCTACCATGGAAGAACTGAATCATGAGTTCTAGCAGCACCCTTCAACCTTCTTGGGGGATGGTGGTCCTCTGGATGCAAAGTCATGGATAGAGGCCATTATGTCTATCTTCGATAACATCAAGTGTCTCCAGAGTGGAGTGTAAATCTCACAACCTATGTGCTATATGAATCTACAAATCCTTGGTGGGATGTTCTTTCTCAGGATGGTCAATACCAAGGTATGTTCTAGGAATATTTCCAGACATCATTATTCAACTAATTCTTTCTGAAAACCTTGATAATAGATCGATCTTGGGAGTTCATGAACCTTCAGTAATGTGACATGTTGGTGATTGAATATTCAGATCGCTTCACTGAATTGTAGTGTTTTTCACTGACCTAGTCAACTGACAAGTTGGAGAATGCAAGGCGATTTGAGGATGGGTGTGTATACACCCTCCAATCATAGGTGTACATCTTTCGGTGGAACACTGTTTCAGATATAGTAAACTAGACCCTCATCACAGAGCAGAACTTAATGTAATCTAACAATGTAATCTTGGGTAGTTCAGCTTCCAAGTATAGCAGTGATTTATCTAGTTAAGGGAAGTGTAATTTCAAGGGTACAGATGGGGGAAGTATCATCCAGGTTCCACTAACTGAAAACCATGTAGTATGTCACCAATGCGGCTGTCTAGGCCCTAAAAATCCCAAGTGTAAGAGGAAATTGATCGAGTATTGGGCTTATCGCGGGATGGGTCATCTCCATATTTTTTACTGATCATTTCATCTTGTTCCTAGTGAACAAGTTTATATGATTGCACTTCTCTCAGAAAAAAGGATAAATAACTACATGTTAGGTCAAGAGTTGTACTTCTATATTCTGATCAATCTAATTGGGTGATCATGGTCAAGGCATTTAGACCTCATTTGTTTGGCATCAGCATAGTGGGTCTACTCAGGTTAGTCTAGTGGCATCTTTGTTCCACGGTTTATTCTATATTTATGAAGTGCATCCTACACCAAAGAAATACAGTCCAGGGCCATCTACAGTTATAAGTACTATTATATTAGCCACCAATTTAGTATCTTCCTTGTTTGTTATATGTGCATCATACTCTTTTCTATCTTCTACAAATATGGGAAGTTTTGTTATAGTGATAGAGTATTCTAGTAGTGTGATGACTCTCAACACACTATTGGGAGTTTTTTTGGGGAGTATACACCATTCTAGGAGTATCCCCTTGAGATGGATGGGTATTATTTTTTATGGAACTTCTTTATCCTTGTAATGATCGGTTTTGAAGTCGTTCTTGGTATGGACTAGATTGTTCCTTATTGAGACCGGGTGGATTTCTACCACCATTAGGTTTCATTCACATCCCTTGAGGATATAATGTATGTCCATAAGGGTGAATGGGATATCTAGTAAATCCTAAATAGACCCAAGTATAATGGTCTGGGTGGAGTGACTACCTAGAGAGTGAGTCTCTTTCTGAGCGATCAGGGAATATAGTTTGTGGAATTTATTCCTATTGTGGATCAATTTAGGGATGTCGTCCCTAATGATTTCTTTGGATTACCTCCTAAGAGACAAGTTGTGTTCACCATAGAGCTAATGTTAGGTATGGAACCAATGATTATTCCTCCATATATGATGACACCTACAGAGATCCATGAACATAATAATCTGATTGAAGATCTAGAAGATAATATTTTTATCCAACCCATCACATCAATTTGGGGTTCACCTATCCTTTTTACCAAGAAGGAAGATGGTACCCTTATATTGTGTGTGGATTACTGCTAACTGAACTTGCTCACAGCGAAGAATCGGTATCAATTGCCTCATATAGATGACCTCTTCATCCATCTCTGAGGAGAAAAATATTTCTAAAAATATTTATTTGAGGACATTATACCATCAAGTTCATGTGATTCCATTAGAAATACCACTTATATAATTATAGAGAAGTTAAATATTTTATGAGTATCGAGTTAAGACGTTCATTCTTATGAACGCGTCGATAACCATTATGGATCTAATAAAATTGGTTTTTCATCTGTATCTTGATTCTTATGTGGTATTATTCATAGAATACATATTAGTTTATTCTTGAACCATACATGACCATGCCAACCTTCTTGATATTATGTTGAATACATTGAGATAGCACCAGCTATGTGAGAATCTCAACAAATTCCACTTTTGCATCAGCAAGGTTCACTTATTGGGTCATATCATATATGATGTAAGAATATCTATTGACCTAGAGAAGGTGAGAATCATGGATTCCTATGAGAATCCCTAGAACATATTCAATATATGCAGTTTTTTAGGACTGACTAGCTATTACAAGATATTCATCTAGGATTTCATATGCCTATAAGTCCCGCTTACAAGATAGACCAAGAAGGGTGTAAACTTTTAATGGACCAAAGCTTGTGAGATATATTTTCAAGAGTTAATGGGAAGATTTAATTTAATTCTAATGTTAATTCTTCCAAATCCAGAAAAAAAAACAATACTATTTATTATAATGCTTTATGGATCATTATGGTGGTTGTTCTAGTGTGGCTTGATTGGGTTATAGCATATGGGTCCCACCATATGATACCTCATGATATGAATTACCCTATTCATAACCTCAAACTAGATATTGTGGTCCACAATTTATATTATTGGATGTATTATTTATTAGGTGATAAGTAATTTGTTTACATGGATCAAAAAAGTCTAAAATACATCTCCATACAGTGAGACGTGAATCTTAGGCTACGTGTATGGTTTCAATAACTAGAGTCTTTTGATTTTGAGATTTCTTATACACCCTATAATGGAATGTTTTGGATGAAATATTGAGTTGAGAGACTCAGATATAGGGAGTCTAAGAGGGAAGTAGTGATTGGTAGTTGATGGATCTGTTTTCTGAGATGTATTTAGAGGTTCGGGAACAGCACGAGAAGCTTATTTTTGAAGCTATAATATTGAAATCCTATCATACATAGTGGTTTTGGATTAGGTAGATATATAATTCTAAGGGACTCATATTGAGGGATATTTTCAAATTTTATAACCCACCTCCAAGTTGGGTCATTTATGAGAATGAGATTGTGCTCTTCCAATGGAATGCTTGGGTGCCTTCTTATATGGGAAGAGATGATGAGGGAGTATCATGTCTCTGTTTGGGAAGTTCACCTTAGTCTTACCAATATGTACTGAGACATGAATTATTAGTATTGGTGGTTAGGTATGAAGAGGAAGATTTCATGTTTCATCACTCGGTACTCTACCTATATACAGGTGAAGAAAGATCACTAGAAACATGATGGACTACTACATCCTCTATCCATTCTTAAGTAGAAATGGAATGATATCACCATGGATTTTGTGATAGTCTTGTCAACATTCCCTCTAGGTAGTGATTTAGTATGGGTTATTAAAGGTCAATAAGATTGAGAGGATTTACCTCTAAGAGAATGTGTGATTTTATGGTGTTACCCCATTCTATCATTTCTAAATGTGATGCCCGTTTGACCACGTAGTTATGGAAATGGTTATAGAAGGCACTGGGTTTATAGGTGATCTTAAGTATATCATTTCACCCTTGAATGGATGGTCAGTCTGAGAATACAATATAGTTGTTAGAGGATATGATTTGGGAATATATCCTTAGTTTTTTAGGATCATGGGAAAATCATATACCTCTTCTTGAGTTTGCCTACAACAACATTTTTTAATAAATGATTTAGAAGGTTTCATATGAGGCCCTTTATGGTAGGTCATTTTGTTCACCTTTGGGTTGGTTAGAGGTAGGTGAGGTAGATCTACTAGGTCCACATTCATTCAGGAGACTTCATATCAAGTCTAGATAATTTATAAGTGTATGGATATATCTCAGTCTATCCAGAAGTCATATAATAATCACCATCATAAACCTATCAAGTTTCATGGTGGACATCGGGTCTTTCTATGTGTATCGCCCAGGTTGGTTCATAAATGAATTTAGAGATC
This sequence comes from Viscum album, assembly GCA_963277665.1. Taxonomy (NCBI): domain Eukaryota; kingdom Viridiplantae; phylum Streptophyta; class Magnoliopsida; order Santalales; family Viscaceae; genus Viscum; species Viscum album. The sequence continues at coordinate 35,414,348 of OY728157.1, read as the reverse complement.
GGGAAAGTTATTTCCTATATATTTTTATCCAGTCGAGATAAGGGAGAGGGTCAGGCCAGTATCCTATTGGTTGTTGTTACCTCATAGGTACAATTCCATGAACAATGTATTCCATTTATCTTAGATTCAATGATATCATCCTAACATATCTCATTCATTTGACCATGGGGATGTTGATCTAGAGGTAGATACATCCTTCTAGGATCATTTGATATGTATCATTGATAAGAGCATGAAGGCTCTCTGAGGCCGGTTCATTCCTCTAGTTTGGGTGCTTTGGTAGAATGAACATGTACGGGATGATTCATGGGAGTGGGAAGCCGATTTACATGAGCAGTGTCATAACTCTTCACGGATGATTTTTTACCTCCATTGAAAGGGAAACTTGGGGATGATTTATCTTAAAGAGGGGAGGTTGAAACATCTCAGATTTTCACAAAGGTTTGGACCATTCATCTTCAATTTATGTTCCATGTTTTGTCTCTAATAATGATTCCTAATGGAGTCATGGAGGTCACAAGGGAATCAGGGTCTAGTTCAAAGCTCAAAGCCTCATAATTTGAAGAAACAAACTGGTCCACATGGTTAGTAGAAACTGTACAGACCATCCAACATGGTTTCTCTTACCGTGAGTCTTGAGATAGTGGGGTATTGGGGGGCCACATGGTTTTCCTGCAACTCTGCGGCCCTTGGAACATTTTCATGTGTAATTTTTGGCCAATTGGACAGAGGCCATTTGCAAATTTGACACACAGTTTGGCCAACCATGTGGCCAAACCATATTCCCCTACCTATGTGAGTGAATTTTTAGTTTTTCCCTTAAATATTTTAAATTCCATAAACCTTATTCCATTCTTATTTCTCTAGTGGACCAACACCTGTCCCACATTTGAGATCCCTTCTCTACTCCTCCTAGGTTCCTTCCTATCTCCATCATCTGATCACCAAATCACTCACCGTCAAAAGAAACAGAAATCTAGAGGTAGGCTCTATAATACTATCCCTTTTATTTATAGTTACTTCCTCCCTCTATTGTGTTATTTTACCACAACATCATTTTCCCCATTTTCTGGGAATTTGACTACTTATTTGATAAATCTTGTTTTAGCTCGAATCAAAATCTAATGTTGGATGAGGGAATCACTATGGGACTAAGTTAGGTTATCAAGTTATTTCTTACAAGTTTTTTCACATTTTATAACATGAATCATTGTACTGTAATCTGAACCCTTCTAGAGACATCAATAATTTTCTAAATAAATTAAATTTAGTTTTCTATTATGCCCATTATTAAACTAGCTAGTGGATAATCACCACTGAGGTTGTTCTCCTTGACTTAAACCACCCCAATGGGTGTTTTATACTTTATAGTACCTTTTCCACTTTGCTTAAAATTTTCCAAAAACCCCTTGAGGTGTGTGGTATTATATTTAATACCTTGAGTTAATGGTTTGAATTGAATCAGATGTTGATCCATGAGTTAGTCCCTACACTCTAATATATTAATGGTGTGAATAATTAAACACTTTGGCCAACTTGTAATCATGTTATAAATACATTATTTGTTAAAGGTATGGGTTTTCTATCCAAACCATACCTTTACCTTCTTCCATTAGTGGTACAATGAGTTTTGATTTATGGACCTAGTGGACAGGATCATCATGCTTTGTAGTTAGTTTATTAGTGAATTGTAAATGTTCAAGGGCTGACACTACCTATTCTTGGGATGGGAACACAGAGAATTTTTAGATTTACCTCTATATTAGTGTCACTAGTTCCCTAGGGGAGACCATGTGGACGGGCTCAGTGGAATGATGGTTGGGTCATGCCATGAGATAGTCTTGGGAACCTACGTACAATGTCAGGGACAGACTCGGAGGTTAGTTAATTTTGTCTTCACACCATTCCTAAAGTGACACTTGGGATCTCATTCATGGGTCACCAAGGATGGAATCCCTTAGAATTGGACTTATGATGAGACCTTAGAATGATACTTGTAATTCTATTAGAATTTTCATGGATAGGATCAGGGTGACTCTTAATAATTTACCAAGATGAGAATAAAACTAAATGGGAAGAAAATAATTTTAAATAAGAATTAAACCTTTGAAAATAGAACTTCTAGGATGTGTCTTCCAATTCAAGTCAAAATAATGGGGATAGTCCATACTTTTATACGTCATCTTTCTCAATTTACTTGTGCAGGATCCCTGGGTTCAAACTCATCGGCTTAGGCTGAAGCAAGTAGAGTAGGATGGGTGACCCAAGTGGATCCCAATCCAATGGGATGGTTTATTTATTTACTTCTATCATTTTTTTATTGACTAAGGTACACTGTTCATTTTATATTTCATGAAATGGGTCAATCTTGACACCATTGGTTGTGGAATATTGGTATTATATCTCACAGCCTTCTTGGGCCACCTTTGGTACCCAATTAAACTTCCTGACTATAGGTATATATAAAGGGAAGTGGCCAGATTTCAATGACTATTTTTTAGATATAGGATATAGTATGAGGGAAGAAGATCAAGCCTATTCTCGAGATGCTAGTTAGAGAAGTTTTTGTGTTTTTTAGTGTTTTGATAACACATGGTATATACTTTTATCCCATGTTCCCACCTATTCATTTTTTATAGATACTTGTGAATAATCGTCATTTTTATCTAATTATTACTTATATTCCTCCAGTTATGTAATTATATTGTATGTTTTATTATTAATGTTTCACTATTATCTATTTGTTGATACTGCTTCTACTATGACATGTTATTGGTCCAGTCATATAGTGTATGCTTCCATTATTTCTTATTAATTCCTATATTTTTTTCTAAACTCTAAAATATGAGGTCATATTGTCCTCAAAGACACATCCTAGACCCTAGCTACTAGTCAACCACCTCTATCATTTAGAGAGGCATGCTTGTGGTCTTGTGGCCATCGTCTCGGGGCACCGCTAAGTTTCATCCAAGATAGGGAACTACATGAAACAAATTTACTTTAAAAACTACATTATTAAATAAAATATTTCTATCTAATGGATCTCATGGGCCTTATTTTTGAATAGTGGATATTACATCATAAAGTCAAATATCTCTCACGCTCTTCTATTCATTTGAATTATAGAGAGCAGGATCCCCTACACCTTTAAGGGAGAATAGATTCTACCAAAGTGTTTAGTGACTCCATTTTGGTTGATAGATGCCTTTAGAGGTAGTAGTCCTTTAATTTCCATAGTTTTCTCTCAATAAAACTCATATTTTTAATGCACTTATAAAATAGAGTGATATATGGTTTATTTTATATTTTCACATCATCTTAACTTTCCATTTAGGTAAATCTTGTGGATGTGATTTGTTTCTTTTTCAGCTAAATTTGAGAATTGAGATATCCTGTAAAACCTTCCAATAGTGCCAAAGAAAGTTTTGATGAAGAAATAATAAGATGAAGATCAAAAACGAAATATAGTTTGGATTTATCCTAGAACTATAATTATTTACAAAAAATAACATGGTTTTATAAAAAATCGGTAGTTTATTATAAAAAAATAGATCATTATACAATCGATATAATCACATCATGGTTTTAACCTAAATAGCCATTGTTCATAGAAATTGGATTTCCATGAGAAAAATCATAATGTCAAAAATAATATCAAGTTTGGGTTCATGGTATGACTATTGAAGAAATATTTCTTATTATAAAAAATCAAATCCTAGTTTAAGTTATGACCATCAAGCAATTATTTATTAAGAATGACTTTTGTAGAGAAACCACATCATGGTTCTTGTTTATATTATGAATGTTTATATGTTTTAGTTTAAAGTGTTTAATTTTTTCCTATAATTTCTCGGTCATGCATATAAGAGTCACATGCTAGGTATGATATAAACATTTAGTTTCATTCAAACAAAAAAATGATTTGCTATTTTAGTAAAAATTTAACAATAAATTTTGATCGTGATTTATATATATTAAGTATTATTATTGTATTTAAATTTAGGTTATTCATGAGTATTAATCTATGGATAGTGATACTTTGGGTCAAACTTCTACTTGTACAGATATCTTAGGCTTAATCTATAAAATTTTGGTTTGTCTACCTATCACACCTTGTTAAATACTATGGGGATTTTGTTTCCATGAAATTCTATGTTTTTATATGAAAGGGTTTTAGTTACCTTATGAATGATTTAAATTTAGATATGTTTAGATATAATTATCTTTTATTTTTGAATAAGTAACAAAAATCTTTAATTATATAAATTTTTTTACATTAATATATTTGAAACATATTAATTTAATTGATGTAGTATCATTAAAAACCAAATTACTTGAATCATGCATGCATATAATAATTTCATGAGACATAAATATTAAAAGAGAAGAAATAGTTAGGTATTATATGTATAAGATTCATCTTCAAATGGAGAGACTAAGAAATTCCCCTTGAAATGTTAAATGTTAAATTACTTTAAAATTGAACAATTATTAAGATAAAAGGCTTAAAACAAGGATACATGAGTATTGAAATGTACCAAAAAGATATAGAGATATGTTTTATTTAGACAAATGTTATTGAGGAGAAAGTGGCTTCCATTGAAAGGTTTATGAATGGCCTCAAGGACATATTGGGCATGCACCACTATTTGGATATGAAGTAAGTAATACCTTCAAATGGAAATTAGAGTATAAAAGAAAGTTAAAAAAATAAGTAAGTGTTCAACATCTCATAGTAAGTGTTATAAATATAATTTTAAATTTAATGATTCAAAATCACAAAATCATGGGAGGGGAAACATTTTAGAATAAATAGACAAACCAAAACCCTAGACATTCCTTTTTGAATTTAAATATAAAAATGAGGGTAATTTTTTATATAAATCCTATGGAATTAAATATTTTAAATGTCAAGGATTTGGGAATAATTTCTCATAATTCCAAAAGAGAATAATCATGATTATTTTGGATGATATAGATGTTTTTAGCGTTAAATAATGTTTAAATAAAATTTCATCACTTGATGAGTGTTGGAAAGTTGAAATGAATAGCCTCATGTATGGAGAAATTATTATGGAACAAAATGTTTTTAACGGTCAACCCAAATGAGAGAAAGATCAAGAAAAAGGGAGAACATTTTTTATATTAATTGTCAAGTAAAGGATGATGTATTTAGTATGATCATTAGTGGTTTTAGTTTCATAAATTTAGAAATTGGTTGTTGGTTAACAAATTAAGATTTATTATTACCAATCATTATAGACCTTACAGGTTTCAATTTCCAAAAAATAGTGGTGATGTTAAGTAGACTAAGAAACACATGTTCCATTTTTCATTAGGAAGTATCAATACAAGGTTACATGTGATTTTTTTTCATACAAGAAAAACATATTTTTCTGATTATTCCATTGAAATATGATAAGATATTCACACATGATGGATACACAAACTAGTGACATTTAAATTACAATAGAATGAATATTGTCCTTATATCGTTGATACATTTAAAAATATATAAATATAAATTATTGAGTCAAATTTTAATGAAAATAAGTGAGATGAAAATGGAGATAGAGGTATAGAAATGGATAGGGTAATGTAAAAAAAATAATAGTGAAGAATTTCTGGTGAGTTAAATAAAAAAAATTATGAAGAAGAAGGATTAGAAAACAATAATATTAAGGAAAAAATAAGTTTTTTTCAAGAAAAATATAGATCAAGTTTTATTGGTTTCGGAAACATTCATGATTACATGAAAGAGATAATATTTTACCAATAATACTCTTATCCAATCAATTACTTTATTTATTATTTCCTTCTTATAAGAAATTTTTGATTCCTTTATGCAGTAAATCCCTAATGGATTTCCTTCATTGTGGGGTATTGAGCATCATATCAATTTTATTATTGGTAAAAATTTTCTCAATTGAATAATTTATCAATTGACTCTAAATTAAACTAAATAAATTCAACAATATATGGATAAATTGATTAGAAAATGATTTATAAGAGAAAACATGAGTCCCTATCAGGCACTGATAATCCTTATTCTCCAAAAAGTTGTTAAGTAGAGAATATGTGTTTCTTTTCATTATATAAAAAACTAATGTTACAATATCATTTTTTTCATTCCTTGTTTGGATAGTATGTGTGATGAAATTTTTAATTCATGAATGTTTAATAAATTTAATATTAAGAATATATAGAATCAAATTAGTAAAAAAGAGAGATATGAATAGAAAAAAACATTTAAAACCTAATTTGAATTTTATGGATGTATACTTAAGATTATTTGGTTAACTATTACTAATAGTAAATTCATGAACTTAATGAAGTACTAGTTTATTATAATATCCCAAGTGAAAAACTAGAATATTTAAATTACAGTTTTTAGATTCTTAGCTAAAACAATTTGTTTGTAAAGTTATAAAATTGTACATTTTGTTCGAATTATGTTGTTTTCCTTGGTTTTATTATAGGTGTCATTGGAATGAGTGTTGATGAGGATAATTTAAAGTAAATTCAAGTGTGGTAAACTATAAAAAATGTGAATGAAATGACAATAATTCATGGACTTTAATTTCTATTAATGTTTCATGATAGAATTGTTAGCCATTGTTTCCCCTTTAAATGAATTATTCAATAAATGAGTGAACTTTAAGAAGGGAAAGTATCAAGATCATGTCTTCTATACACTAAAAATTTTATAAATAAAAGAAAATATTAATGATTTTTTTATCGTTTGATTTTTTTTCCTATTGCGTTTGATAATAAAAATGTTAAAAAAATTATAAAAACTGTATACAATGTTAAATAATAAAAAATATTGATGATAAAAAAAAATTTTAGATAAAGAATTAATTAAGAAATGAAATTTTATAGGAATATTTTTATACTGATGATTATTTAGTGGAAATTTTACTAAACCACCTAGGTTTACTCAATTTGAAAATTTAATTAAATTGTGTAATGATTATAAATCATAAATGAAATTATAAGTTTTTATATTAATTCATGTTTAATTTTTGAAAAACCCAACATGTTGTTCATTTGATACTGATTTTAATCTTGTTTTTATCTTTTGGTTTATATCGGTGATAAAAATACTTTATTTTTAAAGTGCCGGGTTTTTCTATTTTATTTTTTTAACACAAATACCTACCAACCAATATAATGATCTAATTGATATAACCCTCCCACATATAGGGAAAGTTGAGGATCCAGGTCTTTAATCCATCCCGCAATCCAATTGAATAATATTACCCTTTTCTAAACTACCCAACATTGTCTTGGGTCTTAAATCTTCATGCATGTAATTATGATGAAAAATTGTAACTAGTGGGAATCAAACCCTCAACACCAAAAACACATAAGAAAACATGATCTCATATAATTATCCTATTACTGGTTTGGTAACATTATTATTCCCTTTTAATTAATAAGATTCTTGGCACTAGAAACATTTTTGTAAATAATGATATTTTTATGAACACAATATAATATTAATCTCTTTAATGGAATTTACTATGTATAAAATAACTGAATATTAACTATAGTTAAATTATGAATTGGTGTGGGAGTAAAATTATAAAGTAAGGGAAAATAATAGAGATTTTTCACTCTCCTCCCCAAAAACAATTTTGTTGAATTAGGAAAAAAACGTCTCCCTACCTTATTTTCTACCCCTTTATCTAATAATACCACCCCACACACACACGCGCATGGGAATAGTTATCCTACCATTACATTATATATTCCTCCATTAAGACTCTTTTATCACTCTTAGAATATAACATCCAAGCACTTGGTGTTTCAAGTACGTTATTAATTTCTATCTCTTGAAAATATATCTTTTCCTTAGGACTAAAATAGGGAAGATGATTATGAATGATGAAGTCGTCTTCCCATTTAACTTATTTTATTAGAATACCCTTCCATTTAATTAACCAATGAATAATTATGAAATAATTTTATAAACTAAGTCTGTTGGATAGAACTTCTTCTAGTTCAAGCCAATTTGTAGAATCCCCCTCCAAATCAGTGGGTCAAGTATAGTGTAGTGTCTGGTTTACCACAACTCTTTTAATATATGACGTGTGAAAAATAGGGTGTATTCAAGATAAAAGATGTAAATAAAGATGAAATTCTAATTTTATAATCTACTTGAATATTATAAACAATCCATAAAAATAGGATGATAGTTTCCAGTTAATTCTATAAGAGAATAAGTGATTCTTATGTGGATAAAGCTTCAAATAAACTAGATCTCCTAATTGAAAAGAAATATCATGTCTATGGTGGTCTTACTACTTCTTTATATAATATTTTGATATAGAAAAAAATTATTTTTTTAGATCCTCATCATTCTCAATCAAGTATTTGTCCTCTACTTCCAACCTTATATTTGATGGTATTGACTTAAAATAGTAGGTAGTTTCCTCCTATATAATACATTGAATGAATTGGTTTTTATATATTCAATTAGAGTAGTGTTATAACACAAATAAACCCATGGTAACCAATATGACTACCCTTTTGGTTTTTCACCCACAAAACACCATAAACAGGTTTCTAATTAGTGATTTCCCACTTCTATTCATTCAACTATTTGTGAATGATATAAAGAATTTATGTTTAATTTTTTTATTAATATTGAATAATTATTTCCAAAATTGGCTACTAAATATTGGATTTTTAATAATGGAAATAGATTTTGGAATCCCAGGTATTCAAACTATCTCTCACATGAACACTTTTTTCTCCTTTTTATCCATATAAGGATTCCTTAAAAAATAAGATGGTCGTATTTTTAGAGTCTATCCACCGCTACTATGATAAAATCATACCATTTATTGTGTAAATCCTATTATAAAATCCATGTAAAATTTATCCCACATTATATTTATAATTTATAATATCTTCAATAAACTCCATATATATAATGTGGAAAACTTGTAATACTGATAAACTTTATATTTCTACACAAATTATTTCACCTATTTTTTCATTCCTACCAAGTAAAACTTCTCAAATAAATTCTTGTAAGTTATATAAAACCCCAATTTTTCACCCAATGAATAATTGTGGAATTATTATAGTGGGTTTATAGTTCACCAAGAAGTTACTATGTAGGATTTTCCCTCATGTATAAGTAAATATAGGATCAGTATTTCTACTAGGATATATGGATTCAATAAAATTATTGAGTTAAGGGACATCTCAAATTCCCACAATTATATTTCTACCCTCTCCCCACATAGTAAATTATTTAAGAATCTTTAATTTGGATGTTTATTCTCATTAAAATAAATCATCAGTTTTTTTATTTTATTTCCCATTCTTATACATAACTTAAATTTGATATTTTGATAATTTGGTAATCCAATATTCCTAGTATATTGTGGTTATCTACGGTCATAGTAAGAATTTAAGGCTCTATTGGTCTGAATAAAACAATAAATGTCATTCCCAATGTATTATTTCTAACACCAATGTTCATACCTCCTTCTCATATGTGAACATAGATAAGTTATTTTATATCAATTATTTTTTGAAAAACAAAATTGATCACTAATTATGAATAAGTGAATCTCTCAAACATCAACTTAATGTGTCACACTCTACCTCAAAATCCTTTGAAATTTTTTGTAAACAAATAATTAGAGCTAACTTTATGAGTTATTTTATGTTTTTAAAGGATTTATGAACTTATAAGGTCCATATAAACCTGTATTTTAGATTAAAAACAATGAGAGGTTGTATGATATCTCCATATCCCTATATAAAAATTCTATAATATCTAGAAAGTTGATGAAATCATCAAACCACTCTAAGAATTACCATTTTCATCAATTTAAATATCACATAGATTATGGTGGGATCAATTAATACCCCTAAATTTGAAATTATATGGCCCAAGTATTTAACCTAACTTTGAGAAAAATTTAATTTACTTTTATATAAAATTATTTTTCTTTTTACACTAATAGTGCAACCTCGAAGTATCACAAATAAGACTCCCAGTTTTAGTAGTAGACTAAAATTTCATAAAAAATATTATCATAAACATGTATACATGGATATAGAATAGTTCATTAATTTTTTCTTGAAAATTTAAAGGGGTATTTATAAGGAAAAATATAATCACCAAATATTCATGATTTATACTGTATATATAGAAAAAAATTCTATGCATCTTATTTCTGTATTTAAATCTAACTCCAACTACATTTTAGGTTGTTATTAGAAAAATAAGTTTCACCTTGTGATTTATCCAATAATTCTTCCAATAATATAATGGTGAACTTATCTAGACTTATCACCTTATTGAGTGATTGATAATTGACAGAAAAACCTCAAGTTCCATCTTTTTTCTTCACTAAGAACACTGGGTAGGAGTATGCACTTGAATTATTTCTGATAATTCCCATCTAGAGAATATTATGTTATTACATTTCGATCTCATTCTTTTGTAAGTATTAGTACATGTATATTCTCACTATTATAGTTTATCTTCCTTATACCAAGTTGATCACATAGAATCTTTATTATCTAAGGTAATACCCTTTGGTTACTTAAACATAATGTTGAGTTTTGGTAGAAATTTTTGTATATTCTATTACTATAGTTAATCCATTATATAAACCTTCCTACTTTTTGTTCTCCTTTTATCATCCATTGGATACTATACCCAGATGTTTTAATGACAAAGATATTCAAGGATGGAATAGTCTAACTTTTTTGGGATACTCCATTAAGAATGTATCTTATTACCTCAACCAAGAAATTCATCATCACACTCTTATAATTAGTTAGAAACTCCCTAAGTGTATAAAACCAATAAACTAAAAAAATAATCTATAAAACACCAATTTAAATTATGTGGGAAACAATAATACAATTATAAAATCCCATGGTTAACTTTAAACTTTTACATAATCCTTGAGACCACATCCTATTCCCATACCCCAACTTGATACTCATCCTCTTAAAAACTTATGAAACTAATTTGAGTGGTTTATTAAACTTCAGATATATTAAGTTATGTGTAGTGACATTATATAGTAATATTAGAAAAATAATTCCACTCACATGGACCTCTACCTTCATAGAAGTCATTTCTCCATCCTTTTTTCCATAGGTTTAATAAAACATGCATAGGACCTAATACTCCACTACCTATATCTAGCTTCTTCATATACTTCCACCACCTCTTTCTCAAATTCCTATACCCCATTTACTTTAGTTTCATCATTAAAAAAATCATCCCCACCCATAAATACCACCCTCATCACTAGGTCAGTACATTTATAAATGGGACTATAAGTTTTACCTCACCTGAAATATAACCCTATTTTCCTTGTTTCCTATCTCTTTTGGGTCATTACATGTCATAGTTATCTTCCTTTTAAGGTCACATGTTTTATAATCTACTTTACCTCCCATCACACTCCCCATTTTTTTTACTATAATTGAAGAGATCCAATTATGATATTATGTACTCAGACAAAAAAGGATTATGCAATGTATCTGAAGGAGATATACCTTAAATCCTTTAACACATATGAAGAGATTTTTTCCATATAATATTATATGATTGGTGTAAGTTATAATGTATATAATGTATAAAAAGGGTATATCATATACTTTTTAAAAGGTATATCATAAATCATAATATAAGTGATAATATGATAATTCTTAATGATAAGTGTTATAATTTAAATATTTCTATGTTTTTTATCTTAAATAAATCATTTTATAAGAAAAACTTAAAGAATGTTCATGTCCAAAGGTTACAGTCAGTGTAACTACATGAATTAACTTCTAAAATATTAATTAATTAATGTTCACTAGAGGAGAATCCTTGAGGTCTATATATAAAGAGGAAATTCCCATTTGAATGGTATCAAATACTCTCATGTATAGTTAATTGAAACTCCCTTATCTAAAAGCTCCCTCTTTCTTACACCTTTACTTAATCAGTAACTATAAATTCATAGTGGCAAGAGTAGTATCTCTCATGTGATGATTGATTAAGCCTACCCATGGATACATGACAAAGGAGGTATATTATACAGCTGACTCTTTTGTGATCTTCATAAACCACAGACATTGAGGATGGATGTTGCAGCAATACAGTGTAAGGTACACATACTATTTCTTAATTTTCATGTATCATGATTTCATTTATCAAGAATGATGTTACTAATTTATTATTTTATTTATGTTTTGAACATATTGATTTAGTTGATGGAATATGATTCTAAAACTAAATATTTAGATTCATATATGTGTAAAAGGGAATAACATGAGATAAGATGATGAGATTAAATCCTTCTTAAAATTCTATGTGTTAGATTCCTTATAAAGTGGCACTTATCAAGACCTTTATCACTCGGTATGGGTGACACTAAAGATTAAGTTCCCATGAATTATCTTTTGTAAGTAAAGCAAGTAATGAGGTAACCCTAATGATTATATACCTTGTTCTTGGAATTTTTCCAAGGATACACATAGATAAGAAACCCTAACTGTTAGGATAATAGGGGAATAGAGGTGGGTTTATCCACTTGATGGAATGTAAAAGAAGTAATTTTTCCTAATATTCAAGATTTTTATATGATATGATTGGAATTTGTTGTCTATTATATATAGTCATGGATTATTTATGGGCACAAACTGATACATATCATAATGAAATATAGATCTTATCCCACTAATGGGTATGGATAATTCAAAATATTTAATCATTTTATTGGGATCACTTTTAATAAATTTTATTATTAAATGGTAATAAAACATGATACTCATGAGGCAAAATATTTTTTTATAAATAATAGAATCATCATCATCAGTGTTAACTTTGATATGAATTCTTATAAAGGATGAGTTTTATAATGAGCTAAGATATTAGTGATTGTGTCCCCTTAATAAAAATTTTCTTAAGTATCTTATGTTATATATAATACTATAAGAAAACAAAATTTTGAAACTTTAATAAATCAAATTATTTAAAATGATCGTTATAAACATTAAATTAGTGTGAAGAGATAGTAGTAATAACTCTTTAAATACGAAATTTAATAATAAAATTAGAATTTTAATTTTACTAAATTGAATTCATTTTTGTATTTATTATATCAATGTTATATTAAGATGAAATTTCAAGATTTTTCAAAAATAATTTATTTTTTGGTGTTTAGTAAAAATACCAAATTTTCTAAAAATTATTAATTTAATAATACAAGAATTAATAAAATGATTAAAAATAAATTTTTACATAAAAATATTGTAATATAAAGGATTTAAAAATATTATTTTTAATTTATAAAACACATGTTTAACATTTTTAATACTCAAGTAATATTTCACACTAAAAACTATTTTTATGTGCTTATATTAAAATTTATACTTTATCACTTTTAGAAATTAAATATAATAAAATATATTTATTATTGGACTTTAAAATTTAAATATTATTTAAAATTTTCAATTTCATTATTATTTATAAATATAATATTAGTAAGATTAAAGTTAATTACTGTGATAATGGTAAAATGATTTTTTTAAACGAATCGTTTTTTTAATATCATGTAATTTTTATCTAATAAATTAAATTAATATAATTTAAATGACTAGTATAATGTGATTTTAAAAAATATATATAAAAATATATTAACATTCATTCAATTGGTAATCAGTACTAAATAAAATTTAGAACACATAATGGCTAAAACTTATTTTTATAAAAAAAACTATTTTATTATATTTTATATTTTATTTTGAAATTTTATTTATAAAAATTTATAAATTGAATTATACTAAATGGATATTAAATTTAGTTTCAAAAATTAAAAAAAAATAAAAGTTTTTTCCTTATTTTTTAAATAAAATGTAAACTACTCATTTTAAAACTAGTTACCATGGTAAAAATGAAAATGTAAAAATGTAAAAACCAAAGGTAAAAGGACTGTAACATGTTTAAAACATGTGTATAAAGTCTTGGTAAAGGATTTATTGACCCATTAACACCATGAAATATATTATTATGAAATTTTGTATTCTTTTACCAACTGATATTGTATTGATATTATGGAATTGATAAGAGTATTCCCAAAATTTCCCTTTTATTCACTTATAAAAGGAGATCACTTCCACCCCTCCATAGTTACACAAAAAATTAGAATTTATATTGAAAATAAAAATTAAATAAATATCCTAGAATTACATTACTCATACTTAATCACTTATTCTCTATAATTTATCTTAAGGCCTTCACCTTCAAGGAAATCTCTAAGAGAAGATCAAGTCTCCAATGTAAGTATTACCTTCTTTGTAATTGTTTCTTCTTAATATCTCTTTCAAATATATTATACCCATAAAAATATAATAAATTAATTATTATTATAATTTTTTGTGTTTTAAATTTAATTTAATAACCATTATTTATTCCTATCCATCCACAAAGAAGAACAAAAGTGTCATTAGTGTGTTTCGTGGACTGCCGCCTCCACAAAGTGACATCTTCCATTTTTCATCACCTGAATTAATGGCTCATAAAAATTGTGTTATGGATAAAAAATTATGATATTTATAATATAAATATGGATCTTAAATTTCAAAATTATCTTTTACCTTCATTATCTCTCATTTATTAAGAAATGGAAACATTAATCGTGTGTATGTGTAGACTACTGCTTCCACAAGCAATGAGTTTCAATTTACATCACTACCTATCTTGGGTGGATTTAAAACTATATTTAATATATATAATATTATTTACATAACAATATTAATATTTTTGATACCATAACACTATTTTAAATGCTTTCGATCATGGTCGACATACATAAGGAGTTATAGAAAAATTGATCAAACATCCTCAAGTAACCGACATAGGAAATAAAAATATATTATAAATCAAAAACATATGATAGTTAAAAGAATATTTTATATGAAATTAATATAAATAAGTTTATTATGTATTTATTTAATTAACTTTATTTAATTATTCATAAATTTAAGCACAATTTCATAGCACATTTGGACATGAGGTAAGGGATATTTCGTACCTCCTTCGTGACTCATCAGTTATTCATTATCTTTATTTTTATCCCTTTTATGAAATAATATTCTCATGTAACTATTATATTTTTTATATATTTCCCTTAAATTTATAAAAATTTAAATATCATTTTCATTTTTGGGGTTATACAATTTTTTAGTTCCCTTCAAAATTCCCACTATTACGTAACTCGGTTTAAGGGAACTTTTCTATTTTTTGTCTCATGTCGAGTGTCACCCCAATAAAAACTTTTTAAACTATTAATTTCTTCTAAAAAACAATTTATTTTATGGATAAACCCCTTATTTAAATTATAGTTTTATGTAAAATAATAATTGTTTTTAAAATATCCATTACTTATTTCATAATGATTCACTAAAGTGGTATGATTTTATTCTTTCTTCTTATATATCTTTCCCATGAAATTTATATATTGGAAATCAATAATAAAAACATTTGTTTAATTTTTAAATCTGAATATCCAAATGATTTAATTTACAATTCTCTTGGGAATCCATATTATTTTTCTAGTGGTTATTCCATGAATCAGACTTATGAAATAATCCTCCTTATCATATATTTAATCATGATTATGATTTATGTATGGTTTATTTTCCACATTAGGAACACATATGTATGATTAAAATTTATGTTATTGGTGGGCCCAAAATTATATATCCCTCTAATGAATTTGGTAAATATTTATATCTTATAAGATGTTATGTAAGGAATTAGAAAGTAAACCTAATTCACTAGTGGACTTTTCCCAATTTAGGATGATGGTCTTGGGAGAGACCATTGACTTGTGTTTATGATATCATGTTTTATGTTATTTCCACATGTTTAATATCTTATGATATCATTTCCTTATGCCATGTATTCATGGTTATGATCATCGTCTTTATGATATCACATTATGCCACTTGACTCTCACGTTATGCTTTATTGTCATTTTTATTCTCTTAATGGTATTTCTAGATCACCCTTTTTCCTTATTTATTTCCCCTCGGATACCATATGAAATATTAAAATATTTATGGTAGTTATGAGAACTATGTGAATTTTTAAATAAAGATGATTTTTTTATGTTTATTATGATTTATTTTTATTTCTAATATTCCAAAGACACTAGAACTCTAGATCCTCATCTTGTATTTTTTGGAAATACATGTGAAATTTTATGAAATAATATGTGTTTAAGAATTGGGTATGTATTTTTTATAATAGTAAGGTCTAGTTATTTATTGAGATTAGGATGATATAAAATGCGTTAAAACACTAGGTATAAGTTTAATGATAGGATAACATCTTGAAGTTTTGGTAAAGTGGGGGTTGTGTGGTTTTCCTAAAAAATAAATCCATATATGGATACTAGAAAGTGTATGTGTGCTCTAGCATAGTTTTACCTAGGGGTAGTAACCCTAAAGAGGGAGTGTTGGGTATTAACTTAAGTATGACCTAGAAAAATAAAAGAGGCATAACTCTATAGCTATATAGACACTCATGTGGGATATGATTTAGTTAATTATCATTCTCTTTAGAACCCATTATTATGGAATTGAAAACATTTTTTTATGGAACTTAATTGGATTATAGATCCTAATAGGAAAATGACCATGGATAACATAAATTGAATACTACAGATTCATAAGTTAGGTTTTGAATATCATGTATTAGTTAATTATTCTAAGTTTATGGTTTACCTATTAGACATTTATTAATAATAGTATTCACATCCCTAAATATCCTTGATTTTAGAAAATATATGAATGTAGGAGGAATCAAGGTAATTATATGTTCAATAGTAAATTTTATGACTTCCCTAATGAAATTTCTAACATTATGGGAGTAGGATGGTGGGGGTGGTGTGATGTTTGGCCAATGTCGCAAGACACTAGCATGATGGTGTACAGTGCTATAGTGTGGCTTGTGTATAGATGATCCCGCACCCGATGGAGGGTGTGACGGGATGAAGGGGGGACCTGTTGGAACCCCACATCTCATGGTCATTGCAGACAAGAGGTACAAACGTCGATGGTGGATTTATGGATGGTGGACGATTATAGATGGTGGTCTTCATGAGTTTATTCGGGATGATGGTATACGATGGTGATTGTGGCCAATGGGAATCTTTAATAGTGGTCAGTTTAGAGGTTGTCCATGGGTGTCTAGTGAAGGCATGTACAGAATAGTGGTCTCTAGTAGTGGCATGTGGCTCATGGTGATTCAGGAATTCCCTCACTTGATGGTGGGAGTGGTGTGACATTCATCTAGTGTCAACAGACGCCGGTGTAATGGTGGTATAAGGCCCCAGCCATAAACCTTACTTAATCTTGAGTTATTACAAGATTACACATTGAGGATCTTTTCAGGTTTAGAGTTTTAGAGAATTAGATCATGAAACTTGCATTACATTCCACATTTAAACAAAGTGGTTACATAAAAGACAGTATTCATTCTTCCCATCAACGGAAACATATTTAAAATATAACACGGATTCTTTCTTGAAACATCCTTGACACTATCATCACAACATGTACCTTTCCCTTGACCTGTGAAAAACATTTCAAAAACTTGGGATGAGCATAAAAAGCTCAGTAAGGGTTATAAAAATATGGAAAGGAAACATGAGTTCATATATACATAAGAATGAAATCATACTTTACCCATAAAACATAGGCACTTTAACATACCTCATCAACCCATGAATAAATAATAGAAAACATAAGACATAAAGGTAACTTGAGGCATTCATAACATTCTTACGTGGGGAGTAACCCTCTTGGTTACGTTTGGAATACCCATCACAGTATATTCCCTAAATCTCTTCGGAGAAACCTTAACGTTTCACTCCTTCACGTTACCCAATGCATTGGAGAGCTATAACGGGCTCACCCGCCCTTAGTTTATCACGGAACCACCCGTTTTCATAACAATGCCCAAGAACCATAACATAAATGTGTCACATAAAACATGCACAAAGGAAACATAACATTTCCACATTTCAATCACAATAAAACATTTTAGTATATTGAAATATTGAATCCATTCAAAAAGAAATCATTTCCAAAACCATTTAAAACACTTAATAAAGAGATTTTTGAATAAAAGTGTCTCATACCACCTTGAAGCTTAAAATTTTAAACCATTAATATCCATATAAATAAATCCTTAAAACCATTTTGAAAACATGGATATTAATAAGAACAAATAATTAAAACATTTAAAACGATATTTTGGTTAAAGGGGTTTTACCAAAATTAGAGACACTTAAATACAATAGTTGAGGAATAACATTTAGTCAAAACTTTATAATATCATGAGAATAAATGGATTCATGATATAATACTCCAAAGGACAGTATATACACCATATAAGAGTGAATTGGTGCATAACAACAATGAACCCTCAATAGAAATGTCAAATGTGATGAAATCCCTTATAAAGAAGGTATCCTTAAATTAAGGACAAATCAATCTCAAAAATATGTGTGACAAATATAAATACACCCAATATAAGTGGATATTAAGTGTAAAACAATAAAAGGTCATTCACACATATTCAATGGACGACATATTCAATGACTACATGTTGAACCCAAAGAAATCGAAATTGGGTTAAAAAGTTCCCTTGACAGCCTAACGCCATCACATCAAAAAGAGTTAATGAGAGATAAAAAGAGTATCTCATCACTTGGACATAAAATTTACATCAATAAGGATATATGAGAACATATCCCAACATAACTATATGTAAATTAAAAGACCCAACAAAAGAAGTCTTTTAAAAAAGAGGAGGGTGAAAGGTTCCCTTACCGACTTGGGTATCTTTCAAAACATACACCCCATGAAAGAAGGACAAAAGATCATTGATGTAAATACTCATAAACGAAATTATATTACACAAAGAGTAGAATAATGGGTAGTACATACACCACTCAAGGGAATTTCTGGCAAATGTAGCATAAATCTCACGGTAATAAAAGTGAGATGAAAAATCCCTTACGAAAACTCGGCAGCCTAACGGCGCCACATAAAACTTCTGAATATGGATTGATGAGATCAAATATGGTATCTCATCACATTAAAATAAAATGTACAGAAAGAGGAATATAAAATAACATCCCCCAACATGAAAAAGAGGAGCTTAAAAGAAGTGACATAAAGGAGAGTACTTTAAAAGAAAGAGAGAGGTTAGATCTCTTACGAAAATTCGGCAGCCTAACGGCGCCACTCAAAACTTCCAAAATGGATTGATGAGAGAGAATAGGGTCTCTCATCACATGAACATAAAACTTACAGTAAGCTTAATATAATAGATCATCCCAATAACAATAAATATGAGCTTTAAAAGGAATGACATAAAAGTGTGTACTTAAAAAGAAAGAGAGGAGTAGGATCCCTTACCTCAGGTCCGACTTGACTCGATCGTTCTTTAATATCCTGAATAATAAACTTGAGTTAATTTATAATTCCTTAAGAACCTTTTTCAAGTTCATTATTACTTTTATACCACTTATTACCATGTCATAAACATTATGTAATCATTTAAGTTAATAATATTTGTTTTGCCGATATTTGGTTCTTAAGTCGAAAGTGGACTTCTTACAATTACATGTTGTTCGTGTGGCCAAATTTTTATTATATACAGAATTGTCTTTATTATGTAGATATCATATATTTCATATATATCCAGTACATTCATGCATTTATAACATTACATAATCATTTAGAGGTAAGAAATGAAATGCACCGTTCATGGAGACGGTAAGCCGTACGTACGCATGAACGCTACTTTCATTTCTATTTCGTATTTTATAGAATAGAATAATAATGATATAAAGGTATATTATAATTCCAGTATAATATCACATATAATATCATATTTCCATCCTTTATACATCCCACATATGGTATTTAACGAATCAAATCACTTTGAGGGGGCGGTAGTCCGCACTTCCTTAAATGAAGATATCACGTATACCCATAATGGAAGCCATAAAGGTAAGACAAAAATGAAAAATACAGAAGCATAAATAA
Organism: Viscum album; assembly: GCA_963277665.1. Taxonomy (NCBI): domain Eukaryota; kingdom Viridiplantae; phylum Streptophyta; class Magnoliopsida; order Santalales; family Viscaceae; genus Viscum; species Viscum album. The sequence goes on along the minus strand of OY728157.1, from coordinate 35,394,245 downwards.
AACATAAACATATTATATATCATATATAAAAATAGTGACATCATAATGGACACCTTTAAAGGTGTTAAATGAGTATTGAACAATCATCGTTTCGGGAGGCAGAATTTCACCATCCACGGAAACCGTATGTTCTTTAACCATTTGATGTAGTTGTGTGAGAGTGTAGCTCGAATAAATCTTATAACAACATCCTAGTATATTTAAGATACTGGTGTTGTTACAAAAGAAGTAAATAAAAAGAGTTTAGGGGGTTGTAGAAGCAAAATAAAACAAATAAACATGAGAGAATGAATTACCTTTAAAAGTGTAACTCCTTTTGATTTGAGCCTAAAGGCTTCCTTTGAAAGGATTCTGCCCAAAGGGAATCCTCTAGGATGAGGAGAGGGATGTGGAGAGAGTAAATGGGCAGGGGTTGGCCGAGCAAAAGGCTTTAGGAGTGTGTTAAATGAGGTAGAGGTGGGGGCCTTTTATAAGAGGAGAGGAGGGGAACTTTTGGAAAGTAAAGAAATATTACTTTATTTGAAAATGTGTTTCGGTTTCAAAAGGTCCCACATTGATATAATTCGTGGATAAGGTGATAAGGCTTCGAAATAAACTCATCCAATAAGTTTTGGACATGTTTAGTTCATAGATTTTACATTATCTTTCCATTTTATTTAAATCGTCAAATAATGATGTCATCGCTGCATCATTATTATGTCATAAACAATTTAATTTATTTAATGTCTAAAAATTATAAAAAAAATACTATGATTTATGAAATCTTTTTATCTTTCCAATGAATATTTATAATCAAAAATATGACTTGTATAACCCCACTTAAAAAATTTTTTATTAAAACAATTTATGTTAGTGTCATTTTCACTTTAACATTAAATAAAAATATATTAATGTCATTTTCCAACTAAAGTGGCTCCATGGGGTCCCCAAGTTGTCCCATTACTTGTCTTGGTTGTCCATGACTCACCCAATAGGTGTAGGAAAAGTGTCATGGTGTTTTCACATTCTTATAATACCATTTTTACCTTAAACTACACTAATTACCTCTAATCGCGATTAATGAAAAAAAGTTACTATTCACCAAAAAATTATTTTAATCTCATTGAACCACATTTTACTTCTTAATGACAACCATGTATGTCGGATTTTCAAAATTCAATACACATTAGTGGTAAACTTTCATTTAACTGAAAAATCAGTTTGCTTGATTACCACTTAGTGGTTTCACTATTCATCAAAAATTGAAGTTTTTCAGAAAATTACAAAAAATTCACCCTAAGATATATTTGATATTCCAAATTCAAAAATGAAGTCCATTTTACAAAATTCAAAACATATAAGTCAAATTAATTAATTTAATAATTAATTCCCGCTGTCATGACAAATAGCGTGTTTTTGTGAAACAATAAGTATCAAAAGATTGACACCAGTTTAAGTCCAATTTCAAAGTGAAATTGATTCCAATGAACACCATTGGATTAACTGGTAAAAATATTTTCTAATTTCACTTTAAAACCAATTAAAATAATAATCTAATCATATAAATAATTTAGATTAAAAAGAGGTTTTGAATTAAAATACAACATTTTACACTATTCATAAAACAATGAACTTTATCAGAAAGGTACCAAAAATTTACACAAAGTAAATTTTGATGTCCCGATTCTAAAGAAGAGTTATATTTGGTCCAAAAGAATGTAAAAGAGTGATCAAAACTATATTTAATGACGGTTCGCCGTCAAAAGGTGATAAGTGAACCTTTAGTGAAAACTAGGGCATATACGCCTAAAATTGAATTCTTTCCGTATTTTAAGCCTTTATCTTTTATTGGATAAATGTATAAACATTTAAAACATATATAATCATATTTTAGTTATTTCTATCCATTCCCGCCATTACAACGGATACATGTTAACTACCATTTAAAATAATATTATTTTATTATTAGAGTGCAACGTAAGAATTCAATGAAACTCTTTGTTGTGTATCGGGTACGCTATCGAACATAGCAACCATTTTAAGTAATATTAATACTTTATTCACAAATATGGATAAATATGAAAATGTATATTCTTCATTTACCTGGGGTGTTACATCCTTCCCCCCTTTTTGGAATTGCGTCCTCGCAATTTTAAAATTGCGCTTGGAAACATCCTTGAAAGTCCCACATCGGAACAAAAGTCAGTAAAACAAACACTTTAAAATAAAGAGAGATAAGTACAAAGGTCACCCGAGTTAACCCATACTAGGATTCCAAGTATGAAAACATGGACATGGAGGAGAAAACATAGGGTCATGTTCTGATGGAGAGTGATAGAAAACATATTTAGGAGAAAGTTAACCATGAGAGAATCACAAACTTGTGATGGGTTAAATAGTATTTGATTCCCTAGTATTAAAAGTTAATAGACAACATTTTTCTTTTAAGTTACTTTTCATTTAGGAATTTATTTTTTGATCTTAAGGAAACATACTTGTCATGTTGACTTTCAACTCTTTCTAGGTTTCTTACACAAACTCATAATAGCATACCTTGATCATGGCATCCACTCGGTTTCATCGTCATCTTGTTCACGTAGGTATAAGTCCCATGCATTACAACAATGATTTAGAGATCCTTCAAAATCATTTGCTTCCTCCATCCAAATACACCTCGAACAACATGGGTCATATGGTTGTTCACAGAAAAACAGTTTTGGAAAATAATCATGTAGGACATATAATTCCAAAACATCTGATAAAACATGATTTCTAAAAAATAGTCGGACCGAAATTGAGTTCAAACTTTCTATCATTGGTCCTTTTAAAATACCATAAGTATGAGATGTGAGACTATATTTTAAAAGCAAATATAAATAGGTTGCGCAAGGGTCTCCTTCCTCGGCACCATTTTTAAAATCATAATATGCTTCAAATTCTTGTGATAAGGTAAAATATTTGAAAATACCTTGATAATATTTACCTCTCTTGAAAACATGAGAATATTGTGAAAATAGTATTTTTCTAAAAACAACCCATGATCCACGATGATAACGAGGTATAGCGGAGGTGTTTGATATTTCAAACAAATGCTTGCAAGTGAGTTGTATGCTAGAAAAAGTTTCACAATCATCCGAAGATGACTTTGCAATAATTATTGCAAGCATGTCATCAGGGAGAGATAGGAATGTCGTTTGAGATCCTCCTCCTTCCATTCGTAACCGACTTTACTTGACCTGAAAAAAGTTATAAAACAAGGATTTAACTGAAATAATAGTTATAGGGACTAATCATGTGCCTCACAAAAACTCCTAATCCCTAAAGTTGTCTAAACCGACCTTTGATACCAACTATAAGGCCCCAGCCTTAAACCTTACTTAATCTTGAGTTATTACAAGATTACACATTGAGGATCTTTTCAAGTTTAGAGTTTTAGAGAATTAGATCATGAAACTTGCATTACATTCCACATTTAAACAAAGTGGTTACATAAAAGACAGTATTCATTCTTCCCATCAACGGAAACATATTTAAAATATAACACGGATTCTTTCTTGAAACATCCTTGACACTATCATCACATCATGTACCTTTCCCTTGACCTGTGAAAAACATTTCAAAAACTTGGGATGAGCATAAAAAGCTCAGTAAGGGTTATAAAAATATGGAAAGGAAACATGAGTTCATATATACATAAGAATGAAATCATACTTTACCCATAAAACATAGGCACTTTAACATACCTCATCAAACCATGAATAAATCATAGAAAACATAAGACATAAAGGTAACTTGAGGAATTCATAACATTCTTACGTGGGGAGTAACCCTCTTGGTTACATTTGGAATACCCATCACAGTATATTCCCTAAATCTCTTCGGAGAAACCTTAACGTTTCACTCCTTCGCGTTACCCAATGCATTGGAGAGCTATAACGGGATCACCCGCCCTTAGTTTATCACGGAACCACCCGTTTTCATAACAATGCCCAAGAACCATAACATAAATGTGTCACATAAAACATGCATAAAGGAAACATAACATTTCCACATTTCAATCACAACAAAACATTTTAGTATATTGAAATATTGAATCCATTCAAAAAGAAACCATTTCCAAAACCATTTAAAACACTTAATAAAGAGATTTTTGAATCAAAGTGTCCCATACCACCTTGAAGCTTAAAATTTTAAACCATTAATATCCATATAAATAAATCCTTAAAACCATTTTGAAAACATGGATATTAATAAGAACAAATAACTAAAACATTTAAAACGATATTTTGGTTAAAGGGGTTTTACCAAAATTAGAGACACTTGAATACAATAGTTGAGGAATAACATTTAGTCAAAACTTTCTAATATCATGAGAATAAATGGATTCATGATATAATACTCCAAAGGACAGTATATACACCATATAAGAGTGAATTGGTGCATAACAACAATGAACCCTCAATAGAAATGTCAAATGTGATGAAATCCCTTATAAAGAAGGTATCCTTAAATTAAGGATAAATCAATCTCAAAAATATGTGTGAAAAATATAAATACACCCAATATAAGTGGATATTAAGTGTAAAACAATAAAATGTCATTCACACATATTCAATGGACGACATATTCAATGACTACATGTTGAACCCAAAGAAATCGAAATTGGGTTAAAAAGTTCCCTTGACAGCCTAACGGCATCACATCAAAAAGAGTTGATGAGAGATAAAAAGAGTATCTCATCACTTGGACATAAAATTTACATCAATAAGGATATATGAGAACATATCCCAACATAACGATATGTAAATTAAAAGACCCAACAAAAGAAGTCTTTTAAAAAAGAGGAGGGTGAAAGGTTCCCTTACCGACTTGGGTATCTTTCAAAACATACACCCCATGAAAGAAGGACAAAAGATCATTTATGTAAATACTCATAAAAGAAATTATATTACACAAAGATTAGAATAATGGGCAGTACATACACCACTCAAGGTAATTTCTGGAAAATGTAGCATAAATCTCACGGGAATAAAAGTGAGATGAAAAATCCCTTACGAAAACTCGGCAGCCTAACGGCGCCACATAAAACTTCCGAATATGGATTGATGAGATCAAATAGGGTATCTCATCACATTAAAATAAAATGTACAGAAATAGGAATATAAAATAACATCCCCCAACATTACAAAGAGGAGCTTAAAAGAAGTGACATAAAGAAGAGTACTTTAAAAGAAAGAGAGAGGTTAGATCTCTTACGAAAATTCGGCAGCCTAACGGCGCCACTCAAAACTTCCAAAATGGATTGATGAGATAGAATAGGGCCTCTCATCACATGAACATAAAAATTATAGTAAGATTAATATAATAGATCATCCCAATAACAAGAAAGATGAGCTTTAAAAGGAATGACATAAAAGTGTGTACTTAAAAAGAAAGAGAGGAGTAGGATCCCTTACCTCGGGTCCGACTTGACTCGATCGTTCTTTAATCTCCTTAATAATAAACTTGAGTTAATTTATAATTCCTTAAGAACATTTTTCAAGTTCATTATTACTTTTATACCACTTATTACCATGTCATAAACATTATGTAATCATTTAAGTTAATAATATTTGTTTTGCCGATATTTGGTTCTTAAGTCGAAAGTGGACTTCGTACAATTACATGTTGTTCATGTGGCCAAATGTTTATTATATACAGAATTGTATTCATTATGTAGATATCATATATGTCATATATATCCAGTACATGCATGCATTTATAACATTACATAATCATTTAGAGGTAAGAAATGAAATGCACCGTTCATGGAGACGGTAAGCCGTACGTACGCATGAACGCTACTTTCATTTCTATTTCGTATTTTATAGAATGGAATAATAATGATATAAATGTATATTATAATTCCAGTATAATATCATATATAATATCATATTTCCATCCTTTATACATCCCACATATGGTATTTAACGAATCAAATCACTTTGAGGGGGCGGTAGTCCGCACTTCCTTAAATGAAGATATCACGTATACCCATAATGGAAGCCATAAAGGTAAGACAAAAATGAAAAATACAGAAGCATAAATAAAACATAAACATATTATATATCATATATAAAAATAGTGACATCATAATGGACACCTTTTAAGGTGTTAAATGAGTATTGAACAATCATCGTTTCGGGAGGCAGAATTTCACCATCCACAGAAATCGTATGTTCTTTAACCATTTGTTGTAGTTGTGTGAGAGTGTAGCTAAAATAAATCTTATAACAACATCCTAGTATATTGAAGATACTGTTGTTGTTACAAAATAAGTAAATAAAAATATTTTAGGGGGTTGGAGAAGCAAAATAAAACAAATAAACATGAGAGAATGAATTACCTTTAAAAGTGTAACTCCTTTTGATTTGAGCCTAAAGGCTTCCTTTGAAAGGATTCTGCCCAAAGGGAATCCTATAGGATGAGGAGAGGGATGTGGAGAGAGTAAATGTGCAGGGGTTGGCCGAGCCAAAGGCTTGAGGAGTGTGTTAAATGAGGTAGAGGTGGGGGCCTTTTATAAGAGGAGAGGTGGGGAACTTTTGGAAAGTAAAGAAATATTACTTTATTTGAAAATGTGTTTCAGTTTCAAAAGGTCCCACAATGATATAATTCGTGGATAAGGTGATAAGGCTTCGAAATCCACTCATCCAATAAGTTTTGTACATGTGTAGTTCATAGATTTTACATTATCTTTCCATTTTATTTAAATCGTCAAATAATGATGTCATCGCTGCATCATTATTATGTCATAAATAATTTAATTTATTTAATGTCTAAAAATTATAAAAAAAATACTATGATGTAGGAAATATTTTTATCTTTCTAATGAATATTTATAATCAAAAATATGACTTGTATAACCCCACTTAAAAATTGTTTTATTAAAACAATTTATGTTAGTGTCATTTTCACTTTAACATTAAATAAAAATATATTAATGTCATTTTCCAACTAAAGTGGCTCCATGGGGTCCCCAAGTTGGCCCATTACTTGTCTTGGTCGGCCATGACTCACCCAATAGGTGTAGGACAAGTTTCATGGTGTTTTCACATTCTTATAATACCATTTTTACCTTAAACTACACTAATTACCTCTAATCGCGATTAATGAAAAAAAGTTACTATTCACCAAAAAATTATTTAAATCTCATTGAACCACATTTTACTTCTTAATGACAACCATGTATGTCGGATTTTCAAAATTCAATACACATTAGTGGTAAACTTTCATTTAACTGAAAAATCAGTTTGCTTGATTACCACTTAGTGGTTTCACTATTCATCAAAAATTGAAGTTTTTCAGAAAATTACAAAAAATTCACCCTAAGCTATATTTGATATTCCGAATTCAAAAATGAAGTCCATTTTACAAAATTCAAAACATATAAGTCAAATTAATTAATTTAATAATTAATTCCCGCTGTCATGACAAATAGCGTGTTTTTGTGAAACAATAAGTATCAAAAGATTGACACCAGTTTAAGTCCAATTTCAAAGTGAAATTGATTCCAATGACCACCATTGGATTAACTGGTAAAAATATTTTCTAATTTCACTTTAAAACCAATTAAAATAATAATCTAATCATATAAATAATTTAGATTAAAAAGAGGTTTTGAATTAAAATACAACATTTTACACTATTCATAAAAAAATGAACTTTATCAGAAAGGTACCAAAAATTTACACAAAGTAAATTTTGATGTCCCGATTCTAAAGAAGAGTTATATTTGGTCCAAAATAATGTAAAAGAGTGATAAAAACTATATTTAATGACGGTTCGCCGTCAAAAGGTGATAAGTGAACCTTTAGTGAAAACTAGGGCATATACGCCTAAAATTGAATTCTTTCCGTATTTTAAGCCTTTATCTTTTATTGGATAAATGTATAAACATTTAAAAACATATATAATCATATTTTAGTTATTTATATCCATTACCGCCATTACAACGGATACATGTTAACTACCATTTAAAATAATATTATTTTATTATTAGAGTGCAACGTAAGAATTCAATGAAACTCTTTGTTGTGTATCGGGTACGCTATCGAACATAGCAACCCTTTTAAGTAATATTAATACTTTATTCACAAATATGGATAAATATGAAAATGTCTATTCTTCATTTACCTGGGGTGTTACAGGTGGCCCATGCTACAGAATGGTTTATAGACTGTGTTTGACCTTAGAATATGGGTGTTTGTTTGTTTTTTATGTAATTGTACCCCCGAGAACATAATAGTATATATTTATAAAAAGATGCTCAGATCAAGTGAAGTTCCTTCTAGTTTTTTACTACCTTGAGGGAGAAGCTGATCAGTAGTGGGAACTGATCAAGAGTACAAAGACCATGGAAGATATATAATCTATGTAGTGGGATAAATTCAAGAGGTTATTTATCAATAAATTTTTCCCTTTCACTCTCTATCATAAAATGGATAGGGAGTTACTTGCACTCAAATAAAAAAGAAGATGAATCTATCATATCTCATAAAGTTAACTTCTCATGTATTGTACATTGCACCTATGGTTTTATCATTAACACCTAAAGTAAAATTAATCGCTTATTTAGTGGGATAAAATAGAGTCTATGAAAAGCATTGGAAATTCAGGTGTTCAACACTTATGAAGAAGTTTTATCATGTACCCTAAATTTTGATATGGAAATGGGTGATTCTCAGTGGTCTTGTGGTACTACAGATAATAATTGTATAATGGTGTTTAACTTTGTGAGAAGCTACCAAAAAACTCATGGCGGTAAAAAATACAACATCAAACATTTAGAAAGTATGGAATGAATAATCTTAGAAGCTATCATAAGAGAACCAAAAATGCTTGAAGTGTGGAAATGAGGTATATCAAGACAACACATGTATAAGTGATATGAATAATCCCACTAATTTAATTGAATAATAAATTTATAAATCAATCCCCATCCTATTTTATAATGTTTCAACTGAAAAGAATGTAGAAACTTTGTAAACTAATGCACTAATCCAAGTGTTTTCAAAGATATCCAACAAAAATACCCAAAGGATAAGAGATAAAGGGTGATATTATACTAAAACTACTATATAGGTAGGGGAAGATAATTATGACGTGATATATATGCAATCTATTCATTCAAGAATAGTGAACATGCTATTTGATTCTGGTTTTATGCACTCTTCCCTATCATGACAGTTTAGTAGAATTATTCAAACAACACCACAAAACATAGAGGTTAAGTTATTAGTGAGAAATTATTATACAGAGATTATTTCATCTCAAGTACATAAATATTCCCTAGTTGATATATATGGGATGAATCTCCCATATAATATTTTCATAACCCCTTTAGTGTAATTTGATATTATACTAGGAATGGAGTGATTTCATATATATAGAGACCACATCAACTACTGAGAGAAGAAAATCACATTATATACCCCAAATTACCTTCTGAATCTATAAAAGTTTAAGGAATGGGAGGAATATCCTTTAAAATCTTCTTCAAAATCATGGATATTTTTTCTATAAGAGAAAGAATATCTTGATCAGATTATAGAATCAATACAAAGGACACTTCTTGAGGAAATTTCCATTGTAAGGGATTATATGGATATATTCTGAAAATAATTTTCAAATATTCAACCTAAATAATAGGTTTAGTTCTTAATTGAACTTATACCTATATATCTATAGATATCCAAGACTCCATATATAATGGACCCCATTAAAATAGATGAACTGGATAATAATTGACAAGACATCTGAACATAGATTTCATATTCCCAAGTGCTTCACCATGGGGTTCATAAATACTCTTTTTTAAGAAATAAGATGGGTATATGAATCTCTATATCGATTATCATGAAATCAACTAGTTCACGATAAAGAGAAAGTATCCTTTTTTCATGGATTGATTAATTATCTTATCAATTACACAAATATCAATACTTCGCTAAATTAGGAATTCTGTCAGGATATCATTGGTTAAAGGTGAAGAAGGAGGATATTCCTAAGACATACTTTCGTACAAGGTATGGGCACTATAAGTTCAAATTCATGCTATTTTGAATTATGAATGATCCAGAGATATTCATAGAAATAATGAATAAAGTCTTTATAGATTACCTCTATATATTTTTTTATAGTATTTATAGATGATATTCTTATATAATCAAAAAAGCAAGGAGGAATATGAGGAGAATTTGATCGTTGTGTTAAAGGCTTTGAGGAAAGAGAATTTATATGTAAAGTATGGTAAATTTGAGTTTTGGATAGAGAAATTAGGATTATTGGGGCATGTTGTCCCATGTAAGGGTATATATGTGGACCCTCTAAAGACTAAGGTGATTGAGGATTGTCCTATATCATCATCTGTGAGGGAGATCCATAGTTACTTTAGATCATATGGGTATTATTAATGATTTGTGAGAAACTTCTCAAGATTGTAAAACCCATTAACCAAGCTTACTTGGAAGGGAGTGAAGTATGTCTAGATAGATGAGTGTGATGATAGCTTTAAAAAATTGAAAAAGAGGCTAATAACAGCACCTGTACTCACCATACCCATAAGTATAAAACAGATTTTTGTTCTACAGTAATGCATAAGAAAAGTATTTGGGTTGTATAGTCATGAAGAATAATAATGAGATAACATGTTCCTTAAGATAGTTGAAGGTTCATGAACAGAATTATATGAAACATGATCTTGAGTTGGTTGTGGTAATATTACCATTGAAAATTTTGAGGCATTATATCTTATAAGGGAAGTTTTATATATATATCACAAGAGCCTAAAGTATATATTCACAATCAATCATCTCAACATGTTCAAAAAAATATGGTTTGAGATGATCAAGGATTATGATTTATCAATCCACTACTATTTACGGAGGGAAAATATTGTGGGATATTATCTAAGTAGAAATAATATTTCAACCTTTTTTATGATGAGGATTGAGGATGGTTTGATATTCTTGGACATAAAATGGATGTACATGGGAATCATGAAGAAAGGAACACCATCCTACATTTCTCAAATGATTGATTAGCTGTCACTACTTGAGAATATTAAGAAATATTAAAGGGATGGTTTGGAGATACAAAATAAGGTGGGTGTCTTGATGAAGGTAAAAACCTATGATTTTAATGTTGATAGTGAAGGAATTGTGATATTTGGGAAACAAATTTTTGTTCCATTGAATCCTGATATAAAGAATGAGCTACTGATTGATGTTAATATCTCATAAATCTCCATCTACTCAGGAAACAAGAAAATGTGTAAAGATATACAAGAATATTGTTAGTGGGATAATATGAAGAAAGAGATTGTAGAATATACATCAAATCCCCTAGTGTATAAGTAAGTGAAGGATCATAGTTAAAGTCAAAATGGATAATTCAAATGTTTTCCATACCTATAGAGAAATGAAAAACATCATTATTTATTTTGTCATAGGTATTCCATAGACATAAAAAAGGGAACAATTCTATATAGGTTATGGTGCACAGCATTATAAAGACTACTCAATTCATTATCATTCAAGAGGAATTCTCACTCAATCACATTGCAAAGATATACATTATAGAACTAGAAAAAATGAATGTAACATAAATATCGATTATATTTTGTTGATATTTGAGGTTTACCTCAAAATTATGGAAGAGTATTCAAAATAATCTAAACAAATAGTATAAATTCAGTATGGCATATCATTCCCAGACTGATGAATAATCTGAGCGAACTATCTATAAACTTGAGTATATATTGAGATATTTCCTTATAGACTACAAGAGAGGTTGAGACCAATATCTTCATCTCATCGAGATCTCTTAAAAAATAGTTTCCACTCATGTATCCAAATAGCCACATACGAAGCCATATATGTGAAGAGATTTAAAACTGTTGTGTGTTTGGATGAAGTAGGTGAATGAAAGTTTCTAGGACCGAAGATTGTTGAAGAAATGGAATAAAGTTTCAAGATAATTCAACAACACATCAAAGTTGTGTAGAGAAAATAGAAGAGTTATAATGGTAACCACTTATGAGACCTAGAGTTTTAGGTTGGTGATAAATTTTTCCTTTATATATATATGTGGAAGATATTCATGATATTTGGGAAGAATGGGAATCTAAGTCTAAGATATATTATACCATTTTATATTATTGATCACATAAGAGTTATAGATTATCAAATATCACTCTCTCCAAACCAATCCAAAATACATGATGTGTTCCACATACCCCTCTGGAGGAAGTACATTCCAATTCCCTCAAAAGTACTAGATTTAGAGGTGGAATAGTGTAAGAATGATCTCTCTTACGAAGATAATTATTTAAAGATCTTGGATCACATACACAAAGTTATATGAAATGAGATAACTCACCAAGTCAAAGTACTTTATAGAAACTATATACATGAAGAGGAAATGTGAGAACCTGAGGAGTCTATGAAACAAAAGTACCCTCATTTGTTTTTACCTTAATGTTCGAAATCAAATTTTGAGAGTAAAATTTATTAATGGGGATAATGTTACAAATAGATATATTATTGATTATTTCACCTTAATAATTATTGAGTTGAGTATCTTATGTTATAAAAAATACTTGAATATACTAAAACTACTAAACTTTAATAGAATTAAATTATTAAAGACAATCATTGTAGTCTTTAAACTATGATGAATAGATAATAGTTTCTAATTTTTAAATTCCTATAGTTGTAATAAATTTATAATTGAAATTTTTTAAAATTAGCTTCCTTTTTGGATTCAGTATATCAGTATTACCTTATGTTTAATTTTTAGGATTTTCTAACAAAGTTAATTTTTAGGTGAATAGTGAAAATACCAATTTTACTAAAAACTATAACTTTTATGATACAAGAATCAATTGGAATTTAAATAAAAAAAATTTAATAAAAAATTGAAAAATGATAAATTTAATTTATAATACAATTTTTTAACATTTTTGAAACTTAGGTAATATTTCACACTAAAACTATTTTTACGCACTTATTTTAAAAAATAGACTTTATCACTAATAAAAATTAAATATAAACAAATTTATTTCTTATTTTATTTCAATATTTAAATATTTCAATATTATTTAACAATTTCAATTTAATTTTTAGGTATAAATATAAAATTATTAATATTAAAGTTAATTATCACATTAATGGAAAAATAGTTTTTTTAAATAATTTTTTTTATTAATGCCATGTAATTTTTATCTAATAAATAAAATTTATATAATTTAAATGATGAATATAATGTGATTTTTAATCCTATATATAAATATAGTAAATCCAATTCAATTGGTAATAAATACTAAATAAGAGTAAGAACACATAATGTTTGAAATTCATTTTTCTACAAAAAACATTTTTTATATTATATATTTTAAATAAATTTTGATATCCTCATATTGAGAAATTGAATTAAAATAAATTTATATTAAATTAAGGTTATAAAATAAAAGTTTTATCATATTTTTTAACTTATATTCTTAAATAAATTATAAATTACTTAGTTAAAACTAGTTACCGAAGTAAAAAAATGTAAAAATGTAAAAACCTATGTTAAAAGAATTGAAACATTTCTTAAACATGTTTGTGAAGTTTTTTCTAAGGATTTATAGACCCAATAATGTAAAAAATCCATTATTATGAAATTTTTCATTCAGGAACCATGTAATGGCTTATTGATATCATGGAATTGTAAAGGGTATTCCCAAAAGTTCCATTTTTATCACTTATAAAAGGGGATCACTTACACCCCTCAAGGGTTACACATACCATTAAAATTACATTTAAAATATGAAAAAAATATATCTACAAGAATTAATTTTCTCATCCTTAAGCCCTTTATCTCTATAAGTTATATTAGGTCATTCACTTCCATGAAAATCTCTAAGAGAATATCAGATCTCCAAAGTAAGTATTACCTTATTCATAATAGTTTCTCTTTAATATTTATCTTCTAAATATCATATATCCATAAAAATATAATATAATTATTATAATTATAATACTAATATGTTATTATATTAATTTAATAATAATTATTTTTTCCTCTCCATCTACTAAGAAAGACAAAAGCATCCTTAGTGTGTCTTGTAGACAATCACCTCTACAAAGCAATGTTTTCCATTTTCCATCACTACCATTCATGGATTATAAAAAGGATGTAATGAATCAATAAATATGATATATATAATATAAATTTAATTATAAAATTTTAAAATTATAATTTACCTTCATTCCCTCTCATTCATTGAGAAATGGAATGATTAATCATGTGCATGTGCAGACTACCTCTTCCATGATCAATGAGTTTAATTTGTCATCACCTCCCATCATGGTTGGATTTAAAAATATATTTAACATATAAAAAATATTTTCATAAAAATATTAATATTATTTATATTCTGAAAGTTTTTTACAATTCATTCAACCATGGTCAACATATATATGGAGTTATGGAAAAATTGACTGTAAACCCTCAAGTAGCCAACATAGGCAAGAAAACTATATTATAAATAAATATAATATAATGATTAAATGACCTTGTTATATGAAAAATATATTAATATGGTTCTTGGTTAAATATTTAATTAACTAAATTTAATTTTTCATGAAGTTAAGCGCAAGTGTAGAGCATATTCACACATGGGGTAAGGGATCCTTCATACCTCCTTCATGACTTTATGGTTACACATTCTCTTTCTTTATATCCCTTTTATGAAATTTTATTCAAATTTACCTATTATATTTTTTTTAAATATTTACCTTACATATATACCTAGCTAAATATTCATTTCATTTCTGTGGTTACACGTGTTTTCAGTTCCCTTCAAAATTTTCACTTCTAAATAACCCCAATTTAAGGTAACTTTCCAATTTCTTATCTCACATCAAGAATCACCCCCATAAAATGTTTCTAAACCATTAATATATTATAAAAACCCTAATTATTTTATATATAACCCTATTGGTTCAATTCTAGTTTTATTAAAATCAATTATAATTTTTATTTTAAAAAAATATTTTTACTTATGTTATAAATCTTCAGGAAAGTGGTATATTTATGTTCTTTGTTTTCCTATATCCTTCTCCTGAGATATCTATAATATAAATAAATTATTAAAAACTCTATTTTATTTTTAAATATTAACATATAAATTATTTTATTTCTTCTTCTGTTATGATTATTTATGATTTATCCTTCATTTATGCCTTAAATCAGAATTATGAAACTCACTTCCTTCCCAAGGGTTTGATCTTTCTTATGATTTATATATGGTATATTTTCATAATTTGGAACTAATTTATATTATTATCATTTATATTATGTATTTTAATATATTTATATATCCCTATAATTCATGGGGTAAAGATTTATAACACATCATATGTTATGTAATGGATTAAGGATAAAACCTAATCCACTATAAGACTTTGTCCACTTTGTGATGATGGTCTTGGGAGAGACCCTTGGCTTATGTTTATGATATCATGTTTCATGTTGTTTACACATGGTTATGATCTTATGATATAATCTCATTATTCCATTTATCCATGCTTATGATCGTCTTATTCATTATATCATGCCATGCCTCTGAACTCTCATGTTATTATTTATTTCCATGTTTGTTCTATTATTAGGCCTTTTAGCTCACTATTTTTTTCTTATGAATTTTCCCCATGGTATCCTATGAAATCCTAGAATATATATTCAATTCAAGGTAACTATATGAAGTTTTAAATAAATATTATGTTTTTATGTTTAACATGGTGTATTTTTATGTATAATCTTACAGAAACACTATTCATATAGATCATTGTTTTTTATTTATTAGAAATATATTTTAATGGTTATGAAATGATATGTGTTTAAGTCTTGGTTCTCTATAAGTTTAATGTAATAAAATCCTTTCACTAGTAAATAATAAAATTTCTTAAGTCTTAATAAAATTCTATGTGTTATAGAATAACCTTCCTAATTAACCAAGTGTTGAAGTTTTGCAACAAATAAATTTATATTAACTTAAGGTTTCAAAGGTATTAGATGAAAAATGGTCTAAGAAATTTTATTCCTAACTCATATATTCAATAAGTTTGGATATTTCAGTGAATTAGTGAGAATAAGAGTTACTTTTAAGGATTATTAATCAAGTAATGTATCATGTTTTTGTTTAAGGAAATTTTTGAACAATATGAATTAATTAAATAAAGGTATACATGATATTTTCAAGTATTGAGAATATATTAAATGAGAATATTATGCACAGGTTCTTGAGAAATTTATATGGTACATGAAAGTAAAATTTTAAACTGAAAAAATAAAAGTTAGTTATAGATTCCAACAAATGTTTCTTCAAGTAGATAGTGAAATTCATAGAAACCTAAAGTTCTTATCATGAATAATGTGTAATGATTCCATGGGATGTAATTTTTTGATATTCCTGAAGAAGTTTTAAAAAACTCATGGAGTTTCCATGTTAGGTGTTCATTTTATGAAAATTTATTTCTTATTTTTGAAACCTATGTGATACTAAATGTTCATTTTATTAGTGATGTAAATATTCAATATTTTATAATTAGAGAAATAATTGATAAATATTATAGGTTTTATACACATGGTTTATTATTTATCAAACCATGTAACAAGATTTTGAAAAAGATAAAAGGATAAAAACATTTTATATAGGATAAATTGTTTATACATCTATTTGTTAAAATATGATATAAAATTTTCCCACCACCCATTAGTGGAATATAATGAATTATAGTCTACATTTCATAATAAAATGAAACAAAACACTTAAATACCATATATTATGTGGAAAAAAATTGTTTAAATATTCCTACTAAATAAAATAAGAATTATTTACTAACATCGTAGAGTGTTTGTTTCTTATAATGATATTTTAAAGAGAATATAATTTCTAAGAGACTAGTTGTAGTGTGGTTGGACTTAGATAATTTTAAATTTAACAAATAAGTGATTGTACCAGTAAAATATTATTGTTTTTTTCACTTTATATCCTAAATTTTTTAGTTTATGACGGTAAGAAAAAATGTAAATAGATGGATTTAATTATCACAAAAAGTGAATATCACTATTTACTAAAGGATTACTTTAGTCAAAATACAAAGTGAATGTCACCTTATCCTAAATTATTTTAGAATGTTATGGTGGATAGTAATGTAAATAAGTCACATTATTATTCATTGAAAATTGTTCATGGAATAGATTCCAATGATGATGATTCTAATCATGGAAAAGTTTTAGGAATACAACAAAAGTTAACATTGTAACATTTGATGTTGTCGAGTTAAGGGATTTGAATGTGTTCATGGGGTTTAGAATTAAGAATATGATTCCTAAGTCTCACCATTTTCAAACTTCATTTAGTCATAAATATTACTCACTAAAGAATTTAATGGGAGAGTTTTATCATGTGGTCACATAGATATGTGAAAGGAATTACATATAGTTGTAATGAGTTTACAAAACCCTAGAAATTGTTACAAATATAAGGATAATCTGATGTTTTGTCATATATGATATGATAGATAGGTTCTTATGTATAATTTTGATAAGTATTCTTAAAAGAGTCTAAGAATATAAATGTATCATATAAAATGAAATATTCACTTTATCATTCTTTCACATTGGTTTTATATATATATATATATATATTTTTATATATATTGATATATATTTCATAAAAATTAATGATAATTGACATCAAAAATTACAAATTTGAGTTTTCCTTAACTAATGGTAATTGTGTAGTTATATAGGTTGTGATGAAATGTTAAGTTTAGTGTGAGTATGTCATGAACCATGCTGGAGTTCCATCCAACCTGACACCCAACCTGATCTGTGGAATGGCTCAAAGGGCATTACTGATCCCCACAGGCTGGAAACTAGTGCCTAGGTATAAAAAATATGCTTTTAAAATAATTTCACCCATTTATATAAACATGAACAACCGATAATAAGAAAAATCACAATAACCGATAACCATAACCAAATGTGGTAAAAAAAAATCAAATTCAAATTTTATAACTTTAAGAAAAAGAACTATAATGGAAAGGTAACAAAAAAACTATCCCAAAAACCTCCATGAAACAAGAGGGAAATCACCCTCAAGACACCCCCACCAACACCTGCAAGAAGTGGAACACTAGAAACTGGATCAACTATCACCACTATAAATCATCTTTCCTTTACTGGGTTTAAACATAACAAATTCTGCAAACACCCAAAGGTGTATGCAGGGTGTGAACCAAAGCCCAGTTGGATTCCACCCAAAATAAAAGATTTAATTATATAACATTATAGTAAAAATCAACATGAACATTTCCATAATAATATTTGAAACATTTTTAAGAAAATATTTTAGGGAAAACATTCTCAAAAAATACTTTTTAAGAAAACCTTTTTTCACAAGTAAGATTTCTTGAAATAAAAATGTACACAAGGTCTACGGTATATCTATGGCTAGCACCACATCACATAAGCATCATGTTGTAAGAGAGAACCATGGAAAACTCCCTATAGGTAACTAGTGAAAGTGGGACTCCATGAACCTCATACCTCGATAATCAAAATCCTCCAACTCAACTACCAACCACATTCACATGCACAATCCATTAGAGGGGATCACATACCAAGTTCTAATTATCTCTATATAATAAAAAAACAGAATTCATATGCATTAGACACTATAGGGGAACACATCCCAAGGTCCATTAGTCTCTGATCATAAAATTTGTTTAGTTAGTGTTGTAATCATAAATCTTCTTAGATGAATTCAGGCCTTAGCCACTTTCGAATCAACTAGAATACAAGTTTTAGTTCTCCCACCTAGATACCTAATATTTCCTTTGTGCTAAATTTACATTGTTCACTTCACATGAATCATCACTTTCTTATACATAATCCAATAATCATAAAAACACTAGTAAATCACCACTTCCATATTTTCACATTGATCCAATGATAAAAATCTTCATGGAAACCACCATTTTCCATTTTACATACACACCAAAACCATTTGGAAATATATTTCTCACCACTTCAAAAATTTATGAAACCCATTTTTAAATAGAACAAGAAGAAATTATATGAAACTTAACTATTTCCAAGGGTAAATCCCCTTTTCAAATTCATACTCATCTCAAATTCATTTTATAACATGATTCACATCACTTTCATAATTCAAAGACACATTTAAAGGTTATAAATAAAGAATCCAATAAGAAACAAAACACATTTCTCTATAAAAATCCACTTTCAATGCATTTTCACCTTTAAATATATTCAAAAACATATTTTTCACCATCCACACAAGGTAAAAAAAATATTTATGAAACACCAAAATGAAGCACAATTTCAAGATAACCACTTTTATTTAGAAAAATCATTTTCACCACATGTTCATCACAAACATTTTCAAAAACATGATTCACACCACATAAAAAACCCATATAACACATTTAAACAACCAAGAAAGCATATAAAAATCATCAAATAATGTAAAAGTAGGGAACCACCTACCTCACACTTGGAAACATCTGGAAATCAGTGTGAAACTAAAATCTCACCCCCACAAGACCCTATAAAGGTAAGATCGAACAATAACCATCAATATTTCACCCTAAAACACAAGATCAAACCCTCTTTAGTTCAAATAACCCTCTAGAAAATAAGAACTCAAGGAAGAGGGTAGAATAACCTTAGAAATAGGGATAGATATTGAGAAAAAAGTCTTAATTGAAGATTACTTGAAGTTTCCACACAAAAACCACCCATGGATTGAAGATCAAGTGGTCCAAGAAATTTTGGAGGAGTCTCCCATGGCTAAAAATCCTGAATGGAGTAGAGGGGAGGTGTTTTAGGGTAAAACTCGAATAGGGAAAGAAGGTAAATTTCAACTTTTTAATGACCTAGTAAAGTTTCATAGTTTTCCCATATGGATTCCCTGACCATATAGAAACATGCATCCCTTACTATCCAAGATAAAAATCCTCATGGTTAGCTCACATAGTTTTACAAACCATGTTCCAGTTGTGTGTTAGCCACTATCCAAAATGGAAATTGGTTGCATGCTGACCTGTAGGAGGGTGCACCATTTCCCCGGACCATGTTCCAAAAATTAACCATCTACTTTCATGCCCAAAATCTCCACTTTTCTTCAAAAACAAAAGAAAAAATTCAATATTGGAAATAAACATAAGATTACCATGAAACAAAATCATGTATTTGAAAATTATCCCCACCATGAAAACTTTCTGTCTTTGAGAAGTCACTCCAAATCTTGATCATAGAACAAAAATGGATACTCCTCCAAACCCAAGAACTTTTCTCCCGTGTATCATGCTCATCACTAACAAGATTCCAAAGAAATCAGACTAACAAAATGTACTTCCCATGAAGAACTTTCTCCTGAGAATCCACAATACACACTAGCCGATCAAACTCTAAAAAATCCAACTCCAATTCCAACTCTTCCCAATTCAACACATTAGACAAATCTATGTTATACTTTTTTAATTGAGATTAATGGAACATGTCATGAATTTATGTCAACTCGGAGGTAAAATCTAACATGTTTTTAATCTTACCAAAATTCTCGATAATCTCAAAAGGTTTAATAGTCCTTGGCTTCAGCTTCCCTTTCTTACCCAAACGACGATGGCCCAAGAAAGGTGCCACTTTCAAAAATACCTAGTCACCCACAAAAAACTCAAAATATCAACACCTCTAGTAAGCATAAGACTTATAATTTAATGACATATACTTTTTGAATAATAATTGTTTCCTGAAAATGTGTGTTATATTATTTTTTACTAAAAACTATATCTCTTTAATAATGAAGTGAGTATAAATTGAAATGTGACTATTGATTTTCAACCATTATATAACTGTTGGTCAATATGACCATTGGAAACAATACTCTTAATAATAATTTTAAAATTATAATTATTGTTTAAAAGTAGAAATTACAGAGTAAAATTAATACAGAAAGAAGAGTCGATGGCCTCATCCAGTAGAGTCGTGTTGTACAAAGCCCATTTTTCAGATCTTTGGAGGGAGTTAGCATCACTGGGATTATCTATTAACCATTACCAATATGAGATTCAACATGTTAATCTTGATTGAAATTGACTATAGGATAAGTTCAAGTTAGTGGAAATTACCACTCGGGCGATATTATCTGAGCATCTCGAAGAATCTATCACCACCGCACAGATTATCCGTAGTCCATATGTAGGTGTTAGAAGGGATTTTTTGTCAAGTCCTTTGTTACTTAATTTATTTTAAATCACCTACCATGGAAACTCTTCTATTTTGTTCTTTTCTTTATATTTTATCCTTTGGTTTACGTTCAGGTAGAGTTCCTAGTGGAAGTTTTTGAGTGCCAGGGTCTTTAGGTGGTTTATGACCCTATGAATGCTTTGAGTAAAGTTTGGATCAAACCATACAAGGTCTATCAGTGACTGTGTGGCCTTATCTTTTTGTTAGGGAAAAGGAACATGACTTGTGCATGGTCAGTCAAACTATGCAACAAGCATGTTAAATGACTCAGTCAAATGATAGAGATGAGTTGTACAGTCGGTGCATGGTTTATCAAACCATGTGGCTAGCCATGCATGTTCCCCTTCTCTCCAGTAGGGTGTGCATGGTTGGTTCATGGTCTGAAAGACTGTGTGGCCAAACCATGTGGATTTTCTATCATTAAAAAATAAAATTTTATGAAAATAATATAAAATTAAAAGAAAATGTTTTAATAATAATGATGTCGATGATATTATTATTATTACTATTATTATTAGTTTTAATTTTATTAAACCCTAAAGGGTTTTCTCCCTTTCCCCTTACCCCTATGTAATGCACCCCCACCCCCCCCCCCCCCCACCCCTCTTGCATGACTCCCACCATCTGAGGCCCTCCAACACGCCACCTCCCTCCCTCTGGTAGGCATTTATTCCACTGATTTGGTGTGTGGTCCCCTCTGGTGAGTCTCTATTCCCTTCCCCTCCCCCTATTTTTTGTTTTTCTTATCTTCCATGGTGCTTATATGGTTTGGTCGAACCCTAACTCATTTGGGGGGTTTTCTTTTAGTTGATTCTTGTTGTTTAGGTTTTGTTGGCCCCATTGAGGATCTCCCTTATAGCGATTATCAAAGGAAGATTTATTTGCTTCCATTTCAAGTAAGGGTTTTTTATTCCTTTTATTTGATTAAATTTTATTTTAGGTGTTTTTTGGTTTTTGAGTTTCTATACATTTTTATAGGGTAAATTTTTATCCTCCAATCGCGAGGATGCCTTACATGCATGCTCAGGGGTAAGGCATATATATATTACCTCTTTGTACATATTCCCTAATAGAGAGGGTAATATGTGAAATGTAGTTATGTGTATTTATATATATGTGTATAAATTCACAACCATGTAAGTACAAAGGGTCAATTTGAGTGGTCTTCATTAAACACTGCATGTTTGAGGTAGGTTTCCCTATGTATTATCCTTTTAATTTAAATAATTATTGATCTATTTCCTTTTTCACTTTTATTTAATGATAGTTAGATATATATACTTTTTATAAGAAATTTTTTATGTCAAATAAAGTATGTTTCTATTTGTATTTGAATTTCATGAAATAGTTTTATTGAATGTGCAAACCAAGTGTTTATCAAATTGCCTGATTGGCCTTTATAAGTAAATTATGGTTTTTAAATATTGGTTTCGGTTGAAAATGTGTTTGGGTTACTCAAATGGATTTTTAAATGGGGTTCCAAATGGTTTTGAAATTGGAAGTGGTGTTTATTTGATTCTTTTGAAATGATTTTCTGTGTGTTGGTTCTTTAGAATTGGTTTGGTGATAAATGGTTTCTTGAGGCCCATTTGGTACTTTTTCAACATGAGTTACTTTGAAAACCCTCTTTGGGATGCACATATCACCTTGTTAATTGTTTTTTGGAATGGTTTGTCCTCATATGGGACTTAAATTATGTGTTGATGGTTGAAGAAAATAGGGTAAAAATCTCTTAGAGTGATTTGGGGGAGACTGGTGTGTGTGTTGTTGTTGTGTGATGCATATATAGGTGATGGATTGCTTGTTTGACATTGTTTGATCACCCCCTTTTAGTAAAAACATGGGAACTAGCATAGTTAGTAAATTTTCAGTAAAATATTGCTACACTATTTTATATTACACACAGGATAGTGTCCCTTAGTATGGACCATTCTCTACTTTGGGATTGTGCCCCTCAGTTAGGTCAGGTAGGGTAAGAACCGAGTATTTGGGTATTATGATTTCATTAGGTAAAATCATGCTTTTAGGATGAGTCACATGTATATTATGTTCTAGATTATTCATGATCTACTAGGTTCTCCCATGTTGTCTAGAACTTAGTTATCTAGGGTTATGATTGAGATGCATGTGCCGGTTGGTTACTCTTGTGTGATTTTTTCCATTTCCCATGTTGTGTATTTATCGATCTTGTTTCCTTGTGTAGTGTATATTCTTTCTAAAAGTGATAAAATGGTTTCAATTGTTTATGTAGAAAGGTTTTGAAAAATTTTTACACTTCCTTACTTCCTTTTAAGTATAAACATCACCTTCTTTAAAATTCTAATGTCCTCTTCTCGAAAAGGAATATGGTTTTTAATTGAAAAAGGGAAATAGATCATGATTTGTTTTAAGAAGAAAATTCATGAAAAACTAGTTTTATATATTTTATTTCAAACTTAAAATTTATGGATATTTATTTCAATTAAATGCACTGGGGGTATATTTTTTTGGCATTCCTACTGATTTTTAATACTCACAACTATAGTTTTATGTTTTTTTTGCATCTAGTTCAATTTCTTATTTGGATTTGGTCACCATCGTGTAATATTGGTTTAGTGGTCGGTGGTGACATGCAGGGTCACTTGGAGGTATGTGTAGTTTTATTTTACTTTCTCTACTAGTGTTTATTTATTTTGTTCAGTTTATATTTATTTATTTGTCTTTTATTTATGGGAAAAATAATTCCCATCAATTTAATTTTTATTCCTAGCACTAGTTTCCATCCCGTGGGGATTGGTAACACCCTTCAGGCCTTGTTGCGGGCTGGATCAAGTGACTGGTTTAGGGTTGAACCAAGTTGGTTTATGAAAAAATGGTATCATAGGAGGACCTTTTTATTTGGGGTGTTATGTAGCTTGTAGATTAGGACTGTCGAGACTCAAGAGGTAATTATGGGAAGGACTTCATGGACCCTTTCGCATCCCGAGCCTCAAGTTTCCAAGGGTAGTCTGGGATTTGAGTTTTTCTTTTGTTTGGTCTATATAGATCAAGGAAGACAATGGGACTGAGATGGTGCTACATGATGAGTTTACATGGAGTAGAGATCCATTTACATCCTAAGTGCATGATTCAAGGTACTTCTTATGGTTTATTCTTACTCAGAGTATGGTCTTCTAAGCCATGTTTTCGGGTTAGGAATAGACACTAGTTCTTTATTTTTGGATGTTTTGATGTGAGTTTTGTTTTGGATTCATTTTGATTGGAGTGATTGTATTTCAAGAATAAAAATGGAAATAATTTTTAGTAAAGGTGTTTTTAAAAAGGGAAGATGGTTTTGGAGTGGAAAATTTGTTTTTGAAATCAAAATAGTTTTTATAAATGGTTTTTTTCTAATGAAATGTGTAGTTTCAAAGGGATAAATGGAAGGTGTTTTGGAAATCATTTTGGGATTTTGAAAAAACTTTTATTAATTTGAAATAAAAACTACTTGATAATTTGAAAATGTGTTTCTTTAATGATGAGGGGAAACTTCAAATTTGTTGGGAATTTGTGCTTTATGTTGAATAATCTATTTTGGAAATGAGATATGTTTTGAATTAACCCTTGGTATTTGTATAAATGATCACATATATGGATGTATGTATGTGGTAATTGGTAAATTAGAGGTACTTTTGGATGGTTGCTCGAGCTATAAAAAGGAAGTATATATGTGAGAATTCATGGAATACCAAGGGTGGGTGTTTAA
The DNA here is from genome assembly GCA_963277665.1 of Viscum album. Taxonomy (NCBI): domain Eukaryota; kingdom Viridiplantae; phylum Streptophyta; class Magnoliopsida; order Santalales; family Viscaceae; genus Viscum; species Viscum album. Next base: position 35,369,179 of record OY728157.1, on the reverse strand, counting down.
GTTGTTCTTCTTTCTTATAAATAGTTTTCAAAATGGGGATTTCAAAGTTTTGAAATGTGAGTGAGAATTTTTTTTAGTGTTTTCCTTTCATGTTTAGAATTCTATTTCATGGACTCTTGGTCTTGGAATGTTGAAAATGTGTTCAGAATTTTGATTTGAGTTTGGGTATTGTCTTTTGATTGAAGTGTGTAATTTTGGTTTATGATGAATTCTTATTCGTATTCATGATTCTTATTTTTCAATATTCCCAAAAAACCCTGATAAGGAATGAACGATTAGACTTAAGGATTTGTTCATTCGTGTTTAGGTGAAGGTTAGTTTTGGGAATCAATATTGGTCATCATTTAGTGGCTTTAACTTGTCAAAACCAAGGTTGTTAGGGTTTTTTAGGAAATTTAGACTATGATTCTCTGAGTATTCCATTTGACAACTCTACCCAGACACTAAATTGAGTGGTGGATCTGAAGACTTTCCTGATTATGGACTACACCCAAGTCTTTTTAGTTTCTTCCCAACATTGTTAGCTGAAAAAACAGAATAATATCTTGTTTTTAGTGGCTTATGAAAATATATTTTGTTCATCATGGTCATTTCGGTTATCTAAATGGGTTCTGTAAGTTTCACTACTAAAAGGAGAAGTTTTAGTTGAAGATCTCCAGATCATGACTGTGGGGAAGAAGATGCTTTAAGACACCAAGATTGAAACTATAGGCCTCAAAGTGAAGCTTTTCACATATTTTGGAATCGTTGGGTGTGGGGGACCTTAGTCCAACCATTTTCTACAATGTTGTAAAGGGGAAAGTTTAAGTTTCTCTATTTTATCTTCTTTATCTTTGAAGGTTCCTTTTGTTGTAAAAGGCATAGAGGCCTCGTTTCCTCATTGTCGTCTTTGTTTTTTAAAGTTCCTCTTTAGTTGTAAGAAGTCTTAGTGGCCTCGTATTCTAGTAAACCTTTTTAGTTGTGATTGTGTCTTATGGAAGAGAACCCTTGAAAGGTTGTCTCTTTGTGGATGTGAATCTCAAGATAATTATCTCTCTTTCTTATTTAGCCCTTTTTTATGGACTATTTTTGTTTTAGGTTATGCTCATTTTAAAGATGCTCGTTTCTTGTGGAAATGATGAATCATGGTTCGGCTCTCTATTTGGTTTGATTTTCTCCATGGTTTCCCCCTATGTCAAGTATTTTGGTTAATGTTGGGATTTCCTCGTCCAAGTGGTGGTGGTGTTTATCTCAGTTAGAGAATCTTGGGGTTTTTTTGTGTTGTGAGTTCCCGCATTGGTCTGTTTCATAGTGGAGCCATGGAGATAGTCGAGTTTTTATGGTGTGGATAACCTTTTTCTTTTACATGTGGTTCCTCTTGTTGAAGTTATTCTTAGAGCAAGTTAGGTGTGACTTGTGAAGATGAAAGGTTTCCCCAAGGTTTGTAGTTTTATTTTTCATCATTCCATTTCAGTTTGATCCTTCTTTTTTTATTGATAGGGTGACTTTATGGGGATAGAAAGTGTCTGTGGTGGGGATAATTATTTCACCCCAACCTTGGAAACTCTTTTATTTTATTCTTTTCTTTATGTTGGATCCTTTGGTTGATGTTTGGGTCAAGTTCCTGATGGAAACTTTTTAGTTTCAGAGTCTTCGTGTGGTTTTATCCCTTTACATGGTCTGAGCACGGTCTTGCTCAAACCATTCGAGGTCTAGTGGTAACCATATAACCTTATTTTGGAATCAGGGAAAAGGTGAAAAACATTCACATAGTCAGGTAAACTATGCGATAAGCATGCAAAATGGCTCTGTCAAATGATGGAGCTGAGTTACATGATCAGTTCACGGTTTCTCAAACTATGTGGTCAGCCCATGTGTGTGACCCTTCTTTCCAGTAGGGTGCGCATGGTTGGCACATAGTTCGAAAAACCATGCATCCAAACCGTATGGCATGTTCATTATTCAAAAATAAAAGTTAATGAAAATAAAATAAAATTAAAATAAAATATTTTTATAATAATAATAAGTATAATAATAATAATTATAATATTATTATTATTATTATTATTAATTCTATTAAACCCTAAATGGGTTTCCCCCTTTCCCCTTACCCCTACTTGATGCCCCCCCATCCATCCCTCTTCCTCTCACATGACCCCCACCGGTCGAGGCCCTACAACACACCATCTTTCTCCCTCTGGTGACCCTTTCTTCCACTGATTTGGTGTGTGGTACCCTTTGGGGAGTCTCTTAACCCTTCCAATCCCCCTATTTTTTGGTTTTCTTCTCTTTAATGGGGTGAATAGGGTTCGGACAAACCATAACCCATTTGGGGGGTTTTATTTTGGTTGATTATTTTTGTTTAGGGTATGTTGGTCTCATTGAGGATTTCCCTTATCACAGTTCCAAAGATAGTGAGTTTCGCTACAATTTTATGTAAGGGTTTTTGATTCCTTCACTATGGTTTAATTTTAATTGAGGGGTTTTATGGTTTTTCAGTTTTCAGTAAATTTTTAGTGTTCATTTTTATCCGCCACTCATGAGGTTGATTTATGAACATGTGTAGGGGTAAGGAATATATATATATATATATATATATATATATATATATATGTCCTCTCTGTACATATTACCTCATGGATAGGGGAATAAGTGAAATGAATCTATGGTTATATATATATATGTGTGTGTGTGTGTGTGTGTGTGTGTGTGTGTGTACAAATTTACATGCACGTAAGTGAAAAGGGTCAATTTGAGTGGTTTTCATCAAAAGTGGCATGTTTGAGGTAGGTTTCCATATGCATTAGCCTTTGAATTTAAATAATTTTTTATTTCTTTCCTTCCATGCCTTTATTTATTTCTAGTTAGTGCTATATGGTTTTTAAAACAAAAGTTTAATTTGAAATAAATTAAGTTTCTTTTTATATTTGAATTGCTCAAAACTGTTTTATTGAATGTGCATGCCAAGTGTTTATCAAATTACTCAGTTGGCCTTTGTAAGTAAATTTTGGTTTTTAAAGAATGCATTAAGTTTCTCAAATATATTTCTTAAATGGGGTTCCAAATGGTCTTGAAATTAGAGGTGGTGTTTATTTGATTCTTTGGAAATGGTTTGGCATTCTTTGGTTCTTTGGAAATGTTTTGGTGCAAAATGTTTTCTTGAGCCCCATTTAGTACTTTTTTGAAATTATTTACTTTGAAAACACTCTTTGAGATGCACCTCTCACCTTGTTGGTTGTATATGGAAATGGGTGGACCTAGGATAGGACTTCCCTCGTGTGCTGATGGTTGAAATAAAGTTTAGGAAAATCCCTTAGATTGATTTGGGGGGTGACTGTTGTGTGTGTTTCTAGTGTGTGATACATGTATAAGTGATGGATTTCTTGTTTTAAATTATTGGATCACCCCCCCCCCCCCCTTAGTATTAACATGGAAACCTGGCATAGTGAGTGGATTTTTAGTGAACGATTTTTGCACTAGTTTAGATTACTCATTGTCTAGTGGCCCTTATTATAGACCTTGATCTGCTTTGGGATTTTTCCCCTTGGTCAATCCAGGTAGGGTAAGAACTGAGTGTTTGGGTGTTATGATTCCCTCAGGTAAAATAATGCTTTCAGGATGAGTCACATGTATAGTATATTTTAATTATTTATCAGATCCTAATTTCTCCCATGTTTTATGTCACTTATTTATCTATGGAGAATGATTTATATGCATTTTCTAGTTGGCTACACTTGTGTGATGTTTTCCATTTCCCATGTTGTATGTTTTTTTATCTTGTTTTCTTGTGTAGTGTAGACTCTTGATAAATTTGATAAAATGGTTTAAAGTGGTTATGGAGAAAGTTTTTGAAAATTTTTACACTTCCTTCCACCCTTTTAAGAATAAATATCACCTCTTTTAAAATGATAATGTCTTCTTCTTGGAAAGGAATCTAGTTTTTAATAAAAAAGGGGATATGGACCATGATTTTTTTTAAAAGAAAATGCATGAAAACCTAGTTTTATATTTTTTATTTTAAACCTGAAATTAATGTATCTTTTTATAAAGGAAATACATTGAGAATAGATTTGTTCGAGCACGCCTACTGATTTTTAATACTCAAAGTTATAGTTTTATCTTTGTTTTTATCATATAGTGTTGCTTCTTGCTTGGATTCGGTCGTCGTTGTGTGATGTTGTTTTAGTTGTTGGTGGTGACCCGTAGGGTCACTTGGAGGTATGTTTAGTTTTATTTTATTTCTATTACTTTTTTTTATTTTTCTTGTTTAGTTTATATTTATTTTTTGTCTTTTATTTATGGGACAAATCATTCCCACCTATTTAATTTTGATGACTGGCACTAGTTGTCAGCCCGTAGAGATTGGGAATGCCCTTTGAGCCTTGTCATAGTCCGGATCGGGTGATCGATTCAAGGTTGACCTAAGTTGGTTCATGAAATGTAAAATCCCATCATATAATTAATATTTTTGTTCCATCATTTTTGTTTTGAGTTTATTTTTTCTTAAAAATATGAAAAATTTGATAAATTGATTTTTTGGATAAAAATTGTACTTTTCATAAAAGATATCATTATTATAATAAACTATGATAATATAATAATTTTTATTTTAATGAAATAGTAGGATTAAAACACACTTATATAAATTTAAATGAGAAAATAATTTTATGGTTTTCAAGTGTCAAAAAATTTACTATGCATTTTCTATTTCCTATTATTTTTAATAAATAATTATTTTCTATATTTAAAATTTAAATTTATAATAATTATAGAGTTATTATGATAAAATTAACATCATTTTCTAAATTTCCATGTTGGAATTATTTTAGGGTGAATTTATGATAATTTTCTAAAGTATTTTCTTTTTTGGTGAATAATAAAAAAACAGTTTTGAGTTTTCATTATGTTTAATGACAACATAATGATGTATTAGGTCATAAAAAATTCTAGTAGAATATTGTGCATTATAATAACATATTAGGTGTCCCAAGTGACCAATACCATGGTAAATTCCATGGTTTTGAATTTACCACTACCTAGGTGTCCAAGAAAATTAATAAGAAAATCCTCCCATTTTAGTATAAATACCCACCAATTTATCCATTAACATTCCTTACAAATTCATTATCCATGAAGATATAATAAATTTACCTCCCAAGGATTCCTACCAAGGTGTCATGAATCCCCCAAGGTCCCAATCATCAAGTTTTAGGAGTTACTCTTCAAGGTGAGGGAAATATCAACCTCTCTTTTCCTTTCAAGTTCCCTTTTTATGTGGTATGTATTTTAAATTTCTATACTATGTTATTATATGATTTTATTACATTACCTTACTATATTAAGATTATTTTATGAATTTTATACCCTTTTAACCTCTTTTTTAATGTTTTCTAACACCATTTTTTATACCTATTATGCTGCTGGATTTTCTTCTAAAACTTTCTCTCTTTTTCTCAAGAAAATATCTTATTTTATTTTTTTAATACCCAAACCTCTTTATTTTATAGGGGTATTCACTTATATGTCAAAATGATCTATTTTATTCTTGGATTAACATACATGAAACTCACCTTCCTTTTTCATGGGTTAATAATGATATAAATATCCAATCTTTAAACACCTTTTAAAAACTTCATGATTTTGATATGGAGCTCATTTCTTTTATTCTCCATGGGTTATTTCTGAAATGTATTATCATGATCTATGTGAATAAAATTAATTAATAAATATTAATTTTTTACCCTGATAGTGCTTCAATGCATTGGGTAATGAATTTAATCTCTAGAGATGACATATTTTACGATACCTTGGTGAATAACCGTGGTAATGTTTCTGACACTTTAGTGATAAAACTTAGTGATATGCTTATGAATAACTCGATTAAATGTTTTATCCACATTTACATGTTATTAATTTTTTTATTTTACTATTATATGTATCTTTTCCTTTGTTTATGCCTTTATGATATTCCTCATGTCCTTGTTAATATTTCTCAATGACAAATGTAAATTGTTTCTCTTGTTTTTCCTTACTGGGCCTTCTGCTCACCCTTTCCTTTGATGTATGTACCTATGTTATGAGTTGTAGTAAATTTACGTAAGATGAATCTATGGTTAATCCTTTCAAGTGGATTAGAATAATTTTTAATTTTTCATGTATTATGTACCTTATTTCCAAGAAATTAAACTTTTAAAGATCATCTATTTATATAATGTAATGAAAAGTTATTTAATAAAAAGGCAGTATGTCATAGTTGGTATCACATGATGGTTTAGTTATTTGTAAAAATTAGGATTATAAGACTTTAGTAAGAACCATATGAATAGGTTTAAATTTAGGAAAACAAATTGGTATTTTAGTGAAATATTAAATAATTGGTTTTTGAGAAAAGAAATATTTGTCTAGATAGAAACAAGTGGATGTGGTTTTGGAATAGATGTACCTAGGGGTAAAAACTCCAACAAGGTGCATCAGGCCTGACCTGGCATAACCTAGTACATGAAAATGGGCCTTACTGTGCACCCTGTTTAACACACCAGGAGGATATATTTGGTTAATCACAATATTTTTATGAACCATTCTGAAGGATTTATGAAAAATGTAATTATTGTTAAGGAATAGTATATTTAAGAATATACATGAAATTACTTTGGAAATATAAGATTATTTAATGAAATAGGTTTCTCACTAAGGTTTTCTTATTTTAGAAAATGGTGGGAAATATGAGAAACTACATAAATTTTGAGCACAATGGATTAGGCACTAACAGCCTTCTGATGGAATACATAATAGAAAAAATCATGAGAATGAGGAATCAACTGACTCGAGTAATGAGAAATAAATTGAATCAATACAGGAGACTAAATTTACCTCTAAGGTACCAACTTTATGTTGAGTCCTTTGGGCATCAACGACCACTTTATTTCAATTGATCTACCGACCCATTGAATGTTTAATAATGTATAATCTCTATAGAAAATATCTTGTATGTAATTTGTTGTTTGGAACAAGAGAAATTCACCCTCGATGTGTAACACTTAGAGGGATAAGTTTATAAGTGGTGTAAATTGGTTAAAAACATGAATCCAAGAGGGAAAATGTATTTATGGAAATCAATGATATGAACTTCAAAATATTTTCCCATTACACCTATAGATTTTTCATGGATCATAATGGGAAGTTTGATATATTCATTGGTGGACTAAGACACCATCTATAGAAGAATATTTCCAATCAATACTATAAATTCTAAGGGGAGATAGTATGAAGTGCTATAAATGTTGAACTGGAGTTCAGTGAGATATAGTGGTATCACAAATAGAATGAAAATAACAGATTAGTGGATCTATGATTTGGGAGTAACTTTTATCATGGAATATGAGGAAAGAAAGTGAAAAATTCTACATGCAACAAATGTGGGAAGCATAATTTAGGGAACTTGTAACAAACCAAGATTTTATAGTACGTTATCTCTTCAAAGTAGTTCAATAACTTGCACTACACACAACACAGAGTTCGAGCACACCACGACATACCAAACTAGCCGTTCAAAAAGCAGTTATGAATAGTATTAACTGAATTTTGAATTTTATATATGCCATATAATTTTAACATCCATATTATGTGTTTCTTAGATATAATATAAGAACAAATTCAATTTTTTAAATAAAGGAAGTATTTTTCAGAAAATGCAATTCTACCAACTTTTAACGGTGAACCCTTTTTAAATCCAATATTTGACACTTAAATATTAAATTTGAAAAAATAAACTTCTTCTTTAAAATAGGGACATAAAATTTTATTTTCGATAAATTTTTGGTGTTTTTTGATAACTATTATATTTTGGTGAATAGTGAAAAATACAAAAAATGTAATTGAAAACTACTTTTTTAATCAAAATAATTTAGTGTTAAATTATACATTTGAATGGTTTTTAAGTATAATTAGAATATATTTTTATAATTTAATACAATTTAGGTCATTATAAGTTATTTCACATTTAAATTCGACATAAACACATGTTAATCTTTTGATATTTTTTTACTTTTTAAAAACCTACTTTTTGGTTTTTACAACAGGAATTAATTTTAAATTAATTAATTCTACTTCTATGTTTTGAATTTGGTAAAATATAATTCATTTTTGAATTCAGAATATCAAAATTATCTTAGGTTGAATTTTTGGTATTTTTATAAAAACTTTCCATTTTTGATGAATAGTGAAAAACATTGTGTTATTGTTTAAAACATAGTTTTTATTTAGATAATTATTTATTTTATTTAAATTTATTTTAATTCAAAATATATATAAAATACATATATAAGTTAAATTTAATTCATTGGAGTCATTTTATAATAAAATTTTACGTATAAAGTTTTATTGAACTTTTTAACATCTTTTACCCACATTCTATACACATTTGCAAATTTGCATAAAACTTAATTTTACTACTTCTGTGAATTGAATTTCAAAAATCCAAGAGACATGGTTGACATCAGTAATTAAAATGTGGTTCAATATGATGAAAATAATTTTTGGTGAATAGTAACTTTTGAATTTTATTTACCACGTTTAAAAGTAAATAGGGTATTTAAAGGTAAAAATGATATTATAATTACCCTAACACATGTCCTAATTATATTGTATAAGTTAATTTCGTCCAAAATCAACCTTATTAATAAAATATTATCCTTTTGGTCCACTTGGATTAGATTAGGACATTTATTATTATTTTATTTAAAGAAGAGTTAAAAGTGTTAAATTCAAAGTTTAATAACTAAACCATTTTTAATATAGGGTTATAAATAAGATAATTTAGACTATAAATATTAATTATAAATCTAAAAAGATTTCATACATAATTTTATTTTATTTATAATTTTTATACATTGAATAATTAAATTTATTTATGACACAATGATGATGCAGTAATTACCTTATTAATGAAAGATTAAAATAATTGATATTATAAATATCCAAATAAATTTAAATTGAGACTTTTGATGCCATAAAAGAATTTTATAGGTGAATATGATATGTTAGGGTTGATTTAATGTATTTTTTTGAATTAATAAACTAGTTATGACTTTCACAAAAATCAATTACTAAATAGTGTCAAAATTGACATAATTGAGTTTTTAAAAAAAAAACTATATTATTAAATGATATAATATTCCTAGGAATCTAAGATTCGACCAAAGAACTTATATAATGATAGATATGGCATTAATTAACCACTTTAGGTTATCTTGGATTTTTATAGTAAGTTTATTAACTATTTATTTTAACAATACAAGAATACATGGTAAAAGTTAAACTATTTAACTAAGAGTTAAATCTAAAAGATAAGGTTAATATGGTGACCTAAACCTCTCTAAAACCAATTAGTTGAGAGTTTATCGACCCAAACCCACCTTATCCTTGAAATAAATCCTTTTTGAGCCATTATAAAACGAATATTATTGTATAATAAAATAATATTTCAAGATTTTCCTAAAGTGACCCTCACCTCTCTTATAAAAGGGTACTTCCCCTTCTCTCAAAATCACACCTCCAAAGCCATTCTGATCGGACAAACCCTAATCAAATATCCTCCCAACTACCCTCAATTAAACTTATATTCCTTAATTTGATCATAAATCTAATCTAAGGATCCCTTTTAATCAAACCAAAAGGAATCACCTGAAGAAGAAGTAATTATTTCATCACCTCTTTCAAAGTTCTTTTCTTCTTCCACTTCCTATTTCTTTGTTGTTTCCATACCAAAATAATAAATACAGTAACGTATACATACTTTTATGTTATTATAAATATGGTAAAACCATATTCATTATTTTATCCATCCTATGAATGATAAATTCACCATACATGCGTACGTACGGCTTACTGTCTCCACGTCATGGTGTAGTTTGTTATTCAACACTTCATTATTTGGATGGGTATAATAATGATTATAATTGATGTAAATAATAAATATAATATGTTAATGTTTTTTTATAATTAATATACCATCCAATTACATACCATTTTATCATTAAGGAAATGATATTGTTGCTCGTGTGTACGTACGGCTTACCGTCTCCACGACATGATGAGATTCATTTCCACATTCACCAATAAATAATGATTTGAAAAATATATGTTATTAATAATTATTTGATATATGAAATAATAATTATACTTGAAATATATATATATGTGTGTGTGTATGTGTGTGTGTATGTATGTATTTACATATATCTCAATCACTTACTTCCATTCAATACGATAAAAAAATGGAAACAATGTCCATGCGTATGTACGGACTACCGTCTCCATGAATGATGTTTCCATTTCATATATATATCTATTACACATATTTATATTCTGAATATATATGATATATAAATCATTTTTATATTTTTGAAGTATGAAAATCATGATCTAAGTGATACGATCAAGAATAATAAATTAAAACACATACGATAAAGAAAGCGATTATTACCTGAAATGTTACTTTATCATGGAAATTATTATTGTGTAGTATAAAGTCAAAAATGAATCATGTATGATATAATAAATATGAATATGGTTTTGGTATAATTTAATAACATACTATGGTCATTATACAAGAGGTTAAATGTACCATCGACTAAAGAAAAGTATGAGGTAAGGGTTAATTCCTCAATCTCCTTATTATCCAAGATTGTTTATATGTAAGTATTTAGTGGGAAATATTTATTATCCATGTCCATGTTAGATAAAGGATTTTTTAAAAGTATTATTTTTAAGGGACTCTTAAACTAAAACATTATTTTAATGGTGTAAAAATTTATTCTTCTAAATCATTCTCATTAATGTCCATGTTTTCAAAATGGTTTTTAAAGGAGTTATTTATATAGACATGAATGTTATAAAATGTTAATTCCTTTCAAAATTTTCAAATTTTTATGGGACACTTTGATTAAAAAAATATCTTTTAAATGTCTTCCTTTATAAATTGTGTGACTTGTATATTCTTTCCTGAAAAAAGGATATTTCTCTCAAAGAGTTTTACTAATCATTTTCAAATATTTCAACATCCTTTTTGGATATTATTCTTGATTGAGGTTGATTTATTATATATGAAATATTCAATATTTTATTGAATGAGTTATTTCCTGTGAATGTTCTATTTTTATACCATTCATGATTTATGGTAAAAGTATTGACATTTCATATTCTAGTTTTAATACGAATGTTTATGTTATGTTTCAACATTTTCATATGGGGAATGAATTAGACTTAATAAGTGATGGGTGGAGCCTGATATAGCTCCTCGATGCATCGGTAGGTCTCATGAGACAAACTATTCTCTTGGCACAAGGCCTTTAAAAAATATTTTTTTGTAGTCTTGGCACGAGGCTTTGACTATGTGGTTATGATGTCCCACATTATGTATTCCCTCATTATTAAATTAGTTATTACATGTGATTATTAGACTATTAGAATATCCATGTGCATGTTTATATGGTAATGTTTTATTTTTTTCCATATTATGTTCAATATTATGTTTAAAATTATTTTTTTTATTACACATATTTCCTTAAAAGTTTATAGTTTTTTCTATATTATTTACCCCTATTGAGCATCTGAGCTCATCCCTTTTTATGTTTTATTTTTTCTAGGATGTGAAGAAGTATATTATGACTAACTTGTAGGGATAATCTAATGGATATGAGTGTGTTAAAAGGATACAAAATTTTGTTGTTTTTCATTTTATAATGTAATGTAAAACTCTTGTTTGTATCTAGTACTTCCAAGGGTACTAAACTGATCAGTCCTTTGGGGCTTGATTCCTTTTAATCATGCCAATGTTATGTAATAATTCACCGACTCTGGGTAACTAGGGTCATGGCATTAAAGATGGTATCATAGGAAGTTTAGTACAATCCTTGGAAACTAGATTTAGAAAAGCTCTGATTAGAGAAAATTACCCTAATATAGACTTTGATGATTAGTATATAAGAACTTCCAAGAATTTTGGTAATGTAGATATTTTTTGATTTTTTTCAAGAAATACATCCCTGTTTGGATATGAGTAGGTAGAGGCGACTCTGTAACAGATGTACCTAGGAGTGAAAAATCCAATAAGGAGTTTCAGGATTGACCCATGGTATCTTGGTACATGATAACGGACCTTTATGCACTCTTGTTTACGATACTCCCAGGGGATATGCTTAGGATAATTCACGTTTTTTTACAAACCATTATGAAGGATTTATGAGTAAATACTTCCTCAAAAAAATATTTTTTTTATGATTATAGATTATATACATAAATAATTGAGGTTAGGTATTTTACAAGTTTGGAATTATGCATTTTAATTCATAAACTAACTTAGTGTATGCCATTTTTTAGAAATGGTGCCCAGTATAAGGAATGATAACTCCAGCAATACGCATGATCCAAAGAGTAAGAAGGATCATATCTTTCATGGTATTAAACCAACATTTAGAAGGGAAATAGTATTCCACATATTTTCATCATATGAAGAAATAGTATCATGTGTTAATAAGATAAGTAAATAATTCTCTGAGACCTATGGATTTGAAGGGAAGAAAGAGAAGAAAAGGATGGTTGAGAGAAAGATAGATAAAGGGAAGAGGGGAAAGAAGGATTTTCTCATATGTGATAAATGTGGAAAGAATCAACTTGGTAAATGCTTGAAGGGAATTGGAGTTTATTATAAGTGTGGAGAAAAATTACACCAATTATTTGATTGTAAGGGTAGGAAAAAGTTTTCAAATGTATAATGCTTCATCTTCAAGGAGTTGGGACACTACGTGAATCAATGTCCAAATCATCAGAGTATACCCCAAATGCTACTATTGAATAATAATCAAGTTATGATACTACCATAGATGAAGAGGAATGAATAGTTTTCTTATGTTGTTATTAAAGAATAATTTCATTTGAGTGTTGTATCAATGATATACTGGTTATATGAATTATGGAAATAAATAAGGATTTTATTTCTGTACTATTTCACTGAGGATTTGAGATTATATAGTTCTAAGAAAAGTGAATCAATAGAAAGTTAAACTTTTTTGGAAAATACATGGTTAAAGGAAAGATAAACCTTAATATGTTTCTAATGCTAAGGTAGTGATTTTGGAATAAGATATGATTGATTTGGATAAATTATATTCGATATTCTTGGCTACCTTGAAACTAATTAGTTGTTTGTTTATTCCATCATTGTTGGAGTTTATAAAATTTTTGGATATAAGGAGTATACCCAGTATTCTATAAGGAATATGGGATCATGAATGTAATCAATAAGGTTTTATGTTAATTCATGTTGTTACCATGTTTTAAAAGAATACATGATGAAGGTATTCACATGTTATTATGTGGAAAAAGATATCTTCATTATGTTTACCTTCCTTATAAATTTTGGATTGTGAGTTTGGACAGAAGTATTTTGGATAAGTCTAAAGGTCGGAATGAATTATGTTTGAAATTGTATTCTATTGTTTAAGGTTAAAATATTTCTTAATATTATTTTTGGATTGTTATAAAAAGGACAACCCAAAGGTTGGGAAACAACCCATCGTGTCTAGCTAGGCCGTGAGACTTGAACTCGCAACTAAAGTGGACAAGGGTGCATCACCTACCACTGGCCTACGTGATGTCCTGGTTTGTATAATGTAGTTTTTTTTAAATATTTTAAAAAATGAATTATAAATTAAATATTTTTGAAACCCTTTATGATTATGATAAATAGAATGTTTTTGAATTCTATTATCTTTTGGATTGAAAGATGAGTTTTTGGTAGGAATTAGTTGAAGGATGAAACTCTACTTGTCAAGTATATTTTTTTCACTTATTCTATGAAAAAATTAATTCCTAAACTTTAGGTAAGGGATCTTAAAAAAAATATTTCATCTTAATACCTTATGATTTTTTGAACAGATGATATTTTAAATCATCATAGATTGATGGCTTTGAGAACCACAATTTTACACTTGTTTGTGATTGATGATCTCAATCACTCCCTATAAATATTTATGTTTTTTTCTCTAATTATGGGTCTCAAATTTCCACCAATGTTCTCCTAACTGAGATCATAATTTGGTGGTGAGTTTTTTATTTCCCTTTCCCTCTTATTAAGACTAAAGTTTATTAACCTAATTTCCGATGTGGGTTTTCTACAAAGGTGTTTTTATATTTTTAACCTTTTATTTTCGAAGAACAATTTCAAATTGCAAGGATGTAATTAATTAATGGAATGGAGAATGTAACACCTCAAGATTTCATAGTACATTATCTCTTCACATTAGTTTAATAACTTGGGCTACACGCAACACCGAGTTCGAGCGCACCACGACTTACCAAACTAGCCGTTCAAAAAGCGGTTATGAATAGTATTAACTATATTTTGAATTTTATATACTCCATATAATTTTAACATCAATATTATTATTTTCTTAGACATAATATAAGAACAAATTCAATTTTTCAGATAAAGGAAGTATTTTTCAGAAAATGCAATTTTACGGCCTTTTAATGGAAAACCATTTTTAAATCCAATATTTGACACCTTTATATATTAAATTTGAAAAAATATACTTCTTCTTTATAATTTAGACGTAAAAATTTAGTTTTTGATAAATTTTTTGTGTTTTTTGATAACTTTCATATTTTGGTGAATTGTGAAAAATACTAAATTTTAATTGAAAACAACTTTTTTAACCAAAATAATTTATAGTGTTAAATTATACATTTTAATGGTTTTTAAGTATATTTAGATTATATTTTTATCATTAAATACAATTTAGGTCACTATAAGTAATTTCACAATTAAATTGGACATAAACACATGTCAATCTTTTGGTAGTTTTTACTTTTTAAAACCCCACTTTTTGGTTTTCACAAAGGGAATTAATTTTAAATTAATTAATTCAACTTCTATGTTGTGAATTTTATAAAATAGACTTAATTTTTGAATTTGTAATATCAAAATTATCTTAGGGTTAGTTTTTGGTATTTTTCTGAACACTTTCAATTTTTGATGAATAGTGAAAAACACTACGTTATTGTTTAAAACCAACTTTTTATTTAAATAATTATTTATTTTATTTAAATTTATTTTATGTAAAAATATATACATAATACATATATAATTTTAATTTAATTTATTAGAGTAATTTTATAATAAAATTATATGTATAAAATTTTATTGAACTTTCTAACGTCTTTTACTCACCTTCTAGGCACATTTACAAATTTGCATAAAACGTAATTTTACCACTACTGTAAGTTGAATTTAAAAAATATAAGAAACACAGTTGAAATTAGTAAGTAAAATTTGGTTCAATATGATGAAAATAATTTTTTTTGAATAGTAACTTTTGAATTTTATTTACCACGGTTAAAAGTAAATAGGGTAATTAAATGTAAAAATGATATTATAATTAACCTAACACATTTCCTAATTCTATTTGATATGTGTATTTCAACCAAAATTAACCTTAGGAATAAAAAAAATATTCTTTTGCTCTATTTGGATTAGATTAGGACATTTATTATTATTTTATTCAAAGAATAGTTAAAAGTGTTAAATTCAAAGTTTAATAACTATACCATTTTTAATATAGGGTTATACATAAGATAATTTAGACTATAAATTTTAATTAGAAATATAAAACTATTTAATACATAATGATATTTTATTTATATTTTTTAGACATTGAATAATTAAATTTATTTTTGACACAATGATGATGCAATAATTACCTTATTAATGAATGATTAAAATAATTGATATTATAAATATCAAAATAAATGTAAATTGAAACATTTTATGCCATCCATGAATTTTACATGTGAATGTGACATGTTAGGGTTGATTTAATGTTTTTTTTCTAAGTAATCAACTTTTTATGACTTTCACAAAAACCAAATACTAAATAGTGTCAAAATTGACATAATTGAGTTTTTAAAAAAAATAAAATATTATTAACTGATATAATATTCCTAAAAATCTAATATTCGGTCAAAGGACTTATATAATAATATATATGTAATTAATGAACCACTATAGGTTATCTTATATTTTTATAGTAATTTTATTAACCATTTATTATAATAATACAAGAATACATGGTAAACGTTAAACTATTTAACTGAGAGTTAAATCTAAAAGATAAGTTTAATATGGTGACCTAAACCTATCTAAAATCTATTTTTTGAGAGGTTTTAGACCCATCACCACCTTATCCATGAAATAAATTGTTTTTGAACCATTATAAACCGAATATTATTGTATAATAAAATAATATTTTAAGCTTTTCCTAAAGTGACCCTCACCTCTCTTATAAAAGGGTACTTCTCCTTATCTCAAAATCACACCTCCAAAGCAATTTTTCTCATCCAAAACCTACACAAATATCCTCCCAACTACCTTCACTTCAATATAGAGGCCTTACATTGATCATAAATCCAACCTAATGATCTCTTTTTATCATATCAAAAAGAAGCACCTAAAGAAGATGTAATTATTTCATCACCTCTTTCAAAGTTCTTTTCTTCTTCTACTTCCTATTTATTTTTTGTTTGCATACCAAAATAATAAATCCATTACATTATAATATTTTGATGTTATTATATATATGGTACAACCGTATTCGTTATTCTATCCATCCTATGAACAAAAAATTCATCATACGTGCGTACGTATGGCTTACCGTCTCCACGTCGTGGTGTAGTTTGTTATTCAACACTTCATTATTTGGATGGGTATAAGAATGAGTATAATTGATTTAAATAATAAAAATAACATGTTAATGATTTTTTATAATTAATATACTATCCAATTACATACAATTTTATCATTAAGTAAATGATATTTTTGCTCATCCGTACGTACGACTTACCATCTCCACGACGTGATGCGATTCATTTCCACATTCTCTATTAAACAATGATTATAAAAATATATATTATTAATAAGTATGTAATATATTACATATTAATGATACTTTAAATATATATATATATATATTTACATATATCATAATCACTTACTTCCATTCAATACGATAAGAAAACGGAAACAACGTCCATGCGTACGTACGGACTACCTTCTCCATAAATAGTGTTTCTATTTCATATATATATCTATTATAAATATTTATATTCTAAATATATATGATATATAAATCATTTTTTATATTCTTGAAGTATTTAAATCATGATCTAAGTAATACGATCAAGAATAACTAGTTAAAACACATACGATAAAGAAAGCGGTTATTACCCATAATGTTTCATTATCATGGAAATTGTTATTGGATAGTATAAAGTCATAAATGAATCATGTATGATATAATAAATATGAATAAGGTTTTTTTAAAATTTAATAACATATTTTGGTCATTATACACGAGTTTAAACTTACCCTTGACTAAAGGAAAGTACAAGGTAAGGTTTAATTCCTCAATCTCATTATTATCCGAGATTGTTTATGTGTAAGTATTTACCGGGACATATTTATTATCCATATACATGTTAGATAAATGAGTTTTAAAAAAGGATTATTTTTAAGGGAATCTTAAACTAAAACATAATTTTAATGGTTTAAATATTTATTCTTCTAAATCATTCTCATTAATGTACATGATTTCAAAATGGTTTTTAAAAGATTTATTTATATGGACATGAATATTTTAAAATGTTAATTATTTTCACAAGTTTCAAAGTTGTATGGGAAAATTTGATTAAAAAATGTCTTTTACATGTCTTCTTTTATAAATTGTATTAATTTTAAATGTTTTCATGAAAAAGGTATATTTCTCTCAAAGAGTTTTACTAATCGTTTTCAACTATGTCAACATCCTTTTTGGATATTATTATTGATTGAGGTTGATTTATTATAAATAATATCTTCAATATTGTATTTAATGAGTTATTGACTGTGAATGTGCTATTTTTATACCATTCGTGATTTATGGTTAAAGTATTGACATTTCATATGCTAGTTTTAATACGATTTTTTATGTTATGTTTCAACATTTTCATATGAGGAATGCATTGGACTTAATAAGTGATGGGTGGAGCCTGCTATAGATCCTCAATGCATCGGTAGGTCTCATGATACAAACTATTCTCTTGGCACAAGGCCTTAACAAAACCTTTATTTGTAGTCTTGGCACGAGGCCTTGACTATGTGGTTATGATGTCCGTCATTATGCATTCCCTTGTTATGAAATTAGTTATTACATGTGGTTATTAGACTAGTAGATTATCCATGTGCATATTTATATGGTAATGTTTGATTTATTTTTTCCATATTATGTTCAATATTTTTTTTAAAATGATTTTGTTTTTATTACACATCTTTCCTTAAAATTTTATAGTTTCTGCTATATTATTTACTCGTACTGAGCATCTGAGATCACCCTTTTCTATGTTTTATTTTTCCCAGGATGCGAAGAAGTATATTATGACTGACTTGCAGGGATAAGATAAGGGATATGAGTGTGTTCAAAGGATACATAATGTTGTTGTTTTAATTTTATAATATAATGTAAAAATTGTGTATGTATCTAGTAATTCTAAGGCTACTAAACTGATCGGTCCTTCAGGACTTGATTCCTTGTAATAATGCCAATGTTATGCAATAATTAACCGACTATGGGTAACTAGGGTCGGGGTGTTGCCGAACTACTTGCTCAGGAGTATGAAATGTTACAAGTGTGGAAGATATTTCCATATTTCTCAAAGTTTTTGTAGTGAGGTGAAGCCTCTAAACTTCTCAAGACTAACGAAAAAGGGAATATGGTGCAGTCCCATCCCAATGTTCAATACTTTAAGTGTGTAAAACATGGGAACTTTTCCAATCGTTTTTGAAATATAAAGATAGTAGATGGGAATCACCATAAACCTCATCATTGGACAAGGGATAAAGTTCATGTTTTTTCTATCAAGATAGTTTAATTTGAATCTCCAAATGATGTGGTGGAAGGTACTCTCATTATTCTCTCAAATCTAGAAAGTACTTTGTTTCATTCTAGTTCTATGCATTCATTTATTTCCTCTAAGTTTTCGAGGAATATAGAATCAATCCCTGAACTTCTAGATGTAGAGTTATCAGTCAATAATCATATAGGTATTATCCATGAATCAATAGTGTATATAAACTCTAGTATTTACTTTGGTGATAATAATCTCATTTCAAATCTAGTAGTCATTCCCATGCTAGAATTCAACATTACACTAGGGATGGACTAGCTCTCAAAGTATAATGATAAAATAAACAAAATAATCAAGGAAATATTAGTATTCTTGAATAGAAAACCAATAGTTATTTTCAAAGGAGATATATATTGACTTGATTTTTGTATATAAGAACCTCTCATAGCTTTCTTTATGGAAATGATTGGTGAATATGAAGAAGAAAGTGAAAGTATATGAATAGAGAATGTCCACATAGTTTAGTAATACATTAACGTATTTCTTAAGGAGTTACTTGGACCTCCCCTAGAAAGAGAGGTAGAGTTCTCCATTTAACTCATTCCTGGATCCAAACAGATATCAAAGACCCTATTTAGAATGTAAAATGTATATTTGGAAGAATTAAAGAAACAACTCCATGATCTTTTGTAGAAGGGGTTTATCTGGCCAAGTGTGTCTCCTTGGGTATAACCTATTCTCTTTTTTAAGAATAAGTTTGGATAATTATGTTTATTTATTAATTATAGATAACTTAACAGGATCATAGTGAAGAAAAAGTACCCTCTTCCAAGAATTGATGATTTATTTGACCAGCTTCATGGGTTCTTCTCCATGATTGATCTTCGATCTGGTTATCATCAATTGAGGGTGAAGAAAAAAGATATTTCAAAGACCACCTTCTGATCAAAATATTGGCATTATGAGTTTGTTGTTATGCCCTTCAGATTTACTAATACTCCTATTTTTATGGATTTTATGAATAGTGTATTTAAATACTATCTTGATAACTTTGCGGTAATTTTTATTAATTATATTCTGATATATTCTAAAAGTCATGAGGAGTATGAGGATCATATAAGGGTTATATTTCAAACTCTGAGGAAGGAGAGGCTATTTTTAAAGTTCATAAAATGTGAATTTTGGTTACAATAAGTTGATTTTGTGGGGAACATTGTAACCAATGAAGGGATTTCAATTGATCCTATGAATACAAAGGTTGTGGAGGAGTGGCCTCATCCTACAATAATAACTAAGATTCATAGTTTACTTGGTATGGAAGGATATTATAGGAGGTTTGTGAAAAACATTTCATGACATTCTAATCCACTAACCAAGTTAACTAAAAAAGGGTTCAATTTCATCTATACAAAGGAGTGTGAAGAAAGTTTTCAAAATACAAAGAAGAGATTGGTTACTAAAATCATGTTAACTCTACCCTCTATCGAAGAATGATTCATTATTTTTAATGATGATTCTATGAAAGGGATTGGGTGATTCCTCATGAAAAATGAAAAGGTGATTGATTATGCATCTCGATAGTTGAAGCCTCATGAGAAGAACTATTGTATGCATGACTTGGAGATGGATGTGGTTGTTTTTTCTCTAAATATATGGAGAAACTATCTTTATGGGGATAAATGTGATATATAAACATACCATCAAAGTTTGAATTATACTTTTTCACAAAAGTAATTGAACATGAGACAAAGGAGATGGTTTAAACTCCTTAAATAATATGATTCCTCAATTCATTATCATTCTGGAAGAGAAAACAAAGTCACTGATTCATTAAGTAGGAAGGAATCTGTTATTCTAGAAATTATGAGGACTCAAGGAGATTCTTTGATCAAAGACCTAGTAAAACTAGACATGGGAATCATAAGGTAAGATACATCATCTACCCTATCCCAAATGATTTCTCAACCATCATTACTATATAAGATCAAGAAATCTCAAAGAAAATATCCAATGTTATATAAGAAGACAAAGTCAGTAAAGAATGGTAAGTTTCCTAAGTTCAATGTTGATCAAGAAGGTGTACTGAAATGTTTTACAAGGCTATGCATTCTATATATTCTATAAATAAAGAAGGAGTTGATGGATGAAGCTCATATCTCTATTTTCTCTATATATTCTAGATACACTAAAATGTATAGGTACCTTCATGATCATTATTGGTGGGATAACAAGAAAATGTAGATTTTTTACTACACTAAAAGTTTCATAGTGTGTTAACAAGTGAAGGTAGAGTGAAAACTTCCTAAATGGGTATTAAAACCACTACTCATACTAGAATGGAAGTGGGAAAATATCATTATGGACTTTGTCACTGGTCTCATAAAAACATCTAAAGGAAACAATTTGATATGGGTTATAGTGTACTATCTCACCAAGACTTCCCATTTCATCGATATTCGGGAAGATTTCTCTCTTGACCAACTCACCAAGATTTATGTAAAGGAAGAGGTGAGGTTTCATAGAGTGCCACAATCTATCATTTCTAATCATGATACAAGGTTCGCATCAAAATTCTGGAGAAGTATTTAACATGCTATGAATACAAAATTGAATTTTAGTATGGCCTATCACCCTCAAATATATGGCTAATCAGAAAAGACTATTTATACACTAGAGTACATGTTGATAATATGCTCGATGGAATTTAAAGGTGGATGGGATAAACATCTTCCATTATTTCAGTTCTCATAAAATAACAACTTCCATTTGATTAGTCAAATAGAACCCTATTGATCTCTATATGGTAAGTGATATAGAAATCATACTTTTTGGGATAAAGTCAGTGGGGGGAAGATTCTTGGTCCTGGTCATTTGAAAGATATGAAAAAAAGGTTCATGTCATCCAAAAACACATAAAGGTTTCTCAAATCCAGTAGAAGAGTTATGCTGACAACTAACGAAGGGACTTAGAGTTTGATGTTGGAGAAAAATTATTCCTTATAATTTATCCTTCTAAGAGAGTCATGATGTTTGGTAAGAAAGGTAATTTCATCCCTGGGTATATTTTCCCCTATGAAATCCTTAATTTCATAGGAGTAGTGACCTATCGGCTTTCACTTACTCCAAATCTAGCTCAATTTCATGATATTTTCCATGTATTTATCTTGAGGAAGTACATACCTGACCCTTCACATGTACTAAATATAGAGTTGGTGCAACTAGAACATGACCACTCTTATGAGGAGTATTCAATGGAGATCTTGGACTATAGAGACAAGGTTCTACGCAATAATACTACCCACCTCGTTAAAGTGTTGTATAGAAACCAAAAATATGAAGAAGCCACATGGGAACCAGATGAAACAATGAGGAATAAATTCCCACACCTTTTCTCAAACAGGGGAATGATATGAAATTTTAGGGATGAAATTTCTTAAGGGGAATAATTTAATGACCTAAACTTTTTGAATGATAATTTTTTCTATAAATTGTGTGTTATATTATTTTGTACTAAAAAAACTATATCACTTTAATAATGAAGTGAGTGTAAATTGAAATGTGACTATTAGGTTTTGCCCATTACATGACTATTGGTCAATATGACCATTGTAAACAATACTATTAATAATAATTTTAACATTCTAATTATTGTTTATATGTAGAAATAAAAAAGGAAAATTAATATAGAAAGAAGAGTTGATGGCCTCATTCAGCAAAGTCATGTCATACTAAGCCCTGTTTTTGAGCTTGTAAGGGAGTTATCATCATTGGGATTCTCTATTTACCAAGACCAAGACAATCTTTAATATGTTAAGCTTGAACAAAATAATTTATGGGAGAAGTTCAAGTTACTAGAAATTACCACTCGGGTGATGTTATCTGAGTCGCCCTAAGAATCTATCATCATCTCATACCTTACCCTTAAGTTGTATATAGGTGTTATAAGGGGTTATGTGTCACATTATTAGTTACTTAATGTATAATACCTTTGTATAAATAAAATTTGTGTTCCATCATTTCTATCTTTAGTTTATTTTTTCTTAAAAATTTGACGAATTTGATAAATTGATTTTTCAGACATAAATTTTAATTTTTAGAAAAAATATAATTATTATAATAAACTAATTTATTTGTAATAATTTTTATTTTAGATAAATAGTATTATTAAAATACTCTTATTTAAATTTAAATGAGAAACTAATTTTATTTTTTTAAGTGCCAAACATTTTACTATGCATTTTACTATTCATTTTCTAACTGCTGTTATTTTTCATAAATAAGAATATTTATATTTAAAAGTTAAATTTATGATACATAGATGATTTTTATGATAAAATAAACATCATTTTTTAAATTATCACATCATAATTAGGTTAGGGTAAATTTATGATAATTTTCTAAAATATTTTGGTTTTCAGTGAATAGTAAAAATATAGTTTTGAGTTTTCGGTGTGTTTAATGGCATAATAATGATCTATTATGTAATATATAATTTTGGTCTACTTGTTTTGGATTATAATAAAATAATAGGTTTCCCAAGTGTCCAATACCAAGGGAAAATACCATGGTCAAGCCCATGGTTTTGAATTTGCCACTACCTAAATGTCCAAGGAAATTAATAAACAAATCCTCCCGTTTTTCTATAAACACCCACTAATTTATCCATTATCATTCATTTACAATTCATCCTACATGAATCTATGATAATTTTATATCCAAATGAGTCCTCTTAATGTTTCCTCAATCCCCCAAAGTCCCAATCTTTGAGTTTTATGAGTTACTATTTAAGGTAAGGGAAATATCAACATCTCTTTTCCTTTCAAGTTCCCTTTTAATGTGGTATGTCATTAAAATTTACATACTATGTTATTATTTTTATTTTATTATATTAATTTAATTTATTAATCATATTTTATTAATGAAATACCGTTTTACCCCCTCTTTTTAATGTTTTCTAAAACCAATTTTATACCTATTATGCTGCGAGATTTTCTTCTCAAAATTTCTATCTTTTTCTCAAGAAGTTATCTTATTTTATTTTGTGAGTACCCAAATATATTTATTTTATAGGATTATTCTCATATATTTTAAAATGGTCTATTTTATTTTCGGATTAACATACATGAAACCCACCTTCCTTTTTTTGGGTTAATAATGATATAAAGATCTTGTCTTTAAGAACCTTTTTAAAACATCATGATTTTGATATGAACCTCATTTATTTTATTCTCCATAGATTATTTCTAAAAAAATTTATTATGATCTATGTGTATCACATTAATTTATACATATTATGTTTGAACCCTGATATAACTCTAATGTATTGGGTAAAGAATTTAATCTCTAGATATGACATGTTTTGTGATAGCTTGGTGAATAACCTTGGTGATGTTTATGAAACCTTTGTGATATGATTTTGAATAACTCAATTAAATGTTGTAAGCACATTTAAATGTTATGAATCAGGTTATATTACTATTATATGTCTCTTTTACTTAGATAATTCCTTTATTATATTCCTCGCATTTTTTTAAATATTTCTCATAGATCACATATAAATTGTTTCTCTTATTTTTCCTTATCGGGCCTTCTGCTCACCATTTCCTTTGATGTTTTTCCCCAAATTATGAGATGCATTAAATATATTTAGGATGAACCTATGATGAATTATTTTATGTTTATTATAATAATTTTTAATTTATCATGTATTATGTACCTTATTTCTATGAAACTAAACTTTAAATGATCCTTTATTTATACAATGTAATGAAAAGTTATATAATAAAAAGGAAGGATGTCATAGATAGAAACTTTGAGCTATTAACAACCATTGCCTAATTATATTGTATTTCTTGGACATATCCTTCACAAGGCTCAGTCCCAGCAATGAGGTCTCACCCACCTCATCCCAATACAAAGGCAACTGACAAAATCAGCCATAAAGCACCTCAGAAGGGGCCATTCAAATCGAGGATTCGTAACTATTATTATATGAAAAATCAACCAATCCAAAATTGATGTCCCATGAACCTCCAAAATCTAATACACATACTTGGATCATGTCTTCCAATATTTTATTTTCCCGCTCTGTCTAACCCTCCTTTTGAGGATGGTATATCATACTCAACTTGATCTAGGACCCCATCACCTTCTGGAGGCCTTCCCAAAACCATGAGGTAAAATTGGTGTGCCTATTAGAAACAATTTTTTATGTCACACCATAGAGACTCACAACTTCTTGAACATAAAACTAATCAAACTCATTCACTTTGGCTGAATCCCTAATTAGAATAAAATGGGTTGATTTGTTCATAAGGTCAATCACTAACCAAAATGGAATTCCTCCAATGTGGTGTATGAGGTAATACAAAAATAAAATCCATGGTGATATAATCCAACTTTCATGTAGGAATGGATAGATATTGAAGAAAACTAGAGGTCCTTTGGTGATCTTCTTTAACTTACCGACACATGTAACACCTCAATACATAGTCAGCTATATCTCACCTCATACATGTCCACCAGAACTATCGATGCATGTCATAGTACATCTTGGTAGCACCAGGATGAACGACCCACTAAGACTAGTGGATATATTGTATCACCATATTCCTCAATGATATTGGCACCATGACGTGAGCCTTGATGTATAAAACACCCTCTGGAGACGACAACCATTCACAAGTCACCTCCCTACCATTAAGAAACTACATAGAATCTTATCATAACTCATCACCAAGCTTCTCACACTGAATCAATTCTATAAGGGAAGGTGTCGGCAGAAAAGTAGCCAAGAACAAACCTCCATTGTTTTCCTAGTTCTCAAGATGAATCTAGGTGAAAAGACTCATCAACATCCACTCATCATTGTACTATTTCAAATATCAAACCGAATCTTTCACACTTAAAAGATATGAAACCAAATTTATTTTACCTAGGGTATAAACTATATCAAAATATAACCCCTAAAGGTACACAACCCAATGATGCTGCCTTAAATTTAGGTCTTTCTAGGAGAGAATTTAGGCCAAGATTTTATGATCTGAATAAACGAAAACTTTTCCTAAAAATATAATCATTCCACATATTCCAGGCACGAATCACCGCTACCAATTCTAGGTCATGTATTGGGTAATTATTTTCATATGGTCATAGTTTTAAATAATCATACACCACCACATGGTTATCCTGCATAAGCACACACCCAAAACTCATGCCTAAGGCATCACAATATACCACATATCCCTTTCCAGAATTTAAAAAGATCAAAATAGGGGTTGTGGTCGGCCACCACTTAAGCTCATTGAAGGATGATTAAAACTCTAAGCTCCATTAAAACATCATTCCCTTATAGGTGATCATCTTCATGGAAAAAGTAGGCTGAGATAAATCCTAAAAACCCACCTGTAACACTCTATCAAGCCTAAAAAACATCTGATTTTAGACACATTATTTTGTTGTTCCCATGACATCACTACACTGATCTTATTAGGGTCCACTAAGACCCCTTTTTTTGAGATCACATGTCCCGTAAACTTCACCTCGCTAATCCAGAAGGTGAACTTAGAAAAAATTTATATATATGATGATCCCTAAGGGTTCCTAGAACAATTCTCAAATGCCGCTCATGCTCCTTCTTGGTATCAAAATAGACTAGTATTTCATCCAAAAATACCAAGACAAACGAATCAAGATACGAATAGAACACTCTATTCATAATTTCTATAAAGATTGTTGGAGAATTTTTCAACCTGAAAGGCATGATCTAGTACTCAAAATTGGTATACCTACTTTGGAAAAAAAAATTAGAACATCTGCCTCTCTAACTCTAACTTGGTGATACCTAGAATGAAAATCAATCTTGGATAACCACCATTCCCCCTTAATATGATCAAAAAGGTTGTGAATATGGGGAAAGGGTTACTTATTCTTGATCATTACCATCTTCCTCTTTTGGTAATCAATGAAAAACCAGAGATATCAATCAGCCTTCTTCAAAAACAAAACTAGGGCATCACAAGGTGAGATTC
This sequence comes from Viscum album, assembly GCA_963277665.1. NCBI lineage: Eukaryota > Viridiplantae > Streptophyta > Magnoliopsida > Santalales > Viscaceae > Viscum > Viscum album. Next base: position 35,342,234 of record OY728157.1, on the reverse strand, counting down.
TCAGGTGAATTAATCCTTCAAATTCCAAATCATCCATTTGCACCTTTAATTCCCTCAACTAGGTGGGTCCATAAGGTATGAGGGAAGAGATATCAACTGCATTCCTATTTCCAAATCTATGGAGAACTCCGCACCCCGCTCTGGAGAATAAGATGAGAAATCCTCTAGAAAAATCTCTGGGAACTCATCCACCACATGAGTTATTTCACTCTCAAAAGAACCATCATCATTCTCCAATGCGAGCGATGATATCTGAAATATGAGTTTTCCAAATTTTGGAAGTGTAGGTACAACTCATTTTAATTGAGGATCTTATTCACTATGAAAAACATGGTTTCTTCCATTAGGGGGAAAAACTCACTTTTCACCAATAGAAACCAATTTACACATGAAATATCACCATATAATCCATACCAAGGATCACATCAAATAGGTCCATCTCTAAAACCAAAAAATCTAATTCCAGCTCAACCCTTAGCATGGTGAGTACACAAGATGGACACTTCAAACCCTACTCTTTCTTCTTACCAAGAAACATTACCAAATTCATCACATACAAAATTAGTTTGGTTGGAAACTTTAACACATCCACAAGGTGAGAAGAAATAAATGATACTGAGGTCCTAGTATCAAAGATAACAACAACTAAAGATGAAGTAATAAGAACGGTACCTCGAATTGTTGTTGGTTTTTCATCTAATTCCACTAGTGCCCAATCCACCGAATAAAGTTGTCTCATCTCATATTGATCCTGAGAATGACCACTAGCCTATAGCTCCACCCTAAAATGACTCTACCCAAAAGATGATCAATCCCTACCACCATGACCTCCAAAATGAGAACCCACTATCCTGGATGGTTCTGAATGGGATAACACCCCTTTTGAAGCTACAGATCCTTCACCACTCAGATATGGGTGCTCCACTTTTCAAAATCACTACAAGTGGACCATAATTATGCAATGGTGACAATGTATAAGTGGAGATGATAATGTAGATTGCATATTCCCTAATTTCCCACACTAATGGAACACAACTGACCCGGCATCAGAATCCACAGATGAATACAGTCAGAAAGGATAGCCTGAACTACCACCTCCCTTCTTCCCCTGCATGTCCCACTTCCTCTCCTTCTAAGATGATTTTCCACTACCTTGACCCACTGATAACACTAATTTAGGGAAACCAGTATTTCCACTACGATTGATCTCAACCATCATCTCATGATCATCCAACTCAACATAATTTTTTAGCTTGAACAAGAATACTTGAGATTGAATCTCTGGATGCAACCCCATCTCAAATTTTTTAGCCTTCATCTACTCATTGGAAACGATCTCATGTGCATAACAAACTAACTCTACGGTCACACAGAAAGTCTTAAGGGAGGATTTTTTCTATAAGAGGCAATAACCACAAGGAAACCCATCAAAATAGCCATTTTAAAAATTTCCATCAACAACAACAAAATCCAACACTATCATAAATTAAAAAATAACAAAATCCATCATAATAACAATCCAACCAAACCACTTCACCCCAAACCAGTGTCCATATATATTTTGTAGCATATATATCTCACCAGGAGGAGAAGTTAAACCAAATACCAACATCCCATGGGGAATCAAGTTTTGTCACGAGGTGTGTTGTCCAAAAACTCCACTCACAACCAAAACCTCAAGACCTTACAATACTAGCTCCAATCTATCCATACTCTATCCCCAAATAACTTCACCCAAAAAGACCATGAATTGTCTCCGATACTGTTTTTTCATGAACCAAGCTAAAGTTCCATCCAACCTGAAACCCAACTCAATCTGTGGCATGGCCTAATGAGTTTTCCCAATCCTCATAGGCTGGTAATTAGTTCTTGAGTATCAAAAACTTTCTTTGGTGATGATTTCACCCATTTATATAAACATGAACAACCAATAATAATAAAAATTACAATAATTGATAACCATAACCAAACTAGGTACAATAATTTTCAAATTCAAAGTTTACAAATTTAACCAAAAGTACTATAATGGAAAGCGAACAATAAAAATTTCCTAAAAACCTCCATGAAACAAGAAGGACATCACCCTCAAGCCACCCCCAACAACACCTGTAAGAAGTGGAACACTAGAAACCAAATCCACCATCACCACCATGACCCATCTTGCCTTTACCTAGTTCATACATAACAAAGTCTACATACACCCAAATCTATATGCAGGGTGTATGCCAAATCCCAGTAGGATTCCATTGAAAATAAAATATTCCATGTTATAAAATTATAGTAAAACTCAACATACACATTTCCATAAGAATATTTGAAACATTTCTAATAAAAAAATTTATGGAAAACTTCCACAAGTAATACTTTTTAATAAAACCCTTTTTCAAAAATAAACTTTATTGAAATAAAAATGTACACAAGGTCTACTATATGCCGACAAAAAACACTACAACACATAAGCATCATGTCACAAGATAGAACCATGGGAAAATCTGTATGTGTAACTAGTGAAAGTGGGACTCTATGAACCTCATACCTCAATGATCAAAATCCTCCAACTCAACTACCAATAGCATTCTCATCTGCAATCCATTAGAGGGGATCCCATCCCAAGGTCTAATGGTATCCATATCATAAACCAAAATCGATAGTGTTCCTATGTATGATCCACTAGAGGGGAACCCATTACAAGGTCTAGTGGTCTCCAATCAGATCACATGTTTAGTTTGTGTTGTAATCATCAATTCTGGTAGAGGAATCCAGGCCTCATCCACTTCCAGATCAACTAGCGTACAAGTTCTAGTTTTCCCACCTAGATACCTGAGATTCCCTTTTTACTCAAATTTCATTCCACACATCCCAGGAATCATCAATTTCACATACACAAGACAAGAATCATAATAACACAAGGAAATCACCACTTCCTAATTTTCACATTGATCCAATAATCAAAATCCACATGGAAACCACCATTTTCCATAAACAAAATCATTTTTAATTTCACATGCGCACTAAAAACATTTGGAAATATATTTCACACCACTTTCACAATTTATGAAACCCATTTGGAAATACATAAAGAATAACTCATATGAAACTCAACCATTTACATGGGTAAATCCCCTTTTCAAATTCATACTCACATCAAATTCATTTTATAACATGCTTTACATCACATTCCTAATTAAAATAAACATTTAAAGGTGCACAAAAAAGAATACAATAAGAAAAAAAACCCATTTCTCTAGAAAAATACACTTTCAATGCATTTTATCCTTTAAATCTCTTTGAAAACACATTTTTAACCTTACACCCAAGGTATAAAACATATTTAAGAAACAATTTTCTTAAAATATTATTCATATTAAACCTTCCCTTAGAAAACACCACATGTTCATATCAAAATTTTCTTTATAAAACTCATTTTCACCACATGTGAATATCAAACCTTTTCAAAAACATGATTCACACCACACAAATAATCCATATAACACATATAATCAACCAATAAATCATATCAAAATAATCAAATATTGTAAAACCATGGCATTGCCTATATCATACTTGGAAACATCCAGAAATCAATGAAAAACCATAATTTCACCACCACAAGACCCTATAAAGGCAAGATTGAATAATAACCATCATGATTTCACCCAACAAAACAAGATCAAACCATCTTTAGTTCAAATAACCCACTGTAAAATAAGAACTCAAGAAGGAGGGATGAAGATCCCTAAAAGAGAGATAAATCATGATAAATAGGATTACTTAAAGATTCCTTGATGTTCCCACACCAAAACTACCAAAGGATTGAGGATCAAGAGGTATAATAAATCTTAGAGTAGGCACCCATAGCTTCAAATACCAAATGGGGTGAAGGGGAGGTGTTTTAGGGTAAGAATAAAAGAGGGAAAGAATGAAAAATTTCTATTTTTTAATGAGTTGGACAAGTCGCATAGGTTTCCCACACATTTTTCCAAACTACGTAGCAACCATCCATCCCTCACTAACCAAGAGCCACTACCACATGGTTATCTCTCACAGTTTGACAAACTGTGTGGTCACCACTATCCAAAATGGAAATTGGTCATATTCTTACCTGGAGGAGTGTACATGGTTTCCCATAACCATGCACTAATCGTGCGCCACCTACTTTCAATCCCAAAATATTTAATTTTCTTCAAAAAAAACAATGGGAATCCCAAGGAAAAATTCAATATTTGAAATAAACATAAGAGTGCCTAAAAAATCAAGGATGTGATAGAGTATATTTTTTGTATGAGATGTGAAATTTTCTCATGAGGCAAAAACTTGTTTTTTTATGCACTGGATGAACCACTGATTATAGAACATGTAGTGTTATACACTATGTATCTAGTATACCAGAGGTGCATGGATCATATAGTAGTACCTACTACCTATGTTTGGTGAGATACCCGTCATTAGATCCTTTATACAATGATACATTTTTTATGAAATTCATTATAACTTATATGATTTGGGGTGTTTGTTCATGTTATTGATCATGTCATCGGTTAGAGCTCAACCAAGATGGGTTTTTTCCTCTCATATTATGCATATGACTTTTGGGTGATCAATTAATATATATTACAGAGTGTGTTTCCACACCTATATAATACATATGATGTGTTTATATATTCAGATACTAGGGATTTTTTGGTCAAACCTAGATAACAAATATGATGTGTTTATCTATTTAGATAAGGGGTATGTGATGTGCTCATATATAGAGGTGAATTAAATGTGATGTATTCATAAAATATATTAGTTTATACTCTAAAATTATAGAATGTATAAGTTTTATATATTGGATTGATATACTATATGCCCCATAGTCATTCGATGTCTTGGAAAAATGGAATGTATGAGAATGCATCTAGAATTACATGTGATTAGTGGACACAAATATAGAGATACATTTGTTTGATGGAGATCATGTCAGATCACTTTATATCTTGGGTAGTACTGATTTTTAAATAACACTTTTTGCATACATATATGGATCTGGTTATTCATATTTATTGTCAATTATATAAATTCCCATGGGATTACACATTGTGGTAGACTAAAAGGGGATTGAATGTGGCTTAGAGAGTTTATCTAAAAGTGTTTTAGATTTAATAAAAAAGATATTTGGATGTTTGTTCACAAGGTATTAAATATATTGTAATACAAGGTGAAATTAATGATACCTTTTCAAATGTTTTTTGAAGATATCCAAAGGATTTTTTGATATTACTTCACAAGTTATGGTATATTATACAATATAAGGTGAAATCGAATATAAGTCTTAAATGATTTAGTGAAAGCTATATATTGGAGAAAATATATTCCCCAAAAACATCATATATATATATATGATATATATGGTATAATATATGGTATGATATACCTAAATCAAAAAAAATATGATTTTTATATTGAAAAAATTATTTTTCATATGCATGTGATGAGTATTGTATTTTATAATTACATATCCAATCATAAGGCATGATTTTAGGTTTTCATTCCACTCCAATTCCTTAATTAAATTTTAGTATATTATTTAAAGGGGATCATTAATGGTTATTCAATCATTTCTTACATGTGATGCATGAAAATGTCATAACCCATGATTCAATTGTTTCATAAGGAGCATGTAAGGAGATTACATGATAATTCCTAGAAACTATGCTACATTATTTTCATGAATCATATGTGATGGTTTATTTGTAAATGTTATAATACTTATATTGAATCAAAATTTTAAGAGTTAAAAATCAATTTCAATCAACCAAAATAGTCATTTAAACAAGTGTTACATGGGATGTAATTAAAGGGATATTTTTTATCCATACATATGATACATGATCAAGATGAGGAATTAACTTATGCATTATGAAACATGAGTTAATTCATGCATCACCAATGAGAGTCCTTGAGGCTATATAAATACTAATTCCATGTGATGGTAGTGGGGGTGTGATCGTGCATGATGGTCAGCCTAAACACCCTAGCACTAAAACTTTCTTCCTCTATCCTTCTTTACGCCTAAGGTTTCATCACGCAATGTAGGATATAGGATCCCTCTCATATGAAGAGATATTTACCTCATCTAACTGATCTTTCCTAGATAGTAGATGTCATTTGGTTACCCTTCAATGATCTTCCTCAAACCCATGTGATGTAAAATAAGAAGTTGTAGTGGCATGATGATGTAAAGGTATGAATTTTCAATGTTCTTAATTTTTATTTTTATATAGATTTCATATATTCTAAGTATGGAGATATAGTTATTTGTTTCTATTCACTTCTGTTGGTTAAAAAATTGTTTTTTGCTCCCCTACGAAACCCATTTGTGAAAACATGATCTTGAATGTGATCTTAACATTATATTATAGGATAAAGAAAATTTCATTACCACTTACTAAAATTACACTATATGTTAACATAATGCATTTTTCATAGATCACAAGGTATGACTAGTGTGTATAGTAGAGTACAATACATCAAAACCCATGATTTTTTATGTTCCATGAGCTATGATATAGGTAATATTATAGGCTACAACTAAAATCTAGGTTTCATGAAAACATAAAATTATGTAATAATAAAAATAAAGCATATATCATAAAATAAACTAGGTTTCATAACATAGATGCAAAAGGTTTACACCACTGGTAACCTTTATATATCTATTTTCATAGCTGAAGTAACATTTAGGTATGAATTTTTTATACAATTGGATATAGAGTGATACATAAGGGTTATAAAAAACATAGGGGTTACTCATGCTAATATGCAAGGGCCCATGTATATAAGGGTTAGAATATAGATCCCTAAATATGTAAGAGTCTTCCCTTTACCATAATTGTGAAAAACATGATATGTAAAGGTCACCTTAAATCATACACTTATCATAAATAGTGATAGGGTTATCAATCATAAATTATGGATGATGGCGCTTAAATTTTTTAAGTGTTTTAGACCTATAAATAATATTTTATGATTCCACGTGTAATGTTACTCAATGAATAAGTGTTACTTAAGCTAAAATGTAAGGTTCAAGATGTATAAGAGTTACACCATGGAGAAATGAATATGTAAGAGTCTTTCCTTTTTCGAAATAATGAAAACCTCGATATATAAGGGTAAGCTTACACCAGATTCTTATTATACACAGCTATAGGGTTATCAATTATAAAATATGACTAATGGTCCTTAAATTTTTTAAGTTTCATAGTCTAATCAATCATATTTTATGATTCCCTGTATATTATTAAACACAATTTTAGAGAAAAATTGTTTTATTAATATTCAATTATGAATTAGATTACATGATTTATAAAATGTTATAAATTATTATAAAAGTTATTTTGGGATATTTATTAATTTATAAAATTATTTATAAATTAATTAATTATAAAATGTTCATAATAATGTAATAATTAAATATTCATTAATAGATATTTCATAATATTAAATAATAATTTGAAATGCCTTTTTCCAAATTATATTTCATGCTTTATGACATAGAAATAAAATTATTGGTGGGATTATAGTACTCAAGAAGGGATGAATTGAGTATCTATTCAAATTTCTGGTAAAAAAATTTCTTAAAAAGGTTCCCCAATAAAAATTAATATAGCCCAGTCAATCAAGGTAATACGGTTATACAATTTTTACTGTTCAAAGAACCTCTGAGAAGATTGATTAATTCTCTATAATATCAATAAAAGTTATTGATACTAATTTTTAAGTTATTATAATAGGACAAAAAAATAACTTATATCCAAGACTAACTATCAAAGTAAAATCTAGTGTTTTCTGAAATATACAGTAAATTAGAGAAAGACTAAATTAAAAGACATAGCAGATAAAAAAAGTGGTTCAGTCTCAATCCTAGACCTAATCCACTCTACTTGGTTATCACCTGCCACCAATCAGTTTATATTAATAAACTTGATACACACCCTAGATCAAGGTAAACAACAGTGCATAGGACTGTTCAGGTCACACAACCTCTTCTACTCTTCTTCATGGGTATAAACTACCAGGTCACACAAGGACCTCTTACATATTTATTCATGGGAGTAAACATATATAAAAAGATATGAGAGGAAGGATATCTTTTATCCTTCAGTTTAGTACATGAGATGGTGTATGTTTTAATATAGATATATACACACTATTTGAAAAATAAAAATAGTACACAACAGAGAAAAGATGATGATATATGGTTAGAAGTTCACTAAGTGTTTTTCTATGCATCTCTGGACTTGTAGGATGAGGCAGATGCAAGTATCGATTCCTCTTGTGAAAAACAGAGTATCATAAGTCTACCAGTTCAAAGGTGTAGGCTGTCTAGCTCATTTTATTCTTGAATATGGTACTAAAAAGATGTTTTTGGATCTGACCTATGGTATCCTAGCCTTTGGAATCAATATTTATTTGTGTGTTATTTAGTTTTTTCTTGTTTCATGTATCAGTTCACTTTTCAAAATGATTTCATGTCTGGTCTTCTTCCTTTTTCTAGTGCCACGCTTTTGTTTTTATTACTGATTGTATGTATTAGAGTTGACAAGATGCATGTATTCTGCACCTCATACCTCGTACTATCATGTGACATGTCTAAAAATAAATATTAATTATGTCAAAGTATTTTAATGACTCAAATATGACTGTTAGAAATTAAATTCTTAATGAAAAAACAGATTAAAGAGAGGTGTCATATCTGGCCTAGAAATAGTGTCACTTGGAAATGGTGTCACCACGAAATGGTGCCTTATTATTTTCCATTTAGTGGTGAGACAGTCATGAATACATAGTTTTATTGAGATTAGGAACTGATAGCACAGATGAGGTGTTACAATCACGATTTCTAGTGCTTTTACAAATTTTAAACGGTGTCCTAGTGATGGTAGCAAGGAACTAGTGTCATAGACTTCATGAGATCTGAAACTAGTTATGGTGTCTGGGTCATGGTGTCTGGGTCATGGTGTCTGGGTCACAGTGTCCGGGTCATAGTGTCTGGGTCCTTTTCTAGAAAACCAGAACCGGTGGTAGACTCATGGTTTCTTAGACTTATCCAAATATATATAAATAGTATTAAGCAGTAATATTCATAGAATGAATTAGACTTAATAATTCATATAAGAAATCTTTATAGAAAAAAGTTAAATATAGTTTATAATAATCAAATAGTATTTAGTGTAATTTTATTTAAATCATAAATAGGCCAACCATCTCTGCACATGATTTGAGATAGATTAAATAGGATTAATAGGATTTTTGATCATTAAAACATGATTAAAACATGTGGAGTCCAATAAAATCCCCCTTTTTATGATCAAAAATAATATGAATTAACTATCTGTTCTTAGTGTGCTTTCTCTCCCTTAAGGCCTTAATGTTTTGTTCTCCTCCTTTTGGGATTATCAAAATGATTACAAGAAAGAAAGAGAATAAATGAAAGTAAACAAGAGAATAGACAACAACAGTTTGCATTGCATTAGATGGAAAAAGATGTGTCATTACAAGTAGTAGGAAAAAAATACGAAACATCCCTATCAAAATACAGGTTTCACTTTTCTTCAGCACTAGTTATCTTCTCTTTTCCCTTAGAAGCAGCATCAGAAGGATCCACAAGAGTAAAAGTAGAAGTTGAAGAAGGGAATGAGCCAGCTGTCAGAGAAGGAATAGGTAGGCCTTCAAAAATAGAAGGTTCTAAAGTGGGTTTGGTGGAAGAAATAAGCATGTTATGGGCAAGTATAAAAGGTATAATCTGGATCAGATCCTGAGATATAGACATTGAGGTAGAGTAAAAGGCATTGGATGTGAAAGGAGGTAAACCAGACCGCAAAGGGGAAGCTGCGAGAGCCACAATAGCAGTGCTCTGCACATGAATATAAGGCTTCAACAACTGAATGTAGTCAGTAATAATCTCACCACCATACTTCATTGCCTTCTTGAAATCATCTTTGTTCTCCATGAACTTGTCCAATTTATGAGTTAAGTATTATATCTTTTGAACTTGAGTCTTGAAGGCTTGAGTGACAGGAGGAATTTTCAGATTCTTTATAAGATATTTGAAATTATTGGTCATATCATGCTTAGAGAAAATCTTATTAAGGTAGAAATCCAATTTCTTAGTAATTTCTTCTTGAGAATCATTTTCAATATTTGAATTAATATTCACCAAATAAAGTAATTTTTCACTATTCTTGATAAATGTAGATAGACTCCCCTTGTCAAAACCAACGAACACTGAATGAAGTTCCTCCTTAACCACAGTTCTGAGAAGATCATTGTCAAAGGGTTGAGATGATTTTCCAGAGGCACTAGAGGCTGTAGCAGATAAAGTGGGGGACTTAATCTGATTGAGAACATTCTATAGACATCCATTATACTGATCATATAGTTTTTTGAGACCAACAACATGCTCACGCATCTCTTGGACTATCTTCTTGTTTCTCTCAGCCACTTTGTTAGCTAATGAAGTCAAGTTTGGTTGAATCAGAGGCAACTTTATGTGGAATATGACCACTAATAACCTCAATATAATGATAAATATAATATTTTCCTAATTTCTAGAGTTTTTTCATATCTTCAGCCATAGCTCGGAGAGACTTCACCTCATCACTCAATTGTTTGTTCTCAATACTAACCTCTTGTATTTTATGATGCATTTTTTCCTGAATCTTCCATATGATCTTCTCTAATAGAAAGGCATCATCTCTTTAAATTATATTTCTTACATAAGCGGGTTGGGTATTCATGAGCTTTTCAACTCCATCTAATAAAGTATCTCCAAAGGCTTTTAACTCACTTTGACTCACGAAAGTTGGAGGTTCTTGTAAAGGTTCAGGAACAGGAATTGAGACATTATTAGGTTCCTTGGTAGAGATTACCTATAGAGTAGAGACTAGTTTCAATTGAAACACAGTAGATAGGTCTGTGCCTTTAACTAAGGAATCCTAGGTATCATCCACATAAAATTATCTAGGGAACTTATATCAGGTATCCATGGTGCTATGATCAACAGGATTAGGAACTTCAACACTTTCTAGACAAGGGTTTTTCTACCCTTCAACAAGTTCATATCTCACAGGACTAAGAGATTCAGTTCCATGATCCGGTTCTAAAAGAACTTCTCCAATATTCTCACCCATGTATTTTCTAGCCAACTGGAATGCTTGTTCCATTATTTCCTTAGCAGAAAGAATAACATCAGGATTATCCTATTTCTCTAAATGTTCATCAACCACAGCTTATTTCTCAGGAGAAAGTTCTTTTTCTAGATGCTCCTCAAGAACAACCATTTCCCTTACATTAACAAGAAATTCTTTTCTTGAATCAGGTTCTTCTTCCAAATCAATACTCATTTTAGTAACAGGTGCTTCCTTCTCAACTATATTTTGTGGAACAGGTGGACTACTATCTTTTTTATCCAAGACAGTTTATTCTACTGGTGCAACAATTGCATCTTCTTTATCTTCAATAGGATAGTCAAAAATTTCATCTGGTTCCAAACTAGGATCAGATATGTTCTTAGTTCTTGAAGGATGCTCAACTAGATTAAAATTTTCATATAACCTTTTATTATCCTCCACCCAAGCCTTTTTATATGGATTCTAACTTATTTTCATCCTTTTGACTATAACCTTTGAGATATAGAATTCATATTCTTTGATGACTTCTTCATTTGGTCCAACCATTCCTTTAGCATAAAACATAGCATAAATTAACCTTGAGTAGAACAAGGAGGTATACTTTGAGGTTGTCATAATCAAATCACACATATGAAGTATAACATACTTTTACAGGTTAATCTTGTGTCCATTATTCATAAGATGTATCAAAAATAAATCTTGATATTTGAGGGTAGAAAAAACTCCCTTTCTTGGATTAATCATATTCTGAAAAAACTTATACTGTAATCTAGTTTCACCATCTAACTCAACCACAATAGATCTTATTTTCTTTTTATTTCCATTAAATCTTCCCAAGGCCTCTTCTAAAACAAAAAATATCACTAGGAGGAGGAGGAACTCTCTGGTAGTCCTCAAAAATAACTTTATGGGGTCTCCCTAGTAAGGTAGACCATAACCTTGAGGAAAATTTGAATATTTGGAAATTAATACATCTCATCATAACAAAACCATCTTCAGCATTGAAAGAAAACTAAACAAACTGATAAAACTGAGAAACAAGCTTTGGATAAATCATCATTTTCTCTTCTATGAAGAAATCCAACCATCCCTGCTCTATAAATACTTTCAAAACTAAATACTTACTTGACAAAAACCACTTAGGGTAGATTTCCTTTTCCGGTACCACAATTCTATCAAAAATATTCAGGTTCAATGGTCCTTCGGGCACTATCTTCAATACTCTTTTCACTTTCTTCTTAGATCTATGCTTATCAGGAGTTGATGAAGATGGGTGCTTCATTATGGAAATTCAACAAGGGATTCAAGAGATAGAGATATGAAGGGCTGAATTAGGTCTTACAGTTTGAGAGAGTAGAGCTCGAGTTAAGAAAATAGTAAAATACATTTGGTTTTTATCATTTAGGGATTTCAAGCATCAAAAATTCAAAAGCACGGGATGAATAAAATAATCAACACAGTGATATGGGTAATAAAATAAAAATAAAATGAAAACATGTCATTATTGTGAGACCGGAACAGGTCGTCATGGTGAGACCGGAACAGGTTTTCACGGTGTCATATTTACAGTGTGTCTACACATGGTGCGGCCATATTATTTGAGAGAATAAGTGCCAGAGAGTAATCGAGAGAAAGTAACTATGAGACCATAAATATAATATAGTAACTTCAAGAATGTAACTTTTAGGTCTATGAGAGTTATATAGTAATCTTAAGACAGTGACTTGTGAAACCATAAATCATGAAATAGTAAATTGTGAAATAGTAAGTTGTGAGATAGTAAATTTTGAAACAATACATTTTCTACTTGAGATTATTCATTATTAATTCATGTATGATGTAACCTATCCTTTTATAATTTAATGGTTTAGTGAATATATCAGCAAGAAGATATTCAGTTCTAATGAATTCCAAATTTATATCACCTTTTTGGTAATGGTCTCTCAAAAAGTGATGTCTTACGTCAATATGTTTTGTCCTAGAGTGTGAAACAAGATTTTTTGATATGTTAATAGCACTTGTATTGTCACAATTTATAGGTACATTCCTGAATTGATATCCATAATCTAGTAATGTTTGTTTCATCCAAAAAATTTTTGCACAACAACTACCAGCATCTATGTATTCAGCTTTGGCAGTAGATAATGCAATAGAGTTTTTTTCTTACTACACCATGATACTAGAGACTTGCCTAAAAGGTGAAATGTTCCAAAGGTGAATTTTCTATAAAACTTAAAACCACAAAAATCGGCATCAGAATAGCTAACTAACTCAAATGATTGTCCTCTAGGATAGAACATTCTTAGATTAGGTGTATTCTTGAGGTATTTGAAAATCATTTTTCCAGTATTTAAATGAGATTAATTATGGTTTTCTTGAAAATGAGCACACATACACATACTAAACATAATATCAGACCAGCTAGAAGTTAAGTAGAGTAAACTTCCAATCATTCCTCTATAATTGGTTTGATCAATAGATTTTCCATCTTCATCAAGATCCAATTTATAGGTATTACTCATTGGATTATCATTACTTTTAGTTCTATCCAAGACAAAACATTTCAGAAGATATTTAGTGTATTTTCTTTGATTTAAAATAATACCATTTTTATTTGGAAAAATTTGAAATCCAAGAAATAATTTTAGTTCACCCATTAAACTCATTTCAAATTCATATTTCATCATTTTAGAAAATTCAATACATAACGAATTTTTTGAAGATCTAAAAATAATAACATCTACATAAATTTGAACTAATAAAATATCATTGGAAATTCGTTTTATAAAAAGGTAGGATCATCTATAAATTTTTTAAAACCTTTAGAAATAATAAAAGTACTTAATCTATCATACCAAGATCTTAGAGCTTGCTTTAAACCATATAAATCTTTTGATAATTTGAAAACATGATTTGGAAAATGAGGATTTATGAAACCTGAGGGTTGTTCAAAAAAACATCATCATATATATACCCATTTAGGAATTAAATGTTGACATCCATTTGATTTAGTTTCAAATTCAGATATTCAACATAAGCAAGAAGGATTCTAATGGATTCAAGTATAGAAATAGGTGAAAAGGTCTCCTCATAGTTAATTACTTCTTCTTGACTATAGCCTTGGGCAACCAATCTATCCTTGTTTCTAACTATATTACCAGCTTCATCTACTTTATTTCTAGACACCCACTTAGTGCCTATGGTAAAAATGTATTTGGGTCTGTCAAAAATTTTCCAAACTTTGTTCCTTTCAAACTGATTAAGTTCTTCTTGCATAGACATCACCCAAAATTCATCATTGATAGCGTCCTTAATGTTTTTAGGTTCAATTTTTGATAAGATAACTTGATGTTCAACCTAGTTTCTAAGAGAATATCTAGTTTGAGTTACTTTATCTAAATCTCCTACAACAACATCTAAAGAATTGTTCTTAAGGGTTCTAACAGCTCTAGAAAAAGGGGGTCTAGTGATTTTAGGTTCTTCAATAGGTTTGGGTTCATTTTGACTTGAATCTTGAGAATTTCTAGAACTAGCCATTTTCACAGATTCCATTATAGGATGGTTAGAGGATTTAGCATTGATGTCCATATTTGATATATCATCCTCCAAGTTAACTAGAGTGGTCTTAGGATCATGTGGATACTACTCATCAAACTTTACATGGACATATTACTCCACACACTTAGTTCTTTTCTTAAACACTCTATAGGCTTTACTAGAGATTGAATATCCTAGAAAAATTTCTTCATCACTCTTGGATTCAAACTTGTCAATATTGTACTTAGTATTAAGGATATAGACTTTTCAACTAAATACTTTAAAGTATCTTGATTTGGGTTTTCTATTGTTCCATAACTCATATGGAGTTATTTTAAGAATAGGTCCAATCAACACTCTATTAATAATATAGAATGTTTTATTTATAGCTTCAGCCCAAAAATAAATAGGTAAGTCATATTCACTAATCATGGTTCTAGAAATTTCTTGTAAGGTCTTATTTCTTCTTTCTAAAACTCCATTTTGTTGAGGTGTTTTAGGGGTAGAGAAATTATGATTATATCCATTTCATGAGTAAAAGGATTAAAACTCTTGATTTTCAAACTCACATCCATGATCACTTCTTAAGGATTTAATTCTAAATCCACTAATATTTTCTACAGTTTTATAATATTTGGTGAAATGAGAGTAGTATTTACTTTTGTGAGCCAAAAATAAGGTCCAATTATATCTAAAAAAGTCATATACAAGAACTTAAACATAGTTCTAACCATTTAAACTAGAAACTCTAGATGGTCCAAACAAATCCATGTGAACCAACACGAGAGGTTGAGAAGTTAACACTTCTTTATTTGGTTTGAAGGAAATTTTGTGTTGCTTTCTCTTTTGATAAGGATTGCACACTTTATCATTTGGAAGCTCAAGTTTGGGTAGATCTTTGACTAAACTTTTTCTAGTTAACATTATAAGGGATTTAATATTGTAGTGCCCTAGTCTTATTATGCCAAATCCAAGACTCTTTGTGAAATACACTTAAACATGAATCATTTTGAGAAACTAAATAATGTAAGTTAATAGAATATAAATTTTCATTTCTTAATGCAGAAAATACTAATTTATTTTTAGAATTAAAAACATTTCAAGCATGATTTTAAAATTTAACATTAAATCCATCATCACATAGTTATGAAATACTAAGTAGATTATATTTCTGTGTATCAACAAAAAGTACTTTGGAAATTAAGACTGAGTTAGAGTTACTTATTTGGCCAAGGCCAATGATTTTTCCATTGGAATTGTCACCAAAGGTGACATGTCCACCATCAATTTTTATTAATTTATTGAATCATGAATATTCTCTTGTCATGTGTCTTGAACACCCACTATCCAAGTACCATAATATTTTACAGGAACTCTTTAAATAATTTTCCTACAAAATAGTCAAATAAAAATAGACTTTGGTACCCATATTTGTTTGGGTCTAGTAATATTAGTAAATAGTTCTTTAGGAACCCACATCTACCTCATAGGTTTCATATAACCATTATATAAAGTATTTGAGAAATAAACTCTATTTGGTCTAGATAATCTTGAAATAGTAGAGAGTGTATCATGATTTGAACTAGCAGAATGTTTTCCAAAACTAGGAATAAAGTTGTATGTTTCATATTTATAAACAAAATTGGTTTTTCCAAAAAAAAATACCATGTTGATAACCAATAACAGTAGTGTATTTAGGTGAAATCGGTTTACCTAGCATTTTTACCAAGGTATTTTTACCATTAGTAAACCTTTCAAGGTCCTTTTTCAATTTCTCATTATATAGATTTAGTTCATTGTTTTTTTTGAGTAATTGAACATTTTTTCATCTATCTATAGTAATTTCATATTTAACAGTTGAGGTAAGATCATACTATTTATTTAAATACTTGTATTTATCTTTTAGTTAAGTATATGTATCTTCAAGAATATTGAAATACTCAAAAATTTCTTCTTTAGACATATTTTTAAAATCACTTTCATCACCAAAATAATAGAAATTTTGTATAAGAGATTCCAATGCTACCTGAGATGTGTTTTTCATGAAACACATATTGTTTTTGTTATCCTATTCATCCTGTGAAGACTCTGAGTCACTTGAACTAACCTCAGAATCACTCTAAGTTGCTCTCATTTCCTTTTTATACTTTCTATATTTATCCTTATATTTCTTTTTATACTTGATCTTAGGACAGTCAGCCTTTACATGTCCCTTTCACTTACATTCATAACATACTATCTCATCAGACTTTTCATTTATTTTCCAATATTTATTCTAGCTTACCTTTTGATCATATCTTCCTTTGAATTTAGGATTTCTAAAAATTTACTTCCTTTTGTAAAATTTCTTAAACCTTTTAGATAATTGATCCATCTCCTCATAATTGTCAGGTGATGATTGTTCACTGCTGGAAATTTCTACAGAGACATGCAGTTTCTCCTTTTCTTTGTGTTTAGATGTGGTGGTCTTGAATGCCATAGATTTTCTTTTGGGTTCATCCTCCTCTTCCTTGTTGACTTTAATCTCCTCTTAATACATCATTAGTTTACCAATGAGTTCTTTTATAGGTAATTTGTTGATGTTGCATGACTCTCTGATAGATACATAGGTTCCTCTCCATCTATCAAGTAGGCATATGTGAATAATTATAATTTATTCTTTAGTAGTGACCTCTCTTACAGGAGAAATCATTATGTCAAAGATTTTATTGAACCTGCGATACATGTCAGAAATAGTCTCATTAGGCTTCATTTTACAGTTATCATATTTAATGGTATAAGTATTGAGTCTCATTTCTTTCACACTAGAAGTTCCTTTATGTGAAATAGAAAAAGTATCCCAAATTTCAGGGGTAGTTTTACAAGCATAATTTATGTTAAATTCCTCATCTCTTGAAGAGAAATATAAAGCATTCATGGGTTTGCAATTTTTATTATAAGCAGTCTTGGTTGGGTCATCCCAAGTAATTCTATTAGTAGAAGTAATATTATACTCATCTATAATTGAAGACCAAATTTTAAATCCCATACTTTTTAAATGCATTTTCATTTTAATTTTCCATTGGGAATAATTAGTTATATTGAAGAATTGTGGTTTGTTTGTTGTAGAACCATCCAGTATATTATCCATAATAAAGTAATACTTTTAAAGAGCTATAAATTTATAATTAATATAAATTTATAGATCTTTAAAGTACAACTAAAATCACAGTAGAATAGATTTTAAAAAAAAATAAAACAGAGTCTTAATAGGAATAACCTCCTCTGATACCAAATTTTGGTTGGGGTAGAGTAATAAAGAGGGGTGTGAATTGAATATCTATTGAAATTTCTTTAAAAAAGTTTTCTTAAAAAGGTTCCACAATAAAAATGAATATAGCCCAGTCAATCAAGATAGTATGGTTATAAAAGTTTGAATGTTCAAATAACCACTCATAAGATTGATCAATTATCAGTAATATCAATATGAGTTATTGATACTACTTTTAAAGCTATTCTAATAATACAAAACAATTTTAACTTTTATCTAAGACTAACTATCAAAGTAAAATATAGTGTTTTATGAAATATACAGTAAAGCAGAGAAATACTAAATTAAAAGACATAGCAGATAAAAGAAGGAGTTTAGTCTCCAGTCAAGACCTAATCCACTCCACTTGGTGATCACCTGCCACCAAGAAGTTTATATTAATAAACTTGATCCACACCCTGGATCGGGGTAAACAACAATTCACAAGACTGTCCAGGTCACACGACCTCTTCCACTATTCTTCGTGGGTATAAACTACCAGGTCACACAAGGACCTCTTCCACACTTATCAGTGAGAGTAAACAGATTTAAAATGATATGAGATGAACAATATCTTATGTCCTTCAGTTTAGTATAGGAGATAGTGTATGTTTTAAAACAGACACACACACACACACACTACTCAAAAGCTAAAAAATATCACACAACAGAGAAAAGATGATGAGATAAGCTTATAAGTTCTCTGAGTGTTATTCTACGGAACTCTAGACTTGTGGGATGAGGCAGAGGTAAGTATTGAGTCCTCTAGTGAAAAATATAGTATTTAAATTCTTCCAGTTCAAAGGTGTAGGTTGTCTAGCTTGTTTTCTCCATGAAGGTGGTACTGCAGAGTTGTTTTTGGATTTGATCTAAGGTATTCTAGCCTTTGGAATCGATATTGCTTCATGTGTTCTTCAGTTGTTTCTTATTGCATGTATCGGTTCACTTTTCAAAATGCTTGCATGTCTTCTCTTCTTCTTCTTTTCTAGTGACACGCTTTTCTTTTTATTATCAAGTGTATGTGTTGTAGATGATATGATGCATGTATTATGCACCTCGTACCTCATATTTTCAGGTGACATGTCTACAAAGAAATATTAATTATGTCAGTGCATTTAAATGACTCAAATATGATTGTTAGAAATTCAATTGAAAATGACAATACAGATTGAATAATGGTGTCATAGTCTATCTAGAAATGGTGTCACTTGGAAACGGTGTCACTACGAAATGGTTTCTTCTTCTTTGCCATTGAGCGGTGAGACATTCATGAAGTTGTAGTTGTATTGAGATCAGGAACCGGTAGCACAAATGTAGTGTTAGAATCATGGTGTTTGGTGCTTTTCCAAACTTCGAACGGTGTCTTAGTGATGGTAGTAAGGAACTAGTGTAATAGACTTCATGAGATCTGAGACTGGTTATGGTGTTTGGGTCATGGTGTCTGGGTCATAGTGTCTGGGTCACAGTGTTTGGGTCACGGTGTCTGGGTCACGGTGTCTGGGTCATAGTGTTTGGGTCACGGTGTCTGGGTCCTTTGTGAGAAAACCAGAACCGGTGGCAGACTCACAGTTTCTCAGACTTAGCCAAATATCTGTAAATATTCTTAAGTAGTAATATTCATAGAATGAATTATAATTAATCATTCATATAAGAAATTATTATAGAACAATGTTAAATATAGTTTACAATAATCAAAAAGGATTTATTGGAAGTTTATTTAAATCATAAAGAAACCAACCATCTATGAATTTTTCATGAATGATCATTTCATGTTTAAATAATAAATTAGTTATTTATTTCTTTATTTCCTTTTTTATTATTCATGAATATAATTTTTATATTATTTATGGTTGTATACTTTAGTTAAAAGTTGTAAAATTTCTTCTAGGGGTTATCATACACGCATCTAAGGTGTTACATGCTTAGTGTGATAATGGATTTAGTTTTCTTTTACCTTGACTATGGATTGTAATGGTTTATGAGCTTGAATAAAGTATTTAATTATGATTTTTATATATTAGGTTTTATAATTATGATGGAATTGAGATCTCCCATGAGTAAAGTATCTATGGGTAATGTATCTCTTGGTAGAGGAACTTTGGGTTAGACTTCCCACTAACCTAGAGGCTTATACCTTATTATAGAAAAGTGGGAGTTGAATACATTTAGATCCAGGATTACTCATGTGGAGATTGTTATTTTCATATGATTATAAAACTTTATATTAAATAATTTCATATAAATTATGCATAAGATGTATTTGGATATGTATGAATATAATTGAATTTTAATTTGGGTTAATAACAATAGCTATGAGTTTTGTAAAGAGTGAAACATCAATATGGTTTTAACATATTGGTTTGATGGAAGGAATAGGATTAAAAACTAAATCATTGGAAGAATAAATAAATAAAGGTTGTAACAATAGATAATATGTTGAGATTAAATCCTCTTCAAAAATACTAAGTGTTACATTCCTTATAAATAAAACACATGTCAAGACCTCAATCATTCAACTAGGTAGGTTCTACCATAACGGGTTGTCCATGAATTATTTGGTGTAAGTCATAGTAGAAATGGATAACCCTAAGATTTAGGTATCAAAATATCTTTATAATATTTAGATTATTATTATATAAGAAACCCTAAGAGTTAAGATACCAGAGGAATGGTGTTTATTTTATTCATATGATGGATTAGTTAAGTATTTTTACACTCAATCATCAAATAATCACATACAATATGATTGTGATTATTCTCTATCTAAATAAAAAATTGGTGATATTAATTTAATATTAGAATAATTACTAAATAAAATATATATTTTATCTTAGTAATTGATATACTAGATTTTAAATGGGTTTATCATTTTAGTAGGATCACATTTAATAAAAGTGCTTATTAAATGTTTATAAAACTTGATACTTGTCTGATAAAAGTTATTTTTTCATATTAATAGCATCATAATCATGAAACATTACTTTTAGATAAATCCTAAAAAATAAAAAAATTAATATAAGAGACTTCTTGGATTGGTACAAAAACTTTAGAAAAGTTATTACTTATTAAAATTCTATGTTTAGAACTAAAGTTCCCAAAGGTTTGTGTTGGTTGTATTTTTTTCAATGATCATTTCAAAATATATTTCTTGAATTGATGGAGTATTGGGTGGTTGATGAAGAATACACCCACAAGATAATATGAATATGTTTTATATACCTTGATAGGTAATGAATAGTAGAGTCGATGTCTTGAAATACATAGCTAGATAGATTATTAGTAGTATTTATTTATATCTAATGATTATTATGATGGTCTTCATGGAAAATAATTAAAAGTATTTAAGAAATGATAATAGTTTTTATATGAGAATGTTAATGGAGTTGATGTGCCTGTGTATATCAATAGAGTTGAAAGCTGACTATTGAACATGATGACGAATAACTTGTAATGTTTTGATTACAAAATATATTGAAGGAAGATAAATTTTGTTATTAGAGTTGTAATAAATATACAGACACTATACATGGAGTGTTTATAATTAATTCTACTAATTATAGTGATTAATAACCTTTTGGTGATGATTTTTGGAGTTTTGTTTAAAGATAAATTTGGAAGGGTAATGTAAATTCATGGAAACATTCCATAAGGAATACATACATTTCAAGTTACTTTGGAATGATGATTAAATTGATTTGAAATTATTATGATATTTTATAAAGTCATTTGAGTTGAATTGAATGATTTATAAGGCCTTGAAAAGTTTTGGAGATGTTCTAAATTTAATTTAATAATTCTTGTTTATTCATGTTTTGATTATTTTAACAAATTCATGAACCCTACATTAATCTACATATGGTTTTATGGAACATTGTAAGGTTGGATGAAAATCATCATATTGTTGAGACCGAATTCATGAGGTTCTAGGGACTTCATCAGGTTCATATAAATAAAATTATTAATGTTTTCCAAGTTCATTGGGTTATTTACTTTGAAAAAAAAAACTTCTTAGGGTTTATAAACATCATAATATTCATTTTTATAACTTAATAGGGATACTAATATTTATAATGTTTATCTATAAAACTTTTTAAGGTTTCAAGACTTTATAATGTTCAATAGAACATCATAAGGTTCTATTTTAATTCATAAAATTAACTTTAAGCTACATTACTTCATAAGTTTTATCCCCATACGGTTTAAATATGTAAGGATAACATCATCACAAGGTTAAAATACAAAAAAATTATAAGGCCCAAAAAATAATTCATAAGGTGTTACACTTAATAAAAAATATATAAATATTAATTCTGTATTTAATGAAGAATAATATCACATGATGAGACAAACTCAATGATTAAGAATAAATAAAAACTAATTTTATTAAATGAAAACATCATAAGATTATTCTAAATTAAAAATTCAATGATGATGATACTATTCCTTGGTGGGTTAAACATCCTAAATTGAATTATGATTCAATATGGTTGAGTTTGAGAATATTTTTTGAATAAATAATCTAATAAATGTTAAAATTGATATTCTAGGGAAGGGAAATATAATGATACCTAAGTTGAACTTTAATGATTCAAAAATTACAATGAGATTATAATTCATGAAAAACAATTAAGAGAATGGTCTTAATGGATTTGGAAATGAAGATAAAATAATAAATGTGATGAAATTTATGGTATTCTTCCCGAATCAAAATATCACAAATGGTTTTTGGATTCATGCAGATAATTGAGATGATTATGCTATGCAGAATCTATAAATTATAATTGAAGCTAAATTAAAATTTTAATTTTATATATGAGTGTCATGAATAAATTATCCATTTTGTAACTATATTTACTATATGGTTTTTATATAATTATTAATATTGTTTTAATGCATATATTTATAGAAATATTTATAAAAGAATAGTATCAAGCCTTATGAAAGAATGGATATGTGCTCTGAAGAGATAAAATGAGATTAAATGAGAAATTGTTTTTTTAATACTATTAGAGACAATTGGTTGACTCAAATATAATATCTTATGATTGAATGGATTCACCCGAGTGAAAAATTTGAGGAAATAAAATGAGATCTTAGGATCACACCCATGTGATATTGTCGATAAAAATTATAGGAGAATCATTGTACTAATTTTGATGAATATTTTCTATATTAAATATATAGAAAACATATTTTGTTGACCAAGGATATAAAATATTAAAAGAAGAATAGATACATGGGGACTATCATTAATAAGAATAAATTGTAGGAGAGAAAAAGAAAACCACATGAAAGAATCCTAAAATCTCTCCAATAAAAGTGAGGAGAAACTAATACATACCAGAATAATAAGATAATTAGTTTTATATAAAGGGGAATAATAAGAAGTCCTAAAATACCAAGTATTTTAAAATTCATAGAAATAATAAGAATAATAATTTATTAAGAATGATATATAGAGAGTATTACAGAATATTCATTGTAAGTTGATATCCTTGAAGTCTGGGCGATAGAATCTAGAAAATGAATTTTAAATAAGATCTGAGAGTAAGGTTGTGTTGTTGAGACTAAGTTTCATGTTTTTATTCTTGAAGTTTCATAGCTAGTCAATGACAATCTATTGAGGAAGTATATTAGTTTATTTAGATTTAGTTATATATCAATTAGATTGAAGATTTAATTCAAAAGGTTAAAATAAGTCTATAATACTATTTGGGAGACTAAATAATATGGGATACGGTATAAAGATATATTTACCTTCATTATATAGTGAAGAATCTATATGTAATATGGTGAGAATGAGTTCATGATGAAACCTTCCCAAAACCATATATAATTGATGATATGATTATAGTGGAAACTTTATGTATCAGATGAAACCAAACACAACAATTATGTATCCACCCACATTATGGGTGAACCGTGCAAAAATTCCATTTTTTTTATCACTTATATTTTTTGTATTATATGTGGTATGTGTGATGGGTAAATATTAAAAATTATCCACTTATATCTTATCTAGAAACATAGTTTCAAAGACTAAATGGTGTAAAAGTTTATGAAAACTTTTTGAATTTGGTAAAAGTTAACAACACTTGATCCACCCCCCCCCCCCCACTTATATGTCTACACCTAATCTTAAGTAAATTTTAATTGGTATTAGAATTAACCAATTTTCCTATGGTTGGATCTATTTTGAGACACAACTATTTTTATTCGAATATATGAAGTGTATATTTGAATATTTTTTAGAATAATCCCATATGGGAAATTATATTTCCATCCCTGATAATGTAAAAATAGGATTTTCTTTCAAGCCTCTAAGAAACAAAAAAGAAAATAGAGGAAAATAAGCAGATAAAATCTTAAAAATAAAATGATTATCAACAAATAACTGAAGGAAATTGGAGTGGTACTTTTTTTATAAATATTTTGATTTTGATTCTTCATAATAATAAATTTCATGTTGTGAATAATGTGAAGATTATGTACATGATAATTCACTTAGATATTTTTACTCTGAAATCAAATATTTTCTTTAAATGGCCCCTATTTAAGTAATAAAATATATAATTACAAACATTAAGTATCTAAAAGATAATTTATCACAATTTCAATCAAAATTTCATGCAATGGAATATGTATTAGATAAAAAGGTAAGTAGTTGTATCACTCTCACAAAATAATTTAAAGTAAATGATAAATAAATGTAACATTGAAATAAATGAATTTATTTGGTTGAATAAGGAATATAAAGGATAATGTTTTAGAAGAATATAATAATAAAATTTATTTGTACATTGGATAAGATATATAGAACATCCATGGATTTAAAAGACTCCCAACTAGATGTAAAAGCAAAGAGAATAAAATAGCTTGAAAATTATCTGTTAAAGGAAACCCAAATGAATAAGGATAAGATTAAAAATGTGATTTTGAAGACAATGTGTGATTAAGTGAAGATCAAAATCTTTCTATGAATCTAAAATATCTTGAGTTAAATGTGAAGTTGATAAATCTTGAAATCACTCAAACTGAATCTTCAAAAACATTTGAAAGAAAATGTGTTTCCTAAGTACTTCTGATAATAGTTTTTCTTCCAAAAATAATCAAATTAGTGGGAAATGGATCTTGATATCATCTAATAATTCACCTTTTACAAGCTCTTGTATGAAGTTAACTCACAACCTAGATATTGTTTCTTGTACTGATACGGTTTTGACTACTAATTCATGATTAAATTCAATATATAGAGAGATATAGATAGAGAAAAATTCTAAAAATAACCATATTATCAAGGGTGTATGTAATCATATATAAGAATAACAGCTCCCCAAATATATATCATAATAATATAAATGTTATCCAAAAATAGAAAGATAATAAATCAATCTATACTGCATCTAATAGTAAGAGGAAGAGATTTTTTGGCTACTAATAGTGTTGTTAGAGGTTTGGACATAAGGATATATAGTATTGGTGCAACATTTCAACTTGTGAAAATTGGATAAGTCTTGAAAATAGTGGGGGTAAATATAAAAGGAATATAATACCTACAATGTAAAAGTTTTTTTCAAATAAAATAATAAATTTTTCTGTCCAAAATATTTTTATTATTTAGATGATTTATATAGATATTTCTACATAATTAGTCACTTTTATGATGAGTAATGGTATGTTTCAACTTATCACAAATCATATAATAATAATAAAATAATACCAAAATATAAAAAAGGAAGAAAATAAAGAATAATGATAAATATTCCTTGGGTTAGAAACAAAAGAATAATATTAAACAAAGTTCACCCAAGAATAAAGTTAAACAGGATGTCATGCCAATAAGAAAAAATAATCCTACTATGATAAGAAAGTCCACATCATAGACCACTGTAAATTGGAAATGAACATAAAATTTGATGTATGTGAGCTAAATTAAAAAATAGAGTTAATCCACAAAAGGGATAACAATATTGGTTTAGTAGTTGACATCCTTATTAAGGGTTTGAGAGGCTTCCTAAGAAAGGAAAATCAAAGATAATGAATATGTGTGTGTAAGGTAAAATATGATTTTAAATATTTATATGAATTGTATATCATGGGTTCCTTGACAATATGTGTTTTTGAAAATAAAGGTGAAAGTACCAGTGACTCCTAGTATTAAGGATTCTTTTACAAGGAAAGATTCCTCACATAAGAAGAACATTGATCATGCTTCAAAATAATGTTTTACCATATAGCCAGCCTAATTAAAAATGGATAAGAAAATGAATCAAGATTAAAAAAAATGATATGATTTCATAAGTAAATAAGTTTGTTCCAACTAATAGGAAATCTGTATAGAAAAATAAATCCATAATTCCTAAATATAAACAGATTTGGAAAATCAAAGGGAAATAAATCATGAATAATTCTCAATATTTTAGAGCTAAAAATAAATGAGTTCATGGGTTAAGAAACAAGTCTCAGTATTGTTTCTTACATTATGAAGCTAATGAAAACTCACCATATTCTCATTATTGTCTATTTTTTAAAATTTTTACTAGGAATTTAAAATAAAAAATGAAAATGGAGAATTGATTGAGATTTATGATCAGTATATTTCTAGGAGATTCATCTGTCATAGAATACATTAATTGGTATCAAGTTGTATCCATATAGAACATCATTTTCAATATATCTCAATTGGTATCAGACTTTAATTAGTATCATGAATTCTTGGATCCTATTTATTAAAGGAAAAATTGTGATATAGTTTGATGAATAGAATCCATTGAGGGGGAGTTATTAATGAATTTAATCTTCTAGGGATTTATCATTTGATTTTAAAATATATAAATTCTAGGTAGACTTTAAAAAGATAAATATGAGTTATAGTGAACACTTCCCTATTATATTTTTAATTGACTCAAATCTAATGCATTAATGGGGTGGTTATTGAATCAAAATGGGGTAGGAAAATAAACTTTAACTTGGGTTTATTTGATGTGTTTGTTAAAGTTGAGTTCAGGTTCATAAAATTTCTTAAAAATATATTTGTACATCCCCTGAGAAGTGATCTCATCATTAGTATCACATTGAGGATTGAAAATGGATATATATTTTTCTAAATTGATTATACTTGTTCTATATATAAGTTTAGTCCATGTAGACTTAGAGTTGATTGTTTGATAGAACATTTCTAAAAAAATGTAGTTCCACCATTCTTTCTTATTTAATTGAATAATTATATTAAAAAAATTGGAGAATTAAGGATATAGGATATTATTTATTTCTTTAAGAAGTTGAAGAGATGATAATACCTTCAATTACACTTATGAAATCAATAAGTTGGATAAATTACCACTTTTCATTTATTATTAATGAGTGGGATAAGGAAAATATAAGCTTGGGAAATAATATTTACATGTAATTATATGAATTAGTTAATGGTATTAAAAACAAACACAATGGGGGGAATTAAAGTTCCCAAAGATTTTTATTGTTTCTATTTGTTTCCAATGAAAATTTAAATATGTATATATTGGAGTGATGGAGTGTTAGGTTATGGAGGAATAATCCACCCATAGAAAAATATGAGGATGTTACCCATACCTTGATGGGTAGTGAATGGTTGAGTTGATATCTTGGAATTACATTCTTGATAGATTATAAGTATCATATATTTACATCTGATGATTGTTGAGATAGTCTTCATGGAAGATAATGATAATTAATGAAGTAATGAGAATAATTTTGTTTAAAATAGTTTGTTTATACACATTTCAATGGATTTTATGTTTCAAACTGGATAAATGAAATTGAATGTTGGTTGTTGAACTAGATAATGAAAAACATGTAAAGTTTTAATTAAAAAAATGATTGAAGGTAGTTCAATGTTTTGAGTAGGTATGGTATATGTATGTAGAAAACATCCATGTAGTGTTTTTAATGAAGGATACTAAGTATATTGATTTAAAAAAATCGGATGACGGTCTTTAAGTGTTCTTTGAATATGGAGTTAGAAGCATAGTGTAGATTCATGGAAAGACTCAAAGAGGAGTACATATGCTATAAGAAACCTTATAATTGTTATTAAATTTACTTATAAATATTTGGATATTTTATAAATTAATTTATAGTTTTTTTAGTTTAATTAATTTTATTTAAACCCCTGATAAGTTCTGATGGGGTTCTGGATTTCATTGATTAATTCTGGTTTATTCAGGTTTTGATGATTTTAACAAATACATAAACCTTGTTTTGATATTAATAAGGTTTAGTGGAAATTTATAAGGTTAATTAAAACATCATAAGGTTCTATAGACTTCATAAGTTTCATATATTATAAATTTAAGAGGTTTTTCAAGTTTATAAGGTTGTTTACATTGTGAAAAAAACAACATCGTATAGTTCATGGTCTTCTTAAGGATCATACTGAGAAGTTTATAAGGTTTATAAAATTCATAAGGTTCAACTATAGAACTTTATAAGGTTAGAAGACTTTATAAGGTTCAATAAAAATTTATATGTTTCTATCTAACTTTATAAGGACCATTATTTATGCTATAGTAATTTGTAAAGTTCATCCCCAAAATTTTCAACTTCATAAGGTTTATATCATCATAAGTTAACTATGGAAACATTTTAAGGTAAAAAATAATAATTTATAAGGTTCAACACATAATGGAAAAACTATTAATATAGAGATTTATTGAATAAATTTATTCAAAGGAAATTAAATTAGATGATGCTTGAACTAAACTTCATTGTATTAAACATCAGAAATGAATTGTGATTCAAGTTGTATGAAGAGATTTTGATTTTTATTTAATAAAGAACAAGATCACACGATGATAATAACTCAATGAGGAAAAATCAACTAAAACTAATTTTGTTAAAGGATAAACTTTATAATATTATTTTTAAATGAAAATTTATTGACGTGGATATTGTTTCATATTGGATTAACCATCAAAAATTTAATTTTGATTAAAGTTGGTAGAGTTTGAGAATATTTTTAGAATGAAATATCTGAGAAATATTAGAATCTATATTTTTATGAAATTAAATATGATGGTGCCTAATAGTGATTTAAACATCACAATTAAATGGTGATTTATGTAAATAATTGAGAGGATAATATTTATGGATATGGAAGGAAAGATTAAAAAAAATGTGATGATGTCTTTTCTATTCTATGTGGATATAAATATCAAAAATGGTTTTGTGATTCTTAATAAGAATTGAGGATATACAGCTATAAATCATATGTTAATTAAAAGTGAAGCTAAATTTGACACTATAATTTCATATACTCTTATACCATGAATAAATGAGTCACTCTATAACAATATTTGATGTATTGTTTTTATATAGTTATGAATATTATTTAAATGTGTTTATTTTTGAAAATATTTTGAGAATAAGAGTACTAAAATTTCTATAAGAATAGATATGTGATCAGTTGAGATAAAATGAGAAAAAATGAGAAACGTTATTTCTATAATACTACTAGAGATAATTTGTTGAGGCAAAGAGAATATCTTATGGTCATGGGGACACATCCATGTGAAAAAAAATTAAATAAATAAAATTATAACATGGGAGTACATCCATGTGATTCCATTGAAGAAAATGAGAGGAGAATCATAGTACCAGTTTGATAAATAATTTCTATATTAAATATATAGAAAAAATATTCTAGTGACCATGGATATAAAATTTGATAAGAAGAAGAGATAAGTGAGGACTCACAGTAATAAGAATAAATTGTGATAATAAGATTGAACCTCTTAGGAGAACTAGAAAAGATCTCTAAAAGAAGTGAATATAAATTGATACAGACCTGAAGAAGAAGAAGAAAGTTAGAATTCTCTATGTATTGAGGATGAGGAGGAGGAGAAAAAGAATTCCTGAAATACCCAGTATTACAAAATTCTAATAAATAAGAAGAGTAATAACTTGGAAAGGATTATGTTCAAAGAGTAATATAGAATATTCACTAGCAATCGTGATCCTTAAATTATGACAAAGATAATCCAAAAAATGGATTTTGAATAATATATAGGTGTATGGTTGTATTGTAGAGACTAATTTGAAATTTGTTATTCATGAAGATACAGAGGTAGTTGAAGACTCTATGTTTAATAATAAAATCATTTTATGTATATTCAGTGACATCTCACGAATATTGAATATATACTTCAAAAGGATAGACGATGTTTTTGAAACGAAGATGGGAGGAAGTCTATAATTTTATTTAGGAGACTAAAGCCTATGGTATATAGAATAAATATCTCTCCACTTTTGTAATATATTGAATACTCACCTTTTTAATATGGTGAGAATTGGTTAGGGATGAAACCTACCTAATTCCACTTGTAATTGATGATAATATTATGGTGGAAATTTTTTATAACATATGATATGGAACATAATAAGATATAGCCACCCTCATTAAGGGAAAACCTTATAAAAATACTATATTAAACTCTTTAATAATTTTATAAATTTCCTATAGTATTTGTTTTGGGTAAATATTAAATGAGATCCATTTATATCTTACCTTGTAATAGTGGTTCAATGACTAAAAGTGGTAAAATTTTACATGAACATTTGGATTTTGTTAAAATTTATAAACACATGTATATGTAAAGTTAATTGACCTGATATGTAAGGTCAATCTAGTAAATTATTATATACATTTTCAATCATAAAATATTAATAGTAATACAAATATTCATATTTTATGACTTGAAAATATCATAGGATATAGTTGATATTATAGCTAATATGTGAATTTTTTAACACCATGTTAGGAAATATTATGTTATTATTAATTGAGTATCACAAAACAATATTTCTATAAATCTTTAAATAATATTCCATATGTTTTGTGGGATCTATTATTCGATTAAGAATCACATTGTATAGAATAGAATCACACTATGATCAAGAAAATAAAATTTAAGATCTTATCATAGTGGAACATATCACACCATAAGGATGATAGTAGTAGATATCATGCTCATTAAATGAAATTTAATAGAGATTTTTCTCTAGATTTTAGGTGTTTGACTTGGATTTTAATGAATTTTCCTAACTACACTAATTGTGTGGTACACTTGGAATGATCATGGAGGGACAAATGGATAAGGATTGATCCCATCCATTGAATGATAGGTTGGTTCATTGAATACTTTATAAAAATTATTATTAGAAATTATAGAAGAGAAGTGGAGTAATATTTAATATCTAGAAATAGTAGTCTCAATGTATTTTATGACTTGGTTTTATGATAGAATAGAATAGAAATGATGAACATATTGTTATATTTGATTCTATGAAGAAGGGAGTATAGCCATAGTGTAATTACACTGCTATATTTGGGATATTAAGGAGATAAGTCTCAAGGAAGAAGAAGGTGTTCCATTAATATATATGGTTATTTAAGAGGAAGGAGTGTGATAAGATAATCCAAAAATGGGATAATCTTTCTCTAGAAGAGGTTAGTCACTATTGTGAATTTTTAGAATAAAACAAATCTTCACAAAAAGAGGATACTTTCATTTTAATTTAGAATAAGAAGATACAAGACTCAACTCTCTCGAATGAGTTGATATTATCAAGCTTTAAGAAGAGGAGTGTAGTGATGAGGTTCATATCATATAATTTATCTGGAGATAAGAATACAAGGTTTCTTATAAACTTATAAGGATATTGAATATACTTCAATGACTATAAAATGTTGAATATCCCCCTATATCTATAAATTAATTATTCTCTTCAATGAAGAAATGTACTTAGGAGGAGAAGAGGGTGCGACTGTAGGATTTTTAGTGCATCATTCTTGAATCGTATAAGGGTAGTGTGACTTAGAATGGAGTAAAAGTGACATAATCACATGAATTCATCAAAAGTGATTATAATGGATTCTAGTACATTAGAATATTATCATGTGGATACTCCTTGTATTAGCCCTTAGTGGTAACCCAAGTAAAATCCTTGAGTGCATGTTTTAAATTTCAGTATATGTCCTTCTATTTTTTTAGATTACATGAAAGAATAATTGATCAATAGGTTCAACACTAATTCCTACTAATAGGGGAATATGATATAATAAATGGAAGATTAGGTAAAAGATAAAGTTGAGTTGGGAAACAAACTAATACACCCCCCGCCCCCCCTTGAAGGTTTCTCTTGGGTTATAATAAGTTTTATTAGATAAAAAAGGTTTTGACATGGTTTTAAATATCAAAACCTATTTTTTGTATTTTTTGTGCATCTGGATTTAATGTTTAAGTCACTATTCTTTAATGCTACTAAATTTTATGTTTTCTAAAAGGATATTATAACTTTACTATAAGGTAAGGAGGTCGTGGAGTATATACTTCATGTTTCTGATTTGAGAAATAAAATTGGTGTAATTTTGGATTATAAGAAACAGAAGGTGTTGAATAGAAGTTTTTTTAATGAGGTTATAAAAAGACTATTCTCTATGCTAGTGATTTCAACATATGAATTTTTTTGAAGAAAAATTATATAAAATAAGTGGAAGAAAAGGAGGTTATGATTTATACATATAGAAAATATTATCAATCAATAAATAAATATAAATCTATGAATAAATTAAAAGAATATTTCCTAATATCAAAATGAAAGAAGAATAAGAATGATAATAAGACTTCCAAGAAGAAGAAAACATCCACTAAGATAAGTGGGATTGATATAAATTTTAAATCTAATTCTAACATTTTTTTGGATAATAATTATACATCCATAAATTCATATTTTTATTTTAAAAAATAGGTGGATAATTCATGTAAGAAGTGGAAATTAAATCTAGTTGTCTATTCAAATAATGTTCATAAAAACCACAATATGTGATTTGTTCCTTATATTAAAAGGTTGATCAATGAGAGATTAGTCATAAAGTAGATTATAAATTCATAGAATATATGTCCATAGAGAATAAAATATAAAATATAGTGGAGGTGAACTTGAATAAATACATTATGAAAATGAGTGTAAAATTAAACGACTAAATCAATTTACTTGAAGAACATTAACATGTATTGGGAGAATATATGGTCATATAATTGGAGATAAAAGATTGTATATTTCCTCTCAAAAATCAACTTTGGGAGAGGATAAAATCTAGAAAACAATTTTTCTTATTATATGAAAATATATCCACTCAATTAAGGTAGAAATGCATGATGATCACAGATCTTGAATTAAAGATAATGTTATTGAAAGTAAATGAAAAAATTAAGAACTCACATGGAAGTATCAATAAGTGGAGTATATAAAGAGAAATCTAGAATCTATTAATAACTAAATGGTTATAGATAAACCTATAAGAGATGTCTCTCATAAGAATCTAGCTATAGGGTACTACTATTATATAAAAATAGAACACACTATGAGGGTATATCTATAATACCAAGGGATCAATGGTGGAAAAAATCTACTAAAATAATATCTCAAATAAGAAAAAACAATATGAGGAATTATTTTAATGGGAGATGTTTTATATTTTCTAATTATAGACATATGTTAAAAAATTGAAAATGAAAGGATCTAATGGTGTCATAAGGAATTCATCTATTTCTATGATAAATGGGAAGATAAGTAACTCTAAAAGAAAATTTTTTGTGTTGGAAAATAGTTTTAATATTTTATAGTAAAATAAAAATTAAGCACAATGATGGGTGTACCAAGAATAAACAATGTCCTACTCACAGTAGTCCTTATTGAAAGGAAAAAAATTAAACAAAAATAAGGAATTCACCGTAGTTGTGAGAAAAAAACTTGTACATAAAGAAATACTTTAGAAGGATGAAAAATTATAAGGTGTCTCTCATGGTTATTAAAAAGTAAAAACTTGAATAATTTTATAGTTATTTAATAAATTATACCAAAAGGAAAGAAATGAAGAGTGATGGAAGATACCTCATATGATAGAGAAATGTGTTAGAGTATGCAAGAAAATACATCAATCAAGGAAGAAACACGCACTAGTGGGATTAGTCTAACAATGGAGATAAGGCCCAAGACATTAATGGAGAATACAGAGGCCAAAATTTGGGATTAATTCTATATAAGTAGTGTTACCCAAATAATAACACAAAGAAGGCTTGGAAATTTTTTGGAATCAATGGGTTGGTTCACCAAGACCAACCACAATCCTCAACTTGAGGATGTATGAGAAGTACCCATATCCTCATGTTTCTAAATGTTTTTGACTATTGTTTAAAGTAATAAATATTTAAGGGAGTGATATGATCTATGGGGTATGATTATTCTGAAAGGAGATAAATTCTATTGTAAAAGTGGGTTTCCTATACCCAACTTGAGTGGTACATTTTGATTACCATATCAAGTACATGGATATTTATGAATTATTTATTCATAAAATAATGGTGTTATTACTTATATATACATTATTTATATAGTAATGTCCTTAGATTATTTACCATATCAAATTGATATAGAAATTACCATCTCTAATGAAAACCTTGAGATACTATGATAATAATCTTAAATATATTTCTTATGGTCTAGATATATCATACTTAAAAGATACATATGGTATATAACTATCAAGTTTTGGGTGATTATAATAATTGACACCTATTATCAAGAAGTTCACAATTGGTAATCTCAAGTAGGTGAAATCGTGAGGATTTAATCGTTAATAGGAACACCATGTGTTTTGGGTGTCACTAGATATTCCTATTTGTGATCATGTTTATTTTTCTCTTGACTTGATATTACTATTAATATGTATCATTTGATCATGTACTTTTATATAAGATTAAAACCATGAGATTTATACTTATGTTGAGGTATCTTGCATCGATTTTATCATTAGTATTATGGAATTTATTGAATAATTAAATAGTATTTATTGCATCCATATAGGAAGAATATATGTTTGGTCACTTTACTAGGATGGCAGTGCCTTGAATAAATCCATGGTCATGGTAGATGAAGGCAATTCCATATAATAAAGTCACTAAAGATAAATAAATAATTAAATAATGATAACATAGAATATGAATCTTGATTTATAAGATATCAATTGAAAAAGATATATATTACATATTGTATACTCATAGGATATTTTTTTAGTTATAACTTATCATTATCTTTAACTGGTTTTGATGTGTTTCTAGATACTGTTCTTTGTCAGTGAATGTGATTCGCTACTATTGAGATAGTCCTAGAGAATAACAAAAAAATTGTATCCATAAGTTCCAATAATTTGGATGAATTAGTGTTCAGGATGAAGTGATATCTATTTGTGGGGGCTAATGAAATAATCAAGACACTTATGATAAGTTTACAAATCCATTCATGTCATTTTAGGCCAGTTTAATAGATTTCACTTATTCAAGGGATTAAAAGAAATTTTAAAAATTTAAACCTAACTATTTAATCTTTTATTTTATCCAAGAATTGAATCCCATTAATTTTTTATGAATTTTAGAGTTCTCTATTCTTATCTCTCAAGTATTATAAATAAAACTCAAAATAAAAAAAATATTGGATTGATCGTACCTTCTAAGATCATGTCTACATTCATCCAGAAATCATGTGTTCATCATAATGATCTTTATTACTTTATTATAGAACATAAAGATCATATAACGGTGAACTTGGACATTAGGGTACATGTGTGGATGATCTAGAGGGTTCCATTTTGGTGCCTTCAGGATACGGTGATTTGGAGACAAGTGGAGTACACCGAGACATGTCTTCCACCAGGTACCATTTATGTTTAAGTTTAAATTAATTATGTATACTTAAATTAACATAAATGGATTCCTTGGATAATATAGGAGTTTTTTTCAGATTATATTTTATAGAATGGATTTTAACTAAAAAAATTCAAATACCAATTTTCATGCTTCAGAAAAGGTTCAGTTTCCTTCAAGTGTTATCAAAGCGGTTGTGTAATTTCTTAAGTCAAAGTTTAAATTATGTTTTCTAGAATTCATTTATATGGAATATATATGATCCCAATTCCACTTATTGTACACTGGTCTAAGGTCAGAAAACTGAGATATGCCCATCCAATAATGAATATCTTATTTTTGGTCTTAAAAATAAAGTTAAAACAAACACAGAGAGAGATCATGGTGGGAGATATGCTTCTAGAGTGGAAATGGCCACCTAGTCAATGACATAATTGATGAGGGGGTCATGTATGTATGCCCTAAAAAAGATTAATTAACACACTGGAAACAAAATCCACCCATTATTTTTCTAACAGTCACCTTGTGTTTTCATAGGGTGGAATGTGTTTTAAAAACAATTAACTCCAATGGTGTCGCGCGAGCATTTTCTATCCACCCAATATGGGTATGCCCCTCCTTTAACCTAGTTTCCCAGTTAGGTTAGTCTAACCTATGATATGTCAATTCAAGCTCTATCCAACCCATCCAAAACCCCATCCATGGGGGTTTAAGGTCTAAAATAGCTAAAAATAAATAAAAAATATTTTTTAAAAAAAATACAACTAATTTAATAAACCCATTTTTTGGATCATTTAATTTATATATTGTGAATTAAATTTAGTTTAATTTATTTACGTTCATAATAAATTTTCTCAAGTAGAATTTTTTTCATGTTTAATTTTATTTTGCAAGTTTAATTCATATTGATTAATCATAATCTAGATAATAAAATGTATATTTTTATTATTTATTTATTTATTTATTGAAATGTGGAATTTTATTAATAATTGATTATTAAATGATGATATGTTCATCACCCTAAAACCAAATTTTATGAATAAGGGACTTCATTTCATAATAATGATTATTTATTTGTATCCCGCATTCCCAAGACCCCCTCACCTATGAGTGAGTATTATTTTATATTGTGGAGGTTGAATAATATGTAGTTCATGTTGAGGTTTAGGAAATCACCATACTAGTGTTTGATGTATTTTATAGAGTGATCATTGCAACTCAAGTCGGATACAACCCATGGAGTAACCCCTAGTGTTTGGGTTGATCCATTGTCCACTTGATGGATCAACCATTAGAAACATCTCATGATCATGCTTTTTATTTATCCTATCCATGGTTTATTTTATTTTATTTTTTTTATGTAGTTTATACATGATCACATTGTAACATCACATGCTTCCACGGTACGCTTCTCTTTGAATAATAAAGTAGCGTGTGTTGTACGCAACTTCGAGTTCTAACACACCACAACCAATCAAACTAGCCATTATGAATAGTAATACCCACTTTTTAAAATTTTATAAATTTTATCTTTCAAAATGGACTTCATTTTTAGATTCGGAATATCGAAATTATCTTAGGGTAAAGTTTTGGTATTTTTCTGAAAACTTTCAATTTTTGATGAATAGTGAAAATACTAAATTTTAATTAAAAACAACTTTTTTAATCAAAATAATTTATAGTGATAAATTATACTATTGAGTGGTTTTTAAGTATAATTAGATTTTATTTTTACCATTTAATCCAATTTTTATCATTAGACATAATTTCACATTTAAACTGGACAAAAGCAAGTATCAATCATTTGATAGTTATTATTTCTTAAAAACACGCTTTTTGTTTTAACAACGGGAATTAATTTAAAATTAATTTCTACCACTTATGTGTTTTTAATTTAAAAAAAATGGATTACATATTTAGAATCAGGAGGTCTAAATTTTGTAAATATGTAACTTTTATTTTTAGACATTTTGAATAATTACTTCTGTAAATATTTTATTTATCATGGTTAAAGGGTAAATCCAGTAAATAAGGGTAAAAAAATAATATTATAATAATATTAAATTATCCTAACATGTGTTCTAACCATATTTGCTGATACATTTCCGACCATGGGAATCCTGGGGTCGATTTTGGGACCCCATGGAGCCATTTTTAAGGGATAATGACACTTTATATTAATTAAGTTAAAGTAAATATAAAGATGATATAAGCATATATATTTTAGTAAAAAAATTACATAGGGTTATATATGTTATGTCTTTGACTATAAGTATTCATTATAAAGATAAAAATATTTCCTATTTAATTATATTTTATTTATATTTTTTTGACATAAAATAATTTAATTTATTTATGACACAATGATGATGCAGTAATTACCTAATTAATGAAATATTAAAATAATTGATATTATAAATACCCAAATAAATTTAATTTGAGACTTTTTATGAACTCCAATGGTTTTATAAGTTAATATGACATTTTAGGGTTGGTTATATTAATTTGTTTCTAATAATAATGTTGTTATTAATTTAGAAAAAACAAAATACCAAATAGTCTCAAAATTGACATAAAAGAGTTTTTAAAGAAAATATTATATTATTAATTTATATTCTATTCCTAAAAATATAAGGTTCATCCAAATATCTTAAATAATATTATATATGTCATTAATTAACCACTTTAGGTTCACTTGGAAGTTTATAGTAAGTTTATTAACCATATAATATAAAAATACAAAGAGACATGGTAAATGTCAAACTATTTAACTAAGAGTTAAATCTAAAATATAAAGTTAATATAGTGACTAAAACCTATCTAAAACATATTGTTTGAGTGGTTTTCTACCCATCCCAACCTTTTACTTTAAATAATTCATTTTGGAGCCATTAGAAACCAAAAATGATTTTATTATAAAATAATATTTCTAGCTTTTCCTAAGGTTCCCCTCACCCCTCTTATAAAAAGGAACTCCCCCTTCCCTCAAATTCACACCTTCAAAGACATTTGGCTCAGCAAAACCCTGCCCAAATACCCTATCATCTATCCTCCCTTCATCCTAGAGGAATTCCTTTAGTCATAAAGCTAACCTAAGGAGCCATTTTGATCAAACCAAAAGGAAGAACCCGAAGAAGAGGTAAATATTTCATCACCTCTGTCAAGTTCCTTTCTTCTCCCACTTCCTCTTTCTTTGTTGTTTCCTTTATAAAATAATAACTCTAGTATCTTATATATATTTTAATTTTATTATAAATATGGTACAACCATATTCATTATTCTATCCATCCTTTTAATGACATTTCACCATACGTGCGTACGTACGGCTTACCGTCTCCACGTCGTGGTGTAATTGTTATTCAACACATTATTATTTGGATGGGTATAATAATGATGTGTAATTGACATAAATAATAAATATAACATGATAATTATTCTTTATATATGATATACAATCCAATTATATATTATGTTAATATCAAAAGAATGATATTGTCGCTTGTGCGTACGTACGGATTACCATCTTCACAAACACGATGAGATTCATTCACCATCGTATCCATTCAAGACAAAAATTTGATGATTAAAAATAATATTTAAAGTCTTTATATCATTCTGGATATTAATAAGATACATCCATCCATAGAAAATATGATTCACATAAGAAAGAATCACTACTGGAAAATGTGTCTATACCCACGGTTTTACAAAAAACTGTGGGTATAGAGTACCCCTATGCCCACGGTTTTTCAAAATTGTGGGTATAGGGTTAATATGGGGACCTATACCCACGGTTTTCCAAAATCGTGGGTATAGGTCACATATAACCATGGTTTTGCTTCAAACAGTGGGTATAGGTTTATTTTGAACACCTATACCCACGGTTTTTCAAAACCGTGGGTAAATGTGATTTTTTTTTCAAACCCTATACCCACGGTTTGGCGAAACCGTGGGTATAGGGTATTTTAAGAAGACCTATACTGACGGTTCTTCAAAACCGTAGGTATTGGGAGTTTTTTTTAGGACCTATACCCACGGTTCTCCAGAACCGTGGGTATAGATTTCCCGCATTATGGCGGGAAAAGAAAACTAGGCGGGACATGAAAA
Organism: Viscum album; assembly: GCA_963277665.1. Classification (NCBI taxonomy): domain Eukaryota; kingdom Viridiplantae; phylum Streptophyta; class Magnoliopsida; order Santalales; family Viscaceae; genus Viscum; species Viscum album. Next base: position 35,302,386 of record OY728157.1, on the reverse strand, counting down.
AAAAATTAGCGGGAAAGACATTTTTGACGGTTAAGATTAATATATTTACAATAATATAGATATATTAACTCAAAAATATTTAGTTCGGTTGGTAAAGTCTTCTGTTCGGGATCTATACTTCGCGGTTTCAAAACCCTCCAGCAACGATTTTTGAATTTAAATACTGCATTGGATTATATTAATATATATACAAAGATATATGCATATATAGCAGTTAAATTACGCAGATGGGTTGGTTGGTTTGTGCAGCGCGGTAGTGAAGTGTTCCATAAAGTGCGGGTTCGATTCTCCCGGGCAGCGTATTTTTGAAATTTAAATATTGTACTGCGTTATATGAATATATATACGCTGATATATAGTACTATAACAAAATAAAATCGTAGCTTGGTTGGTCAATTTCTAGTGGGTGCCTGATTTGCGTAGCGTGAGGCCTGGGTTCTATTCCTCCCAACTTCGAATTTTTTGGATTTAATTTCCCCAGGGTTTTCAAACCGTGGGGACAGTTGCCACGCTGTAATAGAGTTGTGCCACATCTCACACCCCTATACCCACAGTTCTCCAAAAACCGTGGGTATAGGTCAAGACCCCTATACCGACGCCTTTCCAGCCCACGGCTCCCAAAACCGTGGGTATAGGCTATACCCACGGTTTCGAACTGTGGGTATAGGTCGTTTTTTCAGTAGTGAATATAAAGGAAAACGAATCCGTTAACACCCGAAACAACGATAATACTAAGATATTATTAACAAAGAAATATTAAAAGATCATATATGATATCATATTAATGTATATGATTCTTCTATAATTTAATAACAATTATTTCACCATTATACAGGAGGTTAACCCACCCTTGACCAAGGAAAAGTACAAGTTAAGGGTTAATTTCACAATCTCTTTATTATCCGAGGTTATTTTTACGTAAGTATCTAGTGGGACCTCTTTATCATCCACATCCATGTTTCTTAAAAATGTATTCCAAAACATTTTTATTATTTACTAGACAATGGGTTAAATTCATTTATACCCTTGTTTGAAATTTTATAAAATGGTTTTAAGGGAATCTTTCCGTTGTTTTTCAAATAAGGTACCTTATGACCGTTTCGACAAAATTAAGGTAAGAATGTTTTTTTTAACTTGTACGGCGGGTGCGGATATATTACGCCGTTATAAAAACGTCGAAGCTTCCCTACAAGCTTATAAGAATATTTTCAAATATAAATTTTATCTTTTATAATTACGTGACTTTTAAATGATTTCAAAATATAAAGAGATATTTCTCTAAAAAGTTTTTGATTTCATCTATGTCAACATCCTTTGATGGATTTTAAGTTTTTTTGAAGTTGATTTATTATGATACAAAACTTCTATATTGTATTGAAGGTTTTGTGATATGATTGACTATGGATGTGTTATTTTATACCATTCATGGTTTATGGATAAAGTATTGACATTTTGTATGCTAGTTTTAATATGAATATTTATGTTATGTTTAAATGTTTTCATATGAGGAATTCATTAGACTTAGTAAGTGATGGGTGGATCCCGCTATAGCTCCTCGATGCATCGGTAGGTCTCATGAGACAAACTAGTTTCTTGGAATAAGGCCTTGAAAAAATCTTATTTGCAGTCTTGGCACAAGGCCTTGACTATGTGGTTATGAAAGTCTGGCATTATGCATTCCATCATTATGAAAGTGTCTATTGATATTGCATGTGATTATTAGACTAGTAGAATATCAATGTGAGTAAGTAAATGGAATAATTTTGATTTATATTTACCATATTATGATGATGTTTATGTTGAAAAGGATTTTGTTTTATACATTTCTTTAAATGTTTATGCTTATTTATGAATGTTTCTGTTATATTGTTATCCTTACTGAGCATCTGAGCTCACCCCAATCTATGTTTTATTTTTTCCAAGATTAGAAGAATTATATTATAACTGACTTTTAGGGATAGTCTATGGGATATTAGTGTTGTATATGGAAACAATGTTGTTGTAGTTTTCCATTTTATGATGTAATGTAAACCTTATGAATGTATCTAGTACTTACAAGGCTACTAAACTAATCGGTCTTTAGAGAATTGATCTTTTGTGATCATTCCAATGATATGTAATAATGTATCGACTCTGGGATTCTGGGGTCGGGGCATTAGAGTTGGTATCAGGAAGTTTAGTACAAACCTTGGAAACTAGATTTTGATAAACTCTGATTAGAGCACATAGCCCTAAAATAGACTTTGAGGATTAGTATAGAAGAACTTCCCAGAATTTTGGTATTGTAGAGATTTTTTGAGTTTTCCAAGAAATACATCCCTGTCTAGATACGAGCAGGTAGAGGTGGCTCTGGAACAGATGTACCTCGGTGTAAGACTTGAAAACACCGCTTTGAGCTAGACTTGAACGGGAACTGTTGCACGGCAACGGGCCTTGCTGCACTCTTGGTTACGACACTCCTAGAGGGTATTCTTAGGATAATTCTCATTTTCTTTACAAACCATTATAAAGGTTTTATTAGTATATACTTCCTCAAAGAAAAAAATTTTATGATTATGGATTATATCCATAAACTGTTCAATTTATGTTAAGTGTTTTACAAGTTTGGATTTATGTATTGTGATTCATAAACTAATCTAGTTTATGCCATTGTTTCGAAATGGTGCCTATTGAAGGGAATGAAAACCATATCAATGCACGCACTCCATGTAGATATTTACCTCCTACTCAAGACAATTATAGTGGAGCTGGAGATGCAACTGGTGCTGATCATCTAATCACTATACGGGGACAACTCACTCAGGTTATGAATAATAACCTTACCCGTATGAAGCACCTTGATCCACAGCGTGGAGGATCAATGTTAGATCGCTTCATGAGGAAAAAACCACCAACATTAAATGAGGGTACAAATCCACTAGTAGCTGAGCAATGGATAAATTCCTTATAGAAAATATTCCATGCCTTGGGAAGTAGCGAAAGGGAAAAAGTTGTCATGGAATTTTATCGCCTCACTAGAGATTTTGATCAATAGTGGTCATTGATTCAAAACACAAAGGAAGATGATGAAGTATAAAATATGGAATGGTGGGAGTTTAAAGAAAATTTCTTAGAAAAATAATTTCCTTGTGACCATCGAGCGGATATAGAAAGACAATATTTGAGTCCGAGGCAAAAGGAGGATGAGAATGTCGCAAAGTATGAAGCTAAATTTACAAGGTTAGATAGGCATGTTGCAGATTATATACGTAACCCAAGAAGTAATATTTATCATTTATTTGATGGGTTAAAACCATTTATCCATTGAGAATTAGTTTCATAATCCTTCTCTTTGTATGAAGATATTGTCTCATGTGCTATCAACACAGAAAAATAATTCTCTATGTCTTACAACTTTAAAGAAAATAAAGAGAAGAAGAGATCTACTGAACACTCTGGAAGGGGAAGAAGGAAAAATTTTAATATCCATCCTGTAGTAAATGTGGGAAGAAACACCCTGGTACTTGCCTGATGGGAATGGGAGTCTATTACAAGTGTGGTGAAAAAGGCCACCAAGCTCGTGATTGCATGGGGAATAAAGAGGAATTCGATTATGAATGCTACAATTGTATAGAAAGAGGGAATTATGTGAATGAATGTCCTAAGCATCATAGTAACATACCTCAGAAAAGGCCAAGGGATCAAGGCCAAGATTATGCTATCATTAATCCTGAGGTTGAAGCTCCGAAAGACATGGTGGCAGGTAATTTAATAGTTTCCTCAATTTTAGAAAATGCTCTATTTGATTCTGGATCATCGCATTGTTTCATACCTTCCTAGTTTGCTAAGAAAATTAGATATTTCCAATTTGATTTAACAAGGGAGTTGTCGGTAAAAACTCCTTAGGGAAGTATCATTGCAACAAAGTTTTGTGAATCAGTCCCCATTAGGTCATATAAATGTTCTTTATCTTCTGATCCCATCATCATAACTATGATTCAATTTGATATAATCCTCGGTATGGATTGGATTTCAGACCATGATGCAAAAATTTATTGTAAGAAGAAGGAGGTTACAATTTTTGATGATGATGATAAAGAACACCTTATCTTTATAGCAGAATAGTCACCACATAATTCTTATCTAGATCCACCCCCAGTAGCTCAACTAAATTCAATTATTGGAGAGGAAGTGAATGAAACAACTGTGGGTGAGGAAAAGAATGTTCAAATAGAGGATGTACCTATTGTGCAAGAGTATGTTTATGTATTTTCGGAGGATTTACCTGGACATCCTCCAGAACAAGAAATTGAGTTTTCCATTGATTTAATTCCTAGTTCAAGGCCTATATCGAAGACCCCTTATATAATGGCCACTGTGGAATTAGTGGAACTAAAGAATCAACTAAAGGAATTAAGTAATAAGGGATTTATTCACCCTAGTGTTTCTACATGGGGAGCCCCTATCCTTTTTGTTAAGAAGAAAGATGGATCTATGAGGTTATGCATTGGATATAGGGAGATCAATGCTATAACAATAAAAAACAATTATCCCCTACCTCGCATTGATGATTTATTTTACCAAATTCATGGAGCTCAATACTTTTAAAAAATTGACCTTTGATCTGGATACCATCAGTTGCACGTGAAGAAGGAAGACATTATGAAGACAGTATTTTGAACCAGGTACGGGCATTACGAGTTTATAGTAATTCCTTTTGGATTGACTAATGCACTCTCTATATTTATGGATATAATGAATAGAGTTTTCAAGGAATATCTTGATTACTTTGTAGTGGTATTTATTAATGATATCTTGGTATAATCCAAAAGCTATGAATATCAGGAATATCACTTGCGCATTATCCTGAAGACTCTTAGAAGACATGAATTATGTGGGAAGTTTAGAAAGTGTGAATTATGGATTCAGAAGATTTCTTTTCTTGGCCATATTGTCTCTAAGGATGGAATATTTGTTGATCCTTCTAAGACAAGAGAAATCCAAGAATGTCTAGCACCAACGAGTATAACTGAGGTACGTAGTTTTATTGGTTTAGCAGGTTATTATCGGCATTTCATCCAGAATTTTTCCCGATTGGCTAACCCATTAACCAAGCTCACACGTAAAGGGGTGAAATTTGTTTGGACAAAATAGTGTGAAGAATGTTTTGAAGAACTGAAGAGAATATTTTTCAATGCTCCTATATTGACTCTACCATCGGAGAATGATGGGTTTGTTATTTATAGTGATGCTTCAAAGAAAGGACTTGGTTGTGTCCTTATGTAGAATGATAGGGTTATTGCCTATACATCACGCCAGATAAAAATTCATGAGAAAAACTATCCTACTCATGATCTCAAGTTAGCATCTGTAATATTTTCTTTGATTATTTTGAGACACTATCTCTATGGTGAAAAATGTGAGATATATACCGATCACAATATTTTGAAGTATATTTTCTCACAGAAAGAACTCAACATGAGGCAAAGGAGATGACTTGAACAGCTCAAGGATTATGATTTCACTATACACTACCACCCGGGGAAGGAAAATAAGGTGGCGGATGCTTTGATTAGAAAGGATCATGGAGTTTTGAACAAGATGAGAGTTGAAAAGGATCCTATATACATGGATCTAGTAAAGATGTACATGGGAATCACCAAGGAAGGTGAAACATCAATACTTTTTCGAATGGTTTCCAAACCATCTTTACTAGAAAGGATAAAGAGTTCTCAGACCGATGATGAAGAGTTTCAAAGGAAGATTAAAGCTGTGAATGATGGGAGATTGAGTGACTTTGTGTATGAAGATGGAATTTTGAAATTTGGGAAGATACTTTGTGTTCCCGATATACCTGATCTAAAAAGGGAATTGTTGGATGATGCTCATAGTTCCAATTTCTCTATACACCCTGGTAGCACTAAGATTTATAGAGATTTGAAGGAACATTTTTTGTGGTACAAAATGAAGAGGGAGATTTCTGATTTTGTGTCAAGATGTATGGTTTGTCAACAAGTGAAAGCTGGTAGGAAACACCCTGGAGGATTCATGCAACCTCTTCCCATACCTGAGTGGAAATGGGATAATATTATGATGGACTTTGTCATGAGACTACCAAAGACTCCTAGAAGGAATGATGTAATATGGGTCATTGTTGATCGTCTTACCAAGTCAGCACATTTTCTTGATATAAGAGAAGATTTACCACTTGAATGATTAGAAATACTATATATTAATGAAATTGTAAGAATTCATGGAGTACCACTATTGATTGTTTCTGATCATGATCCCTGTTTTACAACCAGATTATGGAAAATTCTTCAGAAAGACCTAGATACTGAACTTCGTTTGAGCACTGCCTACCACCCTCAAACTGATGGACAATCATAACGGACTATTCAAACCTTACAAGACATTTTGAGATCATTCTCACTTGACTTTCAAGGTATGTGGGATCAATTTTTACCTCTGGTAGAATTTTCTTATAACAATAGCTTCCATTCAAGTATTAAGATGGAACCATATGAAGCGTTATATGGAAAGAGATGTCATACACCAACCTGTTGGGATGATGTTGGTGAAAGAAAACTCGTAGGCCTATAACTTGTGGAGGAAATGATGGAAAAGGTGAAGGTAATTCAAAACCACATCAAGGCATCTCAAAGTAGGCAGAAGAGCTATGCTGACAACCAAAGGAAGGATTTGTAATTTCAGGTAGGAGATCATGTTTTCTTGAAGGTATCTCCATGGACGGGTGTTATACGTTTCTGTAAGAAGGGAAAATTAAGTCCCAGGTACATTGGACCTTTTGAAATTCCAGAATGAATTGGGGTTGTAGCTTACTGTTTGGAAATGCTGCCAAGTCTCTCCAAAGTTCATGATGTGTTCCACGTATCACTGTTGAGAAAATACATTCCTGGCCCAACGCATGAACTCACCTATGAGGAATTAGAACTGGAACCCAATCTGTATTATTGAGAAGAGCATGTCAAGGTTCTTGATTCAAGATAATAGGTGTTGAGAAACCGAATGACTCATCTGGTAAAATTTCTATAGAGAAACCATAAGATGGAAGAGGTAACCTGGGAACCCGAGGAACTTATGATGAAGAGCCACCCACGTCTTTTTATGCAGTAATATTCTAGAAATTTTGAGGATGGAATTATTTGAAGGAGGTGATAATGTAACACTCCAAGCTTCTATAGTACACTTCTCTTTGAATAATACAGTAGTGTGTGTTGTACGCAACTTCGAGTTCTAACACATCACAACCAATCAAACTAGCCGTTATGAATAGTAATACTCACTTTTTGAAATTTTATAAATTTTATCTTTCAAAATGGACTTCATTTTTTGATTCAGAATATCCAAATTAACTTAGGGTGAATTTTTGGTATTTTTCTGAAAACTTTCAATTTTTGATGAATAGTGAGAAATACTAAATTTTAATTAAAAAAACTTTTTTAATCAAAATAATTTCTAGTGATAAATTATAATATTGAGTGGTTTTTAAGTATAATTAGATTATATTTTTACCATTTAATCCAATGTTGGTCATTGGACATAATTTCACATTTAAACTGGACATAAGAAAGTATCAATCTTTTGATAGATATTATTTCTTAAAAACACGTTTTTTATTTAGAAAATGGGAATTAATTTTAAATTAATTTCTGCCACTTCTGTGTTTTGAATTTAGAAAAATGGATTCCATATTTATAATCAGAAGTTACAAATTGTGTAAATAGGTAACTTTTATTTTGAGACATTTTGAGTAATTACTTCGGTAAATATTCTATTTACCAAGGTTAAAGGGAAAATCCAGTAAATAAGGGTAAAAAAATAATATTATAATAATATTAAATTACCCTAACATGTGTTCTAACCCTATTGTATGATACTTGTCTGATCATGAGAATCCTTGGGTCGATTTGGGGACCCTATGGGGCCACTTGTGAGTGATAATGACACTTTATATTAATTAAGTTAAAGTAAATACAAAAATGACATAAACTTTTATCTTTTAGTAAAAAAATTTACATAGGGTTATATATGTTATCTCTTTGACTATAAATATTCATTAGAAAGATAAAAAAATTTCATACATAATTATAGTTTATTAATATTTTTTATACATTAAATAATTTAATTTATTCATGACACAATGATGACACAGTAATTACCTAATTAATGAAATATTAAAATAATTGATATTATAAATACCCAAATAAATGTAATTTGAGACTTTTTATGAATTACACTAATTTTATAAGTTAATATGACATTTTAGGGTTGGTTAGATGATTTTTTTTAAATTAATAAGGCTGTTATGAATTCATAAAAAACAAATTACCAAATAGTGTCAAAATTGACATAAAAGAGTTTTTAAAACGAATATTATATTATTAATTGATATTCTATTTCTAAAACTATAAGGTTCATCCAAAGTTCTTAAATAATATTATATATGTCATTAATGGACCACTTTAGATTCTCTTCAAAGATTATAGTAATTTTATTAACCATATAATATAAAAATTCAAAGAGACATGGTAAATGTCAAACTATTTAACAAAAAGTTAAATCTAAAACATAAAGTTAATATAGTGAATCAAACCTCTCTAAAACCTATTGGTTGAGTGATTTTCGACCCATCCCCACCTTATAATTTAAATAATTCATCTTGGAGCCCTTATAAACCAAAAATAATTTTATTATAAAATAAAATTTCTAGCTTTTCCTAAGGTGCCCCTCACCCCTCTTATAAAAGGGCACTCCCCCTTCCCTCAAATTCACACCTTCAAAGCCATTTGGCTCAGCAAAAACCTACCCAAATACCCTATAAACTATCCTACCTTCATCCTAGAGTCCTTCCTTTAGTCATAAATCCAACCTAAGTATCCCTTTTGATCAAATCAAAAGGAATAACCCGAAGATTAGGTAAATATTTCATCACCTCTTTCAAGTTTCTTTCTTCTCCCACTTCCTCTTTCTTTGTTGTTTCCTTTATAAAATAAAAACTCCAGTATCTTTTATATAATGTGATATTATTATAAATATGGTACAACCATATTCATTATTCTATCCATCCTTTGAATGACATGTCACCATACGTGTGTACGTACGGCTTACCGTCTCCATGTCGTGGTGTAATTGTTCTTCAATGCATTATTATTTAGATGGGTATAATAATGATGTGTAATTGATTTAAATAATAAATATAACATGATAATGATTCTGTATATATGATATAAAATCCAATTATATATTATTTTAATATCAAAAGAATGATATTGTCGCTCATGCGTACGTACGGATTACCGTCTCCACGAACGTGATGAGATTCATTCCCCATCGTATCCATTCAAGATTAATTTTCATTTGATAATTAAAAATAATATTTAAATACTTAATAACATTATAGATATGAATAAGATACATCCCATCCATAACAAATATGACTCACATAACAAAGAATATAAAGAAAAATGAATCCGGTAACACTTGAAACAACAATAATACTAAGATATTATTAACAAAGCAATGTTAGAAGATCATATATGATATCATATTAATGTATATGATTCTTGTATAATTTAATAACAATTATTTCACCATTATAAAAGATGTTAAACTACCCTCGACCAAGGAAAAGTACATGGTAAGGGTTAATTTCACAATCTCTTTATTATCCGAGGTTGTTTTTACGTAAGTATCTACTGGGACCTCTTTATCATCCACATCCATGTTTCTTAAAAATGTATTCCAAAACATTTTTACTATTTACTAGAATATGGGTTAAAGTCATTTATACCCTTGTTTGAATTTTAATAAAATGGTTTGAAGTGAATCTTTTCGTTGTTTTCCAAACAAGGTACCTTATGACCTTTTCGACAAAATTAAGGTAAGAATGTTTTTTAACTTATACGGAGGGGGCGGCTATATTACACCATTATAACAACATCGAAGCTTCCCTTACAATATTATAAGAATATTTTCAAATATAAATGTTTTATTTTATAATTATTTGACTTTTAAATGATTTCAAAATATAAAGAGATATTTCTCTAAAATGGTTTTGATTTCATCTATGTCATCATCCTTTGATGGATTTTCAGTTTGTTTAAAGTTAATTTATTATGATACAAAACATCCATATTGTATTGAAGGTTTTGTGATATGATTGAATTTGGATGTGTTATTTCATACCATTCATGTTTTATGGATAAATTATTGACATTTCGTATGTCAGTTTTAATACGAATGTTTATGTTATGTTTAAACATTCTCATATGAGAAATGCATTGGACTTAGTAAGTGGCTGGTGGAGCTCGCTATAGCTCTTCGATGCATCAGTAGGTCTCATGAGGCAAACTAGTGTCTTGGAACAAGTCCTTGACCAAATTTTATTTGTAGTATTTGTTGGAACCAGGTTCTTCAAAGCATGATTTGGTGTATGGTTTGTGTTTGTTGTCAATCCTCAGTGGAAGTTCAGGGTATGAACCAACAAAGCGATCATACCGTTCAGGAAGAAAACAGTAGTGAAGGTGGCGCTGTTTCCCAGTGTTTGCCAAATTTTTGGGCCTGAAAATCCGTAAATAAAGTAAAGTGTTTTTGGCAAAGATACTTGCGCGCCGAGCTCTTGGAGGATGAAAGACTTGCGCGCCGTATGTTTTTGAGGATCAGAACATCACAATTTGGCTAAGGAAAGAAGGTCGCGCAAGTGTTGGTTGGGTCGCGCAAGTAACTTGCGCGACAGAGGATCTGGAGACAGGACTTGCGCGCCGTCGAGGGACTTGCGCGCCGCCGCGCAGGGGGTCCAGTTTGCCTATAAATACTGGACCACCCCTCCTCATTTCGAACGGAGTTCAAGGCCGAGAGATTGTTCGAGCTCTCGTCGCGCAGGTGGTTGAGTCGCGCAGGTGGTTGTTTTGTCGCGCAAGTAGAGCTTGCGCGCCGGTGTTTTGGCTGTTCTCCCAAGGCAGTTTGGAAGAGAAAGGAAGTGGATCGCGCAAGTATTTAGTTCAAGAAGGCAGTGTCGCGCAGGTGCTTTAGTGACACTTGCGCGCCAGTTTAGTCTTGCGCGCCTGATATTTGCGCGCCGCCGGGAGACTTGCGCGCCGGGCTTGAAAAGGAGACCTTGACACTTTTGAAGCACGCCTGCCTTGCTGGAGCTGCACGAAAGCCGATAAACTACTCGGTTCATTCGAGGAAAAGTGATATTCTTCTTCTGGTGAGAATCGGACTTCAATAGAGCATCTACATTCAACAAAGGATGCACTCTTATGCAAATGAAGAAGAGACCTACACGTCTATAAACTGAGTGGGACTTCACCAACGGCAGTGAGCCAGGGGGAGTCAACGGGAGTGACCCGAGGGATGCAGTGAGTTATCCCTGAACTATTGTAAAGGCAGTGAGCCTGGGACAGAGTGTCTATACCCGAACTTTTGTATCCACAGCTAGTGAAGCATAGTGGATTTAGGTATGACCGGCAACCTGTCGGCGTATGCTCCTTGGACGTAGCCCTTAGTGGTGAACCAAGTAAAAATGACTGTGTCTTATCTGTGCATGTGAATGTTTTCATTTTGATCGTAATCATCATACAGGTTCAACAAGTTCCTACCAACGTGGGAACAAGATCCAACAAATTAAAAGAAAAAGTGGTCACCCTGATTCACCCCTCCCCTCTCAGGGTGTCCCGGGGTCCTTCAAGTGGTATCAGAGGGTAAAGGTTGCTGGTGTTGAATCTGACCTTCTTCATCATGGAAAACGCCGTCAATGTCAGGGGAGTCCCTCACTTCGATGGAAGAAATTTCCAGATCTGGAAGAACAGAATGAGATCTCATCTAAGATCTCTTGGAATGGAAGTTCTTTTTTCTACTGTGCAAGGAATACATGTCACTGATCCAACAGGTCTGGCTATGACTGAAACAGACAGGAAACTTCTTGATGCAGATGCTAAAGCACAGAATGCTCTCACTGCTGCCCTTTCTGATCAGATTTACCTGAAGGTGATGAATTGCACCTCAGCAAAATCTATGTGGGATAAACTTGAGAATATTTATGAAGGTGATAGCAAAGTGAAGGAGGCGAAACTACAAGTGCTACACAATCGGTTTGATGATCTGAAGATGCATCCAGACGAGAATGCAGACTCTTTCTTCAATCGAATTACTGAAGTGGTTGGAGCAATTCGGGGTCTAGGCGAAGAAATAAAAGACATTGATATTGTAAAGAAAATATTAAGAAGACTTCCACCACTGTATAATGCGAAGGTGTCAGCTCTTGAGGAAAGAGATCTTTCCAAACTTTCTCTAGATGACTTACTGAGAAGTCTGGTAGCATATGAAATGAGAGTCAAACCAGAAGATGCTACGACTCGGGTGAGCAAGGAAATGGCATTCAAGTCCATGGATAAATTGAAAATCTCCAAGGATAGTAGCGGTGATGATGACGAAGAGAAAGAAATTCTTTCTCTCATTGCAAAGAAGTTCCAGAAGGGGAAAGGGAAATTCAAAGGGAAGTTACCTCTCGCATGCTTCCGTTGTGGAAAAGTTGGGCATATTGCCTCTCAGTGCTTGAAGAATATCAATGATGATGACAGTGAAGATGAAAACTTCAAGAAGCCTCAAAGAAGGTTCTTCAAAAAGGGAGACTTCAAATCTGGTAAGAAAATGCAAAGGAAGAGTTTTGTCTGTGAAGAGGAAGAAGATGACAATGAATTCTGTGATGAAGAAGAACCAGAATTCAAAACTGGGAACCATGCTTCTATGATGGCCACTGTTGAAAAGTCAGAAGATACTGATGGTGAAAAACAACTGAGAACTTGTGTAGATCCTGAGGTGCAACTTAAGGATGCAGTTAGTAAGCTTAAGATTAAATGTAAGAGCTACAATAAGTGGAAATCAATTGTAGAAGAATCAACTGAATATGTTGATCAACTTGAAGCTGAAATTGAACGACTGGAAGAATTTGTGAAGGTACAGTCTAAAATAATTGAAAGCAATGATGATGCAGTTGATCTGAAGCTGAGAATTGAAGAGCAAGCAAAGGTCATCAATGACCTCACATCCAGACTGGATGAAAAATCCAAGACTGTTGAGGGTCTTGAGGAGGAAGTAGTTACTCTGAGGAGTAAAATGGAGACAGAATCAGTTCCAAAAGAATCGAGGAAGAAAATACAGTTCGGAAGATTCTCAGATGCAGAATTACTTGCAAGAGCCAAGTGTGGTTCAGATGGGGTTGGAAAAGTCTTGAGTGATCAAAGACCTGCTTGCATGGGAAAGAGTGGAATTGGCTGTGAGGCTGAGTCATCAACTGCTGGAAGTGCAAAGATCCAAAAGAAAGATAAGATGAAAGTTGAACATGTTGAAATGTTACCTAGAATGCTGAAAAAGGAACCCTCAATCCAAACTAAAAGAAGACCTGAAATTTATCCTCAAACTTTCAAAAATGGCAGACAGTCTTACTATTCTCCCAAGGAAGAAGCTATAAGGAAATATTCAAGTGAGAAGACATTTCTTCTCATGAAGTGTCAGTTCTGTGGCTATCTGGGCCATACCATGTCCTATTGTGAAGAGGCAAGAAGCTATCTGAATGGAGAAGATATAGATGCTCAACAAAGGAGAACAATTTCATATCCTAATTCTTATAGAAGAAATAATTTCTATGGATATTGTTTTCATTGTTCTAACTTTGGTCATAAGGCCATTAATTGCAGGCAGAGAAGGGACATTGACACCTCATACAGAAGTTCCAGACATGTCAAGTCTCGTCAGCAAGACGATGTTTCTCTTTCAAACAGGTTCTCACCTCTTAAAGAAGACTTTGACTATGAAGAACCTGGGTTTGCGGAAGAGATAGTTGAAAGGCCATCAGTTCTATATACTCAATCTAATGTCTCATGGAAGGAAAGGAGGAAGATTGAGAAATCAAACCTTGCAGAGGTAGCTCTCAAAGCTACAAAGAACAACAGTACCTGGATTCTAGATAGCGGTTGCTCATCTCATATGACAGGTAATGCCGGTCTACTAACAAATATCATAAAGAATGTTGATGGTACAGTAAGATTTGGTAATGATGGGGCTCTGAAAATCAAAGGGAGTGGAAGTACCAAATTAGCTAATGGAGAACTAAAGAAGACTGAAGTCCTTTACGTAGATGGCCTACGTCATAATCTCCTCAGCGTGAGTCAACTCTGTGACTCAGGACTTGTTGTTACTTTTAATCAGAAAGGCTGCACTATCAAGGGAAAAACTGGAAATTCTCTCATGAAGGGATGCAGAACAGAAGGAAACTTGTATCAGGTTGATAGTGAAGAGAATGTATGTTACATGAATGTTGAAGAAGAAAACAATCTGTGGCATCGGAGATTGGGACACATCAATCAACAAGACATGGAGAAAATATCAAAATTGAGAATTGTCATGGACATTCCCAACCTGAAGCGTGAGCGTGAAAAATCCTGCGATGCTTGTATTCGTGGGAAGCTGGTCTGCAGTTCATACCGGCCAAAGAAGAAAAAGGCATCTCACCTTCTTGATCTGATTCATACAGATGTTTGTGGTCCAATAAATGTTTCCGGGACTCATGGAGAAAGGTACTTTGTCCTTTTCATAGATGATTACAGTCGAATGGCATGTGTGATGGTCATTCACCGGAAACGACAGGTCCTTGACTGCATGAAAACATATCGGCGAATCGCCGAGAATGATACTGGACGAACAATCAAAGTGTTGCGATCTGACAATGGAGGAGAATACACGTCCATTGAATTTGAAAATTATCTGGAGAAGCATGGGATACAACATGAGGTAGCTACTGTGAGAACTCCACAACAAAATGGAGTTGTTGAATGAAGGAATCGACAGGTGAACAACATGGCACGAACTATGCTGATTGAGAGTCGTATTCCACGACATTACTGGAAAGAGGTTGTTCAAGCTGCAGTGTACATTCAGAATCGAACAGGACTTTATATGGGTGAGACGAAGACACCATATGAATTGTGGCATGGACGGAAGCCTTCTCTAAAATACTTTCGTGTTTTTGGAAGTAAGTGCTTCATCAGGAACAAAGAAGGAAATCAGTGGAAATATGGTGACAACGCAGATGAATGAATCTTCCTTGGTTACTCAATGAACAGCAAAGCCTACAAATGTTTCAACAATCGTTTGGGAAGGATTGTGGAAAGCAATGATGTTAAGATAATTGAAGAGAAAACCACAAATGCTTCACGGACGTCATATGCTGATGTGATAGAAAGTCATGAAGAATGTGGACATGAAGAAACTACAAATGCAGAAATAGAGGAAGCTGTTCAAAACACTCATCAATCACATAATGATGTTGACTCAGAAGAAGAATTTAAAGAAGAAACTATGGCTGAAGAGAATAATAATGAACCTCGCAGGAGAAATCGAAGAGCTGAGATTGATCCATCCAACATAATTGGGGATAGGAGTGCACCCACACAAACCAGAAGGATGAGGAATACCACGCAATCTGCATTTCTATCAGTTGTAGAGCCATCCTCATTCGAAGAAGCTGCAAAAGATGAATCTTGGGTGAAAGCCATGAATGATGAATTAGATCAGATTGATAAGAATCAGACATGGGATCTTGTCCAGAGACCTGAAGGTCACAATGTGATTGGTACCAAATGGATTTTCAAAAATAAGTTTGATGAGCATGGAAGTGTTATCAGAAACAAGGCACGACTGGTATGTAAAGGATACTCCCAGATTGAAGGTATTGATGTTGAAGAAACCTTTTCTCCAGTTGCTAGACTGGAATCAATCAGGATTTTCCTTGCCATGGCACTCCAAAGAGGATATAAAGTATATCAAATGGATGTTAAGACAACATTCTTGAATGGTGTACTCGAAGAAGAAGTCTACATTGAACAACCGGTGGGGTTTGTCTTGGGTACCGATGAAACAAAGGTCTACAAACTAAAGAAAGCTCTATATGGTTTGAAGCAGGCACCACAGGCATGGTACTCACGGCTAGACTCATATCTGAAGAAGTTGGAATTCAAAAGAGGAGGAGTTGATCACAATCTCTATGTGAAGAATTCTCCAAAAGATCAGTTCATGGTTCTTGTCTACGTTGATGATATCATTTTTGGTGGCAGCAGGCAGAAATCAGTGGATGAATTTGCCAACCACATGAAATCAGAATTTGAAATGTCTATGATTGGGGAGCTCACATATTTCTTGGGGTTGCAAGTAATTCAAAAGAAGGAATACACTTTCATTTCTCAGGAAAAATATGCAAGAGAGTTGCTGAAGAAGTTCAATATGCAAGACTCCAAACCAATGTCAACTCCGATTGCTGTTGGAACTAAACTTGGAAAGCATGAGGATGGAAACTCTGTTGATCCCACCATGTACAGGAGGATCATTGGAAGCCTATTGTATCTGACAGCGACAAGGCCAGATATTGTCTTTGCAACATGCCTTGCGGCCCGCTTTCAGAGTAATCCAAAGGAGGAACATATGTCAGCAGTAAAAAGAATCATGAGGTACATTCAAGGTACACATAACTTCGGGTTATTTTTTGCTGCAGGCAGGGATAGTGAATTATCAGCATTTTCTGATGCTGACTGGGCTGGTGATGTCATAGATAGAAAGTCCACTAGTGGTGGAGCTTTCTATATTGGGCAGAAATATGTTGGCTGGTTGAGCAAGAAACAAGAAAGTACTTCTCTTAGTACTGCTGAAGCTGAATATATCTCCGCCACAAAAGCATGCACTCAACTTCTTTGGATGAAGCAGCAGCTAACAGATATTGGTGATAAGGTGCAGCAACCAATGGTGATTTATTGTGATAACAAAAGTGCAATTGATCTTATGAAGAATCCGGTTCAGCATTCTCGTACAAAACATATTGAAATACGGTATCATTTTATCAAAGAAAAGGTTGAACAAGGCGTGATTAAAATGGATCATGTTGGAACTAATGAGCAAGTTGCTGATATCCTAACCAAGCCATTGTCCGCAGCTGTGTTCGAGAAGCATCGGTTGAACCTCGGTGTTCGACCACCTCCTACTGCATAAGGAGGCTCCGGAAGTCCCCTCTCCCCATGTGTTTTGACTGTCTTTATCTATTTATGGCTGTGATGCAGGTTTATGGGGGAGATACTTTCCAGGGGGAGTATGGCTTGAGCTGAACGTTGAACAAACTTTTCGGTCTTTGGTTTTATTGTCAATGGGGGAGAAAGGAATAAATTCAAGGCAAGAAATTCTTCTGTGATGAGAAGTGTAAGCTTGTGATGAGAAGTTTAATAAGGATAACATCGGGATGGAGATTTTCGTGTACGATTTCAACACACTAAGACTAAGACCCAATTCAATCTTTCTCTCTTGTTTTCTACACCGAGCCTTGCTCACGTAGACTTAGAGTGTTAGCTGAGTTGATTCTTGCGTTTTGGTTTTGCTCATGGTTGGAGATCTATTGAATTTATTCTGATTGCCAACAAACCCAAAGGGGGAGATTGTTGGAACCAGGTTCTTCAAAGCATGATTTGGTGTATGGTTTGTGTTTGTTGTCAATCCTCAGTGGAAGTTCAGGGTGTGAACCAACAAAGCGATCATACCGTTCAGGAAGAAAACAGTAGTGAAGGTGGCGCTGTTTCCCAGTGTTTGCCAAATTTTTGGGCCTGAAAATCCGTAAATAAAGTAAAGTGTTTTTGGCAAAGATACTTGCGTGCCGAGCTCTTGGAGGATGAAAGACTTGCGCGCCGTATGTTTTTGAGGATCAGAACATCACAATTTGGCTAAGGAAAGAAGGTCGAGCAAGTGTTGGTTGGGTCGCGCAAGTAACTTGCGCGACAGAGGATCTGGAGACAGGACTTGCGCGCCGTCGAGGGACTTGCGCGCCGCCGCGCAGGGGGTCCAGTTTGCCTATAAATACTAGACCACCCCTCCTCATTTCGAACGGAGTTCAAGGCCGAGAGATTGTTCGAGCTCTCGTCGCGCAGGTGGTTGAGTCGCGCAGGTGGTTGTTTTGTCGCGCAAGTAGAGCTTGCGCGCCGGTGTTTTGGCTGTTCTCCCAAGGCAGTTTGGAAGAGAAAGGAAGTGGATCGCGCAAGTATTTGTTCAAGAAGGCAGTGTCGCGCAGGTGCTTCAGTGACACTTGCGCGCCAGTTTAGTCTTGCACGCCTGATATTTGCGCGCCGCCGGGAGACTTGCGCGCCGGGCTTGAAAAGGAGACCTTGACACTTTTGAAGCACGCCTGCCTTGCTGGAGCTGCACGAAAGCCGATAAACTACTCGGTTCATTCGAGGAAAAGTGATATTCTTCTTCTGGTGAGAATCGGACTTCAATAGAGCATCTACATTCAACAAAGGATGCACTCTTATGAAAATGAAGAAGAGACCTACACGTCTATAAACTGAGTGGGACTTCACCAACGGCAGTGAGCCAGGGGGAGTCAACGGGAGTGACCCGAGGGATGCAGTGAGTTATCCCTGAACTATTGTAAAGGCAGTGAGCCTGGGACAGAGTGTCTATACCCGAACTTTTGTATCCGCAGCTAGTGAAGCATAGTGGATTTAGGTACGACCGGCAACCTGTCGGCGTATGCTCCTTGGACGTAGCCCTTAGTGGTGAACCAAGTAAAAATGAATGTGTCTTCTCTGTGCATGTGAATGTTTTCATTTTGATCGTAATCATCATACAGGTTCAACAAGTTCCTACCAACGTGGGAACAAGATCCAACAAATTAAAAGAAAAAGTGGTCACCCTGATTCACCCCTCCCCTCTCAGGGTGTCCCGGGGTCCTTCAGTATTGGCACAAGGCCTTGACTATGTGGTAATGAAAGTCTGGCATTATGCATTCCATCATTATGAAAGTGGCTATTGATATTTCATGTGATTATTCGACTATTAGAATATCCATGTGAGTAAGTAAATGGAATTATTTTGATTTATATTTTCTATATTATGATGAATTTTATGTTGAAAAGGCTTTTGTTTTATACATTGCCTTAAATTTTTATGATTATTTATGAATGTTTTCCCTATATTGTTATCCTTACCGAGCATCTAACCTCACCCTTTTCTATGTTTTATTTTTCCAAGGATGCGAAGAAGTATATTATGACTAACCTGTAGGGATAGTCTATGGGATCTCAGTGTTGTCTATGGAAGCAATGTTGTTGTAGTTTTCCATTTTATGGTGTAATATAAACCTTATGAATGTATCTAGTACTTCCAAGGATGTTAAACTAATCAGTCTTTTGATACTTGATCTTTTGTAATCATTCCAATGATATGTAATAATTCACTGACTCTAGGATTCTGGGGTCAGGGTGTTACACACATAGAATAATAATCAATCACACATAGGTAAAAAAATTAGTGTGTGATGAATGTTTTTTTATTTATACATGGTTTTATTGTGAGTTAGATCACATAGAAACAACCATGATAAATATAAATGGATTTCATTTTTTGACAAAAACATAAACCCCTCAAAGTAATATTATGTTAAATTTCTCCCATCACTTCAATTTGAACAAAATCATAAGTATAAGGTACTCTTCATCCATAGTTTATATTTTATTCTACTATTACTGCATTATTATTAGGGTAATGGTTTGACTTAACTAAAACTTTTTTCAAAGAAATAGTAATATCTAGCTTATTTCTACTTTAAATACAAATTATTGAGTAAATCCAAAGTTACAATTTTTAGGAGCTGAAAATCCACTCAACATATGAAAGTTTCATCAGTCAATACAGTTTATCATCTAAAATCCTACCATAAAATTCTCTTAGTGGATTATTGATATATTGGATTATAAGGATATGTTTTAAATGTATCCTTTCCACTATAATATTTTGAATCTATTGGTTGATTTTTACTAACATTTGATAATATAGTGGGAGAAATTTAAATATTAATAAATTAATAATGTTTATATAATCGGTAATCAAGATAAAAGTACTAATATTTTAATTTTTTATTTTATATAAAAATTTTCATTGATTATAGAGAAACATTTTGAATAATACTGGAAAAATAATATGTCCTTACCAGCACTAATTTCCCAGAGTGATATAAGCTCTTATGCATAATTCTAGGATATGAAAGAAAATTTAATGTATTGGAGTCCCTATTAACTGATAAGACACATCTGGAATCTATTGAGTACTAAAAGGAATATTAATAGAGATTTATGGATGAAATATTTGATATTTAAATAATAATTTTTTTATCAATTTACAAAGAGTTACAAAATCAACATGATGAAATGAACAGTTACACCATGTTGTCTCATTTATAAAAAGTTTGAGAGGAGAAAGTGTGGTAAGAAATGAATAATATTATAATTTCATTGAACATGTGTAAAATGAAATATGAAATTCAGGTTGGTCCTCATTTACTCAATAGTACATATTACATTGATAAATTATAATGTTTTTGGTTCAAATTGAATCATGATCATTCAAAAAATCTATTCTCTGATTCTTGTCACTCAATCACCCCAATTTCATTAAAAATTATAAAATGAATTATATGGATAAATCACTTCAATATATTTTGGAAAAAGTTCCATAATAAGATAATAACTTAAAGAGAGATAAATATTTAGTTATTATAGTGATAAAGAAGAAAGGTAAGGTGAAAAATCCCAATGTGTGTGCGGTGCTAAAGGCACATTTGCAACATCCTTCTAATAAATAAAAGGTTATGAGGGAGATAATAAAATAGGAGTCTATTTTTTTCCATGTGGGAAAAAGGCCATTGAAATAGAAATTACAATGAATTGATAAATAAGAACATAAAATCTTCTACTTTATTTATTTTCATCATTTAATGTAACATTTTTTTCTTCTTGTGTGAAATATACATTATGTGAGCTGCACATTTTTACCAAAACATAGGAACCAAATAAGTTCATAGAAATTATATGAGTTAATTGTATCTTTAATTTGATGATATATCTTGACTCCCACATCATCTAGTGAAGTTCATAACTTCATAATGAAAGATGTAAAGATTATTGTATTTGAAAACTATTATTATATAATGTGTGTTATCAAAGACGTTTAATCATGTCAAGTTTATGGATAGTGAGATTTTATTTCAAGTTAGAAATAAATTTTTTATGGTATAGCATGATTAATAAATATTTTAATTATTATTAATTAATATATTCCCTATATTAGAAATTAATTATGAATATAAAATATAAAACTCAATAATACCTAGTTGTGTCATGTTAATTCGTGGTCAATAAAATCTTGAAGAAAATTTCAATAAAATACCAAGAATGGAATTTATACTCTTTTTAAACTAAAACTTTTAGTTATTTAACATGATTCATTATAAATTTTAAAGTGGCAAAGAAACATTTTGATATGAAATGTGATAAAACCAAAAAAACTTCTAGAACTAGTTCAATAAGATACATGTGAATTATTTTTATTATCAGCTAGAAGTAAATTTATATACTTCATGATATTACTTTAATAAATTTAAGAAATATAAAATTGAAATAATTGGTATAATTTTTAAGAAGATAAAATATTATTTAATTGGATGAGCCAAACTGTATCCTAAACAAGCATTCATCAGTCATTAAAATATAGCATGGATTTATTCATAAACTCACATTTCCTTATAAAAATTAAATTCATGATGTTGGTAAGAGGTGGGATGATAATGATTCTTGTAAGTTTTTCAAGTATTTTATAATATTTTTTAGGAAATATTTTCAAATAGTGGTGTTAAACCTTAACCATATTCCAAATATAATGAAAAATAAATATTGTATAAGTTATAATATGATAGAAATCCATTATTTCACAAATCCATGCATTTATATGCGAAGTGTTTGTTCAAGGATAAGTCAAAATAAAACTTGTATCAAGAAAATAACAAATTTCATCTCATTTAACTATCCTAGATGTTTATAAGGGTATTAAATAAATATCTATGTTGGAAAATTTATAGTTGAGTGAAATATTGTATTTCTATAAAAGGATGATCATATATATTTGAGATAGTTAGATCAAGATTGACTTGGATAAATTCAAGGCTCAAGATACACAAGTAATTTTCATAGGAACAAGTTCCGAAAGTTCTCATGAAAAGGAATTTTATAGTGAAAAAAACTATATAGTAAAGATAAAACCAGTGCTTATTTGTTTTATAATCACCAGTTAGGTGATATAAAATTCATTAAGAATTTTGAATCTTTATCCTATAATATTTCATTAAATATAAATAAGATAAAATGGAAATTTGATATGAATTTAGAAAAATGGATTACATGTACCAAAATTAGGACTGTATTTTGGTTTTTTTCTATTTAATATAAATACCAATGGGTATGGATGGGTATTAAAAGGATAGTTGTAAATATATGGTAAAGTGATTACTTATAAATAAAAGTTGTTTTTTAAAGGTTTATAATCAATCAAGGTGTTTATTGTGTCAAAACCTTTTCAGTAATAGAGATTATGATATCCATTTGATTTCAGAATATCATAATAGCTACCATGATAATTATTTTAATTCTATAAGGATCCATTTATTCATAAAAAAATAATTAAATCATTGAATAATTATTTTAATATGTGTCTATAATAGTTTGGTGGGAGAGCCATATTTTTCAAGTAACATATGGTAAATATTTATTAGTATTATAGATCGTTAATACTAACTTGAATGAAACTCTCCATAGAATGGCTAAGTAATGATCCATGTTCTAGAGAAAAATATACTAAGGTAGGTATATGGGTTTCTTGGACCTAATCAAATTAAATATATTGAAAAACTATTAAACATACCAAATAGAAAAATTCAAGTGAGAATTTTTTCCATTATCAAAAGGCATAAATCTCTCGAAGAAGACATGTGTAAGATATAGGAGGATATTAAAATGGTGAGTAAAACTTCATGCTCTTTAGTGGTGTATCTATCACATATGTATTTCTATGTACTAGATATGATATTTAAAACACATACATTATTTTAGATAAGTATAAAATAAATATAAAAGAACTATACATATATAATTTGGAACTATCCAATAGTACATGAAAAAGTGCAAGGAATATATACCAAGTACTTGAAAATGATGGAATGTTATTTATCAATGGGATAAAAAACTAGTCTTCCTACATATTAATTGTGATGTATTTTTACAATATTCATTTTGATATTATTAGTGGTACTCGCCAAGATTTCAAAGTTATGATATTTGAAAAAAGTTATATACATGGGGATATCATCTCTTGAGTGATAATACTCAAGAAGGTGAAGTTGCATATAGAAGATATTCTATGGAGGAGAATATAGAAGGCCTGATGAATAAATCCATAAATTAGAAGAATCATGATATTATCATGTGATAGCTAATATGCTAGTGGTCATAAACTTGGATCTAGTGTAAGTGGGGTTGTTTCAAAATTGGTTTCCCTAGACTAAACTTGAGTAGTACATTTTTATTACCATATCATATATACATAGTTATACATTATTTATTGTTACTATAATAGTATTATTCCTTCTGTGTACACTATTCAAATGATAATATCCTTAAATTATTTTTCATATAAAATGAATATAAAAGTTCCCAACTATAATTAGAAACTCAATATACTATGATGGTAATCTTAAAATGTGTATTATCTTACAGATACATCATAATGACAAGTCATGGATGATGTCTGACTATGTTTTGGGGGATAATAGGCATTGATACTTCATCTTATGAAGTTCACACTCAGTATTATCAAGTATAGGAGATCATGTGGACCAACCCACCAATAGTAACACCACATGTTTTGGGTGTCAATGGATGTTCTTATATATTATCATGTGTAATGGTCTTAAATTATCCAGTTCCAATAGAATCATTGAGATGGGGAGAGGGTGAATTGGTGATCTCTTTTCTTTTTATGAAGTTTTTCCCTTTTATGAACTTTGGCCTATGTGGTTAGTTAAATCCTTAATCCTATTTTTTAAAAAATATCAACCTTAACTCATACATATGAAAATTAAAAGACAAAATAAAAAAATGAGGAATTACATGGTTCAGCACAAAATCTTACTTTTTCCATGTTAGTAATACACACTAACATGGATTCTCAACTAACTTCAATGGTAATTTTTTTATACACCATAAATACAATATTACTTCAATTGGTTATACACCCTATAATTTCATTGACAATTGTTCATACATCCCAATTGAAATATCCTTTTATGATTGGTTATACACCACAACCACAAGCCTCTAACAATGGATGATACACCCCTACCACAATCTTGTTTTCAAAGTTGATCTAATTTAGAAATATATTTTTTTCAAATGGTATTCCTTTATAATAAAGTTGGATCCCCTTATCTTCTATACTAATTCTTCAAGATATTAAATGGTTTTTAGGAATGGATTTTTGGTCTTAAAACTTATTATGAATCTTAAATGATCCAAATCTACACAATATTCAACCTTTTGAAACATTGTGTATGGAAATTCTTATTCCAGAACATTTTCCTTCTAGTTTTTATTATTCTAGAAATTTTTTCCTCTAGTTATTCAGACCTCCTTATACCCAAATTTACTTTTGATTAAAGTGGGTCATAAACTCACTTTATTCAACTCTTCTTATCATAAACTCTCAATATCTCATTCTCAATGGTCTCCACTAGCTTTAAAATGAGCATACCCCCTTTATATATTCATATTTACACTAATGGATAAGGGTAACACAAGAGATTAAAATTGAATTTCTATATTTCTCAACTCATGAACTGTATACCTTTATTATATTCCAAGGATATTGGTATTTGACTTCATTAGAGCTCCCAAGAAACATGGAATCAATAATAATTAACTCATTTATAGATCATGGAATGAATCACATAATTTACTATAAAAAATATTACACTATGAATATCCATCACAACATAATCTGAGTATTTAACTGTATAACAATGTAAATTCCTTTTTTTATCTTTCATAGAATTCAAATAACTCCTTCCAATTCTTCTTTTTCCTCAACTTGATCTTCTATAGCCTTAAGTACTTCTAATATTTTTCAGCATGATTCATGTTCTTTTAGTGGTCTCCATCTGATGTACCTTCAATTAGTTCAAACTATGATTGAAAATTATTATTCTAAAAAACTCAACTCCAATATCTAGATTTTGATTTTACTCTTTCCTATTATCTAGGATTATCCATCCTTAAATTATCCAATTTTACTTGAATTACCTCAGCTACTTTTTGTTTACATTGGTCAAAGTTTATCAGCATAACTAATTATCTTGAATTTAGTTGATTTTAACTTCAATCCCACTCAGAGTTAGTCTAACATAGTTCTTATAAAACATCCAATGGATTGGGTTTCTTAGATTTTTCTTTTGAATACTTTTAACTTTATGCAACACCTACTACATTGTCTATATTTGGTAAAATCATAACACTCCTTACAGAAATTCCTTCATAAATTCCTTTCATAACTTTCCTTATTCAACTATTCTATTGTGATCCTTCCAAATTTCCATCCATTGAACACACAAATTATCTTCTGGAACTCCTTCCATATTTCCTTTTATTTAAATTTCATTTAAAAACTTGTTTTTTATCTTCTTAGATTATAAAATATTTACTTTAAAAAAACTTATCTAAAATCCTAAATAGCCTTGAGTGATCATGATTTTTGGTACTTTAAAGATCAGTAAAGAATCATCAAACTAAATAATGTTGATTTATACAAATAAAAAACTTTCACCTTAACTTATCCAAGAAACATTTCCTTCAAAAACATATTGAAATTTTTACAAAAAATATAACCAAAATACTTTGGGAACAACAAGTTGCTTAACTTGTGATAATTATCGATGTATATCATTTGATTGAATGCTTTGATATAAGATAAAAACCATGAAATTTATGTTTCTTATTAGGTATATTATGATAGGTGAATCATTGGTGGTGTGACATTGATTGAATGATCAATATAGGATTTATCATTTTTTTTATAGGAATAATATTTTTTTGGTCACTTTCCTAGGATGGTAGTGTCGTCAATAAATCCATAGGCATGGTAGATGAAATAAATTCAATCCAATATAGTCAAAAAAAGATAAATAAAGAATTTAAGTATGATGACACAAGTTATGGATCTTAATTTATAAGATATCAATAGGTAAAAAGATTATATTAAACATTTCATGATTGTAGAAGGTTTTTGTAGTTATCACTTATCCTTATCCCTTTTGGGGTAATAATATTTTAAAAGATACCATTATTTTTTTATGTGTATGAATCACTCCTATAGAGAGAATTTTCTAGAGGTTCACACACAAAGTGTATACAAAAGTTACACCAATTCAGTCAAATTAGTGTTTACAAAGAAGTTGGAACCATGTACGAGGTTTGGTGAATATCAAAGTGTGAACGATCATAAGTGAATTAAATAATAAACTCAATTTTATTTTTCAATGTTTAGAATAATTATAATTAAATTTATTTCTCAAGGTATTCACAATTTGATTCATTATAAAATTGAATATCAGAATATATTATTTTTTAAAATAACATTACTCGTTCATGGTTCATCAAATAATTATAGAAAGAATGTTACAAGTGAAAAGCTCATAATTTATCATTTGAAATTTAACAGTGTCACAATTTGTACCAAATTGACTAGTTTAAGAGGTTTAACTTATCCAAGGGATCAAATATAATTTTTGAATGTTAAACCTAATCATTTAAGATTATTTTTTATCCATAAATATGAGCCCTTTTAATTTTTATGAATTTGTGAGTTCCCCTTTCTCTCTCTCAACTCCAAGAGAGAGAAACTAATAAAAGAGAAAGATTGGACAAATCCATCATTCTCATATCAAGTTTACAGTATTCTTTAAATCACACTTTCATTGTAAATCTCTTGATTCCAACATTTTAGAACATGAATATCATAGAATGAAAACCATGAGTTTTGAGTGCATGTGTGGATGATCTATAGAGAAAATATCTTGGTTATTTCAAGATATGATGGTCTAGAGATGAGTGGAGAATCTGAGTGTTGGTATTTCAAATTTAGTGTTGTAGTATATATCTCAACCAAAAAAAATAAAGTACCAATTTTAAAACTTCATCAAATTATTTGGTTTCTTCAAATACAACTATTGGGGTGACAGATATTTCCTTTATTAGTTAATATTAGGCCTAAAAAATAAGTTCAAATGGTATCAGAGCCCAAAATTCACTCAACATGTGGTGTTGGGAAACCACTTTATATTTCAAAGTTTAATCCATAGTTACATACTATGATGAAAAGTTCAAATTTTATAGATCTTGATATGGAGTTCAAGTGGTGTCAAAGCCTTATCTGAATGTCCAGTGGAATCAATCCAACTTCAATAAAATACATTATTTGTATATGATAAGAATTATAACTTCATTATTATGTAAAAATAATGTAATAAATAATATAAAGGCTTTTTTGACCAAAACAGTTATTCATTAAATAATATATTTTAAAGTAATAAAATTAATTTTAAAAACCTAAAAATATGTTTACAAAGCCTAAAATATATTTTACTATTTATTAAAAAATATATTTATTAATAAATAAATTTTACATATATAAAATAATATAATTTAAGTTATTTTGGTTTTTAAACTTCTAAAATTCATAAACCAAATCCTAATGTCAAATACCATGGTTTAAAACCCTGATAAATCAAATTATTTTCAATTTTTTCATAACATGAATTCTATGTATTATGTTTAGAAACTAATAAACAATTACCCATCATTTTTTATAAATACCCACCCATACACCCATATTTCAACACTATAAAACCATTTAGAATGGTTTTCCTCTCATTTTCCCTGTCAAGAAACTCTAGGAAGAGACTTTGGTAGTTAAGGGTTTCAAAATAATCTCCATACATCTCTTAAAATTGGTCCTAATTGTTTTTCTCAATTGACTAAGTGATGTAAGTATTCCCAAATCATTATATATGTTTTACTTTAAGATCTCAGACTCTTAAGGATCTAAGGATTTTATTCTCAATATTGGGGAATATTCATAGTAAGGAAAGGTTTTACATACCTTTATAATTCCATAATATTTGTTTTTCAAATAGGGTATTTTCCTATCCTTACTTTGGTCTCAAACCATTACATAAAATACTTCTATATATTGAAAGTATCCAATCCTAATACACCATTATCAAGGAAAATTTCAATTTAATTTTTGAATATAAAATTATTCAAATTAGATTTATGGATGTTAACCTAGATAGCTATGTATTTCAATTGAATGGGAAAATTTTGAAAATATTTATACCCATTTGTTTTATAAAAAAATTACTAATTACTAATATATATCTATAAAAGTGGTAATTTCTATAACATTATGATGTGTATTGTTAGAAACAAAAATATATGATGTATGTATTGGAATTATTATGTGATGGGTAGATCTTGGAATTATAGATCCCCTTGATATATTAGTTGGTTTCATTAGAAAAAACAGTTTAGTGTATTTATTGTATATATTCCTTATTATGTATGACATCATGGAATAAGTCCTTGGTGGTATGGTTATGATGTCTTGGTTGAGGCCTTGATGGTATGATTAAGATTTTAAACATTATGAATTCCATAACTATGAATTTATTTGTTGTTATCCATGTAATTATTTATTAACTTTATTACATATTTCATGGATATATATTATTCTCATCTAGAATATAATTAATTATTTATTCCTTGAATATTATATATGTCTTGATTATTCCATATTATCTTCCATTTTATTCTCCCCTTACTGAGTGTTTGATATCATCCCTTTATTTTGTTTCTCTTTTCTCCAGGAAACCAAGAGCAGTGTTATAAATGATATGGGAATAATATTATAGGAGTAATAAAGTATCATTAAATTTTATTTTGTATTTTATGTTTTTAAATGTGATTTAAGGATTATGTATACATATATTATCCTAATAATACTAAATTTTTTGATATTATATAATGTGATCTCTTTTATTTTGTACTAATGTAATAAAATAAAACCCTGATCTACATTACTGGAGTCGGAGTTTTTACAGTGTGTTTGATGGAGATCACTCTAGAACAATTCATAATAATTATGTTTTTTATAATTTCCACTATTTGATTACAATTATGGATGAGGAATTAATAATTTTTTAAAAACTACAAAAAACCATAGGTTCATAAAATTAGGCTATGAAATGAGAATTTATTTTGGTATATAGTGTTTGTACAAAATAATAGAGTTTGTGTGGTAAATGTATCCAAAGAAGTTTGGATGAATTAACAGGTGTTGTGGAGTTTTTAATAAAGTATACAAGATTTTATTGGAAGTGGGAGATTTTTTTAATATTCACTAAAGTGAGCATAACACATCCAATAACATGGAGACTCTTTCACCCATGTTATAAGTTACAATACGGGTATTGATGCGGTGAATTTTCCACTTGTGTTGAACCAGTCATATTGATATCATTTGTTTATGCATAATTATTTATTTTATAAATTATTATCATACAATTTGAGATTTTGATGCATCATTTGATGATGTATTTTTATGAAATTTTTCATTAAATAGTTTTAAAATCACTTATATAAATGAGATTGCACGTTATAATAATTATAATGCATGTATTAGTTGAGAATTGACTAAACATTGAGAACATTTAGTATTTATTTATTTAATAAAGAAAAAACATAAAAGAAATATTTATCTAACTCATTTGAATTAATTCAATGTGTAGATAAAGTCAAAGATCTTTTTTCACTTTCTCTTCTTAACCCACGGGTGGTTTTTTTCATGCCATTAAAGATTGAAAGACATCCTGCCAAAAAGGAATTCTTTGTGACTTTGATGGATGGTGTATATATATTAAGGATGAAATATTTTGGTCATCATTAAGGTATTTCCATTAAGATCATTGTTCAATTAAAGAATAATATTAATAATTTTGTATTTATTTTATTATTTTCATTTTATGTTTATATCATTTCACGTCGAGGGGTCCTTTGTTTTTGGTTTTCATCCACTGCATTTTGGGAATGGATATTCCCATAAAAATATAATGTGTGTGTATATATATATATATATTTCACACCATGTTTATCATATATTTTTTCATGCTTTTAACTGATTTAATTTATACATCTCATGTTTATCAACAAAATTAGCATATTTCAGTCAAGTTATTGTATAAATTTTTGTGAAATTAAAGATTCATGTTATATATCAATATTAATATTTTAATTTATAATATTTAAAACATATGCATATGTATCTCATGAAACTAACACATGAAACTATTTTAAATGGAATATTAAAATCGTAATAAACTTAAATCTTACTTAAGAGAAAAAATACTACGATAGGCATCTAACCACATCCTTTTAGACAAAATTGTAATCCCAAGTCTAGTTGAAGTATAACCCAAAGTCCCACTATCCATAGATAATTTATCAAGATTAATTTAAATTTCTCATATTATTTTAACTCCATATATTAATATTATTTATGATAAAATATTTACTTTAGAATTACAACCAGCAAACCACTAACCTTGATTTGAAATAAATTTAATCTTATGTTATACCTTAACAAGAAACTAATTAAATGCATAGTATGATATATTATAAAATAATATTAAATAAAATATATTGAAATTAATATTATAAAAAAATTTACTCATGAATAAGGAAATAAATAAATAAATTATTCATAAATTTAATCATGAGATAAAATAAAAATTTTAAAAAATAGGAATATGAAAAATTTATAATTATTGAATAAGAAATTCACAAAAAAAATATAAATGTAATCAAATCCCATTTATATCTCAAGTATGAACACTTAATATTTCACATATACATAATATATATATATATATGAACTCTTTCATATTTAAAATATATGATTTATAAGACATAAGTTATTCTCATTTTAAATCCATATAAACATTTTTTTATTTATAATGTAAATGATCTATATAATTTTAACTCCATATGATAATTTCCATTTTATAATGTAAACGTTTTATATAATTTAGATTTTATATACTTAATTTCATGATTGAAATTTCTCACCGTCGTTTGATTGATCATGG
Organism: Viscum album; assembly: GCA_963277665.1. Lineage (NCBI taxonomy): Eukaryota > Viridiplantae > Streptophyta > Magnoliopsida > Santalales > Viscaceae > Viscum > Viscum album. The sequence goes on along the minus strand of OY728157.1, from coordinate 35,271,272 downwards.
GAACCCTAGATACTTAGGTTGGGAACCTAGGATAAGTACCTGATATTAATTTTATGATACTCTCCCTATACTTGGATTATGATTATAACTAAAACTAATATTAATTGGATGATATAGTTATGGTTTCATTGGTTGGGGTGTCACCATACCACTAGGCATTTGAAATAGCTATGTTGAGAGGCTTGTGCGTAGTTTGATATGTGAGAGATATCACTTTACCTATTAGTACTTTTATATATCCCTCCTTACCAAGAATTCGGTAAATTGGATATGATTGGTTGCATGCATGAGAAATTTTGTGGATATTGGGGAACATTTACCATAGTTTCATAGGGTTTATCCCATGATTTCAGATTATCTTTATTTTACTTGAGTGGATTATATTATTTTTTATATTCATTCACACACAGTGGTTTATTGTCATTTGTGTGTATCTTGATGATAGTTTATTTTTTGTTACTACATTAGTGTTCATTATCTTGTGGGATTTATTTTATATATAAAAGTATAAATTTATCTCTCTAGTGACTTCTTCTTATAATTTTTAAAGGAAATTAAGGAATGGGTTATTTTCCATTAATTCAATAATGTTATTATTTATAAAGTACAATTTTGGAATTGTTTCCTTTACTTTAAATATCATCCTTTCTTAAAATATTTTAAGAATTGACTTTGTCTAGATGGGTGAATTTTTTACTTTGGAAAAAATGAATTCAATTGATGGTCACATGTGACTTTTTTTAATTAAAATTAAAATAGTACTCTTATAATTGTATTTCAAATTAGAATAAAATGGATTTACTTTTAATGGTTATGCATGGGGGTGGGTAGGATACCAAATAAGAAATAAATACATGACTATAAATATTATGTGTTCAGTGTAGGTTCTGCATGGTTATAGTGGTTGGTCTTGAATTTTAGCTCAAGTATGGTGGTGGTGGTATAAAAAAAGGATAATTTTTCTTGACACATAAATATTTGTAGGTGTTTTATTTGTTTTATTTTGGTATTCTATTTATATATGTATATATGATTCCTCAGTTAAATTTTTATTTTGGTCTCCCTTGTTTATGTTGGCCTTGTATTAAAGTTGGGTTTAATATGTGTGTGTGTGTGTGTGTCTATGTAAATGTGTTTTTTATACTTATCATGTTTTTTTTATGGTTGATGAGTTTTTATTCTATGTTTATGAATCATTTGGTTTTGAATATTTTTAAATGATACATATTTTTTATATGTGATCACCTAACTTAAAGAATGGTTATTTCATAATTCCATGACAGGGTTTTGTATTATTCTTGTTTTATCAAGTGAAATCATTCCCACTTGCATACATTTGATTCCCAAGAAAAAGTTTTCAATATATGGGGATTAGGAACACCCTTTAGGATATTTCATGAGTCATATAAAGTATCGAGATAGGATAGATTTGGTTGGTTCATAAAAAAATGGTTCCAAATCCCAGTTGTTATTTGGGGATTTCATGGTAGAAAAGAGCTCATATTATCAAATATTGAGGTGTAAGTGAGAGTAAGTGACTGGATAACACTTTTCATATTGAACCTTGAGTTACTATGGGCATTCGAGATGATTTTGTATCAAATTTAAAGTTTATTATTGATTAGTTTTGATATTTTTATCTTTATTTGAGTATATATATTTTCTATTTAATATTTATATGTTATTTTTAAAAACTCAATGTTTTGGAGTAGAAATAGGAAGATTCATAGAGTTTCATGATTTATTGTGCAAAAAAATTAAAACTATTTTTAGTTTTCTAGACTAATCTGTGTAGTTTTTAATGGACTTTACATGGTTAGTGCATATTCTTTCTGGTTGTGCATCCAAACCATGCATAGTTGTAATTTTTTTTAATTTTTTCAATTTTGGTTTTTTTAGGTCATAAATAATTTTTGTTTTTTTAATTGTTGATTTAAGATGAATTGTGGTTCTTTTTATGGAATATTGATGTAATTTATCTTGGCTAAATTAATTTTTTCTTGAGAAAGTTTTTGGTTTCTTATTTGAAAGGGGGTGAGTTTTATGATTTTCAAGGGGTATAATCAAATTACTTGAATTAAAAAATAAGGTTTGTATTTAAAAAAAATATGTGAAATTATTTAATAATTTTCATGTGGATTTTATAAAATTACCTTGATTTTCATTAAAACGTTTTTATTTTTAAATGTTAGGCATTTATGGTAAGTATTTTAAAATTATTATTCATGAAACCTTTATGGTTGAAAAGTAATTAAGGTGATTTCATGAGAAGAATTAGATATTTTCCTTCATTTTAAAAACATTTATAAGTAAATATTGGTGTTAGTGGGGTGTAAGTGGTTTTCTCTTGATATTTTGAAATTTATTCATTAGTTAATATTTAGTTTCTTGAAGTTTTTAACCTTGAGGAATATTTTATCATGTTTCATGTTTCTTTCCCTTTTAGAGAATTCCCCCACCAATTCTATATTGATTCTCAAAAGGGGTCTAACAGTGGTTCTCCACATGTGGACCATCCATTTAATAAACCTATAGAGTATGGTGATGTGTTTCAAAACTTGATTCCTCCTCTTTTCCTTGGGATTTATATTCCCATGAAGTAGAAGAGTGGTTGTATAATATTCTTCAGAGGTCATACTATTTCTTCACATCAGATTCTTCTAAGAGTAAGTCATTGGTTTTCCACTAGTGTAGTAAGTTTAGTCACAAGAATCCTTAATGTTAGGGTTATTTTAAGACATTCTATATTTGGGTCCAAGCAGTCGATTAGTAGACGTTTTGTATAGGATTGGTGCAGAAAAGTGGTGGATCTAGATCTACACCTTTGCAAGATCCCTAAGTTAAACTCAATGAACCTTATATTGATGTCGAAGTTGCTTGAGGTATCTTCTATTATATATTTTTTCTATCTGACTTATTATGGATGCCTTTTATTTTAGGTTATAGAGTTTATGAGCTTTAAATATTGATGAAATATTTAAAACATTTTTTGAATGGTACCTTATGGTGGTGCTTCTGAATGTTAGTGATCATAACTAGAGTTTATCTATGGTTTTTATGGGTTCTCACCTTGGTTATGTAGAAACCTAGTTAGTGGATATTTTGTTGTACCTATTTCTTGGGTTGAATATTTTTTCATTTTTTAGTTATTTGAAAAAATTAATCACTTTTTTGGTGAATCAATATATTAGAGAAATTTTAAATATATTAAGGAGGCTACCATGGTTGATTACTTTTCTATTGGGTGGATATTTATTTTTCTATAGAGGAATTGGTGCAACTATTAGGTTAGGTATTTAGTTTTCCTAACCCATCCCTATCCTATTATAATTTTTAATCTTTTCATTGATCCAACCTAGAGACTCTATGGTTTTTTATATATGAAAAAGTTTCGTGTGGGTTTTACACTCATATTTCATATTGATGATGAATTAAATAGTTTTATTTATTCCCTATAAGGTTATTTTAGTGATAAAATTGATGTTTTTTTGTATTATCCAACTCGTTTGGTGTTCCTTGGTTTTTTGAATTGGATGTTGTGGTGTTCCTTGGTTTTTCTTATTTCCCTTTCTAGCTAAGACATTAAAGGGTAATAAAGTGACATGGTGGGAACAATTTTAACACATCGACCTCACTTATTATTATTTTTATTTTTATTTATTAATTTCTACATTTTTTCTTGATTTTTGGATGAAATATTTAAAATTGATATGAAATGAGGCAGTTTTTTATATCGCACAATTTGTGCATGGTTAATGAAAACTATGTGACCTAACCATTCAAATCCTACAAAAAAATTTAAGGAGATCACATTATTAGGGAATGGTTTATAAAATTTTTTAGACAAACATTATGTATAGAAACTTTATACATGGTTGATGCATGGTCTGGTAAACTATGCATCCAAACTATGCATCCTTCCCCGGGATTATCTAAAGAAGGTTTCATAGTTGTCACATGGTTTAGTAACCATTAGAACTATCTAGGATCTTAAAATTGTGAATTCACCCTTTCTCCCCTATTAAAATTTAACCCCTTTACCCCTATTTTACTCCCAATTATCTCTTGCATCTTATGGAACCGCTACCTCTTGATTCTCCTTTCCTATAAGGATTTCCCTTGGATTTATTCCCCTATCGATGGTGATTCTTCTAGTTAAATTAATCTAAACATTATCCCCTCCTATATTTCATTTTAGTCCACTTTTTACCTTGAACTAAAATGGTCATGTTGAACTAGGGTTTCTTTTTTCTAAAATTTACCTTAAGGTTTTCTTATTTTAGGTTTTTTTTTTAATCTAAAGATTTTTCTTACCATTGTATGGTGAAATTACATTGTGGTTAGTGAATGATAAGTATTTAGGTAGGCTTATCCATGCATAAATATTTAAAATTAAATTCATTAATTCTTTATTATTACCAACCCTTAATTTTAGTGTTTTAAAGGTTATGATATATATATTTTCAATTTTTCATTAAAGGTGTCTTTTTTTATCATAAATCTCACTTGGAAAAAAGGGTTTCAAGTTCTTGAGTCCTAAAATGTTTTATATGAAAGATAAGTATTTGTTAAAATGCCTTAAAATTTCTTGTAAAATAAATTTGGTAATAAAAAAGGGTGTTTTTTATTCTTTATGGTTTTAAAGGAAGTAAACTCATGTTTCTAGAAAATAAATTTAAAAACTAAGAGTGGGTTTGTGTTTTCTAAACCTATATTGGAATTTAATGATTATCTATGATGCTTGGTTGATATTTTCTTTATTTTTGAGCATTAGTGGGGTTTAATGATATTTATAAAATAATTTAATGTTTCCAAAATATTGGATTTCAAATAGATGAACAAAAAACTTGGATTTATAAAATATTTATTCAAAGGCATAGTTTAAACTCTATAAAAATTGATTTATTGATGTAAATGAACCCATTTAGTAACAATTTTTATATTGTTGTGTAGAGATAAATTGATATTTATTTTTATTTTAGTTTATATAATTAACCTAGTTAGGTGATGTATTTTATTACATGGTTGTTCTTAATAAAAGGGGGGATACTTCTATGAAGGGTGTTTAGAGGTGAGGGTGTGATTTGATTCTTTTTTCTTACATGTTTTGTATATAATTTATAATTTAAATACATAATTTAATTATTTATATTTATCACCTCCATTTTATTTATCATGGGAACCCTAGATACTTAGGTAGGAAACCTATAACAAGTACCTAATAGGAATTTGATGATACTTGTCCTGGTTTTGGATTATTCCACTAAGTGAAACTAATATTAAATCAATGATAAATTTATATCTCCATCGAATGGGGTGATTTCATGATGCTAGGAATTAGATGTAGTTATCCTTAGAAACATGTTCATGGTTGTATATGTCAGATATATCACTATACCTGCTAGGAATTTGATGTATCTCTCTTAAGTGGGTCTGCATGCAGTTGTATATGATTGATTTCACACATCAAAAAGTATAAGGATCTGAGGGTACCTTGATCTTCTTTCCCTAGGGTTTCTCTCATGATGTTTTATTATATTTATTTTACTTTAGTGGATGTTTTTTTTTATATATTTTTTCTAATGTAGTGATTTATTCCCACTTATTCATGTTTTAATGGTAGTTGATTTATGGCTATTATGTTAGTATTCATTATATTTTAGGTTTTCATTTATTTTTAAAAGTATAAATTTAACTATCTGATGATTTATTCTTTTAATTTGAAAAGTATATTAAAGAATAGGATTTTTCCCTTACTTATAAAATGTGATTATTTCTAAAGTATAGTTTTGTAATTTTTTCCCTTCCATTAAATGTCATCCTTTTTTAAAAAATTAAAAATTTATTATGTATAAATGGGTGAATCTTTTACCTTGGATAAAACAAACATAGTTAATGGTCTAAAGTTTAGTTTTGGATTTTTTTCCCTTATTTTAAATGCCAAAATTTTCTAAACAATTTTAAAAATTGGTTATGTATAAATGGGTAAATTGTTTACCATGGATAAAATGAACTCAATTAATGGTCTCAAATGACATGTTTTAATTAAAATGAAAGGCTTGCTCTTATAATTATATTTCAAACTAGTACAAAATGGATTTACATTTAAAGGTTACACATGGGGTGTAGGGGATACATACTAAGAACTTTTTATCATGTATATATATATTATATTTTTAGTGCATGTGATAAGCCCCCTCTACTAATACCCCTCTTGGGTCAGCAATGAAGTGAAGGAGCAACCCTTGAATCTTTCCTCTAATAGGATCTAGATTGGAAACTAGAATCAAGTGAATAAAACATAAAATTGGAGGAATTTCTCTCAAAAAGAAATTTAAGGTCCATGAATAAGATGGAAACCACTGATCAACACCATAATAGATAAATATAAAATAACCATTATCTTACAATACATGTCAAGTCATTTAGAATAAATCTAAAAAGTAAAATTCTAAAACAACACCTTTGAAGAAGCTTCAATAGATTCCCTAGATCTGAGCTAGCATGATCTAGCTCGGTCACAAAAACCCTACTAATCACCTAAAAATAGTTTATATATATTTAGGGTGATCATAACATGTATGCTCAGTAGTATCATACCTAAGGTATCTCGTCTAAATGTGAAAATGAGTATACTAATGCACCAGTGAATCAATGGCCAAACTAACATGCACCTAAATAGGTTGGACAACTATCCCAACCTCATAAAGGCTCACTCACTGAGTTTCCGCTCTCACAAACCAATGTCAAATGTCTTATGATCGCATCCCTTTTATACCTACCAATCACATATTCATATGAATTTGATTTGTTTTAGACCATAGACCTACTGATCCCAAACTTTCATAGGGTCCAACATCTCATGTTACCATCATTCTCTCTCTATATATCACATGTAATATCTATATAATCATTTATCCTGTCACATGTCTAGCCAAAACCTCATAACCAGGGAAATAAGGTATCATAAACATGAAGGAAATCAACATCATGCCCTCATCCTACCATTAATAACCCCCACTACATATCATATCCTCTCGTCATCAGGCATCACTTCCAACTATGCCATCATGATCCAGTACTCACCACCAACCTAGAACTACTGCAATATACTATTATTGAGAAAAAATCAGGGAGGAAGGGTTAATCAGTCATTAATTCCCTAACCAACCATGACTTTTGAGACCCCTCACCCCCAAAAGAACATTTGGGTTTCATTACATAGTGCTTGGCTTAGGTGGGGTGCATATATAAGTAACATAAAAATACAAGGATATATATATAATCTCATGCATCACCCTACCTAAGGGTATACATAAAAAATCACTAGCATAGCCCACATCACAACCAAATCACCACATAACATTAAAAAATAATAATCATTGTAACACTAAAATATTTTATGGTATGTGTCTCTTTAAATAAATTTAATCTCTTCGATAGCATACATTGCACACAACTCTAAGTTTAAATGAACTACAATCTATTATAAAAATATTATCATATAAATATTACAACCTATCCATTAAAAGTGGAAGGTATAAATATGAATAACTAAGTTATGAAAATTATAATGTTTACACACTTATAAAATAAATTAATTGGTTATAAATAAAAATAAAAAAAATTGAATTTAAAGGAAATGTTTTTCTAAACAAATTTTTTTATGTACGCACAATATGTTTTTATCTTAATAAATTAAATTGATCATTATTGTTAAATTATTTTAATGAAATATTTATATTATATACTCAATTAAATGTTTTAACATTCATGTAGAGTTTTTAATATGCATTTAATAAGAATTAATCTAGTTTTATGCTTAAAATTTTATTTTTCTAAAAAGCAGTTTTCATCACGTTTTGTGAACTTATTTTAGAATTAATTTCTTCTAATTAAAAAAATTTTATATTGAAAATTTTATTTTTTATTTGGAATCATGAGTTTCAAATTTTTCAATAGGTCTCTTTTATTTTTGGTTAATATGAGTATTAATTATGGTAAAATTTATCACCATGGTAAACGGTAAATCGGGGTAATCAAGGTTAAAACTAATTGGTAAGGTAAAAATATATCATATTAATTATTACTGGATAAAGTTAATTTGAAAATTATCACATTATTATCAAAATTTAATTATTTAATGGACCATTTCCCCTAAAAATGACCAATATAAAATTTAAATCATAAGAAAGTTACAAAATGTAACTCTCTTAGTTTTAAATATCTATTATGTGTCCAAATTTGGACAAAAGAAATTTATGAATGAATATAAATATCAATTGTGTGAATAATGAAATTATATTCTTGGTGATAAGTTTTTTAAATTTTTAAATTTTTAAATTTTTAAATAATTACCTTAAATGCTTGAAAAAAGATAACATAGTATTTATTCAATTTATATAAAAAGAAAATAAATCATTTTAAAAAGGTTAAAAGTATTGTAAATTGAAAAACATAATGTTTCCCATGAATTTTATAGATAAATATAAAATTATATATAGAATTATATTCAAATTTACCCTTTTTCTTTATGTCTTTTAAGTTAAATTAAGTGAATAGTGGCATAATTGACATTAATGGTATTTTATCAAAGTAATAATATATTAAATTACTTAAAAACTATAAAAATATTGAAATAGGAAAATTTGGATAATATATGGTCAAATATTCTATCCCTTATCAATTTATGAGTAAATATATACCATATATGTAAAATTATAACCCTTCAAGAGTGAAAATATGTTACCATGGTTAATGTTAAAATAGGTTAATTAAGGGGTTAAACCAAAATATATGGTGTAAAACACCAAATTAACCTATCCATTTGGATGAATTTTTCTTGATAATTAATTTATTATAATTTAATATCTTAAGAGATTCCAAAAGTGTCTCTCACCTCAATTATAAAAGGGAACCTCCTCCCTCACTTATTTACACCACTTTGAGCCTTCAATATTGACCAATACCTATCATAATACCTTCCTATATTCCTTAAACACACCCTATATCTTATTTTCTTACAATAATACCATCCTTTGAAGGCTTAAGATGTAATCCAAAAGGAGTTTCTCAATGAAGAGGTACTCATCTTACTTAACCTTTTCAATTTATTTATTCTTCCACCTTATTTAAATACTCTTTAACCATGAAAATATAATAATATCAGTATATAACATATAAATATATGTTATTATGTCAATTTATTAACCTAAATCCAATTTCTATTCTATAAAATGGGAAATTGAGCCATCATTCGTGTTTATAGAAAACTATCGCCTCACGAACCGATGTAATTCATTTTTCATTTACAATTTATGTAGATGGTAATAATGATGAATTTAATGAATATATATTATATATATTATATAATATTTTTTCTATAATTATTAAATATTATATATCTCTCCTTTGTTACATCCATTAAAAAAATGAAAATAGCGTTCATGCTTATGTACAACCTATTGTCTCCGTGAATGCTATAATTCATTTTTCTATATGTAAATTTTATGGATGATTTTAAATATGTATTTAATGAATATATATTATATTTATATCATTATTAAAATCCTATATATTATTGAACCATGATATAAGTTTAAGGACCAAAATTACCAAACCAAAACATATATAAAAAACGAAGCAGTTACCACACAGAACAGTGATTTTAATAAATAATTTTTAATAAATGGGTGATAAAATGTTATAAGTAGATTATATAAGGTATCATGTATATTATTATGGTTATGTAATAGATTTATAATAAATATATATTTATTATATAGGAGGTTTGGATGAATACAAACGAATTCGAACCTCAGGTAAGGGTTTATTTCACAATCTCATCACTATTCGGGATTATCTCTTCTGGGGGAGTCTTTTCTTCCATGTCCATATTTATAAAAAAATTGAATAATATTTTTACTATCATCAAATAATTTATTAAATATATTTTTATCTATGTTGGAAATTTTAAAAAAAAATTAATGAATCTTCTTGTCATTTTCTGAATAAGGTATTTTTTGAATTTTACTAAAAGTGTAAAAGGAATGTTTTTTAACTTATAGGTCCTAAACATTATCTACCACCATTATGATCACTCAATTAATTTAATATTAATTTATAATTTTATAAGTTTCCTTTTAAATAAAATAGTTTCTTTAATATGTGTAGAGTTTTTAAATTTAAAAAAATAATTTTCAAAGTGAAAATGGTATTTTCATCAAGAAATATTCTTATAATCTCCTTAAAATATTTTCATATGTGTCAAAATAATTTTTTGAATATTATTTTGATAATGTATATTAATGATACAATCCAATATATTTATCTATATGGTTTATGATCATCTTGACTAGGGAAAGTATTGATATTCCATATACTATTTCTTCCAATATGGAGATTTATTGATTTTTAAGGCATGTTGAGTAAGTTATACTATTTATTCACATGAGGAATTAATTAGGCTTAGTAAGTAATGTAAAGGGCCCACTATATCCCCTAAATTCATCATTAGGTCTCATATTACAAACTATATTGGGTTTTGGTTGAGGCCTTACCCATTTATTTTTAGATGTCTTTGAATAGGGCCTCGATAATGTTTTTAGATGTCTTGGACAAGGCCTCAACGATAAGTTTCAGATCTCTAGAATTATTCATTAGCTCATTATGAAATTGGTTATTGATTTACATGTAATTGTTTAATTTTTTATGATATCCATGGATGATTTTCTAGTTCATGTGATATTTATATGTCATTATTTTGAATGTCATTTATTCTTTTCATATTATTCATGCCTTATTAGCTTTTGTTGAATGCATGCCCTTATTAAGAATCTGAGCCACACTTTTATTTTTTTCACCCTTGATATAAAGAAGGATATTATGAATGATATCAAGGATACAAGAAAGATTTTATTCTATGTATTTATATTTCTAATGTAATATGGGAATTATGTTTGTATGTGGTTCTTCAATACTACTAAACTATTCAGTCCTTTGGGATGTGATTACTTGTATCTAGTGCCAATTTAAGAGAGTAACCAATAGCTTTGGTTTACTAAATTTTAGGTCTTTACAGTTGCTATCAGATCTAAGTTTAGTATAAATCTAGAGAAATAGATTTAGTAAAACATATATATGAGGGAATGTAACCCTATGACAAACTTTTAGAATATTCCCAAAGAAACTAATCTTGTGATTTTGAGATTCTTTATGCATAAATATTTAGTTTATATTAATTGTTTCTATATTTTTGAAATTTTACATTATGGTTCATAATGTTATGATCAAATCTAGTGTATTCCATTATTTATAAATGGAACCTAGTGGAAGTAATGGAAATCATATTAATGCATGTAATCCACGTAGGGATTTCCCTCATAGAAAAGATAAAGAAGCTAGATTTGGAGCTATAGGTGGAGCTGAAAAAAATATAACTAATTTGTGTAAGTTGAATCAAGTTATGAATAATAAAATTTCCTATATAGGGCAGCCTTCTAAACTGAAACATGGTATAACAATGTTAGACCTGTAGCGACCCCAACCTCAGCAGCCCAAAGTTAATGCCTACTACCATTACATTGGAATAAGAAACAAGTAAATCACATACTAAAGGGATAAATAGATTATTAGTCTTGGTAAACTAGATACATACATGATTCTTGTATTATAAATGAATACACGAATTACAACATAATTTTTTTCTTTTCTAGAATAACTTTATTCCATCCAGTGTATCATTTCATATCTTTCTTAGTACACTTTAGGGAATCTTGGGGAAAGGAAAAAAAATAAGGGTAGTCTCAAATACTCGTTAATGGTTAAGTAAAATAGAATAAATAATAAATCAATGAGCATAAAAAATATGGAAATATAAATAACTGAACACACATTCCATGTAATCAATTATACGAGAAGGAAGTGCATAAACAATATGGAAAGTTAAATAACTAGAAACAAATACCATTAAAATAATTGGATAAATAATAATAAATTTAGGATGGTGAATAACTAAAAATCATCCCATTTAATCACTAAACTAAGAATTAAATGCATCCATATATTTTTTTATAGTGAAAATTTCATGGATATTAATAACTAAGTCTAAATAAAGGAAATACTTAATTATTAGAGGCCATGTTTCCTAGGTACATGATACCTTTACTATAAAGGCCTTCCATAAGATGTTTTAAAATGTACTGGGTGAAAATCTCACTAAGGCTAGCCAACTTACTTGTCCCATGTGACTATCAATACATAGAGGGGATATCATTAACTAGGCCGCATCCATATTGTATCTGTCCAAATCATTCCTCATATATTGAATAATTGATTTAATTCATGAGCAATGTACCTTATCAAATATCCATAATGAGTAAAAGATATAGATTTATCAATATTTCCCCAATTAATAAAATAGATATCAAGTGCACACCATATATAAAAATGGTATATATTTTATTCAATAATCATATTGATAATAAATTATATGGATATTTAGGGTAATTTTAATGTTTAATGATCACTGGGAATTGAATAATTCAAAGGTAAGTTAAGGACTACAAAAATGATTCAAGGTAGTGAATATAAAAATATCATAATCCATCCAAAGAAATAATAATTATGGTATAAATATTACATAAATCCAATGGATTAATAATAAGGGTTTTTTTCATTGATGAAATAAAAATTCTATAAAAATATCTTTAAAAACGTTCTTGAGGAAAATATATTTTTCATTTTGAATTTTTTTTTTTTTGAAAATAATTTTCTTTTAAAATAGCATTTAAAAACATTTTATTTTAAGAAACACATCATAAACTTTCAGAGGAATCTTAAAATAAATAACAGTCATGACAGCCGGTAATTTTGTACTTTTCGTAAAGAATATTCATTTTCTATGGTAAAAAGGTTAAAAAAGTGACTTTTTTGGGAAGTGATAAGAAGATTTATTTGAAAACATTTTTAAAAAAGAAATAATGTATAAAAATTAAATTTAATAAATCATTTTTGAAAACATTTTTAGAAAACACGTTTTTATAAGAAGCCAAATTTTTGACCAAAGAGATAAATGAAGTCGGATTTTATCAAAACATTTTTGTCAATAATTTTAAGTACCAAAGAGTGATAAAATAGTACTATCACTTGAAAAATATATTTAATAACTATTGGAGAATAAAATTAAAGGTTTTATTAAAAATTATAATATAATTTCCTTTAATGAAAATTCAATAATAAACGATCCCGGTTAGAATGAGATTGTGATATAAACCCTTAAAATGATCATAACATTGAAGTGAGAATTAATAAATGAATAAATTATGTGTATCAAATATAAATCCAAAATAAAAGTGTAAATACATAAATATATATCCAAAATTAGTTATAAACATATTCAAAGAATATTAACAATAATGAATAAGTAATATAACCCAATGAAAAGGAATTAAGTTTTGAAATTTATTTACCACTTGGTAAAATTAAGTTAAAATACCCATAGATAAAATAATTCAAATTGAAACTAAAAATATCATAAATAATGAATTATTAATGATATTAAATGTACAAAATGGAAGTATATACATCATATTAAATAAAATCGGTGCATAAAATTACAATATGCCTCAATGAAATGAAATTGAGATGGAATCCCTTACTAATTGGTAACTTTTGAATTATAAGCTCCGTGAAAGAAATAACTTCAAATTAAAATTTAAATACCATTAATATAAATTTATTCATTATATACAATACAATATTTTAAGTATATAAACCATAAATAAGAAATACGTGGTGATAACGGTGTGTGCCTCATGAAAGAAAAAGTGAGGCAAGAATCCCTTACCTTACACTCCCTTTTGGTTAAACACTCTTTAACCTCATGTATAATGAATTTAATCATGTTATTAACTTATAAAATATCCATATTAATATTAATGATGTCATATATAATCTTTTTATAACATATTATAACCTATTCATTAATAATATCTCATTATTTTCATTGTTTTGGGAGTTAATTGCCTTGTTTTTCGAGTATGTTTTGACATGTTATTTTTTTTATTATTAATTAGATCAATATTTAATAATATAAAGAATTTAAAAGATTATTTAAATATAATATATATTTATTATCTATTTATTTATATTAATACAAAAAAATTGGTGATAGGAAATGAAATACATCATTCATGGAGATGGTAAGTCGTATGTACGCATGAACGTTGTTTCCATTTTCTTATTATATTAAAAGAAATAAAATTAAATGATATATATTTAGATTATAATTCCAATATAATTTTTATTTCATATAATTAACATATTTTTATTTAACCAATCCTTAATACATTCTATGTAACATGTGGATGAATCACATCACTTCACGAGGCGGTAGTCCACCGTACACACGAACAATGTTATCAAATTCCCACAAAATGGAAAGTATGAATTTATGTGTTATATAATAATTAAATTAGAATAAATACATTATAAATATCATATATATCATATATAAACTATAAATCCATTACTATTCCCAACTTTGAAAGGTGATAATGGAAGAATTAATGATATAGGTTTGTGAGGTGATAGTCTGACGTACACACGAATGATGATTGTGTATCCCATTTGATTGAAGTGTGTATGGTTTTGGGTCACACCCTTAATATAAAAACATCTCATTATATTTATTATACTTATTTTATTATATAATCATGTTATAAGAATAATTTAATGGGTGGAGAAAGAAATAAAACAAAAGTGCTCGTTGAAGAACATTGCCTCTTCTTCGGGTAAATCCTTTTGGTTTGCACCAAATTACATCCTTGGTTAAATTTATTCCCAAGTTTATGAGTCTAAAATTAGGGTATTAAATTTTATAAGTTATTTTTGTAGGTTATGGTTAAGAAAAATGGATTTATAGTTGTGAAGGAGTGAGGGTATGAGTTCCCTTTTATAGTGGAGGAGGAGTAGCATTTTTGTAAATACAAAAAGGTACACACTATTGGGAGGTCTCCCTTACATCATGTGACTCCAATTATGATATATTTTCTATACAATAGGGGGTATGGTTGAAATATGTTCATATAATGGGTTTTTTTACAATTTTATAGGTCATTTTTTCCCTCAAGATTAAAGTTTAACAGCTAAGTAAACTCTTTTTTACCTTAATCATTGTAATTAATTTTAATTTCTTTCACTAATATTTTTTATAAAAAAAATAATTTGAAATTAATATTAATTATAAATTATTATGATTAAAAATATGGAATCTATTTTTTCAATTTTTAATCACATAATTGGTAGAAATTAATTTAAAATTAATCCCACAGACGGGACAAGAGAGCAGGTTTTTAAAGTGAAAATGTTAAAAAGTTTACTGAGTTTTTATATCTAAATTAAATATAAAAATGATTCTAATGACCTATATTGGATTAATATATGTATAATTACTCTATTTTAACTTTAAAAACAATTTAAAATATAATTTAACATTATAAATTATTTATATGAAAAATCAATTTTCAATTAAAATTCAGTATTTTTCATTATTCATCAAAAATGAAACTTCTTAGAAAAATAAAAAAAAAATCACCCCAAGATAAATTTTAAATTTATATTTAAAAATTAATTTTATTTTTCCAAATAAAATTTATAAATTTTTCAAAATTTAGTTTTAAAAAAAGTGTCATTAAAAGCTGGAAAAACTGTCTTTAGAAAAAATACAACTTTCTATGCATAAAATTGGATTTGTTCTTATATTATGTAAATAAAATCAATTGTATGAATGTAAAAACATTTAATTGAATATATAATATATAAATTTAATTAATATCATCCACTAATATTAATTAACTTAGTTTTTTAGTATTAAACACCTTTGGTTCATAAATATAGTTTTTTATAAAATGTTTCCTTTATATTCAATTGGTTTTTATATTCATTTATAATTAATTAGTAACCATTTAATTCAATCATATATTTTCATAAGTTATTTAATCCTATTTATATCCACCAATTTAACAAATAGGTGATAATTATTATTTTAAATAGCAATATTAATAGTATTTGTTAAAGCTCAGGCTTACATGTAATGAAAACTATCTAAGTCATTATTGTGCAAGATAACCCATTATTACATGCATTTCAGGCTATATAATAGATTTAATTTATTTATAATAGTAAATATATTGTAAAGTCTTGAGATATTATATTCCCTTCTATGATTGGTGTTTCGTTTCATACACACTATCAAATATGATATTCATATTTTAAAATTTCAGGGTGTTACATTCTCCCCACCTTAAATAAATTACATCCTAGAAATTTAAACTTGATCTTGACAATCTTGGGTTTGATATTTTAAAATCACTTTATTTAAAAACCCACATAGTTTAAGGGTTAAAAACATATTCCCTTGATAATAGATAAAGGTAAATATAATGTTCATATGGAATAACACATATCTAGGTTTCTAAGTAGAAGAACATTAGTGGAAAGTGAAGATATGTACTTAGAGGAAAAGCGTAATTAATTATAGAGATTGATTTAGTTCATTGATCAAGAATAATTTAATGATCAATAGAATGTTTAGGGGCTCAAAACCATAAATATATGATGATTTAAAATATCATTGTTTTAACAAAAAGTAAGGCATTATGATAAAATTTTCTTCAAGATAATTTTCCTAATATTGAGTAATTATTTTACTACCTAAGAATACAAGAAAATATACTTACTTGATATATTTCAGTAAACACGATTTCATCCTTTAGTTGTGCTTAAATAAATTTCTAATTCATCCATTACTTCAAGAAATGAATATCCAAAAATGATTTATTTTTATACCTGGAGCACTAAAATTCACTTTTAATGGATTGTAAGATCTATAAAACAAGTATTATATCTATCTCCAACTATTTTCCAAAACTAATATGGCTAATACCTTAATCTTTATATCAAAAAAAATTAATATCACTGGTTCATCATTAATATTTATTCATCAAATTGATTAAATAAAAACAATAAAATATTAACTAGGACATCACATAGGCCAATGGTAGGTGTGAAACCCTTTTTGTCCTTATGTCATAGGTTCATGCCCCACCGACTCACCAGATACGATGGGTTTTTACCCAACATATGATTTTTCCTTTTTATAAAAGATATTGATATAATTCCTATAATTTTCCAAAGAAATATGAAGTAAATACTTTAAATTTAATCATTAAATAACGTTTTCTCTAATGTTTTCTATAAAACATTTTTTAAGTCTAATAATATTTTTTTACTTTTATTAAAATGTAATTAATGGTTATATTAACCATAAAGGGTATCAATACCTTTAAACTGATGTCAAAAAAATTTAAAGGTATTATTACTCAAATAATTTTTCCATTAAAACGTATACTTTCCATAAATTTCTCCAAAACATCCTTAATATTGGTAGACTCCCATCACATAAAATGTAAAGTGATTTTTTTGAGTATTTAAACTTATCTTCAATCTTCAATTCATAAAACCATGATACTATCTAGATAGGGATGTATTCCTAGGAAATACCACATAATATCTACCTTACCAAAACATTAAGATATTCTTATATACTTATCCTAAAAGTCTATCTTAAGGTTATGTTCCATAATCTATGTTTTTCTAAATCTAGTCACCAAGGTTTCTACTAAAATTGTTCTAATACCAATTATAGAAACATCAATTCTGGTAGCATAGAGCTGATACCTACTACCATTACATCGGTATAAGATTCAAGTAAGTCTCTTCCCAAAGGACCAAATAGTTTAGTTGTCTTGGTAAACTATATACATACACGAGTCTTGTATTATAAATGAATACAAAAATTATAAAATAATTTTTTTTCTAGAAAAAACTTTATTCCATCTAGTGTATCCTTGCATATCTTTCTTAGTACAATTCAAGGAATCCTAGGTAAAGTAAACAAAATAAGGTTGATCTCATATTCTTGGTAAGGGTTAAGTATAGTAAAAATAATAATGAATCAATGGGAATAATCAATATGGAGAGGTAAATAATTGAACACAAATGACCTGTAATCAATAAACTGGGAAGGAAGTGTTTAAACAATATAGAAAGCTAAATAATTGGAAAAAATCCATTTAATTAACTCGATAAGATGTAATCAATATGGAAAGTTAAATAAGTAAAAATCATTCCATTTAATCAATAAAATAAGAATGAAATTCATCCATAGATTTTGTAATAGTAAAAATATTATGGATAATAATAACTAAATCAAGATGAAGGCAATGCTTAATTATTAAACTCCATGTTTCCTAAGTATATGATACCTTTACCATCAAGACCTTTCACAAGATAGTTTAAAACATACTAGGTAAAAACCCACAAATAATAGCTAACTGACTCATCAAATGAGACTATTGATGAATCGAGGGGCTATCATTTATTGTTCCCCTCTCATTTCATACATGTCTAAAGCATTTCTCATATATCTGATAATTGATTTAATTCATGAACAATGTTCCTTATCAAATTTTAATATTGAGTAAAACATACAAATTTATCAATATTTCCCTAGTTAATCAAATAAATATCAATTACACACTGTATATAAAAATGGTATATGGTTTAGGCAATAATAATATACATGATACATGATTTATATATTTAAATAAAATTTAATGTTCAATGATCACTAAGAATTAAATAATTCAAGGGGATGTTAATGACCACAAAAATGATTCCAGTTAGTGAATTTAAAAATATCATGATCAATATAGAGAAAGAATAATAATTTTATCAATACAATATATACCCATTTGAGTAATAATAAGGGTTGTTGTTAATGAAATAAAAATACCATAAAAATATATTTAAAAATGTTCTTGAGGAAAATATACTTTCCATTTTGAAAAAAATTGAAAATCATTTTCTTCGAAAATCACTTTTAAAAAAAATTCATTTAAAATAACCTCATAAAATTGAGAAGTAAGATTCAAAGAAATAACAATCATGATGGTAGGTAATTATGTACATGTCATAAAGAACATTCCTTTCATATGGTAAAAAGGATAGAAAAGTGCCTTGTTCGGAAAGCAGCAAGAAAATTCCTTTGAAGACATTTCGTAAAATTCACAAGGAGTAAAAATATATTTTAATAAATAATTTTTAAAAAGACTAAAGAAAAAAAATTAAACATGGTTTTGTAAGAAAACAGATTTCTTACCGAAGAGAGAAATGAAGTCATATTTTATTAAAACATGTTCTCAATAATTTTAAGTACCAAAGAGTAGAAAAATAGTATTATCACTTGAAAATGATCATAAATAAATAGAAGAATAAAATTAAAGGTTTTATCAAACAATGATAAATTAATTTCCTTTAATTTAAATATAAGAATAAAAAATCCCAATTAGAATGAGATTGTGATATAAACCCTTAAAATGATCATAACTTCGAAGTGAGAATTAATAAAATAAATCAATTGTGTGTATCAACTCTAAATCCTCATAAAATAAGTGGAAATACATAAATATATAGTCAAAATTAATTATACACATTTTCATAGAATATTAACTACAATGATGAAGTAATATAACCCAATGAAAAGGAATTGAGTTATGAAATTTCTTTACAACTTGGTAACATTAAGTTAAAATCTCAGTAGATGAAATAATTCAAATTGACACTCAAAATACCACGAATAATGAATTATTAATGATATTAATTATCAAAGTGGAATTGTATACATCATATAAAATAAAATAGTTCTATAAAGTTATAATATGCCTTAATTAAATGAAATTGGGATGCAATCCCTTACCACTTGGTAACTTTTGAAATATAATTCCCTATGAAAGAAATAAATTCAAATAAAAATTTCTAATACCATGAAGATATATTTATTCATAATATATAATACAATAGGGTAAGTATATACACTAAAAAAAATAGGATATATGGTCTAAATATTTCCATCCAATGGGTTTTGGACAATTTTCTAGGTCATTTGGCCCCTTAAGATTAAAGTTTAACCACTAAGTAAACTCGTTTTCACCTTTATCGTTGTAATTAATTTTAATTACTTTCACTAATATTTTTGGTCAAAAACTAATTAGACCTCTATATAAATTATAAATTATTTTTGTTCCAAATATGGAATTCATTTTTCAAAATTCAAATCATATAAGTGGTGGAAATAAATTTAAAATTACTCATGTTGACAGGAGGAGAGAATGAGTTTTTAAAGAGAAAATGTTCCAAAGATTACTATGTTTTTATATCTAAATTCAATATAATAATGATTATAATGACCTAAATTTGATAAATAGATGTATAATTTCTCTATTGTGACTTTAAAACATGTTCAAAATATAATTTAACATTATAAATTATATAGATAAAAAGTTGGTTTTCAATTAAAATTTAGTATTTTTCACTATTCATCAAAAAATGAAACTTCTAAAAAAATAGAAAAAATTTAACCTAAGATAAATTTGACACTCTAATTTCCAAAATGGAGTTTATTTTTTCAAATAATATTTATAAAAGTGTCAAATTTAGTTTTAAAACAAGTGCGTCGTTAAAAGGCAGCAAAACTGCCTTTAGAAAAACATCTTTTTATGCATAAAATTAGATTTGTTCATATATTATGCCTATAAAATCTATTGGATGAATGTAAAAACATTTAATTGAACATATAATATATAAATTTTATTTATATTATCCACTAATATTAATTAATTTAATTTATTATGATAAAACACCTTTGGTGAATAATAATAGTTTTTTTATAAAACATTTCCCTTATATTCAATTGGTTTTTATATTAATTTCTAATTAATTTTTAACCATTTAATTCAATCATATATTTTAATAATTTATTTAATAATATTTATAACTTCTAATTTAACAACTAGTTGATAATTGTAATTTTAAATAATAATATTAATAGTATTATGTAAAGCTCAAGATTGTGTGTAATGCAAGCTATCAAAGAAAGTCATTATTGCACAAGCTAAATTAGTATTGTGCGCATTTCAAGATATATAATATATTGAATTTATTTAAAATAGTAAATATATTTTTAATTATTTGGATGTTATAGTCCATTCTATTATTGGTGTTGTGTTTCATACATGCTATAGAATATGATATTCATATATTAAAATTTCATGATGTTACAAGGTTTCTTCATATGTCAGAAACCTCCATCATTTAATGGGACTACAAATCCATTTATAGCTATGAAATTGATAAATTCATTATATAATATATTCCTATATTAATTAATTAATAAAAAGGAGAAGGTTTTCATGGAAGTTTAACATCTCTTAGGGGATTCGGATCAATTGTGGTCATTGATTCAAGACACTAAGGATGAGGATAAAATAATGAGAATGGAATGGAAGGATTTTAAAGAACTTTTTTGGAAAAATATTCTCCTCATGATCAGAGAGAAGATATGGAAATTAAATTCTTAACTCTAAGAAAAAAGGATGACAAAAATGATTCTAAGTATGAATACATCTTTACAAAGTTATAAAGACATGATTCAGACTACATACATAATTCAAAGAGTAATATTGACCATTTCATTTATGGTTTAAATTCATTCCTTTGAAGGGAACTAATCTGTCAAACCTTATTATCATATGAGGACATATTCTCATGTTCTATCAAGATAGAGAAATAATTCTCTAAGTCTTATGACTTAAAGGGAAAGCAGGAGAATAAGAGTGTAAAGACCAAGGTTTTTCCTTTTGAGACTTTGAAATATTTCTATACATATTTTTAGAGCTAGGTGTTGGGATGACGTTCAATTCCAAGGCCCTGTGTTCCCAAAATTAATTTTATAAAAATATTAAATATATTTTATATTGTGTGCATGTGGTTAATTAAAAAAAGTAGAATAACTCTTAAACAGTTGATCGGATCGAAATATATGAGACCATGGTTGGGTCTAGAATATTCTATTTTCCTTATTTGTGACATAAAGTGAGTTAGTGTGGGACGTTCAGACCCCTCACTTATTGGAGGTGCGTTTAAGCGATTTAATTAATTAAATTGTTTAATTAATTAAATTCCTTTTTGAACTAATGAATGGTTATAAATATGTGGTTAGAGGATTTCATCCAGGTTTGGTGCATAATCCCCCCACCACTAGTAGAGCTTTCTTCCCCCCACCCTCTGAAAATTTCTTTGAATAACGAAGAATGGAGAATGACGGAACGTCAGATCAGATCGGATCATGATGTGGTGAACACAACGGATCCTCCTCCTTCATTAGAGAACGCATTCTTCACTAGTGATCAATCCAATCAATAGATAAGGCTCATATTTTTGTGTTTTATGCCTTTATATTAAAAACATTTAATAGATAAAATGTTAATCTTTGATCTATGCTCATGTTTCAAACCATTGCATGTGCCTGAGAATTGAAATTCAATTCTTTATTAGTTTTTCTAATCTGAATTGACCGTTCTTGATTGATTATCCAATAATTATTGGCCAATGATCTTAAAACATTTTTTATGTTCTTTTCCATTCCATGTTCTATGTTTTCTTCACCATTGGAACCCCTTGGTTCTCATCTTGACAGTTGTTGGGCGAACTGAGCTCAATCGGGTGCCCGGATTCGAGGAACGTTAGAGAAACAATAATGAAATCACAAGAGGAGCATAGATATGGGATCTTTGAGATGAATAGATGGTGAATATGAATGTGTTACACAATATAATCAATGAACATAGGTGTGGTGGCATGGGGAAGAATCATCCAAACCCTCGTTGTCAAACGAGGATGATTCGCGGCTAATGGTGATGAGAATATGTGTTATTTGTCTAGATCCATATATTTTGGAATGGCATCAGGATATTTCAGTCACAGTTGAAGAATATTTGAAGGTATAAATCTAGATCAATTAAACTTTAAGTTTTATGAAAAATCATGACTACATGTCATGTTCAACGAAGAACACACGGCATGTATCCTCCCTCATCGGTGGTGCTAGGGTTTGGGAGGAGATAAGGATGACACGACATATAATTACCTTGACACGATGTTTATCAAATTATCATGTAAAGCAAGAAATGTGAAGGAACACATGGATAGGAACACGCCATGTTCCAATTATATGGATATGGTTTGGCCACATGGGAAGCATTCTGTGTGGACCAACACATTGTGTACCAAAGTACATGAACACGGGGTTTGAATACACGGACACGACCGGCGAACACGGACCAATCCCCAAATAGGTGGGACATGTCATGTAGTCCACATACATGGTGTATACTTCTACATTGTATGGGACTCATGTACCATCTAGAGACATGGCCATGAAATTAATAGGGACCACATGATGTGTGGGCCCCCTTACATTCCATGTACTATATGATCTCTTCTAAGAAATATTCAAACCTCTGTATCTCCATCATTTGAACTTGGATTTTGGACTGTGAGATGCCTATCCAGAATTTTTTTTCCGCATAGAACATGATGTTTCTCTCAGAAGTTTCTTTTAATTTATGATGTGAATGTTCCAAGTTGGAATGCATAGAGGTGACACTTGATGACGACAGTGATCGTACATAATCACCAGATCATTTACGAGCTTACCCTCCAGAATAGATCAGTAGTGGGGTTCCCTGATGGTAGTACTAGTCTTACCCTCCAACAGGTATGGGTAGTGGAATTCCCTAATGTAAGTATCGAGATTACCCTCCAGCAGGATTGGGCAGTGTAATTCTCCAATGATCTTTCCAAGTTACCCTTTAGTAGGAGCTGGGTAGTGGAGTTCCTTGACATTTTGGGATTACCCTCCAATTGGGATGGCTAGTGGAATTCCCTAGTGAAATCTTCTATGTGTAGCCTCTAGTCGGTCAAGGAAATGGTGTTTCCCTTATGAATCATTGGGCTTAACCTACAGTGAGACTAGGCATTGGCATTCCCCGGTGACCTTCCTAAGTGTTACCCTCTAGTCGGGCTGGGTAGTGGTGTTCCTCGATGACTACCAGAGAAATACCCTCTTGTCATACCATGTAATGACATCCTTTCCAATACTTGTGACCCCTTAACTATGCATCACAGTGATGAGACATGGTTTGATGTACCATTGGACTCATGAGAAAGAGGGATGATTTCCCCACAGAGATGTGTTCCTGTAATGCGACGTAAAACTGTGTAGGAAAGTCAGTGCCACCCAAAGCATATAGTATCAAGGTGTGGTGATTGAGTCCCTTTGACTTGTGTTTCTTGGGTAGAATCATGAGGTTTTGGGCTTTGAAGTAAGACTTAGTTTGGAACTGTTGTCTACTCATCTTATTGGACTGAGATATGAGAAGGAGATCCCCTTACTCTCTCATTTGGGATTCATTGACTGAGTATATATATATATCCTACTCTAGTACCCAATACTTGGGTATATTTACTCTCCTTCTATGGGAGGAAAAGATGCATGGAGTATACCACATGATTTATGCGTTTATCTTCTCATGGTTGGATAAGTCCAGTCACCTGTTATAGGTAGCGAAGACTTGATAAGAAGTTCATCTTCTCATCATTTCGATCTCCTTATGTTTGGATAAGTATACTTTCACTCTCTTATTAGTTTGAGCTATTATCTTTTAATTTACCTTGTTATATCTACTACTTTCCTTTTCATTTGTATCTCTTACTGCTCCCCCTTTACTTTTTAGGGCGTTTTATTAAGTATGTATATACTCACCCCTGCATGATCTTTTCCCAACATGTGTTGTGTCTTTTGAAGATGGTGGAAAAGTTAATCATGACTTTAGAGGATCTTAGGTATACAGACTTCTTGGACAGTGTATGGTGGTCATATCTTGGGACACATGATCTAGGCTCTTATCTACTTTACTCTTTTCTAGTTTTTCAGGTTGAGACATGTTGCTAGGTTGGCATGTATTTTTCCCTTTACTTTTTATTTTACACTATTTTACTTCATCTTATTTGGTGGTTCATGCATCTTTGGTTTATATATAACATTGTTCCATATTTTTTTTCCTTCTATCTGCACTTTCTCATTGATTTGGATGTGTGTGTATGTAGGTACTTAGTAAAAGGCCTACCTATGTTAGTTATGCCTTCAGTACTAGTCGTCAACCCATGGCCTTTGGAGGCGATCTTGGGGTAGTTGCGCCTTAATCCCCAGTATGGGTTGGGTCATGACAGAGTGGTATGAGAGAAAGTTAATTCTTTGGGACCTTTTTCATACGTCACCCCTTAAAAAGGATTGGTTAGGTTTAGGTAAATAGTGTTGAAGTATCTTGAGACTATCTCTCAGGCTAGGGATTCTAGTGATGGTACGGGCAGTCGACATACCCATTAACCAGGACCATGATTACCCACTAGTCAACTCGGAACCCTGGGACATTTTTTGTAGGGAACAATGATACATGAATCATATAGTATTGAGTATTTTAATGTCCTTATTAAGTCATATCCCAATCATTATTAATATATATATATGTGCTCATCTGATTGCGGTACTCCTTGATAATTTTCAGGATGCCTCTATGATGACATCCATCTAGGATACCATCTCTGGTTCAGGATGACGACCATATGACTGACGAGACCTTAGTTCGGGTTCCATCCTATGATCCCCTTCCTCCAGGAGAATAGGTAGAGGTACCTCCCCCTATTGAGTAGTAGATAGTCCAAGCAGAGCTGGTTGAGGACTTGTGTAGGTTGAGCGCACTCTACGAGTTCTGGTGTTAGAGACTGATGAGGTTCCGCGGAAAGCTAGATCCTCATGTAGTAGAGGATTTGATAGAGTTGGTGGTCTACATCTTCAACTTGTTCAGACCCTTACAAATCAGATGGTGGCTTTGGTAGCCAGTCTTTTCCATGGATCAACTAGCCATTAGTGGATCCTAGTTACCCAGATCCATGATAAGTCATCGCTCTCATGGGATAACTTCCAATAGCTATTTAGTGAGGAGTATTACCCCTCCTGCTTACGCTCTATCTGGATTTAAGAGCTTCTGGAGCTTTAGTATGGAAGGATGATAGTGTCCTAGTATGCAGTGAGGTTTACATACCTTACACACTAATCTCTCTACATGATCATAGATTGCTAATTCCAATCATGGAAGTTTGAGCAGGAACTCTATAGAGAGATCCAAGCTAGCGTAGTTCCCTTTTTTATCCCCACCTATATTGGGGTGCTTGATTGGGCACCTGTGATAGAGATATTTCTGATGGAGGAATGCTAGATAGT
Source organism: Viscum album (assembly GCA_963277665.1). NCBI lineage: Eukaryota > Viridiplantae > Streptophyta > Magnoliopsida > Santalales > Viscaceae > Viscum > Viscum album. The sequence goes on along the minus strand of OY728157.1, from coordinate 35,245,030 downwards.
TGTAGCTAGCAGTGGGTGCAACAGGGTTGAGTCATCTATAGTAGTAGGCAGGTGCCAAAGATCTCGGAACTGGAGACCCTTCTATGAGTAGGCTCAAGGATGTGGTCATACAGTGTAGGGGCAGCACAGAGAACCAGGGTAACCTGGGGAGGCTCGGTACTATTCTTGTGATGGGATAGGTCACATAGAGTGGGACTACCTGACGAAACGTGTTGAGAATCCCAAGAAGATAGCTGATGAACCGCCATGGTAGAGGTAGAACCATGATTAGGGATCTCCAAGGTAGGGATAGGGTGGTCCCTATGTAGGTGGATCTAGAAGAGGAGAAAGAGGAGCTAAAGGTGGGGGACGATGCTATGAGATCCTCCCACCACCACCATTAGGTGGCCCATGTCAGGCTCAGGGAGCAAGCGGCTAGGGTTATGGACATCTACAAGATTTGGACATTTATGATCGTGCAACACACAAGATGATTCAATGTATGATATGTATTTATTATACTCTTGACTCATTATTAATTAACTCAATTTCTATACATTATTTTATCTCTTGACTCTTGGTGTGGAATTTGGAGCTCCCAATAGAGACACTAGCACATCATCTTTGTCCTCAGGTTTCTATAGGGAACACTTCTTATGTGTCTTTCATCTGACAGTAGTGCAAGCTATCATTTAGAGGAGAGAGGTTCATGTAGGACCTTTTTTTCATCACAATAGAACCCTATTAATTCATATTAGGAATGTATTGTATTTCTATTATTCAAGCCTAGATCGATTGTCACTGCAGACTAGTTAGAAGTATGTGCACTGATATGGGATGAGGTTATCCTTTCTCAGTGAAAGAGACCTCATAGCAGGACAAGAGAGAGCTGTGAACAAGAGGTTATAGCCTATTACCCATCATCTATAGAGTGTGACCCTTGGTGTAGAAGACTCTTCAGTCACTTGGATACCTTCAGTTGTGGATGATTATATTGGTGTCTTCCCTGAAGACGTTTCGGGACTACCTCAATGATGTGAGATGGAGTTTTTCATTGACTTGCAACCAGTGAATACCCGGATATCTTCTTTGGCATATTGAATGGAACCCACTAAGCTCCATGAGCTACAGTTACAGTTGGAGGACCTCTGTAAGAAAGGTTTTGTCAGACTCAGTGTGTCCCCCTGGGCAGCTCCAGTTCTATTCATAAAGATGGTAAATAGGAGCTTAAGGATTTGCATGGATTATCACCACCTGAACCAGGCCATGAATAAGAAAATTACCCCTTAATGGGGATTGATGACCTCCTTGATTAGTTGAGAGGTGTGATATGGTTCTATAAGATCGATCTCATGTCTGGCTACCACCAGTTGTGGGTTTGTGAGGCTGATATTTTAAAGTTGTATTTTCGATGTCACTTTGGATGCTAATAGTTCCTAGTGATGCCCTTTGGTGTAAAAAATTCCCCCTCTATTTTTATAGATTTGATGAACCATATATTCCAGTCTTACTTGGACCAGTTTGTGGTTTTCTTCATCGACAACATAATCGTCTACTCTACAAAAAAGGATAAGCATGCAGAACACTTGAGGATGGTTCCTGATTTACATTGAGAGCACTGGATTTACGGAAAGCTCTCAAAGTTCCAAATATAGATATAAGAGGTTAAATTTCTAGGGAATTTCATTTATAAACAAGGTTTATCCATGGATCCATATGAAGATAGAAATAGTTCTTACTTGGGAGCCACCCAAGAATATGTTATAGGTGTGAAGCTTCCTTGGTTTGGAGGGGTACTACAAAAGATTTGTGGAAGAATTCTCCAAGATCGTAACCCCTTTAACTACTCTCACATGAAAGGGAAAATAGTTTACCTAGTCTGAGAATTTATATAATGCCTTTGAGGAGTTAAGGCATAGGATAATGAGCACTTCGGTTTTGAGACTACTGGAGGACGGTGTTGAGTTCGTATTGTATTGTGATACCTCATGAGCTGGTCTCGGTTGTATGCTGATGCAATAATAGGCGGTCATCACATATGGTTCGATCCATTAGAGACCCCATGAGAAGAACTATACAACTCATGATCTAGAGATAGAAGCATTATTATTTGCCTTAAGGATGTGGATGCACTACCTTCTAGGAGAGAACTTTTTGGATTACTAAGACCATCAGAGTATTAGGTATGTATTCACTCAGAGAGACATGAACCTGAGGAAGTGACGCTGGTTAGAGTTCCTATAAGAATAAGACTTTGATATAGTCTATACTCCAGAAAACGTAAACGTTGTAGTATATTCCCTAAGCAGGAATTCCAAAGATCACAAATAGTGGGAAGCTTCGGAGTAGTTAGCTTTCCTGCAGCTGACCCCGGTGGAGCATGAGGGTGCAATTTTCCTACAATCGATGACATTGGATACTTCACTCCTTGATCATGTGAAAGAGTCTCAACTAGGAGACATCAACTGAAGAGTTCTTTGAGATCAAATATCTACAGGCAACGTACCATATAGATATTTTGAAGGATGGAATCATGAGATCTTGTCTTAGGGATAAAAAGTGGTTCCAATTGCGATGTGGGGGGAGGTGTTACAAGAGTTCCACACTTCCCCCTTAGTTGTACATATTGGTGTGGGTAAAATGTATAGGGATCTTCAGTGGCAGTTTTGGTGGTCTAAAATGAGTCGAAGCATAGCTGAGTTCATCTCACGATGCCTCACCTGTCATCAGGTGAAGTCTGAGCACTAGGTTCTTGTGGGTTTTTTGCAGCCTCTAGAGGTCTTGAAGTGGAAATGGGATAGTATATCCATAGACTTCATCACAGGGATTCCATGCACAATGAAAGGAAATGACTCCATATAGGAGATAATGGACTGACTCATGAAGTCAGCACACTTCCTTTCCATCAGGGAGCAGAGTTCGGTGGAGAGTTTGGGGAAGCTGTACATACGAGAGATCATCTGCCTCCACAGGGTACCCTTGACGATTATCTCTAATGGTGATGTGTGGTTAACATAATGATTTTGGAGAGTCCTGTATGAGGCATTCAGAAAACCACTATGGATGAGTACAACCTTTCACCCTCAGACTAATGGATAGATAGAGCACACTATCCAGGAACTAGAGGATATGTTGAGGTCTTACGTGTTGGATTTAGGATAGAGTTGGGAGGATCACATGCCTTTGGTAGAGTTTGTGTAAAATAACATCTACCATTCCTCCATTGTCATAGAACCCTTTGATGCCCTATACGGGAGACCCTACAAGTCACCCTTGTGTTGGATGGAGATTGGAGAGTCATCCCTCTTAGGCCCAAATTCAGTGCCAGGGACCATGGAGAAAGTACAGGTCATTCATGAACAGATGAAGAAAGACCAAAGCAGATATAATTCTTACGTAGATTTTCATCATAGGCCCATAGAGTTTGAGTGGGGAGACCACGTATTCTTGAGAGTCTCCCGCAATGAGGAATATAGAGATTCGGCTGAGGATTCAGGTTATCCCTGAGGTTCATTAGGCCATTCAAGATCCTGTAGAGGGTTGGTGAGGTTTCCTACCACCTCACCCTACCCCTGAAACTAGAGTGGGTGCATGATGCTTTCCATGTGTCACAACTGATAGATATGTGCCTGGCCACACACACATCATTGACTGGGGAGAGATAGGCATCAAGGAAGGAGCCACCTTTGTAGATCAACTAGTGGTGATCAAAGACCAACAGAATTAGACCTTATGTGGATAGATCATCCCTTTGGTTCACATGTTGTGGCAGTATGGAAATGTGTAGGACAGTTCCTAAGAGTGGGAGAGCCATATGCGAGCTCATTATCCCAATTTTTTACCTACTTTTTCTTTTTGGGGATGAAAATATTGAAGGAGGTAATGATTTATAGACTTTATTTTTTTTCTTAAGGCTTTGAAATATTTCTATATATATTTCCAAAGTTAGGCGCTAAGACGGTGTGTGATTCTGAGGCCCAGTGTACCTGGAATTATTTTTATAAAAATTTTAAATATATTTTATATTGAGTTCATATGGTTAATTAAATAAAGTGGTATAACTATTAAAATATTTATTGGATCATAAATATGAGACCACGGTTGGCTCTGGAACATAGATTTTTTCCTAGGCACAACATAAAGTGAATCAGCATAGGATGTTCAGACCCACCCACTCATTGGTAGTGCATTTAAGTAATTTAATTAATTGTTTAATTAATTAATTAAATTGCTTTTTGACATAATGAATGGTTATAAATATTTTGTTATAGGATTTTTCCAGGGTTGGTGCATAATCCTCCCACCACCGGCAGAGCTCTATTTCCACCACCTGTTGGAAATTTCTTTGAAGAACAAAGAATGAAGAACGATGGAACGTCATATCAAGGATCAAGATGCGGTGAACGCAACAGATTCTCCTCCTTTTTTGGAGAATAAATTCATCACCAGGTATCAATCCAATTGAAATTTAGGGCACTTATTTCGGTGTTTTATGCCTTTAGATTAAAAATATTGAGCATATTGAACATTAATATTCGATTTGTGCCCTTTTTTCAAACCATTGCATGAGCCTGCGTATTGAAATTCAATTATTTATCATCTTTTTCTTATTTGGATTTCCCGTTCTTGATCATTTTTTCAAGAACACTTGTCCGATGATCATAAATCCATTATTTATATTCTTTTCCTTTCCTCATTCTATGCATTATTTGTCATTGGAACCCCGCGGTTCCAAACTCAACAGTTTCCAGGCGACCCTAGCTTGATCGGGTGCCCATGTTCGAGGTGGATTGGAAAAACGGTGATGAAATCATGAGAAGATCATAGATATGGTATCGTCATGATGAATGGATGGAAAATATGAAGGTATTACACCATATCATCAATGAACATAGGTGTAGAGTCATTCAGAAGAATCGATCAAACCCTCATTGTCGAATGAGGATGATTTGTAGTGATTGACGATGAGAACCCATTTTCTTCAGACAGATCTGGAGATTTTGGAATAGCATCAGGTGATTTTAGCCATGGTTGAAGAAGATTCAAAGTGAGAATGCCATATTGAGGAAACCTGAATGTTTCTGGAAAATCTTGGCTACACGCTATGTTCAACGAAGAACACATGTTGTGTAACATCCCTCAGTGGCGGCACTATGGTTTGGGAGGAGATAAGTATGACATGGCATGTACTTCTCTTGATGTGTCGTGTATCAGCTTCCCATGTAAAAAAAGTCATGTGACGGAACACACAATTAGGAACACACCATGTTCTGATTACACGAACATGGGTTGGCCATGTGGTAAGCATCTCGTGTGGACCAAAACGTCATGTACCGAAGTACACAGACACGAGGTCTGAGTACACGGACACGGCCAGCAGTCATGGCCCAATCCCCAGATAGGTGGGATGCACTGTTTAGTCCACCTACATGGAATGTATCTCTACATGGGATGGGACTCATATACCAAACAAAGACGCGACCAGGTAGTGAAGAGGGGCCACACGCCATGTGGTCCCCCTCACAAGCCATGTACTATATGATCTCTTCTGAGAAATCTTCAAACCTCTATATATCCTTCATTTTAACTCAGATTTTTTCCCATGATATTCCTATCCTAATTATTTTTTCATATAGAATGTGATGGTTACCTAAAAAGTGGATTTCGAGATATGATGTGGATGTTATATTTTGGCACGTATAGAGGCGACACCCAATGACGGCAGCGATCATATAGAATCACCAGAGCAGTTTTGGGCTTACCCTCTAGTGGAACTGGGAAGTGGTGTTTTACAATGGCAGTATCGGGCTTACCCTCTAGTAGAGATGGGTAGTGGAATTACTCGATTGTAGTATCGGGCTTACCCTCCAGTAGGACTGGGCAATGGAGTTCCCTGATAATCTTTCTGAGTTACCCTCTAGTATGAGATGGGCAGTGGAGTTCCTCTACATTCTAGGTTTACCCTCCAGCTAGGTTGGGCAGTGTCATTCCTCGATGACATCTTCTAGGTGTGACCCTCCAGCTAGGCTCGGTAATATCTTTTCCTTAACGACTCACTAGGATTACTCTCCTATGGGATTGGGAATTGGCATTCCCTAGTGACATTCCCAAGTGGTACCTTCCAATTGGGTTGGGCAGTGGTGTTCCTTGATGACTACCATAGAAGGACCCTCCTATCATACCAAGGCATTGGATACTTTTTAATAATTTTGACACCTTGACTGTGTGGTATAGTGATGAGAAGTGGTGTGATGTACCTTTGGAATCACGAGAAAGAGGGATGCTTTCCCCACCAAGATGTGTTCTTGTGACGTGACTTAAAACTGTGTGGGTGAGTTGGTGCCACCCAAAGTGGATAGTATCAAGGTATGGTGATTGAGTCCCTTTGACTTGTGTTTTCTAAGACCCATGAGGTTATTGGATTTGTAGTTGGACTTACTTTTGAACTATTAGCTACTCATATTCTTGGATTGAGCGGTGATATAGTGATCCCCTTACTCTCATTTGGGCTTCTTTGACTGAGCATATATATATATATATATCCTACTTCATTACCCACTCCTTGGGTATATTTACTCTCCTTACATGGGAGGTGAAGATGTGTGGGCTATGAAACTTGCTTTCCATGTTTAGATTCTCATAGTTGGATGAGTCCACTCTTCTGCAATAGGTAGAAAAGACTCAATGAGAAGTTAATTTTCTCCCTGTTTTGGGCTCCTTATGTTTGGATAAGTATAATTTCACTCTCTTGTTGGGTTGAGTAGTTCTATTTTACTGTACCTTGTTCTATATACTGCTTTCCTATTCATTTTTATCTCTTACTACTCCCCCTTCACCTTTTTAGGGATTTTTACTGGGTATCTATATACTTTCCCCTATATGGGCTTTTCCCAACATGTGTCATGTATTTTGCATATGGAGGATAGGTCGATCATGAACTTAGAGGATCTTAGGGATACGGACTGCTTAGACCATTTACAGTGGTCGTAGCTTGGGACATAGAAGCTAGGCTCTCATCTACTTTACTCTTTCCTAGTTTTTCAACTTCAAACATGTTTCTGGGTGGGCGTTTTTTTTTCTTTTTCTTTTTAGTTTTTACCACTGTACTTCATCCTGTTTAGTGGTCCATGCATTTTTATTTTATATATATCAATGTTCCACATTTTTTTCTTTCCCTCTACACTTTTTCATTGAGTTGTTTGTGTGTGTACAGGTACTTAGGAAAATGGATCCCCAAGTTAGTTATTCCTTCGAAGCTAGTATCCACCCCCTAGCCTATGGAGGCAGGCTTGGGGTAGGTTTGGATCAAGCCACGGTATAGTTCAGGCTATGAAAATAGGATGGAAAATAAAAATATATATAAAGGTAATGAGAGAAAGGGTAATTTTCCAACATGTGATACTTGTGGAAGAAATCACCCTAGTACCTACTTAAAAGGAAAATGAGTTTTCTTCAAGTGTAGATAAAAAGTCCATCATGATTATAATTTTAAGTGAAATATAGAAGATATCAATGTAAAATACTTCAACTATAAGGAGATGGGGAATTATGCAAATGATTGTCCCAGATATCAAAGGGATTTTCCCTAGAAAAGGCCAAGGGATCAAGGTCAATATTTTTTATCACAATATATGAGGTTGAAGATACTAAAGATGTGGTGGTAGGTACTTTAGTCATATCTTCACATTTATCCAATGATTTATTTGATTCTGGATCATCACACTCTTTTATATCTTACTTTTTTACAAATAAAATTAGATATTTCCCTAGAACATTAAGAAGAGAGTTATCATTTAATACTCATAGTGGAATTCACACTGCAACAAGGATGCATTAGTCAGTTCCCATTATAACACATAAACATTCCCTATTTTCAAATTTTCTTATTATACCTATGGTGGATTTTTATATAATCCTTTGTATGGATTGACTTTAAAAATATGATGCAAAATTCTATTACAAATATAATGAAATTACGATTTGGGATGAAGATAGAGAATTAATTATCTTTAGAAAGGAGAATTCATCATCTCATTCATGTTTAGATCCACCCCTAGTATCTTTGTTGAATGAGATTATTAGGGAAGAAGAGAAGACACAATCTATGGATGGAAAAGGTAATATTCAAATTGATAATGTGACTATTATACAGGAATACATTGATGTATTTCCTGATTAAATACTTGGAAATCCAAAAAACCTTGTAGTTGATTTTTCCATTAATTTAATCCCTAATGAAAGTATAATATCATAGAATCCCTATATAATGTCCATTGTAAAATTAGTGGGGTTGAAGAAAAAAAACAAGAGGATCTGTGTGATAATGGATTTAATCACCCTAGTGTTTCTCCTTAGGGAGACCCAATTCATTTAGTTAAGAAGAAATATGGATCTATGAGGTTGTCCATATATTATATAGAATCCAATGATATTATGATAATGAAAAAGTATCTTATGCCTTGTATTGATGACTTATTCGATTAAATTAATGGAGATCAATATTTTTCAAAGATTGACCATCATTATGGGTATCATCAATTGTGAGTATAGATGGAATATATCCCGAAGATAGCTTTTTGAATTAGGTATGGTCATTATGTGTTCATAGTAATTCCATTTGGATTGACTAATGCATCCTCTATCTCAATGGATATAATGAATAGAGTATTCAATTAATAACTTTATAATTTTTTATAGTATTTATTAATGATAATTTAGGGTACTTTGAGATATTTGAGGTCTATGAGAATCACTTTTGGATAATTCTTGAGACTCTTAGAAGAAAAGAGTTAAATGGGAAATTTATAAATTGTTAAATATGGCTTCAAAAGGTTTATTTTCTTATCCATATTTTCTTCAAGGATGGAATCTCATTTGATCTTGTGAAGAAAAAGTAGGTCCAAGAATGGTCTACACCAATGAACATAACTGAGGTGTGCAGTTTCATTGGTTCGGCATGTTATTATTGGTGGTTTGTTCAAAAATTTTCCCAATTGGATAACCCATTAACTAATCTTACTCATAAAGGGGTTAAGTTCATTTAGACAAAGAAATGTGATGAATAATTTGAATAATTAAAGAGGATATTGGTGAATGCTCTAATATTGACTCTACTATTAAGAAATGATGGATTTGTGATATATAGTGATGCATCAGGTAAGGGACTTGGTTGTGACCTTATATATAATGATAAAGTTATTTTCTATGTGTCAAGGAAATTAAAGACTCAGGAATAAAAGTATCCAACCCATGATCTTGAGTTAGTAGTTTTAATATTTTCTCTAAAGATATGGACACACTATCTCTTTGGTGAAAAGTATGAGATATATATAGATCATAAGAGTATAAAATACATATTTTAATAGAAATAGATCAATATGAGGTAAAGTAAATGGCTTTAGATACTTAAGGATTATGATTACTTGATACACTATCACCTAGGAAAGGAAAATAAGGTAGCAGATTCTCTGAGTAGGAATGATCATGGAGTTCTGACCAAAATGTAGATTTACAGGGATCCTGTGTTCATCGATTTAGTAAAGATGTATCTGGAAATTATTAAGGAAGGGGAAACATCATTCCTTTTTCAAATTTTTCTAAACCATCTTTATTAGAAAATATAGAAATTTCTCAGCCAGATGATGCGAATCTATAAAATAAAATAAAATTCGTGAATAATGGTAAATTAGAAGACTTCATTTATGAAGATGGTGTTCTAATATTTGGAAATAATATATGTGTTACATCCATATATAATCTAAAATTGGAATTATTATATGATTATCATAGCTCATATTTCTTTATACACCCTGGTATCACCAATATGTATAGAGATTTTAAGGAACATTTTTTGTGGGATAATATGAAGTGGGAAATTTTTTATTATGTGTCAAGATATTTGGTTTTTCAATAGTTGGAGGCTAAGGTACAGCATCCTAGAGGATTCATGAAACCTCTACCTATTCCTATGTGTAAATGGGATGATATTTCTATGGATTTTTTACTTGGATTAACAAAGACTCCTAGAAATAATGATGCAATATGGTTTATTTTGGATCACCTCACTAAATAAACACATTTCCTTGATATAAGATAGTATTTTCCTATCGAGAACCATGAATGACTCTATATTAATGAAGTTTTAAGACTTAATAGTGCACCTATTTCAATTTTTTCTGATCATGATCCATGATTTACATTGAAATTATAGAAAATTATTTAGAAGGATTTGGATACCTAGATTTATTTGAGCATTACTTATCATCCTCAAAATTATGGGCAGTCATAAAGTACTATCCAAACTTTATAAAACATGTTAATTTCATGATTACTTTACTTTTAAGGTATGTGGGATCAGTATTTACCTTTGGTATAATCTTCCTATAACAATAACTTCCACTAAAATATTCAAATGGTGTCATATGAAGAATTATATGGTAAGAGATATCATACTCCAATTTGTTGTGATGAATTCGATGAAAGAAAGTTTTTAGGTTCAAAAATTGTGGAGGTGACAATGAAAAAGGTATAGAATATTCCAACCCATTTAAAAGAATATCAAATCAGTAAAAATATTTATATCAATAACTGGAGGAAAGATTTGAAATTGTGAGTGGGATATCAAATTTTCTTGAAGATATACCCATGGAAGGGTGTTATAAGATTCAGTAATAGAGTAAAAATGAGCCCCAAGTACATCGTAACTTTTTAAATCCTAGAAATAATTGGAGTTGTGTCTTACTAATTGGAAATGTCACATATTTTATTTAAAATACATGATGTGTTCCATATATCATTTTTAAGGATGTACATGCCATAATCGATTCATGTGATCACTTATGTATAAATATAATTTGAGGCTTATTTATATTAATATAAAGATTCTAACTAGATTCTAGACACTAGAGAGCAAGTTTTGATGGATTGGATGACCCATCTTGTAAAGGTACTCTCGATAAATCATAAAATAAAAAGTCGATGTGGGAACCTATAGAAACTATGATGAAGAAATCCCTAAATATATTCATGAGGTGATATTCTATAAATTTTTAGGGTTAAATTTTTGAAGGAGGGGAGAATTTAAAACCCCAAGATTTTATGATATATCTCCTTTTAAATAAATTTAATCACTTTGACAACTTGTGTTTCATGAAACACTAGGTTTAAACAAACCACGTTTTATTATTGAAATATTATTATATGACTGTAATAACCTAGCCATTAAAATTGGTGTGTATAAATAGAACTAACTAAATCATTAAAATTATAATGTTTACACACTTATAAAATAAATTCATTTGTTATCAACAAAAATAAAAAATTATTTGAATATAAATGAAATGTTTCTCTAAAAACCCATTTTTATGTGTGCACAATGTGTTTTTTGTATTAATAAATAAAATTGAACTCTATTTATGAATAATTTTAATGAAATTTTCATATTATATACTCAATATATATTTTTTTCATTCATCTAGAGTTTTCACTATGCATGGAATAAGAATAAAGCCAGTTTTATGCTCAAAATGTATTTTTCTAAAAAGTGGTTTTCATCGTGTTTTGCGCACTTATTTTAAAATTAATTTTTTCTACTTATAAAAAATTGAATCTTGAAAAATGATTCAATTTTTTGAATTAGTTGGTATAAATTTGGAAAATAGACCCCATTTTTGTCAATATGAATAGTAATTGTGGTAAAATTTATCACCTCGGTAAAGGGTAAATTAGGTTATTCAAGGTTAAAAATAAATTATAAGGTCATAATATTTCATTCAACCCTTATTTAATTAGGCTAAAAATTTATTTTTTTAATGGAAACTCTTTCATGAAAATGAAAAATATAATATTTAAATCAAATAAAGTTATAAAATGCCACTCTCTTAGTTTTAAATATCTATTATATGCCCACATTGGGACAAAAGAAAGTTATGAATGAATATAAATTTCAATTGTGTGCATAATGAAATTCTATTCATGATGATAATTTATTTAAAAAAATTATTATTAAATTATTACCTTAAATTCTTGTGTAATACTAACATAATAGTTATTCAATTTATAGAAAAATAAAATAAATGATTTTAAAAATGTTAAAAGTAATATAAATTGAAATAATTAATGTGTACCATAAATTTTATAGATAAATATGATATTTTAGTGAAGTTTTAATTTATTATATTCAATTTTCCCCTTTTTCTCTATGACTTTTAAGTCAAATTAAATGAATAGTGTCAAAATTTACAAGAGTGACATTTTAGAAAAATAATTATTTATTAAATTACTTAAAAACATAAAAAATATTAAAATAGGAAAAGGTGGATAATATATGGTCCAAAATTCCATCCCAGTTATATTTATTAAATGAAATATTTACCTTATATGTAAAATTATAGTCCTTTAAGAGTGAAAATGTGTTACTATAGTTAATGTTAAAATAAGTTAATTAAGCAGTTAAACAAAAACATAAAGTTTTAAACACCAAATTAACCTTTAAAAATTTTATTGGTTGATGATATTTCAACCATATCATATATTTGGTTTTAATACTTATCCATTTTTATTATTTTTTTAGAATTTCTTTATTATAATATAATATTTTAAGAGATCCCAAAAGTACCCATCACCTCTATAATAAAAGGACAACTCCTCCCTCAATTATTTACACCAATTTGAGACTCCTTAATCAACTAATCACTTCTATAATACCTTCCTATATTCTTTAAAAACAACCTATAGCTTTTATACTTCAAAAATATCATTCCTTCAAGGCTTTAAGGTGTAATCCAAAAATATTTTCTCAAGGAAGAGGTACTCATCTTACACGAAAATTTCCAATTTATTTCTTCTTATGCCTCCTTAAAATATTTTTTAACCATGAAAATATAATAACATTAGTATAAAACATATACTTATATGTTACTATGTTAATGTAATAACCAAAATCCAACCCCTCTTCCACCAAATGGGAAATGGAACCATCATTCGTCTGTATTGTGGACTACCGCCTCGCAAATCGATGTAATTTATTTTTCATTTATGATTTACATGAATGGTAATAAGTATTGATTTAATGAATATATATGATATATATATATATATATATTATAATAATTATTATTTAATTATTAACTATTATTTACTTCTCGTTCGTTGCATCCGTTAAAAAAATGAAAACAGTATCCATGCATATGTACGACCTATTGTCACTATGAACGGTGTAATTCATATTTCTATATATAAATTTTATGTATGAATATAAATACGAATATATTTAATATATATATATATGATATTTTTATCATGATTAAAATTTTGGAGAAAATAAAACCTTGATCAAAGTACAATGACTGAAACTATTGAACCAAAACATACATGAATAACGAAGTGGTTGCCACCCGGAACAGTGATTTTAAAAAATAATTTTTAATAAATTGGTGATAAAAGGTTATAAGTAAATAATATAAGGTATGATATATATTATTATGGTTATGTAATATATTTATAATAAATATATATAATTTTATAGAAGTTTCGAATGCATACAAAGGAAGTCGAACATGAGGTAATGGTTTATTTCACAATCTCATCACTACTTAGGATTGTCTTCTCTAAGGGAGTTCCATGTCCATATCTTCGCAAAAAAATTAAATAATATTTTTACTATCCTACAACTATTTATTAAATAAATTTTTATCTATTTTTGTTATTTTTACAAAAAAAAAATAAGGAATCTTCTTATCATTTTCTAGACGAGGTACTTTTTGACTTTTACCGAAAGTGTAAAAGGAATGTTTTATTTAAAATATATGGAATGAATAGAATTTATCTCCTTCATGAATACTCAATTATTTGAAACTTATTTTATAATTTAAAATTTTTTATTTCCAAACAAAATGGTTTCTTTAATATGTGATTTTTTTTATATTTTAAAAAAATGATTTTCAAAGTGAAAAGAGTATTTTACTCAAGAAATATTCTTGTAATATTTTTTAAGTACTTTCATCTATGTAAACATCCATTGTTGAACAATATTTTTATGATTTAATCTAATGATACCATCAAAATATTTATATATATGAATTATGATCTGGTTAACTGGGGAAAGTATTGATATTTTGTATGCTTGTTCTTATTATACGAATAGTTATTGATTTTTAAGGCATGTTGATTAAGTTTTATTGTTTATTCATATGAGAAATGAATTGGAATTATTAATTGATTGGAAGGGACCAATATATCCACTCAATTTATTGGTAGGTCTCATTAGACAAACTAGATTAGGTTTTTTCTGATGCCTTTCCCATTTCTTTTCGAATTTCTTGGCATAAGGCATCAACGATGTTTTTAGATGTCTTGGCCAAGGCCTCGGTAGTAAGTTTCAGATGTATGAAATTATTAATTCCATAATTATGAAATAATTTATTGATTTATATGTTATTATTTTATATTTTATGATATCCATAGATGGTTTTCAAGTTCATGTGATTATTTATATAGAATTATTTTGTCCATCATTTATTCTTTCCATATTATTCATGCCTTATTAGCTTTCATTGTATGTGTGCCCTTAATGTGCATTTGATCTCACACTTTTATTTGTTTTATTTTCCACAAGATAGTAATAAGGATATTATGAATAATATCGATGATGAAAGAATGATTTTATGCTATGTATTTTATATTTTCAATGTAATATGGGAATCATGTTTGTATCTAGTTCTTTAAGACCACTAAATCATTTAGTCCTTTGGTATGATATTAATTAAAATTAGTGTCAATGTAATAACGTAACTACTGGATCTCGGATACTAGATTCTAGGTCTTTAAAATCTCTCTCACTAAATACAACTCATCCACAAAACTCATCCACACATATCCCATTATTCCTCTTTCATTACATTTTCAACAATTTTTTCAGATTTTCTCATTTATTTCCAATCCCTATTTAATAATCCATTTTATAACATATTTAATGAAAAACCACTCTATACATCTCCCATATTTAATTCCCATTCATTTATCAATGTTTAATTCATTAACCAATTATCATATGTTTAATTTCTATCCCATGCTAAATTAATTCCATCCATGCCATTACTAATTTATCATTATTAATTGCATCTCATAGTTAATATAATGATACCACAACAGGACACCATAAAACAACCCAGCCAAATCACAACATAAACCATCAACTAGCCACCACAAAATGTCCATTAACATATCTCAATCCAAACCAAATTTTGGCATGTTTCCTCAATACATTCTGCTTCTATACTGGTCACCACCATCATCATTCAAGCCCTATAAGATTTAAACAACAAATGGAAATTATAGAAAAAACATAAATGCATAAATAAATAGGTTCCATCTCCTATAGTTGACACAATTTTAATATAAAATGAGGATTTTATATCATTTAACCGTATCATGAATGGGTGTTTTTAAAGAAATTCCAAATTCACACATAATTGATTCATAACCATATATAAGTTCATAACCTTTTTATGAATGGTGATTTCAACAAAAAAATAGTAAAGGTTATCAATTCATAGCATCCACTTCATGTATAATGCTTAAACAATAATATAGAATTTTTAAAATAGTATAAAATATGCATAATCTCATAAATAATATCATAAAAGCAAGTAAATGAATGTGAATATACCCTTCCCCTTATGTTTTATTATTTCTAGTTGATTTATTTTTTACTTAGTCTTTACTATCCACACAAATAAATAAATAAATCATACTAAAATCACAGATGCACCAAATAAGTAGAGAACAAGGATCCCCCACCTTAATCGAAATCTTTCTGAATCTCAGCACAAGAATGAAGAAAAATAATGGCGATCATTAAGCCATGCCACACAATGAAATTCCCTAATCAACATAAACCATAGAAATTCCCATAAATATCCCTCTCTAACATCACCTGGTCCAAACATCTCCACAACCATAGCCTCCCCAAAATGGGGAATAGTGGGAAAAGAAAGAGGGAAAAGAATGGAACATAGCTAGAATCATTGATATTTGATCCCCTTATACCAAGGATTAAAGCCAATAATAAAGGTCGGATAGGCCCCCTAAAATAACCTAGAATCAACCCAATGTTTGAGGTAAATGAGAAAGGAATGAATGAAACTAGATGGGTTCTAAAACTTATATTAGGGATAGAGAACATCCTTTCATGATGTGACATGTTTTTTCACATCATGAACTACCAAGGAATAATCAATTCATGGAATAATAAGAGTCTTCATATCATGAACCTTTTTATTCAAACCTTGGTCAAAAATCATGTTGCCAAATTCTATAAAATTGGGAAGTGTCCATGACTTGAACAAGGAATTTCACATCGTGAACCACCCTAAGGCAGAACCACCCAAAAACCATCTTGAAGACTTTATATTTGGAATTAAGGGTTCATGACATGAACTACATCTAGGAAACCTATAGAAATATAACTCTTAAAACTTCATGTCACAAACCACCTTCATGCCTTAAACTAAACCTATAAATCAATTTATGCCTTATTCACATCGTTAACCACTCTCCCATCTGAAATATGATCTCCATCTCCACTTGCTTCTCCTTAAGCCTCCTTCAGGCATCCCCAAAACTAAAAATAATCAAATTAATGGGTCGAAATATCTAGGTCATAATAGTTCAAGTTATTCATGGTTATAGTGGTTGGTATTGGACTTCAGTTCGAGTATAGTGGCGGTACTGCTCAGAAAATGAGCATTTTTTTCAACACAGGGGGTGGGTAGTAGTAGTGTTTGTTTTATTTTGGTATTCTATTTTTTTACATATGATTCCACATCAAAAATCTCATTTAGGTCCCGCCTAGTTATTTTGGCCTTGTATTAAAGTTTATTTTGATATATTTATATTAGGATACATTGGATATGATTATTGGCTTTTGTTTATGATTGATGATTTTGTATTATACATTTATTCATCATTTAGTCTCTATTATTATTGAATATTGCTTATCTTTTATGTGTGATTAGCTAACTTATATAGTGGTTATATTAGAATTTCATGTTGGAGTTCCATGTTATTCTTGTTTCATCGGGTAAAATATTTCTCACTAAAATAAATTTGATACTTAGGCACTAGTTTTCAGCTAGTGGGGAGTGGGAATGCCCTTTAGGGCTTGTCATAGGCCGATTTCAGTATCAGGTTAGGATAGCTCAGGTTGTTTCATGACATAATATTATACATTTTAAATTAAAACCTAATATTAAAATTTTATTTATTAAACATTTCATAAATTTTTAATAAATAATTACAAAAAATCATAATTTAATTTTAAATCTATGAATCATTTATAAATTAAATAAACTTTTTTAAACCCTTTATATATAATTTAAAAAAATATATAAATTATAATTCATTTCATAAATAAAAATAAATTAAATTAAATTAAAACTCTTTTACCATGCACAATGGTATATCTTATATATTTTCTCACGATGTAGGCTAAAACTATATTATAGGCTATGATGTAGCTTTATCACACATATATATTTCACTTATAACCAATTGATCTATATATCACTTTCCAATAGATTTGGATCAATTAATAGGGAGCTCATGGTGTTTCGTTAATAATTTAAGGAAATTTCTACACTTAGAAGTCACAATCGATAGTGTAAAATAAATATATCAATGTCCTGTAGGATATTATTTTAAAATTAGATATATCTATATAATTGATTTTAATTATTCTTAAGAATAAACCTCATTTTAATCTCATATAAAATAATTATGGCAATAATGGTTCAATTTATTTAGCATAAAACTTAGATTCAACCTGAATTTCATAAAATGCTTGAAGAAATTTGAGAACACCTATACTAAAAATTATTTAAAACATAACTTCCTAAGTTTTAAGGGGATCTAACATTTCCTTAGATGGTTATGAATAAAACCCTAAATACTCAATTTTATCATGTTCTCCTGAAACCTAAATAAATATTCCATGAATCATTACCAAGATAAAGATAAAGTAAACAATAGGGAAATAAAACTATAATTCAAGCCCTTTACTTGAGTTACCATGAATAATCATCCAAGTAATAGGGTATTAAACCATGAATAAAGGAATAAATATGAATGTTCTCCCTTAATCATGTGAATAGAAAGAAACAAGGGGCCTTTCATTGAAATTAACTTCTAGTTTTGGTCCACCATTGTTATTTTTACTTTACTTTACATTATATATCACATAAGAGCCATATAAAAACTTTAATATATTTATGTTTAATAATTTTTAAATATGGAAACTTAAATATATTAAATTTAATACTTTTTAAATAATTATTTACTCATTAAACATGATTTAATCTCCCTTATATTGATTCAAATTTCCCACACTCATTTAAATAAAACTTGGTCCCATGATATCTTTAAATATTCCACTTTTAATTATACCAATTAATTATAGAACTATTAGAATCATACAATAAACCCCTTATATCAAATAAAACTTGAATGTACCCATACTTAAATTATATTTTTATACTATGTATATATACTATTGATATAATATTTTTATATATGCTTTATATATATACATAAAAACTTTATATTTATGTGTATATATATGTATTTTGTGTGTGCATTCATGTAAGGGGGAAGGCAGGTGAGCTTACGGGTGTCTATGTGTGTGTGTTCATGAACGCAAGAATATATACACATATTTCAAATTATTTAAGCATTATATGTACTTAGAAAAAATTAATATCATGCTTTGTAAATCATTAATATCTCATACATGATTGCTATAATTTATACACCAAAAAATAAAAAACAAACCCAAGGGAATATATGTTTGGTCCTTCTGATCATCTTGTATTAATATGAATGCATTACACAGTTACATACCCTAATTGTATATTATTACATAATGAAAAACATGTTCTCTAATCATACTCATATCATATTATACGACATTTCCAATAATAATATACAATTGTTAGGTATAACTAATCACAAACAAATATGTTAATTCATATTTTTTATATAAATTATTTATATCTCAAATACCTCAAAATTAAATAAAAAACATAGGGTGAAATATGTATGTATAATATAGATATAGTTATAATGTACTGAATGAAATTCATTCCATTACTTTTTCAATCTTCAAATAAATTGAAAGTTCTATATTGGATCCCACAACATTCAAAAATTCATACAAACATCACATAGAACAACCCTCAGAAAGCACCTCGCCATCATGATTCAATGTCATGAGAATCATAGAATAAATTTCATAAAAAGAACATTATATGGTTAAAATATCATTTTAGAAACTTCAATTTATCCAATAAATATGATTCTTATTATTGATGTTTGTGAAGTAAAATAATTTTCCCTCATAAATATATTAAAATTATGATATACATAAAATATTAAATAAATATCCAACAAAAAAACATGGATGTTTTCCTCCAGTGAAATTTTGTACTGGAGAGAATTTTGACCCAAATAGGTCAGTAGAAAATTGATATCAAAGTAACTGATTCCAACTCCAAGAGAATTTTTGAATGGATATAAAAACATATATACAAATGGTACTAAATATTCATGTTTCTCTTCCACACTCAAATCCAAATCAATCACTGAACACCTTCACTGCATCTGAATACCTCTACTCCAAACCTGTCCTTAGTCACCTTATCTTACACTCATTTCTCCTCACTATTTATTCTAGAACATATAACATAAACCAAATATTCATCATTAAAAATTGAATACGTAGAACATTTTTCAAAAACCAATAGAAGCCTAAACATTTTATATAAGGAAAAAAATAATAGATGGGAATGAAATCTCTGTTACAAATAGAGAACAGGTACATTGGTACTGCAGATATAGCCATTGGAAAATACTAGAGCTGGGTTATCCATGTCCACTAGTTTTTTTATGTTGTAGAAAAAAAGATTTGAGTGATGAACCTTGGTATATGGTAATGGCATCACAAGATTCTGAAATCTCTCTTATGATAGTGAATCATCTTTAAGGAAATCATCATCATAGAAATATCAAAAATTAGTTAAAGGTAGTATCAAACTTTCCTAATTTCTATGAATAGTAGTTCAATGCAAAATCTTTAATGTAATAAATTCAAAAAAATACATGGAAGATGTTAGAAATACCCATTAGGGTTTTGAAAATTCTGATACCATGTTAAATCATGATACCATCAAGACATTCCTCTTGAATGATAATGAGATCATTAATTTATAGAAAAAATGGTGATACATAAAATATGTGAAAATTCAAAGATATATAGGGATAGAATAGACTCATTCAAATGGACCAGACTAATCCACATTACATAATTACTCTAATATAACACATTTAAGTCATGTTTGGTTTTGGAAAATATTTTAAATAGACTAGTAATAGAAAAAGGATAAAGATTTTTCAATGAAGACAAGATTACTTAGATATATATATATATATTTAGAGAAGGATTAAGATTCATCCCATATATCCTAAATAATTCCTTCTTGAATTATCTATTATAAAATCCCGTTTATTTTGTTCAAACAATGCCTATATGACAGAAAAACATATCAAGCTCCATAACTGAAAAAAAACTTAATATCAAGGAAAATATAAACATCGAAGGTAGTTTATAATAATATAAACTGTTACACATCAAGTGTGTGGTTCTATCTATATTCATTCTGAAAAGTTGTATGTGGGGTATGTGTAAGGGGAATGGTTATGGTTAGTATTATAATTCTCTAAGAGTTTTTGGGTTAGTTGGAGTTGTTAATAAGTTATTAAATAGAGAATATATTTTTGGGAATAAGTAGTTAAAGGGGGAATGTAAATAGCTTATAAAATAGAAAAATGGAAACTCCATAGGAGGGATGATTCTATTTGAGGTTCAATTGAAGTCTTTAGTGGGATAATCCTAGGGACTCTTGAGAATATATTCCTTACTCTACACTTCTAATTCTACAACTCATTCCTCCTACCACCCTTAATTATACTCTTATTTTTATATGGTTATAAAAAAATAATATTATTCAAGTGGCACTCATGGAGTAAGGTTTCAATCAATTACTCTGGCCTATCAGAAAATTCTTCTAGAGGAAGAGGCGCACTGTCGGGTTCTACTCATGTAGAAGGAGGTTCACTTCTAGGAAACTTCATTCTTAGTATCTACTAAAATAATGGAATGGAATTGGATAATTTCTTTTAAGATCATATCAAATTAAAAAATCATTGGGTTTTGAATCTTTATTTTAAGTTAGACTCTTTCATCTCTAACTTGACATCAATAATGGAAAGTCTCACCATAAAGCAACAGTCCAGGGAGAAAGTGTGCCAAGCATAGGTTGAACATGGGAAAGATGAGCAAGCCAAATTTTGAAAGTAACAATCCTAATAATTCATTGAGTTCTATAATTAAATATCATTCCTAGTGAATCACTATAAGAATAATTTATTATAGGGGGATACGTGGCCGTTAGAGATCACATAGGATTCCAGAACATGTCTAGCTGGATTTGAAGATATGGCTCAAGTGGTGTGAGATGTAGTTTGGACACCGACTGCACCAGCCTTCATCCATGATCAGGTTTCATACATCAAAAAAACTTGAACTATAAGTTTTTTTATGGATTGGATCTATATAGATGGATTAATCAAGAAGAATTATACCTCCACTTACATCAAACTTCATAAAAATCAAAGTTACCACTTACTTGGGTTTCTATGAAGGGTAACACAAGATACTAGTTATCCATTGTGATGGAGGTCCATTCAGATTCATCTTTTTTAGGGTTTAAATAGCTTTTGGATCACTTCAAAGATTTGGAAATTCAACATCCACCATATGAGATAGCAATATATTATAGGGGAAAACATAATATTTCACCATAAATAGTTGTATGGAGTCGTTGGTTTCCCCCATCAGTAGCATTAGGTTTCCCCCATAGATTTCCAAGTTTGGTGAAGGACCTTACCATACTGATACAACAACAGAAGGGTTCTAGTATGGCTAGAAGATTTTTCTCAAGTGAGAATGAGGAAGTGTTGGAGGTGGTAAAAAAAGTGCATAAGGTGGTAGAAATATAGGTAGGTACAAAAGGCACAAAGCTAATGTTTCACAACATGATCATATGTGGAGTTAAGGAAAATTGGTGGATATAATTCCCATTTTGCTTCTATTGGGGAGTGGTGCAACCCACATCTTCAACTCTCTGAATCTGGACAAAAAGACGGGAGGAGCATTAGGGAGATTGTGTGGAGTGCTTGTAGGAAAAGGGAACATTATACAAGACCACAATATAATAGTTCTAAATCAATAGTGATTCCCAATTATGTACTAATAAAAAAATTCAATTATGATTTCAAGTATAATCTATCTATTAAGGACTTTTAATAATTGAATAGTTTGAGCTTAGTATTTTCTATCAATATCAAGACATGTATCTCTTTATCTCTCTCTATAAATAGAGATTTTTGATCTCATTAAAGATATAAATTTTAATTCTTCTCATCCTATTTCTTCTATATAAACAAATTAATAAGTTTGATCCCATTAAATGTCACTTCATAGTAATAAAAGTTTTCTTTATTATAAAAAACTAATTTTTAAAGGAAAAATAAGAAAAAATTTGTTTGATAATTTTAATTTAAAAAATAATTTGTTTAATATTTAGAGTAATATCATTTATGAAACCTTAATAAAAGATAAAACATAAAAATGCATTTCCAAAAAAACATTCTTTTTAAAACAAAATTGTTATTCGATATCGAAATCAAATAGGACTGAAATGTATCCAGTATTAGGTTTATGTTTCAGGGTTTAGAAATATATCTAAAAGGATAAGTTAAAATTTTGTTAGATTATGAGATGTTATTTTGGAAAAATTTATGATTTATAAAAAAAATAAATATTGGAAAAGAAAATATGAAAATATGTTTACCACTTTTCTGATGCAGCGTAATATGGTCCTCGATAATCTAAGTCCACCATAATTCCCTGATATGACTTAAACATCAATCTCAGACTATGTTGTTTTCTTTTCTTAGTTTTTATTTCTTTTTGACTAATTTATTTTACTTTTTGACTTTAAACCATTCTATTTCCTTTTAACTATGATTTATTTACCTTTTGACTTTTGACCAGGTTATTTATTATTTTTATTTTTCACTAAAGGGGTATTAGGTATATATACCCCCATCGGGACTGATTTTAAACAATTATTTAATATTATTGAATTTGGTCTTTGATATATTTTATATTTGTTCTCATTTATCCTCAAATTCCTTTTAATAATTTGATTTGTTTTCTCATAACATCAGTTGGTATCATAGTGATATTTTTCCTCATTTTCCACCACTAATTAGCAATTTTCCATATTCTCATATAGTAATATATATATCCTTTCAGTGTCAGTTATATCCTACCTGCAATCACCTCCACCATAACCAATTGTGTACCCTAGCTATGATGTACCCATACACATCGAGTTATTTTCGCTTACTGCTATCCAACGGCATCAAACATACCTTCCTCAGTTGTAATCCATCTCAACCACAAATCTTCTCAAGGTCTAGGTATTAAAATTCTATGATTATTTAACTCAATTCATTTACTAAAATGGATCCAATTCATTAATGGATTTCAAGTAAAATATCATTTCTTAGATGAGATAAAGTATCATTTTGCGCTTTTAAAAATATTAGAAGAATATTACTATTGGTGGAAGGATGTTTGAAAATAAAGAGAACGAGCTGGAAAAGGAAAATTTCAAACATAAATACTTTTAAGATGGATTATAAAGAGAAAACATATGACTGAAGAATATATATTGATATGGAAAGGGCATATCATACCACACCCGCCATGGGCACCAACCAAACAAAGGGAAAAAATCAACCATTCCATTTTTTAATTTAATCTTTCTTATTAGGGGAGGCACCACTGGCTGCACTCAACCATCAAAGGTTCTAGATGAACATACATCAATGCCACAAGAAACAAAGGCATATTGAAATTTATCTTTCTACAGTCGAACCAGTTGGGGTGATTCTGAAGTCCACACTCCATTTGACAACATTACTACCAATTCACAACTGATTGGACCTGATTCTAATGCCCCAATATAAGGATATGTTGCCTGTTCATAGCATCAAACCCATGTTAACCCCATTTTAGAAGGATATATTATTTGAAATTCCCTATTAGAGATGTCAACATATTCAAAAATTTATGTAAAAGATGAAAAATGAGAGAATGTGAAGATAAAGGAGAATTCAAAAAATCATAATGGAGTTATTTCCAGCAATTCTACACATTAATTTGTTTCTCACCTATGACTTGTGATTCTCCCTGCATGCCATCGATCAAAGATTTCGACAGCACACCATCAACAAAAGTTACTGAATGTATTATGTATAATCACCAAATCATTTCATGACTCTAACTAGAGGTTGAGCATACTGTTATAAATATTCATCTTGTTGGGATGATGCAACACATTAGGATAGCACATGTCATCCTAGCCTGCACATGGAGTCTTTTAATCCTTTTATTTATTTTTTATTTTATTTTCCATCTTGGGATATTTTAAGGGTAAATTAGTTTTTATTTTTTTAGGGTTTTTCACTATAAATAAGGTGTTTTGTTATCATTTTTAATTAGTTTTGATGGTATTAATAAAATTACATAGGAGTGTTTTTGATAAGGACATAGGACTAGCATTTGTATTTGTATATTAATTGAACTTAAAAATTAAAAAAGAGGGAATAATATGGAGAAGGAACTTTGGGAGTAATCTCTCCCAAGATAAATCCAATTTCCAATCCAAAGATGGATTTCATTAACAGTATTTTTTCTCTCTTATCCCATTCTCTAGCCCAATTTATTTAATATCCCCTAAGTGGGTATAGTTACTCCCCTCTATTAAATAACTCTATTATTCCGCCAAATTTCCCCTAACAACTCAATGCACATCAAACACTTTTACCCCTCTCAACTGAAGAGACCCTCCAGTTTTCCCTCCAACTTGGGTCCTAACACTAGACACCCTTTAAAATAGTATTATCTTCAAGACTGAAAAAATGTGGTATTTTTGTGTAAGTGAGATAAGAAATCTCCCATATTATCCTCCTTTCATTTTCTCTTGGGATATAACCAATAATCATCGCTGCCATAGGACTGAGTTGTTGTGATCTCTTAGCACGACCCCTTTTACCCAAGAATACCTGGCTATCTCACAGATGCTCCACATGTTTACATGGGCTATCAACTCTCCATAAAACTCCCAAAAAATAGTAGACTAGATTGAAAACTAGAATTTTCTGAGTGGGGACTGATATTTTTGTGTCATCATTCAAGATTATACTATTGATATCAATCCCAAAAATGTAGCTTTACTTCTCTATCTAGTATATGTAGTAGTACATTTCATGTAATGTCCTTGAAGAAACATCAGCATCAAGTCAAGAAAAGTTTCCTCATCACAAAGTGTGTCCCCCATGGTCATTTTGAACTATACGTTAACCCTCCCTATAACCCCCTTAGTCAGAACAAATGGGGGTGAAGTGTGATTCTCCATTCAATGTTGTAGCTTTTCCAAGTCTTATAGATTACAATCATCAAAAATAGATAACTCCTCCTATTATGCTGCAGTCATCATCAGAAGGTGTGAATGTTTCTTCTTCTCATGAAGTGGTGTCTCCATAAAATTATGCAGATAGGTTGTGGTGGATGTTTGGGATTGATATTTCTTCTATAGTGTATTGAAGATCACAGCAGGGATCCATAGTAGTAGATCCTCCACCTCATCTATCAATGTCATCATTAATATTTTTAGCATAAAAGGAGGTCTCTCTCTCACCTGTTTTTCCCTATGTTTCCCTCTCCAAATTGAAAATTCATCCCACTCTTATTTTTATTGTAGCAATTCACATCCTTGCTTTAGAATCTGATGCATGATGAAAGTGTGCGGCCTCTGAGTGTTATGTTAGTCATGTGTGCCTCCATCGATCGATGAACTGATAGGTGTGTGTTACCTTTGAATGGGATGAAGCAGCGTGCAATGCATCTGATGAAATTGGATTTGTTTATGGGTGTAACTTATGAGAGAGTATGTTCTCATCACACTGAATGTCATTCGGTCAAGTAAACCTATACATACTATATGCATGAAGTGTATTTCAGTACGCTCATCTGCTATTCCAAAAGAGTATCCAAATACAAGAAGATGGAAATTCATACCAATTGATAAGGACATAGAACTAGCACATGTATTTGTATATGAACCTAACTAAATAATTAAAAAATATGAGTAAGATGTGGATTTCCATGTGAGATGTGGATTTCCTTAACAATATTTTTCCTCTATTATCTTGCACTCAATATTTTTCCTCTCTTATCCCATACTCTATCCCTCCTTATTTAATATCCCCTCCATGGGCCCAACTACTGTCCTCCCTAAACTAAATTTTTATTCCCCTAGATTCCCCCTAACAACTCAACACACACCAGACACTTTTACACCTCAAACAAAGAGACCCTCCAACTTGGGTCCTAGAAATTCTATCTGTTTTGTGAGTCTCACTAATAGGAGTGTGTGGGGATGAGAATTGGTGGTGGTTTTTGTATAAAAGTTCAAGGGAATAGTTGTAACTATAATAGAGGGAGATTTATAGGGCTAAATGGGAGGGATATGTTAAAGGTGGGAGGGTGGATAGAGATTACTCTGCTGTGGAATTTGTTTTAGCTTGTCAGTAGCATTCGGGGAGACTCTCAGGCTTCTTCTTCCATCTTTTTATACTTCTTCATCCTCCCACTTTAATTCTTCTCATATTTCTATCAAAATACATATGAAGACACCTGTCTAATGTTACTATTTTTTGGGGGTATTTTCAATTGGTTTAACCATCCGGATACCTTCTGGGGGAGGAACGTGCTGTCGAATGCCTTCTAAGATTGGTGATCACTATAGAACGAGCTCTTGAATGAGGAGAACACTAGAAACATAGGAACATATAGATAGCATGGAAAAATTCATTGATATAGCCTCCATAAATCTTTCAAAATTGGTTTTTTAGGTAACTTAAAGCCAACAATGGATGGAACATATGAGGTAGGAGTGGGATGAATTCCAAAGGGTACAAGTCATACTATGTAAGTCTATCGCAGGATTTCTCCAACACCTAAACAATGCTTGATAGCATGATGAGGCATGTTCATCCCTTGTGATATAACTCTCATCCTCACATGAAACAGAGTCTAATGAGTTTGAGAAGCAAGGCTAGAATTCTAGTATAGTTTTTCCTCACCCAAATCAGCTTGATGTGGTAGAGAAACTGCAATAATAGGAAGAGGAGTGGAATTCACTGATGTTAGGGATAACTAGGGCACTTACAAGGGAATATTCATATATGTTAGTTCTCAATGAAGAATCAATTTCACCTTCAGTTGTATTAGAAGAAAAGGAAATAGAGGAACGGTCAAATAAATCTTCCAAGTTCTTAGTACATCAGTCTATTATTATGCAAGAAAATTATGGAGAGGATAATTTAAAAACAATGAGTTTCCATTAACTAGGCCTATATGGAAGAACTATAATTTTATCAGGTTAATTTTTTACTCTTATTTCTGTATACTCTTGTAAATTTTTTGTTCAAATGTTGATTTTCTAGCACTGTTGTGAAAGACTCATACAACATGGGTCTCTTTCTTTTATTTGGGCACCGCCACCTCAGTCAGGGGATGAATTTCCTATGGATTCTTTGAAGGGTCAAAAAATATATAGTAATAACATTGAAAAAACTAGAAACCCATGACTATATGGATTACCCATGGGATTAGTGTACAATACCTGTTGCAAATATAGTGAATATTTATTTGTGGAAACAACCCCTCTCAACATGGGTTTCAAGTCGACGATGTTATCATCGACTAGGGATAAGTATGATATATTTAATGAAATTCATGGATAGGAAAGAAGAATATACACTAGATTAATTATCTTAGTTTCATTAATATTGGACCATGCAGTTCAATATTGTAGACTTTTTGATACTCGCTTTTCTCATTTGGTTGATGAAGAGTTGTGTTGTGATATGAGTCAACAGTGGTTGGACACAGTCAGAGAGCTAGGAGTGGATGTTATTCTAGCTATTTCAAATCAAATGAAGTAACCAATATAGACTCTAGTCATTGTACCTAATTTTATAAAACAAAACAAGGTTCTATATGAACATATCTTTACTTAAACAACAGAAAAGAAAAATCCATGCATGTTGAAGGGTATAGAGAGTTCTCAAAGATGTTCAATCAGGTCCTTCACAAAGTCTTTAGCCTATTACATTATATTATAGGATATTTTAATTCCTAGGCATAGATCATTTAATATTTTTCAAAGTCTAACTTTGCAAAATCTAGGTGGAAATACCGCTTGGTCACAACACCCCCTATTTCACTTATGAATTTTTATGAAGTTACAAAGGAGGAAGAACCTTGTGATCTTTCCCAAGCTGAATCATTTAGGCTTTCTAAATCTTCATGTAGTGTCAACATGTTTGATATATATGAAAACTCAAGTCATGGGTAATAACATCATTTTTGGGTTTGTATTAGTTTGTTTGAGGGGGAAGTATTGTTGGTCGAGTAAAGGGTAATAAAGTCATTATTGGGGGGGAATATTAGTCTTTTAGAGGGGTAGATTCTAAGATCTCTATGCAACACCTCCAAAAAAATTTAAAATAATAGTAATCATGATACCTTTATTAACACGCAACACTGAACTTTAAGTGAATTATGATGTATTATAAAAATATTATTATTTAAATTTGACCATTATAACCTATCCATTGAATTAAAAGTTATGAATATGAGTAACCAAATTATAAAATATATGTATATTATACTTAATCAATATAAATTTATTTATAAATTCTTAGGAAATAAGAACTCAATATTCAGTGAAGTCATTTTATTCTTCAAAAATTATTTTTATTTCATTTTTTGTAATTGAAAATTATAATTAATTTTTTCCACTTATAAAAAATTATTTTAATAAATTAAATTAATTTTTTAAATAATCTTGTCAAAATTATCTTATGAGTGAATTTTTTATAATAATTTGAAAAGTTTGATTTTTTTGATGAATAGTGAAAAAAATGATTTTTATTGAAAATGTATTTTCATTTGAAGCACTTTAAAAAGTTAAATTTTATTTTAAAAGGGTTTTAAACATAAAATTAGTTCACTCATATTATTAATAATCCAATTAAGGTCATATGAATTAATTTTATGTTGGATTTTGGTATAAAAACTTTTTATACTTCAAAAAATATTTTTTCTAGAAAACTACTTTTCATCATGTTTTGGATGTTTAATTTTAAATTAAATTCTTACACTTATGTTAATTGAATATTGAAAAATAGATTCCATATTTGGAATTATTAGGTTCAAATATGGTAAATATATGCCTCTTATTTTTTATCATTGTGAATAGAAACCCTAATAAATATTTTTCACCTCAGTAAGGATAAAACAAGTAAAATAAGGTTAAAAATTTTGGATAAGGATTTCAAATTTATTTAAAACATTAATTCATTAAATTTTATGGGTTTATTTCTTCCAATTCCTTCAAATTCTAAAATATATGTCCACTTGGTACCATTTTTCATTGATTATGACCTTTATATTAATTTAAGAAAAGAATAAATACAAAATTTTACTCTATTTACTTTAATATCTCTAAAATTTTTATATATGGAAAAAATGAGGATAATTTTGGTTATAAATGTTTAATTTAAATATGAATTAATTTTTTTATCATGTTAATTTATTTTTAACTTTTATTGATTGAATAATTACCTTAAATTCTTATGCAACACCGACATTGTATTTATTCAATTAATAGAAAAATAAAATAAATGATTTTAAAAATATTAACAGTAATAAAATTTAAGAAAATTAATTTTTACATGAATTTTTTTGATAAATATGATATATTAGATATTTTTTAAAGGTTTATATTCAAATTTCATTATTTTCATGTTATTTTCAAGGTTAAATTATGTGAATAGTTCTTAAAATGACATTAATTGTATTTTATGTTAGATATATTTTATTAAACTATTTAGAAATCATAAAAAAAACATGAAAAGGGATAGTTAGGATGATAAATTTTTTAAAATGTCTTAATTTGACCATTTATGAATCATTTTTCACCTTATTAGTAAAATTATAGCCCTTTAATATTAAAAAAGTTATTACCACGGTTAAGATTAAAAATTAGTTAACCAAGGGGATAAATCAAAAATAAGTTTTAAAATGATATCTAAATATTTCTAAATTTTATATAGTGATTATAATAATACCATATCCTCTTTATCTTCTAATCCATATCATTTTGGAACCCTTTGACATGAGTTGAAAACATATTATATTATAATATTTTATGTATTTCTAAAAATGACATTAATGATATTTTATAATAAACAATATTTTATTAAATGATTTAAAATAAATAAAAAAACATATATTCATCCAAGTTAATTGGATTTTTTTCAAAATAATATCAATAATGGTCCATTTATAGGTTAATTGTCTTTTATGGTAACATTATTGACCCTTAAAGAGTAAAAAACTTTGATATTATGGTAATTATCAAAAGGGTAAACGGGGGTTAAAACAAATAGATAACAGTGGAAACATCACTTAAAATTGTTAAAATTTTATTATATTAGATTAATTCTACTCATAATTACCATATATTCAAAACATATCAATTTGGATCCACTTGAACCTAAAAATTAATTTATACTAATTTAATATTTTAAGTAATTTCAAGAGTGCCCCTCTCCACACTCATAAAAGGGAACATCTTCTCCACTATTCCTCACATACATTGAGTAATAGATTAAGAAACCCCTTCCCAATTATATTATCAAATTCTCTATCCATTAATTATATATATTTTTTCCTCAAAATACCATTGTTGGGGTCCTTAATAAAGGATCTAAAGGAGGCATACTAAAGAAGAGGTAATTCTCTTATCCAGACTCTTTCAATTTAATTCTTCTTATACCTCCTATAAATAAATGGTATTCATCATTAAATAGTAACATAATTATCATAAATATACATAAATATTATTAATATTATTTAACCACCAATATACACCCCCTATTTCATTAAATGATAAGTGAAAATATCGCTCATGTGTACGTGTGGACTACAGACTCCGCGTAGAAATACAATTCATTATCCATCACAATTTTCATAGACAGTTATTATTATGGGTTTAATTTTTATATATTATATATACGATATAATTATTCCTCTATAATTATAATATAATATCCACCTTATTGCCTTCCCATCTGTTTGAAAATGACAACATTGCTCATGCGTACGTGTAGACTACCACCTCTGCAAAGCGATATAGTTTTTTTTTCATTTTTTCTTTACATGGATGATAATAAGGATATATTTAATAAAAATATATTATATATATTATATAATAATTATTATTTAAAGGTGAATTGTTATTTACCTTTATCTTTTTCCATTGGTTGAAAAATAAAAACAATGTTTATGTGTAAGTGTGGCCTACAGTCTCCATGAATGGTGTAACTCATTTTTCTATCTATACCTTTTATAGGTGACTCTATATATATATAATGAATATATATTATATTTATATTATTATTAAAATTATAAATATTATGGATCCATGATTAAATTATAAGAACCAGGACTGCATAACCAAAACATCCATGAGAAACGAAACAATTATCACCTGGAACAATAATTTTAATAAAAGATTATTAATAAAAGCATGATAAGATGTTATAAATAAATCATATATGTTATCATATATATTATTAAGGTTTTTTAATACATTTATAATAAATATATATTTATTATACCTGAGGTTTTAATGCATACAAGGAAAAATGATATTTGAGGTAAGGGATTTTCATCTCACTTTTATTTTTGTGAGGCACATGCCATATTAATCACTTATTTATTTTATGTGGTGTTTATATGGAACATGAATGTATTTTATAAATATTTTAATGAAAATTATGGTGATATAAATATTCATATAAGTTTCTATCATATATGATATTTTGATTCGAAAGTTAATAAAGTGAAAGAAAAATATTTATGTTTAAATCCCATTTTAATTGGGATTATTTATGCTTGAATTTTTTTTGAGGAAATTTTATTATACTTATATAATAAATACATTTAATTTTTTTATTTCCTCTAATTATTTCTTAGGAATATATGTTTTCTTTCATTTTCCTCACTATAAAAACTGAAGATACAGAAAGAATGTTTTTAAGAAAAATTGACTTTTTTTTATTCGGTCGGGAATATTTTTCTTCCATGTAAATTTTTTTAAAGGTTGGGGATAAAGCATCATTTTTATTATTAAAGAAAATCAAAAACCTCTTTTGTGATAATATGATCCAATGATACCATCCTTATTCATTCTCTAGATGGCTTATGATTATGACAATGAGATGTTTATGAAACCTATTTATTTTTTAAGGGTTATACTATAATGAATTTATGAAATGTTTATGGAACTCATTTTATTTTTATTAGATATGATATGATGATAAGATAGATGTTTTATGATTTTTTTGCACACATATGTATGGTTTTCATTATGTGATGGTGCACCTAGAATTATATTTCCCTCTAATTCATTGGGTAAAGTTTTATATCTCAAGATATAACAATGGGAAACAAGTCGATGTGGTTGATCCACTATGAGAGAAACAAGTCGATGTGCTTGATCCACTATCAGAAAAAAGTCAATGTTCTTGATCCACTATGGGAAAAAAGTCGATGTCCTTGATCTACTATTGAAAAACGGTGGTGATACATGATCCAATATGGTAAATAGGTGTTGATGTATGATCCTTTATGATATGGTAAATAGGTTTTGATGGTTGGACCACTATGATTTTATGGTCTTGATAGTTAACCTTGGCATGGGAAATAGTTTTTATTCTAATTATGGTTCCACACTTCTATGAAATGTTTTTATACTTATTATTTTAACATGTGGTTCATGATTAATTAGTGATTA
This sequence comes from Viscum album, assembly GCA_963277665.1. NCBI lineage: Eukaryota > Viridiplantae > Streptophyta > Magnoliopsida > Santalales > Viscaceae > Viscum > Viscum album. The sequence continues at coordinate 35,211,935 of OY728157.1, read as the reverse complement.
TTTCAACCTTATGATTCGTGTATATTTAAATGATAAAGTTTTATGTAATGATTCATGTTTATGAATTATGATAGATTGGGTATGAAATTTTTAAGTTATGGTCATGATCTCATACCCTTACTCTTATCTTATGCTTTCATATGTTCATAAATTTATATCTCTCATGTCTACACTTACTAAGATTCTCACCTCACCCTTTCTCATTTTTCATTTCCCCAGGTTTTAAAGAAAGTTTTTAATTAGGGTATGTCAATAAGGGTAAAAAGTGAGAAGATCGTTATGAGACATGATGAATAATGTAACTAAATAATATGTTTATGTATATAGTCTCCAAAGACACTAAACCTTCATGATTATGGCATGGATCATAATGTTAGATATTGAATATTCATCTGAAATAATGTAATATTTATGTATGAAATTCTTAGGATTATATATTATGGGTACATGGGATTCATTTTAAATGGGAGTAGTAGAATGATTGATAACTTAGTAAGGAAATTGGTTAGAGGTTTGGTCAATGGATTGGGAAAGAGTGTAAAGATCAACTTGAGTGTCTTCCTTCCTTTCTTTATTTTTATTCCCCTATTCCCCCTATAAATCTAGTTCATTTACTAAAATACAAGGAATCAATTTGTGTTTTATTCAAGTGTGAGATTCCTTATAATCCTCAACATAAATGTTAAAATCCTAAGATTCATGTGTTATTATTGGGTGAGGATGATGTTATTGCTAAGAATAAGGAATCATTTTGGGAAGAGGATGAGGTTCCTAAGACAAATGATGGTACAGAGGAGGCTGAATGTAAAGTGGTGGAGTACCAGTATCTAGAAACTTGTTGTTAAACTCAAGAAGAAAACATAGGTATATGGAATCCATGAATGTATAGGGCCATCTAGAGAATATTCTTATTCTCATATTGTTAGAAAGTGTCACTAATCATAATTTTATTTCACCCAAACTCATCAAAATTATTTTACTCATAGTATAGGACACAAAGAAAATGGGTGTTAAATTGGGGTATGGACATAGAATGTGGTCACAAGGATTGTGCCAACAATTTAGTTTAAATGTCAGGGAGTATGCTTGTTTGATTTATTCACATGTCATTTAAATCGGGGTACTTGACCTAATTTTATGGATATCTTGGCTATAAACTCTTAGAGAAATTTAGAATAACTAGAAGTCGATGACAATGATATTTATGGAAGAAAAGATAGATTATTTTCTTAGTGGGGACAACCAAAAAAACCATACAGTTGTATCCTTGGAAGGTGAAACGAACACACCGGTGGGTAATGGTGGGAATTGGATCATTATAGGGACAAAAACTAATAGCCTAAAGTTTTATCTAGATGGAAAACAATAGTAGTAATTTTAGAGGTTGGTTGATCATTTTAGTCAGGTGTTTGAGGAACCAAAGGGACTTCCGCCAGCCTGGAAAAAAGTCCATGCCATTCGACTATTGTTAAGACAGGGATGTTCCACAATCCATACATATCATTACCCACATTCTCAAAATAATGATATCGGTAGGAAAGTATAAAAATTCTAGATTCAGAAATAATATTAACTAGTTTAGCACTTATTCCATCCAAGTAATCCTTGATAAAAGGAAATATGAATCTGGGAAGTTGTGTGTAGATTATCATTCCCTCAATAAGTTAATCATCTTGGATAAATTATCAATTTTTACAGTGGAGGAACTACTAGATAAATTAAATGGATCTATGTATTTTTATAAACTAGACCTCAAATTTGGTTACCATAAAATCTGGATGAAATAGGAGGATGTTAACAAGATTTTGTTTTCACTCATAGTGGGAATTATGAGTATTTGGTAATGTTATTCAAACTCATCAATTCTAATTATACCTTCTAATAGTCCATGGATGAAATTTTCATTAAACTACTCTAGAAGTTCATCCTTATTTTTTATGAAATTAATTTATAGTAGTGATTGGGCCACCCATTTGGGGCATTTGGAGGTTGACTTATGGACCCTACTTGACAATAATTTTTTCACCAAATGTGGAAATTTTTCTTTTTCAAAACATGGGTTTGAATATTTGGGACACATTATTTCTGAAATAGGGGTTTCTATGGACCCTACCCAAGGTTCAGTTCATGTTGGATTGGACATGTCCAGTAACAGTAAAGGTGGTTCACAGTATTCTAGGCCTCATAAGATACTATAGGAAATTCATTCAAAATTATAGAAAAAAATTCATTCACATACAACTCTAAATAAAAAGGATAACTTCAACTAGACTTTGAAAGTGTCTCACACTTTCCACAGTCTCAGACAGTTCATAATTGAGGCCCTTATTTTAGCCTTACCAAAAATATGGTAACTTTGATGTTGAATATGATTCTTTTAGATGGGTATTGAATTACTTATCATGAAAAAATAGAAACCCGTTTATTTTTTTATTAAGTATTTGATAGATAAAAACTTAGTTAGGTCAATTTATGAAAAGGAATTCATGACTTTAGTTTTAATTATTCAACATTAGCACCACTATTTACTTGGTTGACCTTTTACTACCCATTCCAATCATTGGAGCCTAAAATTACTTCATTAATAGTGAGTTACTATAGATAAACAGAAATTTTGGATTGAAAAAATGTTGGGGTATCAATTTGATGTGAAGTTTAAAACAGGTCAAAAAAATTTATCTTTGGATGCCCTTTCTCAAAGGGATGAACCTCAAGAGTTGAACTCAATTTGTTCATTTCTATTTGTATTGAACACAAAACCTATTAGAATGGGTGACTAAGGATCCTTATTTATTAAATTTCATCATATCACTTTAATATGGAAGTGAAACATCTTTCCCAAAATTTTATCTTAATCGGAGAATACTTTGGTTTTAGTGATTCGACATTGGTGCCCCTATTTACTTGGTCAGCCTTTTACTAGATATTTCAATCACTCAATACTAAAATTTATTCTTCAAAAGTGAATTAATATAGATAACCAGTATTTTTGGATTTAAAAATTTCTAGGGTAACAATTTCATGTGAATTTTAAAACTGGTCGAAAAAATTCAACTGTTGATGCCCTTTCTCAAAAGGATTAACCTCAATATCTGCACGTGATTTGTTCATCTTCTGTTTAGATAGAAAAAACCTATTAGAATGGTTGATCAAGTATCCTTATTTATGAAAGGTAATTATAGTTCTATAATCCTGTGAAACATCTTTCCCTACATTTTCTCTCAACTAGGAAATATTTTTTATAAGGGATGGTTGGTCCTCTCAAGTTCTTCACCCTAGGTTCCTAATTTGTTAAAAGAAATTGCATAAAACTCAGCAAGGGGAACATTTTTTATTTTACTGCATGCACAAAAAGTTGTATGGTAATTTATACTAGGAAGTTATGAAGAAATGGTTTCAATATTACTTATTTCAATTCCCTACTTTTCAATGTAATAAATATCCAACTCTTTCCCCTACTAGTATGTTGCAACCGCTATAAATTCCTCAAACTATGTGTATTGATTTATTAATATACATTATTACCAATATTCCCAAATAATGTGGGTATAATTTGATTCTTGTGGTTGTGAATTTCCTCTATAAACAATCCATTTTCTTATTCTAATCATCCTTACATGGCTTGAAGAGTAGCTAGTATCTTCCTAGGGGAAGTGGTCCGCCTACATGGAATTACGACATCCATCATTAGTGACCAAGATCCTACTTTTATTAGTCACTTATAGACTGAATTATCCCAACTCCAAGGATCTAGATTGAAACTCAGTTCCACAAACCCCCCACAGATGTATGGTCAGACTAAAGTGGTCAATAGAGTTCTCTAAGCTTATTATATGTGTTTTGTTGTAGAACACCCTAAACAGTTGTCATATTGGATTCCATGGGTATAATTTTTTTATAACACTATTTGTTATTCTATCAATACTACTCCATTTGAATTGTTTTACTAAGACACTAAATCTATAGTTATCAATTTCTTTCCCTTGAAAATTAAACTGGAAGTTGTGGCACATACACTATTGGAACATACTAAAGATTTACAATAGCTGAAGATTCACCTACACCGATCCTAGGAATACATGAAATTGTAGGTTGACCATCACCATCACAATATTTATTTTATTATAGGTGGTTTGGTCTATCTACACCTGTAGCCTCTTAGTAAATACTCATTCATCTATTGAATTAACCAAAAATAATATTCTTGTTTCTATAGACTATTCTCTATACTCAAATAGGTCAGTCCAGTGGATTATTAAATAGAGTTGCCTCTGATATCCTGTATTCACCCTGTGTTCCATGTGTCACAGTTAAACAATATGGTGGGCCTCCAACCAATTCAGTCCACTCTAAAAAACAATTTTTTGGATGACGATAATGACTGGACTTCACCAGAAGTTGTGTTGTCTCAGAGTGTTCATCTACAATAAGACATAGAATAGCCACAAATCTTAGTCAAGTGGGAAGGATGACCACTATATGAGGCAAAATGGTAAGATGAATTCATCCTTCACAATTAATTTCCCTCTCATACTTGAGTAAAATACTATCTTTCAAGTGATAGTGAGTAATAAATCATGAGACCAACCTAGATTTTGGAAGGTGTGTTCAAGAAGGTACAAAACTATATTTCCAATAGAGGTAGGGTGTGATTTTTTTAGTTTATATGGTTCCTCATGTGGGGTGGGGGAGGTTAGGAGCATATTGAGTCTATTATAAATCTTGGGAAGGATCCTAAGAGGGGGTAAGTCTAAATTTGCATAGGATTTTTGGCTTCAAAGCTTGGGAAAGAGACGAGAGGGGCCTCTCAATAATTCCTTCTCTATTTTATTCCTCTTCTATCTTATGTATTTATGATGCTAAAATGTAGTAATAAAAGAATAGTGGTTCCTAGTTTGTAATTGTAAATCATATAGGTGTAACATTTTTCATTCATCAAACTAGTGAGGAAATAAAGATTATGATGACTCAACTATGCATGAAAGGTTTGATCTAGTATTGGATGACTTTTATGAAAAAAACCAAGGTCATTCACAATTGGAGAAACTCAAAGAAGAGTTTCTAGGTCACTATAGAAGTGAGATAGAGGAGGATTCAGTGATACTTCTTAAGAATTTGTGACAAACCGAAGTAGTGGATGTGTATAAAGATGATTTTGATCGTGTAGTGCTACAAATACATGAAATTACTGAGAAATTGTATATAAGTATGTTCATCAAGGGATTTATTCTAGAAATTAGGATCACAATGATAGTTCATGAACCACGGAGTAAGGTTTAGTTTCTAACACTATCTCAAAGAGTTTAAATAGAGTTTATAGTAAAATTAATAATCAAACAACCCAAGGCATGGAATAGGAGTGGTGTTCCTTGAAATTAGTTTTGGAATTGGAATAATAACTCAGTGAAGTTAGTACCAATGGGGGACATGATAGATAAATATGGAATTTGGGGAAATTCATTGAGGTATAAGGGAGTCAGAAACTTATACCAAGAAGAATTGAGGAAAGGCGAACTAAAGGTCTATGTTAAACCTATGGACAAAAGTTTTATCCAGGGTATAGTTTTCTAGAAAAGAGATATAAATTAATGGTGTGGAGTGTGTTGAGTCTCAAGAGGATATAGAATTGTAAACTCATATCTCTAAGGGGAAGGAAAAAACGGTTGTGTACATGCTATAAATGGTAATTTTTGGAACTATTCCATGTGGTCTGGAGGAAGCAAATACATGATGTATTAAATCAATATTGATTTAAGGCGATGTAGAAGTATTTCCACTCTTGCTTCTTGTGTATAGTGGTGTCAGTCATAATTTCATTTCTAAATGGTTGAATAAGTATTTATTGGTTCATGTAGCAAATACAAATCCTTTAGTATCTGATTGGGATATGGGCACTGAGTAATTTCAGAGGGCATATGTCAATTCCTGAAGTTTTTTATGGGAGGAGAAGAGTTTAAGATAGATGACTATATCATTTATACCACTATACCAGAATTATTATTTGGAATCACTTGGCTAGAGACCTTGGGATATGTAAAACCCTATTGCAAGAACATGAAAATGGATCTAGGATGGATGGAGAGGAGGATTATCTTACATGGGGTGAAAATATGTAGGGAACACCAGGATCTTTACAAGAATTTTTAGGGAGAGGGAAATTATAGGTTTAAGGTCTAAAATGGGAAATGGTGGAAAGGGAAACTATATAGGATAAATAATTAAGTGAATAGTATCAAGAACTGTTGTAGGAAAATTTTAGACAGCATTAGTTAGTATTTGAGGAACCGCAGGGTTTACCACTGAGGAGAGAGACTGACCATACTATCAATTTGTAAGAGGGGGAATATCTAGTCAACATTTGGACTAATATTCATGCTTATCATATATATATAATTAGGTTAAAATTAGGTACATAAGGTCTTGGAACTAGGGTTTATTAGAAAAAGAACCATCTCATACTCTAGTCGGATAGTAAGGAAGAAAGATGGTGGATGGAGAATGTGCATGGATTACCGATCATTAAATATATTGACAGTGTTAGATAGATACCTGATTCTAATAATCAAATAATTGAAGTATGAGTTATATAGAGAATAATATTTTACTAAATAAAATCTAAAATTTGGTTTCCATCATGCCCAAATAAAGGGATATATTGGTAAGACAATATTCAAAACTCATAAAAGGAATTACGAGTATCTTGTAATTTCATTCATATTAATTAATGCACCGATGAATTTCCAAGCTATAATAAATGTGGTATTATAGCCTTGGTTAAGGATGGATTTCTTGTTGTTCTTCAATGACATACTTATATACAGAAATAGATGAGAAGAACACTTGAAGATGGTGCAACAAGTGCTATAAATAAATATAGAAAATGCTTTGTTTGTAAAAATAAATAACTTTTATTTCAAGAGGATGGTGGAATATTTGGGAAAATAATTTTCATAGCGGTAATTACGATGGACCCAAAAAATATGGAGGTGGTAAAAATGTGGAGAGATATGAGGAATGTGAAGGAAGTGGATTTTTGGGGATGACTAGTTACTATCATAAGTTTATTAAAGACTATGGAAAGATAACAAGGCCACTAACAACCTTAACTAAAAATGAAGAGTTTAAATGGACTCCCAAAACTCAAAAATCATTCAAGAACCTCAAGAAAAGTCTAACTACTACTACAGTATTATGCATGCCAAATTTATCAAAAAAAATATAGCAGAGTATGGTGCCTCCAGTTGTATATGAGGTGATGATGATTAACTAAATATGAGATATCGATTCTTTAACTGGTCATATATGTTGAATTAAAAGTGATAAAAACTATAAAAAAGGGTACCACTAATTCACCCCCTCAGTGATACCTATATGGCCTTTGGGAACTACAGAGGAATAATTTTTTGGAGGAATTAAAAACTATAGCTAAGTGAGTATAATTACTTTATTTTATATAATATGGTTATGTTTTTTGGATTACACAAGATAATTCATATTTCATATTCCATAATACTCAAAATAATTTGTGAGTGTCAATGGAATGGTTAGGTATGGAAGGAATTGTGCAACATTAGTTTTTTTAATACTTTAGATAAGATAGAAATAATAAGGGGATTAGAGATACATTAAGGACAGAATATGAAGATATGAGAACTAATGGATTATGTTTTTATTGTGGTTTAAAGTATGGACCAGCTCAAAAGTGTCCTGATAATGGGTTTTGTATAATGGTTTGAGAATTTTTTTCAACCTCAATATGAAGAAATTGATGAAGGTATCAAGGTTGAGGTTTGTGAATTAGATTAAGAGTTATGGGAAATAATTTTTTTTTGTGTTTTAATTGCCTTCTATAAAAGGACCAACAACCCAAGGTACAAAATTTATGTTTATGGGAGGTAACATTGAAGGTGTACAAAAGAGACCCAGAACCAAAAGTAATACTAGATGGGCACATTTGAATGTATTTTGAGAAAAACAAGAGCATAATTACAATGGGAGTATGAAGTAGTGGGAGATGAGGGAATATAAAGATCAAGAGACCCTTGGGATTCTTTCACCCAAGATGAATCTGATTCTATGAGAAAAATAATACCCATTTACCCTTTCTCACCCCCTCCCCCTTTTAATATCCCTTTTTAACAACATTGTACCCTAGACTATTCCCCCAACATATTACCCTTCTATTCCCTTAGCTATCCCCCAATAACTCCAACTAGCCCAATAAATTATCCCATAGAAATTATAACTCTACCCTTGGAAAAAAAATTATATTCAAATAATAGCACCACTTCTTAGCCCCAAACACTCCTATCACTTTCATTCTTCTAAATAACCACCCTGTCCTCAAGGTAGTGGATGTAACCCATAGTGTTTTAAATCGTTCCTTCTCCCTAAAGATCAGTTGACCAGAAGTAGAAAAAAAACAAAATCATAATGTAACTATGGTGGTGGAGCTTGGTCTCTGATGCAAGTTCCCAATGTTGGAAACCAAGAACTCCCTCTAGAAAAAAAATCCCACATTTCATGGAACTGGTCCAAATAATCGCCACATCTCCTTATAAAACTGATTATAATATACTTTTCTTTGAATCTTCTATGAATCCAAAAAGTGAGTATACAATCTCCCCTCGATCTCCACCTTTGGTCCAACCAGGGCAGCATACTCTCAACCCATCTCATCATCCAATCCATCAAAGTGTGTATTTTTAGATGCATGAGAGCATCTTATGTCTTTCATCACATTATACACTAGAAATTTCCATGCGAGAGATCAACCAGATGAATCCTTAGATTGTCGCAACACATATATTTCCAAGAACAACTATTTGATGACTTATATAAGGATCATACCACCACTTCCATGTTTTTTATATCTATATCATTTTCTTCATCCTGAAAAAAATACTATTATTTCAAAAATCCTCTTAAAAAGATATTTATCCTTCGAACTCTCTTTAGATCCCTAAATATGCTTTATTTACATTTGAGAGAATTATTTCCTTGTTATTTTGAATACAATTTCCCACTAAATATATCAATTATATCTTCAAGACCTTAATATCTTCCTCCACAATATCCCTAGTAAAGATAGATAAATATATGTACTATAAATTCACGGGTCCAAATATAGAAAGAGAATCCATGAAAGTCACCCCCAATGACCCCAATTCTACTAACCAATTGAGAAATGGTCGAGAAATCTATAACATTGGGTATGTTCATGATCAGATCCCTCTTCCTATCATGATCTAGATATTGGATGTTCTTAAATATATTGGACTTTAGTTAGACATAGTACTATTGAATAGATTACTTAAAAATATAATTTTTATTACAGATATCACCTCTAATGTTCTCTTTTACAGTCCTTTTAAAAGGGATCTTGGTGTTTAAAATATTGACAAACCTATTAAATGTATCGAACACATTGATGACACATGCATCTTTAGAAATCCTAGATGCTTCAACTTAGAAAATATCACTAGGTTCTTCCAGCCATGTAGCTTTAGAAAAAATTAGAAGTAAATAGGGGGTTCCATGTCCATGAGGTATGTCCAACAAAATTATTAGAAATTATAATTTGAAAAATAAGTAGTTCTCTATCCCTAAGAATGAAATTCCCCTATAATGGAATGTGAGAGGGAAAAGGATTCACCAAGGATTATATTAAATGTCTTGGAGCACTCTTTATACCCTCCAACATGCATGAATTCAACTTTTTATCTTTTTTTATAAGGATATATTCCTGCAAAAACATGTTTTTTTCTAAAATCAGTGGCACTAACTAGATTCCATATCAGCATCTTCATTATATTTACAATAGCTGGTAGACCTCGATCTAGAAAAATACTTTACAAAGGATCTGATTCAACATTCTTGAGCACTCTTCATACCCTTCAACATGCATGCCTTCTACTTTTCATCTAATTTTATAAGGAATGTTCCTATAGAAACTTTTTTTCTTTCTAAAATCAGTGGTGCTGACTAAAGTCCATATTAGTAGCTTCATTAACTTTATAATAACTGGAAAACCTCACACTTCTAGATCTCCAATTGTGTCTAGCCACTACTGAATCATATCACAACTCAACTCTTTATCAACCAAATGATAAAAGTGAGGATCATGGAGTCTAAAGTATTTAATTTCATTCTAAAATATTAATGACCATGGTCCAATGAATCAGGTGGTTATTCTTCCTTACCATCCATGAATTCCCTTGAACAAAGTGTGCTACTCCCTAGTATGTGATAACCACCTTATCTTCAAACCCATGCTGAGAGGGGTTGCTGCCATGAAAAAAGATTCACTATATCCATGGATCACATTGTACATGGATCCCATGGGTAATCCATATATTCATGGGATCTAGGTTGTGTCAGTGTCCTTGTTATAGCTTTCTTATCCCTTTAAAGCATCCCCAAAAAAATCATTCTCTATATGAGGTGGTGGGGTTCAAAGAAAATAAAAAGACTCATGGTTTATGAATATTTTAGAGTATATTTAGGTGATCAATAATTTCACAACATATTTACAAGAGGAAGAATAACTTGGAGTTAAGAAGTTATATGAGAAAATTCCAGTCCTTTCATCCAAGCCTAGTTGGTGGAAACTCATAGTTTTCCAATTAAATTCTCCATCATTTGGATACATTATAACATATTGACATACCAAGATCTTGGAAACTATATTTGACTATTATTATATCACCTTTTCTTCAAATCCAAATAAATGTGTGCTTGATTATCCCTTGATCACTGAATTCCACACATCTTCCTCTAAAGGTGACTCCATTAGCCCTAACATTAGTGAAGTTTACTCCTCATACCATTATTGAAAAACCTCCACCACTTCAAGATGGTCTATTTTAGGGGAATCTATACTATAATCCCAACCCTAATTCTCAAGATCACTGGAGTTCATTGTGTGTGAGTCTAATAGTTCCATCACAAGGGACAGGAGCACCTCATCATGTTGTGGAGCCTTATCTAGGCATCAGAACCATCATGTGACATTCTTATAGAGTTCATCTTGTTCCCTCTATAATTAGTCCCACTCATCCATTTCTTGATATATCCATTGATGGATTTGGGTTATTAATGACACCAATTTCAAGTGATTTATGGTGGTTCAATCCTTTCGGTGTTCCATGCAATCCAGATGCACCTCCATTTCCAGTGTTCTCCTCTTTTGAGATATTATTCTGTTATGGTCTCCATTATTAGAAGGTATACGACAGTTTTATCCTCCCCTAAAAGGTATCTGGTAGTGGAATCCTCCCCAAGAAGGTATTAAAAAGGTAGTACCAATTGATAAGACCCTAAACCAACATGGAAAAGTGTATTTTCATGTATTTTGAGAGAAAAAAGAGAATAATTTCATTAGTCAGAGGAATAAGTAGAATATTATGGAAGAAGAATCTCAAGAGTCCCCCTAGATTATCTCTCCAAAGCTAAATTAAAGTCCCCAAGCATGATAATCCTCATCCACCCCCCCCCCCACACTTTTTAACAACCCTTTTTAACAACTTTGGGCCCCCCAGACTATTACCTTAGCATACTCCTCCTATTCCCCAACAACTCTAACTGGCCCAAAAATTCCCCTCATACCAGTTACAACTCTACCCCTAGTAGATTCCCTTATATACAAATAGCACTTCCACTTCCCATCCCCACTCCCTCCTATCATGTACCAATATTTTAATTGATTGATAATGGAGATAGCCATAATTTTTTTCTAATACCCTTCTAAGTTATATGGATACTCAGGTAACTGAGACTAGGCAATTTGGGATTAAATTGGGTGATTGAAATTAAGTAATATCAAGTAGAAAGTGTGAACTTCTTAATAAATTGGGAAACTTTAATATTGAATTGTAATATTTATTATTTGATGCTACAGGTTGAGATCTAGTTTTGGTAATTTCATTATTGAAAAATCATGGATATGTTACTTATCCATCCATCCAACCAAATCCATATTTTTTTCATTTTCAAAAAAAACGCCTTAAGCTTATATGGGAACTTAATAAAAATAGTCCTGACAAAAAATAAAAACATATTTAAATACACCATGAAAATCAAGAAACTTCAGGTCTTAAATAAGTGAGTGGATGGAGATACTTCCAAGAAAGGTCCATTCAATCGAGCTAGGGAAGACCTAGTGATTTGATTTAATGATGGAGGTCATGAAAACTAAAACTGAACAGTAATAATCAAAGGAGAAAAAATTAGGTTCCATTTTCACATAGATATCTTCTAATCACAAGTCGAACCAATATTTAAATATCTTCAAGAGGCCCTATGGTAGAATTTCTATCCACGTACTAGATTTAAGATCATCCTTTAGAGATATTTTGTAAACACTATTTTTTATATTTTTCTCCATATATTCATCTATTATAGGTTTTCCAAAAAATCATAGATAAATTTTATCCTTTTAAAGAAATTAATGGGGAAATAAAAACTATAGGGGATCTCATATTCCATAATTACACCTTCTTTACTAAGAGTATAGACGTCATTATTTAACTATAAATTATTTCTATGATCCATTCGGAGAATTGAAGAAGTAGCAGCGAGATCTGGTATAACTTTGGTGTTATAATTTTATCCCACCATCTTTTGTGATTATGAATTTACAAGGATGGTGTGGATTCATCCTTTTTAACCTTCTCTTTTCATTATCCCCCTCTAAATTTAAGTGGTAACAAAGAACCCAAGGATTTTTTAGCTTCCATTGAAAACTCAAGATCTGATGGCTTCTATATGCCCTTATGAATTGAATTCATAATCCATCTATGGTTGATTTTTGATCTCATTACCCACCCTAAACCCTTTGTGATAGAAACCAAGTCTAGGAATGATGATTAATAAAGGTTAAAAGGGTCTTTTTAGGGTCAATTTGTTATTTTTATAGGGAGAATGTTCTAGATCTATGTGTGGGGCTGGGAGTTTCTTATATAATCCAGGGTGGGGTGAGAAAAAAAAATAGGGAATATATTATTTAGGAAATGGTTGTAGTCTTGGGAAATGGACTTCATGTCTTAGGAGGGAGTGTAAGTGCCTCCTGATTTATTCTCTTCCTTTTCATTATTCCTTTACACTATACAATTCATCTATTTTTATTCTTATATTATGTTATTACTTAAAAATTAGTATGAATGTCCACAACCACCTTGCTCAGAGGAGGCACGCTACCGGATAGATTCTCTTCAATCTCAAGCAGACACATGTACTACAGCAGTTCTTCACATGCACTGTGATTCTTCCTCCACCGGCTCACATCCTACATGATGAGGTGTCTAGACATATTTTCTCAACTGAAGTTCCCTTGACCAGCTAGTATTCAGTTTTGAGTGTGCACAATGGATCACTGCTTGAGGATAATTTCATCAAAAATTTATCACCTCCCTCGGACTATTTGTGCTAATGGGACATTGACTAGTAGTGATATTGTCGTTCATCTCATGTTTTGAGAACGTTCGCTCAAAGGGATCTTTCCAAGAACTGAATCTAGGTCTTCTAACCACATACTAAAATAAAAAACTGGGAGCATGCCAAGTTTTTCTTTTGAATAGGTGGACGTGCATAGTGTTGAATGTACATAACAGTATCAGCCTCCCTCACTATTGTTCCACCCCACTGACAAGTCAATGCTAGGAAAATGGTATGATGGAGACTTAGAAGAAAACTCACCAGGAAGAGGTTGACCAATGGCTAAGTCACCTTGAAGCCTTATTAGAAACCTTTGGATAAGAGTGGGTTTCCTTTTGACAGTCCCAAGTGCACTATATTGCTAAACTCACCGAGATAGTCTATAGTTTGGTCCACCATCTAGAAAGGTCCTCATAACCTAATGTGTCACATCCATCTTTGTTTATGTAATTATCTTCCTCACACATGTAACAGTCGAACAAACCCCATGCACTCGAATTGGATGCTAGTGTATGTGACCTCACATTCTACACTGGATTAGGGTAATAGTCTCCTTCTTGGTGGATAGATATCCTGGTTTTCTCTAGAATGGATCCAAGGGGTTTAATCATAGGTGTTGAGATGTATTTTTTTCATCAATATACATCCATAATGGAAAAAATTGTCATGGATTAGTTAATTATAGAGGGCATCTCAATCCACTGGTTTACCATTCTAGTCGAAGTGTACTCAAATTTAATGTGGGAAATTTTCAAAGATGAGTTTATTGAATATTTCAGCGGTTTGTAAATTCAAAACCCCTATAAAGATCTTGCAGCCCTCTAGAAGTAGGGACTAGTCCAGGACTGTATTGATCAGTTTGATATCTAAATTCTTTTCTACCTCTCCAACCTAATACCTAATGTGTTGGTTATTTATTTCATGACTTGAGTGATGACATTCAAAGTTGGGTTTGCATTCATGACACACCAACCGTATTTCAAGTCATGAACTTAGCTCAAAATGTGGAGCTCTCTATCAAGGAATGATATAATTATAAATTCCATGATATAGGGTCTCATAAATTCACCAAGGTTTATGAATATGAACCACGACATCCTCTAATAAACTTAGGACTATACCAACTAGATAGGGATTTTCTCCAACCAACCAAACATAGGGAGGCCACCAAGAATGGATCTTGTCATGATCCTCCTACTCACACCACCCCTGATAGGCAAGATGTTCAACACTTGACCACCTAGGAATGAGATGATTGATGCCACAAGGGTCTTTGTTTTTAGTGTAGTCATATCTATAGACCTATGCAAAGGTATCCCAATCCACACTTGAGGGTGATGATACTAGGAGAGGAAGATATTGGAACTAAAGAAGTGGCAGTAGAGTGGGGCCCAAAGTCAGTATGTTCCAATGAGGAACCAGTTCCCCACATTTAGTTTTGAGGACAAGGATAATTTCAAGGGGTGTTCAGTGATAGAAACCAAGTCTGAGCATGACGAGTGATAAAGGGTAAAAGGGTCTTTTAGGTTTAGTTTGTTATTTTTTTGGGGAGAATGTTATGGACCCACATGTGGGACTGGGAGTTTTTTATATAAGCCAGGTTGGGGTGAGAAAGAAAGGTAGGGAATATATTATTTTATAAATGGTTGTAGGCTTGGTAAAGGGCCTTATTAGCTTGGTCGTAAGTGTAAGTTCCTCTTGAATTATCCTCCTCCTCCTCATTCTTCCTTTATACTATACAAGTTGTCTCTTCTTATTTGACTATTGTAAAAGCACCTAACACTTTTTTAGGAGAATTGGAACACCACTTGGAGACTTTATCTTTACTTAATGATCGAGTAGTCATTGTTCTAGGGATATTTGAGTAATATTTTATATTTTTGGTCTTCTTCCCTTTGATTACAAAGTAATCCCCAAAATCAAAACCTACCTTATTCACATTATTAGCACCTAGCCAAAGAATGATCCACCCCAAGATCAGTATCTCAATCATCTCTAATACCTTATCACTGATCTTAAATTCCATACTCAAGAATATTTCCACATACTTGTTTCTTTTTCTACTTGGACTTCATATATTTAAATCCTTCAATGTCACCGATAACCATAGCTTCTTCCCCTAAAATCTTGAATTTTTTTATATCTTGATCTCAAATTCATTCTCATGTTCTATAATATACACTAATAGAGATAGGGTAATAGCCTACATAGGATCGTTATTACCATATTATTTCCCTAAAGGTAGTTTTTTAGAAGTAGATTGATCAACTCCACTAAGGGATGTAGGATTATATGGAATAACAACACCCACCCTCGAACACTGAGAGCTAAGGTGAATAGTAGATACTGAAGTAGGCCTGATAGGTAAAACTATCATCATTCTCACCATAATAATCCTATCTATATCCCCCTCTTTTCTAGTCTCTTACTCATCTAGATAATTAGGGTTCAGGAAACCTTCTGGGGGAGTAGGAGAAACAGTCCTTGAGTCACTTTCCCAAACAAACAATCCATCTTGAGACAAAAATCCTCCAAGGGAAACCAGAATAATAGTATGAGAAATGGACCCTTAGTTACTCCCCTAAGTATAAATACTACCTTGATATGAACCTCCTCTGAGGGAAACCATAATACCAACCAACCTGCTCTCATAATTTGTATTTCCTTCCACTACTTCCAAGATAACATCCTGGAATTCTTATGATCCTTGAACAGACAGAGCATATTTACCTGGATGATCATAAAAATTAATAAAAATATATTGAGTAGGAAGATTCTCACTTGTAATGGATAACACTTATTTTTTATTGATATGTCAAGAATATCATTCAGTCAGGAACCCAAGACCCTCTAACAACAATTTGGGTGATGATTCCCTTTTAAATGGTAATTAACATAGAGGTCGGTCTAAGAATCAAACCATATCAATTGGAAATATGGGTATTCACCCTTAACCTTAATCCACACAAATTTTAGAGGGGTCCCACTAGAGATCTATTTCAACAAAGATTTTGCTATAATAGGATGTTTCAAAGTATAATTTCTATGATCAGTACATAGGAAACAACCAAAAGAATTCCCAAATAGAGTAGAGGAGAGATGGATTTTGAAAGGGAAGAAGAAGCCCTAAAAACTAGACCCAAATCACTAGACTGGATGGATTCTTATTCATAGGAAGATCAAATATCCAAAAAATAATATGGAAGTGAAATCCATGAGTAGATATTCTAGATCTAGATCAAGATCACATTGGATCTTCCTCATCAGAGAATAGAATGATAAGTTTTATCAGCCCTAAGATACCAACAATTACTTGATAAAGAAGACCCCATTCTTCATTCTCAATTTGGTTTAGGATATAAATAGTCAGTCATCATTGGAAAAATATAACCACCAAACCTGAGGAAAGAAGTGAAGAAGACACCTGTAATTATAGATGGGCAATCAAAAACATAGGTTGACCTAGAGGAACACCATGTACCTTTGGTGAAACATGGAATTTGGGAACCATTAGAGGGAATTCCCCTTCTCACTTGAAGGCATAGCCAATGAGTGGTTATACAGCTTACAACCAAGAGATTTTTATGACTAGGATGATGTGCAAAGGTGTTTTGTTCAAATATTTTTCCCTACCTCCAAGAGAAAAAAATTAAGGAAATAGATTTATGTCACCAAGAAATCATCTGGAGAAACTCTTCATGAGTACTAGGAGTAGTTTAAGAAACCATGTTTCAATTTCCCACATAAAGCTATCAAGGAGCATCACTTCCTGGTCTTCTTTTATCAAGATCTTTTGAAAAATGATAGAAAATATTTGGAAGCATCATCTGGACATGCTCTCATAGACAAGTACCTAGTGGAGGACAAGGGATTTCTTGAGAAGATTTCCCAAAACTCTAAATAGTTCATAAAAAGTGATACAAGTACAAGAGGCATACATGAGGAAAGCACAATATTTAAGATCTAACCAGCCTTGTTTCACCAATGGATTTGAAGTGGACTAATGAAAAGAAAACACCATCCAAGGTATGTGGTTTTTTATCTCTTAACCATTTTACTGACCAATGTTTTGAAGTATAGGGCCTGGGGATTTTTTCAGTATCCTTTCATCCAATAAAATGTCCACAACACTATTAGAATTAGTACCCAAAAAACCACCTTACTAAAATAAAACCCACCAATTTCAAAACCCACCACCTTTCCAACACCCTTATAACCAACCAACCTCTCAGTCACCCCCTTCTAACAAAATAAATATTTTGATTATCCCTCAACTAGCATACAACCTCTTGTACAGTAGCAACAATATAAAAGAATTTAAAATCTTAGAAATTAAGTGGGGGGTTAAGAAACCAGATAAATAGTCTAATAGATATTCTATCCAAAAACTCAAGGAAACTGCCAACCCACTTAGTCTTAAATCCTAAAGATAATTCGAGTATGATGAAAGAAAATAAGTGAAAAATAAATTTCACCACCATCCACACCTAAATATGAACCCAAGAAACCATAATCTGAAGATAATGGAGCTATAAATTTTGGATAGATCTATAAATATAATTCCATTAAATAAAATAAATAAGGGGAATATGAGAGAGTTGGATTAGGGGGGAATAAATAAGAAACATTGTTACAAGGTATCAAAGGGAGAAGAAATTCCTTCCACTTACATTCTCATCTAGAATGATTCAATCAAAAAAATCAAGAAGAAGAACTTCAAAAAGAAATTTTGGAAACTCTCTAGAAAGTGGAGATCAACATACCTCTTCTAGAAAATATAAAAAAAACTCCAATTTTTTAAAATATCTCAAGGATATTTTCACTAAAAGAGGCTTCAAAGTAATGAAATAATTTATTTGGTAATAGGTTTATTAGTTTTAATCATACCACAACTTCTAAAAAAATGTCAAGATCTAGGGATATTTTATATCCCTTTCACTATTATTTCCATGGTTTCTCTAATGATTTATGTGATTTAGGATCATCCATTAATGTTATGGATCACTTTGTATTTACATCTTTAAAAATGGGTAAATTGAAACCCACAAGAGTGGTGGTCCAAATTTCCAAGATATCTACTACTTTTTTAGCATGAGACTTGGAATTTGTGTTAGTTGGTGTTTAATACTTGATATTTATAGCTTGATTATATGTATTTAACATGGAGGAAGATGTATTATCATCCCACACACCCATAATTTTGGTGATACCATTATTGCAGATAGTCAAGAAAATCACTAATGTACATGAAGGAACTGTCGCTATGAATTTTTGGGACAATATTTTCAACTTAAAAACCTTTGAATCTGTATAATGGATCAAACCTTCTGTCCCATTAATTTTTTGGAATTATGGTGGTGGAGGAATCTGGGGGGAGTCCCGAGGAGTTGGAAAGTATAGGAGAGGTTTCAGCTGGAAAATCTAGCTGAAGGATTCTTGCAATATGGAGCCTTAGGTTGTACTATAGGGGTGTATATTGTGTCATGGAGGAGTTTTTTATAGCATGGGGTTATCAAGGGAGGTGTTTTGGAGATACTACTAAAATCAATATAGAAGTGATATGGATCATGGATTTAGTATAGTCCCTTCTTGGTGGATGAGGGTTGTAGCATAGAGATGTTGGTTTTGGTATGGAGTCTAGGGGTGAGTGTTTGGTGGTTTTATCATTTTGTGGGGTAGTTATTCCATGGAGTTGGGGTTATGGAATTTCCTCTTCCTTATTGATGGGGATATTCAATATAGTGTTCTGGGGTATAGTGTGTTATCCCCCCTATTTTAAAAAATTTGTGGCATATAAATAGTCATAGATATTAGAGGCTAATTTGACCATCCTGGTAACAGTGTGGTATTCCCCTTTGCATCATAGTCCTTTATATTTCCATCCATTCTCCGTCATGGTGTCCTGTGTTTTTCTATGGTCTTATAAATTTCATACTTCCTATAAATTCTTAAATCCCCTTGAAACCCCTCATTCCTCCAACCTTTATTTCATTTCTTAGGTGACAAGGTATGGACAGATATATATGATCACAAAGTGATTTTCCTATAATCGATGGAAGAAAGACAAACTCATCCCCTTATATTATCCCTAAACTACCCTCTCTATCTTGTCCCAAGGAGACCTTTTGATCTTTTTTTAGTGGCTTTCAACCTTGGAATTTGGGATTCAATACTTTGTTGTTAAGGTGAGTTACCCTCCTTTCCTCCACCCTATTTATTATAATTATTCACCTAGGAATTGTAATACCAAGGTAAATTGTAGGTTTTTAGTGTTTATTTGGTAAGGGGATGATTTTTTGTTGTATTCTTCACTGGTGAAGGTGCCTTCCTTTATCATGGTTCTTGGTGATTGTCCCCACACCCCACCCCTCCTCTTGATCCAACCTCACATGGAAGATCAGAAATATTCTTTTGAGGTAGGGGGTCCTTTATTTCTCATCTAGTGTATCATGTGAGAGGAGTTATTATTCTTCTTATATTTGGGAAGATATTCTGCACTAGCCTAATGAATATAATGAATTGGTAATTTTAAATTGAAATTCAATGGGGAATGAAACTGCATGCTTTTATATATTTTTGATAATATTGATGTTATGATTGAACGGGCTTGATTCATTTATGAAAATCATAGTCATTTGAGTCTATTTTGTGATGTTATTTTTGTGATTATGGAAACCTTATTGTTTTTTGTTTATTATTACATGAAATGGAAATTGGGTGACCACTTGTATTTAGTTAATAAAATGGTTTCTACAATATATTTTTGGATTGTGTGATAATACCCTTGAATAAAGAAGTGGAATGTGATAAAAATACCCATCGATAAATCTCATAGTGATATGTGAATGTGTTATAAAAGGAGTTATGATATGGGGTGTTGATGCATGGTTTTATTGTGGGAGCAGGTGTGATGAGTTGTGTGGCTATGAAATGGGTCAGTTATGATATAAATTAGTAGTGATGTGGGGTAGTGATGTGATGAGTAGTGGAAGTGGTTATGGATATGAAAGGGGAGTGATGTGTGATTGTTGTCATGAGGATGATGGGTTGTTTGTTTGTGTGGTGTTTTGTTGTGGTAGTTACTTAGGTAGTAATGGAATTAAATGTTGATGTTTAATTGAAATGGATTAATTTAAAAAATAATATTAAATGTTTCTTATGGATTGTTGTTTAGTGGTATGAATTTAGAGGTGGTAGCGAAAGTGGCAGATGTTGTGAGGTTTGGTGGTGATGTGGTGATTTGGTTGATACTCTCATAGTGAAACCCATAGGTTAGGCTTGTGTGTGGCTATATATGTACCTTGTATTTTCCTTATGATTTCTATATGTACCCCACCAATTTCAAGCACCATGTACTAAAACCCATATATATTTGGGAGGTGTTTTCCCAACATCCTAGTGACGAGGATGGATGGCTGGCTACCCCCCCCCCACTTTCCCACTTTCTCTTCTAGGCGAGTTAAATATACACATAATGTTATGGAAAGAAGTAAAATGTGAAATAGTAGTGGTTGTGGTGAGATGATGAGGTGTACTGTGGTGGGGTTCATGCATGGTAGGAGGATAGAATGAGGTTGATGTCATTCATGTTCAATATGCCCTACTATTATGGTTATGTTTGTGATGTGATAGCCCATGTGTATTTGGGAGAGATGTGATGTGATGTGATGGTCTAGGTGTCTTCGGGTGAGATGTTATGTCATGGCATGGTCTAGGTGTTTGTGGATGATATATGGTGTGATATGATGTTATATAGAGGAAATGAGAGTGTTAGATATACGAAGTTGGTGTGTGAGAGTGGAAACCCAGTGGGAAATTTGTGTGGGGTTCCCTTTATTGATATTCTTCATATTATATTATTATTCTTGGATGTGTTATTTTGTGAGTGTGCCTTAGTGAGGATGGGATTGGATAGTTGACTTGTTTAGGTGTTTTTGGTTCTTTTGTTTTCTCATGGGTTCATTAGTATGATATTTTCAAATGTGCATGAGATACTTTGTTATGTTCCTACTAAGTATACGTGTATGATTATCCTACATATATAAAAAATATTTTTAGGTTTCCATGGGGACTTCATGGACTGTGATGGACATTTATATCTCATGTTTTTGAGCTATTGTTATATCGATGCCTTATCTTTTTCTTTTGGGTATTTATTTAGATACTTTCATCAAGATATATTTTATTTATACATTCATTGTGATATGGTTTGGTTTTTCATTTTATATTATGACATGGAGTTTCTTAGGTTTGATTTATCCTATCTCCCAATCTTATTATTGCATAGGGTAATGTATCCCATTTGTGATATTTTTATACCCTTGGTGATAGTCATTAACCCTAGGCCTACTGGAGGTAGGAATCAGGGTTCATTATCTCTCTTCCTTTATCTCTAATCTAGGAGGGGTGCCTTTGAAAGTAGGAGGTCATGATGAAGTGGCATCAAAGGTTATAGTTCAGAGATAGGATATAGTTCAGAGTTAGAAATAGTGAGGATTACATGGGTTGGTAGTAAAACAGTGTTGGTTGATCTTAGTGCATAACATAGATCAATCAAGACTGGATAGGACATAGGATTTTAGAGTCCCCTATCATCTGACATAAGGACTATCAGCCAACTGAACGATCAAGTGAGGTGATGCCTCTTTTAGATTAGAGACCTAGGAGAGGCACATGCATCATGATTGACTTGTGTTCTTGTTTTAATTGGGTTCTTTTCGTTCTAGGAAGTTAAAATTAATTAAATAAATTTTAATAAAATTCCATACTACTAGGATTAGGAAACAAAATTATACCTTTCATCTTGGATTCTGTCCATTGTCCATGTGTGGTTTAGATAGTGGAGGTTTAGTAGACAGATCCAGTTGATTGTTATAGGGTTGATCTAGTTGAGGAAGATGATTAGTGTTAGAGGGAATTGCACACCTTTTAGTGGTAGTCTTTGGGGAAGTATGAGGGTAGTGTTTCTAATCATGAGACAGAGAGTTGGTTAGAGGATCTTGAGATCACCTTCAATTTGATTCAGGCACTAATGGAGTACTGTATACTATTGGAGGTCATTCAAATGTGGGGATCTATGTGTCAATGGTGGATATTATATCTTGTTGAGTGTAAAGAGACAGAAGTTTCATGGATTTAATTTCATAAGGAGTACCAAGTAGAGTTCCTCTCATCGTCTATGAAGGTAGTGAAGATATAGAAGCTTATTTCTCTTCAGCGGGGGGTTTCTCTCTATGGGATCTTGCGAAAAAGACTAAGGATCTATTGAATTTTTTCCTGGACCTTTTTCTAAATGAGGGGTCCTAAGAATGACATCTAGAGGTGTCACTCTTCCCTTCTATTTAGTATGTGATCACTCCCTTTACATTTTCAATGTAATTAATGGTTCATAAGAAGGAGAAGGTGAATGAGCATAGGAAATTGCAAATGGGTTTACCATTGTAGGGGAACCAAAAGGGTTCCTTGAGGAGCATATTTCTCAATGGAAAGTCTCAAGTTCCAAGATATTAAAGGTTTTAACCAATAGAGAGTCAAAATCAGCATCTTTCATTCTAAACTTATGGGGCTAGAGGTTTTCTTTATTTTTTTAGGGACTTTCGTCCAGTGTGTTTTGTCTGTGGGGTTCATGAACATCATTAGTATTAGTTCCCAATGGTTCTTCAAGCTTAGTTTGGTGGGTGTGGATAGTTTAAACATTATCCCAAGCAATAGTTGCTAATGAGATCATTTTAGCAGTAGGGTTAGTAGGCTTATGCTCTGCCGAGAGGAGTTGGAGTAGGAAAATTTTGACCACGGGATGTTCTTTTTCTTCAAGGGAATTGACCTGAGTGTGGTTGTAGAGGTGTCTATCAGCATAAAGGTAGATGATATAGGCATGGTCAGTTACATGTAGTGGAGGTGGTAGCACCAGAGGGTCCATAGATTGTTAGAGGTATGATCATCTTTTCTCCCGCCCTTGTTTATGCCCTATTTGATTCAAGATATTTACACTTCTTTGTTTCACCAATTCTATTATATGCTCTAAGACTATATTTAGAGAGGCTTCTTGTTCCCTTGGTGTTTTCTACACCAATCAGATGCTAGAATAGCTTGTTTGATGTGTATTGGGGTGTAGACTAATTATGGGGCCACATTAGTTGCATGTGGATATTTTATTACTATAGATGAAGTTGTACGGTGTCATTATCATCATTGAATAATTATATTTCATGCATGATATTATAAAAAACATCTAGAGGAGAGTTTTTTTCTTGAACATGGTTGGAAAACATGCATTTCTAGTTGGCGAGTGGAGTTTTTAGGTGGTCAATAGAAGTGGGGGACCTTATTTATTTGATGGATTATTTTTCTATGTAATTAGTGGATGATAGGACGGAGTAGGATCCTAGAGTTTTTAGGGGGTTTATGGATTTTTTCCTTGGGGTGGTTTTAGTTCTACACCCTCAACATTATGTTAAGTTTTGGATATACTTAAATCACAATTCTTCTCCAATTTCGATGGATCCTTATCGGATGGAATTCTCTAAGTTGTGGGAGTTGAGGATTCAGATAGATTATCTAATGTATAAAGGTTTTATCTATCCTAGTGTGTCATTTTTGGGAGCTATATTATTATTCACCAAGAATTTGAATGGTATTCTCTAAGGTTTTTTATAGACTATCGGATGTTGAATCAAGTGAAGATCAATAATCATTACCATATTCTAAGTATAGATAATCTTTTTGATTAGTTGGGAGGGTTGAGTTGGTTTTATAAGATCAATCTATGGTCTGGGTATCATCAGTCGAGGGTGTAGGAGGGTGATATCCTGAATACTTCCTATAGATGTAGGTATGGTCACTTCAATTTCGTGGCCATGTCATTCTATATCATGATCGCACTAGTTTTGATCATGGTGATCATGAAATCTATGTTCCATGAATTATTTACTAGTTCATAGACATGTTAATCGACAATATATTGATCTACTAAAAGTCATAGGATGAGCATGTTGATCATCTAAAAGTTATCTTACAGGTTCTTTGATGCTATAAGATCTATGGAAAATTGTGCAAGTGTAAGTTTTGGATACAATAGGTTCACTTCCTTGGGGATATGGTGTCTCATCAAGGTGTGGTTGTAGAATCATCAAAGATCGAGGTAGTTTTTTCCTAGGAATCACCAAATAATATGGTGTAGATTCATAGTTTTCACAGTATTTCAAGAAATTACCAGAGTTTCATATCTGAATTCTCATAGATTATAACCCCGTTGAAATATTTGACCAGAAAGGACCAATATTTTATTTGGACTGATCAGTGTTAGGTAGTGTTTGACTACATGAATGGGTTATTGATCATAGCTCTAGTGCTTTGGTTTCTAGAGGAGGGGTGATATTTGATGTGTTTTTTGATACTCCCTGTTTTGGATTGGGATTCATCTTGATGTAGTAGAAATCTATGATATCATATGGGTATTGGTATTTACATCCCCATAAGAATAACTATTCCACACATAATCTGGAGATAACAGTGGTTGTGTTTGCACTGAATTTGTAGCAACATTACCTCATTAGAGATAATTTTGTGCTCTTCATTGATCTCAATTGCTTGAGGTATATATTTTCTTAGTGTGATATGATTTTATGATAGAGGTGGTGGATATATTTTCTCTAATATTATGATTTTGAGATCTCCTACACCATAGGAAAGGGAAATATTGAGGCCAAAACTTTGATTAGAAAGTTGTAAAAGGATTTTTTTTTAGGATTCTTGATATGCATGGAGGGTGATGGAGGAGTTATAAGCCCTTCACCTAGATACAAGGGTAGTTTATGGTGGAGGTTTCTTGTTTCATATGAAAGTGAAATCATCTCTAATGAAGAAGGTGGAGGAGTCTTGGTGGGGAGACTCAGAGGTAGAGGTGATGTGTGATTATTTTGTCCATGGTGATGCTTTGGATGGATGGTTGGAGGATATTCAGAATCGAATGTTTTTTTAATGGAATTTTATTTTTCTGGTAGTGATATGTGAGAGAGTCCTATGATAGTTTCATAACTCACTTTTGGTGGTACATCCAGGGGTATCCAAGATGTATCATGGCATGATAATTTCGTTTTTGTGGCCTAGGATTAAATGGGAAATGGCAGATTTTGTGGCTCGATGTTTAGTTTTCCAATAGGTGAAAGTAGAGAACCATATTCTTGGAGGTTTTTTGTAACCCTTGGATGTTCCTAAGTGGAAAAGGGATGAAATCTTGATGTATTTTTTCATCGAGTTTCCCTAAGATCAGGGAGGTTGTGATGCTATTTGGGTAATCGTGGGTTGGTTGACAAAATCAGCACACTTCATAGTGATCAAGGAGTCAGGTACTATGAATGTTATGTCTAAGAGGTATGTGGATGAGGTGGTGCGACTGAATGGAGTTATGAGGTCCATTATCTCAGATCAGGATGCATGTTTTTATTTTTGATTTTTGGATGGGATTTCAACATGCTTTTAGCACTCAATCACACCTCATCACTGCTTTCCACCCTCATATAGATAGTAAAACAAATTGGACTATCCAAAAATTAGAGGAAATGTTGTGGGTGTGTGTCTTGGACTTCAGTGGATCTTAGGCACAACACTTTCATTTGGTTGAGTTTTCTTATAAAATATATCATTAATCCAATGATATGGACTCATTTGAGGCTTTGTATGAACGATCATGTAGTTCCCTATTGTACTAGTCCAAGGTTAGGGAGTTTTTAGTTCTTAGTCCCGATGTGGTGTAGAGCACAACAGAGAAGGTTCAGGTTGTTCATGATAAGATGAAAGTAGTATAGAGCTGGAAAAATATTATAACAAATACAGAAGGAGGCCCTTGGAGTTTGAGGTTAGAGACCATGTGTTCTTTAGAGTCTTCCCTTGATGTGGGAAGTGGAGGTTTCACAAGGGGAGTAAAATATAACCCCATTTTGTTGGTCCTTTAAAGGTGTTAAGGCATGTTGGTGAGGTGACTTATCAGTGGGAAACCCTACCATGGATAAACCAGATTCACGATGTCTTTTATATATCTCAACTCCTTTGATATCTGCATGATGAATCTCATGTCATTGACTGAGTAGAGTTGGATATCTAGGACGATGCGATGTTTTTGAAGCATCCAGTATAGATTCAGGATCATCAATAGAAGGTGTTGTATGGATGGACCATTCCTTTAGTATATGTGTTTTGGAGGCATGGTGTCCTAGAGAAGAGTACTTTGGAGAAAGATACATAGATGTATTCCAGTACCCTGTGTTTTCTTTAGCATTGTCTTGTTTTTCCTTGTTCAATTTTTCTTATAAATGAAATGTTTGAATTCTTCATGGTTTATGATATGTGCTTATTACTTGTTGATGTGATGTGTGTTATCACTTCAAGCATGAAATGAAGGGAAATCCTAATTCCTAATTGATATGGGTTACACCATGAGATAATTAAAACTATGTTGGTGATCCAGAACCACCCAAAGAGGATAATATCTTGACATGGAAGGTGGAATTCCTCAATTTTTGTGCTTGGGGATCTATTGTGTGATGGTCATGGTGATCATTTGGTTTGGAATTATTGTATGTTTAGAAATTGGTGAGAATGGTTGTGTGAAATATTTGGTGAATGTTTCCTACTAGATTTGGTGTTTTTTTAGTGTTAGTGTTTCAATTGTAATGAGATTCTTAAGAGGTATCTCGTGGTAAGTTTTTTTGGACCTCCTGACCTCTTACCTTTTCAAGATGGTTTTGATTATTGAGGGAAAGAATAGTTTTAGTAGTATATGATGTAATAGAAAAAACATATGGACCATTACTTTGTAGTAAATTCTAGTGGTGGATGTTTCTAGGGGGATTCTTGTGGAGTTGGATGAGGAGTTTGCAGCTGGAAAATCCAGTTGAAGGAGTCCTGTGATGTAGAGCCCGGGGATACATCATAGGGGTGGATGATACGGCATGGAGGAGCTGGCTATGATGTGGGGTACTAAAAGGAGGTGTTTTGGATCTATTTACAAAATCAACATAGCTGCACTATAGAGAATGTATATGGTACAACCCCTTCTCAATAGATGATGGTTGAAGTATAGTGATGTTGGTTGTGGTGTGGAGTCAAGATATGAGTGTTTTGTGGTTCTTTCATTTTGGTGGATAGTTGTTCCATGGATATGGGGATGTAGTGCAACCTCTTTCTGGTTGTTGGGGTTCTATAGTGTTGTGGTTTGGGCTACGCCTTGGTCTCCTCTTGTTTTGTAGGATCCACAACATGTAAATAGCCATAGATCTCATAGGCCAGTTTAACTATCCAGTTTATGGCATGGTCTTCTCCTCTGTAATATATTCCTTTTTTTAGGTAATTTTACATTGTGGTGGTCATTTATGCACCATAGAATTATAAATTTTAAACTATCTATAAATTTTATAATCCCCTCAAAACCCCCCATTCCTCTAAACTTTCTTTCATTTCTTGGGAAAATCAAGTGTGTCCCAAGGAGGCCTTTTGACCCCTTTCTAGTGTCTTTAAACCTCAAACTTTGGGATTCAATCATTGGTGTTTAAGGTTAGTTATCTTCCTTTCCTTCTCCCTGTTTCTTCTAGTTCTTCACCTAAGAATGTGGTTTCCAAGGTAAATTTTTGGTTTTTGGTGTTACTTTGGTAAGGGGTGATAGGTTGTTATGTTCTAGGCTATTGAATGTGCCTTACTTTTTTTTGGTGCTTGGTGACCCCCCCCCCCCATCCAACCTTTCATAGAAGATCTAAAATATTTTTTTGAGGTATGGGATCCTTCATTTCTCATATAGTGTATCATGTGGGAGGGGTTATACTTTTTTTATTTGGGAATATAGTTTTCATTGGACTAATAAAGATAATTAATTGGTAATTTGAAATTGAAAGGTTAATGGGAATAAAATCTCATGATTTTACAAATTTTTGATATTATTGATGTTGTGATTGAACTATATCGATTTCTTACTAAAAATTATGGTCTTTCGGGGATTTTCTTACACTGTGATTGTTGTAAATATGGAATACTTATTGTTTATCTTTGGGAAGATAGTTTTCACCAACCTAATAAAGATAATGAATTAATAATATTAAATTCAAAGGGTAAGGGTAACTAAATCACATGATTTTACATATTTTTGATATTATTGATGTTGTTATTGAACGGGATTGACATCTTGTTAAAAATCATGGTTTTTGGTGGCTTTTCTTAGGGTGTGATTTTTGTGATTATGGAAACCTTTTTGTGTGTTATTTTTTATCACTTAAAATAGAAATTGTACAACCACGTATATCAAATAATAAAATGGTTTCCTTAGTATATTTATGGATTGTGTGATAATTCCCTTGAATAAAGAAGTTGAATGTGATAAAAATACTCTTTTCTAAATATAAAAGTGATATGTGAATTTATTGTGAAATGTGTTGTGATGTGGGGTAGTGATGCATGGTTATGTTGTGGGGGTGGTTTTGATGTGTTGTGAGGCTAAGAAATGGGGTAGTTGTGATAGAAAGTGGTGGTGATGTGGGTAGGTGGTGTGATGAGAAGTGGAAATGGATGTGGTTGTGAATGGGGAGTGATATGGGATTTTTGGCATGAGGATTATGGGTTGTTTATTTTTGTGGTGTTGTGTTATTGTAATTGTATGGGTAGTGATGGAATTAAATTTTAATGTGGAATTGAAATATATTAATTATAAAAATAAGATAAAACGTGGCTTGTGAATTGTGTCTTGTTATTTGGTGTTGTGGATTTAGAGGTGGCAGTGAAGGTGGAAGTTATTGTGAGGTTTGGAGATGATGTGGTGTGACGGTTGGTAATCTCATTGTGAAACCTATAGGTTAGGCTTGTGTGTAGCTATATATATACCATGTATTTTTATTTTTATTTCTATAAACACCTCCAACCACATCAATTACCATGTGTTGAAACTAATATATAAATTAAGGGATGTTTTCCCAACATCCTAGTGACGAAGATGGTTGGCTGGCCCACTTTCTCGTACTCTCTTCTAGGAAAGTTAGATATGAATGGGTTTTGATGGCCATAAGTAAAAAGTGAAATAGTGGTGGTTGGGATGAGATGATGAGGTGTCTCATGGTGGGGGTTGTGTATGGTAGGAGGTGGCACAAGTTTGATGTAATTCATGTTCATGATACCCTTCTATTTTGTTTATGGATGTGATTTGATGGTCTAGGTGTCTTCAAGTGAGATGTGATGTGATGTGATGGATCAGGTTCCTTCATGGAATATGTGATGTGATATGATGACCCTGGTGTCTTCAGCTGAGATTTTATGTGATCGTTAAGGTGTTTATGATTGAGTTGTGATGTGATGTGATGTGATGTGATGTGATGTGATGTGATGTGATGTGATGTGATGTGATGTGATGTGATGTGATGTGATGTGATGTGATGTGATGTGATGTGATGTGATGTGATGTGATGTGATGTGATGTGATGTGATGTGATGTGATGTGATGTGATGTGATGTGATGTGATGTGATGTGATGTGATGTGATGTGATGTGATGTGATGTGATGTGATGTGATGTTATGTTATGTTATACAGAGGATAGGGGAGTGTCAGGACATATGACTTTGGGGTTTGAGAGTGAAAACCCATTAGGAAATTGGTGTGGGGTACCCTTTATTGATATGCTTCATATTATATTATTATTATTGGATGTGTTATTTTGTGATCATGACTTAGTGAGGATGGTATTGAATAGTTGACCTGTTTAGGTGTTCTTGGTTTTTTTATTTTCTCATGAGTGCATTAGTATTCTCTTTTCACATGTGCATGGGAGACTTTGGTATATTTTTATTGAGTATACTTGTATGCTCACCCTACATATATAAAAACATTTTTAAGGTTTCTTGGGGAACTTCATGGATCTTACTAGATATTTTAAGCTCAGTATTTGGAACTATTGTTGAGTCTCTACCTTACCTTTTTCTTTTGGATATTTATTTGGAGGATTTCATCTATATTTGTTTTATTTATAAATGAATTATATGATTGTTTTGGTTTTATTTTTATATTTTTTCAAGTAATTTCTTGTGGTTGATTTATTATATCTCTAAATCCTATTATATTATAGGGTAATGTATTCTATTTGTGATATTTTTATACCCTTGGTGATAGTTCCCAACCTGGGGCCTACTGGAGGTTAGACTCAGGGAGTCATTATCTCACTTACTTCATTGATGGACCAGGTGGTGTACCTTTGAAGGGAGGGGCTCATGAAACTATAAAAAAAAAACCTTCAAAAACCATTAAATTATTATAATTTCCCAAATTTAAGATATTTTACTAGGTGAAAATCCATGTATGTTACATGAATTTCTAGATCTGGGGAGACATTTAATGCTTGAAAATCCCATGGAGAATGAATTTGTTCATAATTTTGGAGGATCTACTTTCAAATTAGAGGAAGTGGTAAATTATTAATTTTTTGATGGATTGTATTTTTTATTCCATAAATAAGAGGTTGTTATGTCATCATATGTGCTTTAAATTCAAGCTTTGGAAGTGAGGAACCCAAATTTTATTTTATCATTAGAATAGCCCCCAAACCTAGAACTTAAACCTTTTCCTGCTGAATTGAAATATGTGTACCTAATGGAAGGATAGAAACAACCGATGATAATTGTAAATAACTTAACCTATAATCAATAACATAAATTAATTGAAATTTTGAGAAAGAATTTTCAAGAAATAGTATGGAGTTTAGGTTCCCTTTCATATAAAATAATTTCATTTAGATCATATAATATCCTGAGTACATTTCAGAGGTGCATGGTAATTATATTTTCTGATCACATTGAGGATTCTCTTGAGGTATTTTTATATGACTTAACTATTTTTGGATATATTTTTAACCATTTATTGAAAAAACTTGAAATTTGTTTGAAATTTTTCATTGAAAGGAACATTGTTTCTAATTTTAAAAAGTTTCATTTAATGGTGGAAAGAGGAATAGTATTTTGGCATGTCATTTCACAAAAATTCATTGAGGTAGATAAATAAAAAATTAAAGTGATAAATTATTTATCTCTCCCAACATGTTTGAAGAATGTTAGGTATTTTATAAGACTTGAAGGATTTTATTGAAGGTTCATCAAGGACTAATATAAACTCCAGTCAAGTGTAATAATGTAATTATTAGAGGTGGAGGATATTAGTCTATTAAGGGGTGAAATATTTTTAGTCAGTTAAGGGGTAATAGAGTCATTAATGGGGGATTATTAGTATATTTGAAGGGGGTAGATTCTAGGCTCTCTAGGTATGAGTAATTCATTACAAATGGGAGCAAGAGCATGAGTGAGAGGGGAGGATGGAAATTGGTTATAGGTTTAGTTGGTGGCTTGGGTGAGAGTGCATAGATCCTATCGATTTCCTTATCTCATTTATTCTTCTTCCTCCATTATCCTTGTAACTTTGGTTCATTTACTGAAATATATATAAGCAGTACATTGGTTCTTTATTAATTGTTCTAACCTTCTATTCTTCCACACTTACTATTTTCAGATTTATTTTGATCATAGGAGGCATGCACTACCATTTCTTTATAGGGAGGAGGAATTCCCAATCATATCACATTAAATGGTGTCATTCACTGTAGGAATTCATTATATAAGTCACGTGAATCCAAAAGCCACATAGTTTTGGATTTTTCTCAATGAATTTTTGCACTATTATATTGCCTTCAGTCATGAATCACACTTATGGCTCCCTCTTCACCATCATTACCAAATGATTAGGGAAACCCACCACCAAATGTGTTTGGGTGGATTGGAGTAAGACATAGACACACTTAAGACTATAGTCTCTGACCTAATGGTGGACTTAGAGAAATATTGGTAAGATTTCATTGATTTTCACTCATACCTCACCGCCCTCATATGAAACCTAGGGAAGACACCACAGCAAGACCCGAAATTATCATATTTGAAGACTAAATTTTTTGCACCATCTTTTGTGGATTCTGGAACCCTATACCCATTAGGGAGTGACATACTTATACTATCCAAACCATTTTGTTTCTCATATGACCCACATTGTGTTTCATGGAAAGTGGATATTCCCATTTTTTATTGAATTGGTAAGAAAGGATGGATTACACTTGTGGAACATTATTTCTGCATCCATCAGATGTTTTATGAGATAAAAGACCCTTTTTATTAGGTATGTATAGATGGTGTTGTTGTGAATTGGTTCTCCATTTTTAGGTAAGCTCTCCCTCATGATAATTGGAATATGTTTAAAGAATAGTTGATGTAATGATTTAGCAGTCATGAAATCCAAATCTCATATGAATAATTGGCTACACTCTAGTAGGCAGAGACAATTCATGAGTATACAGAGTAGTTTTAATATCTATATTCTTTACTACCATGATATTTTGAGAAATGGTATGTTGTATATTACTTTCTACATGGATTTTGTAATGACACCTACAGTTAGGTTCACATTCACAACCCAAAAACCAGTCTATAGGCCAGGTGGATAGCTCTGCATATGGAGTCCACCTTCATGGGAGGAGAGGGTGATCCATTATATAGGAGTGGGTCATGAAAATTGAGAGGGATATGTGAAATGGAACCATATAATCCACCTAACTATTTAGGGACACACCTATAGAGTAGAACAACTCTCGAACTAGTTAGACAAGGAGTGGTTTCATACATGGAGTTAAATGGGAGGTTCCAACTCCAACCACCTATAGAGAACAAGGTTTTTGACATCTAATGACTCAATAATGATAGGATAAGTTGATCAAGGGATTATTTTTTTGGTGTGGGATTCCCTAAATAAAGGTAATGGGGTGTACGGTGAAATAATATAGGCCCAGGATTTAAATATTTTCATCACTGCATCGATGTAACTATGTGATATCCAGTAATTTAAGCCCCAATAAAAGGAAAAGGATCTCACATGAATTAATTTAATCACAAAAAATAAAATGAAAAATTACCTCATTCTAATTTAAGGTGTGTTCGACAGCCACTCATCACCAGTGACCATTCATCAAAATATTATAGTTCAAATCCCTCTAGATATTACACACATACTTCAAGAGTTTCTGGGAACATTGATCATCAAAATATTTGTGCTAACGTGGGGGTTAAATAAATACTTCTACATCCCGATGATCATCATAACATCATTCCTTTGATCCATGAAAGATATCTTGGATCAAAAACTTAGAATGAGCACTTCTATCTCTAGGATGTGGGAAAGAGGAGAGATAAGATCTCAAATTCAAGTGGATGAATTGTAATTCAGAAAAGAGATCCCTTTTTATTATATAGTGGAGGTTAAACACCTAGAAAGGATTCTCTATCCCTTGTATAGAAAACACCTGCTAAATAAGTCATTAATAACACATTATGACCAAATAAATGGTTCACGAATGTCATTTATATTTTTATCAATTAATTATAATATATAATAAATATATTATATGATAAAATCAAGTCATTAAATCAACTCATTATTCCCAAAAATATTAAATGATCCTTGAATATTAAAATAATATTCATTCATTAAATATTTTATCATTTATTCACTTAATAACTTATAAATTATTTTAAACAAATTAATTCAACTACAATTATTATATACTCTAATAATTATTATTTTATTTATTCATTGGTGATCATTTATTTTTGAAAAACTCTTGGACCCCATGGTGGATCCCACCATGTCCATACTCATATTCATCAGAATAGGCTAGGATTTTGAATATGCTAAGTGTGTGACCCTCTAGGAACTTATCTTGATAGCAGTGAATGTTATTCACAAACCAAGAGCTAAATCTATAAACCCATCAATACCACTAAGGAGATAAGGAAAATACAAATAAATGATAGCATTTCCTACAAATACATGTTGTGTGATATAATCTCTTTTTCATATGATATCTCATAAAGTAGAATGCACACCTTGTGCCATCATATTTTCTTTATTTATTATTCATTGACCTCACTGTATGGAGTTACCTTCTTCTACTATGACCATGGATTTATCAAAGGTACTACCATCCTTATCAACTGGTATTGAGATATCACTTTATTCATAAGCAAAAAAAATGGTCTTGATTATTCAATCAATTTCATATCATCAATGGAGTACCCAACATAAGCTACCTCACCATGATATAAATGTCATGATTTTCATATTTTATCAAAGTACATAATCAAATATTATTCACTAATAATAATCTCAAAGTCAAGATACCATTACTCATGTTCATGGATAGGAACTACCAATGACACCTAAAACATGTGGTGTTCCTATTGGTAGGTCAGTTCTCATAATCTCATCTACTTGATATCCCAAAGTGAGAACTTCATGAAAAGAAGTCTCAATGCTTATGATCCTCCAAAACCTAATTTTCACACACCATTTGTGTCTTGTTAGCATGATGTATTCAGACCATATGACATAAGTTTATGATTATTTTCATGGTATCTCTAGGTTCTCATTATAGCATGGGAACTGCTATAACTTTTTGATATGATATTTAATCTATAGACATTGCCATAATTATAGTGGATATAGAAGTATAAACACTATTCTAGTAAGGTAAAAATATGTATATATAAAACTATATATATGTAATGCAAATAAAAGTACACAAAGGAGTTGGTTTTAGGAAACCCACACACAACACTATATCCTCATGAAAAAGGTCTGAAGATCCTAGCCTGTGATTATTATTGTTGGGAGAGGGGGTGATTCTACAGATGGAGGAGCTGAATGGTGCAAGGAAGTTTTCAAAGATAAACAGGAACTACTTCCCTTCATTCAATCTTAAGAACAAAACTATTTTCAAGGGGTATAAAGTGATAAAAACTCATATCCAGGGTAATAATGTCATTGTTATGAGTAATATTAGTCTGTTATAGGGGGAAGTATTGTTAGTTGAGTAAGGGTAAATAGAGTTATTACTAAGAGAATATTAGTTTTTTTGAGGGGGGATAGATTCTAGGTTCTCTAGGTATATGGGATTTATTATAAAGGGTAGAAGGAGAATGTGTGAGAGTAAAGGAAGGAAATTGGTTAGAGGTTTGATCAGTGTCTTGGGTGAGAGTGCAAGGAGAATCTTGAGTGTATTCTCTCCTTTATTTATTAGTTTTCTTTCATTCCCCCTATAAATATAGTTTATTTACTGAAATAAATACAAGTATATCACTAGTTCTTTATCAAGGAATTTAGTAATATTTCTCTCCCTATTTCTAGGTAACTTGTAAAGGAATCTGACATTGACTTTAATGTTGAGTGTAGGGAAGCTTTGATGAGTAAAAAATATTGGTCACACTACTAATAATGTAGGCACAAAACTAGGAGAACCCTTTTTAATTACTTTGTGATGATTCCAACCAAACTTTGGGAGCTGTTATATCCCAAAAATATTGAAGGGAAATCTTGGGCCATTTTCTATGCTTCAAGAACCTTAGATGTTTCCCATATTAATTACACAACCATAGAGAACTAATTTCTTACAATTGTATTTATTTTAGATAAATTCATATCCAACTTACTTGGAACTAAAGTTACAATGTATTATAATTATGAAGCCCTTGATTACTTGATAAATAAGGCTAAATAAAAATCTTAACTAATCAGATGGATGTTCTTACTTCAGTAATTCAACTTAGAGATAAAAGAGAAGAAAAGAACTAATAAGCAAGTGTTTGATCACCTATGTAGGTCTTCCAACACTATTGAAGTTGAAATTTTATACCAAGAACCATTTAATGATTATATTCCAATAGATAAATTGTATTTAATTGAATAATAAGTGCTCTGGTATACTAACATGGTCAATTATCAGGAAACTTCTCATTTTCCATCTCACTTTAACTCCCAAAAAAAATAAAAACTACAACATGTCTTTAAATTTTACATTTGGGAAGATTTGTATATTTGTAAACTTTATAATGACCAAGTTATAATAATATCCCCTCTCATTTGAACCCTTGACAAATTCAAAAACTCAAAACTGACTCAAAATTTTACATTTGGTAAGATACATATATTTGGAAACTTTGTAGTGAAAAAGTGATAATAAGATGCTTATGTGCAAGTGATATAAAATATATTTTTGAATTTTATAATGCCCTAGATTATGGAGGAAACTTTTTACCTCAAAGGATGGTAAGGAAAGTCTTAGATTCTGGAATTTATTATCCCACTTTATTTAGAGATAAAGATGAATTTTGTAAAAAAATGTGATAAATGTAAATTTTCTAGAAATATTTCAAAAAGACTATAAATAACCCAAAATCCAATCAATTTTTAAGATATTTTTGAAGTATGGGGGATAGATTTTATGGGACCATTTCCCACATATTTTGAGAACTTTTACAACTTTTTTGCAGTTGATTACGTTTCAAAATGGATGGAATTCTAGTCCAAAAAAACTGGTGATGCTAAAGTTGTGTGTGATTTTGTTAAGAATAAATTTTTTTATAGGTTTGGAGTTCCAAGTTCCATGATCAGTGATCAAAAACCCACTTTTTCAATAGGAGTATAGAGGCTTCAATAAGAAAGTATAGAGTACATCAGAAGACATCAACAACCTATCACCCACAAAAATGGTCAAAATAGAGTAACCAAGAGGGAGATAAAATTTATTTTGTATAAAAATATTAAAACAAATAAATACTAGAGCCAAAAATTGGAATACACCTTATGAGACTATAGGATAGCCTACAAATCACCCATTGTAATGAGCCCTTACATACAGATTTATGAGAAAAAACATCATCTGACTGTGAATTTGGAACACAAAGCATACTGTTCAATGAGAGAGATGAATTTAGAAATGGATAGTGCTATAAAATGGTGGAAACTTCAGGTGAAATAATTATATGGAATTTGAAGAGAATATTTTATGAACTTAAAAAATTACATAGAAAGGACAAGAGTGGATCGGGAAAAATTGATCCAATAAAAATTCTTTCCTACATGGGACCAAGTTCTTATTTACAAATCATTACTCAAGATGATTTTAGGTAAACCTCATTCTATATGGTAAGTTCCATTTATAGTCACTCATGTTTATCCTTTTGGTGTTGTGTGTATTGTGAAAGGATAATAAAACACATTTACTATTAATGGGGATAGGTTGAATAAATTCAATTGAAATCACTCCAAGAACCAATGTAAGAGATAACACTCCTCCAACCTTTTATCAATGAAGACCCATCAAGTTTTACATTACCTTAAAACTTGATTTCAGCCTATTATTTCATTTTAAAATAAATTCTACATGATGAATATGTTTGAATTCATTAAATACATTACATCAATTAAGTGTGGGGGGAACATTTATAGTTTGGGATTTTTTATTTTTGTTTTTAAAAATTCTTTATCTTGATGAGAAACCAATTTTACTCATTTACTCAACTTAGATAAATGATGAATTAAACTTGTTTTCAAATTCTAAGTGAGGTAAATCCATATGAAGCCTGCTGATTTTTTAATCTCATTCCATGAAATAATTTCCAATGTTTTAATCACTAACCTAATAGGATTTTGAACCCATATTAACATCTTTTACACAATTACCTTTTTCTAAAGATAACCAAGAATTACTTTAATAACTAGAACTTACTAAGTAATCTATTAAAAACCTTAGAGCATTCAAGGAATTTTTTTTATACATGATTGAGACATTATTTTAATTTTTAAGACTATTTTTTAAATGAACT
Source organism: Viscum album (assembly GCA_963277665.1). NCBI lineage: Eukaryota > Viridiplantae > Streptophyta > Magnoliopsida > Santalales > Viscaceae > Viscum > Viscum album. The sequence continues at coordinate 35,173,780 of OY728157.1, read as the reverse complement.
CATATTATGGCCTAACTTCACATTTAATCCTTATAGCTATTAGTTTCTATAAATTAATTTTTAAAGAAAACATATTAATATTCGAACTCTATGTAGCTTGATTGAGAAGTAGATGCATGATCTAGGTTAAATTCAAGTGTGGGGGAGGGAGAAAGTGATCCAAAAAAAGTTATTTTGAAAAATATTCTTAAACTAGAGAATGGACTGCTGTAAATTTTGTGTTTTTTATTGGTGAAAAAAATAATGTGGGGAAGGATAAAAAAATATGGTCGAGATGTCAATAAAATCTGATCATGGAAGTCAACTACTATTTTGAAGTAATTGTGCCTCTCCCACTATAAATTCAATTATGAAAAAATTACAAATCTGAATCCAAGCTGAAACAATTCCACAAATATGGAAAGAGGGAAGAAATATATCATTGATTTTAAATTTCTATAAGGTGAATTGACCAAGAATATGGAGAGTAATTTGGAGGAAAAATGGATCTCAAATCTATTTAGAGAAGATTTTTGGAAGAATTATTGAAGTTATTTAGAAAAATTACCTGAACACATCAAAAGTAAGGGAAATAATACCTAATATGGGTTCAGGAAGAACTCACACCTACAAGAATAAAATTCCAAAGTCTCTCTTGGACTTCAATAGAAGAAAAAAATTAAAAAAAAAATATGAAACTTACTTTAGTAAATAGAGATATAAATATTTTTTACTATTAAAATAATAATGTGTGTGGACTATATCATCAAAACTCAAAAGGATGTATCTATTTCAATAGAAAAGTTAGATAAGGAAGGAATTTATTCTTGTATGAAACTAAAAATCATGCATTATGTTTTAACTTAAAGTTAAACCTTCTAAATCGGCCTCGGTATTTTATCATTAAAACCCACCAACCTTAAACCTTAAAAAAACCTTAAAAAATATTCATTATATGCACAAATAATTGACTCATTCAGTGGAGAAGAATAAATTCATCTATCCTATCATCACCCTTTCATGATATTGGAAAGATAAAAAAATTCTTGAAATTTATACTTGAGAGTTTAGTGATATATTTCTGAAAAGGTAGGTATAAGAGGGAATGATAGGATAAAAGAAGTGGAAATTAATGTAATTTACTTAATGAATAGAATGTAATCATTAAGGAATCGTGAAAACTTGAGGAAAATGGTGTTGAAAAGAGAACTCACATTGGCTAGTGTTTGAATTTTACTTGGTAATATTTTTAAAGGTCACTTTTCCGAGAGTCTAAGTATTAAGTGTGAAGGAATTGGAAAAGATGATATTTTCATATATTTCACTTTGATGTTCATGATTTTTATCCCAATATTAAAATTTCTTAGTTTTGTAAATAATATAGAGTTTAATTTTTAAATGGATTAAAAAAATTTAAATTGTTTATTTCATATTTATAATTACTATAATAAATCATACACTTAATTTTGGGTGATTTGATGTTATTTTAGAATATTTGGAGGTGATTTTGAAGGCATAGATTTGATTTCAAGAAGTTTTAATTCATTTTGTTGGAGTTGGGAAGAAAAATGGCTAGGAAAATATTCTTATTGCACCTTCGAAAGATAATTGGTGACCCACATAGGAAATTTTATTTTTCCATATGACATTTTTTCTATGTGTATGACAATTCTTCTACACGTAATACATTCAAGTTGGTCATAGGATATTTTGATCCATTTTATGAAATTTAAAGTATGTTAGGATTTGTTAAAGGAAAAAATTCATATGCATAAGTCAATTATCCCAGTATAAGAGATTTTATCTATACGTATGACATTTAAAATAGATCATGTGACATTTTTTAGCCCTACCAGGTTAAATACCTTAAGAGGGGGTAAATCAGGGTATGATAGATTAAAAAAAACTACCCCTTTGGATCTTGTTTCGTCATTAAAAAAACTCTCTTATCTCTCCTTCTTGTAGCATCAAATATATAGAAATTAAAACATATAGAGGACACAACAATTTACTTGGTTCACCCTCACTAGGATACATCCAAGCATTATAAAAAGGAATTGTGTCGATGTATAAAATATACTATAGCACATTTCTATTACAATGTTTTGATTAGACTTGATATCCCTCCTGGTTTACAACCATTTACAATTTTGAAAGTTCACTACTCTCTCTCAAATTAAGTGAATACAGTACTCTTCTATTAGAATATTCTATTGTTATAAAACCATTTAGATTGGTTTCATGCATATGTTAATGTGTCATGAATCTCTATTTTCATTTGAGATATGAAATACTCCTTTCCATGTAATATTTTTCTCACATAAATCTTCTTCGTGAAATATTTTACTCCTTATGTGGTTCATTATTCACAGTGTGATGTCCACCACATGATACTCACTATGTAAATCCTTACATTCTTTTCCCTACATAATTCTCTTGCAAACTCCCTTATGTAGTTTTTTTTTCACCATGTAATGCCTTATGTCACCTAATCCACATACTCCCTTTTCTGGCTATTGTGCTTTGTGAAACCCTTCCATACTTAGCGGAAACTCTAGCATAAAAAATATTCTCATAATTTATTCTTAGCGCATCGTTCTAATGAAGTGATTAGTAGTTCCTTATATAGTAAAAGGCTTTTAAAAGTGCAATAATCATAAATTCATGTTATCCTCTTTCATGGTATTCCTATATCTTATGTGGTCAACCAAAACATAATCACTACAGTTCGAACAGTATCCTCCTCACATGGTCGTGTGATCCTCTTTCATGGTATGTGGGAGTCTGATGCAGTTCACATGATCCTTATTTGAAAACCACTATTTTCTCCAAATTTTCATGCCCAAAAATTTTACAAAAACTCAGAAACATCACCACCATAAAAACCTTCTTCTGATCAACCACTTGACCTTTGTAAACCATTATTTTTCAATGAACACAACAACCCATAATCTCAAAAGTGACAATGAGAGGGATTTTTTTCCCAATAATCTCCCACTTTGGGTTTATTGACAATACATCAACCCTTGATACCACTTAAACCCTTCTATTATTATCTCATTTATAAAATCTCACACTCTATCCTCTACCACCATTCGCATAAGGAAAATCCAAAAAGCGATCATGGATATACTCAATGTATACTCTAAGACCACATGAGACAAGATTGGCTTGAGAAACAAGAGTACTAGGAAAATTTCATCAATGAATCACTTATGAAAACCACCTATTTATCCTTTATTGATATCAAATTATGAATTGATGCCACTTTTTTCAAGTTATTTCACCGAGTACAGCTTCAAAGAAGACCACTTCTTCAACCACGCATCAAAACCGATTACATCACTAATTCCTGTTGTGATTTAACTTCATTAAATAAATAGATTAATCATCATTAGATTTGAAACTCCTCATGTTTATCTTCTCCCCCTATCATCTTCTCCTTATTTCATGATCAAGACTTCTCCCCCGTTATCAATGAACTCAATGGTCACTTCTTTGTGGTATGCACTGAGTGAACGAACACATATTAACACATAGAGTAAAAGAAACCATAATTCAGGGAGAGGGGGGTCCACATCCATACTGTTCAAGTGTGGGGGTCAATTTAACTCTAAAATCTAGTCTATTTCATTAAAATTCTTCTTTGTTTAAGGCCTTCATCACAATTTCCATAACTTTTAGTTCAGTCGGCACATACTCTAGCTTTACAAGCCCAATATCCACTTTCTATTTGATAAAGTGATACTAAAATTCAATTTATTTCATCCATGAGTTATGTGTATGATTTTTTCTTATATTTATAGTAATTGAATTATCACAATGGATTTTGATCAAAGAAATCACTTCAAATCTCATATCTTCAAGTTGTTACTTCATCCACGGTTACTGCATGCAATCTTGAGTATCTGCAATATATTCAACTTATATGGTGATCAAAGAAATGAAATATTGTTTCTTGATTATATAAGAAATACATAATATGCTAATATAGAATGTATCTCTTGATGTTGAATTTATATCATCTTTTAAACCATCCCATTTTGTATCTATATAACCCAATATCTCTTGCTAATATTTTTCATTATACATAAAACTGAAATCCATCGTTCCCTTAATATACTAAAATATCAATTTTACTACAAGTTTATTTACTTGGGATTACTTTGATATTATGTTTCCTATCATGATAAAAAACAATATCAGGTCGCATCACTATTAAGTACAGCAGAATCCTAATGATCTGTTTGTATTCTATGATATTAAACATTTTTCCTTCATCATCCCTTGATAGCTTCATTCGAGTAGAAACCAGAGTTTTCATCTCTATGAAATTATCCATTCCAAATCTTCTTATAAACTTCTTAGAATATTTGGATTGAGAATAAAATGTTTCATACCTTCCTTTCATTGGCTATAAACTAAGTAAAATTTTCAAATTTCCAATCATTAACATTTCAAACTTGAATTTCATGAATTATATAAATTGTTTACATTTATCTTTACTTGACCCATAAAATATTATATCATTAACATGCTCTAATATAATAATCCTTTGGTTACTCTTTTTATTGACATAAATATTTTAATTAACTCTTCGATGTTGGAAACTGAGCTTCTTTGAATAATGATCAAGTCATTAATATTATGCTCTTGGTGCCTACTTCAATTTGTGTAACACCTTTTTCAATCGATAAAAAATTTTATCATCTTTATGAATTATAAAATCATTTTTATATTAAATATACACTTTTATTCCAAAACCCCACTCAAAAATTCTAACTATTAATCCATCTAGAGGAGTTTGAATTTCCTTACTATTATGGCCAAAAATAATCTAATTGTTTTCAGCCTTGCAATAGGTAAAGATGTTTCATCAACATCAATACCTTTTATATGGGGGTATCCCTTGCACATGAGTCATTCTTTGTTTCAAATCACTATATAATCTTCATTCATCTTGTTATGGAAGACCCATTTGGTCTTGATGACATTCTTGTATGTCGGCCTCAAAACTATCCCTCATATCTGATTCTTTTTAATTTGGTCATGCCCTTTGTTCATCGCCTTAACTCAATTCTCATCACCTGCAGCTTCTTCAAAACACTTTTTCTCTACTTTTGATAGGGAATATTCTTACTTTAGAGTTTTCATTCTCATTTTCTATTGGTTCTAACATGTCATCAATTATATTCTTCCTATCAATTTCAACTCTAATTTTTGGATTGTATACAGATATAGGTTTAACTTTATCCTGCTCATCTACCTTAGGTACTTGTACCCCCCCTGATCTACTCATCAATCCATCAATATCATCCTGACACTGTTCATTTATTTACTGAAGATTCTGCTCATTTTCCACCACAACAGCATCATTTCTCTCCAAAAACTTTCTCAACTACTTATGGAATCATTTATATGCTTTACTTTTCCTGACTATCCAAGAAATAACCCCTTATCTTCATGGGATTTAAAATTCCTATGTTTCTCCTTATTGATAATGAAACTCTTACTTCTAAAGACTTAAAAAAACTTCAATATCATCTTCTTTCCTTAACAAAACTCGTATGGAGTTTTTTTTCCCTTGTACAAAACAAATCTCTATTATAAATGTAAATATATGTCAACACTGCTTATTTCCAAAACTTCTCTGACAGGAATTTCTCAATAAGCATCATTTTGTGCATGTTGTTGACAATTTGGTTTCTTCTATAAACCAACCCATTTTTATGAGGAGTTATTAATACTAATACTTGGTGTTGTATCCCATGATTATAAAGATAATCCTCCACTTGGCTATTTGTGAACTCCATTACATTGTTAGTTCATAACTTCTGTATTTTTTTATCAAGCATCTTTTCAACTTCTCTTCGATATTATGTTATGAAATTCAACACCTAATAATTGTGGTTGATTATCACAATTCATGTAATTATACTAAAATTATCAATAAAAATGACATATTATCTCTTCTCATTAATAGATATTGGTGAAATAGGGTCACACACATAAATATGCACCAGTTCAAGCACTCTTGTTGACTTTTTCCTTTCGCCTTATACCTATTTCGAGTGATATTATTATGATGAAAAGCATATCACATATGATTATGATCATGTGATAAGTTAGGTTGATCTCAAGCATCATCTCATTTCACTAGATCTTCTAAGTATGGTTGGCTCAAATGACCAAAATTTTTATGTCACAACCCATTTTCTTCTTCCTTGTAAAGAAAGAACATATATTCTTCTCTACTCATAAGGTAGAGATTATCCTTCATGAACTTACCCTACATCACCACTATACCATATTTTCTCTTGATGATAAATATCTTTTTAGTAAATATTATATCTTTTCCTGAGTCACACAATAGACTGACACTAATCAATTTGTGACTGATACCTTCAACTACTAAGACATACACACAACTCATAACTTTTTCCACAAACAAGTATTCTTTATCTAGTAATATTTAGGGCTTAATTATTACCAAATTTAATGACATGTTATTTTTCATACTTGATTTCTATAAGAAGATTCTTATTTCCCATCATGTGGGAAGTGTATCCACTATCAAGGATCTATACACCAAAATGGTCTGATGGTGTTTGGACAATCTCTACAACCATGTCTTTGAATTCATAAAAGATATTGACTAGTATTCTGGATCTTCCATAGAGTATAATAGACCAAATTCATATTTCAAATTCTCAAATTTATTTTTCATTTTCAATTCATTTGATGATCTCTTGAGATGCTACATGAAACCACTTTGGGTCTTCTTTGGCACATTCCTCTATATTATTGATAGGAAATATCTGGTCATGTGTCTGAATCCTCTACACCAAAAACAGTGACCATTAAAATTATTCCTAGAATATTGAATTCTATTGGGTTTTCTCTTTTTATCGTGATCCCTTCAATACCTCTTTTCTATGGAACATAAATCTTGGGTATGTCTCATATTTCTACAACAATAACACCTAATATGAGGTGCATTCCAAAATTTCATTACTATATCACTGGTTGTCCCTTGGGTTCTTTGAATCCATTGATTCTTATTTTTACCCAAATCAATATTCAACCATAGAGTGAGTGTTTGGGGTCTGGCACCAATCATCGTTGCTTTTTTGTGGTCATGCATCCTACCAATTGTGTTTTTCTTGTGTTTCATTTGATTATCCTAACTATTCTTTGACTATTTTTCTGGACCTACATACTATAATTTCCCGTGTCCCATCTTTTGTGTGACCCACTTTCTTGAATCCATATCATGTTTCAATATTTTCTCTTGATCTACTAATATCATTCATATTCTGATAACTTCCTATTCAAGTTATTCAATATGTTTTACTTGATCTTCTAATATGTTAGTCAAACTATCGATAACCCTAGTTTGTTCTTAAACTTTGAAATTATACTCAATGAATTTATCTAAGATTTCAGAGTTTTCATATTTCATCTTTTCAATTTCATCTTTTCAATTTCATCTTTCAACTTGGACTTCTCTTCTTCTTATTGTTTCATATAGAGCTTGGTATTATGAACCACTTTGTTGGATTTATTTTTTTCTCTCTAAATACCTATTTCCTCAAGAGAAGCTTCAAATTTAACCAAGATATAAACTATTCCTTAAACTTATCTTCCATCATTATAATTCTCTTCCCTTGTCTAGTAATTTCCTACAACCGCTACCATAGAATTTTCTCTTCGATCTTTGAAGTTTTCAATTTATTCTACCACTATTTCTTCTAAACTATCATTTTATTATGAAAGCAGGTTATTCAAATTAAGGAAATTTCTCTTAGTGTTTTTTATACCTTTTACATTGGATAAATAATACTTTATGAGAATTCCATCATCGTCCTCATCGTCATATTGAAAATTCTTGGGGCACTTTTCTAAAAAATGCCCAACTTTTCATGTCAAAGCATTCAAGTGGAAGTTTCCCTTTAAATATTCTTTTTTCCATTTAAATATTTGAGGAAAGGAATGACATCACTTCATCCACTTATCCTTTATCCTGGTCATCATCTATGGTGAACTTCTTCATGTACTTGAGTATCACATCTTTAGACTTATTTTTTTCACAGCCTTGTTGTCATCATTTATCATCTCGTATGCGACAAGAGTACTATATTAGCTATCCAATTTCAGTTCATTTGGATCTTTATACTCTAGTATAGAGACTTTCAGATTAAACTAAGGTGTAATTCTTCTCAAGATGTGATTGATTATCTTTACAACAATAATGGTTTATCTAAGACCTTTCATTCCCTCCATAAAAACATTTACCAGATCAAAGAATTTATTAAAAAACTCATTAGGGTGCATCATCAATTACTTGTACTTGTTACACAGAACCTGTAATTTATCTTCATAGACATTTGAATCACCTTCATAGATATTTAGAAGCTTTTCCTACATGTCATTAAATGACTTAAATTACATCACTTTCATGTATATTGTATTGGATAAATCTCTACCAAAATCATTGATTCCTTTAGATTCAGCATCCAATTTTATTCGGTCTGCTTCTAATAAAGCTTCATTTCCCATACTTACTAAAATATGATACATTTTAGCTATAAAAAAATTCATACCTAATGATCAAAATTAGGGTTTCATCCAATTCTTCCATAGTTGAAAATTTTTTCCATAAAATATTAGAATCCCTTTATGATTAACAACTTCAATTATTTTTACTAAGAGAGAAGCATTGACTTTAACTTTTCCCACTGATACTAATTGTTATCCTAACTAGGTTAAATAATTAGAGTGGGAAGGGGGTGAATCAAGGTATAATAAATTAAAAAACCACCCTTTTAGATCTTTTTTCATCATTAAACAAAAATAATTTCTCTCTCCTTCATGTAGCATCAAATAGACCGAAATTAAAACATGCATAGGATAGAAATTTTACTTGGTTCACCCTCACTGGGATACATTCAAGGAGCAAAGGCAATGTGTCGATGTACCAAATCCACTATAGTGAACTAATATTACAAATTTTAGAGAGGACTCTATATAACTCCTGGTTTTCAATCATTTATAATTTAAAATCTCATTTCAATCTCTCTCTCTCTCTCTCTACTAAAGGGTATACAATACTCCTCTAGTAGAATATTTTATTGTTCTGAATCCATTCAGATTAGGTTTACACATATGTGAGTGTGTCATGAAGCACTATTTTCATATGAGAGATGAAATCTTTATTTCTATGTAATATTTAATATATTAAAAACTTCTTAATTAAATATTCTCATCCTTTCATGGTTCAATGTTCACCACGTAATTCCTTATACGATCTTCTCCATATACTACCTTCTTCAGCTACTGTACTTCGAAAAACACTTTCTGAATTAAAAGAAATTCTAGTACAATAAATATTCTCATAATTTTTTCTTAGTGAACCATTATAATTAAGTGATTCAGAGGTCCTTATATAGAAAATGGATTTTAAAAATCCACGTAGGAGATTTGACACCCACATGGGATAATATACTAGGTGAAAAATCATCCAAAAGATGATCTCAAGTCATATTCAAGGGAATCATCTAGATTTCAAGCCAAAACATTGGTGTTCCACTTCAACATTCGTGAAACCATTCAAAGGAAAAAACATATACAATAATATGAAAAATATTTCAATCAAGAACTAAGTAAGCTACATATTTTCAGGAAAACCAGATTGCAAATGAGATTTTGAAGTTATGGGGAAATAGACTTTCCAAAAATGTAAATAGAAAATATTTTTTGGCATTTTACTGGGCATATCTTTAAAAAGGAACATAGGGATAAACCATACATGATGACTTGGCTCATGCGGACTGCTGGAGAACCTATTGTTTTTGTTATTTACTGATTTCAATTTATTTTCTATTTATTTTTTCCCGCTTGGTTTTTTAATATTTTCGTATTCTTAATTCATTTATGTTACCCATTGAATGGAGGGGTGGTTCTCAAGTGGTTAGGTAAGGGAAGTCTAAAGCTGTTATACATAAATCATCTGAAAAAAAAAGGTATTAGGCGTAGTTTCAAGAAGGAAACTCCATCTTTTTTAATATTAGATCTTCATAATTAGGTATCACATCTTCTAAAATATTTTCTAGGCTAGATACATGGTTTTATAGGTTGTTTATAATTATTGAGAGGGTGGGTATAATTTCATATAAGCTTGATCTTTCACATGAGAGTAAAATTCTTTAATTTTTTCAATTTTACCAACATAAGTAGGTTATTGGAGTCCATCGTATGAAATAATTACCTTAAGTTTTTTACTAAGGGAAAAAAGGATCAGGCTTTACCTAAGGCATTTTAAGTGACTCAAGGAACTAGTAACATTCTTAAATGGTTTATTTAGTGGAGAGGAAGACATATTAAGGAAGATATGTGAGATAATGAAGAATTGTTTTGAGCTCAATTTCCTTTCTTTCACCTTGAGTACAAGGTAGTTATTCAAGTGTGAGGTAATGATAAGATTGTTGATAGTTTAGCTGACATATCAAATGTTAAAACATATTATAGGAGTAAGGAGAAGGTGTTTCAAATTCAAGGGTAGTATGATAAAGTTATTTGTGTTTGTTACAGAATAATAGTAGTATATGTTTTGTTTTAAAGAAAGGGGAATGGGCACTAGTTGTATTACATCTTTGTTGTTGAGAGGTTTCGACCTTGGCCTTATGAATCTCTTTACAAGGTATTATCTCCTTGAAACTTTTGTGAAAATATATTCTATTCCTTTATTTCAATGAAGTCCGTAGTGAAACTCAATTTTCCTACTAGTCCATTGTTTTCTAACAATAGCACTTATAGTATTATCATCAATAGTTATCATGATTTTTTACCTAGGTAGATCTTTCTATGAATATTCATATACCATTAAGATTGATGAAATTTCTGTCTGAGCCATTTCCTCACATGGAGAATTTTAATTTTTTTTGTTAATGCATGTTTTTACCCAACTTAAATCATTATTTTAAGGGCAGATTAGTATTTTATTTGTTTTAGGGTTTGAGTCTATAAATAGGTGATTTTCAATTGGTTGTATTTAGATTTTACCATATTGATAAAATTACTAATATTGTTGTCTCTATTTTGGGTATTATCCTTCTATTTCTTTCAAGTTCCTCATGCAAGGACTCATTTATCCTCATTGTGACTCATTAGTTAGTATCAAAGCAAGGTTTTTCCTTGTAAGTCGCTACCGATCATGCCTGCCTATGTGATGGTATTTCAAATCCAACATCCCTAGTATCTCCATCCTTGTGGAACTATCAAAAGAGTCACACTAAGTCTTCCTTTTCCAACCATCCACCACATGGGATTATTTTCCTATAGGAATTCGAAGATGAACCCCCTACTCATGATGGTGCAAGCTATGGAAAACTGACTTTCGTCTGGCCAGCCAGAGCCCTTCCACTCTGAATTAAAAACAAAAAATATATAAATGTAACAAAAAAAATAGTTAACGATAACAATTTAAAATAACAAAAAACACAAATGAATCCATATGAATTGTAATATTTTAGGTTGGGATCTGCACCAGAACTCCTCCCCATAAAATTTCACCCCAGTGGTTACATGATCCCCACCCTCACTCCTACCACACGGGTCCCCCGCACGTGACTCCCTTGCTCGCTCTATCACCCCCACTTCATGTGACATCCACCAGTGAGTGAAACCAACCAGCATGAGTGACCCCTATGGATGCTCACCCTTTAGTTTCCCTTTACACGATATCTACTATCATGCACCTAGGCTTCAATCATGCCCGGCCTTAGTGTGCCTAGGATCCAAGAAAGACCAGCCCCAACACACCCAGTCTCCCCATGTGCTCACTTATCATGTTGATAATGCCACCTCCCTAAGAATATCCCCATCACATGTCCAGGTTATATCACACCAGACTCCTAGAACACCCTGTGGGCATCAAACCCATGTTTAGATAGAAGGACAAAAAAGAAAATAAAAAAGGAAAATAAAAATTAAAAAAAAAAGAAAAAAAGTTATCATGGCTAATAAGAGTGAAATTAGAGACTCACACCAAAATAATATCATAAAAATCATGTTGGGGAAATTCCTCCAATAATAGGAACAATTATGCCAATAGAAAAACCAATATTGATAGAATCATAAAAAATTATTGGAGGCATTGATTGTGTAGAGCTTGTGACACAACCTAGGGTGACAACTTACCTTCATTAGGAAGTTAAACCTCATTAGGTGCCTCCATTGGTCTTCACAGTTCATAACGAACTTAGTGTGCCAATTCAAGCTCTATTATCTCAATAAGAGGAAAATTAATACTTTGGGGATGATTATGTTGAACCACCAAAACCCTGACATGGTCCTCAAATTAAAGCAAACCTACTGACCTTCAATGGAATCCTTTATGTGGAGTAATATTTGGATTTAATTATAAATGTAAAAAATTACTTTCACTTTATGGACGTACTGAATCATCTTCAATTTTTTGATTGGCATGTCCATCTATTTCACAGCATGGCTTTATTATCTTTTAATATTGGTAAAGTAAAATATCTTACATGTCACTCCATCCATGGGAGAATATCTTACATATCCTACTTCTCTAAATCTAATAAACTCAAATATCTTAGGTATCAGCTTCTGGGAATAACATCTTGTATATCTTCTTCCTCCTTGAAAATTAATCTTATGTATCATCTCCAAATTTTGTAAACTCCCAAATGTTATGTATCCTTAATGAGGAGAAAAATATATTATGTATCAATTGTATATTCAAATTTTAAAAACTATAAGATATTATGTATCCTTATTCAAATTATAAAATATCTTACATATCCTCATTATTTCAAATTATGAAAAGTACATAATATTACTTATCTTTTTGGATCCTCCAAAAATATATTACGTATCAACTTCCCCTAGTAAATTAGCTTATTTATAAACTTTCACTATATTTTTTAAACTCTAGAATTCTACCTATGATCTTCCTTGAAAAAATATCTTATGTTTTACTTTCCTTTATCAATTTTACAAATTTCTCAAATTATAATATTATGTATCTATCTTCTTCAAAAAAACCATCATATCTTACATATCATTCTTAGGACTTAGTCACACTACCCCATAAATATATAACTTTTGGATATTCAAATTCTTCCAATATATCTTCTATGATTCATATGATAATTGAGAAATAATAAAAATTAGTGTAGGCCTTTTCACATTTAATTCCAAAATGATTAAATTAGTTATAAACGTGAATATAAATCATGTTTTTAATTAATTACATATTCAAATATATTCTAATATTTAAACCATTTATTTCTAATTAAAGAAAAATAAAGTTGAAAATTCCATAAAACTTTAAAACAAAATTTGAAATTTTTTTGCTTAATTACTCCCCCACACTTAAAAAACTTTTCCTAGTGTTCATAATAGTCCCACTTACTCTAGAAAAAATTTTAGTTCTAGGGTTGTAAACAGAATATAATTTAGTTTAATTAGGATTATAATAACTGGGACTCTTATAAATACATATACCCTAATATCCTTACACTATTGTAGATATGTTCTTTGAAAACATGCAAAAGGGTATTTACGATGCTAAAAAAGCACTGATAATAGAAGTGTTATTAAAAGTGGTTCCCTTTTATCAATGCTAAAAAATTACTAATAAACGTCCCTTTTATCAGCACTAAAAGAATCAGTGATAAAATGGGTCCTTTATGAGTGCTAAAAAAAGCGTTGATAAAAGGGTCTTTTATCAGCACTGATAAAAGTCAAAAAAATTTAAAAAAATCTGCAAATTAGTGGGTAGACCATCCCCCTTTTTAATATCACTTGACCCCCCATTTCAACAGCACTAGGAATCCCCCTTCCACCCCTTTAACAATGGTAGGAATCCCCCCAAACTTTAATAGTTCTAGACCCATTTCAACCACCCACACTCACCCCTAGCTTTGTCGGGTTTCAAATCTGAGACCTCCCCCTTATACCCCCGGACCTTTTTGCACTCACCTATACTATTTTATTATATATTTTATGATATATCTATATATTTATATATATATTGTCACATTTTTTATCCATATATTTATATATATTTTTTAATATATATATAAAATATGTTTTGTGTGTGTGTTTATAAATACATACATATATATATTTATATATGTGTGTACATCTATAAATATAATTATACATGTGTCACGACCCACCTTCACCAAGATGAGGGAAGGGACAACAAACTGTCAGACCCTTCCTTCTTCAAGTTGAAGGATAGATAATGACCCCCGAGTCCTGCCTTCAATAGGCCCTGAAGTAGCAACTAGCACCAAGGGTATAGAATCACACATAATATAGAAGGCATCACCCTTTTTTATAGAAAAATATTGGGATATAAGATGGTAAATATCAAACAACTCGAAATATAGAAATTAAAACTGAACCCTTTTTTCCACATACATGCTCAAAATAAAGTGCTAAAAAGTACAAGAAAACTCTAGAGGGAAGTACCGAAAGAAAAGAAAATAGCAACAGCAATTGTCCCAACATCTGAGATAATATGGTCCTTCACGGTCCTCTATGTACTCCTAGAAAACTGAAATGAGTTTTATATACATAGGGTGATTATACAGGTATACTCATTAGGGAAAACCAAAATCTCTCGTGCACAAGTATAGAGGCATTCTAATGCCCCGTGAGAAAGTAGAGGTAGCCAAAACACCTAGCAAGGGAAAATACCCACCTAGTCTCACCAAGGAACACTCCCAAAATAACGTAAGTCATGTAAATTAATAGTAATAGCACATCAATATTTGGATACCCTGCACCGCTTTCCCACTGGTTATTGAAGATATCCTACGCGTCAGACATCCCCCGCCATTTTCATTGTAGTCCCACTACAGCCCCAACAACAACCTTTTGGGCCACCACAACCACTTATCTTTTCCATAGACACCTGGTCCACCACAACAATCACTATGCCTGCAAACACCTAGACCACCACAACTATACATAACCATGCCCACAGACACCTGGGCCAGAAAAACCACTGCCATGCCCGAAGACACCTAGGCCTCATCCTGAAGACACTTAGGAAACAAACCTTCCCGCACACACCTGGTCCAACCACCAAAACATACCCTACCTAAAGAATCTTGGGCAATAATGGACCTTAGGCCATCACATCCTACCCTAAGTTTCTTGGGCTACCCGGGAGAGGGATCAGAAAAGGAACTAACAACCATCCACTCATAAGAATATTGGAAAAAACACCCTCCCCCATGAAATGCGGGTGTTCGGTATGAAGTTCTCAACTTAGGTGGGGTGTGAATAAGAAACACAAGAACTAAGTTTATACATATAGGTAAATAATCACTCATCCTATCCTAAGGGTCCCAAAACCAGCCCATACACAAACACTCTCTTTACTATTCATACACGCACAAATACACAATAGCCACAACTAGAGCACCACCCCTTCTTCTTATCATGTTCAAGTGATTTCGTTAAAAAATAATTCTCCAATACTGGGAAACTAACAGGCACATACACAAGTCAAAAAAACTTTGGAGAAGAAAACATCCAAATAAAAATTTAAGCATTCACACCCAATTATCTTGTAAAGTCACAACAAAAAAAGGGATCTATGAGATCCCTCAAAGTACTGGAACCAAAACAAGCCCCAACATATGGGCACGGATCCACAATCCAACATCTGAAAAACAGGGGATACCATTCCCATCCAATTCACCCCACAAGAATCAAGTAGAACAACCATGCTTATTAGCATAACAGATCAAAGAAGTTTTCAGATTTAACCACACCATTTATCAAGTTCCTTCCTTCCGTTTGGTTAACCAAGGTGATCACACAAGGATTCTTATTCATTGGGAATCCAATAAATCAATCGAGTATACATAATTAACCATTTTCTATGTTACAGACATTCAATCACAAGATTATCCAAAAAAAATAGGTTCATTGGTGCGTAAGAAAGGTCCACCAATGGCCATGATTTTTAGTGGGCATAGGCCCATACAGTTCACAACATATAAACAAAGACAAAAGAGTACATCATAATCATCATCAAAAAACCCTTCATTCTTTAAAAAACTATTTATTATCTTTGTTAAGGTTTTATTTCATCCACGCCCTGAGGAAACATTATCATACCCACCCCATATGATACACAGTAAAGAGAGATGAAGGAAAACCATACTTGGATGATCAGTGATCAAAGTTTTCTTCTCATGCCAAGAACTAGGTTATGAGAAGGTATCCAAGGCTGAAAAGGAAGGTCTCTAATACGGTCGCATGATTCGTATATGAAATAGGGACTCCAAGTGACCTAAGTAAAATAAAGGAATCAAGGAAGAAGAAAAAGAAACTCTTAGATCCTGAAGTTACGGGATATGAAATATCAAACTGCTAAAAAGGTGGATCATGGTTTCACCACACGGTTAGGTGTTTACACACGATGGAATTAATTTTTATTTAATAATTATCCTTGTTGATAGTGGAGATAATTTCTATGAGTTAATAGATATCCTCTAAACAGAGAAGACCACATAACAGGGGCGATGGTGGAAGGCACGGGGAAAGGTGCGACACCAAGGAAAAAGCCACATGTTTTGGTAACTGAAGGGTCACTGACTCTTGGGGGTTTAAAATATATTTTACTATATTTAAATGTATTTAAAAAGGGTATTAAAACACTTTTACATCAAAAGATATGTTATGGGAGTGAACTGAAAAAAACTCAGAAACTGGGGAAAAAAAAAAGCAAAAGGTGGGAGTCACGGGGCCACCGTAACGGTGCCACCGGTTCGGTGAGACACCATAAGTGGTGCCACCATTTTTTTTTTGAGACCATGATGGGTAAAACCATGAAGGTGTGACCATTATGGTGCCACCATCACGGTACCACCATCACGGTGCCACCATTTAGTGGAATCGAGTTTTTGGGAAACTCTCAAATGAGTCACTGGTGGCCCCAAGATACCTCATACACCATAAATTTGGAAAAGTAATGGTTCAGTAGGGTTTGGTCCATTACATCAGATACCTCTCAAACTATTCTCACCCTCAATAATTCAATAGAAAACCCGAAGAGAAAATAGGGGTCCGAACAACCTCATGTAAGATACCTCTTAGGGATATACCACCCCCAGAGTTATTCGAAAGCCGGAAAAAACCTTGAAATCTAGGAGGATCTCTCTCACCAATCTCCTGAAAAACTATAGAAACACTCAGAAACCACACAACACAAAAATTTAAACCATCCAGATACATGGATTAGGGATTTATTTCCTCCATGTCAAGATACTATCCACTTTGGGCAGCACTGAATCACCCGCATGGGTTTAATCTCATCAACTTTAATGCATCTTGATTAGGGATCAGGTTCTATCCTCCCCATAGATAGGACTTTTCACACACATTCAAAGAACAAGGAAAACGGTCCATCTCATGGTTAATAAGGGAAAGCATTACATCACAGTTAAGTACAAAATGACACATAACAAAACTCAAAAAAGATCTGGGTATTGGGCATGCATCTGTACCTCCCATTCCCAGGTACTCTCTTCAAGGACACCATGCCTCCATAACACACGAACCAAGGGAATGGTTCATCCATGAAGAACATTCTCCTCATGATCTTTGATCCTCATTGGTCACTCCATGAACATTGCATAATACTTGATATCCAGTCTCCCCTAGTCGAGGATATGCAAGTCATCGTGTAGATGCTAATGGAGCTGAGACACATGGAAGACGTTGTGGACCCTCAGTAGCGGTGGTGGTAGCACTAGCTAATAAGCCACTTCCCCAACCATTCGCAACACCTCAAAGGGTCCAACGAATCTGGGAGAAAGCTTACTCCCCCTTATGAACCTCCATTTTCTGCGCCGAGGGTAGACCTTTAAGAACACATGGTTCCCAACCTCGAACTCCAAGGGTCTCCTCCTATGATCATCATATGACTTCTGTTGATCTTGATCCAACTTCATCCTCTCCCGTATAAGATAAACCTTCTCTCTCGTTCTCTGTACCACCTCCAGCCCAAGAACACCTACTTCCCCAACCTCTATCCAGCACATGGGTGAATGACACGGTCTTCTATACAAGGCTTTGAATGGTGTCATTCCAATGGTAGAGTGATAGCTATTTTTGTAGGAAAACTCTACCAGAGTCAAGTGTAATACCCATGATCCCTCGAAATCTAAAACACATGCCTGTAGAATATATTTCAATGTCTAGATTGTATGCTTTGTCTTCCCATCTTTCTGGGGGTGGAAATCAATGTTGAGGCATAGCTAGGTTCAAAAATCATGTTGCAATCCATTCCAAACTTGTGAGGTAAACCATGTATCCTGATCTGATACTATGAACCTCGGAACTCCATGAAACTACACCACCCCATCCATGTACCTCTATGTTAAGGCATCCACCACACTCGACTCCTTGACTTCCAAGAAGTGAGCTAATTTCGTCATCTGGTCCACTGCTACCTAGATAACATTCCAGCCTCCTTGAACCCTGGGTAGTCTTGTGAAAAAATACATAGAGATGTCATCCCACTTCCACTCTGGGACATATAAAGGCTACAATAGATTTCCTAGAACACGGTGCCCAGCCTTTACTTGCTGGCACACTAGGAACTTTTCCACAAATTTTTCCATTGTCCGTTTCACGCTGGGCCACCAAAAATGACCTCTCAAGACTCGGTACATCTTAGAAACTCATGGGTGCACCTCCATGGGTGAGTTATGGAACTCACTGAGAACATTATTTCACATTTCCACCGGCAAAAATAGATTTCCACGAAATATCATTTGATTCTGATCATCTTCTGACCATCCTTCTAGATAATTACCTTGGATAACATGATCACGCATCACTTCATACTCTAAGTTCCCCCAATGAGACTCCTCCACCTATTGTGCCAAGGAATACTACACCGTCATCTGGAATAGACATCCTCTACCATCCTTCATTTCTTCATCTAGGTGTAAGGAATACAACACCTCCATCACCTTCCAAGCATCTACTGATTCTCGAACCACATCCTTCTACGACTTCCTGCTCAAGGAATCGGCCACACGTTCCTCTTTCCTGAGATGTAGGAAATCTCAAAGTTTTAGTCCTGAAAAAACTCCATCAACCTCCACTTCCACAAGTTCAGGTCATGCTGGAAGAAGATATACCTCAAGCTCTTGTGATCTGTGAAGACCACAAAGCGTTCCCTGATGAGGTAATGCCACCAAAACTTCAGCACGAACACAACCACTACAAGCTCCAGATCGTGTGTGGAATAGTTACACTCATGGGTACATAACTTCCTAGACCCATAATAGATCACTCCCCACTATTGTATCAGCACACACCCCAATCCTAGGCCTGAATCATCACATAAAACTTCAAATGTTACCCCTTCCTCTAGAAAACTCAGTACTGGGGCACTAACTAGTTTCCCCTTCAGATAACTAAAGGCTACCTGGCACTGATCACTCCATACAAAATCCTAGTCTTTCTTGGTCAAGGATGTAAAAGGTGCTTCAAATTGAGAGAAGTTGGGAACAAACCTCTGGTAGTAACCTGCTAGACCCAGGAAACTACGAACCTCTTCTACATTCTTGGGTGCTTCCCAAGAAATAATTATCTTGACCTTTGATGGGTCCACTATTATTCCCTACTGGGACACCATGTATCCAAGGAAGTGCACCTATCGTGTCCATAACTTTCACTTGAAAAACTTCCCATAGAGATGGTGCTATCAGAGGACCTCTAAAACCATCCTTAGATTCTTGGCGTGATCCTCATCTGATCTTGAGTAGATCAGGATATCATCGATAAACATGACTATGAACCAATCTAGATATTCCTGGAAGACGGATTTCATGAGCCCCATGAACATAGCTAGTGCATTCGTAACACCGAACAACATGACCACGAACTCAAAGTTCCCATATTTGTACTTGAAAGAAGTCTTTGAGATGTAACCCTCATTCACCCTCAACTGGTGATATCCCAACCACAGGTCTATCTTAGATAACCAACTTGATCCCTTCAATAGGTCAGAAAGTTCATCGATCCTCAGGAGGGGGTAATGATTCTTGACTGTCACTTGATTCAGTCTTCAGTATTATATGCACAGCCTGAGACCACCATCTGCCTTCTTTGAGAAAAATACTAGATCACCCCATAGTGATGTGTTTGTTCAGATAAAACCCTTCTTCATTAGGTCATAAAACTATATATGAAACTCCTGAAACTCAAAAGGTGTCATCTGATAGGGAGCCATCGAAATTGGATGGGCACTGGGTTGCAATTCTATCTCGAAATCAACATCACATCGAGGGGGTAGAGTCACCACCTCTCTAGGGAAGACGTCCAGGAACTCACTAAAGATCCCTGGGACTTCCACCATCTTTTTATCTGCTGACTCCACTGATAGCTCAGCTAACAAGGAAAGAAGGGGCTCCACTCGCTGGGTGCCCTCCTAGAAACCCTGCTTGCCAATGAAAACTAGGTGTTGGCCACCCACATCTGAAAAATACAACATTTCTATAGAAGCATTTGATAATGGAATACAAAGATAACATCCATTAGATTCCTAAAATGACATCATATGGATGCATCTGTAGCAAAAGAAGGTCCCCACTAGACTAATGTGGCCCCAACATCAGTCTGCATCTCCAACAAACATATGACAAGATGGTCTAACCTCTAACTGGTGTACTCAATACCAAGGGAATGGGAAGTCTCTCTACGTCTATACCAAGATAATTGGATAGAATGGGTGCAAAAAAGGAGTGTGAAGCTCCTGAATCAAACAAGGCACTGGCAAGAGTACTAAACAAGATAATCGTACCTTGAACAACCTCTGGCCCTGCTGGAACTGTTGCCTTTGTGGCATGAAACTGTCCATGCCTATCTCCTCTGACCCTTGACTATCAACCACCTCCCTGACCACACCTTGTTTGAGGTCCCTAAGGAGCACCCTGAGGTCGGCCTCCTCCTGCAACATCTGCTCTCAGAGGAGCGGGAGCTCGCTGTCCCTACTGCAGCTGCTGAAAAGGCCTGGATGGAAACTGCTGCTACTGAGGTGGGTGCTGAACCTTACCACCTCCACTATATTTCACTCGGTCCAAACGTTGATTTTGAAGGTTCCCACAGCTTCCACATATGAAGAATCTTGGTCATGGGCCCATAGAGAAAAGGTGAGGACCATGAGATCGAAACTAAAACTGTTGGGGTCTTCTCCCTATCATCCAAAACCTGGAAGGCCCTAAGGCTGGAGGCCTACTACTAATGGCCTTCCCCTTCAACAAGATCAATTATCTCCCCTCTCATGACACACCTCCTAGAGTGTGCATCCTATCGACCACTTTTTCCTTCTTCTGAATCTCTAAGTACATCAGTAGAGTGAAGGGAGTAACAGCATACTGAAGAGAAGGTCGAAGTTCCTCCTCTAAACATATCGCCTAAGACTCCTCATCCGGAAATCATTCTGAAGAAAAACAAAGAAGATCCTTGAACTTGATCCCCAATTCCATCACTGGCATACTCCCCTTTTGAAGGGAGAGTAGTTCCTTCCTCTTCTTATCCTTCATTGTGGTAGAGAGGAATTCCGCCCGGAACTACCTCTTGAAGTCAGTCCACGAAACCTTAGCTTCCATCTTCTCCCTGAGTTATATCATCCACCACTAATGTGCCACTCCCCACATCTGGCTCATAGACAGAGTAAATTAGTACTCAGTCAGAGCCTGGATCAAGCTGAAAGCTATCATCGACTCCTCGAGCCAGCTTTCTGTCTCCGTGTCTGAGATGCTGCCCTCGTACTTCCCGAGGGTCTACCGCGGAAAGGCCCGAAGCATATTTTGCCACTGGTCGTATTCCTTCTCTTGATCAGCTCTCCGCTAGTTAGCTCGGTCAACCTCCTAGGTCTCGATCTCCCACACTTCTCATGGACATCATCTAGGTTCCATAACTACAAGGTAAACAAAGAATGCCTAAGCCTGAATAGTGTATAGGATTTCTTTTAAATTTTTCTTAAACTTTTTATTCATTTTAAATTCCAAAAACACCTAGAACACACAAGAACACAAGTCATTATGATGCATGTACCTTTCCTAGGGTCTCTACCCTGCAATCAGTGTATCCTCACCTAGTCGTTCGGTAGACCCATATTCCTTGTATCAGATCACAGGGAGACCTAAAATCTTGTGTCCTAGTCAGTCTTCTCTGGCCTATTTCACACAAAAATATTGCCTAAGAGTGTTTTCCTACCAACCCATGCAATAATCACTATGCCTAACTCCGAACTCCATCCTATCTCTCAACCATAACCTATGATACCATTCGTTCATGACCCGCCTTCACCAAGATGAGGGAAGGGACAGAAAACTTCCAGACCCTTCCTTCTTCAAGTTGAAGGAGAGATAATGACCCCCGAGTCATGCCTTCAATAGGCCCTAGAGTGGCGACTATCACCAAGAGTATAGCACCAAGAGTATAGAATCACATGTAATATGGAAGTAATTACCCTTTTTATAGAAAAATATTAGGATATAAGTTGTTAAATCTCAAACAAATCCAAATACATAAAGTAAAACTGAATCCCTTTTTCCACATGCATGCTCAAAATAAAGTGCTACGAAGTACAAGAAAACTCCATAGGGAAGTACCAAAAGAAAAGAAAACAACAACAACAATTATCCCAATATCTGAACTAATACGGTCCTGCATGGTCCTCAAAGTCCTCCTAGAAACCTGAAAGAAGTTTTATATACATAGGGTGAGTATATAGGTATACTTAGTAGGGAAAACCAAAAGATCTCATGCACAAGTGGGGAGGCATTATAATGCCCTGTGAGAAAGTAGAGGTAGCCAAAACACCTAGCAAGGGAAACTACCTACCCAGCCTCACCAAGGAACACTCCCCAAAAAATGCAAGTCATGTAAAGTAATAGTAATAGAACATCAATATTTGGGTACCCCACACTGCTTTCCCACTGGTTATTGAAGACATCCTATGTGTCAAACCTCCCTCGTCATTTTCACTGCAGTCCCACTGCCGCCCCGACAACAACCTTTTGGGCCACCACAACCACTCATCCTTCCCACAGAAACTTGGGCCACCATAACCATCACTATTCTCGTAGACACCTGGGCCACCACAACCATACATAACCATGCCCATAGACACCTGGTCCAGAACAACCACCTCCATGCCTGAAGACACCTGGGCCTCATCCCAAAGACACTTGGGAAACAAACCTCCTCACACACACCTGGGCCAACCACCATAAAGTACCCTTCTTAAATAATCTTGGACTATAATGGACCTCAGGCCGTCACAGCCTGCCCGAAGGGTCTTGGGCTACCCGGGAGAGGGAGTAGAAAAGGAGCTAACAACCAGCCACTCATAGGAATGTTGGAAAAAACACCCTCCCCCATGAAATGGGGGTGTTCGGCATGAAGTTCTCAACTTGGTTGGGGTGAGAATAAGAAACAAAAGAACTAATTTTATACATATAGGTAAAAAATTACGCATCCCAACCTAAGGGTCCCGAAACCATCCCATACACAAAAACTCTCGTTACTATTCATACATGCACAAATACACAATAGCCACAACTATAGCACTGCCACTTCTTCTTATCATGTTCAAGTGATTTCATTAGAAAATAATTCTCCACTACTGGGAAACTAACAGGCACATCCACAAGTTAAAACAACTCTAAAGAAGAAGACAGCCAAACAACAATTTAAGGATTCACACCCAGTTCTCTTGTAAAGTCACAACAACAAAAGGGATCTATGAGATCCCTCAAAGTACTAGAACCAAACCAAGCCCCAATATATGGGAACGGATCCACAAGACAACATCTGAACAATAAGGGATCCCATCCCCATCCACATCACCCCACAAGCATCAAGCAGAACAACTGTGCTTATTAGAAAAACATAGCAAGGTAGTTTTCATATTTAACCACACCATTTATCAAGTTCCTTCTTTCTGTTTGGTTAACCGGGGTGATCACACAGGGATTCTTATTCATTTAGAATCCATTAAATCAACCAAGTTTACATGATTAACCAGTTTCCATGTTACGTCCATTTAATCACAATATTATCCAAAAAACAGAGGTGCATTAGTGCACAAGAAAGGACCACCAACGTCCATGATTTTTAGTGGGCATAGGCCCATATAGTTCACAACATATAAACAAATACAAAAGAGTACATCATCATCATCATCAAACACACCCCTTAATTATTTAAGAAAACATTTATTATATTCGTTAAGGTTTAGTTTCATCTACACCTTGATGAAACATTATCAAACCCACCCTGCATGATACACAGTAAAGAGAGACAAAGGAAAACCCTACTTGGATTATCAGTGATCAAAGTTTTCTTCTCGCGCCAAGAACTCAGGTTGTGCGAAGGTCTCCAAGGATGAGCGGTAAGATATCTAACACAGTCGCATGATTCATATCTGAAAGAGGGACTCAAAGCATACTAAGGAAAAGGAAGGAATCAAGGAAGAAGAAAAATAAACTCTTAGATCCTAAAGTTACGGGATATGAAATATCAAACTTTTAAAAAGTTGGATCATGGTTTCACCATGTGTTTGGGTGGTTACACATGATGGAATTAATTTTTATTTAATAATTATCCTCATAGATAGAGGAGATAATGGCTATGAGTTAATAGATATCCTCTAAACAGAGAAAAGCATGTAATAGCGGTGAAGGTGGAAGGCACGGGGAAAGGTGTGACACCGAGGAAAAAGCCAAATGTTTTGGTAACTGAAGGGTCTCCCAACTCTTGGGGGTTTAAAACATCTTTTACTGGCTTTAAATGACTTTAAAAAGGGTATTAAAACACTTTTATGTCAAAAGATACATTACAGGAGTGGACTGGAAAAACTCAGAAACTGGAAAAAAAAAGAAAAGGGTAGGAGACACGGTGCCACCAGTTCAGTGAGATATCGTAACTGGTTCCACTATTTTAGTGTGAAACCATGAAGGGTGCGACCATAATGGTGTGACTGTTATGTTTCCATCATTATGGTTCCACCGTCATGGTGCCACCATTTAGGTGGAACCGAGTTTTTGACAAACTCCTTAATGAGTCACTGGTGGTCCCCAAGATACCTCATACACCATAAATTTGGAAAAGTAATGGACTAAGAGGGTCCAATCCATTACAACATGTTTATATTTATTTACATATATTATATATTAATATTATATATATATATATATATTAGAATATATAGATAAATATTTTTCTTTCAATACACAAATATATATATATATAAACGTTATATATATTAATTTTATAGGTATATAAATATTCATACATTTGTATTTTAAATAAAATGGATATTAGTTTTTATTTAGATTAGGCTTATATATTTATAAATATATTTTATATGTAAATATTTTTAATTATTTATTTATAAAATTAAATTTTTATGTGTCAATATATAAAAAATATGTATATATTTTTATATATTTGATTATAAATAATAGTACATTATGAAAAATAAAAAAAAATCAAAGCCATAATATCAATATGAATGTAATCCCTGATAATAAATTTATTCCTCACTAAAAAATGGAAAAAATACCCCTTTAAATGAGGTTGAAATTCCATAAAATGTTAAAACATTTGGGTATCATGACTAAAAATTTAGTTTTAGAGGCCTTCTGAGCCTTTATATGGGTGATAATATGTGACCTGAGCTCTATGATCTCATCATTGTCCTTTCGTGACCTAGTCCTTATCACAATCTTTGATTTTATATGTGGTAGATCCCAAACAGACAACTGGATCAAAAGTTATTATCGTTTGAAGTTCGAGTTACGTTTTCAACTTATTCTAGATATTTTAATAATTTTTTTATCTTTAAATTGTTATTAAATGGATATTACTCAATAATAATTACTTAATTATTAATTAAAAATATTTTTTAAATTATTTTATAAGCTATTTTCTCTATATATCTTATATATAAAGTGTAAATTCCTATTCACATTATCTAAAACATATTTAAAAAATATATATTATATTTATATAAATATATTTATATTTATATATTAATATATATTTTTTAATGAAATATTTTTTTAAAAGATAACCTTTATCAGTGCTATTAAAAAAAGTTCTGATAAAAACCCATCTTTTTCAGTGCTACTAAAAAAAGTGCTGATAAAGGGGGTCCCTATAAAAAAAGAACTGATAAATGGGGTACCTTTATCAGTGTTTTTTAGCACTGTTAAAAGTTGGCACTATGTAAAGTTGTTTTTGTGGTAATTTTATTTCAAATTTAATTTTCAAACTTTCTTGATACTTCTTATATGACATCCAGATATATCATTTTCTCCTTCTTCATCCAAGTTTAGAATTCCACAAACCTTTTTCCACCTTTGAAAATTTTCACTAGTTGAATTTTTCCCAGCCATGTGTGTGAAAAAAGATGTATTAGATGAGTGTATATAAACCCAAAAATAAACCATACCAAGATAGCATACATCCCTTGAAACTAATTTTAATAGTCAAGGTATAAAAAACACTTGTCAGTCGAATCTCAGCTCTTATTTAATAAAAAAAGATCATACATGTGTTTTGTTGATATATGAATGCTTCTAGATCAGTTCTAATCTACTTGTTTTACTCTAATTAATATGATCTATTCAAATTGTATTTAGGGAGGATCCCTGAGGTGTTAATCTCTCATAATAGACAGGTTTCCTAAGGTTTGTTTAAAATTCTAGTTTCCTCATGTTATATTGTTGATTCCACCATATTACTTTTCATTGAAAATCCTTTACCTAGTTCTAAAACAAAAGTATATATGGTTCCCACATTTTGTTTTTTACTCATTTCAATGAGGGATATGTGAATCTTTAAAATCATATTTCCATTTTTATTTTATTTTTCAGGATACAAACACATAAGAACAAGGAATTCAGGGAAGGATATTTACATCTAAAGCTACTTTTTTATCTCCCCCATTATTATCTTTGATACTAACTAATTTTAGCATGAAACTTTCAATGAAAGTAATACTCAAGATGTGATTGTCTAAACTAGTATAAAATAAAGAAACAAATAGGTACTTCACATTCATATTTATAAGGGTGGAGAGTGTATTCCTCTAGTGGTTCCTTCCAAAAATCATCATTAAATATCTTTAGTTTTTTTCCATTCACTTTAAAAGGTTGTTTTCATTCTACTCCTATGATCACAACTACACTAAATATAAATTTGTTAGTCATTGTAAATGGTTTGATCCATTTAGAATAATTTTTTCTAGACATGATTTTAATCCATGAAATATCACTTCCCCCATTCTTCTTCAAAACTAAATTAGAAATACATTCATGAATATATAATCAAATATTTTTCATGTCATATCAGAGTATAAAACCCTAATATCAAATGTGATAGAACCATATAGTCAAACAAACCTTATATATCTCTATAATTTATAATGTATAAAACTACCAAAAAAGCAACACTTTTTTCAGCTAAGGTAGCCCATCCCCACCACTAACTCTATCAAGACCAGGTTTAATTAATTGCCATGTTCAAACTTGATTAGGGAATTACTCAAGACCACTGGGTCAAGGAACAACTACAATGACACCCTCAATCAGTCCCTTCAAAGATCGTAATTTTTTACTCATCTAAGCAGCACAATTTCAGGTTAAAGCCCCCAAATCGAATAGAGAGAAAATCCCATGAAGTGGTAGTTAAAACTAGTGAAGACATGATGAGACAGATCATTGTGGGAACTTTTAATAATTGAAATCAACTTGGGAAGAAACCCCAGCCTCGATAAAACAACTCATATTCTCAGAAGTTTGATGATAATTTCTATTGATTCCATCAACCAAGAAACTTTTCAAACAATTACCTAAATTGGGTTCGAGTTAAGTTAATAGACAAAGCTAAATAAAAGGGAGAAAATTACCAGGAATAATAGGAGTGATAATACTATATTTTTTCTGAAGACATCATTGAGGAAGAGTGGGAGGTCCAAGTTGTATGACCTTTATTGATGACCACCAATCCAACCCAAGAGGATCCAAAATGACATAATCTCTTCTGCTCTCATTTTCAGTTGAATGGGTGCTTGTTCAAAATCATTATTAATGGGGGAATTTAGGGGAATTTAATCTTGTGTGATGTCATGATCAAGAAGTAGCTAAAGATAACCAAACATCCATCCCCCTATCATGTTGGATGGATAAAGTCAATAGGATACATTTGAGTGAGTGAACTAAAAGGAATATACCTTAAATATAATATTGTATATAATGAATTCAGGTTATATAGCCTTGAGATTACATTTCCATTTATCATAACCTTAATCATAGCTTGAGAATACATTGGTAGAAACATATTCTTAAGTAAATACTTAAGATTACGTTAACACCAACGTATGATCACATGA
This sequence comes from Viscum album, assembly GCA_963277665.1. NCBI lineage: Eukaryota > Viridiplantae > Streptophyta > Magnoliopsida > Santalales > Viscaceae > Viscum > Viscum album. The sequence goes on along the minus strand of OY728157.1, from coordinate 35,145,327 downwards.
AATCTTTCATTAAAGGAGTGTTATATAAAGTGTAATATGAAAATATATTAATGAATATGATGCATTTATTGACCAAGATATTATATTTAACATGAAAACACCCGAGGAGAACCCTTAAGGGCCCTATAAAGAGCCATATATCATGCGATGGAAGGTTTGTGTGGGTTCCTTATGCTTGTTCAAACTCTCTAATACTATATCTTCCTTAGTTCAGTGAGGCTCTATCACATCATGGAGGTTGGTGTATCATGTTTGTATGATGAACAATATAGTTACAACCCATGGATACCTTTAGTGATGGTAGGACTTCATCTATAATGAATTGATCATCATAAAGAATATTCAAATTAGTTCAAAGATGTTTCAGTGGTTTCTATGTTGAAAGGTATGTTCTACATAATTTCTTTTCAGATTACACATATTTCATATATCATATGCATAGAGATTTTGGGATTGGTTTTTAATTTCTTACACTGGTTAAACAAGTGTTGTTTGATATCCTATGAAACATAGTAGTGGTATCAGAAGCCTCCATGTGATTAGATTATTTGAAATGTTTTCAAAAAATGAAAAACATTTTTATTGCATCGTAACTAGTTTTTCCCCACTTAATATTATGTTATATGTAAATGTAATGTCGGGTGCTCCACCTTAACATTACATTAAGTGGATAATGTAATATACACTGGGAATTTGACATTATGTTAAATTGTTAACATAATTTATAGAATTAATCATATCATGCATAATTAAGATGGCATAGCCTATGTCCTTACTATAAAAAAAAAAGCAGTGCACTAATTTTGGGAGGCTTAATGTTGTGTTAAGCATCAATCCAATCTGGGGATTTGGCTTGAAATTATGTTGTGATACAATGTAATGTCAATCATATAATGAAACATGCATGCTTAAATGATGAACAGTGCCCACTAAATCTGAGCCTTGCATCAGACTTATCCTTGGGAGGGCACTTATTCATTACCCTAAGCGCTCTAAGGGTTTTCATTGAATTCTTGTGCAGCTACCATGATGCATGACCATTGTCATCATGCCACCCCACATGGTGGATCTTCTTCCTTGCGCCACCCAATGCTATTACTACTGGCATCGACATGCATTGACCCTCTACACCAAACTCGATGATACATTGATGGTCAACTTATTATCAAGAGGTGATATTAAAAATATATATAATTAAATTTTTATTTTTATTTATTTATTTATATAGTTTGTAAATAATTTATAAATGATTTTTATTTTTTGTAAACTATAATTAAAAGGTATTTTTAGATTTTATTAATAATAAAATGTTTATATTTTAATTATTATAAGGTGTTTATAATTAATTAATTGAATGTTTTTTAATCATTTATTAATAAAAATTTCCTAATATTAAAGGCTTAGAAATAAAATGTTTATATGGAAATCATAAGAGGTAATTTATAAAGGGTTTATAAATTACATAATAAGGGGAAATATAAAGTGTTTGTATTTAAATTATGAATTTTTCATGATTAATTAATTTGAATTGTTTAAATTTAAAGGCCTTATTTGAGAAATTATTTATACACATCAAAAAGGAGTTTTTGATAAATTGATAATTTCAAGGGTTTAAATAATATTAGAATGTTATATTTAAATTATGTAAAATGTTTACATAATGGGGAATTGAAATATAATGTTTTTATATTTCATAAAATATCATGTATTTAAAGTGAAATGTCATGTGATGAATAGTATGAAGAGTTCATATTAGGAAATGAAAATGAGTTATATATTCAAGATTATAGAATGTTTATAATGAGAATCAAAAATTATAAGGTGTTTATATTAAACTTTGGTTTATGAATTGTTTATAAATATTTAAATCGTGCTTAAATTTTGAATTGTTCATTTATTTAATATTATTTTTTGTTATATTCATAGTAATAAATTATTTATATTATGAATGGTGTATGATTTAGTTTAAGTTGTTAAGCTACATATTATTAAATTTTCAATCCTTTCATTATATACTAGGTATGATAACATAAAATTTAGTTTTCATCTACCTTGACCTTAGTTTTTAATTTGAGTTATTGGCTTGAATTTAGTTTTTGAATATAGTTTGTGTGTATTAGGTCTTATAGTTGTGATGAATTAGATTCTCTCTTGAGTAAAGTATCCACAGGTAGAGAGACTTTGCATCAGATTTCCCACTATTCTGGAGGCTTATGTATTGTTTTGGAAAAATGGGGGTTAGTTGTAACGACCCAATCTTTTTGAGTAGTATATTAACTTACTCTTATTGATTTAATAAGATGTTAATGGTTAATGCAGAAAGAGGAGTCGATGGCTTCATCCAGTAGACTCGACCCTTATGAGGCCCACTTATCAGAGCTTGGGAAGGAGGTAGCATCCGTGGGCTTCGCTTTGGACCAAGCCCAAGCCGAGCTCCAGCATGTCAAGCTTGAACGGAAACGCCTACGGGAGAAGTTCAAGTTGGTAGAGATTACTACTAGGGCAATGTTATCTGAGACTCCCTCAGATTCTCTCACCATAGCACACCTTACACTTAGGTCTTATGCCAGTGTTATAAGGGGCTATGTGATGAGACCCTAGTTTCCTTGTGTAATCCTTTCGGTGAATAAATTGAGATTTCTTCCTTTAGTGATGTTTGTGAAATTTCAAATGTCTAGATAATTTTAGAATGCATTTTATTGATGAATTTTGAAAAAGGGATATTTTGAAATATATATGTAAACCCTAAATAACTAATGATGTGTAATGATTTTCAAAAAATGGTCTTCTACAAAAGTGTTCAGTAAGGAATTTGGAGTCTAATAAGATCAACTTAATTTTTAATGAATAGTAAATTATGAATAGTGATTTTACGCTTAGGATTAGTAATATGACCAAATGGATTAGTAATTTCACTCAAAGAAAGTTTTAATATAATTTAGACACCTAGATTAAGTAATGTGATTCAATAAAATGGTTAAATAACGGTTTCATAAATTATTATTCAAGTATTAGTTTTTTCGGATGAATAGTGTTTTTTAATTAAAAATTTAATTAAAAATAATTAGAAAATTATTTTTATAAAAATGACTTTATTTTTGAACTCAGAGCATCGATATTATGCTAAGGTAATTTTTGGGGATTTTTCTGAAAAAAATGAATTTTCGATGAATAGTGTTTTATTTAAAAATTAAATTAAAAATATTTAGAAAAATATTTTTATAAAATGGAGTTCATTTTTGAAATCGTAGCATTAATATTTGGTTAAGGTGAAATTTTGGGATTATTCTGAGAAGGTTGAATTTTCGGTGAATAGTGAAAGTATAGTTTTTAAGTTACGGGTGTTTAATGACATCATTAAATGATGTATTAAGTATATATTCAATATGGTCGAATTATGAATAGTAAGATAAGGTGTGAGGTGTCCCAAGTGGCCAATACCATGGGCAAATACCATGGGCAAGCCCATGGTTTTGCCAAAACCACTAGTGAGGTGTCCTTTGGCCATTAATGCTTTGTCCCCTCACTTTCCCTATAAATACCCACCCTTTCCTCCCTTAGTTTTCACTCACAACTCTCCCCCAACGAAGTTCTGGTCTTCTTACCTTCCAAAGAGTCCTCCCAAGGTTCCCCCAAGCCCTCAAGGTCCAATCCTTTGAGTTTCAAGAGTCACGTTTTAAGGTAAGGGATCCGACCCCTCTCTTTCTTTTCATGTAATCTCTTTTATGTCATTCCTTTTCTGCTCCATGTTTTTATGTGAGAGGATGCTCTTTTATATTACTCTTACTGCCCTTTCATGTTTATATGATGAGAGATCCCCTATTACTCTCATCATTTCGTTTTATGAAAGTTTAAGTGACGCCGTTAGGCTGCCGAATTTTTAAGGGATTCTTTCACCCTTCTCATTTTTCAAGTTCGATTTTCATGTCAAGTCTTTCAAGTTCCTTTTTATTATTTTGGGGTATGATCTCTATATCTATCATACTGATCTATTATGATCATATGATGAGGGACCCTATTTGATCTTGTCAAATCATTTCTTTTTGAAGTTAAGTGACGCCGTAAGGCTGCCGAATTTTCATAAGAGAAATCTAATCTTTTTCCTTCCATGTTTTTCATTTCAAATGGTATGTCCCTAAAATTTCATTACCATGTCCATATTTCCTTCTTATTCTTTCACCCTACTGTTTTATGGATCATTTATGAGTGGGTGACCCATGTCCCCTCTCATTTCAATGTTTTCTAAAACCCCGAAACTTAGCCGTTATGCTGCAGAATTTTCCCCTCAAAATGCCTCTCTCTTTTCTCAAAAATTATTTTATGTTATAAAGTGAATACTCAAAGCTCTTATTTCTACAAGGGTATTCACATATATATCAAAATGTTCCATTTTTAATTCTGGGATTTACATACATGAGACCCGCTTTCCCTTTCCGTGGGTTTAAAGTGACGTAAAGATCATGTCTTTAAAGCAGTTTTTAAAACGTTATGATTATGAAATGAAACCCATTTATTTTATGCTATGTGGGTTATTTATGAAATTTTTTATGATGATATATGTGGCTCACATGATAATAAAGGCAAATTTAAGGGTGCACCCTGATAGCGCTCCAATGCATTGGGTAATGATGTAACCACTAGAGATTACAATTTTCATGATACCTTGGTGAATAACCTTGGTAATTTTCAAATGACACCTTGGGGATGGACCTTGGTGATATGTTCATGATTGTCTATGTTAAATGATGTAGCCACATCTTCAAGTTATGGAAAATGTTGTTTTTAATATGAAATGCCTCATGATTTTCTTTCTCATACCTTAAAGTTCTTTTCATGTCCTTATTGAAGTATATCAAGTTCACATGTAAAATGTTCCTCTTGTTTCCCTTACTGGGCCTTCTGCTCACCCTTTCTTTTGATGTATGTCCCCAGGTTATGAGATGCAGTAATGAACCTAGGATGAACTTAAGGATAAGCCTTTCAAGTGTTTAAGAAGAATGCTTTATGTTGTTTTCATGTATTATGTTCCTGGTTTCCAAGACACTAAACCTTAAAGATCCTCAATTGTGTGTAATGTAATGAAAGTTTATGTTATAAAATGGCGGGATGCTATAGTTGGTATCAAAGGATGGTTTAATTATTTGTGGAAATTAGGATATAAAAACTTTAGGAATAACCCTATAGAAAAGTTTAAATATAGGAAAACTTCCTGGTATTTTGGTAAGTATTGAGTAAGTGGTCTATCAAACAAATACATCCCTGTCTGGATACGAGCAGGTAGAGGCGACTCTGGCACAGATGTACATAGGGGTAAAACCCGAAAACACCGCTTTGAGCTAGACTCGAACGGGAACTGGTGCACGATAACGGGCCTTGCTGCACTCTTGGTTACGACACTCCCGGGGGATATTTTTGGTTAATCACAAGCTTTTTATGAATCATTATGAAGGAATTATAGAGAAGTATAATTGTTTAAGCATGAAGTCTTAGTTAAAAGATTCATAAATGAAATAAGTTTCTCACTAAGGTTTTATTCTTTTAGAAGATGGCGGGTAATAGGAGGAACTGTGCCGATGGTGACCGCAATGCACCATGTGCTGATGGACCTCCGATGGACGCCGGAATGGAAACATTCATGAGAATGATGAACCAACTGACTCAAGTTATGAGTAATAACTTGAATCAAGCTGAGAGGCCGACCTCGCCACGAAGGTAACAACACTCTGTTGAGTCCTTCATGCGTCAACGACCGCCAACATTCAGTGGATCTTCTGACCCATTGGTTGCGGAACAATGGATAAGCTCCATTGAAAAGATCTTTTCTGTACTTCATTGTTCGGAACAAGAAAAAGTCACCCTTGCTGTTTACCGCCTTGAGGGAGAAGCTGATCAGTGGTGGTCACTGATCAAAAACACGAAGCCATGAGGGGAGATGTAAGCTATGGAGTGGGAAGAATTTCGGGGGATTTTCTTTAACAAGTATTTCCCTCGTTCCATGAGAACGAAAATGGAGAAAGAGTTTCTCGAGCTGAAGCAGAAGGAGAACGAATCTGTCGGAAGCTATGAGATGAACTTCACAAGGCTTTCCCGTTATACCTCAAGCTTTGTCATGGACCCTAATGGGAAGGTTGATAGATTCTTTGGCGGACTATGACCACATCTGCGGAAGAATCTAGCCAACAGGGACTACGATAGCTATGAAGAAATAGTTCGAAGTGCTATGAAAGTTGAACTAGAGTTTGGGGAGACACAGTGGTCTCACAAATCTAATGAGAAGAAGATAACTCTAGAACCGAGCCTGGGAAGAAGTTTTGATCAGGAAAGAGGTGGAAAGCATATGCAACATCCCACATGCAATAAATGTGGGAAGAAGCATTCGGGGAACTGCTTGATCGGAAGTGGCAAGTGCTATAGGTGCGGAAAAGAAGGACATATTTCTCGGAATTGTCGTGGTGATGTGAAGCCTCAACTTCCCAACACTAACGACAGAGGAAAGATGGTTCTGGCCCTACCCGAAGTCACATGCTTCAAGTGTGGACAACTTGGGCACTTTGCTAATCAATGTCCAAATTCGAGGGCGGTAGGGGGGAATCACCATCAACCTCAGCAGAGTCCAAGGGAGCAAGGTCGTGCTTTCGCTATCACAACAGCTGAAGTTGAAGTCCCGAACGATGTGGTAGCAGGTACTCTTGTTGTCCTCTCAAAGCTAGCAAGTACTTTATTTGATTCTGGTTCTACGCATTCCTTTATTTCTTCCAAGTTTGCAAAGAATATAGAATCAATCCCCGAATTGCTTGAGGTAGAGTTGTCAGTCAAGACTCCAAGTGGGATTATCCATGCATCAACAGTGTTTAGAGACTCTAGTGTTTACTTTGGTGAGCACAATCTTATCGCAAATCTAGTAGTCATTCCCATGATGGAATTCGACGTTATACTAGGGATGGACTGGCTCTCAAAGTATAATGCTAAGATCAAATGAAGAAGTAAGGAAATCTCAGTAGTCTTGAATGAACGACCTATAGTTATCTTCCGAGGAGAGATATCCCGAACTGATCCCTATCTAGAAGCACCTCCTATAGCTTTCTTTATGGAGTTAATCGGTGATGATGAAGAAGGGAAAGGGAGCATACAAATTGAAGATGTTCCGATTGTTCAGGAATACATGGATGTATTTCCTGAGGAGTTACCTGGACCTCCGCCAGAAAGAGAGGTAGAGTTCTCCATTGAACTCGTACCTGGGTCTCAACCGATATCAAAGACTCCATATAGAATGGCAAATGTGGAGCTAGAGGAGCTAAAGAAACAACTCCAAGACTTGTTGGAGAAGGGGTTTATCCGACCGAGTGTGTCTCCTTGGGGAGCACCAGTTCTCTTTGTGAAGAAGAAGGATGGATCAATGCGGCTATGCATTGATTATAGAGAACTGAACGGGATCACAGTGAAGAACAGATACCCTCTTCCAAGAATTGATGATTTATTTGACCAACTTTGTGGGGCTCAATTCTTCTCTAAGATTGACCTTCGATCTGGTTATCATCAACTGAGGGTGAAGAAGGAAGATATTCCAAAGACTGCCTTCCGATCAAGATATGGGCATTATGAGTTTACTGTTATGCCCTTCGGCTTGACTAATGCTCCTGCTATTTTCATGGATTTGATGAATAGAGTCTTTAAGGACTACCTTGATAACTTTGTGGTAGTTTTTATTGATGATATTTTGATATATTCAAAAAGTCGTGAGGAGCATGAAGATCATCTGAGGGTTATTTTGAAAACTCTACAGAAGGAGAGGCTCTTTGGGAAGTTCAGCAAGTGTGAGTTTTGGTTACAACAAGTGGCTTTCTTGGGGCACATCGTAACCAATGAAGGAATCTCGGTTGACCCTGCAAAGACAATGGTTGTGGAGGAGTGGCCTCAACCCACAACAGTAACTGAGATTCGTAGTTCCTTGGTTTAGCGGGATATTATAGGAGGTTTGTGAAAAACTTTTCACGGATTTCTAATCCACTAACCAAGTTGACTCGAAAAGGGGTTAAGTTCATCTGGACAAAGGAATGCGAGGAAAGTTTCCAAGAGCTGAAGAAGAGATTGGTTACTGCACCTGTGTTAACACTACCCTCTATCGGAGAAGGATTCGTTATTTTTAGCGATGCATCTCTGAAAGGGCTTGGGTGCGTCCTCATGAAAAATGACAAAGTAATTGCTTATGCATCTCGACAGTTGAAGATTCATGAGCAGAATTATCCTACGCATGATCTAGAGCTGGCGGCAGTTGTTTTTGCTCTAAAGATATGGAGGCACTATCTTTATGGGGAGAAATGTGATATATACACTGACCACCAAAGTCTAAAGTATATTTTCACAAAGAAAGAATTGAACATGAGACAAAGGAGATGGTTGGAGATTATTAAAGACTATGATTGTTCAATTCATTATCACCCTGGTAGAGCAAACAAAGTCGCGGATGCGTTAAGCAGGAAAGATCCTGTTGTTCTGGCAACAATGAGGATCCTGGGAGATCCCTTGATTAAAGATCTAGTAAAACTGGACATGGTAATTATAAGGAAAGGGACATCATCAACCCTATCCCAAATGATTTCTCAACCTTCATTACTAGAGAAGATCAAGAAGGCTCAAAAAGAAGATCCTTTACTGCAGGAGAAGTTCGAGGCTGTAAAGAATGGGAAGTTCCCTGATTTCAATATTGATCAAGAAGGTATATTGAAATTTCGTACAAGACTATGTGTTCCATCTATTCCGGAGATAAAGAAAGAACTGATGGATGAAGCTCATAGCTCTACTTTCTCTATACATCCGGGAATCACTAAGATGTATAGAGACCTTCGTGATCATTATTGGTGGGATAACATGAAGAGGGAGATTGTCGATTACACTACAAGGTGTCTGGTGTGTCAGCAAGTAAAGGCAGAACGACAACTTCCTAAGGGGGTATTACAACCGCTACCCATACCAGTATGGAAGTGGGATAATATCACTATGGACTTTGTAACTGGTCTCCCAAAAACATCCAAAGGGAACAATGTGATATGGGTTATTGTGGACCGTCTCACCAAGACAGCCCATTTTATCCCTATTCGGGAAGATTTCTCTCTGGATCAGCTTTCCAAGATATACGTGAAGGAAGTGGTAAGGCTGCATGGGGTACCACTATCCATCGTATCTGATCGTGACCCAAGATTCACATCAAAATTCTGGAGAAGTCTTCAGCATGCTCTGAATACTGAATTGAATTTTAGTACGGCCTATCATCCTCAAACTGATGGCCAATCTGAAAGGACTATTCAGACACTCGAAGACATGTTGAGATTATGCTCAATGGAATTTAAGGGTGGATGGGATCAACACCTCCCATTAGCGGAGTTCTCCTATAACAACAGCTTCCATGCGAGTATTCAGATGGCACCCTATGAAGCTCTGTATGGAAAGTGGTTTAGAACTCCTACTTGTTGGGATGAAACTGGTGAGAGGAAGCTTCTTGGGCCTAATCTTGTGCAAGAAATGACAGAACAAGTTCATGCCATCCAACAACACATAAAGGCTGCTCAGAGTCGGCAGAAGAGCTATGCTGACAATCGTCGAAGGGACTTGGAGTTTGGTGTTGGTGACAAAGTCTTCCTTTGAATTTCTCCATGGAAGAGAGTCATGCGGTTTGGGAAGAAAGGGAAGCTCAGCCCTAGGCACATTGGCCCCTATGAAATCCTTGATCGCATAGGAGCAGTGGCCTATCGTCTAGCACTTCCATCGAACCTAGCTCAAGTTCACAATGTCTTCCATGTATCTCTCTTGAGGAAGTACATACCCGACCCTTCGCATGTACTGAACCCAGAGGTGGTACAACTGGAACATGACCTCTCTTATGAGGAGCAGCCAGTGGAGATCTTGGACCGTAGAGACAAGGTCCTACGAAACAAGACTACCCACCTTGTGAAAGTGTTGTGGAGGAATCATAAATATGAAGAAGCGAATTGGGAGCCTGAGGAAACGATGAAGCAAAAGTACCCTCACCTTTTCGACTAGGCCTCAAGTATAAATTTCGGGGACGAAATTTCTTAAGGGGGGAAGAATGTAACGACCCAATCTTTTTGAGTAGTATATTAACTTACTCTTATTGATTTAATAAGATGTTAATGGTTAATGCAGAAAGAGGATTAGATGGCTTCATCCAGTAGACTCGACCCTTATGAGGCCCACTTATCAGAGCTTGGGAAGGAGGTAGCATCTGTGGGCTTCGCTTTGGACCAAGCCCAAGCCGAGATCCAGCATGTCAAGCTTGAACGGAAACGCCTATGGGAGAAGTTCAAGTTAGTAGAGATTACTACTAGGGCAATGTTATCTGAGACTCCCTCAGATTCTCTCACCATAGCACACCTTACACTTAGGTCTTATGCCAATGTTATAAGGGGCTATGTGATGAGACCCTAGTTTCCTTGTGTAATCCTTTCGGTGAATAAATTGAGATTTCTTCCTTTAGTGATGTTTGTGAAATTTCAAATGTCTATATAATTTTAGAATGTATTTTATTGATGAATTTTGAAAAAGGGATATTTTGAAATATATATGTAAACCCTAAATAACTAATGATGTGTAATGATTTTCAAAAAATGGTCTTCTACAAAAGTGTTCAGTAAGGAATTTGGAGTCTAATAAGATCAACTTAATTTTTGATGAATAGTAAATTATGAATAGTGATTTTACGCTTAGGATTAGTAATATGACCAAATGGATTAGTAATTTCACTCAAAGAAAGTTTTAATATAATTTAGACACCTAGATTAAGTAATGTGATTCAATAAAATGGTTAAATAACGGTTTCATAAATTATTATTCAAGTATTAGTTTTTTCGGATGAATAGTGTTTTTTAATTAAAAATTTAATTAAAAATAATTAGAAAATTGTTTTTATAAAAATGAATTTATTTTTGAACTCAGAGCATCGATATTATGCTAAGGTAATTTTTGGGGATTTTTCTAAAAAAATGAATTTTCGATGAATAGTGTTTTTATTTAAAAATTAAATTAAAAATATTTAGAAAATTATTTTTATAAAATGGAGTTCATTTTTGAAATCGTAGCATTAATATTTGGTTAAGGTGAAATTTTGGGATTATTCTGAGAAGGTTGAATTTTCGGTGAATAGTGAAAGTATAGTTTTTAAGTTACGGGTGTTTAATGACATCATTAAATGATGTATTAAGTATATATTCAATATGGTCGAATTATGAATAGTAAGATAAGGTGTGAGGTGTCCCAAGTGGCCAATACCATGGGCAAATACCATGGGCAAGCCCATGGTTTTTCCAAAACCACTAGTGAGGTGTCCCTTGGCCATTAATGCTTTGTCCCCTCACTTTCCCTATAAATACCCACCCTTTCCTCCCTTAGTTTTCACTCCCAACTCTCCCCCAACGAAGTTCTGGTCTTCTTACCTTCCAAAGAGTCCTCCCAAGGTTCCCCCAAGCCCTCAAGGTCCAATCCTTTGAGTTTCAAGAGTCACGTTTTAAGGTAAGGGATCCGACCCCTCTCTTTCTTTTCATGTAATCTCTTTTATGTCATTCCTTTTCTGCTCCATGTTTTTATGTGAGAAGATGCTCTTTTATATTCCTCTTACTGCCCTTTCATGTTTATATGATGAGAGATCCCCTCTTACTCTCATCATTTCGTTTTATGAAAGTTTAAGTGACGCCGTTAGGCTGCCGAATTTTTAAGGGATTCTTTCACCCTTCTCATTTTTCAAGTTCGATTTTCATGTCAAGTCTTTCAAGTTCCTTTTTATTATGTTGGGGTATGATCTCTATATCTATCATACTGATCTCTTATGATCATATGATGAGGGACCCTATTTGATCTTGTCAAATCATTTCCTTTTGAAGTTAAGTGACGCCGTAAGGCTGCCGAATTTTCATAAGAGAAATCTAATCTTTTTCCTTCCATGTTTTTCATTTCAAATGGTATGTCCCTAAAATTTCATTACCATGTCCATATGTCCTTCTTATTCTTTCACCCTACTGTTTTATGTATCATTTATGAGTGGGTGACCCATGTCCCCTCTCATTTCAATGTTTTCTAAAACCCCGAAACTTAGCCGTTATGCTGCAGAATTTTCCCCTCAAAATGCCTCTCTCTTTTCTCAAAAATTATTTTATGTTATAAAGTGAATACTCAAAGCTCTTATTTCTACAAGGGTATTCACATATATATCAAAATGTTCCATTTTTAATTCTGGGATTTACATACATGAGACCCGCTTTCCCTTTCCGTGGGTTTAAAGTGACGTAAAGATCATGTCTTTAAACAGTTTTTAAAACGTTATGATTATGAAATGAAACCCATTTATTTTATGCTATGTGGGTTATTTATGAAATGTTTGATGATGATATATGTGGCTCACATGATAATAAAGGCAAATTTAAGGGTGCGCCCTGATAGCGCTCCAATGCATTGGGTAATGATGTAACCACTAGAGATTACAATTTTCATGATACCTTGGTGAATAACCTTGGTAATTTTCAAATGACACCTTGGGGATGGACCTTGGTGATATGTTCATGATTGTCTATGTTAAATGATTTAGCCACATCTTCAAGTTATGGAAAATGTTGTTTTTAATATGAAATGACTCATGATTTTCTTTCTCATACCTTAAAGTTCTTTTCATGTCCTTATTGAAGTATATCAAGTTCACATGTAAAATGTTCCTCTTGTTTCCCTTACTGGGCCTTCTGCTCACCCTTTCTTTTGATGTATGTCCCCAGGTTATGAGATGCAGTAATGAACCTAGGATGAACTTAAGGAGAAGCCTTTCAAGTGTTTAAGAAGAATGCTTTATGTTGTTTTCATGTATTATGTTCCTGGTTTCCAAGACACTAAACCTTAAAGATCCTCAGTTGTGTGTAATGTAATGAAAGTTTATGTTATAAAATGGCGGGATGCTATATTAGTTATCTATGACTCTGGTCTTGATCAAGATAAGATTGTCAGCCTCATATAATTCTAAAATTTTACATGAAATTTTCATGTACCTTATGCATGATATGCAATTAGATATGTTTCAATATGTTTGGATTCAATTTTTGGATGATTAGAATAATAAAAACTTAAGGATTGTGATAGAGATAGAGAACAGAAAGTTGTATTTATGTTTAAAATGAATCATAAAAATACAATAGAGGAGGTAGAAGAAGACTCTAAAGAGAGATCATGATCAATCCAAAAGGCCAATTCCAAACCTAAGTCGATTCTAATCCAAAGGCTGATTCCAAACCTAAGTCAATTCCAATCCAAAGGTCGATTCCTAGGATATTCTTTTTTTCCCCTTCCCTTGTTTCAGTACTCCCTTATGACAACATTTATGTGGGGCCCATTTGAATAAAAAATATCACAAGTGGCCTAACAACCCTTCCTCGATCAATTTTTTTATCCCCCCATTGGATGTCCCCAAAGAACCCAACACATGCCAGATGTTTTAACCTCTCGACTGAAGAGACATTCTGGCTTGGGTTTGAACACTTGACACCCCTTAAAACAATATTTTCCTCAAGATTGAAGAAAGGGATCATCTTTAGTGTCTTTTTTATCTTCACCCAATAGTATCACCCATAGTTTAGGATCAACACATCAATGTATGGGGATAAAGGGCTTCAAACACCTGAAATAAGAGCCTTTGCTCTGGTGGTCCTCCCATTATTGGTTTATTAGGTGTCAAAAGCTGCACCTTCCAAGAGGTGTTTGATTTGGAGCCTCTCAAAAAACTCTTATTCCAGAACCATATCCTCTTATAATTGGTTGGGGATAGGTCCCAACCGACAATTGTATCCCTAAATGGTCCAATGGTTTCTATAGTTTATCATCACATATCCGATGAGAATTTGAAGACCCACTTCCATGGTACGAAGTACCAACACTACCCATGAAATCAAGCTCCACATGTCGATCTAAGAGAATTAATTGTAGCCGAGTCTCAAGGATGTGGGTGTTAACCCAAATAAGAATTTATTCTTGAATTCCATGTAATAAATAACTGATATATTATGGATTGGGTTGGAGAATAAGTAAAGACACCATATATTCAAATTGCACAATGTAATCCTGGACTAACCCTTTATAGTGTACTGTGGCTAGTTCCTAAAATGGATTTTTTATCTTGAGCCAATTAAACCATTCCATGATTTTCTCTTTGAAAGATAGTCATAACTCTCCTATATAAACTTCCAGTATTATGTTGAACCAATGGACCGCAACCTCTTCCATATTAATTTGTGCAAGTGGTACCTTAACATCATCCAGTGTCAGATTTATGTGAAAGTAAAGTTCAGTACACATGATCTAGTCCTCAGGGTACCTATCATTAAACACCAAGAGTTCCACCTATTTAAAATTTGTGTACTGATCATTCCAATATTGAGGTAGAGTAAGGAAAATCCAGTTTCTTCCCCAGGTTTTCCGAAGACTCTAGTTTATACTATGAGAGATGTTGAAGGCTTAGTGAAATATGAAGAAGGATATTCCACTAGTTGTGGTAAATTCTCCAGGTGTAATAGAACAGAAATTATTAAGTGTGGGGTTCTTCTTGTTACTTTCATCATTTGGATATTTCTAATCACTCCTACTCCCAGGTTTGCTGCTTCACGATGATAGTCTCTATTTCCAACATCAAGTTGGAGAGAAGATATTCTAATAATCCTATTCGGTGGTTGATGTTATCTTAGAGAGGCTATTTCCAAATTTCTATGTCATAGGAAGGATAGATAAGAAGTTATGATAGCACATTTGACTCTTGTATTTTTTGTGTGGTTTTCCTCTCCAAACAGGAAAAATCCAGGTAGTCTCTCTATATTTTTTTATTTATCTTCATTATGTTTTTCTCTTTTTTTTTTCAAAAGATTAACCTGTCAGTGTGGGTCACCCCTGGAAGCATGACCAGTAGTGCGCATCTTCCCCAAACAATAGATGGAAGAGATGTGTCTCCATATTTGGAATTCAGTGGCCATAGAAAATAACAGTAGGATTCATAAGGAAATTTTCTCATGTGTGTAGTGCCAACAACGTCATCCGATGGTGCAGAACTCTATAGAGAGAAATTTCTTTCTCAAGAATCCAATGCAATTTGTCATTTCATGTCCACTAAGAGCTAAGTTATATGGGTATTCCTTCATCGAATGATGAAGCTATAGTGTGCATCACCACTGAAAGAGAAATCCTAGAGTTTGTCTTGTGGATGAGATGAATACAGCAGTGCATTCCATCATGAAACAAAAGTTGATGGGGCACGTGCAAGAGAAAATGAGTTGGTAGCAATGATTGAGGAAGATGAAAAGTCAAACCTATCACGAATTAAGCTAGGATTTCATCTGATATGACACCTGACCTGATCTGAGACATGACTCGAAGGGCGTTCCCGATCCCCGTGGGATGGAAACTAGTGTCAACCATCAAAATAATCCAATGGGAATGGTTTAGCCCAACAAATAACCAGAATCAAAATACTAAAACTAAACACATAGAATAATCAACAATAACTAAATATCAATAAATAAATAAAATTATCTAGATACAAAAACTATTAAACAAACAAAAATAGAATACAAATTGAGACTGAACCATGATACACAATATTTATGTGACCTCTTGGTCACCACTAACCACAAGACAAACCTACTCCAAAGGTGACCACACAAACCAGAAACCTAAAACTAAAACCTAAACCTGAAAAATAGTTTTAGTTTACCAACACCAAAATGTGCAAGTATGGTGTAATCTAAAATAGCTCATTAGGTAATCACCATAGAGTCCATGCATTTCATTTCTCAAAACATCCCACAAACACTAGTTTAAAATACATTCTGAAAATAGGTTTTTAAAAAATTTCTAGAAAGTGAAAAAAAAAACATAGCTTTCCACAAGTT
Organism: Viscum album; assembly: GCA_963277665.1. Taxonomy (NCBI): domain Eukaryota; kingdom Viridiplantae; phylum Streptophyta; class Magnoliopsida; order Santalales; family Viscaceae; genus Viscum; species Viscum album. Next base: position 35,129,404 of record OY728157.1, on the reverse strand, counting down.
TTCCTTTAAAAAAACAAAACACTCAACTTTCTATTTTCAAAAACGGTTTCAATTTACACAATCCATTTCAAAACCAAAACCAAAGTAAAAGTCCAAACCAGATAACCAAAAAAGCGGGATGTGAATAAATTAAAGGAAACTTAACAAGCACGAAAACTAGAAAATCCAATAACCAACAAAAATATGAGATAAATAGAAAATACTAATAGTAGATCATGATCATTTTTCGAACATATATAGAGTAAATCCTTATATGTACTTAAATTTAACTCACCTACTGAAATATGGTGCATCTTTATAGTTAATAACCAATTAGCTGCTCTAAAATTTCAAATCCAGTGGCACAACCCACCTATCCCCATCAAGTCAAGGGGGTACCAACCCATCTAATCAGGGTTGACAAGAAACCATCACTCAACCCTCTAGATGATTCCCAAGAATCCAATGATAGTAATAATAATAATGATGCTTAGGTGAGTGGGAATTTCCTCACATGTGTGGCCCATACCACCGTGCTTTCCAAACCCAAACACAACACAACCTACATGATCCCCTCTATCACATGGAGGATCCTCCATAGAGGTTCCAATCACATGTTCCAAGCCATACACAAATTTCAACTGAGCCTTCACATCATTAAAGTTTCAAAATCCAATTTCCCAATCATATATAAATACCAATTGGGCCTCACGCTACCCAAGTTTTTCAATCCATTTTTCAAAACATGCCAAGATGCATGTCGGGTGGATACGTCACATGAACTTTAAAATAAATTTCCAAAATGTCACAAGGTTCGAATCAGGAATTTAACATTTCCAGTTCAAGTATACTTGAAAATTAATTTCCACATCATTTTCCAAAGTCAACATGAAACACCACTTTCACATACACAATGCCAAATGGTCCTTTATGAAAATAATTCACCAAAACATATCTTAAGGTGCCAAAAGGTCCAAGTTTCAAGGAACACATGTTTAAGTTACATGAAGTAACACCATTTATAAATCAAGGAACCATTTTTAGAATAAGGGGAGAAGAAATAACGGAGAAACTTTTTTAAAAAATTAGGCTCACGGAAAAAATCATTTTTAAATATCATCACCATTTGAATTACCATCCATGTGTGCACCCCATGAACCCATGGATTTTCCAATATCCAATGACATACTTCAAGTGTCCATGAAATCATTCAAAAACAATTTTCAAGAAAAAACACTTTCCTTTAAACCAACCCAACAAGTCACACATGACAAGATCACCAATAATCATTTAAAACTGTAAAAACATTTCCAAAACATTTTTCCACAAATTAACAAGCCATGAGAGGAATCTAAACCACACATCATGCCCCATTTATCACTTCAACAAGCTATCAAAATATAATAAAATTAAAATAACACCACTAGTTCTCAATTTCACTTTTAGAAAACAAAAGGCATTTCATCAAACACATTTCATGCATTTAAATAAAGTCATAATCAAATAAAACCTTTATAAAACCATTTTTTACCCATTTTGCATTATGAAAACACCAAAAAAATCATACCAAAACATAAAAATCAATAAAATTACATTTATAAACAAATAAGGAAAGATCAAGCATTAAATGGAATGCATCAGAAAGAAAGTGGATGGAAACACCTACCTCAACGATGTGATAATGTAACCAAACATTAGGAGAAGGAATAATACACCTCAATAAATAATACGCACACCAAAACATATAATAAAACAACCCACACATCAACCCTATCCCTTAGGGTTTGGCCAAAAGAGAAACCCCACCAAGAGAGACCAAGAACTCAAGAGGGGAAAGAGAAGAGAAGATAAAATTGACCAAAAATAAAAAAAATATCACCTTAGGAACCTTCAAAGAGAATCCATGGAGGTTGGTGAGCAAGGGAGGAGGGTATTGGAGAGCCCCCTAGTGCGCCTTGGTCGAACAAGGGAGAATAATAGTGAAATAAGGTCAAAAGGATGGAGGGGAAAATAGGTAATTTCACATTTTTAAAACTCTAGGAAAGTCACACAATTTGGCTACACAGTTTGGTATATCATGTGCCAACCATTCACCCTATACTGGAAAACGGGGCACCTCATACAGTTTGGTCGTACAGTTTCCCAAACCATGCACAAACCATGCCAAATGCCATTGTCCAAATCTAGAGCCTCATCGCACACTTGCCTCATGATTTCCCAAACTGTGTGCAATCCATGCGCCTTGCCTCATACCTCAAACCTTAGTTGCATGGTTTTCTGGTAAAAGGTTCATGGTTTCCCCTAACCATGTGTCACCTGCTACCAAACCCAATATTTTCATTTTTACACAAAACTCACCTAAAGGCTTCCAAAACTTAAAAAAATCAAACCATAACTCAACTTGAATCTCAACCAAAGAGTCCAATGTCATGAAAAGAATAAAACAAAGTAATTTCCAAGGTTGTGTTGTGACAATTCTCCCCACTACAAACACTTTTTTCCCTATAAAGTCACTCAGCTGAAAGATAATCAAAACTCAATTCCAAAACTGAATAAAATTGAACAAAGACACGAACCTCAGGGTGACCTTTCACTCACAAGTCACACCCAAACGATTCTCAAGGAATCTAAATCACAAAGAAAAATGGGAGATCATGGAAGGTTTATCCCCACCATAATAACAGCACAAATACCACCAAAATTGAAGTTTCCAAAAGACAGCACTGAAACGGAAAACCAACAGCAAGGCAGCCTGTCCAACCGGGACTGGGAACTCCCAAACCATAATTGAAACCCTCTGCATAAGGTTGAAAACCCATTTAAAACACTCAAACTAAACAATGATAAAAATCACAATCCATTAATTCTATGGAACTCATGCATCTCCAAATGAGCACAACTAAGACTGAGAACAGACCCACACAAGGGTTAAGCACCCCTAAAGGAGAAGAACAATTCAAAGAGACACATTTAGATAAACATAACTGATTTAATTCAAAAATAACAAAACCAACACACTTTAATAACTGAATGACAGTCTTACAATATCATCAAAACTAAAACATAGAAACTTAAACCACCTCTACCCCATCACTAGAGGAAAAAACTGGGCCAAGGTTCCCCACACCCTCAGTAATTCTTGACTGTATTAAAAGCTTCACTATAAGACATATGGATGAATCCCTGGTGTCTAAAACATCTATTTAAATGAAATTAAGATATTAAATCCTCTGATAAATACTTTTTCATCAAGAAATGATTCTTATAAAACTTCTCCATGGGACCCAAATGGCCACAACAGCGACAAGTATTCAAAGGACTGTGATAGGATGGCCTCAAATATCTGAACCGACCATGATGGAAGCACACAAAAGAATGGTTCGATAAATGAAAATTCAGAACCAATGAAGGAGACTCCTCAAAAATATTTTCCTTTAGCATGCACCTCTCTCCTGATGGGGAACCTTCAGGAGATTTAAGAGAAACTAGTTCACTAGCCACCATAGACTGTACTTTGAAAACCAATTTGAATAAGAAAACCTCATCTACCATATTCCTAAACTAAACTTCACCAGATGAGATAACTTTCTTATTTATCTCTAGATGAATACCCCAAATTAAGGGAGAAACTTTCAATAGATCCTACGATTCTATCTCTGGATAGAAAGAAACCATCTCCTTGAAATGCTCAACATAAGACTTCATTGACTATTGGCCTTGCTGAATACTCCAGAGATCTTCCACCTTCCTTGCCTTCAATTAATTAGGTATAAAACATTAAAAAAAGTTGTTCTTAAAGGTTTCCCAATTCATCCTAACTTACATCGATGACAGTACAATCACCCTCCATCGGTCCAAAGCTAAACCTTCAAATGAATCCAAAATAGCATGCACTCTCACATCTTTGGGAGTTCCCAACAATCTGAAGACACCCTCAACTACCTCAAGACATTCCATGTCCTCTAATATACCTCGATCACCATGGAAGATAGGTAATAGCCGAGAAGATCCAGAAATAGAATGAGACCTCCTAGAAACCTCAGGGACCTTTTTGGGGGGCATATTTTGAACAGCACAAAGAACACAAAACTAGAATCAACATCAACCCGAAAACTTCTCCAAAAGAGAACCTAAAGAAAAAGAAATATAATCACAATCCAAACATTACAAACATATAAAAATACTCTTTTCAAAAATTACCATTCCATTTCAATTTTCAAAATTTCCTTCTTCTAAGGTCATTTTCCAATACCAAAAGCCACATTTCACAAAAAAAACCCACTTTTCAAAGCAAGACCAGTTTTCCAAAATTATCTTTCATTCAAAAAAAATTGTAAAATACAAACCAAACTTTTTGTGTCAAACACTATCCCATAGAATCCTATGAATTTTCACATATGTGTTCATCCACTCCTGCTTGCATCGTCTATACACAAGTTCCAACATACACTTTCCATACACACCCTCACATATGTGAACATTAACTAGGAATACCAAGGTTCACTCATTCTATCCCATTATAAAATCCAATAATTTTCTAAATTCTCAATCCACTTTTTCCTCCATGTTTCCCCAAACTTTTCATAAACCAAATTCAATTCGAACAAAAAAATATACTTTCACAACAAAACCAATTCTGAAAATCATTTTCCGCTTTGAAAAATGTTTTTCAAAAAACCATTTTCCTCTTGAAAACCCATTTTTATGAAAACAATTTCACTTTTGAGAATCTATTCACACCAAAAAAACCAATCCAGAAGAAAAAATCACATCAAACACCTGATAGGAGGAACTAATGGCCATGCATAACCTATTTACATGTTTAGTGGACCATACCCCAAGAAAGTATCAACAACTAAGAGGACCTTGAACCGTGTACTCGAACTCCACATGGGTCACTACTTCATGTGAGATCACAACATGATACTAGATTGCCTCTATTTTCATTCCTCAATCCAAACATCCAAAATCCAAAGTAAAATACTCAAAACCCATACTACCCCTGGAAACTCAAGGATCATAATGATAAATGGTTCATGACGCCCTTTATGTACCTACCACTCAAGTCCCAATAGTCCTAATATCCAACCTACCAAACATCCCAAATAACAAGATCCTGCTCTGATGCCATTTTATCATGAAGCAAGTCGGTATGCCATCTAATATGACACCTGGCCCAGTCCGAGACATGGCCTAAAGGGAATTTTCGATCCCCATGGGCTAGAAACTAGTTTCGGTCATAAAAATAATCCAATGGGAATGATTTAGCCCAAAAAACATCCATGATCAAAGTATTAAAACTAAACATAAAGGATAATTAATAATAACGGAATATCAATAAATAAAAAACTGACCTAGATACAATAATTGTTGAACAAATGAAAAAATAATACACACTGAGATAGATCCATGCTACATGATCTTCACATGACCTCTTGTTCACTACCAACCACAAGACCAACCTACTCCAAAGATGAGCACACAAACCAAAAAACATGAAAATGAAACTTGAACTTAGAAAACATCTCAGTTCTATTGACACTTAAAGGTACAAGTAGGGTGTGATCTTAAATAGATCAGTAGGTAATTACCATAGAGTCCATGCATTTCCCTTCCTAAAACAATCCACAAACACTATTTTGAAATACATTCTAAAAATATGATTTTAAAACATCTCCGTCAAGTGAATAACCAAACATATCTTTCCACAAGTTTTCCTTTAAAATACAAACACATATTTCTATTTTCAAAAATGGAATAACTAGAAAAGCCAATATCCAACAAGAAACTGAGATAAAAAAACATGTAGATGATAGATCATGATCATTTCCTAAACATCTCTAGAGGAAATCCCTAAAAGTACTCAAATCAGACTCACTTTTCGGCATATGGTGCATCTCTATAGTCAATAACCAATTGGAAGCTCTAAAATAACCAATCCAGTGGCACAACCCACCTAGCCCCATCAATTCAAGTGGGTACCAACCTGTCTAATTAGGGTTTATAAGGAACCGTCACTCGACCCTCTATATAAAACCCATGTATCACATGATAGTAATAATAACAATGATTCTTAGGTGAGTGGGAAGGTCCTCACACATGTGTCCCATACCACCGTGCTTTCCAAACCCAAACACGACACCACTTATGTGATCCCCTCTCTCGCATGGAGGATCCTCCATAGAGGTGACCATCACATGTGCCAAGTTATACAAAAATGCCAACCAGGACTTCACATCATTCAATTTTCAAAAGACACTTTCCCAATCATATATAAATACCAATTAGGCCTCAAGTTACCCAGGTTTTTCAATCCATTTTTTCAAAACATGCCAAGATGCCAAACGGTCCCATACATCACATGAAATTCAAAATAAATTTCCAAAATGTCACAAGGTGAAAATCAAGAATTTAATATTTTAAATCCAAATATACTCAAAAATCCATTTCTGCATCATTTTCCAAAGTCAAAATGAAACACAACTTTCACATACACAATTCCAAATGGGCCTTTATGCCAATCATTTTCAAAAACATATCTTAAGGTACCAAATGGTCTAAGTTTCAAGGAACGCATTTGAAACCACATTTTTAAGTCACATGAAGAACCACATAACCATTTTGAAATCAAGGAATTATTTTATGAATAAGGGAATAAGAAATAAGGGAGAATCCTTTTTGAAAAATTGGGCTCAAGTAAAACATCATTTTTGAATGCTATCATCATTGAATGCCAATCCATGTGTGCACCCAATACACCCACGGATGTTCCAATATCCAATGACATACTTCAAGTTTCCATGAAATAATTAAAAACCCATTTTCATGAAACACCAATTTCCTTTAAAACAGAACAATAAGTCACAAAATGATAAGATCACCAATAAGCATATAAATTCCAAAAAAACATTCCAAAACATTTTCCACAAATTAACAATTCATGAGAGGCATATAAACTACACATAATTCCCCATTTATCACTTCAATAAGCTATAAAAATATAATCAAAGTCAAATAACACCACTTGTGATGAATTTCACTTTTAGAAAACAAAAGTCATTTCATCAAACACCTTGCATGTATTTAAATAAAGTCATAATCAAAGAAACCCTTTGGGGAAAAAATCACCCCTTTTTAATCATGAAAACACCAAAACGATTCATAATAAGATATAAAAACGAAATAAAATCACATTTATAAACCATTAAGTAAATATCAAGCATCAAATGGAATGCCCTGGAAAGTAAATGGACAGAAACACCTACCTCAACAACATGTGAACGTAACCAAACTTCAAGAGAAGGAAGAATACAACCTAAGAGACAATCCACACACCCTAACATCTAAGAAAAAAACCCATACATCAACCCTCACCCTTAGGATTATTCCAAAAGATAAACCCCACCAAGAGAGACCAAGAACTCAAATGAGGAAAGATAAGAGAAGAAAAAATCAACCAAAAATCATAAGATCTCACATTAAGAACCTTCAAAGAGCATCCATGGAGGTTGGGGAGAAAGGGAGGAGGGTCTTGGAGATAACCCTGGTGTTCTTAGGTTGAATAAGGGACAAGAATCCCAAAAAAGGGTTAAAATTATGGATTAGAAAAGAGTTAATTTCACATTTTTAAAGATCAGGGTAAGTTGCACAGTTCGGCCACACAGTTTGGTAAATTGTGCACCAATTGTGCACCATCTACCATAAAAAGGGGAACCCCACATGTTTTGGCTGCACAGTTTCCCAAATTATGTAAAAACCATTCAAAATTCCACTATCCAAATCTAGATCCTCATCGCATGCTTGTTGCATGTTTTTCTAAACCATGTTCAAGCCATGCACTATGCCCCAGACCTCAAACCTTGGCCGCACAGTTTCTTGGATGAAGGAACATGATTTACCCTAACTATGCACTAACCATAAACCACCTACTAACAAGCCAAACATTTCCATTTTTCCACAAAATCTCACCTTAAGGATTATAAAACTTAAAAATTCAAACTGAGGCTCAACCCAAATCTCAACAAAAGGGTCCAATATCAAGAAAAGAATAAAACAAAGGAATTTACAAGGTTGGGGTGTGAAAAGAAAAATTCGTAGAGGTAGAGGATAGAAACTTGTATTTATATATGAAACAAACCATAAAAATACAACATTTAAGGTAAAAGAAGATTCCTAGGAGAGATCCTTCCCAAACTAAAATTCTGATTCCAAGCCTAAGTTGATTCCAATCCAAAGGATTATTCCTAGTATATTATTTCCTCCCCCTCCCCTAATTCTAGCACTCCCTTAAAAAACATTTATGTGGGATCCATTTGGATAAAAAATCTCCCAAGTATCCTAGAAACCCTCCCTAAACCAATTTTTTTATCCCCCCCCCCCTCAGATTCCCCCTAACAACCCAAGACATGCCAGAAAAAAAATTACTACTCAACAGAATATTCCCTCCAGATTGGGTCCTAAAAGATTGTGTAAATAATTATACAGTATTTTGGTGTGAACACATTAATTTAGTGAATGAAATATGATTCCAAACTAAATAATTATAATCATTCATACATAAAATTAATAACATGAGATAAGAGGATGAGATTAAATCCATTTAAAATACCAAGTGTTAGATTCCTTCCAAATAAGCACTTTTCAAAACCTAGATCATTCAGTATTGGTGACCATAACAGTTAGGTGTCCATGAATTAACTTTTGTAAGAAAAGAAAGTAATAATGAGACTCTAATGGTTTTGTTTTTGTTCTTGATGTTTGTTTTAGGTTACACTTTATTGGGAACCCCTAAAGGTTAGAATACCAAAGGAAAAGAGTTAAGTTTTTTCATTTGATTGGTTAGGAAAGTAGTTTTTTATCTTAAATATCCAAGAGTCATATTTGATATGATTAAAAAGTTTTATAAACCTAATATATTCAAGGATTATTTATGTGCACAAACTGGTGTAACTCATGATAAAATATGGATCTTGACTCACAAATAGATATAATGAATTTGAATGGAGGTCATCATTTTAGTGGGAGATTATTTAATAAAAGTCCTTGTTAAATGGTTAAAATATTTTATAATCATATGATAAATGATTATGTTGTAGATGGAATCATCATCATCTAGATTTACCTTGATATCAATTTTGGATAAGGAAAAATTAAATGGTAGTAATTTCCTCAACTGGTATCAAAACCTAAGAATTGTTCTCATGCAAGATTTAGAATTCAATGTTGGAAAATCCCCTTCCAGAAAAGCAACCAATTCTTGAAGGTGTTCAAAAATATGATATATATTCATATGATATTAAACTAAAGGATTCATCAAAATTTTCTACCCTCACGATTTTAACCATGGAAGCTAAGTTACAGAAGCAACATGAAACCAAGGATTTCTAGATAATCAGAGAAAGATCAATTAGGAACAAGCTAGGCATGAAAGGTTGAAGTGTAAAAATCCATTCGTCATGAAAAATGGCATAATAACTTCATTCACAACACATGTTCCCAATGTTATTGGGTGTTTCAATGATTTGGAGAGGCTAGGTTCACCTCTTCAACTTGAACTTGTCATGAATTCCATTCTGCAATCACTTTCGAAAAGGATCCAATGTTTTGTTTTGAATTATAACATGAATGGATTATATAAACCCTTACCCTATCTCCTTGATATTTTGAGGATGGTTGGGTAGGATATGGGTGGTCTAGGCGTAAGTTCCATGTTTATGGTATATAAGGAGAAGGGTAAAGGTTTTGTAAAGAAAATAAAATGAGGTCGCGGAGAGTCCACACCGCCGTCTAAATTGAAAAGGGACAATACTTTCATTGTGGAAAGATTTTCATTGGATAATGAATTATCAAAATTACCAAAAAGGTTTTAATAATCCATGTAGAGAGTCCACTTCAGTTATTTAAGTTATATAATTTAATCCTTTTATTTTGAAAGGTATATGATACCAACTATATGTTTTAAAAGAGTTGTAAATATACTGTATGGAAATAAAAGAATTTTAACGTTAGATATTGCTTTCAAATAATAGAGAAAAGGCATTGTGAAAAAGGATAACTTAGAGAATGAATTATTTCTTAAAAGGATGTGTATTTTTTGTTTCTTTTTTAATCTTGATATATATTGTAAACAATTTTTGTTTAACTAAAATGAGATGGATTCTCTTGGTGCACATAGTTTATGATTTGTTCTATTATAAAACATTATTTATGGGAGAAAAGGTAAAAGGAAAATACTCAAAATACATATAATATCATATATATGGTATGAAAATGATAATTTTATTTTTCATAATATTCCCATCAAGAATAAATAAGAGTTATTTACTGCATAAACTAGTTTTTGTATCTTATTAGTTAACAAATAATATTAAAGTCCCTATTACTAGATTTTGGTGAGAATTATAACATAATAACCTTCATATTTTTATACCATATGCGAGTCATTATGGTTTATCTAATTAGAGGGTGGTCTGGTGTGTTGTTGATCATGTCGTCGGTTAGAGATCAACCAATATAGGATTTTTCCCCTCATATGATGAGTATGACATTTGGGAATTTAATTGAGATAGACTAGGGAGTGTGTGGATGCACCTGGATAATACATATGATTTTCTTATCTATTTTTATGAGGGGCATGTGGTGAACTCATCCATAAAGGAGTGTGATGTATTCATCAACTAGATCAATTTATACTTGAATAATTGAGAACGTATGAGTTATATGTATAGGATTGATATACTCCATGTCACATGGTCACTTGATGTCTTGGGAAAAGAGAACATATGAGAATGCATGATAGCATGTGATGCGACTGGTGAACACAGGTATAGAAATACATGTGTTTGATGGAGATCATGTCATATCCCTTTGTAGCTTGAGTAGCAATGATTCTTTTCTAGAGGCTTCTCTTTGCTTACATTTATGGGTATTATGGTTCATATTTTTCTCAATGCTATAATGGCTCGTGGGGTCACACTTTGTGGTTGACTATATGGGTATTGAGTTTGACTCAGAGAGCTACTCTAAAAGTGATTTAGAGTAATTCCAGAAATATTTTGGATGTATATTCACAAGGTATTAAATATGATGTAATATATAATGAGATTAATGATAGCTTTATAAAAGTGTTTTGGAAAATATACAAATGAGTTTTGGATATGATTTCAAAAATTATTGTATATGATACAATATAAGGTGAAATGGCATAAAAACTTTTTAGGCTTTAGTGCAAGTGGTAAATTGAAAGGAAAAATCCCTAAAGCCAATATTGCATATGATGCATTTGGGGGATATGGCCTTGAGATTATGATGCCACTCAAAGTAACCTTAAGTGTGGATTTAGAATATGTTATATTCTTAAGAAAAAGATTAATATTACGTCGACACCGACATACGATAGGAATATCTTATTCCTAAGAAGCAACCGATAATGATCATTTATGATCATTTTCTTACACTTTAAAGCTATCATTAAAGTAGTGTTACATAAGGTGTAATGAAAATGTGGATTAATTCATATGATGTAGGTATTGATCAAACTATTTACACATGTGTTATAACACATGACTTAATACGCAAATACCTAAGGAGAATTCTCAAAGGCCCTATAAATATCCCTCTACCATGATATGGAAGGTTTGTGGGTGAGAGAGAGAGAGTTCCTTGTCCTTGGTCGAAGCTCTCTAATATTATAGCTCTCATAATATTCTTCCTTATCTTGGTGAGTCACTAGCACATTGTGGGGGTTGGTGTATCCCATTCATATGAAAAATGATACAATTACAACTCATGGATACCTTTAGTGGTAGGAGGCCTTCATCTTCCACTTCAATGATCATCATCAAGCATATTTGGAGTAGTTTGAAGGTGTTTCAGTGGATAATATTATTAAAGGTATGATTTAAAAAAGATATTCTTTTTAAATAACATGAATTTTATATATTATATGCATGGAGATCTTGGTATTGGTTTCTAATCACTTTTTCTAGTTAATTAAGTGTTATTTGTTCTCCTACAAAACCTAACATGAACAATACAGTGTATCATTCCCGATCGATTGATAAAAAGATTGCGTGATTTGTGGCATAGTCGAGATGGATGTGTGCTGACTAATTCTAGGACAACTATGGAAATTTAATCTTGATGCACACCACAACGGGTGATCCAACACTATAGAGTTCATAAAGAAAAGTCCCATTATACTTTTTCACCCTTTACTAAGCACCCAAACACACAAATACAAGGAAAATTGATAATTTCTTTATGTGTAATTACTAATTTCAGGAAGAAGGTGGGGTAGGCCTACTATATCCCGGCTTTGTTCCATCTCGGGCATTTTTTTATATCCCTTCCAGCTCCCACCACCCCCTCCAAGGGATACTTGTTGAATTTCAAGACCAATAAGGGGTTATATGGGTGGTTTGTGATTCTTTTTGGGATATCTAATGCCCTTATCACCTTTATGAGGCTCATAAAATAGGTTCTAAAACCATTCATTAATATGTTTTTTGTGGTTTAATTTTATGATATTCTTGTAAATATTAATCCTTCCACTCTTCATCTTGAACATCTAAGGGAGGTATTATGGGTTTTGTAGGATAGTTATGTAAACCTTAATAAGTGCAATCTCATGCTCCCTAAATTGATTTTCTTTAGATATGATGTGTAGGAAAATAGGATTCAAGTAAATTAGGAGAAGTTATTATCCATATGAGAGTGTCCTTGACCCAAGAATATTAGTTAATTACATATCTTCTATTCCCTTACTACTTTTTAATAGAGATTCATTTGAGATTTTAGCTCAATTGTGGCACTGCTCATAGATTATTTAAAAAAGGGAAATTTCTATTAGGGTGATGTAGCAAAGGAAATATTTTCCATCATTAAGGAGAATCATTCCATCACCCTACTCTTTCCATTTCCTAAATTTATAAGTTCATTCGACCTAGTGAAAAATTCATTCTTTATCAAGATTCGTGTCTCCCTTTCCCAATCTGGATGACCAATTGCATTCATGAGTGAGAAGTTCAGTGACTCACATCGCAAGTGGGTTGTGTATGAGATTGAATTATATATTGTGGTACAAGATGTGAAAAATTGGGTGTAGTACCTTCTCCTGTGTCAATTCATGCTCCATACAGATCATGAATCCCTCAAATATATCCATTCCTGGAAGAACCTCAGCAGGATGCATGTGGTGGGTCACTTTTCTTCAGTAATTCACTTTTTTGATTAAACAGTGCATTGGTATAAAGAATCAAGTTTAAGATATGTTAATCATGTGTTCTCATACACTCGTCATCGTGTAGAATAAGGTGGTGGGATTTGAATGTTTAAAATACCAATACTTCCAAGATGAATATTTTTCTAAAGAATGAACATATTGCCATAAGGGGTGTCTGTTGGCCCTTTCATGTCACAATATTTGTTAGGTCCTAAAGTTGGATGACAATAGAAAATAGGGGGTGAATTTTATTTTTTAAAAATATCTAATTTATTAATATTAATTATGTAATTTGATGGTTTGAAGAGATTGAACAATTTTTTCTTAAAAGACAAAGTACAGATGATGTGTCAAGAGTGAATGTATAAAAATAAATAGATGAACATGATGAATTTTATAGTAGTTCTAATAAAAATGATCTGACTCTACTCTGAACATCCCAACCGATGGAGCATGGAACGCACTATAATATGAGAGAAAATTTTAGAAGGGAACAACCTAAATACAAACTTTTACAAAAATATAAATCTCAAACTAGAACTTTTCTAATGGTAAGGCCCCAACCTAAACACCCAGGATTTTGCATAAACAAAAAAAAATCAGGATTTTCTATAAGAGAATACCAACCTATATGAGTTTTATATAGGATCACTCACAACCTGTTTTCATGCCTTTTTATCTGGTTAGAATAATCAAGGATACCATTTACTGATAGTATAACTAGTGTGTGTCTGAAAGATGCAGAAAATTCTAAGTCCATAAATGAAAAATAAAAAATTAAGAACCACTAGAGAGTTGTAGAAAGAATTTTCAATGTGTAAAAATTCTTTTGTGCCCTTAAAATAATGTTAATGATGTAGCTGTAGGAAATCCATTAATTTTACTTCCACAAATGGTGATTGAAAGATGAAGCTTCATCGCATGCAACACTTTACATGGACATAAAGTATATACAATGTAGAGAATTATTGGAGAGAAACAGATTATTGTTGATAATATTATTTTTTTAAATTTAAAAACATTTTAAAAATTCAAACTAGTTTGAAATCACTCATTAAATAGTTCAAAATATCTTCTCAGGAATTATCACAGTTTATCGAAAAAAAATATTTTAAATTTGAAATTCAAATTTCTCTTCATGAGTTCAGATATGAGAAGGGATTAAACACTAAATAATACTACATTAAATACATTAAAATGGGTTTCAATATAATTTTTATTCTTAAAAAATATTTTAAAAACAATAAAAACAAACAAACCAACTTAAAAAATAAATTTGAAATTAAATTTTATGATGTATGTTTTATGCGTGAATGAACAAAAAATCTGATCTTCATATAAATCGGTTTAAAATAATGTAAAATCACTTTACATGGTTTGTAAATAATTAATATGAATTTATGGAATCATTAAATAAATTAAAATAATTGGAATATGAATGCATCAATTCAAAATATCAAGAAAGATACATAGTTTTGAATTTTGGTTTTAGAATTCTACAAAAAGGTAACATAAATTGATTCATAAAGGTGATACATATATATAAGCTTGTGTAAAATTCATATTTGAAATCTCATATAAGGGTATAATCAAAAGTTTTCTGAAGGTTTATAGAAATTCTAATGTAATGGTAAGATGAAAATTAAAAAAAATTGCATCACCTTTATAATTGAATGTTCGACCCAAATATAGTTCCTCTAAAAAACATTTTTATCTTCTTATCCAATTGAATTATATTTAGAAAATTATCTTATATTTCTTTATCCCAATATTTCATTGAAAAAAGATATCAAATTTAATCTGAAAAACTACAAAATAATAAAAAATGTGATGAGACTTTGGACCACATTTTAGACACTCAAATGATCAATTTTTCCTTATAGTTAAAGAAACTATAGATAATTTTCATAGCTATCAATCTCAACAAGAATCATTAAATTATGAGGTCTACATCTTAAGTTATGATCAAAAAACCAAGAACAAATAAAACCACATAACCTAATTTACGTAACCAAAAATCCACGTAAGCAATTGTTTTTCATGTATCAAAATTGTATTCCCCTCATGTATCCAAATTTCAATCCCCTCACATATCTAGGTTTCAATCCCCTTACAAATAGGCCAACATTTCAAATTAAATTAAACTAAACTAAATCCTACAAAAATATGAATAAATAATTGATAAACAACTAAAATAAAAAAATATAAAATAGATTAATGGAAATAGATTAATCAATAAATAGTAAGGATCATATAAAATTAAGCAATGATTACGGGATCATTTAATATAAATATTTAATTAAAAATTGATGTGTGAAATTATAATTATCTATTAATTAATTAAGTAAATTATATAATTAATTAAAATAGGAATTATAATTATCTAATAATTAAAAAATTGATATGTTGTAATTATCAAAACATATAAAAAAATAAAGTGGCAAGGATCCAATTCAATGAGATTGATTTCTTTTCTTATGGGACCATATGTGCATTCCTCAAGGGTCAGTGTGGGAGAGCATATTTTTCAAGCTACACTGCAATGGGCACTTCAGGTAGGAGAAATCCATTTCTTTAGTGAAAAAACAATTCTTGCCGCTATAGTTGAAACTAGATGTGGATAAAGTGGTGAAAAGGTGCTTGACCCTACAAGAGAAAAAGGGGCATGCACAAAATACTAGCTTGTATATATGTCAATGCATGTTCCATAGGCCCCCTAGGATGATATCTCCATAGATTTTATCTTGGGGCTACCTCATACACAATAGTCCCATGACTCTTTCTTTGTGATGGTCGACCAATTCTTGAAGATGGCGCACTTCATTCCTTTCAAAAATATGATTGATGCTTCTTATGGGGCTATGTTATCTTTAAGGAAGTGGTGTGACTCCATAGAATTTTGAAACCATTATATCTAACTAAGATACTCATTTACTTATCCATTTATAGAAAACACTATGGAGAATGTTTCAGACATACTGGAATTTTAGCAGCTCCTTCCACCCCTAAACAGAGGAAAAAACAAAGGTTATCAATCACAGCAGCAGGGAAAACTCAATTAGAAATGGTGTACTGGCAGAAACTTAAGCACATGCTTGATCTAATCCCACCATCTAAAATTCCGAGATACAGTGTCACTACTACACAATCTACATTTAATAGCACTGGTATTTATCAGCACTAAAAAAATGTTGATAAATGGCATCTTTATTAGTGCTAAAGAAAGTGCTGATAAATTTATCCTTTTATTAGCACTTTTTTTAGTGCTAATAAATAAAACCTTTATCATCAATTTATTTTTAACACTGATAAAGGGTATCCTTTATTATCACTTTATTTTTAGCACTGATAAAGGATACCCATTATCAATTCTTTATTTTTAACGCTAATAAATATTTATTTCATCAGTGATTTTTTAGTGCTGATAAAGATTCAAATAAATAAAATGATATAATTAAATAAATTAAAAATAAATAATGAGTTTGTTAAAAAAATATTACAAATTTTATTAATTAAATAATAATTGATAAAAATGAATAAATTGATTATAAATTATTAAATATTAAACACTTTATTAATTATATAATTATGATAATTAATATTATTAAATTTTATACATTAAATATATAGATATATATTAATGTATATAAATATGATTTATATATTACAAAATATGTATGTTCTTTACATTAGATATTCATTAATAATGTTAAAAAAATATTTGTAAAAAAATATTTATAAATAAATATATTTATAAATGTACATTTACTATATTTATACAATTATATATTTATAATTATAAATAAATAAATATTTTTTTAAAAGTATTTATATAATTATAATTATATAATTATATATATTTAATTAATTATTAAATTTATAGTAAATTTACTTAAATAATGAATATATTTACTATATTTATATTTATATATATATTTTTTAAATATATATATGTATAATTATATAAATATATATAATGATATAAATATTATTTTTTAAAAATATATAATTGTAAATAAATAATTATAAATTTATAATAAATATATTTAAAAAGGAATATATTTACTATATTTATATTTATATATATTTATTAAGTATATATATATATTTATAATTTTTTTATTTATAATTATATTTATAAATCCTTTTTCATCATTAAGCGATAGGCGCTGATAAAAGCATCTTTATCAACACTTTTTTCACACTGATAAAGATGTGGATTTATCAGCACTAAACAAAACATTGATAAAATGAATATTTATCAATGTTATAACTTTAGTGTTGATAAAGATCGATTTTATCAGTGATTTTTTAGTGCTGATAAAAAACTACCTTTATCCGCGCTTATAAAGGGTCCTTTTATCAACACTTATTACTTAAGTTCTATTAAAAGTACTCTATCAGTACTTATTTGTAAGCAATAATAAAAGTGTCCCGATCTATTTAAAAACCCTAACCATTTGTGAACTCATTGTGATATCAAAAGCTTTCCGTGGAAGCCACTCATTGTCGGTGCTCCTCCTCAGTGAATCGAAGATCGAATCACACCACTCGACTGCCTCCGGTTGGTCGAACATCTCATCCTACATTTAGTGTTCAATTGCATTTAGGGTTTTCGAAGAGGGTCTCAGATTTTCTTTAACCTAGCAAGGTAGACCTTCTGATTTTCTTTTTGTATTTTTTGTTTTGTTTTTTATTTCTTCTTCGATGATGTCTTTATTTGTGGTTTGGTGATTGTATACTATTTTTTATTTTAGATTATGAACATAATGATTTTTTTATGATCCATTGTTTGATTGACTACCAATGTATGGACCCTCTTGATATATGGATTTATTGGTTATATCTGACACTGAACCTTGGATTTATTCATTGTTGTTTTACTACTATGTTTTATATGTTCTTACTAAAATAATTTTTTTATAAATGTATATAAATGTGTAGAAATTCTCATGTATATTCTTGTTTATTGACTACTAATTTGTGGCACATTGGTGGTTCCATAATGATTATATATATGTTGACACCTTTCATGGGCTCCTCAGTGGACATGCAGCTTCAGATGCTATTTTTTAGGAACCAAGTTAGTGAAGTGGTGTATGCTCCTCTATTGGTTATATGTATCATAAGATTTAGTTCCTCTTAGAATTCACTATGGTCCTTATTTTTCTTATGGAGCGGATTCAAAGGGGACATCCCCAGTTAAGCACATGAGGTTTTATCACACCATGCCTTCACTTTCTGAATCATTATGGTGTATTTAGTTCATGTTATCTTTGAATATCATATTTTTATCTTTTTGATATTTCTTATAGACTATAAGTGGGTTTTTATACGTGACATGTATGTGTGTCTATATAGCTATTACATAAATTATTTCCATGGCTGTTTGTCTAACAGGTATGCCTATATCGGGTAATGATGATTTTGGGTCTTCATGTCCATTGACACTAAGGGTCATGCTAGAATTTTATTCGACCTCTAGTACTAATTGTTTCTATTTGGAGGGAAACCACCTCCCATTTATGGTTTTTTACACCCAAAGTTTAAACCACCCTTTAGTAACTTTCAGGTGTGTTAGAAGTCATACGATGATCTGACCTGGTGCTGTTTGGGTAATTCAGGCTAGGTTTATTACACTATCTATCTTTTGGTTTACACCTATAAAGTTTAGTGATAATATAATTTATTATCTGCCTTTATCTTCCTCTCATTATCATATTCTTCGAGATGATTCAACATAGTGTATCCATCTAAGTCTTTATCCTGTATCCTCATATTAGAGACATAACTAATAACATGATTCATCATAAATATGATGCATCCTCTATGTGCCTTTTATAGGCATCCTTCTCACCCTCACTCTCTCTACATGGTTGATAATCAGGTATAAGAGATTCCAACAAATTTTACTTCTATTCTTGGTATAATATAATGTGTTAGTGTTAGTATTTCTTCTATAAGTTTTTAATGGATATGAGATTCTCTTTCTCCAATTTAGATTATAAGGAAAGTGATGTAGTTGAGTAACATTCCATTATCTAAAAAAATCAAATAATATTTATTATATTTTAATTATTACTGATTGTGATGTTATTAATGATTATATTATATCTCCTACTACTTTTTCAAATCCCAAAAACCCTTATCATTAGATTTGGAATATCTAGGCGCTTAGATATTCTAGTATAAATGATCCATATTTCCCTTCATCAAAGTATTAATCCCCTTGAACCAAGATTTATTCCTTTTTTTCCAAATGCACAAAAATGATACAAAAGGAATGATATTTATCTCCCTTTTATTATTAGTGTTATTCCTCTATCTATGAAACCACTAATCTAGTTGATTGAATGAGAGTTTATTATTCTTGTTTATCATATTTGAGTTTCTTATTACTCCTTAATTTCCTATATTATATTTTCATTTGTTTAGGTTATTTAAGAATGATTTGATGTGGATTAGTTCTTTTCGTAAATTAAATTACCCATTTTCTTAAATATACTAAAATTCATTGAAATAATCAAATGTTTAGTTTCCCTTATTAGAATTGTCTATAACTTTTAATTTTTATAATGAATATATTATGTGTATTTATTTATATAATGTATAAATTTAATATTCTATGAACCTAATAGGATGGATATGAACCGAAAATGGATGCACACTAATCATTTGACAAATGAATATGAAGATGGAGTTAAAGTGTTAATCAAGTTTACAAGAGAGTATGCATACGACCCTTCTAAAATCCTCTGTCTGTGTTTACATTGTTGTTATTCAAGACAAATTAGTCTAGAAGAGTTGGAAGAATATTTGATTTTTCATGGAATAGATCAAAGCTATAAATGTTGGAATAAACATGGGGAAAAACTAAATGTGGACACCGATTGGGATGATACTATGGTTTATGAATCATTTTATATGAATACCTTTGTAAAAGATGATGGAGATCGCATGGAATAAATGACAATAGAAATTTTATAGAGCCTTTGTGATTGTCTAAAGTTGTTTGAGGATTTAAATATATGTTCAAAGAAATCATTTTATACCGATTGTACTAAATATACAACATTACTAGTTGGAAGCTCTAAACTAACCAATCAAACTCACCTGACAGTATATGGTTCATCTCTAGAGGCAATCCCTAGACGTACTCAAATAGGACTCACCTAAAAGAATATGGTCCATCTCTATAGTCAATAGCCAATTGGAAGCTCTAAACTAACCAATCCAGTGGCACAACCCACCTAGCCCCATCAAGTCAAGGGGGTACCAACCTGTCTAATTAGGGTCTATAAGGAATCCTCACTCAACCTTCTATATAAAACCCATGAATCACATGATAGTAATAATAACAATTATTCTTAGGTGAGTGGGAAGGTCCTCACACATGTGACCCATACCACCATGCTTTCCAAACCCAAACACGACACCACTTATGTGATCCCCTCTCTCGCATGGAGGATCCTCCATAGAGGTGACCATCACATGTGCCAAGTCATACAAAAATTCCAACCAGGCCTTCATGTCATTCAAGTTTCAAAATACACTTTCCCAGTCATATATAAATACCAACTAGGCCTCATGTTACCCAGGTTTTTCAATCCATTTTTTCAAAGCATACCAAGATGCCAATCGGTCCCATACATCACATGAAATTAAAAATAAATTTCCAAAATGTCACAAGGTGAAAATCAAGAATTTGATATTTCCAATCCAAATATACTCAAAAATCCATTTCTAAATCATTTTCCAAAGTCAACATGAAACACCACTTTCACATACACAATTCCAAATGGGCCTTTATGCCAATCATTTTCCAAAACATGTCTTAAGGTACCAGATGGGCCAAGTTTCAAGGAACACATTTCAAACCACATTTTTAATTCACATGAAGGACTACATAACCATTTGGAAATCAAGGAATTATTTTATGAAGAAGGGAAGAAGAAATAAGGGAGAAACCTTTTTGAAGAATTGGGATCAAGTAAAACATCATTTTTTAATGCCATCATCATTGAATACCCATCCATGTGTCCACCCCGTACACCCAAAGATGTTCCAATATCCAATGACATGCTTCAAGTTTCCATAAAATCATTCAAAATCCATTTTCATGGAACACCAATTTCCTTTAAACCAGTACAATAAGTCACATAATGATAAGATCACTAATAAGCATTTAAAATCCAAAAAACATTCCAAAACATTTTCCACAAATTAACAAGCCATGAGAGGCATATAAACCACACATAATTCCCAATTTATCTCTTCAAAAATCTATAAAAATATAATCAAATTCAAATAACACCACTTGTGCTGATTTTCACTTTTAGAAAACAAAAGTCATTTCATCAAACACCTTGCATGCATTTAAATAAAGGCATAATCAAAGAAACCCTTTGGAAAAAAATTCACCCATTTTCCATCATGAAAACACTAAAAAATCATAAAAAAATATAAAAAAGAAATAAAATCACATTTATAAACCATTAAAGAAATATCAAGCATCAAATGGAATTACCTAGAAAGGAAATGGATAGAAACACCTACCTCAACAACAGGTGAATAGAACCAAACTTTGAGAGAAGGAAGAATGCACCCCAAGAGATAATATGAACACCCTATCATCCAAGAAAACAACTCATACATCAACCCTCACCCTTATGATTCTTCCGAAAGAGAAACCCCACCAAGAGAGACCAAGAACTCAAGCGAGGAAAGAGAAGAAAAGAAAAAATCAACCGAAAATCACAAGATCTCACATTAAGAACCTTCAAAGAGAATCCATGGAGGTTGGGGAGAAAGGGATGAGGGTCTTGGAGATAACCCTAGTGTTCCTAGGTTTAACAAGGGATAAGAATCCAAAAAAGGGTTAAAAGGATGGAGTAGAAAAGAGGTAATTTCAAATTTTTAAATATCTAGGTAAGTCGCACAGTTTGGTAAACTGTGCACCAACTGTGCTCCTTCTACCAAAAAAAGGGGCACCCCACATGGTTTGGATGCACGGTTTCCCAAATTGTGTGAAAATCATACCAAATACTGCTATCCAAATCTATATCCTCATCACATGCTTGTTGCATGGTTTTCTAAACCGTGTTCAAGCCATGCGCTATGCCCCAGACCTCAAACCTTGGCTGTACAGTTTCTTGGAAGAAGGAACATGATTTAACCTAATTGTGCGCTAACCATAAACCACATACTAACAAGATAAACATTTTCATTTTTTCACAAAAACTCACCTTAAGGCTTCTGAAACTTAAAAATTAAAACTGAGACTCAACCTGAATCTCAACCAAAGGGTCCAATATTAAGAAAAGAATAAAATAAAGGAATTTACAAGGTCGGGTGTGAAAAGAACAATTGGTAGAGGTAGAGGATAGACACTTGTGTTTATATATGAAAAAAACCATCAAAATACAACATTTAAGGTAAAAGAAGATGCCCGGGATAGATCCTTCTCAAACTAAAAGTTTGATTCCAAGGTAAGTTGATTCCAAGCCAAATGATGATTCCTAGTATATTATTTTCTCCCCCTCCCCTCATTCCAGCACTCCCTTATAAAAACATTTATGTGGGATCCATTTGGATAAAAAAACTCCCAAGTATCCTAGAAACCCTCCCTCAACCAATTTTTTTAACCCCCCCCCCCCCCTCAGATTCCCCCTAACAACCCAACACATG
This sequence comes from Viscum album, assembly GCA_963277665.1. Classification (NCBI taxonomy): domain Eukaryota; kingdom Viridiplantae; phylum Streptophyta; class Magnoliopsida; order Santalales; family Viscaceae; genus Viscum; species Viscum album. Next base: position 35,106,516 of record OY728157.1, on the reverse strand, counting down.
CCAAAAATTTGTACCGCTCAATAGAAGATTCCCTCCAGATTAGGTCCTAAAAGATTGTGTAAAGAATTATATAGTATTTTCATGTGAACACATTAATTTGGTGAATTAAATATGATTCCAAACTAAATAATTAGAATCATCCATACATAAAATTAATAACATGAGATAAGAGGATGAGATTAAATCCATTTAAAATATCCAGTGTTAGATTCCTACCAAATAAACACTTGTCAAAATCTAGATCATTCAGTATTGGGGACCATAACAGTTAGGTGTCCATGAATTAACTTTTTTCAAGGAAATCAAGTAATAATGAGACTCTAATGGTTATTTTTTTTGTTCTTGGTGTTTGTTTTAGGTTATACTTTATTGGGAAACCCTGATGGTCATAATAACAAAGGAAAAGAGTTAAGTTTTTTCATTTAATTGGTTAAGAAAGAAGTTTTTAATCTTCACTATCCAAGATTCATATTTTATATGATTAATAAGTGTTATAAACCTAATATATTCAAGTATTATTTATGTGAACAAACTGGTGTAACTCGTGATAAAATATGGATCTTGACTCACTAATAGATATGATGAATTTGAATATAGGTCATCATTTTAGTGGGAGATCATTTAATAAAAGTCCTTGTTAAATGGTTAAAATAATTTATACTCATCTGATAAATTATTATGTTTTAGATGGAATCATCATCATCTAGATTTACCTTGATATCAATTTTGGATAAGGAAAAATTAAATGGTAGTGATTTCCTTGACTGGTATCAAAACATAAGAATAGTTCTCATGTAAGAGGTAGAATTCAATGTTGGAAAAGCCCCTTCCATAGAAGCAACCAATTTTTGAAGGTGTTCAAAAATATGATATAGATTCCTATGATATGAAACTAAAGGATTCATCAAAATTTTCTACCCTCATGATTTTTACCATGGAAGCTAAGTTACAGAAGCAACAAGAAACCAAGGATTTCTGGATAATCTGAGAAATATCTATTAGGAACAAGCTAGGCATGAAAGGTTTAATTGTAAAAAGACATTATTTGATGCAAAATTTCATAAGGAACTTCATTCACAACACATGTTCCCAATGTTATTGGGTCTTTCAATGATTTGGAGAGTCTAGGTTCGCCTTTTCAAATTGAACTTGTCATGAATTTCATTCTGCAATCACTTTTGGAAAGGATCCAACAGTTTGTTTTGAATTATAACATGAATGGATTATATAAACCATTAACATGTCTCCTTGATATGCTAAGGATGGTTTGGAAGGACATGGGTGGTCTAGGCATAAGTTCCATGTTTATGGTATAGAAGGATAAGGGTAAAGGTTTTGGAAAGAAAATAAAATGAGGTCACGGAGAGTCCACACCACTATCTAAATTGAAAAAGGACAATACTTTCATTGTGGAAAGATTTTCATTGGAGAATGAATTATAAAAATTACCAAAAAGGTTTTAATAAGCCATGTAGAGAGTCCACTTTGGTTATTTAAGTTATATAATTCAATCCTTTTATTTTTAAAGGTATATGATACCAACTGTATGTTTTAAAAGAGTTGTAAATATAATGTATGGAAATAAAATAATTTTAATGTTGGAGATTGCTTTCAAATAATAGAGAAAATGAGTTGTGAAAAATGAGAACTTAGAGAATGAATTATTTTTTAAAAGGATGTGTATTTTTTGTTTCTTTTTTATTCTTGCTAGATCTTGTAAACAATTTTTGTTTGATTAAAATGAGATGGATGTTATTGGTGCACATAGTTTATGATTTGTTCTATTCTATAACATTATTTATGGGAGAAAGGTAAAAGGAAAATACTCAAAACACATAAAATATCATATATATGATATGAAAACAATAATTTTATTTCTATCATATTCCCATAAAGAAGAAATAAGAGTTATTTACTACATAAATGAGTTTTTGTGTCTTACTAGTTAACAAATAATAGATTATAGTAGTTAAAAGTAACTAATTCTCACCTAATATCATAAAGACTTTAGGATATGTAATGGTAAAAAAAATGTAAGAGTTTCATTTAGTTATAGTTAGAAGTCGCTATTTTCTAAAGGATTATTCCATTCAAAGTGAATGTCACTACATTCTAAAGTATTGTAGGATGTGTTTATAATAATATATTGAAGCTCATGGATGAGTCTCAAACACCAATTGAGTTGTAGGAAATACAACTTCGATCGAAGATGGGAATCGATTTGAAGTTAGAAATCAGGATATTCAAATCTAGTCAATGAAGAACTAATGACTGAGCTCAAACTAAGAGGATAATTGAGGTGGAAAATGAACTATTATAGATTGTTACAATTTTTTGTGGAGGATAATAATGTTTTATGCATGTTTATTGACATATTTCCTTAATATAGTTCCAATATTGATAATTAATACAAAGTGGTTAGGCACAACTATTTCACATCACTGGAAGGGATCTTCTTGGTGTACTGTTATATGAGAGTTTTATGATGATGATGTTAAACTTAGAAATGATTTTGTAGACAATAGAAGTTAATAATGTGATATTTGATATTTTTAAGTTATAGAGTTTGAATATGTTTAATGAGTTGAATATTGAGAATATGATTCTTAAATATCACCATTATACAAACTTACATGGTTCATATATGTTTCTCACTAAATAGTTTAATGGGAGGTTTTTTTAGATGGTCACAAATATATGTGACAAGAATTCCATATAGATGTAATAAGTTTACATTACCCTAGAAAGTGAAAAAAACATAAGGTATCTGGAAGTTTACCATATATGATATGATACATCGGTGTTGATATCAAGTTTCATTATATATTCTTAAAATATATTTTATGTAATATAAAATTCATTCTATAAAAATAAACCTTTAATTTATCATTATTTCAATTTGGCTTCATTTGTGTATATATAGATATACATAAAGTGTAATGATAATTGACCAATCAAAGTACTGCTTTGATTTATTTCTAACTGATGTCTATTGTGAAGTATTATAGGTTATGATGATATGTTAAGGTTGGAATGAGTAATATTATTGTATGAGAAATGGAATATAATCCTGAATAACAAAAACAAAAGATAGTTTTATTTCTATGCGTTGGATTCCCCATGAAGTATACCATGTGCAGTATTATACACTATGCATTTGATATACTAGGGGTGCATGGATCATATTGAAGTCCCTATTACTGGATTTTGGTGAGAATTATAACTTAATAACCTTTATATTTTGATACCTTATGAAAGTCATTATGGTTTAGCTAATCGGAGGGTGGTCAGGTGTGTTGTTGATCATGTCGTCAGTTGGAGATCAACCAAGATAGGATTTTTCCTCTCATATGATGAGTATGACATTTGAAAATTTAATTGAGATAGACTAGGGAGTGTGTGGATGCACCTAGATAATATATATGATGTGCATATCTATTTTTATGAGGGGCATGTGGTGCACTCATCCATAAAGGTGTGTGATTTATTCATCAACCAGGTCAATTTATACTAGAATAATTGAGAACGTATGAGTTGGATGTGTAGGATTGATATACTCCATGTCCCATGGTCACTTGATGTCTTGGGAAAAGAGAACATATGAGAATTCATGATATCATGTGATGCGACTGGTGAGCATAGGTATAGAAATACATGTGTTTGATGGAGATCATGTCATATCCCTTTGTAGCCTGAGTAGCAATGATGATTTTCTAGAGGCCCCTCTTTGCTTACATTTATGGGTATGATGGTTCATATTTTTTTCAATTCTATAATGGATCATGGGGTCACACTTTTTGGTTGACTATATGGGTATTGAATTTGACTCAGAGATCTACTCTAAAAGTGTTTTAGAGTAATTCCAGAAATATTTTGGCTGGATATTCACAAGGTATTACATATGATGTAATATACAATGAGATTAATGATTGGTTTCTAAAAGTGTTTTGGAAAATATCCAAATGAGTTTTTGGTATGATTTCAAAAATGATTATATATGATAAAATATAAGGTGAAATGGCATAAAAACTTTTTAGGATTTAGTGAAAGTGGTAAATTGAATAGAAAATTCCCTAAATCCAATATTTCATATGAGGAATTCGGGGGCTATGGCCTTGAGATCACGATGCCAATCAATGAAACCTTAAGTGTGGATTGATAATATGTTAGTATAAACATATTCTTAATAAAAGAATTAATATTACGTTGAAACCAACATACAATGGGCATATATTATGCCTAAGAAGCAACTAATAATGATCGTTTATGATCATTTTCTTACACTTTAAATCTATCATTAAAGGAGCGTTACATAAGGTGTAATGAAAAGGTAGATTAATTCATATGATGCAAGTATTGATCAAACTATTTACACATGTGTTATAACACATGATTTAATACACAAATGCCTAAGGAGCATTCTCAAAGGCCCTATAAATATCCCTCTACCATGAGATGGCAGGTGTGTGTGAGAGAGAGAGATATTTAATACACCAACCCCCACAATGTTCTAGTGAATCTTGGTGAGTCACTAGAACATTGTGGGGGTTGGTGTATCCAATTCATAAGAAAAATAATACAATTATAACTCATGGATACCTTTAGCGGTAGGAGGGATTTATCTTCCAATTCAATGATCATCATCAAGCATATTTGAAGTAGTTTGAAGGTGTTGTAGTGGATAATATTGCAAAAGGTATTATTTAAAAAAGTTATTATTTTCAAATTACATGAATTTCATATATTATATTCATGGAGATCTTGGGATTGGGTTCTAATCACTTTTTCTAGTTAAATAAGTGTTATTTGGTCTCCTACAAAACCTAACATGAACAATGCAGTGTACCATTCCCGATTGATTGATAAAAATATTGTGTGATTTGTGGCACAGTCGAGATAGATGTGTGCCGACTAATGCTAGGACAACCATGAAAATTTAATCTTGAGGCACGCCACAACTACTGATCCAACGCTATAGAGTTTATAAAGAAAATGACCATTATACTTTTTCACCCTTGACGAAGTAGCCAAACACATAGATACAAGGAAAATTGATAATTTCTTTATATGTAATTACTAATTTCAGGAAGGAGGTGGGAGAGGCCTATTATATCCCAGTTGTGTTCCATACTGGGCATTTTTTTACAGCCCTTCCAGCTCCCACCACCTCCTCCAAGAGCTGCTCGATGAATTTCAAGACCAATAAGGGGTTGTATAGGTGGTTTTTGATTCCTTTTGGGCTATCTAATGCCCCTAGCACCTTTATGATGCTCATAAACTAGGTTTTAAAACCATTCATTAATATGTTTTTTGTGGTTTGATTTTATGATATTATTGTAAATATTAATCCTTCCACTCTTCATCTTAAACATCTAAGGTAGGAATTATGGGTTTTGTAGGATAGTTATGTTAACCTTAATAAGTGAAATCTCATGCTCCCAAAATTGATTTTATTTAGATATGATGTGTAGGATAAGAGGATTCGAGTCAATTGGGAGAAGGTATTATCCATATGAGAGTGTCCTCGACCCAAGAATATTAGTGAATTACATAGCTTCTACGGCCTTACTACTTTTTACTAGATATTCATTTGAGATTTTAGCTCAATTGTGGCACTGCTCACAGATTACTTAAAGAAGGTAAAATTATATTTGGGTGACGCAATAGAGGGAATATTTTCCATCATCAAGGAGAATAATTCCATCACCCCACTCTTTCCATTTCCTGACTTTAGAAGGTCATTCAACCTAGTGAAAAAATCATTCTTTATCAAGATTTGTATCTCCCTTTCCCAATATGGATGACCAAATGCATTCATGAGTGATAAGTTTAGTGACTCACATCGCAAGTGGGTTGTGTATGATATTGAATTATATATTGTGGTACAAGATTTCAAAATTTGGGTGTGTTACCTTCTCCAATTGGAATTTATGCTCCATACAGATCATGAATCCCTCAAATATATCCATTCCTGGAAGAACGTCAGCAGGATGCATGTGGTGGGTCACTTTTCTTAAATAATTCACTTTTTTTATTAAAGAGTGCAATGGTATAAATAATCATGTGAAAGAGACATTAATCATGTGTTCTCATACACTCGTCACCATTGAGAATATGGTGGTGGGATTTGAATGTTTAAAAGACCAATACTTCCAAGATGAATATTTTTCCAAAGAATGGACATATTTCCACAAGGGGTGTATGTTGGCCCTTTCATGTCATAATATTTGTTAGGTCCTAAAGGTGAATGACAATAGAAAATTGGGGGTGAATTGTATTTTTTAAAAATATCTGATTTATTAATATTAATTATGGAATTTTATGGTTTAAATAGATTGAACAATTCTTTATTAAAAGACTAAGTACAGATGATCTGTCAAGAGTGAATGTATAAAAATAAATAGATGAACATGATGAATTTTATAGTAGTTATAATCAAAATGATATGACTCTACTCTACGCACCCCAACTGATGGAGCATGGCACCCACTATAATATGAGAGAAAATTTTAGAAGGGAACAACCTAAATCTAGACTTTTACAAAAAAAAAAGAAATCCCAAACCAAAACTTTTCTAATGGAATGGCCCCCAACCTAAACACCCCAGCTTTTTCATAAACAAAAAAAAACTCAGGATTTTCTATAAGAGAAGCCCAACCTATATGAGTTATATATAGGATCACTCACAACCTATGTTCATGCTTTTTTATTAGGTTAACATTACCAAGGATACCATTTACTGATAGTATAACTAGTGTGTATCTAAAAGATGCAAACAATTATTAGTCCATAAATAAAAAATAAAAAATTAAGAACCACTAGAGAGTTGTAGAAAGAATTTTCAATGTGTAAAAATTATTTTTTTCCCTTCAAATCATATTAATGATGTAGTTGTAGGCAATCCATCAATTTTACTTCCAAAAATGGTGATTTAAAGATGAAGCTTCATCACATGCAACACTTTACTTGGACGTACAGTATATACAATGTAGAGAATTATCAGAGAGAGAAACAGATTATTGTTGGTAATATTATCATTTTAAATTTAAAAACATTTTTAAAATTCAAACCAGTTTGAAATCACTCATTAAAGAGTTCAAAATATCTTCTTAAGGATTATCACAGTTTATCGACAAAAAAAATTAAATTTGAAATTCAAATTTCTCTTAATGCATGCAGATATGAGAAGGAATTAAACACTAAATAATACTACATTAAATACATTAAAATGGGTTTAAATATAATTTTTATTCTTAAAAAATATTTTAAAAACAATAAAATCAAAAAAACCAACTTATAAAAATAAATTTGAATTTAAAAGTTTATGATGTATGTTTTATGCGTGAATGAAAAAAAATTGATCTTCAAATAAATCTATTTAAAATAATGTAAAATAACTTTTCATGGTTTTTAAATAATTAATATTAATTTATGGAATCATTAAATCAATTAAAATAATTGAAATATGAATGCATCAATTCAAAATATCAAGAAAGATAAAAAACATAACATAGTTTTGATTTTTTTTTATAATTCTGCAAAAAGGTCATAGAAATTGATGAATAAAGGTAATATATATATATATGTAAGCTTGTGTAAAATTCATATTTGAAATCTCATGTAAGGGTATAATCAAATGTTTTCTGAAGGTATATAGAAATTCTAATGTAATGGTAAGATAAAAATTAGAAATTTAGAATCACCTTTCTAATTGAATGTTCAATCCAAATATAGACACTCTAAAAAATTATCTTCTTATATAATTGGATTATATTTAGAAAATTATCTTATATTTCTATATCCCAATATTTCATTGAAAAACAATATCAAATTTAATCTGAGAAACTACAAAATAAAATAAACGTGATGAGACTTTGGACCACATTTTGGACACTCAAAGGATCAATTTTTCCTTATAGTTAAAGAAACTATAGATAATTTTCATATCTATCAATCTCAAAAAGAATCATTCAATTATGAGGTCTACATCTTAAGTTATGATCAAAAAACCAAGAACAAATAAAATAACATAACCGAATTTATGTAACCAAAAATCCATGTAAGCAATTGCTTTTCACGTATCAAAATTGTATTCCCCTCATGTATCCAAATTTCAATCCCCTCACATATCTAGGTTTCAATCCCCTTACAAATAGGCCAACATTTGAAATTAAATCAAACTAAAATAAATCCTACAAAAATATGAATAAATAATTGTTAAACAACTAAAATAAAAAATATATATATAAAAACAGATTAATGGAAATAGATTAATCAATAAATAATAAGGATCATATAAAATTAAGCAATGATTACGGGATCATTTAATATAAATATTTAATTAAAAATTGATGTGTGAAATTATAATTATCTATTAATTAATTAATTAAATTATATAATTAATTAAAATAGGAATTATAATTATCTAATAATTAAAAAATTGATATGTTGTAATTATCAAAACATATAAAAAAATAAAGTGGCAAGGATCCAATTCAATGAGATTGATTTCTTTTCTTATGGGACCATATGTGCATTCCTCAAGGGTCAGTATGGGAGAGCATATTTTTCAAGCTACACTGCAATGGGCACTTCAGGAAGGAGAAATCCATTTCTTTAGTGAAAAAACAATTCTTGCCGCTATAGTTGAAACTGGATGTGGATAAAGTGGTGAAAAGGTGCTTGACCCTCCAAGAGAATAAGGGGAATGCACAAAGTACTAGCTTGCATATATGTCAATTCCTATTCTAGAGGCACCCTAGGAAGATATCTCCATAGATTTTTTCTTGGGGCTACCTCATACACAATAGTCCCATGACTCTTTCTTTGTGATGGTCGACCAATTCTTGAAGATAGCGCACTTCATTCCTTTCAAAAATATGATTGATGCTTCTTATGGGGCTATGTTATTCTTTCAAGAAGTGGTGTGACTCCATGGCATTTTGAAACCATCATATCTAACTGAGATACTCGTTTCCTTATCCATTTATAAAAAACATTGTGGATAATGTTTTAGACATACTTGAATTTTAGCAGCTCCTTCCACCCCCAAACAGACGGACAAACAAAGGTTATCAATCACAGCTACAGGGAAAACTCAATTGGAAATAGTGTACCAGCAGCAACTGAAGCACATGCTTGATCTAATCCCACCATCCAAAATTCCTAGATACAGTTTCACTACTACAAAATCTACATTTAACAGCGTTGGTATTTATCAGCACTAAAAAAACTTTGATAAATGGCATCTTTATCAATGCTAAATAAATTTTTGATAAATTTATCCTTTTATCAGCGCTTTTTTAGCGATAATAAATAAAACCTTTATCATCACTTTATTTTTAACACTGATAAAGGGTATCCTTTATCATCACTTTTTTTAGCACTGATAAAGGGTACCCTTTATCAATTATTTATTTTTAACGCTGATAAATATTTATTTCATCGGTTCTTTTTTAGTGCTAATAAAGGTTCAAATAAATAAAATGATATAATTAAATAAATTAAAAATAAAGAATGATTTTGTTAAAAAAATATTACAAATTTTATTAATTAAATAATTATTGATAAAAATGAATAAATTGGTTATAAATTATAAAATATTAAACATTTTATTAATTATATAATTATGATAATTAATATTATTAAATTTTATACATTAAATATATAGATATATATGAATTTATATAAATATGATTTATATATTACAAAATATTTATGTTCTTTACATTAGATATTTATTAATAATGTTAAAAAAATATTTGTAAAAAAATATTTATAAATAAATATATTTATAAATGTACATTTACTATATTTATACAATTATATTAATTTATAATTATAAATAAATAAATATTTTTTTAAAATTATTTATATAATTATAAATAAATAATTATATATATTTAATTAATTATTAAATTTATAATAAATTTACTTAAATAATGAATATATTTACTATATTTATATTTATATATATTTATTAAATATATATATGAATAATTATATAAATATATATAATGATATAAATATTATTATTTTTTAAAAAAATCTATAATTATAAATAAATAATTATAAATTTATAATAAATATATTTAAAAAGGAATATATTTACTATATTTATATTTTTATATATTTATTAAGTATATATAAATATTTATAATTTTTTTATTTATAATTATAATTATAAATCCTTTATCATCGCTTAAGCGATAAATGCTGATAAAAACATCTTTATCAACACTTTTTTCACACTGATAAAGATGAGGCTTTATCATCGCTAAACAAAACATTGATAAAATGAATATTTATCAATGTTATAACTTTAGTGTTGATAAAGATTGATTTTATCAGTGCTTTTTTAGTGCTAATAAAAAATGACATTTATCCGCGCTTATAAAGGGTCCTTTTATCAACACTTATTACTTAAGTGCTGTTAAAAGTACTCTATCAGTACTTATTTCTAAGCACTAATAAAAGTGTCCTGATCTATTTAAAAAACCCTAACCATTTGTGAACCCGTCGTGATATCAAAAGATTTCCACGGAAGCTACTCATTATCGGCGCTCCTCCTTAGTGAATCGAAGAACGAATCACACCACTCAACTGCCTCGAGTTCCTCAAACATCTCATCCTACATTTAGTGTTTGATTGTATTTAGGGTTTTCAAAGAGGGTCTCAGATTTTCTTCAACCAAACAAGGTAGACCTTCTGATTTTCTTTTTGTATTTTTTGTTTTGTTTTTGATTTCTTCTTTGATGATGTCTTTATTTGTGGTCTGGTGATTGTATACTATTTTTTATTTTAGATTATGAACAGAATGATTTTTTTATGATCCATTATTTGATTAACTATTGATGTAAGGACCCTCTTGATATATAGAGTTCTTGGTTATATCTGACACTAAACCTTGGATTTATTCATTATTGTTTTACTACTATGTTTTATATGTTCTTACTAAGATAATTTTTTCTTATATGTATATAAATGTTTAGAAATTTTCATGTATATTCTTGTATATTGAGTACTGATTTGAGGCACATTGGTGTTTCCCTAATGATTATATATATGTTGACACCTTTCATGGACTCCTCAGTGGACATGCAGCTTCAGATGCTATTTTTTAGGAACCAAGTTAATGAAGTGTTGTATGTTTCTATATTGGTTATATGTATCATATGATCTAGTTCCTCTTAGAATTCACTATGGTCCTGAGTTTTCTTATGGAGCAGATTCAAAGGGGCCATCCCCAGTTAAGCACATGAGGTTTCATCACATCAAGCCTTCACTTTCTAAATCATTATGGTGCATTTATTTCATGTTATATTTGAATATCATATTTTTATCTATTTGATATTTCTTATAGAATATAAAGAGTTTTTATACATGACATTTATATGTGTCTATATAGCTATTACATCAATTATTTCCATGGTTGTTTTCCTAACAGGTATGCCTATATCGGGTAATGATGATTTTGGGTCTTCATGTCCATTTACCCTAAGGGTCATGTTAGAATTTTTTTCAACCTCTAGTACTAATTGTTTCTATTTTGGGGGGACCACCACCCATTTATGGTTTTTTACACCCAATGTTTAAACCACCCTTTAGTGACTTTGAGGTGTGTTAGAAGTCATACGATGATCTGACCTAGTGTTGTTTGGGTAATTCAGGCTAGGTTCATTACACTATCCATCTTTAGGTTTACACCTATAAAGTTTAGTGATAATATCATTTATTATCTACCTTTATCTTCCTCTCATAATCATATTCTTCAAGATGATTCAACATAGTGTATCCATCTAAGTCCATATCTTGTATCCTCAAATGAGATACATAACTAATAACATAATTCATCATAAATATGATGCATCCCCTATGTGCCTTCTATAGGCATCCTTCTCACTCTCACTCTCTCTATGTGGTTTATAATCAGGTATAAGAGATTCCATCAAATTTTACTTCTATTCTTGGTATAATATAATGTGTTAGTGTCTGTACTACTTCTATGAGTTTTTACTGGATATGAGATTCTCTTTCTCTAATTTAGATCATAAGTAAAGTGATGTAGTTGAGTAACTTTCCATTATCTAAAAAAATAAAATAATATTTATTACATTTTAATGATTACTTATTGCGATGTTATTAATGATTATATTATATCTCCTACTATTTTTTCAAATCCCAAAAACCCTTATCATTAGATTTAGAATATCTAAGCGCTTAGATATTCTAGTATAAATGATCCATATTTAACTTCATTGAAGTATTAATCCCCTTAAACCAAGATTTATTCCTTTCTTTCCAAATGCACCAAAATACTATAAAAGGAATGATATTTATCTCCCTTTTATCATTAGTGTTATTCCTCTATCCATGAAACCATTTATCTAGTTGATTGAATGAGATTTTATTATTCTTGTTTATCATATTTGAGTTTCTTATTACTCCTTAATTTCATATATTATATTTTCAATTGTTTATTGGATTTAAGAAAGATTTGATGTGGATTAATTATTTTCTTAAACTCAATTACCCGTTTTCTTCAACATACTGAAATTCATTGAAATAATCAAATGTTGAGTTTCCCTTATTAGAATAGTCTATAACTTTCAATTTTTATAATGAATATCTTATGTGTATTTATTTATATATTGTATATAATTAATATTTTATGAACCTAATAGGATGGATATGAACTGAAAATGGATGCATGTTAATCATTTGACAAATGAATATGAAGATGGCATTAAAGAGTTAATCAAGTTTGCAAGAGAGTATGCAGATGACCCTTCTAAAATCCTCTGTCTATGTTTATATTATTGTTATTCAAGACAAATTAGTCTGGAAGAGTTGGAAGAATATTTTATTTTTCACAGAATAGATCAAAGCTATAAATGTTGGAATAAACACAGGGAAAAAATAAATTTGGATATCAATTGGGATGATACTATGGTTTATGAATCATTTGATATGAATACCTTTTTAAAAGATGATGGAGATCGCATGGAATAAATGACAATGGAAATTGAAGAGACCCTTTGTGATTGTCCAAAGTTGTTTGAGGATTTAAATATTTGTTCCAAGAAATCATTTTATACCAATTGCACTAAATACACAACATTTCCACTTGTATTGAAGTTATATAATTTGAAAGTTGGAAGCGGATGGAGTGACACCAGATTTACAGAACTACTTGGTCTTCTGAAAGATACGCTACTAGAATAAAATGAACTACCATGCTGAACATATGATTCTAAATGAATATTAAGTTTAATGGGCTTGATCTCTAAAAAATACATGCTTGTCCAAATGATTGCATATTATTTCGCAAGGACCATGAATCACTCATAAAATTTCAGAAGTGTGGTGTAGATCGATACAAGAAAAATGAATCAAGTCCTTCAAAATATGTATGGTACTTTCCTATCATTCCACAGTTTAGAAGACTATATGGGTGTCAGGAAAACATGAGACAAATAACATGGAATACATATATAAGAATTAAATATGGAAACCTACATCATCCAGTAGATTCTCCTCAGTGGAAGAAAATTGATTGCATGTTTCCTGAATGTGGAGATGATCCAAGAATATTTCGTCTTGCGTTATCTACAGATGGAATAAATCCTTTTGGTATACATAGTAGTACTCACAATACATGGCTTTTCATGTTGGTAAATTATAACTTGACACCATGGTTATGTATGAATCACAAATACATTATGTTGCCTCTTCTTATATCTGGACCAAAGCAACCTGGTAATGATATTAATGTCTATTTGTCTCCATTGATCGAAGATCTAAAATTGATATGGGATACAGGTGTTACAATGTATGACACTCATAGAAGTGTAAAATTCACATTTAGGGTCATGTTGTATGGAATGATAAATGACTTTCCTTCTTGTGGAAATTTATCGGGCTATAGCATTAAATGAATGTTGGGATGTCCCATTTTTGAAAAATACACATACTCAGTTCATTTGAAACATTCCTCGAAGACTTTATTTTTAGTACATCAAAAATTTTTACCTCGACGACACAAATACTGATCATAGACAATAAAATTCTATGTGAATATAGAACAAGGTACAACACTCTCTCCAATAATGGGAAATCAACTATACAAAAAATTAAAAAATATTGACACTATTTTCATTAAACCATTTTCTAAAAACCTTAAAAAAACAGGTTGGAAGAAGAGGTCAATTTTATTTGAATTACCATATTGGAATTGTTTGTATGTCAGACATTTTATTGATTCCATGCATGTAGAAAAAAATTTATTTGATAGTGTTATTGGTACATTACTAAATGTTCCTAGAAAAATGAAAGATGGCATCAAGGATAGGTTGGACTTGATTGAAATGGGGATAAGGGAAGAGTTGGCACCAGTGAAGGGTAAAAGGTGGACTTTTCTTCCTCCAACAACATACACTCTATCCAGATAGAAAAAATTACAATTTTTCCTTTTCCTTAATAGTGTAAAAGTTCCATAGGGGTATTCATAAAATATCAAGAATGTCGTGTCAATGACTAATTTGAAGTTACAAGGACTAAAATCACATGACTATCATGTTTTGATTCAAGATTTAATGCCTGTTGTTTTTCATTGCATTATACCTCAAAATGCATGACATACATTAACAAGACTCTTATTTTTTTCAAATCTATATGTAGTAAATTTGTAGACCTAATTAAGTTTCCCATCATGAGTTAGGATATTACAGACATATTATGTGAATTAGAGATGTTCTTCCCACCATCATTCTTTGATATAATAATCCACCTGATGGTTCACTTGATCAGAGAGGTTTAACTATGTGGTCATGTCCATTACAGATGGATGTACCCCATTGAATGGTATATGAAGATTTTGAAATATTATGTCAAGAATCAAAGTTGTCCATAAGTTTTTATTGCAGAATGATATATTATTGAAGAAGATATTAAATTATGTACTGATTAACTATCATATGTTGAAATCATAGGTCTCCCAAAGTATCATTACAGTGAATGTCTTATGGGTGAAGGGATTTCTGGAAGATATGTTGTTACAATTTCCTTGATATATCAAGAGCAATCACATTCATATTGTTTTGAGTCAAAGTGTGTGTTTCAAGTTAAAAATGACATTTTAGTAAAAAATACAAGTGACGTACTCAAAATAGAGAAAACACATTCATATTGTTTCGATACTTTAAGAAAAAGATCCATAAGTGATTTTAGACATGAATGAATCAGCCACACCTTAATCTAATGCACAGTGTGACTAGTATGACTCCAAGTGTGTGTTTTTATTCAAAATTGACATCAATTTTAGTAAAAAATCCAACTGACCTACTCAAAAACAAGAAAACACATTCACATTGTTTAAAAACTTTAGAAAAATGATCCATAAGTCATTTTTGATGTGTAGTAATCATCCGTACCACAATCCAATACATAATGTGATTAGTATGAGTCAGAGTACGTGTTTCAATATTAAAATGACATTTTAGTAAAAAAAGAAAAGTGACATACTCAAAACCAAGAAAACACATTCATATTGTTTTTAAGGTTTAGGAAAACGATCCATATGTCATTTGGTACATGTAGGAATCATTCTCACCTCAATCCGATGCATGGTGTGATCAGTATGACTCAAAGTGTGTCTTTTTATTTAAAATTTTCATCAATTTTAGTAAAAAGGTTAAATAACCTACTCAAAACCGATTAAACACATTATCATTGTTTAAATACTTTAGTAAAATGATCCATAAGTCATTTTTAGGAATCATCCGCACCTCAATATAATACACAATATGATCGATATGAGTCAAAGTGTGTGTTTCAATTTTAAAATGAAATTTTAGTAAAAAAGACAAGTGACATACTCAAAACCAAAAAAAACATATTCAGATTGTTTTGAACCTTTATAAAAGTGATCCATAAGTCATTTGGGACATGTAGGAATCAGCTTCACCTCAATCCGACGTATGGTGTGACTAGTATGACTCAAAGTGAGCCTTTTTATTTAAAATTGTCATCAATTTTAGTAAAATGGACAACTATCCTACTCAAAACTAAGAAAACACATTCATATTGTTTTGATACTATATGAAAACAATACATAAGACATTTTTGATGTGTAGGAATCAATTGCACCTCAATCTGATACACTATGTGCCCAGTATGACTTAAAGTGTTTGTTAACAGTTTAAAATTGACATTATAGTTCAAAAAGTGTCACTCACTGAAAACTGATCAAAGGTGCTCAAATTTTTATTATAATTTAGGAAAATAATTCATAAGTCATTTTTGATGTTATGAATCAATTTCACATCAAACTGATACACGATGTGATCGGAATGAGTCAAAAGTGCGTATTTCCAGTTTAAAATGACATTTTAGTAAAAAAGATAACTGACGTACTCAAAACCAAGAAAAAAATTCAGATTATTTTGATACTTTTGGAAAATAATCCACAAGTCATTTGAGATATGTTGGAAGTAGTCGTACCTCAATCTGATGTGCGGTGTGACCGGTATGACTCTAAGTGCATCTTTTTATTTAAAATTGGCATCAATTTTAGTAAAATTGACATTTTTTGTTAATTTATTTCTTTACATTATTACTAACATAATAATTGTTTTCTTATACAAGTGAGTGATTTTTCTCGAGAAAGGGTGTTTTGTTTGTAAATTACATGAGTTGGGTCAAGATTAAAATATAAAGGGACATTGTTGTTTTTAAATGTATGTAATAATTTGTATTTACGTAATTATATAAACCAACGTTTGAAATGTTTATAATATATTTTTTTTCTTGTTTTTATGTTGTAAATTTTATTTCATTTAATTCCTATATTGGTACTTATTTTTGTTGATATACGGTGTGTTACTAGTGTTATGGTATGTTGTTACAGCACATTACAGTGGTGCTGCAGTGTACTGTTACAACACACTACAGTATGGCCCTTTATTAATGATTTTAAAAGAACTGATAAAAGGTACTATATCAACACTTTTATAAGCACAAATAAAGGTATGCTTTATCATTTGTAGCATCACTGACCCAAACAGCCACCTGAACAGTGCTAACGGGTTGGGTGCCACTAGCCTTAGACGCACCTCCCCGAATGCCAAAGGCTGCCAACTAGCAGTGAGGATGTAAACAGGTATATCGGGGAGGCTATACCCTCTGGGAATAGATAATATACTAGTCTGGGTGTAATAAGATAACATTCAGTGGAAATAAATGACTCATCAAACTCGAACCAGACCCCATAGTGAAAGTGATAAATAAACAGAAACAACAATGGAAAGTAAACAGAACAGCATGCCAGCAAATCATTTATAGCCACTCAAAACAAAACAAACAAAGCATGCATTCCATGTCAGGTCATATATGTCAATATAAAAAAGGCCACCCATGGCTAACCACTATACCTACAAAGAAAATAAGCATGTTGAAACTAAATGAATACTGAATAAAAGTAAAACTCCCACTAGGCATGACCTCAAGGTCCATGCCAATCTCTATACCAAACAGTACTATGATCCAGATCTTGAATCTGAACCTTTACCTATACGTAAAAATATAAAGTCTACATGCATCCCGAAGGGCCTATGAAAGGTGTGGGATGAATCTTAGTAGGATAACACCCAATGGTGCATACCTAGTATAAGTGTTTAAGCATATATTCATCTCTAAGTAAAGTAAACAGTACAATGTAATAAATAAAGACAACCACCACTGGATCTTAGGAGCCACCAGGGAGTGTCACCTACTTCAGCCAACGCGGGAATCTCAAAATCAAAGAGAGTCCTTGGATCATATCCCAAGGTACCCTTGTAGTCACAAAGTCTTGATGAACCCTCAGGTTCTACCTCAATCATATAGCCTAACACCATGTGCCTCCTCACACCTCGTGTCTCAAAGTACTGACGTCCCGAAAGAACACCCAACAATAGCATCCCGGTCTCATAGACCACTGCTCAAAAGCACACGTTGGCCCATGGCATGATATTTGGAGGAACAGTGATGTCTATACTCAAATAAATATCTAGTCTCATGGCCTTAAGCATGGAGAACCTCAGCCCCCCAACTTGATAGCCTCATCGCTATCAACTGAAGGCTCCTCACCTTCCATGTGGATTTCTATAGCAAGCACCCCAAAATTATAAATACCTAATCCACAACTATCAGGGGCCTCTACCTACATGAGTGTTCAAAACCACCTCATCACAGAGTCAACCTGTGTGCACATGACTCAATCAGCACTTTGGCCATCACGGGTGAGTGGAAATCACCAAGTAAGAACCTAAGCCACACCATCTCTGGCACCTCCTTCCCCTGTGACTGTGTCACTCAAATTCTATGGCCATGCCATCCAATTATCTTGGTTTATACCCAACCTAACAGTCACACTGCCTCAAACTGACATCTACAATGCCCAATCCTATGGTCAAAACCACTCAAGAAAATTTGTGTCAATCCCAAACAGTGATCAACATCACTCAATCCTGATGGCCATGCCATCCCAAACTTATCTTGGGCCACACCTGTTCTAACCCCTTGATTCTCATCTCATACAATTCAAGAAATTACATATATACAATTTTAACAGCACATTTTAAATAAGCAATTCAATTTAAACAATTGAATTTCATATCTTAACAATCAACATAATTTAGCATGGAGATCTTGAATGCCTCAAAATTGAATAACCAGCTCAATTCAATTTAAAACAAAAAAAATAATTGAATTAAACACCCCTAGATAAACAACCCATGGAGCGACGACCTCTAACCCGACCTCGCTCGCATAACCAAGGTAAGGGAATGCCCAACGGCATCCCACAAGGCATACAGCCAATTCAACATGAAGCAAAACGGGTCTCACTAAAAATCCATTATTTCACTAAAAATCCAAAACCCCCCAAAAGTATTCAAAAAATAAAAACAAGGTATGCACCACCTACCTTAGACTCATAGGTGTAGGCACATCTGATATCGAAGTCCAATTCGAAGTGGATCGATGTAGATATGAGTTTCCGTCTTAAACCCTGAAATTGGTTCGTAGGGAAACAATAGTATGTAAGGTGATAGATCAAGAAAGAGTAAGGGTGCACGGGGTTAGCCTTACTATGGCGATCCCATAGCTTCTGATGGATTGAAGAACAGAGGTCGGACAGAGAGATGGGATCGAATTCAGTGGAAGAGAGGAGTAGGATTCCTCCTGCTATGCGCGTGGTAAGGGAGAAGAAAGAGGGAGAGGAGGAAAGAAAAAGAAAAAAAAATATCCAGCACTGGTCGCACGGTTTACCTGTATGGTTTTCCATACCATGTGAAAACCATGCGACAGCCCTCTGCAATTCTGTAGAGGTGGTCGCACAGCTGTGCGCCATGACTCACACGGTTTCCCTAAACAGTGTGCCTACACCAGTTTTCCAAAAACTAGGCCTTCAGGACTCTGATGCTTATGAAACCCTTCCGAACACCTAAGGCACTCTCCTAGCCTCTAAAATAACCCAAAAACACCATTTAAGGCCATCAAAACTCTCATAATTTAGTTTTGATCAATGAAACAAAAAGTACCATCACCACTAGTTGAAAAGTTTAAACTCGGTGGGGATTTTGACCCGTTCCAAAAACTCGGGTCGTTACAATCTCTTCACCTTAACATAGCTCATCCCCAAGCTATCAAACAAAACCCAGAGATGGTTCTGAACACACACATCTGAGTACAAAGAACCCGGACTACCCTGGTATCAAGGGTTCTATCCAAATTCATCAAGGGGCTCCCCACCTTAGTAATTTCCTAACTCGGTCCATCCCGACCCAAAGCTCAAGTCAGTAAAAGGTCCATCGACCTATTTCCGAACCCATAGTCCTCTCGTGATGCATCGTCGCCCCTGCACCTCATCAGGTGATCCTGCGTCGCTCCCGGCACCCAATCATATCCCAAACCGCATTGATTCCTGCCTCGACCTCATGGTACCCATGGCACAACAAGGTGTCGCATCCCATAGATACTCAAAATAAACTCAATGACTTACACCTCAATCACAACCCACATCCTCTATGCCCCAATGCCCAAGGCACCTCATGTAACATGCATCCCTCAAATGCCCTGATGCCTAAGCACCTCAAAACATGCATCCAACGATTCTCCTGATGCTAAACACCTCATATATATATATATATATATATTCATGAACACCAGATATTTCCAACCCACTAACCAGCACCTAGTCATTCCATATACAACCTATGCACCTCATGCACTCAAAACAGACATGCCTCAGTAGGCCATGCCAAACAAAAGAAAAAACAAACTACAAACATGCTTGTGGCGTACCTCTGACCTTTGTCGGCTCTCCAGCCTGCTCAGCCCCTGGCAGATCCACAGTGTGCACCTGGCCTAACACACGACTTCCTGAAGCTTGTCCTACCTATGGTGTTGCACCAGAAACTAGACACTAACCCCATGAATGGGTATCACTGTCTCTACCACATCCTCTATGTGTAGCTAAACCTTGGGTACCCTCAACAAGTATTGATCCTGAATCGATCTCTAAAGCTTATGCCTGCCTCGGTCCCTGCATGCCAACTGTCTGAGAAGGCTTCCTGAAGAACCTATCAAGATTACCAACCTATCCACATGCTCTACACTCCTTTGGAGGCCACTCACACTGAGTCCGAACATGCCCCAGTTTCCCACACTGAAATAAAGCCATCATTGAGCTACCACGAGGTGGTCTAGCTAGGTCCTTAGCCTGACCGCCCTACTGGAACTCATCCCAACCTCATTTCCTACCATCTGAACCATCACCTGAAGTCACCTACCAGCTCAAACAAGAATTTTCTATCAGGATACCCTCAGCTATGAGTGTCATCTCCACTGAGAATGAGGCCAACCTAAAGATTTTTACATACACTCGTATGGTGTTCCATAATCCATCTTCGAAGTGCCTCACCCTCGAGGTGTCATCTCTTACCATACTTGGTGCAAAGAAAGACAACTCAATGAAAGTAGTTGCATATTCCATGATGGACATGTCACCCTTCTAAAGGATCATGAACTCTCGATCTCTCTCCACCCTCAACATCTCAGGGAAAAAGTGCTTGAAGAACCTTTCATCGAAGTCCTTCCATTCCACACCCTCGTGTTTGTGAGCCTAAACCTTCATATCCCACCAACGCTTAATTGATCCTCTGATCATATATGTTGCTAACTTGACCCTCCTCCCCTGAGGAATCTTTAGCTGATTGAAGATCATCTTCATGCTCTCTATCTAGTTCTCAGCCGCCTACTATAAGGACCCAGCCTTATTACATTACATAATCTTAAATTTAGTCAATAAATCACTTCATTTCACATTGAGGATCATTTCAAGTTTATAGGTTTAGATAATTGGGACATAATACATTCACAACATTACACCTTAATACATAGTGGATACTATAAAAACGATATTCATTTCTTCCCAAATATAAAACTTTTCAAGATAAAACATGATTCTTTGAAAATTCTTCAAACATTTAACTTAGATTCCTTCTTTGTCTTACACATCCTTATAACCTGTGAAAATCATTTAAAAACTTTGGATGAGCACAAAAATCTCAGTAAGGGTTATAAAAAGAAGGAAAGAACACATTAGTCCAAGAATACTTGTAACGTATGAAATCATTTTCAAAAGACATACTTGTCACCCATATATACTTACTTTGTGAAACATGATATTTCCTAAAGATACCCACAAATATAATAACATAAATAGAACCATAATGGTATCTTGGAGAATTACTTACATAATCTTGTAACCCTCTCGGCTATCTTATAATTTGTAACCCCCACAGCTACCATACAATTTGTGTAACCATCACAGTTACACTTGGAGTAACCATACGGCCAACCCCCAAATTACACATACCCAATGAATTGGAGAGAGATATAGGTCTCAACCTTCATAATAAACAATTAACAAGAACTATAACACAATCATACTACATGATTAATTTCATAAAAACATTTATTTTGAATTTTGTAAAATATAATTTTAAAAGAGGATTTTAAAAGAAAAGGGGAGATAACCTTTACTACTTCGATGGTTTTGGGAGTGAATCCATTACACTATACTATTCTTGGAATATACCCTAGAATACTAAGGAAATGATTTTTTTGTGCAACATTATAATCTTTATAAGATATTTGATCACAATTTCTACTACATTGATACATAATTGGTATTATAAACCTATTTATTTTTATAACGTGCATCAAATTTCCTTATAAATATCATATAATTGAAGAGATAATAGAGTGGATGGAATATATATATATACACTATAAATACACATAATTAATCATAATATAAACAAATTTCATCAAACAAAAAATTTTAATACCATGTGAACAATGGAGTAGAAGGTTAACCCAAAGAATGGAAATTGGGTTAAGAATTCCCTTACCACGGGTTTTTCTTACTTAAAACTCGTTTAAAACTCTAGTATAATGGTTAAAATAGTGTTATTAATATCTTACATAAAAATATTAATCTTTATAATACCTTATATGTCCATTTCATTACATCATTTTACCCTTTAATTGTTAGTATTTTGTTCCTTGCATTGTTTTGGGTGCGTTCTTTACATGATTTCCATGATCGGTTCATGATAGATATTCTTGTCGATTGGAAGTGAAACTCCAGAATTGGAATGGATTGGTATTTAAATATTTTAAGAATCATAAATTATACCATTTATCATTTTGAATTATGACATTAGGATGATTCATTAGTTAAAACATTATTGATATTTGTTTAGGTCATTTTGGCAATTCTTCAATCGTAAAGAACTCATTTTGTTTTATAAATTAATAAAATGTGTAAAAAATGATTATAGAACCTTATATAAGATATAATACATAAATTATAATCTATTTCAACCATAAAAAATGGTTTCATGACCAGTCTTTAAGGAAGTAAAAGAAATTGAAATCACATCGTCTGTGATGTCGGTAAATCGACACATCACGGACAGTGTTTTAATTTCTTGAATAAGTGGAAGAGAAGAATAAGTATAATGGTGAGTCTTCCATAAACATGTTGAAATCTATAATATGTATGATATTGTATCATTCATGCCTCTTGGATAAGGGGAGGTGATGAAAGAAGAATAATAGAAAAGAAAATGAAAAGAAAAGAAAGAAAACAAAAAAGGATGTTTACCTCTTGATCTCTTCTCCTTGAGATTCCTCTTAAGGCCTTTGGTTTTGGCCTTTTGGTGAGACCAGAAGCTCTAGGATGTGGGGAAGATCCTTGAGAGGAATATTGGGAAGAAATTAGGTAAGACTCATGTCTTGAGAGGTGTGGGAGGAAGAGGGGAATGAGGGTGGTATTTATAGTGGAGGAGAGGAGGTATTTTACATTATTTTAATCATTATTATAATATTTTTGCTCAAGACTATGAATAGTCTTAATTCATGTGACCCCAAATAGTAATAATGGCATGTGAGTTTGAACCAAGTGAGATTACATCACTTATGATGTCATAAATAGTTTATTTAACTGATAATTTGAATATACAGTATTTTACCATATTTCACTATTCATCAAAAATTCAAAAAAATCAGAAAAATCCCAAAAATTCACCCTAACCATTTTTCGATGTGTAAAATTAAAAAATGAACTCCATTTTTTGAAAATAATTTTCTAAATATTATTAATTTATTTTTTAAATAAAATCATACTTTATTTAAAAAATATCAATTTTAAATCTATAATTGCTTTTATATCACATTGAAAAATTAACCAAGATGTCATTATCTTAAATCCTTAATAAAATAAATTAATAATACAATTTACTATTCATTATGGGCATATTACTATTCATATTACTATTCATAAGGGTGTGTTGCTATCCACCAAAAAATCAAGTTGGTTCCATTAGACTCTAAATAACTTACTGAACACAATTATAGATGTCTATTTTTTGAAATTCAAAACATAGAAGCGGAAAAATTATGTTTAAAGGCTAGTTATAAATATATACTTAAAACAAAGTTTCATGCATTTCAATTTTATTTTTGAAACCTTGGGGTGTTGCACCTACTGACCACCCTCACCCTGAAAAAGCAGCGAGTGCTGCGACTAGAACTTCCGCGTCAGATATTCCATCGATGTCTCTGCTCCCTGAGCACCTCTATCGATCCCCTACAAGAAAGGTACCAGACTGGATTGGAGCTACTCGTCGAGCCATGGCCCGAACGCTATCAAACCTGGCAACTACCCTATTTGCACTAGATCCTGAACCTGATCATGTCCCTGAGCTTGTACCTGGGGCTCATATTCTTCCTAATCCTCAGGGGTCTAAACCTGATCGTGCTCCTGTGGCACTATACCATCACCCACCTGACGCTCCATCTAAGCCGTATAGGAGGAACCCGTTGAATACCATCAAATGGTCATACAGCCCATATATATCACAATATATAACATAGATAGGGAAAGTAGTTAAAGGCGGCTTATAACAACTACCCTTACTCTCCCCCGTCATAACCATGCCCACAGTATCCCGGCCCCATGGCCTCCTTACCCGCCCTCAACAAATCCAAGTATCAAAAAATCTCTAAGCCATGCCCAACCTCACAACCATGTTGCCTCAAACTGATAACCTATTCACCCAATCCTAGTGATCAAAATCACCTTATCCATAATACCTACCTGCTTCTATACGAGCCATACCCATTCACATGCCATATGCAATTCTATAAATATAAATCATGGCATATCACATTGCATAAAACAATCAATTCTATCACATAATGGTATTTCACCTTTTTCACATGGCAATTGACATATATCACATGGCATTATCACTTCATAAGTCATATGTGCATATATGAAATTGAAATACCCTAAAAATGTGCCTATCAAAAGCCAACAACAATGCCTTACCTTACCGGGCCAAGGTCCAATTTTTCCTTACCGCACTAGGTCAAGGGTCACATATCACAACCAATAATCATCACAAACCAAGTGAGCCACCAATATGAAAATCATATAAACTGTAATATGAGCAAAAGAAAAACAGCATAACCCACCCAAGGTGACTCAAACCATCCGTCGTACATGGGGTTGCAGGCACACAAGCATGAGTTCTAAATCTAATTCGACAACAACCTATCTCCAGTATATCATAACCCCAAATAGAAATACCAAGAAATGAGGTAAAAGAACCCGCCTCTGATACCACTTATAGCATCCCTGACCCGAATAGCCACTTGAACAGTGCTAACGAGCCGGGTTCCATTGGCCTTAGGCACACCTCCCTGAATGCCAAAGGCTACCAACTAGTAGTGAGGTTGTAAACAGGTATAGTGGGGAGGCTATACCCTCTGGGAATAGATAATATACTGGTCCGAGCATAATAAGATAACATGCATTGGAAATAAATGACTCAGCGGACTCGAACCAAACCCGCATAGCGGAATCGATAAATAAACAGAAGCAGCAACAGAAAGTAAACAAAACAGTATGCCAACAAATCACTTGTAGTCACTCAAAACAAAGTAAGAAAATCATGCATTCCATTTCAGGTCATACATGTCAATATATAAAAGGTAATCCATGGATAACTATTGTAGCTACATAAAATATAAGCATGTTGAAACTAAAGGAAGACTAAACAAAATTAAAACTCCATCTATGCATGACCTCAAGGTCCATGCCAATCTCCATGCCAAATAGTACTACGATCCAGCTCTTGAAGCTAACCCTTTACCTATATGTAAAACCATAAAGTCTGCACAAGTCCAGAAGGGCCCATGCAGGGTGTGAGATGAATCTCAGTAGGATACCACCCAATGGTGCGTACCTAGTATAAGTGTTTAAGTGGATATGCATCTCTAAGTAAAGTAAACAATACGATGCAATAAATAAACACAGCCACCACTGGTGCTCAGTAGCCACTAGGGAGTGCCACCTGTTTCAGCCAATGCTGGAATCTCAGAAGCAAAGAGAGTCCTTGAACCATGGCCCAAGGTACCCCTATAATCACAAAGACCTAGTGAACCATCAGGTTCCACCTCAATCATATATCCCGACACCATGTGCCTCCTGACACCTCATGTCTCAAAGTACCAACATCCCAAAGGCACTCCCAACAATAATATCCCAGTCTCACGAACCCCTGCTCGAAAGCTCACGTCATCCCATGGAATGACATCTAGAGGAATAACGATGTATGTCCTCAAATAAACATTCAGGCTCATGGCCTCAACCACGGAGAGCCTCAGCCCCCAACCTGATAGCCTCATCACTATCAACCAAAGGCTCCTCACCTTCCATGTGCCTTTCTACGACAAGCACCCCCAAATCATAAATACATAAGCTGTAACTATCGGGGGCCTCTACCCTCACGAGTGGTCAAAACCACCTCATCACGAAGTCAACCTGTGTGCACACAACTCAATCAGCGCTTTGGCCATCACGGGTGAACGACAGTCACCAAGTAAGAACCTAAGCCACACCATATCTGGCACCTTGTGCCCCTGCGACCATGTCGCTCAAATCCGATGGTCATGCCATCCAAGTATCTCGGGCCATGTCCAACCTGACAGTCACACTGCCTCAAACTGACGTCCACAACGCTCGATCTTATGGTCAAAACCACTCAAGAAAATCCGGGCGAAGCCCAACCAGTGATCAACATCACTCAATCCCAATGGCCATGCCATCCCAACCTCATCTCGGTCCATTCCCATCCCAACCCCTTGGGTCCCATCACATGCAATTCAAGCAATTACATATATAAAATTTTAACAGCACATTTTAAACAAGCAATTCAATTTAGATGATTGAATTGCATATCTTAACAATCATCATAATTTAACATGGAGGTCTTGAATGCCTCAGAATTGAATAACCAACTCAATTCAATTTAAAAAACAATTTAATTGAATTAAACACCCCCGAATAAACAACCCATGGAGTGATGACCTCTAACCCGGCCTTGCTCGCATAACCAAGGTAAGGGAATGCCCAACGGCATCCCACAAGGAATACGGTCAATTCAATATGAAGCAGTAGGGGTCTCGCTCAAAACCCGCTGTTGCACTAAAAAGATGCAACCCCCAAAAGTTCGTGAAAACTCAAAATAAGGTATGTGCCACCTACCTTAGACTCGTAGGCATAGGCACGTCCGATATCAAAGTCCAATTTGAAGTGGATCGATGTAGATCTCAGTTTCCGTCTTAAACCCTGAAATTGGTTTGGAGGGAAACAGTGGTTCATAAGGCGACATATCAAGAAAGAGGAAGGGTGTGTGGGGTTAGCCTTACTGAGGAGATCCCATAGCTTCTGACGGATCAAAGAAAGGAGGTTGGACAGAGAGACGGGATCAAATCCAGTGGAAGGGAGGAGGAGGAGGCTTCCTCCTACTGTGCGAACGACAAGGGAGAAGAAAGAGGGAGAGGAAAAAAGAAAAAGGAAATGGAAAGAAAAATTAAAATTAAAATAAAATTACCCAGCACTTGCTACACAGTTTACCCACACGGTTTGCCAAACTGTGCGGCAACCGTGCGGAATTAGCTGCCTAAGAACCCAGGCCTGCACGGCCACCCCACACGGTTTTTCATACCGTGTGCAAATCGTGCGACAATCCTCTGCAATTCTGCGGAGGTGGTCGCACGGTTGTGCACCATGACTCACACAGTTTCCCTAAATCGTGTGCCCACACCAGTTTTCCAAAAACTAGGCCTTCGGGCCTCCAACGCTCCTGAAACCCTTCCGAACACCCGAGGACTCTTCTCGCCTCCAAACTAACCCAAAAAACACCATTTAAGGCCATTGAAACTCTTGGAATTCAGTTCTGATCAACAAAACAAAAAAAATATCATCGCCAATAGTTGAAAATTTTAAACTGGGTGGGGATTTTGACCCGTTCCAAAAACCTGGGTCGTTACATCAGCACTTTTATAAGCATTGATAAAAGACTCTTTATCGGCGCTTTTATAAGCAGTGATAAATGGTTCTTTTATCAGTTCTTTTTTAGCGCTGATAAAAGTCACATTTATCAGCGCTTTTTCAGCACTGATAAAGACCAGGGCTTTTAACCTCGCTCATGTAGTCAGTGCTTTTCTAGCGTTGATAAAGGCCATTTTTAGCGCTGTTAAAGGCCGGTTTTGTAGTAGTGTGTAATTGTTGATCATATGGCCTCTCGCATTGATGATGTCCAAGCTGAAGTGGTTCGTAAAATTGAAGACTCAAATGCAAGGTACAAAGTGGTGGCTAATAGGAAATGGAGGCAAGCTATTTTTAAAGAGGGGGATCTCGTCGTGGTTCACATTTGAAAGGAACGGTTCTCAGTTGGCGCCCACAATAAGTTGAAGCCAAAGAATATCGACCCTTGCAAAATCCTGTAACATCTCAATGATAATGCTTACACGGTGGAACTTCTGAAAGGATGAGAGATCTCTTTGACATTTAATGTAGCTGACTTGAACTTCTTCGATTTAGAGGAACCGCTTTATCTTCTTTTAGACTCGAGGTCGAGTCCTTTCCAAGCATAGTTATTTACGACTCATGGAGCACAATGGCGATAAGGGCCTCCAATGCAAAATCGCATTGCACGGCGCACGATGCGTGACAATATTAACTTGCAGCGCACAAAGAGCATATAATAGGTCGATTACATCTGTCATCGCAGAACACAACATAAGTAAGAAAATCAGTGTAAACATGCAGGCTTTGATCATGGGAAGGATAACGAGAAGGTGAAAGGGTTTGGGGTTTTGCTCAATCGTGACACTCAATCGATGCATCGCACAAAGTCGGAAGAGGAAGAAGGGGCATTGCTTCACTTGCAACAATGTGTTTTTAATAAAGTATTTTAATATGGTTGGATTAGCCAGTTAAAAAAATGTGCAAAAAAACAAAAACAAAAAAATGGTGTAATATCACGCACAACGTCACACTACGTCACGACACAACATAGCGCACATCACAACGTGCCATTCCAACTAGGCAATTGCACAAGCGTTGCGTGGCACAATGGTCCATGGCGCTTGCCATGACGCATTGGCGCGCCATGGCACACGTCGTTAATAACTATGTTTCCAAGTATGGAGGACTGATGCAACGCCTGTCTGAGGCAACTCCCCGTGTGGGGCATTTTATTTCTTTTTATTTTGTTAATGACTGTTTTCCCCAACTTACGATGTTATTTTAAGGGTGGATCAGTATTTTATTTGTTTTAGGGTTTGAGTCTATTAATAGATGGTTCACAGTCAGTTGTATTTTGTTTTTCCATATTGATAGAATTCCTGAGAACATTCTCTCTATTTTGGGTGTTATCCTTGTGTTCCTTCCAAGTTCCTCATGCAAGGACTCGTTTATCCCTGTTGTGCTGCATTAAAGATAAATCCAATACCATGCAAGAAAGTTTCAGAATTTTAACAAGACATGAAGGTTCAGGTAGCGATTCAAAACGCTTTGCAGACATGGGGCAGATACGGGAAGGGGCAAGCTTAAAAATTTTGACTGTTAAGAGAGCGAGCATATGAGGGTTGAGCCCATGCAAATGCGGGCAAAGGATGGGCCCGATTTAAAAAATAATAAATTTTTTACAATATATGTTTATTTTAACATATTAGTTTTTTAACAAAAAAATCACGATCAGACAATCACATATGATTTTTCACCGTAATGGCCATATTAATTCACCATTTATTCGTATGTGAATTTTAAATATGTCTATATCTATTATTTTAAATAAATCTATATTTATTGGTGGTGGGGTGGTTAGGGTTTGGGGGGTGAAGGGCAGGTCGCGGGGTCAATTTTTGGAAACTGCGTATTTATTACAATTTATTTCCTTGCATTGTGTTCTGTAGTGATGGATGTAATCGGGCTTCTATAATAATTATTAACCATACTCACATGATGTGTCATCCCATCTCTCGAAAAATAGAATTCATCTATCTTGCACACAGTTTCAATGCTAAAATAGTTATTTTAAACATAATATTATTTGGAGTCAATTTATTATTATTGTTATTTTATTTTATTTTACTACGAAAAAAACAGAAAGGATCAGCTCCCTCACAGGAACCCTAATCGCCTCCTCTGAAACTGATCGTCGCCTAAAGAATCGTTCGTTTGTAGCTCTGATCGTTCGTGTCACCATGCCACTGATACCCTTATTCGTAGCCCCTCACAGACCACTCTATTGCTCTTCATCACAATGGTTAATCATCACATCAGCGTTGTCACATGCCACCATCAACCCGTCGAGAACGCTCCACCCCAAACCCCTAAAATTCCAACTATGGTTGATTCATACTTCACCCTACAACTACCGTCATGAATGAGAGAAAATACAATATTTAAAGGAGTATAATTAATAATTTTTTTTTTAAATGTGATCAAGCCCACAGGGTACTCGACCTATGCAGGTCGGGACAGACTTTTTTTGTTCACATTGTATGCACGCTTTTGCGAACAGACCCACGTGAACTTGGCTCGCCCTATCTGTTTTGCATTACAAGGTTCGTCAACTCATAGAACAGAACACAGAACAGTATATTGCATCTAATATATGAAAGTGCTAAACCGCAGAGATCAAGGTTTACATTATAAAAAATCATTATTGCAATAATGGTTCAATTTATTTAGCACAAAACTTATATTCAACCCGAATTTCACAAAACGCCTGAAGAAAGGTGAGACCACCAACAATAAACATCATTTGAATCAAATAAAAACTCAAATGTTCCCATACTTAAATTAGATTTTTATACTATGTATATATATTATTGTTATAATATTTTTATACAAGTTATATATATATACACACACACTATGTATATGTACGTGTGCAGGTGGTCGTGGGTGTGTGCACGCATGCATACAAGTATATACACACATATTTCACATTATTTAAGCATCACATGTACTTTGAAAAAATTAACATTACATTATTTAAGCATCACATGTACTTGGAAAAAATTAACATTATAAATCAAGTTACAGCGTACTGAATGACAGTTATTCTAGTACTTTTCGACTCTTCATATATGTTGCAACTAAGGTCTGTTGGATCCCAAAACATTTAGGAATTCCTACAAACAACCCTCCGAAAGCGCCTCACCATCACGAGTCAATGTCATGAACATCATAAAATAACTTCCATAAAAAGATTCTATGTTTAAAATATCATTTAAGAAACTTCAAATTGTCCAAAAAAGATGACGCTTGTTCTTAACGTTTGTGTAGGAAAACAGTTTGCCATCATAAATATCTAAACACTAATATACTCGAAAGATTCAATAAATATCCAACAAAAGATAAAACCATGGAAGCTGGTCTCCAGTGAAATTTTGTACTAGAGAGAATTTTGACCCAAACAGGTCAGTAGAAAAATGATATCAAACCAATGCCAACTCCAAGAGAATCTGTGAATGCATACAACAAATATGTACAAACAGCACTGCACATTCATGTTTCTCTTCCACAGCCAAATCCAAATCAAGAAATGAACACCTTCACTACATCTGAATACCTGCACTCCAAACCTGTCCTCGGGCACCTTATCTTCCCCTCATTTCTCCTCGCCATTTCTTCTAGAGCCTGTAACACAAACCAAATCTTCATCATTCAAAAGTGAAAACATAAAACATTTTTCCAAAACCAATAGCAGCCTTAACATTTTAGAGCAGGAAAAAAAAAAGAATAAATGGGAATGAAATCTCTGTTACAAATAGAGAAGGGGTACCTTGGTACTATAGACATAGCCATTGGGCAGGACTAGTGGCGGGTTATCTGTGTCCATTAGTTCTTTTGTGATGTAGCAAACAAGCTTCGAGTGATGCTGCTTCGCAAACGGCAATGGCAGTGCAAGCTTCCGAAAGCTCTCTTGTGACAGTGGATCATCTTTAGGGCAATCGTCATCATAGCAATATCTAAAATCAGTCAAAGGTAGCAGCAGACTTGCCTGATTTCTACGAACAGTAGTTCAATGCAAAGGCTTGAACGCGAGCAAGTCACAAAAATTACATGGAAGATAGAAAGACCCGTTAGGGTTTCCCAAACTCTGTCACCATGTTACAATCACGATACCATCAAGCCATGGCTCTTGAATGAGACTGAGATCCTTCGTTTATAGAACAAATGGAGATACAGAAAATATGAGAAAATTCAAAGAGAAGCAAACTAGTGACAGAAAAAGGATACGGAGTTTTCAGAGCAGACAAGCCCGCTTGAATATATATATTTAGCAAAGGCTCAAGAGTCATCCCATATAACCTGAAGAATTCCTGCTTGAATTGCTCTATCAGAAAATCCCATTGCTTTGGTTCAAACAATACCTGCATGCCACAACAAAACATATCAAGCTCCATAACTGAAAACAAACTTAATATCAAGGAAAAGTGCAACACTGAAGGCAGTTTATGCTAATAGAAACTGTTACACATCTAGTATGTGGGTCTATCTACATTCATTCTGATAGGTATATGTGGGGCTGTGTAAAAGGAATGGCCAGGGGAAGTATTGTAATTCTCTGAGGGTTTGTTGGGATAGCTGGAGTTATTGGGAAGTGGTTAAAGGGGAAATATTCTGTGGGGCCCAAGTTGTTAAAGGGGGAATGGAAAGAGCTTATAAAAGGGGGAAAGGGTAACTCCACAGGAGGGAGGATTCTGTTTGAGGTTCGGCTGAAGGCTTGGGCGGGAGCAGCCTGGGGACTCTTGAGTATCTCTTCTTTACTCTACTCTTCTCCTACTTCTACATCTCATTCCTCCTCCCACCTGTAATTCTGCTCTTATTTTTCTCTGGTTATACAAAAAGAAGCTTGTTCCAGTGGCACTCCTGGTGCAAGGTTTCAATCTATTGGTCCGGACCTGTGCAAGGTTTCAATCAATTGGCCGGACCTGCCGGAAAATTCTTCCGGAGGAGGCATGCTGCTGGATTCCACTCGTGCAGGAGGAGGCGCGCTGCCAGGAAACTTCATTCTCAGCATCCACTACAAAAAGGGAATGGTGATGGAGACGCGGTTTCAAGCTCGTCTCAAAGGTGTCGAACAGCAGATTGGGAATCTCGATTTGAAGCTAGACTCTGTCATCTCCCCAACTTGACGTCGACAATGGAAAGTCTCACCGCGATGCAACAGTCCTGGGAGCAAGCATGTCAAACACAAGCTGAACACGGGTGACATGAGTGAGCCAAGTTCCAGAAGGAACAATCGCAAGACTTGCCGAATTCCGCAATGACATCTCAGGCCTGGTGCACCGCTTGGAGAAGCAGTTGTTGCAGGGGAAGACGCAGCCGTCGAAGATCACGGAGGAGTCCGGAACACGTCCAGTTGGGATTCCCAGATACGGCTCAAACGGCATGAGATGCAGTTTGGACACCGACTGCACCAGCCTTCGTCCACGATCAGGCGTCGTACGTCAGACAAATTGAATTAACAACATTCAATGGATTGGATCCG
The DNA here is from genome assembly GCA_963277665.1 of Viscum album. NCBI lineage: Eukaryota > Viridiplantae > Streptophyta > Magnoliopsida > Santalales > Viscaceae > Viscum > Viscum album. The sequence goes on along the minus strand of OY728157.1, from coordinate 35,073,043 downwards.
CATGGATGAATTACTCAGGCAGAATTATACCTCCACTTCCATCAAACTCCGGAAAAATCAAAGGTACCACGTACTCGGGTTTGTATGGAGGGTAACGCTAGATACTGGTTTTCCATTGTGATGGAGGTCCATTCAGATTCATCTTGGTCAGCGTTTAAAGAACTTGTGGAGCACTTTAATGAATTGGAAATTCAACATCCACCAGAGGGGATAGCAATACAGCAGAGGGGAGAACAACACAGGAAGTCACCCTAAAAGGTTGTAGGGAGCCACTGGTTTCCCCCATCAGTAGCATAAGGTTTCCCCCACAGGTTGCTAAATCTGGTGAAGGACCTGCCCATACCAATACAACAACTGAAGGGTGCTGGTATAGCTGGAAGCGTTTTCGCCAGTGAGGATGGGGAAGTGCTGGAGGAGGTGGAAAATGTGCATAAGGTGGCAGAAATACAGGGAGGGACTGAAGGCATGAAGTTGATGTTGCAGGGCAAGATGACTCCCCCTGCCAGGCTCAGAGGCGGAGTGGTGGGTAGAATTCCCATTTTGCTTCTGCTGGGGAGTGGTGCAACCCACAGCTTCAACTCTCAGAAGACGGGAGGAACATATGGGAGATTGCATGGAGTGCTTGTATGAAAAGGGCACATTATACAACACCACAACAGCACGGTTCTAAATCAACAGTGCTGTCCTGTTATGTACTAAGCACAAAATGCAGTGATGATTTGGAGTACAAGCCAACAATTGGGGACCTGCAACAATTGAATAGTTTGAGCTTAGTATTTCCTATCAATCTCAAGCCATGCATCTCTTTATGTAGAGAGTTATGATCTCATTCAAGATACAACATTTACAGCTTCTCGTCCTATTTCTTCTACGTGAACAAATAGAAGAAAGCCGAGCCCTTTTAATATCACTTCACAGTAATAAATGTTTTCTTTATAATAAAAAACAAATTTTTAAGAACAAAACAGAAAAAAAAAACTCTTTGATTATTTTATTCAAAAAAAAAAAACATAAAATATTTACAGTAATATCATTTATGAAACCTTAATGCATGATAAAACATAGAAAATGAATTGCCAAAACAAAATTTTATTCCTGTTTTTGAAAAAAAAACTGTTATTCGGTACAGAAATCAAACAGGACTGAAATGGCTCACCGCCCCTCCACCTAGATCAACAGCCCCCCCCCCCCCCCCCCCGGCTCCAGGCCCATCGCTCCTCCCTGCCGCGTCGACGCCGCCCTCTCCTCAGCGCCAGAACCCTAGCCCTGCTCCTCCTTGTGTGTCCACCCTATGCGTGCGTTCCGCCCGGTGAACCCGGCCACCCATGTGGCTCCCTTGGCGACTGCACCTCCTCCGCCCGCTACCCCTGATGGCGTCGGACTACCCAGGCGCACCCTGACGCCCCTGCTAATGACGAACCTTCTTGCGCATATCCCCTGACGGTTGTTGCACTCTCCTGTCACGCGGCGACACTTCAGATCCGCGGTCCCTACTGCGCACACCTATGTGCCGACTGCGGCTAACACCCCCAGGCAGCACCTCCAGTCGCTCCTTCCTCCAACACCGCTCATAACACGACGCAAGTTCCCGCGCGCCCCTGCTGTTGTCTTGCCTCACAATTGATGCACTCCGGCTATTCCTGCCAAACATTTGATTAGTGTCCCGCTGCGTGTTGTTCCTGCACGTCTTGATACTACTGACCCATCTATTCCTCCTGAGGCATTATCTAGCTATTCCTGCCTGATTTCCCTTTCTAGCTTTCTCCCCCCATCTCCCTCCTGTCATGGCAGCATCAGTGCCACCATACACTATCCATCACAACCTGGAACTCTCTATGGTGGAAATTGCGCTTATCCACTCTCATCGATCTACTTTGTCACATGCCTCCTCTTCGGCATTTATTGCTCAAACCGGTGGTCCTACCGCATGTGTATCCTGTTGACTGACTACTTGAATGCTTGATTCTGGTACTTCTGATCATTTCACAGGTGATACAGGTATGTTTACTACCTATCGTCCTTATACTGGTGCCACTGCAATTACCATTGCTAACAGATTCACGCTATTGCGGGATTTGGCACAGGCTCCTCAACTCTTTTGATTCGCTTGACTTCAGTGGTTCATGTTCCTCGCAGTCCTTTTAATCTTCTTTCCATCAGTAAGCTCACAAAAGACTTAAATTGTAATGTTATTTTTACATCTAATGTTGTTTTTCAGGAGTGGTCGACGAATCGAGAATTTGGTAGAGGTCATCTTAGTGATGGGATGTACATGTTCGATACCCCACCACCCCTTGCTTGCTCATCCACCTCTGCTCGTGCTCTTGACCTACATTTCGCCATGATCATCCAACGGCTTCAGTAATACATTTGCCCCCATTTCAGTCCACACATTTCCTTCCATTGTGAATCCTGTAAGTTTTTCAAACATCATTGGGTGTCTTATGTTCCTTGTTTGGTGACACGTGCGGCTAACCCTTTTGACTTAGTTCATTCCGATGTATGGGGTCCTTGCAGAGTGCCCAATCAATTAGGGTACCATTATTATGTATCTTTTATTGATGACTTCTCTCGGATGACATGGCTATATCTTCTTCGTGATCTTTTTGAGGTGTGTGATATTTTCAAGACATTTTAAAATGAAATTTGCACTCAATTCTCCAAGCCTATTAAATGTTTCCGCTCGGGTAATGACTAAGAATATTTTTCAAAGAGCTTGTTCGCCTTCATGACATTCACTATTCTGAGAACATTGGTGAACAGAAATATGAGAGATTAGGATTTACAGCTTGCACAAGCTGAATTTGCATACAATAGATCTTCCAGTGCTACCACTTGGCATTCTCCATTCAAAGTGGTTTATGACATCAATCCAATCATTCATATAGAATTGAGCTCTTTACCTCTTGATTTTTAGGTGAAGCAAAGCAGAAGGCAAAACAGATGAAGAAGCTTCATGAATCTATTCGTGCTCAAATAGAGAATTCTAATGAAGCATACAAGAGGCAAACTAAGAAGAATCGAAAGCAGACCATTTTCCAACCTGGAGACAACGTGTGGATTCACCTTCGTAAGGAGGGACTTCCATCCAAAAGGAAGAGCAAGTCAGCGCCACGAGCTGAAGGTCCATTCAAAGTGCTTGAACGTGTGGGAAACAATGCCTACAAAATAGATTAACCTGACGATTTTGGCGGTGTTTCTGCAACGTACAACATTGGGGACTTGTCTCCAGACATTGAAGAAGACGATGCCATGAATTGAGGGCAAATCCTCTCCAACCAGGGGGGAATAATATAGATTAGATTCAACCCAAGAAGAATAATTTTGGGATTTATAAAAAATTTAAACCCAATTGTTATTTGAATTGAACCACCTTTCACTTTTTGACATCCAAAACCATAGTGGGCTATAACACACTTATTTGGGGCCCAAAATGACATCCACGTGGAAAAGAAAGTAAGTTCGTGGCAGCACATTAAAGAGGAGAGAGAAAATGAAGAAAAACATCATTAAGAAAGAAATTCGCTACTTTAGTTAGTAGGGTCATTAATTAACATGAGAAAGTGGTTTTTATGCTTTTTATGTGTACTTTGAGTGCTCTAAAGCCTTGTAATTCATTTTGGGTCATTTTCCTCTCTTTATTTTGTCTTTATAATATATTCTCGCCCCTTAAAAATGGTTAGACTTGAATCCTACGAATTTGGCAGCTTGTTTTACGACTATCTTGCATTAGCCTCTTCCCATTGCTCAAAATTGGTGGTGCATCTTCATTGCTGGTGACTTGGTCTTTAAGCGTGGAGAAACCTTGATTGGTGGCGTTGCCTTTAAGACTTGTCCATTCAACTAATTTCGCTAATCGTCTTCACTTACTCGTTTCGAGCTTCCGACAATGCATCGGAAAATATCTTACGTATCATCGATATTTCAAATTCCACAAAGTACATGATATTATATATCTTTCTGGCTCCTCCAAAAATATATTACGTATCACCTTCCCCTAGGAAATTATCTTACGCATCAACTTTCACTGGATTTTCCAAACTCCAAAATGTTACGTATGATCTTCCTTGAAAAAATAACTTACGTATGACTTTCCATCGTTAATTTTCCAACTTTCTCAAAGCAGAATATTACGTATCTCCCAAAAAAGCCATCATATCTTACGTATCATTCTTAGGAATTAGTCACGCTTCCTCAGAAATCTGTAACTTTTGGACATTCTACTTCTGTTAATCTATCCTCTAGGAGTCATCTGAAAAATTGAGAAACAAAAATTAGTGTAGGCCTTTTTCACATTTAAGTCCAAAATGATTAAATCGTTTATAAATGCAGAATGATAAAAAAGAGGTGAGACCCAATACCCAATGTACTCTCTAAAGGAGGCCTTGAGATTCTTTTATAATGAATAAAGACCACACCAGACCACAAGTCCGATGTAGGATGCAGACTCTAACACACCCCCCTCAAGTTAGGTGTACCTAGCTTGAACACATAAAGAAAAAAAACAAAGCAATCAACATACTGCAAACACTCCCCCTCATGCTGGACATACCCAGCTTGATTAAAAAAAAACAAAACAGAATAAAACAAAGATAAATCGCCATGGCTGCTGCTCCCCCTCACAAAGATGGATGACGCTGCTGAAAAAGATTTGCCAAGCCACTCAAGCGGTGCCGGTCAATGGAGCGCCGGAAAAGCCGCACTGGCAGTGCCGGTCGACTGAGCGCCGGAAAATCTGCACAGGTGGGCCAATCGTCAGAGTCGCCGGGAATACTGCACGAGCAGGCCGGTCGTCAGAGTCACCGGAAAAACCGCACGGGCTAGCCGATCGTCAGAGCATCGGGAAACCGTAGGAGGAGGGCCGACATGGAGGCGGTGGCTGCCGCAGGAGGAGGCCGACATGGAGGGACCAACGGATCGCCAGAGAAAGTGCCAGACGATGAGGGCCGCCGGACTGGAGCGGATGAAACTGGTGGGAGGGCTACCTTGCAAAGGAGCAGCGCACTGGAGAGGGGGATGGCGCACTGGAGAGGGGGATGGCGCACTTGAGGGGATGGCACACAAGAGGGGAGCCCGTCGGGAAAGGAGGGGAGTCGTTGTCGGGACCAGGAGGCACCGTGAGGGAGCCGCGTCAAACGGGAGTGTCGCACAGGAAGGCGGAGGGCCGACGGTAGCCTGGAAGTCGCGTCAAACGGAAGGGCGGGGTCGTGTGCAACGGGAGAGACCGTCACACAGGGAGGCGGATGTCGGGAAGCAGCAAGGGAAGTTGGCCGGCAGTACCCCGCTGGAAGTCGTGGCCGATCGCGGGAAGCGGCGCGATCCGGAAGAAGGCCCGCGTGGAACAACGGCGAACGTCGGGAGGGAAGGGGGTGTCGGGATCGGGAGCCACGACGGGTGGGGAGGCTGACGAGAGGATCCCTGGGCGGGAGGGACGCCATCGGGGAGAACCGTTGCGGGAGGAGGCCGTCGTCCGTCGTCGAGCGTACCAGGGAGAGAGGCGGGCCTGGAGTCGCGACAGGAAGCGGGGGCTGGGAGCCGCAACGGGAGGCTGAAGCAGGGAGGGATCCGCCGGACAGAACCGAGAGGCCGCCTGGGAAACGAGCCCGGAGGGGCGGCGGCAGAAAATAAACCCAGCCCTGCTGGCGATGGGGGTGCCGCCCCCCAAGGGGGGATTCTGGAAAACCTAAAGCAGGAAAAAAATGGGTGGGAGGGTTCGGATTTAGAAACCACGCTCTGATACCATGTAGAATGATAAAAAAGAGGTGAGACCCAATACCCAATGTACTCTCTAAAGGAGGCTTTGAGTTTCTTTTATAATGAATAATTAAGACCACACCGGACCACAAGTCCGATGTGGGATGCAGATTCTAACAATAAACATGAATATCAAGGTTGTTTTCAATTAATTCCAGATTCTAACACTACTCCATGATTTAAACCATTTATTCCTGTAGATGGTGAATTCTCCTTACCTCAATGAGAGGTGAAGACATTCTTTTATAGATGAGTGAAACAAAATACAAGGAGGGTAAGTCCGATGTGGGACTCAGAAATACTCATTTAAACATAAATGGGGTCCAACACTCCCCTTCAAGCTGGACATGCCCAGATTGGATTGACTCCCACAAAGAAAAAGGAAGACAAAACACAAAGACCATTTCATACTCCCCCTCAAGCTGGGCCATGTAGGCTGTGAATACCCAGCCTGGTAGTAAGAGAGTCAAGGCGAGCTCCGGGGAGGACTTTGGTGAAGAGGTCAGCAAGCTGATCCGCCGTCGGAATATGGCCAAAGCTGATATGGTTCTGCTCCAGATGTTGTCGAAGAAAGTGGCAGTCCACCTCGATATGCTTTGTCCATTCATGGAAGACGGGATTCGAGGCAATCTTTGTGGCTGCCTGATTGTCACACCAGTTATGAGCAGAAGTCTGTGCTGGGAAGCCGAGCTCTTGGAGGAGGTGACGAAGCCAGAGGATCTCAGTGGTGACTGTGGCCATGGCGCGGTATTCGGCCTCGAAACTCGATCTGGAGACGACAGTTTCTTGCTTCGCCAGGAGATGAGGTTACCGGCGAAGAACACGGCGAAGCCCGAAGTAGACTTGCGAGTAGCGAGGCAACCGACATAGTCCGCATCACAGAAGGCCTGAACATCAAGATGAGCATGATGTGAGTACCGAAGGCCACATGCAGGGTCTTTCTTGATGTATTTGGCAATGCGGAGGATAGCATCCCGTTGAGACCTGGTTGGATGCTCCATGAACTGACTGACTTTGCCAACGGCGCAGGCAATGTCAGGTCGCGTCATGGTGAGGTAGTTAAGTTTCCCCACCAGACGTCGATAGCTCTCGGGATGAGGAAATAGTTCCAAGTCGGTATGGAGAGATCGTTCCTCAGGCTCAAGAGGAGTGTCAACAGCAGTCGCTGTGCTCAAACCCACATCCTGCAAGATATCAAGAGCATATTTGCGTTGGCAGAGAGAGATAGTGTCCTCAGAACGGGAGACCCCGATGCCAAGGAAGTAGGTAAGGGGACCCAGATCCTTGGTGTGAAAGTGGTGGTGGAGGTGCGCCTTGAGGTTGGCGATTCCGGTGGAGTCGCTCCCTGTGATGATGATATCATCAACATAGACCACGAGCAAGATACAGCCATGCGTCGTCGTACGGAAGAAGACGGTGTGATCTTTCATACTGCGAGAGAGGCCAAAGGCTGTGACAATGGTGCTGAAGCGTCTGAACCAAGCCCGAGGGGACTGCTTGAGGCCATAGAGGGAGCGACGAAGGCGACAGACATGGGAGTCGGCACCAGATGCAGAAAAACCAGGAGGCTGGCGCAGGTAGACCTCTTCGTCAAGAAAGCCATGGAGAAAGGCATTCTTGACATCCAGTTGATGAAGCGACCAGTGATGATGAGCAGCCAGAGAGATGAACAAGCGGACATAGGCCATCTTAGCTACCGGAGAGAAGGTCTCAAAGTAATCAATGTCATACGTCTGAGCAAAGCCCTTCGCCACAAGCCGGGCTTTGAGGCGACAAAAATAATCATCGGGATTGAGACTGATCGTAAATATCCATTTGCAGCCGACCGCCTGTTTGCCCGCAGGGAGGGGGACCAGATCCCATGTATGATTGTCCTCCAGAGCCTGCAGTTCATCTCGCATAGCCTGTAGCCACCCCGGGTGTGACTTGGCATCGCCAACTGTGCGGGGAATAGAGATCGCCTCCAGTGCTGACAAACCTTTGTAAAAAGATATAAATAAAGGAGTTGTCTGACACGATCGAGTACCTTTCCGGAGTGCAATGGGCAAGTCCTCTGGTGCTGTGACAGGAGCATCCGACGAGTGGGAACAATGTTGTCCTCGGCCTGGATGGGGGGTACAGTTGATGGACGACGAGAGTAGACTTGTCCAAAGCGATGACCTTTAGGAGGAGACACCAAAGGCTGGTGAAACAGGAGAGGAAGACAATCATCGATGGTAGTGTCTGGATGAGGAGGGGGCGGAATGAAAGAAGAGCTCTCGACAAATGATACATCGGCAGAGGTGATGTAGCGGCGTAAGTCTGGAGAGAAACACCGATAGCCACGCTGAGTGCGGGAATAGCCGAGAAAAATACACCGGAGGGATTTGGGAGAGAGTTTTGGGAGATTGGGGCGAGTGTCCCGAACATAGCAGAGACATCCGAAGACGCGGAGTGGAAAGGAGTGAGGGGGAAGAGAGGGGAACAGGGTATGAAAAGGAGTCTCCCCCTAAAGGATGGAGGAAGGAAGACGATTGAGGAGGTATGTGGCAGTGAGGATGGCATCCCCTCAGAAGTGTAGAGGTACCTGGCGGTGGAAGAGGAGAGCACGAGCAGTTTCCAGAATATGTCGGCGTTTTCGCTCGGCCACTCCATTCTGCTGAGGGGTATCAGGACAGGAGGTCTGATGTATGATGTCGTGGGCCTGCACAAACTGCTGAAAGGGAGTGGATAAGTATTTTCGCCCATTGTCGGAGCGCAGACATTTTACAGAGATAGAAAACTGTGTCTGGATCTCATGGTAAAATGTCTGAAAGGTGGAGAAAACTTATGTTCGATCTCGAAGAAGGTAAAGCCATGTCATACGGGAAAAATCATCAATGAAAGAGATGTAATATTTATACCCAGATTGACTCGAGGTGGCACAGGGACCCCATACATCGGAATGAACCAAATCAAAGGGTTTGGCGGCCCGTGTGTCAAGTCGAGGATAATAAGATGTGTGATGGTGTTTCGCAAAGGTACATGACTCACAATGAAAAGATAAAGATGGACTAATTTCTGGGTAGAGCTGATGAAGAGCGGAGGCGTAGGGGTGGCCCAACCGAGAATGGAGGTCTACGGCACGAGCAGAGACAGACGTGCAGGCGACGGATGTCGGACCATCGAACATTTACACCCCATCTCAAAGCTGGCCTCTACCAAGTTCCTGGTTCGTCGTCCGCTCCTGAAACACAACAGAAGACGAGGTAAAGATAGCATTACAATTTAGATCCTTGGTCAGCTTGCTGATGGAAAGCAGGTTAAACAGACTGCGTGGTACATGAGCCACCGAGGATAGGTGAAGGGAGGAGGTGAGGGAGCATGTACCAAAGCCGGCAATGGGGAGATTGGAACCATCAGCAACAGTGATGGCTGAGGAACCAGTATAGGGACGGTAGTTGGAGAGCATACCTGCATCCCCGGTAAGATGGTCGGACGCACCTGAGTCAAGCATCCAGGCTGGGGAACGATGACTAACAAAAGCAGTGGGACCACCGAAGTGAGCAAGAGATGCTGATGAAGAGCCCGACATGGAGGTGGTCCTATGATCGTGAATCAGCTGGATCTCAGCCATGGAGAGATCCAAAGACGACGGAAGAGCAACAGTAGGTGATTATGCATCTCGGAACGCAGTCTGGCCCTGTCGGGGGTGCGAATCGGGACGGCCATGAAGGACCCAGCAACGGTTAACCAGGTGGCCGAGCTTGCCACAGTGCTAACAGAGGGGGCGAGGTCGGCCGTCTCTACGGCCGCGTCCACGAGTGCCGGTAGGGCGGCCACCGCCACGACCCAAGAGAGCAGTGTGGTCAGGGCGAGGGGCGGGTGGGGCGAGGGCCCAATGAGCTTTCCCCAGGCGATGATAAACCTGTGGGATATCAAGCATAGAAGGGCTGACAAGCATCTCGGTGGCCGTCGTGGCATAGTCCGGGGCGATGCCATTCAGGAGATTGAAAATGCAGAGCTGGTCTCGTTGAGTCTGCGCTTCCATCGGAGTCTGAGGAACGGGCCATAGTTCCTGTAGTTCGTCCCGGAGACCTTTCCACTCCAGGAAATAGGCCAGAAAGGTCTGATCCTGCTGTCGGATTTGGGATAGACGATGTAGAATGTCGGAGACCCGAGCCAAGTTGTTGGTCTCGGAATACATGTGTTGGGCAAAAATCCCTCAAGGTATCATTGAAGCATTTTTGAGGTGATTGTGTTTGTTGACAAAGTGGACATTTGTGCAGTGATTGTTGACAAAGCAAACCAAGACATACAAATTTGTTGACAAAGGGGATTTCATGGTGGAATGTCGAGTTCAAGAGTTGTGGTCAACGATCCTTGTTTGATTCAAGAACGTCGACAAAGGAATGGATGATCTGGAGGCGGCATAAAAAAACAGATACAAGGTGGCACCGTTTTCCAGTGTTTGCCCAATTTTTGGGCCTAAAAATCGACAAATGAAGAAAAGTGTTTTTGGCAAAGGGACTTGCGCGCCGAGGTCTTGGAGGATAGAAAACTTGCACGCCATATGTTTTTGAAGATCAGATCATCAAAATATGGCAAAGGGATAAGGGTCGCGCAAGTATTGGTGTGGTCGTGCAGGTGACTTGCGCTCCGTGAAGAGACTTGCGCGCCGATGCCTAGGAGGCTTGGGAACTTGCGCGCCTATTGTTTTTCAAGATCAGAAGATCAAAATATGGCAAAGGAAAGAGGATCACGCAGGTATTTGGTTTGATCGCGCAAGTGTCCAGGGGGACAGAGGACTTGCACGCTGAGACTTGCGCGCCAAGGGTTGACCTGCACGTCGTCGCGCAGGTAGTTCAAATGCCTATAAATACTGGACCACCCCTCCTCATTTCTCATGGAGTTCAACACTTAGAAAAATCAGAGCTCCAGTCACGCAGGTGTAGAAGTCGCGCAAGTGGTGTGTGGTCGCGCAAGTGGGACTTGCGCGCCAGTGTTGAAGTTGCGCGCCGGTTGTTTGTTGCACGCCTAAGGTGGTTTGGGCAGCAAAGGAAGTGTGTCGCGTAAGTTTGGGGAACCCTAAGCTTGAGTCGCGCAAGTGTTGAGAAAGACTTGCGCGCCAGTGTTGACTTGCGCGCCGAAGACTTGCGCACCGCCTTTGAGAAGGGCGCCAAGTAAGGTTGATTCCCAGCAGTAATTCAGGGCTGCGCGGAAGCTGGGGGATTGCCTGATACCTTCGGTGCAAAAGAAATTCATCTACGGGTGAAGGTTGAGCTTCAACAGAGCATCTACGTATAAAGGAAGATGCATTCCTTCATGCAAATGAAGAGACGTACACGTCTATAAACTGTGAGTGGATCCTTTCCAGAGCAGTGAGCGAAAGAAGAGGAAGAAGGTGATCATCTCCACCGGCAGTGAGCCAGAGAGAGAGAAACAGGGAGTGACCCTTGGGAAAGCAGTGAGCTGACCCTAAACATTGTAAAGACAGTGAGCCTGGGACAGAGTGACTGTGCCCAAACCTTGTAATCCACAGCTAGTGAAGTTTAGTGGAATTTGGTACGACCGACAACCTGTCGGCGTATGCTCCTTGGACGTAGCCCTTAGCGGTGAACCAAGTAAAATTGTTGTGTCCTGTGCTTGCTTTACATTCTATTTATATTGTGCAACAGGAAAGTGAGAGAAAAGTGTTTTGCTTAACAGCGAAACAAGATCAGAACGGGCTTTATTTTTAAATTAGTCATACCTTGATTCACCCTCCCTCTCAGGGTATTCAGCCTTGTAGACCTAACAACATGGCAGTCAATGAATCTCAGAGTTCTTTGACAGTGTTGGCAGTGCGGGTAACATCTTTCACCGATCGGTCCATAGAGTTGACTAGTAATGCAAATATTTTGCTATCCGCAAGTTGCCAAGAGTCGAATTTGGTGTCAGTCAAGGCGGGTGGAGGATTCTCAAGATGGGAATGAAGGCCCATGCCGCGCAGGGACATCAAGACCGTCTTTCGCCAGACAGAGAAATTTGTGGCGTCCAGTTTGTCATCTACAAGCCGGGAGGATGCGGTGATCAGAGACGGCAGAACCGAGGAAGCCTCCATGGTGGGCGACAAGAGGCGCGGGTGGAGCGGTCGTCAGGAGTAGCTGGAATGGCGAGCGGGAGCGGGAACCGCCAGGAAGAGCCGGGGAAGGCGCGGCCGGTGCCGGGTCGCCGGGAGCCGCGCGGGGAGCCGGAAGCCGCGCCGGTAGCCGGGGCGAGGGGGGGCGTTGGGCGAGGGCGCTGGGGCAAGGCACCGCTGGGCGAAGGCGCCGGGGCGAGGGCGAGGGCGAGGCGCCGCTGGGCTAGGGCGAGGGCGTCGGGGCGAGGCCGAGGGCGAGGCGCCGCTGGGCGAGGGCGAGGGCGCCGAGGCGAGGCGCTGGCGAGGGCGCCGCTGAGCGAGGGGAGTCGCGCCAGGAGAGAGGGCCGCCGGGAGGGGAGTCGCGCCGGGAGAGAGAGCCGTCGGGAGAGAGGGTCGCCAGGAGAGAGGGCCGCCGGGAGAGAGGGCCGTCGGGAGACTAGGGAAGAGGGGAGAGAGCGCCGCCGGGAGACTTAGGGCAGAGGAGAGAGAGGCGGGGCCGGACAAAACCGGGAATCCGCAGGGGAGGGAGGGGTCGGGATTAAATTCCCTCTGATACCATGTAGATGGTGAATTCTCCTTACCTCAATGAGAGGTGGAGACATTCTTTTATAGATGAGTGAAACAAAATACAAGAAGGGTAAGTCCGATGGGGAACTCAGAAATACCCATTTAAACTGAAATGAGGTCCAACAATTCCGAATTAAAGGAAAATAAAGGTTAAAATTCCATAAAATTTTAAAACAAAATTTGAAAATTTGTGGTTGATCACTCCCCCACACTTGAAACAAAAACTTGTCCTAGTGTTCACAATGGGTCCCACTTACTCTTCAGCAAAAGTTTTAGTTCCAGGATTGTAAACAGAATAGAATTTAGTGTAATTAAGATTCTAATAAGTGGAACTCTTATAAATACATCTCCCCTAAGCTCCTTGTTCCAAATATCCTTTTCAGACTTCCTTGATACTTCTTATATGACATCCAGATATATCATTTGCTCCTTCATCCAAGTGTAAAATTCCACAAACCGTTTTATCCCTTTTGAAAATTTTCACTTGTTGGGTTTTTCCGAGCCATGTGCATACAAAAAACTTATTAGATGAGTGCATCTAAACCCGAAACTAAACCATACCAAGACAGCAGACAGCAGACCTGGGACTAATTTTAATAGTCAAGGCATAAAAGAAACACTAGAAAACCGGCTCTTAGCTCCTATTTAATAAAAAACTATCACACATGTGTTTTGTTGACATATGAATGCTTCTAGATCAGTTCTCATCTGCTTGTTTTACTCCAGTTCATATGAGCTATTCAAATGTTATTTAGGGAGGCTCCCTGATATGCTAATCACTCATAATGGACAGGTTGCCTAAGGTCAAGTTCAAAAATTCTAGTTTCCTCATGTTATAATTTTGATTCCACCATTTTCTTTTCCATTGAAAATCCTTTCCTCGGGTCTAAAACAAAAGTATCTATGGTTCCCACTGTGACTTTGTTATTTATTTCAGTGAGGGGGATGTGAAACTTTAAAATCTGGTTTCCATTTTTATTTTATTTTTCAGGCCACAAACACACAAGAACAAGGAATTTAGGGAAGACTATTCACATCTTAAGCTACTTTTTTCTCCCCCACGCTTATCTTTGATACTAACTAATTTCAGCATGCAATTGTCAATGAAAGGTAGGCTTAAGATTTCATCTCACCCGCAAAAATTTCTTCTCCGGAAACAACCCGAGTTCCACTATACTGCATTTTTCTCGGGTTCATTAATTCGTTTTGCTGAGCACCCCACGACAGGTGCTCATCAAACCTGATGTCGTTATCGGAGAGAAGCCAGTGTTTTGTTTTAATTTTGTTTAAAAATGTTTTCAAATGACCATATTCAGTTCTTCCAACCTCACTGGTTTTGATCCGGAGGTTGAGAGAACTATGCTGGCTAGACTAAGAACTCTAAAGATTACAGAACAAGAGGAAAGAAAGTTTGTGACCATTCCATTGGTTGACTCTCCCCCAGCTTATTCTTCCACCAGAGCTACAATAGGAAGTGAAAAAATGGAAGATAATCTTGCTCAAGTTAATATGACTTTAAGAGAAATGTACGCGCCCCATTTCAATATTAATAAACGACAATCACAATTGAATGAACAAGACTGTGAACTCAAAAACTGGAATGATTGAGATACTGCCTAAGTTTCATGGGTTATCTGGTGAAGACCCCAACAGGCACTTAAGAGTGTCTAAAGAAGTTTGCAATGAATTCAGAACCAGAGTCACAAAGGCTCAAATCAACCGGAAGACTTTCCCCTTCTCACTTGAAGAGACAGTCAAGGAGTGGCTCTACAATCTGCAGCCTGAAGAAATCACCTAATGGGATGAGCTGCAGAAGACCTTCCTCCAGAAATTCTTCTTTGCTTCAAGGAGTGCTCGACTTCGAAAGGAAATCTATGGAATCAAATACGCAACGGGAGAAACTCTCTATGAGTTTTGGGAGTGATTCAAGAAACTAACATCCTGTCCACACCACCCATATGAAGAACATCACTTCTTGGCATTCTTCTACCAAGGATTGATGGACAATGACTGGAACCTACTTTATGCTTCTTCAGGAGGAGCACTGATTGATAAGTCATCGGTTGAAGTAAGCGAATTGATAGAGAAAGATCTCACAGAATTCTCAACAATTTGGTACGAGAACTGCAACCAGAGACGTACATGAGGTAAAAAGTTCCAACTCGCCTTTATTAGAACCACCCCCAAGAGTCTGCCAGTTGTGCTATTCCCGGGAGCATTTCACTGATGGATGCCCTCAAGTTCAAGAGACTGAAAGTTGTGATGCAATGTTCCAAAGCCAATTCCAGAACCAACCAAGTGGCAAACAAGGATTTAGAGATTTCCCCACCAATCAATTTGGAGCTGGGAGCCAACAACAACCGCCATTCTAGAACTGCAACCAGAGAATTACATGAGGTAAAAAGTTCCAACTCACCTTTATTATAACCACCCACAAGAGTCTGCCAGTTGTGCTATTCCCAGGAGCATTTCACTGATGGATGCCCTCAAGTTCAAGTTCAAGGGACTGAAAGTTGTGATGAAATGTTCCGGAGGCAATTCCAGAACCAACCAAGTGGCAAACAAGGATTTAGAGACTTCCCCACCAATCAATTTGGAGTTGGGAGCCAACAGCAACAAAGGCCGCCATTCTAGCAAGCATTCCAACAGACTTCTCAACAACCCTTTCAACCCCCTCCATTCCAAAGACAAAATTTTCAACCATTTACAAGTTACCAACAAGAACAACCATAGGAGCCTTCCATGAAGGACATGCTGAGACAGGCAATAGAATCTCAAAATAGTCAACAGACCACTCTCAGCGCTCATGGATCAAAATTGAAGGAATTGAAAGGACAGTTCGGCCAGCTCATGACCACCCTCAATAATATGGTAAATCAAGGCTTGGGCAAGCTGCTCAACCAATTCATAACCCTAAAGGAAATGTTAGTGCTATTACATTAAGGAGTGGCAAGGAGCTGGAAAACAATGAAGGAACACCCCTGGAAACTGAAGCTGGAAGTGAACAGCAGCATGAATCTGAAAAATCTGCCCAAGAAAAAAAAAACCAGAGACAGTGAAGCCACCATCAAAGAAAGGCAAAGGGAAATCCAAAATAGAAGACCCACAACAACCCCAACCACCCTTCCCTGCAAGGATGCAAGAACCCAAGAAAACCACGGAAGAGTCACTGCAACAGGAGATGCTGGAAGTCTTCAAAAAAGTGCACCGGTAGAAGGAGATTGCGAGGCAATGAAGAGGTAAGGTAGGTAAGAATGTTTCTGCACTTCTTACCCCCCTCAAATCCCCCTGAAATGTCAAGATCCAGGTACTTTTGCTATTTCCTACACAATTGGTAAGCTGACTTTTTTCAATGCACTGTGATTTAGGAGCTTCAATTAATGTGATGCGGGAGAACTAAAACCCACCCATGTGGTTGTGCAACTAGCCAATCGTGTCACTGTCTACCCGGTAGGTGTCCTTGAAGATGTCTTGGTAAGTGTACAAGATTACCCATTCCCTGTTGACTTCAACATTCTCAACATGGAAGAAAGAAAAGGTAACAATCACTCTCCAATTATTCTAGGCAGGTTGTTCCTAAAGATTGCTAAAATCATCATAAATGTCAATGACGACACCCTTTCCATTACTTTTGGTGAGAAAACAGTGAATTTCTAACATCTTTGATTCAATGAAACACCCACATGATGAGCATTCTGTTTTTAAATTAAAACACTTTGAACAACCTTGTTCTTCTAGGGTGGAAATTGAAATATTAGATGATATAATCAGATTAGAAGAAGTTTTGGAAACACCCAGCCTGCTTGATAAATCTGTTTTTGAAAATGAATTTAATCTGGAGACAGTTTCGAGTGTTCAACAAATTTGAAGAAATTGATGAAAATTATTTTGATGAGTTACTAAAATCTAATACTAATAATTCTGCCTTGCATGTGCAGGTTGCCCACATGAAGAACACTGAGCAGGAAACATCTATAGAAAACCCGCATGAGTTGGAATTAAAATTGATGTCATCAAACTTAAAATATGCATTTTTAAAAGAAAATGAGAAACTGTCGGTCATAATCTCAAATAATTTAGAGCCTAGCCAAGAATGCCAACAGCTGAAAATTCTCAAAAATAATGAGCAAATAGGCTAGACATTAGGGGACATCCTAGGGATTAGCCCAGCCACCTACATGCATAGGATTTTGTTGGAAGATGAATCCAAACCAGTGAAGCAGCCCCAAAGGAGGCTTAACCCAACCCTTCTGGAAGTAGTAAAAAAAAGAGGTAGAAAGACTTTTAGGAGCTGAAATAATCTATCCCATCTCTGACTCTCAATGGGAAAGTCCCATCCAAATTGCCCCAAAGAAAACTGGTTACACTATTGTGCAAAATGAGAACAATGAGTTAAAGCCCACAAAAATCCAGAACAGCTGGAGAGTTTGCATAGATTATAGGAGATTGAACCAATGTGACTAGAAAAGACAACTCCCCCATACACTTTGTGGACCAAATGTTAGAGAGGCTCGCTGAGAAAGGACATTATTGTTTCCTTGACGAATTTCCTAGATACTTTCAGGTTCCAATCCTGTGACCAAGACAACACCACCATCATGTGTCCCTTCGGTGCATGTCTGGAAAAAGTTTTAAAGAGATGTATTTGAGAAAAACTTGGTTTTAAATTTTGAAGTGTCATTTTATGGTTAAGAAAGGGAATGTTGTGGGCCGCAACTGTTGCGGGTCGAGCTCCGCGATGAGCTCGTTGGGGGTTGCAGGGGGCAACGCGCCCCTACTTCGGGGGTCCGGGGGCCGAAGGCCCCGGCCCATTTTTTCGTCAATGTAGCATCTCTGACCACTGTAGCAGAGCTGACCGACCGACACCGACAGACACTATGGCAGTGCGGACTTCGGAGTCAACTACTGTTGCACTTTTGACAAAAGTGGTCGCCTTTCACTGTAGAAACGCGGACCTCCTGTTCGGAATAGTAGATCGTCTTCTTCATATGTAGCCCATTTCGGGCTAGGGTTTTCAATTTGAAAAAACTCTGTAATTTGTGCTCCCGAAAGTAGTGAAGTTCTGCCTCTCCGTGGACGTAGGGATTTTTCCCGAACCACGTAAATCGTTGTGTTCTTGCTGCTTTCCTTCTGCATTTTTTTCTTTCGTTTTTCGATTCTGTCATTGCGACTCTCAACGATTCCGCAACAATTATTGTTTCCTTGACGAATTTCCTAGATACTTCCAGGTTCCAATTCTATGACCAAGACAACACCACCTTCATGTGTCCCTTCGGTGCGTGTCTGGAAAAAGTTTTAAAGAGGTGTATTGAGAAAAACTTGGTTTTAAATTTTGAAGTGTCATTTTATGGTTAAAAAAGGGAATGTTTTGGACCATTTAATTTCTAAAGCTGGGATTGAAATTGACAAAGCCAAAGTTGATGTAATTTCCACTTTGCCTTACCCCACCATTGTGAGACACATCAGATCATTTCTAGACCACGGATTTTATAGAAGGTTTATTAAGGAGTTTAGCAAAGTTGCTTTGCCCCTAACTAACCTACTCAAAAAGGAAACTGATTTTGTTTTTTATGATTCATGTAGTACAGCTTTTGACAGATTGAAAGAGTGTTTGACCACTGCCCCCATCATCTATCCATCAAACTGGAGTCATCCCTTTGAGATTCTGTGTGATGCTTCCAACAGAGCTTGTAGGGGCTATGTTTTCCCAAAAGATTGATAGACTTCCACAAGTGATAGCCTACACTTCACAGACCTTAGACATTGCCCAGATTAACTACACAACAACGAAGTTTTTTTCTATTGTCGTAGCTTTAAAAAAAATCCGTTCTTATCTTTTAGGAAGTAAAGTAACCGTTTATTCTCATCATACAACATTGAGATATTTGATCAAAAAAATCGATGCAAAGCCCAAACTAGTGACATGGATGTTACTACTACAGAATTTTGACCTGGAGATTAAGGATAATAAGGGCTGTGAAAATACAGTGGCTAACCATATGAGCAGGCCACCTCACAATGTCGAGGTAGAACCAATCCCCAAGACCAATCTGGATGATTCATTCTCTGGTGAGCAACTGCACAACCTCACCCAAATGCCCTGGTACGCTGACATAGTGAACTTTCTGGTCACAGCAAAGGTACCCTTCCTTTCTAAACATTAAACTCTACTAAAACTGAAATCTAAATCAAAATATCATGTCTGGGAGGATCCTTATTTATGGAAAATTTGCAATGACCGAGTCATTAGAAGGTGCATCTATGTACTTTCTTTTTTCCATACACTTGCATGTGGAGGCCATTTCGGACCTCAAAGAACCGCTAGAAAAAAATTTAAAGCTTGATTGTTTTGACCCTCAATCTTTAAAAATTCATATGATTTTTGTAAAAAATGTCTGGAATGCCAGTTTACTGCTGGAATTTCCAAAAGGCATGAGATGTCCCCAAAAAACTTTTGATTTTCTGTGAGATATTCAATGTCTGGGGAATTGACTTCATGGATTTTCCAACATTCTGTTGGCAGTAGGCCATGTTTCTAAGTGGACTGAAGCAAAATCCACTCGAACTGACAATTCAAAAACTGTGATTGAATTTCTAAAATCAAATATTTTTTGTAGGTTTGGAATACCTCGAGCTATAATCAGTGACCAAGGAATCCACTTCTGCAACAAGAACATGGAGGCCCTCATGAGGAAATATGGAGTGCACCAAAAAACCTCCACTGCCTACCACTCACAAACAAATGGACTGGCTGAGGTGTCCAACAGAGAAGTCAAAAGAATTTTGGAGAAGACAGCGCAACCCAACTGCAAGGACTGAAGTAAGAAATTAGAAGATGCGTTGTGGGCATATAGAACTACCTACAAAACCCCATTAGGTATGTCACCCTATAGGATTGTGTATAGTAAACACTGCCACTAGCCTGTTGAGCTACAACACAAGGCCTACCGGGGTGCCAAAAAGTGAACCTGGAGTTTGGCAAAGCTAGAAAACAGAGGAAGCTAAGATGATGGAGCTTGAGAAGCTAAGAAGGGAAGCATATGAAAATTCATTGTTGCACAAGGAGAAAACTAAATCTGTTCATGACAAATTGATCCAAAAAAAAGAATTCCAAGTTGGAGACAAAGTACTATTATTTTCCTCAAGGATGAAGCTCTTCTCTAGTAAGCTTCGTTCCAAATGGACTGGGTCATACACAGAAACTAATACGTTTCCTTTTGGTGCAGTTGAAATTGAAGGAGAAGGTTCAAAATAGCCATTTAAGGTGGACATCAAACAATTGAAGAAGTGCCATAATGATTTTTGGAAAGAACCTGTGGAGGAGCCCAGACTTCTCCCTTCTCCCTGCTGCTGATAAATAGACACTGTTAAGTTGTCTCTTTCCCTCATATTGGTCTAACTGCTTATTTTATTTTGAACTGTTTTTCTTGAACAAATGCATATTGGAATAGTGTGTTTGAAAGTGTGGGGGAGAGAAACAAGGTAGTTTTAGGATATAAATATCACTGTTTCTTTTTATTAAAAAAACAAACAAAACAAAACAAAATTTCAATTCTGTTTTAGGATATTATTTTAGATTTTATAGAACCTGAAGTGTAAATAAATAATAAATAAATGTCAAAAAAACATATTGATAAAAAAAATATCTTTTATTTGTAAATACTGTAAATAGCTCTTTTGTACAGCTTCTGCATTGATTTTTCAAACGTTTCTCGAACTTCAACATTGACCTGCCTAGTTTGAAAATATTATGTTAGAATTTAAGTAATTCATTGGTTCTGAAACTGTAAGGCTTAAGTGACTGTTGAGTGAGTTAGTCATTGTGTTCATGGAAGTTGGGTCATAGAACTAGGAAAGTGAGTGAGTGAAAAGATTTTCAGGGAACCAATTTTATAACTTCAGGCCACTAGGAATTTAGAACTCAATCCGAGGTACCTTGACCTCTGTGAGAATGAGCACCTTAGGGAGCCAACTCAAATGAAAATGATATAAGTTCTTTGAACTTGGAATAAAAATGAGCAATTGGGATCTCAAGGTGAGCCTCTAAGAGAGGGGCACTGGGTGCGTTTCTGTAATTAAATAATGTCATTTTCAATCTCAATAAATGTTATGAGCAGTGTTTTGCTCAAAATTATGACCGGAAAAAAGTTCAAATAAAGAGTTTTGTCAAAAATGAGTTCAAAGGGTGTGGGAAATATTGAACCCATGAAGGGGGCAATTGACTTATAACACATTCATTTGAGTTGTATCAATAAAGTAGAAAATCAAACTTTGGTTTGAGGAAACTTAGGAAAGAGGAAAAAATGGAAGTGCTTTTTGTTTAAACTTTGATTCCACTTGAATCTCATTCGATCCACTTCTGGACTTGGAACTTTGTCTGAATTGAAATGAGGCAGTGATTTAATTCACATTAGAGGCATGATAATTTTCACAGTGGATAAGTCTTTGTTTACTTCTTCTCTGGCCGGTAAATTTAGATATAGACATGATGACTTTCTTTTTCTTTTTGAATAAATTGAAATTCAATGATAATATTGTCCGGGAATGCAATAATTCAAGTGTGGGGGTGTTGTGAGACCAAATTTCAAAAAAAAAATCTGTTTTTCTATGGAATAACCCCCATTAATTAAACAAATATCGGGTAAATGGTGATTTTTGTCGACTATTTGAAATTGGAACTTAGTTGGAAATTGGGTTTTAAATATGGTGTTTATTGATATATTCATCTTTTGATATAAATTGTGAAGTCATACTTTGGAAGAGAATTGACTCTTACTGAATTATTAGAATGAATTTTAATTGTAGAAAAATACTAAGCAAAAATGTGAATCTTTTTGTTATGTAGGTTGAAAAATTACAAAGGCCGGAAGTGACTATGTTGTCCATGGTCACTACACTGACCGTGGAAACTAACCATGCGCTACCCCCCAACATTGAGAACCTACCATGACACAGTAGGTATGGCTATCGTCCACGGGCACTTCCACTACCTACCGTGAAGAAGAACCAACTGTGCCTTCAGCTAACTGTGAGCAGTAGGTATAACTATCATGAGCCCCCCTTTTCAACCACATCTCACAGTTAGCAAATTGACAGTGTCCTTCACGATAGGCATGCTTATCATGAGCATTTCCCACCTCTGCGTATTGTGCCTCTACCTCTCAAGTTGTCATGCGACCATCAACTAATTTCAAGCCTTCACTTCCCCTAAAGAACCAGATCTGTGTCGACTGAAGCTTGAAGACGATCCAGAGGCTGGGCGTCGCTCCAAATGTCGCCACCACCACTTATCCGCCACCACCATGAGAAAAAGCAAGATGTCGCCTACTCGAGTTGCGCAACCTTCTAGTGCCACCCACGAACTTGGGTCGACAATGGAGTGAAGCCACCTTGCCGGGAGAGTCATGGATGTACACCAATCCTGATAGGAACCCGCACCCACAGTATAAGATTACAGAGGGACTGTATGATATGTGATCACAAGTGACGACAAAATTACAAGCGGTGCGTAAGAGAAAAAGCAAGCAAGAAGAAGAGTGGAGGAAGAAGGATGAATAACTCGGGAGGCGTTCCAGCCTTCCCGCCCAAGCCAACAGTGGTCGACGTCCCAAGCCCAAGGCCGAACCAACAAAACTGATTCCCCCCTTTTACTCTCACCCCTGCCACTTATTTATAATGGAATCCTAACATCCATGTGGACCCCAGCCTAACAAAATGCTAACCACAATCTCTCTCTATCTAACAACTAATATTCCCCTGCTAAAAATACACTTATACCCCAACTCCTCTATAGCAGGTCTCTATCACTGTCATTGTCCCGAAAAACCACCTTGTCCTCAAGGTGGTGGAAGTTGCAAGCATGCCAAGCAATCTCCCATACTAGTCGTGCTCCATGTTTCACGTATTCCCCAGGCAATTTCCCAGATGGGCCTTCCAGCACTGTGGACCATTTGTGTGTGCAGCAGCCCGAACATAGCGACTTTCCAAGCAATTTCCCATATAGTCCTTCCCGGATGATGATTAACCTCCAGAGGGTCTGTCAGCGGTTTATGATGTTGCTCCTTCCAGTGTGAGGGGTCGTGATCCGTAATGTGCTTTTGATGGTTCTCAGTGATCCCCATCAGAATAACTGTTGCCCCCCGATGACACAGCCCCCCGGCTGCCTGATATCCAGCTACACCGGTTGCCCATAATTCCACCGTCGATGCGTGGCTTGACAACACCCCCTCGCCAAACTGCTTCACCGCTACACCGTCCAGAATTGAAGTCTGCATGTTGCCAGTAACAGGGGTCGCGAAAAACATATCATGTTGCACGTTCGCCTCCAGCTTTCCCGGTCCATCCGTGTCATCACCAGCGACAGGTTGTACGGAGACGGAGTGCACCTCCTATTGCGCGATCATCAGCGGAAGCGGATGCACTGGCTAGGAACGCGAGTTGACCGCCTCTGTAGTCGGTGCCAATTGAAGTGTTGCCCTGTGATTCACCGGGACATCCTCTGGCACACGTTGCGGCAGTGATGGGGGAACAAACTCTTCCATCGGCTGTTACGGGTCCTCGCCACAACTCATCCACTGTAGCATCGTTTTCCGAAATCCCGCCTCCTCACGCCAGTGGCGGTCCCATTTCTCCTCCCACATCTGCTGGTCGGACTGCATGTGTAGCAGCTGAGAGTCGTCCTCCAGCAGAAAAATGTTTTTTTTTGTTCTTTTGTTTCGGCAAAAAAGTGGGTCGTCCCCTTCTTTTTTTTCGCGTCTGTAAGGGTCTCGTTCCCGAACAAACCCCGCTCCTCAGACCCAAAACCGCCCGAGCATACCGGCCAGTGGTGCATAACCCCTCAGCAATGCGCGGTGCGAGGCTCCTCAGTAGTGCGCGCAGCGACAACAACAGTTTTCTCCCACTTTGTCGACGTCACGACTGGTAACGTCGAAGGCTGGCGTGGTTCCTCTCCGCCGTGCGAAGTTTCTCAGGCACAAGTCGGTTGCGCTTGACGTGATGCGGCTCCGCAAGATGTGATTGGGCGGGGCACCGCCGCCGTGGAGCCTAGCGGGTGTGTTACCGACGAGCTGAGTTGTGGCAGTGGTCTGTTGGCAGTGGTCCGTTGGCAGCGGTCGGCTCCTGCAAAATTGACGGTGCATCTGGTCATCGAGTGGGACTTCCAGGCGTGCACGGCCTACGAGTGAAGACCGAGCAAAGATTGCACAGCGAGCTAAGAGTGCACGTCCACACTGGTCGGGAGCGGGCAGCGTGCATCCAGTCTATTTGCACCTCCGCCTGGTGAAGTTGTGTGCAGTTCGTTCCGCGTGTAGGAAATGGATGGCAGTGGATGGGGCACTGTGAGTTCGGCAGAGGAAGAAACAGCGGGTGCTCTGGTAGCAGATGAAAGGCAGGTCGGACCAAACGATATGAACCCGCACCCACAGTATAAGATAACAGAGGGACTGTATGGTATGTGATCACAAGTGACGGCGCGGTGCGTAAGAGAAAAAGCAAGCAAGAAGAAGAGTGGAGGAAGAAGAATGAAGAACTCGGGAGGCGTTCCAGCCTTCTCGCCCAAGCCAACAGTGGCCGAAGTCCCAAGCCCAAGGCCGAACCAACAAGACTGATTCCCCCCCCCCTTACTCTCACCCCCTGATGGAATCCTAACATCCATGTGGACCCAACCTAACAAAATGCTAATCATAATCTCTCTCTATATAACTAATATTCCCCTGCTAAAAAGACACTTATACCCCAGCTCCTCTATAGCAAGTCTCTATCAAATCCAATCCGAGCTCCGCATTGTTTGAGGTTGAGATCCAACCTAATGCGCCACAAGTGAAGTCGCCCTGCTTGCGCAACCTCTGAGGAAGTTTTGACATTCCACTTAGTTGCGAAGGATATCGTTGTCTGCTGACACCAGAGTCGCGCCATGAAGGACCAAGCTCCCATGAGAAGCTGAAGAAAACAGGGCAGCGACGTCGAACCGGAAGTCCGCACTATCCGAAGATATTGAGAATCTCCCTTGGCCATTAAATACTACCACCCGCAGGTGCAAGATTTGTGCCTGAGGTAAGCAAGATACATGAGAAGTCATCCTGCTGAGAAATGCAGCGCCACTAACAAGAGACGGTTGGCATTCGTCGGCCGATGATGGAACATCTGGGTTGCAGACACTGACAAGGTATGATGTTTCGCGATTAAAAACAATAATGCCTAGACGCGGGTAAATAACAAGGTTCATCAACTAAATCCCAATCCCATTTTGCCCGCCACTTCCCTATGAGCAAAATAAAGACATCCACTATGTTGCGAAGCACCAGAACACTCCACCGCAAAAAGGACACTGAACTTGATCGTGGGAGGAGCACCAATGCCTTACAAAAGTCATTCAAACCCTTGATTTTGGACACGTGTCGATCATCCAGCATAAAGTAAACTTGCTTCGTGTTGAATACAGAGGACATTCCTAAACTTCAGAAGAAGTTTGTGCCGCTCACGGGGAGGGAAGCACGCTCGGATGGCCAAGCATTCTTTTATAAAAGGAATTCACTATGCTAGAAAGAAAAAAGAACAGGGGGTGAGAGGAAAAAAAAAGGAGAGGATGAGGACTGGCTCACTCCTGAAGACTGCACTCACTCACTGCTGGCGGCGATAGGTTTTATTTTCATTCCCCATTGTTAAAACTCCGATGATGGCAAACCATGCCATTTGTGTTTGCGGCAAGGAGAATCCCCTCATTTCCCCCTGTTGATGAATCCTGATCATTCAATGTTTATACTAACTCCTCTGTGGATCTTAATGATTCTAATCAAGAGGTTTCTTCTGGTTTTAGCTTTTAATTTATTCTACTACTTATTATCGGCATTGCACACACAAGCCACTTGAATTTAATTCACTGCATGCGATATCAAGCAGTGGGAAAATTCAAGGGTAAATGGAGGTATCCAAACACCATGCTAGGTAAGGGTAGGCAATACAGTAATCATTGTATTTCTCTATCTGAACTGAAATAACCTGATAAAAGTAATCAATGAGATTTCAATTGATATGAAGAAGAATAGAAACCAGCAGAAGAATGAGGGAATGATCCAAGGCGAGACCACTGCTTTTTAAATTGATATTAAAACCAACCAATTGCACCCACATATTTCAACAAAATTTGAACCCACTACCAACAAAATTTCAACTCACCCACAACATTGTCTTCTCCGGAGACAACTCGAGTCCCACTATACAACATTTTTCTCGGATTCATTAATTCATTTTGTTGAGCGTCCCGTGATAGGTGCTCATCACCTACCAGTGGTATCAGAACCCATGTGATTAGATTCTTGGAAATGTTTTCAAAAAATGAACATGTTTATCGCATCGTAACTGGTTTTTCCCCACTTAATATTACGTTATATGTAAACATAATGTCGAGTGCTCCACCTTAACATTACGTTAAGAGAATAACGTAATATACGTTGGGAACTCGATAGTAAGTTGAATTGCTAACGTAATGTGGAGAGTGAAGAGCAGCGTGCGCAATTGAGATGGCGTGGCCTGTGTCCTTACTACAGAAAAACAGAGCACCAATTTTGGGATGCTTAACGTTGCGTTGAGCGTCAATGCAATGTGGGGAGTTGGCTTGACATTTACATTGTGAGCCAATATAAGCGCGGCATGCAACATGCACGCTTAAATGATGAACAATGCCCACTCGCATCAGACTTCGCCTCGGGAGGGCGCTCGTTCATGACCCTAAGCGCTCCAAGGGCTGTCGTTGAATTCCCGTGCAGTCGCCCCACTACACGGCCACTATCATCGTGTCGCCCACAGGGTGGGGGTTTAAATAATATCAGAATCTGATATTTAAATCATGTAAAATGTTTGCATGATAGGGAATTGAAATATAACATGCTTATATTTCATAAAATATCATATATTTAGTGAAATGTCATGTGATGAATAGTATGAATAGATCATATTAGGAAATGAAAATAAGGTGTATATTCAAGATTGTGGAATGTCTATAATGAGAAGCACAAATTATAAAGTGTTTATATTAAACTTTGGTTTATGAAATGTTCATAAATATTTATCTCGTGCTTGACTCGAGGCTTACTGATGAAGAGATTGTCAGTCTCATATAATTCTAAACTTTTACATGAAATGTTCATGTACCTTATACATGAGATGTAATTGGATATGTGTGAATATGTTTGGCTTCTATTTTTGGATGATTAGAATAACACAAACTTGCGGATTGTGATAGAGATAGAAGACATAAACTTCTATTTATGTATGAAACAAATCAGCAAAATACAATAGAGGAGGTGGAATAAGACGCCCGGGAGAGATCCCACCCAAGCCAAAAGGCCGATTCCAAGCCAAAGGCCGATTCGCAGGATATTCTTTCCTCCCCCTCCCCTCATTCCAGCGCTCCCTTATAATAACATTTACGTGGGGCCCAGGTGGCCTAACAACCCTCCCTCGATCGATTTTGTTATTCCCCCAGGATTCCCACTAACACTAACAACCCAACATACGCAAGACGTTTTTACACCTCAACAGAAGAGACTCTCCAGCTTTGGTCATAACACTCGCCACACCTTAAAACAGTCTTGTCCTCAAGACTAAAGAAAGGGATCATCTTCAACGTCTTCATCTTTGCACAATAGTATCACCCATAGTTTGGGATCGGCACATCAATATGCATGAGGCTAAAGGGATGCCGCACCTGAAACACGAGCCTTTGCCCCGACGGTCCAACCATCCTTGGTTTGTTAGGTGTCGAACGTCGTGTCCGCCAGGAGGTGGCTAATTTGGAGCGACCTGGCGAACTCCTATTCCAACACTCTCTCCTCGTCTGATCGGTTGGGGATGGGTCCCAGTCAGCACTTGTGTCTCTGAATGGTCCAATGGTCGCCATAGTTCAGTGTCGCATATCCGACGAGTCAACGACCAACCGCCATGGTATGGGGTGCCCATGCACCCGTGAAAGCAAACTCCACATGTCGAGCGTAGCGCATTACTTGCAGTCGAGTCTCAGGGTTGTGGACGCGAACCCAACTGTGAATGTCTTCTTGAAATCCATGTGAGAAATATCTGACATATTACAACTTGGGTTGGCAAGAAAGTAAAGACGCTAGATATTCGAATTGCTCAACAGTCCCGGACCGACCTTGTCTAGTGTAGTGTGGCCAGTTCCTCGTAAGGATTTTGGATCGCAAGCCCGCTAAACCGTTCCATGAGTAGCTCTTTGAAAGCAGGTCGTGACTCCCCCGGATGAACTTCCTGCATTATGTTGAACAAATTGACCGCAACCCCTTATATGTTAATCTGCGTAAGCGGTACCTTAACATCGTCCGGTGTCTAATTTATGCGAAAGTAAAGTTCGGCGAGCGTGATCAAGCCCCTGGGGTCCCTACCGCCGAACACCGGGAGTTCCACCCGTTCGGCAACCGTGGGCTGATCGGTTCCCATGTCGAGGTAGAGTGCGGAAAAGCCAATTTCCTCCCTTGGTTTGCCGAAGATGCCAATTTCTACTGCATGTGAAGTTGAAGGCTTAGTGAAAGATGGCGGAGCATCTGCCTCCAGCTACGGAGCCTTCTCCAAGTGGCGCAGAACACTAGTAATGTAAGTGCGGAGTTCTGCTTGTTCCTTTCGGCATTCGGGTAGCTCTGAGCGCTCCTGCTCCCAGGTTTGTTGTTTCACGGTGATAGTCTTTATTGTCGACGTTAAGTTGGAGAGGGGAGATTCTAAGTGTCTCAACTGCTGGTCAACGTTGTTTTGGTGAGGTTGTTTCCAAGTGCCCATGACGCGGGCAGGCTGGCTAGGAAGTTGCGACGACACATTGCACTCTTGTTTTTTTTTGTGGTTTTCCTCTCCGAACAGGAAAAAACAAAGGAGTCTGTATTTTTTTGTTTTTTTTCGTTTTGTTTCTTTTTTTTCCCGAAAGAGTAACCTGTCAGTGCGGGTCGCCCCTGCGAGCGCAACCGGTAGTGCGCCTACTCCCCGGACGCGAGCTAGAAGAGATGTGTCTCCGTCGTCGGAAGTCGACAGCCATGGACAATAGCAGCAGGCTTTAGAGGGAAATTTGATCGTGCACGCAGTGCTGACAACGTCGACCGGTAATGCGGACCTCCGTGGAGCGAATGTTCTTGCTCGAGCGTCCGACGCAAGTTGTCAGTGCATGGCCGCTTAGAGCTAAGCCAGCCGGGCACCCCTTCGTCGAATGATGAAGTCGCAGTGTGCGCCACCGCTAAGAGAGATACTGGAGTGCGTCACGTGGCTGAGACAAATCCAGCAGTGCACGCTGTCACGAAATGGAAATCGACGGGGCGCGCGCAAGAGGAAATTAGTCGGTGGCAGTGATTGAGGATGCTGGCAGGTCGGACCAATTGATAGAGTTTGAGGACACACACTTATATTGATATATGAAACTGTTATTTCAGAGATCCCTCTTATTCCTCAAGGTGAGGAGAGGGCCTATATTTATAAAAAACTGAAAGAGGAAGTTACAAAGGAAGTTACAAAGGAAGTGGGGCAGGAAGTTACCCAGACTCCAACACTCCCCCTCAAGCTAGGTCCTAGCTTGGATACATAAGGACCGCAACACTCCCCCTCAAGCTGGGCGTCAGATGCTGTGGATCCCCAGCTTGGAACTAAGAGAGGCGAGGCGAGCACCGGGGAGGCCTTTGGTGAAGATGTCAGCAAGCTGGTCGGCCGTGGAAATGTGGCTAAAGCTGACATGTTTGTGCTCCAGGTGGTGGCGAAGAAAGTGACAGTTCACCTCTATATGCTTCGTGCGTTCATGGTAAACGGGATTTGAAGCAATTTTAGTGGCGGCCTGATTGTCACACCATATGTGAGCAGAAATCTGCTGAGGAAAGCCAAGCTCCTGGAGGAGGTGTTGAAACCATAGGATCTCGGTAGTGACGGTGGCCATGGCACGATACTCAGACTCGGCACTGGAGCGAGAGACGACCGTCTGTTTCTTGCTTCGCCAAGAAATGAGATTGCCTGCCAAGAATATGGCAAACCCAGATGTAGATTTCCGAGTGGCAAGGCAGCCAGCATAATCAGCATCGCAGAAGGCCTCAATATGCTGATGAGGATGCTGGGAGTAATGAAGACCACGGGCAGGATCGCGCTTGATGTATTTGGCGATGCGGATGACAGCATCCCATTGAGAGGTGGTTGGATGCTCCATAAATTGACTGACTTTGGAAACCGCACAGGAGATGTCGGGTCGAGTCATGGTGAGATAATTGAGTTGGCCCACCAACCGACGGTACCGCTCGGGATGTGGGTACAGTGCTGAGGAGGCATAAAGAGACCGCTCCCCAGGCTCGAGAGGAGTATCGACCGCAGTGGCCTGAGTCAGCCCAGCAGCCTGTAATATATCCAATGCATACTTCCGTTGGCAGAGGGAGATGGTGTCCGAGGAATAGGAAACCTCGATGCCGAGAAAGTAGGTGAGAGGACCAAGATCCTTCGTGTTGAAGTGGTGGTGTAGATGGGCCTTGAGGTGGGTGATACCCACAGAGTCGCTGCCGGTGATGACGATGTCATCCACATATACGACTAATAAGATGCAGCCACGTGCACTCGTCCGGTAGAAAACAGTGTGATCCTTCATACTGCGAGAAAGCCCAAAGTCGCTAATGATCGTGCTAAAGCGGCCGAACCAAGCACGGGGAGACTGCTTTAGGCCGTAAAGAGAGCGGCGGAGACGGCAGACTCGAGATTCGGCGCCGAAGGCACAAAATCCGGGGGGCTGCTGCAGATAAATTTCTTCCTCAAGGAAGCCATGGAGGAAGGCATTCTTGACATCCAACTGATGAAGAGGCCACTGATGATGGGCGGCAAGAGAAATGAATAACCGGACAGAGGCCATCTTGGCAACCGGTGAGAAGGTATCAAAGTAGTCAACACCGTACGTCTGTGCAAAGCCTTTGGCAACAAGGCGGGCTTTGAGGCGGCGGAGAGTGCCATCGGGATTCAGCCTGACGGTGTAAATCCACTTGTTGCCCACTGCCTGTTTGCCTGCTGGAAGAGGTACAGATCCCAAGTATGGGTATCCTCTAGAGCCTGCAATTCATCCCGCATTGCAGCTAGCCACCCGGTGTGAGATTTGGCCTCACCAACCGTGCGAGGTACGGAGACTGTCTCCAGAGCGGACAAACCCCTGTAAGAAGATACAAATAGAGGAGTACTCTGGCAGGAGCGAGTACCTTTTCGAAGGGCAATGGGCAAGTCCTCGGGTGGCGGAGCAGGAGCAGCGGACGAAGCGGGAGCGTCAGTGTCATTGGCCAGGACGGGGAATCTAGTCGAAGGACGCCGGGAGTAGACCTGACCAAAATGGGTGTCAACAGGGGTTGACGACGGTGGAGGATGGATGATGAGAGGAAGACAATCATCGATGGCAGGGTCAGGATGAGGATAAGGAAGGATGAATGGAGAACTCTCAACAAAGGCAACGTCGGCCGAGATGACATACCGCCGTAGGTCGGGGGGAAAACAGCGATATCCGCGTTGAGTGCGGAAATAGCCTAAAAAAATGCAGCGAAGGGATTTGGGAGCGAGTTTGGAGAGACCTGGACGGGTGTCGCGAACGTAACAGAGGCACCCAAACACGCGAATGGGAAGGGACTGAAGAGGGGGAGAGGAGAACAAAGTCCGAAAAGGAGTCTCCCCTCGAAGGATAGTGGAAGGAAGACGGTTTATCAGGTAGGTAGCGGTGAGAATGGCATCGCCCCAAAACTGCAGAGGCACCTGTCGGTGAAAGAGGAGGGCACGAGCAGTCTCCAGAATATGTCTGTGTTTCCGCTCGGCCACGCCATTCTGCTGGGGTGTATCAGGACAGGAGGTCTGATGAAGGATGTCTTTCGTCTGGAGAAACTGCCGAAAGGAATTGGAGAGATACTCACACCCATTGTCGGAGCGGAGACATTTGACTGAGAGGGAAAATTGATTCTGAATCTCAGCAGAAAAGGTTTGGAAGGTGGAAAACACGTCGGAGCGTTCTCGTAGGAGGTAAAACCAAGTCATTCGCGAATAATCATCGATGAAAGAGATATAGTACTTATATCCCAAATGACTCGAAATGGTACAAGGACCCCAAACATCTGAATGAACGAGATCAAAAGGGTTTGAGGCCCTTGTATCCACCCGAGGAAGGTATGTAGATCGATGATGTTTTGCAAAAGTACAGGACTCACAATGAAAAGAAAGATTCCGACGAAACTCTGGATAAAGCTGATGAATGGTGGATGCCGGCGGATGTCCCAACCGGGAATGAAGATCCAAAGCTGGAGAAGAGGTAGATGAGCAAGCGATGGGTGCCGGTGCATCGAACAGGTAGACCCCGTCCCAAAGTCGGCCTCTACCAAGTTCCCGGTTCGTTGTCTGCTCCTGAAAAACAACACCAGAGGAGGAAAATATGGCAGCGCAGTTATAATCTTTTGTCAGCTTACTGATGGAAAGAAGATTAAATGGACTGCGGGGCACATGTGCCACAAAGGGTAGGTGAATCGTCAGAGTCAGAGAGCAGGTGTCGAAGCCCGCAATCAGGATAGTGGAGCCATCAGCGACCGTGATGGCTGAGGGACCGGTGTAAGGGCAGTAAGAAGTCAACATACCAGCATCACCGGTGAGGTGGCCGGATGCACCGGAGTCCAACATCCAAGCAGGGGAGCGACGGTCGACAAAGGCAGTGGAGTGAGCAGAATGGGCTATAGAAGCCGTTGATGGGCCGGGTTCGGCAGAGTCCCAAGGATCATGAGTCAGCCGGATGTCGGCCATCGAAAGGTCCAGAGAGTGGGGAAGAGTGGCGACTGTCGATTGCGCTTCCTGGACCGCTGTCTGTCCCTGCCGCGGGCGCTAAGATGGACGTCCATGCAGGACCCAACATCGGTCAATCGTGTGGCCAACCTTGCCACAGTGTT
The DNA here is from genome assembly GCA_963277665.1 of Viscum album. Taxonomy (NCBI): domain Eukaryota; kingdom Viridiplantae; phylum Streptophyta; class Magnoliopsida; order Santalales; family Viscaceae; genus Viscum; species Viscum album. The sequence continues at coordinate 35,040,727 of OY728157.1, read as the reverse complement.
GACAGAGGGGACGTGGACGACTTTCCACACGACCACGTCCACGAGGACCAGATGAGCGGCCACCGCCGTGACCGACGAGAGCTGAGTGGTCGATAACGGGGGCGGGAGGAGGAAGAGCCCGCTGGGCCTTGCTGAGCCGGTGATACACCTGTGGGATCTCCAGCGTCGACGAGCTAGTGAGCAATTCGGTTGCCGTGGTGGCAAATTCTGGAGCGAGGCCGTTGAGAAGAGTGAAGAGGCAGAGCTGGTCCCGCTGGGTCTGAGCTTCGGCCGGTGTTTGTGGAATGGGCCACAACTCCTGCAATTCATCACGCAGCCCTTTCCATTCCAGGAAGTAGGTTGTAAAGGGTTGGGCCTGCTGTCGAACATGGGACAGGCGCTGAAGGATATCGGACACCCGAGCGAGATTATTGGTTTCGGAGTACATGATATTCAAGGAGTCCCAGAGCTCCTTGACGGTATTTGCGGTGCGGGCGACATCTTTGACCGATCGTTCCATGGAATTGACCAGCAGAGCGAAGATCTTGTTGTCAGCAAGTTTCCAGGAACGATATTTGGGATCAGCCGTGGCTGGGGGAGGATCCTCAAGATGATGATCGAGGTCCATGCCGGTGAGGGACATCACAACAGTCTTCCGCCAGATGGAGAAATTTGTGGAGTCCAATCGGTCATCCACAAGGCGGGTAGAAGCGGTGATCATCGGCGGCAGAGGGCAGGAGTCTGCCATGGAAGCAGCGCGTGGATAGCGATGATGCAGCGGAGGGAAGAGCCGGAATTAGGGAGGCGTGCCGGGAAGCAGAGCACGCCGGGCGCTGGAGAAAAAAAAATTGAAGGAGCCCGGGTCGGTTGGAGGGAGATTGTCGGGGCGAGGGGACCGCTGGGCGAAGGAGGGAAACGCCGTCGGGGAGCCGCGCCAGACAGAAGGGTGAAACGGGGAGCCGCGCCAGGCAGGAGTGGGCCGCCTGGAGAGAGGGCGAGAGAGGAGGGCCGCCGGGAGGAGGGAGCGCGACGGGAGGAGTGGCGACTGGGTGGAGGTGCGCCGAGGAGAGCGCGCAGCAGTGAGGAGGCGCGACGGGGAGGGCCTGTCCGGAGAGGAGGGCCGCCGGCAGGAGCCACGCGCCGGAGAGGGCGAGAGAGGAGTTCCGCCGGGAGGAGGGAGCGCGACGGGAGGAGCGGCGACTGGGTGGAGGTGCGCTACAGGCCGTCGGGTTCGGGAGGCCGCCGCCGAAGAGGAGGGCCGTGTCGGGGAGAGCGCGCGCCGGGAGAGAACGCAGCGGGGCGACGGTTTGTCGCGCGCAGGACGGAGCGCGCGTTGGGAGGGTCGTCGGGACGACGCTGCTGCTCGGGAGGGAGATCGGCAGGAGCTACACGCTGTTGCTCGGGAGGGAGTTCGGCAGGAGCTACACGGGACGTCGCACAGGACGCCGGGAAGAGAGCTGTTGCGCGGGGGGGCAAAATTGGAGGGGGGGTCGTAACCGCTCTGATACCATGTTATTTCAGAGATCCCTCTTATTCCTCAAGGTGAGGAGAGGGCCTATATTTATAAAAAACTGAAAGAGGAAGTTGCAAGGGAAGTTACAAAAGAAGTGGGGCAGGAAGTTACAAAGGAAGTGGGGCAGGAAGTTACCCAGACTCCAACAGAAACGAACCAACAAAATACAATAGAGGTAGAATAAGACGCTCAGGAGAGATCCCACCCAAGCCAGAAGGTCGATTCCAAGCCTAAGCCGATTCCAAGCCTAAGGCCGATTCCCGAGATATACTCCCCCCCCCCATTCCAACGCTCCCTTATAACAACATTTTCGTGGGGCCCAGTTGGCTAACAAATCTCTCAGGCGACTTAACAACCCCCTCCCTCAACCTATTTTGTTATCCCCTCCTCCCAATTCCCCCTAACTCAACAAAAGAGACCCACCAGTTTGGGTACTAATAGATTGTGTAAAGAAATACACATTATTTTGGTGTGAACACATTAATTTGGTGGATGAAATATGATTCCAAACTAAATCATCAGAAGCATGCATACGTAAAAGGAATAACATGAATAAGATGAATAAGATGAGATTAAATCCCTTCAAAATACCAATTGTTAGATTCCTTCCAAAACAACACTTGTCAAAACCTCGATTATTCGGTACAAGTGACCATAACGGTTTGGTGTCCATGAATTGTCTTGTCTAAGGCAATCAAGTAATAAAATGACTAACAATTAGGTGTCCTGTCCTTGGTGTTTGTTAAAGGTTTCACATAGTTGGGAAACCCTGACGGTTAGAATACCAGAGAAAAAGAGCTAAGTTTATCCATTTGATTGGTTTGAAAAAAAGATGTTTGCTTGACTATCCAAGAGTCATATTTGATATGATTAATAAATGTTGTCTACCAAAAACAGTCAAGGCTTGTTTACGTGCACAAACCGGCTTGTTTACGTGCACAAACCAGTGTAATTCATGATGAAATATGGATCTTAACTCACTAATGTATATGATGAATTTAAATGGAGGTCATCATTTTAGCGGGAGCCCGTTTAATAAGTCCTTAAATGGTTAAAACACTTTATACTCATCTGATAAAAGCTTATGTTGTATATGGCATCATCATCATCATCTATCTTGACCCTGATATCAATTTTGGATGAGGAAAAATTAAATGGTAGTAATTTCCTCGCTTGGCATCAAAACCTAAGAATAGTTCTCAAACAAGAGGGAAAATTATGTGTTGGAAAAGCCTCTTCCAGAGAGTGGTGAAGTTAGTTCAACAATCGAATATAGATGCCTATTGTAGAATGGGGAAACCCACTTACCTTCAAGGTGAGGTGGGGCTCTTCTTTTATAGAATGAAAAAGCGGAATGTACAAGGGAGTATTCCGATGTGGGACTCGGAAACACCCATAATAATACAAAAGAGGGTTTAACACTCCCCCTCAAGCTGGACAGACCCAGCTTGGACAACGAGTCCCACAAAAAAGAATAAGATGACACCACACAAGACCCATAACCACTCCCCCTCAAGCTGGGTGTCAGATGTGGTGGATCCCCAGCTTGGAACTGAGCGAGGCAAGGCGAGCACCAGGGAGGCCTTTGGTGAAGATGTCAGCAAGCTGGTCGGCCGTCGGAATGTGGCTAAAGCGGACATGGTTGTGCTCCAGGTGGTGGCGAAGAAAGTGACAGTCCACCTCAATATGCTTCGTGCGTTCATGGAAGACGGGATTCGAAGCAATTTTAGTAGCTGCCTGATTGTCACACCATATGTGAGCAGAAGTCTGCTGAGGAAAGCCAAGCTCCTGGAGGAGTTGCCGAAGCCAAAGGATCTCGGTAGTGACGGTGGCCATGGCACGGTACTCAGACTCGGCACTGGAGCGAGAGACGACTGTCTGTTTCTTGCTGCGCCAAGAAATGAGGTTGCCTGCCAGGAAAATGGCGAACCCAAAGGTAGATTTCCAAGTGGCAAGGCAGCCAGCGTAATCAGCATCGCAAAAGGCCTCAATATGCTGATGAGGATGTTGGGAGTAGTGAAGACCACGGGCAGGATCCCGTTTGATGTACTTGGCGATGCGGATGACAGCATCCCACTGAGATGTGGTTGGATGCTCCATAAATTGACTCACTTTGGCTACCGCACAGGAAATGTCGGGTCGAGTCATGGTGAGATAATTGAGTTTGTCCACCAATCGACGGTACCGCTCGGGATGTGGGTATGGAGCCGAGGAGGCATAAAGAGACCGTTCGCCAGGCTCCAGAGGAGTATCGACCGCAGTGGCCTGAGTCAGCCCAGCATCCTGCAATATATCAAATGCATACTTCCGTTGGCAGAGGGAGATGGTGGCAGAGGAGTAGGAAACCTCGATGCCGAGGAAGTATGTGAGAGGACCAAGATCCTTAGTGTGGAAGTGCTGGTGAAGATGGGCCTTGAGATGGGTGATACCCACAGAGTCGCTGCCGGTGATGACGATATCATCCACATAGACGGCCAATAAGATGCAGCCATGTGGAGTCGTCCTGTAGAAGACAGTGTGGTCTTTCATACTGCGGGAAAGCCCAAAGTCGCTGACGACCGTGCTAAAGCGGCCAAACCAAGCACGGGGAGACTGCTTGAGGCCGTAAAGAGAGCGGCGGAGACGGCAGACACGAGATTCAGCGTCGGCGGCACAAAATCCGGGGGGCTGCTGTAAATAGATTTCTTCCTCAAGGAAGCCATGGAGGAATGCATTCTTGACATCCAATTGATGAAGAGACCACCGATGATGGGCGGCGAGAGAGATGAATAGCCGGACAAAGGCCATCTTGGCAACCGGGGAGAAGGTATCAAAATAGTCAACTCTGTATGTCTGAGCAAAGCCTTTGGCCACAAGGCGGGCTTTGAGGCGATGGAGAGTACCATCAGGATTCAGCCTGACCGTGTAAATCCATTTGCTGTTCACTGCCTGTTTGCCTGCTGGAAGGGGGACAAGATCCCAAGTATGGTTTTCCTCCAGAGCCTGCAATTCATCCCGCATGGTTGCGAGCCACCCGGGGTGAGATTTGGCCTCACCAACTGTGCGAGGTATAGAAACCGTCTCCAGAGCGGACAAACCCCTGTAAGAAGATGCAAATAGAGGATTATTCTGGCAGGAGCGAGTACCTTTCCGTAGGGCAATGGGCAAGTCCGCGGGTGGCGGAGCAGGAGCAGCGGACGGAGCGTGAGCATCAGTGTCACTGGCCGGAACGGGGAATACAGTCGAAGGACGGCGGGAGTAGACCTGACCAAAATGGGTGTCAACAGGGGTTGACGCCGGTGAAGGATGGATGAGGAGAGGAGGACAATCATTGAGGACAGGGTCAGGAGGAGGAGAGGTAGGAGGAGGCAAATCCGGAAGAGGCTGGATGATGAGGGGAAGACAGTCATCAATGGCAGAGTCAGGAGGAGGAGAGGGAAAGGAGAATGGAGAACTTTCCACAAAGGAGACATCTGCGGAGATGACATACCGGCGAAGGTCCGGGGAGAAGCAGCGGTATCCGCGCTGAGTGCGGGAATAACCGAGGAATATGCAGCGGAGAGATTTGGGAGAGAGTTTGGTGCGGCCAGGGCGAGTGTCACGAACATAACACAAGCAGCCAAACACTCGAAGAGGGAGGGAATGAAGAGGGAGAGTGGAAAAAAGAGCCCGAAAGGGAGTCTCCCCCTTAAGGATAGAAGAAGGAAGGCGATTGAGGAGGTAGGTAGCAATGAGAATGGCATCGCCCCAAAAGAGCAGAGGCACCTGTCGGTGGAAGATGAGGGCACGGGCAGTCTCGAGAATATGTCTGTGTTTCCGCTCGGCCACGCCGTTCTGCTGGGGTGTATCAGGACAGGAGGTCTGATGAAGGATGTCATTCGTCCGGAGAAACTGCCGAAAAGAAGTGGAGAGATACTCGCGCCCATTATCCGAGCAGAGACATTTGACCGAGATAGAAAAACGATTCTTAATTTCATTAAAAAAGGTTTGGAAGGTGGAAATCACTTCGGAGCGTTCCCGAAGAAGGTAAAGCCACGTCATTCGCGAATAGTCATCAATGAAGGATATATAGTATTTATAGCCCAAATGACTCGGAACGGTACACGGGCCCCAAACATTGGAATGAACCAGAGCAAAGGGGTGGGAGGCCCGTGTATCCGTGCGAGGAATGTAGGAAGAGCGATGATGTTTTGCAAAAGAGCATGACTCACAATGAAAAGGAGGAGTCCTACTGAAGTCCGGAAACATCTGATGAATGGTGGATGCAGGCGGGTGCCCTAATCGGGAATGAAGATCAAGTGCCCGAGAAGAGGTAGACGTGCAAGCAATGGGTGCGGGCCCCTCGAACATGTAGACCCCGTCTCGAAGACGGCCTCGACCAAGTTCCCGGTTCGTAGTCTGCTCCTGAAACACAACACCAGAAGAGGTAAATATGGCCGCACAGTTATAATCCTTAGTCAGTTTACTGATGGAAAGCAGATTAAAGGGACTGCGGGGCACATGTGCCACAGAGGGTAGATGTATCGAAGGAGTCAGGGAGCAGGTGCCGAATCCCGCTATGGGGATAGTGGAGCCATCAGCGACGGTGATGGCGGAAGAACCGGCATATGGGTAGTAAGACGTCAACATACCAGCATCACCGGTGAGGTGGTCGGAGGCACCTGAGTCCAGCAGCCATGCAGGGGAGCAATGGCTGACCAAGGCAGTGGGGCAAACAGTACGGGCCAGAGAAGCCGAGGAGGGAGCGGGGCGGACAGAGGTCGGGGGATCATGAAGCCGCCTGAGGTCGGCCATAGACAGGGCCAGAGACGGGAAAAGAGAGGCGACAGTCGAGGACACGTCCCGGACCGCGGGTTGTCCCTGCCGCAGGTGCGGAGATGGTCGGCCATGCAGGACCCAACATCGGGCGATCAGGTGGCCAAACTTGCCACAATGGGGACAGAAGGGACGTGGACGACGTGAAGCACGACCACGTCCCGAGGAGTCCGCCATGGAAGCGTCGGGAGCTGAGGCAGCGGGCCGGCAGGATGATCGGGCGCAGGACATGCGCGTGCTGGAAGGGCCGCCGGAACGAGGGCGCTCTGCCGGGAGGAGGGCGCGCTGCCGGGAGGGTCCGCCGGGGCAGCGGGAGGCGCTGGAGCTGCGGGAGGCGCCAGGCGAGGGTGCCGGGAGCGCGCCAGGCGAGGGTGAGGGTGCCGGGGCGAAGCGGGGCGAGCCGCCGAGAGCGAGACGTCGAGGGCGGGGCGCCGGGGCGAGTCGCCGAGGGTGAGGCGCCTGGGCGGGATGCGCCGCAGTGAAGCACCGGGGCGAAGCGCCGGGAGCCGGGGAGCCGGAGACGCCGGGGAGCTGGAGACGCCGAGGAGCAGCGGGAGGCGCGGGAGGCAGCGGGAGGCGCCGGGAGCAGCGGGAGGCCGTCGGGGCTTGGACGCCGACGGGAAGAATTGCGCCGGGAGGATGGAGGGCCGCCGGGAGGTGAGCCGCAGGGGCTGGGCGCGCGCACGGTGGGGCTGGCCGGGAGCGCCGCTGGGAAGGGAGCCGTTGCTGGGGTTGGTCGCAGGAGGAGCCGCGGGCGGAGCCGCTGGGAGGGAGAGCCGCCGGGAATGGGCAGGCCGGAGGGGAGCTGGGCGAGAGGGCTGCGCCGGGACAGGAGGGGAGGCCCGCCGGGAATGGCTAGGGCAGTAGGGAGAGAGGCGGGGCCGGGAGGACGCCGGGAATCCGCAAGGGAGGGAGGGTTCGGGATAAAAATCCCTCTGATACCATGTAGAATGGGGAAACCCACTTACCTTCAAGGTGAGGTGGGGCTCTTCTTTTATAGAATGAAAAAGCGGAATGTACAAGGGAGTATTCGGATGTGGGACTCGGAAACACCCATAATAATACAAAAGAGGGTTTAACACCTATGATGGCCAACTAAATGATTCACCGGATGTTTCTACCCTCATGCTTGTACCATGGAAGCTTATTTGTAGAAGCAACATGAAATAATGGATGTCTAGATGACCAAAAAAAGCTCTATGAGGAACAAGCTAGGCGTGAAAGATTTAAGTGTCAAAAGCTCTTTTTCGGTGCAAAATGGCGCAAGGAACTTCAGTCACAACACATGTGCTCATGCTCAATATCATTGGTTACGCCAATGATTTGGAGAGGCTAGGTTCACCACTTAAACTTGAACTTGTCACAGATTTCATTCTGCAGTCACTACCAGTTTGGTTCCAACCGTTTGTCGTGAATTATAACATGAATGAATTATATAAACCTTTACCCGATCTCCTCAATATGTTGAGGGTAGTTGGGCAGGACATGGGTGGTCCAGGCGCAAGTGCCATGTTGATGATACAAAAGGAGAAGGGTAAAGGTTTTGGTATGAAAAGAAAAAAGACGTCATTGAGAGTCCACACCACCGGCTAAACTGAAAAAGGACAATACTTTCAATGTGGTAAGATTGGCCATTGGAGAAGGAATTATACCAGAAAGGTTGTAAGAAGCCGCGTTGAGAGTCCACTTCGAGTATTTAAGTTATAGAATTCAATCCTTTTATTTTGAAAGGTATATGATACCAACTGTATTACGAGAGTTGTATATATTCTGGACGGAAGTAAAAGAATTTGAATGTTGGAGATTGCTTTCGAATAATGGAGCAAAGGAGTTGTGCAAAAGGAGCACTTCGAGCTTGAATGCTTTCGTAAAAATATGTGCATTGTTTGTTTCGTTTTTGCTCTTCTTAGAGCCTGTAAACAATTTTTGTTTAATAAAAATGAGATGGATGTTCTTGGTGCACATGGTTTATGATTCGTTCTATTCTATAACATGCTTTATGGGAGACAAGGTAAAAGGAAAATGCTCAAAACACATAGAATATCAAATATATGATATGAAAATTATAAGTTTATTTGTTGAATATTCCTACTAAGAAGAAATAAGAGTCATTTCCTACACAAACGAGTTTTTGTATCTTACCATGATATTTAGAAAAGAATATAGTATCTAAAATGCTAGTGGGAGTATGTTTGGGAGGAAAATGTAAGAGTTGCACTTAGTTACTGTTAAAAGCCACTATTTTCTAAAGGATTATGCCAGTCAAAGTGAATGTTGCTGCATCCTAAAGGAGTTTAGGATGTGCCGGAAAACACTGAATGAAACTCGCAGATGAGGCTCAAACACCGATTGAAATTAGAAGATATTGTATGTTTTTGCGTGAATGAAAAACAGATTTGATCTTCATATAAATCAGTTTAAAACGATGTAAAACCACTCCGCATGGTTTGTAAATAATTGATATGAATTTATGGAATCATTAAATCAATTAAAACAATTAAAATAGGAATGCACCAATTCAAAATATCAAGAAAGATGAAAAACAGGGCGTAGTTTTGAATTCTGGTTTTAGAATTCTACAAAATGGTAATAGAAATTGATGCCTAAAGGTGATAAAATATATATATATATATATATATATAAGCTAGTGTAAAAGTCATATGTTAAATCTCATGTAAAATGGTAATAGAAATTGATGCCTAAAGGTGATAAAATATATATATATATATACAAGCTAGTGTAAAAGTCATATGTTAAATCTCATGTAAGGGTAGATTCAAAATTGTTGTGAAGGTATATAGAAATTCTAATGAAATGGTAAGATGAAAATTAGAAACTCTGCATCACCTTTCTAACAGAATGTTCGGTGCAAATCTAGACCCTCTAAAAAACATTTTTAGATTATACTCCAGTTGACTTATATTTAGAGAGTTTTCTTAGCTTTCCAACACATTAAATATCTCCTCAATCCGAAAAATGTGGCCCAAGATGTCACTGAAAAACGATATCAAATTTAATCTGAAAAACTGCAGAATAATAAAAAACGTGATGAAAATTCGGACCACATTTCAGACACCCAAAAGATCGATTCGGCCTTGTAGTTAAAGAAAATATGGATAATTTTTGTAGCTATCCATCGCAACAATATTCCGAGGTCAGCAGCTTAAGTTATGATCAAAAAACCGAGAACAAATAAAATCACATAACCGAATTTATATAACCAAAAATCCATGTAAGCAATTGTGTTTCACGTATCCAAATTTCAATCCCCTTACAAATAGGTCAAAATTTCAAATTAAATCAAACTAAAATAAATCCTATAAAAATATGAATAAATAATTGATAAACAATTAAAATAAAAAACAAATAATATGAAAATAGATTAATGAAAATAGATTAATGAAAATAGATTAATCAATAAATAATAAGGATGTTATAAAATTAAACAGTGACCGCAGAATCCTTTAATAAAAACATTGAAATAAAAATTGTTGTGAGAAATTATAATTATCTAATAAATAATTAATTAAATGATATAAATAATTAAAATAGGAATTATAATTATCTAATAACTAGAAAATTGATATACTTCGATTATCAAAACATTAAAAAAAAAAGGTGGCAAGGACCCACTTCAATGAGATTGATTTCTTTTCTTCGAAGACCATTTGTGCATTCCTCAAGGGTCGATACGGAAGAGCATAGCTATTGAGCTACACCGCAATGGGAACCATGTACACAACGGTCCTATGACTCTGTCTTCGTGGTGGTTGACCGATTCTCGAAGATAGCGCACTCCATTCCTTGCAAAAAGATGAATAATGCTTCTTATGAGGCTATGTTATTCTTTCAGGAAGTGGTGCGACTCCATGGCACTCTGAAAACTATCACATCTGATTGAGATACTCGTTTCCTTAGCCATTTATGGGCGAACACTGTAGAGAATGTTTTAGACATACTTGAATTGTCGCAGCCCCTTCCACCTCCAAACAGATGGACAAACAAAGGTTGTCAATCGCACCATCGGCAGTCTTATCTGCTGCTTGTGTAGGGATCATCCTAAGCAATGGGATCTCATTCACTCCTCGGCTGAGTTTGAATTCAACTATGTTTTTAATCGAACTACGGGGAAAACTAAATTTAAAGTGGTGTATCAGCGGCCGTTGAAGCACATGCTAGATCTAATCCCACTGCCCAAACTTCCTGGATACAATGCAACTGTCGAACATATGGCCTTTCGCATTGATGATATCCAAGCTAAAGTGGTTCGTAACATTGACGACTGAAATGCAAGGTGCAAAGTGGTGGCTAACAGGAAATGGAGGCGAGCTATTTTTAAAGAGAGGAATCTCGACGTGGTTCACATCTGGAAGTAACAGCTCTTAGTTAGTTGACACCTACAATAAGCTGAAGCCAAAGAATATCGACCACGGCAAAATCCTATAATGTCTCAACGATAACTTCCGAAAGGATGGGAGATCTCTCTGATATTCAATGTAGCTGACTTGAAGTTCTTCAATTTGGAGGAACCGCTTTATCTTCTTTTAGACTTGAGGTCGAGTCCTTTCCAAGCATAGTTATTTATGACTCATGACGCACAATGGCAACAGGGCCCTCCGGTGCAAAAGCGCATTGCGCGGCGCACGACGCGTGCCAATATTAACTTGCAGCGCACAAAGGACATATGATAGGTCGATTACATCCGCCACCGCGGAACACAACACAAGTAATAAAATCACAGTAAACATGCAGGCCCAGGGCCCTGACCCCGTGACCTACCCCACCCCCCAAACTCTTACCACCCCACCACCAATGGTGGGGCCAAAGGGCATATGCACATTGAAATAAATAACAAATAATAAGTTAGATGAAAAAACTATAGTAATTATAAAAATATAAAAAATAATAATTATAGGTTTTAGTGAATTTATTTTGAAAAATAATATATTTTTAATAATTAACCATTAGTCATTCAAATAACAAATCATTGCAATTCGATACCAGTAAGAATAATGAGAAGGTGACAGGGTTGTTGGTTGTGCTCGGTCATTGCACCCAATCGATGCGTCGCACAGAGTCAAGGGAGGAAGGAGGGGGCATCACTTCACTTGCAACAAGGTGTTTTTAATAAAGTATTTTAATAGGGTTGGGTTAGTCAGTTAAAAATGGTGCAAAAAAAACAAAAACAAAAAAAAATTAAGATGGTGCACAACGCCACACTGCGCGACGACGCAACATAGCGCACGCCACGGCGCGCCATTCCAATTGGGCAATTGCGCAGGCATTGCGTGGCACAATGGTCTCTGGTGCTAGCCATGGCACAATGGCGCGCCATGACACAATGGCGCGCCGCACGCCGTTAATAACTATGTTTCCAACTAGGGAGGACCGATGCAACGTCTGTCTAAGCCAACTCCCCAAATGGGGCATTTTAATTTTTTTATTTTGTTAATGAATGATTTGCCCCAACTTACGATATTATGTTAAGAGCGAATTAGTATTTTATTTGTTTTAAGGTTTGAGTTTATAAATAGATGATTCGCAATCAGTTGTATTTTGCTTTTTCCATATTGATAGAATTCCTGAGAGCATTCTCTCTATTTTGGGTGTTACCTCTGTGTTCCTTCCAAGTTCCTCATGCAATGACTCGTTTATCCACGTTGTGCTGCATCAAAGATAAATCCGGTACCATGTATGAAAGTTTCAGAATTTTAACAACACATAAAGAATTAGGTAGCCATGCAAAACACTTTGCGAGTATGGGGCAGATGGGGGGCGGGCTTAAAAACTTTGATTGTTAAGAGAGCGGGCCTATGAGGGTTGAGCCCATGCGAATGTGGGCCAAGGATGGGCCCGATTTAAAAAACAATAATTTTTTTTACAATATATGTTGCTTTAACATATCAGTTTTTTAACAAAAAATTCACGATTAAACCATCGCATATGATTTTTCACCATAATGTCCGTATTAATTCACCCTCATTCACATGTGAATTTTAAATAGGTCTATATTTATTGGTGGTGGGGTAGTAGGGTTTGGGAGGAGGTGAGAGGCAAGCCGCGGGGTCAATTTCCCAAACATGCGTGTTTATTGCAATTTATTTCCTTGCATTGTGTTCTGCGGTGGCGAATCTAATCGAACTTTTATAATAATTATTAACCATACTCACATGATGTGTCGTCCCACCTCTCGAAAAACGGAATCCATCTCCCTCGCACACAGTTTCAACGCTAAAATATTTATTTTAAACATAATATTTTTTGAAGTCGATTTATTATTGTTGTAATTTTATTTTATTTTACTATGAAAAAAATGCAAAGGACCAGCTCCCTCACGGGAACCCCAACCGCCTCCCCTAAATCTAATCGCAACCTAGAGAGTTGTCATTCGTTCGTAGGTTTGGTCGTTCGCGTCGCCAAGCCACTGACACCGTAGTTCGTAGCCCCTCACTGATCACGCACTTGCTCTGCATCACAATGGTTCGCCACTACATCAACGTCGTCACACGCCACCATCAACCCGTCGAAGAACGCTCCACCCCATGCCCCTAAAATCCTAACTATGGCGATCCATACGTCACCCCAAAACTACCGTAGGGGGTGAAAAAAATACAATATTTAAATGAGTATAATTAATAATTTAAATTTTTTTAAAATGCGAGCAAGCTCACGGGCTACCCGCAGGCTTAAGTAGGGCGAGGGCAGGCTTGACATTCACATTGTATGCAGGCTTTTACATACAAACCCACGCAAGCTAGGCCCGCCCCGCCCGTTTTGCATTACAAGGTTCAGGAACTCGTAAAACAAAAGACAGAACAGTATATTGCATCTAATAAATGCAAGTGCTAAACCACAAAAATCGAGGTTTACCTTGTAAGTTGCACATTCAGTTTGACTCTTAAAAGCAAGTGTAGTCATGGCACGCTGCAGTTCTTTCAAATGGGTAGTTCCCCAAGGAGCAAGGTATTTTCGAGCATATGCAATTGCTCGCACGTTGTTTTCAGCTCGAACCAGTTCTATGAACTCTTGAAGCCTCAACTGGAACTCAAACTTGCTCTGTCATCAAGGGATTACATTGAACTGTCATGGAAGTTGAGACAACATTAAAAAAAAAAGGATAAGCTGGAATTGAAAGTCAGTTCCCCACTCAGAAAACTCTAATTATCTTGGCTAAAAATATCAACATTTGAAAGAACGGCTTTCCATTCAGATACAGGTACAAAAGATGATCATGATGCACCCACATAAATGGGTAACACAAAGATATTTAATAGAACACAGAACGCAATGGAAATCCTTCCTAGACTTGGCACAAAATTGCTATAAATGAACATACTGTATGAAGAAAATTATGGAAAATGCATTCCTTCAATAATCCAAAGGAAAGCAAAAAACAAATAAGGAAATAAATATTTATCTAATTAAAAAAGGTACAATAAAATGGACAGTTTAATATGCAATCTGCCATTGTCTAATTATAAAAACCATGTAAAGTTAATTGCATGACTTGTTGAACATCTGCAAGTTGATCTGCTGAACAGACATGTGACACTTGAATTTCACCGCATTGAACTTTGTCTCAAGTATTTAGTTATTTTCCTTATGGAGTTTGACTGGATCAATTTATCTTATGTATTTTAAATTTCAAATCTCCCGCTATCACGGGTTTTATCTTTTATCTTCATCTACAAATAGAGGAACCCAACCTCTCTCTCTCTCTCGCTCGCTCTGGCTCGCTCGACCAGGCCGCAACCGCCGCCCACACCCACGCACCAGGCACAACCCGTGCTTCCCTAGCACAGCCCACGCCTCCACACTTCCCTAGCATCGCTCCCACCCTCTCTATCTCTCTCCCCTAGGGCTACCGGCCCTTCCAAGACCGCTGCCTACTCTCCCTTGACGAGGTCACCATCACCACCGCTCTCACCCTCACACCAGGTGCCCTAGCACAGCCCATGCGGCCACGCTTCCCTAGCATCGTCCCCACCCTCTCTCGTTCCAGCAGCCGTGTGCCATCCCCCCTGATGCGCACTAGGAGGGGGCTTCTCTTAGCCGCCCAAGGGTTCCCTGTGCTGCCACACTGCCACCGCTTGCGCCCTCTGCCACGCCTCCACACTTCCCTAGCATCCCACCCACCTCCTCTCTACCGGCAATTCCAAGACCGCTGACCAGGCCGCCGCCGCCCCCATCACCGCCACCTGCAACAGGCGCCCTAGCACAGACCATGCCTCCATGCTTCCCTAGCATCGCCCCCAGCCTCTATCGTTCCAGCAGCCGTGCCATCTCAAGTGCAGCCCCTGTGCTGCCACCCTGCCACCGCTTGCGCCCTCGGCCACGTGACCTGCCGCCCCATGCACTCAGCACAATCTGCGTGCTTCACGTGCACCACGTGCACTGCACCCTCGTACCCTCTTGCGGCCTGCACCACCACAGTGCAACTCCAGTGGAAGTTTTCAGGCCTGGAACTGCGATCTTGTTGCTATTCTTGGACAGTGCAAGTTCGGCACATAGAGCCGTAAGATCGTGCAACTTCAGCGCGCTGTTTGGAAAGCTGCATGACACACCAGATTTGTTTCTGTACCCCTCTGTTAGCCTAGCTGCTGTTGGTTCCTCTTCTGCAACATAGCTTCTTCATCCACCCAACTAAACACAATCACCACTTCCACCCAGCTGGTGGATGAACATCTCAACTCCACTAATTTAATTATGTAGAAGAAGACGGACATTGTGACCCTCAAAAGGATGGGTCATTATATCCATCTAGTTGCATAACCTCCAGATCCCAAAGATGCCACGTTCGGGCAGTGGGAACAGAAAAACAACAAGATTTTCTCCCTGTTGTTTAATTTGATGGATCGCTCGGTCAAACACGTTGGCAAGAATGTTAATAACTGCAAGGAATTATGGGATTCCTTATGCTGATATTCTTTGAGACTAACAATCTGTCTCGTATCCCGGATTTATTTCAGCAGCTCTTTGATGCTGGTATGCCCTACTACTCTCCATCCATCACGGGTTTATAACCGTCTCGTGCGTGTCAGCCGTCCTCCACCAAAAGTCCCAACTGATTTCTCTGATTGTGTCGCGATAATATCTCAAGGCCTCAGCCATGGAGGTGGACATTCAGGAGGACATAGTCGACCCACAACCAAGAAGCAATGTATACATTGTAGTGAGGACTATCATACCATTGATTGTGCATGACAATCTTCTTAAGTGCATCTTCCTTGGTTTTATTAGCAAAATTATATATGATTTAAAGTGCATGACAATCTTCTCACCGACTTCGGTTATCTTTCAAGAGATTTCGATGACTCGGGTGCTTGGTAGTGGCCAACTTCGGGGTGGTGTGTGCGCACTCGACTCAGCACCTTCTCTCGCCTATTATGTGAACCCTAATCGAATCCTGCATTTTTCAAGGTCATTCGTCATTATTTTATCACATTTATTGATGATTTTTCATGCATGACTTTGATGTATTTATTCAAATATCGGTTTGAAATATTTCTTGTGCTTCACTCCTATAATGAAATTAAAACACAGTTTTATGTCTCCTTGCATTGTTTCCATTCTGACAAGGGTCATGAGTATATTTTTAAGGGAGTTTTCAATATTTTCTCAACACCCATAGCATTCTTCATCAAAGCTCTTGTCCCGAACACCACAACAAAATGGTGTTTCTGAATGCAAGAACTGTCATTTGTTGGAAGTGGCCAAGCAACTTCTCTTTTAGAAGAAGGCGGCTATTGTGTTTTGGAGTGATGCAATTTTAATTGCTACATACCTCATTAACAGGCTTTCATCGCCGGTCCTTAAGGGGGGAGACAACTTTTCATGCTTCATGTCCTCATTTATCACCACATTCTTTAACTCTTCGTATTTTTGGATGTGAGTGTTATGTCCGCAATACACGTCTCACAGTTGACAAGTTGAATGCACAGGCCCTTAAGTGCATCTTCCTTGGTTACTCCTAAACTCAACGTCGGTTTTGATGTTTCTCCATGATCCTTCGTCACTATGTTGTTTTTGTCGATGTTTCTTTTGTCGACATTATTTTGCATTCTTCGAGTCTCTCATCGTCTCTTTCACTTCTTGATCTTGAGGTCTCCCTTCCATATTCTCTCATCGTCTCTTTCACTTCTTGATCTTTAGGTCTCTCATTCACTTCTTGATGCTAGTGGGTCTCACTTTGGCGGCATCTACACCCGTCGACTTCATATAGACATTGTCTCTGAGCCCGATACTACTACTGCACCAAATGACTCGAGGGGGGGTATTATGAGTCTTTTCTTTGTTTTCTTTTATTATGTATCCAAGCTAGATAAAGCAAGCTTGAGGGGGGTGTTACTCTTTAGATATTTAGATATTTAGTTTAGGTTTGAATGAGTTAGCCTTATCCAATGTATTTTGAGTTTCAAATCTCCCTCCTATCTTTTGTATTGGCTTCTCTATAAATAAAGTCTTCAACCTCACTTGAGAGGCACTATTTTTGAGTCACTCTTTCTACGCACGCTATGCAGGATGAATTACAGGCCTTTGAGCAGTCACCTTGTGTTTGGTTCGCCCGCTTATACATTGTTGCTGACATTGGAAAAATAGCAAAGTCCATCAGTACATAAGATCATTGCCATTTGTGTAAGATACTTTGGGAGTTCCGTAAAAATCTTCAAGAGGTGCATAAGATATTTTACTTTACCATTTTGAGGAGAAGAGTTCGTGTCATGGAGGGTTTGGTCGCGCCACAAAGGATCTAAGGCAAATTTCCAATTGGAAGGTTCTCGTGACGTGGTGGAGGTGACCGCGCCACGAAGGAATGAGTCACGCGGTGGTGTGTGAGTCAAAGAGGCGACTTGTTTTTGCAGGAGCGAGCCGAGAATTTCGGAAGAAACGTATTACACACAGCGAGGTGGGGTTCTGCGTCGTGGAGTTGCAAAAGTACAGACTTGCAATTCTGAAGGAACTGAAGGTCGCGCCGTGGTGGTGGTGCTCGCGTCGTGAACGTGCCAAGCTAGCAGATCTACAGATTATTATTTCCAATCTTTCAGAAAGAAAATCAAGGAATTTAATGAGGGATCTTGACTTGGTTTTAAAGAAAGTATTTGGACAAATTTTCCCTACTTACCGAAGATAGATTAATGGCCTATCTAGAGAGCGGGATGGTGATTCTCCGAAGATACAGAATATGTCTTTCTCTTTAAAGGGGAAGAAAGATCGCGGAAAAAAATGATATACAGAGAAGAAAAGAATTTCTGAGAAATCAAAAAGGAAGAAACGGAGAAGGAATTCCATGCTTGTGCTAGAAAGGAAGGAGATCCAGGAGGTGCTCTCACTAGAGGATCGTAGACTTTATCAATGGACGAAGGTGGAGCAGAATTGATACACAACTCTGGTGTAAACTCACTAGTTGTTCGTGAAGATCAAGGCAGAAACACTCGAGAAAGTAGTGAGCTATTCAAGTGATTGAGAGCAATGAGTTTATTTTTGTGAGGGGTGTAGACCTAGAGGGTCACTGCGGCATCTCCAAATTATAAACCAACAGGCAGCGTGTTTGGTGTTTTCAAGTGCATGGCACATCGTCGTTGCATGCTCCTTGGATTAGCTCACTTCAGGTGAACCAAGTAAAAATGGTTTGTGTCCCTCTTTTACTGTTTTATTGCTTCTTATTAATCGTGAGAGGGGGAGTGTTTCTGATAACAACTAAACAAGATCGTTGACGAGGGGTCATTTGCAGAAGATCGACACACCCTAATTCACCCCCCCACGAGGTATTTCCCTTGTCTGGGACCAAAAAAGTGGTATCATAGCAAAAGGTCCTTAGTGAAGTATTCTCTCTCTGGAGCAATGGCAGCGGTCTTCAACCACAAATGACATCTGATCTTCAACGGAAATAATTTTCAACTATGGAAGAATCGGATGCAGCACAACTTCTGATCATTAGGAATGGATGTGTACACGGTTGTCATTCATGGAATTTCGGCCAGTATGGAGAGCGGAGCCTTATCAGAGAAAGTCCAAAGGGAACTTGATGTCAAGGCCAAAGGAGTCAACACGTTGGGAGGAGCATTATCTGATGCTATATACACGAAGGTGATGTCGTGTCAATCCTAACACGCCATGCGGGAAAAACTATTCAACATCTATGAAGGTGATTCCAAGTCACGTGAATCTAAATTGCAGGTACTATGGAACAAGTATGAGGATCTAAAGATGCACCCGAATGGGTCCATCGATGCATTCTTTGATCGAGTGAACATCATCATGGGGGGGCATGCACAGACTTGAAGAAAGCCACGACGATATCAAGATCATGAAGAGGATCCTGAGAAGATTACCACCGCGTTTCAACGCGAAAGTCACAGTACTTGAAGGCAAGGACCCAAAGAGGTGACGCTGGATAGTCTTTATAGCAATCTCGTTGCATACGAGATGAGAAACAATGAGAAAGGGTACTTGACAAAGGAGAACTCTTAGGTGGTGGTGTTCAAGGCAATGAAGAAACTTTTATTGGAAGATGATCCTGAAGAAGCGGAGATTGAGGAGGTGATGTCATTCCTTTCCTCAAACCTCAAACGAGAAAAAGGAAGATTCAAAGGCAAGATTCCACTTGTTTTCTTTCAATGTGGCAAAGTTGGACATCTCGCACTAGAGTACACAAAGAAATTCTGAGATAATGATGAGGAAGAACCCATGAAGAACTCATCTAAGCATGCAGAAGGCAAGAGAACATCACAACATAAATTCTTCAAAAAGAAGAATCTTCTCTCACAAGAAGATGTCAACTCGAAAAGGATGAAAGTGGAAGAAGTTGAGGACTGCAAAGACCTTTGCGAGGAAAATCTAATGGTTGTCAAAGATAAACCACAACCGGAGGATTGCGATGACGAAGATGCCGAAATTGAGGGAAGAGTCGAGCTCATGGTTGAAGTAGAAGCTGGAGAAAATCGATGTTTGGGGGTCCAAAACGAAGAAAGTCGATGAACTGGTACGTGATTCCAAACTTTATATGCAGTAGCAAGAGGAATAAAAATCAGAGTTGAAGGTTGAGATTGAACAGCTTAAATCTAAGAAGCTAAAAAAATCGGAGAAAGAAGTTGAGCTCAAGGTTAAAATCGGAGCAAGCTCGGATCATTGATGGTTTGCCCAATTCAGTGAAAATCGTGTCAAAAGAATTGAGGAACTCGAAGGGGAAGTCATAATGATGTGACGAAAGTTTGATGATCAAGAAAGACTTCTAACACCCGACATGATAACGGGAAGTTCGAGTACATCAGTTGCTAAAGAAGCAAAGGGGGTACACGGGGGGAGTCAACAGAGAAAGTCAATACTTTCCCTCAAGTGCAACAATTCAAAGATAAGGGTAAATCTGTTAGGGGGCTTGATCGCAAACAAAAATCAGTGACGATTGATGTGAAACTTCAAGCACCCACACCACGGAAGAAAGTTGATTTGGGTAATTCTCAAAAGACCCAAAAGGTTTCAAGCGGAGCAGTTAAGACACACAATAATACACCATGTATTCGGTGTTATTATTATGGAAGGATGGGGCATATGCAATATGGGTGCTCCATAGCAAATGACATTACAGGGTTCAAGAGCAACAAAAACATATGAACAGAATTTCACTCGATATGTTTTTTATGACTATTGCTTTAGGTGTGAAAGTTATAGACACAAAGTCATGCATTGCTCATCTAAGGTTACAAAGGAGTGTGCCTACGGAGGCCCAGAAAAGGAAGTCGCGGCAAGAGACTTTATCAGGTGGACTAAAAACACATAATCAATTTTCAACTCTACAATATGAGGATGATCCAATGAAGCTGGAGGTGGAACAATCTTAATCACCACCAAGGGAAGGGTAGCAAGGAACATGGATCAAGAAGTGAAAAACTGAGAAGGCCAACGTTAATGAAATTGCTTTGAATGCAACGGATCGAGCTTTGAATGCAACGGATCGAGCTGGAGTACGAATTCTGGACATCGGTTGAACTTCCCATGTGAAGGGAAACCAGAATCTTTTCATGAGAATCAAATACGACATATAAGGTGTCGTTCAGTTTGACAACGATAAAGGGTTAAAGTGTCAGGTCGGATATGATGATGGCAGGACTAGAGGAGCAGCCCCAAACCTACACACACAACCTTTTGCGGGAGCAAACAAAATCCTAGGCTTTCTACAAGGCGCATGTAATGGCCCGGACCCACCTGGTCCATTCCTTTGCCAAAACGCGGCTCGACCGTGACGGTGGCACCGTGAGGGTGGCACCGTGTCCTCACCGAGCGGTCTTCGTTCTTTCCCAGTTCCCGACTTTTCCGCTCCCGCAACATATCTTTTGACGTAAAGATGATTTAATGCCCCCTTTCAAAGCCATTTAAAGCCCATAAATAATATCTAAAATCCCCCAAGAGTCGGGCAACCCTTAACTTACCAAACGGTGTGGTTTTTCCTCGGTGTCACGCCCTTCCCCATACCTTCCAGATCCGCCCCTGTTACGCGTTTCCTTATGGTTAAAGAAAACTGTTTAACGCATAGCCGTTATGACCACCTCTCCGAGGAGAATTGTTAAATGACAATTAATTCCATCGTGCGTAACCACCCAACCGCGTGGTGAAACCACGATCCGACTTTATAGTCGTTCAAAATTCCATATCCCGTAACAACGGGATCTCATCTTTATATCACCCTAGAAATTCTTTCTTCTTCCTCTTGGCTAGTCTCCTTTTCTTCTTGGTGCGTTTGGAGTTCCCCTTCCCGAGGCAAGTGGTGCGCCTGTGCTGGAGCCTTTCTGCTCACCCTTGGAGTCCCCGACGTTCCTCCCCTGCAAGTCACGCATCCCCAGTTCTTGGCGCGTGGAGAAGAACTCCGATCATTGATCAACCAAGTAGGGATTTTCCTTCGTCTCCCCTTACTGTGTATCATGTGGGGTGGGTACGCTACTGTTTCTGTGAGAATGGATGAAACCAAACCTTAACAAAGATAATAAACAGACTGTTAAAGAATGATGGGGTGCGTTTGACAATTCTGTTGTACTCTTTTATAATTGCTATATGTTGTGAACTGTATGAGCTTATGCTCACTGAAAATCATGGTCGTTGGTGGTCTTTCCGTGCGCACTAATGAACCCTTATATTCTGTGATGATTAAATGACTGTAACATGGAAATTGGTTAATCACCTAAACTCGGTTGGTTAAATGGATGCCCAGTGAACATCAATCCTTGTGTGGTCACCCCGGTTAACCAACATAAAGAAGAACCTAATGAATGATGTGCTTGAACCTGGAAGTTTCCCTACTCTGTTTTGGTAGTAGGTGTGTTGTTCTGCTTGATGCTTATGGGGTGATGTGGATGGGGATGGGATCCTCTGTTGTGGCACGGTTGTTGGTTGTGAATCTGAAGCTGTGTGGGGCTGTATCTCGAGGCTTGGTTTGGTTCCAGTACTTTGAGGGATCTCACAGATCCCTTTGTTGTTGTGACTTTACAAGAGAACCGGGTGTGAATGCTTAAATTGTTGTTTGGGTGTTTCTCTT
Source organism: Viscum album (assembly GCA_963277665.1). Taxonomy (NCBI): domain Eukaryota; kingdom Viridiplantae; phylum Streptophyta; class Magnoliopsida; order Santalales; family Viscaceae; genus Viscum; species Viscum album. The sequence continues at coordinate 35,018,915 of OY728157.1, read as the reverse complement.
TCTCTGGGTTGTGGTTATGCCTGTTAGTTGCCCAGTAGTACAGAATTTACTTAATTGGGATCACTTGAATATGAAAACAAAAATGGGCTCAATGGAAAATTGTTTTCCGGGATGAGTGGTGACATGGTCGTGGGTTCGGTGTTTCTTGTGAATGAATAGTAATGAGGGTGTTTGTGCTTAAGTTGGTTTTGGAACTCCTAGGTTGGGATGAGTGCTTGTTATATATATTATATAATTATAGTTCTTATGTTTCTTATTCGCGCCCCACCCAAGTTGAGCACCTAGTGCCGAACACACCCATTTCTTGGGGGAGGGTGTTTTTCCAAACACTCCTATGAGTAGCTGGTTATTAGCTCATTTTCTGCTCCCTTTCCCGAATAGCCCAAGACTCATCGGGCAGGCTGTGATGGCCTGAGGTCCATTATAGCCCAAGATTCTTCGGGCAGGGTAGTTGTGGTGGTTGCCCAGGTGTGTGCGGGCGGGGTGTGGCAGTGGGACTGCGGTGAGAATGGCAGGAGAGGTTCGATGCGTAGGATGTCTTCAATATGGGGAAGTGGCGCGGGGTACCCAAACATCGATGTGTTATTACTATTATATTTCTTGACTTGCGTTATTTGGGGAGCATACCTTGGTGAGGCTTGGGTGGGCAGTTTTCCTTGCTAGGTGTTTCGGTTATCTCTTTTCTCACGGGGCATTAGAATGTCTCTCCACTTGTGCACGAGAGCTTTTGGTTTTCCCTACTGAGTATACTTGTATGCTCACCCTACGTATATAAAACTGTTCTCAGGTTTCCAGGAGGACTTCAGGGATCGTGCAGGGTCGTACTAATTCAGACGTCGGGACAGTTGTCGTTGCTGTTTTTCTTTCTTTTGGTACTTCTTTTTGGGGTTTTCTTTTACTTTTGTATCATTTACTTTTGGAACATGTATATGAGAATGGTTTGTTTTGGCTTTACCTGTACTTCCACTTTTGGTGTTGTTGAGATTTACTATCTTATCTCCCGATCCTATTAAATAAAAAAGGTAATGTCTTCCATCTTGTGTGTGATTCTATACCCTTGGTGCTAGTCGCCACTCTGGGACCTATTGAAGGCGGGTCTCGGGAGTCATTATCTCTCCTTCAACTTGAAGAAGGAAGGGTCTGGCAACCTGTTGGCCCTTCTTTCATCTTGGTGAAGGCGGGTCGTGACAGAATGGTATCAGATGAGGAGGTTGAAAGATAGGATGGAGTTCGGAGTTAGGCACAGTGAGGATTGCATGGGATGGTAAGGCAGCAGTGTTGGACAATCTTGATGCGTGAAATAGGTCAGGGAAGACCGGCTAGGACACGGGATTTTAGGGCCCCCTGTGATCCGATGCAAGGACTCTAGGCCTACCGAACGTCCAAGTGAGGCTACACTGATTGCAGGTTAGAGGCCCTAGGAAAGGTACATGCGTCATAATGACTTGTGTTCACGTGTTTTATGGGTATTTTGAGGATTTAAAATGAATAAGAAGTCTAAGAAAATTTAAGAACAATATTCTACACTACTCGGGCTTAGACATTCCTTGTTTACCTTGCAGCTATGGCACCTGGGAGACAACCACGAGTAGTGCGGGCGATCGAGGCCCAGGAGGTTGACTTGGCCGATCGGCAGAGGACTGACCGAGAGAAGGACGATCAGTGGCAGAGGACGCTTCGTGCCTTTCAGCGACAGACTCTTGGGAAGTACGAGGGCAGCACCTCGGACATAGAGACAGAAAGCTGGCTAGAAGAGCTGGTGATAGCTTTCAGCTTGATCCAGGCTCCGACGGAGTACTGGGTTCCTCTGGCTGTAAGCCAGATGCAGGAAGCAGCGCGTCAGTGGTGGACGCTCTACCTCAGGGAGAAGAGGGAGGCTGAGGTTACGTGGGCTGACTTCGAGAGGGAGTTTTGGGCGGAATTCCTCTCTTCCACGATGAAGGTTGAGAAGAGGCAGGAGCTACTCTCCCTCCAGCAGGGGAGCATGTCAGTGAGAGAGTTGGGGATCAAGTTCAAGGATCTCCTCCGCTTTGCTCCGGACCTCTTTCCAGATGAGAAGTCTCGGGCGAGACGTTTGGAGGAGGCACTTCGACCTTCTCTTCAGTATGTTGTTACTCCCTTCACCTTACCGACATACTAGGAGGTCCAGAAGAAAGCTAAAGTGGTGGAGAGGATGCACACGCTGGGAGGTGTATCGCCAGAGGGAATCCAGTTGGGCTTGTCGAAGGGGAAGGCCGTCAGCAGCAGGCCTCCAACATCAGGGCCCTCTAGGTTTCGACCAGTAGGGAGCAGGCCCCAGCAGTTCCAGTTCCGATCTCCCGATCCTCGTCCTTTCCTTTCGGGCCCAGGACCGAAATGCTTCATCTGTGGCAGCCATGGGCACCTTCGGAATCGATGCCCGGACCGAGTACAGTACAATGGGGGTGGGTCAGTGCAGCACCCGCCCCAACCGCAGCAGTTTCCAGCCAGGCCCTTTCAGCAGCAGCAGCAGGGACAGCGAGCTCCCGCTCCTCCAAGGGCAGACGTCGCAGGAGGAGGCCGACCTCAGGGCGCTCCTCAGAAACCTCGACCAGGGCGCGGTCGGGGAGGCGGCCGACAGCCGAGGGGCAGGGGAGCTGGGCGTGGGCAGTTACACGCCGCGGAGGCAGCAGCTCCAGCAGGGCCGGAAGTCGTTCGAGGTACAATCAGCTTGTTTAATACTCTTGCTTATGCCTTGTTCGATACAGGAGCTTCGCACACCTTTGTTGCGCCCAGTCTGGCCCGTGCTCTGGGTCTAGATGTTGAGAGACTTCCAGTGCCCCTGGTGTTGAGTACACCAGTCGGAGGTCAAACCGGCTTATTTTATGTTTGTAGAGGGTGTAGACTGATGATAGGGCCACATCAGTCAATCAGGGATCTTTTACTGTTGCAGGTACATCCATACGATGTCATCCTAGGCATTGACTGGATGTTCTTTGTATGTGTCGTTATTGACTGCTTCCGAGGAAGGATCGTGTTTTCAGACTTGGGCGGCCGACGTGTGACTTTCATCGGCGAGCGGGGTTACCAGGAAGGTAACCGGCGAGTGGAGCCCCTCCTTTCCTTGTTAGTTGAACTGTCAGTGGAGTCGGCGGATACAGAAATGGTGGAAGTCCCAGGGATCGTCGGTGAGTTTATGAACGTCTTCCCTGAAGAGGTGGCGACTCTACCCCCTCGACGTGATGTTGAGTTCGGGATAGACTTGCAACCTGGTGCCCGTCCGATTTCGATGGCTCCCTACCGGATGGCACCTTCTGAGTTGCGGGAGTTGCGGATTCAGATTGACGATCTGATGAAGAAGGGTTTTGTTCGACCAAGTGCGTCACCATGGGGTGCTTCTGTCTTGTTTGCAAGGAAGGCAGATGGTGGTCTGAGGTTGTGCATAGACTACAGGAGACTGAATCAGGTGACGGTCAAGAATCGTTACCCTCTTCCGAAGATAGACGATCTCTTTGACCAGCTGAGAGGAGCAGGTTGGTTCTCTAAGATCGATCTGCGGTCTGGATATCACCAGTTGATGGTGAAGGAGGGCGACATCTCAAAGACTGACTTCAGATGTAGGTATGGACACTTTGAGTTTGTAGTCATGTCGTTCGGTGTTACGAATGCACCAGCTGTGTTCATGGGACTCATGAACTCCGTCTTCCGGGAATACCTGGATCGGTTCATAGTCGTGTTTATTGACGACGTCCTGATCTACTCAAGGTCAGAGGAGGATCACGTTGAGCACCTGAGAACGGTTTTAGATGCCCTCCGACAGCACCAACTCTATGGGAAATTGTCCAAGTGCAAGTTCTGGACGCGAGAAGTGCACTTCCTTGGGCGCGTGGTGTCCGAGCAGGGAATAGCGGTGGACCCATCGAAGGTCAAGGCGGTTGTTTCTTGGGCAACGCCCAAGAACGTGGCAGAGGTTCGTAGTTTCCTTGGACTGGCAGGTTACTACCGGAGGTTCGTACCCAACTTCTCCCGAGTTGCAGCACCTTTGACAGCTTTGACCAAGAAGGACCAGGCTTTCGTATGGGATGGGCAGTGCGAGGCAGCCTTTCGCTATCTGAAGGAGAAGTTGGTAAGTGCCCCAGTGCTGAGGTTGCCAAAAGAAGGGGCGGCGTATGAGGTGTTCTGTGATGCTTCAGGACAAGGCCTCGGGTGTGTGCTGATGCAACGACAAGGGGTGATCTCTTATGGGTCTAGACAGTTACGTCCCCATGAGCGTAATTATGCCACCCACGATCTGGAGCTTGCGGCGGTCGTGTTCGCACTAAAATTGTGGCGACATTACCTCATCGGGGAGCGCTTCGTGGTCTTCACGGATCACAAAAGCTTGAAGTATATCTTCTCCCAGTGGGACCTGAACTTACGGCAGCGAAGGTGGATAGAGTTCTTTCAGGACTACAACTTCGAGATTTCCTACACCTCAGGAAAAGGGAATGTGGTGGTTGATGCCTTGAGCAGGAAGTCGCAGAAGGATGCGGTTCGAGAGTCGGCAGATGCTTGGAAGGCGATGGAGGAGTTGGCTGCCCTGCACCTGGATGTAAGGGAGGATGGTGGTAGAGGTTGTCTGTTTCAGATGACAGTGCAATCCTCTCTCCTACGGCAAGTGGAGGAGTCTTAGTGGGGAGACATAGAGAGTGAAGTAATGCGTGACCAGGTTAACCATGGCGATGCTCCGGAAGGGTGGAAGGAGGATGGTCAGAATCAGATGTTTTTCAGAGGGAAGTTGTTTGTTCCGGAGACGATGCGTGAGAGAGTTTTTGGTGAGTTCCACAACTCACCCCTGGCAGTACACCCGGGAGCTTCCAAAATGTACCGGGGCTTGAGAGGTCAGTTCTGGTGGCCCGGGGTGAAGCGGGCGGTCGCAGAGTTCGTAGCAAAGTGCCTCGTGTGTCAGCAGGTGAAGGTTGAACACCGCATCCCAGGGGGTCTGTTACATCCTTTAGATATCCCTGAGTGGAAGTGGGACGACATCTCGATGGATTTCGTCACGGAACTACCCAGAGTTCAAGGGGGTTGCGATGTTATCTGGGTAGTGGTGGACCGACGACGAAATCGGCCCACTTCCTGGCAATCAAGGAGTCAAGTACGGTGGATGCCCTAGCACAGAGGTACGTGGATGAGGTGGTGCGGTTGCACGGAGTCCCGAGATCCATAGTCTCGGATAGGGATGCACGGTTTACCTCACGAGTCTGGTGAGGATTACAGCATGCTTTTGGCACCCAGCTACGTCTTAGCACTGCTTTCCACCCCCAGACAGATGGACAGACAGAGCGCACCATCCAGACATTGGAGGATATGTTACGAGAACGTATTCTGGACTCTAGGGGATCGTGGGAACGACACTTGCCTCTGGTGGAGTTTGTCTACAACAATAGCAATCACTCTACCATTGGCATGGCTCCGTTCGAAGCTTTGTACGGGAGGTCGTGTCGCTCACCCGTGTGCTGGACAGAGGTCGGGGAGGCAGGTGTTCTTGGCTCGGAGGTGGTGCAGAGCACGACGGAGAAGGTTCAGCTTATACGGGAGAGGATGAAGGCGGCCCAGGACTAGCAAAAGTCATATGCCGATAATAGGAGGAGACCCTTGGAGTTCGAGGTCGGGGACCACGTGTTCTTGAAGGTCTCCCCTCGGCGTGGGCAACGGAGGTTCGGCAGGGGGAGTAAGCTTTCTCCCAGGTTCGTCGGACCGTTCGAAGTGCTGCGGCGGGTCGGTGAAGTGGCTTATCAGCTAGCGCTACCACCGCCGCTACTGAGACTGCACGATGTCTTCCATGTGTCTCAGCTCCGACGATATCTACACGACGATTCACACGTCCTCGACTGGGGAAAGCTGGATATCGAGGACGACGTGACTTTTGTGGAAAGACCAGTGAGGATCGAGGATCGTGAGGAGAAGGTGCTCCGTGGACGGACCATTCCTTTGGTTCGTGTGTTGTGGAGGCATGGCGGGCTCAAGGAAAGTACCTGGGAACGAGAGACGCAGATGCGCGCCCAGTACCCAGAGCTGTTTTGAGTTTTGTTCTGTTTTGTTTGTACTTGTTTGTGATGGAATGTTTTACCTTGTTAGCTATGGAACGTGCGGTTTTCCTTATTCTGTGGATGTGTGTGAAGAGTCCTGACTATGGGGAGGGGAGGACCCGATCCCTAATCAAGACGCATTAAGGTGGATGCGATTAAACCCGTGCGGGCGAGTCAGTGCCACCCTAAGCGGATAGTATCTTGACAGGGAGGAAGAAACTCCCTAACCCATATGACTAGACAGCTTGACCCTCGAGTGTTGCTTGGTTACTTGAGGGAGAGGTGTTCCTATATGTCGATGAGGTTCACTCCTGAGAGGTATCTTTCGAGGTGGTTGTTTGGAACCCCTCTTTTCTTAGGGTCTAGTTTTGGTTTTTGAGGGCGAGAATAGTTTGAGAGGTATCTGATGTAATGGTTCGGACCCACCCAATCCATTATTTTGCCAAAACACGGCTCCATCGTGACGGTGGCACCGTGAGGGTGGCACCGTGACGGTGGCACCGTGACGGTGGCACCGTGTCCTCACCGAGCTGTCTTCGTTCTTTCCCAGTTCCCGAATTTTCCGCTCCCGCAACTTATCTTTTGACGTAAAGATGATTTAATGCCCCCTTTCAAAGCCATTTAAAGCCCATAAATAATATCTAAAATCCCCCAAGAGTCGGGCAACCCTTAACTTACCAAAACGTGTGGTTTTTCCTTGGTGTCACGCCCTTCCCCGTACCTTCCAGATCTGCCCCTGTTACGCGTTTCCTTATGGTTAAAGAAAATTGTTTAACGCATAGCCGTTATGACCACCTCTCCGAAGAGAATTGTTAAATGGCAATTAATTCCATCGTGCGTAACCACCCAACCGCATGGTGAAACCACGATCCGACTTTATAGCCGTTCAAAATTTCATATCCCGTAACAACGGGATCTCATCTTTATATCACGCTAGAAATTCTTTCTTCTTCCTCTTGGCTAGTCTCCTTTTCTTCTTGGTGCGTTTGGAGTTCCCCTTCCCGAGGCAAGTGGTGCGCCTGTGCTGGAGCCTTTCTGCTCACCCTTGGAGTCCCCGACGTTCCTCCCCTGCAAGTCACGCATTCACAGTTCTTGGCGCGTGGAGAAGAACTTCGATCCTTGATCAACCAAGTAGGAATTTTCCTTCGTCTCTCCTTACTGTGTATCATGCGGGGTGGGTACGCTACTGTTTCTGTGAGAATGGATGAAACCAAACCTTAACAAAGATAATAAACAGACTGTTAAAGAATGATGGGGTGCGTTTGACAATTCTGTTGTACTCTTTTATAATTGCTATATGTTGTGAACTGTATGGGCTTATGCTCACTGAAAATCATGGTCGTTGGTGGTCTTTCCTTGCGCACTAATGAACCATTGTCTTCTGTGATGATTAAATAACTGTAACATGGAAATTGGTTAATCACCTAAACTCGGTTGGTTAAATGGATGCCCAGTGAACATCAATCCTTGTGTGGTCACCCCGGTTAACCAACAGAAAGAAGAACCTAATGAATGATGTGCTTGAACCTGGAAGTTTCCCTACTCTATTTTGGTAGTAGGTGTGTTGTTCTGCTTGATGCTTATGGGGTGATGTGGATGGAGATGGGATCCTCTGTTGTGGCACGGTTGTTGGTTGCGAATCTGAAGCTGTGTGGGGCTGTATCTCGAGGCTTGGTTTGATTCCAGTACTTTGAGGGATCTCACGGATCCCTTTGTTGCTGTGACTTTACAAGAGAACCGGGTGTGAATGCTTAAATTGTTGTTTGGGTGTTTCTCTTTCTCTGGGTTGTGGTTATGCCTGTTAGTTGCCCAATAGTACAGAATTTACTTAATTGGGATCACTTGAACATGAAAACAAGAATGGGCTCAATGGGGAATTGTTTTCCGGGATGAGTGGTGACATGGTCGTGGGTTCGGTGTTTCTTGTGAATGAATAGTAACGAGGGTGTGTGTGCTTAAGTTGGTTTTGGAACTCCTAGGTTGGGATGAGTGCTTGTTATATATATTATATAATTGTAGTTCTTATGTTTCTTATTTGCGCCCCACCCAAGTTGAGCACCTAGTGCCGAACACCCCCATTTCATGGGGGAGGGTGTTTTTCCAAACACTCCTATGAGTGGCTGGTTATTAGCTCATTTTCTGCTCCCTTTCCCGAATAGCCCAAGACTCATCGGGCAGGCTGTGATGGCCTGAGGTCCATTATAGCCCAAGATTCTTCGGGCAGGGTAGTTGTGGTGGTTGCCCAGGTGTGTGCGGGCGGGGTGTGGCAGTAGGACTGCGGTGAGAATGGCGGGAGAGGTTCGATGCGTAGGATGTCTTCAATAACCAGTGGGGAAGTGGCGCGGGGTACCCAAATATCGATGTGTTATTACTATTATATTTCTTGACTTGCGTTATTTGGGGAGCGTGCCTTGGTGAGGCTTGGGTGGGCAGTTTTCCTTGCTAGGTGTTTCGGTTATCTCTTTTCTCACGGGGCATTAGAATGTCTCTCCACTTGTGCACGAGAGCTTTTGGTTTTCCCTACTGAGTATACTTGTATGCTCACCCTACGTATATAAAACTGTTTTCAGGTTTCCAGGAGGACTTCAGAGATCGTGCAGGGTCGTACTAGTTCAGACGTTGGGACAGTTGGTGTTGCTATTTTTCTTTCTTTTGGTACTTCTTTTTGGGGTTATCTTTTACTTTTGTATCATTTACTTTTGGAACATGCATATGAGAATGGTTTGTTTTGGGTTTACCTGTACTTCCACTTTTGGTGTTGTTGGCATTTACTATCTTATCTCCCGATCCTATTAAATAAAAAGGGTAACGCCTTCTATCTTGTGTGTGATTCGTTGGGCGCAAGTCAAGTGATAATAATAGTCAAATGTTATTATTAGACACGGGATCTTACTAAGAATTAAATGAAATGTATAAATGTCTTGGGTAATTAATTCATTTTATTATTCTAAGTAATATAAATCCTAATTACATTATGTGGTTCTCTGGCCAGAACCGGGTGATTTGGGTCGGGGCGTTACAGGTTAATAATAATCTTAGAGTCAAAGGATCATTACACATGTCTGTGAATGGGAATATCCAATAACACATACATATAGAATTCCTATTGGCAGTTTGTTCTCGTAACCTCCTTTCTTGGAGATTGCCAAGGGCAAGCATCATGAGAAGGTGTCTCGATGTTTTATGAGTCATTTATCTCTGATAGTCAGTATCATTTGTGTCCCGTCAAACAATATCATTCGGCCATAGAACATAAGTTAAAGGAACTCTCATAGCATCTAAAGTATCTCATCATAGCGGAAACTGCTATGTACTTTCGATGTGACAAGTATCCTTAGGACGTTATCGCATACACTATCACACAGAAGGATAATTGGGATGTGATAAGAAATTATATTATATTATATTCAAATACCATGAATACAATATAATCAAAAGTACAAGGGTAGTTGGTTTTAGGGCACCACCAACTCCAACACAAGAAGCCCCTTTGTGAAGACATCATCAAGCTAATATCATATTTGAATATATTGAAATGTGAGTTCCTTTTAAGGTTTTCGTGAACAAAATGACAGTCTACCTTAATGTGCTTCATGTGTTCATGAAAGACAAGATTTGTGGCAATCTTTATTGTCGCTTCATTGTCACACCAGATGAGGTGGCTTTCCTCACCGGATAAATGGAGTTCACTCAAGAGTTTTTGCGCCCATAGAATTTTTGTTGTCAAATGGGTCATGGCCCTATATTTTGACACCATACTTGAACGAGACACAATTGTATGCTTCTTACTATGCCAAGAAACAAGGGTGTCACCAATGAAGATAGCATGTCCAAGATGTAGACTTCTGGGAAGTCACCCAGTATAATATGGATCCAAAAAGCTTCGATCTCGATATGTCCATAACCGTGATATAATAAATCAATGTCGAGTTCATTTTTTATATATTTAACAATACATAAAATCGTAACCCGGTGAAATTTGATAGGTTACACCATGAATTGACTCACGTTGCCCACAACACAAGTAATATCAGGTATAGTCGTTGTTAAGTAATTTAACTTCCAAATCAAGCGACAATACCAGTCATGGTGAGGAAAAAACCTCACTTCGAGCATGTAAGACTTCTCAACTGGATCAAGAGGAGTGTCCACGGTATCAACATTAGACACTTTAGTTTCCGGAACAAGTCTAAAATGTATTTTTGTTGTGATAAGATGCATTTTGAACAGCAAACACGTTCATATACCCCGGAAATATCTTTGTGTGTCCATGTCCTTAGTGAGAAAGTTTTGATCAGGGATTTAAGACAAGCAATGTTCCTTGAGTTACTTCCTATGATCACCATATCATCAACAAATACAACTAGTAGATTACTTTCGGCAGTCATTTATTGGTAAAATATAGATTGTTCTTTCAAGCTTTGTGAGAGACCAAAATTTGTTACCACGACACAAAAAAAAACAACCAAACCCGCAGTGATTGCTTGAGGCTATACAGTGATTGATAAAGACAACAGTAATAGGCCATCGTACTCTCCACCTAAGCAACGAACTCGGGCGATTGCTCCATATATGCTTCTTCAGTGAGAAACCTATTCAAGAAGGCATTCTTGATGCCTAGCTGATGTAATGATCAGTGATGGGAAGCAACCAAGGAGAGAAGACGACATAACAATACCATTTTATGAGACAGAGGAAGGCGTCAAAATAGTCGATGTCATTGGTCTCGGCAACAATGATCAACTTCTGAACTTTCTTGACCAACTCAAGACTTGCTTCAACCAATTCATCTTACTGCTTCTCCAGTCCTCTCTTTTGCTTCTTCAAGCTCATAACATCCTTCTCAAGCTTCGAATTCCTTTTTAAGCAGATTAACTCGTTTTCCAAAAAAAAAACTGGAGCCAGCTTCCACACTTCGGAGATGGATTCCCCTTTTGAATCTGATTAAGAACCTTGCTTTTGCTGCTTACTCAAGAAACCATGCCATTTGAATCTCATTCCTCCACCAAGTCTTGGGATAGTTGCCCTTGCTCTAGGAGCCTTGCTGAATTTCCTCCATTTCGATCTGTCCAGCTCATCTTCTTCTTCCATTTCATATCTGGGGGCAATTTACAACAAAATTTCTCATGTCAACACAACTGAAGCATTTGATAAGCAGTTTCCCTATATGTTTTCTTTTTTTTTTTACTTTCTTAAAATTTCTACTCATACAGGCTAATATTCTTCTCCGATTTTAATTTCAAAATCAGATTCTTCCTCTGATTTTAAAATTTTCAAGGCCTTGCATGCCACCTTTTAGATTTGAGCCCTTTAAACCTCAGTCACTATTATTTTATACGCAACAAAAATGCTCTGAGGTTCATGCACTATCATAGCATCTAAATCACACTCACTCCAACTGAAACTCTAGCATTGTACAGTTCAGGTAAAGATTTAAAAATCATCTTCGCTACAATGGAATCTCTGTAAACCTACAACTTTGTTTTTTTTCACCTTCACATCACCTTCATGGATATTATTCCATTTTTTCAGAATATCCTTAGATATTATTCCATTTTTTCACCTTCACAATGGTATAAAGATCACCTTCATGGATATTATTCCATTTTTTCAGAATATCCTTAGATATTTGACAGTTGATCGCTTTTGTGAACTCAATTAAATAGAGACCTACAGAGCATTTTTTGCTTCGACATCATGCCCTGTCTTTCTTTTACCAGCTAGTATCATAGTTGCATCATCTCTCGCAACAAAAAAATTATGCGTCACAATGGTATAAAGATCAACATTGAAAGAAAATAAATATATTTACAACTTGTTCTTCCATAGTTGATGGTTTTGGACATCAAACATGAGCTGGTGATAGATCTAGAGCTTAATTATGTATGCTTAGCTATGAATACTGAGATGGGGGGTGAAACGTTGTTTCTTTTAATGCCATGAACCTCAGTGATGCTCTTTAACCCAATTAGAGATTTACAGATCGAGTTCAACGCACATTCACATAACATTCATGAAAGCATGGACACAAGGACACAAAGATTTACATAGTTCACTCTCAACATGATGGACTGTGACCATGGGTGGTTTGGCTTACGATCACCCCACTACATCACTTCAGTAGTAATTTGTGCATACACGTATGAACTGCTTGATATATATTTGGGCTCACAGCCTTTTTCAAGATTTTTGCTAAATGTCACACTCGGTTACAAAGCTTAACTAGCTGCCATACACAGTACAGTGAAAAAAAAATGAGAATGCCACCAAGATGTGTAGAACTTCTTCTTTGGTATAAGATGCTCACTCGTTTCTTCCCCGGTGCTCTCTAGAATATTCTTTGGTAGCAGAATAAGAGAGTCACCCTTAAAGTTCATGTCAATCTTTCCTTTATAGGCAAGACATGCTTTAGAACAAAGGATGGATCAACCTTGATGGCATGTCCCTTGTTCTTTTCATCCAAGAGTATCCTAGTGAGGAAGTGTTTTCTGCATCAACATTGTATTTTATGCAAGGTCGCCCTGTATGGCGGGTATACACGATTATTTTGAGTGAAATCCTTTAAATGAAATTCCATACGCAGCTCTAGATGCTCCTTGGCTCTAAACCTTCCTTGGATCACATATGATCTCCCAAACCTGGCAAAATTTTCTCAAGGAACATGTGTTGCACATCTTTCTAATCACCTTATTGCATATGTTCTTTAATCAGCTTTGTCACGGCTCAAGGAAACTTCAGCACTCCCGTCCTTCGCAAAATTTTCTTCATCACACATCGCACACATAAGTTCGTTGCATACGATCTTCTTTAGTTCACCTAGTACGTGCTCAGGGAACCTTCTGCACCTTCCATGCCTTACGAGAGTGCTGAGTCTGTGAAGTCATATTATACTGTCACTGCCCATGTGATGGCAGAAATTTCATGGGCACACTCTCGACACAATCTGGTGAGAAAAGTCTCACTCATTTGGTGCGACAACCAAGCAACAATAATTGATAGTGTTAAGAGTAGTAGAGTATTATATATTTTTAATATTTGTATCCCACATCGGTGTGCGTCTGTTGTATTCCTTTTCTCATCTATAAATTAAGCACCCTACCTCGTTGTAAGGGCCCGAATTTCCATTATAACATGGTATCAAAGAGCTAGGTTAAGGGGCCGCTCTTCCTTGCGCGATGGCCCCCCTTGCTAGTCCGCTCTCCTCCTGTGCGACGCCCTCTTTGCGCGCCACCCCTCCCTACCGAATGAGCCCCAATGCGACGGCCTCCCCTCCCGTGCAAGGGCACCTCCAGCGCAACGACTCCCGTGCGACGGCATCCCCATCGCGACCCTGTGACGGCACCTCCATCACGACGGCCCCTCCCTACGCGACGGCCCCTCTTCCACCCTTGCGCGACGAACCCCTTCCGCCTCGAGCTCCTATGTGACAGCCTCCTACAAGTCCCCCCCCCCCTGTGCCACTCCTCCAGGTGCGACGCCACCGTTGCGCACCGCACCTCCCTGCGGGACGACCTCCGGTGCGACAACTCTCCAGCTCGACTACCCCTTCCACGTCACCTCTCCCGATGCGCATATGCGATGCCCCAAAATGCACAGTCGCACCCCGCCACGATCCATGTTAATCTTTCTTCAATAACCTAATTGATATCTGGATGTTCTAGCTTTGCAATTTCAGCACCTATTCTCTACCAACTATGCATTTTCAACACACAATCTATGGCATCATCAAGCGCCATTGTTGTTTATGGCGATACTCAGCGTGTCTATCTCACCGGTCCACCCCATGGGTTCTTGACTCCGGTGCCTCAGAGCACATCACTGGGGATGTAGGTATTCTTCGATCCAATAGATCGACCTCGACTGGAGGTCATATTACTGTAGTCGATGGTCAGACAGTGCCGATTGCAGGTTATGGGGGTTGAACAATTAAGTCTTGCTTGACATTATCCGTTGTTGCCTTTATTCCCAGTTGTCCCTTTAATTTACTATCCATTAGTAAACTTACAGATGACTTACAGTGTCAGGTCATCTTCTCACCCACTTCAATTATATTTCAGGAGCATTCGACAACTCGGGTGCTTGGTAGTAGACGTCTTCAGGGTGGTGTGTATGTGCTTGACTCAGCCCCAGCTCTCATCTGTCCTGGCATCTCTGATCATGTCCTCCAACTTCACTATCACTTTGGTCATCCACCTGTCCCCATTCTTCAAAAACTTTTTTTCCAGAGTTGGGTCTCTTGGCCCTTTTGAATGTGAGTCATGTCACTACGCAAAGCATCATCGGGTAACCTACGTTCCCCGAGTAATCCCCCGTGCATCCACTCCTTTTCATTTGGTTCATTCTGATATATGGGGGGCCCAATCCTATTCCATCTAAACTGGATTATCGATATTTTGTTACTTTCATCGACGATTTTTCACGGATGATTTGGGTCTATTTGTTGATAAATCGTTCTAAAATCCTTTCTGTGTTTCGCTCCTATTATCAAGAAATCACCACCCAGTTTTCTGCTAAACTTCACTGTTTTCGTTCTGACAATGATCGTAAATATTTATCTGGACCATTCCAGTTTTTTCTCGAAACCATGGCATTATCCATCAGACTTCTTGTCCTGACACACCTCCACAAAACGGTGTTGCTGAACGAAAGAACCATCATCTGTTAGAAGTTGCTCAGGCACTTTTATTTCAGAAGAAAATTCAAACTATTTTTTGGGGTGATGTCATTCTTGCAGTCACTTATCTTATCAACCGACATTCCTCGTTTGTTCTTCAGGAGGGGACACCCATCCATTCTTTATTTCCAACAACACCCCCTTATTTCCTACCCCTATGCATTTTTGGATACATGTGTTATGTTCGAGATATTCGCCCCTCGATTACCAAGTTTGATGCACGTGCTCTAAAATGCATCTTTCTTGGCTATTCCCGCACCCAACGCGAATATCGATGCTTCTCCCCAGATTTGTGTCGGTATGTTGTCTCAGCTGATGTTTCCTTTGTCGAATCATCAGTTAATTCTATTCCTGGGTTCCCACCACCATCCACTGTTCCTGATTCCGAAGTTATTTTGCCATATTCTCTCGATACACCATCACCCCTATCTCTTCCTAATGATGGTGTTGGGTCACGATTTGGCCATGTATATACTCGCCGACCTAACACACCTGCCACCCTATCACTTGATGTCGCAAACACATCTGACGACACACCTGCTCTTGATACTCAATCACCAGAGTTGCCTATTGCGCTTCGCAAAGGCTCACGTTCTTGTCAATCTTATCAGGAATTATTTGCAGCTACCTCACGAGTTATTGAGACATTGGCTGCTTACTCGACACTGTGCACTGTTGTTGAGGTCATATCTCATCCCGACTGGTTACAGGTTATGCAGGATGAACTTCAAGCTCTGGATGCCAACCATACTTGGGATCTTGTCCCTCTTCCTTCGGGTAAGCAGGTGGTCGATTGCAAATGGATCTATACAGTACGCGTCAAAGTCGATGGCTTTCTTAATCGTCTCAAGGATCGTCTTGTTGTCAAAGGTTATGTGCAGATATATGGAGTTGATTATTTTGACACTTTCTCTCCAGCGATAAAGATGGTCTCAATTCGCCTACTTAAATCTCTTGTTGCATCATCTCACTAGCCTCTCCGTCAGTTGGATATTAAAAATGTTTTTCTACATAAATTTCTTAATGAATAAGTATATGAGCAACCACCTGAGTTTGTTGCTCGGGGGGCTCCTCCAAGGCTTGTCGTCTTCGTTGATCGTTGTATGAACTCAAGCAGTCGTCATGTGCTTGATTCGGCCGTTTAATCACCGTTATGCTTAGCTTTGGCGTGCGTCAAAACATAAAGGATTCTTCTGTTTTCTATCATCAATCTACAGCAGGAAGCATTCTTTTGGTGGTCCATGTGGATAACATTGTTATTACTGGCAGTGATACTATTGGCATTGGTCGACTCAAGTCTTTTCTTCATCAAAATTTTCAAACAAAAGATTTTGATCCATTGTGATATTTCTTAGAAATTGAGGTCTCTAAATGTGACAAAGGAATTTTTCTATCTCAGAGAAAGTATGTTCTTGATCTGTTGCAGAAGACTAGCATGACTTGAGCTGATTCGATTGACTCACCCCTCAAACCAGGAGAAAAATCACTTCATACTGAGAGTGAGATGCTTTCATCACCCGACAGATATAGACGACTTGTTGGGAAGTTTAACTATTTGACCATGACTCAACCCGATATTGCTTGTGCGGTTAGCAAAGTGAGTCAATTTATGGAATCTCCAACAAAAATGCATTGGGAAGGTGTTCTTTGCATTGTTGGATATGTGAAAAAGGAACCGAGTTTAGGTCTTCTATATTCTGATCATGGGCATACAGATATTGAGGCATTTTGTGATGCAGATTATATTGGATGTCTCTCTTCTAGGAGATCTACGTCTAGTTTTACAGCATTTGTTGGAAGAAATTTGATCTCATGGCGAAACAAGAAACCGGTAAATATCTGGTGTGACAATCAAGTTGCTATCAACATTGCCACAAATCTAGTCTTTTATGAGCGGACAAAGCATATTGAAATTGATTTTCATTTCGTTCGTGAAACCTTTGAGAAGAAAAAGATCACCTTCGGTCATGTTCACAGCTCTGATCAACTTGCAGATATTCTCACAAAAGGGAGGGAGAGTGTTAAGAGTAGTGCAGTATTAGATATTTTTAATATTCGTATCCCACATCGGTGTGGGTCATCGGTGTATTCATTTTCTCATCTATAAATTAAGCACTTTGCCTCGTTGTGAGGGACGGGGTTTCCATTATAACAGATAGAAAGAACCTCACCTTTCGAGACATTCATAAAAGAGAGCAATCTTGTGCAACGAGTAAAGTTTTTATGTGACAAACAGAGTATGATTAATATATATGACCCGATGTGAGGTGGTGGTGGTGTTAAAAATAATGCCAGTATTCTATTAAAATTTTATGACAAACAAAAGTACTCCAAAACATTATTATATTTTATTTTCTCGTTCCTTCATTCTCTTTATATCAAAATTTCTTCCAACATGCCAAACAGGACCTAGAAAAAGGGTATAGAGATGGCAGGGGTAACTAAGGGTGATGAATCAAAAAGGTAGAGACAACAAAGATTAAGTAAACAGTGAAAAAAGGAAAAATAATTTCAGAAAATGTTAGATACCGATAAATAGAGTCTCTACATGTAAAGATCAAAACATTAAAAAGAACTTTGGGTGGAGGAATGAACCAAAGAAACACAGGGTAACACGTGTACCGCAAGCTTATGGGCACCATATGATCACATCCAATGGTAACAAAGGCATCCAAAAGCCTTGAATTTATGATAATTTAGTGGCTGATCAAACAACTTTTTTGTTAGACCCGGTTAATTGTATTTTCGGGTTAAGTGTATTTCCGAGTCCCACGTCGGATTCTTCCGACTTGTATTTAGTTTCCTCTATCTATAAAAGAATGTCTCCATCTCTCCTTGAGGTAGGGACTTGTACCAATCTACATGGTATCAAAGGTTCAAGGTTACATCTGATAACCTTCCCCATCCGCTGCGCTTCTGCAAGGCAGCCCTCACCCCATCGTTGACCCTCTGTCGGTGTCATCCGCTCTCATCGGCCCGCCTCTGCGGAAGCCCCGCCTCCCGTCGTCGGCCCCTCCTGCGGAAGCCCCGCCTCCCGTCACCGGCCCCTCCTGCGGAAACCCCGCCTCCCGTCATCGGCCCCTCTTGCGGAAACCCCGCCTCCCGTCATCGGCCCCTCCTGCCACTACCCGCACCCCTCTTCGTCGGCCCCTCCTGCACAGAAACCCCGCAACCCACTTCGTCGGCCCCTCCTATGCGGAAACCTCATGCCCCTCTTCACCAGCCCCTCGTGCGTGAAAACCCTGCGCCACTCCTTCGTCGGCCCGTCTATGCGGCCGCCCCAGCGTCGCTCGCCCCGTCGTCGGCCCACCTATGCGGCAATCACAGCGCCATGACGACACCTCCCTGGTCGACGACTCTTGTGCGACGGCACCCGTACGACGACTCCCGAGCGACGGCCTCTCTTGGGCAACGGTCGGCACTCATGCGCTCCTGTGCGACGCCCCCAACAGCGTTACACTTCCCAGACACTCGGCTCTTCCTGCTAAGGCCTATATTGCCATTTCCAGCCATTCCTGTTAGACTATTTGCTACACTCTTGTAGCCTCTTATGTCTATCCTTCTTCCAATAGCAGAATCTTCACTGACTTCCTTTGTCCTTCCTCAGTTGACCACCGCCTCCACTCACCTTGTCGATGAGCAGCTTGATGCAACTCACTTCTCTGTCTGACGGAAGACGGTCCTCATGTCTCTGATGTTATTAATATATACATAACTTTTTATTTACTCCATTTACTGATTTCCTATAAAAAGTGCATAATTTGTGTGAAATATTCATGTTTTAATATTAAATATAATTTTGAGCACTATTCAGATTGATTCAGATTCAAGTCAGTTTAATGTTTTAATCATAACTATCATCCTACTGATCCAAATTGTGTGATTCTTGTTTTATAGGATTCCTCATTGAATTTACAACATATCATTAGAAGGATGCTTTGGACAATTAGGTCATTTAAAGGGGCATATGGACCGCACAAGAAGGACCAAAGAATCTGTGAAGAAACTGGATCAGCCATGAAGATTGAATTACGACGCTCAGTCCAGAAGTCTAAAATCGTTGATTCTCCACCAAAAGTTGGGGGACAATACGATTCATATTGGATAAAAATTTCAAGGCCCAACTCTACTAAAAAGGGGCCCAAATGATTCTATGAAATCCAGCCCACCATTCTGTCCGGAAATTAAAACCAGCACACATTTATTGACTTTTCTCCTGATATAGACATCCATGCAAGCTGGGATTTTTCAGTGTGAAATCCAAGATATAGGTGGTTGACTTTGTAGAATAAATGGATCGCATTTGAGGGTATCTTCCTATTCAAAAACTCATTCACATTTTGGCCTTCGAAAAAATGTTGATAAAAATGGATAGTTGCACACTGTTTAGTAAAATAGTCATATCTTTGGATCCAAAAGTCTAATGGCCGCCAAATTTTGAGGGATGACCGTAAACATTAATGTCTACAATTTGAAAGAAGATCATATCTTGAGATTCTGATGTCTGAATTGGAATGAAAACAGTCCAACACCTTGGACTGTAAAGGCATCTCCCTCTTCTCCTTGCATGGAGTTGGCATTTAAGAAGAGAGGAGAATATATTGGCACGACCAAAGCCTTGCCAAAGACTTGGGAGGACCTGTCATACTCAAGTTTTCACTTGAGAGACTCTTCCTCCTCTCTTTGTTTTCATTTACTTTTGTGTTCTTCTTTGTTTGTAATCTCGTAAGTGTTTGTGTAGTAATTTTGTTTTAATGCATGCTTCTTTCTGATTTTCTCTTTTGATCATTCACCATCTGTTTTTAAATATTAATGCTCTTAAAATAGTTTAAATCAAGTTGAAACCCCATACCTTCTTTTCTTCCTCATTCAATCGAAATTCCGTTTTTAATTCTCATCATCGTTCATGTGTGTGCTCGGCGCACCGCTCTTTTCTTGTCCTGTTCTTTTTATTTTAATTTTAACCCATCACCATAAACATTTAAACCAAATTATTAACCAAACCAATGGCTGAGTAAATCTACCATTGGAGTGAGTTATAATTTGAGAATGTTAAGTGATTAAGAGCTTTTGCTCTACGAATATTCTTTAAATTAACATTGTTTATGTTAAACTTAAAATGTCATGGATTAATGACATGCTTTGTTTAATGTGTGGTTTCCATGGATTATTGAAACCATAAATACATTACCATAAACAAGTTTTGATTAAGATTAGAACCCTAAGTTAAGTTAAGCCTTAGATTAAAACCTTAACACTTGGGAATTCCAATCAAGGTCATCTTGTGAAGTGGGTGTTAATTTAATGCAATATAAATCAAACCTACATGATATCACAAACGTAACTCCCTAATAATGAACTCAGCCCAATATTTATCAAATTGTTAAATCAAACATCAACCATCAATCACTTCATTTAAGCTTTGCAAACAAACCCACCAATCAAAATACAATCAATTAAAACAATCGACTATAAAAAGTATCATCGTCGAGGATTCGACCCGAGTGCTGCTATACACATTAGCAAAGCACCGAAACCTTGAATGGTCGATAGGCGACAATCGGTCGCGCTTCAATCTCTCATCGAAATGGATCTCAATTCACACTTGGATGCTCCACCCCCACCACTATCAAATCCGAAGTACAGGGTCTGGAAGCTTGTCGATGGCAAAATTTTCGACTTGCTTGTCAATTCAATGGAGCGCTCCGTTAAAGATGTGACTCGAACGGCAAACACAGTTAAGGAACTCTGGGATTCTTTGACCCTCGTGTATTCTGAAACCAATAATCTGGCTCAGGTATCAGATGTTCTTCACCGCCTGTCCATCATCCACCAGCAACATCATCCTTTTCCGGCATATTTCATCGAGTGGAAAGCTCTTTGTGATGAGTTACTAGAGCTTCGGCCCCTTCCACAAACACCAAAGGCTGCTTTGGCCCAATGTGATCAGCTCTGTCTCTTCAGCCATCTACATGGCCTTGATTCCCAGTATGCAACAACTGTCAGGGAGATGTTGGTATGCCCCTCCTCTCTTGAGATTCCACTGGTCTATCATCGCCTTGGAAAAGCTCATCGGCTAATTTCACCACCTCCTGGCACTACAGATCATACAGCCCTACAACGCCAGGGTGGTGGCCGATTTTCAGGTACTCATGGTCGTGGCTATGGTGGGGGTCGTAATCGTCCTTTCTGTCAGCACTGTAACAAGTTTGGTCATCTCATTGGTCGGTGTTGGATTCTTCATGGACGTCCGTCTCAGCCACCACGGCAGGTACAGACAGCTCTCATCGATGATGCCCCATCATTTTTTGATCACCCTCACACCCTGGACCTCTTCATGGACGAGCTCCAGCTTAGACACAATCATCAGGCCACCTCGACACCTGGTTCCTCTGCGACATCTGTTGCTAGGACCGGTGGCCCCACTGTTTGTGTCACCCATCACCCACCTACTTGGATGCTTGATTCTGGTGCTTTTGATCACCTCACTGGTGATGCAGGTATGTTATCTACTTACAGTTGCTGACGGATCCACTATCCCTATTGCGGGATTTGGCACGTGCTCCTTGAATTCCTATATTCGTTTGCCTTCTGTGGCACATGTTGCTCTAAGTCCTTTTAATCTTCTCTCTATCAGTAAACTTACAAATGACTTAGACTGTGTTGCTATTTTTTCACCATCTGATGTCGTGTTTCAGGACCAATCAACAAATCGAGAACTTGGTAGAGGTCATCTTCGCGATGGGGTATACATGTTCGATGGTTCGACATTCGTGATCTGCACGACAATCTCTGCTCGTGCTCTGGATCTTCATTCTCACTTGGAACATCCACCTGCCTCCACCCTTCATCAGTTTTATCCTCATTTTAGTCTGCACCTTTCTTTTCATTACGAGTCCTGTAAGTTTGTGAAACATCATCGCGTATCTTATATTCCTCGTTTGGTAACACGGGCCTCCAAACCCTTTGATTTAATCCATTCAGATGTATGGGGTCCCAGCACGGTCCCGAGTCAGTTAGGGTACCGATATTATGTATCTTTTATTGATGACTTCTTGCGCATGACATGGCTTTATCTTCTTCATGATCGGACTGAGGTGTTTACTACTTTCCAAACCTTTTATCATAAACCACACCACTTAAATGTCTTCGCTCAGACAATAGACGAGAATATTTATCCACTTCCTTTCAGCAGTTTCTCAAGAATAACGGCATCATTCATCAGACATCCTGCCCCAATACATCTCAGCAGAATAGAGTGGTCGAGCATAAACATCATCATATTCTGGAGACTGATCGTGCCATCTTATTCCACATGTAGGTGCCTCTTCATTTTTTGGGGATGTTATCCTTACTCCTACCTACCTTATAAATCGTCTTCCTTCGTCTATCTTTCAGGGGAAGACTCCTTTTTGGGCTTTGTTCTCCTCTCTCCCTCCTTACTCGCTTCCACTCTGTGTGTTTGGATGTCTTTGCTATGTACGTGACACTCGTTCCAACCCCTAAAAACTTTCTCCAAAATCCCTTTGTTGCATCTTCCTCAGATATTCCCGCACTCAGCGTGGATACCGATGTTTCTCTCCAGACTTGCGGCGTTATATCATCTCTGTCGATGTCTCTTTTGTTAAGGGTTCTTCATTCTCTCCTCCCTCCTCACCCAGACACCACTATCGATGACCGTCTTCCTCTCACCATCCACTCACCTCTGCCTCAGGTGTCCCACTCTGATCGCCGTTTTGGCACCGTCTACTCTCGTCGACCATCGAATGTGTCTGTACCTAGCCTGAGGGGAAGTGTTAGACCTGGTTAATTGTATTTCCGGGTTAAGTGTATTTCCAAATCCCACATCGGATTCTTCCAACTAATATTTAGTTCCTCTATCTATAAAAGAATGTCTCTGCCTCTCCTTTAGGTAATGACTTGTACCAATCTACATTTTTGAAAGAAGATTGCACAAAGAGCATATGCTTTGGTTGTCAATTTATGAGATAAACAACAATATAAAAGGCAAATTAACAAAAGGTGAGCAAAATGTGAGTGGTGAATCAGAGTGCATGTGGATCATCAAGTTTGAGCAATAAGGAAAGAAATGAGGAATAAGTAAAGAAATGAGAGAGATACTAACATTATTTGTGTATAGAGTGATAATGGGAAGCTTGAAAAAAGTTCTACGAGGGCTTTTAACCGTGTCAAGACATTCATAACATCTGATTTCTTTTTCAATTTCAAATCAAATATAACATGCAAATCGGTCAACAAATATAACATAATACATATTGTCATTAATGCAAGTTACGAGGGAGGTAAAAACATCAAAATAAATGAACTCTGAAGACAAGAGCTAGTAAGGGAGGATGGTGAAAATAACAAAATTTTATTAAAATGACAAGAATTATAGAAAGGCAGGCCAAGTAATGATAGTAAAGACCTTATTAAATGTTAAATGATGCAAAATAGTGGGTCAGGGGTGACCAGGTCAATGATACAAGTCACCAAAAACTTCAATGGTTGAGAGAGAAAGAAGAGTGGATGGTATTGAGAAGCGTGGTCATATATAAACAACACCCATGTATGTGCCATGCAAGGGAATCACTCTGATTTGTAGGTCCTTCCGGAAAAAGTAGATTGATGAGAAAACATTAGTGGTAGAACGAATTGTAACATGAAGATGGGATTTCACTTCAGAGTTGGAACACAAAGCACATTATGTAAAAGAAAAGGTTTTGATGGAGAGAGGTGATGGAATCAGTTGGATTGATGGGTGAATCATTGTGTTTTGGGTAAGAGTTTTGCTGGCTTTGAAGGTATGGTGACAGAGAGTGAGCTTTTTATTAAAAAAATAAGGGAAGCTTTTATGGGCGTGGTGGGCTGAAGTTGGCATGTGGCTTATGGCATACTTATGTACTTCAGGTATGAGCTGAGCTTCATGATTGAGGTTGGCCACAATTTTAAACAACAGATCTTCGCTATCAATTGTTACATTAAGCACAGCAGGTTCATCTACAGTAGTATTGATTTATTAGATGTATTTTGTGATGGTTTGAGTACCCTTCTATGGCAAAGGCTTTCTTTGAGTTGATCTATGCAAGAGATGGTCAGGCATGGATATTGGGAAGAGTTTTAAGTTTCCTGTGATGTTTTGTCTGAAGCAATAAATGGAACAAGGTTTGAGGAATAGATTCAGCGCACTGCAGATTAGTTGGTCTTGATGAATCCAAAGAGCTCGATCTGCTGGAATAGTACATAGAAGACCAAGTCTGGATCCATCAACAAATCTCAAGCGATCATAACCTGAAAGAATGGCTTGAAACTACACATGTCAGGAAGTGTTACTGAGAAAGTTTAATTTTACTGATATTTGTGTGGCAGTTGGTCTTTATGGGAAATGGTTATGGTAGATTTTCCAAAGAATTAGATGGGGTGGGTTGGGGGTAGGTTGGGTTTGAAAAGCCGACATAGATGAGATTTGATTTTGGTTGGAGGCAAAAGATGGGTGGGCCATTCAGCTTGAAAGGTAGAGAGACTCATGAGAGTTTGGCTTTGATACCATAAAAAAACTATGGTTAATACATTCCTTCCACCATGGAGCATGTCAATATATACAAGGAATTTAAAGAATAAAAAAATAAATGAATATTTACCTAATCATAAAGATAATTATAATTAAACATATGATTACAAATGCAATTCGTCATTGTTTACTTGCGAAAATTATCTAGAGTTAATTGCAGGGTTTATTGATTTATAGTCAGGTGATTAATTGAGGATTTGTATTGCCGTATACCTTGGCCTTCTTCAACCTGATCTTGTTATCAGCACACCAAGCCAAGGCAGGAGCAACCTCCCTGTTTTGAAGTGCATCAATAACTTTTTTCGCTTTGTGAAAAACATCAATGTCCACAAGGTCCTAGCAATTAAGAGCATCATAATTAGCAACCAAAACAGACATAAAGCAGCAACAATGATGATATTAACCATACTATGACTTTGAATAGATAGTGTCAAGGTTCTACTCCAAAATCATGAGAAGCATAGGCATCGTGATACCAAACCTCAAATTGGATGTTAAGCTTTCAGCACCGACACGTGTGCAAATGCCGCTTCATATTTTCAGACACAAGACATGTGAATACGTGACCAAAGATAGCAAGAACCACTCTTGGGCCAAGTCCAATTAGGTTTTAATACCATAACAAGGTTTTATATCAAAAACATGCAATAATGACGATAATAGCCCGGTATTGGGATTCAAGTAACATGTAATATAGTCTCAATCAGAAGTAAGGTCTTTCAGACTACTGATAACAATCAAGGATTGTTTTTCTTTCAAAATATCAAATTCCCTGTAGCTATGGCTTGGGAGTGAACTTTAAAAAACCAATGCACATTTGCATGTCACTCTATCCCAGTACCGAGGCTTTGCTGACAATGTAGATGGGAAAAAGGAAGGGATTAATTTAGGGTCTGGTGATTTTTCACCAATCTAAATTTGAAATTATATCAAAATTTCAATTCAAAACTAGTTAACAATAAAATAATAAAATGATAAGATATTTGAATATCACAGCATCTAGCCTTGATTTGATATAAAGTTGTTAACATTTCTGCACACGAATACACATGATGTGGACATTACAAGTACATAACAAGGAGATATAATGAATCAAACATAACATACTCGAGCCAAACATTATTTGAGTTCAAATATCATGTGAGGGGGGGGAATAAATTTCATACAAAACAACTCTTATCGGTCAGTAATTACTAACTTAACTCTAATTAATAAAATAAAACATAAAAATGCATTAACATGTACCGTTTCTTCTAAAAAACATACCAGAAATTATATACCATATATCAACAAACTGCATATACAATTCAGATTTTTTAATAGGATCGAGGTGGGTGGATAGTGGGAATGTTGAGATTATAAGTGAGCACTTAACCATTAGATGTTTTGAATCTACAATCTAAAACTAGTCAAGTGAAACTAGATTTAAAAATGTACAATCAACTCATCCAAAATGAAATATAATAAAACAACAATATCTGCAAATAATATGCTCTAGTTATTTATTTCAGCATCAAATATGTATGTTTAAATAACAGAAAAACAGTTTAATTGCTATAGAACCTGCCTGCATGTTGTTTCTTTCAGTTAGCTTCATAGCGGTGTCGTGGTATGACATGCGCAGCATGTAGTCTACGAGAATTCGTTTCAACCGCGTATCATTCCACTCTGACATGTTTTCTGCATCAGCAGATTCTAAATAATCAAGCCGAACTCGGCACTTCTGTGCCTGCATGTGCTCCGTATGACTCCCATCTTCTAACTGCTTTTCCACAAAATAAGAAAGAATATCAAAAGATAATGTTCATATTAAACAGAAAAGGTATACAGTCTCAATTGATTAATAATGTCATTTACACTGCCAGGCAGATACAAAAAAATAAAGGCAATAATGGGAAATGACACGCTAGAATCAAGTTTAGAATAGCTATGACTCGTCCAGATAATGAAACCGGAAGGCTAGAACACCCGATGACAAGTAAATATTTTCTATTTCTTTTTTTAACCAAAACATGGCCATTTACACAATCCTCGAATTAGAACCGACTTTCAGGTTTTCCAACTTGATACCGAAAATGCGCAGTAGTTACTTGGTTGCCAAAAAATGCCGGTAAAAAAGAAAGAGCTTTGGAATGCCTGAACAATTCAAGATTTGAGAATTTAACTTCCAATATACAAGAGACATGCTAAACAATATTCGGAATGCTCGCATTCTTTTGCATTGAAATACTCCAGAGAAACCGTTGAAGAAATGTCCGAGCACTGTACCTTTCTCTTCAGACCCTGGAGTCTCCCAACCAGAGAATTGAGATGGCTGACAGCCTCGTCAGGGGAAAGGTTGCCACCGGCTGCTTCGGATACGCTGGAGATGACGGTCGATAACTCCTTCTCGACCGTCCGCTGGTTAGAACGGATCGTTCTCTTGTAATTCTCGAAAGGAACTCTCAAGAACTGGTGCTCCAGCTTTAGCGAATCGGTCAGCTGGCTCGGCTTAGACGGTGTGAGGGCAGCGGCAGCCCCGCCACCGCCGCCAGAAGAGGGAGGCGGTAGTGAGCCGGCGGCGACAGCGGCGGCGGCAACCGAGTTTCCGTTGGGCTGAGGGTCCAGATCCATCGTTATTTTAAGGAAGTGCTGTGTGAAGATCAGATGCGCAGCTGTAGTGTAAGCATGAGTTGGGGAGGGAAGGGATCAACTCGTGCCGTGTCGACCACGGTGATCGTTTTATGTGTAAGGTCGGTTAAAGCACCCCGTTTCAACCGATGCGTTGAAAAAAAAAAAAAAAATTTAAAACTCAAACTCATCCGTGATTAGTTTAGAATCAATATAAATCAAATGTGTCCTTATATATTACTTAAAACTGAATTTAAATCGGTAACTAGGTCTTGCATCTGATTTTGCCCCCTCTCAAACTCTTCATTCTGAGCAACGAATAAACAAAGCACGACAAAATTACATAGTTCGGACTTTCAACCTACATCCACAATAAAACGACATCATCACTTTCATTCAATGAGGATAAACATCTAAATTACAAAAATTATCATCTTTTAGAACTCTACTTAGATCACCGGAAGATGTGTCACCAACATCATTCGGTTGTCGCATCTTTTGGCTTCTTCATTCTGGTTTTCGTCCTTGCGGGTCTCGACTTTCGTCTTTAGCTCTAGTGCCTTCACCTCCTTGTGTGTGCGCTCAGGATGACTTCCTCAAAAGGAAAGTCACCTCTGCCTTTATTAGGCTTTGTCAGCGCTCGTTGGTCGTACTCAACAAATGTCACTGCATTCATTTATATAGTCACCAAGTCAATATCTCCAATTAATATGGTCAACATTATTTTTTCCATCCATTAATATTGAGAATTAACTCTTCATTAATGTTGGGAGAAAATGTTATATTGATGTTGAGATAAATCTCTCCATTAATGATTTTTTCTCTCTTCAATAAATGGGCTGCATTCAAATCAATTTTGACTTGAGAATCGTTTTCGCAGGTTGAGTCTAACAATCTCTCACTCGAAGACTATTTTCAGGCTCGCACCAATGTCGAAACTGGTATGGCTTCCATTTATCGTTCTTCGACACCACCTGCATGGTTCTCCACTTCATGCTACTTCAATCGTCCAGGCTTTCACTAAAGTTGTTCTTCCTCGGTCTTCTGGAACCACGATTTGATCATTCCACTGACTATGTGAAAACTCATTTGAATGTCTTCATGGAAAATTTCTCCAAAGCTATCAGGAATGAGTTGTCATCCTCCGATTTTGTTGAAATCCCAACAACAAGTTGTGTTGTGCACTATGTCCATGGTGTAAGAACCCGGTTTTTACTGTGAAAGACTTTGGAATATTCTTGATGATATTCCAGAGCAGCGCCTTCAGACGGCGTGCGATTCCGAGCCCCGGTGTGGCCGGAATTAAATTTTCAGTGTGTTCACACTGCAAACGCCAAATAAATGGGATAACTCCTAAACGGTGATCCGAATCAAAGATTCGAGTGTACGGATGGGTCCGAAATGGGATTTTTACCCTAGGAATGACATAAAACTTGTCAGCGCGGGACGTTTGGACTCATCGCTCGCTTTCGGAACGTGAAACGGATAAATTAAATAATTAATTTATTCGTTTAAGGGTGAAACTCAAGTATCTCTTAAACGGTGGCTCAGATTGGGAAACTGAGGGCACCGTTGAGTTTGGAGCGTGCCTTTTACCCTAGGAGAGGTGTAAGTTTTGCGGGCGCCGTCTGTCTGTGAAAAATGGCCCCAGGGGTGTTTTCGTAATTTGGCGCCCTCGGGCGCGGTTGTTGCAACTTTTGAACGGGGCCTCAGATTAAAATTTTGAGACCGCCGTTGCGCTCAGAGCGTGGTTTTTAGCCTAGGGAAGGATTAACACCGACCCCGCCGAAATGTTGGGTTCGGGGCTGTCGGGCGGACGTTTAAGTGATTTGTACTTAAACACCCCCACCCCTTCTTCTTCTTCTTCTTCCTCCTCAAACCCTCCCCTCTCCTCCATATCCGGCGAGGCAGCTTTGGCGAGGCGCAGCGGTTCCGACGGTCCGCACACGAAGCGTCGGGTTACGCCCTTCGAGGTAGGGGTTTATCGTTTTCGTTTTCAATTTCCCGCAATCTTTGAACTTAATTTATAGCGTCAAACTGTTATCTGATCGTTGATCGATGCCCATGATCGCGTAGTACGTTATCCGAGCTTTCTGACGCTTGTTTCGGATTTGAAATCCGACCTCTGAGGCCTCTGCAGCAGTCCGACGAAGATTCGCGGGTTTTTGGGGTTCTCTGGCCGACACGGTGGTCCGACGGTTTCCAGCGGCGGCGGCGCGGTGGTCCGGCGAGCTCCAGGCGGCGACGCGACAGGGGGTTCCGGCGAGGGGAGCCGGTCAGCGGGGCGGTCCGGCGAATGGCCGGCCGAGAGGGCGCGATCGGGGTCACAGATCACGACCCCGCTGGGGAGATCGAGACCCGCCACAGGCGGGTCTCCGCGTGGAAAATGACCGGCCTTGTCGGCCGGTCGGTGGAGGATGCGCCCGCGCGACGCGCGGGCGAGGGGGGTGCCTCGCGGGAGGTGGCGGGCCGCGGTGCGGTGGCCCGCGGGTTCGGCTGGGCCGGGCCCAGCGGCTGGGCCGCGACTCAGCGGGCCGGAGCGGGGCGGACTGGCCGGACTGGGCCGGTCCGGCCCAGGGGTAATTCCCCTTGGACCTTTGGACGCCCGTAACTTTTGCTACGAGCGTCCGTTTTGCACGCCATCTACGGCGGCGCGGACCTGACACAGAGGCGGATCTTTTGAGGTGGTTTTGGAAGTTTTAACTTCTGAGACGAGGGGCTCGGGGGCACGACACGTGCGTAAAGCAGCTTAGCGGGCTTCCCGGGAATTCTTGTTTTGGGCGGCGCAGACACGTTCAGAGTCCGTTTTGCATGCCATCGGTGGCGTTGCGACCCTGGCACCGAGGCGGAGCTTTCCAGGGTGGTTTCGGGCATTGAAGCCGGAGTTGAGGCGTGGGCCCCACGACCCGTCTTTTGAGCTGCGTGCTGCGTTTAACGACTTTCTCACCGGACGTCTGTTTGGGGCATGCGAGCAGTCAATTCTGGGTGTTTTTCCGAGGGCATTGTAATGGCGCAATCCGCCCGCTTTAGTTCTGCACGGAGGTGCGGGCCCCACGTGGGCCGTTTTGGGAGTTGACGGTGAATTCCAACTCCTTCACCAGGTGTTCGATTCGGACGAGTGGTTAGCCGAACTTGTGTACTTTTTTGAGAGGATCGCAACGATGTGATTCGTTCGTTGTGTTTCGGGACCGGGATGCGGGTCCCACGAAGCACCGCTTGTGTGCGGTGCGCCGGAATGCACCTTTTTTTCCAGATATCCGTTGCACTTCTGTGAGTAGTGGTTTTGACGTGTTTTCCCGAGGGGATCACAATGGTGCGATGCGCCCGACTATTTTCGGGGCCGAGGCTCGGGATCACGGGACACCGTTCGGGTGTAAAGCGGTGTTGGACGACTTTTTCGTCGGATATCCGTTGGAGGCGTGCGAGTAGTCGATCTCGCATGTTTTTCCGTGAGGATTACAATGGTGTGATCTGTTCAGGCGAGCAGAGCCTCTTACGCGATCTTATTAAATGCGGAAATGTGAAGGTGCCCCGGGGGCGGTTCTTCTACTGTGTTTGTAGCAGACCCTTAGCGTGTGATCGCGTGCACTCCCGTGTGAGTGAAGTAATGCTTGAATAGATGTGGTTGGTCATGCCCCAGTCATTGAGGCGGCAAGTTGGAGATGTTACATCACGCCTTCGCGTTGACGTTGGGTGCCGTGTGCACGATAGCCCTTGGGCTGAAAATGAGGTATACTCTGGGAGTATACGGGAGCGCTTGGAGGTACGTGTGGTTTGTACCTAAGACTGTTTGTGTGCTTGGTTGGGGATTGACTTGGGACCACACGTCGTGTGGGCCCCATGTGCGTGTTGTGTTCTGCTTTGCATACTTTTGACCTCTCGCGACGTAGAGGGTCCCTCTGTTCTCGATTGTTGACCAGCGAGGTTGAGTTTCTCCCCAGGCTCTATGCTCGATGGTTTAGATCAGCAGAGTTGAGTGGTTTCCCCTGGTTTGTTTCGGAGTCGGGTGGTTGCGCGATACTCACTCCGTGTTTGGTTGGCCAGTGTTGTACCATCTAGTAGAGATGACCAGAGCAGTTCTGGGTTTACCCTCCAGCGGGGCTGGGCAGTGGGTTACTCATCGACTTCTCAGGGTTTACCCTCTAGCAGAGACTAGGCAGTGGGTCACCCGACGACTCTTGAGGGTCTACCCTCCAGTAGGGATGGGCAGTGGGTCGCCCGTCATCTTGTTTCAGGTCTACCCTCCAGCAGGGCTGGGCAGTGGGTCACCTGTTGACTTGTTCAAGATTTACCCTCTAGTAGAGACTAGGCAGTGGGTCACCCGATGACTCTTGAGGGTCTACCCTCTAGCAGGGCTGGGCAGTGGGTCGTCCGTCGTCTTGTTTCGGGTTTACCCTCCAGTAGGGCTGCACAGTGGGTCACCTATCGACTTCTTCCAGGTCTACCCTCCAGCAAGGCTGGGCAGTGGGTCACCTGATGATGTATTATGGTTTACCCTCCAGCAGGACTGGGCAGTGGGACACCCGTTAATATTTCAGACTCAGTCCTTTCTACTAGGCTAGTCTGTGGATTTCCTCCGTGACTACCGGAGCAGGACCCTTGTTTGTACGAGTTAGTGATGGAACGACCTTGTCTTTGAGGAGACCTCTCGACTGCGGGGCAGTGACATGGTGTGGTTTGACGTTCCCCCAGAACTCTCAAGTGCGAGGGGCACTTTCCCCACCGAGACGCGTCCTTGCGACGCGACCTAAAACCGTGCGAGCGAGTCAGTGCTTCCCAAAGCGGATAGTGTCAAGGTGCGGTGATTTGAGCCCCTTGACTTGCAGTTCGGGGTAGATGTGCGAGATGCTGGGCATCGATGGTGTTTACTTCTGGGACTGTTGGTGACTCACCTTTCTTGGGCTGAGCTATGGGATGGAGATCCCCTTACAGTCTTGTTCGGGCTTCTTGACAGAGCATATGAATATGTATATACCTTGTTTCAGTACCCACTTCTTGGGCTTGGTTACTCTCCCTCCAGGAGAGGCGAAGACGCACGGGGTATGCCACGTGCTTTCCGTGTCTAGCTTCTCGTGGTGGGACGAGTCTACTCTCCTGCTATAGGTAGCGAAGACTCGA
Organism: Viscum album; assembly: GCA_963277665.1. NCBI lineage: Eukaryota > Viridiplantae > Streptophyta > Magnoliopsida > Santalales > Viscaceae > Viscum > Viscum album. The sequence continues at coordinate 34,986,913 of OY728157.1, read as the reverse complement.
AGAGAAGTTCATCTTCTCACCGTTTCCAGATCCTTGTGTCTGTACGAGTATACCTCCTTTCTTTTGTTAGGTTGAGCTGGACTCTCTACTGGTATTCTACTACACTCCTTGTTGTATTCCTTTACTATTCTCTGTTTGCTCTACTGCTCACCCTTCGGTACCTCCTTTATTGCTCCCTCGAGCCTTTGGGGTATCCTACTGAGTATTTTTATACTCATCCCTGCTTGGGATTTTCCCGCACTTTGTGTGCCCTTGCAGACGACGGACAGGTGGAGCGTGACTTTAGAGGAGCTTAGGAGCTTGGGAGCTTGGACCGCGTGCAGTGGTCGGAGTCGGGATCCAGGTGGGGGACCCTTCCAGCTGTTTCTTTTATCTACCTGTTGCCGAGTTGTGGCATTTTTACTGGTTGGACGCGTGTTTTTTCCCTTTTCTTTTCAGTTTACCTCAGCACTTGCTTGTACTGTTTAGAGGTCGATGCACTATTGTGGTTTATATATAGTAGTTTCCCTTTTTCTTTACTTGTCTTTTATCTTTTACTCTGCACTTTTGCATTGAGAGTGATGCATGTGTGTGTATAGGTACTTAGGCAAAGGCCTCCCTGAGTTATTGTGCCTTCGGCACCTGTCGCCAGCCCCTGGACTATGGAGGCGGGCTTGGGGTAGTTGCGGCTCGAGCCCGGGTCGGGTCGGGTCGGGTCGTGACACATGGTCTCGTTCTATCGGCTTGCATGCATTTATGAAGTCTCCATTACCAGACTTCTCCACCACCCAAGAGTTTTTTGGTACACCAAACTACAACGACGCCATCAGAACCGACCTCCATCTGGTAACTATAGCTTTCAGAAAGTCTATTGTCATCGACATAACAAACTCCCATTGAAACTTTCTTCAGTGTAACCATGGCAACATGGTCCTTTGCTCCCATTGTTTCTATCCCAGTTTTGACTCTTTGAGTGCTCACCTTCATCACAAAAGGTTATGTTTTTCCATTGAACCTCCAAAAGATCGTTTCCATAGAGTCAAAATGTAACGGTCTGGATTCGCATGGATCTACCCTTTGTGTGTTTCTGAAGACCGAGGTGCTCAGAGGAGTCTCAGAAGAAGTTTGGAGGAGTTCGGCTGCTAGAAGTTGGAAGCAGAGAGATTTCACTCTATGTAAACATTTTACACGATGTGAAAGAGGGTTTCACGACGTGTAATATATCGGGGTTTGAAAAATAAATAAATTGAAGAGGCGATGCATTTTTCAATGAAACCAAATTATGAGGATTATACAACGTGAAAAGGGGATTACGCATCGTGTGATTCCCCAATGTTGTAAGTTTTAAAACATTTTCAGCCACTCGGGTTGTCAAACCTTACGACTGCAGCAGATCTCTCTTGACTCTAGGTGACCGAGTGACCCCCTCTTAAACGTTTTGGGGATTCTTTCACAAAGGATCGATTCCTAGCATCCATCTTCGATCTGTGGTGACCTGGGTTTATCCAAGGTGTGTTTTTCCTTCATTTTCCAATGGTTTCTTCTGGTTTGATCTCTTTTCCCTCCCATTCTTATTTCCATGCGATGGTGGATGATCTCCCATGTTTCTAATGGGTTTTTTCTTGGTTGTTGGTTGGTGTGGTCGTGCTGCAACATCCTCGAGCGGATGCAGTTTTGCGGGAGGGGTGATCAAAGTTCTGTCATGTGGTCTGTTCTCGTGTGAAGAACGTCGATGACCTTTTGAGGTAGGGGATTCGTTGATTCTCTATTTATTTACGCGTAATTATAGATCTAACACGATTTATCCCCTTAGATCACAATTAAATTGACCTAATAATTATTTGAACCAGATTAAAGAATTGGTATCGATCACATAATGATGTTGTTGCTTTGTACTGTGATAACAGTTTGCCTCTTGATTGCTAGATAGTGTGATATCTATGTCTTGCTTGGTTTATCATGTAGTTCTTGATGGAAATTGGTAAAGAAAGTAAAGCCTAAATCAATTGATAATTAATTGGATAAGGGAATTAAAGAGGCATGTTTAATGATTTTGGTTGTTGTTGTTGCAATTTGATGATAATCAAATTGATGCAGATATGCATGTTTAATTGAATTGGTAAATGAACCTGAAGCATGTTGATGCTTATTGATAAAATAATTAAAGGCATGTTAAATTAATTATTTAATTAATTTGTGATAGCTTTAGATAAATTGTTGCTTAGGTTGCCCGTAGTTGGAACCTGTGATAATGAATCAATTAATTCAAGATGAAATAAGAATCAATTGTGTGATAATTGATAATGTCTTTGAAGGGTCTGAGTTTCCCATTTTCTTGTAAAGGTCGAGTTTCTTGTGCTTTGGATCCATGAGAGCTCGTTGTGTGTGAAGGTTTAATGCCTTCTTTTAGGGTCAAGAACCTGGATGATGTTTGTTTCATACTGCTTGTGATATGATGTGAGCCTGGAGGGCTATTGTGGTTTATGGGACAGGGAGGCCTGGATGTGACGCGAGCCTGGGATGGCTGAGTCTGGAGGGCTGTTGTGGTATGTTGGGAAGAGAGGCTCAGATGATGTGGTGGCAATTGATGCCTAGAGTGGCAAGATGCATCGGTTTATGCATGTGGGTGTCGGGGATGACACCTGAGATGACAGAAAAGGTTGAAGCCGAACTTACCTATTGATATGAAAGCTTGATGTTTGTTGAATCTATTGTTTGGCTGACAACCAAGTTGTTTATTTATCTTCTCTATTTTGTTTCATGTTTCAAGGAATTATACATTGTCACAAAAATTAAGCAATCTCAGAAGGATGAGCATGTTTGCATTAAAAGGTAGAATCCAGTAATAAGTCTATGTCTACCGATTTTAATATCGATGAAGGAAATTTATTATTTTGAAATAGATAATGTGTGTCTTGTGATTAATAGTTAAAGAGATAATTTTTTAGTGATGTTCATAGATCTCTATTTTCTATTCACTTGGGCGGCACTGTGACATACATAGACCATTAAGAGTATTATTGGCCGAATGGTTTAAAAAGATATATTGCTGAATATACCATGAAATGATCAAAATTTCATTAGGTTAAAGCGGAATGGTGACCACTAAAGGTAATTATTCAACATTTTCCAGCACTGGAGTGGAAACGATAAAATATATCCATGAATTTCATGGTGGAATTTCTAAAGAATTCTCGAGGAAACAACGTGATTTGTGTTATTATTGATCAAACATAAAAAAATCAAATTCCCTTTCCATTTGAGATACTATGTATTTATATCATCTTTATCAGCTATATAAAAAGGAGATATTTAGGTTACATTGAGTTCCTCAATCCATTATATCAAACCATGGTTTGAGATTCAAATCTAATTTTTTGAAAGGAAATATGAATTTGTTGTGTACAAAATTAAATTTTAGTAAATATTTTCATCCTCAATATCATCACCAATCTAAGTGCATGATTTAGACCATGGAATATATTCATTATTATTTTTCAATGGATTACATGGGATGTCTATATCAACATGTTTATTTGATAGAGTTTTCTTATAAAAATACTTTTCATTCTAATATACAGATGAAATTTTTTGAGGCATCATATGGATAGTGGTGTCAAATGAAAACTTTTTGGGATGAATTAGGATAATTCAAGTTTATGGTAAAAGAGTTGGTAGAGGCAATGGCTGAAAAGGTGTAGTTGATTCAACAACATATGAGGATGACTCATAGTAAGAGGAAATGTTATACAGATAACCAGAGGAATTTTTTTCTAAGGTAGGTGATCATGTATTTCTTAAAGAATATCCATGAAAAAGAGTTATTAATTTTGGTAAAAATGGGAATCTAAGTCCCCGATTTGTTAGAACATATGAAATCCTAGAGAATATTGGATCGATTTCCTACCTAGCGTCTTTTCCATTGAATTTACCCATGACACACAATATTTCTCATGTCATTATGTTATGAAAATAAGTTATAGACTCCTCACATGTTTTTGTCCTTGAAGTAGTTAATTTGGAAGATAATCATTCATATAAGGAACAACCACTTCAAATTATTTACAGTAGAGAGAAAATGTTTTAGAATTTGGTGATTCAAATGTTTAAGGTTTTATGGGAAAACCATATTGTTGAAGAAGCATCATGTGAATCTGAAAATGATCTGAAGGAAAGATATCAACACTTGTTTTGTAACATCCCAGGTAAATAATTAATATGAAATGTTCATATATATTAATATTTGTGAATAAAATATTAATATTACTTAAAAGGGGATGCTATGTTCGATGGCGTACCCAATACACAACAATGAGTTTCTTTGAAATCATATATTGCACGCTAATAATAAAATAATATTATTGTAAATGGTAGTAAACTCCTAGTCAATGTAATGGCGAGAATGAACAGAACTAAGTAAAAAGTGAATATATATGCTTTTAAAATATTTTTACATTTATTCAATAAATGTTAGATGCTTAAAATGTGAATGAATCCAATTTTAAGCGTAAATATTCTAATATTCCTTAAAAGGTCAATTAACCGCCTTTTGATGGAGAACCCTTTTTAAATCTACTTTTTGACAATTTTATATGTTATATTTGACAAAATAAAATTCTTTTTTATAATTGGGACATAAAAATTTACTTTGTATAAATTTTTGGTATTTTTCCGATAAAGTTCATTTTTTAATGAATAGTGTAAAATGTTGTATTTTAATTCAAAACCTCCTTTTAGTCTAATTTATTTATATGGTCATATAATCTTTTTAATTGGGTTTAAAGTGTAATCAAAATATTTTTTTACCATTTAATCAAATTGTGGTCATTTGAATTAATTTCACTTTGAAATTGGACATAAACAAGTGTCAATCTTTTAATAGATATTGTTTCTTAAAAACACACTATTTATTTTGACAGCGGGAATTGATTATAAAATTAATTAATGAAACTTCTTTGTTTTGAATTTGGTAAAATTGATATCATTTTTTAATTTGTAATATAAAATATATCTTAGGGTGAAATTTTGGTATATTTCTGACAAATGTTCATTTTCAATGAATAGTGAAAATACTGCATTTTAATTCAAAACTGCCTTTTCATCCAAATTATTTATATAGTTAGATTGTCATTTTAATTTGTTTTAAGGTGTAATTTAATTATTTTTTTATCATTTAATACAATTTTGGTAATTGGATGTAATTTCACTTTTAAATTGGATGTAAAAACAAATCAATCTTTTGATAGATTTTACTTCTTAAAAACCCGTCTTTGGTTTTGACAACGATAATTATTTTAAATTAATTACTACAATTTCTGTGTTTGGAATTTGATAAAATGGATTCCATATTCAGAATCAGAAGGTCCAAATTATGTAATTAAGACTCTTTTGTTTTTGGACATTATGAATAGTAACGACGGTAGTTATCTTTAATTATCGTGTTTAATTAGTAACCGGGTAGTTAAGTGTAATAAAATAATATCATAAAAATATAAAATGACCCCAACATGTGTCCTAATGCTACTAGTGGTGTCATGTCTGACCATGGTATGCCTTGTGCCAACCTTGGGACCTCATGGAATCACTTTAGTGTGATAGTGACCTTTTATCATATTAAAAAAAAAGAAAATGTAACTAAAGTATGTAACACCAAAGTAAGAAAATTTTAATTTTGTCTAAATAAACGATCACTTTGACTATAAATAGTCATTGTAAATCTAAAAACATTTCCTACATCATCATATATTTTTTTATAATTTTTAGATATTAAATAAATTAATTTATTTATGACACCGTGATGATGCAGTGATTACCTCATAAATGAACGATTTAAATAAAATGAGAATATAGGGTAAAATATAAGTCTTACTGTAACACCCCAAGATTTCATAGTGTGTTATTTCTTCAAAATAATTCAATAACTTGCACTACACGCAACACCGAGTTCAATCACACCATGACTTAAAAAAAATCCATTCAAAAGAGGTTATGAATAGTGTTAACTAAATTTTAAACTTTATATAATCCTTATAATTTTAGAATTCATATTATGAGTTTCTTAGACATAATGTAAGAACAAATTCATTTTCAGTATTACACTTTTACCAAATTTTAATAGTGAACCCTTTTTAGATACTATATTTTAAACTTTTTGACTAAATGGGGACATCAAAAATTTAAAATGAAATATCCCAAGCTTCCACGGTACGCTAGCGTGTGTTGTACGCAACACTGAGTTCTAACACACCGTAACCAATCAAACTAGCTGTTATGAATAGTAATACCTACTTTTTAAAGTTATATATATTTTATATTTGAAAATGGACTTCATTTTTGGATTCGGAATATCGAATTTAGCCTAAGGTGAAATTTTGGTACATTTCGGATAACTTTCATATTTTGATGAATAGTGAAAATTACTAAATTTTAATTAAAAACAACTTTTTTAATCAAAATAATTAATAGTGATAAATTGTGAATTTGAGTGGTTTTAAAGTATATTTAGAATATATTTTTACCATTTAATATAATGTTGGTCATTGGACATAATTTTACAATTAAACCGAACATAAACAAGTGTCAATCTTTTGGTAGTTATTACCTCTTAAAAACACGCTTTTTGTTTTGACAGCGGGAATTAATTTTAAATTAATTTCTGCCACTTCTGTGTTTTGAATTTAGAAAAATGGATTCCATATTTGGAATCAGGATGTCCAAATTGTGTAAATAGGTAACTTTTATTTTTAGATATTTTGAATAATTACTGTGGTAAATATTTTATTTACCATGGTTAAGGGTAAATCCGGTAAATAAGGGTTAAAAAAATAATATTATAATAATACAAAATTACCCTAAAACGTGTCCTAACCTTATTTGTGGACACATACCCGACCATGAGCATCCTTGGGTCAATTTGGGGATCCCTTGGAGCCACTTGTATGTGGTAGGGACACTTTATATTAATAAAGTTAAAATAAAAATAAAAATGGCATAAGCTTACATCTTTTAGAAGAACAATTTTTACATAGGGTTATACATGTTGGATTTTCGATTATAAATATTCATTAGAAAGATAAAAAGATTTCCTACATAATGATATTTTATTTATAATTTTTAGACATCAAATAATTTAAATTATTAATGACACAATAATGATGCAATGTTTACCTCATTAATAAATCATTTAAATAAATAAGATTATAATGATTAAAATATTATCTAAAACCTGTCCAATTCTTATTGGTTGATGTTATTTAGAATATTAGTCATCTTATCTTCAACCTCAATGATTTTTGGACCATTATAAACCGAATATAATTATATTATAAAGTAATACTTTCACTCTTTCCTAAAGAGCCCCTCTTCTCCCTTATAAAAGGAGACCACTTCTACTCATTCCTCACACCTCTCAAGCCACTTGGCTCGTCCAAAATCTGCCCAACTAAGCTCCCCACATCCCTCTCCTCCTCCTTGAAGCTTCCCCTTAGGCAGAAATCATTTTAAGAAGTCCTTTGGTTCCAACCAAAGTGAGTTACCTAAATTAAAGGAGGTTAACCGACCCCAACAAAGGAAAAGTACAAGGTAAGGGTTATTTCACAATCTCTTCATTATCCGAGGTTGTTTATACGTAATAGTCTACTGGGATTTCTTTATCATCCACATCCATGTTTCTTCGAAATGTATTTCAAAACATATTTATTATTTACAAGAATATGGGTTAAAGTCATTTATACCCTTGTTTGACTTTTATAAGAGGTTTATAAAGGAATCTTTCCGTCGTTTTCAAAACAAGGTCCTTTTTAACCTTTTCGACAGAATTAAGGTAAGAATTTTTTTTTTAACTTATACGGCGGGTACGGTTATTTTCCGCCGTTATAAAATATTCAAAGCTTTCCTTACAAGCTTATAAGAATATTTTCAAGAAAATGTTTTATTTTATATGGATCTTAAATGATTTCAAAAATAGAAAGAGATATTTCTCTAAAAAGTGTTTTGATTTCATCTATGTCAACATCCTTTGATGGATTTTACGCTTATTTGAAGTTTATTTATTATGATATAAAACTTCTATATTGTATTGAAGGTTTTGTGATATGTTTGACTGTGGATGTGTTATTTTTATACCATTCATAGTTTATGGTGAAATTATTGACATTTCTTATGCTAGTTCCAATAAGAATGTTTATGTTATATTTCAACCTTTACTTCATATGAATGTGTTGGACAAGTATGTTCCAGGTTGGGGACTGGTTAAAGTAAGCCCTCCAGGTTGGGGACTGGTTAAAGTAAGCCCTCCAGGTTGGGGACTGGTAAAAGTAATCCCTCCAGGTTAGGGACTGGTAAAAGTAAGCCCTCCGGTTTGGTGTCCGGTTATTAGAGGCACTCCGGGTTGGTGTCCGGTTATTAGAGGCACTCCGGGTTGGTGTCCGGTTATTAGAGGCACTCCGGGTTGGGTTCCGGTTACAGTTAGCCCCAAGGTCTTGGGACGAGGCCTTGACAAAGAAATTAAAGTTTATCATTATGCATTCCAACATTATGAAAGTGGTTATTGATTTTTTCATGTGATTATTCGATTAGTAGAATATCCATGTGAATAAGTAAATGACATTATTTCATTTTATTTATGCCATACCATGTTGAAAGTTCATATTTAAAAGGCTTTTGTTTTAGTTATACATTGCCTTAAATGTTTATTCTTATTTATGAAAGTTTCCGCTATATTGTTATCCTTACTGGGCATTTGAGCTCACCCCTTTTCTATGTTTTATTTTTCCCAGGATGTGAAGAAGTAAGTTATGAATGACCTGCAGGGATTTTATGAGGGGTTAATAGTGTGGATTGTGGAAACATTATGTTGTTGTAGTAGTTTTTCATTTTATGATGTAATGTAAAACTTATGAATATATCTAGTGTTTCCAAGGCTACTAAACCAATCGGTCTTTCGAGATTTGATCTTTCTTGTGATCATGCCAATGTTATGTAATAATGCACCGACTCTGGGTAACTGGGGTCGGGGCGTTACAGTTGGTATCAGAGGAAGTTTAGTACAAACCTTGGAAACTAGATTTAGATAAACTCTGATTAGAGCACGTAGACCTAAGATGAACTTTGAGGATTAGTATAGAAGAACTTCCTAGAATTTTGGTATTGTAGAGATTTTGTGAGTTTTCCGAGCAATACATCCCTGTCTGGATACGAGCAGGTAGAGGCGGCTCTGGCACAGATGTACCTAGGGGTAAAACCCGAAAACACCGCTTTGAGCTAGACTCGAACGGGAACTGGTGCACGACAACGGGCCTTGCTGCACTCTTGGTTACGACACTCCCGGGGGATATGCTTAGGATAACTCTCATTTTCTTTACAAATCATTTTGAAGGGATTATGAGTATATACATCCTCAAAGAAAACATTCTTATGATTATGGATTATATCCATAAATAGTTCAATTTATGTTAAGTGTTTTATAAGTATGAGATTATGTATTTTGATTCATAAACTAATCTAGTTTATGCCATTGTTTAGAAATGGCTCCCAGTAGAAGGAATGAGAACTCCGAAAATGCACATGCTCCAAAGAGAAGGAAGGATCATATCTTTCATGGTCTTAAGCTAGAATTTATAAGAGAAATAGTCTCCCATGTATTATCATCATATGAAGAAATAATATCATGTATTGATAAGATAAGTAAAGAGTTTACTGAGTCCTATGGCTTTGAAGGGAAGCAAGAGAAGAAAAGGATAGAAGAGAAAAAGATGGATAAAGGGAAGAGGGAAAAGAAGAATTTTCCCATATGTGGTAACTGTGGAAAGAAACACCCTGGAACTTGCCTGAAAGGAATGGGAGTTTGTTATAAGTGTGGAGGAAAAGGGCACAAAGTACGTGACTGCAAGGGTAAGAAAATGGTTTCAAATGTACAATGCTTCATTTGCAAGGAGTTTGGACACTACGCGAACCTATGTCCCAGTCATCAGACTATGCTGCAAATGATATTATTGGATAATAATCAAGTTATGATACTACCACAGATGAAGAGGAATGATTAAAGCTCTTATGTTGATTATGTCAATTGAGTGTTGTATCAACAATGTACTTGTTATAATAATTATGGAATATATAAGGATTGTACTGCAGTACTATTTCATTAAGGACTTGAGATTGTGTGGAACAAAGAAAAGTGACTCAATAGCAGGATAGATTTTTGGAAAATATATGGTTGAGAGAATGATAAACCATAATATAGTTCTGATACTGAGGTAGTGATTTTGGAATAATATGTGATTGTTTTGGATAAATTATATTGGATATTCTTGACTACCTTGGAACTGATTAATGATTTGTATATTCCATCATTGTTGGGGTTTAAAACATTTTTGGATTAATGAAGTATATCCAGCATTCTATATGGAATAAGGGAGCATGAATGTAATCAATAAGGAATATGGTAATACATGATGAAGGTATTCATATGCTATTACGGGGTAAAAAGGATCTATATTATGTTTACCTTCCTTATGAATGTTGGACTGTGAGTTTGGACAGAAGTATTTTGGATAGTTCTAGTTTGGATTATTTTGGATTTCCATAAAAGGACAACCCGGAGGTCGGACGACAACCCGTCGTGTCCGGCAAGGCTGCGAGACTTGAACCTGCAACTGAAGGGAGACAAGGGTGTATCACCTACCACTATCCCACGAGATGTCCTGGATTAAATAAAGTAGTTTTTTAAAAGATCTGGTAGATGAATTATAAATTCGTTTATTTTGGAACCCTCTATGAATAGTATAAATAGAATTTTTTTTTACGAGTGAATGATGAGTTTTGGTAGAAATTTATTAATGGATAAAACTCTAATTATAAACTAAGTATATCTCCTTATGATCTTAGCCAATCTCATAAATAAATTCCTCATCATTAATAAAAGGAACTTAGAACAAAAATGTTGTCCTAGATGGTACCTTAAATCATCACTAATTTATGGCTTTGGGATTGTTGGCCTTTTCATAGCCATGTTCTCTACCACTCTCCATCAGATAATTGATGGCTAGATTTTTCTTCCATATCCATATTTTCTTACATGGAACCCTAGTATGTGTTATTTTCGGTAATCTTCATACTTTCCACTCTTTATTTAAAATAGAGGCCTCATTAATTAATTTTTCGATGTGGGATTTCAACTAAGATATTTTGAAACGTCAAAAATGTGTTATCCCAATACCCTATGTTTTGTTGAACCGATGGTATTTCAAATCATCATAGATTGATGATTTTAAGGACCTAAATTTTATACTTGTTTGTGATTGATGACCTCAATCACTACCTATAAATATTTACATTTTTCCTCCAATTATATGTCTCTAATTGCCACCAATGTTCTCCTAATCGAGATCATAATTTGGTGGTGACCCTTTCATTTCTCTTTTCCTCATATTAAGAATAAATTTTAGTAACCCAATTTCCGATGTGGGTTTTCCCATAAAGATATTTTTTATTTTCAACCTTTTATTTTCGAAGAACAATTTCAAATTGCGAGGACGCAATTTATTGAAGGAGGGGAGAATGTAACACCCCAAGATTTCATAGTGTGTTATTTCTTCAAAATAATTCAATAACTTGCACTACACGCAACACCGAGTTCAATCACACCATGACTTAAAAAAAATCCATTCAAAAGAGGTTATGAATAGTGTTAACTAAATTTTAAACTTTATATAATCCTTATAATTTTAGAATTCATATTATGAGTTTCTTAGACATAATGTAAGAACAAATTCATTTTCAGTATTGCACTTTTACCAAATTTTAATAGTGAACCCTTTTTAGATACTATATTTTAAACTTTTTGACTAAATGGGGACATCAAAAATTTAAAATGAAATATCCCAAGCTTCCACGGTACACTAGCGTGTGTTGTACGCAACACTGAGTTCTAACACACCGTAACCAATCAAACTAGCTGTTATGAATAGTAATACCTACTTTTTGAAGTTATATATATTTTATATTTGAAAATGGACTTCATTTTTGGATTCGGAATATCAAATTTAGCCTAAGGTGAAATTTTGGTACATTTCGGATAACTTTCATATTTTGATGAATAGTGAAAATTACTAAATTTTAATTAAAAACAACTTTTTTAATCAAAATAATTAATAGTGATAAATTGTGAATTTGAGTGGTTTTAAAGTATATTTAGAATATATTTTTACCATTTAATATAATGTTGGTCATTGGACATAATTTTACAATTAAACCGAACATAAACAAGTGTCAATCTTTTGGTAGTTATTACCTCTTAAAAACACGCTTTTTGTTTTGACAGCGGGAATTAATTTTAAATTAATTTCTGTCACTTCTGTGTTTTGAATTTAGAAAAATGGATTCCATATTTGGAATCAGGATGTCCAAATTGTGTAAATAGGTAACTTTTATTTTTAGACATTTTGAATAATTACTGTGGTAAATATTTTATTTACCATGATTAAGGGTAAATCCGGTAAATAAGGGTTAAAAAAATAATATTATAATAATACAAAATTACCCTAAAACGTGTCCTAGCCTTATTGGTGGACACATACCCGACCATGATCATCCTTGAGTCAATTTGGGGACCCCTTGGAGCCACTTGTATGTGGTAGGGACACTTTATATTAATAAAGTTAAAATAAAAATAAAAATGGCATAAGCTTACATCTTTTAGAAGAACAATTTTTACATAGGGTTATACATGTTGGATTTTCGATTATAAATATTCATTAGAAAGATAAAAAGATTTACTACATAATGATATTTTATTTATAATTTTTAGACATCAAATAATTTAAATTATGAATGACACAATAATGATGCAATGTTTACCTCATTAATAAATCATTTAAATAAATAAGATTATAATGATTAAAATATTATCTAAAACCTGTCCAATTCTTATTGGTTGATGTTATTTAGAATATTAGTCATCTTATCTTCGACCTCAATGATTTTTGGACCATTATAAACCGAATATAATTATATTATAAAGTAATACTTTCACTCTTTCCTAAAGAGCCCCTCTTCTCCCTTATAAAAGGAGACCACTTCTACTCATTCCTCACACCTCTCAAGCCACTTGGCTCGTCCAAACTCTGCCCAACTAAGCTCCCCACATCCCTCTCCTCCTCCTTGAAGCTTCCCCTTAGGCAGAAATCATTTCAAGAAGTCCTTTGGTTCCAACCAAAGTGAGTTACCTAAATTAAAGGAGGTTAACCGACCCCAACAAAGGAAAAGTACAAGGTAAGGGTTATTTCACAATCTCTTCATTATCCGAGGTTGTTTATACGTAATAGTCTACTGGGATTTCTTTATCATCCACATCCATGTTTCTTCGAAATGTATTTCAAAACATATTTATTATTTACAAGAATATGGGTTAAAGTCATTTATACCCTTGTTTGACTTTTATAAGAGGTTTATAAAGGAATCTTTCCGTCGTTTTCAAAACAAGGTCCTTTTTAACCTTTTCGACAGAATTAAGGTAATAATTTTTTTTTAACTTATACGGTGGGTACATTTATTTTCCGCCGTTATAAAATATTCAAAGCTTTCCTTACAAGCTTATAAGAATATTTTCAAGAAAATGTTTTATTTTATATGAATCTTAAATGATTTCAAAAATAGAAAGAGATATTTCTCTAAAAAGTGTTTTGATTTCATCTATGTCAACATCCTTTGATGGATTTTACGCTTATTTGAAGTTTATTTATTATGATACAAAACTTCTATATTGTATTGAAGGTTTTGTGATATGTTTGACTGTGGATGTGTTATTTTTATACCATTCATAGTTTATGGTGAAATTATTGACATTTCGTATGCTAGTTCCAATAAGAATGTTTATGTTATATTTCAACCTTTACTTCATATGAATGTGTTGGACAAGTATGTTCCAGGTTGGGGACTGGTTAAAGTAAGCCCTCCAGGTTGGGGACTGGTTAAAGTAAGCCCTCCAGGTTGGGGACTGGTAAAAGTAATCCCTCCAGGTTAGGGACTGGTAAAAGTAAGCCCTCCGGTTTGGTGTCTGGTTATTAGAGGCACTCCGGGTTGGTGTCCGGTTATTAGAGGCACTCCGGGTTGGTGTCCGGTTATTAGAGGCACTCCGGGTTGGGTTCCGGTTACAGTTAGCCCCAAGGTCTTGGGATGAGGCCTTGACAAAGAAATTAAAGTTTATCATTATGCATTCCAACATTATGAAAGTGGTTATTGATTTTTGCATGTGATTATTCGATTAGTAGAATATCCATGTGAATAAGTAAATGGCATTATTTCATTTTATTTATGCCATACCATGTTGAAAGTTCATATTTAAAAGGCTTTTGTTTTAGTTATACATTGCCTTAAATGTTTATTCTTATTTATGAAAGTTTCCGCTATATTTTTATCCTTACTGGGCATTTGAGCTCACCTCTTTTCTATGTTTTATTTTTCCCAGGATGTGAAGAAGTAAGTTATGAATGACCTGCAGAGATTTTATGAGGGGTTAATAGTGTGGATTGTGGAAACATTATGTTGTTGTAGTAGTTTTTCATTTTATGATGTAATGTAAAACTTATGAATATATCTAGTGTTTCCAAGGCTACTAAACCAATCGGTCTTTCGAGATTTGATCTTTCTTGTGATCATGCCAATGTTATGTAATAATGCACCGACTCTGGGTAACTGGGGTCGGGGCGTTACACTTACACTTATCAAAAACCTATTGGATTGGTGGATTTCGAAACCTTATCACCTTATCCTAGAAATATATCCTTTTGGGAGCTTTAAAATTCAAAAAGAATTTTATAATAAAGTAATATTTTATAACTTTCCAAGAGTGCCCCTCCTCTTCTCTTATAAAAGGCTCTCACCTCTACCTCCTTACCCACACCTCTCAAGCCATTGGCTCGGCCAACCCCTGCCCATTTAATCTTTCCACATCCCTCTCTTCATCATTTAAGCCTCACCTTAGGCATAAATCTCTTCAAGAAACCATTTTGGTTCAAACCAAAGGGAGTTACCCGATTTAAAGGTAAAGTCTTCCCTAATGTTCTCTTGTTTTATTTTGCTTCTCCAACCCCTAAACTATTTTTATTCCTTTATTTTGTAACAAAAACAGTATATTCAATATACTAGGATGTTGTTATGAGAAATATACGAGCTACACTTACACACACCTCTACCTAATGGTTAAAGAACATACTGTTTCTGTGGATGGAGAATTACTGCCTCACGAAACGATGATTATTCTATCTTCTCCTACCACCTCTCATAGTGGACATTATGATGGAACTATATTTATTTATGATATATATATTATATTTATTTCCCCTCTATGCTTCTGTATTTTATATTTAAAAAATAACTTTATGCTTTGCATGTTGTGCAAATGCGATAATTTCATTTGAAGAAGTGTGGACTACCGCCCCTCAAGTGATGTGACTCGTTCATGCAATACATGGAATGTAAAAATAATGAAATTAATGAACTTATGTGACCTATATAACATATATATTATACTATAATTATAATATATATATATATATCTCATTTAGTTTTAATTTCATTAAATACGAAATAGAAATGAAAGTAGCGTTCATGCGTACGTACGACTTACCGTCTCCATGAACGGTGCATTTCATTTCTTACCTCTAAATGTTATGTAATATTATAAATATAATTATATACTAGATATATATTATATATATTATATCTACATCATGAATATAATTCTGGATATAATGGATATTTTACCACATGAACAACTTGTAATTATAAGAAATTTATTTTTGACTCAAGTACCAATGATCGACAAAATGACTGTTATTAACTTAAATAATTACATAATATTCATAACATGGTAATAAGTGATATAAAAGGAATAATGAAATTTAAAAGGTTATTAAGAAAGTATAAAATAACTCTAGTTTATTATTCAGGAGATTAAAGAACGATCGAGTCAAGTCGGACATGAGGTAAAGGATCCTACCTCTCTCTTTCTTTTTAAGTACTCTTTTTTATGTAACTTACTTTAAGCTTATCTTTCTTATGTTGGGGGATGTTATTTTATATTCCTCTTTCTGTAAATTTTATGTTAATATGATGATATACCCTATTTTATCTCATCAATCCATTTTTGAAAGTTTTATGTGGCGCCGTTAGGCTGCCAAATTTTCATAAGGGGATTTTCATCTCACTTTTTATTCCCGTGAGATTCATGCCACATTGGACAATATTTCCTTTTTGTGTGGTGTATATACTGCCCATTATTTTACTATTAGTATAATATAATCTCATTTATGGGTAGTTACATCTTCATTGTATAACCCTTCTTTCACGGGGTGTACATTTCAAAAGTTCCCAAATCGATAAGGGAACCTTTCACACTCCTCTTTTAAAAAGACTTATTTTGTTATGTATTTTAATTTACATCTTTTTTATGTTGGGATATGTTATTATATATCCTTATTAATGTAGATTTTATTTCCAAGTGATGAGATACCATTTTCTCTCTCATCAACTAATTTTATGAATTTTAAAGTGACGCCGTGAGACTGTCGAATTTTACCAAGGGAACTTCTTAACCCAATTTCGATTTCTTTGGGTTCAACTTGTAGTTATTGAATATATCATCCTATGAATATGTGTGAATGACCTATGGTTTTTTTACACTTAATATACACTTATATTGGGTGTATTTATATTTTTCACACGTAATTATGAGATTGATTTATCCTTAATTTAAGGATACCTTCTTTATAAGGGATTTCATCTCATTTTACAATTCTATTGAGACTTCATTGTTGTTATGCACCAATTCACTCTTATATGGTGTATATAATGTCCTTTGGAATAATATATCATGAATCCCTTTATTCTCATGATATTATAAAGTTCCGATTAAATGTTATTCCTCAATTATTGTATTCAAGTGTCTCTCATTTTGTTAAAAACCCTTTAACTAAAATATCATTTTAAATGTTTTAATAATCTATTCTTATAAATATTTCTCATTAATATCCATTTTTTCAAAATGGTTTTAAGGATTTATTTATATGGATATTAATGGTTTAAAATTTTAAAAGCTTCAAAGTGGTATGAGACACTTTGATTCAAAAATCTCTTTATTAAATGTTTTAAATGGTTTTGAAAATAGTTTTTAGAATGGATGCATTATTTCAATATCTTAGAATGTTATATTGTTATTGTAATTTGGGAATGTTGTCTTTCCTTTATGCTTAAGTTATGTGCTATGATTATGTTATGGTTCTTGGGCATTGTTTATGAAGACAGGTGGTTCCGTGATAAACTAAGGGCTAGTGAGCCCGATATAGCTCTCCAATGCATTGGGTAACGTGAAGGAGTTAAACACTAAGGTTTCTCCGAAGAGATTTAGGGAATATACTGTGATGGGTATTCCAAACGTAACCATGAGGGTTACTCCCTATGTAAGAATGTTATGAATGCCTCAAATTACCTTTACGTCTTATGATTTCTATTGAGTTATGCATAAATCTTATGATTTCATGAGGTATGTTAAATTTCTTATGTTTATGAGTAAAATATGATTTCATTGATTCTTATGTATACATGGACTAATGTTTTCTTTCCGTATTGTTATAACCCTTACTGAGCTTTTTATGCTCATCCCAAGTTTTTTTGAAATGTTTTTCACAGGACATAAAGTGGAATAGGGTCAAGGATGAGATCAAGGAAATGTCATGCTATCTAAAACAAGAACTAGACATGACTCTTTTGTTCAAGAGTTTTTATTTTGTGAAAAAATGGAAACTGAGTAGATGTGTATACTTAGTAATCTTTGAGATGTAATAGTTATGTCCTAATTCTCTACAACTCTAAACCTGAAAAGATCCTCAATGTGAATTATTCAATTTAATTCAAGATTAAGTAATGTTTTAAGGCCGGGTCCTTATAGTTGGTATCAAAGGTCGGTTTAGATAACTTTGGAGGTTAGGGTATTCTTTAAGCATAAGTGACATTACCATAATGGATAGGATTTCAGAAAGAGTCATAGTTTATAGATAAAGTGAATGAGTAAGTATATCTTAGTGTTTATCTTCATCATTAGTACATGATGATTTTGTTGATATACTCACACTGACATTTTTGGTTTTAGTAAATGGATGGATCTACCAGGCACCAAAGTGACAATGGGTTTGAAGGAAACTGTGGTGGTTCTCTGATTAAGAGAGTAGATGAAATGGGGGATTCAATGAGGAATATCATGGTTATTCTAAACCAACTATAAAGGAGTCATGATTAACCACTTGAACCTTGGTGAGTTCTCTACTATTGTTCATTAAAAAATACCACAAAAAATGAGAGATCCCAAAAGTTTTTCAATCCCCTATGCTATTGGAGAATGTAAGTTTAGAATAGCTATGTGCGACCTTGGAGCTAGAATCAATTTAATGCCTATGAGTGTTTTATGTAAGTTAGGTTTCCAAGAACTGAAAAAAACTAGAGTATCATTACATCTCACCGATCGATCAATGAAGTACCCCTAGGGAATTCTCGAAGATGTTTTAGTGAAAGTTGGAAAATTCATCTTTCTAGTAGACTTCCTAGTTTTGGACATGAAAGAAGAAGGAAATGTCCCCATTATACTTGGAAGACCATTATTAGCCATAGGAAAGGATTTTATAGATGTGAATTAAGGACTTCTGATCATCTGATTTGGAGAAAAATAAGTAATGTTTAATTTAGTCAATGCTTCCCAACAATCAGATGATGTTGTTGATTAAAACTCCATCTCTCTCACCCAAAAAGGAGATGAGTACATGGCCATTGAAGAAGAAAGTGAAGAGTCACTCTCAGAGAAGGAAAAAGAGTACGATTTTGAGGAAGTAATCTTTATTGAACCTCTCACAAGGGATACCTTTCCACCTTTGATTCCCTCCATCATTCAACCACCCAATATGAAACTAAAACCTCTACCTAGTACTATTAAGTACTCACAATTAGAAGTGTCAACCTATTTTCCAGTTATTATCAATTCTGAACTATCTAAGGAACAAGAAGAAAAATTAGTTGAAGTTTTTAAGAGACATAAAAAATCGATTGTCTGGGGAATGGAATACATCAAAGGAAACAATCATACTGAATGAACTCAAAAGATTACACTCGAAGAGTATGCAAATCCAAAATGTCAACCTCAAAGGTGGATCACACCACTAATGGAGGAAGTCATAAAAAAAGTGCTAGAACTCTTGGATAAAGGAATAATATTTTCCATCTCAAATAGTGAATGGGTAAGTCCTCTATAAGATGTGTCTAAGAAAGGAGGACTCACAATAGAGAGAACTGATGAAAATGAATTGATTTCAACATGCACCATCACTAGATGAAGATTTTGCGTAGATTTTAGATGCCTGGATGCAACAATAAGGAAGGATTATTTTCCTTTACCCTTCATGGATCGGATGCTGGAAAGACTTGTAGGACTTGAATTATATTGTTTCCTGGATAGATATTTAGGGTACAACCAAATTGTAGTTGACCCTGATAATTACCCAAAGACCACATTCAAATTCCCATTTGGTACTTTTTCTTATAAGCGAATGTCATTCGGAATATGTAATGCTCCAGAAACATTTCAAGGATGCATGATGCATATTTTCCATGACATGTCCAAGGAATTACTAGAAATCTTTATAGATAACTTCTTAGTCTATGAAATATCATTTGAGGTCTATTTAGGAAATCTAGAATTAGTCCTCAAATGCTGTGAAGAAAAATGTCTGGTCTTGAATTGGAAGAAATGTCATTTTATGGTCCAAGGAGGAATAGTACTTGACCATAAAATCTCTAAGAAAGGCATAAAAGTTGATCCATCCAAAATAAAAGTCATCAATAATTTACTATAACCCTCACAGTAAAGGGTATTAGAAGCTTTCTGGGCCATGCCATATTTTAAAGATGATTTGTAAAGGACTTTGAAAAAGTTTCCCATCCATTGATACACTTATTTTCAAAAGATGTTTCTTTTTAATTCACTGAGGAATGTTAGAAAACTTTCAATACCTTGAATACAAGCCTAATAGCACCCCAATCACTATTTCACACAACTAGGATAAGGAATTTGAGCTAATGTGTGATACAAGCAACCTTGCTGTTGGTGCTGTATTAGGACAACGAATTGGGAATATCTTTTGTCCCATATATTATGAAATACACACAATCATTGAATCACAAGTCAATTACACAAATACATATAAAGAACTCTTAGACGTTGTATATGCCTTTGATAAATTCTGTTCGTATCTGGTATTGTCCAAAGTGATTATACATACTGATCATGCTGCCCTCAGATACTTGATAAACAAGAAGGATTCCAAACTATGGCTGATATGATGAATTCTATTTCTAAAAGAGTATGAGATTATAATAAAGGACACAAAAAGCACAAAATATGTTATTGCTGACCATCTATCCTAACTTCCCTTGTCATTCATTAAGGAATAAGAAGAGACTGACATTGAAGTAGGCTTTACAAATGAAACCCTTTTCAGCATCAAGGTCCAATCATGGTTCTCTGATATCGCCAATTATCTTTCCATGGTATTTTTACATCAAGACCTTTCATACCAATAGAGGACGAGATTTATAGTTTATTCCAAGCATTACTACTGGGATGTGACACTATTGTTAAAACATTGTGATAATGGTTTGCTCTAACACTGCACCCCTGAAGAGGAAACCCATAATGTAATTGAGATGTGTCACACACCATCAGCTGATAGACATCATGGAACTAAGTATACAGTAACCAAAATTCTACAAATCAGACTTTTCTGGCCCACGCTACATCAAGACGCAAGGGAATTATGCAAAAAATATGATAAATGTAAGTGGATCAGAAACATTGGAAAAAAGAACAAGATTCTGAAAAATACCATTATGGAAGTCAAAATATTTGATGTTTGGGGCATAGACTTCATAGGACCATTTCCCACTTCATATGAAAAATCCTACATTCTGGTTGGCATTAACTACATCTCGAAATGGGTTGAAGCTGAAGCAACCTCACATGACACAATGAAAGTGGCCATGAACTTTCTAAAATAGAATGTGTTTGAAAGATTTGGATTCCCAAGATTACTCATTAGTGATTAAGGAACGTACTTCACAAACCAAGATGTGAGAGGATTTATAGAGAGGTATGGAATCAAATACAACATTGAAACTTCCTACCACCCACAAACAAATGGGAAAGAGGAACTGTCAAATAGGGAGATGAAGAAAATTTTGGAAAAGAATGTAAATACAAATTGAAGTGATTGGAGTCTAAAATTGGACTATGCTCTATGGGCATACCGAACTTCATACAAGACACCCATAGGAACCACACCATTCAGACTAATTTATGGGAAACCATGCCATCTTCCAGTTGAGATGGGGCGTCATTTGTTTTGGGTGATTAAGAAACTAAATCTTGATTCTGAGAAGGTTGGAGAATCCAGGATACTACAGTTTACTAAAATAGAAGAGATCAGAATGGATGCCTTTGAAAATGCCAAAATCTATAAGGGCAAAACAAAAAAATTAATGATCAACACATTTCTAGGAGTATCTTTGTACTAGGGGATAAGGTTATGTTGTTCAACTAAAGATTGAAACTCTTTTCTGGTAAGCTGAAATCTTGATGGTCAGGTCCTTTTGAAGTCATTCGAGTTTTTTTCTATGGGACCATCAAAATCAAGAGAAAAGGTGGACCTCCTTTCAAATTTAATGGTTAAAGATTGAAAATATTTTAAGAGCCGTTCTATGAAGGCTGTATCATCAGCCTCAAATCCAATTGAGCCCAAATTGAGTCAAGATCTCAAATTAAAAGGAAGAACTGACCGGGAGGAAACCCAGGATAGTACATCTTAGCCTAGGATAGTTTAGGATAGCCTTAGGAGAGTTTTGGGTAGGCCAGGAGATGAAAGAAAGGATTGAACAAAGTCTGAACTAAAACTGCCAATTACACAACATGATATCCAATTACATGATGTGTAACCTCTCTATCAAAAATCATTTTTAATTCACCATTATATGATGTGAACCCCAGTTACATGTCATGTAATGCATCGAGTCTATTTTTTAAAACACTATAGGTCGCAGACTCTAGGTTCATGACCCACAACACCCACCTGACCCCTCGTCTCCCTCCTCCTACCACTTGCACCCACACCCTCCCCTCTCCTTCTCCCTATATTCCAAACACCTTGAAACCTTAACCCAAACCCCTCTCATACATATTGATCAGCTGTGCACCCACCCTCACAACCGTCGTACCCTCTCCTCTTGAATTCAATGCATGCAACTACCACCCCTCTCCCTACTTCCCCTCTATAATAGCAAGAACCAAGTGGCCCCAACCATACAACTCATTGTCCTCAACCTCTAATGAGTGACCACTGGCCAAGATCCAACATGCCGCCACTTCTACATTGTATAGTGCCGCTGCTTCATCACCTGTTAAACCTTTTTCCCCACTTGCAGCAACACGTGTTGCACCTGCTGCTCGAACAGAATCCTCATCCACCTTAGAGGACTCCTCCAGTAACGATAATCTCCACCTACACCCTATCTTATGCTTTAACAACTCTCAACACTAAGTCAATCTCATCAGATTGTAGGACAAGACAATGCGTATGAACAAGACCTTGGACATTCCCATCCTCACCAGGATAAACATTAGCGATGTATTCCTTAACCTACTAGAGATGTTCCATATCGATATCATTCTTGAGGTTTGTAGGAGGCCTACAGGGAGTTGTTTCTCAAGTTCTTGTCCACTTTTGAGATAACCACAGACTGCCTCAGATTCCACCTAGGTGGCTGGCCCCATGAGTTTTCATTTGTAGAGTTCAACATTGGGCTCAACATTTTTAAAGATGAGCTTGTCACATCAGATATCTATATGACTCTCCAGCTAGATCCACCCCGATCCAACTCTCAGCATCTCTGAGAGCTGATTACCTGAGATCCTCAGTTTCACTAAGACCCATGCATCATGAAGTCTACCCAACCGCGAGGCCCCTCCTTATGAATTTTACATCGAGATATGACACATGGATGGTTCGATAGAGCTAAGTCTCATGGTAGTGTCATCTAAATGGATGTACTCATTCTCGCATCATCCATGGGCGGCCCAAACATCAATATGGATGCCCAATTTTCCCATTATTACAAAGCCCATACCCAACAGAATCGTGGAACTTTCATGGGTGACTCTTTCATTACTCATCTGGATAGGCACATTGTAATATTCGATATAACACTACCCCTCACCTCCTTGGGATCTATTGAGATCATTGACTTTGTGATGATACACAAGATGCAACTACTATTAAAGGAGGATTATCTCTACAGTTTGGCAACATGTGTGCAGGATACAACCCCACATGTCGTAGCGGGTCTGCCAGTAGTGGAAAACCCTCCAGTTAATCCCCACACCACCTCTCCCCCTGTACCACCCGTTCCTCCTCCTACCTATACCTACACCTCATCTACCATTCCTCCACCCACCTTTCCCACCCTTTAAGAGATTTGGGCCACCTAGCAGTGCATCCTAGAAAACCTGTTCCAGATTTCCACTCACATCCATCTCTCTTTTATCGAGCCTTCAGAGTTCACCACCCCAACACCACCAGCCCCAATCGACGCCTCATCTTCTACCACACCCCCTACAACCCATCTTGACCTACTAGCTAACATCACTAATCCTGCCGCTTGATAGGAGTTTTTAGCAGAGCAGACCCAGTGAGGCAAGGGGATGGACACCACTACTTCCATAAAGGTACCTTTCATTAATCTAGTTTCCATACCCATGACCTCTTTACAGATCATGACCTCTTTACCACCCACTCACACCCATGTGCCCACCACCGTGACTCCATCATCTTCTTCTGCCGGGACCACTGATCCAGACTTATAGCTACCTTTACCACTCGAGTGTGTATTGGTGATGGAGGAGATCTTTGGCCCTAACACCTGATGTGTCATGTCTATTTATTTTTGAAATTTAGACTTTTTGTGATCAGTATGGTCATTTCATTTTGCCCTAATTTTTGTACTAGTCATTCATATATATGAGTATTGATTTTTTTCACCTTTTCTTAGCTTACATTTCACTTCTTTCAATTTTTACATAGTAATTTCTAGCTTCTCTGAGTAATTTAAGGTTATCAATGGCCCATTACCACCATTTATTCTAGAACAAAGGGTAATCTAGCAAGTTTCCAAAATCACATATCAACTTTAGTAACTTTATATAGAAATACATGCACAACAATAACCACCATGAGAACTGATTCCATTCCTCCCTCATCTGATTTATTCTCATGCTGCTACCATTGAAGTTTTCAACCTAGTCAAGCGACCTCATGAATTGGAAGACACGACCACTAGTATCTGCAAATGCAAGAGGATCACCTAAGCCAATGGACCCCACTACCAGATATCTTGGTCTATCCATATGGCTGACGACATCCTGCTAGTGCTTTATGGGAGGCAACCCATAATTGATCATTTGTCTAGATTGAGTTGTCATTATTGAGTCATATTCATTGTAATTTTGAGTCTATTATTAAGATGTATTGAAAACATCTGTTAACTTTAATAAAAATGGTTATTCATGTTCAATATACCGTGCACCTACCCTTTATTATTCTTTTCAAATGCTTAACACCTATGGACTAATGTTTCCTCTAGTGCAAGTATTGTTTTATAACACATTTTGTAGGTGTCCTAGATTTCACATTCAGTCAACTCAAATTTCCTCATGGAATGACACTATCTAGGGAGCTCTCAATTCCCTTAATTTTAAATTATTAAATACCATTTCCATTTTTTGAGATTTACTTGTTATAACACTTCCAAAATCATTTCATGGACAGTGCAGGCACTGTCTCCTTCTAAGTGTGGGGGAGTTTCTCATGATTTTCACTAGCGATAAATTAAGTTTTTTCTCGTTCTCACTTGTCTAGGAGAAATTTTTATTGAAATTATAAGCATGCTTTAAACTTGAAAAACATTATGCCCATTTAAATAAAATAAAAATTTAAGTTGGTAATTGTTAAGAATTCATGTTTTATTTCTATT
Source organism: Viscum album (assembly GCA_963277665.1). Taxonomy (NCBI): domain Eukaryota; kingdom Viridiplantae; phylum Streptophyta; class Magnoliopsida; order Santalales; family Viscaceae; genus Viscum; species Viscum album. The sequence continues at coordinate 34,961,815 of OY728157.1, read as the reverse complement.
TAGAACTTTAGAATGATTGATGAGCTTATAAATTTGATTCAAATTCAACATTTTTAAAATTATGGTTAATTGACTTACTACTTATTTTTATAACCATTGTGATTTCTAATTTATTTTTTTATTCTCATTAATTGAGAGGAATCTAAGCCTACAATTACATATTATTTTCTTTGAACATTTCTTGAGTGATACTTGGGACATGTAAACCTATTAGAACTTACATTCAAATCTTATTGAGGCTATGACTGAACAAGTACAAATTTAAAATGATTTAGGCAATCTTTATTAGCCAATTTTTCCTGAGACCCACCTTACACATTTCCTTCATTTAGCCCATAGATGTCATGAATAACATTATAAGATGAAGCTATTCCAAGATGATTTTCCTTTACTACCATGATCCTTGAATAATTCATGACTTTACTTTTGAATAAGTATGGGGGAAGCATTTAGACAACATGGATTCTTCTTTTTATAGAGATGTACGGTGTATTGTAAAGACCCAGCTCTAGTTTCCCGGAGCCAGTGCCTTAATTAATTAAATTGGCATGATTACAAGAAATTCATATCCCAAAGGAACAAATAGTTTAGTAGTTTTGGAATACCAGATACAAACATAATTTCAACATTACAACTTGAAAGGAAATACAATATAGAAATTCCTTTGACAACATCCATAACTCCTAGGTTATCCCTATATGTCATTCATAATATACCGCTTCATGTCATGGGAAAATGAAATATAAGAGAGGTGTGAGATAAAATGCTCAGTAAGGGTAATAAATACAAAAAAATATATCATAAACATAAATATTAGACATGGTGAATAACTAAGAACACATGCCTTTAAAAATAAACTTGAACACATTATGAAAGGAATAAGGGATGAAAAAATAATGTTATAACAAAGCATACTCATGGGTATTCTACTAACAAAATAACCACATGAAACTAAAATTACTAGTTTCATAATTATGGAAGGCATAATGCTTAAAATCATAACCATATCATCAAGGCCTCATTCCAAGACCATAAATAACTATTTTTCAAGGCCTTGTGTCAAGATCGTAGTTTGTCTCATGAGACCTAACGATGCATAAAGGGGCTATAGTAGGCCTCACTCATCACTTAATAAGTCCAATGCATTTATCATATTAATGGGGATAAATATAAACAATATATACATTCATATTAAAACTAACATATGAAATGTAAATTACTTTCCCCGAACATTAAGCATAAACACTAACCATTCAAAGTTAACCAGTGAATGGTTTTAAGATAGCACATCCACAGTCAAACTAATCATAAACCATTAAATTAAATATGGTAGATTATATAATAAAATATTAATCCCAATAATACATAATAATAAATAAGAGTTTTGAAACAGATGAAGATACTCTTATAAAATCACCGAGTAATTCTTGAGATAAATACTCTTTTACTTTGAAAAGAAGAGTTCTTCTGGAAAAGTATTTGTATAAAACCAGAAGTTAAGTAAGATAGTATTTTTATAATAAAATGGCTGCTAAAAACATATTATATAGTGCCCTTTAAAATAACTAAGAATTTGAGAAATGCCCTTGAATCGGGCTTGTATTTCAGAAATAATTTTTGAAAGATCCTTTTAAAACATATAAATACCCATAAATTAAAGAAGGATTATGATTGGTACACATATATATAACATTAAAATAGAATTTATGATGAGTACATAAGAATAAATAATATTTTAATTGGGATTAATAGAGATAAAGAGTAACCCAAAATAAAATGGAGGTTCAGGTAGAAAGCCCTTACCTTAAGTACGATGGTGTTATTCACTTGATCTTGGTGTCCTGGATAACCAAATTAAATTCATTAATTAATATTTTTAGAACCTATTATTTATTTAATTGATTTATTATTGCCTTATTAATTTCATTAATGGCCTTATTGATGGGTTTAAGAGGTTTAATTTTATTGTTTGGGAGAGTTTTATTCCTTGATATTCATGACCGGTTTACTTATATACATGTAAGGATAAACATGTAAGAAGTGAATGGTTTTCTAGAATATAAGTTGTATTTTATTTTTTAACATCTAGAAGATTAAATGTTTATAAAATTCATTTGGGTTTTGTGAGTGAAGATGAATCATTATATAAAACTTTAATGACAATTGTTTGGGTTAATTGGCGATTTTGATCACAACCAACTCATTTTGATTTATAAATTAATGTCACATGTAAAAAAAAATTCCAGAACCTTATATAAGTTATAATAAATATATTATAGTTCTCTCAACAATAAAAATGGTTTCATGACCAGAATTGAAGATGGTAATATAAATCGAAAACCCATCATTCTTGAATGTGATAAATTAACACATCTCAGATGGTGTTTTCATTTTTAGTATAAAAGAAGGGAAATGAGAGATGATGATGAATTATTCCATTATCATAAAAATATTACATTAAATTTAATATACTAGAGTTATCATAACATTTTTATGAAATTAGGTGAGGAAAGAAAAAGAAAATAAAGGAACTCTAAATAAAAGAAATTAAAAGCGGAATTTACCTCTTGAAGTTATCTTCCTTGAGAGACTCTTTAGGGAAGAGGTTTTGGTCTTTTTATGGGACCAAGGGAAAATGGACATGGGGGAGGATCTTTTAAGGATATTTGAACATAATTTATACAATTAACAAGGCTTAAGATGAGTGAATAGAATAGGGAGTGAGGGGGGGGGGGGTTATAGTGGATGAGAGGAGTGTTTTTTGAATATCTTATTCATTATTTTATTATTTACCTTAAGACAACCAATGGTGTTGATTCATGTGACCCATAATAGTAATAAGTTCATGTGAGTTCAAGACAAGTGTGATTATATCATTCATGATTATAGGAATAGTGAATTTAATTGATAATGTATATATACGGTAAATTACTGTATTTTACTATTCATAAAAAATTCAAGTATTTCAGAAAAATACCAAAAATTCACCCAAACCATTTTTTATGTGTAGAATTTTTCTAAATAAAATTAATTTAATTTTTAAATAAAATCATAATTTATTTGAAAAATAATAATTTTAAAACTATAATTCGTTTTATATCACCTTGAAAAATTAATCAAGATCTCATTATCTTATAACCTTGAGACAATAAAATAATAGTATGATTTACTATTCATAAGGGTCGTATTACTCTTCATATTACTATTCATAAGGGAATGTTACTATTCACCAAAAATTAAGTTTGTCTTATCAAACTCTAAATATCTTACTGAACGCAACCGTGTATGTCATTTTTTCAAAATTCAAATCACAGAGGTGGAAAAAATTATGTTTACTAGCTAAGTTATAACAAAGTGGTGTTTTGTAGAAACTTAGGGTTTCATAAATTCAATATTAAATTTATTTATAAATCCTTGGGGTGTTACATTCTCCCCTCCTTACAAAAATTTCATCCTTGAAATTCATAGAATGTTACCTCATAAAAAGATTTGGGTAGGTCTTCATCATAAGCTCCTCAGGCTCCCATGTTGCCTATTCAATCTTATGATTTTTCCAAAGTATCTTTACCAGTTGAGTCATCCGATTCCTCAACACCTGTTCCTTAGTGTCTAGAATCCAGATAGTCTCTTCACAGTAAGATAAGTTAGGTTCCAATTCTATACCTTCATAAGTGAGGACATGCATTAGGTATGGCATGTACTTTCTCAACAATGAGACATGGAACACATTATGTACTTTAGATAGGCTAGGAGGAATTTCCAAATGATAATCCACAACTCCAAATCTCTCCAAAATTTCATAAGTTCCAATGTACTTAGGGATCAATTTCCCTTCCCAAATCTTATAACACCCTTCCATGAAGATAATTTTAAGAAAATATGATCTCCCACTTGAAATTCCAAATCCTTCCTTCAATTACCAACATAGATCCTTTTTATTCTTTGAGATGCTTTGATATGAGTTTGAATAGTCTTTACCTTCACTCTTTTTTTCTCCATAAGCTCTGGACCCACAATCTTCCTTTCACCGACTTTATCCCAACATGTTGGTGTACACCATCTCTTTCTATACAATGCTTCATATGGTGCCATTTGAATGCTTGAATGAAAACTATTATTATAGTAAAACTCCACCAAAGGTAAATATTGATCCCACATACCTTGAAAATCAAGTGAGAATTATCTCAATGTCACGACCCGCCCTCGGGGTCCGTGCCGTGACTACCCCAAGCCCGCCTTCCATAGGCCAGGGGCTGGCGACTAGCACCAAGGCGTAAATCCCAGTAAAAAGGGAAGGCATTGCCTTTGAAAAGTAAACACACACCACAGAGTAAACAAGCGGAAAGTAAACACTAAACAAAAGCAGAGTACTACTGAAAGTGCGGAAAAGTAAATGGGCCAGTATACAAACCCAAACTGAAAGTAAAGTACAACTCAAAAAGGAAAAACAGCAACTGAAAAGTAAAAGCCGCTACTCCGAGCTGTCCACTGGAAATCCCACCTGAAGGGTGGGTACAGATAGCTCCTCTGCTCCACGGGTCCCGCCGTCCGCTCCGTGCACGTCCCGCCCAGTGGTCCACCTCCGGGTACCGTCCCGCTCTACAAGCCTCAGCTAAGGTCAACGCTGTCCGTCGTCTGCAACCAACACAACGTAGTGCGGGCGAAGCCCGTGCAGGGGTGAGTATAAGCTACTCAGTAGGGACCCCAAGACCCCTGAAGGTCTCTCAAATCCACAAAGGATAAACCACGAAGAAAAGTACAATCACGAAGTAACAACCGACACTGCTTAGGTATAAGCCCATACATATACCTAAGTCATCAATTAAAATACGCTCCAACCTCCGAGCCCAAGTACAACTCAGTCCACGCAGGAAAGTATACGTATTCCACATAGGAAAGCAAAACATAATCTACACAGGATTGCACAACACAATCCACACAGGAAAACAACAGGATTTCAGCTCACACAGGTATACTTCTTCAAGGACGATAAAGATGATCACTGATCCATCTAAGTCGTCGGACCCACGAAGGATCGATAGGTAACTAACCCCCGCAATGACCCACACAGGATCGGGCCCACACAGGACCTGTAGGCGTTGGCTCACACAGAACCGCTGAGCGCAAGGACCCACACAGGATCGGGCCCACACAGGACCTGTAGCACTGATCCACGTAGGATCGCTGAGTGCTGTAGTCGTCGTCGTCGAATCCACACAGGATCTCTGTACTGTCGTCGTCGAATCCACACAGGATCTCTGTACTGTCGTCGTCGCAGTCACAGTAGCAGTCGTAGCAGTAGAACAGTCGCAGCCAGCACTAGGGTTCCCGCACACAGCAAGCTCGTTCGGAGGGTCCGCTCCACGAGCCGAGAGGCTGATACATCAACTGTCACGAAGACCGAAGTTGATGTATCCAAAAGTTCCGTATCGTCAACAGGAACTCAACGCAACAGACGGCGCGTCGATCGGACGCCCGGTCTGAGAGTTATTGGCATTTTCGTCTCCGGGGCCCGGTTGGTTTCTAAGGCAAAACCAACCCGACCGTACTCCACCTGCGTCCAAACCTCGGGCGGAGTATTCCAAAAGATCCGTCTCACTAAGAGGAACACAACGCGACTGACGGCGCGTCAATCGGACGTCCGTAGCTCAAGATATGAGCGTTTCCGCTCCAAAGGTCCGGTTGGTTTCGTGAACGAACCAACCCGGCCGAACTCAAAGTAACCCGAAACCTTGAGTGCGATATACCGAAACGACCGTCTCGATCCAAGGATCGCGTTGCCGCAGACAGTTCGTCATTCGGAGGTCCGAGGCTCAAGTTATGGGCCAAAAACCAAATCTGGTTCGAAACGGGGGGGTCCGGGTCCGGGCCGACCCGGCCCGACCCCCCCCCCCCCGGGGCGGCGCGGCGGCGGCGGCGGGCCGCGGTGGCGGGCGCCTGGCGCCGCACGAGGGTGGCACGCGGGGGGCTCAGCCCCCGCTTCTTCATGGACGGCGCGGCTATATGCCGCGCCCAAAATTTAAAAACGCCCCCCACACGTGGGGGGCTTGCTGGAAACGAACCGGGGGGCCGGCTGCCCCCCCCCCTCTCATCAAAGAACCTCCCCCCTCTCTTAAAGAGGGGGGTTTTATTATTACGGCCGGGGGATTAATTCCCCCGGTTTTAATGACTTCCGGCCGGCCAGCTGGCCGGCCGGTTTTCTCCAACGGGACCGGAAATTTCCGGTCCCCCCTTCGGCTTCCGACGCCGGCGGCCCGGCCGCCGGTCTTCTCTTCCGCCGCGGCCCGGAACCGGCCGCGGTGTTTGTCGTCCGGCGCGGTGCGACGGAACCGCGCCCCTTTCGCCGTGCCTTGATTCTTTTCAACGCGGCGCGACGACGTCGCGTTCTTGAAGGTTCTACCTCGGCGTGGCACGACGGCGCCGCGTAAAATATTTGCACGATCATCCGCGTGGTGCGACGGCACCACGCCACTTGCTTTCTTCCGCAAAATAATTAAACAAGAACGATGGAGGGGGGTTCGGCCGTGTTCGTGCGGTCCGGCCCCCCTCACGTTAAAATAATAACGCAACTTAAAAATTATTCAAGTCACACGTTAGTCTTGCTAAAAATCACGATCAAAAATAAAATAGGAAACCAAAAAGAATTCGACAACCCCTACCTCGGGTATAAGGTTCGAAGATTTGACAACGTCCCGCGGAAGACAACGTCGCGGTGGTCGGGCGTCGCGGTCGTCGTTCGTCAAATCCGTTGACGAAGAGATATGCCCGAAGAGATACGTCGTTGGCGAATCTTCGTATGCCGACGAAGAAGGTCCGAGGAGGAAGCGGCGTTCCCTCTTGTTGACACCGAGGACGAAGAAGAGAGGCGTCGTTCTTCGTCGGAGTCTGGGCGTTCTTCGTTCTTCCTCAGAGCTTGAAGATGAAGAAGAAGCTCTCAAAAGCTCTCAAGGAGACAAACAAACAACCCATAATAAAATAAGATAACATCTTATTTTATTATTACAAAACACACAATAATTTCAAAAGTTTGAAATTCAAAAAGGTTTAACTCCCATAATTAATTAAGTAACTTAAGCCATTAAATGAGGCGTTAAGGGAGTTGGGAGAATTTGAAAGGTTTAGGGGCTCGTGTGGGCCCCACCACACTTAATCCTCCCAAGGGAGGTTAAGTGGGTGTGGGTCCCACTCCCAAACTCCTTTGATAGGTTTTAACAAGTTAAAAATAAAATTGTTCTACACAATTTTATTTAACTCAAACTAAAAACCCCTAAAACTAACTTTCAACCCGCAACAAACGCAACTCCCGAAAAGGTCTCTTTAAGCGAATATCGGCGCTGCGAGTTCATCGGTGCCCTCGGATTTCAATTCCGAGTACCGGATCAAAAGTTAGGAATTCCCGCTCGTTCGTTCACTGAACGTACCCGAGCCAAACTTCGGAAAATAATTCCGGGCACTCCGGGCCTCGGAATCAGGTGCCGTCTGAAACCGCGCTCTTGTAAAATTCTAAAGAAAATTAAGAAAAAATTTCCCTTGAATTTTACGGGTCTTTACATTACTCCCACCTCAGGGCTTTACGTCCCCGTAAAGATACAACAAAAACTAGGGAAACAAATGAGGGTACTGAGCACGCATCTGAGCCTCCCGCTCCCATGTGCTCTCCTGGAGATTCCCGTGCTGCCATCTGATGCGCACAATAGGAATCGATCGCCCACGCAGGACCCGCTCCTGTCGATCCTCTATCTCCACCGGGACCTCCGTAAAAGTCGCCCCATCGTCAACGTCAAGCTCCCCATGGTCAATGATGTGCGTCGGGTCGTGCACGTATCTCCTCAGCTGGGATACGTGGAAGACGTCGTGCACCCGGTGCAACTGAGGTGGTAGAGCCAGGCGATAAGCCACCTCGCCAATCCTGCTGAGAATCTGGAAGGGTCCGATGAAGCACGGAGATAACTTGCCGCCTCGGCCAAATCTCCGAATACCACGTCGAGGTGAGACCCACAAGAAGACGTGGTCGCCATCCTCGAACTCCAGTGGCCTCCGCCTCCTGTCAGCATATGACTTCTGCCGGCTCTGAGCTGTCCTCATCCGCTCCTGGATGACCTGGACCTTTTCTGTCGTGGCCTGGACCATCTCCGGTCCCACCAGTGCTGACTCCCCAGGGTCTGTCCAGCACAAAGGAGATCTACATGGTCGGCCGTACAACGCCTCGTACGGTGCCATTCCGATGGTGGAGTGGTAGCTGTTGTTGTACGCGAACTCCACCAAGGGTAGGTGGTCCTCCCAGCTACGACCAAAGTCGAGGACACATGCGCGGAGCATGTCCTCGAGAGTCTGAATGGTCCTCTCCGTCTGACCATCCGTCTGAGGGTGAAAAGCTGTGCTAAGACGTAACTGTGTACCGAACGCCTCCTGTAACCCCTTCCAAAGCCGGGAAGTAAAGCGGGCATCTCGATCGGAAACGATAGATGATGGCACGCCGTGGAGCCGCACAATCTCCTGAACGTAGAGACGTCCCAAGCTCTCCACTGATCCCTGCTCTCTGATGGGTAAGAAGTGTGCCGACTTGGTGAGTCGGTCAACAATCACCCAGATGGAGTCGTGACCTCTGGAAGTGCGTGGAAGTCCAGTCACGAAGTCCATAGATATGCCGTCCCACTTCCACTCCGGAACCTCCAAGGGCTGTACCAAGCCTGCTGGTACCTGATGCTCTGCCTTCACCTGCTGACAGGTGAGGCATCGAGAAACGAACTCTGCTACAACCTTCTTCATGCCCGGCCACCAGTGCTGTCGTCTGAGGTCCTGGTACATCTTCGCCACTCCAGGATGTACCGCCAAAGGAGAAGTGTGAAACTCTCTCAGCACTTCCTCTCGCAAAGCTACTGGTACCATGGTACGTCCTCTGAAAAGGATGTCGTGCTCTACTCCAAGGGAGAAACCATCAGGTGCCTGTCCCGAGGATATCTGTGCACGCCGTGTCTCACAGTCAGCGTCCCCATGCTGTGCCTCCCTGACTCACTGCAGTAGTGGAGGAGTGACTGTGAGAGACTGAAGAAAGGCTGCTCCATCTCTATCCATGAAGGATATCTGCAAAGAGGCTAGCTGCTCCGTTGCCTCCTCAAGTAGCTGAATGCCCGTCCTCCTGCTGAGGGCATCGGCTACTACGTTCCCCTTCCCAGGAGTATAGACTATCTCAAAGTCATAGTCCTGGAGGAACTCGAGCCATCGTCGCTGTCTCAGGTTCAGGTCCTTCTGCGAGAAGATATACCTGAGACTCTGATGATCGGAAAAGACTGTAAAACGCTCGCCCATCAGATAGTGTCGCCATGTCTTCAGAGCGAAGACCACTGCTGCTAACTCCAGGTCATGGGTAGCGTAGTTCTGCTCATGCGGCCTCAACTATCGTGATCCATAGGCGATCACGGCCCGCTCCTGCATCAGAACACATCCGAGTCCGGTCCCTGATGCATCGCAGTAGACTACGTACCCTACTCCCTCCTCAGGCAACCTCAAGATAGGTGCGCTAGTCAATCTCTGTCTCAGCTCCTGGAAGCTCTGCTGACATCTGTCTGACCACACGAAGGGTTTCCCCTTCTTCGTCAAAGCTGTGAGTGATGCCGCAACTCTGGAGAAGTTCGGCACAAATCTCCGATAGTATCCAGCTAGTCCCAAGAAACTCCGAACCTCAGTCACGCTCTTGGGTGGCCCCCATGCTAACACAGCCTCAATCTTCGCGGGATCCACAGCAACTCCCGCCTCAGAGATAACGTGTCCCAAAAAGTGGACCTCACGTATCCAGAACTGGCACTTAGAGAGCTTACCATAAAGATGGTGCTCTCGGAGTGTGTCAAGAACAACTCGCAAGTGATAGGCGTGCTCCTCCTCTGTCGTAGAGTAAATCAGAATGTCGTCGATGAAGACCACGACAAACCGATCGAGGTATGGCTGAAAGATCCTGTTCATGAGAGCCATGAACACTGCTGGGGCATTGGTTACACCGAAAGGCATAACCAAGAACTCATAGTGGCCATACCGACAACTGAAGGCCGTCTTCTGCACATCCTCGTCTCTGACTCTGAGCTGATGATAGCCTGACCTGAGGTCTATCTTCGAGAACCACCGTGCTCCCTTGAGCTGATCAAAGAGGTCATCAATCCTCGGTATCGGATACTTGTTCCTCACTGTCACCTGGTTCAGGCGACGATAGTCAACACAAAGTCGCAAGCTCCCGTCCGCCTTCTTGGCGAACAATATCGGGGAAGCCCAGGGTGAAACACTGGGTCGGATGAACCCCTTGCCCTGCAAGTCCTCCAACTGTACCCGTAGCTCTCAAAGCTCGGCGGGGGCCATCCGATATGCTGGAGTGGATATCAGGGCTGTCCCGGGGTACAAGTCAATATAAAAGTCTACCTCCCTGCGAGGAGGTATCCCTGGAACGTCGTCGGGAAAAACGTCCGCAAACTGATCCACCACTGCAGGAAAACCAGGACTCCGCACGTCAACTGCTCCAAGGATGAGGCTAGCCAACTGATGAGTGATGGGCTGTCCTCTCCTCCGCGGGAGTCCATCCTGTGCTGCCAAGGCTCCCTTCTCGCCGGTGAAGGTGAACCTGCTCCCGTCGGTGCGTACACATCGCACCTTGCGCCTAAAACAGTCAATCTGTGCATGGACCGTAGATAGCCAATCCATGCCCAAGATGACGTCGTAAGGCCTCGACGCTGCTACAAGAAGATCCCAGCCGAAGCTCTCGCCTCCTAGAGTGAGCTCACACTGTCGGCACCAGTGCGTAATCGTCGAGTCTGCTCCCGTAGGAGTCTCTAGCCGTAAGGATCGAGCCAACGGCTCTGTCGGAATCTCCGAGCTCCGAACAAGGGCAGCGACTATGAAAGAATGACTCGCTACTGTGTCTAAAAGAACTGCAGCAAGGGTGGAGTAGACACAGATAGTACCTCGAATCATCTCGGGTGCGCCGTGGTCGTAGGCCTCTGCTGCCTGGAGCTGTGCCTGTCGCTGCCCGCCAGCTCCCTGTGGTCGGGGTGGACCTCCTGGTGGTGGTGGTGGTAGAGCCTCAAAGCGTTGGCCACCACCGGCTGCTCGTCCAGCTCCTCTGCCTCGTCCGCCTCCAACCTGCGGACCGCCACGGTCGACCCTCTGCCTCTGCCTCGGTGGTCCCTCAACCGTCTGCTGCTCCTCGGCACGGCGGGTCAGGCAGTCACGAGCCATGTGGCCCTGCCCGTCGCACGAGTAGCACTGTCTGCCTCTCGTAAGACTGGCTCCGCGCTGTGTGCCCCGCACTGCTGAGCCAGTGCCCTGAGATCGTCTGCCTGAAGGTCTGGTCTGCCTGGACCCCTGAGTCATCCGTCGACTGCCTGCTGCAGATGACTCTGCCACGTGCCGCCCTGCGGTGGGTCTCTGTGCTGGTGTAGACTCAGCAAGGAAGCTCTCGATCAGAAGAGCCCGCTCCAGTACTCCTGTCTGAGTCGGTATGCTGAGGGAGATCAGCGATGCCCTGATCTCGTGTCTCAAACCCTGCTCGAAGGTCCGGGCCCGGAAGAATGGGTCCCGTACCATGTCGGTCGAGTAGCGCGAGAGATCGGTAAATCTCGCCGAGTACTGAGCGACCGTCATGCTGCCCTGCCGCAGCTGTAGAAGCTCCTGGATACGCACCGCACGTAGGGTGGCTGGGACGAACTCCAAGCGGAAGAGGCTCTCAAAGTCCGTCCAAAGTAGAGATGCCTCATCGTGCACCTGGAGCATCAAGCTCCACCATCGTCCTGCTGCTGCGTGTAGTAGGCTCGCAGCGAGGATCACCATGAGGTCTGCTGGTGTCCTCACTAGCCTAAACACTCGAACCACTGCCTCCAGCCAGTCCTCTGCTGCCTGGGGATCCGTCTCCCCGCGAAACCTGGGCGGTCGCTGGCGCTGAAACTCATGCAGTGCGCTGAGGCGACGTGCATCGTCAGCGGATGCTGCTGGAAGCATCGGGGGCTCGGCGGGTAGAGCTACCGCCGGTGCCACTACTGGCAAAGGGCCCTGTACCGAGGCCTCGTCACTCGGTGGGCTGTCGTCTCGCTCGACTCTCGGAACCCTAGCTGGCTGCCGTCGTGGGGCCATCCTGAAAAGGAAACAGGTGCACCACGGTTAGAACAGTATACCTGGTGAGCTGATATAAGTAATCACAAAGAAAACTTTGAAACACACACGCAATCAATGTTTTCGTGCATTAAGTCGAAAATCAGAAGTCAGGGTCCTGGTGTACGGATACGTCGGCCGCCGCACCAACACTGGACTCCCTGGACTGATATCCACACTCAATACGCTAAACATTATTGCTTCACATAGAAAAGATCAGAGTTCGCGGTAGAACCGAACTCCTCTGATACCAATTTGTCACGACCCGCCCTCGGGGTCCGTGCCGTGACTACCCCAAGCCTGCCTTCCATAGGCCAGGGGCTGGCGACTAGCACCAAGGCGTAAATCCCAGTAAAAAGGGAAGGCATTGCCTTTGAAAAGTAAACACACACCATAGAGTAAACAAGCGGAAAGTAAACACTAAACAAAAGCAGAGTACTACTGAAAGTGCGGAAAAGTAAATGGGCCAGTATACAAACCCAAACTGAAAGTAAAGTACAACTCAAAAAGGAAAAACAGCAACTGAAAAGTAAAAGCCGCTACTCCGAGATGTCCACTGGAAATCCCACCTGAAGGGTGGGTACAGATAGCTCCTCTGCTCCACGGGTCCCGCCGTCCGCTCCGTGCACGTCCCGCCCAGTGGTCCACCTCCGGGTACCGTCCCGCTCTACAAGCCTCAGCTAAGGTCAACGCTGTCCGTCGTCTGCAACCAACACAACGTAGTGCGGGCGAAGCCCGTGCAGGGGTGAGTATAAGCTACTCAGTAGGGACCCCGAGACCCCTGAAGGTCTCTCAAATCCACAAAGGATAAACCACGAAGAAAAGTACAATCACGAAGTAACAACCGACACTGCTTAGGTATAAGCCCATACATATACCTAAGTCATCAATTAAAATACGCTCCAACCTCCGAGCCCAAGTACAACTCAGTCCACGCAGGAAAGTATACGTATTCCACATAGGAAAGCAAAACATAATCCACACAGGATTGCACAACACAATCCACACAGGAAAACAACAGGATTTCAGCTCACACAGGTATACTTCTTCAAGGACGATAAAGATGATCACTGATCCATCTAAGTCGTCGGACCCACGAAGGATCGATAGGTAACTAACCCCCGCAATGACCCACACAGGATCGGGCCCACACAGGACCTGTAGGCGCTGGCTCACACAGAACCGCTGAGCGCAAGGACCCACACAGGATCGGGCCCACACAGGACCTGTAGCACTGATCCACGTAGGATCGCTGAGTGCTGTAGTCGTCGTCGTCGAATCCACACAGGATCTCTGTACTGTCGTCGTCGAATCCACACAGGATCTCTGTACTGTTGTCGTCGCAGTCACAGTAGCAGTCGTAGCAGTAGAACAGTCGCAGCCAGCACTAGGGTTCCCGCACACAGCAAGCTCGTTCGGAGGGTCCGCTCCACGAGCCGAGAGGCTGATACATCAACTGTCACGAAGACCGAAGTTGATGTATCCAAAAGTTTCGTATCGTCAACAGGAACTCAACGCAACAGACGGCGCGTCGATCGGACGCCCGGTCTGAGAGTTATTGGCATTTTCGTCTCCGGGGCCCGGTTGGTTTCTAAGGCAAAACCAACCCGACCATACTCCACCTGCGTCCAAACCTCGGGCGGAGTATGCCAAAAGATCCGTCTCACTAAGAGGAACACAACGCGACTGACGGCGCGTCAATCGGACGTCCGTAGCTCAAGATATGAGCGTTTCCGCTCCAAAGGTCCGGTTGGTTTCGTGAACGAACCAACCCGGCCGAACTCAAAGTAACCCGAAACATTGAGTGCGATATACCGAAACGACCGTCTCGATCCAAGGATCGCGTTGCCGCAGACGGTTCGTCATTCGGAGGTCCGAGGCTCAAGTTATGGGCCAAAAACCAAATCTGGTTCGAAACGGGGGGGGGGGGGGTCCGGGTCCGGGCCGACCCGGCCCGACCCCCCCCTGGGGCGGCGCGGCGGCGCGGTGACGCGGCGGCGGCGGCGGCGGCGGGCGCCTGGCGCCGCACGAGGGTGGCACGCGGGGGGCTCAGCCCCCGCTTCTTCATGGACGACGCGACTATATGCCGCGCCCAAAATTTAAAAACGCCCCCCACACGTGGGGGGCTTGCTGGAAACGAACCGGGGGGCCGGCTGCCCCCCCCCCTCTCATCAAAGAACCGCCCCCCTCTCTTAAAGAGGGGGGTTTTATTATTACGGCCGGGGGATTAATTCCCCCGGTTTTAATGACTTCCGGCCGGCCAGCTGGCCGGCCGGTTTTCTCCAACGGGACCGGAAATTTCCGGTCCCCCCTTCGGCTTCCGACGCCGGCAGCCCGGCCGCCGGTCTTCTCTTCCGCCGCGGCCCGGAACCGGCCGCGGTGTTTGTCGTCCGGCGCGGTGCGACGGCACCGCGCCCCTTTCGTCGTGCCTTGATTCTTTTCAACGCGGCGCGACGGCGTCGCGTTCTTGAAGGTTCTACCTCGGCGTGGCGCGACGGTGCCGCGTAAAATATTTGCACGATCATCCGCGTGGTGCGACGGCACCACGCCACTTGCTTTCTTCCGCAAAATAATTAAACAAGAACGATGGAGGGGGGTTCGGCCGTGTTCGTGCGGTCCGGCCCCCCTCACGTTAAAATAATAACGCAACTTAAAAATTATTCAAGTCACACGTTAGTCTTGCTAAAAATCACGATCAAAAATAAAATTGGAAACCAAAAAGAATTCGACAACCCCTACCTCGGGTATAAGGTTCGAAGATTTGACAACGTCCCGCGGAAGACAACGTCGCGGTGGTCGGGCGTCGCGGTCGTCGTTCGTCAAATCCGTTGACGAAGAGATATGCCCGAAGAGATACGTCGTTGGCGAATCTTCGTATGCCGACGAAGAAGGTCCGAGGAGGAAGCGGCGTTCCCTCTTGTTGACACCGAGGACGAAGAAGAGAGGCGTCGTTCTTCGTCGGAGTCTGGGCGTTCTTCGTTCTTCGTCAGAGTTTGAAGAAGAAGAAGAAGCTCTCAAAAGCTCTCAAGGAGACAAACAAACAACCCATAATAAAATAAGATAACATCTTATTTTATTATTAAAAAACACACAAGAATTTCAAAAGTTTGAAATTCAAAAAGGTTTAACTCCCATAATTAATTAAGTAACTTAAGCCATTAAATGAGGCGTTAAGGGAGTTGGGATAATTTGAAAGGTTTAGGGGCTCGTGTGGGCCCCACCACACTTAATCCTCCCAAGGGAGGTTAAGTGGGTGTGGGTCCCACTCCCAACCTCCTTTGATAGGTTTTAACAAGTTAAAAATAAAATTGTTCTACACAATTTTATTTAACTCAAACTAAAAACCCCTAAAACTAACTTTCAACCCGCAACAAACGCAACTCCCGAAAAGGTCTCTTTAAGCGAATATCAGCGCTGCGAGTTCATTGGTGCCCTCAGATTTCAATTCCGAGTACCGGATCAAAAGTTAGGAATTCCCGCTCGTTCGTTCACTGAACGTACCCGAGCCAAACTTCGGAAAATAATTCCGGGCACTCCGGGCCTCGGAATCAGGTGCCGTCTGAAACCGCGCTCTTGTAAAATTCTAAAGAAAATTAAGAAAAAATTTCCCTTGAATTTTACGGGTCTTTACACTCAACATGTCTTCTAATGTTTGGATCGTCCTTTATGATTGCCCATCAGTTTGAGGGTGATAAGAAATACTCAAATGAAGCTCAGTATCCAAGGATTTCTAAAGACTTTTCCATAATTTTGATATAAACCGAGGATTGTGATTAGACACTATTGAAAGAGGTGCTCCATGAAGTCTTAAAAATTCATTGATATAGACTTGTGCAGGTTTCTCGAGTGCCAAATCCTTCCTTATAGTGAGGAAATGTGCATATTTTGTAAGTTGATCCACAATTACCCATGTTGCATCATTATTTCTTAGAGTTTTGGGAAATCTAGTGACAAAATCCATTGTGATGTCATCCCATTTCCATGTAGGAATAGGTAGAGGTTGCATGAATTCTCTAGGATACTGTCTTTCAACCTTCACTTGTTGACATACTAAACATCTTGATACATAATTAGCAATTACCCACTTCATGTTGTCCCACCAGAAATGTTCCTTCAAATCTCTATACATTTTAGTACTACTAGGGTGTATAGAGAAATTTTAATTATGGGCATCATCTAATAACTCCCTTTTTAGCTTGGGTATAGTTGGAATACAAAGCCTCTTCCCAAATTTCAGAATTCCATCTTCATATACGAAGTCTTGCAACTTCCCATCATCCACAACACTAATTTTCTTTTGAAGATTCTTATCATCAGGCTGAGAAATTTTAATTATTTCCAATAAATATAGTTGGGAAACCAATTGAAAAAGTAATTATTTTCATCTTCTTTGATAATTACCATGTCCATCCTTACTAGATCCATGAATATAAGATCCCTTTCAATCCTCATTTTGTTTAAAAATCCATGATCCTTCCTGATCAATGTATCAAATACCTTATTTTCCTTTCCTAGGTGGTAGTGTATGGAACAATCATAATCCTAAAGTAGTTCGATCCATCACATTTTCTTTATGTTGAGTTATTTATTTAAGAATATATATTTTAGACTCTTGTGATTTGTATATATCTGACACCTTTCTCTATAGAGATAGTGTCTCTATATCTTCAGAGAAAATATTATAGCTGCTAACTCAAGATCATGAGTTAGATAGTTCTATTCATTAATTTTTAATTGCCTTGATGCATAGGTAATAACTCTATCATTCCACATAAGGACACAACCAATTCCTTTCTTTGATGCATCACTATAGATCACAAATACACCATTCTCTGATGGTAGAGTCAGGATCAAAGCATTCACTAATCTTCTCTTAAATTCTTCAAAACATTCATCACATTCTTTTATCTATACAAACTTTACCCCTTTACGTGTAAGCTTGGTCATTGGGTTGGCTAAACAGGAAAAATTCTGAAAAAATCACTGATAATAACCTGCTAAACCAATAAAACTACATACCTTATTTATGTTCGTTGGAGTAGGACATTCTTGAATAGAATTTTTCTTCATAGGATCAATAGATATTCCATCCTTAGAGATAATTTGGTCAAGAAAGGAAACTGATTGGAGCCAAAATTCACACTTGCTAAAATTCCCATATAATTCATTTCTTCTAAAAGTCTTTAGAATAGTGCGCAAGTGATTTTCATAATCTTCATAGATTTTGGAGTATACTAAGATATCATTAATAAAAACCACCACAAATTCATCAAGATATTACTTGAAAACCCTATTCATTAGATCCATGAATACAGATGGGCATTAGTCAATCCAAAAGGAATTACTATAAACTCATAATGCCCATACCTAGTTCGAAATGATGTATTTGGAATATCTTCTTTCCCCATACACAAATGATAATATCCAGATCAAAGGTCAATCTTCGAAAAATATTGGGCTCCATGAAGTTGATCAAATAAATAATCAATGCGAGATAAGGGATAATTGTTCTTTATTGTTATAACATTGATCTCCCTATAGTCAATTCATAATCTCATAGATCCATATTTCTTTTTAATGAAAAGAACATGGTCTCCCTATATAGAAACACTATGGAGAATAAATCCTTTATCACTCAATTCCTCTAGTTGTTTTTTTAGTTATACTAATTCTATAGTGTCCATTCTATAAGGAGTCTTTGATACAGGTCTTAAACCACGAATTAAATTAATTGAGAACTCAACTTTGTGATCTGGAGGATGTCTAGGTAAATCCTCTGAAAAAAATCAATATATTCTTGCACAATAGGTACATCCTCGATTTGAACATTTCTTTCCTCACTCATATATATTGAGTTCTCATCCTCCCTAAGAATTGAATTCAGTAGAGATACTGAGGGTGGATCTAGATGAGAATCGGATGGTGATGTTTCTACCCTAAAGATAAGGGATTCCACATCGTTCTCAAAAATATCAACTTCTTTCTTTTTGAAATATATTTTTACATCATAATTCGAAATCCAATCCATACCAAGGATTATATAAAATTCAATCATGGTTATGATAATAAAATTTGTAGATAAATCACATTTATATACCATAATGGGGACTGCCTGACACATCTTTGTTGCAATGATACTTCCCTTAAGAGTTTTTACTGACAACTCCCGTATTAAATAAAATTTTAAATATCTAATTTTCTTGGAAAACTTTGAATATATGAAAGAATGTGATGATCTAGAATCAAATAAAGTATTGGCTAAATTTGAGGAAATAATTAAAGTACATGGAACCACATCATTAAGGACTTCAATATCAGTAGTTGTGATTGCATAATCTTGGCCTTGATCCCTTGGACTTCTTTGGGGAATATTTCCTTGACACCTAGGACAATCATTTTCATAATTTCCCATCTCCTTGAAATTATAGCATTGAACATTGGTATATTATTTCTTCCCCTTACAATCTCAGGATAAGCGGCCTTTTTTTCCACACTTGTAACAAACACCCATACCCTTCAGGAAAGTACCAGAGTGTCTCTTCCTACAATTATCCTAGGGTGGAAGGTAAATTATTCCCTTATTCCCAATTTCATTATTTCCTTTTCCAAAGTTTTCATCATCCATATTCTTCTCTTTCTTTCCCTTAAAATCATAAGACTTAGAGAATTCCTTTTCCATCTTGATAGCACATGAGACTATATCTTCATATGATTAGAAACTTTGGGATACTAGAGACCTTAAAAGTAATGGTTTTAAACCATCAAAGAATCAACCAAACTTACTACTTGGATTATGTATGTAGTCCAAAACATGTCTTGCTAACCTTGTGAAGTTAGCTTCATACTTTACAATATTCTCATACTCTTTTTGCCTCATTTTCAGAAACTTCCTTTCCATATCTGCTCATTGTTCACATGGAAAGTATTTTTTCTAAAAATATCTCTTTAAAATCCCTCCATTCCATTTATTCTATTTATTCCTCCTCCCTTGTGTTTTGAATTAAGGACCACCACTGACCCACATCTCCCAATAGATGATAAACCGCTATGAAAACCTTCTCTCTTTCGTTACATCCCAAAGAGAGAAATATATTCTATCATGAACTTATCCACTGCTCCGCTATGAATGGGTTTGTAGTCCCATTACATAATGGAGGATGTTGTCTCATAAAGTAGTCTAATATAGCTCCTCCACATTGTGGATCCAGATGCTCCATATGGGTAAGGTTATTGTTCACAATATGAGTCAACTATCCCAGTATAGTTATAAGTTCCTCATCACCATAAACCGCACCAGAGCCAACATCATTATCTTCCATCAGAGGGAAATCCCTACATGGGACACATACATTCATGCGGTTTCCATTCCTTCCACCAGACACCATTTCTAAATAATGGAATACACTATATTAGGTTATGAATAATAATGTATAATCTCAACATAGAAAAATACTTAGCATAAATTGAAATCTTATACATAGATAATTTCATAATCATAAACATGGTTTCATTGAGATTTTTTTTATATTTAAATCTGTCATAATGGCTTGTAAAGAAAATGTAAATTATCCTAAGCATATCCCCCAGGAGTGTCAAACCAGGTGTGCAATAAGGCTCACTGTTGTGTACTAGGATACCTCAGGTCAAGCCCGAAACTCCTTGTCGGAGTTGTTACTCCTAGGTATATCTGTTCTAGAACCACGTCCACTTGTAGTATCCAGACATGGATGTATTTTCTAGAAAGATCCACATAATCTATTCCTTATAAAAATTCTAGGATGTTCTTGTATGTTTATCCACAAAGTCTATCTTAGGTTTTTGTTCCCTAATCTACGTTTTCTAAATCTAGTTTCCAAGTTTTCTACTAAACTTCCTTTGATACCAAATATAAAGACCCAAACACAGTTGGATAGAGCCGGTGCCTTAATTCATTACATAGGAATGATTATAAGAAAGTTGTATCCCAAAGGAATGAATAGTTCAGTTTTTTTGAAAAACCAGATACAAAAATAAGTTCAACATTACAACTTGAAAGTAAATACAATATAGAAATTCCTTTTGACAATATCTATAACTCATAGGTTATCCCTATATGTAATTCATAATATACCTCTTCATGTCCTAGTAAAATGAAATATAAGAAAGGGGTGAGGTCAAATGCTCAGTAAGGGTAAGAAATACAACAAAATATATCATAAATATAAATATTAGGCATGGTGAATAACTAAAAACACTTGCCTTTAAAAATAAACTTGAAAACATTATGGAAGGAATAAGTGATGAATAAATAATTCCATAATAAAGCATAATAATGGGTATTCAACTAGTCGAATGACCACTTGAAGTTTCAATTACTAGTTTCATAGTGAGAGAATGCATAATTTTGTACATCATAACCATATCGTCAAGGCTTTGTGCCAAGACCATAAATAACCATTTTGTTAAGGCCTTATGCCAAGACCGTAGTTTGTCTCACGAGACCTACCGATGCATAGAGGGGCTATAGTGGGACCCACTAGTCAATTACTAAGTCTAACGAAATCCTCATATTAATAGAGATAAACATAAACAATATATACAATCATATTGAAACTAACATATGAAATGTAAATAACTTTCCTCGAACATTAAGCATAATCACTAACCATTCAGAGTAAATTAGTGAATGGTTTTAAGATAAAACATCCAAAGTCAAACTAATAATAAAACATTAAATTAAATATGGTATATGATATCATAAAATATTAATCCCAATAATACATAATAATCAACAAGAGTTTTGAAACAAATGAAGACACTCTTATAAAATCATTGAGTAATTCTTGAGATAAATACTCTTTTACTTTGAAAAGGAGAGTTATTTTGGAAAATTATTTGTATAAAAACATAAGTGAAGTAAGATAGTATATTAATAATAAAATTAGTTATTTTATAAAGATAATTTTTTCTAAAAATAGATTATATAGTGCCCATTAAAATAGGTAAGAATTTGAGAAATTCCCTTGAACTGAGCTTGTATTTCGAGAAGAATTTTTGAAAGGTCATTTTAAAAGATATAACTACCCATAAAATAAATAAATATTCTTATTGGTACACATATATATAACATTAAAACATAATTTATTATTATTAAATAATAATAAATAAGAATTTAATTGGGATTAAGAGAGATAAAGAGTAACAAAAAATAAAATGGAGGTTCGGGTAGAAAACCATTATCTTAAGCTCGATGGTGTTCTTCAGTTGATCTTAGTGTCTTGAATAACCAAATTAAATTCATTAATTAATGTTTACAGAACCTATTATTTATTAAATTGATTTATTATATCCTTATTAAGTTCATTCATGGCCTTCTTGATGGGTTTAAGAGGTTCAACTTTATTGTTTGGGAGCATTTTATTCCTTCGTATTCATAATTGGTTTACTTATATACATGTAAGGATAAGCATGTAAGATGAGAATGGTTGTATAGAATAGAATTTGTATTTTATTTTTTTAACATAAATAATATTACATGGTTATAAAATTCATTTGTTTATTTGGAGTGAATATGAATTATTATATAAAACTTTAATGATAATTGTTTAGGTTAATTGGCGGTTTTGATCACAACGAAATCATTTTGATTTATAAATTAATACCATATGTACAAAAAGATTCTAGAAAATTAAATAAGTTATAATATATATATTATATTCTATTTCAACCATCAAAATGGTTTCATGACCATAATTAAATATGGTAATAGAAATTGAAAACCCGTCTTCCTTGAATGTGATAAATTAACACATCTTGGATGGTGTTTTTATTTCTAGTATATAAGAATGGAAAGGAGAGATGATGATGAATTATTAAATTATCATAACAAAATTTCAGTACATGTAAGGTACTGGAGTTATCATAACATTTGGATTAAAGGTGATGAGGAAAGAAAAATAAAAAAAGGAACTCGAAATAAAAGAAATGAAAAGAGGAATTTACCTCTTGAAGTTATCTTCCTTGAGAGCCCCTTTAGGGGAGAGTTTTTGGTATTTTTATGAGACCAAGTGTTGATGGAAATGTGGTAGGATATTGGTAGTATATTTTAGTATAATTTATATAAGGAATAAGGCTTGATATAAGTTAAGAGAAGAGGGAGTGAGAGGGGTGTTTATAGTGGAGGAGAGGAGTGATTTTTGAATATCTTATTCATTATTTTATTATTTCCCTCAAGAAAACTAATAATGTTAATTCATGTGACAAATAATAGTAATAAGTGCATGTGAGTTCTATCCATGTGTTCTTACATCATCCATGATGCTATGAATAGTGAATTTAACTGATAATGTATATATATGGTAAATTATCATATTTTATTATTTATCAAAAATTCGAGTATTTCAGAAAAATCTCAAAAATTCAACAAACCATTTTTTGATGTGTAGAATTAAAAAATGAACTCCATTTTTAGAAAATAATTTTCTAAATATGATTAATTTAATTTTTAAATAAAATCACAATTTATTCGAAAAATAGAAATTTTAAAACTATAATTCGTTTTATATCACATTGAAAAATTAGTCAAGATCTAATTATATTATAAACTTAAGAAAATAAAATAATAATATGATTTAATATTCATAAGGGTATGTTATTATTCACCAAAAATTAATTTTGTCTTATAAGACTCTAAATATCTTACTGAACGCAACTGTGTATGTCAGTTTTTCGAAATTCAAATCACAGAGGTGGAAAAAATTATGTTTACTAGCTAGGTTATAAAAAAGTGGTGTTTTTTAGAGACTCAGTTCTTCATGTATTAAATATTAAATTTATTTATAAATCCTTGGGGTGTTACATGTACTCATCATACTATTTGGTTGCGATCTATATCTACTTTTTAATATTTCACTTTTATTCTGTTCCTTTACGAAATACAAAAGAAAATAAAAATTTACATGGTTTGTGTACTAGGAAGGTAAAAATTCACCATTTCTAGACTGATTAATCCCTTTACGGGTCATATGTGGTAAGGGGATGGATGTGAGATCTGTCTTAGACACGAATTTCAAAAAAATTGAAATATAAAATAAAAAGGAAAGAAACATAATACTAATTGTGTACTTACTTGACATATATATATGGATCCAACGAGAGGTATTGAAGTGTGGACTTTATTATCTATGAGGAGGAATTGTATTACACTTCTATTGATATTCATGAATTATGATTCATATCTTACCCTCATTTTGAGCTTGATTTTTTCTTTTTACCCACCTACCCATAGCCTCAGAGTCATTTGAACCCAATTGCTGATGCCCTCATGATTAATTTTGTACTTTTCTTTTAAAAAGTGAAGATGATATAACCAATGCAAGATTAAGGTTAGGAACATGTACTCAAGTTATGATAATAAATCCAATTTCATTATGAGGTGAATTAAAAATGGGTATAGAATTCAAGGAACAATTAAAATATTGTAATTAAAAGAATCGATTTTTTTAAAAGAACTAAGATATGAGGCATGACTGATTTTCTATGAAGGGATGATTCTGGAAACTAACCTTTCCTCTTACACTTAGTTTTATTTACCTGGACATAATAAATTATTCTTGTTTTAAAAAAATGGATTATCTTTTTAAAATCACTGTTGATAAATTTTTTCTTGAGAAAAAACAATTATTCAAGTGTGGGGGAATTTGATAAGATGAATTCATATATACATTTTTTCTATCATTTACTTAAGGTTTTTCATTATTTTATTTGATAATTCACTTAGTGTGTGCTTAATTTTGTAGGAACGAGGCTTCACAATGTTTCAAAGGAATAAATATAGAAAAAGTGTAAAATTAATCTATTACATGTCATGAACCATCCGTACACATCATGTAATAGGATTTCACAGCATCCGAAAAATCGTGAGCCAAGTCGCGAACCAAGTCGTGAAGAGAGAAGAAAAATAAGAAAATACATGTCATGAATGGACAATACATGACATGAAATCAGTCAAAACCATTGATCAAGAAATCCACTCTGGAGGAACAATTGGAAGGCCATTACATGTTGTGAGTCATTGATACACGACATGTAAGTGGTCAAACCTCATAACTTAGGTGAGATACACATCATATGAAAAAAACATGGAGATCTACATGGATCGATGCTACATGACCCATTTCACCTATTTATACATCAATCCCATAGTGGTTTTTAGAGAATCCTAAAGCAGAGTTATTATGTACTTTTGTTCCCTTTCGAGTTCCTTCAATTATTTCCCCCTCAAACTAAAATTTCTTCTTCATTTTTATATTTTATTTCAATACAAGAGTTGTGGATCATGTTTTCATCATTTAATTTGATTTCCCTTTGCGTTCTTACCATCATTAATCATCAAACTCATGTTGAATCCATTTATGATTCCATTCCTAGTAAGTACATCATTAAAATTGTAATTTACATTTCTTCAAACATAAATTGAATGCTCATCCCCATTTTGAATATGAATCATTGTATGATTGTAAACAACCTTAATTTCATTGTTCTAAACATGTCAAGCATGGTTTTTATTTATTTATTTTCATCCCAACCTACCATGAGTGGATAAACCACTCAGGGGTAGGGATTGAGAGTAGATGTATCTAAATTCATAATAAATCTTTAATTCTAATTTTGGTAACCCTAAAGGATTAGTAATTAGGATAATTTATAAATGTATATCCAATTCAATTAAACATCCCTAACCACAAGATATTTAAGTGGAATACCCTATTCTGATTGGAGTAGATTAGGATACGACCACTAGCCTAAGATACTTTCTGCCATAAGAGATAAGCTTAATGCATCTAGGTTATCACTATCTATAGGTCAAGGAATATTTACCTCCTAGGTATAACTAGGTGACTTGACCAAAGTCAACTAGTGAATTATGCTTTCTTCATATCCTAAACCTTAGGATCCTACCAATATTAGAATTAAGATCATCCTTTTATAGATACTCTAAATTGATCCCGACCCCTTATCTCATTCTTGAAGTAACTACCAACCACCATAGATTTAGTAAATCCTAAAATGAAGCAACCTCTAAAGGAATCCTACCCAAAGGGTCTTAAACCATTGACCTCCAAGAGATATATTTCTCCCCATGGGACCGACCCCAAACTATCGCCATACTATGACTGAGTAGTAAGTGAAGTTTGGGAAATCAATAATTCTAATATGTCCACAACCCGTAAGAATTCAAAGACATGTGAGGGTGCATCAGAAACATATAAATGAATCTATAAATAAAAGAGTGGTAATGACATTGGGTAATTCTATACATGCCACAAAAGATAAAAACATTATGTTCATGCTGTTGTAAAAGGATAAAAAGAAACCTATTTGGAAAATAAAGAGTGGATTCCCCCCAAAACATTTTTTAAAAATTCTTACATAGTTAAAGTTTATTTAATAAATATTTAAAAATAATTTTAAAATATTATTGATAATATTTTCAAATAATTTGGATACATAAGGAAAAATACTTTCGAATGAAGGGATAGGTGAAGCCATCTTTTCCTAAAAACATTTTCCCAATAATTTGTTATATTTACCCTGACCCTAGTAGCATGGATCTAGTGACTAATTATGTATATTGTAATAAGATCCAAGTAATATGATCTCAAATTATCTAATAGTTTAGTAGTCTTGGTAAAATAGATACATACTTAAATTTAAATTACATTTTAAAACATAAAATACACTAGGTATTTTATTTGAGAACACCTTTACCCCTTATCATATTCATGAATTTAAATCATAAAAAACTTTATGGTATCCTATAGAAACCAATAAACAAGAAAGGGGTGGTGTTAAATTCTTATTAAGGGTACACATACAGATGAATTTATGAATAAATAATCCATAATAAAAATGGAATGGTAAATAACTAAAACACATTCAATTTAATCAATACCATGAGAAAAATATGGTAGGAATAAATGATGACAAAATAATGAAATATATATAATAACATGATATTGAAAAAATAACCATAGATATTATAACTAATCAAATAATAACATGGAATATCAATAATTGAATTCTTAATGGTGGAAAGCAAAAACTATTATCAAGTCTTTATTCTAAGACATGTAATACTGTCAAGAACTTATGCTAATAAATCTATATAAATGGGTAATTCCTTGGTGAAAACCCAATATAGTTTGTCTCATAAGACCTATCAATGCATTGATTAGTTATAGAGGGCCTCACCCATAACATACAAAGTCTAATGAATTGCACATATGAAAGGAGTGAAACATAATACACATAAACATTCATATTTAAACTAGAATATGAAATATAAATAATTTCCTAAATAAACAAACATAATTATAAACCATATGAGGAAATAATATATATAATATAATTGGTTCATATCCCTATAAAATCATATGTATCAAAAAATTATGCCTTATTATATGGAAAATGATTTTTAATGGCCATAAAGAACATTCCTTAATGAAAATGTCCTTCTCATTTTAAAAAACACCTTTTAAAACTAAAATCTCACAAAACATATTGAAAACAATTTTCTTTGAAAACAAACTTTGAAAGTTATAAGGGATGTTTTTATAAAGACCCGCAAAATTCAAGAGAAATTTTTTCTTAATTTTCTTTGGGATTTTACAAGAATGCATTTTCTAACGGCGCCTGATTCCGAGGCACAGTGTGCCCGTAATTAATTTCCGAAGTTAGGCTCAGGTACGTTCAGTGAACGAACGAGCGGGTTTTTCTAACTTTTAAACCGGTGCTCGAAATTGAAATCCGAGGGCACCGATGAACCCGCATCACCGGTAATTACTTAAGAGGACTTTTCCTGAAGGTGCGTTTTCTCGGGAGGAGTTGTTAAAAAAAAGGGGAGTTAAATGTGAAGTAATAAAATTGTGTTACAATTTTATTTAATTTTCTAAGTTTTTAACCTATGTGTGGAAGTTGGGTGGGACCTACTTGTTGTTAACTACCCTTGAGAGAATAAAGGTGGGGTGGGGCCCACACGAGCCCAACCCCTCACCTTCCCTAACTCCTCTAAACCCCCCACTTAAGATGTGTAACTCATCTTAACCTTTAAACTTCCCATTAATTGGGTGACTTTCCCTCTCCTCACTTTAATCATGCTAACACACTAATCCAATTAATGGAATTATGTTTTTAAATTTTGAACTCATAGAATGACTTAATAAAATAAGAATAGCTTATTTTATTTTTGGGGGTTAGATTGGTTGTGTTGAGGATTGGAGGAGAGAGCTCTAAGTCACTTGAAGAACTTCATCTTCTCCGACGAAGAACGTCTTCATCCTCAACGAAGAACGAAAACACTTCATCAAGGATCATCGACTCGGCGACCCGGTATCTTCGTACCTCTTCTTCCTCCATGAAAAAGGAGGAGGCAACGACGCGGAAACTCGCCAACGACATGCCATTCCTTCTCCTCTCCGCAGCTGGTGTGAGACGCCGATCCCTTCTTGGATGCACGCCAACGCCGTCATTGAAACCACCCCCGCGACGCTAGCTTCCGAAAACTTACTTTGAGGTAGGGAATTAATTTTTGAATGTTAATGAACCCATGTTTATTCCCTTCTAAAACAAAGAACGCGGATCAACTAAATATTAAGTTGAACCGCGAAAGAATATGTTTGCGGGTTGGGAATTCTTGATTGTGGGGAAAACCATAGGGGTAATTTATTTGTTCGTGAATTCTTTGTCGTTCATCGACTTCTTTTTTTTGGCCGCCTATTATCATAATAACGGAAGAAGGTCGGACCGCATGAACATGGCCAACCCTCCTCCCCCCTTCAATGTTCTTTTTGTTGCGGCACAAACGAAGGCGGCACGGTGCAACGACACCGGGCGGAATCAGGAAGAAACACGACGAAGAAACGCAACACCGTCGCGCCGCACCGTGGAGGACGAACAAAGCCGCGGCGCTGTCGTGCCGCACTGGAAAACCACGAAGAGGCCGCCGGAACAAGACCGTCGCGGCTGAGCCGCGGCGGCATTAAGCCGCGTTGGTTTTTCTTCAACTGGGGGGGGGGGGGGGGGCGTAACCCCTGCACTCGCTGGCCACGCGGGTGCCGCGCCAGCGCCAGGCCAGCCGGATGCCCAGGCCGGGCCGGGCCGCTCCGGACGGTCCACGCCTGTTGAGCCAGACCCGGACCCGAACCCCCTATTTTCGGACAGTTTCGTTCAAATGCCCATATCTTGAGCTACGGACCTCTGATTGACTCACCGTCAGCTGCGATGAGATCCTTGGATCGAGATGGTCGTTTAGGTATATTACACTCAAGGTTTCTAAGAACTTTGGGGACGGCCGGGTTGGTTCGAACACGAAACCAACCGGGCCCTCAGAGCGGAAACACTTATATCTTGAGCTCCGAACGTCCGATTGACATGCCATAGACTTTGTTGGATTCCTCTTGATGAGACAAGACTTTTGGAATACTTCGCCTGAGTTTTGGTTGCAGTTGGATAGTGACCGGGCTGGATTGTACCCGAAATCCAACCGGGCCCTTGGAACGGAAAAACTGATAACTTTCAGACTGGACGTTCGTTTGACGAACCGTCAACGACGTTGGTGATCACATTGAGAAACAGTCCCTATGAGTATACCCTATGAGAGTTTGAGGTACAGTTGAGATACGGCCGGGTTGGTTCGCACACGAAACCAACCGGGCCCTTGGGATGGAAAGACTAATAACTCACAGACCGGACGTCCGATTGACACGCCGTCTGTTGCGTTGAGACCCCTATGACGAGGCGGTCCTTTGAGATTCTTCTTCTTGGGAATTTGAGATACTTGGAGTATCAAACTGTAGCTCATGGAGCGGACCATTCCAGAGACGAGCGTACGGAGTACGAAGACCGTGTAGCCGGCTGAGACCTGACGACTGCTTGACCGACTCGACTTGGAGTGAGTCAATTAGCCCAGTGGACGAAGCACTACTTTGTTTGGCTGAATACCCATGGAGGATGGAGCACTACTGTGTGATAGTGCAGACCCGCGGTACTCGTCCGGAGAGTACCTCTGCAGGCTATTAGGGGGTGTGCACTACTGTGTTTGGGTGGCATACCCCGGCGGGAAGAACTACTGTGTTTGGGTGGCTGAATCGCGGTACTCAATAGGAGGAGTACCTTAGCAGTCTTAGGTTAATGAGAAGTACCTCGGAGTCATGACAGGACCACTGTACACTCCAGAGACGGGGCTCTTCAGCAGTTACGGTTTTGATAATGAAAATCCTGGTTTGATCCGAGTCTATGATCTTTGTGTTTACCTCATGATTGAGATGGGTCACTTGATAACTTAGGTATATATATGGGCATATACCTGGGTAGTGGTTATCCGTTGATTTCATAATCTTTGTGTTTCCTCATGATTGAGATGAGTTACTTGATAACTTAGGTATATGTATGGGTATATACCTAAGTATAGGTTATCTGTTGAGATCTTTCTTTGTGGTTATCCTTGTTGGATTTAGTGAGACCTTGAGGGTCTCAGGGTCCCTACTGATTATCTTTATACTCACCCCTGCACGGGCTATGCTCGCACCTCGTTGTGTTGGTTGCAGACGACGGGCATCACAGACAGAGGCCGAGTGTTCGAGGACTGGACGGTACTAGGAGGTGGACCTCACGACGAGACAGTATCCGGTGGTGGACTTCACGACGAGACGACACTCGGAGGAGGTTGACGGGTGAGAGCATTGTGGAGGCTATCTGTACCTACCCTTCAGGTAGGATCCGTGGTGGACGATCCAGGAGCTGCGCTATCTGTACCTACCCTTCAGGTAGGATCCGAGGAGGACGACCCAGGAGATGCTTCCATTCATCCAGCTGTTTGTCTTTTCTGTTGTACTTTTGTTCAGTTGTAGCTGTACTTTCGATTGGATTTTTATTTTTGACCTTTTACTTTTCAAAACTTCCTTTTGTACTTAGTGTTTACTTCCGCTTGTACTCTGTGGTGTTTTGTTTACTTTTATAAAGGCAATGCCTTCCCAGTTATCGGGATTTACGCCTTTAGTTCTAGTCACCAGCCCCTGGCCTATGGAAGGTGGGCTTGGGGTAGTCACGACATGGGCCCCGAGGACGGGTCGTGACAGTTTTAAAATAAGTAATGCTCATGATTATATGAAATTTTGTACATGCTAAGTATGTTAAAACAATGAATCCTTTTTATTTTTTTCGTAAAATATAAAAAGTCCTTATTTTGAAAACGATATGAAGATTCCATTCAAATAATTTTAGAAAAATTCACCATGGGTAATTATTTATTTAATAAATCATTTGTAATAGGTATTAAAACAAATTTTAAAATTATTTATAATACATGTGTTTTGTTGAAAAATGATTTCCGACCAAAGAGAGAATTACAGTCAGATTATCATAAAAATACTTTCTTAATAATTTTATGTACCAAAGAGAGTTAAAATAGAACTATTATTTAAAAAATATCATGAATAAACAAAGGTTAAAAAATATATTTATTTTAAGATAAAAATATAAAATAATTCCCCCAAGAGTGATGTAAACATAAACAATCTTGAATAACAATGAGATTATGAAATAAGTCCTTACCACTTGTGAAAATTTTGAATAATATTCCCATGAAAGAAATAAAATTATATGAAGTATTAAATACCATTAATTTAAATTATTTTAAGATATAACTTGAAAAAAGGGAAGTATGCACACCACAAAAAAGAAATAAGTAGTGAATATGGGGTATGTCTAACAGAAGTAAAAGTGAGATGAGAAACCCTTACCTTGAGTGTGACTCATTTTGCACATTCATTATCTTACTGAATAATATAATCATGAGAATTATTTATGTAATTAAGAAAAATTTTCATTTTTATTATTCCTTTTATTTCACGTATTACAATTTTTTATATTATTACTTAATCAATTAAGTTTACGTTATATGTTTCAATGATATTTTGCTTATGTGTAGAAAAAGAATTTTGTAGGGTGGCTATGGTCAAAGAGGTCATTATTTAAAAATATCATGAATAATAATAATGAAATAATTATCATATATATACATAAATTATTCTTTTAAAACTAATCATGAATGGTGGTTATAAAAAATGAACATCGTTATAGTCATGGAGACGGTAAGTCATACATATGCATGAGTAACATTTCAATTTTTCAATGATCATTATAGAAAGAAGGCAAGTAAAATTTTATTTTTACATAATTATTATAATATCACGTAACAATATTTTTTCCTGAAATATTTTTATATATTTCATCAATGTGGTGTAGTGATGAAAAGAGATCCATTTTTCTTCGTGAAGGCAGTAGTCCACACATACATGAACGATGTTATAATTTTTCAGTATAAGAAAAAAAATGATATATATTATCTTTTAACAATGAGAAATATTTAATTAATATCATAATTATATCATTTATAACACATAAATTCACTAAAAATATCCATATCACCTTCCATATAAATCATTAGTGAAAGATGAATCAAATAACTCTACAAGGGAATAGTCCACCGTACACACGAGCGATGTTATTGTATCTCCTACGAAATGGATAATAAAAAGGTATATATTATATAATGACTCCATAAGTATAAAAAATTTATAAATATAATATATATACTTTATGTCCATCATCAAAAACAAATGGTGGAAATGGAAAAATGAATGACATCGGTTCGTGCGACGTTATTCCACCGTATACAAGAATGACGATTTCATAACTCATATGATGGAAGTTGATATGGTTGTTGGTCAAAATCATAAAAAATATATATATCATTATATGTATGATAATGAGGTTATTATCTCACCATTTTTTAATAACAGTTGATGTAGATTGAGGAAGAAATAAAATAAAAACGCATAGTTGTGAATTTTACCTTCATCACACATCCACTTTACTATTATTACTAATATATTAATAGAATGGATTTATGAAAAAAGGCTTATATGATGAGGTTATGAAAGTTTTTAAGTGATTTTTATTGGTAATGGATGAACCAAAATGGTTTTAATGTGTGAATAATATAGTATAGGGGGGTGACCATTTATAAGTGAGGTGAGTGGCACAATAATAATTTTTGGAATGAAAATGGCGTACCCACATTTTTCACAATAAAAAAGGGTCTCAAATGGATTATTCTTCATCTTTATAAAGTATAATGTATAAATATCTATATTAAATAGTTTTTTAAAATGTTTTGAGTGATTTTAACCCTTATCATTTTAGTTTAACCTCCACTAAATTAGTTTTTACCTTAACCATAATAAATACTTTTTGCTGTTTTTATATTTCAATATGGTAAAAAATTATGTTGAACTATTAAATAATATAAATTATGATGGTTCTAAATATGGAATACTTTTTTTAAAATTTCATTCATATATGTGTCAAAATTCAACTAAAACTTAATCTAATAGATGTGATGAGAAAGTGTGTTTTTAGAGAGAAAATGATCAAATGTTTACAAAGATTTTATATAAAAACTATCTATGAAAATGACTCAAATGACCTAAATTATATTAATATATTTATTATTGAACTAATTTTACTGTAAAACTAATTTAAAATATAATTTAACTTTACAAGTAATTTAAATGAAAATGCATTTTTCAATTAAAATTTAGTATTTTTTAATATTCATTGAAGAATGAAACATTTTGAAAAAATCAAAAAATTAGAAGCTAATTCTGAAATGAATATTTAAAAAATGAAGTTAAAATTTTAAAATAAATTTTATAAAATTGGTCAAAATTATTTATAAATTATGTTCCCAATGTGTTTCTAAACCACCTTTTATAAAAATAAAATTTTACATAAAAAATTTCTTTTTTATTTTAGATCATTCTAATTTTATCTCTAATAAGTAGATATCCATTTTATTTATTTAATAAATTTTGAAGCCCTATATTTTTCATAACTTATTTAGTACTATTCATAACCACAAACATAATATTTATGTAATCATGGTCATGTTTTAATAATAATATTTTAATCGAGTATTATGTTTCATTAAAACTTTTTGCTGGATGCATTTAAGCTATCGATGAGATTGAATTATTTAAAAATAAATGTATCATAAAGTATTAGGATGGTATATTCCATTATATTCTTGGTGTTTTATTTCATACATTATATTTAATATGATGTTAATATTTTAAAATATCAGGGTGTTATATTTTATCCCCTTGAATAAATTTTGTCCTCACAATTTAGTCTTGATCTCGGTGATCAAGTGTTTTTCATTTGAAAATACCCTTCATGAAATCCCACATCATGAGAAGGTTTAATAAAATATACCATTGATAAGAGATAAGTTAAATACAATGTTCATATAGAATAATCACATAACTAGGTTTCTAATTT
This sequence comes from Viscum album, assembly GCA_963277665.1. Taxonomy (NCBI): domain Eukaryota; kingdom Viridiplantae; phylum Streptophyta; class Magnoliopsida; order Santalales; family Viscaceae; genus Viscum; species Viscum album. The sequence continues at coordinate 34,928,305 of OY728157.1, read as the reverse complement.
AGAGAACATAAGTGGGAAGTGAAGATATGCTCATGGAAGAAAAGGGTAAATAATTTTAGAAATCATTTATAAAAAGAAACTGAATGATTAATGTAATGTTAAGGAACTCAAAAACATAAATATGTGATTATTTAAAAGACCTTTGTTTCAACATAAATTAAGTTATTAGCATAACATTTTGATTAAATATCCTTTTCCTAGATTTGAGGAATCCATTTACCATATAGAATAATAATATATGTAAATATACTTACTTGATATCATTCTATTTAATAAGCACAATTTGATCTTTTGGTTTTGCTTCGATCAATATCAAATTCATAACTTACACTATAAAATGAATATTCATAAATGATTTTTATGCTTAAAGCACTAAAATTAACTTTTAATGTATTGTAATATCCATAATTTAATGTTAATCGATTCCTTATATCTCTAGTTATTATTATAAAAAAATTGTTAGTATAGGTTATCCAATATGAATAATTATTCATTTGGTGAAGTAATACATTAATCTATAAAACCACATACAAAATTTATCATAAAACATTTCATAAATGGTTATCCTTATAACCCTTATAAAAGACAAAAATCTAAATCTTTAGAAATAAGTTCACTAAATTTCTAAAATAAAAATATCATTAACCCACCAAAAAACATGAAGCATGTCACAATAGCCACATACCAAACATGTTAATACCTTCATCATGTATTCTTTTAAAACATGGAAATAAACTAAATTATCATAAAACATTATTGAAAGAATTCATACTTCATTATTCATTAAATATAAAAAAATTATTAGATATATTCATTTAATCCAAAAATGTTTTTAGCTCCATCAATTATAGAATAAAACACATTGTTAACAAATCATTAATCTGTTCCAAGGTCATTAGTACAATCCAATTTACTTTAAAAATATCATTCATATTTTTATCCCAATATCATTATCTCAACATCAAGAGCATATTAAGGGTTACCTTTTCATCAATCATGTGTTTTCTAAGAAATTCAACTTTCCACTAAATCATTTTCTTGTTCATCAGTACCATTAAAAATAATCTTTCAAATAAATAATGAAAAAGTACTACATTAAAATATTTATACATTTCATAATTTTTATAACTATTATATCATTGATAAAATACTTAAATAATATAATTCTTGAATCCAGATACACGAAAATTAATCACTTGAATTTGCCTATGGTAACATAATAATATTGAGCATGGTCCATTATCTAATTTTGAAGAATATTCCTTTGATGATTGTGGAATTCATTTTCATTGTGACCTATATTATTATAGCTTAATTAGTGAAATTTGAAAAAATATTTATTTCCCTTTAAATAATGAGAATGGTGGCAATTTTCTCTACACATGAAGAAAAATTCTCTTCGTTTTAATCATGCACCAAGGTGTTTACATCCACAAGTATCACATGTTAGATAATCCATATTTCCCTTATTACCTTTATCTATTATTTTCTTTTACATCCTATTCTCATCTTGCTTCCCTTCAAATCCATAAAACTTTTAGAATTCATTATATGTATTGATATAACATGATACTATACCATCGTATAATGAGAAATTTTAGAGACTGGTTCCCTTAGAAGGATTAGCTTAAGCCCATCAAAGGAATATTAAATATTTATCTATGGATTACATACATAGTCTTTAGCATATCTTTCTAACCATGTAAATTTAGCTTCATATTTTGAAACATTTTCCACTTAATTCTGTATTAGACTCAAGAATTACCATTCCATATCTTCTCATTTATCCTGAGGAAATTATTTTTTTCAAGAAGAGTGCTAAGAAATCCTCCCGATACTTGTTTATTATTTTTTCTCCATCCTTAGTATTTTGAATAAATTAAGACTATTGATTTGCATCTCCTAATAGATGATAAAATTATTTGAAAAATTTCTCTCTTTTGATACTTTCCAGAGAGAGGAATGTATTATCAAAGGAAAAAATGCATAACATAGCTAAAAATGGATTTTTAGTCCCATTGAATGATGGAGAATGCTGATGCATGGAGAAATCTAAAATTTTTACACAACATCATGGATCGGGATGGTGATCTATACAGGGGGTTATTACTCATAAATTGAGACAACTGCACCAATATATTTAAAACTTGATCACTTCTAGCTCCATCTCTAACTACAACTTCATTATCTTTTACATGAGGGAAATTCATAAATGGGGATTGTGGATTGATACAGTTTCTATTACTTTCTTTAGGCATCGTTTCCAATTAATTTCATATACTATATTAGATCATAACATTATGAAACATAACGTATAATCCAAAAACTTGTCAAACACTTAACATGAATTGAAGAATTTATGAATAACTAGTCTCATAATAATAAACACAGTTTCTTTGGTGATATCATTATTTTAAAATATTTCATAATTTATTATAAATAAAATTTGAATTATCCTATATTTATTCCTCAGTAGTTTTAAACTAGATGCACATTATGTATCATTATTATACATTAGGTGATGATCAGGTCAAGGCCAATATGCCCTTTTCTGAACCTAAAGGACCAGATATTTTAGTATTCTTGGTAAAATAAACACATACTTTAAATTACATTACACTGTAAAAAATAAAATAAGCAAATAATTTTCTTTGAGAACACTATTATCCACATTAAAATATTCCCACATTTCAATCATAGAATAATTCATAGTATCCTTTGGAAAATAAATCCTAAGAAAGGAGCGACCTTGGATTCTAAGTAAGGGTAAAATTACAATGAATGCTACAAATAAATAATACATAATCAACATGTAATGGTAAATAACTAATAAACATGACATTTAATAAAAAACTCGAGTAAAATATAGTAGGAATAAATGATGATAAAATAATTTCATATAAATAATCACATGAGCATGAAAAATTAACCATTGATATTCTATATAATAATATAATCGCATGAAATATCAATAACATAGTTATTAATGAGGCAATGAAAAATACATGACATCTAAAACATACTATCATGGAATTTTGAAAAAAAAACTAATATCATTAAGGAATTGACACAAGTCACCAATATTAATGGGTTAGACCCAGGCCAAAACCCAATATTATTTGTCTCATGAGATCTACCGATGCATTGAAGGGATATTTTTGGCCCCACCCATCACTTACTAATTCCAATGTATTCTTTATATGATAGGTGTGAATCATAATTCCCATAAATATTTGTATTTAAACTATTATATAAAATTTAAATAATTTTCCTAATAAATAAATATAATCATAAACCATCCAAAGTAAAGTGAGCAGCATCAACATAGAATATCCCAAGTCAAACTGATAATAAACAACCATAATAAATAATAAAAATGGTGTCATTATAGTATATCCCCATTAAATATTATACAACATAATAGTATGTCTTATTAGGTGGAAAATGGTTTTGAAAGATCACTTGGAACAATCCTTGATAAAAGTAATATTTTTATTTTTAAAACCACCTTTTAAAACTAAAAGTTCACAAAAAAATATGAAAAAAAATTCTTTGAAAATAATCTCTAACACTTACAAATAAATATTTTAAATATTTATTGGTAATGAAGTAAGTAAACTCAATACATGGTGAGTACAATAAAATAAATATTCCATTTATTTTTTTTAGTAAAAGCCAAACAAGACTTATTTTGAAAATGAAATGAAGATTTCTTTGAAAACATTTTATAAAAAGTAAAAATGGATAATAATTTCATTAATAAATCAATTTAAAAAAGGATATTTTTTTAAAACAATTTTATAAATCATGTGTTTTTATGAAAATGGATTTCCAATCGAAGTGAGAAATAAAGTATGATTTTCTTAAAACAATATTTTCATAATATTTTTAAGTACTAAAGAGATATTAAATAGTAATATAACTTTAAAAATTTCATGAATAACCATAGGTGATGAAAATAAATTGATTTTAATATATAAATATCAAATAATTCCCCCATTAGATATGTAAACATAAACAATCCCGAATAACGATGAGATTGTAAAATAAACCCTCGCCACATTGGTAACTTTTTAATCATAAGAACCATGAAATAAATAAAATTATATGTAAAATTAAATACCATGTAGATAAATTATTTCATGATATAGAATAAAAAATTTAAGTCTATACACCACATAAAATAAATAAGTGGTGAACATGTTATATGTCTCACAAAAGTAAAAGTGAGATGAGAAACCCTTACCTTGAGTTCGACTATTAATGTACATTATTTATATTCACAAATAATAAAATAATATTAATTATTTTCATTCATAATAACTATTTTCAAATTTATTATTACTATTATTTCACTTATTACCAATTTTTATATGGTTACATAATCAATTAATTTTATGTCAATTGTTTTGATGATATTTTTCTTATGTGTCAAAAAATGAATTTGGTACGTTGACTATGGAAAATGAGGTAATTATTTAAATATATCTAGAATAATAATCAATTATTAATTATAATATTTATATATCAATTATAAATTTAAAACCAATCACGGAATATGGTTATGAAAAATGAACAACACTACACTCACAGATGGGGTATGCCATACATACACATGAGAAACATTTCCATTTTTCAATGATTACTATGGAAAGAAGGTAAATAATATTTTAAATTTATAGAATGATAAAAATATATTTTCTAAAATATCATTTCTTGAAATATTTTAATATCATTCATCCATGTGGTGATGTGATGAAAAGGGAGTCACATCGCTTCGTGAAGCTGGTAGTCCACATGTACACAAATGACGTTATAATTTCCCAATGTAAGAAAGGAAATGATAAATATTATCATTTCAAAATGATAGATATGTCATTAATATCATAATAATTTTATTTATATCACACATATTCATTAACCCTATACTTATCTCCTTCCACGTAATGAGATAGTGAAAGATGAATCACATAACTTCGTGAGGTGGTAGCCTATCATACACATGAGAGATGTTATCATATACCCTATAGATTGAAATGTAAAAAAGAAAAATATTACATAACTAATAAAAAGGTATATTTATTTTATAAATTTCTTATATATACTTTATATTCATTATTATACCCCACCATGAGAAGTGGTAACATAAAAATGAATGACATTAGTTCACATGGCTATATTCTTCTATACACACAAATGATGATTTTGCAATGCACTTGATGGAAGTGGTGATGGTTGTGGGACATGAACTTTACATAAATAAATAATATTATATGGAATATACTAATGTTTTTATGTCATAATGGTTCAATAACAACCAACGTTGGTGGAGGATGAAATAAAAAAATGCATAGTTATGAATTTTATCCCTTCCCGGACCACCTCTTTATGATTATAACAAAAGTATTCCTAGATTTTATGTCTAAGAAAAAAGGGCTTTTAGGATAAGGATATGGAATTTTAGAAGTGATTTTTATAAGTATTGGATGACCGAAAATTGTTTTAATGTGTGAAGAAGAGATGAGAGGGGGTGGCATTTTATAAGTGAGGTGAGTGACACAATTGTAAATTTTGGAAAGAAAAAGGTATACCCACGTTTTTCACATGCCAAAAGGGTAAAAAATAGAGTATTATAAAAAATTACACATAATAAGGTATAAATATTTCCATACTATATATTTTATACATGTTTCCATGTGATTTTAACCCTTATTATTTTAGTTTATCCCCCGATAAATTATTTTTTACCTAAACCGTGGTAAATAATTTTTAATATTTTTACTATTTACTATTGTAAAAAAATTAATTTGAAATTATTATATAATATAAATTATTCCAATTATAAATTTTAAATCCATTTTTATAATTTCAATTAATCTAATTGGAAAATTTTATTCTAAAATTAATCTCGTAGATGTTATTGGAAGGAGCATTTTCATTGAGAAAATTTTTTGATGTTTAAAAAGTTTTTATATTGAAATTCAATATCAAAAGGATTACAATGACCTAAATTGGTTATATATATATATATAATCGAAATAATTTTAGTTTAAAACCCATTTTAATTATAATTTATATTTATAAATAATTTAAATGAAAAGGAAGTTTTCAATTAAAATTTGGTATTTTTCACCATTCATTGAAAAAAGAAACATTTCATAAAAGTCATAGAAATTAACCCTAAGATTATTTTGATATTATAATTTCAAATTAATTTTTATTTTGTAAAATAAATTTAAAACAAGTGCTAAAAATTATTTATAAATTATGTTATTAAAGCGTGACTAAATCACCTTTTAGAAAAATATAGCTTTTTCAGAATATATTTCCTTTTTCTTTCAAATGGTTGTAATTTTATATCTATTAAATAGATATTCATTTTATTTATTTTATAAATATGTAAAAATAATAATTTCCATAATATTTATACCTTCTAATTAACATCTTGGTTATAATGGTCATGTTTAAATAATAATATTTTAATAGTGTATCATGTTTTATTCAAACCTGTTATTGTGTGCATTGAAAGTTATCATATAGATTGAATTATTTAAAAAGAAATATATAGTAATATCTAAGGATATTTTATACCCTTTTACACTTTGTGTTTCATTTCATACATTCTATTGAAAATTATGTTAATATTTTAGAATCTCAGGGTGCTATATTTTTATTAACAAAGAGAAAAAATGGCACCATTACTAAAAAAGTTCATGGACAACCAGTTGTTAAGAAAATATATTGTTTTTAATATATAAATATCAAATAATTCCTCTAAGGGGGACTTAAGCATAAAAAACCATGAATAATTAAGATATTGTGAAATAAAACCTTACCACTTGATAAATTTTGAATCTTAACCCCCATGAAATAAGTAACATTGAAGGAAACATTAAAGACAATGAAGTTAAACAAAATCATGATATAAAATTAAAATGGAAGTATATAAACCAAAAAAAAGTAGTTAATAAGGAATATATATCATATATATAAATGTGAGATGGTAAATCCATTACATCGAGTCTAAGTTTGTTCTGTATGTCATTTATCTCTTATTTAATTAACTTATATTATAATAGCATGAGTCCCAAAATCCTAGATCTAGTTCTAAAAAAATAAACCATACATTTTTTTATTGATACTATTAAAATAGAATCAGTTTTTTTCATAAAAAATGTACAACATCAAAAGAAAACATTGGATCACTTACATACCCAATGACCTTTTAGTTTAAGAATTTTAGAGAATTAGGACAAAATCTTAAAAACTTAGGATCAGAAAAAACTCATTCATAAAGATCAACATCATAACCCACTATATCCAGTACATCTAATTCCATGGTAATTCCTCAACATCTGCCAGAAAAACATTACATATATAATATTTATAAATCGAAATCATTTAGTATCATTCTTTAAAACCTATAGAAATTTAAATATAGGAAGAGGTTAGCTCAGATGCTCAGTATGGGTAACCATGAGAGATATCATTGATCATATAAGAATAATAATAATTAAATATATTAGAACATTATATTAACTTTTTAAAACCATAACTTATATTTTATATATATAATCATGAGTCATAGCATAAATAATGGAAGTTCATAAGACATTAATTATAAAAGTATCAAATAACATGATCTATACTAGAAAATTATTGTCATAAGGAACGAAATTGTGTCACACACATAACCATAGAAAAACTTATGTCAAGGATACCCAAAAATACATTCATAACTGTTAGGATTGGTATAACCACCAGTGTATCTACATTGGGATTGGTATAACCTCCCATTCACCCTCTTTTGGGCTTGGAATAACCCCCATGTACCCTCATTTAGGCTTGGGATAACATCCCATAAACCATTTGATCTCATATACATTAATCATCACCCAATTAATCTGAGGTATATATAGGTATCAACCTTAATATAATGAAAATCATACATATTTGTGCCAAAAATATCACAAAACATTCATCATATCATAACCTATGAAAAGAAAAGGGTTTTGTAAACATTTCATCATAGCATAAGTCAGAGAAAAGAAATGGGTTTCATAACATTTTGTCATCATATTCATAAACCATCCATAGAAAGAATAAATATTTTATCATTAGATCATATCCCAAATAAGGGTTATGTAACATCAATGGTTGTCATCATAGATAGAAAATTATTTTGGAAGATCACTTGAAACATTTCTTGTGGAAATTACCCTTTCCATTTTAAAATAATATAGTTTAATAAAAATACACACATTTACAATGGAAAAATTTTTATTTTAAAATAATCATGTGAAATTGTGAAGGAGGATTCAATGAAAATATTATTCATGAAGGTGAAAAAATACACTCATGATTTATAAGTTAAAAAAATATTTCATCCATACATTTTTTGAAAAAACCACAAAGAACCTTGTTTGGTATATGACAAAAATATTCCATTAAAACCTTTTTATAAAATTTAAAAAATGGTTAAAAATTTAATTAAAAAATTGTATTATAATATAAAAAACATAATTTTAAAAACATTCTTATAAAATACTAATATAGAAGAGAAATATTTCCTAGTAGAGACTTAAACATAAGCAATTATGAATATTGATGAGATTGTAAAATAAAAGAATAATAGCTTTGGTAATATTTTAATTGAAATGAACATGAAAGAAATAAAAATATATGGATACATAAATCAAAAAAATACATATGATGTATCATGAAGGGAATTCATGGACATTATATACACCACGCAACGGAAACATATGGAAAATATGGCATGTGTCCCACAGAAATAAAAGTGAGATGAAAATTAATTACCATGAGTTTGAATTATAATATATATTCTTTATCATCCTAAATAAAAAACATATTTTAATTTTATACTTATTTAAGAACAATTTTCAAATTCATTATTTATTTATTTTCTTTAATATTATTTTATATACAATTGTATCATCAATTAAATTCATGTCAGATGTTTGGATGATATTTGGATTATATGTCAGAAATGAATTCGGTAGGATGGATGTGGTGAAAAAATATCAATATTTAATCATTTAAAAAATAATAATTATGAAATAATTATCATTTTTCTAAAAATTATACTTTTAAATCTAATCATGGATTATGGTTATTAAAAATAAACCACGTTATAATCATAAAGATGGTTGGCCATACAAATGCATGAGTAAAGTTGGTATTTTTTTTAATTATTGTTATGAAAAGAATTGATGTATTATTTTGTCTTCCCATAATGATACTAATATCATAAATTTTATAATAATTCTATAAATATACTTATATATATCATACATGTGATTTGGTGATGAAAAAAAAATCACACCGCTGCATGGAGGTGGTAGTCCACACGCACGCACGAACGAAATTGTCATTTTTCAGTTCATGGAAAGGTAAGAAAGTAAATGATATAACATATTATAATTATTATAATTATTTAATTTATATAATAAATAATAAATAATTATATTGTTATATAAATTCTTTAGAGATGGTGATGAAAAATGAATTACATCTGTTCGCGATACTGCAGTTGGATGCACGCGCGAATAATGAATTCCTTTCCCATTAGATGAATGTTGGAGAAAGATATAGGTTATTAAATTAAAATTATGAAATGTTATTATATTTATTATACAGGTTTCATTATTTTAAAATGGTTGAATAATATTTTACAAAGGTGTAATAATAAATAAAATAGAAATGCTTGATTAAAAATGATACCTATTCTTCAAACAAAGTCCTTTGCTTAACACATTAAGACCACTATGGTTGGTGTTCTACAAAAAATAAGACCTATATAATTATGAGACAGATTCTATGAATTTATTTTGGATGATATTGGAAATACCAATTGGGATATGAAGTGTGAATTAATGATAAGTGGAGTTTCCCTTTTATAAGAGAGGGGAGATACACTCTTGGAATTTAAAAAAATAGTAAATCAATATAAAATAACATTCAATTAAAAATGATCTAAAATAATTAAATTAGAATATATGATGATTATGGGTCTAAATACACACATTAAATAAAAATTATATATGTTTTAACTATGTTTTAATCCTTATATTTTGGTTTTAACCCATCGTTATACATTTTTAAAATTATTGTGGCAACAAAGGTTTTTTACTATGAGGGTTAAGATAATGAAAAAAATAGAAAAACAACCCATAAATGGACCATGGTAGTGTTTATTAAAAATATCACATTAATTTTTCAAAATATAAAATTTTTATTAATTTTAAAGCATTTAATAATATAAAATGTTCATAAAATATCAATAATGTCAATTTTAGAACCGTTCATTTAGTTTGACTTTAAAAATATGTTTATTACAATGGAATTTGAATAAAATGAATCCAAACCTCTCTATTATGTAATATTTTTATATAAAATCCACGTTTCATTTTAGTTTTTTTAAATTATACCACCTTTAATGATTTTGATATCACTTATTTTATTTTTCATTAATTAAATAATTATTACATCAGTGTTGTGTAAGCATTTAAGGTAATTATTTCTTCATTAAAAAAATTAAATTACCATGATTATGATAATACTATTATATTTCAAAAGGATATTTAGAGTCATTTGTATCCACTGTATATTATATTTTAAAATTTTTATAAATATTTAAAACAAGAGTTTTATATGTTTGAAGATTCATGAAATAAAATATTATGAGGTCATAATATCATCAAAATGGCCATGAAATTCCATATAACCTAATTCTATAAGAATATGGATGAAATATAATCATCTGTTAAAATTATGGTAAGTGTTAGTTACATTTTATAATCCTCATCATTTTATTGTTAACATTAATTATTTGATTTACCCTTATAGTGTAAACAAAATTTACTAAGGTTAATATGCATATTGAAAAATAAATAAAAGAGATATATTTATTAAATTTGGACATAATGATACATAACATTGAATCATTTTTTAAAAATTCAAAACATAGAAATGGTATAATTTAATTTAAAATTATATAGTAAAAATTTGATCAAAAACAATTTTCATCAAAATGCGCCTTTTAAATATAAAATGTTTTTATTCTAAATTAAATTTAAAATAAATTTAAAATAAATAATTAAATTATTTTAAATAAAAATTATCTAAGAAAATATTAAATCTAATATGAAATGTGATATTACATTTTAAATATTTCAAAATAAAAATAAATTTCTCAATAAAATCATTATTTTTACTCTTCATTGAAAAATCAAACTTTTTAGAAAATTAACAAAACATCACCATAATATAAACAATAAATTACCATTTGAAAAATTAAATTCATTTTTGAAAATAATTTTTTGTAATTTTATAGATATTATTTATAATATTCGCTCAAAAAACGAAAGAAACCACTTTTTGAAGAAAACGTATTTTTAAATAATAAAATGACTTTAGTAAAAAAAATTATGTTATAATTTACTAATAATTTAATAATGAATTTATATTAACTATGATAATTATATTTATTTAATAAAATAGTATATCCTATTCATACTTCAAATTTAATGGTTAGGTTATAACGGTCACATTTAAATAATAACATTTCATAGTTTGTTTAAGCCCAATGTTGTGTATCTTGTATGCTATTAAACATTGACTTTCCACAAAAAATATAGAAATATTACTTTCTTTATCCCACACTTAATAAATTGAGTCCTAGTAATTTTAACATGGTCTTGGTAAATAAGTTATTGAATTTTAAAAATACTATTTTTGAACTCCCACATCGTAAAAACAGTTAATAAAACTTCAACTTGAAAAGATAGAAAGGGAATTAATAAGTTCATTTAGAATAACACATAAAATTTTACCACATATAAAAACATTAGTGGAAAGTGAAATGATGTATATTAAAGAGAAAAATAACTCCCAAGGACTGATAGGGGTGACAAAGAACATGGTCATGATAAATTTAACCATCACACATCTGTAAATATGTGATTTGTTAAAAGATCATTGATTTATCAGTATGAAAAATTAAACATATAATGTTTTTGTTCCAAGATCCTTTTCATATATTTGAGGAAATATTTTACTTCCTACAATAATAACATAATGAAATATACATATTTGGCATGAATAATTTTATTTTTTATTTAATTTCAACCACAATCTCATCTTTTTCTCCAAATGATGAATATAAAAGATCAATTTTTATTTCTCAAGGAACTAAAATAAACTTATAATTGATCAAATAATTCCATAAAACAAATAAATTTTATTCCTATTATCTTTAAAAATTAACCAAAACCAAAATTTTCAGCACAAGGTATGCTAATTACCAAAATAAATAAACCTTCAAATGAAGAAAAATACTTTAATATCTAATGTTTCAATAGTAATACCCACAAATAAAGATATATTATTCAATAAAAAATATCCATAAAATTATTCAAAAATATTATAGACTAAGATTGAAACCCAAAACAAACCTATAATAATTTTATCTTATAGTCTTCCAAAATTTATATCTAAATAACATGAATCACTTTTAATTTCTCATACATAAAAGTATATTTACCAATCATATAATATCCAAGATATTATTTATATAAATAATATAAATTACCATAAATAAATATTAAAATCATATAATGTTATCAAATACAACTTTTCCTTTATTCCTAAAATATAATACCATAATATTTTGTTTTCTTTAATCTTATATTCCTCCATAAAATTACAATGATCTTATTCCAAAATAACATTAATCACATAACCTATAAATAAATTTCCAATCCCATGGTTATATATACGATGAAACATATATTCCCAAATTGAACATAATATTTATATTTTTGAACATTTAAATAAAGGAAAAAATGTCATACTGACCAGGACATCACATAGGCTAATGGTAAGCGATCTACCCTTGTCTCCCTTTGGTTGAGGGTTCAAAAATCATAGTCTTTACAGATGCGATGGGTTATCACCCGACCTTCGGGTTATACTTTTTCTATAATTAAATTAATATAATAATTATATATTCAAATTATTACGATATACATCCTAAAAAATCAATCTTAGTATATTCAACATTAATGAAATGTTTAACCTTAAAGTTTATATCATAGCATTTATTTTTCTTCACAAAAAATTTAATTACTAATAATTACCAAAAAATTAAAGATCATATGTACCATAAAGATTTTCTATACCATTAAAATTATGTCCAAAAAATTAAAATATAATTCTTACTCAAATAATTTTTTCACATGTTAAGCTTAATATTTATATATACCTAAAAAATAAATGGCTCCCAAAAGATAATTAATCACCTTAAAAGCTCATAACTTGAAGCATCAAAAGGGTTTTCTAAGACATTAAACTTACGATCATCCATAAAATTATAAAGCCATATCGGTATACATAACTCTTAATATAACCTTAGTATAAAACATAATAATCTATAAAGTTTTCTAAACCCTACTCTGATACCATATGTAAGAGCCTGAGACCCACAATCCCAGATCTAGTGATAAAAACATAAACTTCATATTTATGGATTTTATATCGATAAATGTTACCATTTTTTCATCCAAAACATGCATCATCAGAAGGAAATACTAGATCGGTTACATACCCAAAGACCTATTAGGTTTAATATCTTATATAATTAGTCCAAAATCACAATAACTTGGATTTATAAACAACTAGTTCATAAAGATCAATATCATCACCCATAATACCCATCATTTCATATTCCATGTCAAGTCTTAAATATCTCGCATAAAATTCCTTACATATGAAACCTTTTTAAATAGAAATTCATTCAAGATAATTATTCATAAACTAGGGAAGAGGAAACCTAAGAATGGGTGAGATCATATTCTCATTAAGGGTAAGCATACTATATATCAATGATAATATAATAATAACATAAAAAATGGATGAAAACATGAGCTCAACATTTTAAAATAAAACCATGCATATCATTGATAGTATTCAAGAGTCATTAAATAATTCTTAGTAGTTCATAAAAATTTAATCAAAAAAGTTTTAATAAAAATGATCCATAAGAGAATATCATTGGTAGAAGACTTTGAATAGTGGCATAAACATAAGTATAAAAACCCATACGTCAAGGATACCCCCAAGACATTCACAACATGTTAGTCTTGGTATAACCACCATTTTACCTACTTAAGGAAAGGGATATCTACCCCTATACCCTCTTTTAAGATTGGGATAACCTCCAATGTACCCACTTTTGGGCTTTGGATAACATCCTATGTATCATTTGATCTTATATAACTTTAATCATTACCAAATGAATTGGATGGAAATTTAAGTCCCTCCAATCACATAATGAAAATCATACATATGTGTGTCACAAGATTATAATAAATTCATAATATTGGAACCAATGACATGAAATAGATATCATAAACATTTCATCATAGCATAAATCATGGAAAAGAATTTGGTTTTATTAACATCGTGTCATTATATTCACAAACCATTAGAGAAATAATTAATAGGGAATTATTTGATCATATCCTCAATAATTCTCAATTAACATCAAAGGATGAAACTTTAGATGGAAATTTATTTCAAAACATTATAAGGAATATTTATTTTGAAAAATACGCTTTCCATTTTTAAATAAATTATTTTTAAAGAAACCCCATGAAATTATGTAGGAATTTTTTTTATTTCAAGATAAGATTTTAAACATGTATAGGATGATTCAAAGAAATTATTATTCATGAAATATGTAAAATATTATCATTCCAAATAAGTTAAAAAACATTCATCCATACTTTTTTTTAGAAAAGTAATAGAGTACCTTGTTTGGAAAATGACAAAAAGACATATTTTAAACTGTTTTATAATACTTCCAACATGGGTAAAAATTACTTTAAAAAATTATAGGATAATTATAAATACATTTAATTTTTTTTTTGAAACCATGGATGTGTAAGAGAAATATTTCCCAGTGTAGACATAAACATAAACAACCTTGAATATTTATGATATTTTTAAATAAAAAACATATAGGTTTTTTAATATTTGAATTGTAAGCCCCATGAAAGAAATAAACAAATATAAATATTTAAATCTATATATAATTAAGTTTATTTATATTAAAAGTAATTAATGGGAATTATATACACCACTAAAATGAAAAAAGGGGTGAATATGGCATGTATACTATAGAAATAAATGTGAGATGAAAATACCTTACCTAAAGCATAACTCATCATATACGTTATGTATCTTCCTAGATAAAAAACATATTTTTTTAAATTTTTATGAAAAAATTTCATGTTCCTTATTTCTTTATTTCTTTTAATACCATGTTATATTAAACTACTTAATCACTTAAATTCATGTCGAGTGTTTTGACGATATTCAGCTCATATGTCAAAAATGAATTTGTTAGGTTTACTATGGTCAAATAAGTAATTATACCATCATCTATAGAATAATAACACCAAAAAACATATAATTTATATACATAAATTATAATTTAAAAAAATATGAAATATAATTATGGTAAATGAACTATGTTACAATGATAGAGATGGTTGGTCGTACATACTCTTGAGTAACATTTCCATTTTTTAATAGTCATTGTGAAAAAATGATAGTTTTATTTAATCCTTATCTAATGATCCTAATATCATAAATATAAAATTACTCATTTCAATATACTTATATATATAAACCATGTGATGTGGTCTTGAAAAAATAATCACATCGCTTTATCGAGGTGGTAGTCCACACGTACGCACAAACGACATTATCATTTTTCAGGGAATGAAAAGGTAAGAAAGTAAATGTAATATTATCTTTTTAACATTATATTTATGTCATTAATATAATATATAAACATTAAATCCATCATTATAACTATTTTTTATAGATGGTGATGAAAAACGAATTACATCAGTTCACGAGGCGACAATCAACCGTACAAACGAACGATGAATTCATTTCCCATTTTATGGATGTCGTAGATTGACATAGGTTATGAAATTAACATAATAATAGATCCTTATATGATGTATACTGGTTTTTTTTATTTTATCATGGTTTAATATGATTTTATAGAGGTGGTAGAAGATACAAAACAGAAACATTTGATTTAAAATGAAACCTCTTCTTCGAACAACCACCATTCATTAACACCTTAAGACCACTAACATTGGTGTTATTCCAAATAATAACATCTATAATAATAGTAGGGATTCTATGAAGGAATTTTTGGAGGTAGTTTATGATACAAATCATTTTTTAGGTGTGATGAAATGAGAATAATAGTTTCTCTTTTATAAGAGAGGTGATGGACACTCTTCGAATTTCAAAAAATATTAAATTAATATAAATTAATATTCAGTTCAAAATGGATATAAAATAATTTATTTAGATGATAGGATTATTATTGGTCAAAATAATCTCATAAAATAAAAATAGATATTTTTTTCTATGTTTTTGTCCTTATCTTTTGGTTTAACCCCTTGTTAACCCTTTTTAAACATATCGTGACATCAAAGTTTTGTACTCATTCAGTGTCATCATAATTACTATAAATGAAAAAAGGCCCAAAAAATAGACCATAGAAGATTTAAATAACCATATACCATTAATTTTACCAAATATAATATTTTTTTAATTTAATATCATTTAATAATATTCTATTTTTATAAAATACCAATAATGTCAATTTTAAAACTGTTCATTTAGTTTCACTTTAATAATATTCGGGAAACAATTTAGTTTGAATACAATATATCCAAACCTCTATAATATTTAATTTGATCTATAAAATTCATGTTTAATATTAATTATTAAAAATTATTCTAATGTTAATGATTTTAATATCATTTATTTCATTTTCCAATTAATTTAATAATTATCAAGTTAGCATTGTGTAAGCATTGAAGGTAATTATTTATTCAATAAAAATTGAAAATAAATTAAAATGATGAAGATAAGACTTTTATATTTAAAAATAATATTCATATTCAAAGATAACAAAATTTTGATACTATTATTGTTATTAAAAACAAGAGTGTGATATGTTTGACTTTTCTTGGAATAAAATGTTATTAATGTCATAATCTCATCCAAATGGCCATAAAATTCCATAAAACTGAATCTTGGATGACTATAAAAACAATTTACACTTTAAATAAAATTAATTCACATGTTAGAGTAATTTTATAATCCTTATCATTTTATTTTTATGTTTAATTGCCTAATTTACCCTTTACTAGTGGTAAGAAAAATTATTAACATTACTATTCATGTTGGCAAAAAATAAAAGGGACACATTTAAAAAAATTTAACTTCTTAATTTAAAATATGGAATACATTTTTAAAAATTAAAAAATCATAATTGAAAGAATTTAATTTGAAATTAAATTATAAAAAATTGATGAAAAACAATTTTCCATAAAAGTTGTCATTTTTAAATAAATATATATATTTATCCTAAATTGATTTATAAAATAAAATTAAAAAACACTAATTAAATTATTTTAAATAAAAATTATATAATCAGTATTTAAAAC
This sequence comes from Viscum album, assembly GCA_963277665.1. Taxonomy (NCBI): domain Eukaryota; kingdom Viridiplantae; phylum Streptophyta; class Magnoliopsida; order Santalales; family Viscaceae; genus Viscum; species Viscum album. The sequence goes on along the minus strand of OY728157.1, from coordinate 34,910,741 downwards.
TAATCCAAAATATAACTGTAATTAGTAAATAATTTAAAATAAAAACATAGTAAAAAAACAACATTTTCACTATTTATTGTGAAATAAATCTTCTCTGGAGATTCTCAAAATTTCACAATAATATAATTTTGATATGATAATTAAAAAAATTAATATAATTTTTTAAATTATTATTATTTTTTAAATTTCTATAAATTAATTATAATATTCACTCATAAAAAGAAAAATTGTAATTTTTGAAGAAAAAATATTTTTTTGGAGAATAAAATAATTTTATTAATAAATAGATTGATTATATTTTAAGAACATACCAATGAATTTATATTGAGTAAGACCTTTATCTTGATCACATAAATTATTTTATCCTATTAATATTTGATAATTTAACAACTAGGTTATATTGGTCGCATTTAAATAATAACTTTTCATAGTTCATTTAAGCTCTATGTTTCGTATCTTGTATGATATCGAACATAGTCTTTACTTTATAAATATTGTGATATTACATATATAAATTATTTTTTTCATAAGAAAATTTTACAGGATTAATATATCATACATAAAACATATACATAATTTATCTTAATGACATATTTAATTACTTAATCAGTTATGTCCATGTTGTGTGTTTTGAGGATGTTTAGTTCATAAATTCAAAATAACATCGGTGTGTTGAAAATGGTAAAAGGTTTCATTTTTACATCATATACATAATAATAATAATTCAATTATTATCATTTTTGTTCATAAATTATAATCTTATTTCCAACCATGAAATACGGTTATGAAAAATGAACTATGTTACAAACATGGAGATAGCAGGTCATACTTACGCATGAGTAGAGTTTCCATTTTTCATAAATGATGATTGAAAAAAGGTAACTGTTATTTTATAATTAAATAATTATCATTATATCATAAATATATTATTTTTTTTCTTTAAATATACTTTCATATTTCATCCATGTGATGCGGTAATAAAAAATGAATCACATTGCTTCGCAAGGCGGTAGTCTGTCGTACAGACAAACGACGTTATCATTTTTCAATGGATGGCAAGGTAAAAAGGTATATGATATATATTATATTTCAATAATGATTACTATGTAGTTAATAAAATTTTTATAAATTAAATCCATCTCTCTGATTAGCTATTAGAGGCATTGATAGAAAAAAAATTCATGGGTTTGCAAGGCAGTAGTTCATTGTACACCCAAAAGATGGTTTCATTTTCCATTTAAAGGAAGTTGTGATTTATTTAGGTTGTTAAATTAACATAATAACATATAATTATATATTAGATACTTTTTAAATTTTATATTATTTGTTAATACATAATTTATTGTTTAAAATAACAATTAAAAAAGAGGAGCCTATTGTTGATGATTACCTTCACTTAGAAGAACCTCATTTATATCTCATATTAAACACCCTAAGGATTTTATTTTGGTAAGAAAATATAATTTATAATGTTTTAAAATATTTTGGGGAGATATTTTATAAGTTTTTGGTCAATAAAAGTGGCTTGAGAGTTTTGAATAAGTGAGGGGAGGGGTTCCCTTTTATAATTAAGGAGTGAAATTTTTTTAAATACCAAAAACTATTCAATAATGAGAATTAAATATCAAGAAAAGTTCCCCGAAAATTGATAAATAATGGATTATAGGGGACATATTAGTAATCCAAACCTAAAATATTCAATAATAAACATTTTTTAATCTTTTTATTCAATTTAACTCTATGGTTACTAACTTTTACTATTTTAATTTTTCACCACAGAAATTTGTTTTTTTCATTATTTTTACTATTCATTATGAAAAAAATTAAATTAACCTTATTACATAATATTAATTAATATAATTAAAAATATTTATTCTATTTAATAAAATTTAAATCATATAGGTGTATTAATTCAATTTAAAATTCAACCAATAAAACGAGTTGAAAATGGGTTTTCATGAAATGCATTTTTCAAGAAATAGATGATATTATATTAAAATTAGGACTAGAAATAATCATTATATGAATTTAAATTCATATAAATAGATCTATAATCTATAAATTTAAATTAAATACACCCTTTATTTTGGTATTTTAATTAATTATAATGGATAATCTTTATGCATTTAATAATAATTTTTAGAGAACCATGTTTTTAAGCATAAAAATAAATATATACCAAAATCATGAATTTTTTTCATTATATATAAAATAAATAGATTATTATAATTAAAATGATTAATATTTCACATTAATATGAAATATAAAATATAAAAAATTGACAATTACTTTATTTAATGAAAAGAAATGACAATATCAGAAAAATTAATAATTTTCATTATTCACTGAACAATAAAACTTGTTAGAAAAATACCAAAAATCAGCCTATTTTAATTTTTTTTGAATATTAAAAAAATTATTTTAATTTTATAAAATAACATTTCTAAAATTTTTATAAATTAATTATAATATTTTATCGCAAAAATAAGTGAAAATCAATTTTGAAGGTAATGTATTTTTTATAGAATAAAGTATATTTATTAAAAGATGTGTTATTATTTATTGGGAATTTATTTATAAATTTATACTGAGTAGAAATATTATATATATTTCTTAAATTATTTATTACTATTCATACCAGTTAATTTAATGAATAATTTATAACGGTAAAATATTTTGCGGGTCGTTTATGCTCGGTGTTTCATTTTGTATATGCTATGGAACATAATTTTATTCTTCTAAAATCATGGGGGGAGGTGTTTAACATTAATATAAATATAAATACATACATACATAAATAAATATATTCATACACACACATAAATATTTTATATACATACATATACTACCCACCGCACCATTTTGTCACTATTTTATTTTCTTTTGTCATATATTGAGTTTTTCGACCATATCAAACCCATGTCACAACCCCAAAAATTATATATATATATATATTTATTATTTATATATATTAAAATAAATATAGTTAAATAAATATTAATCCATTTTTATATTTATGTAATATTTAATATAAATTTTATTATATTATATCTATATATACATTTTTCAATATGTTTAAATAAATTATTAAATATTTTTTATTGATTGATATAATAATAATTTTTATATAAAATATCAAAACATGTACAAGGTAACATTTAAAGTCCCTATCATATTTATTATAATAAATTAATAAATTTAAAATGGGGAAAGTTTGATCAAATATGATAGATATTTCCCTCATGAAGAAAAAAACAATCATAAAATAGACAATGCGAGAGACACTAGCCAGTATTTTTTTTATTTCATTTTTTCCCTAAAAAATTAAATTTTTAGGATTATCTCTTCCACATGGAGGTTGTTCAATCCTTAAAAACCTAGATTTATACCATGATGTAGCTTCATTTTATACTGAACATTTGTTATCTATATTCAATTCTATTTGAGATCCAACCTTGAAAACTAGTGGAGTATGATCATCAGAGACTTGAGAATTCTCAAATCTTGGTTAAAAAATATCTTCCCTAGAATAATTTTTTCATTCCCATCGATTCACCTTCCAAAAACCATGTTTTCAAGATTTCTTTAGAATGTTTTCCTTACTAAGTGCATTAATGTTAAAAATTAAAAAGGATGAGGTTTCCCTCTACCTATATGTATAAATATCAATTCTATTGATACTAATGACTAAATAAATTCTATTTGATAATATATTATCCAAATTCCCATCAGTAAAATTGGAATCATAATTTGAAGTTTCCATGACCGCATTAAATGTAATCAGCAGCCTATGCAGCATTGGGTCACTACCCCTCAAAGCAGATAAAATAGGCACATTGGAAGAAACTATAATATAATCACTATGATTCTCAATAGTATTTACCCTATAAACCTTTTTCTTTACTAGGTAATCAACCATTTAAATTTCTTAAAACTCTATATTAGGTTCCAGATCAACATTCCCTTTGATAATAGTTGTGGCTAAAGGTACTACATTCCATAGGAGGAGGTGTCACTAGTTTGAGGTAGATCAAACTGAGACCCATTATTTTTCTTAAGTCTCACTAAGTCATGAGATATAAAAAATCTACAATAAAAAATAAGCATCCTCTATTAATTTCCCTTAGATACCTAAATATGACATGCATCACTCACATATGATTCTTTATCAATTAAAACCTCATTAAGAATAGAGTCCACCACCTATATCTAGGAGCATTTTCAGCTATGAATTTATCTAAAACTAATTTTTTGACAAATTAATCTTCAAATAGTACAATAATATAACTTTTTCATTATAAGTTTGGATAATGTTCAAATAATCTAGACTTATTACCCAACTGTTTTTTACTTTAGAATATAGATCCAAAATATGTGCATCATACTTTATAGAAGTGGGATTCTAAATGTTTGATTTCATATTCTCAAAACTCAACTTAGACTTAAACAACATTTTTTATATGATAATAAGTGAGATATCCCACCTCAATATACATTTTAACTTTCCTAATATAATCATTAATGTAATTATCCACATAAATTAGGTGATAAAAAAAACCAAGGATCTCCTCAACATCTATATCATCCTAAAGTTTCTAAAATACATATAAATTTCTTTAAATAACCATTTTATCCTCTATTATAGTAATCCTTCCATCTCAAAAAACCATCAGTTCTCTTTCCTTATTAGCTATAGATTTTTTGTGATCATTTTTACCCCCTCTTTACTATTATAACTAATTCAGATCCAAGCCTCTATAAGGGTTTTCATCATCATTCTCTATATCCTATGTTATCTATTCCACTAGTCTAATGATGGGATCCACACAATCCTTTCCCCTCATGACCCTAATGGATTTAATCCCTTGATTCATAAGGAATCCCTTCATCAATTGGTGATGCATATGAGAAGTGGGGAAACCATAATTATTATCATCATAACTTATAATGTTAACCTTTGTGGGTACCTCATTACCTGTATGAACCTATTTTTTACAAATATACATGGAATAAAATTTCATCCCATAATAATTTCAAACTATTATTCTATGGAATTTACCCAAATAATGTATTATATTAAAATTTTATTTTGAAATGAAGGGAAGCTTTTCATAATCATCTAGAAAATCAAAATAAAGATCATCATCATTTAAAATAATACTTTTAATCAAGATGTATTGAGGTCAACCACCATAATAATTCTAAAAAACTAAAAAAAATATATCTTTTTATGTTCTTTTTCCATATTTATAGGGACATCATGTGGGCCCAGATTACTAAAGACCGTCCTTGTATATTTTCCTAGGTTTTAATGGTTCCAAGAAGTAGTTTAAAGGTGTTACAAAATATAGGGAAGTATCATGGAATTAAAAAGGGTCACCACTCCATTATGGTGGGTTTTGTGATAGCATTTTTTTCCTTAAGATGATATAGGTTATTCTTGGGGCTATTTTTGTGGTGCTTGTGTGTGCCACGATGAGTGAAATGACCTAGTTAGCTGTGTTATTGTGTGTGGAACATGGTTGCTCACCCTATGTAATAAGGGAATATTGTATATTCCTAGTGAATGTTTTTTCACTATATGTGGATTATTGGTGTATCTCTAAGGTAAAAAATTTAGTTTGAGGTCATCACACCATGGCACTGGACATAGTGAGGAGAAAATGGTTATTGCTTCTCTATTATGTCATGGTGGATAATTGTGGTTAGTTTCAGAGGAGCCAACATATCATACATCACGCTGTGTCTGGGGTCATAGTGATAGTAAAATTTGTTTCTAAAAATACATAAGAATTGAGGTAATATCCATAGGATATTATGATATCTTTTTTCCCTAGGAGACCATAATGTTGTGGGCTATCTCTATGTTGTGTCAATGCCATTTGATACTCTTCTCTAAATAGAGGGCCTAACCTCTATTATCTAAAATCTATTCATTATCCACTATGATTTGGTCTAATCCTACCAAATCCCCTTCAAACCCTTGATCACCTATTTTGAGTATTTCAACCTTCTGAATCATAGAGAATCGAGTACACTTTAATCAAGGCACCTTCTTCTCTGAATTTTCAGTTTTTTTGTCTCTTTTTACAAAATTTTTATTGTGATGAACCACATAAATTTTTATTTCTTCTAGAAAATGTTTTTTCATGGTTTTATATGGTTATATTCTAGTGGTTTTCACCTTATATTTTTTTGGATTTTCCCCTTGATTCTTATGTTGATGGTATGGTTCTCCTTGAAAAGACATTTGCATTTGAGGATCATCATCCTATCCTTATTATATATGAAACTATAAGAATTTCAAGATTTTTTTATCCTTTTTGTGGATATGGTTGGTTAGAATAACAATATAATTAATTGGATTAAACATAAATTGAATAAAAAGGGGAGTATTCGACTATATTTATTGCTTTTGATGATATTGCTAATGACATAATTCTTTCATGTTAATGTTACTAAAAACATAGTTATTGAGAGAATTATTTTTATTGATGTTATTATGATTGTATAACCCATATTGTGTTTATTATTGTATATATCCATGAATAAAAAGGATAAGAACTTATAAATAGCTAATGATTTTTCCCTATTGAAATATGGAATCATGTGAGAATGATCATGCTAAATAATGAAGTAATGCGATGAAAGGGAATTTTGTTGAATCTGGTGTATGGTTTTGTGAAAGATACATCTAGTCTATCTATTTATGTTATTTATATGATATTTTGTGTTATGTGTGTGGATAATGTGGTGATTTAACTCTGATGGTGTTAATGAGGATCAAGAAATAACGTGTTGGATGAAAAAACCATGGCTGGTTCGCATGATATGTGATGTGGGAAGATGTGTTGTAGTTGTGATGTGTTATTGTTGTAGTGATATAGTTATGTTTTTATTGGAATGGGTAGGGAATGATGTGTTTTTTTGGTGATTGGGGTTTTTGTGATTGTTTGTGATGTAGGATCATATAGTTGGTGTGGGAATTTTTGATGGTGTTGTTGGTTGTATTGGTAATTTTCCAGCAGTAATGGAATGTGTAAAAATTGGTATGTTATAATTAAATGATATTGGGATTGAAAAAATGGGTTGTGGTTGGAAATAAATGACGTATGGAATGGTAAATGGGTTAATAATGATCTTTAATTTGAATATAGAAATATGGTAATAGAATATGTATGTGAATATTAGTTGATGTGGTTAAATGGAATTGTTTTCTTAGTAAGTGGAACTATATGGGTTGATAATGTTATGGAAGCAATATTGGCATGTGATCATGATGATGTGGAGTTTGTAGAAGTTGGGTGGTTTGATTGTGAAAAAAATAGGTTGGGATTGTTTGTAATTATCATATATTTTATTTTCCTTGTGATTTCTATACATACCCCAACTGAGTTCTATGATTACATTAACGCCCAAAGGTTTTGGGTTCTTGTTTTTTCCCAAATTGTCAAGGATAGAGAGTATGAAAGGCTGGTTACTCCCTCTTCCTCGATTTCTCTTTTATGTGTGGTTATTTCACACTGGATTTGATGGATTTCAAATATAGTGCATTGGAAGAGGTTATTAATGAGAAGATATGGTGTTTTATAGTAGGGTCATGCATGGATGAATAAAGTTATAATGTTCATGTAATTTGTGTTCATGATACCCTAGTATTTGTTTTATGGATGTTATTATGAGATGACTAGGATGTGATGGTTATGGAATGGTATTGGAGATGGGGATTTACTAATATTTTAAGGATTGTGATGATATGAGACTGATGGATACAGAAGATATGGGAGCATAAAGACGTATAATGTTGCAGAATGATAGTGGAAAATTAGTGGGGAAATGGTGTGGGGAACATTTTTTTATATGAATCTTCTTATATTACTATACATGCATGTGTTATTGTTGTTTAGAGATGATATGGAAATATGGGTGATTATCGATTAAAAACATTTTTAAATTAAATCATAATGAATATGAGATTAAAATAATTGATTGGATAAAAAATATAAGAGTTATGCATAGTGGAAATATAAATGTAGTAGAAAATAACACAATAAATTGGTAAATAATTGCACCAATAATCCAAAAGAGACCCCTAAGTCATATCCCCTTAGGTAACCTTTAGAGGTTCTGGTTTAAACCTTTCTTTCCAATAGTTGTATCAAGAAACTTGAACATTTATTTTTAGTGGTAGTAGAACAAAATCCAATATAAGATAAAATACCCTTGGTTTTAGTTATTTTATTAGGAAAATCCAAATCATGAAAAGACATTTAATGCTTAGGGATATGAACCAAATCCCTCCTTGGTTGAATGAAAAAAAAATGAACCAATATATTAATTTAAGGACCATGCATGAACCAATACCTTACTTTATGGACCATGCAAGATCAAACCCCTTGCTTTAAAGACCATGCAAGAGAAAAATTAAAAATAAAAGAGATATTATATATGCATTCCCAATAAAGTACACTCCATTATTCATGAATGATACAATGAAAAAATAATGGGAGAATGTGAGACAATTATAATAGATCACAAGTAAGAGATAAATTTGACACATTTTAATTGTAGAATTGATCTTCCTAAAAACCGGTATCTTCTAGGCTGCGTGTGGGGTGAATTTATAGCCTATCATATCCTTAAATATGTTATCAATATGATTTTGGACAAATAGTTCTGTCTGAGACAGAATTAAAGCATGTAGAGGATACCTCCAATGGATAGATTCTAAATAATTTTGGGTTCCCTTGGGTAATCGATGGGTTCCACCGGCCATCCAGCAGTACCCACTGGGTAGCTGCTGAAACCCACTAGAGAATGCCTCTGATGATGGAATTACTTCTCCTCTTGGAACCATATTATTTTTTGTAACCTTCATAATAATTTTTATAACATATAAATACTTAAATTCATTAAAATAAATTATTAAGAACAAAAAAATTATATTTTTGATCATTGAAAACTACCTATGAGAGTGAAATACACAACATTATCACAATTTATGATGATCACAAATAGTTGGGAAATTAACAATACAAAGGTATGAATAACACATTCTTAATTAATATAATATAAAATTTATTTCAATGATTTGTAATGAAATTAATCAATTTTTTTAAAACCATGTTCAATTTTTAATGAATCCAAAGTGATTTATGTTTAAAATAATTTTGAAATGATTTCAATTGAAGAAATTTTTCAGAACATTCCTTTCAATCCCACAAAATGTACTTTTAATTTTATTTTCATGAGATTTTCCCCCATTGTGATTATCAAAAATCCAAAATCATAATGTTTTTAAAAATTTTAATTTAAAAAAGAATGACCTTTTATTATTACATCAAAACCATGTCCCACTTTGAAGATTTAAAAACATAACTATAAATACATTAGAGAGTTCATAACTATTTCACCAATGTTATTTCCTCAAGTGAGATTATTAATATTCACAATGTAATAAAAAAATGATACTTAAGAAACAGAATATCATTTGATATTTTTAGGACCATAATTTTTTTTTATTTTGAGAGTAAAAAAAATTATAATTTCTTTGGAAATATAAAACCAAGATTTCCATAAAAGAATATTTTTTTTAAATCAAAACATAATGATTTAAATATATGAAAATACAAATTTGATAATAAAAAACAACACACCACATGTTCTTTGTCTTTAAGACATATTTTTAATTTCAAAAGGCTCAAATTGAATTTGAAAACAAGCCCCTCTCTTAGAACATTTTTCTTTTAAAAATGATTGGATCCACCTCAATTGAGGCATAATTTTAAAAGTATAAGGGGGAAAAACAATTAAATCAAGTGTTAAATGGATAAACCAAAAAACAAAAAATTACCAATGAGTTTGAAATAATTCAATCAATCAATTAAATAAATAAATAAAATAAATTATGACAATAAATTTCAAAATTAATAAATAACAATAATTTAAAGAAAAAAAGTAAATCAAGATAATCATAAAGAGTAAATTATAATCTTAACATTCCTAACTCCCCCTTAATAAAACCATAACATTCAATCATAATTTTTTTAGTGAATATATCATCCAATTTATGATTGGTGGAAAAAATATAAATGATATCACCATTTTGGAAAATTTTATTATGAAAATGGTGCATCAAATCAATGTGATTTTTGAAATAGTGTTTAATTGTTTTTTAGAAATAGATATTACACTTTGGTTGTCACACATAATTTTCAAAATATCGTAGATTATGACATAATATATAATGGTGTGTTTCATCTAAATGATTTGGGTGAAGTAACTCCCTTTGTTAATATATTTCACTATATCCATAGAAAGGGAAACTGATTTTTTCTTTTTACTACACTATGAAATAAGGTATTTTACAAGTAGAAGGAAAATACCACTTTTTCTCTTAATATCTAGACGGAACCCACAAAAATCATCATTGTAAAAACATAAAATATCAAATGATGTGTCTTATGAATAAAATAGACCATGATTTTTGTCACTTTCAATTACTTAAAAATCCTTTTGAGTGATTTTAAATGGGATTACATTGTATTACCTATAAAATGGGAACAAATATATACACTAAACAAGATTCCCTATCAGATCATAATAAGATAGATAAGACTCCCAACCAAACCTATATAAAAATTGTTGTCCACTGGTTTACTATCTCTATCCAAGTTATGATTACAAGAAGTAATCATTATATTACCAATCTCTTTAACATGATCAATTGAAAAGTTCTTTAAATTCACACTAGTGTATTTACATTTCCTATGAAAAGGTCCATTTAAATTTTTAAAAAATTAAAAACCAAGGAAAATTATGATTTCTATCATAAAACTCATTTAAAATTATTAACTCATTAAATAATACAATTAATTAAAAATATATTCATTAGTATAACAAAAAATGGAATCATTAAAATAAATTTGTATAATAAAAATATCCTTTTAAATATGATTTTAAAAAAAGTGGAATCCACATTAAAAATTTCAAAACTATTTTTCAAAATATATTTAGTCAAACATTCATACCTAGATTTAGGGGATTGTATTAAACCATAAAGTTCTTTTTTCAACTTGAATTCCACATCCATAAAATTTGAATCCTAAAAACCAGTTGGTTTTTCCAAAAAATTTATTTCATAAATAAAAAAATTGATAAATGAACTCTTAACATCCATTTGAAAAAGAAATAAATTTAAAAGGTATATTAATGACAAAAATATCCTTATGGATTCTAGTTTAGTGAATAGGGAAATGGTCTTGTAGTAATTAATGCCTTCCCCTAGTTATATCCTTTTCTAACTTGTCAGGCCTTATTACGGGTGATGTTACCTTGTTCATCCAATTTATTTCGAATGACCTATTTTGTGATTGTATTTGAATGGTCATTGGGCCTTTCTAGAAGGGTATATATATTTTTTTGGATAAATTTATTTATTTTTTCTTACATTTAATGAAACCAATTTTTATTATTAAGGGAATCATAATCATTTTTGGGTTATAGGTTGTCACAGAAGCACATTGTTCTACTTAATTAAAAATAGACCGCCTAGTATGAGTACTGACATGCAAATCAATGATAAAATTTTTTGGTGGATGGGATTTTTGTTTAACCCATTCCTTGGGAATGGTATAGGTTAATTATAAAAATTAATTTCTTTAGGAGTTTGAGGATCATTTATGGTGAATTTATCAATTTATACATCAACATCATCAATTTTTGGATCTGGTTTGGTCAAATTTTCATAACAAGGATGTGAAATTATCTTCAAAAGTCTTGGTCCATTTATTGAAAACCTAGAAATCATTACATGATTTTGAACACCCAATAAATATATATTTGTCTAATATTTGGTAAAATTAACCTATATTATCACTAAGTCAAAAATAAAACATTTTAAAAAAAACATAAAATATCAAACTTTAGATAATTTTCCTTTTCAAATAACGTAAGGTGTATTTTTAATAATGGGACATACACAAACACTGTTAATGGTATAAAATGTGATATTTACAGCCTCAACCTAAAAATATTGAGAGATATTAAATTCAATAATAGATTTTGGGAAATTTATTGAATGTTTAGATTCTCCATTTCAACAACACTTTATTATTAGGGAGTTCTATGTGCCAAAAAGTATTGGTGATAACATTGTGAAAAAAGTCATCATAACCATTACTTTAGTACTACCCCATGATCACTTTGATGGGAAGTTATATTGTCATGACCCCCTCCCCAAAAGGTGTACCCCTCCTAGGCCGGCAATGTGAGAAGAGAGATAATGACCCCCGAGTCCCGCCTCCAGTAGGATCCGGGTTGGTGACTAGCACTGAGGGTATAGTAAACACACAAATGGGAGGCATTACCCTATAAGAGAACACATGAAAAAGAGAGAGATAAGATAGAAACCAAATAACTCCAACTCAGACTGAAATATAAAACAAAACCCAAGTGCACATATGTAATGTCATTAAAAACTACTACAACTGAAAGGAAAAATTGCAAGTACCAAAGGAAAGTAAAATCAACAGAAACCACAAGTCCGAACAGCTCCTACAACCCCAAGATAGTAGAAACTAGATTTATCTCCAACCAACTCCAAGTGAACTTAAAAATAGTTTATATATACATAGGGTGAGTATAACAGTATACTCAGTAGGATCCTCCTCAGAGCCTCTCATGAAAAAGTAAAGAAAGCATGCTAGAGTAAAGTGAACAACAAGTGAAACTAAATCATCACCTAAATAGGTATTCTAAGTTCCCAACCTCACCATGGATACTCTCACCAAGTATCGTATACAAGATTATATAATACAATAAAGAATATCAAGGGTACACCACTACTACTTCCCCACTGGTTTTCCGCTTTGCTCTAACGTCACATGTCCTAAGCATCTCTCTCCAAGAAGGCTTGCCCGCAAACACCTAGATGAAGCACCACAACATGCACCTCATGCAAAAAAACCACCACGCCACGTAATCAAAGTAACAAGGTATTTTTTGGGAGCCACCAAAGCTCGCATAACGTGTATCATACACCGGGCATTATACCTCAAGCCATTACAACCCATACACTGAGTAAGGATCCTCAAGCCATCATAACCTATACATGTTACACCTATAGTATTCCATAGAAAAATATATCCAGAATATATGTGTATGAATAAACACAAGCCATTACATCCCTTTACACACATATATGTGGAAAACTAATCATTGTACCTTTCAGCACAAGTAACTACCAAAAGAAGAGAGCATTTCCAAAGGGGGTAGTCATCCATCCATCCTCCCACTGGAATGTTGGAGAAACACCTCCAGGGCTCAGAATCCCTGGGGTGTCAGTTTCTCTAACTGACGGGGTGGAGTAGCATATAGAAACACAAAAAATTACAAAATATATTATAGCTCACAACCACGCTATAGTCATAACCTAGTCTTAGACTCAACTACAACTAATGTCTCTCGGACTCCCGACTACCACTTCTAGGACTAGGTATCCTATAAGAACACAACCATTTAAATATATTTATTACATTATTTCATTCCCTTTTTATCAGTTGTAATTTACGTTCATTAATTATTTAAACACTAATTAACTATTAACAATTTCCATATTATATTTCATTAGCATCACACCCAAAGTCCACTGTTTCTTTAAATTGAGACCTCAGCATTATGTCCTGGAAAGCTCTAACCCCATGGGTTAACATCATTTATTCAATCATTTATTTACATCATTACTTTCCCATATTCCTAGGAATTCTAGAAAAACATTCTAAGCTATTAAACACAAGGAGATCAACATGATGATTAGGTGAACTACCCGTTGAGTCTTTTCCACCTATAGTAAGAGTGTAGACCCATCCTCCCTTGAGAAGCTAAACACAGAAATCACGTGGCATACCCCATGCATCTTCGCCCCTTTTTGGAAGAAGGGTAAGCAAGACCAGCTACCATGAGCAGTGGGGAAAGTAAAGTATATAAACAACCAAAAAGAATCAGCAAGCATCCAAGTATTCACATCCAACCTGCTTCATCATCTCCAGCGTCCTCCACGAAATCCACATGCATAAATCGATGAATCTCACCACTCTAGGTGTCAACTACTGCCACAACTAATGGGCCTCCCTACCCCCACATATCACAGCAGTCATCCAAGCTCACATCACAACACAAGAAGCAGGAAAACAACATTATATCAATTGGTCTCTTGGACCTTAAACAAGGAATTAGGACTTCATACATAATGAGATATCATAGCTCCAAGCATAAGGCTCTTGGACTTTATAAGCAATAGGGTAACTCAGAACCCTATAAGGCATTATATTTTTATCAAAAAACCAGTTCTTTAATCCATCTAGAATCAACTGATTTATTATTTGTAGGTTCCAACTACGGGTAACCTAAATAGTAAGCTATCACAAATAATTAAACATGATTACTGTATCAATTTGATTAGCATAAAATTATAACAACAATAACTGTATTCATTTTCATTCCTCTTTATCTTTAGACAAATAATTATCAATTAATTCCGGCTTTACGTTCTTTACTAATTTCCATCATGAACGAAAATATAAACAAAGCAATCATAGATATCACACTATCTAGAAAAATAAGAGGCAATAACATATGATCGATATCAATTTATTTATCCGGTTCAAATATCTATTATGTTAATTCCATTGTGATCTAGTGGGATAAAACATGCTAACTCTACAGTTTCACGTAAAAGGAAAAAGAATCAACGAATCCCCTACCTCAAAAGGTTTCTGATGTTCTTTGAACAGACTAACAAAACATATCAAAATCACCTCTCTTGGAGGACTGCATCCATATGAGGATGCAGAGACACCACCACACCGACCAACACCTAAGAAAAGTCCATTAGGACCATGGATATAGAATTCCATAAAAGGGAAAGGAGAAACAGAAGGAGATTAACCCAAAAGAATAACGATAGATCATACCTTATATCGAAGATTGATCAATACTGCTTGGTTTCACAAAAAACAGAGGGTACACTTGCAGAAAGAAGAAATTCAAGGGGAACCAATCCAAGGAGGAAAGTTTGATCGCACAAATCCTATCGAAAAGAAGGAAAGGTTCAAGCATATCACACTAGAGAACAAGGAGGAAGAACAAGGGAGTAATATATCTCATCCATTTAGAAGATTTAATAGAGAATTGGTTTAAGATACACTGGATTTTCCATTAAAAGTGGATCACATTGAACCACACGATTTGACAAAGTAAAGGCATCCTGAGCCTTAGAAATAATAATATAGGAGTTATGGGCTTTGAATCGGCCTTAAATCACTTAACAAAAGGATTTGAATGCATTTGATGTCAAAGAAAATGTTAAATCGGTGAAATTGAAAAAATATAGAAATTTGGAAAATAAAATATGAAACAGTTCTATAAAAAATGTTTATGAGATGTGACACCGTTTTGGTGACACTGTGTCTGTGACACCGTTTCCGTGACACCGTTTCTGTGACACCGTGACTATGACACCATTTCTGTGACACCGTTTCTGTGACACCATGACTGTGACACCATGACTATGACACTGTGAATGTGACACCATTTATGTGACACCATTTTTGTGACACTATTTCTATGACACCATGATGGTGACACCAGGTCTGTTACACCATTTTCGTGACACCGTTTCTGTGACACCATTTCTGTGACATCGTGACTATGACACTGTTTCTGTGATACCGTTTCTGTGACACCGTGAATGTGACACCATTTCTATGACACCGTGACACAGTTCATAAAAATGGAAACACTATTTATAGAACTAGAAATTTGGAAAAGTGTTGGGGATGAATCACCTTGAGCTCCCGTAATACCTCAAACACCATATTTCAACAAAGGAATGGACCAGAGAGGTTCAGGCCATTACACTAGATACCTATAAAAACATTATTGTCCTTTAGAATCCAAAACCAACCCAAAAGGAAATAGAAAAGGGGTCTGAACAACCACTCATCAAGATACCTCTCAAAAGAGAGAAAGCCATAAGAAGCAACAAAATAAATCCATCTTATAAACAAGAAAGGTCTAAAACCACAAAGAGAAAATTGTTACATGAAAAGAGTTAAACATCAAACAAATCTAAGTATTGAGCACATATCTGCGACTCATGTTCCTAGGTACTCTCCTCCATGCCACCGTGTCACCAAAAGACACAAACCAAGGGAATAGAACGCCCGCACAACACCTTCTCTTTGTGGTCTTGGATCTCTGCAGGTCACTCTTTGAAGGTTGAATCATCATCAACATCGATCTATTTCCAATCGATGATGTGAGATTCATCATGAAGATAATGATGGATCTATGACACATTAAAAACATCATGTATCTGACTTATTTGTAGGGGAATTTCTACTCGATACACCACGACTCCAACATGATCCAACACCTCAAAAGGCCCAACAAACTAGGGAGAAATATTATTCCCAAAACCAAACCTTAACTTCCCACAATGGGTATTCACCTTCATAAACACGTTATCCCCAACATCAAACTCCAAAGGTCTCCTCCTTTGATAGACATATAATTTATGATGATCCTGCACTATCTTCATCCTCTCACGAATCACCTAAACCATCTCTATTGTATTCTGCACTAGTTCTGGTTCGAGAATTGCTGACTCTCCGACCCTAGTCCAGTAGAATGGAGAAAAATAAGGTCGGCCATACAAGGCTTCAAATGGATCCATACTAATGGTGGAGTGAAAAATATTGTTGTAAGAAAACTCCATCAAGGGTAAGTGCCTCATCCATGAACCTCCAAAATCCAGGACACAAGAGCATAACATGTCTTCAAGAGTCTAGATAGTCCTCTCTGTCTGACCATCCATCTACGAATGAAAAGCAGTGATAAGGAATATCTAAGAACCAAAAGCATGATGGAGACCTCTCTACACCCTAGAGATAAAATGAGGATCTTGATTGGAAATGATCATCCTCGGGACTCCGTGGAGTCTCACCACCACCTCTAGATACTTCCTTGACAAAACTTCTACTGAGCTCGACTCCTTGATTGCTATAAAGTGGGATGATTTCATTAAATGGTCCACTACCACCAAAATGACATCATGTACTCCTGGAGATTGAGGAAAACTAGTAAAAAATTCCATTGATATGTCCTCCCACTTCCACTGAGGAATATCCAATGGTTGGAGCAAACCACCACAGACACAGTGCTCAACCTTCACCTTTTGGAAGACCAAAAATCGAGACACAAACTCCACAACTACACACTTCATCCCAGGACACCAAAACTGACTCCCCAAGCCTCGATACATCTTTGTCATGTCAGGATGCACTTTAAAGGAGAACTATGGAACTCTCTGAGAACCATATCATGCATCGCCAAAGGAACAAATATCCTTCCGTGATACAACACTCGATGTTTTTCATCCCCATACCAACCATCAGGGGCCTCACCACAAAAAACTTAGTCTCTCCATACCTCCACCTCTAGATCCCCAACTGGGACTCTTCCACCTGCTACACTGGAGATGACTACACCGCCATATGGAAAAGAAAACCTATGCTCCAAACTTCTTCCATATATATATGTAATGCTGAAAGTTCTTCCATAACTCTCTAGGAATCACCAGATTCACAAACTACATTACTATGTGACTTCTTACTCAGCGCATCATCTACAACATTCCCCTTTCTAATGGTATATGATATTTCAAAGTCGTATTCCTGTAAAAACTCCATCCACCGATGCTGCCGTAAGTTCAAGTCACATTGAGAGAAAACATAACTCAAAATCTTCTGATCGGTGAAAACCACAAAGTGTTCGCCAATGAGGTAATGTCTCCAAAACTTCATAGAAAACACCACGACTGCCAACTCAAGATCATGGGTGGAATAATTACATCCATGGGGATGCAACTGCCGATACCCATAAGAAACAACTAATCTCTTCTACATCAGAACACAACCTAACCCCATATGCAAAGCATCACATAAAACATCAAAATAAACTCCCTCTGCAGGAATACAAAGAACTAAAGCACTCAATAACTTCTCTTTTAGATACCCTAAAGCTACCTGACACTGATCAGTCCACATGAATGACTGATCCTTCCTAGTCAATGCTGTCAGAGGATTCGCAACCTGAGAGAAATCGGCTATGAACCTCCTGTAGTATCTTGCGATACCAAAAAAACTTCACACCTCTTCCACTGTCTTAGGGGATTCCCAAGACACAACTGATTATATCTTTGATGGATCCAAAACTAATCCCTGTTGGGATAAAAAATTCCCCAAGAAACAGACTTCTCAGGACCAAAACTCACACTTCAACAACTTCCCAAACATCTGCTGTTGACAAAGAACTCCCAAAATGGCGTGCAGATACTCTACATACTCCTCCTCAGACATGGAGTATACAAGGATTTCATCGATGAAAACCACCAAGAAATTATCCAAGAAATCATGAAACACAGCATTCATCAAATCCATGAACACATCTAGAGAATTATTCACACTAAACAATATTACAACAAACTCGTAATTCCCATGACGACAACGAAAAGTAGTCTTCAGGATATCCTCATCCTTCACATGCATATGATGATATCCTGACCACAATTATATTTTTGAGAACTAACTTTCACCCTTCAGTTGATCGAATAAATCATCAATCCGTGGAATAATATAGTGATTCTTCATTGTCACCTTGTTTATGTGATGATAATCGATACACAACCATAAACTTTCATCAGCCTTATTCATGAACAAAATTGGTGAAACACATAGTGACACACTCAGCTGAACAAAACCAAACTATAACAGACCATCAAGATGTATACGTAGCTCTCGTAACTCAGAAGGGGCCATCCTATATGGAGACATAGAGATAGGAGACACTCCTAATTGTAGCTCGATCCCAAAATTGATCTCTTGTTGAGGGGGTAATGCTACAACCTCTTCTAGAAAGATATCAGGGTACTCTTCTACGACCCTAAGAAATGCCAACTACTGAAACTCTAAAGAACTCATCATCATCTCATCCATCATGGATGATAAGGACGAAACACACCTCTAACCCATTCAAGGGTCTTGCTCACCAAAAAACACCACTGGATCTCCATCCACATTGAAGAACACAACCTACCTCCTGAAGAAATCCATGATATCCTGCACCAAATACAACCAATCCATGCTGAGGATTACATCACATGGTTGTATCCATAAACATAGTAAATCTCCCCAAGAGTGGTGTTGCCCCAGCACTAGCTCAAAGTCTCTATCTAATTCAAACAAGTCCGCTCAACCTCCAACTAGTGTAGTCAACACCAAAGGAACTGGAATCCACTCCACCTCAAGTCCCCAAGCATGGAAAAGGGTAGGCGATATGAAGGAGTGTGTCACTCCTGAATCAAACAAGGCATACACCAAGGTAGAAAACAAGCAAAGGGTGCCTCGAACGATGTCTGGATCGCCTAGAGATGGAAATGATAAAGTATGAAGCTAACCACGACCTCCTTCACGACCTCTATGACCCTAATGATGACCACCACCATGACCATGCTCTGCTCTTTGAGGACGAGGAGCATCACAGGGCTATCCTCTGCCTGCCCCATTTACCCTCTGCTGATCCAAAGCTGGCGCAACCTACTACTGCTACCTTGATTAAAACTACCTCAACGGAGGAACCTAGAAAAGAACACCTAGTGCATGATGACTCCTTTGAAAATATGGGCACTCTTGTTGCTAATGAACTCAGCCACCATAAGAAAAACAAGAACCTGATCCCTTGGCATAGGCCTAAGAGCCACTGCCCCCAGATAAACAAGATGTTGAGGGATGGGACCTACCCCCGGCTGAACAAAAACTCTTCTGCCCTGAAAACCAGGAAACTTGGACCACAAATCTTCTTCGTGAGGAATCATGATGACTACCCTCTCGTGACGATCTGGTTCTGGCCAATGTCCTCTTAATGACCTCTTCCCTCGCCAACACATCAATAAATGTCTTCAGCATAAATGGGGTGACCTGGCATTAGATCTCTGGATGCAAAGCCTCCTCGAAATGCCTTTCCCTAGCCTCCTCATCTGGCAACAGGTCTAAATAATATCATAAAAGTTTCCTGAAATAGATTCCAAATTCTTTCACACTAGAGCTCCCCAGTCGAAGGGTAAGAAGCTCCTAACGATTAGACCCCTTCACAATCGAAGAAAGAAACTCAACACTGAACTTGTCTCGGAACTCCTCCCATGAGATTGCTTACTCCTCGCTATCCCTAAGGAACAAGAACCACCACTACCTCGCTAATCCACACAACATCGTCACAACCAAAGACACCCAGTGCTCCTTCTGAGCATGGATCAAACTAAAGCCTATCTAAAACTCCTCCAACTAGTATTTTGTGACTGCATCTAAAACGGAGCCCTCATACTTCTACAAACTCTATCATTGAAACTCTCAGAGTGTCCTCCTCTAAGTGTCGTCGTTTTCAACCTTAACCCTATGGAGATCTGCTAGCACAACCTTCTATACATCTTCTGCGTGAACCTGTCGAGGACATTGACCTGGATCCATACCTATAAAATAAAAAATAGTTAGAGATTCAAAACCTAAAATATGGAAGAATAAACATTAATTAATTAATTATTTTATTTTATTCATTTTTTGGTGAACCTATCCCAAGGTCTACCCATTCATACATAGGCACAAAGAAGAATGATGCATGATCATTTCCTAGGTCTCTATCCTACAACTAGTATCACCTCATTTAGTAGCCATTATAAACTTAAAGGTCTGTGCATTAGATCACAAGATTCCCTAAATGCTTATGTCTCAACCGATCTCCAATGTTTACATCACTTTATAAACTTGACTGACACTATTTCCCTACCAACCCATGAAACCTCACCTATGCCTAACACCAAACTCATCCTATCCCTCAACCAGACCTCTGATACCACTCTATCACAACCCCCTCCCCACAAAGTGTACCCCTCCTAGGCCGACAATGTGAGAAGAGAGATAATGACCCACGAGTCCCGCCTCCAGTAGGCCCCGGGTTGGCGACTAGCACCGAGGGTATAGTAAACACACAAATGGGAGGCATTACCCTCTAAGAGAACACATGAGAAAGAGAGAGACAAGATAGAAACCAAAAAACTCCAACTCAGACTAAAATATAAAACAAAAACCAAGTGCACATATGTAATTTCATGAAAAACTACTACAACTGAAAGGAAAAACTATAAGTACCAAAGGAAAGTAAAAACAACAGCAACCATAAGCCCAAATAGATCCTGCAACCCCAAGCTAGTAAAAACCAGATTGATCTCCAACCTTCTCCAAGTGACTTGAAAACTGTTTATATATACATAGGGTGAGTATAACAGTATACCTAGTAGGATCCTCCCTGGAGCCTCTCATACAAAAGTAAAGAAAGCATGCTAGAGCACAATGAACAACAAGTGAAACTAAATCATCACCTAAATAGATATTATAAGTTCTCAGCCTCACCATGGATACTCTCACGAAGTATTGCGTACAAGAGTATATAATATAATAAAGAATATCAAGGGTAACCTGCTACTACTTCCCCACTAGTTTTCCACTTTGCCCCAACGTCGCACGTCCTAAGCATCTCTCTCCAAAAAGACTTACCCACAGACACCTAGGCGAAGCACCAAAAAATGCACCTCGTGCAAAAAAACCACCACATCCACATAATCAAAGTAACCAAATAGTTTCTAGGCGCCACCATAGCTCACATAATGTGTATCATACGTCAGACATTATACCTCAACCCATTACAGTCCATACACCGAGTAAGGATCCTCAAGCCATCACAACCTATACACGTTACACCTATAGTATTCTATAGTAAACTATATCCAGAATATATGTGTGTGAATAACCACAATCCATTACATCCCTCTACACACATATATGGGGAAAACTAACCATTGTGCCTACCAGCACAAGTAACTACCAAGAGAAGAGAGCGGGGCTAAAGGGGGTAGACATCCATCCATCCTCCCACTGGAATGTTGGGGAAAACACCCCCAGGGCTCAGAATCCCCAAGGTGTCAATTTCCCTAACTGACAGGGTGGAGTAGTGTATAGAAACACAAAAATTATAGAATATAATATATCTCACAACCATACTATGGGCATAACCTAGTCTTAGACTCAACTGAATCTAATGTCTCTCGGACTCCCGAATACCACTTCTAGGACTAGGTATCCTATAAGTAGACAACCATTTAAAGAGTTTGATTACATTACTTCATTACCTTTTTATCATTTTCACTTTATGTTCATTAATTCTTTAAACACTAATTAACTATTAATAATTTACACATTATATTTCATTAGCATCACACCCAAATTCCACTGTTCCTTTAAATTGAGACCTCATCATTGCATCCCAGCAAGCTCCAACCCCATGGGTTAACATCATTTATTCAATAATTTATTTGAATAATCACTTTCCCATATTCCAAGGCATTCTAGAAAAACATTCTAAGATACTAAACACAAGGAGATCAACACGGTGAGTAGGTGAACTACCCGTTGAGTCTTTGCCACCTATATAAAGAGCGTAGACCCATCCTCCCTTGAGAAAATAAACACAGAAAGCACGTGACATACCCCACGCGTCTTCACCCCTTTTTGGAAGAAGGGTAAGCAAGACCAGCTGCCTTGAGCAGTGGGAAACGTAAAGAAGATAAACAACCAACAATAATCAGAAAGCATCCAAGCATTCACATCCAACCCAGTTCATCATCTCTAGTGTCCTCCACAACACCCACATGCATAAACTGATGCATCTCACCACTATAGGCATCAACTTCTACCACAAATAATGAGCCTCCCTTCCCTCACATATCACAATAGTCATCCAGACTCACATCAAAACAAAAGCAGTAGGAAAACAAAATTATATTAACTGGACTCTTGTCCCTTAAATAAGGCATTCGACCTTCATACATAATGAGCTCTCATAGCTCCAAGCATAAGGCTCTTGGCCTTTAAAATCAAGAGGGTAACTCAGAACCCTACGAGGAATTATATTTTTATCAAACAGCCAGTTCTTTAATCCATATGGAATTAACCAATTTATTAATTGTAGGTTCAAACTATGGGTAAACTAAATAGTAATCCATCACAAATAATTAAACATGCTTACTATATCAATTTGATTAGAATCAAATTATAACAAAAAAAACTGAATTCATTTTCATGCCTCTTTGTCTTTATCCAAATAATTATCAATTAATTCTAGATTTACGTTCTTTACCAATTTCCACCATGAATGAAAAGCTAAACAAAGAAAGCATAGATATCACACTATCTAGAAAAACAAGAGGCAATAACATATAATCGACATCAATTTATTTATCCGGTTCAAATATTAATTATGTCAATTCCATTGTGATCCAGTGGGATAAAACATACTAACTCTATAGTTTCATGTAAAATAAAATAGAAGCAATGAATCCCCTACCTCAAAAGGTTTCCGATGTTCTTTGAACAGACTAACAAAACAGATCACGATCACCTCTCTTGGAGGATTGTATCCACCCGAGGATACAGAGACACCACCACACCATCCAACACCCAAGAAAATTCTATTAGGAACATGGATATAGCATTCCATAAAAGGGAAAGGAGTAAAAGAAGGAGATGAACCCAAAATAATTATGATAGATCTTGCCTTATATCAAAGATTGATCGATACCGATTGGTTGCACCAAAAATAGAGGGTACACTTGCAGCAAGAAGAAATTCAAGGGGAACCAATCCAAGGAGTAAAGTTTGATCGCACAACTCCTATGGGAAGGAATGGAAGGTTTGAGCATCTCTCACCAAAGAACAAGGAGGGAGAACAAGGGAGGAAGATATCTTTTCCCTTTAGAAGATTTAACGGATCAACGATTTAAGATATGCTAGATTTTCTATTAAAATTGGATCACATTAAACCATATAGTTTGACCAAGTAAAGGTATCCTGATCCTTTGAAAAAATAATATTAGAGTTATGGGCTTTGAATCGTCCTTAAATCCCTTAAAATAGGGCTTTGAATGCATTTAACATCAAAGAAAACATTAAATTAGTGAAACTGGAAAATCTAGAAATTTGGAAAAGGAAATATGAAACAGTTCTGGAAACATTGTTCATGAGCTGTGACATCGTTTCTGTGACACCGTGATGGTGACACCATTTCAGTGAGCGTGTATGTGACACTGTTTCCATGACACTGTTTCTGTGACACCATGACTGTGATACCGTTTCTGTGATATTGTTTTCTGTGACACCGTGACTATGACACTGTGACTGTGACACTATGAATGTGACACTATTTTGGTGAAACCGTGTCTGTGACATAGTTTCTGTGACACCATGACTATGACACCGTTTCTGTGATAGAATTTCTGTGACAGAATTTCTGTGACACCGTGATTGTGACACTGTGAATGTGACACCATTTCCGTGACACCGTGAAACTGTTCATAAAACTGGAAACATTGTTCATAGAACTAGAAATTTGGAAAAGTGTTGGGGATGAGTCACCTTGGCCTACCAGAATACCTCAAACACTAGAATTCAACAAAGGAATGGACTAGAGAGGTCTGGGCCATTACATATATTATATAGTTTTTCATTTTTGACCATCTTTGTATATTTAATTAATACATTACAATCCTAATTTTTTCCAATGAAATTAACCAATGTAATTCTTGTATAACCATCAACAATTAAAAATGAGTAAGATTAAATTCCTATAACAACAACATGGGTTACTCCAAAAAGATATAGGTGTATAATTTTAATGTATTTAGTGTTTGTCACTTCAATTTTATATTTAAAGGATGACTTGTGTGGTTTACCAAGTTGTCATGGTTTACAAAAAATGTAATTTTTGAAAAGATACATTAGTAAATATCATATTACATGTTTTCAGGTATGTTTCAATTCTGAGTTTGTGTAATAATGACCACGGAATTTATGGTATAACCATGAGTAACAATCATGAACACTCATGCATTTAACATTTTGAATTTCAAAAGATTTCAAATCAATAAAATAATAATTTTGAAATCATCAATTCAAAAATAAAATCTTTTAAGGAGATTTAGAATATTTGAAAACGCCATTTTAAAATGAAACCTCAAAACCACTATCACATAATTGAATAATAATATGTAAATTATTCTTCAATAATTTAATATATAAAAATTCTATTATAAAATAATTATTTGAAAAGAAATTGATTCTAATACTAATAATATTACATCTTGAGTTGTTGAAAAAATTTAGATGCCAACCATCAAGGTCTTCAATGTTGTTGAACTCAGTTCAGTCCCCATAAATATTTATTGTTCACCTTATATCCATATAACATGTTTCTACTTTAATTTTTTATATAAATTTTCCTATAATATTTTTTTTAGTTTAATGAATTTGTTACCCAAATTTGTGTCCACAAATTAAAGTCTAGTGGGATTTTGTAACCCATATTTCATTTTAAAATGTTTTTATAGAGTAAATTATTCAAGAAAGATTAATGGATTTGGGCCTTCCATAAAGGGGACTTTGGCAATCACATTGATAAATGGGATGATCAGTTTTATATAAATAATTGAAAAATTTGTATTAAGAGAACTTTTTTATCATAAGTGATAGAATTATTTTAGGTGCTAATAGTTTTTTAAAAGAAACCTCTAAGTTCCTTTATCATACCTTTGGAAATCTAAAATCAAATATAATTTCTTATCATTATGGTTGAAAATTTTATAATCATTTTTTATATATTTTATTATATTTATTTAGTTTTCAAGGTTATTTTCATCCTTTAGAAACCCCCTTTTCCATTATCTTTTTTTAAAACCTTTTTCAGAAATTTATTTTATTTTAACAATAATTTGTATATTATACCCTCATCTTCTTCATTTTTTCACTGATTTTTTTATTTTTATTTTCCTCTTTAAATTATTTTTTTAAAAAAGATATTTTTTATTAACCACAAGATTGTATCTATTTTTATATTCTTTGAACATAGAGTTGAGTTTGAAAAATCCTTCTTGAATTCAACCTCCTATATATCATATATCATCATAATTTATGTAAGTATAAGTGAAAGAGGATGTGAAAGAATTTAACTCCTAGAATACCTCAATGTCAGCCATGAGACATATGGGGATTTCATCACTTGATTCAAAATGGGAGATAAATTCATCAGTTACACTCTATATTGACACCATGAAGGCATTTTTTCATTTCTTCATGGAATTATTTTTGATATTGGGACACTCTGGAATTATGTGACCATTTTTATTACATTCATAACATCTAATTCCTAGTATTGGTTTCTTTTACTTCTTGTCATCATGTCATTCATACCTTTTCTTGAATAACTTATTCATATTACTCAAATGGATAAAAAATCTTCTCATCGCTTATGGAAGTGTCATCATCAATGGAATTAAAGTAAATGACCCTCTTCTCATTGAATTTTTGGTTTCCTTATCAACTTTCCATTTCATAGAAATCTCATAGGTCATGAGTGATGGTAAGTATTCTTAAACCAAATTGTTTTTTTTCATTGAATTATTTTCTTTTAATTAATTTGGGTTCCCAAGAACTAAGAAATACGCAAAGGATCATCTTAACAAGAATCTCTATTGAATTCTTGTCACCTAATTACATCCTTCCAATAAATTTTTTAGTGAAATGAGAAAAAAATTTAGTTATAGAAACCATATGATTCATAATAATTATTTAAAAATTAGGGTAGTATATATGAAGCCTAGTATCCTTTATTTTATTGGTACCCTCATGGGTAACCTGTAATAATTTCCATATTTCATGATATGTTTTACGCATAAAAACTATTTTAAATTATTATTTTTAAATATCAGTGTATTTCATTCATTATTTACCATAAATATCAAATGTTGACATGTCATCGAGGGTTAATTATTATTTTGAGTCTTTAATGGGGGTATATACATAAATTATGATTCTATACATCATATATTCTATACTCTTAACAAAAAATTAAATACCATTTTCCAATAAATGTAATTGTCTCCAATATATAATTGATCATTATGCATAGGGGAACAAGGTGGCGGACCATATTTCTTATTTGTCTACCCATGTTACAGGTACCGTTTTATTTTCACGTACAAACCCTTTGTGCATTGAGGGGGATAACCTTGTTATAGGGGATGCCCTTGGTCTTCACTATTTTAGGCCCCCTTAACCTGCCTTGTACTCTTTTTTCCCTATGCAATAAATAAACAATAATTAGTAGTAGTCATTATGCATAGAATGTACCTCGGTAGAACATTAGACATTTGATGTAGAGGCCATCTCTAGATAATCAATCCTTGAAACCTATTTATGGATTTGAAAACCAAGTTTCCCTTTAATCCAAATTAATGGCCAGAGATGAGATTGAAATAAGGGGGTGAATTGAATTTTAGAAAATTCTTAAAAATTAATCCTTAAATAAGAAGATATTAAAGGAATTAAACTAATTAACAATAAAATAAGATTTAAGAGCAGCTGAAATATAATATTAAAATAAAATAATACAAAAAATTGGTAAAGAAGTTCTGTAGTAATCTAAAATGGATCCCTATATCTAATCCCCTCAAGTAAACATGATAGGTTTTGGTTTAATACTTGGTTTCCAATGTCTATACCAAGAATCTTGAATCATTATTTTTTTCGGTTGTGGTAAGAAATGAAATACAAGATATAAACCCTCAGTTTTTAATAGTTTTACTAATAAAACCAAAAAATAGATAGCTTTCCAATGGGTGTGGTGATGAACCCAATCTTCCCAACTTTAACGACCTTACATAAAAAACTACATACATTAAGGTCCAAGAATGAACAAACCCTTTCATTTAAGGATCTTGAATGAAGAACAAGAAAAAAATATTTTCTATATGTAATCACAATAAGGCACACTCACACTACACAAGATATATATAATGTAAAAAGAGTGAGTGATGGTTCCATAATTGTAAAAGAGTGAATATAAGAGAGAAATTATACACAATTGGGAATAATGATTTATCATTATGGTAAATGATAAATCTAGGTACCCTAGAGTTGTGTATTTATAACCACACCAGGCTTTAATAATGTTTTTAAGTTTATTTGGATTTAATTGATACTTTTGAGGAAAAATTAAATCATATTGGGTACACCTAGAACAGATTGAATATAAATATATTTGGGAACAACCAGCCATCCATTGGTACCCACCAGGTTACTGTTGGCACATACTAGTGAAAGCCTCTAAAATGGTATTCTTACTCCCCATAAGGCCTTAAAATGATCTAGAACCTTCATGATAAATTTTTAAAAATATAAATACTGAAATTCATTAAAATTAAATATTAAAAACACAAATGTTTGTTTTTAATCATTCAAAACTTCCTAAGATATGTAAATACACAACAGTTATGTAGTAATTGAGCCCTAAGTGAGGATGATAATTAGTTGACCAGATAAGTTCTTATTGATTTGATTATTTGTTCACTAAGACATTAGTATTCACTTGTCACATTTTCATGGGAGTACATGGGTATGTTATTATTTAATAAACATGTTATGATCAACCTAATATACACATATATATAATCATTTTTAGGTTATAATGAGGGTACTGAAGATGGAGTTAGACATTTCTAGATAAGTGGTTGGTACTATTGAGTTATATTTGTAGAACTATCATTTGGAATTAATTGTGGAGATTTTTAATTATGTTTATATGATATTAAATTCATTTTTCCATAATGTGGGTTTTTTTCTTTTCTTTATGTTATAGATTCAGTTGGTGGATGATATCTTATCATATGATCCTAATTTATTATCTTATAAGGGTAATTCCTCCCTTGTGTGTGAGTTTATTTATACCCTCAATTATAGTAACCAATCCAAGGCCTACTATATGTAGGACTAGGGGGAATTTTCTCTCTTCCTTCATTACAAGTATACAAGGGGAACCTTTAGAGGGAGGGAAACTTGATAGATTGGTGTCAAAGGTGTTGGTTGGGGGATAGGATAAATCATTGGGTTAGGAAAAATGAAGATTATATGGGTTTTTTGGTCAATGGTCTTAGTGAACCTATCATGTTATGTAAGAAAAGGAGACCAACTAGCACATATACTTTTTGGGATCCCTATGATTCAATATAAGGACTATATGTCTATTAAGATTTATAGGAAATTTGATGTTTCTTGAAGGTTTGAGACCTATAAAATGTAAAATTATTCATATTATGTAAAATTTTTATAGAATGGGATTAAATAAAGTATATAAAATGAATTTAATTAAATTAACAAAACATTTATTTCTATTGGGATTAGAAAAAATATTATTCCATTTTAGTTATGTCTCTTAGATTTTTTATGATTATATTTTAGTATATTATGTTTCATAAAGATAAAACATTTTACCATCGATGGATTTATATAGCTAATTAGGATGAGTAGTAGAACATTTTTATGTGTACCTTTCTAAGGAAATATGTCAGGAAGTATGAGGGAGGCATATCTAATCTAGAGAGAGAGTGCTGGTTGGAGGAGCTCAAGATATCCAAATAACTGATTTCAGACCTGGAAGAGTATTGGATTATGATATCATCTTGTCAGATGAGGGGTTTATCACATCAGTGGTGGAAATTTTATCTCAGGGAGTAGAAGGTGGATGATGTTTCATGGGGTGACTTCAAAATGGAGTTATGGTTGGAATTACTATCATTAATTATGGAGGTATAAAAGTGATAGGATCTTCTTTCTCTTTAGTAAGGGAGTATGGATATGTGATAGAATAGAATATGATTTTAGGGTAATTTTTATTTCACCCTCAATCATTTTCCCAATAAGGAGTCTCGTGTATGATATATTGAGGAAGCATTTTTTCCATCAATCCACTATGTGGTTACTCCTTTTTTTTATTATTGATGTACACTAGTGGAAAAAATGTTTTTTACGTCAATTTTTTTTCATTTTTTATGTCTTTTTTGGGCCGACGTTATTGCAGGGGACGTTATAAATATTGTTTTTTACATCGGTTATTTTAAAAATTATGTAAAAAATAGAAATCCGAAGCCATTTTCATGTCAGTTTCTAAAAAACGGACCTGGAAAAAGATTCGTAGTCGTGATTTATTATGTTGGTTTTTAGATAACCGCCATAATATGTTGTTTATTACGTCAATTATTAAATAACTGACATAATAAACAAACCCTATGAAGCAATTTTCATGTCAGTTTTCTAATAACCGATGTAAAAAACAAGGTTATCACGTCATTTATTTTCATAACCGACGTGATAAACTAGTCTGCGAATTAGTTTTTCATGTCGGTTAAAAAATAACCGATGTAAAAACATATATACCACATCAGTTATTAAATAACCGATGTAAAAATCATCCCCATGAATTTATTACGTCGGTTATAAAATAACCGATGTAAAAAACAATTTTTTTAATAATACACTTCAACCATTACAATGTGCTTCCAAAGAGGACCTGAAACAAGCAGAAAATAGACCAAAACCACTTGACAGCCCCCACCCCCGGGACACCCCCACTCTAAAGACCCTGAAATTTCAAGGAATTTTTTTTCTTAATTATTTTGAATTTTATGAGTCCGCAGTTTCTGAAGACGCTTGATTCTGAGGCCCAGTGTGCCCAGAATCAATTTCTGAAGTTTTGTTCGGGTACGTTCAGTAAACATACATGCGGGTTTTTCTATCTTTTTAATCGGTGCTCAGAATTGAAATCTGAGGACACCGATGAACTCGCAGTGCCGATATTCACTTAAGGGGACCTTTACTGCAGTTGCGTTTTATGCAGGTTGAGAGTTAATATTTGGGGATTTAGAAATAAATAAATAAAATTTGTGGAACACAATTTTATTTTATTTATGGATGTTGGTTATTACCTCCCAAGTGGAGTTAGATGTGGGACCCACACCCACATAACCTCCCATGAGAGGATATTTGTGAGGTGGGGCCCACACAATCCCATAACCTTTCATCTCCTCTTTAACTTCCTTAAACTTCCTATTAATTCACCTTATTTAATTCTTTGACAACTACCCTCATTTAAAATGAGGAGCCTCTCCACCTCCCTCTCTCCCATTAATTTTTTCCAATGCTTGTAATTAATGGATTTATTCTTTTGAATTAATTTTAATTGACATGGCATATCTATGAAAAATATTGGGGGAAGTCTTTTATATATGTTTTTAGTTTTGGGCTCTTGTTGTGTTGGGAGTTTTTTGGGAGAGCTCTTGAGAAAAGTGTTCCTCTCTCCGACAAAGAACGCCTCTGATGAAGAACAACTTTCTTCCTCGATGAAGAACACTCCACAATTCAAAGAATGCGAAGTCTCCAACGATGCTACTTATTCGGGTGCACTTTGACATCAACGGAATCGACACCGTTCTTCTGCGATACCCGACTATCACGATGTTCGTCTTCTGCGGCTCGATGATGTGCGACATCTTTTCAAGGTAGGGGAATTATGTTCAATTTTAATTGATTAAAATTGTTCTTGTTCTTTGTTGAGAAACATGGTTCGACTTCGGCCAATTGCTACCGCCTAATGCGGAGGGTGCGGGCCGAACGCACATGGCCCGACGACCCTTCATAGACTCTTTATTTCAGATTGAGGCGTGTTGGAAGAGGCAACGATGGGAGAAGGCGGCGACCGCGCACCGGCCACATGTAGGAGAACCGCGGCCCGCAACCGCGGGCCACTCGGCCGAGGAAGAACCGGCAGGCCGAAGCCGGCCGGGCCGAAGGGAGACCGCGGCGCCACAAGGGGCGCCGCGCTGCGGAGGACTGCAACCCGCGCTCCGTGGGCCGTTTCTGCGGCGAACCGGCCGGCTCATCGACTGGCCGGGCGGATGAAGGCCACGACACCCATGGTGCCGCGCAGGAAGACCGCGGCCCGCCCATGTGGGCCACTTGCGCCAGGAAGGCTGGCCGGCTTCGGTCGGCCGGTTGGGAGGGTGGTGCCTCTCGGCGCCACCGATTCAGGAGACCCCCCCCGGACCGCTCGGCCAGTTGGGCCGAGCCGTGGCCAGCCGGGCCGGGCCGGGCCGCACCCCGCCAGGCCAGGCCGCGCCCCCTCGGTCCGGGCCGAGCGATTCACTGGGCTGGTCCGACCCTCTTCCAGGTCGGACCCGCCAAAACGGGGTTGACCCGACCAGCCAGCCCACTGGGCTTAACGGGCCAGGCCGTTTTCACTTAAAGGTGAATAACTTGAAGACCGCGCGTCCGATCAACGCACCGTCTACAGCATTGGGACCCTATCCAAGAAGCGGTACTTTTGCGACACTCTAAGTGAGTTTTGGATGACTTTGGATAATGACCATGTTTGGAACGAGCGTATTTCTAACCAGACCCCTGGAACAGAAAAGCCAATAACTCTCAGACTGGGTGTTCGATTGACGCGCCGTCTATCGCGTTGGGTTCCTTTTGAAGATACAGAACTTCGGGATACATCAAATCTAGACTTCATGATAGTTGATGTATCGACCCCTTTGCTTGAGGAGCGGACCCTCCCGGAATCGAGCATGTTGTGTGCTGGAACCCCGGAGCTGGCTGCGACTGAAATGACTACCGTACTGGAATCCTTCGTGGGTTCGACGATGACGACAACTATACTAGAATCCTCTATGGGTTCGGCAGTGACAACAACTGTATTGGAATCCTCCGTGGGTTTGGTAGTGACGAAAACTGTACTGGAATCCTCGGTGGGTTCAGTAGTGACGACAACTGTACTCGAATCCTCCGTGGGTTCGGCAGTGATGACAACTGTACTAGAATCCTACGTGGGTTCGGCAGTGACGACAACTGTACTAGAATCCTCCGTGGGTTCGGCAGGGATGAAAACTATACTAGAATCCTCCATGGGTTCGGCATCGATGACAACTATACTAGAATCCTCCGTGGGTTTAGTAGTAACGACAACTGTACTAGAATCCTACGTGGGTTCGGAAACGATGATGAATCAGTGACTACATCTGATCATTTATATCTCTATACGAAAGATATATACCTATGTGAGCTGATTCTTGACTTTCAATCATTATCATCGATGTGACTGACTTCTTTCCTGTGTAGAATGGGTTGTTCTTGGGCTCAAGAGTTGGAGCCGAACTGGGATTGATGACTTAGGTATATGTATGGGAATATACCTAAGTAGAGTTGGTTGATACTTCGTGATTGTATATTTTATTTGTTGTTTATCCTTCGTGGATTCTGGGAGAACTTCAGGGGTCTCGGGGTCCCTACTAAGTGTTGTTATACTCACCCCTGCATGGGTTATGCCCGCACTATGATGTGTTTGATGCAGATGACAGATAACACTGATCATGGTAGAGACTTGTGGAGCTGGATGGTACCCATAGGTGGACTACTTGGTGAGACGTACACGGAGCGAACTGACGAACCTGAGGTGCCGAGGAGACCATCTATACCCACCCTTCAGGTGGGATTCCCGGAGGACGACTTAGTGGTTGCTATTTTACTTTTCTGCTATTGTACTAGACTTTCAATTGTACTGTACTTTTCAGTTGGGTTTGTATTCTGGCCCATTTACCTTTCAGCACTTATTTTGTATTCAGTATTACTTTGTTCTTACTTCATCTTGCGTACTCTGTTGTGTTTTTTTACTATCATAAAGGCAATGCCTTCCCTTTTTATCAGGATTTACGCCTTTGGTGCTAGTCATCAACCCCTGGCCTATGGAAGGCGGGATTGAGGTAGTCACGGCACGGACCCCAAGGATGGGTCATGACAAATTGGTATCAGAGGAGTCGGTTCTACTACAAAACTTAGGACTCTGATCTATCTTACTGTGAAGCAATAGTGTTAAGAGTATTTAGTGTGCTTTTCAGTCTAGGGAGTCTAGTGTTGGTGTGCCGACTGACATATCCATACACCAGGACCCTGACCTCTGATTTCCGACTCAGTGCATGAAAACACTGATTGCATGTGTGTTTCCTTTGAAAAGTTTTCTTTGTGATTACTCTGTGTCAGCTCACCAGGTATACTGTTTTAACCATGGCTCACCTGTTTCTTTTCAGGATGGCCCCACAAAGGCAGCCTCCTAGGGTTCCGAGTTATGTGCGAGATGGTATCCCACCGAGCAACGAGGCCTCGGTGCAGGGTCCCATCATAGTGGAGGAACCAACGGTACCACTACCCACTGGGCCATCGATACCACAATCCCCAGCAGTAGATAGTGCACACCGCCTGAGTGCATTGCACGAGTTCCAGCAATAGAGGCCTCTGAGGTTTCGAGAAGAGACAAGTTTTCAGATGGCCAGGTGTTGGCTGGAGGTTGTAGCATGAGTTTTCCACATAGTTGGGACACCCGCTAACTTGATGGTGTACCTAGCTGTTTGTCTCTTTCAGGGAGAATCTGAGAGGTGGTGGAGCCTGATGCTCCAGTTTTATGATGAGGCGACTCTCACCCGAGGAGACTTCGAGGGTCTTTTTAGGGAAGAGTTTGTACCAGTGACTCTACGCTCTGTGCGTGCTCAGGAGCTGCTGCTCTTGCCGCAGGGATTTCCGACAGTAGCCGAGACATCAACAATAGGTAGTAGGCAGATGACACGGGGGAACAAGCAGGTTAGATCAACATTTAGAAGAGTGTGGGGGCACCCGAGGCCAAGGGATCTCCGAACTAAGAAGGGTCTATTTTTCCTGCAGGGAATAGGGTCATAGAGCACGTGACTGTCCGACTCCCCGCATAGTTGATCAGCAGGCATTGGAGGAGCCACCGAGACAGAGGCAGCGACATGATCTTGAGAAACAGCCGAGCGGTGGACGAGGCAGTGGAGCAGGTCCTTCAGCGGATGGTGATCAGAGTAACCTATCACTACCACCACCACCACCCTTAGACGATTCGCCTCGAGCTCCGGGAGCAGGTGGACAGGAGTGAAACTAGATCGAGGCATAGAGTCCTTTGTTCATGAGGCTTCTAGCTTTGTCGTTTTCGTTGTTTGTGGTTGTTTTGTGTCTTTGTACTATGAGCTGCAGTAATAAAATACACTTTTCCATGTGATGTTTAATTCCCTACCATTTTTTATGGTTGATACTGAGAGGTTCCGGTTAAAACCGTTGACTTGAACCTCACTTTCGAGATTCCTATAGGAGGAGACCCAGTGACCACACACTGCTGCTGACAGTGTGACTCGACCCTTGGAGGTGAGAGTAACAGTTGGATCTCTTGGTAGTGGCGTCGAGGACTTACGATGTCATCCATGGAATTAATTAGTACATTTCATGTCAGGATTGACTGTATTAGGCAAAGAACGTAGTTCATCCAGAGGATGAGACCCGATTTATCTTTTCGGTAAGGGAGAAATCTTAGAAGTTCTTGTAGGATGTAAGCGAAAAAGGGTGTAGTCGATTTATTTATAAATGGATAGTCACACCCATAGTTCGTTGAGAGAACAGTTTACGGTTTACTCTAATCTCAAAGTCTCAGGTGTGTCTTCTCGTAGAAGGACCTATACCTGAGACAACGGTGATGGCTTGAGTTCCTCCAGGACTATGACTTTGAGATAGTCTATACTCCTGGGAAGGGGAACATTGTAGCTGATGCTCTCAGCAGGAGATCGGGCATTAAGCTGTTAGATGAGGCGACAAAGCAGCTATCCGCATTGCAGATATCCTTTGTGGATATTTATGGAGTATCATTTCTTCAGTTTCTCATAGTCACTCCTCCACTTCTACAGCGAGTCAGGGAGGAACAACGTGGGGACATTGACTGTGAGACACGACATGCTCAGATATCCCCAGGACATGCACCTGATGGATTTTCTAAAGGAGGGGAGCACGTCATCCTCTTCAGGGGACGTACCATGGTACCAGTTGCACTACCAGAGAAGGTGAAGATCATCTAGGAGTGGATGAAAACTACACAGAGCAGACAAAAGTCTTATGCTGATAGGAGACGAAGACCACTGGAGTTCTAGGATAGCGACCACATCTTTCTACGGGTCTCCCCTCGACGTGGTCTATAGAGATTTGGCCGGGGCGACAAGTTATCTCCATGATTCATCAGACCTTTCTAGGTCCTCAGCAGAGTAGGCGAGGTGGCTTACCACCTGACCCTTCCACCTCAGTTGCACCGGGTGCATGACATCTTCCATGTATCTCAGCTGAGGAGATACGTGCATGACCCGACCCACATCATCGATCACGGGGAGCTGGACATCGATGATGGGGCGATATTTGTGGAGGTCCCAGTGGAGATCGAGGATCGAAAGGAGCATGTCCTATGTGGACGGTCGATTCCTCTGGTGCCCATTCACTGGCAGCACGGGAACCTCCAGGAGAGCACATGGGAGCGGGAGACTCAGATGCATGCTCCGTACCCCCATTTGTTTCCCTAGTGAGTGTTGTGGCTTTACGGGGATGTAAAGCCCTGAGGTGGGGGTAATTTAAAGACCCATAAATTTAAAGGATTTTTTTTCTTAATTCTTTGGAATTTTACGAGTCCACAGTTTCTGACGGTGCTTGATTCTGAGGCCCAGTGTGCCCAGAATCAATTTCTAAAGTTTTGTTCGGGTATGTTCAGTAAATGTACGTGCGAGTTTTTCTATCTTTTGAACTGGTGCTCGGAATTGAAATTCGAGGACACCAATAAACTCGCATCGCCGATATTCTCTTAAGGGGATCTTTACCGCAGTTGCGTTTTATGTGGGTTGAGAGTTAATATTTGGGGATTTAGAATAAAATAAATAAAATTTGTGGAACACAATTTTATTTTATTTATGGATGTTGGTTATTACCTCCCAAGGGGAGTTAGAGGTGGGACCCACACCCACATAACCTCCCATTAGAGGATATTTGTGAGGTGGGGACCACACGATCCCCTAACCTTTCATCTCCTCTTTAACTTCCTTAAACTCCCTATTAATTCCCCTTATTTAATTCTTTGACAACTCCCCTCATTTAATATGAGGAGCCTCACCACCTCCCTCTCTCCCATTAATTTTTGCCAACACTTGTAATTAAAGGATTGATTCTTTTGAATTAATTTTAATTGACATGGAATATCTATTAAAAATATTTGGGGAAGTATTTTATATATTTTTTAGTTTTGGGCTCTCATTGTGTTGGGAGATTTTTGGGAGAGATCTTGAGAAAAGTGTTCCTCTCTTCGACGAAGAACTCCTCTGACGAAGAACAACTTTCTTCCTCGACGAAGAACGCTCTACGATTCAAAGAACGTGAAGTCGCCAACGACGCTACTTCTTCGGGTGCACTCCGACGTCAACAGAATCGACACCGTTCTTCCGTGGCGCTCGACTACCGCGACGTTCGTCTTCCGCGACTCGACGATCTATGACATATTTTAGAGGTAGGGGAATTATGTTCAATTTTAATTGATTAAAATTGTTCTTGTTCTATGTTGAGAAACATGGTTTGACTTTGGCCAATTGCTACCACCTAACGCGGAGGGCGCGAGCCAAACGCACACGGCCCGAAGACCCTCCATAGACTCTTTATTTACGATTGAGGTGAATTGGAAGAGGCGGCGACGGGAGAAGGCGGCAGCCGCACTTCGGCTGCGTGAAGTAGAACTGTGGCCCGCAACCGCGGGCCGCTCAGCTGAGGAAGAATCGGCTAGCTGAAACCGGCTGAGCCGAAGGGAGACCGCGGCGCCACAAGGGGCACCGCGTTGCGGAGGACCACGGACCGCGCTCCGCGGGCCGCTTCGGCGGTGAACCAGCCGGCTCGTTGGTCGACCGAGCGGATGAAGGCCGCGACACCCATGGTACTGCACAGGGAGACCGCGGCCCGCCCATGCAGGCCGCTTATGCCAGGAAGGTCGGCTGGCTTTGGCTGGCCGGTTGGGAGGGCGGCACCGCTCGGTGCCGCCGGTTCGGGAGACAGGGGGGCCACACCCCCCCGGACCACTCGGCCAGTTGGGCCGAGCCGCTATAACACCCCGAGCTTCCATAGTACGCTTCTCTTTGAATAATACAGTAGCGTGTGTTGTACGCAACTTCGAGTTCTAACACACACCACGACCAATCAAAGTAGCCGTTATGAATAGCAATACCCACTTTTTGAAATTTTATAAATTTTATCTCTCAAAATGGAATTTATTTTTGGATTTATAATATCGAAATTAGCCTAGGGTGAAATTTTGGTACTTTTCGGATAACTTTCATATTTTAATGAATAGTGAAAATTACTAAATTTTAATTAAAAACAACTTTTTTAATCAAAATAATTAATAGTGATAAATTATGAATTTGAGTAGTTTTAAATAATATTTAGAATATATTTTTACCATTTAATCCAATGTTGTTCATTGGACATAATTTCACATTTAAACCGGACATAAACAAGTGTCAATATTTTGATAGTTATTGTTTCTTAAAAACACGCTTTTTCGTTTTAACAACGGGAATTAATTTTAAATTAATAAATGAAACTTCTATGTTTTGAATTTGGTAAAATAGACTTCATTATGAAATCCGGAATATCAAAATTAGCTTTGGGTAAATTTTTGGTATTTTTCTGAAAACTTTCATTTTTTCATGAATAGTGAAAAACACTGAGTTACTGTTTAAAACCAGATTTTTATTTAAATAATTATTTATATTATTTAAATTTATTTTAGGTCAAAATAGATACATAACACCTATATAAATTCAATGTAATTCATTGGAGGCGATTTATAATAATTTTAGATATATAAAAATTTTATTGAACTTTTTCACTGTCTTTTACCCACCTCCTAGGAGAATTTGTAAATTCACATAACTTAATTTTACCGCTTCTGTGAGTGGAATTTAGAAAATACGAGAGACACAGTTAATATCAAGGAGTAAAATGTGGTTCAATAAGATAAAAATAATTTTTGGTGAATAGTAACTTTTTAATTTTATTTACCACGGTAAAAAGTAAATAGGGTAATTAAGGGTAAAAATGATATTATTATTACCCTAAAACATGTCCTAATTCTATTGGATAAGTTTAATTCGACCAAAAACAACCTTAGGAATAAAATATGGCCGTTTAGGTCCACTTGGATTAGATTAGGACATTTATTATTATTTAATTCAAAGAAGAGTTAGAAGAGTTAAAATCAAAGTTTAATAACTAAAAAATTTTTAATATAGGGTTTTACATAATCTAAATTCAATTATAAATACTCATTAGAAAGCTAAAAATATTTCATACATAATGGTATTTTAATTATAATTTTTTGACATTAAATAATGAAATTTATTTATGAAACAATGATGATGCAGTAATTACCTTATTAATGAATGAATCAAATAAATGATAATATAAATATTAAAATAAATATAATTTCAAAGTTTTTTTGACATCCACGAATTTTCTAGGTGACTACGACATGTTAGGGATAATTCAATGTATCTTGTTCGAAGTAATAAAGTTGTGATGACATTCCAAAAAAACAAAATACCAAATAGTGTCAAAATTGACATAAAAGAGTTTTTAAAACAAATATTATATTATTAATTGATATTAAATTCCTAAATATATAAGGTTCTGCCAAAAGACTTGTATCATTATAGGTGTATCATTAATGGACCACTTGGGGGTCTCTTGGAGGTATATAGTAATTTTATTAACTATATAATATAAAAATACAAAGTAACATGGTAAGTGTCAAACTAATTAACCAAGAGTTAAAACTAAAATATAAGGTTAATATAATGACCCAAACCTGTCTAAAATCTATTGGTTGAAAGGATTTAGACCCATAACAACCTTAGTATTTGAGTAATCCACTTTTGAGCCATTAGAAACTTAATAAGAGTTTATTATAAATTAATACTTTAAGTTTTTCCTAAAGAGCCCCTCCTCCCCCTTATAAAAGGACCCAACTTCTATACAATTATTCACACCTTAAAAGCCTTTTGGTTCGGCCAAACCCTACCAAAATACTCTCTCAACTTCCCTCACTTCAACATAGAGGCCTTAGTTTGATCATAAAGCCAACCTAAGGAGCCATTTTGATCAAATCAAAAGGAAGAACCTGAAGAAGAGGTAATGTTTTCACCACCCTCTTTCAAGTTCCTTTCTTCTACAACTTCTTCTTTCTTTATTATTTCTATTCTAAAATAATAACTCCAGTATCTCCTATATACTGTGATGTTATTATAAATATTGTACAACCATATTGAGTATTCTATCCATCCTTTGAATGACATGTCACCATACGTGCGTACGTACGGCTTACCGTCTCCACGTCGTGGTGTAATTGTTATTCAATACATTACTATTTGGATGGGTATAATAATGATGTGTATTTGATGTAAATAATAAATATAACATTATAAGTATTCTGTATATATGATATACCATCCAATTATATATTATTTTAATATCAAAAGAATGATATTTTCGCTCGTGTGTACGTACGGATTACCGTCTCCACGACGCGATGAGATTCATTTCCAAGTTCACCATTCATCGACGATTATAAAAATATACATTACTAATAAGTATGTAATATATGACATAATAATGCTACTGGATATATATATATTTATATATATAAGGATTTATGTACTTACATATATCTTATTCCCTTACTTCCGTTCAATACTATATGAAAACAGAAACAACGTTTATGCGTATGTACGGACTACCGTCTCCATAAATGGTGTTTTCCATTTCATATATATGTCTATTATAAATATTTATATTCTAAATATATATGATATATTTATCATGTTTTATATTCTGGAAGTATTTAAATCATGATCTAAGTGATACAACCAAGAGTAACAAGTTAAAACACGTACGATAAAGAAAGTGATTATTACCCGAAATATTAATTTAACATGGAAATTATTATTAAATGGGTAATATAAAGTCATAAATGAATCATGTATGATATCATAAATATTAATATGGTTCTGGTATAATTTAATAACATACTACAATCTTCATACAGGAGGTTAAACGTACCCTCGACTAAAGGAAAGTGCAAGGTAAGAGGTTTTCATCTCACTCCTTATTCCCGTGAGATTCATGCCATATTGCCTCTATTACCTTTTGTGTGCTGTATGTATTGACCATAATTGTATTATTTGTGTAATACACTTTAATTTATGTGTATTTACATATTCATTGTATGATAGCTCTTTCATGGGTTGTATGTTTCGTAAGTTACCAAATTGGTAAGGGTTAATTCCTCAATCTCATTATTATCCGAGATTGTTTATGTGTAAGTATTTACTGGGACATTTTTATCATCCATGTCCATTTTTCATAAAAATTATTTCAAAATGAAGATTTTAAGGATTTTGAAAGGTACTCTTTATCAAGATTATAATTTCAAATGTTTTAAATATTTATCTTTCTAAATCTTTTTAATTAATGTCCATGTTTTCAAAATGATTTTAAGGATTTATTTATATGGACATGAATGTTTTGAAATAATAATTCTTTTCAAAAGTTTCAAAGTGGTATGGGACACTTTGATTCAAAAATCTCTTTAAAATTACTTCCTTTATAAATGTGTGACTTTTAAATGATTTTACAAAAATGATATTTCTCTCAAAAAGTTTTACTCATCATTTTCATCTATGTCAACATCCTTTGATGGATTTTAAGCTCATTTGAAGTTGATTTATTATACAAAAATTCCATTGAAGGTTTTGTGATATGTTTGACTGTGGATGTGTTATTTTTATACCATTCATGGTTTATGGAGAAAGTATTGACATTTCGTATGCTAGTTTTAATACGAATGTTTATGTTATGTTTAAACTTATTCATATGAGGAATGCATTGGACTTAATAAGTGACGGGTGGAGCCTGCTATAGCTCCTCGATGAATCGGTAGGTCTCATGAGACAAACTAGTGTCTTGGAAGGAGTCCTTGACAATATCTTATTTGTAGTCTTGGCACGAGGCCTTGACTACGTGGTTATGATAGTCTGGCATTATGCATTCCATCATTATGAAAGTGGTTAGTGATATTGCATGTGATTATTAGATTAGTAGAATATCCATGTGAATAAGTAAATGGAATTATTTCATTTTATTTCTGCCATATTATGCTGAAGTTCAAGTTTAAAAGGCTTTTGTTTTAGTTTTATACATTGCCTTAAATGTTTATGCTTATTTTGAAAGTTTCCACTGTATTGCTTACCCTTACTGAGCATTTGAGCTCACCCCTTTCTATGTTTTATTTTTCCCAAGATTCCAAGAAGTGTATTGTGATTGATATGCAGGGTTAATCCAAGGGAATAATGGCGTTCATAAATATTATTTATGTTGTTTTATAGGTCTTAAAGTGAAAATGTAACATTCATGTATGTAATCTATTTTTCCAAGACTGCTAAACTAATCGTTCCTTCAGGACTTGATTCCTTATAATCATGCCAATGTATTAAAATAATGCACCGACTCTCGATAACTGGGTTCAGGGCATTACAGTTGGTATCATAGGAAGTTTAGAAATAACCTTGGAAACTAGATTTAGATAAACTTTGATTAGAGCACATATCCCTAAGATAGACTTTGAGGATTAATATAGAAGAACTTCCTAGAATTTTGGTATTGTAGTGATTTTGTGAGTTTTCTGAGCAATACATCCCTGTCTGGATACGAGCAAGTAGAGGCGGCTCTGGCACAGATGTACCTAGGGGTAAAACCCGAAAACACCGCTTTGAGCTAGACTCGAACGGGAACTGG
Organism: Viscum album; assembly: GCA_963277665.1. Classification (NCBI taxonomy): domain Eukaryota; kingdom Viridiplantae; phylum Streptophyta; class Magnoliopsida; order Santalales; family Viscaceae; genus Viscum; species Viscum album. Next base: position 34,867,986 of record OY728157.1, on the reverse strand, counting down.
TGCACGACAACGGGCCTTGCAGCACTCTTGGTTACGACAATCCCGGGGGATATGCTTAGGATAATTCTTATTTTCTTTACAAACCATTATGAAGGGCTCATGAGTATATACTTACTCAAAGAAAACATTTTTATGATTATGGATTATATCCATAAACTGCTCAATTTGTGTTAGGTATTTTACAAGTTGGAATTATTCATTGCAATTCATAAACTGACCTAGTTTATGGCGCCCGATAGAAGGAATGTGAACTCCAGTAATACGTATGATCCAAAGAGTAAGAAGGATCATATCTTTCATGGTCCTAATCCAGAATTTAGAAGGGAAATAGTCTCCCACGTATTATCATCATATGAAGAAATAGTATCATGTTTTGATAAGATAAGTAAAGAATTCTCGGAGTCCAATGGCTTTGAAGGGAATCCATAGAAGAAAAGGATGGTAGAGAGAAGGAAAGATAAAGGGAAAAAGGTAAATAAGGGTTTTACCATATGTGATAACTGTGGAAAGAATCACCTTGGAAAATGCTTGAAGGGAATGGGAGTATGTTATAAGTGTGGAGAAAAAGGACACCAAGTATGTGACTGCAAGTGAAAGAAAAATGTTTCAAATATACAATGCTTCATCTGCAAGAAGTTTAGACACTACGCAAACCAATGTACTAGTCATCAGACTATGCCGCAAATGATGCTATTGGATAATAATCAAGTTATGATACTACCACAGATGAAGAGGAATGACTAGTGTTCTTATGTTGTTATTTTAGAATTATTTCATTTAAGTGTTGTATTAATGATGTTATGGAAATAAATAATGATCGTACTGCAATACTATTTCATTAAGGATTTGAGATTTTATGGTACTAAGAAAAGTGACTCTACAACGAGTTAATTTTTTGGAAATTACATGGTTGAAGGAAAGATAAACCTTAATATGGTCCTAATATTGAGGTAGTGATTTTGGAATAAGAGATGGTTGATTTTGGTAATTCAGGATGTTACGGTGTTGTAAAAGAATACATGAGGAAGGCGTTCACATGTTATTACCTGGAAAAAAGGATCCTCATTATGTTTAACTTCCTTGTAAATTTTGGACTATGAGTTTGGATAGTAGTATTTTGGATAAGTCTAAAGGTTGGAATGGATTAAGTTTGAAAGGTTATTTTTGGATTTTTATAACACGCAGACCGTGTGACAACCCATCACGTCGGACAAAGCTGCGGGAATCAAACCCACAACCATAGTGTGATTGGGATTTATCACCTACCACTGGAATACGTGAAGTCCCTAGATCATATAATGTAGTTTCTTTTTTAAAAGGGTATGATATGTGAATTATAAATTCATTATATTTGGAACCCTATACGATTAGGATAAATAGAGTATTTTTTTTGGAGTGAAAGATGAGTTTGTGGTAGAAATTTATTAATGGATAAAACTCTAATTATAAATTAAGTATATCTCCTTATGATCTTAGCCAATCTCATAAATAAATTCCCCAACATTAAGAAAAGGAACTTAGAACAAAAATGTTGTCCTAGATGGTACCTTAGATCATCACTAATTTATGGCTTTGAGATTATTGTCCTTTTCATAGCCATGTTCTCTATTACTCTCCATCAGATAATTGATGGTTAGATTTCTCTTCCATATCCATATTTTCCTACATGGAACCCTAGTATGTGTTATTTTTGGTAATCTTCATACTTACCACTCTTTATTTTAAATAGAGACCTCATTAATTCATTTTCTATGTGGGATTTAAACTAGGATATTTTGAAATTTCAAAAATGTGTTATCCTAATACCTTATGTTTTGTTGAACCGATGGTATTTTAAATCATCATAGATTGATGAATTTAAGGACCTCAATTTTAAACTTGTTTGTAATTGATGACCTCAATTACTACCTATAAATATTTATGTTTTTTCTCTAATTATATGTCTCTAATTGCCACAAATGTTCTCCTAATTGAGATCATAATTTGGTGGTGACCCTTTCATTTCTCTTTTCCTCTTATGAAGACTAAATTTTATTAACCAAATTTCCGATGTGGGTTTTCCCACAAAGATATTTTCTATTTTCAACCTTTATTTTCGAAGAACAATATCAAATTGCGAGGACAAAATTTATTGAAGGAGGGGAGAATGTAACACCCCGAGCTTCCACAGTACACTTCTCTTTGAATAATACAGTAGCGTGTGTTATACGCAACTTCGAGTTCTAACACACACCACGACCAATCAAAGTAGCCGTTATGAATAGTAATACCCACTTTTTGAAATTTTATAAATTTTATCTCTCAAAATGTACTTCATTTTTGGATTCAGAATATCGAAATTAGCCTAGGGTGAAATTTCGGTACTTTTTGGATAACTTTCATATTTTGATGAATAGTGAAAATTACTAAATTTTAATTAAAAACAACTTTTTTAATCAAAATAATTAATAGTGATAAATTATGAATTTTAGTGGTTTTAAATTATATTTAGAATATATTTTTACCATTTAATCCAATGTTGGTCATTGGACATAATTTCACATTTAAACCGAACATAAACAAGTGTCAATCTTTTGATAGTTATTGTTTCTTAAAAACACGCCTTTTGTTTTAACAATGAGAATTAATTTTAAATTAATAAATGAAACTTATATGTTTTGAATTTGGTAAAATAGACTTAATTATTGAATTTGGATTATCAAAATTAGCTTAGGGTAAATTTTTGGTATTTTTCTGAAAACTTTCATTTTTTGATGAATAGTGAAAAACACTGAGTTACTGTTTAAAACCGGATTTTTATTTAAATAATTATTTATATTATTTAAATTTATTTTAGGTCAAAATAGATACATAACACCTATATAAATTCAATGTAATTCATTGGAGGCAGTTTATAATAATTTTAGATATATAAAAATTTTATTGAACTTTTTCACTGTCTTTTACCCACCTCCTAGGAGAATTTGTAAATTCACATAAAACTTAATTTTACCGCTTCTGTGAGTGGAATTTCGAAAATCCGAGAGACATGGTTAATATCAAGGAGTAAAATGTGGTTCAATAAGATAAAAATAATTTTTGATGAATAGTAACTTTTTACTTTTATTTACCACGCTAAAAAGTAAATAGGGCAATTAAGGGTAAAAATGATATTATTATTACCCTAACACATGTCCTAATTCTATTGGATAAGTTTAATTCGACCAAAAAAGACCTTAGGAATAAAATATGACCCTTTAGGTCCACTTGGATTAGATTAGGACATTTATTATTATTTAATTCAAAGAAGAGTTAAAAGAGTTAAAATCAAAGTTTAATAACTAAAACATTTTTAATATAGGGTTATACATAAGATAAATTAGATTATAAATATTAATTAGAAAGATAAAAATATTTCCTACATAATGGTATTTTAATTATAATTTTTAGACATTAAATAATTAAATTTATTTATGAAACAATGATGATGCAGTAATTACCTTATTAATGAAAGAATCAAATAAATGGTAATATAAATATTAAAATAAATATAATTTCAAAGTTTTTATGACATACACGAATTTTATAGGTGACTATGACATGTTAGGTCTAATTCAATGTATCTTGTTCGAAGTAATAAATTTTTGATGACTTTCCAAAAAACAAAATACAAAATAGTGTCAAAATTGACATAAAAGAGTTTTTAAAACAAATATTATATTATTAATTGATATTAAATTCCTAAATATATAAGGTTCGGCCACAGGACTTTTATCATGATAGGTGTATCATTAATGGACCACTTGGGGGTATCTTGGTGGTATATAGTAAGTTTATTAACTATATAATATAAAAATACAAAGTGACATGGTAAGTGTCAAACTAATTAACCAAGAGTTAAAAATAAAAGATAAGGTTAATATAATGACCCAAACCCATCTAAAATCTATTGGTTGAAATGTTTTCGACCCATCCCCACCTTAGGATTTTAATAATCCACTTTTAATCCATTATAAACCGAATAAGAATTTATTATAAATTAATACTTTAAGTTTTTTCTAAAGAGCCCCTCCTCCCCCTTATAAAAGGACCCAACTTCTATCCAATTATTCACACCTTCAAAGCCTTTTGGTTCAGCCAAACCCTAAAAAAATACTCTCTCAACTTCCCTCACTTCAACATAGAGGCCTTATTTTGATCAGAAAGCCAACCTAAGGAGCCCTTTTGATCAAATCAAAAGGAAGAACCCGAAGAAGAGGTAATGTTTTCACCACCCTCTTTCAAGTTCCTTTCTTCTTCAACTTATTCTTTCTTTGTTATTTATATTATAAAATAATAACTCCAGTATCTACTATATATTGTGATTTTATTATAAATATGGTACAACCATATTCAGTATTCTATCCATCCTTTGAATGACATGTCACCATACGTGCGTACGTATGGCTTACCGTCTCCACGTCGTGGTGTAATTGTTATTCAATACATTATTATTTGGATGGGTATAATAATGAGGTTTATTTGATTTAAATAATAAATATAACATTATAAGGATTCTGTATATATGATATACCATCCAATTATATATTATTTTAACATCAAAAGAATGATATTTTCGCTCGTGTGTACGTACGGATTACCGTCTCCACGACGCGATGAGATTCATTTCCAAGTTCACCATTCATCGACGATTATAAAAATATATATTACTAATAAGTATGTAATATATGACATAATAATTCTACTGTAGATATATATATTTATATATATAAGGATTCATGTACTTACATATATCTTATTCACTTACTTCTGCTCAATATTATATGAAAACAGAAACAACGTTTATGCGTACGTACGGACTACCGTCTCCATAAACGGTGTTTTCCATTTCATATATATGTCTATTATACATATTTATATTCTAAATATATATGATATATTTATCATGTTTCATATTCTGTAAGTATCTAAATCATGATCTAAGTGATACAACCAAGAGTAACAAGTTAAAACACGTACGATAAAGAAAGCGATTATTACCCGAAATGTTAATTTAACATGTAAATTATTATTAAATGGGTAATATAAAGTCATAAATGAATCATTTATGATATCATAAATATTAATATGGTTCTGGTATAATTTAATAACATACTACAATCTTCATACAGGAGGTTAAACGTACCCTCGACTAAAGGAAAGTGCAAGGTAAGGGGTTTTCATCTCACTCCTTATTCCCGTGAGATTCATGCCATATTGCCACTATTACCTTTTGTGTGGGGTATGTATTGCACATAATTGTATTATTTGTGTAATAAACTTTAATTTATATTTATTTACATATTCATTGTATGATACCTCTTTCATGGGTTGTATGTTTCGTAAGTTACCAAATTGGTAAGGGTTAATTCCTTAATCTCATTATTATCTGAGATTGTTTATGTGTACGTATTTACTGGGAAATTTTTATCATCCATGTCCATTTTTCATAAAAATGATTTCAAAATGAAGATTTTAAGGATTTTTAAAGGTACTCTTTATCAATATTAGAATTTCAAATGTTTTAAACATTTATCTTTCTAAATATTTTTAATTAATGTCCATGTTTTCAAAATGATTTTAAGGATTTATTTATATAGACATGAATGTTTTGAAATGATAATTCTTTTCAAAAGTTTCAAAGTGGTATGAGACACTTTGATTCAAAAATCTCTTTTAAATTACTTTCTTTATAAATGTGTGACTTTTAAATGATTATACAAAAATGATATTTCTCTCAAAAAGTTTTACTCATCATTTTTATCTATGTCAAAATCCTTTGATGGATTTTAAGCTCATTTGAAGTCGATTTATTATACAAAACTTCCATTGACGGTTTTTTGATATGTTTGACTGTGGATGTGTTATTTTTATACCATTCATGGTTTATAGAGAAAGTATTGACATTTCGTATGCTAGTTTTAATACGAATGTTTATGTTATGTTTAAACCTATTCATATGAGGAATGTATTGGACTTAATAAGTGACCGGTGGAGCCTTCTATAGCTCCTCGATGCATCGGTAGGTCTCATGAGACAAACTAGTGTCTTGGCACGAGGCCTTGACAAGATCTTATTTGTAGTCTTGGAACGAGGCCTTGGCTACGTGGTTATGATAGTCTGACATTATGCATTCCATAGTGATATTGCATGTGATTATTCGATTAGTAGAATATCCATGTGAATAAGTAAATGGAATTATTTCATTTTATTTCTGCCATATTATGTTGAAGTTAAAGTTTAAAAGGATTTTGTTTTAGTTTTATACATTGCCTTAAATGTTTATGCTTATTTTGAAAGTTTCCGCTATATTTCTTACCCTTACTGAGCATTTGAGATCACCCCTTTCTATGTTTTATTTTTCCCAGGATTCCAAGAAGTGTATTGTGATTGATATGCAGGGTTAAGCCAAGGGAATAATGGCGTTCATAAAGATTCTTTATGTTGTTTTGTACGTCTTACAGTGAAAATGTAACATTCATGTACGTAAACTATTTTTCCAAGACTGCTAAACTAATCGTTCCTTCGGGACTTTATTCCTTGTAATCATGCCAATGTATTAAATTAATGCACCGACTCTGGGTAACTGGGGTCGGGGCGTTACAGCCACGCCCAGCCGGGCCGGGCTGCGCCCCGCCGGTATTAGGATGGTATGTCTGAGTATGATATACTATGTAATACCAAACGTAGGATTGAAATAAGAATGATATTCTCAGATACAAGAGGGGGGGGGGTGAATTGTACCTTTTAAAAATTCCTTTGGAACTTTTAAAGATGGTATGTTTAACAAGGTTAAACAAGATAATTCACAAGACCTCTATAAGTTCTAATCACTTGCTAAATTCCAGAAAAGTGATTCCGAAAATGAAACTTAACTAAAGTTTACAAAGATTAAGATTCTACCTCAAAGCGTATAAAATCTAACTATATCAGAGTATAGGAGTAAAGAAGTAAAAGATTGTTATACTTTCCTTAATAATACAAATGCAGCGGAAAAACTTGTAACAAAACAAGTAATAAGTAATAAGTCTTTTAACCCAAAGAGAAGGGTATCCAACAACCTTGGATAAAGGTCCCTTGATTTATACTTTCAAGAAAGTTTGTCTTACCCACACTAGGGTAAGCCCTCGATACGAAGATCAGAGTCTATCTTGCTATCCCCGCAAGCCCTCAACTATCAGGTAGTCGGCACCTCTGTCTTGCTCAGCAAGGAAGCCCTCAACTTCAAGGTGTTGGAACCTCTATATTCATATCCCCAGAAGCCCTCGATTGTACACAACAACAATCAGAGTTGCAAGAAGAAAATCTGCACAAGGCAAAGTTTGAACAAGCTATTCAAAATTTCTCCACCAAGCTTGAGAGTTGATAAGATCCCCTCTCTCTATAAATTACTTCAACAACATGTAAGCACATATGCCAGATTTGTGTCAAAGTTTTGTCTTCTTTTCAAATGAGCTCCTATTTATAAGAAAATCTCCAACGGTCGGCTCCCTCATCCAACGATCATATTCTTCCTTGAATTTTAGAGGGACCTATACACATGTCACTCAAACAATAATTAGTTAATAACTTAAATCACGACATCATTTTATAATAGAACAAGTGAAATCATAACTAAAACTGATATTAAGAATGGAGAAAATGAAATTTCGGAGTCTAAGTAAAAATGAATACGAAGTCTGAAGTACTAGGATATTCAGATTCTGTTTTTCTAAGGAATTCATAAAGAGAATTCGTAATCAGAATTCTTCATTAGAATTCGTAATGAGAATTCGTAATTAGGATTCATCATCAGAATTCGTAATGGGAATTTGTAATCAGAATTCATCATCAGAATTCGTAATGAGAATTCGTAATCAGAATACATCATCAGAATTCGTAATGAGAATTCGTAATCAAAATTCATCATCATAATTCGTAATGAGAATTCGTAATCAGAATTTATCATCAGAATTCATAATGAGAATTCGTAATCATAATTCATCATCAGAATTCGTAATGAGAATTCATAATCAGAATTCATCATCAGAATTTGTATTTATAACTTTATATAAGTTCATAATCAGAATTCATAGTTGAACTTCATAAAAGTTTGTAACAGGGAATTTGGAGTAGAACTTCATAAAAGTTTGTAACAGGAATTCAGATCCTAAAATAGAATGTTTCATATCTAAGTATTATATGATTCCAAGGTTTTAGATATGAATCCTATTTTTATACTTAAGAAAAATATTGATATGAACAATAAAAAACAAGCTAGGGGTAAATTTCCTTTGGCAAGGAAATTTTACTTATGGAAGTAAAACAGGGTTAAAATGAAATTTGCTTTAAGATGAGGTGTTTGTGATTTTCAAAACAAGAGGAATGATCAAGTCATAAGGAAACCTTGATGAATTATCAATCTCCCCCATATATGAAGGAATGGAAAAGTCATAAGTAAAACCTTATTGACTCAACAGCCGGGCCGGGCCACACCCTTCCGGGCTGTGCCCTGCCAGGCCGGGCCGGTCTGACCCTATGCCAGGTCGGACCCGCCAAAACCGGGTTGACCCAACCCGCCAGCCCACTGGGCTTAACGGGCCAGGCTGTTTTCATTTAAAGGTGAAAAACTTGAAGACCGCGCGTCTGATCGACGCGCCGTCTGCGGCATTGGGACCCTCGCGACGAAGATGTCCTTTTGCGATACTCTAAGTGAGTTTTGGATGACTTTGGATAATGGTCGGGTTTGGAATGAGCGTATTTCCAACCAGACCCCTGGAACGGAAAAGCCAATAACTCTCAGACCGGGCGTCTGATTGACGCGCCGTCTGTCGCGTTGGGTTCCTTTTGAAGAGACAAAACTTCAGCATACATCAAATCTAGACTTTGTGACAGTTTATGTATCGACCCCTTTGATCGAGGAATGGACCCTCCCAGAATCGAGCGTGTTGTGTGCTAGAACCCTAGAGCTGGAACCCTAGAGCTGGCTGCGACTGTAACGACTACCGTACTGGAATCCTCCGTGGGTTCAACGACAACAACAACTGTACTAGAATCCTCCGTAGGTTCAGCAGTGACGACAACTATACTGGAATCCTCTATGGGTTCAGAAGTGACGACAACTTTACTGGAATCCTCCGTGGGTTCGGCAGTGACAACAATTGTACTCGAATCCTCCATGGGTTCGACAGTGATGAAAACTGTACTAGAATCCTCTGTGGGTTCAGAAGTGACGACAACTATACTAGAATCCTCCATGGGTTCGGCAGTGATGACAACTTTACTAGAATCCTCTGTGGGTTCAGCAGGGATGACAACTATACTAGAATCCTCTATGGGTTCGGCAGCGACGACAACTATACGAGAATTCTCCGTGGGTTCGATAGTAACAACAACTGTACTAGAATCCTCCGTGGGTTCGACAACGATGATGAATCAGTGACTACATCTGATCATTTCTATCTCTATATGAAATATATATACCTATATGAGCTAAGTCTTGAATTTCAATCATTATCATCGATGTGATTGACTTCTTTCCTGTGTGGACTAGGTTGTGCTTGGGCTTGAGAGTTGGAGTCTAACTGGGATTGATGACTTAGGTATATGTATGGTCATATACCTAAGTAGAGTTGGTTGATACTTCATGATTGTATCTTTTCTTTGTGGTTTATCCTTCATGGATTCTGGGAGACCTTCGGGGGTATCGGGGTCCCTACTGAGTATTTTTATACTCACCCCTACAAGGGATATGCCCGCACTACAATGTGTTGGATGCAGACGACGGATAACACTGATCGTGGTAGAGACTTGTGGAGCTGGACGGTACCCGGAGGTGGACCACTTGGCGAGACATACACGGAGTGGATGGATGGACCCGAGGTGCCGAGGAGATCATCTGTACCCACCCTTCAGGTGGGATTACTGGAGGATGACTTAGTGGTTGCTGCTTTACTTTTCTGCTGTTGTACTAGACTTTCAGTTGTACTGCACTTTTCAGTTGGGTTTGTATTCTGGCCCATTTACCTTTCAGCACTTACTTTGTATTTAGTATTAATTTGTGCTTACTTCAGCTTGCATACTCTGTTGTGTTTGTTTACTATCATAAAGTCAATGTATTCCCTTTTTATCGGGATTTACACCTTTGGTGCTAGTCGCCAGCCCCTGGCCTATGAAAGGCGGGCTTGGGGTAGTCACGGAACAGGCCTCGAGGACGGGTCGTGACACCCACCCCTGGAAATCCCCCTACCCCCTGGACACCCCTACCCCCTGGACACCCGCCCACCCCCTAGAAACCATCCACCCCCTAAACAGCCCCCACCCCCTGGACACCCTACCCCCTTGGACAGCCCACCCCCACCCCTAGACACCCCACCCCCTGGACACCCCCACCCCTAGTCACCCACCCCCCTGAATAGCCCCTCCCACTCCTTGGACACCCCCACCCCTGGAAACCCCCCACCCCCTGTACACCCTCCCACCCACTGGACATCCCCCACCCCTAGACACCCCCACCCCCCTTGGACACCCCCACCCCCTAGACACCCTCCCACCCACATGACACCACCCACCCCACTGAACAACCCCCACCCCCTGGACACCCACCCACCCCCTAGACAGCCCCACCCACTGGACACCACCCCACCCCACTGGACAACCCCCCACCCCTGGACACCCCGAACCCCTTGGACAACCCCCACCCCTGGACACCCCACCCTTCTAGACAACCCGCCCACCCCCAGGACACCCCCACCCCCTGGACACCCTCCCACCCACTAGACACCCTCCCACCCACTAGACACCACCCCACCCCACTGGACATCCCCCACCCTCTGGACACCCCCACCCTACTAGACAGCCCCTCCCACCCCCCTGGACACCCCCAACCCTGGAAACCCCCTACCCCTAGACACCCTCCCACCCACTGGACACCCTCCCACCCACTGGACACCACCCCACCCCACTGGACAACCCCCACCCCCCATAACATCCCCCACCCCTAGACATCCCCTCCCACCCTCCTGGACACCCCCACCCCTGGAAACCCCCACCCATGGACACCCTTCCACCCACTGGACACCACCCCACCCCACTGGACAGCCCCCCCCAGACAGCCCCCACCCCCTGGACACCCTGACCCCCTTGGATAGCCCCCAACCCCTAGACATCCCCACCCCTTGGACATCCCCTCTCACCCCCTGGACACCCCCACCCCTAGACACCCCCACCCCCTGGACACCCTCCCACCCACTGGACACCACCCCACCCCATTGAACAACCCCCACCCCTGGACAGTAATGAACCAAACTTTCATTAATTAAAATTCCTCTTGATCTAATTAAATGTATTATTATGGTTATATAAAATTTTAACTTCATTGGTTTTATGTTAAGAATTATGACCGTCGCTAATATAGCTTTTGAACAGTGATCACATGATTCGTATAAATATAGGGCTTTAACAAATCCAATTTACTCAGACAAAGGAAGTGATGACCTCATCCAGTAGAATTGCCCCATATGAAGCCCATTTTTTGGAGCTCGGAAAGGAGGTGGCTTAATTGGGATTCTCTCTTGACCAATCCCAAGCTGATCTTAAACACGTTAAGCTTGAGCAGAACCGACTATAGGAGAAGTAGAAGTTAATAGAGATTACCACACGAGCGATGTTATACGATCCACCCCAAGAGTCTGTCACCATCGCACAAATTACCCTTCATTCTTATGTGGGTGTTATAAGGGGTTATGTAATAATACCCTAGAACTATGACTATGTACATTATTTTTTTTATAAAGAACATGCATTCATTTTATTATTGTTACTTTGTAAATAGTTTTTAAAAGCACAAATAGTTTTTTTAGTTAATATTCAACTAAGAAATATATTTTTATGAATTAATGGATTTTTTAATTAAATAATATTTTAATAAAATATTATTAATAAATTAATTTTTATTAAATATAAATGATCATACAATTTTTATGAATATAATTGTAATTTTTATTAAGGTTTGAAAGCTGTTTTTGTCAAAAACCCATGAATTTTCAATAAATGTCGGTTTTTATTTTAAAAGTAAAAATTCAAATATTTAGAAAATTATTTATATAAAATGAATATTATTTTTGGAATCAATACATCAAAATTATCCAATGGTGAATTTTTCATAATTTTCTGGGACAGTTGAATTTTTGGGTAAAAATTAAATACCGTTTAAATATATAATATGTTTTATGACATCATAATGACCCAATAGTGATGTAATGAAATACTATAAACATTAATTTCGGCCAATATATGTTTTACCATTAAAATAATTTGATTTTAGATTTTTTTTATTTATTTTACAAAGCTTTAGTGGACCCTCCAAGACTTATAAAACATTTTGTCTTTTTAAATTGTTTTCCTTGAGAGTGTGATTAAGATTCACATAATCAACCCTATTATTTTAAGAATTTTGTCCATTTTACTCATAAAATATTGTTTCCCACTCCACTTTTGCAAAAACCATGGGAAAAAATCATGGTATGATTTTTAGTTTTGATTAGTTTAATGTGTGGTGTCCCAAACCTAAATAATAAAAAATTCCCTCTCCTTTCCTATATAAATCCACCCAAGATCCCACTTCCTCTTCACTCAAAACCTTTTGATTTCATCCAAACTCTACCCTACTCTCTCTATAATCCTCCCAAGTTTCCCCAAGCTCCCAAAAATCCTCTCTCAAGCTTCTCCCAAACCTTTGGAAGCACACTTCCAAGTAAGGGATTTCTTCCTTTCTCATTTTTGTCCAATTTTATTTAAGTTCTTATGACATTTTTTTTCAATTAAAAATTTTGGGGTATGATTTAACACCTACCCCATACTACCCTATTTATTTTTGGATGATGGGAGACCCATTTATCTCTCATCAATTCCTCCCATGTACACCTGTTACCATGCTGAAATTCCGTGAGAGATTTCTCTCTCCTATTTTACATCCAAGTAATTCTTTTGTATTATGCATCTAAATTCCCTTACATTTATTGAGACATGTATCTATATGACCCCCTTACTTTCCATTTCATTTAAATATTACGAGACACCCCTTTCTCTCTAATAAACCATTTTTATGAGTTCTTATTTCACGCCGTTATGCTGCTGAAATTGCACTATGATTTTCCAAGCCAATGTCATTGTGTAGTGAATACCATGCCCATTTCTCCATCAAGGGTATTCAACTTTATGAACATTTAATTATTTATTATAAAGCTTCATTTATTTATTTCACATACCTTTATCATGGAATAAATTATGATGATTAATTTCATGTTGTATGATCCATGTGGCACACTTATGCATGAAATGAAATGTTTAAGAGGGGTGCGCCCTGACAGCGCTCCAATGCATTGAGTAAAGTATAATATCATGATACGTCATGTGAAATGAGTGTTGAATCATGCTAATTCAAGTGAAATGAGTGTTTACTCATGATTTATGTGAAATGAGGGTTTACTCATGCTCCACGTGCAATGAGCCTTGGCTCATGCTAATTCCATGTTAAGTGTTGTTGCCACATCTCCATGTTATGATTATCATGATTTATCATGCCTTTATGTTCATGTTTCTATTGTGATATATTGATATGTCTATTTTCTAACATGTATTGTATTCCTCATGTTATTCCATGTTTATTCCCTTACTAGGCTTTATAGATCACCCTTTTCTTATGCATGTCCTCAGGTTATCTCATGCAATGCTAAGTACGAGAGAATATAGTGGTCATGTAAAGGAAGTTTTTAATAAATATGTTGTATTTCATGTTTTAAGGTTTTATGTAATGATCCTAATCCCCAAATACACTATAATTCTATATCTTACATATTTTATAAAGTGAAGTTTTTATGTAATAAATCATGTTTAAGTGTGTAATAAAGAGTAGGATTGTCATAGTTGGCATTAGAGGATATGTTTAGTTATTTTTTTGGGATTAGGATTAAAAAACCCCAATGAAGCCTTACAGATAAGACTAAGTATAATAAAAACATACCTATGTTTTGGTGAGTATTGATTAAGTGGTTTATCAATCAAATACATCCCTATCTAGATACGAGCAGGTAGAGGCAACTTTGGCACAAATGTACCTAGGGGTGAAAACCCCGACAAGGAGTTTCAGGCTTGACTCGGGGTATCCTGGTACATGATAATAGGCCTTGATGAACTGTTGGTTACGACACTCTCGGGGGATATGAATTTTTAAATTCACAAGATTAGTATAAACCATTATTAAGGGAATAAAAAAAATTCCCCTAAGAATATATGTTAGAAAGTAGATCATGGATAACATAGATTGAAGCCTATAGATTCATAAGTTAAAAAAATAAAAGATATTTATAAGTTATATATTTTGTCCTTGTATTACCCTTTATGTGTTACCCCTAACTTTTCTTTTATTCCATCCAATGGCTGGTAATAGGAGGACTCAGGCTAACAACCGATGTGAAGACCAATGTGATGACTGTTCTAATGAGATTCCCAACCCGATAAGAGTGAGAATCACAAACTTTGTCATGATACTCTCTCAGTTAACTAAAGAATTGAATAGAAACATGGGTCAAGAGGAACGTTCAACCCCCCAGGAAATAACAAGTTGCTATCAAGAGCTTTATGAGATAAAGGCCTCCTACTTTTAATGGATCATCTGATCCCTCAATCCCCGAACAATGGATCAACTCCCTTAAAAAGATATTCTCCATCCATCAATGTTCTGAACAAGAGAAGGTTCTTCTAGATGCTTATCGTATGAAGGGTGAAGCTGATCAATGGTGGACAATGATAAAAAATACGAAGCCTGAGGAGGATATTGAGACATTGAAATAGAAGGATTTCTAGAAGATGTTTTTTGATAAATATTTTCCGTGCACCCTCCGGATTAAGATGGAAAGGGACTTCCTTTCCCTCAAGAAAAAATACGATGAATCTGTTGGAATGTATGAAGAAAACTTCACAAGGATTGCATGATATGATTCTGGCTTTGTTGTTACCCCCGAATGCAAGGTTGACCGCTTCTTTGGTGGGATGAAACCTAGCCTATGGAAAGCCTTGGCGATCCGCGACTTCGACAACTATAAGGAAATTGTCCGATGTTCCCTCAAGGTTGAAATGGAGATCGATGAATCTCAGGGGTATCATGAGGATAAAAAGCATAATATGGAATTCAATTCTGGCAGTCTGATGGATAAATTCAATGTTGCTAAGAAGATCCAGCACCCCACTTTCCAAAGGTGTGTAAAGAAGCACCCTAGAAATTGCTAGAAGGGGAAGAGGAAATGCTTTAGGTGTGGAAGAGAAGGGAACCTAACTATTAACTGCTGACAAGAAAAACCTGCAGCTACGATAGAGGATATAAATGCTCCTTTAGACTCTCAATGCGTTATTTATTGCTTCAAATACAAAGAACCAGGGCATATTTCAAATTAGTGCTCTAAGACAAGGGTTTTCAGAGGCAACCAACAACCTCCAAGACAGAAAGGGTGAGATTTTTCCATCACTACTGCTGAATTGAACCCCAAAAATGAAGTGGTGATAGGTAAAATAGTTATTCATTAAATAATAGCAAACATACTTTTTTGATTTAGGTTCTATGCATTCTTTTATATCCCAAAATTTTAGTAGAACAATCCCACCACCACCAAAAATCATGGAAGTAAATATGTTGATGAGTACAACAAATGGGGAAATCATTGCATCCCATGAATATAACTCCTACCCTATCATAATTATGGCATCCCGCCTTTTTATAACATAAACTTTCATTACATTACACAAAACTGAGGATCTTTAAGGTTTAGTGTCTTGGAAACTAGGAACATAATACATGAAAACAACATAAAACATTCTTCTTAAACACTTTAAAGGCTTATCCTTATGTTCATCCTAGGTTCATTACTGCATCTCATAACCTGGAGACATACATCAAAAGAAAGGGTGAGCAAAAGGCCCAGTAAGGGAAACAAGATGAACATTTTACATGTGAACTTGAGATACTTCAATAAGGACATGAAAATAACTTTAAGGCATGAGAAAGAAATCATGAGGCATTTCATAATAAAAATAAAATTTTTCATAACTTGAAGATGTGGCTGCAACATTTAATATTGAAAATCATTTCGTTTCACCAAGGTCCATCCCCAAGGTGTCATTAAAAATTACCAAGGTTATTCACCAAGGCGTCGTTAAAAATGGTCATCTCTAGAGATTAAGTCTTTACCCAATGCATTGGAGCGCTATCAGGGCGCACCCTTAAATTTGCCTTTATTATCATGTGAGCCACATATATCATCATCAAACATTTCATAAAGAACCCATGTAGCACAAAATAAATGGGTTTCATTTCGTAATCATAACGTTTTAAAAACTGCTTTAAAGACATGATCTTTACATCACTTTAAAACCCACAGAAAAGGAAGGTGGGTCTCATGTATGTAAATATCATAATTTAAAATAGAACATTTTGGTATATATGTGAATACCCCTTTAGAAGAAAGAGATTTGAGTATTCACTTAATAATATAAAAGAACTTTAGAAACAGAGAGAGACATTTTGAGATGGAAATTCTGCAGCATAACGGCTATGTTACGAGGTTTTAGAAGACATTAAAAAGAGAGGGAAAATGGGTCAAACATTCATAAATGACCCATAAAACAGTAGATGGACAGAATAAGAAGGATACATGATCATGGTAATGAAATTTCAAGGACATACCATTTGAAATGAAAAACATGGAAGAAAAACAAAAATTAGATTTCTCTTATGAAAGTTCAGCAGCCTAACGACGTTACTTAAACTTCAAACACAATGATTTGAAAAGATAAAATAGGGTCTCTCATCATGTGAACATAAGAGTTCAGTATGATAGATATATAGATAATGCCCCAACATAATTAAAAAGGAACTTGAAAGACTTTACATGAAAGTAGAACTTTGAAAAGAATGAGAAGGGTGAAAGAATCCCCTAAAAATTCGGCAGCCTAACGGCGCCACTTAAAACTTCAAAATACTGAATTGAAGAGATCAAATGGGGTATCTCATCATATGAACATAAGAGTATAGTATGATAGATATAGAGATCATACCCCAACATAAAAAAGGAACTTGAAGGAATTGACATGAAAGTAGAACTTCAAAACGAGAAGGGTGAAGAACCACTTAAAAATTCGGCAGCCTAACGACGCCACTTAAAACTTAAAAATACTAAATTGAAAAGATAAAATGGGGTCTCTCATCATATGATCATAAAAGATCAGTATGATAAATTTAGAGATCATACCCCAACATAATAAAAAGGAACTTGAAATACTTTACATGAAAATAGATCTTGAAAAAAAGAGAAGGGAGAAAGAGTCCGTTACAAAAATTTCGGCAGCCTAACGGCGCCACTTAAAACTTCATAAAAAGAAATAATGAGAGTAAGTGGGGATCTCTAATTATATGAACATAAAAAGGGCAGTAAGAGGAGTATAAAAGAACATCCTCCAACATAAGAACATTTATAATAAAAGGAATGACATAAAGAGATTACTTGAAATGAAAGAGAGAGGTCGGATCCCTTACCTTAAAATGTGACTCTTGAAACTCGAAGTTTTGGACCTTGAGGGATTGGGGGCACCTTGGGAGGACTCCTTGGGAGGTAAGGAGGCCAGAACTTCGTTGGGGGAGAGTTGGGAGTGAAAACCAAAGGAGGAATGGGTGGGTATTTATAGGGAAAGTGAGGGGACAAGGCATTAATGGCCAAGGGACACCTCATTAGTGGTTTTGGCAAAACCATGGGCTTGCCCATGGTATTTGCCCATGGTATTGGCCACTTGGGACACCTAATACCTTATATTACTATTCAAAATTCGAACATATTGAATATATACTTAATACATCATTTAATGATGTCATTAGACACCCGTAACTTAAAAACTGTATTTTCACTATTCATCGAAAATTCAACTTTCTCATAATAATCCCAAAATTTCACCTTAACCAAATATCAACGCTCTGATTACAAATATGAACTCCATTTTATAAAAATAATTTTCTAAATATTTTTAATTTAATTTTTAAATAAACACACTATTCACCGAAAATTCATTTTTTCAGAAAAAACCCCAAAAATTACCATAGCGTAATATCAGTGCTCTGAGTTCAAAAATGAAATCCGTTTTATAAAAATATTTTTCTAAATATTTTTAATTAAATTTTTAATTAAAAAACACTATTCACCCGAAAAAACTAATACTTGAATAATAATTTATGAAACCGTTATTTAACCATTTTATTGAATCACATTACTTAATCAAGGTGCCTAGATTATATTAATACTTTCTTTAAGTAAGATTACTATTCCATTTGGTCACATTACTAATCCTAAGCGTAAAATCACTATTCATAATTTACTATTCATCAAAAATCAAGTTGATTTTATTAGACTCGAAATTTCGTAGTGAACATAATTGTAGAAGACCATTTTTTGAAAATAATTACACATTTTTATTTATTTAAGGTTTACATAAATATTTTTAAAATATCCTTTCTCTAAAATTTATCAAAAATATGCATACTATATTTATCTGGACATTTGAAAATTCATAAACTTCATCATAAGAAGAAATCCAAATTTTTATTTAAAACAAAGGATTACACAAGGCAATTACAGTCTCCTTACATAGCCCCTTATCACACCAGCATAGGACCTAAGTGTAAGGTGTGCTAAGGTGAGAGAATCCAATGGAGGCTCGACCAACATCGCGTTCTAGCTTCACACGATGAAGTTCAGCTTGGGTTTGGTCTAGAGCAAAGCCCAGTGGTGCTACCTCCTTCCCAAGTTCTGTTAGATGGGCTTCGATCGATCCAAGACTACTGGGTGAGGCCATCAAATCTTCTTTCTATATTAATTAACCAAGATTGCTTGTATTTAGAGATAGTAATAAAAACATTTAGTTTCCAGCGGTCATATTGACCAATGGTCAAATAATAGTCAAAACCCAACAGTCTCATTTTAATTATACTCATGTTATCAAATGAAACATTTTTATTGAGTATAAAAATAAAATAAAATAACACATAAAATTAGGAAATAAGATTTATTCAAAACTTCGGGTCGTTACAATCTTCCCCCCTTAAGAAATTGCGTCCTCGCAATTTTTTAAAATTGGGTTTTGAAATTTCATTGAAAGTCCCACATCGGAAAAGGAGTCTGTAAAACTATTACTTTAAAAGAAAGAAAGGGAAGTACAAAGGTCACCCGAGTTAACCCATACTAGGATTCCATGGAGGAAAACAAGGACATGGAAGAAAAACAAAGGGTCAATTTCTGGGGGAGAGTGATAGAGAACATGATTAGGAGAACGTTAACCATAAGAAAATCCCAAACTTATGATGTGTGTAAACTGTCTTTGATTACCAAGTAGGAAATGTAAACCAACAACGTTTTTGTTTCACGTTCCTTTTCATAATTTTTAGGAATTCATTTACAACATAAAACAAAAACATAAGAAAATATACCTATCTTCATGTAGAGTTTCATCCTTTAATAATTTTCTACCCAAAACTAATCTTTTCTCCAAATTATGAGCATTCAAAACTACTTGGTCTCATCAAAACACAAGAATCATCTTCATAATCCACAAAAGATTAACTATCTATTTCTTCTATCTTTAAACATTATCCCAAAAATAGAAAGGGTAAGGTAAAACAACTCTTCAAAAAGAAATAATCCCATAGGAATGGAAACTAATTTTAAATATTCAAAGTTCCATGGTACTACCCAAAGTTCATCATAGTCCATTCCATAAATAACTGTCCTTAAAAATCCTCAAAATAAACCAAACTAAGATTGAAACCGAAATACAAGAAGGATTTGATAACATAGTCTTCCAAGGTAAACTTTATCATTCATCTCCAAACAACATCAACCACTCCTAACATCTTATAAAAAGTAACTAACCTAAACATATTTACCCCAAGATAGGTTAATAATTTCCATAAGTAACCTAAATTACTATAATTCCACCTTAAATTCATCGATTCTTAAAAATATGAGTCAACCCTACTCTTCAATGAAAATACCGCAGTAATCTATTTACCTCGATCATATAGGGTCCCCAAAATAGTGAACATCTTCCAAAATAATAATCATATTTTAATCCCCTAATCATCCCTGTCATATTAATATGACAATCGTCGCATTTCCTATCACATTGGTTGTTTGGACATGTTCTTCCATTTCCCACCATTAACTATGAAGAGAAAACATAATTAGGGGCTTAAGTACTTAGCCAATAATCATGAAAAGGAACTGAAAGCATATATGGATAACTTGTAGAAGAAAAGTATACCCTAACTTGTGATCCCCTAGGTTCCCATATAGGTTATCCATGATCATATATTCTTATGTGAATCTTTATTTTATTTTATCTTTGTTCCTTTAACAATGGTTCATACTAAGCTTATGAATTTACCAAAGCATATCCCCCGGGAGTGTCGTAACCAAGAGTGAAGCAAGGCCCGTTGTTGTGTACCAGTTCCCGTTCGAGTCTAGCTCAAAGTGGTGTTTTTGGGTTTTACCCCTATGTACATCTATGCCAGAGCCACCTCTACCTGCTCGTATCCAGACAGAGATGTATTTGCTTGGCAACCCCTTACTCAATACTCACCAAAATACCAGGAAGATTTCCAATTTTTTTTAACTTTTCTATAGGGTTCTTCCTAGAGTTTTCATATCCTAATTTTCACAAATAACTAAACCATCCTTTGATACCAACTATGGCATCCCGCCTTTTTATAACATAAACTTTCATTACATTACACAAAACTGAGGATCTTTAAGGTTTAGTGTCTTGGAAACTAGGAACATAATACATGAAAACAACATAAAACATTCTTCTTAAACACTTGAAAGGATTATCCTTATGTTCATCCTAGGTTCATTACTGCATCTCATAACCTGGAGACATACATCAAAAGAAAGGGTGATCAAAAGGCCCAGTAAGGGAAACAAGATGAACATTTTACATGTGAACTTGAGATACTTCAATAAGGACATGAAAAGAACTTTAAGGCATGAGAAAGAAATCATGAGGCATTTCATAATAAAAATAACATTTTTCATAACTTGAAGATGTGGCTGCAACATTTAATATTGACAATCATTTCGTTTCACCAAGGTCCATCCCCAAGGCGTCATTAAAAATTACCAAGGTTATTCACCAAGGCGTCGTTAAAAATGGTCATCTCTAGAGATTAAGTCTTTACCCAATGCATTGGAGCGCTATCAGGGCACACCCTTAAATTTTCCTTTATTATCATGTGAGCCACATATATAATCATCAAACATTTCATAAAGAAACCATGTAGTACAAAATAAATGGGTTTCATTTCGTAATCATAACGTTTTAAAAACTGCTTTAAAGACATGATCTTTACATCACTTTAAAACCCACAGAAAAGGAAGGTGGGTCTCATGTATGTAAATATCATAATTTAAAATAGAAAATTTTGGTATATATGTGAATACCCCTTTAGAAGAAAGAGCTTTGAGTATTCACTTAACAATATAAAAGAACTTTAGAAATAGAGAGAGACATTTTGAGATGGAAATTCTGCAGCATAACGGCTATGTTACGAGGTTTTAGAAGACATTAAAAAGAGAGGGAAAATGGGTCAAACATTCATAAATGACCCATAAAACAGTAGATGGACAGAATAAGAAGGATACATGATCATGGTAATGAAATTTAAAGGACATACCATTTGAAATGAAAAACATGGAAGAAAGACAAAAATTAGATTTCTCTTATGAAAGTTCGGCAGCCTAACGACGTTACTTAAACTTCAAACACAATGATTTGAAAAGATCAAATAGGGTCTCTCATCATGTGAACATAAGAGTTCAGTATGATAGATATAGAGATAATTCCCCAACATAATTAAAAAGGAACTTGAAAGACTTGACATGAAAGTAGAACTTTGAAAAGAATGAGAAGGGTGAAAGAATCCCCTAAAAATTCGGCAGCCTAACGGCGCCACTTAAAACTTCAAAATAATGAATTGAAGAGATAAAATGGGGTCTCTCATCATATGAACATAAGATTCCAGTATGATAGATATAGAGATAATACCCCAACATAAAAAAGGAACTTGAAGGAATTGACATGAAAGTAGAACTTCAAAACGAGAAGGGTGAAGAACCACTTAAAAATTCGGCAGCCTAACGGCGCCACTTAAAACTTCAAAATACTGAATTGAAGAGATAAAATGGGGTCTCTCATCATATTATAATAAAAGATAAGTATGATAAATTTATAGATCATACCCCAACATAATAAAAAGGAACTTGAAATACTTTACATGAAAATAGATCTTGAAAAAAAGAGAAGGGAGAAAGAGTCCGTTACAAAAATTTCGGCAGCCTAACGGCGCCACTTAAAACTTCATAAAACGAAATAATGAGAGTAAGATGGGATCTCTCATCATATGAACATAAAAAGGGAAGTAAGAGGAGTATAAAAGAACATCCTCCAACATAAGAACATGTAGAATAAAAGGAATGACATAAAGAGATTACTTGAAATGAAAGAGAGAGGTCGGATCCCTTACCTTAAAACGTGACACTTGAAACTCAAAGTTTTGGACCTTGAGGGCTTGGGGGCACCTTTGGAGGACTCCTTGGGAGGTAAGGAGGCCAGAACTTCGTTGGGGGAGAGTTGGGAGTGAAAAACAAAGGAGGAATGAGTGGGTATTTATAGGGAAAGTGAGGGGACAAGGCATTAATGGCCAAGGGACACCTCATTAGTGGTTTTGGAAAAACCATGGGCTTGCCCATGGTATTTTCCCATGGTATTGGCCACTTGGGACACCTCATACCTTATATTACTATTCACAATTCGACCATATTGAATATATACTTAATACATCATTTAATGATGTCATTAGACACCCGTAACTTAAAAAGTGTATTTTCACTATTCATCGAAAATTCAACTTTCTCAGAATAATCCCAAAATTTCACCTTAACCAAATATTAACGCTCTGATTACAAATATGAACTCCATTTTATAAAAATAATTTTCTAAATATTTTTAATTTAATTTTTAAATAAACACACTATTCACCGAAAATTCATTTTTTCAGAAAAAACCCCAAAAATTACCATAGCGTAATATCGGTGCTCTGAGTTCAAAAATGAAATCCGTTTTATAAAAATAATTTTCTAAATATTTTTAATTAAATTTTTAATTAAAAAACACTATTCACCCGAAAAAACTAATACTTGAATAATAATTTATGAAACCGTTATTTAACCATTTTATTGAATCACATTACTTAATCAAGGTGCCTAGATTATATTAATACTTTCTTTAAGTAAGATTACTAATCAATTTGGTCACATTACTAATCCTAAGCGTAAAATCACTATTCATAATTTACTATTCATCAAAAATCAAGTTGATATTATTAGACTTGAAATTTAGTAGTGAACATAATTGTAGAAGACCATTTTTTGAAAATCATTACACATTTTTATTTATTTAAGGTTTACATAAACATTTTTAAAATATCCTTTCTCTAAAATTTATCAAAAATATGCATACTATATTTATCTGGACATTTGAAAATTCATAAACTTCATCATAAGAAGAAATCCAAATTTTTATTTAAAACAAAGGATTACACAAGGCAATTACGCTCTCCTTACATAGCCCCTTATCACACCAGCATAGGACATAAGTGTAAGGTGTGCTAAGGTGAGAGAATCCGAGGGAGGCTCGGCCAACATCGCACGAGTCGTAATTTCTATTAGTTTGAACTTCTCGCGAAGGCGATCCCGTTCTAGCTTCACACGATGAAGTTCAGCTTGGGTTTGGTCCAGAGCAAAGCCCAGTGGTGCTACCTCCTTCCCAAGTTCTGTTAGATGGGCTTCGACCGGTCCAAGACTACTGGGTGAGGCCATCAAATCTTCTTTCTATATTAATTAACCAAGATTGCTTGTATTTAGAGATAGTAATCAAAACATTTAGTTTCTAGCGGTCATATTGACCAATGGTCAAATAATAGTCAAAACCCAACAGTCTCATTTTAATTATACTCATGTTATCAAATGAAACATTTTTATTGAGTATAAAAATAAAATAAAATAACACATAAAATTAGGAAATAAGATTTATTCAAAACTTCGGGTCGTTACAATAATCGGTATATTGAACTTCCCAGATAACCTCATCATACTCCCTCTGGTGTAATTTGATGCAATTATTGACATGGATTGGATTTCCTTATATAGATCTAACATAAATTGATGTGAGAGGGAAATCACTCTCCATGTGGAGAATTGACCTCCAATTCTATACAAGTGCAAGGAGGAAGATGAATCTTATTTAGCTCCATCATCTAAAGTTTGGATATTACTGACCTATGAGCACACATATCTGGCTCATATGATTGAATCTAAGGAGGAAACCATCCTTGAAGACATTCCTATTGTGAGGGAATTCGCTGAAGTGTTTCCTGGGGAATTTTCTGGTCTTCCTCCCATAAGAGATGTTGAATTCTCAATTGATCTTATACCTGGGGTGTTTCCAATATCCAAGACTCCATATAGAATGGATATTGTGGGACTTGAGGAGCTAAAGAAACAACTACAAGATAATCTGGATAAAGGGTTTATATGCCCAAGTGCTTCACCATGGGGTGCACCAGTCCTCTTCATCAAGAAGAAGGATGGGTCAATGCACCTTTGCATCTATTATCGTGAGCTTAACAAAATCATGATAAAGAACAAGTATACTCTCCCATGAATTGATGATTTTTTTGATCAGCTACGTGGAGAACAATAATTCTCCAAGGTATATTTGCGGTTGGAATATTATCAAGTTAGGGTGAAGAAGGAAGATATCCCCAAGATTGATTTTTATTCAAGATACGGGCACTATGAATTCATATTAATGCCTTTCAAAATCACTAATTCTCCAATAATCTTCATGGAATTTATGAATAGAGTCTTTAGAGATTACCTCAACAAATTTTTGGTATTCTTTATAGATGATATTATAATATACTCCAAAACTAAGGAGGATAATGAGGAGAATCTAAGAACTGTACTAGAGACCTTGTGAAAGGAGAAGCTCTATGAAAAGTACAAAAAGTGTGGTTCTGGTTGAAGGAGGTCTCATTCTTGGGCCATATCATCACAAGCAATGGAATATCTATGGATCCCTCCAAGACAGATGCAATAAAGGGATGACTGAGGCCAACATCGGTAACAAATATCCATAGATTCTTAGGGTTAGTTGGATATTATCGATGATTTGTGAGAAATTTCTCACGATTGTCCAACCCTATTACCAAGATAACTCAGAAGGGAGTAAAATTTTCTTGGAGTGATGAATGTGGAGAAATCTTTAAGGAGTTGAAAAAGAGGCTTATCACTGTGCCCTTTCTCACATTACCCACAAGTGGAGAACTTTTTGTGGTATTCAGTGATGCTTCGAAGAAGGTCCTGGGCTGTGTGTTGATGAAAAATGAAAAATTCATTGCCTATGATTCAAGGCAATTGAAAGTTCATAAGCAAAATTATCCAACACATGATTTGGAGTTGGCTGTGGTGACCTTCGATTTAAAAATTTGGCGGAATTATCTCTTTGGGGATAAGTGTGAAATATATACGGACCACAAAATCCTCAAGTATATATTCACATAGAAAGAGTTAAACATGCACCAATGAAGATGGTTAGAGATGATAAAAAACTATGACTTCTCAATCCATTACCACCCTGGGAAAGTGAACAAGGTGGTAGATTATCTAAGTAGAAAGGACCCAACAATTCTATCATTGATGAGAATTGAAAAGGATCCAATCTTCTTAGATTTTATGAAGATAGACATGAGAATCATAAAGAAGGGAACATCATAAATCCTTTCACAAATGATTTCTCAACTATCTCTTTTGGAAAAATTAAAGGATTATCAAAAGGATTATGTGGGAATTTAGATGAAAGTGGAAGCTATCAGAAAAGGGAAATCCTTAGATTTCAATGTTAATGAAGAAGGAATTTTGAGATTTGGAAAAATACTATGTGTTCCATCAAGACCGGAGCTAAAGAAGGAAATTTTGGATGATGCACATAGTTTGAATTTATATATTCACTTAGAAAACACGAAGATGTATCAAAATATCAGAGAGAATTATTGGTGGGATAATATGAATAAGGAGATCGCTGAGTATACATAAAAGTGCCTGGTGTGTCAGCAAGTGAAGGCAGAGATGTAGAAGTCTAAGGGGATGATGCAACCATTGCCATACCAGCATGAAAATGGGAGAACATCACCATGGAATTTGTCACCAGACTTCTGAAGACATCCAAAGGCAACAATGCAATATGGGTTTTTGTGGATCGTCTTAAAAAGTCTACACACTTTATTGCAATTCGAGAGGATTTATCATTAGATCAAATGACACAAATATATATCAGGGAATTGGTAAGGATTAATGGAGTACCACTATCTATTGTATTTGATCGAGATCCAAGATTCACCTCTAAGTTTTGGAAGAGTCTTCAACATGCTCTGGATACTGAACTGAACTTTGGTATGACCTATCATCCTCAAACTGATGGCCAATCTGAGTGAAATATTCAGAAACTAGAAGATATGTTAAGATCATGTTATATAGACTTCAAAGGAGTGTGGGACCAACATCTTCCACTGGTTGAATTCTTCTATAATAATAGTTTCTACTCGAGAATCCGAATGGCACCTTATGAAGCCCTGTATGGGAAGAGGTGTAGAACACCTGTATGTTGGGATGAAGTTGGTGAGCATAAGCTATTAGGACAAAAAATGGTCGAAGAAATGGTGGAGAAGGTGAAAACCATTCAGTAGCATATCAAGGTGGCCCAAAACCGACAGAAGAGTTATGAGGATAACCTTTAATGATACCTTGAGTTTAAAGTTGGAGACCTGGTATTTCTATGCATATCTCCATGGAAGAAGGTCATGAGGTTTGGAAAGAAATGGAAGTTAAGTCCTAGGTACATTAGCCCCTTTGAGATTATTGATCACGTTGGGGCTGTGGCCTATCGACTAGCACTTCCACCTACCATGGACAAATTACATGATGTCTTTCATGTATCCCTCTTAAGGAAGTACATACCAGACCCTTCACATGTACTCTCTTCAGAGGTAGTACAGTTAGAGGATGATCTTTCTTATGAGAAGCAACCAGTGAAGATCTTAGATCGTAGAGGAAAAGTTCTACAAAATAAGACAATACCCCTCATAAAAGTGTTGTGGAGAAACCAAAAGTTTGAAGAAGCAACATGGGAATCAGAGGAAGTAATAAAGCAAAGTTACCCACATATTTTTAGTGTGGAAAAAGAAAATTTTGAGGGTGAAATTTCTTAAGGGGGGAAGATTGTAACGACCCAAACTTTCATTAATAAATATTTTTTGATATAATTAAATGTCTTATTATGGTTATATAAAATGTGAACTTCATTGGTTTTATGTTAAGAATTGTGACCATTGATAATATAGTCGTTTAATAGTGATCACATGATTAGTATAAATATAGGGCTTTAACAAATCCTACTCAGACAAAGGAAGCGATGAACTCATCCAGTAGACTATCCTCATAAAAGACCATTTTTTAGAGCTAATAAAGGAGGTTGTGTCATTGGGATTCGCTCTTGACCAAGACCAAGCTGAGCTTGAACACTTTAAGTTTGAGCGGAACTGACTACAAGAGAAGTGGAAGTTAATAGAGATTACTACCTCGGCGATGTTATCCGAGCCACCCAAAGAGTATGTCACCATCGTACACCTTACCCTTCATTCTTATGCTTGTGTTATAAGGGGTTATGTAAAAATACCCTAGCACTATGACTATGTACATTATTTTTGTATAAATAATGTGAATTCATTTTATTATTGTCACTTTGTAAATAGTTTTTAAAATCTCAAATAGTATTTTTAGTTAATATTAAACTAATAAATCTATTTTGATGAATTAATGGATTTTTGAATTAAATAATATTTTAACAAAATATTATTAATAAATTACTTTTTATTAAATATAAATTATTTTACAATTTTTATGAATACAATTGTAATTTTTATTAAGGTTTAAAAGATGTATTTGTCAAAACCCATGAATTTTTGATAAATGTAATTTTTTATTTTAAAAGTAAAAATTAACATATTTAAAAAATTATTTTTATAAAATGAATATTATTTTTGGAATCAGGAAGTTGAAATTATCCAATGGTGAATTTTTCATAATTTTCTGAGACTGTCAAATTTTTGGGTAAAAATTAAATACCGTTTAAATATATAATGTGTTTTATGACATAATAATGACCAAAAAGTGATTTAATGAAATACTATAAACATTATGTTCGGCCAATATATGTTTTACCATTAAAATAATGTGATTTTAGATTTGTTTGATTTATTTTACAAATCTTTAGTGGACCCTCCAAGACTTATAAAACATTTTGTCTTTTTAAATTGTTTTCCTCGAGAGTGTGACTCATCTCCACATAAGAAAACCTATTATTTTAAAAAGTTAAGCCATTGGAATCATAAAATATTTTTTTCCATTTCCCTTTGGAAAAAACCATGAGAAAAAACGGTGGTCTTGTTTGTGGTTTTGATTAGTTTAATGTGTGGTGTCCCAAACCTAAATAATAAAGAATTACCTCTCCTTTCCCACATAAACCCACCCAAGATCCCACTTCCTCTTCACTAAAAGCCTTTAGAGTTTATAAAAACTCTTATATACTCTCTCTATAATCCTCCCAAGTCACCCTAATCTCCTTATAAGCCTCTCCCAATCTTCTCCCAAGCCTTTGGAAGCACGCTTCAAAGTAAGGGATTTCTTCCTTTCTCATTTTTGTCCAATTTTCTTTAAGTTGTTATGCCCTTTTGTTTTCAATTAAAAATGTTAGGGTATGATTTAAAACCTCCACCATAATTACCTCTCTATGTTTTAATGATTGGAGACCCATTTATCTCTCATTAATGCCTCCCATGTACACCTGTTACCATGCTGAAATTCGGTGAGTGACTTCTCTCTCATCTTTTACATCCAAGTAATTATTTTGTATTATGCATCTAAATTCCATTAATTTTGTTAGAAAATGTATCTATATGAACCCCTTACTATCCATTTCATTTAAATATGATGATACACACATTTTTATCTCATAAACCATTTTTTATGAGTTTTTATTTCACGTCGTTATGCTTCTGAAATTGCACTATGATTTTCCAAGCCAATGTCATTGTGTAGGGAATACCATGACCATGTATCTAACAAGGGTATTCACCTTTATGCATATTTACTTATTGATTATAAATATTCATTTATGTATTCCACATCCTTTTATCGTGGAATAAATTATGATGATTGATTCCATATTGTATGATCCATGTGGCACACTTATGCATGAAATGAAATGTTTAAGAAGGGTGCACCTTGATAGCATTCCAATGCATTGGGTAAAGTATAGTATCATGAAAATTCATGTGAAATGAGTGATGAATCATGCTAATTCAATTGTAACTAGGGTTTACTCATGATTAATGTGCAATGAGGGTTTACTCATGCTCCATGTGCAATGAGCCTTGGCTCATGCTAATTCCATGTTAAGTGTTGTTGCCACATCTCAATGTTATGATTATCATGCTTTATCATGCCTTTATGTTCATGTTTCTCTTGTTCTCTATTGATATGTCTATTTTATAACATGTATTGTATTCCTCATGTTATTCCATGTTTATTCCCTTATTGGGATTTATAGCTCACCCTTTTCTTATGCATGTCCTCAGGTTATCCCATGCAATGCTAAGTATGAGGGAATATAGTGGCCATGTAAAAGAAGTTTTCAATAAAGATGTTGTATTTCATGTTTTAAGTTGTTATGTAATGATCCTAATCCCCCAAAACACTAGACCTCTCGATCTTCTATGTTATATCAAGTGAAGGTTTTATGTAATAAATCATGTTTAAGTGTGTAATAAAGAGCATGATTGTCATATGGATAGCCCCCACCCCCTTGGACACCCTGAACCCCTTGGACAGCCCACACCCCTTGGACACCCCACCCCCCTGGAAAGCCACTCCCACTCCCCCTGGAAACCCCAACCCCTGAAAACCCCCACCCCCTGGACACCCTCCCACCCACTGGACAACCCCCACCCCCCTGAACAACCCCCCACCCCTTGGACCCTCCCACCCCCATGTATAGACCCCTACCCTCTTGTACACCCCCACCCCCTTGGAAACCCCTACCCCTTGGACCCCCCAGATACCCCCACCCCCCATGAAACCATTACTATGCTCTGCCAAAGTATGAAACAAGCAGAAACCAGACCAAAAGAAAACCCAAACCAGACCAGAAT
Source organism: Viscum album (assembly GCA_963277665.1). Taxonomy (NCBI): domain Eukaryota; kingdom Viridiplantae; phylum Streptophyta; class Magnoliopsida; order Santalales; family Viscaceae; genus Viscum; species Viscum album. The sequence continues at coordinate 34,837,568 of OY728157.1, read as the reverse complement.
CCAAACTAGAAAAACATCAAAACTAGACCAAAACAAGAACCAGAGAAAAATTAAACATTCACATATATAACATTTAAAACTTACAATGTCAACTAAAAAAACCGAAATCCAACAAAAAAAACTACCAAATACACAATTATAATTACAATATTCAAAATTACATTTCACACTACAAACAAACTAAAATCCAATCAAACCTGTAAAATAATTTGAATATTACACTTGTAAGTGTTTGACCTCTTGAGAACTATAGGGTTGAGGATCATAAAATAGCTGAAAATTAAAATGATATTAGTTAAAATGTATAATGAATAAATCAAATGAAATATTATGGAAAAGTTTATAAGTAAATCTTACCAGGTCAAACTTCACAAGTGTTCCAGTTGTAATTATTTCATACATAAATCTTAACATATAATATTTTCATTCAAAGACACCTTTTTGTTCATGAAAATCATGTTTAAATGAGTGTCAATTAAAAATATCATTTTTATGTAATACATCTAAAAGTACAAATTATATATGGATATTTACCTTTACTTTTACATATTTGATCTTAGCACTCTTTTTATTTGTTTTTTTCCGAAAGTAGACCCATCCCCTGTTAGAAAATAATACAAATGGGATAAATTTAAAATTCATTATAATATAAACAACTATTAAGAAATTTAAACTTACTTTTCCAATATAATCTGAAAACTTTCCCGCACATCACCATGGACAGAGCATATCCAATAAAGTGTTTTCTCCCTTGGATAAAAAACAGCTAGCATCCAATGATCACTGATATAAAAGAAAATTTATGGTTAGTGGTTTTTTATGTTAAAAGATAATGAACACTTTTACAGATATATGTTTCACACCCCTCACAAAAAGGCATCATCCAACACTGCGTGATTATATTCTGTTCAAATGTTTCAGCAATATAAAGTGTTCTTTGTTCCTCATCCAATGCATGTACTTCAGGGGAAATCAATTGTGGGTCTATGAATCCATATACATCTATCCACTCATTCTTATCACACATGTTATAAATATACCTAATACCAAATAGACATAAGTATACATTTTTAATAAATATAACGTAGGGAAAGGTGTTAAGACTTACATGGAAAAAATATGCACCACATTGATGCCCAAATTATCTCTAGTAACAAGCTCCATGATATCATTTTTCAAAATCCCCACATTGATTTCATGTCCACAAAAATGAGCTTCCATTGGAAACTCATAATGATTTGCCAATAAATTTGAATATCTTGAAAATCGGTCAAGACTACTAGAATCTGTATCTAATGTCATAGCCATTTGTCTTTGTTGTTGTCTATACAATATTTATTTACCTTTGAAGTATTCCTGTAAAAATAAATAGAAAAATATATTAGTTTTCAAATGTTAAAATTTTAATAAAAAATAAAATAAAAGATATAACATATATACATCTATGGTAATGAGTCATAGAAGTATGGATGACCAAACTAAAAAGTGGCCGATACTATGTCCAACTATCTTCACCTCATCTTTAGGTAATTTTAGTCAAGATGATCTATCTATAATATCCTATACATGTAGGATCTGGGCGTAGTGGAAGCTCATGGGTGGATGTGCCCACTTGGCTTTTTTTTTTGTCATTAGTAATGATCAATCTGGGATCAATACGATGATAAACACCAGAATCCACAGATCGAATCATAGAAATAGAAAAGGAAGAAGAATAGTCCTAGAATCCACAAAGGAGGATCATCATATGTTAATTAATTTAATTAATTGAAAATAATTACCATGATGGAATTCTTTCTTCATTGATGTCTCCAGTCACGATCCGATGTGACTCATCATTGTGTCGTAGAATCCAAGTATAGGATTCCTCTAGCGGTGATCCACACATGCTCCACATATCTCTGGACGTCACCAAAGGAATATCCGGGTGCTAGCGCAGAGAAGCCTTTGCTTGCATTGTTTTCCTTAGATCACCTTGATCCGATGGAATATGATCTCTCTTGGTCTTGAGAGCATTCTTGGAGGAAGGAGTTATTTCGGTCTTGAAAGAATTATCTAGAGTTGTTGTGCACAATGATTCTCTATAGAAAAGTGTTGGGGTTGTGAGGATATTTATAATCAAGTTTGAGGTTATAGAGTTATGATAATAAATAAACATGTTACGTTTTTTATTTATTTCATTAACTCTTATTTTAAACCCCCATATCGAATGATTAATTCCTTGACATGCGCCCATGCTGATTATAATAAATATCATTTAATAAAACAATATTATTTCCTCAAAATCCTGACTGGAAAAACCACATGGTGTGTAATCATTAATACACGACATGCACTTGTTTTCCATGAAAAATACATAGCGTGTAATCATTAATACACGACGTGTACTTGTTTTCCATGAAAACTACATGACCTGTAATCATTAATACACAACGTGTTCTTATTTTTTATGAAAACTACACGGCATGTAATCATTAATACACGACATGTATATCTTGTTTTCATTTCCTTTCTTCCTCCAACATTAAAAAGATTTAGGCTTCCTTGAATAATTATTAAACCACATACGGGAATGATCTTTATTCTACTTGAGATACTTGGATACACTTAGTGTGTGACCCTCTAGGCCTCTTTCTCATTGGCATTAGGCGGGTTTGCCTAAAGTCCAAGATTACTATCTAGCAATGGGTCAAGGCACCCAAGAGAAAGAAGTTGACGCCGTATTGATGTGTCACCTAATACAAACACTTACCGTGTAATTTAATCCCTTTTTCTCAATATATCCAATCAAGATGATTGCATACTAGTGCCATCAACCCATGTGCTCTATTATTCTTTCTTTGACTTTCTAGAATTGAACTTCCCCATTCCTCACCATGGCCATGGATTTATTTAGGCTATATCAATTCCATAAAAGGGCCTAAGATATCTACTTCAATTATGGAACAGAAGGGACAAATCCTTTCTCGCATTATCTATTAATGCAGTATCACTTGTGACACACCCAACATATCCTACCTCGCTGCGAATAGTTTTTCATCACAGTTTTCTTCAATACATCTAAGTGTGCGAGTTGTAATAACCATTAATAATAATCTTAAAGTATAAGGACCAATACACACGTCTGTAGATAGGAACATCCAATAACACTATGAAATGTGGATTTCCTACTAGCGGGTCTCGTTCTCATAATATCCTCCTGGATATTACCAAGGGCACACACTATGAGAAGGCACCTCAAAGTTTTATGAGTCCTCACCCCTATTGGACTGTATTATTTGTGTCCCTAAAATAACATCATCTGATCATAGAACATATATTCAAGAATAGTGTTATGGCACTTCCGGGTTCTCATCCTAGAAGGGATCCGCTATGACTCTTTAATGCAACAACTATCCTTGGGATATTATCACATACATTTTCACGCAGAAGAATAATCAAGATGTGACAAAGTTTTAATCAATGAATAAAGTAAAAAGTAGTTGGTTCTATGCCACCAAATCCAACAGACTCCCACTTGGACTAGAGCCAACTACTAACAACCTTTAACCCGCTAGCTCTCACATGATATTCATGCTTCTGCTGAGATAGGACTTTAGTCATGGGGTCCACCACGTTCTCTTCCATGGACACTCTGCTCTTTGCAAATTCACCCCTTTGATAGAAATCCCTCAATAGGTGATACTTTCGGAGTACGTGCTTTGTCCATTAATGTGACCTTAGTTCTTTTGCAAGAGCCACCACTGTAGTATTATCACAATACAACGTGATAGGATCTTAACTTCTAGGCACCACATCAAGCTCCTGGACAAAGTTCCGAATCCAAACATCTTCCTTGGCTACATCAAAAGACGCTATATATTCGGACTCCACTGTAGAATCGATGACAACTGACTGATTTGAACTCTTCCAGCTCACAACTCCTCCATTGAGATAGAAAGCATATCAAGATTGCGACTTCAGATCATTCTAATCTATTTGAAAACCAGCATTAGCATACCCTCTGATGACACGTTCCTCTTCTCCTCCATACACCAGGAACATATCCTTAGTTCTTCTTAGATACTTAAGGATAGTCTTAAAAACAGTCCAATGTTGTTCTCCTGGATCTACTTGATATATTCCTACCATGCTCAGTGCATAGGAAAAATCAAGCCTGGTACATAGCATAGCATAAATAATGGATCCTATAGCCTAAGCGTATGTGATCTTACTCATTCTATCTTTCTCTTGTTGTGTTTGAGGACACATTTTCTTAGAAAGATGTAGGCCATGTGACACTGGAACCAATCCCCTCTTGGATTGTTCCATACTAAATCTCTTTAGTATCTGGTCAATGTATGTACCCTGAATTAATCCAAGCATCCTCCTGGATCTATCATGGATGATCTTTATCCCTATGATGTAGGCTTCTTCACCCAAGTACTTCATAGAGAAACACTTGTTCAACTAGTCCTTAACTGACTGTAAGACTAGTACATCATTTCCAATAAGCAATATTTCGTCAACATATACTACTAGGATAATGACCGCTTTCCCATTAAACCACTTATAAACACATGACTCAAATTCATTATTAATGAAACCAAATTCTTTTATGGCTTCATCAAATCAAATTTTCCATGACCTGGATGCTTTATTTAATCCATAAATGTATTTCTGCAACTTGCAAACCCGTTTGGCTTCACTTGGTGTCACAAACCCTTCTGGTTGTGTCATATAGACATCTTCCTGAAGGTTCCCATTAAGGAATGCTGTTTTGAAATCAATTTTCCAAATATCGTAGTCATGATAAGCTGCTATGGAAAGTATGATTATTATGGATTTAAACATGGAAACTGGCGATAAGGTTTCATCATAGTCAATTCCTTGATGCTGTATGAATCCTTTAGCCACTATCCTTGCTTTATAGGTTCTAACTTGACCTTCCATGTCCAGTTTTCTCTTGAATACCCATTTTCATCCAACAGACTTTACATCAACTGGCTCATCGACTAGAACCCAGACTTGGTTCTGATACATGAAATCCATCTCAGAATTCATAGCTTCTAGCCATCTTGTAGCTTCTGAGCTTTCTAATGCTTCCTTGCAGGAGATAGGTTCATCATTGTCCAACAATAATGATTCACCATCCTTGGTGACTAGGAAACCAAATCTCTCTGGTTCCCTTACCTTTATTGATCTCTTATGCAGTACTTGTGTTTCTGGAACCCTTTCCACGAGGACCTATGGAAATTTTTCTTGTACCAAATCCTGTGTATCTTGAGCATCAACTTCATCGAAGTAAATCTTTCTCCCACTATCCATTTTGAGGATGTGATCCCTCTCAAGAAATACGGCTTTTCTGGTGACAATCACTTTCTTATATTGAGGGTTATATAGGTAATATCCTTTTGTTTCCTTGGGATATCCTATAAAGATACTCCTCGTGCCTCTGGGTGCTAGTTTGTTGCCTGATAAGGCCTTAACAAATGCCTCGCATCCCCATACATGTGTATGCGACAAAATGAGTTTCTTTACATTCCATAACTTGGAGGGAATTACATTTTCCGCCTTAGTTGGTACTCGGTTTAATGTGTATGCTGAAGTTTGTAATGCATATCCCCAAAAGGATAATGAAAGATCTGCATGACTCATCATCGACCTCACCATGTCCAAAAAGGTGCAATTCCTCCTTTCACTAACACCATTCCACTGTGGTGTATAAGGAGGAGTGAGCTGAGATAGAATCCCAGACTCCCGTAGAAGATCAATGAACTCTTGGTTCAGATATCCTCCACCTCGATCCGATCAAAGTTTCTTTTACTTCTTACCAAGTTGATTGTCTACTTCATTCTTGAATTCATTAAATTTATCTAAGGATTATGACTTATACCTCATTAAGTAGACATAGACATATCTACTCAAATCATTAGTAAAAGTAATGAAGTAAGAATATCCACCTCTAGATTCTACTAAAAACGGTCCACACACATCCGTGTGCACCAATCCTAGAAGCTCTGTGGCCCTTTCACCTTGTCCACTGAAAGGTGGCTTGGTCATTTTTCCTTGTAAACAAGTGTGACATCTATCAAGTGGTTTTAGCTTAGTAGAGTCTAAATAAACATCTTGGCAGAGCTTTTTCAAGCGCTTCTCGTTTACATGACCTAGACGGTGATGCCACAACTGGGTGATGTATGAGTCATGTGAGTCTATTTCATTATCTATTTCCAATACTTGGTTTTCATAATTTAATACATACAAACCATTATTTAAATGCGCAATACCATAACATACATTATTCTTATAAAAGAGACAACCCTTATTTCTAAACTTGAAAATAAATCCATCCATATCCAAAAAAGATACAGAAATTATGTTCTTGGTAACACTAGGCACATAATAACAGTTATGTAAAACCAAAATCATCCCAGTCAGCAATGAGAGGTGGTAATCACCAATAGATAATGCAACTATCCTCGCACCATTGGAAGCTTGAAGATCCACCTCTCCTTTGGAAATCTTTCTAAATCTACTTGGTTCCTGCATTTGAATACAGATGTGAGCCCCACAAGCTATATCTAATACCCAATATGTAGAAATGGAAAGATTTTACTCGATAACGAACACACCTTTAGAATCCCCATGCTTCTGGGTTTAGTTCCTCTTCCAGTGGAATTGCTTGCCACATGAAAAACATTCCACCTCTCGTTCCTTGCCCTGCCTTTGTATCTTCCCCTTCTTGGAGGGACAACGCTCGGGGGATTTAGACCGTTTATAAGTCTTTGTCCCATTTTCCTTTTCCTTCCTTTTCTTATTCACCATAAGGACTGCAGGTTTGTCACGCCCCATGTCCTTATCTACCTGGTGAATCAAGGTCAGAAGTTCCGATAGACTCTTCTCATTACTACTCATGTTTTAGTTGACAATAAATCTTGAGAAGGTCTTGGGCAGTGATGAAAGGATGAGATCTGTACGCAACTCATCCGAGGACTTAATCCCTAAGATGTCCAAGCGTTCAATGTAGCCAATAAGCTTGACTACATGAGGCCCAACTGGTGTAAACTCTCCAAGATTAGTTGTAAACAAAGCATTGGAGATCTCATATCTCTCTTGTCTCGCCTTCTCTTGGTAGATATCCTTAAGGTGAGACATCATGCTATACACGTCCATATTTTCATGTTGTTTCAAGAGCTCATTAGATATGACCGATAGCATGAAACATTGGACATCTATGGCATCATACATATATTTCTCATAAAGAGATATTTCTTCATCATTTTCCTCTTTTCTAGGTGCAACTGGAACAAGATCTTCCATCACATACAATTTCCTTTTGTGGCGAAGTATGACGCGTAAACTCCTCTACTAATCTTGTAAATTGGTGTCAGTGAGAATATTTTACTTCTCGAGTATGATTCGCAATGATATGTTTGAAGTTATTTTTCTTTCCATTTCTACAAATTAAGAAAAGAAAAGTTTTAGTACTTTATTACAAAACTGAGACAAATAAATAAATTAATACTTATTAGTCTCCCACTATTTTATCGAAATCCAATAGCCCTCACCATTGAATTCAGAATATTCTGTTTCCTAAATATTCTAGTGGCAAGGATCTATATTTCCCTTCGCATTACCCCAAATATGGTTATTCAAGAAACTTGAAGGGTTTTAGGTATAAATTTCAAATTCTAACTACATTAACTCGCAGCTCCTTGATCTACTGAGTGGACTCCCCAATCCTGAAATACTTTTATTTTGGATTTCCTCAACCTTTGCCTCTTGGTCACACTAAGTCCTGCTGTGGCAGTCAACCCTTGATGAGAACCAAGTTAAGTCAACCCAAAATCTTGAATTATAATTCCTTGATAATTGAAAGCACCCTAACTAGGGTTGGTCAAGCACTTTGAACTATGGTTCGATTCTAACCAAGATTATGGAAGGCTATACTGGATTAATATTTCTTTGAGAGATTTTATCCTTATATGTAAATTTCCATTTTATTATCTTTGATTACATTCTTTTTATTATTAAGTGGGATATAATTAAGTGATTAACCATGTCTAAGATAACATTTACTCATAATCCGGTCTTATTTTAGTTCCATCTTGCATGATTGTTTAATTCATTAATTGTGTGATCATGACAACACACCCACAATAAATAAACCATGAAACTGACAGAAATAAAATAAATGGCATGATCATGAGCTTGTTATATTAGTTAGTTTATCTAGCAGTTGATAAACTAACCCAAGACTTAGGGGAGAAACACCTTGAACCTTTTGGGTTCATGTTTACAACTTTCCACCCGTCCACCTTTGTATCTTCTTGGATTGGTTTCACCTTGGCTCCTGACTTAAGCCACCTCCACTAGCTTGGGAGCTCCATCCATTACATATGCATTTATCTAACATGTAGGTGAGGGGTAAAAAGGGGTTTTTACATAAAAGAAACCTTGGGCATGCAGGCCCTGCATATTAATGAGGAGAAGGCTCGCAGGCCAACAAATTTAATTTAAATAAACTAATTAAAATAAACCATTCACATACAAAGTTCTTGGTCTAGCTCATTATTATCCATGTATGCAATGATATTTACGCATAAATAAAACTAGCATTCAATTCTTTAATCGTTCTTGTTTAAGATAAATCACGCTCGAATCAATTAATTATCTTTAATTAATCAATCCTTTTATCTTAAAAACCCTTGTTCTGAATTTCCTTGAGATTCTCATCCATCATAATTTTAAACAAATAAATTCATTTAAAATTATCTTTGTACATAACTTGTACCTTGGAGGCAACCCGGTGAATTCCCATTCATCACACAAATGTTAAATTAAACACATATATATAAAACATCTATCACGTGTTGTGGATCAGCTTTACGCTTTCACTATGGTACACATCTTAATGGTTTGTATAATATAATAATAAATTTTAATAAATCTGCATAATTTGGATAAGTAAACGGCGTGTAGTTCCAACTACATGGCCTTTAATTTTGTTCAGTGTCCATCTGAAGTACATCCTGGGGACATGGTGTGTTTTTTTACTTTGTAAATTTTCGGAGTACATGGTGTGTACAATTAGACACATGCCATGTAGTATCTGCATTACACGGTTTCCAGCTGGGCAAGCTGTGTACGGGGTACACGGTCCAACCCTAACCCAAAGGGACTACACGCCGTGTTCAGTTGGACCACACAACATGTAATCCAGAAGCTGTGTGCCACCTGCTCCTAGTCAACACACGGTGTAATAAATGACTAAGATAGGATACACTACACGACCTGATTTGGAAGATCAAACAATGCATTGAACCTAGACTACACTGTGTGTACTTATGAATACACGCCGTGTATTCTAGTGTTGTACGACCATGAGAATTTGGAACCTCTGGATGAGTTCCTATATTTTATTTTAATCAAAATTAAAAGAAAAATTCCTTTCTATAAGGTGAACAAGAAACGAGAGGGGAGGAACAGATCTCAAGATTCAGATTTTAAAGAATGATTAAATTGAATTAAAACAAATAAATTGTTAAATGCGTAAATCACCAATGAAAAACTAAATAATTATAATCAATGATATGACTCCCTCTGATACCACTTGTAGGATCCGGGCGCAGCGGAAGCTCGTGGGTGGATGTGACCACTTGGCTTTTTTTGTCATTAGAAATGATCAATCCAAGATCAATACGACGATAAACGCTAGACTCCATGGATCGAATCACAGAAATTGACAAGGAAGAAGAATAGTCCCAAAATCCACAAAGGAGGATCATCATATGTTGGTTATAATTAATTTAATTAATTAAAAAGAATTACCTTGATGGAATTATTTCTTCATTGATGTCTCTGGTCACGATCCTATGTGACTCATCATTGCGTCGTAGAATCCAAGTGTAGGATTCCTATAGCAGTGATCCACACGTGCTCCATGCATCTATGGACGTTGCCAAAGGAATCTCCAGGTGCTAGAGTGGAGAATCCTTTTCTTGTGTTGTCCGCCTTAGATCGCCTTGATCCGATGGAAGAGGATCTCTCTCAGTCTTGAGAGCGTTCTTGGAGGAAGGAGTTCTTTCGGTATTGAAAGAATTATCCAGAGTTGTTGTGTACAAAGATTCTCTTTAGAAAAGTGTTTGGATTGTAAGGATATTTATAATCAAGTTTGAGGTTATAGAGTTATGATAATAAATAAATACATTATGCGTTTTATTTATTTCATTGAATATTATTTAAAACCCCCATGTCGAATGATTAATTCCTTGACATATGCCCATGCTGATTATAATAAATATCATTTAATAAAACAATATTATTTTTTCAAAATACCGATTGGAAAAACTATACAGCATGTAATCATTAATACACAGTGTGTGCTTGTTTTCCATGAAAAATACATGGTGTGTAATCATTAATACACGATGTGTACTTGTTTTCCATGAAAACTACATGGCCTGTAATCATTAATACACAGCGGGTACTTGTTTTCTATGAAAACTACATAGAGTGTAATCATTAATACATGACGTGTATATCTTGTTTTCATTTCCTTTCTTCCTCCAACATTAAAACAATTTAGGCTTCCTTTAATAATTATTAAACCACGTACGGGAATAATCTTTATTCTACTTGAGATACTTGGATATACTTAGTGTGTGACCCTCTAGGCCTCTTTCTCATTGGAATTAGGTGAACTTGCCTAAAGTCCAAGATTACTGTCTAGAAAATGGGCAAGGCAACCAAGAGAAAGAATTTGACACCGCATTGACGTGTCACCTCATACGAATGCTTACTATGTAATTTAATCCCTTTGTCTCAATATATCCAATCAAGCAGATTGCATGTTAGTGCCATCAACTCATGTGCTCTATTATTCTTTCTTTGACTTTCCTGAATCGAACTTTCCCATTCCTCACCATGGCCATGTATTTATTTAGGCTACATCAATTCCATCAAAGGGCCTAAGATATCTACTTCTATTATGGAATAGAAGGGATAAATCCTTTCTCGCATTATCTATTAATGCAGTATCACTCATGATGCACCCAACGTATCCTACCTCGCTGCGAACAGTGTGCCATCACAGTTTTCATTAATACATCGAAGTGCATGAGTTGTAATACCCATTAAAAATAATCTTAAAGTCTAAGGACCAATACACACGTCTGTAGATAGGAACATCTAATGACACTATGAAATGTGGATTTCCTACTGGCGGGTCTCGTTCTCATAACATCCTCCTAGATATTACCAAGGGTGCACACCATGAGAAGGTACCTCAAAGTTTTATGAGTCCTCACCCCTAATGTCTTGTATTATTTGTGTCCCTAAAATAACATCATCCAGCCATAGAATATATATTCAAGAATAGTGTTATGACACTTCCGGGTTCTCATCATAGTAGGGATCCGCTATGACCCTTTAATGCAACAACTATCCTTGGGACATTATCACATACATTGTCACACAGAATAACAATAAAGATGTGAAAAAGTTTTCATTAATGAATAAAGTAAAAATTTGTTGGTTCTAGGACACAAACTCCAATAGTATAGTGACCCTATGATGCTCTACATCTAACTGTTGATGATGAATTGTATCTTCTATACAATATACCATCCCATATGCAACTATATGATGGTGAGGATAATAAACATACAAATCACAATAAGTAGGAATATGTGGTGGTGGAGTAGGATAAAAAATGGGGTCCACAGGCTGAGGTGGGGGAGTGGGAGCTACTGGTAGAGGTGGAGGATAAATAATGGGGTCTGTAGGGGGAGGTGGAGGAGTGAGAGCTGCAGTCTGAAATTGTATTTGCATGTATACAAACATAGAATGTACCATTCTCTAATCTTTTCCTCCATCTCCACATTAATATTATTAACTTTAGCCTATAAGGATTCTATTTTTTTTATAAACACACTCAATGGAAGAATTTTAAGAACGCAACAACACTTTTATTACTGATACACCTGTCAGATATCCTCCTACACGACGGGGGTGTTCGGGCTTTCCTAATGATGTAGATAAAATATCTTGCCTCCCAGTAGCTGTAAATACCCCTTGTGATCTCTGCTCCTCAAGAGAATCCTGTATTAATTAATTGATTTTTTTTAATAATTCAAATTATATAAATAATATAATTAACTTATATAAATAAAATAAATATCTTACAATCCTCTCAGCTACAATTCTCAATTCTTCCAAAAGATATTGTCCCTTTTTGGTCATCTGAGATCTCTTCCATTTTTCATGTCTAGAAGGAGGGGATGGAGGGGTAACCTCTCCAGAGCTTGAAGACTCAGCTGTCAGTTTTTTTAATTTTTCTGCCATTATTTGTTCTTCCAATTATGTGACCCTCCCCGAGATAAACTATGAGGGTATACATTTTTAGATTGGATATTCTGATGATATGTCCTTGTTTTCTATAAATTAAGAATAATAAATCATTAAAAATCATTAATAATATCATTTATATAAGAAAAATTATAAAATTTTACATTTCCCTTACCAAAAATGAATATTTTCTTCTACTTTCAACAAATTTCCTCCATGCATCTTCATATATGAAAGGATATATATGACATGGATTGTCATGATTCCTATGACCAAAAATGAAATCAGATGTGAGGGTTGATTTGAAATCCCTCCATCTCATGGCATCCATCGATAAACATTTCTTCCTAACTCCTCCAGTGTCAGGAATATCAAATGTCATCTGATAAAGAAGAGGTAAAACATATTATACTAGAAACATATAAAGATTAGTCAAACAATAGAAAAAAGATCTTACCAAAATCGTCTCCCACAACTGAGATATTATTGCTTTGTCCACACTTCTCTAATCATTATACAAAATGATTACTTTGCTTTTACCCAGAGTTGATACAAAACTCTTAAAATATTTTGCGTTTGGACCTCTAGGAATATAATTATCATCAAACTCAACTAGTATCCTCTGGTCCTGGCTATGAGCAAGTGATAATTTTGGTAAATGTGTGCAGCCACATTTACCAACTCCTGAACTCTTCATTGTCATTATGGAAGCACATGAAGAATATTAGGGAACATAAAGAGGAGCATGTGAATATTCCTACCCAGAGGTATGACCATGATTCCCATCTCCAGAATCATGTGGTTGATCAACTAATTGATCTGTCATTATCATTCAAATAAAAAAAGCAAACATTAATTCAAAAATATAAAAATTCAAATATTATAATACTAATGTAAACAAAAAATGGAAAACTGGACTAAGTTACGTAATAGTAAACATGGTAAATTTGGTAATCATGTTAAACAATGGTAAAGATGGTAAACCTGGTAAACATGGTAGTGTAATTTTCATTCAACAAAATCAATAAATATATAAGTTATGTAAAGTTAAACTATGGTAAAATATGGTAAACATGGTAAACATGGTAAACATGGTAAACATGGTAAAGTAATTTTCATTCAACAAAATCAACATATATATAAGTTACGTAATGGTAAACATGATAAACTAAACTAAACAAAATTAAATAAAAAAAAATTCTACTTATTTTTTAATATACATTTTAATAAAGAAAAAAATTACAATATCAAACATTTTATGAAAATAGTAAGTGTAAAAAAGAAATAAACATATGTTACCTGTAAAATTAGGAATGTACAAATGGATTTTTTTCCCAAATTCATTCATCATGATTGTTCCTTATGGAAAAAACCATGTCTTCAACATGCTCATCATTATTTTCTGCTAATCTTTCCATGGAAGTAAGGATCTTGCATAAATCAGCATCTTCATCAAGTTGATCCTCACTAACATATTGTTTTTTTATTGTAAAACGACAGATCACTACATATCCGATTGATAAACTATATAAAAAATCTATTTTTCATGTGCTACCATTATAAAAGAATCTGTTGTGTCTTCCAATCTATTAAAATTAACAACTGTCATTCCAAATTCATCGTGTCTAACACTGTTTTTACCAATAAACCATTTTCAGTTAAAAACAGGAACTTTAATTTTAAATTAATCAACCTTTCATATTTCTTCAATGACTCCATAATATGAACTTGATGCATAAATTGGGTTTTTGTCTTTAGAACTCAAAAAATGCATTGCTTCTGTAAACACCAATACACCACTATTCTAAACTGCACTTCTGTTTTCCTGAGCTTTCGTATGAAATGTATATCCATTAATGTCATACCCAGACCATGTTATCACATTTAAACTTAGACCACACACTAACCATATTAATGTCTCTGATACATCTGATCTACCAAGCAAGGTCTTTTTAAACCATGGAAAAAATGTTTTGTTGTGCTAATTCAAAATCCACATTTCTTTCTTCTTTGGATGACATTGTTTCAACTCATTAATATGCAATGTGGTATATAGTTGAGAATAATATATGTTATTCAAGATGTATAATTATACCTTATTCATCTATTCAGCTGACAACGATTTGACTTTCAATCCATGAATCCCTCGACCCTCATTATTAACTCATTTATGGCGAGATGAAGGCAAACCTATGTGCTTCTCCACAACCAAGTAGCTCGTACAAAACTACGCAACCTCCTTAGAAATATACTTTTCAACAATGGAGGCTTTAGGTTGATATATATTCTTAACACACCCCTTTGATATTTTTATATACCTTTCAAAAGGATACATCCAACGAAGATAAAATGGTCCACAAAGATTTATTTATCGAACTAGATGAACCATTAAATTCACCATTATATAAAAAAAGATGGAGTATTTCCAATTAAAAAAGTATAGAAATTGCATCCTTTTCCAAAATGTTCAAATCATTCACATCAATCAACTTATTACAAATTGAATTGAAAAAATAACACAACTTCATTATAGTATTTTTGGCACGGATGGGCAATATTCCATGCAATGAAACTGGTAGAAGTTATTGCATCATGACATGAAAATCATGAGATTTCATACCTATCAACTTCAAATAATTCAAAGAGATAAAAAAATTTACATTTGAGGAATAACCTTGAGGCACTTTGATATCATGAAGACGCTGAAAAAATCTATTTTTCTCCCTCTTGGATAATGTATAACTAGCCTGGGGAGGAAATGTTCATATTCCATTAGGAGTAGGAGCTAACTACAAACATATTCCCATTGATAGTAAGTCTAATATTGTATTCAACCCATCTTTAGTATTTCCTTTAATATCTAACAATTTTTCAATCAAACTGTCGCAGATATTGTTCTCCACATGCATGACATCAATATTATGTTTCACTTCATTATATCTCCAATATGTTAGCTCAAAAAATATTGACCTTTTCTTCCAAATATTTCTATCAATACTAAATTTATGTGTCTTTCCCAATGACACATTAAGGTTTTTCACCATCTCAAAATACACATCAGGGGATAAAGGTTTTGGAGAAATATAAAATTCTTGTGAGCCATTGAATGGATTTTTTAGTCTTCTATAAGAGTGATCCATAGGAAAAAACTTTCGATGAACCATGTATACTATTTTCCTCCCATGATGCAATTGACAATATTAAGTCTTTTTTTCGTAAATTGGACATGCTTTATGCCCCTTAACACTATATCCAGACAAATTTTCATATGCTGGGAAGTCATTTATAGTGAACATAAGAATTTCATGCAGTTGAAAATATTCCATTTTATAAGAATCATACACCCCAATACCATACTCCCATAAAAGTTTCAAATCATCAATCAATGATGACAAGAAAACATCAATATCATTTCCGGGTTGCTTCGGACCAGAGATCATTATACTCAACATGAAATATTTGCGCTTCATACAAACTTTAGGAGAGAGGTTTTAAATTACCAATAAAACAATCCATGAACTATGTGTGCTACTGAGGGTTCAGTATGGATTCATTCCATCTATTCACAACCCAAGTCTGATATTTCTAATTTCATTTCTAAATATAGGATACTACTCATCAATTTTCTTCCATTGTGGACAATCAGCTGGATGTCATATTTTTCTATCACATATCCGCTCATCAGAATTCCATATTAACCTTTTTTCATAATGTGAATTAAAAAATAAACATTTTAAACGATGAATTATAGAAATATACCAAAATACCTTGGCATAGATCTTTGTAATCTCTACATAAGCCTGTGATTTTTCTTTCAACTTATACTGTGATGTCCCACATTTAAGACACTTTGACAGAAATTCATATTCCTTCCTATATATCATACAGTCATTCGGAAAAGCATGTATTTTCTTATATCCCAATCCAATCAGGCATAATATTTTCTTGGCCTTATAATGTGAATCTGTATGATCACTATCTTTTGGAATAATGTCTTTCAACAATTGAAGTATCTCTGTAAAACTTTTTTCACTCCATCCATGTTTCACCTTCAGGTTAATCAATCTTAACATCATCGACAAAACCATAAAATCCACACAACCAGGATATAATGGTTTTTCAGTATCACCATATAGACACACAAGTGTTAGTTCTATCTCAATTTGTTCTGCTACAATATCACGAATCATTTATTCAATTCTATCAGAGTTACCATCTTGAAAATCATCATCATCAGTAGATCTGATATTGTGTCCAGTTTCACCATGCCAAATCCAAGGGTTGTAACTTAGATTAAAACCACAACAAATCAGATAATCTTTGATGTCTCTACTTTTCAGCTTCTTCATATTCAAACATTTCAGGCATGGACAGAAAAACATGTAATTTCTTAGAACATTTCGTTTAGCAAATTCCAAAAAGGCATAAACACCTTACTCATATTCATTACTCATTCGATGTGCTGTAATTCAACTTTGACTCATTATTACCTATAACAAATATGAAAATTATACATCTTGTTAAGATAATCCAATTTTATATTTATATGAATAATATCATAATTTGAAAGTAAAACAATTTTGAAATATAAAATAAATCTATGCGTATTTGAAAAATATATGCATGAAAATGATTTTAAAAAGAAAATATAGTTAGATATAATAGTTTTAAATTCATCTTGGATCCTTTCTTCTTAAGGTACACAAAGAATACATCCTGGTGCAACTGGATACCAAATTCACCCTTCTGTAAAAAAGAAATATGAAGTATAAATATTAAAATATGTATAAATTCACTACTAAAAATTACACCTATACTAATGATTTAAAACCATTGGGATATCCCCTGAAACCGTTGGTATAGAATACCCCAACAATTTCACACACTATTGGCATGATGGTCATTTCAATATCCCTATACCAAAAATTCTACAGGAACTGTTGGTATAGACTACTTGAAGTTAAAATATACCAACGGTTTCAATGAAACTGTTGGGATATATATATATATATAAAGGGGGTGTCCAAGGGGGTAGGGGGTTGTCCAATGGGGGTGGTGGGGGCTGTCCAAGGGGGTAGGGGATATCTAAGGGGGTGGGGGTGTCTAGGGGGGTGGTGGGGGGGTGTCCAAGGGGGTGGGGGGGTGTCCAGGGGGGTGGGGGAGTTGTGTCTAGGGGGTGAGGGGGCTGTACAACCCCCTACCCCATTGGAGACCACCCCCACCCCCTTGTACACCCCTTGGACACCACCACCCCTAGATAGCCCCCACCCCCTAAACAGCACCCTCACCCCTTTGGACACCCCCACCCCCTGGACACACCCCCACCCCCTGGATACCCCCTACCCCCTTGGACAACCACCCCCACCCCTGGAAACCACCCCCACCCCCTGGAAACCACCCCCACCCCCTTCCCCCTTGCACACCCCCCTAGACACCCCCACCCCCTAGACAGCCCCCTCACCCCCTGGACACCAGCCCCACCCCTGGACACACCTACCCCTTGGAAATCCCCCTCACCCCCCTAGACACCACCCACAACCCCTTGGACACCCATGGACACCACCACCCCCTTGGACAACCCCCACCCCTCTAAATAGCCCCCACCCCTGAAAATACCCCACCCCTCTGGATATCCCCCACCCCTCTGGACATCCCTTAACCCCCTGGACACCCCCATCCCCATGGACACCCCCAACCCCCTTGGACAACCCACTCACCCCCTTGGACACCACCACCTCACCCCCTAGACACCCTCACCCCCTAAACAACCCCCACCCCCTAAAAAACCCCCACCCTTTAGGACACCCCCACCCCCTTGATACCCTCAACCCTCCTTGGAAAGCCCACTCACCCCCCTAGACACCACCCCCACCCCCTGGACACCCCACCCCCTGGACACCACCCCCACCCCACCCCCTTGGACACCCCTGGACACCCCCACCCCCTAGACATCCCCTCACCCCCCTGAACACCACCCCACCCCCTGGACACCCCTACCCCTTTTGGAAAGCCCCCTCACCCTTGGAAACCACCCCCACCCCCTTGGACACCCCCTGGACACCACCACCCCCTTGGATAGCCCCCACCCCTGGACATCCCCACACCCCTCTGGATAGCCCCCCACCCCTGGACACCCTCACCCCCCTGAACACCCCCTACCCCCTTGGACAGCCCACTCTCCCCTTGGACACCACCCCCACCCCCTGGACACCCCTACCCCCTTGTACAACCCCCTCACCCCCTGAACACCACCCCCACTCCCTTGGACACCCCCAACCCCCTTGTACATCTCCCGCACCCCCCTGAACACCACCCCCACTCCTTGGACACCCACCCCCCTGAATAGCCCCACCCCCCATGGACACCCCCACCCACTTGGACAGCCCCCACCCCCTTGGACACCCCCTGTATGCGCACACACACATGATAGAACACACAAACATCGTAAAATTTCATGATATCACTTCCATGGTTTATTTTACCAGAAAATAATTTAACATTGTATAAATGAAAACTATGAAACTTACCATGATAGCAAGAAAAAAGATAGAAAAATAACATCTCAAAAAATTAGTTTAGGGCATGGAGAAAAATAAAAACTAAAACTGAGCCATGTGAGGATTACTTTAGTGTTGTGAGTTGACCTGATAAATCTGGTGATAATAAAGATAATTAATGATGTTGGAAAAATGAGTCTAGAGGGCATGAATTTGAAGAATTATTTATAGGTTTTTCACATGAGAGATACGAGTCACAGGTCGTCCGATCGAAGAAAAAAGAATGACTGAATACGGGGCATGATAAATCATTTAAAAGCTTTATCACATTGGTTATTTAATAACCAATGTGATGAACTATTTTTTTATGTTTATAACGTTGGTTATTTAATAACCAACATAGAAAATAATTTATCATGTTGGATATTTTATGACTAATATTATAAATGGCGCTTTGTCACGTTGGTTCTTTTGATAACCGACGTGATAAATTACTGAGATTTTCTTTATCACATAGGTTATTTTATAACCGACGTGATAAAGCATCCAGATTCAATATTTCACGTCAGTTATAAAATAACCGATGTGATAAATCTAATCTCAGTATTTTTTACATCGGTTATAAAATAACTGACGTAAAAAATTGATTCTCATTGATCTATCACACCAGTTATACAATAACTGATATGATAGATCGATTTTTACATCTTTTCACATCGTTTATATAGAACCGACATGAAAAATTCTGACATGTTAAATGTTTTTTCCATTAGTGGTATTTATAGGTACAAAAGAAAGTTGAGTTTATTTAGATTATTTTATCAAAAGTAGGGTTTTCATAATAGGAGATCCATAAGGGTTACTTGAAGAGTATGGTTTTTTATGGTCGAGCATAGTTTCTAGGGCCCTCAAGGTTTTTAATAGTGGGGATTTGGACATAGTAGGTTCTTTTCTAGTTTTATAGGGACATTAGTTCTAATATTTGGGGGGGGGGGATCTGGACTAGTGGTCATTGTTTATAGGGGTCATGGTCAATTTTACTATCAATTAATAGTGTTACTTATAGATCAAATTAGTGGTGGTGGTTTGGTTATATAGTATCCTCAATCACATATTCCAACAATTTTTTTAAATAGTGGGGGAATAAGGATTATGATCCATTTATAGGAGATGTGGTAGGAAGGGGAAGACCTCAGGATGTTCCCAATCACCAAGGACCCTAATTAGAGAATTTTTGTAGAGGTTTTCGATATAAGATATGTAGAGGTGCTGGGAATAGACAATTTGATGGCATAGAGAAGCCAACATTAGAGGGGTAAGAGATCTTTTGAGGTGCAATTATATTATCATCCATAGTCACATCTACATTAATTGAATTTTTAGTATCATATAAATTTTTATTTATTACCTTATATTAGGCTTTGGGGCTAGACATGGAGAGGCTTCCCATTCTCTTGATGTTGACCATTCCAATCAGAGGCCAATATACTTATTTAATGTGTGTCAAAGGTGTAAAATGATGATGGGGAAACATCAGTCCTGTGGGTATTTATTTTTTACTATAGATACAACCATATGATGTAATACTAATATTGTATTGGTTGTACACTATATGTAAAATTATCCATTTACTTTAGGGGATAGTTAATTTCTATGATGTGGATGGTCAACATGTAATTCTCATCTTAATACAAAATAAGGAAGTGATAAACCATATGTCAAGGAAATTGCACCCTCAAAAGCATAACTATGGCCAAAAATGATATATATTTGGATATAGTGGTGTTTTCCATAATGTCATGTGTATATTATATCTTCATATAATTCCTTGCAGTCTTCACTAATAACATTAGTTTATGGTGTGTTTTCCCTCATCATAACCTGAATATGAAATAATAGAGGTGGATAGAGTTTCTCCAAGACTATGAATTTTAGATATATTATATCATGGAGAAGGGTAATTTTGTGGTTAATGCATTGAGAAATAATTCATGAAAGGATATTATTCAAAAGTCTGGGTATTCTTGGAGGTGATGGAGGAGTTAGTAGCGATGCACCTTGATATATGAGAGGTTGATGGTAGATTTTAATTATTTAAAGTTATAATAGAGTCTTCTATAATTAATTACGTGGAATAGTATTAATGGGGATACCCAAAGGTGGATGTGACACCATATTGAGATTTTTAGGTTGACTCCCTTAAAGGGTGGTCAGAGGAAGACAACCATCGGTTGGTGTTTCATAGGAGGATTTTGGTCCCAATGATGATGCATTATGGAGACCTTTTTGATTTTAATAGCTCATCATATCAATGCAACATGGATTATCCAACATGTAACATTGTTTGAGTATGTACTTCAGGATTCATTTCATGGAACAAGTAGCCGAAAAGATCACTGCATGATATCTAGTTTTGTAGTATGTGAATGAAAAATACCATGTTCTGGGTGGTATGTTATTTCCCTTAGATGTCACTATGTTTAAGTGGAAATGAAACTTGATGGTATTCATCATAGGATTACCCTACGATCAGTTAAGATATATGGTATTGGTGTTATCATAAATTGGGTGATGTAGTTAGACCACTTCAATGCAAAAAGGGAGTCAAGCATAATGGATGTTTTGGGAACTAGTTTTATGGATGAGGATGTGTGTCAATGTCGAGTTCCAATGTTCATCATCAGGGACCAAGTGTCTCATTTTACCTAATGATAATTGAGAGGATTATAACATTATTTTGGTACATAGTTACTTCTTAGTACCACTTTCCACCCTTATAAATATATATATAAAGAACATACTATCCAAACAATGGAGAAAATTTTGTGGACGTATGTCTTGGGCATCGACAGATCATGGTTAAATCACTTCCTTTTTTTAAGTTTTCCTATAATAATAACTATAACGCATCCATCATTAGGGATTTATTGGAGGCATTGTATGGGAGCCTGTATCGATCCTCACTATAATGGAATAATATTAAATAATTTTCTATTATCTCTACCAATTTAGTATAGAGTATGATTTAGAATGAATAGATGTTTTGTGAGAAGATGAAGGTGGTATATGACCATCACTATTCTTATATTGATTGGAGGTGGATTACCTTGTATTTCAAAGTTGGAGACTCTTTGTTTCTAAATGTTTCCCCTCATTATGGGTAGTGGTTGTTTGGTCAGGGTAGAAAGTTGTCACCCCAATTTCTCAGACCATTCAAGGTGCTACGATTCATTTCGAAGGTGACTTATCTATTGGAGATTCCTTCACATATGGACATGATCAATGAAATATTAAATATATCTCATATGTTATAAATATAATCATGATTAAACCCATTTAATTTATCATGTATAGTTGGATATCATAGATGATTCCATGTTCATAGAATAACTAGTTGAGGACTAAGACTATTGAGAGAAAGTGTTGTGTGGACGTTCTAACCCTTTAGCTTGTGTTTTTTGGAGGTATAGTAGCTTTGTAGGGTGTACCTGGGGACATTAGAGATATATTCATGCCCCATATTTTGATTTGTTTTGGAGTTTTTGTTTTTTTTTCATTTGGGGAACTAATTATTAGGTTTTGTCTAGTTTATGAGACTCACATTTTCATTTTGTTGATCACAGTTATCTGATGGATGTTTTTGGTCCATAACGAGATCCCTAATATGTATATGAAAATATGGGTTTTCCAACCTTTCCCTTTATACTTTTTAATTTTGGGTTTATTCTATTCATATGAATGAGAATAGTTTTATTGTTATCTGATGTTGTAGAATGGATTCCTAATGAAACTCCATTTACATTTTCCCATGGTTTGGTGGTGATAAGTAGTTTAGATGTGTTCTAGAGGATAGGTAAGTGGCATGTACTTATAAAGGGTCACCAATATATGTTTTTATGAGTGGTGTAAACCAATATGGCATTGGGTTCTTGGGGGTTGTTCGTGGGGATGGTTGTGTGGATCATGTTTTCATCACAATGAGTGAAACAACCTGTCTGGTTGTGGTGTTGGGCATGAAACTTTGGTGAACACCCTACATAACTTGAGAATATTGGAAATTCTAGTGAAGGTAATGGTGTTGGGTGTGGTGTTTTATGGGTGTCCCTATGTAAAGCGGTGATCTAGTGATCACAACACCATGGTTTTGGGAATGGTGAAGATAAAATACCCACAAATTTTATGCTACATCATAGTGGATACTCATGGATTATGTCAAAGTAGAAAATATGTATTTCACCACACCATGTTTGAGACTATAGTGATAGTCAAATTAGTTTTTGAAAAAACATGAGAAATGTGGAAATGATCATGGGGGATTTGGATCTCATTTGATCAAGTGAGATTATGACACAACAAGTTGTCTCCACATTGTTACTAGGCCATTTTGGGATTCCTATATAAATAGAGGGCTTGAAATCTATTATCTCGATTCCCTTCCATTTCCTCTATGATTTTATTAACATAAAACCCCCATGGAAACCTTAATCATATCTTTTGAGTATTCTAATGTCTTAGATTATAGAGAATTGAGTAACCCTTAATCATGTTACCTTATTCTATTTATTTATCCAATTTAATCTCAATGTAAACTATGGATAACCCTTCTCTTTTGGGATGGGTTCAGATCATGTTCTCACATAATTTGATGTGGGTATATTCTATTTTTTTTAATTCAATCATGGTTGCATTTCACCCATTGATTCTTATGTTGAGAGTGTGGTTTTTCTGACCCCACCCATAGAGTCCTTCCTGTCTAGTGATAAGCCAAGTGTGAATACCCCAGGTCTACCTTCAATATGCCATAGGATGGAGATCAGTGCTGAGTAGGCATAACACTAACATGGGAGACCAAATACTAAGGTATCTGAATGCACATACACATATAAAAGGCCATATAATGTTTAAATGTAAAATACAATTGATACCAAATTCTTACATATATCTAAATCCTGCAATCAGAGTACAAAAAAATTCTGGGAATCAATATGGTCCAAATACTAGCCCACAAAAACTATAAATAAGTCCAACCAAATAGAAAGAGGGGAAAATAGTCAAATGTGACTCCTTGAATGAACCAATTTCATTCTTTCCAAAATATAAGATCTTCCTTCTCCTGGTCCATCAACAAAAATCTCAAACAATCTATTTTCTATATAAGACATGAAACATGAAGGAAAATCCCATTCATGGGTGAGTATAACAATACCTAATAGGACACCTTGAAATCACTAACCATTAATCATCAAGATTAATCAAATCACCACATGATAGGTCAATCATAATGTGATAAATACAATAAATCATCTAGATATAATCCTAGTAGCCACAAAGTCTCATGGTAAGGTCACAACCATATTTATAGCCTATGATTCCTACTTGAAGGTTTCATATAACACTCATCTAGGAGAATATTCCCCATGAGTCATATAGAACTGATGTTGTCTATACAAGATGTCATACTCATTGAGTCTCTTCATAAGAAAGTACACATAGGTATATTGAAGAGATCAATATAAATATAGGGATAACACCTAGGGCGAAAGAGGTTTACCCACAACACTATCTAGATTAACCATCTATGTAGGGGATATACGCCCATGTAACATCGATCACGAAGATTAAAAAAAACCCCACCTAGGGTAGTCCATGATAGAGGATCTCACTTTGGGCCTCCCGAAGGGATTCTTATATCTCTATCCAAGACTGAACTTCCTTAGAGGGGATTACATTCCTATCCTCAGAATGGAATTACATAATAAACCTTCGGGAAACTATTAAAGGAATGTATCATAATAAAACTTATAAATGATGAAAAAAACAAGGAATATAAGACATATTTGAATAAGTAAATGGCCAGTACTATAAGTAAACAATGTGTATCTTTGGTACTAGGTCTATCGATTTATCACGACTCATGCCCATGTCCATGCCCTTGTACACCTTGACATTCCCATGTATTTGGATTTTTTAGAGTAAATGGATTTTCCCATGTACTCTTAACATATACATGCACTCCTATAGTACATGTTGGGTATCCAATTCATGTCATACACCCTATGACACATGTCACATTCCGTGTGACACTTATATCATCACTGAAAACCTTAGTTTCATAGTTGGGATCCTACATAGTGTGTATCACTGGATTACACAGCGGGTAACCTGTGATTTTCCAAAACCTACAGATATCCATGCAGTTGTCTCATCCATTGATGTTGTGCAATATTCCCACTTCCAATATAAATGGGTATTGTGGATCACAGTGACCAAACCCCACCATCATATTCTCATTGGATTTTGTCCATCAACCTTGATCTGGAGCCGCTCTCGGCTCGCTATACCACTACCGCATTCCAAAAACCTTCTACGAGTATCACAAAATATGAACTAATCAATCATATGGGGTCTTAGTTATCTGCAATAAATTCCATTATTAATCCTCAAACCTGATTTGTGGTATCAATTCTTTGCTTTGAAAAATGGAATGATCAATTATTGATTTATAGGTAAATGTCAAACCATCGATCAAACAAACATCATTGGTGAAGCAAAAATGAATGGGGGAAGAAATACACACAACAAGAATACGAGGAATAAACCTATCCAATTTTCATGTTTCCCTAAATTCATTTTTTTAGAATAACACAAAATATATATAAATAATAAATAAAAGAAATCCTTAATCTAGGATAAATCTAACCCATACATGCAATACGCTCGATTTATGAATCATTTAGTTAGTTGGTCGATTATCATTAATCATAAGAAAAATTAAATGAGTATAAATCCAAATAAAAAAAAATTCCCTAACTCAATTTGGATCATTGGCTCACAATGAATGAATCTACATCATTTTCATTGGTGAGATCCTTAAATTCCATTTCACACCTATTGATGATCCATGATCCAATTGTTGTTCATATGAGAATTATAATCTAATTATATCTCTCAAATATCTATGGTTATGTGGCTCACCCTAGTATTTCTACATAGAATCATATTAATAAATAAAAAATAGTCCATAACTATCTTTCAAATAAAATATATAAATTGTTTTATTTATTTATTAATCTGATGGTAACTGTGCTCAACCAGAATGTAATGTGTGATCCAAGGTTATATCATTACAAGTGTAAGGACATGTTCTAAACTCCACAACAACCTTATATTTTTGATATGAGTCCTCATTTAGGAGTTATTACACTTTTTTAGGATAACTACAAATTCGTGTAATTAAAATATTTAATATATTTAAAACATCAATTTTGATCCCACTGTGATTTAGAATCATGCACCATCTCAGTGCCTGGTCTAAAAAAAATTAGTAGGTATATTAAAATAAATTACATTTAAAAAATAAATTACATTCTCCCCACCATAGATCATTATGTAATGAAAATTAAAACAAAATAATACATAAAGAGATGTTGTTATTGAGAATGCATCTGGGTATCCCACTACTAGGTACTCAACATAAGACTCCTATGCTGCCACTAGACACACACTGGATGAATTTCTATCACATTAATTATCATCTCATACTGGTCATAAATATATACTTAGTACTCCAAAAAATTATCTCCATCCTAGATGTCCATCTCAAACTAATCGATAACATGAAATAGGTCATGAACATACCTCCTGAACTTCTACACATGGAACACATCAGGTACCCAATACACTAAAGGGATAGATCCAAGTTATATTCCACCTCACTGACTCTACATAATGTCTAGAAAGGGCCAATGAATCTTGGAGGTAACATGTCACCCTGGCCGAATCTCCACAACCCACATCGAGGTATGACCCACAAGAACACATTATCTACCTCTTAAAAATACAATGTAATCCTTCAGTTTTCATAAAACTTCTTACTGCTCTCTATATCCCTCATTTGTTATTGAATTATATTCACCTTATCTATCATGGATCACACCAAATCTGGTCCCATAAGTGCTAACTCTCCTAGGTTGGTCCAATATAGCGGTGAACTGCATTGTATCATGTATAGGTCCTCGAATGGTTTCATACCTGTGGTGGAATGGTAGTTGATTTTTTATGAAAACTCCACCTTGGTTAGGTGATCATCCCAATTATGAAAAAGTACAACATGAAATCTTGTATCATGTACTCTAGGAACATAATAGACCACTTAGTCTAGCCATCAATCTGGGGGTGAAAATGAATGACCAAATTAATTGAGTCCCATTGGATTAATGAAATCCATTTCATAATCAAGATGTAAAGATATCATCACAGTTAGAAAATATCATCGAGGGAACTATATTTAGATGAACTATCTCATGAACATAAAGGTGTCCTAATGTATCTACTGAACTATAATCTTAGGTAGTTTAAGCAGACTAACTTAATAATATAGTTTACAATCACTGAGATGATATAGTTTCCTCTAAAGGTCTGTGGTAACCCCATAATGATGTCCATAGATATCCCATCCCACTTCCAATATGGAACTTTAAGGGGTTGTGCTAAACCCGATCAAACCTGGTGCTCATCTTTCACTTGTAGACAAGTAGGTTATTGAGAGAAAAACTTCTCAACTTTCTTCTCCAACATAGCCACCAAAACTAAACTTGGAGGTCATAGTACATATTTCCCACACCTGGATGTACTGACAAAGGATATGTATGCAACTCCCTGATAACATCATCCTAAAACATCACTAGTACCATATTTCATCCTATGAAAAGGATAAAGTGCTCCCCATCTTAACAAAATCCATTAGGAGCATGTCTAGTGGATATATGAGTATATAGGGTATCATAATCAGTATTTACATGTTGATAATCCCTAACACTTTATAGTAGTGGTGGGGTAACAACTTTTGAATAGAGGTAAGTTGCACCATCCCCATCCACTAAGGATACATGTGACAAGGACAACTACTCTAATTCCTTTCTCAGTAACATAAAATATGATCTCATACTTAGAGTAACTACTACCACGTTCCCCTTACCAACAATATAGAAAATCTCAATGTCATAATACTGGTGGAACTCTAGTCGTCACCTCTTTCTGAAGTTAAGATCCTTTTGATCGAAGATATACATGAGACTCTTATGGTCATAATAGATGATAAACCACTCACCCATAATGTAGTGTCAAAACATATTTAGTGAAAAGACTGCTACTACTTTCTCATTATCATAGGTCATATACTTATTCTCATTTGGTATCAACTACCTCGACCCATAAGCAATCACGACTCATCTCTACATAAAAAAAAAACCAAACCCAGTCCTTAATGAATCACATAACACTACATACTCATCACCCTCTTATGAATTTATCAATATGGGAGTGCTCATCAATCTCTTACTAAACTCATCAATAGCTCGATGAAACCCCTCTCTCCACATGAAAGGATGCCCCTTTTGGGTCAAAGATGTTAAGGGAGATGATATTCTGGTGAAATTGGGTATGAATCTATTATAATAGCTTGTCAACCCAAGGATGCTTCAGACCTCCATCACAATATTGGGGGACTCACAAGCTAACACCACCTCAAATTTTGATTCCTCTATTGCTACACTATCTTTTGAGATAACATATCATAGGAAGTGGTCCTCCTGAATCCAAAATGACACTTCAAGATAATCTTGTAAAGTTGGTTCCCTCAAAGTATGTTTAGGATCATCATCATGTGCCTTGTGTGATCCTAATTGGACACCGAGTACACTAAGATATCATCAATGAAGACTAGCACAAATCGGTCTAAGAAAGGCTAAAAGATCACTATGATTTTTTTTGGAATATACAATGTTAGACTTTATCAGTGCTATCCAAAAGCACTGATAAAGGATTCATTTATCAGCTCTTTATTTATGGTGTTGATAGAGCATAACCTTTATCAGTGCATTTTCTAGCATTAATAAAGGTACTGATCACGCGTGCAAGTCCCGCATCGAAATAAAAGATGTTTGAACGCTTCTTTATATACGATTCTACTATATCTGACCTTCAGAATCCCACTATTAGGATGAGCTCCTACAAACACTCCACACACTCAAAAGGTTCCGACCTACGTGGGCCTTGTCCCACTCTATGCTTCCTGCAGGCATGTACACTTACGAGAAAAACTTTTCATGCTTCTCGTGGCCCTACATACGACCCGACCCACCTTCCCATTCGATCTATGGTCCCTTTTTAATTAAACAATTATTAATAAATTTAATCTATATTTATAAATATTAATAAATTTTACATATTAATTATAGATATATTAATTGAAAAAATTGAAAATAAATAAATAAATAAAAATTAAAAATGAGTAAATTATAAAAAATATTAAAAAAATATTAATTAAATATTTATTAATAAAAATAAATAAATTTAATATATATGTATATATATATTACTTATAAATATTAATAAATAATATATATTAAAATAGATATATAAAGTGAACAAATTTTAATAATTTAAAAAATAAAAAATGAATAAATTTAAAAACTATTAATTTTTTTAATGAATTAATTATTAATAAAATTGAATAAATTGAATATATACATATTAGAAATGGTAATAAATAATATATATTAAATATAAATATAGAAAATGAATAATATGTAATAATTAAAAACATATTAATGTCTTATTAATTTTTAATGTTTTTATGCATAATTATCCATTAATATATCTAATATTTTTTATATTGAAATATATTCATATATATATATATATATCAACATATATAATATTTCCTAAAATATGATTTATATAATAAAAAATATTTATGCGTAAATTAAATAAGTCATATATTTAGGGAATAATTATTTATAATTAAAAGTTAATATTAATTAAAAAATTAACTAATTATATCGAGTAATGGAAATTTAATTTAATGTCATTTGATTTTTGAATTTACCATATATCAAATGTGTTTTACATTTATTACACACACACACACACAAGTAATGTATATTTATATACAATTCTCACACACATAATATTTCAGTGATTTATTCAATTATTGACATTCATTTTAGAATTATATTTATTAGAATAATAAATTTAACATATATTATGTTTCTAATCAGTAAATGTTATCACTTTTTATATTTTTATTCAATGTATATTATTTATTAATGTTTAATATATTTTTTGAATTTATTCATTCTTATTATTATTTATTTCATTAATAGAAGCCACATATTATATAATGTCATTAATTTCACACACACAAATATTTGTGTAATTTATTCAAATTTAATATTCATTGTATAATTTCATTTAATTAAATAATATATTTAAAATATTATGTTTTTAATCTGTAAATATTATTTATTTATTTGTAATATTATTATAGTTAGTATTATTTATTCATTTTTAAAATGTTGTATATTTTATTTTTTTGGAATTTCATAATCTTAAAAAATTTATTTATACCTATTTATTTATTATATTTTAATATTTTCAACATGTATTCAACTTCATTTCAATATATATCTATATTTTTTTATAATTTTTCTAATTAATAAAACATATCACTTTTTCAATAATTTTAAAGTGCACTCACTTTTAATTATTCAATTTCACTTGTTTTTAACATTCAATCATTCTGATTATATATTCATTAATAATGTTAAACATATATTTGTAATTAAACATTTATAAATACATATATTTATAAATGTATATTTACTATAATTATAAAATTATATATCTTTAATTATAAATTAATAAAAATATATGTCTTAAAAAGTATTTATATAATTATAAATAAATTATTATATAATTTAATAATTATAACATTCTAATAAATATATTTACTATATTTATATTTTTATTTATGGTAATTTATTAAGTATATATATACAATGATATAAATATATATAATGATATAAATATATATAATGATATAAATATGTATAATGATATAAATATATTTATAATTATAAAATTATAATAAAAATATATAAATAATGAATATATTTACTATATTTATATTTATATTTGTATATATTCATTAATTAAATATATATAATTATATAATTATATATAATGATATAAATATATTTATAATCACAAATTAATAATTAAAAATTAATTTACAAATATATCTATTTATAAATGTATTTTTACTATATTTATAATATAATATAATTATCTTTGTAGATAAATCTATAAGTTTCTAAAATGTATTTATATAATTATAAATAAATTATTATATTTTTATATAATTCTAAAATTATAATAAATATATTTAAATAATGAATATATTTATCATATTTATATTTATATTTATATTTATATTTATATATATTTATCAAATATATATATATATATATATAATTATATAAATATATATAATGATATAAATATATATAATGATATAAATATAGTTATAATTTTGAAATTATAATAAATGTATTGAAATAATGAATATATTTACTATATGTATAAAATTATATATTTGTAATTATAAACAATTATATATAATTTATTTAAAATTTATTTATATAATTATAAATAAATAATTATATTTTTAAATAATTACAATATAATATTAAATATATTTAAATAATGAATATATTTAATATATTGATATATATATATATATAATATGTATAATTATATAAATATATATAATAATATAAATACATTTATAATTATAAAAAAATATTTATAACTATATTTAAAAATTTATTTTTTAAAATTATAATTATAAATCTTTAACTGAGCTAAATAAGAGGCAACCAAAATCATCTTTATCAGCACCAAAAAAACGTACATTGACAAAAGATTTCTTTAGCAGCACAAAAACATTATCATAGATAAAAATGGATTTTATCATTGCTAAAAAAGCACAGATAAAGAGTAATTTTATCAACATTTATTATTTTAGCTCATAAAATCCCACTTTTTCAACACTTTTTTGGGAACTCTGATAAAACACTACTTGATGATTAAAAAATAACCCTAACTGCACCAATTTCATCCATGAAATTCAATCTATCACAAAAGTATAATGCTATGGATTATCCACCTCAACTACCTCATATGAATTAGGCCTAAAATCTGAGTTATGTTATAATTTTCTCCAATTATCTTGTTGCTTTCTTGATCAGTTTTAGTGGTTTGTGATAGTGTAGTGTTGTCTTGGCTCGATGGTCTAATGATTCCTTATTTTGCAGCACTGATGATGAATTCCTAATAAAAAATAATTTTATTGAATATTTTATTGATAATAAATAATATAATTTCCTCACATTGTGCTAAATATGTTTATTTATAGAATATTTGGGATTAGATCATTCATTTAAAAATTTGATGAAAATTCTAGTTTTTTCCTTTAAAATTCATTGTAGTATTTCGAACATAATTATTTTTATTTTAATTATTTAAACTTAAAATTTTGTAATTATGTTTATTAATTAATGGTCTACAACTTTAATTCAAGACATATTAGCTAAATCATGCATTTGATTGGACTAAATGGGCCATGAAATCAAAGATGGACTGGACTTAACGGATTGGAAACCACTTCAGTATTTGGCCCATAACTTATTCATATATTGTTGGAATGGACCCAAATTTGGAGAGGATCTAAATAAAAAAATTTCTCATAAGGTATCCTTATTGATGGATAGATTATTCATGTGTTTTGGTGGTCAAGAAGGTGGTGAAATTTATCTTAAAATATTTGGATGAATTTACCCATTCACACTTGAAACCACTTGTAACCTAGCCTCCCCTCCACTCTATAAATATGTATTTTTCACATTTGGAGGGGTTAGAACGTGTATTGTGAGATTTAAGGTATAGGATAATTGGTTCCACTCCATTTCTCTAGGAATTTCAAGAGGGAGAGCTCTTGAAGCTAGGATCCCTTCATTGGATCCTTCTTCTTCTTCTTCTTCTTTTGTTAATGTTTTTATTCTAGTAGTAAACTTCTTAATTACTCTTCTATTTATTTTGTTTATTATGTTTTATTCAATTATATTATTCCTTAATATTCCTATTTGTTCTATAATTCAAGAGTAGAAATGGGATTGGGTTATACCCTTTTTAAACCTTTGCAAATGAAAAACGTTTCTATGATGACTACATCACCCATGAAAGAGTAGTTATTTTTAGTAATCAGTCTAACTATTACCTTCTAAATTCATTTATTTTTAATCAATGAGATACTGTAATTCAATTAAAATTATTTATGAATTTATTTTTTAATTTAATAGAAACTAAGCAAGCAATTGAACAATTCATGCAAAAAAACGTGAGGTCGAGTAATGTGTGAATTGTGAGAGAGCGACCTTAACTGGTGAAACAAAAGCACACGAGATAAATTTGTATATTTAAAATATAATACCTAAACAAAATTAATCCTCATTTTACAGAATGGATATGTTCCCTAATTTACCATTGACTATAAGATAGACATAGAACATCAATCAAAGCAGGGTGCTACAATTGCATGTTCCGAAGCTAGACTAGAGTTTAATTCACTTCATATTTGTGATAAAGTTATTTCTCATAGTGTTCAAGAATAAAAAAATTAGGGGATCATAATTATGTGGATATTAATTTAAATTATAATGATTAATAATTAAGTTAATAGGTATAGTTAGATCAATTATTCTTTTTAAAATATTTTCTAAAAAAATATTCTTATTGTGTCTTTTTAATCAAATTTCATTTAAAAAATAAAAACAAAAGAAATGAAATATTCTTCCATCATACTTATTATTATTTTATAAACAGATCCCCCACATCCTTTTAAGTAGTTTGTTTCTTAATTTTTATTTTATTTTCAAAATACCTTTAATAAGTTTTTAAATTACTTCCTCCTTTGAGAGATGACCTTGGTCAGTCTGCTGCACCTAAGTACCCCAAAATCAAACTTTATTTGAGAGAACCCATGAAAACACCCTTAAAAAATTGGTGTCATTCTTGAGGAGGTAAGTATTTTATTCAATTAATTATAGTTATTTGTTTAATTTTATTTTATCCTTTTGTTTTCTCTTCTTTCTTCCTTCATCTTTCCCCTTTCTCATTTTTTTGTTTTTTTGTTTCTCTTTCTTCTTCCTCTCTCTTTTTTTCTCTGTTAGACTATCTATTGAAAATCATTCTCATGATATTATGGCCTACTTTTCTCAATTTTTATGATTTATGACATGATCCCATCCCAATGATCTCCTTGATCTAGATCCTGAGATTGAACTCAACCTCAGGGATCGAATAAGAAAATCTTAGTCTACGGGAAGTGTCGACATTTACCCAACTGGTGAATTCCTACACTATAAGAACACCGAAATTGGATACAATTCTATATCAAACCTAAAACAAGAACTAATGAAATAAAATAATGGAAATGAACTTAATAGAACCATTCAATAATTTTATGCACCTGATATTGACTATCAACCAAATTGTATTGCATACGCAAATCTTGAATCAGACTTTGAACTGAAATCTGGGTTAATTAACCTACTTCCAAAATTATATGGATTATCAGGTGGGGATAAAAAAAAGTGAAAGAATTTAATGTGGTTTTCTCAACCCTTAAACCAAGAAATGTCTCTGAATATCAAATAAAACTAAGATCATTCCAATTATCACTTGATAGAACTTCAAAATACTGGATATATTATTTACAACCTGAAGATGTAACTTGTTGGAATGATTTGAAACATCTTTTCTTATAGAGATTTTTTCCAGAATCTAGGACCAATTCCATTTGAATAGAGATCTTAGGAATCAATCAAGCCCAAGGGGAGTCAATGTATGAGTATTGGGATCGATTCAAGAAGTTGTGCACGAGCTGTCCACATCCACAAATCAGTGAACGAGTCCTCATCCGGTACTTTTATGAAGGACTCACACCTATGGAGAGAATCATGGTGGATGTTGCGACTGGAGAAACATTAGTGGAAAAAACACCAGTAGTCTCACATGAATTAATTTACAAGATGACACAAAACTCACAAAAATTTAGTAATCGAGGTACACCACATGTTAGAGGAGCACATCAGGTAAGTTTGTCTTCTCTTGAAAGTCATTTAATTGATACCAAGTTGGAAGAATTGAGAACTATAGTGAGACAAATTTCTTTGGATCAAAAGACATACTAACCCTCTCCTACAAGGCCTAGTGGAATTTTCATTGAAACATACCACTCAACTAACCACTACCCCCAACTACAAGAGACAAAAGATTGTGCAAAATTATTCCCTGGGAGACCATATCAGCAACAAAAATAGCCACATCACCAGAAAAAGTATGATTCATTTTCTCTAGCATACAACCAAGGATGGAAAGATCAATCAAGCATGAGGTATAGATCTGGACAACAACAAAGGCCCCTTTTAAACAAAATTTGTAGCAGCCTTCGTCTTACCAACAAGGTTTCCAACAACCCCAAAATATATTTGAAGCTCAAACATCAACAATCCAACAATAAGGGAATCCCCAAACAATGGTAGATTATAACACTAATAACCTTTTAAAAAAAATTGTTCTTAATCAATAGAATATGATAAAGAGTCAAGGTTTGAAGTTGAGGGAGTTGAAGACACAAATGATCCAGATTTCCACCTCCCTCCATGAACTGGTAAGTAAGAACTCTGTAAATATTCCTTCCCAACCTACTCCAAATCCCAAGGGAAATTTCAGTACCATCACATTGAGAAGTGGGAATCAAACAACTGATACATCAACACCTATCATTCCACCGGGATTCCCCTCAATCCTGGAGAAACCTCATTCCATACCAACTGATGAGAAACCCAGTGATAAAGATAAAGTTAAGAAAAATATTGACAATGTTCCTCCTAAACCTCTTCCTTTTCCAAATAGAGTTATACAAACCAAAAATATGGTTGAGGAGGTGATGAAAAAGAGGTTTTGGACACATTCAAACATGTGGAGATAAAAACCCCCCTTATTGAAGACATTAAAATAATACAAAGGTATGCCGAATTCTTAAAAGAAATTTGTACCAATTGAAGAGAGATCAAGGGAAATTAAAGGATCAATCTTGGAAGGAATGTGTTAGCACTCATTACACCAACTCTTGTAATGCCAACAAAGTGAAAGGATCTGGGGACATTCACCATCCCATGAACCATATGGGAGTTTCAAATTTATGATTCACTTTTATGATTTAATAGATTCCATAAATGTAATGCCTCACTCTATATTCTCTTCTTTATAGGTCGGTGATTTAAAGCTGACAAGAGTAGTGGTGAAATTAGAGAATAGAGCTACGAAATATCCAGTAGGAGTCCTTGAGGATGTACTTGTTCAGGTAAGATACATGATCTTTCTAGCAGATTTCTATGTGCTTAACATGGAGGATGATCAGGTAAGTTCTCATGCTCTCGTTATCTTAGGTAGTCCCTTACTCAAAACTAAAAAAACAATCATAAATGTCAATGAGGGTACAATTTTTATGGAGTTTAGATATGAAGTTGTAATATTTAATGTTATGAACTCCCTGAAGTACCCCTTAGAGGACCATTCTACTTTTATTATCTCCCATTTTGAACCACCAAGTAAAAACCCCATGGACTTTTATTGTCCTATGCTTAGATAGATTATGATTATTGGTTCTAGTTTAATGTCTAAGATCACTTCCACACCTGTTTCTAATGCAAAAACCTCTCTTAGATTTGATTTTGAAATAAATTCATATTCTGATCATGTTCACTCTGATTATGTCATGGTTGTTGAGTATGTTGATGTATTTGATACATCATTCTCTGATTTTGATGATGTCTATTCTGATACTAATGTTCTTTGTGCACATATTTTTGTTCTTTAAATGTATCCATCCATACTACACCCCCTTCATTGGAACTCAAGCCATTGCCACCAAATCTCAAATACTCATACTTGTTAAGTGGTGAGAAATTAACTATTATCATTGCTAACAATATCCCTTTTGAACATGAAGAAAAACATTTAAATATTTTGAGGGAGAACATCAGGGAAATCAGGTGGACCTTGGATGACATATTAGGTATTAGCCCCTCTATTTGCATACATATGATTATTTTGGAGGATAGGTATAAATTGGTTAGGTATCCACAAAGGATACTGAATCCAAATCTTATAGAATTTGTTAAAAAGGAAGTTGAAAAATTGATCGAGGTAGGTATAATTTATCCCATTTCAAATTCCAAGTGGGAGAGTCCTATTCAGGTTGTGCCTAAGAAAAGTGATGTTACTGTTGTTAAAAATGATAAAGAGGAGTTAGTTCCAATGAGGGTGAAAAATAGTTGGTGTGTGTGTATTGATTATAGGAAACTAAATTAGTCCACTCACAAGGACCATTTACCCCTCCCATTTATTGATCAAATGCTTGAGAGACTAGCTGGGAAGACACATTATTGTTTCTTGGATGGATTTTATGGATATTTTCAGGTTTCTATAGCTCATGAGGATCAGTATAAGACAAAATTCAATTGTCCATTTGGTATATTTACCTACTGGAGGTTTCCATTTGGACTTTTCAATGCCCTAACTACCTTCTAGAGATGCATGGTGAGTATTTTTTCTGATTTTTTTAAGACCTGCATAGAGGTATTTATGGATGATTTTATAGTGTGTGGATCTTCATTTGATGATTATATCTCTAGTTTGAGAAATTTGTTGAATCATTTTATTGAGAAGAATCTGGTCTTGAACTTTGAAAAGTATCATTTCATGGTAGAGCTTGAGATTTTCTTAGGTAATGTGGTGTCAAAACATGTTATAGGGGTTGATAGATCTAAGGTAGATATTATTTCATCCTTACCCTATCCTTCACGTGTGTGTAATGTTAGATCTTTACTTGGGAATGCCAGATTTTATCGGCACTTTATCAAATATTTTAGTAATGTTGCTCTTCCTATATCATAATTACTATAAAAGGATTTTGATTTTGTGTTTGATGATTCTTGCAGAACTTCCTTTGATGAGATAAAATAGTGTCTGACCACTCCACCGATCATATATCCACCAAAGTGGGACATTTCATTTGATCTGATGTATGATGCTTCAAACTTTGCAGTTGGAGCAGTCTTATCACAGAGGGTGGAGGGATGTTCACATGTTATTGCCTATTCTTCAAGGATATTGGATTCAGTCCAATCAAACTACAAAACCATGAAAAAAAAGTTTCTTTCCACCATATTTTCTTTATATAAATTCCATTCATATTTATTAGTCTCTAAAGTTGTTGTTTTTTTGACCATTCACCTCTGAGGTACCTCTTAAAGAATATAGACACAAATCCTAGACTTATCCGATGGATGCAGATTCTTTAAGAATTTTATATTGAGATAAATGATAAAAAGTTTCAAAAAAATTGGTGGAAGACCACATGAGTAGGCTTAATCACACATTAAAGGATGACACATTGGACCAGGTACTACTTCATGACATTTCCCTGATGAGCATCTTTATTCCATCTTAGGTACACATCCTTGATATAATGATTTAGTTAACTACCTTGTTTCCTCTGAAATTATTTCAAATTTAAATAAACATCAAGTCCAAAAGATAAAAAGTGAGTCAATATTTTTTGTTTGGGATGATCCCTACCATTGGCACATGTGTAGTGATCAAGTTATTAGGAGGTGTGTTCTTTATCACGAGTTTGAGTTTGTTCTGTATTTATGCCATACATTTTTATGTGGAGGACACTTTGGAACCCAACTAATATCTAGGAAAGTCTTAGACTCTTGATTATATTGTCCTAGCTTATTACATGATGCTCATGTGTTTTGTAAGTTGTGCTCACGCTTCCAACACATTGGGAACATTTATAGGAGACACGAGATGCCCCAATAACCCATATTATTCTATGATATTTTTGATGTACGAGGCATCTATTTTATAGGTAATTTTCCTAGTTCATTTGTTTTTTTGTATATTTTGGTTTCTGTTGATTATGTGAGTAAATGGATGGAGGATAAGACCACCAAGAATGATGATTCTCATGTTGTAGTGGACTTTTTCAAGGAATTTTTTTTACAGGTTTGGAGTACCAAATTCTATCATCAATGACCAAGGGACACACTTTTGTAATCATAATTTTGATTCCCTCTTTTGGAAGTATGGGGAGACACACAAAACATCAACACCATACCACCCCCAAACAAATGGCCAGGATGAAGTTTCAAATTGGGAGTTGAATTTTTTTGGAGAAAAATATGCATCCAAATAGGAAGGATTGGAGAAAGCACTTGGATAATTCATTATGGGATTATAGGACAACATAAAGACCCCCATCGGTATATCCCCATTTCAGATTGTTTTTGGGAAATCTTTTCATCTCTTTGTGGAAGTCGAGCATCGAGAATATTGGGATATAAAGAAATGAAACACGAAATTGACTCAAGCTAGAATTCAAAGGAAGATACAAATTCAAGAGATTAAGAAGATTTTATTTTCATAATATGAGAAATCAAGTCTCTAAAAGGAAAAATAAAACATAATAACATAATGATCTGACAAAGGGAGTTTCATGTAGAAGATAAAGTTCTACTCTACAGTTCATGACTGAAGTAAATTCTTGGTAAGTCGCATTTCAGATGGTTAGGCCCTTATACTGTGTCTAATGTTTTTCCTTATTGTGTAGTGGAGATCAAAAAATAGGACACTAGAAGGAGTTTTATATTCAACAAGAAATGTTTAAAGTAATACATTTAGAGGAATCATACTAATGCAATTGGTTTCACCCCACCACATGACCCCATCATCACTTGAGAATATCAGGTTGTTCCTAACCCTTTCAATTTTATATTAGTTTTCCTTTTTAAAATTCTACATTTCATATTCACATATCATCTCATAGGTTCACATTGAGGATAATGAAATATTTTAAGTGTGGGGGATGAGACAACATTTTGGGGTATATATTTAGGATTTTTATTTGTGTGTTTTTTAGTATTTTCTGTTAAGTTTTATGTTAAATTTTCAAAAAAAAAACAAAAACAAAAAAAATCATGTAACATGATCATTTAGATATGGAATATATGGAAAATTCATGTTTTCGAAATTCATTCGTGCCATGATAAGAACAAAAAATATTTCATCATAAAGGATTTATTTTTATAAAAATTTAAGTCATCAATGATATGATTGGTTGTGTCATTATAAAACCTTTTATATGTTGACATCAATATTTGTGATGTTTGTTCATGGTAAATTGTTTCATTTATTTCTCCACACAAATTTTCACTCAACCATGACTTTTGAAATTTTTTGTACTCAATTGAAGGTATAGTCAAGTTAGGTAAAAAAAATTCATTGGTTGATCCATACGTTAGTTTTTCTTATGATCTGTTTCATTACTGTACTGAATTTACCTATGTGTGTATACCTTTTATCTAACTATTTTACGCCCTCAAAAACAAAAACAATAAAAAAAAACAAAAAAACATGGTTTGTGTCTTGGGAGGGTTAAAAACCACTCTTCCTAGACCTATGATCTTATTATAACTGTTACAATTAGTGTTTTGAGGAGATCAAACAAGGGTAGATATATGAGTGTGAGATTTGTTCCAAGTGAAACTTTTGAAAAAAAAGCAAAAATAAAAAATAAGGGGAGTGATGAAATGTACAACATGTAGAGATATCTAGGTCAGGAGCTTAAGGTTTGACTTTCGAGAATGATTAAGTGAGTGGGTATTGAAATATGATTGCAAAGTAATGTATAACATGTTCAGTGAATTAAACCAGGTAAGAATAATTTTTTTACTTGATCTAAATATACTGAATAAAGGGTGGAGATATGAGATTGAAATGGTTGGCACACACACATGCGGGGAATTAATAGCATGGTGGTACCATAACTTGTTTCTATATGATTAGTGTCATTAATCTCACTAAATTTTATTTTGATACAATTTATGAGATAATTTATTTCAAATTTATTGATATTTACTCTTGATGGTATTCTTACTTTTCATATATTTCCATTATGGATTGAGGAATATGAACATGTATATCTTGTCACAATTTTTTGGAATACATGATATGAGGTTTTGACCATGAGTGAAAAAGGGTAATTGTGGGGGAGTTGATAAAACACAATTTTATTGAATATTTTATTGATAATAAATGATATAATTTACTCAAATTGTGCTAAATATGTTTTTATAGAATATTTGGGATTAGATCATTCACTTGAAAATTTGATGAAATTTCCGGTTTTACCCTTTAAAATTCACTGTAATATTTCGAACATAAATATTTTTATTTGAATTCTTTAAACTTAAAATTTTTCAATTGTGTTCCTTAATTAATGGGATACAACTTTCATTCAGGAAATATGAGCTAAATTTTAAAGACCCTAAGATTGACATACATGAACATTGCATTACTTTTGCGGAATACTTAGTACATAACAAAAAATACACACACAAGGATCGTAATAGTTTAGTGTCTTTGGAAACTCGGAACGTAATCTTCTAATCGTGGTGAAAGATCTCCAATATCTCCCATAAAGATCTTCCCTCTTT
Organism: Viscum album; assembly: GCA_963277665.1. Lineage (NCBI taxonomy): Eukaryota > Viridiplantae > Streptophyta > Magnoliopsida > Santalales > Viscaceae > Viscum > Viscum album. The sequence goes on along the minus strand of OY728157.1, from coordinate 34,796,272 downwards.
TTTACCTAAAACCTTTCTTTATATCCTGGGGAAAAGAAAACATAAAAGGGTGAGCTCAAATGCTCAGTAAGGGTAAACAAAAGAAATATAAATCTCATCGTATACACAAGCACATAACTTTTGGAAATCTTAACCTGCAAAAGAGATCATAATTTCATAACATGGGATAAATCATGGTAGTGAAATGTAATCACAATAATCATAAATTAAAACATGAAACTTTGTGGCATACACACATAATCATAGAGAATCATTTCTTGTTAGTCAAGACTCATTGCCAAGACTATCTTAGTGGACAAAGTCCCTTTCTGAACCGAGTCACCCTCGTTCCAGTCCTGTTTCACTGAACCGGTATAACCTACCGTTCCAGCCCTGTCTATCTCATGAGATATAAAATCTTTACCCAATGCATTGGAGGGAGATATAGGTCCCACCCATCTCTTAATGATACCATTCTTATGTGTGCCACAAAATCATAAACCATACATCATAGCATAACCCATGTAATAAAAATGGGAATCTTAAACATCGTGACATCATAAAACAATTCATATAAGATAAAGGAATTTATAAAAATAATTCCATCACAACATAATCAAATCAATGTAATAATAGGGATAAAAACAGAACCCTTTATTATCTTAGATGGAAAATAATTTTGATAAAACACTTGAACTCCATTCTTGAGGAAAATATCCTTTCTTCTTCAAAAACACTTTTCCTTTCTTAACATGTCGTACAATTATAAACTAAAAGAAGTTGATTAAAAATAAAATTGAAAACTTGTAAAGGATGATTCTTGGAAATAATGTTTTAAAAATCCATTCATGTCATATAAGTTAAAAAAAACATTCTTCGTACTTTTGTCGGAAAAGTCAAAAAGTACCTCGTACGAAAAACGACAAAAGATTCCTTTCATATATTTTAATAAAAAATCACCGAAGGGTAAAATTGGATTTAAACAATTGTAGGTGGATGGAAAGAATATTTCATATTGAGGAAACATGGATGTGGATGATAAAATACACCCCAGTAAATACCAAAGTATAAACAATCTCGGATAAAAATGAGATTGTGATATTTCCCTTACCTTAGGTCCGACTTGCTTTGTAAGTGTCTGAACCTCCTGTATAATGATTTAAATCATGTTATTGACTTATTCCAGAATCATATTCATTTTTATTATATCATATATGGTCCACTTATGACTTTATATTACCCGTTCTTTTGTAAATTCATGTTAAAGTAGCGTTTTGGGTAAAATCGTCTCATTTGTTGTTCGTGTTTTTAACTTGTAATTATTAATATGATTACTTGGATCATGATTACTTATATCCAGAATGTAAAACATGATTTATATATAATATATATTCAGAATATATATATATATATATATATAATATCGATAAATGGAATGAAATACACCGTTCATGGAGACGGTAGTCCGTACGTACGCATGGACGCTGTTTTCGTTTCCTTATTGAAGTGAATGGAATTAAGTAGATGACATACATATAAATTTACATAAGTCCAGTATCATTATTATTTCATATATTTCATTAGGACTTATTATATATACCTTATAATCATTCATGAATGGTTAATCATTGAGAATGAATCTCATCACGTCGTGGAGACGGTAGTCCGTACGTACGCACGAGCGATGATATCGTTCCCATGGTCGTGGAATTGTGTTGAAGTGTATGTAGACTATTTCAGTATCAATATAACTTTATAATAATCATATATAGTTACTCATTACACCATTATACCCATCCTATTAAGGTGGTGGTGGAAAATAGATTACACCACAGCGTGGAGACGGTATTCCGTACGTACGCACGCGCGGTGATTTCATTTTTCCGTAGGATGGGTAGAAGATTAATTAGGGTTGTTTCATATTTATAATAAAATATCAGTATGTAAGTAATACCGATGTTATTACTTTGTCATGAAACAACTAAAGAAGAAGAAGTTGAAGAAGAAATAAATTGAAAAGATCGGTAATGGATATTACCTCTTCTTTGAAACGCCTCTTTGAATCCTCCACTTAGGGAACTAAGATTGGTCTTTGAAGAAGACCAGGACCTCTAGGATTATTCTAGGGAAGTGGAAAAGTGATTTTGGCAGGGGTTGGCCGAGCATGAGTGCTCAAATTGGTGTGAGGAGGAGGGGGAGGAGGTGTCCTTTTATAAGGGAGGAGAGGGGCACCTTAGGAATATCTCAAAATATTATTTTATATTAAAGTCAAAATCGGTTTATAATGGTTCCAAAGGGTCTTATTTCGAAGCTAAAGCGGGGATGGGTCAAAATCCTATCAACCAATAGGATTTAGACAAGTTTAGGTTATTATTTTAACCTTATAAATTAGATTTAACTCTAAGTTAAATAATTTAACTTTTACCGTGTCTTTTTGTTTTCTTACACTATATGGTTAATACACTTATTATAACATTCCAAACGAACCCCAAATTGTTTATTATTAATATATATATCCTTATCTAAGTCATTTGGCCGAACCTTATATTTTTAGGAATAAAATAACAATTAATAATATAATATTTTATTTAAAAACTATTTTGTGTCAATTTTGACACTATTTGATATATAATTTTTGTGAAAGTCATAACAGAATTATATGTTCAAACCAAGTTGATTAAATCAACACTAATATATCATAGTAACCTAGAAAATTAGTTTAATTCATAAAAAGTCTCAAATTACATTTATTTTGGTGTTTATAACATCAATTATGTCAATATTTCATTAATAAGATAATTACTGCATCATCATTGTGTCATAAATAAATTAAATTATTTAATGTCTAAAAATTACAAATAAAATACCATTATGTAGGAAATCTTTTTATCTTTCTAATTAATATTTATAGTCGAATTTATCTTATGTATAACCCCATATTAAAAATGATTTACTTATTAAAATTTTATTTTAACTATTTTAACTATTCATTAAATAAAATAATATTAAATGTCATAATCTAATCCAAGTGGACCTAAATGGTCATATTATATTCATAAGGTTGTTTTTGGTCGAATTACACTTATCCAAAAGAATTAGGACATGTGTTAGGGTAATAGTAATATCATATTTACCCTTAGTTACCCAATTTACTATTAACCGCGGTAAAAAAAGTAAAAAGTTACTATTCACCAAAAAATTATTTTTATCTCATTGAACCACATTTTACTTACTGATATCAACCGTGTTTGTCGGATTTTCAAAATTCCATTCACAGAAGCGGTAAAATTAAGTTTTATGCAAAATTCAGTTTTTAACCTACCACTTAGTGGTTTCACTATTCATCAAAAATTGAAGTTTTTCAGAAAAATGCCAAAATTTCACCCTAAGCTATAATTGATATTCCGAATTCAAAAATTATTTCTATTTTACAAAATTCCCAACATATAAGTTGCATTAATTAATTTTATAATTAATTTTCGCTGTCACAACAAATAGCGTGTTTTTAAGAGATAATAACTATCAAAAGATTAACACTTGTTTATGTCTGGTGTAAATGTGAAATTACATCCAATGACCAAAATTGTATTGAATTGTAAAAATATATTCTAAATATATACTTTAAAACCACTCAAATTAATAATTTATCACTATTAATTATTTCGATTAAAAAAAATTGTTTTTAATTAAAATTTAGTATTTTTCACTATTCATCAGAAAATGAAAGTTATCCGAAAAGTACCAAAATTTCACCCTAAGCTAATTTCGATATTACGAATCCAAAAATAAAGTCCATTTTGAAAAAAAAAATTACAAAATTTCAAAAAGTGGTTATTACTATTCCTAACAGCTAGTTTTAATAATATTTTAATAGCATATCGTTGTTTATCAAAACTTGGTGTTGCGTACAACACACGCTATCGTGGAAGGTCGCGATTGCGTGTAATTCAAGCCAGGCCAGAGATGTGTGTTGTGAAAGATCCTTTTGGTGTAGCGTATAACACAAGACATTAATGAAATTAAAAAGAATATTTTTCATAAAATCTCGGGGTGTTACTTAAATCGTGTATTTTATTGGACTAAATGGTCCATGAAGTCAAAGATGTACTGGACTCACCGGATTAGACACCACTTTAGTATTTGGGCCATAAATTCTTTATACCTGATTGTAATGGGCCCAAATTTGGAGAGGATCTTGATAAAAAAATTTATCACAACATATTATTATGAAAGGATAGCTGATTCGTGCATTTTGGTGGTCAAGAAGGTGGTTAATGTTGGATTAAAATATTTGGCCGAATTTCCCCATTCACACTTGAAACCACTAGTAACCTAGAATCCCCTCCACTCTATAAATATGTATTTTTCTCATTTTTAGGGGTTGTAAAGTGCATTTTAATATTTAAGGTATAGTATAATTTGTTTCACTCTATTTCTATAGGAATTTCAAGAGGTAGATCTCTTGAAGCTAGGATCCCTTCATCGAAGCCTTCTTCTTCTTCTTCTTTCATTAATGTTTTTGTTCTAGTAATAAACTTATTAATTATTATTTTATTTCTTTTGTTTATTATGTTTTATTCAATTATATTCTTCCTTAATCTTCTCATTTGGGATTTAATTCAATAGTAAAAATGGGATTGGGTTTATACCCTTTCCAAACCTTTGCGAATGCAAAACGTTTTTTCTGATGACTACACCGCCCATGGAAGAGTGGTTCTTTTTAGTAATCAGTCTACCTATTACCTTCTCCATTAATTTATTTTGAATCAATGATATACTATAATTCACTTAAAATTATATATTAATTGAGTTTTTTTTAATTTAATATAAACTAAGAAATCAATTTAATGATTCATTCAAAAACATACGGGGTCGAGTAATGTGTGACTTGTGAGAGTGCAACCTTAACCAGTGAAACAAAAGAACACATGATAAATTTTTAGAGTTAAAATATAATTAATAAACACAATTCATCCTCATTTTATAGAATTGATATGTTACCTAATTTACCACTGACCATAAGCTAGACTTAGAACATCAATCAAAGCAGGTTTCTATAATTGCATGTTCTGAAGCAAGCTTAGGGTTTAATTCACTTCATCTTTGTGGTAAAGTTATTTCTCATAGGGTTCAGAAATAAAAAAATTAGGGGATCATAATTAAGTGAATATTAATTTAAATGATAATGATTAATAAGTAAGTGAATAGGTAGAGTTAGATTGATTATGCCTTTTAAAATATTTTCTAAAAAAACATCTTCTTGTTGTGTCTTTTTAATCAAATTTCATTTCAAAAAAAAAAAACAAAAAAAAAAGAAATCTTATTCCAGAATACTTATTATTATTTTATAAATGGAACCCCACATAATTTTAAGTAGTTTTTTCTTCCATTTTATTTTATTTTTAAAATACCTTTAATAAGTTTTTAAATTAATTCCTCCTTTGAGAGATGATCTTGGCTAGCCACTCTACTGCACATAAGCACCCAAAAATCACACTTTATTTGAGAGCTCCTACGATAGAGCCCTTCCAATTCCCCACCATTTTTCATCATCCTCTAGCTGTTCCATGTTTGTGGGTATCTGTGTTCCTGATTTTACCCTATAAATACTCACATAGGCCCTTCCCAGTTCTTGTGTTGGGTTTTGGTTTTTGTGTTTCCAACCCACTCCACAACCATTGGTTTCATCCTAGTCTCAGTGTCATACCATTCTTGGTACAAACTTCAAAAAAGTGTTTATTATTATCTATTAATATTCAAAGAATAAAAAATTTATTTTTAATTCATTAAACATTCATTATTTTTTACATTATCCCAAAATATTATCTCAAATGTAGAATATGTTCAACAAAATTGATGACATCATCAATCATGTCAAGTACTTATTTGTTATGTTTATACCCATTTCAAATATCTTATGTGTAAAATGAAATATATTCCAAATTTTTTATTTTGATTAAGGGAAAATCATAAGTTTTGATAGAGAAACACACACACACACATATAGTAACTCTTATATATGATGACAATGTTGAAAATTTTTCAAAGTACTAAAGATTAAGTATATATAGAATTCTGAATAAATATTTAGGTATTAAAAGTTTGGAAATATTTATATATAATAAACCTATATGTATTCAGTGATAAGTGATGTCAACTATCCCCAATTATAATTTTTACAAATGAAAAAATTATACACAAAAAGTATGAACTATTTCATATTTATGGTTTAATATTATATATGATGGAATATATATATATTTTTAATTATGATATCTGGTGCATTAATTTTTTACTTTTATGTATTAATACTTATTCATTGATAACTCTTATGTAATAATTTTGTGTGAGTATATAACACTTATATATTAAATTGAATCCAAAATTTACCTTTATATATTCATATAATATATGTTATATATCATTCAAGTTATTTTTTTTACCATTACATATTATAAAATGATTTTATTTTTGTATTTTTTAAAAAATATTTTTGATGTTGTATATTTACATGATATGATTGTTTGACATTGAATATTATAAATCTTTATGATATTTTAATGAGTTATAACTAGGTTGATTCAGTATCTAATTTTAAGGAATTCCAAATCCTCTCTTAATAGTTATGAGAAATTATAAATTATAAATTTTAAAAAGATAGTAATAGATTTATAAAATGAAAATTTTCCTATATTATTTTGAGATTTATTTATATAATGTGTTTTTCATATATATATATATATATGAAATTAATTTTTTTATTTAAAAGAACCATAACATGAATTAATTCCTAGATTTAGTACTTTCAAGTATAAAATCCAAGATTACATTGACATAATTTATTTTTAGAGAAGGGGGAATCGAAAGGTTAGAATTATTTTTGAGTTATATATATGAATATTGTGTATTTATATAAAATATCTAATGTATTAAAAATTATTAATATCATAATTATTTTCAAACTACTCAAATTAAATACAAATTTCCAACATAAATAGAAGGGAGAATATAAAATAAAGAAGCTTGTAACTACTGTGAAGCATGGATGATTCTATAAATGGATTTTTTAGACATTCACTTTTAAGACATAAATATTCTCTTAAAGAAAAATCATAATCTAAAAAATTAAGGATTCAAATATGCATGTTTAGATGTATTAAACTTTCTACATATTTTTTATTTATATTTTAATTACTCACTTCAAGTAAAAAGTGTAATAAATGATGTTTTAGTTACTTTTATTCAGCTATTAGATCACTAGGAAGAGTATTTAAAATCCATGTATAATCATTGTAATGGATATCATGATAAAATATCTTGGAACCTTTTATATAGTTTCAAATTCTTGCACTCAGTTATGAGATCACATAGAATATGATCTAAATAAATTTCATCAATTCTACATTAGCTGATGATGTAGTTTACTAGGGGATATTATTTAGAAAAAAAACACTATAAAAACCAATTTTTCATAATAATTATTTAAAATTTTATTTATTTATAACTTAAATAAAATATAAATGAGGAAACTAAATCAACATCAAGAAGGGAGTTATTATTTTTTTAAATTTAAATAACTCAATTCACCACCCTCCTCCAATAGCTCGAAGGCCTTCATTTTTTATTGATTTTGATAATCCACCTTTCAAGGGATGACGTGGAACCCTTACAAGGCCCGTAGGTGTAATCATTACATGGCTTGTAGGCATTAGAGGAATTAATTGCCCGTAGGCTTCAAACATTACATACAACCCAGACTAACTACTTGAAACTGCTCCACCCTAGCATCTTTATCGTGAAATAAACTCTCTACCTTCGCATGACTATTCGACTAGGCTTTATCATGCATGCACAATCTTGTATCGATGGTAGGTGCCATACCCTCTCATTCTTTCAATTCGTTTAGCTTCTGCTATGGTGAAAGCTCCTTGCTCATCCTCCTTCTAGAGCTTGTTCCTTATAGGTTGTTTGGTTTGCATCTACACTTAAGGTGGCCCGAAGGCCTTATGGTGGCCCGGAGGCCCTACTGACCCGAAGTCCTGGGTGGACTGAAGGCCTTAAAGGACTCAGGGACCAAATTAGTGGCCCAAAGTCCCAAATAGGGGAATACTCCCAGCAGCTATAGTGCCAAATAGTACCTACTACAGTACCTGCCACAATTCTCGCTACAGTACTGCTACAGTACCTGGTACAATACTACTACAGTACTGCTACATTAACAGAAATTATATCTCCACCTGGATTTGATCCTGGGTCTCCTGGATGCACTTAAGGAGTCCTCACCAACTGGGTTAAGGCTCATGTGCCTTAATTAACCACCCCCCAATTGAGTCTTTTTCTATGATAGAGTTGAGTCAAAATTTCCATAGTGAAATAGCAGAGAACCATAGATAATGGATATAGAAGGGTATTTATAGGTAGAAGATGATTATAAAGGCAAGGATAAGTAATGAAAATATCATGATGTATATCTATGCTTGGTTAATTATCACTTTTTATTAAAGTTTAAAATATATATCAGTGTTTGTGAGGGAGAAAATTACATAGGATATGAAACATTTTATTTTAGAAGAGTTAATGGATAATCACCACTCATTTTTAATTCATATAGTGATTCTAGTGGACTGAGTGAACACAAGTTTTATTTAATCATTCAAAGTATATAGCTACCCCTTTTGAGCAGTGAACCTTAAATACACTATGGGTTAACATTAATTTTTTTATATAATTAGATAATCAAATTTAATAGGAAATTTTATAGAAGAAATGAGAGTGAATGAAATCATATTTATTGATTAAATTGATTAAATAATTACAAAAAAAATATTAAGGGTTATATAGTCAACTAGTAATGATTTATCCTTTCAATAAGATACAAATTCATGAATAATAGAATTTCATAGGTAGATTCAAATGAAAATTCTAATTCGTAAACCTTTAAAGGAATGATTTTACTTAATTGGGATGTATCAAAATATTCTTATTCACTATATGATGTTTATAAAATCATCTATAAAAATTATTAACAATAAAATCATAAATGTGTATAGAGAAATACAACTAGTGAGGAGATGTAAATTTTATTAGTTATTATTGGTCTGGTCTAAAAACTATAAAAAGTTATAAATTAGAGTTAATGATGTTTTTAGATATATATAACCACCATAGTTATAACATATTAATTTAATATTTTTATAATTATTTTGAACATATATGCATAAAAGAAAGTACATAAATTAGGTAGAATATATATAAAGAATAAAATCAAACAAAAATAGATGAACAAGATAAAATAAATGATATTAAAAATTTACTAGGATATGTAGATCACTGTACATAAAAAATGACTAATTTAGTTATGAGTTTAAAAATATTTATGAAAATATAAATATTATAAATTTATAAAATATTTTACTAATGTGTGAATGGAATGTAAAATATTATATTCTTTGATGTGGTATTGTTAATGAAAATGAAAATATGATTGATGTTACTACATGAATAATCAATATGATATATGTTAAGGATGTCATAGGATATGAATATAAATAAAAAAAATCAATCATTATATGAGTTTATAGAATTTGATAAAGAAATATAATTTAGTGGGTTATCATAAAAATATATTTGTTGGTATTCATAAAATAAATGGTATAGAATAATATATAGAAAAAGATAGTAACATAGAATCAAACATCACTTATTTCATCGATAATAGTTTATTCAATTGGTTTCATGAAATTATCATATCCATAACCCTTTTCCAAAATCTTCCGGTTACATGACCTTGTATATTCCAAGGAAATATATTTTTACAAATATTTATAAAATCAGGTCACAATTACATGTATACCATGATAATATAATTTTCAAGGGAAGTCTTCCATCCAATAATAAATAATTTTTTTCCAAAATATTTTTTAGTGGTTATTAGCTAAATATATTTCTGTAATTTATTTATTTGAGTTAGAAATCTATTTTATTAACATTTTTAATAAGATAATTTATAATTATTCATAAAAAATCATTTTAAATACCTTAATTTAAGATATAATGTGTACCCAAACACGGTAAATGGTAATAAATGTGAGAGGAAATATTAATGCTTGAAGATGCTACCTATCATTGGTAACATGTCATAATTAATGGAAAGAATGATTAACGATTAACCGATACTTGTCTGTGGCCAAATGTCCCGTATTATTTCCATTTCTCACTATTTTTTCTAGATCATCAAATTAATCATACATGTAATTTTTCTACTAATAAGTGACTACCACTAGAACATTCCCACTCTACTAAATCTCCACTCAGACTATTAATGAAACACCATCGAACCCACCACATACCAAGTGATGAAATGAATAAACATCAAATAATCCCACTTATTGGACTCCCACCCTAAACAAAACATCCTATAATTCCCACATTTTTACCAAAAAACATCATATCAAGAACCTGTACCAACAACAACATGTTTTCCCCAGGTTGTTTCTTTTCATTTCACCCTTGTGTAAAATGAAAACATTTTAGAAACCATAACCGACAACATTAAAATGTTAGGTTCCCCTTATTAATATAATATATAACATTCTCCCTTAATTATGAATATATTTTCAATTTTTTTTAAAAAATAAATATTTTATGAAACTAATAGGATGGATATGAATCCTAAATGGATTCACACTAATAATATGAAAAATGAGTATGAATATAGAGTTAAATAGTTTATCAAGTTTGTAGTAGATCATGTATATGACCCTTCTCAAATCATTTTTCATGTTTAAATTATTTTTATTCAATATAATTTAGTCCAAAAGAGTTGAATAAACATTTGTTTTTTCATAGAATAGATATAAGATATAAATATTTGACTAAAAATAGGGAAAAATTGTGTGTGTGCACCGATTGAGATTATACTATAGTTTACGTTTCTTTTAATATGAAAACCAGTGTAAATGATAATAGAGATCATATTGAAAAATGACAATGGAAATTGAATACAACCTTCATGATTGTCCAAATTTTTCCGAGAAGTTAACTAGTTTTTCTAAGAGATTATTCTATAATGGTTATTCTAAATATACATATTTGTTAGCTGTATTAAAGTTATATAATTTGAAATATAGTAGTGGATGGAGTGAAATCATCAATATAGAACTACTTGGCCTCTTGAATGACATGATACCATAAAAAATGATCTTCCTTGTCTATTATATTATGCTAAATGAATGCTACATTCAACATGAATGATCTCTAAAAAATAATTTTTTTTCTAAATTACTGCATATTTTTTCTCAACGACTACGAATCACTCATAAAATGTCTCAAATGTGGAATGGATTGATAGAGGAAATATGAATCGAGTTCTTTGATTGATGTATAGTACTTTCCTATAATTCTATAATTTACAAGACTATATAAATGTTAGAAAAATGTGAGATAGTTGACATGGTATGAATATAAAAGAAAAAAATATGGGAAACTACATCATCCAGTAGAGTCTCCCCAGATGAAGAAAATTGATTATGAGTATCCTTAATTTTTAATTGAGCCGTGGAACTTCCATCTTGCATTATCTATAGATGGAAAAGATATTTTTGGTGTACAAAATAGTACCCAAAGTACATGTCCAATCATGTTGGTAAATTATAATTTTCCATAATGGTTTTTCTTAAATCTCAAATACATTACGTTTTATCTATATACTTTGGAAAAAAATATCTTGTTAATGATATTGATTTCTATTTGGATCCATTTATTGATGAAATTAAATTGATATGGGATATAGGTGTTATAATGTATGATGCTCATAGAAGTGAAGAATTCACATTGAGGATCATGTTGCATGGGATGATAAATTACTTTCCTGCTTATATAAATATGTCATGCTATAACATGAAAGGATTGTTGGGGTGTCCCATTTGTGAAGAATACACATAGTCATTTCAGTTGAATAATTCCTCAAATACTGTGATTTTTGGACATCATAAGTTTTTAACTTGATGAAATAAATAGAAATCATGGATGGAAACATTCAACGGGAATACCGAAAAAGTTACAACCCAATATCCAATAATGGGTGATCAGATGTTTAATAAATTAATATTTATTGACACTACTTTTACTAAACCATTTTTGAAAAACCATACAAAATTAGGTTGGAAAGAGAGATAAATTTTCCTTGAATTTCCATATTGTAATTGTTTGTACATGAGAAATTTTATTAATTTCATGCATATAGAAAAAATGTATTTGATATTGTTATTAGAATGTTACTAAATTTTCCTCAAAAAAAGAAAATATTGAATCAAGGATATGTTGGACATGACTGATATGGGGATATGAGAAGAGTTGGCATTAGTGAAGGGTAAATGGAATAATTTTCTTCCTCAAAAAACATACACTCTATCCATACATGAATAATTGAATATTTTCATTTACCTTAATGGTGTAAATATTCTATTAGGATATTCTTAAAATATCAATAATGTCATTTTGGAATTAATTGGATGTTATATAGAATAAAATCACACGACTATCATGTTATGATACATGATTTGATGACTGTTTCTTTACATTTCATACTTCCTAGAACTTTATAATATAAATTTACCTTACTATGCTTCTATTTCAAATCCATATTCAATATGTTTAAAACCTGATGAAATTTGTAATCATGAATAAGAAAGTTTTAGTCATATATTTCCAATTAGAGATGTTATTATTAGAATATTTATTTTATATAATGGTATGGTTTATGGTTCACTTGGTTATAGAGATTCAACTATATAGTCATATCCATTATAGATGGATGTACCCCATTGAACAATATATTAATATTTTGAAATGGTATTTCAATAATTGAAGTCTACCAGAAGATTGTATTGAAGAATGATATATTTTCAAATAAGATGTTCTGTACCGATTACCTATCAGATGTTGATAGAAATTATTTTCTAAATTCTAATCACAATGGATTCCATATGGGTGAATGGATTTATGGAAGACATGTTTTTACAATTACTATCACAAATTAGGAGTAAGCACACCATTATAATTTACACAATAGTGAATATGTTGATCAATAAATTGAAACCCACAGATCAATTCTTATATATTTGAATCCATAAATAGATGATGGATAGATATCAAGTACACATAATCAATAGTTTATAAGATTATTCTGAGATAATATTTATATAGATTTATCTGAAAATTTGAATTCAATTTTCAAATGAGTTTGATGGATATCCAGGGGAACAAATTAAGATGTTATATATTACACTAGTTTTGTAATAAATGATTATATGTTCTATATAAAAGAACATGATGACTATAGTAAGATGAAAAATAGTGGAGTTACACCTGTGGTGAAAGTGATGCACACAACCAGATCTAAGGATTGAAATCAAATTTATTTGAATAGGTCATATTTCAGAATTATCAAAAAGATATATGAGTTCAATTATACAACATTTCATGTACTAATTTTACTTTTCAAATGGATAGAAAATAGGAGTGAAGTAATAATTGAGGAAATAGGCTTTGTGAAGGTAAATTTTAGTGTATAAGGCAAAAAGGATGAGCCATTTATAATGAAACCAAAAGAAGTGTAAGTATTTCTTATCTTAGAACCAACAAACAAGATTTGGGTGATTATAATATTAGAGACTAAAACAACTTTAGGAAAAGATAAAATTCAATCAAGGATGACCCTTTCATTAGAATACCTCAATCAATTCATGGAACACCAAATATAGAAAATGTATTGTATGTAATAGAGGACCACAAAGAGTGAATATGGTTTCTCTATATAGGAGATAAACCCCACCAACCATTAAAAAAGTACAGAGAGTTAAATGATCATGTTAAAGTATTTATTAATATACTATGATTTTTCTCATAATATTATGTGTACTTTGCAGTATTCACATAGTCTAAATTTAAAGTTGTTCTACTCATGCTGAAAATGTCTTCTGAAGATAATGATGTTACAAATATTAGGGAGGAATAGGTGACTGATGTTGAAAATATAGAATTATAAGTGGATCAAAATCATGTTGATGTAAAAAAACAAGAATGAAACTGCATCATAGTATTGAATAAAATTATCAAGTAAATAAGTAAGTGTATAAAATTTGAGTTTGGCTGGAATCAACATGGTTGTACAGTTAATCCCAACAATTCAACTTTCATTAGTTATGTTGGGGTCACAACGATGGTGAATGTTCCAATTGATAGAGATTCATGGTTCCCTGTCTATCCTATAATTATGGAAACCCTTTGGGAAGATATAAAGGTAATGTTATGATATACATTCTCTATTTTACCAAAAAAATTATATAATAAAATGATGATTTAATTTTCAATATTTCATGATGATTTCATTTATTTTAAAATATTCTAGTAAGAAATATTTCTTAATGGCTTCTAGAAAATCCTATATAGGTTTTCAGACTCTTCTTACATTGTTTAATCTATTGGAAGCCAAATTTAAATTAAATAACCACCCACCAGTTACTTATTCACACATTATAATGTAGGAAATATGGAATTATTTCATTAGTTTTTGCAATGAGAAATCATCTCAAGTGCATTTTAGTCTATAATATATTATTTTTCATTATTTATTTTATTCATTTTGATTCAAAATTATTAATTTATGAGACATCAAAGGAGTGATGAAAATAAAAAACATGAATCAAAACCAATGTACCCCTATCGCAAATCAATTAAGGGGTATGATTCACTAGATAATAATTTTTTTATGAATTTTAAATAAAAAAATTATGTGATATGAAACAAAATATGTTCCTTTGTTTATTTGCAGATTGATGCTTAAAAATCCAAACACACTTCCATCCCATGTCATGTTCTATGGAATGAGGCCCATGTAAATAAGTAGGATAAACTAATTGGTGAAAATAAAAAATTATAATGGGAAACATGTTTATGTATAACATAATAATAATTCATTATGATTTATAACTATATTACATAAAAATATATATTTATATTCATATATTTTTTAATATAGTTTAGACATAAGAATCAACAGTTCCCATACCAGAATAAAAACTACTCTCTACATCTTTAAAGATTACATAAAAATATAATTTCATTATAGGTGTAGGTTTTGGAATGTCACCGCAAACATATTTTGAGAAGAAAATACCACAAGAAGATACATATCAATTGATGAAGGATTTCGAGCTCAAATAGATTCTCTACATGTCATGGCCCCCTCCCTCCAAAGATACCCCTCCTAGGATGGCAATGAATAAAGGGAGATAATTTCCCCCGAGTCCCACATCCAACAGGCCTCAAGTTGTAAAATGTCACCAACGATGTACAAATATCATAATATGGGAGGCATTAATTTTTTTAGAAAACAAGATTGGGAGATAAGATGAATAATAAACAATGAAACTCAAAGACACAATATAAAAATAAATACCAAAATCATCCCACATGCATGTGTAAAATAGAACTGATAAAAATAAAAAAGACTCCAAGTAAAAATATCTAAAATTAAATCTAAGCAGTGATGAAACAATTATTAAGATCTGAGCTAGTAAGGTCCATCACGGTCTATGTAATCCTCCTAGAAACTTGAAATAAATTTTATGCACATAGGGTGAGATTACAAGTATACTCAGTAGGAAAACCAAAGTCTCTTATGCACATGTGAAAGAATCATACTAATGATCTTGTGAGAAAACAATAGAACCAAACAACACCAAAACTGGTATACTAACTATCCTAACCTCGCCAAGGCATGCTCACCAAATAATGAAAGCCAATTAATTTAATATAAAGTAACGACAATCAATGATAGGGTACCCCACATGACTTTCCCACTAGTATGTCACTCTCTCCCAAATTCGTACATCCTAGAGCTCCCATCCCTTCTGTATACCACATCATATCTTGCTCAAACACACCTGGGCATCACAGCACATCCTGCCTGCACACACTTGGGCCTCATAGCACATCCCACCCCACACACTTGGGCCTCACAACACAATCTCGCCCGCACACACCTAAGCCTCACAATGGATCACATATCATCTAGAAGAAACCTGGGAAATCATATCACATCTCATCCTGAAGACACCTGGGAAAGCACAAACTACCTCACCCAAAAACACCTGGGCTATTACATCTCACCTAGACACCTAGTCCATCAAAACCACCATCTAAGACACTAATAAACCTCCGACCATCACAACCTGTGCCATACCTACCTCACCTAGAAAATAGTGGGTACCCAGCCATCCATACTCCTCACCAGATGTTGGGAAAGACATCCTCCCCTAGACGATGGGGGTACTCGACACATAGAGATTAACTAGGGTGGGGTGAACATATAAATCACAAAGAAAATAAAAGTATATAGATATATGATAAGAAATACACAAGACCAACCTATGGGTTCTCAGAAAAACCACCAAAACACAACAATTTCCACCTTTACTGCTACCTCTAAATTCACAACACCACACATCAATCCAAGAAACCCATTTCACATTCTCAACCAATTTATTTAACCATTTCCATTTCATTAGAAAAACAAACCCAAACCATTCCAACCTATATTAAACAATTATTTATTCATTCCATCATTACCTGGAAAATATCATGCACTACACATATCAAGAAACATAGTAACAATCATTTTCAAAGGATAAGATTCCTCATAAATTAAGGCAACTTCACATTAAAGACAAATCATACTACGACCTCTCGATATGAGGTGAATATTTATGCATGTTACTCATGGAGAAACTTTGGGTGAATTACCCATACCAATCACTAATTCATTCTTAAAACTAATCCTACCCAAACCACCATACCAAACAAAACAAACCCCCAACTCACAACCACATCCAACAACATATTACGGCATAACAAGTTTCACAGCCCTACTGCACAATCATACCACGCCCATCATAGCCCCACTGTATAATCACATTCAATCCATTTACCCCACATGTACAAAAAAAACATATCACAACACAAAAAAAAATTTATAGGTTCACAAGAACATTTATCACCTTCCACTACTTTTCTTTGGGGTGTTCTGACACAAACCAATCCTAGGGTAACCAATTCATTAGCCAAGTGTACATGGTTAGCCAATTTTCATTTTAGGGTGATACCAAACAATCTAAAACAAAGAAAAAACCATAAAAGATGTATCTAACACAAAAAAATCCACCAATGGACACAATTTTCAGCGGGGCATTTATCATGTATAATCACAATATCATAAATAATATCAAAGCTATAAAATACATGCGGATAAAACCCCATTTTTCCTTTCAATTCAATTTAATAATTATTTATCTTTGATTTAAGCTACTAAAACCATGATCTATATATAAATACAAGTAAAACCCCTCCCGCACGATGAAAAAATAAAGATAAACTAGGGAATCCCCACCTCAAGGAAGCTTTACAATTTTTGCACACTGTAGGGTGAAGAAGAATGCTCGTGAACCAAAACGACACCATGAGAAACTGAAAATCAACATATACCACACCAAGGATCCATCAAAAAGAAACCAGACACATACCAAAAACCAAAGAAACACCACCATAGTGGATCTATGAGAGAAGAATGGAAGAAAAAAACCAAGAAAGGGGAATAACCTGCCATAGACCAACCACGAACCGCTGAAAAACAACCACCGGGGCCAACAGATCGAAGAGGGATAGAGAAGGGCTTGAAGGACACATTGGGGTGCCAAGGGTTTTCCCAAAATGATAGGAAGGATAGAGAATAGATAAATGAATAAATGTTCAAACGAAAAGTATTTTTAAACCTGAACATGATCGGTGCATTACATGATGTGTAATCCCCTTTCATGTCATGTAATATCCAGGGTTCAGTTTTTGCTGAAAAACATGTTGCCTATCATTTTTTATTTTATTTTTAAACCTATAAACATTACACACTGTGTAACTATTATTCACACCATCTAAAATAATTACACACTATAAAAACTCTAAGACAAGTCGTGAAATTGAATTTCCCATCATGTAATCTAGTTACACAACATGTAATCCCCCTTCTTCCAGCCTTTAGGAACCGAACTTCTCCAACTCCCTCCGAACACCTCCAAAGACCAAAACTAGAAATGTAACAGACTGGGAAGGTATGAACCGTTACATCAGATACCTCTCAAATGATTCTTACCCTCAAGAATCCAAAACCGAGGTTAGATGAAAATGGGTCTGAACAACCACCCTGTGAGATACCTCTTAAGGATCTCATCATACCTCAAAGGCTACCACCATCCAAACACACCAATCCAAATGGACACAAAACACATCACACAACCACAAGACAAATCCTATCACAAAACCAAACTACCACGCAACCACTGCACAACTATCTTAACCCCCACATAGCCCAAACCAACAAACACTACAACCAACAAATTGCATTATCTCAAACACACGAATCCAGGAATTCTGTCCTCCATGTCAAGATACTATCCGATCTAGGTGGAAATGACTCACCCTCATGGGTTTAATCACATCACTGTTAATGCATATCAATTAGGAATCAAGTAATCCCATTTTAACATGTTAGGTATTTCATCACATATCCCACCACACATATCAAAAACCAAGGAAAAAATCTCATCTCATAAAACAAAGGAATTCAAACATCACATATCAAATCAAAATGGAGAAAAGAAAAACTTAAAACAAAATTGGGTATTGTGAAAACATATTTGTTTCTTGCTCCAAAGTACTCTCCTCCTGGACACCATGCCTCTTCAACACATGAACCAAAAGAATGGTCTACCCACACAACACCTTCTCTTGATGATCCTAGATCTCTAGTGCCCGCTCCACAAACATCGCATCATCCTCAATATCCAACTCTCCCCAATCAATGACATGGGAGTCGTCATGAATATATCGATGAAGTTGAGAGACGTGGAATACATAGTGGATCATATCCAACTATGGTGGAAATTCCAACTAATATTCCACCTCACTAACTTTTCCCAACACCTCAAAGGGACCAAAAAACATGGGAGAAAGATTACTCCCTCTGCCAAAACTTTGCTAACCACATTGAGGGGAAACCTTCAAGAAAATGTAGTCCCCAAACTCAAATTATAAGGCCTTCTTTTTCAATATACATAAGAATTATATTGATATTGTACCACTTTCATACTCTCACAAACAAGTTAAACCTTTTTTGTTGTGCTTTAAACCACATCGGGACTAAGAACAGTTGTCTACCCAAACTCCATCTAGCACAATGGAGAACAACATAGTCTCCCATACAAATCCTTGAATGAAGACATTATAATGGAAGAGTGATATATATTATTATATGAAAACTCTACCAAGGAAAAGTTTCATACCTAAGAACCACCAAAGTTCAAGACACACGCCTGAAACATATCCACTAATGTTTGGATAGTCTGTTCCATCTGCCTATCTGTATGAGGGTGGAAAATAGTTCCGAGGCTTAACTGTATTCCAAAAGAATTCTACAATCACCTATGGACTCATGAGGTAAACTATGCATCCCAATCTAAGACAATGTACCCCATAACTCTATGTAACCGCACCACTTCATCCATGTACCTCTTAGTTAAGGTGTCCACTACACCCAACTCTTTAATTGCTAATAAGTGATCCAATTTCATCAACTGATCCACTATCACCCATATAGAATCACAACCTCCTTCAGATCTAAGTAAACCTATCACAAAAAACCATTGATATGTAATCCCATTTCCACTTGGGGAATCCAAGGGTTGCAACAAACTAACAGGAACATGATTCTCGACCTTCACCTACTGGAAAACCAAATACTTTTCTACAAAATTTTCCAATACTTGTTTTATCACGGTACACTAAAATTGCATTCTAAAGACACATTACATCTTATAAACTCCTGGGTTCACTTCCAAAGGTGAGATATGAAACTCACGAAGAACTATATTGTGTATAGCCACCAGAATAAAAAAATTACATGAAACAACAACCGATTCTGACCATCCTCAGACCATCCCTATGGAGCATCATCATGGACAACATGATCACACATCACCTATGCATATGATTCTCCCCACTGAGATTCCTCCACTTTCTGAATTAGAGAAGACTACACCATCATCTAAAACAAACTACATTTACCACTATCTATTCTTTCATCTAAGTGTATGGCTAAAAACTCCTCCATCACCCTCTAAGCATATGTAGATTCCTGAAAAAAAATCCTTATATGACTTTATTCTTAAAGAATAAGCCATGAAATTATCCTTTCCTAAGGTGTAAGAGATCTAAAAATCATAGTCATGAAGAAACTCTATCCACCTCTACTATCATAGATTCAGGTCATGTTGGGAAAAGATATACCTCAAACTATTATGATTCATGAAGACCACAAAGTGATCCCCAATGAGGTAATGCCACTGAAACTTAAGCATAAAAAAATGGTTGATAGGTCAAGATCATGGGTGTCATAGTTACACTCATGGGGATGTAAATTCCTAGACCCATAAAAGATCACTGCTCACTGCTACATTAGTACACATCCCAAGTCCAAACAGGAAGTGTAAAAAAAACCTCAAACATCACCCCTTCCTGAGGAAACTGAAGCACTGGAGTTCTAACCAACATCCCATTTAGGTAACTAAATACTGTATAACATTGATTAATTTAAACAAAATCCTAGTATTTCCTAGTTAGATATGTCAATGGGGATGAAACTCAGGATAAATCGGGTACAAACCTCTGATAATAGCCTGTGAGACCAAGGAAACTACAAACCTCTACCACGTTCTTGGGTGATTCACAATAAAAAACTACTCTAAACTTTAATGGGTCTACTACCACACTCTTTTGAGACACCAAATTACCAAGTAAATTCACGTTTTGTGTCCAGATCATACACTTGGACAACTTCCCATAGAGCTGGTGATGTCGAAGAACCTACAAGATAGTTCTGAGATGCTCAGAGTGATCCTCCTCTGACTTTGAGTAGATTAAGATTTCATCAATGAATACGATGATGAACCAGTCTAGGAACACATGTGAGACAGAATTCATAATCCCCATGAACACAGATGGTGTGTCCGTAACACTGAATTTCATGACTACGAACTCAAAGTGCCCATAACTGCATCTGAAGGAAGTATTTGGGATATTTCCTTCCTTCACCCTTAACTGATGACATCCAAACCACAAATAAAACTTAAAAAACCAAATTTCCCCTTTTATATGATAGAGGAGATCTTCTATCCTTGGAAGAGGGTAACGGTTCTTGACTATCACCTGATTCAACCTCCAGTAGTCTATACACAACCTCAGACGACCGTCCTCCTTATTTGCGAACAACAATAGAGAACCCCACAACAACACGCTAGGCCAAATAAAACCCTTCTTCATCAGATCATCTATCTTAATACTCAACTCCCACAACTTAGAAGGTGTCATATGATAAAGAGTCATCGATATCGAAGAAGCACTGAGAAGAAAGTTTATCCCAAACTCAATGTCATGCCGATGGGGTAGCGTCACAACCTCCTTAGGGAAAACATCCAGGAACTACCCAATAACCCTATGAACCCCCACTATATTAGCATACACTGATTCCATTGACGAATCATACAAAAAGGAAAGAAGAGGCTCTATATGCTGACTGCCTACCCGACAACCCCGTTCACTAAAGAAAACCATGCGTTGGTCATCCACATCTGAAAACATGACTCTCTTCTGAAAGTAGTTGATAACAACATGTATGGAATATAACAAGTTGATGCTGAGAATGACATCGTATAATTGTACACTAAAAAAATAGTAGATTAGCGGTGGGTTTTAGAGGGGGTTATGCACAACTCCCTCTAAATTTTTATTTATTTTTTAAAATAAATCTCATATAAATTAATATTTTATAATATATATATGTGTGTGTATTACATAAACACATTATATAAATGTATTTGAATACATTATAAATATATATATAAGGAAATTATATAAATACTTTAAATAAATAATTATACATATAAACAAATATGTATACATATATAAATATTGGCATACATAATATAAATGTAATTATAAATATATTCAAATATATAAAATTTATATATGGTTTTATAAATACTATACATTTATATTATGATTTAAATTATACATATATTATATTAAATACATTTTTATTATATATTTATGTATAAATACAATTATATTATATATTTATGTATAAATACATTTATTTTATATTAAGCATACAAATAAATATAATATAAATAGAATTAAATGTAAATATAAATATAAATATTTTATTATATATAAATTTATATATATCATATAATTATTTTATATATATTTAAGTACACCATATAAATTATAAATTAATTTAGTATATATATATATATCATTTAAATATATTTTATATTTCCAATTATATGAATGTATTTAATTGTATTTATATGTATACATAAATATAATTGTATATTTTTATTTAAATTTATATATATTTATTTATATAAATTGAATTTCGTATAATATTAATTATATATAATATAAAATCATAAACATATTATGTAAATATATACATAAATATAATTTATTAAAAAAATAGATCATATAAAAACTCAATCTTTTAGTTTTAATAATTTATATTATTATAATAATAAATATATTTTTAAAAAACATGTTTATGCTTTTATATTATATGTAATTAATATTATATGATATAAAATTTATACAAATAAATATATATTAATGTACACAATATTATACTATTATATTTATTAAAATACATATAAATTAATGTACATAATATTATACAATTATATTTATTGAAATAAATATACATTAATGTGCATAATATTAAATATATGTGTTGAAATACATTATATAAATATTCTAATAAATTGTATTTCATATAATATTAAATATATATAATATACATATTCATTGTATACAATATAAAATTGTATTTCATATAACATTATATAAATATTTGAATAAATTTTATTTCATATAAAATATTTGAATAAGTTGTATTTCATATAATATTAATTATATATAACATAAATATTTGTATAAATTGTATTTCATATAATATTAATTATATATTAATTATATATAATATTATACAATTTATACAAATAAATATATATTAATTCACATAATAATAAATATATGTTTTGAAATAAATTATATAAATATATTTTTAAAGTCATTATATAAATATATTAAATAAATACTTATATATATATATATTATAAATAATCATGTACATAATATAAAAATATGTATTTAAGTATATAAATAATTTACATAAATATATTTATAAAAATATAAATATATGTGTATATACATAAAATAAATAAAATTATAAAATATATTTACTCAAATGTATGTAAATACACATATAAAATATATAGTTTATTTAAATGTATAAATTGAATATAATATAAATATATTATAATATAAATACATAAATACATAATATAAAAATGTATATATTAATCTATATAAATATATATATATATGTTATATATTTATACGTATTTAAATATTTATTCAACTATTATTTATTTAAATAAGATTTATAATATATATATATATAAATATAGTAATGTGTACTTATATTAACAAAATTCAGTTGTGTTAGTGGTGGAGGCCCTGGAGCATTAACATGCAGGTGCAGGGTTCCAAAACCACTGGGCTCAAATTTTACAAGGGGAGGCTACGATGGAATTTCAGGGGTGGGGCGCCACAACTATGAGGAATTAGATGCAGGATGGGGGGGCTACGCGAGAATTGGACCAGAGGGGGTGGTGTGGCTATAGGGGAATTGGACCAGAATTGGTCCGTAATTGGATGAGTGGAGTATGGGAGGGACCTAGATGCAAGGTAAAAAAATTCCTGGGGGATTTAAAAAAAGTATCACTTATTAAAAATCACTTCTAAAATTATTCTCAATTAGAGGGGGTTTTAACCCCCTCTAATAAGGGTCTCAATTAGAGACGGTTTCAAAAATCACCCCTAATATGAAGCTTACGATTCAATCAATGGTGCTTGTAAACCGCCTCTAAAACGAGTTAGAGATTAGTGGCATTAAAACTACCTATAATCTAATATATTCTAGTGAAATTATAGGGGGTTAAAATTGCCTATAATCTAACCGTCACTAGTTGCAAACTACTTTACCAGTGCTTAACAAAAACTGCCTCTAACACTATGTGGCGAGCACATTAGTAGAGATTATAAGTAACCACTGATAATGAATTTAGAAGTGATTATAACCCATTATAATCTAAAAATTAACCCCTTCTAATTAGGGCATTTTTTTATAGTGGTATCTATTGTAAGAAGAGATCCCCACGAGACTGATGTGGTCCCATCACCAGTCTACACCCCCGACACACATCAAACCAGCTGGTTTGGCCTCCGATTAGCATACTCAACACCAGGGGAACAAGAATCCTATCTATGTATAGTCCCAGAGTATGAGCTATAGTGGGTGGGGGGGGGATATGTGAGAATTGGACCGAAGGGGGGTGGTGCGACTACAGGGGAATTAGACCAGAATTGGACCGTAATTGGATGGGTGGGGTATGGGAGGGACCTGGATGAAAGGTAAAAAATGCTTGGGGGATTTTAAAAAATAATATCTTATTAAAAATCACCTCTAAAATTATTCTCAATTAGAGGGGGTTAAACCCCCCTCTAATAAGGGTCTCAATTAGAGGCAGTTTCAAAAATCGCCCCTAATATGAAGCTTACGAGTTAATCCGTAGTGCTTGTAAACCGCCTCTAAAATGAGTTAGAGATTAGCAGGGGGTTAAAACTCCCTCTAATATAATATATTTTAGTGAAATTATAGGGGGTTAAAACAACCTCTAATATAACTTTTACTAGTTGCGAAATACTTTACCAGCGCTTAACAAAAACCGCCTTTAACACAATGTGGCAGGCACATTATCAGTGATTATAGGTAACCACCGCTAATGTGTTTAGAAGGGGTTATAACCCCTTCTAATATAAAAATTAAACCCTTCTAATCGGGGAATTTTTTTTGTAGTGGTATCTATAGCAAGAAGAGATCCTCATAAGACTGATACGGTCCCATCATCAATCTATACCCCTGGCACACATCAAACTAGTTGGTCTAGCTTCTGATTGGCATAATCAACACTAGGGGAACATGAATCCTCTATATGTATAGTCCCAGATCATGGGCTATAGAGGGTGCAAAAAAGGAGTGCAGATATCCTAAATCAAACAAGGAACAAGCAAGGGTCTTGAACAAACTGATCTTACCTTTGACGATCTCTGGCCCCTATGGAACTACTGCCTCCACGGTGTGCAACTGAACACACCTAGATCCCATGAATTTATGATGAATACCACCTCCATGTACATGATCAGGTCATAATCCCTGAACGTGAGGAACATCCTGAGGTCAGCCTCTACCCACTCCATCTCCCTTCGGCAGAGCAAAAGCTTGCTGCCCCTGTTACTGAAACAATCTAACTAGAAACTACTGCTAAGGCTAGCACTGAACCTTTCCACCTCCACTAAACTGACCTTAAGTAACCACTAGGAACTGGCTCTAGATATGACCATGAACCCCATAATCAAAATAAACTGACACGAAGCTCCTAGAAAAAACATGAAAACCAATAGAATCAGAAGGCCGAAAAGAAAGTTGCTGAGGCCAACTCCATGCTATTCGAAACCTAGAAGGTCCTTATGCCTGAGATCTTCCACTGAAAACTCTAAATTTTGAAGAACCCTACTGGATCCTCTCTCATAGTAGTCATCCTTGCAATTTCATATGCTCAATCACCTCTAACTTCTTCTGAACCTTCAGATATGTCGACAATGAAAAAGGAGTAACTGTATACTTGATAGAAGGACAAAGTGACTACTCAAGATGTCTCACACAAGACTCCTCATTTGAAAAAAGGTCTAAAAAAACAAATAATGACCTTGAACTTGATTCCAAGATCCCTCACAGAGTGCTTCCCTACTGAAGATAAATAATTTTCTACCTCTTTACTTCCTTCATGGTTGAAAAAAGGAACTCTTCTTGGAATTCCTTCTAGAGTTCCACCAACAAAATCTCTCCCTCCTTTCACTCCCCCAGATACAAAGTCCACCACTACCATGAAACTCCCCACATCTGACTAAATTCCAAATGGACCCAGTACCTTTTTGGGGCCTGTATCAAACTTAAAGTGATCTCAAGCTCCTCTATCCAGCTCTCCATCTCCACATCTAAAACACTACCATTGTACTATCCCAAAGCCTATCATTGGAAAGAAAGCAACGTCCTCTTCCACTAATCCTCCTCCTCAGCTGGATCAACCCCACTAAGATCAACCAAATCATCTTTCTAAACCTCTACTTGTGGATGAAGACCAAGATCCATAGCTGAAAGGTAATCAATGATTTCCTAAGCCTAGTATGAAATTTTATTAATATTTATTTTAATTAACCTTATTTGATTTATTTGTTTTAACCTTCTCAAAACAACACAATTAAAATAATAACACAAGTCATTATGATTAATGTACCTTCCCCCAGTCTCTACCCTGTAAGTAGGTCTACCTCACCTGGCAATTCAATAAGCTCAGAGGTCGTGCACTGAATCACATGGGGCTCTAATTCCTATTTCCTAGCTGGTCTCCCTAGAATATGTCACACACCAAGTTCAACTGTAATTATTTCCATACCATCCCATGAAATCCTCACTATTCCTAACTAGAAACTCCATCCTATCTCTCAAACATAACATCTAATACCATTCTATCACGACCCCCTCCCACCAAAGATACCCCTCCTTGGATGGTAATGAAGAAAGGGAGATAATGACCCCTGAGTCTTGCCTCTAGTAGGCCCCAGGTTACGACTAGCCCCAAGGGTGTATAAATCTCATAATATGGGACACATTACCCTTTTTAGAAAACAAGACCGAGAGATAAGATGAATCATCCAAAATTAAACTCCAAGACACAATATAAAAATAAAGACAAAACCCATCCCACATGCATGTGTAAAATATAATTGATACATATATTAATGTATCCAAGTAAAAATACCCAAAAGTAAATCTATACAGTGATGCAAAAAATGTAAAAATCTGAGCTAGCAAGTTCAACCACTGTCCATGTAATCCTCCTGGAAAACTGAAAGAAGTTTTATATACATAGGGTGAGCATAAAAGTATACTCAGTAGGAAAACCAAATTCTCTCATGCACTTGTGAAATAAGAATACTAATTATCCTATGAGAAAATAATAGAACCAAAAAACACCAAAATAGTTATACTAACAATCCCAACCTCTCCAAGGCACACTCACCAAGTAATGAAAGCCAAGTAATATAGTATAAAGTAAAGCACATAAATTATAGGGTATCCTGCACCACTTTTCCATTGGTATGCCTCTCTCACCCAACGTCATACATCTTGGAACTCCCATCCCTTATTTATACCACATCATATCCTACTGGCACACACTTGGGCCTCACAACACATCCCACCCGCACACACCTAGACCTCATAGAACATCCCACCAGCACACACCTGGGCCTCACAACACATCCCTCCCACACACAATTGGTCCTCACAATGCATCACATCTCATCCCAAAGAAACTTGGTAAAGCACATCACATATTATCCCAAAGACACCTAGGAAATCACATCACATATCACCCTAAAGACACCTGGGAAAGCACAAACCACCTCACCCACAAACACATGGGCTATCACATCTCGCTCGAAGACACCTGGGCCATCACAACCACCATATAAGACACTAAAAAACCTCCAATCATCACATCATATTCCATACCTACCTCACTTGGAAGAGAGAGTAGAAAATAGTGGGTACCCAGCCATTTTTACTCCTCACCGAATATTGGGAAAGAAACCCTCCCCCATGAAGATGAGGGTGTTCTACATATAGTGCTCAATTAGTGTGGGTGCATATAAAAATCAAAAGGAAAATACAATTATATACATATATTATACCAAAAAAACATGCCCAAACTATGGGTTCTCAAACAAACCACCAACCCACAACACTTTCCACCTTTTTTTCTACCTATAAATGCAAAACACCACACATCAATCCATAAAACCCATTTCAAATTCTCAACCAATTTATTTTACCATTTCTATTTAATTAGCCAAACCAAACCTAGCCATTCAAAACTTTATTAAACAATTATTTATTCATTCCATCACTACTGGGAAACTATCAGGCAATACATATATCAAGAAACATAGTAACAGTCATTTCAAACGGTGAAGATCCATGATAAATTAAGGCAGCTTCACATTAAAGACACATCATACCGCGACCTCTCAATACAGGGTGAATATTTTTTTATGTTACTCATGGATAAAATCTGGGTGAATTACACAAACCATTAACTACTATCCTTCAATGTCATCCTACCCAAACCACCATACCAACCAAAATAAACCACTAACTCATAACCACATCCAACAACATATTACAACACAACCATTTTCACAACCCTATTGTACAATCATACCACGCCCATCATATCCCCATTGTAAAATCACATGACATCCATTTCCCCGAACATAAAAACCACAAAAAAACACATATCAAACCACAAAAAAACATTTTACAGGTTCAAATGAACATTTATCAAATTCCCCTACTTTTCTTTGGGGAGTTCTCATACAAACCAATCCTAGGGAAACCAATTCATTACCCAAGTATATGTGGTTATCCAATTTTCATTTTAGGGTGATATAAAACAATATCAAACAAAGAATCCACCACATTAGATGTATCAAGAAAAAATAAATCCACTAACAACTACAATTTTTCAATAGGTCTTTTAGCCCATATAATCACAATATCACAAACAATATCGAAGCTGTAAAAAACATGCATATCAAACCCCATTTCCCCTTTCAATTAAATTTACTGATTCTTTATCTTTGATTTAAGCTGGTAAAACCATGATACATAGATAAAAAGAAGTAAAACCCCTCCCACATGATGTACAAATAAAGAGAAATTAGGAAATCCCTACCTTAAGGAAGCTTTCCAATTGTTGCACACCATAGGGAAAAGAAGAAAACTCTCGAACCACAACCGCACCATAAGGAACCACATATCAACCTATACCTCACCAAGGATCCATCAAAACCAAACCCGAAACATACCCCAAACCAAATAAACACCACCGTAGTGGATCATTGAGAGAATAATAGAAGAAAAACAACCAAGGTGGGAGGAAGTAGAGAGAACAACCAAATGAATAAAAGTTCAGCAAAAAATAATTTTTAAAACTGCACATGATTGTGGTATTACACGATGTGTAATCCCTTTTCACACTATGTAATACATGGGGTTTAGTTTCTGCCAAAAAACACATCAACTCCCAAATTTTATTTTATTTTTCAGCCCTGAAATTTTAAATGTCATGAAAATATCCTTCACATCATGTAAAATATTTACACATCATGAAAAATCCAAGATAATCCATGAAACTAAATTTCACATCGTGTAATCCAGTTACACGAACTGTAATCCCCCTTCTTCTAGCCTTTAGAAACTGAACTTCTCCAAACTCCCTCCAAACTCCTCTATTGACCAAAACTATCAAAGTAACGGACTGGGAAGGTACGAACCATTAAAATGAAAGATATTATTGATTAGAATATTTTGGAATACATATATATGTCAAAGGATCAAAGTGAACTGGTGGTGTCATAAAGATCAACACGTGAACAATAAAATGGAACTACTATCTTTAAGGCTAGTCATTCACCTAAAAAAAATACATTAACTGAGTTAATAAGTTTTTTCATTAATCTTTCTCCAAGATGTGAATCAAACAACTTCTGATAACTTTATGTTACTATAATTCTGTAATGTAAATTTCTATGTGATTTCTATCTATCAAAACCCATGAACCACCTTTTTGTTAGGTTAAAGGTGTATAATATCCCAAGAGACATTATACAAAAAAGGAACTCCCAAAATATCACATGAGAGTGGTGATTGAGGTATCTTAAGAGTTGAGTGATGATTTTTCGGTTCCAATTGATGATCTGAATATGAAAATGATCAATGATGCTATTAGAACTTTTATTGCATGGCCTTGTAATCTTATAAAGATACATGTGGTATGTCCTTAATTTTTTTTCAAATGAAGAATATGTAATAGCTGATGGAAAATGTCTGAAGTGAGGTATGTTATTATAGAAGGATAAAATGATGAGGAAAAGGAAGGTCAGATCAAGTCAATCATGTAAATAAACGAAGAAAACAAAAGGACCATCTTGAAATACCTTCTCTATGCCAGTTCCAATATAAAATATATTAACATTACAACTTCATGTATACACTACATTAAAAGATGGAGATGTTTCCTACATTCCATATGAAGAATAAAATTTTTGGAACTGTCATTACAAATGAGGTTGGTTTCGAGAATATAAATGAGGTACTCATGTTTGAATGGCTGGGAGTCTCATCTGGGAATATATACATAAGATAAATTTTTATAATACATGTATCAAAACAATTTTATTATATGTTCATTATTGTTAATTACTATTAATATTTTTTTCAATAATTTATATTACCACTATATAAATAGAAAACCCTATGCATCATGATTTGGATCCATTAATCTTTGTATCATTTTTATAGACATAATTAAATTAGATTTCAATGAAATTGATGAGAAAAACGGTACACAAAATGAGGTGTTTGAGAAAAAAATAATAGATGAAAAACACTTTATGAAGCCTAAAATGTAGGGGTGAAACTCTTTAATCTAATTATATACAATATTTTTTTTTTATTTTTAAATTAGATATTTTTTTGGGTTTTTTAAAGCACTGAATCCTGACCATAATCAATATGAATACTAAAAATATTTATTTATTTTGGATCTAATGAAAAGAAATCCATCAAAATGACCACACATAATGTCTATTTTGAATTTTAAAGCACTGAAATAAATATTTTATAGATAAAAATTGAATTATATGTTTCAATATATGTTTTAACAAGATTTTTTTATGATATAGACATCGCTAAATATATGATATATCATGGTATGATGTTAGTGAATAAATATTACAAAGAAATGGATTAATTTAAATGAAACAAACTAAGGTACATAAAGAAATATTTAACTATCAAGACATATATTAAAACAATCCACTTATTTTGGTCAACATTTCTATGATGTATGAAGTAATATTACAATAATGATTTTGCATATTTTATTTTCAAATTTATGAATGATATCATAATCTATCAAAAGACTATCATCCCCAAACAAGTAATTTCTAAAGGTAATTACAATTTCATTAAAATTATTTATTAATCATTTGTTTTTCTATATTTTCTTAGTACTAAAAATATTTATGACAATTAATGTACTCAAAATAAGAAGTAAATTTGTTTAGATATTAGTGGAAAACATACATGATCTCATAATTTTCTCCAACATCAAATTTAGGTGAATAAATACTATGTTTCAAATCTAGTATGGGCTATGACCTTAGAAATATATTTGGATTGTGAAGCATTAGTATCATAATTCTAATGTAATATTTTTGATATATTTCTCAAGGATAAGTATGATGGAGGAAATAAATTTATTAAGAAATGAATGGGAAGAATATATAGTGTCAAAATGTATATATACATCATGAAGAGATGAATTAATACTACAAACTTAGTTAATTTTCTCATCATTTTATATACTTTTTTTAGTTAATTTAACTATCATTTTTATATGATACATATTTTTCTAAATTTACACATTAGAGTTAAAAGAGATGCTACATGATGAAAAATAACTAAAAGAGCTCATATTGTTTTAAAAAACTAGGAAAATGATCCATAAATAATTTTTACATGTAGCAATTGAATTTTTTTTAATCTGACACATGATGAAGTTGATATGACCTGAATTATGTGTTTTCAATATAAAAGAGTCATTTTAGATTAAAACGCATGTCACAAATCCAAAATCAATCAATGAACCTAGATTGTCTTGAAAATTTAGAAAACAATCCATAATTAATTTGTTATGTATACAAATTAACCACACATCAATCCAACACCTGATATGATTTATATGACTCTAAGTATGTGTTTTAAATATAAAAGTGTCATTTTAGTTTAAAACATACATGAAATAGTCAAAATTGAGATAATGAGATTAGATTGTTTTAAAATAATATAAAAATGATCCAAAATTAACTTTTCATGTGTAGTAATTTACTACACATCAATCTAAGACTCAATGTGTTTGATATGACCTGAAATTCATGTTTTCAATAGAAATGTTCCATTTTAGTTTAAAATGGTTGTCAAATAGACAAAACCAAGAAAATGAGTTCATATTGTTTTCAAACATTGGGGTAATGATCCATAATTCATTTTTCACATGTAGGAATTAACTGCACGTAAATCCAAAATAAGATGTTGTTGATATGAACTGATGTGAATGTTTTCAATCCAAAAGTTCCATTTTTGTTTAAAACACACAAAAAATAGGTAAAACCAAGAAAAAAATCTCATATTAATTTCAAACTTTAGAATAATGATCCATAATTTATTTATCATGTGTAGGAATTGACCGCACATCAATCTAAGACATGATGTGGTTGATATGACCTGAAGTATGTGTTTTAAATATAAATTTTACATTTTATATTAAAATGCATTTCAAATATCCAAAACCATGATGAAGTTCTTAGATTGATTTCAAACCTTAAGATAAAGATCCATAATTCATTTTTTATGTGTATTAATTGACTGCACATTAGTCTGATGCAAATGTAGTTGATATGACCCAAAGTGAATGTTTTTAATACAAAAGTTTCATTTTAGTTTAAAACACACATAAAATAGCCAAAAATAATAAAATAATATTTTTTTTGTTTTAAAAAATTAGGAAAATGATTCATAATTTATATTTTCTCATGTAGGAATTAACCACACATCAATGTGAGACATGATGTGGTCTATATGACCCAAAGTGGGTGTCTTCAATTGAAAGTATCCATTTTAGTTTAAAATGCACATTAAATATCCAATGCTGAGTAAATATGCCCATATTGTTTTCAAAATTTTGGAAAACATTCAAAAAATTATTTTTACTTCTAGGAATTTACCACACCTCAATATGAAACACGATATGGTCGATATGTCCCAAAATGCGTATTTTCAATAAAAAAGTCCCATGATAGTTTAAAACACATATAAAACACCAAAAACTAAGAAAATGATCTCAAAATGTTCTCATAATTTATGAAAATGATAAATAATTCATTTATCAAGTATATTAATTAACCGAACATAAATCCAAGACACAATGTGGATGATATGACCCAAACTGCATGTTTTCAATATAAAGGTAAACTCACATCAAATAAATAAAACTGAGAAAACATTATTAGATTATTTTAAAATAATTAAAAAATGATCCATAATTAATTTTTCATGTTTAGGAATTAATCCCACAATAATCTAACACATGATGTGGTTGATATGACCCGACGTGTGTGTTTTCAATACAAAAGTTCCATTTTAGTTTAAAACACACATAAAATTTCCAAAACTGATAAAATGAGCTCGAATTATTTTCAAGTTATAGAAAAAAGTTCCATAATTCATTTTTCACACATAGTAATTGACCAACCATCAATCCGACACATGATGTTGTCAATAGGACATGAAGTGTATGATTTCAATACAAAAGTACCATTTTAGTTTAGAACATACATCAAATTACCAAAACCAAGAAATTGTTCTTAGGGTATTTTCAAATTTCTATACAATTATAAAAAATATATTTATTACATGTCGAAATTGACCTCATGTCAATCTGAAACATGATGTGGTCAGTGTGACTTTAAGTTAGTGTTTTTAATATAGAAGTGTTATTTTAGTTTAAAACACGTATCACATAACCAATATTTACAAAACGAGGTTATATTGTTTCAAAATTTTGGAAAATAACCCACAATATGTTTTTGATGAGTATAAATTGACCACATATTAATCTGACACATGATATGGTTGATATGGACCTTAATGTGCGTTTTCAATACAAAATTTCCATTTTAGTTTAAAACACACATCAAAAAGAAAAAATTGAGAAACAATAATGATTTTTTTCCAAATATTTTCACAATGGTCCATTATATATTTCTAACATGTAGGAATTGACTACATGTCAATATAGCACATGATGTGGTCGACATAAATCGAAGTGCGTGTTTTCAATATAGAAGTATCTTTTAAGTTTAAAATTCATATCACATATCCATAACTGAGAAAACAAGATCATATTATTTTAAAAAAAATTTATAATATCCATAATCTATTTATGACATGTAGGAATTAGCCACACATCATTCGGACACATGATGTGGTCGGTATTACTTAGAGAGCATGTTTCCAATATAAAAATTCCATTTTTGTTTTAAACATGTATCACATAGAAAAAACCATATAAAAGATCTCATATTGTTTTCAAATAATATTAAAATGATCCATAATATATTCCTGATATGTAGGAATTGACCTCATGTTAATCCAACACATGATGTGCTTGGTATGACTCGAAGTACATGTTTTTAATATAGAAGTCTCATTTTAGTTTAAAACTTGCACCACATAAAAAAAACTAAGAAAATGATCTTTACTTATTTTCAAATATTAGGAAAATGATCCATAATATATTTTTTATCCCTTTAAATTGACCACAAATAAATATGAATCATGATGTGGTTAGTATGACTCAAAGTGTGTATTTAAAATATAAGTACATTTTAGTTTAAAAGGGGTATTGCAAAGTAAAAAAATGATAAAACAAGGTCATATTGATTTTATAATTTATGAAAATGATCCATAATTGAATTTTAAAATGTAGTAATTGATAAAAAAATCAATATGATGGAAGATGTGGTTGGTATGAATCCAATTTAATTTGTTCAATATAAAAGTTTCATTTTAGTTTAAAACTCATATCACATATCCAAAAATGAGAAACAAAATGCTCAAATTGTTTTAAAAAATTAGGATAATGATCCATAATTTAGTTTTTACATGTAATAATTTACGAAAAATCAATTTGACACATGATGTGGTCGATCTGAATCAATGTTCGTGTTTTCAATATAAGTTTTATTTTAGTTTACAATGTATCTCATATAGCCAAAACCAAGAAAACGAACTTGGATTATTTTAAAATTTTTAGAAAATTATCTATAAGATATTTTTGTTGTGTGGGAATCAACCACATATCAATATAACAAATTATTAACTGGTAATATCATTAATATATATATCAAATAACAAAATAATTTATCATATGTGGATTATATAACTTTAAAACTATAATATAAGGCCCCAGCCTTAAACCTTACTTAATATTGAATTAAATGAATAATTCACATTGAGGATCTTTTCAGGTTTAGAGTTTTAGAGAATTAGGACATAACTATTACATCTCAAAAGATTACAAAGTATAAACTTATACTAAGTTTCCATAAAATAAAAACTCTTAAAAAGAAACATGTCTAGTTTCATGTTTTAGGTAGCATGACTTTCCCTTGATCCCATCCTTGACCCTATTCCACGTTAAGTCCTGTGAAAAACATTTCAAAAACTT
This sequence comes from Viscum album, assembly GCA_963277665.1. NCBI lineage: Eukaryota > Viridiplantae > Streptophyta > Magnoliopsida > Santalales > Viscaceae > Viscum > Viscum album. The sequence continues at coordinate 34,760,591 of OY728157.1, read as the reverse complement.
GGGATGAGCATAAAAATCTCAGTAAGGGATACACAAAGAATGAAAACTGTTAGTTTTTCAAAACAACAAGTAAACCATGTATACTTTATCAAAGTAGTACTTTTCACCTTTTCGAAGTAGTAAAAACTCTTCACTGAATAAAAGTTCATTACATACCCTTCAGTAACCAAAAGATTACCATAAAACCCATATAAAGATCACATAACATATAAAGGTAACTTGGGACATAAAAATACTTAAGTGGAATAACCATACGGTCGACTTCCACACATACTTAATGGAATAGCCATACGACCGACTTCCACACATACTTAATGGAATAGCCATACGGCCGACTTCCATACCCAATGAATTGGAGGTTATAACGTAACCACCCGTCATAATGTCCAAGTACCATTATAAAATCATAAGACATTAAACAAATATAATGGAAAGAAAACATTTCCACATTTCGATCACAATATATCACTTAAATATATCGACATAAAAAATCCTTTATAAAAACCATTTTCAATACCAACATACATAAAAGAGTATATGGTATTTATTTCATTTAAAAAAAACATTACGGCTTGTTGAGGAAGCCAAAGACCAAATAATAATCGCGGCGGAGGAAAAGGTCGTTGTCACCGCGTACGTTAAAATAAACATTCCTTTTTTTAGTTTAGTAAAACGCTTCGTATAAAAAGATTCCTTTTGAATAAAATTAAAAGTCAAAGGGGTTTACACACCGTATAAAAGAAAGTTGTGTGTAAAACTAAATATGCCTCAATGAAAGGAGAATGAGACGAAGTCCCTTACAAAGTCGGTATCCTTAGATTAAGGATAAATCAATTATATGATTATGTGTGACAAATACGAATACACAAAATATAAGTGGATATTAAGTGTAAAAAAATCAGACGTCATTCACACATAATCATAGAACGACATATTCAAGGTGTACAAGTTTATCCCAAATAATCGAAATTGGGTTAAGAAGTTCCCTTGCAAAAATTAGACAGCCTAACGGCGTCACTTCAGAAAAAGAGTTTATGAGAGATAGAAAGGGTATATCATCACATGGACATAAAATTTAAATCACTAAGGATATAGAAGAACATATCCCAACATAATGTTATGTGAATTAAAAGATATAACAAAAGAAGTATTTTAAAAAAAGGTGGGTGAAAGTTTCCCTTACCGACATGGGTATCTTTCGAAACATACACCCCGTGAAAGAAGGACAATACAACATTGATGTAAATAATCATAAATGAAAGTATATTACACAATGAGTAAAATAATGGTCAGTACATACACCACTCAAAGGAAATTGTGGAAAATGTAGCATAAATCTCACGGGAATAAAAGTGAGATGAAAAATCCCTTACGAAAACTCGGTAGCCTAACAACGCCACTTAAAACTTCCAAAAATGGATTGATGAGATCAAATAGGGTATCTCATCACATTAAAATAAAATGTAAAGCAAGAGGAATATAAAATAACATCCCCTATCATAACAAATAGGAGCTTAAAACAAGTGACATAAAGGAGAGTACTTAAAAAGAAAGAGAGAGGTTAGATCTCTTACGAAAATTTGGCAGCCTAACGGCGCCACTCAAAACTTCCAAAATGGATTGATGAGAGAGAATAGGGTATCTCATAATATGAACATAAAAATTACAGTAATATTAATATAAAAGAACATCCCAATAACAAGAAATATTATCTTTAAAAGGAATGACATAAAAGAGTGTACTTAAAAAGAAAGAGAGGAGTAGGATCCCTTACCTCAAGTCCAACTTGTCTTGTTCGTTTCTTTATATTCCTGAATAATAAACTTGAGTTAATTTATACTTCCTTAAGAACCTTTTTCAAGTTAATTATTCCTTTTACATCACTTATTACCATGTCATAAACATTATGTAATCATTTAAGTTAATAATGTTTGTTTTGTCGATATTTGGTTCTTAAGTTGAAAGTGGACTTCTTACAATTACATGATGTTCGTGTGGTCAAAGGTTCTTTATATCCAGAATGAAATTAGTGATTTGGATATCATATATATCATATATATCCAGCATATACATGTATTTATAATATTACATAATCATTTAGAGGTAAGAAATGAAATGCACCATTCATGGAGACGGTAAGCCGTACGTACACATGAACGCTACTTTCATTTCTATGTCATATTAATGGAATTAAAACTAAATGAGAGATGTGTATATTTTTAATTCCAGAATTATATTCATACTTTATATGTATCATACATGTGATGACCCAGACCCCCCTTGGTCCCTTCCTTTTCCAAAATCCAGATCCTTAAGGGGTGCGGATCGGTGCGACCGATCAGTGAGACCGATCGGTGAGATCGATCGGTGAGATCGATCGGCGGAACCAGCCGACGTCACCCGACCTTGCCAAGTTGTTCCAGTAACACTCCTTTTTCGCAAATAGGGTTTTAAACCCTATTCTGCCTCATTTCTTAAAGACCCAAAACGCGCACAAAAGTTTAATTAAATACTGAATCGGCTCATGAGTCGGTTTAAACCACTCAGCACCTTTAATGATGAGTCAAGCCGTGTGGTTAACCCACAACTTCCACGTCTTACGCGGTTTCGCGTTTTCACCTCAACCGTCCCCGACTCTTATAAATTAAGGGTTAGGCCGTGGTTTCCCCCTTCTTCAATCTTGGCTCTTCTGGTGCATCGGGACCACCACATCGTTATCCGTAAAGTTCCGCGCCCCCGGCCTAAACGTCGATCATCTATCAACAAGTAGGGAATTTCTCTCGTCTCTCACTTTTGTGTATCATGCGGGGTGGGCGTTATTTTTTGTTCCTATAGAATTGGTTGAACCGAACCTTAATAAAGATAATAAACGAAGTTCTAAAGAAATAAAGGGAAGGGGTCGTGATCGTTGTTATGCCTTATCTTGTGATCATCCTTTTTAGTTGTGCTAGTTTATGTTTTCTGAAAATTGAGGCCGTTGGTGGTCGTTGTATGTGCACTGGTGAATCCCCTCGTGATGTTTTAAATGGGTTGCTGAAATTGTGAACTCCTGCTGTGAAATTGGTTAATCACGTATATCCGGCTGAATAATTGAAAGCACCAGGATCAACCCTTCTGTGATAACTCCCGGTTAGAACACACGGAATTTGAAATCATGGAGTGTGTTAAGTCGTTTAAATCTGAAAATCCCTGACTTGTGTTGGTAGTGGTAGTTGGTTGTTTTCCTTTCGGGCCGATTGCTAGAAATGTGGGAGGGGATGGGATCCCCTGTTCTTTTATACTCTCGGTGGTTGTGTGAATTTGGGGGATGGGATCTCCTGTCGGTATGGATTCGGTGGTTGTGAGTTTTAAATCCGAGTGGTTACTTGTTGATATCAAAAATTGGGGAGAGATCCTCTGTTGACAGAACCGGGTGTGAGTGTTTTGGTTGATCCTTGCTTTTGACGCTTTCCTTGGTTATGCTTATGGTAGTTTCCCAGTAGTGCTTAAAATTAATTGAAAATTTGACTGAACGTGAAACAAGAATGGGACAAATGGTTTTGTGGGAAAGGGTCGTGAACTGTGACTCGGACGCAGTGGTGTTGTGTTCTGTAGGTTGGCTAGGAAAACCTAAGCTTTGGGTGAGTGTTTGTTACCTATATCTATACTTATATCTTTGTGTTTCTTATTCGCGCCCCACCCAATTTGAGCACTCAGTGCCGAACACCCCCATTTATGGGGGAAGGGTGTTTTTCCCAACACTATCCTTAGTGGCTGGTTATTAGCTCCTTTTCTGCTCCCTTTCCCGGATAGCCCAAGTACCTTTGGGCAGGCTGTGATGGCCTGAAGTCCATTATTATCCCAAGAACCATCGGGCGGGGTGTTGTGGTGGTTGGCCAGGTGTGTGCGGCAGGTGGTTTCCCAAGTGTCTTCGGGATGAGGGCCAGGTGTCTTCGGGCGTGGCGGTGGTTGTTCTGGCCTAGGTGTTTGCAGGCATGGTTACATGTGACAGTTAAGGCCCAGGTGTGTGCGGGCGGGATTCAGCAGTGGGACTACGTGCGGTTGAGGCCCAGGTGTGTGCGGGCAGGATTCGGCAGTGGGACTGCGTGTGGTTGTGGCCCAGGTGTGTGCGGGCGGGTGTGGCAGTGGGACTGCGGTGAGAATGGCGGGATTGGTCCGATGCGTAGGATGTCTCAATAACCAGTGGGAAAGTGGCGTGGGGTACCCAAACATCAATGTACTCTTATTATATATATTACTTGACTTGCGTTATTTGGGGAGTGAGCCTTGGTGAGGCCTGGGATGGATAGTTTGCCTTGTTAGGTGTTTGGTTTACTCTTTTTCTCACGGAACTTTAGTACGTTCCCCCACTTGTGCACGAGAGTCTTGGTTTTCCCTACTGAGTGTACTTGTATACTCACCCTACGTTTACTTTCAGGTTTCCAGGAGGACTACCAGGGCTGTGCGGGACCCTACTAGTCAGACAGTTGGAGTTGTTGTTGTTGTCGTACCTTTGTTTTCTTTTGGTATTGTACCTTGAGCCTCTTTTTGTACTTGCACCTTGTTGTAAACTGTTTAAACATGCATGGGGGCTTTGTTGGGTTTATTTATTTACACCTGTTTCTTTCCCTTTTTGGGTGGTTGACTTGTCCTATTTCCCGATCCTAAATAATAAAAAGGGTAATGCCTTCCATTTGCGAAAATTTTCTATACCCTTGGTGCTAGTCGCCACTCCGGGACCTATTGAAGGCGGGTTTCGGGGGTCATTATCTCTCCTTCAACTTAAAGAAGGAAGGGCCTGGCAATCTGCTGACTCTTCCCTCCTTTTGGTGAAGGTGGGTCGTGAAAGAATGGTATCAGAGGCAGTTGGTTGAGAGATAGGACGGAGTCTGGAGTTAGGCATAGTAAGGATTGCATGGGATGGTAAGGCAACGGTGTTGGGTGACCTTGGAGCGTGAATTAGGCCAGGGAAGACCGGCTAGGACACGGGATTTTAGGGCCCCCCGTGATCCGATGCAAGGACTCTGGACCTACCGAACGACCAAGTGAGGCCACACTGATTGCAGGGTAGAGACCCTAGGAAAGGTACATGCATCATAATGACTTGTGTTCTTGTGTTTCTGGGATGTCTTGGGAATTAAGAATAAATTAAATCTTAATAAGTTTTAAGAACGATATTCTGCACTACTTGGGCTTAGGCATTCCTTGTTTACCTTGCAGCTATGGCACCTGGAAGGCGACCACGTGTGGTACAGGTGATCGAGGCCCCTGAGACTACTTTGGCCAATCGGCAAAGAGCTGATCGAGAGGAAGAGGATGACCAGTGGCAGAAGACTCTTCGAGCCTTCCAGCGACAGGCCCTCGAGAAGTATGAGGTCAGCACCTCCGATATGAAGACGAAAGGCTGGCTAGAGGAGCTAGTTATAGCCTTCGGCCTGATTCGGGCCCCGACCGAGTACTGGGTTCCTCTGGCTGTTAGCCAGATGCGAGGAGCGGCACGTCAGTGGTGGATGCTTCACCTGGGGAATAGGAAAGAGTCTGAGGTTGCTTGGGCGGATTTCGAGAAGGAGTTCTGGGCGGAGTTCCTCTCCTCGACAATGAAGGCGGAGAAGAGGCAGGAACTACTCTCCCTCCAGCAGGGGAGCATGTCCGTGACGGAACTTGGAATCAAGTTCAAGGACCTCCTGCGTTTTGCTCCGGACCTCTTTCCCGATGAGGAGTCTCAGGCAAGACGTTTGGAGGTGGCACTCCGACCCTCCCTCCAGTATGCTGTTACCCCCTTTACCCTTCCGACATACTTAGAGGTCCAGAAGAAGGCCGAAGTGGTGGAAAGTATGCATGCTCTGGGCGGAGTGTCATGAGAAGGGATCCAGCTGGGACCATCGAAGGGGAAGGCCATCAGCACCAGGCCTCCAGCATCGGGGCCCTCCAGGTTCCGACCCGCAGGGAGCAGACCGCAGCAGTTTCAATTTCGATCCCCTGGCCCACGTTCTTTCCCTTCAGGCTCGGGACCACGGTGCTTCACCTGTGGGAGCCCTGGACATCTCCGGAGTCAGTGCCCCGATCGGGTGCAGTACAGTAGTGGCAGTCATCCCCAGCATCTGCCGCAACAACAGTTTCCAGCCAGGCCCTTCCGGCAGCAGCAGCAGGGATAGCGAGCTCCCGCTCCTCCGCAGGCAGACATAGGAGGAGGAGGCCGACCTCAGGGCGCTCCCCAGGGACCTTGACCAGGGCGTGGTCGGGGAGGTGGCTGACATCCGAGGGGCAGGGGAGCTGGGCGTGGACAGCTACACGCCGCAGAGGCAACAGTTCCAACAGGGCCAGAAGTTGTTCAAGGTACGATCAATGTGTTTAGCACTCTTGCTTATGATTTGTTCGATACCGGAGCTTCGCACTCCTTTGTTGCACCTAGTCTAGCCCGTGCCTTGGGTCTAGATGCCGAGAGACTTCCAGTGCCCCTGGTGTTGAGCACACCAGTTGGAGGTCAGACCGACTTGCTGTTCGTTTGTCGGGGATGTAGACTGATGTTAGGGCCACATCAGTCGGTTAGGGATCTCCTTCTGCTACAGATCCAGCCTTACGATGTCATCCTAGGCATCGACTGGCTATTTTCTGTGTGCGCCGTCATCGACTGTTTCCAAAGAAGGGTGGTGTTCTCAGGTTTGGACGGCCAGCGTGTTACCTTCACCGGCGAGCGGAGCTGTCCGAAGGGAAACAGGAGGGAGGAACCTCTCCTCTCCTTGTTGACCGAACTGATGGTAGAATCAGTAGATGCGGAAATGGTGGAAGTGCCAGAGATCGTCCGTGAGTTTATGGACATCTTTCCTGAGGAGGTGACGACTCTACCCCCTCGACGTGATATCGAGTTCGGGATAGACCTGCAGCCCGGCTCTCGTCCAATCTCGATGGCTCCTTACCGGATGGCACCTTCGGAGCTACGGGAGTTGCAGATACAGATTGACGATCTGATGAAGAGGGGTTATGTTCGTCCAAGTGCATCACCGTGGGGTGCTCCAATATTGTTCGCAAGGAAGGCGGATGGTGGCCTCAGGTTGTGCATCGACTACAGGAGGCTGAATCGGGTAACGATCAAGAATCGCTACCCTCTTCCGAGGATAGATGATCTTTTCGACCAGCTGAAAGGGGCAGGATGGTTCTCGAAGATCGACCTGCGGTCTGGGTACCATCAGCTGAGGGTGAAGGATAGCGACGTCCCGAAGACAGCGTTCAGGTGCAGGTATGGGCACTTCGAGTTCGTGGTCATGCCCTTTGGTGTTACGAACGCCCCGGCCGTGTTCATGGGGATTATGAACTCCATCTTTCGGGAGTACCTGGATCGGTTTGTGGTGGTATTCATCGACGATATCCTGATCTATTCAAGGTCAGAAAAGGACCATGCAGAGCACCTGAGGACAGTTTTGGAAGTCCTCCGACAGCACCAGCTCTACTGGAAGTTGTCAAAGTGCAAGTTCTGGGCACGAGAAGTGCACTTCCTCGGGCACGTAGTGTCTGAGCAGGGGGTAGCAGTCGACCCATCAAAGGTTGAGGCAGTTGTTTCTTGGGAAGAACCCAAGAGTGTGGTGGAAGTCCGGAGTTTCCTCGGACTGGCAGGTTACTACCAGAGATTCGTACCCAACTTCTCCCGAGTAGCATCCCCTTTGACGGCTTTGACCAAGAAGGACCAGGTTTTCGTGTGGAGCGAGCAATGCGAGTCGTCCTTCAGCTACCTAAAAGAAAAGCTGGTTAGTGCCCCAGTGTTGAGATTACCAGAAGAAGGGATGGCCTATGAGGTATTTTGTGATGCTTCAGGACAGGGCCTGGGATGCGTGTTGATGCAACAACGAGGGGTGATCTCTTAAGGGTCCAGGCAGCTACACCCCCATGAGCGTAACTACGCCACCCATGACCTGGAGCTTGCAGCGGTCGTTTTTGCGCTAAAGTTATGGCGGCACTACCTCATCGGGGAATGCTTTGTGGTCTTCACAGATCACAAAAGATTAAAGTATATCTTCTCCCAACGGGACTTGAACTTGCGACAATGGAGATGGGTGGAGTTCCTCCAGGACTACGACTTTGAAATCTCTTATACTGAGGGAAAGGGAAATGTGGTGGCCGATGCCTTGAGCAGGAGCACGCAGAAGGATGCGGTCCGAGAGTCGGCAAATGCCTGGAAGGCAATGGAGGAGTTGGCTGCCTTACACTTGGATGCGAAGATGGATAGTGGCAGAGGCTGCCTATATCAGATGATAGTGCAGTCATCTCTGTTTCGACAAGTGGAGGAGTCTCAGTGGGGAGACCCCGAGTGCGAAGTGATGCGTGATCAGGTTGACCAGGGCGATGCTCCGAGAGAATGGACAGAGGACGGTCAGCACCGGATGCTTTTACAGAAAATGTTGTTTGTTCCAAGAGTAATGCGTGGCAAGGTTCTCAGTGAGTTCCACAACTCACCCCCAGTGGTGCACCCAGGAGTTACCAAGATGTACCAGGGGATGAAAAGGCAGTTCTGGTGGCCCGGAGTTAAGCGAGCGGTGGCAGAATTTGTGGCTAAATGCTTAGTATGTCAGCAAGTGAAGGCTGAACACCGGGTTCCAGGTGGCCTACTGCAGCCTTTAGCTGTTCCCGAGTGGAAGTGGGACGAAATCTCAATGGATTTCGTCACGGGACTACCCAAGGTCCAAGGAGGGTGCGACGCCATCTGGGTGGTGGTGGACAGGTTGACGAAATCGGCTCACTTTCTGGCAATCAGGGAGTCAAGTACTGTGGATGCTTTGGCACGAAAGTACGTAAATGAGGTGGTGCGGTTGCATGGAGTTCCGAGGTCTATAGTCTCGGATAGGGATGCACGGTTTACCTCGCGAATCTGGAGAGGATTGCAGCATGCGTTTGGCACCCAATTACGCCTTAGCACTGCTTTCCATCCCCAGACAGATGGACAAACGGAGCGAACCATCCAGACCTTGGAGGATATGCTACGGGCATGTGTTCTGGACTTAGGAGAGTCATGGGTGCGATACTTGCCTCTAGTAGAGTTTTCCTACAATAATAGCTACCACTCTACCATCGGTATGGCCCCGTTTGAGGCCTTGTACGGGAGGCCATGCCGTTCACCTGTGTGTTGGACCGAAGTAGGAGAGGCAGGCATCCTTGGCCCGGAGGTGGTATAGAACACGACAGAGAAAATTCAGCTCATACGGGAAAGGATGAAGGCGGCCCAGGACCGGCAGAAGTCGTATGCTGATACCAGGAGAAGGCCCTTGGAGTTCGAGGTTGGAGACCACGTGTTCTTGAAGGTCTCCCCACGGCGTGGGAAACGGAGGTTCGGCAAGGGGGGTAAGCTTTCCCCCAGATTCGTCGGACCCTTCGAAGTGTTACGGCGGGTCGGCAAAGTGGCTTATCAGCTAGCGTTACCTCCGCCGCTGCTGAGGATACATGATGTCTTTCATGTATCCCAGCTCCGTCGTTATCTGCATGATGATTCACACGTCCTTGATTGGGGTGAACTGGACATCGAGGACAACGTAACCTTTGTGAAAAAACCAGTGATGATCGAGGATCGCAAGGAAAAGGTGCTTCGTGGGAGAGCTATTCCCTTGGTTCGTGTGTTGTGGAGACATGGCGGGCTCGAAGAGAGTACGTGGGAGAGGGAAGCACAGATGCGTGCCCAATACCTCGAATTGTTTTTAGCTTTGTTCCTTTTGTACCTGTTGTGGTAGAACGTTTGACTTTTGGCTATGAAATGTACTGGTTTATTTCCTCTGTTGTGTGTGAAAAGCCCCAGATAAAGGGAAGAGGGAACCCGACCCCTAATCAAGACGCATTAAGGTGGATGCAATTGAACCCGTGCGGGCGAGTCAGTGCCACCCAAAGCAGATAATATCTTGACATGGGGTAGGGAAACTCCCCAAACCCACATGACCGGGCGGTTTGGCGTGGTATGTTGCTTAGTTCTTGACAGGGGAGTGTTTTTAGTTAGCAGAGGTTCACTCCTAAGAGGTATCTTTCGAAGATGGTTGTTCGGACCCTCTCTTTCCTTCTGGTTTGTTGTGATTCTCGAGGACGAGAATCGTTTAAGAGGTATCTGATGTGATGACCCAGACCCCCCTTGGTCCCTTCCTTTGCCAAAATAAGGATCCTTAAGGGGTGCGGATCGGTGCGACAGATCGGTGAGACGGATCGGTGAGACCGATCGGTGAGACCGATCGGTGAGACCGATCGGTGAGACCGATCGGTGAGACCGATCGGTGAGACGGATCGGTGAGACAGATCGGTGAGACCGATCGGTGAGACCGATCGGTGCGACCGATCGGTGTGACTGATCGGCGGAACCGGCCGACGTCACCCGACCTTGCCAAGTTGTTCCAGTAACGCTCCTTTTTCGCAAATAGGGTTTTAAACCCTATTCTGCCTCATTTCTTAAAGACCCGAAACACGCACAAAAGTTTAATTAAATACTGAATCGGCTCATGAGTCGGTTTAAACCACTCAGCACCTTTAATGATGAGTCAAGCCGCGTGGTCAACCCACGACTTCCACGTCTTACGCGGTTTCGCGTTTTCACCTCAACCGTCCTCGGCTCTTATAAATTAAGGGTTAGGCCGTGGTTTCCCCCTTCTTCAATCGTGGCTCTTCTGGTGCATCGGGACTGCCGCATCGTTATCCGTAAAGTTCCGCGCCCCCGGCCTAAACGTCGATCATCTATCAACAAGTAGGGAATTTCTATCGTCTCTCACTTTTGTGTATCATGCGGGGTGGGCGTTATTTTTTGTTCCTATGGAATTGGTTGAACCGAACCTTAATAAAGATAATAAACGAAGTTCTAAAGAAAGAAAGGGAAGGGGTCGTGATGGTTGTTATGCCTTATCTTGTGATCATCCTTTTTAGTTGTGCTGGTTTATGTTTTCTGAAAATTGAGGCCGTTGGTGGTCGTTGTATGTGCACTGGTGAATCCCCTCGTGATGTTTTAAATGGGTTGCGGAAATTGTGAACTCCTGCTGTGAAATTGGTTAATCACGTATATCCGGCTGAATAATTGAAAGCACCAGGATCAACCCTTTTGTGATAACTCCCGGTTAGAACACACGGAATTTGAAATCATGGAGTGTGTTAAGTCGTTTAAATCTGAAAATCCCTGACTTGTGTTGGTAGTGGTAGTTGGTTGTTTTCCTTTCGGGCCGATTGCTGGAAATGTGGGAGGGGATGGGATCCCCTGTTCTTTTATACTCTCGGTGGTTGTGTGAATTTGGGGGATGGGATCTCCTGTCGGTATGGATTCGGTGGTTGTGAGTTTTAAATCCGAGTGGTTACTTGTTGATATCACAAATTGGGGAGAGATCCTCTGTTGACAGAACCAGGTGTGAGTGTTTTGGTTGATCCTTGATTTTGATGCTTTCCTTGGTTATGCTTATGGTAGTTGCCCAGTAGTGCTTAAAATTAATTTAACATTTGACTGAACGTGAAACAAGAATGGGACAAATGGTTTTGTCAGCAAGGGTCGTGAACTGTGACTCGGACGCAGTGGTGTTGTGTTCTGTAGGTTGGCTAGGAAAAACTAAGCTTTGGGTGAGTGTTTGTTACCTATATCTATACTTGTAGCTTTGTGTTTCTTATTCGCGCCCCACCCAATTTGAGCACTCAGTGCCGAACACCCCCATTTATGGGGGAAGGGTGTTTTTCCCAACACTATCCTTAGTGGCTGGTTATTAGCTCCTTTTCTGCTCCCTTTCCCGGATAGCCCAAGTACCTTCGGGCAGGCTGTGATGGCCTGAAGTCCATTATTTTCCCAAGAACCATCGGGCGGGGTGTTGTGGTGGTTGGCCAGGTGTGTGCGGCAGGTGGTTTCCCAAGTGTCTTTGGGATGAGGCCCAGGTGTCTTCGGGCGTGGCGGTGGTTGTTCTGGCCTAGGTGTTTGCAGGCATGGTTACATGTGACAGTTAAGGCCCAGGTGTGTGCGGGCAGGATTCAGCAGTGGGACTGCGTGCGGTTGAGGCCCAGGTGTGTGCGGGCGGGATTCGGCAGTGGAACTGCGTGTGGTTGTGGCCCAGGTGTGTGCGGGCGGGTGTGGCAGTGGGACTGCGGTGAGAATGGCGGGATTGGTCCGATGCGTAGGATGTCTCAATAACCAGTGGGAAAGTGGCGCGGGGTACCCAAACATCGATGTGCTCTTATTATATATATTACTTGACTTGCATTATTTGGGGAGTGAGCCTTGGTGAGGCCTGGGATGGATAGTTTGCCTTGTTAGGTGTTTGGTTTACTCTTTTTCTCACGGAACTTTAGTACGTTCCCCCACTTGTGCACGAGAGTCTTGGTTTTCCCTACTGAGTGTACTTGTATACTCACCCTACGTTTACTTTCAGGTTTCCAGGAGGACTACCAGGGCTGTGCGGGACCCTACTAGTCAGACAGTTGGAGTTGTTGCTGTTGTCGTACCTTTGTTTTCTTTTGGTATTGTACCTTGAGCCTCTTTTTGTACTTGCACCTTGTTGTAAACTGTTTAAACATGCATGGGGGCTTTGTTGGGTTTATTTATTTACACCTGTTTCTTTCCCTTTTTGGGTGGTTGACTTGTCCTATTTCCCGATCCTAAATAATAAAAAGGGTAATGCCTTCCATTTGCGAAAATTTTCTATACCCTTGGTGCTAGTCGCCACTCCGGGACCTATTGAAGGCGGGTTTCGGGGGTCATTATCTCTCCTTCAACTTAAAGAAGGAAGGGCCTGGCAATATGCTGACTCTTCCCTCCTTTTGGTGAAGGCGGGTCGTGACAATACATCATATATATCCATTATATGTACTTATAATAGTACATTACATTTGAGGATAAGAAATGAAATGCACCATTCATGGAGACGGTAAGCAGTACGTACGCATGGACGCTACTTTCATTTCTATATCATACTTTAATGGAAATAAATAATAATGATATGGAGGTATATTATAATTCCAGTATAACATCATATATAATAACTTTAAATCCATCCTTTATACGTCCCACATATGGCATTAACGAATCAAATCACTTTGAGGGGGCGGTAGTCCGCACTTCCTAAAATGAAATTATCGTGTTTACCCACAATGGAAACCATAAAGGTATGCCCAAAATGAAAAATACATAAGCTTAAGGAAAACATCAAAATATTATATATCATATATAAATATAGTGTCATCTTAATTTCCACCTTTGAAGGTGTTAAAAGAATGTTGAACAATCATCGTTTTGGGAGGCAGAAATTCGCCATCCACGGAAACATTATGTTCTTTAACCATTAGATGTGGGTGTGTGTAAGTGTAGCTAGAATCCTTATTATAACAAAATACTAGTATATTGAAGATATTGGAGTTGTTACAAAAGAAATTAATAAAAAGATTTTAGTGGGTTGGAGAAGTAAAATAAAACAAAAGGACTCAAGTGAAGACATTACCTTAAAATCGGGTAACTCCCTTTGGTTTGAGCTCAAAGGCTTCCTTGGGAAGACTTCTGCCCAAATTTAGGCTTCAAGGAGTAATATAGGGTAGTGGAGAGACAAAATGGGCTGGGGTTGGCCGATCCAAAGGCATTGGAAGTGTGGGTAAGGAGGTAGAGGTGGGGGCCTTTTATAAGAGGAGAGGAGGGGCACTCTTGGAAAGTGATAAAAGGTTACTTTATTTTCAAATGATTTTCAAATTTTAAAGGTCCCACATTGATATAATTCGAGTATAAGGTTATAAGGGTTCGAAATATACCCATCCAATAGGTTTTGGACAAGTGTAGGTCATATATTTTACATTATCTTTTCATTTTATTTAAATCGTTAAATAATGAGGTCGTCGCTGCATCATCATGATGTCATACATAATTTAATATATTTAATGTCTAAAAATTATAAAAAAAATACTATGATGTAGGAAATATTTTTATATTTCTAATGAATATTTATAGTTAAAAATCGGACTTGTATAACCCCATGTAAAAATTGTTTTATTAAAACATCTCATGTTTGTGTCATTTTTACTTTAACATTAAATAAAAAGTTATTTATGTCATTTTCCAACCGAAGTGGCTCCATGGGGTCTCCAAGTTGACCCATGAGTTGTCTTGGTCGGCCATGACACATCCAATGAGGGTAGGACATGTGTCAAGCTCATCTCATATTATTAAAACATTATTTTTACCTTAAACTACACTAATTACCTCTAATCGCGATTAAAAACTTAGTAAGTTACTATTCACCAAAAAATTATTTTAATCCCATTGAACCACATTTTACTTCTTAATGACAACCATGTATGTCGGATTTTTGAAATTCAAAACACAAAGATGACAAAATTTCATTTAAACGGAAAATCAGTTTTTATAAGTACCACTTAGTGGTTTCACTATTCATCAAAAATTGAAGTTTTTCAGAAAATTACCAAAAATTCACCCTAAGATATATTTTATATTCCGAATTCAAAAATGATGTCTATTTTAAAAAATTAAAAACATATAATTTGCATTAATTAATTTAATAATTAATTCCCGCTGTCAAAACAAATAGCGTGTTTTTATGAAACAAAATGTATCAAAAGATTGACACTAGTTTAAGTCCGATTTCAAAGTGAAATTAATTCCAACGACCACTATTGGGTTAAATGGTAAAAATATATTCTAATTTCACTTTAAAACCAATTCAAAAGATAATCTAGTCATATAAATAAATTAGATCAAAAAGAGGTTTTGAATTAAAATACAACATTTTTCACTATTAAAAATTGAACTTTTTCGAAAAAATACCAAAAATTTACACAAAGTAAATTTTGATGTCCCGATTCTAAAGAAGAATTTTATTTTGTCAAATATAACACATAAAATTGTCACAAAGTGGATTTAAAATAGGTTCACCATCAAAAGGCGGTTAATCAATCTTTTAAAGAATATTTGAATGTTTACGCTTAAAATTGGATTCATTCGCATTTTTAATCCTCTAACATTTATTGTAAAGAGTAAAAATATTTGACAAACATATATAATCATTTGTATTTAGTTCTGTTCATTCCCGCCATTACAATGTCTAGGCGTTAACTACCATTTAAAATAATATTATTTTATTATTAGAGTGCAATGTAAGATTCCCAAGAAACTCGTTGTTGCGTATTGGGTACGCCATCGAGCATAGAATACCCTTTAAAGTAATATTAATATTTTATTCACAAATATGGATAAATATAAAAATGTCATATTCTTTATTTACCTGGGGTGTTACATATAATTTGTTTAATTTTTTATTTAATGTTATTAAAATAAACATTGGTTTTATTATAGTGATAGACTTTAATATAGATGTTTATCATTGAGGACAATCTTAATATTTTTAGTTTGTATATAGGTTTTAATTATTTTCTTTAATTGTATATATGAACTTAATGAAAATATTTTGTATGTAAATTTTGAATTGAAATGATAGTGCAATGTGTTATTTATATTCAAATCTGGTTTACTGTATATTTATATTCCTTTTTATATATTCTGATTTAGTTTGATTTTACAAAGTTTCTGTATGGCTACTATAGGGATGCAGCTATGTAGAAAATAAAATAGCCTTTATCAGCACCATATTAAGCCCTGATAAAGGGTCCCTTTATCAGTGCTTTATCTACCATTGATAAAGGGTCCATTTATTATCTCTTCATCTTGCACTAATAAAGGGTATCTTTATCACGACCTCATCTAGATCTGATTAAGGGTCCATTTATTAGCACTAGATCAAGTGCTAATAAAGATACCCTTTATCAGCACTTCTGGGTAGTACTAATAAATGGATTAATTATTAATGCTTTTTATATCACTGATACAGGCCGTGAAATTTTAATAACAATATTATTAGCACTAAAAAAGATTATTTTTAAAACTGTTAAATACATGTTTTTAGTATTATATTGAGTTCATGAATATCATGAACACTATTGTGGCATTCTTCACACCAAACAACATCATCATGTAGTCATAATGTCTTTAAAGACTTTAGAAATCCATCATTGGTATATACTTATATCATACTCATAGGTGGTGATAGCCTAATCAGAGGTAAATATTTGAGAACCATTATGCCCCTGTCAACTCATCGAATAGGTCCTCAATCTTATTTATTGAATACATTTTCATCATAAACACATGATTTAGGATACAAAAATCACTAGAAATCCTCACACTCCCATCCATCTTCTTGGTGAACAACACTGGGGATGCCTATAGTGAAACACTGGGTCTGACAAAGACCTTACTCTGCACATCCTCCAAATGCACCCTCACCTAATAAAACCATTAAGGATCCATTCTATATGATGGTGAATATATTGGGGTTATCTTGGGGTTTAGGTCTATGAATAAATATATATGTCAGTGGGGAGGCCATCCCGACACATTCCCAAGATAGACATCCTTATACTTTTCCACTATCGCAAGAAACTAAAAGCTCATAGAATCCATAGAACTAAGAGAAATGATATCCAATTGGTGTATAATTAGATGAACCATCATACAAATGATCCCATCATACTCTACCTAGGTTTTCGTGTCACCCAAAAAGGAAAAAACTCATCCAATCGATACATAGACACCACATCCTCTACCTGAAATTGTCAATCTGGTCTTGAATTATAGAAAAACATACCATACCTAAGATTAATTTATATTTAATAATAGTCAGGATAAATATATCTGAATAGAAACTCTCAGGTCCAAGATTTAGGTCACACCATTAATATAATTCTATGATCATTGATCCACCTTCATTAGGAGTATCTAAGTAAAATGTACAATCTAAGGGTTCAACTGAAATATCTAAGTCTGTAAGTAGTATTGTGTAAAGAAAGTAGTTGAAAATAACCATGTCAATATGTAATTTAGATAAATTATAGAAGAAAATTATTGTACCTTGCAACATCCCTAGAGCCTCTGGGTCATAAACATCAACCACCATTAGCTACCCTCACCCCTATCCTTCTACTACTTGAGCCTAACATGAACATTATTAGGGTGGTTGTGGAAACAAGTCAAGACATCAGCCACCGTCAACTAATCTACTAGCTTCTTTG
This sequence comes from Viscum album, assembly GCA_963277665.1. Lineage (NCBI taxonomy): Eukaryota > Viridiplantae > Streptophyta > Magnoliopsida > Santalales > Viscaceae > Viscum > Viscum album. Next base: position 34,743,560 of record OY728157.1, on the reverse strand, counting down.
CCTCATCTACCACTCGAAAAACCTTCTTTCTCCTACTGATTCCTCTACCTAGTAAGGCGATCCACTTCCACTCTATCATCCATAGGATGAGTCGAGAAATTTCGTGCAAGATGTCCATGACCATGAAAAGTGAAACACCACCTATCTCTAGGATGACTGGATCCATAATTTGAGCTGAAAACTAAATATCTTATGTCCAATGATAACCTATTAAACATCTCACACATCCAAGTCTCAATTTCAATCATTGAAAACCTACTTCATAAGTCTCATCTCCCATGTTCCCACTTCCAGCATCAATCGTTTATGTATGATTAGCTAAAAGAATCTCCACTCCCAAAGCATGTTCCATCACCCTAGTGTTGGAAAGAATTATTAGAGATATAAAACCGCTTCAGATTTCTTATATATACCTCTATATAATGTCTGATATCAAAATAACTAATAATGTACTATATCCATTGATTACCCTAAGAGGTTTTTGAACCTCAAAAAATACTTATCCATAGGAATACTACACCAGTGAAGCTATAAAATTCCCATGGCGCACACAAACCTCAACATATCTAGATATACTCCTTGAAAAGGTTCTCTAACTCTTTCTATAAAAGAGTCACCGCATCATATGAATAAGTCAAAAATCCCCACCATCGTTCCATAGAGCCATGGACAATGATCACTTCCAAGAACACCATCTAGTTTGAAGGTGTCTAGACTAGATGAAAGACTCATGTCATAACATCAAGTTAGGACTCATCCTCTTGGGGGTATGGATCACCACAGAACCCGAGGGGTCATTTTCACTAAAACAAATACAGTGTGCTCATCCAGTGTACCTCATCAACTAGAACTGGTAGTACCATCTCATACTTGACAGGTGGTAATATGATCGGTGCAAAACTTGGAAGTAACACCTTCTAAAATGGTCCCACTATAGAATCCTCTCACATAGGTTATCATATTCATGATCTTACTATTGATAAGTGGGCATGATGATGGGGCTCGTTATGAGGGACGATCGGGTGTAGGAGACTGATGTCTTCGACAATTGGTGAATGATGAGTGATGGAGATAGTGATTTATACTGGCGTGTAGAAGTGGTTACTATGACAGTGTACTTGATTGTCATGGGTTTAATACCCCATTGGGCCTATGGTCCATGTAATATATAAATAAATATGTCTTAATGTGTAGGATATTCCCTGGGGGGGGGGGTATGGCCTACCTCTTCGGCCTATGTGTGTGGTGTGTGTGTGTGTGTGTGTGTGTTTGAATGTAATTATACCCCCAAAGAACCTAATATATAATATGTACAGTATTAAATGAGTATATTTGGACAGATGAATTAAGAGGACATGGAAACCACAACCCATTCCTATATGATTCACATTACAATGTTTTCCCTACAACCATTTCCTACATATACCAAGTCTCTAAGTAGGGAGTCGAAATCTTGGTGAATGGTTAGGTCAATCGTTGCACCAAGATTGGATTCCCTAACCTGAAAGTCAAACTCGAAACACTTAACACTATTGCCACAAATCCCTAACCAATATCCTTTCCATAAAAACCAAAACACTTTTCCTAAGATGGAACTCCTCTGATACCTCTCTATCATGACAAAACCCATTAAGGCCCACTTGGACAGTGATATGCTGAGTGTCACTTCCCAAATCCCACCTCCAATAGGATATGGGATGGTGACTATCAGTGAGTTAGAATACACCCACATGGGAGGCCATATCCTATGGAACCTATATGTATACAAACATCTCCACTGCCATATAATGATGAAATGTAAAATAAAACTGATACCAAATGAATGCATACATCTAAATCTTAGAAGAAGAGTAAAAAAATACTGGGAAGTAATATGGGAAAAATACAATCCCACCAAAATTGTAAATAAGTTCAATAGGATTGAAAGAGGGGACTACAAACATGTAATTCTCCCAGAATGAACCATTATCCTTCTAGAATAGATCTAATAACCATCTTCTTCAGGTCCATCATGAACACCATTGAATGGACAGTCATTTACTTAAGGCACTATATGTGCAGGAATATCCAGGGATGAGTATACTAATACCAAGTAGGACACCACAAAGTCACTAAGAATAAATCATCAATAGTATTAATATAATCATAGGATATGTCAATCATAATGTGACAAATACAATAAAATATCCAAATTTAATCATAATATACATTCAGTCTAATTGAATGGTCACAACCATATTTTCGCATATGATTCATTATTGAAGGTTACAGATAAAACTCATCCAGGAGAATGCAATCCATTGGTGATATAACACTAATTTTGTTCATCTAAGATGTTGTGCTTGTCAGGTTTCTCCATAATAAAGTTCATATTGAATGTCTGAAGAGATTGATACGCAGATAGGGATTACACCTAGGGACATGAGGTATACCAACAACATATCATGGATTAACCATCTAGGTAGGGGATAAACCCCCACATATTAGTTGTCATGAAACTACTAAGATCCCTACTTAGGGAATAGATAATGATTTATGGTTTCACTTAGAGACTCATGGAGGTACTCCCACAACTCTATCAAGGATTGAAGTTCCTCAGAAGGGATCCCAATCTTATCCTTAGGATGTGATTCCATAATAATCCCTTAGTAAAAGGATCAGGGGAACTCACCCTCAATAAACCTATCTATGGTGATGGTAACAAGGGATCTATGCCATATTTTAAGAAGTACATGTCATGTACTATAAGTACACAATTCATGTCACAACTCATCCCCTAGGTCCCGTGTCGTGACTACCTCAAACCCACCTTCCATAGGCCAGGGGCTGGAAACTAGCACCAAAAAGGCATATCCTAAAAGGGGAAGGCATTACCTTTAAACCTTTACACACACACACAGATCTCATACTATAGAAAGTAATGCTGAAACTAGGATACCAATAATAAGTATGTCACATGAGGAAGAAACCAAAAAAGTAAAGGTGCAACTGAAAGGAAAAAGGGGGCCAAAATACAAACACAACTAAAAAAGAAAGTTTAGTAAAAGGAAGTACAAGATCCGAAGGTCATCCACCAAGGATCCTACCTGAAGGGTAGGTGTAGCTCACTATTGGATTTCACTGAAGAATACTGCATCTGTAGATCCACCTCTGAGAACCACCTATCCCTAGCTCTCTAAGATCCCAATCAACGATTTATATCATTTGCAAAAGACTCAACAGGTGCGGGTGAAGCCTGTGTAAGGGTGAGCATAAAAATACTCAGTAGGGACCCCAAAACAGAATCGGGTCTCACATAAATTCAAAAAGGAAATCACAAAATAATTCACAAAGATTAGAGTCACTAGAGTCAGCTCAACACAGGTATAACTTAAAGTGTTGATAGAAAAACCAATAGTTGCAAACACTAAATGACAATCACTGTAAAGTCACTCATCCTCGATGAGTCCTTTAGGCTAGCTAGGTCACCTAGACATATTCAGTAGCTGAGTCACGAAGCCTAGCTGGGTAGCTGAGTCACTAACCCTCGCTCGGTAGCTAGGTCATGAATCCTCACTAGGTATCTGAGTCACAAAGCCTCTCTAAGTAGATAAGTCATGGAGCCTTGTTGATAGCTAATTCACAGATCCTCTCTGGGTAGTTGAGTCAAATATCCTTGCTGATAGTTGAGTCACGGATCCTCATTGGGTAGCTGAGTCACAGAGCCTCACTGATAGCTAAGTCACAGAGCCTCACTAGGTAGCTGAGTCACAGAGCCTCACTAAGTCAACTTCTATGAAATATTACTTAGAGGATTTCATAAGGACCACACCATCATTTGGGTCCCAACACCATAGATGGCACATCAATCAGACGCATGGTCTGGGAGATATATCTTTTTTTTTGTAAACAAGGATCGATTGTGTCTGGGCTCAGTCCGACTGGTTTAGACTTACTCGACCAACCTAACCTGGGGCCCCACATGGCCCAATCTTATCAATCTAGCTCATTGGGCCTCACTAGACCTGACCAATGTTGGTCGTGGGTCCAGTATGCCCAGTCACCTAGTGACCCGATTTCATTAGGCCTGACTTGTACCGGTGGGCTAGTTTATTTTCTCATCACAGGACAACTCATGACCCGAATTTATCCCATCATCCCAGTCTGCTAAAATAGAACGGCTTGAAAAATTAGTCGGGATGCTTGGGTGGACTAGTCCACTAGGCCGACTGGTTCGGCTTGGATTGGCTTGGCTGGTCCAATTGGGGCGTGTCTGGCTAGTCAGCCAACTGCCCCCTTGGTCAACTCGTGGTCCACATGGAGCAGGTCGCTCCTCCTACACGGTGCCATGATGGTTCCATGACTGATGGGCCACAACCCTCCTCCACCATGGTGCACACCGGGTGTGCCTCCTCTGCTAGCGTGGCCGGTGAGGGTTGGCCACTACACCCCACATGCAGTGCCTGAGTGGCACCGCCTTCTGCCTGCGACCACCACCACTGATCGCCAGCATCGCCGTGCTATCGACACCTTCTGCGAACACCGGGTCTGCTCCAGTGGTCTGATCTCAAATATTTCTATTCCCTCAGGCCTCTTGGGTCTCCAACATCAATACTCTGGCCTCGGGGACACTAGTTTGTCGATTCCGCTGGTCGGTTATGAAGAACAAAAACACCCACTACGAAAGGATCTAGGCCTTGTTTGTGTCAGCCCAATCCCTCCACATTAGAATTTAAAAACAGATATCAATGGGGTTTCAAAATTCTAACATGGATTTCAAATCCTCTAACTCCCTACAATATCATTTCCGAACCCACAAGAATGACTGAACCACAGGTCAACCTGTTCGTGGTTTGATCTTTGTTCATCGTTTGAAAAGAAGAATGGGAAGAAGCAATCACAGAGAAAGCACATAATCCCTACCTGGTTTTAATATTCGTCAATGACAAGGGATGAAGCTATGAGATATCATCGATCCTTGATCTATTATCATTTTTAGTCATTCATCGTCTCTAGAATCTATCCCACCAACATTCTCCGATCCTTGATTCGATGTATTTTGTCGATGGCGTTCGTCGTCATCAGAGAGAGAGAGAGATTCCTCAGTCATTAGAGAATTTCCCCAGGGTTATTTTTTAACTCTAGATCCTAGTTTAATTAAAGGAATGAGATGCATTGTGCATCGCCACACTGTTTCATTAATGAGTTTCATTAATGATTCAGTGTCTCCTCACCACTACATCACAAAGATGACTAGTCATTGTGTCGCAGTGGAAATAGTTTGAATAAAATAAACTTGTAAGTTTATTTTATTTTTCACTAAAAATATGAAATTTATCTTTTTCGGTCAACCCATGTCGGTTGAGGTTAGGCCCTTATTAGGCAAACCTTGGCATTCTGAATTCAACGATTCCCTCAGATTTTCTATCCGGGCACCGGTTCAAAAGTTAGAAAAACCCGGTTGCATAATTACTTAACGTACTTTAAAAAAAGTTCTAAAATACATTCCGACCACTCTGGGCCTTAGAATCACGTGACGTCTCAGAGCCTGGTCTCAAAATAATTCCATGTAATTAAAAATAAATTTATATAGAAATTCGAGGACATTGCATTACTTCTCCCCTTTTGGGCTTCACATCCTTATAAGCCAAAAACAAGGCTAAACAAACAAATGGGTGTACATAGCACAAATATGAGACTTCCGCTAATATGTTCTCTCCTAGAGGTTCTTATTCTGCCACCGAATGAGTACCAGTAGAATTGACTATCAAAAAAGGACCCGCTTCTATCAATCCTCTATCTCCACTTGAAACTCCGCAAACATCGCCCCATCGTCAATGTCCAGATCACCCTAGTCTATGACATTTGATGGATCATGCACATACCTCCTCATCCATGAAAAGTAGAAAACATCATGAACCCAGTGAATCTATGGGGGAAGATATATATGGTATTCCACCTCTCCAACTCTTCTTAGAATATGAAAGGGTTTGATAAACCTCAAATATAACTTTCCTCCTGGACCAAATCTCCGCAATCCCCATCGGATTGAGACCCAAAAAAAAACATAGACTCCCTCCTCCAACTACAAGGGTCTCAATATCCTATCATCATATGAATTTTGCATTCACTATGAAATCATCATCCACTCCTGGACGATATGCACTTTCTCAGTGGTAGCCCATACCAACTTTGGACCCATGAGTGTTGACTCCCCTGGGTCTATCTAGCATAGAGGTGATCTGAAAGGCTGCCTGTACAAGGCCTCAAACGGTGCCATACCAATGGTGGAGTGGTATCTATTATTGTAAGCAAACTCCACCAGTGTTAGGTGGTCCTCACAACTATGACCAAAATCCAGGACACAAGCACGAAGCATGTCCTACAAGGTCTGAATGGTCTGCTCTGTCTGACCATCCGTATAGGGGTGAAAGGCTATGCTCAAGTGCAGTTGAGTTCCAAAATCCTCTTGAAATCCCTTCCACAACTGGGATGTAAAGTGTACATCATGGTATGATATGATCATTGAAGGATCCCCATGTAGCCGCAATATCTTTTGGATGTAGAGGTATCAAAAGCCTTCTATCGACCCCTGCTCCCGGATGGGTAGGAAGTGACACAACTAAAAATATGACTTATTACCACAATTTTAAAAAACTATGGCATTAGTTTTATATGAGGCCATGGTTTTATTGAAACCATGGTTCACTGCTCTAATTATTGAGCTTCTCCTCCCAACTAACCTTTTCCATCAGGCTCTCCTGCTTGAACCCTCACCTCCCTGACCTTTGCCTTGCCGACCTCTACCTCCCAGCCCTCTCCGCCCCTCCCCGACCTCTCCTCCCCTCTACGAACTCTGCCTCCTGGACATCTGACCACTAATTCCCAACCATCTCCTCCCCTAACTGACCTCTTCTCCCAACCTCAACCTCCTAGTCTCTTCCTCCATGCCCTCAGCCCCTCTCAGCTCCCTCTCCTCTGGCGACATCCCCCTCCCCCCTCTCAACTCCCTCTCCTCCTCCGACATCCCTGACCGATTCATTGCCTCTAGGTTTGGATTTTCTTCTCTTCCTTTCTTTTTTATTCTTTCTAAAATAATCATTTATTCTTATATCAGTAGCCTCAACAAGTTGACTACACAATTTCTCTTTCTCATTGTTTATTCTTATATACCCACCTGATTCATTGCATCTAGGTTTGGATTTTCTTCTCACATTGTTATTGCAACATCATTTTCATAGATTATTCATTCATTGGTAGGATAGTTAGGAAATGTTTTGTTCAATCAGTGTTTTAACATAGTTCAGTGAGTATTTTTATACTTTGATGGTTTTGAATTTTTTTTTGTTAGTGTTTAAATCTATGAGTTGAGGATTTTATGGATAGGGGTTTTTCATGTGATGGTATTGATGGTCAAGGTGAGGTTGAATTAAATTATATAAATGGTTGAAGGTAGGTGGCCATTACTTTCATTAATATTTTTTGATAAGGTGTTGTTAATACTATTTTACTAGCGGTTTAATTATTATATATGGGTTATGTTATTTTAATATAGCCTATAAATTAGGTTCTTGTAATGGTAAAGGGTCTCATCCATATTTAAATTCACTAAAAAAATTTATAAATAAATTTAAGTAGTTCATTTGAATGAGGATATAATTGACCAAGTAATATTGGATAATTATTTTAGATCATGTGATTATTATAATTACTATTGTTGTTGTTGTTATGGTTTAGATGACAAAATTTTGAGTATTGAATCAATTTAATCATAATGTGATCAAAGAGGTGATCCAACATTAAACCCTATTCACACCTTTGCAGATGTGGTTTCTAGGATATCCTTTATGTGTGATACAAATGAAGCATCATCTTAGATTTCTCCTTATACATTTTATCATAATAGGAAATCATTCATTACCTTTTTGGGGAATGAAATGAATTTTCCTGCATTATACTTTTAATACTCTCTTGTTAGTAAGTTCATTAAATGACATCCTTTGAATAATTTTATCATGAACTTTATTGAATATATTAGATTTGGTTATTTTTATTAGGGGCTTCTTGATTCCCAACTTTTCTTGGTTCATTCTTCCTCGAGAGAGGATTATTATAGATGTTGGTCTCATGGAAAGTGGTCCTTTATAGGATGTTGTGTGAAGATGATGAAATGGAATCTATAATTTTAAAGGGATTTTGAACAACTTGTGGTTAACATTTTTATAGTATTTCAAAGTTTACATGTTCACATTTTCAAGTCAAATTATTTGTCTATTATTGATAATCATATTGAAAAAAATATTAATCTTGATTCAACCACCTATAATCTCTCAAGACCCTCTCTTGTGAGGATTTTCACATAAGTGAAGTTCTATAAACCACCACTCTTAGTTATCTAGATTAAGAATGGGGTGAAGGGATTTTGGAAAAATATTTCTTATGAAAATCTAATGGATTACTATTTATCATATTTATAATTCAATCAAGATATTTTGTATTGTGAAAAGGTGATCTCAAAAGAACCCACTTCACAACATCCAGTTAGGTAGAAGGAAATTTAGATTGAAAAATGGAATCATGGCACTCCTATTGGAGTGCATGACCCTTTTGTGTATGGGAAAAAGTAATCTATTAGGATATATTTTGAACAAGATGTGGATAGGTACCTTGTCGATCATTCTAAACATAACCTATATAAGAGACTTTAGATTGGGATTTTTCTAGATTTTTGATTATTGTTAATAATGCTCAAACTAACTATGAGGTGATGTTAAAAGGGGATGATGCCTCTAATATCTTAGGAGCTGACCACCCCACTCATGAGGAGGCTCGAGGTGGGAATAGTGATTTTGGTGAATCTACTCATGACACACTTGAACATGCATGCCAAATTAAAGAATATTTGTTACACTTGGTGGATAATTTTAACAAACATCTATCTTTATGTGGGATGGTGACTGTAGTGGTATTAAAATGAGTTTATCACAATGATTAGGATTCAATAACTAAATTTTCTAGAGGAGACGACTTCTTTTTATATGTGTTTCATTTTTTATATTTTAAATTTTAATGAAAGATGATTTATGTAATTTTACTTATTAATATTGAGTGCTTATGGAATCTAAAGTCTAAAATAAATTATGTTCATACTCTATGGTTGAGGTTCACCTGCTAGGTCCATTATGATCTTAATGGGGTTTTTTTATGATGTAATGTTAGTTAAATGTTTCTCCTTTACATAATGATGATGATTTAAAATATATGTCTAGATGCATTTAAGTATTAGATAATCGGTAGGTAGAGGATCAATTATTGGTATTTATGGAGATGTTGTAGGCAGTGATGCTAATCATCCAAGATGACCATCAAGATGGGATTTTTGATGATACGATGGATGTTTAAAATTGATTAATGGTTTCTTATGATACATAAATAAATATCTTTAAATGGGTGTTACTTTAGGATGGAATTGAAATCTCTAGGGTGAGACCAATTGGATGTGCTTCAACTGTAGAAAAAAAAATGAATCCTCTAAGGAGTGGCTGCTATAAATGTTGATTAGATTTTTCAAGATTCAAATATATTTTATGATATTTATGGTTTTTTCATGTTGTTTAAAGCATGTTTCACCTCATGTTTTCATCTGTACATTTTTACTAGTATAAATTTTTTTTGGGGGGTATGAGTTGGTTTTACAACTCTTACCTTGAGTAGTTTCTAATTATTATTATTAGTATTATTATTATCATTATTATTATTATTAGGACAACAAAAAATTATCCTAGTGGTATGGGTTTCGATATGACATCTAAAAGATCTAGGTTTCAAAACCTAGATCTTGTGTTAATCCATGGATTATCAGGACTGTTATGTTTTTCTTTGTTATAGGTGTGAATGTGGGAATAAGGTCTATGTAATTCCACACATCTTGTATTGAATATAAGTGAATTGAGTATGGATAATTGAATAGTTGTTTAGGGAGATAAATTAGTGGTGATTTATTTGATGATGTGGGAAATGTGGTCTTCACATGAATAGTGAGATAGGATATTGGGATGGATTTAGGTTGTCATTATACATCTCATAGATATTTTAAATCATAATTTTTATATGCCATGGGATCACAAAAAAAGGTGCAACCTTTTAGGTAGAAATTTTATCCATATCCTTTGTGGTACATCAAACTACAAGTTATTATCCTTCTATGATTGATCTATATTACATGCTAGAAGATCATGAATATTATTTATATTTAGAAAAGATATAAATATTATTCATCATTGTATTATATTTCTTTTTAATGTTAATCAATGTCTAGGAAGAAACTATGTTCTATCATGAAATAGAAATAACATATCCAAAATTTCAATTTATAATATTTATTGGAAAAAAATAAATATTCAAAGAGAAATATATTAATATGAGAATTCAATCCAAGGTGAATACATATTCTTTAATACCAATTGAGAATACAAATGATGGTATCCACCCCTATTTCTATTTGAGGATGACTGGATGGAATATGTTATACACTAATAGGGGTGGAATCATTGTAGTTGTTCAATTTATCACTTTTCAATACCTTCTTTCTTTTACCTCATTTACTATTAGGTAAAGTTTCTAATGTTCTATCTCTATTTCTCTTATTATTATTTTTCTCAAACAACACCTTTGAACACACACACACAAGATACATGATTATTTATAAGGTTCACCTTTTAGAATAAAATTTTATCCATTGGAATGACTTGGATTCCATTTAGATGATATGATTGTCTTGTATCAACCCTTGATCACAATTTGGTAAGTTTAATCCTTTTACCATGTTTGGTGTATCCCACACTCTAAATAATCCCACTACATGTTTATACTACTACCCAAATAGATTCAAATTTTTACAAACAACAACCAAAGAGTCTTCCTCAGAAATGCTATAGGGTTTTTCATACATTGTTTCCCTTATTATTATTCCACTTTAATTTGTACATAATCATGTCATGATATATTTTATTCTATTTTATACAAAAAAAATTAACAAAATTAATTTTATTAATATTAGTAAATAATCACGATCATTATTGATTAAAATCACAACTTCTTTCCTTATTTTTATTTCTTATTCTTTTTCTTTTTAAACTACTGTACACAGTAAATCTGTTATTATTCCCTCTTCTTTAACATAAATGTATGAATAAATTATCACTATATTTATTCTATTAGATTCATGAAACAATATGTATTCTAGTTATATTCCATTTAAGATCACATTCAAACATGTCACACACACAAATATTCTTATTTTAGAAATGGTGTTGTTTAAATCCTTCTCTTCTTGATGCTAGAGATTATATCCTTTAAATGATACTATCAAACTACACTCTAATCTCTATTCTTATTCTCATATTTTCAATTAGTGCTCTATTATACACTCTAAATTATTGATTTACTCTTCTTTGTGTATATGTACTAATTTTCACATTATCCTTCCTTATTTTTAAATTTTAATTTCAATTTCAAATGCTCAAACATCTTTCAAATATTTCTATAAATTCTTTAGATCAATCCAAGACATTGTATCATGTTGATATTCTAGATATATTTGATTCTTCTAAAAATAACCTCCTAGATTAAATTTTTGAGACATTATATATTCCAATAATACAAATCGGAAATAAAATTTATAACTGAATTAAACTCCCGTACTTAGCTTACACCATATCATGGTATAGAAAAAATGATATGTTTGACTTCAAAAAAGGGAACCAACAATGTGTAGTACTCCTTCTAATAATTTTTTATTTTTATATACACTTTAAACCAAATCTTGGTAAAATATGTGTGTGGCCCTATTACTCAATCAATTTTGACTTGAAACACCACTTGAAAACTAGGGATAAATTCACTGATTACCACAGGTGTTGTAGGATTTCCTATTTCACATAGGGATATAAATAATTCACCATGAAATCTAGCACAACAACATTATTTTTTTTACTTCCCATACCATCCTTCTTATACTACATATCTTCAATGAATTATTCCACTCCAACCATGTCATATTATATCGCCATTTTGGCCTAGGATTCACAAAAGTATTCTAGATGATCACTACAGAGACTACAATGACCATATTGGACTTTTTGTTTCACACAAGAACATGATCATTGAATCATGACCATCATAATGCCCTCTTTTATGGGTATAACCTTTGTGTATACTTCTCCATCTTTACCATGGCCAAAACTAGTATGTTTCCTTTCTTATGGTATGAAATTTCTTCATGATGAACCAATCATGATTTTTGTAAATGTGAAGATTATTTCACATGGAATTTTTAGATTTAATCATCATCCAATGATCTATGAATGAAACTTGTGAGAATTAATTAATCGTATATATTTATATAAAATCTCAATGGAACTCCAAATGAGAACCCACCGCATGAAGATATATGGATCAACACATGAAATATTGTTTATCTATCACACATTAGTTCAGTTAGAGACCAATTTTGTTTTCCTATACTTGGTGCATCTATTATATTATTATTGGTTATATGACTACACTATTCTTGTTTATTGAGTTGTATTATTTGTCAATTTTATAATATGTTTTGTTTTACCATAATTTTAGGGGATGATCAATACTATGTTCTACCTTGTGTTGTAGGCACTTGTTAGCTGGTTCTGGACTTCTACGATAGTTTGTCTTATTGGGAGACTCATGTAAGTGTAGTTATGTGTTTTTTTATATTTGGAGTTGTTTAATTCTTAGTATATAAGTATCTTTATTGTATAATTTAATTTTGACCGTACGTACCATGTTTATCCTCTGTGTGATAAATATAGTAACTCATTCTCATTTTGTAACATTGTTTTTACACCTATGAAATATATTTAGTGTCTGGGAAATTTCACGAATGGTTAGTAGATCCTCTCACCTGATACAAGCCAATGGTTTGAGTTGGGATGTTAGTAGGGAGGGGGACTGGTAGGATTAGGGGGAGGGGTACTAGAAGGGGCTGGGGGGAGGGGAAACTGGTAGGGTGGGGGGGACTGGCTTGGAGGGGGGGAATTGGGAGGGGGAGGGGGAGAACTAGTAGGGGGAGGGGACCACCAGGGGGAGGGGACTAGTAGTGGGTGGGGGTGCAGGGTGGGTGGGGGTGCAAGGTGGGGTTGTCAAGGGCAGGGGGGAGGGGAAACTGGCAGGGGGGCAAGACTGGTAGGGGGAGGGAAAACTGGCAGGGGCAGGGGGGAACTGACATGGGGGGAAACTGGTAGGGGGAGGGGGGAACTAGCAGGGGAGGGGACTGATAGGGGGAGGGGTGTAAGGGGTATGGTGGGTGGGGGTGAAAGGGGGGACTGACAGGGGGGACCAATAGGGGGTGGGGTGCAAGGGGGAGGACAAGGTTGGAGTGGGGGACTAGCAGGGGGAGGGGACTGGTAGGGGGTGAAAGGGGTAAGGTGGGTGGGGGTGTGTGGGGGGTGGGTGGAAGGGGGAGGGGGACTGGAAGGGGAGGGGGGACTGGTAGGGGGGAGGGGGGAACTGGTAGTGTGTGTGTGTGTGGGTGGGGGGGGGGGGTAGAACTGGAAAGGGGAGGGGAAACTGGAAGGGGAAGGGGAAGAAATGGAAGGGGGGATGGGAAACCAGCAGGGGGATGGGGGAAACTAGTAGGGGGAGGGGTGTGCAAGGGGTCTGGTGGGTGGGGGTGCAAGGGTGACTGGTATGGGGGAACTAGTAGGGGGTGGGGTGCAAGAGGGAGGACAAGGTGGGGTGGGGTGCAAGGGGCAGGGTGGGTGGGGGGTGCAGGGGATAGGGTGGGTAGGGTGCAAGGGGGGGACTGGAAGGGGGTGAGGTGCAAGGGGAGGACAAGGTGGGGTGGGGGGAATGGTAGGGGGAACTAGCATGTGGGGATGGGTAACTGGTAGGGGGAGGACTAGAAGGAGGGAGGACAAGCACTGGGGGGGACTAGTAGGGGTGGGGAACTCGTGAGGGGGGGACTGACATGGGAAGGGGGAGACGGGAAGGGGGAGGGGGTGCAAGGGGTGGTGGGGGTGGGGTGGGGGAACTAGCAAGGGGAGGGTGGGGGACTAGTAGGATGTGGGGGGACTGGTAGGGGGAGATACAACTTGCAGTGGGGGGGGGGGAACTAGGGAGGAACTGAATTAATTTTTTTATACCATATAATTTATATATCCATGGTTTTAACCATGGAAGTAGGGGAACTAGTGCCACAGTTTTAACTATGGAACTAGGTGGCCTAGTGCCACTATTAAAACCATGGTAGTAGGTAAGACCTACTTCGATGGAGATAACTGCCATAGTTTTCTGAAACCATGGCCCTAGGCTATTACCACAATTTTTGGGCCTACAACTACGATTCAAAACCATGGACATAGGTGAATTTTATAGTTGTGTGAGCAAACTAGGTGAGTTGGTTGATGATCACCCTGATAGAATCGTGGACCCTAGACATGCATGGTAACCCCATCATGAAGTCCATCGATATACCATCCTATTTCCACTTCATTACCTCAAGTGGTTGGGCCATGCCTACTAGAACCTAATGATCATCCTTCACTTACTGAAAAGTGAGGCATCGTGAAATGAACTCTACCATTTATTTCTTCATCCCTGGAAACCAGTACTAATGTTGGAGGTCCTATTACATCTTCACCAGACCAGGATGTATCGCTAAAGGGTATGTATGGAACTCTCTCAACACATCCTCTTGCAAATTTACTAGTACTATTGTGCGTCCTTTAAAAAGTATGGCATGCTCACCACCTATCAAAAATACATCAGGATCTTGTCCTAAGGATAATTGAGCACGTCAGGCATCACAATCAATATCCACAAGCTATGCCTCCTTAACTTGATGTAAGACTGGAATAGTGATAGTCATCGACTTAAGGTAAGATTCTCCATCATCATTCACAAAGGATATTTTCATTGTGGCTAGCTTCTCCATCTTCTCACTTAGTAGTCGTAAACCAGACCTCATGTTGAGTGCATTTGCCACCACGTTTTCCTTCCCAGGAGTATAGACTATCTCAAAGTCATAGTCCTGGAGAAACTCTAGACATCACCGTTGTATCAAGTTCAGGTCCTTTTGTGAGAATATATATACCTGAGACTCTTGTGATCGAAGTAGATGGTAAATCGTTCACCCATCAAGTAGTGCCACCACATCTTCAAGGCATGGACCACTACTGCTAACTCCAGGTCATGGGTTGCATAGTTATGCTCATGATGCCTCAACTACCATGAGTTGTTGGTGATCACTACTCTCTCTTGCACCAAGATACAACATAGTCCGGTCCCTGATGCGTTGTAGAAGACTACATACCCAATGACCTCTTCTGGTAGTCTCAATATAGGGGCACTCGTCAGTCTTCGCCTCATCTCATATAAACTCTTATGGAACTTCTCCATCCACAAGAAGGGCTATCTATTTATTGTCAAGGATGATAAAGGTGCAGAAACTCTGAAAAAGTCAGGCACGAACCTCCGGTTTTATCCATCCAACCTTAAGAAACTATGCACCTCAGTCATGCTCCTAGGTGGATCCCAAGAAATTAATGCCTCTATCTTCACTGGATCCACTAAAACTCTAGACTCCAAGATAGAATGTACTAGAAAGTGGACCTCCCAAATATAGAACTATCACTTCGAGAGATTACTGTAAAGTTTTTGTTCTCGGAGTATATCCATGACTATCCATAGGTGTGTAGTGTGCTCCTCCTCCGACACTGAGTACACCAAGATGTCATCAATGAAGTCTACGATGAACCGATCAAGGTAAGGCTAGAAGATCCTGTTCATGAGTCCCATGAACACTGATAGGGAATTGGTCACACTGAAAGGCATCAAAAAAAACTCATAGTGTCCATACCGACATCTAAAGGTTGTCTTTGGTACGTCCTCATCCTGTACTCAAAGATGATGATATCCTGATCTGAGGCCGATTTTCGAGAACCACCTCTATCCATTTAACTAGTTGAAGAGGTCATTAATCCTTGGAAATGGATACTTGTTCTTCACAGTCACCTCATTCAGGCACTGAAAGTCTACGCATAGCCTCAATATTCCATCTCTCTTCTTGGAAAATATCACTAGGGATGCCCATGGTGAAACTTTGGTCCTCACAAATCCCTTCTCCTGTAAGTCTTCCAATTTTACCCTCAATTCATGAATCTCTGTAGGAGCCATCCGATATGTTGGTGTGGACATCAGTGTCATCCCGAGGTATAGGTCTATGATGAAGTATACCTCCCTGCGAGGTGATAGTCTTGGAACATCCTCAGTAAAGACATTCTCATACTCGTCCACCACTACAGAAAATCTTGGACTCCTCTCTTCCACTACACCAAGGGTGAGGCTATCCAATTGGTGGGTGATCAGCTATACCCTCCTTCTATAAAGTTTATCCTATACTAAAAAATTTTCCTTCTCACCGATGAAGGAAAACCTAGTCCTATCATTGAGGACACAACACACTTTTCACATAATAGAGTCAATCTGATTATGAAATGTAGATAACCAGTCCATACCCAAGATGATGTCTTAAGGCCTTGACACTACTATTAGGAGAACCTAGCTAAATATCTCACCTCCTAGAGTAAGCTCACACTATCAACACCAGTGTGTAATCATCGAATCAACTCTCGTAGGAGTCTCTAATCGTAAGGATCGAGCCAAAGGCTCCACCGACATCTCTAAACATCAAAATAGGTCTATGGAAAGGAAAGAGTGACTGAAACTTATGTCTATAAGAACTGCATCTAAGGCAGATAAGATATAGATCATACATATAATCATCTATGGAGCATTGTGGTTGTAGGCCTCCATCACCTAAAGTCGGCCTCACCCCTTTCAACAGGCTCCCTGAGCATGTGGTGGACCACCTGGGGGTGGTGGTGGTAGTACCTCGAACTGTCATCTGCTGAATGCTACTCAGCCTACTCCCCTGCCACATCCACTTCCCTACAGACCTACTCACTAAAACCTATGCCTCTGCCATGGTGGTCTCTCAACCATCTGTTGATCATCTATACGATGGGTTAGGCAGTCTCAAGCTATGTGCCCCTGCCTGTTGTGAAGCACAACCTGCCCCTCTACTGGTGTCCACTTCCCATGGGGCCTCGCACTATCGATATAGTATCATAGGGTCGTCCCCTGGAGGGTTTAGTCCTTTTGAAACCCTATGTCAGCTATCAGCTTCCCACTGCCGAGGACTCTACTACCTGCCATCCTGTGGTAGCTCTTATAGTCAGTTCAGGTTCTACTAGGAATTTATCTACTAGAAGAGCTCACTCCAGTACCCTAACATGCGTAGGGATGCTGAGAGAGATCATAGATTCTCTGATCTCCTGTCTGAGCCCCTGATCAAAGGTTATGACCCTGAAGAAAGGTTCCCTCACCATATCAGAAGAGTATTGGGAGAGGTCTATGAACCTCATAGAGTACTCATCCACGGTCATATTTCCATGTCGTAAGTGGAGAAGCTCTTGTATGCGTACCGAGCGCAAGGTCATGGGGAAGAAATCCTCCCTAAAAAGGTGATCAAAGTCTTCCCAGGTGAGGGTTTCCTCCTTGTGCATCTATAGAGTCAAGCTCCACCATCTCCCTACCACACACTATAGAATGCTAGCAGATGGAATCACTATTTGGTCTAAAGGTGTCCTCACATGGCAGAAAACTAGTGTCACCACCTCCATCCAATCCTCAACTGCCTGAGGATTTGTCTCTCCTCAAAACCTCAGATACCTCTACCTCTAGAACTCATAAAACACACTTAGTCAACATGTATCCTCTATTGGTAAGGCTAGTAGCAAATGTTTCTCAATGGGTGGGGGTGTCTTTGGTACACCACATGGGGGTTCTATCTCTGGAATTGGTCCCTACACCAATGCCTCATCACTCGGTGAACTATCATCATGATCCTATACTAGGATCCTGACTATCTGTCTATATAGATCCATCCTAATAGAAATCAAGATGAACCACATTCAGTTAATTATACATGGTGAGCTGACTTTGACTCAAAGAGATTATGAAAAACATTTTAAAGACGCAAGTAATCAGTGTTTTCATGCACCGAGTTGGAAAGTAGAATTCATGGTCCTGGTGTACGGATATGTCAGCCATCACACCAACATTGGACTCCCTGAATTTTAAAGTCTAACTTGAAACATTTAAAATTGTTGCCAAAAAAAAACAACCGACTCTCAGCCTTTGAGGTAGAACCGACTACTTATGATACCACTCTATCATGACCCATCCCTTGGGGTCCGTGTCGTGACTACCTCAATCCTACCTTCCATAGGCTAGGGGATGGGGACTATCACAAAAAGGAATATACCGAAAAGGGAAGGCATTTCCTTTAAACCTGTATACACACACATAGCCCATACTGTGGAAAGTAAATCTGAAACTGGGATACCAATAACAAGTATGTAACACGAGGAAGAAACCACACAACTAAAGGTGCAAATGAAAGGAAAAAGGGGGATATAATTCAAAACCAACTAAAAATAAAAGTACAAAAAAAGGAAGTACAAGCTCTGGAGGTCACCTACCAAGGATCCTACCTAAATGGTATGTGTAGATCACTGTCGGATGTCGCTGAAGTGTACTGCATCTATATATCCACCTCTGAGCACCACCTGACCTAGGCTCTCCAAGATCCCAGTCAAATATGTCCATAATATACACAACACACAATAGGTGTGGGAAAATCCCATACAAGGGTGAGTATAACAATACTCAGTAGGGACCCCGAAACCAACTCAGGTATCATAGAAATCCAAAAAGGAAATCACAAACGAATGCACAAATATTAGAGTCAATTGAGTTAGATCAACACAGGTATAACTTAAATAGTTTATAGAAAAACCAATGGTTGAAAACACTTAATGACAATCACTGCAAATGAACTCATATCCAATGATTTCTTTAGGCTAGCTAGGTCACCTAGATCAATTCAGTAGTTGAGTCATGAAGCCTTGCTAGGTAGATGAGTCATGAAGCTTCACTGGGTAGCTGAGTCACTAAACCTTGATGATAACTGAGTCATGGAGCCTCTCTGGGTAGCTGATTCACAAAGCCACACTGATAGCTAAGTCACAGAGCCTCGTTGGGTAGCTGAGTCACAGAGCCTCACTGATAGCTGAGTCATGGAGCCTCACTGGGTTGCTGAGTCACAGAGCCTTGCCAATTCAAATTCCATGAAATATTACATAGAGTATTTCATAAGGACCTCCCTGTCATGCGGGTCCCAATGCCATAGATGATGTGTCAATCAGACACACGGTTTGGGAGATACGTCCTTTTTTGTAAATAGGGGCCAATTATGTCTAGGCCTAGTCTGAGTGGTTCAGACCAACCCGACCAACCTGGCTCGGGGTCCCTCATGACACAATCCTATCTCTCTAGCCCATTGGGTCTCACTAGACCCAGTCAAGGTTGGTAGTGGGTCCAATTCACCCGATCACCCAGTGACCCAATTTCATCTGGCCCAACCCGCACCAGTGGGCCAATTTCTTTTCTTATCTTGGACCGACTCATAGCCCGACTTTATCCCATCAACCCAGTTTTCTAAAGCGGACCGACTCAAAAAATTAGACGGGCTGCTCAAGAAACCTGGTCCGCTGGCCCATCCCAGCCTGGACTAGCTCAGCGGGTCCAGTTGGGGCATGTGCAACCATTCAGCCGACCACCCCCCTTGGTCAATACACAACCCACATGGAGTGGGATGCTCCTCCTATGAGGCGCCATGCTGGCGTCGCATCCTGCCAACCAACGTGGTCGACGGGCCACGACCCTCCTCCACTGTGGTGCGTGTCGGGCGCACGACCTCCACCAGTGCAGCTAGCGAGGCCCGACCACTTCATCCCACACATGGTGCCCAGGTGGTGGCACCTTCTGCCTACAACTTCCACCGCCAATCACCGGTGCCGCCGCACCGGTGGTGTCACACCGACGACACCTTCCATGGGCCACCGGGTCCGCTCTAGTGGTCCAATCTCAAATATGTTTGTGCCCTTAGGCCTCTCGGGTCGCTGCCATTACTTCCACAACCTCGGGGCCAATGGTTTGTTGATTCCACCATTCAATCATTAAGAACACAAATACCCATTGTGGAGGGATCCAAGCCTTATTCGTGTCGGCCCGATCCCTCCTTGTTAGAATTTACAAATAGATATCAATGGGGTTTCAGAATTCTAACAAGGATTTCAAATCCCATAACTCCCCACAATATCATTTCCTAACCCAAAAGAACAACCAAACTGTGGGTCAACCTATTTGTGGGTTGATCCGCATTCATCTTTTGAAAAGAATAATAGAAAGAATAAATCACAGAGAAAGCACATAATCCCTACCTGATTTGAGTATCTATCGTTGATGAGGGACAAAGCTCTGAGCCGTCATCGATCCTCAATCTGTTAGCATTATTCTCTATTCTTCGTATCTCAAATCCATCCCACGAGCATTCATCGGCCCTTTATTAGATGACATTCGTTGATGGCGTTCTTATTTATAGAGAGAGAGAGATTCCTCGTTCGTCTGATAATTTTCCCGAGGTTTTTTTTTCAAATTTGGATCCCTATTTAATTAAAGGAATGAGACACATTGTGTATCAACACACTGTCTCATTAATGAGGTTCATTAATGATTCAGTATCACCTCTTCACTTCACCATAGTGATAACTAGTTTTTGCATCGCAACAAAAATAGTTTTAATAAAGTAAACATTTAAGTATATTTTATTTTTCACTAAAACTCCAAAATTTATCTTTTTTGGTTAACCTGTGTTGGTCGAGGTTATAACCTTCTTAGGTGAATTCTTACATTCTAAATTCAACAGTTCCCTCATTTTTTCTATCTAGTAACTGGTTCAAAAGTTAGTAAAACCTGCTCGCATGATTACTTAATGTACTTTAAAAAAAGTTCTAAAATACATCCCAGCCTCTCCGGGCCTCAGAATCACATTCCGTCTCAAATCTTGGTCTTGAAATAATTCCATGTAATTAAAAAAATTACTCAGAAATTTCAGGATATTATAATTCATCTCTGAGTAACTGGGTCTACCAATTTATCACATCCTATTCCCATCTCCGTGTTCGTGTAAACCTATCCATGCTTGTGTAAATGGCCATGTATGAGCACACAACTCTCCCACTGTACTCTTGGCCTATACATGTATGTAGTCATGTAATCCTAGATTACACCTCGAGTCTCTAGGTCGAGTCACATTCCATGTGACACATGTATCATGTTGTTTCATACTTATCTCCTCCACAAGTACACTAGCCCCCACATGGTGTTTATCTATGGATTAAAAACTATGTAATTTAGGATTTTACAGAACTTGTTGATATTCATGTGGTTATATCCTCCACTGTTTCTACCTATGATTCCCATTGCTAATATTGGTGGGGTAAGGTGGATTTGTGTGACTAATCCTTAACTTCGGTTTCTCACCAGATTCCAGTCACCAACATTAATCGAGAGATGCTACCGTTGCTCCATACCACTACTACACACCAAAAAACCCACAACATTTATCCCAAAATCTGAACCATTTTATTATATGGTGTTTTAATTCTCTATAATAAATTTTTTCATTGATCCTAAAACCCTATCCATTGTATCAACTAATTTTACCAAATAACAGTGTGTTCAAGGATGTATTTTCAAGAAATTGTTGAAACATCATCCAAATGAACACTGCTGATAGATGCACAAAAAATGGGTGAAGAGATGAAAAAAATATGAGAAACAATCCATACCCAATGTTCTTATTTTCCTTGATTTGTTTCTAGTAGAATTAAGAATGAAGAGATATAAATAATCAATGACATAAATCATCAATCCTCTATAAATATAACCTGTGACCATAATTTAATTGATCTAAAAATTATATCATTCATTGATTGATTCAAATTCTTCATTAGAAAAATAAAATGGGGATAAATCCAAATAACACAAATAACCTACCTCAATTTGGATAAATCTATGGAAAATAATGAATATGTTTCATTATAGTTAGAGAGATCCAAAAATTCCTTTGCACACTAATTGATGATCAACATTCTGGTAATTATTCATCCTTAAATTATTCAACAACACCCTCTCTTAGATCATCATTTTTATGTGGCTCACCCTGGGATTTTTTGATAGTAGCATATTTGTAAACATTTATTAGGTCACGACTATCATTATAATAAAATAAAAAAAACCATTTTTTTTATTTATTAAACTACCCATGACTACGCTCAACAAAAATGTCCAACAAACCCCAACATTATGTCATGCCTAGGAAAAAACCCATGATCTAAACTCAATGGAAGTATCATATTTCCAATACGGGTCTCTATTTGGGATTTATTTCACTTATTCTAGAAAACTTTATGAATGTGCAATTAATATATTTAAAATATTACAAACATCATTTTGGGATCATTGATCTTTATAATCATGATTCATATCAGGGATTGGTCTTAAAAACATTACTCGATATATTCTAGAATTTACATTCCAAAAAAATAAACACAATATATTTTCTCTTTGATGTGAAAATTGAAGAAGAGGATCCTCATTATCTTATTATTTTAAATTAATCTATGGGAATTTTATTATTTTTTCTTCCTTTGGGTGGATTTTATGGGTTGACATAACCAGATAATAAATTGGATTAATGATAAATTGAATGGTAATAGTATTATTCACATGTATTTACTTTTTTATGATATTTCTAATAGAAATCTACTTTCATGCTAATTTTTATAAAAATATGGATATTGGGAGACTTTTTTGTTTTGAAATTGTGATGATTATGAAACCATTATTGTATTTATTGATGGATCTAAACCTAAATAAAATGGTTTATAATTTATGAATGGATAATAAATTATTTTTCCATGTAAATATGGAATTATGTGAGAATAACCATGCTAAATAATTATATAAAGTGATGATAAGGCCTTTTATTAAATATGATGGGTGGTGTTTTGAAAAATGGATTTTTTGTTATGTGTCGATGTGCTTGCTTAATTTTTTTTCCTAAAGTGTGTGGAACATGTATAGATTTTCTTGGTGATGATAGTAACTAGTATTGAGGTAGAATGTGTTGGTATTTGAAACCATGGTTGGTTAGTATGAAATGTTTTGTGTAATGATTTATAGTATTTGTGATATGTTATTATTATGGTGGTTTTTCTTGCAATAGGTTGGGTCTGATATGATTTTGCAGTTACTGGGGATGTGATGTTGATGTGTTACATGAGTTAATGTAGTTGGCATGGGAATGGTTGATGGAAATGTGTGTGGGATTGGTAGTTTCCTAGTAGTAATGAAATTCATGAAAAGTGGTACATTCTAATTAAATGAACATATATTGGACTAAATGGTTTGGGGTTGGAAATAAATGAATTTTGGAATGGTAAATGGGTTAATATTTATGTTTAAATTGTATATATAATGATGGTAAAACAATTTTTAAGTGGTTAGTAATTGATGTATTTAAATGGTATCTATGAAATTGATGTGTGGTTGTGTTCTTGGTGGGTAAGACTATATGAACAGATAGTTCAATGATAGAAATATTGGAGTATGATCATTATGATGTGGAGTTTGTAGTAGTTGGGTGGTTTTTTTATTTTGAATCATAAGTTGGGATTATGTGTAACTATCATATATTTTATCTTCCTTTTTATTTATATACACACCCCACACAAGTCTTATGTTTACACCAACACACAATGTTTTTTTATTCCAAGTTTTTTTCCCAAACATTCATGTTGGAAAGGAAATATTTTTTTGCTACCACCTATTCATTTCTCTCTCTTATAGGAGTGGTTATTATGCATGTGTTGTGATGGATTGTGAAGATGGTTCATCCGATGCGATGATTGAAGATAAGATGAGGTGTTTCATGGTGGGATTCATTCATGGAAGGAGGAATGTATAAGGTTTGTGTCATTCACGTTAATGATACCATTATCTTCTAATTAATATATTTTTTATGAGATAATGAGGATGTGATGGTTTTAGTATTGGTTTGTAGCTGAAGATTAATTTTTATGATAAGGCTTGTGATGTTAATAGGATGATTGACATATTAGAGATAAGAGTGATAGGACATACGATGTTGGGGTGTGAGAGTATAAAATTATTGGTGAAGCTGTGAGGATTACCCATTTTTGATAGGATTCTTCTTATATTACTATAATAGGATATGTTATTTTTTGAGTGATCCCTTACTGATTCCTAGAACTAGATGACCTAATTTCATCAATTTTATTCTTTTGTGTGTCCCCTATGGAATTAGTATAATTTTATCACATTTTTACATGATTCCATTTGTTTGATCATACTAAGATTACATGTTATGATCACAATAATATATATACAATCTATTTTATAGTGAAAGACATCTCTATCCCAAAGCATGGATCTATTGAGTTTCTATCATAGTATTGTATTTTGGAATTAATTTTGGATACTTTTATTTGTATTCATATAAATCACACACATTATGTGAAATTATGGGTTTTTTATTTTTTTATTTTGTTGTGGAATTGATTTTTTTTCTATATCATATCTCCTAACAATAAATTCTTCTCTTTTGAGGAAAATTCCTCTAATATGTGTGATATTTTCTATAATCTCAGTGTTAATATCAAACTCAATGACTACAATAGGTGGAATTTGGGGATCATTGTCTCTCTTTTTGATTGTCTGGACAAGAGGATTTCCTTGGAAGGGAGGGGTCATGATAGAAATAAACTATATAGGTTATCTCCCATATAATATGAAAAATTCCACTGGGTATTTGTGACGGGGTACTATAGATCATCGTAAATACCCTTTCCCACATTTTGGTGTGCAACACGTGTCAAATATTTTGCGATGAGAACCATCTACCCATCAAAAAACCCTTATTATTTTTGACAGGATGGTTTTCCCATTTCAAAAACGTTTTCTGAAGGACTATTTACGATGGGATACTAACTGTAGGTTCCGGGCGTAGCGGAAGCACGTTGGTGGGTTTTTCCAACTTTAATTTTAATGTTTAAACAACGTTCAATCTGAGATCCTTCATGATGTAAAACGCATAATCTTCAGAATGGAACGAAGAACAAAAAAACTTAAGAGGGAATCCCAGAACCACAGAGATAAGATCATTATATGTTGGTTATAATTAATTTAATTAATTCACAAGAATTACCTTGGTGGAATTATTTCTTTGTTGATGTCTCCGGTCACGATTCTGTGATCCGTCGTTGCGTCGTAGAATCCAAGTGTAGGATTCCTCTAGCGGTGATCCACACATGTGCCACGTATCTCCGGACATCGCCGAAGGGATCTCTAGATGCTAGCGCGGAAGAACCTTCGCTTGCGATGTCCTCCTTCGATCGCCTTGGTCTCTCGGTCTTGAGAGCGTTCTTGGAGGAATGTGTTCTTTCAGCCTTAAAATAATTCTCCAAAATTTTTGTGCACAACAATTGAGGAAAAGTGTTGGGGTTGTGAGGATATTTATAATCGGGTTTGAGGTTATAGAGTTATGGCAATAAATAAACGCATTATGCATTTTATTTATTTCATTAACTCTTATTGAAAACCCCATGCCTGAATTATTAATTCCTTGAACTGCGCCCATGCTGATTATAATAAATATCATTTAATAAAACAATATTATATCCTCAAAATACCGACTGGAAAAACTACACAGCGTGTAATCATTAATACATGGTGTGTACTCGTTTTTTCATAAAACTACACAGCGTGTATATTTAATATACATGGAGTGTACTTTTATTTTCCACTTTCCTTTATTTCCTCCACCACATTTATTAGTCTTTGAGTAATGGATATTTATTTATTAAATAAATTTAACTACGTTACTCGTTAATAAATGTATTATTTCGCCCGTAATATATTCCCTCGAATAACTAGTGTCGAAATAAATGAAATCAGGCATCCTTAAATAATTATTAAACCACAGTCAGAAATAATATTTATTTAACTTGTTAAATTAATATTTAACTAAGATACATGGACACACTTAGTGTGTGACCCTCTAGGACCCCTTCTCAGTGGCATTAGGCGGAGCTAGCCTAAAGTCCAAGGTTAGCGTCTAGCAACACACCAAGGCACCCATAGAGAAAGAAGTTAACGCTGCAATGACGTTTCACCTCATACGAATTCTTATCGTGTAATATAATCCATTTGCCTCGATATCTCTAATCAAGTGGGTTGCATGCTAGTGCCATCAACCCATGTGCTAGATTATTATTTCTTTGACTTTCCGGAATTGAACTCACCCATAATTTACCATGGCCATGGATTTATTTAGGCTATATCAATTCCATCAAAAAGCCTAAGAAATCTACTTCTGTTATGGAACAGAAGGGACAAATCCTTTCTCACATTATCTATTAATGTAGTATTACTTGTGACACACCCAAAGTATCCTACCTCGCTACGAACAGTGTGTCGTCATAGTTTTCGTCAATACATCTAAGTGCGCGAGTTGTAATACCCATTAATAATAATCTGAAAGTCTAAGGACCAATACACATGTCCGCAGATAGGAACATCCAATGAAACTATGAAATGTGGATTTCCTACTGGAGGGCCTCATTATCATAATATCCTCCTGGATATTACCAAGGGCGTACACCATGAGGAGGTGCCTCAAATTTTTATGAGTCCTCACCCCTAATGAACTGTATTATTTTTGCCCCTCAAATAATATCATCCGTCCATAGAAAATATATTCAAGAACGGTGTTATGACACTTCTGGGTTCTCATCATAGCAGAAATCTTCTATGACCCTTTAATGAAACAGTTGTCCTTAGGACATTATCACATGCATTGTCACGCAGAAGAACAATCAAGATGTGATACGACTTTTATTAATTAATAAATTAAAAAGTAGTTGGTTCTAGGCCACCAACTCCAACATTAACCTATTGAAAATAACCCATCACAATATCCTAGTTTTCCCATAGTGCATGTAGCTTCCTCTAACTAGTGATTTTTTCACAAAAATTTAACCAGGCGAGTGGTATTGTTTTGTATAATTTTCTATAATCGGTCTAAAATTTCAATAGGTTGCTCCTCATAAGAAATATCCCATTCCAGCGGTATGACCTCTAAGTTCAGTACATGTGAAGGGTCAAATATGAACTTTCTCAGGAGAGATACATAGAATACATCATGAACTTGAGAGAAATTTGGAGTAAGTTTCAAGTTATAGACAATTGTCCTCATAAGATCAAGAATCTCAAAGGGTCCAATATAACTAGGGCTTAGTTTATCATTCTTCTCAAATCTTATAACTTTATTCCAGGGTGAGATTCATAGAAACACTTTTTCACCAACTTCAAATTCTAGATCACGTTGATGGTTATCAGCATAACTTTTCTACTTACTTTGAGTTATCTTGATATATTGTTGAATGGTTCTAACCTTCTTGACCATTTCTTTAGCAATCTCAACTCCCAATAGATTTATTTATCCAACCTCATCAAAACATTTTGGATCTTTTAATTTCTTTCCATCGAGGTATTCATACAGATCCATCTCAATTCTTGAGTGAAAGCTATTATTGTAAGGAAACACAACTAGAGAAAGGTTTTGATCCCAATATCCTTTGAAATATAGATAATAAGATATGAACATATCCTCTAAGGTTTTAATTGTTCTTTCATAATGACCATTTTTCTAAGGTTGATAAGAAGTGTTAAAACTCAATTATATATCAGGTGATTTCTGAAGACTTCTCCAGAACTTTGAGGTGAACCTCAAATAACGATCTAATACAATGGAATGTGGTAATCCATGAAACCTTAACACTTCCTTGACATATATACTAGAAAGTTGATCTAGATATAAATATTCTCTGATAGTAATTAAGTGTACTAACTTAGTAAGGCGATCGACCACCACCCATATAATATTAAAACCTTTAGAGGTTTTGGGTACTCCAATGAAAAAATCCATAGTTATGCTCTCCCATTTCCATTACGGTATAGGTAATGGATGAAACATCCCTTTAGAATTTTGTATTTTAGCCTTAACTTGTTGTCATACCAAACACTGAGATACAAAATCTATGATATCTCTCTTCTTACCATCCCACCATAAGTATTCATTAAAGTCCCTATACATATTTGAACATCCATGATAAATAGAGAATGAAGAACTATGAGTTTCCTATAACATCTCCTTCTTCAAATTTGGTATGGAAGGAACACATACACGGTTCCTAAACCTCATCATTCCATCCTGATCAAGGTTAAAATCTGGAACATTTCTGACCTTCTTTTGTATTTCTTCATCTTCATTCTATGAATCCTTAATCTTCACATGGATAGTGGGTTGAACATTCATTTGAGAAAGATAAGATATTTACACTTCCTTCAATATTTTTATATCTATCATTTTCAAATCCAGGAATATTGGATCTTTTTTGATCCTCATAATGAATAAGCTAGCATGATATTTTTGACTCAAAGCATCGACCACCTTGTTTGCTTTCCCAGGGTGGTAATGTATTAAGCAGTTATAATCATTTATCAACTCTAACTATATTCTATGGAACATGTTCAACTCCTTCTATGTGAATATATATTTCATACTTTTTTTATTAGTATATATATCACACTTTTCTCCATAAATATAATGCCTCCATATCTTTAGTTCAAAAATTACCACTGCTAACTCCAAAATGAAGAGTTGGGTAATTTTTCTCATGAATATTCAAATATAATGAGGAATAGGTTATAACCATGTTATTATGCATAAGAACACATTCCAATACCTTCTTTTATTCATCACTATATATTACAAACCCTTCTCCACTATAGGGTAATGTAAGAATAGGTGAATTGACCAAAATTCTCTTCAGTTCCTTGAAATTTTCATCACATTAATCTATCTAGAGGAACTTGACACCCTTAGAAGTTAACTTGGTTAGAGGATTATATATTCATGAGAAATTATCCACAAACCATCAATAATATCCAGATAAACCAAGAAAAATACAGATCTCAATCACCATGGTTGGTCTAGACCAGCTTTCAATAGCCTCCGTCTTTGACAGATCTATTACTATACCTTCTCTTGAGATTATGTGACCCAAAAATGAAACTTTTTTTCATACAAAATTCACACTTTGTAAATTTTTCATATAACTTATCCTTCCTTAGGTCCTGTAGTACAATTCTCAAGTGATCTTCATGCTCTTTATTTTTGAATAGATAAGAATATCGTCTATAAAGACTACCACAAACATATCAAGGTAATATATAAATATTATATTCATTAAAATTATGAAGATAACAGGGGAATTTGTAATACCAAAAGTCATCACTATATATTCATAATTTCCATACCTCGTACAAAATGCCATCTTTGGTATATCATCCTTATTTACCCTCAATTGATGATATCTAGAATGAAGGTCAATATTGGAAAATTATTGATCTCTATGTAATTGATCAAACAAGTCATAAATACAGGGAAGAGGATACTTGTTCTTGATTGTTATCTTGTTCAACTCTCGTTAATTAATGAAAAGTCACATTGATCCATCTTTCTTTTTCAAAAAAGAACTTATGCTCCCCAAGGTGACACACTTGGCCGAATGAATCACTTATCAAGGTTTTCTTGGAGTTGCTTCTTTAATTATTACTACTAAATCAAGTCCATTCTATAAGGGGACTTTGAAATTGGTCTGGAACTAGGTATGAGTTCTATTGAGAACTCAACTTCACGATTTTCTATAATAATAGAAAACTCTTCTATAAATACATCCATAAAATCTTGAACAACATGCATAATATAGATGTTGATCTTCTCTCAAACCATTTGATATAAAGAACCCTTTTGAATGGGAATTAAGACCCACACACTAGATGTAATCTCCATAGGAAGTTCATACTTATCTTCACATTGATGGATGATCATATGAGGGTTTGAAATATCAAATGTAACTTCCCTTCCATGAAAATCGATGTGATAATTATGCATAGAAATCCAATCTATGCCTAAGATGACATAAAATTTGACAAAATTAAGAATGAAAAGATTTGTAGGAAGCACATTCCCACAAACTTAAACCCGAGAGGAATCATAGGCTTGAGATGAAATCTTTGTACCATTAGGGGTTTGCACTACTAATTCCACATCTAACTATTTTGGAGGAATCTTAACACCCTTAGAAAATTATTTAGATATGAAAGAGTGGGTATATTCAAAATCAAATATGAAATTAGAAGTTCTAGAGTGGATGATAAGTGTACCTTTCATCATGTAATTGTCGCAACCCTCATCAGAAATGGTGATTTCATGAGATTTCAATTTATCCCCCAGCTTAATAGGTTTTTTATTTTAATCATTATGACCATCCCTTATGTTTTGTATGTGGTTAGAATAATTCCCATTCTCTTGACACTTGTAGCATTGAATCATGGGGGTGCATTCTATGACGCTTTTTCCGCATTCACAACATTATCTTACTTCTTCCCATTACTTCGGAAATAAATTTTTTGGTGACCTTAATTTCCGCACTTAAAACATTTATTAGACCCCTTAAGAAAATTTCCTCCATGTTTCTTTCCACACTTAGAGAATAAAGGAAAGTTCGTCTTATTTTCTCTATTGTTGTTAGAGTTTCCTTTAAACTCAATATTCCTCTTCTTGTCAAAGCCATGAGATTGATATGTGACTCCCACATCCATTTCAACCTTGATTACACAATGCACAATCTCTTAAAATATACTAAAGTATCTTATACACAATACCCTTATGAGACTTGGCTTTAAGACACCAAAGAACCTATCAACTTTACTTTTGGGTTGGATGATAATTTCTGAAGCCTGCCTTGAAAGTCTTGTGAAATTAGCCTCATGAGTACCAAAAGATTCATCATCTCTTTAATTCAACTCAAGGAACTCTTTCTCCATATTGGTATGAAGAATCTGAGGAAATTACTTATTGAAAAATAAGTTCTTGAACTTGTCTCAATCCATGGATTCAATATCATTTTTCTACCTCATATTCTTGATTAAAGTCCACCACTGAATTGCTTCATCTTATAACCAATAAGTAGCTAGAATGAATTTATCATGCTCAGAACCTTGAATAAAAAAGAATATATTTTCAGTACTACTGACCCATTCTTCAAAAAAAGTCGATCAGAAGACCCTGTGAATGAAGGTGGAAAATTCCTCATGAAAGACTCGATAGAATTTTGTTCCCTCCTTTGCTCATTTGTAATTCCACCCTGATTCATTGATTGGGAAAGATTTGCAAGCATATCAATGAGGTTTTTCATTATATCTCCCATATCATTCGGTTTCTTAGGATGAAATTCATTTCATTTTCCATCACAATCACTATTAACGTGGTTCCTTCAGGTCCCATCCATTGACTAAAACCAAAAGCATAAAGTAAGAAATAGTTATCATAATGAGGAACCACATAACCATGAAAAATAACTTATAGGATGTATTACTTATGAAACCTTCCTTAATATATGACACCTTAGGTTTATTCTAGGTCATTCATAGCCAACATATATTTAAATACCTCATAATGGATCATGAAGAGTTTTTGAATTCCCAAAGCTTATCCCCTGGGAGTGTCAAACCAGGTGTGTAGCAAGACCTGTTGTTGTGTACCAGATTACCCCAAGTTAGGCTCAGAACATATTTTTATATTTTTTACCCCTAGGTACATTTGTGACAGATCCACATCCACTTATAGTATCTGGACAGGGATGTATTTCTAGGAAACCACTCACTTTATCCTTCACCCAAATTCTAGGACATTTTCCTATGCTTTTCCTTACACTTACACTTAGACTTATCCTTAGGCATGCCCTTATGGTTCTCACTAAGTTTTTCACATCCTAGATTCCAAATTTTAATTATACCTTTTATATGATACCAACTATAGAGACCATCACTTTTCAAAACATTGACATTACATAACTTTTTTGGAATACTTAAACATTATACAAATAGACTCCCAAAGACTGTAATTAGTCAAGTGACTTTGGAAACATGGAAACATAAAACTGGTACATAAATGAACTGCATAATCTCCCACTAGTTTCTTCTTGACAAGTACCCTTATTAGATACATAAAACATAGTACATATCATCATAAATTGGGGAAAAGAAACATAAATGGGGTGATCTTAGATGTTCAGTAAGGGTAAACAAGGGAGACATATAAGCATAAACATGAGTATAAGGGTATGAAAATGTGATCATGAAAAATATAAGATCATACCCTAAATATAAAATATTATAATAGAAATCATGGTATAAATATTGGCAGTTCATATAACATAATTCAAAATTAAATAAAGATCATAATCCATGAAATCATAACATTGGAGTAAGACATGGAAGCGTGGAAAACACATAAGCATATACTGATTTCCATAGTATCTAAGGCATTGCTTCCAAGACCATCTTAGTAGTATGATTTCACTCCCTATACCATCTTAGTAGCATGAGTTCACTCTTCATACCATCTTAGTAGTCATGGTTCACTCCCATTTCCATATTAGTAGTCAAGCTTCACTCCCAATACCATCTTAGTTTATCTCATGAGATATAAATCTTTACCGAATGCATTGGAGGGAGATATAGGTCCTACCTATCTCATAATGAAATAATTCTTATATGATCCACAAAACATAAAACATTTATCATAAACATAACCCAAGGAGTAAAATGGGTTTCTTAAACATCATTCTATCATAATATAATCCATGTAAAACAAATAGATTTCATAAATAGAATTCCATCATAAACATAATAAACAATAAGAATAATATGTATATTATACTTGAAACATATCTTTAATCATAGATGGAAAATAATTTTGATAAAACATCTGAAATTAATTCTTGAGGAAAATATCCTTTATTCTTCAAAAACGTTTTCTTTTCTTAAAACACCATACAATTTTAAAAGAAAATCATTTCTTTAAAAATAACCTTGAAAACTTGTAAGAGAAGATTCATGGAAATAAGGCATTATGAAAGTGTAAAAATTCATTCATGCTGTATAATTTAAAAAAAATTCTTCTCATAATTTTTCCATAAAAGCAAAAAATTTCCTTTTATGGAAAACGAAAGAAATATTCCTTCCAAATTGTGTAGTAAAAAGTCAAAAATGGGTAAAAACGACTTTAAACATCCATAGAAGAATAGTAAAACATTTTATGAAATTATTTTTAGAAAAAATGGAAATTGATGATAAATAAATCCCAATAAATACTTATGTATAAACAATCTCAAATAATAACATGATTGTGAAATTATCTCTTACCTTGTGTCTTGACTCTCTTCGTACTCACATAAGATTTCTCTTAATCAAGTAACTCCTTTTGGTTTGTGCCAAAAGGCTTCCTTGAGTTGCCTTATTCCCAGGGGAAGGATTCTAGTAGGAAGGTAGGGAAGTTGAGAGGATAAATATTCAGGGGTTTGCTAATCCAAAAGGCTTTAGAGGTGTGAATAAAAGATAAGGATAGGTGCCCTTTTATAAGGGGGAGGAAGAACTCTTTAGGAAACTAAAAAACTATTAATTTATTATAATTTTATTTTAGATTTCAAATATATCCAAAGAGAGTTATTTCTAAGTTGAGATGATAGTAGGTTGAAATAATCTTAACCAATGAATTTTAGACATGTTTAGGTCATATAATTAACCTTATATTTTGGATTTAACCTTTAGTTAAACAATTTAATTCATATTGTGACAAATTGTCTTTTTTACACTATAGGGTTAATATAGTTACTGTAAAATTCCAAAAGAACCCCAATTGGATCATTTATGAAATATTTAACACTATAAAAGTTATTTTTATGAACCTTATATTTTTATGAATTTTATAACATTTAATAAAATATTATTTATTTTAAAGTATCATTTTTGTCAATTTTGATACTATTAAATATTTTCATTTTAAAAAATATCAAACCAACATGATAAATTTTAACCAATAATTTTAATATATCACTAACATATATAATTTATCTATAAAATTCGTGTATTTCATTAATTAAGTAAAATTATATTTATTTTAATATTTTTAATATCATTTATTTGATATCTCAATTAATTAAACAATTACCGCATCATTATTGTATAAGACTTTAATTTAGTTATTTCTTCTCTAGAAATTAAAAATAAATTATCACAATAAAAATAAATTTATTATATTTCAAATGAATAATTATATTTGAATTTATATTATGTATAACCCTATATAAAAAATGATTTAGTTATTAAATTTTTAATATGACACTTTTTACTCTTCTTTAAATATACTATAATAACAATCTTAATATAAAACAAGTGGCTTAAAAAGGATCATATTTTTTACCTAAGGTTGATTTGGGTCGAAAAACACATATCCAATGAAATTAGGACAAGTGTTAGGGTAATTTTATATTATTATAATATTTTTTTACCTTTAATTACCCTATTTACCTTTAATTGTGGTAAATAAAATTTAAAATTTACTTTTCACAAAAAATTATTTTGATCTTATTATGTCACACCACAACTCGACACTTTATCATTATTTTATTTATTTTTGAGTCATTTTTTTAAAAAATTAAATTAATTAAATTAAAGTTAGCTTAAAACAAAATTAATTAAATAAAAATCAAAATGTAATTAAAAAGAAAAAATAAAAAAACCTAATATATCCCCCTACCCCCCTTTGCACATCACCTTCCCCCCTCCATTGGTCACACGACACTGACCCCCCCCTCCCTAGATCCTACCCACATCGTGCCGTTGGTGCTCTCCCTTCCGGTGACCACCACTGACTAGCCTCCCCCCTCCCTTTTGGTGCCCTCCGCTCACGCCCCTCCCTCGCTAGCTGGCCCTCCTATGGAACCATGAACTGTCGGCCTCCCTCCTCCAGAATTGCGACTGTTCTTCAATTCTAATCTCATCGGGTAAGGGTTTTCTCCCTTCCTCCTTCCCCTTACCCCAACTTCATCCTTCCCTTTGGCTGCATTGTGATTCCAACCAAACCCTTGGTGGGTTTTGGGTTCTAAATCGATTCTGTTTTGGTCTTTAGGGTGTGTGATCTCATTTTCATGTCCCCTTCAACCCATATTTGAAGCTTTGCACCATCCGTTATTTTTAAGGTAGGTTTTACCATGATATAGCCTCTAATTTATAGAACCATTGATAGCTTGGATTTAAAATTGATGTTTTAATTAACCATTGTTAATATTAATTATGTTTTATAGATTTTTATGAATAAAATAGAATTTGACCTAAGATTTCATGGAAATAGGGGAGAATTTATCTTTTAAATATTTTTTAAAATTTATTTTTTTATTAACTGCATGTGTCAGTTGTTTATATCTTTTCTTGGATAGTCCTTTAAAATCATATCAAGTCTATAATAATTATTTTGTATTTTTATAAAGGGATTCATGAGGGAATTACTTTTCATGTGATAATTGAAATGTCAATAATTTCAAAAGTGTTCCATGACTTTTTTTAAGCAAAGGGTGTGGTTTTTAATTGAAATTGGATTTCAAGAGGGTTCTTTAAAAGGACGTTTAAAGGACTTATTGGCATGACCATGCTATGATAATTGTTGATGATATATGATATATATCTTGGATGTTTAAAATGTTTTCATTTTTATTGAAAAATTAAATGGTTTTAAAGAGTCATGTGGACTTTTGATGAGTGAAATTGTATTTTCAATGAAAAGTGTGTTCCCTTGGCATGTTGAACTTGATGTACACTTTTCGATATGAATTGTAGATGGTTTTAAATGGTGAAAGGCATGTTTTAAAAATGATCTTGGTTTATGTAAGGTTTTAAAAAGGGTATTGGTCATGGATTTGGTTAGTTTCTCTCACCCATTTTTATTGATTTAATTTTATTTAGAGTCTTTGGTAATCTTTGGTTTCCCTTTGGTTTAATTAGATTGTTTGGTGGATCCTCGGTGGGTTGCACACACATACATAGGTACATATATATACACTCCTTGCACATATCCCCTAATGAAGTTGGGAATATGTTCATTAGATTAAGGGGTATATATATAGAAGTGTATGTGTGAGCGATTGTGGGGAAATCTTTGTTAAAGGTGATGGGTGCCGAATTGTTCATCTTGATCCACTCCCATTTTGAGGTAGGTTTCCCTATACAGCCTTTAAATTAAATAATTATTGATTTCTTTATTTTTTCACCCTTATTAAATGCTAGATGGTGATATATGGATATTTCTGGTATAAATGTCTGGATCAAAATAAAGTTAATTCCTCTTTGTGTTCGATTTCATGAAACTATTTTATTAAATTTTCATTCCAAGTGTTTATCAAATGTTTATCAAATTACCCGGTTGGACTTTGTAAGTAAATTATGGTTTTTAAAGAATGGTTTGGCTTGAAAATGTGTTTGGGATAATCAAATGGATTTCTTAAATGGGGTTCCAAATGGTTTTGAGATTGGAGGTGATGTTTATTTGATTCTTTGGAAATGAGTTGGAATGCACTGGTTCTTTGGAAATGGTTAAGTGTTAAATGGTTAGTTGAGAACGGTTTGGTACTTTTATAAAATAAGTTTCTTTAAATAACTCTCCTTGGGATGAACCTCTTTCCATGTTAGATGATGATGGAATGGGTGGTCCTCGGATGGAACTTCCCTCATGTGTTATTGGTTGATGGTAAGAGGGAGAAAAGTCCCTTAGAGTGATCTGAGGGTTAATGTTGTGTGTGTTTCTTATGTGTGATGCATATATATGTGATATATTGCTTGTTTGACATTGTTGTATCACCCCTAATTATTTGTGACATGGGAACCTAGCATAGCTAGCAAATTTTTGGTGAACGATTGATGCACTAGTTTAGATTATGCACTGGATAGTGACCCATAGGAGGGGGATATTTTGTTATTATTTCCATGGGATTAGGTCCCTCAATCAAGCCAGGTAGGGTGACGATTGAGCATTTGGGAATTATGATGTCATTATGTAGGTCATGCCTTTGGGATGAGTCATATGTATAATACATTCTATACTATTCACAAGATCCAATGTTTCACCCATGTCTACCGGTATGAGTGTTTTCATGAATTGTTGTCTAGATAATCTTTTTTGTTATTTCCCATTTCCCTTGTTGTATTATTGTTGATCTTTCTTCTAGAATAGTGTGTATTATAGCTAATATGATAAAGTGTTTTCAAATGGTTATGGAAAAAGGTTTTGGAAATTTTTTATACTCACTATCTCCTTTATAACTGAAATGTTATCTCTCCTTTAAAATGTAAATGGTTCCTCCTTTGGAAAGAATATGGTTTTGAATGGTAAAAAGGGTAATGTACCATGATTTGATTTAAAGGGAAAATGTGTGAAAATCTTACTTTTATATATTTTAGTTCAAACCTAAAATTAATGGTTCTTTATTTAAATGAAATGCATTGGTAATATATTACTTAGGAACACCTACTGAGCTTTAATACTCACACCTATACTTCATTATTGTTTTTATTCTTAGGTGAAAGTTTTAGTTTTATCTTGATCATCATGGGTGATGTTGAGTCTTGGGATCGGAGAGTGACCCATGGGGTCATGTAGAGTTTAGTGGTCATCAGATTCAATTAGTTTTATTTTTCAGTTATTGTTTAGTTTTTTTGTTTAGTTTCTTTATTTTGGGATGATCTTCTATTATTCCACTACTTTATGTTTATTTATATTGGGAGAAATCATTCCCATTTTCACGCTGTTGATTCCCTTATCACTTTTCTCCAGCTCAGGAGGATCGAGATTTCTTCTCAGCCCTTGTCGATGGCCGGCTTGAGTGACCGATTTAGGTTCAACCCGGGTTGGTTTGTGAAAAAATCATATCATAGCCAAGTTCTTTAGAGGACCTAGATTTTAGAGCACCTTTTTTTATTTGGGATGTTAAGGTAGAAGGATTAGGATTTTTGGAGCTTGGGGTGTAGTTCTACAGGAGTGTCTGTCCAATATTTCTTTGATTGAACCTTAAGTTTCCATGGGGAGTTGGGGTTTTCTTGGTTTATTTGGTTCTTGTGGGTTGGTTGGTATTTGGGGAAATGAAATGATAGTCGGGATAGTTTTCTCAGTGATCTCATAGGGTTTGGTAAGCCATGTATATCTGGGTACATAGTCCTAGAAGACTATCAATGATGGTGGTTTGATTGACATATGGCCACCAACTATATGGTCAAGTTGCACGTCAGCACTAGTTTTCCTTGGTGAGTTGTTTTGGGTCCTTTTGAGATTTTGGGATTTTAGGACCATTTAATGGTAGGTTGCTTTTGTTTGTACTTAAGGTTGGCCTGGGATAGTTTTGGGGTGTTCTTATTTATATTTTAAAATAATGTTTGGTTTGAAAAAATGATGATTGGTTTATCAAAAATTTGATTTACATAACCAAAACTTTGGATTTTTTTAGAGTGAAATTGGGTTTTTTTGAAAATGGGGGTTATTTTGGAAAAAATTTTGGGTGTTTTTGAAAGGTTTTTTGAAATGTGAAACTGGAAAATGAATTTGGAATTTAAAAATTATTTTCTTTTCTGATGAGCAGTGGTATTAAAATTGGTTGGGGTATTTTTAAAGTGGTTTTGAAAGTGATAATGTTTCTTTTATCTGACTCTTATTATTCCTATGAGTGCTCACACATATGTATATAGATGCATGTATGTGGTAAGTGGATGGTTATTGTAATGTATGTATGGGTTCTTGAGTGGGAACATGAATGTATATATATGATACTTCATGGAATACCAATGGTGGGAGTTTGGTTTGTAAGGCTTATTATGTGTTCTGAAAAAAATTCTAAAAGAGTGGGAATTTCAATGATTTAAAAAGTGGGAGAGTGTGATTCTTCCTTTTTTTGTTTGGAGTTTTCCTTTTTGGGCCTTGGATTTTATGTTTTGGAGGTGTGATTGAAATGATGTTTTGAGTTTGGGTTGTTGATTTGAAAATGAGATATGGAATTTTGATTTATGATATGTTCTGATTTTCTTTCATGATCCCTGTTTTCATATTCCAATGAGTTCTAAGGGATTTTGAGAAAAATATGTGGTTGGTTATTTCATCATGTGTCTTTTAGTTGATCAAGTTGTGCTTTAGACATTAGTTTTATCTGTTTCAGATATAGAGCTAGTTGGTTCTCAATATCAAGATTTCGTCCAGAGGTTCTAAGAGTCGAACCCACCTCATTTCCTTGGGTAGTCAGAACCAGGGAAAGATAAGGAATGGTTGCGAAATATTGAGGAGATCTTTGTTCATCTTGAATCTTATGAACCTCTCAAGATGGATCTTTCCACCTTCATGTTGGATGGCCAAAGTTTGGAATGGTGGAAATCCGTTATTCAGGACAAACCACAGAAGAATTACTCATGGGAATGCTTTAAAGCCTTGTTCATCCAACAATACTTCCCCGATGATGTGAAGATACCGATGGGTTCAAGATTGAACAGTCTTGAGTAGGGAGATTCAATAGTTTTTTAGTATCCTAATAACTTTGCCGAGTTGGTGCCATATCTCCCAAAACTTGTCGAGGATGAATTTTTGAAAGCTTGATTATTTGAAATGGGTCTCCGATTATAATTCCTTTAGGCAGTGACTTCTTTCCCTTATGATTATGAAGAAGCCGTGAGGCGGGATATTCAAGTCGAAGTTGATTTAGCAGAATCTGTCCTATTGAGAAGAGGTATAAAAAGGGTGTTGTTTTCTACCTCTCCAGATTCATCCGATAGTAAGTTATGGTTGTGTTTTCTGTGTGGGAAGCCTGGGCATAAGAAGTTTTAATGTTGTGAAGCACCTAAGATCTATCATACCTATGGCCATTTACGTCATTTTCAAAGGGTTTTCTAGGATGGTTCTAGGAAGTGACATGGATCCAGATCAAATTCCTTGGAGAACTTTCCAGATTAGTTGGATGAACATAGCACCGACGTAAGCTCAATAGGAAGCTCCTTTTGTTGTGAATGCTCTTATTGTTTTAATTAATGTAATTTGTGGTGTTGTCTTATTTTGGGTGTGAAATATGATGTTTTAGGTTCTTTTGGAACTTTCTTTAAGAAGAATGTATTTGTAATGTTCTTAATGTTTTTGATGTATAATTGTGGTGTATGTTGTCCCATGTTTCATTTCTTTGGGTTTTTCTGGCCTTCGTTAGGATTCAAGAGTTATCCCATCTTGTGAAATCGATGTTTGTCTAATATGTTGGGGAGACCACCATGGTATGAACTCATGATTAATCCAACTTCTAGGTGTTCTTGACAGAGCAATTTCTTATTTCCGCTCCGCCCAACCCCGATTATAGCTGTTGGTCGACTTGAATAGTGGGTCATGTAATAGATGCTCACGGAGATCTAGATCAGTGTAAAACTAGTTTCTTTGATGGTTTATATGTTAGAGGTTGAATTTCTCCATGTTGGGTTGTGTTTAGAAAAGAGTGAGTCTTAATTTTCATCTCTTCATTGTTTTTTGAACTCTTTGGTCTTGTGTAATGTCTTCCTTGGATGTGTGACTTCTTTTGAGGATAGTCTCATAGTTTCTTTTTATTAATCCATAGTTTTGGTCTCGGAATGAAAGCAAGTGTTGGTTCTTTGGTCTTTGAGCTTCTAGGTTTTTCCATGCATTGTAGTTCATCCTTTATTTGGTTTTGATCAACCAAATCTCTTAGGACTTTCTGGGGGGAAAAAGTTTCATGGTGGGGAGAATTGTCACACCTCGACTCGAAACTTTCTCATTATTTTATTTATTTTCGAGTCCTTTTTTAAAGATTAAATTAATTAAATTAAAGATAGATTAAAACAAAATTAATTAAATAAAAATAAAAATTTAATTAAAAAAGGCAAAAAACCCTAATATATTCCCCCTCCCCCTTTGCATGTCACCCCCTCCTTTGGTCATGTGATGCCAACCCCCCTCCCCGCCTCCTACCCGTATTGTTCCACCAACACTCTCCCTTCCGGTGAACTCCACTCGCTGGCCTCCCCCTCCCTTCCAGTGCCCTCCACTTTTTCCCCTCCCTCATTGGTTATCCCTCCTCTATAACTGTGAATTGTTGGCATCCCTCCTCTGGAACCATGACCGTTCTTTCATTCGAAACTCCTCATGTTAGGGTTTTCTCCATTCAACCTTCCCCTTCCCCTTGACTACCTCCTTCCCTTCCACTATATTTTGATTCCATCCAAACCCTTGGTGGGTTTTGGGTTCTCAATCGATTATATTTTGGTCTTTAGGGCGTGTGATCTCATTTTTGAGTCCCCTTCAACCCATATTCAAAGATTCACACCATCCGCGCTTGATTCAAGGTAGGTTTTCCCATTCCATATCCTTTAATTTGTAGAACTATTGATCTCTTGGATTTTAAATTGATGTTTTAATTAACCATTGTTAATATTAATCGTTTTTTATGGATTTTTATGTAGAAAATCGAATTTGAACTTAGTTTTAATGGAAATAGGTGGGCATTTCTATTTTAAATATTTGTTAAAATTGATTTTTTTTATTAACTGTATGTATTAGTTGTTTATATCTTTTTCTGGATATCTCTTTAAAATCATATCAAGTTTATAATAATTGTTTTGGATATTTAAAAATTAATTCATTAGGGAATTAGTTTTCATGTGATACTTGAAATGTCAAGTATTGAAAAAGTGTTTCATGACTTTTTTTTAAATAAAGGGTGTAGTTTTGAATTGAAATTGGATTTCAAGAGGGTTCTTTAAAAGGATGTGTAAATGCCTAATTAGCATGAACATGTTATTATAGTTATTGATGATTTATGATATATCTATTGGATGTTTAAAATGTTTTCATTTTTATTGAAAAATTAAATGGTTTTAAAGAGGCATGTGAACTTTCTATGAGTGAAATGGGATTTTAAACGAAAAGTGTGTTCCCTTGGCATGTTGAACTTGATGTGCACTTTCCAATATGAATCGTAGATGATTTTAAATGGTGAAAGGCATATTTTCCAAATGATCTTGGTTTATGTCAGGTTTTACAGAGGGGATTGGCCTTGCCTTTGGTTGGTTGTTCCCACCCCTTTTATTGTTTCAATTTTATTTAGAGTCTTGGGTAATCTTTGGTTTCCCTTTGGTTTAATTAGTTTGTTCGGTGGCTCCTTATAGGGTCACACACACATACATAGGTATGAATGTATGTATGTATGTATGTGTATATATATATATAAATACTCCTTGCACATATTACCTCATGGTGCATATAATATGTGCATTGGATTAAGGGGTATATATATAGGAGTGTATGTGTGCGAAATTGTGGGGAGATCTTTGTTAAAGGCGTCGGGTGCCGAATTTTTCATCTTGGTCTGCTCCCATTTTGAGGTAGGTTTCCCTAGGAGTTAGACTTTAGATTAAATAATTTTTTATTTCTTGATTTTCCCACCCTTATTAAATTCTAGCTAGTGATATATGAATGTGTCCATTATAAATGTATGGAGTGAAATCAAGTTAATTCCTCTTTGTGTTCGATTTTATGAAACTGTTTTATTAAATGTGCATACCAAGTGTTTATCAAATGTTTATCAAATTTCCCGGTTGTAATTTGTAAGTAAATTGAGGTTTTTAAATAATGTTTTGGGTTGAAAATGTGTTTGGGATGCTCAAATGGATTTCTTAAATGGGATTCCAAATGGTTTTGAGATTGGAGGTGATGTTTATTTGATTCTTTGGAAATGAGTTAGTGTGTGTTGGTTATTTGGAAATGGTTAAGTGTTAAATGGTTTCTTGAGACAAGTTTGGTACTTTTATAAAATAATTTTCTTTAAATAACTCCCCTTTTTATGCACCTCGTGCCTTGTTAGATGATGATGGAATGGGTGGTCCTTGAATGAGACTTCGCTCATGTGTTGTTGGTTGATGGACAGAGGGAGAAAATTCCCTTGGAGTGATCTAGGGGTGACTCTTGTGTATGTTTCTTGTGTGTGATGCATATATATGTGATTTATTTCTTTTTTAACATTTTTGTCTCACCCCCTTATTATTCGTGACATGGGAACCTATCATAATGATAAAATTTTTGGTGAATGATTGTTGCACTAGTTTAGATTACGAACTGGCTAGTGGCCCATAGTAGGGGGGATATTTAGTTATTATTACTATGGGATTGGGCCCCTCAATCAGGCCAAGTAGGGTGAAGATCAGGAATTTGGGTGTTATGATATCATCTAGTAGGACATGTCTTCGGGACGAGTCATATGAATAGTACATTCTAGACTAATCATGAGCTCCTAGGTTTCACCCATGTCTACTAGCACGAATGTTTTGATGCATTGTTGGATATATAATCTTTTGAGTTATTTCCCATTGTCCTTTTTGTATTATTGTTGATATTTCTTCTAGAATATTGTGGATTATAGCTAAAATGATAAAGATTTTCAAATGGTCATGGAAAAGGGTTTTGGAAATGTTTTATACTCACCCTCTACTTTATAACCAAAATGTCATCTCTCCTTTAAAATATATATGGTTTCTCCTTGGAAAAAAATATAGTTTTAAATGGTAATAAGGGAAATGGAACATGATTTTCTTTAAATAGAAAATGTGTGAAAAACTTACTTTTATATATTGTAGCTCAAACCTAAAATTAATGTTTCTATATTTAAAGTAAATGCATTGGGAATAGATTACTTGGGAACACCTACTGAGTTTTAATACTCATACTTATACTTATTTTTTTTAGTCTCAAGTGCAGATTTCTGTTTGATCTTGATCACTGTAGGTGATTTTGAGTCTTGGGATCAGAGATCTACTTGTGGGGTCACGTAGAGTTTAGTAGTCATCAGGTTCGGTTAGTTTTATTTTTCAGTTCTTGTTTAGTTTTTTTGTTTGGTTTCTTTATTTTGGGTTTATTTTCTATTATTCCACTACTTTATATTTATTTATATTGGGTGAAATCATTCCCATCATCAATATGTTGATGCCCTTGGTGCTTTTCACTAGCTTGAGAGGACCGAGAATGCCTCTCGGGCCTTGTCACGGGCCGAATCAGGTGACCGATTCAGGGTCGACCCGGGTTGGTTTGTGACATATTAGACCACATTTTTCATACTGATTACAACCATGTATGTCCATTTTTATAAATTAAATTTACAAAAGTTGTAAATTATGTCTAATTCTAATCCTACAAATGTGGCTAGAAGGTGGTTAAAAGAGATGTTCAAAAGTTCAATAATTTTTTTATATATAATTTTACTATAAAATGATTCCAATGAATTAATTGGATTAATATATATATATATATAGATAATTTATCTATTGTGTCTTTAAAATCAATTTAACTTAAAATAATTATTTAATTGAAAAGTTCAGTTTTTATCTACAAAGCAGTATTTTTCACTATTCATCAAAAATTGAAGCTTTTCAGAAAAATACCAAAGAATCAACCTAAGCTAATTTTGATATTATGAATTCAGATTTTATATTTATTTCTTAAAAATAAATTTCTATTAGTGTCTAAAAATAATTTTATTATAAGGACATTAAAAGTGATTCATTAGAGAAACAATATTTTTAAACATAGAATAATTTTACGAAGAATCATATCTTTTATTATCAATGTTTGAAAAGTAGTTATTACTATTCATATAACTATATTTTACCGCTAGGTTATAATTATATCATTTAGATGATAATAATAAAAAGATATGTTTCATAGAAACTCAGTTTTGCATGTATCATAAGCCAAGTTAGTGTTGTGTGCAACGTATTCCAAGTCGGTGTTGTGTGCAATGTATGCCAAGTCGGTTCCATGTTAAAAGAATGTTTTACTTAGTAAAATTAAAGATATAAATGAAAATTTTAATTTATTCAAAAAAATAAGGTCCAAAAAAAATTGGGGTGTTACAATAATTGTTT
Source organism: Viscum album (assembly GCA_963277665.1). Taxonomy (NCBI): domain Eukaryota; kingdom Viridiplantae; phylum Streptophyta; class Magnoliopsida; order Santalales; family Viscaceae; genus Viscum; species Viscum album. The sequence continues at coordinate 34,698,647 of OY728157.1, read as the reverse complement.
TCATGGTTTGTGAAAAAATAATGACTAGCAAAGCAACTTCTAGTTTTGATTATAAAGTTTGATAATTTTTTAACTCATGACTACAATTTCATCAACAAACCTCTTCAGCATCATTATGACTTCTTCACTCAACAATATCTAACTTTCTAACAAACTCCGAGTCTGATGGATCTTAAACTTCATACCAATGGAGTTGTGACCGATGGTGTGTTTGATCAAAAACTTTATCTTTTTGACCACCTTTGCATCTGGTTCCTCTCAGTCCATGTAACACTCCAAGATTTTATAGTATATTATCTCATTAAAGTAATTCAATAGCTTTCTCTATATGCAACACCGAGTTCGATCACACCACAACTTACCAAACTAGCCGTTCAAAAAGTGGTTATAAATAGTATTAACTGAATTTTGAATTTTATATACTCCATATAATTTTAGAATCCATATTATATTTTTCTTAGACATAATATAAGAAAAAAATCATTTTTTTAGATAAAAGAAGTATTTTTCAAAAAATACAATTTTACCACCTTTTAATGGAGAACCTTTTTTAAAACCAATATTTGAAACTTTTATATATTTAATTTAATGAAATTAAATTATTCTTTAGAATCAGGACATAAAAATTTAGTTTGGATAAATTTTTGGTACTTTTCTGATAACTTTCATATTTTGATGAATAGTGAAAAATACTAAATTTTAATTAAAAACAAATTTTTTAATAGAAATAATTTGTAGTGTTAAATTATAAATTTGAGTGGTTTTAAAGTATCATTAGATTATATTTTTATCATTTAATATAATTTAGATCATTTTATGTAATTTCACATTTAAATTGAACATAAACAAGTTTCAATCTTTTGATAGTTATTATTTCTTAAAAACACGCTTTTTATTTTGACAACGAGAATTAATTTTAAATTAATTTCTTCCACTTTTTTGTTTTGAATTTGGAAAAATGTATTCCATTTTTGGAATCAGTAGGTCCAAATTTTGTAAATAGGTAACTTTTATTTTTAGACAATATGAATATTTACTTCAATAAATATTTTATTTACCATGGTTAAAGGGTAAATCTGGTATATAAGGGTAAAAAAATATTATTATAATGATATTAAATTACCCTAACATGTGTGTTATTACTATTGGATGATAAATTTCTGACCATGTTCATACTTGGGTCTATTTTGGGACCCCATGGATCCACTTGAGAGTGATAATGACATTTTATATTAAATAATCTAAAATAAAGACAAAAATAACAAAAGCATATATCTTTTAGTAAAAAAAATTATATGAGGTTATATAATTTATCTATTTGACTATAAATATTCCTTAGAAATATAAAAATATTTCCTACATTATTATATTTTATTTATATTTTTTATTTAATAAAATAAATATATTTATAAATGACACAATAATGATGCAATATTTTCCTTATTAATGAAATAATCAAATAAATGATATTATAAATATTAAAATAAATATAATTTGAAAGTTTTTATTCCATAAAAGAATTTTATAGGTTAATATGACATTTTATTATTGATTAAATTTAATTTTTCGAAGTAATCAAGTTTTTATGACTTTCACAAAAACCAAAAACTAAATAATGTCAAAATTGACATAAATGAGATTTTAAAACAAATACTATATTATTAAATGATATAATAGTCCTAAAAATCTAAAGATCCACCAAAAGACTTATATAATAATATATATGACATTAATGAACCACTTGGGGTTTTCTTGTAATTTTATAGTAAGTTTATTAACCATTGATTATAATAATACAAGAATACACGGTAAAAGTTAAACTACTTAACTAAGAGATAAATCTATAAGATAAGGTTAATATGGTGACCTAAACCTGTTTAAAAGATATTGTTTGAGAGGATTTATAACTACACCCACCTTATACATGAAATAAATACTTTTGGAGCCATTATAAACCGAAAATTATTGTATAATAAACTAATATTTCAAGCCTTTCCTAAAGTGACCCTCGCCTCTCTTATAAAAAGGTACTTACCCTTGTCTCAAAATAACACTTTCAAATCCATTTGTATAATCCAACCCCTGACCAAATATCCTCAAAAATTTCCTCACATCAACCTAGAGTCCTTACTTTGATCAGAAATCCAACCTATGGAGCCCTTTTGATCAACTCAAAAGGAAACACCCAAAGAAGAGGTAATAATTTCACCACCATCTTTCAAGTTCTTTTCTTCTTCCAATTACTATTTCTTTGTTGTTTCCATACCAAAATAATAAATCCATTACCTCCTAAATATTGTGATGTTATTATAAATATGGTACAACCATATTCGTTATTCTATCCATCCTATAAATGAAAAATTCACCATACGTGCGTACGTACGGCTTACCGTCTCCACGTCGTGGTATAGTTTTTTATTCAAACACTTAATTATTTGGATGAGTATAATAATGAGTATAACTGATATAAATAATATTTATAACATTTTAATGATTCTTTATATATGATATACCATCTAATTACATACGATTTTACCATCAATATAATGATATTGTCGCTCGTGCGTACGTACGGATTACCATCTCCACGACGTGATGAGATTCATTTCCACGTTCACCATTCAACGATGATTATAAAAATATATATTATTAATAAGTATATAATATATGAAATAATAATTATACTGGATATATATATATATATATATGTACTTACATATATCTTATTCACTTACTTCTGTTCAATACGATATGAAAACAAAAACAATGTTTATGCATACGTACGACCTACCGTCTCCATAAATGGTGTTTTAGATTTCATATATCTATCTATTATAAATATTTATATTATATATATATATGATATATAAATAATGTTTTATATTCTGGAATTATTTAAATCATGATCTAAGTGATACGATCAAGAATAACAAGTTAAAACACGTACGATAAAGAAAGTGATTATTACCCAAAATGTTAATTTAACAAGGAAATCATTATTAAATGTATAGTATAAAGTCATAAATGAATCATATATGATATAATAAATATGAATATTGTTCAATTATAATTTAATAACATTATATGGTCATTATACAGAAGGTTAAACGTACCCTTGACCAAAGTAAAGTGCAAGGTAAGGGTTAATTCTGCAATCTCTTCATTATCCGATATTGTTTTTACGTGAGTATCTACTGGGACCTCTTTATCATCCACATACCTGTTTCATTAAAATGTTTTCAAAAGTAATATTTTAAGGTTTTATGGAAAGGAATCTTTAAATAGATCATCATTTTAAATGGTTTAAATATTTATTCTTCTAAATCATTCTCATTAATGTCCATGTTTTTAAAATAGTTTTTAAGGATTTATTTATATGGATATGAATGTTTTTAAAATGTTAATTCCTTTAAAAAATTTCAAAGTGGTATGGGACACTTTGATTCAAAAATTTCTTTAAATGTCTTCCCTTCTAAATTGTGTGACTTTTAAATGTTTTTATGAAAAAGGGATATTTCTCTCAAAGAGTTTTACAATAATTTTCATCTATGTCAGCATCCTTTGATTGATTTTAAACTTGTTTGAAGTTGATTTATTATTATAAAAATCTTCCATATTTTATTGAAGGTTTTGTGATATGTTTGACTGTGGATGTGTTATTTTTATACCATTCTTGGTTTATGGATAAAGTATTGACATTTCATATGCTAGTTTTAATACGAATGTTTATGTTATGTTTAAACCTTTTCATATGAGGAATGCATTATAATTAGTAAGTGATGGGTGGAGCCCACTATAGCTCCTCAATGCATCAGTAGGTCTCATGAGACAAACTAGTGTCTTGGAACAAGGCCTTGACAAAATCTTATTTGTAGTCTTGGCACAAGGCCTTGACTATGTGGTTATAAAGTCTGGCATTATGCATTCCATCATTATGAAAGTGGATATTGATGTTGCATGTGATTATTCGGCTAGTAGAATATCCATGTGAATAAGTAAATGGAATTATTTGATTTATATTTCCATATTATGTAGAAGTTTATGTTTTAAAGGATTATGTTTTTCTCTTATACATTGCCTTATAAGTTTATGCTTATTTATGAAAGTTTCCGCTATATTATTATCCTTAATGAGCATCTGATCTCACCCATTTCTTATGTATTATTTTCCCAATATTCCAATAAGTGTATTATGATTGATAATTAGGGTTAATCTAGGAGATTAATGGCGTTCTCAAAGGATCATTTATGCTGTGTTGTATATTTGAAATTGAAATGTAACGTTCATGTTTGTAATCTATTTTCCAAGACTGCTAAACTGATCGGTCTTTCAGGACTTGATTCCTTGTAATAATTCCAATGTATTAAAATAATGCACCGACTCTGGGCTTCTAGGTTTGGGGCGTTACAGTCCGATACTCTACATTTGGTGATTCTTAGTCCGATCATCTTATTCTGGAAAATAAATTTTTGAAAAACAAAATTGGTCTCCCCCTTTATGTTTGGGTATGAACATTCAGAAACTTTCGACTTTATTATAGAACCCATTACAATGGATTGGTTCCAATTCATGAATAACAAAAATATTCTTATACAAAAATTCTAGTTGTCAACAAATATAAAAAAATTGTTAAAAAAATTTACCACAAAAAAATCAAATTTTTATCTCTAAATTTTATTGATTAATATAAATAAATATACATGAATATATATATATATATATTATTTATATAATGTTTAAAATTATTAAAATTATGGAACAATGATCAATATAAGCAGGACAAAAATAGAAAATCAAGACATACATGAAGAAGAAAGTGGTTATTACCCAATACATAACTTTGACAAGGAATTGTTAATAAAAAATAAATAAAAGCACATAAGTAAACTATATATGGTATGATATATATAATTTTTTCTATAATATATGTATAATGAACTTATAATTGTTATATAGGTGGTTAAAATGAGTACGAAGAATGTTAAGACTTACAGTAACAGTTTTCCAGCCACTCTTTTTTTTATGGAAGACATATGAAAGTTCCCCACTCATTTATTTTTTATGGTGTATATATTCCCCTTTAAAATTTTATATCATGAATATCTAATTTTTCATGATATTTAACATTTTATTTGATTCTACGATTTACATGGGCTTATGATCTAAATGATTACTAAAGCTGTAGTGGAATTTATGTCTCACTTTTATTTTCTACGATACATAGTCCATATTTACCACATGTTTTTTATGTGGTGTATATAATTACCATGAATGTATTTTATAATTTTTTTCATAAAATAATTCATATTTACATATCCATTTTATGTTATCTCTTTCATGTGATTATGGTTCAAAATATTTTTGTCTAAATTTTCTTTCTTTGAGATATATGATTTTGTTACACACCATTTTATGAGGAGTATATATAGCATCTTTGAAATCTAATATCATGAATATTTTATCCTAATTATATTTTAAGATTAATTTAATGATATTACTTCATGGGGATTATGTTTCAAAGTTACCTAAGTGGTAAATATTTTATGTTATAATCTCATCATTTATTGGGATTATTTTTTATTATGTTTCTGATGATAAATAATCTAATTTATATTCCAAGAAACTCATTAATTTTTTTATAATATTTTTATTTCACGATAAAATAGATTTTCCCTTCATTTTTATTTATTCATGTACTCAATATTTTGAATATAATTCTTTTTATAAAAATTATTTTTTCAGTCAAAAACACTTTTTCTTTAAAAAACATATTTTCTAAAAATTCTTTAAAAAATGTTTCTATCATTTTTAAAATAATTTATTAATGAAAATTTTACCCATTATTTGATTTTTAATATTTTTTAAAATGAATATTTATGTCATTTTATAAATAATTTCTTTTTGGCTATTAACAAAAATGTGAATGGAATTATTATTTTAACATGTACGACATGAATAGAATTTCCCACCATCATGACCATTATTTTCATTGAATATTTATTTATAAGAATTCATGGTTATTTTTAAAGAAAATTATTTTCAAAATAATTTTTGTTTTTAAATTTTTTTTCAAAATTAATAGATTATTCTTCTCAATAAATGTTTTAAATGATTTGTAATGATTCTTTTATAAGTTTTCATATTTTTTTCAAGGAAAAATATTTTCAAAAAGTATTAAGTATTAAAAAATGTTTTCAATGAAAAGTTATTTTCCTTAAACAATTGTTCTAATTGATATTTCAAAATCATTTTCTATAAAATATTAAATCTATTCATGTTACTTATATTGTACCAGAGTTATAATTCATGGATAATATTCATATTCTTTTTTGGAATGGTTTTTTATTATGATGAAAAGATATTTATGAAACCTATTTCTCTTCCATAATATTTACAATTATAAAATTTTTATGAATCAAAATACTTTTCCATGGGTTATTATATGATTAAATGATTAAATAATTATGAAACATATCTCTTTTGAACATATTATGATATGATGAAATGTTTTTGAAACCCATTTCATTTCATGGATTATGATATTGTCACGACCCGACCCTACCGGTCTCGAGCCGCAACTACCCCAATCCCGCCTCCATAGGCCAGGGGCTGACGACAAGCACCGAAGGCATAATAATCTCAGGGAGGCCTTTGCCTAAGTACCTGTACACACACACACACAGCCCACTCAATGCAGAAGTGCAGAGTAAAAATAAAACCAAAGTACAAATAACTATAACCCAACCACAATCATGCATTAACCTCTAAATAAAAAAAAGTAAAGTTCTGAAAAGTATACTGAACATTAAAAGGGGAAAAACAAAGTCCCACCAGAATGGTGCCACAACCCTGCAACAGGTAAATGAAAGTAAATAGATGGTGAGTCTCACAATTGAAAGACCTACTATGACCACCGAACGCAGCCCAAACTCCTGTGTCCTCTATGCTCCTCCGTAGTCTCGATCGACCTGTCCATTGTCTGCAAGGGCACACCAAGTTCGGGCAAAGCCTAAGCAGGGGTGAGTATAAAGATACTCAATAGGATACCCCAGAAGATCGAGGGAGAAACAAAGGAGGTACTAAAACGGTGAGCAGTAGATAGAACAAAGAATAGTGTAAGAGTATAATAGAGAGAGTGCAGCTCAACCCAACAAAAGAAAGGAAGTAGACTCATCCCAACCAAGAGGATCTAGACACAGAAATCACGTGGAATACCCCCCGCATCTTCGCCCCTCCTAGAAAGAGAGTAACTGAACCCAAGGAGTGGGAAAAAAATTAGGGTGTATATATATATATATATGCTCATCAAGAAACCTGAACAAGTGTGTAAGGGGATCTCTATCTCCAAGATCATCCCAAGAAAAGTTTCCCACAGTTATAAGGATATCCATCACTGATGCCCAAATGTCTCGCACATCAAAGCTATCTCATCACTGAAACACGCAACCAAGGATCCCGCTCTGGTAATCATGGAGAGAAGTCACTGACCAACCTCAAACGAAGGGCTGAGTCTGAAAGAAGTCGTCGGGTAACCCACTGCTCAGCCCAACTGGAGGGTAAACCCTATGGTCAATGGGTAACCCACTGCCCGGCCCACCTAGAGGGTAAACACTAAAGTCAACGGGTAACCCACTACCTGGCCCACCCGGAGGGTAAACCCTAAAGTCAATGGGTGACCCACTACCCAGCCCCCGCTAGAGGGTAAACCCTGATACGCTGGCGGGTAACCCACTACCCAGCTCTGCTAGAGGGTAAACCTTAATATGCTAGTGGGTAACCCACTGCCCAGCTCTGATAGAGTGTAAACCCAGAACTGGTTCGAAAATTCCACTCTGCCCGAGACACGCTGGGGAAGTCACTAACATCGCTACTGTGCATTGGTTCGGCGTACGTCAAGGGAACCTCCGACCAATACCCTTTCATGTTTCCACATTTAATGATATCTCGAAATAGGCTCTGCAAACCCAAACATATTACACCGTTGTAATCCTCGCAGAAAAACAGGTGAGATAGACTATTTACTCGCTGGAAATGGACTCCCGATGAAAAATTTATTCAACACCGCTTTATGCCCATAAGACATCTCATGGGGACCACACCTCGGTCCCAAAAGAGGTCAGGAAAACTACGCCATCATGATTCTATCAGAAAAACACGCCGAAATGACTACTCATTCGTCCCGAACGGACGTCTCATGAAAAAGTCGCAAAACGTTGCTCAAAGCTTAAAAGATGGCCTGTGGGGCCCACACCTCAACTCCAACTTCAATGCCTAAAACCACCCTGGGCAACTTTGTCTCGACACCAGGGTCACAATGCCGCTGACAGCGCCTTAAACGGACTTCAGATGTGTTCGCGCCATCCGAAAGAAGAATCTCGATGAGGTACTTAACGAGCGTGTCGCGCCACCGAGCCCCCGTCTCAGGAATTGAAAATCCCTAAGACCATCTCAAAATATTCGCCTCAATCCGAGTATTGAACTGATGTAGACGGTATGCAAAACAGACATCCGTAGTGGAAGTTACGGGTGTCCGAAGACAAGGGGAGAACCCCTTTGGGCTGGACTGGCTAGGTCCAGCCGGTCCACCAGACTTGGGCCGGCCCGCGCCGGTCGGCCTGGCCCGTAGCACCAGCCCGTGGTCCTTCCACGTGGACCAGCTGCTGAATTGTGTTCTGCCACTGTGACCGGCCCTCGTGTCCAGTCGCTTTCCCGTGCGGAGACCCGCCTTTGGCGGGTCTCGATTCCCCGCTCGGGGTCGCGCGTCGCGACCCTTGTCGCGCCCCGCATCGGTGACCTGGGAGCCCGCCGCCGTCGCTGGGGAGCCCTTTGTCACCACTGTGGAGCCTTCCTCTGCCGCTGGGGAGCCCTCCACCACCACCTGGAAGCCCATCGCCATCGGTCGCCATCCCGAACCTCCTGAAGCCCGCCGAAAACCCCTAAAACCACCAGAAAATGGGGAAATTGGTCAGAAAACTTCTCGAGGTCACCCCGAACACCCTAGGACTTGAAAATTAGATCCTAAAAGAGCGTCGGAAAGCTCAGATCGATCCCTATGCATATATGTTCTTTTATCGACGATTGTAGATCATTTAGATGCAAATAATTTAATTCAAGGAAGATACAGAAATTAAAACGAAACCACAAACTTCCTACCTCGCTGGGCGTAGCCCGTAGCTTCATGAGTGATCCTCTGGACCGCTACGCCACCTTGGAGAGGTGGAGGAGAATATTTTGGAACTTTTTGAGAGTAATCCTCCAGGGAGAGATAAAGGAAGGATGATGAGGCTTGGGAGAAGTTCTTAAGTAGAAAAAAACTTAATTAAAAAAATTAAGCCTTAAACCCCCCACTAGTAGGCCCCGTACCCGAACTTTCAACGAGGTCGGGGTTAAGACGTCTCTAGGGTAAAAAACACGTTTTGAGCGCAACGTAGGTCTCAGAATTTTAATTCGATCCTTCGTTCATAAGTTGTAATGTTCACACCCGAGGCTGCTAAATTACAAAAACGCCCCTAGTAGCATTTTCCATAGAAGGGTCATGCCCGTGAAAGTTACACCCCTCCTAGGGTAAACGGATCGCTCTGGACTAAAAAGTGCCCTCAGTTTTCCCATATGAGTAATTTTTTAGGAGTTATTCTATTTATTTGGCATGTCTAGTGTGAACGCACTTAAAATTTAATTCCGGCCACACCGGGGCTCGGAATCACACGTCGTCTGAACACCCTGCTCTGGAATAACATTAAGAAAATTTCAAAGTCTTACAGGCTCAAAATACGGGTTCTTACATCATTCCCTCTTTCAATTTTTTCATCCTCGAAAAAAAAACTACAAAAACAACTCGGGATACTGAGCCCGCATCCGGCTCTCCTGTTCCCAAGTGCTCTCCTACACCCTCTCATGCTGCCACAACACACGAACCAAAGGAATGGTCCGTTCACGTAGTGTCCGCTCCTTCCGGCCCTCAATCGCCACCGGGTGCTCCGAAAAGGTGGATCCATCCTCGATGTCCAGCTCTCCCTAGTCGATAATGTGCATGAGTTCATGAACGTATTTACTTAGCTGCGACACTTGGAAGATGTCATGCACCCTCTCCAGTTGTGGGGGTAGACCAAGACGGTAGGCAACCTCACCGACCCTGCGCATGATCTCAAAGGGCCCAATGAACCTCGAGGATATCTTGCCACCCTGGCCGAACCTCCATGTTCCACGCTGTGGGGAGACCCTAAAAAAGACATGGTCCCCCTGCTCGAACTCCAAAGGCCTACGATGATGGTCTACGTAGGACTTCTGTCTGCTCTGAGCTGTCCTCATCCACTCACGATTGACCTGCACCTTCTCTGTCATCACCCGCACCAACTCTGGTCCCACGAGGGAGGTCTCCCCAACCTTCATCCAGCACAACGGTGACCTGTAGGGTCTCTCAAAGAGGGACACAAAAGGTGTCAAGCTGATAGTAGAGTGGTAACTGTTGTTATATGCAAACTCCACCAAGGGATGGTGATCCTCCCAGCTTAGTCTAAAGTCTAACACACACTCCCTGAGCATATCCTCCAACACCTGGATAGTGCACTACTGGAAAATGGACCTATCCCCACGGTTTTGGGGAAAACCGTGGGGATAGACCCCCCCCCCCCCCCTATACCCACAGTTTTGGAAAACTGTGGGTATAGGTGACCTTTCAAGACCTATACCCATGGTTTTCCAAAACCGTGGGTATAGGGGGGGTCTATCCCCACGGTTTTCCAAAACCATGGGGATAGGTCCTGAAAAGTGACCTATGCCCATGGTTTCCCAAAACCGTGGGTATAGGGATACCTATCCCCATGGTTTTGGGGAAAACCGTGGGGATAGGTCTGGGCTAAAATACCTATACCCACGGTTATGAAAAACCGTGGGTATAGGTCACTTTTGTGTTCGCGGGAAATTTTTTTCCGCGAGAAGGAATTTTTTTTGGCGGGAACCCTATACCCACGGTTCTTCCCTCTATACCCACGGTTTTTATAACTATATTTAACTAAATATATATATATATATATACATATAGGTGATGTTAGGGTAGTGGTTAGACGCAGTGTTTGCAGCGAAGAGGTTGCGGGATCGAAACTCAACGCCTGCATTATTTTAGGACCTATACCCACAGTTTTGAAACTGTGGGTAAAAGCCACTGACACCGTGGCAATTGGATATGTTTCAGTGACACGGTGGCAGGACACCTATACCCACGGTTTTGGAAAACCGTGGGTATAGGCTGGGAACCTATACCGATGTCGTTCCAGCCCACGGTTCCCAAAACCGTGGGTATAGGCTATACCCACAGTTTTGGAGGCTATACCCACGGTTTTGAACCATGGGTATAGGCCTCTTTTCCAGTAGTGGTGCGCTCAGTCTTTCCGTCCATCTGGGGGTGAAAAGATGTACTCATCCGCAGCCAAGTCCCAAATGCCTCCTGCAGGCCTCACCACAAACACGACATAAACTGTGCATCGCGGTAGGAGACGATCATCGAAGGTACTCTATGAAGGCGGACGATCTCCCGAACATACAGATTCCCTAGACTCTCCACCGAGCTCTGCTCCCTGATGGAAAGGAAGTGTGCCAACTTCTTGAGTTAGTCTATTATCACCCAAATGGAATCATGGCCCTTCACTGTCCGTGGAAGCCCTGTGATGAAGTCTATAGATATGTCATCCCACTTCCACTCTGGGATATCAAGGGGCTTCAACAACCCCACCAGAACCCGATGCTCTGCCTTTACCTGCTGACAGGTAAGACACCGAGAAACAAACTCAGCTACGTTCCGCTTTATGCCAGACCACTAAAAATATTACTGAAGGTCTTTGTACATTTTCCCTACACCGGGACGTACATCCAAGGGAGAAGTGTGGAACTCCCATATCACCTCCTCCCGCATCTCCACTAGTACTACAGATTTCCCCTAAAACAGGATCTCTTGATTCCCTCCTTCAGAATACCCATCAGGTGCGTCGCCCGTGGATATCTGATCACGCAGTACCTCGCCGTCAACATCCCCTAGCTGCGACTCTCTCACACGCTCAAGGAGTGAAGGATTCAACACCATCGATTGTAGAAAAGTCATACCCTCCTGCTCCACCAAGGTCATCTGTAGGGAAGCCAACTGCTCTAAAGCTTCCCACACTAAATGAGCCTCGGACTTCCTTCTAAGGTAATCTTCTACTACGTTGCCCTTCCCTGGAGTGTAGACTATCTCAAAATCATAGTCCTGCAGAAACTCCAGCCAACTCCTCTACCTCAGATTCAAATCCATCTGAGTGAAGATATACTTGAGGCTCTGGTGGTCTGAGTAGACCACAAAATGCTCACCCATAAGGTAGTGTCTCCATAACCTCAAGGAGAAGACCACCGCTGCCAGATACAAATCATGAGTTACATAATTATGCTCATGGGGCCTCAACTGCCTTGACCCATATGCACTCACTGCCCACTGTTGCATCAGCATTCACCCAAGCCCAACTCTTAAATCGTTGCAGTACACCACGAACTCAATGCCCTCCTCTGGCAGCCTCAATACTGGAGCACTAGTTAGCCTCTGCCTCAACTCCTCGAAGGCCTTCTGGCACTGATCAGTACAGGTGAATGGTCATCCCTTCCATGTCAATGCGATCAAAGGGGCAGAAATCCTAGAGAAATCTTCCACAAACCTCCTGTATTACCCTACCAAACCAAGGAAGATCTGCACCTCTGACACATTCTTGGGTGGCTCCCAAGAAAGCACCACCTCTATCTTTGCGGGATCTATGACCAATCCCTACTCCAAAATGACATGCCTTAGAAATTGAACCTCATGAATCCCGAACTGACACTTTGAGAGCTTCCCATACAGCTGGTTCTCTCGTAGTAAGTCTAGAACCATCCTCAAATGATCTGCGTGCTCCTCTTCTATCGCAGAGTAGATGAGTATGTCGTCAAAAAAGATAGCCACAAACTGGTCCAAGTACAGCTGGAAGATCTGGTTCATCAAAGCCATAAAAATGGCAGGGGCATTCCTCACACCAAAGGGCATCACCAGAAACTCGTAATTCCCATATCAATAACGGAAAGACAACTTTGGGATGTCGGCCTCACGAACCCACAACTGGTGGTAGCCAGATCGAAGATCAATCTTGTAGAACCACTTCTCACCTCTCAACTAGTCGAAGAGGTTGTCGATCCTTGATAAAGGGTACTTGTTCTTTATTGTGGCCTGATTCAGGCATCGATAATCCACATAAATCCACAGACTCCCATCTGCCTTTTTCACAAACAAAACCAAAGCTGCCTAGGGGGACACACTGGGCCTGATGAATCCCTTCTCACGAAGGTTTTCCAACTGAAGTCGTACCTCCCGAAGCTCTGTGAGTGCCATCCAGTAAGCCACACATGATATCGGGGCAGTCCCTGGCTGCAAGTCAATGCATAACTCTATCTCTCGCCTCAAAGGAAGTCCTATGACATCCTCAGGAAAGATATCCATGTAGTCCTCTACAACGGTAGGGATCCAGGTGCCTACAACGTCTTCTACTCTGAGATCTAGATCACCAACTGATGAGAAAAAGTGCGTGGTATCCTGCTCAGAGTAATCGTCTGCTCTTCCATGAGGTCACATTGACCAAGGATGGTGAACCTCGTCCCATAAGAAAACACGCCTTTGACTCATCTGTGACGACAATCGATCTGGGTGTGAACCATAGAAAGCCAATCCATGCCCAGGATGATTTCTTAATGGTCCATCGCGATGACGAGTAGGTCCCATGTGAAACTCCCTCCTCCGAATGATAGTTCACATTGTCTGCAGATAAAGGTCACCAATGAGGTACTTCCTGTAGGAACCTCAAGGCTAAGTGCAGGTGTAAGTGCCTCTATTGGAAGCTCCAACTCCCGTACCAAAAGCAGTGATATAAAGGAGTGGTTGGCGCCTGTGTCTACTAATACTTAAACAATCGTAGAGTAAAAACAAAGCGTACCTTAGACCATTTTGTGTGTTGTGGGTTCACGAACACCCATAGCCTAAAGTTTCCCGTGGCCCCTGCCACAAGCTCCCTGATCCTGGTGTGGGCTTCCTGGTGGTGGCGGTGGAAGGACCTCAAAATGTCATCCCGGACCTCCAGGTCTTGCTGCTCTGCCTGCGCCGCCTCCCTGAGGACCACCCTATCCTCGCCTAGGGGATCCCTGGTCACGGAGCTGCCTCTTCCACTACGGCGCCCCCACTGCCTTCCATGGATGATCGGTACGCCTGGTCGGGTAGTCCCGTGCTAGGTGACCCCGTCTGTCACAATCATAGTACCATCTCTCTCCTAACTACCCCGGTGCTCTACGGCGCCACTGCGGTGTACGACCCTTCCCATGAGTCTACTCACGGAAGGGTCTCCTCGACTGGGGATCTCCTCTCTGCTGCTGGCATCCCCCATCCAAGAAGTTCTCTATCATGAGCGCCCATTCTAGCACCCCGGCATAAGTAGGGATGAACAGGGGTACTACACTAGCACAGATCTCCCTGCGAAGACCCTGCTCAAACTTTCACGCCTGAAAGTAACTATCACGGACCATATCCTGTGAGTAGCAAGTCAGATCGGTAAACCGGGCTGAGTACTGCACCACGTCACCCCCTGCTTCAGCTCCAGAAGCTTCTGAATCCAAACGAAGCGTAAACAAGAGGCGGAGTACTCCTCCTAAAAGATATGATGGAAGATATTCCACGTGAGAGATGACTCGTCGTGGGTCTGCGTAACCAACCCCCACCAATGCCTGGCCGTCTCGAGAAAAAGGCTGGAAGCTAGGCCTACCATCTGGTCAACTGGTGTCCATGCCAGCCTGAAAAGTCGGTCCACAGACTCTAGACAGTCTTCTGCTGCCTGGGGATCCAGGTCCCCGTGGAACTTCTGCAGTCGCTAACGTTGGAAGTCTTGGAGCACACTCAGCCTGCACTCAACCTTGGCCTGTGTTTCCGGTACTAACTACCGCTCCCCAGGTGGAGGGGCTACTGCTGAAGCACTGGGAGGAAGGGGATCACGTGAGGGTCCTTGAACTGACGCCTCATCGCTCGCCAGGTCGTAGTCACGAACTGGAGAGGGTAACCTGGACGGTTGCTGTCATGGGGGCATCCTAAAAATTATCAAGGATTACCGCGATCAGATGAGTATATATATATATTTATATATATATATATATATATATATTATTAATAACAAAGGGGAGCTGACTCAAAAAGGATAGTCAAAGACTCAATCCTACTGGATGCATGTTCCAAAGTTCCCTTCAATAAGTGTCTCAACGTTCCGAGTCGACAAGCGGGCTATTAGAGTCTTGGTGAATGGATATGTTGGCCGCCCGTACCATCATTGCACTCCCTGGCCTGAGAGCTGCTCTCAAGACATGTCGACACTATTGCCCTAAATCCCAAATAATTCCTTTTTTGGGATGTCCTAATAATGCCCCAAGGAACGAACCACCTCTGATACAACTTTGTCATGACCTGACCCCACCGGTCTCAAGCCGCAACACCCCAATCCCACCTTCATAGGCCAGGGGTTGGCGAAAAGAAATGAAGGCGTAACAATCTCGGGGAGGCCTTTCCTTAAGTACCTGTACACACACACACAACCCACTCAATGCAGAAGTGTAAAGTAAAAATAAAACCAAAGTACAAACAAATATAATCCAACCACAGTCATGCATCAACCTCTAAATAAAAAAAAGTAAAGTGATGAAAAGTAGTCTGAATAGTAAAAGGGGAAAAACATGCGCCCAAATAGAAAGGTGCCACAACCCGGCAATAGGTAAACGAAAGTAAACAACTGGTGAGTCTCACACTTGAAAGACCTAATATGACCACCGAACACAGCCCAAGCTCCTGTGTCCTCTACGCTCCTCCGTAGTCTCGATCGACCTGTCTGTCATCTGCAAGGGCACACTAAGAGTGGGCAAAGCCCAAGAAGGGGTGAGTATAAAGATACTCAGTAGGATGCCCTGAAATCTTGAGGGAGCAAAAAAGGAGGTACTAAAACGGTGATCAATAGACAGAACAAAGAACAGTATAAGAGTACAATAGAGAGAGTGCAACTCAACCCAAAAAAAGAAAGGAAGTAGACACGTCCCAACCAAGAAGAGCTAGACACGGAAATAACGTGGCATACCCCGTGCATCTTCACCCCTCCTAGAAGGAGAGTAACTGAACCCAAGGAGTGGGAACAAAAGTAGGGTGTATATATATATATGTTCAACAAAAAACCCAAAAAAGTATGTAAGGGGATCTCTATCTCCAAGCTCAGCCCAGGAAAAGTTGCCCACAGTTCTAAGGATATCCATCACTGATGCCCAAACTTCCCACCCGTCAAAGTTTTCTCATCGCTGAAACGCGTAACCAAGGGTCCCACTCCAGTAATCATGGAGAGAAGTCACTGACCAACCTCAAAGGAAGGGTTGAGTCTGAAAGAACTCGTCGGATAACTCACTGCCCAGCCCAACTGGAGGGTAAACCATAAGGTCAATGGGTAACCCACTGTACGGCCCATCCGGAGGGTAAACCCTAAAGTCAATGGGTAACCCACTACCCGGCCCACCCGGAGGGTAAACCCCAAAGTCAACGGGTGACCCACTGCCCAGCCCCTGCTGGAGGGTAAACCCTGATACGCTGGCAGGTAACCCACTGCCCAGCCCTGCTGAAGGGTAAACCCTGATACGCTAGTGGGTAACCCACTACCCAGCCCTGCTGGAGGGTAAACCCGAAACTGGTCTGAAAATTCCGCGCTGCCAGCACCACGCTGTGGAAGTCACTAACATCGATATCATGCGTTGGTTCGGAGTACGTTAAGGAAACCTTCGACCAACCCCCTTTCATGTTTCCACTTTTAATGATAACTCGAAAGAGGCTACGCACGCCAAACATATTAAACTATTGTAATCTTAGTGGAAAAACACACGATATAGCATATTTACTCGCTGGAAATGGATTCCTGACAAAAAAGTTATTCAAAACCGCTTTATGCCCATACGGCGTCTCGTGGGCCCACACCTCGGTCCCGAAATAGGTCGAGAAAACTACGCCATCGCGATGCTCTCATAAAAACATGCCTAAACGACTACTCATTCGTCTCGAATGGACGTTTGATGAAAAATTCGCAAAACGTTGCTCACAGCTTAAAAGATGGCACGTGGGTCTCACGCCTCAACTCTGGATTCAATGCCTAAAACCACCCTGGAAAACTTCTTCTCGACGCTAGGGTTACAACACTGCTAACGGTACCTTAAATGGACTTCGAATGTGTTTGTGCCATCCGAAAGAAGAATCCCGGTGAGGTACTTAATGAGTGTGTCATGCCACCGAGCCCCCGTCTCAGGAATTGAAAATCCCAGAGACCATCTCAGAATATTCTTCTCGAGTGGATGATTTCACTGCCGTAGACGACATTCAAAACGGAAACCTGTAGTGGAAGTTACGGGTGTCCGAAGACAAGGGGGAAAACCCCTTTGGGCTGGACCGGCCCGGTCTAGCCAGTCCACTAGGCCTGGGTCGGCCGGCCTAGCCCACAACGCCGGCCCGCGGCTCTTCCGTGTGGCCCGGCCACTGACCCGCGTGGTCTACCGCGCCGACCGGCCCTCATGGTCGGTAGTTGTCCCACGCAGAGACCCGCCTTTGGCGGGTCTCGGTTCCCCACTTGGGGTCGCGCGCCGCAACCCTCGTCGCGCCCCGCACCGGCGACCTGGGAGCCCGCCGCTGCCACTGGGGAGCCCGCCGCCACCACTGGGGAGCCCACCGCCACTTTTGGGGAGCCCGTAGCCACCTCCTGGAAGCCCACTGCCGCCAGCCGCCATCCCAGACCACCTGAAGCCCGCTAAAAACCCCCGAAACCACCGGAAAACGGGGAAATTGGCCGGAAAACTTCCCGGGGTCACCCCGGACACCCTGAAACTCAAAAATTTGATCTGAAAAGAGTATCAGAAAGATCGGATCGAGCCCTACGCATCTATGGTCTTAGATTGACAATTGGAGAGCTTTTTGATACAAAGAATTTAATTCAAGGAAGATGCGTAAATTAAAACGAAACCACAAACTTCCTACCTCGCTGGGCATAGCCCGTATCTTCACGAGTGATCCGTCGGACCCCCGCGCCGCCTTGGAGAGGTGGAGGAGAGGATTTTTGAGCTTGTTGAGAGGGATATTCCAGGGAGAGACAAAGGGGAAGTAGGAGGAGGGGTGGGATAAGTGCTTAGGTAGAAAAAAAAACTTAATTAAAAAAATTAAGTCTTAAACCCCCCACCAGTAGGCCCTGTACCTGAACTTTTGGCGGGGTCAGGGTTAAGCTGCCTCTAGGGTAAAAACCACATTTTTGAGCTCAACAGAGGTCTCATAATTTTAATACAAGCCTTAGTTCGGAAGTTGTAACATTCACGCCCGAGGTCATTAAATTACAAAAAACTCCCCTAGTGGCATTTTCCACAGAAGGGTCGTGCCCGCGAAAGTTACACCCCTCCTAGGGTAAAAGGCTCGCTCCGGACTCAACGGTGCCCTCAGTTTTCCCATCCGAGCAACCGTTTAGGATTTATTCTACTTATTTGGCGTGTCTACTGTGAACACACTTAAAATTTAATTCCAGCAACACCGGGGCTCAGAATCACACGCCATCTGAACGCTCAACTCTGGAATAACATTAAGAAAATTTCAAAGTCTTACCAGCTCAAAACCCAGGTTCTTACAAATATGATGAATTTCTCATGATCTTATGGTAAACTTATATATTATTTTCATTATGTGAGGGATGATACCTATTTTAATTTATAATGCATTGGGCAATGATTAATGTTATATGAGATCAAGGGTTTCATGGGAGTTTATCCCATGCCTGAAATAGGTTACCTGAGAGGTCATTCCAATACAAAATAAGGTACATGGGTGGTTATCTGAAGCCTAACATGTTATGGATGTATTGGTGGGTATCCTTGACATATTATTTTCAATTCATATGTGTATGATACAATTCCATGTATTATTCCAATGTTATACACTCATGGAACATGTTCTTTTATTTCATTATGATTCATGTCTTATGAACTGACAATATTTTTATCATGTATCAAGATTCTAGAAATTTATATATAGGTTCTGGTTTTTATATGTTATGATCATGTTCACATACACTTACATTCATGGTATTCTTACATATCTCCCTTTTTACACATAACAAGTATATAAGATCACCATTTCTTATGTTTCCTTTCCCCAAGTTATGAATAATGGTTTATATAGGGTATGTTTTTAAAGAGTAAAAAAGGGTAAGATCTTAATGGGAGACATTGAATATATTTCACAAATTAAGAATATTTTGTATCATGCTTCCAAAGGTACTAAACTAGTATGGTCCTAAGGTGTTTGTTTGTGTAGTGTCTTAACTATTCTTAAAAATATTTGTTATCCATGTATGAAAATTATGTATGCCTATATATTCACTATAATTTTTAAAATATAAATTCACCCCCACATTTTTTCATTTCTCCAAACCCACAATATTGTGGTTGTTATGACTAAAATATCATTTTTTTAATTAAAGATGATAAATTAGTTCAAATAATTTGTTACATAATCAAAATTGAGAATATGAACTCATTTTACCTTGATATTTAAGGAAAACATAGTAATTAATTTTTTATTTATATGAATCATCTGAATATCAATATGTTATATAGCATTTTTGATATCACTGAAAGTATATGTTTTCATTTAAAATTGAATTTTTTAATTCAAAACATGTGTCACATAATCAAAACAATGAGAAATTATCATAATTCCTTGATAAATTATAAAAATTATCGATAATTCATTTATGATTTATAGGAATAAACCACACATCAATTGGATACACAGTTTGACCGGTATGTTTGAAAGTGTATATTTTCATATAAAAGTTACATTTTATCTCTAAATGTGTGTCACATACTCAAAACAAAGAAAGAAACATCTGATTTTTATGATACTTTATAAAAATAACTATTTTTTCATTTATTAATTGTAAAAGGTGATGATATATTATTCTAATCAAAAATTATAATGGGTCATATAAAATTTAAAATTAAAATTGTTTTTGTTTTTATGTATTATTAGTAAAATTAAAATTGTTTTTATTAGAAACATGTGATTATTTTATATGATGTCGGGTTTATCGTTGGAGAAGGCCTTCTATGATATATTTTTTGTAAACATTTTTGTTTATAATTAAATTTTATTTTATTTAAATTTTTTGTACTGATATTATTCAATGTAAGAGTTTTTTTTTAATTATGGTGAAATGTAAATTTAAGTTGTTTTTTATGTTTAATATAATATTTAAAGTGTAATTTAATTTTTTAATATTTTTTTATGAATTGATGAAGAGTTTTTTAAACATTGATTCTAGCATTCTGTAATTGGGAAGGAATTTTATTAGAATTAGCATCAGTGAAAATGGATTTCTGTTTTATATGTGCTAATTTTAGCTCTGATAATGTCATTATTTATTAGTATTATTTTAGTACAGATAAACGAAACCTTAATCATATCCTTCCTAATGATGATAGAAGCATATTACTTTTAAAGGAACTTATAACATCAATGATTTTTTTAGTGCTAATAAAATTGATTAATAACACTGATAAGATCTAATTATATCTTAGTGATATTTTTTTACCCAATACATGTTTCTTAATTCAATCATATATTTTTGGATATCAAAATTTTTATAGTTTTCAAGGATTTCACTACTTGTACATTAGTTCCTTCTCAATTATCTTAATTATTATTGAAATACTAAATTTGGTGTTTCTATGTTATTCTTTGTAACCATAATAATTTTTATATCCACATGTATTCCTTTAGTGTTTTAAATCTTCTCCATTGCTAGATGCACTCCCATTACATCAATATGGTTTAGTTTGAACATATAGATGAATTTAAAGAATTGATTTTTTATCACCTTACATCATAGTAAATTTTAGACCTCCTCTTATATTAGACATTCACACTTCTATGCATCGTGTATGATGGATATGCACTTGGTATCATCCCATATTATTATATAATCCCAATGATTATTTTTAAGTTGATTTATTGAGTGGATAACATGGATGATTCATTTTAAAATATTATATGATCATCGAAAAATAAGAAACTTTTATATCATAAATAGATCCATGAATGAGAATTATGACACCTTAGTTGTGTCTATAATTAATGTTTTACCAAAAATAGATATAAAATTTGTGTCCAGTCTTTAGGATCCAGACCAAGAACTTTCCAGATATATTTTTGATCACCAGATGACCCAATTTAATATTTTTAATATGTTTATAATATTAACATTTTGGGATTAGAAATTGGTGATAATTATATATGATACTATGAAGTATTGTATCATTTTTTGAGGAGGAATCAAAAATGTTTCTTAATCTTTAGAAAAATGATTACAATGTATAGATTTTTATGTTATCCTTTGCCCAGTTTTTTTTGAAATTTTAAATGTGATTAATGTTATTGTAATTTCAGAATTTTATAATGTATTTTGTGTTTTAATTATTTAATTATATATGTTTTTTAATAATTCATTCATAAATTTATAAAAAAAATCAAATTTTTAAACTTTCCATGAGAATTGAGATTTTATTTCTTTTCCCATTGTGACTTTATGTTCATTGATGAACACATACCAAAAAAAATCTTATATGGATAGGTTTTCACCTATAACTGAGCCCTTTTAATTTTTACCATCCATTTTTATGAAAATAATCATCTTCAGAATCTCCAATAGATGATAGTTTTGTGATAGAATACCTGGTAAACATACTAGTCAATAATGGATGGTAGCATCTTTTATTTATGAATGGAAGTGATTTAGTGCACTTTTCAGATTTGAAATGGTAGAAAACTAGGAAACAAATACCCTGATTTGTAGATGGGGCATTATATCCTAGCCTAAATTCATATGACCACCAATGGGGTACTATCGATGAGTTGAAATGGAAGAAGTCATGGGGGCATGGTGGGCCATGCTTCATATTCTAATGGTAGTAAAGTAAAAGAAAATGGGAATTATGAATTGTTGAAGGAGAACACATTATGTATATCTAACTATTATTTTAATAGAAGTAAAATATGACATGGTATTTTTACTATATATAACATTTTTTTCCTATCTTATGTTCGTAACTAGGGTTTACAAGTAGAAATTAAACATCACATGATGTGTGACTATGAGTCACCTATAATTTTTGATGGCCCACATTACCCAATGTGTATGAGAGTGCACCTCTAACTCATCCCTATGGACTAAAATGAAGTCTAGGCTAGTGAAAACACTATTCCTAGTTGAAATACATGACTTATGACCTTGGTAGTATGCACCCAACTTCCACACGAGTCACATAGGTGTTTTGAAATTCATTAAAGAACATTGTGCGAGTTGACTACACATAGTAAGATGCTGATAGTATATGCTTGAATTCAATATGAGGATCACATTCCATGTCTATTAGAGAACATTCCATATACTATGTGACATTTTGTTTTTTTAATATTATCTCACATGGGTTTTAGAATTGGGAAAATAAATACTCTAATTTAAGTGATTTTCCATGTAAAGAAAATTTATGGGATCTTTATCATTATAAAAGGATATTCATGGGGTATTCTGGGTAGTTTGAGTACCAAATAATTGTAAAAATAATTAAAGGGTGAAGGAAATGGTTTCAGAAAATACTTCGAGTATGTTATCCCCTATGTTTCAGTTTGCAGTCATCCATGCATGAGGTTTATTACTCATTTGATAGCATAATATTGAATGATAGTAATCCCCAATATGATTTATAATGTTTTGGAACTCCCCCATGTGTCAGGGTATGATCCTTTACATGTGGGTTGGTTCTCGCATGCGTGTCGGGGTGTTCTCTTCTATAGGTCTCAAGTACTCCCTTGATTTACATACACATACCTTGAAAGGTCATGGAAGTTTATCATCACTCAGGAGATGTGGATCAATTATGGTCATTAATTCAAAACAAAAAGTATTAAGAAAAAATAGAAAACATGTAATGAATATATTTTAAAGAATTTTTCTTAGAAAAATACTTCCCTCAAGAACATCAAGTAGATATGGAGAAATGATTATAGAATCTGAGCAAAAAAAGGATGAGAATGTTTATAAGTATGAAGCCAACATTACATGGTTAAAAATTCATGCTGCAGATTACATAATAATTTTAAAGGGAAATATTGAACAATTATTTTATGGTCTTAAGAATGTTCTTATAAGGTAACTAGTGTCCCAAAAATTCTTATCATATGAGGATATTGTATCATATTCCATAAAAATAGAGAAATAATTTTCAAAGTGTTATGGAATATAAGAGAATCAAGATAAGAATAAATATTCTGAGTACTCTAGAGAAGTAAATAAGGAAAAGGGGAATAATAGAGGAGTTAAATTTCCATCATAAAAAAATGTTAGAGGAAACACCATAGAACATACATTTTGGGAATGATAGAATTTTACATGTGTGGAAAAAAAGGCCACCAAGCCCGTGATTTCAAGGGAAATAAATAAGTTGGGAATGTGAAATTCTCTAGTTGCAAGGATATGGGACACTATGAACATGATTTTCCTAGATTTCAAGGGAACTTACCCAAAAAAGGCCAAGGGAGCAAGGCTAATATTTTTCTATCACAATAGAGGATGTTGATATTCCTAATAATGTGGTGGCAGGTACTTTAATCTTCTCCTCAAATTTATCTTATGATTTATTTTATTCTGTATCATTATACTATTTTATATCTATATTGTTTTCTAATAAAATTAGAAATTTCCCTATTGATTTAATAAAGAAATTTTTAGTCAAAAATTCTAAAGGATGTCTCATTGAAATAAAGATATATTGAGAAATCCCCATTATGAAACATAAACTTTCTTTATTTACTAACCTTTTCATTAACATATGTTTGAATTTGATATAATCCTTGGTATAGACCTAATTTCAAATTATGATGTGAAAATTTATTCCAATAAGAAGGAAATTAAGATTTCTAAAGAAGATGTAGAATTCCATATCTTTAGGGAAAAAATCATTATATGTTTCTTATATAAATCCACCCATAGTATCTATATTGAATGAAATGATTGGGGAAGAATAAAAGGAATTTAGGGATGAAGAAGGTAATCTTCAAATTGAGTTTCTAAATATTGTAATGGAATATATTAATTTATTTCCTGAGGAATCACCTAGATATCCCACAAAATGAGATGTTTATTTTTCTATTGATTTAATTCCTGAAGAAAGACCTATAACAAAGACTCCTTATAGAATGGCCAAGATGGAGTTAATAGAGTTAAATAAACCATAGAATTTTATAGGTATGGGAATTATACGCCCTAGTTTTTCACCATGGGGAGCTTCTATCCTTTTTGTTAAGAATAAATTTGAATATATGAGGTTGTTAATTAACAATAGGGAAATCAATGATATTACGATAAAGAAAAAGTATCCAATACATCACACTGATGATCTATTTAACCAACGTCATGGAGCTCAATATTTTTCAAAGATTGATCATTGTTTTGGATATCATCAATTGTGTGTAAAGTAGGATGACTTTCCAAAGAAATAATTTTGAACAAGGTATGGAAATTACGAGTTTATAATAATTACATTTGAACTTACTAATGAACCCTATGTTTTTATAGATCTAATGAACAAAGTATTCATGGAATATATTGATAATTTTTTTAGTATTTATTGATGATATCTTCGTGAACTCCAAAATATATGAGGAACATGAGAACTACTTGAGAATTTTATTGGAGACTCTAAGAAGAAAAGAGTTATATGGGAAATTTAGAAAGTGTGAATTATGGCTTCAAAATATTTTTTTATGGACAAGTTATCTCCATAGATGTAATCTCAGTTGATCTTATAAATAAAAAGGTAGTACAAGAATGGAATACACCAATGATCATAACCAAGGTATGTATTTTCATTGGTTTAGCAGATTACTATCAGCATTTCATTTATAATTATTCCTAATTAGCTAACCCATTAACTATGCTTAATCATAAATGGTATTAGTTTATTTAGACAATGTAATGTGAATAATGCTGTGAATAATTTAATAGGATATCATTAAATGATCCAATATCAAATCTGACATCAAGAAATTGTGGATTTCTGATTTATAGTGTTATATTGAAGATAGGACTTGGTTGTGTCCTTATGAAAAATGATAGATTTATTTCCTACACATAAAGGTTGTTAAAAACTCACAAATAGAACTATCCAACTCATGATCTTGAGTTAGCATTTGTAATATCTTCTTCGAAGATATGGAGACATAATCTCTATAGTGAAATTTGTGAGATATATATTGATCACAAGAGTTTTAAATATATCTTCTCACATAAATAAATCAATATGATACAAAGAATATGGCTCTATCTATAAAAGGATTATAATTGTTCAATACACTACCAAGGAAGGAAAATAAGGTAGCGGATGAATTTAGCATGAAGGATCGTGGAGTTCTTAAAAAATGAGAATTTAAAGGGATCTCATGTTCATGGTTCTAGTAAAGATATATATGGGAATTATTAAGAAATGGAAAACATCACTAGTTTTTTAAATGGTTTCAAAACCATATTTGTTGGAATATATAAAATTTTCTCAGTCTAATGATTATATCTTTCAAAAGAAAATTTAACTTGTGAGTAATGATAAATTAGAAAATTTTGTATATGAAAATATTATTTTCAAGTTTCGAAAGTGGATTTGTGTTCCCTCTATACCCAATATCAAAAGGAAATTATTTGATAATGCTAATAGCTCAAATTTCTCTATATAATCTTGTAGCATCAAGATGTCTAGAGATTTGAAGGAAAATTTTTGGCAGGATAATATAAAATAAGAAATCGACGACTATGTGTCATGATACTTAGTTTTTCAACAAGTGAAAGATGAGAGACAAAATCCTTGAAGATTTATTCATTATATACCTATTACTATGTGAAAATGATATGTAATTACTATATACGTTGTCACTAGATTACAAAATAATCCAAGAAATAATGATGCAATTTAGGTATTTTTTGATCAAATTACCAAATATGCACATTTCCTCAATATAAGGGAAGATTATTCACTAGAGTACCTTGAAAAACATTTTATTAATAAAGTTGTATAACTTAATGGTTCATCTATTTAAATTGTGTATGATTTTCATCCATTATTTACATCAAAATTCTAGAAAAGTATTCAGAAGGCCCTTGCTACTGAACATCATTTGAGCATCCCTTATCACCCTCAAACTGATGGGAAGTATGAAAGGAGTATCCAAACTATAAAATAAACATTTAAGTCCTTATCATTTTGCATTAAAGGTATGTGGGAGTAGTATTTACATTTTTTTATAATTTTCCTATAACAATAGCTTCCATTCAAGTATTCAAATGGAATAACATGAAGTGATATATGGAAATTTATGTCATACACCAAAATTTTTGGATAATGTTGGTTAAAGGAAGCCTCTAGGCCAGGAAGATGTTAAAGAAACAATGATAAATGTAAATTCTATTCAAATCCATATCAAATGATATCAAATTAGAAAAAATATTTATGCTAATAACCGAATGAAATATTTTCAATTTCAAGTGGGAGATCATGTTTTATTGGAGGTATCTCTAAGGAAGGGTGTTATAAGATTCAGTAATAAAGGAAAACTAAGACCCAGGTACATCAAGACTTTTGAAATTATATAATGAATTTTAATTTTAGCCTATAATTTGTAAATTCTACCTATCCTTTCTAAAGTACATGATGTGTTCCGTATCTCATTGATAAATAAATACATGCCATAACTAACGCATGTTATAACTTCTGAGGAACTAGATTTGGAACATGATTTATCTTACTATGAAGAGCCTATTCATATTATAGATACTATAGAACAAGTGTTGTGGAATTTTATGACTCATTTGGTGAAGTAATTTGGAAAAATAAAAAAATAGAAGAGGAGATGTGGGAAACTGAGGAAATTATAATAAATAACTACCTAAATATTCTAATGTTGTGATATTTTGGAAATTTTGAGGAAGAATTTTTTTGAAGGGGTAATAATGTAACATCACAATATTTTATAATACATTTTCTTTTTGATACATACACAAGAGGATGGGAGACTCCTTAGGTGACTTTTCAGGCGCAGTCTTCATCCCATGAACCCTAATCGCTTCAATAGTGATTTATATTGAAAATATTCTACTCTGATTCTTCATGGTATCATTTGATCCAGAGTGGGAATACTCCTTTGAAAGTACCAAAGTTGCTTCACAACATATCCAAACCCTCAGTGGGAAAATCCACAAACATACGTTCATGTTTGGATCTAAGGGGTTTCATTTCTTGATGCACTTAAAGGAACAGATCTATGTAAAGTAAGTACTACAAAGCCCACACTCTTCAAGAAACTCGATGGTGGTGGTTTCTCTATTGAAGCGAATTCAGATGTGCTCCAACAGTGAGATCAAATGTGAAAATATTCTATCTTGGGGCACATTTCTTACATAAAAGGTGATCTCCATTGTCCATTACCTAATTTAAAACCTATAATTGTGCATCTCTGGGGTATTTTGGATTGGAAACTTGTGCCACTTAGTAGGGTATATTTTCACTTACTATTTAAATTATAGGAATACCTTGACCATGTATGGAAAAATGGTAATATCCAGGTCAATATTGGATTTCTTGGACTCTCAAATTGGGACTATGCATTTTACCCCTATACACATAAAAATACAATGGCTCAAATATGGGTTAGATTTCATGGTCTCAACTGGTACATTTGGCATCTGAAAATCCTAAATGATATTTTTTCTTGTATTGGATCACCACTTAAGATATATTAGAGAACTCTGAATGCTTAATTGGGATTATTTTATAGGGTAATGGTGGAGGTTAATCTTGATACTAAACTCCTTAACACTATAAATTTTAATGCCAATGAGTTCAAAATTGAAATTAGGATTGAATATGAAAAATTACCACCTTATTGTGAGATATGAAAAATCATTGGCCAAACCTTATCGAATTGTAGGGTGGTTAGAAAATAGTTAGTTACACCAATGGATAATGAATGAAAAGAGTTCAATAATAACAAAAAAAAGTTAAAGCTCCCATCTATGACATCCCTGAAACTTTTAAAATAAAGAATGAAGTATGGGTAAAAAAACTAACAAAATTTTGACCATAGAAATTACCTTAGGTAAATCCTGGGCTGACATGGTTTATGAGGAAGATAGCACTAATAAAGATCAGTATCTTCTTGAGGAACTAAAATCCCTTATTTTGTAAACCATACAACTTCAACAGGACCCTGATTCCTGTGAAATTGAGGCTTTCCAAATACCTGTCAATTATCTATGTCTTATTATTTCTAAATCATCGAAAACAGATAGAGATGTCATCACATGTAGGGTGGATTCAATCATCACTCCCCCTAATTACAATGATGTAAAGAAGGATGAAACTTGTTCTAGGAACACTATTTATCTTGCTTCCAACTCGAGCAGTGTCTTCTAGTAGGATAGTAATGTAGGCACTAAGGATATGAAGACTGAAAATTCTAGACATCCCTTCTATCCTACTCCCACTTTGGGTAGTATGTATCATTATATTAAAAAATTATCTCAATATCCTTTGGATAAAACAACCAGACATGACTAGGTGATTGATTCTACTCCTTCGGTGATAGATTATACCCTGAAACAGACACCCCCCAACATGAAGAAACTGATTGTTCTTAGGATGGAGGGTAAAAAAATTACCAACTCAAAGTTGGATTTGGAATCAACTAGTTGTCAAATTTTGGGTAATAACTCTAATAATAAGAAGACTGAGAAATCTGAACAATTCCCTCACTCCCTACACTACTTGGACAATGTTCCTATCACGGTTCATGAACCTATGGGGACTATAGTTTTAGTGGATACTCATAAACCATTGGTTCTATACAATACACTAAACTATAATTCCATCGTTATGAAAGGCCTGGATACCCTGGGTCTGGAGGTTGAGGTGGATTTTAGTTCAGCCCTAGATATAGTAGTGAGAAAGAAGTAGGTACATCCCCATATGACTACTCAAAGTCAAATGAACTTGGTGGACACAAACAAGTCCCTAGGTTCTGAGAAATCAGCTGACACACCTCTAAGTATTCTTATAAAAGACAAATTTGCTTCAAATGTATCAGGTACATATATTAACCCTTATTTTAATAATTCTATGGGTATTTATCAAGATATTGAACGCATTTTTATGCCTAATAATTCTGAAAATATAAATATTCATTAGGATGCTGATCATACTGTTAATAAAACCCCTATGGTTTTACCTGCGAGTACCCCCTTGAATGACTCCTTAAAGGGTATCAATAGGACAAGTAATCCACACACCCCCTTACTACTTCTAAAAGTATTCATGAAAATAACATGATCCCAAACACTAAAAAATTTAGATGATATTCTAGGCATAAGGGCATAGGAAACAAAAAAATGGAGCTCTAGCTCCAAAAGCAGGTTTTAATGAAGATCTTTTTTCTGGAATTGTTAGGGTATTACTAACTCTGATACTATTTTTTTATTTTAAAGAGATTGGTTAATACTCACTACCCATTATTGTTTTATATTAATGAACCTAAAAATAATTTATCTTCTCATTTCTGTCAACAGAATTACTCATTTATAGGTGCAATAAAAAATTCCTCCTATGTTGAATCTCTTTGGATTTTTTCACATACATCTATTCAAAATGTGAATGTTTTTAACATTACTGATAAGTCCTTTACTTGTGACTTTATTTTTTGAGGGCACTCTTTTTTTTCTACTCTTTTATATATTCCAAAAATAGGTACTAAGATAGGATACTTCTCTGGATGATCTTACACATTTAGGGTCTAGTATTTACACACCTTGGTTTGTGATTGGGGAATTCAATGTTATTCTCAACTCTAGTGAAAAAATTAGTCCCTCCCATTCCATGATCTCCACGATAGAATTAAAAACCTCTATTGAATAAAAAACCCTATTGAAATAAATATTATTGGTGCTAAATACACTTGGTATAGGAAACATCACAATAGGGTGGTTGCCTCCAAATTGGATATAGCTTTTACAAATTTCCCTGCTTTAGAAAAATGGGATACCATCTCTAAAACCACCCTTCACAAGATCCATTATAACCATCATCCTATTCTGATAAATGTTGCCACCAAAACTATGAAACCTGAATTACCTTTTAGGTATAATAATTCTTGGTTTTATAAATAGGAATGAACTGACATCATTAAATTTTTTTGGACTTCCATGACACACTGCAACGATGCCTTTGCTTTCTCTATTAAATTAAAATATCTTTAAAAAAGCTTAAATGTTGGTACAGATCCTATACTAGAAAAATTAACAATGAAATTATCCTTTTATAGGATGAACTTAACCAACTTCAAAACAATAATACTAAATTTTATTTTAATACTGATTTAAATTAGGAAATCAACATCTTGGGAAAGCTCTACTCCTTTCTCAATTTTAAAGGGAATATGAGAAAAAACCCCTTTAAAGTTAAATGGATATCTGACAGTGATAGAAATACTAAGTTTTATAATTCAATTCAAAGATCTAGAAAATCTTGCATACCCCTGTCCTTCTTAAAAGACGGACACAACCTTTTAGACAATAAAGATGATATTTCTAATCACATTGTCTCTTATTTCGAATCTCTCTTTAATGGACCTAAAAATAATAAGTACCTCTTACCTAAGATTATACCGATGGTGGTCAATGATGAAGATAATATCTTTCTTCTCAACATACCCCCTGATCATGAAATTAAGGACAATGTCTTTAGTTTAAACTCTAATAGTGCTCCTGGTCCTGATGGATTTAATAATGGATTCTTTTAACACTACTAGGATATTATTCATTTTGATGTTTTCAAGCTTTTCAAATCATTTTTCTCCAATGGAGTTCTCCCTCATGGATTAAATGCTCAATTTCTCTCTATAATACCTAAAGTTGACAATGCCTTTGAGATTCATCTATTTAGGCCTATTTCACTTATTAATACCATTTACAAAATCACCACAAAGATCATTACTAATAGGATTTCATCTATCACTGACAAAATTGCCTCCTGAAATCAATTTGGGTTTATTAAAGGTATATCCATTCAAAACTATATTTGTATTAATTGGGAAAGCATTAACACTTTAAACAAGCCTAATAGAGGAGGAAATATATCCATTAAACTTGTCATCAAAAAATCTTTTGATATAATAGATCAGAGATTTATCTTTAAGGTGATGCAATATTTTGGTTTTAGTGACACCTTCATCACCACTATCAAAACCTTGTTCAATTCAGCCTCTATTTCTATTATGGTTAATGGATACCCTAGGGGATATTTTAAATGCACCAAAGGTGTTAGGAAAGGTGACCCCCTTTCTGCCATCCTTTTCTCTATTGCAGAAGACTATCTTAGTCGATTGATCACTTGACTTGTGAAACAGACCAAACTCAAACCCATTCATGTTTTGAGGAATGTGAATGCTCCCGCCCACCTGTTATATACTGATGATATTATTATTTTTCTATAAGGTGATAAAAGAAACATTCAGAATATCAAAAATGAACTTTCTCACTATGAAGAGGTTTCTGGACAAACCATTAGTTGGAACAAATATTCTATCTTATTTGGAAAAAACTTCCCAAATAATATGAAAGTTAATATCATAAATTACTTAGTTATAAAAGAGGGAACTCTACCATTCACTTACCTAGGTGTCCCCATATTTTAGGGAAGGCCCCAATCTTTTCATTTCTCTACCATTATTGGTCAAATTATTAATCAACTATCTTCTTGGAAAGGATAATCACTCTCTGTGGTAGGTAGAATATGCCTTCTTAAATATACGATTGTTTATAAAATGGTTTAATCTATATTGGTTTACAAATGGCCTACTGGTCTCATAAAAAAATTAACATCTCTATCAAAAATTTCATTTGGACTGGTAGAAATTTAGAGAGGAAACTTGTGACTGCCCTCTAGTTGACATGATGGAAACCTGTAGATAAAGGTGGTATTGGAATTAAAAACCTTAAGTACTTAAATGAATCTACACAATCCAAACTCACTTGAAACCTCCTCTATAGTAAATCTGACTCCATGGATTTAAAAAAAATAGATTTATTGGAAAACTTAATAAGGTAAATTTAAAAATTTTTTAACTCTTCTATCTATCCATCCATAAAGAAATCCTTCTCATCCATTATGAATAATTCCAGGCAGATGGTCTCTAGATATTCTTCCATGAATTTCCGGTTGGATAACTAGACTAACACTCCCTTAATTTTCATGGTTCTCCCTAGTTAAATACCCGAGCATACTAACTGTTCTATTAGAGATATGTTAAATTCTCAAAATGATCAGATTCATAACACCATTATGAATGTCATTGACCACTATCCTTTCTCTAACATTGAGGAATTTTTAATTTGGAAGCCTACTCATAATTGTATTCTTAATTAAAAAAGATTTTACACTCATTTATTTCACAACTCTGAAATTACTTTTGGTTGGATAAAATATTTTGAAAAACCTTGGATAAAACCCTCTAGATTCACTCTTATTTGGTGACATTTTCATAATAGGATCCCCATAGATATATGCCTTCAATATTTTGGTATTCAAATCTATTCTAAATGTAGTCTCTGTAATCAACACAAATAAGATACCAATAACCTATTTCTTTCTTGTGCTACTACTTCTGCTCTTTGTAACTATATCTTTGACATCTTTGACTGAAGATGGATACCCTATGAATCTGTCAAATCTCAACTAAAGATATGTGTGGAAATGGATAGTTCTTATGAGATTAATAATATATTTCTTGCTACATCTTTTGAGCTCCACCATGTGATTTGGTATGATAGAAATTCTCGCATTCACAACAATTGCCCATTTATTCATAATGTAGGTCGAATGAGAATCCTTATTGCCATACATGAAGCTGCTACGATTCAAAAGGGACACTGAAACAACACTATGAATGATTTTGGAATTCTGAAACGTCTTTGAATTGATGGAAACTTCTTCCAACCTCTCCGTACTTTTGAAGTTTTATGGAATACACCTTTCCCTTGATAGGTTAAAGTAAATATTGATGGAGCCTCCAAAGGCAACCCAGGTCCAGTGGTTTGTGGTTCCATCTTCAGGAACCACCTTGGTCAGATCCTTGGACGCTTCTATGGTAGATGCAACATTTCATCCTCACTGGAAACTGAAATGATTAGTATGATTCATTATATTTATTTTGATAAACATTATGGTTGGAACAAACTCTGGATTGAGAGTGACTTGACTACCATTGTTCAAGCGATTTGGAATGGTGTGACACATCTTGCATAGATGATCACCACCCATTGGATGGATTACACCCACTCTCTTCTCAATATTAACTACATCATCACTCATATATATCATGAAGAAAATATAGTTTTTGATGGCCTAGCTAACAAAGGATTCAATCAAGATATTACTTGTCTTGATAATATCCCTAATGATTTACTCCCCTTTCATAATAAGGATTGTAATATGCTTCTATATTTTAGACTCTTGTAACTTATTTCTTTAATAAAATTTGTTCCTTGGTTTTCTGACCAAGGTACCATCCTCTTCAAAAAACCATTTTCTTTTTAAATAAAATTAATTTCTTGTATTTCACACAACATCGAGTTCAAAAGGACCACAATCTATTATTATGTGACTATTATGATCGAGCCGTTAATTTGGAATGAATACATAGTACTAAATAAAATTAAAAAATATATATATGGTGTATATATTTATATAATAAGTATTATTAGTTATCAATTTATTAGAAATAAATTATAATAATAATAAATAATTATTTTTCTAAAAAACTATTTTGTGTACACAATATATTTATATCACAAAAAATTATATTAGTCACTAATTGTGAATGATTTTAATTAAATATATATTATAAAATTTTCAAAATTCATATAATATTTAAACTGTACATAGGATAAGAATAAGTCTGGTTTTCTTCTAAAAAACAACATTTTCTAAAAATGTGATTTTTATTGTGCTTTGTGAACTTATTTTAAAATTAATTTCGACCAATTATGGGTATTTAATTTTATAAAATAAATTATATATTTGGAATTAGGAGGTCCAAATTATATAAATATGACCCTTTTAGTTTTGGTCAAAATGAACAGTAACTGTAGTAATTTTTTTACCATAGTAAATGGTAAATCAGATAATTATGGGAAAAATAATATTATATGGATGATAAATTGACCCTAAAACTTTATGAAATTTTATTTTATGAGTTATATACATTCATAATCATTGAAGGTTATGATATATAACCATTTTTTTCTATTAGGAAGTGATTATGAACCTTATAACCTTTTATTTAAATAAAATACAATGTTGTCACAATCATAATATTAATAACTATTATATTTCTTATATGGTGTTCTCCTGAAGTTATATTTAACTATAAATACTATTTTAAAATTCAAAGGAATTATCTTTAATAGAGTAATTTATTTTTAGTTTTTATATTAAAGACCCTAACACTAATATCCCGAAGCTAGTGCCTTACTTTATTACATTGGCATAAGATACAAGGAAACACATATCAAATAATCAAATATATTATTAGTATTGGTAAACTAGAAATATAATTGAAATAAAAAATACATTTTAAAACAAAAAATACAAAATAGAGTTTCATCGAGTCTTCCATTATTCCCCCTTTGTGCAAACCTGCATATTAGTAATAATATAATTCATGGAATCCTAGGGGAAAATTGAAACATATAAATGAGGTGAGTTCAAATGCTTAGAAAGGGTAGAGGTAAAGTGAAATCTATGAGTAAATATCGCATAAATAAAATGTAAAGGTAAATAATTGAAACACGTTCCATTTAAATAATCACATTAACTAGGAAACATAACCATGGATATTCTACTGGTCAAATAATCACATGGAATATCAATAAATAATATCATAATGATAGAGTGCAGAAATCTAGACATATGAAACATATCTTCATAGCCTTGGACAAGACATATGAAGATAAATAGGTAAGTCCTAGACCAAATCCATATCTTGTTTATTGAATGAGACATACTGATGCATTCATGGGTTATAGCAGGAACACCTATCAATTACTGAGTCCAATTCTTTCCTTATATGAATGAGGTGAAACAAAAACACCATAAATATTATTTTTGAAAAAATAGCATATGAAATGTGAATATATTAACCATAAACCATGATTGGTATCAAAATAGAACATCCAAAGGAAAATAGATCATAAAATGTTCAATAAAATCTGGCAGATGATATTATAAGAGATCAACCTTAATTAAGAATAATATTCAACAAATGGTGTTGAAATATATGAAAATAATTTAATAAAATCATAGAAAATTATTGATAAAAAACTCTTGTTAAATTAATATAAAAAAAGTTTTGTATAAAAATACATATTTTATTTAAGAATAAAAAGTTTCATTTCCAAAAATCGAAAAAATAAGGGAAGTGGGTTTTTCATTTAATAAAAAATATAATCTCTCAAAGGATTATATAAATTTAATATGATTCATGGAAGCAGGAAATTCGTCTTCACCGTGTACGTTAAAACAATAAAACATTCCACTTATTATTTGTTTAAACGTTCCATATAAAAAAGTAACAAAATTCTTTTTGAAAAACATTGAATGAAATTAAAAGTAGAAATAAAATTTCCTTTATAATAATTTTATATTCATATAAGTAATATCAATAATATTGATATGGAAAAAAATATTTTGAAATTACGTCATTAAACATTAAAAATGTACCATACAACTTTAAACATTTAAATCATAATCCCAATGAAAAAAATCAAATTTAACAAATATTTAAATAACATTATAATAAATTAATTAATGATATTACATGTCAAAGGGGTCTATATATACATCTCATAAAATAAGGTGGGTGTATAACATCAAAATATGCCCCAATGAAAGGAAATTGAGACAAAGTCCATTACCATACACTTCCTTTAGTTGAACACGATTTAATGTCTTGTGTAATTATTTTAAGCATGTTATTAACTTATATAATAAACTTATTTATATTTATGATATCATATATTGTCTTCTTATATTATTTTATCACCCATTTGTTGATAATATTTCATTATTATCCTTGTTTTAGGTGTTAGCTTCTTTATTTTCATATGCATGTTTTGTATTGTAAGTCATGTTTCATATGCATAGGATATATTTAATTCATATTCAGAATAATATTATGTTCATAAATATATCATATTTATTCATTATATTCATTTTTATGATCATTCTTAAATGGTTAACATAGAAAATTAATCACATCGTGGTGTGGAGACGGTAGACTATACATATGCATGAGGGATGATATCATTACCTTAATAGTGAAAGGGAAAGGAAGTGGACATTATGTTATTTTTTCCAGAATCATTATCATGTAATAATTATCATATATATCCATTATTTCCATCATTATACCCATCCATGTAAAGTGGTGATGAAAAACATATTACACCACAACATGGAAATGGTAAGTCGTACGTACACACGCGCAATGCTTTCATTTTTCATTGGATGGATAAAAGGTGTAATATGATTGTACCATAATCATAATAAAATATAAACACATATATTATACCATATCTATTACTTAATAATATAAACACAACATGAAGATTATGTATAAGAATAAATGAACTTGGATGTGTTTGAAAAAACGATTACCTCTTCTTCAACAAAATTTCTTTAGATTTCTTCTTAAGCGATCTAGGGTTGGTCTTTTTGAAATACCAGATTCTTGAAAACCTGTTTATAAATTGTTTAGGAGAAATGGGTAGGGTTTTTTTAAACTATAAATCTCAATGTGGTGTGAGGAAGTGATGGGGGACATTCCCTTTTATAATTGAGGTGACGAGCACTTGGAAACTCTGAAAATATTTAATTAATATAAATGAATTTTCATTTATAAATGTCTCTAAAGTGAGTTATTTAGAATATAAGATTAATATGGAAAAATCCTCCAAACCAATATTTTTTAGGCATTTTTAGGTCATATTTATACACTTATCTTTTGTATTTAACACATATTTAATCCCTTTAACTCTTACTGTGACAACATGTGTATTTACTACTTAATGGTTAATATAGATATTGTTTAAATAAAAAAGTACCATAAATAAATCATTGATGAAATTTGAATACTTATCCCTATAATTTGACTTAATTTTATATTTTATGAACTTTAAATCATTTAATAAAATAATATTTATTTTAAAATATCATTAATGTCAATTTTGATATTATTTATTACTTGTTTTTTTAAAATATCATATCAACATGATATTTTTGAAATGAAATCATGAATACATCCATAATTTATCTATCTCATATAAAAAATTCGTTTATGAAATTAATTATATCTAATTATATTTATTTTAATATTTTTAAAAACATTTATTTGATATGTCCATTAATAAAAAAATTAATACATAATCATTGTGAAAATTTTAATTTAAATATTTCTTCCCTAAAAATTAAAAATAAACTATCATGATTAAGATAAAAAATTTTGATTTAAAATTAATATTTATAGTTGAATATATCTACTTATTAACCATATATTAAAAATGTAATACTTATTAAAAATATGAGTATGACATATTTTAATCTCCTTAAAATAAAATATAATAAAAGGATAAAAGACATAAAAGTGGATCCAAAAGGCCATAAAATCAGCCCGAGGATGTTATTTATAGATAATAACACATCCAATAAAATTAGGACAAGTGATTTGGTAATTTTATAATACTAATTATATTATTTATAACCTTAATTACATGATTCAACGTTAACCGTAGTAATTTAAAAAAGAATGCTAAAGTTACTATTCATATTGTCTAAAAATAAACGGGACCTATTTACTAAATTTTTACCTTATGATTAAAAATATGAAATCCATTTTTAAAAATTCAAAACATATAATTGGCTAAAATTAATTTAAAATTAATCCCATTAACTAATTGATAAAATGAGTTTTTAATGTGAAAACGTTCAAAAGATTGAAATGTTTTTACATCAAAATTCAATGTGAAATTGATTCCAATTAAATAAATTATATTAAATGATATAAAATGTATCTAATTATACTTTAAATCCAATTGAAAAAAAAATAACACAAAAAACTATTTAGATAAAAAAGATGTTTTCAATTAAAATAAAATATTTTAGCACTATTCATAAAACATGAAACTTATTATAATAATAAAAAATATTCAACCAATGTAAAATTTTATATTACAATTTAAAATAAGAATTTTATTTTTTTTAAATATAATTTATAATAGTGTCAAAAAAAATATTTGAAACAAATGTGCCATCAAAAAGTGGTAAATTGTCTTTTTATAAAAATACATCTTTTATAC
Organism: Viscum album; assembly: GCA_963277665.1. Taxonomy (NCBI): domain Eukaryota; kingdom Viridiplantae; phylum Streptophyta; class Magnoliopsida; order Santalales; family Viscaceae; genus Viscum; species Viscum album. Next base: position 34,660,062 of record OY728157.1, on the reverse strand, counting down.
ATAAAATTGGATATGTTATTGTATATTATATATAAAACACATTGTATGAATGTTAAAAATTATATTGAATATTATATATATATCATTGATATATTCCTAAAAGTTTGTTTATTTTATTGTTATAAAACACAATTGTACGCATTTAAATAGTTTATATATAAAAAAATTATTTAAATTAAATACGATTTAATATTTATTTTTAATTAATTGATAACCAATAAATTCTATAATATATTTTAATATGTTAGTTAATCCTATTAATAACAACTAATTTAACTGCAATAAGATAATTTTATTTTTATTAATAATATTAATAGAATATTATAGTTCGTTTATGCTCGGTGTTGTATGAAATGTAAGCTGTAAAAGAGATTAAATTTAAAAAGATACATACCATGAAATCATAGGGTGTTAAATTCTACCCTCCTTCAATAAATTTCTTCCTCAAAATTTTAAATTTCACTTCAAAAATCAAATGATGATACTTTAAATTTTTGTTGTGGGAAACCCACATTATAAATAGGGTTAATAAAACATCCTCTAAATAAGAGGGAAAAGGAAATTCAAAGTTCACCACAACATTAGCTTTTGAATAGGAAATCAGTAGTTTAATGTGAAAACATATACATTTAAATTAAATATAACTATAATGTTCTAATGGAGAGTGATATATAACATGGTCATTAGAATGTTACCATCACAAAACTGCAAATCTTATGATCGGTTAAAAGACCATTGATTTCATAGTAATAAAAGTAAACATATATTGTTTTTGTTTCAAAATACTTCTCCTAATGTTGATGGATTATTTTATTATCTAAATAAAGAACACAATAAAACTTAATTTATTTCTTTTCATGTCATGATTTCATGCTTTGGTTGTTTATTGATCTATTTTCACTTCATTTCATACACCTGGAGATGGATATTAAAGATTAATATTTATGTCTAAAGAAAATTTAATGAATCATAAGGTTCAAAATAATTCACTTCATCCTCTAAATTTTTACTGCAATTATAAAGGTCAGCACAAAGTATCCCATAAATCATACTTTAACCTCAAAAAATAATATCCAATTTTCAACTTAATAAATTCCAACCTTAAGACTCATCCAAAATACATTTTCCCAAATTCAAAGTCCAAAAAATTATATTGAAGGTCAATAAATTTCAAAAATCAACTTTATACCACCATGCACCCAGAGTCTTGAAGTCATTTAATTATTTTATTACATTAGAATGATTACAAGGAATTAAATCTTGAATAACCAATCAGTTTAATAGTCTTGAAATGCTAGATTACATATATGATACCCATAATACATTGGGAAATAGAAAATACAAACATTATACATAATAAAATTAAATAAACTTCATCCTTGAATTCTTATTCAAATACTTCTTCGTCATAACCTGGGGAACAAAAACATAATAAGGGTGAGTTTAAATGTTCAATAAGGGTAAATAAAGCAGAAACAATAATGAATCAATGGGAATAAATTAATATGTAAAGGTAATTAACTGATAACACATACCATTAAAATAAATAGATAAAGAAAATTCAATATAGAAAGGTAATAAACTGAAACACATGAAATTTAATCAATGAACTAATAATTATATGCATCCATAGATATATCGACATAAAATCTCAGGGATGAATAATAACTGAAACTAAATAAGGGAAATGATTAATTATTGGATTACATGTTTCCTAGGTACATATAACCAATACCTTCAAGACCTTTCATAAGAAGATTTATCTATCAGGTAAAAACCCATCAATTTTGGAAAGCTATTTTATCTCATGAGACCACTGATGCACTGAGGGGATTTCATTAACTGATCCCTAACCCACAGGGCTTACCTTAAATAGTCCCCAACCCTTGTATTGCATGTATAAATAATTACACATATATTGAATAAATAACATGACTTATAAAATATCCATATTGAATAAAGAGTATGTATTTATCAATAATACCTCAAAGGATGATAAATAACAATAACGATTGTTGACATTAAAACATTATTGATGAAAAATAATATTTAAACATTCCATTGTGTCCCATACCACATTGAAACATTTAAATCATAATCCCCCATGAATTAAATGAAACTTATAATACCATGAAAATAAGTAAATTAATTATATAACATGTAAAATGGTAGTTTATACACCAAATAAAAGTGAATTGGTTCATAAAAAAAATAAGTCTCAATGGAAAGTAAATCGAAACGAAATCACTTACCTCAGCCTTCCTTTTTTCGTGTGGTCTTTATCCTTCTGTATAGTGGTTTAACATATGTTAATAACTTATAATAGAACCATAATCATGTTTATAATATCATATATTAATTCCTTATAATATTTTATTACCCCTCTGTTAACACTCTTTCATTATTTTAACTCTTTGGGGTGTTAATTTCCTAGTTTTCTCATATATGTTTTGACTTTTCATTTGTTTTTCCTATTAATTATATAATGATTTAATCATATCCAAAATTTAAAACATGAATTAATTATCATATATATTCATTATATATGTATTTATAATATTCCATTATATTTTGAGATTAGAAATGAATTGCACTGTTCATGGAGACGGTAGACCATACGTACACATGAAGGCTACTTTCATTTCATTGTTGTATTAAAAGAATGAAAACTAAATGAAAAATATGTATATTATAATTACATTATCATATATATGTTATATATGTTACATAGGTTTATTAAAACCATCATTTATACATTACATGTTTGGCATGAACGAGTCATATCGCTTTGAGGGGGCAGTAGTCCACACTTCCTTAAGCAAAATTATCGTATTTACCCAAGATGGAAAGCATAAAGTTATGTTTAAAACAAAAATTATAGAAGAATAAAGAAATTATAAATATCATATATAACATATATAAACATATTTTCCATCATAATGGCCACCATGAGAGGTGGTAAATAAAAAATGAATAATCATCATTTTGTGAGGCAGTAGTTCACCGTACACAGAAAGAGTATATTTGTTACCCATTATATGAAGGTGTGTGTATGTGTAGGTAAAACCCTTTACTTAAAAAATACAAGTATATTTATGATACTGGTTTTTTATATAATAATGAAATAAATATATTTTAGGGGGTGGGGAATAGAAATGAAACTAGAGATCTTGAGAGAAGACGTTACCTCTTTATCAGGTAACTTCTTTTGGTTTGTACCAAAAGACTTCCTTGGAAGGATTTCTTCCCAAATGTAGGATTCAAGGATGAGGGTAGGGATTTTTGGAAGTTATATGGAGATATATTCTCTAAACCTAATTGGTTTTAGAGGAGTGAGTAATGGCGATGGTTGGTGGCCTTTTATAAGGTAGGAAAAGACTCACTTGGTATTTTTGAAAAGAAGTTAGGTGTACCCACAATTTATCAAAAAAAAGTCATAAATAACAAAAAAAACTCAATAATGGAAGGTAAATTGCCAATTTATGGCCATAAAATGGGTTTTGGACAAGTTTATAGGTCATTTGGTCCCTTAAATGAATGGTTTAGTCCTTTTTTAAGATTTATTTTACCTTAAAAATTGCAATTAATTTTAATTACTTTCACTAATATTTTTGGTCAAAAAAAATTTGGTATTATTATACATTATAAATTATTATTCTTAAAAATATTTAATCTAATTTTCTAAATTCCAATAATAGAAGTTTCATAAATTAATTTAAAATTTATCCTATGGGCGGGACAATAATATGAGTTTTTAAAATAAAAACATCTGAAAGTTTTCTATATTTTTATAATTAATTTCAAAGTGAAAATGATTACAATGAAATAAATTATATTAATTTATAGAAATATTATCTAATTAAAGTTCAAAACTAATTAAATTTATAATTTATCCTTATAAATAAATTAGATGGAAATGCATTTTTGAACTAAAATTGAGTTTTTTTAAATATTCATTAAAATTGAAATATTTCAGAAAAATATCAAAAATTCACCAAAACCTAATTATTATGTTTATATTTAAAATATGAAGTTTATTTTTACATATTAAATCAATTAAAGTGTCAGAATTCAGATTTAAAATATGATCTCCATTAAAAGATAGTAAAATTATATTTATAAAAGTATAGGTTTTTATCTGTAAAATAGGGTTTGTTCTTATTTTATGCATATCAAACATAATTTATGAATATCAAAATATTTTTTTGAATATATAACATATATATTTCATTAAAATCATTCACTAATTGTAATTAACTATGTTTATTAAGACAAAACTCATTTAGAAGAATATAAATAATAATATTTCTTTTTATATCCAATTGGTTCTTATTTTCATTTCTTATTAGTTGGTAACCAATGAATTCATTTCATATTTATATAAACCAAAAAATTTCATAAGTTAGTTTATACTATTCATAACTACAGACATAATGGCTAGAATATATCATATTCTATTAAATAATAATATTTTAATAATACATTGTTATTTGGTGAAACTCTGTCCTGCGTGTAATGCAAGCTATCGAGGAAGGTCGCTCTTGCATGAAACAAAAGATAACTCAATGTTTCATTCATTAAAATATATATCATGTATTGAATATATTTAAAATAGTAAATATATAGTAGATTCTCGGAGTATTATATTCCCTTACGTTCTTAGTGATTCATGTCATGAATGTTATCGAATACAAAGTTTTATATTAGAATTTTAGGGTGTTACATCCTCCCCACCTTAATTAAATTGCATCCTCACAATTTAAACCTGACTTTGGTAATATAGGGATTGAAAATAAAATATTTTTGAAAGATTCACATCATAAAAAGATTTAATAACACATCTTCTTAATAAGATAAAAATAAAAGTACAATGGTCATGTAATTAGGTTTCATAATAAGAGAATATAGGTAGGAAATGGAAACATTTATATTGAAGAAAAAGTACAAAAAATCAATTTCACATGGAGAGTGATAGAGAACATGTTTAGATGAATGTTGTTAACCACAAAACCATAAACCATATGTGTGCATAAAGGTCATTGATATCATAAAAAATGATGATAATATGACAACATTTTGTTTCAAAACCATTTTTTTCTAGTTAAGGAATTATTTCACTGTATAAGAATATAAGTAAATATACATTTCTATAAACATAATATTTTCCTTATATGATGCCTTTTACTCTTTCCACTCAATCTCTTAGCATATTATGAATCATACGGTGAAGTAATACATTAACCTCTAAAATATCATACAATGATAATCTTAAACCATTTTATAAATTGTTAACTTTTCCAATAGATTATGATCCAATCACTTCTGAAGTAAAGTCACAGAATTTCAAAAAATGAACTTATCATTATCATTTAATCAACATAAAGAAAATCTAAATTTTCAAATTCCAAACATGTTAATAACTTTATCATGTATCCTCTTGAAATATGGTAATAACTCAAATCATCATAAAAACTCATTGAAAACATGCATTCTTCCTTATTTATTAAGTAAGACATGGGTTATTGGATATATTCTTTTAATTAAAAAGTGTTGTAAAATCCATCCATAATAGCATAGATCACTTATCGACAAGTCACTAATCAATTCCAAGGTAGTAAAAACTTTTCCAAATTAATTATTTATTTATCATTATCTCCATATTAAGAATATATTAAGTGTTGTATTTCCCTAAATCACGTGTTTTTAGAAAAGTTTAACATTCTACTGAATCACTTTTCATGGTACCATTCAGAATTAGATCTCAAATCCTTAACAAAAATTATTACTTCACAATCCTCATATATTCCATAGTTCTTATAACCAGTACATTTGTGATAAAATATTAAATGAAACAATTTTTGAATAGGCATATTAATCATTCCTCTTCATCTATGGAAGTATCATAACTTGATCATTATCCAATACCATTATTTGGGGAATATTCCTTTGATGCTTGGGACATTGATTCACATAGTTTCTCATTTCATTACAGTTGAATCATTGTATATTTGAAACCTTTTTCTTACCCTTGAAATCACAAAATTGGTGTCCTTTTTCTCAAAACTTATAAAAAAATCTCATTCCCTTAAAAAAAGTACCAAAGTGTTTCTTTCCACAATTATTAAATTTTAGAAAATCCTTCCTTCCCTTCATCTTCTTTGACTAGTTTTCTTTTTCATGGTGCTCAGATGGCCTCTTCTTATCTTGGTTTCCTTCTAATATATAGGATTTGGATAATTATTTACCTATCTCATTATCACATGATATTATTTCCTCATATTATGAGAATACTTAGGATATTATTTAAATTTTAAATGGTGTATTGATACCATGAATGATGTTATAATTATTACTCTTTAGATCATGTGAATTAGTGGAGTTCACATTCTTTCTAATAGGCACCATTTTTAATCAATGACATACACTAGATTAAATAATAATATAATGTATCATCCCAAAACTAGTGGAACACTTAACATAAATTGGAAATTTTATACATAGCTAGTCTTAAAAATATAAACATGGTTTCTTTGGGGATATCTTTACTTTCAAGTCCTTTATAATGGTTTGTAAAGAAAATGTGAATTATCCTAATCAATTTACCTGAGAGTGTCAAACCAGGTATACAATAAGGAATGTTATTATGTACCAAGTTACAACTATTCAGGACCATAACACCTTGTCGAAGTTGTTACCCCTAGGTACAATTGTTCCAGAACCATGTCCAGCTATAGTATCCGGAAAATAATGTATTGTTAGGAATACCCACATGATCTCTTGCTTACCAAAATTCTAGAATGTTCATATATACTTATCCTCAATTTCTATCTAGGGCTGTGGTCCCCAATCTAGTTTTTCTAAATAAAGTTTCCAAGGTTTATACTAAACTTCTTTTGATACCAATTATAACGCCTTAACCCTAAAAGCATGGAGTTAGTTAATTATTTTATTACATTGGCGTGATTAAAAGGAATCAAATTCAGAAGGACCGAACAATTTAGTAGTCTTAGAAATTCATATTACATACATGATACCCATAATATATTATAAAATAGAAAATACAAATATGATACATAATAAAATTAAATAAACTACATTCTTGAATTATTATTCAAATATTTATTCTTCATAACCTAGTGAAAGAAAACATAATAAGGATTTTCTCAAATTCTTAGTAAGGGTAAATAAAGAAAAATCAATAATGAATCAATGAGAATAAATTAACATGTCAAGGTAAGTAACTTATAACACATTCCATTCAAATAACTAGATAATTAAAATTCAATATGGTAAGGTAATAAATTGAAACACATACCATTTAATCAATGAATTGATAATTATATATATCCATAGATATGTCGATGCAAAATCTCATGGATGAATAATAACTATAACTAAATGAGGGAAATTATTAATTATTGGACACCATGTTTCCCAGGTACATGGAAACATTAATTTCAATACCTTTCACAAGAATGTTTAGCTAGTGGGTAAAAACCCATCAATTTTTTCCAACTATTTCATCTCGTGAGACTACTGATGCATCAAGGGGATTTCATTAACCAATCCCCAACCCATAGGGCTTACCTTAAATGGTCCCCAACCTGTGTATTGAATGTCAAAAGCATTACTCATATATCAAATAAATAATTCTCCTTATCAAATATCCATGTTGAATAAATAATACGGATTTATCAATAATACCTCAAAGGAGGATAAGTAAGAACAAAGGTTGTTTACATTAAAACATTCTTGATGAAAAATAATATTTAAACATTCTAATATGTCGCATACCACATTGAAATATTATATCATAATTCCAAGTGAATTAAATGAAACTTATAATATCATTATAATAATTAAATTAATGATATTATAGGTCAAATGGTAGTATATACACCAAATAAAAGTGAATTCATGCATAACAAAAATAAGTCTCAATGGAAAGTAAATTGAGACAAAATCTCTTACCTTAAACTTTATTTTGTTGTGTGGTATTTATCCTAATTTATATTATTTTAAAATATTTTAATAACTTATATTAGAACCATAATCATTTTTATAATATCATATATTAATTCCTTATAATATTTTATTAACCCTTTTTTAACACTCTTTCATTATTTTAACCTTTTCGAGTGAGAATTGCCTTGTTTTTTCAGGTATGTTTTGACTTCTCATTTGTTGTTCCTATAAATTAGATCATGATTTTATCATATACAGAATATAAAACATGAATTAATTATCATATATATTCATTATATATTTATTTACATTAGTCCATTATATTTGGAGATTAGAAATGAAGTGCACTATTCATAGAGACGGTAGGTCGTACGTACACATGGACACTACTTTCATTTCATTGTTGTATTAAAAGAATTAAAATTAAATGAAACATATGTATATTATAATTAAGTTATAATTTATATGTTATATATGTTACACAGGTTTATTAAAACCATAATTTATACATTTTTCGTATGGAATGATTGAGTCATATTGCTTTGAAGGTGTGGTAGTCCACACTTCCTCAAGCAAAAATATCATATTTACAAAAGATGGAAAGAATAAAGGTATGTTTAAAATAAGAATTAAAGAATAATAAATACATTATAAATATAATATATAAAATATAAAAACATATTTTTTTCATAATGGCCACCATGAGAGGTGGTAAATGAAAAATGAACAATCATCATTTCGTGAGGCAGTAGTTCTCCGTACACCGAAAGAGTATGTTAGTTATCCATTAGATGGAGGTGTGTGTAAGTGTAGGTTAAATAATTTACATAAAAAAAATCCTAGTATATTTATTATACTGGTGTTATTATATAATCATGTAATAAATAGATTTTAGGAGTGGATAATGGAAATAAAACTAGAGTGCTCGAGAGAAGACGTTACCTCTTAATCGGGTAACTTCTTTTGGTTTGTACCAAAAGGAATAATTGGAAGTATTTATGCACAAAGGTAGGATTAAAGGTTTATGGGAGGGATTTTTGGAAGCTATATGGGAATATATTGTATTATACTAAGTGTTTTGAGAGGTGTGATGAATAAGGATATGTGGTGGCCTTTTACAATGGAGGAAAATGACTCACTTGGTATTTTTGAAAAGAAGTTAGGTGTACCCACATTTTGACCTAAGAAAAGTCTTAAAAAAACAAACAAAACTCAATAATTTAAGTTTAATGGAGTAATTATGGCCATTAAATGGATTTTTTACATGTTTCTAGGTCATTTGGTTCCTTAAATTAATGGTTTAGTCATTTATTAAGCTTTATTTTACCGTAATAATTATAATCAATTTTAATTAATTTCACTAATAATTTTGGTCAAAAATAGAATGTAAAGACCCGCAAATTCCAAGGAAATTTTTTTCTTAATTTTCTTTGGAATTTTACAAGAGCGCAGCTTCAGACGGCACCTGATTCCGAGGCCCGGTGTGCCCGGAATCAATTTCCGAAGTTTGGCTCGGGTACGTTCAGTGAACGGACGAGCGGGTTTTTCTATCTTTTGAACCGGTGCCCGGAATCAAATTCTGAGGGCACCGATGAGATCGCAGCGCCGGTATTTGCTTAGAAACGCCTCTTCCGGAGTTGCGTTTGCTCAGACGTGGTTTTTAAATTTTGCGGCTTTAAGTCAGAAATAAAATAAAGTTTGTGCGACAACTTTATTCTATTTCACTTAAGCTGCTTGGAAGCCACTTGAAGCCACTTAAAGACGGCTTGAACTGAGTTGAACTGGATAGGATGCTATCCGGAAATATCCTACCCCCTTGGTAGGATATTTGTGAGGTGGGTCCCGCACGAGCCCCGCCGTTTCTTTCGCTAAGTAACGCACCCGCAAAAACCCGTCAAAGTAACTGAAAAGTCAACCGACGCGTTTTCTTTAATTCTTAACAGACCATTTAATTGGGTGGTTTATTTCGTGAATTAAATGGGCTGTTTCTTTCGTGAATTAAATGGGCTGTTTCGCTCGTTGAATTAATTCAACGAACTGATGGGTCGTTACTTACGCTTTTGCGTTTGTTGGCATGTTTATAAAATAAGACCAACCTAAAAATCCTTTGAAAGGATTTGAGAGGATCTTTGTTTCTTCATCTCCCCGCGAAGAACGCGAAGAACGCGAAGAACGCGAAGAACGCGAAGAACGCGAAGAACACCGGCGACCGGAATTCGATGACGCACACCGAGATCTGCGACGTCGACGAGCTCTACCCGCGACGTTCTTCGGCGACGCCTCTTCTTCCGCGGCCGATCCCCGTTCGGCAACTAAGGTGAGAATCGGATCGTTTAAATTCTCCTTTTTTAAATTTCATGACAACGGATTTAATTAATTAAATCCGTTTGTTCTTGATCCGGAGATTGGCGACGCGACGCCGGGTACCGCGACGACGCGACGATCTCCTTCTTCCGCGACGAGCGATTCCGCGACGACCTCTCGTCCGACGACGACGACAAGGTAAGGGATGTTGGAATATTTTATCTTATTTCCCCGTGTTTATTCTTTTAAAGTGAAGAACATGATCTCCGACAATTTTAATTTATTTAAAATTGTTGTTGATTATTCCTCCCGTGGTTTATGACTAACGCGGAGGGTGCGGGTCTAACGAACAAGACCCGGCAACCCTCCGCCGATCTCTTTTGTTGTGCGGATATGGCGGACGACGACGAACCGCGCGGCAGGGGCGATCTGTTGATCCCGCAGTGAAGATCGGCCCCCGGGAGGAGCATCGGCGCAGACGGGAGGTAAAACGGGCCACCGGAGCAACTCCGGCGGCCCGCGGAAGGTGGTGGCGGCGCGGGTCGCCGGCGCGGCGGCGGCGAACCGCCGGACCGCGTCCGCGGTCCGGCCACCCAGCACGCGGCCCGCGCAGGCCGCGTTTCTCCAAAGCCACGGGTCAAACCCGCGGCGGCTCACTCGGCCGCTCGGTCGAAGCCGAGCCGGCCGGTCCGGTCGGCCGGGCCGCGCCCAGGCCGGACCGGACCCGGCCTAGCCGGGTCGGGCCGGGTCGGGCCGACCCGGTTCGGCCGACCCAGGGGGGGTTCGGGCCGGGTCGCCCCGGGCCCAGAACCCCCGTTTTCGGGCCTCTTCGGTATTTTTCCCATATCTTGGGCCTGGGACCTCCGATTGACGAACCGTCAGCGGCTACGCGATCCTTGGATCGATACGGTCGTTTCGGTATATTATACTCAAGGTTTCGGAAGACTTTGGGTTCGTCCGGGTTGGTTCGTACACGAAACCAACCGGGCCCTCGGAGCGGAAACGCTCATAACTTGAGCTACGGACGTCCGATCGACGTACCGTCAGCTGTGGTAGTTTCCTCTAAGTGAGACGGAACTTTTGGCATACTCCGCCCGAGGATCGGACACAGGCGGAGTACGGTCGGGTTGGTTTTGCCCTAAAAACCAACCGGGCCCCTGGGACGAAAATGCCAATAACTCTTAGACTGGGCGTCCGATTGACGCGCCGTCTGTTGCGTTGAGATCCTGTTGTCGATACGGAACTTTTGGATACATCAACTTCGGACTACGTGTCAGTTGATGTATCAGCCTCTCGGCTCGTGGAGCGGACCCTCCTAAACGAGCTCGCTATGTGCGGGAACCCTAGCGCTGGTTGTGACTTCGACGACAGAGCAGAGATCCTCCGTGGACTGCGACGACGGCAGAGCAGAGATCCTCAGTGGACTGCGACGACGGCAGAGCAGAGATCCTTCGTGGACTGCGGCGACGACTGTGCAGAGATCCTCAGTGGACTGCGTCGACTACTGCACTCAGCGATCCTACGTGGATCAGTGCTACAGGTTCTGTGTGAGCCCGATCCTATGTGGGTCCTTACTACCGGTTCTGTGTGAGCCACTGCCTACAGGTTCTGTGTGAGCCCGATCCTGAGTGGGTCTTTTGCGGGGGTTAGTACCTATCGATCCTTCGTGGGTCCGGCGACTTAGATGGATCAGTGATCATCTTTGACGTCATCTGAAAAAGTATACCTGGTTGAGCTGAATCGTATGTTACTCTCCTTTGTGGATTGTGTTGAACTATCCTATGTGGATTTTACTGTTTACTCTCCTTGTGGATTTGAGTCTTGCTTTCCTTTGTGGATTGAGTTGTTCTTGAGCTTGTGAGCAGAGCTGGAATTGGGGACTTAGGTATATGTATGGGCATATACCTAAGTCGAGTCAGATGTTACTTCGTGATTGCATCTTTCTTTTGTGCTATATCCTTTGTGGATTTCGGGAGACCTTCGGGGGTCTCGGGGTCCTTACTGAGTAGCTTATACTCACCCCTGCACGGGCTATGCCCGCACCTTGTTGTGTTGGATGCAGACGACGGACAGCGCTGATCACGGTTGGGGCGTGGAGCAGGACGGCACCTGGAGGTGGACCACTGGGCGGGACGTGCTCGGAGCGGACGTGGGACCCGAGGAGCCTGGAGGCTATCTGTACCCACCCTTCAGGTGGGATTGCCAGTGGACGACACGAGGCCGCCGTCTTTTCTTCAGTTGTACTTTACAGTTGGGCTTGTATTTCCGGCCCCCTTTACTTTTCTGCACTTTACTTTCCGCTTGCTGACTCTGTGTGGTTGTCACTTATAAAGGCAATGCCTTCCCTGTTTACTGGTATTTTTACGCCTTGGTGCTAGTCGCCATCCCCTGGCCTATGGAAGGCGGGCTTGGGGTAGTCACGGCACGGGCCCCGAGGTCGGGTCGTGACATAGAGTTTATATTATTAGACATTATAAATTATGATTATTAAAAATATGGAATCCATTTTTATAAATTAAAATCGTACAAGTGGAAGAAATTAATTTAAAATTCATCATGTGGGTGGGACGACAATGCGGGTTATTAAAGTAAAAATGTCTGAATGTTTACTATGTTTTCATAACTAATTCCAAAGTGAAAAAGATTCCAATAAAATAAATTATATTAATTTATAAAAATATTATATAATTAAACTTTGAAACTAATAAAAATTATAATTTATTCTTATAAATAAATTAAATGAAAAAACAGTTTTGAACTAAAATTCAATATTTTTAACTATTCATTAAAAAATGAAATGTTTTAGAAAAATATAAAAAATTAATCCTAACCTAATTATTATGTTTTAATTTCAAATATGAAGTTTATTTTTACATATTAAATTTATTAATGTGTCAAAATTCATATTTAAAATTGGTTCTCCATTAAAAGGTAGTAAAATTGCCTTTATAAAAATATAGATTTTTATGTGTAAAATAGGGTTTGTTCTTGTATTATGCATATAAAACATAATAGATGAATATAAAAAATATTTTATTGAATATATAACATATATATTTCATTAAAATCATTCACTAATTGTAATTAACAATGTTTATTAAGATAAAACTCCTTTAAAAGCATATAAATAATAATATTTCTTTTTATATCTAATTGGTTCTTATTTTCGTTTGTAATTAGTTGGTAACCAATGAATTTATTTTATATTTATATAAACCATAAATCTTAATAATTTAGTTAATATTATTCATAATTGCTAACATAACAGCTAGGATTTATCATATTATATTAAATAATAATATTTTAATAATACATTGTTATTTAGTGAAACTGGGTCTTGCGTGTAATACAAGATATCGAGGAAGGTCGATATTGTGTGCAACACAAGCTAACTAAGTGTTGCGTTAATGACAAGATATATCATTTATTTAATATATTTACAATTTTAAATATATAATAGAGTCTTGGGATATTATATTCCCTTACGCGCTTGGTGATGCATGCCATGTCCACTATCGGATACAAAGTTGTACATTAGAATTTCACGGTGTTACAAACTTAAAATCAGATTTTCCCCAAAAATAATAAAAATATTATTATCATATATCAAATATAAAAATACCATTATCATTATTAAAAGCTTAATGAAAACATACATTCTTAAAAATCTCTAAATAATGAATACTGCAATATAATCCTTATATATCTTATGATTCCTATTAAAGAAAAAAAATGATTTAATTATTCCACTTATACTGTAGTAACAATATATGCTTGACCTTGATCCCTTTTCTTTTTCCGAGGTATATTTCCTTGACGCTAGGGGAATTCATTTGAATAATTTCCCATCTCCTTACAATTGTAGCATTGAACATTAGTATATTATTTATTTCCATTAAAATCATGATCATGATGTCCTTTATCACCACACTTGAGCAAACTCTTTTTACTTTTAAGAATGTACAAGGGTTTTTCCTTCCAAAGGTATCATATGTTGGAAAATAATTCATTCTCTTGTTTTCTTTATCCATAATTTCATAGTTTTAATATTATTCTTGTTCTTCCATCCAAATCCATACTACTTAGAGATTTCATTCATTCTCTCATTATCACAAGATAACATTGTCTCATATGATGAGAATTTTTTCAATAATATTTCCCTTTAAATACTAGATTAAAACTATCTAAGAAATGATAATTCTTACTCTTTGGATTATGTATATTTCAGTAGTTCCCATTCCTTCTATTGGGATCATTTTCTAAAGGATGGAATACACTAGATTAGATCATAATGTTTTAAAAAATAATGTATAATCTCATAACTAGTGAATCACATAACCTAAATTGAAAATTTAGGTATAAATAATCTCTAAATAATAAGATAAGTTTATTTTGATGTATTTCAAAATATTATCATAGGGTTTCACTATCTAATATATGTTTTTATAAATATAGTTCCCAAGGTTTCTATTAAACATGCTCTGATATGAACTGTAATGACCCCACACCATGTATCCTGAAGATAATGCCTTACTTTATAACATTGGAATAAGATATAAAGAATCACATCCTAAAGAACTGAATATTTTTGTAGTCTAGTTAGACTAGATACATAATTGAAATCTACCTTACATTTTAAAACATAAAATACAAAAATATATTCATTGATTCTACTATTATTCCCAATTGGTGTAAACACGCATATCACTCATAATATACTTCTTGGGATCCTAGGGAAATTTTGAAATTTATGAAACAAGTGAGCTCAAATTCTTAGTAAGGGTATGCGTATAGAGGAAGCTATGAGTAAATATGTCATAAATAACATGGAAAGGTAAATAACTAAAAAAATACATTTAAATAAATACATTATCTAGGAAACCTAAACATGGATATTATAGTAGTATAATAATCACATGTAATATCAATAACTATTCCCATAATGATGGAATACATAATGCATGACATTTGAAACATATAGTCGGGCCTTGGCCAAAACATCTGAAAAATCGGTAAGTCCTAGACCAAATCCATATATGGTTTGTCTCATGAGACATACCTATGAATATAGGGGATATAGAAGGACTTTCCCATCACTTACTAAGTCTACTTATTTCCTCGTATGAATGGGGTGAATCAAAAACAACATAAACATTCATATTGAAAAACTAGTATACAAAATGTGAATATTTTAACCATAAACCATGAATGGTATAAAAATAGCATATCGAAAGTCAAAATGATCATAAACCATTCAATAAAATCTATTATATGATATTATAAGAGATAAACCTCAATCATTCATAAGATCTAACAATGGTTATTAACATAGATGAAATACTCTAATAAAATCATAGAAAAAAATATTGGGGGAAACTATTGTTAAACCCATATGAGAAAAAACTGTATAAAAATACCCATTTATTTTAAAAATAAAAAAAATAATCACCAAATATCCCAAAAATAAGGTAGTATGGTTTTCCATTTAAGAAAAAAATTAATCCTACAATGGAATCTAGAAATTAAATAATAGTCACAGTGGTGGGAAAGTTGTTGTTATGGTGTACGTTAAAAAATAGAAAATTATTTTTGTCATTTGTCAAAACATTCTGTATAAAAAATGTAAAAAAATAAATTTAAAAAAAATAAATTTAAAAATAAACATAAAATTTCCTTTATAATCATTTTATATCCATATAAATAATATCAAGAAAATTGATATGGAGAATTTTTTTGAATATAAATCATTAAACATTCAATGTGTTCCATACCACTTTTTACATTTAAATCACAATCCTCATGAGATAATTACATTTAAAAAAACCTTAAATAACCTGATAATAAATAAATAAATGATATTATAAGTCAAATGGGGTCATATATACACCTCATAAAATAAGGTGGGTGTATAAAATCAAAACATGCCTCACAAAAGGAGATTGAGACGAAGTCCCTTACCTTACACTTACTTTAGTAGAATGTGATTTAAAATCATGTATAATGGTTTTAATAATGTTATTAAATTATATAATAACATTATTAATATTTATTATATCATATATTATCTTTATATATTACATTATCACCCATTTTTTGATAATATTTCTTTATTACCCTTGTTTTGGGTGTTAATTGCTTCATTTCCTTGTGCATATTTTTTCATGTATTTCCTGTTTCATATGCATAAGATATATTTAATTCATCTCCATAATGATATTAAGTTCATAGATATTATATTTATTCATTATATACATTTTTATAATCATTCTTTAATGGTTATCATTGAATATGAATCACATCATGTCGTAGAGATGGTAAGTCATACGTACGCACGAGCGGTGATATAATTCTATTAATGGTTAAAGGGTAAGGATATTTATAGTATATTAATTTTACAGAATAAATATTATATAATTATCATCATATATATCCATTATTTCTATCATTATACCCATCCATGTAAAGTGGCGAAAAAAACATATTATACTACACCGTAGAGACGGTAAGTCATACGTACGCACACACGGTGCTTTGATTTTTTATAGGATGGAATATGGTTATCCCATAATCATAATAAAATATAAGAATATATATTATACTTTATTTGTTACTCTATCATTGAAATAAAATATGGATAGGAAGTATAAGAGGAAATGAACTTGGATGAGTTGGTAAAAATGATTACCTCTTCTATGAAGGACTTCCTTTAGATCCCCTTTTAAGGGATCTATAGTTGATGTTTTTGGAATAAAAGGATCGCCAAAAAATGTATAAGGATGTTGGGAGTTTAAATGGTAAGTTTTTTTTCAATCTATAAGTCTCAATTTGGTTTGAGGAAGTGAAGAAGGAGGTGCCCTTTTATATTTTAGGTGAGGGTCACTTTTGGAAACTCTAAAAATATTAAATTAATATAAATTAATTTTCAGTTTTAAATGGATAAAAAGTGATTAATTTAGAATATAATATTATTATGGGTGTAAATAATCCTAACCAATAATTTTTAGATATGTTGAGGTTATATTGTTACCCTTGTCTTTTGGATTTAAAACTTATTTAATCCCTTTAAATCTTACCACGACAACATGTGTTTTACTCTTTAAGGTTTAATATAGTTACTATAATATGAAAAAAGGACCATAAATGGATCATTTATTAAATTTAAAAATTATACCAAACATTTTCTAGAATTTGAAATTTTTATGAATTTTATATCATTTAATAAATTATAATTTATTTTAAAATATCATTAATGTCAATTTTGATACTATTTTTTCTTTACTTTTTAAAAATATCATAACAGCATGATATCATAGAACCAAAACCATTAATACATCAGTAATATTTCTATATAATCTATAAATTTTTTTTATTATATTAATTATATCATATTATATTTATTTTAATATTTTCAATAACATCTATTTGATATGTCCATTAATTAAATAATTAAGGCATCATCATTGTGCATGCCATTAATTTAAATATTTCTTCCATAAAAATTAAATTAAATTATCATTATGAATATAAAAATTTTATATTTCAAGTTAATATTTATATTCAAATATAAATTCTTAATAAAACATATTAAAAAATTAATACTTATTAAAAACATGAGTATGTCGTAGTTGACTTTCCTTAAAATAAAATACTATAAAAGGATTAAAGTCATCAATGTGGCTCTAGGTGGCCAAAAAATCATCCCCAGGATGATGTTGGCCGACAATAAATTATTCAATAAGATTAAGATAATTTTTAGGGAAATTTTAAAATACTTATAAAATTATTTTACCCTTAATTACCCAATTTACCCTTAACCATGGTAATTAAAAAAATACTAAATGTATTATTCATATTTTCCAAAAATAAAAGGGACCTATTTAATAAATTTGGAAGTTATTATTCCAAATAAGGAATCTATTTTTCAAAATTCAAAAGACCAAATAGGTTAAAATTAATTTAAAATTAATCCAAGTGAGGGAACGAGAAAACATGTTTTTAAAGTGAAAACGTTCAAAAGATTGAAACGTTTTTATATCCAAATTAAATGTAATATTTATTAAAATTACATATATTATATTAAATAATAAAAATTATCTTATTATACTTTAAAACCAAATAAAAATATAATTTAACACTATAAATTATTTAGATGAAAATTTTGTTTACAATTAAAATGAAATATTTTATCACTATTCATCAAAACATGAAACTTATCAAAAAAACCAAATATTTAAGCACAATAAATTTTTATATTCCTCTTTAAAATAAGAAGTTTATTTTTTAAAATATAATTTATAAAATTGTGAAAACTAGATTTAAAACAAGTGTGTCATCAAAAGGTGGTAAAATTGCCTTTTTATAAAATACATATTTTATGCGTAAAATTGGATTTTTTGTTATATCTTGTCTACAAAACATAGAGGTTGAATTTTAAATAATATATTAAAAATATTATATATATATTTATTTAATATTATCTGAAAACTGTGTGTGTTTTTTATTGCTATAAAACACACTTTTTCATATTTAAATACTTTTTACAAAAACATTTTCTATATTAAATTGGTTTTTATATTTATTTATAATTAATTGGTAACCAATGAATTAAATAATATATTTTACTAAGTTAGTTAATCTTATTAATAAACACCAATTTAATAGCTAAGAGATAATTTCATTTTAGGTAAAAATATTAATAGTTTATCATGGTTCATTTATGCTTGGTGTTGCATGAAACCTAAGCTATAAAAGATATTGAATTTAAAAATATAAATAAAATAAAGTCTTAGGGTGTTAAATTTAGTGAAGATATAATTAACTTAAATGTGTGTACAAATCTAATACAATAATTATTTAATTAATGAAAAAAAATGATATTAAAAATATTAAAATAAATATAATTTTACATATATAATGTCATCCATGAATTTTATGGATTAACTTGACATATTATGGATGTGTTAAAATACTTTTTTTAAGTTATATAGTGTAGTGATTTTTTTAAAAGTCAAAGTAATGAATATTTTCAAAATTGGTATTAATGATACTTTAAAGTAAATAATGTTTTATTAGATGAATATAAATTCCTAAAAATATTAAATTAGGCCAAATAATTGGTATAATGCTTAATATTTCCTAAATGGTCTATTTATGAATCTATTTACATTTTATAGTAACTATATTAATCCTTAAAGTGTAAAATTTATGTTTCCATTGTAAGAATTATTAGGGTTAAATAATGGTTAAAACTAAATGATAATGATAATGATGTGACCTAAATTTGTAAAAATAAATCATTGGATGAGAGGATTTCAACCCATTATCATATTATATTATAAATAACTAACTTTGGATCCACTTTTTATTGAATATTAATTTATATTAATTTAATATTTTGAGAGTTTCCTAAAGTTTCTATCGCCTTAATTATAAAATGGCACCTCCTCTCTCATTTCTTCACACCACATTGAGCCTTATAGATTTAAAACCCCCTAAGAATTACTCTTCCTAAAATCCTAAACTAAGTTTTGGTGGTCACATTATTTTAATAAGACCATCCCTATATCCCTTAAGAAGAGATCTAAAGGAAGTCCTCTAAATAAGAGGTAATCATTTTTACCAACTCATTCAAGTTCATTTCTTCTTCTACTTCCTCTTCATGTGTTGTTTATATGATAAATTAATTACTCTAGTATCATATATATGTTGATATTTTATTATTATTTTTATACATCCATATTCCACATTTTATCTATCCTATTAAAAAATAAAGCATTGTGCAAGTGTACGTATGACTAACCGTCTCCACACAATGGTGTAATTTATTTTTTATCACTATTTTAATAGGATGTATATAATGACAGAAACAATGGATATACATAATAATTATAACATGAAATTGATTCTATAAAATAAATATACCATCCACTTCTATACCCTTTCAACCATATAGAAATGATATCATCACTTGTGCGTACGTATGACTTACCGTCTCCATGAAGCAATGCGATTCATAATCTATGTACAACATATGAGAATGGTTATAATAAGAATTTTATTTTCAAATATTATATTTGTTAAATTAATATTCTAGAGATGATCTGTATTATATTAAAGAGAACTGAGAATTTCAATAAAAACAAGCATGGGAAAACATGGCTATTAACGATTGAAATTACGAAATAAATAAAATATTATTAATAAATGAGTGGAAAAATTTTATAAGGGGATAATATATGATATCATAAATATTAATAAAATTTATTACAAGTTAATAATATGTTTAAAACCACTATATAGGAGGTTTGGGAACATATGAAGGAAATCAGACCGATGGTAAGGGTTATTTCACAATCACATCATTATTCAGGATTGTTTCTATTTAAGTCTCTATTGGGGAATATTTTAATTCTATTTCCATGTTTTATAAATATGTTTTCAAAATAGATTTAACTATTATTATATAAACTTCTAAAGTATTTTTATAATCCATGTTTGAGTTTTTATAAAACAATTTAAAAGGAATATTTTTTTCATTTTCCAAACAAGGTACATTATGAATTTTCTGACAAAAATATGGAAGGAATGTTTTTTAAACTTATGCATCAAGGGAGAAAATTCCCATATTCATGATAACTTAATGTTTTGAATCTTATTTTAAAAAATTTCAATGTTGTTTCAATGAAAATTATTTCTTTTATAATTTCTCAGCTTTTTAAATAAATGATTTCAAAAAAAAAGAGTAGTTTCTATAAAAAATTATTAATGATTTTATTATATTATTTTCATTAATTTCAACACACATTGTTGAATATTATAATTAATTGAATTTTATCTCTTATGATATCATCTACCATATTTTATTGAATGGTTTATTATCAGCTTGATTGTGGATGTCCTAGTTTGTTACGATTCATTGTTTATGGTTAATGTATTCTCATTTGGTATGATAGTTTTTAATATGAATGTTTATGTTGTTTCAAACCTTTTATATGATAAATGTATTATACTTAGTAAGTGATTTGTGGGGCCTTCTATATCCACTTTATGCATCGGTAGGTCTCGTGAGATAATCTAGTTTGGTTATTGGACATGGCCTTACTCATTTATGTATGGTTTCTCATTTGAATCCTTGACAATCGGATTATGATGTCCAACATTGTGCATCCCATCATCAGGAGATTATTTATTGATTCCCATGTGATTATATTATTAGTTTTGGTATCCATTTATATGTTTTAGCTCATTTTATTATGAAATTATTTGACTGACATTATTTCCTACCATATTATGCTTAATTTATTTATTTAATGGAAAGTATATAAGTTATTTAATTTTCTATATTTTTTATATTTAATTATGATATATTCCACTTAATTAATATCCTCACTTAGCACTTGAGCTCACCCCTTTAATATGTTTCATTTTTATCTGGGATTCCTAGTTGTATGTTATGATTAATATGCCAGGAAAAGATAAGAGAATAATAGTGTTTTCAATGGAGTTACTATTTTTTATGTTATATTTTAGTTCTAATGTAAGATTCAAGTATGCATAGAGTTTTCCAAAACCACTAAACTATTAATTCCATTGGGTTGTGATCTCTTGTACCTAGTACCAATTCAATAAAGTAACCATTGACTCTAGCTACTAGGATCGTGGTATTTACATATACAAATAAACATTTTCATTAACAAAATAAGGAACTTAGTGTAGATATGGGAAATTAGTGTATCATTTTTCTAAGACATTGATAATTTTTTTTTCAACATAGAACTCTTAGGAACCATTTGTAGAGTACAAAAATATGGTGTATACATCATGTTTCATATTTCTTGTTAGTTATGAATTTTTACATAAGGAATTATTTATTTAAGTAATATAGATATACTTTAATAACTAAAATTTCATATTGTATGATATAATATCACACCCTACAGATATAAAATATATATTTAGATGTGGGGAATTAAATATCTTATTTCATTACTTCAGCCTCAAATAATTGATCATTTTATAGAGGAGGGATGGGAATCCAGATTAAGTTAGCTCTAGATGGTGAGTAGTGGATTGATCCTCCACTTATAGAATATAGATTTGATCCACCTATTGATAAAATGGTAGTCCCTATTTATAAGTAAAACATTACCCACTAGCTAAATGCACTTAATGAGTTCCAATGGTAGTGGAATTCCTTGATTTCAATGTAAGCTAAATCCATATGTAGTATAGGATGGTATTTTGTTAGTGTCTCATGTTTTCCATTTAGTAAAAAAACTCATCAAGAAGATTTTGGTATTTTAATCAATGATTATTTTGGATGTATCTTGTCATTGGTGGATGCTAACTAAACAGACTCGTGATGAGGCCACCTAACCCTGGTTAGAGTTTGGGTACTTATTCCAAGACATGTAATATTCGATGAAATTTATGATGGTATGAGTAATGAACTATCGGACCTTCAATATAGTATAATGTATATATCATGGTATTCCTCAAGATTCAATAACCTTATGATTTACTCCATAGAAATGATTCATGATGGGATTATTTGAAATCAAAAGTTCATGTGAGTCCTTCATAAATATATTCAAACTAGAACTATTCCCCTATATATCCCCAACCATGATGGAGTTCTAGAGAGTTATTTTATGATTGTGAGTTTTATTTCAAAGTAATGGCATGAAATTGGGAAAGGTTACACTCTTCCAGAGGAGGAATCATCTACAATGGACAATTGATGTTAGGTATCATGTTCTCATCATCATAGGCCTTACATTTCTGATCTTGGTTTGGGGTATTAACATTAGAGGGATTCCATAGGTGTTCCATCCAATATTGAGAAAATATTTGATATGAATAAGAAGGTTTAGGGAATATAACTTGATATTTCTTAAACATATGAGCATTAAAGAACAACCTCACTGGAATTGTGGATGGACCTACCTAATAAAGACAATATAAATATTTGAGTTCTCTAGATTGCACCACCATTTGAGATATAAAATAAACCAACCTCCGAAACCAAAAAATAGGCGAAAGGTTTTTGGATGGTTCAAAAGTCATGACACAAAGAAGCAGTGTATCTAAAATTAAGAATCCACACACCACATCCACTCACCAGCCACAAAACATTATAAACTTGAATTTAAATAACTTTTATCAGAAAAATAATTACATGGTTTTTACTATTTCCTAATCAATAATAGAAAAATAAAAATCAATTATAGAGTAGAGGGAGATTATAAATTTAATTTTACTAAATATTAACTCCAAAAAATGATAGATGAAGCATAAATGTGGAAATTTTTTATATAATTAACGTTACCATATTGCTTACATTTATAGATGAGTAAAGTGACTATAATATGGTCCTATCAATTCCACAACCATTCAATTATTGCAATGGAACACCCCTTGATCAAATAAACCACTAACAGCCTTACTAGTACATCGACTTAACTGCTAGTATTCACTAAATGTTGCATGAGTCCAAAAATAATTATCGGGTTACTCTTACATTCCAATTTGAGGACTGATTATTATTTTTGGATAATTATATTTTACTCATATGTAAGTAAAATTCCCTTCTCCAATGCATGCACTTCTTGATGATGTCATCGCCTCTAGTTCCAAACTGGGATTCTATTTTCTTCTTTCATTGTAGTTCCAAATCATGCTCCATATGTCTTTCATTTATAAAAATATATTATTTTTAAATAAATATCTTCCCATCAATCCAAAAAATAATTTAAATGATTATTATGTCAAGGATTGACCACCATGTACTCTATAATATAATTCTATTTAAAAAAAATACTCGTTCTAGATTATTTAATTTATTATATTTAGATTCCATGATATTATGATCAACAAGATATCTAATACACAATGATATGTGTAATTTTTTAAGTCCATACCAATATATAAAGTTATTAAACACATATAATGGATTTTGACTCCCAGAAACCTTCTATAGTTATTACATTTTGTATCCCACATACTTTTAGATGAAGTGGAAATTTAGCTGAATAAATTTTGACTACATGTCAAATATAATATTCTATGATATGTTAATCACACATTAGTTTCATAGAATAGTTTACCAATTTTTTACCTTCATTTCATCTCATACAGTAGTCCATTTATCCACATAAACTCCTTCTCTACTACTATAATTATGTCACAATAAACTTCATTATAAGACAATGTAACTACATATTAAAAGTGCCTTAAAAAAAGAAAAAAAATATAGTGGTTCCCTTACTTGAATCTATATCTCCCCCAATGTTAACAACTAAAAAACCTTTTAAC
Source organism: Viscum album (assembly GCA_963277665.1). Taxonomy (NCBI): domain Eukaryota; kingdom Viridiplantae; phylum Streptophyta; class Magnoliopsida; order Santalales; family Viscaceae; genus Viscum; species Viscum album. The sequence goes on along the minus strand of OY728157.1, from coordinate 34,635,480 downwards.
GGTAGATATAATTGGAAGAAAAGTCTAGGATATACTAAACCTTTAAAATACTAGAAAATTCAGTGGCTGATCCTAGTGATCCTTTCCTCTATTCACTATATACCCATTAACTATATCAACCACGTGAGTGATATCAGACCTTATAAAAATCAAGGTGTACATAATACATTTCACAAATGATCCAGACATACCCTTTTACAAGTAATTATCCTCCCCATTCATTTTAGTTTCCCACTTTGTGGTCAATTTGATGTGTTAGACTAAGAGGTGGGGTGCTTGCAGACTTCGATTTTCACATTTTGAAATGCTCCAAAACAATCCATGCATATTATAATTATAAAAGGAATCATTTTATATAAATCACATTCCTTTTAATCATTCAACCAAAACATCTCCATTATGAATCCAAGATCCTTTATTGACAATATTCTAGATAAATAAGATATTAACTCTTTTATCATTTCTAATATTTGTCTAGTTAAGAGAATTTCATTAACAAATAATATAATGATGAAGATACCTCCATTTTCATACTTAGTCTTGTAGTAATAATGATACACATTATACTAAATGAAATTATTCTCTTCCATGATAAAATAAAACAAATGGTTTAATTATCTTGGTTCCTACTTAATTCCAAACAACCTGATAAGAGTTTGCATAACAGACCATCCAGTTTTTTTAATACAAAATATTATGATTATTTCATATAGATATATTCCAAAAAATATATTTTAAGTTAATAATTCATGAAATAATTATATTCATGAAATATTTCCTACATTGAAACTAGTCTATGAACCATTAGAATAATTATGTGTTTCACAACAGGGGAGAAAATATAACTATAGTCCACTCTTTCTGATTGTTGGAAACCTTTCAAAATCATTTGTTATTTGTACTATTTATTAATATATACTACATAATTTGGATAAAAACATTTATTTTTCTATTCTATAATATATTAAATGATTTATAAATTCTCCCATGTATCATAAAAAGGAAACTAAACATTGTCTTCCATTATTTCTAACTTATAATATAATGTGTTTCCCATGTTTATTTCCTAATCTAGGATATCTTTTCCCCCATTCATAAGATATAAACAATGAATTATAGAATTAATCATTTTCACTAGTCTCCAGAGCATGGTTGACCCACTAAATACCTGAGGTTTTTCTTATTTTTGACCCTATGCTTCTAAAATATTCCATAGAGCATATGTAGTCCCCAGTGATTTAGGTAAATTGAAATCTGTTAATTTCAAAACATGATTAGTGCCTTTGATTTTTTAACATTTTTGTACCTATTAAACATTTATTCTCTAAAATAATCATATAACCACATATAATCTATTTAGTTCAACCTCATATTGCATTATTTTTTCTCCTGATAGTATCTGAAGGCTAGTTTGGAAGATAACTTTGAATATCCTAATTAAATAGGACATTCTTGACTTGAATAACCTTTCGAAGACTCTTACCCTAGATCTATAATTAATAGTTTTCATTACCATAGATAATAAATAAACATTTATACTACATATATTCTAACATATACCTTTAAATATTAGTTCCATGGGTATATGTGATTATTCCAATAAACATTTAGGTGAGTCAAATCAAATGATCCTACAAACTTGTTCTATTCTAGGAGAAGTTTCCTAATTGGTTTAGAAGGAATTTGATTCACATTATTAGCCTCGTAGTCAAAAAATATGGCCCAAAAACTCATTGGTAATTTTGAATTTTACCCTATGATCATATATGTCTCAGTAAAATATTTATTTATATTTTCCACAACTCCATTTTTATAAGGTTATTTGGGAACAATCCTCTCCATCTAGATTCATTTCATCTAATTTAATTTCTAGAAATATATTTCTCCATACTAATCAAAATTATTATACTAAAGTAATCTCATCCTCATTATAGTATCATCTTCCAACATGGATCTCTATCTATATAACTTTTTAAATATGTCATAATTCTATGTAATTAGAATATAAATAAATTAATTTTTTAATATATATAGTTAGTGATATGGTATAGTGAACCCCCTGATTGCATTTCTATGTTAGTACCCTTATATACCTATAAAACATCTCGATATTTTAATTATTTAAAAGAATTCCCAATGATGTAATGAACACCTTATTCTTCTCAAGGATGCAACACTCATATGTTCTATACTCCATAGAATAAACCTTCAACAATCCATTTATTTCCCTAGATTGTAAACCTTTCTGGCTAATATGATCATCCCACAACTTCACATTTCAAGATGTTATAGCTTCGGTAAGTAGTGAACCTTCCAATGTTATAGTTAGGTATAATATTATATATTTCACTCTTCAAATAACAACTATTTAATCAGATTTGGTCCTCTAAACACCATTTATAATGATAGTACATAGTCCTGTATCATCAAGATGACCAAAAAATATAATTTTTTTCTATAAACCATGGATGTGTCACATTTCATGAAATTACAACAAGAATACTTTATTCATTTTAACATTCACAAAACATTTTCCAACAATCATGATTGATTATATTTCCATAATGTGACCATTTCCAATGATTCCAAATACATAATTTATTATTAACCCTTTCTTGTATATTGAGTAAAATGAAGCATTGGAGTTAAGAATCCATTAATTTATCAAAATCCCAATAATTAAGATCAAAGTTTCACCTACCTATTCACCTATATAGTTTGAATGTGAAATAAAATCATGATTTACATAGATAAAATGTCTCTAGAAATATTAATTATATATGTTTCCCTTCTTTTTACAGCACCAACATACCAATTCAAAAGGACTAATCAATTTCCCTTGGAATCTATCCATTTTGTACCATTACTTCACCTTCTTATAATTTCTTCAAGTAGAGAATCCCTTTTATTCCACACTAAATGAGGTTTCCTTTTATCTTGAAACTTCCTTCATTTGATTCACTTCATTTTGAATCATATCATATATTTTCTTGAAAACTAACTCGTTCTCTTTTTTTGAATCACTTACAATAGTAACCATCACATCCCATGAATATGGATGCTATGATGGAGATATAAATTCCCAAATGAGATCTGAGAAAATCACCTTAAATAACTGCACATAAATCTATATCCCATTAAAATCATAGATAATATCATTTTTCAACCTTACAATTTACATTTTCATACCGGATAGTAGTTTTAATTAGACTAAAATTGTTCGTTGTTGAAGGATTCTCATATGTGCTCAAATTCTTCAAAATCAATTCAAGATTTTTCTTAATCTCATAGATGTTAAAGGAAATATTCTTATAAAAATCATCTTGATCACACCCAATTACCCCAATAAATCTATTCATATTATTCATTTTACATTACATTCTACTTGACACCAAACAACAAAGCCTTTAGATGTCTTTGGTTTAAGTAATTCTTATCATACATTATTTACAATTTAAAATTTATTCTATAATGAATTTGTATCCTAAAATTTACCTCATATTATGAAATAATTATAGAATATAATACTACCAATAAAATGAAAAATTTTAAACGAAAGGGGGTATATATTTTCTAGATGTAGATGTTTGATCTTCCCATTCCATGGTGAAAAAATCCGGTGCCTCTTTTTGTGTCATTTTATTAGATAAAAAATGAACCAACATATAAGAACTAAAATTAAGAGCAATGATTCTAAAACATCCAAAAATAATAATGTATTGTATCCAGAAATAGGATACCATAGACCATATCCATGTGCCATAGCAACACATTTTAAAAAAACTAGAGAGGAGTCGTGATAAAAAAATAAAATGGAACCAAGAATAATTAAATTTATATACTTAGTGAAGGTAGGAATTTATGTTTTTTTGTAAATTTTTTAATTCCAAGAGAATCAAAAAAAATTAATAGAATACTAAAAAATAAATTTAAAACTATATTTTACTAAAATTTCAAAACAAATTATAAGCTAAAAAATTTGGAATGCGACAATATAATTTATAGTGAAATTGACCCACTCTATTTTTTTATAGTTTGGAATCATAACTACATTTTGATTTTATTATTTCCATCACCATTAGATCTTTTGGAAGATCCTACCCTTGTGTAGGGAAACCAAAATAACCATTTTATCACACTAACTCAATGACTATACTGTAGTGAATATTGAATGAGTCTAAAAATAATCCCTATATTACTTTTATATAGCCATATGAAGAATCATACAAATCCATTGAGTACTCAATGATAAACTTATATAAAAAATAATGATTTATCCTACATGTATACTTATATAATGTATCATTTCCTGTAGTTCCATATAGGGAATCATTTTACTACTTTTACCCTTATTTTACTTCATGTTCCAGAATTATATCCATTCTAGAAATAGATTCTTATCCAAAAAATCACTTCTCACCAATATTATAACTCCCCAAGGTGGGAATGATTTACCCAAGAGGTCAATATGGAAGGTGAGATAGTGGTGTAGAAGTAAATAGGGGTGTTTGATGAAATTATCCACTTAAACTACATTTACCCCTAGCTACTCGACATCCAGTAAAAATTATCATAAATCATGGTCGATGGCAAATGCATGTGATGTAGTTCTTCAATTAGGTGGTTCACAGCACGGTTTGAGGTATGATTTTTTTATTATCTTTATTTTAAATCACATTAATTGATTTCAAATTAATCTATTCTTTTCTAGATATAACATTTAATTTATAATTTTATATTTTAATATCATTCCTATCCTAAACACTTTGGCTAGAGTCTTTTACTAGTGGAGGTTATCCTTTCACCTATGTCTTATACTAGTGTGATATTACTGTAAAAAAGGAGGCTTTCTTGGGATCAAATCATGATATATATGAGTCCATATGACATAATTATTTGTATATACTAGTTTCTTTGGTCTTGGATTCGATAGATTTTTATCACTGTAGGGTAATTTGACATTTTGAGGATGGGTTGAGATTCACCTTAAATGGTGAGTGGGAAATTTTAGTAGGAATAATAGGGAAAACCATATAAAATTGGTATTTAATAACCATAAATTGGATATCCTAGACTTGGGTGATATAGTGTTTATATTATAGTGATTATATGTTGTGGTGGGGGAGTATATAGATGCTTTTTTCAGAGGATGTTCATGGGTTTTCCCCTCATAGAGATGTTGATTTCAAAATTTATTTGAACCTAAACACTACACCAATTTCATATTTATCTTACTAAATGGACCCTATAGATTTTAGAGAGATGAAGTTATAGTTAAAGGACCTTTTGGAGAAATGCCTCATCAAACCTATTGTGTCCTCATTGACAGCTCCTATCTTATTCATTAATTAGGAAAATTAGAGTATAAGAATTTTTATTGGCTATTATAACTTGAATAAGATGATGGTTAATAAAAAATACATACTATCAAGTATATATGATCTCTTTTATCAGCTAAAAGGTGAAAATAGGTTATTGATGTTTGTTCTCTGGTCTGGATATCACCATATTCATGTTCATGATGTGTATATAATGAAGATAGTGTTCATGTTTTACTTTGGTCACTATGAGGTCCTCATTATGAAATTCAACATAAAAAAACCCCTATTGTGTTCATAGGAATAATGAATCATATCTTCCATCCATTACTAGACCAATTTATAGTGATTTTAATTAATTAAATCATTATTTATTTTTAGATAGAGGATGAGAATGTCGGTCATTTGAGATTCGTTATGGCTTGAAATCATGAGCACCTACCATATGGAATGATCTTGAAGTGAATATTATGGATTCTTAATTTTCATTTCTTAGGGATTTTCATCTCAAAGGTTCATTTAGAAATTGATACGATAAAGTTTGATGTTATGATCCCAAGGGGATAACCAAAATTATGTTTAAGTTAAATTGTTTCCTTGGGTTACTTGGATATTACTTTAAAATTGTGGAAGACCTTTCCTAGACTACAAATCATATGAATTATGTTACTCAAAAAGGTATATTTTTATATAATCTAAAAATTAGAATAATTAATTTGAGTATATTAAGTAGATATTATACAATGAAATAATTTTTATGTTTTATAAGGAATCATTTGAGTACATGTTGTTCTTTGATGGTTCTTAGCCTAGTCTTGGATGTGTATTAATTTAGGGGTAGGTGGTGATTTCTTATGTGTATAGGAATCCATGACACCATGAGTATAATTATATTACCTATGACTTAGTGCATACAATGGTAGTGTTTTATATAAATATATCGATACACTATCTTCTTGGTGAGTGCTTCATGGACTTCACTAGTCACAAGATACATAGTTATATCTTCTCCCATAGATACCTCATTCCAAGGTAGAGTAAATTATTTTAATTCATATACAATTATTATTTTGAGATATTATATACTCCTATAAATGGAAACAAGGTGGTTGATTACCTTATATGTAAGTCCTATGGTCATTTATTAGTAGTGGAATCTAATTAGTTTGCCTGAACATGACTAGTTTTGGTGGAACTAGGGGGGAAATTATTTATGATTAATGATTGTGACCCCACACTTCTTTACAATCTATGGTATAACTATCATTGATACATTGATTAAAAGATCATTCAAGACTAGGTATTCTTGGAAGATAAACTTTTTACTTTATATAATTTTATATATAATTTCATCCTTTTTTGGAGGTGGATAGTTGTTCCAATTAGGTTTCATGAATAGGTTTTTATAGAGCTTCCCACTTTCACATTAGTCATGTATCCATGTGTGGTGAATGTGTACTAGGATATCAAGTTCATGTTTTTGTATCTTGGAATAATGTTTAATGTTTCTAAGTTCATATAATAATATTCAATGTGTCCATAATTTAAGGATATACACCTAATCCTTAGTAATTTCAGCTAATAATATGAGGTTACCATGTGAAAGTAAGGTAATATATCTATGGATTTCATTACTAAACCTCCACATTTTGTGGAGGATCATGATATTGTAAAGAAAATATTAGATTAGTTGATCGTGTTGGCTGAATTTTCCTACATTCGGTAGTATAATTTTATTGATAGTTTAGGGATTTAGTATATGAATGATATTACATAGTTACATAGAATTACCATGAATATTATATATAACTATGATAATTGATTTATAACATAGTTATGGGTGGTATTTCTAGTGAAATCCATGAATTATTTATTTTTTAGTAAGACATATCACACCTAGAGATGTGGTCAAATAGAGAGGGTCATTCATGTTAATTGGGGTATGTTTCCATATTTTATGTTATATTATGGTAGGATTTGAGCTAATTACCTACCATTTATGGATTATGAATACAATAATAGCTAAAAAACACTATTAGAAGGGTAACATTTGAGAATTCATGCAGAAAACCTTGTAAGTAACCTATTTATTAGTCTATGATTGGAAAGTGATCCCTCATGGGGACAAACTTTGTATGAATGATAATAGAGAAGGTGTTGGTGATTCATGGGAAACAATAGAGAATATAAATCTATCATATATCCTACATGAACCTAATAAAAAGAACATTTTGCGTTTATTTTGGGACAACATGTGCTTCGTAAGGTCTTATCATGTTGTGTCATTAAAGAATCCACATATGGAAGAGAGCTATACATGAGGTTCTTTAAGACATTCAAATTTTAATAAAGGGTTAAAAATGCTTCACACCACTTTGTGTTTCCCCTGTAGTGAAACCAGGTGCACAATTTATACTATATATTACAGTTGAGGTGGTATGTGAATAATTTTTTTAACATTATCAATTATGGTGGGACAAACATAAATGATGAAACAAACCTTATGGAGTAGATAATGGTGATTTAGTATCTATAATAGAATTCCATCAGTTTATCGGTGATCCCATTGGTGTGTATCTCGTGCAGCATATAAATCATTATGAGAGATCATGGGATCAAGAGAATCAAATACATGCTTTGTACCCTCACCTCTATGACTAGGTTTTTTAGTTTGGAAAGAAAATTCTGGAAGGTTGAAAGGATAAAATGATCCAAATCATTCACCCAATACCATTGAATATTTTTAATAATAAATATTGAGAGGGTTTTGTGGTTGTTTTTTTTAAATGTCAATGATTATAAAAAATATTATGTATTTTAATCACCAGATGACCTAATTTATAGGCACTTCTCCAATGTTCAGCTTCCTCCTCCAATGGTCATATTTTTCCTTGAATCTCATAGGGACCTATATATGTGTCACTCAAACAAAAGTTAGTTAGAAACAGATTGTACAACAATGTTTCATAACTAAAACAAGGGTAAGAAAAATATATTTACTTAACCAAATCCATTTTTCAGAGTCTAAGGTAAAATAAAGTTCAGATTCTAAGCAAATAAACATTTGGATTTTATATTACAAGGATATTCAGATTCTATTTTTCAAGGAATTCGGAACCGAAATTCTATAGATTTCAGAGTCTGAATTCTAAGGAATTTGGAGTCTGAATTCTAAGGAATTTGGAGTCTGAATTATGAGGAATTCAGAGCCTAAATTATAAGGAATTTGGAACCTGAATTCTGAGGAATTTGGAACCTGAATTCTAAGGAATTCAAAACCTGAATTCTGAGGAATTCGGAACCTGAATTTCAGAGAATTCGGAATCTGAAATTTAGAGAATTTGGAATCTGAATTTCAAAAAATTTGGAATCTGAATTTCAGAGAATTAAAAATCTAAATTTCAGAGAATTAAGAGTCTAAATTTTTGAGAATTCAGAATCTAAATTTCGAAGAATTCAGAATCTGAATTTCAGAGAATTCAGAATCTGAATTTCAGAGAATTCGGAATCTGAATTTCAGAGAATTCAAAATCTAAATTTCAGAGAATTTGGAATCTGAATTTCAGAGAATTCAGATTATGAATTTCAGAATAATCTATATCCAAGTATTTATAGGATTCTGAGGTTTTAGATATGAAACTAAATTTTACACTTAGAAATAAAAATAGTTAGATTTAGAGAAACTATAACATGAACAATGAAAACAAAGGAAATTATAATATTTCCTTGGGGAAGGAAAAATTTCCTTAATAAGATAAATCTTTGGGGAAATAAAATTTTCCTTGAGATAGAGTGTTTGTGATTTTCAAAATATAAAGGAATAGAAAATTCATAAGGAAACTTTATTGACTCAACAATATTCCCCTTTTTGGGAAGCAAAAATATCCCTACTAAAAAGAATATAAGGACTTAGAACTATTATGGAATTGAAAATAAAAACTTATCTCCCTTTAATTATGAATCAAAGTAAATACGACTAACTCCCTCTTAGGCTTCGGAATCACTAAGGATTGTATTCTTGATTTCTTTAATGATATTTTTCATTTTCTTGTATTCGAAAAACTTCATTGATAAGAACTTTCCTCTAGATGAACTCCCCCTTACTTAGGGAAATCTCTTCTTTACTTTGTATTATTTTTATCATTCCTTTCTCCCCCTTTGTGATTTTCAAAAAGGAATAGAGGGAATGGAAAAAAAATAATGGTACGTGAAAAATTAGTACTAAACAACAACAAAAAATATATATAAATAACAAACAAAATTTCATTAATTTTGAAAGAATTTATACAAGTAAAATTACAAAAAAAGATGGGAATGGAAATAAATTATCCTTCTTTATCCTTCGACATAGTCTTTTTCACAATGGTTTTTATCTTCTTGAGCTCCTTGTGATATTCTTCCATACACTTGAGTAGTTGATCCTGATCTTCATTTTTCTTCTCTAAGGATTTAATTTTTTCTTCCTGAGCCTTAAGACATTCTGCTTGAGCTTTAAACACTTCTTCTTTCTTAACAAGCTTCTCTTCAATTTCAATTATGAGATCCCTTTCCCTATTCCAATTCATATCCATGGAATTAATCTTTCCATTCAGATCCTTAACTTTCTGCTTCTGAGTAGTCTATTCTAGGCTTAACTTTTCCTCAAAACTATTTGTAAGATCCTTTATCTTCCCATCTTCAGTGTCAAAATCATCCTTGACATTATCATAAAATTCATTGAAGATTATCATATCTTAGATTGTCTTCTTTGACCATCTTGTAATATTCTTGAAAGATCTTTTATGAGCCTCATAACCAATGAGGAATGTTTTGATATCTACCTCTAGTGAAACACATTTATCCATAACCATGGAAACTGAATCTGATTTCTGATTTATCGTATGCTGAAGCATCTGGAATCTTGAGTCTATTCTTGGAAAAAATGGAATAGTACCAACTTGATTTTCCAATGATTGAACAACAAAATCATGTCCAAGAGAAGATGATTCTGAATCCGAGTGTTTGGTTGGTGAGGATTCTTCTTCTATGACTTCAGCTTTCCTCTTTGATGAAGTACCAACATATTTATACTTCAACATAGATTTACAAGGTGTATATACAGCCACCTACTTCCCCTTATCAGCTCTCAGAATTATGTCTTGTGCTTTGGAAGATTCGTGTTCACTATCTGATAGCTGAACAATCTTATCTTCATCTACTTCTTCTTTCTTGGATCCAGCCTCAACATCCTCTGTCTAGATAAAATCATGATTTCTACTTTCCTCTTCAGAAAATTTATTCACCTCTTCCTAACCCTTCTCATATTTTCCTAGAGTATCAAGTTTTGAAGACTCGGCTTCAGAAGTTTGGATTGATAATTTCTCAGAAATACTTTCCTTCTCATAATAATCCTCTACTTGCCTTATTATTTCCTCAGTATCACCATTGCCTTCTTCTTCTCCTTATTCTTTAAATTCTTCTTCTTCAACAATTTCTTTTTCATGATATGATTCTGGAATCACCACTTTCTTTCCCAGAGTCACAAGAATTGATTCTATAAAAAAATATTCTGGCACTAAAATTTGTTCAGATGCTTTCTCAACATCTTTGAGAATAGATTGCACTATCTCATCCTCAGGCATCTTCTTCTTTTGTTTCTTCTTTTTTTGTTGCTTCTCAAGCTCTTCAATAGACTTTATTTTTAATGATTTTTCCTCAGCAAGGTCCAAGCCAAACTTAGGCTCCCCTTCCTTCCTATTTTTCTTATCCTCTCTCCACTTATCCACTACTTCATCAGGGTATTTTTTACTTCTTTGGATTTGGTGGTGCTGACTGAGTTTCCTTAGCTTTAGGGGTTTTTATTTTCTCTTCTGGTTCCTTATCCTTTCTCTTCCTTTCGCCTTTCTTAGAGGTGTTATACACTTTTGGCTTCTTTGAAAAAGCTTCCACTTCTTCTTTAGATAGATCATAAAATTCTCTAGATTCATTAGAGAAGCCAACCTTTGTCCTCCTTAAGGTATCATCACTTAACAACATTACCTTGTAATTTCTCGTCTTGGAACTACATGGAATTTTGAAAGATTATAAAAAAAGAACTATAATATTTGAGAGAACAGTTAGATACATAATTATTTTAGATTTCATATTCCCATTCTTGATATTCTCAATTGTAACCAAAAACATATTTAACCAAGTTTATCTTCCTGAGGTTCACCAAGAAATCCAATATATAAATATCACTCTTCTTTAGAGTATCCTTATCCCCTTTACTTTGAATTATAAAGCCTTGAATCCATAATTCACCAATTCGTAAGTTCGTAGACAGATTAAAAATCTTCGAAGTCTTCACTCCTTTCAAGATAAGGCACTCTATAGACTTTTTCTTATCAAAAGATCCTGATACATCAGGTAATTTGTGAGTATAAAATTATACTTCTCTTTTATAAGGGATTCCAATCAGACTTGCAGCCTTTCTATAAGAAAGAGAGTATTTCTTTCCATAACACTTAAAAGAAAACTTTTCTCGGCCTTCTTCCTTGAAGAAACTTGTTGCCTCATAGAATTCAATAAAAAAGTCCAGATACACTGGATCCCATGCCTTCGGTTTTGAAATACAAAGAATCTCCCAACCATTCAACTTAATATTCTTAGAAATAAAAGAATCATACTTATCATAAAACTTTAGATTGACCAACCTTTTTATGTATATTACCACTCGAATATTTCCTTAACAGATGAAATATCTTTCTAAGGAGAGGCTTTAGTAGACATTCAGAACTAGGGTAACTTTGGAGATTCAGAATGCCTTAAGTATAGAGATAGAGATTCAGCATGTGGAATCTTGAAAAACTGATGTGGGGAAATAATTGGAGGGGATTTATATAGAAAATTGAGGTGATGATTCAACTTCATTGGTTGATCCAATGGTTGAAAAAATTCTGATCAGATTTGGGGTTGAGATGATAACTGAAGAAGTATTTTGATAGGTTCAGATCTTTTGAGGTTTTTAATAAAAACATTCATATTTAAGTAAAAGTGAATTCGAAAAATTTAAAACAAAATGAAAATACCAACAAGTAAAAAGATGATTATGAAAAATTAAGAAAGAAAATATAGCTTCTGGATTTCTAAGAAGATTATTCGTAATGAGGTAAATTATTCTTGAAGAACTTTATATTCTGGAAAAATTTGATTACGAAGCATTTGATTATGAAAAATTTAGATTACGAAAAAATTTATATTATGAAAAAATTTGGAATCCAAAAAATTTTAACTATGAACATTTTGACTACGAAAAATTTTGACTATGAAAAATTTTGACTATGAAAAATTTTGACTATAAAAAAATTTGACTATGAAAAATTTTGACTAACAAGTAAATGTACTCCCCCTATAAAAAGGAGTTTCTTACTGTAAGTTTTTGTTACTAGTCATGTGCTAGGAATAACCACTATCTATGTACCAAGTATTATTGTTGGTACTATCTTTATTTTTAGGAAAATAAGAGTGTTAGACTTTTAGAACCCAAAATTTCTTGGATCCAAAAACTTTAGAAAGAAAAATTTTAGGGATACACATTTTCTTAGAAAATAAGCTTTATGAAAACCTAAAGACTAAGTTTTTTTTAAGGAACAATTTTCCACCCAATGTCCACCACACTGACATTTAGTTCAGAATGGAGCACTTGGAGGAACAAAATAAATTATTACTAAAAACTAGTTTAAAATAAGTATATCCAAAACCAGAATTATTCCTTAGAGGTCTAATTTGTGAATACATCTTATCAAAGTTTTTATTACCTAAGGTAAAGTTTTAAAAACACTTCCTCAAGGAAAATATTTCCGACTTTATTTTAATAACTAATTTTTTATCCTCAAAAACATCTGTTTTAGCACTAGAGTTATTCTCTAAAAAGTTTTTCTTAAAAATTACTTTTTCTAGATACTTAGAAAGTTTATCCTTCTCAGAATTTTCTTCCTTAAGGGTTTTTTAAATACTTTCAAAATCATAAATTTTCTTATCATGATCTTTAAAAAGATCTGATACTTATTTAGTAAGAACAAAAATTTTAGAATTTTCCTTATCAAGCTTTTTCTTGACTTTAGAATTTTCATTCTCAAGAAGCTTAGCAAACCTAGAAACTTATTCATAAGTAGGTAAAGTATTATCTTCATCAGAATAAGATTCTTCATCTGAAGATTCATAATATCTATTATCACTATAATTTTCATTTAAGTAAACATTGTTTATAGATTCAGCATTGTGTACCTTAGCCATTAGAAAATGATTTTCAATAGGTAGTCTGGATAGTAAACCAAGGTTATTCTGATCAGAAAATTCATACTCTGAGGATTCATTAGAAGAGTCTCCACCACTAGCACTCTAGGTGTCATTAGATTTCAAAAATTTCTTAGATTTAGATTTGTAGTACTTCTTTCTATTCTTCTCATAATGATTTTACTTTCTATCCTTTCTCTTAATAATGGTACAATCCAGCCTTATATTCCCTACCCTTTTGAATTCATAACAAGTACCTTCAGAGTATTTCTTGTCCTTTATTTATTTCTTACTAAATCTATACTGAAATTATTTCTTTCCAACTATCTTGTTCATCCTTTGAGAAAGATTAGCTAGCTCATTCTCAGAATGTTCAATTTCACTTGATTCAGATAAAATAGTGAATTTCTTTTACTTGGATCTTGTAACCCTTTCAGGAGTCTTGAATTTAGTTGTAGTAAAGGATACAGTTCAATTACCATTATTCTTCTTATTCAAATCAGCATCTCTTTTCATTCTTGTCTCATGTTGAAGAAGAGTTCAAAAAAGATCATCAAGATTAATCTGAGATATTTTCCTATTATCATCAATAGCTTTCCTATTATATTCCCACTCATTAGGAATGATATCAATAATATTTTACACAAGTGCCTCATCATATAAACCTTTCTTAACAATGGATTGTAAGCTGTTAACAATAGTCATGAATTTTTGTTGTACCTTGCATATTGGTTCTCTATAAGGAAATAAAAATATATGATATTCTGCTCTAATCATAGCTTTTCTGGTTTCTATCACCTTGGATGTACCAAAATGAGTAACCTCTAATTTCTCCCAAATACAATTTGCTACTTCACAAGAAGAAATATGACTATATATATTCCTGGTTATAGAACACAACAAAGTATTGAGTACCTTGTAGTTTAGTTGATATTCTAATTTTTCTTGATTAGTAAAAGTTCTGACTTCCTTATCAAGAATCTTGTAATCTTTAGTAATCATAAAAATGTTGTCCACTCTAGTATTAATAACAAAAGTCTTCATATTATCTCTCTAATATTTATAATAATTACAATAAAATATAGGTGTTCTAGTGGGATTTAGATTTTCAATCGAACCAACATTCATTCCTTCCATCTAAAAGAAACTATCTTTCCATAGAAACTTATTAATAGTAAAGTTTGTAAACAAGGATAAAAATCATAATTAAGGAAAATATAGAACAATGAAAATTGAGAAAGAAAACTTATATGTGAATATAAGTATTTTAGATACCACCTTTGATACCAATTTTAGAATCGAAATATGAATGTAAATTCTCAATATACAAGAGGGGGTGAATTTTATACTTTAAAAATTCCTTTGGAACCTTTAAAGTTGGTATAAAACTTTCGTTTTTAACCTTGAGGAGAACTATGTTTAACAAAGTTAAACAAGGTAAATTCACAAGACCACTTAGTTCTACAAACTTGCTAGGTTCCGGAAATATGGTTCCAGAAATGAAACTTAAGAAAAATTTACAAGAAAAACATTCTACCTTAAAGCATATAGAATTTTACTAATCAGAGTATACAAGTACAAGAAAGTATAAGATAGTTACACTTTACATATTAATCAAAATGCAGTGGAAAATAAACTTGAAACAATACAAGTAATAAGTATGAAATCTTTTAACCCAAAGAGAAGGGTATCCAACAACCTTGGATAAAAGTCCCTTGATTTATACTTTCAAGAAAGTCTATCTTACCCACACCAGGGTAATCCCTCGATGAGAATATCAGAGTTTGTCTTGCTATACCTACAAGCCCTCAAACTTCAAGGTAGTTGGAACCTTTGTATTCTTTATCAAGTAAGTCCTCAAACTTTAAGGTAGTCGACATCTCTATATTCCTATCCCCAAAAGTCCTCAATTGTACACATTAACAATCGAAGTCGCATAAAGAAAGCTGAACAAGATATTCATTACACACAAAGAATAAGAGTCACTCTCTCTATAAATTACTTCAGTAGCATGTAATCTCTAGATTGATTGATCTGTAATGAGCTCGTTCAAATGAGCTCTTATTTATAGGCACTTCTCCAACGGTCGGCTCCCTCCTCCAATGGTCATATTTTTCCTTGAATCTTGAAGGGACCTGTATATGTGTCACTCAAACAATGGTTAGTTAGAAAAAAAAATTGTACGACATCATTTAATAACTAAAAAAAGGGTAATAAAAATATGGTTGCTTAACCAAATCTATTTTTCATCGTCTGAGGAAAAATAATGTTCAGAGTCTAAGAAAATAAACATTCGGAGTCTATATTACATGGATATTTGGATTTTGTTTTTCTAGGAATTCGAAACATGAATTATATAGATTTTGGAGTTTTAATTCTAAGGAATTCAGAGTCTGAATTATAAGAAATTATGAGTCTGAATTCTGAGGAATTCGGAGTTTGAATTCTGAGGAATTTAGAACCTGGATTCTGAGGAATTTAGAACCTGAATTCTGAGTAATTAAGAACCTAAATTCTGAGGAATTTGGAATCTGAATTTCATAAAATTCGGAATCTGAATTTCATAGAATTCGGAATCTGAATTTCAGAGAATTTGGAATATAAATTTCATAAAATTTAGAATCTGAATTTCAGAGAATTGGTATCTGAATTTTAGAGAATTCAGAGTCTAAATTTTAGAGAATTTGGAATCTGAATTTTAGAGGATTCAGAATCTGAATTTTAGAGAATTCGAAATCTAAATTTCAAAGAATTTGGAATCTGAATTTCAGAGAATTTAGAATCTTAATTTCAGAGAATTCTGAATCTGAATTTCAGAATACTCTATATCCAAGTATTTATAAGATTCCAAGGTTTTAGATATGAAACCAAATTTTACACTTAGAAATAAAAAGATTTAGATTTAGAGAAACTATAACATGAAAAATGAAAACAAAGAAAAGGATAAAATTTCATTGGGGAAGGAAAATTTTCCTTAATAAGATAAATCTTTGGGGAAATAAAATTTTCCTTGAGATAGAGTGTTTGTGATTTTTAAAACATAAAGGAATGGAAAATTTATAAGGAAATCTTATTAACTCAATAGGGTATAAGGTTAGTTATCCTATTTCACACTCTCCTTATTATTTCTACTCTTTCTCTTATTCATCCTCTTCTTCTTTCACATCAAATCAACAAAATGTTCTTATTGATTTATTTGAAGAAATAATATCTACATATAATGATTTTATAAGGAAATACTGAGGATATTTTTATAAAAATGAAAATTTTTTAATGAAAAGGTTCTCATATCCAAAGAAAAAAAGATTTGGTTTTCAAATTAAACGATCAACCAAAATTTGAATTATTAGAATCCAAAATCAATTTTCATAATAATAGTCATTCTCATGTTAGACCTGATGATCAATATTTAGGTATGATTTTGGGTTCTCAACATCCTATAATAAATCATCAAAGTTTTATATTTTTGAATAATTATATTTATTCCAAAAAATCATACTTTTATAAAATTATTATCTCAAGATAAGTCTTGTAATTATTTTTCAAAATTTAGGCGTATTTTTATGAGTTTAGATGCAAAAATAGTATATAAAATAACCTAAATCTATTAATCTTATATCTCATTTTACTCATATAAAATCTCATCTTAAACATGTGTGGGTTTTTAAATAATAATTATCCAATATTAGTGTTCCAAAGATATTTTTAGTGTGAAAATTTTCATTAGCCAGCTTGATCAGAAAACTCACTTACTAGTTGGTTGGATCGTCCAGATAACTAGTGGGATCTATACAACAAGAAATGTATCTTCTTTTCTAATCATCCCAAAACAATTTATGTGGTGTATAAAATTATTTATAATTCTAATTAAATATATAGTTTTGTTATTTTTGTTTAAGTATATGAAAAGAGGACCATGGTAGCCTAGAATATTAATTCTATAGTGAAACAAATCATTGATAAAATCAAAGACACCCTCACTCGGAATCTCTAGTGATATGAAAGATTCATCTCATGGAAATCATTATCAATTATCAATATCAAAAGATATTATATATTTATATCTATATATATCCTATAAATTATTTCAATCCTTTTATAAATTTAAGAGGGATTAATTGAAATGGTTTTTTTCAAGAATATCATACTCTTATCATACTACATTCTACAACAGGTTTCATGCTTCAAGTGGAGAAAAGAAAGGAAGAAAGGCTTCTTGATACTTTAGTCAAAATTAAAGGTATGGAATGATTATATGAAATCTATTTAAATAAAGGGATTAATAATAAAAACTTATCAACCAGTGGGGAGGATATATAGGGGCTCAAATCAAGATATTGAAAAATTCCTTTTTCAAAATTTTCATTATCTCTCTTTTAATTTACGCATTGCATCTTCCAATATCGATACAAGTAATTTGGTATCTTTGGTATTCCTATTTCCTAATATTTATACTCACATAATTAATATTAAAATTATATTTTATAATATTTTATTAATTTTTTAATTTTATACTCTATCAATTCATCATTTCGAAATAATTTTTTGTTGAATTCATCCTTCATATTTATTTCTTTCTTTTTTCAAAGGTAATCCCCCCCACTTTCCATTTCCTTCTGACCAAAAGTTTCAATAATAAAAATGGTATATATTCTACACTGATAACTATTCTTGAATTTTGAGTCATATTTTTCTAAGAATTGTGTGTTCAACTCCTATTATCTCCACCCGAATTCTATCCATGTTATTGGTACAATGAATCTAATTTAAAATATCTAAGTGGACTAGGATATCACACTAAAAAATAGATTCTCACAGTCTTTGCCTATCAACATATACCAATATAGATATAATGACACATCCCATTGCAAAATAAGAAATAAAAACAAAATAATGATAATGAATTAATAGAATAAACGTTTTGTTAATAAGGTTTCAGGTTGTATGGAAACCTTGGGATATGAGGATAGTGAAGATCACATAGAATTTTCATGAATTGGCTATGGTGTATCATCCATATGGACATATTCCTTCCTCAGATAAGGAACCCTACATATCTTCACATATTCACAAAATTTTATTGGAAAATTATGGCGTAATAACACATCATATATCCTAAATAGTTTTTTTTATTGAGATGATCAATATATAGAAATTCCCTCCATAATAAGATGTAGATTTGGAATGAAAAAACTCACAAAAAATAAACCTTTCTAGAGAACATATATTCCTCAGGGTTTAATCTCTCCAATAGTAAGTCCAAATGAAATGAATCATAATGAAAAATAAAATATTATTTATTTGAAAACGGGATAAATAAAATATAATACATGTAATGTATATATAATAAAATTAATTGAAAATATATGAAAAAAATATTTCATAATTTTTATTATTATAATAAATTTTATTGTGTGTGATTGTATTCTTGTATCCTACATTATTGTATTTGTAAAATATTTATTAAACATTAAAAATTAATAAACCTTGAAAAAAAATAGATATAGTAAAAATATCATTCAAATTATCAAAATTGGATATATATTTTTAGCACACATAATCCTAGTATCAATAAATGAAAAAAAACATACCAAAAAATAATTTATACTATCTATATTCTTAGGCCTTACGATAGGAAACATTATATTTAGATAAATGAAAGTAACGCTGACTATTACAATACACATTAATACTTCCATTGGATAAATGAATTTTATTTATCAAACCATTTACCCAAATAACATCTTTTATTGATTTATTTAGGGTGATATATTGTTCCATGATAGTGGACAATAAAATTAGAGATTAGATGTTTAATTTCAATGAAACATGGCCATTGTAGGATAAGAATACATATTCAGTTACATGTTTCTATATATTAACATTTGTAACATATATATAAGTAAAAATATGAACAATATAATTACCAAAATAGAAAATTATTCCAAATAAAATTCATAGATAAATAGAAATAAAAACATACCTTAATATTCATTTCAATGCATGAAAATGTTATATTATTGGGTTATTCATAAACCTATTTAGTTTAAAAATAAAAATGGAAATATTTTTCCATTAATATACTAAAAAATATATAAATCTACTAACTATATTAACATAAGGAATCTTCTTCAGAAACTCTAAATCTATTTCATTATTAGGTATATGTATAATAAATAATGTATGATATTTTCTAGGGGTTATGTTAACTAGTTTCAAGTGATAAAATATTTACTTCTTTAATACTATCATTATAGATTCATGTTTCTATAGATATGTAATTTTACACTCTCTATTTTTTATAATTTCATTTCCTGAGTTTTTATTTGTTATACTGAAATAAACACATGATTCATATTTTCTTCAATCAATACTATTTTTAATCATAAAATAACAAAAACTCATATACCACTTTCATGATGAATGTATTAAACCATAATTTTTTTATAAAAAAATATATTATGATTGAAATAAATTGAAAATACTCCATGAAGAATCATGTAAATATATTTATCCAAAATTAAATGAAAAAATATATTCACATTTGGATACTCAATGTAAAAATCATAATGAGTAGTAAAATAAAGAAAAATTGAATTTTTTTAATACTTAGAATAGTCGGAAAACTTAATATAGTTGATTGCATCACATTAGAAAAATATTTTTTAAATGAAATTATATTTAAATTTATTTTATTTTAACTATTATTTATTATTATTTTTCCTTCTGAATATACCATTTCAAATTATAAATTTAGTTTTCATAGGTATATTAACAACATCCTTGTTTTCATTCCCAAGAAAATAATTCATTTCATATGTCATAATAGTAGGCCACTTCACAGATTCATTAAAATTGATGAATTTTTTAATGTTTTTTAGTTCATAACTATTAGTATAATGACCAATATTAAACACATGTTACACCACATCTTTATGATTTAACCAAGTACGATGTTTTATTTTTCTTCAGGACCTACCTAGAGTGAACTAGTAATCTATATGGCTATTTTCCTATAATGTATTTAAATCAGAGATAGAATTATACTTAGGCTAAGTCTTATCGGGAGGATTTGTGTAGATAGTCTTGAGATCATACTCATTCTAGTATTATCAGGGAACTTCAACAAATACAAGTGGGGGTGTTCTAGTGTATCCAGGAACAATTGTCTTATTCTTAATTAATGAATAATTTTAGAAATCTATATCACAAAATGCAATGAATTTTGGAAGATTTTTTTTATCTATCGATAACCTATAACCGTTAACACATTCACAATAACTTTCAAAAATGTATTTCATAACATGAATTTATTTCTTATCAGTTTTTGTATGAGAAAATTTTTTTCAAACAAATTCTCTAAGGTATACATAATTATCTGGTTTTTTATTGACATAACTTTAATTTTTTTTAAATATTGTAATAATAAAATGGCACATATTAATTAGACACACTCCATAGTGTTAGATTAATCCTGAAATGACTGAGGAAAAATTATTATATGAGAATAGATATCACTTTCTCCAAGATGATTTTTTTATTCTTTTTTCTAAGTTGTTTTTTGAGGGGTATCAGTGATAATAAAATTTATAATAACCCCTCAAAAATTAAATCAATAAATAAAATTATTAGAAAAATATTCTAACCCATTATCTATCATAATATCCATTAATTTCATCACTATCTAATTTCTAACAAAATCATTTAAAAGGTTTTAATTAATCAATGAAATCGTATTTATTTTTCAGTATATAAAAATAAACCATACATAAAACATAATTAATAGAGGTTACAGTGTGATATCCTACACCATGGGAGGTAGTATGATATGGACCATACAAATTAGAGTAAATATATTCCATATTAATTTTATATATGTATTTAGAACATTCAAAACATAAATTTTTTTATTTACTTTATATATAATTTTCATAAAACGAAATATTATTCAAGATTATCTGGATTATTATCCACTGTTTATTTAATAATTCTAATCCATTGATTCTAAAATTACCATTGATTTTATGTTATAGCATTGTGTTATCACTCAATGGGATATAAGTGGAATGTGACTGCATAAGTCATGTTCTACCATTCGACACATATATCCCATTAATAAGAGATCCCCTCATAATAGATAGCGAACACATGGTGATTGAAATAATAATAATATAAGATCAAATGTAAAACCCATTATAATCAATAACCATGGAGAAAATGAGGTTACACTTTAATTTCAGCACTTATCTAACCTCCTTCAACGTTTTAACTATCCCATTATTAAGTTATGTTGAATTAGAAACTATACTCATGAAATAAATACTCTTATTATTTATATAAAACACATCAGTAAATTAAATTTCTTTTAAATCAATGCAACACTCCATTTTAAGACACATATGAAAAGAAAATAAAATTTCTAAGATACACTCTTTAGAAATAGGATGATCCCCCACATTTATAAAATCAGTAGCATGAAACATGTTTTCCATGAAAAAATAATGGTTTTAACTATTATTATATTTTTTTATTATTTATAAAATCACTTTTAATGTTCCAAATTTTTTTCCCATTTATAAAAAATCACTAAAAAAATTAGGCTTTGATCAACATAACCTATACTAGATATTATCCCTTTGTATTCTCCCATTTTCACTTCAAACATTATCATTAAATTCCTCATGATTTAAATTAATATAGACTTTGGTTTAAATGTCTTTAGATAAATGGTAGATATAACCTATTTTAGGGTAAGAGAATCACTACCATATATCATGAAATATTTAGTAGAGTTATATGAGTTGCTTTTTGTTGTCAATATACCAAACAAATCCAGCTAGAAGCAATAACTTATAACCATTTATTAAAGATAAAGTAAAAAGTATATAAAGAAAGTGGATGGGGTCAAACCAAGAATACCTCGCTCATCTATCAAGAAACATAATTAAACATAAAAATATGATAGATCATTTTCATTATCATAATAATTGGAAGTTTCCAATATAGACTAAGAATTACCTCAATTGAAGATCTTAAGGATCTCTACATTAGTCCATCTTGGCACCTTATAAGAAGATATGGCAGACACAATCCTTGGTAGTTTACATTAGTCCTTCCATAACCTTCTCTACATAGGAGTAGAAGTGAATCCATAATTGTCAATAAAATTTTTGTTTCTATGTATAATAATATCCTTGAATGAGTTATTTCTACTACAAAAAACCTTAAGGGGAGCCTTGTAAGTCACCATTTCATCATCATAAATATTCCCCCACTTATCAAATATTCTCAAAGATTTAAATATATTATGGATATCCTCATGATAATTATAATTTTGTGCATTAGTACTAAGATCTCCATCCTGTGGAGGATTTCAAGATAGATTAGATCCACCTAGCTGTATGAAACCTTGCCCCAAACACAAAGTCTATTTATTAGTGTCCTCCAAAACCACACACTATGTATCCTCACTTGCATCCTATTCAGTAGGAATCAAATTATTCACCTCATCTTCCTAATAGACTGAAAAGTGGTCTGATGAAGCTTAATTAATATCCATGAAAACATCTAAAGAGGCCTACCTAGTACCTGAATCCTTAGATTTAACCTCTTAATTTGAAACAAAAACTCCCTTATCACCAGCATTTTCATTTTCCAATGTTACATTAGGTCCCTTAACCATATATCACTTCCTATATAAATCTGCATAATGTCATTTCAAAGAGAATAAGGAACAAATCATACCCTTTTGGAACTTTTACTTCAAGTGCCTAATCATATTTAATCCATCACGGAAATCAAGAAACTTATTGTATTTTATTTTGAGATCAATATCATCATTTTTTTGAATGAAAAAATCTCTCAGTGATTATAGAAGATAGATCTACCTCAATAAGGATTTGTGAAAAATATCATCCACCTCGGAAACCTTTTCCATTTTGATGGTTACTCGAATTTCTAAGGTGATATCAAAAAATAAATCATGGATTCAAGAGGATACAATTCATCCTAAAGATAGGAATCCAAACCAATGCTTTACTATTTCTAATAGAAAGAGAGTTAAAATTGGCATCACAATATTTGATGAAAATCATACTTGAATTAAGGGATATTGTGCCAAACACACATTACCGCATTTTTAGATTATTGGATAAAAATAGAAGATAAAAAGATCCATGACTAATTAGAATGCATCTCCAGTCATCAAAGCCTCGTGTTTCCATAAGTCAATGATGAAGATCATCCGCATGAAGCCAACTAGACATACTAGCTTCGATATTAAATATAGATTCATTTACATAACTATTCTATAATTACATGACATTAAGAAAATATTTAAGGTATGTTTAGAAAGATCACTAACCTTATTAAAAATTGTAAGAACAAGTTATTTTTATTTGTTGGAAGAATCACACTTGTTAATTGTGTTTTATCCTCTATCCCCATGCATGTCCTATATACCCTCTAGGCCCCCAATACTATTATCAGGCAGATTGAGAACATCATTAATGGTTTTATATGGTATGATAAAGGTATGGAAGATGTCAGTGGACTTCCTAGAGAAAAATTTCTAGGCCAGTGGAGCATGGAGGCATCAGTGTTAGGGATGCAAAGCAGGATATGTACTACCTATAGGGAAATCTTGTTTGGGAGGTTATTAAGGGCCTCACCTTGTGGAGTTTTATTATCAGAGGAAA
Organism: Viscum album; assembly: GCA_963277665.1. NCBI lineage: Eukaryota > Viridiplantae > Streptophyta > Magnoliopsida > Santalales > Viscaceae > Viscum > Viscum album. The sequence goes on along the minus strand of OY728157.1, from coordinate 34,611,209 downwards.
GTGTGGATTTGGCTCACGAGAGAATGAAATATCTCCCTTGTGCCTATGGAACTCCCTTCACATTCACATTAATATTCTTATGGGTCATTCTCAGTGGATTTTAGGTTGGGGGGATATCAACTTTTGGAAGTGTGATTAAGGGGTGGTTTGCTGGATTTCCCAGGCTTCCCAATGACCAAAATGTCATTAAAGGAAGCAAGCTAGCATCCCCCTTTATCCAGGTAGTTCTTAACCCCACCCATAAGGCCATGTTTGATAGAATTAGATTGTATGGGTCCCTTAACCAATATATTTTCATGACATCTTCAAATGGAATGTTTTCAGCTAAGTTCTATAAGTAGGTGTTACCTGTTCATCCTGTAAGTAACCCATGGGGACGGTGCCTCTAGTTCAAAGATATTCATATCAAATTCAACTTCCTTCATTGAATAATATTCTACCATGATATCCCCTCAAATATGTCCATTAAAGGAAAGGGTTTTCATCTTATATCTAAGTGCATCTTCTACCCATCTCTCTCAGAGGAATCTATGATGCATTTATTTTTATAGTGCGTTGGTTGGCTTGATTTAGGGTGATCTCGGAGAGTTATAACCTCGTTCTACCATGGTGGACTCTCTTGAGAGTTTCTTCCTAATTTTTTTTGTGTGCTTATCACAACAATAAGAAGGAGGATATGGCTTGGGTGATTCTGCTGGCGGCGGGGTGTTGGTGCATTTAGCAGGTGTATAACTAGACCTGAAATGGTCCTCACTACTCTGGTCTAGCTCTAGTGGTAAGGGAAAATTTTCTTGTTGTGGAGCCAGCTTTCCTCTTGAAGCAATGGGATGTAGTACCCTCCCTTATGCACTATTTATCTAGAAGAGCCCCTCAGATCTATCTAGTCCCAGGCAGTGGGGACACTGGGTTTTTTGGTTCCCTCCTTCCTCTAGTCTCAAACTCATTGTTGATGGTGCTTGTGGTCTCGGTTTCATGTGCGGTGGTGGTGTGGTTCGTGACACTTTCGGCTTGGTGATATTTTCTTATAGTGCCTCTTATGGGTTAGGTAAATCTCTTAAGGAAGAGCCTTTGGTGATTATTAGTGATATTTCTTCATAAAATTCAAATAACATCACCCTATCCACTTTGGAAATGGATTATAGAATTGTGTGAAGCTCTCTCATAGGCACCTTATATTCTCCATGGAAAATCACTTACCTTATCCACGAATGTAAGACTCTTCTCTCCAAAGACATAGAGATTCTTTATAAAACCACACCCTATTAAAGTTTTTTACCTTAGTATCCCTTCCCCTAGGATTTGTTTCCAATGTTATCAAATATGAACTCAGTCTTCATTTCATAAAACCACATTGACATATTTTTCCTTTTTTCCCTTAATAAAATAAATTATTTTTGTTGTAAAAAAATATATTTTAGCTAGAATACATAATTACCATAATTCCATAACCAACTAAAATTGAGAGAATAATATATCTAGTGATAATAATGAAAATTAATAGATCATATGAAAAAAAATATTCATTATTATAGAATACATGAAACTTGACATGTTTATCTTACCATCAATTCCGCATCCAATACATCATTCTTACAATCAAGTATATAATTAATATATCATTTTTTTTATCAAGACCACCTAAAATACATCTTAGTAAATTTGGAATAATAAGACTAAAGTCCCAAGCGAGTTTTTATCATAGGACTTACCAATTCATTAAACGAATATATAATTATGGGCCCTACCTATCACTTTTTTATGTCCAAAACATCCATTATACGAGATAATGAGTAAATAATACATAATAAAATTTTCTAATAATCATATATATTGTAATAAGAATATACGATACATCGATAATTTTTTTTAGGATAATAAAAGGGTTAACATGATCATAATACATATAGATAAATAAGGTTTATGGTAAAATAATACATAGTAAACTTATATGAGTAATCAATAAACAACCTTATTAGAATAAAAAATATAATAATTTTCAAGAGTTCCTCAAATAATAAATGGAATTTTATTCTACATAGGAATCCTCAAACTAATAGCATGTGGATCATGGTATATAGGGAAAGGTGAATAGTTTTTCCTAATAAACCAATGTATGGAATCTATAAGAACATCCTTTAATCAATGATATGGGGAATAATGTATCCAAAAAAGTAATGGAATTAGACTAAAAGTTCTTCCTATTCTCTGTTGCTGGTTAGGAAAGATAAATTTAGCGATGGATCATATATTTGATAAAAATGAACATTCAAAAATCCATCCAGTGAAAAAATGAGAATGGTTCCAAATAACATATCCCTAGTGTATCAAAGGAAACATAAAGGGATGTTGACATAATGAAAAACAAATTTGAAAAAGAATACTTCAAACGATACCACATTAGAAGAGATCAATAATCAAATTGATTGAGATCACAAGTTCAACTGCAAAATTATATATATATATATATATATATATATTTGATTTTAATTAATGTATCATAAATCCCATTAGTGTAATTCCTTTTTAACATGAATCAGAATTTGGAGGTCCAAATATAAAATTAATGATAGAAGTCATTTTTTTACATTGATGTAAAATAAAAACTTACATCTCAATTTCAAATGTAACATATGAATAGGTGAACTAAGATATTTTGGAAAATTTTACTTTTAAAATGATTCTCCAGTAATGGTTCCTTAAAAATGATATAAATATTTCTTTAGTAAATGTGCATAAAAAATATAAAACATTTTATTATGAAACAAATTATTCTAATACTTTTAAATTATCATTTTTTCAAATAAACATCGTAAAAAGTGTAATAAAACCATATTTGTATAAAAATTAAAATTTCCCAAATATAATTATAAAATACCATATTATAAAATATTAGGTTGGAAGAACCTAGGCATGGAAGAATAAATTTAAATATAAAACTTTATAACTCAATGAAATGATATTTAAGCTATCAATATCTCTTATGGGAAACATACTCCACAAGGTAAGAAATATTATATAAGGAATTACACGGTAGGAATGTAAATCCATAGAAAAAAAATGATATAATACCCCATAATACATGAATAGGTAAAATTTACCCAAATTATATGAAATAAGTTAAAGAAGATGATTTTAACTTAGAGAACGAATGTTATGCTACCAAAAAAATCCATACTATCAGGGAATAAATTGAATCAATAGCAATTTGAAGAAGGTAAAATGATTTGTCTTAGTATATAACATGATATAGAAAAAATTATGATAAAAATACAACCATGGGTAGTAAATACACCATAAAAGGAAAAAACAATTCACGACATTAATTATGTCACAAAGAATTAGAATTGAGACCAAGAAAACACTTACCTTTTATCCTAACTTCCACGAATGAATAATAAGCTCCATTATAAAAAATAATTCTATGTTAATAAATTATTTAATAACCATAATCATAAAATTTCAATTTAAACCTTTCATTTATAATTATTATATATATAAATTCAACTTAGTTATTAACTATTTTCAATATTTTTATAGGTAATCTTGATCATATTGAAATAGATTGGTAAAAACTATTTTTGATTTAATTTTTGTCAAAATTTAATCACATATAGATCATTAAATCTAAATTAGTATATGTTTCATGATATTTATAATTTTATAATTTCATTCCTTGGTATTTTTTTTAGTCCATGAGGTTGAAATCGAGGATGATCATGTTTCAGTGATTCTTAATGAAGAAAATGTTTTTTATTAATTAAATGGTTTATTAATAATGTAATAATATTAGAAAAAAATATTTCTTATTTACATATTTTTATAATATTATACCACTAATATTTTACCATATTAAACCATGATATAAATTCATAGCATTAATAAGTAGGCGGTGAAACTAATGAAAATATGAACACACAGTGATAAATTGATGATTATGTTGTGGTTTAGTTATAATATAAATGTACTATTAGTATAATGAAATTATTTATTGTTTATTAGTTTTATATAGTAGAATTAGAGGTAATTATATGAATAAATAATGGATATGAAAATATTTTATAATGTGAAAAAAATATTGCCCTCTTAGTATACGTATTTTAATTCATTGAAATAACAATGATAGTTTATTGATAATATCATTAAAAATATCTAAAATTAAATATACAATAACATTAATTTTTTAATAAAATAATATTTATAAATTAAAATATTATTAGGACTATCCATTAATGGTTATAATAAAAGCTGGAATGCAACTTTCGATGGAGGTTGTAGTCAGCACGTATGCATGGATGAAGATTTCATTTTTATAAAACATGGTAAAGGAAGAATATTTTTTCAATAAATAATATTAAATAATTTATAAATATAATAATTTTTTTATTAAATTCTATTTTTACCTCATATACTATCAGTGGTGAAAGAAAAAAACATGTTTCTTCATAGATACAATAGTTCACACATACAAATGTATCACATTTTCGTTTTTCATAAGGGAGAAGAGGAAATTTATTTAATTATTAATACCATAACATAGTAAAATTAATTATATAAAAAATAAATATGTTTACATATATCTATGAGAAAATTAGAATTTTAAAGGTAGTACAAAAAGAAAATAATTTTAAATAAAAAAGGATTAGCAACAATTAGAAATTTGAGATTTCCTTGGAGGATCCCATGGAAACGGAAGGACGAGGATAAAATATTCTAACCAAAAGGTAAAATAATCAAGATATAATTAAAGTGGTAGGAAAAAGGTTATGTTATTAGATGTAAAAATATTTTTAGGAGTGGTATTGAAGGGGTGATGAGAGGCCCATACTATAAGTGAAAAAGGATGAAAGTTTTGTAAATTTCTGTAGCATTTGAATAAAGGGAAGTTACTCTAGGGGAATGAGGCTCCAAATTGAGAAACAGTGGAGTGAGGAATATATAGGTTTTATAAATTCCTCAAAAACACATTATAAAAACTTCTTTCAATATCTATTTTCATTTTTTTACTTGGTTATTCACTTTTAACCCTAATTTACTATTACCATAGTAAATTTCATCTATGTAAGTTTTCATTTTTTTATAAAAAATAAATTTTCCATATTAAATAATTTCAAACTAATGATTTTAAATTTTAAATTAATTTTATTTTAATCATTTTTAAAATTTGGTAAAAATTAATTTTAAAATAATAAATATATGAATATTAAACAAAAATTATTGGGAATTAAATTACTCAAGTTCTAAAAAATTGGATATATATTTGTAAAATAGAATCAATATTTATATATTTATAATGAGACTCATAAAATACATATATTTTAAGAAAACAATTTCACAAAATTTTATGACATAATTACATGCTAATAGTGTCATTAAATAATGCTTGTTGTTAAAACGATATATTTTACTATTCAACATATAATCAATATTTTTTAAAAAAATAAAAAACAATCATAAAAAATATTAATATGATTAATAATAAAATAAATTTTAGTTTTCCAAATTGAAACTCTAAAATTTAGATATTTAACTTTTAAATAAAATAAAAAATATATAATGAAAAATAGTTTTTATTGGGAAAATGACTCTTTAGAAAAAAAAATCATTCATATTATTTAATATCATTGAAAAATTACTATTAAAAATTTATTGGTATAAATATATATTTCCATTAATTAATCATAGTATTCATGTGATAAAAATAAAATCTTATAAAAAGCAATTTTATAGAAAAATTAAATTCTAGTCATAAAATAATCTTACTAGTCATTTTCGTTATACTAATTGAATTTAATTGTAAATAAAATATTCCTATATTATATATTTATATAAATATTTCCTAAAGTGGTTACTAATATTCATTCAAACTAATTCTATGACATGGTTTTAATGCTCACACTTAAATTTTTTTATTTTATTTAAATATAGTGTAGATTCGTTTATGGTCATTGTTGAATGTGGACAAACCTATTGAAATAATTACCATATTAAAGGTAATTGTTTATCAAATTCAGGGGGAATTATATTCTTTAACAATCCCCTATATAAATAAATTTAATCCTCAAAATATGAATTGTATGATTAGATTAACTTCTATAGGGAACACATAATAAACCATACACCGCTACATAATCATAGGTTTATTTATGATATGGAATGAGATTTATCTCTATAAAAAATTATTATATCACATTCATAAAATATTTTAATCCAATACTAATTTCAATTATAATTATACTGTAGGAATAAGAGATAGTTCTATAAGGAATAAGTTCCCACAAACTTTTAAAATGTTTTAATAATATTCATATTAGAAAGTGCTTTTTTATTTTAAACTCAATATCCAAAATTTAGTGAAACTTTATTAACCTAAGACATCATAAAATCTGTATTTAAAAATCACTACCCACTACATTTTTAGTATTTTCAATGAAATTTCATTTTTTCTTGGTTTTTGGTTACCATTTCCCTTATTGGCCTTGATATTGGGACATTGAGTCCCATATTTCCAACTCCCATGAAATTAAACCAACAAATTTTCATTTCATCTCATTCTCCCTTACATCTATGATATTTATGGTATTTGTATGCACACATATAACATCAATATATCACTTTAATGAAATCTCCATCACGGTTATTTCTATAGATTTAACATGAAGAAAATTGAGTCGTTTTTCCTTTATAATATTCATGAAATCCTTATGATTACTTATTCTATTATTTTATGTGATTAGGATTTTAACCGTAATCACATGGTTAATCATATTTCTAGAGAGTTGGTTTTTTATAATAACTAAATTTCTATGTCCATCTCCCATTTCTATGGTTTTCTCATTGTGAAATTCACTACATTACCCTCACTCCAATTGTTGAAATGATACCTTCTAGCACTATATATTACTAAAATGAAAATGAGATTATATAAATGATTAAAAATTAACATCATAAAATAATAATGAAAAATATACCTAATGATATCCTACTATATCACATTATCACATTATCCTATAGTTATTTTAGTATAACCTATATTAGTCTTAGTTTATCCGATATCACCATTGCTCAATCTATATAATAACAGGTTTATCCTAAGTTACCCTTTATAAGGATTTTTTTTATAAACTTTATCCTAATACATTGAGGTAATATGGAAATAAATCCTTTATTTTCTTTTGTACAAAGAATATGATCACCCAAATCATATCCTTTGGGAGTTTCTATCCAGGTGTGTAATCATTATACCATTCAACATTCACTAATGTGATGATCAATTCAATGGTCCATAAGAATTTTTTAAGGTTATTTCCCCTTGATTAATATGTGGAACATCTGCATAAACTCTCCAGTATCCAATTTCTTTCAATTACTAGAAAAAAATATATGCAAGAACTTACAAAAATAGAAGGATTTCATCATATTCTTATACTAATTCCTAGGATTTTCAATAAAGTTAAAAAAATACCAATCCTCAAAAAAAGTGTTAATTTTTAATGTAACATTAAATCATATACTGTTAGAAAGGTTTTTATATACATCAATAATTATTCTCAACCTTAACATATCAACCCTCAAATTATCCTTAATAAAAATCCAAATTTAAAAGTTATTTGATCCCTTCTTTGATACTAGCTATGACACTATGGACCTGTATTCATAGATCTAGTTCTTAAAACACATATTTATATATTGGATTCAATACCAAACATAACTCCCCCATAAATACATGACATAAAGAAAATATTTCATTTCATACATTCCCCTGACCATTTTGGTTGAGATGTTTAGAGTATTGTGAAAAATCATAAGCTAATTAAGTCTACATATTTATCAAATAATGGACATTTTCTTAATACTATATAAGAAAATTCTTAATCTATAATATTTATTTAATATTTCATAAAATTTATTTATAAAAACTATCCTATTTGACACACTATTTGAAAAACATTCCTTTATAACCTAAGGAAAAAGAAATATAGGAAGAGGTCATATCAAATAATCGGTAAGGGAAAACATACAATTTAGTAAATCATGGAATAAACATATAATAATAATTATGGTATAAATAATTAATATTTATAATTCCACAATCAACCAAAACTGATAACATAATATATTAGTGGATAAAAATGGATATAAATATATCACATGGACAACAACAACTTTATTTATGGTGATGGAATTCTTAATGTTGAACGTCTTGATATTATTATCAATGCTTTATCCAATCCACCACTCATTCTATTAAGGACATATCAAAGATATAATTATTTTCATCAAGAAAAAAATGTTGACATCATTATCAATATGGAACGCATATACAAAACACTAAAACATGTTTTTTTTAAGAGTCATACCAATTCATTGAGGGGCTATATAACAATTGGATCCACCTTTTACCTATTTTATTATAGTAAAATAGATATATGCGATAATGAGTAAATAGAATATAATTAACTTTTCCAATAATCGTCTATATTAAAATAAAAACATGTGAAAAATAAATTCATTTTCCTATTTTAGTAAATGAGATATCTTTATCATAAAACACCAGTAGATAGATGGTGGATCATTGAATGATACATTGTCGTCTTGTTTAATGAATCAATAAACATCTACCTCATAATCAGAAATATAAGTATTTTCAATAGTTTTAAATCAATAAATCAAATAGAACTCTATGTAAGAGTACAAAAAACTAGTCCCGTATAGAGATTGTGGTATAAGATTTAGTAAATAATTTTCCCCAATCAATAAATGTATATAATCTAGATGAAAACCATTTAGTTATGGAAATATAAAATATGGTATCCACAAGTAAAGTTATTGGTAGAAATTTTATTCTTATTATCACTAGATGTTTAGGAAAGAAAAAGGGAATGATAGATCATATAATTGAGAGAAATGAACATTTAATAGTCCATCCAAATAAAGTGGGTTGATGATTATAAGTGAATATATGCCTAATGTAACAAAGTAATCATATAAAGATGTTGACATATATGATAATCATTTTTTCAAAAGAATTATTCTAATGGAATCACACATGAAGGGATAAAAAATAGAATTGTTTGATACCATGATTTACATTCCCCAAATTATATATATATATACATATATTAGAGTGTAAATCATTTAAATTAAGTACAATTATTGTAAATACTTTTGAATATGAAAATTAAAATGGAGTTGAAAACATAAAATAGTGTTTAGAATTTTTTAACATTCATGTAAAATACAAACTTATATATAACATTCAAAAGTACGTTTTGTAAAGGTGATATAAAAGATTTTTAAAACTTTTAATTTAAAAAAATATTCAATAATTGAGAGTATAATATTATTAATAGTTTTATATAGGAAATGTGGATCCAAAAGATAAAATATTTTATTATGAAAGGAACATTTTTAATACTTACAAATTATCATTATTGAAAACCCGCACTTATAAAAGAGTAATAAAATATTCATTGTTTTAAATAATCAATTTTCCCAAATAGGGTTATCAAATTCCATATAATAAAATATTATTCTGGATGAACCAAAGAAATAGAAGAAAAATATTGAAAACAAAACATTATAACTTAATAGAAGGAGGTTTGAGCTATCAATATCCCTTTTTGGAAACATAAAACATAAGTTAAGATATATTCAGCAATTATATATATAATAAGAATTTAATCCCTAGAAATTACTGATAAAATTACATGTAATAAAATCAAGGGTAGAATTCATGAAACTTAAATGTAATAAGTTCCAGATAATGATCATAACTCAATGAATGAAATTTGAGTCACTAAAAATCCTTACTACAGGGGTAATAATTAAATCAATAAATTTGAAGAAGGGAATATTATTTATAATACTATTTCACATGAAATACAAAACATTGCGTAAAAAATATATCTATTTTTAGTAAACACATGATACAAGGAAAAAATGATTAACAAAAATTATTTTGTCTCAAAGAATCAGAATTGAGACTAAGAAAGACCTTACATTTTATCTTTGATTCCATGAAATCGCTTTAAATTCCATTATATCAAACAAATACATCATAATAAATTATTTCTTAACCCTAATCATATAATTTTGTATTCACACTCTATATTTATAATCATTATCTATATAAATTCTAGATACTTATTACCTTTTTAATATTAGATGTATGATATCTTCGTCATTTTGAACTATATTCATAAAAATGGTGTTTGTGTTAATTCTTGTTATAATGTTCATCATCCCAATATAATTAAAAGTACTAGAATATATATTCTATTATTTTTATAAATTTTTAATATTTTTCAATGTTAGTTTTAGTTATAGTTAGTGAAGATGAAATTGAAAATGATCATGTTTTAGTGATTCCTATCAAACATAATGTGTTTTCTTAATTAATGAGTTCAATAATAATTTTATAATTAAAGAAAAAAAATAATTATTTAATTATTTATATCATATTATAACTGTAATTATGTTTCCATATTCATCTATTATATAAATTAGTTTAATATTTCTTGTGGGTGATTAAATAGACCAAAAGATGAGGTTACCATGACTAATAGATGATTATGTTTTGATTTAGTTTTAATACCATTATACAATATTCCTAATGACATTATTTAGTTTTTATTAGTGTGATATATTAGAATTTTATTTATATAGAATAATATATAATTTATATAAAAATATTAAATGATATGAATAAAAATATTTTTTCCCTTAGTATGCCTATTTTAATTGAATTAATTAACGAATATTTTCTATTGATCATATGATTAATAGGTTTTGCAATTTATCATACCATAACCTTAATAATATCATAAAAATAATATCTATCCATTAAAATAATTATTATACCACAATAAATTTTTTTAATTTATTAAATGCCACTTTTGGAAAAGTGGGAACCAAAAAAAAAGAGCCATAAGATCGGCAAAGTTCCCGAATAGCATCCACAACTGGTTCAAAATGCAAGATAAAACTTTCAAATTTCAAAACCAAAATTCAGAAATACCGCCAAAATCAACATCGAACCACCAGCAACCCACCTCGATCCACACCACGGGGAGACCTCGAACCTGACCACACCACCATCATCATATCGTCGGCCTGACATCGCATCACCATCACAGCCATCACGCATTCACATCAACAAAGTCATCATCCTCATCTTGGTAACACTACCGACCGCATCTCCAGCATCCACCACCAAAACATAAAAAAAAACACATTAACGTTGAATATTCCGCTAAAACCAGACCACCATCACCATCGTTGCCGAAGCTAAACCCAACATCGCCGTCAACGATCGAATCCTCATCACCATCAACCTCCTGAAGCCGCCTGCTCAGACACACATCCCAAAGACCATGAAGACCTCTACGCAGCTCTACCTCAGAGAAAACAGAGGACTCCCAGATCCAGAGTAGATAAAAAGCGGGTATTTTCAGGATGAAATAGCAATAAGAACCTCCGAGAATCATCGATGTCAAATAAAGACAACACAGGCGCAGCCATCACAAACAACCTTGAAGCAACCAAACAACCAGCAGCAAAAAACAAGAGACAAAACCCATCCGAAAACATTCCCAGAAAGGATTGAATACCGAATCGAGGAAGGAAACATATATGGAAATAGAACTGGGGAAAAACCCTAAAGAAAACCAGAACCAGAGGAAAAAAGGTAAACAGACAAGAAAAGGAGGAAAAGGGGGTTCAAAACCCTAAATGAAGAATAAGGAGATGCTAGGAGATCCACGACCGCCTAACTGTAAAGCCCCAAAACTATTTGAATCTGACGCTCCCAATCTGACCTAGAATAGAGTGGTTGATCGCGAGTTTAGAGAGTAGAAGAAGAAACCGGGAAGGATCCATCTCACCATCACCGAAGATTAAAAGGAGGACCAGACCTAAGAGAAAACCTGATAGTCCACACATATGCATGAATCAAATTTTCATTTCACAAATGGGGAGAGAATAAATAAATATAATGAATATTATCATAACACAATACTATTATCTATATAACCATTTCCAAGGTCACCCTATAAGGGTGATAATGTTTGAATTGTAAAGGTAATATATAATGGAATAAATTTATGTAAAAAGGATTTCCCATGTTGTTCACTTTGATATTTCCCTAAAGGGTCCCTCAGAAATTTACATCATGGGATAAAATATTGAGAATAAACAAAAATGTAACAATTATAGGATTTAAGTGGAAGGAAATAGTATAAAAACAGGATATTTTCTGAAATGTTTTTTTGAAAATAAGTTAAATATTTTTTTATATTTTATGTTAACCAAAATACCATGTTTATCTTTCCTTACATGCAACACCGAGTTTAGCTTTCCTTACATGCAACACTGACTTCATCTTGTGTTACATGCAACACTGTGTTTTCACGTAACATAACATACTATTAAAATATTATTATTTTATATGATAGTAATCATTTACCCACTAGAATGGAGGGTATGAATATGATTAACTAAATTATGAAAATATAAGGTTTATACATGTGTATATAATTAATTATTTGGTTTCTAGTTAATTAAAAATTAAAATAAAAAATATTTGAAAATAAAGGAAATTATTTTTTGAAAAAATATTTTTATGAACACAATAAATTACTACCTCTATAAATTAAAAAAATTACTTTTGGTGAATTATTTTATTGATATTTATATATTATATATTTAATTAAGTGTTTAATATTCATATTTTTTTCTATACAAGAGATAAGAATAAATCCAATTTTACACTTAAAAATGTATTTTTATAAAAAGTAGTTTGTCTCCTTTTGCTCACTTATTTGAAAATTAATTTTTATAACTTGTAATTTTTTTTTGAAAAATTATACCAAATTTTTTAAATCAGCATGTAAAAATTATAATGGAGTGAATCTTCAAAAAAATTTGGAAAAGAGAAATTTTTAGATGAAATTTAATAATTCTGATTTTTATTAAGATGTGTCATCTCTTTTAAGCGTCTAAAAAAATTAAAATTATTTTATGATGGTTTGAAAAGTTATATTTGTTCCAATTAATATATATTAATCCAATTTACATTATTTTAATTAATTTTATATTTAATTTTGATGTAAAAACCTTATAAACATTTGAAACATTTCTCTTTGGAACACTACTTTTTCATCATGTTTGTAGGATTAGATTTAAATTAAATTTTACACTTATATAAATGGAATTTAGAAATATTTATTCCATATTTTAAATAATCATAATTTATATTATCTAATAAGGTTAATTTATTTTTTTTTACCAATATTAATATTAAAATAAGAAAAAATTAATTATCACGGTTAAGGTTAAAATGGGTTTACGAGGTGTTTAAAATAAAAAAAGGTTTTAAAATCATCTATAAACATGTAAAACATGGATTTTATGGACATATATCGACTTTATCACCTCTAAGGTTCAATATTGTTCCATTTTTTAGCCTTGTGTCATGTAAAAAACTTGGGTATACCTTTTTCTTTTCAAAATTTCATGTTTGCTACTATCCACTCTTATAAAAGGCCACCCCCTCTCCACTACTCTTCACACTTCCATAACACATTATTCCATAAATTAACTACCCAAATTTATTCCTTAATTCCTTCATCATATCCTGTAATATTTATTTTGGTTATAAATTCAACCTAGGAAGGATTTTCATGCAAACCAAAAGAAGTTGTCTGAAGAAGAGGTAATATTACTAACCAAGCATTTTATTTTATTTCTTTCCCCACCTCCTTCAAATATTATTTAACCATTAAAATATAATAACCTCATAATGATATATATAATGATATTTTTTTATAAAATAAACATTATATACATATATCTCTTCTTCCATCAAATGTTAAACGATAACTTCGCTCATGTGTATGACAGACTACCACTTTGTGAACCAATGTGATAATTTTTTCTCAATTCAATTTATATTATATGATAATAGTGATAGATTAAATTAATATATATAATATTTATAATAAAATTATACTTCTATAATTATTTTATCACATATATATTCTTACTTTCCACTCTGTGAGGGATACGATAATGTTATCCATGTATACGGCGGACTATCGCCGTGCAAATCTATGTGATTCATTTTTTTAAAGAATTTCATGGAAGGTAATTATAGGAATTTTGATGAATTATGTGATATATATGACACAAAAATTATTATGGACATATAATATATAATTTACTTTCCTTTTATTTCATCCTTCAAGAAAATTGAAATAATGTTCATATGTACGTATGGCCTACCGTCTCCATGACCTATATATTTTATTTTCTATATTTAACATTTATGGATTTCAATAAATACATATATTATGATTATGTATGTTTTTTATATCATGGTTAAAATTTTGGATATGATGGAACAATGATCAAAGTAATTGGACTGAAAATACCAAAATAAAACAAACACAAAAAACAATGATGTTATTACAAGAAATGTATCACTAATAATGAATTGTTTATAAATGCATAAAAAATTTCATAAGTAAATATTATGTGGTATAATATATATAATTATGGTTCTATAATAGTTATATAATAAACCTATTTTTAATTATACATGAGTTTTGAATGTGTATGAAGAAAATTGAGACATAATGTAAGGGATTTCCATCTAACATTTTACTTCTATTAGACGCATTCCATATTCACCCCCCATATATTTCATGTGGTGTATATAATACCCAGAATTTCTTTTATTTTTATTTTCCCTGAAAATGATATGAATTTACATATACATTTAGTATATCTCTTTCAAGGTGATTAAGATTCAAAGTTACTGAAGTGGTAAGGTTTTTATGATACAATCTCATTATCTATCAAGAATTTTCTATTTATGATTATGATGATGAATTATTATGATATCACTCTTAAGAAACTCATGGAATTTTTTCTCCTATGATCATTTCAATAGAAAATGTTTTCCCTTTATTTTCCTCTCTTTATTTACTCATGAGTTCAAAATAATAATTTTAAGAAAAATTGACTTTATTTCTCTCTTCAGTGAAAATATCACTCTCTTCAATATCCATGTTTTCTAAAAATGTTTCAAAAATGCATAAACACTTAAAAATATATTTATTAATGAATTTTTACCTATGTATAACTTTACAATGTGTTTTAAAAGAAATCCTCATGTTTTAATTTCAAAAAAATCCTGGTTGGATTTTACCAAAAATGTTTATGTAATTTTTATTTTAAAGCGTATGGAAATTTCTTCCATTATAACCACAAAATGTTTTAAATATTAATTTATATAATTACTCATTTATTTTATAAGAAAACATTTTAAATTTTTTTATTATTTAAAAAAAAATCAAAGAAGAAAGGATATTTTTATGAAGAAATGTTCTGAGTGATTGTTTGAAGTCTTTTTCTATAAAATATGGTGTCCTTTGATGTTACTTAAGCATTAAAATGGATATGATCCAATGATAAAATATTTAATCTTTCATTTTATGGACTTTTATTATGATGAAGAAATATTTGTGAAACCATTTCATCCCACAGGTTATACTATAATGAAATGTTTATAGAACCTGAACCCTTTTCATGGGTTATGATATGATGAATGTTTTATGTTCTTTTAGAACATATATATCTAGATTATGTGATTTTTGGTACCTATATCTCCCTCCAATGAATTTTTTAATGTTGGATAACTCATGAGTAAATATGAAATTTGTGGAACATATTACGTGTTCACAATGTTATGATTGAACCTTATGGAATGTTTGCAATGTTTCTCAAAAACATAATTACATTTTCAAAGTATTATTTGTGGACCTCACTTTCATTTACATAATTTTTTTCATGGACCTAGTTTCATATCCAAAATATTATTTGAGGACCTGATTTCATTTCCATAACTTAATGAGTAGACATGTTTTTATTTATATATGTTCATAGTGTTATAACATTATCTGTATGCCATAGATCTATATATTATTCCAATGTTATTATCTCATGACTCATGTTATTTGATATTATTTTTATTTATATATTATGAACTACCATGATGTATTCCATGACTCATGTTTATGATCTTGGATATACAGGGTATGGTTTTCAATTATTATTCTCATGTTCTCTTATATATATTATTGTGTTGAATCTATATCTCACCTATTACCAATAATGAAAATATGATCTCATCCTTTTCTAGGTTTTAATTTCCAAGGATATGAAGATAGGTATTATGTCTATTATTTTAATAGGGTTTTTAGTTATTATAAACTTTTTGGTTGATGTCACAACTTTCTTATGGACCAGTTTTTTTGTTTCCAAGTTACAAAAGGCACTGGAAGTATTCCATTTTGGCATGGAATA
Organism: Viscum album; assembly: GCA_963277665.1. Lineage (NCBI taxonomy): Eukaryota > Viridiplantae > Streptophyta > Magnoliopsida > Santalales > Viscaceae > Viscum > Viscum album. The sequence continues at coordinate 34,594,844 of OY728157.1, read as the reverse complement.
TTATTTTATATAATTAATATTCATTTATTTAAATGTAAAATTTATTTATTATAAATTCATGTCTATAGATTTTGTATCAAATAAAAGGCTTACTTGACCTTCAGAAACATGGTTAAGCAAACATTAGTGAGATCTATAAGGACATGTCTAAGGATATGTCTATGGAAAAGTATATGTATAGGAAAATATACTTGTATTTTTTTTTGAATGATAGAGAATGTTGATTCTGATTAATTAATAACCTATCCAGATATTATAAGTTTATGTGGCTTTGGAACAGTTGTACCTAGTATTAAGAGCTTTGAAAATGGAACATTGATCTAGACTCAATCGTCACATGGTGTATGAAAATGGGCCTTGTAAAAAACCTGGTATGACATTACAAGGGGATATTCTATCCAAATTTACATATTAATTACAAATAATCATTAATGGTATGAATAATAAAAATTAATGACATAGGATACAACTAAAGTGGCGTATATTGAAGAAGAATTTTTCATGATTTAGACATCTTATAAGTAATTTTCATGATTTTGTGTGCTTTACACTATGATTAGTGTTTCTAAAACAATGATTTTTGGTTTTAGTAAATTGATAAAACCAAAATGATTCATATTGACCCTAAATGTGATGGGAATTTGATGACAATGAGAAATAAATTGGATTATGTCTAGAGAGAAGGATATTATGACAATGCATAATCTTATATAATGATATATGATTAAAAAATTGAACATAAATGAGATTCATAAGGCATAAAACTATAGTAATATGATCCTTTATGAATGTTCATGTGGTAATTAATATTTAGTAAAGAAGATTTATCTTTCTACATGTGATGAATTTTTGAAGAATAACCAAGAAGAATATCTCAAATGGGGGGGAATATGTTTTCTATGCATAAAAGAAGGTCATAGATTAACAAATTTTTTAGGAGATCAAAGTCTTATGTGTGGGGAATATAGTGATTATCCATGTCAATTACCTAACCCAAGAATTAACTTGAAAATAAAGGAAGTACATATTCCATGTCAATCATTGAAATGGAAGGATTGATGTATTTATGTATGTGGATTCATGGATTATATTTTAGAACTATTTTTACTATTGGTATTTTGTTTTTAATAATCATGAAACGTCTAAGGATTTTGTGAATGTTTGAAGAATATATTTCTCCATATATGATTAACATAATATTTATGGATACCATCATAGGTTTATGTGTTTAAGTATGATCATATGTTCAAAGTCATAAAAAAATATTTTGATGTATTATGTGATGGGATTTTATCAAGACTAAGGATATTTTGGGACACGTTTATTGAAATACAGAACTTTGGTATTGTATATGTTTTAGTAGGAAAAAATTATTTGAGGAGGAATTAATTTAAATTTTGTGTGGATATGGTTAAAGGAATTGGGAACCATTGGTGTTTATCTTATAATTGATGTTAAGATAAATATGGTTTATTTAAATTTTAAAATGTTTTTATTAACATTGTTTTCAAAAAAGGATAACCCATAAGTTGGGGGACAACCTATAGCATCCGGAAAGGCCACAGTACATGAACACACAACCGAATGGTGAAAATGTTATTGTGCATACCACTATCCTACATGAATTATTATATCTGGTGGAACAATATACAGATATAAATTCACATGTAAGTATCTTAATTAGTACTGTTTTAGCAAGTCAGGGATGAGAGACAAAGGTCTAAAAGCTTGCTATGAAATTTTTTCATAACATAAAGGTAATGTGAAGATATCACCATGGTTTTTTTATTGGTTAAAGAAAATATATAATGTCCACAATAATATTTGGGTAGTAGTTGATCCCCATACAATGTTAGTTCACTTCAACACAATCATAAAAAAGAATTATCTCTTTCTCATATTTCCATAGTATACATTAATAATGTAGTAAGGTTTTATAGAGGGCCACATTCCATTATATTTGATCGAGATATGAGAACTATATCAATGTTCTAGGAAACACTTTGGAAAGATCTTGATATAGAACTTTGTTTCAGCACTCTGTATCATCATCAGACAAATGGTCAGTTTGTGAGAAAAATTAAAACATTAGAGGATATATTGAGATCTTGTTATATGGATTTCAATGTTTATTGAGATAAACACCTTCCTTTACATAAAATTTATTTAAATAGTTTCTTTTACTTGAGTATTAATATGGATCCTTATGGACACCTCTATGTAAATATGCTTAAAAATCCAATGCACTAAGATGAAGTTTGAGAAAGAAATAAATTTGTACCATAACTAGCTGATGAAATAGAAGAGAAGGCTAGGGTAGTTTAGTAGTACATAAGGTCAGAAAAAAGTTGATTGAAATGTTGTTATGATAATAATTGATGCTATCTATAATTTTAATTTGGTGACAAGGTCTTCTTATAAATTTCACCATGGATTAAGTTAATGAGATTTATAAAGTTTAATCTAATCCCTAGACATATCGACACATTTGAAATTATTAATAATATAAGGGTCATGTCTTATAATGTGGTGCTTCCACTGAACCTATCTTAGGTTCACGATTTGTTTCATGTATCTCTCCTATGTAATTAAATACCTGATCCATCATATTAACTAAACTCCGAGTTCGTACCGCTGAAGCATGATCTTTTTTATGAGGACCAACTAGTGGAGATTATGGAACATATAGAGAAGTTACTATATAAAAAATACACTCATGTGGTCAATATTTATTGAAAAAACAAGAATCTTGAGTATGTTATGTGTGATCATTAGGATGTAATGAAATAGGTTTATCTTTAGTTGTTGGTACAAAAGTGACTAATTTCAAGGTTGAAATTTATTTTAAGGGGGTAGAATGTAAAAAAAATGATATTTTGTGAAATAATTTTTTCTAATAAATTTAATCTTTTCAAAATTTTAGAATATACACAATGCTAATCTTATAATGAGTTACATGAAAAATAAATTTTATCTTACGTCACACACAACACTGAGTTTAGCTTGTGTTACATGCAATAATAATTTTTAAAGAAATGTAACAGTTATTAAAATATTATGATTCAATGTGATAGTAATCACCTAGCCATTAGAATGGAAGGTATTATTAGTATAAACTATATTATAAAAATATATGGTTTAAAAATTTAAATATAATTAATTATTTTGTGACTAATTATTTATAAATTAAAAAAAACAATTTAAAAATAAAGGCAATCATTTTCTGCAAAACTATTTTTATGCACAAAAACACATTTTACGTCCAAAAATTAAGAAAACAACATTAAATGAGTTATTTCAATGATATTAATATTTTATATACTCAAACAAATGATTTAAATTCATCTTATCTAATTTCTAGAAAATATATAAGAAAAAAATCAAATTATATTCTTAAAATTGTATTTTTATAAAAAATCATTTTTGTTTCCTTTTAAATGATTATTTTAAAATTTATTTTTTCAAAATTCTCCAAAATTTGTTGGAAAAATATAAATAATTTTTTAAATCATCATGTTATATTTATCTAGGTTTGATGTTTTGGAAATTTTTTGAAAATATAATTTTTTTTATGAATAGTGAAAAAACTAGTTTTTAATAAGAATTTTCATTACTCTTAAAACATTTAAAAATATCCAATTAATTTTATTTTTGTTTTAAAAATAAAATTAATTAAATTTTAAGCATATTAATCCATTTAAGTTCATTTAAAACAATTTCATATTGATTTTTTATGTTAAAATGTTTTAAACTTTTGTAAATTTTCTCTTTAGAAAACCACTTTTTTATCGCCTCTATAGGATTAATTTTAAATTAAAATTTTCCATTAATGTTAATGGAATTTTTAAAAAAGGATTAAATATTTTTAATAATCATAATTTATATTATCTAATAAGTATAACTTAATTTTTTTCCATTATTAATAGTAAAATCAATAAAAATTAAGTATCATCATTAAGGTTAAAATGGGTTTACCGGGGGGTTAAACTAAAAATAAAAGGTATAAAATGAAATATAAACTTATCAAACACACATTTTCTAGAAATATTTATACATTATATAATATATGGTTTGATAAATTTACATTTTAGAGTCTTTTGGAATGTGAATAACATGGGTAGAGATTTTTCTTTTCAATAATAACAAGTGTGTCACTCACCTAACTTATAAAAGGAAACCCCCTATCCTCTCCTCTTCACACATACTAAAACATTTTGTCTATCTAATACCTATCTAAATTACATATTTAATTCCCTCCTCTCATAATTTAGGCCATATTTTTTTCCATAAATCCATCCTAGAAAGGATTTTGGTACAAACTTAAAGATATTTTCTAAAGAAGTGGTAACATCTCTAACCAAGCGTTTTATTATTTACTTTCCCCAACTCCTTAAAATATTGTTAAAAAAGGTAATATAATAACCATATAATAATAAATTTAATAATATTTTATTATACTTTTTGTAATTTTCTAAATCCATCTCCCCTTCCCTCAAATGGGAAATCATAACGTCCCTCATGTGTACATTGAACTATTTCATTTCGAATAGATGTGATGTGTTTTTCTCATTTACATTATACTTGGATGAAAATAAGTATATATTAAATGAATATATATTATATTTGTATCATATTTATAAAAATTTAATTATTATATCACATCTACCTTCTAATCTTCCACTCAATGATGGATACCATAACATCCTAGTGTGTACGGCGGACTACCGCTTCACGAAGCGATGTGATTTCTTTTTAACTAGAAAATTACATGGAAGGTAATTAGGGTAAATTTAATTAATACATGTAATATATAATGAATAAAAATTAATATTTTAAGTAAATATACTATTTACCTTTATTTCATTTCATCCATTGAGAAATGGGAATTGCGCTCATGTGTATGCACGATCTACCATCTTTATGAACGATGTGTTTCATTTTTAATCTCTAACATTTATAGATTACTATAAATAAATATATTTTGATTATATATGATATTAATATCATGTTTAAATTCTATAGTGGATATAATCTTATCCAATTTAATAGTATTATAAATACCAAATCAAAACATACATGGAAAACAAATAAATTATTACTTGAAATATAACTTTATTATAAAATTTTCAATAAATAGGTAATAAAAGATCATAAGTAAATCATATATTTAATGATATATATATATATATATATATAATTATATCTCTTTAATATATTTATAATAAATCAATTTTTATTTTATAGGACATTCAAACATGCATAAAGTAATTTAAGACATAAGGTAAGGGATTTATATCTCTCTTTTTACTTATTTGAGACACATGCCATATTCACCACCTATTTCATTAATTTGGTGTATATACTTCCCATGTATTTATTTTATAATGATATTCTTTAAAACTATGGGTATTTAATTAAAAAATTCAGGATCTCTCTTTCACCGGGATTATGATTCTATATTACTAATCTAGTAAGGGTTTCATGATACAATCTCATTATCTATCAATATTTTTTTGTTTATGAATTTGATGATGAAATATTATTATATATCTCATAATAATCGCATCACTTTTTTTCATCTAGATATGTTAAGAGAATAATTTTTTCCCTTCATCTTCCTCTGTATATGTATTTTTTAGTTCAAAAGAATATTTTTTTATAAAAACCAACTTTATTTATTTATTCGATCGGCAACCCTTTTTGTATCATAATAATGTTTCTTAAAAAAAATTCAAAAAATTTTAAAAAAACTCACCAAATAACTTATTAAATATATTTTTCTAATGTTTTAATATTTACAATGTGTTTTAAATTCAATCATTATGTCATTTAAAAAAAATTATTTTTCTGAAAATGTGAATGGAATCATTATTTTAACGTATTTGGAATTTTTTTCCATCATGGACACTCAATGTATTAAAGTTTACTATATAATTTTACAAGTTAAATTTAAATGAAAAGGATTTTAAAAATTATTTATTTATTAAATAGAATTTTACTAAAATTAAAATATATTTTCCTCAAAAAATGTTCTAAGTGAATTTTCAAAATTATTTTCCATCTAAGATGACATCCTTTGATGATACTTATAATTTTAGAGGGATATTATCTAATGATATCATAATTATTCTTTATTTGGACGGTTTATTATTATGATGGCATTTTGTTAATGAAAACTATTTCATTCCATGGTTTATACTATAATGAAGTGTTTATGTAACTAGACCCCTTTTCCTAGGTTATGATATGATGAATGTTTTATGATCTAGTGGAAAAAATATGTATGGATTATGTGATGGTCTGGACCTATATCTCCCTCCAATTCATTGGGTAATGATCAATAACTCAAGATTAAATTTGATATGTGTGAACTAGATTACATGTGTACAATGTTATATGTGAACCTGGTGACATGTTCACAATGTTATGTGTGAACTTGATTATATTTTCATTATGTTATGAATGGACCTATATTTATTTTCCATATGGTTTTATGTGTACTTGGTTGCATGTCTATAATTTTATATGAGGGTCTTATTTCATATCCTTAAAATATTAAGTGAAAAATTTTATATTTATACATGTTCAAAATGTTATAAGCTTATATTTATTCCATAAATATATGTCTTAATCCAATGTTATGCTCTAATGGATAATTTTCTTTGACCCCATTATGATTCATGTCTTACTAAATTCCATGATATGTTCTATGACTCATACTTATGATATAGGATATATTGGGTGTGGTTTTAAAATTCTATTGTCATGTTATCATACCATTATTCACTTATTGTATTGATATGTCTCTTTTTTACCCATATTTATCACCTAATATCATCATCTATTATGTTTTCCTTCCCTACTATATGAATAAAGGTATTATATATGATAATTATATGAAGGGTTGTAGTCATGAAGAACTTAGTGGAAGATAATATTGCTAACTTATGGAAAAGTTTTGTACACTTATAATCTATAAAAGTCACTATAAATAAACAATTATAGTGTGTATCATTACGTTATGTAATGAATATTTTTCTATTTTGATGTAATATTTATATATAAGAAGTTTGGTTCTCTATAGTTGGTATCAGAAAAAAGTTTTTGTTAACCTTTGAAATTTTGTATGAGAAAACTTTATTGAGATTCCTAAGAATATATCTAAGGATAAGTCTAAGGAAAATCCTAGGTATATGAAAATTTCATTATATTTTGATATACGATAGAGTGTGTGGTTTTTGAGAAATTACATCCCTATTTAGATACTATAAAAGGATGTGGCTCTATAAAATTTATAAATATGGGTAACAACATTGAAAATGGTGCATTGAGCTAGACATGGTCGTCACTTGGTGCATGAAAATGGGAGTTTATATACATCTTGTTTGACACTCCCAAGGGATATTCTTTGGAAATTCATAAAACTCATCACAACCCATCATGAAGAATTCCAATTATGACCATGAATTACCTAGGTTAATCCTAATGTGTCATGATATGGAAATCTGAAAATTTATTTTCATAATTATTTATTTTCCACTTTGATTAGTGTTTCTCACGCTATGTTTTTTGGTTTCAATAAATGTATGGAACTAAAATAAATCATTTTGATACTGAATCTGATGGAATATTTGGTTATAATGAGAAACCAAATAGGATCATGACTAAATATAAAGACGTTGTTATTATTTCTAATTAGCTATCATGATATATGATAAATAGTATGAGCATCAGTGATATTCCTAAAGTGTAAAATAAGAGGAAGATGAACTATTATGAATGTTCATCTAGTAATGTATATAGAGGAAGGAAGATTCGGTATCATACCTTTCAAAAATTTGTGAAGATTAAGCAATAAGAATATCTCCAATGGAGGGAATATGTTTTCTATGTGGAAAAGAATGTTATAGTTGGAAAAAAATTTGAGTAGTATAATGTATTATTTGTGATGAACAAGGTCATTATCCAAGTCAATTACCTCACCCAAGAATTATCTCCTTAACCAAGGAAGGGAAAATTCCAAGTCAATCATTGATGTAGATAGATTGAAGTTTTTATGTATTGGGATTCAAGGATTATGTTTTAGAAGTATTTTTTCGAATGGTATTTTTGTTTTAAGAATAATGAATCATCTAAGTATTGTGTTAATTCTGAAAAAACATATGTCTCCATGTAAGATTAACATAAGTGTTATGGATACCATCATGGGTTTATGAGTTTAATTTCGAAAATAAGTTCAATGTCTTGGACACGTATTTTGAGTTATTATATGATAGGATTTTATAATTAATAAGGATAATATTGGAGGAATTTATGGAAGTACAACCATTTTATTTTGTATTTTTTGAGTAGAGAAAAAATTATTTGAGGTGGAATTACTTTAAATTTTATGGGAATATGATTAATGGAATTGGTAAACTTTATGGTTCATATTATCATTTTTGTTAAGTTAATTATGTGTTATTGTAATTTCAAAATATTTTTATTAAAACAAAATTGAAGAAGGATATATCGTAAGTCGGGAGGCAACCAGTTGAATCCAAATAGAACACTAGACTTAAACCAACACTGAAAGGATGACTAGGGTATATTACCTACCAATGGCCTATATGAGTGATTATTTCTGGAGTGAAAAATAAAGAGATATATTATTGGTTATGTATCTCAGTGTGTAGTGTGTCAACAAGTCAATGTTGAGAGACAAAGGTCTAAAAGGTTTGTACGACCATTATTCATACCATAAAAGGAAATGTGAGGAAATCACCATGTAAATTCTATTTTGACTCCTAAAAATGTCTAAAATTAATAATTCAATATGGTTTCTATTGATCTTCTTACAAAGTCATCACACTTCATCATAATTAGACACGACTTCTCTCTTGACCAGCTTTCTATTGTATGCATTATGGAATTAGTATGGTTGCATGGATTACAACATTACATTATATCTAATAAGGATTTTAGTTTTATATCAATGTTTTAGAAAATTCTTTATCAAGATCTTGATACAAAGTTGAGTTTCAGTACTACGTATCATCCTTAGATATATGGTCAGTCTGAGAGAAAAATTCAAACCCTAGTGGATATGTTGAGATCCCATTCAATGGATTTAAAAGGTGGTTTAGATCAAGAAATTTTTCTAGTATAAGTTTCTAAAAAATAACTTTCACTGAAAAATTCATATGGATACTTATGAATACCTCTATGTATGGATGTTCAGAACTCCAATGTTTTAGTATGAAGTTGGAGAAAGAAATTTATTGGGACCAAAAATAACTGACGAAATGGTAGAGAAGTTTAGGGACATTCATCATTACATAAGGCCAACACAAAGTTGATATAATGGTTATGCTAATAATCATCAAATTGATATCAAATTTTATTTTTATGTCACAACCTGTCCCCCGGGGCCCGTGCTGTGACTACCCCAAGCCCGCCTTCCATAGGGTAGGGACTGGCGACTAGCACCAAAGGCGTAATTCCCTAAAATTGGGAAGGCATTTCCTTTAGAACCTGTAAACAAACACACAAAAAAGCACATAGCTGGATGAAACACCAAGTAAATTGTATAAAAAATAGTTCTAAAAGTAAAAGGGTCCAAAATACAAGCCCAACTGGAAAGTACAAGTACAACTGAAATGCAATACAACTGAAGAAAAATAAAGACAACTATTGGGTCGTCCTCCGAGTTCCTACCTGAAGGGTAGGTACATATCGGCTCCTCAGCACACCATGTATGTCCATCTCCTCCGTGTACCGAATCGTCGTATGTTCTACCTCTGGGTACCGTCCAGTCCTGGTACTCTCAGCCTCAGTCAGCATTGTCTATCATCTGTATCCAACATAACAAGGTGCGGGCATAGCCCGTGCAGGGGTAAGTATAACGATACTCAGTAGGGACCCCGAGACCCTCAAGGCCTCACAAAATCCACCAAGGATAAACCAAAAATAATTAAATCAACAGATAACCCTACCTAGGTATATGCCCATACATATACCTAATTTATCAAGTAATTCATCTCAAACATGAGGAAAAACACAAAGGTACTGACTCAGCTCAAACCAGGATTTATTCTAGGGGTAGTAACATTTCTAACCCTTAGCTACTGGAGAAATCCTCCTCTATTGAGTAGTGGGATTTCCGCGTCACACAGAGGTGATTCCCACTAACCTTGGACTGCTGAGGTACTCCTCTTGTCGAGTACCCTGGGTCTGCCGCGTCACACATAGTTGCTCCCCACCGTGGGTCTGCCGCGTCACACAGAGGTGCTCCCCCTCATAGCCTGCTGAGGTACTCCTCCTGTCGAGTACTATGGGTCTGCCATGTCACCAAGGATCTCCCCACTGTGGGTCTTCCATGACACCAAGGCGCTCCCTACTGGGCCAGTCGAGTCACTCCAAGTCAAACGGTCAGCAGTCGTCAAGTCTCAGTCAGCTACTAGGTTCTCGCACAAATGCTCGTTCGTCTCTGGAAGATTCACTATAAAAGCTATTTTTTGATGTTATAACTACCACTAAGTCCCATGAATAAGTATCTCAATGGTCTTCCATTTCATAGGGGTCTCAAAGCAACAGACGACACGTCAATCGAATGCCCAGTCTGTGAGTTATTAGCCTTTTAGTCCTGGGGGCCCGGTTGGATTTGTGCTCGATCCAACCTGACTATTTCCCATCTCAAACCAAAACATAAAGGAGTATACTCAAAGGGACCATCTCTCTCTAATATTTCCAGTGTCGCTGATGGTTCGTCAAACAGACATCTGGTGTCAAAGATATGGCCAAAAGAAAGTAAAGGGGCATAGTGAGCCTGGGCCGACCCGTTGGGTGGATCGGCCCATTGGGTTTAGCCCAACCCACTAGGTCCGGCCCAGTAGGCTGCGAGGGGCTATAGAGAGCCGAAAGGGCAGCTCAGCCTTGGAGGGTTCCGTTAGTGCATGAGGCCACATGGTGGCTTAGAGGGCCGTGTACGGCGTGAGTCGGGGCAGCTCAGAGGGTCATGGGAGGTGCGAATAGCAGCGGTGCGGCCGACGAGGGCAGCGTGGCCAGTGGGAGGCGCAGCCGGCTGGAAGCACAAGCTAGGGCACGGGGCGCGGCCGGGGTGGCTCGGAAAACGGGCGGCGCATCCGGCGAGGGTGGCACGACCGACAAGCGGTGCGGCTGGCGGGCGGCATGAGCCGGGGCACAGGGCGCGGCCGGGGTGGTTCGGCCAGCGGGCGATGTGTCCAGGGTGGCTCGGATAGTGGGCGACGCAGCCGGGGTGGCCTGCCCGGCGGGTGGCACGAGCTGGCGTGCGGGGCCGGTTCGGCCTAGGGTGGCACATCGTGGCGAGGGTGCGTGGCCGGTGGGCGGCGCGGCCAGCGAGGCCAGAACGCCGCAGGGGCGGCGTGGGTCGCAGTGGCCACAGGTGGTGGCTCCGTTGCCTTCTTCGTCTTCCTCCATTTCAAAGTGTACACCAAATAATAATGATGGAGGGGTCGGGTCATGTTGGTTTGGCCCACACCCTCCATGTTTAGGGTGGTAGCATTTGGCTCATCAAGAAAGAAGAACAATGAACTTCAAATTTTACAACCTGAGCAACGATTCTTTCCTAAACCGCAAAAGAAATAAAGGAAAGTATTATCTCTCAAAAAACCCTACCTCGTTCACTTGTTGACGTTGGCACAAGGAGGTAGTACGGTCATCGATTCATCATAGATGAAGACGTCCCACGTCGGAAGAAGTCCCGAGGAAGAAAGTCGAAGGAGGTCGGCATTCTTCGTTGGCATTCTTCGTTGGAAGAAGGCGTTCTTCGCTCAGAGAAGTAATTCTTCATTGGAGAGCTTTTCTCCCAAGGCTCCACCAAAATTAAAAGTGTTCCAAAATAATAGATTATGAAATCTATTATTTTGTTGGTAGAATTCAAAAAGTTTCATTAGTTATGGTGGGTGGCATAATTAAAGCATGAGGGTTGACACAAAGGTATGTGAGTTGGCATAATTAATGTGGAGGAAGTCAAGAGGCTCCTCCACATTAATGAGGGGGGTTGAGAGTTTCTTTCAATTAAAGGGGGGTTTAGTCCATGGTGTTCCCCACCACCATAACCTCTCATGGGAGGTTATGGTTCGGGTGGTCCCTACCACCATAACCTCTCATGAGAGGTTAAGATCTGGTGGTCCCCACACCTCAACTTTCACATGGAGGTTTAGTTCCGGTGGACCCCACCTCCCAACACTCACATGGGTGATGCAAATAAAAATAAAAATGTCATACAATTTTTATTTTTATTTTATTTTTACATGAAAAACCCAAAAACTAACTTTCACCCTCAACCAACTGTCGTCGAGGTGAAAGTCTTCTTAAGCAAATATTAGCACTGCGATTTCAATAGTGCCCTCAGATTTTAATTCCGAGCACCGGTTCAAAAGTTTTAAAAACCTGCTTGCATGTTTACTAAACATACTTGAAAAAAAGTTCAGAAATTCATTCCGGGCACTCTGAGCCTTGGAATCAAGCGCCCTAAATTTTTGCGGACTCGTAAAATTCCCATTTATTTAAAAAAATACATAGAAATTCTGGGTCTTTACATTCTCCCCACCTCAGAGCTTTACGTCCCCGTAATCCACAACTCATAACTAGGTAAACATGTGGGGGTACTGAGAACACATCTGAGCCTCCCGCTTCCATGTGCTCTTCTAGAGGTTCCCATGCTGCCAGCGAATACGCACCAGAGGTATCGACCGTCCACGAAGGACTTTCTTCTATCGTTCCTCAATCTCTACTAGAACCTCCATAAAAGTCTCCCCATCGTTGACATCCAGCTCGCCATGGTTGATGATGTGAGAAGGTTCATGCAAGTATCTCCTCAGCTGGGATACGTGGAAGACATCATGCACTCGGTGCAACTGAGTGGAAGAGCTAAGTGGTATGCCACCTCGCCAACTCTGATGAGGACCTGAAAAGGTCCAATGAATCTTGGAGATAACTTGCTGCCTCAGCCAAATCTTCATAGACCTCATTGGGGTGAGACCCGTAGAAAGATGTGGTCGCCATCCTCGAACTCCAGAGGTCTCCATATTCTGTCAACATATGACTTCTGCCTACTTTGTGCAGTCTTCATCCACTCTTGGATGATATGCACCTTCTCTGTGGTATCCCATACCATCTCTGGTCCCACTAGTGCTGACTCCCCTAGGTCAGTCCAGCACAAAGGTGATCTGTAAGGTCGCTCATACAATGCCTTGAAAGGTGCCATCCCAATGGTGGAGTGACAGTTATAGTTGTATGCAAACTCCACCAAAGGTAAGTGATCCTCCCAGCTGCGACCGAAGTCGAGGACACAAGCACGGAGCATGTCCTCGAGGGTCTGAATAGTCCGCTCAGTCTGGTCATTCGTCTGAGGATGAAATGCGGTGCTCAAATGAAGTTGTTTCCTGAAAGCCTCCTTCAAACCCTTCCATATCCGGGAAGTAAAATGTGTATCACTATCAGAGAAAATTATTGAGGTCACTCCATGTAACCACAAAATCTCCTGCACATAGAGGCATCCCAAGCTCTCTACTGAACTATGCTCTCTGATTGGTAGGAAGTGGGCCGACTTGGTGAGTCGGTTGATGATCACCCAAATCGAGTCATGTCCCCTGGATGTAAATGGAATTACTGTCACGAAGTCCATGGATATCCCATCTCACTTCCACTCTCGGACCTCTAAAGGCTGAACCAAGCTTGTTGGTACCTGATGCTCCACCTTCATTTGCTGACAAGTGAGGCACCAAGAGACAAACTCTACTATTGCTTTCTTAATTCATGGCCACCAGTGCTGTCGTTGGAGGTCCTGGTACATCTTTTCCACTCCTGGATGTACCGCTAGAGGGGATGTGTGGAACTCCCTCAACACTTCCTCCTGATGTAACACTGGTACCATGGTACGTCCTCTAAAGAGGATGATGTGCTCCCCACCTTCAGAAAATCCATCAGGTGCCTGCCCTATAGATATCTGAGCACGTCGAGCCTCACAGTCATCATCACCACACTGCATCTCCCTGACTCGCTTAATAAGTGGGGGAGTGACTGTAATAGATTGTAGAAAATATGCTCCATCATGTTCCACGAAGGATATTTGCAAAGCGACCATCTTCTCTGTCGCCTCACCTAGTATCTATATACCAGACCTCCTACTGAGTGAATCTGCTACAAAATTCCCCTTCCCATGAGTATAGACTATTTCAAAGTCATAGTCCTGGAGGAATTCAAGCCAACGTAATTGTATCAGGTTCAGGTCCTTCTGATATAAGATATACTTGAGACTCTTGTGATCAGAGTAGACTGTAAAACATTCACCCATCAGATAGTGCTACCACATCTTCAAGGCGAAGACCACTGCTGCTAACTCCAGGTCATGGGTAGCATAGTTCTGCTTGTGTTGTCTTAGTTGTCGAGAATCATATATGATCACTGCTTTCTCCTACATCAGGACACATTCAATCCTGGTCCCTGATGCGTCACAGTAGACTACGTACCCTACGCCCTCCTCTGGAAGCCTCAAGATGGGGGCACTAGTCAGCCTCTTCCTCAGCTCCTGAAAACTCTGTCGGCATCTCTCTGACCACACAAAGGGTTTCCCCTTCTTCGTCAAGGATGATTGTGGTGATGAAACTCTGGAGAAGTCTGGCACAAACCTCTGATAGTATCCAACCAAACCCAGGAAACTCCGTACCTCCATCACACTCCTGGGTGGCTCCCAAGCAAGTATCGCCTCAATCTTTGTTGGATCCACTACAACTCCAGCCTCCAATATGACATGTACCAGGAAGTGAACCTCTCAGATCCAAAACTGGCACTTTGAGAGCTTACCATAAAGATGGTGCTCTTGGAGTGTGTCCAGTACTACCTGAAAATGATAGGCATGCTCCTCCTCATTAGTCGAGTAAATCAGAATGTCATTGATGAAGACCACTACAAAGCGATCAAGGTATGGCTGAAAGATCTTGTTTATGAGTCCCATGAACACTGTTGGAGTGTTGTTTATACCGAATGGAATAACCAAGAACTCGTAATGGCCATACCGACACCTGAAGGTCATCTTCTGTACATCCTCGTCTTATACTCTGAGCTGGTGATAGCCTGATCTGAGTTCTATCTTCTAGAACTACCGTGCTCCCTTCAGCTAATCAAAGAGTTTGTCAATCCTCTAGAGTGGCTACTTGTTCTTCACGGTCACCTGGTTCAGGTGTCTATATTCAACACAAAGTCTCAAGCTCCCATCCGCCTTCTTGGCGAACAAAATCAGGGCTGCCCAAGGTGAAACACTGGGCCAGATGAACCCCTTCCCCTGCAAGTCCTCTAGCTATACTCACAGCTCGCGAAGCTCTGTGAGAGCCATCTGATACGCTGGTGTAGATATCGGTGCCATATCAGGGTACAAGTCAATGTAAAAGTCCACCTCTCTGTGAGGAGGTATACTTGGAACATCATCAAGGAAAACATCCGCGTACTATTCTGCCACTACAGGATAGCTTGGACTCTTCACATCAATAGCTCTGAGGGTAAGGCTAACCAACTAATGAGTGATCGGATACACTCTCCTCCGGGTAAGTCCATCCTGTGCTGCAAAGGATACCTTCTCACCGGTGAAGGTAAACCTGGTCCCATCCATTCAGACACACTACACTTTGCACCTAATACAGTCAATCTAAGCATGGAATGTAGATAGCCATTCCATACCCAAGATGACATTGTAAGGCCTCGACGCTACTACTAGGAGATCTCAGCTGAAGCTCTCGCCTCCTAGAGTAAGATCGCACTGTTGGCACTAGTGTGTAATCGTCGAATCTACTCCTGTGGGAGTCTCTAGACATAAGGATAGAGCCAATGGCTCCTTCGGAATCTCTGAGCTCCAAATGAGGGCAGTGGTAATAAAATAATGAATGGAACTTATCTCTATAAGTACTGAAGCTATGGTGTATGTAACACCCCAAGCTTCTATGGTACGTTTCTCTTTGAATAATGCGATAGCGTGTGTTGTACGCAACATCGAGTTCTAACACACCACAACCAATCAAACTAGCCGTTATGAATAGTAATACCTACTTTTTGAAATTTTATAAATTTTATCTCTAAAAATGGACTTCATTTTTGGATTCGGAGTATCGAATTTAGCCTAAGGTGAAATTTTGGTACTTTTCGGATAAATTTAATATTTTGATGAATAGTGAAAATTACTAAATTTTAATTAAAAACAACTTTTTTAATCAAAATAATTAATAGTGATAAATTATGAATTTGAGTGGTTTTAAAGTATATTTAGAATATATTTTTACCATTTAATAAAATTTTGGTCATTGGACATAATTTCACAATTAAACCGAATATAAACAAGTATCAATCTTTTGATATTTATTATATCTTAAAAACACGCTTTTTATTTTGACAGCGAGAATTAATTTTAAATTAATTTCTTCCACTTCTATGTTTTGAATTTGGAAAAATGGATTCCATATTTGGAATCAGGATTTTCAAATTGTGTAAATAGGTAACTTTTATTTTTAGACATTTTGAATAATTACTTCGGTAAATATTTTATTTACCATGGTTAAAGGGTAAATCTGGTAAATAAGGGTAAAAAAATAATATTATAATAATAAAAAATTACCCTAAAACGTGTCCTAACCTTATTGGTTGATACATGTCCGACCATGGGAATCTTTGGGTCGATTTTGGGACCCCATGGTGCCACTTGTAAGTGATAGGGACACTTTATTTTAATTAAGTTAAAATGAATACAAAAATGACACAAGCATATATCTTTTAGAAAAACAATTTTTACATAGGGTTATATATGTTGGATTTTCGACTATAAATATTAATTATAAATATAAAAACATTTCCTACATAATGGTATTTTATTTTTAATTTTTAGACATTAAATAATTTAATTTATTTATGACACAATGATGATGCAGTAATTACCATAATAGTGAAAAATTAAAATGATTGGTGTTGTAGATACCCAAATAAATATAATTTGAGACTTTTTATGCATTAAACTAATTTTATAGGTTAATATGACATGTTATTAATGATTTAATTAACTTTTTTCTAAGTAATCATTCTGTTATGATTTTTACAAAAATCAATTATTGAATATTGTCAAAATTGACATAAAAAAGTTTTTAAAACAAATATTATATTATTAATTGATATTAAATTCGTAAAAATCTAAGGTTCTACCAAGATACTTATATCATGATAGGTGTATCATTAAGGGACAACTTGGGGGTCTCTTGTATGTATATAGTATGTTTATTAACCATATAATATAAAAATACAAAGAGACATTGTAAAAGTGAAACCAATTAACTAAGAGTTAATACTTAAAGATAAGGTTAGTATAATGAACCACACCTGTCTAAATTATATTGGTTTAGTGTTTTTCGACCTATCCCCACCTTAAAATTTAAATAATACACTTTGGAGCCATTAGAAACCGAATATTAATTTATTATAAAATAATATTTCTAGCTTTTCCAAAGGTGCCCCTCACCCCTCTTATAAAAGGTCACTCCCCCTTATCTTTAATTCACACCTTCAAAGCCTTTTGGTTTGTCCAAAATCTACCCAAATACTATATAAACTTCCCTCACTTCATACTAGAGGCATTCCTTTAGTCAAAAATCCAACCTAAGATCCCTTTTGATCAAATCAAAAGGAAGAACCCGAAGAAGAGGTAATGATTTTACCACCCTTTTCCAAGTTCCTTTCTTCTTACACTTCTTCTTCCTTTTTTATTACCATTATAAAATAATAACTCCAGTATCTTATATATACTGTGGTGTTATTATAAATATGGTACAACCATATTCAGTATTCTATCCATCCTTTGAATAACATGTCACCACACGTGCGTACGTACGGCTTACCGTCTCCACGTCGTGGTGTAATTGTTATTCAATAAATTATTATTTGGATGGGTATAATAATGATTTATAATTCATGTAAATAATAAATATAACATGATAATAATTCTGTATATATGATATACCATCCAATTATATATTATTTTAATATCAAAAGAATGATATTGTCGCTCGTGCATACGTACGGACTACCGTATCCACGAATGCGATGAGATTCATTCTCCATCGTATCCATTCAAGTATAATTATCATTTTATGATTTAAAAATAATTTTTAAGGACTTGATATCATTCTGGATATGAATAATATACAACCTATCCATTACAAACATGGCTTACGTAACAAAACATATAAAAGAAAATGAGTAAGTTAACACCCGAAACAACGATAATACTAAGATATTATTAACAAATAAATGTTAAAAGATCATATATGATATCATATTAATGTATATGATTCTTGTATAATTTAATAACAATTATTTCACCATTATACAGGAGTTTAACCTACCCCCAACCAAGTAAAAGTACAAGGTAAGGGTTTATTTCACAATCTCTTCATTATCCGAGTTTGTTTATACGTAATAATCTACTAGGATCTATTTATCATCCACATCCATGTTTCTTAAAAATGTATTTCAAAACATTTTTACTATTTACAAGAATATGGGTTAAAGTCATTTATACCCTTGATTTACTTTTTATAAGAGGTTTATAAAGGAATCTTCTCGTCGTTTTTCAAACAATGTCCTTTTTAACCTTTTCGACAGAATTAAGGTAAGAATGTTTTTTTTAACTTATACGGAGGGTGAGGCTATTTTCCTTCGTTATAAAATTTTTGAAGCTTCACTTACAATTTTATAAGAATATTTTCAAAGAAAATGTTTCATTTTATAAATATATGACTCTTAAATGATTTCAAAAATAGAAAGAGATATTTCTCTAAAAAGAGTTTTGATTTCATCTATGTCAACATCCTTTGATAGATTTTACGCTTATTTGAAGTTGATTTATTATGATACAAAACTTCTATAGTGTATTGAAGGTTTTGTGATATGTTTGACTGTGGATGTTTTATTTTTATACCATTCATGGTTTATGGAGAAAGTATTGACATTTCGTATGCTAGTTTTAATACGAATGTTTATGTTATGTTTAAACCTGTTCATATGAGGAATGCATTGGAATTAATATGTGACGGGTGGAGCCTGCTATAGCTCCTCGATGCATTGGTAGGTCTCATGAGAAAAACTAGTGTCTTGGCACAAGGCCTTGACAAAATCTTATTTGTAGTCTTGGCACGAGGCCTTGGCTATGTGGTTATGATAGTCTAGCATTATGCATTCCATCATTATGAAAGTGGTTATTGATATTGCATGTGATTATTCTATTAGTAGAATATCCATGTGAATAAGTAAATGGAATTATTTCATTTTATTTTTGCCATAATATGTTGAAGTTCAAGTTTTAAAGGCTTTTGTTTTAGTTATACATTGCCTTAAATGTTTATTCTTATTTATGATATTTTCCGCTATATTGTTATTCTTACTGGGCATTTGAGCTCACCCCTTTTCTATGTTTTATTTTTCCCAGGATGTGAAGAAGTAATTTATGAATGACCTGTAGGGATAGTATGTGGGGATATGAGTGTGGACTATGAAGAAAATATGTTGTTGTTGTTTTCATTTTTATGATGTAATGTAAGACTTATGAATATATCTAGTGTTTCCAAGGCTACTAAACCAATCGTTCTTTCAAGATTTGATCTTTCTTGTGATCATGCCAATGTTATGTAATAATGCACTGACTCTGGGTAACTGGGGTCGGGGAATTACATTTGGTATCAGAGGAAGTTTAGTACAAACCTTGGAAGCTAGATTTAGATAAAATCTGATTAGAGAACATAGATTTAAGATGGACTTTGAGGATTAGTATAGAAGAACTTCCTAGAATTTTGGTATTGTAGAGATTTTGTGAGTTTTCCGAGCAATACATCCCTATTTGGATACGAGCAGGTAGAGGCGGCTCTGGCACAGATGTACATAGGGGTAAAACTCGAAAACACCTCTTTGAGCTAGACTCGAATGGGAACTGGTGCACGAGAACGGGCCTTGCTGCACTCTTGGTTACGACACTCCCAGGGGATATGCTTAGGATAATTCTCATTTTCTTTACAAACCATTATGAAGGGTTTATGAGTATATACTTCCTCAAAGGAGACATTTTTATGATTATGGATTATATCCATAAATAGTTCAATTTATGTTAAGTGTTTTATAAGTATGGAATTATGTATTTTGATTCATAAACTGATCTAGTTTATGCCATTATTTAGAAATGGTGCCTAGTGGAAGAAATGGAAACTGTATCAATGCACGCACTCCATGTAGGGATTTCCCTCCTACTCAAGATAATTATAGTGGAGATGGTGATGCAACTGGTGCCGATCAGCTAATCACCATACTGGGACAACTCACTCAGGTTATGAATAATAACCTTACCCGTATGGAGCACCCTGATCCGCAGCGTGGAGGATCAATGTTAGATCGATTCATGAGGCAACAACCACCAACGTTTAATGGGAGTAAAAATCCTTTAGTAGCTGAGCAATGGATAAATTCCCTAGAGAAAATATTTCAAGCTTTGGGGAGTAGTGAAAGGGAAAAAGTTATCATGGATGTTTACCACCTCACTGGAGATTTTGATCAATGGTGGTCATTGATTCAAAACATGAAGGAAGATGATTAAGTATCAAATATGGAATGGAGGGAGTTCAAAGATCTATTTTTATAAAAATACTTTTCTCGTGACCATCGAGTAGATATGGAAAGACAATTTCTGAGTCTGAGACAAAAGGAGGATGAGAATGTCGCAAAGTATGAGGCTAACTTTACAAGGTTATCAAGGTATGCTGGAGATTATATACATAACCCAAGAAGTAAGATTTATCGTTTCTTTGATGGGTTAAAACCATTTCTACGTCGAGCATTAGTCTCACAATCCTTCTCGTCGTACGAAGACATTGTCTCGTGTGCTATCAAGACAGAAAAGGAATTCTCTAAGTCTTATGACTTTAAAGAAAAGCAAGAGAAGAAGAGATCTGCTGATCAATCTGGGAATGGAAATAAGGGGAAGAAGGGAAAGGTTGAATATCCATCCTATGGTAAATGTGGGAAGAAACACCCTGGTACTTGCTTGAAGGGAATGGGTGTCTGTTACAAGTGTGGTGAAAAAGGCCACCAAGCTCGTGATTGCAAAGGGAAGAAGGAAGCTACCAATGTTCAATGCCACAATTGCAGGGAGATGGGACATTATGAAAATTAATTTCCTAAGCGTCAGGGGAACTTACCTCAGAAAAGGTCAAGGGATCAAGACCAAGCTTATGCTATCACTACTGCTGAGGTAGAAGCTCCGAAAGACGTGGTGGCAGGTAATTTAATGGTTTCCTCAAGTTTAGCAAATGCATTATTTGATTCTGGATCATCGCATTGTTTCATATCTTCCCAGTTTGCTAAGAAAATTAGATATTTTTTATTTGATTTAATAAGGGAGTTGTCAGTTAAAACTCCTAAGGGAAGTATCATTACAACAAAGTTTTGTGAATCAGTCCCCATTAGAGCACATAAATGTTATTTATCCGCTGATCTCATCATCATACCTATGATTGAGTTTGATATAATCCTCGGTATGGATTTGCTTTCGGATTATGATACGAAGATTTATTTTAAGAAGAATGAGGTTACGATTTTTGATGATGATGATAAGGAACACCTTATCTTTAGAGCAGAATCGTCACCACCTAATTCTTATCTAGATCCACCCCCAGTAGCTCAACTAAATTCAATTATTGGGGAGGAAGAGAATGAAATGACTGTGGGTGAGGAAAGGAATGTTCAAATAGAGGATGTACCTGTTGTGAAAGAATATGTAGATGTATTTCTGGAATATTTACATGGACATCCTCCAGAACGAGAAGTTGAGTTTTCTATTGATTTAATTCCTGGATCAAGGCCTATATCGAAGACCCCTTATATAATGGACACTGTAGAATTAGTTTAACTAAAGAAACAACTAGAGGAATTGAGTAATAAGGGATTTATTTTCCCTAATTTTTCTCCATGGGGAGCCCCTGTTCTTTTTGTTAAAAAGAAATATGGATCTATGAGGTTATGTATCGACTATAGGGAGATAAATGCTATAACAATAAAGAACAAGTATCCCCTACCTCGCATTGATGATTTATTTGACCAAATGCATGGATATCAATACTTTTCAAAGATTGACCTTCTATCTGGATACCATCAATTGTGTGTAAAGAAGGAAGACATTCTGAAGACAGCATTTCGAACCAGGTACGGGCATTACGAGTTTACTGTAATGCCTTTTGGATTGACTAATTCACCCTCTATATTCATGGATCTGATGAATAGAGTTTTCAAGGAATATCTCGATGAATTTGTGGTGGTATTTATTGATGATATCTTGGTATACTCTAAAAGCTACGAAGATCATGAAAGTCACTTGCGCATTATCCTGAAGACCCTGAGAAGACATGAATTATATGGGAAGTTTAGAAAGTGTGAATTCTGGCTTCATGAGATTTATTTTCTTGGCCATATTGTCTCTAAAGATGGAATCTCTATTGATCCTTCTAAGACCAAGGAAATCCAAGAATGGCCATCACCTACGAGTATAACTGAGGTACGTAGTTTTATTGGTTTGGCAGGTTATTATCGACGTTTCGTCCATACTTTTTCCCGATTGGCTAACCCATTAACGAAGATCACACGTAAAGGGGTTAAATTTGTTTGGACAAAAGAGTGTGAAGAATGTTTCGAATAACTGAAGAGAAGATTAGTCAATGCTCCTATATTGACTCTACCATCAGGGAATGATGGGTTCGTTATTTATAGTGATGCATCGAAGAAAGGACTTGGTTGTGTCCTTATGAAGAATGATAGGGTTATTGCCTATACATCATGACAGTTGAAAATTCATGAGAAAAACTATCCTACACATGATCTCGAGTTAGAAGCTGTGATCTTTGATTTAAAGATATGGAGGCACTACCTCTATGGTGAAAAATGTGAGATTTATACTGATCACAAGAGTTTGAAGTATATTTTCTCACAAAAATAACTCAACATGAGGCAAAGGAGATGGCTTGAATTACTCAATGATTATGATTGCACGATACACTACCACCCGGGGAAGGCAAACAAGGTGGCAGATGCTTTGAGCAGAAAAGATCATGGAGTTTTGAACAATATGAGAATTGAAAGGGATCCAATTTTCATGGATCTGGTGAAGGTGGACATGGGAATAACCAGGGAAGGTGAAACATCAATGCTTTTTCAAATGGTTTCCAAACCATCTTCACTAGAAAGGATTAAAAGTTCTCAGACCGATGATGAAGAATTTCAAAAGAAGATTAAAGCTGTGAATGATGGGAGATTAAGAGACTTTGTGTATGAAGATGGAATTTTGAAATTAGGGAAGAGACTTTGTGTTCCCGATATACCTGATCTAAAAAGGGAATTGTTGGATGATGCTCATATTTCCAATTTCTCTATACACCCTGGGAGCACCAAAATGTATAGATATTTGAAGGAACATTTTTGGTGGGACAACATGAAGAGGGAGATTGCTGATTTTGTGTCAAGATGTATGGTTTGTCAACAAGTGAAAGCTGGAAGGCAACAGCCTGGAGGAGTCATGCAACCTCTTCCCTTACCAGAGTGGAAATGGGACAATATTACGATGGACTTTGTCATGGGGCTACCAAAGACTCCTAGAAGGAACGATGCAATATGGGTCATTGTTGATCGTCTTACCAAGTCAGCACATTTTCTTGCTATAAGAGAAGATCTACCACTGGAACGTCTAGCAAGACTATATATTGATGAAGTTTTGAGACTTCATGGAGTACCCCTATCGATTGTTTTTGATCATGATCCCCGTTTTACTTCAAGATTCTGGAAAAGTGTTCAGAAAACCTTGGATACTGAACTTCATTTGAGCACTTCCTACCACCCTCAAATAGATGGACAATCAGAATGAACTATTAAAACCTTAGAAGACATGTTGAGATCTTGCTCACTTGACTTTCAGGGTATGTGGGATCAATATTTACCTCTGGTAGAATTTTCCTATAACAATAGCTTCCATTCGAGTATTCAGATGGCACCATATTAAGCGTTATACGAAAAGAAATGTCGCACACCAACCTGTTGGGATGACGTTGGTGAAAGAAAACTTGTAGGCCCAGAACTGGTGGAGGAAAGGATAGAAAAGGTGAAGGTAATCCAAAATCACATCAAAGCAGCTCAAAGTAGGCATAAGAGTTATGCCGATAATCGAAGGAAGGATTTGGAATTTCAAGTCGGTGATAAAGTTTTCCTGAAGGTATCTCCATGGAAGGGAGTCATACGTTTTGGTAAGAAAGGTAAATTAAGTCCCAGGTACATCGGGCCTTTCGAAATTCTAGAACTAATTGGGGTTGTAGCTTACCGATTGGCAATGCTGCCAAGTCTCTCCAAAGTTCACGATGTGTTCCACATATCTCTGTTGAGGAAATACATGCCTGACCCAACGCATGTACTCACCTATGAGGAATTAGAACTGGAACCCGATCTGTCTTATTGCGAAGAACCCGTCAAGATTATTGATACGAGAGAACAAGTACTGAGAAACCGGACAACGTGTCTGGTAAAATTTTTGTGGAGAAACCATAAGATGGAAGAGGCAACGTAGGAACCCGAGGAACTTATGATGAAGAACCACCCAAGTCTTTTCATTTGGTAGTATTCTAGAAATTTCGAGGATGAAATTATTTGAAGGAGGGCATAATGTAACACCCCAAGCTTCTACGGTACGTTTCTCTTTGAATAATGCGATAGCATGTGTTGTACGCAACATCGACTTCTAACACACCACAACCAATCAAACTAGCTGTTATGAATAGTAATACCTACTTTTTGAAATTTTATAAATTTTATCTCTCAAAATGGACTTCATTTTTGGATTCGTAGTATCGAATTTAGCCTAAGGTGAAATTTTGGTACTTTTTGGATAACTTTAATATTTTGATGAATAGTGAAAATTACTAAATTTTAATTAAAAACAACTTTTTTAATCAAAATAATTAATAGTGATAAATTATGAATTTGAGTGGTTTTAAAGTATATTTAGAATATATTTTTACCATTTAATAAAATTTTGTTCATTGGACATAATTTCACAATTAAACCGAACATAAACAAGTATCAATCTTTTGATAGTTATTATATCTTAAAAACATGCTTTTTGTTTTGACAGCGGTAATTAATTTTAAATTAATTTCTGCCACTTCTATGTTTTGAATTTGGAAAAATGGATTCCATATTTGGAATCAGGATGTTCAAATTGTGTAAATAGGTAACTTTTATTTTTAGACATTTTGAATAATTACTTCGGTAAATATTTTTTTTACCATGGTTAAAGGGTAAATCCGGTAAATAAGGGTTAAAAAATAATATTATAATAATAAAAAATTACCCTAAAACGTATCCTAACATTATTGTTTGATACATTTCCGACCATGGTCATATTTGAGTCGATTTTTGGACCCCATGGTGCCACTTGTAAGTGATAGGGACACTTTATTTTAATTAAGTTAAAATGAATACAAAAATGACACAAGCATATATCTTTTAGAAAAACAATTTTTACATAGGGTTATATATGTTATATTTTTGATTATAAATATTAATTAGAAATATAACAAGATTTCATATATAATGGTATTTTATTTATAATTTTTAGACATTAAATAATTTAATTTATTTATGACACAATGGTGATGCAATAATTACCATAATAGTAAAAAATTAAAATGATTGATATTGTAGATACCCAAATAAATATAATTTGAGACTTTTTATGAATTATACTAATTTTATAGGTTCATATGACATGTTAGGAATTCTTTAATTAACTTTTTTTTTAAGTAATCATTATGTTATGATTTTTACAAAAATCAATTATTGAATAGTGTCAAAATTGACATAAAAGAGTTTTTAAAACAAATATTATATTATTAATTGATATTAAATTCCTAAAAATATAATTTTCGGCCAAGAGACTTATATCATGATAGGTGTATCATTAATGGACCATTTAGGGGTCACTTGGATGTATATAGTATGTTTATTAACCATATAATATAAAAATACAAACAGACATTGTAAAAGTGAAACTAATTAACTAAGAGTTAATACTTAAAGATAAGGTTAGTATAATGACCCAAACCTGTCTAAATTCTATTGTTTGAGTGGTTTTCGACCTATCCCCACCTTAAAATTTAAATAATCCACTTTTGAGCCATTATAAACCAAATATGAATTTATTATAAAATAATATTTCTATCTTTTCCAAAGGTTCCCCTCACCCCTCTTATAAAAGGGAACTTCCCCTTCTCTTTAATTCACACCTTCAAAGCCTTTTGGTTCAAAAAAACTCTGCCCAAATACTCTTTCAACTTCCCTCACTTCATCCTATAGGCCTTCCTTTAGTCAGAAAGCCAACCTAATATCCCTTTTTTTCAAATCAAAAGGAAGAACCCGAAGAAGAGGTAATGATTTCACCACCCTTTTCCAAGTTCCTTTGTTCTTCCACTTCTTCTTCCTTTGTTATTACCATTATAAAATAATAACTCCAGTATCTTATATATACTGTGATGTTATTATAAATATGGTACAACCATATTTAGTATTCTATGCATCCTTTGAATAATATGTCACCATACGTGCGTACGTACGGCTTACCGTCTCCACGTCGTGGTGTAATTGTTATTCAATAAATTATTATTTGGATGGGTATAATAATGATTTATAATTCATGTAAATAATAAATATAACATGATAATAATTCTGTATATATGATATACCATCCAATTATATATTATTTTAATATCAAAATAATGATATTGTCGCTCGTGCGTACGTACGGACTACCGTCTCCACGAACGCGATGAGATTCATTCTCCATCGTATCCATTCAAGTATAATTATCATTTTATGATTTAAAAATAATGTTTAAAAACTTGATATCATTCTGGATATGAATAAGATACAACCTATCCATTACAAACATGGCTTACGTAACAAAACATATAAAAGAAAATGAGTAAGTTAACACCCGAAACAACGATAATACTAAGATATTATTAACAAATCAATGTTAAAAGATCATATATGATATCATATTAATGTATATGATTCTTGTATAATTTAATAACAATTATTTCACCATTATACAGGAGGTTAACCTACCCCCAACCAAGGAAAAGTACAAGGTAAGGGTTTATTTCGCAATCTCTTCATTATCCGAGGTTGTTTATACGTAATAATCTACTGGGATCTCTTTATCATCCACATCCGTGTTTCTTAAAAATGTATTTCAAAACATTTTTACTATTTACAAGAATATGGGTTAAAGTCATTTATACCCTTGATTGACTTTTTATAAGAGGTTTATAAAGTAATCTTTCCGTCATTTTTCAAACAATGTCCTTTTTAACCTTTTCGACAGAATTATGGTAAGAATGTTTTTTTTAACTTATACGGTGGGTGCGGCTATTTTCTACCGTTATAAAATCGTCGAAGCTTACCTTACAAGATTATAATAATATTTTCAAAGAAAATGTTTCATTTTATAAATATATGACTCTTAAATGATTTAAAAAATAGAAATAGATATTTCTCTAAAAAGAGTTTTGATTTCATCTATGTCAACATCATTTGATGGATTTTACGCTTATTTGAAGTTGATTTATTATGATACAAAACTTCTATAGTGTATTGAAGGTTTTGTGATATGTTTGACTGTGGATGTGTTATTTTTATACCATTCATGGTTTATGGAGAAAGTATTGACATTTTGTATGCTAGTTTTAATACGAATGTTTATGTTATGTTTAAACCTGTTCATATGAGGAATGCATTGGACTTAATATATGACGGGTGGAGTCTGCTATAGCTCCTCGATGCATCGGTAGGTCACATGAGACAAACTAGTGTCTTGGAACAAGGCCTTGACAAAATCTTATTTGTAGTCTTGGCACGAGGCCTTGGCTATGTGGTTATGATAGTCTGGCATTATGCATTCCATCATTATGAAAGTGGTTATTGATATTTCATGTGATTATTTGATTAGTAGAATATCCATGTGAATAAGTAAATGGCATTATTTCATTTTATTTTTGCCATACTATGTTGAAGTTCAAGTTTAAAAGGATTTTGTTTTAGTTATACATTGCCTTAAATTTTTATTCTTATTTATGAAAGTTTCCTCTATATTGTTATCCTTACTGGGCATTTGAGCTCACCCCTTTTCTATGTTTTATTTTTCCCAGGATGTGAAGAAGTAATTTATGAATGACCTGCAAGGATAGTATGTGGGGATATGAGTGTGGACTATGAAGAAAATATGTTGTTGTAGTTTTCATTTTTATGATGTAATGTAAGACTTATGAATATATCTAGTGTTTCCAAGGCTACTAAACCAATCGGTCTTTTGATATTTGATCTTTCTTGTGATCATGCCAATGTGATGTAATAATGCACCGACTCTGGGTAACTGAGGACGGGGCATTACAGTGGAGTAGACACAGATCATACCTCGTATCATCTCCGTAGTGCCGTGATTGTAGGCCTCAACTACCTAGAGCTGAGCTCTCCCTTGTCCACCTACTATCTATAGTCAGGGTGGACCTCCTGTTGGTGGTGGCAGTAACACCTAAAATCATCTCCCATCGCTAGTTGCACGACCAGCTCCTTTGCCACATCCTCCTGCTCCCTGCGGACCTCCTCAGTCGAACCTCTTTCTCTACCTGGGTGGTCCTTCGACCATCTGCTGATCATCCAAATGACGGGTCAGGTAGTCACGAGCCATGTGACCCTACCCGCCATATGCGTAACATTTCCCTCTCTTGGAATGACTAGCTTCGCTTCGGGTTCCCCACACAACTGATCCTGAGTCATGCGGTCATCCACCTATATGTCTGGTCCTCTTGGAACTCTACGACATCTATCTGTTGTCATCTATAGAAGACTCTGCTACGTGACGACTAGTAGTGGGTCTCACTGCTCGTGACTACTCAGCAAGGAAACTCTCCACCAAGAGGGCTCTCTCTAACACCCCCGCCTACGTCGGGATGCTGAGTGAGATCATCGAAGCCCATATCTCTAGCTTGAGTCCCCACTCGAAGGTTCGGGCCCTGAAGAAAGGGTCCTTAACCATATCAATGGAGTAGTGTGAGAGTTCAGTGAACCTCACTGAATACTGGGCTA
This sequence comes from Viscum album, assembly GCA_963277665.1. Classification (NCBI taxonomy): domain Eukaryota; kingdom Viridiplantae; phylum Streptophyta; class Magnoliopsida; order Santalales; family Viscaceae; genus Viscum; species Viscum album. The sequence goes on along the minus strand of OY728157.1, from coordinate 34,565,624 downwards.
CTGTCATGTTGCCCTGCTGCAGATGAAAAAGCTCTTGTATGCGCACCGCACAAAGAGTCGATAGAACAAGATCTACCCGAAACAGGCTCTCGAAGTCTGCCTAGAGAAGTGTCACCTCGTCTTGAACCTGGAGAATCAAGCTCCACCATCTGCCTTCTAATTCCTGTAGAAGGCTGGCGACAAGGATCACCATGAGATCGGTTGGTGTCCCCATGAGTCGGAAGACTCTCACCACAGACTCCAGCCAATCCTCAACCGTATATGGGTCTGTCTCTCCCCTGAACCTAGGTGGCCTCTAGCACTGGAACTTGTGAAAAGCGCTCAAGCGACGTGCACCATCTACTACTGGGGCTGGTGGCATCGGTGGCCCAACAGGTAGTGGTACCGCTGGTGCCTCCGCTGGTGCCTCCACTAGAAAAGGGCCCTGTACTGAGGCCTCTTCACTCAGTGGGATATTTGTATGTACAACTCTCGGGACTCTAGATGGTTGTCTGCGTGGAGGCATCCTGAAAAGAAACAGGTGTCCCATGATTAAAAGGTTATACCTGGTTACATGACTTAAAGAAAACTTTTGAAAACACACACACAATTAGTGTTTTCGTGCACTGAGTCAGAAATCAGAAGTCAGGGTCCTGTTGTATGGATACGTTGGTCATTGCACCAACACTGGACTCCCTGAACTGAAACCACACTCACTACACTTAACACTATTTCTTCATAGAAAAGATCAGAGTCCTAAGTTCTGTGGTAGAACCGACTCCTTTGATACCAATTTGTCACAACCCATCCCCCAGGGCCCATGCTGTGACTACCCCAAGCCCACCTTCCATAGGCCAGGGGCTGGAGACTAGCACCAAAGGCATAATTACCTAAAACTGGGAAGGAATTGCCTTTAGAACCTATAAACACACACACAAGAAAGAAAACAGCTGGACGAAACACCAAGTAAACTGTATAATAAAAGAGTACTGAAAGTAAAAGGAGCCAGAATACAATCCCAACTGAAAAGTACAAGTATAACTTAAATGAAATAAAACTGAAGAAAAAGAAAGAAAACTATTGAGTTTTCCTCTGGGTTCCTACCTGAAGGGTAGGTATAGATTGGTTCCTCAACACACCACATTCGTCTGTCTCCTCCATCTACCGACTCGTTGTATAGTCTACCTCTGGGTACCGTCTAGTCCTAGTAATCTCAGCCTCAGTCAGCGTTTTCTGTCGTCTATATCAAACACAACAAGGTGCGGGCATAGCCCGTGTAGGGGTGAGTATAACGATACTCAGTAGGGACCCCGAGACCCTCAAGGTCTCACAAAATCCACCAAGGATAAACCACAAAGAATGAAATCAATAGATAACTCTAATTAGGTATATGCCCATAAATATACCTAAGTTATCAAGTAATCTATCTCAAACATGAGAAAAAACACAATGGTACTTACTCAGCTCAAACCAGGATTTATTCTAGTCGTAGTAACATTTAGAACCCTCGGCTTCTGGAGAACTCCTCCTCTATCGAGTAAAGTGGGCTTTCCGCGTCACACAGATGCACTTCCCACTAACCTTGGATAGCTGAGGTACTCCTCCTGTTGAGTACCATGGGTCTGCTGCATCACAGAGAGGCGCTCCCCACCGTGGTTCTTCCGCGTCAGACAAAGGCGCTCCCCCTCATAGCCTGCTGAGGTACTCCTCCTATCGAGTACCGTGGGTCTACCACCTCACCAAGGAGATCCCCGTTGTGGGTCTTCCGCGACACCAAGGTGCTCCCCATTGAGCCAGTCTAGTCACTCTGAGTCAAACGGTCAACAGTCGTCAAGTCTCAACAGCTATTAGGTTCCCGCACAAATGCTCGCTCATCTTCAGAAGATCCACTCCACAAGATACTATTTTATGCTCCAACTGCCACGAATTCTCGTAAAGAATTATCTCAATGGTCCGCCACGTCATAGGGGTTTCAACAAAACTAACAGCGCGTCAATCGGACGCCCGGTCTGTGAGTTATTAGCCTTTTAGTCCCGGGGGCCTGGTTGGATTCGTGCTCGATCCAACCTGACCATTTCCCATATCAAACCAAAGCATAGAGTAATATACTCATAGGCACCATCTCGCTTCAAGATTTCCAGCACCACTGACGGTTCGTTAAACAGACATCCGGTGTCAAAGATATGGCCAAAAGAAAGTAAAGGGGGTGTAGTGGGCCCGGGTCTGGTCCGACCCGGTCAGACCGACCCGGCCCGAACCATTGGTCGGACTGACCCGTTGGGTTCAGCCTAGACCACTGGGTTTATCCCAGTTGGTCGCGAAGATCCATGAGGGCGGCTCGGCCGCGGAGGGTGTCGCGAGGGCACAAGGTCGCGGGGCAGCTCAGAGGGCTGCGGGTGGCGTGGACGGCGGGCGGTGCGGCTGGGGTGGCTCTTCCAGCGGGCAATGCGGTCGGGGTGGCTCAGCTGGGGGGTGTCGCAAGCCAAGGCGTGGGGTCCAGCCAGGGGGCTCAGCCAGCGGGCGGCACGGCTGGCAGGCAGTGCGAGCAAGGGCGCGAGGTGCGGCCGGCGTGGCTCGGCCAGCAGGTGGGGCAGACGGCGGGCGGCGCGAGCCGGGGCGCGGGGTGAGGCCAGGGTGGCTCGCCCGGCGAGTGATGCGGCTAGGGTGGCTCGGCCGGTGGGTGGCACGAGCCGGGGCATGGGGCCGGTTCGGCCCGGGGCGGCACGGCGTGGTGAGTGTGCGCGACCGGTGGGCGGTGCGACCGGTGAGGCTGGAGCGCCGCGGGGGTGGCGCGGGTCGTGGTGGCCATGGGTGGTGGCATCGTTGCCTTCATTTCCTTCTTCATCTTTCTCCTTTTTGAATTGTACACCAAAGAAGAATGGCAGAGTGGTCGGGCCATGTTGGTTTTTCCCACACCCTCCGCGTTTAGGGTGGTAGAATTTGGCTCAACAAGAAAGAAGAACGATGAACTTCAAATTTTACAACCTCCATAATGATTCTTTCCAAAACTGCAAAATAAATCAAGGAAATTATTATCTCACAAAAAACCCTACCTCGTTCGCTTGTTGATGTTGGCGCAAGGAGGTAGTACAATCATCGATTCACCATAGATGAAGACATCCCACGTTGGAAGAAGTCCCGAGGAAGAAGGTCGAAGGAGGTCGGTGTTCTTCGTTGGCATTCTTCGTTGGAAGAACGTGTTCTTCGCTCAGAGAAGTAGTTCTTCGTTGGAGAGATTTTCTCCCAAGGCTCCACCAAAATGAAAAGTGTTCCAAAATAATAGATTATGCAATCTATTATTTTGTTGACAGAATTCAAAAAGTTTCATTAATTATGGTGGGTGGCATAATTAAAGCATGAGGGTTGGCACAATTAAAGGTATGTGTGTTGACACAATTAATGTGGAGGAATTCAAGAGGGTCCTCCACATTAATGAGGGGGGGTTGAGAGTTTTTCTCAATTAAAGTGGGGTTTATTCCCGGGTGGTCCCCACCACCATAACCTCCCATGAGAGGTTAAGGTCTAGTGGTCCCCACACCTCAACTTCCACATGGAGGTTTATTTCTGGTGGACCCCACCTCCCAACACCCACATGGGTGATACAAATAAAAATAAAAATGCCATACACTTTTTATTTTTATTTTATTTTTACACAAAAAACCCAAAAACTAACTTTCACCCTCGACCAACTACTGTCGAGGTGAAATTCTTCTTAAGAGAATATCAGTACTGCGATTTCAACGGTGCCCTTAGATTTCAATTCCAAGCACCGATTCAAAAGTTAGAAAAACTTTCCCACACGTTTACTAAATGTACCAGAAAAAAAAAGTTCCAAAATTCATTCCAGGAACTCCGGGCCTTGGAATCAAGTGACGTAAATTTTCATGGACTCATAAAATTCCCATTTATTTAAAAAAAATACATAGAAATTCTAGGTCTTTACAATTTATGATAATTTTTTCCTATTAATTTTACCATGGAATAAGATACTGAGATTTAGAAATAAGTGAAAACTGAGCCTTAGGTATATCAGACCCTTTAAAATTATTAATCATATCAGGGTTGTAGCTTATCATTATATTCTTCCACATATTATATCTTAGGTTTAATATGCATTTTAGGTTTCCCTCTGGATGAAGTACACACTCAATCCATCACATGTACTGAACATAAAGTTCATACTGCTAGAGCGTGATCTTTCTTATAAGGATCAAAAAGTAGAAATTATAGATCATATAGAGAAAATTCTATGAAACAAGACCGCCCACATGGTCAATGATTTTTGGAAAAACCACAAGCTTAAGTAAGTTACATGATAGCCTGAGGATTCAATGACGCCAAATTATCCTCAGTTGTAGGTACCAATGTTATTAATTTCATGGGTACAATTCATTTTAAGGTGGTAAAATTAAACAACCCAAGATTTTATGAAATAAAATTTTAAAATAAATTTAATCTTATCCATATTTTTTATCACACACTACATGTTTTTTAGATTCCATTAAATTAAATGCCATTTTTATTTTGTGTTACATGTTAAACCGATTTTAGATTGTGTTACACGCAACACCATGTTTTAACAAAACATGACATACTATTAAAATATAATTATTCAATATGATAGTAATCATCTAGCCATTGGAATGGTGATCATGAATAGTATTATGTAAAATATGATAATATTTTGTTTTAAAATGTATATATAATTAATTATTTTGTGACCAATTAATTATAAATGAAAATAAAAACTATTTTAAAATAAAAAATATATTTTTCTGAAAAAATAATTTAATGTGAAGAAACAAATTCCACCTCAATAAATTAAAAAAATTACATTTAGAGAATTATTTAAATAAAATTTATATATTATATATTTAATAAAATTATTATCATTCATATTATGTGTTTTCTAGATAAGATATAAGAATAAATCCAAATTTACTCCAAAAAACTATATTTTTTTCAAAAAATTAGTTTTTATTCCTTTTGGGAACTTATTTTCAAATTAGATTTTAACATATATAAAAATAATAATTTCTAAATATAAAATAATTTTGGAAATCAAAATTTTAAAATTATATTGGAGTGAATTTTTTATAATTCTTAAGAAGGATAAATTTGTTGATAAAAAGTGAAAATTCTGGTTTTTATTAATATTTCTCATCTCTTGTATGTATTTAAATATATAAAAATTATTTTAATATGATTTTTGAGGTAAAAATATTTCAATTATATATATATTGTTCTAAATTATCTCATTGGAATAAATTTTATTTTTAAGTTTTATAAACAAACTTCTTTTCTTTTGAAATATTTCTCTATGGAAAACTACTTTTTTGTCATGTTTAGGGTATTGATTTTAAATTAAAATTTTCCAAAAATGCGATTGGAAATTAGAAAAATGGATTCCATATTTTTAATAATAATAATATATAATATATAATAAGTAAATCTTAATTATTGAACAGTATGAATAATAAAATAAGTAAAAATTAATTATTGCTTCTACGGTTAAAACAAGTTTACCAACTTATAAACTAAAATGATAATGAGTAAAATGAAATAAAAACATGTAAAAACTCAATTTTATAGACATATTGAGATCTCATCACCTTTAAGGTTAGAAAATGGACAATTTTCAAGCCTTTATTCTTGTGCAAAAAATGAGTACACCTATTTCTTTAAATTAATTACAATTTTTCCACTCACCTCACTTATAAAAGGCATCCCCTATCCTTTCCAGTTAATAATTTAAAAATACATTAACTTTTAAAATACCTTTAAAAAAATATTTCTTAATACCCTCATAATAATGTATAATCCTTATTTTTGTCACAAATTTAAACTAGTAAGTATTTGTTCAAAACCAAAAGAAGTTTTCTAAAGAAGAGGCCACATTTCAAAATCAATATTTTTATTTTATTTTTTCATAAAACTCGTTAAAATATTATTAAACCATGATAATATAATAACCTCACTATATTCCATATTCTAATATTTTAATATAATATGATAATTACTTAAATCCACCTCCTCTTCCCTAAAATGGTAAATGATAACGTCACTCGTGTGTACGGAGGACTACCACCTTGAGAATCGATATGATGTGTTTTTCTCATTTACATTTTATGGATAGTAGTAAGGATATAATAAATGAATATATATTATAGTTTTATAATAATTATAATTATTGAATTATTACATCAAATATAATTTCTTAATTTATATTTTGTGAGGTATAAGGAAACATTGTTCGTGTGTACGGAGAACTACGTCCTCACAAAACGATGGGATTCATTTTTCACTAACTCTTTTTATGGAAGGTAATTAGGGTAAAATTAATGAATATATTTGATATTTATTATATAAAAACTATTATGGAAATGTAATATATTATTTACATTTGTTTTAATTAATCATTTGTGAAAATTAAAATAGTGTTCATGCATACATATGACCTACCATTTCCATGAATGGTGTATTTCATTTTTTGTCACTAACTTTTTTATATTACTATAAATACATGTATTATAATGATATAATATTTTTATATCATTACCATAATTTAACATTATATTTTCTATTGGTTATACTTCACTATCTAGTATAACTACCTAGAAAAGGACCTAAACTCGGATGGATATTGATGACTCTATTATCAGAGTGTGAATACTAGCCTAAGTTCCATCAGGAACTTCGAGTTGCAGAGGATCATTAATAGATATTCACATTATTTTAGGGGTGTATGATGGGTGATAATATTAATAATATGTTTTATGATTTTTATATCATGTTCACCATTTAGGATATGATGGATCCATGATCAAATTCAGAGGACCAAAAATAAAAAATCAAAACAAACATGAAAAATAAATCAATTATTACCTGAAACATAAATATATCTTGGAATTGTTAATAAATGTTAAATAAAATGTCATAAGTGAATATTATATTGTATGATATATATAATTATGTTTATTTAAAATATTTATGATAAACCTATTTTTATTATAAAGGATGTTTAAACATGTATGATGGAAGTCGAGACAAAAGGTAATGACTTCCATATCACTTTTTTACTTCTATGAGACACAATCCATATTAACTACCTATTTCTCTTGTGTGTTTTATATACATTACATTATTTTCTTTTATTATTCTTTTCTTAAAAATTATTAGGATTTACATATCCATTTTAGGATCTCTCTTTCTTAGGGCTTATAATTCAAAGTTACCAAAGTGGTAAGCATTTAATGATACAATCTCATCATCTATGGAGATAGTTTATATTAATGCTTATGATAATGAAATAATATGATATATATTTCATGAAACTGGTTAATTTTATAATACTATTTTTATTCCATGATAATACATTTTTCCCATCATTTTCCTCCCTTTATGTATTCAAGAGTTCAAAATAATTTTTTATGATATACCAACTTTATTTATCTCTTTGATTAGAAACTCTTTTTCTTACATATAATTTTTTATAAAAATGTATTAAATTTTTTTTTAAGAATATTAAAATAATTTATTAATTAATTATTACATGTGTTTTACATTTTAAAATGTGTTTTATATAAAATCTTCATGTTGTTTTTTAAACAAGGCATGTTTGTCTCTTACAAAAAATGTGAAAGGAATATTTATTTTGACATGTACAAAATTTTCCACTGTCATGACCTCTTAATGTTTTAAAGAATAATTTATATCTTTACAAGGATATATTCAATAAAAAATATTTTCAAAACGTTTTATGTTTCAAAAAATGTTTTTCAAATTGAACAAACTATTTTTTCAATAAATGTTCTACATTATTTTTCAAAATAATTTTCAATCTAAGATGAAATCGGTTTTTGTTACGTAAGATTTTTTGGGGATATAATCCAAAGATACCACATTTATTATTTATTTGTAAGTTATATTATTGTTATGAAAAAATATTTATTAAATACATTTCATTCGACATGTTATACTATAATGAAATATTTATGGAACGAGAATCCTTTTAACATGTTATGATTTAATGATTATTTTATGATCATTTGGAATAAATATTTATAGTTTATGTGATAGGGGGGCCTTATTTATTTATAATACATTGGTTATATATGTATAAATAATTATTAAATATGGTATTATTGACCCTGATTACATATACACAGTGTAATGCATGAACTAGATGACATGTTCAAAATATTATGTGTTACCTTGATTACATGTTCACAGTGTTATGATAAGATATATATTTCATGTTTATAAGGTCATGTGTTGACATGTTTTCATGTCCAAAAGTTTATGTTAGGGCCTATTTCTATTTCCTTATCTTAATGGTTGAACCTTTTTCTATTCATACATGTTCAAAATTTTATAAGCTTCTATGCATGCCACAAATATATATCTTATGTAAATGTTATGTTCTCATAGACCATTTTATTTGAACCCATTATGATTCATGTATTATGATATTCTAGGATTAATTCTATGACTCATTTTTATGATCTAGGATATGTAGGGTATTATTTCCAAATTTTATTCTCATGTTTTCATTCATGTATGCTCATGTTATATTGATATTTACCTTATTTACACTTACTGAGTTTATGAGGTAACCCTTTTTTATGTTTCCCTTCCTCGGGATATGAAAAATATATTATATATTATATCTCAATGAAAATTTCTAATTATGTATAAATTAGTGTGAGATAATGTAGCTAACTTATGGACCTTTTTTATGTTTCCATATTTTAGAAGGCACTAGAAAAAAATGATTCTAGAAAGGATTGTTATTTTATATCATCAATATTAATTTATTAAGAATAAATATTTATATATGATAAGATTTAGTCTTTATAAATATGGTCGGGTTTCAAGTGGAATCTTAATTTTAGGTGTGGTATTGACAGGGTTTTGAGAGGCACCTTTTATAAGTGAAAAGGGATGTTATTTTTGTAAATACCCATAAATATTTAATAATGAAGTCATTGTCATGGATTTTTTCTCCAAAATTCAAAAATAATTTATTGTGTAAGAGATAAGGTCAATCACTACCTCATACACACTTTATAACATAGGTTTTTAACATGTTTTAGCCTTTTTCACTATGTTAAACCCTTTTAACCCTAATATACTCTTACCATGGAAACTAGTTTCCACTTAAATAATTTATCATTTATATATAAAAATAAATTTTTCCTTATTAAATAATTTGTACCTAATAATTTTAAATTTTTAAGCCATTTAATTTGGTATAATTTCTTAAAGTGGTAAAAATTATCTTTAAAATAGTAAATATGTTATACATAAAAAAATTATAAAATATTATATAAGTTATAAAATATTAAATATTGGTTTGTAAACTAGAATTAATATTTTTAGATTTCTAATTTCAGTTATAAAATATATATTTTTTTAGAAAAAATGTTTCATAAATTTTTATAACATTATTTCATAATAATAATTTTATTAAACCACTATATTTATAAAAATTCTATATTGAATTATCCAACATAAAATCAATATTTTTTGTAAAAATATAAAAAAATAATTTTAAGAAGAAATTACCTGGATGAATCATAAAATAATATTTATTTTTACAAATTAATGTTATAAAATATTGAAATATAAATTTTATATAATATTATAAAATATAATGCAGAATTTTTTATATAGAAAATGAATTTTTAGAACAAAATATATGAGAATTTTTATTTCATATCATTTAATAGTTAGTGTTATGAAATTATTCATATCAAAATATCTTACATTCAATTGAACATATGTTTATTTTGATAAATATTCAGAGCGCATAAACGGTAATTTTTTAAAAAAGTACAATTCCTTGGTTAAAATGATCTTAGAAGTCATTTTAGAAAGAAAATTAAATTTAATTCATATAAAAGGTTTAATTTATTTCCATTTTATAAATATTTTATAATTATGTTACTCTTATCCATTCCTTTTAATTCAATAACTAGGTTTTAGTAGTCACAAATAAATATTTGTATTTTATCTGAATATATCACGGTTTAGTTTAAACCTTGGTTTTCACATGGAGAAAATTATATAAAAATATGTTTTTTAAAAGTAATTATATATTAAAATATCAGGGTGTCACATCAACCACTCTTAAATAAGTCAAACCCTCATAATCTGACTCATAATATCATAGTAACTTCTATAGGGAACTCATAATTAATCATTCACTCCTATATAATCATAGGTTTATTTATGATGTGGATTGAGATTTATCTATTTGAAAAAATGTTATAAACCCTTTATAAAGGGATATAACCCCCCCCCTATTATTTCACATAAATTTATACTATGGGAATAAGCCATAGGTTTGTAAGGAACAACCTCCTAGAATCCTTGAAACTAATTTTATAATAATCATATCACCGGTTGTTTTTTATTTTTATCTCCATATCCAATTGTTGGTAAAAAAACATTCGTGACATAATTAATAATAAAATATAGAGAGAAAAATCATTATCTACTATATTAGTGGTATACTTATACACATTTAATTTTTCACATTTTTGTTGGTTACTATTTCCCTCGATGTCCCATGGATTAGCATATTAAGCCGCATAATGCCCAACTCCCTTACATTTGAAGCATTAGATTTTTGTAGCTCCTCTTCTTACCATGTTTCTATGAGAATAATCATCTTTATCTCTACACATATAGTTTCTATATATACCTATAACATAATTTATATCATGATTCATTCCAATAATTTTAAATGATGGAAATTTATTCTTGTTTCCTTCATTATCTTCATCCTCAGAACTTCCATCAGACTCCAATCCTCACTTCTTTGTTGCGTTTAAGATTTCATGTATGTTCATATTGTTAATAATACTTAACGATAGTATTTTTGGAAAAATCAAAAAATCCATCAGTTCAGTTCTCATTTCAATGGGTTGATCATTGATATAGTCACAACATTTATCTCACACCCATTGTTATCTTGGCTTATCCTATCTCCATCCATTACTAAAACCCAATGTGGAAAACATAAGTAATAAAAAATTAACATATACATATAATTATGAATATTTATCCATAAGATATATATAATTATATCACAATAATGTTATCCCATATTTATTTTAGTCCAAATTATATCAATCTTAATTTCACCTATATCATCTATAGCCAAACTATATCATTCTAGATTCAACCTAAGTTACAATGTTTTGGGGTTTTTCATAGTATTTAACCATATACAATGATGTAAAAAATAATTAATTCCTTTATATTGGTTCATAAAGGGAAGATGACTGACCAAATCATATCCCTTGGGGTTTCTATATTGATTTTTATTCATAGGACCATTAAAAATACACTAGAATGAAGACTGACTAAATTCTCAATAAGAATGTTTAGATATGATTTCCCTTTGATGCATCATTACCATTATCGCATCCAATATACAATATCCAAAAATGATTCAATTTCAAGGAAAATCATATATACATGACTCTATAAAAACTTCAGGACTTCATCCTATATGAAGATATCTTCTTAGGATTTTCACAAAAGTTGTGTTATCCAAATCCTAAAATAAAATGTGCATTATTATGTTAACATTTAATCATATACTATTCCAAAAATTCATAAATTCATTTTAAATTATGATAAAACTTAACATATCAATTCTCAAATTATCCTTAAATAACATACTTATCTCTAATGTCACCTAAACATTGCACTGATACCAACTATGACACCTTGGGTCCACACTCTAGGGTCCTGGTGTCCAAAACTCATACTTTACACATACTGGAATTGATATCAACTGTATAGTCCTAGACATAACTATCTAATGAACACATAACATAATGAAAATAATTCATTATATATATTTCCATGTCCATTTATATTTAGATATCTAGATATATTTAAAAATCATTAACTAATAATGCCCTTGTCTTTCTCAGCTATTAGATATTTTCTTTATACAATAAAAAACTACTTAATCTATAATAAGTCTTCAACATCTCACTAAAATTATTATTAAAAAATATCCAATTACAAATATCATGTTTAATAATTTTCTATATAACCTAAGGAAATGGAAATATAAGAATTTCTAAGCTAAAATGTTTGGTAAGGTAAAACATACAACTGTGACAATCATGGCATAAACAAGTCAGAAATAAGATAGTAGGAATATGTAATCATCATAATGATAAAATCTTTTGAATCTAAGATTATAATATATCCTTGTATAAAAATTAAAATAAATACATCACATTCATAATAACAATAGAATTCATGTTGATGGAATTTATAATGTCGTACATCATTATCATACCATCAAGGATTCCACCATGGCATCATTCTAGTAATCATGTCCATAGACAAAACCCCATTATTATCATTATTAACATAGTCAAGACATATTTATGATCATCATTAATGTAGTAAAGTCATTTTTCTAAATTTGATCCTCACCCATCATTTGTTTATTTCTAATTCATTCATCTTATGAGATAATGAGTAAACAATACATAATCAATTTTTCCAATAATAATTCATATAATAATAATAACATACATAATGAAAATACTTTTCCAGAATCCCATAAAATAGATAACGTGATCATAACCCATCCAGATAAATAAGATAAATGGTTAAAAAAAATCATAGTAATCTTGCCAATTAATTCATATACATATGTATCGACATAACAAATATACAGATTCTCAATATTTACCCAATCAATAAATAGATTAGATTTATATTTGATCGACCCTCAAAATAACACCGTATAGAGTCAGTGGTATATGGTTATGTAAATAATTTTCCCATATCAGTTGTTTTATATAATCTAGGTAAAAAACTTTTAATAAATGAAATGTAAAATAGGTAATCTCAAAGTAAAGGAATTGTATGAAATGTCATTCCTATTATTAGTGAATGTTTCTTCATGAAAAGGGATGTTATAGATCATATCATTGATAAGAATAAAAAATTCATAATTCATCTTTATAAATAAGGTGTATGGTTTAAAAATAACATATCCATGGTGTAACAAATGAATATCATAAGGATGATGACATATATGAAAAACCATATTTGTAAAATGATTCTTCAAATGATATCACAAAAGAATGGATCAAGAATCAAAATATTTGATACTATGAGTTCAATTCCTAAAATTATATATGTGTATATATATTAGAGGATATATAAATTAATATAAATCTATTAAGTATTAATAAATTTTAAAGTGAAAATGAAAATAGAGGTGAAAAGTTAATAGAGATTTTAGAAATCATTTTTAACATTGATTTAAAATAAATAAAAATACATTTCAAATTAAAAAGTATCCTTTAAAAAATGGAAGTGAATGAATATGAAAACCTATAATTTTAATAATAATTTAAAATAATGGATACTTTAAAATGACATAAATTTTTCTATAGGAAATGTGGATCCAAAAGATAAAACATTGTTTTATGAAAGGAAGTTTTTTAATACTTTCAAATTACCATTGTTGAAAACTGACATCGTAAAAAAGGTAACAAAACATTATTTGAATTAAAATTACAATTTTACCAAATAATATTATAAAATACTATACAATAAAATATTATGGTGGAATAATTCAAGCATTTATGAATAAAGATCAAGATAAAACTTTATAACTCAAGTAAATGAGATTTGAGTTATTGGTATCCCTTACCAGAAACATACATCATAAGGTGAGAAATTTTTGACAAGAATTTTTTGTGGTAGGAATGTAAATCAATAGAAATTAATGATACATTAACAAATAATACAATTAATTGTAAAATGTACATAACTATCATGATAAGATATAAATTAAATGATTATAACACAATTACTTAAAGTTGAGTTACCAAAAAACCTTACTAATGGGGTAATAATTGAATAAATTGCCTTTTGAAGAAGGGAATAAGATTTTTCTTGTTATATATTGGGACATAAAAAAATTATGATAAAAATACATCCATGTGCAGTAAATACCCCATAGAAGGAAAACATGGGGCACAAAAGTTATTATGTATGAATGAATCAAAATTGAGAGTAAGAAAACAAGGGCATTTATTATGGATTCCATGAAAACGCTATAACATCAAGAATAAAAAAATATATTTATTAATTACTTATTTTAAAACCTTAATCATATATATTCTATTTATTATCTATATTTATAATCATTATCTATATAAATTATAGCTAGTTATAACTTATTTTCAATATCAGGTGTTAGTAATATTGATCTTTCTGAACTACTTTCAAGAAAACGGTGTTGGTATTCATACTTGTTAAAAAGTTCACCATAACATGACCATTAATTGTTTTGGAATATATATTATGTGATAGTTAATAAGATATAATTTCATTTTGTAGAATGTAAAGAATAGACCCAAGATACCATCTCAAACTGGAACCCTAATCTGATCTGCTACATACCCAAAGGGAATTCCCAATCCCTATGGGTTGGAAACTAGAACAACAACAACAACCAACAATAAGAGGGAACAATTTCATCCAACCTGAAGTATCCAACATGAAATATATACAAACTTAGTGAGAAATAATGTAATAAAATATGAATATATATATATATATATATCATGACATATAATGAACAATGAAAGTGACAAAACTAAAAAGGATGACAAAAATCTCTAAGAGAAAAGTCCAACTGCAATTGATGAAAAAAAAAGAATGATTCTCTAACAACTTCATATGATAACATAGTCAAACTTCCACCATCTCACTATTAGGTACCAAAAATCCCATTTGATAGAAAAACATAACCATGTCATTATGATTCCTTGCATATCTACACATTGAAAGGCAAGACATGGTCTACGCATTGCTGAAGGGGTGCATAGGGTGTGAATTGACTGGATCATAAGGATCTCTCCCATGTGTTACATATTACATCTTTAAACAATAATTCATGCATTCTAAACTTTAAATAAAATAAGGCATGATATACAGTTTAGAAGATTTATATCAAAATAAAGGGAAAAAATTAATTTCCTATTTTTCAAATTTCCAAATAAAGAAGGAAAATTAGCTTCAAATCATTTCATATACATATATCAAATCAAATATAATAAATAAATACAAATCTGGTGTGAAATATCATATCAAATCTATGGTATTATTTCCAAAATAGTTCACTCTAAAGTATCCTTAATCATCCAAAATAATATGTAACATCACACCAAGGATCACAATAGGTCAGGATTTCTAGGACACTCGGACCTAAAATAGAAAATTTCATGCAACAAGCCTTTAGACATATGCATCGAGTCTAGAGATAAGAGGAACAACCCTGAAATTAACCCCCCAACTGGTCTAAAAAGTCCCTAGAACAACATGCCTAGGAAGCAGAGGAAATCCCCATGATCAAACCCACTAAAAATGTATAAGGCCTATAACTACACCCAAAACCTATGTACACAATGTTTCCCATGTTCTCTATTTTAAAAAACAATTTATTAAATAATTTTCATCAAACCATTCTTTGAAAAACATTTCAAAAATTCATTTCACAATGACTTGAAAGCACCTTTTCATTTACAATAACTAGGGGAAACCCATATTTTATCAAAAACCCATTTCAAAACATGAAAATTAAATTATTTATTAATTCCATTTAATTTATAAAAAATATGAAAAACTGGAGAAATTTAGTTCACCAAAAAGTCTAGAGATGGAAGCACCTGCATCAAAACTTAGGTTTCACTAGCCCGTAATTACATCCACCAACAAGAAAATGATACACACTGGACCTATATCTAGATTTATCAGAAAATCATCTATAGAATACAGGTTCCTAACTTCTAAGGGTTGTGGCAGGATCATTGTAGTATTTAAAGAATTTGATTGGGTGAAGTTTCCTTCAGAGCTGATGAACCCTAACTATATCGAGGCATATACATATTCTAATAGAAACTGTGAAGATGACCATAATGGCCAAAATTGTTACACACCTTTATAAGTGAAGGAAAATAATGAAGGGAATGTCCAACCATTCTATACTGATATCAATTCAAATCATTTCAGTAGCTGAAACTGGTACTTCCAAAGTGTCATGCTATCAAGTACCACCTTCACCACTCCTACCATGATCTTTCCACTTCCTCTTTTTCTTTGGTGTGCCACTAAAGTTTCAACTAGGTGGAAGAGAAGAGGAAGAAAATCTAACCACCCATGAAAAATTTATCTCATCTATCATAACCCTTTATATTTCCTCCACATAGGTTGAACTATTCAGCATAAATACATGTTATTGGATATCTAGTCGCATACCCTGAAGGTTCTTATGAGCATCCATCTAGTAATTCTTTACAACCTCTGGTGAAAAATGAACCAACTCATAAAATTGATTGGTGTATGCTAACACTGAACACCCTCCTTGTTGTAAATAGAGGAACTATAGAGACTTCTCTATCATCAGCGACTCTTGAAAAAACTACAGGAATAAGAGAGTTTTGAGAACCTTCTAGTCCAATACCACATGACTATCCTCCATTAACATTGAATCCCACCATTACTAGGCAACTCCCTTAAGTATAAACACTGATCACTTGACCTTTACACTCTTAGGTGTATCTATTAAGTCTAATATTTAAGTGATCCTATCAATTAATCCAACCACCTCTTGTGGTTCATTTTTACCTTTTAAAAGACATTGGATTCTCACACAAGAACTCCCTTGATCGATCCATATTTCCCATAGATTTTGGTTATACCTCAACTACTATGTTATAAGCTCGTGGTTTATTTCTATATACAGCATGAACTAACCGCATGATAGCCTCAATAAAATTATGATCAAGGGATATATTCCCCATAGGAGCATCAGTTGTACCCTCCCATGGATCATGAAAAATACATCTCGGAGGAATACTACAAAACACCAAAACATGAGAAACTATTAAACATTGAATAATATTTGTTCAAAACAAAAACAAACAATAATAAAAAACTAATATTAATAACAAGACTCAAAATAGGAGACACACATCCTGAAATTCCATTGTAACTGAGTCTTATCAAGCAATGAGCTAGATAGGAACTCACTGCAATCATACCTCTCAAGTCCTGAAAATCCTATATCCAGTATACCAAATGTCCAAAGATAAATAATCTCAAGGATAGAAATCCTTTTATACCATTTTTTAAAATAAATTACTTGTTTTACTTCTCAAACTAGCACCCAAAATGATCCTCCACATACCTGAAGGGTGTTCCCGATCCCACAGGCTGAAGACCAGTACTCAAGCATCAACCAACAAACATAGGGAATGATTTCCCCCAAAATGAAGCATAAAACATGAAATTTATTTATAAAAATAGATAAAAATTGGTAGAAAACGTGAATATATATATATATATATATATCATAATAGATATGTAACAACATAATTGATAAAATGTAAAATGAATAAAAAAACAATCTCTCAAAGATAGGTCCAACTCCAAAGGATGTTAGAACAAAGATAGCTTGTAACATTCTGAGATTTTATGAAATATTTCCTTTCATATTAAATTAAATTTTTGATAGGTTTATTTATAAACAATAAAATTTTTAGAATGAATTATAAAAAACACCAATTTTTTCTTTTATTGCATGTGACATAGATTTTGTTCAATAACTTATGTTACACGAAAGGCTGAGTCTTACCAGACAATAATATATTATTAATATTATCATTTAACATGATAGTTATCACCTAGTCATTGGGACGGTATAAATGAATAAGATTAAATAAATTATGAAAACAAGGTTTAAAAATGGGTATAAAATGAATTCATCAGATAAAAATTAATTAGAAATGAAAATAAAAACTAATTTATTTTAAATGAATTTTTTAAAAGCTATTTTTATACTCCCAAATAAGTTTTATCAAAATAAATTAAAATAATTAGTATTATTTAATGATATTGATTGAAATTTATATATTATATATTCAATAAAATGTTTTTTATTTATCCAATATATATGATAGACATAAGATATGAAAAAAATCCAATTATACACATAAAAATATGTATTTTTCTAAAGGGATTTTTGCCTCTTTTTAATAGCACACTTGTTTTAAAACTAGATTTTGACACTTTTATAAATTTTATTTGAAAAAATGTAATTATTTTTGATATAATAATGTTTTAATTATCCATGTATTAATTTTTGGTATTTTTAAAATAAGTTTCATGTTTTAATGAATTATTATAAATACTAAATTTTAATTGAAAACTCATTTTTCGTCTAAAAAAATTATAATATTAAATTATAATTTTAATTGGTTTTAAAGAAAAAATAGATGTTTTATACATATATTAATTAAATTTATGAAATTTCTATCATTTTTATATTTAATTTATATATGAAAACATAATAAACTATTTAACATTTTCACTTTAAAAACCCGTTTTCTCATCCATTTTGTGGGATTAATATTAAATTAAAATTTTCCACCTATATGAAATAAATTTGAAAATTTTGATTCCTTAAATAGGATAATTATAATTTATAATTCCTAGTATATATAAAATAGATTTTTACCAAAAATATTAGCCAATTAAATTAAAATTAATTAAAGTGACAAAGAGAAAAACAAGTTTACTTAGTGGATAAACATAGAATATATGGTGTAATGGTGACCAAAACCCTATCCAAACCCGATTTTATGGTCATATTTCAACCATTACACAAATAATATCTAATATTTTGTGCCATAGAATCCTCTTTTTATTTTAAAATGTTGGTTCAACAAGATTATTTTCAAAAATTCCAACTATGTCCTCTCCCCAAATATTAAAGGCCTCCCACTCCCCCCATCTCTTCACACCTCTCAAGCCATTTGGGTCCTCCAAACCCTGATAAAATATCATCCCAAATTATCTCATATCATCATTGAAGCCTTATTTTGGGTATAAAGAAAACATTTCATGGTTTTAATGCAGACCTAAGAAGGATAACCAAAGAAGAGGTATTCACTAATGGAAAAATTGACTATACCAATGGTTTGGAACCATTGGTATAGGTCCCTAAACCATTGGTATAGCATATACCAATATTTTGGGAAGCTGTTGGGTGATTTGGCATTGGTAAAGACCTATCCCAATGTTTTTCCCAAACCGTTGGGATAAGTAATTCTAAAAAAAAGTTACATCAGAGGTTTGAACCCACAACCTACACGTTATATATCAAAGAATTTACCACTATCCTACAGTTACATTTGTGAATATATTTGGATATATATATATATATATATCATTTATATATTCATTTATTTTATGATATTGAACAAAAGTATTCATAAAAAATAAGGGTACATATCCCAACGGTTCTCAAAACCATTGGGATAGGCCTTTCCCAATGGTTTTAAGAACCATTGGGATTGTTACCCACCCTTTCTCAACAGTTTTTCCAAACTGTTGGGAAAGGTGGTATAAAAGTACCATTTTCTAATGGTTTGGGAAAACCGTTGGATAAATTGGTGTTTAAGTACCCTTTCCCAACGGTTTTCTTAAACTTTTGAGAAAAGTGGTCTCAAAGTACCATTTCCCAGTAGTCTCAAAGTACTCTTTCCCAATAGTTTTGGAAAAACCGTTGGGAAAATTGGACCATTTTCCAATGTTTTGGGAAACAATTTGGGAAAAGTGGTCTCAAATTACCCTTTCCCAATGGTTTTGGAAAAACCGTTGGAAAAGGGGACCTATACCAAAGGTTTATAATGCATTTTCTTTTATTTCCATATGCACCTCCTTAAATTGTTTTTGTATAATGATTATATAATAACCTAAGTATATTCAATATACTAAGATGTTTTTATGATATGTTTATGACCTAAAACTTCACACACATCTGTAAAATGGGATACACAGATATCATTCATGTGTACAGAGGACTACCGCCTCACGAACTAATGTTGTTTGTTGTTCAGTTACCACCTTTCAAGGTTGGGAGTAACACTATATCTATAGTTTATATATGATATTTATGATTTTTTTGATGTTATTATGATTTTGGAATTGTTATATAAAACATAGATTCATGATTTACATTTTTCTGCAATAATATAACTTTATTCATGTGTATGGTGGACTACCACCTCATGAAGTGATGCGAAGTGTTTTTCACTAACATATTACATAGAAGTTAATTAGGGTAATTATAATGAATATATGTGATATAAATGAAATATTTATGATATTAATTATATAAGTAAAATTCTATAAATATATTACATATCTTTTTTTCATACATTTTCATACTAAAAAAGGGATAACATCGTTTGGGGGCGTGTGGACTACCGCCTCCTTAAAGCGATGTGATTCTTCTTTTTTCATAACCACGTCAAAATAAGGATGTGTGTGTGTGTGTTTGTGTGTATAATTAAATAATTAATATGATTATTATTTCATGATTATTATTCTATAGATTCTTAAATTATGACCTCATTGATCATAGTCAACCTACCTATGTTGTTTTTAACACGTAAGAAAAATATGGTCAAAAAATTAGACATAAATTCAATTGACTATATAAATGTACATAACATGGTAATAAGTGAAATAAAATTAATAATAATATTTAAATATATTATAAGTATTTTAAATAATTAACATGTGTTTATTATTAATGAAGATAAGGACAGACAAGACAAGTTAGAATCAAGGTGAGGGACTTCATCTCAATCTCATATCATTGTGGCATATCTTGATGTTAGTCGCCTTAATTCCATTATAAGGTGTATATACAAACCCCTGGACAAGTAATATCATGAATTCCTCTATTATCATGGAATTTTATTTTTTTAATTGTTATTCATCATTGGGTATTATGATTCAATTGTTTCCAATGTGATAAGGGAATTTTCCTTTAAATAAATCATCTTTATATGTTTTTTCCTCAAACTCGCATTATCATCCATTTATATTTTTTTAATAATATTATATGGAAATAATAGATTTATAAATCAATTTTATAATTTATTTCAATTTTTTTCAAAAGGAATATTTTTATGTGTTTTAAATGGAATGTTTTGAAAAACGAAAAATGAAATATCCTATTTTTAAAGTGCAGTGAAAATGACCTTTCATGAAGTTGGTCCTCTTATTTGATTTATAGATTCCTTTACAATATTACATGTTTTATAGGTTTCACGCTCTATGAAGGGATTTTAGTTTTCTCTCTTATGGTGGACTTTCAACTTTCATCCGAGGTGTGACCCTCTAACCAAAACACTCTAGATATCTCTATTTGGACTTCCTTTGCTATTCGAGAACCCGATGATCCTCTGGTTGATAGGAAATATATTAGGCTGCAACCTATGTCCAGATTCCCGCACCAAGGCCATTTTCCATCCAGTCATGCCTAGGATCTCTGTTGAATCTGATATATCAAAAGGCCCACTAGAATCCATCATCGTTGAGATTGAGGGAGAGATACATTGGCATCAGAAGGTATGTTATGATTCTTGGATCCCTTACTATTTCGGTTGTCTTTGATTAGGTCAGAAAGATTCCAGATGTCATTGAATCTCCTCTGGTTTCTTCCGAACTGCTCCTCCCCATCTTATGAAGGTTGGTACGGTCGCAGTATGTAAAGTGATAGATGTTAATCTATCAGATACGGGGGAGGATGTTGTTGGACCGTGATGCAAAGTGGTTACCAGTAAAACTGCACTGGGGAGAATAAGTGGATAACCAATCCATCAGAATCTATTTAGTGTGAGGCTAGAAGGTCGAGTGAAAATCCAAAGGTGGGAAATGTGTTTACTTGATTGAAATAGGACCTGGGTGTACTCAATTAGTTGCAGGATCCGATTGCAAAATGAGGAGTAGATCACTAGATAGCTTGGTTGTATCGGTATTGAACAGAATGTCTTAGTCAGTGCTCTTCCAGTTGAGAAGGACAATTCCTTAATCACTTGAGGGGCCCCTGGAAGTGTTTCCATTGTGGTTGACAACAATGTGGAGGCTGATCCATCTAGAAATTCATTATAGGGGGAGTCTTTATTTGCTACTATAGAATCAAAACTAGGAAAAGGGAGTCTGGATGAGGTGAGTGTTTTGGGGCCCTTGGACCCAAACACCCTCATTACAAATCTGAAGGATGTGAGTGCGGGGAAGAAGACTACCTTAGAGGCTAAAGCAGGAAAGGTGAAGTCTCTGAGCAGGAAGAGGCTCCTCAAAGAAGGCCTGGTGGTTGGGATGGGAAACTATTTTGAAGGTCTGTATGTTCATGAACCAACATTGGATCAAGAGGAGGAGGATTTAGGTGACGAAAGTTATATCCAATTCTCAGTGGATAGTTTGGAACAAATTAAAGGGAAATGAATTCATAGCCCTAGAAGGAAGAAATTACAAAAAAAGAAATTGAGACTCAGGGAAATGTATCGTGGTCAAAGGGAAAAAACCAAAAGGATGAAAAGATTATTCACACTTGCCTAAACCGATGGAAACCTAGTCAGCTAAGAAGGGTATAAATAAGGAAAGTAAAGCCTTATAGAATGGGGAATATAGAGAACAAAGTGGGAAAACAGGAATGGTGGAAGAAGAGGAAGGTGAGTATTTGAAGCTTGTCCTCCATTCCAAGGAAGAAATGCATAAAAAAAGATGTTGAGTCAATAGATCAAAAGAGGAGATCGAAAGAATATATGAAAGAAGGTTGCGAGTTGACACCAATGAGGAGCAAGTGGTTTGGTTAGAAAAACAAGACTGAATCATGGCTCGGGTTTTCAACCAATGCAAAAGAAACTTGGAGGAATTCATACAAACAATGGACAGAATAGCTACCCACCTTGAAGAGATTATCACCGAGGATCTAGATACCCAGGTTAGTACTATGCATTAAGAATTATATAGAGTGTATGATTCAAATAATCTTAGTCTTTTGTTTAATCAATTTGTGAGATATTTCAGCATGTAGTGGTATCTGTGTATCGTGAACTATGGTTTCTCACTTTTCCTTAAAGTGACTTGATAAAAATTTATATTTGGTGGTGGTATTTTTATCCGAAAGTGTTTTTCACATGAGTTTAGAAGAGTTTTCAAAAGGTTTATGGTGAATGTGTTTTATTCATGAAATTTTACATGAGAATTATGTGAAATGGGTGAGGCTGATACACCTTATATGAAGGGTCGGACCCCATTATTACTTACAGGGGAGCCCGATATAGCTTATATGAAGGGTTGAGATGTAACGTCCCGGATCCGGAAGTCACACAACGGGTGCCCCAAACCTTGTTGGTCACATGACCTCAAGCGTATTTCCCCAAACGCCAGAGGCTTCTGACTAGTAGTGAGGGCCCAGGTCTGATAGTGGGGAAACTATGCCCTCATTTGTCAAAGTGTAGCGCAGTGGAAAAGATAAATAACATACAACAGCGGAAGCAGTAAACAATATAAAATTGAAATGGACAACTGGAGTAAAAGAGAACCAAAAATCATATATTATAAAGATGCAGCATGTCTCTAATTCTATAAAAGCAACCAGAACAGGATACACAAAAATACAATACAATACAACTCAAAGTACAAGGTGCAACCAAACAAAACAAAGCAGAGAAAATAGAATGCAACAGCATCGCAAGCCAAATCTCGGTCACATGCTCTCATACTCCTCTGCTACAATTATGTACCTGTATAGAGACCCTTTCCCCTGTCGACACCTATATCAATATATTCTATTTGGGCTGAAGACATGACCCAAACAGGGTGTGAGAAATAAATCCCAGTAGGCACCCACCAAAGGCTCGTGCACAACTGTCGGTGAAAATGTGCAACAACAGTGTGCTATAATAAATTGTGGTAAACTAGAAGTACTCAAAGTAACTATCACTACTAGTTTTCATTTCCATTTTAATAGTCTTTTAAAAATTCAATATAATTTAATTATGAGCTAATAAGAACCATACCCTCAGGATAAACAGAACTCTGCCCTCAGGCTAGTTGTAACCATGCCCTCAGGATAAAATAGTCATGCCCTCAAGCTAAATATCACCATGCCCTCAGGATAATATAACCACGCCCTCAGGCTAAATATCACCATGCCCTCAGGCTAATATAACCATGCCCTCATGCTAAATATCACCATGCCCTCAGGCTAATATAACCACGCCCTTAGGCTAAATATCATCACGACCTCAGGCTAAATATGATCGGGCCAAGCCCAAGGCATAAAAAAAATTTATATAAACTTTCTCTCAAGAAAATGCAATGCCCAATATAATCATGGCATACCCTCAGGTATCCTGGACAAACGGATAAACAGAGGAACGCACCCCCGGGGTGGTCCTAGATCCAAGAAGTGATCCCAAATAGCAGTTTAAATTTATCATTAGATTATCTACACAATTCTGGATATCTTTTTAGCAAAGGCATCATCCATAAGACACCCCGACCAAGGGCGCATATCACAACAGTATACAATTTCAACACAACATTTGAAAGGAACATCATGCCACCTACCACGATCGTCTCTGATCGGTATGCATGAATGACGCCACCCGAAGCATCCAAGAACGATGTAGATTCGTACGGTCCCAACGTGATTGACAGAGGCAGAATCAGTTTCTTGGTGCGTGATCGGGTGATCCTCTGAAGTTCAGTCATCCTCCTAAGCTCCAAAAACGAACTCAAAGCATACTATGCCGAATGAGGAGGCTACTACTAGTTTTAAGAAAAACAAACAAACTGCATAGTGTGTACTCTCAAGTACATGGCGTGTACTTTTCATTTTTTTAAACTGTTCCTCTGGCGGCTTCTTTCCAGCGCGACACTGTTCATCCATCGACATGAGTACACGGTGTGTATTCCTGATTACACGGTGTGTACCATCGCTCTGCTGGCAGTTGCCTCCACCGCCTTACTGTTCACCTGCCAGCTGATTACACGGCGTGTAAATACAAAGTACACGACGTGTAGTCAGTTTTTACACCCTTCATTGTCGACAGGCCTACATGCCCTGTGTATTCATCCCACACAACCAAAGTACACAGCGTGTGGAAAATTACATGGTGTGTACCCACAAAATTTGGGATTTTTCCCCATTTCCCTCATTTTCTCAAAAAAACTTAAGGAAAAAGGGAAAAGAAGAGACTCATACCTCAAAAAGAAGAATTGGGTTCTTACAAACTCCCCCCCTTAAAGCAATTCGTCCCTGAATTGACCTTCCAAGGGTGGTGAAGATAAAGCTCAGAACAGTTCTGGACACTGAGAAAGTATGTCGGTCTCTTGCTCCCAGGTTTCGTCCTGCACTCGGCCATGGAAACGCGGTACCTCATCATTGTCTATCATCCATCCAGGAGGGGGGTCCTTACTTGCCACCAACTCCCATAGAACCAGACCTTCTGAATCTGATAGTTGTCTCATCCTCACTCTATCCAAGAGGGTAGAAGTCACAACTAAAGAGGAGAGATAGGTTTACCCCTGACTGTCGTGCACCTCCAAATGCATCTCAGAGAACAAAGACATAAGCTATCACTCACCACTGGCCTCCTGTACTTCCTGTGTCTAAGTCTTCCTACTCAGTGCATCAGCTACCACATTACCCTTACTAGGTGTATAGGCAAGATCAAAATCAAAATACTAAAGGTATTTGATCCACCTTCGTTGTCTCAGATTCAAGTCACGCTGAATAAATATGTATTTGAGACTTTTGTGGTCGGTGAAAACCACAAAATTCTCTCCCAAGAGATAATGTCTCCAACAACGCAATGCATGAACAACTGTAGCCAACTCAAGATCATGTTTCAGGTAATTCCTCTCATGTGGCCTCAACTGCCGAGACCCGTATGCAACAACTCGATCGCCCTGCATCAATACTGCTCCCAGCCCAATACCTGATGCATCACAATAAACAGTATATCTCTTCCCCTGCTCTAAAAGTATCAGGACTGGTGCTGATGTCAACCTTATCTTAAGCTCCTGAAAGGCTATCTTGAAAGATTCTAACCAAACTAGCTTCACACCCTTTTTAGTCAAACCCATCAACGACATTGCTAAGTGGGAGAAATCCTATATAAATTTCCTGTAGTAACCATCCAGCCCCAAGAAACTCCGTATCTCAAACACGTTCTTAGGCTGCTCCCAAGAAACTACTGCTCTCACCTACTTTGGGTCTACTGCAACTCCTACCTCTAAGATAATATGACCCAAGAAGTGAATCTGGTCCATCCAAAAGTGGAACTTTGAGAGCTTAGCATACAGACGATGCTCTCTCAGTGTACTCAGTACAATCTCAAGATGGGTGGCATGGTCGTGTCGAGTGTGAGAGTACACCAATATATCATCCACGAAGACTACCACGAAAGAATCTAGATAGGTATGGAACAAACAATCCATCAGAGCCATGAAAACTGTTGTCGTGTTCATGAGTCCGAATGCCATGACCAAGTATTCGTATAGACTATATTTTCTCTAAAAAGTTATAAGCGATATGTCGGATGGTCTAATGCGTAACTGATGATATCCGGACCTCAAGTCAATATTAGAGAACACTCGTGCTCCTCGAAGTTGATCAAAAATATTATTAATCCTCAGTAAAGGATATCGGTTCTTAACCATCATCTGGTTCAGCTTCCGATAATCCACGCAAAATCTGAGGGTACCATCTACCTGCTTAGAAAACAGGACCGGTGAACCCCAAGGAGAAGTACTGGGTCGGATGAAACTCTTTTCCTGCAACTCCTCCAACTGCCTCTTGAGATTCTGCAACTTAGGTGTGGCCATCCTATAAGGAGGAATGGACACCGGTGTTGCTCCTGGCACAAGCTCAATAGAGAAATCCACCTCACACTTTCGTAGGTAGACCTGAAAAGTCGTCTGGGAAGACATCCCTGAAATGATCAACCACAGGAGGGAAATACTTCTGACAAGTTCCCTGACCATCCAAGTATAAGCTCGCAGTCTGGGCTGTCACACCAGCTTGCCCCCGATGCTTGGGTCCAGCTCGGCTCGCTTGGACATCCCATTCACCCTTGTATAGAAACTCTCCGTCCTCTGGTGACGTGAAACTCACCCTGCGACGATAGCAATCTACAAAGGCTCTAAAGGGAACCAACCAGTCCATCCCGATCATGACATCATAAGCTGTCATCTCTAAGACATAGAGGTCCCATAGAAAGTGACACCCACCAACCTCAAGGGGGAACTCTTTGCACTGACAAAGACTAGTCGTTCTAGTCCCCAACGGAGTATCTAGCGTCATGATATCCGAAGAAGAAGAAACACATAGCCCAAGGCTCTCCACAATGTCCACATATATAAAACTATGTGTAGCTCCAGTATCGAAAAAGTGTAGAAGATAAAACAGAAGCAACTAGAATAGTACCTCTGACAGTGGAAGGTTCGGGATCCGGCTCCTATTGGGTATGTTGCACTGCATATGTCTGCCCAGTGTTGTGGCCCTGCGATATAGCCTGGATACCCTGAGCTGACCCGCCCTGATGCCTCTGAGATCCTGGTGTCTGGATACCACGGCCACGACCACCATTCCTACCTGCACGCCCTGATGTACCACAATTTCCCAACTGGTAAGAAGCTGATGGTCCTGTTCCCATACGCGGAGTCTGTACAGAGCCCCTCTCACTAGCTGCTGGTAGAAACGCCCTGCAAAAGCGCTGCAGATGACCCATCTTGCCGCAAAGCTCGACACTCCACTGGGTCACGTGGATACTGAGGCCTCTTGTGCCCCACTCTACCACATTGGTAACACATTATCGGGCCAACTGAAGAATTCCTATGACTAGTACTACCACTATGAGAGAAATTTGTCTACCTCTTCCTCTTGCTGACAGAAATAGTACCAGAAACTGGTGTCGAACCGCCCTGGCCCACACTGCTATCTTCCCACAGGTTCTATTTGAAAATCAGTGTCTGGTTCACGATAGCATGCACGGTAGACAACCTGAAAATGTTTATCAGTGCTCGGATGTCATATCGAAGACTATCCTCAAAGCATCAAGCCCTCAACGCCTCATCTCCCACTAGAACAGGTGAGAAACACTGAAGCTCAGTGAAGTGAGCTGAATAATCTATCACTAACATGGCGCCCTACTGTAGATTCATGAACTCTCGAGCTCGATCTACTCACAACATCTTCGGGAAGAAGAAGTCATAGAAGGATTCCTGAAAATCTTCCAACGCCATGTCTCGGTGATGCTCAGATTGGGTGGTAACATCCCACCACCTCTTGGCAGAATCATGCAGCATGTATGTAATGAGCTTGACCCTCCTCCCAGGAGGCGTCTCTAGATGCTCGAATATCATCTGCATCGAATCCAACCAAGACTCCACAGCCTATGGTCCACCATCCCATGAAAATGTAGGCGGATACTGCTGCTGGAAGATACGCGTCAACTCTGCCATAGATGTGGTGGCCTGCGGTGCTCCCTAGAAGGTCTGCATGAATCGCATGAAGCCTTCATGGAACTGAACCTCCACGCCTGTGTCCGGTATAACGACTGGCGCCGCATCTGGCACTGCTGGAGGATCCATTGGTAGCCCATGCCCTACCATCTCAGGAGTATAATTATTGTCACTCTCTTGGAGAACAATCGGTGGTCGTCTCGACAACATGAATCTACAAGGTTAAACATGTGCCTTAGATTAAGGTCATAAAGGACTGAAAACAAGGAGTGTAAGAAGGGAACAAGAAAAGAAAAGCATTCAAGTTTTACAAAACTTGACTACATGGCGTGTATAAATACTACACGGCGTGTTGTCACAAGTCATCCACATGGGCGTGTACTCTAGCTAAAACTGG
Source organism: Viscum album (assembly GCA_963277665.1). NCBI lineage: Eukaryota > Viridiplantae > Streptophyta > Magnoliopsida > Santalales > Viscaceae > Viscum > Viscum album. The sequence continues at coordinate 34,536,859 of OY728157.1, read as the reverse complement.
TCGTGTAACACCCCAAATACATAGCATGTGTTTCAAACTACACGGCATGTACTTGAATCCTTCTTCCCTGCCCGAGTCCTTCTACACGACTTAAGCCACACGGATCTCCTAAAACAAGTCTACACGGCGTGTTCAGAGGTAGACACAGCGTGTACGCTACAAGCTTCCATCGGCCTGTGTTGTTCGTCACACGGCCTGTGTACCTAGGTCACACCACACAGAGTGTTCCAACTAGACACGACGTGTTTAAAGTCACCCCAGACTGACCCGTGTTTCTCACTACACGGCCGGCTACACGTCCGACACTACACGGCGTGTTCCAGGCGGACACGGTGTGTACTAGGAAAGATAACACCGACCCGTGTTGTTCGTGACACGGCCGGGTACCTGGGTCAGACTACACGGCGTGTTTCAGGTAGACACAGCGTGTATGTCTTAAGGTTTCCTCCGTTCGTGTTGTTAGTTACACGGGAGGACACCGGGTCAACACAACACGACGTGTACAATTGGTACACGACGTGTTTCCCCAAGCCATTCCCTACCTCGTGTCCTCGCCCACACGACCTATAACACAGGAAGAGACTACACGGCGTGTACTGAGGGTACGTGACGTGTACTTAAAAAGTTTTCATTTCTTTCCGAATAGAAGAACACACGGCATGTGTCCATAGAACTACACGGCGTGTATCCTAGGTTTTTCGGACAGTGAGCCTCAGAAACTACTTCAGAACCCAGAAAACACTGAAACCAACACCTAAGTGCCAAATTTTGATCCGTGAGGGCCCATACTCCCTGCGAATCAAAGATTGGCATCTTATACATGTTATAATAAGGAAAAAACATTAATGATTCACTAAATTCCGGCCATTGAGGTCTCATACTCCTCAAGAACCAAAATTTGGCGTTCATTCCATCAAAACCTCACACCAAAATACCCTAACAAAAGTAGGTATTTATCAAAGCAACTATCACAACAGCATGCTCTTTTAGCATATCAACTATCACAACAACATGCAATTTCTAATGCACCTATGGCATGGAAGGAATGCATGACATGTGATTTCTAGCATGTGCCTGAATGATGCATGAGATGGCATGCCCTCATCTTATCGGTTTGTAACTAAATAGAACCCATGTATAACATATAAACAACACAATCACAAGTGCATCACCCAACGGTGAAAATCAAATCAACTGTAAAATTGCAGAACCAATAATAATTACAATAACGAGGTAGATTGGCTTTTCCCTGTACATGGGTTAGCTACTCCCGGGCACAGCTCATTACCAACTACCATTTCTGTCATATCCCTGACTAAGGCTTCAAACAGTAAGTTAAAGAAAAGAACCCCTTTGATACCACTTTGTAACGTCCTGGATCCAGAAGCCACACAACGGGTACCCCGAACTCAGTTGGTCACATGACCTCAAGCGCATTTCCCCAAACGCCAGAGGCTGCCGACTAGCAGCGAGGGCCCAGGTCTGATAGTGGGGAAACTATGCCCTCATTTGTCAAAGTGTAGCGCAGCAGAAAAGATAAATAACATAAAACAACGGAAGCATTAAACAATATAAAACTGAAATGGACAACCGGAGTAATAGAGAACCAGCAATCATATATTATAAAGATGCAACATGTCTCTAATTCTATGAAAGCAGCCAGAACAGAATACACAACAATACAATACAATACAACTCAAAGTACAAGGTACAACCAAACAAAACAAAGTAGAGAAAATAGAACGCAACAGCATTGCAAGCCAAAGCCCGGTCTCATGCTCTCCTACTCCTCTGTTACAATCATGTACCTGTATAGGGACCCTTGCCCCTGTTGACACCTGTAGTAATATAGTCTGTTTGGACCAAAGATATGACCCAAACAGGGTGTGAGAAATAAATCCTAGTAGGCACCCACCAAAGGCTCGTGCCCAACTGTCGATGAAAATGTGCAGTAACAGTGTGCTATAATAAAATGCGGTAAACTAGTAAGTACTCAAAGTAACTATTACTACCAGTTTTCATTGTCATTTTAATAGTCTTTTAACAATTCAGTATAATTTAATTTTGAGCTAATCAGAACCATGCCCTCAGGCTAAACAGAACCCTGCCCTCAGTCTAGTTGTAACCATGCCCTCAAGCTAAAATAGTCATGCCCTCAGGCTAATATAACAACGCCCTCAGTCTAAATATCACTACGCACTCAGGCTAATATAACCACGCCCTCAGTCTAAATACCACCATGCCCTTAGGCTAATATAACCACGCTCTCAGGCTAAATATCACCACACCCTCAGGCAAAATATGATCGGGTCAAGCCCAAGGCATAAACAACAATTTATATAAACTTTCTCTCAAGAAAATGCAATGCCCAATATAATCATGGCATACCCTCGGGTATCCTGGCCAAACGGCTAAACAGAGGAACGCATCCCCGGGGTGGTCCTGGATCCAAACAGTGATCCCAAACAGCTGTTTAAATTTATCATTAGATTATCTACGCAATTCTAAATATCTTTTCAGCAAAGGCCTCGACCATACAACACCCCAACCATGGGCGCGTATCACAACAATACACAATTTCAACACAACAGTTGAAAGGAATATCAGACCACCAATCTCGATCGTCTCTGATCGGTATACGTGAACGACGCCAGCCGAAGCGTCCAAGAATGACGTAGATTCGTACGGTCCCAACGTGATCGACGGAGGCGGAATCAATTTCCCGGTGCGCGATCGGGTGATCCTCTGAAGTTCGGTCGTCCTCCTGAGCTCCAAAAACGAACTCAAAGCCTCCTCTGCCGAATGAGGAGGCTACTGCCCGTTTTAAGCGAAAAAACAAACTACACGATGTGTACTCTCAAGTACATGATATGTACTTGTCATTTTTTTAAACTGTTCCTCTGACGGCTTCTTTCCACCGCGACATTGTTCATTTGTCGACATGAGTACACGACGTGTATTCCTGATTACACGGCGTGTACCGTCGCTCTGCTGGCGGCTACCTCCACCGCCTTACTGTTCACATGCTGACTGATTACACGGCGTGTAAATATAAAGTACACGGCGTGTAGTCAGTTTTTACAACATTCATTGCCGACATGCCTACACGCCCTGTGTACTCATTCCACACGGCTAAAGTACACGACGTGTGGAAAAGTACACGACGTGTACCCACAAAATTTGGAGTTTTTCCTCATTTATCTTATTTTCTCAAAAACACTTAGGGAAAAAGGAAAAAGAAGAGACTCGTACCTCAAAAAGAAGAACCGGGTTCTTACATGAGCCTCATTATAACTCATGAGAAATGAGTGAGCCCAATATAGCCAATATGAATGTTTTATCCACACTATAGATCATGATAAAGCCCGATATAGCTTATACAAAGGGTTATCCCCATTATAGATCTCCAATGCATTGAGTAATGATTATATCAGATGTCAGGTATATGATTATTCTAATTAAAAGTGTTTTGAAAGAGTTTTATGTATATGATTCTCTATCACCTAAAAGGAGTTTAAATTTCTTAATATGAGTTTTAATGATTTTATTTGAGAAAAATATGTGTTTGTTTTATTGCATATGCTCTAATAACATTGAATATAATGGAAAGTGTTATTTGGGTTTTCATGTGTACAAAGGACTAACAAATTCCATTTTTTTGTATTCTTTCTTTTTCATTGGAGCTCATCCCACATTTTTAATTTATTTTCTCATATGTATAAAGGAAAGGGGTTGGTTGTATGGCGTGCTAGGTTTCTCTCCCGAAGAACTTTCCGCACGGGCCTCCTTGTTTTCAATTTTTTCTGCACATTGGTTCTCTGATGGATGCTCCTCTGCCTCCCATGGGATCTCCCCTGACAGTGACTCGACCTGTTCTGCCTCCTTTAGGGTACCTGAAAGCTGCCAACTTGGTTACCCTAGCTGATTCCATCTCTTTCCCAGAATCCTTACGGTTGGATCCTTCATGCGGTAACCCTCTGGCGGACCCTCTCCCGGGTGAGCCTAGTCTGTATGAGGTGCCCCAACCTTCCCTTAATTTTTTTCTTCTCCGGTCGCCGCCACAGTTGACTCCCCCCTCTTCTCAATTTCCGAAAAATCAGATGGTGGCCCTGCGGCTCAGATCGATGGAGCGTTCCCTAGATTTGGACTTTTCTTCTGCGGCTGTTGAGGAAGCGGTTTACTTTCATTGATGGACCTTGGTTGCGTGATTTGGGGTGGACAATTGCTCCCTTTCATTCTTCTAGAACTGTTTGGCCGCATGGGGTCTGTTGGCGCTGGTGTTGGTCTCTGATATGAACAGGGAGTCATTCTATATTATATTCTCTTCAAGGGAAGACATCATGGAAGCCTGGTCTCGTGGTTCCCATGAGGTTGGGAGATGGCACTTTAATCTATTTCGCTGGTCGATAGAGGAACATCAAATCTTCAACTTTCCTCAAGCTGCAGTGTGGATAAACCCTCCTGGCCTTCCTATTCCCTTTCACAATCTTGGTTTCCTCTGAATCATTGTAAATTCCATGGGCTCATTTCTATGTGTGGATGAAAGGACTGATGGCCTCCTAGATTCTTCCATAGCACAGATCTATATGGAATTAGATATTTCTAAGCCCCTTCCATCGCAGATTCTTCTTTGGGCAGGAGACTCATTCGAATGTTGGAAGAAGCTTGTATTCCCATCACAGGTGTTTTTTGTGTACTGTGTTCCGTCTTTGTGGTCACTCTCCACTGGTCTGCCGCAAATTGCATGGCACTCATGTGACTCATTCTTCGGCTCGTTCGGATCCAGGCACCTCTTCCAAGAAAGAACCAGCAACCCCCTTCCTCCGCATATTTCCAGGCTCCCTTGGATAATCCATCCAGGAGTTGTCGTTGATCCTTCTGGTTTTGAGGCTCTCAACCAGCCCCCCTACTATGTTGGATAAGGATCCTACCCCTGGGATGTCTTGCGGTCTGGTCACTGTCTAGCATTAGTTCCCTTCCATGCTCACTAAGACTCATTGTCCTTGGAGGGCTGCTGCAGGGTCTCTCCATTGAAGCCTTCCCCCTCCTCTCATCAAGCTGAGAACAAGGATCACTTCCAGTGTCCTAAAACCTCTCTTCTCTGTTCCCCGGAATCCTCTATTATATCACCTCTAAAGCTCTCAAATTGCTACAGTTCATTATCATATGTTCAGGAAGGACCAGAGCTACTAGTTATACCTTCTCCATTCTTACCCAGTGGTGTATGCACTAGACCAATAACCAAGAAGTCTCTACTAAGTTATTCATCGAATGCATGGAGTGCTGGGACACCTGGGGCCAAATCCAGGAGTCACAATGTCTGATGATCTCCCTCCTCATCTGGAACGCCTGTGGCCTTGGTGCACAGGTTAAAACAGACTTCATTTCAACTGAAGTACTCAAATTCAAATCCTATCTGGTGGCAGTTCTGGAATCGAAGAAGTTACCCTACAAACTTGTGGTTTTTGCAAATAGAGCAAGGACGTGGCACTTCCTGCATTCCATGCCTCAAAATCATCACATTTGGTTATTCTGAAATCCTAATTTATCAGTTGATCTTTTGGAAGTGTCAGACCAGTTTATCACCAAAATAGTTACTTCAGGTGCGTTCTGCATTCTTTTCTCTTTAATGTCTACCAAATGTGAGGTACACGGTAGGGATTCCTTATGGCATGATTTTAACTCCTTCAACCGGGGGAACACACCATGGTTTGTGGGATGCTACATCAACATTATGGCAGATCCTTCAGAGAAGAAGGGATATGATGATTTCCCTCAGAGGGCTAGTCTGGATTTTACTTCATTAATGTCCTGCAGTGGTCTTCTAGATGAGCTACATCAGATATTGCTTTACTTGGTGCAACAATCAGTGTGGAAGGAGGTGCTCTTGGAGTCGCATTGATCAATGTCTTGAAAACTACCATGCCATTTCTTTCTTTCTTGATACTAATGAAACTCATCTTCCAAGGGCCTTTTCTGATCACTCTCCTCTCCACATTGAACTATTTTCCAAACAATCTCGAGGGGATCAGTTCATTTTTTATCCACATTGGGCCACACATCAAGGGTATCATCATGTGGTGAAAGAATCTTGGGATAGTCCCTCACATGGTATCACGTGGTTTTGTATCCACAACAAGCTTCGATGTCTAAAAGGGGATCTTATTTCGTAGATTAATTCCTATCCTACGATCACACAGGACATGGAAAGCTTTTCAGGTGATTTTAAGGTTCTGGGGCCCGTAGTGGAAGCCGGTGGACTGATGATTTTAAATTTTTCATTGGTGGATCGACGGTACTTGTCGATGCCGACGATCTGAGCCCTGGAGAGGTCCGAGGATCTCGCTTAAATTGTAAAGAGCACAAAATTAAAATGAAAACGTACCCGTTTCAAATCCGAAGCTGCGGTCGACTGCAACTAGTCGATGACGATCGTCACTTGAAGGATCCAAAGCAGGAACCCTCTAGATTGTCCACACGTGCTTCAAAAATTCGCAGGAGCGTCGATCGTTGAATTCCAGGTGCTAGCGTGGAGATTTGACGACGCTTTCGACGTCCCGACGATCACCGCATCGAGATGGCTTTGACGCTGAAGAGAGATTTTGATCCGAGCATCTTGGATCGAGAGTTTCTCTCTCTAGAGAGCGGGAGGAGAGAGATGCTCTCAACTTTCATTCCATGAATGAATGAATAGTGATTAACACACCAAGAGAGAGAGACTCCTCTCTTATTTATAGTGGAATTAATAAAATACTCGGTAGGGTTCCCCAACCCCCATTTATTTCAACGTCCACTAAATAAATAATTTCGACGAACTAAACTGTGTCAATATTATTTATTATTTTATCACATACTTGTAATATATATAAAATATATTACGTAATAAAAACCGAACCATTTAAGTTGACTCGTTGTCCCACCTAATATTAAACGAACCTTGAATATTAAAATAATATTTGTTCGATTAATATTTTTCTCTTATTTACTAAACTTGTAAATACATTAAATAAATTCAATCCCAAATATTCTTACTTGAATATTAATGAATTTATTTAATTCTTTTGGTGATCGAAAACTTGGACAACACTTGGACCCTGTGACGGGGCCCACCATGTCCATATACCTATTCGACTGAATAGGGCAGAATCTTGAATATGCTATTATATGTGACCCTCTAGGCCCTTATCTCAATAGTAGTGAATAAATCCACAGACCAAGAGCGGAGTCTAACAACTCATCATGATTCCTAAAGAGATAATGATAGTCATAACAACGACTATCAACCTACAAACACTAACTGTGTACTATAATCTCTTTGTCATTAAATATCTTATAAAGCAGGACACACACTTGTGTCATCGTCCTTTTCTTGCTTTATTATTTGTTGATCTATTTGGATGGATTTACCTTTGTACTGCTTTGGCCAAAGACTTATGAAGGCAGCACCATCCTGATCAACCCGACCTGAGATATACAACTTCATAAACTTGGAAGCGACAAATCTTTTATTGACCATTCAACCAATGTCATACCACCAATAATGCACCCAACACAAGCTACCTCGCCATGATTTCAATACCATGGTTTTCGCCTTGCATCAAAGTACGCAATCAAATGATACACATTGATAATGATCTCAAGTTTGGAGACCAATACATATGTCCGTAGATAGGAACAACCAATGACACCCAAAACATTTGGTGTTCATATTGGCGGTTTGTCCTCATGACCTCACTACTAGAGATCATTAAGTGCGAACTTCATGAGAAGAAGTCTCAATACTTATGAGCCCCCAACACCTGATAGTCAAACATCTACTGTGTGCAGTCAGTAAGATGTATCTAGACTATAGAACATATATTTAAGATTAATGTCATAGTATCTCAAGGTTCTCATTATAGTCTGAGATCTGCTATAACCTCTCGATATGACAATTAATCTTTGGACATTACCATTACAATAGTGGACGTAGAAAAGTCTACACTATAATAGTAAGATGACATCATGCATAACTAATTGTACGCATGATATGGTAATCAAAAGTACTTCATAGTTGGGTCTAGGATATCCACTATTTCAACAATTTAGAGTGTATTGAGTTGCGCCTTGTAAATGAATCAAACAATGATTTGTTTAAGGAACTTTCTCATAAGAAAGTTTAGTTGGATGACTTGATTTTGAGACATGAACAGGCGGATTACAACCAGTCCCTCATAAAATGTCTTATAGAAGGAGATTGCAGTACCACATAATTTCAAGTGTTCATCAAAGAGAAACACCATATCATCAAACCAAATATCTTAATGGAAGATGATTCCTTCTCGAATGATTGTGAGGTGGTAGGAGGTATGGATGAACATCACTTTCTGTCTCTTCTTGCAGTTCCTAACCCGCGCAAGCATGCCAACTGTCCAACGGTCTAAAAAGAGATCTTTGATGTCGTCCTCATATTCGTGTTTGATCAGGATAACGAGAATATTTAGGCAATCCCTTATGAGAAGGAACTACTTTATTCGGTTCAAGAACCGAACTCGGAAAGTGAATTCGGGCTGGATGGCTTTTAGGGAGCTTTTTATATTAATTTTGGGGACCTGGTAAGGTCAGATTTAGTGCATCAAATTGAGGATTTCTTTCGGGGTGGTAGTCTCCCTCGAGTGGCTGCAACAACAACCTCGATTCTCATTCCAAACACCAAAGACCCATCACTACATCATTACAGGCCAATTAACATGTGAAACTTCCTGTATAAGGTCTTGGAAAGCATCCTCAACAAAAGGTTAGTTATGCACCTCCCTCTTTGGACCTCAAAGGAGCCATCGAGCCATCGTGGTTTTGTGCAAGGAAGATCGATCCAAGGCATTATCGGCCAGGCTTAGGAAATGGTGTGCGACATCAACCAAAAGGTCATCAGATCCAATATTACCATTAAATATGACATGGATAAATCATTTGATAGAGTTGAAAGGAGTTTCATGGGGTTTTCCTCTTGGTCCTCTTACTTGCTTTTCAGGTGCTTTAGCTCGGCCTGGCTGTACATTTATTTTATGGGTAGAAGATGTTGCTTCTTTAAAACTGTTCATGGAAAGAGGAAAGGTGATCATCTATCACCAAGTTTGTTTATCAATACCCTAGATTATCTCAGTCGTCTAATTAACAAGCACATCTTTGTGGGAGCAATGCAACCTTATCACTGTAGATCTAGTGTTATCGGTATATCCCATCTGACGTTTGTTGATGACAACATCATTTTTTCAAATGTAAATAGAAGATCTATCTATGGAATCAAAAACATTTTGGAGGTCTACTAAAAATGGAGTGGACATGTTGTGAATCATGGAAAGAGAATTATTTTTATTTCCAAATGTTACTCGAGATGACGTGTGGTTACTTTGGAGAGCAGATTGGGTATGCTTAGAAGAGAACTCCCTCTTGACTACCTGGGTTCTTTGATTTCTTCCCACAAGCTTCATTCGCATCACTTTGATAGATTTTTTTATAAAATCTCTGGTCATATCCTGGATTGGAAAAATAGGTTCCTATCCTTGCAGGAAGAATTACCTTGATAAATTGTGTTTTATCCTCCATTTCCCTGCATGATCTATCAACCCATAATGTTCGTAAGGGTGTAATTAATTTCATAGAGAACACCTTGAAGTCCTTCCTTTGGGACGCACATTCTGATGGAAAACATCGTTGGGAATCTTGGGATAGGTTATCTCGGCCATTTAGGGAAGAGGTTGTTAATGATAGAAATGTTATTGGAGTTCTGAGAAGCCTGCAGGTGAGGCTAGCATGGGATGTGATTGAGGGGAAAATTCTTCGGGGTAACTTTATAGCGAGGAAGTATGGGTATGATCACATGTTTCTCAAAGGGAAACTATCATCTATCTGGAGAGCTGTTCACCCACACATTGCATCTCTTCAATGCTACTCTTAATGGATCGTTATCCATGGTGATGTTAACTTATGGTTTCAAAATTGGGCTGGTATGGTGCTCGGCTTCCTAGGCTGCCCTACACAGCAAATATCCTTCAAAGAGGCACACATGCACCCACGTTTCCTCCATGCAGTCCTCGACGCCAGCCAACCCAAGGTCTTCAACCGCATTATACTGAATTCCAAGCTGGACCAATGTGTTTTTACAAGCTCATTATTTGGGAGATTCTCCGCTAAAGAATATCGAGGAATGAAGATGGCCACTACCCATATCGACGAATGGGGGGGGGGGATATCCTATGGTGTAAAGAGATTCACAAGAAACAATTTTCTCCTATGGTAGTTTAGGAAGCACGTGTCACCCTCTAATGACAATGTGAAGCACACGAGTATCAATATTGTCTCTAAATATGCACGTTACAAAAGCCACTAGGAAGAAACTTAGGAACATTTTTTTGATGGGGATTGGGCGTGCACGTCGTGGAGTTCCATGGGAAGTTTTACAGGAATTGTCTCTTCGAAGTCCACCACCACCTCCTTTTTCGAAAGGAAATCCAAAACTATCTTTCTCGTGGCTGGATGATGGGGTTTATCGAAATTTTGGAACAATGTTTGCTATGAAAGGACAATATCCTCTGACTTTGGAATCATCTTCAAGATCATAATCCGGATTGCAGACTTGATATGCCTGAATAAATTTTGGGAATATGCTTTATCTCTTAGAGCACTAAAACTTGGTAGTGATCTCCATTCCATGGTTCAAAATATTCATCGCGGGCACTGGGTTCTTTTGCTCCCTCACAACGCTGGGCTCAGACTTAATATGGATGGGTCTTGTATTATGGGCTTAATGTGGGGAAGTGGTCTCATGCGGGATCTTGAAGGATCTGTTATCCTCACATTCACGACGTCCTTTGGTGTTGGCGACTCCCTGCAGGCAGAATCACATGAAACTTCTTCAGTTCTGCGCCTTTGTAACCAGAGAAGATTAGTGCTCGCGGCAGTTGAAACTGACTCCACCATGATCCACAATGCTATTAACTATTATGGGACCCCCCATTGTTGATAATCTACCTTATGTGAATATTCATGGAACTTATTTCAAACCAAACAAATATCCTTCATACGTGGAGAGTGGGAAACAAAGCTAATGACTTGCTTTTGTTTCATCTAATACTACTCATTATGTGGTGGTTATTTTTTCCATCATTGGATCTTTTCCCTAGGAAGGCATTGATTTTTTAGTGGGGATGCCCTCGGGCTCCATTACTTTCATCCCCCATAGTTCACTGTCCCTTGTCTCCTCTTGGAACCTGGCTTTTTCTCTCTAAATAAAATAATTTATTTTGATGTTGTTTGTAAGGGAAATAAAAAAGTCAATTCAATTGCAATAAAGATTCTCCATTAAAGGAATCATTCTTTATTTTGGAATTATTTTATTATTAGTGTAACGCAAACGCTCCTGCACCGCCTGAAATGGCTCGAATCAATCAGCAGAGACAGAATATCAGAAGGAATCGAGTCTTCAATCCTTTGGCCATTACTATGGCACAAGCTTACAAACATTTGCTAGAAGTGAGAAAGATTGCGCCAGTTCCAGCACTGCCTATTTAAAACTCGCCACCTAGAAATTTCAATCCTGATCAACGATGTACGTATCATTCCGGACAACCAGGACATTACGTTGAATCTTGTTTTGCACTCAAGCTAGGTGACCCCAGTTACCCAGAGTCGGTGCATTATTACATAACATTGATATGATACAAGGAATCATCTCCCGAAAGACCGATCAGTTTAGTAGCCTTGGAAGTACCAGATACATTCCTAAGTTTTACATTACATCATGAAATTAAAACATCAACAATATTTTGCCCCCATTGACCACACTTATATCCTTGGCCTATTCCTGCAGGTCAACCATAAAATATTTCTTCACCTCCTGGGAAAAATAAAACATAGAAAGAGGTGAGCTCAGATGCTCAGTAAGGATAACAATATAGTAGAAACTTTATTAAATAACCATAAACATTTAAGGCAATGTATAAGGCTAAAACAAAAGCCTTTTAAACTTAAACTTCAGCATAATATGACAAAGATAAAATCAAATAATGCCATTTAATTATTCACATGGATATTCTACTAGTCGAATAATCACATGCAATATCAATAGCCACTTTCATAATGATTGAATGCATAATGTCAGACTTCATAACCACATAGTCAAAGTCTCGTGCCAAGACTACAAATAAGATTTTGTCAAGGCCTTGTGCCAAGACACTAGTTTGTCTCATAAGACCTACCGATGCATCGAGTAGCTATAGCGGGCTCCACCCGTCACTTACTAAGTCCAATGCATTCCTCATATGAAAAGGTTTAAACATATCATAAACATTCGTATTAAAACTTGCATACGAAATGTCAATACTTTATCCATAAACCATGAATGATGTAATAATAACACATCCACAGTCAAACATATCACAAAACCTTCAATACAATCTGGAAGATTTGTATCATAATAAATCAACTTCAAACAAGCTTAAAATCCATCAAAGGATGTTGACATAGATGAAATCAAAACTTTTTTGTAGAGAGATACTCTTTCTATTTTGAAATCATTTAAAAGACCTATAATTATAAAAGAAAATAATTATTTTGAAAATATTCTTATAAGCTTGTATGGGAAGCTTCGACGATGTTATAACGACAGAAAATAGCCACACCTACTGTATAAGTTAAAAAAAGATATTATTACCTTAATTTTGTCGAAAAGGTCATAAAGTATCTTGTTTGGAAAATGACGAGATGATTCCTTTCAAACCATTTTACAAAAATTCAAACAAGGGTATAAATGACTTTAACCCATAGTTTAGTAAATAGAAAAAATGTTTTGAAATACATTTTTAAGAAACATGGATGTGGATGATAAAGAGGTCCCAGTAGATACTTACATAAAAACAACCTCGGATAATAAAGAGATTGTGAAATTAACCCTTACCTTGTACTTTTCCTTAGTCGATGGTATGTTAACCTCCTGTATAATAGTTAAAACATTTTTATTAAATTATACAAGAATAATATACATAAATATGATATCATATATGATCTTATAATATTGCTTTGTTAATAATATTTTAGTAGTATCATCGTTTCACTAGTGCAGAAAACGTTTTTTACGGCGGTTATTTTTTATTTTTTATGTCGGCTTTTGGCCGACGTTATTACAGGAGACGTTATAAACATTGTTTTTTACGTCGGTTATTTTACAACCGACGTAAAAAACACAAATCCGAAGCGTTCTCCACGTCGGTTGATAAAAACCCGACGTGGAAAACGCTTCAGAGTCGTGGTTTATTACGTCGGTTTTTTAATAACCGACGTGGTACATACTCTTTCACGTCGGTTATTATATAACCAACGTCATAAATCACTCCTCCGAAGCGTTTGTCACGTCGGTTATTTTCATAACCGACGTGATAAACCTGTCTGCCAAGTGCTTCCCAACGTCGGTTAAATAATAACCGACGTGAAAACATATCTACTACATCGGTTATAAAATAATCGACGTCAAAAACTATTCATTTTCATTTATTACGTCGGTTCTGAAATAACCGACGTAAAAACCATTTCCCATGCATTTATTACGTCGGTTATAAAATAACCGACGCAAAAAACAATTTTTTTTTAAATAAAACCGATCAACCACTGCTATGCCCTACCAAAAGACCTAAAATAAACCAACAACAGACCAGAACCCCCCCACTGGACAACCCCCACCACCGATCAACCACTGCTATGCCCTGCCAAAAGACCTGAAACAGACCAAAACATACAAAAAACATACCAAAACCCGACCAAAAATAGACCAGACCCCCCACCCCACTGTACAACCCCAACCACACCCCCGGACACCCCCACCCCACTGGACACCCCCAGACCAAAAACAGACCAAAACCCGACCAGAACCCCCCCCCCCCACTGGACAGCCCCTACCACACCCCTGGACACCCCCACACCCCTGGACTGCCCCCACCCCCTGGACAGCCCCCCACACCCCTGGACAACCCCCACCCTCCTGGACACCCCCACCCCCTGGACAACACTCCCACACCCCTAGACAACCATCCCACACCCCTAGACAGCCCCCACCATACCCCTGGACACCCCCACACCCCTGGACTGCCCCCACCCCCTGGACACCCCCCGCACCCTTGGACAACCCCCACCCTCTTGGACACTCCCACCCCCTGGACGACACCCCCACCCCCTGGACAACACTCCCACACCCCTGGACAACCCTCCCACACCTCTAGAAACCCCCACCCCACTGGACAACCACCACCACACCCCTGGACACCCCCACACCTCTGGACTGCCCCCCACCCCCTGGACACCCCCCACACCCCTGGACAACTCCCACCCTCCTGGACACCCCCACCCCCTGGACAACACTCCCACACCCCTGGATAGCCCTCCCACACCCCTAGAAACTGTAATGACCCGCCAATTCTCATTGGATTGAGAATACAACAAGTCATTACTTGACCTTAAGCGACATCCCCAAGGCGCCAAAGGCTGACAATAAATGCTGAAGGGTTTCAAAACAAGTGGGGGACAATTTACCCTTTTAGAACATACCACAGAACCAACAACCCTAACCAAACTAATCACCTAAATGATGCATGATAAAAGCTAAGACAACTCAACCATTTATTTTATCATAAACCAACCAAGAGCACCACAATAGAAACCAACACTAAATCAGAGTAAACAGCGGAAAGACAAACTAAAAGACTACAAGACGACAACCCAACTCCATGCTCCACAAGCTCCAAGCTCCAACATCACGAACCAGCCCAAGCATCATGAAGTAGTGCTATAAACATGTGATACTTTACCTTTGCCAACATCCCGGTATATGATATCTGCAAAAACACCAACATGCCAAAGCATAGGGTGAGTAATGAAACTCAGTAGGTTTTCCCCGATGACTTCCCAACCTATGCCTCTAGGATAAAACATGTTAGCACATTTATATAAAACAATTTATATAAAACAATTCCAAAACATTTTACAATATAGCAAGTTCCATGTCAAAACCATTCTCCAACAAAAACCATCTTTCTCAAGAAAAGCAACCAAGCAAAGTTTCCAATCAAAATCCCATTTCCATTTTGGCACATTCATTTCATTTCACAAATCCACACAACCAACCATGCATGCAACCTGGACCTCCCTATACTCGCGAGTGGTGAGTTATCCTTCCACTAAGCCATCACTTAGTGGACTACCTTGACGAGGGTACTTCACGCCCTTATCCATCCCTTTTGATGGGGGTACTTCCCACCCTTACCCATCCCAACCTTTTGATGGGGGTACTTCTCGCCCTTATCCATCCCAATGCATATGAACACACACCACAACCCATGCAAATCCATGGCAAAACCAAGTGTGTTCAAAACCTTTCAATAAAACATCAAACCTTTTATTGAAAACCATTTCTTCCAAGCAGCAAAACCATAACCAGTTTAAAATCACCATTTAAATTCACTTCAACAAACACTTTCCAAAAACACACAATTTCCATCGCCCGTTACGTAAAAGGGGTTTCAACCATTCTTTCACAGCAGATAAACAAACCATTTCAATCAAGGAAAACAATTTAAAACTAAGTCTTTAAGTTCTAAGAAAGAGGAATCAGGAGTGAAGCCACCTACCTTAACAAATTAGGCGAAACCAACCAACAGATGAAGAATGCCAACAAAATCTAGTCAACTACTCCTCGAAACCTCCTTAGATCCCTTCCCCTAGTACCAACAAAACCAAAACTCGACTTAAAAGTCATCCACTACCTTAGATCTACCCACCTTAGGCGTAGATCTAAGGATCCATCAAGAGGGAAGAAGGAGATCTAAGAAAACTAAAGGAAACAAGACTTACCTTGATCAATTGGCCTCTAAACGCCAAGGCAAACCTCCGGGTCGCTTCCAAAACACCTGGTAAGTGTTCTCCCACCTTCACCAAAGAGAAATCCCGAGTTAGGGCCGTCTAGGAGCAAAGACGAGTGGGTTTAAAGATAAAACAGGTTAGATCCTTAAAAATAGGATCTAAGTTGATCTCGCGCACGGTTAGTCCGCACGGTTAGACAAATCGTGCGCTAATCGTGCGGTAGTCACTACTTGGAAGGGGCGCTCCGCACGACCTCCTCGCACGGTTTGCCCAAACTGTGCACACACCGTGCGGTCTCCTCTGTCCAAAGTGACCACCACCTGCACGACTTCCGCATGGTTTGGGCAACCCGTGCAAAGCCCGTGCGTCACCACTTTTTTCCCTTTAACACTTTAAAAGTCTCCAAACTTTCCCAACCATTTCTCATATGCTTCATGTACTTAAAAAGAATAAAACAAGGGTTACTTACCAGAAACCGGGGTACTACATTCTCCCCACCATTGGCCTTTCCGTCCCCGGAAAGTAGAAAAACATCGCTTGCCTGAAAGAGTTATGGCCACTGCTCTTTCATTTCTTTCTCGCGTTCCCAAGTCTCTTCCTGAATCTGACCATGTTGCCAAAAAACCCGCACTAGACCGATGCTTTTTCCACGCAAGACTTTCTCCTGCCTATCAACAATCCGCACCGGAATATGTACCAACGAAGCATCCGGCTCTAGGTCAACGTGATCCCATCTGATCACATGGTCAGGATCGGGATGATACTTCTTC
Organism: Viscum album; assembly: GCA_963277665.1. Classification (NCBI taxonomy): domain Eukaryota; kingdom Viridiplantae; phylum Streptophyta; class Magnoliopsida; order Santalales; family Viscaceae; genus Viscum; species Viscum album. The sequence goes on along the minus strand of OY728157.1, from coordinate 34,520,204 downwards.
AACTGAGATACATGGAACACATTATACACTGCACTGAACCGTGGTGGTAATGTCAACTGATACGCCACCTCACCAACCTGTTCCAGTATCTCAAAAGGGCCTATATATTGAGGAGATAATTTGCCCTGCTTCCCAAAACGATGATGTCCAAGCCTTGGAGAGATTCTCAAAAAGACATGATCACTCACCGCAAACGACAACAGTCTTTAGCGATGACCCGCATAAGATTTCTGACGACTCTGTGCCGTCTCCATCCTCTTTTTTATCAACTGAATCTTCTCCGTTGTTTCTTGGATAAGGTTCAGCCCAACTAGAGAAGTCTCACCTGTTTCCACCCAACAAAGTGGAGAACGACAAGGACGTCCATACAATGCTTCAAATGGAGCCATGTGTATCGAGGCCTGATAACTGTTATTGTATGAGAACTCCACTAAGGGTATATGCTCCTCCCATGAGCCACCAAAATCCATTACAGAAGCTCATAACATGTCTTCCAACATTTGTATCGTCCGCTTGGATTGCCCATCTGTCTGAGGATGATACACCGTGCTCATAGTCAACTGAGTCCCAAGGGCTTGCTGTAACGATTTCCAGAAACGAGATGTGAACCTCAGATCTCTATCTGAGACTATAGACACTGGTACACCATGCCTCTTTACCACTTCTCAGATATAGATTTTTGAAAGATCTTCCACCGTATGAGTTTCACGAATAGGGATGAAATGAGCCGACTTGGTTAGACGATCCACTATCACCCAAATGACATCGTGTTTCCAGACCGTTCATGGAAGACCTGTAACAAAATCCATTGCTATCTGATCCCATTTCCACACTGGGATAAGTAAAGATTGTAACATACCAGCTGGTCTCTGATGTTTTGCTTTAACCTGCTGATAAGTTAAGCACCGCGAGATGAACTTGGCCACTTTCCTTTTCATGCCGCTCCACCAAAACTGCGCCTTCAACGCCTTATACATCTTCTGTGTACCTGGATGTACAACCCATCTTGAATGGTTGTAAGCATGAAGGAGTTGTTCCTGAGCAATTAAAGGTACAACCATCCGATCTCGAAATCGCAAAACTGAACTCCCATCCAGCTTCCATCCCTCAATGATCTCCCCACCATTGAGTTTTGAACTCATTGCAACACAGTCTACATTGGATGCCTGTGCCTCCTTTACTATCTCCACCAAATCAAGAACAAGCGCCACTGGAAGGAAAACTGCAACATCAACTCGGTCTTCACATTCCATACGCATGTCGTCTAGGACAGACATCAACTGCCACTCATATGAAGCTTCTTTCACCAACTGAGCATACGACTTTCCGCTTAATGCATCGGCCACCGAATTGCCCTTACTCGGTGTATACATCAAGTTAAAGTCGAACATTTGAAGATACTCCATCCATCTCATCTGCCGCAGATTCAAATCTCGTTGTGAGAAAATATGCTTCAAACTCTTATGATCCGTAAACATAGTGAATTTCTCACCAAAAAGATAATGACGCCAAGTCTTCAAGGCATGGACAACTGCAGCTAACTCCAAATCATGTGTTGGGTAGTTCTTTTCATGTACTCTCAACTGTCTTCAGCCATAAGCTACAACATGGTCTCCTTGCATGAGAACACATCCCAACCCAGATCCTGAAGCGTCACAATACACCACGTACCCCTGTCCTGATTCCGAAAAAATCAAGATGGGTGCTGATGTAAGGCGAACTTTCAACTCTTGAAAAGATCTCTGACATTCCTCAGTCCATTGGAATGCACTGTTCTTCTTTGTCAATGCTGTCATAGGCGAAACTAGTCGTGAGAAGTCACGCACAAAGCGTCGGTAATAACCAGCTAGACCAAGAAAACTTTGTATTTCAAAGACATTCTTCGGCGATTGCCAAGAAAGAACAACTTCTATCTTTTCTGGATCCATTGCAATACCTTTCTCAGAAACAACATGGCCCAGAAAGCATACCTCTTGTATCCAAAAAGCGCACTTTGATAATTTGGCATACAACTGACGGTCTCTTAAGATTTCCAACACTATCGCCAAGTGTTGCTCATGCTCAGCCCTTGTTCTTGAATACACCAATATGTCGTCCACAAACACCACAACAAAAGAATCCAGATATCGCTGAAATATCCGATTCATCAATGTCATAAAGACTGCTGGTGCATTCGTAAGACCAAAAGGCATGACTATATATTCGTAGTGGCCATATCTACTTCGGAAGGCTGTCTTCGGAATATCCTCCTTCCGAACTCGCAATTGGTGATATCCTGACCGCAAGTCAATCTTAGAGAACCACTGAGCTCTCCTCAATTGATCAAATAGGTCATCAATGCGTGGAAGTGGATATCTATTCTTTATCGTAACTTGGTTAAGTTTACGATAATCCACACATAGCTTCAAATTTCCATCTGATTTCTTTACAAAAAAAACTGGTGCTGCCCACGAAGACACGCTTGGCCGAATAAAACCTTTGTTTTCCAGTTCTTCCAACTGCACTTTCAATTCCTTTAATTCTGTTGGTGCCATCCTATAAGATGGAAGTGAGATAGGACTGGTCCCCAGAAGGAGATCAATCGTAAACTCCACTTCTCTTACAGGTGGTAACCCTGAGAAGTTTTCAGAAAAAACATCAGGAAATTGATCCACGACTACTGGAAAACTGTTACTCGCGATCTCGTCCATCAATTCCAAGTTTAACGCAGCCAACTGGTAAGAGATCGTTGCCACTACCGGTGCCAACAAGCCCGTTGCACCTGCCTTCACCACTTTTTCTTCTCTAAAGAGATGCTCGACGCCATCCTCAGTCGCGAAACTGACTGTTCTGCTATAACAGTCGATGTGAGCCCTGAACTTTGTCAACCAATCCATACCTAGGATTATATCATAGACATCCATCTCCAGCACAGAGAAATCCCATTTCAGCTCAGCTCCATCAACGGTTATAGAACATGCTCTACACACGAAGGCTCTACACTTTCTTTCACCGAGAGGAGTTTGAAGTTTTATCACAGAAGGCATCATTTCAAGTTTTAATTTCAGCAAATCAGCAATACGAGAAGCAAGAAAAGAATGCGATGCACCAGTATCGAACAACACTTGCATGAGGGTGGAATTCAAAAGAATCGTACCTCTCACCGTAGACGGTCCAGACTGGTCATCCACAATCACCTTTTCCGCTCCATACAATTGCTTTGTTGCTGCACTTTCCTCCTTATTGCCTTGTTGAGATTGCCCTGCCTGAGGAGTCATGGTATTCCTGGAATCACCATAGCTAGCTCTATTCTGTTGGCGAGACTGATTTTGCTGTCCTCACCCTGTCGAAGCATAAGATGCTTGCGACACCTGAGAAGTGTCACGAACACCCGACCGTGGAGCACTGCGACAATATCGCTGAAGATGCTCTATCTTGTTGCAATTGTGGCATGCTCTCGGTGGTGCTGTACATTGTCGTTTCATGTGATCAATCGAGCCACATTGAAAACACCCGACTTTCATCATGGGTCGTGGAGGAAGATTCACCGATCCAGTCGTCTGATTCTGATTCGCACTCCCACATTGGAAGCAGGTGTCCCTCTTCCGCTTGTTCCCAGCATTAAAGTTCCCACCCGTCCTGTGGGTATCATCATACTTCCTCCTCCCATAACTTCTGAGATGTCTCTTTCAGCTATTGTTGCTCTGTTTACCATCTCCGTATAATCCGTAATACAGAGTACAACTATTTTCGAGCGAATCTCCTGTCGCAACCCTGATTCAAAGATGCGTGCCTTCAGCGACGCACTTACAGCAACTTCTGGTGCAAAGCGCACTAAATTCATGAATTTAGCCGCATACTCCATGACAGAGAGATTCTCTTGCTTCAGGCTGAAAAAGTCCGTCGTCCTCTGGATCTTGAACGTGTGAGGATAGAATTGTTTATTGAACAATTTCTCAAATTCCTCCCAGCCAAGGCCTTGATCCACCTTAGCCTACACCACTAGCTCCCACCATTGTCGTGCAAGATCCTCCAGCATATACGTCGCCAACTTTACTTTTAGTTCTTCTGGTGTGCCGATGAAATCGAAGATACGATTCATCCTACTCAGCCACACCTCCGCCCTTTCTGGTTCAGAATCACCTCAAAAGATGGGTGGATTCTGCTTCTGGAACTGGACAAAATGGTCTACATGCCTTGACTCATCCCTCTGATTCCCCGTGTCCACAGCCTGAAATGCTTGAACTATACTTTGGACTAGCTGCTAGTTCACCTGTGGCTCAGGTGCGACCACATTCTCCGCAGCCTCTTCTGTTTGGTTTCTACGACGCCTAACAAGTGCCATTTTCTATACAAACAACGCACGCCGTTAGTTTCACTTCCTAGCAACTGAAGGCTTATCATTTCAATTTTTCTATCACATCACTATCACAACATTGATTTCCAACCATCAAGATTTTCCACATTTACCCATTTCTATTTTTTTTCTTTCTTCTGAAAATTAATCTATTTTCAAAATACATCAACCATTCTCTTTTCAAAATCTTTCATTTGAAAACAAGTTTAAAATTTTCAGAAATCACGCTTTTGCATCAAACCATAATCCATTTCTCAACGTGATATATGCACTTCTAGTGGGAAGTCATTCCTCTAATGCATGTCATGCTCATCTCATTGGCTAAACCCATGACAATGAGATTTGTTATCTTATAAGTGTCTCCAAAACACTTATGTACCCAACTCCCTGGTAACTTGAAGTTCAACATAAAAAGGTTAGCTACGTCTTTTTATGCTCTACATTCCAAGTTCCGACAATCCTACTCCTTCCTAAGATGACCACCCAAGGAATAGACACGTAAGTATTCAACACCAAGACCAACAAAAACTGATGACTACTTGTTCCACAAAGAAAGGAACAAGTTGATTGCATTTATACCCCAAGGATCGAACAAACTGATACCATTTGTAATGACCCGCCAATTCCCATTGGTTTGAGAATACAACAAGTCATTACTTGTCCTTAAGCGACATCCCCAAGGCGCCAAAGGCTGGCAATAAATGCCGAAGGGTTTCAAAACAAGTGGGGGACAATTTACCCTTTTAGAACATACCACAGAACCAACAACCATAACCAAACTAATCAGCTAAATGATGCATGATAAAAGCTAAGACAACTCAACCATTTATCTTATCATAAACCAACCAAGAGTACCACAATGGAAACCAACACTAAATCAGAGTAAACAGCGGAAAGACAAACTAAAAGACTAAAAGACGACAACCCAACTCCATGCTCCACAAGCTCCAAGCTCCAACATCACGAACCTTCCCAAGCATCACAAAGTAGTGCTATAAACATATGACACTTTACCTTTGCCAACATCCCGGTATATGACATCTGCAAAAGCACCAACATGCCAAAGCAGGGGGTGAGTAATGAAACTCAGTAGGTTTTTCCCGATGAATTCCCAACCCATGCCTCTAGGATAAAACATGTTAGCACATTTATATAAAACAATTTATATAAAACAATTCCAAAACATTTCAAAATATAACAAGTTCCATGTCAAAACCATTATCCAACAAAAACCATCTTTCTCAAGAAAAGCAACCAAGCAAAGTTTCCAATCAAAATCCCATTTCTATTTTGGCACATTCATTTCATTTCACAAATCCACACAACCAACCATGCATGCAACCTGGACCTCCCTATACTCGCGAGTGGTGAGTTATCCTTCCACTAAGCCGCCACTTAGTGGACTACCTTGACGGGGGTACTTCACGCCCTTATCCGTCCCTTTTGATGGGGGAACTTCTCGCTCTTATCCATCCCGACCTTTTGATGAGGGTACTTCTCGCCCTTATCCATCCCAATGCATATGAACACACACCACAACCCATGCAAATCCATGCCAAAACCAAGTGTGTTCAAAACCTTTCAATAAAACATCAAAACTTTTATTGAAAACCATTTCTTCCAAGCAGAAAAACCATAACCAGTTTAAAATCACCATTTAAATTCACTTCAACAAGCAATTTCCAAAAACACACAATTTCCATCACCCGTTACTTAAAAGGGGTTTCAACCATTCTTTCACAGCAGATAAAAAAACCATTTCAATCAAGGAAAACAATTTGAAACCAAGCCTCCAAGTTCTAAGAAAGTGGAATCGGGAGTGAAGCCACCTACCTCAACAGATTAGGCGAAACCAACCAACGGATGAAAAACGCCAACAAAACCGAGTCAACTACTCCCCAGAACCTCCTTAGATTCCTCCCCCTAGTACAAAAAAAACCAAAACCCAAATTAAAAGTCATCCACTACCTTAGATCTACCCACCTTGGGCGTAGATCTAAGGACCCATCAAGAGGGAAGAAGGAGATCTAAGAAAACTAAAGGAAACGAGACTTACCTCGATCAACCGGCCTCTAAATGCCAAGGCAAACCTCCGGGTTGCTTCCAAAACGCCTGGTAAGTGTTCTCCCACCTTCATCAGAGAGAAATCCCGAGTTAGGGCCGTCTAGGAGCAAAGACGAGTGGGTTTAAAGATAAAATAGATTAGATCCTTAAAAATAGGATCTAAGTTGACCCCGCGCACGGTTAGTCTGCACGGTTAGGAAAATCGTGCGCTAACCATGCGGTAGTCACTGCTTGGAAGGGGCGCTCCGCACGGCCTCCTCGCACGGTTTGCCCAAACCGTGCGCACAGCGTGCGGTCTCCTCTGTCCAAAGTGACCACCACCTGCACGGCTTCCGCACGGTTTGGGCAACCCGTGCGAAGCCCGTGCGCCACCAATTTTTTCCCTTTAACACTTTAAAAGTCTCCAAACATTCCCAACCATTTCTCATATGCTTCGTGTACTTAAAAAGAATAAAACAAAAGTTACTTACTAGAAACCGAGGGTACTACAGAACCCCCCCCCACTGTATTGCCCCCCACACCCCTGGACACCCCTGGACATCCCCCCACTAGCCTGGACATCCCTCCCACCCTCCTGGACACCCTACCACCCTCCCACCCCACTGGACAACCCCCACCACACCCCTGGACCCCCCACCTCACTGGACACCCCTAGACCAAAAACAGACCAAAAATAGGCCAAAACCCGACCAGAACCCCCCACCCCACTGGACAACCCCCACCACACCCCTGGACATCCCCCCACTAGCCTGGACATCCCTCCCACCCTCCTGGACACCCTACCACCCTCCCACCCCACTGGACAACCCCCACCACACCCCTGGACCCCCACCTCACTGGACACCCCTAGACCAAAAACAGACCAAAAACAGGCCAAAACCCGACCAAAACTCGACCAGAACCCCCCACCCCACTGGACAACCCCCACCACACCATTGGACACCCCCACACCCCTGGACAGCCCCCACCTCCTGGACAGCCCCCACACCCCTGGACAACCCCCACCCCCTGGACACCCCACCCCCTGGACAACACTCCCACACCCCTGGACAACCCTCCCACACCCCTAGAACCCCCCTCCTGGACACCCCCACCCCACTGGACAACACTCCCTTGGACAGCCCTCCCACACCCCTAGAACCCCCCACCCCACTGGACTGCCCCCCACACCCATGGACACCCCCCGGACATCCCCCCACTCGCCTGGACATCCCTCCCACACCACTGGACACCCTCTCACCCTCCCACCCCACTGGACATCCCCCACCACACCCCTGGACACCCCCACCTCACTGGACACCCCCAGACCAAAAACAGACCAAAACCCAACCAAAACCAGACCAGAACCCCCCACCCCACTGGACAGCCCCCACCACACCCCTGGACACCCCCCACACCCCTGGACTGCCCCACCCCCTGGACAACCCCCCCACCCCTTGACAACCCACCCTCCTGGACACCCCACCCCCTGGACAGCACTCCCACACCTCTGGACAACCCCCCTCACCCCACAGGACACCCCCACACCCTGGACACCCCAGACAACCCCCCACTCCCCTGGACAACCCTCCCACCCTCCTGGAAATGCTCCCACCCTTTGGACTACCCCCCACTCTCATGGACACCCAAGACACCCCACCCCACTATACAACCCTCCCACACCCCTGGATACCCCCACCCCACTGGACACCCCCACACCCTTGGAACCCCTCCTCCCAGACCAGAATCCATACCAGAAAAACCATCATAAGTAGACCAAAACAAGAAGTAGAGAAAAATTAAACATTCACATATATAACATTCAAAAATTACAATGTCAACTTAAAAAAAAAGTAAATCCAACCTAAACGACCACCAAATACACAATTACAATGATAATATTCAAAATCACATTTTACACTACAAACAACTAAAATTCAATCAAACCTGTAAAATAATTTGACCATTCCACTTGTAAGTGTTTAACGTCTTGAGCACTATAGGGTTGAGGGTCATCAAATAGCTACAAATTAAAAGGATAGTAGTTAACGTGTATAATGAATAAATCAAATGAAATATTATGGCAAAATTTAAAAGGAAATCTTACCAGGTCAAAGTTCACAACTATTTCAGTTGTTATTATTTCATACATAAATCTCAACATATAATATCCGCATTCGATGACGCCTTGTTATTCATGAAAATTCTGTTTGAATGAGTGTAAATTCAATATACTATTTTTATGTAATAAATCAAAAAGTACAAATTATAAATGGATATTTACCTTTACATTTACATATTTGATCTCCACACTCCTTTTCTTTGTGCTTTTTCGAAAGTAGACCCATCCCCTGTTAGAAAATAATACGAATGGGATAAATTTAAAATTCATTATAATATATAAAACTATTGAAAAATTGAAACTTACTTTTCCAACATTTTCTTAAAACTTTCCCGCACATCGCCATGAATAGAGCATATCCAATAAAGTGTTTTCTCCCTTGGGGAAAAAACACCTAACATCCAATGATCACTGATAAAAGAAAATTTAAGGTTAGTGGTTTTTTATGTTAAAAGATAACGAACTCTTTGAGAGAGATGTGTTTCATACCTCTCACAAAAAGGCATCATCCAACATTGTGTGACTATATTCTGTTCAAATCTTTCAGCAATATAAAGCATTCTTTGTTCCTCATCCAATGCACGTGCTTCATGGGAAATCAAATGCGGGTCCATGAATCCATATACATCCGTCCGCTCATTTTTCTCACAAATGTTATAAAGATACCTAATACAAACAGACAGAAATATACATTTTTAATAAATATAACGCAGAGAAAAGATGTTAAGACTTACATGGAAAAAATTTGCACCACGTTGATGCCCAACTTATCTCCAGTAACAAGCTCCATGAGATCAGTTTTCACAATCCCCACACTTATTTCACGTCCACAAACATGATCTTCCATTGGAAACTCATAATGATCCGCCAAAAAATTTGAATATCTTGACAATCTGTCAAGACTACTAGAATTTGTATCTGATGTCATAGCCATTTGTCTTTGTTGTTGACTATAAAATATTTCTTTACCTTTGAAATATTCCTGTAAAAATAAATAGAAAAATATATTAGTTTTCAAATGATAAAACAACTTTAATAAAAAAAATAAAATAGAAGATATAACATACATACCTCTATGGTAATGAGTCGTAGAAGTCTGGATGGCCAAATTAAAAAATGGCCGATACTATGTCCAACTGTCGTCACCTCATCTGTAGGTAATGGTACTCGAGCTGATCTATCTATAATATCCTGTATAGTGACCCTATGATTCTATACCTCTAATTGTTGATGATGAACTGTATCTCCTATACAATATACCAGTCCATATGCAACTATATGATGTTGAGGATCATCAACATACAACTCGCAATAAGTAGGAAGCTGCGGTGGAGGAGTAGGATAAACAATGGGGTCCACAGGCTGAGGTGGGGGAGTGGGAGCTACTGGCAGAGGTGGAGGATAAATAATGGGGTCTGGAGGGGGAGGTGGAGGAGTGAGAGCTGCAGTCTGAAATTGTCTTTTCATGTCAGCAAACATAGACTGTATCGACGCTCTAATATTTCCCCCATCGTTGCATTAATATTATGAACTTCAGCCTCCAAGGATTCTATTTTTTTTATAAACACCCTCAATGTAAGAAGTTGAAGATTGTGTCAACACTTTTCTTACCGATACACCTGTCAGATATCCTCATACAAGACCAGGATGTTCGGGCTTTCCCAATGCTACAGATAAAATATCTTGCCTCCCAGCAGCTATAAATACCCCCTGTGATCTATGCTCTTCAAGAGAATCCTGTATTAATTAATTGAACATTTCTGTAATGATTGAAATTATATGAAGAATATAGTTAACTTAAATAAATAAAATAGATATCTTACAATCCTCTCTGCTACGATTCTCGAATCTTCCAAAAGATATTGCCTTTTTTGCCCATCCGAGATCTCTTCCATTTTTCATGTCTAGATGGAGGGGATGGAGGGGCCACCTCTCCAGAGTTTGAAGACTCAGCTCTTAGTTTTTGTAATTTTTCTGCCATCATTTGTTCTTCCAATAATGTATACCCTCCCTGAGATAAACTATGAGGGTATACATTTTTAGATTGGATCTCCTGATGAGATTTCCTTGTTTGTTGTAAATTAAGAATAATAAATCATTAACAAAACATTAATAAGATCATTTATATAAGAAATCTTATAAAAGTTTACATTGCCCTTACCAAAAATGAATCCTTTCTTCTACTTTCAACAAACTGTCTCCATGTGTCTTCATCTATGAAAGGATATATATGACATGGATTGTCATGAATCCTATGACCAAAAATGAAATCAGATGAGAGGGTTGATTTGAAATCCCTCTATCTCCTGGCAGCCATCGATAAACATTTCTTCCTAACTTCTCCAGTGTCAGGAATATCAAATGTCATATGATAAAGAAGTGGTTAAACATATTATATATACTAGAAACATTTAAAGAATAGGCAAACAATAACAAAAGATCTTACCAAAATTGTCTCCCACAACTGAGAGATTATCGCTTTGTCCACACTTCTCCATTCATCATACAAAATGCTTACTTTGCTCTTACCCTGAGTTGATACAAAACTATTAAAATCATTTGCATTTGGACCTCTAGGAATATCATTCTCATCAAACTCAACGAGTATCCTCTGATCCTGCGTACGAGCAAGTGATAATTTTTGGTAAACGTGTGCACCCACGTTTACCAACTCTTGAACTCTTTGTTGTAATGGGAGCACATGAGGAAGATTGGGGAACATCAAGAGGAGCATGTGAATGTTCCTCCCCAGAGGTATGACCAATATTCTCATCTCCAGAATCATGTGGTTGATCAACTGATTGATTTGTAATTATCCTTCAAATCAAAAAAACAAACATTAGTTCACAAATATACAAATTAAAATATTACAATACTAATGTAAACATAAAATAGAAAATTGTACTAAGTTACGTAATAGTAAACATGGTTAATATGGTAAGCATTTTAAACAATGGTAAAGATGGTAAAGATGGTAAAGATAGTAAACATGGTAAACATGGTAAACCTGGTAAACATGGTAAACATGGTAAAATAATTGTCATTGAACAAAAATAATAGATATATAATTTATGTAATGGTAAACATGATAAAGTAAACTAAACAAAATTAAAACAAACAAAAACTTATACTTATTTTTTTAATACACGTTTTAATAAATAAAAAACTTACAATATCTAACATTTTATGAAAATAATAAATGTAAAGAAGAAATAAAAAAATGTTACCTGTAATTTTAGGAATGTACAAATGGTTTGTTTTCCCAAATTCCTTCTTCATGATCATTCCTTATGGCACAAACCATGTCTTCAACATGCTCATCATTATGTTCTGTTAATCTTTCCATGGAAGTAGGGATCTCACATAAATCAACATCTTCATCAAGTTCATCCTCACCAACATATTGTTTTTTCCCTTGTAAAACAATATCCCACTGCTTATCTGATTGATCTACTACATAGAAAACTTGTTTTGCATGTGTTGCCATTATAAAAGAATCAATTGTGTCTTCCAATCTATTCAGATTAACAACTGTCATTCCAAATTCATCGTGTCTGACACTGTTGTTACCGATAAACCATTTACATTTAAAAACATGAACTTTAATTTTAAAGTAATCAACCTCCCATATTTCTTCAATCACTCCATAATATGCACTTGATGCAAAAATTGGATTTTTGTCTTTAGCACTTGAAAAATGCATTGCTTCTGCAAACACCAATACACCACTATTCTGAACTACATTTCTGTTGTCCTGAACTTTCGTATGAAATGTATAGCCATTAATGTCATAACCGGACCATGTTATCACATTTAAACATGGACCACCCACTACCCATTTTAATGTCTTTGATACATCTGATCTACCAAGCTAGGTCTTTTTAAACCATGACAAAAATGTTTTGTTGTGCTCATTCAAAATCTACATTTCTTTTTTCTTTGGATGACATTGTTTCAACTCATTAATATGCAATGTGATATACAGTTGAGCATCAGCTATGTTATTCAAGATGTATAATTCTAACTTCTTCATCTGTTCAGCTGACAATGATTTGACTTTCAAGCCACGAATCCCCTTTCCCTCATTATTAACTCGTTCATGGCAAGATGGAGGAAAACCTATGTGCTGCGCCGCAACCAAGTAGCTCGTACAAAACTCTGTAACCTCCTCAGAAATATGATTTTCAATAATGTAGGCTTCAGGTCGATATGAATTCTTAACATACCCTTTTAATATTTTCATAAGGATATATCCAACGAAGATATACAGGTCCACAAAGCTTTATTTCTCGAGCCAGATGAATCATTAGATGCACCATTATATCAAAACAAGTTGGAGGAAAATACATTTCCAATTGACAAAGTATACAAATTGCATTCTTTTCCAAAATTTTCAAATCATTCACATCAATCACTTTATTACAAATTGAATTGAAAAAATAACACAACTTCATTATAGTCTTTCTGACACGGATGGACAATATTCCACGCAATGCAACTGGTAGAAGTTATTGTATCATGACTTGACAATCATGAGATTTCATACCTATCAACTTCAAGTCCTTCAATGAGACAAAATTCTTTACATTTGAAGAATAACCTTGAGGCACTTTGATATCATGAAGACACTGAAAAAATCTAATTTTCTCCCTCTTGGATAATGTATGACAAGCCGGGGGAAGAAATGTTCGTCTTCCATTAGGAGTGAGAGCTAACTCCAAACGTATTCCCATTGATAGTAAGTCTAATCTTGCATTCAACCCATGTTTTTTCTTTCTTTTAATATCTAACAATGTTCCAATCAAACTATCACATATATTCTTCTCCACGTGCATGATATCAATATTATGTTTAACTTCATGATATCTTTAATATGGTAGCTCAAAAAATATTGACCTTTTTTTGCAAATATGTCTATCATTACCAGATTTCTGTGTCTTTCCCAATGTCACATCAAGGTTTTCCACCCTCTCAAAATACATATCAGGCGATAAAAGTTTTGGAGCAATATCAAATTCTTGTGAGCCATTGAATGCCTTTTTTATTCTTCTATAAGAGTGATCCGTAGACAAACTTTCGATGACCCATGTACACTATTTTCCTCCCATTATGCAATTGAAAATATGAAGTCTGTTGTTCGCAAATTGGACATGCTTTATGCCCTTTAACACTGTATCCAGAAAAATTTCTATATGCTGGGAAGTCATTTATAGTGAACATAAGCACTACATGCAGTTGAAAATATTCCATTTTATAAGAATCATACACCCTAATACCATCCTCCCATAAAAGTTTCAAATCATCAATCAATGGTGACAAGAAAACATCAGTATCATTGTCGGGTTTCTTCGAATCAGATATCATTATACTCAACATGACATATTTGTGCTTCATACAAACTTCAGGAGAGAGGTTGTAAATTACCAATAAAACAGGCCATGAACTGTGTGTGCTACTGAGGGTTCGGTATGAATTCATTCCATCTATGCACAACCCTAGTATGAGATTTCTAATTTCATTTCCAAATGTAGGATACTGCTCATCAATTTTCTTCCATTGTGGACAATCAGCTAGATGATGTATTTTCCATCACATATCCGCTCATAAACATGTCATCTTAACCTTTTTGCATCATGTGAATTAGCAAATAAACGTTTGAAACGATGAATTATAGGAAGATACCAAAATACCTTGGAAGAGATCTTTGTAATCTCTACATTAGCCTGTGATTTTTCTTTCACCTTATACTGTGATGTCCCATATTTAGGACACTATGACAAAAATTCATATTCCTTCCTATATATCATACAGTCATTCAGAGAGGCATGTATTTTCTTATATCCCAATCCCATCGGGCATAATATTTTCTTGGACTTATAATATGAATCTGGAAGATCGTTATCTTTTGAAAGAATGTCTTTCATCAATTGTAGCAGCTCTGTAAAACTTCTGTCACTCCATCCATGTTTTGCCTTCAGGTTAATCAATCTTAACACCGCCGAGAAAACCATAAAATCTGTACAACCAGGATACAATGGTTTTTCAGCATCACCATATAGATGCACAACTGTCGGTTATATCTCAATTTATTTTGCTGCAATATCACGAATCATTTCTTCAATTCCATCGGAGTTACCATCTTGCGAATCATCATCATCAGTAGATCTGACATTCCATCCAGTTTCACCATGCCAAATCCAAGGGCTATAACTCGGATTAAAACCATAACAAATCAGGCGATCTTTCTATACTTTTAAACTTCTTTATATTCAAACATTTCAGGCATGGACAGAAAAAAATGTCACTGCTTGGAACATTTCGTTTAGCAAATTCAAAAAAGGCATCAACACCTTCCTCATATTCATTACTCATTCGATGTTCCATAATCCAACTTCGACTCATTATTACCTACAACAAATATCAAAATTATACATCTTTTTAAGATAAAACAAATATATGTTTATATGAAAAATATCATAATTTGAATGTAAAACAATTTTGAAATATAAAACAAATCTATGCGTATTTAAAAAAATATGCTTGAAAATGATTTTAAAAAGAAAATATAGTTAGATATAACAATTTTAAATTCATCTTGGATCTTTTCTTCTTAAGGTTCACAAATAATACATCCTGGTGCAACTGGATACCAAATTCACCCTTCCATAAAAAAGAAATATGAAGTATAAATATTAAAATATGTATACATTCACTACTGAAAATTACATAGATCCTAACGATTTGAAACCCCTGGACAACCCCCACCCCTCTGGAAATCCCCCCACCCCCCTGGACACCACTCCCACCCCTTGGACACCCCTACCCCCTTGGACAACACCCCCACCCCTTGGAAACCACCCCCATCCCCTGGACACCACCCCCACCCCCTGGACACCATCCCCACCCCCCTGGACAGCCCCCACCCCTCTAGACACCCCCACCCCCTGGACACCCCCTACCTCCTTGGACAACCCACTCACCTCCCTGGACACCACCCCCACCCCCCTGAACACCCCTATCCCCTTGGACACCACCCCCACCCCCTGGACACCACCCACCCCTCTAGACAGCTCCCACCCCCTTGGACACCCCACCCCTCCTGAACACCACCCCCACCCTTCCTAGACACCACCCCCACCCCCACCCCCTTGGACACCCCCCTGGACACCCCCAACCCTCTAGACAGCCCCCCGGGTAGCCCCCCGGGTAGCCCCCCAAACCCTCTGGACAGACCCCCACCCCCTTGGACAGCCCCCCTGGACAGGCCCCCACCCCCTTCGACACCCCCACCCCCTTGGACCCCCCCACACCCCTGGACTTCCCCCCCACCTCCATGGACACTCTGGACACCCCCAACCCTCTGAACAGCCTCCCGAACCCTCTGGACAACCCCCACCCCTCTGGACAGCCCCCACCCCCTAGACAACCCTCCACCCCTCTATATAGCCCCCACCCCCTGGACACCCCCTAACCCCTTGGACAACCCATTCACCTCCCTGGACACCACTCCCACCCCCCTGGACACCCCTATCCCCTTGGAAAACCCCCTCAGCCCCCTCACCCCCTGGACACCCCCACCCCCACCCCTGGACACCCCAACCCCCTTGGATAGCCCCCGCACCCATGGACATCACCCCACCCCCTTTGACATCCCCCGCACCCCCTTGGACACCCCAACCCCCTTGGACATCCCCCTCACCCCCCTATACACCACCCCCACCCCCTTTGACATCCCCTGGACACCCCCACCCCACTGGACAGCCCGCCCAACCCCCTGGACACCCCCACCCACTGGCATAACCCCCACCCCCTTGGAAACCCCCTGTACGTGCACACACACATGATAGAACACAAAAAAATTGTAAACTTGAATGATATCACTTCTATAGGTTTATTTTACCAGAAAATAATTTAACATGGTATAAATGAACACTATGAAACTTACCATGATAACAAGAACAAAGAAAAATAACATCTCAAAAAATTAGTTTAGGGCATTGCAGAAAATAAAAACCGAAAACGAGTCGTGTGAGGCTTACTTGAGTGTTGTGAGTCGACCTAATAGATTTGATGATAATAAATATGAAGAAGGATGTTGGCAAAATGAGGCTGGAGGGCACAACTTTGAAGAATTATTTCTAGGTTTTCTGCGCGAGAGAGACGAGTCGCAGGTCGCCCGATCGAAGAAAACAGAATGACTGAATATGGGGTGCGATAAATCATTTAAAAGATTTACCACATTGGTTATTTAATAACTGATGTAGAAAACAATTTATCACATTGTTTATAAAATAACCGACGTGATAAATGTTGCTTTATCATGTCGGTTCTTTTGATAACCGACGTGATAAATTGCTGAGATTAGCTTTATCACGCTGGATTTTTTATAACCGACATGATAAAGTGCCGAGATTTCCTTTATCACATCGGTTATAAAATAACCGACGTGATAAAGCACGCCAGATTTGATTTTCACGTCGGTTATACAATAACCGACGTCAAAAAGCTAATCTACGTATATTTTACGTTCGTTATTTTATAACCGACGTAAAAAATGAATCCTGATCGATATATCATGTCAGTTGTAAAATAACCGACGTGATATATCTATTATTAAAGCTTTGCACGTCGGTTATATAGAACCGACATGAAAAATGCCGACGTGTTAAACGTTTTTTCCACTAGTGTTTCGGGTGTTAGCTGATCTGTTTTCCTTTCTATGCTCGGTTACGTAAGCCATGTTTGTTATGGATACAATGTATTTTATTCATATCCAGAATGATATTAAGTTCTTAAACATTATTTTTAATCATAAAATGAAAATTATTCTTGAATGATTATGATGGGGAATGAATCTCATCGCGTTCGTGGACATGGTAATCCGTACGTACACACGAGCAACAATATCATTATATTGATGGTGAAATCGTATGTAATTAGATGGTATATCATATATACGGAATCATTAAAATGTTATACTTATTATTTACATCAGTTATACTCATTATTATACCCATCCAAATAATGAAGTGTTTGAATAACAAACTACACCACGACGTGGAGATGGTAAGCCGTACGTACGCATGTATGGTGACTTTGTCATTCATATGATGAATAGAATAATGAATATGGTTATACCATTTTTATATTAACATCACAGTATATAGAAGATACTGGAGTTATTATTTTATAATGGAATGAAAAAGAAAGAGGAAGTGGAAGAAGAAAAGAACTTGAAAGAGGTGATGAAATATTTACCTCTTCTTCGGGTTCTTCCTTTTGATTTGATCAAAAGGGCTCCTTAGGTTGGCTTTCTGACCAAAGGAAGACATTTAGGATGAAGGGAGGAAAGTTGGAAGGATATTTGGGTAGGGGTTGGCCAAGTCAAATGACTTTGGAGGCGTGAAATTAAGAGAATGGGAAGTACCCTTTTATAAAGAGGTGAGGGTCACTTTAGAAAAAACTTGAAATATTATTTTATAATAAAATCATTTTCGGTTTCTAATGGCTCCAAAATGATTTATTTCGATGCTAAGGTGGGGATGGGTTGGAAACCTCTCAACCAATAGATTTTGGACAGGTTTAGGTCACCATATTAACCTTATCTTTTATATTTAATTCTTAGTTAAATAGTTCGACATTTACCATGTCTCTTTATATTTTTATATTATATGGTTAATAAACTTACTATAACAAGCCAAAAAAAACCCCATGTGGTTCATTATTAATATATATAACCTTATCTAAGTCCTTTGTCCGAACCTTAGATTTTTAGGAATATTATATCAATTAATAATATAGTATTTGTTTTAAAAACTCAATTATGTCAATTTTGACACTATTTAGTATTTGGTTTTTGTGAAAGTCATCACAACTTGATTAATTCGAAACAAATATATTGAATCAATCCTAACATGTCATATTCACCTAGAAAATTCATGGATGACATCAAAACATTCAAATTATATTTATTTTAATATTTACAATATCATTTACTTGATTCTTTCATTAATAAGGTAATTACTGCGTCATCATTGTGTGTAACCCTATATTAAAAATGGTTTAGTTATTAAACTTTGTATTTAACTCTTTTAACTCTTTAAATAAAATAATAATAAATGTCCTAATCTAATCCAAGTGGACCAAAGGGGGTTATATTTTATTCTTAAAGTTATTTTTGGTCAAATTATACTTATCCAATAGAATTAGGACATGTGTTAGGGTAACTATGATATTATTTTTACCCTTAATTACCCTATTTACTTTTCACCGTGGTAAATAAAAGTCAAAAGTTACTATTTATCAAAAATTATTTTCATCTTATTGAACCATATTTTACTTACTAATATTAACCGTGTCTCTCGGATTTTTGAAATTCAACTCACAGAAGCGGTAAAATTAAGTTTTATGAAAATTTGTAAATGATCATAGGAAGTGGGTAAAAGACGGTAAAAAGTTCAATAAAATTTTTATATATCTAAACTTATTATAAAATGACTCCAATGGATTACATTGAACTTATATAGGTATTATGTATCTATTTTGACCTAAAATAAATTTAAATAAAATAAATAATTATTTAAATAAAAAGTCAGTTTTAACCAATAACGTAGTGTTTTTCACTATTCATCAAAAATTGAAAGTTTTCAGAAAAATAAAAAAATTCACCCTAAGCTAATTTCGATATTAAGAATTCAAAAATGAAGACCATTTTGAAAAATAAAATTTATAAAATTTCAAAAAGTGGGTATTACTATTCATAATGACTAGTTTGATTGGTCGCGATGTGTTAGAATCTCAAAGTTGCGTATAATGCAAGCTATTGCATTATTCAAAGGGAAACATACCGTTGAAGTTTGTGGTGTTACATTCTTCCCTCATTCAAATAATTTCGTGCTTGAAATTTCTAGAATACTACCGCACAAAAAGATTCGAGTGGTTCTTAATCATAAGTTCCTCTGGTTCCCACGTTGCATCTTCCATCTTATGGTTTCTCCATAGAACTTTTACCAGATGAGTCGTCCGGTTTCTCAACACTTGTTCTCTGGTATCAAGAATCTTGACAGACTCTTCAGAATAAGACATATCAGATTACAGTTCAATTTCTTCATAGGTGAGTACATGCATTGGGTCGGGCATGTATTTTCTCAACAGTGATATGTGGAACACACCGTGAACTTTGGAGAGACTTGGCAGCATTGCCAAACGGTAAGCTACAACCTCAATTTGTTCTAGAATTTCAAAAGATCCAATGTACCTAGGACTTAATTTACCCTTCTTGCAGAATCGTATAACTCCCTTCCATGGAGATACCTTCAAGAAAACATGATCTCCTACCTGAAATTACAAATCCTTCCTTCAGTTATCGACATAGCTCTTCTACCCACTTTAAGATGCTTTGATGTGGGTTTGGATAACCTTCACCTTTTCCATCGTTTCCTCAACAAGTTCTGGGCCTACGAGTTTTCTTTCACCAACATCATCACAACAAGTTGGTGTGCGACATCTCTTTCCATATAACGCTTCATATGGTGCCATCTGAATACTTGAATGAAAGCTATTGTTATAGAAAAATTCCACCAGAGGTAAATATTGATCCCACATACCTTGAAAGTCAAGTGAGCAAGATATCAACATGTCTTCTAAGGTTTTAATAGTCCATTCTGATTGTCCATCAGTTTGAGGGTGGTAGGTAGTGCTCAAACAAAGTTCAGTATCCAAGGCCTTCTGAAGACTTTTCCAAAATCTTGATGTAAAACAGGGATCACAATTAGAAACAATTGATAGGGGTACACCATGTAGTCTTACAACTTCATTAATATATAGTTTTGATAGACGTTCAAGTGGTAAATATTCTCTTATAACAAAAAAATGTGCTGACTTGGTAAGATGATCAACAATGACCCATATTTCATCATTCCTTATAGGAGTCTTTGGTAGCTCCATGACAAAGTCCATTGTAATATTATCCCATTTCCACTCAGGTATGGGAAGAGGTTGCATGACTGTTCCAGGCTATTGCCTTCCAACTTTCACTTGTTGAAAAACCATACATCTTGACACAAAACCAACAATCTCCCTCTTCATGTTGTCCCACCAAAAATGTTCTTTCAAATCTCTATATATCTTGGTGTTCTCAGGGTGTATAGAGAAATTAGATCTATGAGCATCATCTAACAATTCTCTTTTTAGATCAAGTATATCAGGAACACAAAGTCTCTTCCCAAATTTCAAAATTCCATCTTCATATACGATGTCACTCAATCTCCCATCATTTACAGCTTTAATCTTCTTTTGAAACTCATCATTAGTCTGAGAAATTTTTATCCTTTCTAGTAAAGATGGTTTGACAACCATTTGAAAAAGTATTGATGTTTCACCTTCTATGGTTATTCTCATATCCATATTTACCAGATCCATGAAAATAGGATCCCTTTCAACTCTTATCTTGTTCAAAACTCCATGATCCTTTCTGCTCAAAGCATCTACCACCTTATTTGCCTTCCCCGAGTGGTAGTGTATTGTGCAATCATAATCATTGAGTAGTTCAAGCCATATCCTTTTCCTCATGTTGAGTTCTTTTTGTGAGAAAATATACTTCAAACTCTTGTGATCAGTATAAATCTCACATTTTTTACCATAGAGATAGTGTCTCTATATCTTCAGAGAAAAGATTACAACTGCTAACTCAAGATCATGAGTGAGATAGTTTTTATCATAATTTTTTAGCTATCGTGATGCATAGGCAATAAATCTATCATTCTACATAAGGGCACAACCAAGTCCTTTCTTTGAAGCATCACTATAAATAACAAACCCATCGTTCCCTGATGGTAGAGTCAAGATAAAATCATTGAATAATCTTCTCTTCAGTTCTTCAAAACATTCTTCACACTCTTTTGTCCAAACAAATTTACCCCCTTTACGTGTGATCTTGGTTAAAGGGTTAGCCAACTGGGAAAAATTCTGGACGAAACGTCGATAATAACCTGCTAAACCAATAAAACTACGTACCTTAGTTATACTCGTCGGTGCTGTACATTCTTGGATTCACTTGGTCTTTAAAGGATCAATAGAGATTCCATCCTTAGAGACAATATGGCCAAGAAAATAAATCTCTTAAATCCAAAATTCACACTTGCTAAACTTCCCATATAATTCATTTCTTCTGAGAGTCTTTAGAATAATGCACAAGTGATTCTCATGATCTTCGTATCTTTTGAAGTATACCAAGATATCATCAATGAATACCACTATAAAGTCATCAAGATATTCCTTGAAAACTCTATTCATTAGATCCATGAAGACAGAGGGTGCATTAGTCAATCCAAAAGGCATTACTGTAAACTCGTAATACCCGTACCTGGTTCGAAATGTTGTTTTCAGAATGTCTTCCTTCTTCACACAGAATTGATGATATCCAGATCGAAGGTCAGTCTTTGAAAAGTATTGATATCCATGTAGTTGGTTTAATAAATCATCAATGCGAGGTAGGAGATACTTGTTCTTTATTGTTATAGCATTGATCTCCCTATAGTCAATGCACAACCTCATAGATCCGTCTTTCTTCTTAACAAAAAGGACACAGGCTCCCCATGGAGAAACACTAGGGAGAATAGATCCCTTATTACTCAATTTCTCTAGTTGTTTCTTTAGTTCCACTAATTCCACAGTGTCCATTCTATAATGGGTCTTCGATATGAGCCTTGAACCAGGAATTAAATCAATGAAAAACTCAATTTCTCATTCTGGAGGATGTCCAGGTAAATCCTCTGGAAACACATCAATATATTCTTGCACAATAGATACATCCTCTATTCGAACATTATTTTCCTCACCCATAATTATTTCATTCTCTTCCTCCCCAATAATTGAATTTAGTAGAGCTTCTGGGGGTGGATCTAGATAAGAATCAGGTGGTGAAATTTCTGCTCTAAAGATAAGGTACTCCTTATCATCATCGAAAATTGTAACCTCCTTCTTCTTACAATAAATTTTCGCATCATGGTCTAAAAGTCAATCCATTCCAAAAATTATATCAAATTAAATAATGGGTATGACGATGAGATCGACAGATAAAGAATATTTATATGCCCTAATGGGAACTGATTCACAAAACTTTATTGCGATGATACATCCCTTAGGAGTTTTGACTGACAACTCCCTTGTTAAGTCAAATTGAAAATATCTAATTTTCTTAGCAAACTGGGAAGATATGAAACAATGTGATGATCTAGAATCAAATAAAGCATTGGCTAAACTTGAGGAAACCATTAAATTACCTTCCACCACGTCTTTAGGAGCTTCAACCTCAGCAGTAGTGATCACATAAGTTTGGCCTTGCTCCCTTGGCCTTTTCTGAGGTAAGTTCCCATGGCACATATGACATTCATTTGCATAATGTCCATTTTCTCTACAATTGTAGCATTCACCATTGACAGCCTCTTTCTTATCCTTGTAATCATGAGTTTGGTGGCCTTTTTCACCACACTTGTAACAGACTCCCATTCCCTTCAGGCAAGTACCAAGGTGTTTCTTCCCACATTTACTACAGGATGGTTATTCAACCTTTCCCTTCTTCCCCTTATTTCCATTTCCAGAGTGTTCAATAGATCTCTTTTTCTCTTGTTTTGCTTTGAAGTCGTAAGACTTAGAGAATTCCTTTTTTGTCTTGATAGTGCATGAGACAATATCTTCGTACGATGAGAAGGATTATGATACTAATGCTCGATGGAGAAATGGATTTAACCCATCAAAGAATCGATCAATATTAATCATTGGGTTACATATATAATCTGCTGCATGGCTTGCTAACTTTGTAAAGTTAGCCACATACTTTGCAACATTCTCATCCTCCTTTTTCCTCAGACTTAGAAATTGCCTTTTCTATATCTGCTCGATGGTCACGAGGAAAGTACTTTTATAAGAAAATCTCTTTAAACTCTATCCATCACATGTTCGATACTTATTCATCTTCCTTTTTGTTTTGGATTAATGACCATCATTGATCTGCATTTCCCATGAGGCGATAAACTGCCATGACAACTTTTTCCCTTTCACTACTCCCCAAAGCATGAAATATTTTCTCTAAATAATTTATCCATTGCTCAGCTAATAATGGATTTTTACCCCCATTGAATATTGGTGGTTGCTGCCTCATGAATCGGTCTAACATTGATCCTCCACGTTGTGGATCAAGGTGCTCTATACGGGTAAGGTTATTATTCATAACTTGAGTGAGTTGTCCTAGTATGGTGATAAACTGATCATCACCAGTTGCATCACCAGCTCCACTATAATTATCTTGAGTAGGAGGGAAATCCCTACAAGGATTACGTGCGTTGATATGATTTCCATTCCTTCCACTAGGTGCCATTTTTAAATAATGGCATACACTAGATTAGTTTATGAATCAAAATATATAATTCCAAACATGTAAAACACTTAACATAAATCGAACAATTTATGGATATAATACATAATCATAAAAAAATTTTTTCTTTGAGGAGGTATATACTCATAAATCCTTCATAATGGTTTGTAAAGAAAATGTGAATTATCCTAAGCATATCCCCTGGGAGTGTCGTAACCAAGAGTGCAACAAGACCCATTGTCGTGTACCAGGATACCCCGGGTCAAGCCCGAAACTCCTTGTTAGAGTTTTCACTCTTAGGTACATCTGTGCCAGAGCCGCCTCTACCTACTCGTATCCAAACAAGGATGTATTTCTTGGAAAATACACAAAATATCTACATTACCAAAATTCTAAGAAGTTCTTCTATACCAATCCTCAAAGTCTATCTTAGGGTAATGTGCTCTAATTAGAGTTTACCTAAATCTAGTTTTCAAGGTTTGTACTAAACTTCCTCTGATACCAACTGTAATGCCCCGACCCTAGTTACCCAGAGTTAGTACATTATTACATAACATTGACATGATACAAGGAATCATGTCTCGAAAGACATAACAGTTTAGTAGCCTTAGAAGTACTAGATACATTCATAAGTTTTACATTACATCATGAAATAAAAAACATCAACAATATTTTGTCCCCATTGACCACACATATATCCTTATCCAATCCTTGCAGGTCAACCATAAAATATTTCTTCACCTCCTGGGAAAAATAAAACATAGAAAGGGGTGAGTTCAGATGCTTAGTAAGGATAACAATATAGCAGAAACTTTCTTAAATAACTATAAAAATTTTATGGCAATGCATAAGACTAAAACAAAATCCTAATAAACTTAAACTTCAGCATAATATGGAAAAGATAAAATCAAATAATTCCATTTACTTATTCACATGGATATTCTACTAGTCGAATAATCACATGCAATATCAATAGCCACTTTCATAATGATGGAATGCATAATGCCAGAATTCATAACCACATATTCAAGGCCTTATGCCAAGACTACAAATAATCTTTTTTCAAGGCCTTATTCCAAGACACTAGTTTGTCTCATGAGACCTACCAATGCATCGAGGAGATATAGCGGGCTCCACCCATCATTTACTAATTCCAATGAATTCCTTATATGAAAAGGTTTAAACATAACATAAATATTCGTATTAAAACTTGCATACGAAATGTCAATACTTTTATCCATAAATCACGAATGGTGTAAAAATAACACATCCATAGTCAAACATATCACAAAACCTTCAATACAATATGGAAGATTTGTATCATAATAAATCAACTTCAAACAAGTTTAAAATCCATTAAAGGATGTTGACATAGATGAAATCAAAACTTTTTGTAGAGACATATCTCTTTATGTTTTGAAATCATTTAAAAGACGTATAATTATAAAAGAAAACAATTATTTTGAAAATATTCTTATAATCATGTATGGGAAGCTTTGAAGATGTTATAATGGCAGAAAATAGCCACACCCACTGTATAAGTTAAAAAAAGACATTCTTACCTTCATTTTGTCGAAAAGGTCATAAAGTACCTTGTTTGGAAAACGATGGGAAGATTACTTTCAAACCATTTTATAAAAAGTCAAACAAGGGTATAAATGACTATATCCCATAGTCTAGTAAATAGTAAAAATGTTTTGAAATAAATTTTTAAGAAACATGGATGTGGATGATAAAGAGGTCTCAGTAGATACTTACGTAAAAACAACTTCGAATAATAAAGAGATTATGAAATTAACCCTTACCTTGTACTTTTCCTTAGCCGATGGTATGTTAAACTCCAATATAATATTTAAAACATTGTTATTAAATTATACAAGAATAATATACATAAATATGATATCATATATGATCTTATAATATTGCTTTGTTAATAATATTTTAGTAGTATCATCATTTCAGGTGTTAACTGATCTGTTTTCCTTTCTATGATCGGTTACGTATGCCATGTTTGTTATGGATAGGATGTATTTTATTCATATCCAGAATTATATTAAGTTCTTAAATATTATTTTTAATCATAAAATGAAAATTATTCTTGAATGATTATGATGGGGAATGAATCTCATCGCGTTCATGGAGACGGTAATCCGTACGTACGCACGAGCGACAATATCATTATATTGATGGTGAAATCATATGTAATTGGATGATATATCATATATACAGAATAATTAACATTTCATATTTATTATTTAAATTAGTTATACTCATTATTATACCCATCCAAATAATGAAGTGTTTGAATAACAAATTACACCACGATATGGAGACGGTAAGCCGTACGTACACACATATGGTGACTTTGTCATTCATATGATGGATAGAATAATGAATATGGTTGTACCATTTTTATAATAACATAACTATATATAAAATATACTAGAGTTATTATTTTATAATGGAAACAACAAAGAAAGAGGAAGTGGAAGAAGAAAAGAACTTGAAAGAGGTGATGAAATATTTACCTCTTCTTCGGGTTCTTCCTTTTGATTTGATCAAAAGGAATCCTTAGGTTGGCTTTTTGACTAAAGGAAGGACTCTAGGATGAATGCAGGAAAGTTGGGGGGATATTTGGGCATGGGTTGGCCGAGCCAAATGGATTTGGAGGAGTGAAATTAAGAGAAGGGGAAGTACCCTTTTATAACAGAGGTGAAGGCCACTTTAGGAAAAGTTTGAAATATTATTTTATAATAAAATCATTTTCGGTTTCTAATGGCTTAAAAATGATTTAGTTCGAGGATAAGGTGGGGATGAGTCGAAAAACTCTCAACCAATAGGTTTTGGACAGGTTTAGGTCACCATATTAACCTTGTCTTTTAGATTTAACTCTTAGTTAAATAGTTTGACATTTACCGTGTATCTTTGTATTTTTATATTATATGGTTGATAAACTTACTATAACAAGCCAAGAGAAAACCATGTGGTTCATTATTAATATATATAAACTTATCTAAGTCTTTTGACCTAACCTTAGATTTTTAGGAATATTATATCAATTAATAATATAGTATTTGTTTTAAAAACTCAATTATGTCAATTTTGACACTATTTAGTATTTGGTTTTTGTGAAAGTCATCACAACTTGATTAATTCGAACCAAATATATTGAATCAATCCTAACATTACATATTCACCTATAAAATTCGTGGATATCATCAAAACTTTCAAATTATATTTATTTTAATATTTACAATATCATTTATTTGACTCTTTCATTAATAAGGTAATTACTGCATCATCATTGTGTCATAAATAAATTTAATTATTTAATTTCTAAAAATTATAAATAAAATATCATTATGTAGGAAATATTTTTAGCTTTCTAATGAATATTTATAGTCAAATTTATATTGTGTGTAACCCTATATTAAAAATGGTTTAGTTATTAAACTTTGAATTTAACTCTTTTAACTCTTCATTAAATAAAATAATAATAAATGTCCTAATCTAATCCAAGTGGACCAAAGGAGGTCATATTTTATTCCTAAGGTTTTTTTAGTCGAATTATATTTTTCCAATAGAATTAGGACATGTGTTAGGGTAATTATGATATCATTTTTACCTTAATTACCCTATTTACTTTTAACCGTGGTAAATAAGTCAAACGTTACTATTCACCAAAATTATTTTCATCTTATTGAGCCACATTCTCTTACTGATATTAACTGTGTCTCTCATATTTTTGAAATTCAACTCATAGAAGTGGTAAAATTAAGTTTTATGAAAATTTGCAAATGCTCCTAGGAGGTGGGTAAAAGACGGTAAAAAGTTCAATAAAATTTTTATATATCTAAACTTATTATAAAATGACTCAAATGAATTAAATTGAACTTATATAGGTATTATGTATCTATTTTGACCTAAAATAAATTTAAATAAAATAAATAATTATTTAAATTAAAATTCAGTTTTAACCAATAACGTAGTGTTTTTCACTATTCATCAAAAATTGAAAGTTTTCAGAAAAATACCAAAAATTCACCCTTAGCTAATTTCGATATTCTGAATTCAAAAATAAAGTCCATTTTAAAAAATAAAATTTATAAAATTTCAAAAAGTGGGTATTACTATTCATAACGGCTAGTTTGATTGGTCGTGGTGTGTTAGAATCTCGAAGTTGCGTACAATGAAATATATTGCATTATTAAAAAAAACATACCGTGGAAGCTTGAGGTGTTACAATTGAAAAAATGGATAATAATTAGAAGTTTCTACTTTGTATTTTATGGTTATGTTATCTATGAGTTATGACCTAATTATATAAAACTCTAAACCTAAAAAGATCCTCAATTTGAAGGAAAATATATTCCTGACTAAAACTCAATATCATGAATTGTTTAAGGCTGAGTCATTATAGTCAGTATATGAAGATGGTTTAGAAAACTTTAGAGTTTTGGACAATTTTAATAAATTTTACCTTGAATTTTTTTACCATAAGGATAAGTTATAATGATATAACATTTAACGATTACCATGTCTCTTTGATTAAACTATTTATGTTATGAATGGTTTTTTTAATGAATCAAATTTTCCATGTATTATTTTTTGATGTCGTATGAATTATTTTTGAGAACATGCACTGAAACTGCGTGTGATTTTGAGGCCCGGTGTTCCCGGAATAAATGTTCAAAATATTATAAATATATTAAATAGTACATGAGAGAAGTTTTTCTTGAAAAATTGGAATAAATTATAAATAGTGTTCTCAGATAAAAAATATGAGGGAACCATGAAGTTCATAGTCCGAGTTTTACCCTAGGAATGTCATATCTTTTGTTAGCACATAACGTTTGTGGAAAAGTCATCATGGGTATTAAATGAATAAAATAATTAAATAAATTATTTTATTTTTATTTTGTTGATGTAGTGAATGACTCATCTTTAAGTAGACTGTTATGGTGGATTTCTAGGGTTAATCTCATAACCATGGAGCCATTGGACAACCCTTGTAGAGAGTGTTGGATTTTCTCTCTTAGGAGAACATCAACCAAATCAACGATCAAGGATCGATGTGTAGTGGGATTTAGAGAACCTGCCAACCACGAAGACGCCGACTCGTTCTTCATCAGAAATCGATCCATATCGAGGTAATACATTGTTTGACTGATATTTCATTCCCCATTTTTATTTATACGATGAACATAATCAGTCATCAAATGGATAGATTAGTGGATATGTAATTTTGTGGGATTAGATTATTGTGAGGATCTTTTTTAGAGAATTTCATTGTGATTATTGGATTATTTATTTTCATTCTAATGGCGATGGATCAAGGACAACATGAACATTGGATGAGGTTCATTCCTCATGTTTGTGGTTACATGTTTCTCCTCTTTTTCTTCTTTCATCACAAGCATTTTTGTTTGTTCTACAATTGGATGTATTCTGAAAAAATCAAATATTACAAACCTGTTTCATGGGAAAATGGTTTTAAATTTTAGATCCTGACTTATAACGGTGCGACGGAGTTGCGATGTTAGTAGTGGGGAATAGATCAAATTGGATTGGAAACCCCTGATTCGAATCAGTGCATGAGAGTGAAAATGATATGAACAAAATCCATCTTCTAAATAGATTCGAAGGACAGATTCTGGTGAACATCCATGAAATGGCTTGACGAAAATAGATATGACATTTCTAGCGAGTTTGAGGCCAAAT
The DNA here is from genome assembly GCA_963277665.1 of Viscum album. Classification (NCBI taxonomy): domain Eukaryota; kingdom Viridiplantae; phylum Streptophyta; class Magnoliopsida; order Santalales; family Viscaceae; genus Viscum; species Viscum album. The sequence continues at coordinate 34,490,609 of OY728157.1, read as the reverse complement.
TCTAAGGCGTTGGTAGTGCGAACATGTGTGTATGGAAGAACTAGGATTTCTGGAAAGAGTCAATCCACACGACATGTAATCCAATACTACATGGTGCATGGGACCATCCATGAGGTGACTAGGGATTCAGAAGGATGTTACGGATCACACGAAGTGTGAACCTATGACACAGTGTGTGACCCCTCCCCAAAGGCTTGGCGTGTACCTTAGTGAGTACATGGACATGAGATGGAGTAAACATGCATAGGAATGTCGTATACTTCTACACAAGTACAACTTGTCCAGGTGTACACAAGGATTCCCATGTATTGGTACATGGGATGAATTACACGGGCATCTGCCTGCCGTTTACTATTACACAGACATGGACACATGCTGTTTACATTGACATGACCCCGTGTTAAAGGGACACGGTGATTACCATTACTACATGTTGTGTACTCCCTTAATATTGGCTCAAAGACATTTTCCTCTATATAATGGACAAATTTCATTAGGGTTAGTTCTCCATATACATTATCTGAGGGTTAGTATGGATTTTCCTACTATACATATGACATTGATCCCTTTAGTAAGACTAATTATATAGATTTTTTGGAATCCTTCTATGAGGCATGGAGTGATATCATATATTCATATTTGTGCCCTAGGTGGAGTTACTGGTATCATCACGAGAAACACTAAGGAGGTGCCAATCCTCTACTTAGTGGGTTAATCTAGATTGAGTTATTAGTATACCTCCTGGCCTTGGCTGTGATCCTCATATATGTATCGTATCTCTTCAGAAGTCATTAGTGTTATAAGACTCATGAAGTGTATTCTCCCAGACGAGTGCTATGTGGAATATTTGAGATGGAATCCTATGATGGCATTACGATGGTGACATACCTTTTGATTGTCTGACTTTGTTGAGTATATCTAGATATTCTTGTTATATTCATTATATATATATACTTGTGTATAGATGTCTTTTATTCTTTTTTTGTATGCTTTATGGTTTTGGGCCGTCCTATTGGGTATTATTATTCTCACCCCAGAATGTTCTTTGCCTGCACATATCATGTCTTGTGAAAATGATCAACCTTTTGACATAGTCCTAGATGGACCTGGACCTGACAATGCTTAGTGTGATAGGACAGACCAAGGTGTGTTCCTGTAGAATCTTGAAAACAATCACTATCATTCTTTTCAGGTTGGACTTGATTTTAGACTCTTTGTGGTTGGCCTGTATTTGGCTATTTTAACTTTCCATTACTTCCTTTCATACTTTGGTTTTGGGATTTAGATGTATTCATGCATGGCTGTTCAGTTGTTTTTACATTTTAACATTGTATGGGCTTGGAGATGTGTGTGTGTGTAGGTACATAGGCTAAGGAATACCATGTTAGTGACATGCCTACTCAGCATCGGTTTCAAGCTCTTGGCCTATTGGAGGTGGGTATGGGGTGTTGCAACATGATCCATATTGGGATAGGTCATGACAAAGTGGTATCATAGTTTTCGATTCTACCTTAGGAATAGATTCTGTGATATTGGTTTAGGGAAATAGTGATAAGTGTTTCAAGTTCATCATTAAGGACAAGGGCCCTAGTGTTGGTATAATGACCAACATATCCATACAATAGGACTCTGATCACCAGCCTTTCAACTTAGTACATGAGAAAATTGGATCCAAGGAAAACAATGGTACATGCATCATATAAGAATGAGTTTTGGTTTCCATGACCTTCTTAAGTTAGCTCTCTAGATATCCTCATTGACCGTGGTATATCCTATTTACTTTTAGGATGCCTCCATGATTTATGGCAGTTAGGATTCAACATCAGGATAAAGAAGATGATTTCCCCAATGATGAGGTATCAATACATGGACCATTTTGAATGATGTTACCACTAGGAGGTGCACCATATATACAACCTCCTATAGAGCAGTAGATAGTACCCACAATACCAATGGATGAGGTGTTCATGTTGAGTGCGCTTCATGAGTTTCAATGTGAGATACCCCTCAGGTTTCGAGGTAAACCTGACCCACAAGTAGCTGAGGACTGGCTTGATGTGGTGACCTGAGTTTTACATCTATTCAGGAAACCATTTTACCATATGGTGGTCATATTGGTGATACATCTTCATAAATCAGCAGGACAATGGTGGGTCTAGGGGGCCTAGTCATACAACAAGGTGAATCTATCATGGTAAGAGTTTGAGTGCTTTTTTAGATAGGAGTTATCTCTAGCTACATTGAGGGGTTTACGTATCCAGGATCTTCTTCAGCTTCAATAGGGATTCATGAAAGTAGCTAAGTATTCATCGAGGTTTTCCAACCTCTCCAGGTACTCAATAGATATGGATCATGATTAGTTCATTTGGTATTGGACCTTTGAGTGAGGACTTTATAGAGACATCCAGGCCTATTTTATTCCTCTACGAATTCATACTCATACTGGGGTGCTAGATTGAGCATTGGTGGTTATGAGTTTCATGGATGAGTAGACTTAGATAATGGTTGTCGGTAGTGGGAAAGCAGGTGCATGCACCTCACTAGCAGGGAGGTGATGTCAGTCTCAAGGACTTGGACACGTGACATGTTTTAGGAGGAGTTCCCAGGATATAGGTTATGCAGTTCAAGACTCACAAGATGGGTCCAATCAGCTCAGAGAGAGGTGATGCTACTCATGTGATGATATGGGACATCTTGCATGATATTTTATGATCCACAATACAGTTGATAGGGAGACCGTGGATGGGACATCGAGGTAGAAGTGGCAACAGGAGCAGACAGGTTCACAGGGTAGCGAACATGGTAGAGGTGTTGGGAGAGTAGATGAAGGTGGTGAATTATTTGACTTGTTACCACCAACACCCCTTGGTGGTCCACACCAGACTCAAGGAGCTGCAGGAAAGGGGAGGGGATAGATGGAGGCGGTTGACTCTTACGACCGAGAGGCTCTAGGAATGATTCGAGGTGTGATCTGTGTCTTTTTTACCTAATTTTCAAACTAGTAGATATAGATTCTAGTCATTCCTTTCTTGTTACATATCTATTTCGAGACTTTGATATTTCAGTTGATCCATTTGCTCAACCCTTACACTTGGAGACTCCTACTAGAGATGAGTATGTGATCCCACACTTGTGCCGATAGTGTGACCTGACTCTAGGAGGTGAGATTTTTTACTGGGATCTCTTTTTAGTAGTGATGAGGCCTTTTGAAGTCATCATAGGTATGAACTGTTTATCTACATTTCATTCCCAAATTATCTGTTTTAGGTGGAGAATGCGGTGTGTCCACAATGACATACCCATGTTTTTATTTGTTGGTGAAAAGGAAACCCAGGAAACACATGATAGACTCATTCATAAGAGGCTGCATCCGATCACTCATTAGTTTTATAGAATGACCCTTGGTGTAGTTGATGTTATTTTTTATCTGTTCCCTATAGTGGTGGTAGAGTATGAGTAACTCTTCCCTAAGGATGTTCCATGCTTTCCTCCCTACTGATAGATATACTTCTTAATTGATATACACCTTGGGGAAACTCCGATATTTGCACCAGTGTATTATATGGATCCCGCAAAGATTCGCATGCTAAGGGTTTAGTTGGAGAACTTGCAGAGTAAGAACATTATTAGACCTTGTGTTTCATCCTGGGAAGCCTCAGTTTTGTTCGCCAAGAAGGCGGATGGAATCTTGAGGTTATGTGTGGACCACCGGTGCTTGAACTAGGAGAAAGTGAAGAAAACACATCCACAATTGAGGATTAGTGACCACTTTGATAATTTGATACAATACTACAAAACCCACATTTAACATCGCTAGTATTTATCAGTGCTAAAAAAATGCTGATAAATGACATATTTATTAGCACTAAGAAAATCAATGACATCTTTAACCTTTTATCAGTGTTTTATTTTTAGCATTGATAAAGGGTATCCTTTACCAGCGCTTTATTTTTAGCACTAATAGAGGGTACCCTTTATCAATGCTTCATTTTTAGCACTGATAAATATTTCTGTCATCAACGTTTTTTTAGCACTAATAAATGTACGGATAAATAAAATGAAATAATTAAATAAATAAAAAATAAAAAACGAGTTTATTAAAAAAACATTACAAATTTTATTAATTAAATAATTATTGCTAAAAATGAATAAATTGATTATACATTATTAAATATTAAACATTTTATTAATTAGATAAGTATGATAATTAATGTTATTAAATTGTATATATTAAATATATAGATATATATTTATGTATATAAATATGATTTATATATTACAAAATATTTATGCTCTTTACATTAAATAGTCATATATTTATTGAATAATAGTTTATAATAAACATTAATATGAATTAAAAATATTGACTAATTGCATAATACTCGACATATAATTGAATGTCGTTTTATTTTTCAATTTAACATAGATCAAATATGTGTTATATTAATTTCACATACATGTAATTAATGCATTTTTATATACAATGCACACACATAAAACTTATCCATTTTTCAATATTATTAAAGTGTATTTATTCTTAATTTATTTAATATCACTCATTTTAACATATATGCATTCACTTAAAATTAGATCTTTATTAATAATATTAAAAATATATTTGTAAAAATATATTTATAAATAAATATATTTATAAATGTACATTTAATATATTTATGCAATTATATATTTATAAATATAAATAAATAAATATATTTTTTAAAAGTATATATATAATAATAAATAAATAATTATATATATATTTAAATAATTATTAAATTTATAATAATTTTACTTAAATAATGAATATATTTACTATATTTATATATATTTATTAAATATATATATGTGTGTGTAATTATATAAATATATATATATATATAATGATTTAAATATTATTTTTTAAAAATATTTATTTAATTATAAATAAATAATTATAAAATTATAATAAATAAATTTAAAAAGGAATATATTCACTATATTTATATTTATATATATTTATTAAGTATATATAAATATTTAAAAATTCTTATTTATAATTATAATTATAAATCCTTTATCAACGCTTAAGTAATAAGCACTGATAAAAGCATCTTTATTAGCGTTGATAAAGATTGATTTTGTCAGCATTTTTTAGCACTGATAAATACCAACCTTTATCACAACGTATTTGTAAGTGCTGATGAAAGTGTCCCAATCTAATTAAAAAACCCTAACCATTTGCGAACCCGTTGCAATATCAGAATATTTTCGTGAAATCCATCCACTGCTGGTGGTCCTCGATGAATCGAATATCGAATCACACCACTCGAATGCTTCTTTAACATCTCATTCGACATCCGGTGTTTGATTGAAGTTATGGTTTCTGAAGTTTCATATTTTCTTCAACCAAGTGAGGTTGGCCTTCTGATTTTCTTTTTGTATTTTTTGTTTCATTTTTGATTTCTTCTTTGACGATGTCATTATTTGTGGTTCAGTGATTGTATACTAGTGAGGTGGGCCTTTCGATTTTCTTAGTTCCAAATTTTCATTGAACTCTCGATCGCTCATGGAGAGTTTATTATTTCTGGACTTGATGGAGACACATGGAGTTTAATTGGTTGTGTTATATTGTTTACATTTCCCAAATTGATCGCCTAAAGATATCATACATATTTTTCATTCTTTATCTTATCAATGGTATTCCACACATGTGAAATTTTAGAAATTGAAACTGAGGCTTTTGTGTGTGGGGGAGTTGAAGGTAGGTTAAGGGATTTCTTTTATATTATACTGATTCATATCTGCTTTTTTCTACTTAAATAGGTTGGCGTGGGAATCCAATGTATGAATGCATCTTGAGATTTTTTATTTAAATTTTCTTTCTACTATTTTTTTTTATTTTTTGGGCCAAATCATTCCCATTGTGTTGTTTTTCATTCCCTGGTGCTTGTTTCTAGCCTGAGGGGGATCGAGAATGTCCCTTGGACACTATCATGGGCTAACTTAGGTGTTTGATATATGATTTTCTTAGGTTTGTTTTGGAAACTATATCTATTGTTATATGTGTTGTATATTATCTCAATAATCAAACTTCCAATGTCTCTACACTTAAAAAAAACTATTTTATTTTTCTCTCCCTTCAGATTAATCTAACATTATTTATAAATATTTTTAATAATAATATATGAAATATTATACCTTGATGTATGTACTATTTTCCAACTACATTATAATTTTTGATCATCATCCTACTTCTCTCAATAATTTACAAAAAAATATTCTTTTAAGATCACCCATTTCTAGTTATACCACTTTTTTTGAGACCTATATACCACTATAAGATATTATAATTTCTTGCTCAAAAATGTAGATTTTCAAGAATTTAACCCCCTTTTTGAGTATTTATTTAACTAATAATAAGTGGATTTTTATGGAATCACTTTGATACCTAGCTATATTACATGTAGAAAAATAATATGTCAAACATTTTTACTATAAAAAAGTTGGAATATAATGAATCTCCCACACTCCATGATATAGATTGACATTCCATCCACAACATTTGAAAATTTTATTCAATTTTCAATGGGTGTCAACATGAGTTTTCAATCTTCCTTTTGAAATCTATAAAAGACTCCCCTCACATACATGGATTGGAAAATAAATATCCCATGAATTCCATGAGTCACCTATAAACTAAGGAAAATGTCAACCCTCTAATCATAAACATTTAAACATTGGTCATTGTTAATGTAGAAAATTAGTATCATCTTTCATCTCTTGGACCTCTAAATATTATGTCATCCACATTTATAAACACTTTCAATCTATATATAAAATTATTTTTATGAAATGATTACGATCAATTCCTCATTTTTTAAATTAAAGTTTATTTAATAATTCATCTAACCTCTAATACCAAGCTCTTAGTTCATGTTTCAATGCATACATCACCTTTTTCAATTTAAAAACGTGTTCTCATATTAAAGAATGATAAAACAATTTGTTTGTTTGATGTAAACTCTCTATTCATGTAATCCATTAGTAAATGCTATTTTTACATCTAGTTGGATTACCTTGAATTTCCTTGGGATGGGTCAGTGTGGTGATATGACATCCCAAGAGTCTTGAGATGTTTTCAAATATTGATATATCATTAATTTTAAATGTAATAATTCTTTAGGTTGCTACATCACTTGTTCCAATTCATTTTTATATCTTCTAGTTAATTGAATGAGGGTTTATTATTCTTGTTTGTCATATTTGAGTGTCTTATTACTTCTTAATTTTATATATTATATTTTCATCTATTTAGGGGATTTAAGAAAGATTTGATGTGAAGTAATTCTTTTCTTAAATTCAATTACCCATTTTCTTCAACATACTAAAATTCTTTAAAATTATCAAATGTTGAGTTTCCTTTATTAGAATTTTCTATAACTTTCACTTTTGATAATGAATATCTTATGTGTATTTATTTATATATTGTATAAAATTAATCTTTTATGAACCCAATAGGATGGGTATGAACCAAAAATGGATTCATGCTAATCATTTGACAAACGAATATGAATATGGAGTTAAAGAGTTTATCAAGTTTGCAAGAGAGCATGCAGACTATCCTTCTAAAATTATTTTACCATGTTTACATTGCTGTTATTCAAGACAAATTATTTCGAAAGAGTTAGAAGAATATTTGATTTTTCACAGAATAGATCAAAGATATAAATGTTGGACTAAACATGTGAAAAAACTGAATGTGGATGTTGATTGGGGTGATACTATAGTTTATAAATCATTTGATATGAATACCTTTATAAAAAATGGTGGAGATCACATGAAAGAAATGGTAATGGAAATTAAAGACAACCTTCGTGATTTTACAAAGTTTTTTGAGGAGTTAAATAGCTATTCCAAGCGACCATTGTATACCAGTTGTACTAAATACACAACATTTTTAGTTGTATTGAAGTTATATAATTTTAAAGCGGACAATGGATGGAGTGGTACCAGCTTTACAGAACTACTTGGTCTTCTAAAAGATATGCTACTAGAAGAAAATGAACTACCATGCCAAACGTATGATGCTAAATGAATGTTACATTCAATGGGAATGATCTCTAAAAAAATACATGCTTGTCCAAATGATTGCATATTGTTTCAAAAGGACCATGAGTCACTCATAAAATTCCCTAAGTGTGGTGTAGATTGATATAAGAAAAATGAATCAAGTACTTCAAAATATGTATGGTACTTTCCTATTATTCCATGGTTTAGAAGACTATATGGATGTCATGAAATTGTGAGACAATTAACATGGCATGAAGATACAAAAATTAAAGATGAGAACCTATGTCATCCAACATATTCTCCTCAGTGGAAGAAAATTGATCACGAGTTTTCTAAATTTAGAGATGAGTCGAAAAACTTTCATCTTGAGTTATCTACAGATGGAATAAATCCTTTTGGTGTACAAAGTAGTACTCATAGTACATGGCCCATAATATTGGTAAATTATAACTTACCACCATGGTTATTCATGAAGTGCAAATACATTATGTTGTCTCTACTTATATCTGGACCAAAGAAACCCAGTAATGATATTGATGTATATTTGGCTCCATTGATCGAAGATCTGAAATTGATGTGGGATACAAGTGTTACAATGTATGATGCTCATAAAAGTGAAGAATTCACATTGAGGGCCATGTTGTATGGAATGATAAATGACTTCCCCACTTATGGAAATTTATTAGGCTATAACATTAAAGGAATGTTGAGGTGTACCATTTGTGAAAAATTCACATACTCAGTTCAGTTGGAACATTCCTCAAAGATAATGTTTTTAGTACATCAGAAATTTTTACATCAACGACATAAATACTAATCTTGGATGATAACATTCTATGAGAATACCGAACAAGGTACAATACCATCTCCAGCAATAAGTGATCAACTATACAAAAAAGTAAAAAAGATTGACATTATTTTTGGTAAACCATTTTAAAAAAACTTATAAAATCAGGTTGGAAGAAGAGATCAATTTTCTTTGAATTACCGTATTGGAATTTTTTATATGTTAAAAATTTTCTTGATATCATGAATATAAAAAAAATTATATTTGATAGTGTTATTGGAACGTTATGAAATATTCCTAGCAAAACGAAAGATGGAATCAAGGCAAAGTTGGACATGATTGAAATGGGGGATAAGGAAAGAGTTGGCACCGGTGAAGGGTGAAATACATACTTTTTTTTAAATTTCATAATTTTATGGGCTTGGAGATGTGTGCATGTGTATAGGAACTTAGGATAAGGCATCCCATGTTAGTGATATGCCTAATTGGAGCTAGTCACCAGCCCCTAAACTATTGAAGGTAGGCTTGGGGAGTCATGTCACAAGCCCCATTTGGATGACTCGTGTCAGTTTTCTACCGAGGAAAAAGGGAAGCTACAATGGGAAGGAATTGAGAGGAAAATATCCTTCCATATAAACATCCTACGATGGTTGGAACTGGAATAGAATAGTTTGTTATAGTGGTTAATTAGTTGAAAAAAGATAAAAATGTTGGTGTAAAGCATGATAGAGTGGAAGTTGATCTACCATGAAGGAATATGTATATATTGGAGTCTTTTAGGAGGAAACAACCCCTATTTTTCAACATATCATCTCATCCAGTGGTAGCCAAATGATCGATCAATTCCTTAGAGAATATATCTTATTTCATGGAATGTTCAGAGTGTCAAAAGGTAACAATTTCCATTTATAATTTTAAAGGTTAATTTTATTGAAGGTGGTATTTGGAAAATAATTCTATAGGGAAAGATAATCATGATTCCATGGAATAAGATACATTCAAGGATCTCTACCTAAAGAAAAATTTCCCCAATTTTGTTTGGTTTAGGGTGGAGAAACAATTCATGTAATTAAAGAAAATAGATGATAATTTAGTGGCCCCATATAAAGAAAACCTCACAAGATTGATCAGGTATCTTTCGAATATTATTTGAGACATTTACAATAAAATTAATGGAGTTTTCTCAGGATTCAAACCATTTCTACGAATATATTTGGACTCTAAAGGATTTAAAAATTATTATAAAGTGGTTTGTTGCACTGATAATGTTGTAATGGATTTTGTTGACACTATTGTACCATGAGATTAAAAGAGTAGAAAATGGGTATGGTGGAAATAAATGGAGAAACAACAAACTATGAAGCCTGTAGAAAAGCATCAAACATTTCCTAAGTGTGGTAATATAAATTTTAGTCAATGTATGTATGGATATAGAAATTTTTACCTGTGTGGTAAGTTTGGTCAAAAGGTTCATGACTATAAAGAAAATAGTCCTGAACAATCCAAGCATATAATAATAGATAGAAAGTTAATGGTGAGATTTTTTATCTGCAATTGTTTTGGAAATTATTCTAATGTGTGTCTGAAGTTACTAATGATGGAAATAATCAATATCAAAAGAAAAATGGGTTGGAAAAATCATTTTCTACTTCTATAGTCGATGTTGGGACATCTGGTGAAGTGGTGACACTTTTAGGGAGCACAATAATTTTCAAAGGTTGATTATATGATCAATGCATTAGGCCTGTATATTTTGATGTTTTATGTAATGAAAGTACTTTGGGACACATTTACTGATTTTTTATAGATGTATAAAATATATGTTTTTTTTGGAAAAGTTATTTGAGGAATAATGTTTTATGTATCTTGGATGAATATGTGATGAAATCATTCTAATAATTAGGTTTCAAACTTATTTAGGAAATAATTAAATAATTTTTATGATATTTATTTATGGAACGATTTGGTTTTAACCATTGATATTACTAATGATTATTTATGTATCAAAATAATTTTTATTCATTTTGGGAATTAACTTACCATGTAATAACCACTTTGGTTATGTTTAATTTTTGAAGACAATAGGAATAGCTTGTTATACCTTTTAGGGTAATGTGGTATTCAAAATTTGATTTAAGTTCTTCATGTGTGAAAAATTCATCGTGAATACCCTTCCTCTAGAGAAAAGATGATATTGTGTTGGGATTCTTTTAAAGAATGAAATTTCACCATTCAAGTAAGTATATTTCATTATATTTTTATTTTAAATGGTGAAAGAATCTATCAACTTTAAGAAAGGATATTTAAATATAATTTTATCCTTTTATGTTTTTCTAATGATATCAACAACATTTTCAACACATAATTTTCTTGTTTTTTTCATTTACTTTATCTTGACCAAGTTCTCTACCACTCTTTATTAGTCCATGTGAATTAGTTTCCCCCACTAAATCCATCTTTTAATTTCCCATCAATGTTCTCCCTATGTGAAATAAAAGTTATGTGTATCTTCAGGTGACCTTTATGTTTCAACACTTCTCTTTTAAGAGATTTTTCCTTTACTTCATTTGATCAGTGTGGGTTTTGATAAAGGAATTATTGAAATTTTTTAATCCTTTGATAACCAAGAAAAATATCAAGGGGGAAATTCATTTTAAGGGAGTAGGATGTAACATCACAATATTTTATGAAATATATTCTTTCAAATTAAATCAAATTGTCTGATATCTTGAGTTACGTGCAATTAATAGTTTATAATGCATGATTAAAAACACTAATTTTATCTTTTATTGCTCATAACATCGAGTTTCTTTGATAACTTGTGTAATAGACAAGGCTGAATATTATTGGACAATAATGTAATATTAATATTATTATTTATCATGATAGTGATCACCTAATTGTTGGAATTTTGGAAATGAATAATATTAACTACATTATGAAAATATGGTTTAAAAATGTTTATAAAATTAATTCATTTTTTACTAATTAATTAGAAATAAAAACAAAAACAAGTTTAATATAAAGGAATTGTTTTCATAAAAAGCTATTTTTATGCACGTAATGGATTTTCATACTAATATATTAAATTAATTTGTATTAGTGAATGATCATAATGAAATTTATATATTATTTATTCAATGAAATATTTTTACAATAATCTAATATATTTTATAGGTATAAGATAATAAAATATCTAATTATACACGTAAAAAGAAGTTTTTTTTCTAAAGGCAGTTTTGTCACATTTTAATGGTATACTTATTTTAAAACTAAATTTTGAAAAATTTATAAATTTTATTTTAAAACATAAACTTAATTTTTTGAAATAAGTTTTTTAAAATAAAACTATGTTGAATGTTTGGTATTTTTTTGAGGTGTTTCATTTTTTAATGAATTTCGAGAAATACTAAATTTTAATTGAAAACTTATTTTTCATCTAAAAAATTTATAATGTTAAATTATATTTTCAATTGGTTTTAAATTAAAATTAGTTAAATAATATTTATATTAACATAATTTAGGTAATTGGAATCATTTTTAAATTTAATTTAGATATAAAACATAGAAAACTTTTGAACATTTCTACATTAAAAACAACCTTTCTCGTCCTATCTGTGGGATTAATTTGAAATTAAAAATTTACACTTATGTGAATGAATTTTGATAAATGGATTTTATATTTTCTATCATAATAATTTATAAATTCTATTAATTTCAAATTATTTTTATACCCAAAATATTGGTGAAAGAAACTAAAATTAATTAAATTGAATAAGAGAAAAACAAGTTTACATGGTGATTAAACATAGAAAATAAGGTCTAAGAATAACCAAAAAAATTTCCAACACCCATTTTATTTCCTTATTTCTCCAATTACACCTCTATTATAGAATTAGGTGTGTTATTTAATCATATTTTAGGTAAAAACATGGGTTTACCTAACTTCTTTTTAGAAATGCCAACTCTGTCCTCTCCCCCACCTATAAAAGGCCTCCCAACACTACCCCTATATTCAAAACTATAAAGAAATTTGTATCATCCAATACCTAACAAAATATACTCTAAAAATAACTACCATAATCCTATAATACTTTTCTTGGGAAAAAATAAACTAGTTTAATGTTTTTGTGAAAACTTAAGGAGGATACCCAAAGAAGAGTTAATGTTCTTCTAAAAGAACTTTCCTTTTATTCCATTCTTCGCCTCCTTTATTTTTTATATATAATGATTATATATTAACATAAATATATTCAATATACTTATATTTATTTTATGTTAAGGGTACAACCTATAAATTTACATACTTATATCTAATGGGATGCACAATCATCATTCGTGTGTAAGGTGGACCACCGCCCGCGAACTGATGTCATTTGTTTTTACATTAAAACCTTTAAAGGTTGGGAATAATGATGGATTTTTATTATATATATATAATATTTATAAATTTTATTATGTTATTATAAATCTGGAATTTTTATATTACACATACATTCATATTTTCCATTTTTTGGTAATATGATAACTTCGTTCATGTGTACAGAGCATTACCTCCTCACGAAGCGATGTAATGAATTTTTTACTAACTTGTTATATGAAAAAAATGAATTTAATGATAATGAATATATGTGACATTAATTAAATATTTATTATAATAATTAAATAATTAACTTTCTTTAAATATAATATATGACTTTATTTCTAAAATTTTCATACACTGAAAAAGTGATACCATCATTTGTGGGCGTGTAGACTACCGCCTCCTCAATGTGATGCAATTATTATTTGTTTCATCACCACATAAAAGGAATGATATATATATATATATATATGTGTGTGTGTGTAAATAAATAATTAATATGATAATTATTCTATGATAATTATTCTAGATATTCTATAATAATTATCTCATTGACCATAGTAAACCTACCCAAGCCATTTTTAACAAATCTGACAAATATGGTCAAAACAACCAACTTAATCTTAATTTACTATGTAAATGTATATAACATGGTCATAAGTAATATAAAATCAATAATAATATTTAAATTTTTTCTCAATAATTTAAATAATTAACATTCCTTTATTATTTAAGAAGACAATGAAACACAATTCAACAAGAAATGAAGGTGGGGGAATTCGTCTTAATCTCCATTCATTGAGGAATATCATGATGCTATGATCCTTTATTATTTTATAAGGTGTATATGTAGTCCCTTTGACATGTTATATAATTAATTTATCAATTATCATGGAATTTAATGTTTTTACTGTTATTATTCAAATGGTTGTATGATTCAAGTGTTTCCCATGTGATAAGTTACTTTTCCTTTAATGAAATCATATTTTAATATTTTACCTACAAATCTATATCTCTCTTCCATTTCTAAAATTTTAAATTATTTTACAGGAAAATATTGATTAATAAAAAACATTTTATACATTATTTCAAAGGTTTTCAAAATGAATCTTTTTACATGTTTTGAATGAAATGTTTTGACTAAAAATAAATGAAATATACTATTTTTAATGTAAAATAACAACAACCTTTAATATCACCATTCTATTTATCTGATTTCAAGATTACATTTCAAGATTAAAATTTTACTTAAATTAATTACCCTATTTTTTTTTGATATTTTGGTATTGAAAATATTTTTTTAGTGGAAAGGGTATTTTGGTATTGAAAATGGATTTTTAAAAGAAAATTATATTTTTATCTGAAAGTGTTTTTCACATGAGTTTAAATGACCTTTTCAAAGGGTTTTATGTTGAATGTGATTTATTCTGGAAATGATAATTGAGAATTATATGAAATGAATGATCCTAATATAGCTTATATGAAGGGTTGAGACCTATTATAACTTACGAGTGAGCCCGATATTACTTATACGATGGGATGAGCCCCATTATAGATCATGAGAAATGGGTGATCCATATATAACTTATACAAAGGGTTGATCCCCATTATAGATCACGACTGATCTTGATATAGCTTATATGACTGATGAACCCCCATTATAGTTCTCTAATTCATTGGGTAATGATTATATGTGAAGTCATCCATATGGTTATTTAATTCAAATGGTTTTGAAATGGTTTTATTTATATGATTATATAATTCACCTAAAAGGAGTTTCAATTTATTTCGAAGTATTTTAATGATTTTATTTGAGGAAAACGTGTTTTTTTAGTTCATATGATTGATGAACTTTGTAGTTCAAGGTAAAAGTTATATGGGTTTTCATGTGTACACTAGACTAATTATTTTTCTTTATTTTTGTATCCCTTACCAAGGTTTTGTGCTCATACCCTATTTTTAATGGATTTTCTTAGGATTTAAGGATGGGTAAAATAAAGGAATAAGTCAAGTTGAAAGTCATGTAGATTCTTAAGGAAAAGAAGTCATGATTTATTTTGAATGTTTTATATTATGAGAAAAATATATACAAATCATAAGTTTCCACTCTATAATTTATGATTTTTATGTATAAATTATGGAATAATTGTAACACCGTGAGATTTTGTGAAATATTTTATTTGAATTAAGATAATATTTTTGATATTTTTAATTTTACGCAATACTAAATATCATTTTTTGGATAAAAAACTAAGACTAGCTTGTGTAGTACACAAAAACATGTTAAAATTGAACTACACATAACACATATATTATCTTATAGTACACTCAACTCTATGTTTGGATTGTATTACAAAAAATACTAAGTCCCTTGGGTATCTTGTGTTACATGCAAGTTTGAGTTTTTACCAAACTACAATATACTATTAATATGATTATTAAAATATTATTATAGCTACCATAAAACCTTTGAAATAGACACTAAGAATAAGATTAATTAAATTATAAAATATGATCTATAATTTTATATAAAATTAATCATTCAATTATAAATTAGTAGAAGTGAATGAATGAACTATTTGAAAATAAAGAAATTTCTCTTTTAAGAAACTATTTTTCTATCTAAAAACATAATTTTATCTCAATAAATTAAAAAAAATTGATTAATGTTTTAAAAAATATTTACTTATTATATATTCATTAAATATTTTTATACTCGTCCAATATATTTAATGTGTATAAGATGAGAATAAATCCAATCTTATGAATAAAAAGCTATATTTTCTTGAAGGATAATTTTACCACTATTTAATAGTAAACCCATATTAAATATTTTTTTGACCCTTTTGTAATTTTTATTTGAATGAATAAACATAACTTTTTAAATATTAATATAAAATTTAATTTGGGCAATTTTTTGGTATTTTCCTGAGAAATTTCATTTTTGATGAATAATGAAAAATATTGAATTTTAATTCAAAACTTTTTTTTCATATAATTTATTTATATAGTGAAATTATTTTTTTAATTTGATTTTAAATAATAATTATATTAGTTTTAAATCAATGAATCAATTTAGATAATTGGAGTCAATTTCACATTGAAATTGCATAAAAAACCATTTTAAAATTTTGAACATTTTTACTTTAAAAATCCATTTTCTCATTTATTATTAGAGTTTAAATTTAAATTAATTTCTGCCATTTATGTTATTGGAATTTGAAAAAATGGATTCAATATTTGGAATCAGAATAATTTATAATTTCTAATAAGGTCAGCATAGTTTTTTACCAAAAATATTAGTGAAAGTAATTAAAATTAATTATAGTGATTAAGAAAAAAATTAGCTTAATAAAGGAAAAAATAAAAAATATAAGGCCCAAAATGACCTATACACTTATAAGAGAGACATTTTATGTTTTTATTTAGACCATATACTCCCTTGTATCTATTTTATACCATTATTATATCCACTTTTCATGGGAAACATCAGTGGAATTCACTTTTCAAAAATTAACATGAATGCCACTCCTCCTCCACTATAAAATGGAACTTATCCCTACCACTTATCAAAAAATATAAATGAATTTTTATCAGAAAAAATCTATCTAAATAAACTCCCAAAATCCATAAAATCATCCCAGAATCCTATCTTTTGGAATAAATCCATCCAAGGAAGCCCTTTGGTGCAAACCAAATGGAGTTACCCAAAGGATATACAACATCCTTCCTCAAGATCCTTTGTTTTATTTTCATTCTACACACCCTAATTTTTTTATTACATGATTATATAATAAAATATGTATCCTAGATATAATAATATTTTTATTCTATGGGTTATACCAAAACTTACACATGCTTTCATCTAATAAGTAATGAACTTACCATTCCTGTATATGATGAACTACCGCCTCATGAAATGATGTTGTTTGTTTTTCCTTTATCAACTCTCATGGTTGTGAATTATGATGGAAACTATATTTTTATATATTATATATATATATATATATATTATATTTATGATTTATTTAATATTTTATAATTATTATATAAAACATACCTTGTTTCCTTTCATTTTTTATAAATATGATAACTTCGTTTGTGGACGTGTGGACTGTGGCCTCCTCAAAGTGATGTGGTTCATTCACACTCTACATGGAATGTATTAAGGATGGGTTTAGTAAACTTATATTATATATTAGACATAATAATTCTATTAGAATTATATTATATATAAATATATATACAAGTATGTCATTTACTTTCTTTCAATACGATAATAAAATGGAAATAACATTTATGCGTACGTATGACCAACCGTCTCCATGAACGATGTATTCCATTTCATACATATATGTTATATAGATTATTTTAATACAAATATAATTAATATATATTATAATTATATAATTTTTTACATTCATTAAATATGTAAATCATGATCTAAGTAAGAGGACCATGAATAACAAGTCAAAATATGTATGAAAAAAGGTGGTTATCACCCAAAATGTAACTTTAGAATAGAGCTATTAATGAATAGGTATTATAAAGTCATAAGTAAATAATATATGGAATTATATATATGAATGTGGTTATGTGATATATTTATAATAAACATATACTTATTTTACATGATTTTTTAATGAGTACGATGAGCGTCAAGACATAAGGTAAGAGTTTTATTGTCTCACTTTTATTTCTATAAGACATATGAATTATTCACCACTCATTTATTTTATGTGGTGTATATAATTAACTTTAATGTATTATATGAATATTATAATTAAATTTATGGTTATTTAAATATCCATTTTATGATCTCTCCTTCACGGAGTTTATGTTTCAAAATTTACCAAATCGATAAAGTAGTTTTGTCTCAATATTCCTACTTTCAGACACATGCCAGGATATAAACCTATGTTCTTCTACAAGGTTTATAAAATGATATTTGACATGTTATATCATGAATATAATTCTTTTAATGTTATTTTATTCTTTATTTAATGTTATTCCTTTTGTTTTATTATGATTCAAAGTTACCAAAGTGGTAACAATTTATTCATACAATCTCATCGTTTTGTGAGATTGTTTATGATTATTCTTAAATTGATGAAATAAATTGATCCATATATCAAGAAAACTCATTAATTTCCTTAAATTGTATCTATTTAGGTTATATGAAATTAATGGTACCATTTTTCTACTCATTGGTACTTAAAATAATTAAGAAAATGTTTTTATGAAAATCAGAATTTATTTCTTCTTTTGGTCAGAAATGCATGTTAATTATAAAATTTGTACTCTAAAAATGTTTTAAAAAATATTTTAATAATATCTTATTATGTTTAAAATAAATTTTTACCCATGTATTACCTTTATAAAAAATGGTTTTAAAAGTAATATTCTTGTCCTTTTTTGGTCAAGGAACTTTTTTAAATTTTGAAGGTGAAAAAGGAATGTTCAATATCTATGGACTAACCCATATCATGACCATAATTTATTTTATGATTCATTTGTACATTTATAGGGGTTTTTTAAATAAATTTATATTCCTAATATTCTGGAAATTATTTGATTTAATTTTTTTAAAGAAAAAGGGTCTTCAAAAATTGTTTTATGTTTAAAATGTATTTTAAATTATTTTTAATGCTTCATTTATATTGTTTAAAAATTTATTTTCAATGAAAAAGATTTATATGATCTTAAATATTCATTTATAAGTTTTAGAATTATTTTTAATGAAAATGGTTTTCAAAATGTTTTGAAGCTTCTTTTAAAAAATTTCAAGGAAAAAGGTTTTAAAAATGTTTTCAAGATTCTTTCATAAATTTTCAAGGAAAACAATTGTTAAAATATTTTCGAGATTATTTTTTAATTTTTTAAGGTAATATGTTTTAAAAATTATTTCAAGCCTCCTTTATTAGTTTTGAAAGTATTTTCAATGAAAATAGATTTCAAAATGTTTTATTTTTTTAAAATAAATTTTCAGTGAGGAAAGGATATTTTCCTCAAGATATTTTTTTAAAATATATTTCAAAATTATTTTCTATCTAAGATAAGATCCATTGATGTTACTTATAAAATTTTGAGAGATTATCCAAAGGATCCATTCATATTATTTCTCTGAATAGTTTGTGTTTTGATGGCACAATGTTTATGAAACCTGTTTCTATTTCACATGTTATATTTTTTTGAAACACATTTAACATTAATGTGTTTTATGTTTATGAAACCTGATTATTTTCACAAGTTATGATTTGATAAAATGATTATGAAACCTGTCTCTTTTCCAAAAGTTATGTTATGATTACATGTTTAAGATACCCATTTCATTTCATGAGTTATGATATGATTTCTTATGATCTTGTGGAACATGTATCTATGATTTCATTATGATATGGGTGGAACCTATATGTCTCTACAATTAATTGGGTATAGATTTATATATCATGAGATATACCTAGATATAATGGAGAGTGAACTCAGTTCAGTAAATGAATTTTTCTACTAATATGGTCTTGGGAATGAACCTTGACTATTAATATTGTCATGGGAGTGAACCCTGACTACCAAGATGATATGAGGAGTGAAACTATACTACTAATATGTCCTTGGAAGTGATTCCTTGACTAATATGGAAATAATTTTATATTCTTATGTGTATGACATAAATTCTCTGTCTTATTCCTATGTTATACTTTCATGGATCATGATCCTGATTCCCTTATTATTAAAGTCTTATAAAATTCTGATATTTATTCCATAACTCATGTGTATGAACTTTGATAGGGAGGTTATGAACTTATAATCTTATGATCATGTTATCATACCCTTATGTTCATGATTATGCTTACAGACCTCATTTGTTTACCCTTACTGAGAATCTGATCTCACCCCTTTCTTATGTTTCCTTTCCCCCAGTTATGAAGAAAAGTTTTAAATAGAATTACTAACTGGGAAGATCTATATGGGACACATTTATTATCTTTCACCATGTTAGAATATTTTTTTCCAAGTTTCAAACAACACTAAACTATTATGGTCCCCAGGCATGTATTTTTTAATGTTCTGAATATTCATCTAAAATGATGTAATATATATGCATGTCAAGCCTAGGTCGCTATAATTTGTTTAAAAGGAAAGGTTTAATAAAAATTTGGAAATTAGGATGATAAAACCTTAGTGATAACACTATGTAAATGTCTTAGGATAGGTCTAAGGATAAGGAAATATATAAGAAAATGTCTGGGAATTTTGGTAAATCATAGAGTGAGTGATTTTCTAGAAATAAATACCTTTCTAGATACTATAATTGGATGTGGATCTATAATATATCTTCTTAGGGGTAATAAATCCTAAAAGGTGAGTCAGGCCAGACTTGAGTGTAACCTGGTACACAAAAATGGGCCTTGCTGCACTCTGGGTTTGACACTCCTAGGGAATATGCTTTGGGAATCTAAAAACTCTTTATGAATCATCATAAATGATTTAAATATAGGATGTATATGAATAACCTAGGATAAACCTAAGAATTCATAGATTTAAAAAGTATTTTTCATGATTTAGGAATCCTTTAAGTATTTTTTTCATGATTATATGGTTTTTGCACTATGATATGTGATGCTTACACTATGCTTTTTGGTTTTATTCAATGAAGGGAACCCAAAAGAATAGGGTTAACATTGAATGTGATGGAAAATTTTCTAATGAGAAGTCACATGCGAATGATCATTGGAGTAAAGGATATTTTGATCATTACTAGTCTGTTTACTTTGAACATGATTAACAATATATACCTTAAACAACCCTCAAATTAATCAAATTTGATAAGTAAAAAATTTTCTGAGATTTTTATTAATAGAGACCATGGTGGAAAGAATATTTAGTTTACTTCATGATAATAATGTAGAAAGAATCACCCAATTTGATTTCTTAGTGTAACAAGAATATGTTTTGACTATGAAAAAGAATAACACAAAACAAGTAACTGTAAATAAAAAATGAAGGTTTTGGTTAATGAAATGGATGCGAATTTTGGCCTCCCTAGTACATCATCAAAGGTTAAATAAATTATGTGTGGAATGAATTTTCATTATGAAAATTGATGTCCTAAGTGGAAATATCCTAAATAGAATCAAAATGGTGGTATGAGTAATGGTAATATTTTTGATGATGATGAGACTATAGATAAAATGTGAAAGGAAAGAGGTATTACATAATAGGATGAGGTAACCTTCTTATGGATTAAGGATAAAGTGGGATAATCAATGTTTTTATTTATTTGGATTAAAGAATTATGTTATATTAATGGTGAAATATATAATGATTATTTAGATTATGATTTTTTTGATAAGGATTTACAAAATTATATTGAATGGTTCTGATGGACTAGAAAAGCGTGTTAATGGAAATGTGATGTTCATGGAAAACACATGATTAAGGTAAATATAACCCTTAATATACACTTAATGTTAAGATAATGTTTTTTGGATAAAGATATGTTTAATATGAATAAGTAAATTAGATGGCAATTATTACCTTAGAACTAATTAATTACTTGTTGATAAGTGGTTTATGCTACCATTGATGAATTTTACAAAATTTTGGGATTTAAGGATATATCCAATATACTTTTAGAATAATTAAGGATAAATGTATTCAATAAGGATTTATGGTAATATAGGTCATTACCATGTTTCAATAGATTACTTGATGAAGGTATTCACATATCTGGTTTATGATAGATAATAAGTACTATATAATATATGAGAGATCAATGTTAATCTGGTTTTGAGAAATTTAGAGACCCTCATTCAAGAGGTTTGAACTTTTACCTTCCAAAAGGGTTATAAGGTAAACCATTTATGGAAAAATTTATGTTACACTTTAGAAAAGGTTTTAGAGATTAAAGTATTATCTCACCCTATGAGGATTTATGAATATTGGATAACTTGTAATAACCATTTTTTTCTGATAAAAATAGTTGTAATGACCAGTCATTTTATTCATGGATATCATGATATATTAATTATATAAGAATGATAAATTCATATTAATTTATTTTAATGAGAGATGAAGTGGAAGTTGATCAAGGGTAAAAATGGGTAGGGTTGTCTTGAAATCATGTAAGTATATATTTTAATGAAAATTCATCAACTTTAGGAAAATATATCTTGAATCCAATTTTTTTATCCTAGTACCTTCATTTTTGATGAATCAAAAGACCTCTTAGATCATCATGTATTTATGTAATTTTGATTGTTAGATTTCTCCTAACCATGTTATCTATCACTCTCTATCAGAATATGATCGTTAGATTCCTCTTTCATATCTATGTTTTCACTTCCCACCAATTTTATCCTATATGGAGACCAAGTTATATGTTACTTTGGATAACTGTTATGTTTCCAACATTCCCTTTTTAAAGTATTTTCTAGAATTATTATTGATGATGTGGGTTTCTAAGAATGGAAATTTTAAGTATTAAACCTATAATAACCCAAATGATTTTTTCAGGATGAATTCATTTTTAAGGTGGGTAGAATGTAACACCTTGATATTTTGTGAAATATATAGTTTTTTTAAACTATGTTAATATTTTTTACATTTTAAATTTCACGTAACATTGAAAATATTTTTTTATATAAAAGTACTATTTTTGGCTTGTGTTATACATAATACCAAGTTAATATTTCACTATACACAACACTTAGATTATAATGTGGTACACACAACACTATATTTGGTTTTAATTACATACAATACAGTGTTCCTTTAATAGCTTGTGTCACATGCAAGGCTGAGTTTTTACCGAATTACAATATACTCTTAATATAATTATTAAAATATTATTATAGTTACAACTTAGCCATTGAAATGGAAACTATGAATAAGATTAAATAAATATTAAAAATATGATTTATACTTGTATATAAAATGATTCCTTTGGTTATAAACTAGTATAAGTGAGGGAAAAACTATTTGAAAATAAATAAATAATTTTTCTAACGAAACTATTTTTCTATGCACAATTCTTTTTATCTCAATAAATTAGAAAAAAAATATTTTGATTAATTATTTAAATAAAATTTATATGTTCTATATTAAATCAATATTTTTGATACTCATCTCATATATTTGATATGTATAAGATGAGAATAAATTAAATTTTATGAATAAAAAAATTTATTTTTATAAAAGGTAATTTTACCACATTTTATTAGAAAATGAAATTTAAATATAATTTTGAAACTTTTATAATTTTTAATTTATAAAACAAACTTCATTTTTTAAATTGGAATATCAAATTTTACTTTGGGTAATTTTTTGGTATTTTTATAAGAATTTTCATTTTTTTGATGAATAATGGAAAACATTGAATTTTAATTCAAAACTTCTTTTTCATCTAATTTATTTATATAGAAAAATTATTTGTTTATTTGGTTTTAAATTTTAATTATAATTTTTTCATCAATTACTCCAATTTAGGTTATTGGTATAAATTTTTCATATAAATTGGATATAAAAACATTTCAATCTTTTGAACATTTTTAATTTAAAAACCTACTTTTTCGTCCTGTATGTGAGATTAAATTTAAATTAATTTAATTTAATTATATGATTTTAATTTTTAAAAATTGATTCCATATATTTAATCACCATAATTTATAATTTATATTATGTTTAACTTATTTTGTTACAATAAATATTAGTGGATGTGATTAAAATTAATTATAATGATTAAGAGGAAAATTAGCTTAACAAATGACTAAGCCTTAAACTTATGGCCCAAATGACCTAGAAACTTGTCCAAAATACATTTTATGTTCATATTTCAACTCTATAATACCTTGTATTGGTGTTTTACCATTATTGGAGCCACTTTTCATGGAAAAAACATGGGTGTAATTTCCTTTTCAAATATTTACAAGAATTCCACTCTTCCTCTACTATAAATAGGATCTGAACCCTCACACTTATTCAAAGATCTCAAGCCATTTTGTTTTGAAAAATTATCCATAAATATAATCCCAAAATATCTACCTTCATCCTATAATCCTGAAACTTGGAATAAATACATTCTATAAATCCCTTTGGTGGAAACCAATAGGATTTACCCAAAGAAGAGGTAACATCCTTCCTCAAGTTTCTTTTTTTATTTTCATTATCCAACCACTAAAATTTTATTATTAAATGATTATACAATAAACTAATTATAATAAATATACTGAAATTTTTTTATTGTACACTTTCTACCTACACCTACACACACTTCCATCTAATCGGTAACGAACTTACAATTCTTGTGTACGATGAACTACGATGTTGTTTGTTTTTCCTTTACCACCTATCATGGTTAGAAATTATGATGAATACTATGTTTTTTAAAATATATATTATATTTATGATTTATTTAATATTATTGAATTATAATATAAAACATAACTTCATGCTTTCCATTTTTTGTAAATACGATAACTACGTTTGTGGATGTGTGGACTACCGCCTCCTCAAAGCGATGTCATTCGTTCGCACTCTACATAAAATGTATTAATGATGGATTTATTAAAATTAAATGATTTAATAAATTATAATTCTACTTTAATGATATTATATATATATAAATATATTTCATTTAATCTCTTTCTTTTAATACGACAATAAAATGGAAACAACGTTCATGCATACGTATGACCTGCCATCTCTATGAATGTTGTATTCCATTCCATAAAAATATATTATATAGATTATTATAATACAAATATACTTAATATATATGAAATTTATATAATGTTTCACATTACCTAAATAAGTAAATCATGATCTATGTAATAGTATCATGGATAACAAGTTAAAACATATACGAAAAACAAGGCGGTTATCACCCGGAACGTAACATTAGCAAGGAGTTATTAATGAATGGGTATTTTAAAGTCATAAGTAAATAATATATGGTATTATTTATATAAATATAGTTCTTTTATATATGTATAATAAACCTAAAATTATTACATAGGAGGTTTTAATTATTAAAACGAGAGTCAAGACATAAGGTAAGGGTTTTCTGGTTTCACTATTATTTTTGTGAGACTTATGCATTTTTTAGCACTCATTTATTCTGTGTGGTGTATATACTACAAATTAATGTATTATATTATTCTTGAACTTAAATTTATAGTTATTTACATATACATTTGATGATATCTATTTCATGGGGTTTATGTTTAAAAATTTACCAAATCGGTAAAGTAGTTTTATCTCAATTTTCCTTTGAGACAGATGCCATGATATGCACATATGTTATTCTATGATGTTTATACACTTCTATTTGAAATGTTATATCATGAATATATTTATTTTCATGATATTTTAATCTTTATTTAATGTTATTATTTCCATTGTAATATGATTCAATGTTACAAATGTGGTAATAGTTTATTGCTATAATCTCATTGGTTATCAAGATTGTTAATGATTATGCTTCCATTTGATGAAATATTATTATAAATATCTCAAGAAATATGTTGATATTACTTATACTATATATGTTAATGTTATATACAAGTAATGGTACCATTTTTTCACTCTTTGTTTCTTAAGATAATTAATGAAATGTTTTATGAAAATCTGACTTTATTTCTCCTTTCAGTTGAAAATATGTGTTCTTTCAAAATCATGTTTTATTAAAATGTTTCCAAAAATGTTTTAATATTATTATATTATGTTTAAAGGATATTTTAAACAGTTATTAACTTTTTAAAAAATGGTTTAAGAGGAATATTCTTGTCATTTTCCGATCTTGACACTTTTATAAACTTTTAATGTGAAAAATGAATGAACGACATATATGAGCTTACCCGCCATCACGACCATAATTTAATTGATTATTCATTTTTAAGTGTATAAGCTTATTTATTTAAAGAATTAATTTCCTAATATTATTTAACTTTTTTTATTTTAAAATGGTTTCTAAAGAAAAAGGTTTTTCAAAAATTATTTTATGTTTAAAAATTGTTTTACATGATTTTCAAAGATTCCTTTATATATTTTTAAACATTGTTTTAAAATAAAAGAATTTAAATGTTATCAAATATTAATTTACAAGTATTCAATGTATTTTAAAATAAATTTTTTTTCTAAATTTTTTGAAGTATATTTTATAAGTTTTCAAGGAAAATAGTTTTCAAAATGTTTTTAAACTTTTTTTTATGTTTTCAAGGACAAACGTTTTCAAAATATTTTCAATATTATTTTATATGTTTTAAAGGTAAAGGTTTTAAAAATTATTTCAAGAATTATTTCCATGTTTTAAAATTATTTTCAAATAAAATGGTTTTAAAATGTTTTTATATTTTAAAAATCCATTTTCATAGAATAAATCAATTTTTTCTCAAGAAATGTTTTTAAATGATATTTTATAATTATTTTCCATCTAATATGAAATTTGTTGATGTTAGACATACATTTCTAGGAAATGATCCAAAGGTTAAATTAATATTATTTATCTGAATGGTTTATGTTTTGATGAAATGATGTTTATGAAACTTGTTTCTCTTTCACAAGTTATATGTTTATGAAACCCATTTACCTTTCATGGGTTATATATTTATGCAACCCAATTATTTTCATGGGTTATGATATGATGAAATGATTATGAAGGCTCTCTATTTTCCATAGGTTATGATATTATTACATGTTTATGATATCCATTTCATTTCATGGGTTATGATTTGATTTATTATGATTATTTGGCACACATATGTAAGATTTAATTATAATATGTGTAACATCCCAGGTAAATAAAGAATAATACATTTTCATATTTATTAATATTTGCGAATTAAATATTAATTTTAATTTAAAGGGGTTGCTATGTTCTATAGCATGCCCAATACGCAACAATGAGTTTCTTTGAAATCTTACGTTGCTCACTAGTAATATAATAATATTTTTTTAAATGGTAGTTAACACGTAGCCGTTGTATTGGTGGGAATGAATAGAAATAACTAAAATAAGATTATATATGTTTTTTTAAATGTTTTTACATTTATCCAATAAAAGATAAAGGCTTAAAATAAGAAAAGAATTCAATTTTTGGCATAGATACTCTAATATTCACTAAAAGGTCAAACTATCGCCTTTTGATGGCGAACCCTCTTTAAATATAGTTTTGGTCAATCTTATAAATTTTATTGGACCAAATAAAACTCTTCTTTAGAATCGGGACATCAAAATTTACTTTGTGTAAATTTTTGGTATTTTTCCGATAAAGATCATTTTTAATGAATAGTGAAAAATGTTGTATTTTAATTCAAAACCTCTTTTTAATCTAATTTATTTATATGATTAGATTATATTTTTAATTGGTTTTAAAGTACAATTAGAATATATTTTTACCATTTAATCCAATTGTGTTCATTGGAATTAATTTCACTTTGAAATTGGACTTTAGTGTCAATCTTTTGATACTTATTGTTTCATAAAAACACGCCATTTGCTCTGACAGTGGGAATTAATTATTAAATTAATTAATGTAACTTATATGTTTTGAATTTTTGAAAATAGACATCATTTTTGAATTTGGAATATCAAATATTTCTTAGGGTTAATTTTTGGTATTTTTCTGAAAAACTTCAATTTTTGATGAATAGTGAAACCACTAAGTGGTAGTTAAAGAAACTGATTTTTTGTTTAAATGAAACTTTACCACTTCTGTGATTTGATTTTCAAAAATCCGACATACATGGTTGTCATTAATAAGTAAAATGTGGTTCAATGGGATTAAAATATTTTTTGGGTGAATAGTAACTTTTAAGTTTTTAATCGTGATTAGAGGTAATTAGTGTAATTTAAGGTAAAAATAATGTTTTAATAATATCAAAATGACCTATACACATGTCCTACCCTCATTGGATGTGTCATGGCCGACCAAGAAAATCCATGGGTCAACTTGGGGACCCCATGGATCCACTTGTTAGGAAAATGACCTAAATAACTTTTTATTTAAAGTTAAAATAAAAATGTCACAAACATGAGTTCTTTTACTAAAAAAAATTTTAAATGGGGTTATACAAGTCATAGTTTTGACTATAAATATTCATTATAAATAAATTTTTTTTCCTATATCATGATATTTTTTTATAATTTTTAGACATTAAATAAATTAAATTATTTATGACACTATGATGATGCATCGATTGCCTCATTATTTAACGATTTAAATAAAATGAAAAGATAATGTTAAATATAAGACCTAAACATGTCAAAAACCTATTGGATGGGTGGATTTAAAACTCTTATCACTTTATCCTAGAAATATATAATTTTGGGACCTTTAAAATCCGAAAATCATTTTATAATAAAGTAACCTTTTATAACTTTCCAAGAGTGCCCCTCCTCTCCTATTATAAAAGGCCCCCACCTCTACCACCTTACCCACACCTCTCAAGCCTTTGACTCGGCCAAAACCTACCCATTTTGTCTCTCCACATCCCTGTATTACCCCTAGAAGCCTCACTTTGGGCAGAAGTTTTCCCAGGGAAGCATTTGAGCTCAAATCAAAAAAGTTACCCGTTTTAAAGGTAGTGTCTTCTCTTGCGTTCTTATGTTTTATTTTGCTTCTCCAACCCCCTAAACTATTTTTATTCATTTCTTTTGTAACAAAAACAGTATCTTCAATATACTAGTATGTTGTTATGTGAAGGATTAGAGCTACACTTACAGACACCTACATCTAATGGTTAAAGAACATACTGTTTCTGTGGATGAAGAATTTCTGCCTCATGAAATGATGATTGTTCAACACTCATATAACACCTTCAAAGGTGGACATTAAGATGTCACTATATTTATATATGATATATAATATGTTTATGTTTTACTTAAGCTTCTGTATTTTTCATTTATAGAATACCTTTATGGTTTCCATTATGGGTAAACACGATATCTTCATTTTAGGAAGTGCGGACTACCGCCCCCTCAAAGTGATTTGATTCGTTAATGCCATATGTGGGACGTATAAAGGATGGAGTTAAAGTTATTATATATTATGTTATACTGGAATTATAATATACCTTTATATCATTATTATTTCTTTCCATTAAAGTATGAGATAGAAATGAAAGTAGCGTTCATGCGTACGTACGGCTTACCATCTCCATGAACGGTGCATTTCATTTCTTATCCCCAAATGTAATGTACTATTATAAGTACATATATATAATGGATATATATGATGTATGTTACATCTAAATGATGAATATAATTATGGAAATAAAATATACATATCTATCATTTAGATTTAATTCCATTAATATGACATAGAAATGAAAGTAGCGTTCATGGGTAAGTACGGTTTACCGTCTCCATGAACGGTGCATTTCATTTCTTACCTCTAAATGATTATGTAATATTATAAATGCATATATACACTGGATATATATGATATATATGATATCTATATCATGAATATAATTCTTGATATAATGGATATTTTACCACATGAACAACTTGTAATTATAAAGAGTTTATTTTTTGACTCAAGTACCAATGATCGACAAAACGACCATTATTAACTTAAATAATTACATAGTGTTCATAACATGGTAATAAGTGATATAAAAGGAATAATTAACTTGAAAAAGGTTCTTAAGAAAGTATAAATTAACTCAAGTTTATTATTCAGGACGTTAAAGAACGATCGAGTGATGTCAGACCCGAGGTAAGGGACTTCGTCTCAATCTTCTTTCATTGAGGCATATTTTGTTTTATACACAACTTTCTTTTATATGGTGTATAAACCCCTTTGACTTTTACGTTTATTCAAAAGGAATATTTTTATACGAAGCGTTTACTAAACGACAAAAAGGTAATGTTTTTTTGTCGTACGTATGCGGCAACAACGACTTCTCCGCCGTCGTGACCATTATTTGAGTTTCGGCTTCCTCTACAAGCCATAAATTTTTTTAATGAAAAATAAATACCATGTTTTACTTTTCTTTTATTTTGGTATTGAAAATGGTTTTGATAATGTTTTTATTATATCAATGTGTTATTGATATCTTGTGATTGAAATGTGGAAATGTTATGTTTCCTTTATGCATGTTTTATGTGATACGATTATGTTATGGTTCTTGGGCATTGTTTATGAAGAAGGGTGGTTCCGTGATAAAATAAGGGAGGGTGAGCCCAATATAGCTCTCCAATGCATTGGGTAACGCGAAGGAGTTAAACTTTAAGGTTTCTCCGAAGAGATTTAGGGAATATACTGTGATGGGTATTCCAAACGTAACCAAGATGGTTACTCCCTACGTAAGAATGTTATGAATGCCTCAAGTTACCTTTATGTCTTATGATTTCTATGATTTATTGATGGTTTTTTAGGTATGTGATTATGTTTTATGAGTAAAGTATGATTTCATACATGGACTAATGTTTTCATTTCGTACTTTTATATCCCTTACTGAGCTTTTTATGCTCATCCCAAGTTTTTGAAATGTTTTTCACAGGTCAAGGGAAAGGTACATGATGTGATGATAGTGTCAAGGAAGTGTCAAGAAAGAATCCATGTTTTACTTTAAATATGTTTCCGTTGATGGGAAAAATGAGTACTATCTTTTATGTAACCACTTTGTTTAAATGTAGAATGTAATGCATGTTTTATGATCTAATTCTCTAAAACTCTAAACCTGAAAAGATCCTCAATGTGAATTATTAATTTAATTCAATATTAAGTAATGTTTAAGGCTGGGGCCTTATAGTTGGTATCAGAGGTCAGTTTAGATAACTTTAAGAGTTAGAAAATTGTTAAATTATAAGTTAATTTATGGTATAATTTAAATGATGTAGCATTTAAATATTACCATGTTGCTTCGACTAAGATATTTCTGTGATAAGAATGGTTTTCCATAGAGGAAATAGAGTAGCTTTTCTAGGAAGGGATACAAAGTATAATGACATTTCGAATCAGCAACCAGAGATGGTCAGAATCATAATTGAGTAGTTTACTGCAGTTATGACTCAGTTGAATCAGGCGATAAATGGTGGTTGTGTTTATTGATTATATTTTAGTGTTTTCTAAAAGTAAAGAGGAGAATGAAAGTCATTTAAGGGTTATCTTGCAAACCTTAAAAGAAAAGAAATTTTATGGGAAATTCAGCAAGTGTGAGTTTTGGTTGCAACAAATTTCTTTCCTTGGTCATATTGTTTCTAAAGATGGGATAACTGTTGATCCTGCAAAAACAAAGGTTGTTGAAGAATAGCCAAGACCCACAAATGTAACTGAGATTCGTAGCTTCCTTGGTTTGGCAGGCTATTACAGAAGGTTTGTAAGAAATTTTTCATGGTTATCTAGTCCAATGACTAAGCTAACTCGGAAGGGTGTTAAGTTTATCTGGACAAAAGAATGTGATGATTGTTTTCAGGAGTTGAAAAGAAGATTGGTGAATGCTCTAGTTTTGGAACTACCTTCCAGGAATGGTGAGTTTGTTATCTACAATGATGCTTCATTGAAAGGACTTGGTTGCGTCCTAATGCAGAATGATCAGGTAATTTCTTATTCTTCATGTCAGTTGAAAACTCATGAGGTAAATTACCCTACACATGACTTGGAATTAGCTGCTGTTGTTTTTGCTCTAAAAATTTGGAGGCATCATTTGTATGGAGTAAAGTGTGAAATATATACTGATCACAAAATTTTAAATTATATATTCACTCAGAAAGAATTGAACACGATATAGAGGAGATGGCTAGAATTAATCAAGGATTATGATTGTACAATTCATTACCATCCGGGACAAGAAAATAAAGTGGTTGATGCTTTGAGTCGAACAAGTAATGTTTCATTAACAATGTTGCATTTAGAATGTGATCCTTTGGTTAAGGATTTGATGAACTTTGGCATAAAAGTTTTTGGTGCAGGATGTCCTTCTGTTTTGTTTCAGGTATCAGTGAAATCTTCTCTATCAGATAGAATTAAGCAAGCACAGAAGCAAGACAACGAGTTTCAGAAAAAGGTAGAGCTGGTTTAGAAGGGTAAGTTGCCTGAATTCAAAATTGATAATGATTTTGTTTTGAGATTTGGGAAGAGATTTTGTGTGCCGTGTGATTCATAGTTGAAGAATGAGTTGTTATGTGAGGCTCATAGTTCCCCGTTTTCAGTTCATCCTGGCAGTACTAAGATGTACAAAGATCTGCAGGAGTATTACTGGTGGGATGGAATGAAAAGAGATATTGATGATTTTACTGTGAAGTGTTTGACATGTCAACAGGTTAAAGCAGAGCGGTAGTTACCGAAAGGTATGATTCATCCTTTACCAGTACCAGAGTGGAAATGAGAGAATATATCCATAAAATTTATTTTGGGATTGCCGAAGACACCTCGAGGTAATAATGCAATCTGGGTTATTATTGATTGCTTGACTAAATCTGATAATTTCCTTGCTATACGAGATAATTTTTCCCTAGATCAACTTTCCCATTTGTATCTTAAAGAGATAGTCAGGTTACATGGAGTTCCTCTCTCCATTGTATCTGATCGTGATCCCAGGTTTACTTCTAACTTTTGGAAAGGCCTTCAGAAGTCGTTGGGTACTGAATTATATTTTAGTACAACTTTTCATCCACAATCAGATGAGAAGTTAGAAAGAACGATTCAGAATTTGGAGGATATGCTATGTTCTTGTTCAATGAATTATTAGGGAAGTTGGGACCAACATCTTTCTTTGGTTGAGTTTTCATATAATAACAGTTTTCATTCCAGTATACAGATGGCTCCGTTTGAAGCATTATATGGAAAACAGTGTCGAACTCCAGCTTTTTGGGATAAAGTAGGTGAAAGGAAGATGATGGGACCATAATTGGTAGAAGAGATGACAGAAAAAGTTCAGTTGATTCAGAAACACATGAGAATAGCTCAGAGTAGACAGAAAAGTTATACGGATAACCAGAGGAAGGATCTATCTTTCGAGGTAGGTGATCATGTTTTTCTCAAAGTTTCACCATGGAAAAGTGTGATGCGATTCGGTAAGAAAGGAAAGCTGAGCCCAAGGTTCATTGGACCATATGAAATTCTAGAGAAAGTTGGATCATTTGATTACCGAGTGGCTTTACCTCCGAGTTTATCTCAGGTACACAATTTTTTTCATGTTTTGATGTTGAGAAAGTATATGCCAGATCCATCTCATGTTTTGAGCCCAGAGGTAGTTCAGTTGGAAGATAATCTCTCTTATAAAGAATAACCAGTCCAGATTCTTGACCATAGAGAGCAAGTGTTGCGGAATAAGGTAATTCACCAGGTAAAGGTTTTGTGAAAAAACCATAAGGTTGAAGAGGCAACATGGGAATCTGAAAATGCTATGAGGGATAAATACCCCCACTTATTTTGATAAGTGAATAAAATTGCGAGGATTCAATTCCCAAAAGGGGGGAAGGATGTAACATCTCAGGTAAATAAAGAATAATAAATTTTCATATTTATTAATATTTTTGAATTAAATATTAATTTTACTTTAAAGGGGTTGCTATGTTCGATAGCGTGCCCGATATGCAACAACGAGTTTCTTTGAAATCTTACGTTGAACACAAGTAATATAATAATATTTTTTTAAATGGTAGTTAACATGTAGCCGTTGTATTGGCGGGAATGAATAGAAATAAATAAAATATGATTATATATGTTTTTTTAAATGTTTTTACATTTATCCAATAAAAGATAAAGGCTTAAAATAAGAAAAGAATTCAATTTTTGGCATAGAAACTATAATATTCACTAAAAGGTCGAACTATCGCCTTTTGATGACGAACCCTATTTAAATATAGTTTTGGTCACTCTTATACATTCTATTGGACCAAATAAAACTCTTCTTTAGAATCGTGACATCAAAATTTACTTTGTGTAAATTTTTGGTATTTTTCCGATAAAGTTTATTTTTTAATGAATAGTGAAAAATGTTGTATTTTAATTCAAAACCTCTTTTTAATATAATTTATTTATATGATTATATTAGATTTTGAATTGGTTTTAAAGTAAAATTATAATATATTTTTACCATTTAATCCAATTGTGTTCATTGGAATTAATTTCACTTTGAAATTGGACTTAAACTAGTGTCAATCTTTTGATACTTATTGTTTCATAAAAACACCCTATTTGCTTTGACAGCGGGAATTAATTATTAAATTAATTAATGTAACTTATATGTTTTGAATTTTTTAAAATATACATCATTTTCGAATTCGGAATATCATATATTGCTTAGGGTGAATTTTTGGTATTTTTTTAAAAAACCTCAATTTTTGATGAATAGTGAAACCACTAAGTGGTAGTTAAAGAAACTGATTTTTCGTTTAAATGAAACTTTACCACTTCTGTGATTTGATTTTCAAAAATCCGATATACATGGTTGTCATTAATAAGTAAAATGTGGTTCAATGGGATTAAAATAATTTTTTGGTGAATAGTAACTTTTAAGTTTTTAATCGCGATTAGAGGTAATTAGTGTAATTTAGGGTAAAAATAACATTTTAATAAAATTAAATGACCTAGAAACATGTCCTACCATCATTTTATGTGTCATGGCCGACCAAGAAAATCCATGGGTCAACTTGGGGACCCCATGGAACCACTTTGGTAGGAAAATAACATAAATAACTTTTTATTTAAAGTTAAAATAAAAATGTCACAAACATGAGTTTTTTTACTAATTTTTTTTAAATGGGGTTATAAAAGTCATATTTTTGACTATAAATATTCATTATAAAGATAAAAATATTTCCTATATCATGATATTTTTTTATAATTTTTATACATTAAATAAATTAAATTATTTATGACATCATGATGATGCAGCGATTACTTCATTATTTAACGATTTAAATAAAATGAAAAGATAATGTAAAATATAAGACCTAAACATGTAAAAAACCTATTGGATGGGTGTATTTCGAACTCTTATCACCTTATCCTCGAAATATATAATTTTGGGACCTTTAAAATCCGAAAAGCATTTTATAATAAAGTAACCTTTTATAACTTTCCAAGAGTGCCCCTCCTCTCCTCTTATAAAAGGCCCCCACCTATACCACCTTACCCACACCCCTCAAGCCTTTGGCTCGGACAAACCCTGCCCATTTTGTCTCTCCACATCCCACTATTACCCCTAGAAGCCTCACTTTGGGCAGAAGTCTTCCCAAGGAAGCCTTTGAGCTCAAATCAAAAAGAGTTACCCATTTTAAAGGAAGTGTCTTCTCTTGTGTTCTTATGTTTTATTTTGCTTCTCCAACCCCCTAAACTCTTCCTTTATTTTGTAACAAAAACAGTATCTTAAATATACTAGGATGTTTTTATGTGAAGGATTATAGCTAAACTTACACACACCTACATCTAATGGTTAAAGAACATACTGTTTCTGTGGATGGTGAATTTCTGCCTCACGAAACGATGATTGTTCAACACTCATTTAACACCTTCAATAGTGGCCATTAAGATGTTAGTATATTTATATATGATATATGATATGTTTATGTTTTACTTAAGCTTATGTATTTTTCATTTATGGCATACCTTTATGGTTTCTATTATGGGTAAATGCGATATCTTCATTTTAGGAAGTGCGGACTACCGCCCCCTCAAAGTGATTTGATTCGTTAATGCCATATGTGGGATCTATAAAGGATGGATTTAAAGTTATTATATATTATGTTATACTGGAATTATAATATACCTTTATATCATTATTATTTCTTTCTATTAAATTATGAGATAGAAATTAAAGTAGCATTCATGCGTACGTACGGCTTACCGTCTCCATGAACGGTGCATTTCATTTCTTATCCCCAAATGTAATGTACTATTATAAGTACATATATATAATGGATAAATATGATGTATGTTACATCTAAATGATGAATATAATTCTGTAATTAAAATATACATATCTCTCATTTAGTTTTAATTCCATTAATATGACATGGAAATAAAAGTAGCGTTCATGCGTACGTACGGCTTACCATCTCCATGAACGGTGCATTTCATTTCTTACATCTAAATGATTATGTAATATTATAAATTCATTTATATACTGGATATATATGATATATATGATATCTACATCATGAATATAATTCTTGATATAATGGATATTTTACCACATGAACAACTTGTAATTATAAAGAGTTTTTTTTGACTCAAGTACCAATGATCGACAAAATGACCATTATTAACTTAAATAATTACATAGTGTTCATAACATGGTAATAAGTGATATAAAAGGAATAATGAACTTGAAAAAGGTTCTTAGGAAAGTATAAATTAACTCAAGTTTATTATTCAGGACGTTAAAGAACGATTGAGTCAAGTCAGACTTGAGGTAAGGGACTTCGTCTCAATCTTCTTTCATTGAGGCATATTTTGTTTTATACACAACTTTCTTTTATACGGTGTATAAACCCCTTTGAATTTTACGTTTATTCAAAAGGAATCTTTTTATATGAAGCGTTTACTAAACGAAAAAAGGGAATGTTTTTTTGTCATACGTATGTGGCGACAACGACTTCTCCGCCGTCGTGACCATTATTTGAGTTTCGGCTTCCTCTACAAGCCATAACTTTTTTTAATGAAAAATAAATACCATTTTTTACTTTTCTTTTATTTTGGTATTGAAAATGGTTTTGATAATGTTTTAATTATATCAATGTGTTATTGATATCTTGTGATTGAAATGTGGAAATGTTATGTTTCCTTTATGCATGTTTTATGTGATACGATTATGTTATGGTCCTTGGGAATTGTTTATGAAGATGGGTGGTTCTGTGATAAACTAAGGGCATGTGAGCCCAATATATCTCTTTAATGCATTGGGTAATGCGAAGGAGTTAAACGTTAAGGTTTCTCCTAAGAGATTTAGGGAATATACTGTGATTGACATTCCAAACGTAACCAAGAGGGTTACTCCGTACGTAAGAATGTTATGAATGCCTCAAGTTACCTTTATGTCTTATGATTTATATGATTTATTCATGATTTTTTGAGGTATGTGATTATGTTTTATGAGTAAAGTATGATTTCAGACATGGAATAATGTTTTCATTTCGTACTTTTATATCCCTTACTGAGCTTTTTATGCTCATCCCAAGTTTTTGAAATGTTTTTCACAGGTCAAGGGAAAGCTACATGATGTGATGATAGTGTCAAGGAAGTTTCAAGAAAGAATCCATGTTTTACTTTAAATATGTTTCCGTTTATGGAAAAAATGAGTACTATCTTTTATGTAACCACTTTGTTTAAATGTGGAATGTAATGCATGTTTTATGATCTAATTCTCTAAAACTCTAATCCTGAAAATATCCTCAATGTGAATTATTCATTTAATTCAATATTAAGTAAGGTTTAAGGCCGGGGCCTTATAAGATGGGTGGGACCTATATCTCTATATAATGAATTGAGTAAATATTTATATCCCATGAGATATAGATGAATGTAATGGGGAGTGAATTTAGTTCAGTAATGGACTCTTTCTACTAAGATGGTCTTGAGAGTGAACCTTGATAATTAATATGGGCATATGAGTAAACCATGAATACAAATATGGTATCGGGAGTGGAACCAATACTACTAAGATGGACTTGGAAGTGATTCCTTGACTAATATGTAAATTATTTTATATACTTATGTGTCTGCCACCAATTCTATGTCTTATTCCCATGTTATAATTTGATGGCTTATTCTCCGAATCCCCTCATGATTTATGTCTTATGAACTTCCAATATTTATTCCATAAATCATGTGTATGATCTTTTATATTTAGGGTATGCTATTATAATGTTATTATCATGTTATAATACCCCCATGTTCATGATTATAATTGTATAACCCATTTTTTACCCTTAATGAGCATCTAAGCTCACCCATTTCTTATGTTTTTATTCCCCTGGTTATGAGGAAAGGTTTTATGTAAAATTACTAATTGGTAATATCTCTATGGGAAACATTGATGATCATTCACTATGTTGGATGCTTTTGTTCTTAGTTTCTAAATACACTAAACTATTACAATCTTTGGGAATTTATTTTTGTAATGTTATGAATATTCATTTAAAATGATATAAGATCTATATATAAGAAGATTAGGTCATATAATAATTCAGTAAAACGATAAACCCAAAATGAACCTTAATGTGAAATAAATTAAATTCTTGACTAAAAATAAAGATCATGTAATGTTTAAGTTTGTTTCCTTAAAAATACAATCCAACAGATCTCTATGATAATGTGGGAAATATTCCACAATCTCACCACCCTCTTACTAAAACCCATCTGATAGAAAAACCTCTCCCCCTCATTGTGGTTCCTTTCCTTTCCCTACATTAAAACATATATCAAGGACTTTTCACCATCAAAGGGGTGAAGATGTTGTGATCTAATAGGATCAATAGGATTTCACCCAGGTGTTTTATATCAAGTCTCTGAATAATAATCAAATCATTTTCAATATTAAAAAAACAAGGCATGATATAAAGTTTAATAGTTTTATATCAAAATAATCTAAGAAGAATTTAATTTACCCTTTTTTCATATTTCCAAATAAATAAGGTAAATAAGTTTTAAATAATTTCATACACATATATTATAGAATATATACCAAATCAATATAAATAATCTATCACATATCATATCAAATATATGGTAGTACATCGAAAATAGTACACTCCAATGTAGTCCAAATCAGCCAAAATCATAGGTAAAATCATGCCAAGGATTTCACTAGGTCATTATATCTAGTAAACTCATACATAATATAGAAAATCACATGCAACAAGCCTATAAGATGATTCATAGATTCTAGAGAGTATAGAAACACCTGAGAAAGTGAAACAAAAAATAGGTCTAATAAGTCACTAGGACAACATGCATAGGGAGTAGGGGAAAGCCCCCTGAGAAACCCCTGATAGTGAATGAGGACTATAACTACACATTCCACCTATGTACTCAAGGATTCCCATATACTCAATTTTTCCAACCAATCTATCAATCCATTTTCATTAAACCATCCATTGAAAAAATTTCACAAATATATTTCACATTGCTTTGAAAACACATTTTTATATACCAAAAAATGGGAAAAACCATCTTCTATAAAAAAACCATTTCCAATCACAAAAATTAAATATTTAAATAATTCAATTTCATATATAAATTTTTTTATAAAAAACTAGAGTAATGAATTTTACCAACACAGGCTCGAGACAGAACCACTAACCTCAAAACTCAGGTCCCACACACATAAAACCAGATCCACCAATGAAAATGAAGACACTAGAATCAGTATACACATATTAGAATTGATTCATTTAAAAAAAAATTAGTGAAGAAGAAAAAAAAAATTCCTCTAGAAAAAACTCCCATCAGACCGAAACCAACAAAGGAAATTCATTTGTAATAAAATCACACAATTGATCTAGAAAAAACAAGAACAATCTTCACCATTGTTCAAAGAACCTGACAACACAACACAACGAAGCTACTGTGATCAATGGAAACAATAAGATGAAATGATTACTCTTATAGTGAGATGCAATATAACCATTCTAATGATCAATCAATGAATGAATTGACAGGTAATGAATGTAGGTTACCATAATTATAGGTAGAGAGTTCTATGTTGAAAGAAATGAGGCCTAATACATTTCCCATAAATCCCTTTCCATGATATTTATATGAAGTGTAACCCATTTACACATCGTGTAATTAATGGGGTTTGTATACACTGAAAATACCGACAGTATTTTATTAAAAAACTATTTTTAACATTACACCATGTGTATCATTTACACGGTGTGTACCCCCTTCTCATGGTGTGCCCAGTTCATAACATCTTCTTTATGAAAATTACATATCATGTACTCCTATTACATGAAGTGTATTTCTCCTACATATTTCAATTGACCATTTTCTTTCATGAAAGATTAAACCACCTCGTTTGTTCTCTAAACTCAGGGTGGACCCCGCAAAGACATTACACATTTATATCCAGACTCTATTAATTCAAATAAACATATATTCTTGAACACTAGGTTATTTTACCCAAAACATGTTGTCTATATTTGGGATCCCCAAGGAACACTCAATTGAAGAGTAAAAAAGTAAATATAATGGAAATATTAGAAAGATGGTAACAAGTTGTAACATGGTAGTTTTGTTTATGGTCCATGAAGATGAAACCAATGATGATCTTGTTTCAATGATTTTTTATGAGAAGAATGTTTTTTATTAACAAATGATTTGAATAATAATTTTACAATCTAAGAAAAAAGAAAATAATTACTTATATATATATAATAATAATATATTATTAATTAAGTTCCCATAGTCACTATTGATATAAATTTATAGCATTATTTATATATGTGGCTAAACCTGCCCAAACATGAACATGGTATGATTAATGGATGAATATGTTGTAGTTTAGTTATAATATAATTATTCTATAAGTACAATGATATTATTTAATTTTTATTTGTTTTATATACCAGTTTTAGAAATAATTATAAGAATAATTAACTGATATTAAAATATAAAATATTACAAATGAAATTATTTTTCTCTTAGTATGATTGTTCTAAACGATTGAATTAAAGATGATTGTTTTTTGATCATATCATTAGTAGGTTATTCAATTTTTTATAAAATATCCTTAATTATATAACATAAATTATATTTATCCAATAAATATATTCATAGTTCTATATATGATAGGTGGTAATAAAAATAGGAATGCACCATTCTTTGGAAGCGATTGTCTAAGTATATGCATAGATAATGATTTTAATTTCAAAGAATGGAAGAAATGAGTAATATGGTATAGAATTTCATAATATTTAATGATATATAAATATATTAATTATTTATTAAATTCAATTTTTATACAATTAATTATAGGTAGTGAAGTAAAACTAATGTTTTTCTTTTTGGAGGTGGTATTAAACACAAACACATGAATCACGTTTTAATTTAAAGAGAAGAGTAGAAACATAGTTAATATTTACTATCATAAAATAAAATCATTTATTATATAAATAATAATAATGTTATTATATTGGGATAATAAAATTATAATTTTTAATGTAAGAACCTTTTATTTTTATCAAATATTTTTCTTTAATTTTTTTAAGTTTTTCAATAGCATGAATTACATGCAACAATTTATTTAGAAAAATTCCCTAACATTATTGAAATATTATATGGACATTATAACATAGATATATGATTAGAGGGTATGAATAGTAATAATTTTTTTTGAAAAAACCTATGGTCTATGAATTTATAAAATTAATTCATTAGTAATCAAATGAATACAATTAAAAAAATATTTGAAAATAAAACTTATTTTTTTCCTTAAAAATTGTTTTTATAAGCACAATGTATTTTTATATAAATAAATTAAATAAATCACTAATTTTGAAATATTTTAAGTAAATTTATGTATTATTTAATTTATTAAAATTTTTAAACATTAAAAAATATTTTTCTAGGAATAGGATAAGAATAAATCAATTTTTATGATTAAATCTGTATTTTTTAAATGTAGTTTCTGTCACATTTTTCACACATACACTAAAATAAATATTTTCTATTCATAAGTATTTAATTATATAAAATAATTTTAATATCTAGATTTTTTAGAATAAAATTGGTTAAATATTCCCCTTTTATTTTTGGTCAATATTAATAGTTACTATGTTAAAATCTATCACCTCTGTAAAAGAGGAATCCGATTAATTATGATTCAAAATAATATTTAAGGCCATAATTTTTCATCAGAATTATTATTAAATTTATAGAATTCTTAACTTATCACCTTATGCTCTAAATTTATTAGTTTAGTGGACAATTTACCCTGAAAAGTTTATATATATATATATATATCATTTAAATCAAAAAAGTTACAAAATGTCACTCTCTTAGTTTTAAATATCCATTATGTGTTCACAAGGGGACATAAACAATTTATGAATAAATATTAATAGTAATTTTTTTCATAATGATATTATATTCATGATAATAATTAATTTATTATCTAAGGTAATATATAATTACCATAGATTATTGCACAACTCCATAACAGAATTTATTCGATTAACTTAAAAAGAAAATAAATGATTTTGAAAATATTAGTAGTGATATAATTAGAGTAAGTTATATTGTTACATGTATTTTATACATCAATATGACATACATGTATTGTTTTAAAATATTATATTGGAATTAAAATTTTATATTTATGTAATTAAAGTCAAAATAAATAAATAATGGAAAAATAGACTATAATGAAATTTTATAAAAAATAATATTATGTTAAATTATTTAAGGTCATAAAAATATTGAAATTAAACAAGATGGATATTATATGGTCTAAGATCCCTTTAAAAGTATATTTATGGGAAAAATTTCTTCATATAAATAAAAAATAAAATCCTTTAATATTTTAAAAATTATTACCATAGTTAAATTTTTTTTTTTATTTTCGCTAAAAATTATTTTTTTAATATTTTGATTTTGAATAATCGATTTTAAAATAATAATGTTATTTTTATTCTAATTTTTTTATGATATTTTGATTCATAAATGAAAAAAACCATCAATGTTTCTTATGTTTTACTAGGAATATAATCCAAGGATACCACACTTATTATTTATAGGGATGGTTTATTTTTATGATGTATGATGTTTATGAAAATATTTCCTCTTCCATGTGATATATTATGTTCAAATTTTTATGAAACTGATTTCATTTCAAGGGTTTAGATATGTTGAATGGTTTATGATATTGTGGCACACATATGTATGAACTTTTTGTGCAAAAGGTGGGACCTATATATGAATAAAATGCACTGGGTAAAGATTGATCTATCATGATATTCTCAAGAATGGAATGGGGGAGTTAACCTAGTTTAGTAAGGGATTATTTCCACTATGATATTATTATGAGATAAACTTTACTACTATGAAGGTTTGAGGAGTAAAAAGATTTCAATATGATAGTCTTGTAAGTGATCCATGAATACTAAGGAAATGATTTTATAGTATTATGTTTATCCCACAATTCCATGTCATATGACAATGGTATTCCCTTATAGCTCATGTTCTTTGATTC
The DNA here is from genome assembly GCA_963277665.1 of Viscum album. Classification (NCBI taxonomy): domain Eukaryota; kingdom Viridiplantae; phylum Streptophyta; class Magnoliopsida; order Santalales; family Viscaceae; genus Viscum; species Viscum album. Next base: position 34,447,261 of record OY728157.1, on the reverse strand, counting down.
CTCTATGATTTGTGTCTTATTAGCTACCTTGCCTTATTCCATGACTCAATATCACGATATATGATATTAAAGGTATGGTTTTGAAATAGTAAGATCATGTAATCATACCCTTATTCTCATATAATGCTTTTATGATCATTGAATTTTTATCCTTGATGATAATTAGAGATCACCCCTTCTTATGTTTCCTTTCCAAGGTTATAAAAAATGGTTTAATGTATGATATTTAAAAGATGGGTGATAGTTATGAATATCTATGTGGGAGACGATGTACAATTATTAAGAAAAAGTTGTTTATGATTCCATCATTCCAAAGATACTATAAATATACTATTTTGGAATGGATTTTTATTTTCTATAATGAATATTCATCTATATAAATGTAATATCTATGTATTAAAAGTTTGGGTAATTATAGTAAATGTATGATAAAATGAAAATAAGTTAAGTACAAATGATTACTCACATTGATCACCTTGATATTTTCTTAGAGATTATCATGTAATAGAGTTATTAAGATGAAATACTATGACCAAAATCTAATGGAAGAAAAATAGGATTAAAGGGGATAGAAAAATTATAATGTTTTAGAAGGAAATATAATTTTATGAGTCATGTAGAAGGGGTCAAGAGAGGACCCTTTTTTAACACCATGAGATTTTAAAATTAAAACATCATGTTACATAATGTGTATGAAATGAAACTATAATCATAGAATAAAATTTAACACTCCATGACTTTATGGTATATCTATTTTTAAATAAATTAAATCTATTTAATTGCTTGTGATGCATGAAACACTAGGTTTAAATGAAACATTATAATCTATTAAATTATATATATTTAAGCATAACCATTATAACCTAGCCATTAAAATGAAGAGTATGAATAATACTAACTAAATTATGATAATTTTATGGTTTAAAAATTTATAAAATAAATTCAATGGTTATCAATTTATTTGAAATAAAATAAGAATCAATTTAATGTTAAGGAAATGTTTTATAAAAGAATGTATTTTTCTAAAAGGCAGTTTATTCTCTCTTTCATCATCTAAATAATAGTGATTTTTTAATATTTTTTGGAAATTTATTTGAAATAATAAAATTAATTTTTGAAATCATCAAATCAAAATTATCTTAGAGTGATTTTTTGGGATTTTTCTGAAATGTTTCATGATGAATAGTGAAAATACTATTTTTTATTGAAAACTAACGTTTCGTTTAAATTCTGTAAAAATCCAAATTCTATATTAAAAAAGTTATAAAGTAAAATTTATTAAAATTTATTAAAATTGAATTAATTTTGATCATTGGAATATATTTAATTTTTAATTTTGATATTGAAACCTTTTATACTTATGAGAATATTCTATTTCCAACCCCACTTTTTCCTCACATCAGCGAGTATAATTTTATAGTTGAATTTTTCCACTTATGTGAATTTAATTTTGAAATATGGATTTTGTATTTGGTATCATAATTATTTATATTATCTAATAAGGCCAGTTTAATTTTTTCCCATAAATAATTCTAAAAATAGTAAAAATTATGTACTATAATTAAGGTAAAATTAGGATTACCTGGGTTGTTAAAATAACATGATAAAGGTTAAAAATGACCCAAAACATATGAAAACCCAATCCAATGGACATATATCTACCATATAACATATATTATCTAAAATAGACAATTTTATGTCCTTTTTTCATGATAAAAACGTGGGTATACATTTTTCATTTCAAAAATTACAAGTGTGTCACTCACCTCACTTATAAAAGGCCACCCCTATCATCTTCTCTTTAGACATGAAAAACCAATTGGTTTAGAAAAAACCTTCCCAAATAAATTCCTTAGTTACCTACTGTCACTCTAGAATCATTTGTTTATAAATCGAATCTAGGAAGGATTTTCATCCAAACCAAATGGTATTTTCGGAAGATGAGGTAACATCCCTAACCGAGTGTTTTATTTTATTTCTTTCTCCACATCCTGAAATTATTATTAAAAGACGATGACATAATAACCTAATTATATTAAAAATAAATATAATTATTTATATTATGATCATAACCTATATCCAAATTCTCTTCCATTAAATGAATAATAAAATCATCATTTGTGTGTACGGAGGACTTCGTCCTCACAAACTGATGTTTTTCATTTTCCATCACCACCTTTAAATGATGAATGTATTGCTGGATTTTACACACACACATATATATATATATTATATTTATAATATTATTTTACTTATTAAATTACAATATCACATATAACATCTTAATTTCCATTTTGTGATGGATACTCTAATGTCGCTCATGTGTAGGAAGGACTACCTCCTTGTGAAGCGATGTTATTCATTTATCATATAAGATTTACATAGAAGTTAGTAATGATAAATTTTAATGAATTAATGTGATATATGTGATTAAAAAATAATTCTATAAATATAATTTCATATTTAACATCTTACTTTTCAATCCATTGGAAAACAATAATATTTCTCATGCATACGTGTTGACTACTGCCTCCACGCAGCGATGTGAAATGTTTTTCATTTCATTTTTACATGGATGGTAATAAGTATGTATTTTATTAATAAAAATGATATATATAACATAATAATTATTCTTTAATTTTTAATTAATATTTATTTTCCTTTTATTCAATATTTCTAGAAAAATGGAAACACTATTTATGCATACATAAAGCCTATTATCTCTATAAATGATGTAATCCATTTTATATATCTAAATTTTATATATTAATATAAATATATATATAAATAATATATATTATATTTATATAATGGTTAATATTATGGAAATTAGTTAACCATTATCATATTAAGGGGACAAAAATTATCAAAAACAACATAGATGAAAAATAAAGCAATTATCAACAGGAACAATGATTTTATATTAAAAGAGTGATAAAATAATATAGTTAAATTATAAATGGAATGATATATATGTATATTGTTTTTAATGGATGTGTAATAAAACTATATTTATCATACAGAAGGATCAAAAACATATGAATGAAGTTGAACAAGTGATAATGGTTTCTCATCTCACTTTTACATCCGTGAGACTTATAACATACTCACCACTTATTTACTATGTATGTTGTATATAATTCTACATTTTATATGTTATATAATATATATATTTATATTAATTATATTTAATATTTCATTTTATGTTATTTATTTTATGGGGCTTCTAAATTATAAATTAAAAAGTGGTAAGGGTTTATTTCACAATTTCATAATTATTTAGGATTATTTATGTTTATATCTCCCTTGGGAGAATTATGTAATATTTATATGTTAAACTTAATAAATTTTATTATCCTATGTTTATTCATGAAAATTTCATGTAATTGTACCATTTCCCACTTTTTTATACAAAATTATTGATAAAATGTTTTTTAGAAAATCTAAATTTATTTTTTCTCTTTGGTCTAAAATTGTTTTTCATCAAAACCCATGTTTTCTAAAAAAAAATTCAATTTTTTTATAATTTTAAAAATAATTTACTTAATAAAGTTTTCTATATTTTTAAATTACACATTATTTTTGAAAGGAATATTCAGGTCATTTTCAAAATAATGCTCATTTGGCTTTTATCCAAAATGTGTAATGAATAATTGTTTTAATGTTTAAATCATGAACATAATTTCTCACCATCATGGACAATCAATGATTTAATGCTTATTTTACATGTTTTAAATGGTTATTTTAAAATAAAATTATTTTCAAAATTATTTTTGAACTTTTTTTTAAATTATTAATTTCAAAATGAAAAGGTTATTTAAAAAAATGATTTTAAGGATCTATTCATGGTATTTATTTTCATCAAAAACATCAAACCTCTATTTTATTTATGATATAATGAGGATTTGTTTTATTGATATAATCCTGGTTATTTCATTGGATGTTTTATGATTAGTTTTACTAGGGGTGTATAATTTTAATACCATTCACCATTTTAATCTTTATCATTTATGATTATGTTTATTAAATTGGTTATGTATTAACATTTCATATATTAGTTTTTCAATATTAATGTTTATATTGATTATGATTCAACCCTTATATATGAGGAATTCATTGAGAATAGAAAGTTAGGGGTGGGGCCTTCTATATCCCGTTGATGCATCAGTGGGTCTCATGAGACAAAATAGTTTGGTTTTTCATGAGGCCTTACCCATATATTTATATATCATTGAATATAGAATCGACAATGTGTTTTAGATGTATAAAATTATGTATTATATCATTATGAATTCAGTTATAGGTATTACATGTGATTATTTTATTAGGTAGAATATCCATGGTTATGTTTTCAAGCTCATGTGATTATTTATGTTGAATTATTTGATCATCATTTATTCCTTCCATATTATGATCAAGTTATTTTTGAATGGAATGTAATTAAATTATTTAACTTAAAATATTTATTTTCCCTTATTTATTCATAAATTCTATTGTATGATTACCCTTATTGAGAATTTTAGCACACCTCTTTATTATGTTTTATTTTCCCTTGAATAAAAAGAAGTTTTTTTGTCTGATATATAGGGATATTCTAAATGGAATAATGGAATTCTAAAAAATAAGATGTTTTATATTTTATGTTTTAAAATGTATTGTGAATTTCAACTATTTATCTAGTTTAAAAATAATAATAAACTATTATTTCCCTTGGTATGTGATTTCTTTTAACTTATTCCAATATAATAATGTAGACCCTATCTTTGGGATACTGGGGTTGGGGTTTCTACAGTTGTAATCAGAGCATGTTTTGTAGAAATAGTGGGAACTAGGTTTAGGAAAATATATATTAGAGAACATAAACCTATGAAATAATTTGAGGATAAATATATAATAACATTTAAAAGTTTGTTTTGAAAGTGATTATTTGGGTTTTCCTTTTTTGAAATCCCTTTCTAGATACTATAAGTGGACTTGGTTCTACCACAAACATTCCTAGGGGTAATAACTCTAAAAAAAGGAACATTGGGCTTGACCTGATCACTACATGGTTCACAAAAATATGCCTTATTGCACACATATTTTGACATTATTGAGGGAAATAATTATGATAAATCACATAATCTCTATAAATCATTAATAAGGGATTGAAAATAATGACATTCCTAACTAAATCATGTTTATTATTATACTATTATGTATCTATAATTTTTCAAATACATATTAATATTTTCAATAGTTTTGGGATTATTAATTATGTTTCATAATTTTATGATCTAATATATTGTATTATATCATTTAAAAATGGAACTTAGATGAAGGATTAGAAACCATATCGATGCCCATAATCCAAAGAGTAAGAATGATCATTATTTGATTAGATTAAGACAATAATTTTAAGGAAACTGGTCTCCAAACATTATCATCATACATGCACATAGTATCTTGTTCTATTAAGACAAATAATTAATTATCAAAGTATTATGACTTTAAAGGGAATCCAAAAAAGAAGACGATGGAAGAAAACAAAGGAAAAATGTAATATGAAAATGAATGGTTATCACAAATGTGATAATTGTGGAAATAAACACCATGGTTATTTCTTAAAGGTAATAGGAGTATGTTTCAAGGGTGGAGATAAGACCACCATGATTATTATTTCAAGGAAAATAAAGAAATTTATAATGATGAATGCTTCAACTATAAGGATTTTGGGAAATATATAAATAAATGCCCCATGATTCAAGAGAATATACCTCAAAGTTAGCACAATGATCATGGTAAAGCCTATTATACTACCACAAACAAAGTGTAATGGTTAATGTTTATGTGTTTCTATTTCATAATTATGTTACATGATTCTTTTATCAATGATATTTTTGTTATAAGAATAATGAAATTTATTAGGATTATAATGTAGTATTATTTTTAATGAATTTCATAAAATATTTTGAATTATACTGATGACCAATAAAATTTATTCAGTGAAAAGTTGAACCAGTTGAAGAACACATTACTGAGGGAGGATTAACATTAATATTTTTCTTATTTTGAGATAATAATGAGATGTTTATGGGATAGTGTTTATGACCATGAAACTGGTCATAAGATTGAATATTTTCTCATATTTTAATAATTTTACTAAAAGTAATTATTTAGTGAATATATTACACAATATGAGATTTTAAATTTGGAAGAATTTATGTTTTAATTAAGTTTTTATTGTGATAATGGTATTAACATATTTGTAATTTGACATTAACAGGCACTTTATATTGTATTGAAAATATAAAATTGATTTAGTGATATTCCTTAAAAAAATCTAGACTTTGAATTTAGAAATAAAAAATTATGGATGAGTCTTCAGGTTAAATATTTATAGAATGTATTATATTGAACTTTGGTTCTTATTGGATAACTTCTACTAAATATATTTGTCTTGGAAAATATATTGATATATGAGGAAATTACTTTCTATTATTTTATTGAACTAATGATCTGTTAATTGTTAATTTTAGTGCTTCAAGCATAACTATTTATTTTAGGTATTAATTTCTTTGTGTAAGAGATTAAGTTGGAATTGATCAAACCACATCTGAAGGATGAAATTGTGCTTGTATAAGGATATAAAATCACAATATTTTATTATGTTCTCAGTCAAGATAGTAAAGGACTTCATAAACTTTAAGAAAAGGATATTGAGAAAAATGTATCCTAATACCTTCAATTAAGATGAATTGATGATATTTTAAATCATCAAAAAATTATTGTTTTTTGATATTTAACTATCTCTAGATCACCCACTTTTTGTGATCAACAATCTCATACAATATCTATAATTTTTTATGCATTTCTTCCATGTTCATATCTTTACTTCACATCAATGTTGTCCTATTTAGAAACCTTGTTGTATGTTATTATATATGAACTTTATACATCCATTTATCATTTATAAGATGGTGTTTTATTAAACCTTATTATGATGTGGGTTATGAACAAATATATTTTTAAATTTAAAATACTTGATTATTGAGATTAATATTAAATTATAAGGACACAATTTATTTATGAGGGTAGAATGTATCACCCTGAGATTTCAAAATAGGAACATCTTGTTCAATATTATTATGATAAGAAACACCATGATTTGAAAAAATTATAACATGCAGACTCTTTATGATAAATTTATTTTTAAATAAATTCAATCTCTTCAATATCTTACGATGCATGAAACAATGGGTTTAAATGAAACATTATACTCAATTAAAATATTATTATTTAAGTAGGACCATTATTACCTAACCCTTAAAATTGAGGGTATAAATAATACTGAATATGTTATTAAAATATTTTGGTATACTCATGAATAAAATAAATTCAATAGTTATCTGTTGATTTTAAATAAAATAAGATTATTTAAATGTAAAATAAATGTTTTCTAAAAAACTATATCTTTCTAAAAGGTGGTTTAGTCACACCATGCAAACATAATTTATACTTATTTTTTTACCATGTTTATAAATATTATTTTTTTAAAAAAACCTCATTTTTTAAATAAGAATATAAAAATTATCTTAGTGTCATATTTTTTAATTTTTCTAAAATGTTTTATTTTTCAAAGAATAATGATAAATATAGATTTTTTTTGAAAAAAAAATGTTTGTTAAATTTATTTTTAAATATAAATTAAATTTTAAATTGATTTAAAATTAATATTAGTTCAATAAAAAAATAATTTAATTTTTTTTGCTAATTAGAATAAATTTCATATTGAATTTGGATATTCAAACCCTATATACTTATTGGAATTTTCTCTTTGAAAACAATCTTTTTCATAATGCCACTGGGTATAATTTTAAATTTATTTCTAAAAATTATAGGAATTGAATTTGGAAAAATGCATTTCAAATTTGGAATCAGAATAATTTTTATTATCTAATAATTTGAACATAATATTTTTCAATATTTAATAGTAAAAACATTGAGAATTATTTTCCATAGTAAAGGAAAAAATTGAATTACCCAAGGATAAATTAAAAATATAATGGTTAAAATTGATCCAATACATGTCAAAGACCAATTTCATTGACATGTTTAGTAATTATATATTATATTTATGATAATAGACTATTTTAAATCCTTTTTTAATGTGTAAAATGTGGGTACACCATTTTCATTTAAAAAATTACAAGTATTCCACTCACGTCACTTAAAAAATTTCACCAACTATCCTCTTATATTCACACCTCAAGAACCCATTTTTTATCCAAGTGATTCCAAAATAACTTCTTTAAGACCATGAAAAAGTCCTATAATACTTTATTTATAAATCCAGCCTAGGGAGGATTTTTTTGTGAAAAATTGACGTTTTTTAGGATAATGTAACGTCCCTAATCAAGCATTTTAATTTATTTATTTCTCCCATAATTCAATAATTATTAAAAAAATTATGATATAATATCCTCATTATCTTAAATATACATAGATGTTGTAATTTTATGTTCATGATCTATATCCATATCCGCTCTCATCAAATGGGTTATGAAATCATTATTCGTCTGTTTGGAAGACTTCTACCTTACAAACAGATGTTATTTGTTTTCTATAACCACCTCTCAAGGATGGAAGTAATGATGGATTTAAAATATTTATGTGATATTTAATATATTATTATAATTCAATAATTATCATGTCACATATAACTTATTAATTTTATTTTATGATGTATATAATAACATCGCTTGTGTGTATGACAGACTACCTCCTTGTGAAGCGATGTGATTTTTTTTGTGTACTCCTTACATGGAAGGTAGTATGGATAACAGTTAATTAATTTATTTGATATTTATGACCTAAAAAAACTTATGGAAATATAATATCACATATAACTTAGTACCATCTAATCCATTTTAAAACAATAACGTCGCTTGTGAGAACATGTGGACTACCTACTGCACATAGCGATGTGAATTTTTTTTAATTTTATTTACACATGGATGGTTTTTATTTATATAAATGAAATATTTAAAATTAAAATGATTATATAAATTGTAATTAATATTTATTTATTTTCATTCTATATATTAAGAAAAATGGAAACAACATTCATGCACACATATAACCTACCATCTCCATAAACAGTGTAATCCATTTTCTATCCCCAACATTTATTGACTAATAAAAATAAATATATAATTAATATATATATATTTTATTTATACAATTTTTAACAATATGGATATAATTTAACCATCATAAAATAAAAATTATGAAAACCACAGAACCAAAACATACAAAAAAATGCCGCAATTATCATACGAAACAACGATTTTAACAATTATTTTATGATAAACGAGTAATAAAAGACTATAAGTAAATAATATTTTTTATGATATATGGAGTATAGTTTTAAATTTTATGTTTAATGAACCTATATTTGTTATATAAGATGTTCAAACACATATATAGGAATTCAAACAAGTAGTAAGAGTTTTTCATCTCACTTTTACTTTCATGAGACATATTTTATATTAACCACTTATTTATTTTGTGCAACGTATATACTACCAATTTTGATATTTTATATCATGAAACTATTTATCTTAATGTTTTTTAAAGTTTATTTTTATGTTATTTATTTTACAGGGATAATGATTAAGAAGTTACTAAGGTGTTAATTGTTTATTTCACAATCTCAACATTATTCGAGATTGTTTATGTTTACATCTCCCTTTAGAGGATTACTTGATATTTCTATTTTAATCTTAGTATGAATTCTTATATTATTTTTATTCATTAAATTTTCAAGTAATAGTACCATTTTCCCACTATTTAGTACTTATATTTATTGATAAACTATTTTTAAGAAAATATGAATTTATTTATCTTTTTCGATCAGAAATTTTTTTTCACCAAAACCTATGTATTCTAATAATGTTTTCAAAAATATTTTTAAAATCATAAAAATGATTTATTAAATAAAATTTTACAAATTTTTAATTTATATATTTTTTTGAAAGGAATATTCATGTCATTTTTAAAAAAATTCCTTTGAATTTTTCCAAAAATATGAGAGGAATCCTTGTTTTAATGTGTATGACATGAACAGAATTTTACACCACCATGTCTAATCCAAGTTTTAATATTTATTTTACATTTTTAAAATTTTTATTTTCGAATAAAATTATTTTCAAGTAATTTTTTTTCAAATAAAATTATTTTCAATTTTTTTGATACCTTTTTGTTTTAAAACGTGATTTTCAAAATGGTATGATTATTTCTCTTAAAATTTTTAAGGATATTATCATGATAATTATATTAATCAATTCCACCAACATTTTATTTTAATTATGATCCATTGAGAATGATTTTTATTGATACCATACTTATTATTTTCACATATTTTTTGGATGGGGATATATAATTTTATTATTATTCACCATTTTAGTCTCAAAGGTTTATTATTGTGTTTATTGATTGGGGTATCTATTAAAATATCATATGATAGTTTTTAAATATGAATGTTTATGTTTATTATGTTTCACCCATTTCATATGAGTAATTCATTGGACTCAGAATGTGATGGTTGGGACCTGCTATATCCCCTTGATGCATGAATAGGTCTCATGAGACAAACTAGATTGGGTTTTGGTCGAGGCCAAACCCACTAATTTTTGTTTCTTGGAAAAAGGACTCGATAATATTTTTTAGATTTCTAATATTATGAATTACATATTTATGAATTCAGTTATTGATATTCAATGTCATTATTTGATTAGTTATACTATCTGTGGTTATGTTTTCAAGATCATGTTATTATTTATAAGGAATTGTTTAATAATTATTACTTCCTAATATATTATGTTCATGTTATCGGTTAAATGACATGTGCTTCAACTATTTTCCATTTATATTTATTATTTATTATTTATTCATAGATTGTTTCTACACTTACTCTTATAAGGCATCTGAAATCACCCATTTATTAAGTTTTATTTTTATTCAGATACTTAGAAGTGTTTTGTGATTGATATACAATGATACACAGAGGGTAAAAATGGTGGTATCCAATAAAATACATCATTTATTTTATGTTTTAAAATATGATGTGAATTTTAGGTATGTATCAAGTTTCCAAATACTACTAAACAATTATTTCCTTTGTGATGTGATTTATTTTATCTTATTTTAATTAAATAATTAATACATCTGCTCCATGAAACTGGGGTCGGGGTCACTACAATTTTTTAAGTGAAATGGGATGGAATTTTTGTAAATAACAATTAATTTTTAATAATTATAATTCCCTCTCCAAAATGGATGAATAACTTAGTGTGAAAGAGATATAGCTGAGAATATATTCAACCTCAAATTAGAACACATGGTTTAACTTGTTTTAGAATTTTACACTACCTTAGACCATTTTAACCATAATTTACTCTTATTGTGGTAACTAGTATTCACCTAATTAACTTATCATTTGTAATTAAAAATAAAACAATCCTTATCACATAATTTGGATCTAATGATTCCCAATTTTAAATCTGTTTTATTTAATTTAATTTATAAAAGTGAAAAAATATACCTTTAAAATAATAAATGTATAATGATTAAAAAATACTATTGAGAAAAGTATAACATTATATATAAAATATTAGATATAGGTTTTCATACTAAAATATATATTTGAATATTTATAATGTCACTTATAGAAGGAATATTTTGTGTACAAAATGGTTTTACAGTTTTCTATGACAATATTATGTAGTAATAATGTCATTAAATCACTATATTTATAAAAATAGTATATTACACTATTCAAATTAAAATCAATAATCTTCAAAAAATACCCAAAATTCAACTTAAGAAAATATTAATATTGTAAATATAACAATATTAATCATTTTTTAAAAATAAAATTCTAAAATTTAGAAATTTAATATTGCAGTGAAATTATAAAATATAACAAAAACCTATTTTTACTAAGAAAAAGAATATTTAGATTAAAATATATTCTTATTCTAATTTTATATCAATTAATAATTAGCGTTAACCAATTTTCCAAATAAATATATATTACTATTAATTAATAATAAGTTTCTTTTCCTATAATATCATAGTGTATAAAAGATAATATTTTTAAATCAAATCCTAAGTTTAAAATTATCTTATTAGTCATTTTAAATATACCAATTGAATTTAATTCACATTAAATTTATCTTTTATTTTATTTCTAAAAATATTGAATTAATAAATTAACCCTATTCATTACCTCTACTTCAATAGCTAGTTTTTAATGGTAATACTTAAATATTTAAATTTTAACTAAACATATCATGGTCTCACTTATGTTTGGTGCTTCCTATGGAGAATGATATTTAATAGATTAAATTATATAATGGTAATCATAAATAAAAATAATGGGGTGTTAAAAAATAAATTTTCTTAGTAAACTAGGATAGAAAAATTAGAACAAGTTTCCCCTAGGATTCCATTAACTAAATCTCTTAGAAAATAAATAGATCACTTGTAACAACATGAGATTTTGGGAAATATTTCCTACAAATTAATTTAATATTTTTTATATTTTGAGTTTCATGAATCACTAAGTTTATCATTTATTATACATAAAACTTATTTTATCTTTCATTGCATAAAACACTGAGTTTGACTTGCATTACACACAATACTGAGTTTAGCGTGCATTACATGCAACAATGATTTTAAACAAAACATGGAATTTTATAAAATATTATCATATAATAGTTATCAAAGATACATGAGAATGGTGGGTATGAATAAGACTAAATAAATTATAAAAATATATTGATTACATATGTATATAAAATGAATTATTTAGTTAATTATTAATTAAAAATTAAAAAATATTTGAAAATAAATGAAATCTTTTTCTGAGAAACTATTTTTATGAAAAAACAAATGTGTTAACTCAAGAAAATAAAAAAAAACTTTCAGTGAATTATTTTAATGAAATATATATAGTATATATTCAATAAAAAATTTAATATTAATCTTATGTGTTTTTTAGACAAGATCTATTAATAAATCCAATTTTATGCATAAAACTATATTTTTATAAAAAGAAGTATTGTTACATTTTTTCAAACTTTTCTTAAAAAATAATTTTTTATTGAAATATTAAAATACAAATTTTTATAGGGAGAACTTTTCAGAATTTTCAAAAAATATTTTTTTAAATAAATATTAAAAAATAATGAATTTTAATTGAAGGTTGCATTTTTTAAATTATTTATAAATAAATATTATATTTTAAATTGGTTTTAAATTATATTTAGTTCAATTATATACCATTTAATTCAATTTAGGTCATTTAAATCCTTTTAAAATTGAATTTTGATATAAACCTTTATAAAATTTTGAAACATTTTATTTAAAAACCCACATTATCGTCATGTCTATAAGATTAATTTTAAATTTAAATTTTATAATTATATTAATATAATTTTTAAAAATTGATTAAATATTTTAAATCATCATATTGTATATTATATAAAAATTCCAACCTATTTTTTGACCAAAATTAATAGTGAAAACCTAAAACGTATTTATCACGGTTAAGGAATAAATTGGTTTACCAGGCGGTTAAACAAAACAGACAAGGGTTAAAAATAAAAAATGCTTTTCTAAAATTGGTTCAATGGAAATATCTTAACCCTATCATTTTATGTCTCTAAAAAACCCCTTTTCAGAGTTTTATTTCATGAGAAAAACATGGATATAGCTTTTTATTTTTAAAAAATTACAAGTGTAGCACACACCACACTTATAAAATGACACTAATCTCCTCTCTTATTTATAAATTCATACTTTTTAGTTAATAAATACCCAATTAATATCCCAAAATCCATCCCCTATATTAATTGACATATTTTTGGTAGAAATATAACCTTGTAAGTATTTTTGTGAAACTATAAGGCGGATACCCGAAGAAGAGGTAACACTCTTCAGAGATCATTTTTATTTTATTTCTTCCTCCACCTCCTTAAATTATTATTAAATCATAATGACATAATACCCTTAGTATCATAAATATACATATAATTTTTTTTATGTTAAATTAATTACATTTTACCATCCCCACCTCCATAAAATGGGTTATGAAATCAATATTCATGTGTACATAGGACTACCATCTCACGAACCAATTCATTCATTTTTTTGTTTGCGATTATCACGGTTGGGTATGATTATAGATATAAAGTATATGTATAATATTTATAACATAATAATATATCTATATTAATTATATAATTTTCAACTTTTTTACTTTCCATTTTATATGGGGCACAATAACCTTGCACATGTGTATAAGAGATTAACACCTCATGAAGAAATGTGATTCATTTTCACTAACATTTTACATAGAAAATGACAAGGATGAAGTTAATAAGTATATATAATATTTAGAAAATAATTATGATATTAATGAAATATTTATAATTCTTAAAAGCTAATATATCATTTTTATTCTTATATTTTCACTCACTGAATGATGATAATTCCATTTGTGTATGTGTAGACTACCCCCTTCATGATGCAATGTAACTGTCACTTTTCATCACCAAAACACATTGATGATATGAATAAGTATATTTAAATAAATTTTTTTATTTATGTTATTATAACCATTTTTATTATATAAAATAATAATCACCTTATTTTTATAATGTTTATTAGAAAATGGAAATGTTACTCATCCGTACATACATCCTACCATATCCATGATTGTAACGTAATTAATTTCTCAAATCATTCTTTCTTTATTAGTATCAAATGTATATTTTATGTATAAATATGATAATTATTTCATGATTATTATCATGGATATTTTATAACCAGGATCAATGTAAGAGTAAAAAAAATAAAAAATCAAAACATATATGAAAAATAAAGCGGTTATAATAAGAAATGCGATTTCATTAAGGAATTAGTAATAAATGGTTAATTAATGGTCATAAGTAAATCATACATGTCATTATTTTTGTTATATAATATATCCATAATAAAATATTATTTATTATGCAGGATCTTTGAACATGTATAAAGAAAGTTGAGACATAGGGTATAATATTTTTAGTCTCTCTTTTATCTATATGATACATATGAAAATTCACCACTAGTTTATTTTGTGGGGTGTATACACTACACATTTAAAATTTATATCATGAATAATTTTATTTTACTGATAATTAATGTTTTATTTTATGTTATTATTTATTGGGTATTATAATTCAAAATATTAATAAATTGGTATGAGATTTCCATATCACTTTTATTTTCTATGAGACACATGCCACGATCACTATGTGTTTAATTTATGTTGTGTTTATATATCCCATGAATTTATTTTATGATTATAATCATTCAATTTAAGGGGAACTACCTATCCATTTTTTGGTCTCTCTTTCATGGTGTATATGGATAAAAATATATCAAATTGGTAAGGGATTTTTGTCTCAATTTTCTTTCCTTGAGAAATATGTTATGTTATACAGCTATCATCTTTTATGAGGTGTATACACAACCTTATTTACTTGTAATGCAATGAATTTATTAATATTCATGATATTATTTTATCAATTTATTGTTATTATTTTAGGGGGATTATAATTAAATTCTACCAATTTGGGAATAGTTTTATGTTACAATCTCATCATTTATCCAAATTATTTATGATTTAGTCTAAAATATTGAATATTATTATCTAACTATCATTAATTCTGAAGAATTTTATTATATTGTGGTTATATATAATATTTTAGAGTAATATTACCATTTTACACTCTTTTTTACTTTAAATAATTGGAAAAATGTTTTAATAAAAATCACCTTTATTTCACTATTTAGATGAAAACACTTTTTATTCTAAAATAATGTATTCTAAAAATGTATTCAAAAATGTTTTTAATTTTTTTAAAAATATTTATTAAATTAATTTTAAAAAATGTTTTATTTTTTAAAAAATATTTTGAAATGAATATTCACATCATTTTCCAAAAAAAATCATTTATATTTTACCAAAATAGTTAATGGAATATTTATTTTGATATGTATGACATGAATATAAATTCCCACAATCATGACCATTATTATAAATGAATATTAAATTATATGTTTTCAAATTTATTTTCAATGAAAATTATTCCCAAAATATTTTATGAATTAAAAAATTTAAAAATTATTTTCAAATAAAAGTTATTTTCCTCACGAAATGCGCCAAATGATCTTTCAAAGTCATTCTCAATCGAAGATGAAATCCTTTGATGTAACATATGATTTTATAGGCATATAAACCTATGATACAATTATTATTATTTCTATGAATGGTTTATAATGAAAATATGTTTATGAAACCCATTTCTCTTCAATGGGTTATACCATGATAAAATTATTATAAAAATGATTATTTTTCCCCAGGTTATGCTATAATGAAATGATGAAATAATTTTTAAACCTATCCCTTTTCCACATGTTATAATATGATAAAATGATTATGAAAACCATTTTATTTCATAAGTTATGTTATGATTATTTTTTAATGATCAATTGTAACATATATGTATGATTTTATTATGTGATGCATCACACCTATATATCCGTCCAATGCATTGGATAAAGGTCAATAACTCATGAGTAAATATATTATGCCCGACCCTGATTACATGTTCACAATGTTATGAATGAACCTTATTACATGTTAAAAATTATATGTTTGATCCTGATTACATGTTCACAATGTTATGAGTGAACATAATTACATGTTCATATTGTTATTCATGAACCTATCTTTCATGTAAATAATGTTGCGTGTGGACCTAATTGCTGTAAATAAGTTTATGTGGGGTCTAAATTTTATATTTTTAACTTATTGATAAAAAAATTCCCTATTTAAACATGTACATAATTTTATAATATGATGTGTATTCTATAAACCAATTTCTTATGCCAATTTTATGCTATCATAGATCACGTTCTTTGATAACCTTATTATTTATTTCTTATAAATGGATAATATTTATGCATGTAGTAAAGATTATGATCTTTAATTTGTATAGTATGGTTTTAAAATTTTATCCTCATGTAATCATACACTTATGTTCATATTATTCTTATGTATCTCCCTTTTTTACCCTTACCAAGCACCTGATATCACCTGTTTATTATGCTTTATTTCCCCATGTTATGAAGAAAGGTTCTACATATGGTATGTTCTAGAAGAGTACTAAATGGAATGATCTTTATAGGATATATTTAAGATATTTCACTAAATTATAATATCATTTACCTAGCCTAAAAATTCAAAAAAACTATTATATTCCTAAGGTGTGTGTTTTTGAAATGCTTTGAAAATTCATATGAAAATATGTAATATATATTTATGAAAATATTGGGATATTATAGATGGTAGAAGAGGAAATGTTTATTTAACCATTGGAATCTAGGATGATAAAACATTATTGATATCCCTATGGATATTTTTATTTATATTTTTATGGATGTATCTAATGATAGTCCAAATGATGAATCAATGTACAAGAAAATTTATTATAATTTTGGTAAAGGATATAGAAAGCAGTTTCCAAGAAATTACATACATATATTGACACCAAAGTGGATTTATCTCAAACAAAGTTTTACCTAGGGGTAATAACTCCAAATAGGGTATATTTATATGTACTCAATCATCACATAATGCATGAAAATAAGCCTTTCTGCACATCGGGTTTGACACTCCTGATGGGTACACTTTGGAAATTTGAAAAATCATCATAGGCCATTATAAAAGATATACATAGATTATGACTATAAATGAAATTTTATAAATATATGGTTCTATATATTAAAAAAAGTTTTCATTATTTCAAAACCCTATAAGTTATTTTTTTCGGAATATGTGGTTTTCAACTAGGATTATCATTTATAACACTATGTTTTTTGGTTTTAGTAAATCAAGGGAACCAGAAGGATAAGTTATAAGAATGAATGTGTTGGAAAATTTGTTAATGAGAAACTTAATTGGTTAATGACTATAAAGGAAAATATTTTTAGTATACTTAATCATATATAGTGATATATGATTAACAATTTGAACTTTAGTGGTATTCCCATCACATCGAATAAGATAAAGATGGACATTTATGAATGAACATGTGGTAATGGACATAGAGGAAAGAATATTCTACTTTCTATATGTAAAGAATGTGGGAAGAGAAACCAGGAGGAATATATCAAATGAAGGGTAAGATGTTATTTGTGTGGAAAAAATGTCATAAAGTGATAAATTGTCTATGAGTTCAATGTATTATGTGTTGGGAATAAGGGAATTATCTAAATCTATTCTATGTCCTAAGAATAACATTCTAGATGAAGGCAGGAACTGTTCCATGTCAATCATTGAAGTGAGATGATTAAACTTATTTTTTATTGTAATTAAAGAAATACTTTATATGAATAATTAAATATATAATTATTATTCTATCTAATTTTTTCATCAACTAAATGCAAGAATATTTTTAATAGTACTAATGAACTAGAAAAAAAAATTAGTAGAAAGGTAAAATTTTATGGAAGACACATGATTAAAGGAAGAAAACCCTTATTATATTCCAATGGTTTAGAAAATGGTGTTTAGTTTATATAAATAGATGATTGATATGGTTAAAGTAAATTGGTTAACATTTATTAACTCATAACTCTTAAATGATTTATTGATAATGTAGTTTATGTTATCATTAATGGAGTTTGAATATTTATTAGATACATAGAATATATTCAATAATTTTAGATTTTATTCAATGAATGAGGAATCATGCATGTTTTCATTTAGGTTTTATAGTAATTTGGGTTATTACCATGTATCAAGAGAATACATGATGAAGGTATTCACATATTTATTATGTGAAAATAAAGAGATACCTTATGATATAAGGGGGATTAATTTTGTGATGATTTTAAGAAATTTTGTGACCTTATTTATAAAGATATAACTTTGGTAGGGTTATTTGGTTAACCATTTATTGAATGGTATAATTTGAACATTCATTGATATTTTAGTGATTAGTGTATTACTTCATAGATGACGATTTATCCATATTGTATAACTGGTGTTAAACTATTTTCTTAACTATATATAGAATGAATGACTTATCATTATTTTATGTATTTTATTTAGTGATTCAATCATGGAAAAAATTAAACTCTTGGAGTAAGATATGAGATGGAAATTTATTGAGGCCCAACCAAATGATGAAATTATGCCAATGAAATGGAAAGATATTAAGTAACTATATTTTCAAATATTTTCAGTCTAAATAGAAACAGATTTTCCCAAAATTAGAAAAATGATATTGAAATAAAAATACATCATGTCATCATCATTTTTGATGATATCAGTTTCATTTTTTATGCTAAATTTTTATTACATTTTGGTTATTAACATTTTCTAACTATGTTCTCTATCACTATCCATTAATATTTAGGTGCTAGTTTTCTTCTTTATGTCCATGTTTTCACTTCCCAACTATTTTCCCTTATTTGGAAACCAAGTATGAGTTATTCTAGATGACATTCACACATCTTTTTCTCTATTTCAAGAGGAACATTATTTACAATTTTTACTATGTGGGTTTATATGGTTAAATTATTTAATTAATAAACCTTTGATCAATGAGACAAATTTTGAAGGAGAAATTCTTTTTAAGGGGGTAGAATGTAACACCCTAAGATTTTGTGAAATATTTTTTTAAAATTAATTTAATATTTTTGATATTTTTTTAACATGAAACACCATTTTTAGATTATATCCAATAAAACAATGTTTATATCACATTACATGAAACAATGAGTCTAGCTTGCGTTACACAGAACACCAAGTGAACATGCATTACATGCAACACCGAGTTTAAATGAAACATGAAATGTTATTAAAATATAATTATATTATAGTTATTACATAACCATTGGAATGGTGGGTATGATTGGGATTAATAAATTATGAAAATATATGGATTATACATGTATATGAAATGAATTCATTGGTGACCAATTAATTAAAAATGACAATAATAACTACTTGAAAACAAAGGAAATATTTTTTTTGAAAAAATATTTCTATGAAAGCCAATTTTAGTGAACTATTTTAATTTAATAGGTATAGAATATATTCAACCAACTGTTAAAAATTAATCACAATTTTTTCCACAAAATAGATAAGAATAAATCCAAATTTACACTTAAAAATATTTTTTTCTAAAAATAGTATTTTTACCTTTTTGTGAAATTATTTTTAAACATAACTTTTAAAAATTTTATAAAATACATTTTAAAAAATAATTTTTATTTTTTAAATCATCATATCAATATTATCTTAGGGTAATTTTTTGATATGTTTCTAAAATATCATTTTCTTGATGAATGATAAAAAATACTGAATTTTAATTAAAAACAACATTTTCATTTAAATTATTTATAATGTTGAATTATATTTTAAATTATTTTTAAATTATCCTTAGTTAAATATTATATCTATTAACTCAATTTAGGTCATTGGAATCATTTTCACATGGAATTTTGATATAAAAACCTTGTAAACTTTTGATTTTTCTCTTTGAAAACCCACTTTCTCATTGCATCTCTAGGATTAATATTAAATTAAATTTTTTCACAAATATGAATTGAATTTGGGAAAGTATATTACATATTTTGAAATAGAATTATCCATACAAAATGATAATTTAAACTTAAATTTTTATTAAAATTAAAACTAAAAATAATAAAAAATATTTATAGAGGTAATAATAAAAATGATTTTATCGGGGGTTAAACTAAAATGATAAGGGTTAAAATGACCAAAAAACATTTTTAAAACATTTTTTATTGAAATAAATTGACCCTATCATGTCTAATTATAAATAATAATCTAGTATGGATCATCGAATAATGATAAAACATGGTTATACATTTTTATTTTTAAAATATTACAAGTGTTCCCCTCAATGCACTTATAAAAGGACACCCCTCTCCTTTATTCTACACACATCAAAAAACATAATTTTTTCAGAAAATAGTAACCCAAATAATTTAACAAATTCACTAAAATATTATAATATTATTTATTTTTAGAATAAATCCATCCTAGTAATTAATTTTTTGCAAACATAAGTAGGATACCTAAATAAGAGGTAATGTTCTTCAATGAGCGTTTTAATTTTATTTCATCTTACACTTCCTTAGATTCTAATTAATCCATGATGATATAAAAAATTAGTATCATACATATAATTATATATTTTAATGTTTTGTTCATGACCTAAAACCATCCTGAATTAAATCATTTGGGGTACGATATCATCATTCATGTATACAGTGGACTACCGCCTCACGAACCAATTTCATCTGTTTTTTCCATCACCACTTCTCATAGTTAGGTATAATGATTAATATAATGTATGTATATATAATATTTATAAAATTATAATACCTATGGATTAATTATATCATATATACCATTTTTTTACTTTCCATTCCATTAGGGATATGATAACCTTGCTCGTGTATACGACAGGCTATCACCTCATGAAGCTATGTGATTTGTTTTCACTAAAAAATTACATGGTAAATAATTAATATAAATTTAATTAATATATGTGATATACATGAAATAATTATGATATTAATGAAATATTTATAATTAGATAAATATAATATATCATTTTATTTCTAACAATTTTAATAACTGAAGGATGATAATGTCATTCATGTACATGTGGACTATCGCCTTCATGGAGTGACCTGACTCTCAATTTTCATCACCACACCACATTGATGATATTTATAAGTATATGTAATGAAATAATATTTTATTTATTATATCATTTTAATTACGGAAATATAAAATACTACATACCACCTTTCCATAATTGTCATTCAAAAAAGGAAATGTTACTCAAGCGTAAGCATGGTGTACTATCTCCATGATCATTACGTACATAATTACTGAAAAAAATAATTCATGATTGGTATTAAAAGTATAAATGATGTATAAATATGATAATAATTTTATGAATATTATTCTAGTGATGATGGAACTATCACCAACATAATAAGACCGAAAATAAAAAATCAAAACATTTATGAAAAATAAAGTGTCTTTTACCTAAAACATGGTTTTAACAAGGAATTGGTAATAAACAGGAAATGAATGGTTATAATTAAATAAAATATAGTATAATTATGGTTTTATTGTCACGAACCGCCCCCCGGGGCCCGTATCTTGACTACCCCAAGCTCGCCTTCCATAGGCCAGTGGCTGGTGACTAGCACCAAAGACGTAAATCCCTAATACTGGGAAGGCATTGCCTTTATAAAATGAAAACACACACAACCAGAGTACAAGAAGAAGAAAACACTAAGTAAAAACTGAATATCAAGTATACTGAAAGTAAAGGGGTCCAGAATACAAGCCCAACTGTAAAGTACAAAGTAAGTAAAAACAGGTACAACTAAAAGACAAACAGTTGGAAGGTGACTAGCAGCTCTTGGATCATCTACCACAGATCCTACCTGGAGGGTAGGTACAGAAAACCTCCTCAGTGCTCCATGCCCATTCGTCTCCTCCGGGTACCCTCTCAACGTGAGGTTCACCACTGGGTACCGTCCAGTCCTGGCTCACTCTCGGCCTCTGTCAGTGCTGTCCGTCGTCTGCATCCAACACAACGGGGTGTGGGAATAACCCATGTAGGGGTGAGTATAATGATACTCAGTAGGGACCCCGATACTCTCAAGTTCTAAAAAAATCCAACAAGGATAAAACACAATGTATGAAATCAATGGTTAACCATTACTTAGGTATATGCCCATACATATACCTAAGTTATCAAGTAACCCATCTCAATCATGAGGAAAACACAAAGGTCATTGACTCAGCTCAAACCAGGATTTTCATTCACGATGTCGAAACCCCATATGCTGGAGAAATCCTCCTCTGTCGAGTAAAGTGGGCCTGTCGCTACAACCAAGAAATTCCCACTAACCTTGGACTGCTGAAGTACTCCACCTGTCGAGTACTGTGGGCCTGATACTACAACCAAGCGCTTCCCACCATGGGTCTTCCGCTACAACCAAGCGCTCCCCCTCATAGCCTATAGAGGTACTCCTTCTATCGAGTAACGCGGGTCTACCGCTACAACCTAGCGCTCCTTCGCCGTGGGTCTATTGCTACAACCAAGCGTTCCCCACTGGGCCATCCAAATCACTCAGAGTTGATCGGTCAGCAGTTGTCAAGTCTCAGCCAGCTACTAGGTCTCTGCAATCTGCTCGTTCGTCACCGGGAGGGTCTGATCCACGTGCCACAAGCCAATAATCCAAGTTTCACTAAGTCTCACGTTGAAGTATTTCAAAGGACCGCCTCGTCATGGGGGTCTCAACACAACAGACGGCGCGTCAATAAGACGCTCGGTCTGTGAGTTATTAGCATTTTAGTCCCAAGGGCTTGGATGGTTTTGTGTACGAACCAACCCGACCGTAACTCAACTATACCCTGAACTCCCATGGGGTGTACTCAAGGGACTGTTTCTCAACGAGATTACCAATGCCGCTGACGGTTCGTCAAATAGACGTCCGGTCTAAGAGATACTGGCTTTTCCGTTCCAGGGGTCCGGTTCGATTTACGCTCGATCCAAACCCAGTTGTTTTCTAAAGTCACCAAAAACTCACTAAGAGTATCGCAAAAGGACTGCCTCATCACGAGGATCGCAGTGCTGCAGACGACACGTCGATCAGACGCGTGGTCTTAGAGTTATTCTTATTTAAGTGAAACGGGCCCGACTCGTCAAGACCAATGGGCTGGCGGGTTGGCCCGACTCTGTTCGGTGGGTCCCACCTAGTTGAGGGTTGGCCCAGTCCGGTGGAGCGCAGCTCGGCCCGGAGGGGCGCGGCCCAACCCGGCCCGGCTCGGCGACGTGCTGTCGGGCCCGGTGGGGCGCAGCCGAGACCAGTGTGGCGTGACCCGGCTTGGCGGGGCGCGGCCCGACCTGGTGTGGTGCGACCCGCCCCGCAACCGGCCACGGCTCGACCCGACTAGCCGAGTGGTGCGACAGGGGGGGGGGGGGGTTCCCGAATAAGCGGCGCCGGGCGGCGCCGCCCCTTCTGCCCGGCCATCCAAACCTGGCTGGTCTTTCTTGGGGCGAGCAGCCCGCACAGCAGGCCGCTGTCCTCCCACGCGGCACCTGCGGGTGCCGTGGCTTCTTCAACCCAGCCGGCAGGCGGCCGACCGGTTTGCCCGCCGAAGCGTCCCGCAGAGCACGGGCCACGGTTCTTCCCGCCCGACCGACTTTAGCCGACCGATTCTTCTTCGGCGAGCGGCCCGCGGTTGCGGGCCGCGGTCTCCCTTTCGTGTGGAACGTGGTGCCGCGGTCCTTTTCGAGCCGGCGCAGGACCGCCTTTGCCATCGCCGCCTTCTGTTGTTGCTGCCCCAGATTTCCGCCAACTCCGGTCGCTGCCACCTCTTCCAACACTGTCTCCATCATGAATAAAAACAAGTAAAAACGGAGGGTCGTCGGGCCGTGTTCGTTCGGCCTGCGCCCTCCACGTAAGGCGGTAACAAATGACCATAAATTATTACTTTCATTCAACAAGAATGAGGGTATAATTTATTCAATTAAAATTATATAAACCACCTACCTCTTAATTGACATCGCACATCGATGAGCTGCGGAAGACGAGCGTCGCGGTAGTCGGGCGTCGCAAAAAATGGTGTCGTGGAGAATGGTGTCGTCCCATCAACATTGGAGGAAGAGTCATTGTCGTGACACGGGAAAAGAATCCGAAGATGACATAGATTCCTTGACGTCGGGGTGCATCCAAGGAGGAAGCGTCGTTGGAGAAATCCCTCGCGCTCTTCGCGTTCTTCATCAGAGATGTTCTTCGTTGAGAGAGGAACACTTCCTTCTAAATCCTCTCAAGTCCCAACAAAACAAGTTTATTACAACCCCATGAAATAAAGGAAAATCCTTATTTTAATGTTGGAAAAACAATTTCAAATTCATTTAAAAAGTTAAGCCAATTAATTAATAAATTAAGTTGGCATAATTTAAGGAAGGGAGGTGGAAAGGCTCCACCTTAATGAGGGGAGGTGTCAAATTAATTAAGCGAAGTGTTAATGGGGGAGTTGAGGGGAGGTGAAAGGGTTTAGGTTCGTGTGGGCCCCACCACACTAAATCCTATCATGGGAGGTTATGTGGGGTGTGGGACCCACCCCTAACTTCCACTTGGAGGAAATAACCACCTCTTAAAATAAAATCGTGTATCACCACAATTTTATTTAATTTAAGATAAATCCCTAAATTATAACTTTCAACCCGCATAAAACGCAACTGCGGTAAATGTCCCCTTAAGAGAATACCAGTGCTGCGAGTCCATCGGTGTCCTCAGATTTCAATTCTGAGCATCGATTCAAAAGATAGAAAAACCTGCATGTACGTTTATTGAACGTACCCGAACAAAACTTCAGAAATTGATTCCGGGCACACTGGGCCTCAAAATCAGGCGCCGTCAGAAACTACAGACTCGTAAAATTCCAAATAATTATGAAAAAAAATTATCCTTGAAATTTATGGGTCTTTACATTACCCCCACCTTGGGTATTTACATCCCCGTAAAGCTACAACACACACTAGGGGAACAAATGGGGTACTAGGCTCGCATCCGAGCCTCCCGCTCCCAAGTGCTCTCCTGGAGTTTTCCATGCTGCCAATGAATGTGCATTAGAGGAATCGACCGTCCATGTAGGATCCGCTCTTGTTGATCCTCGATCTCTACTGGGACCTCCTTGAATGTCTCCCCTTCATCGATGTCCAGCTCCCCATGGTCGATGATGTGGGACGAGTCATGCACGTATCTCCTCAGCTGAGATATGTGGAAGATGTTGTGCACCCGGTGTAACAGAGGTAGAAGGGACAGGCGGTAATCCACCTCGCCTACTCTGATGAGGACCTGGAAAGGTCCGATGAATCATGGGGATAACTTGCCGCCCTGGCCAATTCTCTGTAGACCCCGTCGAGGTGAGACCCGTAAGAAAACGTGGTCGCCATCCTCAAATTCCAGTGGTCTTCATCTTCTATCAGCATAGGAATTCTGTCTGCTTTGTGTAGTCTTCATCCGTTCCTGGATGATCTGCACCTTCTCCGTCATAGCCTGAACCATCTATGGTCCTACAAGAGCTGACACCCTACCTTCTAAAAACCCATTAGGTGTCTGGCCTGAGGATATCCGAGAACGTCGCGTCTCACTGTCAACGTCTCCACACTGCGCCTCCCTGACTTGATGAAGAAGTGGGGAAGTGACTGTAAAGCGTTCAATCAACGAAATATGGGTGAGACTAGCCAATTTAAAAGATCTCGTCTACACCCTTATTTGCCTACGATTTACAAGAGATTCTATGATTTATCCTCTGCTGAAAAGTGAAATCCAGTCTCATCCCCTGGATGAACCACGTCCTTTGCCTAATACAGTCAATCCTGACATGAATGGTACAAATTCATGTCATGGACAATGTCTTAAGGCCTCAACGCTACTACCAAGAGATCCAACCGTTACTCTCACCTCAAAGGGTTGAGTCACACTATCGGCATCAGTGTGTGGTCACTAGGAATCCTCCAGTAGGAATCTCGAAAGTGAGGGTCAATTCAATAGTTATAACCGGAACCACTTAGTATTAACCACACAAAAAGGAAGGAAAGAAAACGTCATAAGGAAAAGTGTCTTTTATTACTGCAGATCGAAGTACGAAGACACAAATCAACCACAACAATGACATTAATGAAGCTAGAAGCACCAAGAACAAAGGCCTCCATGCCTGGAACTAGTCCCGCTCCTGTCCACCTGCTTCCGGAGCTCCATAGTCGTATGCTTCAGCTGTCTAAAGTTGTGCTCTCCCATTTCCACCCATTCCCTATGGTCGGGGTGGACCTCCTGGTGGTGGTGGTGGCAACACCTCTAAGCGTCATCCACCACCAGCTGCACGACCAGCTCCTCTACCTCGATCTCCTTCTCCTTGCGGTCCGCCTCAATCAAACCTCTACCTCTGCCTGGGAGGTCCCTCATCTATCTGCTGATCGTCTGTATGGTGGTTCGGACAGTCACGTGCCATGTGATCAATCCCACAACAGAAGTAACAAATTCCGCTCCTAGTAAGTCGTTCTCCACACCGGGTGCCTCGCACACACGATCCTGAGTCATGTGGTCGACCACCTGTGGGTCTGGTCCTCTTAGACCTATGCGCCATCTGTCTACTGCCAGCTATAGAATACTCCATTGCATGTCGACTAGTGGTGGGTCTCACTGCTGGAGACTACTCAACAAGGAAACTCTCCACTAGGAGGGCTCGCTCCAACACCCTCTTCTGCATCGGGATGCTGTGGGAGATAACTGAAGCTCTAATCTCTCGCTTGAGTCCCTGCTCAAAGGTTCGGGCCCTAAAGAACGAGTCCCGTACCATATCAGTGGAGTAGCGCGAGAGGTCAGTGAACCTCGATGAGTACTGAGCTACACTCATGCTACCCTGCTTCAGATGAAGTAGCTTCTGTATCTGCACTGCTCGAAGGGTGGCTGGGACAAACTCCGCACGAAACAGGATCTCGAAGTCTGCCCAGAGAAGTGTCACCTCATCGTGGACCTGAAGCTTTAGGCTCCACCATCGGCCTGCTACTGCCTAAAGGAGTCCGATAACAAGGATCACCATGTAGTCTTCTGGTGTCCCTACTAGCCTAAAAACTCTCACCACATCCTCCATCCAATCCTCAGCCTCCTGTGGGTCCATCTCTCCCTAGAAGCTGGGTGGCCTCTGGAGATGGAACTCATGCAACACGCTCAAGCAGTGTACATCTTCTGCTGCTGGGGCTGGTGGAATTGGTGGACCAATGGGGGGTAGTACCACTGGTACCTCCGCTGGTGCCTCAACTGGAAGAGGGCCCTGTAATAAGGCCTTGTCGCTCAATGGGCTGTCAGTACGCACAACTCTCGGGGCTCTAATTGGTCGTCTGCGGGGAGACATCTTGAAAGAAAAGATGCGACCCGGTCAGAAGACTATACCTGGTGAGCTGACCTGGTTTGAGCTGACTTAAAAAAACTTTTTAAAAACACACACGCAATCAGTGTTTTCATGCACTATGTCAGAAGTCAGAAGTTAGTGTCCTGGTGTATGGATATGTCGGCCGCCCGCACCAACACTGGACTCCCTGAACTGAAAACCACACTTAGTACCCTTAACACTATTGCTTCACAAAAAAGAAATATCTGATTCATAAGTTTTGCGGTAGAACCGACTCCTTTGATAACAATTTGTCATGAACCGTCCCCCGGGGACCGGATCGTGACTACCCCAAGCCTACCTTCCATAGGCCAGGGGCTGACGACTAGCACCAAAGTAGTAAATCCTTAATACTGGGAAGGCATTAACTTTATAAAATGAAAACACACACAACCAGAGTACAAGTGGAAGCAAAAACTAAGTAAAAACTGAATATCAAGTATACTGAAAGTAAAGGGGGGCCAGAATACAATCCCAACTATAAAGTACAAAGGAAGGACAAACAGGTACAACTAAAAGACAAATAGCTGGAAGGTGACTAGCAGCTCATGGATCGTCCACCACAGATCCTACGTGAAGGCTAGGTACAGAAAGCCTCCTCAGTGCTCCACGCCTGTCCGTCTCCTCCGGGTACCGTCTCGTCGTGAGGTCCACCTCTGAGTATCATCCTGTCCTGGATCACTCTCATCCTCTGTCAGTGCTGTCCGTCGTTTGCATCCAACACAACGAGGTGCAGGTATAGCCCATGTAGGGGTGAGTATAATGATACTCAGTAGGGACCCCGAGACCCTCAAGGTCTCACAAAATTCAACAAGGATAAACCAAAAAGTATGAAATCAACGGTTAACCATTACTTAGGTATATGAACATACATATACCTAAGTTATTAAGTAAACCATCTCAATCATGAGGAAAACACAAAGGTCATTGACTTAGCTCAAACCAGGATTTTAATTCACGATGTCGAAACCATGACTGCTGGAGAACTCCTCCTCTGTCGAGTACAGTGGGCCTGTCGCTACAACCAACCGCTTCCCACTAACCTTGGACTGCTGAAGTACTCCACCAGTCGAGTACTGTGGGCCTGCTGCTACAACCAAACGCTTCCCACCATGGGTCTGCCGCTACAACCAAATGCTCCCCCTCATAGCCTATAGAGGTACTCCTTCTGTCGAGTACCACTGGTCTGCCGCTACAACCTAGTGCTCCTTCACCGCGGGTCTGCTGCTACAACCAAGCGCTCCCCATTAGGCTATCTAAATCAATCCGAGTCGATCAGTCAGCAGTCGTCAAGTCTCAGCCAGCTACTACGTCTCTACAATCTGCTCGCTCATCACCGGGAGGGTCTGCTCCAAGTTCCACAAGTCGGTACTCCAAGTGTCACGAATTCTCACGTTGAATTATCTCAAAGTACCGCCTCATCATAGGGGTCTCAACACAATAGATGGTGCGTCAATCAGACGTCTGGTCGGTGAGTTATTAGCATTTTAGTCCCGGGGGCCCGGTTGGTTTCGAGTACGAACCAACCCGACCGAAAATCAAATATACCCCGAACTCCCATGGGGTGCACTCAAGGGACCGTTTCTCAACGAGATTACCAATGCCGCTGATGGTTCGTTAAACGGACGTCCGGTCTGAGAGATACTGACTTTTCCGTTCCAGGGGCCCGGTTGGATTTACGCTCGATCCAAACCCGGCCATTTTCTAAAGTCATCCAAAAATCACTAAGAGTACCGAAAAAGGACGACCTTTTCGTGAGGATCCTAGTTCCATAGACGGCGTGTCGATCAGACGTGTGGTCTTGAAGTTATTCCCGTTTAAGTGAAACAGGCCCGACCCGTCAAGCCCAGTGGGCTGGCGGGTCGACCCGACCCGGTTCGGCAGGTTTGACCTGGCTGAGGGTCGGCCTGGCCCGGTGGAGCTTAGCCTGGCCCAGCCCGGTGGGCCGCGGATTGGCCCGGCAGGCCGAGTGGTGCGGGGGGGGGGGGGGGGGGGGGGTTCCCGAACCGGCGGCGCCGCCCCTTCTGCCCGGCCGGCCAAAGCCCGCCGATCTTTCCCAGCGTGAGTGGCTCGCATAGCGGGCCGCTGTCCTCCCGCGCGGTACCTACGAGTGCCACGTCTTCTTCAACCCCGCCGATTGGCGGTTGGCTAGTTCGCCCGCCGAAGCGGCCCATGGAGCGTGGGCCATGGTTCTTTCTGCCCGGCCGGCTTTAGCCAGCCGATTCTTCTTCCGCCGTGGGGCCCGCGGTTGCGGGCCGCGATCTCCCTTCTGCGCGGAACCCGGTTCCAGGGTCCTTTTCGGGCCGGCGTGCGACCGTCATTTCCAGCGCTGCCTTCGGTTGTTGCCTCCCCCGATCGCCGCCAAATCCGGTCGCCGCTACGTCTTCCAACACCGTCTCCATCATGAATAAAAACAAGCAACAACGGAGGGTCATCGGGCCGTGTTCGTTCGGCCCACGCCCTCCACGTAAGGTGGTAACAAATGGTCATAAACGATTATTTTCATTCAACAAGAATTAAGGTATAATTTATTCAATTCAAATTATACAAACCCCCTACCTCGTAATTGACGCTGCACATGGACGAGCCGCGAAAGACGAGCATCGCGGTAGTCGGGCTTCACGAAAAACAACGTCATGGAGAATGATGTCGTCCCGTCAATGTTGGAAGAAGAGTCATTGTCATGACGTGGGAAGAGAATTAGAAGAAAACATATATTCCTTGACGTCGGGGTGCATCGAAGGAGGAAGCGTCGTTGGAGAAATCCCTCACGTTCTTCGCGTTCTTCGTCGGAGATGTTCTTCGTTGAGAGAGGAACACTTCCTTCTAAATCCTCTCAAGTCCCAACAAAACAAGTTTATGCCAACCACATGAAATAAAGGAAAATCATTATTTTAATGTTGGAAAAACAATTTAAAATTCATTTAAAAAGTTAATCCAATTAACTAATAAATTAAGTTGGCATAATTTAAGTAAGGGAGGTGGAAAGGCTCCACCTTAATGAGGGGAGATGTCAAATTAATTAAGCGGGGTGTTAATGGGGAGTTTAAGGGAGTTAAGGGGAGGTGAAAGGGTTTGGGTTCGTGTGGGACCCACCACACTAAATATTCTCATGGGAGGTTATGTGGGGTGTGGCCCCCACCCCTAACTTCCTCTTGAGGAAATAACCACCTCTTAAAATAAAATTGTATATCACCACAATTTTATTTAATTTAAGATAAATCCCCAAATTATAACTTTCAACCCGCATAAAACGAAACTGTGGTAAAGATACTCTTAAGAGAATACCGGTGTTGCGAGTCCATCGGTGTCCTCAGGTTTCAATTTCGAGCACCGGTTCAAAAGATAGAAAAACCCGCACATACGTTTACTGAACGTACGCGAACAAAACCTCAGAAATTGATTCCGGGCACACCGGGCCTCGGAATCAGGCGCCGTTAGAAACTGCGGACTCATAAAATTCCAAAGAATTACAAAAAAAAATTCTCCTTGAAATTTCTGGGTCTTTACATTTATAATAAATTTATAATAATATTATATTTATTATACTGGTTCTTCGAACATGTATGAAGGAATTCAAGTTTTATGGTAAGAGATTTCTAGTCTCTTAATTATTTCTGCGAGACATAAGAAAATTCACCACTCATTTCATTTTTGTGGTGTATAAAAAACCATTTTTCATGTTATATAATTATTATCCTTATTTTTATGATATTTAATGGTTCATTTTATGTTATTATTTTCTAGGTAAAACAATAAAAAAGAGTACTAAATCAGTAATGGATTTCTATATCACTTTTATTTTTTGTGTGATAGAAGACATATTCACCATGATTTTAATTTATTTTGTGTATATACCATAAAATAATGTATTTTATTAATAATAAAAATAAAATTATGGGTAATTACATATCCATTTGAGGATATCTCATTCTTAGGCTTTACATTAAAAAAGTTACCAGAGTGGTAAATGATTTATGTCTCAATTTACTTTCCTTGACACATATGTTTTGTTATGAAAATCTAATTTTTATGAGGTTTATTTACAACCCCATCAAAATTAAATTTCATGAAATTATTTATTCTCATTTTTTTCATTTCATGTTATTATTTCACAGGGATTATTAAAAAAAAGTTACCAATGTGGGAAGAGTTTTACGTTACAGTCTCATCATTTATCAAGATTGTTTATTATTAAGTATTAAATATTGAGATATCATGATCAAACTATCAATAATTATAATTAATTTTATTCTCTTTTCTTTATTCATGATATTTTCATGTAATATTACCACTTCCCTCCTCTTTAGTGCTTAAAATAATAGAAAATATGATTTTAAGAAAAAACTTCTTTATTTATCAATTTAGATGAAAAACCTTTTTCTTCTAATACCATATTTTATAAATATTCATTAAAAAATGTTGTTAATAATATTCTAATGATTTATTAAAGTATTTTTTTAAAATTTATTAATGTTAAAAAAAAGTTTTAAAGGAATATTTTTGGCCATTTTTAAA
This sequence comes from Viscum album, assembly GCA_963277665.1. Lineage (NCBI taxonomy): Eukaryota > Viridiplantae > Streptophyta > Magnoliopsida > Santalales > Viscaceae > Viscum > Viscum album. The sequence goes on along the minus strand of OY728157.1, from coordinate 34,414,617 downwards.
ACAATTCCAAATAGGCATTTATCAAAAATGTGAAAGGAATAATTATTTTAAAATATAAAAAATGAAAAAAACTTCCCACCACCATGAAAGATAACATCATTAATGATTCCATTATATTATATCAATGTTATTTTCATTGAAAAATATTTCCAAAATATTTTTTCAATTTTTGTTTTTAAAATGTGATTTTCAAAGAAATTTGTTTTCCACAAGAAATGTTCAAAGTGATCTTTCAAATTAATTCTTCACTAAGATGACATTATTTGATGCAAATTATTAATTTATTTGTATATTAACACTACTGGAATTTGGGTTTTTCCTAATGGCAGTATACGAACGGTTCAATTAAACCGTTGGTATACTCAGCCTTTGCCAACAATTTACTGAAACCGTTGGCAAAGGGCATTCCAGTGACCCATTTCCCAACGGTTCTATAGAACCGTTGGGAAACAGGTGCTAAACTTATCCCTTTCCCAACGGTTTATTGAAACCGTTGGGAAAGGTTGCCTTTGCCAATGGTTTTTACAAACCATTGGCAAAGGTTTTGCTCAAATAGCAACCCCAATCTGCTCTCCCTCATTCGAGACAGAGCCCTAATTATCCTCCGCTCCCGTGCTCTCGCGAACCCCCCATCCGAACATCATTGACCCCCGTCCGAATAGGTATACCCCCCATCCGAACAGGTAAAAATTGATCTCAATCAAGTTTTTGTAGTTATTTTAATGAATTGATTTTTCCATTAATTAAAACATAAACACTATGGTTCCATTTTTATAGAATCTTACATGCCAATGGTGGACAATTTTATAATGCATATAGATTCTATTATTTTTAGATTTCTTCTCTTATGGATATGTGTTGGTTTTCCACGTGGAATGCCTTGACTATCTACTTAGCATGATAGAGGGTTTCTTTTGGAAATTTCCAATGGAAATTACATGATCCTATAAACATTTTGATGAATTTTCCTAACCTAGATGGATTGTCTGATGTTTCTCTAATGATCAAGGAAGGAATGTTTGGAGGACATCACAAGTCCTGACTGGTTGATCCTAGAAGCAATTTCATGATAATGGATGTAATGCCTATAGGGAATCTCTTGATTTTGGTGATCTTCTCCATTTTCATCAAAAGACATGTTTGACACACTGGGAGGGAAACTCTAGAGTCAGTGTGACATGTCTTGAAGGGTGATTTATGTCCATAGTGACATGATTTGAGGACATCACATGACCTAGTTGGTGTGCCTGGAGGGTGTTAAGGGAGCCATCTAACATTCCTGACATTTAATATGAGATTGAGATAATATGTATTGATTCCCCTATATAGAAGGAGATACATATCTATTGGAAAACATGTAGTCTGTATGGTGAGAATTAAAGGCTTTTCATTACAAGGGTGGCATATTCATAGGTACCATCTGATTTTATTTGACATGTCAAGGGGACATCAAATGATCAAAATAGGTTTCTAATGGAATGTATTGTGAACAGGATGAAATTTCCTAGTGCAATAAAATTTCATAGGTGATGCATGTTATGAACATTAGGGTCAACATATATTTCCTTCACCTTATTCTCCCATATTTTAGTATTTCATCCATCCTTTTATCCCAAATTCCATAGATTTATACATTATTTTATTATATTATGTCTCAAATTATCTAAAATATGTGTTTGATGTTCTTCACGTGACCTATCATAATTCCTTCTCATAATCTATAGTGATCATGGGAAGATCCCATGCATGATTCATGATCACTCAAATTATTCTGCAGATCATACATAATGGAAGCCTTACAGGATGTGAGATGATTATATCTATGAAATCTACTCAGGTACCTGGTGAGGAAGTGAATATTAATTCAAAAAGGTAAATCTCATATGAGGATACCCTACTAATATGGTTATGGGATGAGGCATTCTCTTATGTGATAACACATTAAGTTCTTGTTGGTTTTACATTTTTTCAATAACACATTAGTATGTTTTTTTCACATGTGTAGTTGATACCATGATTATTTTCTTCCTTTATCGTTTACTTAAATGTATTTTCTATTAAAGTTCAATCCTATTGAATTGTTTATGACAAAATGACTTATATGAATTCTTTTTACAGAATGGATAGAAGTTGGATGTATGAAACCGATCGTATCTCAAGCGATTTTCAAAACAATTTGGAGAGCTTTATAGATTTTGCATTTCACAATGCTTCAGACAGTGGTCGCATACACTGCCCATGTTCCAATTGTGTTGGTAGACCTTGGTTGAGTCGTGAAGAAGTCAGCTACCACATAACCAAAAATGGTTTTCAAGCCAACTACTTTGTGTGGTATCACAATGGGGAGAAAATGAAATCTCAAATTGGTGATGATCAAAATGAAAGGACTGGAATAGAGAATTTGTTAGATGATCGGTTTCCATTTATTCGTCATCATGAAAAAGAAAGGATTTCGACTCAAGAAGATGTCGATATGAGGACAACTGATGCATCTAGTGAAAATGATGATATTGATAGGGTGAAAAAATTGAATGATGCTGCCACGACTCCAGTATATCGACAATGCGATAAAATGAAAAAGCTGGAATTTTTAATCCGATTGTTTCATGGAAAAACTATGTATGGGATTTCTAATACAGCAATCAATTACATTCTTACCCTCTTGAAGGATTTACTTCCAGATGATGTAGATATTCCCTCAAACCACTATATGGCATGGAAGTTAGTTGAAGAACTTGGATTTTCAAGAAACAAAATTCATGCTTGCCCGAAAGATTTCAGTTTATTCTGGGAAGAAACCGCTGAACGAAATAAATGTATAAAATGTGGCACATCCCACTGGAAGTCAAAATCTGATGGAACACCATCCCGCGTTCCACAGAAAGTAATGTGGCACTTTCCATTGATCCCCAGACTCCAGAATCTTTTTATGTCTGATGACATATCAATAAAAATGAGATGGCATGATACCGAGAGAAAGAAGACTAATGATGAGTTAGTTCATCCTGCAGATGGATTTGCATGGCAGAGTTTTGATGCTCGACATCCTGATTTTGCAGCTGACGTGCGTAATGTGAGGCTGGGTCTTTCATGCGACAGTTTTAATCCGTTTGGGCAGATGCTTACTTCGCACAACACATGGCCAGTTTTTATACACATTTATAATCTTCCCCCATGGTTGTGTATGAAAAAATCTTTCAATTTCATGAGTATACTCATATCTGGTCCTTCTGATCCCGGCATTGATATTGATGTATACATGCAACCTTTAATAAAAGAGTTGAAACTTCTTTGGGATGTGGGTGTGCGCACATATGATGCATGTTCGAAAGACATATTTCAGATGCGTGTTCGCTTATGTGGACGATCAATGATTTTCTGGCTTATGCAATGATGTCTGGATGGAGCACGAATGAAAAACTGTCATGTCCAGTTTGTATAAAGAATACACGATCCAGAAGACTGAAACATCGTTGTAGTTTTAGTTTTATGGGACATCGACGATTTTTTCCAAAGGATCATCCATATAGAATGAATCGTCGAAGATTTGATAATACTATAGAGACCGATGATCCACCTCAGCGTATGTCTGGAACTGATGTGCTTAATGAATTGAAAGATTTCAGTTTTTCGTTCGGGAAGGGTCAAATGAAATCTGGAAAGAGAAAGAATGTTTCCACAGAAACCTGTTACAATTGGAGGAAGAGGAGTATCTTTTTTGATTTTCCTTATTGGTCAACCAATTTTCTACGTCATTGCTTAGACGTAATGCATATTGAAAAGAATATATGTGAAATGTTGCTTTCAGTTCTTCTAAATGTCAAGGGGAAGACAAAAGATGATTTACGATCTCGACGTGACTTGGTGGATTGGGGCATCAGACCAGAATTGCATCCTGTGCGTATCAGTGAAAATAAATGGAAACTTCTATGTGCTTCTTATGTGATGACACCTACTGAAAAAAAAAACAATTTCTGGAAGTATTAGAGACTATTAGAGTTCCTGATGGCTATTCAAGCAACATATCTAAACGGGTCAACAGAAGAGAGTTGAAGCTAAAATCTTTGAAGACTCACGATTATCACATTTTACTGCATGAGTTGCTTCCAATAGAAATCCTTCATCTTTTATCCAATAATGTAAGGGTGGGTGTTATTCGGTTGTGCCATTTGTTTAGATATCTTTGTGCTAAGAAGTTGTCCAAGTCTTTCTTGCAAAAAATGTTGACAGATGCCCCATTAATTTTGTGTGAGTTGGAGAAAATATTTCCCCCATCATTTTTCACATGCATGCTGCATCTGACTGTCCATATTCCAACTAAAGTACTTCTCGGAGGACCTGTTTCTTTTCGTTGGATGTATCCAACTGAAAGAAATATGTTCACATTAAAGTATTATGTTCGAAACAAGAATCATCCCGAAGGTTCTATCATGAGCGGTTACTTAGCTCAAGAATGTATGGATTTCTGTTCGATGTATTTGTCTGATCTTACTACAAGAATGAACAGACCAATGAGAAATGAAGAAGAACAATATGAGAAAATTGAACCCAGTTTTCCATCACTTCCTCAAACAGGAGGAATTCCTAGATCATATACATTGAAGACATTAAGCCATGAAGAGTGGGAGATGGCACATCGCACAGTTTTGTTCAACTGTGATTTGTTCGATGACTATATCAGGTAAAAAAATTGAATATGTATATCTTACATATATATCTGTTAAACTATTCATATTTTTTTATCTACAGGGAACATAAAACAATGATAAATAGGAAGCATCGTTCTTTATCTTTGAGAAGGAGAGAGACTTTGCATAGCAAAGAGTTTTCTGCTTGGTTAAAATTGAAGGTAAAAATATTACTGTTTAAATTAATTATTTCAATATTTACTTAAGTTTAACTGTCATTTATATTGCAGGTATTGAGTTTGTCTGCTGACTCTGTCTCTGAGATTATAAGAGCTTTGGCTTTTGGTCCTAATACCGTGGTTCGTGACTGTAAATCAATTGTTATCAATGGGTACAGATTTATTGTCACTGAACGAGCCAAAAACATGAGAACACAACATGATGGTATTATGGTTACTACCACAATAGATTGTTATGCCAGTGCATTAGATAGTAGACCGCGACTTGAAAATGTGGGTTATTATGGAGTCGTTGAGAAAATAATAATATTGGATTATTAATCTCATGGACGAGTCACAATGATGAAATGCCATTGGTTTGATTCGATGATGAGACATGGAACATTTATTGATGATTGTGGATTTCGAGTAATTAATATGACCCGCACTCTTGCTACCGAAGAACCATATGTGTTGGCATCAATGGCTAAAAAAGTTTTTTATGTCAAAGATCAACTTCAACCTGAATTTGGTGTCATAGTTGAAGTAATTCCAAGACATATTTTTGATGATGCTGATGATGGAATTGACACTGTCCCTATTGCCATTGGAACCAATCCATTTATTTCTTTTGATGACTCCAATAGCTCAATTGTCAGAGTTGATTGTGAACCTGAAGTTGTGGTTGGAAATATATAGAATCATTCATCCATGTTCTCAATTATTTTGGTTTACCTCGAGTTGGGTTGTTAAGGTTGGTAATATTCATATTTATTTAGTATTGATCACAAATATGTTTTAGCTGACTTGACCGTTATGTGAATTTTCAATGTTTATTGGTTGCTGTTTTATTTGAATTGCATTTTCTAATTTGGAATTGATCTGTATTTAAACCAAATCAAACAATATTTCTAACTTGGTGAACATTACAACTTGTATGTTTTATTAAATTCATTCAAGCTCTTCTAAAACAATTGATAGCTAAATTACCAATGAATCCCCTCATTCCATCATATATTTAGTTTTTTGGTTTACACATTAATTTCCTTTTTCTAATTAATTACATATTTGTTTTCAAATGCAGGAAATGCAGCCAATTGAAGAGAGACGAAGGAAAAAAATGGCGGAGAACAATCATCGGATGGAGGAGCTGGGCATTCCACCATTAGTTCCTACAGTGAGTACTTTATTTCAAATATATATATATATATATATATATATATTTATAGAATATATAATGTCATGTGATTAATTTTTTTGTAAAATTTTTTGTAGGATCCACCGTTACGTCGACAGTTATTCGACGAGGAGCCTAGTACTGGTCCTAGTACTCAGGCCGGTGGTACGAGGAGGGTTCGTACCAGAGGTGGACGTAGAGCTGCGCGTGCCCGACTAGACCCTGCCCCTCCCACTGACATTTCAGCCTTCCCACATTCTGATCCCGGTGTGTCGTTAGGGACACACGGGGTATTTAGGCCTCCCATGTTTTCGCTACCTTCTGCATCTTCTGCCCCATCATTTTCACATCCCATGATGATTCCAACTCCCCAGTCAGCATCAGGTCATACATCTGTTCCATCTTCTTTTATTTCTACTTCTGTCTCTCCGAGCTTTTATATTCCATCATCTTCGACTCCTATTCCACCAGAGGGTGTTCCATCAGGTTCTGTGGATCCGGCGCCACTCATTGATCAGACTAGTGCAGGTATATTTATAAAACCCTAACAAATTTTTATAGCAATATTTATTTTCATTATAACATGTTTTGATAAAATATTTGTTTTTCTTTCATGAAAGATACATCTACTGACAGGAGGTGGGGGCGGGGCCGTACACGCATGCGTTCGGTGTGGAACCGTCGCACACAGGTTATGGTGGAATATAATTAAGACAATCAGATGGTTGAGAAAATAGGGCAGCAATGTCGGAGTTTTCTGGCGACACTTTCCAAATACTCCGACATCATTCCCGTCAGCCCGCTGTCGTGGATACATTTGCCACATGAGGTCAAAGATAGAGCTTGGGCAGATATATGGGTAAAAAAATCTGTTGTATTTAATGCCATGAATTATTTTTTTATTTATATGAATTAATATTTTGATTTCAGCTTCGATTTAATTTTCCTGATGGTGAGGGTGCACGACTGGAAAGTCTAAAGGATTTAGGAGAGATTTGGAGAGACTAAAAGCATGAACTGTATATTGGCTGGCGTGCTAGAGTTGGCACTGAGTTAGAGGTGGTACCAGTCGTTGATGATTGTCCTATAGAGCAGTATCGTCAGATGATTACTCATTGGATGAGTACCCAGTTTAAGGTATGAATTACATTTGAGGTATTTAAATAATAACATTCAAGTTTTGCATTAATATTATCCTTTGCATTATTGAATTTTATTTAGGAATCATCTGGAAAAAATAAAGAAAACATTGATGTAAAAAAATACCTCCATACACTAGGACGCACGACGATGCCGGATCATGAGAGGCAGCAGGTATGACAATTGTTTATAAGTTTTCTTTACGACTTACATTTTCTTTTGTTTCCTCAATTATTTAATCATTTTCTAAAGTTTTTATATAACTTTTGTTTTCAATGTCATTGTAGAGGCAAGTACAAAATATTGAAGGACGTGTGCCTCGAACAAAACTGTTTTGCTCGAGTAGACGAAAAAAGGATGGAAGTGCTGTCAACGAAGCGACTCAGCAGCAGATTGTAAGTTTTAATCTGTTGATTTTATATTTTAATATCTATTTTGTAACTTAATAATATATTTATATTTGTAAAAGGATGCTTTAGAGGCCCTCGATGCCCAAGAAGCATACAATTTTAGGCCATCTGATCACTTATATCAGGTGTTGGGAGAGGATCATTCTGGCAGAGTACGCTGCCGACCTAGGATAGCCCCGACGAGGTATTGGCCTGCCTCAGGTACGAGTTGTAGTACCACCGAGCTGTAGCAAGTTAGGGCACAAGCAGAACAGGCTGAGAACAGGGCCACAGAGACGGTAGAACAGTCTGCTAGGGAAAACAGTGCATTTATAAAATTTATTGAAGTTCTACGTCCAACACTTCCAGCAGAGGCCAGCCCAGCGATTGATGAATAAATGTCGTCGATACATTCTATATGTGGTGCACCAGGTGGCAGTTCCAGTGGTGGTCAGGCCGATGTCCAGCTTGAAGATGATGATGGCGAGGAGTCTGATGCGGAAGAGGAGGGAGATGAGAAGGGCAAGGAGGAGGGTGAAGGTGAGGAGGAGGGCACTGTGGAGGGTGAGGACGACGAGGAGGACGATGACGAGGGTGATGATGATGATGATGATGGTGATGGTGATGCTGATGTGGGACATATTGATCCGTTACATTTTTGACTTATATCACTGAGATTTGATGTTTAAACTATTCTAGTTGTTGGTTTTATCTAGACTCGTAGTATAGTATTGGAGTTGAGTTATTTTTATATATTGTATGTTTTTATGGATGTTGTTGTCTTTTAGTGGTTGTGTGTTTGAGAACTCCCTGGACAACCCCCCTCATTCTTGGACCCTGGACAACCCCCTCCCCCTTGGACCCCGAACACCCCCCAAACACCCCCCGGACAGCCCCGCAGACAGCCCCCTGGACAGCCCCCCGTACAGTCCCCCACCCTCCACCCTGGACCCTGGACAGCCCCCCGGACAGCCCCCCAGACAGCCCCCCCGGACAACCCCCCACCCTCCCCCTTGGACCCCGGACAACCCCCCAAACACCCCCCGGACAGCCCCCCGGATAGCCCCCTGAACAACCCCAGACAACCCCCTGAACAACCCCTGAACAACCCCTGAACAACCCCCTGAACAACCCCCGTACAACCCCCTGAACAACCCCGGACAGCCCCCTGAACAACCCCCAAACACCCCCCGGACAGACCCCGCACAGCCCCCCACCCTCCTCCTTGGTCCCCGGACAGCCCCCCGGACACCCACCGGACAGCCCCCCAGACAGCCCCCCGGATAGCCCCTCCACCTTCCTTAATTTCATTAGCTCTGAAATGTTTCATTTCACGATCAACTAAAATCTAATCCATACTAAATATGATATAAACATATTCTATATGAATTTCCATAAGATTTTAAGTGAAAACAAAAAGTGACATACGAAAAACTGACCAAACGCATTCGAAATGTGTTGATGCTTTAGGAAAACGATCCATGTGTCATATGTGACGTGTACGAATCAACCCCGCCTCAATCCGAGGCTTGGTGTGGCCGGAACAACTCAAAGTGTATGTCTTTTGTTTCAAAAGGACATCATTTTAAGTGAAAAACATCAACTGGCATACAGAAAACCGTCCAAACGCATTCGGATTGTGTTGATACTTTAAGAAAACGATCCATGGGTCATTTGAGATGTGTAAGAGTCAACCTCGCCTAAATCCGAGTTGCGGTGTGGTCGGGACCACTCTAAGTGACTTTCTTTTGTTTAAAATGGACAGTATTTTAAGTACATACGGAAAACCAACCAAACACATTCGGTTTCTGTTGAAACTTTAGGAGAATAATCCATAGGTCATATGTGACGTGTACGAGTCAACTCCACCTCAATTCGAGGCGCGGTGTGACCGAAACCACTCAAAGTGTCTCTATTTTGTTTAAAATGGACTTCATTTTTAGTGAAAACAACAAATGACATACGGAAAACCGACCAAACGGATTCTGATTGTGTTGATACTTTAGTACAATGATCCATGGGTCATATATGACATGTAATAGTCAACCCCGCCTCAATCCGAGGCACGGTGTGGCCGGCACAACTCAAAGTGTATGTCTTTTGTTTCAAAAGGACATAATTTTAAGTGAAAAACATCAACTGGCATACGGAAAACCGATCAAACGCATTCGATTTCTGTTGAAACTTTAGGAGAATGATCCATGGGTCATATGTGACATGTACGAGTCAATGCCACCTCAATCCGAGGTGCGGTGTGGTCGACACCACTCAAAGTGTCTCTATTTTGTTTAAAATGGACTTCATTTTTAGTGAAAACAACAAATGACATACGGAAAACCGACCGAACGGATTCTGATTGTGTTGATACTTTAGCACAATTATCCATGGGTTATATGTGACATGTATGAGTCACCCCCTCCTCAATCCGAGGCGCGGTGTGGCCGGCACAACTCAAAGTGTATGTCTTTTGTTTCAAAAGGACGTCATTTTAAGTGAAAAACATCAACTGGCATACAGAAAACCAGCCAAACGCATTCGTATTGTGTTGATACTTTAGGAAAACGATCCATGGTTCATTTGAGATGTGTACGAGTCAACCCCACCTAAATCCGAGACGCGGTGTGGCCGGTACCACTCTAATTGTGTCTCTTTTGTTTCAAACGGACAAGATTATAAGTGAAATAAACAACTGGAAGACGAAAAACCTACCAAACGCATTCGGAATCTGTTGAAATTTTAGGACAACAATCCATGGGTCATATGTGATGTGTACAAGCCAACCCGGGCTCAATCTGAGTCACGGTGTGGTCGGGACCACTCTAAGTGACTTTCTTTTGTTTAAAATGGACAGTATTTTAAGTACATACGGAAAACTGACCAAACGCATTCGGTTTCTATTGAAACTTTAGGAGAAAGATCCATGGGTCATATGTGACGTGTACGAGTCAACGCCACCTCAATCCGAGGCGCGGGGTGTCCGACACCACTCAAAGTGTCTCTATTTTGTTTAAAATGGACTTCATTTTTAGTGAAAACAAAAAATGACATACAGAAAACCGACCGAACGGATTCTAATTGTGTTGATACTTTAGAGAAATGATCCATGGGTCATATGTGACGTGTAAGAGTCAACCTCGCCTCAATACAAGGCGCGGTGTGGCCGACACAACTCAAAGTGTATGTCTTTTGTTTCAAAAGGACGCCATTTTAAGTGAAAAACATCAACTGGCATACGGAAAACCGGCCAAACGCATTCGGATTGTGTTGATACTTTAGGACAACGATCCATGGTTCATTTGAGACGTGTACGAGTCAACCTCGCCTAAATCCGAGACGCGGTGTGGCCGGTACCACTCTAAATGTGTCTCTTTTGTTTAAAATGGAAAAGATTATAAGTGAAATAAACAACTGACAGACGAAAAACCGACCAAACACATTCGGAATCTGTTGAAATTTTAGGACAACGATCCATGGGTCATATGTGACGTGTACAAGCCAACCCGGGCTCAATCTGAGTCACAGTGTGGTCAGGACCACTCTAAGTGACTTTCTTTTGTTTAAAATGGACAGTATTTTAAGTACATACGGAAAACCAACCAAACGCATTCGGTTTCTATTGAAACTTTAGGAGAACGATCCATGGGTCATATGTGACGTGTACTAGTCAACGCCACCTCAATCCGAGGTGGGGTGTGGCCGACACCACTCAAAGTGTCTCTATTTTGTTTAAAATGGACTTCATTTTTAGTGAAAACAACAAATGACATATGGAAAACCGACCGAACAGATTCTGATTGTGTTGATACTTTAGCACAATTATCCATGGGTCATATGTGACGTGTAAGAGTCAACCCCGCCTCAATTCGAGGCACGGTGTGGCCGGAACAACTCAAAGTGTATGTCTTTTGTTTCAAAAGGACGTCATTTTAAGTGAAAAACATCAACTAACATACGGAAAACCAACCAAACACATTCGGATTGTGTTGATACTTTAGGACAAAGATTCATGGGTCATTTGAGACATGTACGAGTCAACCCCGTCTAAATCCGAAATGTGATGTGGCCGGTCCCACTCTAACTGCGTCTCTATTGTTTAAAAGGGACAAGATTATAAGTGAAATAAACAACTGACATACGAAAAACCGACCAAACGCATTCGGAATCTATTGAAATTTTAGGACAACGATCCATGGGTCATATGTTACGTGTACGAGTCAACCACGCCTCAATCCAAGTCGCGGTTTGGCCGAGACCACTCTAAGTGTATCTATTTTCTTTAAAATGGACTACATTTTAAATACATACGGAAAACCAACCAAACGCATTCTGATTGTGTTTATATTTTAGCACAACAATGCATGGGTCATGTGTGATGTGTACGAGTCAACCCCACATCAATCCGAGACGTGGTGTGGCTGGAACCATTCAAAGTGTCTCTCTTTTATTTAAAAAACATTTCATTTTAAGTGAAAACAAAAACTGGCATACAGAAAACTGACCAAACGATTTCAGAATATGTTGATACTTTAGGACAACGATCAATGAGTCATTTGTGACGTATACGAGTTAACCTCACCTCAGTCCGAGGCACGGTGTGACCGGTATCATTCTAGGTGTATGTATTTTGTTTAAAATGTATATGATTTCGAGTAAAAATATATGGTGTACAAAAAACCAATCAAATTATGAATTGAATTCCGGATTCCACATATGATTGTCATCTAAATTTTAAATTGAATTCTAAATGAATTATGTATTTTTATAATTATGTTATGAATTCTAATTTAATTATGGATGAGTATATTTCCAGGATGCATTATATGTGTTGGTTGGTTGGTTTGCATTATTTAAATGTGTTGGTTTGTTCTCTATATGTATGCATTGTATATGTGTTACAGTTACAATAATTGGATTGAAAATTGAATTGAAAATGAAAATTGAATTGAAAATGAGCCCAAAACAGACCTGCTGTGCCAAAATGAGCCCAAAACAGACCTGCTGTGCAAATTGCAGGCTGCTGTGCAATTTGCACAGCAAAGCCTATGCCAACGGTTTCAAACCGTTGGCATAGCCCATATGGAGCTGTTTTTACCAACGGTTCATTAAACCGTTGGTAAAAATAGACTATCCCAACAGTTCAAACCGTTGGGATAGATTTTGGAATTGGTGTTTTTACCAACGGTTGGTAGAACCGTTGGTAAAAACCTTTCCCAACGGTTTTCAACCCGTTGGGAAAGAAAATATTCATGGGATTCCCCAATGGGCCAAACCGTTGGGAAAGGCTTTTCCCAACGGTTTGGCACAACCGTTGGGGTAGGTTGATTTTTTCTAACCTATCCCAACAGTTCCTTGTAAACAGTTGGGAAAAGCCTTTCCCAACGGCTTACTTCCCCACGGTTGGCAGAACCGTTGGTATAACATATACCAATGGTTCTGCAGCCTTTCCCAACGGTTCAGAACCATTGGGAAAGGATGGATTTCCAGTAGTGTAACCAAGGAAACCATTATTACTATTTATCTAAATGGATTATCATGAAATTATTTTTATGAAACCTATTTATCTTCAATGAGTTATACCCTGATAAAATTCAAATAAAACTCTATTATTTTTCCATAGATTTTTTTATAATGAAATGATTAAATTATTATGAAACTGTTGGAATTATCACATTTTAATAATGTTTTAATGATCACTAATCATATACATTCTGTAAAGCTTGTTAATCCGGTTTAATCTATCTAAAATCATGTGTATAGATGATTAGTTTTTGTATACATTAAATAATTATTGTAAACTATTTTGTTTCTAATGAAATTATTTTATGAATGATTAAGTTTAATTCATTCTATGAATATCACTATTTATGTCTGTATACAGAGATTTTGATATGTCTGGGACACCGTAACCATCCAGAAACCATAACCATCTAGACACCATAACCATCCAAACACCATAACCTTATAGACACATAACCATCCAGACACTGTAACCATCTAGACACCGTAACCATCCAGAAACTGTAACCATCTAGACACCGTAACCATCCAGACACTATAACCATCTAGACACCGTAACCATCCAGACACTGTGACCATCCAGAAACCGTGACTATCCAAACACTATGAACATCTAAACACCATAACTATACAAACACCATGACCATCCAGACACTGTGACCAAACACCGTGATCCTAACACCGTATATGTGCTACCGTTTCATGATATCTTATCAAATACAAAGAAGGAGAGACCATTTCAAGGAGACATCGTTTCATGAATACATTGTTTATAGATAGACAGTGACACCATTTCTTAATTTTTTTTTGTTTTTCAATTTAATTTATAATGGTCATATTTGAAGCTTTTAAATGCATTGACTTAATTAATTTTTCTTTGTAGACATGTCACCTAAAAGTACGAGGTACAAGGTTCAGAATACATACATTCTGTCTTCTCCAACACATGCATTCTAAGAATAAAAATAATGACGTGGCCAGAAGAAAAAGAAATGACTATGGTGACAATAGTGTAACAGAAAAACAAGTGTGTGCATAATAACAAAGAAGCATGAGCTTTCATGCAACCCGACAATGCTAAAGAACACATGAAGCATACTCGAATCCTAGATTCGAGGACAATTATGCTCTATCAACTCCATGAAGAACATGATCAAGATTGAGCTGAATTACAATACTCTATTTTCCATGAGAGGAATAGATTTCTACATCTGCTTCATCCCAGAAGTCTAGAGCTGCATAAACTAACAATTATAGTACTTCTAACCTTATCTCATCATTTCTGCTTCGTTGTGTATTATTTTTATCTTTTGAGAAATGTGTGTGTCTATATTAAACATGCATTGTCTCCTGCATCAAACTAAAAGATACATGATATCCTTTCTTTTAAATCTCGTTACACTTGTGTATTCCCGTAGATAAGTGTGGAAGAGGTCTATTTGTGACCTAATCTTTCATACCCACAAAGAACTGTGGAAGAGGACATGTGACCTGGAAAGTCTTATGTACTGTTGTTAACCCCAATCCAGGGTGTGGATCAAGTTTATTTATATAAACTACTTGGTGGAAGGTCATAACCAAGTGGAGTGGATTAGGTCTCAGCTTGAGACTGAACCACTTATTTTATATCCGCTATGCTGTTTATTTTAGTGTTCTCTGTTTTACTGTTTAATTCAGAAATCACTAAATTTACTTTGATAGTTAATCCTAGAAAGAAGTTATAATTGTTTTTCCTGATTAGAATAGATTCATAAGTAATGCTAATAACTGATATTAAGATTACTGAGAATTAATCAATCTTCTAAGAAGTTATTTAAACAGTTAAAATTTCATAACCATATAAACTTGATTGACTGGGTTGTATTTAAAATTATTGGGGAACCTTTTTAAGAATACTTTTTAAACACAAATTTTTGTAGATACTCAATTCACCCCCCTCTTGAGTACTCTACTCTGACCAACATTTGGTATCAAAAGTTGTTTATTAAGACTGTTTTTTGACCCTATTCAACTGTGCTTGTAATTGTACTTTAAAGATATATAAATTTATGTTAATTCTAAATTTCTAGATATTTTAAAGCATTTCTATATTACGAATAATATATTGGAAGGTGATGCAACCAATAGACCACCATTCTTTAATAGAACCAATTATGCTCAATAGAAAATGAAAATGAAAATGCATTTAGAAAGTATGAGCTTTAAAATATGGTCTTCAATTATAGATGAATATAAGATTACTACTACTGATAGAATCAATTGGGATGAACCTACCAAAACTGCATATAATAACAATTGCAAAGCTATGAATGCTTTATACTGCTCTTTAGGAGAAAAGGAATTTAATAAAATCTCTACATGTAAAACTGCCGATGAAATTTGGTATACCTTGTCTATTTCACATGAAGGAACTTCTAGTGTGAAAGAAATGAGACTTAATACTTATACTATTAAATATGATAACTTTAAAATGAAACCTAATGATCCTATTTCTGACATGTATCTCAGGTTCAACAAAATTTTCAACACAATGATTTCTATTGGAAGATAATTCACTACTAAAGAACAAATCATGAGGATTCTCATATGTCTACCTGATAGATGGAGAGTAACCTCTATCTCTATTAGAGAGTCATACAACATAAGCAGACTACCTATAAAAGAACTCATTGGAAAATTGATGATATATTAATAGGAGATGAAAGTCAAAAAGGAAGAGGATGATGAACCCAAAAGAAAATTAGTTGTGTTCAACACCACCACCTCTAAACATAAAGAAAAAGGGAAAGTGGAAGTTTTTGTAGAAAGTTCTAACAGTGAAAAATCATCACCTGACAGTGATGAGGAGATGGATCAACTAGAAAGAAGGTTTAAGAGATTTTACAAGAAGAAGAACTTTTTCAAAAATCCTAACTTCAAGGGAATATATGATCAAAAAGGAAGTTGGAAGAAAGATTGGAAAAAAAGTGACAAGTCTGGTGAGATTTTCTACTATGAATGTAAATGAAAAACACATATCAAGGCTGACTATACCAAGATCAAGTACAAAAATAAATATTGGGACAAAGATAGAAAGTATAAAAAGGAAATGAAAGCACCATGGAGTGCTTATGAGGACAGTTCAAGTGACTTAGAATCTTCAAATGATGAACAGGCTAACAAAGCCAATATTTGTTTTATGACAAAAAAATCTGAGGTAACACTAGAATCTCATATACACAATGCCTATTATTCTAGAGAAGAGAGTGACTCTGAAAATATTTCTAATGAAGAAATATTTGAATACTATAATATGATTGAAGAGACATGCAATAAACTAAAAGATAAAAAGAAGTCTTTAAAGAAACAACATGCTCTTACCTCAACCGTTAAAACTAAACTCACTGTAGAAAGGGAGAAAAATTCTCAATTACTCAAAGAGAAAAAATGAAATAAAACTATCTAATGAGAAATTTAAAAGGGATCTTGAAAGGTTTACTAATGGTAAAGATACCTTGGTACAAATTCTAGTTAAAAAAATCACTCCTAAAATATACTAATGGCATTGGCTATCAACCTGGTAAAATAAATTTCATAAGAACTAATTTTTTTTTCTAAATCTAGGACATACAACTTTACTCCCAATTCTAGAAAAAATTCAGCTAGTTCAAGTTATGATACACTCTCTACTGTTTCAATATTTTCTGGACCAAATAGAGTTTATTTTTCAAATACCATACATAATTCTTATAGGAAATATATGAGGAAAATATGGGTTCCTGAGGCACTAGTCACTAATATTACTGGACCCAAACAGGTATGGGAACCAAAATCTGTTTTTATTTGACTATTTTGTAGGAAAGTTTCTTAAAGTGTTCTTGTAAAATATTATGGTACTTGGACAGTGGGTGTTTAAGAAAAATGATAGGAGACTATTCATTATTTAATAACTTAATAAAAATTGATGGAGGACATGTCACCTTTGGTGACAATGTCAAAGGAAAGATTATTGGCCTTGGCCAAATCGGTAACTCTAACTCAGTTTTGATTTCCAAAGTACTTTTTGTTGATGGATTGAAATATAATCTTCTTAGTATTTCACAATTATGTGATGATTGATTTCATGTGAAATTTGAAAATGATGCTTGCAATGTTTTTAATTCCAAAAATGTATTAGTGTTTTCTTCATTAATAAATGAAAATGTATATTCTTTTAACTTATATTCTTTAGCTTCTAAAACTTTTTCACATTTAAGTGTGTTTCACAAAGAGTCTTGGCTTTGGCATAGGAGACTAGGACACTATAACACTCAATCCCTTAGAAATTTAACTAGAAAAAGCTTAGTCAAAGACCTACCTAGACTTGAGTTTCCAAATGATAAAGTGTGTAATCCTTGTCAAAAGGGAAAGCAATACAAAATTTCTTTCAGACCAAAGAAAGAAGTATCAACTTCTCAACCTCTCGAATTGTTTCACATGGATTTTTTTAGACCATCTATAGTTTCTATCTTAAAAGGGAAGAACTATGTTTATGTTCTTGTAGATGAATTTTCTAGACATACTCGGACTTTCTTTTTGGCTCACAAAAGTGAAGCCTGCTCTCATTTAACCAAATATGCCAAAACTGTAGAAAATCTTAGTGGACTTAGAATTAAATCCTTAAAAAGTGATCATGGATGTGAGTTTGAAAATAAAGAGTTTGAATTTTTTTCTTAAAAAAGGTCTATAGTCATAATTTCTATGCCCCTAGAACACCTCAATAGAATGGAGTTATAAAAAGAAGAAATAGAACTCTGCAAGAGATTGCTAGAACCATGCTTAGTAAATATGACTTACCAATTTACTTTTGGGATGAAGCTGTAAATACAACATGTTATATTATCAATAGAGTATTGATTTGACCTATTCTTAAAATAAATCCATGTGGCACCCCAAATACTTCATAGTATGTTTATCTTAAATACATTCTAGTTATAGCCTATATTTCATTAATCGTTGAGCCTATATAGAACAAATCATGGTTACTTATAGGAGATATCCATAACCTAGCCACTAAACTTAAATTTTCCAACTCTATGATATGAATTTTAAAAATATGACAAACACGGTTGTGTTCAAGATGATATTTAGAGTCTGATAGAATTAACTTTATTTGTGAATAATAACATACCCTTATAAATAGTAACCTACCCTTATGAATAGTAACTTACCCTTATGAATAGTAATATGAATCTTATGAATGGTATCCATGCTCTTGAAGGTATAAATGAATTTAGGCACCTTACAAATGAGGATGAATATTTTAAGTGTTTATATTTTTCGATTAAATAATTATTTTAATTAAATATTTAATTAATAATATTTATAAAATTATTTTTAAAAAATGGACTTCATTATTGGATTCTACACATCAAAAAATGGTTAGGGTGAATTTTTGGGATTTTTCTGAAATACTTGAATTTTTGATGAATAGTAAAATCCGATAATTCAAAATAAATGCTAAATAATGAATTAATTGAGTAATTGATGATGATATGCTGATGTAATACCAATTGTTTCTAATTCACATACATATATTACTATTCTTGGTCATAGAATACTCACTATTGGTTGTCTTGAGAGGAAATAAGAAAATAATGATTATAATATTAAGAAAACTCCTCTTCCCTCCACTATATAAACCACCCCTCACCCCTCTTCCTCCCACACCACTCAAGCTTCAATAATTGCCTAACATTTTCCAAATACTCTTCCCAAGCCCTATCCCTACATCCAAGACCTGCTGGTCTCACCAAAAGGCCAAAAACAAAGTCCTTAAGGAGATTCTCAAGGAGGAGTACTCAAGAGGTGAACCTTCCTTCTCTTTTCTTTCAATTTCTTTTACAAAGTTCCATTATTTTGTTCTCCCTTATCACCTACCATCATCCAAATTCCATGATAATTAAAGTACCTTAAATTTACTGGATTTTAATTGTGCTAATGGAATATTTCATCATAATCTCTCTTTTCCCCTCCTTTTATACAATAAATGAAAACACCGTTCGAGATGTGTAAATTTATCACACTCAAGGAAGACGGGTTTTCAATATGCATTACTATATTTAATACTGGTCATGAAACCTTTTTAATGGTTGAAAAAGGTCATAATATATTTATTTTATCTTGATTAATGTTCTCAAATCTTTACACGTTCATAATATGGAATAATAATACAAAACAAGTTTATTGTACACAAAACCACCAAGCCAAATCCAAGTGTTTATTTTAACTCATCGAATGAGTCATCCTCATGGTATATAACCAGAATCATTATAAGAAAATTTTTGTCTCTTTAATGTCACTAATAATGTATATTAACAATTCTGGTTGTATTAACCACATTTCAAATGAACTTCCATTAATGAATACAAGTAAACAAATCATGAAACCAAGTAAGAAAATGCTTCTAAAACAATAAAATTGAATCTCTTAAACCCATAAAAAAGGCCATTAATGAACTTAATAAGGTTATACCATATCAATTAAATGTTTATGAGGTTCTGAAATTATTAATTAATGTATCTAAATTTGATTATTCAGGCCGTTAAGAATAAACAAGAACACCTTCGAGCATAAGGTAAGGGATTGCTTAACTCAATTTTCATTCTTTGAGTTAAACATCTATTTCATTGGTTAAATTGTTCCAAGAATATGTGTGAATGACCTATTATTGTTTTATTCTGTAGATACACTTATATTTTTTGGTTTTCTTATTTGTAACACTTAAATATTTCATTGATTTGTCTTCAATCTAATGATACGTTCTTTGTAAGGGATCCTCTCTCTCACTTTTGTTCAAGAATATCCCCTATGTTGTGCCCTTTTATTTTTAATTCATAATGATGGGGTATGTTTTATCAACTCCCCCATACTGCCCTTGTGACATATATATAATGGAATACTCCTTTACCTCTCATTAATCCCTCACAATAACACTCTTTATCATGCCAAAATGTTTATAAGGGGTTTCTCATCTCACTTTCATTTCTGTGCGATTTTCATTGTTCGCCACTTATTTCTTATATGTGGTATATGTATACTACCATTTTATATATAATAAAATAATTATATTTATATTCATGTTATTTAATGATTAATTTTAGGGTTATTAAGTTCTGGTCATATGATTTGACCGATTACATTGTGGTAAGAGACCTTGTCTCAACTATAATTTTGTTGTGACTAACTTTGTGCGGTGCACCTAAAAATCCTTATATGGTGTACCTAATTCCCATTTGAGATCAATTTACATTTGAAATTATATTTATATTAAATGTCAATAACCTTATATTATGGATATGTTTTTTTCTAAACCGTATACCATTTTACATACAGAGTTTATTTAGAAAGTTATTTTAATTATGGAAATATTGATGAATCTGCATACTCTACTCCATACAGATATTGAAAAGGCATATTGATAATGTATTGAATCAATGTATAAATAATTATTTGGACATTAAGTGGTGGTTGGGGCCCACTATATCCCGTCTATTTCATCGGTAGGTCTCATGAGACAAATCAGTTGGCGACAAACCCTTCGAGTTTGTTTCCAAAAATCAGATGGGTTTCTACCCATAGAACTAAACCATTTTAAAAGTATTATGGTTTCATGTTCCAGATACATTATTACCAATTAATAAGAATTCTATTTATTCATTATAAGTTATTATTATTATCCATGAGTTTTTCACTATGACAAAATCTATGAATGCAGTTTCATCTCAGTTTATTAATGGCATTAGTTTTTTATTTATTCACTATGCCATATTGATTATGTCAGATTGATTGTGATTCACTTATTATTGTACTCATGCTTCCTCTATTTTTAACCCTTACTGAGTGTTTGAGCTCACCCCTTTCATTGTTTACTTTCAATAGGTGACAAATAGGAGACCATTTATTGAGTACTTGTGGATGAAATTTTTAGTTTTCATTGTGTATTTTACTTTATAAACACAACCAATGTAATTTGAGTAATATCTATGTATCTAGTTTCTTCAAGACTACTAAAATGATCATTCCTTCGGGACATTCATTCCTTATAACTATGCCAATATCACAAGTAATTCACTGGATCCAGCCTAGAGGGGTCGGGGTGTTACACTCCACATGAGTTGTGGAACAATAGAAAACCCAAAGTTAGATACTTTAAAGTTTTTGGTTGCAAAGTCTATATCCTTAATACTAAGGATAATCTAGAAAATTTTCATCCAAGAGTGATGATGGAATATTTTTAGGATATTAAATTTCTAGTAAATCCTATAGAATGTTTAATAAAATAACTAAATGTGTGGAAGAATCTGTCCATGTCAAATTTGATGAAATAGACCCACATGAGCCTAAAACCACTCTAGAGAACCTGGATGTTGATGTATCAAATCTAGATATTAATTCAAAATCCTCTAACCATCCTGTAAAGGAATCTGTAAAAACTACCAGTTTTGGAAATTATTTAGATTCAGGTCACAATGAACCCAACCCTATTAAAAAACTTGAAATCACTAGTCCTTTTTCTAGAGCTGTTATAACTCTTAAAAACCATCCTTTAGATGTTGTTGTAGGTGACTTAGACAAAGGAACTCAAACTAGAGATTCTATTAGAAATCAGGTTGAACATAAAGTCTTCCTGTCACAACTTGAATCTAAAAACATTAATGATTCCATAAATGATGAATTTTGGGTGATGGCTATGCAGGAAGAACTTAATCAGTTTGAAAGGAACAATGTTTGGAAATTGGTTGACAGACCCGAAGATACATTCACCATAGTAACTAAATGGGTGTTTAGAAATAAGGTAGATGATACTGGTAATATAGTTATAAATAAGGCTATATTAGTTGCACAAGGATATAGTCAAGAAGAAGTAATTGACTATGAAGTGACCTTTTCACTAGTAGCTAGACTTAAAGCTATCATAATTCTGCTTGCTCATGCTGCACATATGAATTTCAAACTATATCAAGTGGATGTCAAAAGTGCATTTCTAAATTGGTATATATCTTAGGATGTCTTTTTTGAGAATCCCCTTGGTTCTACAAACCCACATTTTCCAAACCATATTTTTAAATTATCAAAATCCTTATACGGTTTAAAACAAGATCCAAGAGCATGGTATGATATATTAAGTACATTTCTTATTTCCAAAGGTTTTACAAAAGGAATATTTGATCCTACCCTTTTTATAAAATGAATTTCCAATGATGTTTTAGTAGTTCAAATCTATGTAGATGACATTATCTTTGGATATTCAAAAAATTCTTTATGTATAAAATTTTCTAAAATGACGCAAAACGAATTTGAAATGAGTTTAATGGGTGAACTCAAATTCTTTCTTGGATTTAAAATCTTTCAAAATAATGATGGTGTTATTTTAAATCAAAGTAAATATACTTGAGATCTTATAAAACATTTTGGATTGGATATCACTAAAAGTAGTGAGACTCCAATGAGTACTACTTGTAAGTTGGATCTTGATGAAGATGGAAAATATATTGATCAAACAAATTACAAAGGAATGATTGGAAGTTTACTCTACTTAACTGCTAGCCAACCTGACATTATGTTTAGTGTGTGTATGTGTGCTTGTTTTTAAGAAAATCCTAAGGAATCTCATTTAAATGTTTTTAATAGAATTTTCAAATACTTTAAGCATACACCCAATCTAGAACTGTTCTATCCCAAAGGACAATAATTTGAGTTAGTGAGTTATTATGATGCCAAATTTGTTGGTTGTAAGTCAGATAAAAAAAATAACCTCTGGAACATGTCACTTTTTAAGCAAGTCACTAGTATCATGGTGTAGTAAGAAACAA
Organism: Viscum album; assembly: GCA_963277665.1. NCBI lineage: Eukaryota > Viridiplantae > Streptophyta > Magnoliopsida > Santalales > Viscaceae > Viscum > Viscum album. The sequence continues at coordinate 34,391,715 of OY728157.1, read as the reverse complement.
AACTCTGTTGCATTATCTACTACATAAGCTAAATACATAGCTGATGGCAGTTGTTGTGCACAAATTTTGTGGATGAAACACACATTACTAGATTATGTATATCAATTCAGGCATGTACCTATAAATTGTGACAATACAAGTGCTATTAACATCTCAAAAAATCTTGTTTCACACTCTAGGACAAAATATATTGATGTAATACATCACTTTTTGAGAGATCATTATCAAAAGGTGACATCACTTTGTAATTCATTGGAAATGAATATTAGATTGTTGATATATTCACCAAACCACTAAATTATGAAATAATATACAAAATCATACATGAACTCGGAATGATAAATCTTAAGTAGTAAGTATACTATTTCACAGTTTACGGTTTCACAAGTCATTGTCTTAAGATTACTGTTTAACTCTAACGGTTTTATAATTTCACTGTCTTAAGAGTTGATATTTTATGTTTATAGTCTCACAATTACTATTTCTTAGTTACTGTCTGGAACTTACTATCTCAAAAAATATAGTCATACAGTTTAAAAATCACACTGCTACAGTCTCACTGTGAATGCTTGTTACGGTCTCACCGTGAAGGATTGATTACGGTCTCACCATGAAAGTTGATTACGATATCACTGTCAAGATGCTTTATTGTTTTATTTATACATTAAAACCTTTATCATGGTAATTAATTATTTTATTATTTTTTACTTTCCCACACTTTTTATCCTGTGATGCTTGATATCCCTAAATGATAAAATAAAAGAAGTTTCACTCGTTCTTTACTTGAGCTCTCTTATCTAAAACAGTAACCCCTATTTCAACCATTCTCTCTCTCGAACCTTTGGTGAATGCACAAGATGATATTCCCATTGTCGCCAACTCCTGAGAATCATAGTTTAAATAAGAATTTGAAAATCACACCGAAGTTAGCACCCGAAGGCCCTTTGAATCCAAATATGGTGAACAGACTAGTGGTACCTGAAAAAGAGATATGCCCTAAGTGTATTCTTTCAAGTAAGTCATTGGTGTTGAAAGTGATAATATAGTAAGGCTAGATAGATTGGTTTACAAAGGAGGATATGCCTATTTACTTAAATCTAGTTGCACAGTTTTACAATTATGTTCAATTCTTTTTTGATTCAGAAGATGGCTATGTTGTGCAAAGTTAGATCAATGGTCAGATTTGTACCTTTTCTTTGAGTTTATGGATTTCATGCCTTAGGATACCTCCTGAAGGTATTTTTGAGGACTACCATAGAGGTCCTCCACCTCTGAGTGAGTTCTTTGTTCTGGAAGAAACGTTGAGAACGCTAACTAGTAATGAAACTAAGAGGAGAGCCATAGTTGCCGAGATAGATGGAGAAACTAGACTCCTGTTTATGTTATTTTAGAATTTGATTAGCCATAGAAAATGTGATTTTGCATTACTCAATAATCAAGATGTATTTTTGATACATATCATTAAAAATGGACATAAGATCAACCTATGAAAGTATGTTATACACCATATGTGTGAGTTGATCAAAACAACTCCAAGTCAACCTCTCTATTTTATTCAAGGCTTTTCTCAGCTATGCTTCATGAAAAAGGATTGTTTGGACCATATAAAGAAGTAATAAAGTATTATGAGTTCTATATTTTGAAATTTATAGTAAAGAGAATGCAAATCAATTGGAATCCATTGAGGAAATCATGGGTGGAAGATAATGATAGAGTTTATGAAAAGTATAATCTAGTGGAACACCCTTCAAGACCTAAGGATATTTCAGATCCTGGTTTGGAACTAGATGATATTGTTGATTATTCTGATGAGGAAGAATAGGAAGATGTTGTTTTACTTTAAAAAGAAACTATTCAAGATAAGGAAGATAGTATATGTAGAGACCCATAGCTTGACGTACATTGACATTACATTACATTTGCAGAATTCTTAGTACATAACAAAAACACACACACAAGTATCGTAATAGTTTAGTGTCTTTGGAAACTCGGAATATAATATTCTAATCCCGGTGATAGATCTTCAACATCTCCCATAAAGATCTTCCTTTTTTTTATACCTAAAACATTTCTTTATATCCTGGGGAAAAGTAAACATAAAAGGGTGAACTCAAATGCTCAGTAAGGGTAAACAAAAGAAATATCAATCACATCATATACATAAGCACATAACTTTTGGAAATCTTAACCTGTAAAAGAGATCATAATTTCATAACCTGGGATAACTCATGGCAGTGAAATGTAATCACAATAATCATAACTTAAAACATGAAACTTTTTGGCATACACACATAATCATAGAGAAACATTTCTTGTTAGTCAAGACTCATTACCAAGACTATCTTAGTGGACAAAGTCCCTTTCTGAACCGATTCACCCTCGTTTCAGTCCTGTTTCACTGAACCGGTATAACCTACCATTCTAGACATGTCTATCTCATGAGATATAAAATCTTTACCCAATTCCTTGGAGGGAGATATAGGTCCCACCCATCTCATAATGATACCATTCTTATGTGTGCCACAAAATCATAAATCATACATCATTTCATAACCCATGTAATACAAATGGGAATCTTAAAGATCATGACATCATAAAACAATTCATATAAGATAAAGGAATTCATAAAAATAATTCCATCACAACATAATCAAATCAATGTAATAATAGGGATAAAAACAGAACCCTTTATTATCTTAGATGGAAAATAATTTTGATAAAACACTTGAACTCCATTCTTGAGGAAAATATCCTTTCTTATTCAAAAACATTTTTCCTTTCTTAACATGTCGTACAAAAAAAAGTTGATTAAAAATAATCTTGAAAACTTGTAAAGGAAGCTTCTTGGAAATAATGTTTTAAAAATCCATTCATGCCGTATAAGTTAAAAAAAACATTCTTCGTACTTTTGTCGGAAAAGTCAAAAAATACCTCGTACGAAAAACGACAAAAGATTCCTTTCATACATTTGACTAAAAACTCACCGAAGGATAAAATTGGATTTAAACAATTGTAGGTGTATGGGAATAAAATTATATATTGAGCAAACATGGATGTGGGTAATAAAATACACCCCAGTAAATACCAAAGTATAAACAATCTCAGATAAAAATGAGATTGTGATATTTTCCCTTACCTTAGGTCCGATTTGCTTCGTAAGTGTCCAAAACTCCTATATAATGATTTAAATAATGTCATTGACTTATTACAGAATCATATTAATTGTTATTATATCATATATGGTTCACTTATGACTTTATATTACCCGTTCTTTTGTAAATTCATGTTAAAGTAGCATTTTGGGTAAAATCGTCTCATTTGTCGTTCGTGTTTTAACTTGTAATTATTCATATGATTACTTAGATCATTATTACTTAATTATAGAATATAAAACATGATTTATATATAATATATATTCAGAATATACATATATATAATGGATCGATAAATGGAAAGAAATACACCGTTCGTGGAGACGGTAGGCCGTACGTACGCATGAACGCTGTTTTCGTTTCCTTATTGAATTGAGTGGAATTAGGTAGATGACATACATATATATACACATAAATCCAGTAGCTTTATAATGTCATATATTTCATTATTATTACTTATATATACTTTATAATCATTCTTAAATGGTTAACATGGAGAATGAATCTCATCGCGTCGTGGAGACGGTAGTCCGTACGTACGCATGAATGCTGTTTTCGTTTCCTTATTGAATTGAGTGGAATTAAGTAGATGACATACATATATATACAAATAAATCCAGTAGCTTTATAATGTCATATATTTCATTATTATTTCTTATATATACTTTATAATCATTCTTAAATGGTTAACATGGAGAATTAATCTCATCGCGTCGTGGAGACGGTAGTCCGTACGTACGCACGAGCAATGATATCATTTCCATAATTATTGAATTGAATTGGAGTAGATGATACAATATATCAGAATCATTATGATGTTATAATAACTATGTATAGTTATTCTTTACACCATAATACCCATCCATGTAAGGTGTTGGTGGAAAAACAGATTACACCATGGCGTGGAGACGGTATTCCGTACGTACGCACGTGCGGTGATTTCGTTTTCCATAGGATGGATAGATGGTGAATTAGGATTGTTTCATACTTATAATAACATATTAGTATATGAGTGATACTGATGTTATTACTTCATAATGAAACAAACTAAGAAGAATAAGTGGAAGAATAAATAAAGGTGAAAGAATCGATAACGGAAATTACCTCTTCTTTGAAGCACCTTTTTGAGACCTCCTCTTAGGGCACTAAAATTGGTCTTTTAGGAAGACCAGAACCTCTATGATATTTCTAGGGAAGTGGAGAAGAGAATTTGTCAGGGGTTGGCCGAGCTTGAAGGCTCAAAGTTGTGTGAGGAAGAGAGGAAGGGGGTTCCCTTTTATAAGGGAGGAGAGGGGCACCTTTGGAACTCTTAAAAATATTAATTTATAATAAATCTAAACCCACTTAAAAACCTCCAAAAATGACTCATATTCGAAGATTAGATGAGATAGGGTTGTAATCGCATCAACCAATCAAATTTAGACATGTTTGGATCTTATTTTAAACCTTATCATTTTGATTTATCCTTATTTAATCTATTTAAGTTTATTTGTGGTAATAAAATTCTAAATTTTAAATTATAACAAATAATTACTTATTTGTTGTGAATTTTCCATAATTATTTACTTTATAACATTATAGACCATATAAATTTAAATTTATAATTTTTAAATATTTTTGTGATTTTTGAACAATTTTATAATATGTTATTTTTATAAAATAACAATAGTGTCAATTTTGACACTATTCATTTATTTGAATTTAAATAAAATATATACAGAAGATATGTTCAAACTAAAAGCTTTAATATATTAATAAAAGGTCATATGTATCTATAAAATTAGTGGATCACATTAAATAGTTCATATAATATTTAGTTTATTATTTTTAAAACCATTTATTTGGTTTATCTCTTAATAAAATAATTACTACATTATTTTTGTATAATTATTTAATATACTTATTTGTTGCATAAAAATTTAAAATAAAATCCTATGATGAAGATAAATATATTAACTTTCACAATAATACTTTTACTCGAATTTATCATCTTAAAATAACAATATTTAAATTGTTATATTTATTAAATTATGAAGGTGACAACTTTGGCATCATTTAAAATAAAATAATATAAGTGTCATAATTGCTTGTATAAGACTCCAAATGGTCAAATATTCTACCATTGGATGATTATAGTTTCAGTTTACATGACCAATAAGTTTTGGTCAGGGTTTTGTGCCTTTTATGGTCACTATTATTTTAATAAAAACTATATTCTTGATTTTTCACTAGATAAATAATTTCTGCATCACTATTGTGTCACAATTAATGATAACTATTTAATCCCAAAAAATTCTAAATAAATTCTCATGACTTAGATAATTTTGTTAGATTTCTGGATACTATTCATGTTCGAAGTTTTATGATGTTTATCACTAAGTTAAAATTATTATACTTATAAGATTTAAGAAAGTGACATGTTGTCACTTTCTTTGGTTTTAATAATAATTAAATTATTTTCATGGTCAAAAGTCCATAAATGAATCTAATACGACCCTTAGTTGATATGGATTTACTTTTAGCCATCAAATAGAATTTTGGCATGTGTTAGGGTAATTTTATAATATTATATTTACCCTTAATTACCCGATTTACCTTTAACTATGGTAAATAAAATTTACCGTAGTTACTATTCATAATTCCCAAAAATAAAAAGTAGCCTATTAACATAATTTGGACCCACTGATTCCAAATATGGAATCCATTTTTTAAAATTCAATACACAGAAGTTGCAGAAATTAAATTAAAATTAATCCCGTTGTCGAATAAAAACGGGTTTTTGTTTAAAACATTGCAAAAGATTGAATTGATTTAACCTACGAATTTAAGGTAAAATCAATGATAATGACATACATTATATTAAATGGTAAAAATATATTCTATTTATACTTTAAAACCATTCAATATTATAATTTAACCACATAAGATATTATGATGAAAAAAGTTGTTTTTAATTAAAATATAGCGTGTTTTTACTATTCATTAAAATATGAAAGTTATCGGAAAAATATCAAAACTTTATCTAATGTAAAATTTTACATCCTGATTCAAAAGAAGAATTTTATTTTGTCAAATTGAACATATAAACTTGTCAAAAACTAGATTTAAAGTGGTTGCACCATCAAAAGGCGGCAAAACTGCATTTTTTGAAAAATACTTATTTTACCCGAAAAATTTATTTTGTTCTTATACCATGTTCTAGAAAATGTGTAAGATGAATAATAATGTTATAAAATTCAAATTTTAGTTAATACTATTCATAACGGCTAGTTCATGACAATATTATAATAATATATCATTGTTTATTAAAACCCGGTATTGCGTACAACACACGCTATCGAGGAAGGTCACGATTGCGTGTAATGCAAGCCAAGTCAGGGTTGCGTGTTGTGAAAGAATCATTCGTTGTTTCGTATAATAGAATCCAACCATATTTCATTTATATATTTAATATATATATATATATACTCAATGTTGCGTAGAATAACTATTATCAAAATTGTGTGTAACACGGTCCAAGAATAGTGTTGCGTATACTGCAAGCTAATACGGTGTTGCGTATAGCACAAGGTAATCTTGGTGTAGAATACAACACAAGACATTAATGAAATTAAAATAATATTTTTCATAAAATATCGGGGTGTTACATTCTACCCCCATTAAAATGAATTTCGCCCTCGAAATTCGTCGGGGTTATAAATGGTTTACTATTTGAAAGTTTCTTTGATAGAAACCCACATCGTAAAAAGGAATACCAAAACTTATCTTTAAAAACTAAATTATAAAACGTAATGGTTACCCAAGTTAACTAATCACTGGGTATCCACATAGGATAACATAGGTGAAAATATGGACATGGAAGAGAAATCTAACCATCATGTTCTGATGGAGAGTGGTAGAGAACATGGCTATGGAAAATCCAACAATCACAAATCCATAAATTTGTGACGATCTAAGGTACCATCTGATTCATCAGATATAAGAGCACTAAGACAACATTTTTGGTTTTCAAGATCATTTCCCTAAAGTTGATGAAATTGGAATTAGAAGAAATACTTTCGTGATTTTGGTATAGTCTCACCGTTTGTCGTTCTTTGGAAAATTTCCACTTCATCTCTTAAAGAAATGAAGTTGAATTTGTCATTCGTGATGTGTTAGCAGATCATGTGATAGAATGATGGGTCATTCCATCTCTTTCAAACAAAAGGTTAGCAAAAGTTATAAGTCCATCTTATGGTTAATCGTATATGGTTCCAAAAATGAACTTATAATTCATATATCATACCGCGTAATAAAATAAAACTAGTTTCTACTAAACAGGGACTTCCTGTAGGCCAGTGGTAGGCGATAAAGGCCAGTCGCACTTCGGTTGTGGGTTCGATTCCCACAACCTTGTCCGACGCGATGGGCTGTCGCCCGTCCTGCAGGTTGTCCTTTTTTCTAAAGCTATATTACTATAACATCCCATCAATAATATCGAAAAACGTTTTATCCTAACTTATGTCCAACATAATCCATTCTAATCTTTAGGCTTATCTAAAATACTTCGGTCCAAGCTCATAGTATAAAGAAAATGATTACTTGAAATGTCACAGAACAATCACGTGAATGCCATCCTTTATCCCCCATATATCATAAGATATATCTTGTTGGTCAAATTACAAACATGTGAATACCTTAATCATGTATTCTCTTGAAGAATGAATACCCATTGAACCTTAGTGAAAACATGAATGCAGTTAAAAGTTAACTCTTTCTACATACCAAAATCCTCAAAATTCTATATACTCAAACCATGATATCACTTAGTCCTTATATCAATCATGATCTCATGAATACTATCAAACATTTCATTTTCTACTTATGCCTTCATTATGCGCATATCATCTACTTTCCAAAATATTTGAATCACTTTTCATGGTTACCAATACCTTAAAATTATTGAAAACCACAATAGACCAATACATAAATATTTCAATACACCATAAAAGTACCTCAACAACATTACTCTTGAATACCAATACATAAACACTTCAGTCCATCCACTTCAATGATTGTCCTGGAATAAGTCCTTCCTTGATTTAGAAGTAACTTTTTAGGTCAGGGCATTGAGTTGGGTAATGCCCATGTTCTCCGCAAATAATACATTGAACTCCATTACAGTCTGTCACTCTATGACCCTTTTCTCCACACAGATAACATCAGTCCCTCCATTTGAGGTATTCCTCAAGGTTCTTCTTCCCTTCTTTAGAAATCTCAATCTTCCTTTCTTTATGCTCCTCAACACGCGAACATGAATAATAGTTTATCTTCCTCTTCTTTGATGAATTAGGCATACCACTAAATTTTACCTTGTTAATCATATATCGCGATGACTGATTCGGCATAATCACAATATCTTTCTCTCTAGGAATTACACAATTTTTTTGCTCATAGTCACCAATTTGTTCATTGGATTCAATGTTAACCGAATTCCTTCTGGTTCCCTCCATTTACTAAAACACAAAAATAATTCTGTGAGAGGCAAAAATCATGCTAGAGAAAACAACATAGTAAAGGGGGAGTACCCTCAATATCTAACATCTTAGGTTAAATTCTAAGATTGTTACCGTAGTTCTAGGAATTTATCCTATACGTATACTTATCCTTAGGGACATCCCTAGACATACCTTAGAAATATCTCCAGGGATCTCAATAATGTTCTCACATCCTAGTTTCCAAAGTTTGACTAAACCTTTCCTCTGATACCAACTGTAGAGACCCGTAGCTTGACGTACATTGACATTACATTACATTGGCGGAATTCTTAGTACATAACAAAAACACACACACAAGGATCGTAATAGTTTAGTGTCTTTGGAAACTTGGAATATAATCTTCTAATCCTGGTGATAGATCTTCAACATCTCCCATAAAGATCTTCCTTTTTTTTATACCTAAAACCATTCTTTATATCCTGGGGAAAAGTAAACATAAAAGGGTGAGCTCAAATGCTCAGTAAGGGTAAACAAAAGAAATATCAATCACATCATATACATAAGCACATAACTTTTGGAAATCTTAACCTGTAAAAGAGATCATAATTTCATAACCTGGGATAACTCATGGCAGTGAAATGTAATCACAATAATCATAACATAAAACATGAAACTTTGTGGCATACACACATAATCATAGAGAATCATTTCTTGTTAGTCAAGACTCATTGCCAAGACTATCTTAGTGGACAAAGTCCCTTTCTGAACCGAGTCACCCTCGTTTCAGTCCTGTTTCACTGAACCGGTATAACCTACCATTCCAGCCATGTCTATCTCATGAGATATAAAATCTTTACCCAATGCATTGGAGGGAGATATAGGTCCCACCCATCTCATAATGATACCATTCTTATGTGTTCCACAAAATCATAAATCATACATCATTGCATAACCCATGTAATACAAATGGGAATCTTAAATATCATGACATCATAAAACAATTCATATAAGATAAAGGAATTCATAAAAATAATTCCATCACAACATAATCAAATCAATGTAATAATAGGGATAAAAACAGAACCCTTTATTATCTTAGATGGAAAATAATTTTGATAAAACACTTGAACTCCATTCTTGAGGAAAATATCCTTTCTTCTTCAAAAACACTTTTCCTTTCTTAACATGTCGTACAAAAAGAAGTTGATTAAAAATAATCTTGAAAACTTGTAAAGGAAGCTTCTTGGAAATAATGTTTTAAAAATCCATTCATTCCGTATAAGTTAAAAAAAACATTCTTCGTACTTTTGTCGGAAAAGTCAAAAAATACCTCATACGAAAAACGACAAAATATTCCTTTAATACATTTTACTAAAAACTCACCGAAGGATAAAATTGGATTTAAACAATTGTAGGTGTATGGGAATAAAATTATATATTGAGAAAACATGGATTTGGATAATAAAATACACCCCAGTAAATACCAAAGTATAAACAATCTCGGATAAAAATGAGATTGTGATATTTTCCCTTACCTTAGATCCGATTTGCTTCGTAAGTGTCCGAACCTCCTGTATAATGATTTAAATAATGTCATTGACTTATTACAGAATCATATTAATTGTTATTATATCATATATGGTTCACTTATGACTTTATATTACCCGTTCTTTTGTAAATTCATGTTAAAGTAGCGTTTTGGGTAAAATCGTCACATTTGTCGTTCGTGTTTTAACTTGTAATTATTCATATGATTACTTAGATAATTATTACTTAATTATAGAATATAAAACATGATTTATATATAATATATATTCAGAATATAAATATATATAATGGATCGATAAATGGAAAGAAATACACCGTTCATGGAGACGGTAGGCTGTACGTACGCATGAACGCTGTTTTCGTTTCCTTATTGAATTGAGTTGAATTAAGTAGATGACATACATATATATACACATAAATAAAGTAGCTTTATAATGTCATATATTTCATTATTATTGATTATATATACTTTATAGTCATTCTTAAATGGTTAACATGGAGAACGAATCTCATCGCGTCGTGGAGACGGTAGTCCGTACGTACGCATGAACGTTGTTTTCGTTTCCTTATTGAATTGAGTGGAATTAAGTAGATGACATACATATATATACACATAAATCTAGTAGCTTTATAATGTCATATATTTCATTATTATTGCTTATATATACTTTATAATCATTCTTAAATGGTTAACATGGAGAATGAATCTCATCGCATCGTGGAGACGGTAGTCTGTACGTACGCACGAGCGATGATATCATTTCCATAATTATTGAATTTAATTGAAGTGGATGATAAAATATATCAGAATCATTATGATTTTATAATAACTATGTATAGTAATTCTTTACACCATAATACCCATCCATGTAAGGTGTTGGTGGAAAAATAGATTACACCACGGCGTGGAGACGGTATTCCGTACGTACGCACGCGCGGTGATTTCGTTTTCCGTAGGATGGATAGATGGTGAATTAGGATTGTTTCATACTTATAATAACATATCAGTATATGAGTGATACTGATGTTATTACTTCATAATGAAACAACCTAAGAAGAAGAAGTGGAAGAAGAAATAAAGGTGAAAGAATCAGTAACGGAAATTACCTCTTCTTTGAAGCGCCTTTTTGAGACCTCCTCTTAGGGCACTAAAATTGGTCTTTGAAGAAGAACAGAACCTCTAGGATGTTTCTAGGGAATTGGAGAAGAGAATTTTGCAGGGTTTGGCCTATATTTAAGGCTAAAAGTTGTGTGAGGAAGAGAGGGAGGGGGTGCCCTTTTATAAGGGAGGAGAGGGGCACCTTTGGAACTCTTAAAAATATTAATTTATAATAAATCTAACCCCACTTAAAAACCTCCAAAAATGACTCATATTAGAAGATTAGATGAGATAGGGTTTTAATATAATCAACCAATCAAATTTATACATTTTTGGATCTTATTTTAAACCTTATCATTTTGATTTATCCTTATTTAATCTATTTAAGTTTATTTGTGGTAATAAAATTCTAAATTTTAAATTATAACAAATAATTACTTATTTATTGTGAATTTTACATAATTGTTTAATTTATAACATTATAGACCATATAAATTTAAATTTATAATTTTTAAATATTTTTGTGTTTTTTAAACAATTTTATAATATGTTATTTTTATAAAATAACAATAGTGTCAATTTTGACACTATTCATTTATTTGAATTTAAATAAAATATATACAGAAGATATGTTCAAACTAAAAGCTTTAATATATTAATAAAAGGTCATATGTATCTATAAAATTAGTGGATCACATTAAATAGTTCATATAATATTTATTTTATTATTTTTAAAACCATTTATTTGGTTTATCTCTTAATAAAATAATTACTACATTATTTTTGTATAATTATTTAATATACTTATTTGTTGCATAAAAATTTAAAATAAAATTCTATGATGAAGATAAACATATTACCTTTCACAATAATACTTTTACTCGAATTTATCATCTTAAAATCACAATATTTAAATTGTTATATTTATTAAATTATGAAGGTGACAACTTTGGCATCATTTAAAATAAAATAATATAAGTGTCATAATTGCTTGTATAAGACTCCAAATGGTCAAATATTCTACCATTGGATTATTATAGTTTCAATTTACATGAACAATAAGTTTTGGTCAGGGTTTTGTGCTTTTTATGGTCACTATTAGTTTAATAAAAACTATATTCTTGATTTTTCACTAGATAAATAATTTCTGCATCACTATTGTGTCACAATTAATGATAACTATTTAATCCCAAAAAATTATAAATAAATTCTCATGATGTAGATAATTTTGTTATATTTCTAGATAATATTCATGTTCGAAGTTTTATGATGTTTATCACTAAGTTAAAATTATTATACTTATAAGATTTAAGAAAGTGACATGTTGTCACTTTCTTTGGTTTTAATAATAATTAAATTATTTTCATGGTCAAAAGTCCATAAAATGAATCTAATCAGACCCTTAGTTGATATGGGTTTACTTTTAGCCATCAAATAGAATTTTGGCATGTGTTAGGGTAATTTTATAATATTATATTTACCCTTAATTACCTGATTTACCTTTAACTATGGTAAATAAAATTTACCGTAGTTACTATTCATAATTCCCAAAAATAAAAAGTAGCCTATTAACATAATTTGGACCCACTGATTCCAAATATGGAATCCATTTTTTAAAATTCAATACACAGAAGTTGCAGAAATTAAATTAAAATTAATCCCGTTGTCGAATAAAAACGGGTTTTTGTTTAAAACATTGCAAAAGATTGAATTGATTTAACCTACAAATTTAAGGTAAAATCAATGCTAATGACATACATTATATTAAATGGTAAACATATATTCTATTTATACTTTAAAACCATTAAATATTATAATTTAACCACATAAGATATTATGATGAAAAAAGTTGTTTTTAATTAAAATATAGCGTGTTTTTACTATTCATTAAAATATGAAAGTTATCGGAAAAATATCAAAACTTTATCTAATGTAAATTTTTACATCCTGATTCAAAAGAAGAATTTTATTTTGTCAAATTTAACATATAAACATGTCAAAAACTAGATTTAAAGTGGGTGCACCATCAAAAGGTGGCAAAACTGTATTTTTTGAAAAATACTTATTTTACCCGAAAAATTTATTTTGTTCTTATACCATCTTCTAGAAAATGTGTAAGATGAATAATAATGTAATAAAATTCAAATTTTAGTTAATACTATTCATAACGGCTAGTTCATGACAATATTACAATAATATATCATTGTTTATTAAAACCCGGTATTGCATACAACACACGCTATCGAGGAAGGTCGCGATTGCGTGTAATGCAAGCCAAGTCAGGGTTGCGTGTTGTGAAAGAATACTTCGTTGTTTCGTATAACAAAATCCAACCATATTTCATTTATACATTTAATATATATATATATATACTCAATGTTGCGTAGAATAACTATTATCAAAATTATGTGTAACACGGTCCAAGAATACTGTTGCGTATACTGCAAGCTAATACGGTGTTGCGTATAGCGCAAGGTAATCTTGGTGTAGAATACAACACAAGACATTAATGAAATTAAAATAATATTTTTCATAAAATCTCAGGGTGTTACAGTATAACTGCTCCTAAAATCTTAATTGAGAAGGAAATGTATATTCCTGAAGAAGTTGTTGATTTGGAAGAAAAAATTGTTTCTAAAGAAGAATGTTTTTCTAAGGTAAGTGGAAAGAATGTTGTAGAAGAGAATATATAAGAATATCTTCTTGTTGTGAAAGAATATTCCCTTGAGGAACACCCAGAGGAAAAAGATGTTCCTAAAGTTACTCCTTTTACTAAAGAGAGAATGGATCAAGCCTTTCAGTTACCTAGAAAGGAAATGGCTGAGGAAATTAGGGATGAATTCATGGAAATTGATCAAGGATCTAAATCTCTCAATCCTTAGAAAGATGAACCTATTGAGGGGGAGAAGCCCCCAATCTAGAATCTGTTGAAGTCCCTAATCCTATTTATCCAAGCTCAGTGGATACATGGTATAAACTCCAAAATTATTTTGATGTGACTGATTCCCAGGAAGTCTCACTTAAAGGAATTGATATGTCTACTATGTTTCATTTGAAACTAGCATCTGCACCTGAAGCCATATATACCAAGGAACCTGAACCTGTCTTATCTTCCATTCCTGAACCCTCACAAGAATATCCAAACTTAGTGAATAAGGATGATCTGAAAGCATTTGGGGCTACCCTATTGGCTGGAGTTAAGAAACTCATGAATACCCAACCATCTCCTGTAACCAATATGAGTGAAATATATGCTTCACTGTTGTTTTAAAAAGTCATATGTAAGATTCAACCCAAGATGCTTCATGAGATTCAAGAAGTCAGAGTTGAGAACAAATCGCTCAGTGATGAAGTAAAAACTCTGATAGGCATGGTTGAAGAAATGCAGAGCATGGTAACCTCAAGACCAAAACCTATTTATTATCCCATTGAGGATATTGTTAGTCAGACCCCACATGATGTAGCCTCCCTGATTCAACCTCATCTAACTTCCTTAGCTGAAAAGCTAGATGAAAGAAACAAGAAGATTGTTCAAGAGATGAATGATCTTTTTATTGGTCTTAACAATTTAACTGATGAGTATAAGGGCTGTCTCCAGAAATTTCTAAATCAATTCAAACCCCTTACCTTGGATATCATTGCTTCTATTACTTCTATAAAATCATCTCAACTTTGTTTAGATAGTGGTCTGCTTCGAATAGTTGTCAAATAAGAACTTCAATCTGTGCTTAGTGGCTTTGACAAGGAATCTCTATCTGAAGTTATCAAGAATAGTGACATAGTTCTTGATTTAGTGAGAATTCATTCCAAGATTTCCAATGATTCTCAGTAAGAAATTGCTTAGAGGTGGACTTCTACTTCAATCAGATCTTCTCTAAGAATGACATGAAAAACCACTTCAAGTACCTTGTGAAGAATCTGAGGATCCCTCTTGTAGATCAAGATTTCAAAACTCAAGTCCAAATTCTCAAATATTTCACTCCTTTGTTGGATAAGTTTATGGAGAACAAGGACGACTTTGAGAAAACTATGCAATATGTTAGTGAGATTATTATTGACATCATCAAAATTTTGTGGCCTTATCTTTATGTTCAGAGTACTGCTGGTGTCACTCCTATATCTGCACCCCTAAGATATAGTTCACCTACCTTCTCATACTCTACACTAGCCTCCACATCTATGTCTGTATCTTAGGATATGAGTTAGATCATGCCTATAATCCTTGATCAATAGTTTCCTCAGTCTTCTACTGCCCATACCTTGGCCCCTTCTATTTTTGAAGGACTCCCTTTACCGTCTCTGTCCATTGCTCCTATGGATTCTTCTTCTGATGTTGTTGCCAAGGGAAAAGAGAAGACACGCCAGTACTGAAGAACAACGATTACTATCTTTTGATGTGGATGTTTTATGTGGTATTATTCCTTACTTCTTGTACTGCCACTTTTTATCCATCTAATGCGCTGTTCATTTTTATTATCTAATTATTATATATTCTTTTTGATAATCCCAAAAGGGGGAGAAATATGTATTCTATATGCACTAAATGAACATTAAAGAAGAGACCCATTACCTAAAAATAAATCTCTCACTCACATGATTTGTGATCATCAAAAAGGGGGAGATTTTTGGACTCCACATGTGTTAATCATGTTTTAATGATCAAAAATCATATACATTCTTTAATGCTTATTAATCCTATTTAAACTATCTAAAATCACATGGACAAATGATTAGTATCTTTTTGCCTTAAATAATTACTGTAAAATATTTTTTTTAATGAAATTATTTTATGAATGATTAAGTTTAATTAATTATATGAATATCATTGTTTAAGTCTGTATATAGATATTTGGCTAAGTCTGAGCCACTGTAACCATCCAGACACCGTAACCATCGAGAAACCGTAACCATCCAAACACCATAACCATCCAGACACCATAACCATCCAGACACCGTAACCATCCAGACATCGTAACCATCCAAACACCATGACCATCCGAACACCATGACCATCCAGACACCATAACCATCGAGACACCATGACCATCCAGACACCGTGACCAGACACTGTGATCCTAACACCACATCTGTGCTATTGGTTTCTAATCTTCACTCAAAGACAAAGAAGGAGACACCATTTCAAGGAGACACCATTTCACGAAGACACCCTTTATAGACAAACTGTGACACCATTTCTTAATCTATTTTGTAAATTTTCAATTTAATTTCTAATGGTCATATTTGAAGCTTTTAAATGAATTCAATTAATTAATGTTTCTTTGTAGACATGTCACATGAGAGTACGAGGTACGAGGTGTAGAATACATGCATCCTATCGGCTCCAACACATGTATTCTAAGAATAAAAAGAAAAATGTGGCTATAAGAAAAAGACACAAATTTTGTGATAATAGTGTAAAAAAAACAAGTGTGTGCATGATAACAAAGAATCATGAGCTTTCATGCAACCCGACACTACTGAAGAACACAATAAGAATTCTCAAATCCTAGAGTCAAGGAAATTTTCACTCTATCAACTCCATGAATAACATAACCCATATCAAGCTGACTTACAATACTCTATCTTATGAAAGAGGACTCTATTTCTACATCTTCTTTATCCCAGAAGTCCAGAGCTACATAGACTAACACTCAGAGTACTTCTAACCTTATCTCATCATTTCTGATCCATTGTGTATTATTTTTATCATTTGAGCAGTGTGTGTGTCTATATTAAACACACACTGTCTCCTACATAATACTGAAGGATACATGACATACTTTCTCTTACATCTTGTTACACTTGTGTATTCCTATGAATAAGTGTGGAAGAGGTCCCTGTGTGACCTAATAGTTCATACCCACGAAGAACTGTGGAAGAGGTCGTGTGACCTGGACAGTCTTGTGTACTGTTGTTAACCTCGATCTAGGGTGTGGATCAAGTTAATTTATATAAACTTCTTGGTGGAAGGTGATCACCAAGTGGAGTGGATTAGGTCCCAGCTTGAGACTAAACCAATTGTTTTATATCCACTATGTTGTTTATTTTAGTGTTCTGTGTTTTACTGTTTAATTCAGAAATCGCTAAATTTACTTTGATAGTTAATCTTGGAAAGAAGTTATAATTGTTTTTCATTATTAGAATAGCTTCAAAAGCAATGTTAATAACTGATATTAAGATTACTGATAATTAATCAATCTTCTAAGAAGTTATTTAAATAGTCAAACTTTTATAACCATATAACCTTGATTGATTGGTCCATATTCAAAATTATTGAGGAACCTTTTTAAGAATACTTTTTAACAGAAATTTTTATAGATACTCAATTCACCCCCATCTTTAGTACTCTACTTCGACCAACAGAAACCTTTCTATTTTCTATAAGTTGTGATATAATGAAATTTTAATGAAACCCATTTAATTTCAATGGATATGATATGATGAATGTTTTATGATATTTTGGCACACATACATATGATTTTAATTTTGTGATGGTTGATACCTATATATCCATCCAATGATTTGGGTAAATATGGATATATCATGACTAAATATGTTGTATGTGAAGTTGATTACATTTTTAAAATCTTATACATGAACCTTATTACATGTTAACAATGATATGTTTTAACTTAATTACATGTTCCCAATTTTATGAATAAACCTGATTACATATTCACAGTGTTATGTATGGAACTATATTTCATGCCCATAATGTTATTCTTGGATACGTTTGAATGTACATATGTTTATGTGAGGGACCTATTTCATGTCCTTAACTTAAATAGTGAACATGTCTTTATTTATACATGTTCACAATGTTATAAGATAATGTGTATTATAAAAACCCTTGCCTTACAAAAATGTTATACCCTCATGAACCATGTTCTTTGATTTCCTGATGATTAATGTATTATGAAATATGAATCATTATTATATGACTCATGATTATGATCTTATATATATATATATATGATATGGTTTTTATATGTTATATTCATATTCTCATACCATTATGTTTATGTTTTGATTATATATATCCCTTGTTTACCCTTACTGAGCACCTGATCTCAGCCTTTATTTAGTTTCCTTTCTCTTGGTTATGAATAAAGGCTATAAGTTGGGTATGTTTGTAAAGATTACAAAAGGGGAAGATTTGTATGGTACATTTTTAAGATATATCAACAAATCAGAATATTGTATACTTATTATCCAATGAAACTAAACTATTAACATCCCCATGAACGTGTTTATGTAATATATTGAGTATTTATCTTAAAGGATGTAATATCTATGTATAAAAATCATGGGTTTCTATATAATTTGTTCTAAACAAATCACCTTGGTACATAGTACATAACAAAAAATGAAACAAGTATGGTGGAGTAACAAAACTCACATTGAGGAAACTGGGTTTCAAGTAGTTTTTAAGGATAAGTATTCATTTATGAAAGTAATTGTATAGAATATTTGTGAATATGTGATTTTTTAAATCATTTTGGGACACAATCCTTATTCTAATAGGGTTCTAAGAATATGAATAAATCCAACCAATTTGTAAGGGTAATGAACCATAGTGTGAAAACCTACCATATTACTAATTCTTTTTCATTTATTGGTAATATTGATGGTTGGGAACGACCCCTAACATAAGGTATAATTATAATATGAAATATACTTTATAAAATAACCCAATCTAGATATCATGTCATCTTGGAATTTAATCCCACCAAATTTATACCCACCCATATAAAAGCATAATAAAAAATAAAAATATGACTAATTTTTTCATGGAAATATATTATATAAAATATTCAATGTGAATATATGATTACTAATTTTAAATATATAAATATTATATTTACCAAATGTTTCATAATACTCATTACAACTTATTTTCACTCTTATAGGCCTATTTAAAATATATAAGTATGTTTTGTCTATTATTAACCTTCAATTATGGTGGGAGGGATAAGTATTATTTAGTTCAATGGGTGTCCCAAAATAAAAATTATTTGGTACATTCCTTAAGAAGTATTTTCATTTTATTTATTAAAGATGACACATTAAACCTTATCCCTCAGACCTTTAAAATAATCAAGGTTTTATGAATAGTGAAATAGTGGGATCTATATTATTTATTAATGGAGGTCTCTTCCACTTTATAAATATACAAAATGAATAAAGATAAAAAACAAGATGGAGATCTAAATCAACCTAAATTTGAGGAAATAATTTGCCTTAGGGAGTCATCAAATTTAAAATGTGTTCGCATGATGACATGTCAGTGTAATTGAGGCTAGTCCTATATTGGAACTATATGGCTCCAAAATAGCAAAACTCTATTTTAGTATTAAATCACAATTACTTCCATATTATCATTTCATCTATTTATACATTTTTTGAAATCCACAGTGAACTCCTTTATATTTAAGTGGTTAAATGTACTTAATAGAATATGAATTTCATAAAAATGGTCATAAACATGTCCAAGGACAGTTTAAAATTTACCTAGGATCACTGTATTATAGTGTTTTACTATAAAATAACTCAATTAATCTTGATCTATATTTCAATTTTTTACTCAATTATAGTGTGATCATTTACTTTTTGTGATTTTTACTTTTTAAAAATAGTTAATTTTTTTTTTAATTTTTTGTTTTTAAATGGAAATGAAATAAAACAACCATAAACACATACATATTAAATCATTTATATGTTTAAATATTAAATTATTATAATTAATCACACCATTAAAAACTATATGTTTTTTGGATTTTGATATTAGTTAAATGATCATATTATATTAAAATAATACTTCAATATATCCCAAAAAATTTACCGCACATGATATACTTCTAGATATATTATACATAATATTCTTATTAATTACCTAGGGAATGAAAAAATATGAAAAAGATGATATTAGATACTCAATAACTAATAATATATTAAATAAATCTATAGAGTTAACATAGGTAATCCTAAAGATGATTGTAAACTAGTGAGGGAAAAATATGTTGGCATGAGAACATAATGATGAAGTCATAGATAAATGAGTAATAACATAACATAAATAATAAATAATTAGCTTAAAACAGAATTTTGGAATCGTAATAAAATAATCATGATCCATGGATATATGACATAAAAATGTGCCTCAAGAATATGTATATAAAATCATATCATATATCTTGTTTGACAACTAATACATTCATATCATAGTTGATTAGGATAACCACTTATTTACCATAACATAATCGACTAAGATAAAAACCAATTTCCTATAAAAATGAATCACGAGTTATAAATATTTAACAAATATATTGGAGGGATATATAAATTTTGGTTCATCGATCACATAATGAAAAATCAAACATATATGATCCACATGAATATGATCACATTTTTAAATCATGCATAGAATAAAAAACCCATGATAATGAAATGTGTTCCAAGAAAATTATCACAACGAATAAATAAATAATTAAATGAATGAAATAGAATTATTTTATTAAGAAATATCCTTAGTAAAATAGAATAATCATTATTTTCTCTTGACATATATGAAAAACACATTGGAATAACATTCAAACATTTTTTTAAAAAATAAGAAAAAATTACCATTAAATTATTGATATTTTTTAAATGAAAAAATTTATAAATAATTTTATTTTGAATAATTATATTAATGTAAATAAAAATTACTTTAAGAACATTGTAAATATTAAAAGGAATATTTTTGTTTAAAAATGAAGAATAAAATAGTAGGAAAAAGCGACCCTTAAGAAAACATTAAAGAAGAGAGTTAAAATATTACATTACAAATATGTAAAAAAACATCAAATTAAATATAAGGAGACATTAATAATTACTGGATATATGGATAAGAAAATGTAAAAAATATATGAAAAAAATGTTCATTGAAGACAAACAATACTGACGGAAATGAATTATTAATTTTGGTTCTATATACATGCATCATTTTGGGTTAATTATAAGCTAATAAGAGGGGAAATAGTATGATGAAATTTAATCTCAAATAATAAAAATTTAGAATAAAATAAATATTTTTAAGAGTGATAGAAAATATATTTTCTCCCCAATGGCTAAGTTGACATATGAATTATCTATTTCAAACAAATATTGGAAATGAATCCCATAACGTTAAACCTAACGGCAACAAAAAAACAATTAACTTAATATATAGTAAACATAAACATCATACTAAAATACTTTAAAAATATATTTATATTTATTAAGTTTTATATTATTATATTATAATCATTTATTAAACATATATTATTTAGTAATTTTTTATTTTCATCATAAGATGTTTGTAATATTGAGTGTTTCATAAAATTTTCAAAATGCAGATGTGATCCCTATTCCTTGATAACAGTTTCATCATTACCAAATTATTCAATGTAGTGGAATAATTATTCAAAATATATTTATACACTCCCTTGTTATTTTCATGGAAATTATATATATGGTTTATGAGAATAGAATTCACAATGAGCATGTTTCATGTAATTTAATAATTACAATAATTTAGTTTATAACTACCATTCATTTTTTTCAACCTTAATATACCATATTCATAACATAAATTACATTTTAATATTATATATTTTTAGTATTATTTTTGTTATACTCATCCATTTTGGAAATGGTTATTACAGTATATATCATTCGTGTTGGGGGTTCAACCGACCCAAGTAAGAACATGATATAATTTTGGAGTGGGAGTATAAAGTTATTTTACATTAATATAGTTTATATAGAAGATTAATTAAGTTAATAAATCATCAATAAAATGGTTAATGTTATTTAAAAATAGTGGTTATGAGATGATAATTGAAAATGGTAGTGAATATCTAGGAAATTACTTTATTGAATTTATTCCTTCATGAAACATGTACCTTCTGAATAAAGGATATAGACATTTTTAAGAATATGATAAGTTAATAAATGTGAAATAATAATCTGGTATTAAGAATATGTAATGTTATTCACAAGATAATTAAAAGAAAATTCTTATGTGAAAAAATTAGTAGTCCTATTATAGGTTACTTTGGGTTTCATTTCTACAAATACCCATGATTAATTTTTTTTCATTATTTTAGAGATTAATTTATTTTTAAAATAATACTTTGTTTTAAATGGTTAAATATTTCATAAATGTTTTACCATGATGAAATTGATATTATTTGAATATTTTTATATAAATGAGGGTCTTTGGGTGTTTGATTGATTAAAATATTTTTTCCTTAATATTAATTTTTTAAAAAGCATATTTTCTTTGTTACTACCAGATAAATTTAAATAAAATGATATTTTTGAAGTTTTTTAAGATAATTTTTAGGAATTAATTTTGGAAATTTCAATTTTTTGGGGGGATATCGTATTTTGAATTTATTAGGTGTTGAAAATATATTATTTAATCTTGTTTTTTATTTTAAAGATATTTATTATTTCAACCCATATATGGTTATCCCATTGTGTTTTATTGGTACTGGAGGTGTTTGAGAAAGGTTTGTGGAGGTGGAGGTCAATATGAATATAATATTATTTTTTTAGTGGTTATTCACATTGTGAGTAGGAAGTTCACAATATGAAAGAGTTTAGATTCATAACTTGAATTTTTTTTTCATGGAATGAGGTATCATTGAGAAAAATCAGGGGCATATTCAATGTTTTTATGGTGTACGTGATTCAAGATGTGAAAGTGGGATTCATCGTGTGGATGAATTTTAGGTTGAGGCCCCAGGAAAACCAGTAGATATTCATTAATATTTCCTGATAAGGCATTCATAACCCAAAACACTTTCAAACTATGAATCGGTTGACATCCTGAACATTCATAATGTAAATTATCATATTAAAATATAAATGGTTCATATTTTATCCTTTCTATAAAGTCTAAATCCCTCCAGTTCTATCTTGTTAAACTCAATCTTTGGGTGAAACCTATGTTATTTCAAGATCCAATTAAACCTAGCTTCCTTTTTGTTCACCCCTATATTACAGGGGTTCTACATATGTGATTTTAAGTGAGTTATCCCCTTCATATGTATACTTTCATCACAATAATCTCTTGTTTATTTTTTTATTGAGGTTTGTTTTTTCTATATTTTTGATGAGACCTTGATGTGATCTCAGTTGATTTTTGGTTCCTTTTTGGGCATTTGAACTTAAAGGAATCTTCTCTCCTCGTTTTCTAGTGTGGAAATTTAGAAATCATTAATCATGGTAGGGTATTTTAGAAGGTTCTTTTTTATTTTTAAATTTTGAATTAGTATACCTATGATTCTATTGAGTTGATGTTATGGACCAAACTAATGAATATAGTAACTTAGACTATGAATGAACTAGGTGGCGATTTATGATCTTATGTGGTTATTCTCTGCCATAGGAATTCATTTTCAAGGTAGTGTGTTATCCTATGTTTTTTTTACAGTGTAACTTATGAACCATAAAATATAATAAATAACTTAATTCTAGTAATATTTTGATAACTACCGAAGGAGCTATGATAAATTTTTACAACTATTCTTGGAATTAATGAAATCTAGGTGCATGTTATGGATTCTTTTAAATTTTTTTGATTGATTGTATTTTTTGTGAAGGTGAATTATTCATAATTAATTAGATAAATAAATATGGTTATGAAATGGAAGTTTAAGAAGATAATTTCTTACGGTAGAGTGATCCTACTATTTTATGTAGGATTATAATTCTTAGTTCAATAGCCTTAGTTTCCCCATGATGTGATTACTGAAAATCATTGCTACCTTATAAATATACTATAAGATGATAGAGCCTTGAAATGATTTTACAGACCTAGGATGGTTGATATAATAGTGATGGAGTGGCTATAGAATATTCCATTTATTCCATGAGATAAATTTGTGGGTTGTATTAGTGGGTCAGGGGTTGTGGCAGATGCCATGTATGACATGAGAAATGATTTTAGGTTAGTATGGTGCAACATGGGATGCTATTTCCTTACCACGATATCCAATATGAATTTTTAGGTCATTGAGAATAAGGTAGTGGTTTGTTAGTTATGGAATTATATTGAGAATAAATAAATAAAAACCCTTGAATTTAATTATAAATGAATGATTTCAAATACATAAATGACACATGGTTATTAGTAGATAATGGGGGTGATTGCTGCATGATATGGTAGTTGTTCCATAGATAGTTGAGACATTATAAGGCTATAAAACCTTATTTTTGGTTGGTTGTTAACATATCCTTAGTTATTCTTATGTGTGGATTATTTAATATTACCTTCTTATGTTTTATATTCACACCCCAACGATTTGGATAATCTGATTAACACTGAATATAATGGGTGCCTGGCGTAATCCCCAACATCTAGGTTATTGATTGAATGGATGTAAGACTTATCCCCCTTACTTGATCTCCCTTCTAGGTGTAAGGATTAGTTTTAACTCTTAAGGAATACATAAATAACCTATAGGGTATTGATTCTAGACGAACCTATTAGGTATTGGTAAATGATGTACTGGAAGACCCTACAAGGTGTATTACAATTTATTTTGGTAATTCAGAATACCCAATATGGTATAGAGTGGTACATGATATATTGGTAGACCCTATGGGGTGTTTATTGGTACATGAGGTACTATAATACCATACTAGGTATTGGTATAATATAAACACATTAAAAGAAACTAAGGGTGGTATTGATGAGATATGATGTGGTGGTTATGATACAAAGATATATGGTGTGGGATATGACTAGATAAAAGAGGTAAATAGGTTAATTTTATTCATTCCCATGATTCCATACTACCCTATATATAATTTGAGTAATTTTTGTGATATATCATGAATTAAGAAGGGATTGAGAGTATCAAGATGTTTAACATTAGGGTGTGATAGAAACAAAAAAGTGAGATAAGTTGTTGCATTGTGTCTTTCTTATACATAATGATATCAAACTAGTATAATTGGATGTGTTATCTTGTGATTTATAATTTGTGAGCGTGGGGTATTAGTTTCCATTATTTTTCATAATGTTTTATTAGTTTATTCACTAGTACATTAATATAATTATACCATATTTTCAAAAGTGGTATTGAGTTTGATCTTGCGGAGTATACCTGTTGTGATTAGCATATATATATATATATATTCAACTTAGGTTTCTAGGATGGATTTGGAGACCAAGATATAGATCACTAATTAAGGTTGATGTTGTTGAGGATTCTCTACCACTTAATTTTGGTATAGTTTTATTTTAGATGTTTTCACTAGTGCAGAAAACATTTTTTACGTCGGTTATTTTTCATTATTTACGTCGGTTTTTAGGCGACGTTAATACGGACGACGTTATAAATAACGTTTTTTACGTCGGTTATTTAAAACCCAACATAACATCCCTAACATCACGGTGTTTATAATGTCGGTTCATTAATAACCGACGTGATAAATATGCGCGGGGGGGTTTATCACGTCAGTTATTTTCTAAACCGACGTGATAAAACGCCTGGGATATCGTTTATCACGTCGGTTATGACATAACCGACGTGATTAACCCTTCCCCGGGCCTATTATCACGTCGGTTTCTTAAAAAACCGACGTGATAAAAAGGCCTGGGAAACGTTTTAGAACGTCGGTTATCCAATAACCGACGTGGTAAATCGATTCCCAGGCCTTTTAGCACGTCGGTTATATTAAGAACCGACGTGATAAAAGGCCCGGGAACGGTTTATCACGTCGGTTCTCTAAAAAACCGACGTGATAAACCCCTACCGATTTATTTACCACGTCGGTTATAAAATAACCGATGTGAAAGCGATATATATATTTTTTAAAATAATTGCACTACTCTCACCAAAAAGCAACCAGAAACCAAACAAAAATAACCATGCCAGCCCTCCCCCAAGCCCCAACTGAACCCCACCCTCATCTATACCAACCTAACAACCTGGCCAGCCCCCCCCCCCCCCACCACATTGGAGCCCCACCACAAGCCTTGGACACCCCCCCACCCCTTGGACAGCCCCCCACCCTCATTTACACCCCCACGACCCCTAGTACAGCCTCAAACACCCATTGGACACCCCTCCCATATCCCTTGGACACCCCCACCCCTTGGACACCCCCACCCCTTGGACAGCCCCCCCACCCTCATTTACACCCCCAAGACCCCTAGTACAACCTCAAACACCCATTGGACACCCCCCACACATTGACAGCCCTCCCAGACCCCTTGGACACCCCCCCGACCCCTGGACACCCCCCCGACCCCTAGGACAGCCCCAAACACACCTTGGACACCCCTCCCATATCCCTTGGACACCCCCCACCCCTTGGACACCCCCCCACCCCTTGGACAACCCCCACCCTCATTTACACCCAACCGGCCCCTTGGACAGAACTTCCAGACACCTTGGACACCACTCCCATATCCCTTGGACACCCCCCACCCCTTGGACACCCCCACCCCTTCGACAGTCCCCCCACCCTCATTTACACCCCCCGAACACTAGGACAGCCCCAAACACCCCTTGGACACCCCTCCCATATCCCTTGGACACCCCCCACCCCTTGGACGCCCCCCACCCCTTGGACAGCCCCCCCCACCCCCTGGACACCCCCCCGACCCCTTGGAAACCCCCTACCCCTTAGAAACCCCCCCATCCCCTTGGACAGCCCCAAACACCCCTTGGACACCCCTCCTATATCCCTTGGACACCCCCCACCACTTGGACACCCCCCCACCCCTTGGACAGCCCCCCCCACCCTCATTTACACCCAACCGACTCCTTGGACAGCCCCAAACACACCTTGGACCCCCCTCCCATATCCCTTGGACACCCCCCACCCCTTGGACACCCCCACCCTCATTTACACCCCCCCGACCCCTAGGACAGCCCCAAACACACCTTGGACACCCCTCCCATATCCCTTGGACACCCCCCAAACACCCACCCACCCCCTTGGAACCTCTCCCCCCATACCAAAATCCAGACCAGAAAAACCATCAACAGTAGACCAAAACAAGAAGTAGAGAAAAATTAAACATTCACTTATATAACATTCAAAACTTACACTGTCAACTTCAAAAAAAACTAAATCCAACCTAAACGACTACGAAATACACAATTACATTGACAATATTCAAAATTACATTTTACATTACAAACAACTAAAAGTCAATCAAACCTGTAAAATAATTTGACCACTCCACTTGTATGTGTTTAATATCTTCAGCAGTAAAGGGTTGAGGGTCATCAAAAAGCTACAAAGGAAAAGGATAGTAGTCAACGTGTATAATGAATAAATCAAATTGAAATATTATGAGAAAGAGGAAATCTTACCAGGTCAAAACTCAGAACTGTCCCAGTTGTTATTATTTCATACATAAATCTTAACATGTAATATCCACATTCGATGATGCCTTGTTGCTCATGACATTTATGTTTGAATGAGTGTAAATTCAATATATTATTTTTATGTAATAAATCAAAATGTACAAATTATAAATGGATATTTACCTTCGCATGTACATATTTGATCTTGAAATTCCTTTTCTTTGCGCTTTTTCGAAAGTGGACCCATGCCCTGTTAGAAAATAATACGAATGGGGTAAATTTAAAATTCATTATAATATATAAAACTATTGTGAAATTGAAACTTACGTTTCCAATATATTCTTAAAACTTTCTCGCACATCATCATGGAGAGAGCATATCCAATAAAGTGTTTTCTCCCTAGGGCAAAAAACCCCTAACATCCAATGATCCCTGATAAAAGGAAATTTAACGTTAGTGGTTTTTTATGTTAAAAGATAATTAACTCTTTGAGAGGGATGTGTTTCATACCTCTCACAAAAAGGCATCATCCAACACTGTGTGATTACATTCTTTTCAAATCTATCAGCAATATAAAGCATTCTTTGTTCCTCATCCAATGCACATGCTTCAGGGGAAATCAATTGTGGGTCCATGAATCCATATACATCTGTCAGCTCATTCCTCTCACAAATTTTATACAGATACCTAATACAAAGAAGACATAAGTATACATTTTTAATAAATATAACGCAAGGAAAAGGTGTTAAGACTTACATGATAAAAATTTGCACCACGTTGATGCCCAACTTATCTCCAGTGACAAACTCCATGATATTAGTTTTCATAATCCCCACACTTAGTTCACGTCCACAGACATGAGCTTCCATTGTAAAGTCATAATGATCCAACAACAAATTTGAATATTTTGACAATTTGTCAAGACTGCTAGTATCTGCATCTGATGTCATAGCTATCTGTCTTTGTTTTTGTCTATACAGTATTTCTTTACCTTTGAAGTATTCCTGTAAAAATAAATTGAAAAATATATTAGTTTCCAAATGATAAAACATTAATAAAAATATAAAATAAAAGATATAACATCCATACCTCTATGGTAATGAGTCGAAGAAGTCTGGATGGCCAAAGTAAAAAATGGCCGATACTATGTCCAACTGTCATCACCTCATCTGTAGGTAATGGTATCCGAGCTGATCTATCTATAATATCCTGTACAATGACCCTCTGATTCTCTACCTCTAACTGTTGATGATGAACTGTATCTCCTATACAATATACCATCCCATATGCAACTATATGATGTTGAGGATCATCAACATACAACTCACAATAAGTAGGTAGCTGCGGCGGAGGAGGAGGATCAAAAATGGGGTCCGCAGGCTGAGGTGGGGGAGTGGGAGCTACTGGGAGAGGTGGAGTGGGAGCTGCACCCTGAAATTGTCTTTGCAAGTCTGCAAACATAAACTGCACCGATGCTCTAATCTTTTCCTCCATTGTCGCATTAATATTATGGACTTCAGCCTCCAAGGATTCTATTTTTTTTATAAACTCCCTCAACGTTAGAAGTTGAGGAACGTGGCAACACTTTTCTTACCGATACACCTGCCGGATATCCTCTTACACGGCCAGGATGTTCGGGCTTTCCCAATGCCACAGATAAAATATCTTCCCTCCCAGATGGTGTAAATGTCCCCTGTGAACTCTGCTCCTCAAGAGAGTCCTGTAATAATTAATTGAACATTTCTATAATGATTGGAAATATATGACGAAAATAGTAAACTTAAATAAATAAAATAGATATCTTACAATCCTCTCAACTACGAGTCTCGATTCTTCCGAAAGATATTGTCCTTTTTTACCCTTCCGAGCTCTTTTCCATTTCTCATGTCTAGATGGAGGGGATGGAGGGGCCACCTCTCCAGAGCTTGAAGACTCAGCTCTTAGTTGTTGAAATTTTTCTGCCATCATTTGTTCTTCCAATAATGCATATCCTCCCCGAGATAAACTATGAGGGTATACATTTTTAGATTGGATCTCTTGATGAGCTTTCCTTGTTTGCTGTAAA
Source organism: Viscum album (assembly GCA_963277665.1). Lineage (NCBI taxonomy): Eukaryota > Viridiplantae > Streptophyta > Magnoliopsida > Santalales > Viscaceae > Viscum > Viscum album. The sequence continues at coordinate 34,362,016 of OY728157.1, read as the reverse complement.
TTAAGAATAAGTAATCATTAACAAAACAATAATAAGATCATTTATATAAGAAATATTATAAAAGTTTACATTGACCTTACCAAAAATGATTCTTTTATTCTACTTTCAAAAAATTGTCTCCATGTGTCTTCATCTATAAAAGGATATATACGACATGGATTCTCACGACTCCTATGACCATAAATGAAATCAGATGAGAGGGTTGATTTGAAATCCCTCCATCTCCTAGCAGCCAACGATAAGCATTTCTTCCTGACTCCTCCAGTGTCAGGAATATCAAATGTCATCTGATAAAAAAGAGGTTAAAAATATTATATATACTAGAAACATTTAAAGAACAGTCAAACAATAGCAAAAGATCTTACCAAAATGGTCTCCCACAGCTGAGAAATTATCGCCTTATCCACACTTCTCCAATCATCATAGAGAATTCTTACTTTGCTCTTAGCCTGAGTTGCTACAAAACCCTTAAAATCTTTAGTATTTGGACCTCTAGGAAGATCATTATCATCAAACTCCACGACTATCCTCTCCTCCTTCGTACGAGCAAGTGATAATTTTGGTAAACGTGTGCACCCACACTTACCAACCTTTGAACTCTTTTTCGTAATAGGAGCATTTGAATGTTCCTCCCCAGATGTATGACCAATATGCTCATCTCCAGAATCATGTGGATGATCAACTGATTGATCTGTCATTTTCCTTCAAATCAAAAAAACAAACATTAGTTCACAAATATACAAATTCAAATATTGTAGTACTACTTAATCAGAAAATAGAAAAGTGTACTAAATTACATAATAGTAAACATTGGTAATATGGTAAGCATGTTAAACAATGATAAACATGGTAAACACAGGCAAAAGGTTGCCAAGGAGTTGGCCCAAGAAAGATGAAAAGTGGACTCACTGAGTCCACCGGTCAGCCGGTGTGAGCTCACCGGCCAGCAGGAGGACCCATGCAGTAGACTAGCCCACTGCCTGGTACCACCGGCCGGCCGCTGGCTCACCACCGGCCGGCCGGTGGACCAGACAGAGCCTTCCTGTCTGGACCACCGGCCGGCCGCTGGCTCACCACCGGCCGGCCGATGGACCAGAGCCTTGCTCTGTCTGGACCACCGGCCGGCCGCTGGATCACCACCAGCCGACCGATGGACCAGACAGAGAGCCTTCCTCTCTATCTGGACCACCGGCCGGCCGCTGGCTCATCACCGGCCGGCCAGTGGACCAGACAGAGCTTTGCTCTGGACCACCGGCCAACCGGTGATCCACCACCGGCCAGCCGGTGCGCCCAGGACTTCTCCTCTTTACGGTTTTTATTGTTTTATCGTTTTGGTTTGATACATGTTTTAATAAGTAAAAAATTTACAATATCTAACATTATATGAAAAAACTAAATGTAAACAAGAAATAAACATGTGTTACCTGTAATTTTAGGAATGTACAGTTGGATTGTTTTCCCAAATTCCTTCGTCGTGATCGTTCCTTATGGCACAAACCATGTCTTCAACATACTCATCATTATGTTCTGTTAATCTTTCCATGGAAGTAGGGATCTCACATAAATCAGCATCTTCATCAAATTCATCCTCACCAACATATTGTTTTTTCCCTTGTAAAACAACAGCCCACTGCATATCTGATTGATCTACTACATAGAAAATTTGTTTGGCATGTGTTGCCATTATAAAAGAATCAGCTGTGTCTTCCAATCTATTCAGATTAACAAGTGTCATTCCAAATTCATCGTGTCTGACACTGTTGTTACCGATAAACCATTTACAGTTAAAAACAGGAACTTTAATTTTAAAGTAATCAGCCTCCCATATGTCTTCAATCACTCCATAATATGCACTTGATGCCGAAATTGGGTTTCTGTCCTTAGCACTCGAAAAATGCATTGCTTCTGGAAACACCAATACACCACTATTCTGAATTGCACTTCTGTTGTCCTGAGATTTTGTATGAAATGTATAGCCATTAATGTCATAAGCAGACCATGTTATCACATTTAAAGATGGACCACCCACTATCCATTTTAATGTCTCTGATACATCTGATCTACCAAGCAAGGTCTTTTTAAACCATGGAAAAAAAGTTTTGTTGTGCTCATTCAAAATCCACATTTCTTTCTTCTTTGGATGACATTGTTTCAACTCATTAATATGCAATGTGATATACAGTTTAACATCAGCTATGTTATTCAAGATGTATGATTCTAACTTCTTCATATGTTCAGCTGACAGTGATTTTACTTTCAAGCCACGAATCCCCTTTCCCTCATTATTAACCCGTTCATGGCGAGATGGAGGCAAACCTATGTGTTGCGCCGTAGCCAAGTAGCTCGTACAAAACTCTGCTACCTCCTCATAAATATACTTTTCAATAATGGAGGCTTCAGGTCGATATGGATTTTTAACATATCCCTTTAATATTTTCATATACCTTTCAAAAGGATACATCCAACGAAGATATACAGGTCCACAAAGCTTTATTTCTCGAACCAGATGAATCATTAAATGCACCATCATATCAAAAAAAGTTGGAGGAAAATACATTTCCAAATGACAAAGTATAAAAACTGCATCCTTTTCCAAAATGTTCAAAGCATTCACATCAATCACCTTGTTACAAATTGAATTGAAAAAATAACACAACCTCATTATAGTCTTTCTGACACGGATGGGTAATATTCCACGCAGTGCAACTGGTAGAATTTGTTGCATCATGACGTGAAAATCATGTGATTTCATACCTATCAACTTCAATTCTTTCAATGAGACAAAATTTTTTACATTTGAAGAATAACCTTGAGGCACTTTGATATCATGAAGACACTGACAGAAGCTACTTTTCTCCCTCTTCGATAATGTATGACAAGCCGGGGGAAGAAATGTTCGTCTTCCTTTAGGAGTGGGAGCTAACTCCAAACGTATTCCCATTGATAGTAGGTCTAACCTTGCATTCAACCCATATTTTGTCTTTCCTTTAATATCTAGCAATGTTCCGATCAAAGAATCACAGATATTCTTCTCCACGTGCATGACATCAATATTATGTTTGACTTCATGATACCTCCAATATGGTAGCTCAAAAAATATTGACCTTTTCTTCCAAATATGTCTATCATTACCAAATTTCTGTGTCTTTCCCAATGTCACATCAAGGTTTTTCACCCTCTCAAAATACAAATCTGGGGATAAAGGTTTTGGAGCAGTATCAAATTCTTGTGAGCCATTGAATGCCTTTTTTAGTCTTCTATAAGGGTGATCCATAGGCAAAAACTTTCGATGACCCATGTACACTGTTTTCCTCCCATGATGCAATTGACAATATGACGTCTGTTGTTCGCAAATTGGACATGCTTTATGCCCTTTAACACTGTATCCAAACAAATTTCCATATGCTGGGAAGTCATTTATAGTGAATAGAAGCACTGCATGCAGTTGAAAATATTCCATTTTATAAGAATCATACACCCTAATACCATCAGCCCATAACAGTTTCAAATCATCAATCAGTGGTGACAAGTATACATCAATATCATTGCCGGGTTGCTTTGGACCAGAGATCATGATACTCAACATGAAATATTTGCGCTTCATACAAACATCAGGAGAGAGGTTGTAAATTACCAATAAAACAGGCCATGAACTATGTGTGCTACTGAGGGTTCGGTATGGATTCATTCCATCTGTGCACAAGCCTAGTCTCAGATTTCTAATTTCATTTCCAAATGTAGGGTACTGGGCATCAATTTTCTTCCATTGTGGACAATCAGCTGGATGATGTATTTTTCCATCACATACCCGCTCATCAGCATGCCATCTTAACCTTTTTGCATCATGTGAATTAGCAAATAAACGTTTGAAATGAGGAATTATAGAAAGATACCAAAATACCTTTGAAGGGAGCTTTGTAATCTCTACATCAGCTTGTGATTTTTCTTTCACCTTATACCGTGATGTCCCACATTTAGGACACTCTTTCAGAAATTCATATTCCTTCCTATATATAATGCAGTCATTCGGACAGGCATGTATTTTCCTGTATCCCAATCCCATCGGGCATAATATTTTTTTGGCCTTATAATGTGAATCTGGAAGATCGTTATCTTTTGGAAGAATGTCTTTCATCAATTGTAGCAGCTCTGTAAAACTTCTGTCACTCCATCCATGTTTCGCCTTCAGGTTAATCAATCTTAACACCGCCGACAAAACCGTAAAATCTGTACAACCAGGATATAATGGTTTTTCGGCATCACCATATAGACGTGCAACTGTCGGTTCTATCTCAATTTGTTCTGCTACAATATTGCGAATCATTTCTTCAATTCCATCGGAGTTACCATCTTGCGATTCATTATCATCAGTGACATTCTGTCCAGTTTCTCCATGCCAAATCCAAGGGTTGTAACTCGGATTGAAACCATGACAAATCAGATGATCTTTTATCTCTCTACTTTTCAACTTCTTCATATTCATACATTTCAGGCATGGACAGAAAAAAATGTCACTACTTGGAACATTTCGTTTAGCAAATTCCAAAAAGGCATCAACACCTTCCTCATATTCATTGCTCATTCGATGTGACGTAATCCAACTTCGACTCATTATTACCTATAACAAATAGCAAAAATATATATATTTTTTAGATAAGACAAATATATGTTTATATGAAAAAAATCATAATTTGAATGTAAACAATTTTGAAATATAAAACAAATCGATGTGTATTTAAAAAAATATGCTTGAATATTATTTTTTAAACAAAATATAGTAAGATATAACCCCCCCTGGACACCCCCCGACCCCTCTGGACAGCCCCCCGCCCCACCTGGACACCACCCCCACCCCCTACCCCCTTGGACACCCCCTGGACATCCCCCAACCCTCTGGACAGCCCCCCCACCCACCCGGACAACCCCAAATACCCTCTGGAGAGGCCGCCACCCACTTGGACAGCCCCCCACACCCATCCAACCCCTTGGACACCCCCCTGGACACCCCACCGACCCCTCTGGACAGGCCGCCACCCCCTTGGACAGCCCCCCACACCAACCCATCCCCTTGGACACCACCCTGGACACCCCCCGACCCCTCTGGACAGCCCCTGACCCCTCTAGAAAGCACCCCCACCCCTCATGGACACAACCCTCCACCCCTGACCTGCTTGGACACCCCCCTGGACACCCCCCAACCCTCTGGACAGCCCCCACCCCTCCTAAACACCACCCCCACCCCCTACCCCCCTGGACACCCCCCAACACCCACCCACACCCTTGGACAGCCCCCCACACCCACCCACCCCCTTGTAAACCCCCCTGGACACCCCCCGACCCCTCTGGACAGCCCCCCGCCCCTCCTGGACACCACCCCCCACCCCCTACCCCCTTGGACACCCCTTGGACATCCCCCAACCCTCTGGACAGCCCCCCCACCCACCCGGACAACCCCAAATACCCTCTGGAGAGGCCGCCACCCACTTGGACAGCCCCCCACACCCATCCAACCCCTTGGACACCCCCTGGACACCCCACCGACCCCTTTGGACAGGCCGCCACCCCCTTGGACAGCCCCCCACACCCACCCATCCCCTTGGACACCACCCTGGACACCCCCCCGACCCCTCTGGACAGCCCCCGACCCCTCTAGAAAGCACCCCCACCCCTCCTGGACACAACCCCCCACCCCCGACCTGCTTGGACACCCCCCAACCCTCTGGACAGCCCCCCACCCCTCTTAAACACCACCCCCCACCCCCTACCCCCTTGGACACCCCCTGGACACCCCCCAACACCCACCCACACCCTTGGACAGCCCCCACACCCACCCACCCCCTTGTAAACCCCCCTGGACACCCCCCGACCCCTCTGGACAGCCCCCCGCCCCTCCTGGACACCACCCCCCACCCCTACCCCCTTGGACACCCCCCTGGACATCCCCCAACCCTCTGGACAGCCCCCCCACCCACCCGGACAGCCCCAAATACCCTCTGGAGAGGCCTCCACCCACTTGGACAGCCCCCCACACCCATCCAACCCCTTGGACACCCCCTGGACACCCCACCGACCCCTCTGGACAAGCCCCCACCCCCTTGGACAACCCCCCACACCCACCCATCCCCTTGGACACCACCCTGGACACCCCCCGACCCCTCTGGACAGCCCCCGACCCCTCTAGAAAGCACCCCCGCCCCTCCTGGACACAACCCCCCACCCCCGACCTGCTTGGACACCCCCCTGGACACCCCCAACCCTCTGGACAGCCCCCCACCCCTCCTAAACACCACCCCCACCCCCTACCCCCTTGGACACCCCCTGGACACCCCCCAACACCCACCCACACCCTTGGACAACCCCCACACCCACCCACCCCCTTGTAAACCCCCCTGGACACCCCCGACCCCTCTGGACAGCCCCCACCCCTCCTGGACACCCCCCCACACCCTACCCCCTTGGACACCCCCCTGGACACCCCCCAACCCTCTTGATAGCCCTCCCACCCCCCTGTAATCACTGAATAAAGTAGTAACAACTGTAAAAGGGTAACCCATCCAAATGGACACGCCCCAACCCTCTCGGGGATTTATAGAAAACGATGAAAAATTAGTGAAATCATAAAATTAGTCAATATTGCAAGTCGAACTAATAGATCTAGGGATGATAAATAAGATTATGGTGCCAAAACGAGTTAAAAGGGTTCGCAATCGAAAAATCTTAGCTAGTTTCAACAAAAAAATCACAACACATATATATATACTATCCGCGAAAAAAAAAACGAACGAGTGGGAGGATTACCTGAGTGCTGCGAGTTTAGATGATTGATCCCAGGAGATTAAATATGAGAAACGATGATCGCAAAACGAATCTAAACCAACGAAATGGACGATCCGATTCGGGTTTACGCGTGAGAGAGACGAGTCGCGACTGTCGAAGGTAAACTCGCGAATGACAATCCACGGGTCTGGGTAAATTTTTAAATGAGTTATCACGTCAGTTATTCAATAACCGACGTAAAAACCTTCCTCTAATTCTTTTTTTACGTCGGTTATTCTATAACCGATGTTATAAAGGGCTCAAAATCCGCGTTTTATTACGTCGGTTATTCCATAACCGACGTCAAAAACATCTGCGGATTCTTTTTTTACGTCGGTTATTTTATAACCGACGTAAAAAGGCCTTCAAAAACCGCGTTTGTTACGTCGGTTATTCAATAACCGACGTAACAAACGCCCCCCCGCTTCTGTTTTTTACGGCGGTTAATATATAACCGACGTAAAAAACGAAGCCGCCCGATTAATAACGTCGGTTATCAAAATAACCGACGTTAAAGGTGTACTAAACACAGGTTTTACGTCGGTTATTAAATAACCGACGTAAAAAACCTCGTTTTACATATTATGACGTCGGTTTTATATAACCGACGTAAAAAATGGTGATGTAAAAAACGTTTTCTGCACTAGTGTTTCTTTTCATATGAATTTTACAAGCATGATGGAAAATTGGTACCATAACTTTTATATTTATTGAATAGAATTGGTTTGTTTATGATTATATTATTTATTAATTTATTCTTTTTATATTGATTGTAATTCCTCTTATATGTGTGTTTTCTTACCCATGGTGAAATTTATCAACCCTTTACCTAACATAGGTGATCTCCAAGGGTCATTATTTCATTTTCTTCACTACCATCCCAGGAGGGGAGCTCGCGGGGGAAGGAGAATAGGACATAATTTATAACTCCTAAAATATTTAATGGAAAATCATAGAAAAAAATACAAGGACAATCATGAGGTTATCTCAAGATAAGAAGTTTTGAGAAATAACTATGTGATCCATTAGAGAAATAATTGACTTGGGAGCACAAACTTGTTCTTAAAAATATAGATAAATTAAATATCTTGAGGGGATATCAACATTTAGTTAAAGGGTTTAGTTATAGTCACTTGATATTTCGATAAATGATAATTAATAACACCTATTATATTTAAACATGGATGATTATTTATATTAGAATAGTTTTTATTGTGTTTTTTCCATTTTTTTATTAAGATTTGAGTTCCTCTCTGGTTTCTATATTTCCCATTCTCAGTGATTTTATCTGTAAATTTTGACTCATCATCTTATGAAATTTTTTTATTCTTATTCCAATATGATGCATTCTTATAAATTTGGTGGTGGAGGTATAACATATAAATCTAGTTCCATAATCTGAATCTTGAGATTCCTTGATATAGAACAATAAGTTAATAATCCTTATTATTCATCACTCATAGAAAATTGATAACTTGAATTAGGGAGTTTAAAAAAAACGTGCATTCTCATGATCAGATTTATAAAATTATTTCAATATTAATTTATATTATTCTTCACTCACATCACTCGAGAGAGTATGATGTGTGATAGTTTTATAAATTGATGAACTTAGTAGAATCATTCCACCTTATGAGAATTTATTTATAGATTGAAACAATTTCTTAATTCATCTTTTCTTATTGAGGAAAACTCATTTATTAATATATATTCTATATTTGATAATATAAAATTTAAGTAGAGAGAGATGTTTAAGATGGTTAATCATTCATGTACTGATTCAGGTTGTGTATTAATGGTTTCATTTGTCTTAGATTTGTGATGGTTATTAGAAAACTGATCAAACTATTGTAGTTTCATTTCACACTAACCATAATCTCAAACTTCTTATTCTATTTTAGTAAATTTTATTCCCCTTCACTTCTCAATTCATGTTTTAATTTCACTGTTTCTTCTTATTAATAATTACTTAATTCAATTTAGATAAAATTTGAAATAGTGTTTTGAGGAATCAATTGAATAAACACACTACCTCAATAATTTTGACACCAAGTTTAGCTACTATGATATATAATTAGAGGTAGTAAATATATCTTTGATAGTTCAAAATACACACTAAAAAATTGTCTCTATAATTAGAGAGGTATATTAGTTATATTATTTTTTCATGTTTCTTTTAATTATCAATATTAACATGTATGGAAACATATGTTCTTAATTAAATGTTACTATTATAATGATCTTTTGTAATGTAACATATGTAGGACTTGAAGTATTTTCAAAATTAAGCTTAATATAAAATTTTTAAATCACCTTCTAATATTGACCTAGTAGCTATTGGGTGGATGAAGCAATGTTTAAATGAAATCAAACCATATTTGGTTGACTAAAATACAAGGTAGAATATTTATTAACATGTAGAAAATGTTCTATGAATAAGATGAAGAAAAAAGAGTAAATATGTATTATAAAAATGAATAAGCTGGGGATGTCTACTTTTGAGCTTAATATACCCCTATATAAAAATATAGAGTTTCAAGGTCCATAAACTCAAACTTGTTTAAAGTATTGATAAATTAGAGACATGTATAATTTCAAGAATCTTGTATACTTTTCAATGATAAAGTACATATTAATATTCAATACAACTATTTTTTGTATAACAATTATCCTTATGATTCTTACATGTTTGAATATATAGAACATGTTTTAGATACAATTTCTTTTTTTTAGTGGAAAGAAAAATTGAGGATTTTTTTTTGAGAAAAGGAATGTGGAGGATTACTACCTCTCTCTAACCCTAGACACACTTATAGGATCATAGATACATCACAAAAAGAATAGATTAACCAAATTTAGAGGTATTTCATTTTAATTGATTAATTTTCGAACTTTTTTTATATTTTGATTATATTGAAGTTGATTTTGATCATAATTTTATATGTCTATATTTTAAAGGGTTAGTAAAACATTATAAATTATTAGAGATCCTATAAGGAACTAAAACTATACACATTGATGAACTTTTGGTATATCTATGTTTTTATTGAAAATATGAGTATAGTTTATATTCAAAATCAAGGAGTTGAGGGGGAAACAAAGGATGCAATTTTTTAATATGAAGTAGAAAATCCTATTGGTTTATCTTATCAATTTACATTAATTTTTATTAATTATTATGAAATTAATTTGATAATGGTTAAATATTATATTATTTTTATAGTTGGTTTTGGTAGTTTACAAGAGGCTAAGCGATATCAATTCATTCATTCACATATCTTTAACTACAAACATAAGACTAAATCGGAAGAGGCGTGAATACATATATATTATATAAAAAGAGTACCTTAGAGAATAAGAATTTAGTTTTTAACATAGGAATCTTTTTGTACAAAAAACCATAAGGATGAACAACTTATAGTGGATATTAAGGAAGAATCCACAACCCACATATGATTGAGGATGAACTAAGTAATGTCTAGATATGTATAATCTACATACAATACCCATTGAGGGTTATCTCAAGTGTGTTAATGTTTTTGTTTTTCATTTTTTTATTCTTTAACATGGTTTTTTATAGATTCATTGTATAAAATAATGAGGAAATATATCTATTATTTAAATGAAAAAATCAGACAATTTTTATCCAGTCAAAGACCATATGGTTGTATCCTATCACCAAAAAATTTTATGAGATTTAATTTTAACTAAGTGATTCAAATAAAGTGTGGGAAAAGGGTACATATAATATTTTAGTTAATTATTTTTTTGGGTTTTGAATGAAACTATTTGAGTGATTTAATCTGTGAAAAACATGTGCTTTCTATTCATTTTTTGAAAATTATATTGATTCATAACTAAAACCATATTTATAAACACTGATTTATATTATTTAATATGATTAATTTTGTTTGGGATTAATATTTTTGGTGTTAAAAATGTTTAAATATTTTTTTTGTTGAAAATCACTCATATTATAAGTGATTTCCAATTTATAACCTAAAAAAAATTTGGAAATTTTGTTAATATTACTATATTTATTATTCAATCGCCTTACTTTTATATGATTTATTTCAGTTTTTTTGGTGATTTTCAATAAGAGTAGGAGAATGTAAATTTTATTTTTATTTTGATTTTATAATGTGATGAATTTCATATTTGAGGGTGGATCAACCATGAATGTCCTAAATCAACCATACAATTTGTCAATTGACTGCCCCTTCAAAAAAGCGACCATAGAAAGTGACAGTAGTTTGAAAATATGATTGACTATATCAAGATTCCATGTATAAAATTGATAAATTTCTGAAATGATGATGTGATGAAGTGACCATGTAGTCAGAAAAGTAAACATAATATATAATGTGATACTATTTGAAGAGATAAATGGGATATGCAGAGTATTCGAATGAATACTGTGGGAGTAAAGGATGGATCTACCATGAGAAAAAAAACCCTCAATAATAGATGAAGTAATCTTTTTTAAGGCCGATGAAATACATGATAAATAAATTGACATTATGGTTAAGTGTTCATGTAGTAGGTCAATCAATCACATGAAGGGATCAAGTGATTGTATATCTAGTATATCAAACACATGTAGGTATGTTCTATGTATAAGAAGGATATAGAAATTATATGAATACATAGAGTGACTGTGCAATAGGCTCACCCACTACATTAATGGTGGGACTGAATATGTGGGAAATAAACCATGAAATTAGTCAACCGACCATAGAATACAATCTTCTTTAATAAATTCCAATTCAATTTCAAGTCTAAAAAGGGAGGAACCTTGTATTATCTAGATCAAACTCATTCTATCTAAAACATTGGTTACAATTCACATTGAACATTACATGTTATATTATAATGTTAACCTTTTTTAAATGTATAGTGACTATAATTGAGAAAACGAGGATATTTCCGAAAGTAAAATAGATGATACATTTGGGCACACTCAAATGGAATGAGATTATATATTATGGGATAATTGTTTCATATAATATACAATTAATTATACAAACATTATTTAAAATTTTTATTGGTTTTGAGGGATAAAATATTTATTTTTTTAAAAAGTTCTTATTATAAAATAAAATTCATCATTGAAGATTGTTAGTCATTACCATAGTTTTGATTTACTTTATGTGATATATTATAAAAAAATTCTACTCTTTCTGTTATTTTGAATATATATTGTTTTTAAATTTAAATGGTTAAAAATGAGCCACTCTAATTTTTTTTAATTAAAATGATATGTAGTAACAAGTGGAAATCCTTTTACATTATATGTTTTTTCAATTGTTTGTTTTGTGTGGGGAATTTATTTTTCACCTTAATTGTAACCCATAAAACATGACTTTGAAATTATTATTTTACAGTGATGTATTTAAAAATAATCTTTTTTAATTTTTTCCCTTCATGAAATTTAACATCAAAGAAAATGTGATGATTTATGTAAGGAAGATGGGTATGAAATGTTCTTAAATATACCTCAATATGTTATAAATACAAATGAATTAAAATTTTCAAAAATTGGTGGTTTTATGTTGGTTAATTTTTCAATTTTGTGGTTTAAATTTTTTGTAATGTTTGATGCCTTTTTCACATTGAGTTAGTTAATTTCACTATTACTCCATAGAGTTAATTGTGTATGTAATGTTATTTGTTTTTTGAGAAAAAATTATTTCAAAAAATTGTTTTTATTATTTCATAAAATTATAAATGAATTTTAACTTTCTAATTTTAGTTAATACCATATAATATTCATCCAAATGGTATATGATATGAGATCCCAATCCTAGTTATAATTTTAGTCTTTATTATATTATCATTTAATGTGATATTTGTTATATGTAAAATAAATTTTAAAATTTTTACCATCCAATGGTGTGTATTAATTATTCTGAGATTCTTATTTATTTATGTCAGATCACTTGGAGAGAAAGAGAATATTGGAATATTAGTTGGATAAAAATTGCGGTGTGTTTATATATTATTAGTAATTTTTATTCAAATATTTTTTTATATAATAGTGAATGGAATTTTAACTAAAATAGAATTTTTAAAAGGTAAATTACATTGTATACTTAAGTGGGTCCAAAGGGGAAAATATTTTTGAAAACCAATTCTTTGTGGCACATTAGTTTTTCAATATTGAGAATAATTTTATAATACTGAATTTCATTAATGGACTGGTTATGAAAAATTAATATATTATATGTGGGTGAATTTTATCATCCTATATTAAATATAAGTTTACACAAATATTTTTAAGACTAATTTAGTTTTTTAACAATAAACTACATTTTAAATGAGAAATTATTCAATTTTTTTAACTTTAATGAAATAGATATTGTTTAAATATTTTTATGGTAATGAGTGCTTATGTGTGTTTAATTTATTAAAATGTTTTTGACTTATTTCTCATATTTTTAAGATTATATTTTCTTCATTTATACTTGAATAATTTAATTGGAATATAATTTTTTAATATTTTTGAAATACTAGGGTTCTAGAAATTATTTTGGCCATTTCTCTTCTGGTAAAATTTATTATTATTGTTATTATTTTTTAGAATATAATTCTTAATAAATGGTTTATTTTCATGATGCATATGAGACCTAAAAAATGAATTAAAAATCAATGAAAAAATAAAATCAAAGATATATTGGATCTTAAGATCAAATCATGCTTGAAAGATTATGAAAATGATCAAATGAGTTGATGGAGGGTGAACTAATCAAGGAACATTCCTAGGCTAATCACAATCAAGGTGAAGTGAGTTTCCCAAAATTATGTCAACATTAAAGGCGTTAAACTATATTAATTATGTATTTTAAACATATATGTTGAAATACACATGGAATCATTAAACCTGGATGATTTTTCTAATTAAAATAGCTTTGATAGTGTTGTTTTGCTATATTTTTTCTCCAAATAAAAGGGGAATTAATCTCTCATTTATAAATTACTTATTATCTAGAATTATATATATAAATTCTAACTCATGTTTTTAAATATAATATCAGTTATTATTTTTCCCATATACTATTCTCTCGAACCTCTAGTAATGGAAGGATAACCAGTGAAACTACTTTTAGGAGGTGAAGCTTGAGTTTCTCGAAGATGGAACATTAAGTTGATCATCTTTATTTTTTATTACTATTATCATACTAAGAAAGTGAATTAAGTATTTTTAAAAATTATCTCATTCCTAGGATACTTTTCTAATCTTATTTCCTTATTAATATTTTCTCTTCCCCTAATAATTTACTCAACATTTTATGGTAAATGATGGATGTGTAACTTGATGGACTTAGTAGAATCAATATATCTTATGATAATTCCTTAAAAAAATGAAAATAATGGTAGGTTTTTATTTCATTCTAAATGTAATATTATTTATTAGTATATTTTATGTATTTTTTAGTCCACTATTTATAGAGGGAGATAGAGGTGATTGAGATGATTCATCATTAATACAATCTTTGAGGTTGACAATTGATAGTCAAATTTCCTTTATATATGTGATAGGAAATAAAAATATGTTCAACTTGGAGATAGTTTCTTTCCTAATTAACAATAACTCCATTATCTCATTCCCATTTTTTTGTTTTTTTACTTCCCAATTCTTGTTTACATTTTATTATTTATTAATGTAACTTTCTATTTCCTTGAATTAATATAAAAAATAAAGAAAAGTTTTGATAAATCACTTGGATAAAAAACTTCCTGTATTAGAGAGACCTTGAGGTTATCCCCTTTTCTATATATTAAGAGATTTGAAATGTTTCTTTTAATTTTAAAACGACACATTATTAATTTTTTTTCTATTTCTAAGGATGTGTTAGAATAACTATATATTGATATTGACATGTGGTTAAAAAATTGAATATAAGATGGAGATACAAAAAAAAAGAAAGATACCAGTCATGAGGTGTAATTAAAGGAATTATTATAAGAGTAAAGGAAATATTTACCATCATTCAATCAACCACAAGAATACATGCATTTCCTATGCAACAGGTCAATAAACTACATCAACAACATATTGACAATGAGGTGAAGTGGCCTTATCACAACTCAATTGACCGCATGATGGGATCAAGTGACTATGTGACTAGTCAACCAATAGTATGAATTAAGGACATGCCACTATTATGAAGAAACTATGGGAAAATTCAAAAAATCACATAAAGGGATGCATTGAACACTGGATGGATGAATCATTTAGATGAATAGATGGACTGACTATACAAGAGGTCCACAAAATGCATGAAGAGTTGAACCAGAAATGTGATAAATTGAACAAGAGTAAAATAAAAAACCAAGGATGATGATCTGATATGATAAATTCAAATTTAAATTAACCCACAAAAGGATATTCAACTTTTATCAACTAGATCAAAATCCCTTTAACACAGACATTAGGTGAAAATCACATTGAACAATACATAGTGAATTGTAATTTTGATCAATTTTAAATTTATAGTAACTACAACATATGAACCATATTTTTTTAATAAGGGTATAATGGGAGTTAACATTTTGGTTAAATTAAATTGATAAAGCTTCTCTAACTGGGGAGTAATTATTTCAAAAACATAATATTTTATGTTGGCCATCATGCTGCTAGTTTTTTGAAACAAAATAATTAATAATTATTATAAAAAGTTATCATTTCATGTTGAATTTATTCTTTAATTACTACTACTCACTGCTACCATTTTTATTTCCTTTTTATTCTAAATTATAAAAATACATGATTCCTATTTTTTATATTTGAAACAAATTTTTTATCAATAAAATATTAAGTATTCAGCATTCTAAAATTTATAATCTTAACTAAAAAGTGATGTACTAATTAGTTGAAATTATTATTAATGATGTATTTTGTTGATTTTTTGAGTTGTGTTGTAAAATTAAGTTTTTTCTAAATTATATCCCATCATTCACGATGTTTTAATTACTATTTTAGAAATCTATTTTGAAAATTAAAATACTTTATGTGTTCACTCTTCTAGAGATTAAATATTTGGGATAATATTGAATTTTAACTATAGTGGAGGGACCTTAAATATGATTAACTATAAATCGATGTCGTACACATAAATATATATATTTTATAAATTGATGGTCTTTTAAGAATCAATTATCCTATTATGTGGTATTATATTTCTTTGATAACTGAAGAACATATTTACACCTTAAGGAGGTTAATTTAATTCATACTCTATTCATTTAGTTGAGCACATCATTTTATTTCCCTCTAGAAAAAATATTTCTTTTTTGTAAACTTTTGGCATTATGTGATAAAATTATCATTGAATTTGAACATTTTAACTTGAGTTAAAATAATTTGATATTCATCTAAATTGGATATAAATAAGACTCCCTGTCATGGTTGTGATATTTTTATTTATTATTTTAATTTCAGATGAGGTTATTATTATATATAGAATGAATAATAAAATTCTTCCCATACAATGAGGTTTATAAAATATTACGAGCCTCAAATTTATTTATATCTATTCACTTTGAGATAAAAACTATTTTAAAATTTTAGTTTGATATAAATTGATGTATGTTTAACTCATATAAAATATTTTAATTTCAAATAATTTTTGAAAAATATAGATCCATAATTTCACTAAAAACATTTAGTTTTAAAATGGAAATCACATTGACTACCTGAGAAGGTCAATTGGGGAAAATCATTTTCAAAACCAATTCTTTATAGCACTTTTATTTTTGATTCTTGGGCTTATTTTCTTTAATAAAATGTAACCAATAGATTTATTTTAGAAAAATAAAATTTTAATTGAGGTTGAATTTGATGCAACCTATCTTGAATATATTTTTTCAAGATTGATTTTGAAGATTAATTGATTTTTTAGTGAAAAACGTGTTTGAAATGATAAATTTTTAATATAAATTTTTTTTAATGATATTGATATTTTTTAATATTTTTATGTAAATGAGAGATATTGGGTTTATAATTAATTAAAATTTTATTTTCCATATCATTTTTATGTGAATATTGTCTTGAATTATTATAGATGAATGAAATTAGAATATTAATTTTAATTAATTTTCAAATAATAAGGTTTTGGGATTTATTTAAGTAATTTATATGGAAATTTCAAATTGAAAATTTTAATTTAAAAAATTTAATTATTAATCATTGTTTTATTTTGATGATCCACATGAGGAATAAAATATTAAAGGAAATATTCCATAAAAATAAAACCAATGTCTAGTGGAGTTTTAGACGATCTCAATTTAGGAACTTCTGGATATAATCATGTGTGTCGATGAAGAAGAAACTGAGCTATGAAATCACCCAAGTACACCACCTTCAAGATAAATAAATATTCAAATAGGGAAGTCAAAATTTAGTTAAAAATTTTCAAGTGATCTCATTGTGAGATTCACTGAAAGAAAATGAATAACACTTGAGATCTATCTATATTGATAATGTTGGATGTTAGAATATTTTTGTTTATTATTTTTTATATTTTTCTCTTTAAATAAAGGGGAATTCATCTGTAATTTTCTCAAACCTCATTCATGGAGATTCACTCTATAACTTATGACACCTATTTTTAAAATACAAGTCTTATTCTTTATATTCCAACATAATGTGTTCTAGAACATCTAGACATTGAGGGATAACCTGAATAGCGAATTTTAGTAGGTAAAGCTTCCGATATTTAAAGATGAAAAAATATATTGATAATCATTATTCTTCATCACTCTTAGTATACTATTATTGTGAATATAGTGAGTCCCAGTAACACACTCAATTTCAAGATTATTTTTCTACAAATATTTTATTATTCATAATCTATTTTAGTAACTCATTTTACATTGTATAGTGTGATGAGTGGTGGTTGTGTGACTTGATAACAATAAAATAATCATTCCACCTTGTGAGACTTCTTTGTTAGAATGAAACTATTCATTGATTCCTATTTCTTTATTGAAGAACATTCTTATATTAGAAAATTTTATTTATTTAAGTTTTCACCATTTATGGAGAGGGTGGTGTTTGATCTGAGCCATCATTCATACAATATGTGAGGTTGAGTGTTTATTGTATCATTTATCTTATATTTGTGACATGTTGTAGAAAATGATTTATCAAGACCTACTTTGTTTCTTACTGAACTTCATCTCCATATTTTCATTCTTGATTTTCTTTATATTTTTTTAGTTTCTTATCCATATTTATATTTTCAATTTAGTTAAAATATATAAATTATTTTTAGGAATCCAAGGGTAAACACATTTCCTCCTTCAAACAGACCTAGAGGCTGTCCAATGTACTATATCATCAAAGATTATAAATGAATCTTTGGTAGTTCGAATGACACACTATCAAAATTTCATGTCTCTTGACATTTGATTTGGATTTAAGGTATAAAAATAATAGATATAGTTTATTCATCCCATCATCCACCCATTTATATCATCTTACCCATACCCTAATAACTCAATTGTTACCACCATCACTTTTTATTTTTCACCAAAACATAAAATTTCCATCTTAGAAAATTTTAATTTTTTGATTATGTAAAATAAAAGCATTTTTTAAATTGTTTTTTTAAAATTTATTAAAAAAATTTTAAATAAAAATTTCATAATACATAATTTTTTTTAGAAAACAATATATTATGCATAAAAGTTTAATAAATCTAATTACAAAACATGTAATAATCTATAGATGAATGATAATTTATTTCATTTTATATATATAAAAAAATATTTTTTTTAAATTTTATACTCCAACTTTTAAAATATTAACTTTTAAATGAAAATAAATAATATTAAAAAAATTAGATACAAGTTTACTCATTGACCATGTATCATTATATTATTATTCAATAGAACTACTTAATTATTTATTAGATATTATTTAGTTATGTCATCAATAATTCATTTAATTTTGGAATTTTTTTTAATAAATGACTCTTTACAAGAAAAAATTTAATTTATCATGAATTATATACTAAGAAATAATTTATTTCAAATAATAAATATCTTAATAAAAATAATTAGTACTTTTTATTTTCTTCAAAAATTATTTATTTTATGTAAATTACATTTCGAAAATTTTATGGGTAACACAACATTTAATTTTATGAATAAAATACTTGATATACTTATTTTTTTATATGTATACCAAATGAAATCATATAAAACAACATATATCAAACTACCAGATGTAAAAATATCATATTATATCTCTATATATGACCTTACAAGATTCATCAAAAATAATTAATCTATGTATTTAATTTCTTTATCAAATATTTATCATATTCATAATGTTTTGTTTAATTCCGTATTAATAATAGGTGGCTTGATATTCAAGGAAAACCATGAGGTTGAAGATTTAAAGGTAATTTAATTTTTATTTAATAGTGGTTTTATTACTGTTCTTATTTTCATATCGACGATTCATATTTATTTCTTATAATTTATTAATTTTTTTAATATTATAATAATTTATCATAAAAAACAAAGATTTGTTCTTTTTAGTCTATTGTTTTGTATAAGACCTGATACTTAACATTTTTAATAAATGAAAAAGGGGATGATACAATATAAACCACTTAAAAAAATTCCCCAAAAATTTATTTTATCAGATAAAAGTAGTTATGGGAACCTTTGCATCATTATATCTCAGGGTTCCCACATTACTATGTTAAACATATGATTTTTCAAAATAAATTTGATCGAGTGAGTTGTATTATTATGTAGAAGCATTTATCTATAATAAATGATATATAATACCTTTTTATCATAAGATAGATCATTTTTAGTTATAAAACGTTTTTTAGTACATGTGTGGGATCTAGTATGTAATTCCTCAAAGTTTACAAATAGAACACACCTTAAAATTATGTGATTTTCATTGGAAGTTCATTCCCATGATCTATAATACCAATGTGATCGATGATATATAATGTGATGATGTATCTAGGTATCAATGTTCCCTTATTATTAAATCTAATAGACCTATTCGATGGTATTTTTTGAAGCAATACATTGTTGCTGAAATCTAACATTAAATATTTCAAAAAAAATATCAACGTAAGCCTTCTTTTGAATTTTTTATTATTTAACATGTATATGAATAGTACGAATATTCTATAATATTTACCTTAAAATATAAAATACAAGTATTTTCTACTATTCAACTACATAAAAAAATATTGGATTTCTATACCTTTTCTCATATAGAGTATCATATTGTTCCATTTAAATTTTAGAATGATTTTTTTAGAACACTAAAAAATGAAGGTGTTGATCCCAACATCCTTTAAAATACATCTAGAACAATCACAATATATCTTCTAGAGTTTTAATGATCCTTTCATACTGTTTACTAGTTAGTGTAAAATATACAATTTTGAAGAACATATCCATATTCATTGCCTCTTTTATACTTCTCCATAACATCAAGGTGATAATTAGATCGTTATTAGTTATAATTGATTATGATAGTTCATGTAGCATTTTACAATTAATTTATATATATATTAGAATGTTTATTGGGAGATAAATCCTACTGAAAATAAATTATATTCATTAACTACATATGGTGATCATGCACCAACACAACTGTATTTTTCATATTATAGGTCCTAAGAATACATATGTTTAAATCCATGGTGGATTTATCCAATTTTAATATGTGTATGAGTAATGTTTACATATTATTATTAGAAATTTTTATCATCCTTAACTTTCTGGAAAACTAAGTATTATGGTGTGTAAAAAAATTATCCCTTTTCATGTTGTTCTAATTAAAGTGAAACTAGATATATCTATACAATTTTGGGATTTTAGGATAGATAAACAATTATAAGATATGTGAATCTTACAATATCTCCTACTTAATTCTTGGTATAGATGGGAAACATATGAATTTCACAAATTATATAATTCTTTGATTTTCATATTTGAAATTTGGAATAATTGAAACATTTTTTGGTATCTCTATATCAACATTATGTGCCTCCTTTGGATTTATATAGATGTGTTATTGAGAAATACCATGAGAAATATTTTATTTCTCACATTCCTTTATGTTTATCATATATATAATTTGAAAATATATGCTTATAGTGAATATTTTGGTCTTAATTATAGATAAGGTATCATGATCATTCCTACTCATAGAAATAAAAACCTTGTTCAGGTTCCCATGGTGGTAACATGTTGAGTATTCGTAGTTCTCGATCAATACTATACATCCCATTGGTTGTATGTTCAACTACTATTGTGTAAATATATTCATTAGGATCTATTGATCAGTATATATATTGAAATATTAGCCATATATATAATTCATTATTATCATTAATTCAGTTATTACAACTTCTATAACCAAATAATGCGTTAGGTAATTTTTCTCAAGAAACATTAATTAACATGATGAAAATTCTACCTATATGAAATTTTTCATAAGGATGCACCCCAAAGACTTTTTTGATGAATGATGTGCATCAAAAACCCATACCTAATTTATTTTATTGTTAGAACATGTGTAGTGACAATACTCATCTTAAAATCCATGAAATTATCTTGATATTCTTTTTTCAGATTAACCTGACTCTATAAGTTCTCTTAGTTAGTGAATTTTATAATCATAAAAAATTTCTAAAAAAGTATTATATTAACAATATAATCCAATAAAACTATGTATCATTATTATAGTGGTTAGTATATAACATTATTCATTCACATATGTATTTGAAGCATACACATATATATATATCCTCTCTTGTGATTACATTACCCATGAATGATACTTTATATAATTGGAATTCACACTTTCCAAATTTGGCATATAGTTTCACCTTTCTAAAGGTATTCATAGAAATACTAAAATTATCCTCATGACCATTATTGATCATATAATATATTATAATATCATCTATAAATACTATTGAAAATTAACTTGGGTAATCTAAAAATACAATTGATTAAATACTTGAAGAAAACGATGGAATTTGTATGTCTGGAAGGCATCATTGTGAATTAACAATATATATATATATTGTACATAAGGATATATTACACGTATCCTCCCCTATAATGGACTATTGTAATGATAAATTTAAAGTATATAAATGGTATTTTTAATATTTTAATACTCAGTTTATTATTATATTGTGTATTCCTTCTTAAATTCCATTCAATGGGGGATATAATAAAATTTCTCATGTATACGACATACTACCGCCTCCCGAAGCAATGTGATTAATTTTTCACTAATGATTAACATGGATGGTTAGAAGGTAAATGTTAATAATTATATTTTATATTAATGAAATATCAATTATATTCATGACATATATAATATTCGTACACGATAATATATCATTTTCTTTCATACACTGAAAAATGATAACATTATTCACATATGTGTTTACTAATAACTCCACAAAGCGATGTGATTCTAATTTCATCAAAAAATAATAAGTATTATATATAAGTATATTTAGATAATTTATGTGGTATATAAAAATTATTATAATTATTCAATGATAAAATAATACATACCTTTTTTCTATAATGATAGTTATAAAATCGGAACGTTACTTATGTGTACTTACGAATTACTGTCTGCAAGATTGTAACACAATTAATTTTTCAAAACCAATTTTCATGATTGTTTTTAAAAGTATAATTAAGAAATAAATATGATAATTATTTAATTATTATTATTTTTTTTATTTTTAAATAATGACTTCTTTGACCATGGTAAACACACTAAATCCATTTTGAAATAATGAATCGAACGTCCTCAAAACACATGACATGGAATTAAATGATTATGTATTAAAATATATAATTATGAAGAAATAAAATATATGATTTTAAAATAAGGTTTAAAAAATATAAATTTATCTTAAGAAATCAAATAATTAATGTAAGCTTATTATGTTATTGTTAAAGTACAAACATGGAAATTCTGGACTTGAGGTATGGGTTTTTCTCATCTCAATTTTTATTTTTGTGAGACACATTACATTTTAATCATTTTATTATATTTTGTGATTTATGTACTGTTTATCAATTTATTTTAGGATTATTTTCATGAAAATTATTTGGAATTATAAATCCATATGTGGTTCTCTCTTTCAGGTGATTTTGATCTAGATATTTCCAAAGTCATAATGGATTTCTTCTCCATTTACTTTCATCAAGGAATATTTTATTATTATACACATAATTTTTATTATTTTGTGTATATACTACCCATTTTACATGTAATATCATGAATAATTAATACATTATATTATTTTATGTTTCAATTTGATTTAATTTATCATAGTGGCTTTTTTCATGAATCTTACTAAGTGGAAAGTTATTTCAAAAATTAATTTTGTTTCATAGGTTTATATTAATTTTTCATTGTATTTGATATTATAAGATTATATTTTTAATGAATTTTTATGATATTATTTTATATTTAAAAAATTTATTTGGATTTACATTTTATACACATAACCTATTAATTGATTAATTCTCACTTCAAAGTTATAATCATTATAAAGGTTGATGGTGTCAAATTGTCTTTCTTGAGATATGTTTTGTTATACACCTATATTATTTTATGTGGTGTATCTTTTCTTGAACAAATCAGCAAAAAGATTCTATAATGAGGGGAGGGATATGGTGATTACTTGAGTGTAGCCTCCAGTAGGCCCTAAGTTGGTGACTAGACACAATGGTATAATAAACATGGAAACAAGAGGAATTACTCTATAAGAGAAGCATGTGACACAAATAGGTAATAATGATACATCAAGCAACACCTTCTCATACATTAATATATAAATAAATATCAAGTGAAACATGAAATTTCATACAGTAATAAAGCAACTAAATGTAAAACCATAAATACCTAAAAATGTGATGGTGAAATCGACCCTGAAGCTTAAGAAGCTCTTACAAAACCATGAGATAGTAATATCTATCTGGATCTAGAAACTGCTCCAGCTAACATGAAAAATAGTTTATATATATATATGGAGAAAAAAAAGTATAATCATAAGGATCCTCCACTGATCATCTAGTGAAATAGATGATAAATGCATGCTAAATGATCAAGAACAATAGTTAAAATAACTTGTCACTAAACAGGTATACTATGTTCTCAGCATCATTCTTTATTATTTAATTAAAAAGAAAAGATTCTGAAAATAGAGAAAGAGACACAAGGGCCAATTAGGGGGGTTACTTTGTTCTCAACATCACCATAGAAAAATCTCACCATGTATCACATAAAATAAAGAATATAATATAGTGATGAACCATTAAGGGAACCCTACTCTTGTATTCCCACTGGTTTACTAATATTCTTCAACATCACATGTCCTGATCCATCTCTCTCAAAATATATTCCAACTTGAAAACATTTTGGAAAGGGGTATAAATATGAATTATCCAATTCATTATTCATAGTTTCCATATATGGGAAACCTAAGGCATCAAGCTCTAATAAGATATAAAATGAGAAAACATGCTCCGAACATTTATTCAGGTTTCAAAAAACCTATAGAAGTATCATTATCAATTAAAATTAATTTTATTTATTAAAAATAATACTAAATATGTTTCACATTATTTATAAAATCCATTAATATCATGGAGGAACACATTTAATTGAACATGAATACCAAAATAATCTTGATAAACATAAAATTTAAAAAAAACTTGATTATAAACACAACACTTATTTAATTATTCTTAAGATAATAAATTATCATTTAATTATGGATAAATTTCTTTATCAATTTCATCATGATACTCCAAGTATAAGAACATGCTAAAAAAATCATAGCATAGATATCACACTATCTTGAAAATCAAGAGGCAACCCACTAATATGACACAAGGAATATAAACACGTAATCCCTAACCAATTTATCTAATCTAGTTCAATATTATTAGGTTAATTATAATTATACGAAAAGGGATAAAGAATGATAAATTTATGATTGCACATAAAAAAATAGAGAAACAATGAACCCCCAACAACAAAGTTATCGACATTCTTTGCAAGAGAACAAACCAATGTTGCATATCCTGATCACCTATCCTGTAAAAAAGCTATATCCTTCCAAGGACACCATGATAAAACTACACACAAAAAAAACAACCAAGAAAAACCAATTAGATACATGGGATATAAAACACCATCACTTTTAAAGAATAATCAGAAGAAAATAACACCAAATGAGGAAGAAACTATAAGAAACATATATATAACTCTTCTCGGATAAAATTGGATCACCACACATAGAATAAGTAAAACCAAGGATCAATACCCATCAATGGAATCCCAAAATTCTTAGTAAGAAGGTTTTTGGAAACCTAGTAAATTAGAGGAAATGGTAGGTTTTAAGGAATTTTTGATCCACAACTTACTTTAATGATTCAAGGTCCATAAACTAAGACTTTTTTGAGTGATTAATGGATTTGATACATGAATTATTTTAAGAATCTTGGATACTTTTCAGTGATAAAGTACATATTAATATTCAATAAAACTATTTTTTGTATAATAATTTTCCTTACAATTCTTCCGTGTTTGAATATATAGAATTTTTTTCCGATAAAGTTTATTTTTTCCTTAGTGGAAAGTGAAATTGAGGATTTTTGTTTTGAGAAAAGGCATGTCACTACCACAAAACTGGGTTTCCATAACGCCACACTTTAACAGCTCTAAAAACGCGCTGATAAAGGGGGTGCCTCTATCAGTCCTAAAAAAAGAACTCATAAAGGGTACTTTTAATAGTGCTAAAAAAGAACAAATAAAACGGCCCTTTATTAGTACTTTTTTTAGCGCTGATAAGACACCCCCTTTATCAGCACTTTTTTAGCACTGTTAAAGGGGCTACCTTTATTAGTGCTTTTTTAGTAGTATTGATAGGGGGGCTTTATCATCATTTTTCCCTAGTGATGATAAAGGGTATATTTTAAAAAATAATATTTCATAAAAATAATATATTGATATATAAATATATAAGTATATTTATATTGATATAAATATAATATATATTTTAAATATGTTTTAGATAAGTATAAACAAACATTTCCAATTAATATATAAGATATGTAGTGAAAATGGATTATAAAATATCTTTAAAAAATTATTAATTAATATTTTATAATTATCATCAACAAATAATCATTTAATAACAATTTGAAGACCCAAAAAATCAAAAAATCAATAAAAGATTCAAAATAAGTTAAAAACATAACTCAAACTTCAAACGACCATAAATTTTGATCAGGGTGTCCGTTTGAGCTCTACAACATATCAAATCAAATCCTGTAAAGATCTCTACGCACTGGTGACAAAAGAAAACCTTCCATCGCATTTTTCAAAGCCAAAAATTCCCATAAAGCCTCAAAAACTGAGTTTTTAGTTCGAATACTCAATTTTTTTAACATCTGATGAAATTTGAGCCTTCTTTAAGGGGGTCTTTTTGCCATTTTTAAGTGGGGAGGGGATTTATTCTGATATATTACATTAATATTCATATTATTAATTTAAAATTTTATCATTTCTCATAATGTACTACTATTTATAATCAAATATATAACAATATAAAAATAATTTTTATATATTCACACATAAAAATTTAATTTTATAAATAAATAATTAAACATATTTACATTTAAAATATATTTCTCAAAATATAAGCCTTATCTAAATAAAAAACTAATATCAATTTTATTTAAAATACAAATATATGAATATTTATATACCTATATAATGTGTACGTGTGTGTGTGTGTGTATATATATATTTGTGTGCGTCTGTATTGAAAAACTGATATATATTATCCATATAATCTAAACATATTTATATACATATTAATATATAATATTTGTAAATATATATAAATATGTATAATTATACTTACAGGTGCAGATAATATATATATATATATATGTGTGTGTGTGTGTGTGTGTTGTATATATGTATTTATTTATTTATAAACACATACAGAAAATCATATTTTATAAATGAATTTAAAATTGATCTTATAAATATATATTAATATACGATTAAATATACACATAAAAAATATAAATAAATAGATATAAATATATATTAATATATGAATAAATATATAAATATATAAATATATAAATATAACTATATATATATATTAGTATAAATATATATATATATATATCAATATAACTAAATATATATATTAAAATAAATAAATAAATAAATGTAAATATAAATATATATTAATATATGAGTAAATATAACTATATATATATGTAAATAGGTATATTATTAAATGGAGAGAAAAACAATATGGTGGAGTGGTAAATGCTTAGGCGCCCAGAAAAGAGGTATGGGGTTTGAATCCAGGAGGAGGCAGGTCATACATGTGGGTGGAACTGCTGCTAGCACTATTAAAGGGGGTGGGGTGGCAGCTAGGGAATGTGGGATGGGGGGGGGGGGTGGCTGGTGCATGCAGGCTGGGGGTGGGGGCACTGTTAAAGGTGTCTTCAAGCACTATTGAATCCCCTCCCCGATATGCAGAAATATTTTTTTTAATTTTTTTATGTTTTTTAACTTTTATCAATGCTTTTAAAAAAGCGTTGTTAAAAGGGGTCCTTTAACAGCACTAAAAAATTACTGATAAAGGACCCATTTATCAGCACTTTTTTTAGCGGTGATAAATGACCACTTTAAGAGCGTTTTTTAGTTTTGATAATAGGGGTCTTTATCAGCGCTTTTTTAGCACTGTTAAAGGGGACGCACCTTTTTTCTCCTTGATTATTAGCTCTTTTTTAATATTGTGAATTCACTTTTCTAACGCTGATAAAGGACATATTTGCAGTAGTGTGTGAGGGATGACTACCACTCTCTTACCCTAGTCACACTTACAAAAGATTAAATGCATCATGAAAAAAGGTTAACCAAATTTAGAGGTTTTTAATTTTAATTGATGAATTTTTGAACCTTTTTATATTTTTATTATATTGAAGTTGATTTTGATCATAGTTTTATATGTCTATTTTGAAGGGTTAGGAAAAATTTAAATTTTTTTGGAGATCCTAGAAGAAACTAAAACTATACATAATGATGAACTTTTGGTATCTAGATGTTTTTATTGAAAATATGAGTATAGTTTATGTTCAAAATCAAGAATTTGAGGGGGAAACAAAGGAGCAAATTTTTGAAAATGAAGTAGAGAAGCCTGTTGGTTTAACATATCAATTTACCTTCAATTTTATTAATTCTTATAAAATTAATTTGAGAATGGTTAAATATTATGTTATTTTTATGATTGGTTTTGATATTTTACAAGAGGACAAGTGATCTCAATTCATTCCTTCACATATCATGAACTACAAACATAATAATAAATATGAAGAGGGGTGAATATATATTTATTATATAGAAAGAGTACCATAGAGAAGGCGAATTTAGTTTTTAACATATAAACCTTTTTGTAAGGAAACACACCGGGATAAACAACTTATGGTATATATTAAAGAATATTCCATAACCCCAATTTGATTGAGGATGAACTAAGTAATGTCTAGATATGGATAGTCTAAATACAATACCCCTTGGGGGTTATCTTAAGTGTTTTAATGTTTTTGTTTTTTAGTTTCAGTTTAATATAGTTTTTTTATAGTTTCTTTTCATAATGTTAGGTCCACCATGTAAAATACCCTGGGGGGGGGGTGAATCAGGGTATGATAGATTAAAACATTTCCCCTTTGGATATTGTTTCATTATTAATAAAACTCAATTATCTCTTCCTCCCATAGAAATATTTGAAAAGATATGAAATCATTCACAAAAAAAAAACGATTTTTACTTGGTTCACCCTCACTAGGTTACATCTAAGGAGCATACAATGACGATATGCCGATGTACCAAATTCACTAAGTATCACTTCCAATAACGAGTACAATGTTTAGGATAGATCTTCTATGCCTAGGATACACTCCTTTAAAAGGTTTAGGGTCTGATCACTATATTCCAAAGGGTCACTCCCTATGCCTCTTTCTATAGCTCACTGCAGGTGGAAAGGGTCATTGTCTTCCTCTTTATGCGTTCACTGCTCTGGAAAAAAAAATCCACACACAGTTTATAGAATTGTAGGTCAAACATAGTTTATGAACATGTAGGTCCCTAAATTTTCATGAATTCTTGGATCCTAAACTATAGGTAGATGCACTTTTGAAGTTCCTTTTTCACCCATAGATGAAGTCCCCCTTCCATAGTACTACTAGGTATGGGAAAATACTTTTGAAAACTAATTTGAAGATTTCGCAAGATTCCTTATACAAATTTCAAACCACCTTGTTCCACCTCATAATGTGTACCAATTATGGTATGAATATCACCTCCTATGCCTACTTCCACCACTATTGTGAACCTCCCTTCTTATATGGACCACCTCTTCCATTGCTATTGCGTACCACCTCTACGAAACCCCTCCTGTCTGCAAACTGTTCTCTATTCGCGGACTACCTCTATGAATCACCCTATGTCTACGAACTATTCTATGTTCATGGAATGACTTTTATAATCACCTATGTACCACACCTTCTTCCTCCGTGTACCGTGTCCTATGCATTTTATAGTTCTCTGCAAAAACCTTTGGCGAAATTTCTTCGATGCAAACCACTTCAACTTTCATGGAATTATCTCTCACAAAATTCTTTCGAACTTCGCCGAATTCTTGTAGAAAAAATATGTTCTCTAATGATATTTGGTCTCTATTCTAATCAGTGAAATTATAAATTATTATATAGGAAAAGATATCCAAAATATTTTCTAAACCAAGATTTACCTAATCTTTGATTCGGTATAGCCTCCACCGCATACCGATCCTCCTGATACTATGAACCACAACCCTTACTGCGAACCATTTTTTATATGTGGTCCTTGTATTGCCATTGCTTCAACATGGTTGATATCCTCCTCCAATGACAAACCATCCACATACTGCATCGCCTTTCACCTCAAACCATTTTTGGTTTCTTGAACCGCACACCCTTCACTGCAAACCGTTGCTATGAACTTTTTCCACAGCTCCGCGCACTGTTCCCACTACCTGGTATACAACAACATACCTTTCCTGGACATGGTACGTGATCCATGTCTTGGGCCCCCCATTTCTCTTCCTTTTCCAATTTTGTTCACCATTCTTCACACAAATTTCTGATTTTAAATCCCCAAAATATGGAAAACACTGGGAAACTACACCACCTTAAAAACTTGTCTTTGGAAAAGAACAACCATTGTCATTCGCGGTCAGCTGTCCTTATCAACAAATGAAATCACATCCAAAACACACCGTCATGACACATCAGGTTATTTTTACCAAAAATCCCCCCCTTTGGGTTTTTTTACAACTCTTATAATAATAAATCCTTTCATTTTGATATCTCGTTAAAGTTCCTTTCATCTTTAAACACCATTCGCTTCTTTCAATTAAAAATGAGATCAATGATTTACTAAAAACTTGCCCTAAGCCCACATGAGCCATTCTCGGTATAAGAAATAAGAGTATAATAAAAATTTCATCAATGAATCACTTCATTTCTGAGAGAAATTTTTGAAACCACACTGATACTAATAAACTGCTTTCATCATGAACCCCATCTTTCATGATATCTAATCTTTGATCAATCACTTCAAGAATCATTAGATTTAATTACCCCCCTATGTTATTAATCCTATAACCCGCTTTAGCTCAGATTTAACTCCCACTATCTCACTGATCCACTTAACAGATTCTCTCCATGTCTTTTCTCCCAATAGAATAGTAACACTCTCTCCCACTTTGTCAATGGACCTTAAGGGCACTTCAAGGTTGTCTGAAACAGGGTAACGAAAAAATTTCAGCATATTAGGGGAAATCACATCATACCTCGGTGAGAGGGGGACCCATATCCACACTTTTTTAAGTGTGGGAAGTCGAATGGACTCCCAGATCCATTTGAATCCTTTCAAATTCTTCTTTGGGTAAGACCTTTATCAGAATATCCACAACCTATTGTTCTATAGGAACATACTCTAATTTCACAAGCCCTTGCTCCACTTTCTCCTTGATAAAATGATATTTTATTTCAATGTACCATGTCCTTGAGTGATGGTCTGTTTTTTTCTAATATTTATAGCACTTTAATTATTATAATGGATTTTGATCAGAGATTTAACTTCAATTCTCATATCAAGTTGTTGCTTCATCCATAATAGCTGCATGCAAGCTTGAGTAGCCACAATGTATTCATCTTTTGTGGTGCTCAATGAAATGCAATATTTTTTCTTGCTTAACCAAGAAATACACAATACTACAAGATAAAAGGAACCTATGGATGTTGATTTTCTGTCCTCTATTGATCTAGCCCAATCTACATCTATATAT
Source organism: Viscum album (assembly GCA_963277665.1). NCBI lineage: Eukaryota > Viridiplantae > Streptophyta > Magnoliopsida > Santalales > Viscaceae > Viscum > Viscum album. The sequence goes on along the minus strand of OY728157.1, from coordinate 34,330,748 downwards.
CCCAATAACTCTGGCTGATATTTGTCATTATACATTAGGGAAAAAAAATCCACTATTCCCTTAATATACTGATGAATTATTTTTACTACAATCATTCGGATCTCTTTAGTATTGCTTTGATATCTTACTTCTTAGCATGTGGAAAATACAATGTCATGCCTTTTCATGATCAATTATATAAAACATCTAATGATTTGCCTGTATTATGTGATGTTAACTACCTTTCCATCACCATCTTTGGATAGTTTCATCCGAGTAGCAACTAAAGTCTTCATATCCTTTGAATTATCCATTAAAAACCTTCTCAAAACATCTTTGGCATATTTAGATTGGGGAAAAAGTGCCATTACTTCCTTGTGTCACTTGTAAGCCAAGGAAAAACGTCATCTCACCAAACATAAACATTTCGAACTCTCTTTTCATGTATTCAGAAAACTGTCTGCATTGTGCTTCATCTACTTCACCAAAGATTATTTCATTGACATAAATCAACACCATCATAATTTGACTATTTTCATTGTTAAAAAACAAATTGTAATCAACTCCACCATGCTTAAAACCAATCTTCTTTAGAAACTTATCAAGATTTGAATACAATTATCTTTGTGCTTCCTTCAAACCATATAAAATCTTCTTTAGCCAAAAAACTCTGTTCTCATATTCATGAATTAGAAAACCATCTAGATGATCAATGTAAACTTATTCTTCCAGAACTCCATTTAGAAATGTTGACTTGACATCTATTTGAAAAACCTTAAACTTTATTTTTACTACTATGGAGAAGAATAATTTGATTGTATCTAGACTTTAAATAGGTGAAAATGTCTCATCAACATCAATACCCTCTATCTGGGAGTACCTTTTGCACACCATTCATTATTTGTTTCGAATAACAACACCATATTCATTCATTTTGTTGTGAAAGACCCATTTTGTTCCGATGTCATTCTTGTTTTCTGGTCTCAAAACAATTTCCCATGTCTGATTTTTCTCAATTTTGTAAAGTTATTCATTCATTTCATAAACCCAATTCTCATATCCAGTAGCTTCATCAAAGCATTTAGGCTCCACCTGTGATAAGTATGATGCTTTCTATAGTGACTTCATCCTCCTTGCCTATAATGGTTCTGTTTTATCAACAATTATGTTTTTCCTTTCAATTTCATCTCTTATCACTATTCTCTGGGAAGACACTAATTTATTTTTATCAGAGTCTTCTTTTGAATCTACCTATAGAGCTGGAGTGTCTCCTGACCTGCTCATCTCTTCATCACTATACTTCTGAGTTTGATCATGTTTTTTCTGAAGATTCTAATCATTCTCAACTATGGTCACATCATTAATTTCAACTATATTTTTGATCCTCTTATTAAAGCATTTATATTCTTTTCTTTTATTTGATTATCCAAGAAATATCCCTTCATCTCCAATGGATTCAAACTTCCTATGTTTCTCCTTATTGAGAATGAAACATTTACTTTTGAAGACTTGAAAGTACTTAAATGAAGGATTATTTCCATACCATAAATCATACGAATTATTCTCCTCTTTCAGACAATGTAATGTGTTATTTGAAGTGTAGACTTCTATAATCACTACTTATTTCTAAAATTTATCTAGAAGATCTTTCTCAATGAGCATTGTTCTGGTCATGTTTTTGAAAATATTATTTCTTCTCTCAAATAATCCATTCTTCTGTGGAGTTATTACTCCTAAAACTTTATTTTTTATCCCATGTTTATCAATATAGTCCTCTACTTGGATATTTGTAAACTCTGTTCCATTATCTGATCAAATCGTCCAAATTTTCTGATCGATCATATTTTCACATTCTCATAGATATCTTGTAATACAACTGAGAACATTATATTTGTGAGTGATTATTGATACCCATGCTATTCTGCTATAGTCATCAATGAAGAGAACATAATATCTCATTATATCAATATCCCTTAGTGAAATTTTCCTACACACATCAATATGCACCAACTCAAGAAATCTTGTTGACCTTTTCTCCTTTGGCATATATGTATTTTGAATTATCTTCCCTTATTGATAGGCATCATATGTATGAGTAAAATAACGTGATAATATAGGGAGATTTCGATCTGCATCATATTTCACAAGATCTTCCAAATACTCTTGGCATATATACCCAAGACGCTTATTCCATAACTTGTTTTCTTCATCCATGGATAGAAAGGACATATCTTCTTCTCTACTGACGAGGTATAGATTCCCTTTTGTACGCTTTCCTTGATACACAACAACAACATCCTTTTCTTTGATGATACATAATTTCATGGAAAATATTATGTTATGTCTTGAGTCACACAATTAAGTAACACTAAGCAAGTTGTGACTATGCCCTTCAACAACCAAGACATCTACTCATCTCATGTATTTTTCTCCAAACTTGGCTTTTCATGAACCAATAATTTTCAATCCCTAATCATTGCGAAATCATACAATACCTTATTTATCATACCGAATTCCAGTCACTAGATCCTTATTTCTCATCACATGGGAAGTGCATCCACTATCAGTGATCCATATCCCAGTGCGATATGATGCCTTGAATGTAATTTCATACAACCACTGCCCACTCTTCCCTTTTCTTTTTGACCAAATTATTTGACTTCATATCTGATATGAAATGATAATATTTATCTTTCTCATTATGTGACGATCCGACTTCAACCTACAGAGATACAAATCAATTTTAAATTTTCATCTTTCTTGAAGATACATTTGGCTGCTTCTTATGAACAAATTCAGTCTACCTTGGCACATTACTTTACATTTTTTATGTTCATTATCTTTCCATATGTCCGAGTCCTTTACACCTGAAACAACAACCATCAATTAATGACCTAGAATTTTGAGCTCTAGACAACCACCTCTGTTGGTCTTATTTTCTTTGGTACCTCATTCCTATGGATCATAAATTTTGAGAGTGTCCCATATTACCAAAATAATAAAATCTTATGTAAGGTACTTTCATGCATGACAATGATTCACAACTAGTTGTTCCTTTGGTTCTCTGAATCTTATGATTCTGCTTCATACCCAAATAAATCTTCATTCTTGGAGTGTATTCTTGTGGTTTTACTTAAACCATAACTAATTTCTATTTTAGATCAAGCCCCATACCATCCTTATCATTCAGAGTTGATTGTTAAATATGTTCTTCTAGACTACTATTCTCAAATATAATCTTCTTGGTTTCCTGTATGATCTTCATTGTCAAACATGGAGTTAATTGTTTCTCATGATCTTTAACTATTTTTCGTAGACTGAAAACTTCCACTTCTAGTTCTTCGATACATTTTATTTGATCTTTTCCAGTTTTAGTCAAAATTTTGATTTCTATTTTCTGTTCTTCAATTTTGAGTTTGTACTCAACCACCTTTTCTGAGCTTTCTGGCATTGAAGACCTCAACTTTTCAATTTCTATATTCAACTTAGAATTATCTTCCTCCTCCTACTGCATATAGAGTTTGTCATCACAAAGAGATTTTTTAGCTTTCTTTTTTTGGCTCTCAAAATATCTACCTCTTCAAGGGAAGCTTCTAATTCAGCCTGTAGATCAAATATTCCTTTAATTTCTCCTTCTTCATTGTCACATTCTTCTCTTGTTAATGAATTTATGACAACTGCCACCAAATCATCTATTTTATGATCCTTACAATCCTCCAACTCTTCTACCTCATATTCTTCTGAACTTTCATCCTCTTTTGAAAGTTGATTCTTCTTTTTGAAGAACTTTCTCCTAGTACTTCTCCTCCCTTTCACATTTGATGAATACCTCTTTTGGGGAATTTCATCATTTTATTCATTTTCATCATCAAACTTTTTAGGACACTTTTTTTGAAAAATGACCAATCTTTCCACATAAAAAGCATGAAAAGGGAAGTTTACCTTTGAACTTCCCTTTTTCCCTTTGCAGATTGGAGGAGAGAAATGACATGACATCATCCATATTGTACTCCTTAGGACTATCTTCAATAAAGAGATTCTTCATGGCCTTGAATTCCAATTCCTTATAATTCCCCTTTTAAACTGCATCATTATCATCATTTCTCATTTCATATGCTACAATGGTACTGTATAGGTTATCTAGTTTCAAATCTTTCAAGTCTTTGTCTTCCAACACTAAAACTTTCTGATTTAATTGTGGTGGATTTTTTCTCAATATACGTTTCTCAATATTTATATCTTCAATGAATTATCCAAGATCCCACATGTCTTCCACAAAAATATTTATCCTGTCAAATAATGCATCAACAGTCTCATTGGGATTTATTATGATATCCTCATACTTTTTCCATAGAACCTGCATCTTTGCTTCTCGAATTTTTTTGATTCCCTCATAAATGTTCAATAATTTTTCCCACATTGAATGTGATGATTTATAGGAAATCAAATTTGTATAAATTTCATTTTATAGGGCCCCCTAAAGAATTTATCCCTTTAGAATCAACATCCAATTCTATTATTTCATCATCTGATAAAGAAACACTATTAATGTCAGCTGATATTCCATGAATATATTTTGTGAAGACATCCATCTCTACTGATTGGAAGTAGTGCTGCATTCGATTCTTCCATATTTGAAAATTATTTTCGTCGAAGATCAGAATTCCTTTATGATTTACCACCTATATTTCTTCTTCTGAGATAGAAAAAATGACTTTCATCCTTTCCCTATGATAACAATGGTTAGGTCCACTAGGTTAAATACCCTAAGAGGGGGGGGGGGGGGGTGAATCCGGGTATGATAGATTAAAACTTTTCCAGTTCAGATCTTGTTTCATTTTTAAACAAAACTCAATTATCTCTTCCTACCATAACAATATATGAACAAACATGAAATCATGCACAGCACATAAAAATTTTTACTTGGTTCACCCTCACTGGGATACATCCAAGGAGCATACAATGACAATATACCAATGTACCAAATTCACTAAGTCTCACTACCAATAATGAGTAAAATGTTTAGGATAGATATTCTATGCCTAGGCTCACTACCTTTACAAGGTTAAGGTTTTGATCACTGAATTCCCAAGGGTCACTCCCTATGCCTCTCTCTCTGGCTCACTATTGGTGGAAAGGGTCACCTTCTTCTTCTTCCTGCACTCACTACACTGGAAAGGAATCCACACATAGTTTATAGACTTGTAGGTAAAACACAGTTTATGGACATGTAGGTCTCTTAATTTTCATGAATTCTTGCATCCTCAACTATATGTAGATGCACCGTTGAAGTTCCTTTTTCACCTATAGATGAAGTCCACCTTCCCAAGTACTACTAAGTACTGAAAAATACTTTCTCAAACTGATTTAAAGCTTTCACAAGCTTCCTTGTGCAAATACCAAACCACCTTGTTTCACCGCATACTGTGTATGGGGTATGGTATGAAGATCACCTCCTCTACGTACTGCTACCACTACTGTGAACCTCTCTTCATCTACGAACCACCTCCGCCTTCGCTATCACGTACCGCCTATGCGAAACCTCTTATTTCCATGAACTGTTCTCTATTCATGGACTGCCTCTGCGAATCACCCTATGTCCGCAAACTTTTATATTTTCATGGAATGACTTCACTAATCACCTGTGTACTTCACCTTATTCCTTTTCATAACATTTCCTATGCAGTTTATAGTTCTCCACAAAAACCTTCAGCAGAATTTCTTTCACACGAACCACTTTATCTTTTGCGGAATTATCCCTTGCGAACTTCCTTCAGACTTCACTGAATTCTCAGAGTAAAAATATGTTCTCTAATAATATTCAGTCTCTATTATAATCGGTGGGATTAGAAATTCTTATATAGGAAAAGATATCCAAAATATCCACTAATCCAATATTTACCAAATTTTTGATTCGGTATAGCCTCCATCCATACCGATCCTCTTGCTGTTGCGAACCGAAATCCTTCATGCGAACCATTTTTCATATGCGGTCTACGTATTGACTTTGCTCATACGCTGTCAATCTCCTCCACCAATAGCAAAAAATTCACATACCGAATTGTCTTCCACCGCAAAACATTTTTGGTTTCCCGAACCACATGCCCTTCACTGCAAACCGTTGCTACGAACCATTTCTACAGCTCCGCGTACCATTCCTGCTGCCTGGTATGCGACCGCGTATCCTTCCCAAACACGGTACATGATCTATGTATCAGGCTCCCCATTTCACTTCCTTTTCTGATTTTTTTCCATTCTTCACACAAATTCCTGATTTTGAGGCCCCAAAATTTGGCCTACACTAAGAAACTGTGCCACCTTAAAAACCTATCTTTAGAAAACACCAAGCATTCTTATTTTTAGTCATCTGTATTTTTCAACAAACATAATCACACCCAAAACACACCTATAGGACACATTAAAGGATTTTTTCCCAACACATAAAATAATGATTAAATTTATATTTTATTTAAATGAAAAAATCAGATAATTTTTATTCAATCAAAGAACATTTGGTTATATCCTATCACCCAAAAATTTTATGATATTTAATTTTAATTTAATGATTAAAGTAAAGTGTTGGGGAAGGGTACATATAATATTTTAGTTATTGATGTTTTTGGGATTTTAATGAAACTATTTGAGTGATTTAATCAGTGAAAAACATGTTTTTTCTATTCATTTTTTAAAAATTATACTGATTCATAACTAAAACCACATAGATAAACTTTGATATATATATTTTTTAAAATTCTTAATTTTGTTTGGTATTAATCTGTTGGGTTTAAAAAAATTTAAATATTTTTTTTGTTGAAAATTACAGGGATTATAATTGATTTCTAATTTAGCACCTAAAAAAAATTTAGAAATTTTGTGAATATTAATATATTATTTTTCATTCATCATAATTTTATATGATTTGTAGAAATGTTTTTGGTTATTTCCAATAAGATTAGGAGAATGTCAATTCTATTTTTATTTTGATTTTCTAATGTGGTGAATTTTAGTGGATCAACCATGAATGTCCAAAATTAACCACACAGTTAGTAAATTGACTAAACCTTCCCAAAATTGACCAAATAAAGTGATTGTAGATTGAAAATATGATTTACTATATCAAGATTCCCTGTATAAAATTTATAAATTGCTGAACTGATGATGTGTTTAAGTGACCATGTAGTCAAGAAAGTAAACACAATATATAATGTGATACTATTTAAAGAGATAAATGGGCCACACAGAGTAATGGAATGACTACTGTGGGGGTAAAGGATGGATCTAACATGAGAAAAACAACCTCAATAAGAGATGAATTGATTATTTAGAGGGCTGATCAAATACATGATAAATAAATTGACATTGTGGTTAATTGGTCATGCGGTAGGTCAATCAATCACATAAAGGGATCAAGTGACTGTATATATAGTCTATCAAACACAAGAAGGTATGTTCTATGTAAAATAAAGATAAATCAATTATATTAATACATATTGTGACAGTACAATAGGTCCACCTACCGCATTAATGGTGGGACTGAATATGTGGTAAATCAACCTTGAAAGTAGTCAACCAACCATAGAATACAATGTTCCTTAATAAATTTCAATTCAATTCCAAGTCTAAAAAGGGTTGAATCTTGTATTATCTTGAATAAAATCATTCTATCTCAAATATTGGTTACAATTCACTTTGAAAATTAAATATTAAATTATAATGTTGCCCTATTTTAAATGTATAGTTAATATAACTGAGAAACCAAGGATCTTTCATAGGGTAAAATGGATGATACATTTGGGAACACTCAAATGGAATGAGATTTTATATTAAGGTATAATTTTTTCATATACAATACAATTAATTATACAAACATTATTTAAAAAATTTTATTGGTTTTGTGGGATCAGATAGTTATTTTTTTCAAAAATTTCTTGTTAGAAAATAAAATTCATTATTAAATCCTCTTATTCATTCCATAGTTTTTATTTCCTTTGTGTAATATATTATAAAAAAAATTCTACTCTTTCTCATATTTTAAAAATATATTTTTATTTAAATTTAAATGATTAAAAATTATCCACTCTAAAATTTATATTCTTAATTTAAATGAGATGCAGTAATAAGTGAAAATTCCTTTACATTCCATTTTTTTTCTAATTGTTTGTGTTGTGTGGGAAATATATTTTTTACTTTAATTATAAACCCTAAAACATGACTTTGGAATTATTGTATTACAATGATGTTTTTAAATATAAATTTTTTATAAATTTTTCCCTTCATGAGACTCAACATTGAAGAAAATGTTATGCTTTATGTATGGGGATGGGTCTTAAATGTGCTTAACTATACCTCAATATGGTACAAATAAAAATGCATCAATTTTTTCAAAAATTGATGGTTTTATGTTGTTTAATTTTTTAATTTAGTGGCTTTAAATATTTATAATGTTTGATGAATTTTTTACATTGAGTTAGTTAATTTCACCATTACTCTATATATTTAATGGTGTATTTAATTTTTTTTTATTTTGAGAAAAAATTATTTCAAAAAAATATTTCGAGTATGTCATAAAATTCTCAATGAATCTTAACTTTATGATTTGAGTTAATATCATATGATATTCATCCAAATGGTCTATGATATGAGATCCCAATACTAGATGGACTTTTAATATTTATTATATTATCATTTGATGGGTTATTTATTATATGTAAAATAAATTTTAATTTTTCCCATCCAATGGTGTGTCTTAATTATTATGATATTCTTATTTATTTATGTTGGATCACTTGGAGAGAAATGGAATATTGGAATATTAGTTGGATATAAATAGAGGTGTCTTTATATGTTATTAATAATTTCTAATATTTTTTGTAAAATAGGGAATGAAATTTTAACTAAAACCAATTTTTTTAAGAGGTAAATTACATTGTCTACTTGAGTGGTTACAAATGGGAAAATATTTTTGAAAAAAAATTCTTTGTGGAACATTAGTTTTTCATTCTTGATAATAATTTTATTATATTGAATTTGATTAATGGATTGGTTATAGAAAAATAATATATTGTGTGTAGGTGAATTATTAGTATCCTATCTTGAATGTAATTTTACACAACTCTTTTGAAGAATAATTTAGTTTTTTAATGATAAACTATGTTTTAAATGAGAAATTATTCATTTTTTTGACTTTGATAAAATAGATATGTTTTAAATATTTTTATGGTAATGAGTGTTTATGTGTGTTTAATTGATTAAAATGTTTTTAAGCTGTCTATCATATTTTTATATAATATTTTCTTCATTTATACTTAAGTAATTTAATTGTAATATAATTTTGGAATATTTTTGAAAACCTAGGGTTCTATAAATTATTTTGGTCATTTCTCTTTTAGTAAAATTTATTAGTTAATTTTTTTTATTTTTAAAAATATTATTCTTAAATAATGGTTTAATTTAATGATGCATGTGATACCTAAAACAATGAATTGAAAATCAAGTAAATAATAAAATAAAAGATATATTATAGCCTGAGATCAACTCATGCTTGGAATATTATGAAAATAATTAAATGATATGATGAAGGGTGAACAGATCAAGGAACATTCCTAGGATAATCACAATCGAGGTGAAGTGTGTTTCCCAAAAGGATGTCAATATTAATGGCGTTAAACTATATTCATTTTGGATTTCACACATATATGTTGAAATATGCATGGAAGCATTAAACATGGATGATGTTTCTAATTAAAATATCTTTGATAGTGTTGTTTTCCTATTTTTTGTCTCCAAATAAAAGTGGAATTACACTCTCATTTATAAATTCCTCATTATCTATAATTCTCTATATAAATTCTAAATCTTGTTTTTAAATACAATATCTTTTATTATTCATCCCGTTTACTATTCTACCGAACCACTAGTAATGGAAGAATAACTAGTGAAACTATATTTAGGAGGTGAAGCTTGAGTTTTTAGGAGATGAAACATTAAGTTGATCATCTTTATTTTTCATCACTATTATCATACTAAGATAGTTAATTGAGTATTTTTTAAAATTATCTCATTCTTAGGATAATTTTATAATCTTATTTCCTTATTAATATTTTATCTTCTCCAAATAATTCACTTAACATTTTATGGTAAATTGTGGATGTGTAACTTGATGGAGTTATTAGAATCATTTTATATTATGGGAATTCCTTACAAAAATTAAAATAATGGTTTATTTTTATTTCATTACAAATTAAATATCATTTATTAGGAGATTTTATATATTTTTTAGTCCACTATCTTTGGAGGTAGAGAGAAGTGATTGAGATGATTCATCATTAGTATAATCTTTGAGGCTGACAATTGATGATCTCATTTCCTTTATATATGTGATAAGAAATAAGAAGATGTTCAACTTAGAGATAGTTTCTTTCCTACTGACCATTGAATCCAATATCTCATTCTCATTTTTTTCTTTTTTAATTCCCAATTCATGTTTACATTTCATTGTTTATTAATAAAACTTCATATTTCGTTGAATTAATATAAAGAATAAAAAAGAGTTTTGATAAATTACTTGGATAAAAACACTTCCTTCATTATATAGAACCTGAGGTTATCCAACTTTCTATATCTTAAGATATTTTAAATATTTCTTTGAATTTTCAAATGACACATTATTAATTTTTTTTCTAATTCAAAGGATGTGTCGGACTAACTATGTAGTGATGTATCCATGTGGTTAGAAAATTGAATATAATATGGAGCTAAAAAAATACAAATACCAGTCATGAGGTGTAATGAAAGGAATGATCAAAAGTATAAAGGAAATATAGAAAACTATTCGATCAACCATAATAAGATATACAGTTCCTATGTGAGAGGTCAATAAACTACATCAACAACAAACTGAAAATGAGGTGAAGTGGTCTTATCACAAGACAATTGACCGCATGATGGGATCAAGTGACTATGTGACTTGTCAACTGTAGAGACCCAAATCTTGACGTACATAGACATTACATTAGTTTTTCGGAATATCTAATACATAAAAAAACAAACACCAAAGGACCGTAATATTTTAGTGTCTTTGGAAACTTGGAATATAATCTTCTAATCTTGGTGAAAGATCTTAAACATCTCCCATAAAGATCTTCCTTTTTTTTCTTACCTAAAGCGTTTATTTATATCCTAGTAAAAATAAAACATATAAAGAGTGAGCTCAAATTCTTAGTAAGGGTAAGCATGGAGAAAATAAAACAAATCATATACATTTGAACTTCAAAACATGAACATAATATTTAAACATCAAAATATTGAGCAATGACATAAAAAATGGCAGTACGTAAGGCATAGATAATAATGGATCATCAATAATGATAAAATAGCATGGAAATAAAAAATGTAATTGTGGCTAACCATTAAGCACATGATATTATTTCCATAGTAGCCAAGGAATTGCTGCTAAGATCATTTTAGTGGACAAAGTCCCTTTTTGAATCGAGTTCACTCCTCGTTTCAGTCCTATAACACTGAACCAGATTAACTTACCGTTCCAGCCATGTCTATATCATGAGATATAAATATTTACCCAATGGATTGGAGAGAGATATAGGTCTTAACCATATCATAATGAAACTATTCTTATGTGCGCCACAACATAAAAATAAATCATTTATCATAACCCAAAGAATAAAATAGGTTTCATAAACATCATCCCATCATAACATAGTCCATATGAAAAAATGTATATCATTTCATCATAAGAGAAGTGAAACCTTGTAAATCATAAAGACGTTATACTTGAAACATACACATATGAAATAATTTCATCAAATATGGAAAATGGTTTTGATAAAACACTTGAAATAAATTCTTGAGGAAAATATCCTTTCTTATTCAAAATCATTTTCTTTTCACAAAATGACATTAAATTTTAAATGAAAAGGATTTTTTTGAAAATATTCATGAAATATTGTAGAGTAATCTTCATGAAAATAAGGTGTTATGAAACCGTAAAAATCCGTTCATGCTATATAAGTTAAAAAAACATTCTTCTTATAATTTTGCCGGAAAAGTCAAAAAGTGCCTCATATGGTAAACAAAAGAAATATTCCTTACGTACCATGTAGTAAAAGTAAAAAATGGGTAAAAATGAATTTAAACATACATGAAACCATGTTTAGAAAATAGGGACATGGATGATAAATATAACCACATTAAATACTTACGAATAAACAATCGCAGATGAAAACGAGATTGGAAAAGTTATCCCTTACCTTAGGTCCGATATACTTCGTCCGTATCCGAACCTCCTGTATAATGATTTAAATAATGCTATTGACTTATTACAGAATCATATTCATTGTTATTATATCATATATGGTTCACTTATGACCTATATTACCCGTTCTTTTATAAATTCCATGTTAAAGCAATGTTTTGGGTAAAATCATTTCATTTATCATACGTGTTTGGACTTGTTGTTCTTGATATTATTATTACTTATATCATGATTTAATTACTTCCAGAATCTAAATCATTATTTATATATCATATATATTCAGTATATATATATATAATAGATATATAAATGAAATGAAATACACCGTTCATGGAGACGGTAGGCCGTACGTACGCATGAACACTGTTTTCCTTTCCTTGTTGACTTGAATGGAAGTAATTAGATGAAATATATATATATACATACATCCAGTAGATTTAACATTTCATATATTTCATTATTATTCATTATACATACTTTATAATCATTCGTGAGTGGTTAACATGGAGAATGAATCTCATCGCGTCGTGGAGACGGTAATCCATACGTACGCACGAGCGATGATATCATTTTCATAATTATTGAATTGAATTAGAGTGGATGATACAATGTATCAGAATCAGTATTATGTTATAATAACCATATATAGTTTTTATTTACACCATTATACCCATCCAAGTAAGGTGGTGGTGGAAAAACAGATTACACCATGGCGTGGAGACAGTATTCCGTACGTACGCACACGCGGTGATTTCATTTTCCGTAGGATGGATAGGAGGTGAAATGGGGTTGTTTCATAATAACATATCAGTATATTATTGATACTGATGTTATTACTTTATGATGAAACAACTAGAGAATAAGAAGTTGAAGAAGAAAGAAACTTGAAAGAATCGGTAGAAGAGATTACCTCTTCCTCGACGCACCTCCTTTAAACTTCTTCTTAGGGCACTAGAGTTGGTCTTTTGAGAAGACCAGAACCTATATGATATAACTATAGAAATTGAGAAGAGTAATTGGTAGGGTTTGTCTAGGTTTCAAGGCTCAAAAGGGTGTGAAGAGAAGAGGGAAGGTGTGCCCTTTTTATAAGGGAGGAGAGGGGAACCTTTGGAAAAACGTAAAATATTATTTTATAATAAAGTCATATTCGGTTTATAATAGTTCCAAATTGATTTATTTCGAAGATAAAGTGGGGATGGGTCAAAATACTCTCAACCAATAGGTTTTAGACAAGTTTAGGTTACTATTTTAACCTTATCATTTAGATTTAACTCTAAGTTAAATAATTTAACTTTTACCGTGTCTTCTTGTTTTCTTACACTATATGGTTAATAAACTTTCTATAACAAGACAAAAGAACCCCAAGTGGTTAATTATTAATATATATAACCTTATCTAAGTCATTTTTCTGAAATTCATATTTTTAAGAATAAAATAACAATTAGTAATTTAATATTTGTTTCAAAAACTATTTTATTTCAATTTTGACACTATTTGGTAATTGATTTTTTTAAAAATCATAACAGCATTATTAGTTCTAAAAAAGTTAATTAAATCAATAATAACATTTCACATTAACCTATAAAATTAGTTTAATTCATAAAAAGTCTCAAATTACATTTATTTGTGTATTTATAATACCAATTATGTTAATATTTCATTAATAAGGTAATTACTACACCATCATTGTGTCATAAATAAATTAAATTATTCAATGTCTAAAAATTATAAATAAAATAAAATTATGTAGGAAATTTTTTTATCTTTGTAATGAATATTTACAGTCGAATTTATATTATGTATAACCCTATATTAAAAATGTTTTATTTATTAAACTTTGATCTTAACTCATTTAACTCTTCTTTAAATAAAATAATAATAAATGTCCTAATCTAATACAAGTGGACCTAAATGGTCATATTTTAATCCTAATGTTGTTTTTGGTCTAATTAAACTTATCCAATAGAATTAGGACAAGTGTTAGTGTAATAATAATATCATTTTTACCCTTAATTACCCAATTTACTTTTAACCATGGTAAATAAAAGTAAAAAGTTACTATTCACAAAAAATTATTTTTATCTTGTTGAAACACATTTTACTCCTTGATATTAACCGTGTCTCTCAGATTTTTGAAATTCCACTCACAAAAGCGGTAAAATTATGTTTTATGTAAATTTTCAAATTCTCCTAGGAGGTGGGTAAAAGACGGTGAAAAGTTCAATAAAATTTTTATATATCTAAAATTATTATAAAATAACTCCAATGAATTACATTCAACTTATATAGGTATTATGTATCAATTTTGACCTAAAATAAATTTAAATAAAATAAATAATTATTTAAATAAAAAGTTGGTTTTAAAATAGTAACCTAGTGTTTTCACTATTCATCAAAAATTGAAAGTTTTCAGAAAAATACCAAAAATTCACCCTAGGATAATTTTGATATTCGAAATCCAAAAATGGAGTCCATTTTGAAAGATAAAATATATAGAATTTTAAAAAGTGGGTATTACTATTCATAATGGCTAGTTCATAATATTATTATAACTATATATCATTGTTTGGTGAAACTCGGTATTGCGTACAACACACGCTATCGAGGAAGGTCTTGATTACGTGTAATGGAAGCCAAGTCAGGGATACGTGTAGTGAAAGCTCCATTTGGTGTTGTGTATAACCTAATAAAAACTTATTTCATTTATACATTAAACAAAATGTATACTTAATTTTGCGTAGAATAATTTCCACAAAATGAACTTGAAATTGCGTGTAACACGAGCCAAGAATAGTGTTGCGTATACTGCAAGCTAATACAGTGTTGCGTATAGTACAAGCTAATCTTCGTGTAGTGTATAATAGAAGACATCAAAGAAATTAAAAATAATATATCTCATAAAATCTCGAGGTTTTACATTCTACCCCCCTTAAAATGAATTTTGCCCTCGAAATTTGTTGGGGTTATAAATCATTTACTACATGAAAGTTTCATTTATAGAAACCCACATCGTAAAAGGAATACTAAAACTTAATTTTAAAAAGTAAAGAAATGTAACAGTTTCCCAGATTAACTCATCTCTGGGTTTCCACATAGGAGAGCATAGGTGGAAATATGGATATAGAAGAGAAATATAACCATCAAGTTCTGATGTAGAGTGGTAGAGAACATGGATATGAAAAATCCAACAATCACAAAGCCATAAATTTGTGATTATCTAAGGTACCATCTGATTCATCGGATATAAGGACACTATGACAACATTTTTTTGTTTTCAAGATCATTTCCCTAAAGTTGAAGAATTTTTGAATTAAAAGAAATACTTACTTGATTTTGGTACAATATTACTGTTGTTTGTGCCTTGAACAATTTCCACTTCATCTCTTAAAGAAATGAAGTTGAATTTGTCTTCCGTGAAGTGTTAGCAGATCATGCGATGAAATGATAGGTCATTCCACCTATCTCATACAAAAGGATAACAAAATTAATTAAATATACATAAGTCCATCTATAGTGAGATTAATCGTATATGGTTCCTAAAATGGACTTATATTTCATATATCATACCGCTTAATATAATAAAACTAGTTTCTACTAACCATGGACTTCTTGTAGGCCAGTGGTAGGCGATAAAGGCCTGTCGCACTTCAGTTGTAGGTTCGATTCCCACAGCCTTGTCCGACGCGACGGGTTGTCGCCCGTCCTACGAGTTTTCCTTTTTCTAAAACAATACTATTATAACATAACGAAAAGTTCTAGCCTTAAACAATACAATCTGATTTCTAAATTTATCGATTCCTATATTTAGGTTTATCCAAAATACTTTTGTCCAATCTCATAGTATAAATAAAAAAATTACTAGAAAGGTCATCTACCAAGCATTGAATATAATCATTTATCACCCATATATCATAAGATATATATATCTTGTTGGTTACATTCCAAACATGTGAATTAATTAATCATGTATTCTCTTGAAACATAAATTACCATAGAACCTTAGTGAAAACATGAATGCTGTCAAAATTTAACACTTTCCACATACCAAAATCCCAAAATTTCTATATACTCAAACCATAATATAACTTTGTCCTTATATCATTCATGAGCTCATGAATACTATCATACATATTATTTCCTCCTTATCCCTTCATTATGCGCATATTAGGTGCTTTCCAAAAATATCTGTATAACCTTTCATGGTTACCGGTACCATTCAACATATACTTTCAAAACTCTAGCAAAGGAAACAGTGTAACAATCCTTATATTTTTCTTTATTCCACAGTACCATACATTATTCTTGATAAACATACAATCATTATACTACCTTCTTAAACCACTGACTGAGCTTCATCATTTCTGTCATCTCATATATCATTTGTAGTCTCTTCATCATCATCCACATAAATACTACCCATATGACCATGCTGATTCTCTTTATGAGATTTTCCCTTGGGGAATTGGTTTTCATAATGCCTGTACATTCTACATTTAAAACACTTAACCGTTGTTGATGTCTTAGCAATACCATTATCATTGTCCATGGTGTTAACTGAACCTTTTCCTTTACAATTACTAGCTTTGTGTCATTCTTTTCGACACCCAAAGCATCATCCAGTTCCTTTGAATCATTCTCCCTGATGCCTCTTCCCACATGATTTACATGAGGGAAATTGAAATTTCTTTCCTCTATGATCATCATGAAACTCCATCTTTCTCTTATTAGCTGAGTCGGGAAACTTACCAAAGTTGAGATTATTGATCATATTATGCTATTGCTGATCAGGCATAATAACGATATGTGGACTTCTAGATCCAATTTCATTTTGTTTCTCATGAAGAATATCATTCCATTGTCCATCATATCCTCTATCGTGAATCTTCCTGTTTCCATCCATTTTCTAAAACCCAAAAAGAATAGTGTGACAGGAAAAAATCATAATCAAGGGGGAGTACCTTCAATATCTAACATCTTAGGTTTAATTATATGATTGTTACTGTAATCCTATGACTATAACCTAAACGTATACTTATCCTTAGGGATATCCATAGACATACCTTAGAAATATCTCTAGGGATTTCACTAAAGTTTTCGCATCCTAGTTTCCAAAGGTTAACTAAACCTTTCCTCTGATACCAACTATAGCAGTTTGGAATTACTTCTAGTGGACTATAATTGATACCTATTAGGTCACTCCATGGGTGGCTACACCCCCTGGGCGGGACACACCACCATCCCCAGTGGTATCCATTTCCTCATGAAGCCCTTGGGCAGAGAGCCATGCTTTGTCCAATGCTCACATGTGAGAGTTCCCAAGGATCGGATTCATTCCTACCTCCTTTTCCTCTGATACAAACTGTAGAGACCCAAATCTTGACGTACATAGACATTACATTACTTTTGCAGAATATCTAATAAATAACAAAAATAGACACCAAAGGACTGTAATAGTTTAGTGTCTTTGGAAACTCAGAATATAATATTCTAATCTTGGTGAAATATCTTCAACATCTCCCATAAATATCTTCCTTTTTTTCTTACCTAAAGCCTTTATTTATATCTTGGGGAAAATAAAACATATAAAGGGTGAGGTCAAATGCTTATTAAGGGTAAGCATGGAGAAAATAAAACAAACCATAAACATTTGAACTTCAATACCAGAACATAATATTTAAACATCAAAATCTTGAGCAATGACATAAAACATGGAAGTACGTACGGCATAGATCGTAATGGATCATAAATCATGATAAAATAGCATGGAAATAAAACATGTAATTGTGTAAAACCATTAAGCACATGACATTATTTCCATAGTAGCCAAGACATTGCTGTCAAGACCATCTTAGTGGACAAAGTCCCTTTCTGAATCGAGTTCACTCCTTGTTTAAATCCTGTAACACTGAACCAGATTAACTTACCGTCCAGCCATGTATATATCATGAGATATAAATATTTAACCAATGCATTGGAGGGAGATATAGGTCCCACAAATATCATAATGAAACCATTCTTATGTGTGCCACAATATAAACATAAATCATTCATCATAACCCAAAGAATAAAATGGGTTTTATAAACATCATCCCATCATAACATAATCCATATGAAAAAAATGGATATCATTTCATCATAAGAGAAGTGAAACCATGTAAATCATAGAGGCGTTATACTTGAAACATACACATATGAAATAATGTCATCTTATATGGAAAATAGTTTTGATAAAACACTTGAAATAAATTATTGATAAAAATATCCTTTATTATTAAAAATCATTTTCTTTTCACAAAATTCCATTAAATTTTAAAAGAAAAGGATTTTTTTTGAAAATATTAATGAAATATTGTAGAGTAAGCTTCATGAAAATAAGGTTTTATGAAACCGTAAAAATCCGTTCATGCTGTATAAGTTAAAAAAACATTCTTCTCATAATTTTTTCGGAAATGTCAAAAAGTACCTCATATGGTAAACAAAAGAAAGATTCCTTACGTACCATGTAGTAAAAGTAAAAAATGGGTAAAAATTAATTTAAACATACATGAAACCATTTTTAGAAAACAGAGACATGGATGATAAATATAACCTCAGTAAATACTTATGAATAAACAATCTCGGATGAAAACGAGATTGGAAAAGTTATCCCTTACCTTAGGTCCGATATGATTCGTACGTATCCAAACCTCCTGTATAATGATTTAAATAATGTCATTGACTTATTAAAGAATCATATTCATTGTTATGATATCATATATGGTTCACTTGTGACCTATATTACCCGTTCTTTTATAAATTCCATGTTAAAGCAATGTTTTGGGTAAAATAATTTCATTTATCATACGTGTTTGGACTTGTTGTTATTGATATTATTATTAATTATATCATGATTTACTTACTTCCAGAATGTAAATCATTATTTATATATCATATATATTCAGTATATATATATAATAGATAGATAAATGAAATGAAATACACCGTTCATGGAGACGGTAGGCCGTACGTACGCACGAATACTGTTTTCATTTCCTTGTTGACTTTAATGGAAGTAAGTAGATGATATATATATATACATACATCCAGTATCATTAAAATGTCATATATTTCATTATTATTCATTATACATACTTTATAATCATTCTTGAGTGGTTAACATGGAGAATGAATCTCATCGCGTCGTGGAGACGGTAATTCATACGTACACACAAGCGATGATATCATTCTCATAATTATTGAATTGAATTGGAGTGGATGATACAATGTCTCAGAATCAATATGATGTTATAATAACCATATATAGTTTTTATTTACACCATTATACCCATCCAAGTAAGGTGGTGGTGGAAAAACAGATTACACCACGGCGTGGAGACGGTATTCCGTACGTACGCACGCGTGGTGATTTCATTTTACATAGGATGTATAGAAGGTGAAATGGGGTTGTTTTATAATAAAATATCAGTATATTATTTATACTTATGTTATTACTTTATGATTAAACAACTAGATAAGAATAAGTTGAAGAAGAAAGAAACTTGAAAGAATCGGTAGAAGAGATTACCTCTTCCTCGACACACCTCCTTTAAACTTCTTCTTAGAGAACTAGAGTTGGTCTTTTGAGAAGAACAGAACATCTATGATATAACTAGAGAGGTTTAGAAGAGTAATTTTTAGGGTTTTACCGAGATTCAAGGCTCAAAAGGGTGTGAAGAGAAGAGGAAAGGGGTGCCCTTTTTATAAGGGAGGAGAGGGGCACCTTTGGAAAAACATAAAATATTATTTTATAATAACATCATATTCGGTTTATAATAGTTCCAAGTTCATTTATTTCTAAGATAAAGTGGGTATGGGTCAAAATACTCTCAACAAATAGGTTTTAGACAAGTTTAGGTTACTATTTTAACCTTATCATTTAGATTTAACTCTAAGTTAAATAATTTAACTTTTACCGTGTCTTCTTGTTTTCTTACACTATATGGTTAATAAACTTACTATAACCAGCCAAAATAACCCCAAGTGGTTAATTATTAATATATATAACCTTATCTAAGTCATTTTGATGAACCTTAGATTTTTAGGAATAGAATAACAATTAATAATATAATATTTGTTTTAAAAACTATTTTATGTCAATTTTGACCCTATTTGATAATTGATTTTTGTGAAAATCATAACAGAATGATTAGTTCAAAAAAAGTTAATTAAATCAATAATAACATGTCATATTAACCTATAAAATTATTGGAATTCATAAAAGTCTCAAATTACATTTATTTGGGTATTTATAAGATCAATTATGTTAATATTTCATTAATAAGGTAATTACTGTACCATCATTGTGTCATAAATAAATTAAATTATTTAATGTCTAAAAGTTATAAATAAAATACCATTATGTAGGAAATATTTTTATCTTTCTAATTAATATTTATAGTTTAATTTATCTTATATATAACCCTATATTAAAAATGTTTTAGTTATTAAATTTTGATCTTAACTCTTTTAACTCTTCTTTAAATAAAATAATAATAAATGTCCTAATCTGATCCAAGTGGACCTAAATCGTCATATTTTAATCCTAAGGTTGTTTTCGGTCGAATTAAACTTATAAAATAGAATTAGTACATGTTTTAGTGCAATAATAATATCATTTTTACCCTTAATTACCCTATTTACTTTTAACCGTGGCAAATAAAAGTAAAAAGTTACTATTCACCAAAAATTATTTTTATCTTGTTGAACCACATTTTACTCCTTGATATTAACTTTTCTCTCGGATTTTTAAAATTCCACTCACAGAAGCGGTAAAATTATGTTTTATGTAAATTTTCAAATTCTCCTAGGAGGTGGGTAAAAGACGGTGAACAATTCAATAAAATTTTTATATATCTAAAATTATTATAAAATGACTCCAATGAATTACATTCAACTTATATAGGTATTATGTATAAATTTTTAACTAAAATAAATTTAAATAAAATAAATAATTATTTAAATAAAAAGTTGGTTTTTAAATAGTAACCCAGTGTTTTCACTATTCATCAAAAATTGAAAGTTTTCAGAAAAATACGAAAAATTCGCCATAGGCTAATTTAGATATTCCAAATCCAAAAATGGAGTCCATTTTGAAAGATAAAATTTATAAAATTTCAAAAAGTGGGTATTACTATTCATAACGGCTAGTTCATAATAATATTATAACTATATATCGTTGTTTGGTGAAACCCGGTATTGCGTACAACACACGCTATCAAGGAAGGTCTTGATTGTGTGTAATGGAAGCCAAGTTAGGGCTTCGTGTAGTGAAAGCTCTGTTTGGTGTTGCGTATAACCTAATCAAAACTTATTTCATTTATACATTAAACAAAATCTATACTTAATGTTGCATAGAATAATTTCCACCAAATGAACTTGAAATTGTGTGTAACACGAGCCAAAAATAGTGTTACGTATAATGCAAGCTAATGTGGTGTTGCGTATAGTACAAGCTAATCTTGGTGTAGTGTATAATAGAAGACATCAAATAAATTTAAAATAATATATCTCATAAACTCTTGAGGTGTTACATCAACCAAATATAGGAAGTAAGGACATGCCATTATTGTGAAGTAACTATGGGTAAATTCAAATAATCACATGAAGGGATGAATTGAACACCAGATGGATGAATCATCTAGATGAAGAGATGGACTGACTATGCAATCGGTCCACAGAATGCATGAAGAGTTGAATCAACAATGTGATAAATTAAACAATAGAAAAAGAAAAAAACTATGGATAATGATCTGATAAGATAAATTCAAATTTGAATTAATCACCAAAATGAGATTCACCCTTAATCAACTAGATCAAAATCCATTTAACACAAACATTGGGTAAAAATCACTTTGAACAATACATAATGAATTTTAATTTTGATCAATTTTAAATTTATAGTAACTACAACATATGAACTGTATTTTGTTAATAAGGGTATAATGGGAGTTAACATTTGGGTTAAATGGAATGGATAGATATTCTGTAACTAGGGAGTAATTGTTTCAAAAAATTAATATTTAATACTGGCCATCATTCTGCTAGTTTTTTGGGATAAAATAATTAGTAATTATTAAAAAAAGTGATTATTTCATTATGAAATTATTCTTTAATGACTACTAGTCACTACTAATATTTTTTATTTTCTTTGTGCTCTAAATTATAAAAATCCATACTTTCCATTTTTTATATTTGAAAATAACTTTTTATCAATAAAATATTAAGTATTCAGTCTTCTAAAATTTATAATATTAACTAAAAAGTGATGAATAAATAGTTGAAATTATTCTGAATAATGTATTTTTGTTGATTGTTTGAGATTTGTGGTAAAATTATTTTTTTTCTAAATTATATCCCATAATTCACGAGTTTGAATTAATATTTTATAAATCTATTTTTAACATTAAAATATTTTATATTTTCATCATTATAGAGATTAAATATTGGGGATAATGTTGAATTTTAACTATGGTGGAGGGACCTTAAATATGATTAACTATAAATAAATATCGTACACATAAATATACCTATTTTATAAATTGATGGTCTTTTAAGAATCAATTTTACTATTATGTGGTATTATATTTCTTTGATAACTAAAGAACATCTTTCCACCCTAAGGAGGTTAATTTAATTCATACTCTATTCATTTAATTGAGCATATCATTTTATTTCCCTCCTGAAAAAATATTTATTTTTGTAAACTTTTGGAATTATGTCATACAATTATCATTGAATTTGAACATTTTAACTTGAGTTAAAATGATTAGATACGCATCCAAATTGGATATGAATAAAACTCTCTATCATGGTTGTGATTTTTTTATTTATTATTTTTATATTAGATGAGGTGATTATTATATATAGAATAAATTATATTATTCTTCCCATATAATGAGGTTTATAAAATATTCTAAGTAGAAAATTTATTTATATCTATTCACTTAGAGATAAAAACTATATTAAAATTTTAGTTCGATATAAATTAATGCTTGTTTAACACTTATAAAATATTACAATTTCAAATAATTTTTGAAAAATATAAATCCATCATTTCACTAAAACCATTTAGTTCAAAAATGGATATTACATTGACTACCTGAGAAGTTCATTTGGGGAAAATAATTTTCAAAACCAATTCTTTATAGCACTTTTGTTTTTGATTCTTGGACTTATTTTCTTCAATAAAATGTAAATAATGGATTCATTATAGAAAAATAAAATCTTAATTGAGGATTAATTTGATGAAACCTATCTTGAATATATTTTTTCAATATTTATTTTTAATATTAATTGATTTTTTAGTGAAAAAACGTGTTAGAAATGATAAATTTTTTAATATAAATTTTTTAATGATATTGATATTTTTTAATATTTTTTAGGTAAATGAGGCTTATTAGATTTATAATTAATTAAAATTTTATTTTCTATAAAATTTTTAATTTAACATTATCTTGAATTATTCTAGATGAATGAAATTAGAATATTAATTTCAATGAATTTTCAAATAATAAGGTTTTGGGATTTATTCTAGTAATTTATATTTTAGGTAAATTTCAAATTTGAATTTTTATTATTCAAAAATTTAATTATTAATCATTTTTTTATTTTGATTCTCTACATGAGGCCTAAAATATTAAAGGAATTATTTCATAAAAATTAAACCAATTGCGAGTGGAGTTTTAGAAGATCTAAATTTGGGAAGCTTCTGGATATAATCATGTGTGTCGACGAAGAAGAAACTGATCTATGATGTAACGTCCCAGTTCCAGGTGTCGCCCAAAGGTGCCCCGAACCCGGTTAGTCACACGACCTCAATCAAATTTACCCAAATTTCAGAGTCTACTAACTAGTAGTGAGGTAAAAGGTCTAATAGTGGGGAAACTTTGCCCTCATTGGCAGAGTATGAACAATATAATAACATATAATAAACAATAGTGGAAGCAGTAATACCATGTAATAAGTAACCAGTGAAAGACTGATAGTAAAAAACAACTGAATAATATATATATAAATAAAGATTCATTCCACATGTATCTAGGAAAGAATCCAAACAAGTCACAATTATGTAAATACAAGACTGAAAACCCAAGTACAAAAAAAGTAAAACTTCACAGCATCGCAAGCCTTAGCTTGGTCCTATGCTCTCTAGATCTAACAAAAATCAAGTACCTGATGAAGAAGGTTGCTTGACCTTATCTAAAACTGCAACTATATAATCTGTTTGGGTCCAAAATCATGACCCAATCATGGTGTGATACAAATCTTAGTAGGCGACCACCAAAAGATCTGTGCCTAACTGTTAGTGAATATATATAGCATACAATATGTAAAATGAAGCAATAAACAAGGAAGTACTCAAAAGTAAGAAATCCCATAGTTTTCAATAACATTAATTTTTATTTATAAATTATTTGAACCATTGAATAATGTAACCTCAAGATCTAAACTAAGATCAGTATCCCCCAGTATAATTGTAACAACAGACGCATCAAAAGACCATATAAACAACCAAGTAAGATCGAGTCCAAGCTTGTGCTTTGGCTTGGCAGACTCATCACAATCATACAATCATTCATAAGAAACCCTATGGGAATTTCCTCATAGTATAATACCCTCTAGTTAAACAAATCATCAATTCAATAATGTAATGAACCTCTGGGAATCCTCACATAGTCTAACACCTTTGGTCCCACATGGAACTAATCATTTACAATGACCATCTGGGTAGCTGTCACGGTCAATACCCCCTTGGTCTGCATAGAAAAAATAAAATGTATTGACCCCATGGGAGTTCTCATAGTTGAATCCCTATTGTCTAACATTAATTTAATAAAGACCCTAAGGGTAGCTCTCATGGTATAACCCCTCTGGCCAATGACCTTATAACAGCTCTCACAGTCAATAACTCTGGTTAACCATAACAAAAATTCATAATTAAAATTCCTCACCTTGGGAAGATCTCACAATCAATTCTCCTTGGTCATAATTCATAATGCGAAACACACAAATCTTATATAAACACAAAATCCATCCTAACAACACTATGCATGAAAAACAAGGCAACCTAACATGCTCTCTGGACCCAACCACCATAAGAAAATCAAACATGGGAAACACATAAAGAATCAAGGTAATATAATTTATGCATAAACAATACCCCTTTATCAATCAAACAAACCATATCAAGAATTAAATAGTATTAAATTCCCAAACATGCAATACCCTAAACATGGGTATTCGACACTATTAGCATATATAATCCAAATACAACCAAGGAAAGGCACAAAAAACCTACCTCAATGTTGTATGATGAAAAATCTTGAATGTCAGCCATTAAATTGGCCTATAATGGTGTAGATATAAAAAAAGGTAAAAAAATCTCAACACTCGATAACTCATGAGAGAAGAGAAATCAGGAAGAGAGGCTCTAGGGAAAGAGAGAACTCACCAATGGAAATCCAACACACTCGATGGCATCTCAATCAGAACTTGGATGGAGGAACATGAAGATCTCGATGTTTCTTGGACATATTTCACTCTATTATATGAGACACATGAAGAATAAAGGAGTTCTAGAGATCCGATTCGACCCCAATCTGTTTAATAAAATAAAAATAAAATTACATGGTGTGTTCATTTAATGTACACGCCATGTACTAGCCTCAACCGGCCCCTGATTTAGGCGGTCTACTAGGTCGCCCACATAGCCATGTACTCGCCGTTACACGTCCAGTACACGACTACCCATGAAAACCAGATACATGGTGTGTACTCAAGAGTACATGACGTGTACTTATAAAATATCCAATTCTTCCTTTTTCCAAAAAAAAACAACCTGATATAAAGATCCTTACCTGAAATGAATATCTAAGTTCTTACAAACTTTCCACCTTAAAGTAAATTGTACCCAAATTTCCCTTCAAAGGGTAGAGAAAAAAGAAACTTCAAACAACACTAGACATTGGGATCGTACGTCAGCCTCCCTCTCCCAAGTCTCATCCTGTACTCACCCGTACTGTTATAGAACCTATACTAGAGGAACAGAACAACCACAGAGAACCTTCGTGCTATGATCCATAATCAGAATAGGGTGATCCTTGAAGGATGCATCCACCTCCAACTCAACCTCCTTAGGTTGAAAAAATGTGATATTGGTTTGAAAATTAATCCCATAGCTGAGAAACATGGAAGACACCATGCATAGCTTAGTACCTCTGAGGTAACTAAAACCAACAGGCAACCGCCCTGACTCTCTCCAAAACCTCCAATGACCTGACATATATTGATAAAAGCTTGACCTATATCATAATACTCTTGTGTCCCAACCTCAATGTGACATGTAAGAAAACATAATCTTTGACCTCAAACTCCAGAGGTTGTCTCCGTCTATTAGAATAATATTTCTGGCAAGACTGTTCCGTATCCATCCTCTTTCGAATCAATTACACCAGCTCAATGGTCTCCTGGACAAGACGAGGTCCCAACATAACTGCCTCTCCTACCTCCAGCCAACATAGGGGTGATATTCAGGGACTACCGTACAAATCCTCATAAGGTTCTATCTAAATCTTAACCTAAAAACTATTATTGAAGGAAAACACCACTATGGGTAAGTGTCTCTCCCTAGAACTCCTGAAATCTAGGATTCATGCTCAAAGCATGTCCTCCAGAACCTGAATCATGTGCTTGGAATGACCATCTATTTGCGGATGGTAAGTTATACTCAGAAGTACCTATATACCCAAATACCTTTGTAGTCCCTACCACACATGAGAAGTAAAACAAATATCCTTGTCTGAAATGATAGAGTATGAAACCCCATGAAAAGTTACAATCTCATGGATGTAGAACCTTCAAATCTCATCAACACTAAATATCTCATTGATTAGAAAGAATGTGAAACCTTCGTGAGTCTATCAACAACAACCCAAATGACATAATTCCCTCGAGGCAACCTCAATAAACCCATCACGAAATCCATCATGACATTATTCCACTTCCACTCGGGAATGGGTAACTGCTGTAAAATCCCTATTACTGATGATCCTCCTTCACCTGTTGAAAGGTGGAACATATCATAACAAAACCAACAAAATCCTTCTTCACACATGGCCACCAATACTGATGGTGTAGACATCGACACATCTTGGTGACACCAGGATGAATTTCCCAAACTAAGGAATTAAAATCCCGTATCAAATCCTCACGTATGTCTAATGACACCCATAAAAATCCATAAAAACACAAGATATCATCCTCACCTATGGTCCACCTAGGAGTAGGGTCCTCTCCTAACACACTCTCCTGTAGAACTAGGCCCTCATAATATCATAGCTTCATCATTCTCACTCGATCAATAAGTGTAGAGGTAACAACTACAGAAGAAAGAAACATCTTCCAATATCTGTTGTGCACATACAAATGAATCTTAGAGAACATATCCATAAGCTACCACTCATTACTGGCCTCCTAAACTGCCTATATCTGAGTCCTTCTTCTCAACACATCAGCCACTACATTTCCTTTCCGAGGTGCGTAGGAAATCTCAATGTCAAAAGAATGAAGGTACTCAACCCACCTTCTATGTCTCAAATTCATATCACACTAAGTAAATATATACTTGAGACTTTTGTGGTTAGTGAATACCACAAAGTGATCTCCCAAAATATAATGTCCCAAACAGTGAAGATCATGCACACCTACAACTAACTTGAGATCATGTGTCGAGTAATTCCTCTTATGTGGCCTCAACTGCTGAGACCCGTACACAACGACTCCATCCCCCTGAATAAGCATTGATCCCATCCCGATACCTGATGCATCATAGTAAACAATGTAACTCTTTCCCAGACCTGAAAAAATTAATACTGGTGCTGAAGTCAATCTCCCTTTCATTTCCTAAAAGGCTAAATGTAGGAATCTATCCATAAGTACTTCGCACCCTTCTTAGTCAGGTCCATCAGTGTTGATACTAAGCGTGAAAAGTTATGTATAAAGTGGATGTAGTAACCAGAAAGCCCCTGAAAACTCCATAACTCAAAGTAGTTCTTTGGATATTCCCAGGAAACTACTGCTCTTACTTTCTCTGGGTCTATTAAAACTCCTATCTTTGAGATAACATGACCCAAGAAGTGAATCTAGTCCCTCCAAAAGTGGCATTTTGAGTGATTATCATATAAATGAATCTCCCTAAATTTACTCAAAATGGTCTCATGATGGGTGGCATGGTCACGTTGAGTGTGAGATTACACAAAGATATCATCCACAAAGACTACCAAAAAATAATCCAAGTAATGATGGAACACTCAGTTCATCAGTTCCATGAAAACTACTTGCGCATTCATGAGACCGAACAACATAACCACATACCCGTATAGACCATACCTACTCCGAAAGATTATAAGACATATATATGATGATCTAACACACAACTAATAATAACTGGATCTCAAGTAAATCTTCAAGAACACTCAAGATCCTTGAATATGATCAAGAGATCATCAATCCTTGTCAAGGGATATCGGTTCTTTACTATGAACTGATTCAGATTTCGATAATCCACACAAAGTCTGAGGGTACCGTCCAACTTCTTCGAAAATAGGACAGGTGCACCCCAAGGAGAAGTACTAGGTCAGATGAAACCCATTTATTGAAACTCCTCTAACTGCTTATTGAGATCCTATAACTCTGTTGTATCAATCCTATAAGGAGGAATGGACACCGATGCTGCTCCTAAAACAAGATAAATAGATAAATCTACCTCTTTCTCTGGAGGTAATTTTGAAAAGTCATCTAGAAAAACATTATTAAATGATCCAACATTAGAGGAAAGTACATCTGTGAAGTCCCCTGGTCATCCAGATATAGACTAGAAATCTGAGATATAATTCCTCCAAACCCAAGATGCTTGGGTCCAGCTCTTCTCTCTTAACATCCCATTCACCCTTGTGTAGAAAAGACCTGCCCTCTGGTGATGTGAAACTCACCCTATGGTGATAGCAGTCAAAAAAGGCCTAGAAAGAGATTAAACAGTCCATTACAAGATTGGAATAGAATCCTATCATTTCTAAGACATAGATATCCCATAAGAAGTGAAACCCACCAACCTCAAGAGGGAAATCCTTAAACTGATGTACATTAGCTGTCCTAATCCCTAATGGATTTTCTAGCATCATAAAATCCTCATAAGTAAAGATACAGAGCCCAAGGATCTCCACAACAACAACAAATATAAAAATACCGGAATCCCCTGTATCAAAAAGTTCAGAAGCTAAAACTGAGGCAACTAAAATCGTACCTCTAACCGTAGAGGGTCCGGGATCTTGATCTTGCCGGGTCTGCTCCACTACAAAAGTATGACCTATATCGTGGACCTACAACCATTCTTGACTACCCTGAGCTGATCCACCTTGTGGTTGCTGAAAACCTACCAACTGGCTACTATAACCATGACCACCTCCTCAGCTCGAACAACCTAATGAACTCCAGTTCCTTGACTGAGGAGAAACTGGTGGTCCTGCTCCTGAATGTGGAGTTGTAATAGAACCCCTATCACATGCTGCTGGTGAGAACACCTAGAAAAAACAATATAGATGACCCATATTTCCACAAGACCAGCACTCAACTTGGTCCTTTGGGAAATGTGGTCTCGTATACCCACTCTTCCCACACTGCTATCATACCACCTGACTACCTGAAGAAACATCATGTGATGACTCTCTACGAAACTTCCTTCTATCTATCGAAGGAGTAACAACCCTGGATGCTGGAAAACCATGGATCATAGCTCCCAACTCTCTCAGATTGCACTCGGTAATTAGTGCATGGTTTACTATAGCAGTCACTGAAGTCAGCCTAAAGACATTCACCTTTGATCATATGTCGTACCTGAGACCATCCTCAAACCACCTAGCCAAAGATAACTCGTTACCTCCAAGAATAGGTGTGAATCACTATATATCTATAAAAATAGAAGAGTAATCTATCACCAAAAGAGTTCCCTAATCCAGATTCATGAACTCTTAGGCTCAATTGGCCCTCAACGTCTCAAGGTAGTAGTATTCATATAATATCCTCTTAAATTCTTCCCATACCATATCCGGATGAAGTCCTTCCTATAAGATAACATCCCACCATCTCTCGATAGAATAACATATCATGTACGTAGTAAGATTCACCCTACTCTCCAAAGGTGTCTCTATATGATCAAAGATAGCAAGAATGGAATCCAACCTTGACTCTATAGCCTATGGTCCTCTATCCCCTAAAAAAGTGGGAGGATGCTGCTGCCGGAACACCCGTGTCAGCTCTTCCATGGATGGGGAAGGATTCAGTGCTCCATGGAATGTCTGTATCATCCTCAAAAATCATACATGGAACTGTTCATCAGCACTAGTGTCCAATATAATAGATGGTTCCAATAAGGGCAAGATGGGAGGATCTACTGGTAGTCCCTGATTTATCCTTTTTGGTGTTTGGTCATTTCCCTGCACCTGGCGTACAACTGGATGACGTCTCTGTGGAATTAATATGCAAGGTAAAGTACACACCTCAGATCAATATTATCAATGACTAAAATTTAGAACTGGAAGAAAGAAATAGGAGAAGAAAACATTCAAGTTTTTCAAAAAAGGGTTTCACGGTGTGTATACTCTCCACACGATGTGTTCCCTTAGGTTTCAACATGGGCATGTAACTTTGCCAAACCTGGTCATGTAACACCCCTACACACGACATGTTCATCTATATACATGCCATGTACTTCAAATTTCACTCCTTCCCATGTTCTCTTACATGGATCGAACTACAAAGTTCTCTCCTGGGTAACACTACATAGTGTGTTCACCCTAGACACGATGTGTACAACTTAAGTTTTAACCACCCATGTCATTTTTCATATGTTCGAACACACAGTAGATTTTCACACGGTGTGTTAAAGATGGACATGGCATGTACCATCTGAAATTTATCCACTCGTGTCGTTAGTCACATGGCCAGATACACGGTCTCTTCAGAATGGTGTGTAATTTTCAGTACAAGGTGTGTTCTACCAAACATTTATCAGCTCGTGTCTCTTCTCTCATAGTTAGTCACATGGTTAAATACTATATGGCGTGTATATAGAGTACATGTCGTGTACTTAAGAAAAGTTATTTCTTCCAGAACATAAGAACACATGGTGTGTTTTCATAAAACCACACGCCATTTGGTCTAGGTTTTTGGATAGTAGGCCTCTAAAACTTCTTCAGAACCCTTAAAAATTAAAATTATTATCCAAGGAATGAAAAATTACGATATGTGAGAGCCCATACTCCCAATAATCAAAGTTTGGCATCCTTATTCACATCATAACTTGACAAAATTCAATTAAATTTCAAATATGATCCCCCAAATTCCGATCCAAGAGAGCCCATAACACCTCGAGGATAAAATTTTGGCGTCCAACTAAATGAAACTTTACATATTCCAATACAATATAAAAATAGATGGTATTATATCATGAAATCTATCACAAAAACATGAATATATAGCACAATATCTATCACAATAACATGCAATCAGCAATGCACCCTAAATGGCATGACAAGAATGCATGACATGTGATCTCTAGCAAGTTCCTATATGATGCATGAGATGGAATAACCTCATCTCATTAGGTTGAAAAAAATATAACCTCAGTAATATCAACTATAAAAACATAATACAAGTGAATCACCCAATGGTGAAATCAAACCAATTGTAACAATTGAAAAACTATAAAATTTCAATATTCGAGGTAACTTCGATTTTCCCTATAAACGGGTTAGATACTCCCATGAAAAAATTATTAGAAACTACTTATTCCTTCCTATCCATGTTTATATGCTTCAAATAGTAAGACAAAGTAGAAAATAAACACTCCTTTGATACCACTTTGTAACATCCTGGTTCCGAGTGCCGCCCAAAGGTGCCCTGACCCCGGTGGGTCACATGACATCAAGAAAATTTCCCCAAATACCATAGGAATCCAAATAGTAGTGAGGCCCAAGGTTTGATAGTGGGGAAACTTTTCCCTCATTAGAAGAGTATGCACAATGGAATAACAAATAATAAACAACATAAAAAGTAGTAATACCATACAAAAAGTAACAACAGAAGACTAATAGTAATAAACAACTGCATCAAATATATAAATAAATGATGCATGTCACATGTATCTAGGAAAACAGCCAAAAAAGTCATAATGCTAGAAAAACAAGACAAAAAACCCAATTACAGAAAATGGTAAAATTCCACAGCATCGCAAGCCTCAACTTGGTCCCATGATCTCCCTCTCTAACATCAATAAACTACCCGATGAAGAAGGGCGCTTCCCTTATCTATACCTACAACCATATAATCTATTTGGGTCCAAAAGCATGACCCAAACATGGTGTGAGATGAATCCCAGTAGGAAACCACAAAAATATTCGTTCCTAACTATTGGTGAATATATATAGTAGGAAATATATAGAATGAATCAATAAACAAGGAAGTACTCAAAAGTAAACAATCCTATATTTTTCAATTACATTTATTTTCATTTATAAATTATTCAAACCATCGAATAATGTAACCTTGGGATCTAGCCTAAGATCAGTATCCCCCTGTATAAGAGTAACAATAGACATCTCAAAAGACCATCTAAACAACTAAGTAAGACTGATTCCAAGTTTGTGATTTGTCTTGGCAGACTAGTCACAATCATAAAATAATTCATAAGCAACCCTATGGGAAAGTACTCACAGTCTAATCCATTATGGTTCAACATATCATCAATTCAATAAATTAATGACCCTCTGGGAAATCTCACACAGTCTAACCCCTTTGGACCCACATGGCACTAATAATTTACAACGACCACCTGGGTAGCTCTCACGGTCAATACCCCCTTGATCTGCATAGAAACAATAAAATGTAATGACCCCCCTATAAGTTCTCACATTCGATGCCCTATGGTCCAACATTAATTTAGTAACAACCCTCTCAGTAGCTCTCATAGTCTAACCCCTCTATTCAATGAACCCATGATAGCTCTCACAATCAATACCTCTGGTCAACCATTATAAGAATTCATAATTAAAAGGCCCTACCTCAGGAATCTATCACAGTCAATTCCCCTTGGTCGTACTTCATAATTCAAAACACATGGATCTCATATAAACATCAACTCCATCCTAACAACACTAGTCATGGAAAAAAGGAAGCCTAACTTGCTCTCTATAACCAATGACCATAAACAAATCAAACATTGTAAACACATCCATAATCAAGGTAATATATTTTATTTATAAACAATACCCCTTTCTCAATCAAAAAAACCATATCAGACATTAAAAATGATTAAATTACAAAACACACAATACCTTAAAGATGAGTGTTCGACACTTTTAGAATATTTAATCCAAAGACAACCAAGGAAAGACACAAACCACCTACCTCGATGTTGCACGATGAACCATCTTGAACATCATACCTTGTATCAGCCTAGAACGTCATAGATGTACAAAAGGTCAAAATTTTTCAACCCTAGATAACTCATTTGAGAAGATAAATTAAGAATAGAGGCTCTAGGGAAAGAGAGAACTCATCGGTGGGAATCCAATGCACCTGGAGGTGTCTCAATCAGAGCTCGGACGGAGGAATGGGAGGAGCTCGAAGTTTCTTGGCCATACATTGCTCTCCTGTACGAGAAACTGGAAGAATAAAGGATTTCTAGATATGAGACGTGACCCCAGTCCATTTAATCAAATAAAAATAAAAGTACATGACATGTTCATTTAATGTACACACCATGTACTAGCATCAACCGAACCTCACTTTAGGCAGTCTTCTAGGTCACCCACATGGCCATGTACTGACAGTTACACAGCCAGTACATGGATACCCACAACAACTAGATACACGACATGTACTCAAGAGTACAGGGTGTGTACTTATAAAATTTCCAATTCTCCCTTTTTCCTAAAAAATAACCTGAAATAAAGATCCATACCAGAAATGAAAGTCCAGTTTCTTACATATAAACTCACCCAAGTTCATCATCCTCATGATAAAGAAATATTCAAATGGGGGTGTCAGAATTTAGTTAAAATTTTCAGGTGCTGTCATTGTGGGATTCACTCAAATAAAATTAATAACACCTGATATCTATCTATGTTGATAATGTTGGATGTTAGAATATTTTTTTAATATTTTTTTCTATATTTTGTTTGAATAAGAGGTTAATTCATATCTTATTTCCCCAAACCTCATTCATGGGATTCACTCTATAACTTCCAACATCTATTTTTAAAATACAAGTCTTATTTTTTATATTCCAACATAAAGTGTTATAGAACCTCCAAACATTGTTGGATAACCTAAATAGACAGTTTTAGGAGGTAAAGATTAAGCTGTTTAAATATGGAAAAATATAGTGATCATCATTCTTCTTCATCACTCTCAGTAGACTATTATTGTGAATATGGCGAGTCCTAATAACATAAGAAATTTCAGGATTAGTTTCTACTCATATTTTATTATTAATATTCCCTATTAGTAACTCATTTTACTTTTTATAGTGTGATGAGTTGTGGATGTGTGACTTGATAACAATAATATAATCATTCCACATTGTGGGACTTATTTTCTATAATGAAACCATTCATTGATTCCTATTTCATTATTGAAGAAAGTTCTTATATCAGAAAATTTTATTTATTTGAGTTTTCACCATTTATAGAGAGGGTGGTGTTTGAGATAATCCATAATTGATACAATGTTTGAGGTTGAGTATTGATTGTATCATTTATCTTATATTTGTGATATGTTGAAGAAAGATGATCAATCAGGACCTACTTTGTTTCTTAATGACCTTCATC
This sequence comes from Viscum album, assembly GCA_963277665.1. Lineage (NCBI taxonomy): Eukaryota > Viridiplantae > Streptophyta > Magnoliopsida > Santalales > Viscaceae > Viscum > Viscum album. Next base: position 34,295,576 of record OY728157.1, on the reverse strand, counting down.
TCCATAATTTCATTCTTTATTTTCTTTATATTTTTTTAGTTTCTAATCCATATTCATATTTTCATTTAACATTTTCCCTATTTTTTTATACATTAAATTTAGGTAAAATATATATATTGTTTTGAGGAATCACAAGGTAAACACATTTCCTCCTTTAGATGAACCTAGAGGTTGGCCACTGTACTATATCATCAAAGATTATAAATATATATTTGATAGTTAAAATGAAACCTATCAAAATATCATGTATCTTGACATTAGATTTTTATTGACGGTATGAAAATACTAGATATAGTTTATTCATCCCATCATACACCCATTTTATATCATTTTACACATACCTTGATAACTCAATTATTACCACCACCACTTTTTATTTTTTACAAAAACATAAAATTTACATCTTGGAGAAGTTTTATTCCTTGATTCCCAAAAATAAAACCATTTTTAAAATTAATTTTTGAAAAGTTATTAAAAAAATTTTAAATCAAAATTTCATAACACATATTTTTTAGAAAAAAATATCTTCTGTATAAAAGTGACATTAATCTAATTCCAAAACATGTAATAATTTGTAGATGAATGATAATTTATTTCATTGTATTTATAAAAAATAGATTTTTCAAAATTTTATACTCCAAATTTGACAATATTAACTTTAAAATAAAAAAATAATATTAAAAAAATAGATACAAGTTTCTTCATTGACCTTATATCTTTATATTGTTATTCATTATAACTACTTAATTATTTACATGATATTATTTAGTTATGTCATCAATAATTCATTTTATTTTTTAAATTTTCATTAATAAATGTCTCTTTAAAAGAAATAAATTTAATTTATCATGAATTATATACTAAGAAACAATTTATTTCAAATAATAAATATATTAATAAAATGAATAATTACTTTTTTTATAATTTTTTTTATTTAAAATAAATTTCAAAATTTTTATGGGTATCACATCATTTATTTTATCAATAAAATACTTGATATATCTATTTTTTATATGTATACCAAATGAACTCATATAAAACAACATATATCCAACTACCATGTGTATAAAGATCATATTATATACCTATTTATGACCTTACGAGATTCATTAAAAATCATTAATCTATGTCATTTATTTCTTTCTCAAATATTTATCATATTCATAATGTTTTTATTTAATTCCATATTAATAATTGATGTCTTGATATTCAAGGAAAACCATGATGTTGAAGATTTCAAGGTCATTTTATTTTTATTTAATAGTGGTTTTATTATTTTTATTATTTTCATAATGATGATTCATATTTATTTCTCATAATGTATTAATTTTTCTAGATATTTTAATAATTTATCATAAAAGAAAAGATTTGTTCTTTTTCATTTTCTATTTTGTATAATAAATGATTCTTAACATATTTAATAAATGAAAATAGGGGGTGTTAAAATATAAACCCCATAAAAAATTCAACTAAAATTTATTTTCTCAGATAGAAGTAGTTATGGGAACCTTTACGTCATTATATCTTAGGTTTCCCACATCACTCTGTTAAACATTTGATTTTTCAAAAGAAATTTGATCATGTGAGTGGTATTGTTATGTAGAAGTTTTTATAAATAATCATTTATATTTACTACTTTTTTATCAGAATAGAGATCATTTTTTAGTTATAAAACGTTTTTTATACATGTGAGGAATGTATTATGTACTTCCTCAAATGTTATAAATGGAACACATCTTTTAATTACGTGATTTTTAGTGGAAGTTCATTCCCATGATCTATAATACCAATGCGATTGATGATCTATAATGTGACGATGTATCTAGGTATCAATGTTCCCTTCTTCTTAAATTTAATACCCCTCTTTGATTGTATTATTTGAAGCAATACCATGTTCCTAAAATCAAACATTAAATATCACAAAAAATTATCAATGTAAGCCTTATTTTGAATTCTTGACTATTTAATATGAATATAAATAGTTTAAATATTCTCTAATATTTCCCTTGAAATATAGAATACAAGTATCTTCCACTATTCAACTACATCAAAAAATATTGGAGTTCTATACCTTTTCTCATACATAGTATCATATGGTTCCATTTAAATTTAATAATGAAAATTGTTTTTTAGAACACTAAAAAATGAATGTGTTGATCCTAACCTCCTTTAAAATACACCTAGAAGGATCTCAATATATCTTATAGAGTTTGAATGATCCTTTTATATTGTTTACTAGTCAATTTAAAATATACAGTTTTAAGTACATATCTATATTCAATGCCTCTTTTTTACTTCTCTATAACATCAAGGTGATCATTAAATCATTATTAGTTACAATTTATTATGGCAGTCCATGTAGCCTTTTCTACTTCTTTTATATATATCTTATAATGTTTATTAGGAGAGAAATCCTCTTTAATATAAATTACATTCATTAACTACATATGATGATCACACACCAACAAAACTGAATTTTTCCTTTTATAAGTCCAAAGAATACATATATTGAAATCCATGGTGGAGTTATGCAATTTCCATATGTGTATGTGTAATATTTACATATTCTAATTAGAATTTTTTCTCATCCTTAACTTGATAAAAAACTAAGTATTATGGTGTGTACATAAAAGTATGCTTCTTCATGGTGTCCCAATTGAAGTGAAAATTTATATATCTATACAGTTTTTTTCTTTTAGGACAAATAGAGAATGATAAGATATGTGAATATTCCAACATATCCTCCATAATTTTTGGTATAGATGGGACACATATGAATTTACTAAATTATATAATTCCTTGATTTTCATTTTTAAACTTTGGAATAATTAAAACATTTTTTGGTATCTCTATATCAATATTATGTGCCTCCTTTGGATTTATATAGATATATGGTAGAGAAATACTATGGGAAATATTTTATTTATCCCATTATTTTATTTCTATCATATATATAATTTTAAAATACATGTTTATAATTAACATTTTGATCATCTTTATAGATAAGGTAGCACGATCATTCCTAATCAGAGAAATAACAACCTTGTTGAGGTTCCCATGGTGGTAATGTGTTGAGTAGTCATAGTTCTAGATGAATACTAGACATCCCCTTGGGTGCATGTTCAAATACTATTGTGTGAATATACTCATTTAAATCTATTGATCAATATATATATTAAAATATTAACTAGATAGGTAAATAATTATTTTCTTTAATTCAATTATTACAACTTCTAGAACCAAATCATGTGTTGGGTAATTTTTCTTAAGAAACATTAATTAACATGATGAAAAATCTACCTATATGAATTTTTTCATAAGGATTCACCCCAAAGACTTATTCTATGTATTATTTGCATAAAAAACCCTTAACTAATTTATTTTATTGTTTAAACATGTGTAGTGACAATGATCCTTTTAAAATCCTTGAAACTATCTTGACATTCTTTTTCCAGATTAACTTGAATCCTTTATGAGTTATCTTAGTTAGTGAGTTTGATAATCATAAAAAATTTCACAAAAAGTGTTAATAGTAACCTGATAATCCAATAAAACTATGTATCTTTATTATAGTGGTTAGTCTAGAACATTATTCATTCACATATGTATTTGAAACATACACAGATATACCCTCTCTTGTAATTACATTACCCAAGAATGATACTTTATATAATTATAATTCACACTTTCCAAATTTGGAATATAGTTTCACCTATCTAAAGTTATTCAGAGAAATCCTAAAATTATCTTCATGACCATTATTGATCAAATAATATATTATAATATCATATATAAAGACTACTAAAAATTTACTTGGGTAATCTATAAAGACTATTAATGAAATACTTTAATACAATGATGGAATTTTTATGTCCGAAAGGCATCATTATGAATTAATAGTATACATATCTTGTACATAAGGTTATATTACATGTATAATCCTCTATCATGACCTATTGTAATGATGAATTTAAAGTATATAAATGGTATTTTTAATATATTAACACTTAGGTTATTATTATATCATGTATTCCTTCTTATATTCTATTCAATGGGGGATACAATAACATTGCCTGTGTATACGACAGACTACCGTCTCACGAAGCAATGTGATTAATTTTTCATTAATGATTAACATGGATGGTAAGAAGGGAAATGTTAATAATTATATGTTATATTAATGAATTATGAATTATATTCATGACATATATAATATTCGTACATGATAATATATCAATTTATTTCATACACTGATAAATGATAACGTTGTTCGTGTGTGTGTTTACTACTGACTCCATAAAGCGATGTTATTATAATTTCATCACCAAATCATATGTATTATATATAAGTATACTTAAATAATTTACGTGGTACATAAAAAATAATGATAATTAGTTAATGATAAAATAATACATACTTTATTTCTATAATGATCAGTGAAAAATGGGAACATTACTAATGCGTACTTACGACCTACTACCTGTATGATTGTAACATAGTTATGTTTTCATAAAAAATTATCATGATTGGTTTTAAAGGTATAATTAAGAAATAAATATGATAATTATTTCATGATTAATATTCTTTTTATTTTTAAATAATGACTTCTTTGACCATGGTAAACACACCGAATCCATTTTGAAACAATGAATTGAACATCCTCAAAACACATGATTTTCACTTAACTGATTATGTATTAAAATATAAAATTATAAATAAATAAAATAAATGATTTAAAAATAAGATTTAAAATTTTAAATTTATCTTAAGAAATTAAATAATTAATGTAATCTTATTAAGTTGTAATTAAAGTAAAAACATGGAAATTCTGGACTCAAGGTAGGGGTTTTTCTCACCTCACTTTTAATTTTTTGTGACTCATTCCATATTCATCATTTTCATATATTTTGTGATGTATGTACTATTTATTAATTTATTTTATTATTATTTTCATGAAAATTATTTGGATTTATAAATCTATATGAGGTTCTCTCTTGTAGGTGGTTTTGAACCAGATATTAAAAAATTCATAATGTATTTCGTCTCTATTTACTTTTATTGAGGAATATTTTATTATTATACACATAATTTATATCATTTGGTGTTTATACTCCCCATTTTACATTTAATATCATGACCCATTCACACATTATGGTATTTTATGTTTTATGTTTATTTAATTTATCCTAATGTATTTTACATGAATCTTACCAAGTGGAAAGTTATTTCAAAACTCAATTTCGTTTCATTGAGTTATATTACTTCTTCATTGTATTTGATATTATAAGATTATTTGTTTAATAAATTTTTAGTATATTATTTAAAAAAAAAATTTATTTGGATTTACATTTTATACACATAACCTATTAATTGATTAATTCTCACTTCAATGCTATAATAATTATAAAGGTTGATGATCTCAAATTGTCTTTATTGAGACATGTTATGTTATAAAAATATATTGTTTTATGTGGTGTATATTTTCATAAACACCTCCCCAAAAATATTCTACAATTATGGGAGGAATATGGTGATTACCTGAGTCTATAATCATGTAGGCCCTAAGCTGGTGACTAGACACAATGGTATAATAAACTTGGAAACATGAGGCATTACCCTATAAGAGAAGAATTCGAAACAAATAGTTAAGAATTATACATCAACCAACACCTTCTCAAACATTAATATATAAATAAATACCAAGTGAAATATAAAATTTCAAATAGTAATAAAGTAACTAAATGTAAAACCATATGTAACTAAAAAGGTAATGATGAAATGGACCATAAAGCTCAAGAATCTCTTGCAAAACCATGAGATAGTAATATCTATATCAATCTCCAAACAACTCCATATAACCTAAAAAGTAGTTTTATATATGCAGGAAGAATAAAATAGTATATTTAGAAGGATCCTCCACTGATCCTATAGTTAAATAGATAATTAACGCATGATAAAGAATAGAGAATAATATTTAAACTAACTAGTCACCTAAATGGGTATACTTTGTTCTCAGCATCATTATTTATTATTTTATTAAAAAGAAAATATGTTGAATATAGTGAAAGTGAAACAAGGCCCTATCAGGGGGGTTAATTTGTTCTCAATATCACCATGGAAAAATCACACCTTGTATCACATACAATAGAGAATATAATATAGTAATGAACCATCAAGGGTACACTCTCCCACATCCCCACTAGTTTGCTGCTTTGCCTCAACATCACACATCCTTACCCATCTCTCTTGATTTTTTTCCAATTTAAAAACACCTGGTAATGGGTTCACAATATGAACCTCATGCATCACATAATCAAATTATCCCATCCAAATATCCATATATAGTACTAATGTTGTTTATAGTAGACACCATAACCTGTATGACATTTATCATACATCAGGTATTATACCAAAATCTATTAAATCCCAAACACTGAGTAAGTACCTCATACCATCACAAACTAAACATGGAATAAATATAATAATCCTTTGAATACTATATATGGTAATACATGTGTGTGAAATGGCCATATTATATCACAATCCTCTATAAACATATATGTGAATACTAACCACCATTCATAATAGAACATGTAACTACCAAGATAAGAGAGTGGATCAATAGGGGGTAGTCATCCATTCATCCTTTCATCGATATGTTGGGGAAAAAAAATACTAGAGTCTACTGGGTTTTAGTTTCCGTAACCGACATGAGTGAACAAGCATATGAAATCACAAAATATAAATGATAAAATATAGCTTACGACCACACTATGGGCATAACCAAGTCTTAGAATCAACTTCAAATATCATCGCACAAACTCCCAACTTACACTGCTAAGACCAAATATCCTATAAGAGAACAAGCATTTAAAAGATATAAATTAATCACATGTTTCCATTTTATCATTCCCCACATGTTTATTAATACATTAACTATTAATTAACAATTAAAATTACTCCACATTAACATGAATTATTCAACTGAGTAATTTAAATTTCCTCTAGGTATAATCTAATCCGAGGCTTTGGTTTATCAATATTAACATATTTTTTCATTTTCATTCCATCAACACCAACCTCGTGAGTTAAGAAATGTTTGTTAATTATTTTCATCATTCCACAATCATGTTAATCTAGAAAAAACATCATAAACTACCAATAATTGGAAGCATAAAACCAATCACATCCAGATACCTCATTCAGTGGAAAAAGGAATGTAGATAAACAAGTAACCCAACAATTAGCCATTAAAAAAATCGCAAATAAGCATAACGCCTCATGGAATCAAATCAATGGGTAAGCCCAAAATTGAACCATTATATAACCTCTAGTTTCAACCAAAAAAACCACATTCATATAATTATGAATCTCTCCATCACATGCATCAACTACCACCACATAAATTGGGCCTCCCCACTCATATCACATCAGCCATCCCAGGCTCATCCGTACTAGGCTCACATCACACTCGGGCCTCCATTATTCATATCAAAACACTAATCCTGAGCTCCTCCATACAAGGATCATATCACAAGCCTAGTATCCATAAAACATAGAAAAATAAATAGGAAAAAACAACCACATACAATATGGAATTATAATCCCTAAATCAAGGAATCCAACATTCACAGATAAACAAGCTCTTATAGATCTATACACAAGGCACTCAGCCTCCCAAATAAGATGGGTTACTCATGCCCCCAAATTTATCTTTATAAAAAAATATGTTCTTATTCCATTTTTAATTATCAAATTAATTTTTCATAGTTTCCATATATGAAAAACCTAATGCATCAAGCTCTAATAATATATAAAATTAAAAAACATGCTCCCAACATTTATTCTGGTTTCAAAAACCTAGAGAAGTATAATTCTCAATTAAAATTAATTTTATTTATTAAAAATAATCATAATTTTTTTTTAAATTATTTATAAACTCCATTAATATCATGGGTAAACACATTTAATTAAACATGAATACCAACATCATCTTTATAAACATCAAATTACAAAAACACTGGATTACAAACACACTACTTATTTAATTACTATTAATCTAGTCAGTTATAATTTAATTTTGGATTAAATTTATTTATCATTTTAATCATGACACTCCAAGAATAATAACATTCTATCAAATCATACCATAGATATAAAACTATCTTGAAAATCAAGAGGCAACCCACTATTATGACACAAAGTATGTAAACTCATGATCCTTAACTAATTTATCTAATCATGTTCAATATTATTAAGTAAATTATACTTAAATTAAAAGGGATAAATAATAATAAATTTATGATTTTACATAAATAAATATAAAATCAATGAATCCCCAATATTAAAGGCATAAACATTATTTTTAGGTGAATAGACCAACATTGCAGATCCTGATCACCTCTCTTGTAAAAAGATACATCCTTTCAAGGAAAACATGGTAAAAATAAACCAAAAAAAACCAAAAAAAACCAATAAAAAACAATAATATACATGGGATATAAAACACCATCAATATTAAATAAGAATCATAAGTAAAAAACACAAATTGAGGAAACAACCATAAGAAATAGAGATATAAATCACCTCAGATAAACTCGGATCACCACATATAGAATAAGTAAAACCAAGGAATGATCCCCAAAAATGGAATCCTAGCATTCTTAATAAGAGGGTTTTTGGAAACTAGAAAAATTAGAGGAAGAGGTAGGGTTTATGGAAAAATCGATTCAAAAATTTCTTTAAGGATTCACTACATTGTGGATTTACATGGTATGTATCATTTAAATGTTGTGAAAATGTTGAGTTTCTGAATTCTAAAAAAAAATCTATCACCTTTAGGATATTATACTCAAATTAACACACATCATTTAACACACCATGAATTGACATTAACATGGTGTGAATTTCACATACATTACATAAAAACCCCTCACATGTCGTGTATTCTACTAGCTTCCAGCTTTTTAGTGGCCAATACCTCAAAACAAAATTCAAGACTGATCTTAGCTCCAAAGCCTCAAAAACATGGAAAGGGTTAAACTACGTGGATTTGGGATGATATATTTTATACTACTAAAACAATTCTTATCCTCAATTTCCAAAACCAAAACCAAGGAGAAAATTAAAATTGGTCATCCGAATAGCCATCTCGTGAGATGCCTCTCACATATCTTACAATCTGAGGAAATCAACCACCTCAATCGTTGGAAAAAAGAACAAAACCATGCAACAACAATAGCCAACTCCTAAACACTCTCCCAGGAGAGACACCACTGAATTGAGAGTAATGCCACAATAAGAAAAAAGTGGAAACCACATCATAATCTAGAAAGTTTAAACATCCATAAGGAAATAATGTTATAAGAAAAGGGATAAAAATTAAGCTACTAGAGGTACTAAGATTGCATATATGACTTATGTTCCCAGGTAATCTCCTACATTTGACCATTCCTCTATAATAAATGAACAAATGGATTATAAACCCACAAAAAACCTTCTCCAGGTAGTCTTATATTTTCATAGGCCTCACCTTGAATGTCAAATCATTTTCAACATTAATCTCACCCCAATCGATGACATGTGAGTAGTCATGATGATTACGATAGAGCCATGATATGTGAAAAATATAATGTAACCAAATCATCTATGGTGGAAATTATATCTTATATTCCATGACTCTAACCCTATTAAACACTTTCAAAGGCCCTTCAAAATGGGGAGAAACCTTAATCTTATCACCAATCATTCACTAACCATAATGAGGATTGACCTTTAATAACATGTGGTCTCCAACTTCGAACTCCATAGGTCTACTCCTATGATAATACTTGTATTTTTTATTATCTTGTGGTTCCTTAATCCACTCATAAATTACTAAAACAATCTCTATAGTAATATATACCAGTTCTGGGTTGAGAATTTCTACTTCTCCAACCCAAGTCTAGTACAAAATAGAATGGAATATTCAGCTGTACAAAGCTTCAAAATGCACCCTAAAAATAGTGGAGTGAAAAAAATTAATTTATAAAAATCAGAATAAGGGAAGGTTCCTGATCCAAAATTCTCCACAATCTAGGACCCATGAGCACAATATGTATTCAATAGTATGGATGGTCTGATCTGTCTGTTCTTCACTCAGTGGATGAAATGCTGTGTTAAGGAATAACTTAGAGAAAAAATCACACCAGAGAAATATATAAAATATAGAGATAACATGAGGATGTTTTTCAGAGATGATCATCCTCAGGAAAACTTTTAGTCACACCACCTCCTCCAGACACTACCTTGAAAAAACCTCTGCTGAGATCGAATCCATGATTGGTATAAAGTTTATTAATTTTTTCAATTAATATTAAATCACCCATATAACATCATATAATTTGTGATCTAGGTGTAAAATAGTAAGTAATACCATCAAGATGTCTTCCCACTTCCACTAGGGAACATCTAGTGGCTCGAGAAAACAACCAGAAACATGGTTCTCGTCCGTTAGCTTCTGAAATAACTATCTTTTAGAAACAAAAATTTCAACTCGAAACATTAACCTAGGCCACAAAAATTGACCGCTCAAGGTCGGGTACATATTTTTCATGATAGGATGTACAACTAAAGAATAACTATGGAAAACACCGAGTAACATCTCACACATTATCAAAGGGATAAAAATACATCCCTAGAATAACACCTGGTGTTGTTCATACTCAGAAAAAACATCAAGGGAGTCATAAAAAACAACTCAGTCCCTCTAGACCTCAACCTTAGAATCCCCTAACTAGGAATACTCCACCTACTACACCAATGATGACTGCACATTAATCTAGAGAATACAACCTATACCTCCAACTTATCCCATATATAGATGTGTTCCTAAGAATTATTCTATATCTCTCTAAGAATCCCCAGATTCATGCACAACATCACTACATGAATTCCTTCTCAGCACATCAACATCACAATTTCCCTTTCTCAGTGTATATGAAATCTCAAGTTCATATTCATGTAATAAGTTTTTTCCAGTAATGCTATCATATGTTCAAGTAATGATGGAAGAAGACATAACTCATGATATTATGGTTGGAAAAAAGAATAAAACATTTTCTGATGAGGTAATGTCACAAAAATATGAAATGAAACACCACTTCCACTAAATCACGATCATGGGATGAATATTTATTCTCATAGGGATGTAACTAATGAGACCCATAAGAAAAAATGATATCTACTTCATTAGGAAACAGCCAACATGAAGACATGAAGAATCACAAAAAACCTCAAACTGAACTCCTCCTTTTGGAAAACCAAGAAATGGTGCACCGACCAAAATCTACTTTAGAAACTAAAAAACTACATAACAATGGTTACTTTATAATAATTAATGATCCTTCTAGTTCAAGGATATAATAGGAGTAAAAACCTATGATAAATTGGATATACAACTCATTTAGTAGTCCATAAGACTAGGAAAACTCTCCACCACTACCACTATCATGGGGGATGTCCAAGAAAAAAATATCTCTATCTTCAAAGGATCCATAGTTACTCCCTGCTGAGATAGGAAATTTATTATGAAATAGATTTCATGAACCCAAAACTCAAACTTTGAAAACATCTGAAATAGTTTCTCATGATGAAGAACTACCAAAACAAAACAGACATTATTTTCATGATCATCCTCTTATGCGGATTATACAAAGATATCATCGATGAAAACCACTATGAACATATACATGAACTCTTTAAATGCTACCTTCACCAACCCTATGATCACAGCTGGAGAATAAATCACACTGAACAGAATCACAAAAAACTAATATTTTCTATAAAGAAAATAGAAATAAGTATTTAGAATATCCTCACTTCACCTGCACATGATGATATCATTATAAGAATTTATCATCGAGAACTAACATGATCCTTTTAAATGATTAAATAAATCATTATTACTCGAATGAAGATAATGGTTCTTCAATGTCACTTAATTAAAGATACAACAATCAATACAAATCTTTAATATTTAATCAACCTTATTTATGATCCAAATTAGTTCTTACCAAGGTAAAAAAAATTTCCAAACAAAACTACACTTCAAAAAATCACCATGCTATACTCACATCTCTCACAAATCAGATGGAACCATCCTATATCAAGACATAGATATATGATACACACTAGGTTGTAGATCGATCCCAAAGTTAATCTACCATCGATGGGGTAACACTCTATTCTTATATAGAAATAAATCAGGGTACTCTTCCACAACTCTAGTAATAATGAATATAGAACCAATGATGAGCTCATTATCAACTAAGACATCAAATAAGACAAGGATGGAACACACCTCTAACCCTTCCAAGGGCCTATCTTTACAAAAAACACTACAGTATCTCCATCAACATAATAGAACACAACTTCACCTATGAAGAAATACAAGATATACTATACCGAATAAAATGAATCCATGTCAAGGATGATGTCATATGGCTGTATCCCTAATCATAGGATGTGTCCCTATGATAAGTTCTTCCACAACACTAACTCTGAGAATCTATGTACTTCATACAATTAATATCGACCTCTAATTAGTATATTCAATGCCAAGGGAACTGGAATACTATCAACCTAATGTCCCAAATAATGTATAATGTATGGCTATATAAAAAAGTGTGTTTATCCTAAATAAGAAAAATCATGTACCCATGTATAAAACAAGTAAAGGGTACCTTGAACAATGTCTGACTCACCTCACACTGAAAACACTAAACCATGAATCTTACCATGACCTAATCTATAAGATATTAGACCCTGATGAGGACCAACTCCATAGTCACACTCTAATCATGAAGGAAGAAGATAATATCTATGTTTTACTCTTATAACAACATTTCATCTCTACTTATCCTATATAGAAACACCGTGGTGTTCCTATCTTGGTTGAAACTTTCTAAAAGGATAAACCTGTAGCGGAACACATGGAACATGATAGATTCTCTAAAATGTTGTTCACTCTCTCTACTGATGACATAATCCTCTAAAAGAAAAGATGACTTTGATCCATTGGTATATTTCTAATAACTTATACCCCAAGAGAAAACAGATGATAAGGGATATGATCGACCTTCGACTAACCAAAACTCTTATATATTAACAAATAGGAACAATAGACCATAACTTTTCTTTGCGATGAATACCAATTACTCCCCCTCATGATGACCTAGTTCTAGCCATAATTATCTCAAAAGCCTATCCTCTCACTAGCACCTTGAGAAACATCTTCTTCATAAATGGAGTGACCAAGTGATGGATATCTAGAGATATAATCTCCTAAAATTTTCTTTCCCTAACATCCACATCTAGAAATAGGTATGAAGAATATGGAAGAGGTGTCCTGAAACAGATCCTAAAATATCACACACTGAAGTGCCTCTACTAAAGGGTAAGAATCTCTTAGTGACAAGTCTCCCTCATGGTTGAAGAAATAAAATCTACTTGGAATAGGTATAATAAATTCTCCCATGAGAACGATTACTCCTCACGATCCTCAAGAAACAAGTACCACCACTACCTCATGGATCCAAGAAGAATCCACATAGCCAATGAAACCAATACTCATTCCATTCATGGATCAAAATGAAATCTATCTAATCCTCCTCAAACTAGTCCTATGTGACTGAATTGGAAACATAAAACTCATAATTCTATAGAAATTGGAACTGAAACTCTAAGAGTTTCCTCCTTTAAGTGTCATCATTGTCCACCTCTACTCTATCGTGGTCTACAAAAACATACTTATAAATATCTTCAATGTGAACCTGATGAGGAAATTGACCTAGATCCATGCTTGAGAAAGTAATTTTTTTAGATCTTCTCAACCTTGAATATGAAATATTTAACATTAATTAACAATTATTTATTATCTTGTTTTGGTTTTAACTTATCCCAAGGTCTACCCATTTCAAACATATGTCGAAAGATGAATAATCCATGATCTTTTCTGAGGTATCTACCCAGAAATGAATATCACTTCGTTTAGTAGGCTTAGTAAATTTATGGGTTCATGAATCATATCAAAGGAGGCCTTAAATACCCATTTACCAGTTGTTATATGGTGTTTACATTGCTGGATAAACCTAATTGACACCATTTCCCTTAAAACCCATGCAACCCCACCATTGCCTAACTGAAAACTCAATCCTGACCCTCAATATAAAACTTCAATTACTCTATGTCATGAACCCCTCCTTATAATGATACCATAATAATTTGAGGGAGATGGTGACTGCCCAAGTCCCATATCTACTATTACCTTGGTTGTTAACTAGCACTAAAGGTATAATAAACAATCAAATGGGAGGCATTTCCCTCTAAGAGAAACATGTAGAAGAGAGAGATAAGAAAGATACACAAACCAACACCTAATTATAAATACATATATAAATTTATCCCATGTGAAACATTCAATTTCATAAATTAGTGAAACAAATGAAAGGAAAACTAAAAGTACCCAAAAAGATAAAGATGAAGGATTCCACAAAGTCTAAATAGATCCTGCAAATCCCTGAGATAGTAATATACATCTGGATCTCCAAATTTCTCCAAATAACCTGAAAAATAGTTTATATATATGTAGGGAAATAATAATATTATACTCTATAGAATCCTACCTAAATATTCTTTTGAAAAAGATAAATAAATATTTCTAAAGCATAGGGAACAATAGTAATACTAACTCATCACCTAAATATGTATAATAACATTTTAGCTTCACCATGTATAACTCTATAAAAGTATCACATATAAATTAGAATACAATATAGTAATAAAACATAATGGATACCCCACTCCCTCTTCCACATTGATTTTACAATCTTCCCCAACGTCGCACATCCTGAGGCATCTCTCTCAAAAAAATAGACCATCCTAAAAACACCTGGTCAAGGCGTCATAACATACACCTTGTGGATCACATTGTCACATAATCTCACCCACATGTTGATATATAGTAACCATGTAGTTTTTGGGTTCCACCACAACTAGTATCCCATGTATCATACATTGGGTATTATACCTCAATACATTACATCCTATACACTGAGTTAGTACAACAAGCATTCATAACATATACACGTCATATATATAATAGTTCTTTAGATACTATATCTAGTAATACATGTGTGTGAAATAACCACTATACATCATAACCCTCTAAAAATATATATTGTAAAACAACCCAACATTCATACCAGTGCAAGTAAATTCCATGAGAAGAGAGTAGGTACATAGGGGGAAGTCAGTCATCCATCCTCCCACTAGAATGTTTGGGAAAATACCCTCCCATAGTAAAATAGGTGTTAGTTCCCCTAACTAAAAAGGATTGGATAGTGTATAAAATAATTTAATATATATATCATATAACATGACTCAAAATATAAATATGGGTAGAACATACTCTTATACTCAACTACAACTAACATTTCTTAGACTCCAAACATCCACTACTAATACTAGATATCCTATAAGAAAACAATAATTTAAAATGGATACATTAATTATGTCATTGATTTTTTATTATTTTCAATATGTTAATTTAATTATTAACCATTTTAATTATTCTACATTACCTTGCATTATTTATCTATATAAATTCCATTCACCCCAGAAATAATTCAAATCGAGGATTTAGTTTATTGAGATTAACATATTTTATCATTTTCATCACATCATCACCAAAACTTTGGGATAAGGTTTATTTATTCTTTAATAAAATCATTCCATAATCTAGATACACTAGGAAAAATAACATAAGATACCTCCAAGAATTAACGTGCAGCCAAGAACATCCATCTACCTCAAGGAGTGGGGAAAGAAATTCACGTAAACAAGAAACCCATCCATTAGCCATTAAATAGATCCAAAAATGAGTATACCATCTCCCAGAATCACTTCAAAGGGTAAGGATAGGTTTAATAGGTTCTATAATCTCTGATCCCATCCCGGAAAAAAAACATCCCTATAATGATTCATCTAGCTATCATAGACATCAATTTTTTCCACATAATCCGGGCCACCCTGCACACATACCACATTAGCAGTATGAGGCTTAGTCATTCTAGGATCACATCACATTTTGGATTCCCCACCCCATATCAAAATAACCATCCAAGTCTCATCTATACTAGGATAATATCACAAGGAACTTATCAAGAGTACATAAAAAAGTATTAGTAAATAAAAATCACATCAAAAAGGGAAATCAAGTCCCCAAAACATGTCATCCAACCTTTACACATAAACTAGATCTCACGACTCCAAATTCAAGGCACTCATCCTTTACAATAAAACAAGAAACTCCGGACACAAAAATTATCATGATAAAAAATAAGTTCTTATTTCATATTGAATTTAGTGATTCATTATTCATAGGTTCCAACTATAGGATCCAAAGTAATCAAGATTTAACCATATTTAAAAAAGGAAATACATGTTATCAATATTTATTCCGGTCTCAACAAACTAGTGAAGTACCATTATCAATTGACATGCCTTTTTATTTATAATTGAAAATAATAAGCCTGATATAAATTCTTTATCATCTCTATTAATCTAACGGAAGGTCACATTTAATTAAACATGAAAACTAGTATCAATTTGATAAATATAAAATTATGAAAACACATGATTACAAACACACCTCTTAATTAATTATTCTTAATCCAATATATTATTATTTAATTTCAGTATTACATTATTTACCAATTTAAAAATGTTACTCCAAAAAAAAACTTGATAATTAACCATAAAACATATATCAAACTATTAATAAAATCAAGAGGCAAACCAATTTTAATGTACAAGTCATATCAATATGCAATTCCTAACCAATTTCCATAATCTGGTTCAATATTATTAGGTTAAATCCATTCACATCTAAATGGAAAAATCATGATCAATTTATGATTTCATGTATATAAATAGAGGATAAAAAAATCTAATACCTTGAAGGAATAAATGTTCTTCTCATGAGAACGAACCAATATAAAATATTTCAATAAACTCTCCTGCATGAAGATTCATCCATCCAAGGATTATACAACAAAACCACATAAAAAAACCAATAAAAAACTATTAGATACATGTGAAATTGAATACCATCACATGAAAAGAAGAAATAGGATGAAACAAGAATGAAAGTGGAAGGAACCATAATAAGTTGAGATAGAACTCAACTCAGATCAAATCATATCCCTACATTTTAAAGACATAAAGCCAAGGATCAATCACCATCAAATGGATCCTAAAAACCCTTAGAAGAGGGCTGTCAACTACCTATAAAATTTTAATAATAAGTATTATTTGATAAAACCCCATACCTCATCTACCATTAAAGATATATTTCACAAATTATTTACATCACTTGTAAAATTTTCACATTGTGGAAATGTTGATTTTATGAATTCCACAAAAAAAATCACCCACTTAAGGATTTTAACCTCAAATTAATAAAAATCTTGTAACACACAGAGAACCATACTTAAAAATACACGAATTTCATATATATGTCATGAAAACCCCATACACATCTTTAATTCTACCATAATCAATAATTTTAGTGGCTAACACATCTAAACTCACTCCAAACCTCCTCAGATAACCACAAGCCTTAGAAACACGCAATGAGTCAGACTACATTAATACATACCTATAAATATCTAATACCATTGGACATGTTATTTCATGAAACTCCATTTGTTCATTATATTTAAAATAACATTTGAATTTTTTATTTCAAGGGCCTTATAATTGAAGATTTACTAAAGTGTAAAAGGATTTATGTTACAATCTCATTCCTTTCAAGATTGTTTATGTTTAAGGTTCCTTTAGAGGTGATAATATGATATTATTTTCATTAACCAAATATATTTATTATAAATAAGTCATGATTTGGGATAATATATTTTATTTCCATTTACTCCCTTGTTAATTAGATGAAACATCAAGAATTTCATTGTAAAGGATACTGATATTATATTTTTTAGATCATTTAAAATTATCTTCCATATCCATGTTTTCTAATTTTTTTAAAATATGTTCATTTCTAAAAATAAATGGTATAATAAATAAATTTTACATGATCATTTACCTACTTTTAGAGGGATTTAAAATAAAAATACTTAACATTTTCCCAATGTGTTACTTTTGAGTCCCTTTATCAAAATTATTTGAAATGATTGTTTATTTTGAACTATTAAGATATGAATATATTTTCCCACCATTATTTCCATTTTTTACATGATGATTTATTTATATGTTTTAAAGTTTTTATGAAAATTATTTTCAAAAAGCTAATTAATTTTTACTTGTTACAAGTGTTTTTCAAAAAGAAAAGTTTAATTTTCCTCAAAAACATTTTCAATGCTATTATAATGATATTTCCTTTAATCAAAGTCAAAAAACATGGTTGTTACATATAATCAAGTGAAGATATATTGTAATGATACCATCCCCATTATTTTTATAGATGAAATAATGATGTTTAAAAGTTATTTGTATAGAATCCCTCTATTTTACATTGGTTAATATTGTTTCAAAGATATTGTTATAGATCCCATTTATTTTCCATGGGTTCATCATATTTAAAAGATATTATTATATAATCCATTTATTTTCATAAATTTAAGGAGGTTTTGAGAATATTTTTATGGAACATGTTTTTTATTCATGGGTTAATCATGTTTCAAAGAAATTTTCATGGAACCTATTTCTTTTCCATAGGTTAATCATATTTTGAAATGAATAATGTTTTTTCTGAGTTTTATAATTATGTGTAAGCTATATGTTCTTTATTAAAGGTTCATGGAAATTATATATGATGGGTGATCATAGATAGTGATGAGTGAGCCTAATATATCTTATATGATGGGGGTTCCAAGAGAGCGCTCCAATGCATTAGGTAAGGATTTTGTTATTTGAATAAATATATTGGAAGTCAGCTATACAATTATTCAAATAGTAATGATACTATATGGATTCTATAAATATGATTTAACTAGATACCAATGCAATTTAATTATGATTTATAATGTTATAAATTTATCCTTTGATCAATATTGATATCACATGGATCATGATTAAGGATTTTGATGACTATTGTATTTGTGAAAGACTTATGATATTTTTCATGTTTGATGATCCATGTTTTGATGGGTATGAAGATTATCATATTATACATTTTTAATCTAATTATGTCATTATACCCTCATGATCTTCTTATGCTCACAGATGAACTTCAATTATCAATACTTATGTTTACCTATAAGGAGAATTTAATCCCACCCTTCTTATGTTTCTTTTTCACCGGGTCATTATGATTTTTATTGAAGGAATTATTTATATAGTGGATTACATATAGATGATTATTATTACTTAATGAGATATAATAAAATCTTGTATTGGTGGGAGATATTCTCATTCAATGGCATGGGTATTTTTTGTATTATCTTATCCTAATTATCTAAAATGTTAAACCTAAAAATTCATTTTGAATGTAATTGATCCAATTTTTAATTTTCATGTTTTAATGTTTCGATGTTAAAAATTGGGCTACCTTCATCTATATCAATGATGGAAATGTAAATTTAATGTATTTAGTTCCAAATCTAGGAGTATGGATTTGGGGCTCTTATAGTTGGTATCAAAGGAAAGATTTATTTTTTTTTGGATATTTTGATGTTTCTATATGAGTTTATATTATGAGTGATAAATACTATCTTAGTTTTATAATATTTTGTAATATAATATGGTCAATGTCTTAAACACCCTTTTTTAGGATTTTATTGGTGATATCTTAAAGTGATTAATGATACATTAGGATATGTTTTATTCTGTTGAAGTATATGTTTAGCTTAATTTTAATTTGAAATATTTCTTTTAATTTTGTAGACATAAGTTTTAAGGTATTTATAAACATTAGGATTTATATAATCATGAATATTATTGTATTTATAAGAATATAGATTTTATCATGTAGATTACCATGGGAATGAAATATGATTTGGTGACTAAGTGATTAATGTTACAATAAAAGGATATCACCATATTTTTTTGTAAGTAGAAAGGTGTGATATAAAATTTAAGGTTAAAACACTCTTCAATGTTGAGGTTATTTAAGAAATATTTATTTTTAACTTTTTGTACTGATTTTTAATTTTGGTGATTAATGATATTGATATTTATCCATTCTGAGATTTATCATGACATGTTCTGACCATTATAGTTCTGGATAACGTCTAAAGATAAGTGGAATATATTTATTATAACTTTTATGGTAATTTGGTCTTTTATAGTTTATTTTAGTGCTTTAGTCATGCAAAATTCATCTTAAATAATCAACATTTAGTGAAAAATATAAGATCATAGTTTAAATTGGATAAAAGATAAAATCCTACCTGTAAAGTATGTATATTTAAATATTTTTTATATATATTAAATGAATTCCTCAACTCTTGGAAGAGGATATTGAAATAAAAAATTTATCATAGTTCCTTCGTTTCTGATGAACTGATGGTCTTATCACTCATAAAAGATTTATAGTTTTAAGGTCCATAAATTCTATTCACCATTCACTTTCATATGATCAATGAAATCTGTCAATCTACAGGATTATTTATAATTTTATACCATTTCCAAATAATCACATCCCACATATGTTCTTCTATTTAGAATCATAGAATGTGTTATTCTAGATGGCCTTCATACATCCTTTTCTCTCTTATCAAGTGGATGTTTTATTGACCATTTTTTAGTGTGGGATTAAAAAACGTATTTTAAATTTCTATTCTCTTATTACCAATATAATGTTCAAATTTTGATGAGTTTTTTTTAAGGGTGTGGGGTGATGAGAAACTATAATGTTTTAGTAACGAAAACTAGGTTTGATAGTGTATTCGACATGAAACACCGATCATAAACAACTAAAAATATATAAATTAGTTATAAGCTATCCATTAAATTAGTGGGTATAAATTATATTCAATAATTTATGAAATATAAATATAAATAAATAAATATATATATATATATATATATATTCCCTAATCCAAATAAACTATTGATAAATTTTTATTGAATAATCGATTAATTTTTTTTAGTAAAGAATATCATTCTTCAAAAATTTATTTTCTTCAAAAATGATTGTTATTACTTTTTATAAAAGAAAATTTAATTAATTTATTGAAATTTTATAAATAGTATTGGTTTAAATTAAAATAATTTTTTAAATTAGAATATGATTGATTACAATGGGTGAATGTTATGGATTTTTTGGAAGATAATGATTTTTCTGTAAATAGTGAAATATAACAATTTTTAAAAAATATAAATTCCATCCAATAAATTAATAAATATAGAATTAAAATTATTTTTTAATATTATTTCTTGTAATATAAGTATTATTTAGTTATATATAATAATATTTATTTATTTGATTCAACTTCATATTATATTTTAAAAAAAGATTGTTTTTGGGTTGAAAAACATGATTTTTCTAATTTTTTTTAAAATGCGTAATGTTTTTGAATTTTAATTAAGTAATATAATCCCTAATTATGAATTTTTAAATGCAAATTATATATTATAAATAATTTTTTTCAATATAAATTCATAAAATAATTATTATTAGTAATTGATTTAATATAAAAACATCATTACTTTAAAAAATACACTTCTTAAAAACCTACTTTTTCACTATGTCTGCATGTTTAATTTTAAATTATATTTTTCAATGTATATGATTTTAATTTTATAATATGGTATAAATATTTTAAATCATCATAATTTACATTATCTAATATGGTCAACTTAATTTTTCACTATAACGAAGAGTGCAACCTATAAAAATAAATTACCATTGTTAAGGTGAAAACATGTTTACCATGGGTAAAAATAAAAATATAATAGTTAAAATAATATAAAACTTTTATAAATACTATTTTATGGACATATTTAGATCCTATAATGTATTATGTTTGATAATACTCTATTTTAGATCTTTTTTTAAGTATTAAATTTTGGTTCATCATTTTCTTTTCAAAAATTACAAGTGTGCCACTCACATCACTTAAAAAATTATATCAAATGTCTCCTATTTTTCTCACCTTAAAACCATTTATGTTCAGAAAGTTACAACCCAAGTAATATACCAAATTCCAATCCCTCATCATCAGATCCTTTTGTTTTTCATGAATTCATTTTAGGAAGACATCAGGTATAATCTTAAATAAGAGGTCCTAGATATTGTAAAATGCCTAATTATGCATTTTTTGTTTTCTTTATTCATAAAAATACATAAAATACTATTAAAATATTCACATATGATCAAAATAGTATCTAATATTTAATTATTTTTTCTTATATTAACTTCATAACCTAATTACTTTTTCCCTTCCATCAAATAAGATACAAAATCATATATTGTGCATACGGCAGACTACCGCCCCATTAACTGATGTAATTATTTTTCCATCATCACCCCCAATGGATTGAATTTATGAAGAATTTATAGTATATATATTATATTTGTAACATATTAATAATTTTTGAGTTATTTTATCATATATAACTTCTTATTTTCCTTTTTATGTGGTGGATACAATAAAGTTGGTTGTGTGTATGGTAGATTACCCCCTTGTGAAGCGACACAATTCATTTTTTAGTAACACTTTACAATGATGGTATTATGGATAATTTTAATGAAAATATGTAATATAAAATAAATAATAATTATATTAATTACATATTTATCAAACTTAAATGATAACATATTAACTTATTTCTGACACTGAAAAATGATAAAGGTGTTCCTATACGTATGGACTACCATCTTCACGAATCCATAAGATTATATTGTCATCGCCACATAAAATATATGATATATATAGTTATATTTATATAAATAATATGGTATTTATTATATTAGGGCAATTAATTAATCAAAAATCAATACATACATTCTTTCATTAATGGTCACTGAATAATAGAAATACTACTGATTCGTGCGTATAACCTACCATATCTGAAATCATAATATATTTCATTTTTCATATCCATTTTTCAGGATTGGTTTTAAAATTATAATTTCATAATAAATATTCTAATTATTTCATTAATATTGTTTTATATATATTGAAATAGTGTTCTCTTTAACCACGATGAACACACTAAATCCATTTTGAAATAATGAATTGAACTTCCTAAAAAAAATCAATGTCGAATTAACTAATTATTTATTAAAATATTACATTAATAAGTTACAAAATAAATAATTTATATATAATGTGTTTAACCAAAAAAATTAAAATAATTGACAAAGTCTTAGTATACAAGAGTTAAAGGACATACAAGGAATGCATGGACTCAAGGTAAGGGGTTTTCTCATCTCACTTGTAATTTCTATGAGACACATGAAATATTCATCACTTATTTTTTTAATTTTTTGGTATATATAATATTATTTAATCTATTTTAGGTTTATTTTAATGAAATTTTTGTAATTTTTAACATCCCACCCCGACCACTGGGTCCAATCAGGATGGTCACATGACCTCATGCATGACTACCTATATACAAGAGGTTGCAAACTATAATTGAGTGTCTGAGTCCGAAATTGGTAAGATTATTCCCTAAGTATCTTTTCATAATATAAATAATAAAAAATAAATAAATAAATAATCATTAGAATAAACATTAAGAAAACTGAATGAATAGAATATATGACATGTATGTAAATGCACATCCCAAAAGTAGAAAGACCATGTTGAGTAATAAAGAAGATAGTTAAATAAATAAGAAAATGATGGTCCTACTTGTGTATCCCTTTACCTACACTAGATATACACTCCTCAAACTATCTATCCACTATAGAGTCCTTTCCCTTTAAAATATCCCTCATCAAATATTCAATCTCATGGAAATACCCGAGTATGGTATGAGTAAAATAATCAGAAGGACACTGGCAATGAATCCTCAACCTAGTGTGATCAAGTATAAAAGTTTCTACCATAATATTAATAAATTCATAAAAAACATAAAAATAAAATTCAAAATTGATTGGTCATGCACTAACCAAGCTGTAACAACCTCCATTCATACCTTCTTCGGCCCCATGCCGGAATGATAATCATAAATTGTCAAATAAATCATAATACAGTGAGAAGGATATTTTAAATCCACTTGTAATAAAAAATTCATCGAGTGATGAAAAATAATCATAATATATATGGAATAGAGTAATACTATGAATCTATATGGAATTGCGTATTGGTGACCTATACAGAATCCACAAGGCACCAAGTGATACTTAGAATTAAAAAGGCATTAAGTACAACCCACTACTCAGAATCCATAAGGGATTACGTAGTGGAAAGGTAAAAAGGCTATCATGATCCACCATAATCATTGCCACACATAATGAATACTCTCTCTCTATGGGATGACTAGACCCTGCTAGCCACCTGTCAAGTGTAGCAAGCACAAATACTCTAAGTCAAAATATTACACAATTTAGGTGAGCATGATGATAATACACGAGATCATGGATAATATATAGTATCAATGAAACATAATGTGAAATATTTAAACATGTAAAGAGGTTAATATAAAAAATATCATTTAAATAATCATCACAACATGTCTCACGTGCTACACACACCCACACCCACATGCGATTACAAAAAAACATAGATTTCAATCGATCCACAAATAAATCATAACATGGAAATACATGTGTAACAAAATCCCACAAAGGTATGGAACTTACAACATCAAAAGGTATCTATGCCAAGTTAATTTATAAAACAACCAACGTGGTTTGATAGATAGAGTGGAATTATTAATTGTAAATAATACCTCTTAAAAAATATTATCGTAGATTCAGAGATATCAAATCTCAAGGTTCGTCAACAGTTCATAGAAAAAAAACCAGTCATTTTAATTCAAAAATAAATAAAATATCACATGAAATTATAAATTATCTATTATGTATAATAATTAAGTTTTTTTTCTAGTCCAACTCATGCGCTTAGAATAATCTCAACAAGAATAATCAACTTTTTTATAATCTCTTATATATTATTCTTAAGTAATTATAAGATGAAAATTTGTGATAAATTATAAAAATATAATTATAAAACGATAACATATGAGAAATCATAGAAAGATAAATTATGATAAATTATCATGTAATAATTATAAAAGTATAATTTATGTTAAATTATTAAATGATAATTATAAAATAATAATTTATAAGAAATTATCAAAAGATAATTTTAGATGAAATATTTGTGATAAATTATCAAGAGGTAATTATAGGAGGATAAGTAATGAGTGATTAAAAAAGATAATTATAAAAGGATAATGAATAATCAATTATCAAAAGATAATTATTCTTATTCCAACACCCCAAAATTCTAAAATAAGAACACAATTTTTGACAGCACGTATGAAATAACACAAAGCATATGAAGAAATAAAACAACCCAATACATTAAAATATATTTATCTTTAAATAAATTAAACATCTTAAATAATTTTCATTTCATAACACTGAGTTTATATTTTGTTACACACAAAAATTAGTTTTTTTGATAGCTTTTATTACATGCAAGAACATGTTTTACTGAACAATTATATATTGTTAATATTATTATTTAATATGATAGTTATCACCTCACCATTGGATTATAAGTTATAAATAGTAAAAGTTAACATATCACAATATATATTTTTTAAATTTATATTAGATAACTATTCATTATAAATTTAATAAGAATCATTTAAAATAAAATGATTTTTTTTTTTAAAAACTGAATTTTTCTAAAAAAACTGAATTTTTCTAATATACTGTTTAATCACCCTTTGTACACATAAATTAAAATTATTCTTTACTATATATATAAAATTTATTTGAAAAAATAATCTTTTTTTGAAATCATAACAAAAAAATTATCTTACGTTTAATGTTTTGGATTTTTTTGAGAAGTTTCATTTTTTGATGAATAGTGAAAAATACAAAATTTTAATTGAAAAATATCTTTGAATTTAAATTAATTGAAACGTAAAATTTTGTTTTTTACTTATAATTAATGTAAAGTTAGATCAATTTTATATCAAATAATCCAATTTTAGGTCATTTTAATAATTTTCATGTTGAATTTAGATATAAACACTTCGTAAACTATCGAACATTTTCACTTAAAAAACCTCTTATATCATTACTTCTCCTCTATTAATTTTAAATTAATTTTTTACACTTCTATGAATTTAGTTTTTAAAATGGTATTCCTTAATTTTAATCAGAATAACATATATTATCTAATCATTTAAACATAATAATTGACCAAAATAAATGTTCAAACATTAAAATAATTATTTACCACATTTAAGGTAAAAATGGATTTACCAGGGGTTAAACAAGAATAATAAAAATGAAAAAGGACTAAGATTTATACTAATTTTATTTAATGAAATTATTTTGACTATATTCATAATATTATCTAAAATATGGAAATTACTTACAATTTTCATTTGAATATGACCCATATAATCATTTATGTAAAGGAAAAGACAAAAACTATAATTTTCATCCCTCTAATATCTATAAAACCTTGGGATATGGAGAAAAAAATATGTTATATTATATACATACTCTTTAAATATAAATTATTTTTTTATAATAATAATTTATAATAATTTTTTGAGTTGAAATAATTAATTAAAATGATTAGAAACATCAATACAGAAATTATTTAGTTAACAATAAAATAAAATAAATTATATGAGAAATATTATAAGTGAAGTAAATTGAAAGAATTATTATGTTCCATTATTTTTTTAGATTAATATGAATTTTTAAACATGTTTTATAATTATATATTTCAATTCCATCATTTTTTGGATATTTTTATGTTCAATTTAAATGAATACTATCAAAGGTGACATTAACATTATTTTATTATAATTTATATTTTATTAAGTAATTTAAAATTACTAAAAACATATATTATACCAAGTGATTTTTAAATTATAATAAATATTAACTATGTTCTATAATTGTACCAATTTTTCTTTTATAATGACTATATTGACCACTAAATTGTAAAAACTTTGTTAGCGTGGTTAAGGTTATATGAGTGTTTTTCACATTATATGCAATTGTGTTAAAATTAAATTATAATAAACATTGTATTTATATTTTAAAAATTAAATACAATATATGGAATCATTGGTTCCAAATTATTTAATATGTATCACTTTAAATTTTTATTAATTGTTAAATTACTTAGTTTAGAAATTTTATTATGGTAGTAAAAAACCAAAATGGAAGAAATAATGAAATTTAGATGTTAAGGAACAACATGTTTCAAACATCAATTTAATTTCATGGGTGAGGTGTGGATCGACCATATTTTCCTTAAAACCCATTATTTATCAATATTATATATATATGAAGTAATATTGACCACCCAATAGTGAATACTTTTGAGTATTTACAAAAATTCCTCTCCTTAACTATAAAATAAAAAGCACTCCCATCACTCCCATCACTTCTTCACATATTCATAAAACTTTAATTCATACACCCATACATAAATTTCATACAAACCCCCCATAATTCTTGAATATTTATTTTGGGAATAAATTCATCCTTTGATGTCTTTTTTTATAACCCAGTTGGATACTCGAAGAAGATATAATGTTCTTCAATGAGCATCTTTATTTTATTTCTTTCTTCACCTCCATGAATTATTATTATACCATGATGATATAATAAATTCAGCATATTCCATATAATATAATGTTTTTATAATAAAATAATGGCATACAACCATATCTAATTCCTATAAATGGATTACGAAATCATCATTTGTGTGTATGACAGATTACTACCTCAAAAACTAATGTGGTTCATTTTTTCATTTCCACCCCTCATGGTTTGGTATGATTATATATATAAAGTATATATATTTTATTTATATCATATTTATACCTATTTAGTAAATATATCAAATATATATATTTTTACCTTCCATTCCATAGTAGATACAATAACGTCCCTTGTGTGTACAACAGACAACCTTCTCACGAAGCGATGTGATTCGTCTTTCCCTAATACTTAACATAGAAGTTGTTAAAGATAAGGTTAATTATTATATGTGATATAAATGAAATAATTCTGTTATTAAGAAAATATTTATCTTTTTATAAAGATAATAATTCTTTTAAATTTCTTACTTTTCACTCAATAAAAGACTATAACGCCATTCATATACTTGTGGACTACCGTATTCATGCAGCAACACAACTCTATTTACATTATAAATCCACATGGATGAATTAGAAAAGTATATAATATGATATTAATGATATTATGATCATTATATAGGTAAAATATGACTTAACTCCTTTCCAAATTGATCTGTGAAAAATGGAAACCTTACTAAAGCGTATGTATGACATACTTTCTCCATGAATGTAATATACTTAATTTTTCATAACAATCATTAATTATTGGTTATAAAAGTATAATTAATTTTAAAATATGATAATTATTTCATTATAATTATTCAACATGTTATAAAACTCTATAATGAATGAATGAATAAGATCTTTAATGAAAAAAACATATAAGAAAACAAGGAAATTAACACCCGAAACAATGAAAATAATGAATGATTTTTAATGAATGAATGATAATATGGTAAAAAATGTTCATATATGAAATTTTAAATATTAATAAGTTTGTACAATAATTTAAAAACATGTTTGAAAAAACTTTTCATGAGGTTAAATAACGTACAATCAAAAATTACCATGCGGTAAGGGCTTTTGTCTCAATCTACATTCCATTAAGAATAATTTGTTATTATGCACCAATTCACATATTTGTGGTCTATATACATCCATTGTAAAATTTAATATCATGTTTAATTCATAATTCAAGGTATTTTAATTTTTAATTTTAATTATCTCATCAAAGGTGGGTTGACTTGAAAATTACCAACAGGTAAAAGTTATTTTACAATCTCCCTTTCTTCTATGATTTTTAACTTTATATTAAAACAATCACATACTTGTAATAATTTTTCATTATAAATTATATTTATATTAAATAAAAATATTATTTTATATTAGATATTATTATTTCTTAAACCCTATACTATTTTTACATATGGTGCTTACTTTGATTTTAATTTTATTAAATGGGGAAATATTGATAAAAATGTATCCTTTACTCAATATAGATATTTGATAAGGAAATTTTTTTATAAATTATATCAATTATTAAATATATTAGGAATGGTTTTGACATGGTTTGCATAGGTTAGGGGCTAGTTTATGCAAGATCCTTGATGCCTTGAATGTCTCACTAAACAAAATTTGTTGGAAAACCCTACATGTTTGTGACTAGTGTTTTCTAAATAGCCTCATGAAAGTTATTATATAAAATATGTTATAAACCATCTTTTGAATGGTATTGAAGGTAAAGGTACCATGTTCATGGGAAATATGATGTTTTATAATTTATTATTTACATCATTACAAGTTCAATTATTATTGTCTAAGATATTTTCCCTATGATATTATCTCTTGATGCATGTCATTTTAGTTCATTGATTAAATTTCATGATATATTATTCATTTAAATTTATATATTTATTTTTCCTTATATGAAATATTAGATTTCATGTGTTATTATTTATTTACCTTTCCATGTTGATTATGAATTTTTATTAAAGATATATTCTAATATACATAATTCATACTGATCAATTGAGCTCACCCTTATTTTGTTTCCTTTCCCAAGGATTTCATAAATTTTACTATGATTGATATGCATAGATATGATATATGGAATAATGTTATTCTTCAAAAAATAATTATTTTGATATTCAAACATAAAATATACAATTTTATTAAAGAAAAGAGAACTTATTGGGATAACAATTAAGTGCTGCTATAATAGTGGAGGCCAAGGGAATCTCAAACAAAAATGTCAACACAAGATGGGGAAAGGGAGATAGTATAAGGCCCAAGCCTTAAACATTACTTAATCTAGATTTAAGTCAATAATTAACACTAATGATCTTTTTAGGTTTAGGGTGTTAGAGAATTAGTCCATAAGTATTACATAAAAACTAAAAAACTACAATGTATTCAAATCTACTCACTATCTATTTTTTCATAAAATGAAACTATTTAAAATAAAACATGACTTATTTTTCTTGATAAAAATATTCTTGACTTCTTCCTTTCTCTTACTGATCCTTATAACCTATGGAAAATATTTCAAAAACTTGGGATGAGAATAAAAATATCAGTAAGTAATATAAAATAATGAATAAAATAGTTAGTCCATGAATATTTAAAACCCATGAAGACATTTTTAAAAAATAATACTTTTCACCCATAAAACATAAACTATTTATCTTACATAATGTAATCATAAGATTCATAAAAAACATCATAGAAAGCAAAAAACATAAAGGTAACTTGTGACATCCATATAATACTTACACTGTAGCTTTCACAACTACATATGGAGTAACATTTATGGTTACATTTGGAATACCTATGATAATATATTACCTAAATCTTGTAGGAGAAACCATAATATTTACCTATGTCATGTTACCCAATGCAGTAGAGAGCTATCATGGGCTCACCCACCCTAGGTTTATCATAGACCCACCCGTATTTGGTTTATCATGTAACCACATATCAAATTTCCAAGAACCATTACATAATCATAAAACATAAAATATTGAAATTATCAATATTTCAATAATCGATCATAAGAAATCAATTCAAGATATTGAAATATTCAATCCATTTTCAAAACCATTTAAAATATTTAATGATGATTTTTTTGAATCAAAGTGTCCCATACCACTTTGAATCTTTTAAAAGAAATTCAAGAATTAAAATTTGAAATCATATATGTCCATATAAATAAATCCTTAAAACCATTTTAAAAACATGTAAATTAATTAGAAAGATTTAGAATAATAAATCTTTAAACATTTAAAATGATGTTTTAGTTAAAGAGTCTCGTAACACTTGAGAATCACTTGAATAAAAAAAATTAAAGAATAAAATCAAACAAAACATTAAATATCATGAGAATATAGAAATTCATGATATAAATTTACAAAATGTTTTTATATACACCTTATAGGATATTAAAGGTTCACAATATCAATATATTCCTCAATAAAAGAAGATTGAGATGTAGTCTCTTACAAAGATCATATCATTAGATTAAGGATAAATAAATGAAATAATTATGTGTCACAAATATAAATACACCCAATATAAGTTTATATTATTTTTAAAACAATTATAGGTCATTGAAACATATTATTGGAAAAAGAAAACCAATGATATGGATATTTAACTCAATTAATGGAGATTGAGTTAAGATTTCCCATACAAAGTTCATATAAAAGATGTAAGAATTTATCAATGGGGTGATTATGTTTATAAACAGTATATCCAACCAAAGGTAAGTGTAAATTAAAACATAAATAAATAAATAGTTATTTCATACATAATATTGTCATAATATAATCAACAAAGTATGTGTAAAACCCAATGAGTTGAAATTGAGTCTAGAAATTCCCTTACAAAGATCATTTTTTAATCAAATAGATTGATTATGTGTATTAAATATAAATAAACATAAATCAAGTATAAATACTAGATAAAATATCAAAATTCATTTCTCACATAATTATATAACGACATAATCAAGAAGTATAAGATCAACCCAAAGAATGGAAATTGGGTTAAGAAGTTTCCTTATGAAAGTTCAGCAGCTTAACAACATTACTTAAAAATTCATAAAATGATTTGATTGAGAGAAAAAGGGGGTATCTAATAATTTTTAAATAATATATACAGTTAGGGGGATATGTAATGACAATTCCCAATATAAGAAAACATAAATTAATAAGTCATAACATTAAAGGAGTGCTTGAAAAGGAAAGGGTGGTAGATTCCCTTACCTTGAGACCAAATCGTCACGTATATTCCTTGTTCTTCTTGAATAATAAAATTAAGTTAATTTATACTTGTTTAATATCAATTTAAAAGTTTATTATTCCTTTTATATCACTTATTACCTTATTATAACAATCACATAATTATTCATTTCATATCAATCATTTTGTCGATATTCGGTACTTAAGTTGAAAATGAACTTGTTTTGATGTAAATTGTCCATGTAGTCAAAATTACATCATCTCCATAATTATATTAATGATTTAAATATCATATATATCCATTATATATGTATTTATAATAGTTTATAATATTTGGAGATAATAAATGAAAGGCACTGTTCATGAAGACGGTTGGTTGTACGTACACATGAACACTACTTTCATTTCATTGTCATATTAAAGGAATGTAAACTAAATGATACATAGGTATGTTATAATTAAATTATAATATATATGTTATATATTTTATTTAAGTTCATTAATTACATCCTTTATATGTTCCATGTATGGCATGAATGAGTCAAATCATTTTGAGGGGGTGGTAGTCCACACTTCCTCAAATGAAATTATCGTATTTAAACATTATGGAAAGCATAAAGGTATACTGTAAATAAAATAAATACATAATAATAGAGGAAATATAAATATAATATATATCATATATTAATAAATTTCTATCATAATGGCCACCGTGAGAGGTGATAGGAGAAAACTGAACAATCATCGTTTCGTGAGGCAGTAGTTAGCCGTACATAGAAACAATATGTTCATATCCATTAGATGGAGGTGTGTGTAAGTGTAGTTATAATCCTTCTCATAAAAAATCATAGTACATTTATGATACTGGTTTTTTTATGTAATCAAATAATAAGAAGATCATAGAGAGTGGAGAAGGGAAATAAAGGAAAGGAACTTTAGAGAAGACATTGCCTCTAAATCGGGTAACCTATTTTGATTTGAGCGAAAAGGATTTCTTGAATTGACTTTTTACCAAGATAAGTATTATAAGATGAATAAAGGGATTATATAAAGAGTATTGGATGAATATTTTTTGAACTAAAAGGCTTTGGAGGCGTGAGATAAATAGAAGAAGAAGTGCCCTTTTATAGAAGAGGTGAGGGGCACTTTAGGTAAGTCTTGAAATATAAATTTATTATAAATTTAATTCCGATTTAAAATTGTAAAAAACTCATTTAATTATAAGATAAGATGATTTTTTTCTAATACAAATCATCTAATAATTTTTAGACAAATTTTGAATATTTTTTTATCCTTATTTTTTGTTTAAACCTTATTTTACCCTTTTTAATCTTATAGTGATATCATGTTATTTACACATTGTGGGTTAATGTAATTACCATATCTTGTAAAAAGACCCACAAAAATTCTATTTATGACATATTTGGACTTATCTTTACCATTTGGAAAAATATTATATATTCAAGAATTTAATATCATTTAATAAACTATTTTATATTTTAAGTTATGAATTCTGTCAATTTTGGTCACTATTCAAACTTGAATTTTTTACAAATTCATAATAACCTGATTCCTTCAAAAAAAAATGAATCAATACTAACATGTAATATTAATCTATAAAATTCACGGATGACATAAATTAGGTCAAATATTGTAACAACTGGGTCCCAGTGACAGCACAGCCACCCCACCTTAACATGGCTGTCAGGTCCTGGCCTACCAGGTACCACCAGTTGCCCCACAGACACGTGGGTCCCACCCCAGGGTCCACCCACATTCCTGAACGGGTCATCTGACTAATGATAGTCCCCACAGGCCAACACATGTCTTTTCCAGCGTGCTTTGTCCTCACACACACACACACCCTGGGAAACTTCCCAGAAGGTCACCCATCATGATCACTACTCCAGGCCAAACACGCTTAACTGTAGAATTCTAATCAGACAGACTCCTAAAAAGGAAGATGCACCTTGTTGACATGAGTCATATCATTTAGTCATTTAACCCTTTATCATTTGGGGATGTTATAATCACCCCCCATTTAGATCACAACGCCCTCGTTCTAGGCCCTACATCTCAACCCAGGCAGTGCACCGCACTTAAGGCTGGGTTCCTCCTTTGATACCAAATGTAACAACCCACATGTGACAACTGGGTCCACCCACATGCCTGAACGGGTCATCTGACTAATGATAGTCCCCACAGGCCAACACATGTCCTTTCTAGTGTGCTTTATCATCACTCACACACACCCTGAGAAACTTCCCAGTAGGTCACCCATCATGATCACTACTCCAGGCCAAGCACGCTTAACTGTAGAGTTCTAATCAGGAAGGCTTTTGAAAAAGAAGGTGCACCTTGTTGACATGAGTCATATCATTTAGCCATTTAACCCTTTATCAGTTGGGGGTGTTACAAATATTATTTATTTTAATATTTATAATATCATTTATTTGAATCCTTTTTAATGAAGTAATCACTGCATCATCATTGTTTCATAATTAAATTTAATTATTTAATGTCTAAAAATTATAAATAAAATAAAATGTTGTAGGAAATATCTTTATATTTATAATGTATATTTATAGTGAAAGAGATCCATTTTATAACCCTATATTAAAATTGTTTTAGTAAAATATACATGTTTTTGTTATATTTCTCTTTACTTTAAATTAATTCTTATAACATGTCATTATCACACCCAAGTGGCCCCATGGGGTCCCAAAATAAAAAAAGGATAACCATGTTCGGACATATCTCATCCAATAGTATTATTAAATTTGTTATGGTAGTTTTATATTATTATAATATTATTTTTAACCCTTATTTACCAGATTTACCCTTTAACGATGGTAAATAAAAATAATTACTGAAGATACTATTCATAATGTACACAAATAAAAGGTACTTATTTACAAAATTTTTACCTTATGATTCCAAATATGGAATCTATTTTTACAAATTCAAAACACAGAATTTTCAGAAAGAAATTTAAAATTAATTCCCATTTTCAAAACCAAAAAACGGGTTTTTAAGAAGTAAAAACTATCAAAAGATTGACATGTGTTTATGTCTAATTTAAAAGTGAAATTACTTCCAATTACCAACGTTGGATTAAATTATAAAAAAATACTACAATTACACTTTAAAACCAATTAAAATTACAATCTAACTTTATAAATAAATTATATGAAAATGAAGTTTTGAATTAAAATGCAGTATTTTCACTATTCATTAAAAAATGAACTTTATCAGAAAATTACCAAAAAAATTAACCAATGTAAATTTTTATAGCTTTATTATATATAAGAAGTTTATTTTTTTTTAAATTTAACATATAAATGTGTCAAAAAATAAATTTTAAAAGGGGTTTCCATCAAAAGGCTGTAAAATTTCATTTTCAGAAAAATACTTCTTTTATCCGAAAAAATTGAATTAGTTTTTATATCATATCTAGAAAACATATAAGATTAATTTAGAACATTAAATTTAATATATAAAACATATTTTTCATTAAATAAAAATCCATAAAGAGTGATATGATTTTGTAAACACAATTATTCTCTTTTTAAATAGGTTTTCATAAAAACACATCCTTTATATTCAATCGGTGTTTATTTCCATTAATAATAAATTTGGTAACAAATGAATCATTATTTAAACATGTGTAAACAATATTTACATAATTTTTTGATAATATTAATTCCCGCCATTCCAACAACTAGGTGTTAACTACCATTTAAAATAATAATAATATTATTGTATTATTTTTCAATATAACTCAATGTTGTGTGCAATGTTAGAATTCAGAGAAACCCATTGTTGCATGTCGAGTATGCTATTAGAAAAGCATCCCCTTTAAGGTAAAATTATTATCTTATTCATAAATATTAATAGGAATAACAAAGTATTATTCTATAAATACCTAGTTTGTTATAGATAGTTCAAGAAAACTCTATGAGAGGGAACTCCTTAGAGGCCTATGATTCCAAAAGTATACCACATTGTTTCCTTAACACCACATACTGAGAATATATATTTCATTATTCAAGAGGGTATTACATTTATAGATCAAATTAATAATTTGGTAAGGGTTAGAAGAGAGTTCTTTAAGGGATATTTAGATTATATTTGAGCATGTCCTCACTTATTACATATAGATTTTCTTTTCATGGAACAATTTATGATCATGAAGCATGAACCTTCCTTATCCCCTAATAGAGTCATCAATTCTATAGAATGGGATGAAATAAAATAACACTAAACTTGCAGAATCAAGATAAAATCTCCCACATTCATGTAACTATGGGTACATTTACCATCAATATTAAGATTAAGATAAGTGGGAGTCCATATCAATCAGTTCTCAAACAATGAGGGACCAGGCCTATCAGAAGTGTGGACTCTAACCAAATATCATCAATGGGAGGTGCCTCCTCCCAGTGTCTCAGAAAGTGTACAAGTTCTATGATAATAAAATTGGAAATCTCCACCAAGGACCAAACTATCAAGAATATACCATTGTGTTGGGACTAATTTCTAGCTTCCCAGATACATGAGAACTCAGCCTCCATGAGGAGGGCCTGAGATCTTGCATCATATTTATTGTTATTAAGACCACTTAACGAAATTTTAATGGATACCTCAAAATAATCCACTACTTTTGAAAAAACAACAAAATATACCAACACTCCCCACAATTTTGTATCCCAATCACTATGAAAATAGAGATAAATAGTGGTTACCTCATTGTAAATCAATCAATAAGAGAATTTAGAGTCCAAATGGACACCCATACCTTTAACTTCTTCATTAGTAAGAAGTGATTGATTCTAGATTATTCAAACCATAATGATGAATTTATCAAGGATATATTTACACCATAGAATACCCCCACCCATCAATAATTTGAGATCACATCATCAAATTTCTATAAACCTTCACTAAAAAAATTCCTAACACGTTTCCCTTGAAAATAAACTTA
This sequence comes from Viscum album, assembly GCA_963277665.1. NCBI lineage: Eukaryota > Viridiplantae > Streptophyta > Magnoliopsida > Santalales > Viscaceae > Viscum > Viscum album. The sequence continues at coordinate 34,258,559 of OY728157.1, read as the reverse complement.
TTAGGGAAATATTTCATCATTATAGTATAAAATACATATTTCTAGGAGGGTTCTAGGATAGATTTAATGAATTAAGGTTTAAGGATGGATTGATACAAGGGATTATCTAGTATTGGTCATCTTGGAAAGCACATTATCTGACTCACCCAATTGCAGTACCAAAACTTCATATCTTCGCATCTAAGAATATACTGACTGTTTTATTTCAGGACTAGACATTGGAAATATAGATACTTATATAGGGTGTAGGGTTTTCTAATAATTATTCTTAAAATTTTTGTATTAATGCTATAAATAAATCTACTCTAGATGGAATATCTTTTAATCACATCCCATACCATTTTCCTCTATATATAATACATTACCTCTATCACATTGCATACATTGATTCATTAATTCTTAACTAGTCTGAATGTTTTTCTCTTGGAGGCCTAGTGGAATCTCCCCTCCCCTTGGACATCCCATTGGAAAACACAAAATAGGTTCTAAATCACTTCAAAAATCATATTGGGCTCCTTGATCCTTGATAGTATATGTATGAAAATGGAGGAAAACGTGTAGTTGATAAGGATGATTATCCCACCAAAGGAATAATGGTTTTTCTTATTGGTTATAAGAATTATTATTTTGTTGATTAAACTTTAAAAGTGGACGATTTAGACTCTACCCAGAGCCAGTGGATCTCCTAGGTATTCCTTGGGATTGTTCTACCTATTCATGCCCAATATGGACTCAATTTTTTTATTTTTCATATCTGGTCATGAGGGAGGAAAAAACACCACTTTTATACCTGTTTATACTTTTACCACTCCATTTTCAATACGTTTAATTGACATTGTTAAGTCCCCTGACCAAAGAGCTATTACCATTGTTAAAAAAATAGTATATCATCATCAAAGTAAAGGTGGTACACCCCCTGAGTGAGATCTATAGTGGTAAGGAATGATCAATACAAGATGAATATAAGAATAAATGTATTTACTGAGACCATCCTGGACAATAATAAAAAAATTGGGATATATTGGTTCTCCTTTTCTTATCCCCCTCATATATTTTAAAAATTTACATTATCTCCCCATGAAAATAATGTCGAACTAGGGTGAGCTGTAATGGATAAATAGAAAACCCACAACCCATTATGATAACCCCATTCACCTTATAACCCATTGAATAAAATTCTACTTAATTTTATCATAATATTTATCCACATCTACATTAATATTAAAATTATATCCCACCACTATCCTATTTATTTTTCCGAACATTTCATTAGTAGTACCCATGGCTCCTTGAATTGATCTTACATTAATGAGATAATTATTATCCTATGACACATAGTTGTGGATAAAAGTGGAGAGTCTTCTATTGATGATGGATACTAAAAAAATTGTATAGATAATTAAAAATACTTATGGGTTTGAATTATTTGATTGAAGTGGGATCCTTTACTTAGGGAATAAAGACCATAGTTGAGGAACATGAAAAACTGTGAATAGAAGAACCTTGAAAGAAGTATTGGATAGATTCAACTAGTTAATTATTAATGGTAATCTTGGAATTAAAATAAAAAGACCTCAGGAATCCTTCCAATACAAGTAAACTCTCCTGGTTAAGAGTGAAAATTATATCTCATAACTCTTTCTCTTCCGGGTTACAATCAAGAAGACTGACGGATTGAGAAGAAAAAACCCACATGATAGAACTAATGATCTCTTCATGGACATCTAGGTACCCATCCTTTTCGTGCATGGGTTAGATTTACATGACATGGAACTGAAATTATCGTACATCATACCAATGATCACCATCAGGTAACTAGTGATGGAACTTCGATCAAGATGAATATTTTGATCACTTACAAGATGTTTTTATTCCAAACATGCATAGAATAATGTATTGTTATGATCAACCTCTATGATAAAATTCACTCTATAACTTTCCCGTAGACACCTCTCATTTTCAAGAAACTTCTCATTAAGTTGACTATTTTTTAGGCCAATAAAATCAATGGTTTCTTAATTACATGTCTCTTTAATACTATCATCCAGCCACTCTATCTTTTTATTGATAGAATCTAGGTTATGGTGGGTAGGGAAGAGGGAGTTGATCTTGGTTTTTAGGTATTTTTTCAAATGAAAAAGGCTTTTTTAAAAGATGATCCATAATATTACTTGTATTAAATTCCCCCAAGATTCATGCACCACTTGAAGACAATTTTATTTAGTCAGTCATCAGATGGAAAAGAAAAACCATCCTACACCATTGATACGAGACATAAGGATTATTAGGAGATGAGAGTGGTCAGAGAATGAATGGATAAGGTACATAAAATATACATTAGTAAAGGAAGAGATGGATTAGATGTTGGAAAGGAAATGGCCAATCCTACACAATGTTCACCTAAATCCTCTATAGTTATTACACCGAGTGTATTTGTCACCCAATAATACCAAGTATAAGACGACCTCCTGATAAGTGAAGGATGATAATTCCATTATGTCCCTACAAGGAATGATATCTCCACCTTTATTTTATGAGAAATCCATAATGGTGTTGTATTCGCCTCCTACCATCCAAGCCGAGTTCCCCAGGTTGAACGATTCAAGGTCCTTCCATAAATGATCTCTAAGCCTAGCCTCACACGAAGTATAAACAAAGTAAAATAAAAATTCGACATTACCATCACCAATTTTAACTAAGATATACTGATTAGATGCTTCCATTTTTTCAATCGTGATAGAGGATTTATAAAAAATCTATATGTGGTACTGAACAGTCTCACTATAAAAGGAAGACCACATAACAATCATTTTAGAAAAATCCCTAATTTTGGATCTATAATTGTTTTGTTCCATTACCAATATAATATAATAATTATTCAAGGACACCTCATTTTAGAGGAAGTACATATTTACCCGGGATCATGGTCAGTGGGATACCGATTGATCGATCTGGTACTTCTATCCTAGGCGTTGATGGAATCCTTGTATGATTCCAGAATAATAAAAATATATTTCTTATTTGACACTGAAACTCTGGTTGGTCTTGAAAAACCACATAACTTGAAAATGTTCTCAAAAAATATTAGGGTAGGCTTATCATCCCTAAAATGGGCCACTAGAGTCCACCTGAGGAGTGCTGGGGCATCTTCAAATGCGGAAACCATAAAAATCGTGCTAAGATCCCATATAATGAGACTATAAAGGAGGAGAACAGAGGCACCCTTGATAACTGGGGAAGTGAAAGGGAGATCTATAGAAGGATTTAGTTCAATGATAGCCCTGGGGGAAGATCTGATCTAGAGGATTAAGGATCTTAAGGACGATAAGAATATGGTGAAATTGTATGAGAATCTAATCCGAGGGAGGGAGGTGGATCCACCGATACTGACTCCTCAGTGGAGGCTAGAACCACCATAAGGGTTAAAAAAATCAATTCTTAGCAGCGTGTATAATGCGTTCTTCTGAGATAGAGTAATTCATTTTCTTTAACCCTTATCAAATCTTTTAAATTATGTTCTAATTTGTGCATTAAAAAATAATGTTAAACTCATTTCTGTATCTAGTTTAAAATACTACTAAACTATCTAGTCATTTGGGATGAGATTCATAGTATCCTATGCCTTTGTAAGAAATAAGGCAATGACTCCAGTCTACTAGGGTTGGGGTCACTACAGATGGAGTTACAGAATGTTTAGTAGCAACCATGAAAAGTATATTTATGAAAACATAGATTAAGTAACATAACCCTTTTGATAGAATTTGAGGATAACTATAGGAGAACATCTTAATGTATTGTTAAGGAATATATTATGTATTAGCCCTTAGAAATAAATCCCTATAATGATATTACATGGGGACATGGTTCTGGAACCAAGGTACTTATGGGAAATAACATTGAAAAAGGCACATAATTCCTGACTTAAGCATTATCTGGTACCCCACAATGGGCCTTATTGCTCACATGGTTTGACAATATCATTGGATATTCTTTGGATAACTAATTTTTTTTACAATAAATTATAAAGGATTTGAATAGGTAATGACAATGAATATACTAATTCATATACTAGACTAAGTAAAGACATTTGTTAAAATAAAACAGATGATATATTTGTGTAGAATCATTTTACCAATGGTATATGGTTATATGAATTTTGAATTATCCAAGTGTTATACTAAATCTGAGAATAATAAGTGTATTTTTTAATATACATTACTATAAAACTGGGCTATAGAGACAACACTATAGCCAAATATTTCCAAAACCATGTCTATAGGTTTTTATACCAGGGCTATAGCCACAGTTTTACATAAAACTATGGATATAGGTTATACTTTAAATGGCTATAGCCACAGTTTCAATAAACCATGGCTATAGATTTTTTTCAAGAGAAATAGCCATGATTTGGATAAATTGTGGCTATAGGTTCATTTTATAAGGGCTATATCCATGGTTTGGGTAAAACTATGGCTATAGGGTCTTTTTCCAAGGGCTTTAGCCACAGTTTTGGTAAACCATGGCTATAAAGTCTTTTTTCCAACGGCTATAGCCACATTTTTGGTAAAACTATGGCTATATAATATTATTTTATTGGTATATAGCCACAGTTTGTGTAAAACCATGGATATAGAGTATTTTTTTTATTTTATATAGCCCTGATTCCTCAAAATCATGGCTATAGGTCTCCCGCCCTTGAATGGAAAAAACATGAACCCGTGGAAAATGGTGGGAAGGGTTATAAGCACGATTTTTTTTCTACATCCACGATATTTAATAATATATATAGCAATATATATATTTATATACCCAAAGTCATCTATGGTGTAGTGGACAGGTGGATGGTGCACATAGCAGAAGTACGAAGATAGAATCTAGATGGGCACACATTATTTTTGGGCTATAGCCACAATTGAAAACCATGGCTACAACCCAACTACCACTGTGGAAAACTATGGGGCTATAGCCATAGTTTAAAAAACCACAGAAATAGGGATATAACCACATTTTTGAACCATGGCTATAGCCTAATAAAACCATTGCTATAGATTTTAGCTATAGACATTCCAATACATGCCACAACCAACTAGAACCATGGCTATAGATTATAGCCACAGTTTTGACCCCTATAGCCATAGTTTTTTTTACTCTGGACATAGCATAATTTTCTAGTAGTGATAAGAGTTTTGGATAGCATCATGGGTTAATTAATTTAAGATTTATGAAATGTTCAAAGTCATAAACACCTCTTTTCAAGTTGTATGTGATGGGAGTCTACCATGATTAAATATATTTTAGGTAAATTTATGGGATGAATAATTTTTTAGTGAAAATTTATTTGAGGAATAATTCCTTTACATTTTATAGATATAAGTTTATAGGTATTTATAACCTTTAGGTTTAATATGATCATTAATGAAATTTTAATAATAGTAAAATAATATTAGTTGACTTTAAAAAAAATGTTCTATTAAAAACCACAGTAAAAAAGCTATTTAATGATTAATTTTATTTGAAGTATGTATGTAATTTTTTTGGGAACATTATAGGAATTATATTAATTTGGTTATAGAAAAAATACAACCCATATGATAGATAAAAACCCAAAACATCTGGCAAGGCAGTTGGGATTGAACCCATGACTTAAGGACAATAAGGGTATCACAGCTATGACTAGACTATATGATGTCCTATTTAATATGTCATTGTTTTTAGGTAAAATATTTTAAAAAATAAAAAATATTAATGATGAACTGATGGTGTTAATTTTTATTATCAAATATTAATTTATTATATTGAATAAATTGTAAAAAACATATCATTTTTCGATTATAATTTGAGATATATGGAATGAGTTGGGACTCATTTATAGATATTACAATATATTAGAAGTAAATTTTAGTGCTTTAGAAATGAAAAAGAATTTTTGGATATTCATTTATTAGATTAAGGAATGATTTGGGAATTGATCTAAGAATATCCAAAGGATAAAATTATTCTTATAAAATGAAAATGTATCAAGTATGTATATTTTATTATATTCTTAGATAGTAAAACAATTCTTCAAATTTTGGAGATGTATCTTGAAAAAAATGTTATACTATTACATTCCTATTCAATAAATCCAATTTTATTTTAAATCATCACATATTTATGGATTTAATCCCCTTAACTATCCATTTATTATTAACTTTATTTAGATAAATGACCAAAATCACTCAGTCTAATTATTTATGCATTTACTCCATTTCTATATCTTCAGTTTCCATCAATGTTCTCCTGCTCAGAAACTTAGTTATGTGTAATTCCATAGGACCCTTGTACTTACCTTTGCTCTATTATTAAAGGGTTTCTTTACTAAACCTTTTATGATGTGGGTTTTTAAATAATATATTTTTAAAATATAAAACATTGTATTATTTATATTATGAATAAATTTGGAGGAAAAAACATATTTAAGGTGTGGAAAATGTAACACCCCTCAATTCTAAAATTAGGATGCTTTATTTGATAACATGTATGAAATAAAACACAAAGCATAGAAGGAAATATAACTCCCTGATACTTTTTGATATATTTATATTTAAATAAATTAAATATCATAAATATATTTCATTACATGCAACAAAATTTTTATCTTTCATTACACACAACATTGATCATCTTTGATAGCTTGTGTTACACGCAAGACTGAGTTTTACTAAACAATAATATTATATTAGTATTATCATTCAGTATAATAGTTATCACGTACAATTTGAAATAGAGGGTAGGAATATGAATAAATTACATATAAGAATATATATTTTACCCATGTATATTAGTTATATATTTATTAGTAATAGAATAATAATCATTTAGTGGAAAAAGAAATATTTTATTAAAATTACATTTTTCTAAAAGACAATTTAATCAAGTTTCACACACATAATTTAAAATTAAATTTTCCCACCTTGAGAAGATTTATTTGAAAAAAATCAGTTAATAAATTTATATTCTTGAATTATCTTAGGGATATTTTTTGATATTGTTTGAAAATTTTTCATTTTTTGATGAATAGTAAAAAATAATGAATTTTATGTGAAGCCATCTATGTTATTTAATTTGATTAAAATTTGAAATTATATTATTAATTTATTTAATGTAAAATTAGAACAATTTTATTTAAACTAAAACAATTTTTCCATTTTAATAATTTTCATTTTGAATTTATAAAGAAAAACTTTGTAAACTTATAAACATTTTCACTTTAAATACCCTCTTTCTTGTCATGACTATGGGTTTACTTAGAAATTATTTTTTTCCACTTATATAGAAATAATTTGGAAATGGGATTACATATTAGAAATAAAAATATTATATATTATTTTATATGGTAAAATTAATGTTTCACCAAAATAAATAGTAATGAGTGTAAAAAATTTATATTCCATAGTTAAGGTAAAAATTGAATTACCAGGGCTTAAATGAGAATGATAAAAGAAAAATGAACTAAAATATTATATTAATTTTTTTAATGATTATATTTATACCTTGGACAATATTTTCACTTAAATCTAGAAATTCCATTCCAATTTTCTTTGAATATGACCCATATAATAAGTCAATTAAATAAAAATACAAAAAATATACTATTCAAAATTTTAATGTCTATAAATCCGTGGGTGAGGGGAAACATATTCTTGGTTATATATATACTTTTTAAATGTAAATTAATTTTTTATCTTGATAATTTATATACATTTTATGAAAATAAATAATATCAATATATGATTAAGAAACACCAACACATTAATTATTTATTTAGCAATTAATTAAAATAAATAATAATAAAACATTAAAAGAAAAGTAAATTTAATGAATTATTTTCTTCCATGAATTATGTACATTAATATATAATTTTACATAGGTGTGAAAGTAATATATTTTAATTCCACCATTGTCTGGATTTTGTTTAAATTTAATTTAAATGAATAATGTCATAATTGACATTAATTTTATTTTATGATAAATTAGATTTTATTAAATAATTTAATGGAACTAAAAATAATTCATTATTTCAGGTTATTTATAAATGATAATAAATTTTAACTATGTCCCATTCATGGACCAATTTATAATTTATAATTTTTATATTAACCCAAAAATAGTAGAATCTCTGTTAGCGGGATTATGGTTAAAGGAGTGTTTTTTCACATTATATGTGCTTGTATTAAAGATAATTTTTAATAAACATATGATTTATATTTTATAAATTAGATAATATATTTAGAACCAATTTTTACAAATAATATAATAATACTCAGTTCAATTTATTTTTAATGGATAAATTAACTGTGTTAAAAAACTAGTTAATGTTGTGAAAAACAGAAATGGTAAAAATAAGTAAACATTGAAGCTAAGGAACAAAATTTTTACAAAATGTATTTTATTGAATTTTGGAGGGGTTTATTGAGAATATAATCCTTACACCATATTAATTATTAGTCTTGGATACACTTTAGGTATGATTGACCACCCAATAGTGAATATTTTTTAGTATTTATAAGAACTCAACTCCACCTCAGCTATAAAGGGGAACTTACTCTCCTCACTTATACACACATTTAAACAACATTGGATCATAAAAAACCTACCCAAATAACCTTAAAACTTCACTAAATTCATTATATAATACTTTTTAGACATTAATCCATCATAATAAGTCTTTTGTGTAAACATAAGGTGGATACCCAAAGAAGAGGTAATGTTATTCAATGATCATATTTATTTTGTTTATTTTTTCCACCCCCTTAAACTCATATTATATAATAATGGTATAGTATCCCTAGTATAATCCTTATAATAGGATATATTTATAATAAGGTCATGACCTATAATCATCTCCACTTCCATGAAATGTGTTATGAAATCAATGTTTGTGTGTACGACATACTATTGCCTCACGAACCAATGTCATTCATTTTTCCATTTATACCACTCAGGGTTAGGTATTATGATGGATATAAAGTATATATATATATATATGATATTGATAACATATTCATACATTTTTAGTAACAATATCATATATATATATTTAACTTCCATTCAGTAGGAGATATAATAACATCACTCATATGTATGGTGGGTTATCCCCACACAAAGCAATATGATTAATATTTCACTAACGATTAATTTGGAAGATGATAAAGATACTTATAATGGTTATATGTGATATAGATGACATAATAATGACATTTATGACATATTTAACATTCATCAATGATAATATACCATTTTATTTTGTTACATTTTCACTAAATGAAAGATGATTACACTATTTGTTTATGTGTGGACTACCGCCTTCATAATGAGACATGACACTCTTTTCATCACAAATCCACATTGATAAAATAAATAATTATTTAATAAATAATTATTTATATTATGATATTCATATAATTTTAAAATATTACTTACCTTATTTCTATAATAACTGATGATAAATGTAAACGTTACTCATGCGTACATATGACATACCATCTCTATGATCGTGGAAAACTACATTTTTCATAACCATAGTTAATTATTGGTTTTAATATTATAATTAATGTATAAATATTATAATTATTTTATAATTATTATTTTGGTGATGATGAGACTCTATAATATGTTTAATAAATGGATATTTAATGAGAAAATGTGAATAAGAATACAAGGTAATTAACACCAAGAAAAATGAAAACAATGAATCATTATTGATGAAAGAATGATATGATGTTATAAAAAGATATTATATGATATTATAAATATTAAAATGGTTCCTTTATAAGTTCATAAAATTTGTATAACCACTATACAATATTTTTAAGAATGTACAATCAAAATGAAGCATGAGGTATGCAATTTTGTCTCAATTTACATTACATTATGAAAAATTTTATATTATATAAAAATCAACGTTTATGTGGTTTAGATAATCCCATTTGACATTGAATTTCATGATTAATTAGTAATTCATGATATTTTATGTTTTAATTTTAATTTTTTCATCCATGGGGTTTTTGACTTGAAAATTACAAAGTGGTAAAAGTTTTTGAACAATATCATTTTATTTTGTTATTGTTAACTTTCTCTTAAAAAAATGAATTCATTTTAATTTTTTTTATTTTAAATTAAATTTATATTTAATATTCACATTCTTGTATACTAGATATTATTATTTACTAAAAATTATATCATTTTTACATATGGTGTTTACTTTGATTATAATTTTGTTTACTATAGAAATTTTGCTAAATCTGTATCCTTTACTCAATATAGATATTTTATAAGGCACAATTTTTATGAATTAAATCAATTATTCAATATATGAAGAGTGGTTTGGACATGTAGTACATGTGTTGGAGACCAGTTAATGAAATCCCCTTTATTAATTTTTAGTCTCATGAGGAAAAATAATTTGGAAATACCATACATGTTTATAACCAGTATTATATAAACTATCTTGTTAATGGTATTGACATTAGTATATTCCTAACCTTATTGTGAATTGTATTGAAAGTAAATGTATCAAGTGTATAGGTAACATGATAGCCAATAATTAAGAATTTAATTCCTTATGAGCTCAGTTATTATTATGCTGGATATTTTCAATATGATATTATATTGGGATGCATTTTATTTAAATTCATTGATTAAATGGATTTTTATTATTATTTACATTTCTATATTGATTTTCCCTCATCTAGTAATTTAAATGGAATATTTTCTTAGTTATTGAAATTATAATTTTGATTATGCATATTTATTCATGATTGGTTTCATTTTATGTAACCCTTACTAAGTATTTGAGATCACCCTTATTTTTTTTCCTTCCTAGGAATTCCATGTTGTTTACTATGACTGATATGAAGGGATATCCTAGATGGAGTAAAGTAATTCTAAAAAAATAATTATGTTGTAATTTTTATATTCAACGGTAATGTAAACCCATCTATGTATCTAGATTACCAATAATACTAAAATATACAACCATTAGAGACGTCATTTCTTATATCCCATGCTAATATAATAATGTATGAACTGAATCTGGGATACAAGGGTTGGGGTTTCCACACTTGTGGAGATTATTTTAAGAACATGAATCAACTTTGAATGAAAATTAAAAAATTATCTTTGAGTGAGAATGTATCATCACTTGTGATATTTTATTTATTTTAGAAATAAATAACTATTCAAGATCATAGTAACAATTAATGAACCTCAAGATTTGACGTGTCTATGTGTAAGATAATAAGACTGAAAAGTGGTGTTATTTAATTTTGAGGTTCACACTCTTTCTATTGAACCACATCAGGTTGTCTATCCTTTACTTCGACATCAGTGAATTTGGATATATGAAGATCATTACCTTCATAGGATCTTGTTAAACTTGTATTTCTATGTTATGATCTAAGTTTGGATTTATTGATATCAATGTTTCGATTGTTATCACATGTGGGTGTGTGTATAGAATATGAGATTTATTGGGATGGGTGTTTCAATTGGATATGATAGAGTATCCTATTTCCATTTTTGACTATTTCACATGACATTGTATTTATACTATATAATCCTCATGATGTCATGTTGTATTATCATGGTCACCCCTATTGTGTTTTATTTTTACATGGAGAACTTTTTTTGGCATGTGTAACTGATGACTATCAGGGTATGATATTCCCTTATATGGGGATTATGAATTATTTGTGACTACGATGATAGTGGATCATGTTTTCCTTGTGACCTATCCACTACTTGGTGCCATGTATATTTTCTATTAGTGGGTTGATACATGATGCCTTGTGTATTCCAAGTATTACTTAATGAATTGTAGATTATGAGTAGGACACATATACATGATACCTTATGGATTTTGAGTCTTAATTTATTCCTTGGGGATTCTTATTAGGGTACTATCACTCTATTAATTGTGGATTATGAGTGTATTTATTGTATCCTTGTGGATGGATTATGATTCCTTTCAAAATTTATGATTATTCTTCCAAACTTGGGGTTGAAGTAGGTACAATCGGGGGTTATTATGGCTTGATAAGTTCATGAACATTCAATTTTCAATTGTATGTTTATTCTTGTTATAAATTTATTATTATTGATTTAATTTTTATAATTTAGAAAGCTAGTTTGAGGACTCAATGATGTTTCCATACCATTTTTTTACTCACACCTTGATCAGACATTTCAATACACTTTTATATTTCATATGGGATCATGTGAAGTGAAAGGACCCTTTAGTGGATAGCTGAGCTAAGTAGTGTAGAACTAGTAGTGGGATAGGAAAAACACTAGTTGGTCCTACAGTTCCTCATTTATTTATTTAACTTCTTTAACACATTCGACAAGCTTCCCACTTTTGGTTGTTACTTTTAACTACTTCTCATGTATGACATTTATTAAATTTTATTCACATTTAATCTAATAATTATTTTGTTATTTATTTTTTATTATTGATCCTATGGAATGATACTAAGGGTATATTCTCTCCATAGTCCGACTTAGACCCTCACTGCTAGTCAACAACCTCTTGCGTACGAGGGGGGGCATGCATGAGGTCATGTTATGTTCCAGCTCGAACCTGGTTTTTGGGGTGGGATTTTAAAAACTGGTATTTGAGTATCAAGACTCACTAACATGTTCTTATATATTCCTTGGGATGGGAAAAGATAGACATGAGATAGGATGGTTGTGACTCGAGCATTAAAAACATGTCAGTGCTTGGCCAACACTATATAGTGGACATCCGAGTTTCCATAAAGTGGGGTATAATTATTTTTTTATGTAACTATTTATTAAATTCACCTTGGGTGAATCACATAATGTTATATTTTATTTATTATTTTTCATGTGAATTCCTGCATCATGACTAGGTACACAGGTTAACATACCATATATATACATATTATTGTGTCACATAGTAGTTCATTAATTAAGTGCCTTGATTTGTTCTATCTATTCTAGATAGTTTCTCCTTGTGTGATATATATTTTTTCCATGATTTTTTGACATATATTTCTTGGAATTAATTAGTTTAACTGATCATGTTGTTGGGTTAGTATATATATGATTTCCATGACTAATGTGATGGGATGGAAATAAGAATTAGTGCTAGGAAGGGTATATATTGGGATAAGGGAAGACTCCTTGGAGAAAAATGTGTGATCCCATGGAATGATTAAGAGAATCATTTCGTGATCCCATATAATGATTAGGGGTTAGACTAATGACTCTTTTTTCCCATGAAGTGTTTTAAATTACGTTATATAATATATCACCTTAATGTTGTATTATAGAACTACATGGGAAAAATCAGAAATAATTCCACAAGGGTGGAGGTTTCATAATTATCACTGTATGTGTAAGATAATTTATTTGAGCTTACTCCCCCACATTCTCTATGTCTTAGGATCTAATTTCACTTCAATTGAGAGACATTACCTTAGTGCATGTCCTAGGCATATGAGTTCAGAACTATTGTCAAATATTCCTTCAATTTAACTCCAACATTATTCATCCTTATAACGAACTGGAGGACATCATTAAATTGATTAATGGGTAGAAATTTTTGTAGATCATTTAACTTGGAGAGACTCTAAAGTATTAGTAAATTAAGCTAAAAAGATCTCATACTAAGCACGAAGATTGTTTTTATACCTTGTATCATATGGATCTAATGAGTTGAATGAACTCATGGTTCATCTATAAAAATTGTAGATGAATGGATTCATAAATAGGTTTAATTTACTTTTGGGTGTAAATTTTTTCTTCTATAAGAAGGAAGATGGTATTCTTGGGCTATGCATTGATTATTGAAAGCTGAATATGGTGACAATGAAGAATCAATATCTGTTTCCCGAAGTCAATGATATTTTTAATTATATATAGGGTTCCCAATGGTTCTTCAAGATTTATATTTTATTAGGAAATAAAAAATAGTGAGTAAGAGGGGAGGCCATTTGGAAGAATGTGTTTTAGAGAATGTATGCACTATATGAGTACTGGGTGATGTTGTTTGGGATGACGAATGCACAAACATTGTTCATGGCCCTCATGAACATGATATTCCAACAAAAAATATACTCATTAATCATAGTGTTCATAAATTTTATCTTTATATGCAATTTTACACCATAGAAACATGATATGAACCTATAGATAGTCCTGAGTATGCTTCGAGAACAAAGGCTTTATGCCAAGATTCCAAAGTTCGACTTTTGAATTCAAGAGGTAATGTTCCTAATAAATGTGGTGTTTGAGAAAAATATATATATAATCAGATAATTTTTAGGCATTAATGTCTTAGATATGTCCCTGGAAGGTATTTTTGATTATAAGATTTTTGGTTTTAGTAGTATATTAACTACAGTTTTTCTAGGACTTCTCCCAAATATTAACACCATATATAGAAATAAAAATTAATGGAGTAATATTCTAGTGTTTGGACCAATGTGAAGAGGTTTTACAAGAGCTAAATAGAAGGTTGATGATAGCTCTAATACAAAAAATTCCCAGAGACTGGGATTGGTTTTTTAGTTCATTGTGATGTAGAAGGTTTTGGTCTAAAAGTAGGGATGATGAAAAAAAGAGCAGGTAGTATATTACGAGTCTCATAATATATGAACCCATGAGAAAAATACCCTACAAAGAACAAAAATTCAGAAGTTTTTGTCGATTATATTGACAATTGGATAAAATACCCATCTAGGGAATTATTGTTTACACGAACCACAAGAGTCTTTGATATATCTTCACATTTTGGGACTTAAACCTGAGATATAGATTCTAGGTTGATTATCAATATATTTTCAATTTAGATATGTTATATTCACCTGGTATGACTAATATAATGATAGATTGTATTAGATATAATACACAATCTAAGTAGGAACATGGAAGGAGGTCCTTAGAGAAGCAGTGATGCATAATGAGATTATTGACTGAATGGAGGATGGATGCCTCAGAGAACAAGGGTATTATTAATATGGATCACTTGGTAGTCACATCTTCACCTATGGACTAGGTAAAGGATGATTTTTTTATTCATAGAGTGTGTTGTATTGAGAGAACAACAAGTTTGGTGTGACTCAATATTAGGATGGTCGATGGATAATGAAGATGCACTATTTGTATATGGGAGAGTAGAAATACCTCCCTCCATTAGGGGAAAGATGACGAGGGTCTAGCATACCTCTAAATGGGTAGTAAATTCCCATTCGACCATTATGTATCATGAATTCAAGAGGCAGTTCTTGTGAAAAGGGATGAAAAGTGACATTGTTGGTTTTATCTCCTAATTCCTTACCTATCAGAGGGTGGAGGCCAAGGAATAGTGGCCCAGTGGGTTGTTTTAGACACTCCTAATAACTATGTACATGTGGGTTGACATCTTGATGAAATTTGTGATAGGGATACTAAGGACCCCAAGGATTTGTGATGCAGTCTAGGTGATTTTTGATTAGATAATGACATCTAATAACTTCTTACTGATCAGAGATACTCACTCAATTGATAAGATGTGAATGATCCATGTTCATGAAATTATATAGTTTTATTGAGTTCCCTTGATCATTTTTTCATATTGAAACTCACATTTTTCATCACAATTTTCACATGTCTTTTAGAAATCCATAATATCTTGGATAATATTGAGTATGGTGTACCATGCTCAGACCAAAGGACATTCTAATTGAACTATATTCATATTTAAGGATATGCATAAAGCTTGTGTTCTAGACTTATATGGAGCACGATATGATCAATTAGTATTAATTGAGTTCACATATTATAATAGTTACTAGGATTTTATTCAAATGAAACCTTATAAAAATCTTTATGGGAGGTTGTGTCACTCACTACTTTGTTGGAATGAGGTGGTGATGTAACAGTTATTGGCCCCATTATGGTTCAGGAAACCTCCAAGATATTTACAACGATATAGTTTAGGTTGATAACTAACTAGAGTAGAAAAATATCTTATGAAAACTATTAGAGAGGAACATTTGTGCTCACAATGAATGATTAGGTTTTCTTAAGAGTGAATCCTCGGTTGGGGAATAAATGTATAGGGATACACAACAATATAAAACCATGTTTTTTTGGAATATTTGAGATCATCAAGAATATAGGGAAACGAGTATATCAGCTAGACATCCCTTTAACTATCAAGGTATAAAAGATGTGTTTTATCCATAACAACTTCTAAGGTGCACACACGACAATGCACATGTTGTTTATTCTGATGAAGTTGAGTTGGAGATAGATGAATCTTTTAAGGAGAGTCTATTTCAGATCACAAATAGAAGCAAGAAGGCATTAAAAGGAAAGACTATGACACTAGTATAGATTTTATGGTAGCATGGAATGATCTAAGTGGACAGGTAGGGGTTCAAGTCTGATATTTGAGATCAGTGGATTGAGTTGTTCAAAAAATATTAATAGAGGTACTTCTCAGGGATTGGAAGTTTATATAGGGGAGAATTGTAATATCTAAAAATTTTATACATAATATAAACAATATTTTCTAATAATTTATAAGTATTTTCCGTGAAAATGTAGTTTTTAAATAAAAATCACATAAGAAATGTTTTACAGGGCATTTCATAATGGTAAAACACCAGTTACCACCATGGAATATTCTATGGAATATTTTATGAGATAGGTGTTGAGATATCATGGGATTTGGATACCCATAGAGGCTTGATGAAAATGGAATAAAAAAATTAAATATATTATTTTACAAGTGTGATTTTTTTTAAAAAAATGAATATCTTCCAAACAATTCACTTTATAAGAAATTTGTGACCATATTTAGCTATGGGACGATGAGTTTACCGTAGGTGCGAAATAAGATTTTTGTGCATCAGGTGTTTGGTTAGATCGTATGAGGGGATAAATTATTTAATATTTTATTAAATATTATAAAAAATAATATAATATCATTCAAATGGAAAATCATATGAGAAATCAGAGACACCTATTAGGTCTGAGGTGAGGGGTTTACTTGAGGAACTTTATATGATTCGTGTATGTCGAGCATTTGGTCTGGCCACATGTGAGGATAAATTATTTAATATTTTTATTATATTTTTTTTCAAAAAAAATTAACATCACCAAAATGGTGGATCATATAAGAATTATGAGACCACTGTTAAGTCTAGGATGTGGGTTTTATTCTAGGTGGGTCAAAAATTTTATGTGTTGGGTGTTTAGTAACATATCATGGGATAATTAAATATTAAATATTATTGATATTATTATTCAAAATTTAATATATTAATTTCATATTTTATTAAATTTATTCTTCATCAAATCCTTTTTCCATAATTATCACACATGTTTAAATTCAAAAGATTTGGTTTCAAACTATTTTGACCTATTTCAACATTCAATGCATTAGTGGGGTGAATTAAAAAAATCTTCCATAAAATTTCAACTGTACTGGAAACTTAAATTGGGGTATTAATTGTTTAGTTTTTAATTGCGAGACGTATATGAATTTTTGTTCTTATACATTATTGACTCTAATTAATGGTGGATTTGGTGGTGTTTAAGTAACCCATATCTTCCTTGGGTGAGATCAAGCGTCCTTTATTTTAGGTGGTTGGATTCCTTCTTCCCTAATGATGCTTCATGTTCCAGGTGACAAGTGAGTTCATAATTTTTTTAATTTATTTTAATTAAATTATTATATTAATTCAATTTTTCTAATAATTATAAAAAATGGTTTAATTTAAATATAAATAAACAAACCTAATTTATATTGTAATTATTCACAAGAAATTATCAAATGATGAATTTTATGTTATGATAAGATTTTCACATCGAATGTTTAAGGATAATTTATCAAAATTATCAAGATATAATCATTTTTAATTATTGAAGGATAATTATTTAATAAATTATGAAAATATGTTTGTGTATGATTATAAAATGATAATTACTCGATATTATTGGAAAATAATAATGTTGAATTATCAAAGGATATTATTCATGAATTATCAAATGATATTTTCATTGAATTATCATAATATAATTGTATGAAATTATCAATGGTAATTGCAAGAAATTATCAAGGAATAATTTATTGAAATTGGAAAATGATAATTATGGGATTATTAAAGTATAGTTATTAATATTATCAACTGATTATTATAATATTATCAACGAATAATTATTAAAATTATAAAAATATAATGGTGAATTATCAAGTAATAATTATTAAATTTATTAAATGATAATTGTGATATTATAAAAATATAATTATTAAATTTATCAAATTATAGTTCCGAGACTATCAATGGATAATTTGTTAAATAAAACTTTTCAAAGGATAATCACATGGATTTATCGACAAATAATTTATAGAATTGATAGATGATAATTAATTTTAATTTTCAAATAATAATTATTAAAATTATCCAATGATAATTATGAGTTTATAAAAAGATAGTTTATTAAAATTTGGAAAAATATAATTATAAAGGATAGTTTATAATAAATTATTAAGAGATAATTTATAAAAAAATCAAGAAATAATTATAAATGGATAATTTTTGATAAACATGCAGAAAAATGAATGAATGGAATACATGATAAGTAATTAAAAGTAGATCCAAAAAGTGGAAATCATGTCCAGAGTAATATGGTAGATAAATAAATAAATGAGGTATAATATTTTCATCTAGTTTTTATCCTATCCCACCCCCATATTTACTCTCCTCATATCTACTATCCACCATTGATCCCTTTACCTTCCCTAGATCTCATTAAATCTATAAGCACACCGAAATTGTCCTGTGTTAACCAAGACACAACACACTACAACTATACCTATTTCTTCCCCATACTGGAATGGTATTCTTAAATTTTAAAAGGAATCATAATATATCCCAATGTTGTTGGAATGATACTGAAAATTCATAAGGAATCAAATGATGGTAACCTACTTGGAATCCCCAAGGCATCAAGCAATACTCAGAATCCACAAGACATCTGATAATACATGGAATAAAAATGGAATCATGTATCACCTAACTATTAGTCATACACGAGGAGTCAAGTAGTGGAAAGTTCACTTGGAAAACAAGATTTATTATTGTCATCATTATAAATAATGTATAGTCCCCCTCTATGGGACAACTAGACCCTAATAGTCATCTATCACATGAAGAAAGAAAAAACACCCATGAAAAAATAATACAAAATAGGGATGATCATGATAATACAATATGACATCACGGGGAATTTATTATAGAAATAAAAAATCTTGTGAGATAGTCAAACATGAAAGGGAGATACTTGTAAGATCACGTCTTTTTTAGGTACACCTCTCTCCTAGTTTTTTGATAAAATTATTTCAGTTTAGTTTTTCGTCATCCTAAAACCTTGGTGGTAATGTTTCATTTTGTATGTCTATTTATATGAATAAAAACATACATGGGATGCAAGGAAGATTGATAAAAATGGGGAGGATCCACACAGAGATCCTTTATTGGGTAAAATGACTTAAAGTCTAGAGATGCAAGTTTATTTTAGTTAATGGAGTTCGGGTATAAATTGGTTATGTGTTACCAAGGGTCCTTGGTAAGTTGGTAATACTTGAAGGAGATTCAATATTTTATAAAGAAAATGGGCTGAAAACTAGCTTTAAGGCATTTACATGTCATGTAAATGGGTTACATGATGCGTAAATTCCACCAAAAACTTATTGTAAAGTGATACATGACATGAAATGAATACACACTATGAATAAATTACACATCATGTAATGGTCAAGAAAATTAAATATGATATCAAGGAAATATATTTTTTAGTGTATCCCTCTATAATGAAATACATGATGTTTAAATGAGTTACATGCCATTTTTTTCTAAGCATCAATTTTCAATGTTCTGTTCAGATTATTTGTTATTTATTCACTTATGCATCATTCTCCTATCAATCCTAGGCGAGTTTCCTAGAGATTTTAGAAGACTTTCCTCCATTTTGAATATTCCTTTTGAGAAATCGATCCCTAGTAAGTAATTTTGATTAGGTTTTCCCATATTTACCATTATTCTTCGATCATTATGGTGTAAATATTCAACCAAAAACATTAATGGTTTTGATCTTGATCAGTATTGATTGAGGTTCTCCTTTAGATATTATAAACCATCAACTTTGTGTTTTTTTGTCGTTGGAAGTGTTCTATATTTTCCAGTTAAAGGTTTGGGGTCTAAATGTTAACCCAATGGTATGAATTTCAATTGTCATGTGGATGAAATGTTTTTGATTGTGATAATGAATGTGTACAATAATTAATTAATCTAATTGAACGATGATAATACTATGATGGATTCTTCAATGAATCCCTTTAGATTTAATTGATGAAGTGACCTAGATTTTGGATGCCTGTTGAGTGAGTGAACCTTTCGAAATAATGAATTGGACATCGAGTACTTATTATTTTTAGCATGACATGTGATTTAGGTGATTATTATTATAGATTCATCTAAAAAATGGATTATTTGATTAAATAAAATAAATGGGTAAATTTAAAAGAAAATTGGTATTTAGAATAATTAACCCTTTAGTCTTATAAAGCTTATATATCAGGTTTTGACCCCGACACATGATGTAATGCTTATATACTGGGATCTAAACCTAACAAATACTTTAATGTTTATATATCAGGATCTAACCCTGACATATTTTGTAATTCTAAAATAGTTGGTCTCGACCTTGGAACATGTTGTAATTCATATTTACCAAGCTATTCCCTAACACAAGCTATGATTTTTATAGAGTAGGTTTTTCCTAATGATTCATTATACCAAGGGTATATGGTTTTGTTTTTAATAGTTTCAAGACATGCTCAGAGACATTATGGAATGGATCCAAGGATGGTTATGTTTTTCCATGGTTATATGGGCATGATTGGCAAGGTTTTGAGACATTCTCAGAGATATTACAACATGGTTCCAAAGAAGGTTGATGTGGTATTAAATTTATTTTTTAATTAATTAATACATTTTTAATTTCATTATTTCAAATAGTTATTATCAGATTGGTTATGTTTTGACATGGTGGTTCCAACCTACTAAGTTATACTCACACCCTATTTTTTAAAGCCATTTGGTACTTAATAACATGGATGCAGGATTGGTCGGAAAAAAATGACATTAATTTTTATTTTTTTCTTGCTGGATATGATGGAGTTTGGAGATGGTACAAACATGGGGAATGAGACAAGGGTATTTTGATTTTTCTATTCTTTAATGTTTATTCCTTCTAGAATTACATCTGGTTACTTTCTATAACATCATTAAATTATTCAAATATTATTTATTGATTTATTTAGTTGATTTATTGTTGGTTTTCTATTATATTTTACTATTTCAATTTTTTCTTATACTATGATATTTATAGTTATATTATTTATTTCTTTACGACATTGTAAAATCGATAACTAGGGGGTATATTCTCCCCACTATACTTGTCACTCCTTCACTTCTAGTCAAAAACCTTTAGCGTATGGGGAGGCATCTTGAGATCCTGTAACCAACCCTTTTCATTCATATGAGAGAGTGCTAGTTTAGGGTCCTTAAATTTTGGTATTAGAGCACACCATGTATCTATTTTTGTTTATTTACTATTTGGGAAAGGTGTAAAGAAATATAGGATTTTTGAGGACTTGGTAAGAATATTGTGCATGTAAGTACCAAACCCATACATGTGGAAGAATCCAAATGACCAGAGATGGGACTATTGTTTATGATGTTCTATTATGACAATAGATTTTATTTCACCTTGGGTGATACACATGTTGTGGGATGTTATTATTGTTTTATATTTATACTTATGGTATGGTACAACATGAGATGTGTATGCATGCGTCATTATAGGCACATAGAGATATCTTATGATTTTCATTATTTATGATAGGGACATTTTTATTGAATGTGATATATTTACCTATATGAATTGTGTATTAAGAAACCAATTATATCTGATAAATTAAGTAAATGAATTGATATGTCATTTTAAATCACTTTTTAATCCATTTTTAGGGAGACAATGAGATTTGGTTTGATTATGTTTTCATCTATTATAGATGATCATGCAGTTACCCAATGCTCTAAGGTTTAAATTTTTATCATATAGAAAATTCATCCTCATTATCATTGAATTGATATTTAGGAGAGTGGAAATCAATATAATCCTAATACAGCTGAGCCAGATCATATTATATTTCTTAAGGATAAGATTAATGTTCATATTCTTGACATATTACTAAGGGTCATGTGATCCATAGAAAGGGAATATGTTCACACCATGACTTTGATTTCTGAGATATCGAGAGAGTTTTATATATAGAATCCACCTATATTCCCTAGGGAGGGAGGCCCCCAGGTAGCTATGATCTAGATCGAGTTAGTCCAGATAATATTTAAGCACCTCAAGATGCACAATGATAGGAGGGTAAAGGTTGCCATATATATGATTCATGGACCATCCAAATGTTGGTGGGACATTCTAAAGTAATTTGGAAATAAATAGGATTTATTATGGAAGGACTATGAGATTATTTTCCTAGGAAATATCTATCTAGAGAAGTTGATGCATGATATGGATCATGAGTTTATGCATATGACATAGTATAGAATGTTAGTGTTGGAATAAGATGGATGTTTCATCGACATGCATTGATTTTCACCATCCTAGTATGCTGATGATATCTCCGGGGTGATATGATTTAAAGATTGTATTTTTTATGAGATTATATCATAGGTAAACATATTTTATTTGATCAGTTTTGAGGATATGATTAACATGGGACTCATGAAGGAAGGTAATATGAGAGAGGCCCTAAGTAGGATCCATGATGTATCTATAGGGAAAACTAGGACCTCTTATTTGGGAAGAAAGAAGAACCTCTATGATAGTTTTTACAATTCTAGTAGTGGGTAGATCAACTGGGGAAGTGGGAATCCATATCATAACCATGTTATGTTGTAGTGCTATCAGTGTTTCATATTTGGTCACAAGTGCCAACTCTATCCTTACCCCACAGATGAGTGTCATGTATGTGGCAGCTGTAGTTCCACTGGCCATTTAGGCTAAGGTATAGGGTGTGGTACCCCATTGAAAGAGAATTAGTACTAGGAAAGGTAGATATCTCAAGGTATTCATACTAGAGCCTTGTTCTAAGAGGCATGTTTTATGCATGTTATGCAGACTACTCCAACTATTGTGGATGCATTAACTTCTACCATTAGAGTTAAAATTATTATATTATCTATCTTATATTGAATTTGGATTGATATTAATGTATTATATTATATTTTATATGATATTTTTGAAAAACATTGGTCTTATTTGTGGTAATCATGGATGGTTCTTTCACCATTGATACACTTCTAGGAGTGCGGTTAGAGAATATCAAAAATTGACTGGTTTGTTCTATAGGGGTTGATAGATACCATTTCTTTTGGAAACTATTTTTGAAGTAAGTTATAGGTCTTGATTTGATTATTGGTATGTATTGGTAAGTCCCATACTAGGCTCATATAGACTATTATCAGAGGAGAGTTACCTTTTTATCTCTAGAAGGAGGCATATATTCTCACCAAGGTGAGTGGGGTCTTTACGCTTGTATTGTAGGACCGATTTAGTGAATATTGAAGTTTCTCATGGCTCAGATAGTCATTCATGATCTATATAATGGTCTAATGGTCTAATTTTATTTTACTCTAGTGTTATATTTTTTGGAAGACATTATTTCCGACGAGTTCTATGGATTACCACCTGAGCGAGAGACCGTGTTCATAATCGAGTTGATGTCGGGATAAGTTCTAGTTTCTATACCACCTTATATAATAGGACTAGCTTAACTTTAAGAGTTTATTTCTCAGTCAGATAATTTTTAAATAAATGGTTTCACATGGCCTAGTTCATCTCCTTAGGTTTCTCAAGTTCTCTTTTCCAAGAAGGATAAAGAGACATTACATTTGTGTTTTCATTATCAGAGATTGAACCAGATGTTGGTTAGAACCAGTAACACCTTCCATGCATTGAAGATATATTTTATTATATGAGAGGTACTATGATCTTATCCAATATTGATTTTAGATCATCATACCATTAGTTAAGGGTGAGGTAAATAGACACACCTTAGACAATTTTTAGGATATGTTATGGCTTGTATAAATTTTTAGTGAATCCATTTTGGTAGACAAATGCACTAGTGGTACTCAAGGTCTTGATGAATAGGATATGAAGTAACCTCGATTTATGTTTTTTTACATCCTATTACCTTGATCGAGTAAGTTTTCTACCTTTTCTGAATCCAATTTTGATTAAAAATCCTTAAAAGTAGTTTTCTGGGGTTTACTGCAGGTTTCAGGAAATGTACCTAAAGTACACACAGTGTAATTTGGGATATATTCATGTCGTGAAGAGGGGGTCTTTCTATGAGATAGTACACATCGTGTACCTAAGTTACACGTCACTTAGTGTTTAATTATTATTTTTTTCAACCTAAGGTGATGAGTTTTTCAGTGTACTTATCGAACGTGGCCTTCAAGTTATGACCCGGGGGAACACATCATGAGCCAGACTATGCCCAGCTTAAGGTCACATGTTAGGTAGTTTTGTTCAATATATTATTTTTATAACTCCTTGATCTTGACACTACAATCTCCCTAGGTAATTTTCAGAGGCACTCCTTCTTTAGGATCAATCCGATCATATTTGGATCTTCGTTGCATCTGCGATACTTCCTTCTGAGTAAGTATTCTATTAGATCTACTTCTCCTCTCCTCTTAGTTCTAAGATCTATTCCTGTTATGGGTAGATCTAGTTTTTTTTTCAAATATGTTGAGAGATTAATTTTTTTGTTGATAGGAGAAGGTATCTAAGGCTGTTTATTTGAATAATCAATCCAGTTTTGTGATATTTCTTCATCCTTTGTGGGTTTTCGTAAAAAACCTTCAAGGTAGGAAGATTCAATCTCGACTCCTATTAATAGAACTGATTGGCATGATTTCAAATTGAATGTATTATGCAGAATTTATTGTGACCTGTTTTTTGAACACTTTTTAGAAACCTTCTTGAGGGATGGTTTATGAAATCTAGAAAATTGGGGATTTTGAATGAGTGAATTGGTTCTTTGTTTTAAAATATGGATTTTAAAATGGGGATTTTTTGGACTATTGGCACATGAATTGGATTAGATGTTTTCAATAAAAGGGACAATTTTATTCAAATGAAATGTTGCTTTGAAATTTTTTGTGCTTTGGTTTTCAATAAAAGTTCAGTTTTATTGAAGTGGTTTGTTTTGGTAATGGAAATATTTGGCATACATGGTGTTAGTGTGAGTTCATGCTTAACGAGCCCTGAATAAAGGATGAGAACCATTGGGGTACAAGTTACATGACCCTGGATTAGGGGAAGGAGTCAGTGGGACACAAAGTGATTGTACAAGAGACCTCTCATGAGTATGTTACTATAAAATGAAGCATGCATGTGTTGGTGTGTTTTGAACTATGGAATGGGTATTCCAAAATAATAATCAGAATTTTTTCATAATCCTTGATTAGTTATATTATGGAAAATAACTTGATGAAAATTGGTTTCATTTAATTTTTTTTCACTTGGTTATAATTGGTTTTTGAACTTTTTTATATTATGTTATAAACTATTTTGGTAAATTGTTTTATATAAACTATTTTATATAATGTGCTAACTGTTCAATCTGTAGCACCCCAAAAATTTATGGTATGTTTATTTTAATACACTATATTCATTAGATAACCTATATTTCATGAATCACTGAGACTCTATGGAACAAAACTTGGTTATTTATATGAGATAGTCATAACCTAGCCATTAAACTTAAATTTTCCAGTTTTGTGATTTGAATTTTGAAAATCTGACATATACGGTTGTGTTCAAGATGATATTTAAAGTCTGATAGAATTAACTTAATTTTCAGTGAATATTAACATACCCTTATGATTAGTAACTCACCCTTATGAATATTAATATGAATCTTATGAATGGTATCCATACCCTTGAATGTATAAATAAATTTAGGAAACTTAAAAATGAAGATGAATATTTTAAGTGTTTTTACTTTTCGATTAAATAATGGTTTTAATTAAAAATTAAATTTTTCATATTTCGATTTTTTTTAAAAAATGGAGTTCATTTTTGGATTCGACACATTGAAAAATGGTTAGGTTGAATTTTTTATATTTTTCTGAAATACTTGAATTTTTGGTGAATAGTAAAATACATAAATTTATTGTATAAATACAATATAAATTAAATTAACTATTCCTATATTCATGAGTGATGTAAGAACCCAAATCTAGAACTAATATTCTCTTATTACTATTCTAGGTTAAGTAGTAATCAATATTTATTGTCTTGAGAAGAAATAATAAATTAATGATTATAATATTAAGAAAACTCTCCTCCCCTCCACTATATAAAACACCCCTCACTCCCTCTTCCTCCCACACCACTCATGCTTCAAGCCTTGCCTTCATTATGATAAAATATCTCCCTATTCTCCTCCCCCACGTATGAGACCTTCTTGTCTTACCAAATGATCAAAAACAAAGGCCTTAAGAAGATTATCAAGGTGAAGTACTCAAGAGGTGAACCTCTATTCCTTTTTCTTTCAATTTCTTTTACAAAGTTTCATTATTTTGTTCTTTATTCTCACCTCACCTCATCAAAATTCCATGATAATTATATTACCAAATATTTATTGTATTTTCCTTATGATAATGGAATATTTCATCCTAATATCTCTTTTTCCCTACCGTTTGTACTATAAATGCAAACACTGTATGAGATGTGTTAATTTATCACACTCAAGGAAGAAGAGTTTTCAATTTGCATTAAAATCTTCAATACTGGTCATGAAACCTTTTAAATGGTTCAAATAGATCATAATATATGTATTTTATCTTGTTCAATGTTATTTAATCCTTACACACTCATAATATGGTATAATAATGCAAAACAAGTACATTGTGTACAAAACCGCCAAACCAAATCCAAGCATTTATCATTAACTCATCGAATGAGTCATCCAAAAGGTATATAACCATCATCATTATAAGATCATTTATATCTCTTTAATTTAAATAATAATATATATTAATAATTCTGGATGTTTAACCACATTTCAAATGAACTTCCATTGATGAATACAAGTAAACAGATCATGAAAACCAAGGAAGAAAATGCTTCCAAAGCAATAAAATTAAATCTCTTAAACCCATAAAAAAAAGACATTAATGAACCTGATAATTTTATAGTAAATCAATCAAATGTATAGGAGGCTCTAGAATTATTAATTAATGAAGCTAAATTTTATTATTTAGGTCATTAAAAAAAATTAAGAACACACTCATGCAATAGGTAAGGGGTTTCTCATCTCACTTTCATTTCTATGAGATTTCTATTATTCGCCACTTATTTATTTTGTCTAGTGTATTGTGTGATTCATTTTGATATATATTATCATGATTATCTAAATATTCCTAGTATTTTGTGATTAATTTGGTGGTTATTAGTTTTTTTTCATACGACTCGATTGATTACATTGTGGTAAGGGACTTTGTCTCAATTTTCCCTATCATTGTGACTTCCTTTGTATTGTTCACCTAATAATTATTATGTGGTGTACCTAGTGCCCATTTGAGATCACTTTTAATTTGAAATTATATTTTTATTAAATATACATATTCTTATATCCTTGATATGATTATTGTCTAAGTCGTATACCATTTTACATATGGTGTTTATTTTGAATGTTGTTTTAACTGTAGAAATATTGATGAATCCATATCCTCTACTCTATACAGATATTGAAAAAAAATATTTCTCTTGTATTAAATAAATATATAAAGAATGATTTTAACTTGAAAAGGAGGGTGGGGACTTCTATAGCCCCTCGATTCATCGACATGTCTCATGAGACAAATTAGTTGGCAACAAACCCATCGAGTTGGTTTCCAAAAAGCAGACATGTTTCTACCCACAGAACTAAAACGTTTAACGGTATTATGGTATCATGTTCCAGATACATGGAATCCAATTAATAATAATTCTCTTTATTCATTATCAGTTATTACTATCTATGAGGTTTTCACTATGACAAAATCTATGGATGTAGTTTCATTCTCAATTTGTTAATGGCATGAGTTTTTCATTTATTTACTATAACATATCGATTAAGTCAAATTGTTTATGACTCAGATACTATTGAATTCATGATTCTGCTATTTTTAACCCTTACTGAGTATTTGAGTTCACCCCTTTCTTTTTTTCACCTTCAACGGTTTATGAAGAGGAGATCATTTATTGAGTTTTAGTGGATGCAGTTTTTATTTTTTGTTATGTATTGTATTTTATATCCATTTCAAATGTAATTTGAGTTAAATCTATGTATATAGTTTTTTCAAGACTACTAAACTGATATTTCCTTCATAATTTTATTCCTTCTAACCATGCCAATGTAACAAGTAATGCACTAGCTCCAGTCTAGATGGGTTGGGGTGTTACTGTTGGTATTAGAGGAAGTTTAGTAGAATATATGGAAACTAGATTAGAAAATATAGATTAGGGAACAAATCCCTAAGGTGTTATTTGAGGATAAATATATAATAAAGTCTTTATATTTTGGTAAGAAACAGATTATGTTGATATTTCTAGCAAATAAATCCCTGTCTGGATACAAACAGGTAGAGGTGGCTCTAACATAGATGTACCTAGGAGTGAAAACTCTAACAAGGAGTTTCAGGCTTGACCTGGGGTATCTTGGTACAAGAAAATAGGCCTTGCTTCACTCTTGGTATTGAAACTCTCAGAGGATATTATTAGAATCATTCACATTTTCTTTACAATCCATTATGAAATAGTTTAATGTAAATTTTTTCCCTGATAAACCATGTTTATGAGATTACCTATGCATAGAATTTCAATTAATGTTAAGTGATTTTATATTTTAGATTCATAAAATAATATAGTTTATACCATTATTTAGAAATAGAACCTAATAGAATAGGGGGATTCAATACTCATGCACAATTTAGGGATTTCCCCACTGAGAAAGTCAACACAATCAATGTTAGAGAAAATCAGATTATGACCATATTGAGACAACTTACTCTGGTCATGATGAATAACCATGATACACCTATGTTGGATCATTTCATGTGGTAGAAGCCTCCATATTTTAGTGGGACTACTAATTTGATGGTAGGTGAGAAGTTGATCAAGTCCCTTGAAAAGATATTCATGGCATTAAGATGCAATGAAAATGAGAAGGTAGAGCTTGAAGTATATTGTCTCAAGGGTTATGTGGATCAATGTTAGTCTTTGATCCAGAATACCATGGAAGAAGAAGAAATAGAAGATATGGAATAGAGGACTTTTAAGGAAATATTCTTCAAAAAATATTTCTCTTGTGAGAAACAAACTGAAATGTAGAGGAAATTCCTTGGATTAAGACAAAGGGAAGAAGACAATGTTGTAGAGTATGAGGATACCTTCACAAGGCTATATAGTTATGCCATATATTACATACGTGAATTAAAAGACAAGATAAATAATTTCTTTTAAGGTCTTAAGCCAAGTATTTGAAGGTAACTAGCTTCTCAAACATTTTCATCATATTATGAAATTGTATCAAGTGTAATCAAAACAGAGAAGTAATTTTCTAAATCAAAATTTTTCAAGGGAAACCAAGATAAGAAGAAGTACTCTGATAACCAAGGAAAATGTGAAGCACTAAATAAGAACAAGGGAATGAAGTAATTCCCATTATGCAAGATCTGTGGAAAGAATCATCTCAGGAAATGCTTTAAAGGCATGAGAGTCTGCTATAAGTATGGAGAAAAGGGTTATCGATCTAATGAATGAAAGGGGGAGAAAAAAGTTGATGATATTCGATGCTACAATTGTAGAGAGTTGGGACATAATGAAAATGATTGTCCTAAGTGCCAAGGAAATTTGTCTCTGAAAATTCCATGAGAGAAAGGGAAATCTTTTACAATTACAACCGTGAAGGTTGAAGTTCCTAATGATAGGGTGGAAGGTACTTTAATTATTTCCTCAAACTTATCCAACAACTTATTTGATTCTAGATCATCACATTCATTTATATCTTCCTAGTTTTCCATGACAATTAGACATGTCCAATTTGGATTAATAAAGGAGTTGTCCGTCACAACTCCTAGGGGATGTATCATTGCAACAAAGGCATGTCAATTAGTCCCCCTCAAGAAACAAAAATGTGCTTTAGTTGCTTACCTTATCATCAAAAAAATAATTGAATTTTATATAATTCTTGGTATGAATTGGCTGTCAAATTATGGTGTGAAGATTTATTGTAAGAAAAAGGAAGTTACACTTTTTGAAAATGGTGTAGAATCCCTTATCTTTAGAGAAGAAACCTCTCCATCCGATTCTTATCTAGATCCACCCCGATATCTCTACCGAATGTAATTATTAGAGAGGAATATAACCCAATATCTATAGGTGAGGAAAGAAATATTCAAATTAAAGATATGCATATAGTGTAAGAATACATTGACGTATTTCTAGAGGATTTACCTAGACATCCTCCAGAGCAAGAAGTTGAGTTCTATATTGATTTAATTCCTGGTGCAAGACCTATATCAAAGACTCCCTATATAATGGACACTGTGTAGTTAGTAGAGTTAAAGAAACAACTAGAGGAATTGAGTGAAAAAGGATTTATTCGACCTAGTGTTTCTCCATGGGGAGACCCTATCCTCTTTGTTGAGAAGAAATATGGATCCATGATGCTATGCATTGATTACAGGGAAATCAATGATATTTTAATAAAGAATAAGTATCCTCTATAAAAAATTGATGATTTATTTGATCAAATTTATGGAGCACAATACTTTTCAAAGATTTACCTTTGATCTGGATATCATCAGCTACATGTGAGGAAGGAAGATATTCTAAAGACAGTGTTTTGAACCGGGTAAGGGCATTACAAGTTTACAGTGATGCCTTTTGGAGTCACTAATGCACAATTTGTTTTCATGTATTTAATGAATAGAGTTTTCAAGGAATATATTGATAACCTTTTTTTGGTATTCATCAATGAAATTATAGTATACTCCAAAAGCTATGAAGACTATGAGAATAACTTACAGATTATTCTGAAAACTCTCAGAAGAAATGATTTGTATGGGATGTTTAGCAAGTGCAAATTCTGGCTTCAATCAGTTTATTTTCTAGGCTACATTTTCTATAAGGATGGAATTCTATTTGATCCTATGGAGACAAAGGAAATCCAAGAATGGCCTAATATGAAAATAAAATTTAGGTACGCAATTTTATTGGATTAGCAGGTTACTATCAGCATTTTGTTCAGAATTTTGCCTGACTGGATAACCCACTAACCAAGATCACACGTAAATGAATTAAGTTTGTGTGGATGAAAGAATGTACAGAATTATTTGAATAATTGAAAATAATATTGGTTAATAATCAAATTTTGACTCTTCCATCTGGAAGTGATGGATTTGTAATATACAGTGATTCATCAAAGAATGGGCTGGGTTGTATCCTTATGCAAAATGATAAAGTTATTGATTATGAATCAAGGCATTTGAAAACTCATGAGAAAAATTATCCAACTCATGATCTTGAGTTAGTAGCTGTAATATTTACTATGAAAATATGGAGACATTATCTTTACGTTGAAAAATGTGAGATATACACAAATCAAAAGAGTTTGAAATACATTTTAACACAAAAAGAACTCAACATGAGGCAAAAAAGATGGCTCAAGTTTCTTAAATATTATGATTTTTCAGTACACTACCACCTAGGAAAGGCAAATAAGGTGGGAGATTCATTAAGTAGGAAAGATTACGGACTCTTGACCAAAATGAGGATTGAAAGAGATCCTATATTTATGGATCTACGGAATATGGATATGGGAATTGTTAAGGAAAGAGAAACATCTTTACTCTTTAAAATGATTGCTAAACCATATTTACTAGAGAAGATAAAAATCTCTCAATCTAATGATGAAAATATGCACATGAAAATTAATGCTATCAAGGATTGGATATTGGAATTATTTGTGTATGATAAAGGAGTTCTAAAATTTCAGAAAAGGTTATGTGTTCCATCAGTACATGAGCTAAAAAGGGAATTATTAGATGATTCTCATAGATTGAATTTATCTATACACATGGGTAGCACAAAAATGTATAGAGATCTGAAGGAATATTTTTGGTGGGATAATATGAAGTGAGAGATTACTGACTATGTGTCAAGGTTCCTAGTTTGTCAACAAGTGAAGGCATAGAGTAAACATCCTAGAGGGGTGATGCAACCTCTACCTATTCCTATATAGCAGTGGGATGAAATTACGATGGA
The DNA here is from genome assembly GCA_963277665.1 of Viscum album. Taxonomy (NCBI): domain Eukaryota; kingdom Viridiplantae; phylum Streptophyta; class Magnoliopsida; order Santalales; family Viscaceae; genus Viscum; species Viscum album. The sequence continues at coordinate 34,226,093 of OY728157.1, read as the reverse complement.
TTTTGTCCCCAGACTACCGAGGACGCCTAGAAGGAATGATGTAATATTGGTAATTGTTTACCGTCTCACAAAATAGGAAAATTTCCTTGAAATAAAGGAGGATTTACCACTTGAGCATCGAGAAAGACTTTATATTAATGAATTTGTAAGATTTCATGGTGCACCTCTATCGATTGTGTCTGATTGAGACCCCCAATTTACATCAAAATTCTGGAAAAGTCTCCAGAAGGATTTGGATAATGATATTCATATGAGTACTGCTTATCACCCCCAAACTAACGGATAGTCTGAAAGGACTATTCAAGCACTGGAAGACGTGTTGAGATTATGCTCTCTTGACTTTCAATGTATTTGGGATCAATAATTTCCTTTGGTGGAATTTTCCTAAAATAATAGTTTCCATTCTAGTATTCAGATGGCTCCATATGAAGCATTATATGGAAAGAGATTTCAAAATCCAAATTTTTGGGATGAAGTTGGTGGGAGGAAACTTATAGGACCAGAACTGATTAAAGAGACCACGAAAAAGGTAAAGACAATTCAATCCCATATTAAAACATCCCAAAGTAGGTAGAATATTTATGCTGACTTCTAGAGAAAGGATTTGGAATTCCAAGTGGGAGATCATTTCTTTCTAAAATTATCTCTATGGAAGGGAGTCTTTAGGTTCGGTAAAAAAGGGAAATTGAGTCCTAGGTACATCAAACCACTTGAAATTATGGAAAGAAACAGAGCTGTAGGTTACCGTTTAGCAATGCTGCTAAGTCTCTCCAAATTTTATGATGTGTTCAATGTGTCATTGTTAAAGAATTACATGGAAGACCAAACGCATGTACTCGCCTATGAGGAAATAGAACTGGAACCTGATTTGTCATATTGTGAAGAGCCTATTGGGATTATTGACACAAGGGAGCAGGTTTTGAAAAATCGGTCAACTCGTCTAGTAAAGGTTCTTTGGAGAAACCATAATAAGGAGGAAGCAACATGGGAACCTAAGGATTTTATGAAGAATAACAACTGACATCTTTTTGAAGGGATTTATAAATGAAAAATTTCGAGGATGAAATTTCTGAAGGAGGAAATAATGTAGCACCCCAAACATTTTATGGTATGTTTCTTTTAATACACTATATTCATTAGATAACCTATATTTCATGAATCACTGATCCTCTATGGAACAAAACTTGGTTATTTATATGAGATAGTCATAACCAATCCATTAAACTTAAATTTTATAGTTATGTGTTTTAAATTTTGATAATCTAACATACACAGTTGTGTTCAGGATGGTATTTAGAGTCTGATAGAATTTACTTAATTATTTAGTGAATAGTAACTTATCCTTATGAATATTAATCTACCCTTATGAATATTAACTTACCCTTATGAATATTAATATGACTCTTATGAATGGTATCCATACCCTTGAATGTATAAATAAATTTAGGCACCATAAAAATGAAGATGAATATTTTATGTGTTTGTACTTTTTGATTAAATAATGATTTTAACTAAAAACTAAATTTATCATATTTAGGAAATTATTTTTGAAAAATGGAGTTCATTTTTGGATTCTACATGTTGAAAAATGGTTAGGGTAAATTTTTGGGATTTTTCTAAAATACTTGAATTTTTGGTGAATAGTAAAATACATTAATTTTCCTTATAAATACATTATAAATTAAATTAACTATTCCTAGCATCATGAGTGATGGAAGAACAAAAATATAGAACTCACATGCTCTTATTACTATTCTAGGTCAAGGAATACTCACTATTTCTTTTCCTAAGATGAAATAATAAATTAATGATTATAATATTAAGAAAACTCTCCTTCCCTCCACTATATAAACCACCCTCACCCCCTCTTCATCCCACAACACTCAAGATTTAATCCTTGCCTAAATTCTTCTCAAATAGATCCCTAACCTCCTCCCCCATGTCCAAGACCTTCTGGTCTCACCAAAAGTCACAAAATAAAGGCCTTAAGAAGATTCTCAATGAGGAGTAGTCAAGAGGTGAACCTCTCTTCCTTTTTCTTTCAATTTCTTTTACAAAGTTTTATTCTTTTATTCTATATTCTCAACTCACCTCATCCAAATTCCAGGATAATTATAGTACCATAAATGTAATATATTTTCATTATGATAATGTAATATTTCATCATCATATCTCTTTTTCCCTTCCTTTTATACTATAAATGTAAACACCGTATGAGATGTGTTAATTTATCACACTCAAGGAATATGGGTTTTTCAGTTTTCATTACAATATTCAAGACTGGTCATGAAAACTTTTCAATGGTTTATATATATCATAATATATTTATTTTATCTTTTTAATGTTTTTTAATCCTTACACACTCATAATATGTAATAATAATACAAAACAAGTTCATTGTGCACAAAACCACCAAGCCAAATCCAAGCGTTTATCATTAACTCATCGAATGAGTCATCCTCAAGGTATATAATCAGAATCATTATAAGATCATTTATATATATTTAATGTACCTAATAATATATATTAACAATTATATATGTTTAACCACATTTCAAATGAACTTCCATTCATGAATACAAGTAAATGGATCATGAAAACCAAGGAAGAAGATGCTTCCAAAATAATAAAATTGAATCTATTAAACCCAAAAAAAAGGAAATTAATGAACCTGATAAGGTTATAGTAAATCAAATAAATTTATAGGATGTTATGTAATTATTAATTAATTAAGCTAAATTTTATTATTCAGGTCATTAAAACAAATGAAGAACACACTCGAGCATAAGGTAAGGGGTTTCTCATCTCACTTTCATTTCCATGAGATTTCCATTGTTCACCACTAATTTATTGTGTGTGGTGTATTGTGTAATTAATTTTGATATATATTATCAAGATTATCTATATATTCATGTTATTTTTTTATTCATTTTGTTGTTATTAGTTTTTTTCATACGACTCAATTGATTACATTGTGGTAAGGGACTTTGTCTCAAATTTCCCTTTCATTGTGACTTACTTTGTATTATGCACCTAATAATTCTTAAGTGGTGTACCTAATTCCCATTTGAGACCAATTTTAATTTGAAGTTATATTTTTATTAAATATCCATATTCTCATTTCATGGATATGATTATTTTCTAAACCATATACCATTTTACATACGACGTTTATTTTGAATGTTGTTTTAACTGTGGAAATATTGATGAATCTCTATCCTCTACTCTATTCAAATATTGAAAAGGAATATTTATATTGTATTAAATAAACTTATAAAGAATTACTTGGACTTTCAGTGGTGGGTGGGGCCCTCTATATCCCCTCTATGCATCGACAAGTCTCATGAGACAAACCAGTTGGCGACAAACCCTTCGAGTTTGTTTCAAAAAATCAGACAGGTTTCTACCCATTGAACTAAACCATTTTAATATTATTATGGTATCATGTGATAGATACATGAAATACAATTAATAATAATTCTCCTTATTCATTATTAGTTATTTCTATCCATGAGGCTTTCCCTATGACAAAATCTAGGGATGCAGTTTCATTCTTAGTTTGTTAATGGTGTGAGTTTTTCATTTATTCACTATATCATATTGATTATGTCAAAAATTTTATGACTGAAATACTATTGAATTCATGCTTCCACTATTTTCAACCCTTATTGATCATTTGAGCTCACCCATTTCATTTTTTACCTTCAACAGTTTATAAAGAGGAGATTATTTATTGAGTTTCTGTGGATGCAGTTTTTAGTTTTTGTTATGTATTGTATTTTGTAACCTTTCCCAATGTAATTTGAGTTACATATATGTATCTAGTTTCTTCAAGACTATTAAACTGATCATTCCTTAAAGATTTTATTCCTTCTAACCATTCTAATGTAACATTAAATGCACCAGATCTGGTCTATAGGGGTTAGGGTGTTACACTATCCTAGTGGCACGTGTAGGGAAGTAATTGGGAAAACCTACTGAGTTTTATACTAAAAACTTCTTTGGAACTTTGATGATTTTATAGATTCTACCTTATGGGACTTGGGTAAAGGTAAAGTATAACCCTTATTTAGCACCATATTGTGATACTTTGGACTACTTGGTGATGTTGGATCATGGATCTTGTGAAGCATGGAGTCTTATTGTCATCTTAGAGTTTAGTCATTTTATTTCTACCATTGACTTTGATGTTAGTTTGTATTATGTTATAGTATACCTTGGTTGTTTGTATTAAATAGAATGATTTTAAATGTATTTCTTTATTTCATGGATCATATAGTGAGCTGTTTGTGGATGGTTCGTCAGGTTGTTTTTTTTGACATTAAAGGGTAAATTTACCCCACTTTCTTTGAAACACTTCGACATTTATTTCTAGCCTTTGGAGTCTTGGGGATGTCTCTTAAGGCATAGTAATGATTCATTATACTCTCAAGACAATGAGAATTAATGGGTCATTACAAATGGTATCAGCTTGTTTGGTCCTTTCTTAATAAGTAGTAATTATTGTTTTTGGTCTTGGAGTTGGATTTCATTATTATATATTCCATGGGATGGAGTCTTAGAAAGGAGTAGGATTGTAGAAACATTAAATGTATATCATAAAAGGGTATATCTAACCCATTTATGCTGAACTTTAATTTAACAGGAATTTGGGTACATAAGTGTTTGGAGACACTTCTAGGATTTGAAAACCTCATTTTCATGTGTTTAGCCAATGAGATGAGCATGGAATGCATTGTAGTGGAATGACTATAAGAGTGCATACATCATTTCAATTAAAAATTCATGTTGTAAAAAAGTGGTGATTTTTGAAAAATTATGAAAGTGTTTTACAAATTAATGATTTTGAAAAAGTAAATGATTATGGTATTTTGAAAATGGTTTAATTTTCAAAAAACAAGTTGAATGTTTTCAAAAATGGATAAACATGGAAAAAGGTTATTTTTGAAAAATAATGTAGTGATAGTTTATGTGATAGAATTTGAAATGATAATACATCAGTTAATAGAGAGTGATATTGATAGAGTTTGTTGATGGTTTAGAAAATGGAACCTGGTAGGCATCATCGAAACCAACCCAAAGAATCTTCAGAGAATGTGGTTTCACCTGAACCACGGGTGAACCAAGAGCTGGTTCAAAGTATTTTTATGGTTTTCAAGCTATGGATATGGGGAACTAGAGGAATGATCCAAGGCATGTTGATCATACCATCTAGTTCATGAAGTAGAATCCACCTAACTTTATGGGTGATGTTGAACCCAAAAAAGTAGAGGTGTGGCTGAGTTGGATGAATCGTATCTTCGATTTCATCGACACACCATTGGAGCTCAAAGTCAATATAGTGACTTATATACTCAAGGATCTTGAATACTAGTGGTTGGATTTAGAAGTTCATGAAACATTGGATAAATGCATTACATGGGAAGATTTTGAGGAATTGTTTAACAAACAATTCTATCCTCACACGTTCAACATCTAGAAAACAACGAAATTATTCATCCTAAAACCAGAAAATCTATCTTTCACAGAGTATGTAGCTAAATTCATATATTTAGTGTGATTTTCACTAGAAGTTATGGAAAGTGCATCATTGATGGTACACATATTCGAATCAGGACTAAGGCAGGAGATTTAATCGAATATTGCAGTGCTCTGTATTACTGATTATACAGAGATGATGAATAGAGTGACTATGGCTAAACGTGATATCCTGGGATCTATGGGAGGTGGTATGATGATACCTATGGGGAATGGTGACAACTCAAACAGTAGGAGAAAGTGTAAAAAGGACACCTATTTCCAAGGTGGAATTGGAAATCAGAATCAGATGGCTGGATCAGTGAACCTTCCACCATGAACCAAGAGTAAAGCATGTTTCTTTTAATGTGGTTCGCTTGACCACATAAATAGAGAGTGTACGAAAAAACCTAGAGCATTCCATAACTGCAATCAGATGGGGCATCTTCAGTGCTATTGTCACAGTGCTCCATGGTCAGGTTCTCGAGACACTTCTCATGCGTCACAAGTATCATATGATTTGACAGGATTAGGATAGTAGAATTAGTCTTGTCAGTAGAGCAGAGCTAGCCATGGTGATTCTAGAAATACCATGACTCCTCAACCAGGGAAATATCAGTAAGTCCACAAGGAGGAAAATGCAGCGACAAAGCAATTTTATAGATATGATTAGATGATTTTCGATGATCAGGTTATACCATCTATGGTGAGATGTAGGATTCTTTTTAATTCTACTATTGTGAAAGGGATCTTCGATACTAGTGCATCACATTATTTAATTTCTTCTCATGATGTTGATTTTCTATGTTTATGTTTGGAAATGATTCCTTCTATTTTAAAACTACAAACTCCTCTCGGGGAAAGATAATGTCAAGCCTTTGTGTGTAGAGAATGTGATATAACTATTGATAGAGTTGAGATGAAATGGGACTTATCACTGTTGGAAATGTATATCTATGATGTAATAGTAGGTATGGATTGGTTAAAAATTTTCATGGCTCACATTGAATGTTATAGGAGAACAATTAGTTTCATGACTGAGGATGGAATCAAGCATCTCTTCAGAGGAGAGAGGATGGTAAAGAAAGGTGAAAACATCTTGTTGGCACCAACGGTGGGAAAAATCTGTTATCAGTTGGTAGCCTTTACTTTTTCATAAATGTAAGAGATTGAGGAAGGAAATTTTCTAGTAGTTTTAGATCAATTTCTAGATGCATTTCCCAAGAACTTCTTAGGGTTACCACCTCTAATATAAGCAGAGTTTATGATTTATCTCCTTCTAGGGACCAGTTCTATTTATCTTCCTTCTTATAGGATAGAACCAATAGAGTTAAGGTAATTGAAAGTGTAGTTAGAGGAGTTGTAAAGCAAGGGTTTTATTCATCGAAGAACGTCTTCATGGGAAGCACTGGTCTTGTTTGTGAAGAAATCAGATGGAACTCTTTGGCTATGTATTTATTATCGTATGCTAAACCAAGTTATGATAAAGAATAGATACCCAATTCCATGCAATGATGATCTGTTAGATAAATTAATGTGAGCTCAATGGTTCTCTAAAATTGACTTGCGATCATGATATCACCAATTGTGAGTTAATAAGGAATATATTCTAAAGAAATATTTTAGATTAATATATAGACACTATGCATATGTAGTCTTTCCTTTTGGTCTAACATATGGACTAATGGTATTTATGACTTTGATGAATTAGATATTTTTTGTGACATCTGGATTCTTTTGTTGTGGTGTTTGTGGATGACATCTTGGTGTATTCAAAGACAAGGGCTGGCCATGAGGAACACCAAGAAAAAGTGTTAATTTTTTTGAGATCACCGTTTTTATGCAAAATTATCAAAGTGTGATTTTTTGGATATAGGAAGTACGTTTTATTGTCCATGACATTTCTAAGAAAGGTGTTTATGTTTATCCTAAAAAGATAGAAGTTTTTATCTCATAGAAACCATCAAAGAATGTCTTTAAGATATAAAGTTTTCTTGGTCTAGCTAGCTACTACCGACGCTTTGTACATGATTTCTCATAACTATATTCATTAATGATATCTTCAAAAAAGAATAATAATCCATTAAAAATGATATAATAATGAAATAAGTCTTTTTAGTAGCTGAAAGTTCATCTTACATTAGCACATATCTTGATTTTTCTAGAATTAGGATAGGGGTATGTAGTGTACCGTGATGCTTCAGGATCAGGGTTGGTCTATGTTCTCATGAAAGGAGAACATGTGGTTTATTATGGGTCAATGTAGTTGAGGGTGCATGAGAATAATTACCCAACACATGATTTAGAGTTAGCTTCAGTTGTCCATGTCTTGAAAGCATTCCGTCATAATCTCCTTAGTGAGAAATTTACTATGTTCACCAAACAAAAAATCTTGAAACACATTTTATCACAACGATATTTGAATACGAGGGAAAGGATATGGATAGAGTATCTCCAAATGTTTTACTTTGACTTGATGTATACACTGGGAAAATTGAATTCAGTGGTGAATGCATTGAGCAAAAAGTCATATGCTCATTTGGCGAAAGATGCTTCAGATGAATGGTAGTTGATGTCAGTCCTAACTAATATGCATGTGGAATGTGAAGAACAAGGTGATGTTGTGGTTTTATTTTTAGATACTCTTATTCCTTATTTGGTAAATACGGTGAAAGAGGCACAAAAATCTGATGCAGATTGTCTTGTTATGAGTTTAAAACTCAATGGTCGGGAGACCATTAAGGGATGGAACCTTGATGGAAGTTTAGTTTTGTGTTTCAGTGACTGGATGGTTGTACCTATGTATTTTTAGGAAAAAAATCCTTCATTTTTACCACCATTCAATATGGTATGTACATCTAGGAACACAGAAGATGTATAAGGTGTTGAAGGCATATATTTGGTGGAGTATCATAAAAAGGAAGGTGGCTGAGTTCGTCTTTCAATGCATAACTTGTCAGTAGGTTAAATTCAAGCCTCAGATACCAATAGGTATGTTTTAGTATTTACTTATTCCAGTGTGGAAATGGGATTAGATAATGATGAATTTTTTACAAGTCTTACAAGAACGATTTGGAAACATGATTCCATATGGGTGATAGTGGATCAACTTACCAAGTCAGCCCATTTCATCCCTATTAATGAAAATCATTTGGTAGAGGATCTATCCAACATTTATACACAAGAAGTGGTAAAGAGACATGGAATACCATTTTCAATCATGTAAGATAGAGATCCAATATTCATATCTCCTTTCTAGAAATCCTTATAGAAAGCTCTTGGGACTCAGTTGACTATGAGCACGACATATCATCCTTAGACATATGAACAGTCTAAGAAGATGATACAAATGTTTTAAGACATGTTGTGGGCTTGTGTAATGGATATTTGTGGCATATGGGAGGAGAAATTACCCTTAGTGGAGTTCTCATATAATAATATCTATCAGGCCTCGATAATTATTGATCCATTTGAAGCTTTTTATGGGATTCCTTGTCGTTCTACACTATGTTGGGTGGAAACAGGCGAGACTTCACTAGTTGGGCCAAGTATTGTCTAAGAAACAATAGAGAAGATATAGTTGATTAGAAAGAGGATAGAGATAGCTTAGTGTTGTCAGAAATAATATGTAGATCACTATTGAAGACCGTTGTCATTCATTGTGGGTGATTAGGTGTTCTTGAAGATATATGCAAAGCTTGGACACCATTGTTTTGAGAAGATGGGAATGTTATCTCCTCAATAAATAGGATATTTTTAGATACTGTAATGGGTTAGAGAGGTGGCATATGGCCTGGAATTACCACCATGGTTTAGTTCAGTGCATAATGTGTTCCATGTATCCCGGCTGAAAAAGTGTCAGCTTGATTCCAACCATGTGATTAGAGGGGATCACTTTGAACTAGAGCTGGATAATTCATTGATACATATCCCCGTACAGATTGTGGATATGAAAGATAAAGTATTGTATGGAAAAAAGCATTAGTCATGTTCTGGTTTTATGGAAGCATGGTCAGATTCAGGAAGAGACTTGGGAACACAAGAAGGAAATGAAAGAACAATGAACAAAACTCTTTCAGGGAAGCGAGGGTTTTCTACTTTCTGAGGATGGAAAGACCAATGTTTGGGAGAATGTAGTAACCCTTGTTTAGAGGTTGTTACATCCTGTTACTTTGATTAGGTATGTTTTCCACATTTTCTAAGGTTGATTCTAATTAAAAATCCTTAAAAGTAGTTTTCTGGGGTTTACTGTAGGTTTCAAGCCGTGTACCGGAAGTACATGCCATGTACTTGGGGAAAGATTCAAGTTGTGAAGTGGGGGTCACGCCATGATCTAATACACATTGTCTAACTAAGGTACATATTGTGTAGTGTTTAATTATTGTTTTTTAACCAGAGGTGATGGGTTTTTTTGGTGTACTTATCCTTCATGGCCTTCGCATTGTGACCAAGGGGTACACGTCGTGAGTCGGTCTGCACGCAACTTAAAGTCATGCGTTTGGAAGTTACACTCAATCTATTATTTCTATAACTCCTTTATCTCAACCCTATAATCTCCCAAGGTGTTTTTTAGAGGCACTCCTTCTTCCAGATCGACTCGATCGACTTTGGATCTTCTTTTCATCTGTGGTACATCTCTCTGAGTAAGTGTTCTATTAGATATACTTCTGCCCTCCTCTTGGTTCTAAGATTTATGCTCGTTATGGGTAGCTCTATGTTTTTTCAAAATAAGTTGAGATTTGGATTTTTTGTTGATAGGAGAAGGGATCTAAGGCTATTTATTTGAAGAATCAACTCGGGTTTTGTGAGCGTTCTTCATCCTTTGTTGGGCTTCGTCAAAACCATCGAGGTAGGAGTATTCACACTTGACTCCTCATAGTAGAACGAATTATCATGATTTAAAATTGAATTTATTTTTATGAGTTGATTGTGACTTGGTTTTTGAAAACTTTTTGGAAACCTTCTTGAGGGATGAGTTGTGAAATCTGGAAAATTGGGGATTTTTAATGAGTGCATTGGTTATGGTTTTAAAATATGAATTTTAAAATAGGGATTTTTCTGGATCGTTGGAACATGAATTTTATTACATGTTTTAAATAAAAGGGATAGTTTTATTGAAATGAATTGTTTCTTTGAAATTGGTTCTGATTTGGTTTTCAATAAAAGTTTAGTTTTATTGAAGTGGTTTTCTTTGGTAATGGAAATATTTGGAATACAAGGTGTTGATGTGAGTTTAGGCTTAACATTCCCAAAATAAGAGACGAGTACCATTGGGGTACAAGGTATGTGACCCTGGATCAGGGGTGGGTTTCAGCAGGACACAAATTTGTTGGACAAGAGATTGCTCATGAGTATAAAACTATCAAATGAAGCATGCATGTGTGGGTGTGTTGTGAACTATGGAATGGGTATGAAAAAATAATAATCATAATTTATTCATAACCCATTATTAGTTATTTTATGGAAAATAACTTGCTGAAAATTGGATTCATTTACTTTTGTTTACACTTGGTTATAATTGGTTTTCGAACTTGTTTTTATTTGATTATAAACTATTTTGGTAAATTATTTTATATAAAATATTTTATATAATGTGATAACTATTCTATCCTACTGGTGTGAGTTGGGAAGTCATTGGGAAAACCTACTGAGTTTTATAGTCACCCCTTCTTTGGCACTTTGGTGCTTTGTAGATGCTATTTTCTAGGACTTTGGTAAAGGTAAAGTACCACCCTTCTTTAGCACTATATCATGATACTTTGGACTACTTGGTGATGTTGGAGCATGAAGTCTTATTGTCACATTGGAGTTTATTCATTTTATTTCTACTGTTGACTTTGATGTTGGTTTGTATTTTGCTATTGTATACCTTGGGTGGTTGTTTTAAAGAGAATGATTTTAAATGTATTAGTTTATTTCATCCATAATATAGTGAGCTATTTGTGGATGGTTTGTCGAGTTGTTGTTTTTAGGCATTAAAGGGAAAATTTTCCCCCACTTTCTTTGAAACCCTTCGGCATTTATTTCCAGCCTTTGGAATATTGGGGATGTCACTTAAGGCCTTGTAATGACTGTAGAGACCCGAAGCTTAACGTACATGGACATTATATTACTTTTGCGGAATACTTAGTACATAACAAAAACACACACATAAGGACCATAATAGTTTAGTGTCTTTGGAAACTCGGAATATAATATTCTAATCGTGGTGAAAGATCTTCAACATCTCCCATAAAGATCTTCTTTTTTTTAAACCTAAAACCTTTCTTTATATCCTGGGGAAAAAACATAAAAGGGTGAGCTCAAATGCTCAGTAAGGGTAAACAAAAGAAATATTAATCACATCTTATTCATAAGAACATAACATTTTGGAAATCTTAACCTGCAAAAGAGATCATAATATCATAACATGAGATAAATCATAGTAGTGAAATGTAATCCCAATAATCATAACTTAAAACATGAAACTTTGTGTCATACACACATAATCATAGAGAATCATTTCTTATTAGTCAAGACTCATTTCCAAGACTATCTTAGTGGACAAAGTCCATTTCTGAACCGAGTTCACTCCTCGTTTCAGTCCTGTTTCACTGAACCGGTTTAACCTACCGTTCCAGCCATGTCTATCTCATGAGATATAAAATCTTTACTCAATGCATTAGATGGAGATATAGGTCCCACCCATCTCATAATGATACCATTCATATGTGTGCCACAAAATCATAAATCATACATCATTGCATAACCCATGTAATAAAAATGGGATTCTTAAACAACATGACATCATAAAACAATTCATATAAGATAAAGGAATTCATAAAAATAATTCCATCACAACATAATCAAATCAATGTAATAATAGGGATAGAAACAGAACCCTATATTATCTTAGATGGAAAATAATTTTGATAAAACACTTGAACTCTATTCTTGAGGAAAGTATCTTTTCTACTTCAAAAACATTTTCCTTTCTTAACATGTCATACAATTTTAAACTAAAAGAAGTTGATTAAAAATAAACTTGAAAACTTGTAAATTAAGCTTCTTGGAAATAATGTTTTAAAAATCCATTCATGCCGTATAAGTTAAAAAAACATTCATCTCGTACTTTTGTTGGAAAAGTCAAAAAGTACCTCATATGAAAAACAACAAAAGATTCCTTTCATATATTTTACTATAAACTCACCAAAGGGTAAAAATTGATTTAAACAATTTTAGGTGGATGTAAATAATATTACATGTTGAGGAAACATGGATGTGGATGATAAAACACACCCCCAGTAAATACCAAAGTATAAACAATCTCGGATAAAAATGATATTGTGATATTTCCCTTAACTTAGGTCCGATTTTCTTCGTAAGTGTCCGAAACTCCTGTATAATGATTTAAATAATTTCATTTACTTATTCCAGAAACATTATCATTGTTATTATATCATATATGGTTCACTTATGACTTTATATTACCCTTTCTTTTGTAAATTCCATGTTAAAGAGCGTTTTGGGTAAAATCGTTTCATTTGTCGTCTGTGTTTTGACTTGTAATTATTAATATGATTACTTAATTCCATAATATAAAACATGATTTATATATAATATATATTCATAATTTACATATATATAATATATTAGTAAATGGAAAGAAATACACCGTTCATAGAGACGGTAGGCCGTACGTATGCATGAACACTGTTTTCGTTTCCTTATTGAGTTGAAAGGAATTAAGTAGATGACATACATATATATACACATAAATCCAGTATCATTATTATGTCATATATTTCATGATTACTTATTATATATACTTTATAATCATTCATGAATGGTTAACATGGAGAATGAATCTCATCGCGTCGTGGAGACGGTAGTATGTACGTACGCACGAGCGATGATATCGTTCTCATGATCGTGGAATTGTATTGGAGTGTATGTATACTATTTCAGAATCAATATCACTTTACAATAAAAATATATAGTTATTATTTACACCATTATACCCATCCAAGTAAGGTGGTGGTGGAAAATAGATTACACCACGACGTGGAGACGGTATTCCGTACGTACGCACGCGCGGTGATTTCATTTTACTTAGGATGGATAGATGGTTAAATAGGGTTTTTTAATACTTATAATAACATATCATTATATTATTGACACTAATGTTATTAATTCATAATGAAACAACCTAAGAAGAATAAGTGGAAGAAGAAATAAATTTGAAAGAATCGGTAACAGACATTACCTCTTCTTTGAAGCGCCTCTTTGAGTCCTCCTCTTAGGGAACTAAAATTTGTCTTTGAAGAATACCAGGACCTCTAGGATTTTTCTAGGGAAGTGGAGAAGAGAATTTGGTAGGGTTTTTCCGAGATTTAAGGCTCAAAATGGTGTGAGGAAGAGAGGTAGTAGGTGCCCTTTTATAAGGGAGGAGAGGGGCACCTTTGGAATAACAAAAAATATTATTTTATTATAAAGACAAAATCGGTTTTAAATAGCTCCAAATTGATTTCTTTAGAAGATAAGGTGGGTATGGGTCGAAATAATCTCATCCAATAGAATTTAGACAAGTTTAGGTTCCTATTTTAACCTTATCATTTAGATTTAACATTAAGTTAGATAATTTTACTTTTACCGTGTCTTTTTTGTGTTCTTACACTATAAGGTTAATAAACTTACTATAACAAGACAAAAGAACCCCAAGTTGTTTATTATTAATATATATAAACTTATCTAAGTCATTTGGCCGAACCTTAGATTTTTAGGAATAAAATAACAATTAATAATATAATATTTGTTTTAAAAACTATTTTATGTCAATTTTGACACTATTTAGTAATTGATTTTTGTGAAAATCATAAAAGAATTATTAATTCTAAAAAAGTTAATTAAATCAATACTATCATGTCATATTAACCTAAAAAATTAGTGGGATTTCTAAAAAGACTCAAGTTAAATTTATTTGGGTATTTATAACATTAATTATGTCAATATTTCATTAATAAGATAATTACTGCATCATCTTTGTGTCATAAATAAATTAACTTATTTAAAGTTTAAAAATTATAAATAAAATATCATTATATAGGAAATCTTTTTATCTTTCTAATGAATATTTATAGTCTAATTTATCTTATGTATAACCCTATATTAAAAATTCTTTAGTTATTAAACTTTAATTTTAACTATTTTAACCCTTCTTTAAATAAATTGATAATAAATGTCCTAATCTAATCCAAGTGGGCCTAAATGGTCATATTTTATTCCTAAGATTGTTTTTGGTCGAATTACACTTATCCAATAGAATTAGGACATGTGTTAGGGTAATAATAATATCATTTTTACCCTTAACTACCCTATTTACTTTTAACCGTGGTAAAAAAAAGTAAAAACTTACTATTTACCAAAAATTATTTTCATCTCATTGAACCACATTTTAGTCCTTGATATTAACTGTGTCTCTCAGATTTTCTAAATTCTACTCACAGAAGTGGTAAAATTAAGTTTTATGAAAAATTTAGTTTTTTTATCTACCACTTAGTGGTTTCACTATTCATCAAAAAAATGAAAGTTTTCAGAAAAATACCAAAAATTAGGCCTAAGATATATTTGATATTATGAATTCAAAAATTATGTTTATTTTACCAAATTCAAAACATATCAGTTACATTAACTAATTTAAAAATTAATTCCCATCGTCAAAACAAATAGCGTGTTTTTAAAAGATAATAACTATCAAAAGATTAACACTTGTTTATGTCTGGTTTAAATGTGAAATTACATCCAATGAACAACATTGTATTAAATTGTAAAAATATATTATAAATATACTTTAAAACCACTCAAATCAATAATTTATCACTATTAATTATTTCGATTAAAAAAGTTGTTTTTAATTAAAATTTAGTAAATTTCACTATTCATCAGAATATGAAAGTTATCCAAAAAGTACCAAAATTTCACCCTAAGCTAATTTCGATATTCCTAATCCAAAAATGAAGTCCATTTTGAAAAATAAAAATTTACAAAATTTCAAAAAGTGGTTATTACTATTCATAATGGCTAGTTTTAATAATATTTTAATAGCATATCGTAGTTTAGTGAAACTCGGTATTGCGTACTACACACACTATCGAGGAAGGTCGCTATTTCGTGTAATGCAAGGAAAGTCAAGGATGCGTGTTGTGCAAGCTCCTTTTTGTGTAGCATACAACACAAGACATTAATGAAATTAAAAAGAATATTTTTCATAAAATCTCGGGGTGTTACAATGACTCAGTGTACTCTCAAGAAAATGGGAATTAGTTGGTCATTACAAGATATTTAATCCTTATCTAGATTAGTTTGTGGTGGTTTTTGTGGATGATATCATAGTGTACTCTTAGTCAGTAGACTATCATTCCAAACATATTGAAATCGTATTGAGTACATTGAGAGAGAATTTTATTTACACAAAACTAACCAAATGTAGTTTATATATTGATGTAGTCCACTTCTTGGGCCATGTCATCTCAGGGGTAAGTGTATTGATGGGCCTAGATAAGTGTATAATCGTGGTATCTTGGGAGTATCCTAAAATCATATTTTTGATTTAGAAATTTCAAGGTTTTGTAATTTATTATCGATGAATTATCTAGAAATTATCCATCCTAGAAACACTGATGTTAGGGATGAACAAAAAGGGAGTGAAGTTTGTTTGGTTAGATTCTTGTGATAAATATTATCATGATCTGAATGGTAGGCTGACCAAGAAACACAACCTCACTTTACCTATGATGGTTAAATCATATACCATGTACTATGACGTATCTGAAGCTGGACTCAAAGATGTTTTGATTTAGGACGATTGAGTGGTTGCTTATGGATCTAGTAAGATAAGACCACACAAGAATAATTAACTTACTCGTGATCTTGGGTTAATAGTAGTGGTACATTCCCTAACATGTTGGTGATTCTATATTTTGGGTGAGAGGTTTATGGTGTACATTGACCTCTAGAAACTCAGGTGCATATTTTCTCAGTGGTACCTAAACATTTAGTAGAGGGGGTGGGTCGAGTATCTGTAGTCTTTTGAAATTGAATCAACATGTACACTAGGAATATTCAACATTGTTACTGATTATTTGAGATGAATGATGTAGAAAGAGGAACTTCATGAGTCTTGAGATGAGTGGTAAATTATGTCTCTATTTTAATACATGCAAGTGGATGTTCAAGAGTATCAGGGTTGATTATCTCTGATTTCGACTTCTGTTATACCCATACTTTTTGACGAGATCAAGATTGAGTAGTTATCTGACCAGGAGGGACTAGTTTTGAGAAATATATTATATGATGGGGACACACCATCTGGAAGGTCTCTTTGAAATAAAAATTCATT
This sequence comes from Viscum album, assembly GCA_963277665.1. Lineage (NCBI taxonomy): Eukaryota > Viridiplantae > Streptophyta > Magnoliopsida > Santalales > Viscaceae > Viscum > Viscum album. Next base: position 34,209,199 of record OY728157.1, on the reverse strand, counting down.
TTTTATGTGGCTAATTATGGGTTTCTATGGGGTTATGCAAGGAGCTTATGAGGGAGTTTCATGCTTCTAAATTTATGGTATATCTTGGTTTGAAAAAAATATGTATCATGATATCCATATATAAGAATAGTTGTCAAGAATGGAGAATGATGCAGCTTGATTTTTTGAGATATATTGCTCTTGTTATTAGGTGAAATGTGAGCATCAGAGGCAAGCTGAGATTTTGCATCATTTTCCAATTTCTAAGTGGAAATGAGATGATGTCACTATGGAAATTGTGATAGGGTTACCTCGGAAAACCTATAAGAACAATGTAGTGTGGGTTATTTTTGATCAACTAGAAAAGGTATCCCACATATTTCTTATGAGGGAGAATTTCACAATTGATGATTTAGGTGGTCCTTACATGTAAAATGTAGTTTGGTTGCAAGGTGTTCTAAAGAGTATCATATTTCAATGATATCCTCATTTCACATCATAGTTCTAGCAAGGTCTTCATGAGATTCTTATATCACATGTTATTTTTAGAACAACCTATTATCCTCAGACTAATGATCAATTTGATTGGACTATTTTGGTTCTATAAGATATGTTATGACCCTATGTTTTTTTATTTTAGTGGTTCATGGGAGAAACAAATGAAACTCATGGAGTTATCATATAATAATAGATTATAAGAATATATCAAGATTGACCATTTTTATGATTTGTAGGGAAATTCATGTTGTTCACCTCATTGTTGGTTGTAGACAGGTGAGTTAGCACTTGTTAGACCTAGTCGCATGCAGAAGACATCTGAGAAGGTTGAGTTGATTAGTATGAGGATGGTGACTAAACTAAGTAAAAAAAAATCCAATACGGGCCATCAGATATGACCACTATATTTTGAGTTTAGTCATCATGTTTTCTATCTAGTTTCAACAAGATTTTGGAACTATCATATCATGAATCATGGAAATCTTGCACCCATTTTTTTCAGGCCATTTGGGATAGTGGAAAGGGTTGGTCTAGTGGCGTACCATTAATCCCTTCCCCAAAAGTACAATTCCATACATGATGTGTTTCATGTGTCATATCTTCAGATATATCATATAAATACTTTTCATTTGATATAAATAATAGGGGATGATCTTTGTGTGATGTGTCATTTGAGGATCATCTAATATGAGCCGTGGATCATAGTGAGAGATATCAACAATTATGAATATATAATTGGTTCGTGTAAAATAGAATCATGGAAAATTTGAGGAGTATAACTTAGATAGGGAGTCTAATATTCTATCATAGTGGATAGAATTGTTTTATGGGACCCTAGAGGGATGCTTGGAACAACTGTGGGATGAGCTGTTATATGGTTGGATGGTTGCAAGATTCCATCTTTTTCATAGTATATCTCTCTTTTAATTTTTGGTTAAAAATATTTTGTTTGAGTTTTATATTTTTTTTAAACCATGATGGTTTTGTATCATAATGGATGTATGTTAATTTTTATACACAAAGATTTGGATTGTGAGTAAGCTTTAGAAGACCAGAGAGGATCCACACAAAGGGCCTTTTTTTGGGGGGAATGACTTAATTTCCAGAGATGTATATTTACTTGAATTAATGAAGTCTGCGTATAAATGGATCAATTATCATCAAGGATTTTGGGTATGTTTGGAATCTAGGAAGGTGATTTGTCATTTTATAAGGATAATGGAATGAAAACTATTTCTAAGACATTTACGCACAGGGTAAATGGGTTACACGACATGTAAAAGATACCATACTCATGTCATGAACAAATACATGAAATGAAATAAATACATTCCATGAAGATATTACATATTGGTTAATGTTCACGTGGATTAAATATTTAGTCGAGTTGATGATTTTTTCAATATATCCCTCTAAAAATAAATTCACGATGTTTAAATGAGTTACATTACATGTATTTTCCTGAGCATAAATTGTAAAAGTGATGTGAATATGATTTTTAATTCCATTATGAATCCTAAACTTATTTAAATAAGGATGGTTTTGTGGGTATCTTGGAAGCCTTCCATCACTTTAAGATTTTAATTTTCTATAATAAATCCCTATTAAATCATTTTTAGGTTTTATCATATCACCCTTTGTTCTGTGATTGTTGTAGTGTAACTCTTTGATAATGATCATTGATGGTTTTGATCTTGAACAATTTTGATCTAGGTTATATTTTCTATCTTTTGTACCTTCATCTTTGTTGTCATTTTAATTATATATGTTGAATTCTTCACTAGTTAAAGGTAGGGAGTCAAAATCATAACCCCATTTTCTGATTTACAATTTCTAAGTGTATGCAATATTGTGGTTTCACTAACACATGTGTGCAATAATTAATTAATTGAATATAATGATGCTAATACTATGTTGTATTTTTCATTAGATCCCTTTGGATTTAATTTATGACGTGTCTTGGCCTATGAATACCTTTTGGGTTAGTTCACCATTGAAAATAATGAATTGGAAATGGATTACTTATGATTTTTATCATGACAAGGGATTTAGGTGATTTCTTGATACCGAGTCACATTAATAAATTGGTTATTTGATTAATTAAAAAAATATAAATTGAAAGACCAATTGTAATAAGAATAATTAAACATATGGTCTTTTGTGTTCACATTGTGATATTATTTCTATTATGATATGAACTTGTGACCCATGCTCTAATACTTATATAATAGGTTCTAACCATGACAGATGTTGTAATGCTTATTAACCAGGTTCTATACCTGAAAATTATGTAATGCTTATATACTGGGTTTTGAACCTAACACGTGATTTAATGCTTATATACAGGGTTCATACACTTGAACATCCTATAATTCTTATATACAAAGATATACCCTAACACATGTTGTGATAATTATATAATGAGATTGTACTGGTGATTCATTATGAAATGGATATATGGTTGTGGTTGGCATAGTTTTGATAAATATTAAGAAACATTCTAGCATGGCACTGAGGCATGTTATGTTTTTATATGGTTATATGGTTATGGTTGTCATGGTTATGAGACTTACTTAGAGATAATCTAACATGGTGATTAAAAAAGGAGTTGTGGTATTAATTTAATTGTTTAATTAATTAATACATTTTCTATTGCATTTTTACAGACACTTATTATCAGAGTGGATATGTTTAGAAATAGTTGCATCTAACTAATGATTTATAATCACACCAGATTCATGTTTCTATTTTTTACCTGAGTAGATTACATGGATGTATAATTGGATGATGTAAAAGGACCTTGAATTTTTTTTCTTGTTGTATGGGGTAGATTTTGGAGATGGGATCAACATGGGGTTCAGGACCAGGGTCCTTTGAGTCCGCAAGTCATTTATTTTTATTACTTCTGGAAACATATTTAGCTACATTAAATTATGTAATTAAATTATACATTTATTATTTGTTGGTTTATTTAGTTGTATTTATTGTTGGTTTTCCACTTTATTATACTTTTTATGATATTTTCATTACTCTAATATGTATAGTTATATTTTTTAATTATATACTATATTGTAAACTCTTTGAAGGTGGGTATAGAATTTCCACTATACTTATCACAACCCTAATTCTAGTTAGAAACCTATATCACATGGGGTGGAATTCTTGAGGCCATTTCACTAACTATTTTCAGTACATTAGAGAGTCCTAGATAGGGGGATGTTAAACTTATCTAACATACCTCATGGAAAAAACCATTATAATGGGTCTCACAAGATATAGAGACGTCCACATGCGATCACAAGTCAAACATGGATATAAATAGAGCCACACGTAAATCATAACATGGAAATAAATTTGAAAAGAGCTCCCATGAATGTAAGGAACTTCTTAATTTAAAAGTTTTCAATTTCAATGGCAAGGATAAACTACCTGATGAGGTTTAATAGCTGGATTGGAAACCAAAATAGTTCAAAACAACACTTCGTGGTCTTATTATCATAAACATAAATATATCAAACCTCAAGGATCATCGAGGGTTACTAGAACCAAACCAAATTATTTTATTCCAAAATGAAATAAAATATCATATGCGATGATAAATTCATTCACCTAGATAATTTTTGAATTATCATTCTTGACCATCAAATAAAATCACAATAAAATTCCAAAAAAAATATCATTTGATAATTTATTTTTAATTATTTTTATTTATATTCTTTTATTTTTCTATTATTTTTAGAATTAATGAAATATTGTAATAATTTAAAAAAAATAAATTTAAAAATAATAAGGAACTCACTAGGCACTAGAAATATAAAGCACCATCAGGGAAGAAGGATTTTAGCCACATGAAACTGAGGCCTCATGATCATACCCAAGGATGATCTGGGTTTCTTAAACATGACTAGATCAACTATAAATGGGTTTTGACCAGGAATATGAAACCTAATTTTGTATGTGTCCCATGTCTCAAAATTAGAAAATCAATACCCCGATTTAATCTACTGTTTTACTCAAAAATTAATGGCATATTGTTTTACTTCACCCCATTAATGTGTTTAAAGCAGAAGAATATCAAAATATCTTTTAACTATTGTTTTTTAATTCAACCATGTTTAACAATGGCTGAAAAAGGAGTTGAAGAAGACGTAGTTTATTTAAAAATGAAATTAAATAATTAAATACAGAATAATAATATAAATAATAATTAAAAATTTATTATCATGTGTGATTTTACCAAACACCATATACAAATAAAAAATATTTCCCACATAGGTTAAACCCCACATAACATACCTATTGGTGGTCTTATTATTCTCGTATGATAGAATGTTTTGAAGATATTCTATTATTTTTGGAAGAAAAATATAAGAAAAATATTAAATATTTCATCATTATGTGCAACCTGAACAAACAAAAATGTTCAAAAATCATATATTATGCCTAGTGTAAATCCATAACATGTACATAATAGTATTCCCATATTTATCATATAATGTACCACATGATTTATATTCAATTATTTTAAAAAATATATAATACAATATTAAATAATTTATCCTCATGTTCAACCTGAGTAAATTGAAAATGCACAAAAATATTATGTCATGCCTAGGGTAAAACCATCATCATGGAACTAAGAGTGGTGTCATGCTTATCATATTATGAACCCTTTATATGATATTCAATTATTTTTGAAAAAATTCACATGTGAATAAAATAATATATTTAATATTTTTATTCTATCAATATATAGGATAAATGGGTCACTCAATCCCATGAAATGTTAGTTCCTAACTTTTAAAATATTCTATAAAATATTCTATACTATTAATAAGAATATTAAAATTACGCAAATACCTCTAAAAAATGTATTAAATGTTTCTTATTTAATAAATTTCATTTCCACCTAAAAATACTTATAAATTAGTTTTAAAGAGGTTTTTTTATCTTAAAAAATTCATGATATTACAGTATTTATAAATACTTATGATGTGAAATATTTCTTGGGGTTTTGATCCATATGTTACCAAATCTGAAAGAGTTATCATCATAATTTACCTTAATTGAGATGTATTTTATTATTATTTACCTAAATTATTTTATATGGTGTATATAATTCCCCTTTTATATGTTATATAACGAATCCTTCATAAATCATGGTATTTTATGCATAATTTTTAATTAATTTATTCAAGTATATTCGACATAAATGTTACCAAGTGGAAAATAATTTCATAACTCTCTTTCTTTTTATTAGGCTATATTACATCTTCTTTTTATTTTTTAATATAATATTATTTTTATAATGAAATTTTATTATATTAGGTTCTATTTTCAATTCATTTATGTGGATTTACAATTGGTAATCATAATAAATTAATTTATTATTCCCTACTTCAATAATAAGATCTTTTTAAGGGTTTCTCATCTCAAATTGACTTCTTTGGGGAATATGTTATTTTATACACCTATCATCCATTATGAGGTGTGTGTACTTACCTTATTAAGGTTATATCATGATTATATTTATTTTTATATAATTTAAAGTATTTTTTGTTATCAATTCATATGGATTATGATTTAATAGATAAAAAAGTAAAAAAATATTTTATGTTACAATCTCCATCCTTTCAATATTGTTTAGTTTTAAGGTTCCTTTAGAGGAAATCATATAATATTATTTTCATAAACTACATATATTTAATCTCCATAGGTTATTAATGTGGTTAATGTGTTTTATTTCTATTTCATTTCTTATTTATTAATGAAACATACAGAAATTCACTATTGTGATATTGATATTTTATTTTCTTTTATATAGGGAATATTTCTCTTTCATATCCATGAAATATAAATTGTTTAAAAAAATGTGTTTTTCTAAAAATTAATGATTTTATTAAGACATTTTACATGATCATTTAGTTTTTATGAGGATTTAAATGGGAATTTTTTAATAATTTCCAAATGGGTCCCTTTTAACTCCAATTTTCAATTGTTTTTAAAATAACATTTATTTTTAACACTTAATACATAAATGGAATTTCCCACCATGATGTACATAATTTTCATTGAATTTTTATCAATATTTCTCCATGGTTATTTACAAAGATTTTATACAATATTTATTGAATTTTTAGTTTTTAAAATTTATTTTCAAAATAAAATGTTTATTTTCCCCAAAAACATTTTCAATGATATTTTACTTATATTTTAATTTATCAATGTAAAAAACCACCTTATTGTTAATTACGATCTAATGATAATATTTTTCAATTATACCATCCTCATTATTTATCTGGATGGATTAATCATGTTTCATAGAGATTGTTATTGAATTAGTTTCTTTTCCATGGATTAATTATGTTTCAAAGAAATTTATATGAAACAATTTTATTTTCCATATATTAATCATGTTTCAAATAGTTTGTGATGGAATATGTTTCATTTAAAAAGGTTAATAACTTTTTAATGATATTTTTATGGAACTTTCTTTTTTTCATGGGTTAATCGTGTTTTAATGATATGTTCAAGGAACCCATTTCTATACCATAATTTAATCAATTTATAAATTAAAATGGTTGTTTTTATGAGATTCAAGATAAAGTGTTTGATCTATCTACTTTATTAATGGTTCTTGCACATTATATATGATTGATTAACCCATATATCCTTAGGTGAGCTTGATATAGATTATATTATGGATGCATCCAAATAACACTCCAATGCATTGGGTAAGTATTACGTTATTTGTATAATTACATTAGAAGTAATCTGTATGGTTATTCTAGTTGTCTCAGTTCTATAAGGGGGTTTTCAAGATGATTTTATAAGATACCAATACAATTTCATTATTATTTATATGGTTAAAAATGTTTCCTTTGATCAAGATTGATATCCTGTGGCTCATGATTATTTATTCTAATGACTCATGACTTTTTTGAAAACCTTATTTCATGATTTCATGTTTAATGATCTAGATTTTTCGGGGTATGGATATTATTATCCTATAATCATGCACTTTTATTATGTAATAATATCATCATTCTCTTCTTATGCTTACTGATGACATTCAATTATTAATTCTTACATTTATCCTCACTATATATTTGATCTCATGATTATTATGTTTCTTTTTCTCCATGTTATAATGATTTAGGTTGAAATAATTATATCTAAAAGGGATTTCATATTGAAAATTATTATGAAAAACTATAAAATAAGAAAAGTTGGGTTAGGTGGGAGATATGATCATTCAAATACTTGATTATTATTTATGTATGATTTTTTTCTAATTCTGAAAAACTCTGAACCTAAAAAGTCATTGAGAATGTAATCAATTTAATTATTCCTTTTAATTTTGTGTGGATTGTATGGAATTTTATTTTCACATTCATTGGTATCAAATATAGAAATGTAAAGTTCATGTTTTTTGCATCAGATATGGGCGTTCTATTTTGGTGCTGTTATATATAACATAATAAATTATACTTAACATACAAGAATAATTTCTGCCTTTAATTAATTTAAACAATATTAACATATTTTTCTCCAAGATATGAGTATTCCCTATGACTTTTTATTCCCAATTCACTAAAATAAACTTCTAATAGAACACATAATACACAATAGATAACAATATGTTCATCTTTTCTTTACTAAAAAATGTATTTAGCATAATGTTAGGAAATATCCATGATGAACAAGCCATCATATAAATAAATAAAACATTAATCTAAAAAATTTATCAATAATAAATTGGTATAACATATATTATTCCATAAATAAATAAATCCATAACCCAAATATCCTCAATAACCTCAAAAACAAATATGGGCTAAACCTCAAAGGTTATCACACACCCTTCAGTATACTTATCTAAAAAAATTACATCCCTTAAGATAATAAATTATGTGAATCCTAAAGGATTTATATACATAATCCTAATAAAAAGTATCCCAAAAATATCCTTAATCATGATAAAATATGTAAATTTCAAAAATATTTGATCCGATAATATGATTCCCAAGATAATCTTAAAATGTATTCATTAATAAATTTATTTAAAAATAATTTCATACTATCCCTGAAATCACATATTCTAGTGGTATTCATTTCACCCTTATTTACCTTCAGTTGTGGTTTCATCACTCGCAACCTTTCCCGAAGTGGAAGGTTGTATTTCGAAGCATGGGATGTCCTTTATCTAAAGCTATATCAATATAATTCCTATAATGTTCCAAAAAATATAATGAAAATCCTATAAAATAATATTAATAATTAGGGTAATTCACCATATAATATTATAATGTAGTCAAACTCACATCAAAATATCATGAATAAAATTTAGATACTAACCCGAAGGGTAATATTTAGCTTGATGATAAATATCTTTAAAAGTACCTCCTTATAAAAGAATCACTTTTTAACTTCTTTGATCAACTATATCTCACTATCCAATAGTGAATAATTAATGTTACATAAAACCATAGACATACCCAATGGTTTATTGAAATCATAATAATGTATTCTTCTTAAAAATTTAATGGTTTAAAATCACCTAAAAATCCCATCACATAAACCCTTATAAGGGATATATCTACCACTAAACTTATGATCACCATAAGACTTATCATCCCAAAACCTTTGGTTTTATACCATATCACTATATCAAATCATAGGTTTCCTTAGGTTCTATTCTCTCATTAGTTCAGAAAGAAAATTTAAATTAACCTAATAATACCTCCTATGAGTTTCAAACTAAGTGATCTGTAATGTCACAATCACTATGAATCAGAATGATGGATAAGATATACTCAACCAACTATTTTTAGGGTTATTACCACTAAATGAGTCTACTCTGAAATCTTGTTCACTTATAGTATACACACCCATATTTATTTCTAGTAAACCAAACAATATTTTCTATAAGAAAACATTATTATGTTATCTGATATATAGACTTATCCTAAAATTATTTCATCGTGATATGTTTCATAATTTATGTTTTCCTAAATGTAGTTCCCATGATTTATAGAGAACATGCTCTGATACCAACTATAATAGCCATAACCCCTTTAGCTGAGAGCCAATAGTTAAAATATTAATTTTCATATGATAAAAGTGATTATATAGAAATTTCCCTAATTATTTACTAGTCTTGGAAAAATAGATAAATAGTTTAATATCATTATATATTTTAATATATTAATATAAAACATTTTGAAAGAAAATAATATGCATTTTTGTACTCATTAAAATATTCCTTCTTTATATTCCTATAGAAGGAAAAATAATAGTTGGTGATCTAAAATAATTATTAAGAGTTACGTATAATATAATATAACATTTGTAAATATGGAATAATCATTATAGTAAATAAGTTAACTTAAAACACATTAAATTTAATTGATAATTTTATAATTATGAATAATATTTATGGAATAAATAATTATAAAATAATTCTATATAAATAATGACGTAAACTTAAAACTTAGCTATGGATATCTTAACTATTAAAATAATAACATTGATATCAAAAACTAATCTCATAATGATGGAATGCATAATATAGAAAATTATAAAAAAACCTTTAAGGATTATTTCCATGAAATATTACATAAGTGTGTAATTCCTCCTCTAGATTACATAAATATTTTGTGTCATGAGACCAACCGATGGTTTGAAGGGCTATAGAGGGACCCAAAAATCACATACTAAGACCAATGCATTCATCATATTAATAGAGAGAATAAAAATTCAACACATAGTTAACGTAAATAGTCATATCAATTTTTTTTAAAATTTATAATATTTTCCATAGAAAAACATTAAACCATCCAAATAAAGAATATTTATAGAATCATTATAACATATCAGCAGTGGAGAATAAGGGAAATAAATGTTTTTTATTCGATGACCATAAATACTATTAAAATATCATTAAAACCGATCTTGTCAAAATTTTCATTTTCAAATTAAAATCCACTTTTGAAATAATAAATTTATATTATATTAGGAAATATGTTTTCTTTGAAATGACCCAAGGAAACATTTAAATTATGTTTTAATTCATTTAGTGGCCATGATTTTATGAAATACTATTTATTCCATGGATGTTAAAACAATGCTTCCACTCACAGTTTCAATAATATGTCAAGAAGTACCTTGTTTGGTAAATGATAACATGTTTCATTTTAATTTTTTTTTGTAAAAATTCAATCATGGGTAAAAATATATTTAATAAAATGTGTTATTATAGAAAATATTCATTAAAATATTTTATGGAAAAATATGTATATGGAAGAAAAACATTCCTGAAAGTGTAGAAAAATGGCAGTTTTTCCTTCAAACATTATTTCGGTATACTGAGTACTTAAATTATGGAAAATGAAATTAAAACCTATAATCAACATAAATAAACCTAGGATAATAAAATATATTGGGTATAATATATAAATATAATATAATTCTCATAGTTGATACGTTAACATAAATGATCCCAAATGAAATAAACCATTACTAATTTTGATTTTTTTTCTAGAATAACCCCCATTGAATAAAAAAATTAGATGAAAAATTAAATAAAATAAATAAAATATATATTCATTATATAAATGTCCAATATTTCGGTGGTTACACCTCATAAAAATAAATAGTTTCTTAATACCAAATATATCTCATTTTTTTAAATTTATACGAAATATATTACAACGATCATACCGTTTATATAAAAATTAATAAATTTATTGATTATGTGTGTAAAATGTATATATTCATTAAACAAGTGTAAATGAAACATTAAATAATAAAAATTAATTACACACATAATCATAAAAAATCAATTTCAAAGTAGAAGTAATATAACCCAATGAAAAGATATAGAGCTATGAAAACCTTTACCACTTGGTAACATTAAAGTCCAATCCACTTAGATGAAATAATTGGAATTGAAACTTAAAATACCATGAAATATGAAGGTTTCATGGTATAACATATAAAATTCATTTATAATTACAACATATAAAATCAATAGGGTTTTTAAAAATAATGCCTAAATGAAAGGAAATTGAGATGGAATCCCTTATAAAGATATTAAAGTTTCTATGGGAATTAATGAATGAAATTATTATGTGTATAAAATATAAACACAAATAAAACATGTTTTAATATAACATAAAATAATCATATGTCACCACACCCATAATCATGGTATGTAAATTTCTATAAAGAAGTAATATTACTCAAGGAAAAGAAATCAAGTTTTGAAATCTCTTACCACTTGTTAACATCCAATTAAAATTTAATTAGATAATATTACTTGAGTTAAAAAATAAAATAACATTATGTTTTAACTATTCATGATATAACATTTATAATTTAATTATATACACTATATAAAACAAATTAGGTTAATAACATTAAAAATATACCTCAATGAAGTGAAATTGAGTTGAAATCCCTTACCTAAGGTCTAAAACTTAATATACATTCTTTATATTCGTAAATAATAAACATATTTTTTCAGTTAAATTTTTAATAAACTTTTTCATGTTTTTATTATGTTTTTTTATTTTATATTGGGTTATTTTTTTACATAATCAATTATGTTCACATTGGGTGCTTTTATGATATTTGATCCATATGTCAAAAATTACTTTTATAGGTAGAGTATATTAAAGTAGTCCATTATTAAATCATATATATAATAATAATCATTAAATAATTATCATAATTATAAATATTTTTTATTTTTAAAACCAACCATGAAATATGGTTATGAAATATGAACTTCCTTACAATCATGAAGATGGTAGGTTGAGTATATGCATGAGTAATATTTCCAATTTTTAATGATCATGATGGAAAGAAGGTAAGTATTACATTATAATTATTTAAAGATCATTATATCATAAATATAATGTTATAAATTTATATTAACATATATATTCCAACAATGAGATGCAGTAATGATAAACGATTCACATCACTTCGTGGACGTGGTAATCCACTCGTATGCACGAGCAATGTTATTATCCTTAAATAAATGGAAATTTAAGAAAATATATAATAATTTAATTTAATAGAATTATAAATATTTATTTAATATATTATATATAAATTAAATCCAACATCATACATTTCCATTTTATGTGAATATGGAAATAAATTACATTGGTTCGTGAGCCGATAGTCCACCATACACATGAATTATGGATTTATTTCCAATTTGATGGAATATGAGATGGATTTATGTAATTCAATTAACTAAATGAAAAATATTATATTTTAGAAAAATATGATATAATTTAATCAGAGTTTAATAATATTTTAAGGAGGTGTAAGAAGGAATAAATAAAAATAACTCATTTAAGAACGACACCTCTAGTTCGGACAAGATATTTAGGTTTACACAAAAATAAATCCTATGAGGGTTTTATAATAAAAACAAAGACTCTAGGAAATAAAAAGGGAAGCAAGGAAGTTATTTTTTCAAGGATTTATTGAACCAACATTCTTTTAACATTTGAATACAATAGGATATGTGATTCCTTTTTATAAGTGAGGGGAGGGGAAATTTTGTAATTTTATAAAATATTAAATTAATATACATTAATTATCACTAAAAAATGTATCCTAATATATATAATTTTAACATTTTACAAGGGTGGGTTAAAATAATATCATTAATTAATAATTTGACTAGTTAAATTAGTTTTTTACCCTCATGTCTTTGTTTTAACCCATGTTAATACTTTTTGAAAATTACTATGCTAACAGTGTTTTTACTCCCCAAGGGTAACTATAGTTTCTATAAAATAATAATTTAGATATAAATAGATCATTTATGATTTTTAGACTTATAATAATTACATGGATGATGATATGTTTTTATGAATTTTAAAAATTTTAATTTAATATTTTTTATTATAAAATAACATTACAGCCATTTTTATACTATTCATTTAATTTGACTATAAATACATCAATATAAAGGGGGAATTAAAATATAGAAACTTAAAACATAAATAATACCATATATTAATCTATAAAAATTATGGAACACTATAAATCAAACAAATATTGTTAATTTTTGTATTTTAAAAAGAATTAATTTATTTTTAATTATTCTTATACTATGTCTGTGTTGTGTAAGAATTGAAGGTAATTATATAATCACTAAAAATTTTCAATAAATTTACATCATGAAAATAATTTCATTGTTCTAAAAAATTATAAGTAACATTTATTCAAAACTTATTAATATTTGTATGTGAAAACCTAAGAGTTATTTTAATGCAAGCGAATGGAATTTTGTGTTATTATTTACACAAAATATTTTAAAGTTCACTTTCACATACAAGTATCCAATAAAAAATAGATATCAAGACTATCACGAACCAAACTGGGTCATCCCCGAACTGATCACCTGATCCGATCCAGGATAAGGCTTGAGAGGTATTCCTAATCCTCCTGGTCTGGCGACAAGCATCAAGGGCATCAACTGAGTGACTATGGGAACAATTCTACCCAATATAAATAAATATAATAATAAAAATAATAATAGAGCAACCCAAAAAATATTATAACCAAATTTAATATCTTTTACACTTGAAATGAAAATATAGAAAAATGGACAACAAATCTAGAAAGAAAACCCAAAACTGAACCTGATAACCACAATATCTCTATATGACACCAGGGGTTGCTCTCAAATACATAACCAACCATCGACCAAGGTGATTGAAGATGATATGAAACCTATAGCATAAAATAAAAACAAGAAAGAACTATAAGAATGAATTTTAAAACTTATTAGGTAAGCCTACATAAATCTATTCCCGAAGAAATTCCTTTAAATTATGAAACATCGATTTCATTTTTGAAATATATTATATAAATTTAACTTTTCCACACTTTTAATTTTGAGGAAAAGAAATACCAATCGATTTCTATCATAATTTAAAACAAGATTCAATTAATATATAATAATTAAGTTCTTAAGGAAAAAGGATAAGGGGATCCAAATGGTAATGTTTATTTTTCATACAAGTGAAAAATGGGAAAATATTTATTCTTTCAAAATATCTTTATTGAAACCATTTTTATGAAAAACCACACATTCTATTTTTCCCATGAAAACACCATAAACCAAGAGCATAGACTACGATCAAACAATGAGGGTAATGGGTTAACAATACTCAAGAAACCATTATAGGGAAGAAAACTAAATCATCCATCAAAGAAAATCTAGTTTCATAGGAAACAAAAGAATAACCAAGAACTCAAAAAAAAAAATACAGAACATACTAAACATCTAAGTCATCTTGTAGGTATTCCTAACTTGATGACATCAATCCGCCCATATGCTCGGTCTTACCCTACTTATCCTAACTGAGGGGCACAATCCCAAAGCATATAAAAGTCTATAATAAGGTCCAATAGCCAGTGTGTAACATAAACTAGTGCGACAAGCATTATCATAAGTCATAAAAGCTATGTTAGGGTATCATGTCTTGTTTGTAATGGTATGTGCCAAACCAAGTCAAGAAACAAATGATACATTCAATCCATCACATAAATCACACAAACTGGTACCACCCTGGCCACCATAAGGAGTAGTCCCTTGCCTTTAAACCATCATCACATAATCAAAGTCCCAAAATGAGTGAACACCCATATATTTTCAACCAAAAAGAAAAAAGGCTCATTCTGAGAAGGGTTTTACAAAGAGACCATTTCAAAACTGCCAATCATGCCTCATATAACATTCACATATTAAACCTTTTTCTTAAAAAACTAATTGCACACCACTTTTAAATAAAAAATCACATTCAAGCACACATTTACGAAATCCAAACCATCACTTCAAATCCAAAACACAATTACAAGATCCAATTGGGAATTTTGTTAAGAACTTGGTCTGAATAAACCAATACAACCCTTTCAAAAAATTAAATTCAAACATAAATAACCTCATTTAATATCAAACATAAATTCTAAAAATTATCTTTAACTAATTGATATCCATGGAGGGTGATAAAATCAATAAACCAATTGATTCATTAATTAAAATGGTAAAGGAAAAGGGATCATACCTCAAATGACATCCGCTTCAATGATGCCAAAATAAAATGAATCCAAAAAGGTTATACGAAGTAACAACATCAACAAGGAAACCAAATAAGGGAAGAACACCAATTTCGAACCACCCTAGGTATGAAAACTATCCAAACATAAACACTATAGTTAATAGAGAGAGGTGAAATAAAAGAAAATCAATGGAGAAAGAGAAGGGATCCCTACCCATTTAATCATGGTGAAAAATCACCAAGAAATCACATCCAAATCACTTTGGAGGAGATTGGAGGATCCAAAATTCTCCATGGGAGGCATCTACGTTTGGGGAATTTTAGTGGGGTGTACAAGTGAAGAAAACCCAATTAAAAAGAAATAAAAAACCCTAAAATACCGTTTCCCAAGTGGGTTGCATGGTTAGCTTGAATATTTTGAAAAAACATGTGCAAACAGTGCCATTTCCCACTGTCTAGTGCTTCACGGGCTACACTCTTAGGTTGCATGGTTAGTAAAACTATTAGACCAAAGCATGTGATCCCTTTACACTTTGGCAGCATGGTTAAACTAACTATGCACCTTAACCATATTACCTTGATAAAAGCCCCCAAAGATCACCCTTTTCACCCCAAAACTATTATCACTCAGGGGATTTAATAATCCATAAAACACACCTCATAGAGAAGTGACACTAAGGGTTTTACAAACTCCCCATCAATCCATTTCCTCACCATACCTTCATAGTAACATTTAACAATGCCAAATACCACCCAAAACGTCCATGACT
Organism: Viscum album; assembly: GCA_963277665.1. Lineage (NCBI taxonomy): Eukaryota > Viridiplantae > Streptophyta > Magnoliopsida > Santalales > Viscaceae > Viscum > Viscum album. Next base: position 34,192,860 of record OY728157.1, on the reverse strand, counting down.
CAAAATTTAAATAAAAAAAAAATAAAAACACCAAATTTAAATATGGAACACATAGAAATTGAGAGAAAAACTAAGAACCAAAAGACAATTAAAAAAAGGATGGAAATAAAAATATAGGTGTGAAAATTATCCCAACCATTATGCTTTACCCATATAAAGCCACAAAGTTTTCATTGGATTTATGGAATAATTTTTTTTACACACTCACATGATTCAAATCCTCAAATTTAAGAACACCTAAAAAAACCAAGAAGAAAAATGCACTTATACCTAAAAGTAATCAAAAAACCAATACCACTTCCCCAAAAATGATGGAAATCATGAATGTGGACTTATACAACCTATTTGAAATGAGGTTTTGTGTTTACTAAAAAATACCAATGTTAACTTTGAAGGAAAGAATTGTATCCAACAACCCAAAAAAGAATTACCCATTAATGAGCAACCCCATAGGTTATACTAGATTATCAATGAGGGGAGGCCTGAAAGGACTCCTCACAATTGAAAAATGACTTAGCCTGATTTATCACGGGAGAAATCTCAACGTGGACCGTGGTGGGTCACAAAACCATTTATAAGCCAAACAACATGGGAAACCTGACATGAGCCAACTTAGAAACTTTTACCCACACCATTTAAAAAATCCCTACCATAAGGGGAAACAAGAGTCGCAACAGGGGAACTTAAACTATATCCATTTCTACACTAATGAAAAATTCTATAACAAGGTCCCTCACACTCATGGGATTCTTGAATATTTGATATATTCACTTCGAGACTTATGTCTGGAGCCCTGATGTTCGAAACATTCATTATCTCGTAGTCAAAAGTTGAAAATACATGATCGGAACTCATAGTTCAGAATTTTACAAAACAAACATCCATTGAAATAGAATTTCTGAAGGAGTTGAAAAAATATATTCTTATAATTCAAATAGAATGAAACACCACAAAACAACACTAGATAAAACCATTACAAAAAAGACACATTATAATGATAGATACTTTAAAATAAAAACAAATAGTTCCCTACTCCTACAAACAGAAGGGGGTGTATTTTGAAGAGTTGGATCTAGCTCCACAACACTTCATGTAAACACCCTGATAGAACCATCATAAATTACTTAGGCACCCACAAGAAAGTAATGTCTTCGGTTCACTTAGAAAAGATTAATTATAATGACAATGCATACAACACTGATTACACATTAGAATATTGTGCCCATAAGTGGTTGATGAAATATATGAAGGCTTCTTAATTCTCCTACCATTATCATTAGCTTCAAGTAGATTGCAAATATTTTTACTCGAACTCCCTTAATCAATTCAAGATATTGGAGGAAGGTTGGCCATCTCAAGTACTCCTGCTATCAAAGACTCAACATGAATAGCTTGTCTCATCGCATCAGAAAAAAAGGTTAATTTAATCTCTGACACCTTCGAATGCAGGTCAAAACTAAGTCCATACTCGAAATGTAAATCCTTAAAGGGATAATTTACATCATACTTAAGATAATATGGAAATAGATCAATAAAATGATGATAGAACTCCATCAATGATCCATCACCCTACTGAAGACAACATATTACCATCCCCATTCTTAACTTCATCATATAAGAAAAGTACAGTTGAATTAACAAAGCCTTGAAGAACTCCCAAGTAAGATCATCATGGGGATTGTTTTGAGAGACCAACTTACAACATTTCTAGTTTTAGACTTCAATAATAAAGGTATCAAAATTTACCTTTAATGACTCAATAATCTATAGGAAATTGAAGTTTCTACCAATCTTTCGGATCTTCTCTTCCGCTTAGAGATGATCTTCTTTAGTATAAAAGAGAGGAGGATTCAACTTTCGAAATTTAATAAGGTAGTCTATGGTTTGATCTAATTAAATGTTTTCTAATGATTAACCACATAGTATCTATGAAATCTTTGTGGGGGTAGACACTAGGAAACAAGAAAAAAATAACTTAATTAAAACCAGTATATCAATAAGAATCCTCCATCTCAAAACACAACATAAGTAAAATGATTACTAAAACACAAGAATAGAATAGTTCAACCACAAATTCCTTTAATTTTTTTAAATATATCATTCAACCCATGTTTTTACATCTTTAAGACACATGAGAACTATATAGGGTTAGGCCGTACGGTTTACCAAACCGTGCACCAATCGTGAGCCCCTATTGGAAAACATGGATGCTCACACATCCAAATACCACTCGAAACTTCCATGAATCAAAATTTAAATCATGAAAACGTAAAAGGTGTATTTATATAATAATTTTAAACAAGGATAACTAGATTTACCCTTTTACCTAAGTAATGAATTTTTATTGTATTTAGTATTCATTATGACCAAACACTATGTTTACATTAATAAATAATATTGATTTTTATAATTCCAAAAATTGAATCCATTTTAATAATTTCAATATCTATATGTGGTAGAAATTTATTTTATATGTATCCTGTAAAGTGTGAAAAATGGTTTTTTGAAAAATGAAATGTATGTCTAAAAGTATTTTTATACAAATATAATGTATAATATTCATTAATATGTAATTAATTAAATTATTTATAAATGAAGGGTAATTATCTGAATTTATTATAAAATTAAAAATATTATTCATCTTATTTAGAGAAAAAATGTGATTTTCATAAAAATTTTTATTTTTCACTATTCACTAACAAAATCAATTTTTTCATAAAAATCCCAAAATTTCACCCTATGTTGATTTTGACATGAACATTTGAAAAATGAAGTTTTTTTTACAATTAAATTTATAAAATCTATTGAAATTAATTATAATATTTTCTCATAAAAATCAATACAAACATTTTTGATGAAACATATTTTTTTTGAATCATGGGAGGAAAATACTATAAAATAAGTAGTTATTTATCAATATATTTTCTTTATCTATAATATTTACATATAATTTCCATAAAGTGGTTATGTAACACCCCAATTTTTTTTGGAATATTTTTTTCAAATAAATAGAGTATTTTTTATATTTTTAATTACATGAAACATCTATTTGATCATGTATTACAAGTGACACTGAGTTTAAATGAAATGTGGCATAAAATTAAAATATAATTATTTAGTAAGGTAGTTATCACCTAGAAATTTTAATTATAGGTATGAATATTATTAACTAAATTATCAAAATATTTGGTTTACACATGTATATAATATGAATTCTTTATTGACAAATTAATTATACGTAAAAATAAAAACCATTTGAAAAAAGGATATATTTTTCTAAAAAACTATTTTTATGTGCACAAACAAAATTAACCATAATAAATTAAAAAAACTTTTTATAAATTATTTTAGTTAAATTTATATATTATAAATTTAGTAAAATATTTAAAATTCATTTTATGTGCTTTCTAGACAATTTATAAGAATAAATCCAATTTTACACTTAAAAAAATATTATTTCATTGTATGAAATTATAATAAAATTAATTTTCTAATATTTTAAAAAATTTATATTCCAAATTAAATTAATTATTTAAATTCATATGAAAATAATTTTAGGGTAAAATTATTCAATTTTTTTGAGGAGATGAATATTGGATGAATAGTGAGAAATATTGGTTTTTATTCATGATTTTTATTTCTTTTAATGCATATAGAAACATCCAAATTATTATAATATGAATTTAAATTTAATAATATATATATATATTAAATCTATTTATTTCATTGGAATCAGTTTCATATTGAAGTTTGATATAATAACTTTTTAAACATTTGAACATTTTGTCTTTGGGAAACTACCTTTTCATCACGACTGATGGATTAATAGTATTTTTTTTCTAATTTTGATAATTTAAATTTAAAAAATGTAATATATAGTTTTAATAATAATAATTTTTATTATATAATAATTAAATCTTTACATTTGAACATAAAGAATAATAAAAATCTTAAAAACATTAATTACTGAAGTTATGGTGAAAATGCGTTTATCAGTGGTTAAACTAAAATATATAAGAGGTTATGTGATCATGAATTATTCCAAATACCAATATTATAGAAATATATATATGTTATCAAATATATGTTTTGATAATAGAACATTTTGGGTCCTTATGGAATGTGAAAAACATTGTCATGCCTTTTTCTTTTCAAAAATTACAAGTGTTTCCCTCACCTGAATTATAAAAGACCAACTACTCTCCTATCCACATCAAAAATCCAAACCCAATGGTTTTTAAATAAAATTCCCAAATAAAATACCTAATTATATCATATCATTTTATAATCCTTATGGTTGTTATAATGATTTCCTAAGAAGGATTTTAGGGCAAAAAAATGAAGTTGTTCAAAGAAGAGGTAACGTTCCTAACCGAGAGTTTTATTTTAATTATTACTCTATCCCATTAAATTTTTATTTAAACATGATTATATAATAACATAAATATATTAAATATACTCTTTATTTTATCTTATGTGAATTTCCTACAACCTTATCCACTTCAATCAAATGGATCATGAAATCACCATTCATATTTGTGACAAACTACCACCTCAGAAATTAATTTTAGTTTTTTTATCACCTCTTATAATAGATAGATATGACGATGGATTAATTATTTATGTATTATATTTATAATATTATTATTCTTTTGGAATCATGATATCACATATTCTTTCAAATTTTATATTCTGTGGGAATATGATAAAATCAATTGTGTGTACGGTGAACTACCAAATTGCAATGAGATGTGATTCGTTATTCACATATTCATTGAATGAAAGTTAATAAATATATGTTTAACTAAAAAAATTAATTATTTATGATAAAAAAAATGATTTTTAAATGTAATATATGATTTAACTTTTTTTAATTTCATCATTCGAGATAATGGAAACATCATTCATGCCTACATACGACCTACCATATATATGAATGATGTATTTCATTTTCCATATATAACTTTTAAGAATTACTATAAAAAAATATATAATAAATTTTTATTAATTTCATTCCATGGATAAATTTATATATATAATGGAACCATTATCAAAATAATTATACGGATAATATCAAATCAAAAAATACGTGAAAAAAGAAGTTAATACGTATAAACTTACATTAACATGGAATTGTTAATAAATGCGTAATAAATGTTCATAATGAAAACATATATGGTAACATTTATAAATTTATTCTTCTTTAACAGATGTATAATAAACTTATATATATTAAATAATATTCTTGAATGTGTATGAATGTAATAGAAACTTATGGTAATGGATTTACATATCACTTTTTTTACTTATTTGAGACACATTTCATATTCATCACATATTTTTAATGTGGTGTATATTATACCAATGAATGTATTTTATGAATAAACAATATTTTGTTTTATTTATATATATGTTGTTGTTTCTCCCTTTCATAGTATTTATGGCTCAAAATTTACCAATGTGGTAAGGGTTTTATTATAAAATCTCATTGTTTATCAATATTGTTTATATTCATGCTTAAGATGATGAAATAATATAATTCATAACTCAATAAATTCATTAATTTTATTCTCCCATCATTGTGAAATGAGAATAGATTCTTTATATTAATTTTCTATCTTCATGTACTCATGTGTTCAAAATAATGTTTTTAAATAAAAGAAACTTTATTTATCTCTTCGGTCGAAAATCCTTTCACTTCCAAAATCTTGTTTTCTAAAAATGATTTCAAATTTTTTATTATTCTCCAAATGATTTTTTATATGAATTTTTTCACATGTATGTAATTTTTCATGTTTTTAAAGGAATATTCATTTCATTTTCCAAATAATACATATTACTCTATTACTGATAATGTGAAATGAATCTTTGTCTTAATGTGTATGACATGAATGATATTTTCTTCCACCAAGAACACCATATTGTCTTATGTATTAAAATACTGGTTCATTATAGTTGGTATTAGAGGAAATATTTAATTATCTTTTGGTAACTAAGATGATAAATGAATATTGAAATCCCTAGGGTTATTTATAAAGATATTTATTTGGATATGTCCAAGGATATATTTATGGATATGTCTATAGATAAGTCTATGTATGAGTTAACATATAGGAAAATGTCTTGAAAATTTGGTAAATGATAGAGTGAGTGGTTTCCAAGAAGTTATATCCATTTATGGATACTATATGTGGATGTTTCTATAGAATAGTTGTACCTATGGTAATAAATAAAGACATGGTGTTTTGAGATGAAATATATCTTCACCTAGTTCATGAAAATGGGTCACACCACACACCAATTTTGAAACTACCGTGGGATATTATATGAAAATTATAAAACTATTTAGCAACATTCATGAGGGATTTGAATAATGAACATTAATGAAATTTTTGTTAATAATATTTTGTCATATGTTAAAAATGATGTTTCTTGATTTTAATATCCTATAAGATATTTTACATTATTAGGTTCTTTCCCACAATGATTATTTTTACTCACAAAATTGTTTTAGAATTAGTTAACGGTTGGGACTATAATGAACTAGGTTAATGTTGAGTGTGATAGACAATGTGTTAATGAAAAACCAAATGGGATTTTTATTGGAGTGAAGGTTATTGTGATTATTATTAATTAGTTATCAAGATATATGAGTAATCAATTTTGTATATGAATTTTTTCACATGTATGAAATTTTACATTTTTTTTAAAGGAATATTCATTTCATTTTCCAAATAATTCCTATTTCTCTTTTACTGATAATGTGAAAGGAATCTTCGTCTTAATGTGTATGACATGAATGATATTTTATTCCATAAGAAACACCATATTTTTTTATGTATTAAAATACTGGTTCATTATAGTTGGTCTCAAAGGAAATATTTAATTATCTTTCGATAACTAATATGATAAAAAAATATTGAAATCCCTAGGGTTATTTATAAAGATAGTTATTTGGATATGTCCAAGGATATATCTATGGATATGTCTATATATAAGTCTATGTATGAGTTAACATATAGGAAAATGTCTTGGAATTTTGGTAAATGATAGAGTGAGTGGTTTCTAAGAAGTTATATCCATTTATGGATACTATATGTGGATGTGCCTATAACATAGATGTACCTATGGTAATAAATAAAAACATGGTGTATTGGGAGGAAATGTATCTTCACCTAGTTCATGAAAATGGGTCTCACTACACACTTTTTTTGAAACTACCATGGGATATTATATGAAAATTATAAATCTCTTTAGGAACATTCATGAGGGATTTAAATAATTAACATTAATGAACTTTGTTAATAATATTGTGTCATATGTTAAAAATGAGGTTTCATGATTTTAATATCCTATAAGATATTTTACATTATTAGGTTCTTTCCAACAATGATTATTTTTACTCACACAATTATTTTTGGAATTAGTTAACGGTGGGGACTAGAATGAACTAGGTTAATGTTGAGTGTGATAGACAATGTGTTAATGAAAAACCAAATGGGATTTTTATTGGAGTAAAGGTTATTGTGATTGTTATTAATTAGTTATCAAGACATATGAGTAATCAATTTCACATGAATAAACCCTTAGATTCACTAAATAAGATAAGGATAGAGTTATTTAAGATTTTGTCTGTGGAAACCCCAGAGAAAAGTGTATTCAGTTATATATATGTTGATAATATGGTACAAATCACTCTTGGTAATGTCTCAAAAGGATGAGAAGATATTTTATGTGTGAGAAGAAAGATAAAATTAATGAAACTTACAACGTTAAATGAAATGTTAGTTTAATAAAATGTGTGGGAATATTGGTCTCCATATTGTATTATTATCATATTAATGTTTTAACTATGGAATTTATAGTAATTATGAAAATAAATTCCATAGGGGGAATGTTTAAGAAGAATATAATCAAGGTGGTACAAGTAATAGTTATTTATTGATGATGAAGAGACTAAAAATAACATATGAAAGGAAGGAGGTATTAAATATTATTATGATAAACCATAGTTAATATTTTAATATTAAATTAGAATAATTATAGTGTTTATGTATTGAAATTAAATAAATCTGATATGTAAAAGGATTTTCAGTAGATTTTTTTGTTAAGGATTTGTAAGAACATGTAAAATGAAGTTGATGATATAGAAAAGTGATTTAATATAATGGTTATATTTAATGGATAACACATGGTTGAAAAAATATAACCTGTAATATGTTTCTGATGTTGAGATAATGATAATGGGATAAAGAGATTTTTATATGAATAAATAAAATTGCATAGTATTGATAACATTAGAACTAATTAATGATTTGTTAAAATATAAGTTTATGTTATCATTGATGGAGTTTAAAAAAATATTGGGTTTATGGAATATATTTAGTAATATGTGGTTTTATTCAAGTAGTGAGTAAGTACATAGGTTTTCATTATGGTTTTATGGTAAATATTGTTATTACATTATTTCAAGAAAACATATGACATTGGTATTCACAAATTTGGCATGTTATAATTAAGAGAAACAATATAATATTTGGGGGATTATTATTATTTTTATTTAAGGAAATTTAGTGACTGTATTTATAAATTTTAAAATTTTCAAGGTTTATATGGTTACCAATTTATGTAATGGTTTACATTTTACATTTTTTGTGTTTTTAGAAATTAATGTTTTACATCACCATATATATATTTTTAAAAATTGGATAACTAGTGATAACCATTTTTGTTATGATGATAAATATAGATAGATGTAATGATTTATAATTCTATTATGGATATTTTAATCTGTTAGTGAATCATGTATAAAAAATAACCTTTGTATCTTGGAGTAAGAGGTGAGTTGGAAATTGATCAAAGAAAAACCAACAGATGAAGTTATTCTTACTATATAAAGGAATGTTAATCCATAGGTATATTAGTCCCTTTGAAATTCTTGATCATGTCAAGATTGTAGCTAAAATATTTGTCATTCCACTGAATGTATCTCAGGTTCATGATGTGTTCCATATATTTCTCCGGATGAATTATATAACTAATCCATCACATTTACTGCATTTAGAGTTCATACCGTTGAAGCATGATCATTATTATGGGGCCTATGGAGATTATGAATTATATAAATAATTTTATAAAAAATAAAACTCCCTTGGTCTATGTTATATGTAAAACCCACCATCTTGAGGAATCTACATGAGATCTTTATGATGTAATGAGGTACATGTGTCCTTTATTTTTGGTACCAATGTGAAAAATTTCAAGGGAAAAAATTATTTTAAGGGGTAGATTGAAACACCCCACGATTTAGTGAAATGTATTTTTTTCAACTAAATATTATCTTTTTAATATTTTTTTACACACAACACTATGTTTAGAATGTGTTTCATGCAACAATGAGTGTATTTTGTGATACATGCAAAACCGAATTTAAACTAAAGAAGACACACTATTAATATATTTTAATTTAATATTACAGTTACCACCTAGACATTGGAATTATGGGTATGAGTAGGATTAACTAAATTATGAATTTATATGGTTTAACAATTTATATAAAATTATTTTTTTTGTGACCAATTAATTATAAATTAAAATAAAACCGATTTGAAAAGAATGTGAATCTTTTACGAAATAAATAATATTTATGTGTGAAAATTCATTTTACGACAATAAATTTTAAAAATAGCATTTGATGAATAATTTTTGAGGATTTTTATATATTATATATTCAATAATTTTTTTAGAAAATAAACTTCCATGTTTTCTATACAAAATATTATAAGAAATAAAATTTTATGCTTAGAAAATATATTTTTCTAAAAATTAGTTTTGACATCATTCACACACTTATTTGAAAATAAATATTTTTCACTATTAGAAATTAATGTGAAAAAATTGAAATTAAATTTTGAAATTATCATTTCAAAAAAAAAATCAGATAATTTTTGAGAATTTTTTGAGAAGATAATTTTTTCGATGAAGATTAAAAAAATACTAGGTTTTGTTAAGTATTTTCATTACTTTTTATTCATTTAATAAAATAAAAATTGTTTCAATTTGGTTTTAAAAGTAAAATTTTTTCAATTATATATCTATTTATCCATTTTAGGTTATTGAAATAAATTTTAAATTTAATTTTTATGTAATTTGTCATAGAATTTTGAACATTTTCTCTTTGGAAACACCTTCTTCATCACGTTTATATGTTTAATTTTAACTTATTTTTTCCACTTATAAAAATAGAATTTTGAAAAATAGATTCCAAATTTAGAATAAAAATATTTTTTATTTTATGTCAAGTTAAACTTAATTTTTTATCATAATGAATAATAAAAACAATAATTAAATAATTACAGTGGTTAAGGTAAAAATCAGTTTATAGGGGGTTAAATTAAAGTGATTAGGGGTAAAATGATATAGAAACATGTACAAAACCCATTATCTATCCATATATATACCTTATAAAATATTATTATTGATAATTTTCTAATTTTGATACCTTTTTAATGTAGAAATCATGGGTACACCTTTTTCTTTTCCAAAATTACAAAGGTGTCACTCACCTCACATATAAAAGGCCACCCTCCTTCCTCTCCTCTTCAATATTTGATAAAACATAGGTTTGGAAAAAACCATACAAAATAACATTATTACTTTACTCCTATAATCATATAGGTATTAATTTTATCATAAACCCATGCTAGAAGGAGTTTTGTGTAAACTAAAAGAATTTATCAGAAGAAGAGATAACCTCTCTAATAGAGAATTTTATTTTGTTTGTTCCTAAAACTGGAATATTTTTTTTCTAAAACATTCTGATATACTAAACTTAGTGTATTTAATATACCAATAAATTTTTATTTTACAAAAATGACCAAAAATCATTCACACTTCCACCAAATGGGTCATGGAATCATCATTCATGAGTACGATGGACTACTGCCTTACAAATCGATGTTATTCGTTTTCAATCAACCACATCTCATGGATATATTCAATGACATTTTTTTCATATTATATTTATGATACTATTTATTTTTTTTAAATTTTAATATCACATATTCCTTATTACTCTCCATTTTGTGGGAATGAAATAATATCGTTGGTGTGTTTGGAAGAATAGTGCCTCGTTAAGCGATGTGACTTGTTCCTCCCACATGATTTATATAGAAAGTAATAAGTTTAAGAATAAATAAAAACATGTGATATATATTACATAAAAAAATTCTGTAAAGGTAATTCATTATTTACCTGTATTTCATTTCATCTGTTTAAAAAATGTAATCAACGTTCATGCATCTGTTTGACATACTGCCTCCATGTACAATACATTTCATGTTTTATCTCTAATATTTATCTATTAATATATAAACTTATATATCGAATATATGTAATATTTATATCATTTTTTATATTATGTAGATAATGTAATAATGATCAATTTAAGATTAATGAATATTCCAAATCAAAACAAACATGAAAATCAAAGTAGTTATTACCAGAAACATGAAATTTGTGTGGGATTGTTAATAAAAGGGAAATAAAACATCATAATTAATTTATATATGTTATAACATATATATATATATAATTTTTTAATATATTTATAATAAAATTATATTTATTTTATATGAATTTTGATGGTGTACGTGTAATTCAAGACTTATGGCAAATGATTTCTGTCTCACTTTCTACTTATGTGATACACATGCCATATTAACCGACTATTTATTTTATGTGATTTATATGATAAAAATGAATTAATTTAATTATTATTATATTAAAAACTATTTATACATACATATGAATTCAAGGATCTCTCTTTCATGGGGTTTATAGATTACAATTTACCAATGTGTTAAGAGTTTTACGATACAATTTCATTGTTTATTGCGATTGTTTTTATGTTTCCAGTGTTGAGAAGTTATGATCCATCTCTCAAGAAACTCATGAATTTTATTTTTCTCTGATTATTTCAAGATAATATATGTTTTATCTTCATTTTCCTCTATTTATGTATTCAATAGGTCAAAATAATATTTTTAAAGAAAATCAACTTTATTTATCCCTTGGATAAAAAATCAATTTTCCTTGAAATATTGTTTTAATAAAAATATTATTTTAACAAAATTATTAAAATTATTTATTAAACATATTTTTACCAATTTATTACTTTTTAAAAAATACTTTTTATCGAACCATCATTTTATTCTCTAAAAAATATTCATCTGTATTTTATAAAAATTTTAAAGTAATCAATGTTTTAACACCTATTCCATGAATTATATCTTCCACCCTTTTAAAAATATCATTATTTGAAGGATTTTTTTATAATTTATAATGTATATTTTCAAAAAAAGTATTTTTGAAATATTTTATGATTTTTAGCATTAAAATGTCCTTTTCAAACCAGAAAATATATTTTCCTCATGAAAATTTTTAAATCATTTTTAATGGATCATTTAGATGTTTTAATTTTTATTTTCAAGCAAAAGGATTTCCAAATTTTTTTATGCTTTTTTAGTCATAAAAAGCGATTTTCAATGAATAGTGTTTTCTTGATGAAATATACAAAGTGTATCTTTAAAATCATTTTTCTTCAGATATGGAATCCTTTTATTTAACTTTTGATTATTTAGGGATATAAACCAAGTATAATGTTAATATTGTTTAACTAAATGGTTTATGATCAAGATGTAAAGATTTTTATGAATCTATTATCTTTTCCATGGGTTATACCGTGAAAAAATGATTATGAAACCCACTTATTTTTTCCATGTGTTGTGCATTAGTGAAATGATTATGAAAACTATTTCATTTCCTTATGTTATGTTAAGATGAAATGTTTATAAGACCCATTTGATTTCATGGGTTTTGACATGATAGATGCCTTATGATCATGTGGCACACATATATATGATTCTCATTATGTGACATGTGTGACCTATATCTCTGTCAACTGCATTGGGTAAAGATTTATATTTCATGATATAAAAATGGGAAACAAGTTGATGTTATTGATCTTTTATGGGAATCATGTGAATCTAGATTCACTATGGGAAATAGGTGCATCCTGATCCACTATAAGAAATAGGTGTATCCTGATCCACAATGGGAAAAAATTGTTGAGTCCTGATACACTATGTTGATGATTTTCTAGTTAACCTTCAATTTTTTTTAATATTTAGGATGGTGTAACACTATGAGATTATGGATCATGATTTATTTATGATGATTTCTCAAACTTATGTTCCATATTATATTCCATGACCCATGTTTATGATCTATGATAGGTTAGGTATGAACATTTTATGTTAAGTACATGATCAAATACCCTTATTCTTATATTACTTATTCACATGATCATAGATTAACATCTCTTATGTTTACCCTTACTAAGAATTTGAGCTCTTCCTTTCTTAGGTTTCCATCATCAGGTTATGAAGAAATGATTTAGCAGGGAATTCCAATAGGATTACTATATGTGATGATATTTGTGGGATATGTTCCTGATATTTAATTAAATAAGTATATTGTGTTTATGGCATCTAAATCAAATAAACTATTACTTCAATTTAGCATGTGTTTATTAAATGTATTGAATATTCATTTAAAATAATGTGATTTTTTTATGAAAAGATGTGGTTGTTATTGGTTAATCGTATTCATACTACCAATTTTATCTTCTTTGTTATAATGACCACATTTTAATATCTTGATAGTATATTCCAGTTTATTTAAACTAACCATTTCATTTAAGACAAGATATCTGAGAAATCAAATTTATATAAAGATAACTATATTTTAAAATATTAGGGAGTTTTAGTATGGCCATTCTTTGATTGGTAGTTCTGTTGACCTTCACATTTTAGGTTTCATTATCATGATTGTTCATCACTGATATCCCATGGTAAACCTAGTGTAAGGGTTATTAAGGGAAGAATATGACGAGACATATAGTCAAATAACCCATATTAACCAAATTAGTCATTTGAAGATATATATATATATATAATTTAAATACATGATTAGTGCCTGATATGTTTTTAGTCCCACATTGGGATTCTTTTCATGATTTCTCTACATAATAATCGATTCCCATCACAAAAAAAAACTATTTTAAAAGAAAAAAATGATGTTTGATAGAATATATGGAACAAAACAACATACTCAGACAACCATGAAATATTATTATTTAATTATGACCATTAAAATATTACCATTGAATTTTTGGATATGAATATTAATAACCATGTTTATAAATAAATATAAAGGTCTCACTGAATAACAATTTATTGATTAATGTTTAAGAAATAAACATTCATTTTTTTCTAAAGTCATATTATGCCTAAAAAATTTATTTCCTTATGAAATAATTTTTATTTCTTATCGTGATAAAATATTATATTAATTTTTTTCTATATTTATAACATGTACATTACAAAATAATTCTCATTTTTGATCATAATATAGAAATTGTATTATGAAGAATTTTTTCGAATTTTTTGATGAAATTTATTTTTCAGTGAATAGTGAAAAATTATAGTTTTTATTCAATATTGTAACACTCCAAGACATTATAATATTTTAATTTTAAAATAATAATAATTTTGTTGATTGATTGAAACACACACAACATCGGGTGTGAACAAAACACTATTTAGTCACACTTTTAACATTTAATTTTAGAATACATTTTAACAAATATAGATTTTTTATAAGAAATAGACTTTATTTTTAAAATCAAAATATTAAAATTATCATAGGGTTAATTTTTGGTATTTTACTAATAAGATTCATTTTTTGATGAATAGAGACAAATATTGAAATTTTAATTGTACCATCGTTTTCATCTAAATAATTTAAATTGTTAAATAATTTTTTGATTTTTTTAAAGTCAAAATAGATAAATTATAAACTAGATATTCCAATATAGCACATTATAAAAAATTTCATGTTTAAATTATTTATAAAAATCTTTGTAAACTTTTGTACAATTTATCATTAAAACCATGCTTTCTATTTATGCATGTAGGGTTAATTTTAAATTAATTATTTCAACTTCTCTTAGTTGAATTTGGCCAATGGATTCCAAATTTGGAATTAGAATAATTTATAATTTATAATGATGTCAAAATTATTTTTTACCAAATTTTTCAGTGAAAACCGTTATAATTGATTACATCATTTAAAGAGAAAATGAGTTTACATAGTGGTTAAACTTAGAATATAAGGTGTAAAAATTACCCAAAACAAGTCCAAAACACATTATATATCCATATAAGGACCTTATTCATCCATGTATTCGGAATGGAACATTATTTGGGCCTAATGAAATGAGAAAAATATTGTTGAAATTCACTCTTTCGAAAAATTACAACTGTGCCACTCACCCCACTTATAATAGGCTTCCCACCCTCCCTTATTTTTACACCAAAAAACACATTGATTTGGAAAATCCATTAAATATATAATTAAAAAATTCCCTATAATGATTCTATAAGCCTTATTTTTTGAATAAATTCATTCTTAGAATAGTTAGTGCAAACTGAGGGAAGACATATGAATAAGAGGTAATGTACTTTAACAACCGTCTTCATTTTATTTCCATCTCCAAATAGTTATATTTTTATTAAACCATGTTTATATAATAAAAAAGTGTCTTAAATACCATGATATGTTGTTATGTTATGTTTATTACCTACAACCATACACAATTCCATTAAATGGTTTACAAAATCATCATTCATCTGTGTGGAGGACTATCGCCTCAAGAACTGATGTCGTTCGTTTTTTCATTACCAACTTTCAAGGTTAGGAGTAATAATAGATTTATAGTTTATTATGATATATATGTTATTTATAAAATACTAATACATATGGAGTCACTATATCACATATATCACTTTACCTCCCATTCTGTAGAAGACATAATAACGTCGCTCGTGTGTATGGTTGACTACCACCTCATAAATCAATGTGATTTGTATTTCACTGACGCATCACATTGAAGGTGATAATGAATAATTTAATTATTATAGGTTATATAAATGAAATAATTAGGATATTAATGTAATTTTTATTATTCTTAAAATATAATATATAACATTTTCTTTCACTCCTTTTCACTCACATAAATATGATAACATTATTCGTGTACGTGTGGACTACCACCTTCACAAAATGATGTGAATCTATTTTAATCACCAAATAACATGAATGAAATATATAAATATATAAAATGATATTAATGATATAATTATCATTATAGAAAGGTAATATATTACTTTCCACCATTCCACAATGATCGGTGAAAAATGGATATTTTACTCATGTGTATGCATGACCTACCATCTCCATGATCATAACATACTTCATTTTTCATAAACATCATTCATAATTTTATTTAAAATTAAAATTTATGTAAAAATATGATAATTATATCTTTATAATTATTATATATGTGTTGGAACTATATAATATGTGCAAGAACTGGATATTTCACGATGAAACCCTTGTGAGAAAAGAAGGCAATTAACAAACCAAATAATGAAAATAATGTTATATTATTAACAAATGGGTGCTAAAATTTTATAAGAGGATAATATATGACATGATAAATATGAGTATGGATCTGGTAAAAATTGATAACTTTCTTAAAACCATTATACATGATGTTAAAGAACATACAACCAAATAGAAGCATGAGGTAAGGGATTTCGTCTCAATTCACATTCCATTGAGACTTCTTTGATTTTATACACCAATTAACTTCTATGTGGTGTATATAATATTACTTTTACATATAATAACATGATTCATTAAAAATTTATGGTATATTAGGTTTCACACTAAATTATCTATTCAAAGGGGATTTGACTTTAAAATTACCAAGTGATAACAGTTATTATAAAATCTCACTTTCTTTTGTTATTATCAACATTAACATAAAAAAATAACTTTATTGTAATAATTTTTCATTATATACTATATTTATTTTAAATATCCATATTATTGTAATATGGATATGATTATTTTCAAAATCATCTACTATTTTTACAAATGCTTTTTACTTTAAAGAACATTTGATTTATTTGGGAAAATGTATCAATAATTCAATAAATATATTTGGTAATTCAAAATTTTTATAAATAAAATATATTATCCAATATATTGGGAATGATTTGGATAGGTAACACATGATTTGGGGATGTTTAATGTAATACCTTCGAAGCATCAGTAGTCTTGTGAGATGAATTTGTTGGCCAAATCAGATGGTTTTTTACGCAATAATTTTTAAACTGTATTTTGGATATATCTTGATTATAAAGGTATTATGTTCCTGGGAAACAAAACGTTTGACAATTAATCATTTAATTCATTCATTATTAAGTTACTACTATCCAGGGTATTTTTACTTTTACATTATTTATCGATGAAATTCATTATTAGTTATTGATTAAACAGAATGTTTTTTTAGTTACTTACCTTTTCATATTGACTATGCCTTTTCTATTAATATATTAAATTTATTTAAATTGGATTCATGTCCAATTATTTACCTTCACATATTGATTATTATCAACTAATCATTATTTATTCCACTGTACATAAACCATAATGTGCATATCAGTTGGTGCTTATTTATTTTCTTTCCTTAGGAAATGAAGATGAATTCATTTAATGTTCTTCAAGGATGCTGTTTTTATAATTAAACTAGTTCAAAAAAAATTTATCACATCATCTTTTTCTGGTTGGTTATTAATAACTAACCTAAAAAAGAATGTTTATTTCTATATCATGTCAGTTATTATATAACCGATGTGAATAATCCAAATATGTCTCTTTATCATGTCTGTTATATAATAACCAACATCTTAAACTCACTTTATTACATCAGTTATTATATAACCAAAGTGATAAAGAGGCGTTTTTTACATCATTTATATAATAAAATAAGTGATAAAGGATCCTTTTCATGTCTGTTATATAATAACATACATGAAAAGTCATTGAAGCATACTTTTTCATGTAATATATCATAAAAATGACATCAAAAGGATGATTTTAACATCCGTTATTATATAACCAACATTATATACCATTTAAAATTTTATGAATCTTCTGTTTTAATCTTTTTTGTGTTATTTATTATGATGAACACAAAATATTTTCTCTTACACAAATTCCCTAACCCTGTTTTCTCCAATCCCTGACACTCTAAAATTAGATTTTCATGTTTATAAATCCACAATTTTCATGGTCTCAATATTCATTATTTTATCTTCTTATATATCAAGTATAATTCACACATAGAACCTATATTTTATTCATTCAATGAAACAGAATCCCTAAATCTAATTTTTTTATTTAATGGGTTTAAATCTAACATTATCATCTTCATTTAGCATCAATTTTTTTGGCCTCATTTTTTCATTTTCAAATATAAATATTATCTGCTCAAATCTCACATTACTATCTTTATTTACCTTAAGTAAGCATTGATTTAAGTATACAACTGTGTGGAATGAATTATATCTTAATTTTATATGTTAGATCATAAATTTAGTAATTATATCTTAATTTCTTGGTGCATCTACTATATGGGAATGTGTTTTTTTATTAATTGTTTAACAAATGATTATATTGTATCACATCTTAAATTTCTACATTTAATATCTAAATGTTTCCTGTTTGGATGATGTGCGTGAATCATTCACTATTTATGTATACAATTCAATGTATATGGATAAATTTAGGTTAGTGTTATTTATTTATTTGAGACATAATAATCATAAAATGTAATATATACATACATTTCAATTTGCATATAGTCTAACCTTCAATATCAAATAACTAGTGTATATGCATATCAAAAAATTTCTTGTGATTTGTGTATATTCATATCTTGAAAAATTATATATCAAATATGTTGTCTTCATATTATGAGTTAGTGTTAATATATTTTCAGTATTATTAGTGAATACAAAATAGGAACCGTTAGTTGGGTCCTTTACATATCTTTGTTATAATATGAATGAATGTGAATTAATGAATACTTAGAGATTTTCCATCATGTTTTAAAAAATTAACAATGAGTAACATAATTATCAATTTCATCGACTAGTGAAATATATAGATACTTATATAGAATATATAGAATATTGGAACTACATCCACAAATATTCATGAATTAATATTATATTTATGAACAGGATCAGATAATGATCGATATCCTTGTTGAGATTTTAGTTAAACTCTAATCCTTTAGATTCCTATATAAATTATTTTTTGAAGTATGTTCTAATTTTAAAAATAATTTTATGGTCCATGGTTATAATAGGCCAAAATATTTGAGAAATTGAATTCACTATAGTCCATAAAATATTTTAAAATTAATGAAAATCCATAAATAAATTCAATTATTCCATGGGAAAAATCAACCACCCTATTCTAAATATGAACATAATCAATTGATTATAAAAAAATTATACCATCACCAAGGACTAGAACTAAAATACACTACACACAATATACCAAATCACTAGAACATAAAGTGTTGATAGAAGAAAAAAACCCATGATTCAATATCCCCATTTAAATAACAATGATTACCTCTTCCCATTGAATATTAAAAAAATGAAAACTTCATTGAGAATTTAAAAAATAATAATAAAATAAATCACTCAACAAAATAACAAAGGATAATATACCTTTATAGGAACCATGTTATGAAGTTACTATTTCTTGACTTCAAAAATTAAATTCTACTCTTGTAATGGAAAAAAACTTGTGGAAGTGGGCCCCTTCTCTATGTTTTCTAAGTGGATTCAGGTTAATAATGTTCAATTTCAAGTTTCACCTACTTTCATTTAGAATAAAATGAACAATGAGAGAATAATATAACTGTATTTTCTTTTTAAAATAACTTCCATGCATTTTTTTCATGATTTAACAGTAATATTTAATCTTATTTTTCATTATTGTCTATAATTTATAATTATTATTGTAAAATATAAATATATATATTTTTAAAAATTTCAAAATTTAATTAATTTCAAATAATGACATATTTTTATAACTTTATTTAATTTTCTATTTGATTATTCTATAGTAATTTTAATTAATATTAAATTTCATCCTTAAATTTATTAACATTTTAAAATTATATTCACTATTATTTAAAATCGTAGAAAAATTTTATAGAATAATTTTACCACTATTATGTCTTCTTGATTATCATTGAAGTAATCTACTATTTCTAACTCTTACTCACTTTTATCACCCCTATATTATTTAAAAAATATATTTATTTTTATATTTTTTTATTGATAATAATGGGTCTAATTTGAATTATGGTACTTTGAATAAGTGATGAATATGAGGACGTTTTTTATGCTTTTTATAAAAGAATTATTCCAAACAACGAAATGTTTTACTGTCCATGTATGAAATGTTTAAATATGAAGAAGTGGAAAATCATAGAGATCAAAGACCATTTTATTTTCCATGGATTTAATCTGAGTTACAACCCTCAGATTTGTCATGGTGAAACTTGGAAGAATTTCAGATTTATTAATGATGATTCTTTGTAAGATGATAACTATGATCATACTGAAGAAATGATTAGTGATATTAAATTAGAGGAAGTTGAGAAAGAGATGAAAATTGAGCCTCAATATGGTGATTCTGATAAACCATTATATCCGGGTTTTATAGGATTTATAGTTTTATTGATGTTGTTAGTATTTCTTAACTTGAAGGTGAAATGTGGATGTGGTGGTAAGATTTTTACAGAATTTCTAGAATTGTTGTGAGGTATTATTAGTATTGAAATTGATCTTCAAGATTCACATTATTAAGTGAAGAAAATACAATATTTGATGGAATTAGGGTTTAAAAAATTATTATTTTTTGGAATTAATTTGTGATATATAAGAGGGAATACTGATTTCAATCTGCATGTCCTAAATGTCAGATGTCACAGTCTACGTACAATGAAAAATCATATCCTGATTTATCAATTACAAAGAACCTTGCCAAGGAATTTTGGTATCTTCCTATAATTACTCATTTGAATCATTTATTTTCAAATTCACATGATGAAAAATGCATAAGATGTCACATAAATGAGTGGATATGTGATGGAAAATTACATCATTGAGCTAATTTTCCACAGTGGAAGAAAATTGATCAGTAGTTTCTTATATCTGGAAAAAAAAGTTATAAATATTAGACATGTACTATGTATAGATGGAATGAATCCATATCTAAGACTTAGTAGCACACATAGTTAATGTCATTTTTTATTTTTAATTTAAAACTTATCTCCTAAATTTTGAATGAAGTGAAATCATGTCATGATGAGTTTAATGATTTATGGACCAAAAAATCCCGAAAATGATATTGTTGTTTTCTATTCACCATTAATTTATTATTTGATAAATTTATGGGAGTATGGTATTAAGTTATTTAATTACTATAAATAGAATATTCTAAAATACATAAAATTATTACATTGACTATAAATTACTTCCCAACATATGCATATTTTCTAGGATATAGTGCAAAGGGAAATAAATCTTGTCCAATTTATGAACAACAGACTACATATTATCAACTGCATCATTGTAGAAAAAAATTAACATGGGTAATCAAAAGTTTTTGTTTACGGATCATGCTTATAGAAGACTAAATAAGGAATTCTATAGATTACATTAATTTTATATATCTCAAAAACCTTTATCCACTAATCAATATTTTGAGAGGGTGAAAAATATCTATGTTACATTTAGAAAGAAACATAATTCTAGTAATGATAGAAATATTTTGAAGAAATAGTTGATATTTTTTTGCTACCATATTGGAGATATCATGAGTTAAAACATAACAATGATTTCATGAATGTGGAGAAGAATATACATGACAGATTGATTGGAAACTATTTAGATATTAATGGAATGAATAAAGATGGGTTTAATGCAAGAATGTACTTACTTACAATGGGAATACGTTTGGAGTCATCTCCCACTCCAGGTTTAAGAAGAACATTCCAACTCCCAGCTTGTCAAACATTATCTAAGAGGGAGAAAATTAACTTTAATTGGTGTATTTTAGATATAAATATGCTACATGTTTATTCTTAAAATGTAAATATTTTTTTCATTAATGGATTTGAAGTTGATAAGAATGAAATATCATGATTTGAAAATCATGATGAAACATCTCCTAGAAGTTACATTGCATGGAATATTTTCAATCTATGAAAGAATTTATAACACCCATGGTTTCATGTACGTAACTATTTAATTATGTTTTTTTCTATATAAAGTATATGTTTGAAGTTAGGAGAATTTTGAGAATTATTGGAGTGTTTTTGGGTCTTTTCTAGGTGTTCACGGTTAGTGCATGGTTTGAGAAAACCATGCCAAAACTACATGAAACTATGCATATGGGAGACATGGGAAAAAGAGAAGTCGCACTAGTGGTTCATGGTTTTTCAAAACCAGGGGATTCCTAGTTGGAACCATTCCATTTAAAAAATGGTTTTTTTCTTGTTTTGGAAGTTTCTTCAACATGGCGAGTATATAGTATGGACACCGTGTGAGAGGAATGTGTGGGGGTTTCCTTAAGGAAGTGTCTAGAGCACGGTTAGTGCACATTTTTCCTAACCATACAACTGATCTATACATATAAAGAATCCACTTCCTTAAATTGGGGGTCTCACTCATTTTCCATCTAGCTCAGTCATTTTTCCTCCTATTTATCACTAACTTGAGATTTTTCTTTTCCAAAGGTCAAGGATAGTTCTCCCATTGATCATTAGGTTATCTAAAGTCTTCCCTTTGTTATTAAAATCTGTTTCTGCATGGGGAAGAGATTTAAGGCGAGTTCATAAAGATTCAACCCAGTTTAGTGATGTTTTTCATGCCGTTTATCATTTTCACCAAAACTCTTGAGGAAGGTGGTTTTAATCTCGACTCCTCTTGCTATAACTAATTTCATTAGTTTCAAATTGAGTAAATTCATTTTTTTGTGAAATTATTGTGTAAGGAATGATATTAATACTCTGTAGTGGAGATTTATGGTTTTTGGTGAAATCATATAATTGTGGTAAATTTTTGTTTAAAGTGATTTGGTTTCTTGATTTTAAAACGTTGATTTTAAAATATGGATTTTCTAGATTTTTGAATTTTCATGTCAGAAAATGGTTTTTGATAAAATGTTTTTTTATTGAAATGGATTTTACATGATTGGATATAAATGGTTTTTGGGCACACTTGGTGTGTGTGTTCATATTAAAATTTTGAGGCTTAGTTGAAATATGACCTTGCGTTCAGTGCCAAAGGTTTAATGAAACATAAGATATAATTAGCTTGTGACGACTTGGTAGATCGAAGAGATAATAATCATGAATATAGAACTATCATAATGATACTTACTTGGTTAGATATGTTAAATGGAATGGTTTTAAAGCATTATTTTTTGGATTCCTTTAGAAAAATTTCTTTTTTTGAAAAATAGTTAATATGGAACTTTTTTATATTTAGTTATAAACTATTTTTTGAAACTTTTTCTTATAAAATGTTTTATATAAATGTTGATAAATTTTATATCTTAGTGGCATGAGTAGGGAATTCATTAGGGAAAACCTACTGAGTTTTATTACTCACCCATTATTTGTCATTTTTGTTCTTTTTTAGATGTTATCTATTGGGACATGGGAAAAGGTAAAGTATCACATTTCTTTAGAACTACCTCATGATACTTGATCATTTTTGGTGATTTTGGAGCATGGAGCTTGTGGAGAATGAGTGTATTGTTTTTTTATTTTAGTTTTAATAGTTTTTCTACCATTGTTTACATTGGTATTGTAGTCTTATGCTGTTGTACATGATTTTAGAATGATTTTGATAAACAAAATATTGAGTTGTCTTTCATTATTATCATGCATCATATAGTGAAGGTTCCATCCTTCTAAAAATTATTTCCAACCTTTGGCATATTGGGTATATCTCTTAATGCCTAGTAACATCTCACTTCCCTCTCAAGAAAATGATAAGGTGCGAGATGTTACAAATGGTATAATTTTTTTAGTACAAAGTTTGTTTGAGAGAAATGGTATCAGGTTGGTCCTTCTTTTCTAGAACAAGTAGTCTTTGAATTTGTCTTGGTTTTTGGTCTTGGAGTTGAATTTATTCTTTTATATTTATTGAGTTATGATCATAGAAAGGAGTTGGATTGTTGGGACTTGAAATATATAGACTAAAAAGATGCAGTTAACATTTTTATGCTGAATTTCATGTTACCAAGGAGTTTGGTACATAAGTGTTTCAAAGACACTTACAGATTTGTAATCTCATTGTCATGGGTTTAGCCAATGAGATGATTATGACATGAATTAGAGGAATGCATTTCCACTATGAGTGCATATCTCATTTATAGTAATGATATATTATTTTGGGAAATGTTTTGATTTTTGAAAAATGTTTAAAGTGTTTTCAAATGAAATATTTTGAAAAAGAAAATAGTTGTGGTATATTGAAAATTGTTTTATTTTCAAAATCAAGTTTAATGATTTTAGAAATGGATTAACATCGTAAATGTTGATTTTTGAATGTATTGTTGTGATAGTTTATGTTATATAATTTTAAATACTAAGCCTTAAATTTCTAGAGAGCGTGACTTATAGAATTCTTTGTTTGTATAGAAAATGGAACTTGGTTGGCGTTGTATAATCCAATCAAATGAAGCTGCTGGAAATGTAGTTTCATCAGATCAACAAGTGAACCAAAAATTGGTTCAGAGTATCATCCAAGAATTTAATTATGTGAACATAGAGAACTAGAGGGATGATCTGATATAGATGGATCATTCAATCAAGTTCTAGAAGAATAATCCACCAATCTTCCATGGTGATTCTGAACCAGAAAGGGCAGAGGTGTGCCTTAACAAGATGAATCTTATCTTATATTTCATTGGAACACTAGAAGAGATGAAAGTTAAGTGAGAAACATATATTCTTAAAGATATTTCATTCTAGTGGTGAGATCTATTGGTCTAGGATAAGGTGGATCAAGACCTTGATTTTTAGTATTTTGAGGAATTGTTCAACAAAAAATTCTATCCTCACACGTTCAAGATTCAAAGTATGAGGGAACTTTTCAACCTAAAGCATGGAAATCTGTCTGTCACCGAGTATGTGGCTAAATTCATGAATTTATTATGCTTTTCACCTAAATTTTCTACTAGTGCATCCTTTAAGGATTTTTTTTAATTGGGACTAAGAAAGGTGGTCCATCGATGATTTTTTTTCTCTGTATTATTGATTATACAGAGATAGTGAATAGAGTGACGGTGGATGAATTAGATATATTAGGAGCTATGGGTGGTGGAAGTATGTTGATACCCATGAAAAATGGATAGAAATATAATATTGGGGCTAAGAGGAAGAGGAACACCTACCTCGAAGGTGGGAAGAAGAATTAAAATCGAACAATTATATTGGTGAATGTAACACCCCGAGATTTTATGAAAAATATTTTTTTAATTTCATTGATGTATTGTGTTGTAAACTACAAAAAAATTAGCTTGTGCTATATGCAACACCGTATTAGCTTATATTATTCGCAAAAAATATTCTTGTCTTGTGTTGCATGCAAGAGCAACTTTCCTCAATAGCGTGTGTTGTACGCAATACTGGGTTTCACTAAACAACGATATATTATTATAATATTATTATGAACTAGCCATTATGAATAGTAGTATCTAAATTTTGAATTTTATGACATTATAATTCATCTTACACATTTTATAGAACATGGTATAAGAACAAAATAAAATTTTCAGGTAAAATAAGTATTTTTCAAAAAATGCAGTTTTGGTACCTTTTGATGGCGCACCCACAATAAATTTAGTTTTTGAAATGTTTATAAGTTTAATTTGACAAAATAAAATTCTTATTTTCAATTAGGATATAAAAATTTACTTTGGATAAAATTTTCATATTATTCTGATAACTTTCATATTTTAATAAATAGTAAAAACACGCTATATTTTAATTAAAAAAAACTTTTTTCATCACAATAATTTATATGGTTAAATTATAATATTGAATGGTTTTAAAGTATAAATAGAATATATTTTTACCATTTAATATAATTTATGTCATTAACATTAATTTTACATTGAATTCATAGGTAAAAACATTTTAATCTTTGGTAATATTTTAGCAGTTAAAACCCGATTTCTTAACAACGAGATAAATTTTAATTTAATTATTGCAACTTCTGTGTTTTGAATTTTGAAAAATGGATTCAATATTTGGATTCAGTGGGTCAAAACTATGTTAATAGGTTACTTTTATTTTTTTGATTTTATGAATAGTAACTACGGTAATTTTTATTTACTTTAGTTAAAGATAAATCGGGTAATTAAGTGTAAACCTAAGATTATAAAATTACCCTAACACATGCCAAAATTCTATTGGATAACTAAATGTCGACTAATATCACCTAAGGGTCGCATTAGATTCGTTTTATGGACTTTTGACAATGAAAATAATTTAATTATTCTTAAAACCAAATAAAGTGACAACATGCCACTCTCTTAAATCTTATAGCTATAATAATTTTAATTTAGTGATAAACTTAATGAAAATTCGAACATGAATAGTCTCCAGAAATATAATAAAAGTATCTAAATCATGTGAATTTATTTATAATTTTTAGGGATTAAATAATTATCATTAAAGGTGACACAATAGTGATGTTGAAATTATTTTATTGATTGAAATATTGAATAAATGGTTTTAAAAATATTAAAATAAATATTATATGAACTATTTAATGTTCTAAAAGAATTTTATAGATATATATGACATGTTATTAATATATTAAATATTTTTTTTCGAACATATCTTCTGTGTGGATTTTATTTAAATTCAAATAAATTAATTGTGTCAAAATTGACACTATTGATATTTTATATTATTAAATTGTTTAAAAATCACAAAAATATTTTAAAAATTAAAAATTAAAAATTATATGATCTAACATGTCATGAAATATTAAATTATGTATAATTAAGAACACATAAGTAAGTATTTATAACCATATAAAATTTATAACATTATTACCACAAATAAAATTAAATAGATTAAATAAGGATAAATCAAAATGATATAGTTTAAAATAAAATCAAAACATGTCTAAATTTTATTGTTGGATTATATTACAACTAAATATTATCTAATATCCTAATTTTAGTCACTTTTAAAGTTTTTATGTGGGGTTTAGGTTTATTATAAATTAATACTTTAGAGGTTTCCAAAAGTTCCCCTCTCCTCCCTTATAAAAGGGAACCTCCTCCCTCTTCCCTTTACACAATTTTGAGCTTTCAATCTCTTCCAAATCCTTCCCATTTACATTATAAACTTCCCTAGAAACATTATAGAGGTTCTGGTATCCTCAAAAGACTAACTCTAGTCCCTTAAGAGGAATCTTAAAAGAGGTGCGTCGAAGAAGAGGTAATCTCTTCTACCGATTCTTTCAAGTTTTCTTTCTTCTTCAACTTATTATTATTTAGTTGTTTAATTATAAAGTAATAACACCAGTATCACTAATATATTGATATGTTATTATAAATATTAAACAACCTTATTTCACCTTCTATCGATCCTATGGAAAATGAAATAACCGCGCGTGTGTACGTACGGAATACCGTCTCCACGCCGTGGTGTAATCTGTTTTTCGACCACCACCTTACTTGGATGGGTATAATGGTGTAAAGAATAAATAAATATAGTTATTATAACATCATACTGATTATGAGATATTACTTCATCCACTCCAATTCAATTCAATAATTATGGGAATGATATCATCGATCGTGCGTACGTACGAATTACGGTCTCCACGAACGCAATGAGATTCATTTTCCATGATTAACCATTCAAGTATGATTATAAAGTATATATGTAATAAATAATCATGAAAGATATTACATAATAATGATACTATATTTATGTATATATATGTTTCATTTACTTAATTTTATTCAAATCAATAAGGAAATGAAAACAGCGTTCATGTGTACGTACGACCTGCCGTCTCCATAAACAGTGTATTTCATTCCATTTATCGATCTATCATATATATTTATATACTGAATATATTTTATATATAAATCATGTTTTACATTCTGGAATTAATTAAATCAGTATATGAGTAATAATATCAAGAACAACAAATCGAAACACATATGATAAATGAAACGATTTTACCAAAATGCTGCTTTAACATGGAATTTACAAAAGAACGGGTAATATAAAGTCATAAGTGAACCATATATGATATCATAACAATGAATATGATTCTGTAATAATTCAATGAAATTATTTAAATCATTATACAGTAGTTTTGGATACATACGAAGCATATCAGACATAAGGTAAGGGAAAATCTCGCAATCTCATTTTTATCCGAGATTGTTTATACTTCAGAATTTACTGGGGAATATTTATCATCCACATCCTTGTTTCCTCAATATGTAATATTATTTATATCCTCATACAATTTTTTAAATCCAATTCTACTCATTGGTGAGTTTTTAGTAAAAGATATGAAAGGAATCTTTTGTCATTCTTAGTACGAGGTACTTTTTGTCTTTTCTGTCCAAAGTATGAGAAAAAAGTCTTTTTTAACTTACATGACATGAATGTATTTTTATGATTTCATATATCATTATTTCCATGAATATTCCTTTACAACTTTTCAAGTTTATTTTTAATCATCTTCTTTTAGTTTAAATTAGTATGACATGTTAAGAAAGGAAATTTTTTTTTGAAGTAGAAAGGATATTTTCCTCAAGAATGGAGTTCAAGCGTTTTATCAAAATTATTTTCCATCTAAGATAATATAGGGTTATGTTTATATCCCTATTTTTACATTGATTTGATTATTTTATTATGTAATTATTTTTATGATGTCCTTTTATGGATTATGTTATGATGGCATGATGTTTAAGAATCCCATTTTTATTATATGGGTTATTTATGATGTATGATTTATGATCTTATGGAACACATAAGAATGGTATCATTATGAGATGGGTGGGACCTATATCTCCCTCCAATGCATCGGTTAAAGATTTATATCTCATGATATAGACATGTATGGAATGGTAAGTTAATCCGGTTCAGTGATACATGACTGGAACGAGGAGTGAACTTGATTCAGAAAGGGACTTTGTCCACTAAGATGGTCTTGGCAGAAATGTCTTGGCTACTATGGAAATCATATCATGTGATAATGGTTGCCACAATTACATGTTTTATTCCCATGATATTTTACCATGATTAATGTTTCTTTATGATCTATGCCTTACGTACTGCCATGTTTTATGTCATTGCTCAAGATTTTGATGTTTAATCATTATGTTCAGGTTTTTTTAAGTTCAAATGTATATGATTTGTTTTATTTTATCCATTCTTAACCTTACTGAGAATTTGAGATCACCCTTTATATGTTTTCTTTTCCCAGGATTTAAAGAAAGGTTATAGGTAAGAAAACAAAAGAGGAAGATCTTTATGGTTTATGTTGAAGATATTTCGCCAGGATTAGAAGATTATGTTCTGAGTTTCCAAAGACACTAAACTATTACAGTCCTTGTGTGTCTCTTTTTTTTATGTATTAAGTATTCCACAAAAGTAATATAATGTCCAAGTACATCAGGTTTGGGGTCTCTACAGTTGGTATCATAGAAAAGGTTTAGTTAAACTTTGGAGACTAGGATGCGAAAACTTTAGTGAGATCCCAAGAGATATTTCTAAGGTATGTCTAGGGATGTCCCTAAGGTTAAGTATAAGTATAGGTTATAACCCTAGAATTATGGTAACGATCTTAGAATTTAACCTAACATGTTAGATATTGAAGGTAATCTCCCTTGATTATGATTTTTGCCTCTCACACTATTCTTTTTGGGTTTTAGAAAATGGCTGGAAACAGGAAGATTCACGATAATAGAGGATATGATGGACAATGGAATGATATTATTCATGAGAAATCAAATGAAATTGGATCTGGAAGTCCAAATATCGTTATTATGCCTAATCAGAAATCTCATAATATGATCAATAATATCAACTTGAGTAAGTTTCCCGACTCAGCTAATAAGAGATAGATGGAGTTTCATGATGATCATAGAGGAAAGAAAGTTCAATTTCCCTCATGTAAATCATGTGGGAAGAGGCATCAGGGAGACTGTTTCAAAGGAACTAAAAGATGATTTGGGTGTATAAAAGAAGGACACAAAGCCAGTAATTTTAATGGAAAAGGTTCAGTTAACACCATGGATAAGGATAATGGTATTTCTAAGACATCAACAATGGTTAAATGTTTTAAATGTGGAATGTATGGGCATTATGAAAACAAATTACCTAAGGGAAAATCTCATGAAAAGAATCAGTATGGTCATATGGGTAGTATTTATGTAGACGATGATGAATATACTACAAATAATACATGAGATGAAAGAAATGAAGAATCTCAGTCAGTGGTTTAAGAAGGTAGTGGAATGATTGTATGTTTATCAAGAATAATATGGTACTATGGAATAAAGAAAAATATAAGGATTGTTACACTGTTGTATTTCATTGAGTTTTTTAAGGTATATGATCAATGGTACCCATAACCATGAAAGGTTATTCAAATATTTTTGGAAGGTAGATGATATGTGCATAATGAAAGGATAAAGAGATAAAGAGATGTTTGATTGTATTAACGTGATCATGACTGGTATAAGGACAAAGTGATATCATGGTTTGAGTATACAGAATTTTGTGATTTTGGTATGTGGAAAGAGTTAACTTTTGACAACATTCATGTTTTCACTAAGGTTCAATGGGTATTCCTTTTTCAAGAGAATACATAATTAAGTTATTCACATGTATGGAATGCGACCAACAAGATATATTTTATGATATATGGGGGATAAATGATGGTATTCACATGCTTGTTATGTAACCTTTCAAATAATCGTTTTCTTTATACCATAAGATTGGACAGATGTATTTTGGATAAACCTAAAGATTGGAATGGATTATGTTGGACATCAGATATCATTATTTAAGGATAGAACTTGTTTTTCGATATTATTTATGGAATGTTATAATAGTATAGTTTTAGAAAAAGGACAACCCATAGGATGAACTACAACCCATCGCGTCGGAGAAGGTTGTGGGAATCGAACACACAACCGCAGTGCGACATGCCTTTATCAGATACCACTGGCCTATAAGAAGTCCCTGATTATTATAAATTAGTTTTAATTTATTATGTGGTATGATATATGAAGTATAAGTCCATTTTAGGAACTATATACGATTAATCTCACTATAGATGAACTTATGTATATTTAATAAATTTTGCTAACCTTTTGTTTGAGACAGATAGAATGACCTATCATTCTATCGCATGATCTTCTAACACTTCACAAATGAAAAATTCAACTTCATTTCATTAAGATATGATGTGGAAATTGTTCAATGAATGACCAACGGTGAGATTGTACCAAAATCAAGAAAGTATTTCTTCTAATTCCAAATTTTTCAACTTTAGGGAAATGATCTTGAAAACCAAAAATGTTGTCCTATTTCCCTCATATCTGATGAATTAGATGGTACCTTAGATCATCACAAATTTATGGCTTTTTGGTTGTTGGATTTTTCATAGCCATGTTTTCTACCACTCTCCATCAGAACATGATGGTTATATTTCTCTTCCATATCCATATTTTCATCTATGTTCTCCTATGTGGAAACCCAGTGATTAGTTAATTTGGGTAACCATTACGTTTTGTAATTTCATTTTTAAAGTTAAGTTTTGGTATTACTTTTTATGATGTGGTTTTCTATAAAAGAAACTTTCAATTAGCAATCCATTTATAACCCCGACGAATTTTGAGGGTGAAATTCATTTTAAGGGTGGTTGAATGTAACACCCTGAGATATTATGAAAAATATTCTTTTAATTTCATTGATGTCTTGTGTTTTATGCTACACCAAAATTATATTGTGCTATAAAAAACACCGTATTAGCTTATATTATTCGCAAAAAATATTCTTGGATTACGTTGGAAGTAAGAGAAACCTTCCTCAATAGCGTGTGTTGTACGCAATACTGAGTTTCACTAAACAATGATATATTGTTATAATATTATTATGAACTATCCATTATGAATATTAGTAACTAAATTTTGAATTTTATGACATTATAATTCATCTTACACATTTTATAGAACATGGTATAAGAACAAAATAATTTTTTTGGGTAAAATAATTATTTTAAAAAAAATGCAGTTTTGCCGCCTTTTGATGGCGCACCCACATTAAATTTAGTTTTTGACATGTTTATAAGTTTAATTTTAGAAAATAAAATTCTTCTTTGGAATCAGGATATAAAAATTTACTTTGGATAAATTTTTCATATTATTATAGATAACTTTCATATTTTAATGAATAGTAAAAACACGCTATATTTTAATTAAAAACAACTTTTTTCATCGCAATAATTTATATGGTTAATTTATTATATTTAATGGTTTTAAAGTATAAATATAATATATTTTTAACATTTAATATAATTTATTTCATTACCATTAATTTTACATTGAATTCATAGGTAAAAACATTTCAATCTTTGGCCATATTTTAACTTTTAAAACCCATTTTCTTAACAATGGGATAAATTTTAATTTAATTACTGAAACTTCTGTGTTTTGAATTTTGAAAAATGGATTCTAGATTTGGATTCAGTGTGTTCAAATTATGTTAATAGGTTACTTTTATTTTTTTGATATTATGAATAGTAACTACGGTAATTTTTATTTATCTCAGTTAAAGTTAAATTGGGTAATTAAGGGTAATCCTAAGATTATAAAATTACCCTAACACATTCCAAAATTATATTGGATGACTAAAAGTCGACCCATATCACCTATGGGTTGGATTAGATTCGTTTTATGAACTTTTGACCATGAAAATAATTTAATTATTATTAAATCCAAAGAAAGTGACAACATGTAACTCTCTTAAATATTATAAGTATAATAATTTTACTTTAGTGATAAACTTCATGAAACTTAGAATTTTAATAGTCTCCAGAAAGATAATAAAATTATCTACATCATGTGAATTTATTTAGAATTTTTAGGGATTAAATAATTATAATTAAAGGTGACACAATAGTGATGTTGAAATTATTTTATTGATTGAAATATCGAATAAACGGTTTTAAAATTTTAAAATAAATATTATATGAACTATTTAATGTGCTCTACGAATGTTCTAGATAAATATGACATGTTATAAATCTATTAAATATTTTATTTTGAACATATCTTCTGTGTGGAGTTTATTTAATTTCTAATAAATTAATTGTGTCAAAATTGACACTATTGATATTTTATATTATTAAATTGTTTAAAAATCACAAAAATATTTTAAAAATTATAAATTAAAATTTTAGGATCTTACATGTTATGAAATATCAAATTATATATAATTAAAAACACATAAGTAGGTATTTATAACCATATACAATTTATTACATTATTACCACAAATAAAATTCAATAGATTAAATAAGGATAAATCAAAATTATGTGCTTTAAAATAAAATCAAAAGATGTATATATTTGATTGGATTATGAGATTAAAACCCTATCTTATATAATATCATAATTTGAGTCACTTTTTAATTTTTTAAGTGGGGTTTAGGTTTATTATAAATTAATATTTTAGAGGTTTCCAAAAGTGCCCCTCTCCTCCCTTATAAAAGGGCACCTCCCCCCTCTTCTCTTTACACAATTTTGAGCTTTCAAGATCAGCCAAAACCTTCCCATTTCCCTTATAAACTTCCCTAGAAACATTATAGAGGTTATGGTCTCCTCAAAAGACCAACTCTAGTGCCTTAAGAGGAAGCTTAAAAGAGGTGCGTTGAAGAAGAGGTAATCTCATCTACGAATTCTTTCAGGTTTTCTTTCTTCTTAAAATCATTCTTATTTAGTTGTTTAATTATAAAGTAATAACATAAGTATCACTATTATACTGATATGTTATTATAAATATTAAAAAACCCCATTTCATCTTCTATCCATCCTATGGAAAACAAAATCACCGCGCGTACGTATGTACGGAATACCATCTCCATGCCGTGGTGTAATCTGCTTTTCTACCAAAACCTTACTTGGATGGGTATAATGGTGTAGATAATAACTATATATAGTTATTATAACATCATACTGATTCTGAGATATTACATCATCCACTCCAATTCATTTCAATAATTATGAGAATGATATCATCGCTCGTGCGTACGTACGGATTACCGTCTCCACGAACGTGATGAGATTCATTTTCCATGATTAACCACTCAAGTATGATTATAAAGTATATATGTAATAAATAATCCTGAAATATAATACATAATAATGATATTGGATTTATGTACATATATGTTTCATTTACTTAATTCCATTCAATTCAATAAGGAAACAAAAACAGCGTTCATGCGTACGTACGACCTACCGTCTCCATGAACAGTGTATTTCATTCCATTTATCAATCTATCATATATATTTATATTATGAATATATATTATATATAAATCATGTTTTACATTCTGGGATTAAGTAAATCAGGATATGAGTAATAATATCAAGAACAACGAATCGAAACACATACGATAAATGAAACGATTTTACCCAAAACACCGCTTTAACATGGAATTTACAAAATAACGGGTAATATAAAGTCATAAGTGAACCATATATGATATCATAACAATGAATATGATTCTGTAATAATTCAATGACATTATTTAAATAATTATACAGGAGGTTCAGTTACAAATGAATCATATCAGACATAAGGTAAGGAAAAATCTCACAATCTCATTTTTATCCGAGATTGTTTATACTTTAGAATTTACTGGAGAATATTTATCATCCACATCCATGTTTTATCAATATGTAATATTATTTATATACTCCTAAAATTGTTTAAATACAATTTTACTCATTGGTGAGTTTTTATTAAAACATATTAAAGGAATCTTTTTCCGTTTTTAGTACGAGGTACTCTTTGAATTTTCCGGCAAAAGTACTAGAAAAAAGTCTTTTTTAACTTACACGGCATGAATGGATTTTTATGATTTCATAGAACATTATTTCCATGAATATTCCTTTACAACTTTTCAAGTTTATTTTTAATCATCTTCTTTTAGTTTAAATTAGTATGACATGTTAATAAAGGAAAAATATTTTTGAAGTATAAAGGATATTTTCCTCAAGAATAGAGTTCAAGAATTTCATCAAAATTATTTTACATATAAGATAATATAGGGTTATGTTTCTACCCCTATTTTTACATTGATTTGATTATGTTTTGATGGAATTATTTTTATGATGTATTTTTATGGATTATTTTATGATGGAATGATGTTTAAGAATCCCATTTTTATTACATGGGTTATGCTATGATGTATGATTTATGATCTTGTGGCACACATAAGAATAGTATCATTATGAGATGGGTGGGACCTATATCTCCCTAAAATTCATTGGGTAAAGATTTATATCTCATGATATAGACATGGATGAAACGGTAAGTTAATCCGGTTCAGTGATACAAGACTAGAACGAGGAGTGAACTTGATTCAGAAAGGGACTTTGTCCACTAAGATGGTCTTGGCAGCAATGCCTTGGATACTATGGAAATAATATCCTGTGATTAATGGTTACCAAAATTACATGTTTTATTCTCATTATATTTTACCATGATTAATGTTTCTTTATGATCTATGTCCAACGTATTTCCATGTTTTATGACATTGCTCAATATTTTGATGTTTAATCATTATGTTCATGTTTTTTTATGTTCAAATGTATATGATTTGTTTTATTTTCTCCATGATTACCCTTACTGAGCATTTGGTATCACCCTTTATATGTTTTCTTTTCCCCAGGATTTAAAGAAATGTTTTAGGTAAGAAATAAAGGGGGAAGATATTTATGGGAGATGTTGAAGATCTTTCACCACGATTAGAAGATTATGTTCCGGGTTGCCAAAGACTCTAAACTATTATGGTCCTTGTGTGTATATTTTTGTTATTTATTAAGTATTCCACAAAAGTAATATAAATTCCAAGTAAATCAGGTTTGGTGTCTCTATAGTGAATCTTCCTCCAAGACCCATGGAAAAAGGGAGATGTTTCCAATGTGGTTCCTTTGAACACATGAAGAGAGAGTGTAAAAAACTACCAAGAGCATGAAAAAATTTCATTATAATGGGACATATTAAATTCTACTATCACAATACTCTATCGTTAGGTTCTCGAGACACTTATCAGGTATCACATGCATCATA
This sequence comes from Viscum album, assembly GCA_963277665.1. Taxonomy (NCBI): domain Eukaryota; kingdom Viridiplantae; phylum Streptophyta; class Magnoliopsida; order Santalales; family Viscaceae; genus Viscum; species Viscum album. Next base: position 34,156,434 of record OY728157.1, on the reverse strand, counting down.
CGCATCGACAGGGTGAGGAAAAATAATCAATCTCATCATTAGAACCGAGTTAGATATGGTAATTATTGGAATACCATGACTCCTAGGCAAGTGAAATATCAGTTGGGAAACAAATAACAAAGCGTAGTGAAAAATAAATTATTTGTATCTAAGAAGGTAATTGTGGATGATCAGGCTAGATCATCTATAATGAGAGGTATGATTATTTTTAATTATACCCTTATGCAAATGTTGTTTGATACTGGTTCATCACATTCCTTTATTTCTTCTCATGCTATTGATTTTATGAGTTTAAAACTTGAGATGATTCCTTTTATGATAAATCTTTGAACACCTATTGGTAAAATAGAATATTGATCGTTTCTATGTAGAGCATATTCTATAACCATTGATGGAGTTGAGATGAAATAGGATTTATTAGTGTTAAAAATGGATATCTATGATTGAGTATTAAGTATAGATTTTTTAACAATGTTCAAGGCTCACATCTACTATTATATCATAACAATATGTTTCAAGACTAAGGATGGTGTCAAGGATCTATTTGAAGGAGAAAGGGATGTAAATATAGTTGCAATGGTACTGCTAGAACCATTAGTGGGAACAATATATACTAGTTGGTGGAATTGAATTTTGAATTGATAGAAGAGATCACAAATGTATTGTTTCATTAGTTGTGGACCATTTTCATGACATTTTTCCAGAAAATTTCTCTAGGTTACCATTGGTAAGGGAAGTAGATTTAACTATTGATCTCCTCAGAGGGACTAGTACTATCTCACTTCCATGATATAAAATGGAACTAATGGAATTAAGGGAGTTGAAATTACAGTTGGAAGATCCAGAAAGCAAGGGTTACATTCATATTAGCACATCTTTTTGGGTAACAATAGTCTTTTTCATGAATAAATAAGATGGAACTCTAAGGAAATGTGTGGATTTTTTTAAGCTTAACCAAGTTATGATAAAGAACAAATATCCACTTCCATTCATAGATTATATGTTTGATAAATTGAGGGGAGATATGTGGTTATATAAGATTGAATTTTGATTAGGATATCACCAATTGAGTGTTTAAAAGTAGGATATTTCAAAGATAGATTTCAGAAGTACATATGACCATTATTAATATATAGTAATTCCTTTCGGTCATATGAATGCACCAATAATATTTATGGAATTTAAGAATAAGCTATTTCAGCGATATCTGGATTCTTTTATTGCAGTTTTTTAAATGGTGGTGCCTTAGTCAAAGACCAAGGCACAATTTATTGATCAATAAAGAATAAGAACTACAAAAGTAAAAAAGATGGAATCTTATTACAATCCTTATTAAAAAATGGGACACGATCATCAGGAAGGTCATCCAACCAGATAATATCCTAATTAACCCCCTTGTTGGCAAGGCTATCAGCAACCTTGTTCGCTTCCCGGAAAGCATGCGTGGCAATGAAGTTGAGATCCGTGAGCGGGGCAAGACAATTCATCAATCTAGAGGTGAGCGGCCTGGCACGGTGCACCAACCCTTTCCATATAGCTTGGACGACGATGGTTGAGTCACATTCAATCCAAATGTTTTTCCATCCCTTTTGTTTGAAAAAATCAACAGCATGAATCACTCCCAGCATTTCTTCCTCCAGAGCCGAGACTATGCCACATCCACCGAAGAAACAGCCTTGGCACCTGCCAAGATAGTCTCTAAAAATGGCACCACACCCTGCCAGACCTGGATTCCCTCTCGAGGCACCATCAACATTGACTTTGATCCATCCCGAAAGTGGAGCTTGCCAGAAAACTTCAAAGGTGCGTCGAGGATTCCTATAAGATCCCGCAATCCTAATACATCGAAGGATCTCAAAATTACCAACAGAGTTGTTACAATGATATTTCTAAATAGAGGTGGCATCCTTGAAAAAAATCAAAATACGCGTTTTACCTGCATTGAGACTGAATGAGAAATTATTATGAAGATAATTATTTCTATCATACCAGATCACATGTAGGAGTTCCGCCACCACAGCCAGAAAGAGATTTTTAATTTGCAGCGAAGAGTCCCAGTTAACACATATCTATAATTGAGAGGTCATATTATAAAGTAAATACCATCTGCAACCAAAAATGTCAAGAGTTTAATTCCAAATAGCTGCAGGTGTAGGACAAGTCAAAAATAAATGATTAGCATCTTCACAGTGTTGATTGCACATATGACATCTAGAGCAAAGAGTGATCCCAAAAGATTGAAGGCACACATCAGTGGGGACTCGATTATGAGAAATACGCTAAATAAGAGTAAATATGGAGGGATTTATCCAAGGTTTATTAAAAGATTTCAACCAGCTAAGGCTAGAGTCATAATTACTGAAATTTTTTTTTGAAGCTTTTTGAATCAAGGACTTCATTAAAAGAAGGCTGCCAAATGAGAAAATCATCAGTGTTGGAGAAAGTATAATTGTCAATGATATTATAGATATTATTAGAAAGGGATATGTAATGGGAATTAACAACATCCCTAATAGTGTAATTGGTGGTAATAGGAGGAGCATTAGAAGTCATCATGGAGATTAAAGGGACACCCATCCAGTTATCCAACAAGAAATTCATTGAAGAGTTAGCGCTAACCATCCATATAGATATTCTCATGATGTTGGTGAAAGATTGTCTAATGGATGTCCAGATGGAGGATGTGATTTAGCTAAAATTACCTTTCTTAAGCTTGGTAGTGAATCTTTTCTTGAGAAAGTCAGAGGAGTCAGTGTTGCTATGAATCAGCTTCCAAGTCATCTTAACCTAGAGGGAGTCATTAAAAAGATTAAGATTTTTGATTCCTAGACCACCCTTGTCCATGGGTTTACAACAAGTGCTCCAAATAGTGGTCACAAGCTTTCTTTCAATCATACTACCAGTCCAATTTTTTTTTATATAAACGTTGATTTTCTTAAGAATACTAGCAGGCCAATTGTAGACCATCATCGAATAAACCATTTTGGAAACAATAGTAGATTTAACAAGACAAATCCTACCAGCCATAGAGAGAGATTTACCCTTCCAGGTCAAGAGTTGACTGGTAAATTTTTCTACAATGCTGTGAAAGTAGGTAGATTTATTTCTTCCCCAAAAAATAGGTACACCAAGATAAGTGAAAGGGAGAGAAACCTCCTTGATACCTATGTAATTAATGACATGACTCTTTCTGCTGGGGGAAAAATTCTTTCCAAAGAATAAAAAATATTTTCTCCAACTTACAGATTGACCTGAAACTTCCTCATAATGGGCCAGAGCCCTTTTGAGGTTTTGAATGTTCCTTATATCACCTTTTAAGAACAAAATAATATCATCAGCATAGAAAAGATGTGTAGGAGCATTTAAATTTCTAGAGTCCTGAATAGGATAGATCTTGTTTTGATTGACAAGGCTCATGAGAAGTCTACTTAAATAGTCCTTGTCAATGGAAAATAAGATAACAGAAAGAGGATCACCTTGCCTTACCCCTTTTGTGCATTTAAAGTAACCTTTGGGAGCCCCATTGACCAATACAGAAATGAAGGCCGAATTGAATAAGGATCGTATCCTATCAGTAAAAATATCATTAAAACCAAATCCTTTGAGAACATTTAAGATGAAACCCCAATCCATAGTGTCAAAATCCTTCATAATGTTTAATTTAATAGCAAAACTGCCTCCTCTAGAAACTTTATTCAACATATTAGTGCATTCCAAAGAAAGGAAGATACAGTCTTGGATAGATTTTCCTTTAATGAAACCAAATTGGTTCCAAGAAATGATTCTATCACAAATTGATGAGAGTCTATTAGGAATGAGCTTGGAGATAATTTTATAAATGGTGTTAATGAGGGCAATAGGTCAGAAAAGGTGAATCTCCGCCGCATTTTCCACCTTAGGAATGAGAGTGAGAAATTGTGCATTAATCCCATGAAGGAGAGCACCAGTGGCGAAAAATGACTTGACCAGTTTGCAAACATCCACATTATTGATATCCCAGTAGTGTTGGAAAAAACCATTATTAAATCTATCAGGACCCGGGGCACTATCTGGGTTGAGACTAAAAATAGTGTCTTTGATTTCATGATCTAGGGGTATGCTTAAGAGATGGTCATTGTCTTCCACCATAACCATATTTGGTATGATATCAGGGAGAAGGTCTTTGCAAATATCTAGACCATTAAACAAATTATGAAACTAATCAACAACATGACTAGAAATACCATCTTTAGATTCAAGGAGTGTGTCATCCACTCTAAGAAAGGTAAGAGGCCTACAAAATTTTCTGATTTTTTGAAGGGAATTGTAGCACACCTGAATTTGGGAGATTTTGGAGAACGTTTGGAGTTTTTAGGGATTTTCTATAGGTTAACAGTTAGTTAATGGTTTGAACAAACTATGAAACACCTATAAAAAATCATGCATAGTGAGACATGGGAAAAAGAGAAAATGCATGGTAAGATCATGGTTTGTCCAAACCGCGTGGGTGACTAGTTGGAATCGTTCCATTTGAAAAATGATTTTTATTTTTTTGAGGTAGTGGCTTTAGTATGGTTGGCACATAGTTTGGAGATCGTGTGAGGGTTTACTTAAGGTAGTGGGTGGAGAACGGTTAGTGCACAGTTTTCCTAATGGAACTAAACTGTGCATGGAAAGAAACCAATTCCTAAAATTGTGTATCTCACTCATTTTCCCTCTAAATCACTCATTTTTTAACTTATGCGTCCCTAACTCAGGATTTTGATTTCCCAATGGTCAAGGAAGGTTCTCCCATAGATCTGAAGGTGATCCAAACTGATCTGAAGGACTCCCTGGGTGAATAGAAGTTGTTTCTTGTGAGGAAGAGATCAAAGGCGTGATTGGGGATATTCAACCTAGTTTTGTGATATTTTTCATGTCTTTAATAGTTTAATCCATAACTCTATAGGTATGAGGATTAACACTTGAATCCTATTACTAGAATTGATTATATTAGTTTGAAATTGATTTAATTAATTGAAATTCATTGTGAAATTGTGGTGACAAGCCTGATATAAATCATTTTTAGTGGAAATTTATGTTTTTTGGTGACATTGTGGAATTGTGGGAAATTGTTGTGAAAATTTATTTGGTTTCATGATTTTAAAATGTTGATTTTAAAATATGGATTTTATGTATTTTTGAAATGGATTATTGTAAAAATATTTTTGATAAAAAAGGCTGTTTTATTGAAATGGGTTCGTCATGTTTTGATTGGTATAGTTTTTGGGCATACTTGGTGTGTGTGTTCATATTACATTTACAAGGTTTGGTTATAATATTAACTTGTGATTGGTTCCATATGTGTAATAGAACATGGGATATAATTACCTTGTGATGACTTGGTAGATTGATGAGAGACTCCTTAAGAGTATGAAACTATCATAATGATGCATGAATGGTTGGATATGTGAAATGGAATGGTTATTCAAAATAGAACTTGTGAAATGGTTTTAAATAATTTTTTGGTGGGTTACTTTGGAAAAAAATAGGTTTTTTGGAAAACTGGATGATATAGACCTTTTTATATTTATATATAAAACGTTTTTAAAATTCATTCATATAAAATATTTTATATAAATTTTTCAAAATTTTTTATCCTAGTGGTGTGAGTGGGGAAGTCATTGGGGGAAAACCTACTAAGTTTTAGTACTTATCCTTGCTTTGGAACATTGGTGTTTTGCAGATGTTATCTATCAGGACATGGGAAATGGTAAATTATCACACATATTCAGAACCACCTCTTAATTATTGGGTTGTTTTTTAAAGTTCTAGTATGGATCATTAGGATATTGGGAGTATTGTGGTCTTATTAGATATTTAATAGTTTTTCTTCAACCGTTCACTTTGATATTAAAGTCTTCCAATGTGATACTTGATTCTAGAATTTTTTTGATAAAGGAAATGTTGAGATGTCTTTCATTTTTATCATGCATCATATAGTGGTTTTTTGGTTATGTATTGTTTGGTAAATTATTTTATTCTTAAAGAGGAAATTGTCTCCCACATGTATTGAATCCCTCCAACATTTATTTCCATCCTTTGGCATCTTAGCGATGTCTCTTAAGGGCTAGTAATGTATTACCACCCTCTCAAGCCAATGAGAAGGAGAAGGATGTCACAAAATTACAATCAATAAGCTATGTTATTTTTTTAATTCAATTTGTAATAACAAGACTGATATGAAATTATTTGAAAAATATAAAGAACAAAGCAGTTTCTATACCTTCTCAATTATAAATGCATCTTCTTGCATCATTATTTGATATCATGGTGAATTTAATGGTTCAATTAGTGTGATAAATAAATATTTATGTACCTGTATATTTATATTAGATGTATCCTTTTGAAATTTATATGATGATATTGATGAGGTATTTTAAGAACACATATCGACTTGAAGCCTCCATTATTGTGAAGTTTATTTTTGATGAGGTTGAAAAGTTTTGTTCAAGATAATTGTTTATATTGGAGCACATTTTTTTCCTACATCTCACCATGAACCTGTTAATTATGGGGGAAAGTGGATCCATGGATTGAAAGTCAAATTATTGATAGATGAATAGTTAATAAAGGTACATTTATGTATCTTGAATAACCTAGATGATTCTCATACATATATTACATTTCATATTAATGTGTTGAAATAATGTTATCCCAATAATAAAGATATGTGGATTTTGAATGATCATAACAAAAATATTTTTTGACGGTTTAAAGAGATCATTTTTGGTAGATCATATACGTCAGAAACATTGATATGGTTAGTGTGTGGTCTATGTTTAAATTTTATTAAATGTTCTGGGTATGAAATTAATTGATATACATTTCATATGAAATATCAAGGATGTAGATGTGTAGTTTTGAATAGAAGTACATTGGTGTTCACAGAATAAATGAATTTTTTGAGGTCTAAATAAAAAGACAAATTTACACATCAACTACATTTTATGGAATCATTTTAGAAATATGGTAGGTGTATTACATTAACCATAATGATCTAGTTTTTAATAGTAAATTGTTTATAGGTAACAACAATATTCAGCATGGTGAATTTTAATTGACAATAGTTAATCCAAATAGATTCGAAGACCCCACTGATATTTTTATAATGGAAATATATGAAAAAAATTCTATGTTATTAATCAATACGATATTTCATGGTCTATTTTTTTAAAAGGAAAAAGTATGTTAGAGACGGTAAAATTGATTATGATGTTGATTTATTTGAGATCCATACTTCAATGGAATTATTAACATATAATATTGATGAGAACATTGTAGAAATGGTTTGTGCCATATGAAATGATCATGATGAAGGAATTTGGGAGAAAAAACATTAATAAATTACTTGTAACATCTCAAATTTCCCTATGTTTTATTTTTATAAATTATATGGAACTATTTTGAGACCAGGTGCTGAGATGGTGTGTGATTCTGAGACTCAGTTTGCTCAATTTTTTTTAAAAAATATTAAAATTTTAATAGCACATGTGCATGATTTTGCTAAAAAAGTTAATAACTCATAAATGAGAAAATGGATCAGAAATTAGAGTGTATCATTGAGTTTAGATAAGTGACTTTACCCTATGCACAAAATTATTTATTTGGCATGGGTCATCCATAGAAAAATTCACAAGGGGATAAATCATTAATAAAATAATTTTATAAAAATTATTTTTGATGCCACATCTCTCATTTTTATTAAATATTGTTAGAAATTCAGGGATAGTTGTTATCCCGTAAAATGGGCTAATATTATTATTTTTATATTAATATTCATGTGTTTCAAAGTCCATAGACATCAATTTTAGTGCATTTTATAAATTGAACTTCATTTCTCATCACAAGTGCAATTTATGTTTCAAATGCAGATTTGGTCCCAATAAATCATATGATTATTGAATTAATTTTATTATTTATTGGAATTTGATATTTTGGTATATTATTTATCACTTTTTTTTTGGAAAATTTTATCTTATATAATATATGGATGAATCCCAAGGGAATATGACTATTTTTTGGAGTGAATACAGAAATTTAATGGACAAAGCATAATGGGCCAAAGGCCCATCAAACAAAAGTGTGTCCCACAATACAATCCCAATGAAGATAAAATTTTAAATTCAGAAATATAAAAATATGGGTATAATTTAAATAAACTATGTACAAAGCTAATTATGAAGTTTTCAGGGAGATAAAGGGATCCCAAGTTGATATTTAAACGGTGGGATAAATCTGAATGTCCATAATGTCATCCAACTAGATTGAGATGAACATCCAAATAGATCTTCCAATTCTCCTAAATTTTTTAAATCTATTATAGGTTATATGGATGAATATATTTTCCTTATTAAAACCCTTATTATTTTTCAATATTCAGTTACAAACTCATACATCAACAAGATGGATGAATCTGAACGATTTTCCTGGTCAACTTTGAAACGTCAAATTTCCTTTGATTTTCTCACCCTTCTTTTTACACTATAAATTAACGAGGAAGGAATTTATTGATGGTGGGTCTAACTAAGGATATAAATATTCCTATATAAGGATCTGGTGTGAAGAGAATTATTATCATTGTTTTTTTCCTTTCCATCGATGTTTTTTACTTTCAATTGTTATTTCCTTCTTTTATTTTGTAATCAAATCATCAATTTATCTCATGTAAGTTTTTCATTAAAAGAAATTTATTAATAAAATTTATTATTGATATTATTTTATTTTATTATTTTCAATATCATGTTGATACCAATGGATCAATGTGTGAACTTATTCACACAAGTACTTGGGAATTTTATCACACAACGGTGGAGTGATCATAATTCAGTTTTTCTTCTTCTCATTCAATTCCATCCTCACAAGTATACTATCAACTTTAATTGATAGAATAACATTAATAGAGTTCTAAAACTAAAAGGGTTGACCAAAGTGAGTATCAATATAATTTATTGGTTTTTATTTCTCATTTTAATAATTCTTCATCAATTCTATTTTTTAGAATTTAATTCAATGATGTACCTTATCCTTTGAACTCAACAATTTTAAGGATACACATATAGAGTGATAAAATGATCCTATAACTTAGAGTGATCATAAATATGATCCTTAAATTTTATTGGTGATTAGTCTTAGGATAGTGAAGACTCAAAATTATGTGAGTGATTTGGTAATTCATATTTCATTGAAAGAAAACGCTCGAATTTAAGACATTAAAATAATTTTTAAAGTAATTCAACCAACCCACACCATGTGATAACCAAGGATCAAGTCATTATTTTTAAATTTAATTCTGTTACGTATTTAAAAACCTCATTTAATAATGATGTCAATTCAATCCCAAGTTGTAAACCTTATAGCCAAATCACCTCCATAGAATGTTTGTTTCTTTAGGTTTCTTCTTTGGTCAATGAGGATTAAATAACCCATGTTGTGCTATAAGAGACCAATTACACAATAAAACATGGGTAAATTTGGATGAAACCAATTTTTTTCACCATTTCCAGGGACCTAAGAATGTTATATTAGATACTCACTTTATTATCTCACCACAAATTCTACTTTCTCTCCTCCATTTCTCCTCTCTCTTACCCTTTATGTTTGGGTATATCCAAAAAATCTCAAATCCAAATTTACAAATACATATAATAGCATATAAAAAAACATCCATTAATAAACTCAAGATGTAATGAAATAATAAATCCATATTTTGAATCCCCCCACATAGATAATTTAATTTATAAAAACATGAATGATTACCCCACACCTGACAACATGTAAATTATTTGGGATGATGAACATTTAAAGGAAAAAATTTACAACCCTCTCAAGGATGGTAGAAGATATCAATATTAGGGAAGTCTAGGATGTTTCAAATCCTATCAAAACCAATTCCTAACAACTTCTAGAACAATTTTTTGATCAAATAGAGATAATGAATTAAGAGTTTTCATCTTTGAGGTTATAATTTAAAAAAATTAAAAAATGTGAGGAACCCATCTCAACACTGAATATCCCTTCCATAACCTTATGTGATGTTTCTAGTTTCCCACACACCTCTCATGAATTTTATGAAAAACCAACTATAGTATTTTGGGTATCTAAAGAGTATCAAGTAATTTATGGAGAGTATTTAAATCAAGAGAAAAATGATTTTCTGTATTTACAAGATGGAAACATGGAATCGTGAATTGAGTGTCCTGAATATTTATCTTATGATGATTTTTTTAAAAACACCAATAACTAATCCATTGGGATAAATCACAAACTTTGAGTCTATAAACATTGTTTAAACTATTATATCGAACTATTTGGTTGAATATTCTGATCATAAGGAACCAATTCTGCTAAGTAATTTTGAAAATGTAACTGGGTACCATTAAAATTCCCCACATGTTTCTAAAAGTGTTAGCAAACCCAAGATCAAATTAAAGATCCATACATACTCTCTCAACAATTACATCATAGGGGATAATCAAAAACATTTTATCAACATTTAATAATCTCTTGAATCTAATAAATTAAAATTTTTTCTTTATGTCTTAGGAAATCTAATAGAATTTACTAGATCAACATTTTTTGAAATTCCATGGATTTTAACACTCATTTTTGAACATGGGTTTTCACATGAAAAAAATTATAAAATAGAATAAATCTCAATCAATTAGAAGTAGAAAATAATGGGGGTATGAAATTTTTGAATGTTGGTATTGGATATTTTGGGGGTCCATTTTGATCTAACAACCTTAAACTAAGTGCTTTCCAGGATGCAACCTGACTTCTGCATTTTTTGTTTTATTTTTTTGTGTTTCTGTGCTATTTTTGTCAAGGGAACCTCTTATAGTTTCAAATTTGATCTAATATTTTTGTTTTTTTGTGATATTTAATAGTTAAAGAAGTTTGAACATTACAAATAAACTCCATCCCATCTAAAGTTCAAACCCATCCATCAATGAACCCCAAGGAGTCTACATGTGACATGAATCAAAATTTGTCAATTGCTTATTGAAGGGTAGTCACTTCAAAATAGGTGATTTTATTCCATGGATTAATTTTAAATAACATCTCCCATATATCTTCCCAATTCTCTAATCTCTATTTTATTATCTTTCAAAACTGACGGAAGTTTCATTTTTTGTTGGGGGGGATTGAAAATATGGGATTTTAAAAACAAATATTGGGCTTTTATGATAAAAAATCAATTAATTATCATTGAAAGAATTAATGTAGATTGTGAAACATGAAAAATAAATTTAAAATTAGTTTTAATTCATTTATTATGATTTCAATGAACATTTATGTTCATTAGCATAGTTTTTGGAAAGTGTCATTATCTGATGCTATTTTTCAAAGTTTAAAATTTCATCCTTTTACTCAAAATTCCAAAATTCACATCTATTGGATTTTTTTTGTAAGTTTTAGTTCTTGGGTACCTTTTATCATAACATAGGTATTCCGATTAATTTTAGTTTAATTTGAGTATCCCAAAAAAATGAAATAATGACCACATAGAGAATATTTTTTCCAAGTGGGTGGTGTTTGACACTTGGGGATCATAACTACATAGTTTTCTTGCCTAGATTTAGGATTTTTATTTCTATCGTAGATCATGGAATTGAAAATATGTGTGTCTTCCGACACTTGGGGATCACGACTTTATAGTTTTCTTGCCCAGATTTAGTCTTTCAATCACTATTATGGTAAAAAAATATAAAATTGGATACTCATCTTAAGGTTTAGTGTGATTCCCAACTAGTACTTCTATTTTTCCCGTTGAACCAGAAGATGATCCCATGTCCTGTGTGATACACACGACATCATCCTGCTTAATTGAAATTGGATGAAATGAGGCAATGAATTTGAATAAAGGAATGGTATTGGGCTTGGTATAATCTTGTTAACCTATCCTATGTTAAATGATTTTGAAATATATCATGATTTTTTGGAATGATGTCTTTTGGTGAGAAATGTATGTTATTTTTTTTGGAAAAAGGTAATTCAATTACATATTTTTGTGATACTTTTTGCTCCGAACTAGAAAAAATCAAGTTTTTTGGGGTGATTAACCACTAAAGTGGGATAATATTAATTGAATATATCTTAATATTCATGTGTTTCAAACTCCAAAAACTTAAATTTTAGTTCATTTAATAAATTGAACTTTATTTCTCATCATAAGTGAAATTCATGTCTAAAATAAAGATTTGGGACCAATAAATCATATGATATTTGAATTAATTATATTAATTATTTGAATTTGATATTTTTGGATGTGATTTATTACTTTTTTTGGAACATTTTATCTTGCAGGATCTATGGATTAATCCTAGGGGAAGATGATTATTTTTAGGCATGAATACAAAAATTTTCTGGACAAGGCATGATAGGATTAAGGCCCATCAAACTAAAGTGGTGCCCACAATCCATACCCAATGAACATAAAATTTTAACTATAGATATATAAAATTATGGTGATAATATAATTCAACTATTTTTGTAGCTAAATCCTATGTTTTCTTGGAGATAAAGGGATCCCAAGTTGACATTTAAATGGTGGGCCGGATTTGAATGCCCATATGTCATCCCACTAGATTGAGAATAACTTCTAAATGGAATTTATAATTTTAATGAAAATTTTAAAGATATCAGATTACACAGGGAGGAATATATTTACCTTCTATAATTCCCTATTATTAATCCATATTCAATTAAAAATTCACATGTCAATAAGGGGAATAAATCTGGATGATTTTCCTGGTCAACTTTGAAACGTCAAATTTCCCTTGATTTTCTCACCCTCCTTTTGACTCTCTCAATTAATGGGGATAGAATTTATTAATGGTGGTTAGACCAAATTCAATAAATATTCCTATATAAGTAGCTGGTGGTTAATGGAATTAGGATCCATGTTTTTCCTTTCTATCAATGTTTTTTTACATTCAATTATAATTTTCCGCTTTCATTTTGTAATCACATCATCAATTTTACTCATGTAAGTTTTTCCTTCACTGTAATTTATTAATAAAATTTATTATTCATCTTATATTATTTTATTTTTTTCAATATCACGTTGATACCGTTTAATCAAGGTGTGAGATTATTCACACCATCACTTGTGAATTTTATCACACAATGGTGGAGTGATCGCAATTCAGTATTTATTATTCTTATTAAACTCCACCCTCATGACTCTACAGCCTAATTAAATTGATATAATAATATAAATTGAGGGATAAACCTCTGTTTTGTTGATCCAAGTGAGTATAAAGGGTATGTATTGGATGTTATTTCTCATTTTAATAATTATTAAACAATTCTATTTTTCAGATTTTCATTCAATGATGTACGTTATACTTTTTAACTCACCAATTTTAAGGAAACACATACAGAGTGATAAAATGATTCTATACCTTGGATTGATCATCAATATGATCCTATAAGTTTATAGTTTATTAGCCTTAGGATAGTGAAGACTTAAAATTCTGTGAGTAATAATTTATGTTCATATTTCATTAAAGGAAACACTTGAATTTAAGACATTGAAATAATGTAAAAATAAATTAATCCAATCCACCCCATGTGATCACCATGGATCAAATCATTATTTTAAAATTGAATTTAATTAATTCTTTAAAAATATAATTTAATAATTCAATCAATTCAAACCCAATTTGAAAACATCATAGCCAAATCACCTCTATAGAATGTTTGTTTTTTAGGTTTCTTCTTTAGCTTCTGAGGATTCGATAACCCATGTTGTGCTACAGGAGAACGCTTAAACCATAAAATATGGGTTTATTTAGGTGCAACCAGTTAGCATCATAAAACATAATTTCCTTTGGAAATGTGGAGAAGAAAATCTATAGAAACCATTAAAAAATGATGGCAGATCGATCGAATGACGCCCCTCAGATTTGATTAATCAAGGATCGACGAAGACACAACAAATTTTCTTCATCAACGATCAATCTAAATCGAGGTAGGGTAGTTTTTTTTTTGGTTTCACCATTATTTATTTTCACAATGAACACAGGTAAATCAATGAATAGATTAATTTGTGGTTCGCTCGTTCTAGGATGGTTCATAATTATGGGGAGTATTTTAGGGGTTTTCTTGATTCTATTATTCATTTATCATTATAAAAGAAATGGATTGAGGACAAAATGAACAAAGGTTGAGACTCATTCCTCAGAGTGTTCTTTATACTTTACTTTTCCTTGTTCTTCATGTTCATCACCGTTGGACCCCTGTGACCACGGTTTGACTTGATCGGTGGCTCTGAACACGATCAGACCCCTATATTAGAAGAATATTGACAAAAGAGGCTGAATTAGTTTATATCAGGACCTAAGGAACCAATATATTTGACCATTTGAAATTACAGGCATCAGAGGTGGCTTAGTGGTCCACAAAAAGGACCACCGAGAAGGGTCCTCCATGGCGGACCGATGAGGTAAGGCGACGACGTTGGTATCCCAATGTAACGATGATCGGGCCAATGACATAGAGCATGGTGGGTGGCCATGGGATTCAAAGGTGAAAGATCCAGGGATGTGGAGGCATCACGATGCAGGATAGCATGATACAGTGGAGAGGTGGGATGTAATGGTGATGATAAAAGAAGCCCCTTTGATGTGCTAATAGTGTGATCAGCTAGAGAATTAAAGAGAGTCTGCACTGAGGCACCTAAGAACTGTGGCTTTTATAGACATTTAGGGAACTTCTAGAAGTTCTTTCACAAATTTTATACTATACATAGTACCATAGGATCATACACACCACCAAAATAAATGCAGCGAAATGAAATACTTCACATATAAAAGCGTTCCATCTATAGGCATCCAGAACGATAATTTTTCACACAGTAGAAGAGTCTCCATAGGAATTCTATACTGGTTTCGTGAATGTGAGAGGTACCATTACTATAGATTTATCTTTAGTGAATGATATATTTGATTCTTGTGAATCTCACTCATTTTTTTCAACCCATACCATCAATCCAATTAATATTCCTATAGAGATTTTATCTTGTGATTTAGATATTACTACACCTATTGGTATGAAAAGAGAGTATGATATTTATAGTCCAATTTGTGTCATCTCTCTATCTAATGTTGAACTATCTTTGGGTTTTCTAGTTCTCGACATGAAAAATATTGATTTTATCTTTGGAATGGTTTGGTTAACTGCCAATAAATCCTCAATTAATTATTATCTTCTATGGGTCTACCTTACCACACCTAGTGGTGTGTATCTTTTCTTTCAAGGAGAATGGGACCCATGGTCAAGTAAATTCAGACCTTATTATCCAGATTTGGGGAAAATGTTATCAATGTTTTGTTTTGATCTAGAGTGACATTCAATGAGTGTTTATTCCATTCCAGCTATCGTCGAGTTTACGGTCATTTTTCCTTCTGACTTTTATGGTTTACCATTGATAATTGATGTTTATTTTTCTTATAACCACAGTTACCAGTCCCCAATCAGAATGAATCCTTTTGAGGCCTGATAAGGACATCATTGTAAATCTATGTTGTGCTAGTCAATGATTAGCGAATGTTCCTTGGTTCGACTGAGTTTTGTCTAAGAGATGACATCTAAGATTTAGTTGATTTGTTCAAGAATGTCGATAAAAAAAATCCAATACATGTCTTATGATGATCATCACCATAGTCCTTTAGTGTTCTTAGTGTGTGACTAGGTATTCTTAAAGGTTTCACCTCAGTTGGGTCATCAATGGCTTGGGAGGAAAGAAAAGCTTGTCCTCATTTTTTTGGACCTTTTGAGGTTGTTGAGAAGGTGGGGAAAGTTTCATATCGTTTGGAAATATCACCATAGATGATGTTGATACATACCATGTTTCATGTATCTCATCTTCAAATGTTTTTATCAGATCCTTCCCATGTTATAAGTTGGCATGATCTTGAAGTGGAACTTGATTTATCTATTACTGAACAACCAGTCAAGGTTGTCGATTTTGAGACCAAGGTACCTTGTGGGAGGATAATATCTATGGTCTTTATGATATGGAATCATGTTTTTGATTCTCATGATAGGTGGAAGAGGGATGTACTGATGAAAGAGCAGTGACCTCTTCTTTTTGATGTAGAGGCTTCATCATTGGATTTTTGGAGACATAAAATTCCTATGGTGGGGAGGTTGTAACATCCCGTTATTGTTTAAAGTATTCTTAAACCCTCTTGTGTTAAATTATTAATATCTTAAGTTGAAAAAAATGTTTTATCAGTGTAATTTTGATAAATGTGTTAAAGGACTTAAATACTAGTTAAAATATTGGAATGGTCAATTGAATATTTTTAGTGTTTGATGTTGCGCTAATGTTAGATTCTGAATCCAGAAAAGTCTCAGTGATGACTAAATAAAAATATTGAATATAATATATTAAGTGCACACTTTTTATTCAAAATAATTTAATGAATATCAAATGGTGCATTATATGAGAAATTTGAGACCACTGTTGGGTCTGGAATGAGGGTTTTACCCTTGGCAGGGTATAACATTCAATGGAACCGGATATTTGGATGTCTCACTCTTGAGATAACGCTATTAAAAAATATTAAAAATATTATTTTATTAATAATAATTAAATATATCCCAAATGGTGTATCATAGGGGAAATAAAAGACCGCCGATTGGTCTGAAACACAGTGTTTACCCTAGAAGGGGTATAACATTTGTAATCGTTAGATGTTTGGATGTCCCTCTTATGAAAATAATACTTTTAATATTTAATTATTTTTTAATCCATTTTTTAAATATTAAATAATTAATATCTCCCAAATAGAACACCGAATAAGAAATCAAAGACCACCGATGGGTCCGGAATGGGGAGTCTACCATTGGCGGGGCAAAAAAATTCATGCATATCAGGTGTTTAGAAACATCACATGCAATAAAACCCATTTTATTTTTAATTATTTTAATTATTCCATTTTTAATTAAAAATTAAATAATTTCTCTTGAATGTTGCATCATATGAGGAATCTGAGACCACTTTTAGGTCCAAAATGTGGGGTTTACCCTAGGTAGGGTATAAATTTCATACGTAACGAGAGTTTGGTCAGGAAACTAATTAAATCATGATATTTAATAAATAAATTAAAAAATTAAATTATTAATTTAATATAAAAATAGAAAATAATTTTCTTAAGTTTCCACACCATCATGGTTGACACAAAAAGGTTTTAAAAGCCCCTATTTCTTAACCCTTTTAATCCATTTTGGTGGAAACACCATTAATGGTTGAATTTACACACTCCATCCTTGACATTATATTTAATCATGGATTAAATAGGTGTTTTAAATTTTCAATTTTTATTCGAAGTTTTTATTGAAACATTAATGGTGAAAATAATTAGAGATAATTAATGATGATGATGATAATAATAATAATAATAATAATAATTATTATTATTATTATGAAAAATAATATTAATGGTGGAAATAATGAAAGTGGTTTGATAATTTAATAAAGTTATCATTATTATTATAAATGTGATATATTCAATAATAATATTAATTTATCATATTATTATTATTTTTGTTTTCCAAACACTGTTTTGGTCATAACTCCCTCGTACGGTGTTGGATTGATGTGTTGTGAGTGGAAATGTGACCCTAGAATTGAGGCGGCCTTTTCAAGACCAATGTTGGATATTTAATTTGGTCTCATGGTGTAATCCCAAGAAGTGCCCAATATGATTATGGGGTTGGCACATGGATTTAATAAGAGAGAGAAATAATAAATCCAGACACTTATTGGATTTTCAACTTTAAACGGGGAGTTTTTGCAAGCTTCAAGAAGATTACATTCCATGTAACAGGGTTACACGTCATGTAACTATTTCCATGTGAGAGTCATAAAATGTGATTCACGGTGTTAGGGGTACACATCACAAATACCCTTTACACAACATGAATATTATTTGGATCGGTTTTTTATTCGTAAAGATAGGGGTTTCAACTATTACGAATATCAGGATTTTTACGATGTGAATGGGGTTACATATTGTGTAATACCCCAGCATTAAAGAATAATTACAAATTTGAATCATCTTCACCATTACAAAACATAAAGTCTTCATGGTGGCAGTTATCATGGTTATTTTTTTCATTATATCCTCTCAATTTACTCTTACTTCGAACCAAGGCCTTCCCCAAGAAATTTTGGAGTCTTCAAACCCTTCCAAATCCATTCCTTTGGCGATCAATCATCATTTATTTGGTGGGTGAAATCTAGGTAAGCGTTATTCATAATTATTTGTCTTTAATTTTTTTTCATCTTTTGGGATTTCAATGGATCATCCTAATGTTGATGGTTATTTTATCCTTGATGTTGGATATTGCTTCAAGGTTGATTTTTGGGATCTTCTACACCTTTATTCTTACTGACAGGTGAATTTGCGAGTGTTGGGTTTTAGGAAAAAGGTAGGTTGTTCCATCCCAAATTTCCAAATTGATTATTCATAAATTGCTTGATTTACTTCAATTTATGATTTAAATTCAATTTCTCAAACTTTCTTTCAGTTAAATTGATAAAAATAAAATTCTATTGAATCAGGATATTTGAAATGGTTTTGGTATAGAAATTTGGGAAACCCCCAATTCTATTGAATTGGGGTGTGTTTATGGAACTTGGCTGATTTAAATTGTTGAATTTAAATTATGGATTTGATGGAAATTATTTCAATTAAAATTTTGAATTTAATTATGAAAGATGAATTTTCAAAAGGATGGAATTGTTTTTGAATGGATTTCAAAGTTTCAAAAATAGTTTAAAATGATTTGATATAAACTCAGAGGTTTTATCTTGTGAAAAGGGAAGGTTTTTGATGAAAACCTATTTTTGGTTTTAAATGGAAAAAATTGAAATTTTGAAATGGAAGAATGTATTTTAAGTAGTCTTAAAATAAATTCCTCATCATGTATGAGTACATGAAAGTCTAATGTTGTTGGTGAGTTATTTGGATACACTCTATGCTATTACACCATTCTAAAAAAACCTGTAGTGGGCCACATCCTTGATGGGAGGGTGACAAGTCACCTCTATCCAGTGTCAGGGGGATATGAGTATACTCATTATTTTGTGATCACTTAGAGAGTGCATAATCCTATAGATTGTTAATACTATCGTACCTTTTGTCAGATGACCATGTTGTTCACTTGTTTATTTAAATTTGAGACATAAATAATTTCTAATGTTTTAAAACTGATTTACATTCATTTTCTAGATTTAAATAAACTATTTTATGTAACTTTTTTATTTAAGCCATTGTTTTAGAAATATTTTTTCTCTTGTAAAGTAAATCCTATGATTTTAAAAGTATTTTCAATAATTTTGTAACTATATAGCATGTTTTGTTTAAAGATGATTTTTTTAATTTCCAAACCTATTTTGAAAATTAAACGCTTTTCTTTGAATAATATATATTTGGCATCCGTTATGGAATCTTTGGTGGTATACAACTAGGAATAGGCTCACACCCTACTTTGGACATCAGGTGTTTGTATTCTTTATTCTTCTAGAGGGAATAGATCTCTTGGAGGTGGATCTAGCTATTGAGATTTGGACTTGGTGAGTTGTGAACTTAGGGACCTTGGGGATATCTTTCCCATTTTAGTACATGGGTTATAGTACTTTTGGATTTTATTCCCTTTTTTATTCTGGTCCTTTTCTCCTAGTGGAGTTTTCTTTTGTTATGCATAATGCATTGCTTATTTACTTCCGTATTGTTTGTGGAAAAATTGTTTCCACTTTCATGTTGTATGACGCCAGGTGCTAGTCTCCAACCCATGGAGATCAGGAACACCCTTCGGGCTATGTTAGGATTGGATCGGTTATCGGGTTAGTAGGTTACTTGGTCTTCTTTGTGATAGAAATGGAGTTTCATGTCAAATTATATAGAAATATATGTCACACTTAAACATGTTGAGATGATATTGGTACAAGGAAATGTGCATGACATTTTTTAAGAGATATAAAAAAAAGGTAAAGGATATTTGTCACGACCCGCCCTCGGGTCCCGTGCCGTGACTACCCCAAGCCCGCCTTCCATAGGCCAGGGGCTGGCGACTAGCACCAAGGCGTAATTCCATGTAAAAAGGGAAGGTATTGCCTTTGAAAAGTAAACAAACACCATAGAGTAAGCAAGCGGAAAAGTAAACACTAAGTAAAAACAGAGTACAACTGAAAGTGCGGAAAAGTAAATGGGACATTATACAAACACAAACTGAAAGTAAAGTACAACTCGAAAGGGAAAACAGCAACTGTAAAGTAAAAGCCGCTACACCGAGCTGTCCACTGGAAATCCCACCTGAAGGGTGGGTACAAATAGCTCCACTGCTCCACGGGTCCCACCGTCCGCTCCGAGTACGTCCCGCCCAGTGGTCCACCTCCAGGTACCGTCCTGCTCTGCAAGCCTCAACCACGATCAACGCTGTCCGTCGTCTGCAACCAACACAACGTAGTGCGGGCATAGCCCCTCCAGGGGTGAGTATAAGCTACTCAGTAGGGACCCCGAGACCCCTGAAGGTTTCCCAAAATCCACAAAGGATAAACCACAAAGGTGAGATACAAACACGAAGTAATAACCGACACTGCTTAGGTATATGACCATACATATACCTAAGTCATCAATTCCAATACTCTCCAACCTCCGAGCCCAAGTACAACTCAGTCCACACAGGAAAGTATACGTATTCCACACAGGAAAGCAAAACAAAAACCACATAGGATAGCACAACACAATCCACACAGGAAAGCAACAGGATTCAGCTCACACAGGTATACTTCTTCGAAGGACGATAAAGATGATCTATGATCCATCTAAGTCGTCGGACCCACAAAGGATCGATAGGTAACTAACCCCCACAAAGACCCACACAGGATCAGGCCCACACATGACCTGTAGGTGCTGGTTCACACAGGACCGCTGAGCGCAATGACCCACACAGGATCAGACCCACATAGGATCAGGCCCACACAGGACCTGTAGCACTGATCCACGTAGAATCGCTGAGTGCTGTAGTCGTCGTCGAATCCACCAAGGATCTCTGTACTGTCGTCATCGCAGTCACAGTAGTAGTTAGCAGTAGCAGTAGCAGTAGCAGTCACAGTCGCAGCCAGCACTAGGGTTCCCGCACACAGCAAGCTTGTTCGTGAGGGTCCGCTCCACGAGCCGAGAGGCTGATACATCAACTGTCACAAAGTCCAGAGTTGATGTATCCAAAACTTCCGTATCGCCAACAGGAACTCAACGCAACAGACGGCGCGTCGATCGGACGCCCGGTCTGAGAGTTATTGGCTTTTTCGTCCCAGGGGCCCGGTTTGTTTTTAAGGAAAAACCAACCCGACCGTACTCCACCTGCATCCAAACCTCAGGCGGAGTATGCCAAAAGATCCTTCTCACTAAGAGGAACACAACAAAGCAGACGGTACGTCAATCAGACGTCCGTAGTTCAAGATATGAGCGTTTCCGCTCCGAAGGCCCGGTTGGTTTCATGTACGAACCAACCCAGCCGAACTCAAAGTATTCCGAAACTTTGAGTGAAATATACCGAATCGACCATATCGATCCAAGGATCGAATCGCCGCTGACGGTTCGTCAAACGGAGGTCCGTAGCTCAAGTTATGGGCAAAAGACCGAAGTCGATTCGAAAACAGGGGGTCCGGGTCCGGGCCGACCCGGCCCGACCCCCCTGGGTCGACCCGAACCGGGTCGACCCGGCCTGGCCGGCGGCGCGGCCCAGCACGGCGGCGCGGTCCGGCGCGGCGGCGCGGCCGGGGCGCCGCTCGGGTGCCACGTGCGGGGGGCAAAGACCCCGCCTCCTCTGCTGGCGGCGCGACTGAAAGCCGCGCCTTGGATAAAACGGCCCCCCACGTGGGGGCCTGCTTTTGAGAAAAACGGGGGGGGGGGGGGGGGGCGCCTGCCCCCCTTTGTGAAACCGGCCCCCCCTCTTAATGGGGGGCCATTTATGTTGGCCGGGGGAATTAAATTCCCCCAGTTTTTCCCCTTCCGGCTGGCCCGACCTGGCCGACCGGTTCTTCTTCAACGGGACCGGCAAAGCCGGTCCCCTTCCGGCTTCCGACACCGGCGGCCTGGCTGGCCGCCGGTCTTCCCGTTTCTGCCGCGGCCCGGAACTGGCCGCGGTCTTCGTCATCCGGCACGGTGCGACGGCACCGCGCCCCTTCGCCGCGCCCCCGCTCCGGCCGCGGCGCCTTCAGTTTCCTTCGATGCGGCGCGACGGTGTCGCGTTCATGATAATCTTTCCACGGCGTGGCGCGACGGCACCGTGCAATATTTGTCGTGTGATTCCCGCATGGTGCGACGACACCACGCCATCTCGTTCATCCACAAGAAAATAATAATATTCAAGAACAAAGGAGGGGGGATTCGGCCGTGTTTGTGAGGTCCGGCCCCCCTCTCGTTAGACGATAACACTTCAATATTTATCCACAAGATTGTCATGCTAGAACCAAGAACGAGAGTAAATAAATAATCAACAACAAACCCCTACCTCGGTTTCAAGAACGATGATCGTCAACGACCCGCGGAAGACGCGTCGCGGTGGTCGGCGTCACGGAAGAAGGACGTCGATGTCGTGAAGCGAGGATTAGAAGTTCTTTGACGACGATTTTGTCGCGGGAAATCGTCGCGGAAGAGATGACGCAGAAGAAGATGTCGTCGGTTTCGCGGGTATGGTTTCGCGGAAGACGATTCCCGAGAACGTGGCGTTCTTCGTCGATGTTCGAAGGTTCTTCGCGTTCTTCGTCAAAGCTTGAAGAAGAAGAAGAAGAAGGCTCCAAATTCTCTCAAGATTGTCTAGAGAATTCTAACCCAAATAAAATAAGCTAAGGTCTTATTTTATTTACTCAACCAAACCATTTTGAAATTCAAAGGTTTGAAATTAAACAACTACACCCATTTAATAACCCAACTTGTCAAGTTAATTAAAGAGGGGTTATTGGGAGTTTAAAAAGAGAAGATGAAGAGTTATGCTTCCTGTGGGCCCCACCACACTTAATCCTCCCAAGGGAGGTTAAGTGGATGTGGGTCCCACCTCTAACTCCCTTTGGGAGAAGTTAACCAACAGGTTAAAATAAAAATTTGTATTCCACAATTTTTATTTAACTTATTCTAAATTCCCAAAAAACTAACTCTCAACCCGCAATAAACGCAACCTCAGAAAAGGTCTCCTTAAGCGAATATCGGCGCTGCGAGTTCATCGGTGCCCTCAGAATTTGATTCCGGGCACCGGTTCAAAAGTTAGAAATTCCCGCTCGTTCGTTCACTGAACGTACCCGAGCCAAACTTCGGAAATTGATTCTGGGCACTCCGGGCCTTGGAATCAGGTGCCGTCAGAAACCGCGTTCTTGTAAAATTCCAAAGAAAATTAAGAAAAAATTTCCCTTGAATTTTACGGGTCTTTACATTACTCCCACCTCAGGGATTTACGTCCCCGTAAAGATACATCAAAAACTAGGGAAACAAATGAGGGTACTGAGCACGCATCTGAGCCTCCCGCTCCCATGTGCTCTCTTAGAGGTTCCCGTGCTGCCATCTGATGTGTACGAGATTAATCGATCGCCCACGTAGGACCCGCTTCTGTCGATCCTCTATCTCCACCGGGACCTCCGTAAAATTCGCCCCATCGTCAACGTCATGTTCCCCATGGTCAATGATGTGCGTCGGGTCGTGCACGTATCTCCTCAACTGAGATACGTGGAAGACGTCGTGCACCTGGTGCAACTGAGGTGGTAGAGCCAGGTGATAAGACACCTCGCCAATCCTGCTGAGGACCTGGAAGGGTCCGATGAAGCGCGAAGATAACTTGCCGCCTCGGCCAAATCTCCGTATACCACGTCGAGGCGAGACCCGCAAGAAGACATGGTCGCCATCCTCGAACTCTAGTGGCCTCCGCCTCCTGTCAGCGTATGACTTCTGCCGGCTCTGAGCTATCCTCATCCGCTCCTGGATTACGTGGACCTTCTCTGTCGTGGCCTGGACCATCTCCGGTCCCACAAGTGCTGACTCCCCAGGGTCTGTCCAGCACAAAGGAGATCTACAAGGTTGGTCGTACAATGCCTCGTACGGTGCCATCCTGATGGTGGAGTGGTAGCTGTTGTTGTATGCAAACTCCACCAAGGGTAGGTGGTCCTCCCAGCTACGACCAAAGTCGAGGACACATGCGCGGAGCATGTCCTCGAGAGTCTAGATGGTCCTCTCCATCTGACCATCCTTCTGAGGGTGAAAGGATGTGCTCAGACGTAGCTGCGTCCCGAACGCCTCCTGTAACCCCTTCCAAATCCGGGAAGTAAAGTGAGCATCTCGATCGGAGACGATAGATGATGGCACGCCGTGGAGCCGCACAATCTCCTGAACATAGAGACGTCCCAAGCTCTCCACTGAGCCCTGCTCTCTGATGGGTAAGAAGTGTGCCGACTTGGTGAGTCAGTCAACAATCACCCAAATGGAGTCGTGACCTCTGGAGGTGCGTGGAAGTCCAGTCACGAAGTCCATAGATATTCCGTCCCACTTCCACTCCGGGACCTCCCAGGGCTGTACCAAGCCTGCTGGTACCTAATGCTCTGCCTTCACCTGCTGGAAGGTGAGGCATTGAGAAACGAACTCTGCTACAGCCTTCTTCATGCCCGGCCACCAGTGCTGTCGTCTGAGATCCTGGTACATCTTCGCCACTCCAGGATGTACCGCCAAAGGAGAAGTGTGAAACTCTCTCAGCACCTCCTCTCGCAAAGCGACTGGTACCATGGTACGTCCTCTGAAATGGATGTCGTGCTCTGCTCCAAGGGAGAAACAATCAGGTGCCTGTCCCGAGGATATCTGTGCATGCCATGTCTCACAGTCAGCGTCCTCACGCTGTGCCTCTCTGACCCACTGCAGTAGTGGAGGGGTGACTGTGAGAGACTGGAGGAAGGCTGCTCCATCTCTATCCACAAAGGATATCTGCAAAGAGGCTAGCTGCTCTGTCTCCTCCTCAAGTAGCTGAATGCTCGTCCTCCTGCTGAGGGCATTGGCTACTATGTTCCCCTTTCCTGGAGTATAGACTATCTCAAAGTCATAGTCCTGGAGGAACTCGAGCCATCGCCGCTGTCTCAGGTTCAGATCCTTCTGCGAGAAGATATACCTAAGACTCTGATGATCAGAAAAGACTGTAAAACGCTCGCCCATCAGGTAATGTCACCATGTCTTCAGAGCGAAGACCACTGCTGCTAACTCTAGGTCATGGGTAGCGTAGTTCTGCTCATGCGGCCTCAACTGACGTGATCCATAGGCAATCACTGCCCGCTCCTACATCAGAACACATCCGAGTCCGGTCCCTGATGCATCGCAGTATACTACGTACCCTACTCCCTCCTCAAGCAACCTCAAGATAGGTGCGCTGGTCAATCTCTGTCTCAGCTCCTGGAAGCTCTGCTGACAACTGTCTGACCACACGAAGGGTTTCCCCTTCTTCTTCAAAGATGTGAGTGGTACCGCAACTCTAGAGAAGTCTGGCGCGAATCTCCAATAGTATCCATCTAGTCCCAAGAAACTCTGAACCTCAGTCACGCTCCTGGGTGGCTCCCATGCTAACACAGCCTCGATCTTCGCAAGATCCACTGCAACTCCCGCCTCAGAGATAACGTGTCCCAAGAAGTGGACCTCACGTATCCAGAACTGGCACTTCGAGATCTTACCATAAATCTTGTGCTCTCAGAGTGTGTCTAGTACAACTCGCAAGTGATAGGCGTGCTCCTCCTCAGTCCTAGAGTAAATCAGAATGTCATCGATGAAGACCACGACAAACCGATCAAGGTATGGCTGAAAGGTCCTGTTCGTGAGGGCCATGAATACTGCTGGAGCATTGGTTACGCCAAAAGGCATAACCAAGAACTCATAGTGTCCATACTGACATCTGAAGGCCGTCTTATGCACGTCCTCGTCTCTGACTCTGAGCTGATGATAGCCTGCCCTGAGGTCTATCTTTGAGAACCACCGTGCTCCCTTGAGCTGATCAAAAAGGTCATCAATCCTCGGTAGAGGATACTTGTTCCTCACTGTCACCTGGTTCAGGTGACGATAGTCAACACAAAGTCGCAATCTTCCGTCCGCCTTCTTGGCGAACAATATCGGGGAAGCCCAAGGTGAAACATTGGGTCGGATGAACCCCTTGCCCTGCAAGTCCTCCAACTGTACCCGTAGATCTCGAAGCTCGGTGGGGGCCATCCGATATGCTGGAGTGGATATCGGGGCTGTCCCGGGGTACAAGTCAATATAAAAGTCTACCTCTCTGTGAGGAGGTAGCCCTGGAACGTCATCGGGAAAAACGTCTGCAAACTGATCCACCACTGTAGGAAAACCAGGACTCCGCACGTCAACTGCTCCAAGGATGAGGCTAGCCAACTGATGAGTGATGGGATGTCCTCTCCTCCGCGGAAGTCCATCCTGTGCTGTAAAGGCTCCCTTCTCGCCGGTGAAGGTGAACCTGCTCCCGTCGGTGCGTACACATCGCACCTTGCGCCTAAAACAGTCAATCTGCGCATGGACCGTAGATAGCCAATCCATGCCCAAGATGACGTCGTAAGGCCTCGACGCTGCTACAAGAAGATTCCAGCCGAAGCTCTCGCCTCCTAGAGTAAGCTCACACTACTGGCACCAGTGCGTAATCGTCGAGTCTGCTCCCGTAGGAGTCTCTAGCCGTAAGGATCGAGCCAACGACTCTGTCGGAATCTCCGAGCTCTGAACAAGGGCAGCAGCTATGAAAGAGTTACTCGCTCCTGTGTCTATAAGTACTGCAGCAAGGGTGGAAGAGACATAGATAGTACCTCCAATCATCTATGGGGCGCCGTGATCGTAGGCCTCTGCTGCCTGGAGCTGTGCCTATCTCTGCCCGCCTGCTCCCTGTGGTCGGGGTGGACCTCCTGGTGGTGGTGGTGGCAGAGCCTCAAAGCGTCGCCCACCACCTGCTGCTCGGATAGCTCCTCTGCCTCATCCGCCTCCTCCCTGCGGACCGCCACGGTCGACCCTCTACCTCTGCCTCGGTGGTCCCTCAACCGTCTGCTGCTCCTCGGCACGGCGGGTCGGGCAGTCATGAGCCATGTGGCCCTGCCCGCCGCACGAGTAGCACTGCCTGCCTCTCAAAAGACTGGCTCCTCGCTGTGTGCCCCGCACTGCTGAGCCAGTGTTCTGAGGTCGTCTGCCTGAAGGTCTGGTCTGCCTGGACCCCTGAGTCATCCGTCAACTGCCTGCTGCAGATGACTCTGCCACGTGCCGCCCTGCGGTGGGTCTCGGCACTGGTGTAGACTCATCAAGGAAACTCTCGATCAAAAGGGACCACTCTAGTACTCCTGTCTGAGTCGGTATGCTAAGGGAGATCAGCGATGCCCTGATCTCGTGTCTCAAACCCTGCTCGAAGGTCTGGACCCGGAAGAATGGGTCCCGTACCATGTTGGTCGAGTAGCGCGAGAGATCAGTAAATCTCGCCGAGTACTGAGCGACCGTCATGCTGCCCTGCCGCAGCTGAAGAAGCTCCTAGATACGCACCGCACGAAGGGTGGTTGGGACAAACTCCGAGCGGAAGAGGCTCTCAAAGTCCGTCCATAGTAGAGATGCCTCATCGTGCACCTCGAGCATCAAGCTCCACCATCGGCCCACTGCTGCGTGCAGTAGGCTCGCAGCGAGGATCACCATGAGGTCTGCAGGTGTCCTCACTAGCCTAAAAACTCGTACCACTGCCTCCAGCCAGTCCTCTGCTGCCTGGGGGTCCGTCTCCCCACGGAACCTTGGCGGTCGCTGGCACTAGAACTCGTGCAGAGCTCCAAGGTGACGTGCATCGTCAGCGGCTGGTGCTGGAAGCATCGGTGGCTCGGCGGGTAGTGCTACCGCCGGTGCCACTGCTGACGAAGGGCCCTGCACCGAGGCCTCGTCGCTCGGTCGGCTGTCGTCACGCTCGACTCTCGGAACCCTAGCTGGCTGCCATCGTGGGGCCATCCTGAAAAGGAAACAGGTGCGCCACAGTCAGAACAGTATACCTGGTGAGCTGATATAAAGTAATCACAAAGAAAACTTTGAAACACACACGCAATCAATGTTTTCGTGCATTAAGTCAGAAATCAAGAAGTCAGGGTCCTGGTGTACGGATACGTCGGCCGCCGCACCAACACTGGACTCCCTTGGACTGATAACCACACTCAATACGCTAAACATTATTTATTCACATAGAAAAGATCAGAGTTCGCGGTAGAACCGAACTCCTTTGATACCAATTTGTCACGACCCGCCCTCGGGGCCCGTGCCGTGACTACCCCAAGCCCGCCTTCCATAGGCCAGGGGCTGGCGACTAGCACCAAGGTGTAATTCCCAGTAAAAAGGGAAGGCATTGCCTTTGAAAAGTAAACAAACACCACAGAGTAAGCAAGCGGAAAAGTAAACACTAAGTAAAAACAGAGTACAACTGAAAGTGCGGAAAAGTAAATGGGCCAGTATACAAACCCAAACTGAAAGTAAAGTACAACTCGAAAGGGAAAACAACAACTGTAAAGTAAAAGCCGCCACACCGAGCTGTCCACTGGAAATCCCACCTGAAGGGTGGGTACAGATAGCTCCACTGCTCCATGGGTCCCACCGTCCGCTCCGAGTACGTCCCGCCCGGTGGTCCACCTCCAGGTACCGTCCTGCTCTGCAAGCCTCAACCACGATCAACGCTGTCCGTCGTCTGCAACCAACACAACGTAGAGCGGGCGTAGCCCATGCAGGGGTGAGTATAAGCTACTCAGTAGGGACCCCGAGACCCCTGAAGGTCTCCCAAAATCCACAAAGGATAAACCACAAAGGTGAGATACAAACACGAAGTAACAACCGACACTGCTTAGGTATATGCCCATACATATACCTAAGTCATAAATTCCAATACGCTCCAACCTCCGAGCCCAAGTACAACTCAGTACACACAGGAAATTATACGTATTACACACAGGAAAGCAAAACAAAAACCACATAGGATATCACAACACAATCCACACAGGAAAGCAACATGATTCAGCTCACACATGTATACTTCTTTGAAAGACGATAAAGATGATCTCTGATCCATCTAAGTCGCCGGACCCACGAAGGATCGATAGGTAACTACCCCCCGCAAAGACCCACACAGGATCGGGCCCACACAGGACCTGTAGGCGCTGGTTCACACAGGACCGCTGAGCGCAATGACCCACACAGGATCAGACCCACACAGGATCGGGCCCACACAGGACCTGTAGCACTAATCCACGTAGGATCGCTGAGTGCTGTAGTCGTCATCGAATCCACCAAGGATCTCTGTACTGTCGTCGTCGTAGTCACAGTAGTAGTTAGCAGTAGCAGTAGCAGTAGCAGTCACAGTCGCAGCCATCACTAGGGTTCCCGCACACAGCAAGCTCGTTCGGGAGGGTCCGCTCCACGAGCCGAGAGGCTGATACATCAACTGTCACAAAGTCCAGAGTTGATGTATCCAAAAGTTCCGTATCGCCAACAGGAACTCAACGCAACAGACGGCGCGTCGATCGGACGCCCGGTCTGAGAGTTATTGGCTTTTTCGTCCCAGGGGCCCGGTTGGTTTTTAAGGCAAAACCAACCCGACCGTACTCCACCTGCGTCCAAACCTCGGGCGGAGTATGCCAAAAGATCCGTCTCACTATGAGGAACACAACAAAGCTGACGGTACGTCAATCAGACGTCTGTAGTTCAAGATATGAGCGTTTCCGCTCCGAAGGCCCGGTTGGTTTCGTGTACGAAACAACCCGGAAGAACTCAAAGTATTCCGAAACTTTGAGTGCGATATACCGAATAGACCGTCTCCATCCATGGATCGCATCGCTGCTGACGGTTCGTCAAACGGAGGTCCGTAGATCAAGTTATGGGCAAAAGACCGAAGTCGATTCGAAAAAGGGGGGTCCAGGTCCGGGCCGACCCGGCCCGGCCCGACACGGCGGCGCGGTCCGGCGCGGCGGCGCGGTCGGGGCACCGCTCGGGTGCCACGCGCGGGGGGAAAAGCCCCCGCCTCCTCTGCTGGCGGCGCGGCTGAAAGCCGCGCCTTGGATCAAACGCCCCCCCCACGTGGGGGCCTGCTTTTGAGAAAAACGGGGGGGCCGCCTGCCCCCCTTTGTGAAACCGCCCCCCCTCTTAATGGGGGGACATTTATGTTGGCCGGGGGAATTAAATTCCCCCGGTTTTTCCCCTTCCGGACGGCCCGACCTGGCCGGCCTGTTCTTCTTCAATGGGACCGGCAAAGCAGGTCCCCTTCCGGCTTCCGACACCGGCGGCCCAGCTGGCCGCCGGTATTCCCATTTCCGCCTCGGCCTGGAACCGGCCACGGTCTTCGTCGTCCGGCGTGGTGCGACGGCACCACGCCCCTCTGCCGTGGTCCAGCTCCGGCCGCGGTGCCTTCGGTTTCCTTCAACGCGGCGCTACTGCGTCGGGTTCATGATAATCTTTCCACGGCGCGGCGCGACGGCGCCACACAATATTTGCCGTGTGATTCCCGCGTGGTGCGACGGCACCACGCCATCTCATTCATCCACAAGAAAATAATAATATTCAAGAAAAAAGGAGGGGGGATTCGGCCGTGTTTGTGCGGTCCGACCCCCCTCTCGTTAGACGATAACACTTAAATATTTATCCACAAGATTGTTATTCTAGAACCAAGAACGAGAGTAAATAAATAATCAACAACAAACCCCTACCTCGGTTTCAAGAACGGTTATCGTCAACGACCCACAGAAGACGCGTCGCGGTGGTCGGCGTCACGGAAGAAGGACGTCGATGTCGTGAAGCGAGGATTCGAAGTTCTTTGACGACGATTTCGTCGCAGGAAATTTTTTCGGAAGAGATGACGCGGAAGAAGACGTCGTCGGTGTCGCGGGTATGGCGTCACGGAAGACGATTCCCGAGAACGTGGCGTTCTTCGTCGATGTTCGAAGGTTCTTCGCGTTCTTCGTCAAAGCTTGAAGAAGAAGAAGAAGAAGGCTCCAAATTCTCTCAAGATTGTCTAGAGAATTCTAACCCAAATAAAATAAGCTAAGGTATTATTTTATTTACTCAACCAAACCATTTTGAAATTCAAAGGTTTGAAATTAAACAACTCCACCCATTTAATAACCCAACTTGTCAAGTTAATTAAAGAGGGGTTATTGGGAGTTTAAAAAGAGAAGATGAAGAGTTATGCTTCGTGTGGGCCCCACCACACTTAATCCTCCCAAGGGAGGTTAAGTGGATGTGGGTCCCACCTCTAACTCCCTTTGGGATAAGATAACCAACAAGTTAAAATAAAAATTTGTATTCCACAATTTTTATTTAACTTATTCTGAATTCCCAAAAACTAACTCTCAACTCGCAATAAACGCAACCTCGGAAAATGTCTCCTTAAGCGAATATCGGCGCTGCGAGTTCATCGGTGCCCTCAGAATTTGATTCCGGGCACCGGTTCAAAAGTTAGAAATTCCCGCTCGTTCGTTCACTGAATGTACCCGAGGCAAACTTTTGAAATTGATTCCGGGCACTCCAGGCCTCGAAATCAGGTGCCATCAGAAATCACGTTCTTGTAAAATTCCAAAGAAAATTAAAAAAAAATTCCCTTGAATTTTACGGGTCTTTACAATATTCATGCTCATGCTAAATTAGAATAAAGTAGGAAAAAAAGTTATACTATTAATCGTAGGAATGATTTTGAATTCAATATAGGATATCGTATTTTCATGAAAGTGTCTCTATAGAAGGGTATTATATGGTTTCCTATGAAATGGAAATTGATCCCAAGGTACATCAGCCCCTTCGAAATTATTGAAATAATTGGAGTAGTTTCTTATCATTTGGAAATGCTGTGAAAACTCTCAAAAGTACACGATGTGAGCCATATATAATCCTTAAGTACATACATTACAAATCCAATCCATATGCTCCACATTTATGAAATAGAGTTGAAACATGATTTATAATACTATGAAAAACCAAAACTCCTCCTCCAAAGATTTTTTTGGTTATTTTATAAACCACCTTCAAGGGAAAGTGGGAACCAGAACATTTTCCAAATGAAGAACCAATACAAATTCTTGATATAAGAGATAAATTATTGAGGAACCAAATACCTCATATAATAAAGGTACTATACAGGAATCACAAAATGAAGGAAGAAACATAGGAACCAGAGTATACTATGAAGAAGAACTACCCACATCTATTTGGAAGGTAAAATACATGATATTTATAGAGATATTAATTTTTATGAGGGAATATTTTAACACCCCAATACATTACAATATTTTTCTTTCAGAATAAATTTAGTTTTATTGATAGCTTGCAATGTAGGAAACACCGAGTTTGAACAAAACAATGTTTAGTTTCTCTTTACAAACATAATTTGAAATTAAATTGTAAAACATTTATAAAATTTATTTCAACAAATAAACTTAATTTTTTATATCAAAATTAAAAATATAATATATGATGAATTTTTTGTATTGTTCTGAAAAGCTTCATTTTATGATGAATAGTGAAAAATACTGCAATTCTAATTGAAAATTTACTTTTCCTAAAGATAAATTATATTTTGAATAGATTTTAAAGTCAAAATAGATAAATTATACATAAATTAATCAAATATAGGTCATATGAATTATTATTTTATTGAATTTATATTTAAAAAACTTTGTAAACTATTGAACATTTTATCTTTAAAAACCCACTTTCACATCATGTTTGCAGGATAAATTTTAAATTAAATTCTGCCATATCCCTAAGTTGAGTCTTTAAAAATTGAATTCATATTTGTAATCATACTAATTTATAATATATATTTAGGGAAAATTAATTTTATACAAAAATTATTTTTGAAACATGTTAAAATTATTTACATCAATTATGGAGAAGACAAGTTTACTTAATGGTTAAACCTTGAATATATGGTGTAAAAATGTCCCAACACTCTTCCAAAACCAATTTTATGGAATTTTTTTTCTTTATCCCATATATGATAAATAATTGAACATTATTTGGTTCTGGAAAAATGAAACAAATGTTGGTATAATTCACTTGTTCAAAAAATTACAAGTGTGCCACTCATCCCATTTATAAAAGGCCAACCCCTAGCCTCTTTTCATAAAACCATAAAACAACATTGGTTTTGGAAAATACCTACCAAACTTAATCCCTAAAATCCCAACCCTCATTCTATATTCCACCTATTATTCATCAATCCATCCCAGGAAGGTTTTAGTGTAAACCAAAGGAAGATACCTGAAGAAGAGATAATTTTCTTCAACAAGCAACTTCATTTTCATTCTCCACCTCATTCATTTTTTAGTAAAGCATGATTATATTAAAAATTATTATCTTAGATATATTTATATGTTATTATGTTATTTTTATTATCTACATACACACACACTTCCAGGAAATGGGTCACAAAATCATTGTTTGTGCTTACGACAAACTATCATCTCGAGAACAGATGTCTTTTGTTTTTTCCATTACCACATTTAATGGATGGAAATAATGATGGGTTTATAGTTTATATATGTAATATATGATATTTATAAAATATTAATACATATTTTGAAACTATATCACATATATATTTTAATATTCAATTTTGTAGAAGATATAATTACGTCAATTGTGTGTATGGGGGCCTACAGCCTCACAAAGAGATGTTATTTGTCTTTCGCTAACGCTTCACATGGAAGGTGATAAAGATAAAGTTAATCCTTATATATTATGTAAATGAAATAATTATAATATTTATGAAATATTCATCAGTATTTATTTATGATATATATCATTTTATTTTATTTCTTTTCACTCATGTAAAGATAATAATATCATTCGTGTACATGTTGACTACCACCTTCACGAAGTGACGTGATTATGTTTTCATCACCACACCAGATGAATGAAATATATTATAATCTAACAAGATATTAATTATATAATAATGATTATGGAAAGGAAATATCTTACTTACATAATTTCTATAATGAATGTTGGAAAATGGAAATGTGATTGATGCGTACAAATGACCAACCACCTCCATGATCGCAACATACTTAATTTTTCATAAAACTACTTCAAGATTGTTTTAAGGAAAAATTGATGTAAAAATATTAAAATTATATCATTATTATTATTCTATAGGTGATATAACTATATAATATGTGCATAAACTAGATCATTCATTATGAAACACACATTATAAAATTAGGTAATTAACACTCAAAATAATGAAAATAATGAAATATTGTGAATAAACATGTTGTCAAACGTTATATAAAGATAAAATATGATATTATAAATATGAGTATGAGTGTAGTATAAATTTATAACATTCTATGAACCCTTATAAAAAATGTTAAATCATATACAACCGAAAGTAAGAATGAAGAATGATATTTTGTCTCCGACTAAATTCCATTGACACTTATTTTATTTTAAGAACCAATTCACTTATATGTGGTGTATATATTTACCATTGGACATGTAATATCATTATCAATTCAAACTTAATAGTTTTTTTATTTTTTAGTTTAAATTATCTCTTGCATGTGGATTTGACTCAAAAATTACCAGGTGTTATATGATATTTTACAACCACACTTCCTTTTTTCATTATTAACTTTTTTTTGGAAATAATTAATTTATTATAATAATTTTTCATTTGATACTATATTAATTTTAAATATCCACATTCTTTTATAATGTTTATAATTATTTCTTGAACTATATACCGCTTTTACATATGGTGTTTACTTTGAAATTTATTTTATTTATTAGGGAAATATTGATAAATATGTTTCCTTTATTCAATAAAAATATTTGATAAGACAAACTATTTGTGAATTAAATAGACTATATGATATATGATGAATGTTTCAAAATGAAATAATCAGGTTTATGTCCAGTTAATGAAATACCCTTTTTCCATCAGTAGTCTAATGAGATATATAAGTTCGCCAAATTAGATGGGGTTTTACCAATTTAATTATAAATTTTCTTGAGGATAGATATTGACGGTAAAATTATCCTGTGCCTATGGAAAAATGAAACCTCATTATTAAGAATTGAATTTATTTACAATTAATATATTACTATCCATGATATTTTCACATTGAAATTATCTCAGGAGGCATTTCATTGTCATTTATTGATTAAATAGAATGTGTTTTCTGTTACATACCATTCCACATTGATTATGCTTTATGCATTGATCCATTAAAGTTATTTAAGTGGCATGTGTGATTATTTATTTAACTTTTCATATAAATTATCATTACCTCATTATTTATTTCTATGTACTTATCCCTTACTAAGCATATGAGATGACCCATATTTTTTATTTCCCCATAATATGATGATAAATTTTTGGTATGAGTTTAAAGGATGATGAGATTTTAATGTTTTTGAGATTAATTTTATATTTCCCAATATAATATGGTTATAATGTATTTAATATGGTTTTACAGAACTTATAAACTATTTTTTTCTATTTGAATTTGAATCTTGTGTCAATGCCAATGTAATAATGTATGGCAGTGGCTCTAGACTACTAGGGATAGGGTTATAACAAAAATTTTAATATGGAAATGTATTTTAAAAGTTACATGATGTTTTAAAAATATTTAAATGGTAAGTTTAGTTCTTTCATATTATTAACAATGAAATTAGGTTTATTATAACCAATTTTATGGTTTAATTTGGTATAAAAATAATTTTACACATAACAAATTTTTTTTTGAAAAAAATAGTTTTATTTGTATTTTGTATTACTATCATAAATTAATTTCTTACACTTCTAGAAATTGAGACATGGAAAATGGATCATATATTTGAAATTTGGATGTTCAAATTTGGAATACTTGACCCTTTTATTTTTTATCAATATGAATAATAACTATAGTATTCTTTTATTAGCTTGGTACGAGTAAAATGAGTACAATATGGTTAAATGATTGGGAAAAGGTTTTAAAATTTCTCCAACACTTTTCATTATCTGATATTATTAGTGGATTTTTGAAAATTCCATCCATTTTTTTATATATTACCACTATATTACATATGAATTTTTTAATTTATTTTATATTAATTTATGTAATGATAATGCAAAAAATGGCAAACTATTGATTTTAATATCTTCAATATTTTATCATAATGTTAAAAAAAGGATATGTTCAGTTCAAAATATTTATTTGAAATATAAATTAATTTTATTGATCATAATAGTACATTTTTAATTTTTGTGTTTTTGAATAAGTACCCTAAATACTTACGGAACACTAAATCATTATATAATCAAATAATATAAAACTAAAAATAAATTATATTAAAAATATCAAAATTAATCCCATTTTAATGAATTATTTTTTTTATGAATTTTATATTTTAATATAAAAAATTACATAGGTGAGAAATGTTTTAATTTAAATTATTTTGTTGTATTAGTTTATTTAAATTCAAATTAAATGAATAGTTTCAATAATGACATGAATTTTATTTTATGAAAAATAATATTGTATTAAATTATTTAAATTTCATAATAATCATGAAATGGAAAATTTTGTATAATATAGAGTATAACATATCATCTCAAGGATATATATATATATATATATGAGACTATTGTCAATATATAAGAAAAATTACAATAATTTATGGGCGAAAAAGATGTTTATATGTTTTAGGTTAATATAGGATAACAAAGGGGTTAAACCAAATGATAATGTGTAAAACACTATATAAACTTATCAAAATTTTATCGAATGACTGTATTTCAACCAAATAATAAAATAAAATTTACTATGTATCCATTTTGAATCATTTTACATGAAAATGACTTTTTATATTATAATATTATAAGAAATTCCAAGATCACCCCTCCCCTCACTTATAAAAGGGAATCCATCATATCTATTATTTACACCACATTGAGCCATATATATTGACCAAAACCTACATTATTATATATTAAAAATCCTTATTTAAATTATAGAGGTTCTGGTATAAACAAATGATAAACCACATGATCCTTGATAGGATATTTATTGGAGTTATTTCAATGAAGAGGTAATCGCCTAAACCAGTCATTTTATTTTTTCACTTCTTCTTTTACTTATTCTAATTTAGTTGTGTTTATAATAAAATAAAAAATTTATTATATTATATATAAATAAATTTTATTATGATTATTAAACCACCATTATCCGCCTTCTTTCACAAAATATGGGAAGTGAAATTATTACTAAGGTAAACACACGTCTTACAGTCTCCACATCATGATACAATTAATTTTTCCTTAGAAATTTTATTTTGACAGTTATTATTTTTGATTTTGTCTTTATATATGATATTTATAACATTTTTATTCTTATATAAATACAATATCATATCAATATTCTTAAATTTCAAATTTTGGAAAAACTATAATGTTGCTTGTGCATACATGTGGACTACCACCTCAAAGAAAAGATTCAATTCATTTGTCATTTACAATTTACATAGATTGTAATAATTATGGATTATAAGAATATATATTAATAATATTATATAATTTTGATCCTATAATAGTGATTTAATATTTACCTTTCATTCATTCCAACCATTAATAAGTTAAAACATCATTTTTATGTATGTATGACCTACTGTCTCTATGAACAATGTAATTCCTTTTTCTACACATTTATGGATGAAGATAACTATATATAATACATGATAAATTTATATCATGATTAATATTAATTAGAATATTTAACCATGATCATTTTATAAGGACTGAAACTATTAATCCTGTAAAAACATAAAAATCAAAGCAGTAATCCTATAGAACGATGATTTAAATAGATAATTGTTAATAAAAGATAATAAATTGTTAAAATAAAATAATATATAGAATGATATATATTAATATTATCCCTTAATATATTTATGCTATATATATATATATTATGAGGTTTAAACTCAAACAAAGCAATTCATACCCAATGTAAGGGTTTATCGTCTCCATTTGTAATCCTTGGAACAAATGTTATGATATTTACTCATATTCATTGATGAGGTGTTTAAAAATACCATTTTATAAATTATATCATGAATATACTTTAAATAATAATGTTTGGTGTTTAATTTTATATTTTTATATCAACGGGTTTATGATTCAAAAGTTATTAAGGTTGAAAGGGTTTATGTAACAATTTAATTGTTTATTGATATTTCTCATGATTAAGTTACGATGATGAAATATTTGGGTATAACTATTAAGATAATCATAAATTTTATTCTCACCTTTTTATTCAAGATAATTCAGGCTTTACTTTTATTTTAGTATTTATAAGTAATCAAGAGATTAAAATATTATTTTTAAGGAAAACATGCATTATTTCTAACTATAAGAAAAAATATTTTTTCCTCCAAATCAATGATTTATTAAAATGTTTTAAATAATGTTTTTAATATCTCATATGTATATATAAAGTCATTTTTTCCATTATTAGATTTTTAAAAAAGGTTTTTAAATTGAATTATGATGTCTTTTTTCAAATGGTTCACTTTTAACATTTTTTGTAATTATTAATGGAATTTTTTCTTTTTTTTACTTATATAGAATGAATATAATTTCACACCATCATGAGAAGTAAATAATTTGAAAATTACATTACAATTTTATAAGGATATTTTAAATAAAAATATTTTTCTTAATTTTTTTGTATATTTAGATTCAAAATACTTGATTACAAATTGAAAAGTCTAATTTCATCAATAAATATTCTATGAGATATTTTAAAGGAATACTTAATATAAAAATACATACCTTGATGTTATATATTATTTAGTGGGGGGGGGGGGGGGTTATAATACAATGATACCATTTGTATTCTTTCTATTAATGGTTTATGATTATTATGGAAATATTTTTGTGAATACCATTCCTTTCCATGGTTAATGCTATGATAAATTGATGTAATGTTTATGAAACTTTTTTCTCAAGGGTTATGACATTATTAAATGTTTAGAAAAACTAATTATTTTTCATAGTTTATGGTATCATCGTTGTTTTTTTTGTATTTTACCACATATAAATTTGATTTTCATTATGTTACCATAGGGCCAAGTATTATATATCCTTCCAATGCATTAGGTAATGATGGAAATCTAATGATATAGCTTGAAGGGAATGGAGAGTGAACCCAGTTTAGAAAGGGAACATATACTCTATGATAGTCATGTGAGTGATCCCTGAATATTGTGAAATAATGGAAAGTGAACCCAATAAACTATGATAGTCATGTAAGTGATTCTTGAATACCAATGAGTTTAATTTTCATGATTATGTGTATGTGAAAAACTTATATATTATGAAATTATTAAGCTATCATGGGACATGTTATTTTATATATTTATGATTTATGTCATATGAACTGCTATGGATTATGCCATGACTCATGATTATGATGTGTGACATATTGGGTACAATTTTCAAATGAGAATATCATGTTATCATTCCATAATAATAATAATATATTATATTTATCAATGATGTCTCCCTCATTTACGCTTAATGAGAATCTATGCTCACCCATTATAATGTTTTATTTCCCCTTGCTATGAAATAAATTAAGTATGATGTGTCAAATAAAAGTGCTAGTTATGAATATATAAGTCTAAGATTATTTATATATCTTATGAAAATGTTTCTAATGTGTAATTATTTCCAAAGACACTAAAAATTTATGGATATAAAGTTTAGTTTTGTAAAATATTTTTTATATTCATCATATATGATGTCATTTATATTTATGAAATGTAAGGGTCACTATAGTTAGTATCAGAGAAATTTTTAGTTTCCTTTTTAATCATTAATGGAAAAATATAAGTGAAATACCTTAGGATAATGTTATATAGAGAAGAATTTATTATTTTATAGTAAATAATGTAGTGCGTTTTTCCTATAAAGACATCCATATTTAGATATGAAATATAAATGTGAATTAGAAACATATGTGTTTAGTGTTAAAAATCATTAAGAGAGAATAATGAGTATATATAATCTATAATTCTAGTTAATAGTCACTGTTCCCATATAATACACATGTTTTAATATAGCTGAGGGATATTATTGACTTAATTAACATTTCCTTTATCAACAATCATTATGGAATTAAATAGGGGATGATCAGGGATGACCTAGGTTAAACTTAAGGTGTCAGATATTGAAAATAATGTGTAATGATTTAGACATCCCATAATTTTTTTTCATGAATATTTGGTTTCACACTATGATTATTCACACTATACCTTTTTGTTTTAGTCAATGTATGGAACCATAAGTATTTATGTTAAACTGATAAAAAATGGAATGATTTTCCTCCTTAGAAACGAAATCAAACTAGATCTACATGAAAAAACCTAATGAATATGCCTAATTAGTTATCTTGTTATGTGATTGATAACATCAACATGGGTGAGTTTCTTGACCAACATAAAAAGAGAAATATAGGGTTTCATAAAGACCATATAAGAAGGAGGATTAATCTTCCTATATGTCCTGAATGTTGGAAAAATTATGAAAGGGAATTTTTTAATATAATGGGATGATGTTTAATATTTGGGAAAAGGGCATAGATCATGTAATTATAAAGGAAAATGATGGATTTTATGGGGGGATATTATGATCATCCATATGAATTATTTATAGTTCAATGTATCACATGTTTTAGATATAGTAATTGTCAAAGACAATTCCCTAATCCTAGACTTAACTCCAAAACCAAGGAAGGTCCTTCTCTATCATAATATATAATTCAAAATAATTTAATTATTTTTGGGAATTATATTATAGAAGTGTTATATCAATAATTTTATAGATATTGAAATCATGAAAAATAGAAAGTTTGTTCTATAATATTTTTTATGTATTTGAAACATTTGTTGAATTTTACCAAAAATAAAGAGTTGGTTTTTATTATTATGGTGAAAATTTTTATTTGGGATAAATATATGGTTGAAATTGATGATTTAAAATGGATAATACTAGTGACATTGAATTTTTTAACTAATTTCATAATTGAGTGATTTATGTCATATTTGATAAATTCTCTT
The DNA here is from genome assembly GCA_963277665.1 of Viscum album. Lineage (NCBI taxonomy): Eukaryota > Viridiplantae > Streptophyta > Magnoliopsida > Santalales > Viscaceae > Viscum > Viscum album. The sequence continues at coordinate 34,115,278 of OY728157.1, read as the reverse complement.
TCTTTTTTGGATTTATCAAAAATATTTAGTAAAATATGATTATATTTTAGGAATAATGATTGTAGAATATTCTATGTTTTCATGTGAGGATAACTTATGTTTTATGTATATCATCATGGGATTATCACACCTTTTAAGGTTTTAGGTGATGTTATTTTGATGTGATTTGAAACTATTAATGGGTTTCAAGAAGAATAATCTATTTAGGAATAAATAATTTTTTTTAATTATTTTATTTTATGTTATGTTAATTATGGTCTATTGGATAGTGATATAAAGATAAACTTTATGTTTGAAAAGTGATTCATTGGCAAGTAAATATTACCAGCGATTCTTATGATCAAGAATGGGATAACCCTTTTTAGTTTTTATCTAATGAAGATTCATGATATTTTGGTGAATGTTACTAAATTATAATATTTATTATTTTAAATAATTATATTTTTATATGTTCATTGGTTTTTGGTATATGTAACCCTTTTGTTTAATATTTGATTAAACATGAAAGGTTAATTGGTAAGAATGTAGTTAAATTTTGGGGATGTATGCTTAAAGATATGAAATCACTTATAAGTTTTAAAAATTATATAATTCATTGATTAGTGAGGTTGTAGTATTATTTATTAAATTATATAATTTTATCAAATGTTTATATTGTTGAAATTTTTAAGGTAAATATATTATTTCAATTTTCATTTATTTTTGGAAATAAAATACTTCTATGAACCATTTCTGGTTTCGTATAATGTATAAAAACTGGAAGAATTAATTTTCATTCATTTATTGATATTATTATATGTTTAAATTTAATTTTTATGTTTTTGTAATGAAAAATTAATATTTAATATTCATTTCATGGAGTAAGAAATGACTTAGAAATTTATCAAAGAATAAACAATGAATGAAATTTATCATTTGATGTGTAATTAAATCAAGTAATTATTTTGTATTGTTTTACCTATATTGATAGAAAAATAATCAGAAATATTTAGTAAAAGGATCTAGAAACAAAATTTTATACTTTTACCTTCATTTTTGAGGAATCATGGGTCTTTCCACTGATAATATATTTATGGATATGTGGTCGTTAACATTCTTCTTACCATGTTATCTATCACTATATATTAGTCTATGAGAAAATGTTTTCTCCTCCTTGTCCATATTTTCACTTCCTTCTAATGATATAATATTTACATACATATTTTTTTTATTCTAGATAACCGTAATATTCTTCTTTCCATATATTAAGGGGAATGTATCTTAACCCTTTTTATGATTTTAGTTTTTAGTAATTGAATTATTACTTGGGAGACCCTTGATTGTTGAGAGGATATTAAAATTGTGAGGGGTAAATTTATTAAATGGGGAAGAATGTAACTAATATAAATTTTCATGAATTAATATTATTTTTGATATCATATATGTCATGAAACACCAATCTCACAAAACCAGAAAATATAAATATTTACTTATGACCATTAAAACCTAGCTATTGAATTAGTGGATATGAATTGGATAATGATGTTATAAAATACATAGAGATTTTAAATTTATTAAAAATGTATTTTTAATCCATAATATATAAGAATTAAGTTTTTTACTAATGTCATATTAGGTTTTTGAAATACGTTTCCTTTAAAATTGATTTCCATTTCTTTTTGTAACTTATATTATAATTAATTTCTCCAATTTTAAGTAATATAATTGAAAAATTAAACATAATATTTAAAATGATCATATAAAATTTTTCTTATGGTTAATTTTTAATAATTTTTAAGAAAATTTAGTTTTTTTAAGAATAATGAAAAATAATAATTTCTATTGAAAAATGTAAATTTTATTGCATTTAAAAATTACCAATTTTATAAAAATGATTAAAAATGGAAAATGTTTCTCTTATATTATTAACAATATATCTATATTCATTGAGATTAGTTTTATGGATTAATTTATTATAATATTATTTTTACACATAAAAGGTTTTTTTCTGAAAAAACAGATTTCTTGTATTCTTCATTTATTTCATAATTTAATTTCCATCACTTTTTGAAATATCATATTGTAAAATATATTTTTTATTTATAATCTAGATGTTAAAATTTGGTAAATTGGTCCCTTTTATTTTTCTCCAATAATAATATCTATAATACTAAATATTTGTCACCTCAGTATGGGTAAATGGTTAAAATATGGTTAAAAAATCATGATAAATCTTGAAAATTTTTCTAACACTTTCTTTTATCCTATTAGATAGGTGGTGTTTAGTGATGTGCATAAAATTTTCAAATATATGGGATCATGGTTAAATATTTATTTCCCCATGTTTTATTTATATAAATTATATGTAACTATTTCGAGACTAGGTGCTGAGACGGTGTGTGATTCTGAGACTCAATTTTCTTGAATTGTTTTTGAAAATATTAAAATTTTAAGAGGACACATGCACGATTTTCCAAAAAAAGTTGAATAACACATAAATGGGGGTATGGATCAGAAATAAGAGTATATAATTGAATTAAAAGAAGTGAATTTACATTAGGCACAACATAACTTTTTTAGGTGTGGGTCGTCTGTAGAAAAAGTCACAGGGGGAGAAATCGTAAATAAAATAATTTTATAAAAATTATTTTTGACACAACGTCTCTCCTTTTTTTTAAATATTGTCAGCAATTCAGGGTCAATGATTAGGCACTAAAATGGGATAATATTTATTTATTATATATTAATATTGATGTGTTTCAATGTCCATAAACATCAATTTTAGTGCATTTTATAAATTTAGCTTCATTTCTCATCACAAGTGCAATTCATGTTTAAAATGAAGATTTGGTCCCAATCAATCATATGATTGTTGAATTAATTTTAATCATTAATTGAATTTTATATTTTGGTATATTATTTATAATTTGTTTAGAACATTTTATCTTTTAGTATCAATGGATGAATCCAAAAGGAAGATACTGATTTTTGGGAATGAATAAAAAACTTTTATGGGCAAGGCATAATGGGCTTAGGGCCTGTCAAACAAAAGAGAGGCCCAAAATTCAATACCAATGAAGCTCAAATTTAAAATTTATAAATATAAAAATATGTGGATCATTTCAATAAACAGTATATAGATCTAATTATAAATTTTTCATGGATATAAAGGGATCACAAGTTGAAATTTAAATGGAGGGCTAGATTTGAATGTCCAAAAAGTCATCCCACTAGATCGAGCATAACGTCAAAATGGATCTTACAATTTTCTTAAAAATTTTACAGATATTATAGGACACATGGAATAATATATTTTACTTATAAAACCTCTTTTTATTCGAAAATATTCAGTTACAAATTCATACATCAACAAGGGTGATGAATCTGAACAATTTTCCTGGTCAACTTTGAAACATCAAATTTCCCTAGATTTTCTCACCCTTATTTTTACGCACTAAATTAATGGGTAAGGATTGTATTTATGGTGGGTTTAACCAAGGCTCTAAATATTCCTATATAAGGAGCTGGTGGTGAAGGGAATTAGTATCATTTTTTTATTTTCCATCGACGTTTTTTACTTTCAATTGTAATTTCACACTTTCATTTTGTTATCGCATCATCAATATATCTCATGTATGTTTTTAATTCCCCAACATTTATCAATAAAATTTATTATTAATATTATATTATTTTATTCTTTTAAATATCATGGTGATACCATTGAATCAATGTGTGAACTTATTCACACAAGTACTTATGAATTTTATCACATAATAGTGGAGTGATCGTAATTCAGTTTTTCTTCTTCATATTCAATTCCATCCTCCGGAGTCTACTACCCACTTTAATTGATAGAATAGAATTAATATAGGGATAAAAATATAATGGTTTTATCAAAGTGAGTATCAATGGGATGTATTGGATTTTATTTATCATTTTATTAATTCTTCATCAATTCTATTTTTGAGAATTTCACCCAATGATGCACCTTCACCTTTTAACTCATCAATTTTAATGATACACATCCAGAATGATGAAATGATCTTATACCTTGGACTGATCATCAATATGATTCTTAAATTTTATAGGTTATTATTTTTAGGATAGTTAAGACTCAAAATTATGTTAGTTATTTGGGAAGCTCATATTTCATTGAAGGAATGCTCAAATTTAAGACATTGAAATAATTTAAAAATAAATTAATCCAATCCACACCATGTGATAACCAAGGATAAACTCATTTTTTTTAAAATTTAATTGACTTAAGTATTTAAAAATACCATTTAATAATCCATTCAATTCAAACCCAAGTTGAAAACTTTATATCCAAATCACATCCACATAATTTCTATTTCATTAGGTTTATTCTTGGGTCTCTGAGGATTCAATAACCAATGTTGTGCAACAAGAAACCACTAAAACTATAAATCTTAAGTAAATTTCGGTGAAACCAAAATCTTTCACCTTTTCTAGGGACCTAAGTAAGTTATCATAGATACTCAATTTATTTTCTAACCTCAAATTCTCTTTTCTCACCTTAATTTCTCTTCTCTATTACCCTTTCTGTTTGTGTCTGTCCAAAAAATCTAAAATCCAAATTTCCAAATACATATAATGGAGTATCATAAAAAATATCCCTTTATAAACTCAGGATGGAATAAAATAGTAAATACACATTGGGAATCCCCTCACATAGAGATTTTTATTGATCAAAACGTGAATGATTACCCCACACCAGATAACATGTAAAATATTTTGGATGATGAAAATTTAAAGGAAAATTTTATATCCCACTAAAGGATATTAGAAGATATAAATATTAGGGAAGCCCAGGATCTCTGAACTTTTATCCAAACTAAACCCCAACAAATTCTAGAACAATTGTGTAACCAAATGGAGATAATTAATTCAGTGTTTTCATCTTTGAGGTTAGAATTAACATACATTAAAACTTGTGAGGACCCCATGTCAACACTTAATATCCCTTCTATAACCTTATGTGATGTTTCTAGTTTCCCACACACCTATTAAGAATTATTATCCCTTCTATAACCTTATGTGATGTTTATAGTTTCCCACACACCTCTCATGAATTTTATGAAAACCTAACCTTACGTTTTGGGTAGCTAAAGAGGATCAAGTAATTTATGGAGAGTCTTTAAATCAATAGTAAAAGTTTTTTTAGTATTTAGTAGATGGAAACTTGGAATTGTGGATTGAGTGCCCTGAATATTTATCTTATGATGATTTTTTAAAAACACCAATAAATAAAACATTGAGAGAAATCAAAAACATTGAGACCATACCCAATATTTAAACTAATCTATACAACTATTTGGATGAATCTTTTGATCATTAGGAACCAATTCTTCAAAGTAATTTTGAAAATTAAACTCGGTCCCATTAAAATTCCCTATATGTTTCTAAAAGTGCTAGCCAACTTGAGCTCGAATAAAAGGTCCATACATCCTCTCTCAACTATTACATCATAGGGGATAATCAATTTTTTTTATAATTTCACCACATCTTGAAGCTAATAAATATAAATTGTTTTTTGATGTCTTAGGCAATACAATATAAGTTAAGGGATCAATATTTTTTGAAATTACATGGAATTTCAAACTCAGTTTTTAACATGGGTTTTCACATGAAACAAATAAAAAAAAGAATAAATCTCAATCAATTAAAATTGGATAATAATGGGGGTATGAAATTTGTCTTTGATGTTGTCGAATCGACGATGGATGTGCTGGGAAGATGGAAACGAAGATGTTGTTCAGTAGAATCAGATGATTCGGGTGGCCTTAGGCCTTTTGTTCTAGTCATGGTGTTTAATATCTGCTTGTTTTTTGATGTTTGGAATTTTTCACTTTTGAATTTTCAATTGTGCAGTTACTACTAACCCATAAAGTTGATTTCAGAAAATTTAAAAAAGATTTGGGTCGTGGTTGTCAAGGGAACCCCTTGGGGTTTAAAATGTGATCTAATATTTTGTTTTTTTGTGAGATTTAATAGTTGAAGAAGTTTTATTATTTCAAAAAAACCAGTTCCATCTAAAGTTCATACCAATCCATCAATCAACCCCAAGGAGTCTACATGTTACATGAATCCAAATTGATCAATTGTTTATTTAAGGGTCATGACTTCAATATAGGTTATTTTATTCCATGAATTAATTTCAAATCACATCTCCCATCTTTCTTCCCAATTCTTTTATCTCTTTTTTATTATCTTTCAAAATTGAGGGAAGAGTCATTATATGTTGGGGGGAGTGAAAATCATGGATTTTGAAAAAAATATTGGGATTTTATGATAAAAAAAATTAATTAAAAAACCTCCATTAATTAGCCTTAAATGAATTAATGTACATTTTAAATCATGAAAACTGAATTTTAAATTATTTTGAATGCCTTGATTATAATTTAAATGCAAATTTATTTTCTTGAGCATTGTTTTTTGAAATTACTGTTCTCTGATGTGATTTTTAAAAGATTAAAATTTCATCCTTTTACTCAAAATTTTAAAATGTACCTACATTGGATTTTGGGTGTAAGTTTGAGTTCTTGGGTACCTTTTATCCTAGAATAGGGTTTGGGGTCAATTTTAGTTTAATTTGAGTATGCGAAAAAAATGAAATAATGACCACATAGAGAATTTTTTTTCCAAATGGGTGGTGTCTGACACTTGGTGATCATGACTCCATAGTTTTCTTACTTAGAATTAGGATTTATATCTCTCTTGTAGATCATGGAATTGATAATATGTGTGGATTTTGACACTTGGGGATAATGAATCCATAGTTTTCTTTCCCATATTTAGTCTTTTTATCTCTATTATGGTAACAAAATTGGATACTCATCTTAAGGTTTAGTGTCATTACCACCCAACACTTCCATTTTCCCCTTGAACAAGATAATGGGCCAATGTCTTGTGTGATACACAACACATCATCATGCTTAATTGAAATTGGTTAAAATGTTGAAATGAATTTGAATAAAGGAATGGTCTTGTTCTTGGGATATTCTTGTGAACCTATCTTATGGAAATTAATTTTGAAAGCTTTCATGATTGTTTGGAATGATGTATTTTGGTGACAAATTTATGTTTATTTTTTTTGAAAAAGGTAATTCAATTTCATATTTTTGAGAGACTTTTTTCTCGAGATGAGAAAAAATAAAGTTTGGTGGTGTGATTAACCATTGAAATGGGATAATATTCATTGAATATATCTTAATATTCATGTGTTTCAAAGTCTATAAACATAAATTTTTGTTAATTTTATAAATTGAACTTTATTTCCCATCATAAGTGCAATTCATGTCTAAAATGAATATTTAGGCCCAGTAAATAATCTTATTAATGAATTAATTATATTAATTATTTTAATTTGATATTTTTTATATGATTTATCACTTTGTATGGAACATTTTATCTTTTAGGATCGATGGATTAATCCTAAGGGAAGATGAAGATTTTTGGGCATGAATGCAGAAATTTTCTGGACAAAGCATGATAGGCCTAAGGCCCAACAAACAAAAGTGTCACCCAAAATCCAAGCCCAATGAACATAAAATTTTAACTGTATAAATAGAAAAATATGGGGATCATTTAATTCAACTATTTCTGGAGATAACTCTTTTGTTTTCATGGAGATAAAGGGATCCCAATTTGACATTTAAATGGTGGGCCAGATTTGAATGCCCATAAGTCATCCCACTAGATCGAGCTTAACATCCAAAAATGATTTTCTAATTTTACTAAAATTTTTACATATATTAGAGGATGAATGAATTAAGATATTTTCCTTTTAATATTCCTTCGTATTCAGCCATATTCAGTTAAAAATTTACACGTCAACAAGGGGGATGAATCTAGATGATTTTCCCAGTCAACATTGAAACGTCAAATTTCCCTTGATTTTATCACCCTCCTTTTGACTCTATCAATTAATGGGGATGGAATGTATTGATGGTGGTTAGACCTAATGCACTAAATATTCCTATATATGGAGATGGTGCTTAATGGAATTAAGATCCATGTTTTTCCTTTCTATGAATGTCTTTTTCTTTTAATTGTAATTTCCCACTTTCATTTTGTAATCACATCATCATTTTTTTTCATGTATGTTTTTCATTCACTATAATTTATTAATAAATTTTTTTCTTAACATTATCTTATTTTAATCTTTTCAATATCATAGTGATATCGTTTAATCAATGTGTGAACTTATTCACACCAAAACTTGTGAATTTTATCACATAATAGTGGAGTGATTGTAGTTTAGTTTTTATTATTCTTATTCCATTACATCCTCATGACTCTAAAACATGATTCCATTGATAGAATAGTATAAATGGAGGGATAAACCGATAATTCGTTGCTCTAAGGGAGTATCAAGGGGATATATTGGAAGTTATTTCTCATTTTAATAATTCTTAATCAATTCTATTTTGATGTTTTCATTCAATGATGTACGTTCTCCTTTAACTCACCAATTTTAAGGATACACATCTAGAGTAATAAAATGATCCTCTACCTTGGAGTGATCATCATTATGATCCTACAAGTGTATAGGTGATTTTCTTTAGGATAATGAAGAATTTAAATTCTATGAGGGATTTTTTATGTTCATATTTCATTGAAAGAAACGCTTGAATTTAAGGAATTGAAATAATTTAAAAAGAAATTCATCCAATCCACCCCAAGCGATAACCAAGGATCAAATAATTATATATAAATTGAATTAAATTAATTCTTTAAAAATATAATTCAATAATTCAATCAATTCAAACTCAATTTAGAAACTTCATATCCAAATCACCACCATAGAATGTTTATTTCTTTAGTTTTCTTCTTTGGTCTCTGAGGATTAAATAACCTGTGTTGTGATACAAGTGGCCTCTTACACCAGAAAATATGGGTAAATTTAGGTGAAACCAGTTATCATCATAACCCTGAATTCCCTTTGGAGACTTGGAGAAGAATATCTGAAGAAAACATTGGCGAAAGATGACAGATCGATCGAATGACGCCCCATGGATTTTCTAAATTGAGGATCGACGAAGACACATCGAATGTTCTTAATCAACGACCGATGAAAATAAATGTAGGGAAGTTGTTTTGTTTTGGTTTCCCCATTCTTTATTTTCACAATGAACACGGGTCAATCAATGAATAGATTGATATGTAGTTCAATCATTCTGGGATGGTTCATAATTATGGGTAGTATTTTTGGGGTTTTATTGATTCTCTTCATTGTTTATCCTTCCAAAAAATGGATTGAGGTTGACATGAAAAAAGTTCAAGAATTATTCCTTAGTGTTCTCTTTATACTTTATTTTTCCTCTTTCTTCATTTTCATCGTCGTTGGACCCCTATGATTGTGGTTTGACTTGGTGGGTGGCTTTGAATGGGATCAGACCCCCATATTAGAGGAATATTAACATAAGAGGCTAAATTTGTGTAGATGAGGACCCAAGAAACCATGATCTTGGACCATTTAAAATTCTAGGCTTCGGAGGTGGCTCAGTGGTCCATGGACATGACCACCGACAATAGTATGACATGGGGGTCCAGTGAGGTAAGGTGATGATGTTGGTAGCCTGGGGTAGCAGCGATCGGGTTTGTGACGTAGAGTGTGGAGAGTTTCCATGGGATGCATAGGCGCAAGAGTGAGGGATATAGAGGTAGCACAATAGAGGATATAGGGATACGGTAGATCCGAGGGATATAGTAGAGATGAAAAAAGTAGCCATTTTGATATTCTACTAGTGTGTTCATCTAGAGAATTCAAAGAGGGTCTACACTAGGGCACCTAAGAACTGTGGCTCATAGGGACATTTAGGGAACTTTTATATGTTCTTACAACACATTTTCACTCCACATAGTGCCACAGGATCATCCACACCACCAAAAAAATGTGGGGCAATAAAATTATTTACATATAAAAGGGTTCCAGCCACAGGTATCCAAATCAAAACTTCTTCATGCAGTATAAGAGTCTCCAGAGGAAGTTGAAACAGGTTCAAGGAATGTGAGAGGTACCATTACTGTAGATTTTTCTTTATTGAATGCTCTATTTGATACTTGTTCATCTCACTCATTTATCTCAATGCATACCGTTAATATACTAAATCTTCCTATAAAGATTTTATATTGTGCTTTGGATATTACTACACCTCATGGTACAAAAAGAGATTAGTATCTTTATAGTCTAATATGTGTCATATCTCAATATAATGTTGATATAGTTTGAGGTTTTATAGTTCTCTACACAACACTTCTTGATTTTATCTTTGTAATGGTTTGGTTAACAACTAATAAATCTTGGATTAATTATTATCTTTTATGGGTCTACCTTACCACACCTAGTGGTGTATCTATTTTCTTTCAAGGATAATGGTACCGAAGGTCATGTAAATCTAGACCTTATTATCCTGAGTTGGGGAAAGTGTTATCAATGTTTGATTTTGATATAGAGTTAGATTTAATGAGTGGTTATTCTACTCCAATTATCAACATGGTTCCCATTGTGTTTTCTTCCAAATTTTCTGGTTTTCCACTGATAACTGAGGTTGAGTTTTCTTATAACAACAGTTACCAGTCCTTAATTAGAATGGCTCATATTGAGGCCTGGTATGGCCATAATTTTAAATCTATGTTGTGTTGGTCAATTATTGGTTAAAGTTCCTTGGTTGGACTGAGTTTTTTCCAAGAGACAATATCTAATATTCAATTTATTTGTTTGAGAATGTTGAAAACACAAAGCTGATACATCTCTTATGATGATCATCACCATAAAAAATTAGAGTTCTCAGTGGGTGACTAGGTATTCTTAATGGTTACACCTCAGTTGGGTCATCAACATCTTGGGAGGCAAGGGATGCTTTCTACACATTTTTTTGAAACTTTTGAGTTTGTTGATTAGGTGGAAAAATTATCATATCGTTTGGTAATACCACCATAGATGACGTTGATACATACTGTGTTTCATGTATCTCAACTTCAAATGTTTTTATCTGATCTGTCTCATGTTGTAAGTTGGTGTGATCTTAAAGTGGAACCTGATTTATTTGTGATTGAACAACCATTATGGGTTGTCAATTCTGAGATAAGGTAACTCATGGAAGGATGATATCTCTGGTCTGTATTCTATGGAAACATGGTTTTGATTCTCATGTGCGGTGGGAGAAGGAGGCACTGATGAAAGAGCAGTGACCCTTTCTTTTTGATGCGGAGGCTTCTTCATAAGATTTTTGGGGACATAAAATTCCTATGGTGAGGAGGTTGTAACATAACATTATTGTTTATGGTATTCCTAAACCCTCTTATGTTAAATTATTAATATCTGATGTTGAAAAAAATGTTTTAGCGTTGAAATTTTGATAAAAGTGTTGAAGGCCTTAAATACCAATTAAAATATTGGAATGGTCAATTGAATATTTTTGGGGTTCGATGCTGAGTTAATTTTAGATTATGAGGCCTAAAAAGTCTCAGTGATGAATAAATAAAAATATTAAAAACAATATATTAAGTTTAACCTTTTTTTAAAATAATTGAATAACTCCAAAACAGTTCCTTTATGGAGAAATTTGAGACCACTGTTGGGTCCTAAATAAGGGGTTTACCTTAAGTGGGGTATAACATTCAATTGAGCCAAATGTTTGGATGCCTCTCTCTTGATATAAAGTTATTAAATAATATTAAATAATATTAAATATATTATTTTATTAAAAATAATGAAATATCTATCAAAAAGTGCATCATAGGTGAAATACAAGACCACCGATAGGTCCAAAATGCGGTGTTTACCCTAGAAGGGGTATAACATTTGTAAGAATCATATGTTTGGATGTCTTGCTCGTGAAAATAAAACTTTTAATATTTAATTAATTTTTAATAAATTTTTTAAAAATTAAATAATTAATATATCTTAATTAATGCACCGTATAAGAAATCAAAGACCACTGATGGGTCCGGAATGGGGCATTTACCCTCGTAGGGCATAACTTTCATGCACATCGGGTGTTTGGAAACATCGCATGCAATAAAACCCATTTTATTTTTAGTTATTTTACTTATTCCATTTTTAATTAATAATTAAATAATTTCTCTAGAATGTTGCATCATATGTGAAATATGAGACCATTGTTAGGTCCAGATCATGGGTTTTACCCTAGGTGAGGGGTAAATTTCATACGCAATAGGCGTTTGGTCAGGTTACTAATTAAATCATCATATTTAATAAGTGAATTAAATTATTAAATTATTAATTTAATATAAAAATAGAAAATAATGTTCTTAAGTTGTCACACCATTATGGTTGATGCAAAAATGTTTTAAAAGCCTCTCTTTCTTAACCATTTTAATTCGTTTTGATGGAAACACAATTAATGGTTAAATTTACACTCTTCATTCTTAACATTTTGTTTAATCATGGATTAAATAGGTGTTTTAAGTTTTTGTTTTTTTATTAGTAGTTTTTATTGAAACGTTAATGGTGACAATAATTAGAGGTAATTAATGATGATAATAATAATAATAGTAATAATAATAATAATAATTATTAATTATGAAAATTAAAATTAATGGTGGAAATCGTGAAAGTGGTTTGATAATATAATAAAGTTATTATTATTATTATTTATGTGATATATTCAATAATAATATTAATTGATCTTATTGTTATTATTTTTGTTGTCCAAACACTATTTCGGTCATAAATCCCTCATACAATGTTGGATTGAAGCACCTTCAGTGGTAGCGTGACCCTGGAATTGAGGTGGTATTTTCATGATCAATGTTGGATATTTAATTTGGGATCATGGTGTAGGCCGAAGAAGTGACCAATATGATGATGGGATTGAAAAATGGATTTAATACGAGAGAGTAATAATAAATCCATGTAATTATTGAGTTTTCAACTTTAAACTGGGAGTTTTTACAGGCTTCTAAAAGATTACATGCTATGTAACTAGGTTACATGTCATGTAACTATTTCCAGGTGAATGTTGTGAAATGTGGTTCATGGTGTTTGGGGTACACTTCACGAATACCCTTTAAATGATTTGAATATTTTATGGATCTATTTCTAATTTTTAAATATAGGGGTTTCAACCATTATGAATCTTAAGATTTTCATGATGTGAATGGGGGTACACGCTGTGTAATTCTCTGACATTAAAAGAGAATTACAGATTCGCCGCATATTCACCATTAAAAAACATAACACCTTCACAATGGCAGTTCGCATGGTTATTTTTTTCATTCTTTGATCTCAAATTCCTCTTAATTCGACCTGAGGCCTTCCCCAAGCAATTTCAGAGTCTTACAACCCTTCCAGATCCATTCCTTTGGTGATTGATGATCATTTATTTGGTGGGTGATATCTGGGTAAGCGTTCTTCATCATTCTTCGTCTTTCACTTTTTCTCATCTTTTGAGATTTCAATGAATCATCCTAGAGTTAATGGATCTATCCTCCTTTATGTTGGATCTCACTTCTTGGTTGAGTTTTGGTATCTTCTACACCTTTATTATTGTTGACAAGTGCAGTTGTGAGTGTTGGGTTTCCGAAAAAAAGGCAGGTGGTTCCAACCCTAATTTCCAATTGATTATTCCTAAATTTCTTGATTTATTTCAATTTTTAATTAAAATTAAATTTCTCAAACTTTCATTAAATTAAATTAATTTAAACAAAATTCCAGTAAATTGAGAGATTTTAAATGGATTTGGAAGAAAAATTTTGTAAACCCCCAATTCCATTGAATTGGGGTATGTTTATGGAAATGGGCTAATTTAAATTATGGATTTGATAGAAATTAATTCAAATAAAATTTTGAATTTAATTGTGAATGATGAGTTGTGAAAAGGATGGAATTGTTTTTAATGGATTTCAAACTTATGAAAATGGTTTAAAATTATTTGATAGAAACCCATAGGTTTTATCTTGTGAAAATGGCAGGTTTTTGATGAAAACCCATTTTGGTTTTAAATGAAAAAATTTTAATTTTGAAATGGAATAATGTGACTTAATTGAATTTAAGTATTCTTAAAAAAATTTATGATCATGTAAGAGAACATGCAAGCCTTAGGTTGTTGGTGAGTTATTTAGATACACTCTATGATATTACAACATTCTAAAACAAACCTGTGGTGGGATATATCCCTAATGTGAGGTTAACAAGTCACCTCTGGCCAGTGTGAGGGGGATGTGCATATACTAATTTTTATAAGATCACTTAGAGAGTGCAAGAACCTTTAGCTGGTTAATATTATCATACCTTTTAGAAGATGACCAAGTTTCTTGCTTGATTATTTATATTTGGGATATAAATGTATGCTAATGTTGTAAAACTATTTTATATTCCTTTTCTAGATTTACATAAAATGGTTTATGAAACTATTTTATTTAAGCCATTGTTTTAGAAATATTTTATCTCTTGTAAAGTAAATCCTATGCTTTTAAAATTATTTTCTATCATTTTTAAATTGTATAGAAAGGTTTGTTTGATGTTGATTTTTTTAATTTCGAAACATATTTATTTGTAAATTTTAAAGATTTTATTTGGATAATCTATATTTGGAATCTTTTATGGAATCTTTAGTTGTATCCTACTAGGAATAGGCTGACACCGTACTTTGGAATTTAGGTGTTTGTATACTTTCTTCTTCTAGGTTCAGAAAAAGGGAAGGGATATCGAAGAGGTGGATACAACTATTGAGCATTGGACATGGTGAGTTGTGTCCTTAGGGACCTTGGGATTGTCATTCCCATTTTATTATATGGGTTATAGTACATTGGGAATATATTATAAGGACCCGGACTTAAAGCTTACATAATATTGAGTTAAATGAATAATTCATATTGAGGATCTTTTTAGGTTTAGAGTTATAGAGAATTAGGACATAACTATTACATCTTAAAAGATTACAATGTAGGCACTTCAACCCACAATCCATTTTTTTCATAAAATAAAAACTCTTAAAAAAGAGTCATGTCTAGTTCCATGTTTAAGATTGCAAGAATTTTCCTTGATCCAATCCTTGACCCTATTCCACATTATGTCATATGAAAAAAATTTCAAAAACTTGGTATGATCATAAAAATCTCATTATCGGATACACAAAGAAGAACTGTTAGTTTTTCAAAACAACAAGTAAACCATGAATAGTTTAACACAAGTAATAATTTTCACATTTATGAAGTAGTAATTACTCCTCACTAAATAAAATATCCTTACTTACCCTTTTGTAACCAAAATATTACCATAAAACCCATATAAAGAACACATAACATATAAAGGTTACTTGGGACATAAACATACATAAATGGAATAACCATACAGTTGACTTCCACACATATCACTAAATGGAATAGCCATATGGCTTACTTCCAGACCCAATGCATTGGAAGTTATAACGTAACCACCCATCCTGATATTCACAGCACCACCCGTCATTTGGTTTATCACGTAACCACCTGTCAAATGTCCAAGTTCCATTATAAAATCATAAGACATAAAACAAATATAAAGGAAAGAAAATATTTCAACATTTCAATCAAAATATATCACTTAAATATATTGACATAAAAAATCCATTATCAAAACCATTTTCAATACCAAAATACATAAAAGATTATATGGTATTTATTTTCTTTTAAAAACATTTCAGCTTGTTGAAGAAGCCAAAGATAAAATAATACTCTCCGTGGTGGAAAATGCCATTGTCACCACTTATGTTAACCGAAACATTCCATTTTTTTGTTTAGTAAAATGCTTCATAGAAAAATACTCCCTTTGAAAAGTCAAGGGTGTTTATAAAACGTATAAAAGAAAGTCATGTATTAAAACAAAATATGCCTCAATGAAAGGAGATTGAGACGAAGTCCCTTACCTTGTGTACGACATGACTCGATCATTCTATAATCTTCTGAATAATACACTAAAGTTAATTTCTACATGCTTAATAAACTTTTTCAAGTTTATTATTCCTTTTATATCATTTATTACCATGTTATAAATATTATTTAATCATTTATGTTAATAATTTTTGTTTTGTCGATATTTGGTACTTGAGTCAAAAATGGACTTCTTATAATTACATGTTGTAAATGTAGTCAAATGTCCATTATCTCCAGAATTATAACCATGATGTTGATATCATATATATCATATATATCCATTATATATAGGTATTTATAATAGTATATAACATTTATAGGTAAGAAATGAAATGCACCGTTCATGGAGACGGTAAGCCGTATGTACGCATGAACGCTACATCCATTTATATTTCTTATTTTAATGGAATTAAAACATAATGATACATAGTTATATTATACTTCCAGTATAATATCATATATAATATCATTAAATTCATCCTTTATATGTTCCATGTAAGGCATGAATGAGTCACATCACTTTGAGGGGGCGGTATTCCGCACTTCCTCTAATGAGATTATCACGTTTACACATAATGGAAACCATAAAGGCATGCTATAAATGGAAAATACAGAAGCATAAAGATGACATAAAAATAATATATATCATATATAAATACAGTACCATCATAATGGCCACTATGAGAGTCGGTTAGAGATATTTGAACAATCATCATTTCGTGATGTGTTAGTTTTCCATCCATAGAAACATTATGTTCTTCATCCATTAGATAGAGGTGTGTGTAAGAGTATTTAGAGTACTTATTATAAAAAAATCCTAATATATTTAGGATAATGGTTTTTTTTACAAAATAAAGGAATAAAAAGAGTTTAGGGGTTAGAGAAGTAAAATAAAAGAAAACAATTTAAGAGAAACCATTACCTTTAATCTTGGTAACTCCCTTTGGTTTGAACCAAATGACTTCTTAAAGTGCCTTATTCCTAAGGTAAGACTTCTAGGAGGGGTAGAGGGATGTAGGGAGATTAATTGGACAGAGTTTGGACGATCCAAAAGGCATGAGAGGTGTGTGTAATTGGTTAAAAGTGGTCTCGTTTTATAAGGCAGAGGAGGATATTTTTAGGAAAGTGTGAAAATATTATTTTATTTTATAATGAAATTCGGTTTATAAATGTACAAAAATAATTATATTCAAATATAAGATGACTCATGTTCCAAATATAATTATCCAATAGAAATTGGATAGGTTTTAAATAATATTTTAATCATTATAATCTTATTTATTTAAATCATTTATTAATGAGGTAAATACTGCATCATTATTGTGTCATAAATAATTTAATTTAATTGATGTCTAAAAATTATAAAAAAAATACCATGATGTAGGAAATATTTTTATATTTATAAATAATATTTATAGTGGAAAATATGACTTATATAACACCATATAAAAATTAATTTACTAAAAGATTTTTCTTTATGTCATTTTTGCCATTACATTAAATTAATTATTCTAAAGTGTCATTTTCTTTCATAAGTGGATACATGGGGTCCCCAAATAGACCCAAAGATGCCCATGGTTGGTAATTACTCATTAAATAATGTTAGGAAAGTTTTAAGGTAATTTTTTATTATTACAATATTCTTTTAACCTTGAATTACCCTATTTACCTTTAATCGCGGTAAAAAAAGTCAAAAGTTGCTATCCACAAAAAATTATTTTCATCTTATTGAACCAAATTTTACTTCTTGATAACAACCATGTATGTCGGATTTTAGAAATTAAATTCATAGAAGTGGTAAAAATTCATTTAAATGAAAAGGTCCGTTTTTTTAACTACTACTAAATGGTTTCACTATTCATCAAAAATTGAAGTTTTTCAGAAAAATACAAAAAATTATGCCTAAGAATTATTTGATATTCTGAATTCAAAAATGATGTTTATTTTTCAAAATTAAAAACATAAAAGTTTCATTAACTAATTTTAAAATTAATTCCCGTTATCAAAACAAATAGCATGTTTTTAAGAAACAATAACTATCAAAAGATTGATACTTATTTATGTCTAATTTCAAAGTGAAATTAATTACAATAAACAACATTGGATTAAATGGTAAAAATATATTATAATTACACTTTAAAAAAAATTAAAAAGATAAACTAACCATATAAATAAATTAGATTAAAATGCAGTTTTGAATTAAAATACAATATTTTCACTATTCATTAAAAATGAACTTTATCGGAAAAATTCCAAAAATTTACATAAAGTAAATTTTGATGTCCCCATTATAAAGAAGGATTTTATTTGGTCGAATAGAATTAATTAAAGTTACCAAAATGATATTTAAAGAGGGTTCGCCATTAAAAGGCGGTAAATCGACCTTTTAATGTAAATTATGCTTAAAATTAGATTCATTCATATTTTAAGCCTCTAACTTTTTATTGGTTAAATGAAAATAAATTTAACAACATTTTATAATAATAATGTAGTTAGTTGTTTTCATTATCTCCAATACAACGACTATAAGTTAACTACTATTTAAAATAATAATATTATATTATTAGTATGCAACGTAAGAAAACTGTTGTTGCGTATCGGGTACGCTATAGAACATAACAACCCCTTTAAAGTAAAATTAATATTTAATTCATCAATTTTAATAAATATTAAATATGTCCTATTCTTTATTTACCTGGGATGTTACATTTATTCCCTTTTATATATAGGTCCTTTACTCCCAGTGGAGTTTTCTTTTGTTATGCATAATGTATTGATTCTTTACATCCACATTTTTCATGAAAAAATTATTCCCACTTTCATGTTGTATGACGCCAGGTGCAAGTCTCCAACCCATGGGGATCAGGAACTCCATTCGGGATATGTTAGGGTTAACTCAGTTAACATGTTAACAGGATACTTGAGATAATTTATGGAAGAAATAGTGTTTCATATAAAATTATATGGAATGATATGTCACAATTCAACATGTTGAGATGATGTTGGAATAAGGAAATGTGAATGAATTTTTTTTAAGAGATAAAAAATAGGTAAAGTCTTTTCATTCTCATGATAAAGAAGAATAAAGTAGAAAAAAGGGTTATACTTTTAATCAGAGGAATGATTTGGAATTCAATGTGGGATATCATATTGTCATGAATGTGTCTCTAAATAAGAGTCTTATAAGGTTTTATATGAAATGGAAATTGATCCCAAGCTATATTAAGCCCTTCAAAATTATTGAAATAATTGGATTTGTTTCTCATCATTTGGAAATGCTGCCAAAACTCTCAAAAGCACATGATTTGATCTATATATCATTCCTAAGTACATAAATTACAAATCCAATCAATATGCTCCAAATTGATGAAATATATTTGAAACATGATCTACAATTCTACGAAGAACCAAACAAAATTCTTAATATAAGAGAGAACGTTTTGAGGAATTATATAACTCATATGGTAAGGGTGTTCTGCAGGAATCACAAAATTAAAGAAGCAACATGGGAACATGAGTATACTATGAATGAGAATTACCCACATATATTTAGAAGAAAAAATACATGATATTTATAGATAGATTCCTTTTTATGAGGGTATAATTTAAAACCCAAATACTTTACAATATTTTTCATTTAGAATAAATTTAGTTTTGGTGATAGCTAGCAATGTAGGCAATACCGAGTTTGACCAAAACATTATTAAGTTGATCTCTACACACTTAATTTGAAATTCAATTGTAAAAATTTTAAAAAATTTATTTGAATTAATAAAATTCTTTTTTTATATCAGAATAAAAAAGTTAATATATGATGAATTTTTGGTATTGTTCTAAAATGAAACATTTTTTGATGAATAGTGAAAAATACTGCAATTTTAATTGAAAATTTATTTTTCATAATGATAAATTATATTTTGAATTGGTTTTAATGTCCAAATAGTTAAATTATACATCAATTAATCAAATATAGGTCGTATGAATCATTATCGTATTGAATTTATATTTATAAAACTTAGTAAACTATTGAACATTAAATTTCTAAAAACCCGCTTTCTCATCACGCTTGTAGGATAAATTTTAAATTAAATTTTGCCACATCCTAAAGTTGAATTTTTAAAAATTAAATTCATATTTTTAATCATAATAATTTATAATGTATATTTAGGGAATATTAATTTTTAAAAAAATTATTTCTGAAATCTTTTAAAATTAGTTACATCAATTATGGATAATACGAGTTTACTTAATGGTTAAACATACAATACACGGTGTAAAAATTTCCAAAAAATTCCAAAGACACATTTTCTGGAATTTTTTTATTTATCCCATATATAATCAACAATTGAAAATTATTTGGTTCTTGTGAAAGGAAACATATGCGGGTGGAATTCACTCGTTCAAAAAATTAAAAGTGTTCAACTCATCCCATTTATAAAAGACCACCCCTCTCCCCTTTTCTTCACACCATAAAACAACATAGGTTTCTTCTAAAACACCTAAAAAATTAATCCCTAACATCCCTCCCCTCATTCTATATTCCACCTATTTTTCAAAAATGCATACGAGGAAGGTTTTACTGCAAACCAAAGGAAGATACATGAAGAAGAGATAATGTTCTTCAATAAGAATCTTCATTTTATTTCATTCTCCAACTCATAAATTTTTTAGTAAAGCTTGATTTTATAAAAAAATTATTATCTTAGATATATTGAGATTTTATTATGTTATTTTTATTATCTATATACCCACACTCTTTCAAGAAATGGTTCACAAAATCATTGTTTGTGTTTACTGTAGACTATCATCTTGAGAACTGATGTCTTTTGTTATTTCCATTACCACATTTAATGGTTAGAAACAATGATGGGTTTATAGTTTATATATGTAATATATGATATTTATGTCATATTAATACCACTTTAGAAACTATATCACATATATATTTTAATATTAAATTCTTTTGAAGACATAATTACATCAATCGTGTGTATAGTGGTCTACAGCCTCACGATGAAATGTCATTTGTCTTTCACTAATGCTTCACATGGAAAGCGATAAAGATAAAGTTTATTATTATATGTTATGTAAATAAAATAATTATAATATTAATGAAATATTAATAATTATTTATTTATAATATATAATATTTTATTTCATTTCTCTTCAACCATGTAAAGAAAATAATATCATTCGTGTACCTGTTGACTACCACCTTCATGAAGCGACATGCTTCTGTTTTCATCACCACACCAGATGAATGAAATATATTATAATATAATAAGATATTAATGATATCATTATCATTATGGAAAGGAAATATATTACTTACCGAATTTCCATAACGATCGGGGGAAAATTGAAATGTTATTGATGAGTACAAATGAACTACCACCTCCATAATCATAACATACTTAAATTTTTCATGAGAATACTTTACGATTGGTTTAAAAACAATTTATGTAAAAATATGAAAATAATATCATTATTATTATTCTATAGGTGATATAAATATATCATATGTTCATAAACTAGATCATTCAATATGAAACACACATAATAAAACAATGGAATTAACACCCAAAATAATAAAAATAATGAAATATTATTAACAAACATGTTGTAAAAAGTTATATGAAGATAAAATATGATATTATAAATATGATTAGGATTCTATTATAAATTTATAACATTCTATGAACATTTATATGGAATGATAAATCATGTACAACTGAAAGTAAGCATGAAGAATTCAATTTTGTCGTAGACTACATTCCATTGACACTTATTTGATTTTATGCACCAATTGACTTCTATGTGGTGTATATATTTACAATTGGACATGTAATATCATAATTCATTAAAAATTAATGGTATTTTATTTTTCAGTTTAAATTATCTCATCCAAGTGTATTTGACTAAAAAATTACCAAGTTTTATATGTTATTTTACAAACTCACTTTATTTTTTCTTTATTAACATTTTTGGAAACAATTAAATTATTGTAATAATTTTTCATTTGACACTATATTAATTTTAAATTTCAATATTCTTGTATGATGGTTATTATTATTTCATAAATTTTACCCCACTTTGATATACGGTGTTTACTTTGAATGTTATTTTATTTATTAGAGAAATATTGATAAATCTGTTTCCTTTATTTAATAAAAATATTTGATAATTCACATTATTTATGAATTAAATAGACTTTTTGATATATTATGAATGTTTTGAAATGAAATAATCAGGTTTATGTCCAGTTAATGAAATAACCTTGAAGCACCGATAATCTCATGAGATGAATAAGTTGGAAAACCATTATGGGTTTTTACTAATCTAATTATAAACTGTCTTGAGGATAGATATTGAGGGAAAAATATCCCGTTCCTAGGAAAAATGAAACCTCATTATTAAGAATTTAATTTTCTTTACAATTAATTTATTACAATCCATTATATTTTCACATTGAAATTATCTTAGGAGGCATTTCATTGTTAGTTATTGACTAAATAGAATGTGTTTTCTATTACATACCATTCCAAATCAATTTTTCTTTATGTATTGATGAATTAATGATATTTAAGTGGCATGTGGGATTATTTATTTAATTTTTAATATTAATTATTATCATTAAATCATTATTTATTTTGATGTACTTATCCCTTACTGATCATATTATATCACCCTTATTTTTTTCATTTCCCCGTGATATGATGATAAATTCTTGGAATAAGTTTCAAGGATTTTGAGATTTTAAATTTTTTGAAATTTATTTTATATTTACCAATATAATATAGTTATAATGTATTTAATATGGTTTTCTTGAACTTCTGAACTATTTTTTCTATTGGGATTTGAATCTTGTGTCAATGCTAATGTAATAATGTAAGGCACTGACTTTGGACTACCAAGGACATGGTCGTAATAAAATTATAATATTGAAATGTATTTAAAAAGTTACATGATGTTTTAAAAATATTTAAATGGTATGTTTAGTTCATTTATAGTATTAACAATAAAATTATGTTTATTATAACAAATTTTATGGTTGAATTTTGTATAAAAATATTTTTACACATAACAAATTTTTTTTGAAAAAAAGCAGTTTTCTTTGTATTTTGTGTTACTATCATAAATTAATTTCTTCCACTTCTAGAAATTGATACATGGAAAATGGATTCTATATTTGAAATCTGGATGTTCAAATTTGGAATACTCGACCCTTCTATTTTTTATCAATATGAATAATAATCATAGTATGATTTTATTAGCTTGGTAAGAGTAAAACGAGTACAATATGGTTAAATGATTCGAAGAAGGATTTAAAATTTCTCTAACATTTTTCATTATACAATGTTATAAGTGTATTTTGGAAATTTCAATCAATTTATTTTATATATTACAACTATATTCCATGTGAATTTTATTATTTCTTTTATATTAATTTTTGTAATGATAATGCCAAAAATGAAAAAGTGTTAATTTTAATATCTTCAATATTTTATCATAAGGGAAAAAAGAGGATATGTTTTGTTAAAAATATTTATTTTAAAGTTAAACTAATTTTATCGATCATAATAGTCCTTTTTTATTTTTGAGTTATTGATGAAGTAACCTACATAATTACGTAATACTAAAGCATTATATATTCAATTAATGGAAAACTAAAATAAATTATATTAAAAATATCAAAAGTAATTCTATTTTAATGAATTATTTTTTATAAATTTTATATTTTAATATAAAATATTACATATGTGATAAATGTTTTAATTTAAATTATCTAGATGTATTTTTTTATTTAAATTCAAATTAAATGAATATTTTCAATACTGGCCTGAATGTTAATTAATGAAAAATAATATTTTATTAAATTATTTAAATGTCATAGTAATCATGAAATGAATTTTTTTTATAATATAGAGTATAAAATATCATCTCAAGGATATATATATATATATATATGATATTATTGTCAACATATATGTAAAATTATAATACTTTATGGGTGAAAAATATTTTTCTATGTTTAAGGTTAAAATATGATAACAAAGGGGTTAAACCAAATGATATTGTTTAAAACACTATATAAACTTATCAAAATTTTATCAAATGATTATATTTAAACCAAATAATTACATGACATTTAATATTTATCTATTCTGAATCATTTTATGTGAAAATGTATTTTTATATTGTAATCTTATGAGAAATTCCAAGATCACCCCTCCCCTCACTTATAAATTGGAATCCCTCATATCTCTTATTTACACAAAATTGAGCCTTATATGTTGACCAAAAACTAAATTAATTTCTCTTAATCATACTTATTTACATTATAGAGGTTATAGTATAACCAAATGATAAACCACATGATCCTTGATAGGATATCTATTTGAGTTATTTCAATGAAGAGGTAATCGCCTTAACCGATCAGTTTCTTTTTTCACTTCTTCTTTTAACTATTATAATTTTGTTGTGTTTATCATAAAATAATAAATTTATTATATTATATATATATAAATTTTATTATGATTATGAAACCACCATTATCCACCCTATTTCACAAAATATGGGATGTGAAATTATCACTCAAGTAACACACGCCTTAAAGTCTTCACAACACGATACAATTAATTTTTCCTTAAGAAATTTTATTTTGATAGTTATTATTTTGGATTTTTTATTTATATATGATATTTATAACATTTTTATTCTTATATAAATACAATATCATATATACATTCTTAAATTCCAAATTTTTTGAAAAACTGTAACGTTTCTTGTGCATACATGTGGACTACCACCCTAATGAAGTGATGCGATTCATTTATCATTTCCAATTTGTATGGATTATAATATTTATGTATTGTAAGAATATATATTAATAATATTATATAATTTTTATTATATAATGGTGATTTAATATTTACCTTTTATTTATTCCATCCTTTAAAAAGTTGAAACATCATTCTTTTGTACGTATGACCTACTGTCTCCATGAACATTGTAATCAATTTTACTGCACATTTATGTATAAATATAAATATATATATATAATACATATGATATTTATATCATGATTAATATTATATATAATATTGAACCATGATCATTGTGTTAGGTCCAAAACTATCTTTCTTGTACAAACATAAAAATCAATGGAGTTATCCTATAGAACGATGATATAAAGAGATAATTGTTAATAAAAGATAATAAATTGTTAAAATAAAAAAATATATGGTATGATATATATTAATATTTTCCCTTAATATATGTATAATATATATATATTATATGAGGTTTAAGCTCATACAAATAAAGTCATACCCAATTTAAGGGTTTATCGTCTCAATTTGTCATCCTTGGAACACATGTTATGAGATTCACCCATATTCATTAATGAGGTGTTTAAAAATACCATTTTATAAATTATATCATGAATATACTTGAAATAATAATGTTTGATGTTTAATTTGATATTTATATATCATGAGGTTTAATATTAAAAAGTTACTAATGAAGAAAGGGTTTATGTAATAATTTAATTGATTATTGATATTTCTCATGATTAAGATACGGTGATGAAATATTTTGGTCTACCTATTAAAATAATCATCAATTTTATTCCCACCTATTTTCTTAAAGATAATTAATCTTTTACTTTTATTTTAATATTTATAAGTAATCAAGATATTGGAATATTATTTTTAAGGAAAACATACATTATTTCTATCTACAATCGAAAATATTTTTTCTACTAAAACAATAAATTATTAAAATTTGTTGAATAATGTTTTAATATCTCATATGAATATTTAATGTCATTTTTACCCATTATTGGATTTTTAAATGATGTTTTTAAATTGATTTACCTTGTATTTTTTCAAATGGGTCACTTTTAACATTTTTATTAAATTATTAATGGATGTTTTTATTTTTTACTTATACAAAATGAACATAATTTCACACCATAATGAGAAGTAAATTATTTGAAGATTACATTACAATTTTATGAGGATATTTTCGATGATTTTTTTTCTAATTTTTATATATATTTAGATTCAAAATACATGATTAAAAATTAAAAAGGTTAATTTCTTCAATAAATATTTTGTCTGATATTTTAAAGGAATCCTTCATCTAAAACGACTTCCTTTGATGTTATCTATTATTTATTGGGGGATTATAATCCAATGATACCATTTTTATTCTTTATATTAATGGTTTATGATTATTATGGAAATATGTTTATGAATACCATTCCTTTAACATGGTTTTTCTATGATAAACTGATGTAATGTTTATGAAACTTGTTTCCCATGGGTATTGAAATTATTAAATATTTATAAAAACAATTTATTTTTCATATTTTATTGTATAATAATTTTTTTTGGTGTTTTAGCACACATAAATTTGATTTTTGTTATGTGACAGTTGGTCCTAAAATTATATATCTTTTAGATGCATTAGGTAATGATTGACATCTCACGAGAGAGCTTGAATGGAATGGATAGTGAAACCAGTTTAGAAAGGGAACATATCCTCTATAATAGTCATGTGAGTGATCCATGGATATTGTGAAAGAATGGGAAGCGAACCCAATCGACTATGATAGTCATGGAAGTGACTCTTAACTACTAATGAATTATTTTTTATGAGTATATGTATGGAAAAAAATTATATATTATGAAATTATTATGTTATCATGGAACATATTATATTATTTATTTCTGATTTATGTTTTATGAACTAATATGAATTGTGCCATGAATCATGATTATGATGTGTGGTATATTGGGTATTGTTTTCAAATGCTAATATCATGTTATCATTTCATTATAATAATAATATTTTTAACTGATCAATCATTTCTCCTTGTTTTATCCTTAATGAGAATCTATGCTCACCCATTCTAATGTTTTATTTCCCCATGATATGAAATAAATTATGTATGATGTGTCTAATAAGGGTTCTAGTTATGAAGATCTATGTTTAAGATGATTTATATATCTTATGAACGTGTTTATTATGTGTAATTATTTCCAAAGACACTAAAAATTTATGGATATCAAGATTATGTTTGTAAAATATATTTTATATTCATCATATATTATTTTATTTATATTTATGATATTTAATGGTCACTATAGTTAGCATCATAGAAATTTTTAGTTACATTTTTAATCATTCATGGGAAAATAATAGTTAAATCTCTTAGGATAATATTATATATAGAAGAATTTATTATTTTGTAGTAAATAATGTAGTGTGTTTATACTATAAAAACATCCACATTTGGATATGAAATGTAAATGTCAATTCGGAACATATATGTATAGTTGTAACATCCATGAAGAGAGATTCATGACTATATCTCATCCATCATTCTAGTTAATAATCATTGTTACCGTACTATACACATGTTTTGACAAAACTGAGGGATATTTTTGACTTAATTTAGATTTCCTTTATCAACCATCATTATGGAATTGAACATGGGATGATAATGGATGACCTAGGTTAAACTTAAGGTGTCAGATATTGAAAATAATGTGTAATGATTTAGAAATCCCATAAATTATTTTTCATTAATACTTGGTTTCACACTATGATTATTCACACTATACATTTTTGTTTTATTCAATGGATGGAACCAGAAGTATTTGTGTTAAATTGATGGAAAATGGAATGATTTACCTCCTAAGCAACCAAAAACACTATATCTACATGAAAAAACCTAATGACTATGCCTAATCAGTTATCTAATTATATGATTGATAACCTCAACATGGGTGACATTCTTGACCCAAATAAAAATAGAAAGATGGGGCTTCATAAACACCACATAATAAAGAGGATTAATCTTCCTATATATCCTGAATGTGGGAAAAATAAAGAAAGGGAATTTTTTAATGTAATGGGATGATGTTTAATATTTTGAAATAAAGGGCATAGATCATGTGATTATAAAGGAAAAATGAAGAATTTTGTGGGGGGATATTATGATCATCCCTATGAACCATTTATAGTAAAATGTATCACATGTTACAAATATGGTAATTATCAAATACAATTACCTAATCCTAGACTTAACTCCAAAACCAAAGAAGGGACTATACTATCATAATCTATAATGTGAAATGATTTAATTGTTTTTGGAAATTATATTATATAATTTTTATATCAATAATGTTATAGATATTGAAATCATGAAAAATAGAAAATTTTTTCTATAATATTTTTTTATGGATTTGAAACATTTTTTGAATTTTACCAAAATCCATGATATAGTTTTTTGTATTATGGTGAAAATGTTAATTTGGGATAAAAATATGATTGGAATTGATGATGTAAAATGGATAATACTAGTGAAATTGATATTTTTTACTAATTTTATGACAGAGTGATTTATGTCATATTTGATAAAATTTATTTATTTTTTGGATTTATAAAAAATATCCAGTAAAATATGATTTTATTTTAGGAATAATCATTATGGAATAATATATGTTTTCATGTGAGGATAAGTTATGTTTTATGGATATCATCATGGGATTATCAAACCTTTTAAGGTTTTTGGTGAGGCTATTTTGATGTGATTTGAAACTATTAATGAGTTTATAGAAGAATAATCGATTTAGGTTTAAATAAAAAATTTTAATTATATTATTTGGTGTTATGTTAATTATGGTCTATTAGATAGTGATATAAAGATAGACCTGATGTTTGAAAAGTGATTCATTGACATTGGAATATTATGAGTGATTCTTATGACCAAGAATGGGATAAACCTTTTGGGTTTTTTATCTAATAAATATTCATGATATTTTGGTGAATGTTACTAAATGATAATATTTATTATTTTAAATAATTATATTTTTAGATGTTCATTAGGTTTAGTTATATGTAACCCTATTGTTTAACATTTGATTTAACAGAAAGTTTATTTGGTAAAAATGTAGTTAAATTTTGGGGATGTATGCTTAATGATATGAAATCACATATAAGTTTTAAAAATTATAGAAATCATATATTAGTGATGTTTTAGTTTTATTTATGAAATGATATAATTGGATAAAATGTTTCTATTGTGGAAATTTTGGAGTTAAATATATAATATCAATTTTTTTTATTTTGGGAATTAAAATACTTCTATGAACCATTTTGGGTTTCATATAATGTCTACAGACTAGAGGAACGAATCTTCATTAATTTATTGATTTTTATCAGTTAAAAATTAATTTTTTTTTTGTTTTAGTATTAAAAAATTCATCATGAATATTCATTTCATGGAGTAATAAATGATGTGGAAATTGATCACAGAAAAACCAACGAATGAATTTTTTCTTTTGATGTGAAATTAGATCAAGAAATTATTTTGTGTTGTTTTACCTATCTTGATAGAAACATAATTACACATATTTAGTAAAAAGAACTAGGAAATGTTTTTATACTTTTACCTTTATTTTTTATGAATTATGATTCTTTTCACTGATAATAGATTTATGGATATGTGGTCGTTAACATTCTTCTTACCATGTTATCTATCACTCAGTACTAGTCTATGGGAAAAAATTCTCCTCTTTTATGATATTTTCAATTCTAGCTAATTATATTATATTTAGATACACATTTTTTGTAAATATAGATGACAATTATATTGTTCCTTCCCTATATTAATGGGAATGTTTATTAACCCTTTTTATGATATCAGTTTTCAGTAATAGAATTCTTACTTGGGAGACCCATTATTGTTGATAAGATTTAAAATTTTGAGGGATAAATTTATTAAAGGGGGAATAATGTAACTAATCAACATTTTAATGTATTAACATTATGTTTAGTATCATATATGGCATGAAACACCAATATTAAACAACTAATAAATATTAATATTTACTTATGACCATTAAAAAATAGCTGTTGAATTGGTGGTTAAGAACATGGGTAACGAAGTTATACAATACATATAAATTTTAAATTTATTAAAAATATATTTTTAATAAAGAAGATATTAGATTTCAATTTTTTAGTAATGTCATATTATTCTTTAGAAATATGTTTCCTTAAAAAATGATTTCCATTTCCTTTTGTAGCATATATTATATTTAATTTCTCTAATTTTAGGTAATATAATTGAAAAATTTAGAATAATATTTGAAATTATCATATTAATTATTCCTTATGGTGGATTTTTAATAATTTTTAAGAAAATTTTATTTTTAAGAATAATGAAAAATAACAATTTCTATTGAAAAATGTAATTTTTTAATGCATTTAAAAATTACCAATTTTATAAAAATGATTAAAAAAATTTGGTTATATTATATTGTTAATAATATATATATGTTCATTGAGATAAAGTTTATTGTTTAATTTATTATAATAATATTTTTATTCACAAAAGGTTTTTTTTCTTCTGATTTTTTTGTATTCTTCATTTCTATCACAATTTAATTTCCATCACTTTTTAAAATATCATATTGTAAAATATATTTTTTATTTATAATCTAGACTTTTAAATTTTGTAAATAGGTCCATTTTATTTTTTTCCAATAAGAATATCTAGAATACTAAATTTTTGTCACCTCAATATGGGTAAATTGGTAAAATATGGATAAAACATCATGATAAAGCATGAAAATTTATCTAGCACTTTCTTTTATCCTATTATATATGTGGTGTTTAGTGATGTGCATAAAATTTTCAAATATATGGACACATGGCTAAATATTTACTTGATTATTACCTTTATATTATTTTATGTATTTATAGAGTTAAAAATTTCATACACCAGACTTTAATATATCTAATAATTTATTATAAGGGTAAAAGAGGTTATTTTAGGTTTTAAATGTTTACGTGAATAAAATTTAACTAGCTTTATGATAGTAATTTTTTTAAAATTTTTATTGATTTAATAATTAACATAAATATCTACATAAGACCGACATAATATTTATTTGAATAATAGAAAACTAAAATAAATAATATTAAAAATATTATCATAAAATAAATTTGAATGAATTATCGTGTTACATGAATTTTATAAATAAATATAACATATTATAGAAGTTTTAAAGGAAAAAATTTTAATTCCATTACATTTATTTTGACTTTTTATTGGAATTAAATGAATAATGTAGAAAATAAAATTAATGTTGTCAAATGATTCTCATATTTTATTAAATACATTAAAAATATGAAAAAAATAATGAAAGAGGATGAGGTGGATAATTTATGGTCAACAATATCATACATTGGACATTTATGATACTATTTTAAACTTATATGTAATATAATAACCCCTTAAGAATGATAATACATTGTCGTAGTTATAGTTAAAATTGGTTAACTTATTAGTTGACTAAAAAGATATTGTTTAAAAACAATATAAACTAGTCCAAAATATTTTGGTTGATGCGATTTCAACTGAAAACTAATTTTTCTTTCAATCTCTATCCATTTTGATTCATTTTTGTAGTGAATGAAATTTTTATTTTTTAATGTTTTATGAAATTACATTAGTGAACCTCCCATTACTAATAAAAGCTAAGCTCACCTCTATCTTCTTTACACCACGTTGATCCTTATGGAGTGACCAAAACATTAAAAATTTTATTATCAACATAGTTAGAAACATTTTATAGCTTTTTCTTCCAAAACATCCAACCCCAAGATCCCTAATTGGTGTTCCAACAGTGTTATTTCAAACAAGAGGTAATTGCTTAACCGATCAATTTTTTTACTTATTATTTTAGCACATATAAATATATTTAATTTATATAAAATATAATATAATAATTATCCTAATTATAATAAAGTATTATGATGATTATTAAACTACTGTTATACATCCTCTTTCTCATCAAATGGGAAACAAAAGTATTGGTTGTGCATACGTATGGCTTACCATCTTCACATTGCAATAGAATTAATTTTTCCTAACCAAATTTTATTGATCAGTATTATTATTGTTTTAATATTTTTATATAATATTTATGATATAATTAGGTTTCTTTAATTATAATTTCATATATACCTTCTTACCATCCAATCCATTGAAAAATGTTAATGTCCCTCATGCGTATATATGGGTAACCAACTCTATAAATCAATGTTATTTTTTTCATTCCCACATTACTTAGAGGGTAATAATGATGAATTTTATGAATATATATGATTTATATTATATAATAATGAACTTTTATTGGTGAAATAATTTTTACCTTTCTTTCACCTATACAAATCCATTATTATATATATATTTCACCTATAAAAATTAATTATTTATAACTTTATTTCACAAATAAAAATTCATTATTATATAATTCATTATTATATAATATAAATCATATATAATGATTAATTCACCTATGACCACCTCATATATATGGATAACCACCTCGTCTTTATGAAAAATGTAATTAATTTTTCTCTACTATAGTAGATGAATATATATATTGAATATATATTAAATTTATATAATTATTAACATTATGGATATTATGGAATGATGATTAAGGTACAATCATAAAAAATATCAAGCTAAAGAATTCATGAAAATAAATAATTTACCTCCTCAAATGATGATTTTAATTGAGAAATTATAATAAATGATAATAAAAGAATTTAATTAAATCATACATGGTATTATATATATTAGTTTGGTCCTAGTATATTTTTATAATATGTATTTATTTATTATAGATGTGGTACAAAAAAGTATAAAGGAAGTTAGACATCAGGTAATAACATATTGTATCAAATTTTATTCTTCAAGATACATGTTATGATATGAACCTATCTTATTTTATGATGTGTTTAGGAAAACCCTTTTAGATTTTATATCACGAATTTACTTATTATCATGATATTTTATTTTTCAATTGGAGTTATTTTGTTATGAGGTTAATGATTTAAAATTTACTAATGAGGTAATGGTTTTATGTTAAAATATTATTGTTAATTGATATTTTTTATGATTAAGTTACAATAATGAATTCATATGATATACTGTTATAAATCTCATAAAATTTATTATTATATATTTATTTATTTAGATTTCATATTTTCTTATTGGTTTCCTATTTTTTTGTAGATAGGATGTTGAAATATTATTTTTAATGGAACCTGAATTTATTATTCTCTTTAATAAAAAATAATTTTTTTTCCATATCCATGTTTCCTAAAATAACTTCCTTGAATGTTTTTAATATTATCTTATGAATATTTATTGTCAATTTTAACAAAGATTAAATTTTTACATGAATTTTTAAAATGAATCATCTTGTCATTTTCTGAACTAGGTAAATTTTACTATTTTCCACAAATATATGAAAGGAATGATTTATTTTAAATTATATGGCATGAACATAATTTATTAATATATTAAACAATCAATAATTTTAATAATCCTAATTTTTCCCAAGGATAATTTTGATGATATATTTTCCATTATATTGGGGACTTTTTTTATTACAATGGAGTGATTTCAAGGGGAAAATGATATTTTCCTTAAAGAAAATTCCAAATGATCTTGTAAAAGAATTATTCTTCTAAGATGGAATCCATTAATGATACCTGTTATTTACTTGGTATATAATCTAATAATACCAACTTTATTCATTATTTTTATGGTTTATTATTATGATGAAATTATTTTTATGAAACATATTCCTCTTCCATGGTTTATTATCTGACGAATTGATGAAATTATTGTGAAATTATTTTCATTTTCACAGGTTGTACCATGATGAAATGTTTTTGAAACCCTTTTATTTTTAATAGGTTATGA
The DNA here is from genome assembly GCA_963277665.1 of Viscum album. NCBI lineage: Eukaryota > Viridiplantae > Streptophyta > Magnoliopsida > Santalales > Viscaceae > Viscum > Viscum album. Next base: position 34,081,593 of record OY728157.1, on the reverse strand, counting down.
TATGATGAGTGTTTAATGAAATTATTAAACACACATATATGATATTTAATATGTGAAAGGTGGGCCCATAATTATATATCCAACTTTTTTATTTTGTAAATTGTTATTTCTCATGAGAAAAATACTTCTTGAATGTGAAGTGAACCAAGTCCTGCAAGGTACTTTATTAGAAATGGAATTATTTGGTGTAGACCTTGAATAATATTAATCAAGGAGTTGTGAACTCAATCCCCCATTATAGTCTTTTATGTGAGCCTTCAATAATTATGAAATTATTTTCTATGCTTATATTTATGACAAAAACTTATATCTTATGCCTATGTTAGGGACTCATGGATCATGTTCCCAAATTTCTATATGAATCATGTCTTATAAAATTCCATTATTAATAAAATTATTCAATATTATGATATATGATATACATGGTATAGTTTTTTAATTTTCAACCTCATGTTCTCATACACTTATGCTCATGATATATTTATGTGCTCATTGATGTTTCCCTTGTTTACCCTTATTGAGCATCCAAGATCACCCTTTATTATGTTTTATTTTCACATGATATGATGAAAATATTCATGTATAACGTTTTTAGGAAGGGTTATAGTTAAAATTATCTAAATTGGAGCAGATGCAGTTCTTTTAGAAACTTGTGGTTTATGAATCTTTTATTCCCATGACACTAAACCGTTATAGTCCTCATGTGTGTATTTGTAAATTATATTCTATATTAATCGTTTATGAACTAAATTATATGTATGTAAAGTACTGGTTTCTATAATTTCACCTCCTAAACTAGACATAATAATACTAAGGTGGATTTGGTGGACTCTCTGAGCCACATGTGCCTCCCTAAAAATGAGACGCTATGAAATATTCTTCACCCATGTGTATTCCAACACATGGTCCATACCTTTATTCCCCTTCCTAATATATGTAGGATCTTACCCTTATTTTTATAACCATAATTCCATTAATAAACTTATTGGGATACCCCCCACATAGATGATTATTTTCCCACATAACCAGTTGAGATGTCTCCTTAGTCAACTATTGTCGGACTAATTTTTTAATATAATCACAATAAAAAAACTATCCAAATATATAATAGACAATTAATAATTTAAAAATATACTTACTTCTCAAAATTATTTATCGTGATTCTTATATAAGTAAACATAACATATTTTTTTCATGACATTCAACAATCTTAATGTTATAAATTTACACATTTCACAAACACTATTAACACATTTCATGATCACTAAAATATTTTTTCAAAAAATGTAAGATATATATTATTAAGGATTTAATTCATAACAATACTCAAAAAACAATCATCATATTTACTAAACATATATTTATATATTGACAAAAAGTTAAATTATTACATGAGAAATTCATTATACCCACTTTAATTTTTTTTGGTAATACCATAAATCATCAATTTCAATATGTGTAATCAATTAGATTATTTTAAATCCCCCATATAGACAATAAATTTAGTGTAAAAGTATGGTTCTTCTTATATTTTGTTTTTTCCTTTCATGGTACACAATATCTATTCCCCTTTTTTGATTCTAGAGAAGGATTAAACCACATGGTTCCCTTAGGAAAGAGCCTTTAGTTGGTCCTTTTTAAGTTTCCATGGGCTATAATAGTGAAGAAACCAAGATAGATACAACCATGATGACAATTTATGTCTATAAAATACAATACATGGGATATAATTATTATAAAATTTAATAATTATTATTTTTTGGAATGTATAAAGTTTATTCATTTAAAATAAACATGTAACATGTACATATATCAGCACAAAAATCAAAACAATTCTTGTGAAAGATAGAAATCCCTTTTTCTATGATCCTTTTATCAATAAAAATTTCCCTTTATATGTTTGTTAAATACTATAATAATTATGTGATGAAAGTGTGTTTTTCTTTCCTTATTCATCTAACTATCCAATATTTACAAGATTTATTAATTCAAAAGAATTTATAACAATTATATATCCCCTTAAAGAATCATCCCCCCAATGAGTGTCAATGTTTTTTTCATGAAAAAATTCTTTTTAGTTTGATTATACAAATATTAAAATACTTTAATATTTATAGAAAAATATTATAACATGTTTTTAATTTTTATGTATGACGTTGTTGTAACACTTAAATTGGGGTATATATTGCATTCATAATGTCATAACAGTTCCCTGATAAGATGTGAAACTTCAAATGAATGGATGATATTCATAAATATAGTTCTATGCTCAGATAAAATACTATTATGGGGCATATATAATGTTTATTGTAAGGTGTGAGTACTCTTAAGAGGATGAGGCTTGATCTTATGATTCTCACACTAAGTAATCACAATAATGGGTATTTATTAGATTAGATAGTCTATTTTCAATTCTTCATGATTATGTGTAATTATATATTCTTATATGTGAGTGTGTGTAACACTCTTTAAACTATAATATTTTCATTAATTCATGACATGAATTATACAGTTATACTTAATGAAAAAAACATGATTACATGTATTCACAGGATATAGGGTATATTTGGTGTATCATAAATTCCATTTCATTGATGGATAAGTTGAGAAATGATTTCTCCCATCTACTTTTATCGATGTATATATCACATCCCTTTTATTTAAATGGAACTATAAAATTAAATTCAACATACATGATATAACGATGTGTTAATTTTATAGAGGCAAAGAGAGACATATCAAGCTTATTTGTTGATGAAACAGATGTGGAACCGTCTTAGTGAGATATTTTGATAAAGGGGTTATATTTCACAGTGATTGATCAAATTTGGTTTCCAAAATTATGACATTAATATTATTAATCATGGGTTTCTTGAATAACTATTAGATAGTAATCTTATACATTAGTAAAGAAAAAAATGCAAATGAAAAAGCCTCCTTAGGGACACTTACTATGTTTTTATGATGATCAAAATTAAATAATAGTTTTATTGAACTATTAGAATAAATATTATTCTCATGATAGAAGAATAATTTTATTTATGTTTATTAATAAAAAATATTAAAGAAATGTCTGTTCATTAGAATTCAAAAAGAATATTTATTTTATTTATTTAATTTTTAATAATTATTAATTTTCTAGACTTTGAATAGAATATTTATTTATGAATTAATATTTAATTAAATATTTATCCATGCATTTGACAAATTATGGGGAGGATAAGTAAAACAAATATTACATAGTGAGAAATATTAATTTACTAGCATCTAAAATAATATTTTTCATTGGTCCAGTTAGAAATAAAAATAAAAGTATAAAATTAATATTATTAATATATATTATGGGTTTAGATATGGATTATAATATTAATTAAATATCATTGTGAAGTTAAATAATATTTTTATCATAATCCATATCTCCATAAAAAAAATTAATGTTTATTTTATATTTTTCATTAAGAATTGAGAATAATCGTGCACATGAAACTTCAATCTATTATTTATCTTATATTACTCTCATGAATAAGAAGATCAATTGAGGTTCCTTTATGATCAAAGGATCTTGTAGTGATTAGGTGGAATAAAATAGTTTTATTGATCATCATGCTAGTGCTCAATGTTTCATCATCGATTATTTAGATATCAGAGGATGACTTGAGGATCACTCATATAGGGGCTCTAATTTTTGTCTACCCTAATAAATTAATGTAATTTGAAAAAATATTTCAAATTACCAATATATTTATCAAAGAAGTATCCTAATACCAGTTATAATATATTCATATCTAATAAAATTAATATTAATTTTAACATTAAAAAGACCATCTTCTGGTTCTAGGATTCCTAATTCAATATTACATTGGAAAATTTTATTGGTCATGATGTTTACATCATGCATAGTTGTATAATAATCAATCAAATTCAAAATAAATATTTACATTTATTTTCCCACTAGGAGAATCTTCTATTCCCGAAATCTTAATGTATTATCATAGGGTCACATTAAAATTTATATTTATTTACTTTATTATTTATATATATGTGAGATAATACTTAGAACATTAATTTGTACATTATTTATTATTTAAATATTATGGTTAATTAATATGTTTTATACATTTTAATATTTATCATTTGAGACACATTTTTTATTTAGGCCCATGAAGTAAGGAAGTATCATTTGCGATGCCATCATGAGGTGTCAAAATTTTATATATAGTTATTGGGTTACACCATGTGAATCTTGAGTACTCACCATGTACCTTGAGTACTCACCATGTACCCATGTTCACTAATGTTTTCCTTATCATGAGATAAAATACTCGATGATCAGTTGTTACCCATAATACATTTATTACACACCACATATAGGTAGGTCCATCATGGAATACATTTTATCCAATTTCACAATGTGTAACTGGTATACATGTCATATACTCTACATGGTATAACATTGAAATTAATACTACAAATTTTCTTAGATACATTGTTTCACACCAAGAATAGAAATGAAATACAAAACGTTTAACTAGTATACAAAGCATGCAATTCAATAATCCCCGATTCTTGTGAACACATCTTATCAATGATGTGTTACACAAAGAAATGATATTCATACCACGTGATGAGTAGCTCTTGGGTAAACATAATTTATTACAACCAAGATACACACTAATTCCCTAGGAGCTAATCACGGGAACAAAGAATGTAGAACACCCAATGTCTAGTAGGATAGTATACTCGGTGTAGTCAGGTTGAGGTACACGATGAAGCATTAGTAATTTATCTTGGATACATAATAATCAAGGTACATGATTAATATATTACATGTATATGGACAGTATTTTACCAATAAAGGATATAAATAAATTAAATTACAAGTAATTAATTTCATCATTAAAACTAATCTACACTATTAGAACCACATTGGATCGATTTTGAAATATAAGTTTTAAGGAATTTTAAAATTATTAAAGAATTTATTATAATTATATATATTTATTGGTCATACAATTTTATTTTATATGTATGAATTGAGTATGTTTATCTCCATGAGATTTCATACGGACATTAAGATGAAATGGAACTAAATAATTAATTTATTGAATAATAATTTAATTTATTCAAACATATTTATCTTAAAAATAAATAACAAATAGAAATGAATGTTTTCCAATGTACCTTTTCTTATTCATTTTAAGTGTATGACTGATCATGATCTTTACCTAAACCCATGTATGTTTTGTAATTATTTAACTTAAATTATTCCATGGGTTTACAATTATTTAATATTAAATTTAATATGATGTCATGTGAGTCATCCCTCCCTCCTTTATTATGTAGGTTCTGCATATCCAAGATGATTTATTTAATTCTCCTATATTAGTCCTTTAGTTAACCTAAGATACATGTGAGATATAAATAGATGTAATATAATTAATTTACCAAGCCATGTGGAGGTAGTTCAATATGGAACTGAGGTGAAACCAACTCGGGTGATACAAAAGTGGACAGGTGCAATGCATCAACCCATTCTAGGACCAACATAATGAGTTTTTACCTAGGTCATAGATAGATTTATTTTATACTCAATAATTAAACATTAGATAATAACATTATGTGGTTATTTATTAATTAATTAATTTCTTATACATTATCTATTTTATAGATATATAACCACAATATCATAAATAAGTCGAATAATTTATTGAGATTTAATTTAATGAAATGAATTTTACATAATTATTTTATTGGAACATGGATAATCACATAAGTATTATCAATATAATAATAACAATAAATGTAATAGTAAATTCAAGAAAATAATAATTCATCATAAATAATATCTATAAATATAATATTAAGTAATATTAGGCCTTACATTAATTGATTAGGAATGAAATCCCTTGAACTAACTTTTTGTCTAATGATCCTAGGGATACATACTTTTATCATGGAGTTCATTTTAATGTTTTCGGTTAAAATTACCAATTTACATAAAGAAAATTATCCCTTATTAAACATGATATAACATAGAGTCAAGTGTTAAGGAAATATGGGTAAGGGGTTTTGGATTGGGGATTCCACCCAACAGATCAATGAGATGATAGCCCATAGTTAAAAAATAAATTCCTATTTAAATATCATTGAGTAATTGACTGATCCCTCTCTTAGGTTTTGAAAAGGGGGATATGAGTTCTTGTAACTAGACTATCTATAATTTATTCAGAGTCCAATGTTGACAGTTTTTGGGACTTGAAAAAATATCAAGACATTGAATAAAATTAATCAAATTATGTCTAAAATAAATTATAATCCTGTGATATATTAATTATTATCTCTTTTACAGTTGTCAAATAATTGGATTTTTGTTAACTACATTATCCCTACAGTAAATTTTGTTGAATTATCACCACCTCATTGGATGTAATTACTATAAATGGTTTAGTTTCTTATGTGTTGTGATCCACTGTGAAATAAAATTGAATGCGATAGTATATTCAGAACTAAATAAACCAACAAAGGAGTTGAGTGAAGAATATTTTGTCTTCTATGATGAACAATTGAGTTACATGATCAACGTTTAGTGTATAATGCTTTCATCCATGTATAGTAAGCTCATGAAGTATTGTGAATACAAGGATGCTTATAGCATGATCCAACAAAACCACAGTCTATATCACGAGTGATACAGAAATGAATAGTTTGAGATTCAACAATACTATTTTAGAGTATCCTTTAATGCCCTCCAGATAAACATCGACAAAATCACAAAGGGATAAACACCTAAATATAGATATTATTTCCCCCTGTAAAAGAAAGGGAAGAAGTGGATGGTTGAGACATTCATATCGCATGAGTCTTTAAGGTAATCACAATTTCATGACCATTTCAATGTCACTTGAAGGCTCCAACGCATGGCCTATAACCCATAAAAAGTTCCAAGTTCCCCCCCAAAAAATTCTTTCTCTTTAAAAGGCTCCCAAGACAACTGATGGCCTCATGGTGACAGCCAAACAAGTGTATGAAAAAACCTCTCAAAATCCATTGAAAATAAGGAGGGATGATATCTAGAGACTAAAACCACTAGTAGTCCTGAATCTCACACTCCATATCATCCTTGGGAAGTGTAAAATCCCTTGATGATGTCCAAGCGATCTCTCATAACCCTCGATCCTTTGTAGAATGAAACAAAGAAAAATGGGAATATGTGAGAGGTATTCATGATCTCTAAAGGAAAAATGATTTTTCCCTGATGATTTGAAGGTCACCATGAGTCCCTGAAGAAATGTCCAACTCACTCCATGAAAGATCTTCGTCTTGTTATCTTCACCGTGTAGAAGTACTCAGGTGTGTTAAGAAAACCCTTCAGTGCTGTAAGGGTACAGAGATAGACCTACCCACTACATTATTGAACATTCTCTATACGACCCATATTGTTCATGTGAGATATCACTAAAATATAGAGTAAAAATCCCAGACAATGTTCATTAAACTCTTATTATCCCTAATCTTTGTGAGATAAAACAAAGGGGATCAAAATAGAGAATGAGAGAGGTGTTTGTTGTCACTGAAAGACATGAACATTTCTTAGCACACCCACATTACTACCCTACGATACCCATGGACTAACCATCCTTGTATCATGAGACCCCAAGAAAAGTCACCCAAGGCCCCGTGAGTGTCTTCCAATAGTCACTTAGATCTTAAGAAGGCCCTCAGACATGCCATCTTAACGACATGGAAGTCCTTCGATACATCCATATGATAAAAAAAGTCCCAATTAATTGGGTATAATACAATAAGGACAAGTTGTTGGAAGAGACTCATGATCGCTAAAAATCAGGTGACACACTTGGAGTAGTCCATGACAGAGACAAATAAAGATGCATGGCACCAGATCCCTTCATCGACTCTTGCATGGACTCGCACAAGATACGCCACAGAAAGAACCAGACAACAGGGGTCGAAATGCCTATAAGTTCCCAACTCCAACATGAATAATGGGTTTAACTCTTACTGTTACTATGTACGCTGGATGCCAGGGCTCTGGAGGATTCAACTATTGATTTATGAGGACTTCTCAGAGTGATAAATGACACGACCGACCAGATTTCCATCAGGTAATCTACAGGCAGTAAGCTAGAGTAGTCATGTTCTAGGCATAATGTACTTCTCATGATCATTAATAGATCATGTGGAGGATATCTGTTAGTTAATTTGAAGAACATCCCACAATCCCACTAGATCATGCGAGACTCAAAACAAACTACCACTAAACAAAACCAAGGCATTCACGACGTAAGGGTTATAACCAAGATCAAATGTGAAAGGCTTAAGAAATGGGCATGCTCGGTGATCCTCACGTGATTCACATAAGATATCGAAATACACTTAACACCACCAAGGAATGTATCATGGATCTTGAGACACTCCTTCTTCAATATATGTAAGACATGTAGAATATTCTTGGCATGTTATATCAAGCCACACAATTCCCCCACGGGCACAACTCTGGTCCTGTGAACCCTCTGTGTCTGTCACCTAGGACTTGCGATGTCCTTCACACACATCTCCTAACTCATATAATATAATTTTATCAAGTCATAAGAGTCTCAAAACAATCATCTAGATGTGATAACCAAGATCTTGCAACACCCCATATGGAAGATAGCTGTTACTCGTGATTCTATCAAGACATGTATGAAAGGTCTCATGATGCCTCCCAGAGGTTTCATCCAAGATACACGACACCCCTTAGACTATGACACACTGAAACATGAAACACCCTCTATATGTGTTAATATGGGTCATGAAATGGCTCCCATTACATTCTAATTGGGTCATGAAACACACTCTAGATAAGGAAGCCATGTCAATAGGGTGTCCTATGACTTGATATCATTATCTTTCATCGGTGTGTAAGCCATAAATATTAGAAAACCTAAGTGTGTAAGCCTCAATATAAAGGGAAATATGATGACTCTAATCCCTTCCATACTTAGGATACATATTCCACCTCTCCCTGAGGTTCACGCTCCATGTCAATCATCTTGGGAAATCCATGTATCTAAGTCCCTTATTAAAAGAAATGGAATTGATTAATTTCTTTACCTTGTTTCCCACAATGAGAATGGATCACTTGGGATTAGGGAATTGAAAAAATAATTAAATATAAACTATGAATCTCTATAATGAAACAGGGAAACCTCAGTACATTAGTCCTAATATAAAACCAAACTACGATGGCTCTGATTTCTGCCATAAATAGGATACATAGCTTGCCTTATTAAGGTCCAAGATCAAATAAAAAACCATTTTGGTGTATGTATTTTCATAACTCTAATGTCTCAAATAGTGGGGATCAATTAGTCCCAGGATATGATCAACATATCTCATCGATCAACATGCTGAGAATCCCTCCAAGCTATGGTGACATTGTTTCATACCATAACCAGGATATGTAAGACCTTTCTGTAAGACCCAAGTCCCATAATAAATCATTTCAAGGTAGTACCAATGCATAAGTCCTACATCATGAGAAATGAAATTAGGATTCTCTATCCCTTATTTGTCACACCGAGCATAGATCACATGAGCTTAGGGATTCATGATAATCATCTCATCTTCACTATGAGTCTCTACAATGACACATGAAACCCCAATACGTGAGAACTATAACAACTCTAATTCTTACTATACCTAGGATACGTTGGACACCCACTTAGGGATCAAGTTCAAATATTTTATGTCTATGTTCTTGAAAACATGTACTCTTCACATAACATTAAACTGCATGGGACTAACAAAATACATGGGTTTTGATTCATGAAATAACCAGGATACTTGGATGCCTCATAATGGCTCAATCCCATCCATAGAATATTAACCACCTCATTACATGGAATAATTTTATGAATCACCTAATTATATGGCCTAAACATATAAGAAACCTCATATTATTAGAAAGTGATGGAGATCCTCAGACACAAACATATGAATTCACTAAAGAGATTCTAGTCTTTTCATATGAAAGATAATTAACATATAGTCATTTTATTAGGGTAATCAGTCTCGTATTGGGATTAGGAAGAGATTCACAAACACATCTTTAATATATAAGAGAGTCCTAGAGTATGAAATAATTCCCCCAAAAAATAGTGAGATGAGCCAAACTTTCCATCCTTTAAACAAATGAGAGCCCCCAAGAGTCAATTGGCCGGAAAACCAAATTGGCTTCCAGACTTTGAAAAGTGGGTCCATACCCAGATATGGAGGAAGGAAATTTTGGGAGTTTGTAGGGAAGAATAAATAGACGGTGGACCTGATGCATGCGATTTAGAGTGGCCCTAAAATATCCCTCAATCAAACCATTAAAGGGGAGACCATCCCAAATCCATGTTGAATCCTGATGAAACAAAAATGGTTATCCCAATGTGAATCTATTTTATAATAATTGACTAGGTTATAATATGTTTAGTTGTGTTGATTTCTCCCTAAATGAAAGAAACACTAATAGGTTTGGCGTGGATCTCTTAAGACACTTTTTTGCACAAACCATATATATGATTTTATGACCAACATAAAATGATATTCTTTTAATTCAATCCTTTCACTGACAAGTCCACACTTGCAGAATGGCCGAAAAGGGAATACAAGAAAATTATGTTAACCTTGCATATCTGATTGAGAATTTTTATGTTGAGGATATAGAACTTACCAGTACCCTTGTTCCATAATTTTTAGATGATTTCAAGTATTACTTTGATCGAAAGACTCTAAACCAGAGGAAACGTCTTTATCATCCAGCATTCACTCCGGTAAATCGTCTTTTGTTGCGACCCCCACAGGTCGCAAAAAAATATAACATGATCAATTTCTCTAATGGTGGGTTGTGAATATGATGGTTTGGATATACCAATGATATGGTACAATCCCTACCAGAGAATCTACCCATAATATATTCTAAGAATGGTAGTTGGAGAATCTTCATCACTCGAAAAACACTACTACTAAGCCAGTAGCCCTTGTTGGTATGACCAACCACTTCAGGATCTTATAACCAGAGCATGAAAAATTCCACCTTACATATCTGATAAAGGTGAATCAGGAAGCTAGATATGACTTCCATTTGGTTTAGGTGGCATCAATAAGGGAACCTATCAACCACCGTCACCAATACTGTCCTTCTGGTACCATCAGTCACCTACTGAGGGTACTATTTGACACACATCAACCTCTAATTCCCATGCACAAACTACAAGGAAGACTCATTAGAGGAGGAAGATGTTGGACATACACAAGAGGGATAATATCCCCACTCTTTTTTTAAAATTCCTACTAGCATACTTTGATAGGAACCAATAAGCAAGTTCTTATCCCTACTAGTGTAGAAAAAGTATGTGGGAATATTCCTACAACAAACATGGGGGAAGCTCATACTCTCATCCCTATGCATGAAGCCCATCAACATACTCTGATGGAACAAGGAGGGAAGAAGTGGGAACATATCCCCACATCGATCAAAGATATCTATCAACTGATAATGGAGATGGAGAAAGTGAAGTCTTATATCCCATCACACACTTTTCTAAAATTACCTTATATTTTAAAAACATCTAAAGAGATCCACTGACATGTTATGACACTGTTATAGATAGAAGAAATTGTGTATAATCCTATCCCTATTGTCAGAAAAATCAACACTCTGATCATTGCGACCAAGTGGTTGTATCGGAGCTGGAACACATTATTTCCCTAGACCAGGAGGATTATATGCATATCCCGATAAAGGGAGAGACATCAGAAGAGGATTATATTCCCCGTTCCAACTGAGGATCACCAGGTGAGAGTGTCACATGCATCAGGACAGGGGAAAATGCCTGTCGAAAAGTTATGGTGGAATATTCCAAAGGTTCTTGATCAGGCTCATACCACATTATGGTCAGGGATAACGACGTGAGATGGGAAAAAGTCTCATGACAATGCTCATATCCCTATCGAAGAATTCCATTGGCATACTCCAAAGGCCTAGGATTGGGCATATATCCTTGTTCTAATCAAGGATAATGATGTGAGAATGGAACTAGCCTCAGGGAAGGCTCATATTCCTATCAGTGAATCTACCTTGAATACTCTAGTAGGTCATAGATACAGGATTCATAATAATACTTCAACCGATGAATGTCTACACCAACTTCATTCCAAGACAATACATGAGGATGATCATATTACTTATCCCGTTCTAGAGGTTTTTCAGTATATTCTAATGGTGAATGCATATTCGGGCCAGTATTATGTTCCTATTCCAATCATGGATCCCCAAGTGAGAGAAACACATGCCTCAGGGTAGGCACATACCCCTTCTAAGAAAGACTAGTGGAATATCCTAAAGGCCTAAGATCAGGCTCATACCACTATCTTGACTGAGGCACAACATGTGAGAATGGAACATGCCTCAATATTGGATAATATCCTTGTAGATAACGATATATATTATTGGAATATTCCAATAACTTCTTAGCAGTTGTCACATACTCCTACAGCACCTGACAGTTATATATAGGTTCTATCTACCGTTATAATGTAGGCTCATATCCATGTACAATCACTAATAGTAGGTCGACATATTCTATCCAGGATGAAAACATAGACCATGCTCATAATCTTCTCAATTATTGTTTCCTTGAGGTTGTTTGAGAGACATTCTCAACACCACATAGGTCTGTCGAATCTTCTATCAAAGCAGAAGTAGAAAGTTTTCATTACCATGATATTCCTCCTTATATTAGTATGGAGATGGATCATAAGGACTTTAATCCTAACATCCAACATTGTTAACCTCCCCACAATGATATCTCCCATGGGAAAGTAAATCCCCCCTTTGTCCAAAAACCTCTATATAGAGAGGTGAACCAAACCCTACAACCTTCATAAAGAGAGGTTATCTAAACACCGAGGTCAACTGTATATGGTTTCCCATCGATTTCTTGAAACACTCCACTCCCATCAATAAGATACCATCAGAGGAATATTCTATGATATTAATTGATAGAGGCATGTATGTCTGATGAGGAGGAGTCCAAAATTGATATTTGGAGATACTTATATAGGAAAAACCTCCCCATCATGTTATGGTCCCTCTATACTTCCATCTATGAGATCCCAAATGAGCTATCAAAGGAGTGCATTACTTATCTAAGCTAACATATTTGGGATACTACTCAGAAACTGATGGATCAATATCTACATTATTCAGGATACAAGTTTTATCTTTAGATGATCAAGATAAAATGTTTTTAGCTCAACCTAGGTTTTATCTTCATGGACTGAGATCCAAAACCGAAAAAGCACAATGAAAATTTGAAACACATTTTTCTCCATTACATAATGATACATCAGTATATGACCTACAAATCCACATTAGGAATCTTTATTTGAGGATGGTGAAAGTATGGAGCATTCCAATTTTCTGCTCCCCTGGAATAGAAAAGTATTTTAGATATAATGTCCTGCAATGTTGTACCCTCTGACAAAATCAGGGGATCAGGTAATGCTCCAGCTAGTTGTTCACTAAAAACAGAATTCACCTGCTTCAATGGTTCCTAGAAACCACAGATATGGAGAGAGAATAGCCAATAAGACTTTAAAATAGACCCCTCAAGATGTTAGTAAGACATTACAAACATATAAATCAAAGTTGCGATCACCCAAATAAGTTCTCGTAAGGAATAATTATCACCATGGGTTACCATTGCACCTGACTCCCATGCAATTAGAACTATGCCACATCATCCAAAATGTAGTAGCATCCACCATAGTAGCTGTACAATAGTGGACTCTACCCCTTGGTCTAGGATAATATCTGCCACATCCTCCACCCCTTAGGTCGTCAATCCCTGAGAGGATTCATGACATACCCTCAACAGTTGTAGGTGACTCCTAGCCTACTGGGTTGGGGGAATTTATATCTAAATCATGATCTCTAGGTTCATTTTCCCAAGAGAGGACCCTGGATACATCAATGATGATTTCATATAACCCTACCCCACTAGGCTAGAGGCATTTATATCTTCTTGTATGTCTCGGGAATCATCATGTCCCTGACTAGAGCTATTAGATCCCAACAACAGGACCAATTGGTGCCAATGGTAGCCCCAAACGAACCCAACCCCACAAATATGGGGGAATTTTCGTCATCATCATCACCATAGTGGGAATTAGTCTTCTCTAGGTTGAGTGGAAGAAACCAATGGTCATCATCCCACCTATTCCTCCCACCACAACAAAAACCTATGTTGGTCAGGTCTTTCTCGATAATAATGACTAGAAACTCCCTCAGAATCACTATTCATAGGACACGACTGGAGAAGAATAAAAATAATACAGTCAAACCCCACTAGGTTTGTAAGACAAAACGGCTTAACAAAGACAATGGTTTGAATAAAAACCATGATGGAAGATTGATAGAATTAGGTTGTTTCATAGAAAGAAATGACATAAACACCATTTATAGGTATTCCTATGTGAATGAAATCACTTTAAACATGGTATAAATTGATCAAGATGAAAACATAGATGGTTGTAACATGGGACATGTACCCCAAGAGGAGGGTGATTCGGACGTGCCAAATGAGATTGCACGCACACAGAACCAAATAAGGATTCAAAATTTGGCACCACTGAAGAACATGTTTCCACCTCCTCATAGAAATACTAGAAAAGAAAAAGGAAAATATGAGACGACATATCAGTTTCCATCCATAAAAGAATAGTTTTCAAAATATGAGAGTGAAATATGAGCTCTATGGTAACTTAATGAGGAGTTACCTAAGGGAAATATTCCCATTGGTTTTCATCTCTATCCAGAGACAAATATTCTCCCTCCTATATCCAATATTATTGAAAGATAGGTATCTAAAAATCAGATTGGAATCAGATATAGACAACCAATCTACATAAACGAGGAAGCTGATAATGATTGGGATTTACCTCTATTGAGGAAAAAACATATCCCTCTCCAGGGTAATCATTCAATCATAGGATGAATCTAGGATTAGTGAGAGATGAAAGAAGGACCGCCTCATCAACCCCCACCTGATCCATGTGGATGGGAGGAATCTCAGATAGTAGTTCCCCTGAATTTAATTACCGCCATTGAATACCTAGACACTCAAATTGAATCTATTGAAGGGAGACACATGCCTATACATCCTGAAATGAATCCATACCCCAAATGTATGGATGATACTCCACCTCCACAAAACTTAGAAAACCCCACCTTCTCTGCCTTTGACGATGCAAGTGGCCTTGAACAACACCTCACACACTTCATATCATGATTTGGTCTGACAATGGGATCTTGAGATTAACAGGAGGCAACCAAGACAAGTTGTTTCAAAAAGACTCTAAGAGGTCCATCCTTCATTTGGTACATTAGTTTTCCAGTAGGATCTATCATAGGATGATATGACCTTCTTAGTCAGTTCCTTTATCTGTTCAGTTCAACACTGAGGAAGATAATGATCATCAACCTAAAGAACTACTAGTAGTGTGAGAATGAGAGGGTGTCTGATTTCCTAGAAAGGTGGAAAGTTTTAACCAATTTGATCAACATCCCTATAACACTGTTGAAAATTTTGGAACTCTATGTGGAAAATTTCAAGAATATATTGTCCACACCCCTAATACTAATTAAATATCCAAGATGGTTTTGAGAGTTTACTGAAATGGAACAACATCTTTAAGAGTCTATTCAGTGAACTTGATCCATATCTCAATTAATTCTCACAGAATATGGCAAGAATCCAATAAGATAATAATACACGACTATCACTCTCAAGCCTACAATAGTTCCCTTCCAAGAACCTAGGAAATCTCTGAACCGCCCAACAGCTCTTGTCGAGCGGTGGCCACCCCAAAATCACCCTCGACAGAAATCACAGAGAAATTAGGGTTGCCTGATATTTGAGGAATGGATGAAAAAAGTACACTACATATGAAATTTATAGGTCCCGAGTTATTTATTATCATCCATGGATAATAACCTTCTCACAATTCCACAACACAAGTGGCCTGATGAAGTCAACCTCACTATCCTTCCCAATTAATGTCATTTCCATAGAAGGTTGGGTCATAATTTCCAGAATTGTTTTTTCTTCAAGTACGTCATTCAAGGCATGATCAAATCTTTACAAGTGATGCTATACCATTCTATATAGCATGTTCCTTGAATAACCATTTCCCAATCAGAAGAAGAGGGTGGTTGGAATAAAATTCCAACTAGGTGAGAAAAAAAGTTTAACAACTGCATGACTTGGAAAATAGTTGATCGAGCTCATACCACTTTGAAATCACAGTTGAGAAAACTCAAGGTAGCTCCACCACCTAAAATGTAGACATTAGATGTTCTTCCCAAAGGTGGGAATGACCACTAAAAGCCGGAAGAGATGTAGGTGGGAGAAATATATTCTACTACAAAGCAATCCCTAATTATTGCATATTTCTTTCCTCTGACATCCGAAACTTGGGAATTTCTCCAATAAATAAAACCCTCATCAGATGAAGATCTCATGTTCAGTTCTGTCAATGTGACACACTTGTCAATCCCCTTCCCCAATGATGAGTATTCCCACAAATATGGTTTTTCCACATATAACCATGGAACCAGAGGCCGCATGCGCCAGATATGAGGATACATGGGATAGAATAGATGTGGTCAGACTCAATATTCTTTTCATATACCCTAGAATACATATATGTAGTAGAAACCCATGGGAATGTTCTCTAGAATACTTAAAATGGGCAAGGAGGTGCCTCAGATCCCTCCAGTAGTCTGCCACACCCGATTGTATTTCATTACCACTTAGTGGGGGTTCAATATGATCAACCCAAGAACTGAGGAAGGCCATCACAATCTATACGTCTGGCATTAGATACTACCTCAAACTTTTCATAAGCTCTAGGTCCACCCCCGTCAGATGCTCCAACACCTAAACCGAATACCCAGAAGTAGCCCCATATCAAGAAGCACCAACCTCTGGTGAAACAATAGGATGTTTTGAAATAGCTAGATGTACTCCTAGACAATATCTCAATACTGGATGTGCTTAATATTTCAAAATAACTTAGGAGACACTTGTTGAATCCATCTACATCCCATAGGAATTCGTGATAGAAGTCAAAACCACCGAGGTCTATCGAGTGGAGACCATGTCCCTAAGATGTCATGTTTCCATCTCATTCACTGATCAAGATCAGGAAGATTCCATCAAAGGGAATACAAGGCCCTTATACATTTCAATAAGACTCATGTTATTGTACAAAAGGTGATGATTGATAATTGATATATGATCAATCTCATCCCGGTTCGGACTCTTTGATGTTTTGGATATAGCGAAGGGTACTTATCCCCTACAAAGCTAACCATTCTGGGATATGAAAAATGTGAGTGAATTCATGTTGGGAAGATCAAGATCGAGGACCAAATTGTCTAACTCACATATGAGGTTGAGTTCATGATTATCTAGCTATACACTTCATATAATGTCCTTCTTTCATGGACCTTGCTCCATAGCCACCTGAAGGTACCATCAACATTCCATCAATGTCTGAAGTACCCCATAAATGGATAGGTCACCATACTACATAGAGAAATCACCCCATTTAAGATATGTGGAGCCACATGCGATAATTCATATTTCTAAAATAAGGGAGGTAAGAAACCAACGAAAAATGATGATATGTAGGTTGCATCTTTCAATGGATTAGGAACTAATCTTGTGAATCCATGGAGTATGCTTGATGGTGATTATACACTCCACTTTGACATGGCTAAAATATCATATCCAATCCCAGAGGTCCAATCCTCTCTATTCCTTAGTAACAACAACATAATACAGAATCTATCTGTAAAAACATAGATTGAAAGTGACAACAATGTAGCTTCTAATAGCCTCCCTTACCCTGATGCTGATGAGAGGATCCTAGACTACCATCATCACCTAAATATCTATCCACAGACTCAGGAATAGATGATTATGATCTCAATAATTCCCCTACATCATTTTAGGAAAGTGTTTCCACCACCATAGATGAGCTAAGGTAGATAAAACTGTGAACAGAAGAAGACCCACGACCTACTCTAATTAGTATAGTCATTCCACTTGAAGAGAAAGAGTTGTACATTTCATTTCTGAAGAAGAACCAATATCTATTCACCTAGTATTATATAGAAATTCCCAAACTCAATATAGATGTGGCAACACACCATCTTAGACTTCCTAATGAGGATAGAGTCTTCAAGTATGTATCCAAGATAATGCACCCCTCTCATGCCACCAATGTAATGGTGAAAGTTTAACAATTGATAAAAAAAGATTTTTTAGAGAAGTGAAATACCCTAGGTGGCTTTCCAACATCATCCTCATCAAGAAGAAGAATGAGAAAATTAGGGTATACATTGAATTTAGAGACCATAATCGACATTTCCCAAAATATGACTTCCCATTGTTGATCACCGAACCATTAATCGATGGAACTTATGTGTCTCAAGACCTTTAATTTATGGATGGGTACTTGGGGTACAATCAAATCAAGATGTCCCTTGAGGATAAAGAAGACACTGCCTTCATAGCACCTCAATTGATCTTATTCTATAATTTCACACCCTTTGGATTAATGAATGTTGGAACCACATATTAGCATGCCTTGCATCACATATTCAAGCCATTCATGGGAAATATAATTGAGTTTTATATCAAAAATCTGGTCATCAAATCCTGACAACAATGTGATCACTTCATGAATCATAGAAAGTTTTTCAACAAGCTATGATAGTACAGTCTAAAGATGAATCCACTGAAGTATTCTTTTGGGGACAAATCAAGAAAATTACTCATATTTTTGTTATTACATCATGAAATTTAGGTGGACCTAGAGAAGATGAGTTCTATTTTAGAGATTTCACCCCTATAAATATCAAATAACAAAGGGGACTCTAGGGAAGCCTCACTTAAATTCAACAATTCATAGCCAACCTATGCATTAAAGATCTCCCCTTCACCTGGCTAATGAATAAGGGAGACATCTAACAATGGGATGATGAATTCCAAAAATCCTTAAAATGCCTAAACCAATACAAGATGAACCCACCAGTTTTCATTCCTATAATAGAAGGGAGGCCAATAATATTACATGTGGCTACTATGGAATGGTTATTAGTCACCATCCTAATATAGAAAAATGATTGTGGAATTGAAAATAGTCTCTATTACCTTAGTCAGACTTTTCTAGGTACTATGACCCAATAATCTGATGTTGAGAAGAACTACCTTGCACTCATCTTTGTAGTGAAGAAAGATGAGGCATTATTTTTAGAACCAGAAAGTCCACTTGGTCTCTCATGTTGACCCGCTCAAGTACATCCTTAGAGAACCCATGTTTAC
Organism: Viscum album; assembly: GCA_963277665.1. Taxonomy (NCBI): domain Eukaryota; kingdom Viridiplantae; phylum Streptophyta; class Magnoliopsida; order Santalales; family Viscaceae; genus Viscum; species Viscum album. The sequence continues at coordinate 34,062,148 of OY728157.1, read as the reverse complement.
TAGGAAGTTGGATCGATGAGAGTTCATTCTAAAACAATATTACATTAAGTTCATATATCAGAAGTTAGTGAAAGGAAAACCCCTGAATGATTACCTTGCAGCACATCCTACCCATAAAAATAAACCTAAATACACTGAGATCCCCAATGAATAGATATTATATGACAATGACACCCCCAGACATGGGATATATACTTTTATGCTTCCTCCAAAAGTCCTATAGGCATAATAATGGAAAACCCTAAGCAAAATTGGGTTGTTATAGGGATTGTGTTTGTCTCTATAAAAAAAGAAGTTTTTCCCTACCCTTTCTCACTACCCAAAGGCTGAAAAAATAAATAGCCCGAGTACTAAGCCCTCATCACTGAATTGGAACTAGTTCTATAGCATCACATAGCCTCCTTAAATATTAAATGGGACTCAGAACTAGTGATAAAGAATTTCAATTGTGAATATTCCATTAAAAAGAGATGGGCCCCCTCACTGGGTACTTTAGGGGACTAAATGAATAATTCCACTTTGATCCCACCTTGAATTATGTTCCTCAGTCATAGAATGATCATGTAGACACACAAGTTCACCTAGCCACCATCTTTGCCGACCCTGATCATGAGGAAGAAACATTCCGTATCACACATCGAAGAATGGTCTCGTCGATCATCTTATGTGATATGGAAGAAATCAATTAGTCCAACACCACCCCTAATCTTGATGAACCATTGACCACCCCTAAAGGGATGGATCCTATAATTGGTTATCTTTGAGATGGGACTATCCTGATGGATCATGCAGAAAGGGAAACGATTCAGAACTGGGCAGAAAACATCACTCTATATGATGGTCCAAAAAAGAAAAAATTAGTCTATATACATGGCTTTGACTGAATTATACCAAGGATTATAACAGAACAAGAGGTTCCCACTATCATGGAGGATGTCCATGTAGGTTCTTTCGAAGCCCATAAATCTTGAACCAGGCTATCCCACTAGATCAGGAGGTTGAGATACTGTTGGGAATCCATGGTATAAGACCTAGTGGAATTCACCAAGAAATTTCATGTGTTCCAGATCCATGAAAACTTCATCAATCATCCCCTAGAATTGCTACATGTGGCTAAATATTCCTGGTCATCTCCCGTTTGGGTGATGGATGTTGTGGGGCCATATCCCCTATCCACCATTAAACTGTTCAAGTACATCCTTACTTATACTAACATATTTTTGATATGAGATGAGGAAATACCCCTCAAAGAAGTTGATACAAATAATATCATTATCTTCCTGAAGTCCTGTATCATCACTAGGTTCAGAGTCCCTCACACAATATTAATAGACAAAATAACCAACTTCTGTTACACAACATTGAAGGTCATTATTATGAGTACTACATAGTGTCTAATCACTCACCTTGATATAATTTAGTGAACAATGGACAGATAGATGCCTTAAATAAGATTTTTTTAATATACTCTAGAATATGGTGAAGAAGGATGGAAATTCCTAGGCAGATTAACTCTTCCATGCTTTATGGGCCTACTGTACCACTATGAATACCACTATGTGTAACACCCGAGATTTTTATGAGAAATATTTTGTTTTTATGTTATATACATCATCAATGGAATTTTTTACTACACACACAACACTAGCTTGTCTTGCTTTACACACAATTGCGGCCCTCATCGATAGCTTGCGTTGTATGCAATACCGAGTTTCACTAAACAACGATATGCTATTAAAATATTTTTAAAACTAGCCATTATGAATAGTAATACCCACTTTTTGAAATTTTATAAATTTTATCTTTCAAAATGGAAATCATTTTTGGATTCGGAATATCAAAATTATCCTAGGGTGAATTTTTGGTATTTTTCTGAAATCTTTCAATTTTTGATTTATAGTGAAAACACTGGGTTACTATTTAAAAACCGACTTTTTATTTAAAGAATTATTTATTTTATTTAAATTTATTTTAGATAAAAACTAATACATAATTCTTATATGAGTTCAAAGTAATTCATTGGAGTCATTTTATAATAATTTTAGATATATAAAAATTTTATTGAACTTTTCACCATCTTTTACCCACCTCCTAGGAGAGTTTGAAAATTTACATAAAACATAGTTTTACCGCTTCTCTGAGTGGAATTTCGAAAATTCGAGAAACATGGTTAACATCAAGGGGTAAAATGTTCTTCAATAAGATAAAAATAATTTTTGGTGAATAGTAACTTTTTACTTTTATTTACCACGGTTAAAAGTAAATAGGGTAATTAAGGGTAAAAATGATATTATTATTACCCTAACACATGTCATAATTCTATTGGATAAGTATAATTCGACCAAAAACAACCATAGGAATAAAATATTACCCTTTAGGTCCACTTGGATTAGATTAGGACATTTAATATTATTTTATTTAAAGAAGATTTAAAATAGTTAAAATCAAAGTTTAATAACTAAAACATTTTTAATATAGGGTTATAAATAAGATAAATTCGACTATAAATAATAATTAGAAAGATAAAAATATTTCAAATATAATGGTATTTTATTTATAATTTTTAGACTTTAAATAATTTAATTTATTTATGACACAATGATGATGCAGTAATTATCTTATTAAGGAAATATTAACATAATTGATATTATAAATTCCCAAATAAATGTAATTTTAGACCTTTTAAGAATTAAACTAATTTTATAGGTTAATATGATATATTATTATTGATTTAATTATCTTTTTTATAACTAATAATGCTGTTATGATTTTTACAAAAATCAATTACCAAATAGTGTCAAAATTGACATAAAATAGTTTTTAAAAAAAATATTTTATTATTAATTTTTATTTTATTCCTAAAAATATAAGGTTCGGCCAAATGACTTAGAAACAGTTATATATATTAAAACTTAACAACTTGGGGTTCGTTTGTTCTGTTATAGTAAGTTTATTAACCATATAATGTACGAAAACAAGAAGACACGGTAAAAGTTAAATTATTTAACTTAGAGTTAAATCTAAATGATAAGGTTAAAATAGCTACCTAAACTTGTCTAAAATCTATCGGTTGAGAGTATTTAGACCCATACCAACCTCAGATTAGAAATAAATAAATTTAGAGCTATTAAAAACCTAATATGAGTTTATTATAAAATAATATTTTATGTTTTTCCTAAGGTCCCCCTCTCCTCCCTTATAAAAGGGCACCTCCTCTCTCTCCTCCTCACACCACTTTGAGCCTTCAAGGTCGGCCAAACCCTGAAAATTTATCTTCTCCACTTCCGTAGAAACATCCTAGAGGTATTTGTATTTTTGAAATACCATCTTTAGTCCCCTAAGAGGAGGTTAAGAAGAGGCACTTCAAAGTAGAGGTAATGTCTGTTACCGATTATTTCAAGTTTATTTCTTCTTCTAATTATTATTATTTAGTTGTTTCATTATGAAGTAATAACATCAGTATCACTCATATACTTATATGTTATTATAAATATGTAACAACCCTATTTCACCTTCTATCCATCCTACGGAAAACAAAATCACCGTGCGTGCGTACGTACGGAATACCATCTCCACGCCGTGGTGTAAACTGTTTTCCACCACCACCTTACTTGGATGGGTATAATGGTGTAAATAATAAATATACATGATTATTGTAAAGTGATATTGATTCTGAAAGAGTATACATACACTACAATACAATTCCATGATCATGGGAACAATATCATCGCTCGTGCGTACGTACAGCCTACCGTCTCTACGATGTGATGCGACTCATTCTACATGATCTTCATTGAAAAATTATTATATAAATTAATTTAATGAATAAATATGATATATATTACATGAATAAAAATCTGGAAATGAGGTATCTATAACCTAAAAATAAGAATAATAATTTATTCGACAAAACACGCATAAGAACAAAAAGCAATAAACACCCGAAAAACAAGTAGCAATGAAATATTACTAATAAGAAGCTAATAATATGACCATATATAATATCATAACAATGATTATGATTATGGAATAATTCAATGACATTATTTAAATCATTATACAGGAGGTTCGGACACATACGAAGCAAATCAGACCTAAGGTAAGGGAAAATCTCGAAATCTCAATTTCAATCTGAGATTGTTTATACTTTGGTATTTACTGGGGCATAGTTATCATAAAAATCCATGTTTCCTCAATATGTAATAATATTTCTATCCTCCTACAATTATTTTAATCCAATTTTACCCTTCAGTGAGTTTTTAGTAAAAGATATGAAAGGAATCTTTTGTCGTTTTTAGTACGAGGTACTTTTTTTTGACTTTTCCGGCCAAAGTACGAGAAGAATGTTTTTCTTTAACTTATACAGAATGAATGGATTTTTAGAACATTATTTCCATGAATATTCCTTTACAAGTTTTCATGTTTATTTTTAATCAACTTCTTTTAGTTTAAAATTGTATGACATGTTAATAAAGGAAAAATGTTTGTAGAAAGGATATTTTCCTCAAGAATAAAGTTCAAGTGTTTTATCAAAATTATTTTCCATCTAAGATAATATAGGGGTATATTTATATCCCTATTTTTACATTGATTTGATTATGTTATGATGGAATTATTTTTATGATGTACTTTTATCTTATATGTATTATGTTATGATGGCATCATGTTTAAGAATTCCATTTTTATTACATGGGTTATGCTATGATGTATGATTTATGATCTTGTAGAACGCATAAGAATGGTATCATTATGAGATGGGTGGGACCTATATATCCCTCTAATGCATTGGGTAAAGATTTATATCTAATGATATAGACATTGCTGGAAAGACAGGTTAATCCGGTTTAGTGAAACAAGACTGAAACGAGGAGTGAACTCGGTTCAGAAATGGACTTTTCCGCTAAGATAGTCTTGGCAATGAGTATTGACTACTAAGAAATGATTATCTATTATTATGTGTGTATGACACAAAGTTTCATGTTTTATGTTAGGATTATTGGGATTACACTTCACTATTATGATTTATCCCATGCTATGATATTATGTTCTCTTTTGTAGGTTTAGATTTTCTAAATGCTATGTTCTTATGAATATGACATTTCATTTGTTTACCCTTACTAAGAATTTGAGCTCAACCTTTTGTATGTTTTATTTCCACAGGTTAGGAACAAGGTTATTAAGTAGGATATGCCAAAAGGGACTCTAAATATGATGAAATAAATTGGAGACAATGTAGATGCTTTATGAACCAGTTGTTTATGTTTCCCAGTTTCTAAAGACACTATACCTATATGGTCCTACCATGGTTTTGTTATATGTTGTAATAAGTATGCTTGAATTCTGATCTAATAACAATTTATGTAAAGTACGAGTCGTTATAGTTGGTATCAGAGGAAAAGTATAGTCAACCTTTGGAAACTAGGATGTGAAAGCCTTAGATAGAACACAAAGGATAAGTCTAAGCATAGAACAAACTCTTAGGGTTTTAGAAATGGCCATGTACAACCTATGATAAGACCTTAATTGTGAAATTTTATTCTTGATTATGTGATTTTCCTATTATAATTAGTGTTTCTCACACTATTCTTCTTGGCTTTAGTCAATGGATGGAACCCGAAGAAACCGTGTTAATGCAGAATGCGATGGGAAATGCAATGATGGTCCCCCGAAGCTACCAAACGTTATGAGAGATGGAATGAAAAATCTTGTAGCCATGCTCACACAACTTTATCAAGCTGTGAATCATGCAGGACTTCCAAACGAGCAAAGGAAGGAACAAAATTCTGTTGAATCCTTCATGAGGCAGTGTCCACCCTCATTCAGCGGGTCTACTGATCCATTAGTTGCTGAACAATGGATCAGTACTATTGAAAATATATTTTCATTTCTTCAATGTTCTAAACATGATAAATTCATCTTAGAAGTTTATCATTTGGAAGGTGAAACTGATCAATGGTGGAATCTTATCAAGAATACAAGGCCAAGAGATGCAATTGAGTCCATGGAATGGGAAGAGTTCAAGAACTTATTTTTCAATAAGTACTTCCCTCGTATTATTCGAAGAAATATGGAGAAGAAGTTTCTTGAACTAAATCAAAAGGATGATGAATCTGTTGGTACCTACGAAGCAAATTTTACAAGACTTCCAAGGTACGCTTCTGGGATTATTATCCAACCTGAGAGTAAGATCGATCAATTCTTTAGTGGCTTAAAAACAAGTCTTTTAAGGGCGTTAGCCATAAGGGACTTTAATAGCTACGAGGAAATCATTCGATGTTCTCTCAAGGTTGAGATGGAGATTGGAGTAACCCATCAGTCATATGCGTTTGATAAGAAGAGTAAAATGGAATTCAAAGGAAAATATAAAGAGCACACTGAAAAGAAGATGAGTTTTCCCTTATGCTCAATGTGTGGAAAGAAACATGGAGGGAGTTGTCTTAAAGGGACAAGTAAATGTTTCAAATGTGGAAAAGAAGGTCATCGGGCATTTGAATGCCGCAATGATGGGAAGAGGATGTCTAGTGATTTGAACAAAGAAAAGGCTACACAGAGTGCACCTCCTACAATTCAATGTTATAATTGAAAGGAAATGGGGCATTATGCTAATCAATGCCCTAATCCAAGTGTTGTTGATGATGATTGACGTCAACAAACTCTCAAGGATAAAGACAAAGGAAAGTCACATGCAATTTCTATCAGCTATGTGGAGTACGATAACGAAGTGGTGAAAGGTACACTTACCATCCACTCTAAAGTAGCAATTGTTTTATTTGATTTTGGATCCACCCAAACTTTTATATCTAAAGAAGTTTCTAAGGGTATCACCATATTAACTCAACAATTAGATGTTGAGTTAGCTGTGAAAACCCCTAATGGCACAACAATCGCATCAAAAGTTTACATTTCTTCTCCGATTGAATTTTGTGGGAAAGTGCTTCCTTCAAATCTTGTGATCCTTACTATAGTGGAATTTGATGTGATTCTTGGCATGGATTGGATTTCTTTATATGGTGCTCATATCAATTTCCAAAGAAGTGAAGTCACATTTTATATTCCATATCAATCTATGATCGTCTATCGATGCAAGGATGAACATAACCTTCCAGTGGAAATTTCTTCCATCCTATGGGTCTTGATTCCACTAAATGAAGGTTATTTATCTCAAATGGTTAGAGAGAAACTCACGATTAAGAATATGCCCATTGTACGAGAGTTTGATGATGTCTTTCCGGAGGAATTGCATGGTCTTCCACCAAATCGTGAAGTTGAGTTTTCAATAGAACTCATACTGGGTGCTACGCCCATTTCAAAGACACCTTATAGAATGGCCCCAATTGAGTTGCAGGAATTGAAGAAGAAACTCCAAGAGAATCTTGATAAAGGATTCATACGCCCTAGTGTGTCACATTGGGGAGCACATGTTCTTTTTGTTAAAAAGAAAGATGGATCAATGAGACTCTGCATTGATTATCGAGAACTTAACAATATCACGATCAAGAACAAATATCCTCTCCCACACATTGATGACTTATTTGACCAACTACGCGGAGCTCAATACTTTTCCAAGATTGATCTTTGTTCAGGGAATCATCAATTAAGGGTCAAAAGGGAAGATATACCAAAGATGGATTTTCATACAAGGTATAGACACTATGAATTTTTATTGATTCCATTTGGTCTTACTAATTCCCCTGCTATCTTCATGGATCTGATGAATAGAGTCTTTAGAGACTATCTTGATCAGTTTGTGGTAGTTTTTATATATGATATTCTTGTCTATTCAAAGATCAAGTAAGAACATGAGGATTACTTGAGAATTATATTGAAGACTCTGAGAAAGGAGAAGCTTTATGCCAAATTTACCAAGTGTGAATTTTTTCTTAAAAAGGTTGTATTTTTGGGACACATAATCTCAAAAGAGGGGATATCTGTGGATCCAGCAAAGACATAGGTTATCGAAATATGGTCAAGACCAACAACAGTAACAGAGATCTGAATTTTTCCTGGATTGGCTCGATATTATCGACGTCTTGTGAAAGATTTTTCATGATTATCTAATCCACTCACCAGGTTGACTTGAAAAGGAGTGAAGTTCGTTTGGATGGAGGAGTGTGAAGAGAATTTCAAGGAGTTAAAAAGAAGGTTATCCAGTGAACCTATGCTCACACTGCCTTTTAGTGGAGAAAGGTTTGTGATTTACAGTGATTCATCCAAGAAGGGACTGGGGTGTGTTCTCATGAAAAATGATATGGTGATAGCTTATGCCTCACGACAGTTGAAAATCCATGAGCAAAATTACCCAACTTGTGATTTGGAGTTAGCTGTGGTAATCGTTGCATTAAATTTTTGGAGGCATTATATTTATGGAGAAAGGTGTGAAATTTATACTGATAATAAAAGTTTAAAGTATATTTTCACACAAAAGGAGCTGAATATGCGCCAAAGAATATGGTTGGAGCTGATTAAGGATTATGACTGCTCAATTCATTACCACCCTGGGAAAGCAAACAAGGTGGAAGATGCATTAAGTCAACAAGACCATGATAGCTTATCCATGATGAGGATCACAAAAGATCCAATATTTATGGATTTACAAAGGATGGATCTTGGAATTATAATGGAAGGGGAAAAATCTTATCTTTCTGAAATGAATGTTCAACCATCTATACATGTGAAGATTAAAGAGGCACAAAAAGAAGATGTAGAGTTACAAAAGAAGGTGAGAAATGTTCCTGAATTCAACCATGATTGTGATGGTATAATAAGGTTCAGGAATCGGGTTTGTGTTCCTCCAATCCCAGAATTAAAGAAGGAGCTACTAGATGAGGCTCATAGTTCTTCATTCTCTATTCATACTAGAAGCACAAAGATGTATAGAGACCTGAAAGAGTACTTCTGGTGGGATGACATGAAAAAAGATGTTTCTGAATATGTCTCTCGATCTTGGTTTGTCAGCAAGTTAAAGCTGAGAGACAGAAGTCTAATGAGATGTTACAATCATTAACCCTACCAGAATGGAAATGGTAAAACATCACTATGGACTTTGTCACTGGACTTCCTAAAACATCCAAAGGAAATAATTCTATCTAGGTTATAGTTGATCGTCTTACGAAGACATCACACTTCATTGCTATTAGAGAATATTTCTCTCTTGATCAGCTTGCCAGGATATATGTAAAGGAAGTGGTAAGATTGTATGGAGTACCACTTTCCATTATATTTGATCGGGATCCGAGGTTTACCTCGATATTATGGAGAAGTCTTCAGCATACTCTTGGTACAGAGTTGAGTTTCAGCACTACTTATCATCCTCAGACAGACGGTCGGTTTGAGAGAAAAATTCGAACTCTAGAAGATATGTTAAGAGCTTGCTCTATGGATTTCAAAGGTTGTTGGGATCAACACCTACCTTTGGTGGAATTTTCTTATAATAATAGCTTCCACTCCAGTATTCAGATGGCTCCTTATGAATCCCTCTATGGAAAGAAATGCAGGACTCCAACTTACTGGGATGAAGTTGGGGAAAGAAAGCTATTAGGACCTAATCTTGTTGATGAGATGGAAAAAAAGGTCAGATCTATTCAACAACACATAAGAGCAGCTCATAGTATACAAAAAAGTTATGCCGATAATTGAAGAAAATACCTAGAGTTTGAAGTGGGTGATAAAGTGTTCTTATGAATATCTCCTTGGAAGAGATTAATGAGATTTAGAAAGAAGGGAAAGTTGATCCCTAGGTATATTGGTCCTTTCGAAATAAAGGATCGTGTTGGGAAGGTAGCTTACCGCTTGGCGCTTCCACTGAATCTCTCTCAAGTTCATGATGCGTTCCATTTATCTCTCCTGATAAAGTACATACCTGATCCTTCACATGTACTCAGCTCAGAAGTTGTACTGCTGGAGCAAGATCTTTCTTATGAAGAACAGCCAGTAGAGATTCTGGAGCGTAGCGAAAAAATCCTACGGAACAAGACCACTCGCTTGGTGAAAGTTTTATGGAGGAACCACCAATTAGAAGAAGCTACATGGGAGCTTGAGGATATGATGAGGGAGAGGTATCCTCATCTGTTTGTTACAAAGTGATGAATTTCGAGGGAGAAATTAATTTTATGGGGAAGGGAATGTAACAACCGAGATTTTTATGGGAAATAATTTGTTTTTATGTTAAATATATCATCAAAGGAATCATTCACTACACACACAACACTAGATTGGCTTGCTTTACACGCAATCGTGGCCTTCCTCCATAGCTTGCGTTGTACGCAATACCAAGTTTCACTAAACAATGATATGCTATTAAAATATTATTAAAACAAGCCATTATGAATAGTAATACCAACTTTTTGAAATTTTATAAATTTTATCTTTAAAAATGGACTTCATTTTTGGATTCAGAATATCGAAATTATCCTAGGGATAATTTCAGGTATTTTTCTGAAATCTTTCAATTTTTGATGAATAGTGAAAACACTGGGTTACTATTTAAAAACCAACTTTTTATTTAAATAATAATTTATTTTACTTAAATTTATTTTAGGTCAAAATTGGTACATAATACCTATATAAGTTCAAATTAATTCATTGGAGTCATTTTATAATAATTTTAGATATATAAAAATTTTATTGAACTTTTCACCGTCTTTTACCCACCTCCTAGGAGAGATTGAAAATTTACATAAAACATAATTTTAACGCTTCTGTGAGTGGAATTTCGAAAATCCGAGAGACATGGTTAACATTCAGGAGTAAAATGTGGTTCAATAAGATAAAAATAATTTTTGGTGAATAGTAACTTTTTAATTTTATTTACCACGGTTAAAAGTAAATAGGGTAATTAAGGGTTAAAATGATATTATTATTACCCTAACACATGTCCTAATTCTATTGGATAAGTATAATTCGTCCAAAAAAAACCTTTGGAATAAAATATTACCCTTTAGGTCCACTTGGATTAGTTTAGGACATTTAATATTATTTTATTTAAAGAAGAGTTAAAATAGTTAAAATCAAAGTTTAATAACTAAAACGTTTTTAATATAGGGTTATAAATAAGATAAATTCGACTATAAATAGTAATTAGAAATCTAAAAATATTTTCTACATAATGGTTTTTTATTTGTAGTTTTTAGACTTTAAATATCTTAATTTATTTATAACATAATTATGATGCAGTAATTACCTTATTAAGGAAATATTAACATAATTGAAATTATAAATACCCAAATAAATGTAATTTGAGACTTTTTAGGAATTAAATTAATTTTATAGTTTAATATGACATATTAGTTTTGATTTAATTAACTTTTTTCGAACTAATAATGCTGTTATGATTTTCACAAAAATCAATTACCAAATAGTGACAAATTTAACATAAAATAGTTTTTAAAACAAATATTTTATTATTAATTGTTATTTTATTCCTAAAATCTAAGGTTCGACCAAATGACTTAGATAAGGTTATATATATTAAAAATTAACAACTTGGGGTTCGTTTGTCTTGTTATAGTAAGTTTATTGACCATATAATGTAAGAAAACAAGAAGACATGGTACAAGTTAAATTATTTAACTTAGAGTTAAATCTAAATGATAAGGTTAAAATAGTAAACTAAACTTGTCTAAAATCTATTGGCTGAAATGTTTTCGACCCATCCCAACCTTATCTTATAAATAAATCAATTTGTAGCTATTAAAAACCGAATATGACTTAATTATAAAATATTATTTTAAGTTTTTTCCTAAGGTGCCCCTCTCCTCCCTTATAAAAGGGAACCTCCTCCCTCTCCTCCTCACACCACATTGAGGCTTAAATCTCGGCCAAACCCTGCCAATTTCTCTTATCCACTTTCCTAGAAACACCCTAGAGGTCCTGGTCTTCTTCAAAGACCATCTTTAGTCCTCGAAGAGGAGGTTAAGAAGAGGCGCTTCAAAGAAGAGGTAATGTCTGTTACCGATTCATTCAACTTTATTTCTTCTTCTACTTCTTATTATTTAGTTGTTTTATTATGAAGTAATAACATCAGTATCAATCATATACTTATATTTTATTATAAATATGAATCAAACCTATTTCACCTTCTATCCATCCTATGGAAAATGAAATCACCGCGCGTGCGTATGTACGGAATACCATCTCCACGCCGTGGTGTAATCTATTTTCCACCACCACCTTACTTGGATGGGTATAATGGTGTAAATAATAACTATATATGATTATTGTAAATTGATATTGATTCTGAAATAGTATACATACACTCCAATACAATTCCACGATCATGGGAATGATATCATCGCTCGTGCGTACGTACGGCCTACCGTCTCCACGATGTGATGCGACTCGTTCTACATGATATTCATTGCATAATGAATATATAAATGAATTTAATGAATAAATATGATATATATTAAATGAATACCATTCTTGAAATGAGGTATCTATGACCTAAAAAGAAGAATAAGAATTTATTCAACAAAACACACATAAGAACAAAAAGCAATAAACACCCGAATAACAAGTAGAAGTGAAATATTACTAATAAGAAGCTAAGAATATGACCATATAAGATATCATAACAATTATTATGATTCTAGAATAAGTCAATTACATTATTTAAATCATTATACAGGAGGTTCAGACACGTACGAAGCAAATTAGACCTAAGGTAAGGGAAAATCTCAAAATCTCAATTTTTATCCGAGATTGTTTATAATTTCTTATTTACTGGGGAATAGTTATCAGCCACATCCATATTTCCTCAATATGTAATAATATTTCTATCCTCATACAAATATTTGAATCCAATTTTACCCTTCGGTGTGTTTTTAGTAAAATATATGAAAGGAATATTTTTCCCTTTTTAGTACGAGGTACTTTTTTGACTTTTCCGGCCAAAGTACAAGAAGAATGATTTTCTTTAAATTATATGACATGAATGGTTTTTTAGAAAATTATTTCCATGAAGCTTCCTTTACAAGTTTTCATGTTTATTTTTAATCAACTTCTTTTAGTTTAAAATTGTATGACATGTTAAGAAAGGAAAAATGTTTTTGAAGTAGAAAGGATATTTTCCTCAAGAATGAAGTTCAAGTGTTTTATCAAAATTATTTTCTATCTAAGATAATATAGGGGTATATATATATCCCTATTTTTACATTTATTTGATTATTTTATGATGGAATTGTTTTTATGATGTCCTTTTATCTTGTATGTATTATGTTATGATGACATGATGTTTAAGAATTCCATTTTTATTACAAGGGTTATGCTATGATGTATGATTTATGATCTTGTGGCACACATAAGAATGGTATCATTATGAGATGTGTGGGACATATATCTCCCTCCAATGCATTGGTTAAAGATTTATATCTAATGAGATAGACATTGCTGGAATGACAGGTTAATTCGGTTTAGTGAAACAAGACTGAAATGAGGAGTGAACTCGGTTCAGAAATGGACTTTGTCCACTAAGATAGTCTTGGAAATGAGTCATGACTACTAAGAAATGATTATCTATGATTATGTGTGTATTCCACAAAGTTTTATGTTTTATGTTCGGATTATTGGGATTACATTTCACTACTATGATTTATCCCATGTTATGATATTATGTTCTCTTTTGCAGGTTATGATTTTCAAAATGCTATGTTCTTATGAATATGATATTTCCTTTGTTTACCCTTACTGAGCATTTGAGCTCACAATTTTGTATGTTTTCTTTCCCCATGTCAGGAAGAAGGTTATTAAGTTGGATATGCCAAAAGGGCCTTTAGATATGATGAAATTAATGGGAGACAATTTAGATGCTTTATGAACGAGTTGTTTATGTTTCTCAGTTTCTAAAGACACTATACCTATACGATCCTAGCATGTTTTTTTATATGTTGTAATAAGTATGCTTCAATTCTGAAGTAATAACAATGTATGTAAAGTACAGGTCGTTATAGTTGGTATCATAGGAAAGGTACAGTCAACCTTTAGAAACTAGGATGTGAAAGCCTTAGTAAGAACCCAAAGGATAAGTCTAAGCATAGAACACAATCTTAGTGTTTTAGAAATGGCCATGAACAACCTATGATAAGACCTTAAGTGTGAAATTTTATTCTTGATTATGTGATTTTCCTATTATAATTAGTGTTGCTCACACTATTCTTCTTGGTTTTAGTCAATGGCTGGAACCTGAAGGAACCGTGTTAATGTGGAATGTGATGGGGAATGAAATGATTTTCCCCCTGAGCAACCAAACGTTATGGGAGCTAGAATGAAAAATCTTGTAGCCATGCTTACACAACTTTCTCAATCTATGAATCATGCAGGACTTCCAAACGAACAAAGGAAGGAGCAACATTCTGTTGAATACTTCATGAGGCAGCCTCCACCCTCATTCAGTGGGTATACTAATCTATTAGTTACTGAACAATGGATCGGTACTAATAAAAAGATATTTTCAGTTCTTCAATGTTCTAAACATGATAAAGTCATCTTAGCAGTTTATCGTTTGGAAGGTGAAGCTGATCAATGGTGGAATCTTATCAAGAATACGAGGCCAAGAGATGAAATTGAGTCCATGGAATGGGATGAGTTCAAGAACTTATTTTTCAATAATTACTTCCATTGTATTCTTCGAACAAAGATGGAGAAAGAGTTTCTTGAACTAAAGCAAAAGGATAATGAATCTCTTGGTACCTACGAAGCAAATTTTACAAGACTTTCAAGGTACGCTTTTGGGATTATTATCCAACCCAAGAGTAAGATCGATCGATTCCTTTGTGGCTTAAAACCAAGTCTTCGAAGGGCTTTATCCATAAGGGACTTCAATAGCTATGAGGAAATCATTCAATGTGCTCTCAAGGTTGAGATGGAGATTAGAGTAACCCATCAGTCATATGCGTTTGATAAGAAGAGGAAAATGGAATTCAAAGGAAAATCTAAAGAGCACACTGAAAAGAAGATGAGTTTTCCCTTATGCTCAATGTGTGGAAAGATACATGGAGGGATTTGTATTAAAGGTACAAGTAAATGTTTCAAATGTGGAAAAGAAGGTCATCAGGCATTTTAATGTCGTAATGATTTGAAGAAGATGTCTAGTGATGCGAACAAAGAAAAGGCTACACAGAGTTTACCTCCTAAACTTCAATGTTACAAGTGCAAGGAAATGGGGCATTATGCTAATCAATGCCCTAATCTAAGGGTTGTTGATGATGATCGACGTCAACAAACTCTTAAGGCAAAAGACAAAGGAAAGTCACATGAAACTTCTATCAGCGATGTGGAGTATGATAACGAAGTGGTGAAAGGTACACTTACCATCCACTCTAAAGTAGAAAATGTTTTATTTGATTCGGGATCCACCCATTCTTTTATTTCTGAATAATTTTCTAAGGGTATCGCCATATTACCTCAACAATTAGATGTTTAGTTAGTTGTGACAACCCCTAATGGCACAAAAATCGCATCAAAAGTTTACATTTCTTCTCCGATTGAAGTTTGTGGGAAAGTGCTTCCTGCAAATATTGTGATCCTTCCTATAGTGGAATTTGATGTGATTCTTGGCATGGATTGGATTTCTTTATATGGATCTCATATCAATTTCCAAAGAAGGAAGTCACATTTCATATTCCAGATCAATCTATGATCGTCTATCGATGCAAGGATGAACATAACCTTCCAGTGGAAATTTCATCCATCTTATGGGTCTTGATTCCACTAAATGAAGGTTATTTATCTCAAATGGTTGGAGAGAAACTCACGATTAAGAATATTCCCATTACACGGGAGTTTGATGATGTCTTTCTGGAGGAATTGCCTGGTCTTCCACCAAATCATGAAGTTGAGTTTTCAATGGAACTCATACAGGGTGCTATGACCATTTCAAAGACACCTTATAGAATGGACCCAATTGAGTTGCAGGAATTAAAGAAGAAACTCCAAGAGAATCTTGATAAAGGATTCATACGCCCTAGTGCGTCACCTTGGGGAGCACTTGTTCTGTTTGTTAAGAAGAATGATGGATCAATGAGACTCTGCATTGATTATCGAGAACTTAACAAGATCACGATCAAGAACAAATATCCTCTCCTTCTCATTGATGACTTATTTGACCAACTACGCGGAGCTCAATACTTTTCCAAGATTGATCTTCATTCAGGGTATCATCAATTAAGGTTCAAAAGGGAGGATATACCAAAGATGGATTTCCGTACAAGGTATGGACACTATGAATTTATAGTGATGCCATTTGGTCTTACTAATGCCCCTGCTATCTTCATGGATATAATGAATAGAGTCTTTAGAGACTATATTGATCAGTTTTTGGTATTATTTATAGATGATATTATTGTCTATTCAAAGAGCAAGGAAGAACATGAAGATCACTTGAGAATTATATTGAAGACCCTGAGAAAGGAGAAGCTTTATGCAAAATTTACCAAGTGTGAATTTTGGCTTAAAAGGTTGCATTTTTGGGTCACATAATCTCAAAAGAGGGGATATCTGTGGATCCTGCAAAGACAGAGGTTTATGGAAGATGGTCGAGACCAACAACAGTAACTGATATCTGAAGTTTTCTTGGTTTGGCTGGATATTATAGACGTTTTGTGAAAGATTTTTCATGATTATATAATCCACTCACCAGGTTGACTCGAAAAAGAGTTAAGTTCGTTTGGACGGAGGAGTGTGAAGAGAATTTCAAGGAGTTAAATAGAAGGTTATCCAGTGCACCTGTGGTCACACTGCCTTGTAGTGGAGAAAGGTTTGTGATTTAAAGTGATGCATCCAAGAAGGGACTGGGGAGTGTTCTCATGAAAAATGATATGGTGATATCTTATGCCTCATGACAGTTGAAAATCCATGATCAAAATTAACCAACTCATGATTTGTAGTTAGATACGGTAATATTTGCATTAAATATTTGGAGGAATTATCTTTATGGAGAAAGGTGTGATATATATACTGATCATAAAAGTTTAAAGTATATTTTGACACAAAAGGATCTGAATATGCACCAAAGATGATGGTTGGAGCTGATTAAGGATTATGACTGCTCAATTCATTACCACCCTGGGAAAGAAAACAAGGTGGTAGATGTATTAAGTCGACAAGACCATGCTAGCTTATCTATGATAAGGATTACAAAAGAACCAATATTTATGGTTTTACAAAGGATGGATCTTGGAATTATAATGGAAGGGGAAAAATCATATCTTTATTAAATGAATTTTCAACCATATATATATGTGAAGATTAAAGAGGCACAAAAAGAAGATGTAGAGTTACAAAAGAAGGTGATAAATGTTCCTAAATTCAACCTTGATTGTGATGGGATAATAAGGTTCAGGAATCGGGTTTATGTTCCTCCCATCCCAGAATTAAAGAAGGAGCTACTGGATGAGGCTCATAGTTCTTCATTCTCTATTCATCCGGGAAGCATGAAGATGTATAGAAACCTGAAAGAGTACTTCTAGTGGGATGAAATGAAAAGATATGTTGAAGAATATGTCTCTCGATGCTTGGTTTTTCAACAAGTTAAAGCTGAGAGGCAGAAGTCTAAGGGGATGTTACAACCATTACCCATACCAGAATGGAAATGGGAAAATATCACTATGGACTTTGTCACTAGACTTCCTAAAACATCCAATGACAATAATGCTATCTGGGTTATAGTTGATCATCTTAAAAAGTCAACTCACTTTATTGCTGTTAGAAAAGATTTCTCTCTTGATCAGTTTGCCAGGATATATGTTAAGGAAGTGGTTAGATTACATGGAGTACCAATTTCCATTATATCTGATCGGGATTCTGAGGTTTACCTCAAAGTTCTGGTGAAGTCTTCAGCATAATCTAGATACAGAGTTGAGTTTCAGCACTGTTTATCATCCTTAGACAGACTTTCAGTCTGAGAGAACAATTCGAACTCTAGAAGATATGTTAAGAGCTTTATCTATGGATTTCGAAGGGGGTTGGGATCAACACCTACCTTTGGTGGAATTTTCTTATAATAATAGCTTTCACTCCAGTATTTAGATGGATCATAATGAAGCTCTCTATGGAAAGAAATGCAGGACTCCAACTTGGTGGGATGAAGTTGGGGAAAGGAAGCTATTAGGAACTGATCTTGTTGTTGAGATGGCAGAAAAGGTCCTATATATTCAACAATACATAAGAGCAGCTCAGAGTCGACAAAAACGTTATGCCGATAACCGAAGAAAAGACCTAGAGTTTGAAGTGGGTGATAAAGTGTTCTTACGAATATCTCCTTGGAATAGAGTAATGAGATTTGGAAAGAAGGGCAAGCTGAGCCCTAGGTATATTGGTCCTTTTAAAATACTGGATCATGTTGGGAAGGTAGCTTACCGATTGGTGGTTCCACCGAATCTCTCTCAAGTTCATGATATGTTCCATGTATCTCTCATGAGAAAGTACATACCCGATCCTTCACATGTACTCAGCTCAGAAGTTGTACCGTTGGAGCAAGATCTTTCTTATGAAGAACAGCCGATAGAGATTCTGGATCGTAGCGAAAAAGTCCTACGGAACAAAACCACTCGCTTGGTAAAAGTTTTATGGAGGAACCACCAATTAGAAGAAGCTACATGGGATCTTGAGGATATGATGAGGGAGAGGTATCCTCATTTTTTTTTACAAAGTGACGAATTTTGAGGGTGAAATTCATTTTAAAAGGGGTAGAATGTAACACCCGAGATTTTTATGAGAAATATTTTATTTTTATGTTATATACATCATCAAAGTAATCTTTCACTATACACACAACACTAGCTTGGCTTGCTTTAAAGGCAATCACAGCCTTCCTCGATAGCTTGCGTTGTACGCAATACCGAGTTTCACTAAACAACGATATGCTATTAAAATATTATTAAAACTAACCATTATGAATAGTAATACCCACGTTTTGAAATTGTATAAATTTCATCTTTCAAAATGGATTTCATTTTTGGATTCAGAATATTGAAATTATCCTAGGGTGATTTTTTGGTATTTTTCTGAAATCTTTCAATTTTTGATGAATAGTGAAAACACTAGGTTACTATTTAAAAACCGAATTTTTATTTAAATAATTATTTATTCTATTTAAATTTTTTTTAGGTAAAAATTGGTACATAATACCTATATAAGTTAAAAGTAATTCATTGGAGTCATTTTATAATAATGTTAGATATATAAAAAGTTTATTGAACTTTTAACCGTCTTTTACCCACCTCCTAGGAGAGTTTGAAAATTTACATAAAACATAATTTTACCGCTTCTGTGAGTGGAATTTAGAAAATCCGAGAGACACGGTTAACATAAAGGAGTAAAATGTTGTTCAATAAGATTAAAATAATTTTTGGTGAATAGTAACTTTTTAATTTTATTTACGACAGTTAAAAGTAAATAGGGTAATTAAGGGTAAAAATGATATTATTATTACCCTAACACATGTCCTAATTATATTTTATATGTATAATTAGACCAAAAACAACCTTAGGAATAAAATATTACCCTTTATGTCCACTTGGATTAGATTAGGAAATTTAATATTATTTTATTTAAAGAAGAGTTAAAATAGTTAAAATCAAAGTTTAATAACTAAAACATTTTTAATATAGGGTTATAAATAAGATAAATTAGAATATAAATAATCATTAGAAATCTAAAACGATTTCCTAAATAATGGTATTTTATTTATAATTTTTAGACTTTAAATAATTTAATTTATTTATGACACAATGATGATGCAGTAATTACCTTATTAAGGAAATATTAACATAATTGATATTATAAATACCCAACTAAATTTAATTTGATACTTTTTAAGAACTAAACTAATTTTATAGGTTAATATGACATATTAGTATTTATTTAATTAACTTTTTTTGAATTAATAATGTTGTTATGATTTTCACAAAAATCAATTACCAAATAGTGTCAAAATTGATATAAAATAGTTTTTAAAACAAATATTTTATTATTAATTGTTATTTTATTCCTAAAAATATAAGGTTCGTCCAAATGAATTAAATAAGGTTATATATATTAAAACTTAACAAATTGGGGTTAGTATGGCTTGTTATAGTAAGGTTATTAACCATATAATGTATGAAAACAAGAAGACACGGTAAAAGTTAAATTATTTAACTTAGAGTTAAATCTAAATGATAAGGTTAAAATAGTAACCTAAACTTGTCTAAAATCTATTTTTTGAGAGTATATAGACCCATCCCCACCTTAGCTTCGAAATAAATCAATTTGGAGCTATGAAAAACCGAATATGACTTTATTATAAAATAATATTTTATGTTTTTCCTAAGCTGACCCTCTCCTCCCTTAAAAAAGGGCACCTCCTCCCACTACTCCTCACACCACTTTGAGCCTTCAAGCTCGTCCAAAACCTGACATTTTCTCTTCTCAACTTCCCTAGAAACATCTTAAAGGTCCTGGTATTCTTCAAATACCATATTTAGTCCCCTAAGAATATGTTAAGAAGAGGCGCTTCAAAGAAGAGGTAATATCCGTTACCGATTCTTTCAACTTTATTTCTTCTTCTACTTCTTATTATTTAGTTGTTTCATTATGAAGTAATAACATCAGTATCACTAATATACTGATATGTTATTATAAATGTGAAACAACCCTATTTAACATTCTATCCATCCTATGGAAAACGATATCACCACGCGTGCGTACGTACGGAATACCGTCTCCATGCCGTGGTGTAATCTGTTTTCCACCACCACCTTACTTGGATGGGTATAATGGTGTAAATAATAACAATATATGATTATTTTAAAGTTATATTTATTCTGAAATAGTATACATACACTCCAATACAATTCCACGATCATGGGAACGATATGATCGCTCGTGCGTACGTACGACCTACCATCTCCAGGATGTGATGCGACTCATTCTACATGGTCTTCATTGCATAATGATTATATAAATGAATTGAATGAATAAATATGATATATATTACATGAATAATATTATGGAAATGAGTTATCTATAACCTAAAAAGAAGAAGAATAATTTATTCGACAAAACACGCATAAGAACAAAAAGTAATAAACACCAGAATAATAAGTAGCAATGAAGTATTACTAATAAGAAGCTAATAATATGACCATATAAGATATCATAACAATGATTATGATTCTGGAATAAGTCAATGACATTATTTAAATCATTATATAGAAGGTTCGGACACGTACGAAGCAAATCAGACCTAAGGTAAGGGAAAATCTCAAAATCTCAATTTTTATCTGAGATTGTTTATACTTTGGTATTTACTGGGTTATAGTTATCATCCACATCCATGTTTCCTCAATATTTAATAATATTTCTATCCTCATACAATTATTTGAATCCAATTTTACCCTTCGGTGAGTTTTTAGTAAAAGATATGAAAGGAATCTTTTTTCGTTTTTAGTACGAGGTACTTTTTTGAATTTTCAGGACAAAGTACGAGAAGAATGTTTTTCTTTAACTTATACGGCCTGAATGGATTTTTAGAAAATTATTTCCATGAAGCTTCCTTTACAAGTTTTCAAGATTATTTTTAATCAACTTATTTTAGTTTAAAATTGTATGACATATTAAGAATGGAAAATTTTTTCGAAGTAGAAAAGATATTTTCCTCAAGAATGAAGTTCAAGTGTTTTATCAAAATTATTTTCCATCTAAGATAATATAGAGGTCTATTTCTATCCCTATTTTTAGATTGATTTGATTATGTTATCATGGATTTATTTTTATGATGTCCTTTTATCTTATATGTATTATGTTATGATGACATGATGTTTAAGAATTCCATTTTTATTACATGGGTTATGCTATAATGTATGATTTATGATCTTGTGGCACACATAAGAATGGTATCATTATGAGATGGGTGGGACCTATATCTCCCTCCAATGCATTGGGTAAAGATTTATATCTCATGAGATAGACATGGCTGGAACGACAGGTTAATCCGATTCAGTGAAACAGGACTGAAACGAGGAGTGAACTCGGTTCAGAAATGGACTTTGTCTGCTATGATAGTCTTGGAAATGAGTCTTGACTACTAAGAAATGATTCTCTATGATTACGTGTGTATTTCACAAAGTTTCATTTTTTATGTTAGGATTATTGGGATTTCATTTCACTACTATGATTTATCACATGTTATGATATTATGTTCTCTTTTGCAGGTTAAGATTTTCAAAATGCTATGTTCTTATAAATATGATATTTCTTTTGTTTACCCTTACTGAGAATTTGAGCTAACCCTTTTGTATGTTTTCTTTTCCCAGGTCAGGAAGAATGTTATTAAGTAGGATATGCCAAAAGGGACTCTAGATATTATGAAATAAACGATAGACAATGTAGATGCTTTTTGAACCAGTTGTTTATGTTTCCCAGTTTCTAAAGACACTATACCTATACGGCCCTACCATGGTTTTGTTATATGTTTTAATAAGTATGCTTCAATTCTGAAGTAATAAAAATGTATGTAATGTATGGTTCGTTATACTATGCAAGAAATTCCATACTCATTGGTGTATGAGACCAAGGAAATGTTACCTATAGAGGTCCATCTTCCTTCACTCCAAATATCCATTTGCAGAAAACTCTCAACTGATGAAGAATCTCAAAAGTATAAGGATGAGTTAGAACGACCAGATGAGAAGAGTTCGTGCACACTATACAACCTTGATGTCCACTAGAATCAGATTTCACAAGCCTTCAATAATAAGGTTTTCCTTCATTCATTCATACACAGAGAATTGGTGGTCCCTATGAGAACCCTAATGATACCAAGAAAGAATCCCCCACAACTAGAGCTCAAGTGGGAAGGATCATACATCTTACCTAAGGTCTACCATAATGGATCCTAAACAATGGCCACAATGGATGGGGAGCATGTCACACCACCTACCAATGCAATATTTTTCAATAAATAATCTTCATAACTGTATAAAGGGCATACACATCAATGTAAGTCCCATAATGCATCCTAATAACATGAAGTTAAAATGTACAAGTTTGTCCTAGAATCAAGACATTAAACTGTGCGTCATTCTTCATACTGACCACATGACATTCAACTATATGGATTCTGCCCTTGACGCATGATGCTAAAATATATAAGTTTCATAAGAATTAACTATATATTGATTCATGTCATCATAGGATACCTAGTGATGGACAAACCACTATTTTTGGTTCCAGCTCTAGGATTGTTTTCCATTAACATTAGGTGATCTAGTTCCCTTACTACATGACATTAAACTGCACAAACCCAAAACTCCCCCCATCATGACGGGTGTCCCAATTTCCTCACCGCACAAAATAAAACTACCTAGATGCATGATATTTGTCCCCATTCATGTCGAGTCACCTACAAGATTACCACATGACATTAAACAACATGGTTATTCTAGAACTGCATACAGATTGATTCACATTTAATGAGATACACAGGGTTGCCTCAATCTTGTATCTTGGTATAGCCACCACATGATGCACAATACCCATGTCCTATAAAGGGACCTTGCCATTTCTTGTCTTCCACATCAAGCATGGAACACATGGGATTAATAATTACAATAATGTATTCCCTGCACGATCAAGGTGTATTATCCTTGACAGGCTTTAGTCCTTATGAAAAGATGTTAAACTACATATCTTTCTAGAAATACACGTGGTTTGATTATAATTTTCATGAGATATTTAGTGATGAATATAATTCCATCCTTGTGTCCAACCACAACATATCCTTTTATTCATTCCAGTTTTCCTTCATCCCCACTGCATGAAGTTAAACTGCATGGATGTTTCTGAACTACGTGTGGTTTGATTCTCATTATCATGAGATATGCAGTGATGCACATAATTTGACCCTGGTCCCAAAAACAATGTCCCCATAAATTCACAAATTCTTGCCTCCAACCTCACCACATGATGTTAAAATTCATGGAACATCAAGAACTATGTGTATCTTTATTTCTATCATCACATGATATGTAGTGAAACTTGGATCTCTAATTCTAGGCCCAACTGCAACCATAAATAGAAATAATTCCCACCTCCTCATATAGTTTATACCTACATGGAGTATTTACCATTCCAAAAATAAACGTGTCTTGATTATCATTATCATGAGATATGTAGTGAAACCCAGTCTCCATCATTGGGCCAACCACAACATTACCACTTTTCACGTCGGTTTTCATCAGTCCTCACCACAATATTCTAAACTGCTTGAATTTCCCAAACATTGTGTAGCTTGATCCTTATCCTCATGAGACATGTAGTGACACCCAAGACTACATCTTTGGGACCATCTGAAACATTCTAGAACATTCACATAGGTTCCCACATCTATACCACATGATGTTAAACTGCATGAAAGTGCATCCTTACCGAATGATGTTAAACTGCTTGGAAGTGTGTCCTTACCACCTAAAATTAAATTTCATGGAAGTAAATCCTTACCACATGATGTTAAACTACATGGAAATATGTACTTACTACATGACAATAATCTATATGACATATATTCTTACCGCATGACGATAAAATTCATGAAAAAACAACCCCACTACATGAAAATAAACCGTGCAGACCACCTCCCATTTTTCATCTTTCACCAAATGTCTATGAGATACATAACACAGTAAACCAGAGTATGGGGTACTTCCACTATCTTTAAAGAGCACCTCAAATATATAACAGAATTCATGATTCATGCATCTTCGTTCGCTATAATATTCCATGGAATTTGGAAAGGGTATCTGGATTCAGGGACCATTTTCTTGACTATGCATACATGTCCATGGATCATGCATATGTGCCTATAGCCATCAACAAAAGGCATTACTCTATAAAAGGACATTCCAATTCACATGAGCCTAGACATCATCGTGATAGCACTCAAAAACTCAACATGTCTGAACCACTCACTGTATGACCATACCACATCATCACTCACGACCTAAGAAGATCAAGCCATAATTTACAACATCTCCATCACATTCTTGAGAAGATGTTAGAGTACTCTTAACACTAGACATCCCAATTAAGATCTTGTGCATCATCCTCTAAATTAGGTCTGTGTTAGTCATGACCATAAACTGGCTACCTTTTTTTCAAATTTTTATTACTTTAAACTCTATAACATAATGGTACAAATCACTAGATCCTATATACATGGTGTGAAGGTAACTGTGCAGCTGACTTCATGTCCCCCAAGGATACCTAGGAATCCCTTATTTCAGTTCTCTGTAATCATTGATCACTCCCACTGGGTAGAGTGGATGTGGTTATGGGGGATTACCTTGGTCTCCACTTCTACAGACCCCCATGATTTTTATTAGATTATTTTCTTTAAAATAAAAAAGTATTCATTTAGTAGAAAACTACTAAAGAAAGAGACATAAGACTCGTCAGGTCAAAAAGACACAAAGGGTCATCAGAGAAAAAGTCATCTCTTCACCCAATAAAATCATCATCCTCACAGTTTAATAAAAACCAATAGGGCACAAAAATAAAGGGAATAAAGATCATAGGGTTTAAATTGTAGCCCTAGTAAAATCCAAGCTATGATCATGGGACCCACTGGTTCGAGAAAAGTTTTGATCTATTTTTTTCACATCTACTTACAATGAAAATATATTTTCTGGGTTGTGAAACAAATTTTAGGGTACTCCAACCAACCTTGTATTATACACTCTTTATAGATCACACATCATGAGTTGGGGTATATGAAATAATCAAAACCTTCCATGGAACTTGGAAAGTATATTCAGATTCAAGGATCCTTCTATTGACTATGCATACATGCCCATGGATCTCGAATATGTGCCTATGGACATCAGTAAAATACATCACTATGAAAAAGAATATTTTAATTCTTGTGATCCTTGACACCACCTCGGCTACACTAAACACCTCAGTGTATCTAAACCACTCCTAGTATGACTATCCCTTGTCTTTCTTCTAGCTCAAATGATCCGGATCATGGCTTATATCCCCACACCAAACTATCCATGTGGATTAGATATCCTTGATGTTAAATCACCATGTTTTGTACCCTTTATCTAGAGGGGACTATGAAATTTAATTCTCTAACCTTTTATGGCCTACACTTTATGATTTGAAACCACATGTTGTAGGGATCAAGCTTCTTGTTAAGAGATGACTTCCCTAGGGTGCCAGAACCCTTCCTACATAGATTTCTTCCCATACCCATATTCATCATCTAGATGTTTGAGCCTTCTAAAATATTTCATATTCCTCATTAATTAGTGGATATAATATTTTTATTTTAATTCTTAAATCACATAAGATCAATAACCCTCAAACTAGAGGAATTTTCTCTTTGTTAGAATGGAGCTTCAATCCTTGTGAGTAATAACAACACCATGGTGGCACCTGGAATTCCAGAATGTCAGGGGACATACCTAATATGTTTTCACCATATCTTGTTAATGGACACAAACTTTTAGGTTATTATTTACATCATCCATAATATAACTATCTCGGAAGGCCTAGTATCCCTAGTATTTTATCCTCCATCAAATTACTTACAAAAAAAGTACATAGCCCTTGGAAAAGATACCCTACTTCTAGGATCCTTTTCATTACTATGAATACATGCCTATGGATCATGTATATGAACCTATGGTCATCAAACAAATGCATTTCTTTGAAAAAAGGGCATTCTGATCCTCATGTGCCTTTGCCACACCACTGTAGAACCTAGCACCTCAGAGTGTTTTAGTTTATTCCTAGAATGTCTACATCATATCCCATGATCATATAGATGTTCTGAGATAAAATAACATAAAATAAAGCAATAGAATGTCCGAGCTAAATGGACCTAAAATAATGAACAAGAATTTCCAAGCTAAAAGAACCTAAACTAAAGCAATAAAAGGTCCACGCTAAAATACCCTAAACTAAAGAAATAGAAGTTCTGAGATAAATTTCCCTAAACTAAATCAGTTTGAGGTTTGAGAAAAAACACCCTAAACTAAAGAAACATAATGTCTGAGTTAGAAGACCTTAAAATAAAGCTATAGAAGGTATGACCTAAAATAACCTAAACTAAAGAAACACAAGGTCTGAGTTAAGAGACCCTAAACTTAAGCAATAAAAGGTTCGAGCTAAAAGACCCTAAAATAAATAAACATAAGGTCTTAAGATAAAATATGATAAACTAAATAAACATAATTTATGAGATAAAATAACCTAAAATAAATAAAAATAGAAATTCATTTGTAGGATCTTATACGACTCACCATATAGACTTAGAAACATCAAGCTATACTCATTATGCCTATCAGATTTGGGAAATAATAGAGAACTCATTCTTCAGGATACATCTTTTACCCATTAATCCCTCCATAGAATAGATGATCTCAAGATAGATGGAACAGATTTACAATAAAAAATATTATTCAGGTTGGAATTCATGTGAATCTCTCAAGAAGGACATATTAGAATTTCAACATTCAATTACAAGAATTCAAGTTTATTTAAAGATATTAAATTAATGGTTATTGTTAGAGATTCTCATAGTATCAGTGTAAAAAATATCATGCACATCATGAATGAATGAAATCTAGATGAAAACATATAAATTTCACCAGATCTATTGACTAATAGTGTATAGAAGGAAGAATCCATCATCATTTAGATATATAGAAAAGTGTTTTATATTTACATTAGAATCAGATTTTTTTTCATTCTAAATGAACCCAATTCTAAGGAGGGAAATTTGTTGATGTACTCCAAATTAACATAGAAAAAATAAAAAAAGGACAAACACCAGAAAACATGTATTATTTTACCCATAAAAGTAATGGAAGTGGAGGATGGATGAGACCTATAGATTACATGACTATCTGAGGGACTCACAATCATGTGAACATTTTAGGGTCATGAAAAATATCCAAAACATGGCCCATAACCCATGACACGTCATGAGAAGCCCCCTTAGACAAAACTTCTTTCTCATGTATGGAATCACAAGACAACTAATGGCTGTAGGGTGATAGCCAAAAAAATTCCAGATAAACCACATGAAATCCTTTGAAAATAAGGAGGTATGCTATAAAAATAGAAAAACCCATAGTGGTTATGGATGTCACGCTCCATATCATCTTTAGGAAGAATAAAAAACCTTTATGATATCCAAGTGATATCGTATAACTCTCCAAACTTTTTAAAATGAAACAATGGAGATAAAGGGGAAGATCTGAGAGGTATTCGTAGTCACTGAAGGACATGTGACATGTTCTCGACAATCTGTAGGACACCACTTGTCCCTAAAGAAATTTATAACAAGCCTTGAGAAAGACCATAAACTTGTCAAATTTTCTATGTGTAAGTCCTTGGGTGTGTCCAAACAACTCCTTAGTGCTCTAAGGGAATAAGGATAGACATGTTAACTACATGATTTCACATTCTCCATATGACCCATATTGGTCATGTGAGACATCACTAAAAAATATTGTAAAATTCCTAGACAGTTCTCGTGAAAACTTGCATAATCCCTAACCTTTGTGAAATAAAAGAAAGGGGTTAAAAAGGGAGAAGAAGAGAGGTGTTCATAGTCACTTAAAGGCATGAACCATGCCCAACACACCCACTTCATGGTCCCACAATATCCCTAGACAAACCATACTTGTCTCACAAGACCCCAAGACAAGTCACCCAAGGTCTCGTGAGTGTCTTAGAATAGGAACTTAAATATTGTGAAGGCCCTCAAACATGTCAGACAATGGCATGGAAGTCCTTTGATACATCCGCATGATAAAAAAATTCCCCATTAATTGGTTATAAACAAATAAAGGAAGCGTTTATGTAATATACTAACAATCGTTGAAAATTAGGTGACACACTCGGAGTTGTCCATGATAGAGACTCGTTAAGACAAGTGGCACTATACCCCTTCACTAAATCCAGTATGGAATCATGCTTGATATGAATTAAAAAGTACTAAACAAAAGGGGTGGAAATAACTATAAATCCTCTAATCCAACATGAATAAAGGGTTGGAATCTGACCACTATTATGAACACTAGATTCCCAAAATCCAAAGGATTCAAATATCAAATTCTTTAGACTTCTCAGAGTGAGAGATCATATGACTGGCTAGAATTCCTTCAGTTAATATACTGATGGGAAGCCAGGATAGTCATGATCTAGGCATAAAGTATTTCACATGATCATTCATAGATCATGCGAAGGATCTCTAGTAGGTTATGTGAAGAACATTCCTAAATCCCACAAGATCATACAAGACTCAAGAAGAACTGACACTGAAAAAACCCATGGTTTTTACAATGAAAGGGTTACAACCATGATGAAAGGTTGAAGGATTAGGAAAAGGACATGCTCTCTGATCCTCACTCGCTTCAGGTAAGTTATCTAAATATAGGTGACAACACAAAGGAATGTCACCTAGATCTTGTGACACTCCTTCAACATACCATTTGGGACATGTAGAATATTCCATGAATGTTAGATCATGTCACAATGTTCTCCTGCGACCACCAATATAATTATATGAACCCTATAGGTCTATCACCTAGGACTTGCGACATTGTTTAGACACATCACCTGACTCATATAACAATATTTTCTCATGTCAGACGAGTCTTGTGAAAGCGTCTGGACCAGATAACCATGCTCTAATGACACCATCTGGGAACTATAGATGAGTCTAACGATGACCTCTAGACATTTTCGCCAAGTCTCACAATGTCTCCTAGAGGTTTCATCCAAGATAAAAGACACCCATCAGACTATTCCTCACTAACACTCATGAAACCCTCCATATGTGTTAAGCCAGGTCAGGTGATGACTCCAAGGACATTCCAACTGGATTATGCGACACCCTTCAAACAAGGAAACAATGTCAATAGGGCATCCCATGAATTGATAATATTATATTTCCTTAGTGTGTAAGCCATGAATATAGGGAAACGTTAGCGTGTAAGCCCTAAAATAAAGGGAACTATGACAACTCTGATTCCTACCATACTCAGGATATGTTGGCCAACTCTCCTCAATGTTCGAGATCCATATCGATCATCCAGGTAAATCCTAGCATCTAAGTCCCTTATTCAATGAAATTATATTGATTAGTTTCTATACCTTGTTTCCCACAACGGGAATGGATCATACGGGAATAGAAAATTTCAATAGTAATAACATCTGCATTGTGAATCTCCATAATGGATTTAAACAACCTCAGTGTGTAAGCCCCAATATAAAACTAAACTACGATGACTTTGATTTCTTCAATAACTAGGATAAATAGATGCATTCTTATGTCCTGATATGAAATAAACTTCTCTTTTATTGTAATTATTTTAAGGAATCTGACCTCTCAACCAACATGAATCAATTATTCTTAGTATATGACCACCTTATCTCTTCCATCAACGGAATAAGACACCCACCAAGCTATGATGACGCTGATTCCTTCCAAAACCAGGATATATAAGAGGTATCTCAGAGACTTGAGTTCCATAATAAATCATTTCAATATAGTACCAGCGTATATGTTATGCATCCTAAGTAATGAAATGATGGGTTTTCATCTCTTGTTTCTCATGTCAGTCATAGCTCACATGAGCTTAAGGATTCGTGATAATCCTATCATCTTCACTATGAGTCTCTATAATGACTTGGGAAACCCCAATACTTGATAACTATGAATAAATTGATTCTCTATATACATGGGATACATAAGACAGTCCTTTAATGTTCCAGATCAAATATTTGGTATCTTAGTACCTGAAAATATGTACTCTTCGCAAGACATTAAACTGCACGGGACTAATGAATTACGTGTGTTTTGATTTCTTCAATAACCAGGATATGTAGGGTGCCTAATAATGGCTCAATACCATACTTGGAGTTTTAAATACCTTTTTAAATGGAAGAATATTCCAAAGCACCTAGTTATATGGATTTGGGATATAATCAACCGACTGTTATTGGAAAATGACAAAGAACCTCAGATTCATAAAGACTCATTCACTAAGGAGATCCCATTCCTTTTCAAATGAAAGATAATTAACCTATAGTCATTTTATTAGGGTAACCAGACCTATATTAGGATTAGGAAGATATTCACGAACATATCTTAAATCTATAATAGAGTGATGAAGCATTTTTGTGTGCGCTCTCAAAAATATTTATACTAAGTGCATCACAGTAGCTGACCTAGGTCGATCTCTTGAGGAGCCTTTTGCGGTCAATCCCTCACTAATTATAATTCAATATGTATTTATATATATAAAATAAAATGTCCAGAAATAGATATTTGAAAATTGAGAATGAAATACTAAAATAAAATATGCAGATGCAATGCAAACACAATGAATGCAAACAGAATGATGTTAGACAAAAAGAAGATCCTCCCAGGAGATTATCCAAAGTGAACCTTCATTGTCTCTTTAATAGTTTCAAATATAATTAATGAAAATGCTATATAATATGCATGAACATCACATTATTCCTATGGTTATGAATATACAATACACTCAACGATTGCTGAGGTATCGTACATCCACCTCCTCGATCGAGGGAGAATGTGACAAAAGTGAAAGCTAAGCCTCGGGTGGAAAGTGGAGACACAAAGGAACCTTACCCACTAAGACCCCTCTTAGACTAAATATAAGTAAATAAGAAAAAATAAAACATTAATGATAAAATAATTGGGTTCATAAATGGATTGCTCCCCTGGGAAATTCCTCAGGTTAGCTACTCATTATCATGAGCATAAGAGTTTATAGTGGAAAGAAAACTGGGGAGGAAAACTAAAGAGAGAATGAAATGGAGAGAAATAAGAACAATTGAATTAAAATATGAAATGAAATTAAAGAATTAAAATAAAATAAAATATAAACTAAACTACATAAAATGGGAAACAAAGGCTACCCTAAGTTTCCAACCCCTTGAAATGAAAAGGAAACACTCTTTTATAGGGAGATGTGATGACATTTTGGCTCCAAAATATGTCCACTGGATGTATGCGCGTATATGGCCGCATTAATGACCTAATTTGAGAATTGATCCTTCTTGAAAGTTGTTCCTTTACTTCTCTTACATTGACCCAAAAAATATAAGCTTTATTGTACGAGTATAGATATAGATTTGGTCGGTTTACACATGGAATTTATTCTGGACAGGCTGACTGTTCATATTCCAATACACCAAGTTCAAACGCATTAATGGCCCTGAAAATGAAAGCTCCAGACGTGGAAATCTTAATGAAACATGTTAATACGGATATATTACAGCTCCATGTAAAACTTCAGATCCATTGTGTTAGATATTTATGAGATATGGGCCCAGAAATAAAATTATGCAGTTCTCTGCACAGTTTTTGAGGCCTGGTTTGTGAGCTAGATTTGAGATTTCAAATGATTGATTGATCTTTGGGTACAGAAGGATAAAGTTAATCTCATCGAACATAGAAACCTATAAAAGAACAATTTTGAAATTTTAATCAGTTTAGAAAATGTTATGGCTGAAACATTAAAATAAATTAAAACTGTTTAAATCCAAAATAAGCCATTTTTTAAATTAAGTTCAAAAATGCTCCTAAAACATAAAATGAGACAATTTACCTTTAAATAACTCATTGGTGGGATTAAAAAATTTGAAATTCAGAATAAAATAATTGAATTTTTTTTATCAATTCCACCACACTTAAACATAGCACTCTTGGGAAATCATCATATACCAAGGTTAAAACAAACTTCTCAAAGCATAAATGACAACACAAATCAATTATCATATCAGAGAAAATATAATGCCTCCTACATGGATAAAAATTTCAGAAAACTCCTCAAAATTCATATGAATTCATTAAATCTCATGTTAATACTCATACACATGTCGTACCTACCTCCTCGGAAAAATATTTCTCTCTTCACTCAAGGATATTTAATGTAGAGTTTTTCTCATTCTTAAGAACATGTGTGATTTCCATAGGATTGATATCATCCTAGTATCACCTATTCACAGAGTCAAAAATGTATCAATCATGAGGGCTTTGTCATGGGTTGTTCTGAGGATAATGGTTGGTAGGTTTAATGTGTAAAAACATCTGTGGCAGAATGAGAAGGGTTAAGCTCTAATGTGAAGTAAATGCATGAAAACAGTTTTGCTCAAGAATGGTGTGCTCCTTAACCAGCTCAAAAATTAATCACCTCAAAACACCTATTATTTTTGGTAAGTTCACACTTATAATTTAAGCATCAATGATTTTCATCCCCCTTTTCCCCATTTGTAGCATTGTTTCAGCTTGAATTCAGATCTGGATTTCTCTTCAGAATCATGTTTTGGAGGAAAAGAGAGGTATCTTTTGATCATAAAATATTGGTGAACAACCAGACCATCTTTTTAATGATATTTTGGGCCACCCATACATCTTCCGATCATGAAATTTCCCCCCCCAAGCAGAAATAAATATGGAAACACTTTCAATTCAGCTCAAACAGATTCTTCAAGAAAGCAAAACAAAGCCTATATTCTACCTCCCCCACACTTGAGTTAAATAATTATCATGCATTTAACTTCTAGAGTACGCTGGAAAGGGATAAATGGATTGTAATGTGGATTCCTAACAAGGTATTTCATGGATACAAGGGGCTTAAAAAAGGTCTGATGAAAAGGTTGGTCGAAATAAGAGTTTGATACAAAAAGGGCTTTCAAAGTAGTGGCTCAATCATATTTAACACATTCTATGAACTCTAACAGCTTTGTAAAAGAGAAAAATAGCAATTTCTAGATCAAAAAAAAATGTCTCAAGACTCTTAAGAAAAATAAAAATGTAATAATATGTCAATTAGGTTTAGAAACCTCTCGAGTTGGGAAAGATTTTCAATTTGGACAGTAATAGTGCACATGAGTTTCACAATCAATCAAAATTCATCAAATGAAAAGATCATAAATCAGGTTACAAAATCCATTTAGAAATAATTTAAATCCACAAAAATTAAAATCAAAAAATTTCCCAAAAATACCACGATGGTTTCAATTTTTCCAAGTATTAGATTCAGCTCAAGATCCTTAAAAACACACCAAAAAAATGAAAAATCAAAATAGAAGCACACTCAGAATTCTTAAAACAGGTTGAAATACCTCCCCAACACTTATTACATTAACTACCCTCATTTTAGATCAAATAAGATCAAAAAAAATTTCACACATAATTTATATTGGGCAACAAATAAAATAATGAAAAGGAAAGACACAACCAGATTTATATTTCAGTGGCAGCCTTGAGTTGAGCTCCTAGCTACTACCACTTTAAAACTACAAGAAAGAAATGAAAATACATAATAAAAAATAAATAAAAAGAAATTTGAAGGTATTAAAAAGGGAAAATTCTTGGTTTGACCCCCCAAGCTGGTGCTAGGGTTTTACTGCCCCTAGTCAGGCAGTTGTAGTAGATTATCCCCAATCAGAAGGTGGATGTGGTTTCTTTGAGATTAACCACCACATGTGACTTTTTCTAGTGTCCATCAGTAGACACCAAGAATAGAGAACCCAAAAGAATATAATAATGTTACCAACCACCAAGAAACAAGAAAGATTTAATTTTAAATCTAGAGTGGGAGGGAATAGAATATAGGGGTGCTCCTTGTGAACTTTTGTGGTGTCCTCCTCCATATGGTTTGCAAGTTGTTGTAGAGGAGGAAATCGCACCAATACCAGCTTCTCCTGTACTTATTCCTCAGTCACAACCACTTGGGTGGAGTCTGATTTAACATCCATGGTCTACTCTATTTGTACTGTATCAGAAATTTTAGGAAAGGATAAGTCAGAAAACAATTCAGTTTGAATAAGATTAAAACAAGATGAATCAATTAAAAAATTTTCCCTTTAAATTAAGTCAGCATAGAAATTGATCTCTTTAGAGAAGACCATTGAAAATTACATCTTAGCAGGTGAATCTTCTTCATCATCTTACAAAGTAAGAGATATGTCAAAAGGTACTGATTGTTCAATATCAATCATGGGAAGATCAAGTTTCAGGTTATCTTCAACAAAGTGATTCCAAGATTCTTTCAAAAAATGTTTATCTCCCATAAGTGCATCAGCAGGAATGTGTAAATTAGGGACATCCTCAAGTAATTCTTGAGTACGAGATGATATTATTAACTCCTTTTGTAGATCTTTACCACCCTCCTCAGGTTCTTGGACATAAAAAATGATTGGTGAAATCTCATCCACCACTTGTTCTGGATCAGGTTCAGGTTTGGGTTACTCTTGACAAGCATGTACGTATTCAACAATCAACTCTATTTGGCTCTCCAATTTTTCCACTAAATTACTAATACTTATATATTTACCACAAATATCATCTAAAAATTCTTCTGGTACCTAAGATTCATCAGTCCATTCATAAAAATTTTAATTGAAAGCCATCATGAACAAAAATATTTTTTAAGTGTTTTTGAAATTTATTATTATTTTTGTTTATTTTAAATTAAAGGAAGAAAAATAATTTAAAATAAGTGAATAAAAATATTGAGTGAAGACCGATTGTCTCCCCATGAATGGCACCAATTTGATGAAGCGTTGTCATGTGCACTCTCAAAAATATTTATACTAAGTGCAACACAGTAGCTGACCTAGGTCGATCTCTTGAGGAGCCTTTTGCGGTCAATCCCTCACTAATTATAATTAAATATGTATATATATATATATGAAATAAAATGATCAGAAATAGATATTTGAAAAATGAGAATGAAATAATAAAATTAAATATGTAGATGCAATGCAAACACAATGAATGCAAACAGAATGATGTTAGACAGAAAGGAGATCCTCCCCAGAGATTATCTAGAGTGAACCTTCATTGCCTCTTTGATAGTTTGAAATATACATAAGGAGCACGCTCCATCATATTAATGAAAATCCCCTTATTCCTATGGTTATGAATATATAGTACACTCAATGATCGCCGAGGTACCCTACATCCACCTCCTCAATTGAGGGAGAATGTGACATAAGTGAAAGCTAAGCCTCAGGTGGAAAGTGGAGACACAATGGCGCCTTGCCCACTAATATCCCCATTATCCTAACTCTAAGTAAATAAGAAACAATAAAACATTAATGATAAAAGACTTGGGTTCATCACTGGATTACTCCCCTGGGAAATTCCTCAGGTTAGCTACTCATTATCATGAGTATAAGAGTTCACAGTGGAAAGAAAACTGGGGAGGAAAACTAAAGAGAGAATGAAATAGCGAGAAAGAAGAAAACTTGAAATAAAATATGAAATGAAATTACAGAATAAAGATAAAATAAAATAAAAACTAAACTACATAAAATTGACAACAAAGTCTACCTCTAAGTTTCCAACCCTTTGAAATGAAAAGGAAACACTCTTTTATTGGGAGAGGGGATGAAATTTTGGCTCAAAAATATTTCCACTGGATGTAAGCGTGTTGATGGACTCATTAATGACATAAAATGAGAATTGATCCTTATTAAAAGTTGTTCCATTACTTCTCCTATGTCTACCCACGAAATTTTATCTTGATTGGACAATTTTAGAGAGAGATATGGTCACTTCACTCAGGAAATTTAATCTGGCCAGGCTGACTATTCATACTCCAATACACCGAGGTCCAACGCATTAATGGCCTTGAAAATGAAAGATCCAGACGCATACATATTAATTAAACTTGTTACTCCTGATTTATTCCATCTTCATGTAAACTTTCAGCTTCAATGGGTCTTCCATTTATGAGATATGGGCCCATAAATAAAATTATGCAGTTCTGTGCACAGTTTTCGAGGCCTGGTTTGTGAACTAGATATAAGCTTCCAAATGATTGCTTGATCTTTGGGTTCAGAAGGATAAAATTAATCTGGTCGAACATAGAAACCTATAAAAGAATAATTTTTCAATTTCGATCAGTTTAGAAAAAGTTATGGCCGAAAAATTAAAATAACTTAAAATTGTTTAAATCGAAAATAAGAAAATTTTCCAATTAAGATCAAAGATGCTCCTAAAACATAAAATGAGACAATTGACTTTTATATAACACATTTGTGGGATTAAAAAAATTGAAATTCAGAATAAAATAATTGAAAATATTTTTTCTA
This sequence comes from Viscum album, assembly GCA_963277665.1. Taxonomy (NCBI): domain Eukaryota; kingdom Viridiplantae; phylum Streptophyta; class Magnoliopsida; order Santalales; family Viscaceae; genus Viscum; species Viscum album. The sequence continues at coordinate 34,025,020 of OY728157.1, read as the reverse complement.
TTAGAGAGTCACGAAGTAGGAAATAATTCCCCCCTAAAAGGGTGTGATAACCCCAACCTCCAACCAGTTGACCAATGCAAGTACCTAGAAGTCGATTGGACTGAAAACCCAGATGACCGATAGCATTTTGAAAGTAGGTCCATACCTAGCAATGAATGAGTCTGAGTTTCTAGGGAAGATGAAACAGATGGCGGGACCAATGCTTACGATTGAGAGAGAGCATAAAATATCCCTCAATCAAACAATCAAAGGGGAACCCATCAAAAATCCACATCGAAACCCAATTAAATAGTATCCTTGGAGAATATGTTTCATTTGGGAATCACTTAGTCAATATCATTGGATACATTATGTTCCAAGAGGTTATAGGATTTATACTACCTAATGAAATATTCACTGATCTCAGTATTTCTTAACTCCATCATAGATTCTCCACCTTTGTTATTAATTTTAATGTGGAAAATACTTTGAAGTATCTCCCAGATCATATTATACTACATCTACATTTTCAAAAGGACATGATGTGTGAAAATACTTCCATTCTTATAGAGATTAAAATGAAATTTCTAGTGATGATCACTAAGCCAAAAGATTATTAAAATACCCTCCCAAGGAGATAAAGACCAAGGGGAAAGAAAGGGAGTACAATTATATATGTTTCACATGTGGAAAGAAGGGCCAAAAGAAGAACAATTATATCCATGAAAATATGAAAAGGAATGTTGGAGGTATTTTATTTATCAAGAGGAATCTACCTATTTTACAAATTGTTTATTATAAACAACATGTGGTGAACACGTATGTATTTAAATACAAGAAAAAAGTATATTTAAAATGATTGACTGAGGGGAGGAATATCTAAAATAATCCAATGATGCTATAGTTATTTTTGTCGTTATTAGGGATCAATACCTTATGTTTCCAAAAATAATAATCATGGTTTAAAAATATTGTTATTATTATCCATATATTACCAAAAAAATAATTTCATTATCTAGAATTTATATAGATGATTTTTTTTATTTTAGGTAAAAATGTTTTTCTTTAATAATGATAACATATGTTGTGGAAATGAATATTGAAATAATAATATTTATTTTTTGGATGAAATGAACCAAGTAATGGAAAGTAATAACAAAAATACCTTAAATTAATATTACCATACCAAATATGGATTCATTGGTTAAGTCATGTAAATGAAAAGAATTTAAAAAATTACAATAAGATAAATTTTTAGATTTTTTTGAGAAAAAATAACAGGATATATTTGAAACATTATTAGAAGTCAAAAATAACAAATCCCTATTTTATGGAAAATGTTAAATGGTCAAATATCTCCATGAATTAGTCTATATATATCTGTTTGTGATATTTAATGTTGAAGAAATGGGTGTGTAATCATACTTAATACATTTTATTTATGATTTTAGAAGACATGGAAAGGTTTACATGATGATATATAAGTCATATTCTCATGAGAGATTTATAGATAAAATTAATGATGTTGAGAACTATATTAGAAGGAGGATTAAGAATAAATTATCACACCATGGTTAGGAATATATTAATCTAGAATTTATTTTCCATTTACGGGGGTTTTGGATTCTATCACTACTCACTCCCCCCTATACTATAAAATTTTAGTATGTTAACCAATGGAGGAATTTCACCCTATTGGATTTGGTGCGATCGATGACATGTCATACGAGTCTTATATTATCATTTTTATGATATACATTATAGAAAAAAACAAAAATATCAATCTAAATTCCAAATAAATTTAAATATGGTATTCCATATCAATAGTTTATATGAAAGAAACTTTTATTATCATACATACATGTGTGGGGGTTGTAAATAAAATTTTAAGACCACTAGAGGAAAAAAATTCTTCTTTTAGGAATAAAATGTAAATTTATAGGATAAATTATGGAAATATGGGGATGTTACCTATATATAATATTTGAAACAAAGTCAATAGTACAAATATATTATATATTAATTGATATAGAGAACATGTCTAAAATGGATTGTGGGAGATAATTAAACTTTAATGATGTTAAGGAAAATTGTGAAAAAGTTTGAGTAGAAAAAATTTATAGAAATCAATAAGGAAGAAGTTTTTCTAGAGAAACTAAGACTGTTTAAAAAAAAGAGTGGTTATAGAACTATATTGGTATAGTTTTCTAGTCATTGATGATGATGAATCATTATTAGATTATAATAATAGTAATGTAGTCTATAAGGAAATAGTAACTGGAATAGAAATTCCCAAGTGGAAAGAAGTTGTGAATTCTGTAATAGATTTCTTGTAACAAAACTATGTCAATATTTTGGTAGAAAATCCAATGGATATAGATACCATAGGTTATAAATTGGTATTTAGGAAGAAACTAGTCAATGAAAAAAAATTTGTACTTATAAGTTGTTAATTATTTCAAAAGGGTTGAAAAAGATTCCTGAAATTGAATTGGATGAAACATTTTCACTGGTTTATGTACTCAAATATATCATAATTCTAATCCCATTATTTCTTTCCATATCAATGGTATTTAAAAAATTGATGTTAAAATAGACATCTATAAATGGAACCATTAGGATGATGTCTATATGACACAACTTAAAGGGTCATTTACTCCATTAGAATCCAAAAAGTTATGAAAATTAAAAATATTCATTTATGGATAGAAGGAAGAATCTAGGTACTGGAAAATATAATTTAGTGAATCCATAATTTTTTTTATAAGTAATTAACTTAATAACTATGTCCATCCACATTTTAGTGAGAGTTTAATAATTTTATTAATAGTTTAGGTCAATGAAATACTACTTATTGAAAACAAACAAGTCTTACAGAATGTTAAAACATGGTTGAATTAATTCTTCTCCTAGAAGGACATATGTTATGCTACATATGTTCTTGGGATCATGATATATAATGGAAAATCCAATATTATACCCAATATTTTTAAATTTATATATATTGGAATGATACTGAAGATATTCAGTATGGAACATTGAAGAGTAAATTGTTGTTTATATCACATGGAATTTATCTTTTCAGTAAAATATTTTTCAAATACATAAGGAATGATAGAGGATGAAATGTATTCAATAAGCATCAGTGGTTTGGTCGGTCATGTATGACATGATATGTAATAGGATGAATTTATCCTATAAACTTTATATTTTAAGCAGATATCAATATGAAATTGATGAATTCCATTTGATTTTATTCAAGAATATCATTAATTATTTGAAGTGTATAAAGAAAATATTTTTATTCTATTGATAAAATAAAGTTCTAGTCATCAAAGAATTTACAGATGCTAGTTTCCAAATCGATCAAGATAATAAAAAATATAATATAGGATACATATTCTATCACAATGGAGGTACTCTAAAATAGAAGTTGTATAAGAAATTTATGGTTTCATATTCTACAGTATAAAATGAATATATTATAGCTTATCAGTTAGAAAAATATTTTTTTGAAATATTAATACCATGATACAGTACATTGAAATAATGTTTCTACAAAAATTATATTGTGATAATACTAAAGTGGTGTCCCTTTCTATGAATCCATGATCACATCAGGAAACAAAGCACATAATTAAGAACTATCCTCTCTTGATGGAAATTTCTCAATGAGATAAAGTTGTACTGAGCATAATATCTGTGGAAGACAATATGGTAGACCCTTTGAATAAAGCCTTGACTTATAAAAACATGGTCATATTTTGAGGTCTAGTGGACCAAAAGTCATATACATATGGATATAGTTCATATGGGAGGTTTTTGTGTTAGTTTTTTGATCCCCGACCCTAGTAGCCCAGAGCTGGTTCCTATTTTATTACATTGGAAAAGATGAAATGGTTTGAATCCAAAAAGACTTGATAATTTAGTATTCTTGGTGAAATATATTAATTATTGAAATTTAAATTACATTTTAAAACATAAAATAAATAAATAATATTCATTGATAATTCCATTATTCCCTATATCATATCCTGACATAATAATTACTAAATATATCCTCATATCCTAGGAAAAATAAAACATAAGAAAAGGGTGATATCAGATGCTTAGTAACAGTAATATTTCACTATAATCTAGTAATAATAAAATAATAATAAATATGGAAAGGTAAATAACTTAAATACCTACCAATTAATCAATAACATGAACTTAGTATGTAAGGAATAAATAATGATCAAATAATTCCATATAAAGAATCATATTTGTAAGAAACCTAACCACATATTTTCAAACCAATCATATAATAACATAGAATATAAATAAATGAACACATAAATATGGAATTCATAATGATGGATATGTAAAATATATAGTCGAGTATTTATTCTATGAAATCTTATACTGTCAAGGATTTGTGTGAAGAATATAATACCACCAAGGATTCATGTCAAGAATAAAATAATTGGTTAATGCCTCAGTAAAAGAATCTTATGAAACCTACTGATGAATTGAGTGGTTATAGATATCTATTTCCATCACATACTAAATACAATTCATTATATATGTGTAAGTGGTGAAATTAAATTTACATTAACAATTGTATTTAAACTAGAATATGAAATGTAAATAAGTTCTCCAAACAATAAACATAATCACAGACCATCCTATGTAAATTGAATTTTATAAAAATAGTTAATCCCTAGAGAAACTGACAATAACCCATATAGAGAATTAATAATTATGATATCATTATAATATATACCCATTTGAGTAAGATAAAAGGGTTTTTTTCATTGATGAATACACTACTGGAAAATGGACCTATCCCCACGGTTTTCCTCAAAACCGTGGGGATAGGTACCCCCTATACCCACGGTTTTGGAAAACCGTGGGTATAGGTCAATTTTCAAGACCTGTACCCACGGTTTTCAAAAACCGTGGGCATAGGGGGGTCTATCCCCACGGTTTTCCAAAACCGTGGGGATAGGTCTTGAAAATTGACCTATACCCACGGTTTTCAAGAACCGTGGGTATAGGGGTACCTATCCCCACGGTTTTGAGGAGAACCGTGGGGATAGGTATAGGATAAAAAACCTATACCCACGGTTTTGAAAAACTGTGGGTATAGGTTTCCCATGTGTGCGCGGGAAAATTGTTTTTCCCGCGGGAAAGATTTTTTTTTGGCGGGAGTCCTATACCTACGGTTCTTCCCTCTATACCCACGGTTTATATAACTATATTTAACTAAATATATATATATATACACATAATTGATAGTAGGGTAGTGGTAGACACGGTACTTTGCAGCGAAGAGGTCGTGGGATCGAAACCCGCCTGCCGCTTTATTTTAGGATCTATACCCACGGTTTTGAAACCGTGGGTAAAAGCCATTGACACCGTGGCAATTGGGAATGTTTTGTTGACACGGTGGCAGAACACCTATACCCACGGTTTTGGACAACTGTGGGTATAGGCTGGGGACCTATACCGACGGCGTTCCAGCCCACGGTTCCCAAAACCGTGGGTATAGCCTATACCCACGGTTTTGGGGGCTATACCCACGGTTTTGAACCATGGGTATAGTCCTTTTTTCCAGTAGTGATATTAATACGAAAAAAATGTAAAAACATTCTTGAGGTAAATATACTTTTAATTTTTATTTTTTTTAAATCCCATTTTTTTAGAAATAGTAATTTTAAAAAATTTATATGAAATGTTAAGTATAAAACTAAAAAGTAAGTGTCAAATAAATGATGATCATGTCTTTAGGTAATTCTGTAGAAGTTTTAAATAAATTTCTTTTTTATGGTAAAATGGTTAGAAAAGTGCCTTGTTCCAAAAGAGATAATAATATTTCATTGAAATATTTTGTAAAAAGAAATGATAAGTAAAATTTATTTTAATAAATAAAAAATTAAATGTTAAAAAATAATTTTTTGAAAACCTTTTTAAAAAACATGGTTAGTTAAGATAACAAATTTCCAACTAAAGAGAAAAATGAAGTTGGATTTTACTAAAGTATTTTTAAAATTATTTTAACTACAAAGGAGTTGGAAAATTTTACAATTAATTGAAAATAGAATGAAAAACCAAAGGATAAGAAAATTTTGTTTTACTTCAATAAGTAAATATCCAATAATTTTACCGAGGGAGACGTCAACATAATCCATCTCAAATAACGATGTGATTGTAAATTAAATTCATACCACATTGGTAATTTTTTTAACGAGAGCCCAAGAAATAAATAACATGAAATGAGTTATTAAATATTACGATGATAAAATAATTCATGATATGTCTTAAAAATTGTATTATATACACCACAGAAAATAAATAAGTGGTGATTTCTTCGTATGTGTCACCGAATCAAAAGTGAAATGACAAACCCTTACATCACACTTCTTTTGTTAAAACATTTTTTAAACTCTTATATAGTGATTTTAAACATTTAATTAACATATTACATAACCATATTAATATTTATATTATCACATATGATCTTTACATGGAATATTACCATCTGTTTCTTAATAATCATTTATTATTTTCATTATATCGGGTCTTAATTGCATTGTTTTTTTAGTATGTTTATACTTTTTATTTTTTTGTTCAACTTAATTAGATTATGATTTGTTGATCTCTAGAATATAAAAAAATAAGTTAAAAATAATATATAATTTTTATATATTTATTTATATTAATTGATAAAATTATGTAATAGGAAATGAAATACCACATTCAAGGAGACGGTAAGTCATATGTATGAAAAAAGGATGTTGTGATTTTCTTGTTCTACTGAAAGAAATAAAATTAAATTCCACACACACAAATATATATTATCAACACAATACCATTTTTATGTCATATTTATCACATATTTTTATTAAACCCATCCATAATACATTCCATATAAATTGTGAAAGAATCCCAATGCTTTGCAAGGTGATAGTCTTCCGTACACACAAGCAATAATATCATATTACCACAAAATGTAAACCATTAATGGATGTGAAATATAGTAATTCTAGAAGTATAATAAAATCAAATATATCATATATATTACATAAAAAATATAAATACATCATTTTTCCAATATTTAACGGCTGTAATGGATAAAAAAACAACATTTGTTGGTGAGGTGGTAGTCTACCATACACATGAATGATGATTTCATAACCCATTTGATAGAAGTTTGTAAAGTTGTATGTCATAACAATAAAATAAAAAAATATTAGTTTATGTAATATACTATGGTTATTATATAAAAATCTTATAATAGGAATTCAATGAGGTGGAGAAGGAAATAAAACAAAAAAAGCTTTCAGAAGAGCATTACCTCTTTTTTTTATCCTCTTTGGTTTTCACTAAAACCATAAAAGGATTTATTTATGACCAAAATAAGGATTTTAGAAAGAGTTGAGGGAATTTTTGGAGTTATTTGGGATGTAATTTTTTTTATCCAAAGTGGTTTAAAGGTGTGATAAAGGGCAAAGATAAGGTGCCCATTTCTATATTGGGGAATGGACAAACATGGTATTTTTGAAAGGTATTGAGTGATCCCATGTCTTTTTCATGTTATGTGGATATAATAATGTACCCATCTCGATTAAAGAAGAAATATGGTACAAATATTTCCAGAAAATGGGTGTTCTACATCTTTCTAGTTCATTTCCCATTATTTTTAATGTTTGGTCTCTTAGTAATCTTATTTTCTCTAAATCATTCAAATCAATTTTAAGTTCTATTAACTGATTTATTTTATATAAAATTAATATTACCTTATTATAAATTATAAATTATTACTATTATAAATATAGAATCCATTTTTTCAATTAATTTCACATAATTAAAAGAAATTAATTTAAAAATAATTATATAAATGGATTGAGAAAGCATGGTTTTAAAGTGATAATATTACAAAATTAACTAAGAGCTTATATGTAAATTCTACATAAAAATTATTCCAATAACCTAAAATGGATTAATATTTTTTATCTAATCAAATTTAACTCTAAAAAATTTTAAAATATAATATAGCTTTATAAATTGTTTATATGAAAAATATGTTTTCAATTAAAAGTTAGTATTTTACACTATTCATAAAAAAGATACTTCTTAGAAAAATTCAAAAAAATCAATGTAAGATAATTTTAGAATTATAATTTTATAAATTAGTTTTAATTTTTTTTTTAAAATATAAATTAGTCAAAAAATGTATTTTAAAAAAGTGCTCCATTAAAGGGTGGAGAAATATCTTTAGATAAATATTTCTTTTTATGCAACAAATTGGATTTGTTCTTACATTATGCCAATAAAATCAATTGGATGAATTTAAAAACATATTATTAATTATATTATATAATAATTTCATTAATATCATTATTTGATCGTAATTAATTTTATTTATCAAGATAAAAAGCCTTTGTTGGAAAAAAATTATAAAAACATTTCAATTATATTCAATTTATTCTTTTCTTCATAATTAGTTTGTAACCAAAAAACTCAACAATATATTTTAATAATTTATATAATTATATTCACAAATATAAAATTAATATCTAGGAGATAATTTTCATTTTAAATAATAATATTAATAGTATTTTGTAATACCTGATCATGCATATAACACAAGCTATCAAAGAAACCCATTGTTGTGTGTAAGGAAAGATAAACTCAGTGATGTGTGCCTTAAAAGACATAAAAATGATAATATTTAAATATTTTATTTAACAAAAAAATCATTATATAATATTGGTGTGGTACATTCTCCCCACCATTAATAAATCATATCCTTGAAATTTAAACTTGACCTTGGAAATAATATGTTTGACATTTGGAAATACCATTGCTGAAAAACCCACATTATATAATGGTTAATAAAAAACCTCTTAATAATAGGTAAAATAAATTACCACTTTCATATTTAATAAATCATAACTAAATGTTTTATTAGTATAACATCATCTCTAAGTGAAAATATAGACATAAAATAGAATAATAAATAACTATAAAGAGTGATTGCGGTCATTTTTCATATGCAAGTGAATGATCAATAAAATGTTAAGGGGTTGAAAACCATAAATATGTGATGATTTAAAAGGCCATCTAATTCAGCAGTTATGAAGTTAATAGGATAATTTTTATATTTGAAATTATTTTTCATAAATTTGAATAATTATTTTACTATATATTAATGTAAGGAAATACACTTAATTGACGTGTTTCTGTTTCATAAGATAAAATTCATTTATTATTTGTGATTCAATAAATTTCCGATTCACCACTTAATCTTATAATAATTAATATCCCTAAATTAATATTTTATTCTTGAAGTACTAAAATTCATTTTTAATGGATCACAAGGTTCAGAAATGGGTAACAAGTATTTTAATTTGTCCCTATCCATTTTCAAAAAATAATATGGTGCACACAAGTCATCTAGTATAATCACTAAAACCTCAACCAAAGTTCAACGGAAACCCTTTCATAAATGGTTAACCTAAATACTATTCCAAATCATTAATATGGATAAATTTATAAATATTTCTACTTAATTTCCAAAATAAACTTATCATTAATAAGTTCCAAGTTAGTTAGTACTATCCAAATTTAGTTTACCAATATCAATCATCTCTTTATGTCAATATAATTTTCACAATATTTGGAACATATTTATTATTATATTTCCCTCAATCATGTGTTTTCCATGAATTTTACCATTCTATTTAATCACTTTTCTTGGTCATATATACCATTCAACATACACTTTCAAATCCTAATGAAAATCAATGAAGTATAATCCGTATGCATTTCATGTTTTCTAAAATCAGAAAATAATTGATTAATATTATATTCTGAAATCATTCATGAATCAAAATTAAAAAAAAATCAATCATTAATATTAATTATTATTATTAAATAAACATTACATTGATCTCTTTACTTATTACAAGGTATAATCCCTTTGTGATTTTGGTATTCATTTTCATAGTTCACCGTGTACTTAAAATTGAAGAATTTAAGAATGGATTCCCTTGAAATCCTGAGGATTGTGACATTTTACTCCGCACATGAAGAAAACATTTTTTCTTTTATTCATGTTCTATGGTTTTCCCTTCCAAAAGTATCACATGTTTGAAAATAATTCTTTCCCTTGTTCCCTTTCTCTACATTTGTACCTTCCATCATCTTCCACTCTTGATTCCCTTCAAATCCATAAGTCTTCTATAATTGTTTCTCAATATTTATTACACATGATACTATCTCCATGTATGATGGGAATGTTTGGGAGACTAGCGCCCTTCATAGAATTGGATTAATCCCATTAATCAAATGACCATTTTTTCTCTTTTGATTCTGTATGTAGTCTATAATATTCCTTGGAAGTTATGTAATTATGGATTCATTATTAGAAAACTTTTCTTCTTCTTTCTATCTTATACTCAATAATTATCTTTCCATATCCTCTTGTTGGTAATAAGGATAATATTTTTCCATGAATATTACCTTAAAATCAATTCACTATATTCTTGATATTTCTTCCTCATAAATAGTGTTTTGAATTAATGAACACAATTAATCCACATCTCTAGAAAGATGATAAAATACCATGAAAAAGTTCTCCCTTTCATTACTTCGGTGAGTGAAAAATAACTTCCCAATATAACTTATCCACCACCCATGTAAAAATATATTTTTCTCATTTAATAATTGAGGTTTCTGATGCATTAATCCATTTAAATTTGTTACACCTTTTGGTGGATCAGCATAATTCTCCATATAAAAACAATTATAAACCTTAAACCAAGATAGATTAACTATATGGTAATAATTTGATCTATTTTAGCTGCATCTCCAGCTCCCACATTATTATCATTCCCTAGGGAAAATCCCAACATTGAGTACATGTATTTATTCGATTCTCATTTCTTATATTACCATTTATAATCCATATAATACACTATATTATATAATTACATTATAAAATTTGATTTATAATCTTTAAAATAGTGCAATACTTAACATAGATAATCTTATAATCATAAACATGGTTTCTTTGGTAATATCATTATTCTCATGTCCATTATAATGGGTTGTGAAGAAAATGTGAACTATAAAATGAATATCCTCTAGGAGTTTCAAACTAGGTGCATAGTAAAGCCCATTGTTTAGTACTAGGTAATGCTCGAGTCAATCCTAACATTAATTTTTGAATGTTTTTACGCATAACTAACTTTATGCTAGAACCATGCCCATTTATAGTACACAGACATGGATTTATTACATGAAAAAACTAAATAATATCTATCTTAAAAAATTATTTGGATGTTATTCTACACTTATCCATAAATAAAATCATAGGTTTATGCTCCCTAATATATTTTTTCATAAATCTCATTTTCAAGGTTTCTACTAAACATCCTTCAATACCAACTGTAGCAATCCCAACCCCAGTAGGCCAGAGTGGGTTCCTTTTTTATTAAATATTCCTTGATACAATGGTTTGAGTACCAATGGAACAAATTGTTAGTAGTCTTATTAAACAAGAGATATAATTGAAACTTACATAACATTTTGAAAACATAACATACAAAAAAATTCATTATAATTTCATTATTTCCCTTAGCCCATCCCAGTATATCAATCACAAAATAATTTATCATTTCTTGGGGAAAATAAAACATAATAATTGGGGGGGTCTTAGATTCTCAGTACGAGAATGTGTATAGTGGAAGATATGAATAAATTAGTAATAATCAATATGGAAAAGGGAAATAATTAATCACACTCCATTTAATCAATAACTTGAGCATAATTTTTATAGAAAAACAGTGATCAAATAATTCCATATAAATAGTCACATTAGCATGAAACTTAACCATGGATATTCTAAATAATCATATAATGACATGTAATATCAATAAATTAATTCGTAAAGATGGAATTAATAATTATGGATATCTAAAACATACAATTGAGGCTTTATTCTGAGACTTATAATGATAGAAATTCTTCATTCCAAAAATATCATACCTTTAAGGATTAGTCATAAGAATCTAATAAATCAGAAAGTCTTTGGAAAGAACCGTATCAAGTTTCTCTTATAAAACCCCCAAATTCAAAGAGGGGATATAGAGGTCCCCACACATCACATATGAAATCCAATTCATTCCTCATATGAAATAGGTGAAACATAATTAACATAATCATTCATAATAAAAATAAAAAATAAAATGTAAATAATTTCCATAATAAATAAACATAATCATAGACTATCCATTATAAAGTGAATGCTATAAAAATAGTATATCCCCAGTCAAAATGATCATAATCCATTTTAAAAAATAATAAGGATTATATTATTAAAATATATAACAATTAGAGTATGGTTAAAGGGTTGTCGTCATTGTTGATAATAAATACATTAAAAATATCTGTAAAAACATTTTTTTAAAAAAACATTTTTATTTTATTTTCCTAAATACATTTATTTTAAAGTTATTTTTTAAAATATTTTACTCAAAAATATCCTCACAATCTTGCAATGGAATATTAAAATAAATGACAATCATGCTAGTGGGTAATTCAATACATTCCATAAATAACATATCTTTGAACAATAAGAAGGATAAAAAAGTTCCTTGTTCGAAAGGTGACGAGAATATTCCATTGAAATATTTTATAAAAATAAAAAATGGGAAAATTATTTTAATAAATCATTTTAAAAATAGTAGAAGGAATTTTTTTAAATTTTTTAGAACACATGGTTTTTTCAGAAAATAGATTTCTATTCGAAGAGAGAAATGAAGTCAAATTTTATTAAATCATTTTATCAATTATTTTATATACCAAATAGTAATAAAATTATACTATTACATAAAAATATCTTAAGTAGCTATAGGATAAGAAAATATATTGATTTTAATTTTTAAATATTGACTAATTACTTTATGGGAGACATAAACATTAACCCTCTCGAATAATAATGACATTGTAAATTAAATTCTCACCACATTGGTATATTTTGCATTAAAATACCCATGAAAGAAATAACATAACATAAAATTATATATATAATGATGATAAATTAATTTATGATGTATCATAAAAAATTGATGTATATACAAAATACAAAATAAATAAGTGGTGAATATAATATATATCTCACAGAAGTTAAAGTTAGATGATAAACCCTTACCTCACACATCCATTTGATGGAACATTATTTGAACTATTTTATATTGATTTTAGACATGTTATTAACATTTAATTTAATGATATTAATATTTATAATATCATATATGATCCTTATATGACATATTACCACATATTTGATAATAATCATTCATTATATTCATTGTTTCAGGTGTTAATTGCCTTCTTTATTTAGTATGTTTTGACTTTTTATTTTTTTATTTCTCTTAATTAAATAATTATTTCATCATATCCAAAATTTAAACCATTATTTACATATCATATATATTTAATGTATATATATAGTGTAATCCATAAAATTCAGTGATAGGAAATGAAATACTCCATTCACAGAGAAGGTAGGTTATACGTATACATGAACAATGTTTCAATTTTCTTATCATATTGAATGAAATAAAAGTAATATATATATATATATTAATTATAACTCTAATGTAATTTTCATGTAATATATATGAAATATTATTATTAATCCCCTATCTAATACATTCTATGTAATACATGAACGAATCACATGACTCCATGGGGTAATAGTTTGTCACACACATGATAGAAGATATTGTAATCCAAAAAATGGGAAGAGTGAAGGTATGAATGATATAATAACACTAGAATGAAAATAATATCATAAATATCATATATAATCAACAAATACATCATTATTTTCAGCCTTTAATGGTGGTAATGAAAAACTAATGACATCAGTTAATGAGGAGGTAGTCCACCGTACACACGAATGACGATTTAGTAACCCATTTTATTGAAGGGTGTGAATATTTAGGTCATAAAAACTACATAAAAACATCATATAATATGTAATATTATGAGTTTATTATATAATAATAGTATAATAGTATTTGAATGAGGTTGAGAAGGAAATACAATTAAAAATCATTTATAAGAGCATTAACTCTTCTTTAAGTAACCTATTTTTGGTTTTCACTAAAAGATACCAGGGTTGATTTATAAGAAAAATAAGGCTTATAGGATTATGGTAGGAGTTATTGGGGCATTTAGTTTCCAAAAAATGTGGTTTGAAGGAGTGAATAAAGGATAAGACTTGGTGACCTTTTATAAGGGAGATATGACACACTTGGTATTTTTGAAATGTATTGAGTGATACCATGTTTATTTCATGTAATTATATCCAATTGTGGAATAATATTAGTAATAAAATATATAAGTACCAAATATGACATGAAAATTTGGTTTTAACTTGTTTCATGGCCTTTTTCCCTTATATATAATGTTTAGTCCCTCCCTAAACTCGTTTTTCTCGTAACAACTGTAATTAATTTTTAATGTTTTCACTAATCACTTTGGAAAAAAATATGATGAAAATATTATAAATTATAAACTTTTATTATTCCAAATAAGTTATCCATTTTGATAAATTTAATTCACATATGTGGGAAAGTAACTTCAATTTAATCCCACAGACAGAATGAGATAAAATGATTTCAGAGTGAAAATGTTCAAAAGATTACAAACTTTTTATTTCTAAATTAACAAAAAAATTAATTAAAATGAACTAAACTAGATTAATATATTTTTAATTTATCTAATAGTAATATATAAATAATAAAAAATATAATTTTAAATTATAAATTATTTAGATGAAAATTATGTTTTCAATTAAAATTCAAAAGTTTTTACTATTTATTAAAAATGTAACCACTTAGAAAAAGACCAAAAATTATCTCAAAGATAATTATGACATAATTTTTTCAAAATTTATATTTATTTTTTCAAATAATATATATAAAAGTTTAAACACTTAGTTTTAAAACTAGTTCTCCATTAAAAGGTAGCACACCAACCTTTAGAAAAATCGTTTTTTAATGTATAAAATTGAATTTTCTTATCTTATGCCTTTAAAATATACATGATGAATTATAAATTGTTTTTACTGAATATATAATATATTAATTTCATTATTACCTTCCATTAATGGTAATTAATTTAATTTATTATGATAAAAAACTTTTGGTGCATAAAAAAAGTTTTTATAAGATCATTATCATTATATTTAATTGGTTTTTATGTTCAAAATTAATTAGTTACCAATGAATTTAAGAATATATTTTCATAATATAGTTAATCATATTAATAAAATTAAATTTAATGAATAGGATATAATATTCATTCAAAATATTAATCCTAATATTATTTAGTAAAACAATTTATTGCATGTAACACAAACTATTGAAAAACTCATTATTGTGTGTAATATCAGATAAAATCAGTGTTTCATGCATTCTAAGATAATCTCAATTCTAGGTATCAGATACTCTATTTAATAAAATTTTATTCTTTTAAATTTTATGGGTGTTAGATTAGTTTTATAGGACAATCTAATATTATTTTAAATTACATGTATATTTGAATATTTGAATATTAATAAATAATATTATTTCATAATGTAAATTATTTTTTATGTATTTAAAATAATAATTACCTAGAGTATATGTCACATTAATAAGGTCATAATAGTTCCCTACCATAATATCCCAACCCTACTTATTGGATTGAGAATCTGGATGGACTTTACTTGGCTTTAGTTAACGCCCCAAAGATGCCAAAGGCTAGAAATAGATGATAAGGGATTCATTTACAATTTGAGGATGATTTTACCTTTAAAAACAAAACAACCAACCAAACATGCCATAAAAAAATAAACCAATACATGATTCATAATAAAAATCAACGAAAACTTTATGTAGTACTATTTATATAAAAACCAAACTTTGCAAGAGTACCACAATAGAAGACTTCAAAACATCAAGGTAAATAGTGGAAGACATTTCCAAAAAAAACCCTAAGAGTCTAAAGAACCTCCAAGCTCCAACCATTCTCCATGATCATCTCCACATTACAAACCAATTATCACCATGAATTACCATATAAGTGTGATACTATAAATTTTCTAGTGTCTCAATAAACAATATCTACCAAATCACCAAGTTCCAAATTAGGGGTGATTAATTAAACTTATTAGGTTTTCTGCAAATTGATTCCCTCCTCACATACTTAGGACATAATTAGATATAATATTTATATAAAATAATTTATATAAAACATTTAAAACCTTTTATCTCAAACTGAAACTATTTATAAGAAAAATATATTTCCAAACCAAAACTATTTTCCATGAAAATGAACCAAGCATGGTTTCCCAACCCCTTCAAAAACAATTTGGCATATCTCATTCCTAAAAACACATACACAAATATATAAATGCATGTTTTTCATGACGATTCCATACTCATGAGTGGTTTTTCTTCGATCTAACAAGTCATCACAAGGTAATTAAATCGCATGTTCCATTACACATTTGGAACCGAGCATATGATCATATTTCAACTAGGATTTTTAATGAAATATGTGACACATGCAACTATATACACCCATAAACTATTCCAACACAATCATGCCAAAACCATTTCATTCCCAAATACATTTTAATTCAAATACCATTTTAATAAAAAAACATTTTATTGAGTTTTTTTCTTCCAGAAATCAATATAATAATCTATTTTGAAATAAAAATTTTAAAATCATTTATCAAATCCATCTACAAAACAATTCCACAATTCCACACAAATCTAAAAACCATCACTAAATATGGATTCTATCATGATTTTTACATTAATTTTATAATCAATTTCAATAAATTTAATCAATATGAAACTATTCCTTCATATTCAATATAGAGGAGTCAACAGTGAAGCCACCAACTTTATAAATTTAGTGAAAACAATAAACAACCTGATAAATGACCACGAAACTAGGTTGAATCTTGAAAAAAATGCCTTTGATATCCTTCCATATCTTCTACAAGGAAAAATATATTAATATTTTTCATAAAAAATCCTATATCTTTCCACAATGGTCATAAATATAAGAAAATGAGAGCGAGGGAGATGTATATATACTAATAACCAAGAAATACTACCAAGAATGATGAATTACTATGTGAATCCAACTTCAACGCACCAAAATATTCCTTCAGATTTCCCGGATATCAATGGGATAATACTCTTTAGTCTTTTGGAGGAAGAAATCCCATGTTAGGGTTGACTTGGAAAAAATGAGGGGTTAAAACATAATCCCAACCTAGATCAAGACTTTATGGATATAGTTTTTAAATAGTGCATTGTTAGTCACAAGGATAGGAAAACCATGCGCTGTCTACAACCTCAAGAAGGAGCCACACATGGTAAGCTCACATCGTTTCCAAACTGTGAGCCATACTTTCCAAATACCACTGTCTCAAGTTTCATGGTTTCTCCAAGGGGCTGCATGGTTTTGAAAAACTGTGTTCCTTCCTGTACAGCTTCTCCTTATCCCCTATCTCCTTATGCACAATTTTCTGTAGGTGTTGTATGGTATTCAAAAACTATGAACCAAATTTTAAACATTATAAAATACCTAAAAATATTCAAAAAAATTTCTACACCCCCCATACATCACACTTTTATTTATAAACTTATCAATAATAAAATAAGGGTTACTTACTTGAAATAAGGGGTGCTAAATTCTCCCCACCATTGGCCTTTCTATCCATATAAAGTATAAATCTATCATTTTTATGAAATAGTTCTAGAAATTTCTCTTTCATGTCCTTATCTAATTCCTCAGTACCTTCTTGAATATGACCATGTTTCCACAAAACAAGCACTAGACCGATGATTATTCCATGCAATAAATTCTCTTTCATATCCAAAATTTGCACTGGCATGGGAACAAATGAAGAATCTAGATCTAGGTCAACATGATCCCATTGTATTATATGGTTAGGATCAGGATGATAATTTTTCAACTGATATATGAAACACATTATGTTAATCACCAAACCGTGGTGTAAATTCCAATTGATATTCCACCTCACTAATCTATTCTAGTATCTCAAGAGGGACTATGTATCAAAGAGGTAAGTTTCCCTAAATCCCAAAATTATTATGTCCATGCCTTGGAGAGAGTCTCAAGAACATATGATCACCCACCTTGAAGGAAAATGACCATTGATGATGATACACATATGATTTCTAACGACTATGAGTCAACTCCATCCATTTTATGATAAACTAAATCATCTCTATTATTTCATGGACAAAGTTCATCCCAACTGGTGAAGTATCACTTGTTTCCACCCATCAATGTGGATAATGAAAAGGATGAACATACAATGCTTCAAAAGGATCCATATGTATCGATGCCTAAAAACTATTGTTATATGAGAGCTCCACCAATGATATGTTCTCTTCCCATTAGCCACAAAAACCTATTACATAAGGCCTGAACATGTATTCCAGTGTTTTCATCATCTATTCAAATTGTTTTTACATCTAAAGAAGATACACCATACTCATAGTCAATTGAGTCTAAAGGGTTTTTTGTAAGGATTTCCAAAAATGAGACATAAACCTCAAATCTCTTTATGATATGATTGAAACTAGTACACCATGACTCTTTACTAATTCCCAGATATATATTTTGACAATCCCTCCACTGTATGAGATTCATTAATAGGGATTAATAGAGTTTAACTTGCGAGAAGATCCAATATCACCCATATAGAATCTGTAATGACCAAATTTTTTGAATAAATTCAATTTCCAAAAAATTCCTATTATATAGTTTTGTAATAAACATAAATATATCACTTTAATAATAAAGTGAGTTTAAATTGAAATTTGGAAATCGAGTTTTAATTTTTATAGGACCATTGGTCAATTATGACCATTGGTCAATATGACTGTTGGAAACTGTACTCTAAATAATAATTTTAACATTATAATTGTTATTATAAATAGTAATGATAATGGTTAACTAATTCATAAAAAAGAGTCAATGGCCTTATCAAGTAGAGTAATTTCATACAATTCCCATTTTTCATAACATGGGAGGTAGGTAACATCTTTGGGATTTACTCTTTACTAAGACCATGATGAGATTTAACATGTTAATCATGCAAGAAATTGACTATGGGGGAAGTTCAAGATAGTGTAGATTACCACCAAGGCGATGTTAGACTAGATGCCCCATGAGTCTATCACTATTTCACACCTCACCCTTAGAAAATATGCAGGTGTTATAAAGGGTTATCTTTCAAGGCATTAGTTAATTATTTTATAATTTCTTTGAGTAAATAAAATTTTTATTCCATCATTTCCATTTTGAGTTTACTTTTTCTTAAAAAATATGAAAAATTTGATAAGTTGATATTTTGGACAGAAATTTTACTTTTTAGAAAAGATATAATTATTATAATAAACTAAGTTATTATTAATAATATTTATTTTTAATAAAATATTATAATTAAAACACTCTTATTTACATTATAATGATAAGTGTCCGAAATTTTACAACGCATTTTTTTTGGCTACTATTTTTAATAAATAAGGATGTTTATATTCAAAAGTTAAATTTATCATACTTATATAATTATTAGGATAAAATAAACTTCATTTTTTCATCATGTAGAAATTAGGTTAGGGAGAATTTATAATATTTGTATAAAATATTTTATGTTTTGGGTAATAGTAAAAATACATTTATGAGTTTTTAGTATGTTTAATATTATCATGATGATGTAATATTTAATATAAAAATATAGTTGAATATTTCAGAAAAAAATAATTTAATATGTGTCCCAGGTGGAAAATACAATTGTAAAACCTATGGTTTTTCATATACCAATACTCATGTGTCCAAGGAAATTAATAAAAAACCCCCTCTCGTTTTCTATAGATACCCACCCATTTATTCATTTAATATCATTAAAAATTTATCCTAAAAAAACCCAGATAGTATTACCCCCATGGAGTCCTCCCAAGGTGTTCTAAATCCCACATGGTCCCAATATTCGAGTTTTTAGAGTTACTCTTCAAGGTAAGGGAAATCCCAACATCTCTTCTACTTTCAAGTTTCCTTTTTAAGTGGTATGTATTTAAAATTTCCATAATATGTTCACCTATACACATTATTCTATCCATTATCTATATTATGATTATTTTATAAATTTTATACATTTTTCCCTAACTTTTTATTGTTTTATAAAACCATGTTTCATATTGGTTATGCTACCAATTTTACTTCTAAAAATTTCTACCCTTTTATCAAGAAATTATTTTATTTTATTTTATGAATACCCAAAAAAATTTATTCTCTAGGGGTATTAAAACATATTTAAAAATTACATATTTTATTCTAGGATTAAAATACAATAAACCCTTAGTTATTTTGTATGGGTTTAAAATGAGAAAAGTATCTTATTTTTAAGCACTTTCGAAAACACCTTGATTTTGATATGAAACAAATTTATTTTATCATCCATAGGTACTTTATGAAATTTTTATAATGATATATGTGGATCACAATAATTAATTAAAATTAAGGGTTCTACCTGATATCACTCCAATTCATTGGGTATATAATTTAATCTATAGAGATGATAAGTTTAATGATGCCTTGGGGAATAACCATTGTATTTTTATGACACCTCGATGATAACCCATGGTGATATGCTTATTAATGACTCAATTAAATGTTATAGCCATATTTATATTCTATTAATAATGTTATTTTCATTATGATATTCCTTTTTTACTATTTATCATGCCTTTATGATATTCCTTATGTTCTTATCGATAATTCTAAAAATTACATGTAAAATGTTTCCCTTTATTTCCATTACTAGGCCTCATGATCACCCTTTCCTTTGATGTATGTCCCCAGTTTATGGGATATATTAATTGAACATGAACCTATGATGAATACTTTCGAGTTTATTTGAGGATTTTTTTCTTATTTTCATGTGTTATGTAACGTTTTTCCAAGACACTAAACTTTAAAACATCCCATATTTGTACAATGTAATGAAAATTTATGTAATAAAAGGTAGGATACTTTAGTTTGTATCAAATAACAGTTTAGTTATTTGTGGAAATTAGGATATGAAAACATTATAAATAACCTTATAGGCAAGATAAAATATTGTAAAAAATTCTAGTATTTTGGTAAAGTATTATTTAAGTGGTTTCTGAGCAAAGAAATCTGTATCTAGATAAAAAAGTGGATGAAGATTTGGAATATAAGTAACTAGGGGTAAAAACATCGAAAATGTGTGTTGGTCCTGACATGAAGTAACCTAGTACATGATAATGGACCACGCTTCAATTCTATTTTGGCACTCTTGGGGGATATGTTTGGTTAATCATACGCTTTTTATGAAACATCGTGACATATTTATAGAAAATGTAATTTTTGTTAATGTGTAACATATTTAAGCATGATTTTTCATGATTTAAAAAATCATTTTAGGTTATAATATTATTAAATGACACACATTTCCCACTAAGGTTTTCATATTCTATAAAATGATAAGAAATATGAGAAACCACGTAAATGGTAAGGATACAAGACTATGCACCAATGACCTTTTGATTGATGATGGAATGGAAAACATCATGAGAAGGATGAATCGACTAACTTGAGTCATGAGAAATAACTTGATGCATGATGAGATGCTAGATTTACCATGAAGGGAACACCTTTTTGTTGAGTCCCTTTTGTGGTAATTACCACTAAATTTCTGTGTATCTACCAACCTATTGATTTATGAATAGTGGATAAGCTCAATAGAAAAGATATTTTTCATACATCGTTGCTTAGAGCAAGAGAAAGTCACCTTGGATGTGTACTTATTAAAGGGGGAAGCTGATAAGTTGAAGACACTAATTTAAAACATGAATCCAGTAAATGATATTTAACCGATAGAGTGGGAAGAGTTTAGGAGAGCCTTTTTCTAAAAATATTTCCCTCATTCGATGAGAATGAAAATAGAGAAGAAATTACTAGAGATCAACTAGAAGGAAAATGAATCTATGAAAATATATGAGATAAACATCACAAGACTTTCTCATTAAACCAATAGATTAGTAATAGATCCTAATGTACATGTTGATATATTTTTTGGTGGACTAAGACCCAATCTATGGAAGAATATATCTAATCAAGAAAATGACATATACTAGAATATAGAGTGAATTTCTATGAAAGTTGAATTGGATTTCAGAGAGATGTAGTCACACCATCGATCAAATTAAAAAAAGATATTAATGGATCCAATATTTGGAAAGATATTTTATCAAGAAAGAGGAGGAAAGAAAGTGAAAATTTCTACATACCAAAAATATGGGAAGAAGCATTCATGTAACTGATTGCTTGGGAGCGATAAATGTTACCAGTGTGGAAGATATGGGAATATCTATTGGACCTGTTATATTGAGGTGAAGCCTCAAATTGTTCACACAAACGACAAAGGGATGATGGCGAAGAATCTACCTAAATTCCAATGTTTCAAGTGTGGTCATAAATTTTCCAATCATTGTCCAAATACAAGGGAAATGGAGGAGAATACCCATCAACATCATCATATGACAAGGGATCAAGGACATGCTTTTTTCTATCAGGACATCTGAATTTGAATCACAAAATGATGTAGTGGAAGGTACTCACATTGTTCTCTCAAACATTTCAAGTAATTTTGTTATTTTGGTTCTACACATTCCATTATTTCCTCAAATTTTGAAAAGAATATTGAATCAATCACTAAACTTCTAAAAGTTTAGTTATCAGTAAAGACTCTTGTATGGATTATCCAAGAATCAATTGTGTATATAAACTCTAGTATTAACTATAGAGAGAACAAACTCATCAAAAATATAGTATTTATTCCAATTCTAGAATTATACATTATAATGTGGATGGACTAGCTCTAAAATTATAACGCTGATATCAAATTAAGAAGAAATTAAATCTCAATAGTCTTGAATGGGAAAACTATAGTTGTTTTCAAAGTATAGATATCTCGAACAAATAGTTTTTTAGAAGCACCACCTATATCCTTCTTTATGAAAATTATCGGTGAATATGGAAAAGGAAATGAAAGTATACTGCTTGAGAATGTCCCCATCATTTCGGAATACATTTAAGTATTTCATGAGGAGTTACCTAGACCTCCACCAAAAAGATCTGTAGAGTTCTCCATTGAAATGATTTCTTGATCCATGCCGATATCAGAGAGACCATATAGAATGGAAAATTTGGAGCTGGAGGAATTGGAGATACTACTCCAAGATCTGTTGGAGAAGGTGTTTATCCGACTAAGTGTGTCTCCATGGGGAGAAAATTTTCTATTTTTAAAGAAGATTTATGGATAAATGTGACTATGAAATGATTATAGAGAACATAATCAGATAAAAGTGAGGAACAAGTATCCTTTTCCAAGAATTTATGATTTATTTGACAAAATTTATGGGGATAAATTATTCTATAGGATTTATCTGTGATCTGGTTATCATTAATTGAGTGTGAAGAAAGAACATATTCTAAATACAACCTTATGATCGATATATGAGAATTATGAGTTATTTTATATTTCCTTTGGCTTGAAAAATTCTATGAATATATTTATGTATTTTATTAATAAAGTATTTAAGGACTACCTTGATAACTTTTTAATAGTTTATATTAATGATATTATGATATATTATAAAAGTTGTGAGGAGAATGAGAGACATTTAATGGTTATTTTGAAAGCATTGAGGAAGGAAATAATATTTTTAAATTTTAGAAAATGTAACTTTTGGTTACCAAAATATTCTTTCTTGGGGAACATTTTAACCAATAAAGGAATATTAGTTGACCCTACAAAGACAATGGTTGCGGAAGAGTGTCCTTATCCTACAACTATAACTGAGATTCATAGTTCCTTAGTTTAGAAAGATATTTTAGGATCTTTTTGAATTTGTTTTTTCCAAAATTTCTAATCCACTATCCATGTTCACTCAAAAATGGGTCAAGTTCATCTAAAAAAATGTTTTAACGAATATTTATAAGATATGAAGAATAGATTGGTTACTGCACCCTGGTTAACTATAGCTTCTATCAGAGAAGGATTATTTATTTTTAGTGATGCATCAAAAAAAGGTTTTGGGTGTATCCTTATGAAAAATTACAAGGATATTGATTATTCATATTGAAATTTGAAGCCTCATGAGTAGAACTATCCTACAAATGACCTAGATCTGGATACATTTGTTTTTTTCTGATGATATGGAGGAACTATTTTTATGGGGAGAAATTTTATATATACCTAGACCATAAAAGTTATATGTATATTTTCACACAAAAGGAATTGGACATGAGACAAAGGAGATGGTTGGGTCTTCATTATGGCTGTGATTTTTCAATTCATTATCACCCCAAAGAGAAAACAATGTTGCTGATGCATTAAGTAGGAAAGAATTTTTTTATGGTAGAAATGATGAGGATTCTAGGAGATCATTTGATCAAAGACTGAGTAAAACTAGACATGTGAATAATAAGGGAAGGAACATCATCAACCCCATAAAAATAATTTTTAAACTGTCATTACTAGATAAGGTCCATAAATACCAAAGGGAAGAACCATTGTTGCAAAAGATGATAGAGGATGTAAAGAATGGGTTGTTTCCTAAGTTCAATATTGATCAAGAATGTTTAATGAAATTTCATACAAGGCCATGTGTTCCACTTATTCTTAAAATAAAGAAGGATAAGATGGATGGAGATCATATCTTATCTTACTCTATACATCCTGGAATCAAAAAAAAAATTATAGGTAACTTCATGATCATTATTGGTGGGATAACATGAAAGGGAGAATTCTGACTACACTGCATGTTTCCTGCTGGGTCAATATGTGAAGTAAGAGTGAAAAATTCTCCCAGGGGTATTAAAACCAAAAGCCATACCAACATGGAAGTGGGATAATATTACAATGTACTTTGTCACTGGTCTCCCGAATATTTCCCAAGGAAATAATGTGATTTGGAATATAGTGGACCATGTCACCAAGGATTCTCATTTTATCTCTATTTAGGAATATTTCTCTCTTGATAAAAATTCATAGATTTACATGAATGAAGTAGTAAGGAAATCTAGGGCACCAATTTCTATAGTTTCATATCATGATCCAAGGTTCACATTAAAATTATGCAGAATCTTTAAACATGATCTGGATATTTAATTGAATATCAGTACAACCTATCACCCACAAACTAAGGAACAATCTATAAGGATTATTAAAACAATTGGGAACATGATAAGAACATTCTAAATGGAATTTAAAGGTGAATGGGAACAACATATACCATTATTTACATTCTCATATAATAATAACTTCCATTTGATTATTCAAATGGCACACTATAATGCTCTATATTAAAAGTGATGTAGAACTCCACCTGTTGGGATAAAGCTGGTGATAAAAATCTCTTTGGGTAAGATCTTGTTCAAGAGATGACATAAAAGGTTCATGCCATCAAACAACACATAAAATATGCTCAGAGTCAGCAGAAGAGCTATGTTGACAACAGTTGAAGGGATTTGGACTTTGATGTTAGAGACAAATCCTTCTTTAAAGTTTCACCATGGGAGAGAGTTACACAGTTTGGGATAAAAGGGAAACTCTAACCCAGGTATATTGGCCCCTATGAAATACTTTATTTAATATGAGCAGTGGTCTATAAAATTTAACATAATCCAAATATATCTCAAGTTCATGATGTTTTCCATGTATATATCTTGAGGATGTACATAACTAAATATTTACATATACTGAATCTAGTGGTGGTACAACTAGAACATGACCTCTCTTAAGAAGAGAATCTAGTGCTGATCTTGGACTTTAGAGAAAAGGTTCAATGAAACTAGTCTACCCAGATCATTAAATTGTTGTGGAGGAACTATAAATTTAAAGAAGCTACATGGGAACCAATGGAAAAAATGAGGTTAAATTTCCCACACCTTTTCTCTTATGTGTGCACAAGTTGAAATTTCATGGATCAAATTTCTTAAGGGTGGAAGAATGTAATGACCCAAACATTTTGAATAAAATTTGTTTCATGAAAACTTGTGATATATTATTTTGTACTCAACATAAATATATATTTAATAATTAAGTGATTATAATTTTAAATGTGACCATTAGGTTTCAATTGTTATATGATCAATGATCAAGTATGACCATTGGTCAATATGACTATTAGAAACAATACTCTAAATAATAATTTTAATGTTATAATTATTATTATAAATTAAAATGATAACTATTAATTGATTTAGAAAGAATAGTTTATGGCCTCATCTAGTATAGTAATTCCCTTTGAATCCCATTTTCCAGAACTTGGGAGGGAGGTGGAGTCTTTGGGTTTCACTCTTAACCAAGCCCAAGACGAGCTTTAATATGTTAAGCTTGAATGAAATGTTCTATAGGATAAGTTCAAGTTAGTGGAGATTACCACTCGGGTGATGTTAGCCGAGCCGTCCCATGAGTCTATCATTATTAGACAACTCAACCTTAGGGTCATATGTGGGCATTATAAGGGGTTATGTGTTAAGGACTTTGTTACTTATTATATAATTCCTTTATATAAATAAAATCATTTTCCCACCATTTCCATTTTGAGTTTAGTTTTTCTTATTAAATAAGAAGAATTTGATAAAAATGATTTTTTGGATAAAAATTTTAATATTAAGAAAAAGTATAATTATTATAATAAAATAAGTTATTATTAATGATGTTTATTTTAAAGAAATTGTATGATTAAAACATTCTTATTTAAATTTAAATGATATATATTTTTTCAAATGTCAGAATTATTACTATGCATTTTCTATTTTCTATTTTTTAATAAATAAGCATTTTTGGTATTTTAAAGTTAAAATTGTTATACTTTTATAATTATTATAATAAAATAAAAATAAAATTTTCATTATATTTAAATTAGCTTAGGGTGAATTTATGATAATTTTCAAAAATATTTTGTTTTTTGGTGAATAATAAAAATAATGTTTTGAGTATTTGGTATGATTAATGACATAATAATGATATAATATGTAATATAAAATTATGGTTGAATCTTTTGGATTAAAAAAATTTAATATGTTTCCAAAGTGTCTATTACAATCAGAAAATACCATGTTCAAGACCATGGATTTTCATATACTACTACTGATGCATCCAAGTAAATTAATAAAAAACTCTCTATATTTTTTATAAATACCCACAAATCTCCTCATTTCATTTCCTAATAAATTAATAATATACAAATATTTTATATTATTACCTCCATTGTAGTCCTCAAAAGGTTTCCTCAATCCCTTAAGTTCTCAATCATCAATTTTTAAGAGTTACTCTTCAAGATAAGGGAAATCTCAACCAATCTTCTCCTTTCAAGTTCCCTTTTTTATGTGGAATGTTGTTAAAATTTACATACTATGTTATTATATATATTTTATTCAATAAATTTACTATATTAATATTATTTTATAAATATAAGGTCCCTATTCTCTCTCTTTTTAATGTTATCTAAAACCTTGTTTCATACATGTTATGTTACTGATTCTACTTCTCTAATTTTTTTTCTTTTTCTCACAAAATTCATTTATTTTATTTTTTCAATACCCAAACCTATTTCTTATATATGTTTATTCAAATAGATGTCAAAATGATATATTTTATTCTTTTATTAATAGAAAATAAATCTATCTTAATTTTAGTTGGTTTTAATATGACAAAAAGTATCTTTTTTTTAAGAACATTCTAAAAAACACTGATTTTAATATGAAATCCATTTCATTAATTATACATGATTTATTTATGAAATGTTTTTATGATCTATGTGTACCAAATTAATTAATACTTATTAAATTTTCAACTTTATATTTTTCCAATGAATTTGTTAAAGATGTTAATTTATTGGGATGACATGTTTTACAATAACGTGGTGAATAACGTTTTTAATTTTTATGCACCTCAGTGATAAAACCTGGTGATACGATTATGAATGAATCAATTAAAATTTTTATCCACATTTATTTGTTATTAATCATGTTATTTTATTTATTATATTCCAGTTTTACCATTTCTCATTCCTTTTTGAGTTTCTTTAAGTTCTTATCGATATTTATCATAATCACACGTAAATTATTTCCCATGATTTACATTACTAGGACTTATACTCATCATTTACATTAATGTATGTCTATAGGTTATGATATGTAGTAATTGAAGTTAGGATGAACCTATGTTGAATCTCTTGAATTTTATTAAAATAATTTTTTCATGTTTTCAGGTATTATATACCTTTTTCCATGATAATAAACTTTAAAAGATACTCTATTTTTACAATTTAATGAAATGTTAAGTAATAAAAAGGAATGATTCCATAGGATAAAGTTTCCAAAATATTTTTTGGATAACTTTTAAAAAATACAAATATATATTCTTCCATTTCCTAACTAGAATAGGTAAATACTGCAACATAATTACTAGTCCCAAATTTTTTATAATAACTTAATGACAAGTTAAGAATTTTGAAATATACTCAACCACCTTCCTTTTTATATCAACCCACCAAAATATTGATTTAAATTCATTATAAATACTTTTTTTATTCTAGTATGAACAACCAATATAGAATGGTGGTAATCATGAAGATGTTTTTCCTAAAAAACCATTGATAATAAAATCCTATTTCGGAACTACAACACTGGACTCTCATCCAGATTCCATCCCTCAATGATTTCCTAACCATTGAGTTTTCCCCTCATAGCAAAAAATTTAGATTTTGATGCCTTTGCCTATTTAGGTACCCCAACCAAATCCAAAATGAATGAAACTGGAAAGAAAACTAAACATCACCTTGATCTTCACACTCTAAGTTCATGTCAACTTGTAACGACATCAACTACCACTCATCTAAAACATATTTTTCAACTGAAGAAAAGAAATTATGATTAATGTATCTTCTTACAAATTTCATTTACCCAGTGTATAATTAAATAAAATTCAAACATTTATAGATACTCCATCCCTATTATTTTTTTGAAATTAAAATCCCTTTGTGAGAAAATATGTTTTAGAATCTTATAATCCATAAATATAGTAAATTTCTCACAAATGAGATAATGATTCCATATATTCATATCTATGACTTCAAAATCTAACTCGAATTCGTGTTTTGGGTATTTCTTCTCATGAACTCAAAACTAACATTATCTATAAGAGATTAAATGATCTCCCTTCATGAAAAAAATCACAACCCTGATCTTAGAGCATCAGAATACACCACGTAACCTATTCATAATTTTGAAAAAAATAAATATTTGTGTTGATGTAAGGTGAACATTAAGATCTGTGATAGACATATGACATTATTAATTCTATTAGAATGGGTCATTATTATTTTTAAAATTTATCATAGGAAAATATAGTGTTGAAAAATAATGTACAGAGCATCAATAATAACCAGCTAATCCAAGGAAACTCCCTATCTTGAAGAAATTATTTCATGGTTTCCAAGAGACAACAGCTTCCATCTTTTCAGGATCCACAAATACTCCTTTTTCAAAGATTACATGGCCATGAAAACATAACAAATATATCCAAAATAACATTTTTTTTATTTAGTGAATAGATGATGATCCCTCAATATCTCCAACCTTGTTGCCAAGTGTTTCTCATACTCCTCCCATTTCCTTCAATAAACCAATATGTCATACTCATACAACACCACTAAAGAATCCAAATAATAATGAAATATCTGATCCATCAATTCCATAAATCCTATGGTACATTCTTATGACCAAAATTCATTACCATATATTTATAATGGCCAATTATAATCTAGAAATAAATTTATGGAATATCATCCTCTTGAACCCATAATTGGTGATATCTTAAGTGAAATTAAATCTTAGAGAACCCCTTATAACACATCAATTGATCGAATAAATAATCAATTCATAGAAGTGGATACCTATTATTAATAGTAACTTGGTTAATATTATGATTATCCACACACAAATGAATATTTTCATTCACATTTTTGACAAAACAAGACCGGTGATACCCATATAGATGTGCAAGGATGAATGTAACCTTTTATTTCTAGTTCTTCAAAATTTACATTCAATTAACTTAATTAAATTGGTTTCATCTAATATGTTAGAAGGGAAATATGAATAGTCCCTAGACGGAGTGAAAATATAGACTCCACTTCTCTCATAGATGGAAACACTGGTAAATTTTTGGGAAATACAACTAGAAACTGATCAACCACTAATGGAAAATTTTTATTATATATCTCTTCCATAGATGCTAATGGAAAAACATCCAACTCATACAAGATCATTCCAACTAATTGTAATAGAAAGCCTATTTCACCTTCCATTATAATCTGGTATCCTTGAATGAGATTCGCAACATCTTCTTTAGTTTTAAAACTGACCTTTCTGGTATAACAGTCAATGTGAGCCCTGCAAATTTTCATCCAATCTATAAACATTATTATTTCATAGTAATTTATATCAATCACAAATAAATATCATTTCAACTCAGTTCCATAAACTATTATAGATCCTTATCCACACAAAAAATCGTGATATTCCCTTTAACCAAGAGGATTTTCAATTTTTAACATAGAATAAATCATCTTAACTTTTAACCTCAGTAAATCAATAGCACAGAATCAACAAAAGAATGAGATGAACCTATATCAAAAAAATATTTCATAAGGGTAGAATTAAAAATAATCATACCTCTCACCATAGATGGTTCAGATTGATCATCCAAAATAACATATTCATCACCAAATAATTTATTTCTCATTGCACTTTGTTATTTATTTCCCCATTGAGTTTTCCCTGTTTTAAGAGTAATGGTATTCATGGAATAACTATGGTTAACTCTATTTGTTTGATAAGGATTTTTATTCTTATCTTGTTTTATCAAATAATATGATTCTTGTGACACCTGTGGAGTATCATGAACACCCTAACTTAGTGTTGTGCAATAATAGCACTGAAGATTCCCATTTTGTTGTAATTATGGAATTCTATTGGTGGTGTCATACATTATCGATTAATGTGGTCGAAGGAATAAAATTAAAAATATCTAAGATTAGTCATGAGTCTCAGAGTAAGTTTCACTTATCCCACAATTTGATTTTCATTCATACTACTACCTTGGAAATAAGTGTCCCTATTTTGGTTTCTCCCAACATTAATGTTCTCACCATTTTAAATGGGTATCAATATGCTCCCCATTCCCATATCTCAGAAGATTCCTATTTCAGATACCATCTCTCTATTTAAAATCCTAGTATAATACAAAAACAGGAGCACACAAATATTTGACCAAATCTTTTTCCATAGGCCTAACTCAAAGATGTGTTCATTTAAGGAGGCACTCACAACAACTTTTGAGTGAAAAGGGAACTAAATTCATAAATTTTGACAAAATAATTTTTGAACAAAATATTTTATTACTTCAATCTGAATAAGGATGAAGATCTTGGAACTCTAAACATATGATGACATAATTGTTTGTTAAAAGAATTAATCAAAATACTCCTTACTAATTCCTTGATCTCCTTTATCCTGCACAACTAAATACCACCACTTGAATGAAATGTCCTCTAGCTTATACGTCAACAGATTGACATTCATCTACTAGTGAGATGAATAAATTCAAGATAGGATTCATCATATTCATTCCCACTTCATCTATTTCTGGTTGAGAATCACCCTAAAGGATTTGTGGATTATTCTTCTAGAAATAGATAAGGTGAGATACTTTCCTTGGATCATCCCTCATGTTACCACTTTTCACAGCCTAAAACGCTTGGAAAATAATTTGAAGTACCTTTTTGTTCACTTATGGTTTAGGTGCAACCACATTCTCAACTGCTTCTTCTATTTGATTCATATGGCACCTACTGGGTTCCATTTCATAGAAAAAAACAAACTCTATAAGTCACACTCAATATTAACCGATGGCCTAGAATATAAAATTATACCACATCATACTATCAAAATAGGTTTTTCCAAAATCAACCATTTTTCATGCTCAACAATTTTTAAAAAAAATACCTAGTTTCCTTTGAAAATCGAACCATTTTCAAAATTTCACAAGGATACCCTTTTTTAAAATAGTTCATTTGAAAAAAAAATTAACTTTTTACATAAATCAACAAATTTAAATAAATCATTTCTCAAACTGAGATATCCACTCATAGTGGGAAGTATTTCCTCTAATGCATGGCATGATCCTATCATTGGCTAAATCCTTGTCAATGAAATTATAATTTTTATAAATGTCTCCAAAATAGTTACATAAAAAACTCTCTGGTAACATGAAGTTCAACATAAAATGGATAAATACATATTTTTATGCTCTAAATTTCATGTCCTAATGATCCAACTTCTTTCTACCAACTATAGAATAAGAATAGACTAGAATGAATATCATCTCTAAGACCGATATAATTGAAAACTACTTGTTCCGCAAAGATATTTATTAGGACCAAGATTAATACCACTTGTAACATCCCACACCTCCTCATTGGATTTTGAAGGTGAAAGTACGTTACTTGGCCTTATGAAATATCCCCAAGATGCCAAAGTATGGAAATAAATTTGAAGTAATTCATTTACAATTGGAGGATGATATTCCCTATGAAAATAAGACAAAAAACTAAATATTCCCTAAAAAATAAACCCCTACATGATTCCTTATATAAATGAAAGAAAACTCAATGATATACATTTTATATCAAAACCAAAATCTATAAGTGTACAAATGTAGAAGACTAAAAAACATTAAGGTAAACAGTGGAATACATAAATAATAAAACCCAAAAAATCTAAAACAATATCCAAGATCTAAACATGATCCATGCCACACTTCACATTACTACCCCTGTATCACTATGAATAGGGAAAAAAGTGTTATATTTTACCTTTTACCATGAGTCGATAAAGAAAATATTACAAATACAAAAAAGTTAAAATGTAGGGGTGAGTAATAAAAATCATTATGTTTTCGCCAAATAACTTCCATCCCCATTCCATAAGGATAAAATACATTAGAACATTAATGTAAAATAATTTTTATAAAAATACATAAAACAATATATCTCAAAACTAAAAATTATATCAAGGATAAATTATTTTCCAAACCGAAACTATTTTCCATGAAAACCAACCAATCATGTTTTTCCACCCACTTCACAAAATATTTGGCATATCCCATTCAAAACCACACATCCACACATGAATTCTTTGTTATGACAGTAACATACTCATGATTGGTTTCTCATTGATATACCAAGTCATCACAAGGTAATTAAATACCTTGTTCCATTACACCTTTGGCACCGAGTAGAAGGTCATATTTCAACTAGGACTCATAATGAAACATATGACACACACAACCAAGTATACCCAACAACCACTCCAATACAATCATTACAAAACCATTTCAATTCCAAAACCATTTCAATGACTGAACCATTTCAATGCTAAAACCATTTTCATAAAACTATTTTTATTGATTTTTTTCTATATATCGAATGATGAAATTATTTAAAATTCAGCATTTTGAAATCATTTATAAAATCACATTTCACAATAATTCAATAATATCACAAAAATCCACAAACCATCACTATAGAAGATTTATACCATACTTTTAAAACCAATTTCACAATAAATTTAATCAATTTGAAACTAATTATCCATATTATAAATATATATGTCGTGAGTGAGGCCACCTGCATCAAAAATATGTAGAAAATGATAAACAACACGAAAAACATCCACAAAACCATGTTAAATATCCAAAAAACCCAACTCATATCTCCTCCCTTATAATAAAAAACACAAAATCTAAATAGATATGGAATAAAATTACTTAGATATATCAATGTAGGATGAATATATATGAAACCAAGAATTAGGGATAATTATATATAAGGAAAACCAAGAAATAATACCATTAATGATGACTTATCACGAGAATCCGAATTCAAGAACAAAGAGAATCATTTTGATTTCCTCTAGATTGATGGGAGAATCCTACTTAGCCTTTTATAGTAAGAAATACTGAGTTAGATTTTGTTTGGGTGAAAATGAGGGGTTAAAGCATAATCCCGACCTAGATCCACCTTTTGTGGATCTCGTTTTTTAACCGTGCATGATTAGTCACATAGTTAGGAAAATCATGTGCAAACCATATGTCTACTACTTCCTCAAGCAAGAAACTTTCATAGTTGGATATAAAGGTTTCCAAACCTTGTTCTAACTATACCAAAGCCTACTATCTCTAGTTTCACAATTTATCCTAGGTGGCCACATGGTTTGGAAAAAACATACGCCTACTCATGGATCTTCCCCTTAGCCCATGTATCCTTATGAACGATTATAAATAGGTGTTGCAAAATTTCAAAAACCATGAACCATCTATTAACCCTTATAAAATCCCCAAAAATATTAGGAACTTCTTCCAAACCCTCCCAAACATTACCATAATCTTTTACATTATTAAAAAGTAATAAAAGAAGGGTTATTTACTTGAAACTGAGGGTGATACACCTACTGTGATTAGATCCTAGAAATTACATGATGATATTCATTAATATAGATCTATGTTTGGATAATTTACAAAGACATGAAACATATACGGTTATGTTCTTGGTGTGATCACTCGTAATAGGATTAGACATAATCTCTTGAACATTTCTCTTGGTAATCATCTTGTTTGGAGATTATAAGAATATACCCATGAGTAAGAGTTATTCATGTTTATTTGTCATAGAATATTTCTACTTATGTGTGTATCTAATGTACTATAGACATTAAGATAATAATTAAAAAGTTTCACGACACATACACATATATTTAATCACAAAACTATGATGCCAAATGTTAATGATATTTATCATACATTTCATATATAATGAATGAAATTTTATTGATGGATATGTCAATGAAGGATTCCTCCATTCCGTTTTTATGGAAGATGATATACTGGAACATTATTTGAAATGGAATTATGGCACAAAATTACTTTCCTAATGTATAGAGACATGTTTATTTTATATTTAAAATGAAATTCAAATAAGGAATTTAGGTTGTTGATATGGACATAAAACCTTCTTTATGAGATATTGTGAAAAATGGATTAAAAAAAATTAGCGAGTTCAATTTTTATTGATGTTGTATCATTAAAAAAAATCTTATTGGGATCCCTATCATGTTGGGAAGTAATAATCTTAAACTTCAAGAAATCCTACATAATAAAAACCTTGAGGTTCATCCAATTTGTGTTTATATTGATCTCAATTAAATTCTATTTTAATTGAATTATTGGAATAAATATTATTCTCACAACTAAAAAATAATTTTACTAATGTTTTATTGATTTTTTTAAATATTTATTTACAAGACTATGAATAATAAAAATATTTTATTTTTTCAATTTTTAATGATAATTAATTCGTCATACTTTTAATTTTTTACTAATTTGGAAATAATTAATTATTTAAATAGTTATTTAGGTATTTTTTAAATGTTTAGATGGGTAATTCAGCCTAGATCATGTTTGATGATAAATATTATTTTGAAATATGAAAAAAATAATATTTATGATTTCTCTATTTTGTAGAATCCTTCAAATTGTAAATTTATTATTTTAATTATATGTAATATGGATAGATATCATTTAATATATTATTTATGATTCTTTTTACAATAAAATAGAATTTTAACATAAAGTGTATATTTATAAATAGGATGTTATGTCCATTACATTAGGTAAATTAAGAATTGGGAACCATAGTATAAAATAGTTATCTCTCAAGATCCTTACTCCTATCATCTTTGGAAGAATGAGAATAACAATATATAATCCTTCATTAATGATGGAACTTATAGTAATAACGATGAACAATGTACAATTATCCATTTATCATGTTATCACCCAGAGGTCCATTTTTGTTTTTTGGATATTAAATGGAAGCATGTGGATCACCATTATAGGGTCTCTACATTGGGTCACCCAAATGCAATAGAGGTAATCCAAAAAGGGTTTTAAATGATCAAAATATTCATCAAAGTAATATCAGAATTCCTAGTATTCATTCTTCTAATCTAATATAAATTAATTATAAATCAATCATATAGAAGATCCTCTATATGTTATGGGAATCCTAAGATAAAATTTGATGGAAAAATTTCATTGGATATGATTTTTACATATTTCATAGTAAGAGAATGATCTATTAAATCTGAAAAAAAACATTAATGGATATTCTCCAAATCTAGGTTTCCACTACCCCTAGAACAATCAATGGGATAAACAATTTTTAATTTATTGGTGGTCTATATAATTTATGATAAATTAAATCACCTTGATATCCAATGGTGAAAGCCTGAAAAATCTCCATAAATCCATTTTATGTCTCTTCTAAACAAAAACTGAAACATTGAAGAACCTTAAATTTTTCTCAAAATAGAATCTTCAGATCAGAGTTTCTTCTCATCCACAGCTATTCTCTACTTCCAAAATCAGCACTCTCTTTCCTATCAATGGTCTTAGTATACAATGATATCATTTTTACTCTATGATATTTCTTTATTTTATAGACATGAATATCTTCTTTATAAAAAAATAAACATCATTTTCTTGTGTTATCAAGGAAAATTTTAAAAATTCCATTTGGATTTTAGGAGTAGTCATGAAATTCAACACATAACGTTCAGTCTACTCACATCATTAAAATTTCATCTTTTTTATTATAAGGCCAAAACCTCTTGATGAAGTATCAAGAGATTCAATATTTTCTTATTCCACCACAAATATTCATTTAGAATCAAAACATTATAGTTCCAAATCAAACTATTTATCCAAGGAATTTTTGACAATCCAAATATTCAGAAACTCTTTTTTGACTTGTAAGTTTTTTTGGATTCTAATTTGTCTTCTTTGTAAACATAGAATGACTTGGTTAAACGTACTAAATTTTCTAATTATCTATCAAATTCATACCATTGAAACATTATAGTTGGATTATTTTTAGGAATACCTCTACTTGGTATAACTCTTGTATTTATCTACCACACATATCTTTTTAAGACTCAAAATATATATTGGTTTCATATATTTGGGTTATATTTGAAAACTCACTTCCTTTAATATTTTTATCTAATTTTCACATAAAAAATCCTCCATGGTTTATCCTAATTACTATAAGTGAAATTTTATAAAAACAATTATTAGATTTTTGTTAATTCCTTCCACAACACCCAAAATATCCATTGAATTATTATTTTCTATATTGATGCAAAATATATCGATTATAATGGTGTTGTTTTCCTTCATTTTATACCTTATTTTTCATAGTTTAATATTCCCTTCATATCCCTCATTAATCCTTTTATGAGGAAAAGTGTTTCTCAATATCTTTATTAGTCTAATTTTTTATTGTTTAGTTTTAATACCTTAAAATTCTATAAAAATAGAACAATATTTATACTCATTTGAAGAAAATTTTAGCTGACTTTTAGTAGAATTATTCTCATTATATTTAAAAATTCACCCCTCAGTTTTTTTTCTTAATAGAAGTATTATCTAAAATTGTTCAAATCGTGGTAAACTATGACACATATGCATTATGTATGAAACAACAATTCTTCCTTTCAAGCCATATTTTCTTTATTCTCACACACCATATTCCCTTCATCATTCACATTAATCTTATAAGTTCTAATCCCAGCAATATAGGAATATTCTTCCATGATTGTATCTTCCTTAAATTTTATTTAATTATTTTTACCCTTCCATATTTTTTTTCTTTTTTCCCCGATCATTGTAATATCATCAATACATGCTTCTAACCCATGATTCATTTTCCATTATATCCTTTCCCATTATTCTCTATCATCATCACTACATGAAAAAGGAAACCGTTTTTTAAATTTAATATTTAAATTAACCTCATCATCAAAAGATCTAAATAAATCTGAATTTTTCCCATGCTTTCTCATTATAATAATTTTATTACTACATAATCACTATTCTTATTCTTCTTATCCTTTTAGTTTTATTTAATGTTTTCAACATCCTCTTTAGATTCAAATTTTATGGTATTTTTCGTTCTAAAATATTAGGTAATGTTTCAAATGCCTTCACAATTTCATAATTTTAGTAATTTTTTCCATTTTCATTCAACATTCTTATTTAAAGACCACTTGATATAAGGGAAATAATCTATATATTTCATTCATCAAGCACAGTATCTAAAAA
The DNA here is from genome assembly GCA_963277665.1 of Viscum album. NCBI lineage: Eukaryota > Viridiplantae > Streptophyta > Magnoliopsida > Santalales > Viscaceae > Viscum > Viscum album. The sequence goes on along the minus strand of OY728157.1, from coordinate 33,986,625 downwards.
TATTTTTTAAAAATATTTTTTTCTTTAAATTTTCACTTAATCAATTATTTAATGGCTATCTCATTTTTCTCATTTAATTTTAATGATGAAAATTTTGACATCAAATTATATATGAATATGTTGTTTAACTCATATAGTATCAACTCAAATATTTATTCCATGCATAAAATTTCTTTATCAAATAATTCTAAAAAATATCTTATCAATTTTTTAATAATTATGAAATAATTTATCTTCTCACCATAACCCTAAATATTTTTCATTATCTCATTGAACCTTGTAATTTTGTAATCGAAAGTCTTATAATCCTATATTTTTATTTCATAAAATTATATCCTCATGCCTTGCAGATTTTATTATTTTACATTGATATTAAATTCAAAACTATTTTTAAAATTTTCATAAATGTTATTTAAAGTTTTATGACCCATTAACTTATTAAATTTCTTTTTTTGATAATGATATTAATTTTTAATTTTCATCCTTTCTATTTATTTCCATATTTCTTTTATGGTCTTGAGTCCTGGATGAACATTTGATAATATGTGGAAACCCAAATATTGTTCCATCTATCACCTTCATGATGAGTTTTATGTGATAATGAATCATTATATTCCTCTTGTTATGAAAATTAATTCCATTAAATGTGGGAACACCTAAAATTTTAGAATAAATATTTTTTCCCCATCTTAGAATTTTTCATTGCAATTTTGAGGTGTCATTTATCTGATAAAACATGTCAAGCCTTAGGACATGATTACCACTGGGGGTGACTTAGGGGAATTATATTGTGAATTATCTTCATTTTGAATTAAACAAATTCATCCTATTAGTGTTCTCAATCCAATCAATATTGTCCCTCATTATAAAATAACATATAATAATAACATGATATAATAGTACATGTGATATTTAAATGGTTTGGAATAAATCCCTATCCATTTCCATGATATTTATACATCCCAAAATGTTTTCTCCTATATATATCCATGTGGATACAATTAAAACTAGGTATAAACCCCAATCATAAAATATAGTAGTTGTTTATACACACCATCTTCAATTCTTCATTAACTAGTTATACAACCCATATACAACATCAATTTCATTAATCCAGTAATCGAAAGACCATCATAAGATCTGAGATTATTATACAATGATTGTGATTTTATCTTCTACCTAAAGAGAGACATATCAATAAGCCTTATTATATAAAACATTTTAAAAACATTAATATCAATTATTGTCTATTATAACTCCATTGGTTATTTAATTATAAGGATTTTTCTCTTCATTCTCTCTCCTTGATACAGAGGTTATACCATCTCTTAGAATTCATGTTTTTTTGGTGAATTATCTCAAAAATATTCTCAGTAATTTAACATATTTCATTTATCATTTTCATTAATATATACATAATAATATCATGTATATTAAACACATTAATTATCATTGTTATAAGATGGTATTTTTCCTCATCATTAATTTGGTTAGTGAATCTAGATTATTTCATCAATTATTCTGGATATTTTTTCATGTTTAATATCCCAGTATTACTCCTCATTTAATATCACATTAAATAAATAAAAGGATATGGTTTTATTCTATTTTCTAAGTTAGTTAATAAATAATCGCAACCATAAATGCATTTAATCTTCCTGTATCTTTATTTTAAATACCCAGAGGATTCAGGTCACATTTTTTCATTACATTGAATTATCAACACTTAAATATCATTATATTTTTGTTTCTTTTTTATATAACATGAATGCGTGATAATCCATGTAACCGTGACTATATATAAATCCCTCTGAGAAACATGCATGGCAGTTTTACATGAATTGATATTTTATTCAATCTATATGCATGTGTTATTTTCTCAAACACATCCTCTCATATAGGGATGGATCATATTGAACTGATAAAGATAAAATGTGGTCTTCTTTATTATGTATGTGGATTGTTTCAATCTCATGTGAATAATAAAGGAGATACATGTGCATTGGAATAACCTACCTTAAAACACCCCATGTTCTATAGTTAAAAATCATATTCACCAGGGCTAATTAGTTGATCCTAGTAGGTTCTGGTATCATATGATCAATATATATTAACAAATCACATAAAACAGTTGCTCTATTCCTATAAAAGGTTGATATACTTTTGATAGTTTCTTATTTTTTGTATAATCACTTTATCCACCATGTTTTTTCATGTGGTAGATGATAATACTTCATGTATTAGTTTAGTATCACATGGGTTTTCTCTAATTTTTCTTCATCTTCCATGAATATGTTAAAATAGTGGGTTCCCTAGACCCACTATGAAGTACTTTTTATTATCATATCATGTATACAAGTAAGATATGCATGATGATTACATACCATTAAAATGTATAAATTTATGTATCCACTAATTAATGGTAATTTCCATAGCTTAATGGTCACATTTAATGGTTATAGTAGATCCCAGGATATAATGAGAACATTTAGATACAATGAAATTAATCTTAAATTTTTCCTATGGTATAGTTACATCCTACTGAATGGAAAAAGTTGATGTTTGACTGCTAGGTGATGGGGGATCATAAGCATTGAGACTTATTCTCATAATGTTCACACCTGGTGATCTCTAGTATTGAGATCATGAGGACTGACTATAAGGACCTGGACTTAAACCTCACTTAATATTGAATTAAATGAATAATTCACATTGAGGATCTTTTCAGGTTTAGAGTTTTAGAGAATTAGGTCTTAACTATTAAATCTCAAATGATAACAAAGTAGACACTTCTACTAAGTTTCCATAAAATAAAAACTCTTAAAAAGAAACATGTCCAGTTCTATGTTTTAGATAGCATGTATTTCCTTGATCCCATCTGTGACCCTATTCATCTTTAAGTCCTCTGGAAAACATTTCAAAAACATGGGATGAGAAAAAAAACCCAGTAAAGGATACACAAACAAGGAAAACTATTAGTTTTTCAAAACAACAAGTAAACCATGAATACTTTATCAAAGTAATACTTTTCACCTTTATGAAGTCATAAATACTCTTCACTAAATAAAAGATCACAACTTTTCTTTTGTAACCAAAAGATTACCATAAACCCATATAAAGAACACATAATATATAAAGGTAACTTGGGAAAAAAACATACTTAAATGGAATAACCATACAGTCGACTTCCACACATATCACTACATGGAATAGCCATACGACCGAATTCCATACCCAATGCATTGGAGGTTATAACGTAACCACCCGTCCTGGTATTCACAACACTACCCGTCATTTGGTTAATCACGTAACCACCCGTCAAATGTCCAAGTACCATTAAAAAATCATAGCACATAAAATATTGAAAATATAAACATTTAAATATTAACATTTCATTTTAAATCAAAATATATCATTTCAAGATATTGACAAAATCAATGATTTATCAAACTATTTTAAAAAACATTTAACAAAGAGATTTTTGAATCAAAGTGTCTGAGTCCAAATTGAAGCTTTTAATGGAATAATATTTAATCAGAACTTTATAATATCATGAGAATAAAGGTATTCATGATATAATATTCCAAAGGAAAGTATATACACCATATTAAAGTGAATTGGCGCATAACAACAATAAAGTCTCAATGGAATGTAAATTGAGACGAAATCCCTTATAAAGACGGTATCCTTTGATTAAGGATAAATAAATTACATAATTATGTGTGAAAAATAATAATACACACAATATAAAAGTATATTAAGTGAAAAACAATCAGAGTTCATTCACACATATTCATAGGATGACATATTCAAGAAGTACAATATAAACCCAAAGAATTCCAGTTGAGTTAAGAAGTTTCCTTACAAAAATTCGACAGCCTAACGACGTCTCATTAAAATTAAGAAAATGAGTTGATGATAAAAAAATGGTATCTAATCACTTGGACATAAAATTTAAATCAATAAGTATATATAAGAACATATCCCAACAAAATAAGATATAAATTAAAAGACATAACAAAAAGAAGTCTTTTAAAAAGAGGATGGTGAAAGGTACCCTTACCGATTTGGGTAACTTTCGAAACGTACACTCCATGAAAGAAGGGTCATAAAATGAAGATGTAAATACCCATAAACGAGAGTATATTACAAAAATAGTAGAATAATGGGAAGTACATACACCACACAAAAGGAAATAGTGTAAAATGTATCATGAATCTCACGGGAATAAAAAGTGAGATAAAAACCCCTTACCTCGTTGTAATCAATCGAGTGGTATGACTAAAAGATAATAACCACCAAATGAATTTTAGAGAAACATGAATATAAATATAATCATGATAATATATATCAATTGGAAGTACAAAATACACCACATTCCATAAATAAGTGTCGAACAAAGGAAATATCACGGAATTAAAAGTGAGATAAGAAATCCCTTCTGAAAATTCGGCAGCCTAACGACGCCACTTAAATCTTAACAGAATAGATTGATGAGATAAAATAGGATCTCTCATCATATGAAAATAAAAATGACAGTAATAGGAATATTAAATAACATTACACAACATAAGAAATAGGAGCTTAAATAAATGACATAAAAGAGAGTACTTAAAAGAAAGAGAGAGGTAGGATCCCTTACCTCAAGTCTGACTTGTCTTGTTCGTTTCTTTATATTCCTGAATAATAAACTAGAGTTAATTTATACTTTCTTAAAACCCTTTTTCAAGTTAACTATTCCTTTTATATCACTTATAACCATGTTATGAACATTAGGTAATTATTTAAGTTTATAACGGTCATTTTTTCGATCATTGGTACTTGAGTCAAAAAATAAACTTCTTATAATTAAAAGTTGTTCATGTGGTAAAATATCCATTTTATCCAGAATTATATTCATGATTTAGATATCATATATATCATATATATCCAGTATATACTTGAATTTATAATATTACATAACATTCAAAGGTAATAAATGAAATTCACCGTTCATGGAGACGGTAAACCGTACGTACGCATGAACCCTACTTTAATTTATATTTCATATTTAATGGAATTAAAACTAAATGAGATATATAAATATTATAATTCCTTTATAATATATATGTTATATAGGTCACATAAGTTTATTAATTTCATTCTTTATACATTCCATGTATTGTATGAATGAGTCATATCATTTGAGGGGGCGGTAGTCTACACTTCCTCAAATTAAATTATCGCATTTGCACAACATGAAAAGCATAAAGGAGTATTTTAAATGTAAAATAAAGAAGAATAGAGAGTAAATAAATATAATATATATCATAAAAAAAGTAGAGTTCCATCATAATGTCCACCATGAGAGGTGGTAGGAGAAGATAGAATAATCATCGTTTCGTGAGGTAGTAATTCGCCATCCACGGAAACCGTATGTTCTTTAACCATTAGACGGAGGTGTGTGTAAGTGTATCTAGAATCCTTCTCCTAAAAACACCCTAGTATATTTAAGATACTTTTTTTTACAAAATAAAGGATTAAAAAGAGTTTAGGGGGTTGGAGAAGAAAAATAAAACAAAAGAACATAAGAGAGAACATTACCTTTAAATCAGGTAATTCCTCTTGGTTTGAACCAAAAGGGTTTCTTGAAGAGCTTCCTTCCTAAGGTAAGGCTTATAGGATGAATAGAGAGATGTGGAGAGATAAAATGAGCAGAGTTTGGTCAAGACAAAGGCTTGAGAGGTGTGGGTAAGGGGGTAGAGGTGGGGCCTTTTATAAGAGGGATGAGGGGCACTCTTGGAAAGTCTTGAAAAGTTACTTTATTATAAAATTATTTTCGGATATTAAAGTTCCCAAAAATATATATTTAAGGGATAAGGTGATAAGGGTTCGAAATCCACACATCCAATAGGTTTTTGACAAGTTTAAGTCTTAGATTTTACTTTATCTTTCCATTTTATTTAAATCGTTCATTAATGAGGTAATCACTGCATCATCATGGTGTTATAAATAAATAAATTTATATAATGTCTAAAAATTATAAAAAATATACTATGATATAGGAATTTTTTTTATATTTTCATTGAATATTTATAGTAAAAAATATGACTTGTATAACCCCATGCAAAAATTGTTTTAGTAAAACAATACATGTTTGTGACAGTTTTATTTTAACTTTAAATAAAAAGTTATTAAAGTCATTTTCTTACACAGGTGGCTACATGGGGTCCCCAAGTTGACCCATTGGTTTTCTTGGTTGGCCATGACTCATACAATAAGTGTAGGACATTTTTCAAGGTCATTTCATATTATTATAACATTATCTTTACCTTAAATTACACTAATTACCTTTAATCTTGATTAATAAAACTTAAAAGTTACTATTCACTAAAAATTATTTTCATCCCATTGAACCAAATTTTACATCCTAATGACAACCATGTATGTCAGATTTTTGAAATTAAAATCACAGAGGTGGTAAAATTTCATTTAAACGAAAAATCAGTTTTTTAACTACCACTTAGTGGTTTCACTATTCATAAAAAAATTATGTTTTTCAGAAAAATACCAAAAATTCACCCTAAGATATATTAGATATTCCTAATTCAAAAAATATGTCTATTTTAAAAAATTCAAAACATATAAGTTTCATTAATCAATTTAATAATTAATTCCCGTTGTCAAAATAAATAGCGTTTTTTTAAGAAACAAAATATATCAAAAGATTAACACTAGTTTAAGTCCAACTTCAAAGTGAAATTAATTCCAATGACAACCATTGGATTAAATGGTAAAAATATTTTATAAATACACTTTAATACTAATTAAAAATATAATCTATCCATATAAATAAATCATATTAAAAGGAGGTTTTGAATTAAAATACAACATTTTCACTAAAAATGATCTTTATCGAAAAAATAACAAAAATTTACACAAAGTAAATTTTGATGTCTGGATTCTAAAGAAGGATTTTATTTGGTCCAATATAAAATATAAAATTTTCAAAAAGTGGATTTAAAAAGGGTTCTCCATCAAAAGGCGGTTAATCAACCTTTTAAAGTATATTAGAATATTTACGCTTAAAATTTGATTCATTTGCATTTTAAGCCACTAACAATTATTGGATAAAAGTCAAAATATTTGAAAAAAATATATAATAATTTTATAGTTAGTTCTATTCATTCCCACCATTACAATGGCCAGGCATTAACTACCATTTAAAATAATATTATTTTATTATTAGAGTGCAGTGTAAGATTTCAAAGAAACTCGTTGTTGCGTATTGGGTACGCCATTGAGCACAACATTACTATTAAATTAATATTAACATTTTATTCAAAAATATTAATAAATATGAAAATTTCATATTCTTTATTTACCTGGGATGTTACATCCTTCTTCCATTTTGGGAATTGCGTTCTCGCAATTTTAAAATTGGGCTTAGAAACTTCATTGAAAGTCCCACATCAGAACAAGAGTCAGTAAAACTATCACTTTAAAATAAATAACGAGAAGTAAAAAGGTCACCCGAGTTAACCCATACTAGGATTCCATGAAAACATGGATATGGATGAGAAAACAAAGGGTCATGTTCTGATGGAGAGTGATAGAAAACATGATTAGGAGAAAGTTAACCCCAAGAAAATCACAAACTTATGATGGGTTAAACGGTATGTGATTCCTCAGTAGGAAAAGTTAATAGACAACATTTTTGTTTTAAGTTACTTTTCAAAGAGGAAATTATTTATGAGGTTAACTAAATCACAAGGAAACATACTTTCTTGTCGTTTAGACTTTCATCTCTTCCAATATTTCTTACACAAACTCATTTTTCCTCCAAAAGACGAGTATTTAGGATGACTTGTTCACAGTAAGAGTGCTATAATAAACATTCTAGAGAATCAACAAATACATAAAATAGAACTATATATTTTCCATGTCTTTAGACCTTAACCAAAACTAAAATTGTTAGAACGAGATCAGATAATCCACAAAAGGAAAATCCTTTATAAAAAAGAAAATCTATTCTTAATCTCAAAAATTTGTCCAACAAAACCCAAAGTTCAACGAAGACCATTCCATAAACAATTTTTCCATAAAATTCTTCAAAGTAAACCAAACTAAGATTGAAACCCAAATATTTGAAGGATTTAATCACATAGTCTTCCAAGGTACAAATTAGGTTTTATCTCCAAATAAAATCAGTTACTCTTAAAGTCTCATAATGAAAAGTAATTAACCTTATCACATATACTCCATGATAGGCAAATAATTTCCATAGATAACCCAAAATCAACTTATTTTTGATTTATAAGATCATATAACTAAAAATAATTAGACAAACTAACCAGGGACTTCACGTAGTCCAGTGGTAGGCGATAAATACAAGTTTCACTTTGGTTGTGGGTTCAATTCCCGCGGCTTTGTCCGACGCGACTGGTTTTCACACGGTCTACGTGTTTTCCTTTTTCCAAAACTTTATAATTCTCAAAAAATTCCCCAAAAAGAGATAAAATCATCAAAAATAACCACATCATAATTTAACCTCAAGTTTATCTCATGCCTTTCATTTTCCATGATAACATATAGTAACCCATAATTACCTCAAAATTAAGGATCATATAAACCCTAATGGTTACCTTTATAATTATTACCTGAACTTCTACATCGAGTTGGTCATCTCGTACATGATGCATTAGAGAAATCACCAAGGTTAAAGTGGTTAATCATGCCTCCTAATAGTTGGTTTAGAATAACCACGAGATTTATCATTGAATCTCCCATTTCATCCAGTCTCTTAATTAGAGAACCACCATAGTTTCCTTCAAACCCATTGTCACTTTGGTGCCTGCTAGATCCATCAATTTATTAAAACCAAAAATGTTAGTGTGAGTATATCAACATAATTATCATGTACGAATAATGAATATAAACACTATGATATACTTACTCATTCACTTTATCTAAAAACTATGACTCTTTCTGAAATCCTAACCATTATGGTAATGTCACTTATTCTTAAAGAATACCCTAACCTCTAAATTTATCTAAACAGACCTTTGATACCAACTATAAGGACCCAGCATTAAAACTCACTTAATATTGAATTAAATGAATAATTCAAATTGAGGATCTTTTCAGGTTTAGAATTTTATAGAATTAGGACATAACTATTACATCTCAAAGGATTACAAATAAGACACTTCTACTAAGTTTCCATAAAATAAAAACTCTTAACAAGAAACATGTCTAGTTCCATGTTTTAGATAGCATGTATTTCTTTGATTCCATCTGTGACCCTATTCATCTTTAAGTCCTGTGGAAAACTTTTCAAAAACTTGGGATGAGCATAAAAAGCCCAGTAAAGGATACACAAAGAAGAAAGACTATTAGTTTTTTCAAAAAAAAAAGTAAACCATGAATACTTTATCAAAGTAATACTTTTCACCTTTATGAAGTAGTAAATACTCTTCAATAAAAAAAAGATCACAACTTATCCTTTGTAACCAAAATATTACCACAAACCCATATAAAGAACACATAGCATATAAAGGTAACTTGGGACAAAAACAAACTTAAATGGAATAACCATACGGTCGACTTCCACACATATCACTACATGGAATATTCATACGGCCGAATTCCATACCAAATGCATTGGAGGATAAAACGTAACCACCCGTCCTGGTATTCCCGGCACCACCCATCATTTGGTTAATCACATAACCACCCATCAAATGTCCAAGTACCATTAAAAAATCATAGCACATAAAATATTGAAAATATAAACATTTCTATATTAAAATTTCATTTGAAATAATAATATATAATTTCAAGATATTGACAAAATCAATGATTTATCAAACTATTTTAAAAACCATTTAATAAAGAGATTTTTGAATCAAAGTGACAGTCCACTTTGAAGCTTTTAAAGGAATAACATTTAATCAGAACTTTATAATATCATGAGAATAAAGGTATTCACGATATAATATTCCAAAGGACAGTATATACACCATATCAAATGGAATTGGCGCATAACAACAATGAAGTCTCAATGGAATGTAAATTGAGACAAAATACCTTATAAAGATGGTATCCTTTGATTAAGGAAAAATCAATTATATAATTACGTGTGAAAAATAAGAATACACCAAATATAAAAGTAAATTAAGTGAAAAACAATTGGAGATCATTCACAAATATTCATAGGATGACATATTCAATAAGTACAATATTAACCCAAATAATTCAAGTTGAGTTAAGAAGTTTCCTTACAAAAATTCGACAGCCTAACGACGTCTCATTAAAATTAAAAAAATGAGTTGATGAGAGAAAAATGGTATCTCATCACTTGGACATAAAATTTAAATCAATAAGGATATAGAAGAACATATCCCAACAAAATAAGATGTAAATTAAATGACATAACAAAAATAAGTATTTTAAAAAGAGGAGGGTGAAATGTTTCTTTAGCGATTTGGGTAGCTTTTGAAACGTACAAACCATGAAAGAAGGGTCATAAAATGAAGATGTAAATACCCATAAACGAGAGTATATTACACAAATAGAAGAATAATGGGAAGTACATACACCACACAAAAGGAAATAGTGGAAAATGTATCATGAATCTCACGGGAATAAAAAGTGGGATAAAAACCCCTTACCTCATTGTGATCAATCGAGTGGTATGACCAAAAGATAATAACCACCAAATGAATTTCAGAACAACATAAATATAAATATAATCATGATAATATATATCAATTGGTAGTACAAAATACACCATATTCCATAAATAAGTGGCGAACAAAGGAAATATCACGGAATTAAAAGTGAGATAAGAAATCCCTTACGAAAACTCGGCAGCCTAACGACGCCACTTAAAGCTTAACAAAATAGATTGATGAGATAAAATAGGGTCTATCATCATATGAAAATAAAAATTACAGTAATAGTAATATTAATAAAAATTCTGCAACATAAGAAAGTGGAGCTTAAAGAAATGACATAAAAGAGAGTACTTAAAAGAAAGAGAGGTAGGATCCCTTACCTCAAGTCCGACTTGTCTTGTTCGTTTCTTTATATTCCTGAATAATAAACTAGAGTTAATTTATACTTGATTAAGAACCTTTTTCAAGTTCATTATTACTTTTATATCACTTATTACCATGTTATTAACATTATGTAATTATTTAAGTTTATAACGGTCGTTTTGTCGATCATTGGTACTTTAGTCAAAAAATAATCTTCTTATAATTACAAGTTGTTCCTGTGGTAAAATATCCATTATATCCAAAATTATATTCATGATGTAGATATCATATATATCATATATATACATTATATACTTGAGTTTATAATATTACATAACATTTAAAAGTAAAATATGAAATGCACCATTCATGGAGATGGTAAGCCGTACGTACGCATGAACAATACTTTCATTTCTATTTCGTATTTAATTGAATTAAAAATAAATGAGATATATATATTATAATTCCAGTATAATATATATGTTATATAGGTCACATAAGTTCATTAATTTCATTCTTTATACATTCCATGTATTACATGAACGAGTCATGTCACTTGAGGGGGCGATAGTCCACAATTCCTCAAATGAAATTATCGCATTTGCACAACATGCAAAGCATAAAGGTGTGTTTTAAATGTAAAATAAAAAAGCATAGAAGGGAACTAAATATAATATATATCATAGATAAATATAGTTCCATCATAATGGAAACTATGAGAGGTGGTATGAGAAGATAGAACAATCATCGTTTCGTGAGGCAGTAATTCACCATCCACAGAAACGGTATGTTATTTAACCATTAGACGGAGGTGTGTGTATGTGTATCTCAAATACTTATCATCAAACATCCTAGTATATTTAATATAATGGTGTCGTTACAAAACAAATTAATAAAAAGAGTTTAGGGGGTTGGAGAAGAAAAATAAAAAAATAACATAAGAGAGAACATTACCTTTAAATCGGGTAACTCTTCTTCGTTTGAACCAAAAGGGTTTATTAAAGATCTTCCTGCCTAAGGAATGGATTATAGGATGAAGAGAAGGATGTGGAGATATAAAATGAGTGGATTTTGGTCGAGCCAAAGGCTTGAGAGGTGTGGGTAAGGGGGTAGAGGTGGGGGCCTTTTATAAGAGGGAGGAGGGGCACTCTTGGAAAGTCTTGAAAATTTACTTTATTATAAAATTATTTTCGTATATTAAAGGTCCCAAAAATATATATTTCTAGGTTAAGGTGATAAGGGTTATAAATCCATCCATACAATAAGTTTTTGACAAGTTTATGTCTTAGATTTTACCTTATCTTCTCATTTTATTTAAATCATTCATTAATGAGGTAATCACTGCATCATCATGGTGTTATAAATAAATTTATTTATTTAATATCTAAAAATTATAAAAAAATACTATTATGTAAGAAATATTTTTATATTTCCAATGAATTTTTATAGTAAAAAATATGACTTGTATAACCCCATGCAAAAATTGTTTTAGTAAAACAATACATGTCTGTGACATTTTTATTTTAACTTTAAATAAAAAAGTTATTAATGTCATTTTCTTACCCAAGTGGATCCATGGGGTCCCCAAGTTGACCGATGGATTGTCTTGGTCGGCCATGACTCATCCAATAAGGTTATAACATGTGTCAAGGTCATTTCATATTATTATAACATTATCTTTACCTTAAATTACACTAATTACCTTTAATCGCGATTAATAAAACTTAAAAGTTACTATTCACCAAAAATTATTTTCATCATATTGAACCAAATTTTACATCCTAATGAAAAACTTGTATGTAGTATTTTTTAAATTCAAATAATAGAGGTGGTAAAGTTTCATTTAAACAAAAAATCACTTTTTTAACTACCACTTAGTGGTTTCACTATTCATAAAAAATTTAAGTTTTCCGAAAAATACAAAAAATTCCCCCTAAGATATATTTGATATTTTGAATTAAAAAAAGATTTATATTTTAAAAAATTAAAAACATATAAGTTTCATTAATCAATTTAATAATTAATTCCCATTTTCAAAACAAATAGCGTGTTTTTAGGAAACAAAATATATTAAAAGATTGACACTAGTTTAACTCCAATTTCAATGTGAAATTAATTCCAATGACAAACATTGGATTAAATTGTTGTAATATATTCTAAATACACTTTAATCCCAATTAAAAAGAAAATATATCTATATAAATAAATCAGATTAATATGAGGTTTTGAATTAAAATACAATATTTTCACTAAAAATGATCTTTATCGGAAAAAATAACAAAAAATTTACACGAAGTAAATTTTGATGTCCAGATTCTAAAGAAAGATTTTATTTGGTCCAATATAACATATAAAATTGTCAAAAAGTGTATTTAAAAAGGGTTCGCCATTAAAAGGCAGTTAATCGACCTTTTAAAAAATATTAGATTTTTTACGCTTAAAATTTGATTCATTCGCATTTTAAGCCTCTAACATTTATTGGATAAAAGTAATAATATTTGACAAACATATATAATCATTTTGTAGTTAGTTCTGTTCATTCCCTCCATTACAATAGTTATCCGTTAACTACCATTTAAAATAATATTATTTTATTATTAGAGTGAAATGTAAGATTTCAATGAAACTCGTTGTTGCGTATTGGGTACGCCATCGACCATAGCGTTCCCTTTAAATTAATATTAAAATTTTATTCACAAATAATAATAAATATGAAAATGTCATATTCTTTATTTACCTGGGATGTTACATCGAACCACTAATAGAAACACAACATGTTTTGGGTGTCATTAGTTGTTCATATCGAAGGATATATGTATTGGTATCCTGAAATGAGATCATTACATGTGTGTAAAATTTGAATGTTGTAACACCCCGAGCTTCCACGATACGCTTCTCCTTCAATAATGCAATAGCGTGTGTTGTACGCAACCTCGAGCTCTAACACACACCACAACTAATTAAACTAGCCGTTGTGAATAGTAATACCTACTTTTTGAAATTTTATAAATTTTATATTTCAAAATGGACTTCACTTTTGTATTCCCAATATTGAAATTAGCCTATGTTGATTTTTTTGTAATTTTCCGAGAACTTCCAAATTTTTATGAATAGTGAAAAATACTTAAAACAACATTTTTAATCAAAATAATTTATAGTGATAAGTTATACTATTTAGTGGTTTTAAGGTATAATTAGAATATATTTTTACCATTTTATCCAATGGTGGTCATTAAAGTTAATTTAACATTGAAATTGGACATAAACAATTGCCAATCTTTTGATATAAATTGTTTCTTAAAAACACGCTATTTGTTATAACAGCGGGAATTAATTATTAAATTAATTAATTTGACTTATATGTTTTGAATTTTGTAAAATGGACTTCATTTTTGAATTCAGAATATCAATTATAGCTTAGGGTGAAATTTTGGCCTTATTCTGAAAAACTTCAATTTTTGATGAATAGTGAAACCACTAAGTGGTAATCAAGCAAACTGATTTTTCAGTTAAATGAAAGTTTACCACTAATGTGTATTGAATTTTGAAAATCCGACATACATGGTTGTCATTAGTATGTAAAATGTGGTTCAATGGGATAAAAATAATTTTTTTGGTGAATAGTAACTTATTAAGTTTTAATCGCGATTAGTGGTAATTAGGGTAGTTTAAGGTATAAATAATACTTTAATAATATTAAATGACCTAGACACATGTCCCAACCTCATTGGTTGTGTCATGGCCGACCAAGACAAGCCATGGCCTAACTTGGGGACCCCATGAATCCACTTTTGTTGGGAAATAACATAAATTACTTTTTATTTAAAGTTAAAGTGAAAATGACACTAACATAAATTGTTTTACTAAAACAATTTTTAAGTAGGGTTACACAAGTCCAAATTTTGACTATAAATATTCATTAGAAATATAAAAAGATTTCCTACATCATAGTATTTTTTTTATAATTTTTAGACATTAAATAAATTAAATTATTTATGACATCATTATGATGTGGCGATGACCTCATTATCTAACGATTTAAATAAAATGAGAAGATAATGAGAAATCCAAGGCTTACACTTGTCCAAAGCCTATTGTATGAAGAGATTTCGAAACCTTATCACCTTAGCCTCGAATTATATAAGTGTGGGACCTTCAGAATCCGAAACGCATTGTGAAATAATGTAACATTTCAATCTTTCCAAAAGTGCCCCTCCTCTCCACTTATAAAAGGCCCCCACCTCTCCCACCTCATTTACACTTTCAAGCCATTTGGCTCGGCCAACCTCTGCCCAAATACTCTCCCAACATTCCTCCCTTACTCATACAAGCCTCAATTTGGGCATAACTCTTCCCAAGGAAGCCTTTGGATCAAATTAGAAAGAGTTACCCGATATTGAGGTAATGTCTTCTCTAATGTTGTTTTGTTTTATTTTTCTTCTCCAACCCCCTAAAATCTTTTTATTCATTTCTTTTGTAACAACAACAGTATCCTCAATATACTAGGATGTTGTTATAAAAAGGATTCAAGCTACACTTACACACACCTACGTCTAATGGTTAAAGAACATACGGTTTCTGTGGATGGCGAATTTCTGCCTCACGAAACGATGATTGTTCAACACTCATATAACACCTTCAAAGGTGGCCATTATGATGTCACTATTTTTATATATGATATATAATATGTTTATATTTTACTTATGCTTCTGTATTATTCATTTTTGTCTTACCTTTATGGTTTCCATTATGGGTAAACACGATATCTTCAATTAAGGAAGTGCGGACTACCGCCCCCTCAAAGTGATTTGATTCGTTAAATACCATATGTGGGACGTATAAAGGATGTAACTATGATATTATATGTGATATTATACTGGAATTATAATATACCCTTATATCATTATTATTCCATTCTATAAAATACAAAATATAAATGAAAGTAGCGTTCATGCGTACGTACGGCTTACCGTCTCCATGAACGGTGCATTTCATTTCTTACCTCTAAATGTTACGTAATATTATAAATGAATGTATATACAGTATATATATGATATATATGATATCTACATAATGAATATAATTCTAGAGATAATGGATATTCTACCACATTAACAACTTGTAATCATGAGAAGTTTATTTTTGACTCAAGTACCAAAGATCGACAAAATGACCGTTATTAACTTAAATAATTACATAATGTTCATAACATTGTAATAAGTGATATAAAAAGGATAATGAAATTGAAAATGGTTCTTAATAAGGTAGATATTAACTCTAGCTTATTATTCAGGAGGTTAAAGAAAGGTCAAGTCAAGTCGGACACAAGGTAAGGGAATTTCTTAACCCAACTTCCATTCTTTGGGTTAATCTCCTACTTTCAAATTATGTCATGATATTATTATGTCCTATTTTGTATTTTTACTTTCTTTATGTGTACCTATAGTGAATACACATAATAGATCTATTTTATTTTAAAAATGATCTTTTTAAGGACTTTGTCTCAATCTCCTTTCATTGAGGCATATTTGGCTTTATACACAACTTTGTTTTATACGGTGTATAAACCCCTTTGACTTTTACGGTTATTCAAAAGGAATCTTTTTATACAAAGCGTTTTGCTAAACGACAAAAGGGAATGTTTTTCTTTCCGTACTTATGCGGCGAAAACGACTTCTCCGCCGCCGTGACCATTATTTGAGTTTCGGATTCCTCTATAAGCCATCTTTTTTTTAATGAAAAATAAATACAATGTTTTAACTTTCTTTTATTTTGGTATTGAAAATGGTTTTGAAAGCATTTTTATTATATCAATGTGCTGTATTGATATCTTGTGATTGAAATGTGGAAATGTTATGTTTCCTTTATGCATGTTTTATGTGATACGATTATGTTATGGTTTATGATATGTTTAAACCTATTCATATGAGGAATGCATTGGACTTATTAAGTGACGGGTGGAGCCCGCTATAGCTCCTCGATGCATCGGCAGGTCTCATGAGACAAACTAGTGTCTTGGCACAAGGCCTTGACAAAATTTTATTTGTGGTCTTGGCACGAGGCCTTGGCTACGTGGTTATGATAGTCTGGCATTATGCATTCCATCATTATGAAAGTGGTTATTGATATTGCATGTGATTATTCGACCAGTAGAATATCCATGTGAAGAAGTAAATGGCATTATCTCATTTTACCTTTGCCATATTATGTTGATGTTAAAGTTTAAAAGGCTTTTGTTTTAGTTATACATTGCCTTAAATGTTTATGTTTATTTATGAAAGCTTCCGCAATATTGTTATCCTTACTGAGCATCTGAGCTCACCCATTTCAATGTTTTAATATTTTCCAGGATGTGAAGAAGTATTTTATGAATGACCTGCAGGGATAGTCATAAGAGGATATGAGTGTGGACTATGGAGACTTTGTTATTGTAGTTTTTCACTTTATGATGTAATGTAACGTTTACGAATGTATCTAGTGTTTCCAAGGCTACTAAACTAATCGGTCTTTCGAGACTTGATCTTTTGTGATCATGCCAATGTTACGAAGTAATGCACCGACTCTGGGTAGCTGGGGTCGGGGCGTTACAGTTGGTATCAGAGGCAGTTTAGTACTAACCTTGGAAGCTAGATTTAGATAAACTCTGATTAGAGCACATAGAACAAAGATAGACTTTGAGGATTAGTATAGAAGAACATCCTAGAATTTTGGTATTATAGAGATGTTATGAGTTTTCCGAGCAATACATCCCTGTCTGGATACGAGCAGGTAGAGGCGGCTCTGGCACAGATGTACCTAGGGGTGAAACCCGAAAACACCGCTTTGAGCTAGACTCGAACGGGAACTGGTGCACCACAACGGGCCTTGATGCACTCTTGGTTATGACACTCCCGGGGGACATGCTTAGGATAATTCCCATTTTATTTACAAACCACTATGAAGGGTTATGAGTATATACTTCCTCAAAGAAAACATTTCTTTTTATGATTATAGATTATATCCATAAATAGTTCAATTTATGTAAAGTGTTTTACAAGTATGGAATTATGTATTTTGATTCATAAACTAACCTAGTTTATGCCATTGTATAGAAATGGCGCCCAGTAGAAGGAATGTGAACTCCAGCAATACGTATGATCCAAAGCGTAAGAAGGATCATATCTTTCACGGTATTAAGCCAACATTTAGAAGGGAAATAATCTCCCATGTGTTTTCAACATATGAAGAAATAGTATCATGTGTCAATAAGATAAGTAAGGAATTCTCTGAGTCCTATGGCTTTGAAGCGAAGCAAGAGATGAAAGGGATGGAAGAGAGAATGATGGATAAAGGAATGAGGGGAATGAAGAATTTTCCAATATGTGATAACTGTGGGAAGAAACACCTTGGAATTTGCCTGAAGGGAATGGGGGTTTGTTATAAGTGTGGAGAAAAAGGACACAAAGTGCATGACTGCAAGGGTAAGAAAATGGTTTCAAATGTACAATGCTTCTTCTGCAAGGATTGGGGACACTACACAAACCAATGTCCAAATCATCAGAGTATGCCCCAAATGATGTTATTGGATAATAATCAAGTTATGATACTACCACAGATGAGGAGTAATGATTAGAGTTCTTATGTTGTTATTAAATAATTTTGTAATTTGAGTGTTGTATCAATGATGTACTGGTTATAATAATTATGGAGTATATAAGGATTGTACTGCAGTACTATTTCATCAAGGACTTGAGATTGTGTGGAACCAAGAAAAGTGACTCCACAGTAGGATAAAATTTTTGGAAAATATATGGTTGAGGGAAAGATAGACCATAATATGGTTCTGATACTGAGATTGTGATTTTGGAATAAGACGTGATTGATTTGGATAAATTATATTGGATATACATAACTTCCTTGAAACTGATTGATGTTTTGTATACATTTTTGGATATAAGGAGTATATCTAGTATTCTATATGGAATAAGGGATCATGGTAATTCAGTATGTTTAAAAAGAATACATGATGAAGGTATTCACATGTTGTTACGTGGGAAAAAGGATCTCCATTATGTTTACCTTCCATATAAAATTTGGACTGTGAGTTGGACAGAAGTATTTTGGATAACTATAAAGGTTGGAATGGATTAAGTTGATCTTTGGATAGTATTGTTTAAGGTTAAAGCATTTTTGAATATTATTTTAGGAATATTATAATACTATAGTTTTAGGAAAAGGACAACCTGCAGGGTGGGGCATAACCCGTCGCGTCAGACAAAGCTGCAGGAATCGAACCCACAATCATAGTGCGACAGGCCTTTATTTCCTACCACTAGCCTACAGGAAGTCCCCGGTTATTACAAAATAATTTTACTAATCTAAATGGTATGTGTTAACATTTGGAACCTTATACAATTAGGATAAGTATAATATTTTTGAGTTCTATTATCTTTTTGAGTGAAAGATGAGTTGAAGGTTGAAACTCTATTTGTCAAGCATAAATATATATATACCTATCTCTTATTCAATGAATAAATTAATTCTTAAACTTTAGTAAAGGGATATTAAAACAAACAAAAAATGTGTTATCCTAATACCTTATGTCTTGCTGAACTGATGATATTTTAAATCAACATAGATTGAAGGCTTTAAGGCCCTCAATTTGACAGTTGATTGTGATTGATGACCTCAATCACTCCCTACAAATATTTACGTTTTTCCTCCAATTATATGTCTCTAATTGCCACCAATGTTCTCCTTATCAAGATCATAATTTGGTGGTGACTTTCTTATTTCCATTTCCCTCTTATTAAGGCTAAATTTTATTAACCTTATTTCCGATGTGGGCCTTCCTAAAAGGTATTTTCTCTTTTCAACCTTTTATTTTCAAAGAAAAATTTCAAATTGCGAGGACGCAATTTATTGAAGGAGGGGAGAATGTAACACCCTGAGCTTCCACGATACGCTTCTCATTCAATAATGCAATAGCGTGTGTTGTACGCAACCTCGAGCTCTAACACACACCACAACTAATTAAACTAGCCGTTGTGAATAGTAATACCTACTTTTTGAAATTTTATAAATTTTATATTTCAAAATGGACTTCACTTTTGTATTCCCAATATTGAAATTAGCCTATGTTGAATTTTTTGTAATTTTCCGAGAACTTCCAAATTTTTATGAATAGTGAAAAATACTTAAAACAACTTTTTTAATCAACATAATTTATAGTGATAAGTTATACTATTTAGTGGTTTTAAGGTATAATTAGAATATATTTTTACCATTTTATCCAATGGTGGTCATTAAAGTTAATTTAACATTGAAATTGGACATAAACAATTGCCAATCTTTTGATATAAATTGTTTCTTAAAAACACGCTATTTGTTATAACAGCGGGAATTAATTATTAAATTAATTAATTTGACTTATATGTTTTGAATTTTGTAAAATGGACTTCATTTTTGAATTCAGAATATCAATTATAGCTTAGGGTGAAATTTTGGCCTTATTCTGAAAAACTTCAATTTTTGATGAATAGTGAAACCACTAAGTGGTAATCAAGCAAACTGATTTTTCAGTTAAATGAAAGTTTACCACTAATGTGTATTGAATTTTGAAAATCCGACATACATGGTTGTCATTAGTATGTAAAATGTGGTTCAATGGGATAAAAATAATTTTTTTGGTGAATAGTAACTTATTAAGTTTTAATCGCGATTAGTGGTAATTAGGGTAGTTTAAGGTATAAATAATACTTTAATAATATTAAATGACCTAGACACATGTCCCAACCTCATTGGTTGTGTCATGGCCGACCAAGACAAGCCATGGCCTAACTTGGGGACCCCATGAATCCACTTTTGTTGGGAAATAACATAAATTACTTTTTATTTAAAGTTAAAGTGAAAATGACACTAACATAAATTGTTTTACTAAAACAATTTTTAAGTAGGGTTACACAAGTCCAAAGTTTGACTATAAATATTCATTAGAAAGCTAAAACGATTTCCTACATCATAGTATTTTTTTTATAATTTTTAGACATTAAATAAATTAAATTATTTATGACATCATTATGATGTGGCGATGACCTCATTATCTAACGATTTAAATAAAATGAGAAGATAATGCAAAATCCAAGGCTTACACTTGTCCAAAGCCTATTGGATGAAGATATTTCGAAACCTTATCACCTTAGCCTCGAATTATATAAGTGTGGGACCTTCATAATCCGAAAAGCATTGTGAAATAATTTAACATTTCAATCTTTCCAAAAGTGCCCCTCCTCTCCACTTATAAAGGCCCCCACCTCTCCCACCTCATTTACACTTTCAAGCCATTTGGCTCGGCCAACCTCTGCCCAAATACTCTCCCAACATTCCTCCCTTACTCATAGAAGCCTCACTTTGGGCAGAACTCTTCCCAAGGAAGCCTTTGGATCAAATTAGAAAGAGTTACCCGATATTGAGGTAATGTCTTCTCTAATGTTGTTTTGTTTTATTTTTCTTCTCCAACCCCCTAAACTCTTTTTATTTATTTCTTTTGTAACAAAAACAGTATCCTCAATATACTAGTATGTTGTTATAAAAAGGATTCAAGCTACACTTACACACACCTACGTCTAATGGTTAAAGAACATACGGTTTCTGTGGATGGCGAATTTCTGCCTCACGAAACGATGATTGTTCAACACTCATATAACACCTTCAAAGGTGGCCATTATGATGTCACTATTTTTATATATGATATATGATATGTTTATATTTTACTTATGCTTCTGTATTTTTCATTTTTGTCTTACCTTTATGGTTTCCATTATGGGTAAACACGATATCTTCAATTAAGGAAGTGCGGACTACCGCCCCCTCAAAGTGATTTGATTCGTTAAATACCATATGTGGGACGTATAAAGGATGTAACTATGATATTATATGTGATATTATACTGGAATTATAATATACCCTTATATCATTATTATTCCATTCTATAAAATACGAAATAGAAATGAAAGTAGCGTTCATGCGTACGTACGGCTTACCGTCTCCATGAACGGTGCATTTCATTTCTTACCTCTAAATGTTACGTAATATTATAAATGAATGTATATACAGTATATATATGATATATATGATATCTACATAATGAATATAATTCTAGAGATAATGGATATTCTACCACATTAACAACTTGTAATCATGAGAAGTTTATTTTTGACTCAAGTACCAAAGATCGACAAAATGACCGTTATTAACTTAAATAATTACATAATGTTCATAACATTGTAATAAGTGATATAAAAAGGATAATGAAATTGAAAATGGTTCTTAAGAAGGTAGATATTAACTCTAGCTTATTATTCAGGAGGTTAAAGAAAGGTCAAGTCAAGTCGGACACAAGGTAAGGGAATTTCTTAACCCAACTTCCATTCTTTGGGTTAATCTCCTACTTTCAAATTATGTCATGATATTATTATGTCCTATTTTGTATTTTTACTTTCTTTATGTGTACCTATAGTGAATACACATAATAGATCTATTTTATTTTAAAAATGATCTTTTTAAGGACTTTGTCTCAATCTCCTTTCATTGAGGCATATTTGGATTTATACACAACTTTGTTTTATACGGTGTATAAACCCCTTTGACTTTTACGGTTATTCAAAAGGAATCTTTTTATACAAAGCGTTTTGCTAAACGACAAAAGGGAATGTTTTTCTTTCCGTACTTATGCGGCGAAAACGACTTCTCCGCCGCCGTGACCATTATTTGAGTTTCGGCTTCCTCTATAAGCCATCTTTTTTTTAATGAAAAATAAATACAATGTTTTAACTTTCTTTTATTTTGGTATTGAAAATGGTTTTGAAAGCATTTTTATTATATCAATGAGCTGTATTGATATCTTGTGATTGAAATGTGGAAATGTTATGTTTCCTTTATGCATGTTTTATGTGATACGATTATGTTATGGTTTATGATATGTTTAAACCTATTCATATGAGGAATGCATTGGACTTAATAAGTGACGGGTGGAGCCTGCTATAGCTCCTCGATGCATCGGCAGGTCTCATGAGACAAACTAGTGTCTTGGCACAAGGCCTTGACAAAATTTTATTTGTGGTCTTGGCACGAGGCCTTGGCTACGTGGTTATGATAGTCTGGCATTATGCATTCCATCATTATGAAAGTGGTTATTGATATTGCATGTGATTATTCGACCAGTAGAATATCCATGTGAAGAAGTAAATGGCATTATCTCATTTTACCTTTTCCATATTATGTTGATGTTAAAGTTTAAAAGGCTTTTGTTTTAGTTATACATTGCCTTAAATGTTTATGTTTATTTATGAAAGCTTCCGCAATATTGTTATCCTTACTGAGCATCTGAGCTCACCCCTTTCAATGTTTTAATATTTTCCAGGATGTGAAGAAGTATTTTATGAATGACCTGCAGGGATAGTCAGAAGAGGATATGAGTGTGGACTATGGAGACTTTGTTATTGTAGTTTTTCACTTTATGATGTAATGTAACGTTTACGAATGTATCTAGTGTTTCCAAGGCTACTAAACTAATCGGTCTTTCGAGACTTGATCTTTTGTGATCATGCCAATGTTACGAAGTAATGCACCGACTCTGGGTAGCTGGGGTCGGGGCGTTACAATTGTGTTCTTTGATGAAAGGAAAAAAACCATGGTATTGAAATCATGGAGAGTAGGCTTATGTTGGGTGCCTCATTGGTGGTATGAATTTTGTTGAATGGTCAAGAAAGGATTGGTCGCTTCCTAATTCTAGAAGTTATATATCTCATGCCTGGTTGATTAGGATGGTGCTACCTTTATAAGTAGTTTCCATAGTAGATGAAAGGAAAATCCATCTGGTTAGATAAAAAAATAATAAAGGAAGAAAAAAGACGTCGACACAAGTGTGCAACATACATTATGAGATATTTAATGATAAAGAGATTATAGTGCACATGCAATGTTGATAGGATTGTATTAATTTATATGAATATCCTTATCTTTCTAGGGGACATGATGGGTTTCTAGACTCCTCTATTGATCTGTGGATTTTATTCACTACTATCGAGATAAGGGCCTAGAGGGTCGCACCTAATAGTGTATTCAAGAATCGACCATATTCTATGGAATAAGTATACTGGACATAGTGGGCCCCACCATGGGGTCTAAGTGTTGTACAATGTATCAATCACCGATAAATAAATAAGTTCATCATTATTCACTTTATAAATAATTGGATTTACTTTATTTAATTTTTTTACAAGTTAAGCAAATAAGAGAAAAATATTAATCGAAGCAATAATATTTTAATATTCAAGATTTGTTTAATATTTGGCGGGATAGTGAGTCGAGTTAAATGAATTAGTTTTATCATGTAAAAAATTTATATGTATTTCAAGTATGTGATAAAATAATAATTAATATTGAAGTAGATTATTTCATCATTATTATTTATTTAGTGTAAGTTGAAATAAACAGGTGTCGGGGGAACCAACTGAGTATTTGAAAACTCCACTATAAATAGAGAATGAGGTTCTCTCACCATGTAGTATACATTAATTTTATGGAATGAAAACTAGAGGCTCTCTATCCTCCCACTCTCTAGAGAGAGAGAGACTCTCGATCAAATAACTCAGATAAAGATATTTTTTAAGAATCCAAGGCATCTCGTTGCGATGATCATCATCATGCCGAATGCATCATCGAATTATCGCGCTAGCACCCAGAATTCAATGATCGACACTCTTGAGGATTTTAAAAGCATGTGTGGACATTCTAGAGGGATCCATTAATGAATCCTTCAAGCGATTATCACTAGCAATGAGTTTTATTCGACCACGACTACAAATATGAAAAGGGTATGTTATTCATTTTAATTTTGTGCTTTTTATAATTTACGTGAGATCCTCTGACCTTACTGGTGCACAGATCATTGAAAAAGACAAGTTCCATCATCCCATCAATGATTAATTTAAAATCCCTAGCCTGTCAGTTTCTATTGCATGCCCGGGAATATTTCAGTGGTATCATAATGAGTCATGTATATTTTCTAAGCCAAAGAAAATTAATTTACATAAAATTAAGTAGAGGGTTTGAAATTAGTCTCAAAGGTTCAAACCACACATTGATTTGATTTCTAATGGCCATGTTATGATTGTTTAAAATTTTAAATATTTATTGTGTTTGCATTGTGATCTTTGGTTTTAAATTTTTATTCATTATTTTTGATGATCCTGAAGAACTGATCAAGTTTCACTCGATATTGGTTCATTGAGAGTAATTCTATTTTATGAAAATTATAATTTTATAGTTTAATAATTTTCAAAATATTTTTAATATTATAATATTATTTATTTTGTTATAATAATAATATAACAATAATAGATTATTATTTTATTATAATAACTTTTTTATTATTATATTTAAAGGCTAATTTAATATCCATTAGAAATTTTGGGAAATGGGTGTGGAATTTTCAAAGTGGATGGTGGGATTGACTTGTGGAAAAGAAAAATTTGAAAAAAGGGCTGATCAATAATAGAAAAAGGGCTGTATAGGTGGTATGTGTGGACCCCCCATCTTCCTCCTCTTTCGATGCCTCTTGGGTGACCTAAGCAAGCTTCCACTACACTTGGCCGCTTCCCGCCAGACCAGTCATCGCCGGCCGGCCTCCCAGCGCATCACCTCCTGCTACGCTCCACCCAGTCCTACCGCCCTAGATGCTCCCTACTACTAGGCCATGCAACCAGGCTCATGATTGAGGATGGCCTCCCCAATGTAGGAGCGACGTCAACCGCCTATGCACACCGATCCACCGCCCCCTGCCGATGCTAGCACCCCACATTACGTCTCTTCTAGCTGCCGATCTCCCCTCTCTACACCGTGGCTCGACCGATCACTAGCCTTCTATGTCGGAACCTCGCAATATAATGCCTCCCATTCCCGGTGACTATCGGTGGCCGAGGGGCCTCCTCCTCCTCCTTGCCTGTTGCTAGGCACCCTTTCTAGTGTAACTTAGTTCTAATCTATGGCTCTGCACCGACGCCCTAGGTTGCACCGCCCTACTCCCTCCACTACTGCTATCTGCTACCTCACTGACACTACCCACCCACCTATGGTCTAGATTCGAGAGGTAACCCTACTTCCCTTGCATGTTTTTCGCAGGATAGGTCTATCCTGAAGTGTCCTGGGTGGATCTTCCCAACCCAGAATGGGCTTGGGTGGATCCGCCTGACCCTTTTTGGTCTTAGATGGTCGGGAATGGACCTGTGTGGGTTCGTCCTAACCTGCACAAGTCCAACATGGGGGTTTTAGGGGCCTGTTTAAATTAATTAATACAATTAATTATTTTAATTTTATAATTAAATTAAAATAATTAATATATTACGAATGGTTTAAAAATAAAAATTTTATTACCCATAAATATAAATTAATTTAATTTTTAAATTAAATTTAAATAATTAATTAATTTAATTTTGGTATAAAATATAAATTAATTAGAGGACCGATACATAATTTTATTATTTGAATTTATTAATTAATTTAATTTAATAAAATAAAACTCATATTTATTTAACGCAATTTAATTTTATCATGCATTGTTTTATCCACATAATACTCTTGAGCACTAAGACGTACATGTTTTCATTTATTTAATTAATTATTTTATTTCTTGCGATGTCTATAATTAATTAATTGATGGTCCACACATCGTCTATTTTCAATTAAAATGTATAAGGGCTTGTGCGTCCAATTTTACATGATGTGAATTTATACCCCTAGTCCCCATTGCCTGTGCGTATGTATATTTGTACTTCAGATGATGATGATGAAAAACATGACAGGACCCCTCCAAGATGATGTGGTACTCCAAGATGTGATGTAGACCCTACCAAAACAAGGTGATTCTCCAAAGTGGAAGTGAACATACAAAATGAGGTGCAAGATGCATCAAGAGTTAAGATATGACTTAAGTATGATTTCCCTAAGTCGTTTAGATTCTCAAGACCAGTCGGGTAATAGTATACCTGAATAAATTTATTTATTCTTTTATACATTTTTTTACAGTGGAAAAAATATATAAAATAATGAATAATAGAATGCATAAATAAGTGACATATGTTTTTCTATTAATGTTAAATTGAGAGAGCAAAAAAAAAAAGACGAATAAGATTAATTGAAATGGATTACATTCATCGAGAGATAAATACAAAATCCTAATATAAATATGACGTTCTTATCACCTTGAACTATTCAAGTTTGAACAAAACTGGGTGGTTGGGGTGTCTTTCATGCCATATCTGAGGGCGCCTCTTACTACCGGGGAGTTCTTATGAGAGTGGTTGGTCGACTAAACTAAAATGTTATTGAGGTTTAGCTACAGATAACTTGATATCATTTTAGAGGGAATTGTTGAGAAAATCTTGTAATTATTTTAGAAGTTAGGACTTCACTCAACAGATCAAGGAACCACGAGTTCATGCATTTGTCCCACCAAACGACAACCTTAAACACTCTGAGTAATGGCATAGACATAGATTGTAGACTATGAGGGGAGGTTCAGGGATCCTTTCCACCAGAATACTCAAATGATAGAATATTCCAATTCTAGTACATAGGGTTCCTAAAATTCGAAAAATTATTGGGAGACATTTAATGATTAAATTAATCGGTAATGTCAGATTCAGTAATCAATATAAAAGTACTAATCTAAAAATGTTTATTTATAGAAAAAATGGTATGTAATACCAAGTAAATAATATGATAAATAATATATAAATTTAAATATACAAAATAGCATGAAATTACTAGTTTTGTATAGGTGCTTTCACAAATTACTACTGAAGTATAAATTCATGTTACTTGTGTCCCTACCTGTTAAACCACCTCGGGATGCGAGAGTGGGAAATTTATTACATGAGACTCATTAAATGAGAATATGATGGCTCCATCATAATGATATTATCAACGTCTGATGTTAGTTGCGGTCACTACATTAGGACATGGATGATAAGAACATGTAGTCTCATCTTCGAGAAGTTATCAAGGAGAAAACTATACAAATTTTGAATGTGATGATTACCCTAGAATATGTGTAAACATGAAAGGAAGACTATGATCTTTCATGACATCTCATTCTTACACCAAATTACTTGAGTCTCATTTGAGAGCACAAACGAATAGTATGGAGTAAGCGCTTCTTTACCCTTTGATAAGGTTCACCAAGTAATAAGAATGTTAGACAAAGTAAAGTCTTTAGTTTTTTTTGTGAATAAATTGGAAGACAAAGAGAAAAGGCCAATGGAAAGTGCAATACCAAAGGAACATTCACAATGTGTTTTAATGAAAAGGTTGGTTATTAAATAGGTGGTTATTTTCAACACATATTATGAAAAGAAATCATGGAAGTTTGAAAATGCAATGAACTGAATAGAATAAGAAAGAAACTATTTTTCTTTAGTATATATATAATCATCATATTTCTGTTTCTAACATAAATCTTGGGTATTAAATACAAAATGAAAATAACATATGTTTATTTACATACAGTAAACAAGTAAGCATAGAAACATTATAATATGTCAAGTGTCTTCTCAAAGTAGATGAGAAAGGGTGATTCCAAAGATAGCGGTGACAAACACATAACTTCTAGTGGCAAAGTGAATGATTTTAGATGAACAATTTGTTGAGTATACCCAAAAAATTTATCTCACATTCCCTTTTATTCATAATGAGACATTATTCCAAGTTTAGGAATGAATGTTTTTTGTGGTGTAACATAATCAACAATAGTTCATACATACTTGAATCAAAGGAAATACATGATAAGTATAAATTTTAAGACTTATCCTATTGTGGAAACATAGTTCTTTGTCATGTAAAACTAAATGTGGACATCAAGAATATACCAAGTATGGTATTTATGCTCGACAGAACTAAACAACTCTATTATTATTGACTTCTTTATTCTAGAGAAAGAAACCATTATAAATAAAGGTATGCCACAAATATTTATGGGTTAGTTCAACATTTGAGCGTGAACCATTCCAAAGGAATGGTAGAGGTAAAGATACTTCATAAGATTCCCATAAGTTATTATATTGAATATTAAAGTAAAGTATTGGCATGGTCAGAACATATAAAGTGGTTCAGATTGGGATGCCCAAGAATATTTTGACCATGCATTCATTGACCATAATAATGCAGTGTGGAACAATTTCTAAACGCACATTTTATACATCAAAGTAATGGTTTAGGTATTATTAATATTATATCTTTTAGAAACATCAATTATATTTCAAGACATGGTTTGAAAATAATAGTGAAATCCCAAAACCAATATGCCAATTTAAAAATGATAAATTGATATCATACGATCCATAGTATGATTAAAATCTATTATGTCATAGAATGTTTTTAGATGAAATTTTTTGTTTAGGATTTAAACAAACATGAATTATGTTAAATACATTGTGCATCTAATGTAATTATCCTAACATTTGGTTAAGATGTTACATAAATCTCTAAGATAGAAAATTTATTAGTCATGTGATAGACTAAATTTCTATAAAGAGGGTGCACATCTATACTTGAGATTGTGAGAGAAAGATAGACCTGGGTTTAGTCAATGGTCGAGATGCCCAAATGGTGGGAATAGGAATAATTTCCACCAGTGTATGTGGAACAAGTATGTTTCAAAGACACATGCTGCGTAGGAAGGATAAAACAATTGTGGTGGTTTTGAGTTCACCGTGGCCAGTGATACATTATTCATTGAGAATAATAGTTCTTGCATATAAGTAGTATATGAAAATTAGCTAATATTGACAAAACTAATTAAAATTTAGTAATGGTTACATGTATCAAATTTAAAAGGGGATTATAAATTAAATACTTCGGTGGTTATTCATATGAGTTGATACATGGATGGTACAAGCGTGGTACCAATAAGGATATATTAGTTATACCAAGTTGATATTCCTAAATCTATTAAAAGGTAACTCGTCAGAGCTAAATTCAAAATATCATTAAGTTGGTCATTGGATGACACGATAATATTTCATGGAAGGTGTCTGTACAACACAAACCAAAAGGGATAATGACACCATTGAATTCCAATGAACGTAGTAAGTTACTAAAATCCAATTCTAGATTAAATTAAGCAACAAGGTCTTAGAGCATTCATTTTGAATGAATCTTTGACTTGTGTCTACCAATGGTTAGTGTGAGGGCCAATTTTTGCCAAGGAAAATATGTTCGATAACATATGGAAAATAGATATTGGTCTTACATTTAGATAAGAATAAGTTAAAAGTAATTCTTTAATGATTGAATTAATGTAGAAGATTAAGTTCTAGGGAACTAGATCTATCGACGTAGATCTAAAAGTTGGTTGGACTCAGTCTATCTTACATATTTTGACAATTTATTGAAAAATACATGTTGGAACAATTAAATTTTAGAATTGTTTCCAATATCACATGGAATAATCTCTCCAGGTTGACATGTTTATAAACTAGTAAGAGATTAAAGTTGTGAGTTGAGTACCATATTCTCTTGTGATGGATCCATCACATATTCCATGTTATGTACAATAATTTTTATTGCCAAGATATATTTTATAGTAGGCAGGTATCAATTATATCCAAGAGCATTTCAATTTAGGCAATAAGAACTATCATCTTGTACTTCGACAAGTACAAATGATATGTACCTAGTATATAGAGAAGAAGGTATACTAGTTATGGTGGAAAAAAACTAGTTATTCTAAGATCAAATTTATATAATGTCGTATTTAGGAAAATGTGTTGAGAGATTCAATCTCATAAAATCCAATGGTAGCCATACCTAAAAATACTGAGTACATTGCAGCTTCTAAGGAATCTAAGAAGAAGTTATCAATCACAATGATTTGTTATAGTTCTTTGAATCAAACCAAGTAAGTAAAGTATTATCATAATATAAATTATGATATTCTAACTATCCAAGATGTCAGGTTATGATAGAATACAAAAGGGATATACTTTGGGTCACCTTCTCTTGAGATTATTTACTCAAGGAGATGAGGTCACATATAGAAAAAATTCCACATGGAGGAAATATGGCATACCCAGTAGCGAAAGACGTTACTCAGTAGAAACATGATCTTTATCATGTGAGTAGCTAACAAGTATGTTTATCAATTTGGATATAGTGCAAGTGGGTGTGTTGAAATAGTGGGTGAGCTATACCCAACTATGTAGTAATTTTGATTATCATATCATTTATACAAGTAAGATATACATGATGATTATTTACCATTAAATTGTAGATATTTTTGTATCCACTAATTAATGGCAATTTCCATCATTTAATGGTCATATCAAATGATTATAGAAAATCCTAGGCTCTAATGGGAACCTTGAGATACAATGAAACTAATATTAAATATGTCTTATGGTCTAGTTACATCATACTGACTGGACACAGAAGATGTTTGACAATCAGGTGCTGGGGGATCATATGCATTGATACTTCTTCTCATGAAGTTTGCACCTATTGATATATAGTATCAAGATCATGAAGAAAAACCACTAAGAGAAACACCACATGTTTTGGGTGTCATTGGTTGTTCCTATCTAAAGATATGTGTATTGGTCTCCATACTTGAGATAATTACTTGTGTGTACCATTTGATTTCATACTTTCATTCAAGGAAAAAACCATGGTATTGAAATCGTGTGGAGGTAGATTGTGTTGGGTGCGTCATTGGTGGTATGACATTGCTTAAATTGTCAAGAAAGGATTTGTCAATTCCTGGTTCTGGAATTTTTATATCTTCGGCCGAGTTGATCAGGATGGTGCTACCTTTATAAGTCTTTGACCAAAGTAGTCGAAATAAAAATCCATCTGGTTAGATCAAAAAATAATGAAGAACAAAAAAGGATGACGAAAAAAGCGTGCATCCTGATTTATGAGATATTTAATGGGAAAGAGATTATAGTACACAACCAGTGTTCGTAGAATGGTAGTCGTTTCTATGACTATCCTTATCACTTTAGGGGTGATGGTTGGTTGCTACAGTTGGCTCTTGGTCTATGGATGTTATTCACTACTATCGAGACAAGGGCCTAAAGGCTCACGCATAATATCGTATTCAATAATCTTCCATATTCAATGGAATATGTATATTTGACATAGTGGGCCCCACCATATGGTCTGAGTGTTTTCCAAGGTATCGATCAGTGATATTTAAATAAACTTATTATTATTCAATTTATGAATAATTTGACTAAATTTATTTAATGTATATATAAGTGAAGTAAAAATGAGAAAAGTATTAATTGAAGAAATTTTATTTTAGTAATCAAGGTTCATTTAATCATATTCGAGATATAAAGTTGAGTTAAATGGCTCGCTTTTATCACATAATATATTTTATATTAATTAAAATTATTTGATAAAATAATAAATAATATTGATGTGGATTAGTTTGTTATTATTTTTTAGTGGATGTTGAAATAAACGAGGGACGAGGAACCCAACAGGGTATTTAGAAACTCCACTATAAATAGAGGTGGAGGATCTCTCACCATGTACTATTAATTTATTTTATGGAATGAAAACCAGAGCCTCTCTCTCCTCCTACTCACTAGAGAGATATAATCTCGATCCAAGAACTCAGATCAAGATCATTTTCAAGCATAGAAGGAATCTCAATGCGGTTATCATTAGGATATCGAAGTCATCATAAGATCGCCATGCAAGCACCCAGAATTCCACAATCGATGATTTTGTGATTTTTTGAAGCAACTTTGGATGATCTAGAGGGATCCTGTTATAAATCCTTCAAAAGACGATCACCGACAACGAGTTTTAGTCGACCATGGCTTCAAATATGAAATTGGTATGCTATTCAATTTAATTTTCTGCTCTTTATAATTTAAGTGAGATCATCAGATTTTACTAGGGCTCAGATCGTTGGTGATGACAAGTTAAATCATCCCATAAATAAAGAATTTAAAATCCCTGACCTCTCGGTTGCCACTTTGGGCCCCCAAGCCTTTCAGAAGACACACGTTTATTCATTTTTCTCCGAAATTTATAAGTGCATTAACATAATATACAATGCTTTTGCTTGTTTTCAATCACCTTAAATAATTCGGTCGATGAAAAGTCCTAATGGAAACATGATGTATCTTTGTGTTATTTATGTGGTAGCATAGAAATTACAAAAACATAATATTTAGGTGTTCTGTTGAGTAACTATATCACAATCCTTAACACTATAGGTTAGATACAATTTATGTGATAGTTCACACACTTTTGGTTGATCATCACTAAAATATAATTATTGAAGTAGTCTTAGGGTTATCCATTTAAGAAGATGAAGTGTCATTTGATAGAGTAGACCAAGTAGAATAGTTCAGACAGTTGGAGCTATATTTGTATCATTCTTAATACATAAACAATGTTTTATTCTTCTAGAGTCCTATATAATAATTCTTTCCATACTGGATCCATTTAATAATCCATAAAACCTTTTCCATTGGGATAAACATAGCCAATTAATTTCTA
This sequence comes from Viscum album, assembly GCA_963277665.1. Classification (NCBI taxonomy): domain Eukaryota; kingdom Viridiplantae; phylum Streptophyta; class Magnoliopsida; order Santalales; family Viscaceae; genus Viscum; species Viscum album. Next base: position 33,953,050 of record OY728157.1, on the reverse strand, counting down.
GAATACTCTCATATCATCCTATGATTCCCTATAACTTAGAGGATATCTTACACACTTAAACCATATGTCTTCCATCATTATTTTTAGGAAAGCACACCAATTCCTACCTATGAACAAGATCTATATATTCTATGTATATCTATTCTAATATTATTACACTTGTTGAGTAGGATCCCATTTGGTTGATTTTGATTCCACATGACCAGTTGAGTCAGATCCATAGTCAGCTTTGGTTTCCAATTTTTTTATGTTTTACACTAAAACACATAGAAAAAATTCAACATAAAACCAATCATCTTAAAATAGGAATACTTTCCAAATTAATTCATTATTATTATTCTTTATAAAAATATAACATATTTTTTATTGGTCTTCCCCAATAATAATATCATAAAAAATATGCATTCCAAAATATCTATTAGAAAAAGTCATGAAAACTAAATTAATAATAAAATAGTCATGTTGTATGTTAAATATTTTTTAATCTAGGATAATCCTCTAATAAATCATCAACTTCAATAAATACATTTTGAGACACTGATAGAAAACGAAATTCTTACATGGGAACTTAAAAATATAAGATTTAAATTATATAACACTAATACCTAATATAGACATTTAATGGTGTTATATAATATGATTTAGGAACCCTAGAAAAGAATATCCCATTAAATAATTACTCTATATTTCTAATAATTATAAGTTTCAATTAACATTACTAGATACTAGAAGAAACATTTATGGACATTCCAAAAAACTATCACGACTCCAATTAGATCATTTTCCCACATTTAATGTCAATATAATAGTATAAACTACGCATCACATTCCTAGTTCATCAAATCTCAACACATCAACAATTTTTTGGTAAAAATTTCATGAATTCATCAACATTTTTATCACATCTCCTACTCAATTAATTCGAAAAAAACCTTAGAGAAAACATTTATCCAAAAATAATAAATAACACAATAAATTATATTGAGTATATGAGTAGGGATACTTTTCCTTGGGTCATATTTAATATTATTCATTTGGAACCAATAGTGAATCATTCTATTTTTATTATAATAATCTCGATTCATCTGTTGAATAATATCAATTGTAGATTATTCATAATGGTGTTTTTCAAACACATACAATTTATTTAATTTATGATTATTTCAATGGATACATGTTTGCGGAGTTTTTATATTAATATTACCCCTTTAATAATTGATTTGGAATTCATTTTTGATAATCCTGAGTCTATTATCAAGAAGAAAATATTTTATCGGATGAGTATCCTGTTTGAAAAAAATCTAATAAATAATGTTATTAATCATTCTTCCAGTAAAATAAATATCCTTTTTAAACTCATCATACCCATCAGTGGGACCCGATCCATATTATACCATGATATTAGAAACCTTTCATTTCTCTGATTAGTTAGATATTTATCCATCACATCATGTCTATCATATCATATATGACTATTGGAAAGTGCAGTTGACGAAACATTATTCAATTCATAGAATGAATAAAATCAACTATATTCTGATGGTAAATCAATCCTCTTAAGGTCTCACAACTAACTTTAACCCAAATTGAATTCAAAGCAATATAACCTAATCCTATTAGGTCTACCCATCACCTAATAACATTACATATGATTAATAAGTGGCACCTAACATTAACAAGATCATCCTGATTAGACGACTGAGTTTTTAACAAATGTTTTCATTAGAAGGAATCATACACTTAACATTTTAAAGGGGATTTAATATTACCATATTATATCCTGAATTCCATTTATATATGCACAATTATAGTAATTTTTATGGAATACTATTCCTCACACCAAATAAATATGTTCAATTCATTTTGATGTGTAACTATTTACATGACAAAAAACTTGTGCTTATAACCAACAATTAAAGATAGATATATTTATAAATAACCAAACAAATATCATTCTTAAGGTACATTAAACCACTAATAGTAAAGGCATAAAATTATTTGAAATAAATATTATCCATATGAGTAATTCTGTAGCCATATTTTGTCAACCCTCACTTTTTTATCGAAGGTAAAAACCTATAAGACAATGAGTTTTCTGACACAATGTCCCTCTATGAATGGATAAGTTACTCAAGTAGATATCAATTTCATCATAATTATAACACTTCATATTTTTTAATACTAACCAAAAACTCAATTCAACATTATAACACAATAAAATTCCAATTCATGTAAAGAAAAACAAAATCAATTATTACTCCGAGCATGAAAATCATTAAATTCACATATGATAATAATTAAAATTAATTTAAACAACATTAATCTATATTATTAATCATAATTCATAATAAAACTAGAGATCCAAACTTATTAAAATGATTTTATTTAATTTCAATGATTAAGACGGTAATTAATATGTATGGGGTAATTGGTGAAGATCCCAATATGAATGAAGTTGTTTAAGTTGACTGAGATATAGATTGGAAGATGTTTTTTACCATTGTACATATTATTGGAGGTCTAATCATATAATGATAATGATAATTTCAGAGAAATGTATGTGGACTCACACATAAAACATTTTATGATTTTAGAATAGATTATATAATGAATCAATGAAACGTGTTTATTTTTCAATGGTCATCCCACCATGGCCTATATAGCCATTTGAAAGATATGTTTTAAACCTCAAACCCTCCTCCAATTGGCTAGGAGATAGAGATTAGAACAAATTAATTATATTTCACACATGGGAGGACATAGAATAAGGTAGCTTTACACAGACACACACAACCCAATACTTATACAACGATGAAAGGTAAAACAAATCTAATACAATAATAAAATAATATCATCTATCCCACATTAGAGTATAAACAATTATAGTAAAGAATAAAGAGATAGACATATCCCCACAAAAATTGATAAAAGTGTTCAACATTCTAAGAAAGAGGAGACAACTGAAAAATTCAATAAACTATCTTAAACAATCGTCTCTATATCTCACTATGCTCCACCTGATCCTAGACCTCCTATAAATAAATAAAATTCCCTTTCATATTCATATACATGACATGTGTGGGTAGAGCCCATATAGGGGCGATTATAGAAATATCCATTACAACACTAAAAAATAACCAAACATAAAGAATCAAGAGAATATTCTGGTCTACATCGATAGGCATGTTATTTTGAATTATATATATAAAAATAATAACAACATTGAAGATATTCTCATGATAGACTCTAAGAAAAATTTAAGAATCAACCATACTTCCAGCCACATGATTCTTCTCTAGGCTTCAAGGTATCACTTCTCTTAGAGGACTCACTCTATGATCCATGAAATCACTTATAGAGGTCATTCGAGTGATTGTGATCATTAGTTCTTTATAGATAAGTAATTGTTGAAAGTACAAATAGATAAATACATAAATATGGGTTCAAACCTAGGGACATTAGAGGAATAAAAAACTATACTTGGATTAGCCAGCCATATAGTGGATCATACACCCATGTAAGCAGGTAATGTTGATTCCACAAACCCAACCTTGGGAAGATGAAATGATAAAGGTTCCCACATTGTTCCCAATAAAGTGATTACTGAGAACATATCTATGATAAATCCATAGGGGGGGGGGGTTAAAAGTCATATTATGATGATATAATGCCACAATTTACCCTCATAGGGATAGGCTAAGGGATCACACCAAACATATACTAGTATATACTTTATATATGGAGGGATTCAACATTCCTATTAAGAAGTACTTGTCATGTTCTGAGATTACATGATGGGTATTTCTATGTCACACACAACTAGTGTCTCATTTCCCCACACATCAAGCATTTATGAAAATACAAGGCATGTTGCTTTAGATAAATAGTGTGTATAGATAGTTATGATATTCCACATGCCACCTGCCTGAGTCCAAGTAATCTGGACTTTACATGTGTACTTCAGACCATGCCCATATACTCTGGTCATTCCCATGTACTTGGTCATGTCTGAGTATGATAAAATTCCAAGGAACTTTTAATGTTTCTATATTCAAGGTTTTTTCCATGCCTATGTACAACTAACTTACATTCCATGAATCCATACATGGGAAACATGTTTTGTGACACATGTAAAATAATGTGTGATAATTTTTGTGTGTGTAGAGACCCTATCACCACAATAGGGGAATAAATGGAATTTTTTATAATGTACTATATATCGTATAGTTAAGAGTTTCATAAAAATTAGAAAATGACTCACACGTTCTATCCAATCCAAACCACTGACACCCATGATTATACAATTGATTCCTACAAATACCATTGATCTCATATGACCATTCTTGCCACATCAATAGTGGAAATATTCTTACCATCTATCCGATCAGAAATTTTCCACCACCATATACCACATTAAAAGGTAAAATTGGAACAAGGGTTTTTTAAATATACACCCATTAATCCTACCTCCTTGAGCATCATGATTATTTCATCAATTATAATGTCAAATTGTATAATATATTTTTTGTTGCACCTATGAAAAATTATGCAATGATCATTCACCTATTACTTATCGAATAATAAGAAAAATAAAACATCAATGATTATCACATGTATAATGAGGTGAGAAAACCATAAAACATAAATTTTTGAACTAAACTTGACCATTTTTTTATAGAAACCCAATATCTTTATACATGACTATTACATAAATTTTATGAAAAAAGCATAATTATAATACAATCCATGATCTAAAGGTTTATATTAATGGTGTAATTTGGATCATACATCAATTTTTCATAATAAAAAAATTATTAAAATTCTTCTTTATTATTCTTATAAAGCCCTCAAGATCTCAATAGTACATGTAGTAATAAGAGGATATGAATTTAAAAAAATGTGTGGGATAAAATACCGGTAAAGGAAGGAATAATTCACTTGAATTAATAATATATGTGTGAGAATAATAAACATCATCATATCATAAGCGTAAAATCTTCATCAATAACCTTTGGAATTTTTTTTATATTCATTGAATTTGGAATATATATAATAAGGATACTTTTTAAAATATTTTTTAATAACACATATCCTTGTCAACAAATATAGAATCATTTTCATGCATAACATAGGTACATAAATCATAACATCAAAAATGTTAACATATTTTGAACTTATTTCAAGAATAATAAATATTTTCTCATGAGATATATCTCATCACTGAATTTATGAGAGGGATATATAATTTCAAGCCAACCTATCACTTCACAAAATAATCAAAATCATATAGGCCAAATAGAAGGAAAACCATTTTATTCATTAAATAAACCATAAAAATGAATTGTTTCCATAAAATATTTCATATACCATACATCATGAAATGAAATTTATGATTATTGAATGAAAATAAGAGAACATAAACTGGATTAAAATTGTATTACCTTCTTTTAAAGGAGAAACAACTCAAGATGTTTCTATAGATATTTTGGAAATTGAAGTTCTTTCAAAAAATAATTGTAATTGGAATAGAAAAATTTTGGAAGGGTTCAAACATGTATTTCCCATTAAGAAAATAGAATTAATGTGTAATGTATATATTTTGGTTATTATAGAATCATTAATATTGAAATCAGTGTGAAATATGTTGTAATTAAAAATAAAGAGTTTGGGTTTGAAAATCCCTTTACCAAAAATCTAAATTTATTTTGTTCCTTTACTACCTCTTGAATTAAACATAGGTATACAAAAAAATATAACCAGATGTGAAACATTATCATTTTTTCACAATTTAGTAATTATAATCTTTAGAATATATTTCATAATTTCCATGGATAATGGTTATATGTCTTGATATAATGTTTGGATTAAAATTTACCATTTTATGGTGATTTATCTATTCTGTTCAAGGTAATTTATTCATTAGTATAAATAATTATAGAAGTTGAAAACACATATATTTATAAATTAATAAATAATTAATAATTTATTATAACCATACATATTTTTGGTGATGAGAAAATAATTGTCAACATCCTAATTGGTGTTTAAATGACCATTAATGGGACATTGTCCAAGGAGGAGGTAAGTTCATTATGAAACGTAATTATATAGTAGATGTGATTATCATAGTAGGAAAATATCATTAAAATTGTGTCATAAAACTAATTTATTAATTTTAGAATATTTTAAGATAGAAGGGATGTATAAAATGATGAGGAGAATTGGGAAATACAAAGAAATTTTTTTTGAGTAAGGTGAGAGTAAAGGATATGGGATTAAAAAATAAAGATAACTACAATAGTATACAAGTAGGACACTTACATTTATCCTTTTGAAAAAATGTCACAAGGTCAGGATAAAGAACATTGAAAAAATAACAAGACTCCTCATGAACTCCCTTGTTTTAAAGTGAATTCACAATGGTGTTAGTTTTCAGATAGACATGTATATTGATATAACTCATTGAAGTAGTCTGGTGGAGGCACTTGAGCCACTTCACCATCAAATTCCAATGAAATATGTAGTTTCCCAGAATGCATAGCCTGGACCAAGGATGAAGAGTCAAACTCAACCCAAATATTATTATGATTCCATTGCTATGAAATATGTACAACCTTTATTAAGGAATATAATTCTGCCTCCAGGGATGTTGCAGTCCGACAAGGACCATAATGGAAGGCGATGATTTCACCGGAAGGATCTCTAAAAAGAAACCTGTAGCCTGGTTTCCCGATATTTCCTTTCGATCCCCCATCAGTATTACACTTGGTCCAACTATCAAGGGGAGGGTTTAGGATAACTTATATGGTGTAAAGAGGAGGTAAGTGTCCAAAAACCTTGAGGTGTCTAAGAACAGTAAGGTCCAAAATTGATTTCCAGTAGTGAGTAGCATGAAGTGAGTTAGCTTACTGAGATGCTAGGATAATTTCAGCCAATGCAGAGTTGAATTTGAAATGGTACTGCCTATGGATTGAATTATTTCATGTCCTCCGGATAATGTTAACTAGATCAACATAATCCACCTAAAAAATGATGGAAATTTTTCTTCACATCGATATGTTGAGCAGTGAGGGGATGAACTCTCTGATTAAATTAAATTGAATTGTCCAAACTTCAAAGAAGACGAAGTCTATTTTCCAAAGGGAGGAATCAATTTTGAAGGAATTAAATTGATGATCAACAAATTCCAGGTGTTGTTGTCAGAGTGCACACCTTGAATAGAGAGGGAATCCCATCTTTTGTATATTTTCCTCAATTGGGATTTTATTATAGTCCAACCTACACTACATGGAAAAACTAGATGACATGATCCATTTTTATTAAAATATGCAATCCAATTTCTTGGGACTTGTGTGAGATACTTATAAATAGACATAGAATCAAGCTACACATTAGTATCTAGTTCCCACAAGAGAATTACCTCATAGGGAGAAACATTTTATTGATAACAATTTGTAGAGTCTCAGGTGGGAGGAATCTCAGGTTGTGGATTTGATCCGTGATGGTGATGTCATAGTAAAAAACATGGGTTTTCGAGTCAATTCTATCTATGAGGGGGATACCATTCTAGTTTTTGGTCTAGAATTTGAGAGAGGAGTTAGCAATTTATATTAAATGGAAATTTTTAAAAATCATGTAGAATACTGTTTTAAAACCAAGAAATAACAAGGAGATCATGTAAGAGGTAGTTCGACCTTTCAATTACTAGAAAAATATGCACCTGAGGAAATATAGATCATCTGATGTAGAGTTAATCAACTTTCATAAAAAATGTGCCTCTAGAGACTTGTTAAAGAGAGAAATGTTCTTGATCCCAAAATCTCCTCTAGCATAGGGCATACAACATTTCTTCCATGGAACGGTGATTATTTTTCTATAAAAGATAATCCAACTATAGATGAATTTTATCATAATAGATTTTGTATATTTAATGACTGAAGTTGGCCCAGAGTAGACCATAAATAAGTTAACTAATTTTGAGATGATGAAATGTTTAACCAGGCATGCTCTCCCAGCCATTAACATGGATTTTCCTTTCCAGGAGTCTATGGATCGTCTGATCTAGCTCATGATTCTGATAAAGTGAGAAGAGAATGGACTTCCCCAAAACATAAGAACTCCAAGATAGTTAAAAGGTAAGTTCCCTTCTGTAATTCCCAATTCATTGACCATGTCCATCTTCCTAGAAGCTGAGATGTTCTTTCCAAAGATTATGAAGGTATTTCCCCAAATAATTTCTTGTCCTGATACACATTCATAATGATCAATAGCCTTTTTTAGGTTCTTGAAATTCCTCCTATCTCCCTGGTTAAAGTAATGATATCATCAAGAAAAAATAAAAGGTTAGGAACTGAGATACCTCATGCTACCTAGATGGTTTTAAAATCACCATTGTTCACCATATGGAGAATAAGTTGGCTAAGATATTCCCGAGTGATTGAAAAAATAATAACTGAGAGGGGGTATCTTTATCTAATCCCACTTAAGAACCTGAAATGATGCATTATTGGTCCATTCTTAAGGATAAAGATATGAGTTGACCCAAAAGGTTCCTTGATCCAGTTAATGATGATATTTTTGAAGCTAAAAACAATAAGAACATTGAAAATAAATCCTCAATACATCGTATCAAAAGCTTTCTAGATGTCCAACTTGATCACAATGTTTCCATACAGTGTTGATTTATTAAGGAGATTCACTCATTCTGAATTAGTAATCAAATAATCCTGAATGTTTCTCCCATAAACAAAACTGAATTGGTTCTATGAAATGATATTTTTTGAAATTTTCCTGAGTCTATTTTACAATATATTTTCAATTATTTTATGACTAGTTTTCCCAAGAGAAATTTATTGGAATTTCATGATTTCACAAGAATTTTCAACCTTTTAAATGAGGTAAATGAATTTGAAATTAAAGACATAGGTGAAAGATCCACCTTTAAAGAAGTGTTTAACCATATTTTATACATCATATTAGATAACTTCCTAAAAATTATGGAATAAGTAGTTAGTGAAACTATCCAACCCAGGCGATCTTTCCTTCTTTAGACTAAAAACAACCTCACTGATTTCAGACTTAGTAATATTAAAAGTAAGGAACAAATTTTAAGCCTCAGTATGAAGCTTCAGAATGATACCTTCCTTGAGATATTCATTCCTTTGTAGTCTATTAAAGATATTTTCATAAAAGGAAATGATATGAGTCATAAGATCAAGATAGTCATTAAAGTTCTAGTCACCATATATTAAGAGGGAGAGAGTCTTGTTGTACTTTCTTTCCCTTTATAATGCATTGAAAAACATCGTGTTTCTGTCCACGTCATTTAAACAATGGATCTTAAACACATTTTTGAGGATGCTGACATTAAGTTTTACGAAATCCTGAAGCTTTATAGAAATATCATCCTCTTGAGTGATTCTGTTTGGAAAATTATTCCATGTGATATCCTCTTAGATGGAGTAGTGGGATAACTTCAAAGCCTCAATATCTATAACAATATTACTAAAATTTTTCCTGCTCAAATTCTGTAGGTGAAATTTCAGGTGTTGCAATTTATATTTTCATGCAGTTGGGATTATATCCCGTTCTATGTTGGCCCAATAAATCGGAAATAATTTGTGAAATTTTGGTAGGTCAACCTATTCATTATTAAACTTGAAGGTAATGAAAAGTTTCTTTTCATCACCATGAAGACCCACCATGACATAGTGGTGATCTGAGTTGTGTTTTTCAAGGGTGGTGCAAGATATGGATCTTTAAATTCCCCATAAATCACCATTCACAAAGGCTCTATCAATCTTATAAGACCTTGTTCCATTGAGGTGCCTTTTGTATAAGGCGAAATTATCCCTAGTGAGATTGAATTTAGTGAGGTTATATTCCTTGATTCATGAGATGAATTCTTTTGTTGAGAGAGAGAAGAAAGCATGAATTATTGTCTCATCAGCATGAAGTATGGTGTTGAAGTATCCAAGGATTACTCATGACCCAATAATAGTTCTAGAAAGGATATTTACCAAGGAACCAAGAGATCTACAGTCAAAATAACTATTTAAGGTGTAAAGGATGGTGAAAAGGATGCTCTTGTTGTCACTGTGAAAACAACAGGTAATGGATTGATCATCCTCATCAACTATTAATTGTGGATTTGATTACTACAAAATGTCCATAAGGATTATAATGGTTTTAAGAGATATGATTTTGTAATAGGTGTTACTTGGGCATGTGGAAGTGAATTGGACTTCCAATGGTAGGGAATTGTGTTATTTACAAATGAAAAAAGGTGTAATTCTTTGGTAAATACTAAATAAAATACTATATAAAAGATAAAAAAGGAAATCATGATATAATTAATCATATTTAAATATAATAGTATTGTTTTAGGAATTTGATCCTCTTAATAATTATAATTTAAGTTATTTTTAAAAATAAATTCCAAAAAAAAAGAAAATAAAAATAAAAAAAATACTTTTAGACTTTAGACTTTGGAATGTCATTTTTTTCTTAAAAACATGTTTAAATTATTTTAAGGTCTCAATAATCAAATTAAATATGGTTTTTTTGATCTAAAATTTCAAGAATTGATTAAATCACAATTTATGTCATTTAAAATACATTGGTCATGAAAAATATATATTTTTACTATTTAAATGAAAATTAATGTATTTTAGAAAATTACCCAAAAACCACACTTGGAAAATTTGAAATTGTGCATATATTTTCATTGGGTTCTTATTCTTGATATATATGGTAAAATAGTATATATATTTTATTAAATTACTCATGATATAAATTATTTATATCATATTTTATTATTTTATTTCATATTACTATTCATATCGTCATGGTACTATTTGCAAAGGTAAAGTTACTTTTCAAATAGCCAAGTTACGATTCCAACAGTCCCATTACTATTAGAATGGTCATGTTACCTATAAAAAATTTCACTTCTTTCCTTACTTCAATATTCAATAAAATTCCTCACAAGGTTATATATTTTCATTTTCTATGATGTTGATTAGTTTTTCCAATATATTGTTTCATTTATATTGTTTTATACATAAGGGATTCTATTAGATCAGATTGTTCTGAATTTTCCCATTATAATTTTATTAATTTTTATTTTTTACCATTTTAATCTTTTGAATTTTCATGGTTTTAGTTTCTAATTAATGTAAAAAATTTTTATAATGAAATAATTTTCATTAGCTTTTGTTATGAGTTGTATGTTTATAATACTATATAACAGAACATGAATTAATTTAAAAAAAAATTAATTTACAAAATCTAGGTAGCTATTTTTAGGATTATCCTCAAATCATTATCATTGGGTGAAAAAATAAGTGAAAAAACTAGGCACAAAAAATAATAGGAATTCCAAATATTAAAGTAATATAATTTCATCAACATTAAATCCACTATCTACTAGTGAATCGAAATATTAAAGTAATTTATTCCAATTTGGTATATGATAATAAAAAAAAGGAATAAATACAAAAAAAAATGACTTTGAGTTTAAATGAATACATGATGAATAAAATCCATGTTTCATCGTCATTAGAAAGATCCATGAACTATGTTGGAAAAGAAGACCCTTTGATAATCGATGAGAACCCTCAATTTGTTGTCATTATCCAAGATCTCCCAATCCTAGACACTCAAATACATCTGGTTATATGGATAACCATAGGGTTTTTTTCATGGATGAGATTAAATAAATTAATGATATATCATTGAAAAATAATAATAATTAAGGAATTAATTTACAAATTCTACCATGACATTTTTTAACTATCACAAGATTCCATCAAAGGTTATATTCATTATAGGGTAAAAACAACATTCTGGAATTTATGATTTTCTCAAAATTCACATTCAATGCCCTGTTCAAGAGTTATTCGATCATTTTATCAAATATAAAATTTTGTTATAAAATTTATTTATTATTTCAATTATATTTATACTAAGTCTCCCTGGACCATATAATTATAGGATAAATCAATTTATAGCTCAATGAATATTCTTTAAATTATTTTAATGCATTATAATGAAAAAATAGGGTTTATATATTCTCTCCACCTCAGGGATTTTTGTCTAAAAAAAAAACCTTGCTAAAAAGGGTGAGTCTACTGAGCTTGCATCTAGTTCTTTCCTCTTATGAACTCTCCCAATGATTCACTTGCTACCACCGGACATGTACCAAGGGAATCACTCAACCCCAGTGGATCCTCTCATGTTGATACATGATCACTACTATTTACAAAGAAAAGGTAGATCTATCTTAAATTTCCATCTCTCCTAGGTTGATAACATGAACTGGGTCATGCACTTACCTCCTTAGATGGCACACTTGGAACATTTCATGTACCTTGTCTAACTACAGTGGTAAGGAAACTTTTTATCTCTCCTCAAAAAACATACATATTATCTTCAAAGGGTCAATTAATCTCATAGATTGCTTTCCACTAAGAAAAATGTCCACAATCCATGTCGATGTGGAATTTTTAAGGGAACACGGTCTCCCTCCTAAAACTCTAAAGGACTATGTCATCGACAATCATATAAATTTTTATAGATATGGCCATTCCTTGACCACTCATAGATTATTATCACTTTCTATGTCATTAATATCACCATCTAAGCAACCATTAGTGCTATATAACCTTGATCCAGCCAACATAGTGGTAACCAGTAGGATCTCCCATACAAGGCCTTGAATGGTGAAATATCGACAGGGCAATGGTAAATACAGTTTTATGAAAAATCTACTAAGGGTTGTTGATCCAACCATATATGGAAAAAGTCCAACATGTATTCACACAACATTTTATCTATAACATGAATTGTATTCCCATTTTAGCCATTAGTTTGGGTGTGATAAGATATTCTCAAATAAAGTTATGTCCCATGTTCCTCAAAGAGTACTAACCATAATCATGACATGAAGTGATAATAATGGTATGAAATGATCCTTGTTGGAACTCTATGACATCTGAAAATATCCTACACTTAATGGAATCTAGATATATCTACCGAAATATATTATTATATATAAATGATGTGGTCCAACATGGTGAGTTAGTCTGATATCTCAAAGACCTCACTAGGTCGTCTTGATGATAATGGTTATCTTATCATGAAGTCTATATATTTACCATCCCACATCCACTCTATCACCCCATGGGGTTTCCATAAACATGATATAACCTAGTGTTATTCCTTCCTTTCTATCAAGCGTGTCACCAAAAAGAAAACTCTGATAAATAATTCATTATTTTGTTCACCTAGAACTAGGACAAAAGGCCTTGATACATTTTTTCCACACATTGATTTACCGTAACAGGTGATTCATGAACTCCCTCTAAACCTCCTTAGAAACCACAAGTGGTACCATAAAATTCTCTCTAAACGTATTACATGCTCCTTTCTTTTATAGAATCTATGAATAGAACACATTGTATATATTTTAATATAAAAGGTTTCATGGTCGATATCTCTAAAAATAGACTCCCTAACACACTATAGAAGTGGAGGGGTAAAAAATATCAACTTATGGTAAGATTCAACATAATAATTAAATATTGACAACTACAATTATTCAAACTATTATGAATCCTCACTCTGAAATAGAGAAAAAAAATTCATGCTAAGATCATCTGCCCCCACATTCCCCTTCACTGGAGTATAGACTATATTGTTGTCATAATCATTGATGAACTCTTTCCATTTCATTCATCTCATTTTATGATCCTTATATTAGATGATATATTTTAGACTCTTATGGTTATAATGGATGATAAAATACTAACCCATTAGGTACTTATGCCATATCTTCATGGTGAAGTCTACCGCTGAGAGTTCAATATCATGGGTCATTTAGTTCAGCTCATGTGGTCTCAACTGTCAATATCCACAAGCAATCACTACCTACCACTACATCAGGACACATCCAAGATTGTTCCCAGAGATATCGCATAACACTAAAAACATTACACTATCATTTGATATCTAATGATGGGGGAACTTATCAACCTCTTCCTCAACTCTTGAAAATCCAGATGAAACCTCTCTATCCAAAAAAACAGTCTCCACTTATAAGTAAAATAATTTAAGGGTGCTGATATCTTGGAAAAATTAGGAATGAATATTTGGTAGTATCCTAGAAACTGAGGAATCCTCTATACCAATAAATTTATATTAGGTGGATCCAAATCTAACACCGTCTAAACCATCATGAGTACCACTGATACATCATATTCAAAAATGACATATCAAAGAAAGTGAAAAAATGGAATCGAGAACTAAAAAATTGAGAGATTCCCATAATTATTGTGATATCAAATTATATTTAGTACCATACTTGTATGACTAATATACTTCTCGTCGGTCACCAAGTACTCTCTAACTTCATCATGGAAGACCCTATAAACTAGTCTAAGAAAGGTTGGATGATCATGATGATGAGTCCCCGAAACTATGCAAGGGTTTACATCATATATAAAGTAATCACCAAGTACCATTACATACTATGATGACATTAATATTTCATCATTGATATGTCCTCATATCTTACATGGATCTAGTGATATCAAGATATAATGTCAATCATAAAGAATCATCTCCCCCTCTCAACTGATTGAATAAGATTTTGATACTTGTTTGTGGATACTTATTATTCATGATCACCTATTTTAGGTGACGGTAATCCAAAAATGGCCTCAAGATCTCATCCTGATTCATGGACAATGAAACTAGGGCCTCCAAGGGGTAACCAATACTAAAAATTCCCTTTATATGCAAGTCCTCCAACATCACCGTCGTCTCATAATGCTCTATAGGAGCCGTCCAATTTTCAGGAATAGATTTCTTGGAAATACCATGGTCCTAATATATACAAAATTATATCTATTGTGGATGAGGTATGATTGAAACTCCATCCAAAATTATATACTCATACCCGACCAACACTATAAGAATCTAAAATCCCTTAGCATTCAATTTTACATGGGAACTACTATTTAATTGGTGAGTAATAATATCTATCTTAGCACGTATATTCCCATCACAGTCATCCTAAGTTACATTCTCACTTAAGAAGGAAACCCACATCCAATATTCACATGAAAACCTCATCTATAACACCCCTATGACTGTTATAAAATAATTATCTTTAATTTAGGTTATTTCTTTGATAGCTAGCATTACACGCAATTATTAGTTTAGAAGAACCACCAATCATTATTAAAATATTATTGTCCCTTGTCATCTAGCCATTGTATTAGAAGGTATGAATAGTTATCATTAAATTATGAAATAAATATGGTATACAAATTTTTAAAATTAATTCACTATATATAAAATTATAATAATTAATAATAAAAATTAATTGAAGAATAAAGTGATTTTTTTTATAAATTTGTTTATGTGAATAATGTATTTTTATATTAATTTATTAAAGTAATAAGAATGGGTGAATTATTTTAAATAAATTTATATATTATTCACTCTAAAAAATTATTAAAAATTCAAAAAATATTTTTCAAGGCATTGTATTGGAGTAAATATTGTTATATTCTTAAAATGAGTTTTCTTTCTAAAAAGAAGTTTTTGTTTCATTTTATGCACTTACATTAAAATTAATTTATCTAAATTAAAAATTTTGTATTTTAAAAAATGAAATTAAATATTTAAAATCAATAGACTCAAATTTTTTAAATATACTCATTTTATTTATTTTTTCAATATGAACAGTAAATGTGGTAAAATTTAACTCTTCGAAAAATGGTGAATCTGGTAAATCTTGATTAAAAAAAGCATAAGGCCATAATATTTCATACTAATTATTATTAGATGAAGATAATTTGAGCCTTATCAACATAGGATATAAATTTATTAGTTTAATAGAATATTTTAAATGAATATGAATTATATATTATTGAAATCAAGGAATGTTATAAAATTTCACACTCTATGTTTTAAATATACCTTATGTGTTAACACAGGGGAATAAACTTTTTATGAATGAATCATAATAGTAATTTTGGGATTAGTGGATTTATATTAATGTTATAAATTTATTTATTATTTATAGGTATTATATAATTACCGAAAATTAGTACATAACATTGAAATAGAATATACTAAATTAATAGAAATTTAAGATAAATGGTTTTAAAAATATAAAAAGTCATATAATTTGAGTATGATATATTTTTATTAGAATTTCATAGGTGAATATTATATATTATGTTTTTACAAAAAATATTATAACTGAATAAATTTTTTTTCTTTATTCATGTTATGAAAAATTAATTAAATAGTGTCAAAATTAATAATAATGATATTTTATCAGATTAATATTTTATTTATTTATTTAAAAATCATAAAAATATTGAAATAATACAAGGTCAATATTATGTGGCATAAATGGTCCTGAAATAGAAATTTATGCGATAATTTTCACCTTAAAAGGGAAAATTAAAACCCTTTAATATTAAAATATTTATTACCATATTTTCTACTGAAATTGGTTAACTAAGGGTTATTCATAATTATATTCTTTAAAATGGAACCAAAACATTTATAAATTCTATTGGTTTACTGTGTTATAACCCTATCTTATATTTATTCGAATATATATCCATTATATAGAGTTTTTATTGATAATTGATTCATTATAATTTAATATATTAGGAAATTCCAATCATGCCCCTCACACTACTCGAAAAACGGCATATACCCACGGTTCAAAACCGTGGGTATAGCCCCCAAAACCGTGGGTATAGCCTATACCCACGGTTTTGGAAACCTTGGGCTGGAACGACATCGGTATAGGTCCCCAGTATATACCCACGGTTTTCCGAAACTGTGGGTATAGGTGTCCTGCCACCGTGTCACCGAAACATAGCCAATTTCCACGGTGTCAATGGATTTTACCCACGGTTTCAAAACCATGGGTATAGGTCCTAAAATAATGTAGCCGCCGAGTTTCGATCTCGCAACCTCTTCGCTGTAAACACCGCGTCTAACCACTACCCTAATATCACCTATACGTATATGTATATATATTTAGTTAAATATAGTTATAAAAACCATGGGTATAGAGGGAAGAACCGTGGGTATAGGGTTCCCGCCAAAAAAAATTTCCTCCCCGCGGAAAAAAATTCCCGCGCACACAAAAGTGACCTATACCGACGGTTTTTCATAACCGTGGGTATATGTATTTTATCCCAGACCTATCCCCAAGGTTTTCCCCAAAACCATGGGGATAGGTACCCCTATACCCATGGTTTTGGGAAACCGTGGGTATATGTCACTTTCCAGGACCTATCCCCATGGTTTTTGGAAACCCGTGGGGATAGCCCCTCCTATACGCATAGTTTTGGAAAACCGTGGGTATAGGTCATGAAAAGTCACTTATACCCACAGTTTTCCGAAACCGGGGGTATAAGGGGGGGGGGGGTCTATCCCCATAGTTATGGGGAAAACCGTGGGGATATGTCCATTTTCCAGTAGTGTCATATTCTTTTAAAACGGGAACCTCCTCCCTCACATCTTCAAACCATATTGAGCCTTCTAGAAAGAAAAAATGATTCCAATATCTCTTCTAAACATCCCTAGACACATTCACATGTTATTTATTTCTCCACAAATTCCATCCCAATATCCCTTCAGAGTAGATTTAAATGATTCATTTTAAAGAAGAGTTCATCACTATAACCATTCACATTATTTTCCACTTTGAATTACCTCTATAAAATAAATGGTATTTGTCATAAAATTTTATCTTCAGTATCCTTAATATTTTTTTTATAAAACCATTATACAACCTTTTTCATCAAAAAACAAGTGAATGTAATGTTCATGTATATATACAACTGACTGTCTCCATTAGGAGATACAATTCATTTTTAATATCTATTTTTTAAGGATTGGTATTATAGTGGGTTTAGTATTTATATAAGATATAAATGAGATTATCATAATTTTTTAATTATAATATCACATAAGTCAACTTACTTTCCAATCCATTGTAAAATTACAATGGCACTTCTGTGTATATTTGGACTACAACCCCATGAAGCGATGGGATTAATTTTTCATTTTCATTTTATTTGGATGATAATATAAATAGATTTAATGAATATATATGGTATATAAAGCTATATATTTACTCTTTAAATGTTAATTATTACATACATTTCATTCATTCCATCAATTGAAGAATGAAAATAGTGTGGATGTGAATGTGCGACCTACCGTCTCCATTGACTGTGTAATTCATTTTTACCTCACTAAAATTTATGGATGACTAAAAATATATATATAATGAAAATATATGATATATATATGATGAATAATATTGTATATATAATTGAAAAAAATATTAATATACAAGTATCTCAAAAATTAAGCTAAAATATGCATGATTAGTGAAATAGTTCACACCCAAAAAAGGCTTTTAATAAGAACTATTGATAAATGGGGGTTATGATATATTGTAGTGGAATAATATATGATATTTTTTCTATGAAAATTAATTTTTTATATAATTATAATTTTTTAAAATTTAATATATAGGTGGTTATGTTGATTTTGATTATAGGTGAACTTGAGGTAAGGGGTTTAACATTACAACCTCAATATTTGTTAGGATTTTTTATGATTATGTTATGATGACAAAATAGTTTGGTATAATAATCAAGATACTGATTAATTTTATTAACCTTTGGTAATTAATTTAAAATTATTGTTTTCCATTCATTTTCCTTTCCTTATGTACTGAATATTCTGATAATACGCATTTGTGGAAATTTGACATCATTTATCTCTTATATCGAATTTGATTCCATATACATGATTTCAAAAAATATTATAAATAAAATTTATCTATAGTATATTGATAATTTAATGATATTATTTAAAATTTTTTATTTTTGAATAGTTTTTTTGAAATAAATATTTATATTGTTTTCCAAATGATTTAATTTGTGACTTTGTTGAAAAAGAACACGAAAAGAATGATTTCTAAACATATACAACATGAATATAATTTCATTCCATCATAGTCAATCAATGTTTTAAATATTATTCTATAATTTTACTAGGTTATATTGAAGGAAAAAATTTCTTATAATATTTTGGAAATTTTTAGATTTTACTGATGTAATTTCAAAATGGAATGAATATTTTCCTTGAAAATGAATTTATGATATTTTGATTCATAAATGAAAACAAACTTAAACTTAGGATTTATAGTGAATTTCATAATATGATATAATTATTATTCTTTATATTGATGGTTTACCTATATGATTTCATGATGTTTATGAAAACTGTTCATTTTAAATGGGTTATGCTATGTTGAAATGATAATAAAACTCATTTCTTTTCATAGATACTAATATGATGAATGTTTTATGATATTATTAAACACCTATATATTCATTATAATATTTTATAAGTGGAGAAAATATCTTATTCAAATTATTTGAAAAAATATTCATATTTCATTACATAAATTGGACAAGAATTTGTAGTGAAATCAGTTCAGTAATGGACTCTTTCCACTATAATATCTTGGCAGTGATCCTTTACTACTATGATGGTTTGGGTCATGAACTCATTCTTGTAACACCTCAATAATTTATGAGATATATTATCTTTAATTTCAATGATTTATTGTTCTTTACTCTACACCAAATATTATCTTGTACTATATGCAACACCATATTAGTTTGCAGTATACACAACACTATTCTTGGTTTGTGTTATACATAATTTCATGTTCTTTTGATAGAATTAATTTCATCCAAAAATGAGTATAGATTTTATTTAATATATAAATTAACTGATCTAGGTCTGGATTATGTTATATTCAACACTAAAGGAAGATTTCACTACACTGAATTGGCTTGCGTTACACACAAGAGAGACCTTCTTCGATAGCTTGCGTTGTACGCAATACCGAGTTTCACTAAACAATGATATATTATTAAAATATTATTAATTAATGGGATATTAACTAGCCATTATGAATAATATTAAAAAAAATTTGAATTTTTTATAACATTATCACTCATCCTATACATTTAATAGAACATTATATGAGAATAAAATCAATTTTTCGGATAAAAGAAGTATATTTCAATAAAATGCAATTTTTCTATCTTTTGATGATAAACCCAATTAAAATATATTTTTGACACTCTTATATGTTAAATTTGAAAAAATTATCTTTTTCTTTTGAATAGGGACATAAAAATTTACTTTTGTTTTGAATTTTTTTTATTTTTATGAAAAAATTCAAATTTTAATAAATGGTGAAAAATACTTCATTTAAATTCAAATTTGCAATTTCATCTAATTTGTATATATAGTTATATTATCGTTTTAATTGGGTTTAAAGTGTAATTGTATTAAGTTTTTATCATGTAATTATATGTTGGTAATTTTTAGTAATTTTTGATTGAAATTGCACATAAAAACATGCAAATCTTTTGATAGTTATTATTTCTTAAAACCCCGCATTTTGGTTTTGACAATATATATTAATTTTAAATTAATTAATACAACTTATGTGTTTTAAATTAAAAAAAAATTGATTCCAAATTTAGAATCAGGATGTCCAAATTTTGTAGATAGTTAACTTTTATTTTAATACATTATGAATAGTAACTTCAGTAATTATTTAATTTACCTTAGTTAAAGGGTAAATATGGTAAATAAGGGTAAAAAATAATATTATAATAATATTAAACTACCATAAAACATGTCTTAATCCTAATCTATGAGATATGTCTGACCATGGTCATCCTTGGGTCGATTTTGGGACCCCATGGAGCAACTTAGATGTGAAAATGACATTTTATAAGAATTAATTTGAAGTGAAGAGAAATATAAAATAAACATATATCGATTTCTAAAATCATTTTTATATGGGGTTATATAAGTGATTAATTGTACTATAAATAGTAATTATAAATATAAAATTATTTCCTACATCATTATATTTTATTTATAAATTTGAGACATTAAATTAATAAATTTTATAATGATATATTGATGATAGAGTGATTGCTTCATTAATAAAGGATTAAAATAAATGATATTATAAAAGTTAAAATAAATGTAATTTGGTTATTTTGATTTCCTAAATGAATTTTATGGATTATATTGACATATTTTGTTTGATTTAATGCCTTAATTTTAATGGAATCTGGTTTTAATGAAATTTTTAAAAAGACATGTATGTATAGTATCCAAAATTGACATAATTTATAACATAAAACATATAATAGTTTATTAAAATATATTAAATTAATAAAAATATAATATTTTTAAAAATGGTTAATATAAGTAAAAATATGTAATAAATAACTTTTTGGGGTCATTTGACAAGATATGGCAATTACATTAACCAATAATGTGTAAATCACCTAATTTCACATTATATTAAAAAGGGTAAAATAAGGGTTAAACCAAAAAGATAAGGATAAAAAAATATTAAAAACATGTCTAAAAATTACTTTATATTGATTATTTGAACCAAAATCATCCCATGTTTTAAATAATTTTTTTTGGACCATTTTAAATTGAAATTTAATTTATAATAAAATAATATTTTGAGAGTCTCTTAAAGTGCCCCTCTCCTCTCTTATAAAAGGTAACCTACTCACTTTCCAATTCACTCAATATTTAGCCTTCAATATCATCAAAAACCTGGAAATTTATCTTATTAACTTTATAGTTACATTATAGCGGTTCTTGTATTCTCAAAAGACAAACTCTAGTTCCCTAAGATTAAATTTAGTGGAGGCATGTCGAGGAAAAGGTAATCTCTTCTACCGATTCTTTCAAATTTATTTATTCTTATACATTATCTTCATTAGTTGTTTCATTATAAAGTAATAAAATGAGTATCAATAATATAATTATATATTATTATAAATATTAAACAACCCTATTTCACCTTCTATCCATCCATCAAAAAACAAAATCACTACAGGTGCATACGTACGGCTTACCGTCTCCACGTCGTGGTGTAATCTGTTTTTCACCACCACCTTACTTGGATGGGTATAATGGTAAAAACAATAACTATATATTATTATTATAACATTACAACAATTCTTATATATTATACACCATCCACTTCATTACCCTTCAACAATTATAGGAATGATATCATCACGTGTGCATGCGTATGACTTACCGTCTCCACGATGCGATGAGATTCATTATCTATGTTAACCATTCAAGAATGATTATAAAGTATATATAATAAATAATAATGAAATATATGAAATAATAATTCTACTATATTTATGTGTGCATATATATATATATTTCATTTACTTACTTCCATCCAATTCAATAAGGAAACTACAACAACATTCATGCATATGTACGACCTACAGTCACCATGAACGGTGTATTCCCTTTAATTATCTATCTATTATATATATATATTTATATACTAGATATATATAATATATAAATCATTTTAAAAATTATGGAAGTATTTCAATCATGATATAATTAATAATATCAATAATAACAAGTCCAAACACATACGATAAATAAAACGATTATTACCCAAAATGTTTCTTTAACATGGAATTGAAAAATGAATGGGGAATACAAAATCATACATAAATCATATATGATATAATAAATATTATTATGGTTTATTTTCAAGTTAATAAAATGTTTATACCCACTATACAAGAGTTTTAGATAGATATGTAAGAAATAAGACCGAATGTAAGGGAAAATTTTGCAATCTCATTTTTATCAGAGATTGTTAATACGTATGTATTTACTGGGGGTTTAATTATAATCCATGTCCATGTTTTCAAAAAATATTCTCATAAAATTTTTACTATTCTTATATGTATGTTTAATTTTGTTTTTACCATTTTTCATTTTACTACATGGTTGGAAGGAATTTACTATACGAGGTACTTTTTGACTTTTTCGGCAAAAGTATGAGGATAATGTTTTTTAACATATATGGAATGAATGGATTTTTTTCATTTTGATGATATCTTATTTACATGAAGAATAATTTAAATTATTTCAAGTTTAATTGAAAATAAATTCTTTTCTTTTAAAATTTCTTGACATTTTGAGAACAGAAATCATTTTTTAAGAAGAAAGGATATTTTCCTCAAGAATTAAGTTCAAGTGTTTTATCAAAATTATTTTCCATATAAGAGTATACTATTTAAATTTGTTTTGTTTATATACATATAATTGGTATGATTTTATTGTTTTAATTATGGAATGATATCTTACAAGAATTATGTTATGGGGGAATGATGTTCTAGAAGACCATTTTATTTCATGGGTTATTCTATATTGAATGTTTTTTTTTGTTTTTGTGGCACACAAAAGAAATATTTCATTATGAGATGGGTGGGACCTATATCTCCCTCCAATAAATTGGTTATAGCTTTATATATAATGAGATAAACATGGATAGAATAGAAAGTAAATTTGGTTTGATAATACAGGGCTGAATCGACAAGTAAATCTAGTTCAGTAATAAATGGATAGAATGACATGTAAACTGGGTTCAGTAAAGGACATTGTCCACTATGATGGTATTGTAAGTAATTCATTAGATACTTTGGAAAACATATTATGTGCATATTTTTTCCACAATTTCATGTTTTATACTAATTATATTTTATCATGTTTAATGTTCCTTTATGATCTATGCCTTAAAAACTACCAATATTTATTTCATGACTCATTATTTTGATGTTTTAACTTTGTGTTCATGTTTTTACAATCAAATGATTATGGTTTGTTTTATGTTATACATGTTTACACTTAATGATAATTTGAGCTCACCCTTTTTATGTTTTCATTTTCACATGATATAAATAATGGTTGTAGGTAGGAAAACAAAATGGGAAGATCATTATGGGAGATGTTGAAGATCTTTCTCCAAGTTAGATGATTATGTTCCGAGTTTCCAAAGATACAAAACTAATACGATCATTGGGAATATATTTTGTGTAATTTATTAAGTATTATGAAAACAAAATGTAATATCCATGTACATATATCTTGGGTCTATATAGTTGGTATGAGAGAAAAGGAGGTAGAAATGAATTTGATCCTTGGGAACTCTCACGTGTGAACATTTGACAATGCATGGATCTCTACACAAGGGCTTCATGAGGAAATGGATCCCACCAGGGATAGTGGTGTGTCCCACCCATGGGGTGTAGCCTCCAAGGGAGTACAATGATAGGTATCAATTAATTTCTACTAGAAATAATTCCACACTGTTATAGTTGGCATCAGAGTGAATGTTTAGTTAACCTTTGGATGTTAGGATGTGAAAACTTTTGCGAGATCCCTCGAGATATTTCTAAGTTATGTCCAAGGATTTCCCTATGTTTAATTATACCTATAGATTAAATTCCTAGAATTATGGTAATGATCACGAATAACCTAGGATTAAAACTAATATGTTATATATTGAAAGTACACCCACTTGATTATGTTGTTTTACTAGTTTGATTTGTGCCTCTCACACTATTCGTTTTAGGTTTAAGAAGATTCCTAGAACCCAAAGGAACAATTTTAATGATGTATATGATGGGAAATGAAATTATTGTCCTCATAAACAACCAAATGTTATGGGATATCGAATAAATATTCTTGTTTCTATTACCAAAAATCATGTTGGGCTCTTAAATGAACAAAGGTGGGAACAACGTTATCTTGAATCTTTCTTAAAGAAACATCCACATAATTTTATTGGAATGAAAGATCCACTAGTTATAGAGAAGTGGAATTGTACCATTGAAAATATATTTTTCATTCTTTATTGTTCAGAATGTGAAAAGTTTAAGTTTAACACTTATTTCTTGGAAGGTAAAATGAATCTGTGGTGGAACTTTATCAGGAATATGAGGCAATAAGATAAAATTGAATCCATGGATTGGGATTAGTTTAAAAACCTATTTTTCACTATTTACCTTACTTGTATTCTTCTTATAAAAAATGATATTGCAGTTTCTCATCTCTCTTGTGGTTATGATAAGAAAAGAAGGATATAATTCAAAGGAAACAATAAAAATTATGGAGAAAAGAAGATTAGAATTTATTTATGCACAAAGTGTGGAAGGAAACATTGAGGGAACTATCTTAAGGTGACTGATAATTGTTTTATGTATAGGAAAGATGGTCATAGATCATTTTACTATCAAAGTAATGGGAATGAATAGAAAACTCGAAAGAGTGAACCTCCCACAAATTAGGTTTACAAGTGAAAGGAAATGGTGAATTATGCTAACCAATGCCCAAATCCAAGGACTATGGATGATTATCGATGTCAACAACCTATTAAGGTCAAAGATAAAGCAAAATCACATGAAATCACTATTGGTGATGTTGAGTATTACACCGAAGTTGTGGAACGATTAAGTGTTTATGTAATGGGATTCCAAAATAGTGTCAGTGAATCTATTTTATAGTATTATAGAATATTAGAATATCCATGTATTGGTCCATTGTGGTTTTCCATATGTATACGGTACCAGTAACCATGAAAGGTGATTAAAATATTTTTTGGAAAGTGCATGATATGCACATAATGAATGGATAAGGAGATAATGAGATATTTTATAGTATTAATGAGCTCAAGAATGATAAAAGGACAAAGTGATATCATAGTTTGAGTATAACTAATTTTTGGTTTGTGGAAAGAGTTAATTTTGATAGAATGAATGTTTTCATAAATGTTCTATGGTGATTTCGGTTATTATCATGTTTAATGATAATACATGATTAAGGTATTCATATGTTTGGAATGTGGAAACCATGAACTGCCAAAAAAATATATGGGAGACAAATGTTAAGTCAATTTAGTTCACCTGCTTCTAAAGTTTTAAAGATTTAGTTTTTGTTAGGATTGTAATGTTATCCATTTATGGATAGTATATGCTATATTACGGCTTACTTTTGTTAGATTAATTAATTATCTCACTGCAGGTGGACTTATACATATTTGATAACCTATTATAACCTTTCTTTTGAGACTGATGGAATAACCTATCATTTTTTTCATGATCTGATAACACTTTAAGAATGAAAAATTTAAATTCATTTATTTAAATAAGAGATAAAGTTGAAATTGTCCATGGAATGACTAATGGTGAGATTGTACTAAAATCAAGTAAGTATTTCTCCTCATTAAAAAAATTCATCAACTTTAGGAAAAAGATATTGAAACAAAAAATGTTATCCTAGTACCTTCTTATCTGATGAATCAGATGGTCGTTTAAATCATCACATATTTATGGATTTCTGGTAGTTAACGTTTTCACAACCTTATTCTCTATCACTATCCATTAAAACTTTATGGTTGGATTTATCTTCCACATCCATGTTTTCACTTCACACTTATGTTCTCGTATGTGGAAACCTAGTGATGAGTTACTTTGGATAACCGTTATGTTTCTAACTTTACTTTTTTAAAATGAAGTTTTAGTATCCATTTTTACATTGTGGGTTTCCATTAAAGAAACATTCAGGTAGTAAACCATTTATAACCCTGAAGAAATTTGAGGGAGAAATTCATTTTGGGGGGGTAGAATGTAACACCCCCATATTTTATGAGATAGATTATTTTTAATTTCATTGATGTATGGTGTTGTATACGACACCAAATTTTATCTTGCACTATATGAAACACCGTATTAGTTTTCAGTATATGCAACACTATTTGTGGTTTGTGTTACACACAATTTCAAGTTCTTTTGATAGAATTAATTTCATGCAACACTGAGTATAGATTTTGTTCAATGTATAAAGGAACTGAACTAGGTTTGGATAAAGTTATATGCAATAACAAAATAATATTTCACTACACTGAATTGGCTTTCATTACTCGCAAGAGCTACCTTCCTCGATAGCTTGCATTGTACAAAATACCGAGTTTCACTAAAAATGATATATTATTAAAATATTATTATTTAATGGGATATAAACTAGACATTTTGAATAGTATTAACCACATTTTTATTTTCTTATAACATTATAATTCATCCTACACATTTTCTTGAACATTATAGGAGAACAAAATAAATATTTTGGATAAAAGAAGTATTTAACAAAAAAGGAGTTTTACCACCTTTTGAGGGGACACCCATTTTAAATATAATTTTTAATACTTTTATAAGTTAAATTTGAAAAAATAAACTTCCTCTTTGGAATAGGGACATAAAAATGTACTTTTTCTTTAAATTTTTGGTATTTCTCTGATAAAATTCAAATTTTAATGAATAGTGAAAAATATTACATTTTAATTCAAAACATCCTTTTCATCTAATTTATTTATATAGTTATATTTTTTAAATGGGTTTAGAGTTTAATTGGATTATGTTTTTGTCATTTAATATATTTTTGGTCATTGAATGTAATTTCACATTGAAATTGCACATAAAACCATGTCAATCTTTTGATTGTTATTATTTCTTAAAAACCTGTGTTTTTGGATTTTGACAATGAGAATTAATATTAAATTAATTACTACAAATTATTTATTTTGAATTTGGAAAAATGGATTCCATATTTTTAATAAGGAGGTTCAAATTGTTTAAATAGGTACCTTTTATTTTTAGACATTATGAATAGGGACTTCAGTAATTATTTTATTTACCTTGGTTAAATGGTAAATCTGGTAAATAAGGGTAAAAAATAATAATATTATAAAAATATTAAACTACCATAACACATGTTATAATTCTATTTTATTAGATATGTCTGAACTTGGTTACTTGGGTCTATTTTGGTACCCCATTGAGCCACTTAGATGTGAAAATGACATTTTGTAAGAATTAATTTAATGTAATGAGAAATTTAACATAAACATGTTTCTTCCACTAAATTTTTTTTTACATAAAGTTATATAAGTTATATTTTAGAATATAAATAGTAATTATATAGATAAAATGATTTCTTACATAATTATTTTTTATTTATAATTATTAGAAATTAAATTAATAAAGTTAAGAATGGCATAATGATGATGGAGTGATTGCTTCATTAATAATGGATTCAAATAAATAATATTATAAATGATAAAATAAATGTATTTTGGTCATTTAGATGTCATCCAATAATTTTTTGTATGATATTGAAATTTTATATTTGATTTAATCCCTTATTTTATAAGGAATCATATTGTTATTAATTTAAAAAAAAGTCTAGTACGAATTGTTTCAAAAATTGACATAATTCATGACTTAAACATAAAATAGTTTATTAAATGATATTAAATTAATAAATAACCAATATTAATAAAAGTAGTTAATATAAGTCCAAATATGTCATAAATAAATATTTTTGGATCGTTTTACATGATATGGTAGTTACATTAACCCACAATGTGTAAATAAAATGATATCATAGTAAGATTAAATAGGGAAAAACAAGGGTTAAACAAAAAAGATAAGTATATGAAAATATTCAGAAATTGTATAAAAATTATTTTATGATGGGTATTAGAACCAAAATCATCCTATATTTTAATTAAAAGAGTTTTGGACCATTTTTAAGAGAAATTTGTTTTATAATAAATTAATTTTTTTAGGGTTTCCGAAAGTTCCCCTATCCTCTCTTATAAATGGGCACCTCCTGCCTCACATATTCACTCTATTTTGTACATTAAATCTCATCCAAACCCTACCAATTTCTCTTATACACTTCCTTATTTATATTATATGGGTTCTTTTTCTCTTAAAATACCGACTCTAGTTTCTTATGAGGAAATTTAAATGAGGCACATCGAGGAAGAGGTAATATCTTCTACCCATTCATTCAAATTTATTTTTCTTACAATTATTTTTCATTAGTTATTTAATTATAATGTAATAAAATAAGTATCAATAATATAATAATATGCAATTAAAAATACTAAACAACCCTATTTCACCTATTATCCATCGTACGAAAAACAAAATCACCGCGTGTGCATACGTACGACTTACCATTTCCACACCGTGGTATAATCTGTTTTTTACCACCACTTTAATTGGATGGTTATAATGGTGGAAATAATAAATATATATGATTATTATAACACAACACTAATTTTGAGATATTATACACCATCCAATTCAGTATCATTCAAAAATTATGAGAACTATATCGCTGCGCATGCGTATGTACAACCTATCGTCTCCACGACGAAATGAGATTCATTATCCACGTCAACCATTCACAAATAATTATAAAGTATATATAATAAATAATCAAGAAATATATGACCTAATAATACTAATTTATTTATTTATATATATATGTCATTTACTTACTTCCATTCAATTCCATAAGGAAACAAAAACAATGTTCATGCATATTTATGACCTACCGTCTCAATGAACGATGTATTCCATTTCATTTATCTATATCTTATACATATATTGAATATATATGATATATAAATCATGTTTTACATTATAGAAGTATTTAAATAATGATCTAAGTAATAATATAAAGAATAAAAAGTCCAAACACATTTGATAAATAAAACGATTATTACCCAAAACATTTCTTTAACATCGAATTGACAAATGAATAGGTAATATATAGTAATAAGTAAATCATATATGATATCATAAATATTATTATGGTTATGTTTCAATTTAATAATATGTTTAAACTCACTATACAGAAGTTTCAAACACATATAGAAGACATTAGACCTAAAGTAAGGGATAATTTTGTAATCTCATTTTTATATGGAATTGTTTATACGTATATATTTACTGGGGATATATTTAACATCCATGTCCATTTTTTCTAAAAATATATTCTCATAAAATTTTTACTATTCTTATATGTATGTTTAAATTTATTTTTACCATTTTTACTTTTACTACATGGTATGGAATAAATTATTCTTTTTTACCATATGAGGTACTTTTGGACTTTTTCGGAAAAAGTATTGGGATAATATTTTTTAAACTTATACGACATGAATGGATTTTTAAATTTTAATGATGCGTTACTCAAATGAATATTTCATGAATATATTTCAATTATATTTCAACTGAATTGTTTTCTTTTAAAATTACATGACATTTTTAAGAAAATTAAACATTTTGGAAGAAGAAATGATATTTTCCTTAATAATTAAGTTCAATTATTTTATCAGAATTATTTTCCATGTCAGATGATGCTATTTAAATAGGGTTATGTTTCTATCCGTTTGTGTTAATTATGGAATGATATTTTACATTTATTATGATATGATAGAATGATGTTTAAGAATTATTTCATGGGTTATGCTATGGTGAATGTTTTTATGTTTTTGTGAAACATGTAATAATGGTATCATTATGAGATGGGTGAGAACTATATCTCCCTCGAATGCATTGGGTAATGATTTATATCTCATGAGATAAACATGGCTGGAACAGAATGTTAATTTTGTTATGTAATATATGGATAGAACAACATATAAATTTAGTTTAGTAATACATGGCTGAAATGAGAAATAAACCTAATTCAGTAAAGAAATTTGTTGACTATGATCGTATTGGAAAAAATTCCAGGGATAATATGGAAATCATATTATGTTATTATTTATTTCCTACAATTCCATGTTTTATACAAATGTTATTATTCATGGTTAATGTTCCTTTATGATCTATGCCTTACGAACTTCCAAGATTTTTTTCATGACACAATATTTTGATGTTTAAACATTATGTTCTTATTTTTACATTCAAATTTTCCTGATTTGTTTTATGCTCTACATGTTTATTGTTACTGAGAATTTGAGATCCCCATTTTTATGTTTTCTTTCCCTAGGATGTAAAGAATAATTTTAGGTTGGAAAACAAATGGTGAAGATCTTTATGGTATATGTTGAGGATTTTCATCAAGTTAGAAGATTATGTTATGAGTTTCCAAAGATACTAAACTAATACGGTATTTTGGTATATATTTTGTGTAATGTATTAAAAATTCTTAAAAATAAATGTAATGTCTATGTACGTCAAGATTGGGTCGTTATTGTTGGTATCAGTGAAAAGAAGGTGGGAACGAATCCAATCATCAAGAACTCTCACATGTGAACGTTGGACGAAGCATGACTCTCCACCCAAGGGCTTCTTGAAGAAATATATGCCACTAGGGATGGTGGTGTGTCCCACCCATGGGGTGTAGATGCTTATGGAGTGCTTTGATATGTATCAAATCTATTCCACTAGAAATAATTCCAAACCATTATAATTCTACAATGATAGTCCTAGAAATGAGACATAAGAAAGGAAAATATATTCTATTCTTATCCATATGCCACAATTACCTATCTTATTCAATTATCAATTTCTCATGGTTCATGTTCTTTGATTCCATTATTATTCACATGTTATGAACAAAAATGATTTATCCCATGACTCAGTATTATGATTTATAATTTACATGGCATGATTTTGAAATGTTTTTCTCATGTTCTCATAACCTTTCATCATGTTATGATTAGACGATCAATGATATCTCCCTTTTTTAGCCTCACTGAGCATTATATTTAACCCTTTCAAAATTTTCCCTTCACATTTTATGAATAAATTTATTACGTATGATATGTCTATAAAGGGTGATAGTTATAAATATCTAAGTGGGAGATAATATAGAACTATTATAGACCATTTTTTTATTCTATTTTTCTAATGAAACTAGGCCTATACGATTCTAGAATGGATCTTTTGATTAAAATAATAATATTCATTTATTTATATTTAAAATATATTTAGGAAAATCATGGTTCATTATAGTTGGTATCAGAGGATTCTTAATTTAAAATTTGTTAATTGGAATGAAAAATATTTAGTTTAAACTCTAAGGATGAGTCTATGTATATATAAAATAATATTATTTTGTTAATGATCATGAATTAATATATTAAAGATATGGTTTAATAAAATAAGTTTTCATGGTTTATACATCTAATAAATTATTTTTCCTAATTATGTGGTTTCAAACCATGTTGATTTTTCCCGCTGTATTTTTTTTATTTTATTCAATCAATGGAACCTCTTGGAGTCATGTTAATAATGAATGAATTGCAAAATGAAATTATTATCCTCCTAAGTAAAGGAATGATATAGGAAGTGTAATGATAAATTCAATTTTTATGGTCAAAAAAATTTCTCATACTATGTATCATGATGAGATTAAAATAAAAAAAGGGGAGAAAAATGATATGTTAAGTTGTTCATGAGAAATTTACACCTTTTTTAGGTGGTCTACTGATCCAATATTCACTTACAATAGGATACATTCCATATAAAATTTATTTTCAAATCATCACATTGGGGATCATTATAAAGTAATTTTCTATATTTATCATATATTAGGTGATGTAGATGTATGGTAGAATATTATCAAGAACATGATAGAACAATAAAAAATTGAATCTATTGAGTGGGATGAATTTAAAATATTATTTATCAAAATGTAATTTTTGATTATTCATCATATTAAAATGTATAAATAATTCATTGAGTTAATGTGGAAGTATGCTTCATATTTTTTTTATAAGGAAAATTCAAAAAGGCTTTTGAGGTACGATTCTAGAATTATTATCCATCCTAAAAGTATAGTTGATGGATTCTTCAGTGGGTTAATACCAAGACATCAAATAGAGGTAGAAATAAGTGAAATAATTACATATAAATAAATCATTTTGGGAATTATCAATGTTGAAATGGTGATTTTAGTTATCCAACAATATCATGGTTTTGATCAAAAATAAAATTAAATTCAAATTGAATTATAAAAACCAGTGAGAGTAGAAGATGATACACCCTTTAAGATTGATGTATAGAATGAAACATGGAGGAAATTGTTTTAAGGGAATTGTTAAAATTTTCAGGTTTGAAAATGATGTTTATTTGGAAATTTAATTTTTAAGTGACGAGATGTTGTTATCTAATGATTTGAAAAAAGAAAAATCACCAAAAAATGGATGACCCACAAAACAATGTTTTAGAAAGAACAAGTATAATTCTTTTTAGTTTATAAATATTCAGGTTAATGATGATGATCAATTATAAAAACTTATTGAGCTTAGATAAAATTGTTAATATATTGTGATCATTTTTTCTTTTTAGGGGTACAAAAAGAATTTAAAAAATGTTACACATACCATTCACTATAGAAATATTAATTTCTTATTTTATTATATATCTACCAACTATTTTTTATCTAAAAAACATTCCTAGGGTATCATAGTACCACCTAAAAATTATTTGTCAAGTTAGAATTATAAAATGATAAAGGTACAATGATCAAATTTTATGCCAATGAATATTCTCTGATTAATGTTTAGGGTAATTAATTTCATGTATATAATTTTATTTATCCTCCTGTTGAATTTGATGTTATTTTCAGCATATATTGGAGTTTATTATTTAAATCCCTCATCAATTACGGAGGATGGGAAATGAATTTTGATTCACTGAACCAACATATGATCACATGTTAGTGTGAAGGAAAAAATTAACATTTGATTGAAAATAAAACCATATAATGGGTCATGGTACCTATTAAAAAGTGTAATTTATACAATATAGATTTGGAGAGGAAAAAATTCAAAGATAATCCTTTTGGGTGGTATTTTATTCATTTATTTTTAAAAGATTTTCCTAGTTTTTAACTAAATTGCGAATTTGAGTTGTCAATAGAACACATACTTGGTTCGATACAAAATTCCAAGACTCTACATATAATAGACCTAACTATTTTGAATTAATTAAATAAGAATACCCAAAATAATATTGGAAAGGGATTAATTCATCCATGGGCATCACCTTAGGGAACACCTGTTCTTTTTTATTTAGATGTACTATGGATTGATAATACTATGTATTGATTATCTATAACTAAAAGAGACCCCAATGAAGAATAAGTATCTTGTACACCATATTTATGACTTTTTTGATCAACTATATGGACCTCAATGCCTTTCTATGATTGATATTCATTTTGGATACCATCAATTGAGGGACAAGAAGGATGATGTACTAGAGACAACATTCTATATAAGGTATAAAAACATTGAATTTATTGTAACTCTATTTTGTATTAAAAATGACACCACTATCTTAATATAATTAATGAAAACAATTATTAGAGATTAACTTGATCATTTTTTGGTTGTATTAATAGAACATATTATTATTTAGTCAAAGATAATGGAATATCCTGATGATCATTTAATGATTGTGATTAGTACCCAATGGAAGGAAGTTTTTATTTAAAATTTACCATGATTGAATTTTGGTATTAGAATGTTTCATTATTAAGTCTTATAATCTCACTTGATGTTATTTATGTAGAACATTAAAATATAGGATTTATTGATCAGTGTCCCTAAAAAACCATTTTGAATAATATCAATTATTTTCTGTGTTTTTTTTAATATTAGTATCAATTTGTGGATACTTTTCTCACCATTATAAATCACTATCCATGTTATCTTGGAAGGAATCCGTGTTTTCTTTTACAAAATAATTTATAGAATATTTTAATGAATTGAATAGAAAGCTATTAAGTGAGTCAATGCATACACTACCTGATAGTGGAGAAGGGTTTGTAATATATAATTATGCATCAATAAAGGGAGTGTGTTGTTTTGTTAGAAATAATGATATATTTTCACTATATTTCTCATTAAAATTTAAGGTCTATGTGAAAAATTAACCAAATATTATTTTGGAGTAAGTGATAGTATGTTTTACATTAAATATATAGAGTCATTATATCTATGAAAAATGTGTAACATATATAGTGATAAGAGAATGTTAAGGTACATTTTGACCAATGATATCTAAACATGAATCATAGAATATGGTTAGAACTGATTAATGATTATAAATAATCAATAATCACCAACCTATGAAAGGGAAAAACGTTTCTTATGCATTGAGTCGAAAGGATCCTTCTAGACTATCTCTGATACAGATCACAAAAGATCAAATATTTCTTGAATTATAGGGAATGGATCCTGAAATATTTATGGAAGGGTATAAATATTTACATTCTCAAATTAGTATTAAATAATATATCCATATGAATATTAAAGATGAAAATACAGATGATGTAGAGCTACCCAAGTAGGTGATAAATTCTCTTGAGTTCAAAATTGATTATTATGGGAGAATAGTGTTTTGGAAATTTGAATATTTACTTGAGGTAAAAAAGTTCATAAATTAACTAATAGAAGAAGCTTACTGTTCAAAATTATATATTCATCCATGACATTGAAGATGTACAAATATTTGAAAGATTATTTTTGGTGGGATGATATGAAGTGAGATATCGAGGAATATTTATCTTATTTATTAGTATGTTAGTATGTTGAGGATGAGATAAATATCTCTAAGGTTATTTTACATCCATTACCCATACTAGAATGAAAATTTTGATGAATTACTATTTATGTTGTTAATGGAATATCCAGATCATTTAAGGTTCATAATGCTTTTTTGGTTGTAGTTTATCAAAGTAGAAAATCCACAAACTTCATTTCCATTAGATAAGATTTATACCTTGATCAACTTACAATGTTATAAATTAAGTATGTGGTAATATTTCACTGTCTACAAAGATCAATTTTTTCATATAAATATCTTTAGTTTACCTAAATGCTTAATATAAGTCTTCAGTAGGCACTCGTCATAAGGATATGTTTTATCAATGGTTATAATCCATGGAATTATGGTCAATCTAAGAGGACCATTAAAACTATAATTGAAAATATGAGATATTTCTATATTTAATTAAAAGGTGGTGTGAATCCCCAACAACATTTGTGAGAATTTTCTAACATCATTATCATTTAATCCCATATTTAGAAGGATCAATATGAATCCCTGTATGGAAGGATGTGCATAACTGCAACATGATAGAATATGTTGGATAATGATATATATTGGTACCTAAAAATGATGATGAGATTGTAGATAATGTTAGATCTATTTGAAAACACATAAGAGAATTTCATAGCTGATAAAAAAATTATTATTTATAATCATTGAAAAAATATTGAGGTTGATGTTGGTGAAAATTTATTCCTTTGAATATCTCCCTAGAATTGGGTGGTGAGATTTGGAAAGATGGAAAAGATATGAACTAGGTATATCGGTCCTTTTGAAATTCATGATCATATTGTGATGGTAACTTATATATTCTTTCTTCCCCCAACTCTCAAATGTTCATGATATGTTTCATGCATCTTGTCTAGTGACGTACATACCTAAACCATAAAAAATATTGAACTCAAAGGTATTAACTCTAAATAAAAATAATTCTAATGAAGAAAAATTGATGGATACTCTGAATAATTGAGATAATTTGCAATAGAATAAGACCAATCATCAGGTCAAAGTGTAGTGGTGAAACCACCAACATGAGGAAGCTTTATGGGAATATGATGAAGTGATGAGTAAGAAGTATCATGATAATCTTATATAAGTTTGATAAATATAGCGGAAATAATTCATTTAATGGTGGGTAGAGTGTAATACCTTGGAATTTTTATGATGTAATTCTCTTTAAATAATTTTATTTTTATTGATATATTTAATGAAATGCAGCAATGAATTTAGAAGAACTCTCTAACATTATTAAAATATTATGAATAAATTAAATAATATCCATTACATTGGTGGGTATAAATAGTAATAACTAAATAATGAAATAGATATAGTCTACACATTTATATAATGAATTAATTATTTATCAAATTGTCAGAATTGAAAATAAAACTTAATTGAAAAGGAAAGTGATGTTTTTTTAACATATTATTTTTATACATGAAATGAATTTTTAAAATAATAATTTCAATTAATCAATATTGGTGAATTATTTTAATTAAATTCCTATGTTATTTAATTTTTAAAATATTTTAAACTTTGAATAAAAAATACTATTTTAGGAATATAATAATTATAAATCCAGTTCTATGATTAAAAATGTTATTCTGTTCTAAAAATACATTTTTTTCCTTTCGTTAACTTCTCTTAAAACTAATTTCTACCATTTATAAGTATTGAAGTATGTAAAATTAATTACATATTTAGAATCATGTGGTTAAAATTTGGTAATATATCCCTTTTATTTTGGTGAATATGAAATTAACCTTGATTAAATTTAAATCCATGATAAATGGTAAATCAGACAAATCAAGATTTTAAATAAGTGATAAGGATATGATTTTTCATCAAAATTCTCATTAGACGAATTTATGTTGACTCTTCTCACTTTATTCTATAAATTTATGAATTTAATGGACGCTTGTTTATAAATATGATATATATATTATTTAAATTAAATAATATTACTCAATTTCAGTCTCTTAGTTTTAAATATACATTACATGTTCATATAAAAAACATTTTTGTAAACAAAAAATAATATAAATTTTTTGAATAATTAAATTATTCTCATGTGGAAAATTTATTTCTAATTTTTATGTACTATATAATCACATTATGGGCATACCGAAATGATAAATCAATATTTATTCAATTTATAAAATAATAAAATAAATTATTTTGTAAAGATTAAAAGTGAAATAATTTATTTTTTTATAAATTTACATGAATTTTATATGTGAATATGTAATATTAGTATTATATTTGAATATTATGTTTGAATTCCAAGTTTTTATTTGTATTTTAAGTAAAATTAATGTAATAGTGTTAGAATTTAAAATAACGATATTTTATGAAAATAAAATTTTATTAATTTATTTTAAATTCATAAAAATATTGAAATGAGACAATTTGAACATGATCTGGTATAAGATGACATTAATTATACATTTATAGGATATTTTTCACTTTATAAGTAAAAAAATTAGAACCCTTTAATGTTGAAATAATTGTTACCATGATTAAAATTAAAACTGTTTAAATAAGGGTTAATCAAAATAATTAGGTTTAAAATAAGATGAAAATTTGTATAAATTATATTTTTTTTTGTTCAATTAAAACCCTATAAAACATTATATTTTATTCCCTATCTATTTGGTGTAATTTTTTATGATGGATTTTTTATAATTTAATATTTTGAGAAATTCTAAAAGTTCCCCAAACATAAATTATAAAAGGTAACCTCCTCTCTCACATAATTATAATATATTTAACCTTATATATTTATCAAAATATACCATTTTATCTTATAAAATATCCAATAAAATTTTTATAAGTTTTATTATTCCCAAAATACCCACTATAGATATCTTTAGTGGATATCTAAAGGATTCATTTCAAATAAGAGGTAATCATATTAACCAATTACTTTCTTTTCTACTCATTTTTACCATATATATATATGGTATTTATCATTAAATATTAAATTAATTATCCTAAATTTTATGAAATTTTATTAAGATTATTAATACACAATTATAAACCCTTTCCCATCAAATGAGATGTGAATGTGTTGCTCTTGCATAATTATGCCTTACTGTCTCCATGTAGAAATAAAATTCAATTTTAATCACCGTATTTTATGGATGTGTAGTTTGGTGGGTTTAATTTTTTTATATTATATTTATCAAATACTTATAATTAATTAATTATAATATCACATCTATATACTTCCATTCTAATACATTGGAAAATGATAATGTTTTCATATATATGTGTATAATATCACTTCTATGGGGCGATGTGATTCATTTTTCAATTCATTTTTAAAAATATGATAATAAGGGTAGAATTAATGGATAGATATAATATATATATAATAAGATAATGATTCTTTTTATGTTAATTATTACTTACCTTTTTATATTCTATCCGTTAAAATATGGAAACATCATTTATCCTTACGTACGACCTACCGTCTCCATGAATGGTGTAATTAATTTTTCAATCTATCTATTTTACGGACATCCATAAATATGTTTATAATGAATATATATCATATTTACTTAATTATTAATTTTCTATAGATAATAGAATGGTGATAAATATATAAGGACTGGAACTACTTAACTAAAATACTCAAGATAAACAAAATAGTTAAAACATGGAAATAACAATTCCCATAAGGAGTAATTAATAAAAGGGGGAGTTTAAATAGTATAAAGGGATAATATATGATATTATAATAATAAATAATGACTTTTTTATTGAATTAAAAAAACATATTTTTTATATATGAGTATAGTGTGCTTACGAAGTAAGGATAACTCAGGATAAGGGGTTTTATGTTACTGTACATTCGTTATAAAAAAAATTATAACTAGGATTTTATGATGAAATATTTTAAGCACACTATAAAGATAATAATGAATTTTACCATCTTCTATTTATTCCATGAAAGTTCATATTTCTATTTCAATATCCTCAAATTATGTACTCGTGATATGAGTAATATATTTTTAAGGAATATTGACATTGTTTTTCTCGTCCATATACTTTTTTCCTTTTATCATGATATTTTGAAAAAATAACATAAAGATGGTTTTTAATATTATCCTATGAAATTTTAAATTCATTTTTACCCATGTATTTATTTTTAATAAAATTTTTGCACAAGAATATTATTTTCATTTTCCAAATGAGGTGATTTGTGGCTTTTTACATAAAATTATACAAGGAATATTTATGCAATTATAATCCAAGAACAAAATTTACCATTTTCATGGGAAATATATGATTTGAATATTTTTTTTAATATTATATGGTTATTTTCAAATAATATTTTTTATATAATATTTTGTTAATTTTTATATTTTAAATATGTGATCTCAAAATGGGAATGCTATTTTCAACAAAAATGTTTTTATGATCATTTGATTTATAAATGAAAATAACATTAATTTTTCTTATTCCATACTCAAAATGTGATCCAAGGATTTTATACTTATTGTTTCTATATATGGTTTATGATTATTATGGCATGATTTTTATAAAACTCATTCCAATTCCATGGGTTATGCTATGATGAAGTGATTTTGAAACACATTTATTTTCATGGGTTCTGATATGATAAATGGTATATGATATTATTTAACACATGTGTATTCTATTTTATATGTTATTGGTGGGAACTATAACTCAATCTAATTAATTGGGTGAGGTTTGATATCTAATGAGATATAGTAGAATGGAATTAAGATTAAACCCAATTCAGCAAGGGTCTTTTTCCACTAAAATAGTATTGAGTGTGCACCTTGGCTACTAAGTTTTTTTGGGGAGTGAACATATTGCAAAATGACAGTATTAAAATTAATCCTTAACTAATAATGAAATTAATTTTTATTTTTATTTTTATTCATTAATTTCAGGTCTTATTCCAAAGTTATTCTCTCATGGCTCATGATCCTTGATTCAATGTGATTCTTGTCTTATGAACCTCCAAGATTTATACCATTACTCAAAATAATGATATATGATGTAGAATATATGGTATTTAAATGTTAAGAACATGTTATGATACTATTTCTTTCATTTTATTCATATATGAAGATTGATATCTCCCTTTTTTACCCTAACTAAGTAGTAGAGACAAACATTTCTTATTTTTCCTTTACTAGGGTATTTAAAAATGTTTTTGAATGATATATCTATGAAGAATTATAGTTGTTAAGATCTAATTGGGATATTATATATGACTATAATGAACCTTTTTATGTTTCCTTGTTTCCAAATATACTATACCTATACAATTCTACTATGTATAGTTTAGTTTGGTATATACAATTCAACATTTAAGATGTAATTTCTACATAATAAAAGTATGGATCTATATAGAATCATCCTTCTAAAATAGTCATTATGGGAGTGAACTATTTATAGACACTCTATAACATATATTATTTCATATTTCCTCATTAATACTATAAATAAAACCCATATTAGGATATATCCTCTAAGATTTATTTTTTCACTATCAATAGAAGTATGTGATCATTGAATCCCCTCTTAGTTGAGTATCCAATCACAAATGTCGAGGCATGACCTCAATTGTAATCAATATTTCTAAAACTACATATTTTTCATGAAATTAGGGGTCACATATGTGTCTATAAATACTATCAATAATATATAGATGACACTGATAATAACTATAATCATCTCTAGAGGATCTGGGATAAATGAATCCACTATCTGTAGCTGTTCTTTTCCCTGACCACCACC
This sequence comes from Viscum album, assembly GCA_963277665.1. NCBI lineage: Eukaryota > Viridiplantae > Streptophyta > Magnoliopsida > Santalales > Viscaceae > Viscum > Viscum album. Next base: position 33,911,855 of record OY728157.1, on the reverse strand, counting down.
TCTCGGAGCAAAGCATGGACCAGCTAGGGTAGTCGTGATAGAATTTCAACATGACTTCCAAGTGGAGAAGCATTCTCTATTACTCTTGACGTTTTCTCTCATTGGGTGGTCCATTGAACATACTCTTGTCATATATAATATTGGTAGGAAAATCGTTTTATACATTCCATTAACCATTGCAAGACAAACATAAAATCCATATTTCTTGAATATAATCATATGTATGGAACTGAACCACATAACCTATATTGTATGATATTATGTTGAAGTATCTCATATAGGAATATCCCTATGTTTTCCATTGGATAATATCTTCTAATGATTGATCTGTTGTGTTCAAAATATATGCACCAATTTTTAATGTTTACTCAATCAAGAAGCTCTATAGTACCTTTTCATTCTAAAATATATGATAAAATGGGGGATAAAAATATATATCACACCATCCATTATATCTCTAGGTAATCCCTACTCAATGTCCCATGATTATAATATTGGTTTTCAAACCATATCTAGAGAGTATCATGAGAGGTTAGTGAAAATTAGTGACTAATATACTATATTCATGTATACCTAATGATGTTCTATAATCTATTGGATGTATACCACATATAACATGGTTAGATAAAAATAAATCTAGAAGAGATGATAAAACTATTTTTAGGATAGGTTTTTCTAATTATGTGTTCGAGTCACCAAACTCCACCATCACCATATAGATCCCTGAAGTAGACTCGCTTCTAGGAACTCCATCTGATCAGGATGTTTCCCCATCTAATAGAAAAAAGGTTAACAACATCTAATCATTCTTATAATATTATGGGGTCTATATTTCCTTGAAACAAGGGATGTTTCTACCTCAATAACTCATTATGGTTGTGCATCATGCACACATCCTCATCAAACACTATTGGAATAACCTACAGTTCCATGGGTGGTGGAAGGACCGGAAAACCACCATTATGTATAATCTCCTATACATGACCTTGTACATAATCCTCATCACTAAACATATAATCCTCATGATACTTCTATGGATTATTTCAGGGAAACCATCATGGAGGTTTCATGAAATAATCATGATATACCAAGGTTATAGATTATATCTATTGAGTTGACTCAAAAAGGACATAGAAACCACAACCCATTCCAATATGATGTGTGTTAAAAAAGCTTCCATGCAACCTGTTCCTATATGAATTGAATAAAAAAGTAATTTTTCTAATTATTGGTTAATGTAAACATAATCCTCCACAAAAACACTAAAGTATTTGGCATGATTGTAAAACTCAAAACCCATAAACAGTATTTCCCCAGTTCCCAAACTAAACTCACATATTGAAATTCTACATTATCTAGTCCTAATATAAACACTACTGTGGTACTAATCTATATCAACATGACCTTCTAGGGTCTTCATGTCCAATGTAAAGCTTAATATGGAACCCCATTCAAAACTCCAATGGGACAAGAGAAAAAAACCAACACTAAGTGGGCATATCACAAAAATGGGAGGCTATAACACATGATACATGTACACATGCACAAATCTTCAAATACCCATAAAATAATGAAAGGTAAAGATAAAATGATACCATAAATCATGTACATCATCTATAAAACATCATATTAATATGAACTACTTGAAATATAAACGAGAAAACAAATTATTATCAAAAATGATAAAATAGTCCATCCTTGTAAAAATTAGCAGAATACTATCGAATTTTAAAACCTATATTGAACGATTATATATCTATTTCCCTATATTCAACCTACTCTTGGTGATCCTAGGACTCCTTAAAATAAAATTTCATATGTAAAATACTTGAGTTTTTTGGTAATTTATTATGTAGGGGTCAGTATTATAATACCCAATATGAGACCCCAAAATCGTCAAACATAAAGAAAAAATATATTAGTTAGATCATCAGAAAAATGTATTTCAATCAAGATATCATACATATTAATAATAATAATAACACATATATAATCATGATAAAATCTAAGCCTCAATGTTTTCTAATACAAACTACTATCCAGAGGATTCTAATTGAGGATTCAAGGTATCACATAACATTGAGGAATCACTGCATGGGCCATTATCTCAATGATTATGATTATGATATAGTTCATTATCATTGGGCCTATCTAGATAATTACTATCTAATATGACAAAGATATTGCTACATAGATTTAGGATCACCCACAATTCTTCTAATGAAAATTGAAAAAACTAAATGGATTAAACTGTTATGTTGTAGATTGTAGGCACATATAAGATGATCATGATTATTCCACAAACCCCACATATAGAGGATGATACAATAGTGGATCCCAACCAAGAACATATATTGGGATTCATCATACATTATCTATCAAAAACTTTTATATGGGATTAAAATCCTATATGGAGGACATAATTCCACAATATACCCATATAGGGATAGACCAGGGGAATGCACCCAACTGATACGATTCTATAATGAAGATATGGAGGAATTCAACTTTCCATTGAAAATGTATAAGGTATTTTTTTTATTCATGGTTTATCTCACTATATTTGGAAATACTCTTGTCTTTATATCCCAAACAAAAATAATTTCTCTAAATACTTGATGTGTTCTTTAGATAAAAAGTTCATAGATATCCATCTAAAACTCAGAGTTCTTCTTCCCTAAGACTGTGTACTATAGCCCATGTTTGTGTACTTTAGGTCATTCTTCTATTTTCTGTCCATGCCTATGTACCTACATATTTGCAAGATCTGATCCCTACCCATACATGTGTTTATAGACATTTCTATGACCATGTACAACTTAGGTTCATTTTGAGCTACCCACCATGGTTTCGATGGTGTGTGGAACATGCCAAACGACTTGTGATATTTTTCACCATATATAAAATCATTCAACACCAGAGGGGACCACAAGAAAATTTTTTATTTTGGATAATATATAGTTTAGTTTCAATTTTCTCTAAAATTCATAAATGTATCAAATATCTCTCTTACACTGCCACTTCCCCTGATCCACCATGGATTCTATTATAAACCATGAATATATATTGAATGAAACAAAGTATTTGTTGGTGGCCATTTTATGATAGTAAATATAATTAGAAATCATCTTCCATCATTTTTCATCTTTGAAACATCAAAAATGAAACCGTGTATCTTCATATCCACACGAAATCAAACATTGTCATCATGAAACATTTTAATGATATCGATCTCGATCATAAAACCTTTTGTAATGATCCATCATCCAAAATATAGATTTCGCAATGATTATTCACAAGTTATTTGTTAATCCAATGTCTATATAAAATATCAATGATGTTCACATGAAAAATTGTGATAAAGGGAAGAAAAAACATAATTTTGAGGAATGAAGCTCAAATACTTTTCATATTATCCTTAATTAATTTACATAGGGAAGTGAACAAATAGAAAAATTAGGGAACAAAAAAATAATATCAAAGCCTAATATTCTTAGATGATAATTTACTAAAATGTAATTCAACCGTTAATCTAATAAAAAACATCCAACCTTGACTTTGGATCGATCATTAATGAATAATGGTCCTAGATCATCATTGTTGGTGAGATCCAAAAACTCAATTGGCGAAGAAGGAACATTGGTAATCGATCCTGGTCATCGATCCATTGATTTTTTCTTCACTCTCCACCACATTCTCATCTCAAACATATAGGGTCTTGTGTTTGGACATAGATATTTTTCATAAATGGGATTATATAAGTGGAGGAAATGTCATGTAAAAAAATAAATAAATAAATAAATTTATTTACTAATTCCTCATGACCACTTTTTAACCAACTAACTAATAGAAATAATGATCATGTCATTATTAGATTTAATCTTGAGTTAGAGAAGGGGAGAATGCACATCGATATGTGAGGCTTGGAAGGATTTAAAATAGAAGAGGTTAAGCCTTAATGTGGCCCCAAGAAAGTCCATATAAATTTTCTACATGATAAAATATTTGATTCCAGATATTACAAGATATACCTTAACTATCATAAGATCATAATCTTAAGAGTTTGGAATATTGTCATGTTGTTGATGTTTTGAGATTCATTCTAAAATTTAAATGATAAATAATATTACATTAGTGCATTAGGTATTTTAATTAATGAATATATTTTCATAATTATATTATTGGAAACAAATAAGGTAAAATACCTATATATGAGTACCTCTTCATTGAAGAAGAAGAATCACAAAATTAAAAATATTTATGTAATGTTAACTTTGATGAACATGTAAGATATTATAAAAAGAAAAAAACCTGAATAATCTCATATGAAATTTAGATCTTATGTATAATATTTTTATAATACATGATTATTTTTGGAATTGGTTCTTTTTTTAGGGTGGAATTGTTTTTAAGGATGTGTATGATTTGTTATTGATGCATATTTTTTAAGTTTTGTATGTTTTTGGATGGTATATAAGATTTATTTTTGAAATAATATTGAATTATATAAAATTAAAAAAATATACATTAGATAAATGACAACCTCTTTTATTATATGTAATATATTTCTTATGTGATTTTTTACTTTTTTGTTAATAATGAGATTGTTCTGGATTTCCAAATAAGAAGACTCTAAGATATTCTTTATAGATTAAATTATCCAAATTATATGATTATATTTATATTTAGTACAATATTATAAAGATAGGTTTTGATGAAATATGTTATTATGTGATGAATGATACCGCATCATAAAAGAGTTTCTCACCATGATAATGCTGTTCCATGTTACCATACACTCATTTAGATTAAATTGTTATGTTTTTAATAGAGAATAAAATGCCATGACAAAATTAAATATATCATTATTGTATCAATATGTGGGTTCAAATAAAAATATTTCAATGTAATTATGTTGACTAAGTTTGTACAATTTATCAAGAGATCTATTTGAGCATCATAAATTATAATATTGATTGTTTTTCAAGTATAGAAAACAAATATTTAGAATATAAATATAGAAAAATTACAAGAACAATTTATATATTGAAAATATAAAATATATATATATGTGATTCTTAAAAATAAGAAAAATTGGTCAAATAACTAGTTATAATGTTTGAAATAGTGAAGAATTCAATACTACTTCATTGTTATAAATTTATCTCTAGTTTTTAATAGATTTATATTAAGTAGTACAAAAATATAGGGAGAGAGTGAATAAGAGAGGAGAATATTATGTTATTTACTAAACTTACTACATATTGAAGAATAATTCCATTAGTGGTGTTTCTATAATATACATATTATTTACAAAGGTAGAGGATAAATAAGAAGAAGAGAATGAAAAAAAGAATATAGTGTGAGGACCTATCTTATGATATATGTATATCTAGAAGATAGATCAAAATAAAGATGCGTTTAATAGTGGAATTTTGAAACATTTTCTGGCTCATATAGATTCTATGCATCGATGCTTTTTTAAAAGAAGACTGAGTTGAGTAAGGCTAACAATCTAGATCACGAATAAATCCCAGAAGCTTATATACTTGGAGATACTAACATGTACAAAACATTATAATATTATCAATTGTATATCATCAAATATGAACTTATATTTATGATACAGTGATATCCTAAAGGATTATGAAGATCTTCTTCCAATTTTTGTTGAGAGAACCATTATTACCTAATTATGGAAAGTATAAATATCTAGCAGAGAAACTTTAATCCTTATGTAAGATAGAATAATATTTTTTTGATATATCTAAACATATTAAATTTATGATATTATATGATAAATGTGTCTCAGACAAAACCCAAAAAACCACTATGTTATAGTTACCCACACTATGGTAAAACCATATAATAATACTATGTATTTTTATATTGTTTTCATTACGAATTTTTATTTTGTAATTATGTGTTAAGTAATCATAAGAATATACATTAATATCATTATATATATCACCGGTTTTAGTACATAGATGCTAGTTTAAATGGAATAATAATTCACTATTAATAGTCGTATTGATTCATTACTACAATGTGATTGCATATCTATACATGGGAATTTTATGTTGTGTTATTTAAAATATATTTTTCTTATGTTTGGATATATATTCATTTTTTTACTATAAAAATATTATTTTTAGATTTTATATAGTTTTATAGTATCCTCAGATGAAAATATAGTTCATTTCATTATCAATACAAACATAAAGTTTTCATCCAAAACCTTAATGAAATGGATGAAAATAGTGTCTATGAAGATGGAATAAATTTAATAGAGAAATTTTATTTACCATTATTAGAATGTAATCATAGTGGTGGAATATATTCCATATTACCTGATTACGATCATATAGTGGGGTCATATTAAATTTGTGATGAGTTTATGTTAATTGAATTGATTAGTATTCTTTTTGTGAAATTATTTATTTTTTAGGACAATCCATTTTGATATCAGAAAACATATTATAAATATTTTAGGGTTTCATAGGATGAAAAATCAATGTTGGAATTAGTAGTTAATTTTTTGGAAGAAAAATAGGTAGAAAATGTAACAAAACAGTAGAGTATCCTTAGATATATGGGATATGTGGAATATAATTTATGGTTTTAAAATGAAATCGAAGTAATGGATGAATGATATTTTAAAAAAATTACTTATCTGAAATAATAGTAAAGATAAATTAGTGAATTGAAGATCTCTTATTATGAATAATTTCAAAAATCTACTATTGATTTGAAGTGTTCCCAAGTGTTTGTAAAAGAGAAATGAATGAAATAACATGATTTTTTCATTATAGTATAAAATAGTCTGGATAATATTAAAATTGAATGGGAATGTAAATTTATATAGGGTTTGGATGATAAAAATACCCTCAATAAGATGTGTCTTGAACTATAATTTAAATTGAGAGACAGAAGATGAATCGTCCCAATATTGTAAGAAAATAAAGGATTCCATTAAAGTTTGTAATAAGTGACATGTTTCTAAAAATAGTAAAATTATTTGAAAGAAGGGATATAAATATGCTAAGAATACTTCCTCAAAATTTTCATAGAAAAAGGTAACCCGTTTTCCAGAAAAATGGTATTATAATAATGATCTTACAATCGATAATTTTTTTTTCAAAAAAAATCCTAAAAAATTATGGTGGAAAAATTAAAAAAAATATACCGCTATGTCAATAGTGGATGTAAGAATATACAAAAATCTTATCCTTAATTATATCCAAAATTAATAGTGTATTTACTCAAAAATACAATGAAATAAATGATGGAATAACTATAGGGCAAGGAAAAAGATAAGGGATCTTTTGACACTATTGTTATAGTAGAGGGGTTAGGAATAAGGAAATTTATTTTTGAAATCATATTAAAAAAACAAGGATAACATAAATCCTAAATCAATGGGGTGAAATTATGATTAGAGGAAAAAATCATAGAAGAACATGTGAGTGAAAAATTTATTCACGGGAATATTGGGATGCTTAGAGAATTTATATGAATATTACAATCGAAGTGGTTATTGTTATGATTAGTTCTTATATAAGACAAAAAATAACGATTCATGAGATAATGATAAGAGAAGACCATCAAGGATAATAAATCAAGTGAGATAAAAGGACGAGTCTTCCATATTGTGAATGAATACTGTTTAGAATTAAACACCTATATAATAATAAATGGAAGATGGTACAACCAAGATGATATGCTTATTCTATAGTAGAAATGAAAAAATCATGGAACATTATAAACTATAAATAATTCATAATGAAAATGGAATCCTGATAGAAAGAATAAGTGAATCAATACATGAAAAACAAAATAATTGGTTTATCGAAAGACATTTAAGAGAATAAATATGGTTATCATAAAATATTTACAATGAAGGGTGATCCAAGGAATCCTAAATTGATATTTGGAAAATAAATCAATGTTGATAATTCATTTATGTAATTCATGAATATACAGTTAGATTAATTGGAAATATCTAGAATGATAAAGAATGTAATAGATAATTTATGTTATAAATTGAAATAGGTAATTACAGAAGAAAAAAAATTAAGTCCATAATTGGTTTCCAAATGTTTATAACCCAAGACATCATGTGGGGTTACATGGAACATGAAAAAAAATGGCCACAGTACTAAAAGGTTAATGATATATTTTCAAAAACTAGAGGAGATGTTGATAAATAACTATTGATGACTTGTGGAATTATAGAGTATATAAAAAGTATACATGTGATTTTATAAATAATTTAAAAATTGATGTTCTATAAAAGGCTCATGATAAAGAAAACAAGATGTACATGTTACCAAAGGTGGTTTATGTTTATAATTACATAGGTGAAGAAATCATTAAGTGGTAACACCAAGATAGAATTGAATTAAAATGGTTTCTGGTTTGAGAAATAAAACATATCCCTATTGCTATAAATATGAAGTAAATGACAACTCACCTTATTCCCATAATTATTTCAATATAATTATATACATGTTATTACTGGTGATGCATGCAGGGTAGAACTTGGTGAATGTTTTCATCACTATGATTTATCAATATATATCCATCACGTTATTCTAAAGATATTATCATGTTGACCCCTTGTGGAATGTTAAGTGGTAAAAAAAGATTCTTTTAGTATTTTGAAATAGAAACCAATAATGATGAAGATAGACAGGTTGAATCCATTTTGAGGTATTTGAGTAATTATAATTCTATAACATAATTATTTCATGGGGATCTATAATTTCTAGATAGTAAGAATGATAAGGAAAATTAATTAATTTTCTTATATCAAATTTAACTACTAAGGGGGCATGTATATTTAATAGGAAGATAACATGAAGGGGGAGGGAAATTATAGCACATGAATTTTTTAATGTTTTTTTAAGATGAGTTTTTTCCATTATAATTATACTTGTAAAAACCATTGGATTAAGTATTTTATTTGATATCACATTCAAGATAGTTTTTTGAAATACATTGATATATAAGTTCATCAATATTGTTTTCAATACCAAGATAGCTAATGTAGACATAGATTTTATTCATAAATGGATTTTATCTTATGGAAATGTGATTCCACCATTCTCATATAAGAATAAGGTATTACATTAAAAATAAGAAACATGAATAAAAATCAATCATTCTTAACAAATGTGATTGATTAGAATTTCTATCAACATTAATAGTTTTTATCTATTTTAAATATGAGTTATAGAAAAGAGAAAATACTATAAATATAATGACCATGATTTAGGTGTGGTAGTTAATGGTATTTACAAAAATTTAGAAAGGGATATTAAAGATCCAAGTGGATTGTAATGATTTTATTTTTCTAAATACTTAGTTTATGATCAATATGTGTTGGGTGATAGAGTAATATACCAATTAAATACTTATTTAATGAATAAATATTTCAGAATGCTTATACTGATAAATTTAATTACTTTTATTAATAAAATTTCCTAATTATGTATAAATTATTTAGCTCATTGGAAATTAAAATATGCAATAAAATTTTGGAATCAAAAGAAATTTTAAATATAATACCCAGTAATAAAATTTGGAAAATATTTTTTGATATACAGAATATAAAATTATTTATATTGATGGAGAAATAAATATTTTTTTTTATGAATTTGTTAAAATATTTCTTTAATATCTACTAGCGAGGAACTAAGGAGATAATATGAAACATAATAGAATGAGGGTGACCATCAGTACCCTTTCATGATTTATTATATAGATAATGGATACTAAATTATATTAAAGAGTTTCCTCTATAAGAAATATTAAATATTAATTCATAGAGAATGAGGAACTAATCATTTAAATAAAATAATTTTTTTTACTTGACATCCATTTCGCCCCATACACAAAAGTCACCATTGCCAGACATTGCTAAAAACTGTTCCCTGCCACACCTAGTAACCAAAATCCAACATAGAAATCATTTAATATGATTAGGGGAAGTAGAATGTTTCAACTAAAAAGATAGATAACACCATGGGAGGTCATCATAAAATCAAGGGACCCTCTGTTAGGAGATATTATGCATGAATATTCCATGAATTCATCTACGAAGGCATGGTAAATAAAATATAAGGACATGGAATTGTGATTTAGGGCCAGAATGAAGTTCAAAATGTCAGTTTTTGTATGAGGAATTAGAAGGAATGGAGGATAGGTTGAAAAACAGAGTGACATTTCACACATTGAATACTTTCATGTATAACTATATAGTTTGTGTCTAGGGATGGTCATGTGATAAATTTTTTGAAATGCAGTGAACAACATGAGTGATCAGGATAATAAAATGTATGAAATAATTCAAATAATTTCTAAGGATGATTCAAAGATTAATGAATTCCATCAAATGGAGAGGAATATATGATTTTTTTCAATCACCCATATAATGGGTATACATAGTGTGAATCTATATTTCATAAAAAATAGTGAGGATGAAGTCGATACTTTCCATTAATCAATTCAATACATTGCATGTATGGTTCATGATTTTAAAAAATAATTATATAATGATGTGTGGTCCACATTAGGAATCATGTTCGTGATGAGAATTTATCAGAGAACATGCATGGAGTACTGTAAATCACACATCTCACATAGTGAATAAGGATACACATGATGAATGATCATATAAAATAGGTAATGTTGATATCAGACATGGATTATTTTATCTCCCTTCATAATGTGTTAGAAATTTAGAGGGAATTTTAATAAAATTTTTCACATGAATCACATAAATATTTTTGGTGTTTTAAGGTGAATTTTGTAACACCAAATGATAACACATATCATTATAGGTGATCAAAAAACTATTACAAAAAACAAACAATCTAATTTTATTTCATCAAATCATATCATATTAAAAAAGGTACAATAGACACTCTTTATAGGGATACATATAGACAGAAAATAAAAAAGATGAAGAATAGATAAAACTAAATGTTCATATATCAGTAGAAGTAGGATAAGTACAAGTATCCATTTCTAAAAACACAATGAATCCCTATTTTAAGTTGTGTAATATCCACCACAACAAATGGTGATTTTTGTAATAAAAGTGAACAATTTTTTTTTCAACATTACACCACAAACTTGTTTACTCCTGTACTAGAAATCTTCTCCATCTTTCTTCACATATAAGGTTGTTTAATAAATGGGTCAAAAGATGTATCTATTTAAAATTCATTATTTTTAATTTTATCCTTCATCTCTATCTATGTAATGGATTTATTCATCTATCACATTATTTCATATATAATAGGATTTAGCTTCCACAAATATTACTCGATATAATGCATTCAATAGAAATAAAACATGTATATTTTTCAATTGATTATGTTATATCATATATATCTATAAGGATTTGATCATTTTTAGTATGTGTATGAGAAACTTCTAATTCAATGTCTTTGGATTTAGGAGTATTTAGTGATGGAATCATTGGTTATTTAACTCATAATTCCTCTATAGACACTTCTTCAATGCATTATTTGTCTTGTAGATTGAGTTTCACCTCTCTAGGATAATTTTAAAGATTTCAATTCTAGGTATCCATATATTTAAGTATAAAATATATGTTGTAAATAATATTCTTAGTGATAGGATTATACAAGATATATCCCATTACCCAATATACATATCCTATAAATACACACATCACTCTATTTTACATGAGTTTTTTTTGTTTTGAATCCAATATCAAAACATATGCTTTGAAAAAAAATCTAAGCTGAAATAAACATGGATTTTTAGTACATCATGATTCATGTAGTTTCATGAAATAAATATTTTTATTAGTCATCTATTGTGTAGATACATCTCACATAATACTTCATCATCCCTAAAAATCCGAGGAACTCCATTATCTTTCAACAATATTCTTATCATATTTAGAATGGTTTGATTTTTTTACTTTCATATACTCCATGGAGTAGAGGTGTGTGTGCTTGTTTTAGTAAGTGTTGTATTACACTTTTCTTGTGGTACTCTTGAAATAAATAAGATATGTATTAACCAAATTTACAAGTTCAAAAAGGTTGCATGTGATTATTTTTTTATGTTTCTGCATACCCCATGAATTTTTTGAAAAAGAAAAACACATCCAACATTATATTGAGAAATTATTTCCACATTTTAATATAATAATCACCAATAATTTATATAAATCATCGTATTTTTTTCATTTAATTCTATATCAATTGACCACAAACATCAATGTGGACTAACTCGAGTGGCATAATAGATTTCAAATTATCCTTCATTACATAGATGATTCTATATAGTAAACATTGAAAAGAAAATTCAAATTTTTAATTAATATATATATTGATTGGAATCCCATTCACAATTTTATTAATTCTTAATAATTTTAAAATATCATATTTCAAATTTCCAAACATGATATTCTATAAATGGAATTTGTTTTTATAATGTTCATATTTTTTACAATTATAGAATTGAACATTTCTTTTGACTATAAACACTCGATTTTTGAGTCCCCCTCCATCATTTTCCACATTATCATAGAATATGAAATTTATATTCAATTAACCATATATTTAGGCCACATAAAAATCATTCCCATATTATAGGATAATTTTTTTCCATATAATCCTCTACCTTTTCCCATTTTAAATATTCACCTTTATCTTTTTCATAGTTTTTGAGACATAACTATGATTGTAGGTAATGCTCTAATTCACTAGTATCTTTCTGGAGATTCACTATTTTTTCTTGGTCTTATATTGATCCTATGAGTTACTTTCTAGAAATTATATTAAGATGTTTATTTTTTCTATTAAAAACTATGTAAACAAATTTTGGATATAATAAGTGTACTTTTTTCTCACATACCCATATTTCAGCAAGATTTTTCCCATTTATTCAATGTTTTTTAACATAATAATTACATGAGTTTGATACTTAGCTACGATTTTAAAAGATTTCATAAAAACTGATTCTAATTTAAAAAAAATAGATTCATGATGTATCTTGATCACATTATGATACCTTTGAATAATTTGGTAATATTTTTGAATATCAACTTTTATGATTTTGATGAAGTTATTATTTGAAATATGTGTTCATCCAGGTCTTTAGAAATTAATTATTTATCCAAATTGTTACACTTTTATTCCACCAGAATAATTTTCTTTCAATAATATTATAGATAATCCTTCTTTACTTTAGATTCCAGCAAAGTGTATTAATCCTCCATGATTTCCAAGACATCTTGAATTCTAAAGAGTAAAATAATTTGAATGAACCAATAGTCATAATTTTTATTTAATGTCATTAGGATAAAATCTTTTGTAATACCATTCTCTATGTTGATTAAAAAAAATAAATTTTAGAAGGGAAAATTGATTATGCATACTGTTGTATTTTTTTAGTATTATAAACATCATTTTATTCCAAATTGAAAAATAATAATTTTATTAGTAACAAAAATAGATGGTGAAAATATATTTTTTACATATAATGGAAATAAAGGTAAAATATTTCAAGATGTAAATAGTGGATTATGGGTGGAAATGTGGTTAATTTTTTAAATTACCAGAGATGGAAATAGTGAAGAATGGGAAGTATACTTTTGAAAATATTTATATGGTAGGGAAAAAATACTATTATTAAGGGAAAAGTCCTTTTAAAAATTTCAATCACCTATTTTTTGAATTTTTTTGTATGAAAATATAGTTTAAGATTTAAAATAAATGATTAAAATACCAACATTGATGAGTTTGATGATCCTGGGATAAACTACATGTTCATATTCTTCTACTACCACTACAGAAATTGACCAAAAGTGCATCTGAAAGATCTCTCTAAATAAAGGTAGAAATACATTGAAATAATTTAATACAAATAAAGGTGTTTTTTCAATAATAATCAGGGATAATGATCATTAGAATTGATCGTAATAAAAATTCATTGAACCCAAACTAATTTTATTTCTTCAAATCAAATTATATTATAATAAATAAATCACACACTATTTATATAAATACATGAAAAATAAAAAAAATAGAATGATGAAATGTAAATAAAATGATGGAATACAAATCTATTATAGTATGTTCAATCCACGAATCCATTACAAAACACATCAAACAATTATCTTTGATGTTGGCCAGCCACCATCATAGCAATGAATATTAGTGTTGTCCAATAGAAAAAAAATTTATTTTCCAATAGAGAAAAAGTTGACTTAAAATTTATTTATATATTTATGGGAAATGATAAATAGAATTTTGACATAGAATAAATATAGTGGTATCTTGGAGGGGGACTGTTTATGTAAGGATTGTTTAAATATTAAATATTGAACAAAATCTAGAGACTCGATGGAAGGATTATTACTACTCAAAATGATATTATTACTTTACTACCACTCCATATCACAAGGTTTTAATTTTATATAAAACACATAAATATCATGAGAATATAGTTTTGATATATCCATGTGATTTAATAAAATATGTCATGTGTGTAATGAAGTATATTTTATATTTAATTTAACGGTTGAGTTTTTTTATAAGAATTTAATTATTCATTTTTTTACCTCATTGTTTCGTGATTATAATTATGTGGATAAATGAATAAAAATTAAATTTATAAACTACTTTTATATGAATTATGCATGGAAATTTCATGACTTCTTATTAATTAGGATTAAACAATTTATTGATTTACCAAATTTGTTAATCATCCCATGTAGATGGCCATATGAATGGGAAATTAGTAAATTAGATAGGGAATACTATGATCAAGGTGTCTATTAGAAATAAATGATATAATGTGAATGTATTATCAACTTAACTTCTCACTTTACTAAACACACAATAATATTATAATATAACATGATACAATTTCACTAATTTATTTCCAAAACTTCTTCAACTAATGTTTCTCATTCACTTAAATATTCTAATGTTTATAAAATTTTTGATGTGTGTTATAAATAAAACATAAAATATATAGTATTCCTTTAATTATTAGTAAATTGTTTGAGGTTTAATTATAAATTAATAAATTGATTTAACCATATAGTATTTACTGACACCAACTAAGAATATCAATTTATTGTATTTTTTCTTAGGATGGTGACTGAATATATTTAATAAGTTTATGTGTTTCTATTTTAATTATCACTATTTTATTTTTTATTTTTATGCTCAGTGTGTTCATAAAATTTATTTAGGATATAATTATGTATTCAAGACTATTATCCTCAAATTACTTGTAATGAAATTATTGATGGTTACCCAAAACATGAGAGAAATTTAAGAAACATCATCAAATAATAATCAATGGTAGATAAATTATAGACAAGTTAAAAAAAATACTATGAGGTATCTAGTTGAGATATCAATGTATTAAAATATTTATAGGGAATCAAATACCATAATTTATGGGGATAGAACCAAATTTATTCTTTCCACCAATATCTTCTAAAAAGTTTCAAATCAATCCAACCATTGTAAAAAATATTTCTAATTTGATGCAATTTTTTGGGATTCCACAAGAAGATCCAGACACCCACCTTAGGAGATTTCTATATCATTATTGTGCCTTTCATTTATAGAATGTTTTTTGTGATGTAGTTATAGTAATGAATTTAATTTTCTTTTATAAATAAACAATGTGAATAGATACAAATATTTCCAGCTCAATCCATCACCACATGGGATTAATGGGATAAAATTTCTAACTGAATTTCAATCCCTAAAAACCAATGAATATTCAATTATATTTTTTGAATTTCAATAAATTAAGTGAATAATAAATATATAATTAATTTAATTAATTTAATTATTTAATATAATTATTACCAAATCCAACAATTGTAACATGAATTCTAACTATAAATTTTTATAAGGGTCATTTATAGGGAAATAGGTCTACTATTTATGTAATAAAAAGTGGATCACCTCTAAAGAATTATCTAAAAGTTATTTATGAGCTGCTAAATGAAATTTTTAGAAACTATATCTAATTACAACGTGAGTAATGGAATTTTTGTAGAGTTCACATGGTTGATTACAATATATGGATGCCATAATAAAATTAATACTTTACCAAAAAGAAGCACAACATGATGACCCAACACCAACCAAAATACATGTACACTAAATAAGTAAACTATATCAAATGTAATCATCCTTATGAAATTCAGGTTTTGTGTAAACTACAACTATAAGTTCAATGATATCGTAAAATAAAATTTGTATATCAAGCCTAACCAAGTCCCTACCTTCAAATTGAAATCAGTACTTTAGGGGAGATTTTCCCTAGATTTATGAACATAATAGTGATTTCCATCAATGAAATGAGACAAGACACCAATGATCAAAAGTTTTATATTTGTAACATATAGTTTTATTTTTTCCAGATTTTATCAAACTCAAGAAGTGGCCTTGAGGAGATTTTTAGAGCCATACAGAGGTACACCAATGAGAAGATATGATGTCGATGATCATGAGAAGTGGAAAAAAATAATGTTACTATTTATAATAGGAAAACATATAAATTTCATAAATCAAATAATGGGTAATAAAAAAAATGTAATGGATGATAAAGAAGAAGTAGGAGAAGATTTCCCACTACCCTAGAATCCAACATTACAATTTTCAAAAGTGTAGGTAAAGGAAAAATTGATTAAAAAATGTAGGATTCTTGAAAATGTTCAAAAGATACATATGATCATCCCTTTTATAGATTATATATCCATCATACCACCATATGAGGAAATAATGAATGATCTTATGTCAAAGAAGAAGAATATAGAGGATAATGGGATTATTCTTCAATTATGGTAATTTTCAGTCATGGTGTCGAGGGTGTTACCCAAAAAAACATGTCCTGGGTAGTTTTTTAATCCCAATTAATATTAGGTATAATGAATATTGGAATAATTTTTATGATATAAGTGAAAGTGTTAATATCATGTTATACACTAATTTTATAATTTGTTGTTCTTGAAGACATTAAGAAAACCATAGCTTTTTTCCAACTAGAAGATTCTATAGTAATGTACCCAAAAGTATTGTTCAATGATATCTTGGTAAAATAAGAGATGTTCATATTATCAGTGTATTTTATGGTGATAAAAATATATTAATGTAGGAAACTGTTCATCATAGGAATACCATTATTAAAAAATTCAATATCCTTAAATTCGGTATAAATTGGTAAACTATTCATATTAGTTAGTAGAGTATAGGTTAGTTTAAATATATGTTTGGATATGAAAAAATATGATGTAAAAAAATGAACTAGAATATAAAATCAAGTTATATATTGAAGATTTCACTTCTATAGAAGAAAATCAAGAGGAAACTATAACCAAAGAAATGGAGAACGCTTAAATTGTTGAAATGAAAATAATAATCATGTTGTACAAGATAACAAATATTTGATAAAATATCAAAAAAATAGGTTTTAATATCTGTAACATGTTCTAATGGCCTATAACTATAATTTGGGTTTTTGGACTTATCAAACACTATTCAATTGACCAAATTGATGGGTATAATTATTCATTACAAGGAGTATAACTATTTCTAAGAAAAGGAAAAAGGCTGAACTATGTGGATATAAATAAATTTATTTTTTTATTCAAATAAAGAAACCAAATTACAATACTACATCATAAGAGAAAAAATATGTAATGAAGAAGAAAATACCACAACAAATAATATTTTTGGAGCTATCCTGAGTTTTCATATGTTTTATTTGAAAATCATTACGTATACACTATTCTATTTTCTTGATAATAAATTTTATTGAATATTCACTTTCACTTGTTCCATTTTATAGGTACATGAAGAAGAAGGTGCACATAGAGATGAGAAAAGATAGAAGAGATTCCATAGGGAAGGGAAGTATGCATTAGATTATGTTGTTTTTACCCCTATATTTTTAATTTTAAAAGATTCATAATAGATTAAAATAGACCCCACATTTATCTTGGGAAAACAATCTGATATAATAAACAAATTGCATAAGATAACCACCAATAAATGTTTTAGAATGATTTTATAATAGGATTAAATTATCAAGAGGAGGGATTTAATTAGCGAAGATAATAAAAGGGGATTAATTAAACCAACAATGATTTTTGGAACATGTTGATTTTTATAGATTAAATATTTCTTAGAAATTACATGCTTTGAATTTCTGAATTTTTTGGTAATTGATTTTCTATTAATATTAATTACAATGATTTTATATTTAAATTTTATATTCTCAATTCATATAAGTCTCCATGATAAATTTCCCATTCAATAAATATTATATTTATTGAGATATTTCAACATGTTTTCTTCTTAAAAACTCATTATATCTTATTATTTCTATGAAAGTAAAAAATTACCATTGAAAAACATTGAGGCATTTTTTTTATTGTAACATTTTTTATAAGAAAACCTTGTATATTTATCCCTATTTTAACACAAAAAAACCATAAATCAACTTTTTAAATAAGATCCAAATTAAAAAACTAATATTTCCCTTATAAAATTTTCCTTATACTTTTTTACACGGCATTCAAATGAATGAGTATGGGGGAGAGGTAGTTTATTTTTAGAGATTATGTATTTAATTACTGATTAGATATTGGGATACAACCATTGGATGTTTGGGAAAGATTCAAGATCTTATCTCATGATTCTTCATTGTTAAACCATCTTGAAAAAAATGAAAAAATAAGAATGAAATGAAAAATAACAAATTATCTAACTAAGTGGTTGTGTATTTGGTGGAAGTATAAAATCAAAATTACATGACTAATGAACAATTAATAATGGATGAAATTTTTTAAGAGATTATGGTGGGTTGAATGATGAATGCTATATTTTTATCAATAAAACATTAAAAATATAAAAAAACAAGTGCATTTAAATATTTTATTTTAATTTCATTTATCCATGACTATTAATTTTAATATAATGTTTGCAGTGAGTGATTGCGTCTGATAAGGATATTGATGTTGTAATTTTCATTTTGTTATAATGTATTATTAGTTAACTGAAAAAATCATTTTTTAAATTTATTGATTTCTACTTAATTTATAAATCTATCCAAATCCTCAGAGTCATATGAACCATAATTAGAATCAATAATGATTATTTGGGAATGTTTTTTTATGAGTAGATATTAGAGATTCATTGAAATCATATGGTATGGATCATGATTTTAGGTATGAGAATAACTAAATTTGAATATTGTTTCCTTGAGTGATTATTGAAAAAAACTAATTCAAGTAATATTAAAATTAGATTACACATTAATTATTTATTGAAATATATTGATGGGGAAAATTTAAAAAAATATCAATTCTAAATTGAAAATAAAGAATACTCTTTTTACCAAATTTCTATAAAAATTGAGAAATTGAGGATTCATTTTTTCTTATAAAACACTAAAACATAATTCCCCATTAAAACTAGTTTTGTAATGGCCCAGACCTCTCTGGTCCATTCCTTTGCGAAAATCAGGTGTATGAGGTGATTTGGGAGGTTAAGGTGACTTATCCCCAACACTTTTCTAATTTTCTAGTTGGGTGAATAGTTCCAATGGTAGACAGTTGTGAACAGTGTAACAATAACCATCTATGAACAGTTCCATTTGTGAACAGTTCTATCCGTGAGGTCTAATGGTAACCTCTCTTTCCATTTCCAAATTTCCCATTCTATGAATAGTTCCATCGGTGAAAAGTTATATCGGTAACCTCTAATAGTAACCTCTCTTTCCTTTTCCAAATTACCAATTCTATGAACAGTTCTATCAGTGAACAGTTCTGTCAGTAACCTCTAATGGTAACCTCTCTTTCCTTTTCTAAATTTCCAATTCTATGAAGAGTTCAATCAGTGAATAGTTCTATCAGCAACCTCTAATGGTAACCTCTCTTTCCTTTTCCAAATTTCCAATTCTATGAACAGTTCTACCGGTGAACAGTTCTATCAGTAACCTCAAATGGTAACCTCTCTTTCCTTTTCCAAATTTCCAATTCTATGAATAGTTCAATCGATGAATAGTTTTATTGGTAACCTCTAACTGTAACCTCTCTTTCCTTTTCTAAATTTCCAATTCTATGAACAGTTCTAACGGTGAGGTCTATCGGTAACCTATATCAGTAACCTCTATACATAACCACTATCGGTAACCTCTATTGGTAACCTATATTTTCCTTTTCCAAATTTCGAGTCTGTGAACAGTGTTTCTAGAATGGTGAGGTCTATCAGTAACCTATATTTCCTTTTCCAAATTTTGAGTTTGTGAACAGTGTTTCCAAAATGGTGAGGTCTATCGATAACCTCTATTTCCTTTGCCAAATTTTGCATTCGTGAATAGTGTTCCCAGCTTCCTACTGTTTCACCCCTTTAATATTTCTTTTTACGTAAAAGGAATATAAAACCTTATTTAAGGACTCTAAGGCTGATTCAATCGACATAACTTCTATATTAATTTATCCTAAGGCTCAGGACGTTATTACTTGGTCAAACTGCATGGTTTAATGCGATCCACTTTTAATGGAAAATCTAGCGTATCTTAAACCACCACTCCGTTAAATATTCTAAAGGTACATGATATCTTTCATTCTAGTCATTCCTCCTTGTACTCAACTATGAAATTCTAGAACATTTCATTCTATTTCATATGGGTTGTGGAATTATACTTTCCTCCTAGAATTGGTTCTGATCTATTTTGATGCAATCAAGTTGTATCAATTAATCGTCAGTATAAGGTATGATCTTTCACCATTATTTTGGCTTTATCTCCTTCTATTTCTCCTTTCCCTATTATGGTATGTGATATCTATAATACTAATGGAGTTTTCTTGGGTTTTCAATTAGTGCGGTCCTACCAAAACATCCCCGGGTGGATATAGTTGTCACGGGAGGAGAAGATCATGATTCTTTGTATGGATCGTTCTTGTATAAAGAACGAAAAGAACCGTTTAAGGTAGGGGATTCATTGATTTTGTTTTCTTTTATGTGGAATAGTATAGTTAGCATGTTTTATCCCACTTGATGGAAATGAAATTGACATAATAAATAGTTGAACTTGAAAATAAATTGATATGGATCCTATGTTATTGCCTCTTGTTTTTCTAGATAGTTTGATATATATGCTTGCTTCATATACTAGTTCGTTCTTGATGGAAATTGGTAAAGAACATAAAATTTAATTAATTGAAAATGGTTTGGCTAAAGATAAAGAGGCATGTAAGTGAATATGGTTCTTCTTGCTGTAATTTGATGTTAATCAAATTGGTGTAGTAAGCATGTTTAATTATTTGTGATAGATTGCTATTTAGGTTTCCCAATTTTGGAACATATGATTAATAAATCTGTTAATCCAAGATGGATTAAATAACAGGTGGTTTGATAAAAGATTATCTTATGTAGGTATTAGAGTTACACTCTTGGTCGATTAAGGGTCAAGAGCCCATTTGATATGATGTTTGTTTTTCCTATTGCTTGTGTTGTGGTGTGAGCCTGGATGGATGTTGTGATATGTGGGGATGGAGGCTTATTTATTGTGGAAGCAGTTTATGCCTATAGTGGCGAGATGCATCGGTTTATGCATATAGTTGTTAGGGAGGACACAAGGAATGATGGAATGGGTTGGATGTGAATGTTTCGATGCTTGTTGATTCGTATTGGTTGTTTATGTGCTTTACCTCTCCCCACTTATCAAGGAAGCTGGTCTTACTTACCCTTCTTCCGAAAGGGGAGAAGACGCACATGGTATGCCACATTATTTCTGTGTTTATATTCTCAAGGGAGAATGGGTCTACACTATTCCTATAGGAGGCAAAGACTCGAAGGGTAGTTCATGTACTCACCGTGTTGATCCCCCCTGTGTTTAGTAGCATAGAATTTTTTTCTAGAATGCTTGGGAATATGGGAAATTAATTCTTTAAATAAATAAATGAATAAATGATGTTGACCCATGGGGTTTGGAGCTTGCTAGGGGCGCAATACTGAGGTTGTGATTTTAAGGAACAATATACATTGGGTGTGATGCTAATGAAATTTAATGTGGAATTGTTATTAGTTAATTAATATTTAAATAATTAATTAACGTAAAGTGAAACTGATAAAAAGGGAATGATATAATGTATTAAATCTCTTTAAATGGTTGTTTTCTTATAGGATACCTATTCTTAGAAGTGGAAGCCTAGAGTCCGAGAGATGTTAGCTGCATTTTAGTCGAAGAACAGGTTATGACCATAGTGTGGTTGTGAGCTATAGTATATTCTGTACTTTTTGTGTTTCTATACACAACTCCACCCTGTCAGTAAGGTCAACTGACACCCCAAGGATTCTGAGCCCTGGAGGGTGTTTTCCCCAACATTCTAGTGGGAGGATGAATGGATGACTGCCCCCTTTGGCCCCATTCTCTTCTCTTGGTAGTTACTTGTGCTGGTAGGTGTAATAGTTAGTTTTCCACATATATCTGTGTAGAGGGATGTAATGGCTTGTGGTTATTCACACACATATATTTTGGATATAGTTTCCCATATACTACTATAGATGTATCATGTATAGGCTGTGATGGCTTGAGGATCCTTACTCGGTGTATGGGTTGTAATGGATTGAGGTATAATACCTGACGTATGATACACGTTATGCAGGCTTTGGTGGCTCCCAGAAACTACCTGGTTACCTTTTTTATGTGTATTTGGCGGGTTTGTTGCATGATATGCATGTTGTGGTGCATTTCCCAGGTGTCTGCAGGCATGAATTTTTGGAGAGAGATGCTCATGACGTGCGACGTTGGGGAAAAGTGGAAAACCAGTGAGGAAGTAGTAGCGGGGTTCCCTTTGTATTCTTTATTATATTATATATTCTTGTATGTGTTACTTGGTGAGAGTAAACATAGTGAGGCTTGGAACATAGTATACCTGTTTAGGTGACGAGTCAGTTTCACTTTTTGTTCACTTTTCTTTAGCATGATTTCTTTACATTTGCACGAGAGGCTTCAAGGAGGATCCTTCTGAGTATAATATTATACTCACCCTATGTATATATACTTCTTTTCAGGTCACTTGGATCAGGTTGGAGATTAGGCTGGTTAATACTAGCTTGTGTTTGCAGAAGCTATTCGGGATTGAGGTTGCTACTATTTTACTTCTTTTTTGGGTACTTGCAGTTTTTCCCCTTTCAGTTGTAGTAGTTTTTCATGACATTTAATATGTGTAGTTTGGATTTCTTTCATATTACTGGTCGAGTTGGAGTTGGTTGGTGTCTATATTATCTCTCTTCCTCATGTGTTCTCTTAGAGGGTAGTGCCTCCCATTTGTGTGTTTACTTTACCCTCGGTGCTAGTCGCCAACCCTGTAACGCCCTACCCCAAGTTACCCAGAGTCGGTGCATTATTACATAACATTGGCATGATTACAAAAGATAAAGTCTTTAAATACCGATTAGTTTAGTAGCCTTGGAATCACTAGACACATTCATAGGTCTTACATTACATCATAAAGTAAAAAAAACTAAAACACATATTGTCATTATATCCTCTCATACATTCCCTACAGGTCATTCATAAAATACTTCTTTACATCCTGGGAAAAATTAAAACATTGAAATGGGTGAGGTCAAATGACTAGCAAGGATAACAATATAGAGGAAACCTTCATAAATAAGCATAAACATTTAAGGCAATGTATAACTAAAACAAAATCCTTTTAAACTGGAACATCAGCATAATATGGAAAAAATAAAATGAAATAATTCCATTTACTTATTCACATGGATATTCTACTAGTCTAATAATCACATGAAATATCAATAACCACTTTCATAATGATGGAATGCATAATTCCATGCTATCATAACCACATATCCAAGGCCTCGTACCAAGCCTAAAAAAATATTTTTGTCAAGGCCTCGTGCCAAGACCCTATTTTGTCTCATGAGACCTACCGATGCATCGAGGAGCTATAGCGGGCTCCACCCGTCACTTACTAAGTCCAATGCATTTCTCATATGAATAGGTTTAAATATAACATAAACATTCGTATTAAAACTATCATAAAAAATGTCAATACTTTCTCCATAAACCATGAATGGTATAAAAATTACACATCCATAGTCAAAAATATCACAAAACCTTCAATACAATATTGATGTTTTGTATCATAATAAATCAACTTAAAATAAGATTAAAATCCATCAAAGGATTTTGACATAGATAAAATCAAAACTATTTGAGAGAAATATCTATTTCTGAAATCATTGAAAAGTCACACATTTATAAAGGAAGTAATTTAAAAGAGATTTTTGAATCAAAGTGTCCCATTCCACTTTGAAACATTTTAAAAGAATTATCATTTCAAAACATTCATGTCCATATAAATAAATAATTAAAATCATTTTTAAAACATGGACATTAATTAAAAATATTTATAAAGATAAATCTTTAAAACATTTAAAAGTCACATAATTTTAAAAGAGAACATTTACTATGAAAATATTCTTATAATCTTGTAAGGGATGCTTTGACATTTTTATATGGGACGGAAAATAGCCGCACCTGCCGTATAGGTTAAAAATACATTCTTACCTTAATTTTGTCGAAAAGGTTAAAAAAGACCTTGTTTGGAAAACGACAGAAAGATTACTTTCAAACCATTTTATAAAAAGTCAGAAAAGAGTATAAATGACTTTAACCCATAGTATAGTAAATAGTAAAAATGTTATGGAATGCATTTTTAAGAAACATGTATGTGGATGATAAAGAGGTCCCAGTAGATAATTACGTATAAACAATATCAGATAATGAAGAGATTGTGAAATAAACCCTTACATTTTACTTTTCCTTGGTTGAGGGTTGGTTAACCTTCTATATATTGGTGAAATAATTGATATTAAATTATAAAAGAATCATATACATTAATATGATATCATATATGATCTTTTAACATTGATTTGTTAATAATATCTTAGTATTATCATCGTTTCGGGTGTTAACTTACTCATTTTCTTTTATATATTTTGTAACATAAGCCATGTTTTTTTTTGGATAGGTTGTATCTTATTCATATCCAGAGTGATATAAAGTCCTTAAACATTATTTTTAATCATCGAATGAGAATTATAATTGCATGGATACGATGGGGAATGAATCTCATCGCGTTCGTGGAGACGGTAGTCCGTACATACGCACGAGCGACAATATAATTATTTTGATATTAAAATAATATATAATTGGATTTTATATCATATATACAGAATCATTATCATGTTATATTTATTATTTACATCAATTACATATCATTATCATACCCATCCAAATAATAATCTTTTTGAATAATAATTACACCACGACATGGAGACGTAAGCCGTACGTACACACGTATGGTGAAATGTCATTCAATGGATGGATAGAATAATAAATACGGTTGTACCATATTTATAATAACATCAAAGTATATAGAAGATACTGTATTTATTATTTTAGATAATAAGTTTAAGAAGAAAGGAACTTGAAAAAGGTTGGTGAAAACATTACCTCTTCTTCGGGCTCTTCATTTTGATTTGATCAAAAGGGCTCCCTAGGTTGGCTTTCTGATAAAACTAAGGCCTCTAGGTTGAATTGAGGGAATTTTAGAGAGTATTTTGTCAGGGTTTTTCCAAACCAAAAGGCTTTGATGGTGTGAATAATTGGCTAGAAGTTGTTTCCTTTTATAAGGGGGGAGGGGCTCTTTAGAAAAAACTTAAAGTATTAATTTATAATAAATTCATATTCGGTTTCTAATGGCTCCAAATTATATTATTCAAAGTATAAGGTAGGTATGGATTGAAATAAATTAAACCAATAGATTTTAGACAGGTTTGGGTCATTATATTAACCTTATCTTTTAGTTTTATGTTTTAGTTAATTAGATTGACATTTACGAGGTCACATTGTATTTTTATATTATATTGTTAATAAACATAATATATACATACAAGAGACCCCCAATTGGTCCATTAGTGATACACCTATCATGATATAAGTCCTCTGGACTAACCATAGATTTTTAGGAATATAATATCAATTAATAATATAATATTTGTTTTAAAAACTCATTTATGTCAATTTTGAAACAATTCAATAATTGATTTTTTTAAAGTCATAACAACTTTATTAATTCGAACCAAATTCATTTAATAAATCCTAACATGTCATATTAACTAATAAAATTATTTTATGTCATCAATACTTTCAAATTATATTTATTTTAACATTTATAATACTAATTATTTGATTATTTCATTAATAAGGAAAATAGTGCATCATTATTGTGTCATATATAAATTTAATTATTAAATGCCTAAAAATTATAAATAAAATACCATTATTTAGGAAATATTTTTATATTTATAATGAATATTTATAGCTGAAAGGATAACATATATAACCCTGTGTACAATTTTTTTTTCTAAAAGATATATGCTTATGTCGTTTTTGTATTTACATTTACTTAATTAATATAAAGTGTCTTTATCACCTATAGGTGGCTCCATGGGGGCCCAAAATCGACCCAAAGATGCCCATGGTTGGACATGTATCAACAAATAGGTTTAGGACACGTTTTTGGGTAAATTAATATTATTATAATATTATTTTTTACCCTTATTTACCGGATTTACCCTTTAACCGTGGTAAATAAAATATTTACCGAAGTAATTATTCAAAATGTCTAAAAATAAAAATTAATTATTTACACAATTTGGAACTAATGATTCCAAATATGGAATCCATATTTCTAAATTCAAAACATAGAAGTGGTAGAAATTAATTTAAAATTAATTTCCACTGTCAAAAGAAATGGCGTGTTTTTAAGAAATAATAACTATCAAAATATTGACACTTGTTTATGTCCGGTTTAATTGTGAGATTATGTCCAATGACAAAAATTGTATTAAATAGTAAAAATATATTTTAAATATACTTTAAAACCACTCAAATTCATAATTTATCACTATTAATTATTTTGATTAAAAAAGTTTTTTTTAATTAAAATTTAGTAATTTTCACTATTCATCAAAATATAAATGTTATCCAAAAAGTACCAATATTTTACCCTAGGATAATTTCGATATTACGAATCAAAAAATGAAGTCCATTTTGAGAGATAAAATTTATAAAATTTCAAGAAGTGGGTATTACTATTCATAACGGCTACTTTAATTGGTCGCGATGTGTTAGAATCTCAGAGTTGCGTACAATGCAAGCTATTGCATTATTCAAAGGGAAACGTTCCATAGAAGATTGTGGTGTTAAATTCTACCCTCCTTCAATAAATTTCGTTCTCGTAATTTGAAATTTTTCTTTGAAAATAAAAGGTTGAAAATATAAAATACCTTTGGGAAAACCTACATCGGAGAGTAGGTTAATAAAATTTTGTCTTAATAAGAGGAAAAGGGAAATGAAAGGGTCACCACCAAATTATGATCTCGATTAGAAGAAAATTGGTGGTAATTAAAGACATATAATTGGAGGAATAACTTAAATATTTTTAGGTAGTGATTGAGGTCATCAATCACAAATAAGTGTAAAATTGAGGGCCTTAAATTCATCAATCTATGATGATTTAAAATACTATCGGTTAAACAAAACATATGGTATTAGGATAACACATTTTTTGTTTTAGGATCCCTTCACTAAAATATAAGAATTAATTTCTTCATATAATAAGAGAATAAGAAAAATATATACTTGACAAGTAGGGTCCCATCCTTTAACTAATTTCTACCATAAACTCATCTTTCACTCTAAAAGATAAGAGAACTTAAAAATAATATTCTATTTATCCTATTGGTATAGGGATAAAAAATGAATTTATAATTCATATACCAGATTTTTTTTTAAAAAACTACATTATTCAATCAAGGACACCAGGTGGGATAGTGGTAGGTGATACACCCTTGTCGCCCTTCGGTTGCGGGTTCAAGTCTTGCGGCCTTCATGGACGTGACGGGTTGCCGCCCAACCTCCGGGTTGTCCTTTTATGGCAATCCAGAAATAATCTCAAACTAAAATTATCCAAAATACTTTTGTCCAAACTCATAGTCCAAAATTTATAAGGAAGGTAAACATAATGAAGATCCTTTTTCCACATAATAACACGTGAAAACTTCATCATGTATTCTTTTAAAATCTGGTAACACCCTGAATTACAATAAAAACTTATTGATTACATTCATGCTCCCTTATTATTTATATAATCCTAGATATATTCCTTACATCCAAAAACTTTGAATACTCCAACAATGATGAAATAAACAAACCATTAATCAGTGCCAAGTTAGTCAAGAATATACAATATAATTTATCTAAATCAACCATATCTTATTCCAAAATTACTACCTCAGTATCAAGACAATATTAAGGATTTCCTGTCCTTTAACCATGTATTTTTTTAAAAAGTTTAACTTTCTTTTGACTCACTTTTCATAGTAAAATATAATCTCAAATCCTCAATGAAACAGTACTTCAATACAATCCTTATTTATCTCCATAATTCATATAACTAGTAAATCGTTGATACAACACTAAAATGAAATAATTATTTAATAAAAACATAAGAACACTAGTCATTCATCTACATCTTTGGTAGTATCATAACTTTATTATTATACAATAGAATCATTTGGGTCATACTCTGATGATTTGAACATTGATTCGCGTAGTTTCCCCACTCCTTTTAGATAAAGCATTGTACATTTGAAACCTTTTTCTTACCCTCACAATCACGAACGTGGTGTATTTTTTCTCCAGACTTATATCATACTCCCATTCCCTTCAAGAATTTTCCCAGGTGATTCTTTCCATAGTTATCACATATGAGAAAATCCTTCTTTACATTCTTCCCTTTATCTATCCTTCTCTCTACCATCATTTTCTTGTCTGGCTTCCCTTCAAAGCCATAGGACTCCGAGAATTTTTTACTTATCTTATCAACACATGATACTATTTATTCATATAATGATAATACATGGGGGACTATTTCCTTTCTAAATTATGGTTTCAGACCATGAATGATATGATCCTTCTTACTCTTTGGATCTTGCATATTGTTGGAGTTCTCATTCCTTCTACTCGGCTCTATTTCTATACAATATCATAATCTAGGTCAGTTTATGAATTGCAATGAATAATTCCAAACTTGTAAAATACATAACGTAAATTGAACGGTTTATGGATATAATCCATAATCATAAAGATGTTTTCATTGAGGAAGTATATACTCATAAACCCATCATAATGTTTTCAAAAGAAAATTAGAATTATCTTAAGCATATCCCCCGGGAGTGTCGTAACCAAGAGTGTAGCAAGGCCCGTTGTAGTGCACCAGTTCCCATTTGAGTCTAGCTCAAAGCGGTGTTTTTGGGTTTTACCCATAGGAACATCTGTGCCAGAGCCGCCTATACCAGCTCGTATCCAAACAGGGATGTATTTCTCGGAAAACTCACAAAATCTCTACAATACCAAAATTCAAGGAATTTCTTCTATACTAATCCTCAAAGTCTATCTTAGGTCTATGTGATCTAATAAGAGTTTATTTAAATATAGCTTACAAGGTTTGTAATAAACTTCCTCTAATATTAACTGTAACTCCCCAACACCAGTCAACCGGAGTCGGTGCATTATTACATAACATTGGCATGATCACAAAAGATCAAGTCTCGAAAGACTGATTAGTTTAGTATCCTTGGAATCACTAGACACATTCATAAGTCTTACATTACATCATAAAGTAAAAAAAACTAAAACAAATATTTTCATTATATCCCGTCATACATCTCCTGCAGGTCATTCATAAAATACTTCTTCACAACCTGGGAAAAATTGAAACATTGAAAGGGGTGAGCTCAAATGCCCATTAAGGATAACAATATAGTGGAAACTTTCATAAATAAGAACAATCATTTAATGCAATGTATAACTAAAACAAAATCCTTTTAAACTTGAACATCATTATAATATGGAAAAAATAAAATGAAATAATGCCATTTACTTATTCACATGGATATTCTACTAGTTGAATAATCACATGCAATATCAATAACAACTTTCTTAACGATGGAATGCATAATGCCAGACTATCATAACCACATAGCCAAGGCCTCGTTCCAAGACTACCAATATGATTTTTGTCAACGCCTCATGCCAAGATACTAGTTTGTCTCATCAGACCTACCGATGCATCGAAGAGCTATAGCAGGCTCCACCCATCACTTACTAAGTCCAATGCATTCCTCATATGAATAGGTTTAAACATAACATAAAAATTCGTATTAAAACTAGCATATGAAATGTCAATACATTCTCTATAAACAATGAATGGTATAAAAATAACACATCTATAGTAAAAAATATCACAAAACCTTCAATACAATATGGAAGTTTTATATCATAATAAATCAAAATCAAATAAACTTAAAATCCATCAAAGGATGTTGACATAGATGAAATCAAAACTATTTGAGAGAAATATCTCTTTTTGAAATCATTGAAAAGTCACACATTTATAAAGGAAGTAATTTAAAAGATATTTTTGAATCAAAGTGTCCCATACCACTTTGAGACTTTTGAAAAGAATAATCATTTCAAAATAGTCAAGTCTATATAAATAAATCCTTAAAATCATTTTGAAAACATCAACATTAATTAAAAATATTTAGAAAGATAAATCTTTAAAACAATTAAAAGTCACATAATTGTAAAAGAAAACATTTACTATGAAAATATTATTATAAGCTTATAAGGGAAGCTTTAACAATTTTATAATGGTGAAAAATAGCCGCACCTGCCGTATAAGTTAAAAAATAAATTCTTACCTTAATTTTGTCGAAAAGGTAAAAAAGGACCTTGTTTGGAAAATGACAGAAAGATTACTTTTAAACCATTTTATAAAAAGTCAAACAAGGGTATAAATGACTTTAACCCATAGTATAGTAATCGATAAAAATGTTTTGGAATACATTTTTAAGAACATGTATGTGGATGATAAAGAGGTCCCAGTAGATAATTACGTACAAACAACCTCGAATAATGAAGAAATTGTGAAATAAACCCTTACCTTGTACTTTTTCTTGGTTGAGGGTAGGTTAAACTCCTGTATAATGTTAAAATAATTTTTATTAAATTATACAAGAATAATATACATTAATATGATATCATATATGATCTTTTAACATTGATTTGTTAATAATATCTTAGTATTATCATCGTTTCGGGTGTTAACTTACTTGTTTTATTTTATATATTTTGTTACATAAGCCGTGTTTCTTATGGATAGGTTGTATCTTATTCATATATAGAATGATATCAAGTCCATAAACATTATTTTTAATCATAGAATGATAATTATAATTGCATTGATACGATGGGGAATGAATCTCATCGCGTTCGTGGAGACGGTAGTCCGTACGTACGCACGAGCGACAATATCATTCTTTTGATATTAAAATAATATATAATTGTATGGTATATCATATATACAGAATCATTATCATGATATATTTATTATTTACATCAATTACATATCATTATCATACACATCCAAATAATAATGTTTTTGAATAACAATTGCACCACGACGTGGAGACGGTAAGCCGTACGTACACACGTATGGTGAAATTTCATTTAAAGGATAGATATAATACTAAATATAGTTGTACCATATTTATAATAACATCAAAGTATATAGAAGATATTTTATTTATTAATTTAGAGAAGAAGTTGAAGAAGAAAGGAACTTCAAAAAGGGTGGTGAAAGCATTACCTCTTCTTCGGGTTCTTCCTTTTGATTTGATAAAAAGGGCTCCTTAGGTTAGATTTATGACCAAACTAAGGCCTATAGGTTGAAGTGAGGAATGTTGAGAGATTATTTGGTCAGGGGATGGCCGAACCAAAAGGCTTTGAAGGTGTGGAGAATTGGTTAGAAGTTGCGTCCTTTTATAAGGGGGGAGGGGATCTTTAGGAAAAACATAAAGTATTAATTTATAATAAATTTATATTAAGTTTCTAATAGCTCCAAAGTGGATTATTCAAAGTCTATGGTGGTTATGGGTTCAAATACATTAAACCAATATATTTTAGATTGGTTTGGGTCATTATATTAACCTTATATTTTAGTTTTAACTCTTAGTTAATTAGATTGACATTTACCGGGTCACTTTGTATTTTTATATTATATAGTTAATAAAATTACTATATACATCAAAGAGACCCCCAAGTGGTCCATTAATGATTCACCTATCATGATATAAGTCCTCTGGCCGAACATTAGATTTTTAGTAATAGAATATCAATTAATAATATAATATTTGTTTTAAAAAATCATTTATGTAAATTTTGACACTATTCAATAATTGATTTTTTTTAGGTCATAAGAACTTTATTAATTAAAAAAAAATTCATTTAATCAATCATAACATGTCATATTAACTAATAAAAATCTTTTATGTCATAAAAACTTTCAAATTATATTTATTTTAACATTTATAATACCAATTGTTTGATTCATTCATTAATAAAGAA
The DNA here is from genome assembly GCA_963277665.1 of Viscum album. Classification (NCBI taxonomy): domain Eukaryota; kingdom Viridiplantae; phylum Streptophyta; class Magnoliopsida; order Santalales; family Viscaceae; genus Viscum; species Viscum album. Next base: position 33,879,260 of record OY728157.1, on the reverse strand, counting down.
AATACAGCATCATTATTGTGTCATATATAAGTTTAATTATTCAATTTTTAAAAATTACAAATAAAATACCATTATGTATGAAATATTTTTATATTTATAATTAATATTTATTGTTTAAAGGATAACATATATAACCCTATGTACAAATTGTTTTTCTAAAAGATATATGCTTATGTCGTTTTTGTATTTACTATAACTTAATTAATATAAAGTGTCCTTATCACCTACAAGTGGCTCCATGGGAGCCAAAAATCGACCCAAAGAAGCCCATGGTCGTAAATTTATCAACCAATAGAGTTAGGACACAATTTAGGGTAAATTAATATTATTATAATATTATATTTTACCGTTATTTACCAGATTTACCCACTAACCATTGTAAATAAATTATTTACCGAAGTAATTATTCAAAATGTCTAAAAATAAAAGTTATCTATTTAAAAAATTTGGACCTAATGATTCCAAATATGGAATCCATATTTCTAAATTGAAAACAAAAAAGTGGCAGAAATTAATTTAAAATTAATTCCCGCTGTCAAAACAAAAAGTCTGTTTTTAAGAAATAATAACTATCAAAAGATTGACACTTGTTTATATCCATTTTAATTGTGAAATTATGTACAATGACCAAAATTTTATTAAATGGTAAAAATATATTCTAAATATACTTTAAAACCACTCAAATTTATAATTTATCATTATTAATTGTTTTGATTAAAAAAGTTGTTTTTAATTAAAATTTAGTAATTTTCACTATTCATAAAAATATAAAAGTTATTCGAAAAGTACCAATATTTCACCCTAGGATAATTTAGATATTATGAATCCAAAAATTAATTCCATTGGACGAGATAAAATTTATATAATTTCAAAAGGTGGGTATTACTATTCATAACGGATACTTTGATTGGTTGCGATGTGTTAGAATCTCGAAGTTGCGTACAATGCAAGCTATTGCATTATTCAAAGGGAAACGTTCTGTGTAAGCTTGGGGTGTTACACACCCGGGGTCTACTAGAGGTAGGACTTAGGGGTCATTATCTCCCTTATCACATTGCTGGACCATGAGGGGTACACTTTGTGGGGAGGGGGTTGTGACAGAGTGGTATCATAGGTCAGGTTGAGGGATAGAATGGAGTTTAGAGTTAGGCATAGGTGAAGTTTCATGGGTTGGTAGGGAAACTATTTCATTCATGTTTATAAAGTGATGTAAAAACTGGAGACTGGATAATATATATGCATTTAGGGCCCCTATGATCTGATGCACAGACCTTTATGTTTACAATTTCTACTAAACGAGGTGATACCAGTTGCAAGGTAGAGACCTTGGAAAGGATCATGCATAATTCTTATCTGTTCGTATGTTTGAATGGGTAGACCTTTGATATGTTAATATAAAATGAATAAAATAAAAAAATTAATTAATGTTGAGAATTCCATATTCAATGTTTAGGCCTTAACTGTTAACTATTTTATAGGTATGGCTCCAAGTCGACGTCCTCATCAGGATCGCATAGATAATGTCCAACAGGATATTCCAGAAGATCATCGCATGGTAGAGGTTGATGAGGATGACACTCAGAGGAAGACACTCTGAGAGTTTCAGTACCAGAGTCTGCAGAAGTATGAGGTCTCTGTTTCAGATGTAGTAATGGAAGACTGGTTAGAGGAGGTTGAGATCGACTTCAGTTCGATCCGTGCTTGGAAGGAGCACTAGGCATCATTGGTTGTGACGATGCTATGTGGAGTAGCAAGGATGTGGTGGTTCTTGTTCCTCGGGGATCATGAGGAGTCATCGATCTCATGGGAGGAGTTACAAGACAAGTTTAGAGTTGAGTTTCTTTCTACGATTGTGAAGGAGTCCAGTCACCAGGAGCTTCTTACCCTTAGACAGGGGAGCTCTAGTGTTCGAGAGTTTGGAATTTGTTTCAGGAACCTTTTACGATATGGTTTAGACCTTTTTCCTAATGAGGAGTCTAGGGAAAGGGATTTCAAGGAGGCATTGCATCCAGAGATCCAGCGCTAGGTCACCCCATTTATGCAGAAGACATATCTTGAGGTGGTAGAAAGGGTAGTGTTTGTGGAGAGAACTTTGGATAGAACTGGATCATCACGAGAGGGGATTCATCGTGATTCCTCACAAAGAATATTTGTGGTGTGGGGTTCACGGTTTTCAGGGAAGAAGAGTTTTAGTTCAGTCAGGGGTAGGTCTGGGCCCTACACATCTCATTTCTCTAGAGGCAGCAACTCTCAGGCCTATGCCAAGGGATCAGACACTTATTTTTCTTTGTAGTGGTTGAGTTCATCATCAGCGAGAGTGCCCGACCATTTAGAGCAGTCATCATGAACCAGGTTTTCCGCTCCAGGTTCCTCTGTTGAAGTAGCTCCAACCAAGGCCGCAATAGCAGGTTGCCCCACCTATAGATCAGCAAAGGGTAGATGGGGCAGTTAGAGTACATCCCTGTAACACTCCCCATCTTCATAGAGGAGTGCACGCCCATGATGGTGGTCATCATGAGGGTCAGTGAGGTCGTGGAGGTGGTCGTGGTAAGATTCATGCTTTAGTATTGCCAGCACCAGGAGAACCATATGTCGTTTGAGGTACCCTTTTTTTGTTTTATACCTTGGTGTATGCCTTGTTTGATTTAGGAGAGACACACTCTTTCATATCACCTACCCTTGTCCATCATTTGGGACTTGAGGTAGAGAGGCTTCCTGTGCCTTTGGCGTTGACTACGCCAGTTGGAGGTCAAGATGACTTTATTGAAGTATGTAAAGATTGTGAGCTAGTGTTGGGGAAAAACCACTCTTTGGGAGATTTGATATGTTTATGAATACAACCATATGATGTCATCCTCAGTGTATATTGGTTGAATTTAGTGCAGGATATCGTGGATTTCTTCATGAATTAGGTTAATTTTTTCGATGCGGATGGAGAGTCGGTGGTGTTTGTTGGCGAGCGAGACCCTCAGATAGGTCAGTGGAGTGTTATGAACTTATCATCCATGATGGATGAGATGATGTTGAGTTCTTTATATATTCAACAGTTGGTGTTTCATAGGGTCGTAGAAGAGCACCCTTATTGTTTTTCTAGAAGAGGTTGTAGCATTACCCCCTCGACAAGAGATCGAGTTTTGGATTAAGCAACATCCAGGAGCATCTTTTATCTCTATTTCTCTTTATTGGATGGACCCTTTTAGGTTATGAGAGCTATGTATATAGCTTGATGTTCTGTTACAATGCAGTTTTGTTCGGCCAAGTGTGCCACTATGGGGTGCACCAGTTTTGTCTGTAATGAAGGCTGACGATAGTTTTCGGTTTTGTGTCGATTATCATCACATAAACAAAATGCCAGTAAAGAATCTCTATCATCTTCCACATATTGATGATTTATTCGATCAACTGATGTGTTAAAGCTGGTTCTCAAAGATCAAATTGTGGTCAAGATATCATCAGATGCGTGTGAAGGATGTGGATATACTAAAGACTGCTTTCCTTTGTCGTCATGAGCATTATGAGTTCATTGTAATGCCGTTCGGTGTGACAAAATCTCCAGCTGTGATCATGGTATTTATGAATGCTGTTTTCTATGAGTTCTTGGACAAGTTAATGGTGGTTTTCATTGATGATATTTGTGTGTACTCTACATCTAAGGATGATCATGTAGAACATCTACGTGCCATTTTGGGAGTTCTTCGTCACCATCAAATGTATGAAAAGTTTTCTTTGTGTGAATTTTGGTATCAAGAAGTCTGTTTCTTAGGACATGTTGTGTCCCATCAGGGAGTATATGTTGATCCATCAAAGGTAGAAGTAGTTGTGTCTGGGGTATCCCCCAAGACAATGTCAGAGGTGCGAAGTTTCCTTGGTCTCGCAGGCTACTACAGGAGATTCGTAGCTGATTTCTCATGAGTTTCGAATCCTCTGACAACTTTGATAAGAAGGAACATGCATTCATATGGACTGATCAGTGTCAGAAAGTTTTCGAGTATACAAAGGATAAGTTAGTAAGTTCTTCAGTTGTTTGTCTTCCAGGTAAGGGAGTTCTGTTAGATTTTTTCTACGATGCATCGCATCTGGGGTTGGGATGTGTTCTGATGCAGAAAAGATCAGTTGTTTATTATGGGTCTCGGCAGTTACGTCCCCATGAACATAACAATTCCACTCACGATCATGAGTTGGCATCATTGGTGTTTGCTCTGAAGTTTTTGATACATTACCTCACTGGTGAGCACTTTTTGATTTTCACCGATCAAAAGAGTTTGAGGTATGTTTTTTCCCATCATGACGTGAACACACGACAAAATCGGTGGATAGAGTTCTTACAGGAATATGACTTCGAGAGATCATATAAACCTGGAAAGAAGAGTGTTGTTACTGATGCGCTGAGTCGAAAGTCACGTAGTGATGCTGTGTGTGAATCTGGTGATTCTAGGAGACTAATGGAAGAACTATCAGCATTACATCTTGATATGGGAGAAGTTGGAGGCAGAGCTTGTCTTTTTCATATTATGGTACAATCATCTATGGTGCAGAAGGTGGAAGAGTCCTAGTTGGGGGATCTAGAGGTAGAGGTCAGGAGAGACCGAGTTGTTTGTGGTGAGGCCCTTGATGGTTGGTCAGAGGATACACAACACTGAGTGTTGTATCATGGACGGATTTTTGTTCCTTTGACGATGCATGAGACAGTTCTCAGGGAGTTCCATAGTTCTCCTTTAGTGGTCCATCCTAGCATGACAGAGATATACTGAGCCTTGAGGAGTCAGTTTTGGTGGCCTGAGTTGAAGAGTGCATTGCAGAGTTCGTGTCCCTACGTTTGGTCTTACAGAAGGTGAATGATGAGCACCGTGCCCCCGGTGGGTTTCTCTATCCATTGGATTTTCCTCAGTGGAAGTGGGAGGAAATCTCAATAGACTTTGTTACTGGTTTACCTCAAGCTTAGGGAGGACATGATGCTTTTCGGGCGGTAGTTGATCATTTAACAAAATCAGCCCACTTCATAGAAATCAAGGAGTCAATCTTGATAAAAGTTTTGTTGAGGTTGTATCAGGAGGAGGTGGTGAGACTTCAAAGAGTCCCAAGGATATTCATTTCTGATAGTGATCCTCGTTTTACCTCTAGGGTGTGGAGAGGTCTCCATCATGCCTTAGGTTCTCAGTTATGCCTTAGCACTGCATTTCATCCTCAAACGGATGGTCAGACAGAGCGAACCATCCAGACTCTTGAAGACATGTTACGCTCTTATGTCCTGGATTTTGGTGGTTCATGCATGAGGCACTTACCCTTGGTGGAGTTTTCATACAACAATAGTTTTCACTCCACCAACGGTATGGCACCGTTTGAATCCTTGTATGGCCGACCTTGACGTTCTTCATTGTACTAGACTAGGGTTGAAGAGTCATCAATTCTCAGACCAGAAATGGTGCAGAATATAACAGAGATGATTCAGGTGATTTCTGAGAGGATGAAGACAGTGCAAGATCATTAGAAATCATATGCCGATCAAAGGAGGAGACCCTTAGAGTTTGATGTTGGGGATCACGGGATTCTAAAGGTGACTCCCCATCATGGGAAGTGAAGGTTTGGTCGTGGGAGTAACCTTTATACCCAGTTTGTTGGGCCTCTCGTGGTGTTAGCTAGTGTTGGATTTGTGGCGTATCGAGTAGCACTTACCCCACAAATGAGTCAGATACATGATGTTTCCATGTATCACAACTCCGTCATTATCTTCATGATGACTCTCACGTCATGGATTGGGGAGAGATCGATGTTGGTGATGATGCGACCTTCGAGGATCGACCTCTGCAGATACCATACTACAAAGAGATGGTGTTGTGCGGGTGTTCTATCCTCGTGGTTCGTGTATTATGGTGACACGGTGGCATGAAGGAGAGCACCTAGGAACAGGAGTCATAGATATGTGTTCAATACCCAAAGTTGTTTGATTTTTAACTCTGTCCATGTATCAATGCCCCCTTTGTAGTTATAGGCCTTTCATGTTTATAGTATGGCTTTCTTTTTTTTGCTTCTTGTTGCTTCCTCTATTTTGAGAGGTATCTCGATGGGTGGTTGTTCGGACCCCATTTCATTTACCCTTTAGGTAGGTTTTGAATTCTCAAGGAAAAAAATGTTTTGAGGGGTATCTGATGTAATGAACCAGACCTCTCTGGTCCATTCCTTTGTGAAAATCAAGTGTATGAGGTGATTCAGGAGGTCATGGTGACTTATCCCCAACACATTCCAATTTTCCAGTTCGGTGAACAATTCCAATGGTAGACAGTAGTGAATAGTGCAATGATAACCTTCTATGAAAAGTTCAAATACTGAACAGTTATATCGGTGAGGTCTAACTTTAACCTCTATTTACATTTCCAAATTTATAATTCTATGAACAGTTCCATCGGTGAAATATTCTATCGGTAACCTATAACAGTGACCACTATTTCCTTTTCAAAACTTCTAATTCTATGAATATTTCCATCGGTGAGCAGTTCTATCGGTAACCTCTAATAGTAACCTCTCTTTCCTTTGCTAAATTTTAATTCTATGACCAGTTCCATTGGTGAACAGTTCTATTGGTAACTTCTAATGGTACCCTCTCTTTCCTTTTCCAAATTTACAATTTTATGAATAATTCCATCAGTGAACAGTTCTATCGGTAACCCCTAATTGTAATCTATCTTTCTTTTTCCAAATTTCCAATTATATGAATAGTTTCATTGTTGAACAGTTCTATCGGTAACCTCTAAACGTAACCTCTCTTTCCTTTTCCAAATTTCTAATTCTATGAACAATTCCATCGATGAATAGTTCTATCGGTAACCTCCAACGATAACCTCTCTTTCCATTTCCAAATTTCCAATTCAATGAACAGTTCAAATGGTGAGGTCTATCGGAATCCTCTATCGGAAACCTCTATCCGTAACCTCTATCGGTAACCTCTATCGGTAACCTCTATTTTCCTTTACCAAATTTTGTGTTTGTGAACAATGTTTCCAGAACGATGAGGTCTATCGGTAACCTCTATTAGTAATCTCTAATTTTTTTTCCAAATTATGAGTTCATGAACAGTGTTTCCTGAATGGTGAGGTCTATCGGTAACCTCTATCGGCAATCTCTATCAGTAACCTCTATTTCCATTGCCAAATTTTGAGTTCATGAATAGTGTTTCTAGCTTCCTACAATTTCACCCCTTTAACATTTACTTTGACATAAAATTCATTTAAAACCTTATTTTAAGGACTTTAAGGCTGATTCGAAGGCCATAACTCCTATATTAATTTATCCTAAGTCTAGGTAAACTTTTAATTTGTCAAACCGCATGGTTTAATGCGATCCACTTTTAATGGAAAACCTTGCATATCATAAACCACCGCTCCGTTAAATCTTTTAATGGGATGGGATATCTTTCTACCTAGTTGTTCATATTTATTTTCTTCTATGAGATGATAGAACCATTCATTCTATTTCATAGGGGTTGTGCAATTAAAAATTCTTCCTAGGATTGGTTCCACTCGGTTTTGATGCAATCTTGTAGAATCGATCTATCTTCGGTATAAGGTATGATCTATCGGAATTCTTTTGGGTTCGTCTCCTTTTGTTTCTCCTTTCCCTATTATGGAATATGATCTCTATAATACTAATGGATTTTCATGGGTTTCTATTGGTGCGGTCGTACAACAACATCCTTGGGTGGAAATTGTTGTCACGAGAGGAGGTGATCGTGATTCTTTATGTGGATCATTCTTTTATAAATAACTATAAGAACCGTTTGAGGTAGGGAATTCATTGATTTTATTTTCATTTACGTGAAACTGTATAGTTAGCATGTTTTATTCCACTAGATGGAAATGGAAGTGACATAATAAAAATTTGAACCAGAAAATAAATTGATATCAATCGTATGTTATTGCCTCTTATTTTTCTAGATAGTGTGATATCTATGCTTTCTTCATATAGCTATTTTTTCTTGATGGAAATAGGTAAAGAACGTAAACTAGAATTAATTGATAATGGTTTGTCTAAAGATAAAGAGACATGTAGGTGAATCTAGTTCTTCTTGTTGTAATTTGATGTTAATCAAAATAGTACAGTAAGAATGTTTAATTATTTATGATAGCTTACTATTTTGGTTTCCCAATTTTGGAACCTATTATTAATAAATAGTTTAATCCAAGATGGATTAAAGAACTAATGGTTTGATAAAATATAATCCCTTGTAGGGTTTAGAGTTACCCTCTTGGTTGTTTAATGTTGAAGAGCCCATTTGATAGGAGGTTTGTTTTTCCTGCTGCATGTGTTATGGTGTGAGCCTGTATGGCTATTGTGATATGTGGGGGTAGGGAGGCCTATTGATTATTTCATTATTTTATACCTAGAGTGGTGATATGCATCAGTTTATGCATGTGGTTTTCAGGGAGGACACAAGGGACGATGGAACAGGTTGGATGTGAATATTTAGATGCTTGCTGATTCTTATTGGTTGTTTATGTGCTTTAATTCTCCCCAATACTCAATGAAGCTAGTCTTACTTACCCATATTCTAAAAGGGGAGAAGACGTGAAGGGTATTCCAGGTGATTTCCATGTTTATCTTCTTAAGGGAGAATGGGTCTACTCTCTTGCTATAGGCGGCAAAGACTCGAAGGGTAGTTCATCTACTCACCGTGTTGATCCCCCTTGTGTTTAGTAGCATAGAATGTTTTTCTAGAATTCCTGGGAATATGGAAAAGTAATGCTATAAATAAATAACTAAATAAATGATGTTAACCCATGGGGTTTGGAGCTTTCTGGGGGTACAATGCTGAGGTTGTGATATGAAGGAACAATGTACTTTGGGTGTGATGCTAATGAAATTTAAGGTGGAATTGTTGCTGGTTAATTAATGATTAAAGAATTAATTAACATAAAGAGAAAATAATAAAAAGGGAATGAAATAATGTATTAAATCTATTTAAATGGTTGTGTGCTTATTGGATACCTAGTCTTAGAAGTGGAATATCGATGTTCGAGAGATGTTAGCTGCAGTTGAGTCGAATACTAGGTTATGCCCATAGTGTGGTTGTTAGTTATAGTATATTTCGTACTTTTTTTGTTTCTATATGCTACTCCAACCTGTTAGTAAGGGCAACTAACACCCCAAGGATTCTGAGCTCTCGAGGGTGTTTTCCCCAACATTCAAGTCGGAGGATGAATGGCTGACTACCCCCTTTGGCCCCGCTCTATTCTCTTAGTAGTTACTTGTGCTGGTAGGTGCACTGGTTAGTTTTCCCCTTATATTTGTGTAGATGGATGTGATTTCTTGTGGTTATTCACACACATATGTTCTGGATATAGTTTCTTATGGACTTATATAGGTGTAACGTGTATAGGGTTTGATGGCTTGATGATACTTACTTGGTGTATGGGCTGTAATGGCTTGATGTATAATACCTGATGTATGATACATGTTATGTGGGATGTGGTGGCTTCTAGAAACTACCTGGTTACTTTTCTTAAGTGGACGTGGTGGTTTTTTTGCATGAGGTGCATGTTGTGGTGCTTTGCCCCAGTGTCTGCAGGCAAGCTTTTTTGGAGAGAGATACTCAGGACATGCGAAGTTGGGGAAAAGTGGAAAACCAGTGGGGAAGTAGTAGTAGGGTAACCTTGATATTATTTATTATATGATATTTTCTTGTATGCATTACTTGGTGAAAGTATCCATGGTGTGGCTGGGAACTTAGTATACCTGTTTAGGTGATGAGTCAGTTTCACTTTTTGTTCACTGTGCTTTAGCCTACTTTCATTACTTTTACACAAGAGGATTGGGGGAGGATCCTACTGAGTATACTGTTATACTCACCCAATGTATATAAACTGCTTTTCAGGTCACTTGGAATAGGTTGGAGATCAGGCTGGTTACTTCTAGCTTTCGGTTGCAGGATCTATTCGGGCTTGAGGTTACTGCTGCTTTACCTCCTTTTTCGGTACATGTAGTTTTCCCCTTTCAGTTGTAGTAGTTTTTCATGACATTTCATATGTGTACATGGGATTTATTTCATCTTATTGGTTGAGCCGGAGCGGGTTGTGTCTATCTTATCTCTCTTCCGCATGTGTTCTTTTAGAGGGTAATGCCTCCCATTTGTGTGTTTACTATACCCTCGGTGCTAGTTTCCAACCCGGGGCCTACTGGAGGTGGGAATTTGGGGTCATTATCTCCCTTATCACATTTCCGGCCCAGGTGGGGTACACTTTGTAGGGAGGGGGTTGTGATAGAGTGGTATCGAAGGTGAGGATTAGGTATAGGATAGAGTTTAGAGTTATCCACAAGTGAGGTTTCATGGGTTGGTAGGGAAACGATGTCATTCATGTTTAGCAAGTGATGTAAACACTGGAGACCGGAAGAGAAAGGTGTTTAGAGACCCCTATGATCTGATGTATAGACCTTTAAGTTTACAATGGCTATTAAATGAGGTGATACTAGTTTCAAGGTAGAGACCTAGGAAAGGATCATGCATTGTTCTTATTTGTTCCTTTGTTTGAATGGGTAGACCTTGGATAGGTTAATCTAAAATGAATAAAAGAAAAAAATTAATTAATTAATGTTGAGTATTCCATATTCCATGTTTAGGCCGTAACTGTTAGTTATTTTATAGGTATGGCTGCAGGTTGACATCCTCATTAGGATCATATAGAAGATGTCCATCATGCTATTCCAGCAGATCACTGTATAGTAGAGGTTGACGACGATGAAACTTAGAGGAAGAAACTCTGAGAGTTTCAACAAGAGAGTCTGCAGAAGTACGAGGGCTCTGTTTCAGATGCATTCCTAGAAGACTGGTAAGAGGAGGTAGAGATCATCTTCAGTTCGATTTTTTCTTGGAAGGAGCAATGGGTGTCCTTGGTTTTGATGATGTTGTGTGGAGCAGCAAGGCAGTGGTGGTTCTTGTTCCTCGAGGATCGTGAGGATTCATCGATCTCTTGGGAGTAGATTCGAGACAAGTTTTGATTTGAGATTCTTTCTTCGGCCACAAAGGCATCCAGTCGCTAAGGGATTATTATCCATAGACAAGGGAGAACTAGTGTGTGAGAGTTTGTAATCTGTTTCTGGAACCTTTTACGATATGCTTCGGACCTATTGCCAAATGAGGAGGTCAGGGCGAGGCATTTCGAGGAGGCTTTGCTTCCAGAGATCCAGCGCCAGGTCACCCCATTTATGCAGAAGACATATCTTGAGATTTTGGAGAGGGAAGAGGTTTTCAAGAGATATTTGGCCTGAACCAGATCATCACGAGAGGGGAGTCATCAAGATTCCTCACGAAGCAGATTTGTGGTCTGGGGTTCCCGGTTTTCAAGGTAGAAGAGTTTCTGTTCAGTCGGGGGTAGGTCTGGGCCTTTCACATCTCATTTATGTGGAGGAAAAAACTATCAGGACTATGAAAAGGGATTAGACACTTATTTTTCTTGTGGTAGTCAAGGTCATCATCAGCAAGAGTTCCCGACCTTTCAGATCAGTCATCATGCACCATGTTTTCCGCTCTAGGTTCCTCCGTTGAAGGAGCTCTAGCTGAGGTAGCAAAAACAGTTTTCCCCAGATATAGATCAACAGAGGGTATATGGGGAAGGCATAGGAAAACCCTATGATGCTCCTCTTCCTCAGAGAGAAGAGCGCTGCCGTGGTGGTGGTCATCATTAGGGCCAGAGAGGCCATGGAGGTGGTTGTGGTCAGCTTCATGCTTTAGCATTGCCAGCGCCAGGCGATCCAGACATCATTTGAGGTACCCTTTGCTTGTTTTCACCCTTATTGTATGTCTTTTTTTTATTTAGGAGAGACACGCTACTTTATATAACTTACCCTTGTCCATGCTTTGGGACTTGAGGTAGAGAGGCTTCTAGTGCCTTTGGTGTTGACTACTCCAAGTGGAGGTCGAGATCACTTGATTGAAGTATGTAGAGAATGTGATCAAGTGTTGGGGAAACACCACTCTTGGGGAGACTTCCTATGTTTACGAATAAAAACAAATGATTTCATCCTCGGCATGTATTGGTTGTATTAATTGTAGGCTATCATGGATTTCTTTAGGAAGTAAGTCATTTTGTTCGATGCGGATGGAGAGTCGGTGGTGTTTTTTAGCAAGCGAGACCCTCAGATGGGTCAGAGGTGTGTTACATTCTTATCATCCATGATGGCTGAGATGATTCTGAGTTCATCAGAGGTTCAATAGTTGGGTTTTCCTAGGGTTATAGAAGAGTACCCTAATGTTTTTCCAAAAGAGGTTCTAGCATTACCCCCTCAATGAGAGATCGAGTTTGGGATCGAGAAAAAACTAGGAGCATCTTATTTCTCTATGTCTCTATATAGGATGACCCATTCTGAGTAATGAGAGCAATGCATAAAACTTGATGGTCTGTTACAGTGCAGGTTTTTTCGGCCAAGTGTGTCACCATGGGGTGGACCAGTTTTGTTCACAATGAAGGCTGATGATAGCTTGCGGTTGTGTGTCAATTTTCATCACATCAACAAAATGATAGTATATAATAGCTATCCTCTTCTGAGTATTTATGATTTATTCGATAAAATGATGGGTGAAATCTTTTTCTGAAAGATCGAATTGTGGTTAGGATATCATCAGATGCATGTGAAGGATGAGGATATCCCAAAGACTGCTTTATGTTGTCATCAAGGACATTATGAGTTCTTTGTAAAGTCATTCGGTATGACAAATTCTCTAGCTATGTTCATGGTATTGATGAACATAGTGTTCCATGAGTCATTGGACAAGTTCATGGTGGTTTTCATCGATTACATCATTGTGTACTCCACTTCTAAGTAAGAGCATGCAGAACATCTACCTGCCATTTTGGGAGTTCTTCGTCACCATCATCTATTTGGGAATTTGCCTAAGTGGGTGTTTTGGAATTGAGAAGTCTATTTCATGGGACATGTTACGCCCCAATAGGGATTAGTTGTGGATACATCAAATATAGAAGTAGTTGTGTCTTGGGTATCCCCCAAGACAATGTCAGAGGTGCGAAGTTTCCGTGGTCTCACAGGCTACTACAGGAGGTTTGTAGTCGATTTCTCGTGAGTTGCAAATCCTCTGACAGCTGTGACCAAGAAGGATCAGGAATTCATATGGACTTATCAGTGTCAGTTAGCTTTCGAGTATCTAAACTAGAAGTTAATAAGTGCTCCGATTCTTTGTCTTCTAGCTGAGGGAGTTTAGATTGATGTTTTCTACGATGCTTAGTATATGGTGTTGGGAAGTGTTTTGATGTAGAAAAGATAAATTTTTTCTTATGGGTCTCAGAAGTTATGTCCCCATGAACATAACTATGCCACTCATGATCTTGATATGGCATTCGTGGTGTTTTCTATGAAGTTGTGGAAACATTACCTCATTGGTGATCACTTTGGGGTTTTCACCGATCATAAGAGTTTGAGGTAGGTTTTCTCCTAGCATGACTTGAACATACGACAATGTCAGTGGATGAAGATCTTAAAAGAATATGACTTCGAGATTTCATATAAACCTGGAATTGGGAATGTTTTAGCTGATGCGCTGAGTCAAAGTCACGCAGTGATGCTGTGCATGAATCTGGTGATTCCGAGAGAGCAATGGAATAAATGTCACCATTACATCATGATATGGAAGAAGTTGGGGGCAAATCTTGTCTTTTTTAGATGAGGGTATAGTCATATCTGGTGAAGAAGGTGGAAGAGTCCCTGTTTGGGGATCTAGAGGTGGAGTTATTGAGCGACAGAGTTGTTTGTGGTGAGGCCCCTGATGGTTGGTTGGAGGATGAACAACACCGAGTGTTGTATCATGGAAGGCTTTTTGTTCCTTTGATGATTCATGATATGGTTCGCAGAGAGTTCCATTGTTCTCTTTTAGCAGTGAATCCTGTCATGAAAAAGATCTACCGAACCTTGAGGAGTGAGTTTGGGTGGCCTGGGTTGAAGTGTGCAGTTGCATAGTTTTTGTCTCGATGTTTGGTCTTCCATAAGGTGAAGGCTGAGCATTGTGTCCTCAGTGGTTTTCAACAGCCATTGTATGTTCCTTGTTGGAAGTGGGCCGAAATCTCAATGAACATTGTTACTAGTTTACCTCGATCTCAGGTAGAACATGATGCTATTTGGGTGGTAGTGGATCGTTTAACAAAATCATCCCACTTTATAGTAATCAAAGAGTTAAGCTTAGTACAAGTTTTGCCGAGGTAGTATCTGGAGGAGGTGGTGAGACTTCACAGAGTCCCAAGGATGATCATTTCTAATTGTGATCCTTGTTTTTCCTCTAGGGTGTGGATAAGTCTCCATTATGCCTTTGGTTCTCTGTTATGCCTTTGCACTGCTTTTCATCCTCAAATGGACGGGCAGACAGAGTGAACCAACTAGACTCTTAAAGACATGTTACACTCTTGTATCCTGGATTTTGGAGGTTCGTGGATGAGGCAATTACCCTTGGTGGAGTTTTATTACAAAAATAGTTTTCACTTCACCATCGGTATGGCGCAGTTTGAAGCCTTGTATGTCTGACCTTTCCATTCTCCGTTGTGCTGGATGGGGGTCGGAGAGTCAGCAATTCTCAGACCAGAACTGGTGCAGAATACAACAGAGAAGATTTAGGTGATTCATGAGAGGATGAAGATAGTGAAAGATCATTAGAAATCATATGTCGATCGAAGGAGGAGACCATTATAGTTTGATGTTGGGGATCACATGTTTTTGAGGGTGACCCCCTGTCATGGGCAGTGAAGGTTTGGTCATGGGGGTAACCTTTCTCCCCGGTTTGTTGGGACTTTTGAGGTGTTAGCTCATGTTGGAGCTATGGCGTATCGATTAGCACTTCCCACAAAGATGAGTCAGATACATGATGTTTTCCATGTATCACAGCTCCATCGTTATTTTCATGAGGACTCTCACGTCATCGAATGGGGAGGGATCGATGTTGGTGATGATGCGACCTTCGAGGAGAGACCTGTAGTGACCCAAGACTACAAAGAGAAGGTGTTGAGAGGGAATTGTATACCCTTGGTTCGTTTCTTGTGGTGACACGGTGACATGGAGGAGAGTACCTGGGAATGTGAGTCACAAATACGTGCTCAGTACCAAGAGTTGTTTGATTTTTAACTCTCTTCAAAAAACAATGTCCCCTTTGTGGTTATAGACCTTTCGTGTTTATAGTATGTATTTATTTTATTTCTTCTTACGATTTCCTCTATTGTGAGAGGTATCTTAATGGGTCTTTGTTCAGACCTCGTTTCGTTTTCCCTTTAGGTGGGTTTTGAATTCTCGAGGATGAGAATGTTTTGAGAGGTATCTGATGTAATGAAACAGACCTCTCTGGTCCATTCCTTTGTGAAAACTGGTTATAATAGGTGATTTAGGAGGTCAAGGTGACTTGTCCCCAATATTTTTCCAATTTTCCAGTTTGGTGAACAGTTCCAATGGTTGACAGTTGTGAACAGTGCAACGATAGCCTTCTATGAAAAGTTCTATCAGTGAATAGTTTTATAGGTGAGGTCTAATGGTAACCTCCCTTTCCTTTTCCAAATTTCCAATTCTATGAACAGTTCCATCAGTGAACAATTCTATCTATAACCTCTAATAGTGACCTCTCTTTCCTTTTCCAAATTTCAAATTCTAAGAATAGTTCCATTGGTGAATAATTCTATCGATAACCTCTCTTTCATTTCCTCAATTTCCAATTCTATGAATATTTCCATCGGTGAACAGTTTTATTGGTAACCTCTAATGATATCCTCTCTTTCCTTTTACAAATTTCCAATTCTATGAATAGTACCATCGGTGAACAGTTTTATTGGTAACCTCTAACTGTAACATCTCTTTCCATTTCCAAATTTCCAATTCTATGAACAGTTCCATTGGTGAACATTTCTATCGATAACCTCTAACAGTAACCTCTCTTTCCTTTTCCAAATTTCCAATTCTAGGAATAGTTTTAATAGTGATGTCTATCGGTAACCTCTATCGGTAACCTCTATTGGTAACCTCTATTTTTCTTTGCCAAATTTTGTGTTCATGAATAGTGGTTCCAGAACAGTGAGGTCTATCGGTAACCTCTATTTCCTTTTCCAAATTCTGAGTTCGTGAGCAGTGTTTCCAGCTTCCTACAGTTTCACCCCTTTAACATTTATATTGAAGTAAAATTCATTTAAAACCTTATTTTAAGGACTCTATGGTCAATTCAAAGGATATAAATCCTATATTAATTTATCCTAAGGCTCGGGAAGTTTTTACTTGGTCAAACCATGTGGTTTAATGTGATCCACTTTTAATGGAAAACCTAGCGTATCTTAAACCACTACTCCATTAAATATTCTAAAGGGACAACATATCTTCCTCCATAGTTATTCCTCCATGTTCTTGGCTTTGAGATGCTAGAACCTTTCATTTTATTTCGTAGGGGTTGTGCAATCATAATTTCCTCCTAGGATTGGTTCCACTCTTTTTTGATGCAATCATGTATTATCGATCAATCTTCGGTATAAGGTATGATCTATCGCCATTATTTTGGGTTCGTCTCCTTCTATTTATCCTTGCCCTGTTATGGTATGTGATCTCTATAATTCTAATGGTGTTTTCTTGGGTTTCTGTTGGTGCGGTCGTACCGCAACATCCTCAGGTGGATACAATTTTCACAATAGGAGGCGATCATGATTCTTTGTGTGGATCATTCTTGTATAAAGAACGAAAAGAACTATTTGAGGTAGGGGATTCATTGCTTCTCTTTTCCTTTATGTGCAACTGTATAGTTAGTATGTTTTATCCCACTAGATGAAAATGAAATTGACCTAATAATTATTTGAACCCGAAAATATATTGATATCGATCATATGTTATTGCCTCTTATTTTGCTTGATATTGTGATATTTCTGGTTTCTTCGTATATCTGTTCATTCATGATGGAAATTGGTAAATAATGTAAACTAGAATTAACTGATAATGGTTTGGCTAAAGATAATGTGGCATGTATGTGAATATGGTTCTTCTTGTTGTAATTTTATGTTAATCAAAATGGTGCAGTAAGCATGTTTAATTATATATGATAGCCTACTATTTAGGTATCCCAATTTGGGAACCTTTAGTTAATAAATCGGTTAATCCAAGATTGATAAAAGAACTTGTGGTTTGATAAAAGATAATCCCTTGTAGGATTCAGAGTTACCGTCTTGGTTGTTTAAGGGCCAAGATCACATTTGATATGATGTTTGATTTTCCTGCTGCTTGTGTTTTGGTGTGAGCTTGGATGGATGTTGTGATATGTGGGGGTAGGGAGGCCTATTGATTGTGGTAGCAGTTGATTCCTAGAGTGGAAAGATGCATTGGTTTATGCATGTGGGTGTTAGAGAGGACACAAGGGATGATGGAACGGGTTGGATGTGAATGTTTGGATGCTTTTTGATTATTATTGGTTGTTTATGATATTTACTTCTCCCCACTACTCAAGGAAGATGGTCTTACTTACCCTTCTTCTAAAAGGGGCTATGACGCATGGGGTATGCCACATGCTTTTCATGTTTAGTTTATCAAGGGATAATTAGTCTATGATCTTTTTATAGGAAGCAAAGACTCAACAGGTAGTTAATCTACACACCGTGTTGACCCCCCTTGTGTATAGTAGCATAGAATGTTTTTCTAGAATTACTTGGAATATGGGAAAGTAATTATGTTAATAAATAATTGAATAAATTATGTTAACCCATGGGGATTAGAGCTTGCTGGGGGAATAATACTGAGGGTTTGATTTGAAGGAACAATGTACTTTAGGTGTTCTACTAATGAAATTTAATGTGGAGTTGTTATTAGTTAATTATTTTTTAAATAATTAATTAAGGTAAATTGAAACTGATAAAAATGGAATGAAATAATGTATTAAATCTCATTAAATGGTTGTGTGCTTATAGGATACCTAGTATTAGAAGTGGAATCCTGGAGTCCGAGAGATGTTAGCTGAAATTGAGTCTAAGAATAGGTTATGCCCATAGTGTGGTTGTGAGATATAGTTTATTCTGTACTTTTTGTGTTTCTATACGCTACTCCACCATATTAGTAAGGGAAACAGACACCCTAGGGATTCTGAGCCCTGGGGTGTGTTTTCCCCAACATTCTTGAGGGAGGATGAATGGCTGACTCCCCCCTTTGGATCTACTCTTTTCTCTTAGTAGTTACTTGTGCTGGTAGGTGCAACAGTTAGTTTTCTCCATATATGTGTGCAGAGGGCTGTAATGGATTGTGGTTATTGACACACATATATTATTGATATAGTTTCTTTTTGACTACTATAGGTGTAATGCGTATAGGTTGTGATGGCTTGAGGATCCTTACTCGGTGTATTGGTTGTAATAGATTGAGGTATAATACCTGACGTATGATATACGTTATGTGGGCTATTGTGGATCCTATAAACTACCTGGTTACATTTCTTACTTGGACATGGTGGTTTTGTTGCATGAGGTTCATGTTGTGGTGTGTCGACCAGGTGTCTGTGGGAAGAATTTCTTGAGAGAGATGCTCAGGACGTGCGACATTGGGGAAAAGTAGCAAACCAGTGGGGGAGTAGTAGAGGGTTACCCTTGATATTCTTTATTATATGATATATTCTTGTATTCATTACTTATTGGTAGTAGTCATGGTGAGGATGGAAACTTAGTATACCTCTTTAGGTGATGAGTAAGTTTCACTCACTGTTAACTGTGCTTTAGCATGCTTTCTTTACTTTTTCATGAGAGGATTTGGGGAGGATCCTTCTGAGTTTACTATTATACTCACCCTATATATATAAACTGCATTTCAGGTCACTTAGAGTAGGTTGGAGATCAGGCTGGTTACTACTAGCTTGCAGTTGCAGGAGTTGTTTGGGCTTGTGGTTGTTGCTGTTTTACTTCCTTTTTGGGTAATTGTAGTTTTTCCTATTTCAGATGTAGTATCTTTTCATGACATTTCATATGTGTACTTGGGATTTCATTCATCTTACTGGTTGAGTTGGAGTTGGTTGGTGTCCATCTTACCTCTCTTCTTAATGTGTTCTCTTAGAGGGTAATGCCTCCCATTTGGGTGTTTACTATACCCTCAATGCTGGCCGCCAACCCGAGGCCTCCCATTTAGATGTCCATTTGGGTGTTTACCATACACATCATTTTTAACTATTTAGACACATTATAGTAACCATGTGATGTAATTTTATGGTTCTAATGGACATCTAATGGTTTTTTCATACTCTATAAAATTTTGTTCCTTGACCATGTCTCTTACACAATTATTATTTATTTTTATTTATTTTCTTCTAATTTTTTTCTTTCTATTCATACATACTTATTTCATTATTTCTTTTTTCCCCGTTGATGTGTCATGCCTCTATGTACCATAATATCCATCCTACGCAACCGTCTCACTCATTATCATCCTCTCCTCTTCCCTATCCTTCACTGGGAACCACCTATGACAAGGCCTCTCCCTCGTTGTAGTGTCCCTCCACCCTCTATCCCTTGGTTGTTGGAACTAAACCCCATGGTTCATAAACCCCTTGTTTCATAGGTCTCATTTCCCATTAATTTTTTCTCAATATTTTTCATGGTTATTTGATGATTCCTCATAGGGTTGGTCTATGTGTTCTTCTTTATTTTTAATTCTGGTGAATTTCCCTTTCCACATCATGATGTTGTATTTTTATGAAAAGTAGGGGTCATGAGTTTACTGATAATTTTTGTTCTTTTTTGTTTTTAGGGTTTTTGTGGGTTCATTCTTCAATGATTGTTTGTATTCTATAGTAGGCAGCACATTCCAACTCACGTGCCATTGATTTTGAGCAGGGTTAACTTCTATCCCAAAAATTAAATTAAAATCCAGAAGTTATTTATTGATTTAGCATGATTTATAATTATTTTAAAAAATATTTAAAGAATAGAATTTTTTTATGAACATAAATGGTATTTTCATGATTGACATAATTTTTATCATACATTAATTATGGGTTTCTTATATTAAATTGCTATGTTATCAATGTATTAGAATCTATGAATCATGGCTGTTGGATTTGTTTCTTTAATATTTTAAAGGTATGATTTTGATCTGAATATGGTTGTTTTTATGTTTCGAGTATCCTTCCATTAAGGCATGGTTGTATGTTTTGGATTTATAATAATACCTTAAGTGGTTTTTAATCCATTGATGTATCAAATTTGTTTTATACATATATACATATATGGATATGTATATTGGTTCCATATTTGTAAATATTCACTCTTGGTGATTAGAATAATGTAAATTGGGATATGGTGTTATTATATATATATATATATATCAACGTGTATATGTTATTAAGTGTGAATAATGAATTTGGTATGTGAGTTATATAGTTTAAAAAGTGGTTATCTTAAGGTTAAAAGTGAATTTTGAAAAAACTGAGGTCATGTTGTCACTTTTAATTTTTTTAAATGGCAGTGCACTCTAATGGAATTTATTATTTTTATGTTTTTTTTGAACTCAGATTTTATATGATTGGAATGTTGGTATGATTTTATGAAAGACAAATCAGAGTGGTAGTGATGGGAGTTGATGTATTGATGTACTGTTCATTTTCATTATTGTGTTATAGAGTTTTGGTTTTTCTTCTACATACACCTTATGTATTCTTGTCAAGTATATAGAACATGGGAATCTTGGGTATCTATTTGGACAACCTAGGACTAGTATATTAGGGACAAACCACCAAACCAATAGCAACCTAGGATTAACATACATGTATAATAAATTATTTTTGATTAATATTCATCACATTACAAAAAATACATAACCATGGATTGTAATAGTTTAGTGCCTTTGAAAATTTAGAACAAAATAATCTAACTTGGTGAAAGGTATTCAAGTTTTACCACAAAGATCTTCCCGTTGAGTAATTATATATAAAACCTTTCTTTATAACCTATGAAAAGGAAAGATAAAAAGTGTTAGCTAAGATTCAAATAAGGGTAAACAATGGAGATGAACATGAGCATAAGGGTATGTGAATGTGATCATAACATTAGAAGATTATACCCTACATATCAAAGATCATAAATCTAAATCATATATTAATGATAAAATGTTTATAATATATGAATCATAAGGGAATCAAAATAATATTAAATGAAATCATAACAAAATAATAATACATGGAATTTTTGAAATACATATATTTATAGAAAATCCTATATCACAGCTACCTACCAATACCATCATAACATGTTAGGCTTGAGATAATAACTTATGTACCTACTTTTATCTTGGGATTCCATCTAGTTTATCTTATAGTTTCGAGATAGGGATTACCTTGTTTGTACCCTCTTGTTTAGGTATTCAGATTCCCTCTTGTGTACCCTCTTATTTTTGGTCTTGGTATTCCCTCCCATGTACCTTCTTTCTTTGGGCTTAGGATGCCCCCCTTGTACCATATTTTCTCATAATTGGGTACCCTCTTATGTACCCATTGATATCATGGAGCATTTATTAGTAACCAATTAATTGGTGGGAGATATAGGTCCCAGCCATCACATAATGATATAATACACGCATATTCTATAAGATGACAAAATATTCATCAAATCATGACACATGAAAAGAGATGGGTTTTATAAAAATCAAATAATAAACCATGAAATGAAATGTATATCATTAACATTTAATCAATTTATATCCTATGGAAAAAAGATATGTTACATAATAATTTCATTAAATTATAACCTGTGAAAAGATGTTGGTTCAAAAATCATAAAACCTGTTGAAAAAAACAGGTGTCATAAACATCATTCCATAGAAAAATAAAGTAGTAATGAAAGAAGAATAATTAAACCTTTGATTAATTTACCCATAAACACATGATTAACCCCAATTTATTTAATATTAAGTGGGAAATAATTTTGGAATGTATTTTAAAAAATTTCATGATGAAATTATTCTTTCATCTTTGAAAAAAATATTAAAACATAAAACATTTGGAAAACAATTTCCTTGAATATAAACATAAAAACATATAAAATAAGAGTTGAAAACATCTTGAAAAACATTTTATAAACATATAAAATTATCATGAAACCATTAAGTAGTTTATTTAAACAAAGAATAATTCTTTTAAACTTGTATATAAAAAATGGTTATAAAAGAACACAAATTTATGACCGAAGAGAGAGGTAATGTCATACTTTGATAAAAACTCATTCTTAATTATATTTTGTAACAAAAAGTGGAAAAAATGTTACCATTACCTGAATATATCATTAATAACCTGTGGAAAATAAAATTCATGAGTGTTCATGAATGATGGATGATAATATTTCATCAATGGAAGCATATTTATAAAAAATATCAGTAAACGATGAGATTGTTTCAATAAAATTTTACCAATTGGAATCATTGAACCATACTCCCAATGTAATAAAATGATATTATATTAAGATTAAAATATCCATAAAATAATTATATTCTGGATATATTATGTCAAAGGGAAGTATATTAACCACATATAAAAAACAGGTTCATGACATAACATGTCTCTCAAAGAAGGCATCTAGAGACAAAAATACATTACTGGTTTGGTAACATTTGAACTGTAAAACCATTTAAATAGATATCATAAAATTGATATTTAAATAAATATAAATTTATGTATATGTATCATATAATACATTCAGGCTCAAAATATATTCAATAAAAAAGAAATGTATGGTGAAAATGGAATTTATCTTACAGATATAAAAAGTGAGATGGGAAAACCATAACTGTAAGTATTAAATTCTTTTGTACATGTTCATACCTCATATATAATAAATATATGATTATTAATATATATATATATATATAATAAATTTATTACTATATATCATACCATATATTATTTAATTATGATGTTATATTAACGATTTATTAACAATTCCATGTTAAAACAACATTTCTGGTTATAAATGCTTTGTTTATCATACGTGTATTGATTTGTTATTATTGATATTCTTACATAGATACTTATATAATTATTTTTAGAATGTAAAAAATTATTTATAAATCATATATATTCGGTATATAAATATTTATATTTTTCTATAATAGATAGATATATGAAATTGAATACACTATTCATGGAGACGGTAGGCCGTACATATGTATGAACGTTGTTTCCATTTTCATGACATATTAAATAAAAAGTAAATAAAATATATGTATATATATAATTAATGTGTCATAATTACTTCACATATATCATATAATCTCACTAAACCCATCTTTAATACATTCCATGTAAAGTGTGAACCCATCGATTCACTTTGATGAGGCGATAATCCACACTTCCACAAACGATGTTATCCTATTTATAAAAAATGTAAATCATGAAGTTATATGTTATATTATGATTAAATAAGATTAAATTAATAATATATATCATATATATCATATGAAAATAATGTTTTTATCATAATTCCCAACCATGATAGGTGGTAAAGGAAAAATGACTAAGATCGTTTCGTGAGGCGATAGTTCGTCGTAAAATAAAATGATATGTTCCTTACCCATTAGATGGAATTGTGAGTAAGTTTATATAGAACCCTTATATTAAAAAACTATTAATATATTTAGTATATTAAATTTATTATATAATCATTTAGTAAGAATATTTTAGGGGGTGGATAATGAAAATAGAATAAAAAAGCTTGAGGAAGGATGTTACCTCTTCTTTGGGTAACTCTTTTTGGTTTATGCCAAAGGGATTCATTTTTTTCATTATTCAAAATGTGAGGATTATATAATGAAATTTTGGATGTTGATATCTTATTTGAGTAGTGTTTTTCTGAGCCAAAGTTCTTGAGAGGTGTGAATGAGTGAGAGGGCTGAGTTCCTTTTTATAGTAGAGGAGTGACATTCTTTTAAATATTAGAAAAGGGAATTCCAACCACGTTTTTCCAATTAACATTGGGTCCAGTAATGTTAAAAATTTATCAAACTTATTTTTGTGTTAAACAATATGGTGACATTAAGAAAAATAATAAATTATTCATATTAAAAATATTGAATCCATTTCTCAAAATTCCTATCACAGAAGCGGTATCAATTAATTTAAAATTTATCTCGTATATGGGAATACAATGTAGGTTTTTGAAGTGAAAATGTCCAAAAGTTTGAAATGTTTTCATATATAATTTTACAATGAAATTATTTTAAATGACCTAAATTTTATTAAGTGATGTATAATTGATCTAATTATTATTTAAAACAAAATTCAAACATAATTAAACAATCTAAAAGAATTATATGAAAATGATTTTTTGAAAAAAAAATCAGTGTATTTTCACGATTAATAAAAATGTTTTATTTTCAGAAAAGTTCCAAAAAATAACCCAAAAAAATTATGATATTCATGATTAAAAAATGAAATATATTTTTTCAAATTATAATCATATGTGTCAAAAATAATATTTATAATGGATTCTCTATTAAAATATGATAAAAATAACTTTTAAAAAATACATCATTTTATTCATAAACATGGATTTTTTTCCAATATTATATGTATCAATTTTATTGTAAAAGTGTAAAAATTAATTATTAAATACATATATATTATATAATTTTCATTTAAAAAATTATTCTAAATATGGTTTTATTAATTTATTGAGATAAAATTGTGCCTGTACATAAAAAAATAGTGTTCTAATGAAAGTAATTTATTTATTTTAAAATAGTTCATTAATTCACATAAACTAATTTATAATTAATTGATTTATTTTATTTACACACATAAATCATATTTTTACAATTTAGTTAATCATATAAATGACTTCCAATCAAACAGATATTTGATAACTATAATAAAATTTTAATAATAATAATAGTATATTTTAGTTTGGTAAAACTTGGCATTGCAAGTCATGCAATATATCCAAGGAAAGTGAAAATATGCGTAACACAAGCAAAAAAATAGTGGTTTGTTTGCAAAAAACTAATCTAAGTATTTCATGTAGTGCATGATTAACTTGGTGTTCTGTATAATGCAAGAAAAACATAGTTATTTTATATAAAAGTCTATATTCCATGTTTTATGAAATAAAAAAGATTTAAAGATTAAATTAATTTGGAAAAATGGATTCTCAAAATCTTGTGGTGATACAATCTACCGCCTTAAAATGAATTTCCCCCTAAAAAATCCACTGGGTTTTTAAATTATTTATAATTGAAATCACGTTTTATAGAAACACACATCATAAAAGTGAATACTAAAACATCCATTTAAAAAAGTAAAGTTGGAAACATAACGGCTAAACAAAGATACAAATAACTTGTTTTCCACATAGGTTAACATAGGTGGTAAGTGAAACTATGTAAATAAAAGAGAAATCTAACTATAATGTTATGATGAAAAGTTATAGAGATCATGGTGAGGATAATGTTAACAATCAAAAATCCATTACCCAAAGATGCCCAAAAAAGGTCATTGATATCATCAAAATGATAATAAGACGATCACATTTTATTTAATGAATACTTTACTAAAGCTAACTAATTTTCATGAGAAGATATTATTATATGATTTTAGAACAATATCACCCTTTATTTTTATATGACTAATTTCCACATAATCTCTCATCTAAAAAAGATGAATTTGTTATGCCTGAAGCACTAACAGATCATATGATATATATATATATATATTAAGGGGTCATTCTATATGTCTTTAGATATCAACATAGTAGAATGGTTCGAACATAATATCCAATATTCATAAATCCTCATATGTTTAGAGAATACATTAATATCTAATTCCTTAAAAAGTTTTACTTAAACTATTCAATAAATGGTTAAACTTGTAACACTTCCCAAATATAATTCACCCTTTAATCCTTACATAATATCTTATGTTATACCAATAAATTTTCATTGGAAACATGGGTCCATCCTTATACTGATAAAATGTAAAATTTGATTTTATTATTCCAAGTTACATGTAGATGGATACAATCACATGAACCTTCACTAAAGGATGAATAATATGGTTTTCATAGGGATTAATCATACAAAATCAAATAATAAATTCATAACTATGTAGGGGAGGATAACTGAGTCCTAATTATCAGGATCCACTTTATCCATCATGATTTAATAATATTTCACTTTGCCTTTTATTACCATAGGTTGTCACAGCTTATCATCCTCACTAGTCCTTGGATTGGGGAATATATTAGCATAATGGCTAAACACCATGAAATTGTAACACAGAAGTATATAAAGTTTAATCAACGAGGCTTTCTCATCATTCCCATCATTAGATAAATTCTTCCCATTTCATAGACCCTAATTTTCTCAATTACCTTACCTTACATTGTTAAAACATTTGGTAGTCATTGTAAGTCTATTTCCTGCACGTTTCTTCAAATAATTTTTTCATAATGGAATGACCATTTTGTTTCTCCATGGTTGTTAGATTTTTCATTGAACTCTATATTTCTTTTCTTATCAAAAAAAAGATGTGGATATGCAAATCCTACAACAATTTCAACATTTATATCACATTTAATAGGTACTTAATAAATGTTAAGTCTCTTATATCCAAGGACATTAAAAGGTTAGTATTTAGGCCACCAAACAATCTACAAATTTCACTTTTAGGTTGGATGATAACACTCAAATATTACCTCAAAATACTTATAAAAGTTTCTCTATAGGCACACACCAATTTATCTTTGTTTTTCATAAGATCTAGGAATTTAATTTCAATCTTCTTATAAAGAATACGAGGAAATTTATTTTTGAAAAATATGTTCTTTAACTCTTCCCAATCTATGGAGTCAATTTCATATTAACGCTATGTATTCGTAATAGGATCCCAAAATTGATCTGCCTCAATTTCAGGATGGTAGACTTATAGAGTTAATTTTTAATACATTGAATATTGTAGAAAGGAAAATAATATTTTAGTGGTACTAATCCATTTCATAAGAACTAATAGGTTATCAGAACCATTGAAATAAGGTGTGAATTTCCTCATGAAGGACTCAACATATCGTTTCTCCCTTCTTTTACCATTTAGATGACCACCATGATTCGTAACATCAGAATTTTTTTGTGATAAGAACAAGGATTTTCATTCCATCTCCCATAGAATTAATTTTTTCATGAGGAAAAACACTGTAGTGTCCATTTCATCCTTCATTAACATTGTTCCTTTGGTTTCCATCTATGGACTAAAAAAATCATTGGGTAAGAAACACTTATCATATTGTAAACCCACACAATCAAGAAAAATTACTTATAGGATGCCTAAATCATGAAAAATACAAATAATCAATGAAACGTTAGGTTTATCCTAGGTTATTCATGGTTGTATTTTATTTAAATTTTTCATGATGGTCTGTAAATAGTTTTCTAATTTTCAAAGCAGATCTACTAAGAGTGTCAAACTTGGTGTGAGACAATACCCATTGTCATGCACCAGTTCCCAATTGAGACTAGCTCAATATGGTGTTTTTGGGGTTTTTACCCAAATGTACATCTGTACCGAATCAACATACACTTGTAGAATCTATATAGAGATATATTTATAGAAACCAAGTCACTCTATCCTTTAATAAAATCCTAAGTTATTTTCCTAAATATTATCCCATCCTTAGACGTATCCTCAGATATATCCCTATAAACATCCTTAGAAATATCCCTAGTGATCTAATAAGGTTTTATCATCCTAGTTTCTATGTTTTCACTTAAACATTACATTGATATTAAATATAGAGATACAATATTAACATTCATTATATCATTTCAGATGAATATTCTGAACATTATAAAAATTATATGCCCAGAATCATAATATTTTGATGTCTTTGAAAACATGGAACAAAATCATATAACTTCATGAAATATATTAAATTTTTTCCACAATAAACATACCATATAGTAATTATACATAAAACATTTATTCATACCGTAGTGAAAATAAATATAAAAAGGGGATATCTCAAATTCTCTATAAGGGTAAATAAGGGAGATAAACATGAGTATAAGGGTATTATAACGTGATCATAACATTAGAATATAATAACCATCATATCAAATATCATAAAATTAATTCCTGGAATAAATATTGGTAGCTCATATAAAATGGATCATAAGAGAATTAGGATCATACTCCATAATGGAATAATATAGTAACAAGACCTGGAATTTGTGGTATACACATACACATAGAAATTCATATACCAAGGATATCCACAAAGAAAATTATAAAATTTTAGGCTTTGGTTAATGACTTATAAACATGATTCAATATTGGGATTCCCACTTGTGTAACCTATTGTTTATGGCTTGGGTTTCACTTAGATGTACCATCCTGTTTCAAGATTAGTATTCCATCCTATGTACCCTCTTGTTTTGGGATTGGAATGACCTCCCTTGTATGCTCTTATTTTGGGATTCAGATTCCCTCTCACGTGGCCTATTATTTGGGCTTGGGATTCCCTCTTGTATACCAATAAACGACATGAATCATTTATCATTACCAAATACCTTGGAGGGAGATATAGGTCATACAAGTCACATAATGGAATCAAACATACTTTCATCACAGGATAAAAAAACATTCATCATATCATGAAACATGAACATATATGAGTTTAATAAATATCTAATAATAAATTGGGAAATGAAATGGGTATCATTAATATTTCATCACATCAGAACCTATGGAAAATAGATTCGTTTCCTAATCATTTCATTAAATCATAACTCATGAAAAGAAGTGGGTTTTAGAAGAACATAACCCATGGAAGAGAAACGGGTGTCATAAAAATCATACCATCAAAGAATAAACCATTAAATAATGGATATGAATAAAACCTTTGAATAATTTCCCTAGAAATGCATGACTGGTAAAAAATAATGTCTTCATAATTGGGAAATAATTTGGAATAATCTTTTAAAAATATTTCAGGATAAAATTATCCTTTCTTAATTGAAAGAAATGATTTTTAAAACATAAAACCATTTGAAACCATTTTCATAAAAAATAAACTTTCTTACATATAAAAGAAGAGTTGTAAATATTTTAAAACCCTTTATTTGAAAAATTATAAAAAAATATTGAAAATTTTTAGTGAAAATTTTAAACATAAATCATTATGTAAAACCATTTTAGAAAACATGGTTATGAAAGATCACACATCTATTATCTAAGAGAGAGGTAAGGTCAAAAATTTCTTAATTTTATTTATTAACTACCATATGTACCAAAGAGGGGAAAAAAGTACCAATACATGATGATTTTATGATTAAACATAAGATAATAAAATTATGATTATTATTGAAATATGGATAATAATATTTCATCAATGGAATCATAATAATAAACTTGATCGGTGAATGATGAGATTGTTTTAATAAACTCTTACCACTTGGTAACATTTAACTACAATCCAAATGTAAGATAAAGAAATTAAATTAAACTTAAAATCATTAAAATAAGGATATTTATGATATAACATGTAAAATTTCATCATATTCACCCCATAGAAAAATATACGATCATGACATGACATGTGTCTCAAAGAAAGAAACTAGAGGCAAAATTATGTTACCAATTTGGTAACTTTTTAACTATAAACCCAATGAAAGGGTGATTATAAATGGATATGTAAATATGGATAAATTTTAGTGTAAATATAATACAATACATTCCTGTCCAATATATACACCACACAAAATAAATAGGTGGTGAACATGGAATATATCTCATAGATATAAAAAGTGATATTAGAAAATGCTTACTTTAAATATTGAATTTATTTTTACATGATAAAAAATATTTTATAATAAATATAATATTATTATAAATATAAACCATTACCATATTAATATATATCATTCCATATATGATTCAATTATTACATTACATTATCCATTTGTTAACAATCCTATTAATGAAATGTTTTAGGTAATAACTACTTTCTTTATCGTATGTGTTTTGAATTTATATTATTGATACACTTACTTGGATCATGATTTAGTTATTTATATAATGTAAAAAAATATTTATATTTCATATATATTCATTATATAAATATTTATAATAATTGAAAAAATATTGCTATATGAAATGGAATACACTATTCCTGGAGACGGTAGGCCGTACATATGAATGAACGATGTCTCTGATTTTTTATTATATTGAATGAAATGTAAATGAAACATATATATATATATATCATTAATTTTTTATTATTATGTCATTTATATCATATAATTAAAATAAACCCATCCTTAATACATTCATGCAAAGTATGAACGAATCACATCGCTTTGAGGAGGCGGTAGCCACACATCCACAAATGAAGCTATGCTATTTAAAAAAAATTGAAAGCATTAAGTTTTGTGTTATATAAAAATTAAACAATTAGAAATTAATAATTAAAATAATAAATATATTAAAAATATATTTTCCATCACAATTACCAACAATGAGAGGCAGTAAAGGGAAAAATGAACAACATTATTTCATGAGGAATTAGTTCTCTATACACAAGAATGATATGTTCCACGCCCAATAGATGGAAGTGTGTGTATGTTTAGAAGAAAAAATTATAGTAAAAACATATAAATATATATAGGTAACTATGGTTATTGTATAATTATGTAATAATAATATTTTAGTGCATGGATAATGAAAATAAAACAAAATAGCCTGAGGAAGGATGTTACCTCTTCTTTGGGTAACTCTATCTGGTTATCAAAAAAGATATTCCATGGTTCTATAGTATTTTAAGTTTAAGTAATAGATATTAATATCTTATTTTAGTATATTTTTGGGCTAGAAAATTGGAATGAGAGTTATTAATAAGTTAGAGGTTTGACTTACTTTTTATAGTGATGGAGGAGTGGAATTCTTGTAATGTTTTGAATAGGGAATGACAACCATGTTTATTCCTTGAATAGAAGCTCCAGTAACAGTAAAAATTATATACAAGTGAGTATAAGGTAGAAATATTATTATAAAATGTATTTTGTAATTGTTTTTCTGTCATTTTGGGCCCTATGTGTAAGGCTTCGTCCTTTATTATACCAGTTCATATTTTATTTTCCTTAATTAATTTTAATCACAATGAATAATATTTTTGGAAAACAGTTTAGTTAAACATATTAGAGATTCTAAATTGTTGTGATTCTAAGTATTTAATGCATTTTTCTAATTTTAAATCATGAATGTGGTAAAAAATAATTTAAAATTAATCTTACGGATTAGATGACAATGTAAGGTTTTAATTTAAAACTGTTTAAAAGTTTGAAATATTTTGAAATTTGATTTCATTGTGAAATTGGTTAAAATTACAAAAATAGTATTTAGTTATTTATTATTTATGAAATTAAACATTAGATCCGAATTAAAACATAATTTTACTATATAAATAAATTATATGAAAAATCATTTTTGATTTAAAATTCAATGCTTTTTTCACTATTCATATAAAATGAAACATCTCAGAAAAATAATTTTTTTATTGAAAGTAAATTTTGATATTGTTACTTAAAAAATTATCTTTATTTTTTAAAATAATAATTATAAATTTTCTAAAAATTATATTTAAAATAGTTTCCCTGTTAAAATCCAATAAAATTACATTTTAGAAAAATAATTTTTTATTCATAAATTTAGATTTATTATTTTAGTAAACCTATAAAATCTATTTTATGATTATCAAAAATAATTATTGAATATAAATTATATATAATTTTTATTGAAAAAATAATAAAAATTGGTTTGTTTATTTTATGGAGATAAAAAAATTTGAACATAGAAAATTAGTTTTCATATAAAATTATTTATTTATTTTCAAATAGTTCATTAATTCACTTACATTAATTTATAACCAAAATTTTCATTTCATATATATGTTTAAATAATTTTTCTTCAATTAAATTAATCTTATATTTTTGTTCAATTCAAATGACTAAGTGATAGCTGTAATAAAATTTTATGTTTAATATCAATACTATATTGTAGTTCGATAAAAGTCGACCATGTGTGTTATGAAATTTATTGAAAGAATTCATCATTTCATGTAACCGAATCAAAATATAGTATTATTTTTAATAAAAAAACTAATCTAAGTGTTTTGTGTAGCATATGATTAACATTGTGTGGCATATAATGAAATATAAACATAGTGATTTTATATGAAAAGGCTATATTTAGTTATTCATGACATAAAAAAATATTGAATTAAATAAAATTATAATAATTTAAAAAATATAAGCTATTATAATATCTAGGATTATTGTGAAATAAGAAGAATATAAATCTATATGATGATGTGTATTGGTTATCATGAGTATGGGAAAAGACATTCACATCCATAGTATGATAATTGAAGGTACGATGATCCTTGGACCCCAATAGCCCTAACTATATAGGGATCACCCATAGTGTGTCCTCCCATTTTAATCCCATTGATAAGGAACTATATAATAATTATCCTTTGTAATTTCATTTCCATGTATAAAATAATTAAAATCCAGTTAACTTAACATTCATATTATTGGTTTCACTCGAATAAAGCTATTTAATAATAAATATATTATGTTGTTTGATATATTTGTCCCATTTTTATCTTTACTATTATGATATCTAAATAAGACACATATTTTATCAAATAATGACTACTAATAATTCTCTTTCTTGATAATATAACATTCTTTAGAAAATGGTTTTCGAAATTAAATAAGAATATATTTTTTTATGCATTATAATGTTAAATGGGTTGGAAGGAAATGGGAAAAACTAATTTTATATCTTTATAATGTAAAAATATCATGAAATAGTCATCAATTTAATTGAAAGGAATAGGTAATGGTTTCACTTTTTGTCATCCCTAGTGGGATCATTTATACTCATGCCAATATACGCATTTTAATGTATCTGTTTCCATGTTTTGTTTATAGGCCAAACTAGAGATTATTGATTCATCTAATGTTAGATTTTATTTTATTTCATTAAGAATGATTTTTAAATTAGATGATTTTGGTTTGAAATGATTTAATTTTCCTACAATTATCAGAACACTTCCACTTAATTTATTTTCCTTCCATAATTATGAATTTATTTATTTATATGGAGTGAGGGTAGCTATAGTAGTTGGTGGGAAAAGAAAATACCTTTTGTGGACATCATTTACTTATAGTAGTGAAAGACTAGGTTGGTGAGGGAGGTTTTTAGTTCTCAGTACTATTAAATAAATTCATATATTGTTATTAGGTTTTTTATATAAAATTTCATCGAAGTGTTTGACTGATGTTTAAATGGGTCATGGTATAATTTTATTAAATTTCCAAACATTATTTTCAATTATTATATATTTAGAAATACTATTCCCATGTGGTTCTTCCATGATTCCTAAAAACATATTCTAGTCCATGGGGGTCAAGAACACCATCCAGGTATTGTCTCTTGCAGACATTAGTAACCAATGTAAGGAGAAATTTGGTTGGTTTGTAAACAAAATGGCATCATAGCTACTAAGTTATTTCCTATATTGAAACTTTGGTTGTCTCATGATAAGTTCCTATGTTATTTGGGGTTTCATGGTTGGATTGTAAGAACCTGGTTTTTGCTGCGAAGGACTTTGGAATATTATTGATATTATTCCAGAATAGCGCCTTCAGAAGGCGTGCGATTCCGAGCCCCGAAGTGGCCAGAATTAAATTTTCAGCACGTTCACACTGGAAACGCAAAATAAATGGGATAAATCCTAAACGGTGATTTGGATCAGAGATCCGAGTGTACTGATGGGTCCGGAATGGGGGTTTTACCCTAGGAACGACATAAAACTTGTCGGCGTAGGACGTTTGGACCTCTCGCCCACTTTCGGAATGTTAGACGGATAATTAAATTAATTAATTAAATTTCTTAAAGGTGAAACTCTAGTATCTCTTAAACGGTGGCTTAGATTGGAAAACTGAGGGCACCGTTGAGTTCAGAGTATACCGTTTACCCTAGGAGGGGTATATGTTTCGCGGGCACAGGCTGTCTGTGAAAAATGGCCCCGAGGGCGTTTTCGTAATTTGGCGGCCTTGAGCGTTGAGGTTAATAACTTTCAAATGGAATATTTGAATCAAATTCTGAGACCGCCGTTGTGCTTAGGAGGTGGTTTTTACCCTAGGCGAGGCTTAACCTCGACCTCGACGAGAGTTTCAGATACGGGAAAATTTTGAGGTTTTAAATTAATTAAGAATTTAATTAATTATTTTTCTTTAAATAAGACCTCACCCCACCCTTCTCCCTTGCTCACCCTCTGGAAAAAGGCAGCAACAATAAGATAGTTCTCCATCTCCTCTCTTCTCCAAGGTGGTGCACGACCGGCGGATCGTCGCGAAGCGACGGGCTCAGTCCAACGAGGTAGGATCTTGTTCGTTTTATTTTCCCACACCCTTTCACCCAATGTTTTGATTCTCTAAATGCTGATTTAATTTCGAGCAAATCCGATACCCTAGTAGTTCGTATTTTTTTTTCTGTCACATTTTACAGATTCGAAATACAATTTACGAGCGAACCACAATCGATCGTCGAAGATCGGGTGTTGAAGGGGGTTTCCGACGGTTTTGGGGAGGCCCGGCTCGGCGGAGGTGGCGGCGCGGCTCGGTCGAGGCGCTTCGGGCGGGTGTCGGCCGGTGGGAGCGAGCGGAAGGGGAAAACCCATGGGGGTGCACGGCGGCGACAGGTGTTGAGGCCGGGGGTCTCCAGTGGGCGCTGGCGAGACGCGACACGCGGGTGACGAGGCGGCCGGCCTTCCTGGCCGGGTTGACGCGGCGACAACAGGGAGGGGGGGGGGCTCGGGATCCCGCGGCAGGCAAGACGCGCTCTCGGAGGGTTTTTGTGGGAGAAAGGAAAGCCGGACCGGCTTGCTTCCGGTCCGGGCGTGGAAGGCCGGCCCGCGACCGCGAGCCAGTTCAGGAGAGTGGGCCTGCCAAACCGGGATGGCCCACTAAAGTTTGTTTTTCTAAAATTTTTAAATGGATGTAAAAGTCAGCCCGGGTGTCGGATTCACGCGTCGTCAATGGAGACAAGTTCCTTAGGACGAAGATAATATTTTGAGATTGTTTTATGAAATTTAAATTCCCAAAATGAGGGGTCTCAGAGGCGCGACGCGTCTTTAAGTGAATTGATGTCTATCCGGGGGTTCGTGTTTTGAGCGGCACGAACGCATCCGACGTCCGTTTTGTGCGCCGTCAGCGGAGTTGGGACCCTGGCACCGAGGAGAAGCTTTCCAGGGTGGTTTTGGCCATTAATGTCGGAGTTGAGGTGAGGGCCCCATGGCCCGTCTTTTGAGCTGCGAGTAGCGTTTAGCGACTTTCTCATCGGGTGTCCATTCGGGGCGTGCGAGCAGTCAATTCTGAATGTTTTTCTGAGGGGATTTCAATGGTGTAATCTGTCCGCTCTATTTCGGCACGATGGTGCGAGGCCCACGAGGGCTGTTTTGACGTCGACGGTGATTTTCCATCTCTATTACCGGGCGACCATTTTGGACAAGTGAATAGTCCATTTCGTGTACTTTTTTGAGAGGATCACAACAGTACAATCTGTTCATTGTGTTTCGGGACCGGGTTGCGGGTCCCATGAAGCACCGCTCGTGTGCAGTGCGTCGGAAGACATCTTTTTCTCCAGATATCCGTTGCGCTCAAGTGAGTAGTCTTTTTGACGTGTTTTCCCGAGGGGATCGCAATAGTGCGGTGCACGCGACTGTTTTCGGGGCCAAGGCCTGGGATCACGGGACGTCGTTCGGGCGTGAGGCGGTGTTGGTGACTTTTCCATCGTGTATCTGTCTGAGGCGAGTAAGTAGTCTAACTCACGTGTTTTTCCGCGAGGATTACAATGGTGTAATCTGTTCAGGTGATCGGAGCCCCATACACGATCTTATTAAATGAGAAAGCAAGGCGCTCCGGTGGTGGTTCGTCCTACTGTGTTTGTAGCGGACCCTTGGCATGTGATCGTGTGCACTCCCGTGTGAGTGATGTAGATGTTTAAAGATATGTGGTTGGATGTGCCTCAGTTGTTAAGGTGGCAGGTTGGAGTTGTTACATTACGTCATCATGTTGACGTTGGGTGTCGTGCGCATGATAGCCTTTTGGGTGGAATATGGTATACTCTGGGAGTATACGGGAACGCATGGAGGTACATGTGGTTGTTTTTACCTGAGAACGTTTGTGTGTTCGGTCGGGGTTGACTTCAGGACACACGTCGTGTGGGTCCTATGTGCATGCCGTGTTCTTCTTTATGTACTTTTGACCTCTCATTACGTAGAGGGTTCCTCGGTTCTCTACTTTTGACCAGCAGGGTTGAGTCTTCCCCTGGCTCTGTGCTCATTTGTTTGACCATCAGGGTTGAGTTTTCCCCTGGTCCTCTTCTCGATGGTTTTGACCAGTAGGGTTGAGTTTTCCCCTGGTCCTGTTCTCATTTGGCCGACAGAGATGGTTTGTTCCTCTATTTATTTAGTTGTGAGGGGTTTCAGTACCATGCCCCTTCCACCAGACCGCGACACCGTTTACTACTATAGGTGTTCGTACAACGTGGGTGTTCTCCCAATTTCTAGGATGAGTTGTCTCGGCCCACTTCAACAGTGACTCAATGGATTAGAGCGTGATCACCTTGTGAGGCCTGGGGATATTCTCTCGTCACTCCGTGTTCCCTGGTAGAGTTCTTGTGGATTCGGTGTGACAAACACTTTGTGCGGGAACCGATACTCTACCTAGGAGGTTGTTTCCAGCAGGGCTAAGGTTATTTCCAACAGGTCTGAGGTTGTATCCAGCAGAGCTGAGGTTGTTTCGATCAGGGCTCGCCAGTTGTACCATCCAGCAGGGATGGCCAGTACATTGGTGTTCACCGAGCAGTACCATCCAATAGGGATGGCCAGAGCAGTTCCGTGTTTACCTCCAGTGGGGCTGGGCAGTGGTCCCCGATGCCGGGCTTACCTCCAGCTGGGTGGGGTAGTGGTTCCCGATTTTGGGCTTACCTCCAGCTGGGCTGAGCAGTGGTCCCCAATGCCGGGCTTACCTCCAGCTGGGCTGGGCAGTGGTCCCCGATGCCGGGCTTACCTCTCGCTGGGCTAGGCAGTGGTCCCGTCGCCGACTTTATCTGGGTCACCCTCCAGTGGATTACCCTATTACGGTACTGGGAAGTGTAGAACCCGTCGACCCTTTCTGGGTCTCCCTATAGTGGGAACCTATTGAATTCCAGGGACCCTCTAGTGGGGCTGGGCAGGGGGTCGCCTGTCGAATTTGAGCAGACCTCTTGACTACGGGACAGTGGCGAGTTGTGGTTTGACGTTCCCTCAGAACTCTCAAGTACGAGGAGATTTCCCCCCACTGAGATGAATTCTTATGACGCGACCTAAAACTGTGTGGGCAAGTCAGTGCCTCCCAAATCAGATAGTGTCGATGTGCGGTGGTTTGAGCCCCTTGACTTGTAGTTTGGGGCAGATGTGCGGGATGCTGGGCATCGATGGGGTTTACTTCTGGGACTATTGGCTACACTTTTCTTGGTATGAGCTACGGGACGGAGATACCCTAACGACCTTGTTCAAGTTTCTTGACAGAGCATATCTATATTTATATACCTTGTTCTGGTATCCACTTCTTGGGCTTGGTTACTCTCCCTCCAGGAAAGTCGAAGACACGCGAGGTATGCCACAAGCTTTCCGTGTCTAGCTTCTCATGGTTGGACAACTCTACTCTCTTGCTATGGGCATCTAAAACTCAACGGGATGTTCATCTTGTCACCGTTTCCAGCTCCTTGTGTCTAGACGAGTCTACCTTCTTTCCTCTTGTTGGGTTGAGCTGGAATTTTTACTGTACTCTTTACTACACTCTCAGTTGTACTCCTTTAC
Source organism: Viscum album (assembly GCA_963277665.1). Taxonomy (NCBI): domain Eukaryota; kingdom Viridiplantae; phylum Streptophyta; class Magnoliopsida; order Santalales; family Viscaceae; genus Viscum; species Viscum album. The sequence goes on along the minus strand of OY728157.1, from coordinate 33,841,377 downwards.
TTTTATTGTTCGCTCTACTGTTCACCATTCGGTACCTCCTTTGTTGCTCCCTCGAGCCTTCGGGGTATCCTACTAAGTATTTTTATACTCACCCCTACTTGGGCTTTGCCCGCACTTGGTGTGCCCTTGCAGACGACAGACATGTTGGTTGTGACTTTAGTGGAGCTTTGGAGTTAGAGATCATGGACCGCTTGCGGTGGTCAGAGATGTGTTCCAGGTGGGGGACCCTTCCATCTGTTTACTTTTTTTTCACCTGTTGCCGGGTTGTGGAGCTTTTCTGGTTGGGCGCGTGTTTTCCCCTTTTCTTTTCAGTTTACTTTTAGCACTTTCTTGGTACTTGTAGAGGTCGATGCACTTTGTGGTTTATTTATAGAAGTTGTCCTTTTCATTACTTGTATTTTCTCATTTTCTTTGAACTTTTGCATTGAGTGTGATATGTTTGTGTGTACAGGAACTTAGGCAAAGGCCTCCCCGAGTTATTGTGCCTTCGGCGCTGGTCGCCAGCCCCAGGCCTATGGAGGAGGGCTTGGGGTAGTTCCAGCTCGAGCCCGGGTAGGGTCAGGTCGTGAGAAAGTGGTTTAAGAGGTGGTTCATTCATTAAGACGTTGTTCGGGAATCCCTAAAGTAAATGGAATTGGTTGGGATTTAGGGAAACAATGTTAACGTGTCTCGAGAGCGGCTCTCAAGTGAGGGAGTCTCGTGATGGTGCGGCGGCCGACGTATCCATTCACCAGGACCTTGATAACCCGCTTGTCGACTCGGCATGCTGATACACATTTTACAGGGAAATTTGGTTTGTGCATCACATAGGATTGAGTCTTTGAATGTCCTTCTTGAGTCAGCTCCCCATCGTTGTTGTTATTGGTAAATACACATATGCTCATCTGACTGCGACACTCCTTGATAACATTCAGGATGTCTCCGCAAAGACAGCCATCCAGAATACCAGATTTGGTTTGTGACGACGACCCTGTGAGCTACGAGGCCACAGTCCAGGACCCATCATGCGAGCCCCTTTTTCGGGTGGGCCGGTAGCAACACCCCCACCTGTTGAGCAACAGACAGCTTCAACAGAGCAGACGGGGCTTGAGCGCAAGTTGAGCGCGCTCCGTGAGTTCCAGCGGCAGAGACCGCTGAGGTTCAGTGGTGAGCTAGACCCTCAGGTAGCAGAGGTTTGGCTCGAGATAGTGGTTAGCCTTTTCAGGCTTTTGAAAACTCCGAAAGATCAGAGAGTGGCTTTGGAAACCAACCTTTTTCGTGGAGCAGCTTGGCGTTGGTGGAGTCTGGTGACTCAGTTTCTTGACGAGTCGTTGCTTTCGTGGGGAGAATTTTAGTTGTTGTTTCAGGAGGAGTTTTTCCCCTCCTTCTTGTGCTCTGTTTAGATTCAGAATCTCCTTCAGTTTCATTAGGGAGGGATTATGGTATCCGAGTACGCAGATAGTTTTGCAGACCGTGCATGCTTTTACCCAGACATTGTCCATGACGACAACACCCAAGCGCAGAAGTTTGAGCAGGGTCTCCGCCGAGAGATTCATGCTGTTATAGTTCCCTTGGGAATTTCCACATCTTCTGGAGTGCTAGTGTAGGTGCTGGTGATAGAAAGATTCTTTTCACGTTCTATATTTGGTGGTGGCAGCAGGCACGTTGGAGCCGAGACGTCAGCCGCAGCTAGCGGGCATCGACAAGCACAACCTCGACGTAGGTGGATTTCTGACAACCGGACTCATGGGCGTAGTCATACACCATAGTGGCGCCGGAGGGCACCAGTGCAGCCTAGAGAGAGTCGGTGCTATGCTTGCGATGGGCGAGGTTACCTGCACGAGACTGCCTAACCAGGCATGCAGAGAGCTTCGGGCAGGCAGCAGGTGCACCACCATGATGGAGGCAGCGTCATGATCGGGGTAGTACCCAGAGGGGTGGTGCTAGCTGAGGAGCAGGAGGAACTGGTAGTGGAGGCCGAATTTACGAGTTCTTATCATCACCACTAGGTGGTCCACGACAGGCTCCAGGAGCTGACAGTTAGGACCGCGGACAAAAACAAGCTTTGGATGTCTACGATCCTGCAGAGCATGGGGAGATAAGAGGTACTCTCTACAGCTCTTCTACTTTCTACGGTAGAATTAATAGAATCTACGTGTGAAATTATTTCCTCCCTGCTCCTTGTTTCAGGTGTCACCAGGGTGACGTAGGGCGTCGGGTGTAACCCTGTGTTGGTAAGGTAAAAGGCGTGGGACCTTTTTCTCTAGTCGATGGTGTCGACTCCTTCTCCTTTCGAGTGTGTAAGAGAGCCTTGGTTGTGAGACATCGACTGTGGAACCTTGCGTGACCAGATATCCTTGGGTGTTTCACCATATAGATATTTTGAAGGAGGGAATCACCGGGCCTTGTTCCAAGTGGGGGCGGTGATTCTAGTCGCAGCGTGTGACGTAGAGGTTCGATCGGGGAGGTGAGCTACACCTGAGATCCTTCGGGTAGTTTGAGACCGTGAGAAGGGATGGCGAGGTTCCCTACCGCCTTGCCTTAACCCCAAAGTCTGGAGTGGGTGCACGATGTCTCCTGCATGGCTTACCTGAGGGGATGCGTGCATGCCCCTATGCACGTCATCGGCGAGGCCAGACCTCACGTGAACAGATCAAATCCTTTGGTCCGTGTGCGGTGGTGTAGAACTATGTGAGGGTTCTTCTGGGTATGGGAAATCCAAGTGTGGGATTAGTAACCTATGTTTCTCCATAGTTTTGCTTTTCGGGGATGAAAAGCTTGAAGGAGGGAATGATGTAAGAAACCCGTTTTTGCTGCGAAGGACATTGGAATATTTTTTATACTATTCCAAAGCAGCGCCTTCAGATGGCGTGCGATTCCGAGCCTCGGAGTGGCCGAAATTAAATTTTCAGTGCATTCACACTGGAAACGCCTAATAAATGGGATAACTCCTAAAAGGTGATCCGGATCAGAGATCCGAGTGTACGGATGGGTCTGGAATGAGGTGTTTACCCTTGTAACGACATAAAACTCGTCGGCGCAGGACGTTTGGACCCCTCACCCGCTTTCAGAATGTTAGACGAATAAGTAAATTAATTAATTAATTTTGTTAATGGTGAAATGATAGTATCTCTTAAACCGTGGCTCGTATTGGAAAACAAAGGGCACCATTGAGTTCAGAGCGTACCATTTAACCTAGGAGGGGTATAAGTTTCGCGGGCGAGGGCCGTCTGTGAAAAATGGCCCCGGGGGCATTTTCGTAATTTGGCGGCCTCAGGCGTTGAGGTTAATAACATTAAAACAAAAGATTGGAATCAAATTCTGAGACCTCTGTTGTGCTCCGGAGGTGGTTTTTACCCTAGGGGAGGCTAAACCTCGACCCCGCTGAGAGTTTCGGATTCGGGAAAATTTTGAGGTTTTAAATTAATTAAGTATTTAATTAATTAAATTTATTTAAATAAGCCCTGACCCCACCCTTCTCCCTTGATCACCCTATGGAGGAAGGTAGAAATTGAAGGAGAGTTCTCCATCTCCTCTCTTCTCTAAGGTGGTGCACGACCGGCGGATCGTCGCGAAGCGACTGGCTCAGTCCCACGAGGTAGGATCTTGTTCGTTTTGTTTTCCCGCACCCTTTCGCCCAAAGTTTTGATTGTATAAATGCTGATTTAATTTCAAGAAAATACAAAAACCTAGTATTTTGTATTCCTAGCTTTCCATCGCATTTTATGGATTCGAAATCCGAGTTACGAGAGAACCACAATCGATCATCGAAGATCAGGTGGTGAAGGGGGTTTCCGGCGGTTTTGGGGGGCCTGGCTCGGCGGAGGCGACGACGTGGCTTGGTCGAGGCACTTCGGGTGGGTGTTGGGCAGTGGGATCGAGCAGCAGAGGAACACCCGTGGGGGTGCACGGGGGCGGCAGGTGTTGAGGCCAGGGGTCTCCAGCGGGCACCAGCGAGACGCGGCACGCAGGCGATGAGGCGGCTGGCCCTCCTGGCCGGGTTGACGCGGCGACGACAGGGGGGGGGGGGCTCGGGATTTCGCGGCAGGCAAGACCCGCTCTTGGTGGGTCTTTGTGGGAGAAAGGCAAGCCGGACCAGCCTGCCTCCGATCCGGGTTTGGAAGTCCGGCCCGCGACCGCGGCCCGGTTGAGGAGAGTGGGCCGGCCGAACCGGCCTGGCCCACTAAAGTTCGTTTTTTTAAATTTTTAAACCGCTATAAAAGTCAGCCCGGGTGTCAGATTCACGCGCTGTCAGTGGTGACGTGTTCCTTGGGACAAAGATAATATTTTGAGATGGTTTTGGTAATTTTTAATTCCCTAAATGAGGGCCTTAGGGGCGCGACGCGTCTTTAAGTGAATTGACGTTTTTTCCAGGGGTTCGTGTTTTGAGCGGCGCGGACGCATCCAACATCCGTTTTGAGCGCCGTCAGTGGCATTGGGACCCTGGTGCCAGGGGGAATCTTTCCAGGGTGGTTTAGAGCATTGAAGCCAGAGTTGAGGTATGGGCCCCACAACCCGTCTTTTGAGCTGAGAGCAGCGTTTAGCGACTTTCTCATCGGGCGTCCGTTCGGGGCGTTCAAGCAGTCGATTCAGGATGTTTTTACGAGGGGATTGCAATGGTGCAATCCACCCTGTCTATTTCGGCACGATGGTGCGGGGACCATGAGGGCCGTTTGCGCATCGACGGTGATTTTCCATCTCTATCACCGGGCGACCGTTTTGGAAAAGTGAATAGTCCATTTGACGTACTTTTTTGAGAGGATCGCAACAGTGTGATACGTTCATTGTGTTTCGGGACCGGGTTGTGGGTCCCATGAAGCACCGCTCATGTGAGGTGCGTTGGAATACATCTTTTTCTCCGGGTATCTGTTGCGATCAAGTGAGTAGTCTTTTTGACGTGTTTTTTCGAGGGGATCGAAATGGTGCGGTGCGCCCGACTGTTTTTGGGGCCAAGGCTCGAGATCACGGGACTCCCTTCGGGTATGAGGCGGTGTTGGTGAATTTTCTATCGGGTATCCATTTGAGGCGAGTAAGTAGTCTAACTCGCATGTTTTTTTTTGCGAGGATTCAAATGGTGTAATATGTCCAGGCGATCGGAGTCCTATAAGAGATCTTATTAAATGTGGAAGCAAGGTGCTCTGGTGGTGGTTCGTCCTACTGTGTTTGTAGCAGACCCTTGGCATGTGATCACGTGCACTCTCGTGTGAGTGATGTAGATGTTTAAAGAGATGTGGTTGGATGTGCCTCAGTCGTTGAGGTGGCAGGATGGAGTTGTTACATTACGTCGTCGCGTTGACGTTGGGTGTCATGCGCACGATAGCCTTTGGGCTGGAACATGGAATACTCTGGGAGTATACGAGAACGCTTGAAGGTACATGTTGTTGTTTGTACCTGAGAACGTTTGTGCGTTCGACCAGGGTTGACTTGGGGCCACACGTCGTGTGGGACCCATGTGCGTGCCGTGTTCTGCTTTACGTACTTTTGACCTCTTGTGACGTAGTGGGTTCCTCGGTTCTCGACTTTTGACCAGTAGGGTTGAGTCTTCATCTAGCTCTGTGCTTGTTTGTTTGATCCACAGGGTTGAGTATTCCCCTGGTCCTCTTCTCGATGGTTTTGACTAGTAGGGTTGAGTTTTCCCCTGGTCATGTTCTCGTTTGGCTGACAGAGATGGTTTGTTCTTCTGTTTCTTCAGCTGTGAGGGGTTTTAACACCGTGCCCCTTCCACCGGACTGCAGCACCGTTTACGACTATGGGTGTTCGTACAACATGGGTGTTCTCCCACTTTTTGGGATGAGTTGTCTCTGTTCGCTTCGACAGTGACTCATCTGATTGGAGCGTGATTTCCTTGTGAGGCCTGGGGAGATTCTCCCATCACTCTGTGTTCCCTGGTAGAGTTCTTGTGGATTCGGTGTGAGCAACACTTTGCGCGGGCACCGATCCTCTACCCATGAGGTTGTTTCCAGTAGGGCTGAGGTTGTTTCCAGCAGGGCTAGGGTTGTTTCCATCAGATCTGAGGTTGTTTCGAGCAGGGCTCATCAGTTGTACCATCCAGCAGGGATGGCCAGTACAGCGGTGTTCACCGAGCAGTACCATCTAGAAGGGATGGCCAGAGCAGTTCCGAGTTTACCTCTAGTGGGCCTGGGCAGTGGTCCCCGATGCCGAGCTTACCTCCAACGGGGCTGGGCAGTGGTCCCAGATACCGGGCTTACCTCCAGTTGGGCTGGGCAGTGGTCCTCGATGCCGGGATTACCTCCAGCTGGGCTGGGCACTGGTCCCCGATGCCGGGCTTACCTCTAGCTGTGCTGGGCAGTGGTCATGTCGCCGACTTTAGCCGGGCCACCCTCCAGTGGATTACCTTGTTACGGGACTGGGCAGTGTGGCACCCGTCGACTCTTTGCGGGTCTCCCTATAGTGGGAACCTGTTGAATTCCAGGGACCCTTCAGCGGGGCTGGGCAAGGGGTCGCCTGTCAACTTTGAGAAGACCTCTTAACTGCGGGGCATTGAAGAGTTGTGGTTTGACGTTCCCTCAAAACTCTCATGTAAGAGGATATTTTCCCCCACTGAGACGTGTCCTTGTGACATGACCTAAAACCATGTGGGCGAGTCAGTGCCGCCCAAATCGGATAGTGTCGAGGTGCGATGGTTTGAGCCCCTTGACTTGTAGTTCGGGGAAGATGTGCGGGATGCTGGGCATCGATGGGGTTTACTTATGGGACTGTTGGCTACAATTTTCTTGGGCTGAGCTATGGGACGGAGATCCCCTTACGACCTTGTTCAGGTTTCTTGATAGAGCATATATATATGTATATACCTTGTTCCGGTACCCACTTCTTGCGCTTAGTTACTCTCCCTCTAGGAGAGACGAAGATGCGCGAGGTATGCCACGTGCTTTCCGTGTCTAGCTTCTCATGGTAGGACGAGTCTACTCTCCTGCTATAGGTAGCAAAGACTCGATGGGAAGTTCATCTTCTCACCGTTTCCAGCTCCTTGTGTCTGGACGAGTCTACCTTCCTTCCTCTTATTGGGTTGATCTGGACTCTTTACTGTACTCTTTATTGCACTCTCGGTTGTACTCCTTTACTTTTCATGTTCGCTCTACTGCTCACCCTTCAGTACCTCCTTTGTTGCTCCCTCAATACTTCAGGGTATCCTACTGAGTATTTTTATACTCACCCCTACTTGGGCTTTTCCTGCACTTGGTGTGACCTTGTAGACGACGGACAGGTTGGTCGTGACTTCAGTGGAGCTTAGGAGTTCGAGAGCTTGGACCGCGTGCGGTGGTCGGAGTCGGGTTCCAGGTGGGGGACCCGTCCAGCTATTTACTTTTTGTTCACATGTTGCTGGGTTATGGCACATTTCTTGTTGAGCGCGTGTTTGTCCCTTTTCTTTTCAGTTTACCTTTAGCACTTGCTTTGTACTTTTAGAGGTCGATGCACTTTGTGGTTTATTTATAGCAGTTTCCCTTTTCTTTACTTGTCTTTTCTATTTTACTCTGCACTTTTGCATTGAGTGTGCTGTGTGTGTGTACATGAACTTAGGAAAAGGACTCCCTGAGTTATTTTGCCTTCGGCGCTGGTCGCCAGCCCCTGGCCTATGGAGGCGGGCTTGGGGTAGTTGCGGCTCGAGCCCAGGTAGGGTCGGGTCATGACATGGATGGAGTGAGTATTTGTTTTTATAAAGTGGGATGTATGTTAGAAATAGGTTCCTTATCACCTCATACCATGGAGATTCTTGAGTCTCCTATGATTTTTGAGATTTAAATTTTGAGTTATAAATTTCTTTTGGTTATTGTTTATAATTTATTGATCCTTGGTGAAATGATTGAGTTTTTTGGGGTTACATTAAATTTTGGGATGGAAATGGAAGATTATTTGGTGGCATAATGATGGATTTCTTGAATAATAAAAATTTTAAATTAAAAAAATTCTCAATCATATGATATCTTATTAATAATTGTGTGGATTTCATGTAGTCCCACAAACCATATTGGTTAGTTAAGAATTATTCCATATCCGATTTTATTTTGATATTTTTTATACTCTTTAAAATTTACAAGGGATATGAGATAATAGTAGTGGGACTTGTGATATGTTTACATGTGTCTTGGATTTGATATTTATTTTAAGTTGTGTTCGTTTATATAATTTTATAAAAATTGTCTTTTAAATTTTTTTCTTGTATTTAAAAAAATTTTAAAAAATGAAATTATATTTTCATTAATTTTTTTAAATGATTAGTTTTGTTTGAAAACATGTGTGATGTTTTGAATTTGAAAATCAATTTTAAAATAATTTAATAATTCATGATTTTCTAAAAAAAGTGAATTAAAAAATTATTAGTGTTTTAAAAATTTTTTAGAGAATATTTTAATTTGGTATATTTGGGAATGTTTTTTATAAAATGAGATATATTAAATGGAAATCTGGGAAAAATGTTTTGATTTCATTTAAACATAATGAATGGGTTTATAATTTTATATTACATTTTGAAATGTTTTAAAAGGTTGATGATATTGAAATCTATAATGAAATAGAAGATTTTAATAATCATTGATTTTGTTACATTTTACAAGAATATAAAAGAATAATGTTTTATGGATGAAAAATTGGGGATATAAAATTGTTTGAAAATAGAATATTTGTTTTTGTTTTAAAATGAATGTTTCATGTTTTTAAAATTTAATTTTTTAGAAAACTGATAATTATGATATGGGTTTTTGGAAATAAAATAAACTTGTTCCTTGTCATGTTCCATGAATTATTGATCGTATTATTTGAAAATTTTCCTTGTTCGATGAGACTTTATGGTTGCGTGTTAGGAACATGAACTAGTTCCATTAAATTTTCTGCCATTTTAATTATAACTCTAAAAACATTTATTTAAAGGATTGATAAGTTTCTTCAAAGGATGAACCATATGGTGATTTACTTTTCGTAAAAGGTATAGTCCCTATAGTTGGTGGCCCTACCTAGACACAGAATAAAGAGGTAAAGTTTCATTCATTTCCACTACTATATTTGTATATACACTCCTATAAATGGATCCTCACTTTTTATGTTGTAGCATAGTTTATTTGAGAGTGCATCATAATTATCTAGTTGGGTTTTGATAAAGCATGTAGAATTTGATCTAGTGGTAATTCATTTATGGTAATATTTTTAGATAGAATTGAAGGTGGTGAAATATTTTGTGGTTTCTTTATCTGGTCTGTCAATTGGATGATTTTATTGAGACCCCACACAATATGTTTGTTGTTTTGAGGTTATTATTCCTTTATGATAATTTTAATTATTATTATTTTTAATTATACCTTGGGGTTGGTATTTCTGGGCTTGTGTATTGGGGGTTTTTTATATGGTTGGAGCATGGAAAAATTTGGGTTGGTGCATGGGTAACTGTAATGGATGGAATTTTTAATATTTATCACATAGAAGTGATTATTTTTTTCATCCATCATGAGATGTTATTCCATGTATCAGGTCATACAATACACATTTGTTTATAATAACCCACGCCTGAGGCCTATATCAGTTCCTATTTTGAGGGTTGTTGGATTTTATTTTTATATAATTTATTTGTGTTTTTTGGATGTTCATTTACAGAGATAATATATATTTTAATGAGTGTGTGTATTATTGACACACCTATTTTGATGAGACTAAATGGTGGGGATAAATTTTTTGGTCTTAGTGTTTATTTGACTTTGTACCCAACATTGATAGTTGAGTTTTTCTTGGATATTTTGGATTATTCATGAATATTTTATCCATTGTTTATGAGGTATCAATCCAGTCGGTGTTTCATGATCATCTTCAATTTTTTAATGTATTCCTAGGGTAAAAATGATTTATAGTGGGGGGAGTCATAAAATTATTTTAGATATTTTATCTAATTAATTAATTTGATATTTCGTATATTGTTTTTTTTGAAGAAATTATGAGAGTTCCAATCCAAATAAATTTAATTGTAATGGTCTTAAATTGATTCATGGTTAGCCAACATGGATTGATGAACTTTTTGGTAACCATGTGACTAGTTTTGTTTCTGAACAATGATATTTAGAATGGAAAATGAAATTTTTTTAAACCATTTAGTAACCTTCTAGTATCTATTAGAATTTATTTTATTAGCCCAATTACCATCATACAATTTTTACATAATTTTGTAAACAACACTCTAATACCATTTGGGATACCAGTTTTTTATTTAATTTGTTTATTTTTTTTTTATCCAATTTTTTTTTCTATTTAAGTATACTTCCATGAATCAAACCTCCATATCCCAACAATTACCCCCTACGTGATCATATCCATTTACTTTGGAATCACTTTTACCCTCTCCTTAATCATGCAACACCATTATAATACCATTAAATATAATAATATATTTATTTTTAAATAAAATCATTATCACAAATAACTTGGGATACATCAAACCATGAGCCTAAATTATAGTATGAAAACATTATATTTTAATATAAATGAAATATAATCCATTTTTTAGTATTTTTATGAAGAAATTATAATTTTATATGATGAATATCAATTTTGATCATATGTTTTTAAAATAAGTCATGTTTTTTTAAAATTCACCATAGAAATATATTTTATGAATAATAAAAATATAGTACTTAAATTATTTTCATTTTATTTATAATAAAAAAATTTAACAGTTAATTTAATATAAATAACCATTAGAATATAAAAATATTTATTTAGAAAATGTTTTATTATCCAGAAATTCTTTTTGGTTTAAAATGGAAAAGGTATATCTATTTAATTAATTAAAATAATCCTTAATAAAAGAATATTTCGATTAAAATTATAGATTATATTTTTAGATATATTAATTTAAATCCATATAATTTTAGTTACTATCTATATAGTTAACTTAATATCATATTGTGCTTCCAAAATTCATTTCGTGAAAACCCAGTTTTTATCATTAATTATGGGTTTATTTTAAATTAAAATTTTCAAATTTTGTGATTTCAATTAGATAAGATTTATTACATGTTTTTAATAAAAATAATTATGATTTTTTAATTATTTGAACCTATTTTTTCCCATTATTGTCAGAATAGACACTAATAATTAATTATGTAGGGTAAGGATAAAACGAGGTTTTGTGCGTTGCATGCGCTTGGGTTACAATTAATTTTCAACACATATATAATTATTATTTGATAAATTGGGGTTAATATTTATAATTAGTGTTTTAAAATGATCTAAAATGTATTATTAAAATTTTATTCTTAATGGATAAATTACATAGGTAAATAAAAAGAAATATGTTACCATGGTGGAAAATGAAGTTGTTAAATTAAGTCAACATAAAGGATAATAAATAATAGGCTTAAAATGTTTTATTTTATTTTTGAAGTGTATACTAACTATATAATCCCTACAATCCATTATTTATCAATTTTTGTGGCACTTGGTGATAGAGTGACTTCTCATTATTTAATAATTTTGTGTATTTAATAAAATATCACTCCTCTTCAAATATAAAAGTGCAGTCACTCCAAAAAATTATTCACACCTATAAATACATTTTTATTACCCAAATATTATAAAATATTTTCTTAATATCTTTATCCAAATTTAGGATCTTATAGTCTTCCATAAATACCAAACAAAGGGTATTTATGACAAGATACAAAAGAATTTTATCTATGAGAAGGTAACATCTGAGAAATGCTCTTTCATTTTATTTATTCTTTTACCTCCTTCAATTAGGTCACAAAATGTTCAATATAATAAAACCAATATCTATTATATACTGATCTATTTTAATTTTAAGGTAATAACATATATCCATCTCCACTTCAATCAAATGATTAATGAAATAATTGATCATGTGTTTGGCGGACTACCACCTCGTGAACCGATTTAACTTGTTTTCCATCAACACATCACATGAATATATAAAAGTATGGATTCATTGAATATATATAAAATAAATGATATTTTTATATGTTTAAAATTATTATATATTATATGAAATATTACTTCCAATTCCATATATAATAGGATAATGTCACTTGTGTGTACGACGGAGTATCACCTGACAAAGTGATGTGTTTTGTTTTTGAATTACCCTTAACATGGAAAGTAATAAAGAAAAAAATTAATTAATAATTATGATATGTATGAAAAGATAATTATTCTTTAAAATTAATATATAACACACTTACTTACTCTTTAACTAATTAATGGAATTATATCTTCGCTCGTACTTACATACAACCTAACATCTCCACAAACTAATGCGATTAATTTTCTATATCCGACTATATAAAATGATTATATAGATATATCTAATAAGAACATATTATATTTATATAATTAATATCATTATGAAGATTATTGATCTATAAACTATACAAAAGAACTAGAAAATTCATGTAAAATCACGCATGATAAGATAAGGAAATTAACAACCAAAATAATAAAAAAATGGATATTATTAAAAAACAAGTAGTAAAATTTTAGAAGGAGATTATATAAGATAATAAAAAAATGAATACATTTCTGTTATAAATTCATAACATTATTAATACTGTTATAAAATAGTTTTAATCATACTAAACCAAATGTTATTATGAGGTAAATGACTTTGTCTTTATATCACTTCATTGAGGAACATTGTAATGTAATGCACATAATTTATTTTTTAAAGTGTATATAATGAACCATTAAAATGAAATATCATATTTCTAGAATAAATCATTCTATTTTATTTTTTGGATTCATTTTATCTCATCTAAAGATATTTTACATTAAATTTTCCAATTCTTAATGAATTTCATAACTCATCTTTTTCTAATTAGGCCATATTAAATTTCATTATCTTTGAAGTTATAAGATTGTGTGGGTAATAATATTTTATTCTATTATGTTTTATTTATACTTGTTTTATGTTTATATAAATGTGATATTAATAATTTACTCATTAATTAATTCTCACTTCTACTTTAGGATTATTGTAATGGATTTCCACTCAATTTCCATTTCATTGAAGCATTTTTTTAATTTTCACCTATTCAATATTATGTCCTATATATACTTCCCATTGGATGTACTTATCAGGAATACCTAATTGATAAATATTTTGTTGAAAATATCTATATTCTCGATGATTCTATGGCCCTCTCTCATTTCATGTATGATTTAGGAAAATTTAACATTATCTTTAGACCAACACATTCTAGTGATCATTTTCCATTGGAAATTACATTTCCATTAGTATAAAAAATTTATTATTCATAGATATTATTATTTATTGAACTATATACCATTTATAAATATTATTTTTATATTGAATTTTATTATTATATTGGGAAATATTGATAACTCTTTCTTCATTACTCAATACATATATATGATTACTCTGAACTTTTTTCATTAATTAAATTGATTATTCGATATATATGGAATGATTCAGTCATCCAGTTATTAGGGGAGTATAGAATTATAAATATCATTGATTAATTGGTGGTATAATGAAGTAAATTGGTTAACTATATTGTAAAATTACTTGTCAGTATAAGTATTATGATTCCAAAGGTCATGAAATATAATAATCAAGCATTTCATTTATTGATAACCAAATTCAAATTATTATACATTATATTTTTATAATGGTATTATCTATAAATGAATTTAATTCTTAGAATATTGATTTTTGTTTTGATTTTTTAGTTATGTAACTTTTTATATTGACTATGAATTATATATTAAAAGTAGTCAAGTTATTCATTAAATGGAATTTTTATTATATTATTTACCATTCCATGTTGATTATTCCTTACCTAATTGTGGTAGTCAAATTATTGATTAAATGGATTGTGTGTTCCACTATTTTACTTTCTATATTAATTATGACATATAGAATTATGATTTATTTTTCTATACATATCCCTTACTAAGATTTTTATATCACCCTTATTTTTTTATTTTCTCCATGAAATGAATATTAATTTATTTAATGGGATGAGGATTTTGAATGCTTTCTATTATTATGGGTTTTATTTTTTTCATTAAAAACGTAAAATTAGTATCTTTTATGTATCTAGTTCACCAGAACTTATAAAATAATTGTTTATTTTGGATTTGACCCATTATATCTATGAAAATTTAATAATGTATAAATCAACTTGAGGATACTAGATTCAAGGTCGTTATAGTTAGTATTTGATTTTTTTAAAAAAATCCATGGGAATAAGATTAAGAGACACATAGATTAGTAAATATTACACTATTATTTAATTTGAGGATAGGTATATAGTATCATCCTAAATATTTGTTTTTGAAGTGATTATGTTGTTATTAAAAGAAATATATCCCTATCTAGATACTAAATGTTGACATAGTTTTGGAATAGTTGTACTTAGGGGTAATAACATTGAAATGATCAGCTTGTGATAGACTCAATAGTCATCTAGTGAATGACAACATTCCTTAATGTGCATCTTGTTTTACATACCTAGAGATATTATTTGGATAATTCACATTTTATTTACTAACCATTGTGAATTATTTAAAAATAATGATATCCGGAATTAACCATTTTTTTGATTACGATATTAATAATGTATAAATTTTTAATATTTGTAAAGTGCTAAAGATATTTAGATATATATATTTATATAAAATAAATAATTTTAAGAGCTAATCCATTATATTCCATTTTTTAGAAATGGGGAGAGGATTGAAGAAGGGTATCCATACTCATGGACAATGTATTGATTTCCCTACTATGAAATCCAATATAACTTGTATTGGATCTAAGTATATATTTGATATATTTGGGTAACTTAATGTGGTTTTGATTAATATAATTTCTTGGATGGAGTTAAATTTTGTTCAATAATGTTATTTTCCTAGGATGGATATCATAATGCCGGAGAAGCCCCCAACATTTACTGGTACTACTAATCCAATGTTAGATAAGAAATGGATTAAGTCCCTTGAGAATATATTTTAGGCACTATGGTGAAATGAAGAGGGGAAGCCTATAATATTTATATGCTATCATATGGGTGATGCTGATAAATGGTGATCCTTTATCTAGAATATTATTTATGAATAATTAATAGAACAAATAGAATATAGATATTTTAAGGAAAAAATATGCAACCAATATTTACTATGTTAGTAATGAACGGAAATGAAGATAAATATCCTTAGATTAAATAAAATGGATGAAGAATTTATTACAGATTATGAGGATTCCTTTTATAAGACTGGAAATGTATTCTACATATTATGTGTGTAATATATAATGCAAGATTTTACATTTTAATAAAGGGATTAATCTAATTCATTAAAGGGTGATATTATCTAAATCGATATCATTGTATGATGAAATAGTTTAATATTCCATGAATGCAAAGAAAGATTTCTCGAAATACTACATGTTTAAGTGAAACCATGAAAATTATAGGTTGAATGAGAACCATTTATAAGTTAATTTGTAAAAGAGTAAAAATATAATGCATCAATTTCTATCTTGTATGAAATAGGGAATAAATTATCCTAAGAAATGATTTTAGGTATTGGGAGTCAGTTAGACCATGAATGTATGGGGAAGAAACACATCAATGATGTATAATTCCACAACTGTAAGGAAATTGGGAATTATTTAAACCAATGTCCTAAGAATCAAGGTAATCTACAATAAAAGACACTAGGTTGATAATGGTAAACTTATGTTGTCACTAGAGCTAAGGTCGACGTAGCTAATAAGGTTGTGGATACTACATTAATCATTTAATTATATTTAGATAACACTTTATTTGATTTTTTATTGTCCCACTCCTTTATATATTTCATGTTTTCCAAGAAAATTAAATATTTACCTTTCCATTTAAGAATGTTTTTCTAAAATAATGTTTTTTTATCCAATGCCCATTATGTAAGGTAAAAAAATATTTTTTTCTGACCTAGTTATCATTCCATTTTATAAATTTTATATATTCCATTGTAATAATTGTCATTAAAAAATTTATAAAAAATTTTATTTTAGTAAGGATGAAATTAAAAATCATGTTGAAGATATAAAATTAATTTTTTATGAGTGTGTAGACATCGTCATCTGATCCATGTCTAGATCCAATCCCAATTAAAATATTTTATGAAATTATTTGTGAAAAAGATTAAATAAAATCTGAAGATGGAGAATATAATGTTTTTAATTGGTAATGTACCTATTTGTACATGAGTGCATTGATGTATTTCTTATAGAATTATATAGGTACACACTAGACCGTGAATTTAATTTCACCATTAATTTAATCGATATTGTAAGATCAATATGAAATACTTTCTATAGGATGAAAGTTATGGAATTAGTGGAGGTAAAGAAACAAGAAGAAGAGTTGTGTGATAAGTGATTTATTAACCATTTTATTTTAATAGAGGGATACCCTTTTCTCATCATAATGATGAATGATGGATCCATGAGGTTGTGTATTTATTATAGGGAAATAAATCCCACTATGATAATGAATAACTATCCTCTGCATTATAATGATTACTTATTCGATCAACTTATTGAAGATTAATATTTTTAAAATATTGAACATTATTCTAGGTATCATCTACCATGAGTAAATAAAGAATACATTCTGAAGAAATAATTCCTTATGAGGTTTGGAAAATAAGAGTTTTCAATAATTCTATTTCGATTGACTAATATACCTTATTTATTTATGAATCTAATTAATATAATATTCAATGAATAACATGATTTTTTGTATTAATTGATGATATATCTTCCTATTATAAGAATTATGAGGACATTGAGAATATCTTTTGGATCATTACTAATTACTTTTAAAGAAAAGTGTTATGTTTGAGGTTTACTAAGTGTTATTTTTATTTTTGATAAGTTTCTATTCTTGTACATATTATATAAAAGGATCGAATTATAGATGATCAAATAAAGAAATTTTTTGTAATTGGATGGCCTAAAGCAATGAATACTACTAAGGTAAGTAACATCATTAGTTAAGATGGGTTTTATCTGTGATTCATCCATAATTTTCCCCAATTGGATAACATATTAACCAATTCTACCCTTAAAGGGATTATGTTCATTTGGACAATGGAATGTGAAGAAATTTTTGATGAATTGAAGATGATATTAGTAAATGATCTGATTTTAACTATACCATCATGAAATAATGGGTTTTTTTGAATATATTGATGCATCGATTAATGAACTTGGTTGTTTCCATATTCAAATTGATAATGTTATTGAATACACATGAATTTAGTTGAAGAATCTTGAATATAACTATACAACCCATGATCTTGTGTTGGAAGAAATAATATTTACTTAAATGATATGTTGACATTATCTCCATTATGAGAGATGTGAGATAAACAAAGATAAATATAGCGTGAAATATATATTTTCATAAAAATAATTCAACTTGAGTTAAAGATGAGGGATTGGGTAACATATATATTTATATTGTTCTATAAACCACCACCGAAATAAGGGAAATAAACTAGTGGATGCATTTTGTATGAACAATTATGGAGTTTTGATCCAAATGATGATTATGATAGATCCCATGTTCATGGATCTAGTAATTATGGATATGTTAATTATTATACGAAGGGGGACATCACTCCCTTTCAAATTATTATAAACCCAGATTCATTAGAAATGGTAAAATTTTATCAATTTGAGGAATTGATTTTTTATAATATATTTAAAGATATAAATAATGGTAAACATTCATAGTTGTTTAACAAAGATGATTTTTTTTGTTTGGAATGAGATTATATTTTATACATATACCTCATATTAAAAGATAATTTCTGGATGATGCTCACAGCTAAAATTTCTCTATATGCACTGGAAGCACGAAGATGTTTAGGGATTTGAGGGAACATTTTTTTTGTATTACATAAAGAAGTAAATTGATGGCTATGTGTCATGATGTTTGTTGGTCAACACATGAATGATGACATCTATCATCCACTAGGAGTCACAAAACCTCATTATATTCCTATATAGAAATGGTAATACATTACTATGCACATTATTCCAAGACTAGAAATGAATTATAGAAAGAATGATGAAATATGGGTTATTCATTACCATTAATCCAAATGTACACATTTTCTCTCCAAAAGAGATTATTTAACTCTTGTGCACGTCATCAAGATCTATAAAAAAAAATTTCTTAATGCTTCATAGTGTACCAATTTAAACTGTGTCTGATAATGATCCCCATTTTACATCAAAATTCTAGAAGAATTTTTTGAAGTTTCTTGATAATGAAATTAATTTTAGTATTGACTACCATCATTAAATTGATGTATATTCTAAAATAACTATTCATACATTGTAATAAAAGTTGAGTTGATACTAAAATAATATTTATGGTATGTGAGATCAATTTTTTATTTGGTATAGTTTTCATATAAAAATAGATTCCATTCATGTATTCAAATGTCACCAAATGAATAACTTTGTGGAAGAATATTTCATACACCAAATTAATGGGATGATGTCTATGAATGGAAACTTATAGGCCAATAACATGTTGAAAAAAATTAAAAATTTATAGACTATTCAAGATCATATTAAATAAACTCAAAGTATGATATGGATTAATTATGAAAATCATAAGAATGATTTGGAATTTCAAGTTGGGAATCATTTTTTCATGAATGTATCTCCATGGGAGGGTGTTATAACATTCCGTAAAAAGGAAAACTTGGCCCAAAGTACATAAAAACCCTTCAAATTATTGGAATAATTGGATTTAGGGAATATTGTTTGTATATGTTTCCAAGATTATCTAAAGTAAATTAAATGTTTTTTATTTAATAATTATAAATGTAAATTCTATACCCAATTCTCATTGTCTTATTTTTAGATATATAATATGAACATGATTTATTTATCTCTAAAAAGAATATACAAATTCTTGATAATACAGAGAAACTATTGAAGATTCATATGGCCCAACTAGTAAAGGTCCTTTAGAGAAATCATAAAATAGATGGTGAAATGTGAGAACTAGAGTATGTTATGAATAATAACACACTACCTTTTTATAGGTTAATATCCATGAAATTTAAAGGTTGATATTTTTTAGGAGGGAAGAATGTAACACCCCATGACCTTACAATATATTTCCTTTTAAATAAATTCATACACTTCAATAGCTTGTCATACATGCATACCAAGACTCACTTATATTAAGATGAAATTATATTTGAATAAAACTATAATAAAATTCTCATTTTATTATTTTTTGGAACAAAAAATAGAATTTTCAAGGATGAATATTAATTTTCATCTTTGATGTTCAAAATAATCTTAAAATTAATTTATTAACATTTCTCTTAGAAATAAAAGGTTATGAATAATAGAAAACATTGTATTTAACTATTAATAATTTATTTATAATAATTTGTTATGAAATATGTAATTAATAGTTTAATAAATATTCGTTCACTACAAATAATGATAAAAATGGTTAAATATATAAAGGATATTTGTTTTTCAGAAAACTTTAAATATCCCAAGATACTGGTTTTGTTTTTAATGGAATAATGACTATCAATTTTAATTAATAAAAATAATAATTAACAATTAATTATTTATATTTAATTTAAATATTATGTTTATATATATATATATTAAAATCTATTTAATGTTTATTACTATATTTATAGTTAATATAAGATCATCTTATTGTTGAAAAATAAATTTCATGAAAAACCATTTCTCACCACAATGTAATGGTCATTTTTTAAAAAAAATTCTAGATACATAAACTGAATTTTAAGAAATGTATTAAATATTTCTAATAAAAAATAATACTAGGTAAAATATTCAACTTAATCTTTCAAAAAAATTATTAGAAAATATTTTAGAAAGTAATTACACCGATTACGGATAAGATAAGGTTTTTTCGCATTGTACTTGTATTAAAATTTATTTTATAAACATAAGAAATTAATATTTTATATTTTAGAAATAATATTTACAATAATTTGGTAGAAATATCTAATCATGATCATTTTAGTCTTTTTAAATGTTAAATTACCAAGGTAAATAAAAGTATACAAGTTACCATGATGAAAATTTATTTAGTAAAATTTAATCCAATTAATTAGTATGAAATTTAATGATAATTAGTTTTTAGTGGAAGTGTGTATAAACAATATAATCTCTAAAATCAATTATTTAGAAATTTTTGAGGCACACTGGGTGAGAGTAACATCCCATTATTTAATATTTTCAGATATTTAAAAAAAATCCACTTGTCAATTATAAATGAGAACTCACTCCCCTCACTTATTCACACCAATCATGCCCTTTGTATGGAAAAACACTAAAAAAATATCTCCACCACATACTAATCCACATTTTAGGGATTATTATAGTCCAAAAACACCAACCATAGTTTCCTTATGTCTATACCCAATAGTGGTTTTCTAGGACATGATATTCATCCTATCAAAAGTCTCTTATTTTATTTATTATATTAACAACTTCAATTATAAATTAAAACATATAGTAGAAAAAAAAGTATCTTCCACATATTTATATTTATGAATGATAAGTGAAAATTTAATATCCATCTCTCTATCCATCAAATGGGAAACCAAAATTGTCGATAGTATATATTGAAAACTACCACCTCACAAAATGAGGTAACTCATATTCCATTAACACTTATGAAGATTTTACATAACTATGTATCTATCATATATATAATAATTATTATATTATATTACTTATAAAATTATAATATTGTATATACATTTTTACATCTCATGTTTTGTAAAATAAAATAATGTTTCTTGTGTGTATGGCGGATTGTCGCCTCATGAAGCGATTAGATTTGTTTTTCACATAAAATTTATATAGAACATTACAAATATAAATTTAATAAATATATATGATATATATGTTATGATATTTATTATTTAAAATTAATTAATCACCCAATTAATTACCTTTTCACTCATTAATGAAATGATAGTGTCGCTCATGCGTACATATGACCAACCGTCTCAAAGAAGTGATGTGATTCATTTTCCATGTCAGACCACAAATAATGATTCTATTAATTTATCAAACAAGTAAATATGAAATTTATAAAATTAATATCCTTAAATAGATTATGGATCTATATCTAATAAGAATGATCCATAAATTCCATGATGAAACACTAATGATAAAATAATGTAATTAAAAACTGAAATAATGAAAATAATAACAATTTATTAAAATATGTGAGGTAAAATGTTAGAAGAATATCATATAAGTTTTTATAAATACTAGTATGGTAATTGTATAAATTAATTATGGTATTAAATCCATTATACATGGGGTTATATCCCCTTTAACCAAGAGGAACCATGAGGTAAGTGACTTTATATCAATTTCAATTCATTGAGGTATATTAAAATTTCATGAAAACATTTTACTTAATTTGGTGTATATACTCACCCATTTACATATAATAAAATGATTACATAATAATTCTTGGTATTTTATATTTAAATTTTAATTATTTTATCCAAGGTCATTTTACATGAAAATTACTAAGTGGTAAATAAGTTCATTACTCAATTTCTTTTCATTTGATTATATTCATTCATAATTGTCATAGAAATTATAATATTAGTTATATAAATAGTCTGGAAAATAATATTTTTTATTTACACATGTTTTATGTGGATTTAAAATTATAAAAAAATTAATTCATTGATTAATTTTCAATTTGATATTATGATCATTGTAATGTATTTCATCTCAATTTATATTATATTTAGATGTATTTGTTAATATGAACCTATTCACTCTTTTTGGTGGTATATACATAGCCTTTGATGTATTTTAAATTAATATCTATTTATCAATTAGTAAAAAAACATATATTCTCAATTAATCTATTTTCACCTTTCATTTCTTGTTTAATTTTATTATTGTTGATTTTCTTTTAAGATAATCACATTATTGTAATCCTTTTTCATCAAGAATTAAATTTATAATAAATATATGTATTATTTTAATCATGGATATGATTATTTTTGATGATGTATCAAATTTATACCTATAGTTTTTAGATTGAATGTTAATTGATTATCTAGGGAAATATTGAAAAATCTGTATTTTTTACTCAATAATAATATTTGATGATACAACACATTATTCCTTAATAAAATAAATAACTCGATATATAAGGAATGATTTGGAAATGCTGTAAACTGGTGGGTTCTTAATTATATTGCCCATCGATGCATCAGTAGTGTCACAATTCAAATCATTAAGCCACTATTTAATGAGATTTACCCATAGTTTTATAATTGCCTTTTAAATTTATTCATAATAGAGGTACAATGATGTTACAGATCACCATGTCCAATAATTAAGCATTTCTATCACTGAAAATTAAGTTATTATTAATATCATTTAAAATTTCATAATGATATTATATCTAGATTCATTTTATAATCAAATTATTCATTAAATGGAATGTGTGCTCATTTATTTATCATTCCATATTGGTAACATCCCAGGAAAATAAAGAATAAGACATTTTCATATTTATTAATATTTGTGAATTAAATATTAATTTTACTTCAAATGGGTTGCTATGTTCGACAACATACCCAACACGCAACAACGAGTTTCTTTGAAATCTTACGTTGCACACTAATAATATAATAATATTATTTTAAATGGTAAGTTAACGCGTAGCTGTTGTATTGGCGGGAATGAATAGAAATAACTAAAATATGATTATATATGTTTTTTAAATGTTTTTATATTTCTCCAATAAAATATAAATGATTAAAATAAGAGAGGAATTCAATTTTAAGCAAAAATACTCTAATATTAACTAAAAAGTCAATTTATTGCCTTTTGATGGAGAAACCTCTTTAAAAATAGTTTTGGTCACTCTTATAAATTCTATTTGACCAAATAAAATCCTTCTTTAGAATCGGGACATCATAATTTACTTTGTGTATGTTTTTTTGTTATTTTTCCGATAAAGTTCATTTTTAATGAATAAGTGAAAAATGTTGTATTTCAATTCCAAACCTCATTTTAATATAATTTATTTATATGATTAGATTGTATTTTGAATAAGGTTTAATGTTCAATTAGAATATATTTTTACCATTTTATCCAATGGTGGTCATTGGAATTAATTTCACTTTGAAATTGGACTTAAACTAGTGTCAATCTTTTGATATATTTTGTTTCTTAAAAACACGCTATTTGTTTTGAAAATAGGAATTAGTTATTAAATTGATTAATGAAACTTATATGTTTATAATTTTGTAAAATAGAAATCATTTCTGAATTTGGAATATCAAATATATCTTAGGGTTAATTTTTGGTATTTTTCTGAAAAACCTCTATTTTTGATAAATAGTGAAACCACTAAGTGGTAGTTAAAAACTGATTTTTTTGTTTAAATGAAACTTTACCACTTATGTGATTTTAATTTAAAAAATCCAACATTTATGGTTGTCATTAGGATATAAAATGTGGTTCAATGGGATGAAAATAATTTTTGGTGAACAGTAACTTTTATGTTTTATTAATCGTGATTAAAGGTAATTAGTGTAATTTAAGGTAAAGGTAATGTTAAAATAATATGAAATGAACTTGAAACATGTCCTACCCTTATTGGATGAGTCATGTCCGACAAATACAATCAATGGGTCAAATTGGGGACCCCATGGAGCCACTTTGGTAGGAAAATGACATTAATAACTTTTTATTTAAAGTTAAAATAAAAATGTCACAATCATGTATTGTTTTACTAAAAAAAATTTACATGGGGTTATTCAAGTCATAATTTTCACTATAAATATTAATTGTAAAGATAAAAATATTTACTAGATCATAGTATTTTTTTTATAATTTTTAGACATTAAATAAATTAATTTATTTATGACACCATAATGATGCAACGATTACCTCATTAATGAACGATTTAAATAAAATAAATAGATAAGGTAAAATATAAGGCTTACACTTGTCTAAAACCTATATTATGGGTGTATTTAGAACCCATATCACCTTATCCTAGAAATAGATAATTGTGGGACCTTTAATATCCGAAAATCATTTTATAATAAATTAACCTTTCAAGACTTTCCAAGAGTTCCCCTCCTCCCTCTTATAAAAGGCCCCCACCTCTTCCCCCTCACCCACACCTCTCAAGCCCTTGGTTCGTCCAAACTATGCTCATATTGTCTCTACAAATCTCTATATTAGTCCTAGAATCTTCACTTTGGGCAGAATATTTTCCAAGGAAGCCTTTGGGCTCAAATAAAAAAGAATTATCTGATTTGAAGGTAATGTCTTCTCTTATGTACTTTTATTTTGTTTTGTTTCTCCAAACCCCTAAACTCCTTTTATTTCCTTATTTTGTAACAACACAATTATATTCAATATAATAGGATTTTTTAATGAGAAGGATTCGAGTTACACTCATACACACCTCCATCTAATGGTTAAAGAACATACTGTTTTTGTGGGTGGTGAATTACTGCCTCACGAAACGATGATTGTTCAATATTCTTTTAACACCACTCATGGTGGCCATTAATATGTCACTGTATTTATATATGATATATAAATTATGTTCATTTATTATTTATGCTTCTGTATTTTTCATTTATTCCATACCTTTATGGTTTTCATAATGGTTAAAGGCGATAATTTCATTTTAGGAAGTACGGACTACCGCCCCCTCCAAATGATTTGAATCGTTAATGATATATCTGGGATGTATAAAAGATGGATTTAATGATGTTATATATGATATTATACTGTAATTATAATATACCTATGTATTATTATGTTTTAATTCCATTAAATTATGAAATATAAATGAAAGTAGCATTCATGCGTTCGTACGGCTTACCGTCTCCATGAACGGTACATTTCATTTCTTATCTCCAAATGTTATGTACTATTATAAGTACATATATATAATGGATATATATGTCATATATTACATCTAAATGATTGACATCATTCTGTAATTATAATATATATATCTCTCATTTAGTTTTAATTCCATTAATATGACAAAGAAACGAAAGTAGTGTTAATGCGTACGTACGGCCTACCGTCTCCATGAACGGTGCTTTTATTTTTTATCTCCAAATGTTATGGAATGGTATAAAATGAATATATACTGGATATATATGATATTTATATCATTAATACTATTCTGGAGATGATTTTCCTATAAATACAAGCAAAATTCTATTCCAACAAGTTCAATTTTGACTCTTGTACCGAACATCAACAAAAACATCTGATATGAACTCACATTATTAACCAATTATTATAACATTATAATATTTTATATTAATATAATAATAATATTTAAATGAGTTCCTTAAGAAATTATAAATTTACCAAAGTTTATTATTCAGGAATATAAAGAAACGAACAAGACAAGTCAAACTTGAGTTAAGGGATCCTACCTCTCTCTTTCTTTTTAGGTACTCTCTTTTATGTCATTTATTTTAATCTCATCTTTCTTATGTTTAGGGATGTTATTTTATATTCATCATTATGTAAATTTTATGTTCATATTATGAGAAACCCTATTTGATCTCATAAATCCATTTTTTGATGTTTTAAGTGGCGTCGTTAGGCTGCAGAGTTTTCGTAAGTGGTTTTTCGTCTCACTTTTATTCTCGTGAGATTTATGCTACATTTTCCACCATTTCCTTTGAGTGGTGTATGTAATTCCCATTATTTTACTCTTTGTGGAACATAATTTTGTTTATGAGTATTTACATCAATGTTGTATTGTCCTTATTTCATGGGGTGTACGTTTCGAAAGATACCCAAGTCGGTAAGGGAACCTTTCACCCTCCTATTTTTAAAAGACTTATTTTGTTATGTCTTTTAATTTACATCTTATTATTTTGGGATATGTTATTCTATATCCTTATTGATTCAAATTATTTTTCCAAGTGATGAGATACCCTTTTTGTCTCATCAACTCATTTTCTGAATTTTAATGTTACGCCGTTAGGCTGTCGAATTTTTACAAGGGAACTTCTTAACCCAATTTCGATTTCTTTGGTTTCAACTTGTAGTTATTGAATATGTCATCCTATGAATATGTTTGAACGAAATATGATTGTTTTACACTTAATATCCAGTTAGATTGGGTGTATTTATATTTTTCACACATAATTATGAGATTGATTTATCCTTAATTTAAGGATACCTTTTTTATAAGGGATTTCATCTCATTTTATATTTCTATTGAGAATTCATTGTTGTTATGCACCAATTCACTCTTATATGGTGTATATACTATCCTTTGGAATATTATATCATGAATCCCTTTATTCTCATGATATTATAACATTATGATTAAATTTTATTCCTCAATTATTTGTATTCAAGTGTCTCTCATTTTGTTAAAAACTATTTAACTAAAATATCGTTTTAAATATTTTAATGATTTATTCTTATATATATTTCTCATTAATATCCATGTTTTCAAAATGGGTTTTAAAGATTTATTTATATGGATATTAATGGTTTAAAATGTTAAAATATTCAAAGCGGTATGGGACTTCGTCTCAATCTTCTTTCATTGAGGCATATTTTGTTTTATACACAACTTTCTTTTATATGGTGTATAAACCCATTTGACTTTTACTTTTATTCAAAAGGAATCTTTTTGTACAAAGCGTTTTACTAAATGACAAAAAGGAATGTTTTGTCTTACATATGCGGCGACAACGACTTCTCCACCGCCGTGACCATTATATGAGTTTCGGCTTCCTCTACAAGCCATAACTTTTTTTAAATGAAAAATAAATACCATGTTTTAATTTTATTTTTTTGAAAATGGTTTTGATAATGTTTTTATTATATCAATGTGTTGTATTGATATATTGTGATTGAAATGTGGAAATGTTATGTTTCATTTATGCATATTTTTGTGATATGATTATGTTATGGTTATTGGGAATTGTTTATGAAGATGGGTGGTTCTATGATAAACTATGGGCGGGTGAGCCCGTGATAGATCTCCAATGCATTGGGTAACACGAAGGGGTTAAATGATAAGGTTTCTCCAAAGAGATTTAGGGAATATACTGTGATGGGTATTCCAAACGTAACCATGAGGGTTACTCCCTACGTAAGAATGTTATGAATGCCTCAAGTTACCTTTATGTCTTATGATTTCTATTGAGTTATGCATAAATCTTATGATTTCATGAGGTATGTTAAATTTATTATCTTTTATGAGTAAAGTTTGATTACATTTATTCTTATGTATACATGGACTAATGTTTTCTAACCGTATTGTTATAACCCTTACTGAGCTTTTTATACTCATCCCAAGTTTTTTTGAAATGTTTTTCACAGGACATAAAGTGGAATAGGGTCAAGGATGGGATCAAGGAAATTTCATGCTGTCCAAAACAAGGAACTAGAGATGACTCTTTTGTTCAAGAGTTTTTATTTTTGTGAAAAAAATGGAAACTGAGTAGATATGTCTACTTTGTAATATTTTGAGATGTAATAATTATGTCCTAATTCTCTAAAACTCTAAACCTGAAAAGATTCTCTATGTGAATTATTCATTTAATTCATGATTATGTAATGTTTTAAGGCTGGGTCCTTATATTTGGTATCAGAGGTCGGTTTAGAGGTTATGGTATCCTTTAAGCATAAGTGACATTACCATAATGGTTAGGATTTCAGAAAGGTTCATAGTTTTAGATAAAGTGAATGAGTTTAAGATAACATGAATAATTATATCTTAGTATTATATGAGGATTCTAATGATATACTCACACTGAACTTTTTGGTTTATTAAATTGACGAATATAGAAGGCACCAATGTGACAACGTGTTTGAAGGAAACTGCGGTGGTTCTCTGATTAAGAGACTAGATGAAATGGGGGATTCAATGAGAAATCTCATGGTTATTCTAAACCAACTATTAGGAGGCATGATTAACCACTTGAACCTTGGTGAGTTATCTAATGCATAATGTATGAGATGACCAACTCGATGGGGAAGTTATGGTAATAATTATAAAGGTAACCATTAGGGTTTATATGATCCTTACTTTTGAGGTAATTATGGGTTAATATATGTTATGATGGAAAATGAAAGGCATGGGATAAAATTGAGGTTAAATTATGTTATGGTTATTTTTGATGATTTTATCTCTTTTTGGGGAATGTTTTGAGAGTTATATAGTTTTGGAAAAAGGACAACACACAGACCGTGTGACAACCAGTCATGCCAGACAGAGCTGTGGGAATCGAAACCACAACTAATGTTCGACTGGTATTTATCGCCTACCACTGTGACAAAATATTTTTTGTTATATAATTTTATGAATCAAGAATATTTTGATTTTGTGTTATCTAGGAAAATTTTGACCTATCATGGAGGATATATGATTATGTTAATTACTTTTCAATATGAGACTTTAAGAGAAACTGATGTTACTTGGAGATAAATGTTAATTTTTACCTTGGAAGACTATGCGATTATTTACTTCAAAGATTAGGGTTTCAATCTTAGTTTGGTTTACATTGAATAATTTTATGGACAAATTGTTTATCGAATAGTCTTCTTTGAACCTTGGTTTTTGTTTGACAAATTTTGGAGATTAAGAATATATTTTCTTTTTATAAAGGATTATCCTTTTGTGGATTATCTGATCTTGTTCTAACAATTTTGGTTTTCGTTATGGTCTAAAGACATGGAAAATATATAGTTCTCTTTTGTGAATTAGGTTATTCTCTATAAGTTTATTATAGATCTCTTAATGTGAACAAGTCATCCTAAATACTCATATTTTGGAGGAAAAAAATGAGGTTGTGTAAGAAATCTAGTAAGAGATGAAAGTCTAAATGACAAGTAAGTATGTTTCCTTGTGATTTTGTTAAGATCATAAATAAATTCCTCAATGAAATGTAACTTGAAACAAAAATGTTTCTTAATTTTTCTTACTGGGGAATCAAATACCGTTTAACCCCTCACAAGTTTGTGATTTTCTGGTGGTTAACTTTTTCCTAAAAATGTTTTCTATCACTCTCCATCAGAGCATGGCCGTTTGTTTTTTTCTTCCATATCCATGTTTTAATACATGGAATCCTAGTATGGGTTAACTAGGGTGACCTTTTTACTTCTCTTTCTTTCTTTTAAAGTGATTGTTTTCTAACTCCTTTTCCGATGAAGGACTTTCAATGAAGTTTCAAAGTCCAATTTTAAAAATTGCGAGGACGCAATTCCCAAAAGGGGTGAAGGATGTAACATCCAAGGAAAATAAATAATAAGGAATTTTCATATTTATTAATATTTTTGAATTAAATATTAATTTTACTTCAAATGGGTTTCTATGTTCGATAGCATACCCGACACGCAACAACGAGTTTCTTTGAAATCTTACATTGCTCACTAATAATATAATAATATTATTTTAATTGGTAAGTTAACACATAGCTTTTGTATTGGAGGGAATGAATTGAAATAACTAAAATATGATTATATATGTTTGTTAAATGTTTTTATATTTCTCCAATAAAAGATAAATGTTTAAAATAAGAATGGAATTCAATTTTAAGAATAAATACTCTAATATTCACTAAAAGGTCGATTTATCGCCTTTTGTTGGCGAGCCCTCTTTAAAAATAGTTTTGGTCACTCTTATAAATTATATTGAACCAAATAATGTCCTTCTTTAGAATCTGTACAGCAAAATTTACTTTGTGTATGTTTTTTTTATTTTTCTGATAATGTTTATTTTTAATGGATAAGTGAAAAATATTGTATTTCAATTCAAAACCTCATTTTAATCTAATTTATTTATATGATTATATTGTCTTTTCAATAAGTTTTAATGTTTAATTAGAATATATTTTTACAATTTAATCCAATGGTGGTCATTGGAATTAATTTCACTTTGAAATTGGACTTAAACTAGTGTCAATCTTTTGATATATTTTGTTTCTTAAAAACACGCTATTTGTTTTGACAACGAGAATTAATTATTAAGTTGATTATTTCAATTTATATGTTTTGAATTTTTTAAAATAGAAATCATTTTTGAATTTGGAATATCAAATATAGCTTGGGTGAATTTTTGGTATTTTTCTGAAAAACTTCAATTTTTGATGAATAGTGAAACCACTAAGTGGTAGTTAAAAACTGATTTTTTCGTTTAAATGAAAATTTACCACTTCTGTGATTTGAAATTTAAAAATCCAACATTAATGGTTGTTATTAGGATGTAAAATATAGTTTAATGGGATGAAAATAATTTTTGGTGAATAGTAACTTTTAAGTTTTATTAATCGCGATTAAAGGTAATTAGTGTAATTTAAGGTAAAGATAATGTTATAATAATATTAAATGACATTTACACATGTCCTACCCTTATTGGATGAGTCATGGCCGACCAAAAAAATACATGGGTCTACTTGGGGACCCCATGGAGCCACTTTGGTCGGCAAATGACTTCAATAACTTTTTATTTAAAGTTAAAATAAAAATGTCACAAACATGTATTGTTTTACTAAAAAAAATTTACATGGGGTTATTCAGGTCATATTTTTGACTTTAAATATTAATTGTAAAGATAAAAAGATTTCATGAATCATAGTAGTTTTTTTATAATTTTTTTACATTAAATAAATTAATTTATTTATGACACCATGATGATGCAGTGATAATCTCATTAATAAACGATTTAAATAAAATGAAAAGATAAGGTGAAATATAAGGCTTACACTTGTCTAAAACCTATTGGATTGGTGTATTTCTAACCCTTATTACCTTATCCTAGAAATAGATAATTGTGGGACCTTTAATATCTGAAAATCATTTTATAATATAGTAACTTTTCAATACATTCCAAGAGTGCCACTCCTCCCTCTTATAAAAGGCCCCCATCTCTACCCCCCCACCAACACCTCTCAAGCCCTTGGCTTGTCCAAAATATGCTCATATTGTCTCTACACATCCCTATCTTACTCTTATAAGCCTCACTTTTGGCATAATTCTTTCTATGTAAGCCTTTGGGCTCAAATCAGAAAGAGTTATCCGATTTGAAGGTAATGTCTTCTCTTATTTACTTTTCTTTTATTTTGTTTCTCCAACCCCTAAACTCTTTTTATTTCTTTATTTTGTAACAAAAACAGTATATTTAATATACTAGTATGTTTTAATGATAATTATTCGAGCTACACTCATACACACCTCCATCTAATGTTTAAAGAACATACTGTTTCTGTGGGTGGCGAATTACTGCCTCACGAAACGATGATTGTTCAATATTCTTTTAACACCTCCCATGGTGGCCATTAAGATGTCACTGTATTTATATATGATATATAAATTATGTTTATGTATTCTTTATGCTTCTGTATTTTTTATTTATGCCATCAATTTATGGTTTCCATAATGGGTAAACACGATAATTTCATTTTAGGAAGTGCGGACTACCGCCCCCTCAAAGTGATTTGAATCGTTAATGCCATGTGTGGGATGTATAAAGGACGAATGTAATGATTTTATATATGATATTATACTGGAATTATAATATAACTATGTATAATTATGTTTTCATTCCATTAAATTATGAAATAGAAATGCAAGTAGCGCTCATGCGTACGTACGGCTTACCCTCTCCATGAACGGTACATTTCATTTCTTATCTACAAATGTTATATACTATTATAAGTACATATATATATTTGATTTATATATCATATATTACATATAAATGATGGATATAATTCTGGAATTATAATATACATATATATCTCATTTAGTTTTAATTCAATTAATATGAAATAGAAATGAAAGTAGCGTTCATGCGTACGTATGGCCTACCGTCTCCATGAATGGTGCATTTCATTTTTATCTCCAAATGTTATGTAATAGTATAAAATGAATATATACTGGATATATATGATATTTTAATCATTAATAGTATTATAGAGATGATGTACCTATAACTACAAGGAAAATTCTATTCCAACAATTTCAATATTGACTCGTGTACCGAACATCAACAAAAACGTCTGATATGAACTCACATTATTAACCAATTATTATAAAATTATAATATGTTATATGAACTGAATAATAATATTTAAATGAGGTCTTTAAGCAATTATAAATTGACCAAAGTTTATTTTTCAGTAATAGAAAGAAACGAACAAGACAAGTCAGACTTGAGGTAAGAGATCCTACCTCTCTCTTTCTTTTTAAGTACTCTCTTTTATGTCATTTCTTCTAAGATCATATTTCTTATGTTTGGGGATGTTATTTTATATTCATAATTCTTTAAATTTTATGTTCATATTATGATAAACCCTATTTGATCTCATAAATCCATTTTTGGAAGTTTTAAGTAGTGTCGTTATCCTTCTGTGTTTTCGTAAGGGGTTTTTCATCTCACTTTTATTCCTGTGAGATTTATGCTACATTTTCCACCATTTCCTTTGAGTTGTGTATGTACTGCCCATTATTCTACTCTTTGTGTAACATAATTTCTTTTATGAGTATTTACATCAAGTTTTTATAGTCTTTCTTTCATGGGGTGTACGTTTCAAAAGTTACCCAAGTCGGTAAGGTAACCTTTCACCCTCCTCTTTTTAAAAGACTTATTTTGTTATGTCTTTTAATTTACATATTATTATGTTGGGATATGTTCTTCTATATACTTATTGTTGTAAAATTTATTTCCAAGTGATGAGATACCCTTTTTGTCTCATCAACTCATCTTCTAAATTTTAAAGTGACGTCATTATGCTGTCGAATTTTTACAAGGGAACTTCATAATCCAATTTTGATTTCTTTGGGTTCAACTTGTAGTTATTGAATATGTCATCCTATGAATATGTGTGAATGAACTCTGATTGTTTTACTCTTAATATCCATTTATATTGGGTGTATTTATATTTTTCACACATAATTACAAGATTTAATTATCCTTAATTTAAGGATACCTTCATTATAAGGGATTTCATCTCATTTTACATTTCTATTAAGACTTTGTTGTTGTTATGCACCAATTCACTCTTATATAGTGTATATGCTGTCCTTAGACATATTATATCATGAATCCCTTTATTCTCATGATATTATAACGTTATTATTAAATGTTATTCCTCAATTATTTTTATTCAAGTGTCTCCCATTTTGTTAAAAACTCTTTAACTAAAATATCATTTTAAATGTTTTAATGATTTATTCTTATAGATATTTCTCATTAATATCCATGTTTTGAAAATGGTTTTTACGGATTTATTTATATGGATATTAATGGTTTAAAATGTTAAAATATTCAAAGTGGTATGGGACTTCGTCTCAATATCCTTTCATTGAGGAATATTTTGTTTTATACACAACTTTATTTTATACGGTGTATAAACCCCTTGGACTTTTACTTTTATTCAAAATGAATATTTTTGTATGATGTTTTTTACTAGATGAAAAAAAGGAATGTTTTGTCTTGTGTATGAGGTGACAATGACTTCTCTACCTCCATAACCATTATTTGAGTTTCAGCTTCCTCTACAAGCCATAAATTTTTTTTAAATGAAAAATAAACACCATGTTTTAATTTTCTTTTATTGAAAACGGTTTTGATAATGTTTGGATTATATCAATGTGTTATATTGATGTATTGTGATTGAAATGTGGAAATTTTATGTTTCCTTTATGCATGTTTTTGTGATACAATTATGTTATGGTTCATGGGTATTGTTTATGAAGATGGGTGGTTCCGTGATAAACTAAGGGAGGTTGAGCCCGTGATAGCTCTCCAATGCATTGGGTAACACAAAGGGGATAAACAATAAGGTTTCTCTGAAGAGATTTAGGGAATATACTGTGATGAGTATTAAAAATATAACCATGAGAGTTACTCCCTATGTAAGAATGTTATGAATGCCTCAAGTTACCTTTATGTCTTATGATTTATATTGACTTATTCATAAATATTATGATTTCATGAGGTATGTTAAATTGTTTATGTTTTATGAGTAAAGTATGATTACATTTATTCTTATGTATACATGGACTAATGTTTTCTTTCTGTATTGTTATAACCCTCACTGAGATTTTTATGATCATCCCAAGTCTTTTTTGAAATGTTTTTCACAGGACATAAAGTGCAATATGGTCAAGGATGGGATCAAGGAAATGTATTGCTATCTAAAACAAGGAACTAGACATGACTATTTTGTTCAAGAGTTTTTATTTTGTGAAAGAAAATTGGAAAATGAGTAGATGTGTCTACTTTGTAATCTTTTGAGATGTAATAGTTATGTCCTAATTCTCTAAAACTCTAAACCTGAAAAGATCCTCTATGTGAATTATTCATTTAATTCATGATTATGCAATGTTTTAAGGCTGGGTCTTTATAATATTGATTATTCCTTATCTATTTATAATAGTTAAGTTACTGATTAAATGGAATGTGTCTTCAATTATTTACATTACCACATTGAATAATAATTTTACAATTACAATTATTAAGTTATTGATTAAATGGAAAGTCTGTTCAATTATTTAACGTTACAACATGATTGTGACTTATAGATTCATGATAGCTTCTGTTGTAAGTAACCCTTGGTGAGTATTGAAGCTCATACACATTTTTTTCTCTTCCTCATGTCATAATTATTAATTCAATTAATTATTTAATGCTTCTTAAATTTTTTCCATTAATATGATTTCTGTTTTTTTATTCCAAATGTAAAATGGGTATCATTTATATACCTGTTTAACCAAAGTTATTCAAATGATTTTTCCTTTGGTATTTAGACCCATGTATCTATTCCAATGTAATAAAGTTGGAATCGACTCTTGGATACTAGGGTCATAGTCATTAAAACTAGTGTCTATCCCTATACCTCGTCATGAAATACTATCTATTATTTCTCCCTTGTTCACATGCATCATCCCCCAAACTGAACCTCATGTCACATTCAACCCTCCTCTCCCAACTCTCCACTTCTACAATTTTTAACTAGATTCTGAATTATTCTTGGTCAAATCATACATGGCATACTCTCCACAAACCCCTTTCCTGATTATTATTTTTAATTTTTCTTTACTAATATTGATTATGGATTTGGATGAACTAAAGGAGATTTAGGATGGTCTATTATTGACGTTCTTTTTTACAGCATTTTTGTGGGTTGATTCTTCACTATTTGAGTGTCCACCATTGTAGGCAGCATGTTATGGCTCGTGCACCATTGATTTTGATATCAATTATACTATGTCCAGGCCTTTAAATTTAAAAAAATTATTTCATTATCATTTTAGTAAGTGGGTTCATTATATTTTAACAAAATTAAATTATATAAAAGTTTTGTGGAGAATAGAATTAAATTATTTCAATATTTAAATATTTTTTCTATTTATCCGGTATGTGATTCCTTTATTAAATCATGTATTTAAGAATTCATGAAATTCTATGAACACTGTATGTTGTATTTATTTCATAAATGTTTTAAAAGTAATGTGTATTAAATGAATAAGGCTGTTATGGTCTACAGAATGATTTAATATAAAATATTAGATGAATGGGTTGGTTTATTGAAAATCCTATAATCCATTTCCAAATATTCGATGTATCGAATCTGATTTATTGAAATATATATATATATATATATATATATATATATATTTGTGTGTTCCCCACATTATATGTCTTCCATCATAGAGATGTGAAAATATGAATTTAGATAATGGGTTATATATATATATATATATATAAAGTTGTAAATATGTTAATGAGTTAATAATTTTTTTAGAACATAAATTCCATGGTATAAAAAGTGGTGTTAAAAATGATTAATTTTTGTTTCAAAAATTATAAGGCCTAGTTAGCACTTTACAAATCCTTTTAAAAAGGTAAGGAATGTCCAATAGACACCCATATTTTAATGTTGTTTTTGGAACTTTGATATGATATGATTTGAATGCTGGAATGATTTTAAGATAGGGACTACAAAATGGTATTTCAAGCCGGGATGGTTTTTTTATTTATTTTTTTATTTATTATGTTATTTATAATTTATTTTGACACTATACCTCAAATCTATATTACAGTTATAGGAATGGAACATTTGGATCAATGATATCAATGTGGGGAGACAAAGAAAAGTAATATACGAATGACGCACCCTTTTAAAAAGGATGACGTGAAAAAATTAACTAATACATGGTGGTTGATGTGCATTGGTTGGATTGAAAAGAAGAGAACAACTTTACATCCATTGTATGATCCCTAATAGTATAAGGATCCTAGGCCACCACTGATCTTTGATATATAAGTATTTTACTGGGTGCTTTCTCTCATCATACACTAATTGGTATGGTACTGTATTTAATTACTTGTTTGTTATTTTATATTTATGTATAAAATAATAAAAAGATTATTCACTTTATATTCGTATTCAAGGTTTCACTCACATGTAGTTCCTTAATATTATCTCTCTTATGATATTTGATTTAGGTTTCCTAGTTTTTAATTTAATATTATGATTTCAAACTCACAATCTAATTTTATCATCTCATTCCAACTTATATATTATTTAGAAAGAAAACAATAATTATTTAGAAAACCTTTTTTCAAATCCATAAAGAAATTGTTTTTTTTGAATGATTAGTCTGTTAATTATTTTGAAAGGAATTATACAACATTAT
Source organism: Viscum album (assembly GCA_963277665.1). Lineage (NCBI taxonomy): Eukaryota > Viridiplantae > Streptophyta > Magnoliopsida > Santalales > Viscaceae > Viscum > Viscum album. The sequence goes on along the minus strand of OY728157.1, from coordinate 33,804,656 downwards.
TTTTATATAAATACTTTTTAAAACTATCTTGAAATTTGTTATTATGTATAGGTAATTTAAATGGTGTGGTTTATCTATTGGAATCTATACTCGGAATTTTTATACTCACACCTATATATAAATTTTTTTCAGTTATAAAATCTTATTTTTTATTTCATGAAACTCTTAAGATAGTTGATTCCAATTATGTTAGATTTTATTTTCTTGATTTTTGATAGATATGACATCACATGATTTTATTATGACCTAATTATATTTTTCCAGGAATTCCCTAAAATTTTCACTCTAAATGTTTTACCATGGAAATTTTTTCTATTGTTTATTTCAATAGAAGGATGGTAGAAATAAATAATGGTGGGAGAATAAAATCCATTTGGTTGAAGTCATTTCCTTATTGGAGAGTGAAACTGTAGTTGTGTGGGTTTTTTTGGGGATCATTTCTATTTACTAATTTTATATATTATTATTATGTTTTTTTCAATTTATGATTCACTAATCTGGTCATCTAACCTATATATAGGTCATGCCGTAATTTTTTAAAATTTATAATTCTTATTTTATGCTATTATTTATTGGGATAAATTCATATGAAATGGTGCTTCTTAGATTCCCAAGAACATTTTCCTTACCATAGGGATCAAAAACTCCATTTTAGCCTTTTTGGGGACCAGATTGGGAATCCAATGAATGGAGGCTCGGGATGGTGGGTGACATCAAATATGGAATTTTTATCCATAAGATAAATCAATAAGGTTATAATAAAATGTATGTGAGGCCAAGGTTGAGAACCAAAACCCTTACACATATCATTATCCAGTTAAGGGATCCTCCCTATTTTATTAGGTTGCCTCTCGATGAAATGTTTGTATTATTATTGTGGAGAGTTTTTAACTATTCATTTAATGAAAATGGAACCACTTATCTCAATGAATTCATCACCCACTTTTACAATACCATGGTCATATTTTATTAATCTCATGTTAATATCAATATTTACACTACAATGCTTAAAATAACATTGGAGGCTTTAGAAGCTATAGAGACCCTCTGTCTGAAACTATGAATCATGAATTTTCTATAAATTCATTGGGAGAGTTTGGTAGAAGAAAAAATGAGGATATATAAAGGTTGTTTTTATCTTGAATGGAATTCACACTTTCATCAATTTTATCATGGTTTTTATATAAAATTAATGTTTATTTCATAGTGTTACTAGCTATCCATGTCATGGATGGTTTGAATAAGGATGAATTAGTAATATTATTGTTTTTTTCAAGTGATTATTGTGTGTACATGAAATGAAAAAAATAGTGAGTATGAATAAAATAAAATAAAATTATTTATAGATTAAATTAGTATGATTAAATGTGTGAATCAAGCCATTAATATGAGTTTTATTTAATGAAATGAATGATCATACATATTGTTAATTTATGAATCATATAAAAATAGTAAAGATATATTTGATATATTTATTCAATGAATACCATAAAAAATATGAATGGTTTATGATTTATATAAAACATTTCATAAATATGATTTTTCTCATTTCATAAATGAAGATAATTATGTTAATTTGTTGATGTGCATAGAGTACTAGAAATAATGCATCTGAAAAACTGAAAGAAGATACCCAAAAATTTAGTAGGTAAAATATATAATGAATATATCAATATTTACCTATTTCATCTACAATGGTCACATCCATTTATACATATTATTACGTTATTTTAATCATAGTTAACCATCAAATATGAACCATGCATAATAATGTCTAGTGTCATTGGTAGTCTAGGTACACAATTAAAATACTTGAAACAAAAATAAATAATCTTTTATTTAATCTCCATAATGAAATCCTAACTTCCTTTAAGATCTTAAATATACATAGGATAACCTAGGGAATATATGAAAAAATGGATGATCTAAAAAACCTCGTAAAGTAAAAAACATGGGAATAAATCATTACACATGAGAATAAAGGCATAACATGGTGACATAAAAAGGCATGACACATGAATAATAATTTGAATGAAAATAATATAGAAAAGGGGATCATATGATCATAAAAACAAAGTAATGTGGTTTAAATATATAACATGGCATAAAATTGAGTTAAGGATAACTTACAAGATTATATCACATGGTGGAAAAATTCCCATAATGAATTAGGTTTATTTTCCAATACCATACATCAAATGACACGACACTAAGAATTACCCAATGAATTAAAGAGCTATACAGTTCAACCCATCAATATATTCTCAAGAATATGTGTTCCACATAAATAGTCAAACATAAGGAATAAACATAAGAGTTAACAATGGAATGAAATGGGCAACATAATCATGTCATATAGAATAACCAAATGGAATATCATAATAATGGTCATGAAAGAATAGATTTCATTAATTATTGGAAATTAATAATGGTAAATAGGCATATATCATGATATATTATTTCAAACTTAAGTGAAAACATTTAAAAATTGTGTTTAATAAAAATTTGAAATGAGTCACTTTTTTGTGGTATAAGGAAAAATATTAAAGCGTCTTTAAAGAGGATAAATAAGTAGCAGTTTTTATAAAACTAAAAATTAACTAAGATTATTTTTCATGATAAATTAAGTGATTTATAAAAATTATTGGTGTATATAAATAGTTTAAGGAGTGTACTTGAAAATGGGTAAGAAATTATGATGATCCTTTTAAACAGGCTTACTTATCGGGAGGAATTGAGTAGGGGTCCATTTGGAGCATGTATTTCAACAGAAAAGAAGAATTAATTGATAATGATACATATTTTTGGAATGTATAATACAAATTTAGAATAATTATTTATGAATAATGAAGAAATACATTATTTTAAATAAAGAGATTATGTAACCCAATGGTAATGTGGAGGTTCGGAGAGATCACTTAACTTATGTATTAAAGTGTTCTATACATGCATTTAATGTCTTACACAATCAATTTAGATTCAATAAAAAAATTAATCAAAACCTATTCAACATATATCTTATTTATAAAAAAATTATTAATTTAATATAAAGTATTTTTTATGAGTTATAATGTTTTATTTTGTTGTTCTGGGAGTGTTTGTTTCTTGAATTTATGATCATATCTCTTGAGTATTATTTTGATAGTTCTTGTAAAATGGAAGAAAAAAAATAATTTGATGTTATTTTTTTAATATAATTTTTATAATTTTAAATTTTCCCCATATATTAAATTTTTCCTAATATGAGGATGATTTATTTAAGAAAATGTTGATGAGAAATGTTTAGTTTGTTTTTGTAGTTTTTTAATCAACTCGAACAAGTTTGTTTTATTAATTAATAATATGAATATATATTAGTTCAAGAACATGAAATGAGTAATAATATAATTTTTAAAATATTTTTTATCCATTTTAATGGTTTTATGATCATCCATGAAGGTAATATTGGAAGATAAAAAATCAACATCCATGAAGGAGGTGAATCAACATATCACAGATAATGATTTCGTTTTTAAGAAAAAGGGGTAGATATGAGTTTTTATGATGGATATTCAATTAAAACAATATATTTAATATATATATATATACATGATAGTTGAGTTATAATTATTTTTTATATTGTATATGGTGAGGAGGAAATGAAACAAAAATAAATTAAAAGATAAGGAAGGAGGATTTTACCCCTTTATTGTCATCCCATTGAGAACCTTTTAAAGGAACATGGAAATTCTCTTTCATTATGACTAGAATGTCTAAGGCATAGATTATAATATTGGGAGAATAATTTTTTAGAATATTAGAAAACTCAAAATCTTATATGGTATGAGGAGAATAAGTGTTGAGTTGTCGTATTTATAAGGGGATGCGAGGGGTGTTTTTGATTAATTTTATTTGTTTATTATTTTAAATCAAGACAATAAATAATGTTTCCTTTTGAGACTGATAATAGTAAAATTTTTATGATATATTGAAATATTTCTTTCATATAACATTCATGACACAAAAATTCATGTATTTGGCCTGAAATATTAAATATCGTAAATTACATTATTTTACTGTTCATAAAAAAATCAATAATTTTAGAAAATTCCCAAAAATTCATTTCATAATTTTTTTGATGTTTATATTTTAAAACTAGAATCCATCTTATTTAAAAAATTTATATACATGAGAAATTTATTTTTTATTTAAAAATATCATTAAATAACAAAATACTAATTTTAATATTATAACTGATTTTATGACACATTTAAAAATTAATTATGGACTCATAAAATTATATTATCATCATAATAAAACAAAATATCATTTTTTAATCTATTTTATGAAAATAAATTTTCTTTTAAGTCATTATAAAAATTATAAAATTACAAATAAACATTTACGTTTCAAAAAAAATAAGAAAACATAATTTATCAATTTTAAAATATTAATTAATGTTTTCAATGATATAATATATCATATTTTCATTTGTAAGAAACCTAATTTTTTCTATACTTTAATAAAAAAGGTCATTATTCTAACGACCAAATTACTATTCCTAATGGTCACATTACTATTACAATAGCCATGTAACTATTTAAATGGTCATATTCATAATGTTTATAAGTGTTAATATTTCTTATAAATGCCTCTTATTATATTCATAATTCATTTAGGTTTTCTTCTAAGGTTATATTTAATTTAATATTTTAAATGAAAATTTTATTATTAACATTATTTTTTATTTATTCATCTTCATTCGTGAGTACGGTCATTCTATTAGATCAAGAAGATCCAACTTTTACTATTCTTATTATCATATTTTCTATTTATTTTCCCAATATAATATTTGGCATTCTTATTGGTTTCTTTTCTAACTAATGCATCATTATTTTTTATGAATATAATGTTATTATTGTGCTATGTATGTGATGTATGTGCTATATAACATAAGAAGGGAAAATTTCATTGATAAAATTCTAGGTTATTACATTCTTCCCCCATTATGATATTTTTCCCTCAAAATTTTGATTTACATACTGAGGTGAAAATAATTAAGGCTACTTTTCCTTCATTTATTACTCCGGTTATAATGTCCCCTCTTCATATTTATCATTTCTCCATAGTAATTTGGCCATGTGAGTAGTCTTTTGTTCATTTAACTTTATCAATACGATCCATGATCTTCACCAGCTACTCCTTGTAGGAGTTATCATTTTACAACTATATCACATTTGAATTCCGTACATGTTAGGGATCTAGTATGTACTTATTTAAGAGGGATACATTGAATACATCATGTACTTAAGAAATGGTTGGGGGAAGTTCTAGTCGATAGGACGCAGTTCTAACAAGATCAGAAATCTTGAAGGGGATGATATACATGGGAAATATATTTCCTTTATTCTCAAATACTAAGACACTATTCCATATAGATATATATAAGAATAATATATCTCTATCATTAAACTCTAAGTCCTGTTAATGATTATATGCATATCTCTTCTTTTGACAATTAGTTACCTTGATGTGCTGATAAATGGAATAAAAATTTTATATAATTTCTTTAAAAATTTCAGGCCCTAGTAGCTTATGTTCAAAAAATTAATCCTAGAATGTCAGTGTTCAACATCTTTTCATATAAATGGATTTATATGGGGCTATTTTGATTCTTGATTAGAAAAAAATATTTTAACAGAACACGATCAGAGGTATATGTTGGTCCTATCATCCTTTGAATTCTATAGAAAATGATCTCAGTGTGTATTCCAATGTTGGAATAGTCCCCTTAGAATAGACATTAATTTGAGGATAGTAATTTGTAATGATATTCATCTCTATATTTATAGTATTTTAGATGTTTTCCCAAACACTTAGGTAAATATAAGATCTCAATCAGATACAATTGAGAATGGTACTCCAGGTAGCCTCACCACTTCTTTGATTTATGTTAGTGAAATTTCATTGAGTGAGAAATCCTATGAAATTTAGATAATGTGTGCCATCTTCATAACACAATCCAGAACAACCTGTATAGAGTTGTTTCCTTAAGATGTATTCAAAATTCTTGAGTGAAAGTCCATGTTGATTTTTTTCCCATTTCTATGTTTCTATATGTAACGGTTGAATCATACTCTTAGAGTTTTTTATTTTAGCCTTCACTTTATGACATACCAGGACATTGATGAATATTCAATGATATTTATCTTCATATTCTCCAACTAATCGCACTATCAGATATATTGATTCATATTTTTGATCTCTAGGTGAATAGATAAATTTGATCTTTGTGCATCATTAAAATAAAATTCTTTATCCCCATATTTTATGGTACACATTTTCATGAACCAAATATTAAAAATATTTTCTTATCAAATTTGAATGCTGAGGATTTCCCTTTTCTTAAATATTCCACTATTTTATGAATTTTCACATAATTTATTTTAGATTCCTTCATTTTCTCTATATGGGATGATTAATAAATAATTTTCTAACAGAATATGATTTAACTTCCTCTTATGAGACTCATTTTTATACTTTTAAAGTATAAGAAGGTTGGATCCTTCTCGATTCTCAACATTGATAAGTTTACAGGATCACTTCTACGTTGAGCATCTTACACGTTATTTTATTTACTATTATTGTAGTGATTTTAGTAGTCATAATACTTAATTATCTCTATCCATATTTACTATCCCATAGTAATCTCATTATATGTGAATATAAATTTGAGTCTCTTATGATCAGTATATATCTCATGCTTCGGTACATAAAGATAATGCTTCCAGATTTTCAACATGAAGATCATAGTTTCCAACTCTAATTTATGTGTGGTATTTTTTTTTCATAAAAATAAACTTGCATGAGGTGTAGGCTATAAAATTATTATTTTTAAATAGTATATAAACTAATCCCTTCCTTAAAGAAACACTATATACCACAAATATTTCCCCATTTTTCAGAATCGTAAGTAAGAGTGCAATAATAAGACTATTTTTCAAATCATTAATGTAGACTTCACATTAACTATTTTCTTAATAATTGAATCCATTTAATTATACTTGGTTAGGGGGTTTTAATATCATGATATGTTCTTCATAAATCATTTTTAATACCTAGATAGACCAAGAAAATTGATGATCTCCATTAAAAATGTCGTCATGTGACTCTCTTTCATTTCCTTTGTCTTGTAATGGTCTATAAATATTCCCTTTCTAGTGATAACATGTCGCATGATTTTTACTTATTCTATCTAGACCTCGAGTTTACTATACTTTGTATATATTTTCCCATTTTCAATGTCTTTAGAAAATTATTAAAATTCACCAATTGTTCATCCTTTCTCTTGGAGTACATCATAATATCATCAATAAAGACTAGAATAAATTTTTAATGGAAATATATAAAGACTCTATTCAATTATTCCATGAAAATTTCATGAACATTAGTGAGTTTTAAATGAATCAATAGGAGTTCATATTGTTCATACCTAATTTGTAATGCAGTCTTGGGAATATCTTTCTTCCTGACCATTATTTGGGGATATCCTAACTGATGGTCAACCATAAATAAATACTCGTCCTTACATAGTTGATCAAACAATTCATCTCTATAGGGACGTGGGTACATTTTCTTTTTCACAATTTTTATCAAATTATTATTAATTCATTGGCTCATTGATATATTCTTATTCTTGTTGAAGAAGACCGGAACACCCTACATTGAATCGCTTGGGAATGTGTAACCCTTGCCTAGATTCTCTTGTAACTACTTATTCAATTATTCAAACTCAATAGTGGAAATTCAATAAATATTCTTTGATATGTTAAGAGATCTTAGAATATGTTCAATTGAGAACACAACCTCATATCCATGGGAAAGGATATAAAATTATGTGGGGAACACATCATTTTAGTCCCTCACAATGGGCATCTAATCAGGCATGATCCTCTCTATTGTATCAATAAATCGTGCAAGATATAATTTCTCATAAAAAAATAATACCTATAATTGAAAAGGAAATTAAGAAGGATATTAATTATACGCCTTAAAGTTATATAGAATTAGAGGATACACCAGTATGTAAAGAGTGATCACCCTTTCTCAACATTTGATGTTTTCATCATATAATGATTGCCAATCCATTCCCAATATATCATTAAAATCAACCTATGAAAGTGTGAGTTGATTTTCTAGGACATTCATTCCCCAAAAATTGACTAGGGAGGAACTATATAATTTGGATCTAATAATTTTCCCATTCTCTATTAACACATATAACTTAACCTTCATAGTTTTTGGGGGTGTTTGAATAGTTATACAAAAATTATTGGGTATAAATGATTGTGTAAAATGATAATCAAATACTATGTTCACTATTATCTGTTGAATAACCATGGAACCTATTAACACATAATTGTAGGGATCCACTTTAGCATTAGTTATTTAATATTCCCTTTCTTGTTTCCTTTGTGGTTTATATTATTGATTTCCTCATACAACAATTTCAACAAGGTATTTTATTGCCTAATGCAAATGTTCCATTATGTTGAAACACTTTACTATTTGATATGATTTAATCTACACATTTCTTTATTCTTCCTAATTTGTGGGATTATTCATATCCCTTTGAGAATTATTTTCTTGATTCCCCTTTATTACACATTTAATTAATCTATCGGTTCCCATTAGATAATCCCCAAGATTCTTATTACTCACTTTTTACACATGGGATGTTGGTATTTTGTTCCAGCATTGAATTAATATATTTATCCTCCCTTATTAAACTATATTTTCCTGTTTTTATCTCCATGACCATGAGAACACTAGAAGTCTGGAATCACCATCTAAACATTGATGGAACAACATACAATGACCTAATAGCTCTCAATGTATCAAATCACTAATGTTTTTCCTAGATTCATCATTTATCTTATAAATAAGATATCCACATTGATTTTAGTGTTCATAAAAAAGATAGAAGTGTATAATTAAAATATTTTAAAGTTTTCGTCAAACACTCAATGGAATTATCTTCTTTATTATTTATTCTAAGTAACTATATCTACATTTTATGATGAGGAGTTCTGGAAAATAGTAATTGAAATTTTTTTTCATGAATCCATCACATTCCAAGGAATCCGCTCCACCATATGCTTTTTATCTTTTGATCAATTTACACCTCTTGCTATCTTCCCCATTAAATTGACAGAACACCAACATTACTTTTTCATCATCTATTCACTATAGAACAAATAATATATTTTCAATGGATTTAATCATATGTTATAAGATAAGGGGGATAAAAGATCCACTAATGATATAGGTCCTTTGAAACATAAGGTATTTGAACACAACATTAGATATATTTTGGGAAGTAGAGAGTTTCACATGATTCATGTTATTATTTATAACATAATCCATTTTTTCTAGTACTACCAAGTAATTTTGAGCTCTAATTTACATTTTATTTTTCATTTCAATAGGGAAATCATTAAATTCCTATAACATTGATTTTTGGAACAAGTTCTCCTATTTCCAGCCATTAACTAAGAAATAGAATGTACAATTATGGAATATTTAATTATTAGTTAATAAGATTATAAAAATAAAACATTGAACATTGAAGGATGAATTTTAAATGAGATGTATATCCTAACATGTGATTCTTGATGTTTCAATCTAGGTTATCCATGGTTTCATGCTTATCCCTAGAGTTATTACTATTGTTTTCTTATTTGAATATCCAAAAATAACATGATCAATATATAATAAAAACTATAATGGACCTATCATTTTACACATCTTATTACATGATTTTAATAACAATTAACCATAAAATACATACCAAGGATTATAATGTGTAATTTCTATAGAAGAATAGGTACATAATTTCAAACCCTGAAAATTGGATAAAATGATATTTTATTTAATATAAATAATGATATCATAAATAACTATAATATCATATGTCTATATAGGATAACCTAAAGAATAAATGAATAAAGGAATTAGATAGAAATCTGAGTAAGGGAAGACACATGCAAATAAAACACAACACATGAGTTATAAGGCATAACATGATGACATAAAAAATGAATGAAACATGAATAAACATAAAGAATAATTTTATATACAACATGGTATCATGTGATCATGGAAGTTTAGGATGTGTAAGAATCATATAACATGGAATAAACATTAGTCTAGGCTAACTACTACGACAATATCACAAGTTAAAAAATTCCTATAATGTATTAACTGTACCCACTAATCCCATACATGGAATATCATGAGAATAACCATAACCCATGGAATTATAGATATATTCTAGAGAACTCATCATAAAATGTTTAGGAAAACGTGTTCCCCAAAAAAATCAAACACAAGGAATATATATAAGGGTTACCAGTGGAAAGAAATATGCATCACAATTATGTCATAAGGAATAACCAAAATTAAAATCATAATGGTTTCGATTAATTAATTTAATGAAATCATGGTAGGATGTTTATTAGTGAAAATAGTCACAGATCATGGAAAAATATTTCCATATAAAATTAAATCATGAAAAAATAGTGTTTATGAGAATTTAAAATGACCCACTTTAATGCTGTTGAATGAAAGATAATAAAGAGTCATTAAAGCATGGAAATTCATAATTGTTTGGATAAAACCATAAATAAACTAAGATTTATTTTTCAGATATAATGAGGGATTTTTGGAAAATATTAGTGGATTGATGCTGTTTGTGTAGTGTACTTGAAAATGGGTATGAAATTAGGATATTCCCTTTTATCAGAATTTATTATCAAGGGTAATTGGGAAGGGATCCTTTTAAAACATGGATTTCATGAGAAAATAAAGATTACTTGATCATTATTTTTTTGGAATATATAAAAATAAAATTGAATAGGTATATAATAAATATCAATAAATACATTGGGTTAATGAAAGGTAAATAATAACCCAATGATAATTTGGATGTTTGGAAAGATACCTTACCTTATGTATGAAAGTCTTCGGTACTTTCTATTAATGCCCTAGAAAATAATATTTTATTCATTAATAATATAATTCATAACCTCTTCAAAATGTATATTATTTATTATAATTTTATTAATTTCTTTTATGGTCATTTTTATTAGTTATAATGTTTTATTTTATTGTTCAAGGAGCGTTCGTTTTATGGTTTTATGATTAGTTCCCTTGAGTATAACTATGGAACATCTTGTTAAATAGAGGAAAATTTTCAAATATGGAAGGAAATGGTATTAATATAAATTCATAATTTTAAATTTCCCCAATATATATTTCTTTTCTCATATGAGGATAATTATTTCGATAAAACATTAATGATAAACGTTTTGTTTATTTTGGCGGGGTTTCAATTATCATAAAGTAGTTTTTTTTATTATTTAATTTTATTAAAAAATATTAGTTTAAAAACATGAAACAAGTATTAATATATTTTATAAAATATTTATTATCAATTATAATTTTTTTATGACCATCCATGATTGAAGTAATGGAAAACATAAAACCATCATCAATGAAGGCGGTGAATCAATATATCACAGATGATGTTTTCATTTTTTAGATAAAAGGGGAAGAGGATAATTATTTATGTGGGATATTCCATTAAGAAGTAAAAATAAAAAATATATATGATACAATATGTTTCATGATGTTTGGTATAGGAAAGGTGTAGTAGGATTTGAAAAGAAAATAAATTAAAAGAGAATTGTGTATTGTATGTTTCGAATGTCCTCTCATTGAAAAACTATTTAAGAAACCTAGAAATAGACTTCTAGTGAGACCATAATGACCAAGACATGGGAACAGAATTGTTATAGGAATTTATTAGAATAATAGCACACATCATAGCTTAAAAGGTGTGATAAGAGGATGTGGGGAGGGTGGTATTTATGGGGGGGTGTTGTTGATTATTTTATTCATTTGTTTATTATTTTGGAAGAAGATTACTAATAGTGATTATTATTATGATTATGTAATCTATATCGTTCATGTTAAGTCTAAATAATGCTTTCCTACTTTATTCATAAATAAAAAATTAGGTACTTATCTCAAAATTGTAGGTACCATAAGTTATAGTATTTAACTATTAACAAAAAATTCATATATTTTGGAAAACAAATCACCCATTGTATTGATTTAAAAAGTGGGCCCCATATTATAAAAATAATTTTCTACATATGAAAAATTTTCCTTTAAATTAAGATCATCATTCATATAGAAAATAATGATTTTAATTTTATAAAAGATTATATCAAACATTTAAAAATTAATGTCTCAAAAAATTATTTTATAATCTTAAGAAAACAGATTATTAATTTATGAATATGTTTTATTAAAAAAAATTTAAATCATTATATTAGTTATATAATTTTAATTAAACATTTATGTTTCACAAAAATTAAATCTAATTTATCATTTATAAAATATTTTCATAATTATTCTATTATATAAATTTATCATATTTTCATTTATAAGATGTATAAATTTTATTTATACATTCATAAGTGAGGTTACTATTCTAATAGATTGATTAATATTCATAACAATTACATTACTATTCTAACTATCAGGTTTCTATTACAATGGTCATAAGAATTTATTATTTCAAAAAAATTACAATTATTATATTCATTAGTCAATTATTTTTTTATTCTTAAATTATATATACATTAATATATTAAATTAATATTTATTTATTAATATTTGGTTTTCTATATACATATTTGTTCCAGGGTACAATCATTATATTGAATTGAGTAGATAAAAATTTTCTTATTCATATTATATTATTTTCTACTTATTACCATACTCTAATATTTTACATTATTATTTTTTTGTTTTATAACAAATTTATCCTTATTATTTTATGAGGATAATGATTTTCTTGTGTTCTTCATGTCATGTGTCTACTATATGACATAAGAAGATAAACATTAATTGAAAAAATAATGGTTCGTTACATTGTCTATTTGGAATAAGTGAGAAATAGTTTTGGGAATTCAAATGGATTTTTTCACATGGGTCACATTACTATTTTATGATTTCCATTTTAGTTTAAAATCATAAAAGTATCACAAGGAAGAGATATTTAAGAGTTTATATATATTATGGATGGAGATATACTGGTGGATAATTATTTATAAAAAGGGCTATGATGTATTGAAGAGAGACTCACATCTAGAAACTCAAAATAAGGACTAATACTAATAGACCTTATATTATTGTTGTGAAACATCTCTCTCTCTCTCTATGTTTTCATTTTATTTTACCCTCATGAATTCCATTATATGATAGTTTTCTATGTTCAATGTGATATATTTTGATTGTGAATGTAAAAACTTTTTTGTATTTTCTCTTACAGTTCATGATGTGGTTTTTTCATATGCATTCATTTCTTAATATCATCCCTATTTTCAATGCATGATAATTTTTCATATAGATTAATGCGTAAAGATTAAATGAATCAACTAATTATTTATTAATGATTTTTAAAAATTTCAATTTATAGATAATTATGTTTAAATAAGGAATTGGGTTACATAATTCAGTAATAATCATAATTAGTTGACAATATAAATCCTGAGTCATTTAATTTAATAGAGAATACCAATATTTTTTATTCTCTTTGATTCAATTTTAAAAAAACTGCTTGTAAAATATATACAACCTATCAATTAATTAATCACAAAAACATCAATTGCATACCTTTTTATGTTTTGTCTAATTATCCTCTCTAGATTCTTATACTTTCATTCCTCATTCACATAAATTTTATAATGTTCACTTAAATGATATATATTAGTTAAACTTTGAATTTTTGTTATACAATGTGTATTTTATTGAAATAAAAGGTATTTGTTTTCATTATAAATTTAAAAATTTATTTAATCCTAAAGGATTTAATGTTATTGTTTTTTCCTATATCCCAATATAAATAGAGAAGTTTAAGATGATTTAGAAATAGATTATAATAATATTTTCAACATTGTACAAGTTTTTGTAGATCTATGAATATTTTTTTAATGATGAAACTCTATTACTTTTTAAGGATTTACACCAAAAACATGTTATGATTATAAATTTTATCATTATTTGGGAGGATTTATTTGGGGCCCACCTATGTGTTAATGTATGTTGGATTTATATTTCCCCACAATCCCACTTTCCAAAGGCCAGTGAATTTTATCACATTCAACTACTATGTCTTATCCTTGATCCAAATGGGATGATTGGATGTCTGTTGCCCCTTTCAAGGATTCCTCCTTGGATCTATTTTCCTAGTCCAGGTCTCCCTCATTGATTTGAGTATTGTATAGAAAAATAATTCATAATTCCATCACTTTGTGGACAACTGTTAATTAAACTACTTATCTCTTGACATGGAAGATGCATTTTGTCAGGAGAGTAGTCTTATTTGGAATTTATGGGAATTTCTCTACATTTTGTGGATTAGTCAACTGTATTGATCTACTAAGGAGGGAATATCATATGACGCATCTTAGTCATGGAATCCAAGAAATATGATGTCAATCACAAGGTAATTGAATATAGGGGAATATGTATTCTATGTAATTTTACCTTAGGTTTTTCATAATTATGAATAGGGTAGGAATTGTAGGTTAGGTCCCAAGTACTGTGTCCTATTAAGATGGATCGAAATATCTAGTCAAGCCAAATCAGTACATAAGTTTAACATATTTTAGAGAAAGGATTGTGTTGAAAAGAATGCCTCCTTGAGGAGGATTAGGGATGTGTATCCCTATGAGGGTAGATTTCAGACATGAATTTACCATTGTGGATCAAACATCCTATGAGGAATATCTAGAAGGTGCGTCCCTAGGAGGGAATACGTCACACATGAGTTTACCATTGTTGAAATAATACCTTGTGGAGGTGGATATACGAGTTCTGTCCCTATGAGGGAAGTTATCACACAAGAGTTTACCATATTGGATTTCAATCCATCTGAGGAAGATTTGAATTTGTGGACTAGTATGTCGTGTGAGATGGATTGAGGAGGTGTGTCCATAGAAGGAAAAAGGTCACACATGAGTTTTCCATTATTGATCAAATACCATGTGAGGTAGATCTAGAATTTACATCCCTAATAGGGATGATTAAACACATGGGATTTCAATTTTTTGTGACTAAACCTGAGAGAGTAATATTATGTACCATGATTAGAAGACATAGATCAAAAAACACATAGTTCTACATCACAAAATATGGTCATTTGGTAGGACAGATCCATGCAGGTCAATGTCATTTGGTACAAAATCTCATATTGTAAAAGGAGCATCAAATAGGGAAGATGTACGGATTAATAATAGAATATATCATTTCAAGAGGTATACTCTTTTGGGAATAACATGGGGCCTATATATAGAAGGTTTCCAATATCTAATTCATATCCCATTGATAGGGAGTATACTCTTGGGCTTACCCAGGAAGAATCCCGTTTTGGTTGTCACATCTTACAGATTGGGGGAAGGTGGAATCCCATGATGATAACACATAGGAAATCTTTTACTCATCACATATGATATGAATATAGTTTTAGATCATGTATCGAGGATAGTGTCATGAAGGTCAATGTCATATGATATTGAAATGAAACTAGGATGTTTTTTGTGATAAATATCAGACTTGGGGGGACTCACTCCATAACCCTCTTGATTATGTGACTACCAATCATGCTATTTTGGGAGGGGAATGGAGTTTGAACTACCATGTAGGAGTTTCCAATCACATGTTCCACATTAGAGTCCCTAATATTATAATAAAAATGGGTTATTTTAACTATCCAAATAATCAAAAGGCTGGTGGAAGGCATAAGACTCTCTTGGGGTGAAGTGTGTGGACACAGGAGTGGGTGACACTGGTCATACAAAGACTTAAGGTATATCTGAATCTGTCCAAGATTATTATGTTGGTTCTTGGAACTCAACCTTCTCATAGGGAAGTCAACAGAAGGGAGGGACCATAGAGAGTCCCCATAGAGGTTATTTTTGAATATTTTATGTTATATAGCCAAATTTTTGGAGATGCTTCTTTAACCAATGATGATTCACTTGGAGTCCAATAAGGAGTAAAGAGAACAGAGGGTCCATTCATACCATCTCATTGTATATCCAATCAAACACATCACAATTCTATTTTAGGAAGGCCACATAATGTTTCTGATCCTTGGGAGATATAGATGCACTAAATTTCATTTTCCTTGATCTTCCACAATACAAATGTTTACCTAAATGAACCCATCAACAATGATAGATAAATAATATTAAATTTTGGAGGAGTTTCTTATAAATTCTCTTCATTATATAAGTTAAGACAATCAATATAAGGAAGAAGCACCACTAGGCCAGAAGAATTAGGAAAAACACTTGCGCCTTCTTGGGAGAACACATAATCTCTACTGAGGGGATTATGATACACTAAAAATTTGGTCACATAATATATTGAACTAATCTAATCTATCTAATGAATGTGATTTCCATTATTTATATCAAAGTAATGGTAATGATCAGCCTTCTTTCGATTCAACCCTGCTCTACCGAACATGTGGTAATGCCATTAACTGGAGGCCATATGGTGAATATCTTTATACTTTATAGGGTACATGGATTTTGGTTTTATCAGGGATAGTCCTATGTAAGAGTATGAGATAATATAAAGACATCCATTCTTTTTGGGAATGTAAAAAACCGTTATCTTGGGGAAAACACAGAATCCATTGATGTATGACTTTGTGGGATCCAATCAATGAATCAGTAGAATGAAATCATCATATATGTATACACGTGTATTGGGAACTGTGGGATTTTTTTCTTTAGTGAGATCCTAAAAATAGGTGTGAGACTACTTCCACTCCCTCTTATAATTGTAAGAAATAATGTATCAAGTTCACATGTGTCAAATCACCTAGGATAATTCTAACTCAATCGTTAAGGGAGTGAATGATGCAATTTTTATTTGATGAGAGAAGTCTCATATATTAATTATGTAGGGTCCTATCAATTAATGAATTGTGGGATGTATCCTATGAGACTATCATGAATTTGGAACATAATATCATTGCACCAAAATGGATCTTCAACGAAATCCTACCACATAGTATCTTCCCATTCCATTTACAACCATGAATATTCAGATCATAGAGAGTCATATCTTCTTTGGAAAGTCCTATATTTTTGAGCATCCGATTGTAGATGGGTTTTATCTCATAACCTACATCAATAAGTAAGTGGAGGATCTCCATAAATTTGAAAAACCCTTTATTGTATAATGGGAACATGTGCCACTGCACGAGGGTGCCTTCACCTTCCCCAGAAAATGTGATGAGGGCTTCAAAATCCCTTTTCATGGCTTACCCTTACATAGTGGGCCTCTGTAGTAGCTACCTCAACATCGAACTAGATAGGTATTCCCTAGATTTATTCAAGGACCTCAAATATTTCTTTTGACAGGAGGATGCCCTCATGTATTAGGATCTTTGAGGTTATTCTAGAACGGTTCTCCGAAACATCATACTTCCATACTAAATTCATCTCTTCCCCATATGGGGGATATTCTTAGATAGAGGTAAAACATATGCTACTAATTGTCTGAAAAGGTTCTAGCTAGTGATGGAAATATCATGTTGCTGACAAGATGACCTACCTTGAATCACTGATGGTTGACTATAGGTTGGATGATTCCTACCTTTGGAAATACACATACAATCATGATGTGTTCATTGATGAACTTATCTTTCAAATATCATCAAGATCATCACTACTTCCAAATTTGTTTAGAATAAAAAGAGAATGAAAGAAAACAATAGTCCGATCTTGGGAGGTCCAATGTAATGTTGTCTGAGGGGATCCACTTTGAATATGTTAACCCCCTATAAACCAAATGACATATTACTTGTAAAATAAGAGATACTAAATTTCTGGACCACTATGGAAGAAAAGTGGTCTATAGTCTTATTTCACTATCACTAGTTGTGAGACACATCAATGTTGTTATTAAGGAGACCTATGCACTGTTTGATGATATAAGATATGGACTAAGGAATCAGACCCATTCAATGTTGAGAATTGTGCAGAATATTGAAGTTGGTTTCAACTTCTGACAGAGTGATGTTCCTTTAGAGGAATAGGTAGAAACCAGTGATGATCGCCTTACCCTCCACTTAGCGTGAATTCCCACTACCAATGTAAGTAGTAAAAGCTATGACGACTAACCCACTAGAATCAAAAACCACTCCCCTGCCTTTTATGTCTCCTGATACACATGATCCATCTATTTTTAATTTAAGTCCCCTATGGGGAGGATATAAACAAACCCAATGGACCCGGGAAGCATTATATAAGAGAAGATCTAGGGAATTGCGCACTTGCATGAACCTATTTTTGGGGAATCACATAAGTTATTGAATAGAGGACCAAATCAAGTAGTCGATTTATTATTCTTACGATAAGAGCCCTCTCTATATATCACGTATCATTGTGGTGAGACTTGTTCATCACTTTCCATAAGCACCAACACACCACACAAAGGACAATCATATGACCCTTTATTTATGTCCCCACAACACTCGCACCATGAAACCAACATTCTAGGAAAGGTTGATCAGAATAGTCTCGAGATGAAAAGGAATTTAAATCTCTAAAGTATCTTCATATGGTGCATTACAAATCTAATTCAAAAAAAATATTGTTCTCACTCTCACCCTTATGGATTTTATAAAAGATGCACCATGAGACAAGGTAAATTCTAGTCCTATTTATATTTTCATCTATGGGTACAACATGGTTCCTCACTCTCTATGTGAGGATGTTATACTTATAATGGATTTTATCACACCAAATTAGGTCATTCCAGTTTTTATGAGCATCATGAGTCAACTCTACCATGCAGAAGTATTTTATGGAAAATGTCCCTATAGTAGAGGGGTTAAAAACACACTTATTGGTGTCAGAGTTCCTCTTAATGAGGTTGAAGGTGGCCTATTTTTTCTTTATCCATGACAAAATTGACAGGAAGATAGTATTTTCTTCCCTCCTTGAATAAAATATTATATGTTGTACAACCTAAGAATCCAATTTTTGAACCAACCCAATTGTGGTTCCAAAAAGGGGATGTCACTTTTCACTATAATCCATGGAGTGAGGGGATGTAGAGATGAAATGAGGGCCAATGTTTGAGACCACAAGGGCGAATCATGATAGTTCACATCATCTATGTCATCTTTTCATCGTATGGACATGGTCTTACCCTATAGGGTATGCTATTCTAAGACTTACCAATCCTTCTTTTCAATCATACAGTAAAATGTATCATGAAGACTCATCATGTTAATCCCTACTACGTGAATAGGATTAGCCATTATAGACCAAGAAACCTTGTGAAGTTTCCCTTCGTAAAATTAATCCCATATAAAACCAGATTTGATATGGTTGATGGTGTTAACAACACCCTTAAGAACATTGATAGTAGCCAAATCATGGATAGGAACAACCAACATAACACTGTTAACTAGCATAATATGACCTCAAAAAGAGAGGATGTAGTTATTCCAGTTAAGGATCTTTCTCGCAATCTTAATAAAAATGTCATTAAAGTCATGAATACAAATCCAAATTGACGATATAGGGGTTCCTAGGTACAACATTAGGAATATGCCTCTCTAAATGTCAATACTATGGCACAAGGAGGAGACCCTACTGGCCAAAAATATGTTTGAGATGAAGAGACTACTCTTTGTTTTATTGATAACCTGCCTGCTCTAGTTGCAAGAGTGATTAAAAATTTGGTTGATGGATCTCACGAATTTCCTAATACCATTCATTATAATAATGGTATCACCTGCAAACATGGGGTGGGATATGGAGAGGGTTCTCAGCCTATTCCAATAAGGGAGAATATATCCATTAATCACATACCTTTTTATGAGGAGGATGAAGATGTCCTAGGTGAGGATGAAGATAGTTGTGTATGTAGGTTCACTTTTCCTTAACACATATGTATATTTGAATAATCTAAATTATTTATCCATAAAAGAGGCATCCAACCCTGAGGAGCTGAAACACCTAAAAACAAGGTCAGCGGCCTAAGGGGAGAAACTCGTGCCTACAAGAACTTTATTGATGAAGCAACATTCTATTTTTTCATATTATTTATTCATGTCCAATTTGATAGCTATTTTTAGAGACATATTATTTTATGTTGATGTCTCAGATCATTACATGGGATAAAGAAATTCCCCTTAGATGGAATGAACCTTAAAAAATCCATGCTATTCTAAAGAGATCCAATTAGTGAGATTCATGGATAGCCTTATTTTTATGATTCTCTCCAAAATTTTATATGGTAAATTACACATGCTCATTGGCCTATAATGGGAGAGGGAGGATGGGGCCTTGATTTTGGCTATAAGGACAAGGGTAGTTGCACAAGATACATGTGGTAAGATTCCCCCATGAAATAAGTCAAGAATTTCTAATGAAATATCATTTTTAACAAATGAACAAGAGGATATATAAAATAAACTGGGGATAATTTTAGGGCTAGGTTAACTCTCTAGATTAAGACCAAGAATGACCTCATAAATTTCCTTCTCTTTGGAATTTTTCTCTATAACCATGTTTTTTTAGCTGGTGGTATGGTCTGTGAGCACATTCAAAATCCCAGCAGGGCCACTAGGATATCCATCAGGAATTTGCGGTTTGGGTCCAGTAAGGAGATCATTGAAAAAGGAATGGGCCATGCTGCCAAAAACCTCCCAATCCTCTAAATATGATCAATCATCCATAAATATATTAGGCTTGGCTAAACTATTTTCTCCCTTATACAGGCACAAAAGTAAGCCGTGTTCCTATATAATTCACACAACCATTTCATTATAGAGGTCCTGTGAGCCATTTTTCTTATCTTAAGATAATTTACAACAACCTATCTTTTTTATGAGATGTATTCTCAAACACCAACTCGTTCAATTCCTATCATATTCTTGATTAAATATTATCAATAACATTAGTGATCACATCATGTTTTTTGTCTTTCGGAGAGTGATTGTTGGACCATGCTTATATATAATTCCGGAGGAATATAAATTTATTATGAAACATAATACACGAATTCCCATGAATAGGACCACTATATAACTCATTAACGACATGGAAATAATCAGGTAAGATGATCCACTACTAATAGAACCTGAATCTCTCATAAGTCTCTTGGTTCGGAGGTAAGGAGACACAAATAGAAGAGTGTTCAGATATACCCTAGACTAGATGATTCACCTTATAATTTATGTCGGACGAGATTACATGAACATTAACCAAGAAGCGGTAAACACAACTCCAAGAATTAAGGCCACTTCATTGACGTTTACACCATGTAAAATTATCTCATGTGAACCCCATCTCCACAAGGCCTTTTCTAGCATGGAACTGGGAAATTTTTAGGCTCACCTTGCGGGGGTAATTACCTCTTCCATTCTTTTCCAAAGGGTTGTCTATAATGTTAAAGTCTCCTCCAATAATTCAAGGATAATTCCTCAGATCAAAACCACTCGGGCCATCCCAAAAGATCTCTCTTTTTTGGGCATAAAAACTCCCCTAGATGATTAAGAATATAAGAATTTGGACTCCTTGAGTCACTTTGGTAGTGAAGAATTGCTCATCATCATGAATCATAACAACTGTAATATTCTTACACCAAAAGATACATCTGTGGAGGTTAATGGGGTCGACATGCATGGCATCATGCATATTCAAAATTCACATGAAATCCTTGATTTTGGATGGATCTTTCTTATGTTTAATGATGACAACAAGAGTGACCTTGTTTTTTTATCTTCAGCCCTTTGTTTTCTATCTTGCCCTAGATCCAATTCCATGACCAATATCGATGAAGAAGGGATGAATTTAAAAAAGGGGGGTTGTCCTGTCTTTGGCCTTAAGAATTTTGAGCACCATAATACAGGGTGAGGAACCCTCCAAAAATTGTCTTAATTTTGATCTCATGCACATTATCATATCCCCCCTGAAGAATGTGTGGAATGAGGAGTGGGTAAGGGCTATGGTCGGACCTTCTTCCCTTTCATCTCACTAGATTGAGGTTGTTAGGATGGGTTTTGGGTGATATTATAGAGGATTTCAATAGAATCATTCCTATTAGACTGAGAGGGTCCGAGATCTTTTGATTGGAGAGGGATTATGAGGGAAGTAGGAGAAAGAGTTTGGATATCCTCTTTCAGAACCTCATGGAAATTTAGTATAGCAATGCATAAGGATCCATGAGTATGGGGAGACATAAAAGAAGGATATATACTTCCTAATAGGAGAAATAGATTAAAATACTTCCCTGTAGAATAAACATCACTGATTTGATGGAAAAAAGGCCAAATGGAGGGGACGAGGACTGCTGGCACGAAGCATGGATCCAACTTATTGAAAAAAACTAGATCCAACCTTAAAGATCAAACCTCATCTAATAACAAATAATGGGTTACGGAAGGACCTCAAACTGTAGAGTTGAGATGAAGAGGGGACCCTGTAGCAATATGAACATCAACCCTCTAAAGTAAAACGAGGCCCGGGTCTAGAGATATATTTTCCATAAGAGGTTGAAAATAATCTGATCCTTCCAATACTTTAGGATGTCCACTAGGTGGCTGGTGAACATATGCTCTTTCCGATCCTTGATAATTCCCACCAAGAAAATACTTCCTACACATCTGCATAGAGTGGCATTGGATCTAGAAAGAAGATTAATACCTAGGGTACATGAGATATATGATTTATTAGTTCTACATTATCATGTCATTTACCCTAACTGAGATGCAATCCAAAAGGGGGTGGAAAGATCTCGGTCTATAAAAATGTGAGGGATCATTCCATTAGAGTGATTGTGAGTAATATCGTCCACACACAGAATGGATTCTTTCAAACATTGGTCCATATAAAGAACTCTCTAAACACACTAAGAAAATTATGCGTAATTAGGGTAGGGAGAATCTCTATCATGAAATTACCTTTTCACATCATTAACAACCTCCCTTTGGTTTAGCAGAATTTCATATTAGTACATGATGAATTTCCATTATGAAAAAAAGACTACGACGTAGTCATCAGGCCTTTTATCTCACTTTAAGAGGTCAGTGATATTTTTTTATCAATGATGGAGCTAAAACGGTAGACGAATTTTATATTTTTTTCTCCCCAACATTAAATTAATCCTTTAAGAAATGGAATTTACTAGATGATGGTAGTTCCTTAGAGCATCTAAATAAAACCCCAATTCTAGGTAGCCTCTTACTTCTACAGGATTCAATACATGGGTCCACACCTTGAGATTAAGTGAAACAAATGCGTCAGTAGATCCCCTATCCTATATAATGGAAAAAATAATGGGTTACTAATCTCTAGAGTTTCTCAGGTGTCATCCTCCCATGCTAGGTATATATTTCCATTAGGTTGGATTTCCTCCTATTGCATCTCCTAGGCCTCAAAGTGAGAACTAAGAAAATATATCATATAGTATTGGTGAGGTGTTTATATTTACATGGATTCTAGACAAAAAATGCAATGAAAATATGATCAACTCATTAGGAATGCACAATTACTAGTGGAGTCTTAGGACCTGGATCCTGAGGTGGAAGATTATGCTAGTTAGGAAGGTTCAGGGACTCATACCTTGGTCTCTTTCCATAAAAATCCTCTTATAGTTAATATATACATGAGAGATTACTTAGATCATATAGAGGTATCATTTCAATAAGGATTGGTTACCCTGACGAGGAAGAAATTGGTCCCTATAGGGATGTTCCACAATTTGGTTTCCAATAAAAAGGGAGATTAGTGATAAAGCTTTTTTTTATTCAAGAAGCTAGACTTGGGAAACCCCATAGGGATCATCCCCTTTTCATGGAACAACCTTGAATGAATTAGAGGTTTAAAATTCCCATTACTCTTTTTGAGATACAAATATGTGGGAAATGTATCATTGGAGGGATCCATGAGGTCATGTACCAAACTTTTTGAATGATTAAGAAAACATGTCTAAGATTCGGTATGGTACCGCGCCACCCCTTGGGGTTGATATTACCTAACAACATCTATGTTTATTCATATATTCACAGAAATATTGTGAGAAATCATGTTTCTTATAATTTCACCTGAAGGGGAACTACCATCATTGGTTGTTAGGTATGGTTGTCATAATATAGGACCAAAGTGAACATAAGGGTACATTCCTTAACCTCATTTCTAAAAATGCATATCTGATTCTTCCATAACCTCATAAATCTATGTGGTTAAAGAAACACATGATCACTAGAGTATCTATTTGTAGCCAAATGAATAGGGTTGCTAGGACACTGGTAGAACCATAATTTCAACTCTTTGTAACTTTTGATTGATGGAATAATGTTTATCATGTCTTCATGGAATGTCTAACTGAAAATCATAAAAGATGTGATGTGTGTCCTATTTGATCTGGTAGAAACACATAAAACACCCCACCATGAGAAAATTTGAGATGTAAAATTTGGGATTTTATAGTAGATGAAATAACATAGACAATTGTTCGGTGTCAAGAAACACCCATATGACCCATATATCATTGGAAGTACCCTTTCCTTGGTTGGCATAATATCTGATCAACATTACAAAAGATAAAGGTTGTGGTACTAATGAGGATCAGTTATTTAGATGGTTAATCAATAAAGGAATCACTATTTGACTCAATTATTAACTATACAATGGAAAACAAATTTGGGTGGAACCAAACATATCATCACATAATTATTGTATGAGGTATTGAACACTTCCTCATTTAAATGGTTTGTTACATTCATCTACATCTCATCAAATTTCTCATCTTTTTAAGGATAAAATCAAGGTATAAATATATCTCCAAAATCTTTTATAGAGGTAGGGAGGATAAAGACTAGAGGTGATGAGTATTGATTCACATTGAGACCTTGGAAGGGAGCCATTACTTCATCAACCAACAAGTATCTGTAGAGGGATCTGGGGATCATGTGGATATAATCTTCTAGGATAGTGAACATTAGCTACTGGGATCTTACCCTAAACTCTAACAACTAGGGTTTGATCTCCATCATCAATTCACAAGTCCCATTATAATATAAATGATCTCTGGGGGAAATTTCAACTTGTAGTTTCCCATGATTTTCCTTCAATAATGAGTATTCTACCTTCTTATCTAGTATAGTTATTCATGATAGGTTAGTTCATATTCAGGTGGATGACCTCCATGCTGATGGGTGTTAATGTAGGTAGGAACTCCACTTTCATAAATTAGAACATAGGGAGGGCCTTCGTATCTTCTATTGTGGGAGTGGGGGGGTCTATTTTACTGGTGAAAAAGTGTGGAGGGACCCACTCGGGTTAGTAATGAAGTTGATATTACCTCCACCTGGGTTAGTGATAGAATTGGGAGATCATCTGATCTAGTTTCTAAAAATGCAGGGTGAACCACCACTCTGTTTGTCTATGAAGAGGTGAGGACCTACACTTGGGTTAGTGACGAAAGGAGGAGGGCCTCTATGTTAGTTTTTGAAAAAGTGAGGATGAACACCGCTTTGAGTATTTAAGAATATGGGAATAGATCTTCTTGGGTTGATGACATCATATAGAGGACCTCTTCTTTTATTGGTGATGGAGTGGGGATGACCATTACTCTGTTCGGTGATAACACATGTAAGACCAAAATATTGAGATAAATGAGTATATGGAGGACCTCCATACTAACTATTGAAAGAGAAGAGAGTACCTCCACTCTAATAGTAAATGAGGCGGGGGGGGGGATATTCTTTGGTTGATCTAAGAACATGGAGGACCATTACATTGGCTAATAACAACACCTAGATGAACTCAATATTAATTATTAGGTGGGGAGAACATTTTATTGGATTGATGATGGTGCAGGGAGGACTTCCACACCAAGTATCCTCATCATGGGTTAGGTCAAAACAAATTTTTGTGGTGTAAGGGATTGAAAGATTCTCCCATGCCTACATATGAGTTGGGCGGGGTCTCAATCCCAATAAGGTGAATATAGATCCCTTTTTGTCTACAAAAGAGATTGGGGGGATGAACTGGTGGTGGAAGGGGATGCTGGATCAATATAATATTCCCCTTATCGATCATTATCCAAATATTTCCCTCGATGTGGGTGTCAAGTTCTCCAAATAAAATACAGTAGATAACGGGTGAAGTACACTTGTTCTTAATCAAAAGGGGAATTTTATTTCTAACGTTGATGTAGCCTAGTGGGAGACATCCTCAGAGGCTCTTATTAAGTATTCATAGCTGGTGTAACTCAAGTATCTACCACATCCTCATTGTCGAGGAGAGAGACATTTGAGTGATTTGGGGAGATATTTCAGAATGAATTTGTTGTTGGAAGGGGGTGGGGTTGTTTCCCCGATGCGACCCTTAGGAGTGGAATTTTCTACAAGGTGTTGATTCCACTAGGTCCTTATAGGAAATCACCCTAGTGTGAATGACCCCCTCCTAATCATGTTGTCTTATGAGGTCATCAATAACCCTCCTATAGATTATCTCATAGTGTGTCATTGGTCATGGGTCTTAGTAGTTGATGTTGTGGCGGATGTCATGGAGGAATCATGGTTATGCAGGATTACTACATCAAAGATCCTTCAACACCAGTGTGTGTAGGCACTAGGTTGCTGATTTATATTAGCTGGAGTCTTATAAATATGTTTTATTAATTCATCAGTATGGATACAAGAAAGTGATTCTCAATTCCCAAACATCATTAATATTCTAATGATAGAGATGGATCCATGGTAAAATGTCACAGACTAATAATCCCCCATTCTAATTTCCCTAATTCATTGGTGAGTTCCCTATTGGGACCACCATTTCCTTGGGGGACCTGGCACAAAAATTCATATTCCAAAGATATGATAATATTTTGGTTCCCCAACCCTACTAGTCCACATGGTTGGGGAGAATAGATTAATGTTGGTTTACCTATTTTATGTTTTTGAATCTGTCATTAGGGACCACCTACACATTTATGTAATTTGGATTCCTATTTTCCTATATTCCCACATTACATTGGTGGTAATCCTTTACAACTTCAAAGACAATTCCTTCCCATTGAATGAAATAATAATACGATATTTCAGTTTCTCCTTTAATGGATTCCCCCACAGAGATCATTTTCCTCATTGAGTCCCCCACATAGATTTGAGTCATATTAATTGGACTCATCCATAGAACCATATATTTATAGAGATCAGTCAATTATATTACTTCTATAATGATAGGACGATGGCCCTCAATCAGCAGAATAATCTTGTGGGTCATCTCTGGGAATGTTTGGACATTGGGTGCATTGATCACCTATATTCTTCTTCTTGGTAGGGAATACCATTAAACGCATCCTATGCAGGTAACATAAGAAATCTCATGAATATCATGATTTAATTAACCCTATTGGAATAATTATCCCAACTGATTTATCTTAGGCATACCATACATATACTAGGGTAGGTATTTTAGGTCAGGTCACAAGGTCTACATCCTATGGAGGTAGATTGGCATGTCCGGTTGAGATGGATTGGGTAATGAGTTAAATGTATTCTGGAGATGTGATTGGGTTGATCAGAACACCCAATTGGGGTGGATAAGGGAGATTATTCCCTAGGAGGGACGATTTCATGATAGTGTTTACAATTGTGGATTGAACTTCTTGTGAGGATGATCTAGGAGGTTAGTTCATATGAGGTAAGATTTTACATTTAATTTTACCATTGTGGATTGAACTCAATGTGGAGTCAGATTAAGGTGGTGTTTCCCTAAGAGGGAATATGTCACATATGAGCTTACCATTGTGGATCGAATTCTCTTTAAGGTTTATGCATATTTGTGTATTAGAATATCTAGTGTGGTGGATCTTGGATTTGTCTCCATAGGATGGAAAATATAACAAATGTGTTTAATATTTAATCAATAACACCTTATGAGCTGGGTCCAGAAGGCGAATCCCTAGTAGTGAATATTTTACAATTGGGTTCACAATTTTTTGGGATTGGACCTCAAAGAGGGGTCCTATATACCCTAGTTATATGATAGGGATCAAAACCAATGCAGTTTGATGACGTTTATTATATTCACGTGATATGAATGATCCACGTTGTTTAAAAACGTGTGATGCAGATGCTCGTACTGTGAAAAAAACATCTATGGGGGATTGCTTTTGGATTACACATAGATTCTCCCATTTGTAAGATCATTTATCTTGGGGTGGGCGGGGGGGGGGGGGGTAAGTGTGGGTATTACAAGTGGAAGCTTCCCCATATCGGAGATACATCACACATATGGGGGAATATGATGTGGTATATACCCATGTAAGGTTCCCAGTATGGGTGTCACATCCAATTTATTAGAGGAAGGTTGCATCCCATGATGTTCATACATGTTGCATCCAGTACTCATCACATTGGCTGTGTGTACCATTTTAAATCATGTTTTGAGGGTGTTGTCGTGAAGTTTAACTTAATACATCTAGGATGTGGAACTAGTAAGTTTTATTCCATGCATCTTGTGTGTGAAGGCTCACTCATTACCCATAGGGCTTACATGAACACCACTCATACACCTTTAGTTTGGGAATAGTATTTTCATTAACGTGGAGGAGTGGTCAATCACGAGGTCCTTATTATAGTCCATATTCATAGAAGAAAAATGGGATACAATACCTATTCTTAGAATAAATGGGTAGGTAGAAGGCTCAATGCACACTTGGGGAGAAGTGGTCAGACATAGGAGTGGGTGGGACTTGACACATGTGTCCTAGAGGTGAATCAGAAATGGTTCTTTATTGGTATGTGGATTATGGCCACTCGAACTTCAAAAATTGAATTACACTAAACGGTGGAACCATGGAGATTCCCATTATAGTTTCTTCATAAATATTGGAGTTTTGTAAAGTAGGATGTTGCAAGACAAGGTTTAATGATGAAGGACATAGGAATTGAGAACTTGTATTCTTAACAAAACATGGTGCACTACTTCAAAGTAAAGTCTTGATTCAATGGGGGAGTTCTTCTTGAAGAGTGAATGATTCACATAGTCTCAAGTGCCTCATAGAGAATTATTCCTCTACAAAGGGCCTATGCCTTCATGAAATGAATCTCTACTTTAGGTGGAGGTTTTCAATTACACGTTAGAGGAGGTTTCATAAAGCATGGAAACATTGTGTGATCTATCTTCGCTTTCATTAGAGATTCTCAAGGGGTTCAGGAAAATGGTATGAATTTATAAGTCAAAACATCACCGTCTAACCCTAAAATTATGGAATAAAGGGGGGGTATTTATAGGAAATTTTTTGATGAAAATTTGAGTCTTTCACGAGGAATGATGTGCTTCATGAATGGACCCATATTTTAAAGTTTGAATTTCTATCTCGCAAATATACCATCAACACATTGAACAATCGTGAGGCATACCATAACTCAAAATTTCATTGTGTAGAGGTATGTTTAGGCCTCCACACATTCACGGAAAAACTATCATCTAGGGATCATCACAAGTTCTAAAAATTCACGAAGGAGTTGGGATTTTCAAAATATACATCTTTGGATTGGATTATCCCCAAACAAATCATGAAATCCTTTACTATTACTATTACATGCATATTTATTCACCAATAATCTTTTTCTAAATCAATGAAATGTGGTATTAGATAGTGAAATAACTACCTACTACACTATCCTTATAATGTTGAAAATATAGCTACTAAAATAATCAAGGAGATGTGGCTGGAGGGGAATAATGGATGGAAAATATTATTGAGGATCATTCCATGTATTTTAAAAAATAAAGGATATGTATTAAATGAAGAATATATATTTCATGATGGTTGGAGATATGTAATATGAATCTATAATATAATATGAAATAGACTTACATTGAAGCACTAAATGATGACTATTCATTTGATTGAAATGTTGATCATAAAGTTAAAGATATTTGGGAACATTATGATAATTTCAAAATTATTTTGAATTGGTTTCACAGATAGTTGAAGGCATTTTTTTAGAGTACGTTTCATTCAAAATTTATCCACTATAGAAGTTACACTCCTTAAATATAGGATGAATACATATCTCAATAAAAATATTAAAATAACTACTTTCATTAGGGGATCACAATAAAATAGAACCATCTATATGTTCCAAATAAATTTATTTGTATGTTCCATATGTTCCATTAGAATGACACTTGAAATTGGGGTGAAAAAAATCCCAGAAGATAATATGTATAGAATTTATATGATTAAAAAAAATCATTTTTATGAAAATTTAAAAATAAATAATCTTACATATTTATATAAGATTTTTTTATAGTAATGATATTTTCCAAATAATATTACATAAAATAAAAATAGAAAAAAATTTATATAAGGGAACCTTTTAGCTGAGGAAAAAGAATCTGTGATGTGAAAAGCATTACATAATGATAAATCTGTGTGTTAAATTTGATATGTAACAATGGAATAATATTATTTCATATATATGATATCAAGATGTTATAATTTTTTTTTGAAATTGGAAAATGTTTTAGATGATATGTTAGTTCTTTCTGGATGACTATTTTTTTGAGGAACATATGTTTTTATGATGATGCATATGTTTTTAAAAATACATATTTTTTTGATGGTACATAGTATTTTTATTGTATTTATGATAGAAATCTAAAAAATGAAAAAACTTATTTATATAAATAATATATTTGAAACTAATAAGTGTGATATGTATGATATTTTTTATGTATGGTTTTTATATTTTTAAAAAATATGAGTGTTGTAGATTTCATACTAAGATGATGTTGAGTAGTTCAATATCATTTAAAATATAATGATTCTTCTATTACTTCTTGATTTAAGTCGAGATTAACTTGGTAGTTATTTAGAGATGTGATTATGTATTCCATTCTATGAATGAGTATCATGCCATTATAATGATTCTATATATTTTTATTTAGTAATGTTGATTGATTGATTAAATATTTAACTTAAAATAAAAAATCGGGAAATAATTGATAATAGAATTTTTCTATCATTGCATGTTTTCAAATATAACGATTTGAAAAAAATAATGGGGATCAAAGATGGAGGATTTATTTGATGATCTATTTGAGATTATTAAATGAGAATATGGTTATTTTTTAAATACCATTAAAGATAGAGAATATTGAGAATATCCATATTTCAAAATAATGAGATCTTTTTGAGATGCTTTATTGATATTAATTTACCATGTGTATCAAAGATTGATGTAACAAGTGGTTTTAAAATAGGGGGAGATATCTGATTCCACTTTTCTATTGAATATTGAGTGTATCAATGATTAAGAATATGTATAAAGACTATATTTATTCTTTATAATAATTATAATTGAATTAAAAAGGTAATAAAAAATAAAAAAATATAAAGAAGGTGTGAAGACTCATACTGTGAGTATAGCATCACGTCTTTTTATTAAATAACTTTTATTACATTTGACAAATAGAGGATCTTTAATGTTCAGTGTCTTGGAAATCATGATCATAATAAATGAAAACATAAAACATTCTTCTAATACACTTGTATAGATTCATAATAGTTTTATCCTAAGTTCAATTACGACATCTCATTACTTGGGGACATACATCAAAGGATAGGGTGAGAAAAAGTCCCACTAAGGGAAAATAAGGGAAATAATTTACTTGTGATATCAAGAAGAACTTGATGAAATATATAAAGACATGAGCAATAGAAAAAATGGAATATTAGAATAAGATTAACATGAGTCATAAATTGAATATTTGGAAAAAATATTTATTTTATAAATTCATAATCATATCACCAAGGTCCGTCCCTATGGTGTCAAAAAAATTACCAATGTTATTCACAAAGGTATTGTAAACAATGCCATCTCTAGAGATTAATTTCATTACCTAATTTATTGGAGAGATATCAGGGTTCATCATTAATATTTCATTATTTTAATTTTATCCATATAGATCTTAGTCAAATATTTCTTAAATAACCCAAATAGAATAAAATAAATTGGTTTCATATCAAAATAACAACGTTTTAAAAAGTACATAGAAACATGACCAGTATGTCATCTATAACCCATGAAATGTGACTGATGGTTTTATTTATGTTAATTAAAAAATTAAATATATTATTTTTTGTATTTATTAATACCTCAGAAAATGATATAGGTTTTTGTGTTCAGATAAATTAAATAAGACAATTTCTTGAAAAAAAGAGATATTTTGAGATGAAAATTCGGTAGCATAACACGTATGAAACACTGTTTTATAAAACATTAAAAAGAGAGGGGAAATGGTATTACATTCATAAAAGAATAATAATAAAGTATATGGACATAATAAAATGTAAATAAGAACATTTTATATAAATTTTAAAGACATAAAAAATAAAAAGAAAACTTGAAATGAAAAGAGAAGTGAATAATTCACTTACCACATAAGATACACTAGAATACATATCATTAAAGAATTAAATTATAAAAAAATATACATATCCTGATAATATTATAATTCATGATATAATTAGTCAAAGGTATTTATATACACCTTATACAAAAATAAATGTACATAACATCAAGATATTCCCCAAAGAAAGGAGATTGAGACGAAGTCCCTTCCCTTGTAGAGGAAATTCTAAAACACTAAGATCGGGACCTTGGGGTATTAAGGGAACATTTGGAGGACTCATTGGGAGGTAATACAACCATAAATTTGTGGATAATTATATTTGAATGAAATGAAATGGAATAATGGGTAGGTATTTATAGAAAAAGTGAGGGAATATTTTATTAATTTCAATAGACACCTCATTAGTGGTATTTACAAAACCGCAAGCTTGCACATGGTATCTGACCATGGTATGGGCCACTTGAGACAAATAATATCATATTTTATTCATAAAGAGTCACTATAATTATTACATCATTAACACATCACTAATTATGTCATTATACATATTGAAAACTTCAAAACTGTATTTTTACTATTCAATGAAAAACTACGTATTTTATAAAAATCTCAAAGATTAATTATAACATAATATTGATGTTATGAATTCAAAAATGAAATTTATTATATCTTAATAAATTTATAAATATGAGAAATTTAACTTTTAACTATAAAAATTCGTTATTATTAAAAATAATATCATATAGAAAATACATCATAAAATTTTCGATACTTAAAATATAAAATTATTTTATCATTTTTAAATAAAAAAACTATCTTTATAACACTATTTAATTATAATAAATAGTATAAATAACTAATTATATTAATAAAAGAACAATTTTACCTAAAATATTCAATTTATCAAATTCCATCATAATTTTTAAGCAAAACTATTCTTAAAAAAGAAATGTTGAAATAACAGTTTTATTTATACCAAGGGATTACACAAATTTATTAAGGCCTCATTACATAAAAACTTATAACACCTGCATATGAACTTAGAGTAAGGTGTGTGATGTTTATAGAATCTTGTGGTGGCTTAGACAACATTTCCAAATTTTTGATTTATATCAACTTCAACTTATCCTTTAAGATATTTTGTTCAAGATTAACATATTGAAGTACATATTGAGTTTGGTCCAGAGCAAAGCCCAACGACACCACCTCCTTCCCCAGATCAGAAAAATGGGCATCGTATGGCTTGATTCTACTGGATGAGGCCATCAATTCTTCTTTATTCAATAATTACCATAATCATTTATTTTTATAATCACTAATCTTAACGTTTTGAGTATAGTTCCCAACAGTCTTATTGACCAATGGTCATATAATAGTTAAAACCCAAAGCTCCCATTTCAATTATACTATCATCATTAATAAAGGGATATAGTTTTATTGAGTACAAAATTATATAACATACATTTTCACGAAACAATTCTTACTCAAAATGTTTTGTTCGTTACATTACCCCCTTACGAAATTTCATCCCAAAAATTTCAAATCATACCCTCAGAAGATAAATGGTGTGGGTACATCTGTCTATTATCCTCCTCTAGTTCCCACGTGGATTATTCAAATTTCTGGTTCCTCCACAACACCTTAAAAAGGTGGGTAGTCTTGTTGTTTAGAAATTTGTCTCTATGATCCAAGATCTCCACCGGTTTCTCCTCATAAGAGAGGTCATGA
The DNA here is from genome assembly GCA_963277665.1 of Viscum album. NCBI lineage: Eukaryota > Viridiplantae > Streptophyta > Magnoliopsida > Santalales > Viscaceae > Viscum > Viscum album. The sequence goes on along the minus strand of OY728157.1, from coordinate 33,770,403 downwards.
TCTAGTTTCAACACCTCAGGATTAAGTACATGTGATGTGTTAGGTATGTACTTCCTCAAGAGGGATACTTGGAATACATCATGAAAACAATATAGATTTGGAGTAAGTGAAAACCCATAGGCCACTGATCCTATAAGATAAATGATTTCATAGGGGCCAACATAACTAGGGCTTAACATCCCTTTCATTCAAAAACCAATGACTCTTCTATGGATAAATTTTAAGGAAGACTTGGTCACCAACATCAAACTCCAAGTCCATTTGACGGTTTTCAATATAGTTCTTCTACTGACTCCAAGAATCGATAATGTGTTTTTGGATTTCATGAAAATTTTATATCATATCTTGAAGAAGATCATGCCCAAGAATATTTCTTTCACCAGCTTCATACCAAATAGTAGAAGTTCAACATCACTTTTCCAATAGAGCTTCTTAGGGTTCAATTTTAATGCTCGGGTGGAAGTTGTTACTATTAGAGAACTCAACTAATGGGATATGTTGATCCCATACACCATTAAATTCTATTGAGAAGGTTCTCAACATGTCCTTAAGTGTTTTAATAGTCCTTCCAGATTTTTCATTAGTTTGGGGCTAATAGACCATAATAAAATTCAATTCGGTTGTCAATAAAGGTTGAAGACATCTCTAGAATATAAATGTGAATCTAGGGTCACGATCAGATATGATTGAGATTGGTAACCCATGCAACATTACCACATTCCTCATGTAAATCTTGTCATGTTGATCAAGAGAAAAATCTTCCCGAATAGAGAGAAAATGGGATTTCTTTGTGAGACGGTCCACTATAACCCATATTACATTATTTCCTTTGTAATATCATGGGAGAGTAGTGACAAATTCCATAGTGATATTGTCCCACTTCCATGATGGTATGGGTAGAGGTTGTAATTCCCCTTTAGGAATTTGTTTCTCTACCTTCAGTTGCTATCACACCAAGGACCTTGTAGTTTAGTCATCAATATACCTTTTCATGTTATCCCACCAATAATGATCAAAGAGGTCCTTATACATTTTCATGATTCCAGGATATATAGAGAATATTGACCTTTGAGCTTTATCCATCTTCTCCTTTATTATTTATGAAATAGATGGAACATATATTCTTGTATGAAATTTTAGTACACCTTCTTGATCAATGTTGAACTCAGGATACTTCCCATTCATCATAGCCTCAAACTTCATCTATGATAAAGGATCTTATTTTTAATCTTTTTTGATCTTCTCTAGTAATGAAGGTTGAGAAATAATTTGCAATAGGCTTGATGATGTCTCTTCCATTACGATTCCCCTATCCAATTTTACTAGGTCACTGATCAAAGGATCTCTTTGAATCCATATCATTTCCATTACATAATGGAATTTTCTACATAATGAATCAATGAATTTTTTTTCTCTTCCAGGATGATAATGAATAAAACAATCATAGTCTTTAAGAAGTTACAACCATCTCCTCTATCTCATGCTTAATTTCTTTTGTGTAAAAATATACTTAAAACTTTGATGATCTATGTATATATCACACTTCTCCCCATAAAGATAGTGCCTCTATATATTCAGAGGAAAACAAACTGCAGCCAGGTCTAGATCCAGTGTAGGATTGTTTTAATCACATGACTTCAACTATGAAGATGCATAAGCAATCACCTTGATATTTTGCATGATAATTCACCCATTACCTTTCAAATATTCATTGCTAAAAATAAAAAATCTGTCTTCATATCAGGTAAGAGTTAACATGAGTGTAGTAACCAATCTATTCTTATGCTATTGGAAACATTCCTCACACTTTTTTGTCTAGATTAACTTGACCCATTTTTTAGTTATCTTGGTTAATAGATTATAAAGTTGTGAAAAGTTTTTCACAAACCGCCTATAATATCCTACTAAAAAAACAATGATACAAATCATAGTTATTGTTGTATACTAAGTCCAATCCCCAAAAAAACCATGTCTTTGTAGGGTCAAATGTGATTCTATTACTGGTTAAAATATTCCCCAAGAAAACAACATTTTTAAACCAAAATTCCCATTTTCTGAACTTTCAAAAAGCCTATCCTTTTGTAGAGTTTGGTAAATAACCTTGTGAAGATTCTCATTTTCCCCATGACATCAGGAATATATCAAAATATCATCAATAAAAACTACAATAATATTATCAATGTATTCCATTATATAAAATTCACCAAATCTATAAAAATATTTGGATAATTAGTCAAATAATAGGGCACAACCACAAACTCATAATACCAATATCTTGATCGATTGTCATTTTTTGGAATATCTTCTTTCTTCACCCTCAATTGATTATAACCAGATCAAACTTCAATATTTGAGATGAACTAAGTCCCGCGAAGCTGGGAAAATAAATAATCAATTCATGGAAGAGGGTATTTGTTCTTCACTGTGATCCCATTCAGTTTTCTATAATCATTTTATAGGTACATTGATGCATTCTTCTTCTTCATAGAGAGAACATTCACTCCCAAGGAGACACACTTGGTCGAATAAATCCCTTCTACAAAAGATATTGGAGTTTTTTATTTAATTCCTCAAGCTCCACATTCTCTATTCTATATGGGGTTTTTGATATCGTAGAGTTCCAGGTATGAGTTCAATGGAGAACTCTACCTCTCTCTCTAGGGGAGGTCTAGGTTACTCTTTAGGAAATATGTCAATGTATTCCCGATCTATCGGAATATTCTCTATCATTATACTCTCATTTACTTCTTTTTATTCACTAATCAACTCCATAAAAAGGATATTAGAGTTTATTCTAGACAATTTTCAGGTTGAGATATCTATCGTTGGAATATAACAATTGGGTTTCCATTCAAGACTTATGTGATATCCTTTCTTTTTCATTTGATCTTAGCATTATACTTTGAGATACAATCTATCCCTAGTATAATGTTGAATTCCAACATGGTAATGGCTACTAGATTTTCGATAAGATTTTTCTCACTAAAGTAAATAATATATTTTCTAAACACTCTTGATGCTCAGATATTCCCTATTGGTGTCTTGACTGATAACTTTACTTTTAGCAGTTCAAGAATTCATTCAATATTATAGGTAAAATTGTAGTAAATAAAGGAGTTTGTATAACTAGAATAAAAGTAATTTCTATATTCAATAAAACAACAACAATACCTCCCACCACATCATTTGGAGCATCGACTGCAAACGTCATGATAGAAAATGCATGGCCTTGCTCCCGTGGCCTTTGTAGAGGCTGATGGTTATCCCCCACCACTACACTCAGATTTAGACAGTGATTCGAAAAGTTCCCAAGCTTTCCACACTTGAAGAATTGGAAATCAGGTAGGGCCTAAACTATCTTCCTTTTGTCTTCAGTGTCTGGAAGTTGAGGCTTCACCTCACTATGACAATTTTGAGCAATATGGACTTCTCTTCTACACTAGTACTATTTCTCGCCCCTGAGCAAGAAATTACCTGAATTCTTCTTCCAACATTTATTACACATGAGATGTTGAACTTTCTTTCCACATCTTTCTTGATAAAAGTTCCTCCCCAATACTGGATGCATTGATATCTTGTTTTCATTCAACTTTTGGGACCACTGTATCTCCTCGAAATAAAGATCAACTTTCATAACACTCTGCACAAACATCTCATAGGTTTCATAGTCCCATTTGGATAGATTCTTCTGAAGATTAAGACTTATTACACCAAAGAATCTATCATCCTTGCCATTAGGATCCATGGAAATTATTTAGTTGTAGTGGGAATGTATTGTGAAGTTCATCTTTGAGCTTTCAACAAATTCATTCTCCTTCTTCTTCAGCTCGAGAAATTCCTTCTCCATTTTTTCTCATCAAATAAGGGAAATACTTACTGAAGAATATCCCACTAAACTCTTCCCACTCCATATCTTTAATATCACCTCTTAGCCTCATTTTTTTAATAATTTCCCACCACTAATTAGCTTCTCCCTCTAAGAAGTACACAACCAAGTTAACTTTCTATTGTTCAGAACTATGAAGTACAAAAAAGGTCTTATCTATAGAGCTTATCCTCTCTTTGACTATAAATGGGTTGGTAAATCCACTGAACACTGGTGATATTTGATTCATAAAAGACTCAAAAAAGTGTTGTTCCCTTATTGGTGAAACTGGTCTCTCATATTGATTCAAGTTATTTCCCATAAAATGAGTCATTTGATTCATTATTATCATGAAAGCTTCCATTCTGACTTCCATCGAGGGGCCGTCAACACATGGTATATTTTGGTCACCATTTTCATGGTTCCTCTTATTTCCCACCATTTTATATAAGAATAATACCTTAGTGAGAAATTTTTTTCATTTAATAGGATTATAACTACAAAATATTTTTATATCTTAAAAACTTCTTCATAAACATGTTATTCAATATCAACAACTACATTTCCTACAAATAATTCACAATTATTCATAAAAATCCTATGACTAGCCAATCATATCCGTTGGTATTGTCAAAATAGAAGTGTATCAAGGTTCATTTTTTTTTCACCAGTTCCAGTTCGAGTCCAGTTAAAGGAGTTTTCTTTGGTTTTTACCAGTAGATACATCTGTCCCATAGCCACATCCACTTGTTTATATCCGTACATGGATTTATTTCTTCAGAAACCACTTACTTAATATTTCACCAAAATACCTGGAAGTTTTCTTATATTTTAACATTACTATAGGGTTATTCCAAATGTTTTCATGTCCAAATTTTCACCAATAAATAAACTATCCTTTGATACCAACCATAACATCCTATCTTTTAATTACAAAACTTTTCATTACATTTTACAAATAAAGGACCTTTAATGTTTAGTGTCATGGAAATCAGGAACATAATACCTGAAAACGTAAAAAAAAAATTTAATCCACTTTTATTATTTCATCATAGGTTCATCCCATGTTCACTTACTGCATCTCATAACCTAGGTACATACGTAAAAGGAGAGGGTGGGCAGAAGGCTCAGTAAGGTAAAACAAGGGAAATGATTTACTTGTCATATCAATAAGAACATGATGAAATACACAAAGACATGACAAGTAGTAAAATAGGCATGTAATAACAAATATAACCTGAATATGTGGAAAAAATATTTATTTAGACATTCATAATCATATCACTGAGTTCCATCCTCAAGGTGTCAAAAAAATTACCACGGTTATTCACCAAGGTATCGTAAAACATGTCATCTCTAGAGATTAATTTAATAACCCATTGAATTAGAGAGCTATCAAATAGAACCCTTAATATAAATTTATTTTCATTTGATCCACATAGATCATATAGACTTTTTCATAAATAACCCAAAGAGGATAAAATAAATGGGTTTAATATCAAAATCATGATGTTTTAAAAAGTACATAAAAACATGATCATTATGTCATTTATAACCCTCATAAAGTAAATGAGGGGTTTTTTTGTATATCGATTACATAATAAAATATATCATTATTTGGTATTGATAAATACCCAAATAAATTAAATAGGTTTTTGTATTCACATAAATGAAATAAGTAAATTTCTTGAGAAAAAGAGTGTGATTTTGGGACGAAAATTCTACAGCATAACGGCTATGCAACATGGTTTTTGAAAACATTAAAAAGTTAGGGGAAAAGGGAAACCCTTTCATAAAATAATAATAATACATTATATGGATAGAAAAAAATGTAAATAATAACAAGCTATAGAATTTTAAAAGACATAAAACATAAAAAGACAACCTAAAAAGAAAAGAGAAGTGAATAATTCCTTTACCACATAATAAACACTTGAATACATATCATTAAGTAATTACATTATAAAAAACATTAAAAATCATGATAATATACTAATTAATGATATAATTAGTCAATGGGGTGTATATAAGCCTTGTAGAAAAATAAAGGTGCATAACATCAAGATATTCCCCAAATAAAGGAAATTGAGACGAAGTCCCTTACCTTGTAGAGTAACATCTAAAACTCTATGATCGGGACCTTGGGGGCTTAATATAACATTGTGAGGACTCCTCGGGAGGTGAAAGAACCTGATATTCGTGGATAATTATTTTGGAATGAATGGAAATCAAGGAATGGGTTTTTAATTATAGGAAAAGTGAGGGAACATTTTATTAATTTCAAATAACACCTCATTAGTGGTATTTGAAAAACCATAGGCTTGACTATGGTATTTACCAATGATATTGGAAACATGGGACAACTCATATCATATTTTATTTCTCAAGAGTCTCCCAAAATTATTAAATCATTTATACATCACTAATGATATCATTATAAATACCAAAAACATCAAAATAATATTTTTACTATTCCCCAAAAATCAAAGCATTTTATAATAATCTCATATATTCATTATAACTTAATATCAATATCCAGAATTCAGAAATGAAAGTTTTTTTTATCTTAATAAATATCTACAGATGATAAATTTTACTTTTAACTATAAATATACTTCATTATTAAAAATAATAGAGGAGAGAAAATGCATAGTCACGTTCATAGTAAAATTTTCAACTCATAAAAAAATAAAATCATGTAATCATTTATAAATAAAAACGAGTGTTTTATAAAACTATTTAATTATAATAGAAAATATTCATAACTAAGTATATTAATAGAAGTAAAATTTTACCCAAAAAATTTAAACCTTTTAAATTCCTTCATAATTTTTACGTAAAACTATTCTTAAAATGGAAATGATGAAATAACCATTTTATTTAAACCAATAGAATACACAAAGTAATTAAGGACTCACTACATAATCGCTTATAATTCCCATATAGGACCTAAGATTAAGGTGTGAAATGGTGATATAATCTTGGGGTGGCTCAGACAATATTGCCTAAGTGGTGATTTCTATCAACTTGAACATATCTAGTAAGCGAGTTTTTTCAAGAATAACATGTTGAAGTTCAGCATGGGATTGGTCTATAGTGATGCACAATAATACTACCTCCTTTAAAAACATTGAAAAATGGGATTCATTTGGCCCGAGTCTACTAGATGAGGCCATTGACTCTTCTTTATGTAATAATTACCTTTATCATTTCTATTTATAATCACTAATCTCAATGTTAAGAGTATAGTTCCCAATGGACATATTGACCAATAGTCATATAATATTCAAAATAAAATGGTCACATTTGAATTATACTCAATTAATTAATTGAGGGATATCATTTTGTTTAGTACAAAATAATATAACTTACACTTTTAAAAAAAATTATTATTAAAAAAGTTTAGTTCATTAAAGTGATATCCCTATACCATTCAAGAAAATTTATAATAAATTGAATAAATGATGAAGGAAAATAGTCCTACCACTTAATTTTACTTTTATGAGTCGAGGGCCTTGAAAATGAATATTTATTTCATTAATTCAGATGTTATATATCCTCAATAACATTCAGAAGCTTAGTTATATCAAGAGACAAATCTTCACATGACTATATCATATTATCGACATTATGTTGAAGACTCTGTTTAAGGATGAAGAAATTATTTTTGTGCTGTAACCATATCCCAAAGAAACATGAAGATCTTTTCCCGTATTGTGATTGGAGAGCCTTTGTAAATTGAAAGGATATAGTATAAATTAAATTTCAAACTCTAGAAACCTATAAATAGTTTGAAGAGGATCCTTGGGATATTTCATATTTTATTAAATTTAAGATATTAATGGATAGCAGTGATTCATAATCAACTCAAACATAAGAAGGATGTAATCACCACTACATGAGTAAAACAATGACGAAATAGTTTGTGTTGTTTTATTTCTTTCCACATTGGATAACGATAATAATTTCTAGCAATATCTCAACAGATAATGGATTTTTGAATATTGAGAGAAAAATGAATTTTTTATACTAATTGTTTATTATTATTATTATGAAGTAATAATATATTAGAGGATACTCATAAATGACCAATTGGAAATGGAAATATATAATCATATGAATATTTTTGAGATGATATATGGGAAAATAAAAAAGGAATATCCACTATGAGAATCAATATTAGGTTTCATTGTAGTGAATATGTATGAATAAGTATCAATTTAAAACTCAGTAAACGTCATGCATCCACTAAAAAAGGAATTATAGGCATCCATAGGGATGATTCTAATTTCTATAGTCATCATTAAATTATGATAATAAAAAATTCTTCATCAAAATTCATTTTGTATGAGACTAAATTTTGGCTATGGGAGAATCGTTTTCACATATTTAAGGTAAGTCCTTTAGAAAATTATACATCTAAAAGAACATCTTATGAATTTATATAAATAAATTGGAATTTAGGTTGAGTCTTTATGGTTCCACATAATCATCCATTCCCACCAAAAATTTGAATCCACATGAAATATCATGAAAAATATAAATCAGATCATATGATTCATAATCTATTAAAAAAAGAGGTCAAGTTGTGGATTTTATATGGGGACAAGTTCTAGATTATGAATGGAGGCTAGGGAAAAAGGAAAAATTAGAGTTTTGTTTTAAATTTTAAGGCATATTAGAGGTTTGATAGCTTGTTAATGAAGGAGTTAATTAGGTATCTACATGAATGAAAAGAAGATGATTTGACAAAGACTCAACACACACCACTGATACTATTTTTTATATATTCATTGATTTATATTTGAATATTCATTATAATGTAATAGTTTTTTATTACCCATTAATCAAATTTGTCTCCATCATAGAGTTTTAGAACCTATTGGTGATTGGGTAAGGGTATGATGTCAATAGTGATATTTATGCATCGAACATAATGAATAAAAATATCCATATTCTATTAATTCGTTTCAGTATTTATTATTGTTTTGTAATATCATATTTTATTTTGTATTAAATAATTTGGTTTATTATATTCTTATAATTTTTAATGATAAATATCACACTCCACAAAAGTCTAATCTATATAAGATAGAATGAATAAGGCTTGAGTGGTGAAGATCATGGTAATTGTTAGCTTAAGTAGTATGGATGGATGAATTTTCATGGTTGAATTATGAAACAAAAAATCTAATTTGGTCTTTATTTAGGTTTTTAAGTGTGGGTTACTATATCAATTCACTACAAGGAAGCATGATACACTAAACTAGGTTCATAGATATATCAATCCCGATCATACCTATTCACCGTTGGGTGTAATGTGAGACATTTTTATATCCTATCATTTTGAAGTTAATAAAAATAGTATTAGAATAATTTAAAAATATAGTTGATTTATAATTGAACATGTTTCCCTAAACTATCACTCATTCATAATTTTATTTTTAAATAATTTCTTCATTGTATTTATTATAATTTTTTTCATTCAAATACTTCAAAAAATATCCCATTTTCTAATTTAATGTGATAAATAGATTTTGACCACACCTCTATATTAAAAAACCTAAGATATAACTAAAATAAATTTAACCAAGGAAATAAAAAAAATTCTTTTTCACACCCCATGACATGGGGTTGTTAAAACATCGAACCTTTACTAGGGAAAAAATCTAAAATAAAAAATTATTTTAACATATAAATTAAATGACGAAGTCTGATACAGACCCACTAAAATATCCCAACCTTGTAATATAGATAATAATACTAATAAGGAATATTAATTTTAACATAGAATTTAAATTTGAAGTTATTTACCTGATAGACACAAGTGAGACTTCTAGAGTTCACCTTGGTCCTGCCACTATAAAAGAAAACCCCAATAAAACAATTTCAGCTATTTTCCCCCTTATTTTAGGAATAAAATCATTTATATCTCAATTCCTTATTTTCATAACAATTTTTAATTAAAAAATTCAAATTCAATTATTCCTGATGTTTTTTTCATGATTAATATGATCCCAATATGTTTATAAAAAAAATTTCATTAGTATTTTAAAATTTGAATCCTATAGAAGTGACACAAGAGAAACCCAAGTAGAGGTAATTCCAATTTTCACTTGGAAGAGTATAAAAATAGAGGTTTTACACTCTGAAATCAGAAAAATTGAATGAATTAGATGACCTGATATGAATCTTAATTTAGATATTCATCCTGACCTATAAAATCATATCCAGGAGGAAGGATATTTTTTCCATCATAAAATATTATGGATAAATTCATTCGGATTACAATGAGATGTTTAAGAAGTATTTTTATCATTTCTAAAATCAAGACATTAAGGAACACCATTTCCATTTTTTCCTAAAAATTATTAATTATCAGTGATAAGATACCATTTGATGCATCTTCAAGTGGATATTAAGAGATAAAACACTAAAATAGTCTAAGGGACTTATTAAAAAAAGTACAACACTCAAAAATATTTGGATGAAGAGGTGAAGGAAAGGAAAGGATGAATTATAACTCATATCATTTAAATGGATCAAAATATGAGTAAAAAATATATCTTGTTTGAAAATTATTACTAAAGTTATTTGATGATCAATAAGAAATGGTGAAGTTATGTGAAAATGATTATCCAAAAATAGTTTTATTTATTAATTTTTAGAAATAAATGGAGTAAAATATTATCCAGTATCATTCCATAAAATATTACCTAAACACTAAATTTTTGTTTGGAGAGAGACATAACAAGTATAATTTTGATTGGTAATAACTAAAAAATATAGACTATTATATTTAAATGAATAACAATAAAAACCACCACTTTAGATAAAATACAATCAACAAAAAAACATTTTGAAAACCATAATAAAATTATATGACCAAACATCTTACTGAATACCCCTTTTATAATAAAATAATCCATATGAACAACATTAATTTTTTTTAATCCCCATTCAAAAAAAACATCGATTACAGATTTCAATCCTTAAAAATGTAGAAAAGAAACTGAATAAAATTCTTGTAAGTCTTATTGAAATACTATCCATAATGACAATGAAATTTCAATATAAGTTATTCTGTAATACTAATGGAATGAAATGCATGGTATCCCCAAATAGTTTCAAATAGATTCACTCCCGATCTATACCTAACTTTGAGAAAAATTACTAGAATATTTGGAAAATGAGTTCAAAATATTATAAGCATATTCCTGAAAAAAACTAATAAATTGACGTGGAATAAAAGAATTTAGAATAAGAAGAGTCTTGAAAAAATAAAAATAAGAATAATAAAACCATATAATTTTAACAAAGGATTAAAAATAATTTCCCACCCCCATTTCCGTCTCTGCTAATTCAATCCAATAAAATATAACAAGAATAACTCTAAAAATAAATTCTATAGACATTCTTGAATGTATAGATCAATATACACCCTTAATATTCACGTATAAATATATCAATGTGATTTATGTTCCTAATGTAACGTTACACTAATAAGATAACACTTTAATGTAATGGAATAATTAATTTTATAATAATTTTATCAATATTATTAACCACAATATTTACCACAAAATTTCAAGATCTAGTGATGATTTTTATTCCCTTCATGATAGGTGCTATTTAAAATTCATATGAATTATGTGAAAATTGTTATTCTATTAATGTTATGCCTCAATCATTTTTTGTACTTCTTTATTATTTACATAATTAAATCTCACATGATTGGTGGTTAATAATTTAAATAAGTATACAAACATTCAAGAATAATTTTGGGAGGATTTTATACTAGGTGTATATAATATAATCTTCCTTGAAATAATCCATGTACTAAAAAATAGGAAGATTGAACCCTAGAATAACCACCCATCATTTTTGGCATGCCGTTATTTAATAGAAAAAATACCATGATTAATGTGTATAGGTGAAATTTCACCATATATTTTAGTGATAACACATTCCCCTTTGGAATATTCAATGTTAATAAGTTCCTATATGATAATAATATAGTTTTTTCATTATAAAAAGCTAAGGGGAATGCTCTAATTGATGACTAAGGTATGGTACATAAAATATTACCAATATTTAAACATTCAACAGTGAAAAATTAAGTAGAATAAGGGGATATTAAAAAATTTTGAAAATCAATTTATGGTTTTGGAGAAAAAATTAGTCATAAACTATCTTATGAATTTAATTATATTATTCATAATGGTGAATTTAATTTTTTACTTATTTATAAAAAATCTAAACAATTGATCTAATGAATCTAAATCATATTTATCTTTATAATACCACTAAAATATAGAATTAAAGGTTTAACCCACTAATATAAAAAAAGTGTACCTCATGAAATGAGATATACATAAAATATTTATTGCCAAACCTTTATCCCCCAAAAAAGGAAAAATAATTTTTGAATTATTAAATGAAAATATTAAAGCATTAGATATGAGTTTTCGAGATATTCTATGCATAATTATTAAAACAACATCACATAGAATTATACATGAGGGATATTACTGACCTATTGGATATCTCTAGAGAAGATATAATCCAATCAAGGTAGTCAAAAGGATAAAAATAATTAATTGTTATAAAAAATAATCTACCCAATCATTCACCGAAAATGGGTCAAACCTATTCATTTTGATAGAAAAAAACTATAATGAAAATTATAAGTAAAAATAATGAATTGATACATATTAAAATTTAGAATACATAAGATACTTTTTATTGATTATATAAAGTAGATCCAATAACTAAGAAATATCATTTACTAATTACTTTTATATACTATATGTTGTATGGATTTATATGAATAACTAATTATTGTGTTGAGAGATATTTTTTTATTACATTTATCTTTCTATTTAACTAGTGTATTAGAGGGAAACCAAATTTTCATGTCCCAGTGGTACCTTTATATTCATGAGGATTGATCTATTATTATGTAATTCCGTAGAAATATGTCAATGGTGTATGGTACATATTTGTTCAATCATGTTGACAAATTCCTTAAGATATTTTTATATGAGTTCTTTATTTTTTGTAAATCATTTGATTATATTTTGAATAATTTTTTTATTATTTTAATAACATATAATAAAAAGAATCATGTTTAAATTTTTGAACTTTCAATTTAATATTGGAGGGATAAATATATATTTTGGTTATAATTTCAAAAAAATGGATTTGAAATTTATAAATATGATATTGATGTGATAATTTTATCTTCATATTCTACACGTGTGAAATATATTGGATCATTTATACGGATTTAAGTATTTTATAAAATATTCATCATATATGTTACTAAAATTTATCTTAACCATTATATTTTACTCTTTAATGATGCTTAATATACACCTAATAATGGTTGAAAGGATGATTTTAAGGAATAAAAGAAGAATCTAATCAAACCACCAGCCATGTGACCTTGAATCTTTGAACACCAATTTATTTTACAATGTGATGTTTCGAACTATGATATGGGAGTAGTACAACCCCAATGAGTTGAATATAGAAATAATGTAATTTCATATAAATCAAATACATTATATGATACTAAAAATCATTATGAGACCACATAAATTGAGTTTTTTGCTATAATTTTTATCTTTAGAAAAATTCGGATCATATTTATTGGACATGAAGGTTAATATTTTCTCTGATGATATAGCCCATTGTTATTTGATGAAGAAAGAACTTGATAATAAATATATTTCAATATGTATTCAACTACAACAAGAGTTTAATATGGAGATCAATTATAATAATGTAGCTAGGAACCCAACGATTGATGACATGAGTAGGCAACCTACCATATCAGAAGTGGAGATAAAAGAAAAACAAAAACTGAATATTCACATTCAAATAGAAGGATTATGCTATATTAAATGAGATGTGAATTGGTATACTAAAAAGAACAATTTTTTTAACTTATCAAGTCCCGCATCACTAAAACCCCAACAACTTATTATTCATAAATATGAGTCAATTCATTACATTTTTTGAAATCATATTATTTAGATTTTTTTATAATCAAATTATAAATAATTGTTTTCCTGTATGATAGATATAGTATGTTCATGAATTTTATCCATTCTATATCTTGTGGAGGCCATTTTGAACTTCACAAGACAACTAAAAATATTTTATTATCATGAATATTTTAGCCACATTTTTAACAATCTACACAATAATTTTATAAAGGGTGTGTGGAAAGTGAAATCACTGGTAACATATCAAACTAATATGAAATCTATAAGATTCCTATTATATTTTATAAACTATTTAAAGTCTAGAGAAATTAATTCATAGGATTATTTCCCATTCCATTTGTTAACACTTATAGCTTTCTTGTTTTTTATTGTATTTCAAAAATTGTGGAGGCTATGGATAATAAAACTAATGATGCAACTATTTCATTTTTTTTCAGGAAAAACATTATATAAGTATTTGGAGTTATAAGACACGTTATTATTTAATATAGGACTCATTTATATAACAATGACGTAGACAATTTTATAATTATGTATTCAGTGATCTATGTGACATCCATGCCCATCCTCATAAAATAATGGTATTTAAGATTAATAAGTCAGAGAGATTAAAAGAGTATTAGAAAAAAATCTATCTAAATTGAAAATATTATATTCAATGTTTTGAAGTCACCTAATGGGATTATAGTAAAACATTTTAAACCCCCATTGAAACTATTTTACATTGTCAAAAATATTAAAAATAGTTTTCATTTACATATGGAGTTGAATTATAAGGATGAATGGATTATAAGATAATTAAATTTAGACTGAAAAAGAGAGTAGAAGAGAAGAATAATGAAACCACATTAGTTGAAGGAAAAGAATATTTTTGGAAGACACAATATTTAAAAATAAATAAATAGTCTCTTATGAAAAGTAAATTAAATAAAATTGCGAATATATAGGGGAATAATTTCTTATATACACTTCCAAATTCTTGATGATAAATTTTTATAAATTTTCATGGTGGTAATGTATATTTATAGTCACTCGTTTCATTTTTTTATTTCTGTGTAGGTTGTGAAGGAGATAGAGGAAAACCCTTTATCTTATAATTAAAACATTTTGAAATAATTATATAGAAATTTTTATCCTTAACTAGAAGAGTATGGAACACTAATATAGCCTATCTATTAATTTATACCCTTAGGTTATATAATTCATTAAAAAAAGAATAAGTTATTAATATTCTATGTATTATATTTTCTTTTTGGAATTTTTTATATTTCATTGAGAACACTGCATAATTTACGTATTGGAGAAGAATCATTTTTATTTTAAGTATGCCAATTTGTTTTTCTATTTTTAATATCTATTATATGAGTATATGTTTTTTTCCATATATATCTTTTTCAATTTTATATTTTTTTTAATTATTATTGAAAAAAAATATTATAACTAAAAATATTTAAACAATTAATTTTTTTGAACTGATATGACCCATCCACTCACTTTAGATGTATGCTAATATGATTATGTTTTCAAATTAGACATGAGAGGAATTCATGGAAATATATTTATATTTTTTTAAATTATTACGTGAAATGATAACTTATATTTTAATCGCATACCTGAGAGGATTTGGAACCTATGTTTTATATATTTTTATATTTACCTCATTTCATGAGAGAACCAATTAATGAGTAAATGAAAAACAATTGTTGGGTAATATAGTCATAACCAAGGTTAATTGGTTTCCTTATACTATATATGATATTTTAATTATTTTAATTTTAAATTTAATCTTTTAATAACTATATTTTCAATAAATCAATTACATTTAACCATTATAATACTTATACAAAAAAAATAACCAAATATGTAGCCACATTACATGGTAAAAATCCCTATTAACCATGTTAATGAAGCTCATGAATGATCCATATTAAATTGAAGAGTGATGTAGAAAAAATGTGATATAAAACAATCTATTTTGAATATTCTACAATCCAAAAAGTGATGAATTATGTCATAATTTATAATATTATTTTAGGAGTAAAATCATTCTTTTATGATTTTAAGGATCTCCTTGATATCATCCAAATATAGAAAAATAACTCTACCACTAATTTGAATAAAATGATACACATATATCTCTCTAAAACTCAAAACCATCTCTATATTATAGATATATCAATAAAAAATAGTTTTTTTCAAAAATGGGGAGTGTTGAAGGTATTGTTATTAGTTATGTTTTTCTTCAAGTTACGAATATATATAGAAATGATTGGACATGTATCATGAGTAAGGGGTTGTTTGATCTGAATCGGTTTAGATATTTCAATCTGCAATGATATTCTGTGGCACTTCTAAAAATAATTACATTGTATTATTGAATAAAAGATATCAAAAGAACTAAATATAATCTATGGTAAGGAAATTATCTCCAAATCAAGGTCATGATAGATCAAAAACCCTTTCAAGAATCCATGGTACAACTATTCTTCCAAGAGAAGAAAAAAAATAAAATTTTATAAATGAGATAGACTGGGGAATGTTTATCATTAGTAAATTTATTAATGTGTGGGATACCATATCAAGAAATCCAGGTTGTGGAGTTATGGAATAGTGAAATAATGGGAGGAATCCTTTATGAAAGGAAGATTAAATTTCTTATTTATTCTTCAACATAGAGACATACCCAAATATATCCTTAAATTTTAATCAATAGAACTAACCATCCAATAAACCATTAAAAACCCAAAAAATATCTTATGTTGCACAATAATACTTGGCACATTTGGACGTGATGAATAAATTCAGTAATACATTATTGAACCAGTCATGAAATTAGAATATGACCAACATTTATTGATATTCATAGTTTATTTTTGAGTGAAATAAATCTAAGAATGTATGTTTAGGTGAGCCTCGGGGAATGTAGGAAGTGGAAAAAAATTGAATGAACATATCGGAGAAGATAAAACCAGAAACTTTAGTGTGATATGATGATATTGAGAACAATGGTGTCGAATTTTTAGACTCACATTAGCTAGTGGTGGATATTTGGTGCAATATTTTTAAATATCACTTATCTAGGATTCAAAGTATCATATGTGAGGGAATTGATATAATATATAAATTCATGATATATTTTTAATATTTCATTCTTTCATTATATCAAATTTATTTATTAAATTGGATCTAATAAAATTTGAATCTACAGTGGGTATTTAATAAATTATGGGGATTTAATTGATTATTTTTGTTTTGTTGAACCAAAAGAAAATATAGATAATAATTATTCGGTATATTATTGTTTTGAAATAATAAATTGTTTTTGGTTTCTTAAGATTGAAAATTTAAAAAAGGAAAGAAATATCTGTAATTATAAATTTTACAATAATTATTGGCAAATGAAAATGTAAAGAAACTATAATAATCCTTTTAGGGCTATGTTTGGGATAAATATTATCTTCATATGTATCATTTCAACATTTCATTTAAAATATCCAATGAGTGTATTTGTCATTAAAGATTTTTATAGGGATGATTCAATTATCTATAGGCAGAAATCCTTTATTAGACATGGAACATCATAATATTCATTCATGATGTGTACTCATCATTTTAAAATCATAAGGATAAATCATTTTCAAAATTTATCCCTTAGGATATTCGCTTAAGATTTTGTAAGGATAATTTCGATTTCATGTCTAATATCTATGAATCCACAAGAACATCAAAAATAAATAAATTAGAATTTCAACCATTGGTTAAAATGAAAAAAAAAATAAATCAAAATATGTTCTAGATAAAAAATTATTAAACAAATAAGGGAAGTTTTTTATTTTCATAGAAGAGTAGGTCATGTTTGGGAAAGAAGAAAAAAAATGAAATGATAAAATAATATTTTGAAATAGTGAAGACTATATAGGATTGAATGTAGGATGAAGGAGGAGGAAAATGATCTTCTATAAGAATGAAACTGGTATGAATAGATAAAATTTCTACACATAACATTATTACTTATATTTTCATGTTTTTATTGATTTACCTTTTTTATTATTTTGTGGTAATATCATATTCTTTGAAATTTACTATTCTTTCACTCACATTAAGAGGTAAAACTGTTACTGACTGGGGAATGGATAAATGTCAATAGTGATTGATTAGTACCAATCATGATGAATATAACACTCTCTCTAATGTTAACAGGTTTCATTATTAATCACATATTGTTAAAATCATATTTGATTCTGTGAAACTAAATTATATATATTATATGCAATCATTGAACAATTATAAATATCTACCACTACACCATTATAATATATATATATATATAATGAAATAAATAAGGGGTTATTTTTTAATATATTAATTACTATTGAATAGTGTATAAAGAGTATTATAACATTCCTGGGTGATTTTAGAAACACAAAACTCAATTGGATCTTACCAAAGATATGAAAGAGTGGGTTTTTGTATTACTTAATACATAAATAAGGAATATAAAATTAGTTGAGATCCCATTTAAATTAATTTTCACCATATACATTACCCCTTGGAAAATAGGTGATATGATTCTGGAAAACCCATATTCATGTTAATTAGAATACAAGTAGATTAATTTCAAAATAATATAACATTATAATTGAAATTACTACCCTAAACCATCAATGTATCATTATTATTTTTTCAATAATTTTCATAAAACTATTTTGTTTAAATTTCATTCAATCAAACAATTAAAAATCACCCCAACCAAATTTTGAGTACACCTCTGTGGAGACAACACTAGGTTGTCACTAGAGTACATATAAGATATAAAATAAAAAAGATATCTTGAAAAATGCATGATAATGTGATGCCAACAATTCAATTTTAATTATGTAAAAAATTAGAATAATATAAATATCACCTAATAAACATTAATTTAATCATTTAAAAAATTAATTATAAAAACATATTTTTTACATGGACAAAATAATTTTACAATAACAGAATTAATTTAATATTTTCAAATATATAATTATGAAAAATTAATAATTTAAATATACAAAAAAATTATAGTTTATCCCTTACTTTCTAATTTAAAAAAAAATATAAATTACCCGTAATATATTAAAATAAACTGTTATTTATTAATTATAATCCATGTCATATATTTTGAAAAGTAATTTCAATATTAACTTATAATATTTATATTTATTTATTTTTATTTTTTCACTAACATTTAATTATTTATTTATGAAAATTTTATATGTAATTAATTTATTATCTTTCTTAATAATTAATTAATATTACAAAATAAATATTTCAATAATCTAAAAATAGTTTTCTATATTATAGAATTCAATTCATTATTGAATTCAAGAAAAACTTAATTTTTCTTCTTATGTGCATGATTATAATGTAATGGAATTGTTGCATTTGAGTAAATAAAGTAATATCATATTTCTAGAATAGTTTGATATAAAAATTATTAGCATGATACAAATCCTCCTATGTATTTTTAGTTCTACAAATTAGGTCTTTACATTACAATATATTGAAAAAACATAGTGAATTAATCATTCATGTGTAAGGTGAATCAAACTCTATTATATGATTAAACTAGCACTTTTGTGATATTAGTATAATATAAAAGGGTCATGTATGACTAATAAAACATGGTTTAGTAATAAAATTCAACAACATAATTCCATTCAAACACATATTTTATTAATAATACAATTGTTTCATAGGATTAATCATGTTTTTACCATATTTTTTTACAGTTAAATCACATATAATTAACACTGCAGTGACACCGCATCAGAATAAATATGAAACCTGCAAGGTATCATATGATTAACCTAGAGGCCATGTGATATTAACTCAAAATATTATTGGAGAAATATATTAATTTTCATTATTATACTATCAAAAAATCAATTACTCAGAGCCTAGGCTACCATATTATTGAACCAACATTGTATTATGATATGAATATATTATAAAAAGAGTATGGTGCACTATTTTTCATGGAAATAAAGAACTATTCAGTCATAGCATGATTTAAAGTATTGATAGAAATTGTGAGGAACCGATACTATAGATAAATTTATTAGGGTTGTATAATAATTAAACTAAGCAGCATACGTAATTAAGAAACAAGAAATTGGGAACCCATTCATAAAACTTGCAACCAGGTAAAAGTGTAAAAAATTAAAATTCCTCTATATTTTTTAATAGATAAGGCTAGCTAACCATATTAATTATTAATGTTTGATAAATACAACTAAATAGAAATCAATAGAGTTATATCTCTTTGATGTATCTTTTGGATATTCTAAATCACCCATCACATGGGTGCTACTATCCTAATCTGTAATGACATGTCAACCACACCTAATAGTAATGATAAGTGGAGAAGATGTATTTTGGTGTATTGGTGTGAATTTTATGAGAAAAAACTAGAAAATTATATAAAAATATAAATTTTTTATATAATCCTTGTAAAATGATATATTATTAAGTTGTATTTACTCATTCATTAAAAAATTTAGGAGTAAATAGAAACATTCACATCCTCTTGAGAGAATTGGCCTACTATTATTTTCCCTTGTGTTTAATTTATTGAAAACCTTAATTATGAAATCTTATTACTGGAAGAAAACTAAATTCTATCATATAACATTCTGATACTATGCATGTTCCTTCAACGAAAAGGCACCAGTGGTGACATATCACAACCCATTATTGTACAATATCAAA
Organism: Viscum album; assembly: GCA_963277665.1. Taxonomy (NCBI): domain Eukaryota; kingdom Viridiplantae; phylum Streptophyta; class Magnoliopsida; order Santalales; family Viscaceae; genus Viscum; species Viscum album. Next base: position 33,749,781 of record OY728157.1, on the reverse strand, counting down.
TAAAACGAGAAATACATACAATTCATCATATATGTCTATGGATTTCATACATTTATGTTAATATATATTCCTCAAATCCTGGTTTATTATAATATAAGACACTCTATTTATAAAAATGTTGGAAAATTGGGGAAATAATTACATCCTATATCAACGATACCTTCTCAATGTGTTGGTCATTGATCTCTTTAGCATATATAAATATATTTCAACCGAGAAATGATGACTCAGATTCATGGGAGAAAAAATAAATTTACAAGTATCTAGAAAGAATGAAATTCTATGTAATAATGTTTCTTTCAATAATCATGGTTTATTATAGATCAATGATAAAGAAATTTTATGAGTTTTTAACATCATAAAAAATGAAAAAAAAAGATGAACCTAGATGATTCCATCATTGTCAAATCCATCATGAGAAAATAACCCCTACATAGAATAATTATAGGAATTATCTAGAACATAATAAGGAATATATTTCCCTTAATTAATTTCTCAACTACTTACAAATTGTAGGGGCATAAAGGAATAATGTGGAATATAATGAACATAAGGATGATAAATCCAATATCATTATTGTAGAGGGAGTTATCCCAATCATGTTTTCAAAAGTGGATAAACATCTAAAACATCCTTCAATAAGAAAGAATAATTTCAATATGAATTAAGTGACATGTTACTTTGAAGGATATTTGGGACACATCCAATAAGATTGTTGTTTTCGTAAGATTAGTGATAGAAAAATTCTCTTATGGAGAAGTTTTTGGCCATGATATTCTATGATATAGTTCATGAGGATAAATCTTCCTAGAGGGTTGATTATAGTGATACCCAATTTGCGTGAAACATCATATATCTATTCAGGGTGATAAAATCAATTTTTATGGGGTTTCACCCTATATGAGGAACTCTATAAGAATAATTATATAGTTTAAGGGTGTTTCTGACAAGAGTTTAGATCCACAAAGAATATTACTAAAAATTATGTTGTGTATGTATCTAAAATTCACCATAACATAGTTTTATAGAGAATGAAAAAATTGATGGGTTTAATCATATATTTTAGGTGGAGAATTTGTTTCATTCCAAAGTTGGGGTCTTCATGGGAAAGGGTTATTTTAATGTTATATTTTTTAAAATAAGTTAAAAATTATTTATTTTTACATGTTAGAGTCTTTAAATTTATTGAATTACAACTATGATACATAAATTATAAGAAAATATATGATATGAAAAATGTTCTTATTACCTATATTGAATAAAATTTATCATAAATTTTTGGACATGTTTGTAAAATAAAATAAGTAGAAAAATATGTCTAGTTGTTGAATGTAATATAATTATTTTTGAATTATATATTATGATACATGTGATTTTCATGAAAAAATTACTATATGTAAAAAAATTACATTGTATTCTCTATTTATGATTGTTATGTACATTATAATGATATGAATTTACATGGTAAATATGATGTTATAGATAAATTTAGTATCTATAAAAATAAGGTTCATACCAAATATATTAATAGTATTATAATCCTTAGATCTAATAGAGGAGGATAATTTTATAGCACTTTTTTTGAATCCCAAGGGATCACCCATGATGTGTAATCTCCCAATATGCCTTAGTATGATTTTTTTACTAATAGAAGGAATTCAATAGTTATAACTCTCTGACCTCTCTTACCCCATGAAAGTGAATCCATACGATCTACCGAGTTTTTCATTTTAGTTTAAATTAATTTAATTAAATTCATTGTGGAAAAGAATTTAATTAAATGAGATATTTGGGGTTTCGTTTAATTAAATTAATGTTAATAGAATTTTATTAAATTACATTGATATGGAAGAGCTATATAATTAATTTGAGATGAAAATAATTAAATTTATTTTAAACGATGATGTGTTATAGTCTTTATTTAATTAAATTTATATTAGAGGAATTTAATTAAATGACTATTAAATGGAGATTTTGGTGTTATCATAGAAGGGAAATATTAAGTGATAAAATTTATATTTTGTGTAAATAAGGAGTTGGGGTTTCATTGAATTAAATTCAAGGAAATGGGGAATATAATTAATCAATGTGGAATGAAGGTTTTATTTAATTAAATTCATTGATAATATTAATATAATTATTTTATGAAAAATTTGTGTTATATTTAATTAAATTGTATTAAGAGAATTTAAATAAATAATGATGTGTCTGGGGATTTATTTAATTAAATACATTGGATACAAATTTAATTAAATGATGTGTAATTGGGGAATTTTAGGTTTCATCAAACAATCATTTTATTAAATGATAATAATATTAATTATTATTATTATAGCGGTTTTTATTTAATTAAATTAATGATGAGAAATTTAATTAATCGAGGTGAGGTGGATAATTTTATTGAATAAAATAAAATTTAATAGAATTTAATTAAATGATGTGACGTGGGGGTTTTATAAAATTAAAATTTTTGAGAAGATGTTAATTAAATGATGTTTAAATGGGGAGTTTTGAGTTTTATAAAAAAATTGTTTTATCAAATTATAATAATATTAGTGGTTATTATTATAATGGTTTTATTTAATTAAATTCATGGTTATGAAAATTTTTATTAATTGATACGAAGTGGGTGTTTTAATTTAATTAAATTGAATGTTGAGAGAATTTAATTAAATATCATGGGTTTGGGAATTCATTTAATTAAATTTGTTTGAGGATAATTTAATTAAATAATGTGTAAATGAGAGTTTGGAGTTTATTAAAGGGGTATAAAATTGATGGGTAATAATAATAATATCATGGTTATTATTATTATTGTTATTACAATATTAATTCTTTTTTTAATTAAAACTTTAATTTATTTAAGGGAGGAAAGCAGAGGGAGGCACACCTTGCCATACACCTACAGGGGGTGCAACACACCCATGGTGTAACACCAATGGGTGGCGCACCACCTTCCTCTTCGGGTCCCACTTTTTATGGCAATATCATCCGAGAGTATTCATGAAAGTTGTCTGTCCCATCTTGGTATGTCCTTCTCTACATGTTTCATTCTTTTCATTGGTCATCTTAGCTCTCCTTCACCCAGGTTCCATTGGTCTGAAACCCTAGGTTCGTGATTAACCATGATTTTTGTTTTTTCTGATCCTAGGTGGTGTATAAAATGTCCTGAGACCCGTTGGGTTGTACTTCGACAATGTATTCTAAAGGTGTGGCGGTTTAGCTTGATTTGGTAGACCTCTATCATTTTCGGGTAAGGATTTAAACACAATATTTAGTTTCTCACCCTTTAAATTAGATGATTATGATGTATTTGAGTTATGGTGAATTAATTGGAGTTGTGTGGTATAAGTCCCCAGCCTTAAACCATACTTAATCTTGAGTTATTACAAGATTACACGTTGAGGATCTTTTCAGGTTTAGAGTTTTAGAGAATTAGATCATAAAACTTGCATTACATTCCACATATAAACAAAGTGGTTACATAAAGATAGTATTCTTCATTCCCATCAATGGAAACACATTTAAAATAAAACATGGATTATTTCTTGACACATCCTTGACTCTATCATCTTATCATGTACCTTTCCCTTGACCTGTGAAAAACATTTCAAAAACATGGGATGAGCATAAAAACTCAGTATGGGTTATAAAAAAAACATGGAAAGGAAACATGAGTTCATATATACATAAGAATGAAATCATACTTTACCCATAAAACATAGGCACTTTAACATACCTCATAAAATCATGAATAAATCATAGAAATCATAATACATAAAGGTAACTTGAGGCATTCATAACATTCTTACGTAGGGAGTAACCCTATTGGTTACGTTTGGAATACCCATCACAGTATATTCCCTAAAATCTCTTCGGAGAAACCTTAATGTTTCACTCCTTCGCGTTACCCAATGCATTGGAGAGCTATATCGGGCTCACCCGCCCTTAGTTTATCACGGAACCACCCGTCTTCATAATAATGCCCAAGAACCATAACATAATTCATATCACATAAAACATGCATAAAGGAAACATAACATATCTACATTTCAATCACAAGATATCAATACAACACATTGATATAAAAACATTATGAAAACCATTTTCAATACCAAAATAAAAGAAAAGTAAAACATGGTATTTATTTTTCTTTTAAAAAGAAGGTATGGCTTGTAGAGGAAGCCGAAACTCAAATAACGGTCACGACGGCGGAGAAGTCGTTGTCGCCACATACGTATGACAAAAACATTCCCTTTTGTCGTTTAGTAAACGCTTCGTATAAAAAATATTCCTTTTGAATAAACGTAAAAGTCAAAGGGGTTTATAAACCGTATAAAAGAAAGTTGTGTATAAAATAAAATATGCCTCAATGAAAGGAGATTGAGACGAAGTCCCATACCTCGTCTCCGACTTGACCCGACCGTTCTTTAATCTCCTGAATAATAAACTTGAGTTAATCTATACTTGATTATGAATCTTTTTCAAGTTCATTATTCCTTTTATACCATGTTATGAACATCATGTAATCAGTTAAGTTAATAATGTTCATTTTGTCGGTATTTGGTTCTTAAGTCAAAAATAGACTTCTTACACTTACATGTTGTTAATTTGGTCAAAGGTTCATTATATCCAGAATGGTATTCATGATGTAGATATCATATATGTCATATATATCCAGTACATACTTGCATTTATAATATTACATAATGATTTAGAGGTAAGAAATGAAATGCACCGTTCATGGAGACGGTAAGCCGTACGTACGCATGAACACTACTTTCATTTCTATTTCGTATTTTATAGAATGTAATCATAATGATATAAAGGTATATTATAATTCCAGTATAATATCATATATAATATCATAGTTCCATCCTTTATATGTCCCACATATGGTATTTAACGAATCAAATCACTTTGAGGGGGCGGTAGTCCGCACTTCCTAAAATGAAGATATCGTGTTTACCCATAATGAAAACCGTAAAGGTATGCCCAAAATGAAAAAACAGAAGATTAAGGAAAACATAAACATATTATATATCATATATAAAAATAGTGACATCATAATGGCCACTTTTGAAGGTGTTAAATGAGTATTGAACAATCATCATTTCGGGAGGCAGAATTTCGCCATCCACGGAAACCGTATGTTCTTTAACCATTTGATGTAGTTGTGTGAGAGTGTAGCTCAAATAAATCTTATAAAAACATCCTAGTATATTTAATATACTGGTGTTGTTACAAAAGAAGTAAATAAAAAGAGTTTAGGGGGTTGGAGAAGCAAAATAAAACAAATGAACAAGAGAGAATGAATTACCTTTAAAAGTGTAACTCCTTTTGATTTGAGCCTAAAGGCTTCCTTTGAAAGGATTATGCCCAAAGGGAATCCTCTAGGATGAGGAGAGGGATGTGGAGAGAGTAAATGGTAGGGGTTGGCCGAGACAAAGGCTTGAGGAGTGTGTGAAGTGAGGTAGAGGTGGGGGCCTTTTATAAGAGGAGAGGAGGGGCACTTTTGGAAAGTAAAGATAAGTTACTTTATTTTAAAAAGAGTTTCGGATTCAAAAGGTCCCAAATTGCTATAATTCGAGGATAAGGTGATAAGGCTTCGAAATTCACTCATCCAATTGGTTTTGGCCATGTGTAGTTCATATATTTTACATTATCTTTCCATTTTATTTAAATCGTCAAATAATGATGTCATCGCTACATCATTATTATGTCATAAATAATTTAACTTATTTAATGTCTAAAAATCATAAAAAAATACTATGATGTAGGAAAGCTTTTTATCTTTCCAATTAAAATTTATAATCAAAAATATGTTCTTTATAACCCCATTTAAAAATTGTTTTCGTAAAACATATTATGTTTGTGTCATTTTTACTTTAACATTTAATAAAAAGTTATTTATGTCATTTCCAAACCAAAGTGTCTCCATGGGGTCCCCAAGTTGACCCATGGCTTGTCTTGGTCGGCCATGACACAACAAATAAGGTTGGGACATGTGTCTAGGTCATTTCCTATTATTAAATCATTATTTATACCTTAAACTACCCTAATTACCACTAATCGCGATTAAAAACTTAATAGGTTACTATTCACCAAAAAATTATTATAATCTCATTGAACCACATTTTACTTCTTAATGACAACCATGTATGTCGGATTTTCAAAATTCAATACACATTAGTGGTAAACATTCATTTAACTGAAAAATCGGTTTGCTTGATTACCACTTAGTGGTTTCACTATTCATCAAAAATTGAAGTTTTTCAGAAAATTACCAAAAATTCACCCTAAGCTATATTTGATATTCCTAATTCAAAAAAGAAGTCTATTTTAAAAAATTCAAATCATATAAGTCACATTAATTAATTTAATAATTAATTCCCGCTGTCAGAGCAAATAGCGTGTTTTTACAAAACAATAAGTATCAAATGATTGACACCAGTTTAAGTCTAATTTCAAAGTGAAATTGATTTCAATGACCACCATTGGATAAAATGGTAAAAATATATTCTAATTTCACTTCAAAACCAATTCAAAACATAATCTAATCATATAAATAAATTAGATTAAAAAGCAGTTTTGATGTAAAATGCAGTATTTGTCACTATTCATTAAAAAATGAACAATGTCAGAAAAATACCAAAAATTCACACAAGGTAAATTTTGATGTCCCAATCATAAAGGATAAGTTTATTTTGACAAACATAGTTTATAAAATTGTCAAAATATAGATTCAAAAATGGTTTGCCATCAAAAGGCATTAAAACAATCTTTTAAGAATATTAGTGTATTCCATGCATAAGATTGTATTTATTTTCATTTTAAGCCTCTATAACACTATCTTAATCATTAATAGACATAGATAAAAATATCTATTATTCATTACTTACTTGGGATGTTACATCCTTCCCCCCTTTAGAAAATTGCGTCCCCGCAATTTATTTACTTATCGAATAAATGGGGGTACTTATCCCTCATTGCATTTTCAGATTCTCATGTTGCCTCTTCAATCATGTGGTTTTTCCACAAAACCATTACCTGCTTAATCACCTTATTCCGTAACACTTGCTCCCTGTGGTCAAGAATCTGGAACGGTTGTTCCTCATAAGATAGGTTCTCTTCCAGTTGAACTACCTCTGGACTCAAAACATGAGATGGATCTGGCATATACTTTCTCAACATCGAAACGTGAAAAACATTGTGTACCTGAGATAAACTCGGAGGTAAAGCCACTCAGTATGCAACTGATCCAACTCTCTCCAGAATTTCATATGGTCCAATGAACCTTGGACTCAACTTTCCTTTCTTACCAAATCTCATCACACTTTTCCAAGGAGAAACCTTGAGAAAAACATGATCACCTACCTCGAAAGATAGATCCTTCCTCCGGTTATCCGCATAACTCTTCTGCCTGCTCTGAGCTGTTCTCATGTGTTTCTGAATCAGCTGAAATTTTTCTGCCATCTCTTCTACCAATTCTGGTCCCATCAACTTTCTTTCACCCACTTCATCCCAGAAAGCTGGAGTTCGACACCGCTTCCCATATAATGCCTGAAATGGTGCCATCTGTATACTGGAATGAAATCTGTTATTATATGAAAACTCAACCAAAGAAAGATGTTGGTCCCAACTTCCCTGATAATCCATAGAACAAGCTCGTAGCATATCCTCCAATGTCTGAATTGTTTGTTCTGACTGCCCATCTGATTGAGGATGAAAAGCTGTACTTAAATTTAATTCAGTACCCAACGACTTCTGAAGGCCTTTCCAAAAGTTAGAAGTAAACCTGGGATCACGATCCGATACAATGGAGAGAGGAACTCCATGTAACCTGACTATCTCTTTAAGATACAAACGGGAAAGTTGATCAAGAGAGAAAGTATCTCGTATAGCAAGGAAATGAGCAGATTTGGTCAAGCGATCAACAACAACCCAGATTGCATTATTACCTCGAGATGTCTTCAGTAATCCAACAACAATGTCCATGGATATATTCTCCCATTTCCACTCTGGCACTGGTAAAGGCTGAAGCATCCCTTTCGGTAACTGCCGCTCTGCTTTAACCTGCTGACAAGTCAAACACTTCACAGTAAAATCAGCAATATCTCTTTTCATTCCATCCCACCAGTAATACTCCCGCAGATCTCTATACATCTTAGTACTGCCCGGATGAACTGAAAACGGAGAACTATGAGCTTCACATAACAACTCTCTCTTCAACTGTGAATCACAAGGCACACACAATCTCTTCCCAAATCTCAAAACGCAATCATTATCAATGTTGAATTCAGGCAACTTACCTTTCTGAACCAGCTCTACCTTTTTCTGCAACTCACTATCTTGCTTCTGTGCTTGCTTGATTCTATCTGATAGAGAAGATCTCACTGATACCTGAAACAAAACAAAAGGAATTCATGCACCAACAACTTCTATGCCAAAGTTCATCAAGTCCTTAACCAAAGGATCACGTTCCAAACGCAACATTGTTAATGAAGCATTACTTTTTCGACTCAAAGCATCATCCACTTTATTTGCTTTTCCCAGATGTTAATGAATTGTACAATAATAATCCTTGATTAATTCCAGCCATCTCCTTTGTCTCATGTTTAACTCTTTATGAGTGAATATATACTTTAAACTTTTGTGATCGGTATATATTTCACACTTTACTCCATACAAATGATGCCTCCAAATTTTTAAAACAAAAACAATGGCACCTAGTTCCAAATCATGTGTAGGGTAATTTACCTCATGAGTTTTCAACTGTCGTGAAGCATATGCAATTAACTGATCATTCTGCATTAGGACGCAACCAAGTCCTTTCAATGAAGCATCACTGTATATAACAAACTCACCATTCCTGGAAGGTAGTGCCAAAACCGGAGCATTCACCAATCTTCTTTTCAATTCCTGAAAACAATCATCACATTCTTTTGTCTAGATAAACTTAACACCCTTCCGAGTTAGCTTAGTCATTGGACTAGATAACCGTGAAAAATTTCTAACAAACCTTCGGTAATAGCCCGACAAACCAAGGAAGCTACGAATCTTGGTTACATTTGTGGGTCTTGGCCATTCTTCCACAACTTTTGTTTTTGCAGGATCAACAGTTATTCCATCTTTAGAAACAATGTGACCAAGGAAAGAAATTTGTTGTAACCAAAACTCACACTTTCTGAATTTCCCATACAGTTTCTTTTCATTTAAGGTTTGCAAGATAACCCTTAAATGTTTTTCATTCTCCTCTTTACATTTAGAAAACACCAAAATATCATCAATGAAAACCACCACAAACATATCCAAGAACTCATGGAAAATTCTATTCATTAAGTCCATGAATACAGCAGGTGCATTGGTTAGCCCAAAAGGCATTACTACAAATTCATAATGGCCATATCTCGTACGGAACGCGGTCTTCGGAATATCTTCCTCCTTTACCTTCAGCTGATGGTACCTCGATCTCAAGTCAATCTTTGAAAAAAACTGAGCTCCCTGGAGCTAATCATACAAATCATCGATATGAGGCAAAGGATATTTGTTCTTAACAGTGATATTATTCAAGGCTCTATAATCAATGCAAAGTCTCATAGAACCATCTTTCTTTTCAACAAATAAAACAGGAGCACCCCATGGTGATGTGCTAGGTCTAATGAAACCTTTCTCTAATAAATCTTGCAGTTGCTCCTTCAACTCTAAAAGTTCAATTTGTGCCATTCGATAAGGGGGTTTTGAAATTGGCTTAGCATCAGGAACTAAGTCAACAGTAAACTCAACTTCCCGATCTGGTATTATTCCAGGCAACTCATCAGGAAAAACATCGGGATACTCATTTACCACCGGCACATCATTAATCTGAACAGTTCCTTTATTTTCAACGACGTGTGAAAGGTAACATTCATTTCCATCTTTTACAAGTTTCTAGGCTTCTTGATATGTTATCAAAAGTAAGGGTTCATTCCTGTAAACAAACTAAAATTCTTTCTGAAAAGTAACTTCTTTATCTATACAGTCAATCTTAGCATGGTAAATAGAGAGCCAATCCATACCCAGGATAACATCAAACTCTACTAGAGGTAGAACAATAAGGTTTGAAAGTAGGTTCTTTCCACAGATAAGGATAGGAAGATTCTTATAAATTCTTTTTGCATCAACATTTCCCCCAGGTGTTTTTACCAAAAGTTCAAGAGTCATTTCTTGAGATGGTATTCCTATTTTACTAGAAAAGGTTTCAGAGATGAAAGAATGTGTAGACCCCGAATCAAACAACACACTGGCATAATCTGAAAAAATAAACAAAGTACCTGATACAACTTCATTTGATGGCCCAACATCTGTTGAAGTAGTTGCAAAGGATTTCACCACCCCTTTCTGCTTGTAGTCTAACTGCTTCCCATCACTCAAGCTCCTTGTCGGACACTCGTTTGCATAGTGACCCATCTCATTGCACTTATAACATTTCACTAATTGTAAATCAAATTTGTTCTTACCTTCACCTTGATCCTTTTCAGTGCATTCACGAGCCTTATGTCCCATCTTACCACATCGGTATCACTTTCCAGAATTCAGAAGACATTCCCCAGCATGCCTTTTGCCACATTTATCACAAACTGGAAACTTAGTTCTCTTACCATCATACTTTTTTGAAGAATTCTTACATTTCTCCTTCCACCTCAGTCTCTTCTTCTGCTGGTTGTTATAGAAAACTTGGTCATCGGCAAACTCCATTTCCACCTTCTCAGCACATCGAACAAGCTTTTCATAACTTTTAAACTCACGAGAAGCTAATGCCCTTCGATACTTTGGCTTTAATCCTGAGTAGAAATGATTGATTTTACTATCATGGTCCCAGATAAAATTTGGAGCATACCTTGCCAATCGAGTGAACCTTTCTTCATAGGCAGCCACTGAGTCTTCCTCTTGCCTCAATTCCAAGAATTGCTTTTCCATCCTAAGTCGAACAGCCTTAGGAAAATTCTTCTCAAGAAACATACCTTTGAATTCATCCTAGTCAAGAGCATCAATCTCATCGGCGTCCCAGATATTTTTAACCATAGACCACCACTGATCTGCTTCACCCTCCAAACGGTAAATAGCAAGACTAACCTTTTGATTGTCTGAACACCCCATGACATCAAAAATATTCTCCAGTTCTTTAATCCACCCTTCAGCTAGCACAGGGTCAGATGATCCTCTGAATGATGGTGGATGTTGCCTCATGAAATGTTCCACCACTGACATGTTCCTCTGCGGTTGGTCTGGCTGATCTCGTGCATGGATACCACTGCCATTTATCGCTTGAGTCAACTGCGCCATTACTACAACAAACTGTTCAGTTCCAATTCCAACCATTTCTGGATGCTGATTCGGAAGGTTATTTCCTTCTGTATGCCTTCCTAACACTGCTTCCCTGTTTCCTCTGCGGAAAACCATTCTGAACAAACATGTCTTAGATGAAGAAACATGGTAATCTTTAAATGCTATATCATTTCGAAAAAAAAAATATTTTTGGATAATCATTTAATAGAATTCTAACTCCTAAAGTTATCTAAACCGACCTTTGATACCAACTATAAGGCCCCAGCCTTAAACCATACTTAATCTTGAGTTATTACAAGATTACACGTTGAGGATCTTTTCAGGTTTAGAGTTTTAGAGAATTAGATCATAAAACTTGCATTACATTCCACATATAAACAAAGTGGTTACATAAAGATAGTATTTTTCATTCCCATCAATGGAAACACATTTAAAATAAAACATGGATTATTTCTTGACACATCCTTGACTCTATCATCTTATCATGTACCTTTCCCTTGACCTGTGAAAAACATTTCAAAAACATGGGATGAGCATAAAAACTCAGTATGGGTTATAAAAAAAACATGGAAAGGAAACATGAGTTCATATATACATAAGAATGAAATCATACTTTACCCATAAAACATAGGCACTTTAACATACCTCATAAAATCATGAATAAATCATAGAAATCATAATACATAAAGGTAACTTGAGGCATTCATAACATTCTTACGTAGGGAGTAACCCTCTTGGTTACGTTTGGAATACCCATCATAGTATATTCCCTAAAATCTCTTCGGAGAAACCTTAATGTTTCACTCCTTCGCGTTACCCAATGCATTGGAGAGCTATATCGGGCTCACCCGCCATTAGTTTATCACGGAACCACCCGTCTTCATAATAATTCCCAAGAACCATAACATAATTCATATCACATAAAACATGCATAAAGGAAACATAACATATCTACCTTTCAATCACAAGATATCAATACAACACATTGATATAAAAACATTATGAAAACCATTTTCAATACCAAAATAAAAGAAAAGTAAAACATGTTATTTATTTTTCTTTTAAAAAGAAGGCATGGCTTGTAGAGGAAGCCGAAACTCAAATAACGGTCACGACGGCGGAGAAGTCGTTGTCGCCGCATACGTACGACAAAAACATTCCCTTTTGTCGTTTAGTAAACGCTTCATATAAAAAATATTCCTTTTGAATAAACGTAAAAGTCAAAGGGGTTTATACACCGTATAAAAGAAAGTTGTGTATAAAATAAAATATGCCTCAATGAAAGGAGATTGAGACGAAGTCCCATACCTCGTCTCCGACTTGACCCGACCGTTCTTTAATCTCCTGAATAATAAACTTGAGTTAATCTCTACTTTATTATGAATCTTTTTCAAGTTCATTATTCCTTTTATACCATGTTATTAACATCATGTAATCAGTTAAGTTAATAATGTTCCTTTTGTCGGTATTTGGTTCTTAAGTCAAAAATAGACTTCTTACACTTACATGTTGTTAATTTGGTCAAAGGTTCATTATATCCAGAATGGTATTCATGATGTAGATATCATATATGTCATATATATCCAGTACATACTTGCATTTATAATATTACATAATCATTTAGAGGTAAGAAATGAAATGCACCGTTCATGGAGACGGTAAGCCGTACGTACGCATGAACGCTACTTTCATTTCTATTTCGTATTTTATAGAATGGAATCATAATGATATAAAGGTATATTATAATTCCTGTGTAATATCATATATAATATCATAGTTCCATCCTTTATATGTCCCACATATGGTATTTAATGAATCAAATCAATTTGAGGGGGCGGTAGTCCGCACTTCCTAAAATGAAGATATCGTGTTTACCCATAATGGAAACCATAAAGGTATGCCCAAAATGAAAAAACAGAAGCTTAAGGAAAACATAAACATATTATATATCATATATAAAAATAGTGACATCATAATGGCCACCTTTGAAGGTGTTAAATGAGTATTGAACAATCATCGTTTCGGGAGGCAGAATTTCTCCATCCACAGAAACCGTATGTTCTTTAACCATTTGATGTAGTAGTGTGAGAGTTTAGATCAAATAAATCTTATAACAACATCCTAGTATATTGAAGATACTTTTTTTGTTACAAAAGAAGTAAATAAAAAGAGTTTAGGGGGTTGGAGAAGCAAAATAAAACAAATGAACATGAGAGAATGAATTACCTTTAAAAGTGTAACTCCTTTTGATTTGAGCCTAAAGGCTAACTTTGAAAGGCTTCTGCCCAAAGGGAATCCTCTAGGATGAGGAGAGGGATATGTATAGAGTAAATGGTCATGGGTTGGCCGAGCCAAAGGCTTGACGAGTGTGTGATGTGAGGTAGAGGTGGGGGCCTTTTATAAGAGGAGAGGAGGGGCACTTTTGGAAAGTAAAGATAAGTTACTTTATTTTAAAAAGAGTTTCGGAATAAAAATGTCCCACATTTCTATAATTGGAGTATAAGGTGATAAGGCTTCAAAATCCACTCATCCAATTGGTTTTGGACATGTGTAGTTCATAGATTTTACATTATCTTTCCATTTTATTTAAATCGTCAAATAATGATGTCATCGCTGCATCATTATTATGTCATAAATAATTTAACTTATTTAATGTCTAAAAATAATAAAAAAAATACTATGATGTAGGAAATCGTTTTAGCTTTCCAATGAATATTTATAATAAAAAATCTGATCTTTATAACCCCATGTAAAAATTGTTTTCGTAAAACATATTATGTTTGTGTCATTTTTACTTTAACATTTAATAAAAAGTTATTTATGTCATTTCCAAACCAAAGTGTCTCCATGGGGTCCCCAAGTTAACCCATGGCTTGTCTTGGTCGGCCATGACACAACCAATAAGGTTGGGACATGTTTCTTGGTAATTTCCTATTATTAAAGCATTATTTATACCTTAAACTACCCTAATTACCACAAATCGCGATTAAAAACTTAATAAGTAACTATTCACCAAAAAATTATTATAATCTCATTGAACCACATTTTATTTCTTAATGTAAACCATGTATGTCGGATTTTCAAAATTCAATACACATTAGTGGTAAACTTTTATTTAACTGAAAAATCAGTTTGCTTGATTACCACTAAGTGGTTTCACTATTCATCAAAAATTGAAGTTTTTCAGAAAATTACCAAAAATTCACCCTAAGCTATATTTGATATTCCGAATTCAAAAAAGAAGTCTATTTTACAAAATTCAAATCATATATGTCACATTTATTAATTTAATAATTAATTCCCACTGTCAGAGCAAATAGCGTGTTTTTACAAAACAATAAGTATCAAAAGATTGACACCAGTTTAAGTCTAATTTCAAAGTGAAATTGATTCCAATGACCACCATTGGATAAAATGGTAAAAATATATTCTAATTTCACTTCAAAACCAATTCAAAACATAATCTAATAATATAAATAAATTAGATTAAAAAGCAGTTTTGATGTTAAATGCAGTATTTTTCACTATTCATTAAAAAATGAACATTGTCAGAAAAATACCAAAAATTCACACAAGGTAAATTTTGATGTCCCAATCATAAAGGATAAGTTTATTTTGACAAACATAGTTTATAAAATTGTCAAAATATAGATTCAAAAATGGTTTGCCATCAAAAGGCAGTAAAACAATCTTTTAAGAATATTAGTGTATTCCATGCATAAGATTGTATTTATTTTCATTTTAAGCCACTATAACACTATCTTAATCATTAATAGACATAGATAAAAATATCTAATATTCATTACTTACTTGGGATGTTACATGTGGGTCCTCACCGCACTAATTTTAGTTGCTAGTTATCATTTCAGGGTGATGCAACCAATTCCTCATACGCGCGTGCAATATTGTGGATGTGTGTGAATGCGAGCGCGTTACAATTGGAGTTAGAAAGAATTTTCCCAACCAATTTTTTTAGGTAGGGTCCACAACCTTGTTTTAATTGGAAAAAATGTAGTTTTTGGTTTATTTAATGCTTTTGGATAATTTGAACTAAATTTTTTGAATGAACTTCTTTGTTTTAAATAATTTTTTAGATTACAAAATCACATTTTTGAAATAAAACTCATAAAATGGAGGTTCCCTGCCTTCAAGATAAAAACATAATGTTTAGATGATATGTTTGTTTAGATTGCTGTTATGTGATTTTCTATTTCAACCCTTCTTCAAGTTGACACACTTGGGTTATGTGGTAATTATGAGTATTGGGAGGGATAAATTGAGATAACTAAAAAGGGATTTAATTATGAGGCATTGAATTGGATAATTTAAGGTAATTAATTTGTGAATTAATTATGAAATGAGAGAATTGAGATTGATATAACTAATTTGCGAATCAATTATGTGATTTTGTAGTAATGCTTTGGATAAATAATTGTGAAAATTAATTATGTAACAATGAGATTTAGAATGGAATAATTAATTGTGAATTAATTATGTTCATGAGTTTATAATATAAATAATTAATTGGGGGATTAATTATGATATCTTGAACTGGCTATGTTGAAATAATTAATGATGGATTAATTATGTTCCATGATGTTTGATTAAGATAACTAATTGTGAGATTAATTTGGACAATTCATGATTTGGATTGGATAATTAATTGTAGAGAATTAATTATGGTATGGGATTTGTGTTAATATATTAATTAACTAATGAATTAATTATTGGAATTGTGAACTTAGTAAACTGTGGGGATAACTATTGGTTTTTGATATGGTTGAGTAATCGTTGGATTAGTAATGGAATGAATTTGGATAGCTCTTGAGAAATCATTAATTGATCTTGGATTAATTAATTTTCAAATTAATTAATAATTGAGAATTAGGGGCTATACATGGACTTCTAGACTAATGTAGATTTTGAGACTTGGACGTGGCATTATACCCCAGAAGTTATCAAATGATGTAAATGAATGAGAATGGTGGTTCTAGACATGACTTTCTATACCAATGTAGAAGTTGGGACTTGGAAATCGCATTGCTCCCCAATAGTTATCTATGCACTTAGTTATAAGGTGTTAGACATGGTGATCTACACCAGATGATAATTTGGGTGTTAGATAAGGCAATCTACACCAAATGAGAATTGGGGTGATTGACATGGCGTTCAAACACCAAATGAATAAAAATAATGAATTATGAAATGAATGAGAGATGTGGATCAAAACCAAGGTAAATGTGATTAAATAAAGAATGGTTGAGAAGGATTAGAATTTTGGAATGAGATGATGTTAGTATTGAGGTACATGAAAACATGGTAACCCTAGAAATAATAAATGATTAAATAGAGAATAATTTGATAAGTATTGAAAGGTATTTATGCTTGATAAATATGCTTTTATGATTCTTATGTAGACTCTTATTCCGGATATGGGCCAAAGCATGTATCTCTATTAGGTGTCCCTTTAGAATGTGGATGAGTTTTTTGTTATTTATTCAGTTATATTATTGCCTTGTTATATCTGCACACCGTTTGTTATATTGCATTGTCTTGATTGAGTTAGACGGTCGGTGATCCCAGCCTACAAATTTTTATACCTCACACCCATCTTGGCACGTCATTGCAATGGCGGTACCTGAGTAGACCTTCTTGTTTATAGGACTATGGAAATTTTCTTATGGTTGTTCCTTGTACTTGGATTTAGGAGCAAGAGAACGAGCTACAAATCAGGATGCTCATGGAGATCACATGTGGGTCTTTGTTTTCCTTCTTTATTATTTCACCATGTCATTAACCATGTGGTATTGTTTACTGAGTTATGTATCATTATTATGACATGAATTCATCTGTAGTATAATTTGGCACTGTCCACTTCTATAAAATTATTAAATATTGTCTTTTTCTATTTTGTCAATTATTTATTTACTACTTCCACTATTGACTTTTACTTATAATTGGTTATACCACTATGAAACTCTAATAAGAGGGTATAGTGTCCCCACTACCATTTCTTGAGACCCTCGGTACTACTCGGAAGCCTCTGGCATACAAGGAGATACACCTAAGGTCATGTTACTCCCTGGTCCTTCCACCATCTTAGAGGTTAGTTTGTTTAAGACGTTATAATAGTAATAGAAATTTTTAGTTCTATATGTCTACCTCTAGAATCTAGATAAAATTTTTTAGGATATAATATTATTTTCAGGTCACATCCTAAAAATTATTCCCTAAAAAGAGATGGTTATGACTCCAAATCATTTATGAAATATAAGAAATAGGAACACATTTCTTTAATGGTCTTCATATATCATGATATAGTTTGATAATATGGACATAAAATATAAAAGGTCGATAAAATATGTTTTGATTACATTTATCATGGATATATAGAGAGTTGAGATTCTGATAAATTAATGTTTGAAGGAAATATTGATTTTATACATATAAATATAATTTATAAAGTACGTGATTTTATCTATGATGAATCAGCGTTTACTTATTTACCCAATTAAGTCCAAATTAAGGAAACTAACTAAAAAAAATATAACTCAATAATATATAATTGAGGATGTCTATAAAATTAATTGACCACTGATAACCATATCTTATATACCTAATTTCTATATATTCTTTTTTGGATGTAACTAATTCCAATTTATTAAAAACAGTAGTGTTTCATTTTTAAGAGTATGATATTGAAATTAAAAATTAAAACATGTTATATTTTAATGCATATTTTTGTAATTAATCTATAAATGGTTTAACATACTCTAAATCAAAGATCAACACTTGCATATTTTTTCATTTTCATCGTTTTTCTTCCAATATATAGTTAATTTTTATTTATAAGGAAATATAAATTTGATGGTATGATTGAATAATATTAATAATGATTTATAACTATATGGTTTACTCAAATGGTTGGAAATTATTAATTCAATTCTAACACTCCTTTATTTACGAATTATTATAATAGAAGTAGTAACACTTTGGGTTATAGAATTAAATTCACTAAATAGATGTTAAAATAGAATTATTAATTTCTGTGTCTAATTAATAAATATATACTGATAACCCTTAAGTGTTGAAAATACATAAAAAATAAACCCAAAATTAAAAATTGGATTTATCCAATTATGTTTTACATGATATGAAAAAATGTCATGAGAAATTTGAAAAATTCATTTTATCCAAATGATTTGTACTTAACTGAGAAGATAAATGTTTTTATTGTGGGTTCTATAAAAATTATTGTGTTTTGATTTTTTTTATATGATACTATCTTGTGAATTATTGTAAATGACATGGGGATAAATATATTTTATGTAGAAATTTTTATTTTAATGACTTTGGTGAAAATAATATCATATTTAGAATTAAAAGTTTTAATAACAAAAATTATTATTTTTATTTCTCAGTCTCATTATATTGGATTTTTTCAATGTTTGAATAATTTTTTTATTCTTTGGTTTCTACCACATATTCATCTGGGATATTAATGACTCAAAATCCTTTTATAGTAGTTTCATAACTAGAATACAACATGTTTTTTTGGTGTTTCTTGTATTTCAAGACTACAAATAGACATCATACTTTACATTTTGATAGAATACTATATCAGAATACATGTAATCCAAGTCATGTATAATGGGATGTAGTTTAAATAGTATTAAAATATTTAAAGGGTAAAATGTATTTTTTTCATATACTATAATGTAATATCCTAATAATTAGACATATTTTTATAGTAAAATATGGATTAGTATTCTTCTATAACTTGTTGTGTTTTTACCATTAGAGTTGGATTTATATCTTTGGGATTGAAGAAAAAAACCTGCATAATAGAGTCAAGGATCTCTTATTAGTTTTTGTGATTAATGGAATATAAAAAATTATAAAAAAGGATTACATATCTTTTATCATATCTAATATTGTGGTATATTATATAGTATCTTGTTTCCATACATTGTGAGGGATAATAAATGATTTATATTTCATATAATAACACATATAACAAAAAAGGAAGACACATTGATCTCAAAATATAACTATTTTAGGTAGTGGATACATTATGGGGTCATGGCTTTTTAATTTCTTTAATCAAGATAAAATGTTGATAATATACTAACATAGGGACTTATATGTGTCTTGGTATAGAACATTACCTATATTTGGGTTTGAATTCCTTGTAAAATATTCCATAATGATGGGACCTTAACATTCCATGTGATAAGATCAATTTTCTATTTTCATTGTTGGATATCAATAATATGTCCGATGGATGAACCAATGGTATATAAAATCAAAGTAAGGTGATTGTTTCTTTTGAAAAGAACAGAGAGAGTTTAAAACTCATAATTCACCAAAGATGTCAATAAAATATTGAAACCCATGAACAAATGTTTTTCACCTATATTAATATAGAAATTTGGATAGACTAAATAGAATATTAAATTAGACCTCAAAAATTCATGAAATTATAAGTCAAACATGGAAATATTAGTGTTTAGGATATGACATAGAATTAAAAAAATCATGTGTAGGACTATATAACATTATTATATATATTTTATTAAATTTTTACAAGGATTATCTAGAATGATTTAGTAAGAATATAATATTTTTTTGTCTCATGGTCACTAAATTTATTGTGAAATGGAATTGCATGATTTTAATTAAACTGTGTGATATTTCTTGTAGATATATGTATAAATATAAATTTCAATAGTGTATAAAAAATCAGATAACTTAATATATTGAGTAATAATGATCATTTTCTATCATTCTCTAATTTCTAATAATTATGGATTTTATAAACTAAAATTATATGAAAGTAGAAAACTATTTTAAATGGTCAAAACAACCCAACATTACACAATACAATGAGGAAAAAAAATTATGTTTTTTGTGAAAAAGGATAATTTTTTTAAAAACATTTCTTATGAATAATTGAATCCATAATTATAATTTCTCTATAAGAGGTTCTTTGGAATATTAATTATGATATTTACGATGATTTCATGATTTGTTACATATGATGTAATATAAGGTGAAAATGGAAAAAGTATGTTAGTATTTATTATTAGTTTTATATTGAATGAATTATACTCTAATAGAAAACAATAGTTAAATGACTGTCACCATAACATGATCTCTACTGATGAAAATGACATAGTAGTGAAAGTCACTACATGATGATTATGTCATGGGAAGTGAGTAGATTATGTGATAAATAAAGATTCAAATTGATTATATTACATAATTTATCATAATTTATTTATCATTATTGGATAATTATATTAATTATTTTTAATCATTAGTATTTGTTAATTCAGTTTTCTATAGTTAACATAAGGGAATACAAAATTTAGTAATTGTCTATAATATATTAAAAAATTATGAAACATTTGAAATTAATTATGAACAATCATGAAATGTCTGGATACTTATTAATTGTAATGATCCCCCCAAGGTTGACCTAACCCATCACCCGAGTCGGTACACTGTAAGTCATGTAGTATATTCTTTATCCTCATGGGATGGTGACAAGAACCATGTCATAATGAATAAACTCTTAGGAATGGATTCTCCCATAGAAAAAATGACAAATCCATGAATTTAGATGGAAATAACATTAAAAAAATACAATATAAACTAACATTAAAATAGTTTAATGAAGAAATTTCTAAAACTAACACTAGGAAAAACATCACATTATAATATTTAACATTCCATTACATGAGATAAATATGATATCAAATTTTAAAATCTCAAACCCTAAAATATGGTTCAAGATCATATGTAAAATAAAAACATTAAAATGATACACAATACATAAAAAACTATTCATTAGATTACCCTATTAGACCGTGCCTCCTCTAGAAGAAGATCTTAAAAGATTGAAATAAAGAATATGAAACTAAAGTCATAGTTACCTTCCCATTACCTATGTCTTAAAAATTTATAAATAATCATAAATGAATATATAAAGAGTGAGGTAAAAAGCTAAGTAGGATGAAACATTGAATCTATTAAAGGATTTTAAACGATGAAAACTAATAAATTTATATTTTAAACTCATTTTTCAAAATGATTTATATTTGAAAACATGTTGATTTAAATTACATATCTAAAATCCCGTTTGGTTTTTCTCAAATAAAACATTATTCCAAAATATAAAAGGCATTACTCATGCAAATAAATAAAAACCACTCAACATAGACATCCTTAAGGTACACAAACAAGGAACAAGATAATGATAACTATTAACATCATTATATAATCCAAAAAGAATAAATTTGAGTGACAAAAGTTATCACAATCAAATACAGCACCAATAAATTCCATGAATGTGTATAAATAAATAGTTCATAATTAATGTTTTTCAATGGATCTACCATAAACTACTAACATAACATAGTATAGAAACATGATACTAGCTCACTAAACAATGATAACATGTTTTTGATCTCAAGAAGTCCTATATAGAACCAAATCCCATGATCTCTAATGGTCTCTTACTAAAAAAGTAGAATCTATCTTGGTCATTCCCTCCAATGTATCTCTCAAGAACATGCACAACATGTATTCACATGACATGTATCCTATGTGATATACCACAGATAAAAAAATAAATATTGGAATTTATATACAAAAGAAATCCATTTTGAGTTTTAATATAACTATCAAACATTACTACCTCAATAAAACACATTTCTTAATGTAAAAAATATATTAATTTTTTAAAATCCATTAATGATCATAAAACCCCTTTGTTAAATTTTATCAAATATATGTGGGGCATTAAATTCAACAAAAATTTGATAACCTATATTAACTATTAAATTACTAATAAAAATCCCTGAATCACCACAATCATGGAATAAAAATCAACCTTAAATAATTTCAAAGGAAATTTAACAGTAAAATCCACATGAAGTTAAAAATTTAAATAGTTACCATCGAAAATTCCCTTAAATAGGGAACCCACGTATTTTTTATTAAATTCTTGTTGCCTATAATGATAACCATTGGATTTGGGAATGAAAAGTCCTCACACACTTAAACCATAGGAAAATAAACATGAACCCCAATTATGAACCCTATTCCTGGATAAAATAACATATTGGGTTCTAACCACACATAGAAATTTATAAACATGGCATGAGAAAGGGTAAATATGAAGAAATCATGAATAAAGAGGCTTACCTGAATAAAAAATAGAACTATATTGAGGAAAATCCAATTAAAATAGATGGGTTAATCATGAAAACCAAAATATGTATATAGAGATGAAATGGGTGATAAATGGGAAAAAATGAACTTATGTAAATAAAGGGAATCATGGTAAAAATAAACACTTTTTAATGACCTAGATAGTCTGCACTATTTGGTAGCACCATTAATGAAATGGTATGCCAATTATACTGGTGCTATTGTCTCCCAAAAATAAAATCCTCATGATTACTCCAACCCCTCCCAAAGATTAAAAATACGTTATAAAACATTGAAAAAACAAACTATCATTAATAACGAAACAGATCATGGTTAGCCTCACAACATGAAGAACTGTGTGCCGACAATTTTTTAAGGACTCTTTTTCTCAAAAAAACCAAACACTTGTTACCTAGCTCCAAGAAACATCCTAAATGAATATATATATATATATATAATATCAAATGTTATGTACCAGTGACATGGAGGGTGTCAAAAAACTCCCAACAATGTTACATTATGCCACCAAAATGTCCTCAAGAATTTGTATAATAAAATAGGTGACAACACAAACCTCTCACAAATGATTCCCATATGAATATTTCATGGATATATCCACTATAATTCCAATTAATACATATTAATTAGATTAATTTACCATGGAGAACATTGTTTGGATATTCCATTATATGAAATGACTATCCCACTATAGTGAAATCCGGATCCACATCCATTTTATCCCATTATATCACATGAGATGGGTATGGATTATATATTTTCATCTTTTTGTAATTTTGAATAGATAATATTCCATTTTAATATGTCTGAAAACATTAAAAACCTGAAATAAAATTACCCCACATTCCCATGTGTTCCCCAATAATGGTGTCCTAGCTAAACCAATACCTGAAGAAACATGTGATCACCAAACTCAAACTCTAGCATGTGACAATATTTTATAGTGTAGAATTACTATTGAATATAAGATGTTTATAAACATTTCTAAATTATCAAAAACTTCTCTATCATGTCTAGAATGCTACTTGGTCTAAATAAAACATGTTTTTTTAACCATTTCCTAAAACAATAACATTTACAATGGCTACCCATATCGTACCTAATAAAGGGAAATACCAATCACGTTTTGTTAACTCTTATTGTATGAAATAAAAAATAAGGATATTTTATCTTCCCATAGACCCTTGATGAAAACAAAACATACTCTTAGCATATACTTCAGTATCTACATTACCTATTTAGAGTGGTAATCCATTTGGGGGTGGTAAATGGTGGTTAACCAATTCATTATTAAAATGTAGGAGGTCTAAAATAACTCATATAGATTATTTCTCACTCAGCGTAAGATGTAGAATGATCAAATGATACGTAGATTATTTCTCTAACTTCCTCTCAAAAATGGGAAGAGGTAGAAACAACATGAATGGCCTCTATTGATCTTCCTTTATTTTAAATAATATTAAATATTGATATATTTTTTGTAACTATCTCTTCATCCCAAGACAACAATACCTTCCTATGAGGGTTTAATGCATCTTATTTTCTCCAATGATCATGAACCCACTAGAATGAATTATATCATTAATTACCTCATACTTTAAGAATAATGGAACCACTATCTACCACTTGATGAGGATAAAACCATTGGGAGATCAAGGATATTCACCTGAGGCCTCCCCATAACATAAGACACTACTAATACACATTATCTCAGGATTGGATACCTGATAACTCATAAACGTTTCAACGAGATAGGGTATTAAATTCACAATCATCAAGAATAACTAATCCTAATACTCATTTAACTACAGAATTAGATCATCAAACAAAATCATGAATCCCCACTCATCTACTAATCATCAAATTTAGTTTTTTAGAAAAATTATTCTCAAGGTTTCGATGTAAATGTTCCCTATCTAGGGTGTATAAGAAATATAAAATAAATATTGAATATTATCTACCTAGTTTCTATGTCTATGGTTTATGTCACTCTATATTGAAATATACTTCATGTTTCTATGTTTTCAATAGACATTTAATCACTCCCTAAAGAGGTAATGACACTATTGATTCAATGCATACATAATATACATCTACATTAGATAATTAGTGGGGTAATTCCACAAATGTGGAAAAATATTTCATGATCTATAGTCCATAAAATAGTCATAATACCTCAAAACACATCCCTACCCCACACCTTAGGCATCACAGTACACTATATTTTCTTTTCCGAACTGGGTAAGAATAAAAAATTCTGGATATTTAAAATAGGCCTTCAAATCTTTTAATGAACATTGACACATATCAATCCACTCCATCTCCTCTTTTTGTTAAAATACATCAATGTATAATCTAGTTTTGTGAAGAATCAAAAAAAATTCTATAATACCCATCCTAAATAGTAAATCTTCTGATCTCAAACACATTCATGGGTTGATCATAATACATAACAACTCAAAACTTCTGGGGATCCACTGAAAATCCTCTTTTAGAAATAAAATTTCCCTTGAACCTCACCAAATGAATGAAAAACTAACATTTAGATATCATAGAATATAGAATATGATCCCTCAATATTACTGAGACAAAAACTAGATGTTCATTATGATCCTTTACCATATAAAAATAAATAAATATTTCATCAACATACATCAATGTAATGGTGTTGAACAAGTGATGAAAGATCTGGTTCTTCAAGGTTCTAAAGAAAATAGGAGAATTAGTAAGGAAAATAAACATAACCAGATACTCAAAGAAAACATAACACCTTCAAAAGTAGGTCTTTAATACATCATTCTCCTTGAACATCAACTAGTGGTACCCTGATCTATATAGATATTTTTAATCCAATATGTACTTCCATGTTGATAAAAAATAAAAATTAATTTTATTAAAAAAATATTTATTATTTAAGTGGCATGACTGGGTTTATTGTAGTATATATAATGTATATAGATTCCATCCATATTAATTTCATATAAAACTAGGGATGAACATTTTTTCATACTCGGACGAATAAATACCTTTCTCTTTAGTTTTTCTATATGATATGTATGCGTTTTTATACAAGATAGAGCAATAAGGTAAGATGAAAAACAAATGGGGCTCATCCCAAGGATCATATTGATAATGAGAATGATCTATCAATATGGTGGAAACCAAAAATAATAATATTGGAAAAAATTATTGTTCTAGTCCATGAATACTATGAGAAAAAAAACTAACCTCTTCTTTGAGGTGTTGAAGATCAACCAGGATGACTGGAAGGGAATTAGTCCCTTCTCTAAAACAATGGTTGTTTCTATCCTAGACCATCATTATCACTCACCCTAGAAGTCATGAGTGCACCCATATGATGATATAAACAATACGTTATTATTTTAGTGATGAATATTATCTTTAATTATAATCAACCACAGAATTTGTATGATATGGTTGAAAATGTACCGGTCCAATAGTAAGAAATAACAAATGACATTCACATCAGTGATCAAACACAACACTGTGATATAATTAATCATTTATTCTTCTTCCTAACTAGTAGGGTAATAGAATCCCTAAAAACAATGTCATATATACTCACATACCTAGGACATCTGGTATCATTAATGAGAGAAATTAATGAGATTCATCTATAGCCAAGAAAACTAACAACATGGAAGAATCAATGAACACCACACTTCTCAAGGTGGCCATCCAAGATTTTATGTCTTCTAGTACAATATATTTTACCTAAAACATGATGACTTAGTAAATCCATAGTACTCTATACCTAGTTGGAATAAAATTTTCCCTTAGGGTAATATCCTTTCCCATTAGAGGAATCATATCATACCTGATTACACATATAGAATATGGAACAAATGCAATTCCCTTGCACAAAATCATGATAGAAGTGTCCTAGATAACCCAAACACCCAAAAGTATGGTACATCCTATGACACATTAGGTAAATAGGATAGGTATAACTAGCCATAAAAATCACAAAATAGGCCTCTATGTTACTCCTGAAAGTAACCACTAGGATTATACCCATTGACTACTAATCACTATAGCCAATTCTCTCATTGGGTTTTTCCTATTTTGTCTCTTGACCAGTTGAACTGATTTAGCTATCATTAAACAAAGGAACACTTCTAAGAACTATATTCATGAACATTTATTCCTCTAAAATAGTACCCTTATTAACCACGTCGACATATATTTGATGGAAAATAAAAATAATAATGGATCTGATCACATCCTTTATGATCATCTTATAACACTAATCATTAAGGAAGCCATTCATGAGGGGTTCCCTATAATCATAACCCTACTTGGTAAGATATGTGGCATGCACTAGGCTCTAATGGTCCCCTTTCTCCAACATCCCAAACTCATAATAATATAAAACCTCAAGCTCTCCATATCTAACTGCCTATAAAAATAAATTTAAAATGTTGTTCATATGAGATCCTCATGATAGATCTTTAGAAAAATTTATTCCCATATTTTCTTCCAAATAATTCTAAAATTTAGGGGTGGAATAAATTTTTAAAGTTATCAAGGGTATTCTAAAACTGAAATATTTACATAATACACTCCATCTATTCCTCAGGTAATTAGTTTCTCTTGTATCTAAGAATGTAAAATTGATTATTATTAGTAAAATTTGGAGAATCATATACTAGGCATGTCTTATCTAGATCACCCTCGAGGAAATATGATTTGATAATATGGGTCACCCAATAAACTTAAGCTACATGAACTAGATGACTAGCTTATGAGACATTCTACACAACACCCTCTCTAAGCCTGGATGATACACTTATGAGAGACATTGTCTATAAAACCCAAAACATTAGATTAATCAATACACTATAGATTCATAAATAAATATCAAAAAACTATATTAATACCTTATAATGGGTATCG
The DNA here is from genome assembly GCA_963277665.1 of Viscum album. Classification (NCBI taxonomy): domain Eukaryota; kingdom Viridiplantae; phylum Streptophyta; class Magnoliopsida; order Santalales; family Viscaceae; genus Viscum; species Viscum album. The sequence continues at coordinate 33,722,301 of OY728157.1, read as the reverse complement.
ACATATAGAATTATCATAAATTGAACATTAAAACAAAGAAGGGGTAAAATTTCCAATATGTTTAACAATTTCACACTATGAATGGTTTTTCCACATGTCCAAGAAATCCAAGTGCTAACCAAGACCATTAGATGTTAATAGAAATGGAAAAATGGGATTTTAATGTTACTACTTATCATGAACCTAAACCAAAAACTTTCTACAATCCCCATTATTCCAACTAAAAACACTAATTAACTCACAATCACTCCCTGTAAAACAAAATAAACATGAAAATACATAAAAATTCCTATACAGTAACCCATAACCTGGAGCAACCAAAAAAATTCAAAGAACACCTATATAAACTCAAGTAGCCACATTAAGAAGAGATGGATAATCAGTCCTCCACTAGAAACTCTTAAGATTCACAAGTCCCACCTGTATTGTAACATCCCAGGTAAATAAAGAAATAATACATTCTCTTTTTATTTATATTTTGTGAATTAAATATTAATTTAACATTAAATGGTTTTCTATGTTCGATGGCGTACCCGATATGCAACAACGGGTTTCTATGAAATCTTACATTGCACACTAATAATATAATATTATTATTTTAAATGGTAGTTAGTTTCTATCAATTGTAATGGAGGGAATGAACAAAACTAACTACAATATTATTATACATGTTTGTTAAATAAAATATAGATTCTTAAAATGTGAATGAATCTAATTTTAAGCATAATTTACATTAAAAGGTCAATTTTCCTTTTTTTAATGAAGAACCCTCTTTAAATATAGTTTTGGTCACTTTTATATGTTCTATTTGACAAAATTCAATTCTTATTTAGATTCAGGACAAAAAAATTACTTTGGGTAAATTTTTTGTATTTTTCTGATAAAGTTTATTTTTTCATGAATAGTGAAAAATACTGTATTTTAATTCAAAAAAACCTTTTAATATAATTTACTTATATGGTTATATTATCATTTTAATTGGTTTTAAAGTATAATTAAATTATATTTTTACCATTTAATCTAATGTTGGTCATTATAATTAATTTCACTTTGAAATTGGAGAAAAACAAGGGTCAATCTTTTGATGGTTATTGTTTCTTAAAAACACACTATTTGTTTTGACAACAGGAATTAATTTTAAATTAATTAATGAAACTTCCACATTTTGAGTTTGGTAAAATATAAATAATTTTTAAATTCATAATATAAAATATATATTTGTTTTAATTTTTGTCATTTTTCTGAAAAACATCAATTTTTGATTAATAGTGAAACCACTTAGTAGTAGTTCAAAAACTGACTTTTTCATTTAAATAAAAATTTACCATTTCTGTGAATTTAATTTCAAAAATCTGTAATATATGGTTTTTATTAGTACGTAAAATTTGGTTCAATAATATAAAAATAATTTTTGTTGAATAGTAACTTTTGACATTTATTTATCATGGATAAAGGTAAATAGGATAATTCAAGGTTAAAAAATATATCATAATAATAAAAAATTACCATAAAACTTGTTTTAACCTTATTTTATGAGTAATGGACAACCATGGTAATCCTTGGGACGATTTTGGGACCCCATAGAGCCACTTATGAATGATAATGACACTTTATTTTAATTTACTTAAAGTAATGGAAAAATGACAAAAACAAATATCTTTTAGTAAATAAATTTTTACATAAGGTTATATAACATATATTTTTTACTATTAATATTAATTGAAAATATAAAAATATTTCCTACATCATGGTATTTTTTTATAATTTTTAGACATCAAATAAATTAAATTATTTATGACACAATAATGATGAAGTATTTACCCCATTAATAAATGATTTAAATATATAAGATTATAAATATTAAAATAATTTTCAAACCTGTCCAATTCTTATTGGATGATTTTATTTCGACCATGATTTATTATATCTTTGACTTTAATGGTATTTGGAACTTTTTAAACTGAAGATATGTTTATAATAAAATAATTGTTTCAAACATTCCTAAAGAGTCCCTCCCCCCCCCCACTTATAAAAGGACACAATTTCTATCCCATTCCTCACACCTCTCAAGACCCTTGGATCATCCAAACACTACCCAAATAATATCTCAAGATCCCTATACTCTTCGTAGAAGCCTTATATTAGGAATAAGGAAATTCAAGAAGGCCTTTTGGTTCAAACGAAAGGGAGTTACCCAAATTAAAGGTAACAAATCCTTTTAACTTATTTTATTTTATTTTATTTCTCCAACTCTAAACTCTTTTTATTCCTTCATTTTATAACAACACTAGTATCCTCAATATACTAGTATGTTTTTATGAGAATTATTTGAACTAAACTTTCACACACCTCTATCTAATGGGTGAAGAAGATACTGTTTCTGTGGATGGAAAACTAACGCCTCACGAAACGATGATTGGACGATTATCTCCTACCACCTCTCCTGGTGGCCATTAAGATGACATGATATTTTTATATGATATATATTATGTTTCTGTTTTCTTTATTATTTTGTATTTTTCTTTTATATCATACCTTTATGGTTTCCATTATGGGTAAAAAGAATAATTTCATTTGAGGTTGTGCAGACTACCGGCCCCTCAAAGTGATATGACTCGTTAATACCATATGTGGGACATATAAAGTATGAAGTTAATGATATTATATATGATATTATATTAGAATTATAATATACCTATCTATCATTATGTTTTAATTCCATTAAATTTATAAATAGAAATCAATGTAGTTTTCATGCGTACGTATGACTTACCGTCTCCATGAATGGTGCATTTCATTTCTTACCTCCAAATGTTAAGTACTATTATAAATACTTATATATACTAGATATATATGATATATATGATATCTAAATCATGAATATCATTCTGGATATAATGAACTTTTGACCATGTAATCAACTTGTAATTATATGAAGTCCATTTTTGACTCAATTACCAAATATCGAAAAAACAAACGTTATTATGTTAAATTATTACATAATTTTTATAACATGGTAATAAGTCATATAAAAGGAATAATAAACTTGAAAAAGAATCTTAAGAAAGTAGAAATTAACTTTAGTTTGTAATTCAGGAGATTAAAGAATGAACGGGTCAAGTCGGACACGAGGTAAGGGACTTCGTCTCAATCTCCTTTCATTGAGGCGTATTTCGATAATATATACCTTCTTCTATTACATGGTGTATAATAAAACCAGTTAACTTTTACGTTCCTTCAAAGGGAATCTCTTTTCTACAAATCGTTTTACTAAATGACAAACAGAATGTTTTTAACATTTGTGGTGACAATGACCTCTCTGCTGTCATAATCATTATTTGGTTTCCTCTATAAGCATTAATGTTTTCTAAAATGAAAATGAAATACCTTATTATATTTTTGTGTGTTTTGTTATTTAAAATGGTTTTGAAAATGCATTAATTATTTCAATGTCTTGAAATTATTTTTTGTGATTGGAAATTAAATGTTATTAGTGAAATGTTCATATTTGTAATATTTTATATGTTATGATTTTATAATTGTACTTGGACATTTGATGGGTGGTTACATGATAAACGAAATGACGGGTGGTGCCTTGATAAACCCGGACTGTTGGTTACATTATAACCTCCAATGCATTGGTTATGGAAGTTGGTCATATGGCTATTCCCTTTAGTGATATGTCTGGAAGTCGACTGTATGGTTATTCCACTTAAGAATGTTTATGTCCCAAGTTATCTTTATATGTTATGTGTTATTTATATGGGTTTTATGGTAATATTTTGGTTACCAAATGGTAAGAAATGATCTTTTATTCATTTAAGAGTATTTACTAGTTCATAAAGGTGAAATTCATTACTTATGATAAATTATTTATGGTTTACTTATTATTTTCAAAAACTAATAGTATTCCTTCTTGGTGTATCCCTTACTGAGATTTTTATGCTCTTCCCAAGTTTTTGAAATTTTTTTACTTGAAATAAAGTGGAATAGGATCAAGAATGGGGTCAAAGAAATGACATACTATTTAAAACATGGATATAGTCATGACTCTTTTTTTCAAGAGTTTTTATTTTATGAAAAAATAGACAGTGAGTAGAAGTGTCTACCCTGTAATTTTTGAGATGAAATGTAATAGTTATGGCCTAATTCTATAAAACACTAAACCTGAAAATATCCTCAATGTGAATTATTCATTTAATTCAATATTATGTAATGTTTAAGGCCGGGTCCTTAAAGTTGGTATCATAGGTCGGTTTAGAAAAATTTAGGAGTTAGGGTATTGTTAAATTAATATCTATAAATAAATTTATGATAACATTAAAGTGATATAGAATTTAATGATTACCATGTTGTTTTGCCTAAGATATTTCTGTGTTAAGAATGGTTTTTTGTAGACGAAAAAGGGCAGCTATGTTGGGACAACATTAGGAGGAAGACAACCTTCCAAATCAGCAACCTGATATGGTCGGAATCATAATTGAACAGTTTGTTGCAATGATTTGATCAGTTGACTTATGTTATAAATGGTGGTTGAGTTTATTGATGATTTTTTTTTGTTTATTACAGAAGTAAAAAGGAACATGAAATTCATTTAAGGGTTGTTTTTTCCACATTAAAAGAAAAGAAACTATTTGGGAAATTCAGCAAGTGTGAGTTTTGGTTACAGAAAATTTCATTCCTTGGTCACATTTTTTTTAAAAATGGCATAACTGTTGATCCTTCTAAAACAAAGGATGTTGAAGAATGAACAAGACCCACAAATATAACCGAGATCTATATTTTTCTTGGTTTATAAGGTTATTATCAGAGGTTTTTTGAGAATTTTTTTTACGGTTATCTAGTCCAATGACTATGTTAACTCAAAAAGGTGTTAAGTTCTTTTGGACAAAATAATGTGTTGATTGTTTTCAGGAATTGAAAAGAAGATTGGGGAATGATTCAGTTTTGGAATGGAATTACATAAATGGTGAGTTTTTTATTTACATTGATTCTTCATTGAAATGACTTGGATGTTTTCTTATGAAAAATGATCAGGTAATTTCTTACGCTTCATGTTAGTTGAAACCTCATGAGTTAAATTACCCTACACAAGATTTGGAATTTGATGCTATTGTCTTTTGCATTAAAATTTTGGAGGCATCATTTGTATTATAGCGACCAAACCTTTTTTTACATTACTGTTACATTATTTTATGATAAACATCATAATATTATTAAAAATAGAGGATCCAAATATTTAGTGTCTTGGAAAAACTAGGACCATATATAGCGATTACAACATTATGCATAAACATTTATTTAATTTCTTCTTCTCTAGCTTCTTATTGGCACCTGTCCTCTCCTTAGTACATGTAGCCACTTGAGGATATACATAAACATGGGTGAGATAAAATCCCAGTAATAGGATAGATAAGAATAATATAGCATGGGGTGAGCACAATGATAATATGGGAAAAAGATCATGTACATGTGAGGAAGCCTAAATATAAGCCTTGAAATGTGGCTATGCATAAAAATGAAACATCATGTCTTAGTAGTTAACTACCACACATAATCATGAACCTAGATATTATCATGTTCACACATAATTTCACATTTACTCATGATATTCATCACTTTACCCAATGCATTGGAGCGCTGTATAATTCCGGGCGCACCTGTCACATTCAAACATTCATATTGCGCTATATAATTCCGGGCGCACCCGTCACATCATAAAATTATCATTATCATGTTTTCCACATAGAACACATATAAAAAAAGAACATAACTAACCCATGGAAAGGAATGGGTTTCCTCTCATAAGAACACATTCATAAACTTTGGGTTCCCAAAAGAAAGAGGTAATAACATACATGTTATAACAACCATCCACCTTAAGAGAGAAGTAAAATGTGTGTTCTTAAAAGAAGAGTTTAATTGGAAAAAATTTTATTTTACATAAAAAAAGGGACAAACATATATATCCTAGAAAAAGGAATAAAATTAATAATAAATTATATTTAAGGAGTAACCATATCAATAATGGAGTGAAAGAGGGAGAACCTGAATGATGAAAGTTGGGTTCGATAATTTCTACTTACCTTGTATTAGAATGGTTCCTTCTCATTAATGTCCTATATAATGAAATTATATTCATTAATTAGAAATAAATAACCTTGTGTACATTAATATGGTTCTTTATGGTTTCATTAAGTGATTTTATGTGTCTTTGGATGAGTTATAGAGTTTTAAAACATTGTTCGAGAATGATTGTTTTTTTTTGTTTTCTTGAGTGGTTCACTTGTATTCTTAAATTGAAGTTCTGGTAGAACATGGTTAAACATTTAGAAATGATATTACAGGTTATTAATTATATTACATGATTTTTAATTATCTTATAAAGAATCATATTATATCCATGTGGATGAATCATTAGATAAGAACTAAATGATGATTTTTTGGGTTAATTTGAATGTTTTTTTATCATAATAAACTTGTTTTATTTTGTCACTATAAATATGGACATAAGCTATTTCCATAACATTAAATATGACATAATACATATAAAATATTCTAGTTGAACCATAAAAATGGTTTTAAGACAAGATCTGAAGGTAGAAATGGAAGAAGAAAACATGTCGTTCTTGAAGGTGATAAATTAACACCTCACGAACAACGTTCTCTTTAATAAAATAAAAGGAAGTGGGAAAAGGGGTTGGATGATAATATACCATTAGCATCATAAAATTATAGTAGATTTATTATATTAGAGTTACAATACCATTTGGATGAATATTGGTGGGGAGAGATCAAGAAATGAACATTAAATTTGAAAGGAAATTAAAGGAGAAGAGGGAGAGAAATTACCTCTTAAATCCTCCTCTTGAGATCCTCCTTAAGGAAGCCAGGCTTGGACATTTAATGAGACCAGAAACCCTTGAACGTGGGAGAGAGCTAGTGAAGATGTTTGGTCAGATTTTAGATAAATCTTGGAGCTTGTGACGTCTGAGTGAATGAGGGAGTGAAGGGTGGTATTTATAGTGGAGGGGAGAGGGGGTTTCTTAATATAAAATTTATTACATTATTATTTCTCCACAAAATAAGAAATTGTGAGTATTGCATGACCAAGAATAGTAAATTTATCATTTGATCCCAAACCAAGTGGGATTAAATCATCATAAAATCACACATGACTCAATAATTATCTTATTTAGCTTATTTTTGTAAATTACGATATTTCACTATTCATAAAAAATTCAAGTATTTCAGAAAAATACCAAACATTTACCCCAACCATTTTTCGACGTATAGAATCCAAAAATGAAGTTCATTTTTTCAAAATAATTTTCTAAATATGATTAATTTAATATTTAATTAAAATCATAACTTATTATTAAAACACAGTTTTAAAACATTCATTTAGTAATTCTAAAATATAGGTACCTCAAACTTTCACTTGAATACTATTTTTATAATATCATAGGTAAGGTTACTATTCATTAGGGTATATAACTATTAATAAGGGTATGTTACTATTCATAAGGGTAGGTTACTATTCACCAAAAATTATTTTTATTTTATTAGACTCCAAAAATCATCTTGAACAAAACCGTGTATGTCAGATTTTCAAAATTCCCAATACAGAAGTGACAAACTTATGTTTAAAGGTCACTTAGAACTTAGTAGTTCATTATGTTGGGTTTTCATGCAATTTTATGACATTATTATAATAAGGGAATTTAAATTGAAAAACTTTGGGCCGTTACATTCAACCCCCCTTAAGAAATTTTGCCCCCAAAATTTCACTTTACACAAACAGGTGAGGGTACTTCTCCTTCATGGCCTTTTCCAGTTCCCAAGTTGCTTCCTCGAAATTATGGTTTCTCCACAACACTTTGACAATACGGATTGTTTTGTTGCAGAGAACATTATCTCTTTGATCTAGAATCTTTACCGTCTTCTCCTCATAGGAAAGTTCATCTTCTAGTTGTACCACCTCTGAGTTTAGTACATGTGAGGGATCCGGTATGTACTTCCTCAGGAGTGATATGTGAAACAAATCATGAACACGAACCATATTCGGTGGAAGTTCCATCCGATAGGCCACAGCTCCTATGTGGTCAAGGATCTCAATGGGGCCAACATACCTTGGGCTTAGCTTCCCTTTCGTTCCAAACCTCATGGCCCTCTTCCATGGTGATATTCGTAGGAAGAATTTATCTCCAACGTCGAACTCCAAATCCCTTTAATGGTTGTCAACATAGCTCTTTTACCAACTTTGAGAAGCTTTGATGTGTTTCTAGATGACTTGAACCTTCTCCATCATCTTCTAAACAAGATCGGGTCCAAGTATCTTTCTTTCTCCAACATCATCCCAACAGGTTGGAGTTATACATCGCTTTCCATACAGAACTTCATATGGAGCCATCTGAATACTCGAGTGGAAGCTATTGTTGTATGAGAACTCTACCAATGGGAGATGTTGATCTCATTCACCTTTGAATTCTAGATATTCAGCTCTTAGTATATCTTCAAACGTCTGAATAGTCCTTTCAGACTGGCCATCAGTTTGGGGGTGATAGGTCGTGCTGAAATTTAATTCATTACTCAAAGCATATTGAAGTCTCCTCTAGAATTTAGATGTGAACCTTGGATTACAGTAAGATACAATTGAGAGTGGAACACCATACAGTCTCACCACTTCCTTCACATATATCTTTTCAGGTTTTTCATGTGAAATATCTTCTTGAATAGCGATAAAATGGGCAGTCATAGTGAGTCGGTCAACCAAAACCCATATCGCATTATTTCCCTTCAACGTATTTTGGAGACTCGTGACAAAGTCCATAGTAACATTTTCCCATTTCCACATGGGTATAGGTAATGGTTGCATCATACCTTTGGACTTTTTTCACTCAGATTTAACTTGTTGGCATACCAAGCACCTTGATATATATTCCACAATATCCTTCTTCATGTTATCCCACCAGAAGTGTTCTCGGAGATCACGACAAATCTTGGTACTCCCAAGATGGATAGAGAAAGTTGAGATATGTGCATTGTCTAATAGCTCCTTCTTTATCCTGGGTGATGAAGGCACACAAAGTCGCGTTCCAAACCGAATCACATAATCATCATCGATATAGAACTCTTGCAGCTTCCCTTTCTTTATTGCATTCACCCTCTTCTGTATCTCCACATCATCCCTTTGTGCTTACTGAATCTTCTCATAGATGGATGGTTGCGCAATCATTTGGGCAAGGTAGGATGCATCCCCTTCCCTTATGATTTCGAAATCAATTCTTTTCAGATCTAAGAAGATAGGTTCTTTCTCTGCAGCATTGATAGAGTAGCATGTTCTATTATTCTTAGAGAATCAGCTACCTTGTTCTCCTTTCCAGGATGATAGTGAATAGAGAAATCGTAATCCTTTATTAGATCTAACAATCTCATTTGATGCATGTTGATCTCTTTTTGTGTGAATATATACTTTAGGCTTTTATGGTCAGTGTATATGTCACACTTCTCACCATAAAGGTAGTTCCACCATATTTTCAAGGAAAAACTCACAGCTGCCAACTGTAAATCATGTGTCGGGTAGTTCTACTCATGGATCTTCATCTATCGTGAGGCATAAGCTATCACATTATAATGTTTCATGAGTACGCAACCCAAGCATTTCATTTGAGCATCACTTTATATAATAAATATTTCTCCACTTTTCGGTAGTGTGGGTACAGGTGCAGTGAACATACTTCTCTTTAGCTCCATGAAGCTTCCCTCACATTCTTCTTTCTAGACATACTTTACCCCTTTCCTTGTTAACTTAGTTAACAGGCTTGAAAATCGTGAGACGTTTCTCACAAAACATTGGTAGTACCCAGCTAATCAAAGAAAACTATGGATTTCTGTGACACTATAGGTCCTAGGACATTCTTCAATCGCCTTTGTCTTTGAAGGATCCATAGAAATTTCCTCACTTGTGATCACATGTCCCACGAACGTGAATTGCTTCATCCAAAATTCACACTTTCTAAACTTGGTGTACAAATTATATTTTCTTAATGTTGCCAACACAAGTCTTAGATGTTCTTCATGTTCCTATTTCCTCTAGGAGTAGATAATAATATCATCAATAAACACTACCACAAATTTTTCAAGGTAATGTCTAAATAATCTATTCATCAAATTAATGAATATTGTAGGGGCATTAGTAAGTCCAAAGGGCATCACCAAAAACTCATAGTGCCCATACCTTGTTTGGAAGGAAGTCTTCTGAATATCTTCCTTCTACACCTTTACCAGATGATATCCAGAACAAATATCCACCTTTGCGAACTATTGAGCTCCTCTTAACTAATTGAACAAATCATCAATCCTTGGAAGAAGATACTTGTTCTTTATTTTAATGTTGTTGAGTTCTCGATAATTGATACACAACCACATTGTTCCACCCTTCTTTTTCACAAAGGGCACTGGCACACCCCAAGATGATGCACTAGGGTGTATGAACCCTTTTTCCATATGCTCTTACAGTTGCTTCATTAACTCTTCCAGTTCGATAGGATCCATCCTATAGGGACACTTCGAGATAGGAGTAGCTCCAGGTATGAGTTCAATTGAGAACTCTACCTCACAATCTATGGGAATTCTGGGTAACTCTTCATGAAATACATCTTTGTATTCCCTTACGATGTGAATTTCTGCAAGGTTGGCACATTCCTTTGACTCAACCATTTAGTCTAGCTATTCTTCTTCATAGAGAATCAACACCCATACCATTGAAGGATTTTTCAAAGGAGATTCATGATCTTCCTTGAATTGGTATAGGAGGATGGGATGGTTCAGAATATCAAAAGATATTTCCTTTTCCCGATAGTTGATATGTTGTCTATATAACAAGAGCCAATCCATTCCCATTATATAGTCAAATTTTACCAATGTAAGTATTATGATATTCACCGGAAGAATATATCAACATATGCCAATAATAGAGGAGACAAACACTAGGGTTTCAATGATTGCACCACTTGGTGTTCTTATAGATATATCTACTTCAAGGTTTTGGGGCTTCTATTCTATAGTTCTATTAAACTTGCAAGATATAAAAGAATGCGTAGAACTAGAATCAAATAATAATTCTTCCATTCATGAGTGAATAGTAAGTGTACCTTTTACAACTTCAATATCATGCTCCACCTCTACAGTAGTGATTCCATAAGCCTTCCCTTGTTCCTTTGGCTTTGGTGGTTGCTGACATTGATTACCATCGAGAACTCGAGGTTTAGTGCACTAACATGCATAGTGACCTAGCTCCCTACATTGGTAGCATTTAACCATGAGTGGTTCTCTCCTTTATTATGCCACATTCTCTTTACTTTTTATGTCTTTTCGACACTCTTGAGCATGGTGTCCTTCTTTCCCACACTTAAAGCACTTCCCCATCCCTTTGAGGCATTTCCCATGGTGCAACTTCCCACTTTTTTGGCATGTGGGTCATTGAGTTTCCTTCCCACTTTTGTCATTAGATCCTCCATCATGAAACTCCATCTTTTGTTTCTTATCCCCATAGCCATGGGAACATTCTCCTAACTCTATCTCCACTTTGAGATCGCATCGAACAACTTCTTCATAACTCCCAAAGTCTCGAATAGAAAGATCCTTTCGAAGGTGTGGTTTTAATCCACTAAAGAATCTATCAATTTTTCTATCATTGGTGACAACAAAACCTGAATCGTACCTTGAAAGCCTTGTGAAATTCACTTCATAGGTTGTGACAGATTATTCTTCTTTTTTCTTGAGCTCTATGAATTCTCTCTCCATATAAGTATGAAGAGTTTGTGGGAAATATTTATTAAGAAACATTATCTTAAAGTCTTCCCATTCCATCTCTTCAATTTCCTCCCTTGGATTGGTATTCTTAATCAAAGCCTACCGTTAATCGGCTTCTCCATCTAGATGATAAACATCTAGAGTTACCTTCTCCATATCCAAACAGTGAAACATAGAAAAGATCTTCTCGATGGAGTTGACCCACTGTTCTGCAACTAGTGGATCGAAAGATCCACTAAACATCGGTGGTTGTTGCCGCATAAAACATCTGATAGCCAGTTTCTCCCTCTTTGGTGAATGAGGACGTTCCCCATTATTATGGTCATTGTTCATAACCTAAGATAATTGGGTAAGAATAACCATGAAGTTTTGAACTCCACCTCCCAAATCATTTAGGATGTCGTTCGGGCAATCGTTGCATTGGCCCTCGCACGAGTTGTTGGTCTGATTTCTTCTAGTTCCCACCATTTTCTAAAATAGAAAAGGTTAGAACAAAACATAAGTAAATAAGTCATGAATAAATTATTAATTTAAACAATTTATACCAAAAACATAAAATATTGGATCCCTAGGTAAATATTCTTGTGTGCATATTTGTTCTCAGTCTCATGCTATAGGTTTTCTCTAGGGTTCACTAATCCCAATTCCCAAATTAACTAAACCTTTCCTCTAATACCAACTATAGCAACCCAACATTTTCTTACATTACCATTAAATTATTTTAATATAAACAACATAATAGTATTACAAATAGAGGATCCAAAGGATTAGTGTCTTGGGAAAACTAGGACCATACATAGCGATTACAACATCAAGCATAAACATTTATTTAATTTATTGTTCTCTAGATTCTTGTTGGCACTTGTCCTCTCCTCAGTACATTTTTTCACCTTGGGATATACATCAAAATGGGTGAGATAAAATCCCAGTATGAGGATAGGTAAGAATAATATATCATGGGGTGAGCACAATCATAACATGGGAAAAAGATCATGAACATGAGAGGAAGCATAAATATAAGACTTAAAATGTGGCTATGCATAAAAATGAAACGTCATGTATTAGTGGTCAACTACCACACATAATTGTGAACCAAGCTAGAATCTTTTTCACACGTAATTTAACATTTACTCATGAGATTCACCACTTTACCCAATGCATTGGAGCGCTGCATAATTCAGGGCGCACCCGTCACACTCAAACATTCATATTGCGCTATATAATTCCGGGCGGACCCATCACATCATAACATTATCATTATAATGCTTGACACATAGAACACATATAAAAAATTAACATAACTAACCCCTAGAAAGGAATGTGTATCATATAATAATAACACACATATAAACATTGGGTTCCCAAAAGAAAGAGGTAATAACATACATGTTACAAGAACCGTCCACTTTGAGTGAGAAGTAAAAGGTGTGTTCTTAAAAGAAGAGTTTTTTTGGAAAACATTTTGTTTGACATAAAAAACAAGTAAAAAAATTTATATCCCAGAAAAGGAAATAAAATGATAAATAAATGATCTTTATGGAGTAACCATATCAAAAATGGAGTGAAAGAGGTAGAAATCGAAGGATGAAAGTTGGGTTCGAGAATTTCCCCTTACCTTGTATCTGAATGCTTTATTCTCTTTAATTTCATGTATAAGGACATTATATTAATTAATTAGAAATAAAGAACCTTTTTTACATTAATATTGTTTATTATGGTTTCATTAAGTGATATTATGTGCCTTTGGATGAGTTATAGGGTTTGAAAACATTGTTCGAGAATGTTTGTTTTTATGGTTTTCTTGAGTGGTTCACTGGTATTCCTAAATTGATGTTCTGGTAGAACATGGATAAACAACCATAAATGATATTACATGTTATTAATGATATTAAAGGAGTTTAAATTATATTATAATGAATCATGTTATATGTATGTGGATGAATCATTAGATAAGAATTAAATGATGATTGTTTGGGTTAATTTGAACGTTTTTTTCGATCATAATGAACTAGTTTTATTTTATCACTAGAGATAGGGCCATAAGTTATTTACAGAACTTTAAATAGGACATTATAAATATAAAAATTTTGGTTCAACCATAAAAATGGTTTCATGACCAGATCTGAAGGTATAAATGGAAGAAGAAAACATGTCTTTCTTGAAGGCAATAAATTAACACCTCATTAATAGCGTTCTCTTTAATAAAATAAAAGGAAGATTGAAAAGGGGTTGGATGATAATATCCCATTATAATCATAAAATTCCAATACATTTATATTACTGGTGTTACAATACCATTTGGTTGATGATAGGTGGGGATAGATCAAGAAATGAATGTCAAATTTGAAAGGAAATTAAAGGAGAAGAGGGAGGGAAATTACCTCTTAAATCCTCCTCTTGAGATCCTCCTAAAGGAAGCTAGGCTTGGTCATTTGATGAGACCAGAAACTCTTGAACGTGAGAGAGGGCTATGAAATATGTTTGGGCATAGTTTAGAGAAAGCTTGGAGCTTGAGAGGTGTAAGGGAGTGAGGGAGTGAAGGGTGGTATTTATAGTGGAGGGGAGAGGGGTTTTTTGAATATAAAATTCATCAGTTTATTATTTCCCCACAAGAAAAGGAATAGTGAGTATTCCATGACCACAAATAGTAATATTATCATGTGATCGCGAACCAAGTAGGGTTATATTAGCAGAAAATCACACATGACTCTATAATGATCTTATTTAGCTTATTTTTTTTGTAAATTACTGTATTTCACTATTTATAAAAAATTCTAGTATTTCAGAAAAATACCATAAATTTACCCCAACCATTTTTTGACATGTAAAATGAAAAAATGATGTTCATTTTTCCAAAATATGGTTAATTATATATTTAATTAAAATCATACCTTATTATTAAAAAACCAGTTTTAAAACATTCATTTAGTTATTCTAAAATATAGGTACATCATACTTTCACTTGAATACTATTTTTATACTATCATAGGTAAGGTTACTATTCATTAGGGTATATCACTATTCATAAGGGTATGTTACTATTCATAAGGGTAGGTTACTATTCACCAAAAAATATTTTTGTTTTATTAGACTCTAAAAATCATCTTGAACACAACTGTGTATGTCAGATTTTCAAAATTCCCAATACATAAGTGACAAACTTATGTTTAAAGGTCACTTTTCACTTATTAGTTCATTATTTTGTGTTTTCATGTAATTTTATGACATAATTATAAGAAGGGAATTTCCATTGAAAAACATTGGGTTGTTACATGTATGGAGTCTAATTTGAAATATATACTGACCATAAAAGTTGGAAGTATATATTCACTCAAAAAGAATTGAACATGAGACAAAGGAGATGGTTGGAATTAATCGAGGAAAGGGAAATAAAGTGTCTGATTCTTTAAGTCAAAAAATTAATTCTTCATTAAACATGATCATTTTGGAATGAGATCCTTTGGTTTTTAATTTGATAAACTTTGGAATAGAAGTTTGGTTGTGTAGGAAATTCTTCTGTTTTGTTTGAGGTGTCATTAAAATCATCTCTATCATATATAATAAAGTAAGCACAAAAAGAAGATAGTGAGTTGCAGAAAATGGTAGAGATGGATCAGAAGGGTAAGTTTCATGATTTTAACATTGATAATGACTGTGTTTTGAGGTGTGGAAGAAGATTATTTGTGCCTTGTGATTCACAGTTGAAGAATGAGTTGTTATGTGAAGCTCATAGTTCCCCATTTTTATTTTATCACGGAAGTACTAAGATGTACAGAGATCATCAAGAGTATTACTGGTTGGATGGAATGAAAAGAGATATTTCTGATTTCACTTTGAAGTGATTGAATTGTTAGCAGGGGAAAGCAGAGTGGAAGTTACCAAAAGGGATGCATTAGTATTTACTGGTGAGAGAGTGGAAAAGATAAAATATATCCATGGACTTCATTGTGGGATTACCAAATAAATCTTGAGGTAATAATGAAATATGGGTTATTGTTGATCAGTTGACGAAATCTGCTCATTTCCTCTTTATTCGAGATACTTTGTATATAGATCATCTTTCTTGGTTGAATGTTAAATAGATATTCAAGTTGCATTGAGTTCCCATCTCCATTTTATTTGATCATGATCCCAAGATTACTTCTATCTTTTGGAAAGGCCTTCAGATGTTTTTGGGTACTAAATTAAATTTTAGTACACCTTTCACCTACAATCAGATAGGCAGTCAGAATGAACAATTCAGACCCTGGAGGATATGTTATGTGCTTGTTCGCTGGATTACTAGGGAAGTTGGGACCAACATCATTATTTGGTTAAATTTTCTTATAATAACAGTTTTCCTTCCAGTATACAGATGGATCCATTGGAGGCATTATATGGAAATCATTTTCAAACTCCAACTTTTTTGGATGAAGTAGGTGAAAGGAAGCTGGTAGGACCAGAATTGGTAGAAGAGATGGTAGAAAAAGTTCAGTGGATTCAGAAGAACGTGAGAACAACTCAGATTATATAGAAAATTTATGCAGATAACCAGAGGAAATATATTTCTTTTGAGGTAGGTGATCATTAATTTCTCAAGGTTTCTCCATGGGAAAGTGTGATGAGTTTTTGTATGAAGGTAATGTTGAGTCTGAGGTTCATTGGACCTTATGAAATTCTAGAGAAAGTTCGATCAATTGCGTATAAAGTGTATTTACCTCCATGTTTATCCCAGGTACACAATGATTTTGATGTTTCAATGTTGAGAAATTATATGCAAGACCCATCTTCTGTTTTTAGTCCAGAGGTAGTTATGTTGGAATAGAATCTCTCTTATGAGGAAAAACCAGTCCTGATTCTTGACTGTAGAGAGAAAGTGTTTCAGAATAAGGTAATTCACCAGGTAATGGTTCTGTGGAAAAACAATATGGTTGAAGAGGAAACATGGGAATCTGAAAATGCAATGAGGGATAAATATTCCCACTTATTTGATAAGTGAATAAAATTGCAAGGACACAATTTCCAAAAGGAGGGAGGATGTAACATACTGGGTAAATAAATAAAAAATACATTCTATTTTTATTAATATTCTATGAATTAAATATTAATTTTACTTTAATGGGGTTGCTATGTTCGATGGCGTACCTGATACGCAACAACGAGTTTCTTTGAAATCTTATATTGCACACTAACAATATAATATTATTTTTTTAAATGGTAGTTAACTCATAGTCATTGTATTAGAAGGAATGAACAAAAATAACTACAATATGATTATACATGTTTTTTAAATAAAAGATAGAGGCTTAAAATGTGAATGAATCAAATTTAAAGCATAATTTACTTTAACAGGTCGATTTACCACCTTTTAATGAACAACCCTATTTAAATAAAAAAATTTCACTTTTATATGTTCTATTTGACAAAATTAAATTCTTATTTAGATTCAGGACATGAAAATTTACTTTGGGTAAATTTTTGGTATTTTACTGATAAAGATTATTTTTTATGAATAGTGATAAATACTGTATTTTTATTCAAACCTATATTTTAATCTAATTTATTTATATTGTTAGAATATCTTTTTAATTGGTTCTAAAGTACAATTAAATTATATTTTTACCATTTAATCCAATGTTGGTCATCAGAATTAATTTCACTTTGAAATTGGAATAAACAAGTGTCAATCTTTTGATAGTTATTGTTTCTTATAAACACGCTATTTGTTTTTACAATGGGAATTAATTTTAAATTAATTAATGCAACTTATATGTTTTGAATTTGGTAAAATAGAAATAATTTTTGAATTATTAATATCAAATATATCTTAGACAGAAATTTTGGTATTTTTCTGAAAAACTTCTATTTTTGATGAATATTGAAACCACTTAGTAGTAGTTTAAAAACTACCTTTTTCCTTTAAATAAAATTTTACCACTTCTGTGAATTGAATTTTGAAAATAATACATACATGTTTTTTATTATTAGGTAAAATGTGGTTCAATAAGATAAAAAAAATTTCCGGTGAATAGTAACTTTTGACTATTATTTACCGCGGTTAAAGGTAAATAGTGTAATTCAAGGTTAAAAGAATATCATAAGAATTCCAAATTACCTTAAAACTTGTCCTAACCTTATTGGATGAGTAATGGACGACCCTAAGAATCCTTGGGTAGATATTTGGACCCCATGGAGCCACATATGAATGATAATGACACTTTATTTTAATTAACTTAAAGTAAAGGAAAAAATCACAAAAACAAATATCTTTTAGTAAATCAATTTTTCTATTGAGTTATATAAGTTATATTTTCGACTACAAATATTCATTGGAAATATAAAAATATTTCCTACATCTAAGTGTTTTTTCTATAATTTTTAAACAGGAAATAAAATAAATTATTTATGACACAATAATGATGAAGTATTTACCTCATTAATAAATTATTTAAATAAGTAAGATTATAAATATTAAAATAATATCCAAAACATGTCCATTTCTTATTGGATGATTTTATTTCGACCATGTGTCATCTTATCTTTTACTTTAATTATTTTTGGACCTTTTGAACCTAAAGATAAGTTTATAATAAAATAATTTTTTTAAACATTCCTAAAGAGCCCCTCCTCCCCCTTATAAATGGACACCACTTCTAACCCATTAATCACACCAGTCAAGCCCCTTATATCATCCAAATTCTACCCAAATAAGCTCTCCAGATCCCTATCCTCTTCTTAGAAGCCTTACCTTTGGCATAAGTCACTTCAAGAAGTCCTTTTGTTTCAAGCCAAAGGGAGCTACCCAAATTAAAGGTAATGATTCCTCTTAACTTCTTTTCTTTTATTTTACTTCTCCAACCCCTAAAATAATTTTATTACTTTATTTTTTTAAAAAACCAGTGTCCTCAATATACTCGTATGTTGTTATGATAAGTATTTTAACTCCACTTACACACACCTCCATCTAATGGGTGAAGAACATATTGTTTTTGTGGATGGAAAACTAACGCCTCACGAAGCGATGATTGTTCGATTATCTTCTAACACCTCTCATGGTGGCCATTAAGATGAAACTATATTTATATATGATATATATTATGTTTTTTTCTTTATTCTTCTATATTTTTCTTTTATATCATACCTTTATGTTTTCCATTAGGGGTAAACAAAATAATTTCATTTGAGGAAATGTGGACTACAGCCCCCTCAAAGTGATATGACTCGTTAATGCCATATGTGGGATGTATAAAGGATGGAGTTAATGATATTTTATATGATATTATACTGGAATTATAATATACCTATGTATCATTATGTTTTAATTCCATTAAAAGAATAAATATAAATGAATGTAGCATTCATGTGTACGTGTGGCTTACCGTCTCCATGAACGGTGCATTTCATTTCTTACCTCAAAATGTTATGTAATATTATAAATACATGTATATATAGGATGATATATATGATATCTAAATCATTAATATCATTCTGTATATAATTAACTTTTGACCATGTGAACAACTTCTAATTATAAGAATCCCATTTTTTACTCAAGTAGCAAATATAGACAAAATGAACGTTATTAACTTATATGATTAAATAATGTCTATAACATGGTAATAAGTGATATAAAAGGAATAATAAACTTGAAAAAGATTCTTAAGCAAGTAGAAATTAACTTTAGTTTTTTATTCAAGAGATTAAAGAATGAACGGGTCAAGTCGGACACGAGGTAAGGGACTTCATCTCAATCTCCTTTCATTGAGGAATATTTTGATAATATATACCTTCTTATATTACAGGATTTATAATAAAACCCTTTGACTTATAAATTCATTCAAAGGGAATATTATTTGTACAAAGCATTTTACTAAATGATAAATGGAATGTTTTTAACGTTTGCAGCGGCAATGACCTCAACACCGCTGTAATCGTTATTTGGCTTCCTTTATAAGCCTTAATGTTTTCTAAAATTAAAAGGAAATACCTTATTTTGTGTGTGTTTTGGTATTGAAAATGGTTTTTGAAATGGATTTATTATTTAAATATATTTTAATTTTTGATTTCAAATTTAATGTTACTAGTGACATGTTTATATTTGCAGTATTTTATGTGTTATGATTTTATAATGGTACTTGAATATTTGATTGGTAGTTAAATGATAAACCAAATGATTGGTGGTTCCATGATAAATCAGGATGGGTGGTTATTTTATAACCTCCAATGCATTGGGTATGGAAGTCGGCTGTATGGATATTCCATTTAGTGATATGTGTTGAAGTTGACCGTATAGTTCTTCCACTTAAGAATGTTTATTTCCTAGTTTCCTTTATATGTTATGTGTTCTTTATATGGGTTTTATGGTAATATTTTGGTTACAAAAGGGTAAGAAATGATATTTTATTTAGTGAAGAGTATTTACTACCTCATAAAGGTGAGATGTATTACTTATGATAAAGTATTCATGGTTTACTTGTTGTTTTGAAAAACTAACAGTTTTCCTTCTTTGTGTATCCCTTACTGAGATTTTTATGATCATACCAAGTTTTTGAAATGTTTTCACATTAAATAAAGTGGAATAGGGTATAGGATGGGATTAAGGAAATTTCATGTTGTCTAAAACATGGATCTAGACATGACCCTTTTTTTCAAGAGTTTTTATGTTATGAAAAAAATGGAAACTGAGTAGAAGTGTCTACCTTGTAATTTTTGAGATATAATGTAATAGTTATGGTCTAATTCACTAAAACAATAAAACTGAAAAGATCCTTAATGTATGTTATTCATTTAATTCAATATTATGTAATGTTTAAGGTCGTTTCCTTATATCTATGATAAAACTAACTAAAAAGTAAAAATAAACTCTGATACCATTTTGTAGTTTAATGACAGTGGTTGACCCTACTGATCACATAATCAGTCATTCCACTAGATCTATGGAGAATTTAAGATTTCCATTGGTTGTGGGAATTCTCTAAGGAATAATGAATAATCTCATAGGAACAGTTTCAATCATGCTAAACCATCAGGACACATAGATGAAATTGAAAAAAATACACGAACATTATCAGAGTCAATAGAGAAGAACATTCAACTATAATGGAAAAATAATGTATAATTATAATTATACAGACAAAACCACAATATAATGCATAACAGTCTATATAAAATACGTAAACATTATATCCAATGTTAAAATTGTAAAACAAAAAATAAGGATTATGTATAAAATGACTAATACATACACCCAAATAGCATGAAAAACTAATAAAAACTTCTCATAATCTAATCCCATGAGACCACATCTCCTATACCAAATTATCTCAAATATAATTAATCATGATGTGCCCCATAAATACATAGTATTCTATCCATTACATGTGTATTAAAAAACAATTTATACATATTCCAGATGAAATATTTAGGATGTGAGGTCATATTTCTGGTATGATCCCACCATGAATCACTTTATTTAATTTATACTATGAAAATGAATTAATGTATCAATGAAATTCATTTTCTAAAATGATTTAATTCTTAAATAATTTCACAATAAAACATATATTGGAAATCCCTTTGGTTTATCTCTAATAATACATTTTTTCAAAACATCATGATCGTTGACCAGGTAATAAAATAAAGTCCTACCAGCATAAACATTCTCAAGAAACCAGAATAGGTATTAAATAATGTATAATAAAAATTATCATTTTATAATTAAATAAGAGTTTCTGGGAACACAAAAAATTATCACTATTAAAAGTGGTTCTAACACAATGCTTCAAATAAAATAAATTAACCAAGAGAAAGTAATGTTTACTATGGAATATATCCACCAGGTTCTAATTTGTGTAATTAAAAACAAAATAGGGTAACCAAATAAGAAAATATAACAATTTTAAGAGCCCCCACGATCATCTACAAGACTAAACTCTAAGATCCCACTCTACCTATTAGTCTAAAAAGTGTAATCAATCCTAATATTCCTCCCCAAATTAATTATCTGTCCCTTGGAAGACTCACTGTCACACCATAGTTATTCCTTGTTCTACACCATTAAAAATAAATAAACAACAAAAATTATATTCATTAAATCACTTTAAAAAGATAATTTAATAAACAAGGATTCCCATTTCAATAAAAAAACTTCCTCAGGGTACATGCATTTCTATAACCCCTTTAAAAATATTTTGAAAATAAAAAACTATTGAATATTTTATTAAATAGATTGGGTTAACTAAAACCTACCCTTTTTTGGAAAATGAAAATTTAATATATAAATAAACATGTGAAACCATTATTCTTCACAAACATTGATTAAAAACAAGTTAAAATAAATTAAAAATAATTTTGAAAAAATGTTTATAAATTTTTAAAGGTTATGCCTTGAAAAAAAAATTATATAGAGACAGATAACTCAAAATGGTTCCAACATTATCGCCTTCAACAGAAACAAGATTTAGAAAGGAGAATTCCTCACACACATAAAACATGTAAAATAAAACAAAAAAGAAATTATCCACTGTTTGTATGGGAAAACCACCATTCGGTTTTCTTATCTCCCATAAAATTGGAAGAACAAGGCATGGTATGGGGAAATACGATGAAATATTTAAGAAAGGGGATTACGTCAAGCTTCAAAAATATGAGATAATGAAGAAGGAACCACCAATGATAGGGGAACATCCATTTCTATAAGAGTGGGAGTGCATAAAATGGGTGATAAAAAGGAAAATAAAAATAATTATATCAAGGGTATTTTTGTTAAAATAATTTTTTTTAATAACCTAAACATACCATATAGTTTGTCTATATGTCTAGAAAAACTATGCACTAACTATGTGGGTGGTACTGTCTTCTAAAAATCATAGTCACATAGTTACCCCTAATCTATTAAAAGTTAGAAAAACATTAATCAATCAATGAATAAACAAATGTTTTGGAAACATTAACTCCCATATGGTAAGTCTAATGATTAGATAAATAATAAACAACCATGTAGCATGGCCGGTTTGCACAAAAAAACCAAACTCATTCTCCATTGATTTCAAAAACCCCAAAAAGTAAAATCCTATGAAAATAAAAAGTAAACTGAGATGTACTAGTAACTTAATCGGTGGCATAAGAATATGCCATGGGGACTATTTAAATCAGATCCATCCTTTTTAATATTGTGATTATTATTATAATTATATTTCATTGCGTATAAAACGGACAAAGGTGATTATCTTATTTCTCACTTCTATTTAAATCAATTATTCATATGGACTATGAAATAAATAAGAAAAAAGTTGTTTTCTTATAGATTAATATAGTGTTTGGATTATAATAATAGGATGAATTCTATTGATTTCTTCGAAGGAATTTTCCCCATTCAAATATGAAGAATGGGTTTAGATTTTCTCACATGAAAATATATATATTCATCTTTATTTTCATATAAAATTAAAATTAATTATGGTTTGATCATATGGAAAATGTTTTATTGGATATATTTACCTTATTTAGACGTTGTATTCTTATAATGAAACCCAAAAAAACATATTTTTATAATATTAATATATGATTTTTAATGTTTTACTTCAATTTTGATTTTTTATTATACTTCATTTATTACAAGATTATATTGGGAGATTTTTTAAAGACCCTAATAAAATAAAAATTACATTTATAATTTATTTAAAATGTGTATATTAATGATATAATATATGGATAATTTGATGAAATCATGAATATAATTTGGGATATATATTTTATTTAGGGAATTATGTGTCATGTAGTAGAATTATTATTTTATCTAGAGTCATATAGTTAAAAATTTGTAATATAAAGATCATGTGTTTGACCTATATGATGGTTTGAGTAGTTCATATAAATTTAAAACATTCAAATTATTTTATAATGAGATTTTTGTGGTGAATAATTTTTTTGGGAATCCCAGATACTTGGATAGAGTTTTATAATTAAGCGGTCATTGATATGTTTAGATTGTGTATCTTGGGGGGCATAGATTCCCACTATCTCATAATAACTAGTGGTCAATTTAAGAAGATATACTTTTAAAATTTATGTGTTTTAGTGATTTATCCATAGATCTAATAATGTTTTAGTAACTTAGATAACATTTATAAGATGAGTTACATTTTAATATAATGATAAGGTACAATTTATTTATATGTCTATACAGA
Source organism: Viscum album (assembly GCA_963277665.1). Taxonomy (NCBI): domain Eukaryota; kingdom Viridiplantae; phylum Streptophyta; class Magnoliopsida; order Santalales; family Viscaceae; genus Viscum; species Viscum album. The sequence continues at coordinate 33,698,317 of OY728157.1, read as the reverse complement.
TGGGTTTAGAATGACATTTTCATTCTTAGATGTGGTTAATGATCCAAAAATGATGTTAAAGGAATCCAAGAATGAAAACATATATATTGAATTGAAATCATGTACAAAATAAAAAGAAAAAAATATAAAAATACAATTTATAAAATATTAGCATAACTCCCCATTATAGGTATCAATGAACTTATAAAATAACTAAATCACTTTTTAATATGACCTCAATCTATCTCTAAGATCATGAAAAAAACATGTATTAGGGAGAGAAAATGGATGGGGGAAATATTAATTATTTCAATATGATTTTCCTTATAGATTATAATGCCATAAAACATTTATATAGAACTCCATTATTAAATATAGGTTGTTTCACAGGTTTATAAATTATTTTAATTATAAACGCTTATATTAATCCAATATAATATATAAAAAATATATTTATATCCTTAAATAAATCATTATAATCTTAAATGTTTACTTTATCATCAATGATTCATCAAATTATGCCTTATAAGACCTGTGATATGATAATATTTATAGGGAAATTTTATAAACATTAATTTAATGATAACCAATATAATCACTATAAAATGGGTAATGAAATCATTATATCACGTTTAACATTATTTCTCATTATTGGGTGAGTGAACTATTTATGTCACTGGACACATTTTTAGGGTTTAGTTCAAATATCCAATAATTATTACATATACTAGAGAATCTTATATATTATGGAAAACATTAAAAATTTGTGGATCCATCCAGACCCCTTTTGATATGATTATCATTCATTCTATCTCACATTGGACAAAAAATTTGGAAAAACAAATATTTATTCCATAATCTAACACCAAAATCAAATGGGTGTTTATGAATTTTAAAATTATTATGAATTATAATATTTATAACCCAAATAATAGAGTGGAATCTACTAAAAAAATCATTATTACAATGGGTATAAAAAAATAAGGAATGGTATTTTTTTAACACTCTTATATATACATATAAACATGTCCACTAGTTGTATTTAATTACATTATATGCATAGTGATATAGTTCCTTTATACATGATATCTAGTCATACCACATGTAATGGAATATACTGATAATGTATAAATTAACTCATACATTCTAAACTAAATGAAGTAGACTAGACATATTAAATTAATACATATCACCTCATTTATATAGGTAGATGAATATATCACATGTCACTAAATTAAATATATACATTCAATTACATGGTTTAGTTAATTATAAATCCTAGATGATATATCTATCATATAAGAGGAAAAATATTATATTGATTAATATATACTTCCCTTGATTAACTACATATCCAACCACCTAATAGGTACCCCAACATAAAAATTAACAAAATTATATCAAAGTATAAAGGTCCAAATGTGAGGAAACATGATAACCATTGGGAATAATGATTAATATAATAACACATCCCATAGTATATGAATTAATGTATGCATGACATTCTATATGATATATTTTCACATGATTAATGAGATATAAATTTGTACTTATCTTCTAAAGAGTAAAATTTTAATCTATACATGAGACTATACATATATTAATTTTAAAATATCATCAAAATATACAACAATCCATTATTATCATCGATTAAGGAAAACATGGAATCTTAATCTTATCGGTTTTATCATTTTACTATCATAGATAATATACACCGGACCTAAATACATTATAAATAAGGATTTTTATCATTAAATCATTATACATTTATATTAATAAAATTGATCACACAATGTTTATCATGTATTTAGTACTTAAATAATTTACATTAAATTCATATTCTTTTATTATAATTTAATTAATTATAATTATATTTCATTATAATATATAGGTACCCATGTAAAATTTACATAACCACTCTCAATGATTTCCTGAATGTGGTGGTTCTTGAAATGGATAAAATTTTTCATCTCGTGAGAATGGTGTTCCCTTACCTCAAAATAAAAATATATTACACATGTGATAATAGGACCCACTTAAAGTTTTCTGATAATCTTATTAATCTCAATATATTTCTTCATAAAATATGATTTAGCGAATTAATCTTCCATTGTAATTGAGCCTCCTATAGATGGTTGTGCGAGGATCCAATAATTAATATATCCCCCTTAAAGAAATATATGAAACTATATTCTGATCTTGAATTATTCATATTGTATTGAAAGATAGAATCGCGATATCACATTCCAATGAGCTCATTCCTTATTCCAATAACTTCCTGAGTTCTTCTAAAGTATCTCTATATATTAGTTATATTAGACATATGAATTCCCATGGATTGGGTGGTTACTTGTTACAATCAAAGCATGTGGAAAATCTAGAAGAGTAAACAACAAGAATATCTGATGAAACTTATTTATGATACCTATATAATATCATTTATGTGACCCATTTATCACTCATTTGAAATAAACTAATCATTTATGATACCCACACTATATAAAAATTTTAAATTCATCTTTAGGGAGTTTTACATAATTAAACTCAGAAATTTTATAATAAATGTCTTTTGAATATGAAAAACAAATGATACATGGTATATTATTTTCATAACATATTTATTTTATTGATAATATTTATATCAACTCTACCCTTACAAAAAAATGATCAGAATATCAAATGAATATTCTATCCTATGTTAGAAATAAAAAAAATACCATAATATTTTCAATAACATGTTTAAACACATTAAACTCATCCATGTTCTTAATTGGACAAAAAACTTTTGTTTTATTATGAAATAATTTTTCCAACACATTGATGATTTATTCAATAATAAATGTATTTTTGGATCAATTTTATTTTCAAATAAACATTTCAATACTATAAACCATGATGCTGATTATTATAATTGTTCTCAACAAAAATCTTTCTATAAAAAGTGTTTTTTACATCCATTTTATAGATTTCATCACCATATTTAACTAATATGGTTAAAATCATTCGAATATAATTTTGTATGAGAACCATTGAAAATGTATCATATTAGAAAATATCATTAAATTTTAATTTCCACCCACTTAAGAGATAATAATAGCTATTCAAACTTACATTAATATATATTTTAAATAAAATACCAGCAATAACCCTATAAGTCTCAACCCTTTAGGTACATCTATAATGTTCAAGACTTTATTATTGTACATATAGTCCATTTCAGATATCATGTTTCCAAACCATTTCAAATAAATAAAACCAACAATATCATAGTGGTAATTGGTTTGATTAGGAATTATGAGCACATCCTCTTGTAAAATCAAATCACATTCTATCATAAGATATATTCAAATTTTTTCATATTAAAATTCCCCAACATTCAAATTTTCTACCACTAAAAAATAAATTAATCTCATTATTCTAAAGTAAAACATAAGATTGAGATGCAAATAATATATGTTCTACTCTATTATAAAAATAATGCCCAAAAATTTATTTAGGGTAAATAATAATAACTAACTTTACCTCTGTGTCACAATGATAAATATTCACAAAGGACTCATTGGTTTTCCACATAGTCCATATATTATATACTATATAACTAATGTCCTTTGACCAAACATTGTTTTCAATAAAAAAAATTCTATTGAATATCTAATAAATGAAATAAGAATTTCACACTATCATGTCATTAATTAAACCATGTAGAAAAATGTAGTGTTTCTCCATTTAGAGACACCATTACATTATAGTTTTCCATGTTGATTAAGTTATGAAACTAATCATAAATCTCTCATAATATAAGAAAATTCATAGATTAAATATTACCCTCAATGATCTACCAAATGTAGAATTAAAAATTTTACTTGTTGATTTTTTTACCTTGTTTATGAACTCCATTAACTTTTAAAAAATTTAAAATTTATAAGTCGTAATAAGAACATAATCAATCCAACTAAATTCATCAATAAAAGATACAAAGTACCTATATCATATTCTCACATGTATACTAATTGATCCCAATTAATCTATTTATATGATATCTAGTATCGAACTAGCACTATTACATGGTATATTTAAGTAATATTTGTTCATTTTTTCTAATAAAAATATTTTGGTATTTAAAAAATGAATAAAAATAAAATGAATTCAATAATCTATACAAGAGTGTCTTTGAATGCATTTCTCACTTATATTCATTAGGATGAAATTTTAATGGATTTTTTTATTAATATAAACTACATTGAAACCCTTATATTAATGTTATTGATGATTGTTTGATATCTTTAATGTATAAACCATCCACTATATTCCTAGAGGCATAAAATATTTCATTTTTATATTCAAAATAAGGATTTTTCTGAATCATGATTTACCATACATTATTTATATAAAAATAGATAAAAATAAATTTTCTATTAATGCATGGAATAAAGTAATAACTATTATCCCTCACTCATAAACTTTGATGAGATTTAATAAATTTTACAACTCAAATTTTTTTTAATGAAACATATATGCAGATTTAATATAATATAAGAAATTAATTAAATAATAAATATAATTAAATAAACAAAATAGAATGAAAACCATTACATTTGTGTTAAACATAATTTTTTTTCAAATATTATTATTCTTACAATTTAGGTAAATAATAACATATATCATATAATTATTTTCAATTCATTTCAATCATTCTTTTAATTCTGCATCTCTCTATAGTGATTTATGGAATTTCCTTTGGTGTTAAAGTGTTTGTGCTAAAATCATATATAACTTCTCTTTTTTCAAAACCCTATTAATAAAATCTGTTTTTGAAATTTTTATAAAAATAATATGTTAAGTTACTTGTATGTGAATGATCATAGTGTAAAACAATACCAATAAGGGTAGAAACAAAGAGTTTGTATTCATGAAAGTAAATATATATTTAAAATAATTAATATTATAATGTCATTATCATTTCTCTATTAGAATGAATTTTGATTATTAAATGTTATGTATTTTAAATTAGTGTATGAGATTTCAAAAGATTAATAAATGAAAAAACAATACACATTATATATATATTTGGTAGTGTTGTATATTTAAAAAAAAATTAAATTAATGAATACTGATGCACCTTGAAATTCAATACTCTATTTCCTTGGAAAAATGTCATCTGCACATAATTAATATTATTGAAGACTTATTCAAAGAGTATTTAATTATATTAACTTGTATGTTATGCTATGTGTAAGTGTATAATATTTGAAAATTCATAAAAGTGTAGCTACAATCATCAAATTCCATTTAGGTTTATATAAATATAGACATATAGACATAGATAAAGTACATGAAATGTAATAAAGTTACTCTAATATTTATATGTCGGCATTTATTAAGTCATTGAGGTCTTATTCAAATTTTATTTTTAGAACTCCACATCGTGTAAGAATCACTTATGAATAATATTAAAGTTAAAATGATAATGTGTATACATAATTTTGGTTCATCAATTTTCAATGTCCAAAAGGTATATGAGACATGAAAGGTAATAATTTATAAAGTAACATGTATCTATAATGTTTTTTGTTATTTGAATCAATATATTCAGACATTATGCATTTACTATTATGTATGAAAATATATTAAATTGATGCATGTCAATATTACGATTATAAAAACTAAGGCCACACCCCTATCGCGGAATTTAGAAAAAAAATTTGGATGGAAATTGAGACTTCCTATGAATTTATAAAGATAACTGAAGCTAATAGTGTGTATAATAAAATAATAATTTATATCATAAATATTGATAAAATGAAAAAAAATTACTATCATGTGAAAATTTAAATAATAAACTCCAAATAAGTTCAAATAAGAATTTTGAGTAATTAATAAATTAATTATAAAGATAATTTTTGTATATTGTAATGTGCAGTAAAAAAATATTTGGAAATTTTTATGATAATCATACTAAATTATTTCAATTAAAATTTTATTCTTTTATATACGGTTTCATTGAATCATCAATAAGATTTTAATGTGAAAATGAAAAGTTTTACGTCAAATATGTGAATACAATTAACAATGAGAGAATATATTTCCATAATAATGGATATGAGGTGTATGTAATGTCAAAATACATATTCATATTTTATGGATAAATATTAATATAATTAGAAAATTTATATATATACCACTTTAATACTAATTTTATACAGAAGCCTGTGGTTTATTATTTAACGGTTTATTACCTAACATAGAATGTATTCATTTTTTATGCATATAGGGAAATGAATACTAGTTTTTTTCAAATATTCATGGTATGTACAAATATGTATATATGATAAACAAAGATTTAAATTTATCTCAATATTGATTTTTAATGTAGAGCTGAAATATATAAGAAATAAAATATTAGGTTCCATTAGATAAGTATATTGTAATGATCTAATTCTGAATTCAATTGTCTAGGAACATGCTTTATATGAAACATCGTGTAAGGAAATATGTAGTAAAGATATTATATAAGATAGATTAATTTTTTTGTTTTACGATTTTATATATTTATATATCCTAAAATTTACTATACATGAAATTTGAAATAGGAATCAATAATATATATTGATTTTGAATGAGGAATTATCAAAATAACTAATGTGTTTCACATTCTATATAATTAAGGGAACATTGAACGTATTTTTTCTAATGATAATTGTAAGACCCGTCCCCCGGGGCCCGTGTCGTGACTACCCCCAGACCACCTTCCATAGGCCAGGGGCTGGCGACAAGCACTGAAGGCATATTACCTAAAACTGGGAAGACATTGCCTTTATAATCTGTAAGCAAACATAACCAAGCACACAACATGATAGGGACACAAGTAAGCTGAAGTGTAAACAAAGTGAGTGCAGTAGGAAAAAGGGTCCAGAATAGAAGCCCAACTGGAATTTACAAGTACAACTGTGATAAAATACAACTGATGAAAACAAAAAGTCAGCTGTTGGGTCATCCTCCAAGGTCCATACCAGAAGGGTAGGTACAAATCGCCTCCTCAGCACTCCACGTCCACCCCTTTCCTCTGCGTACTGACACACCGTATGGTCCACCTCCACGTACCATCCACTCCAGGTAATCTCAGCCTCAGTCAGCGTTGTTCGTCATCTGCATCCAAAACAATAAGGTGCGGGCATAGCCCGTGCAGGGGTGAGTATAACGATACTCAATAGTGATCCCGAGACCCTCTAGGTATCACAAAATCCAGGAAGGATAAAACACAATGTATGAAATCAAGAGATAACCATACTTAGGTATATGCCCATATATATACCTATGTTATGAAGTAATCCATCTCAATCATGATGAAAAACCCAAGGTACTGACTCAGCTCGCACCGAGATTTATTCTATGGGTAGTATTAAGTTACATTCCTTGTCACAACGTCGAACACCGCGACTTCTAGAGAACTCCTCTTCTATTGAGTACAATGGACCTTCCACGTCACACAGCGGTGCTTCCCACTAACCTTATACTGCGGAGGTAATCCTCCTGTCGAGTATCGTTGGTCTGCCGTATCACACATAGGCGCTCCCACCATGGGTCTGCCGCATCACACAGATGTTCTCCCCCTCTTGACTTGCTGAGGTACTCCTACTATCAAGTACGGTGGGTCTAACGCATCACATAGAGGCGCTTCCCCTCATAGCCTACTGACATGCTTCTCCTGTTGAGTACCGTGGGTCTTTTGGGTCACACAGAGGTGCTCCCCACCGTGGGTCTACCGCGTCGCACAGAGATGCTCCCCACTGGGCCCGTCAAGTCACTCCGAGTGAAAATGGTCAGTAGTCATCAAGTCTCAGCCAGCCACTGGGTTCCTGCACCACGCTCGCTCATCTCTGGGAGGATCCTCTCCACTAGCTATTGGTCAATACTTCAACTTCCACGAAGTCCCACAGAGAAGTATCTAAAAGGTCTGTCATGAAATAAGGGTCTCAATGTAATAGACGACACATCAATCAGACTCCCAGTCTATGAGTCATTAGCCTTTTTGTGCTAAGGGCCAGATTGGATTCGTTCTCGATCCAACCTGATCATTCTCCATCTTAATCCAAAACACAGTGGGGTATCACTCAAAGGGACCACCTCACTCCATGGTTCCCAATGTCGTTGAAGGTTATTTTAACGGATGTATGGTTCCAATGTTATGGCCAAAAGAATGTAATTGGATCGTAGTGGGTCTGGGTCCAGTCCGACCCTGCCCGGCCAGGCCTAGGCCAACCTTGTTTGGGTCAACCCAACCTGAACTACTAGGTTCAGCCCATCCCATGAGGGTGCCGCGAGGGTAGCTCGAAGGAGGGGTACCGCGAGCGCGCGGGGCGGCTCGGCCCGCCCTGGGGTAGCTTAGCCAAGGGAGGCACGAGATCGCGGGGAGGCTAGGCCACGAAGGGGCATTTTGGCCATGGGGCGGCGGTCCGGCTACAGGGAGCTGGTATGGATGCGGTGCGGTGGTTCGGCTGTGGGGTGGTGGTCGAGCTGCGGGGAGGTGGTCCGACCGAGGGGCGGTGGTCTAGCCGCGAGGCAACGGTCCGTCCACGGGGAGGAGGTCCGTCCGTGGGGAGGTGGTCCGACCGTGGGGAGGTGGTCCGGCTGCGGGACAGTGGTCTGGCCACGGGATGGCAGTCCGTCCATGGGGAAGCGGTCTGGATGCAGGGAGGCGGTCCACCCATGGGGCAGCGCCTCGGGCGGTGATGACCACAACAGCATGGGTGGGGGCTCGGGCTGCACCGGCGGCTCGAGCGACGGTATGGTTCAGAGGTCGTGGACGGTAGAGCTGTGGGGTGGCGGGTTGTCATGCCTTCGTCGATGTCCGGTTTAGCTGGACTCTCTTATCTGTCATCGACGTCGGCTTCATCCATTGCGAAGAATACACAAAAGAAGGAGAACGACAGAGGGGGGCCAGGCCATGTTTGTTTGGCCTGCGCCCTCTGCATTTGGGTGGTAGAAAACGACTCAACATAAACAAGATTAAAGAATGTCAAACCCTCCCATATTTATTATTCTCTAAACCAGCAAAAGAAAACATATGCAGATCAACTAATTAGAATGTTGATCCATGTTATTTGTTTTATAAGGGAATAACATGGGTAAAAATATAATCATTCACAATAAACACCCTACATAGGGCTATTCATTGACGTTGGCATGAGAAGAAAGTATGAACATCGATTCATCATAGATGAAGATGTCCCATGTCGCAAGAAGTCCTGATGAAGAAGGTTTAAGTCGAGGTCGGTGTTATTCATTGGCGGAGCATTCTTCGTTCGGTGGTGAAGTTCTTCATTAAGAGGTGAAGTTCTTCGTTGGCGTTCTTTGTTGGAGATCTTTCTCCCACCAAGAGCTCTCTCTCCTTTGCCAACGAATTCTCTCCAAAGAAAAACCCACCCAAAAAATGTTTCCCCCAATTTTAATTATTAGCACAATTTCAAATTAGGTAAAATAATTAACTAAGTTGGAACTATTTAATGCGGTGCATCAGCATAATTAATGTAGAGGAAGCTCAAGAGGCTCATCCATATTAAAGAGGGAGTTGGAGGATCTCTCCTCCATTATGAGGAGAGTTCATGAGGTTCATACCTAGGGTGGTCCCCACCACCATATTATCCACACTAGAGGTTTGGCTCAGGTGGTCTCCTCCACGAGCATTCAATTTCAAGACTAAAACTACTATGGTCCCCACCTCTACAATATCCACAAGAGGGTGGTTACAACAAAATAAAATAAAATGTAAGTTTATTTTATTTTATTATTTCCACGAAAAAACCCAAAAATTATCTTTCACCCTCGACCAACTATCGTGGAGGTGAAAGTCTTCTTAAGCAAATACCAACACTGCGAGTTCAACGGTGCCCTCAGATTTCAATTCCGAGCACCGGTTCAAAAGTTAGAAAAACTTGCTCCCACATTTACTGAACGTACCCTAAAAAAATTCATAAATTCATTCTAGGCACCCCGGGCCTCGGAATCACGGACCATTAATTTTTGCAGACTCGTAAAAATTCCCATTTATTAAAAAAAATTACATATAAATTCTAGGTCTTTACAATCTCCCCACATCAGGGATTTACATCCTAGTAAGGAACAACTCATAACTCGGTAAACAAGTGGGGGTACTGATCACAGATCTGAGTCTCCCGCTCCCATGTGCTCTCCTAGAGGTTCATGTGCTGCTAGAGAACACACACTAGAGGTATCGACCATCCATGAAGGACCCACTCCTATCGATCCTCAATCTCAACTGGAACCTCCCTAAAAGTCACCCCATCATCGATGTCCATCTCGCCATGTTCGATGATGTGAGAAGGGTCGTGCACGTATCTCCTCAGCTGGGACACGTGGAAGACATCATGCACCTAGTGCAACTGAGGTGGAAGAGCTAATCGGTAAGCCACCTCTCCAATTCTACTAAGGACCTGAAAAGGTCCAACGAACCTCAGAGATAACTTTCCACCTCGGCCAAATCTCCACAATCCTCATCCAGGTGAGACCCGTAGAAAGACGTGGTCACCATCCTCGAACTCCAGAGGTCACCATATCCTACCAGTATACGATTTCTACCTACTCTGTGTAGTCTTCACCTACTCCTTGATGATATGAACCCTCTCCGTGGTAGCCAGTACCATCTCTGGTCCCACTAGTACTAACTCCCCTGGGTCAGTCCAGCACAAGGGTGGTCCGCAAGGTCACCCGTACAAAGCCTCAAAAGGTGTCATCCCAATAGTGGAGTGATAACTGTTATTGTATGAAAACTCCACAAAAGGTAAATGATCCTCCCAGCTGTGACCGAAGTCGAGTACACAAGAACACAACATGTCCTTGAGGGTCTAAATGGTTTGCTCAGTCTGGCCATCCGTATGAAGATGGAAGGCGGTTCTCAAACGACGCTACATCCCAAAATCCTCTTGTAACCCCTTCCGTAGTCGAGAATTAAAACATTCATCATGATCGAATACAATCATCAAGGGTAATCCATGTAGCCGTACAATCTCCTGCACATAGAGGAATACCAAGTTCTCTACAGAACCCTGCTCTCTAATCGTTCGGAAGTGGGCCGACTTGGTGAGTCAGTCGATGATCACCCAAATGTCCTCTAGATGTAAGTGTAAGTCCTGTCACAAAGTCTATGGATATACCATCTCACTTCCACTCTAAGTCCTATAAAGGCTGAACCAAGCCTACTGGTACCTAATGCCCCGCTTTCACATGATGATAAGTGAGGCACCGAGAGACAAACTCTACTACTTCTTTCTTCATTCTCGGCCACCAGTGCTATCGTCGGAGATCTTGGTAAATCTTCAATACTCTTAGATGTACCGCTAGAGGGGATGCGTGGAACTCCCTCAATAATTCCTCTTGAGGTGACACTTGTACATGGTACGTCCCTTGAAGAGGATGACATGCTCCCCACCTTCATAAAATCCATTAGGTGCCTGTCCTGTGGATATTTGAGCACATCATGCTTCGTAGTATGCGTCCCCATGATACGCCTCCATGAATCACTGAAGAAGTGGGGGAGTGACTTTAATAGATTGAAGAAAATGTGTTCCATCTCTATCCACAAAAGATATCTGTAAAGCAGCCAGCTGCTCTGTCGCCTCACCTAGAAGTTGTATTCCAGATCTCTGGCTGAGTGCATCTACAACAACATTCCCCTTACTAAGAGTATAGACTATCTCGAAGTCATAGTCTTGGAAGAACTCAAGCCAACGTCGTTGTCTCACGTTTTGGTCCTTCTAAGAAAATATATACCTAAGACTCTTTTGATCAGAGTACACTGTAAAACGCTCTCCCATTAGATAGTGTCGCAACATATTCAAGGCGAAGACCACTATGGCTAACTCTAGGTCATGGGTAGTGTATTTCTACTCATGTTGTCTCATCTGTCAAGAAAAATATGAGGCCACTACTCGCTCCTGTATCAGGACACATCCCAGTCCAGTCCTTGATGCGTCGTAGTAGACTACATACCCTACGCCCTCGTCATGTAGCCTCAATATTGGGGCACTAGTCAACCTCTTCCTCAGCTCCTTAAAACTCTGCTGGCATCACTCTGAACACACAAAGAGTTTCCCCTTATTCTTCAACGCTGATAGTGGTGCTGCAACTCTGTAGAAATATGGAACAATCCTCTGGTATTATCCAGCCAAACCCAAGAAACTTTGTACCTCCGTCACAGTCCTGGGTGGCTTCCAGCAAGTACAGCCTCAATCTTTGCTAGATCCACTGCATCTCCAGTCTCCGATATGACATGTCCCAGAAAGTGAACCTCTTAGGTCAAGAACAGTAACTTCGAGAGCATAACATAAAGCTGGTTCTCTTGGTGTGTGTCCAGTACTACCTAAAAATAATATACATGCTCCTCCATAGTAGTCGAGTAGATCAGAATTTCGTCGATGAAGGAAACTACAAATCAATCAAGGTATGGATGAAAGATCATGTTCACGAGTCCCATGAAAACTGCTGGAAAGTTGGACACGCCGAATGGCATAACCAAGAAATCGTAATGGTCGTTTTGACACATGCAGGTAATCTTTTTCACATCCTTGTGTCGTACTCTAAGCTGGTGATATCCTGATCTGAGGTCTATCTTCAAGAAACATTGTGCTCCCTTCAGCTGATCAAAGAGGTCATCAATCCTCGGGAGTGGGTACTTGTTATTCACTCTCACCTGGTTCAGGTGCCAATAGTCAACACAAAGCCTCAATCTCCCATCTGCCTTCTTGGAAAACAAAATTGGGGCTGCCCAAGGAGAAACATTGTGCTGGATAAATCCCTTCCCCTACAAGTCCTCTAACTGTACCTGCATCACTCAAAGCTCCATGGGAGCCATCTGATACGATGGTGTAGATATAATTCCATCCTAGGGTAAAAGTCAATGTAAAATTCCACATCTCTTTGAGGAGCTAGACCCAGAACATCATCAGGGAAAACATCTGCATACTGGTCCACCACTACAGGATAGCTCAGACTCTACACATCAATAGCTTCGAGGGTAAGGCTAGCCAACTAATGAGTGATCAACTGCACTCTCCTCTGGGTAAGTCCATCTTGCGCTGCAAAGTCTCCCTTCCCATCGGTGAAGGTAAACCTGGTCCCATATTTTTGGACACACCACACCTTGCACCTAATACAGTCTACTTGAGCATGGAATGTAGATAACCAGTTGTTTTGTTTTGGTTTTCGGCCTCGAAATGCCTAACGACTCAGTATCCACTGATTGATTGACCTACTTTCCAAATTCAAGCGTTCACCGGATGGTCTGACCAGCAACTCTTAAGAACTCACATTGGTCGAGAGGATGGGAAGTCGGGCTCATCGCACCCTTTGGGGGGAGAATTATTTTCTGTTCCGGGACTCTCCTATAGATTTAAGACGTATTCTTATGTTCACGAATCTTTGGTTTATACCCAAACAGAGTATCCATGGATTTAACCTTGGTGGGAATGGTCAACTTAACATAGGGGATTAGAATCATTTATGCCCGAGGTTTACCATACCTTGTTGGATTAATGACCCCAAAGATTGGAACTCGCTTAAGACGATACTAGGAGTGGTGCGGTGAACCGATGTGGAGATGATCATATCGACTGGTTGTTGGGCTTGAACCTCAGGGTGGCTTCCAACATACCATGCTTAGGAGGCAGGGATCAAATTCCACATAGTTCAGATTGGTGTTGGGGAACCGACGTGAAGATAGACTGGGTGGTTTGATGGGTGATGGGCTTGAACCTCATGAAGGCTTCCTACGTACCCTGCCTAGGAAGCAAGGATCAAAGTCTACATAGTTATCTTAGTGGGGATTACACTCTGAGGGGGACCATAAGAGGATGTCATGGTCGATCCTTACTCTAATCCCACGCGAGTCATGCTCGGTGTGAGAAACAAGAGGCAGCAGGGACCAGACAATCACGTTGCGAAAGGTGCGTCCGTGAGAAGTGGAGTGGGGCTTACGCATGGAGCAGCCCATGAGGTCGGGGCTTACTCCTAGATGGATTCTCATGGCAATGGATTGGGGATTACACTCTGAAGAGGCCCATAAGGTCGGGGCTTACACCGAGATGGACGCCCGGGGGGACAAATTCTAGCGAGAGAGAGAAAGGGGGTGCTCCTTTGCCCATATCCTCTCTTGCAGTGCATGAGGGATTCCTTCTGATGGCAATTTTACCATCTCGGAGGAACCCTCAATAAGTGGATGGGAATAAATGGGATTCCCGAGCTCATACTCCACATTACCGTGGGAATGAGAACCCATGAATGCTTCGAGAATCTACTCAAGGATCGGGGAAACCCATTTGCCCCTATTTACCGTGGGAATGTAAACTCAAAAAGGCGCGCTAATGCACCTAAAAGTTGCACCGTGCGGATCCGGGGGCTCTGGTGGAGGCCTCAGCTCGGGGCTGATGAACAGGCCAATGAGGGAGTCACGAAGGACTTGGCTGGATCAGAAGGATTTTATCCGGCTCGGGAAATGAGAACACCGAAGTATTTTCCATTCCACCAAGAGGTATGGGTGGTGGCACCCATCACGTAGGGAAGTGCCACGAGGATGGAAAAGCCGTCCGCGAACCAAGGTGGTTCGCGGACTAATTGGAGTCTCGCGAACCAGGGTGGTTTGCAGATTTGGGTTCAATCCGTGAACTAGGGTGGTTTGCGGAGGGTTCCAGGAGGGCAGTGGCGGCCAAGGGCGGCGCCGGTCGGAGGATCGTCGGTCGGGGCTTCGCCCACGTAGGAGAGTTCTACACGGTGTGACGGATGGGAAAATAGGCATAAACTCCCTGGTCCGCGGGGAATTCATCCACGGAGGGGGTATGGTTCATAGTTCTCCTTGTTTTTGTTATTTTAGGTTCGTAGTTAACCAAATTATTATGCATTTTCCAATTCCTTGTTAATTCAGACACCTTCTCTGGTTCGCGGATGGGAATTTCATTGTTTGCGAAATCTGAAGCCTTCCTTCAACCGATCTCCTTCCGAATCTCCAATCCCTTCGAATCTGATTCCTATTCTCTTATCCCTTTTTCTTTCCCCCTTAGTCTCCTTTTATAGAGTGGGTTAATGGATGTATCTTGGGCCACGCAGAACCTTTTGTGGAGGCCCATAAACAAATACCCGGTTTACAGCCGACTTGTTCAATCCGCGATTCGTGGGTGGATTGAACGTCCCCCCCCCTCCGTGAATCCAACTCACAGAGTACTCCACGACTGTAGAGGGTTCCGCCATTATTCCGCGAATGACAGCGGTTGTGGCTTGAACCGGTCGACGTGGTCCGTGGTTGTGGTGGTTCATGACCGTGAACCGGACTGGCACCCATCCTGCCTCGTGAACTCGGAGGCTTTCCACCTCTATTTCACGAATGACAATGGTTCGCGGGGGAGGCGCTTTGCGGGGCCTGGCCATGTTGTGTTTCCAAGGGACCAGTTCACGGCCAGTCCTGTTTGTGTCCCTTATTTGATTATTTTCCCCAATTCTTTGGGGGATTTGGGTAGAATCTCTTTTGTGGATTTTTCAGGACCCAAAAAATGACCCCCATTAGAATGGGGTCCGATCGGAATGAAGAGGAGGCCATTCAAATGCAAAGTGGTCCTAAAACTGAGATGGTTTGCAGTAGAGAGGTGGACCTAGGAGGGGACCATTCCTATAAATACAGGGAGCACTTCATTTTTCCTTTACCAAATTCCTCGTGAAACTAGAGCTCCTTCGCCTCCGCATGTTTTCTCCTTCTCAAAGTGCCTCGTCCGCGAACCGGTAGCAATCCTCCGCGAAATATTCCTTATTCGCGGTCACCTTCACCCGCGAACCAACTTCCCAACCGCGAACCATTAATCTTAATTAATTAAAAAGTAAGTGATGACGGGCTACGGCGGAACATGTTTCACGGATTCGATGATCCGCCGTTTAAAATCTCTTGAACTTTAAAATTGTTTCAGTCTTCTGAACTTAATCACTTAAACTCGGGATTGAAATTCCGCGGAGCGACTTGGTTCGCTGTTTCCTGGCCAACGCTCCGTGGGCTGGGGTTTCTCGGACGGATTTCGTGAAGGGCTGGTTCACGAGATGATGTCATCACGAACCATCCTCCAAGTTCTCTTTGAGGTATTTGCTTATGAAGGCTCCTTAGCCATATATATGGATAATTTTGTCCAGATTTTTATCCCGGACTAACCAATTGTTGGCTCCCATTGTGCAGGGAGAAAATATGGTTCCCCCTCATTCTGCGTCGAGGCATGCTATAGAACCCCTCTCAACTAGATCAGAGAGACATTCAGCAATGATTCACAGAGCAGAGGGCATCAAAGAACACCCTAGTCGGTCCATAATTCTTGATGATGGTGTATTGAAGAACCTGCTCTCTCCGGAGCTTCTGAGTTATCCATTGTCAAATCGGCTCCCACTCTACGGCTTTGGTCTTCAGGATGTCGTCTCTATCCCCCCTACATTATTAGGTCTCCCTTCTCCTTTCCTGTAAGTGCCGTTAAAATTCATTTAGGCAAACCTTACCCAATACGAGGAGATAATCTCTAATTTTGGTCCGAAAAAAAATTTATTCTGAGGGGCTCTGTCTGGACCCAAAGCGATTAGTGCACTCAAGACATTTCTCAAAAAGCATTCCTTAATGACTACCCTTCTATTATCAACCTTGTTCGAAGGGATTCGGATGAGGCGTGGGTTCCAAGGTGGGATCTTCGGTCCGGCGGGCTCTTCTCAAATGATTGGGCCCGGGCTTTCTGGGTCCATCATCATTGTATGGAGTCTTCCGATTCACTACAAGCGGTCAATCTATACTCTGTAATGTGGGCTTACCAATTTCTTGTTTACCCACCATCTCTGATCCTGCCCGACCTGTTTAGCCGCTGGTGTTCAATTACTAATACTTTCCACCTTGCCCACGGTGAATTCGACATTAGTTTGTGGGACATCTACTAGATAGGAGGACCACCGATTACTGGCGAGATGTATGATGAATTTTTTCCCACTCCCAATGCATGGGACGATGTCGAACATGTGCCTTTATTAGAGAAGGAGTTTTTTGTTACGACAGAGCAGTCATTGGGTCAGGCGTTGCATGCCCGCTCTCTTATTCCCTATGGTACCTGGATGGGGTTATTTTCTAAACACTACTGGTCCTGTGCCAAAGATCAATCGCCCCAACAAACATCCTTCTCATCAATCACGAACCTCCCCAGGTTCCTACTGGGTGGTTCTGGAGGCGGGCGACTACCTTTCATGGGGTTACGAGGTGCGCCCTGGTGTGTTGCCTAGGCTCCGGTTGGCCGGTCTGTTTTCTATGTTCTTGAGCAGATGGCTATTTCCTCCCCGTTATGTTAACCCAGTTGTCTGGGCTTGTACTTTGATGATGGAGGATGAGTTAGCAGAGGGCCACCTGGTGAATTTAGCCGTGCCTACTTTGGCCCGTATTTATGAGCTACTGAGCCATATGCAGGTGGGCAGGTCACCCTACCATCTAAGCGGGCCATTTCAATTTTTGTACGGATGGGTGGCGGATCATTGTCACTGTCATGAGTATCGTCACAACACGGCCATCCTGCATCCTACCTTTCGGCCTACCCTACTGGATATAGCCGGTGTTCGCTTGAAGTCCCTCAACTCTAGTGAAGTCCTCGAGCTTCTGAGCGACTTCTCCCAGTTCATCTTTACTACCTACCCCACCCCTTCTGGCGTCTTAGTTGACAACCGCCTGGGGAGCCTGGAGGAGCGCTCTTACATGATCTCTTTGCGGGATGGGTTTCTGTCCGCACGGATCGACATGGTTTCTTTGTGCGAGCTGTATATCCCGTATCGCTTTTCTAGCCAGTTCGGGTGCATGAAAGTCCAAGTTTACCTTCCCCCTTCTCGGGCTCAAGGACTGCACCTGGCCATACTTCGTCAGTGGTGGCTAATGCTGACGCGGGAGGTATCTGACACAAGCATTCCACCTGCCTGATACGGAGGCAGCGACCGACCTTTCCATGGAGTATGCCAAAGCATGGGTAAAATGCTATCCTGATAGAATCCTAGGGAAGGCTGTCTGACAAGTCCCCAAATCGGGAGGTATGGTGGCTGCTGTATCCACCACACCTTCCTCATCAGTTTTAAGGGAGGATCGACTAATGGCTCGTCGATCAATGCGACTCAGAGAACTTTCCTCTGCCAACCCTTCAGTGGCCACAGTTTAGACAAATTCATCCTTATGGTGCGTGGATGAGGACGACCTTGTGGTTTTGGGTCCCAGCGAGACCATCCTGGAGGTTCTTCCAGTCGATACCATGCTTAGCAACTTGGTCCCCAATCCTGAACTGGGGATGGAGGCTCTAGACTTTCCAGCTTCGGAGTTAACTTCTAATGAGCACACGTCTGCTCAGGCTGCCATGCCAGACTTTGTTCTCGTGTAGTCTAGCGAGGATACCAAAGATCCTCGTACCATGGCAGACCATCGGGAAGTGCGCAGGTGGGCCTGGCCCCGAATCTATGAAATCATCACTGAAACCCCTTTAGCAGAAATGGAAACTAAAATCGAAGCTCTTCGTCATCTCTTACTGAGTTTGGGGTCAGGTGGCTTTGACTATCGGCGGTTCCATTCTCTTGCTTTCCATGTTTTCATGGCTCGTGAGGAAGTTTTCACTAATTAATGGAACCTTACTCACTTAGATACCCCTCATTGTGGGGCCCGATACTTGGAGGAGACCAAAACAATTCTCCATCAAATGATAGCACGGGAGGCGATCTCTCGAGATCAGGCAGCCATCCTATCCTCCGAGTTGCATGAATGCGAAGAATGGGCCGCAATGCTGAGGGATCAGTTATCCGCTATGAATGGTCATCTTGAAGCTACCAGAAAAGGGATCAACAACCTCCAAACCACAGTGGAGTGTATCCGTCTGGTGGCTGAGGTTGAAACCCGGGAAAAGGCAGTGTTGGAACAGTCCTGCAACGACCTTCGCCGCACAGTTGCTGATCTGGTGGGGAGAGTGAGTCAGGCTCCTTTATAACTATTAGAGCCACTTTTTTATCCCCTATTTTACTTACCCCTCTTCCCCTTTTTTTTGTGAGGGAGAGACTCCAGCTTGTGGATGTTCTCCCTTTGTTTTGTTCGAATGAAACACAGTCTCTGTCAATCACTTGTGGATGTGCAATTTGATTGTTACATAGAACAATTGTTGTGAAAATAACAATTCACTGAATCAGAATTAATTATAACTTAGGAAAACAAGCTCTAACTTTTTCCTAGACCATGGGGTCCAACGAGCATAGTTTGACTATTTCTAGGGTTTTATAGGAAAACACTACAAACTTTTTGTCTTTTTTTTTATTTTAATGCCCTGATCTTTCCTGGGACCATTTAGTGTGGACCCAGCGGGTATAACCCGGCTTTTTCTTAGGTCTCCCTTTTCGGGTTTTAAGCCTAACATTCTTTATGCCTCTTTCTTTTGTGAGTGGTTTAAAGTCCCACAGTCAAGACTATCAGTACTGATGTTTTAGGTCGGACATCTTTGACCAAATATGGTGGGGTGAGGGCCCCAATGGGGTTCAACTAATTAAAATATGTCTCAATACTCTTCCGACACAAATGGGGGGAAACATGTTTAAATTTGAACGGCATGCAGGGCATGTCTCAAGATATAGGAGCCATGTCGGAGTACAGAGGTAGGAAGAGCGTTGCCTAAGGAAAACAAGCATTTGGTAGATGGGCCAGGGGCGATCAATATGCATAGCCACTGAGGTCATGGTATGAATAGACATGAAAAGGTGTCCTTTAGTCAAGGACTTATACATTTCTAATGGCCATGGGACTTCATGGAAGCCCAGCTCATGGAAACCACGATGGGTGGTTTGGAAAAAAAATGAAAACCACCAGGGTGTCTTGGAAAGGGTATGTGATGTCTGAAAGGTTTTGAGAACATCTGTATCAATCAGTAGTGTGGAGAAAGGTTCCCGTCCTACGCATTTATCTAGCATAAATGACGGTTGGGCCTTGGCGCTGTTCAAAGTCTTGTAGTTGGGACATCATTTGAAATGGAACGACTTCTCATGGTTCTTCGTAATCCTTTCAAAGACATTCCACCACATTCAGGTAGGATTGTGGAAGAGGTTGGTAAACTGTAGCTTAGAGGGTTTGCAAATCCCAGGATAGAAATGGGGGCTCAGAGTCCAAGAGGCGTACGGAGAGAAGCATTGCCTAAGGAAATCTAGCCATTGGTAGATGGGCCTGGGGCGGTCAATATGTAGAGCTGCTGAGGGCATGGTATGCATAGTCGTACAAAAGTGTCCTTAAGTCAAAGACTACCCACTTCCGATAGATGAGAAACATTAGAGAAGTTGAGATTTGGGACCACCAGGGGTGGCTTATGAGGGTTCGACTTTTTTCTGAGTACAAAGTATGGATTATGATGAGAGGGTGCCTGAATACGGGGGAAATATCTGTACTAAACTTCCCGAGAATGGGTGAAGTATTTCTTTCTCACGCTTGTGTGAGGTGGTGATTCGTGCAGGTCTGACCTGTGCACTAAAGGATGCAGAAATGCCTCTATTTCTCATTGAACCCATGACGAGTATGACCGTGTAGTTTATCGTTTTAGCATCATGTGGCAAGGACAAGAGGCATTTTTGAAGGTTGCTGTGAAGTTTAATGTCATACAATGAGGACGGGGGGATTTTTTTCTGAGCCAGTGAAAACGCTTGCGGTTGGAGGCATTTCCTTGGATGGTTAATGCTTGACCTTTGCAGTTTCGTACCAAGTGGAAAAGATATCCCGTGCAGTTTAAGGTCATGCGGCGAGGACGTAGTTGCAAATGCCGCTCTTCATCAAAATATAATTGGTCTTGAACACCACATCATGCCTCATACATGGGGGGGGGTGATTGGTGTAAATCATGGTTCCGAGGCTTCTTGGATCGGGAGGGGTGATACGGGGGCTCTGAGGCTGGTAAGCGTACGGAGCTAGGAAGAGAATCACCTGTGGAAATCATGACTTTGATGGACAAGCCAGGGGATATCATTATGCAGAGCCGCTGAGGGAATGGTATGCATAGTCGTATAAAGGAGTCCATGGGTTGTTGACTTTCCACATCCGATGGCCATGAATGGTTATGAGGATCTGCAATTATCTGGGCCACGAAGTCTGTCAATTGGTAGGAGAATGTCTTTACATTTTGGGGATATCTGTCCCTGGTTGCTTGTTGAGTTTCAAAGAGCCCCTTGTGCTGATCCCTTTTTTTTGTGCGCGGGGGTGTGCCTTTATTCCATGTAGTTTAACGTCATGCGGTAAGGAAGATGTACTCTTAGTTTATCGGTCATAGAGCTCGGACCATTGGGTGACTATTGCTGCAGTCACTCGAAGGATAACTATGTCAACATGTTCTAATATACTTGGAACACGGTGGAGGATGAAGGTTGTAAACTGCAACTTTGAGTTTTCCCGGATCAAGAGGTGTGGTGTGGGGGCTCTGAGGCCGGTAGGCGTACGGAGCTAGGAAGAGTACCGCTTAAGGAAATCTTGCCTTTGATGGACGAGCCAGGGTCTATCATTATACAGAGCCACTGAGGGCATGGTATTCATAGTCATACAAAGGTGTCCCCAGGTCAATAACATTCCACTTCTGATGGCCATGAATGATTATGAAAATCTGCGATTGCTCACAGTGCAGAGTTCGGCACATGGGGATAATGGTGTCTGGGTATATAAGAAACATCTTCACTACAATTGTCCATTGATTCAAAGTAGCCTAGTCCTGGTTTGACGTTTGTTGATTCTGGTCGCTATTTGAACCACTGACAGACACATAGGCTAGTCAGATAGGGATACCCTAGCAACACCTGGACGTGAAAAGGGGAATGAACTTGTAAACCACCTCTCCATAAACTTTTGGATCTGGAGGTATGGTATGGGGGCTCTAAGGCCGGTAAGCATACGAATATCGGAAGAGTACCGCCTGAGGAAATCTTGCCTTTGGTAGATGAGCCAGGGGCTACCATTATGCAGATCCGCTGAGGGCATAGTATGCATAGTCATGCAAAGGTTTCCACAGATTGATGACTTTCCACTTTCGATGTCCATGAGTGGTTATAAAGATCCATAATTATCCGGGTCGTGGAGTCTGATGTATGGAGAGGATGCATCCAAATGTGCAAGGAGTATCTCCATCTCGTATCGCCATGTGTCTTGGGTGGGTCGTGACGAAGTCCGTGCAGTTTAGCATCATACGGCGAGGACGAAGTCCATGAAGTTTATCATCATGCAGTAAGGAAGAAGTCTGTGTAGTTTATCGTCACGCGGTAAGGATGAAGATATACACCTCGTGCAGGTCTGGTCTGTACACAGGGGAAGAGGGAATTTTTAACATCATTGTCTGTGTAGTTTAATGTCGTGCGGTAAGGAAGAGAAGTACACCCCATGCTGGTCTAGTTCGCACACGGGGGGAAAGGGCATTTTTTTTGTTTATTCAGGGGGATGGGCAAGGACTAGGGATCCCAACATCGCTACGTATCCTGAGAGGGAAGGAATAAATCCGTATGTAGTTCTCTAAAATAAGTACACCCCGTGCAGGTCTGGTCCATACACGGGGGAAAGAAGGCATTTTTTTATCTTTTATTCAGTGGGCTGGGCTAGGACTGGGGATCCTGGTGTTTCTACGTATCCTGTTAGGGAAGGAATCAAGACGTACATAGTTCTTTGGAATCCGTGCAGTTTTAACATCATGCGTTGAGTACGTAGGGTATTATTAGATTCTGTATAGTTTAACATCGTGCGGTGAGGATGTGATACTCCTAGTTTAAGGTCATAGAGTTTGGACCGTTGGGTGCTCGACAGTTTAATGTCATGCAGTTTGGACGATGAATAAACCCCATGCAGGTCTGGCCCGTACACAGGGGGAAGGGAGCATTCTTGACACTTATTATCCTTGAAGTTTAGTGTAATGCATTAAGGATGGACTCCATGCAGTTTAACGTCATGCGGTGAGGACGTGAATACAAACCGTGCAAGTCTGGTCCATACACGGGGGAATGGGCATTTATGTTTTTTTGTTTTGAGGTGGCTGGGCTAGGGTGTGGAATTCTGGAATCACTACGTATCCTGTGAGGGTAGGAATCAAGCCTCACATAGTTATCTAAAAGATGATACACCCCATGCAGGTCTGGTCCGTACACAAGGGAAGAGGGAATTTTTAAACCACCTTGTCTGTGCAGTTTAACGTCATGCGGTGTGGACGAAATACTCTTAGTTTAACGTCATAGAGTTTGGACCATTGGGTTCTTGGCAGTTTAACATCATGCAGCTCGAACGATGAGTACACCCCGTGTAGGTCTGGTCCATACACGGGGGGAAGGGAATTATTAACTCTTGTTGTCCGTGCAGTTTAATGACATGCAGTAAGGACGAAGTCCATGCAGTTTAACGTCATGTGGTGAGGACGTGAATACAGTTGGTCTCTATGCAAAATACTTCTTTAGGAATCTCGCATTCGTAGGACCGGTTTTAAATTTTCCGTCCATGGTGATCGGGCTATATGCTATGTTGGATTAGACCATGTGTACAACATATTGTCCCTCCCACATGGGCTCCAAATTTGGAGGCTTCTTGCCGGGTATCATTGGGGTCCGGAGGACCAGCACTAAATCTCTTTCCATGAAAGACTGGAGGCAAACCTTTTTGTTGAAGGCTTGTGCGATCCGGTTCTGGTACACTTCTACGTGGTGTTGAGTGTGCAGCCACTTTTCGTCTAGATGTTCCAATTCACCTAGCCGCTTTTCTGACTACTCATCATCAGATAATTGATCACAGATTGCAACATGGAGTGAGGGAAGTTGGAGTTCAATGGGCAGGACCACCTCTATGCCATACACCAATGAGTAAGGGGTAGACCGAGTAGCGGTGCAGATTTTGGTTCGACAATCCCACAATGCATGGAGGAGTTTATCTAGCCATGAATTCTTGTCTTTGTCCACCATTTTCTGGAGGATGTTGGACATGGTCTTGTTGAAAGCTTCTATCTATCCATTGGACGCTGCATGGTAGTGGGATGAGTGGTTAGCCTTGATACCATACTCATGGTATAGCTTTTCCAACTCAGCAGAGCAGAAATTGGTGCCATTGTCCATCAGTATAGTTTGAGGGACACCAAATATGGTGATGATATTGGTCTTCACGAATCTAACAATATTTATTGCCCCAAATTCCTTGAGGGGTATATCTTATGACCATTTGGAAAGGAAGTCAGTTGTCGTGAGGATATACTTCAGCTGTTTGGCTATGCCGGGAGGATATGGTCCCACGTCGTCCATCCCCTAGACGGAAAACGGCCAGGAGTACTTAGCTTGATGAAGTAACTCCGGGGGCTAGTGTATTGAGTTGGCATGAATCTGGAATGAGTGGAATTTTGTGGTAAAACGCTCTCAGTCTCGTGCCACTTTGGGCCAATAATACCCAAGCCTTTGAACCTGATGGGAAAGCTTGGTCCCCAGTTGATGTGCTCCACACACTCCTGCATGTACTTCAGTCATGAAGGCAGTGGTTTCTTCTCCGTCAATGCATCTATGGAGAACACAATTGAGGCATCATTTGTAGGGGACCTCTTGCTGACCCATGCCACCATATAGGAAAAAATTGATTGCCCTTATCTGTATTTTCTCTCGTTCAGCCCTGTCTAATGGAAGCTCTCCCCGTTGAAGGTAGTTCGCGATGGGAATCATCCAGCTGGGGGCAGGAGCATATGTCTCAAGGACAGAACTGACTTCATGGATTTCTTCCGTCTTAGCTTGAACAAATGGCAATACCATTCGACGGTGAGCAATATTGATGACCGTTTCATCCTGGTCTTGGTCGGCTAGGGCTGTGGCCGCATTGGCTGTGCATCAGCCTGAGCATTCTAGGACCGGGGAATATAAGTCAATGTTGGTTCTATGGAGAACACGACCATTAGCCCTCAGAAATGGTCAAACAGGGGGATTAGATCCTCCTTTTTAATAGCATAGTCACCATTGACTTGCGTGATGACCAGCTCTGAGTCACCTTTTACCTTAAAGTGTTTTATTTGTGCCTGGAGTGTGAGCTCCAGGCCTGCAATGAGATCTTGATATTCCGCTTCATTATTTGTACATCCCTCTGACATGATGAAGGAATACGGAAAAACTTCTTTTTCTGGGGACATGAGTATTATCCCCAGACCCACTTTGTTGAATCTGGGATCCTCCATCCTCTTCTCGGTGGGGCTTCAGGACGCGCCATCAAAGTACATTTCCCATGCTAGGAAATCCTCTTGAACCAAGAAGATATCTTCATCAGGTAGTTCAGCGTCCGGTGCAGTGGTCCCTGTTGAAGGGTGATCTGCAAGAATGTCTTCTAATGCCTGGCCCTTGATGGCTTTTTGTGGCACGAACCGGATGTCGAACTGTTGCAGGATGACCTCCCATCAGGATAGGCGTCTAGTTAGCATCGGGTGACTGAGGATGTACTTGAGCGGATTACTCCGCAAGATCAAATGAACTTCATGATGCTGTAGATAATGTCGTTGATTTTGAACCGCGATGACCAAGGCTAGACATCTATTCTCGATATTTGAGTATCGAGTCTCAGCATCAATCATGGTTCGACTGAGGTAATAGATACTGTTTTCACTGCCGGCGTCGTTCTTCTGTGTGAGGAAGGCTCTCAATGACTATTCTAGGGTCGTCACATATATAATGAGAGGCATTCCTTCGACCGAGGGCATGAGAACCGGTGGTCTTAAGAGGTACATCTTCCAGTTGTTGAACGCCACTTTGAAGTCATCCGTCCATTGGTACGTGACCCCCTTCTTCATTATCCTAGTGAAAGGCAATCATTTACCTGCCAGGTTGGCTATGAACCGCCAAATATAGGCTAGGTGTCCTTGGAATCCCCTCAGCTCAGTGACATTTCAAGGAGGTGTAAGGCTTAGGATAGCCTTCGTCTTCTCAGGGTCGACTTTGATTCCATGATGGCATATGGCGAAGTCAAGGAATTTCCCCGTGGAAACCCCAAAGGCGCATTTGAAGGGGTTCATCTTCAAGCTATGTTATCAAAGCTTGTTGAAGACAGTCTCATGGTCCGACAGGTGATCCGAGTGTTTTCTGGACATGACCACTAGGTCATCCACATAACATTCAATGAATTTCCCCAGGAACGACTTAATGATCTGATGCATGGCACACTGATATGTGGCGCCAGCATTGTTGAGACCAAAGGGCATGACCCTATAACAGAATACCACTTGAGGGGCCCTAAAGGCAGTGGCTTATTCTTCTTCTTAGTCCATCCTGATTTGATTATATCCATAATAGCCATCCATGAAGGATTGAGCCTCATACCTGGCCATTGCATCAATTAACAACTCAGTGATTGGAACCGGGAAGTCATCTTTCGGACAATGCCGATTAAGGTCTTTGAAGTCAATGCAGACGCGGATTTTCCCATTATTTTTCTTGACAGGGGCGATGTTGGCCAACCAAATGGGGTACTGGACCTCCCTAATTATTCCTTCATTAATAATCTTATCGACTTTAGCCTCTATCTTGGAAGCATGTGAGGGGTGTGTCCTTCTAGCATCTTGATTGTAGCCCCGGTGGTCTTCTGGAGGACCCAAGTGATGCGTTGCTACCCCGGGATCGAGTCCCGGGATTTATGGGTAATTCTAGGCGAAGAAATCCAAGTGTTTCCTTAGGAAGGAGGTATATACCTCATGTTATTTGGGAGACATGGCCGCACTAATGAGAGTGGGCCTCAGGTCTTCCTCGATACCCATGTTTATTTCCCTGAGTTCATCCACAGTGGTGTAGATACCTTCCTCAAATGCGGGAGGTGCATCCCTGAGATCTTCCCCCTCTTCTTCTTGAAAATCCTTATCTTCTCAGTTCGACGAGGGGAGAGCTCCTGACAAGAGCTCTTGGATTTCCGGAGGCGAGGTGTCGTGGGCGTCCTTGCTCGAGCTTTCACCCCCCGATTGAGGGTCAGCAGACGTTCCCACATTTTCACACTCGGTCATTGTGGCTGACGTCATGAGGACATCCGAATACATGTCTGGAATTGAACTCCTACCTTCCACGTGGATGATGGGCAGGACATAATATCTGCCAAGCCGCCTGAGGGGGTCGTCAGGAACCATTTATAGGCCATTTAGAGCTGGGATCCAGTCAATGCCGTCGACCAAAGGCTTGTTTTTCATTGGATCATAGAACCCATCATCAATGTAATGTGACTCGGAGAACTATAAAGTTTCCTTGTCGGCGTGCAATGTCCCACATTGTCCATTGATGCAATACATGATACACTGGTGATAGGATGAAGGAACGACCATGTGCTTATGGTGCCATGGGCTTCCCAGCAGGGCACTGAATGTTGTGCTCTACCGGACCACCAGGAATTCCTTGTAAGCTACAAGGACACCAAAATGGGTCTTTATCTTAATCTGTCCCATTCATTTCTGCTCACTCTTGTCGTAACCCAACAAAGTTGTGGCCAAGGGAATTAGGTCATCCTCACTGCATCACAACATACGGAATGTTTGTAGGGGAAGGAGGTTAACTCCAGATCCATTGTCTATAAAGACTTTCCATATCTCAATACCATTCAGCGTGCCAGACATATATAGCGGTCTGATGTGTCCTTGCATGATATCATATTCATCCTGATTGGTGAAGGAAATCACCACATTGTATTCAGCTGAGCTAGTCTCCGTCCGGTAAATCTCGGTGGCAGCTACCTCGGCTTGAAATTCCTGGGGGCTGATCAAAGCTTCGATAAGCGCCTCGCTAAGGTCGGTTAACAATCCCAGGGCATACAAGATTGAAAACTTGGCTGGTACTGACGCCATCTGCTTAAGGATGTCGTATTTTTTCTCCAGCGTTCGACGCTTCTCCGTTGGTGGGAGAGTCTTAGAGGGTGCTTTGGGAGTTGGAGCATTTGACGAGGAGGGACCGGACGTGGGGACGGATGTCGATGGTGTTCCCGCATTTCGAGGACTTGGCCCGGCTGGTCTGTTTGTGTGCATTAGACGACCAGACACTTGCTCCTCCTCTGGTGGGTATCGCAGAACAACAGGGCCAGAGTGGCTGCTTGTGGAAGTGGAGGGGCATTCCCTCTCCTGCTGAGTCCGTTGAAGGGATCTCCCACGGGTTTCCGCAATATTTATGGTTTGGTCCAGGGTCCAACGGTAGGGTTGGTTTCGACCGCGGCTGCGCCTCTCCGGGTATCCTCTGCCTCTTCAATTCCTCCTCCTGGATCCTCGTGCAGGGAACTCTGGTTCATAATCATACCCTTCGTCAGGTAATGATTCAATGAGATGGATGACATTGATAGAACCAAAAATTGGCTCTTCATCCTCTGACAGGTCAACCTGGTCGGTTGTCTCTGATGGTGTCGTTTGGTGGGTCGGTGCCCGTGGTGCCAATTTCGAGGGCATGAAATCTTCCAGGGTCGGGACTAACTTTGGCCCCGCAATGGAATACTCCTCTTGTGATTGTTTCCTCCTTCAATTACGCCCAGATGACAGGATCACGGAGGGTTGTGAGGCCGATGCTGTCGGCTGTGCGGCATCAGGGGCTGTTGGTGGAAACACCGGCTACTGTAGTGGAGCTCCGAGTATGCCCTGGGCTTGGTTGATATTCATCTGAGTCATCCAGCTGTCAAATTTCCGCCACTTCTTACAGATGAATTTCCGCCACCCCTTTTCTTTGTTGGAGTCGGTGGTAGAGATACATGCCACATGTGCTGGGGGAGGTCACAACTTGACTTTTCCGAAATCTACCATCCTCTACAGTTGGTCTTTGAAGACGAAGCATTCTCGGATACTGTGCCCCAACATCCGATGGTAGGGGCAGTGATTTGGCCTGTCATCACAGCTGACTTCTTTAAGCTTCCTTGGCTTCGGGAGGTGGAACAAGTTGCAGTTCATGGCGGCAATGAAGTAGCCGCAGACTTGATCATCCTGAAATGAGTATACATTTTTTCTTCATTCCTCAAACTGGTTCCGCTTCGGTCCTCTCTGATCGTCCCATTTAGGCAGAGGTGGCCACTGATATACAGGGGGCCCTTGACTATTTGGTGGAGGCATGAGCGGCGGAGCGGGCACATGGTTCGGCTTGAGTGTGACAGCGGATGCTTCAGCTCTAGGGGATCTTTTCACTGAGCCTACGAGGCTATTCGGGACTTTGAATTTGTTCTCTACAGGGAGTCCTTGATTCATTGGGTAATTTATGAGAGATGGAGGAAGCCTGTGGTGCACTCCACCGGTATGAGCAGTGTTCGTAGCTCATCTCTATGATTATCGATGAATATGGCTAGCATCTCATCTTGAGGCATTGGCCTGTTCAGAGAATAGGTCAGACCTTTCCATCTGGCAAGGAAATATGAGACCCTCTCGTTCTCCCTCTGCTTGCAGTTCATGAGATCACTGACCGTTGTTTTAGGCAGCATTGAGCTGAAGTGGAACATGAACTGCTGCCGGAGGTCCTCCCATCTTTTTATCGACTAGGCCAGTAGACTTGTGTACCAGACGAAGGCGGATCCTTGCAAGGTCCGTACAAAGAATCTAATTTTCACTACTTCTTGTTGTTCTGGAGTCCCCATCATTGGGTCACAATAGGATGCATAGTGAATCAAATGCTGCTCCGGATCACCTGATCTATTAAAGATGGGGAATACAGGGATCCCAAAATTGGGTGGAGGTGGTGTGTTGGTCACCCAATCTGGGTAGGGTTTCCACTCCGGCTGTATCGGAGCACGTCGACCTTCCATCGCTTCCAATCGAGCTGTTAGTGCCTCGATGGTGTTGGTTAGTCCCTGGTTTACATCCTATTAGGCCCGGTCCTAGGCAGGCGTAGCCCGAGGCATTGCCTGAGGATCCAGATTGGCTGGCATCAAGGGTTTATATTGCGTTCAGGTCACCCTCAGAGGGTTCGGGCGTACTTTCCCTGGTTTCCTCCTAAGTGTAGGGAAATCCTGGTATTCATCATCCACGTTTAGGTAGCCGGATGAACCAGGCACTTCATTGGGCAGGAGCCTCGATCATGCTTCATTTTCCGGGGCAAGCCTTAGACTATGAGGTGCACTTGCTGGGTGTGAGTTATGTGGCTCTTCATGATATGCACTTTCACTATGGCAGTTCCTCTGGATTAGCTCGGAGTTAAGCCACCTCAATTCTTTCATCTCTTCTTCCTGTCGAGTGAACCACTCTTCGAGCGTGAGTGGCTCGTTTTTATCGAGGGAAGGGGACAGGTTAAGGGTAACCGTTCCTTTGTTATTATCCTTGTCATAAGATCGTAGGGTAAGCGGAGGGTGGTTAGCTGAAGGGACAGCCATATTTAAGGCGACCCTCTGGTTCCGGTTGTGCACACTTGGGGGTTCGTTGTGAGTCACAGCCTGACAGGAACCGTCCTCTCCCGATCCGTCCGGATTTTCATTTTCCCCGGTGTCACCCGCGGGGTTAGCCTCTATGGCATTGATGAACGCATATTGTGGGGTGGAGGGGATGTCATCTTCCAAATAGGAAGAGGATATCCTATGTTTTCTGTTGGCCCTCCCTTTCATGACCTGGGAATGCCTTTGGACTTCTTGAGGAAGGGTGACGCGGAGAGTTATTTAATGCGACCTTACGGTGCGACTTCCACTCGGAGGGGATGATGATTCAAATGACAAGATAGGACGGGAACCTCCTCTTCTGAATTTCCTCCCTAGATGAGAGAATACTGATTCTCGTGGGGGAGATTTTTGTTGAGGGGGTAATAATGCCCCCAGCCCTGAGGGCTGGGGTTGGCCCTGTTCCTTGGACATCAAGTCTCTTCTCAGTTTTATTAGTCTTACGTGGGAATTTGTTGTTAAAAATTCCCCCAGACCTACAGGCTGGGGTTGACCCTTGATTGCGGCAGTGGTTGCAGCTATCATGACCTGCCTGATCTCGCGTGCCCCCATCTGGCGGTGAACCAGATTTGGTGCCGAATTCACCTGTGGATCAGTCCCTTCTAGGGAGGCAGGAAATGATCGCTGATTGGCCTCTCTTAGGTGAGAGGCCTGCTGTATTCCCTCAGTGGCATGATCCAAGTGTTCTTGAATGGCTTGTTCCCGCTAGGCCTAATGCTTCTGGGACTTACTCAAGGCCCGACTCTGTTGGGTGTGTTGCCTTTCCTAAAAAAGGGGACCACTCGATTGTCGTCTCGATGTGACGACGTTCCAAGATACCATGCCGAACGGGTTTTTCTGGGCGGGGAGCGGAGTGAACTGAAGAGTTCTATGTTCCCCCCATCCCCTCATAAGGAATCCCATTAGAGTGTCCCCGATGAAGTGGCGTAGTTGGTGCAACACATGTAGGTAGGATATCTCCATGTTCCCTTTGCGCCTCTCGGGGCGTTGTTGTCACATCGAGGAAAGGGCCTTCAGGTCGATGTGACATAGGAGGTCCCCTATCATCTCGACGTGGTATATATACCCATCATAGGGCAGGAAGCTTGATTTCAGATGGCGGAGGGTCGTCTATATATTATGGCGGATGTCGTACATAATTCTCTCGACAACTCTCTGGGTATGTCAAAATGAGAGGTGGTTGTGGGCCAAAACATAACTGGTCTATCATCCCTGCCCAGTCGTTTCCTCAGGTGAAGCATATCGGCATACTCCTCCTCTAGTGACTCCTCCACCTGGTCGGCCCAACTAAGGTGCTCAATGTAGTCGGAGGCAGTGGGACTGGTAGGTACTGAGTCATTATGTGGGCGATTCCGAGGTGGTTCAGAAGATGAACGCGGCCCTGGAACAGCTCCTGGTCGAAGAAGGGCGTCGCTAGCGACAATATGGGAATCTGACATGCTCGATATCGTCCTTCTGAGTGCCTCGGCATACGATGGTTTTTCGGTGATTACTTCGGCAGGGGGAGGTCCTTCCTGTCGAAACAATATGTCATCGTGGGGAGGAACTCCACAATGGAGGACGTAATGGAGAGGACTACCATTACTGCTTGATCCTTCACTGCATAGAGGACTTTTGCAGTGCACACCCTGGGGAGGACCTCCAAGGCGTGTCGCAGCAAGGGGAGGACCTTCTGGCTCTGTAGCGTCGTTACGGGGAGGACCTTCACAACAACTTCCATCATGGTGAGGATGACCACCATGGCTTGACGTTCGACGCACATCCTGGGGAGGACCTTCACGACACACCGTGACAAGGGGAGGACCTTCTTGTTTCTTGGGGCCCATGCGGGGAGGACCTTTGCAATGGCGAACATGGTGGCGAGGACTACCATCATAGCTGTGAAAATGGCATGGACTACCATTACTGCTGTCGTAGGGAGAAAATCTGCGAGATACATCTCGGGGAGGGCCTCCAGAATGTACCGTAACGAGGGGAGGGCCTTCTCGTTGCTTGACGTCTCTACTGGAAGGACCTTCGTTATCAGGGTTGCGAACACAACCACCATGATTTTATTCTCAGCTATGCAGAGTTCTGTTGCAGCGTAACCCCTGGGGAGGACATTCAGGGTAGGCCACGACAAGGGGAGGGCCTTCTTGTCATGATGAGACGTCACTATGGGGAGGGCCTCCGTAGTTGCGACTATGATAGTGAGGAATACCATCACAATATGTGGTCCCACTTCATTGAGAGTGATTGCAGTGTATACCCCGTAGAGGACCTTCAGGGTGGACCGAAGAAAGTGGAGGACCTTCCTACTGCTCGATCATCTGGTCACTTGGAGGGTTTCTGTGACTCGCATCAAGAGAGAACCTCTTGTTACTGATTGTTATATCCCACGGGGGAGGTCCCCACAGGTGCTATGGGGAGGACCTGTAGAGCTGCTGGTAGCACCATTGCGGGGGGGGGACCTTCGCAACTGCTACTGTCTCTCCCATAATATGGTAATTGACAGGCAGGGTTCTGAGCTTTTGACATGTGCTTAGCGGCATTGGGAACCCCAGCATCCAGCAGAGCGGAGTCATGAACCCGCTCTTTATTTTCCAGCTGCCTTCGGCGTGTTCGGGGCGCTCTTTTGCGGGCAGCAAGGACTGTCTGTTGTTGACAACGACCTTCACCTTTGGGTCCCTGTCTAATTGGGTCTTGTGATGTTGCCGGGATATGCCGACGAACATCTTGACTTTTAGCTAGGATATATGCCCGCTCTAGAGCATCCACCGTGATGGATGAGTGTCCCCCAGTTGGAACGAGTGAAGCTGCTCGATCTGGTTGACCTTGCGTCGCGGAATATACCCGGCAACCCTCTTGGGCAGAAGCGGGGATGCAGATCTGCTCCGAAGCGGCTATCTCGTCTCTTAGATGAGTCGCCTCAATTGGGGATATGGGCTCACATGCTTAAGTCCTTGCTGTTGCCGCTGATGCAATTACATTATGGAAAGTCTGCAAGATATGATCTGGGATCGACACCAAGCCCTCCATCATTGCTAGGATATGTAAAGAGACATCTTTGGCTGGAACGAGTATGAAGGCCCATTCCCGCATCGGAGTGGGAATATCCTACTCCGGTCCTCCGGTGGTTACTGGTTACTGACAATTATCCTGTTTCGGGGCAGGTGAATGAATCTGCCCCTGTAACGGGATACGTTGAGTTATCTCTCCGTTTTCCGCCACATCGGGGTGGCGGACTTTGCTTTCACCCACATGGAGCTGGCCCTGCATATATTTATTTCCCACCGTATCGAGTCGGTGGCCTTTGTTGGCGGGGAGACGTGCCCGCCTATGATTTTCCGCCACATCTGGGTGGCGGGCTTTGTTGATTGCTGCCATGTCAAGATGGCGGGTGCCAGGAGAAACTTCCAGGAGCTGGTCCTGCAAGTGCCGGGTCTCCACCACGTCAAGCTGGTGGGTTTCACGACCCCGAGCAGGGAGAGGTACCTATCGAATAATTGTTGTGCTGCATGCGTGACGAACATGATAGAGCTCGGCATGGATGCATGCCGGCTCGTGTGATGCCGCCATGTCTGGATGGCGGGCTCGGGAGGAGCGAACAGGTGTAGGTGCCTGCTCGTGGTACCTCTCCTTGGCTGGGCAGCAGAGCTCCTCCTCAGGGACTAGGGTGATGACCGGTCCCCGATTGTACGTCTGCTACCCTCGTCGCGTGGTCCGAGGGGCCGGATCTTGGGGAGCGTGGGACTGAATCCTCGGGGAGACATCCTCCTCAGCATGAGGATGTTGGGTCGCGGCGTGATAGCGATGACGTCTGCCGGTGGGGGCCTTAGAGCAAAATCCCCGTTCAGTGGGGATGAAGTCCTCAATGTCGACCTCATCTGCCTCCCTATGATAAGGGAGGTACGCATTGTCCCGTTCCGGGGATAGGATCCCGAAACAGTTGGAGACAGCGATAGGGGCTGTTTGGATCTGCCTTTGCGGTCGCTGCTGGGCAGACGACCGATGAATCTTGATGGATTAGAGGGCGTGCATGGCCACCTCCACCATTGGGAGATTACCATTCACATGGTACTCTCGGATCAGCGCATCCGAGACCCAACGCTGAAGACGCTGGCTGGGTGACGGGGTCCTCCGTAGGTGAGAATGTCTAGTCCTTGCATTGTTGGAAATGCACACTTGTGAGTTCCTTTTCGATTCCATTGGATCAAAGGGAGTTCTGAAAGTGGCACCTGCAAAATATTTTAGCAAATACACGCACGAATCAAACCAGCATCTCATAATCCCATGTGCAATTAATGACCTTTCTTGGCCCTCATTTAGAGCATGAGGGGGCACAGGGTGGGATTAAGTTGAATCTGTCATGTTTGGTTAAAGATTGAAGTCGGGTTCACCATTTTTTGTTTCATTTTGGTTTTCGGCCTCAAAACGCCGAACGGCTCTGTATCCACTGATTGATGGACCTGCTTTCCAAAGGTAGGCCTTTTCCGGATGGTCTGATCAACGACTCTTAAGAACTCACATTGGTCGAGAGGATGGGAATTCGGGCTCATCACACACTTTTTGGGGGGGAATTATTGTCTGTTCTAGGACTCTCTTATAGATTTAATACGTATTCATATGTTTGAGAATCTTTGGTTTATACCCAAACATAGTATCCAAGGATTTAACCTTGGTGGGCAATGGTCAACTGGACGCAGGGGTTCAGAATCATTTATACCTGAGGTTTACCATCCCTCGTTAGATTAATGACCCCAAAGAGTTGGAACTCGCTTGAGACGGTACTAGGAGTGGCGCGGTGAACCGATATGGAGATGATCGGATCGACCGGTTATTGGGCTTGAACCTTAGGGAGGCTTCTTACATACCCTACTTAGGAGACATGGATCAAAGTCAACATAGTTTGGATTGGTGTCGGGGAACCGACATGAAGATAGACCGGGTGGTCCGATGGGTGATGGGCTTGAACCACATGGAGGCTTCCTATGTACCATACCTAGGAAGCAAGGATCAAAGTCCACGTAGTTTTCTTAGGGGGGATTACACTCTAAGGAGGCCCATAAAAGGATGTCATGGTCGATTCTTACTCTAATCCCACATGAGTCATGCTCGGTGTGACAAACAATAGGCAACAGGGACCAGACGATCACGTCGCGAAAGGTGCGTCCGTGAGAAGTGGAGTGGGTCTTACGCATGGAGAGGTCGATGAGGTCGAGGCTTACTCCTAGATGGATTCCCATGGAAATGGATTGGGTATTACACTCTGAGGACACCCATAAGGTCGGGGCTTACTCTGAGATGGACGCCCGGGGCGACAAAGCCCAATGGGAGAGGGAAAGGGGGTGCTCCTGTGCCCATATCCTCTCTTTCAATGCATGAGGGATTCCTTCTGATGGCTATTCTACTATCTCTGAGGAACCCTAAACATGTTGAGGGGAAGAAAAGGGATTACCGAGCTCAGACTCCACATTACCATGAGAATGTGAACCCAGGAATGGTTCAGGAATCTTCTCAAGGGTCGGGGCAACCCCTTTGCACCTATTTACCATGGGTATGTGAACTCAAAATGGCGCGCTAATGTGCCTGAAAGTTACACCACACAGATCTGGTGGCTCTGGTGGAGACCTCAGCTCGGGGCCGATGAATATGACAATGATGGAGTCGTGGAGGACTTGGCTGGATCAGAAGGATTTTATCCGGCTTGGGAAATGAGAACACCGAAGTATTTGGCAAGCCACCGAGAGGTATTGGTGGTGACGAACTTCGCATAGGGAAGTGTCACATGGTTGGAAAAGCCATCTGTGAACCAGGTTGATTCGCGGACTAATTGGAATCCCACGAACTAGGGTGTTTCGTAGCTTTGGGTTCAATCTGAGAACCAGGGTGGTTCGCGGAGGGTTCCAGGAGGCCGACGACGGCCAAGGGCGACACCAATCAGAGGCTCGTCGGTCGGGGCTTCGCCCGCATAGGAGAGTGCTATGCGGTGAGACAGATGGGAAAAGAGGCATAAACTCTCTGGTCCGTGGGGAAGTCATCCATGTAGGGGGTATGGTTCTCGGTTCTTCTTGTTATTGTTATTTTAGGTTCTCGGTTCACCAAATTATTATTCATTTTTCAATTCCTTGTTAATTAATATACCTGCTGTGGTTCGCAGATGGGAATTTTTCTGTTTACGAAATACGAATCCTTCGCTCAACCGATCTCCTTCCGAATCTCCAATCCCTTCGAATCTGATTCCTATTCTCCGATCCCTTTTTCTTTTCCCCTTAGTCTTATTTTATAGAGTGGGGAAAGGGATGTATCTGTGGCCACACGACACCTTTTGCGGAGGCCCGTAACCAAATACCCGATTTATAGCCAACTTAGTCAATCTGAGATTCGCGGTGGGTATTGAACGCTCCTACCCCCCCTCTGCGAATTGAACTCAGGGAGTGCTCCGCGGTTGCGGAGGGTTCCGCCTCTATTCCGCGAACGAGAGCGGGTGTGGATTGAACCGGTCGACATGGTCCATGGTTGGGGCAGTTCATGACGGTGAACCGGACTGGCGCCCATCCTGCCTCATGACTGCGGAGGATTTATGCCTCCATTTCGCGAACGACAATGGTTCGCGGGGTAGGCGCTTCGCTGGGTCTGGCCACGTTGCGTTTCCATGGGACCGGTTCGCAGACCGGTCCTGGTTGTGTCCCTTCTTGGATTATTTTCCCCAATTCTTTGGGGGATTTGTGTAGAATCTCCTTTACGGATTTTTCAAGACCCTACACCAGTCCATACCCATGATGATGTCGTAAGGCCTCGACGCCGCTACTAGGAGATCCCATCCAAATCTCTTGCCTCATTGAGTAAGCTCATACAGCCGACACCAGTGCGTAATCATTGAATCTTCTCCCATATGAGTCTCTAGCCATAAGGATCGAGCTAATGGCTCTATCGAAATCTCCGAGCTCCGACCGAGGGAAGTGGTGATAAAAGAATGACTGGAATCTGAGTCTATAAGAACTGCATCTAAGGTGGATTAGACACCGATCATACATTGTATCATCTCTAGAGTGACATGGTTGTAAGCCTCAGTTTCCTGGAGCTAAGAACTCCCCTGTCCACTTGCTCCCTACGACCGGGGTGGACATCATGGTTGTGGTGGTGGTAACATCTCAAATCATCACCCACCACCAGCTGCACGACCATGTCCTCTACCATATCAGCATGCTCCCTACGGACCTCCTCAGTCGAACCTATGTATCTAACTGGGAAGTCCCTCGACCATCTGCTGATCATCCGTGTGGTGGGTCGGACAGTCACGAGCAATTTGACCCTTCCCAAAGCATGCATAACACTGCCTGATCCTCATATAACTGGCTCCACCTCGGGTGACCCGCACAACCGATAATGATTCATGTGGTCATCCACCTGTAGGTTTGGTTTTCTTGGACCTCTGTGATGTCTATCTGCTACCAGTTGTAGAATACTCTGCTATGTGATGACTGGTAGTGGGTCTCACTGATGGTGACTTCTCGAAAAGGAAAATATCCACCAAGAGGTCTCTCTCTAACATCCCTGCCTACGTCGGGATGCTAATTGAGACCATCGAAGCCCTGATCTTCCACCTGAGGCCCTGCGCGAAGGTTCATGACCTGAAGAAAGGGTCCTGCACCATATATGTGGAGTAGTGTGAGAGTTTAGTGAACCTCACTGATTAATTAGCCATAATCATGCTACCCTACTAGATATGAAGAAGCTCATGTACGCGCACTATGCGAAGAGTCATTAGGACAAACTCTGCCCGAAACAGGCTCTCGAAGTCTGCCCAGAGAAGCGTCACCTCATCGTGAACCTAGATCATTAATCTCCACCATCTGCCTACTGCTACCTATAGGAGGCTGGCAGAAAGGATCACCATGAGATCAGATGGTGTCCTTATGAGTCGAAAGACTCTCACCACAGCCTTCGACCAATCCTCAACTGCCTGCAGGTCCATCTATCCCCTGAACCTGGGTGGCCTCTGGCACTGGAACTCATGAAACGTGCTCAAGTAGTGTGCACTATGTGCTGCTGGGGATGGTGGTATCGGTGGCCCAATGGGGAGTGGTACCGCTGGCGCCTCCACTGGTGCCTCAACTTGAAAAGGGACCTACACCGAGACCTCATAACTCGGTGGGAAATCAGTGTGTACAACTCTTGGATCCCTAGCTGGCTGTCTATGTGGAGGCATCCTGAAAAGAAACAAGTGAGCCACGATCAAAAATTTATGCCTAGTGAGTTGAAAGTCAGACCTGGTGAGCTGACTCAAATGATCACAATGAACATTTTTTAAAACACACATGCAATCAGTGATTCCATGTACTGAGTTGGAAATCCGAAGTCAGGGTCATGGTGTGTGGATACATCGGCCACTGCACCAACACTGGACTCCCTGAATTGAAAACTGTACTCATTACCCTTAATACCATGGATTCATAGAAAAGATCCGAGTCCTAGTTCTTTAGTAGAACCGACTCCTATGATACTAATTTTTCATGACCCGTCCCCCGGGGCTCGTGCCATGACTACCCTAAGCCTGCCTTCCATAGGCCAGGGGTTGGAGACTAGAACCAAAGGCGTATTACCTAAAACTAGGAAGGAATTGCCTTTATAAACTATAAACACACGTAACCAAGCACTTTGAAAGATAGGAACACAAGTAAGATGAACTTTAAACTGAGTGAGCGCAGTAAATAAAAGGGGCTAGAATAAAACCCAATCTCGAAAGTACACTTAAAACTGTGAAATAATACAACTGAAAAAGGGAAATTCATCTGTTAGGTCATCCTTTAAGGGTCCTACCTGAAGGGTAGGTACTGATCGCCTTCTCAACACTCCACATTCACCCATCTCCTCTGCGTACCTACAGGCTATATGGTCCACCTCCAAATACCATCCAGTCCTGGTACTCTCAGCCACAGTCAGCACTGTCCATCGTCTGCATCCATCACAACAAGGTGCGGGCATAGCCCAAGCAAGGGTGAGTATAACGATACTCATTGGGGACCCTCTAGGTCTCACAAAATCCTTCATGAACAAAATACAAACTATGAAATAAACAAATAACCTTACTTAGGTATATGCCCAAACATATACCTATGTTATCAAGTAATCCATCTCAATCATCAGGAAAAACACAGAGGTACTCACTCATCTCACACTAGGATTTATTCTAGAGGTATTGTTAAGTAACATTCCCAGTCACAACATCAAACACCTCGGCTGATAGTGAACTCCTCCTCTATCAAGTACAGTGGGCTTTCTGCGTCACATAGAGGTGCTTCCCACGAACGTTGGACTGCATAGGTACTTCTCCTGTCGATTAACATGGGTATTCCATGTCACACAAAGGAGCTACCTACCATGGGTTTGCCGCCTCACATAGAGGCGCTTCCACTCGTGACTTTCTGAGGTACTCCTTCTGTCGAGTACCGTGGGTTTGTCGTGTTACACAAATGTACTCCCCCTTGTATCCTACTGAGGTAGTCCTCTTGTCAAGTACTGTAGGTCTACCACATCACACAGAGGCACTCCCCACCATGGGTCTCCCATGTCACATAGAGGCGCTCTCCACTGGGCCCGTCAAGTCACTCTGAGTTGAAATGGTTAGTATTCATCGAGTATCATCCAGCCAATGTGTTCCCGCACAATGCTTGCTCGACTCTGGGAGGTTCCGCTCTACAATCTACTGTTCGATACTCCAACTACCACGAAATACCATGAAAAAGTATCTCAGAGTTCCGCCACATCATAAGGGTCTCAACATAATAGACGACACGACAATCAGACGCCCATTCTGTGAGTTATTAGCTTTTTAGTCCGGGGGGCCTAGCTAGATTCATGCTCAATCCAACCTGACCATTTCAAATCTAAATCCAAAACATAGTGGGGGTATCACTCAAATGGACCACCTCGATTCAAGTTTCCCAATGTTGTTGGGATGGCTATTGGCCGCGGGGAGGCGTTCCGACCCCGGGGCGGCGGCGTCTCAGGAGATGGTAAGGCGCAGAGGTCACGGATGGTGAAGCCACAGGGAGGTGGGGAATCATGCCTTTTTCGGCGGCTAGTTTAGCCAACCTCTCTTCTCATTCATCGTCATCGCCTTCATCCATAGCGAAGAAGAACAAAAGAAGTAGAACGACAGAGGGGGGTTGGTCCATGTTTTTTTTCCCACACCCTTCATGTTAGGGCGGTAGAAAATGGGTCAATAGAAACAAGAATGAATAATATCAACCCCCCCCCCCCCCTCAATGATTATTCTCTAAACCCACAAAAGAATACATATGTGGATCAACTAATTAGAAATTTGATCCGCATTCCTTGTTCTAGAAAGGAAGAACATGGGTAAAAATATAATCATTCACAATATACCCCAACCTCAGGTTGTTTGTTAATGCTTGAATGAGAAGGATGTATGGACGTCGATTCTTCATAGATGAAGATGTCCCACGCCAGAATTAGTCCTAATGAAGAAGGTCAAAGTCGAGGTTGGCGTTCTTCATTGGTGGAGCGTTCTTCCTTAGGAGGTGAAGTTCTTCGCCGGGAGGTGAAGTTCTTTGTTGGTGTTATTCGTTGGAGAGATTTCTCCCACCAAGAGCTCTATATCCTTTACCAAAGAATGCTCTCAAAAGAAAAACCCACCAAAAAAAGTGTTTCCCCCAATTTCAATTGTTGACACAATTTCAAATTAGCTAAATTAATTAACTAAGTTGACACAATTTAATGTGGTGCATTGACATAATTAATGTGGAGGAAGCTCAAGAGGATCCTCCACATTAAAGATGGAGTTGATAGGGTTTCTCCTCCATTATGTGGGGATTTCAAGAATTTTATACCTCAGGTGGTCCCCACCACCATAATATCCACAAGGGAGGTTAGGCTCAGGTGGTCCCCTCCACCGAGCATTCAATTTAGAGAATAAAAATCTTATGGTACCAACCTATGAAATATCCACAAGAGGGTGGTTACAAAAAAATAAAATAAAAAGTGTGTTTATTTTATTTTATTATTTCCACGAAAAATCCAAAAATTATCTTTCACCCTCGACCAACTACCGTCAAGGTGAAAGTCTCCTTAAGCGAATACCGGCGATGCGAGGTCAATGGTGCCCTCAGATTTCAATTCCGAGAACCGATTCAAAAGTTATAAAAACTCGATCACACATTTACTGAACGTACCAAAAAAAAGTTCCAAAAATCATTCCTGGCACCCTGGGCCTCAGAATCATGTGCCGTCAATTTTCACGGATTGGAAAAAACTCCCATTAATGAAAAAAAATTTACTTGTATATTTTTGGTCTTTATAATAATTGTTTGTTTCATATATTTCTATTTGGAAATTTCAACACCATAAATTACTATTTTATATTTTGACACTTTATACTATTTTAGATTCCCAAACACATTGTACTTCAATATTATATATATTTATATATTTAATTGAAATATATATTTAAAAAATATAATAATTTTAGTCATTTACCCGATTGAGAATTTTATTGACACTAAATCTATTTTTGAAATATATTTCTTCATATATATATTAATGGAAAACAATTGATCGATCATAATAAATTACAAGTAGTATCACCAAGTATATGGAAAAACAGATATTTGAGTTTGTATAGATTAAAATGTTTAATGAATATAAATCAATATATTTATAATGGACCATACCATTTTCAAATATACAACATAAGAATGAAATATAATTTTAATAAATAATATAATAATAAAATATCATTAATATTCCATTTTTTATGAAAAGTGTAGTTTTTATAGTGTTTTAAAAGTATAAAATAGATTATTATTTTTATAATATATAATTTAGTTGTAAAAAAATATTTTTACTGTATTAATTTGAATGCTCTTGAAACAAATATTATTTCATAAAATTCAAATATATTTTTTTGATGATAGAAATAGATCCTTAAAATTGGTAATTGTGATAATAAATTTGATAAATGCTAGAAATTTAATTCATTCAATCAATCTATAATCTTTCTATAGGAGATTCATTATTCATAAAACAAATTTTAGTTTCTTTGAATTTAAATTTCAATAAGGTCATTATGGTACACATTGTAATCTATAATACACAGAATATAATTTATGGTATGCATAAATTAAAATTATATTATCATTTAAAAAGTTGGTATTTCTATTCAAAATTTGATATTGAGGACAGTATTTTATAGAATATCTAATTTCTATTGGA
The DNA here is from genome assembly GCA_963277665.1 of Viscum album. NCBI lineage: Eukaryota > Viridiplantae > Streptophyta > Magnoliopsida > Santalales > Viscaceae > Viscum > Viscum album. Next base: position 33,655,722 of record OY728157.1, on the reverse strand, counting down.
GTTCTATTCTTTTAAAAATATTCAATAGTGTTCCAGATGAAAGGTTGTTTATCGAGAATAGTGGTCTCTAGTTTTCACATTATTTTTCAGGTACTATCATCAAATTAAACAATAATTGACTTGAGTTATTAATTTATATGATAACACTATATCTATTATCACAAAAATTATAAATAATTAATATTTATTTAGATAGACTGAATCATGTAAAATAATATTGGATAATGAATTTATTAAATATGAGTTAATATTAATATCAAGTGTTAGAAATGATTTTTTGAGAAGTTTCTTAATGTTAATAAATCATCGTAAAATAGTTTATAATTTGTATTATAATATATTAATTAAAATATATAATTTTAGCTCACTGTTAAAAAAAATTACATTTTTTAAATATGGTGAACTATGGGAACATTGAGGTTAAGTCGTAGCTTCATATAATATAAAATTTATTTAATAATTAAATCGTTTGAATATAAAAAAATAGTAATTACAATATTTAAATTAATTGGTATGTTTTATGTATTAATATAAAACATGATAATAACTTCTGTTTCAAATAACACATCATGAAATGAATTGGATGGGCAAGTTGTAGGAGAATCATGTTGGATTTTTGGGGATCATCCATAATAAATATAGTATTTTTTCCACAAAATGATACCATGGTGTGAAAATAATAGTTACTACTATAAAACATTGATTTGAAAATAAATTTTTTTAATTAATATGAAATTGAGTGTATTTTTTCTTTGAAACATGAATATGAAATTACTTATCATAAAGAAAAATAATATAAATTATCTTGTTAAATTTTCACCACTCAGGTATTGGTTGATACCATTGAAATTTTCACATGTCATAATCTATTAAATTAAAATTTATAAAATTATGAATTTTTTTAAATAAAATTGACGTATTTATTAGAATGAAATTTTAAATGGATAATTTATCATATTTTATATTAAAATGCAGTGTTCTGAATACAGATTTTTAGGGATGTGAAATATTTGTTCCTTTTTTAGACCTTATACCAATGATGTTAATGTTATCTTAAGTTATGCATTAAAATACATTGACATAAGAGATGATATGTCAAGATAAATTTGAATAAAATGTCAAAGATTATAATATAGAAAACTATAATCTTGAAGAACCTGATAAAATTGGATATAAATATCCAAGTTAGATATTCCTAAAGAATAATTTTCTTAATTAAACAAATATCATAAATTTAAATATTAAATGAGGAAAAATTTCATTGTAATTTATTATTTGAGTGATCCAATTAAAAAGTAATTTTTACCAATTTCTATGCGAATTTTCATCATCTTTTCCATAGATCAAGAAATTATTTAGTATGCAATATATTCCCTCTTATAGATGTTATTTATACTTACTTATAATACTATAAACCAGTAATTTTAGCATCAATTTCAGTTATCAGGAAGTATTAGTGTAAGAAAATAGTTAAAACTAAAATAATATATAGTCATAAATATGTATTTGTAAATAAATTATATAAAAACCTTCTTATTATATTATCAATTAAGATGTTTTTCAGTATATTATTCATTGTTGATGGTAAAAATAGAAGCAAAAATTTGGGTTTTATGAATTTATCAATGGTTTTAGAATAGAAAAAAATGTAATTCTCCAATTTAATCACTTTAATAAATTATTATAATTGATTAACTATTTTATGAGAAATAAAAACTAACCCTATTGTAAGATACAAATCATTTCTAGGGAAATTTAGGGCATGTTTTTAGGTACATTTTGTTGTTATTAAGTACATGTGGGTTGAGGTATAACATGGGGTGTGTTTGGGTGTTGTTTTTTGGGAACATGGGAAGAGAGGGGGCTATGCATGGTCTATGCATGGTTTGGAAAAACCATGTGCAAGATAACTATACATATGGTGGAGGATGAAAAAGTTAGCACATATTTTTCATAATCGTGCACCGTCCGGTTGTGTGGGTAGTGGAATACCGCACAGATGGAATAGGATTTGGCCTAACTATATGCCTCTGCTTAGGAAACTGTGTGTGTGGAATTTAATGTTTGAAAAACTATTTTAAAACAACCTGAAACCCCCAATACTCCAATATGTATACCTTGGTTCAGGATTTAAAAATTCTAGGTGTTCCTAGAGCCTCCTGGAGGGATTCCAAGTTGATTTGAACACTATTCTTCGAGATCAAAATCAAAGATTGAAGATCTTCTCTCTTCTTAGTAAGTAGATTTCATCTCATTGTTTCTCTAGTCAATTCTTCTATCCTTCTTTGATCTTTTCATGGAAGGTCTACACCATTTACATGGATCTAAACCTATGAGTTGAGATCTAGTTCTAGGATTGTGGATCTAGATCCATATTTTCAAAATCTTGATGCCTTTGATCTAAATTTTGTTTTAGGAATTTAGATTCGAAGCATGATAAACGGTATGGTTCTAGTATAATTTTTTGGATTTCTTTTTGGGTAAAATTCATCAATAAACTGAGGTATGTGGTCTTAATTGAACTCCCATATTTGTGATTTTGGTTTGTGTATATGAGGTTATGATTTTATAGATTCTATTGATGATTGATTTCCTCAGTTAGAGTAATTAGGAATTCTTAATTAAGTTATAATTTCCATGGTGATTAATGGATAATTGAATGAGGGAACAAACAAAGGGGGATGACCAAATTGATATCTTGGATATTTTTTATGGGTTGAGATATTATAAGTGAGATATTGAATACGTTGTGTTAAAATAAATAATTGGGTGGAATTAATTATTAAATGATGTTTGGATATGTAAGATAATTAATTGTGAGAATTAATTATCTGCCATGATATTGACTAAAGATAATTATTTATGAGAAATAATTATGTGCCATGATGTTGATCATAGATAATTAATTTTGAGAATTAGTTATGACAAGTTGATATTTTTTATGTATCATTAATTATGAAAAATTAATTATGGAATAAGAATTGTGTTGATTGATTAATTAATTGATGAATTAATTAATCTGTATGTGCTTAGTTAATTTTTATGCTAATTAATGCCCTTTTAAATTTTTAACAAATCATTGTATTAGTAATTTAATGATGTTAAAAATTATAGTGAATTAATTATTCATGAAGGGGATGATATTTTTGTGGTTCTAGACATTTCGTTTTAGACCAATTATATGTTGGGACTTAGACATTGCATTTCTCCCCAATAGATATCAATGCATGAGATTATTGGGTTCTAGGCATGACAACCTACACCAAATGATATATAGAGTGATTGTCATGTAGACCTACACTTAATGAGATTTGGGGTGATAGGCATGTATACCTACTCTTAATGAGATTTGGGTTTCTAGGCATGACAACCTACACCTAATGTTTAATAATGATTAATGACGATTCTGATGGAAAATATGAATTGAAACTGGGCCTAATGTGATGGTTGTAGATTAAATGAAAATGTTATAACTATTTCAATTATGCATTTTTATTTATTCAAAAAGTTGTATGCACTATATTATTTCTGGACTCATTTTAGACACCATTGATGGTGGCCTACTGAGTTGTACTCTCACCCTATTTGGGATTCCTAACCAGTACCTGAGTAGATTTTGTTGTCGCATGAAAAGATAAGGGAAATTCCCTGGGATAGGTTGTTGTATGGGATTGGAGCATGGGAGAGGGAACCAGAAGTGGTTTGGGGCCCGCTGTGGAGTCATGGTGTCTTTACTTTTAGTTTCGTTTTATACACATGATACTTGTATTGTTAAAACATATTTTACCTTTTAGTTGAGCATTTTATTTTTTGGTTTTGACTATTATATATCATGGTATTTTTCTGGTCATTAATATACTTCTTTTCTTGGTTATTGTTGTTTTCTTCTGTTGGTGTTTTGATTCTAATAAAAGAGGGTATAGTCCCCCAAAACCAACATACCAGACCCTCACGGGTAGTTTGTACCCTCTGACATACAAGGAGGTGTGCTTAAGGGAATGTGTCCAACCATCTCAGGGAACCATTTAGTGGCACCCAGGATGAGACGTCACACCGATGTATCAAAGGAGTTATCTTTTATTTTATCTGCTTTTGTCATGCTATTTTGAGAAAGGTAGACAAGAGAATATGAGGATTCGAGGCTTGGTAATGAGATCGTGCATGGGAGTTGAAAACCCATGTACAAGGGAAAATCTTACTACTCAGGGTGGGTTTTTTGTGATTGCTATTTTTTGTTACTATTGGATATTATTTCACCTCTGGTGATGCACTTGTTGTGTGACGTGATATTTGTTTTGATAGTTATTTATTTTTGATTTATGGCCTAAATAGGCATGATACTTCAGCCTGCATGAATCCTTCTAGGCACTGAGGGTTTTTGTGACATGCATCATTCTAGGAACTCACAGAAAAATGAGTTATGGGTATGTTAATGAACTTAAAACTATTTTTCTTTGATGTGATATTGAAATAATGATACAAAATGAGAATAAATGGGTGTATAATGAGAACCTTGATTGATGAAATGAGTGTGATTAATAAATTAATTTTTGAATTAATTAATTTGAGATAATGTGATTAATTAATGGATCGATTAATTAATGAGAATGAATGTACCGTTATTAAAAAATACCTAGGATTTGGATGGTTAAGGGTAGTGATAAGGCCTCAGTGATGACCGTATGGTGAGAAAAAAGGGAAAAAGGACATGTTGAAACTTGCTGTGTTAGTTTCTCCTCTTATGTAAATGTTATAAGGTTGCACTATGAGACTTAAGATGTGTGTTTGTCTTGCAGATATATGCCTCCTTGACTCTTGTTGAGGGATAGACTGAGGGGTTTGTATCGTAATGCACATCCAAATAGGTAACATGAGGCACCATTTTTGAAAGCTGAGGAGGAAGGGGAATAGTTCTGAGAAAACATCGCTCATTTCATGCAGTTCATGGAGAGAGTCCCAGGGTGGGTTCAGAAAATAATGTCAGAGTTGAAAAGAAATTTTTAACTGAAGCACCCTTCTACATTTATTGGAGATGGTGGACCTATTGTAGATTAATTGTGTATTGATTCCATAGAGATGATACTTGGCCATTTGGAGACTCTGGTTGAGAGTTGGATACTTATATGCTATGGGGATCAGCAAAGCACTGGTGGGACATTCAGGAATGATTTGACAGACTGATTATATGTAATGGAAGGAAATTCTAGGGATGTTCTTGGATAACTTCTATCCATACATGCTGAGACAAGTTAAGGCTTCAGAGTTTATTCTTCTAACTCAAGGAAAATTGACAATAATGGATTACCTTAAAAGTTTCACATATTTATAGGGGTTTTCTCCATATTTGGGGGTAGATGAGGCTTCTTCGGAAAAATTATTTCAAGACATACATAGGTGTGAGATTAAGTCCCAAGTGAATACCTTTAGGCTTAAGAAATTCTCAGAAGTGGTTAATAAAGATCTCATTTTAGAGGGGAAGTTGAAGGAGGATTCTAGTACTGAATAAGTATCTTTCACTGGATGATTAGGGAGAATGCCTTCCCAGAGCAGGAAGCATGGTTACGAGAACCTTAGTCAGGACAGTGGAAATCAAGGTTGAAATTAAGGAGGGACAATTGCACCAGATCTTACTCATGTGCTTTATAAACTGTGCGGTTGGCAGGGACACTATTGTGCACATTTTCCTCAACCACCAGTGAATTTATTGTTTTTTGGTAAGATAGAGAACCTACCGAAGTTCTATGGGATACAGAGACAATATGGTGCTGAGGGAGAAGATTCTCAGAGTCAGAGTGTGGGAAGGGGGTATTCTACACCATATATTTATGTTAATTAGAGTTCTACTAGTAGAGGCAGTAGTAGTAGTGGACATGGTGCATCCATGTATGAGAACCTATATAAAAAATGTGGTGATACTCAGGGTAATCAGATGACACCACATAGAAGTGGGGAAGGACAGTTACATGCAGTGCAACCTACACTTATAGAGAGAGAGGATGGTCCGTCGACGGTGAGAGATTATTCTTGTTTCTTCTACTTTATCAACTTCCTTGTCTGATACTAGTGCCTATCATACTTATATATCTTCAAATCTTGTTAATGGATTGAACCTCAAGGTTCAGTCTATAAGAGGGGTACTGAATATCTTCAAACTGTTTATAATATGTCCCAATGAAATCAATTTATGAAAGAGATATTGACTAGAGATCAGATACTATCGTTTTATTTGGGATATCTATGTCCTTGATATAACATGATTTGACTTGATTATGGTTATAGACTGGTTAGTCACATACTGAACCCATATATATTGTAACCTTATGAGAGTCACCTTTTAATCTCTTAAGGGTGACTAGTTTTTTCAACATGGTGAATATGATATCCATGCATGCTGAGCTTTGAAAATTAATCAAAAACTAGAAAATCTGACAACCCAAGTTGATAGTCCTTTGTTTGATCTTTGGAGTGATAGGAAAGACATCCTTCCACTAGTAGTAGAAGCATTTCAAGATGTCTTTCTTGAAGACATTTCAAGGTTTCCACATGAGAGAGATGTGGAATTCACTATTGAGCTCATTCCAGGGGATAACCCAGTATCTATTCCACCTTATAGAATGGAATCAATTGAGCTTCAGGAGATCAAAACAGAGTTGGAGGAGTTAGAGGACAAAAGCATTATCCTTCCCAGTACGTTGCCTTGGGGATCAGCTATTTTTTTCCACGAAGGATGATTTGAGTTTATGATTTTATATAGATTAAAGGAAGTTGAATAAAATTACCACGAAGAACTGATATCCTCTTCTAAATATCGATGATATTTTTGACTTGCCGAATGGATCTTGTGTGCTCTCAATGATCGATATGAGATTAGGGTGTCATCAGGTGAGTTTTCGGGCTTCTGATATACCAATAACTACTTTCAAAAGTAGGTATGAATTTTATGAGTTAGTGGTAATTCAATTTGGATTGAAAAATTATCAATCAGTGTTCATGGACTTGATGAATATGATCTTTCACCCATACATAGATCAGTTTGTGGTGGTGTTTTTGGACAACATCTTGGTGTACTCTAAGACTCATGATGATCATGCCCAATATCTTGACATTATCCTTGGTACATTGAGAGAGCATCAGCTATAAGAAAATCTATCTAAATGTCAGTTTCAGATTGCGAGGGGTAAACTTGTTGGGGTAAATCAACTCAAAAGAAGGTATGGAAGTGGAACCAGAAACAGTGTAGGTAGTGGTTTTTTGGGAGCATCCCATGAATATTTTTGACATCCAAAGCTTTTTGGGATCACCTGGTTATTACAGGATGTTCATCTATGGATTTTCCTTATTAAAAGTCCCACATTTAAGTTTGACCAAGAAACAGAAAAGGTTTGATTGGATAGGATCATGTTATAATGATTTCTAGGAGTTTAAGAATTTTCTGACATCAACACCAATTTTGATCTTACTTTAGTCGGGTGGGGAGTAAACGGTGTATTGTAATGCTTCTGGGAATGGACATGGATCTGAGTTGATGCAAGTGGATTGATTCATTGCTTTTGGGTCTCAATAGCTGGGGCCACATGAATGGAATTACAATTTACAGGACCTCATGTTTGGAGTAGTGGTTTATGATCTTATGTGTTGACGACGCCATCATTTAGGTGAACATTTTACAGTTTCTATGGATCCCAAAAGCTTGAAGTGTATCTTTTCACAGTAAGACTTGAATATTTAGAAGTGAAGATGGGTAGAGTATAAGCAGTCCTTTGATTTTGAACTATCATATACACTTCGGAAAGGGAATAGTGTTCCCGATTCCTTGAGCAGAAAAACAAAGACTCTGCTGGTACATGTGTTGAGTGTAGAGTGGAATATGATGACCTTGCTAGAGGAAAAACATGTGGTAGTTCAGGAGAGTCAAGAGAGGATGATCCTAGTTTCTCTAGCAGTGGTGTCTAGGCTCTTGAGATGGATTAGGGAAATGCATTACAAGGATCTAGTGTTTTTATCCTCTAGCGAAAGCTTTGATGGTGAGAATACACCTTCAAACTAGATAATAGATGAGGATGAGACTATCTATGTGAAAAATCAGGTTGTTGTACCAAAGAGTATGCGAGAGGAACTCATACATTAATTTCATGCTTCAAGTTGAGAGATATATCCTAGGGTGAAAAAATTTACTAGGACCTACGATGAAAGTTTTGGTGTCTAGACATGAAAAATAAGATAAAAGGGTTTGTAATAACATGTTTCACAAGTTTGTAGGTGAATGCAGAGCATCAACGACCTGGAAGCCGATTGAATCCAATAACAATTACAGAATTGAAGTGGGATGACGCGAGTCTGTATTTTTAGGTAGGACATCCAATGACTCTTAGGAAGAATGATTCTATTGGGGACTTTGTGGATCTACTAATGAAGGTATCACATTTCCTTCCTATTAGAGAAACCATAACAGTATAATAGTTGGGAGAAGTGAATGTGTGAGAGATAGATTGTTTGCATGGGGTGCCACATAATATAGTTTCATATCGTGATTCACACTTTACGTCACACTTATGAAAGGGATTACAGAAGGCACTTGGTACAAATGTTTTGTTATATATAGACTTCCACCCATAGACAGATGATAAGTTGAAGCATTTCCTACCAATGTTAGAGGATATGCTGCGGGCATGTGTGCTAGACTTTGGTGGTTCTTAGGGGAAGTAAATGGATTTAGTAGAGTTTTTATACAACAATAGTCTTTATGAAAATATATATGTGGAATCATATGAGGAACTTCATCATAGAAATTATAGATCACGACTATGTTGTCTAAAGGATTGTTAGTTAGATCTATTGGGAGCGAGTCTTGTTCAGGAGACATCAGAGCTTGTGTGATGGATTAAGAAATGTATGACTACAACTCAGAGTAAGAATAAGTAGTATTCCTATAGATGGGTATGGACCCTAGATTTTATAGAGGGTGAGAATATATTCCTTTGGTTTTATCCTAGATTGGGTCACCATAGGATACAAAGATAGGGCATGTTATCACCATGGATTGTAAGACCGTTTGAGGCGATGGAGAGAATCGGGCTAGTGGCGTACCGATTAGCACTTCCTCAGAAATTTAGCACTATGCATGATGTTTTCCATGTGTCAAAACTACAGAAGTATCACCATGACTCTTATCACATGACTAATGTGTAAGGGGTTGGTCATGAAATAGATGCATTCTTCAAGGAGCATATGATACGTGTGCTAGTTCGCAGTGAGAATGTGTTACGGGGAAAGATCATGCCATTAGTTCATGTGTTATTAAAACATGGAAGAGTTCAAGAGAAAAATTTGGAATGGGAAGAAGACATTAGGGATCAATGACCCAATATTTGTGATTTGGAATCTTATAGATGTTCGGGAGTAGATCTTGAGGACGATCTTTTATTAGGATGGATGATTGTAAGATACTGACGTTTTCTAGAGAAATCACAAGCATTTTTTAGGTAAGTTTTGTTTTTATTAAGTACCTTTGGGTTGGAGTATGACCCAGGGTGTGTTTTGGTGATGTTTTTAAGGAAAATGGGAAGGTAGGGCGATGTGCCCGATTTGGAAAAACTGTTCGTAAGCTAACCATGCAGATAGTGGAGGTCAACACAGTTGGCATCTGATTTTCCTAACCGTGCACCATCAAGTCGTGTGGAAATTAGTAGACCATACTGTTTGGCCTAACCATGCACCTCGGCACAAAAAATCGTGCGTGCAGAATTTAATATAAAAAAATCAATTTTATAACCACCTAAACCATCCAAGACTCCCATATTTTGACCTTGGCTCGAGGTTAACAAATTCTTGGTGTTCTCAAAGCCTTTTAAAGGGATTCCATGGCTATTAAAACATCATTCTTCGAGATCAAAATACCAGATTGAAGATCCACTATGTTCCTAGTAAGTGGATTTCATCCCATTGCTTCTCCCATTCATTTATATATCTTTACTTGATCTTTTCATTGAATATCTCCACCATTTACATGGATCTAAACCTATGATTATAGATCTAGATCTATAATTTCGGATCTAGATCTATATTTTCAAGATCTTGATGCCTTTGATCTTAATTTTGGTTTAGGGATTTAGATCCAAAGCTTGATCGATTTCATTATGTCACTCGGATTTTGGGGATTTCCATTGGGCAAACGTCCATCAATAAAATGAGGTAGGTGGTATCCATCTAACTCCCGTATTCATTATTTTTTATATGTGTATGTGAGTTTGTTATTTTATAGATTCTCCATATAATTGATTTCTTAAATTGGAGAATTTAGGAATGTGGATTTGACTTGTGATTTCTATGGTGATTAATGGATAATTGAATCACGAACCAAATGAAGGGGGGTTTTCAAAATTGACATTTTGGAGATTTGTTATGGGTTGAGATATTGTGATTGAGATGTTGAATTTTTTGTGTTTAGATAATTAATTGGAGGGAATTAATTATGAAATGATGTTTGACTATGTAAGATAATTAATTGTGAGAATTAGTTATGTTCCATGATGTTGAACAAAGATAATTAATTGTGACAATTAATTATGTTCCATAATGTTGATCAAATATAATAAATTTTTTGAATTAATTATGACATGTTGAGATTTGATATGGATAACTAACTGTGAATAATTAATTATGGAATGATAATTGTGTTGATTGATTAATTTAATGATGAATTGATTAATGTGTTATATGATTAGTTAATTGTTGAGTTAACTAATGGAATTTGAAATGTTTAACAAATCATTGGATCATTTTTTGAATTATGCATCCAATTATTTTAAATTAATTAATGATTAAATAGATGAGATTTTTTTGGTGCTTGACATGGAGCTCTAAAGTAATTAGAAGTTTTGACATGGACATAGAGTTCCTACCCAATAGTTTTCAAATCTTGATATTATTAGGTGCTAGTATTGATGACCTCCACCAAATGATATATAGAGGTATAGGCATGGAGACCAACACTTAATGAGATTGGGGGTTATAGGCATGAAGACCTACACTTAATGTGATTTGGTGTGTTAGACATGATGACATACACCAAATTATTAATAATAATGTATAATGATTCAGATGGAAAAAATGAATATAAATTGGGCCTAATGTGATGGTTGAAGATTAAATGACAATGTGATTACTGTTTTAATTATGAATTGTATTTACCGATTCATAAAACTACATGCCCTATCTTTTGACTAGACTCAATTTAGACATTGTTGGTGGTGGCCTACTGAATTGTACTCACACCCTATTTAGGCTACCTGATTGGCACCTAAGAATAACTTTTTGTTGTAGGAAAGGATAAGGGAAAGGCCCTGGGATAGGTTTCTGTTTGGGATTAGAGAATGGGAGAGGGAACTAGCTGTGGGTTAGGACCTACTGTGGAGTCGTTGTGTCTTTACATCTAGTTTCATTGTAGACACTTTCCAATTTCATTGTCATTGCATGTTTTACTTTTTAGTTGATTACTGTATTTTAATGTTTTGAATAATATACTCCGTGGTATAGTTCTGTTCAGTTATATGCTTTCGATCTTGGTTATTTTTGTTTGCTTCTATTAGTGTCTTGATTTTGATAAAAGAGGGTATAGTCTCACCAAGGCTGAATTACGAGACCCTTGTTTCTAGATAGTACCCTCTGTTGTATGGGATGGTGCGCTTGAGGGCATGTAGACAACCGGATGAGGCCACCATTTAGTGGAACCTTGGTTGTTATATCAAATTTTTATTATAGAAAATTAAAATTTTAAATAGTGAAAGACATGTCTACAAATCATACTTAATAACATGTATTTTTCAGTATATATTATTTTTATTCTTGAATAAAATATAAGAAACATAACATACATTTTTAATGGTAATGGGTCATTTAATCATAAATTTTTATGAAAATGTACATCACATTCATATGATGAGAACATAAATATTCTATGTCTATTTATATTTAGTAGAAATATTCCATAATTTCGTATAAGAATGATCCATTAGAATTAAAAAATTATTATATATTGAAAATATAAAGAAAGAATATTTAAAATATAAAAATTTAGAAAATAAAATTAACTGAAAAAATATTATATGAATTGAAAATAAAGATGCATCAATTAATTTGATAATTTATTTTCATTAACTAATGAATGTTTTGAGAAATTTATTTTTAAATAATTTTAAATTTTTACCTAAATGGATTTTTATCATTCTTATGTATTTATTATATCAAAAATAGATTGTTTTTAACTATAGAGGATGAAACATATAGTTGACCATAAAAAACGTTGTTGTATATGAAAATAGAATGTATAAATTAGCCCTTTATTGTTATAATAATATTTTATATTACATAGATAATGGGAAATTTATCCAATAAAGATTTAATAGAAACATGAAATATGAATAAATCATATTAATCATGTATATAAATGTATTATTTCCTAAATATTTCCACAAAAAAAGTTTCATTTGATTACATGACTTCCCAAATGAAAGACAACTAAATGGTTCCCACTATAAATTCCAAATTATTAATCAACATTACTTAGTAACACAAAATCTTACCCCACTTTTATGATTAATTTATGATATTAAGGTCTAGATATGTTAATTCCATTTCAAATCTATGATTTTTGTATGTTTTCTATATGCCAATATCCAAAATTTCAAGAAAAGCCTAAATCAAAACCGATATTAAATTTATCATCACCAGATTTAATAATTACTATGTAGAAATTTAGTTCTTTCACAACATCATTTGTTAATGTAAACATAACCCATTCACCATTGTATTATAGACAATTATAGTTTATAGTGACCCAAACTATTCATAAATAGGATATAAATATAAATTAATGAATATTTAATACATAAAAAACTAATCCATACTAGAATCATACAGGTCTATGAAATTATAAATGTGTAAACAAAATAAACCTGTCCATAAGAGTTTTAAATAATCTCTAAATAATTTTTTCAAATTATCACCCTTCTTCAACACATCATACATACAACCTTTCTTCATACCATAGGGAATGAAAACCAAAGAAAGGGGAATCTCCATTTCTATATAAGTGTAATTTTTGGAGATAATGATGATCATATTTTCATAACATGAGAATTACGGTTCGAAAACATGAGCATAATATTTCCAAATCATAACCTATATATCAAAAAACCTAACATTGATTCATGGAAATAATTGGCAGTCAATAAGAAATTAATTTTAATTGAACCAATGAACATAAGTAATGATACCCTACCATTAGAATAATGCATGGATTTATGTCATACACATAAGAATATAAAATAATTTCATTAGTATTCAAGGATCATTGACAAGGTTATCATAATGTAATGAGTTTACTCCCCAGACCATCAAAGTAGTGAATTTTCATACTCAAGAATAACATAATGGAAAATATCACTTATTGAACTTGATCAACTCTCTATTATTGTCACATATAACACATGAGATAACAATATTTACCCAATCCATTAAAGGGAGATATAGGTCACACCAACTGTATAAATAAAATAATAAATATACGTGTCTCACAATAATAAAAAATTATTCACATTATACACCATTAAAATAAATGGGTTTCATCAACATTTCATCAGGTAATTATCTATGGAAATGAATAAAGTTTTATTAAAATTTTATATTTTTATCATAGGATAACCATGGAAAAGAAAAAAGTTTCACAATAATTGAATATTTTCATAATATCATAACCCATAGATATGGATTGTGTTTCCAAACAATCATGTAGTCATATATTTAAACCATATAGACAAATATTTATAATGGTATTATTGGATCATATACCTATTAAATCATAATAAACTTTAAAGGATGTTATCTAGTTGGGAAAATTATTTGGGAAATTCACTTGGAACATTTGATCTTGAAAATGACCCTTACACATTGAAAACCCATATTTTAAATCTATAAATATCCAAAATATTGATGAATTTTTTATTAAAGTAGACTTTAAATCATATAATGGAAGCTCTAAATCATTGAGTGGTCATGGTGATAATAAATACAGTTCATGTCATGCAAAAGAAAAATGACGATTCATTTTACATTTTTAGAAAAAAGTAAAAATATATTTGTATATAAAATGACAAGAAGTTCCTTTTAAAACTAATTTTAAAAATCTAAAACATGGGTAAAAAATTCATTAAACAATCACTGTATAAAAGTGAAATAATTATATAAATCATTATTAGAAAACCTAGACATGGAAGAAAAATGTTTTTTTAACCAAATAAAGAAATCAATTCAACATTACATAAAACAATTCATTCTATATATTCAGTACATAATGATATGAAAAAGAAAGGAAAATAACATTAATCTAGAAATATCCTTTTCTGAATAAAATTAATGATTTTCTGAGATATAGATCCTAATATTTTATCACTGAATGTATAATAAAAAAATCTCGATAACCCATTAGTATAATTTGAATCAAAAACCCCATGAATGAAATAATCTTAGAAAAATATGTATATCCTATAAATTAAATTATGATAATCATAAAATCCATTCATCTATAGTAAATACCCTACACAAAATAATCATGTGGTGTATATTGAATGTGTCCCACATGAATTAATGTGAGACAAAAATCCCATACCTCAAATAGAAAATTTCTGTGTACATGTTCAAACCTCCATTATAAAAAATATATGATAATTATACATATATTATATAACTAAAAAAATAGTATATATTACCACATTTTATTTATTTATACCCTTTTATCACCCATCCATTATTAGTTATTTATCAAATCAGTTTTAGTTAATAACAACTTTTTATTTTATGTACGTTTTGGTTCAGGAGTTTTGGCCTTTTTTTATAATGATTTAATAATATAAATAATATAAATAATTATATAAATATCTCATATATTAACTATATACATTTTTATATCAATCCCTAAATGTTAAATATAGGAAAATTAATTAAAACATTCATTGAGACGGTAGGTTGTATATACTCATGATGGTTTTTTCTATTTTCCTGATGAATGGGGAAAAATTATTGTAAGTATAAACTCACAGTTATGGATTAATTTTTATATAATATATATCATATATATTCAAAAAATAAATCTTTATTACCATCAATTTCAAAATAAAATGAATAACGCATCACATCGCTTTGTGGAGGTAGTAGTCCCAATATATGCATGAGCAATTATATCTTTTTTAGAAGGATTTGAAGGTGATAATTTTGATGTGATATTATAATTAAAAGTGAATAAATATTTTATAAATATTATATATAAATACTAAATTAATAATTATCTCATTTTGACATAAGTAGTGATGGGAAACAAATTAAATCAGTTCATTTGGTGGTAGTTGATAATGCATTAGATATACAATTTCGTTTCCCATTTGATAGAAGATAATAAAGATTTCAGTTATAAATATAAAATAATAAAATATTATTATATTGTATATAATTAATTTATTATATTTAAATTTTTAAGAATACATGAAATATGTGGAAGAATAAATAAAATAAAAATAACTGGTTAATAACACTACATCTTCTAGGGACACCCTCATTCGGTTAACGCCAAAAAAACTTCCATACCAAATTTCATAAAAAAAATAAGTCCTCCAATATGTGGATAGGGAAGTAATTAATGGATTTTGGAAAATAAATTTTGAATTAAAAACCTTTGGAAGTGTGAAGATGAGTGGATATTGGGTGCACTTCTTTATGTGGGGAGATGATGCACTTTTAATTTTAAAAAAGAAAACATTTTACCAAATTTTTAATCATTTAGAAAGGTTCAGAATGGATAGTTATTTAAAATTATATTATATTTGGTCAAAATATTACCATAAAATAGTAATTGGAATTTTTTTTCTCTCATTTTAATGCTTATATTTTTAGTTTCACAACGAGTAAATCAATTACAACCTTAACCACTATAATTAATTATTACTATTTTTACTATTAACTATAACCAAATATTAAGTTGAAATTATTATATAATAATAATTTATCATAAAATTTGGAATCCATTTTCCAAATCTCAATTCATATAATGATTAGAAATTAATATAAATTTAAACAGTCATACACGAAAACATTTAGTTTTAAAAAGTTAAAATTATCATTTGTATTAAATGTTTTAACATTAAATGTTAGTATTAAATTAATTATATTGACCTAAATTGGATTAGATATTATATAATTAATGTGTTTTTACATTTATTCAACTATGAAACAAAATATGACGTTTTAAATTATTGAAACGAACTGATTTTTTTCATAATAACTATTATTTATCATTATTCACTAAACAATTCATATTGATAGAAAAATTTCAAAAAATCAAAGTAAGTTAATTTTTACATGATGATTAAAAACATGATGTTAATTTTATCAAATAAATTTTTTAAAAATATAATAAATTAATTTTTATACTTTTTCAAAAAAATCTATAATAATAATTTTTTAGAAAAATATATTTTCAAAGCATATAAACACTACACAAAATATTATATACTTACATTTTAATATATTTTATTTATATAATTAATTTATAAAAAAATTAAAATTTTATTCATTCAAACATGTTTAATATCTAGGTTATAATGGTCATTTTTAAATAATATCTATATATTGAGGTTTGTAAAAACTAATAGTTTCATGTTATACAATCTATCAATAAAATAAAATAAAATTTATTTTTTTAACAAATTCTGATATTTTTACATTTTAC
The DNA here is from genome assembly GCA_963277665.1 of Viscum album. NCBI lineage: Eukaryota > Viridiplantae > Streptophyta > Magnoliopsida > Santalales > Viscaceae > Viscum > Viscum album. Next base: position 33,638,945 of record OY728157.1, on the reverse strand, counting down.
CACACTAAAAAATAATTTTTACCATAATATAAAACCACTGTAATATAATAAACTGAGAAAATCTCTTACTCATTTAATCCTAAGTTTTCCACGTAGCTTCCAACTATTATTTTTTTTCATAAATCCATGACCATGTTAATGGTATTATTTCATAGAACATTCTCTCTTTCATCTAAAATATCATTGTTTTTCAAGAAACATATTTATCCAATGTTATATACTTTTTTTAATGAGCTAACATAACAAGGTATGACCTGTGACTACCCCATGCCCACCTGTAATAGGCTAGGGGTTGGCGACTAGTGCTGAGTAGTCATATCCCACACATGTGAGGCAATAACCTAAATTACCTTTACACACATAGACACATCTCCAAGCTTATAACATGATGAAATGTAAAAAAACTAACCAAATGCATACATACATATAAGATCCCACAATAGAGTATGAAAATAAAGTACTGAAAAGAGAAAAAGGGGCCTAATACAAGACCGACCAAAAACTATAAATAGTCCAACCTACTCCAAGGGTGAGGACTAGGTGAAATACAAGATCTCGATAACCACCTTAGTCTATCAAGATACAACTATGCTCAACCCACTCCCTTTCCTACTAGGATACCATCAAATGGACCGTTATCTATATAAGACATGACATGTGCAGTAAATGTCTATATAGGGGTATGTATAACAATACTCTATAAGTCACCATGAAAAAACTAACCATGAATCACCACGCATCATCAGCTCAATAATAGATATATCAATAAATGTATATAAGAAACACAAAGATATACTCATGAAATACACCACATAACCAGGAGGTCATAAAAAACTACCAACCATATGATTATGCTCAAAGAAATACTCATTCATGGTGAGCCCACTCCATGAGCCATACTATCATAAAAAACAATCAATAAGGGCCTCTCTCATAGGTCTATAAATAATTGAAACATAGATAGGGCCACAATCATAACTTCTAGAGAACATTATAAACCCAATTTTGATAATACCACTATATAGGGGATCATATGCTAATGATTCTACAAACCATACTGATACAGACTTCTAGATGGATGATCAATTCCCTTATATGGGAGCTTATGCTGATTCTAAAAACCTCACCTAAGAAATAAAGTTTATAGAAGATCACACTCTAGTATCAATGAGGGATTCCACAAATCTATATAAGACTTGACCTCTAAAGGGTATCATGATCCTATGATATGGATGTAATTCTACACTCTACCCTCATAGGAAATGACCAAAAAACTGACTCAACCTATACTTGTCCAAACTATGAAAACAAAGAACTATTAGATTTCTTGAATTGATTACATGGAGTTTAATAGGGTGTACACGGTGTGTCTAGCTATCCCTTTGCCTACATGTGTGGAAAATCCTCAAACGACATGATGTCTCTATATAAATGACATGTAGAAGGAATACATGATGTGTAGAGATAGATAGTTTCCTTTATGTATATCCTGTCCATGTCCATGTAATAAGGCTATGTCCATGTACTGACCTGTGTGGTCCTTGTCATGTCATTGTACAAGTACATGATGTTCCATCGGGAAATGTAATTGTTCCTATGTCCATGTATATAATTATGTACATGATAACTCTCACTGAAGGGGGTCACACATAGTGTGACAAGGTTCATAGTTTATGTGGTCCTTAACTCTATCAAAAACCCAAGCACCGCAACCATTTAGCCCACACGGTGGGTGGATATGGATAACACATCTTGTAACATAGATTTGTATATAAATACATATCCATATAATAAAATACCAACTATTACTATTTCCTTCAATAAGATGTTCATTTTTCAAAAAAATATTATATAAATCCATGGTGATTCATTCCATTACCAAATAATAGGTTTCAGGCCTTCGATCATCTTAGATAACTAGGTTTCTCATCATTCATCACTACGTTCAAACGAACAAAAAACTCAAGTTTCTAATACATCTGATTAGTTACCTCTACCACTATCTCACATCCATTTTTTCGTTCCAGTCCCATATATATTAAATTTGATCATTTCATGAAGAAATGAGTACACAATGATCGATTGATATGGATATGAAAAACTGCAGGCGAAACAAAGAACGTCTTTTGTGAATAAATAGATGCAGGAAAAATGTACTATAAATATCAAGAGGAACAAACATTAATTGATGTTCATGTCAAAATTGATCCATTTCCATTGATAATAACAACAAACTAATTAGTAATTAAAAAATAAATCTCCAAAATCTGATTAATCTATCCTATATAGAAAAATGCATGATTCGCGAATCAATCCATTAGTCAATTGATTCATATTCATAATCGGAATCTATAATGGGGAATAAATCCAATCAAAAAAGTCTCCTAATTAGAGTATGCATCGATCACGGATGGATATTGGTTGTGTTGAGGTTATTTATAGGATCCTACAACTCCTTCAGTGAAATGAACCACGATCTGATCCTAATGTGTCATTGTTTAGATAGAAATATATCATACAATAGATCATAGGTATCCAGGGTTTAACGGACAACCATCATAAAAAATCCATATCCATACTATAATAGTATAAAAAATTATCTTCATTGAAATAACTAAATAAGTTAATTATATTGAATTTTTTCTACAATTAAAAGTTGTGATAAATGTTTTACCAACGGCCAGCACTAACAATGTTTATGTCATGCCTCAGGTAAAACCCGAATTCTAAAATCATTAATGCCCTTAGATTTCTGATTCGAACCCTAGATTTGGAGTTCTTTAATTTTTTTAGGGAACTATGAGCATGTTCTATTTAATATATTAAATATATTTTAAATGTTTATTCTACGAACATCAGGCCTCATAATTTCATGTTGTCTCTGTGATTAGTCTTGATAAAAATCCATATAACATCAAAAAATAATTCACATAAATTATGAGGGAATAAATTCTCTTCACTTTTGGGAATTTATTCCTAAAAATATAAGGAACTTCTAAAAAAATAATGTTACTGCACTCTAATCATTGTATCTTGCTCAAATGTTATGTCTTGAAGATTCTTGTGCTACCATCAAATACACACAAGGTGAATAGAATTCTCATGAAGGATCCCCTCCTTATGATCCTTGTTCTCCACTGGGCATCCTTGATATCCATATCACCCCAATCGATAATTCTTGATGGGTCATGCAAGTATCTTCTTAGAAGAAACATGTGAAAGACATTTTGTACCTTTTCTCACTATAAATGTATAGCTAAGAGATATGCTACATCACCAACTATACACTATATTTTAAAGGAACCAATGAATCTTGAAGATAACTTTATTTCAAAGAAAAAAATCTTCCATCTACATCGAGGTAAACCCCTTGTAAAAACATGATCTACTTCCTAGAACATCATAGGTATTCATCATCGTTTTGCATTAAACTTGTGATGGATCTGTGTAGTCTTCATCCACACATAGATGATCTTCCCATTATCTACTATTGCTTTCACAAACTTCAGCCCCATGATTGTGGAATCTCCTGTATCAGTAATACAATGTGTTGACCTATAGGGTCACCCATTCAAATCATCATATGGTGTATTACCAATGGTAGAATGAAAACTTTAGGTTTAAAAAAAACTTCACCAAGGGTAGTTCATCCTCCCAACATTCAACAATTTCCAACATCCAAGTACACATCATGTCCTCTATGACCTGAATGGTATGATCCATCTGGTTGTTAGTATGGGGATGAAACATCATTGTCAAGTGAAATTATATCCTAAAGGCTTACTGTAATCCTCTCTATAACCGAGATTTGAAGAGGGAATCACGCTTCATTATGATTGCTGAAAGAACTCATTGGAGTCAGACTATCACCTGCACATGGAGGTATCACATGATTTATACTAAACACAACTCTCGATTAGATTCTAAGGGGGAAGACTTAGTGAGTCAGTATACAATCCCCTAGATGGGATCATGTTCCCTAGACATACATAGTAATGTTATTTATAAGATCATGGATATCCCATCCCACTTCTACTTTGACACCTCAATGTATTGAGCTAAACACGTAGGAACTTAGTGATCATACTTTAGTTACTAACAAGTATGGAATCAAGAGATGAACTCTGTCACACCATTCTTCATAACTGGCCACTAAAACTGAGTTTTAGGGTCCTGGTACATATTTTCCGCACTTGGATGTACAACCAAAGGGGGCATATGAAATTCCAAAAAAACGTCCCCCTACAACGTTGATGGTACCATCATCCTCCCTCCGAAAATGATATCATGATCCCCACATTTAGAATATATATCAGAAGAATGTCTTGTAGATATCTAAGTATGCAAGGTCTCATTGTTGGTATCTATATGCATATAATCCCTGAAATTATGTTAATGTAGTGGGGTAAAACCCACAACTAATGATATGAAGCACCATATCTATCCATAAAGGACAATTTTAATGAGGAAAGATATTGTAATTCCTCATTTAGAAACTGAGGAAAAGACCACTTGATGAATGAATCTACCACCAAATTTCCATTCCAAGGAGTATAGAAGATCTAAGAGTAATTTTCCTGGAGGAACTCTACCCATCACCTATGTCTCATGTTAAGATCTTTCTATAAGAAAATATACTTGGGACGCTTGGGTTCTAAGTAAATGAGAAACCCCATTCCCATCATGTGGTATTTCCACATCTATAAAGTGATGATGACTGCTACATTATCAAGATTGTGGGTCATGTAGTTCTACTCATGTGGTCTCATATAGAGTGATCCATAGTCAATAAATGACTATCTATGCATCATAAAAAATACCATATTTGACTCCTAATACATTTTAGAACACTATGTAACTGATATCCTCCTATATAAATCTCAATATTAAATCACTTTTCAACCTATGTCTTAGATACTGAAATCACTATTGTCACCTTTCTATCCATATCAATGTATTCTAATTTTGATTCAAATCCATCAAGTTAGTCATGAATCTAGAGAGTTTTGGTGGACTCCTTTAATAGTTTCATTCCAACCCGTGAAAACGAATACCTCAGTTACACTCATATATGGCTCTTAAGGAAAGACTACCTAAACCATAACTAGATCTACTACTACTCTATCCTCTAAGATGATGTTTCCTAGAAAGTGGACCTCTCAAATCCAATATTATCAATTCAATAGATTCTAGTAAATATTTTTCTCTTAGAGTGTGATCCGGACCATCCTAAAGTGTCTTGCATTTTCTACCACAGACGTCGAATACACTAAGAAATAATCAATGAAGACCACCATGAACTAGTCTAAGAAAGGCGAAAATATCAAATTCATGAGACCCTTGAACACTAATTGATATTTCATCATGAAAAACAGCATCTCCAGGTGCTCATTGTCATTTCAACAATATTTGAATGTCATCTTCTGTATATCATCGTATTATACTCAAAGTTGGTTATAGCTTGATCTGAGGTCAATATTGGAGAACAATATCACCCTATTAACTGATAAAAGAGGTATTCAGTCATTTATAGTGGATACTTTTTCCGCTTCTTCACCATATTCAAGCACCAAAAATCATTAGATAACCTCAATATCCTATCCTCCTTGGAAAACAACACTGGGGATGCACAAGGGGAAACACTGGGTCAATAAAAAACATTCTCTTTCATGTCCTAATATTGCATTATTATATCTCAAATATTTATAAGAGACTTCCAATATGCTGGTTCATAGATCAGTTTCATTCTAAGATTTAATTCAATGAAAAATTTTGTCTCCTAATGGGGATATAAACATGATATGTCCTTATGATAGACATCCTTCTACTCTTCCACCACTATTGGAAAATGATACCCCAAATCACCCACTTCTCCAAGAGTCAAGATAAACAACTGATGAGTAATAATCTACACTCTACTAAAACTGATCTCATCATACTATACAATGGTTACTTTTTTACCCAAAAAGGAAAACCTCATTCCATTACTATGAACACACTGCATTCTCCACCTGAAACAGTTAATATGCGTATGAATTGTCGATAACAATTACATAAATAAGAAAAAAAAATCAGCCTGATTGATTCCCCAATGAGATCACATAAAAAAATTTCACCACCATGTTTCATATCACACTGTTAGCACATATGGAATCCCACCATTTTATTATATATCATTTCCATACATTTTACAAAACAGACCATCTTTTAACGTTTAGTGTCTTTAAATAATAGTACTTAATACATAAATAAATAAAAAAGTTTTCTAAAAAATTTGAAATTATTTTTAATTGGTTCATCTAGTGTAATTTTATTTTATCTCATAACCTACGAACAAACATCATAGGAAAGGTTGAGAATAAGGCTCGGTAAGGGAATGAAAGGGAAAAAATTTACAAGTGATCATGAGAATTGTCGTTAAGAACATAAAGAACATCATAAAGGAATAGAAAAAATAGATTCATATAATAGTAAAAATAACATTCACAATAACATGGAATTGTTAATACAACATTTAATTGTGTCATTAATAAGCATATCACCAAGGTTTATGAATGATGTTTTATTAAAGTTTCAATTTTTATTCACGAAGGTATTGTAAAACATGTCATCTCTAGAGATTAAATTATGAACCAAATACATTGGAGAGATATCATTAAAAACCCTTAATATTAATTAATTAAAGTGATACACATATATAATAATAATAAAATTCATAAATAACCTATGGATAATTAAATAAATGGGTTTCATATCAAAAACAAGAAGTTTAAAAAAATGTTTGAAGAAAAGATCCTTCTGTAATTATCAACCCAAAAAAAGAAAGGTGGGTTTCATGTATGTTAATAAAAGAATAAAATAGATCATTTTGAAATATATGTGAAAAAACCAAGAAAAGAATGTGTTTTGGGTATTCAAAAAAGAAAATAAGATAATTTATTTAGAAAAATAGAGAAATTTTGAGGAGAAAGTTTGGCAGCATAAGGGTGAGAAACATGGTTTTAGAAAACAGTAAAAGGGAAGGTTAAAAGAATATAAAATACATAAAATAAAAATAATATAATAAATAAGTAGAATAAAATCTATATATTAACATATTATGGAAATTCGGAAGAAATCCCATATAAAATGGGAACTTGAACGTTAAAAAGAAGTTGAGATTTCCCTAACCTTGTAGTGTAACTCCTAAAACTCAATGACTGAGAAGTTGGGTGATTGAGGAAACCTCAAGAGGACTCATTCAGAGGTAAAAATATTATATACTCATATAGGATGAAATGGGAATTATTGATAATTGAGAAATGGGTTGGTATTTATAGAAAAACACAAGAATTTGTTTATTAATTTCCTTGGTCACCAAGGTAGTGGTAAATTCAAAACCATGATCATTACCATTTTATTTTCCCATGGTATTGGAAACTTGGGACAAAAATTAAGTTATTATAATTCATATGATACTACCATCACTTTATATTACATAATAAATAATTTTTATGTCCTTAAACATACTGAAAACCCAAACTGTATTTTTTCTATTCACCCAAAACTAATGTATTTTAGAATTTTTTTTAAAAATTCACCCATAACTAATCTAGATGTGATGATTTATAAATTAATATTTATTTTTTAATAATTAATATTTAAATATCATAATTTTATCTTTTATAAATAAAAACCCTTTGTTATTAATAATAATAGTTGAAAGAAAATGCATAGTTAAATTTTTGACACTAAAAAAAATATTCTATAATATATATTTAAAAAAATGTGTGTTTAGAAAACCATTTAATTAAAGTAATAATTATTCAAAATAACCTAATTTATTATAATAGTTATATAATTTCATAAGGTAATGATTTCTATATAGAGAATCAATATATCAAATTCATCATAATTTTTTATAGAAGAACTATTATCTAAACAGAATTAACAGAATACAAATTTTATTTAAACAAAGGGATTAGACATTAACTAAATAAGGCCTTAATAGATAACTCCTTATAAAAATTACATTCAACCTATGGTTAAAGTGTGTGATGATGATATATTCTTCGAGTGGCTCAGATAACATCACTGAAGGGGTAATTTCCACTATAATTTACTTATCCCACAGGAGATTTCAATATAGATTAACATGTTGAAGATCATATTTGGATTGGTTAATAGAGAATCCCAGTGATGCTAACTACCTCCTAAGATATGAAAAATGGGATTTGTATGACTTCAATCTACTAGATTAGGCCATAAAATCTTTTTTCTGTATTAATTTTTCTTTCAAATTTATACTTATAACCAATAATTATAATAGTAAACATATTAATACGAGTTTATTTTATAGTGGTCATAATTGAACAATAGTCATATAATGATCAGAACATGATGATCACATTTCAAAATATACTCACATAATTATTATATAGATACAATTTCATTGTGTATAAAATAATGAAACACACATTTTTCAAGAAATATTTAACATTCAAAATGTCTAATTAATTATAGAACATGATCGCAATTTCGGATTCACTACCTGTTAGAGTATCTAAGTGCAAGGATTGATCCAACAGATCGAATATAATCTCTATGTCTCAAACCAGAGAAATCGATAGTTTTTAATGTCTAGAACCTACGTCTAAATATACAATAAATTATATTGGAAAGACACAGATCTTAACTTCTATCATCCATAGAGCCTTGAGGTCATATTCTTTCATAGCTAGAAGATAGACTCATCCCTATGCATCAACTCAATGAGGATGGTGTGGACAAACTAGGTGTGATGGTGGTAATAGATTGAACATTCGACTACCTCCTACTTCCTTATCATCCCCTTTACCACATCTTCATCCATGAAGACCACTCTTCTTCTTCCACTTCTTCTACCTCTGTGGTCCATCAACCATCTAATGATCATCTATACTAAGTGTCAAACAATCCTGAGATATTTTTCCTCAAATTTCTTAAGAGAAATAGAATAAATCCCTAAACTAATTCAAGCAACCTTGAGAGCCATTCACCACAGGACCTGAGTTATGGGATCGCCTCCTTAAGTGTCTGACACACTTAAACCCCCATAACTATCATTGACCTCATAATACTAAGGTCTCACTATCTAGTTAAGAATACTATATCCCACTATTGGTTCCTAATCTTCCATAAATATCTCTACTAATTAAGAATTTTCATGCACTCTAGAATATATGGAAATAAAAAGAGATACCGCTCATGCCCTGATGTCTCAATGAATGCCTTGCTCAATGGTCTAAAAATTAAAGAACTAGTCTCATCCCATATACAAGGATTAATGTAAGATATTATTAAACCTTGATGAATACTCCTCTATGGTCATACTACCCTAGTACAGATTCACAAGATCCTATATGCCTATCAATCACAACATGGATGGATGGAACTCCTCTATGAAGATACACTCTAAATCTATCCTTGAAAAAGATGTCAGATTATGTGACAGAGTCATAAAGCTTATCCATCTTCTAAAAGATCCCTGAATAAGTCTCATCAAGAGGACTTCCGTCTAATTAGCCAGAGTCCTCACAATGATGAAAACTTAAGTGTCTACCTCTAGACACTCTGGTGTTTGGCTCACACTAAAACATGGGAGGTCACTACCTATAAAACTCACGCAAAGCACTCTTTCTACGTGTATACTCACTTGGAACTACTAGCTCTAGCTATTGGTCAACGGGTGGTGGTATAGCTAGTAGACCACCCGAAGGTGAAATATCTTGTACAATCCCCCTGTAATGAAGCCACATCACTAGGTGCATCATTCTCATGATAATTCAATGGAACCATGGATTTATTTCTACATTGAGGCATCTTAAAATTAAAACAAGATGTACCACTATAAAAAATGTATATATGGGAAGCTGACTCAAAAATGACATGGAATGAAAAACCATTCCTATTGGATATATGTTCCTTCAAACCATTCTTTACATGAACCAAGCCTTATGGAAGGTGGTAAAAATATGGGTTTATAGGTGTTTCAAATGTTGAGGCAACAGTAGAGTCCATATCCTGAAAGATGAACTTGAAACACTAAACACAGTTTCCCTAAACCAATCTCATTGACTCTATACCTACAGTAGAAATGCACTATGATACCACTCTATCACGACCCAAATGACCGAGGTATGACTCATAACTACACTATTATGGACTCCAACAGGACAACGACTGGAGAACATCACCATGCAGGCACACAATACAAATGGGAGACATAAGTTTAATGTACCTATACACACACAAATATATCATATACCACACAATTCATAAATGTAAAACAACATGAACAATGCATGCATGCTTCAAGGATCCCACAATATTTCTTGATAATAAAGTACTGAACTTTGAAATAGGGTAAAAATAAATGAACAATAAAAACCTATAATGAGTTCAACCTAGTACATGGGATAGGACTAAGTAAATTAAAACATCCTAGTAACCTCCTTGGACAAAGAATCTCCATCTATTCTCCACCCACTTTTTATTCTCTATGGACACTTTCAAATGTTCCATTGTCTATATAAGATATGACACCTGTGGGAAAATCTAATGTAGAGTTGAGTATAAAAATACTCAGTATGACACTATTAAATCCCTAAAACTTGAGAAATAGTAATAATAATATTAATACAAGATATAAAAATCACTATATAAAAGAAACAAAATGATATACTTAGGAAAGACACCACACAACCAGGTAGTCATGAACAATTGTCATCTATAGTATTTTTCTTGAAGAAATGCTCAATCCAAGAGAACCCACTCCATCAAAATTAAATCATTAGAGGCACTCAATAGATAGGACTAAATCATTAGTCCAAGAAGACTCATATTCATAGATAAGGGTTCATTCCCAGAACTGCTTGGGGACACCACAAATATAATTTTGATCAACCCACTACGTAGGGTATCATATGATAACGATTCCAAAACCCCATTGAGACATCCTTAGAGATAGAGGACCAATTACCTTCTCTATATAGATTCACTAATTCTATAAACCCACCGAGAAAACAATGGTGATAGGGGATCAAAATCTAGTCATACGGAAGGATGTTTCCACTCTATATGAGAGTCAACCTCTAGAGGAAATCCCAACTCTATAATATGGATATAATGTCACATTTTTCCCTCATGGGAAAATACCAAGGAACACATTCAATCCATAATATTTCAAAATAGGAAAATCATGATCTATATGAACTTTGGATGGGAGTACATAACATGTACCGAGGTGAAGATGCTATGTCCATCTATCCCTATCCATTCCCGTATGGGAAAACTCACTGGGAATACAATCTCCACATACATATAATTTTGAAGGTGTACATCGAATAAATATACACATGGTTTCATATACATGTTGTATGGATGTGTCTATGTACCAGCCAGTGTGCACAAAACTATCTCTATGTACAAGTACTTGACATTCCATTTAGTAGTGTAATTTTTCCCTTGTTTGTGTACTTCCTGAAATACATGAAGACTCACATAGATGGGGGTCACAATCCATGTGATATGGGTCACATGATGTGTGATCCCTAAATATACCTAGAACCCTCAGGAACTAGCCACAGGCTCCCACACAGTGTTTAGATATGACATACATACTGTGCAACATTGTCTTTTTTAGAAATAAAGATCTTCCGCTACATGTCTCCTCCAATACACTATCCTTAAGTATAATAATCTTTTCATTGAAAATTCATAGTTAGATCCCTTTTGAGTAATTACATTTATGAATAATAGGTTATGGCCCTTCAATCATCTTGTAAAAAGCGATTTATTTTCATTATTCATTACACACCAATGAATATGAAAATTAGGTATCTACAATGTCTGATCCGCTTCCACTACTGTTATCACACCTCCATAATGTTGTATTTATACTATACCTATGATATCATATGTTTATTTCATGAAAAATGGGTGCACCGATCAATTGATCATTATATGTTGAACCATGGGCCAAAAAAGGAACATCAATGGTTAATAAAGAACTGGTGGTAAAACCATAACAAAAATAAAGAGAAAAACCTTGTTCGATGTTTACGTTAATCTCACTCTGTTTTCAAGAGAATAACAATGAATAAATAATTAATTAAAAAATAATTCCTATAAATCAAATTAATCTAATACATACCATAAAACACATGGTCCTCAAATCAATCTGTTAGTCCATTGATTCACATTCATAACAGGTATCCATAATAAGGAATAAATACAATAAAAAAATTCACTAATTAGAGTTTTGATAGATCATTGATGCAGATTGGTTATTTTTTTTCATTTAATATATCCTCCAACTTCATCGGTGAAATGATCCATGATCTGATCTTGATCCATTGTTGTTCCCCGAGATAGATATCCTTCAATGGCAGCTAGGTCTCCAGGGTTTACCCGCCAACCCTTGGAAAATATCCATAGCCAAAATCTTATTGGATAACAATATTTTTTGTTTCCAAATAAAAAGACAAATCTATTTTTTTATTTATTTCATTAATTGATTCCCATGATGATTTTTTCAAAAATAGCCCAAAATGATAAAGGTTATGTCTTGACAAGGTTAAAACCTATATTCTGAACTCAATGGTTCCTTCAACTTTAATATTTGGGCCCCCTTTTTCAATGTTATTCCACTTTATTTGGAAAAATGTTTTAGGTGATATTTAATATATTTAATAGATTTCAACGATTTATTTCAGGCACACTGAAACATGGAATAACACACCTTCTCAATGACTAGTCTCCAAATAAATAAATATAATATCCAAAAACAATACACGAAAAGTGAAATACATTATATTGTTGTTCATTAGTTGTGAAGGTTTAGGTATTTACATCCTCCTGAGAGATAAATAGGAGAAATCATGAACTTGAAAGAGGTTTAGTAGAAGCACCAAGTGGTATGATACTCTGCTTACACCATCAAGAATAGTAAAAGGTAAAACATACTAAGGGATTATCTCTTTTTTATCTTGAATTTTATAACAATATTCTATATGGATATTAACACGAAATTATTTTTATCAACTTCGAATTTTGTATCCCACAGTTAATTTACAACATAACATTTCTATCGACTATGACTTTCCTTGATGTGTTGTTGAATTTCTTTAACAAGTTCATTATTTTCATCATCTAACTCATTTCCTCATATATTTATTTCACCAACATCACCCCATAATGAGGAATTTTTACACTTATTTCTATAATTTACATAATTTGGATCAATATAAATTCAAGATTGAAATCGATTATAGTAGGAAAAATCAACTTGAGGATGGTGTTTATTCCAATTACCATTAAAATCCATTTAACCAGACTGTAGAATATCCTCTTGTGTAGGAATTGTTATCTCACTCTAACAATCTATTTGAGGATGATTTTTTGTCTTGAAACTCAATTTTATATTGGGATCATATTAAAGTATTCACCAAAACATTGATTTAATCCTCAAAACATGATTAAATTAAATAAAATGTAATAATCCCGAAAACATTATCAATTCAACAATGTGTATCCTAAAAATATGATCTAATGATAAATATTACCTAATAGTGATGAATTTGTTTGTTATAAGGTGATCAACTACAACCCATATATCTTGGTTCACCTAAAATTTTTTGTGCAGTACAATGATAACATCCATGGTGATATTTTCTCATTTCCATTATGCTTTGAACAATGGTTGTAATATCTCAATAGACATTTGTCTCTTCTCCTTATCATATTGTTGTACTGAGCATCAAGATACAAAATTAGCATTATATCTTTTCATATTTTCCTAGCAGAAATACACTTTTATATCTCTATACATCATTTAAAAAATATGATGAATAGATAATGATGATGTATGAGCTTCTTATAACATATATTCTTTCTAATATACTTTGTATGAGAAACATAAATAGTGTCTAAAAAATTTCCTTCAATTTTTATGAAGGGTAAATTCTATAATATTTCTGAACATACTCTTCAGCTCTATGACTTCCTTCTACACATATTTAATCATCATAAGCTTATATGGTCACACAATCATTTTATAAAGATAATATATCTCCCCTTAAATTATTATTTCAAGATCCATTCATTCCAAATATTTTTTATTTTGTGACCCTTATCATAGAAAAGCTAACTCGATCCTTTCGACTCAATTCATCGATGACCATGTTCTCTTAAATAAGGTGGTAATGCATAATGAAACCATAATATTTAATAATATCCAACCTTATTCCATGAGAAATATTCACTTCATTCATTTTCAATATAAAATTTATACATTTATGACCAGTATATATATCAAAAAATACTTCCTAAATATAATGACTCCAAATATTTAATGCGTGAATTTCCCCAAATAACACTATATGATGAATTTGGTAATTTTTATCATGAATATTCAATTATAAAGTGGAATAATATATCACCATATTATTTTGCATGATGATGAAACCTAATCCATTCTTCAATGCATTATTATTGATTATAAACCCATCACCACTGTTGGTAAATGTATGAAAAGGTGTGTTGAATAAACTTCTATTTAGTTTTTTGAATGTTTCTTCACATTAATATATTTTAAGGAACTTGGATCTATTTTATGGTAACATGGTGAGTGGATTATAAAGTAGTAAGAAATTATCCTTGAACAATTGATAATATATAGAAACAATAATACAAACGTGTTTCATAATAAGTGTGGTTGGTCTGGGCCTTCGGTTAATAACATTGTTCCTTGATGGATCCATATATATACCCTCCCATGAGATTATATGACACAAAAAAGAAACATTTTGTATCAAAATCACACACTAAGTAAATTTTTCAAATTACAACTCTATTTATATGGTTATATTTAAAATTACATGTGATCATCAATATATTCTTTTGTATTTTTATAAATAATAATATCATCTATAGAGACAACAAAAAGTTGACCAAGGTAATTTTTAATTACACTATTCGTTAACTCCATTATGATAATGGAGACATTAGTCATGAAAATTGGAATCATTTTATATTGTTAGTGTCTATAAATATAATGGAATAATATTTTTGGTATATAATCCAATATATTCTATAACAGATGATATCCTGGATGATGGTCAATCTTGGAAAATTATTTAACTTTATGAAAATGATTACAAAATACATTAATACGAGGTAAGGGATAAATTTTCTGAATTTTGATCTTTTTTCATAATAATCAGTGAAGAACCTTATGGATGAATCTTTCCTCTTAGAAAACATGTTGAAACCATGGTGAAACACTTTTTTAATAAATCATTTTTCAATATTCTCTAGGGGAAGTATCCCAATTTCCGAAAACCCATTCAATTCCACTCAACATTTAGTTATTGAAATAGGTGTATTTCTAGATATGAGGTCAACTAAAAAACCCAATTCATGATTTTGTGGAAGAATTAGAATATATTCTAAAAAATATCATCAATATCATGCACAATATGAATATTTTGTATGTTGATTTTCTCACTTACCATCAAAGAGAAAAAATCGATTGAATGGGAATTGAGTCCTATACAATGGGTAAAATCCACAGTGGTTGTTCATATTTATCATCAAACTGACATAAGATCATTCGTTGGAGTATAATATCATATTTTACTTCCCATCCCATGAAATTAATATTTAATATAAATAAATATATCCAACACATTCCTAAAATAACATTTTATTCAAACAAAGGGATATTATTTAGATTTGTAGGAAGAACAATAAAATATACATTAATTAGAGAAGAATCATAGACATGATATATTATCATCATATCATTAGGGGTTTTATTGCTAATTGAACATCTAATAATTAAAGGTATGAATTATTATTCCATATTAATTTTATTTTCATACCATACTTCATATATCTAAGCTCAGTTTGAGTACTTCAAAAATTGAGCATAACTAGAAACCCCTCAAATTCATCATTTTTTCTTTAATCCGATACTAAAATCAAAATGTTTGTTGTGATCATAAAATATCATTAATCATAGTGATGAATCATAATCATGAAATATCATTCATTGGATGTTTAAAACATGGTGGATGATTTTCAATCTAATAAACCATAGTTTTAACCAAGGTCATTCATGGTCATTATCTATTCAAATACATCATAGTAGTTCATAAAGTGTTTTTGAATTTATAATATATATCCCTTCAGAGTGTCAAACTAGGTGTACAACAATGGCCATTATCATAAACCATGGGATGATTGATCCAAATCCCAATGCACCTTTTTTAGTGTGTTGAAATTAGGAACAAGTATTCTAGATCTACATCCAGTTGTATTGTCCAAACATAGATGTTATTTCCTGGAAACCACTCACTAAATCCTTCTCCAAAACTGTAGGATTTTTTTTCATATAAATTTAATTATTTATTGAATTATCCAAAGAAATATACCTAGGTATATCTCTAACATTTTCCCAAACTTTCTTCCAGAGGTTTAATATATATTTATCAGATACCAATGGCAATGACCCAAACTATTAATAAATTGATATCACTTCTTAATTGATGAATATTTATTATATTAAAAATTGTCCATCATAGGATCATATTGTTATGTTTCATTTGTAAGCATGGAAACATAAACTAATATTTTATAATAGATATAAATCTTATGCCACGTAGTTATTCATAACTCAAACCCTTTTTAGTAATATCATATATTAAACATTTCTTCATACACTATGGAAAGGAAATAATGGAAATAGTAATCATTGATGCTCGATAAGGGTAAAAAAAGAAGAAATTAATGGTCACATAACCATGAAATGATAATAAGTGTATGATAACAAGAGAAAAATATTTGAAAACCAAACCCTATATATAAAATCTCATAACCATCACTAAATTCATAAATAATGGTAGTCCATAATACATGAATCATAAATGAATCAAAGAACATTATCCATGAGAGCATAAAATAGGTATATGATATGGATTTTTTGTATAAACATAAGCATAGAAATTCATTTCCATAATAGTAAAGGGTCATTTAAAAAGATACCAAAGTGAAATGGGTTCACTCCCCAAACAATCATAGTAGTCAAGATTCACTACAAATACTATCATAGTTTACATATTCCCCTACCAAACTAGGTTCACTCCCCATTCCAATCTAATTTATCAAATGATATATCAATAGTAACCTGACAAATTTAAGGGAGATATATGTCCCACTGATCACATAATGAGAATCATACATATGTGTGTTATAATATTAAAAAACATACATCATATTATAACCCATGAATATAAAGGGGTTTTATAAAAATTTAATCATTAAATAACTTATAGGAAAAACCACATTTCAATAAAATTTCATATTTTCACTATATAATAACCAGTGGAGGAGAAAAATGTTTTTTAAAACTCTCACCTTTTCATAATAGCATATCCAATGGAAAAAAGAATGGTTTTTATATTTATCTTCTCATTATAAACATAAATAATCTTAAGAAACAATATGCATTATGTTAGAAGATCATATCCTCAGTAATTCATAAGTAACTCTAATGGATTTAATATTATATTGAAAATGATTTTGAATGATATTAGGGAGAATTTAATCAAGCAAATTACCCTTCTAATTTTAAAAAAACATATCTAAAATATAAAAGTTTCCCAAATATTTTAGAAAATTTTTTATTTAAAAACATTTATGTAAGCATGTAAAGGAATAATTAAATCATAAATAATTTTTAATGGTGGGAAATATTGTTTTATTTTGTTCACATTAAACAACTATTCCATCAAATATTCAGTTAACATTTAAAATATAATTATCTGAAAAATAAAATGAAAATTTATTTAAATGAATTTTGTTAAATTCTTTAATTGTTGAAATTTTCTTTAAAAATTCAGTTTAAAATGTTAAAAATATTCTTTAAAACCTTTTTTAGAACATAGACACACATGAAAAGGGACTTTCGATGGAAGAGAGAAATAATGTGGATTTCGCTATAAGAAATTTCTTGCTATCTTCAATACATAAAGAAAGAAAAATTGAAGTAAAACAATAATTCCTAGAAATAAATATATAATAATAAAATTTCATGTTTTCATGATAGTTAGAATATAAAATTTCATATTCTAGAGAATAATCAAGAACAATTATGATAAACAACGAGATTGTAACAAAAAACCCTTTCCACTTTGGTATGTTTTGAAAAAAAATCCCCATGAAATAAATAAACCTATATTGAAATCTATATTCAATAATTTCCAGGAGTCGATTTATAAAATACATTCATTGGTAGTATATACAACACATAAAATTAAGAAGCGGTGTAAATGGAATATGTTCAACATCTATAAAAGTTAAAGGGAAATACCATACACATGGTCTCAAAGTTATTTCTACATATTCCAAAATAATAAATAAACATGTTTATTATATATGCATTAAATAAACATAATTATATATAACATACCATATATTATATACTTATACCCTTTTATCACCTTCCCATTAACAATTTTTCATTAAAATCTATATTTTAGGGAATAACCCATTTTTTCATTTATGATTTGTTTTGATAGTTGTGGACCTTATATAATGATTATGGTTATATCATATCCATAATTTTGTTAATTATATAAATTTAATATTTAATCATTACAAAAATTTTAATATTAATCGATAATTTTTAGAGATTAGTAAATGAATTACATAGTTCATGGAAATGGTAGGTTATATATAGGTATAAACGATGTTTCCATTTACTTGAATGATGGAATGATATAAGGGTAAATGTTAATTAAACCATTTAGAATAATTTCTATATCATATATATCATTTATATTATTTAAATATATTCTTATTTCTATCCATTTAAAAAAATTAATAACTTATCACATTGCTTTGGGGGGCCAGTAGTCCACACATACACATGAGTGACATTATAAATTTATAAAGGATTAGAATATAGGAATATAGATGTGATATGATAATTTAAAGAGGTTGATTATGTCATTAATATAATATATGAATTTATAACCATAAGTATATCTATTAGTGGGTGGTGGTGAAGTAAAACAAATTAAATTGGTTCTTGAGGCAGTATTCGTCCATACACACAATCTAGAGTTTCATTTACCATTTGATAAAAGATGATATTGATATAGGTTATGAAACTAAGAGAATAAAATCTAAATATATGTTAGATTTAGATAAATTTACATTATTATATTTTTTTAAATATCACTAACAGTTTTATAAGGAAATAAAGTTGAAATTATTAGTTAATAATGATACCTCTCTTTTGGACACCCACCTTTTGTGTGCACTAGAATCCTTCATGGAATGGGTTCCTAAAATATCATTTTCTTATATGAAATGGGGAATAATTAAAACAATGTTTTTAGTATTTTTTCTTGAACTAGATTTATTTTTAATTATAAATAGAAATTTTATATGATTTATTTTTATAAGTGGGGGTATATGAGATACAAATAATGTTTGAAAAAAATGTTATAAAAATGTTTCAAACATGAAAAATTACAAAAATATGGATCATTATCAATCCTCAGATGTGATACGAGTGAAAAAATACCATCCAATAATAATTAGAAATGTTTTAATCCATTTTACCCCTATATTTTTAGTTTAAATCCTTGTAGACATGTTTTTACTAAGTTTGTGGTAATTACTTTTTAATAATATTTCTATTCATTATATCAAAAAATTAAGTTTAATTATTATATAACATTGAAATTCATGATAAAAAATATAGAATCTATTTTTAATAATTGATTTTAATTAATTTTGAGAAATTAGTTCATACTAAAACCCACATATGTGACAAGAAACTGGTTTTCAATGAGAACATGTTCATTAGTATAAAAAGTTTTATTATAAAAATTCATTATAAAATAGATTATTATGACCTAAATTGGATTAGTTACAATATAATTGAACTATTTATACTTTTAGAAAACTTTAAAATCAAATATAAAATTTCTATTTATATAAATAAAATGTTTGTATTCAATAAAATGTTTGTTTTCATTAAAATCTTGTAGTTTTAAATATTTATGAAAATAATAATCTTCCTAGAGAAATACAAAATCAATACCCAAATTTTAATTTTAAATTTATATTCTAAAAATGAAAATAATTTTTGAAAATAATTTTTTAACTGTAGAAAAAAGAATTTTATTTTTTTCCCAAAAAATAAATAAATAACACCTTTTGAGAAAGACATATTTTTATGGAATATAATAATTCCACTAAATATCAAGTACTTACATGTAAATATATTTTCTTTATAAAATTGTGTTATCCATAATTTCATGAATATGGATGTTAGAACTTATACACCTATGTTTAATGACTATGTTACAACAATCATGTTTAAATAATTATATTTTATTTTAGTTTTATAAAACATGATGTTGTGTGTAATGAAAGATATCGATGAAATTAAATTTATTTTAATTTTTTTATATATTATATCATCATGTTACATTATAGGTTGATAAATATGGTATTATTCTTCTAAAAATTTCATATAGAAGTTTATCAAATTTAGTAATTAGAAAATAATCAACAATTTTAATATTTTTCAATACATTATTTTCCTCACAAAAACCCCTATAAACTATTTTAAGAATCCAAAAAATAAAAATAATATAATTTTTCATATTTTATAATTTGATTAGAATAATTTTGTCTCCTTTTCATCATAAAATTAATAAAATTGCAACGTTTTTAAGGTAATAATATTTTATACATGAAAGAAACAATATCACTTCTATTTTCATGATGCCCAACAAGAAATAGTTTTCAAAGGTCACCACAAAACACAATTATTTTTCCAACAAAAGGCATTTCAGATTAATTTATAATTGTTTTTGAAATTATATCATATTATGTATTATATAGATGTATAAATAAATATATGTGAAACATTTGTGCATCATCCCAAATAACTTATTATTTTATAAGTAAATGTTCATCCAAATAAAATGATTTCTGTATATTTCATGTAGAGTAATATATAATTGAAAATGGAATTAAATGTCAAGTGTGTGTTCTTCTCCATTAGAAAAGATCGAGTATTTTAATCCACTTTACACAACAATATCTACAATAAGTCCGTAATTTCATAGTTTCAAAATTATTTTTTACCATAAGAATTTTTTACCAGTGAAATTTTAGTTATGAACAATGAAACACCACTGTTTGGTGTGTTTAAGGAATTAAGAATAGTGGGAAGTAGTTATTTTTCATGAGTTGTAAAATTTACACTAAAAATAAAAAATTCTTCTCGAAGACTATCCTTATCCTCATTTATTCATATGTGACCAATCTATTATTAATGCATGAAGTAGAAAACCCTATAAAATGTTAGAGGGGATAACTTATTATTGGAATTACATTTTTATAAACATGTTATCAATATAAAATAATCTATATAGTTTTAGTTGATGAACTGTTAGTTTTAATTTGGTTATATAAATAGATTATTGGATATAAGTGAATAATTATTCAAGTAAGAATATTATGCAATATTGATAAAACAGTAAATTTTAGTAAACAAATATTATGAATAATATACTATATTATTATTTTTGTAACTATAGAGGGTACATGTATATATAGAAATATGTGGTTTTATTATATTCATTGAAAATAATATATTAATACAAAAAAAATTATAGTAATTTAATTGTATCCATAATGGTTAATGATTATGAATATATTCATAAATGCACTGAATAATGAGTATGCATACAAATATAAAATTATTAATTAGATATTATGTATACTCCCTTAATTTCAAACTATGAAAGAAATTTATTAACTTCTATATATATTATAGTTAATGTTGATTTTTTCTATTTTATACAGAATAGAATGATTGTATATTATAATATTAATTCAAATTTTAATGTATTTATAATGGAATTCCATATAATATTATAATAATAGGTTTGTGAGTTATTATATTATGAAACTATATACATTATTCAATATACATTACCAATATGATTTTATTTATTTTGAATAAATTTTATACATAATCTATGTGTAACTATTTAGTAAAGTTAAACATTCTATGTATACTATTTTCCTATATATGGTATACTATATCCAATAGTTCATATATAGTTTTCATGTCATCATATGTCTTATTAATAATATAATGTAGAATATATGAAAAATATTAAAATTAAAAATGTATTGTAATAATGAATCGAATAATACTAAAAAAGATTATCTACATCCTTTTAATTTTAAAAAATAACATGGAGGCACATCACATAAATTTATTAATACTTCTATCAAATTATAAATATGATTTTATCTTCAATAAATCATGTATATGTGTATAATAAAAAATATTGATATATATATATATATATGATGATGATTTAATTTCATACTATAAATGATCTAAATGAGGTACAGTGAAAAAAAATATTAATGGTAAAGTAGTTTTTCATGAATAAAATATACAGTTTATACATACTATAATATGATAAAATTAAACACTATATGAATAATAATTTTATGTATAATATGAATGTGGGGGGGGGGGTATTAAATGATTTTTTAATGAAATTGGAATCTGTATAAAAAAATGTTAAATGAGTAAAGGTGATTGTACGTTGAAAAAACTAGATGAATATTCTATTTATAAGTGTGTGATTAATTAAAAGCATTGTAAATTAACATGATACATATTAAAAGTATATTGAATAAAATGATATACACAAAATATATAATATATTCATATTTTATGATACATGAATCTGTAGATATTATGAAAAAAAATTTATTAATGGAAAAAATAGTTATCAATATAACGATTTTAAAAAATTATGTATAAATATTTTGGTACCATGTGTTTATAACTGGGAGTCAGAGCTCATAAATATATAAAAACTGTGGTAAAAATATAGATTTCTATAGCTACACTAACTCATAAATTTGTATTCATGGATAAATTTAATCATAATATATTACTCATACAACCATAATTTCTAATCTAAATGCAGTAAATGAATAAACAAATGAAGACTATCAAAAAAATTAATATTATATATTATAATTAATTCCAATGATTGTGAAAAATGATAAAAATAAAATTGTTGATGTATTGAACTATTTAAATATTCAGATACCAAGTAATTTTAATTTGATGATTTGAATATATAAGATACCTTCACAGAATTGTTTTAGGTGTTACTCAAAGCGAGGTTTGGTAAATAAAATCTTTTTGATAACTAAAAGTTAGAAAATGATCTAAAAAAAGAAATTACCATTACCCACAATTTATAATCATATATAACATCAGTGATCTAAACCATCCAAAGGTAAACACAATGAGTAATATACTTCTCTAAATTCATGAATGAAATAAATATTGATATTCAAGATAACATTAAAATAATTTAGACCTATGACTTTAGTGAAAATTATTCTAAAATCATACATTTCTCTAATTTTGTGAGAATGTAATGTAGTCTACCATTACAGAGACCTCACATTCTAGTATACCATTTTAGTTATCATTAGTTGTAGAAAAAACTATACATACATTTTTTATAGGTGAGATGTGGTGATATATAGAAAATTTTGTTTTCTCCAATCCCTGATCATAGCATATTTGTTTAATTTTTTATTATTTAAAAATATATTCAATGTTAAATCCACTTAAAAATGTTATCTATTTCTAAAAAGTAATATGGAAATCTATTTTTTGAACTGGAGGAAAATAATAGTGTATATCATAACTATATATTTTATAGCAAGCCTCACATAGATAAATATATCATCAATAATAATACATTTTACAATAATTTTACAATTTATTACTTTAATATTCATTTTTAGATCTATAAATAGTTTTTTTTGACATGGTAATTCCCCTAATTTATGTATATAAATAGATATTTTATCAGACCTAATTGATTAAATATTTCAATTTTGAGATGATCCAATGATTTTTGTAGAAGACGTGGATTATATGTGAAAATATAATGACTATCCATTTGAAAACCTTTCATTGATATTGTTGTTTTCATAATTTAATATTCAACATATTTTATAAAAACATTCATTCAAACTAAATCCAATATAATTATAATGTGAAAGATTATTGGACAGTAAAATTGTTTCATGAAATCTGATCTTGGGATATTGACACAAAACTATATAAGAATCATTATGACTTTTATACATTTAGATAAAATGGGTTTGTAAATATTATTTGGTATTTCATTTGATTATATTTTATTAATACAAGTAGTTTTAGAAATTTTATGTGTTGATTCATGGAATACTAGTATATGAATGTGGGACATGCCTCATTTTTTAAAATCAATTTCAAGGAAAACAATATTAAAGGATGTTAATAATGAAGTATTTTCAATGAAAAAAATTTCAAAATTAGTTTCCAAAGACATATAATGTTGAATTTATTTTTTTAAAATAATATATACACAACAAATTAAAAAAAAATATTATCATTAAAATAATTGAAAAGATGTTCAACCATGATATTAAAATATCATGAATGTATTAGGGGACATTCCCCCAGAAAAATATCATGAGTATTAAGAACTTGTATAATCTCAGACTAAAATAGATTAAATTTTAATTCTTAGAACATATATTGATATCTAAAACAATTAACAATACCCACCTCTTCTTTATAATACTTTGTAACATATTTTGGAGCATAAGTGAAATATGAAGGAAAAATAATATGTTTTCCAAAAAGTGTACCACCAAGAATACCTATAAATAAATATTCATAAATAACCGTATAATGGTAAACTATCATTAGTTATTGATTAATTCAATTAAATTATAAAAATTTGGATCCGAACATCATATACACAATAAATATTAAGTGTTTCAATATTAATCTTGAATGTAATAATGTTTCAACTAATTCAATCTAGATTAATGATGGCATGTAACATACTCTATCATCCTTATTATGTGAATTTTGAAATATATTATAATGAACTCACATTTCATACATGATCAAATCATTATTTTAAATATATACAACATAAAATGAAAAATAAAATTAGGATCTAATGGTTTAGTATCTTTGTAAAATTAGGAAAATATGACACTTTAACATAATAAAACATAAAAATTTATTTAATTTCTTCTTCTCTAGCTTCAATTGGCCCTTTATCCCTATAGTTGGAGTATTTAATCATGTGTTGTTCTCTCATTTCCTCCATTATATTAGTTGGATTATTTATGTCTCTACATAATTAATGATCTTAGTGGATTTCTATTCCACAATTATAGCATTTCCCCATCCCTTTGAGGCATTTCACATGATTATTCTTCCCATGTCATTGAAATTTGAGTGGTTGAGTTCTCTTTCCACCATTTTCATTTGATCCCCTATCATGAAACTCCATATTTAATTTATTATCTCCATATCCAAGGGACAATTTTCAAAACTCTTTCTCCACATTGAGAGCACATTGAAAAACATCTTCATAACACAAAAAATTCTCGAGTACCTACAACCATTTTAAGGTGCAGTTTTAAACCACTAAAAAATATTATAATTATATAATTATTATTGATAACAAAACCTAAATATTACCTTGAAATCCTTGTGAAAATCTATTCACAGGAAATGAAATATTCAACTTCCTTTTACTTATGCTCCATGAATTCTATCCCTATCATTGTACAAATATTTCAAGGGAAATACTTGTTTGGAAATATTATCTTAATGTAATCACACTTCATATCTCCAATTTATTCTTTATTCTTAGTGTTATTAACCAATAAACACCATTTATCGGCCTATACATCTAGATAAAAAATGGCTAGAGTCACCTTATACGTATTCGAACAATTAATAATCGGAAGAATATTAACCATTTATTTGACTGAGTATTCCATGAGTAGTGGATTAGAAGATCCAAAAAATTTCGATTGTTGTTGCCGCATAAATGGCTCTATAGCACATTTCTCACCCTTATTTGAAGGAGAAAATTCCAAATTATTCTGGTTATTGTTCTTGGACTGAGATATATGGGTTATAATCACCATGAAATTTTTAACTCCACCGCCCACGGAATTTGGGATGTCGTTCAGGAAATCACTACATTATCCCTCACATGGCTTGTTTGTAGGATTTTTCATGGTTCTCAACATTTTCTAAAATAGAAAATGTTTTAACAAAATAGAAGTCAATAAATCATAAGAAAAATAATTTATTCCATTATGAAATTAACTCTAAAGTCATATCTTGTAGGTTCCATAAGATTATAATTTCTAAAACAAAGATTCTTGGGTGCTTACATATACCTTGGCTAATATTATGGGTTTTCAGTTAGGTTCACTAATCCTTATTCCAAAATTAATAAAAATGTTCTTTGACACAAACTATAACTATCCTACTTTTTCGTACATTACTATTACATAAGTTTAATGATACAAAAACAATAATGATAAAAATTCAAGATCCAAAGGTTTAGAGTATTGGGAAAATATATACTATACATAACTTTAAAATAAAAATATATAAAAAACTATTTAATTCCTTATTCTATAGATTCTTTATGGCCCTATTGTTCTCTTTATTAAAAGTATTCACCTGAGGATATACATAAAAATAATGGTTGAGATAGTATCCCAGTATGAGGTAGAATAAGATACATGATACATGGGTGAGAATAATCATTATCATAAAAAAACTTCACAATCCTTAGTGTAAACATTAGAAAAAGGAATCCAATGTGGAGATGAATAAAAATAAAACAACATGTATTAGTGTTCAAATACCACACATTGTTGTGAAAAAACTTGCATTATGTTCATGAAAATTTTCCTTTATCTCATGTGATGCATCACATTACCCAATTAATTAGAGAACTATATAATTATGGGATCACACATCACATCATATCAATTACCTGTGCTATATAATTCTAGGTTCACCCATCACATCATAAAATTTACATTATTATTCATACCACATAGAATGTATATTAATTATATACTTAAAATAAACTTTTAAACATAAGTTTTTCAATTTCAATTTATAAATTCATAACCATTATGCTTCCCAAATTAATTATGAAATAAAATACTTAGAATAAGAATCATGGATTTAGAGTGATGAAGATGCAAACTAATGAGAAGTAAAAGATGTATTTTTAGAAAGAATAGTGTTTTGGAAAAAGTCATTAAATTTATCATAAAACTAGATTGAAAAAATGAATTTAAAAAATTTAAAGGGTAAGGATAAATAATTAATTTTTAAATAACATTAATAGAATATCCATGATAAAAATTGAATGAATGAGGGAAAACACTAAGGCAGCGAGTTTGGTTCGAGAATCACCCTTACCTTATGTATGAATAATATCCTCAATTTAATATCATTTATAATGAAATAAAATTAACTACGTTACAAATTAGTAACCTTTTATACATGCATTATATTAATTTGAGGTCATTTATGGGCATTTTGATGAGTTTTAGAGTTTAATTTTATCGTTTGAGAGAGTTTGCTTCAATGGTTATCATGATCGGTCCACTAGTTTTTAAGTATAGATGTTCATGTAAAATGAGAACGAATCACCAAAATTGAAATTATATTTTATTAATGATAATAAATAAGTGTAATTGGAATGATATATCATATGGTTATATAGTATGATTATGATTTGTTATATTTAATGTTAATTAAAATGATGTAATTTATTTTTATAGTTTTTATGACCATTATAATCTTATATATTTTTATTTAACATATTGTTTATATATTAGTTCTTGAACATTATTTAAATTATAATATATAGATATATAAGTCTTATTTAACCATATTAATGGTTTTATGACCAACCTTGACTACATTGTTGAAAAATGAAAATGCATCGCCCACGGTGGTAGTTAGTTGACATACCACGAATGCTATTTTTATTTTTAGGATAAATTAAAAAGGGAAGAGACATGAAGAAAAATTATTACTTTAACATTATAAAACTATAGTATATAAAAGTTAATATAGTTACTACTCCACTTATATAAGTGTAGGTGAGGAGAATTTAAGATATAAATGAAATTAATAAGAAAAATAAATGAAAATGAAAGATGAAATTACCTATTGAATTTTTCCTCCCTGAGAACCTCAATAGGGAGAATGGTATGGTATTTTGTTGATACAGCGAGATTTTGGACATGGGGTAGGGTCGTGGAAAATTCATTGGGCATAATTTAGACATGTCTCAAATCTTGGAAGGTGTGAGGTGAAGATGTGTGAAGGTGGTATTTATAGTGGAGGATAAGGGAGTTTTATCTTTATTTTATTCATCAAATTATTATTTTGGTTTAATAATCTGAATTTTTTGATCATTATCACTAAATATATTAAAATAATGAAGTAGAGTTTGACATTATGGGATTACAGAATCTATACATCATCTATGACTCAATAATTCATGTATTTATCTTATATTGTATATTATCACATTTCACTGAAAATTCATGTATTTGAGAAAAATCCAAAAAATTCATTATAACATTTTTCGACATCTAGAATTCACAAATGAACTCTTTTTGTATGAAAATAATTTTATAAATATGAAAACCTTAATATTTTTTTAAAGTAATAATTTAATAAAAAATACTAATTTTAAAATTATAACTTGTTTTGTGACATTTTGAATAATTATTTAAGGTCTCAGAAAATCATATTGTAATCACAAGAAACTAAAATATCAATTTATGGATCTATATTTTTCCAATAAACTCTATTTTTAATCATTATATTAATTTTAAAATTGTAATTATACTGTAATGTTTTATAAAAATACCAACACATAATTAATAATTTCAAAAACATTTACTTATAATATGATATAATTATATAATTTTATCATATATAAGATGTCTAAATTTTATTTACACTTTAATAGAAGAGGTTATTATTCTACTGGTCAGATTACCATTCGTAAGGGTCAAGTTGCTATTGTAACGGTCAAGTTACTATTCCATCAGTTTAAGTTCCTTAATTTCAATAAATATCACTTATTTCATTATTAATTTATGTGATTATTGTTTTTATGAGAATTAATATTCTATTTATGAGTTTTATACCAAATAAGGTAAGCATAGTAAAAAAATCCACTGATAATGGTTTGTGTTGATACTTATTTGGTATTTGATTGTGATAAGAATTATTTGAATACAAATATTCACCATTGGAAGAAATTAAATGCTATTATAGCGGATTATATAAATAATTTTGTTCATATTTATTTTAAAATTCACCTAGTTGGGTTAGTATGGAGATTTATCAATTCCCATTATGATATTCGATATGACCAAGTATGAGAAAAATATTTTATAATTATTTTCTGATGTTGTATGTCTATATATCCACCCCTTGATCTCTTTATACATATATTCAAGTCTAAATCACTATTAATATTCAATAAATATATTATAATTCCAAAATAATGAATTAAGTTATTATATTCACTGAAGAAATACATTATATGTCCTACAAGAACATGGTTAAATGATTAATTGATTTGATTTCTATTCGATATTAATAAAAACAAAATCTTATAGTTGATAAATATAAAAAAAATATTTTTTGTTAATAATTTTCTTTTTAAAAATGCCTCAATGATTTAATTGTGTTATGTACTTCAATTGATGTTTCAGTAACACAATGTTGGGAAAAATTTTGGGGTTGCCCAATAGATGGAAGTAAGACCATAAAATTTTGATAATCATTTCTAATGGGTTTATAAATTATATTACCACCTCAATTGTTTATTGATTTATCAATTATTTCCAATATTTATGTAAAACTGATTTTTTCGTAAACATGGATAAAATCCTGAAATTATATTTCATCTATATACTGATAATAAAAAATGAATAATTTATGGTATTTAGTAGGATTATCCAAAAAAATAGTTTGAAATTATCGATAGAACATCACAATGAAAAACTATAAGAATTTTTTTTCATTGATTCATTTAACTATTTCATCAATAAAAAACAATGTTTAGAGACACATGAAAACATTTTTAGCATGATTTATCTCATTGTATTTTATTTGTATAAAATCATTTCTATTTATGAATATAAAGTTAACTATAAAATTAAACAACCAACGACATTTGAATATTATATTTGGATTAGTGTGTACTAATTTGATCAAAAGATATAGTGAAATCAATATGTATTTTCATAACATCTATATTATTTAATGGATTTTATCCGGAGTAATATACATTTAATATATAATACACAATAAAGAAAAAATTATTATTATTGATTAATTAATATGGATATGATTGTATATTTAAAAAATCTATTGAAATTAAAGGAATGCCTCTTCACCAATATTCATCAATTTGTGTGATTTTTTCAAAACAATTGTAATAATGATGATGTCTTACATTTTATTGTAATATATTATAATTGAAAGAAGATATTGTTTTATAAAAAATTGTTCTAAACATGAAATAAACTAATTCTCTCTCTAGAAATGATTTCATATATTTATAATGATCATAAAACACCATGGAAACTATAGATTGATTTACTATTCTTCTTATTTAAAATATAGTTAGTAAAATATTGAAACTTGAGTGAAATTATTTTCTAAAAACAATTAAATATAGTTAGTAAAATATTGATTAATTATTTTCAAAAAATAGTCAAACACTATGGAACCTACGGAATTATTGAACCTTGAATGAAATTATTATTTTTAATTGGATTAATTAATCCAACACTTTTTTATTACATTATTTAGCGTGAATTGGTTTCCACACTGTATAATATTTCAATCACTAGACATAGGATCTTTGTGATAACATTTGGGGTATTTTTTATAAAACGTAACTCACCAAATATAGTATATGATCCTATGATATTTTTTAATATTTTCATCCATATATATGTCTAAATTTATAATAAGTTATAACATATAAAACATTATATTTCTTCTTCTTATGAAATTTATTAATTTTAAACCCAAAATAGTTTCTATTCGATTATTTATAAATTTCATACATTATAGATTTGAATCCATTCGCCATGAAGTTGGGTTGGTAGTGGAAGTATATGGAGAAACATTCATAAGGATTACATTATATGATAAAATGGAAAACTACAAAAACATTGTCTCCATAGACAACACTGAGATCCCATAGACTATCCCGACTGGTCAATCATAATATAATTCTTTGTATCCTGGGAAAATAGAACATAGAAATGGGTGAGCTCAGATGCTCAGTAAGGATAACATTATAGCAGAAACTTTCATAAATAAGCATAAACATTTAAGGCAATGTATAAGACTAGAACAAAATACTTTTAAACCTGAAATTCTGCATAATATGGAAAAAATAAAATGAAATAATTCCATTTAATTATTCACATGGATATTCTACTAGTCGAATAATCACATGCAATATCAATAGCCACTTTCATAAAGATGGAATGCATAATGCCAAACTATCATAACCACATAGTCAAGGAATTATGCCAAGACTAAAAATAATATTTTGTCAAGGACTTCTGCCAAGACACTAGTTTGTCTCATGAGACCTACCGATGTAGCGAGGAGCTATATCGGGCTCCACCCGTCACTTATTAAGTCCAACGTGTTCCTCATATGAAAAGTTGAAACATAACATAAACATTCATATTAAAACTAGCATACGAAATGTCAATACTTTACCCATAAACCACAAATGGTATAAAAATAGCACATCCACAGTCAAACATAACTTATTCAATACAATATGGAAGATTGTATTGTAATATATTAACCAAAATAGAGAATAATGAAGGATATTGACATATAAGAAAATAATAATCAAAAATATTTGAGCGAAATATTACCCTTTTTCTTGAAATCACTTAAAAGACTCACTATTTATCAAGAAGCCATTTAAAATAGATTATAGAACCAAACTGTCCCATACCACTTTGAAACTCTAAAAATGAATTTCAATTTTAAAACATTAATATCCATGTAAATAATTAATTAAAACAATTTTTAAAACATGTACATTGATGAAAAAAAATTTATAATAATAAATTATAAAACATTTTAAAATGATATTTTAGTTAGAGTTCATAACCAAAAGAGATACACTTGAATACAAATAATTGAGGTTATCAAAACCTTTTAATATCATGAGAATAAAGGTAGTCATGATATTCTATGTCAAAGTACATTATATACACCATATAAAAGTGATTTTGTGTAAATCAACAATGAAGTCTCAATGGAATGTATATTGAGATAAAATCTATTATAAAGACTATATCCTTAGGTTAAGGATAAATCAACGACATAATTATGTGTGAAAAATATAAATACACTCAATATGATTTGATATTTAGTGTAAATCAATCAGAGGAAATTAACACATATTCTTGTAAAAACAACGCCAATGAATTGGATATTTAACTCAAGAAATGGAGATTGAGTTAAAATTACTCTTATCAAGTTCATATTGATGACTTGAGAATTTATAAATGGAATGATTATGTGTATCAAAAGTATATCTAAATAAAGGGGTGTAGAAATTATGACATAAGCAAATGAATAGTGATTCCACACATAATCTTGGAGTAAAATAATCATTGAAGTATGCATAAATCTGAATGAGTGGAAATCGAAATTTCATATTCCCTTATCGATTTGGTAAATTAAAAAACATACACCCATGAAAGGAAGATCATAAAATGATGATGTAGATAACCACAAATTAAAGTATATTACATAATGAATACAATCATGGACAGTACACACAACACATTCAACAAATAAGTGGTGAACAATGGAAATCTCACGACATTAAAAGTGA
This sequence comes from Viscum album, assembly GCA_963277665.1. Classification (NCBI taxonomy): domain Eukaryota; kingdom Viridiplantae; phylum Streptophyta; class Magnoliopsida; order Santalales; family Viscaceae; genus Viscum; species Viscum album. Next base: position 33,606,045 of record OY728157.1, on the reverse strand, counting down.
GATAAGAAACCCCTTACTTTGAAATTTTTCCTTGTTCGAGGGTAGGTTAACATCCTGTATAATGGTGAAATAATTTTTATTTAATTATAAAAGAATTATATACATTAATATGATATCATATATGATCTTTTAATATTTATTTGTTAATAATATCTTAGTATTATCGTCGTTTCGAGTGTTAACAGATTCATTTTCCTTTATATTGTTTGTTATGTGAGCCATATTTATTTTGTATGGGATTTATCTTATTCATATCCAGAATTATATCATGTCCCTAAACATTATTTTTAATCATCAAATGAAATTTATTCTTGGATGGATATGATGGGGAATGAATCTCATCGCGTTCATGGAGACGGTAATCCGTACATACGCACGAGCGACAATATCACTCTTGCTTTTAAAATAATATATAATTGGATGTTATATCAAATATAAAAAATTATAATCATGTTATATTTATTATTTACATGAATTAAACATCATTATTATACCCATCCAAATAATAATGTATTGAATAACAATTACACCACGAAGTGGAGACGGTAATTCGTACGTACGCACGTATGGTGACATGTCATTAAAAGGGTGGATAGAATACTGAATATGGTTGTACCATATTTATAACATCACAGTATATAGAAGATACTAGAGTTATTATTTTAGAATGGAAATAACAAATAAATAATAAGTGGAAGAAGAAAGGAACTTGAAAGAGGGTTGTGAAAACATTACCTCTTCTTCATGTTCTTCCTTTTGATTTGATCAAAATGGATCCTTAGATTAGATTTCTGATAAAACTAAGGCATCAAGGTTTAATTGAGGAAATTTTAGAGAATATTTGCGCAGGGGTTGGCTAAGCCAAAAGGATTTGAAGGTTTGAATTTGAGAGAAGGGGAAGTTCCCTTTTATAAGAGGGGTGAGGGGCACCTTTGGAAAAGCTAGAAATATTATTTTATAATAAATTAATATTCTGTTTATAATGGATCCAAAGTGGATTATTTAGAGGTTAAGGCTGGGATAGGACAAAAACCACTCAACCAATTGGTTTTAGACAGGTTTGGGTCACTATATTAACCTTAACGTTTAGATATAACTCTTAGTTAAATAGTTTGACATTTACCATGTCTCTTTGTATTTTTATATTATATAGTTAATAAACTTACTATATACCACCAAGAGAACCCCAATTGGTTCATTAATTATACAAAAATCAATATATTAGTCTTTTTATTGAACATTATATTTTTAGGAAGATTATATAAATTAATAATATTATATTTGTTTAAAATTCCTTTATGTCAATTTTGACACTATTTAATAGTTGATTTTTGTTAAAGTCCTAAAAACTTTATTAATTCGAAATAAATTTTTTTAATGAATCATAACATGTCATATTAACCTATAAGATTCTTGGATGTCATCAAAACTCTGAAATTATGTTTATTTTAACATTTATAATACCAATTATTCGATTCTTTCATTAATAAGGAAAATATGTCATCATTATTGTGTTATAAATAAGTTTAATAATTCAATGTCTAAAAATTATAAATAAAATACAATTATGTAGGTAATCCTTTTATCATTATAATTAATATTTATATCTGAAAATATAACATATATATCCATATTTAAAAATTGTTTTTCTAAAAGATATATGCTAATGTCATTTTTGTATTTACTTTAACTTAATTAATATAATGTGTCATTTTCAATTACAAGTGGCTCCGTGGGGTCCCAAAATCGACCCAAAGATGCCAATGGTCGAATATGTATCATCCAATAGGGTTAATACATTTGTTAGTTTAATTTAATATTATTATACTATTATTTTTTTACCCTTATTTACCATATTTTCCTTTTAACAATGGTAAATAAAATTTTTACCGAAACAATTATTCAAAATGTCTAAAAATAAAAGTTACCTATTTACACAATTTGGACCTACTTATTATAAATATTGAATCCATTTTTCTAAATTAAAAACATAGAAGTGGTGGAAATAAATTTAAAATTAATTCTCGTTGTCAAAACAAAGAGCGTGTTTTTTAAGAAATAATAACCATCAAAATATTGACACTTGTTTATGTTTATTTTAAATGTGAAATTACGTTCAATTAAAAATATTGGATTAAATGGTAAATATATATTCAAATTATACTTTAAAACAACTCAATAGTATAATTTATCACTATAAATTATTGGTATTAAAAAAGTTTTTTTTAATTAATGTTTAGTATTTTTCACTATTCATCAAAAATTGAATGTTTTCTAAAAATTAAAACAAATTCACCCTAGGATAATTTCAATATTCCAAATAAAAAAATAAAGTCTATTTTGAAAGATAAAATTTATAAAATTTCAAAAAGTGGGTATTGCTATTCATAACGGCTAGCTTGATTGGTTGTGGTGTGTGTTAGAACTCGAAGTTGCGTACAACACATGCTACTGTATTATTCAATGAAAAATGTACCGTGGAATCTTGGGGTGTTACATTCTCCCCTCCTTCAAATAATTTCGTCCTTGAAATTTTTTAAAATTGGGCTTGGGAATATAATGTAAAGTCCCACATCGGAAAAAGTGTCAATAAAACTATCACTTTAAAAGAAAGAAAGAGAAGTAAAAAGGTCACCCAAGATAACCCATACTAGGATTCCATATAGGAAAACATGGATATGGAAGATAAAATAAGTGTCAAGTTTAGATGGAGATGGATATAAAACATGATTAGGAGAATTTTAACAACAAGAAAACCACAAACTTGTGATGGAAAAAACGGTCATTAGTTTCCCAGTAGGAAAAGTAAATGGGTAACATTTTTTTTGTTTTAAGTTACATTACATAAAGATGAGGAATTTTATTTATGATATTGACTAAGAACATAAAGAGATATACTTACTTTTTATGTAATGTTTTATTATTTAATAAATTTCTACCACTAACACATTTTTTTAAACGATGAGTATTCAAGATGACTTGGTCAAACTGGAAGAGTTAGAATAAAATTCTAGAGAATCATATGATCCACAAAGGATAATATATATATTTACCTTGTATTTAGAGATTAATCAAAACCAAAATTTCTAGTACAAGATCTGATGATCCCCCAAAAGGAAATTCCATTAGATAAGGAAATAATAATCTTAATTTCTAAAACTAAACAAACAATACCCCAAAGTTAATTAAATATCACTCAATAAACAATTGTCCATAAATTCCTTCAATATAATCCAAACTAATATTGAAACCCAAAACCTAGAATAATTTGGTTATGAAGTCTTACATGTTAAATTGTATCTCCAAATGACATCAACTAATCTTAAATGCACATACTTAAAAGTAATTAACATAATCATATATTCTCTATTATAGGTTAATTATTTCCACAAATAACCTAAATCACTATAAATGCACAATAAAAACATCGATAAAAATCCACCATGACTCCTCAAATTAAATCCCATAGTATTCTATTTTCCTTGTTCATATAGTGTTCCAACAAAGTGATCATCTTCCAAAATAACATTTATCACTTAATCACCAAATCATTTTCCTTTACTAAGGGTATTCATTTGATAAGACATAAGATCCCAAATCAACTTATTATTGATCAATAAAATCATTTAACTAAAAATAATTAGTCACACAAACCAAGGACCTCACGTAGTCCGGTGGTAGGTGATAAATCCCAATCGTACTCTGTTTGTGGGTTCGATTCCCACAGCTTTGTCCGACGCGACGGGTTGTCACATGGTCTGCGTGTTGTCCTTTTTCAAATACTATATTTTATAACAGTACCTATATGAGATAAATTCCATAAAATAATACAACCACAAATTTTATCTCATAACTTTCATTTTCATCCCAAATGATAATAACATGTAATTGCCTCAAACCAAATGATCATATAAAAACAAATGGTTATTTATAACTATATCCATAAGCGAAAAGATAAGTCTTCCTCAAATATCATTCTCACATGGAAAACTGAAGTGTTACAAATACAAGAGAAAATTATTCCAAAGTATTCTCATAAAAAAGGATCACTAATACTTTTAAACATTTCTCCAACCATTTATTTCCATATAGATTCTTCATTGACCAAGAAAATATCCTACAAAATTGGGCATTCACTCGGGTAATGGCCAGGTCCCCTATATTTACGATAAATGACTGTAAATGGATTCATGGGAGAATTTTTATTTTCTTCCATAGTACTCCTCATTTTTCCTCGGCAATTCTTCACTTTATGTCCTTTCCCAAATTTGAAGCATTTCTTTATTCCATTGAGACACTTTCCTGGGTGTCTCCTTCCACACTTCTTGCATAATGGAAATTAAGGATTCTTTTCTCCATGTTCTCCACTGCTGGAGCTCTTATCATTCATCACCTTTCTCATATTTGTTTAGTCCAAGAGTTGGTTAATATATATGTTATTGATCATATTTTTGGAAAACTGATTTGGAATGAAGAAGATATGTTTTGTGCATATCAACATTCCATTTTGTTGCTCATCTCCACTACCGTTCCCACCTTGTACATCATTCTCAAAGTAACTATGAATTCCTTGGAATCCAGCCATTGACTAAAACCAAAAAGCATTGTGTGATTAATAATAGTCATAAAATAATTTAGAGCATAACATGACACCATATTCTCAATTTGAAACCCCTTAGGATTAACCAAGGTCATTTATTCTCATCTTATATTAAAATACTTCAAATCAGTTTGTAAAGAAAATGTCAATTATCCAAAGAATATCCCCCAGGAGTGTTGTAACCAAGAGTGCAGCAAGGCCCGTTGTCATGAACCAGCTCACGTTCGAGTCTAGATAAATGTGGTGTTTTCGGGTTTTACCCCTAGGGACATCTGTGCTAGAGCCACCTCTACCTGCTCATATCCAGACTTGGATATATTGCTTGGAAAACTCAAAAAATCCTTACAATACCAAAATTCAATGAATTTATTCTATACTAATCCTAAATGTCCATCTTAGGTCTATGTGCTCTAATTAGAGTTTATCTAAATCCAGTTTCCAAGGTTTGTACTAAACTTCCTCTAATACCAAATGTAATGCCCCGACCGCAGAAGTCAAGAGTCGGTACATTATTACGTATCATTGGCATGATAATAAAAGATCAAGTCTTGAAGGACCGATTAGTTTAGTAGCCTTGTAAGTACTAAATACATTCATAAGGTTTACATTGCATCATAAAATGGAAAACTAAAACAACATTGTCTCCATAGACCACAATGAGATCCCATAGACTATACCTGGTGGTTAGTAATAATATACTTCTTTGAATCCTGGGAAAATATAACATAGAAATGGGTGAGCTTATATTCTCAGTAAGGATAACATTATAGAATAAACTTTCATAAACAAGCATAAACATATAAGGTAGTGTATAAGACTAGAACAAAAGCCTTTTAAACTTGAACTTCAGCATAATATAGAAAAACTGAAATGAAAAAATTCCATTTACTTATTTATATGGATATTCTACTAGTTATATAATTACATGCAATATCAATAGCCACTTTCATAATGATGGAATGCATAATGCCAGACTATTACAACCACACAGTCAAGGCCTTGTGCCAAGACTACAAATAATATTTTTTCAAGGCCTTGTTCCAAGACACTAGTTTGTCTAATGAGACGTACTGATGCATCGATGAGCTATAGCGGGCTCCACCCGTCACTTACTAAGTCCAATGCATTCCAAATATGAAAATTTGAAACATAACATAATCATTCGAATTAAAACTAGCATACAAAATGTCAATACATTACCCACAAACCATGAATGGTATAAAAATAGCACATCCATAGTCAAACATAACTCATTCAATAAAATATGGAAGATTTTATTTTAATACATTAACCTCAATCGAGAATAATGATTGATATTTACATAGATGAAAATAATAATCAAAACTATTTGAGATAAATATCACCCTTTTTTTGAAAACATTTAAAAGTCTCACTATTTATCAAGAATCCATTTAAAAGATATTTTTGAATCAAAGTGTCCCATACAAATTTGAAACTTTGAAAATGAATTTTAATTTTAAAACATTAATATCCATGTAAATAAATAATTAAAACCATTTTTAAAACATGGACAATAATGAGAAAGATTTAGAAAAATGAATCATTAAAACATTTTAAAATGATATTTTAGTTAGAGTTCCTAACCAAAAGAGAGACACTTTAATACAAATAATTGAGGTAATAAAAACTTTTTAATATCATTATAATAAAGGGATTCATGATATACTATGTCAAAGTACATTATATACACCATATAAAAGTGATTTGGTGTAAATCAACAAAGAAGTATCAATGGAATGTAAATTGAGATAAAATCTCTTATAAAGACCGTATTCTTAGGATAAGGATAAATAAATGACATAATAATGTGTGAAAAAATATAAATACACTCAATATGATAGGATATTCATGTAAATAAATCAGAGGACATTCACACATATTCTTTTAAAAACAACACCAATGAATTGGATATTTAACTCGACAAATAGAGATTGAGTTAAAATTATTCTTATCATGTTCATATTGAGGACTTGAGAATTTATCAATGGAGTTATTATGTGTATAAAAAGTATATCCACATAAAGGGGAGTGGAAATTATGACATTAGAAAATTAATTGTGATTCCACACATAATCTTGGATTAAAATAATCGATGAAGTATGCGTAATGTCGAATGAGTGGAAATTGAAATTTAAAATTCCCTTATCGATTTGGTAAATTATGAAGAAAACACCCATGAAAGGAGGATCATACAATGATGATGTAGATATCCAAAAATTAATTTACATTTCACAATGAATACAATAATGGACAATATACACACCACATGCAATAAATAAGTGGTGAACAATGGAAATCTCACAGAATTAAAAGTGAGATAAGAAACCTCTTACTTTGTACTTTTTCCTTGTTCGAGGGTAGGGTAACCTCCTGTATAATGGTGAAAAATTGTTATTTAATTATACAATAATTATATACATTAATATGATATCATATATGGTCTTTTAACATTGATTTGTTAATAATATCTTAGTATTATCATCGTTTCGGGTGTTAACAGATTCATTTTCCTTTATATTCTTTGTTATGTGAGCCATGTTTGTTATGGATGGGATGTATAATATTCATATCCATAATTATATCATGTGTATAAACTTTATTTTTAATAATAAAATGATATTTATTCTTGAATTGATACAATGGGGAATGAATCTCATCGTGTTCGTGGATACGGTAATCCATACGTATGCATGAGTGAAAATATCACTCTTTTGAAATTAAAATAATTTATAATTGGATGGTATATCATATATACAGAATCATTATCATGTTATAATTGTTATTTACATTAATTAAACATCATTATTATACACATACCAATAATAAAGTATTGAATAACCATTACACCATGACGTGGAGACGGTAATCCGTACGTACGCACGTATCGTAACATGTCATTCAAATGGTGGATAGAATACTGAATATGGTTGTACAATATTTATAACATCAAAGTATATATAATATAATGGATTTATTATTTTATAATGGAAACAAAAATGAAAGAAGAAGTGGAAGAAGAAAGGAACTTGAAAGAGGGTGGTGAAAATATTACAGGTTCTTCGGGGTCCTCCTTTTGATTTGATAAAAATGGATCCTTTGGTTGGATTTAGGGTAAAACTAAGGCCTCTAGGTTGAATTTAGGAATGTTTAGAGAATATTTTGGTAGGGTTTGGCCTAGAGAAAAGGCTTTGAAGGCATGAATTTGAGAGAAGGGGAAGTGCCCCTTTTTAAGAGGGGTGAGGGGCACCTTTGGAAAAGCTAGAAATATTATTCTATAGTAAATTAATATTATGTTTATAGTGGATCCAAAGTAGATTATATAATGTTTAAGGTGGTTATAGGTCTAAAACCGCTCAACCAATAGGTTTTAGACAGGTTTGGGTCACTATATTAACCTTAACGTTTACATTTAACTCTTAGTTAAATAGTTTGACATTTACCATGTCTCTTGGTATTTTTATATTATATGGATAATAAACATAATATATACATCCAAGAGAACCTCAAGTGGTGCATTAATGATACACCTATCATTATATAAGTCTTTGGGATGAACCTTAGATTTTTAGGAATATTATATAAATTAATCATATAATATTTGTTTTAAAATTCTTTTATGTCAATTTTGACACTATTTAATAATTGATTTTTGTTAAAGTTCTAAAAATTTCATTAACTCGAAATAAATTCATTTAATGAATCCTAACATGACATATTAGCCTATAAAATTCTTGTATGTCATCTAAACTTTCAAATTATATTTATTTTAACATTTATAATACCAATTATTTTATTCTTTCATTAATAAAGAAAATATTGCATCATTATTGTGTCATAAATAAATTTAATTATTCAATGTCTAAAAATTATAAATAAAATACTATTATGTTGGAAATATTTTTAGCTTTAAATTTATATTTATAATTGAAAATTTAACATATATCACCCCATATAAAAATTGTTTTTCTGAAAGATATATGCCTATGTCATTTTTGTATTTACTTTAACTTAATTAATATAAAGTGTCATTATCACTTACAAGTGGCTCTATGGAGTACCAAAATCGACCCGAATATTCCAATTGTTAGATATGTATCAGAAATAGGTTTAGGACACATGTTAGGGTAATTTATTATTATTATAATATTATTATTTTACCTTTATTTACCGGATTTACCTTTTAACCATGGTAAATAAAATACTTACCGAAATAATTATTCAAAATGTCTAAAAATAAAAGATAACTCTTTACACAATTTGGACCTTCTGATTCTAAATATGGAATCCATTTTTTGAAATTAAAAACACAGAAGTGGTAGAATTAAATTTAAAATTAATACTCGTTGTCAAAACAAAGAGCTTGTTTTTTAAGAAATAATAACTATCAAAATATTGACACTTGTTTATGTCTAGTTTAAATGCTAAATTATGTATAATTACCAATATTGGATTAAATGATAGAAATATATTCTAATTATAATTTAAAACCACTCAATTGTATAATTTATCACTATAAATTATTTAGATTAAAAAAGTTGTTTTTAATTAATGTTTAGTATTTTTCACTATTCATCAAAAAATGAATGTTTTCTAAAAAATACAAAAAATTCACCCCAGGATAATTTTGATATTCCGAATCCAAAAATAAATTCCATTTTGAAAGATTAAATTTTTAAAATTTCAAAATGTGGGTATTACTATTCATAACAGCTAGTTTGATTGGTTGTGGTGTGTGTTAGAACTCGAAGTTGCGTACAACACACACTACTTTATTATTCAACGGGAATCGTACCATGAAATATTGGGGTGTTACAGAATTAATATAGTTATTAAACTTTGTATAATTACTATTGAAGAGAAATAACCTAATATTAGTATGTTATAATAATATAGTTAAAATTAAACAGACTATTTTAAATAACATCGTTCCTGTAAAAAAAAGTTAAATAATAAATCATCATAAACATACAACATTATATATATATATATCTCAAATGAATATTTGATTTTATTTCGGAAACATTTTTAATAAAAGAAAAAATTAATTAAGGACCATTCTAAAACAATTTTTACCATTTCATTATGGTAAAATGTTTTTGTAAAGACTTGGATTTTCCAAGTATTTTTTTTAATTATATGGAATTATTACGAGTCTGTGAAAATTAACGACGCATGATTTCGATGCATGGTGTGCCCATAATGAATTTTTGAACTTTTTTAAAGGTAGGCTCAATATATTTTTGAGTGGGAAATCCTAAATTTTGAATCAGTTCTCAGGACTGAAATACGAGTGCACCGTTGAACTCACAACGCTGTGATTCACTTAAGGGATGTTTAACATTCACTACAGTGGGTCGATGAGGAGAGGGGTTTTCATGTTTTTCATGGATGAATAAATAAAATAAATAAATTATATTTTATTTTTAAAATATCCTTCCACCTCACTTTTAAGTGTTGATGGTGGGGACCACATGGGAGGTCGGGCATTTAATAAAGGAAATTAAATGCCCGGTTACACAATGGTTGTGTAACCACCCATCATGTGATTAATGAGGCCCATTAATTATACCAATTAAAAAACCTTTTAGTCACATGTTAGAGAGTCAAACACTAATGTGGGGTTTTGGAAAATTGTAGGCCACATCTTGATCTTGGGATGATTCATGACGAAGAACAAATCCCCTCACAATGGAAGAATAGAAGAATGATGATTTGGAGACATTGTAAGAGGATTGTTGCGGAAATGATGAACACCGACTGTTCCTCAAAGGCGGACATTCTAAAAAGATCTTTAGGTAGGGTTTTTATTTGGTTTATATTTAAAACAATTGTTTAATATTATTCCTCTATCATGTAATAATGCTAACGTGGAGGGCTCGGGCCAAACGAACTAGGATTAGACCCTCCACTGATTTGTTGATCTATGTGTTCTTCATGGAATTTTTATTTGGGTTGGACAGAACCTTGATCAGAGGGTCCAACAGTGAAGAGGCCATCCTGGGGAGGCCATTCATACCTTCATATAGAAATAAGGGCCATTGTAGCACACCTGGTGACCCGTGGAAGACCGCTGGCATGACACCGGCACAGAAGCACCGACGAACGACACCGGCGGGTGACAGTGGCAGATGGAACCGGACGACCGCGAAGGAGGTGGAGGTGCACCATTGTGTGTTTTTGGTGAAGGGGATTATAGTATATAGTCATGACGGACAGTGGCAGCTGGCACCAGACGACCATAGGTGGAGGATAACGGTGCACTGTTGCGTGCCTTAGAAGATGGTCGCAGCTCGGAAGTCACGACAGAGGGCCAGGTCCCTCTCCTAGCGGGTGACCTGGTGGTGCCACATGGTGCCACCACTCTGCCTTATGAACTAGAGGAACTGTCCCCCCCAAGACATCTAAGGTGGGCCCCAACTAGTGGTTCGTGCCCTCTGCAGGCCAGGCCACGCTGGCCTAGTGGGCCGCACCCCCATGCACTTTGGGCCATACCATGGCTCAGTAGGCCAGCCCGCCACGGCCTGGTCCAGCCCGGTCAGACCCAGACTGGGTTGGGTATACCCAAAACCGGTCAGGTCAGCCCAGATCGAGTCGGATCGAACAAGAACCCAACTAGGCTCAATTTCTCTTAAAATTACATAACGTGTGAACCGAAAGTATGTTTGACGAACCATCTATGGAGCTGGAATCCTTGGAATGATAAATTCTTTTTGGTATACTCCCCTTGAATTTTGGAGGACGTTGGAGTATGTTTGGGTTGGATTGAACCCAAATCTAACCAGGCCTTTGGTACTAAAACGCTTATAAGTCACAAACCGGGCATCTGATTGACGTGTCGTCTGTCAAGTTGGAATCCTTATTACATTGATGTCCTTTGGTATAATTCTTCATGGAAAATTTTTTGTCGTTGAGGTACAAAAAATGTCTTGAGGAGGAGATCCTCTTGGAATAAATCGTTCTTAGAGCGGGAATCTAAGGGATAATTGTAACATGAAAGAAGTACATCGATACTATGTGGGTCAGCATCTATCGACCCTATATGGGTCAACATATATCGATCCTATATGGGTCCACCCTCAGCGATCCTGAGTGGTTTTTCTCTTACCGACCTTATGTGGGTTTTCATCTATCAATAGTATGTGGTTTAACAAATGAGGCTCTCAACAGAATAAGATGATACAATGATACATCTATTCATATCTACATCTGTACTTAAGTTATACATTGTGTGAGCCGAGTCTTTACCTTTGTGGTAGTTTTAAATTCACGGTGTTACCTTAGTGATGTTACCTTTGTGGTATTCTCCACTCATGGATCAGTTGTGTAAATGGCTTAAAAGATGGATCCTTATGTTTTCCTCATGAATGAGATGATTATATTTTGATAACATAGGTATATGCATGGGCATATACCTAAGTAGAGTTGATGAATGCTTTGTGCTTTGTGATTGAGGTATTTCTTTATGGTTTTTCCTTTTTGGAACTCTGGCAGACTTTTGAGGGTCTTGGGGTCCCAACTGAGTATTGTTATACTCACCCCAGCATAGGCTACGCCCGAACCTTGCTGTGTCTTGTGCAGACGACGGACAACATTGATCGAATTTGAGGGAGCCATGGATAAACATTGCTTAGAGATGGACCATTTGACAAGATGTGTTGTTGAGACTACTGATCGGGAGATATACCTACCCATCAGGTAATATCCTTAGAAGATTAACAAAATATATATATTTCTGTTTTTGTTATAATTTTCAATTGGTCTTGTATTCCGACTCCCTTTTTATATACAGTACTCACTCTTTTACTGTATAGTTTTACTTTTTTTTCTTGCTTCCTATTGTGTGCTCGTATTGTTTGTTTACATGATTAATGGAAATTCATCCCCATTTGAAGGGATATGCATTTATGATGCTAGTCGCCAGCCCCTGGCCTATGGAAGGTGGGTTAGGTGTAGTCACAGCACGAGCCCTGGGGGACAGGTCATGACGAAGTGTTATCGGATGATTCAGTTATACGAAAGAACTAGCACTCTAATATTTTCAATTTGTCAATAGTGTTAATTGTAATGAGTGTGATTTTTAGTTTTGTAAATATGGTGTTGGTATGGTAGCTGACGTATCCATACACCAGGACCCTGAATTCTGATTTTCAGCTTAGTGCATGAAGACACTGATTGTGTGTGTTTTATAATGTTTTTCTTATGTTCTCTTTGAGACAATTCAATAGGTATATCTTATTTATTGTGGTGCATCTATTTTATTTTATAATTCCCCCATATAGATAGCAAGCTCGGGTTACTGAGGGAGTACACGATGACTGCCCACCAAGGGATGAGTCCTCAGTACAGAGCCCCTCTTACGACGTTAGCAACTCCGGGTGGTGCACCAGTAGTACCACTACCCGTTGGGTAGCTGTTTCCACCAGCCCCACCAGAAGATGGTACACGCCGATTGAACGCATTTCACATGTTTCCGTGGAAGAGGCCTCAAACGTCCTGAGGTGAGATGAATCCGCAGGCAGCTGAGGACTGGTAGGAGGCTGGGGACATAGTTTTTTACCTAGTTGGGACACCATCCGACTAGATGGTTATCTTAGCTACTATCCTTTTCCAGGGAGCAGCAGGTAGATAGTGGGTCCTGGAACTCTAGATACACAACGAGTCGACCCTCACCTAGGAGAACATCAAGGGCCTTTTTATGGTAGAGTTTGTCCCAACTAATCTACGCTCAATGCATATACATTAATTGCTACACATATAGTAGGGAAACTTGATAGTGGACCAGTACTCAGCTAGGTTCACTGATCTCTCCTGCTACTCCACCGACATGGTTCGAGACCCTTTATTTAGGGCACTGACCTTGGAGCAGGGTCTCTGACAAGAGATCATTGTATCAATGATATATCGTAGCATTCCGACATAGGATGAGGTGCTAGAGAAAACACTTTTGGTGGAGATAATCCGAGATGAGTAGGCACCGGTAGCGAGAGACACCACCGGACTTCCGGTAGCAGAGTCATCCATAGTAAGAAGTAGATGGATGATGAAAAAGGCCAAGCATGCCAGAACATCTGATGGATGACCTCAGGATACATGGACAGTGGTGTGGGGCTCACGGGACAGAGGAGTACAGATGAGGAACATGAAGTTCTACACGTGCAGTGGGTAAGGTCACATGGCTCATTACTGCCCAACCTATCAAACATATGACCAACTGATGGTTGAGGTACAACCAAGGTAGAGGCAAAGATTTGATTGGGGAGGGGTGAAGGCAGCAGACAAACATGGAAAATGAGCTGGTCATGCATTAGGCGGTGAGCGACGATTTGAGGATCTACCGCCACCACCTCCTGGTGGTGCACCCCGACCACAGGGAAAAGGTGGATAGGGATGATCTAAACTTCAAGAAGTTGAGGCCTACATCCTCGGCGCTTTAGAGATGATTCGAGGAACAATCTATGTCTAACCCACCCTAGCTCTAGTACATATATACACAGGTTCCAGTCACTATTTTATTTCCACGGCCCTCGTTCGGAGCTTAGAGATTCCAATGGAGTAGTTCGCTCGGTCATTATGTCTAGAGACTTCTATAGTAGGGGATTCAACGATTACAAACTGAGGCCATCAGTGTGAGATTACTCAAGGAGGCAAGAGCTTCGGCTGGGATCTTCTAGTACCAACGTTGAGGCCTTACACCGACATCTAGGGTATGGACTGGTTATCTACAATCCATGCTCAAATTGACTTCGTTAGGTGAAAAGTGTGTTGCATCAGTGAAGATGGGACCAAGTTTTCCTTTACCAGAATGAAAGGATCCTTTTTAGCATAGGATGGACTTACCCGGAGGAGGGTGAAACTGATCACACATTAGTTGAATAGCCTTACCCTCTGAGAAGTGGATGTTGAGAGTCTGAGCTATCATGTAGTGGTGGACCAGTATGCTGATGCCTTTACTGATGATGTATTGGTACTACATCCTCATAGAGAGGGGGTGTTTTACATCGACATGTACCCTAAGACGGAACCAAAATCTACACCAGCATATCGGATGTCTCCTACAGATCTTCTTGAGTTAGGGGTATAATTGGAGGAATTTCAAAGGAAGGTGTTTATACAACCCAGGGTTTCTCTATGGGTAGCCCAGATTTTGTTTTCCAAGAAGGTAGATGGGAGTTTGAGACTCGGTGTAGACTATCGGTGTCTGAACCAGGTGACCATGAAGAAAATGTATACGCTTTAGAGGATTGATGATCTTTTTGATCAGCTGAAGGGAGATCATTAGATTTCAGAGGTAGTCCTCAGATCAGGCTATCATCGGGTTAGGGTACGAGATGAGGATGTGCAGAAGACGACCTTCAAATGTCCGTATGGAAACTATGAGTTCTTGGTTATGGAATTTGGCATGACCAACACCCCTACATTATACATGGGACTCATGAAAAAGATCTTTCAGCTATACCTCGATCAATTTTTTGTGTTCTTCATTGAAAAAATCTTGATATAATCAGTGTTAGAGGAGGATCATGCCTATCATATGTAGACAGTTCTGGATATACTCTAAGAGAACAATATTTATGGTAATCTCTCGAAGTTCTAGTTCTAGATATGAGAGGTCCACTTTCTAGGACACATTATATCGGAGGCTGAAGTTGTAGTGGATCAGGTGAGGATAAAGGTTGTTCTTTATTAGGGCCACCCAGGAGTGTGACCAAGGTGTAGAGCTTCTTGAGGTTGTCTAGGTACTACCAGAGATTCGTACCAGACTTTTCCAGAGTTGCAACACCCTTTTATCATTTAAGAATAAGGGACAACCCTTTGTATGGATGGATAGATGCCAATAGAGTTTTCAAGATCCAAGGAAGATAATTAAGAGTTCCCCCATCTTGAGGCTACCAGAAGAATGCATTGGGTAAGTAGTTTACTACGACACATAAAGTAAAAGACATGGATGTGTCCTGATGCAGGAATGAGTAGTTATCTCTTATATTTCATGAAATCTTAGACACCATGAGAAGAACTATGCTACCCATGATCTATAGTTAGAATTAGTGGTCTTCGCCTTGAGTATGTGGAGACAATACTTGATGGGAGAACATTTAACAGTCTACTCTGATCACAAGAGTCTCAAGGATATCTTCCCTCATAAGGACCTGAAACTGAGGCTACGTTGTTTGATAGAGTTTCTCAAGGACTATGAATTCTAGATAGTCTGTACTCCTAGGAAGGAGAATATGGTAGCAGATTCAATCAGTAGGAGATGTCATCTACAATTGCTAAGTGAGGTGACATAGAACCTAGCCACATTTTAGATATCCTTCATGGATAGAGATGGATTAGCTTATCTCTAGTTTATGATAGATAATTACCCACTCCTTTAGAGATTCAGTGAGTCAATTCTTGGGGACATTGACTGTGATGTTATACTTTCTTAGATATCCTCAGGATAGGAACTTGATGAATTTATTGAAGATGGGGAGCACATCATCCTCTTCAGAGGATGCACCATGGTACCAATGGTGCTACATGAAGAGGTGTTGATAGTGTTCAATATGTCCCCTCTGACGGTACATCCAGGTGTGGATAAGATGTACAAGGACCTCTAACATCAGCCCTGGTGGCTGGGAATGTAGATAACATTGGAAAATTTTGTTTCATGATTCCTCACTTGTCCACAAGTTAAGGCTGAGCATCAGGTTCCAAGAGGCTTAGCACATTCACTAGAGGTGCCAGAGTGAAATTGGGATGGTATCTCCATGTACTCTATGATAGGTCTTCCACGTATGTCCTGGGGACATGATTCCATATGGGTGATCATTGCTCAACTCACCATGTAGGCCCACTTCCTACCTATCCAAGAGTAGGGATTGGTAGAGGTTTTCGGATGCCTCTACGTATAAGATATTGTACGGCTTCATGGGGTTCCATAGACGATCATCTCTAATCATGCAACCCGTTTTACATCACGATTGTGGAAGGGGTTAGAGGAGGCATTCAAGAATAATCTATGTTTGAGCATCTCCTTTCATCCTAAGATGGATGGTCAGATGAAGCAAACCATACAATCACTCAAGAACATGATTCGTTCTTGAGTCTTTGATTTTGGTAGCAGTTGGGTGGATCACTTTCCCTTGGTGAAATTTGTGTACAAAAATAGCTATCAATCCACCATAGGATGGGACCGTTGTACGGTTGACCATGAAAATCAACTCTATGCTGGATAGACCTTGGGGAGTTAGCACTTACTGGTACAAGGATGGTATGGGATACCACTGGGAAGGTGCATATCATACTGGAGTGGATGAAGACCACAAAGAGAAGGTAGAAGTCTTATGCTGAGAGGATATGAAGGCCTTTGGATTTCGAGGAGGGGGACCATGTCTTCTTACGGGTCTCACCTCAACGAGGTTTACAAGGATTTGGTTAGGGTGAAAAGTTATCTATGAGGTTTATCGGACCTTTTCAGGTACTCAGTAGAGTTTCCAAGGTGGCATATCACCTGGTTCTCCCCCCACAGATGCACTGGGTGCATGAAATTTTCCACGTGTCATAGCTGAGGAGGTACGTACATGATTCATCACATTTCATTGACTAGGGAGAGCTAGACATCGACGATGGGGTGATGTTTACAGAGGTTCCAGTTGATATTGAGGATCGAAAGAAGCAGGTCCTTCATGGACGATCGATAACTCTAGTGTGCAGTCGTTGATAGCATGGGAACCTCTAGGAGATCACGTGGGAGTGGGAGGCCTAGATTCGTGCTCAGTACCCCCATTTGTTTTTCTTAGTCTATGTTGTGACATTTTAGGAAAAAAATACCTATGATGGGGAAAATGTAAATCCCCATATTTTACATGTAATTTTATTTAATTATATTTAATTATGAAGAGTCTTCAAAAATTGATGGCGTGTGATTCTGAGTCCTGATGTGCCCAGAATTAATTTCTGAACTTTCTTAAAGGTACGTTTAGTTAATATGCGATAAGAAAATTCTATCTTTTGAACCGGTGCTCGGAATTGAAATCTGAGATCACTATTGAACTTGCAACACTGAGATTCACTTAAGGGAGGTTTAACCTCAACCAAAGTGGGTTTAGGAGGAGAGTTGTTTTTTTTTCATTTTTCTTGGATGAATAAATAAAATAGAATAAATTTATTTTATTTTTAAAACATAGTTCAAGATCACATTTATGTTTTGATGGTGGGGTCCACATGGTTGGTCGGTCATTTAATGAAGGACATTAAATTTTTGGTTACACAATGGTTGTGTAACCACCCTTCATGTGATTAATGAGGCTAATTAATTACTCCAATTAATGAACCTCTTAATCACATGTTTGATAGTTAAACTATAACTTGGGGTTTTGGAAAATCATTGGAAAAGGATTGATCTTGCGAGGATTCTGGACAAAGAATGAATCCCCTCACCAAAGAAAAACTGAAGAACGAAGATTGAGCAGCGTCGTTGGAGGCTTGTTATGGGAATGACGAACACCGAATATTCCTCAAACACGGACATTATTCGAAAATCTGGAGGTAGGGTGTTTAATAGGTTTAGTTTTAAAATAATTGTTGAATATTATTCTTCCCTCATGTTACCACGCTATCACGGAGGGCACAAGTCAATCAAACTAGGCCCATACCCTCCGCTACTTGTTGATCTATGCGTTCTTTGTAGACTTTTTATTTGGGTTGGACAGAACCTATAATGGAGGGTCAAGTGGCAAAGAGGGTATCCCGAGGAGGCCCTTGATACCATTCGATGGAAAGATGGGCCAACAGAGCTCACCCGGTGACCCATGAAAGACCGCTGACGTGACACCGACACGGTAGCACCAGCGACCGGCACCGGTGGGTGATAGCGATGACTGACACCATCCAACCACGAAGGAGGGGGAGGCATGCTATCATGCACTGTCGGTAAAGGGGGCCATGACATATTGATGTAGTGGACAGTGATGGCTGGCACCAGCCGGCCATGGGCAAGGTGAGCGGTGAGCCTTTTCGTGCGACTGATGATGGTCGCGAATTGGAAGCCACAACCGAGGGTCAAGACCTGCTCCCTGTAGGTCCCACGGGGTACCTAGCGGTGCCACATGGCACCACCATTATGCCTTAAAAAGGGAGTTATGTTCCCCCCCCCCCCCCCCGCACCAGCTAGGGTGGGCCCCAGCTAGTGGGTTGCGCCCTTTGTGGGCTAGGCCATGTGATCCCAGCGGGCCGCGCCCCCCTTGTGGGTCAGGTCGCACCCCATTTGCAGGTCATGCCACACCCCCTACGGGTTAGGCTAGACCATGGCCCAGTGGGCTAGGCCCTCTATGGCGCGACCCTGCTGGGTCTAACCCGGACCGGGTTGGGTGACCCGAATCGGGTCGATCCGACCAGGTCGGACCAGACCCCGACCCAACTAGGCCCAGTTTCTATTAAAGGGCCATAACTTGTGAACCGAACGTCCATTTGATTAACCATATGTGGCACTAGAATCCTTGAAATGAGACAGTTCTTTTGGTATACTCCAATTTTATTTTTACGGATTTTGGAGTATGGTTGGGATGGATTGAACCCGAATCCAACTGGGCCCTTGGTACAAAAACAATTATAATTCACATATAGGGCATTTGATTGACGCGCCGTAAATCATGTTAGAACCCTTAAGATGTAACACCTCAAGCTTTTATAGTATGTTATCTCTTAAAAGTATTTCAATAACTTTCACTACACGCAACACCGAGTTTGAGTGCACCATGACTTAGCAAACTAGTCGTTCAAAAAAGAGGTTATTAATAGTATTAACCACATTTTAAATTTTATATATCCTATATAATTTTAACATTCATCAATTATGTATCTTAGACATAATATAAGAAAAATTCAATTTTTAAGATAAAAGAGTTATTTTTCAAAAAAAATTAGTATTTCCGCCTTTTAAGGGAGAACCATTTTTAAATCCATTATTTGACACTTTCATATATTAAATATAGTAAAATTAAATTCTTCTTTACAAGAGGGACATAAAAATTTAGTTTGGATAAATTTTTGGTACTTTTCTGAAAACTTTCATATTTTGATGAATAATGAAAAATACTAAATTTTAATTAAAAACAACTTTTTTAATCGAAATAATTTATGTTGATAAATTATATATTTTAGTGGTTTTAAAGTATAATAAGACTATATTTTAATCATTTAATATAATTTATGTCATTGGATGTAATTTCACATTTAAACTGGGCATAAACAAGTGTCAATCTTTTGATAGTTATTATTTCTTAAAAACATGCTTTTTGTTTTTACAACGTGAATAAATTTTAAATTAACATATACAACTTAGGTGTTTTGAATTTGAAAAAATGGTTTCCATATTTCGAATCAGGAGGTACAAATAGTGTAAATAGGTAAATTTTATTTTTAGACATTATGAATATTTACTTGAATAAATATTTTATTTACCATGGTAAAGGGTAAATCAAGTAAATTAGGGTAAAAAACAATATTATAATAATACTAAATTACCCTAACATGTTTCCTATTACTATTGGTTGATACATGTCCAACCATGGACATCCATGGGTATATTTTTGGACCCCATGTATCCACTTGAGAGTGATAATGATACATTATATAAATTAATTTAATGTAATACAAAAATGACAAAAACATATATCTTTTAGTAAAACAATTTTTACATTGGTTTATATATGTTACCTTTTAGACTATAAATACTCATTAAAAAGATAAAAATACTTCATACATAATTATATTTTATTTATAATTTTTAGACATTTAATAATTAAATTTATTTATGACATAATTATGATTCAGTAATTACCTTATTAATGAATGAATCAAATAAATGGTAATGTAAATATGAAAATAAATATAATTTGAACGTTTTGATGCCGTCCACAAACATTATAGGTGAATATGACATGTTAATATTGATTAAATATATTTGGTTCAAAGTAATCATGATTTTATGACTTTCAAAAAAAACAAATACTAAATAGTGTCAAAATTGACATAAATGAGTTTTTGAAACAAATATTATCTTATTAAATATATAATAGTATTAAAAATCTAAGGCTCTGCCAAAGAACTCATATAATTATAGTTATATCATTAATGAACCACTTGAGGTTCTCTTTTAATTCTATAGTTACTTTATTAACCAATTAATATAATAATACAAGAATACATGGTAAAAGTTAAACTATTTAACTAAGAGTTAAATCTAAAAGATAAGGATAATATGATGACCCAAACATGTCTAAAACCTATTGGTTGAGATTTTTTCGACCCATACCCACCTTATCCTCGAAATAAATTATTTTAGAGCCATTAGAAATCGAAAATTAGTTTATTATAAAATAATATTTCAATCTTTTCCTAAGGAGCCCCTCACCTCTCTTATAAAAGAGCACTTACCCTTCTATTAATTTCACACCTTCAAAGCCATTAGTCTCGGCCAAAACTAGCCCAAAAATCCTCCCAAAATCCCTTAATTTAACATAAAGTAATTACTTTGATCATAAATCCAACATATGGAGCCCTTTTGATCAACTCAAAAGGAAACACCTGAAGGGGAGATAATAATTTCACCACCCTCTTTCATGTTCTTTTCATGTTCCACTTCCTCTTTAATTGTTGTTTCCATAAAAAAAAAATAACACCAATAACTTATACATACTGTGATTTTATTATAAATATGGTACAACCATATTTGTTATTCTATCCATCCTATAAATGACAATGTCACCATACATGCGTACGTACGGCTTACCGTCTCCACGTCGTGGTGTAGTTAGTTATTCAAACACTTCATTATTTGGATGGGTATAATAATTAGTATAACGAATGTAAATAATAAATATAACATGTTTATGATTATTTATATATGATATATCATCCAATTACATACGATTTCACCATAAATATAATGATATTCCCGCTCGTGCTTATGTACGAATTACCGTCTCCACGACGTGATGAGATTCATTCCCATGTCCACCATTGAACAATGATTATAAAAACATATATTATTTATAACTATGTAATATATGTAATAATAATTCTACTAGATATATATATGTACTTACATCTATCTTATTCAATTACATCTGTTCAATACATTATGAAAACGGAAACAACATTTATGCATATGTATGGCCTACCATCTCCATAAATGGTGCCTTCCATTTAATATATGTATCTATTATAAATATTTATATTATAAATATATATGATATATAAATCAAAGTTTATATTCAACATGTATTTATATTATGATCTAAATGATACAATCAAGAATAACAAATTAAAACATGTACAATAAAGAAAGCGATTATTACTGAAAATGTTAATTTAACATGGAAATCATTATTAAATGGATCGTATAAAGTCAAAAATGAACCATTCATGATATAATAAATATGAATATGGTTCTGGTATATTTTAATAACATACTATGGTCTTTATATAGGATGTTAAACGTACCCTTGACCAAAAGAAAGTGCAATGTAAGGGTTAATTTCAGAATCTCTTTATTATCCGAGGTTGTTCTTACATAAGTATCTACTGGGACATATTTTGTATCCATGTACATGTTTCATAAAAGTGTTTTCAGAGGTATTATTTTAAAGGTATTATTTTACTAAAACATCATTTTAAATGTTTTAAATATTTATTCTTCTAAACCATTCTCATTGATGTCTATGTTTTCAAAATGTTTTAAAGGATTTATTTATATGGACCGGAATGTTCTAAAATGTTAATTCATTTAAAATGATTCAAAGTGGTATGGGTAACGTTTATTAAAAAATATCTTTAATTTTCTTCCTTTTTAAATTGAGTAAATTTTTAATGTTTTCATGAAAAATGAACATTTCTATCAAATAGTTTTACAAATCATTTTCATCTATGTCAACATCCTTTGACGGATTTTAATATTTTTTGATGTTGATTTATTATGATACAAATATTCCATATTGTATTGAAGGTTTTGTGATATGTTCAACTATTTATGTGTTATTTTTATAATATTCATGGTTTATGGTGAAAGTATTTACATTTCATATGCTAGTTTTAATACAAATGTTTATGTTATGTTTCAAACTTTTCATATGATTAATGTATTAGTCTTAGTATGTGATGGGTGGATCCCACTATATTTATCTCAGTGCATCTGTAGGTCTCATGAGACAATTCGATGTGGAATTTTCCGAGGCCTTTTTCAGTTTGATATATGGTTTTGGCCGAGGCCTTAATCATTTCTAGACGTCTTGGCCGAGGCCTTGAAAAAATGTTTCAGAATGTCTGGCATTACACATTCTCTCATTAAGAAAATAATATTGATGGTTTATGTGGTTATTCAACTAGTAGAATATCCATGACTATGTTTTATTGTGACTTTATTTACTCATCTCATATTTCTACCATAAAGTTTTCATGTTTATCATTTGTAAAGGCATGTGTTTTCAATTATTTTCCATTCCTAATGTTTATTTTATATTCCGTTAAATTGTTTACCCTTACTGAGAATCTGAGATCACCTCTTTCTTATGTTCTATTTTCCCATGATTACCAAAGAAGTGTACTATGATTGATATGCAGGGTTAAGCTAAAGAGGAATAATGGCGTTCTAAAAGAACTATTTATACTGTATTTTATGTTTGAAATATAAATATGATGTTGATGTATGTAATCTATTTCCAGGAATGCTGAACTAATCGGTCTTTCAGGACATGATTTCCTTGTATCATGACAATGTATTAAAATAATTCACCAACTCTGGGTAACTGGGGTCGGGGTATTACAGTTTGAATCAGAAGAATTTTAGCAACCACCTTGGAAATATATTTATATAAACTCTGATTATAGAACATTACCCTAAGTTAGACATTAAGGATTAGTATAGAATAATTTACTAAAAATGTGCTAATATAGAGGTTTTGTTTATTTTTTATCAATACATCCCTTTCTAGATACAAGCAGGTAGAGGAAGCTCAGGATTAGATGTACCTAGGTGTGAAAACTCCTACAAGATGTTTCAGGCTTGACTTGGCTGGTACACAACAAAGGTCCTTGATTCACTATTGGTTACGACACTCATGGGGGATATACTTATGATTATTCACATTTTCATTAAAATCCATTATAAAGGATTTAAGAGTAAATAATTCGTCAAAGAAAACATTTTATGATTATAGATTAAATGCATAAACTTTTAAATATATGTAAGGTATTTCACAAGTTTGTAATTATGCATCCCGGTCGACAAAATAACCTGGTGTATTCCATTGTTTAGAATTGGTACCTATTAGAGGGAATGAGAATTCCAGAAATACTGAAGATTGAATGATCATGAAGGATTATATCATTCATTGTATTAAGACAAAATTTAAAAGATAAATAGTATCCCATATATTCTCATCATATGAATAAATAGTATCATATGTTAATAAGTTATATAAATAATTCCATGAGTCCTATGAATTTGATGGGAAGTAAGAGAAGAAAAGGATGGTAGAGAAAAAGATGGATAAAGGGAAGAGGGTAAAGAAGGAATTTCCCATATATGATAACTGAGGAATGAATCACCTTGGAATATTCTTTAAGAGAATGAGATTTTGTTATAAGTGTGGAGAAAAAGGACACCAAGTACATGATTTCAAGGGTAAGAAAAGGTTTCAAATGTACAATGATTCATCTATAAGGAGTTTGGACACAACACGAATTAATGTCCAAATCATCAGAGCATACCCCAAATGATCATATTGGATAATAATAAAGTTATGATACTACCAAAGATGAAGAAGGAATGATTATAGTTCTTATGTTGTTATTGATGTATAGTGTCATTTGATTATTATATTAATGATGTACATGTTATAAGAATTATTGAGTATATATAAGGATTGTACTACAATACTATTTCATTAAGGACTTGGGATTGGGTGGAACCAAGAGAAGTGACTTAACAGTAGGTTGATTTTTTGGAAAATATATGGTTGAGAGAAAGATAAAACATAATATGGTTATGATACTGAGGTAGTGATTTTGGTATAATATATGATTGATTTGGATAAATTATACTGGATATTATTGACTACCTTGAAACTGATTAATGATTTGTATATAACATCATTGTTGGAGTATAAAACATTCTTGGATAAGCAGATTATATCCAGTATTCAATAAGGAATAAGGGAGAATTAATGTAATAAAAAAGGTTTCTTTGTAATTCAGTATGTTACCATGTTTAAAATGAATAAATGATTAAGGTATTTATATGTTATTACGTGGAAAAAGCTATATTCATTTTGTTTACCTTCCATATAAATATTGGATTGTGATTTTGTATAGAAGTATTTTGGATAATTTTAAAGGTTTTAATCGATTAAGATTGACATTGGATACTATTATTAAGGTCAAATCATTTCTTGATATTATTTTTGTATTGTCATAAAAAGGAAAACCCGGAGGTCGGGGGACAACCTGTTGAGTCTAACAAGGCCACAAGACAAGAACCATCATCTGAAAGGAGATAAGGGTGAATCGCCTACCATTATCCCACGTGATGTACTAGATTGTATAATTTAGTTTTTTTAAAAGGAATTATAGATGAATTATAAATTCCATTTTTATAGCCCTATATGATTAGGAAAAATTGAATATTTTTAAGTTCTATTATCTTTTAGAGTGAAGGATGATTTTGTGGTAGAAATTAGATAAAGGATGGAAATATACCTATTAAGTATATTTTTATCTCTTATTATATGTGGAAATTAATTCTTAAAATTAAGGTAAGGGATCTTAAAACCAAAATGTGTTATACTAATACCTTATGTTTTTTGATCCGATGATATTTTAAAACATCATAGACTGATGGATTTGTGGCTTTCAATTTTACACTTGTTTGTGACTGATGACCACAAGAAAACCCTATAAATATTTACATTTCCCCTCTAATTATGTGTCTCTAATTTCCTCAAATGTTATCCTAATTGATATCGTAATTTAGTGGTGGCTTTTTCATTTCCCTTTCCCTCTTATTAAGACTAAATTTTGTTAACCCAATTTCTGATGTGGGTTTTCCAAAATAGTAATTTTTTTGTTTTTAATCTTTTATTTTCAATGAACAATTTCAAATTACGAGGGCTCAATTTATTGATGTAGGGGATAATGTAACACCCCACGATTTTGTAGTACGATATCTCTTTAAAGTATTTCAATAACTTGTGTTACACGCAACACCGAGTTTGAGCACACCACGACTTCCAAACTAGCTGTTCAAATAAGAGGTTATGAATAGTATTAACAAAATTTTATATTTATATATCCTATATAATTATAACATTAATCTATTGTGTTTCTTAGACATAATATAAGAAAAATAAAATCAATTTTTAAGATAAAAGCGGTATTTTTGAAAAAATGTAGTTTTTCCACCTTTTAATGGAGAACCATTTTTAAATCCAATATTTGAAAATTTTATATTTTAAATTTAGTGAAATTAAATTTTTCTTTATAATAGGGACATAAAAATTTATTTTGGATAATTTTTAGCTACTTTTCTGATAACTTTCATATTCTGATGAATATTGAAAAAATACTAAATTTTAATTAAAAATAACATTTTTAATCAAAATAATTTATATTGTTAAATTATAAATATTGGTGGTTTTAAATTATAATTATACTATATTTTTATCATTTAATATAATTTAGGTCATTGGATGTAATTTCACATTTAAACTGGACATAAACAAGTGTCAATATTTTGATAGTTCTTATTTCTTAAAAACACGATTTCTGTTTTAACAACTGGAATAAAGTTTAAATCATTTTCTTCCACTTTCATGTTTGGAATTTTTATAAATGGATTCCATATTTTAAATCATTTGGTCCAAATTGTGTGAATTTGTAAATTTTGTTTTTAGACATTATTAATATTTACTTCAGTTAAGTTTTTATTTACCATGGTTAAAGTGTAAATCCTGTAAATTAAAGTTAAAAAATAATATTATAACAACAATAAATTAACTTAACATGTGTCCTATTATTTTTGGTTGATAAATTTTAGACCATTTTCATCCTTGGGTATATTTTGGGATCCGATGGAGCCACTTGAGAGTGATAATGACACATTATATTAATTAATTTAAAGTAAAGACAAAAATGACATAAAAATATATCTTTCAGTAAAACAATTTTTATATGGGGTTATATAAGTTATAATTTAGACTATAAATAATAATTATAAATCTAAAAATATTTAATAAATAATTATATTTTATTTATAATTTTTAGAAATTAAATAATTAAATTTATGTGTGTCACAATGGTGATGCAGTAATTACCTTATTAATGAAAGAATCAAATAAATGTTATTGTAAATTTTGAAATAAATATAATTTGAAAGTTGTGATTTCATCCACTAATTTTATATGTGAATATGACATGTTAGGATTTATTCAATGTATTTGTATCGAAGTAATCATATTATGATGACTATCACAAAAACCAAATACAAAATAGTGTCAAAATTGTCATAAATGAGTTTTTAAAACATATATTATATTATTATATTATATAATAATACAAAAAATCTAAAGAACTGACAGAGAAATTATATAATGATAGGTATATCATTAATTAAACACTTGAGGTTCTTTTGTAATTTTAATGTAATTTTATTAACCAATTATTTTAATAATACAAGAATACATGGTAAAAGTTAAACTATTTCACAAAGAGTTAAATCTAAAAGATAAGGTTAATATGGTGACCCAAACCGGTCTAAAACCTATCTTTTGATATATTTTGGACTCATACCCACCTTAGAGTCTAAGTAAATCAATTTTTTCCATTAGAAACCGAAAATAATTATATTATAAAATAATATTTCAATCTTTTCCTAAGGTGCCCCTCACCTCTCTTATAAAAGGGAACTTACCCTTCTCTTAATTTCACACCTCCAAAGCCATTTGGATCGGCTAAACCATACCCATATATTCTCCCAAAATCCATCAATTCAATCTAGATGGATTAAATTTATCATAAAGCCATCTTATGAAGCCATTTTGATCAACTGAAAAGGAAACACCCGATGTAGAGGTAATAATTTCACCACCCTCTTTCAAGTTCATTTCATCTTCTACTTCCTCTTTCTTTGTTGTTTCCATACCAAAATAATAACTCCCATAACAAATACATAATGTGATTTCATTATAAATATGGTACAACCATATTCATTATTCTATCCATCCAAGAAATGACAATGTCTCCATATGGGCGTACGTATGACTTATCCTCTCCACGTCGTGGTGTAGTTTGTTATTCAAACACTTCATTTTTTTGATTGTATAATAATGAGTATAAATAATTTAAATAACAAATATAAAATATTAATTATTATTTATATATTCTATACCACCCAATTACATATGATTTCACCATCAATATAATGATATTTTTGCCCTTACGTACATATGGATTACCGTCTCCACGGTGCAATGAGATTCATTCCCACGTTCACCATTCAACAATGATTATTAAAAAATAATTTATTAATAAGTATGAAATAAATGAAAAAATAATTCTACTGGATATATATATGTATGTACTTACATATATCTAATTCACTTACTTCAGTTCAATACGATATGAAAACGGAAACATCATTTATGCGTATGTATGGCCTACCATCTCCATAAACGGTGCCTTCCATTTCATATATATATCTATTATAAATTTTGATATTCTAAATATATATTATATTTAAATAATGGTTTATATTATGTAAGTATTTAAATCATGATCTAAATGATACGATCAATAATAACAAATTAAAACACGTACGATAAAGAAAGAGATTATTACCCAAAATGTTAAATTAATATTGAAGTCATTATTAAATGGGTAATATAAAGTCATAAATGAATCATTAATGATATAATAAATATGAATATGGTTTTGGTATAATTTAATAACATACTATTGTCATTATACATGAGGTTAAACTTACCCTTGACCAAAGGACTGTTCAAGTTATGGGTTAATTTCACAATCTCTTCATTATCCAAGTTTGTTTTTACGTAAGTACCTACTGGGACATATTTATTATTCATGTCCATGTTTGATAATATAGTTTTCAAAGGGATTGTTTTAAAGGTATTTTTTTACTAAAACATTATTTTAAATTTTTTAAAGATTTATTCTTCTAAACCTTTCTCATTAATGTCCATGTTTTAAAAATGGTTAAAAGGATTTATTAATATGGACATGAATGTTTTAAAATGTTAATTCCTTTCAAAAGTTTTATAGTGTTATGGGAAAATTTTATTCAAAAATATCTTTAAATTTCTTCCTTTCTAAATTTTGGTACATTTTAATGTTTACATAAAAAAATTATATTTCTATCAAAGAGTTTTAAAAATAATTTTCATCTATGTCTACATCGTTTGATGGTTTTTAAACCTATTTGAAGTTGATTTATTATGATACAAATATTACATATTGTATTAAAGGTTTTGTGATATG
This sequence comes from Viscum album, assembly GCA_963277665.1. Taxonomy (NCBI): domain Eukaryota; kingdom Viridiplantae; phylum Streptophyta; class Magnoliopsida; order Santalales; family Viscaceae; genus Viscum; species Viscum album. The sequence continues at coordinate 33,576,890 of OY728157.1, read as the reverse complement.
TTTGACTTTGGGTGTGTTATTTTTATATATTTCATGGTTTATGGTTAATGTATTGACGTTTCGTATGCTAGTTTTAATACGAATTATTATGTTATGTTTCAAACTTTTCATATGATGAATGTATTAGTCATAATATGAGATGGGTGGAGCCCACTATATCTCCTCAGTGCATCGGTAGGTCTCATGAGACAATTATATGTGGAATTGGCTGAGGCCTTTCCCAATTTGATATATGGTTTTGGATGAGGCCATAATCATTTTTAGATGTCTTGGTTGAGGCCTTGAAAAAATGTTTCAGAATGTCTGGCATTATAAATTCCCTCATTAAGAAAATAATATTGATAGTTCATGTGGTTATTCGACTAGTAGAATACCCATGACTATGTTTTATTATGGAAATATTTACTTAGCTCATATTTCTTCCATAAAGTGTTCATGTTTATTATTTGTAAAGGCATGTGTTTTCAGTTATTCAACATGCCTAATGTTTATGTTATCTTCCGCTAAATTGTTTACATTTACTGACCATATGATCTCACCCCTTTATTATGTTTTATTTTCCCAGGATTTCGAAGAAGTTTATTATGATTGATATGAATGTTTAAGATAAAAAGGAATAATGGTGTTCTCAATGAAATGTCTATGATGTTTTATATGTTTGAAATTGTAATGTGAAGTTGATGTATGTAATCTTTTTCCCAGACTAATAAACTGATCAGTCTATCAGGACATTATTTCCTTTTATAATGCCAATTTATTAAAATAATACACCGAATCTAAGTAATTGGGGTCGGGGCAATAAATTTCGTATCAGGGGAAGTTTAGAAACAAACGTAGAAATAGATTTAGATAAAATCTGATTAGAGAACATTACCATAAGATAGACTTTGAGGATTATAATAGAATAACTTCCTAGAAATGTGGTAATATAGAGATTTTGTGTATTTTCCAAGCAATACATTCGTGTCTTGATATGAGTAGTTAGAGGGGACTCTGGAACATAAGTACCTTAGAGTGAAAACTCTGACAAGATGTTTCAGGCTTGAAACAGGGTATCCTGGTACATAACAATGGGCCTAGCTGCACTCTTGGTTATGACACTCCCGATAGATATGCTTAGGATAATTCAAATTTTCATTATAATCCATTATATAGTATGTATGAGTAAATACTTCCTCAAAGAATTTTTTTTGATTCCAAATTATATGAATAATATTTTAAATTTACATTAGGTATTTTACAAGTTTGGAATTAATAATTTCAATTCATTAACTAACCTGGTGTATGAAATTGTTTAGAAATGGTGCCTAGTATAAGGAATGAGAATTCCAGCAATATGCAAGATCGAAAGATTAATACGGATCATATATTTCATTGTATTAAGGAAACATTAAAAAAGAAAATAGTCTACTACATATTCTCATCATATGAAAAAATAGTATCATATGTTAATAAGATATGTAAAGAATTTTCATAGTTCTTTGGGTTTTAAGGGAAGTAAGAGAAGAAAAGGATGGTAGAGAAAAAGATGCATAAAGCGAAGAGGGAAAAGAAGGATTTTCCCATTTATGAAAACTATGAAAATAATCGCCTTGGTAAATTCTTAAAGGGAATGAGAATTTTTTATATCTTTGGAGAAAAGGAAACTAAGTACATGATTGCAAGGGTATGAAAAAGTTTTCAAATGTACAATGCTTCATCTGCATGGAGTTGGGACACTACGCGAATCAATGTCCAAATCATCAGAGTAAACCCTAAATGCTGCTATTTAATAATAATCAAGTTATGATACTACTTAAGATGAAGAGGAATGATTAGAGTCCATATGTTGTTATTAATGAATTGTGTCATTTTATTATTTTATTAATTATGTACATGTTATAAGAATTATAGAGTATATATAAGAATTATACTGTAGTACTATTTCATTAAGGACTTGTGATTGTGTGGAACCAAGAAAAGTGACTCAATAGCTGGATATATCATTTGGAAAATATATAGTTGAGAGAAGGATAAACCAAAATATAGTTCTGATACTGAGGTAGTTATTTGGGAATAATATTTGATTGATTTGGATAAATTATATTGGATATTAATTACTTCATTGAAACTGATTAATTATTTTCATATTCCATCATTGTTGGAGTATACGACATTCTTTGATAGAAGGAGTATATATAGTATTCAATAATAAATAAGGGAGCATGAATGTAATCAATAAGGTTTTATGGTAATTCAGGGTGTTACCATGTTATAAAATAATACACGATGATGGTATTCATATGTTATTAATGGAAAAAGAGATATTCATTTTTTTTACCATCCTTATAAATCTTGGACTGTGAGTTTGGATAGAAGTATTTTGGATAATTATAATGGTTGGAATCAATTAAGTTTGACATTGGATACTATTATTAAGGATAAATAATTTCTTGATATTATTTTTGGATTGTTATAAAAAGGACAACCCAGAGGTCGGGTGATAACCCATCGTGTTCGGCAACGCCAAGAGACTTGAATCGTCAACCGAAAGGGGGAAAGGGTGAATCACCTACCATTTTCCCACATGATGTCTTAGATTGTATAATTTAGTTTTTTAAATGGTTTTATATATTAATTATAAATTAATTTTTTGGAAGCCAATACGATGAGGATAAAGTGAATATTTTTAAGTTCTATTATCTTTTAGAGTAAAAGATGAGTTTGTTGTAGAAATTAGTTAAAGGACGGAACTCTACCTGTCAAGTACATTTTTCTCTCATATTATATGAATAAATTAATTCTTAAACATCAGTTAGAGGATCTTAAAACCAAAAATGTGTTATCCTAATACCTTATGTTTTGTTGAACTAAAGATATTTTGAATCATCATAGATTAATGGCTTTGAGGCCGTCAATTTTACACTAGTTTGTGATTGATGACCTCAATAAATCCCTATAATTATTTACATTTTTCCTCCAATTATTTGTCTCTAATTTCCACCAATGTTTTCCTAATTGAGATCATAACTTGGTGGTGAATTTTTCATTTCCCTTTCTCTCTTATTAACACTAAAATTTATTAACCCAATTTTCGATTTGGGTTTTCCAAAAATGTATTTTTCTATTTTTAACATTTTATTTTTGATGAACAATTTCAAAATTTTAGGACACAATTTATTGAAGGATGGGAGAATTTAACACCCCAAGATTTTATAGTATGTTATCTATTCAAAGTATTTCATTAACTTGCGCTACACACACCACCGAGTTCGAGCGCACCATGACTTACCAAACTAACCGTTCAAAAAAGAGGTTATGAATAGTATTGACTACATTTTAAATTATAGATATCCTATATAATTTTAACATCCATATATTGTGTTTATTAGACATAATATATGAAAAAAATAAATTTTTAAGAGAACATAGTTATTTTTCAAAAAAATTAGTTTTTTCTGGCTTTTAATGGAGATCCCTATTTAAATCCAATATTTGACACTTTTATTTTTTAAATTTAGTGAAATTAAATTCTTCTTTAAAAGAGGGACATATAAAATTTAGTTTGGATAATTTTTTTTTACTTTTCTGATAACATTAATATTTTGATGAAGAGTGAAAGAATATAAAATTTTAAATAAAAACAACTTTTAAATCAAAATAATTTATATTGTCAAATTATACATTTGAATAGATTTAAAGTATTATTATACTATATTTTTTCATTTAATTTAATTTAGTTCATTAGATGTAATTTCACCTTTAAAACGGACATAAACAAGTGTAAACCTTTTGATAGTTATTATTTCTTAAAAACACGCTTTTAGTTTTAACAACAGGAATAAATTTTAAATTAATTTCTACCACTTTGGTGTTTTTAATTTGGAAAAATGGATTCAATATTTTGAATTCAGAGGTCCTAATTGTGTAAATAGGAAAAAAATTAGGCATTATGAATAATTACTTCAGTAAATATTTTATTTACCATGGTTAAAGGGTAAATATGGTAAATTAGGGTAAAATATAATATTATAATAATACTAAATTACCCTAACTTGTGCTCTATTAGTATTGGTTGATACATTTACTACCATGTTCATCCTTGCGACGATTTTGGGACCCAATGGAGCCACATAATAGTGATAATGACACATATTTTTAATTAATTTAAAGTAAAGACAAAAATGACATAAACATATATCATTTAATAAAACAATTTCTAGATGGGGATATATAAGTTATCAATTCGACTATAAATACTAATTATAAATATTAAAAAAATTCCTATAAAAATATAGTTTATTTATAATATTTATATATTAAATAAATGAATTTATTTATGACACAATGATGATGCAGTAATTACCTTATTAATGAAAGAATCAAGTAAATTGTATAGAAAATAAAAAATAAATATAATTTGAATGTTTTGATACAATACACAAATTTTACCAGTGAATATGATAATATAAGATTTATTTAATGTATTTGGTTTCAAGTAATCATGTTGTGACAACTTTCACAAAAACCAAATACATAATAGTGTCAAAATTGACATAAATTAGTTTTAAAAAAATATTATATTATTAAATTGTATAATAGTACTAAAAATATAATGTTATGCCAAAGTACTTATATAATAATAGGTATACCATTAATTAACCACTTTATGTTCTCTTGTAATTTTATAGTACATTTAATAACCAATTATTATAATAATACCTAAATACATGGTAAAAGGTAAACTATTTAACTAAGAGTAAAATCTAAAAGATAAGGTTAATATGTTGACCCTAACCTGTCTAAAACATCTTGTTTGAATTTTTTTCCGACACATACCCACATTAGAATCGAAATAAATCATTTTAGAGCCATTGGAAACCGAAAATTATTTTATTATAAAATAATATTTCAATCTTTTCCTAAGGTTCTCATCGCCTCTCTTATAAAAGCGAACTTCCCCTTCTCTTAATTTCACACCTCCAAATACATTTAGATCCGCCAAAACCATCCCAAATATCCTCCCAAAATCCATCAATTCAACATAGAGGCCTTAATTTGATCATAAATCCAATATAAGCAGACATTTTGATCAAATCATAAGGAAACACCTGAAGAAGAGGTAATAATTTCTCCACCCTCTTTCAAGTTCTTTTTTCCTTCCACTTCCTCTTTATTTATTGTTTACATAACAAAATAATAACTCTAGTACCTTATAAATAATATGATATTACTATAAATATTTTACAACCATATTTTTTATTCTATCCATCCTATAAATGACTAAGTCATCATACATGCGTACGTATGGCTTACCGTCTCCACATCGTGGTGTAGTTTGTTATTCAAACACTTTATTACTTTTATGGGTATAATAATGAGTACAAATAATGTAAATAATAAATATAACATTTTATTGATTATTTATATATGATATACCATCCAATTACATTTTATTTCACCATCAATATAATGATATTGTCCCTCATGCGTACATACGAATTACCGTCTCCACGACGCGATAAGATTCATTCCCACGTTCACCATTCAATGATGATTGTAAAAATATATAATATTAATGAGTATGTAATAAATGAAATAATAATTCTACTAGATATATATATATATGTGTACTTACATATATCGTATTCATTTACTTGTGTTCAATACGATTTGAAAACAGAAACAACGTTTATGCATACATACGAACTACGATCTCCATTAACAGTGCCTTCCATTTCATATATCTATCTATTATAAATATTTAAATTCTAAATATATATTATATATAAATCAAGGTTTATATTTTTGGAAGTATTTAAATCATGATCTGAATGATACGATCAAGAATAACAAGTTAAAACACGTACCATAAAGAAACTGATTATTACCCAAAATGTTAATTTAACATGGAAGTAATTATTAATTGGGTAGTATAAAGTAATAAATGAATAATTAATGATATGATAAATATGAATATGGTTCTGTTATAATTTAATAACATACTATGGTCATTATATTGGAGGTTAAACTTACCCTTGATTAAAGGAAAGTGCATGGTAAGGGTTAATTTCACAATATCTTTATTATCTGAGGTTGTTTTTACGTAAGTATCTACTAGGAAATATTTATTATCCATGTAAATGTTTCATAAAATTTTTTTCAAATGGATTCATTCAAAGGGATTTGTTTTACTAAAACTTCATTTTAAATGTTTTAAAGATTTATTCTTCAAAATCATTCTCATTAATGTCCATGTTTTCAAAATGGTATAAAAGATTTATTTATATGGTAATGAATGTTTTAAAATTTTAATTCCTTTCAATAGTTTCAAATTGGTATGGGACACTTTTATTCAAAAATATATTTAGATTTCATCCTTTCTAAATTGTAGGAATTTTTATTGTTTTCATGAAAAATGGATATTTCTATCAAAGAGTTTCACAAATCATTTTCATCTATGTCAACATCCTTTGATGGATTTTAATCTATTTTGAAGTTGATTTTTTATGATACTAATCTTCAATATTGTATTGAAGGTTTTGTGATATGTTTGACTCTGGATGTGTAATTATTATATGATTCATGGTTTATGGTTAATGTATTGACATTTCATATGGTAGTTTTAATATGAATGTTTATGTTAGGTTTCAAATGTTCCATATGATGAAAGTGTTGGACTTAGTATGTGATGGGTGCAGCCCACTATAGCTCCTCGGTGCATCGGTAGGTCTCATGAAACAATTAGATGTGGAATTGGCCAAGGAATTTCCTAATTAGATATATGGTTTTGAATGAGGCCTTAATCATTTTTAGACGTCTTGGTCTAGGCCTTAAGAAAATGTTTTAGAATGTCTAGCATTATATATTCCCTCATTATGAAAATAATATTTATGGTTTATGTGCTTATTCGACTAGTATAATACCCATGACAATGTTTTATTATGGCATTATTTACTCAGCTCATATTTCTTCCATAAAGTGTTCATGTTTATTATTTGTAACGGTATGTGTGTTCAATTGTCCACCATGCCTAATTTTTATGTTATATTACGCTAAATTGTTTTTCCTTACTGATCATATGAGCTCACCTCTTTCTTATGTTTTATTTTCCCAGGATTTCCAAGAAGTTTATTATGATTGATATGAAGGTTTAAGCTAAAAGGGAATAATGGCATTCTCAAAGAACTATATATGCTGTATTTTATGTTTGAAATTGTAATGTGATGTTAATGTATGTAATATATTTCCAAGAATACTAAACGGATCGGTCTTTTGGGACATGGTTTCCATTTATCATGCCAATGTATTAAAATAATGCCCCAACTCTAGGTAACTAGGGTCGGGACATTACATACGACATGGCAGTCCTTTGGGATTAATATTCATGGAACATCATGGTGGTTGAGGTATGACCAATGGCTTGAGGATAAGACCCTCTCAGAATCAAGCGTTCTTAGTTCATGAATCTAGTGGATGAAAGGAAGATGAAGAAATAACATCAATCCTATGTGGGTCAGCATCTATCGATCAAATGTTGGTCATTATCTTTTGATCGTATGTGGGTCAGTGCTCAGCAATCTTGAGTGGGTCAGCACATTCCGATCTTATGTGGGTTAACATCTACCGATCTTGTGTGGGTTAGTATTAGAGGCTCTCAACAGAATAAAATGATCAAGTGATACACCTAATCATATATAAATATGTACTTAAGTTATACCTATTGTGAGTTGAGTCTTTACCTTTGTGGTAATTTAACCTTCGTGGTGTTACCTTTATGGTGTTACCTTTATGATATTCTCCCCTCATGGATCAATTGTGAAAATGGAAAAAATGTTGGAGTATTATGTTTTCCTCATGAATGATACGAGTATATGTTTTTATGATATAGGTATATATATTGGCATATACCTATGTAGATTTTATGACTGCTTCATGATTTGTGATTTAGGTAATGCTCTGTAGTTTTTCTTTTGTGGATCTCTGGGAGACATTCAAGGGTCACATGGTTCCTACTGGGTATTTTTATACTCACCCCTACATAGGCAATGCCTTCACCTTGATGTGTCTTGTGAAGATGACATACAACATTGATCGAGGCTGTGGAAGCCAAGATTGGGCGGTTCTCAGAGGTGGACCATTTGACATGATGTTCTGTAGTGACTATTGATCATGAGCAGTACCTACCCTTCAGGTAGGATCCTTGGAAGATGAACACATGAGTTGTTTTTCTATCACCATTTTACATTTCAGTTGGGATTTTATTCCACCCCCTTTGTCTTACAGTAGTCACTCTTTTAATATATAGTTTTACTTCGTGGTTTCCTTGTTGTTGTTTTCTTGGACTATGTGTTTGCAGGTTTTAAAGGCAATGACTTACCATTAAAAGGGATATGTCATTCCGGTACTAGTCTCCATCCCCTATCCAATGGAAGGCGGGCTTGGGGTAGTCACGACACGGGCCCTAGGGGATGGGTTGTGATAATTTTTTTAAATTTCAGAACAATAAAGATAGTATTCAATTAAATTATACTTGGTATAAATTATATAAAAACATTGAATAGAATTAAAAAATAATAAAACCCTTAGAAGTGAATTAATTTTATATGTTGAATGAAATTAATCCTTTTTTGTCACTTATGATGTTGGATATCATGATTTCTTCTCTATGATTTTGGAAAGTGAAGACCCAAGGATTAACTGAACTACATTGTCTATTCAGTTCCAACTAGTAATTTTACTAAAGGTAGTAGTGGATCATAAAATTCAGAATTAGATAAAAAATATGCAATATAAAAGAATAATATTCTTTAAAAATTAATTTATGGAGATAAAAAGGTATTTATATCCAAACATGTAACACTCTTTACTTCTTTGTACTTTAAATCCAATGGTTCCATGATACCCTATAAAATTAAATTTGAATTAAAAAAATTTATGAAATCATTTTCATTTTATGATATCAATATTTCAAAAGCACCCCAATCAATTTTTACCAAAAAATATTTTGTTATATAAATAATAAATATATATCTATATGATTTTAATAAGTTAAATTCAAACAAATTTACACCAGTCTATGAATATGGATTTTATCCAATGTAGGAATTTTTTGATTTTCTATGAAGTGGATTGAATTTCATATTTTATAATAATATATAAATTTAATGAATATAAGAAGAGGAAAAATATAAACTCATATAGATTAATAAATAAATATTAATATACTAAACATTTTTCAATTAATAAATTATATAAACCGTAGTAATTATTATATAATACTTGGGAAAGAAAATAGAAATAAAAATATGAAATTGACCTAGGGGTTTGGGGTTTCTAGTAAGTGATGATTAAATTTTCTTAAATGTTATGTAATCTATAAATTGACTTATTGATAGAATGTTTTTAATAATACATATACATATATATGTAATATATCATTGAATATAAACCAATTTTTGAAATTAAAGAATATTTGATTAAATGATATTGTAAGATATTTTATGTTAATTAGTATTGATCATTGCAATCACATTTAATTCCCTTAAACATCAAAAAAATAAGGAACATAATTTTTAAAAAAAATAGGGAAATATGTAAATTATAAAATACAAATAATTCATGTTGAGGAAAATTCACTCTGAACGAAATTATGATGTGATTTGAGGCACTTCAAAAAAAATTCTTTAATAGTAGTGAGTAGATTTATCCATCACCAAGGATTAAAATTTTGAAAGGGGAATAGAGGAAAAATTAAAATATTTACAACACATAAAATTATTCTGTGATAATGGAATTTTATATATGGAAAATTATGTTATGTATAAAATTGTTGTCTGTGGAAGAATATGGATGCTGGAAAAATAAATTGGCCAATGGATTGGTTTTTAACAATATAACGAGGATAAATGATTTATGTTTTTCTGATGGGGTGATTTATAGAGTATCAAGTAATATGTTAAGTGTGTGTTAATATTAGAGACATGTTTGATTCAAGAGGAAGAATGGTTGTAAGATATGTTATAAGATGATCAAAATGGATTTAGATATTTTTATAGGGTGTTTTGGAACACACTGAGAGAGAGATAAAGCTAAAGTGAAAGAATAAATGAGAGGATAATTTAAATATAATAATAAATATATCAAATCTCAATGAGTTGATATATAGAAAGAGGAGTTCTATGGATTAGACACATATATGAGGAGGTACAAAATTTATTATAACTATAAATTTAAAAATTCCAGAATTAATCTTCTGGGTTTTTATAGATATTATTATCCTACCACTAATATTGAAACTCTTATTAAAATAATAAAATATATATATAATTTTACTTTAATAAATTCCAAAATGTTTTATAGTTCAAATACATCAGTATATATGTGTGACATATATATGATAACTGATAACTCTATGTAATAATTAGAGAAATTTATTTCTATAACATTCATATTATAATTCTTATAATGCTTCTACTAGAGAACACTTTTTAACCATATATAAAATTTTATTAAAATAAAGGTCTATCTTATATGATATATACATCAAATGATCCTATTATATTCTATAATCTATAAAAACACAGATTTTTGGGGGTATTATCATTATTTATATGTATTCTACAAGTATTATTATTGAGTATAATAAAATTAAAATTATGATCCCTTCCATCATATAAATTAGTGGGAAATATATATATTTTTCAAATCATGGATTAAAATTTCTCATTCATCTAAAAACATAACTATTTCTGTTCAATATATGGTCAATCATATCATATATGACTCTTGGATTGGCTGGAAGACAACATTTTTTCAAATTCAACATATAAACCATTTTATCTTCATCCCCATGGTAATATAACTATTTTTGGTTTGAATACTATGTAAATGAAATACCATTGAAATAAAAATGGTTACATAAATATTTGGGATTTCCCCAACCACTATTCCATACCCAATTTATTCAATGAGTGAATAATTTTTATGATTACCCATTTAGAATGAACATGTTCTTGATATGATATTTATTTGGGAGGAATCAAATATTTAGTATCTTGACCAGTTTTATTTGTGTCACTATTTCAACTTGTTTTTCATGCGTATCATTTTATATAATGAAATTAGTTTATATATTCTTGATTTTACTGATTTAATATTTTATCACACACCTTTATCCATTTTAATATTTTAAATACATATTAATGGAATCAATTTGTACTCATAGTGATTTATATTACATAAAAAACAATATATTATCATATTAATGAATTTTTAAATTAATATCATGCATAATTTACAAAAAAACAATTGATATAAAGGTTTAGAATATGAAAAAAATCACAATCAATATAATTTATAGTAAAATATGTCACAAACTAATTTTCTTTCTGTAAAACCACACTCCCTAGGTTATTATAGCCTTACCTAAAGTCTCATTATAAATGGATTAGTACAAGATATGGATATCAATTCAAATATATTTCAATCATATAAACTATATAAATAATAAAAATATATTATTATTTAATTCGTGACTAAATAGAATTATAAAGTCTTAAATGGATGAAAAAAATTCTATGGTCATTCCTAGCATGTTACAACTTAGATGTTTGATATATTATTTATAATAAATTTTTAAATCACATTAAACTATATTATGGGAATATTCATGTTTGAGAAAAACTATACACATGAAATCTAAACATGGATATAATTAATAAGTAAATAAATAAAATATTCATCATAATAAATAACAAAATAGGATAGTGTTCATATCAATTAAAAGACAATAATATAATTTAAATTCATGTGGATTTTATAAAAAAGTAAAATGGGTGTTATATAACCATTTTTAAAAAATATTACCTATAACCTCCTACATTGTAAGATAATGAAGATGAGTTAAAATGGCACTTTACCTTAGATGCACTCAAATGTCACATGATGTGGTCCACAAGAATCATGAATTTAATACAATATAATAGGGAGTGAGTTATTGTAAGAAATCACATTTATTTAATGTAATTATCATTTATTTGTATTTTGTCTTGCGGTAATATGAAATAATTTTTTAAATGTTTAATATTTTTAATTGTTTTCTTTATGGTCTGATGAACATACATCTAACACATAAAACACTATTTTTGATAAATTAAAAGCTACATGTGATAGTGCATAGTTTTAAGACTATTCATGACTACCATGGATCATTTTATAGTCACTTAAGGATTCATATTCATCTTATAAAAATATTTAAACATGAATTAATGTATTTAATGTATGATATTATGATATTATTTTTATCTTTATACCAATTATATGGTTAAAATGTCTCATTGATAATTTTATATGATTTTATAAAATATAGATATTATGTGTTATTAATTATTATTACATTATATTTACAGAAATATTATTGTGATTTTGAATGTAATATGTGCTTTACATATGATGTCAGTATTGGTTATATTTAATGTGGATATATGTATGATAATAATATTATTGGATTATAACTATATTTATTTTGTTTTTATTCTATTTATAATAATAATAATAATAATAATCTTATTCTTCTTATCATCATTACTCTGGGGTTCATGGGATGGCTATGTTAATAATATTATATTATTTTTTTGTTTCTATTGTTATTATTATTCCTATTTCCAATAGTTCAAATATCAGTTGGTGGGTAAGAGAATTTTAAAGCCTTGACAAATCAGGATCAAGTGTCAAGGGATAAAAATACATATCTAATTATTGAGATATATGGGTCTTGGTGACCCTTGTCATGCACTCACAATTCTATATTTCAAATTCAGTGATGCTTGATTGGATGGGACACTTATGGGTATTATCACAACTATCAAGTTCTTGGAATCCTCAATCTAGGAGTGAAATCCAAAAATCCAATAAAATGTACCTAGAATAATGTTAATAATAATATTTATATCATTAATGTATCTCATCCATGTAAAGGATCACCCGCTGTCCTTCAGAATAATTTATGTGGAAAATTGAAATCTTTTTTTCTTCATTTCTCATATATATGGAATATACCATTATGTGATTAAGGGAGGAGTTGTTTCCCTATTTCCTTTCATTCTTCCCATAAATTTCATTCAAATAATATTCTTCATATCCTTCATCTTCATAATGTATATAATTTATATATATATGGATACCAAAATTTGGTGGTTTTTCAATACTAAGTCCAAACCTACAAGAAGGGGAGGGATTTTATTGATCAATGTTAGGATTTCCTTATATGATCCCTTACCAACCAGTTAATGGTTTCAATTCAACTATATAAGAAAATATTAAGTGTATTTTTTCTAGGTTTTATTCAGAATTTATAAAATGTACATTGTCAATTATATTAATAGATGTCAATACTTTTTTATGTTTTAAGGAAAGGTATTATACTAAAAATATGTAGTAAATATCATAAACATTAAATATTCTTCTATGCATTATTAATTTTTTCAAAAAAATAATGATTCCTGGGATTTATAAATATATTATTTGTTTATTTTCCATGTTTATATATTATTATAATATAATTTTATTTCTTTCCATACTCATAATGATGAGTGTTTCAATTGAGGAACATTGTATCTTGTTCTATAATTGCTTTGGTATGATACTGAAAGTGGTTTCCAAAATAAAAAAATATGTTTTGATTAATATATCGTTGTATTTATTAGTTATAATCCTGTGTAGAGGTAAGGATATTTTTTTGATATACTACATTTCATTGTGAATATTTTATATATTTAAATGAATTTATATTTAATTTTGTGTACTTCTCGGGTTAATCATATTTATTATAAAAACTAATTTAACACTATGAGATTTTAAAATAGAAACACAATTTTTGATATCATTAATGATAAAATACTATAATTGTATAAGAAAATATAACACCCCAAGTCATTATAATGTAATTATTTTTATATCGTTGGTGCCTCACTCACCTCGTGTCCACCTTTGAGCTCCCGACTTCCCCTCTTAGGATTTTTCTCTCTCCCTAGTAGCACCTAGAATTTCTCCTCTTTCTTCTCTATGGCCTCACCTCTCTTCAGCCTCTCTCCAGCCACACCCAAACGTTCTCCTCTCTTTGGGTATTTCTCCATCCCTGGCGTTGTCGAACCTTTATCCTCTTACTTCAGGATCTAGGGTCCCTCCGCCTCTATTGGCATCATTTCCTTCACCTTTCTCTTCTCTTTGTCTCTATTCATGGATCATCGATAGTCATGGTAATTTTTCTCCCACTTTTGATCTTTTCGTCTTCCCCAACCATGCTTGACCCCACCTTCATCCAACACGATGGCATTGAAGTGGGATTGGGAATGTGTTTGTTCAAGTTTAGTTGCTTTGATTGCTACATTCTTCAGTGAATTTTCATATGGTGTTGTATTTCTTTCTCGATGATGATGTCTTCATTTGGTGTTGGAGTTTTTTCTCATTTGCAATGGTTTTTTGTTATTTTTTCTCTGTTCATCTTAGTTGTGATTTCTTGATGGTTTTATATGAATCCTTCATTTCAAGTTTCAACTTTTCTGGCTGGCTGGATATGCCTGGTGTGATGCCGATTGTGGTTTCGGGGAGTGTTTTTTATAGTCCAGTCAAAGGTATTCCCTCATCAATTATGCCTTCCTTCTCCAAATTCATATATAGCCTCTGTTAACTTCTCGCCAAGCCAGGTCGGTCTGGTTTGTTTGATCCTTGTGAGGTTTTGGGATGGTGTTTTTTGAGTTTTGATTGGATCCTTAGGAGGTGTGATATGGAAGAGAGTGGATGCTCCGATGGTGGTTTGTTTTTTCACAACAGTGATGCTGCAAGTTGTGTGTATCTGGGAACGATGATGGTACTTATCATCAACGATGATAGATCTTGGCGGCTTCCCCACCGACAACATGTGATGTGTGCTGATGATGGTGGATTACCAATGTTGTTGATGATTGATGGCCAACAAAGTGACTCTGGCTGACATGAGTGACTACTGAATCAAGGCATTGGTTTTTGTGTGGTTTTTGGAATTCTGATTTTGCAACTAGTTAGGTGCTATGTTTTTAAACTTTGGATTCCCACTATTTATGTAGTATATTTTGTGACTGTGACTTGGGTTACCACTTTTCCTTAAAGTATATATTTTGAAATAAAAAAATTGAATTATCAGTTTTTATTTATTTTTATATAAATTCAATATCTTCAATATTTATGATTCAGAAAATAATGTGTTTTAACGAAACACACCATAGTCATAACAGAATTTTATTTAAAGATGATCATTATAACATATCCATTATTTTGGAGGATAAAAAAAATGAATATCAACATTATGAATTTTATATGGTCTACAAATTAATAAAATAAATTCAAAGGTTATCCATTGATTGGAAATAAAATATGGACCAATTTATGAAGAAATAAATGTTTTATAGATGTTTTTCTAAATAGAATATTTTTAATGCATTAGAACACAATTTAAAATTAATTTTTACCAGTTTCAAAAGATTTAGTTGATAAAATAAAAATAATTTATAACATCTACATATCAATATTATCTTTTTTTGATAATTTTCTCAAAAATATTATTATTTTGATTAATTTTGAAAAATACTAAATTTTAATTGAAAACTACCATTTCACTTAAATCACATATAAATTTAACATTTATTATAAATTTTTCTTAATGTAAAATTAGTTTATTTATATTAAAAATTATCTATTTTAGGCCTTTTAAATCAATTTCACAATGAATTTTGATATTACAACATTCTATACAAATGCAAATTATCCCTCTGGAATCCCTCTTTTTCATTGTGTATATGAGAATAATTTTTAATTGGATTTTATCATATATGTTACATGAATTTATAAAAAGGATTCTATATTTGGAAGTAAAAAAAATTATTACCTAAACATTTTAAAATAATATTTAGGTATTATGCATATAGAGACCCTAATTTTTCCTTTTTAGGACTATAGAATATTTGAAGATTTATTTTTGGAGATATAAGCTAAGATGGAGTGTGATTATGAGGCCCTGTATGCACAAAAATAATTTTATAAAATTATTAAATATTTTTTTTAAACTAGTAAATGTTTTGAAATAAAATGGAAAAACAGATAAATAGAATCTCAGAATGAAAATAAATTACTACAGTTGATTCTAAAATTCAAGGTTTACACTATGAAAAATATAAAATAGGTGGATGGAGGTAGTTTTGAAAAAATATGTTGCATGAAGGTGAGTTTTGTTATGTAAATAAATAGAAATATTTATTAATTTAATTAACATAAAAATAATTCCCTTTAAATACACATTAATGGGAGGATCTGCATGGTTAGCTGCATACCCATGGGATTGCAAAGAGGAATTCTTCCTCTCTCTCAATGGAAAATATGAATTATATGACATTGAAAATCTAGATCTAGGCAGTATAGGGTGAAGTGAAAATAATGACTCCCCTTCTTTTTTAGATAATGTGTTCTTCATTGAGAAAGGATTTAAATTGTAGGAGGACTCAACAATTTTTGTATTCTTTCCCTATTAATTATATTTATTGAGGATGATCATATTTATTCTTTATTAGTTATTTAATTTCAATCTTTGCATGATTCCAAGTATATATTTAATTTTTTATTTAGTAATTCTCACTCAGGGAATCCAAATTGGTGTTCATTGGCCAATAACTATGGGATAATGATTTTTATCCCTTTGATATTGTGAATTTATATCAAACATTCTTCGCATTCATATATAATTGTACCACATGTTCTTGTTTTGAATTTTCTAGGTAAGAAGAATCCTGACTAGACACCTATAATCATATTAGATTATCTTGTGTGGAATGGTTTAGTGAATCGAGGATGAACAAGAATGAATCATGAAATAAAGGGTGATAGTTTCATTAACCTTTGATCCAATAAAATGATGTTGTGATGAGATATGTATAGTATATATGGAAAACCCCATAGAAAAATATGAATATTATTCGTAGACAACGGATGGTTATAAATGATGATCATTAGGTCCCCATTCAAGTTTGGGTAGCCTAGAGGTGATATCCAAGGAGATGACACCAGATTTGGAGTTCTAGGGAATAAATATAGTGATATGTGAAAATTCCCACTATAAGATGTGTAGTTTTGATGAATACAAGTCTTTTATTTAGGTTTATACATAATATAGGGGTTTCATGGTGTTAAATATTAAACACCATGTGTAGGGACCACATTTCATGTAACCCAAGCTAATTGACATGGTGTTTATAAAGGGTACATTCCTATGAGCACATCTGAACTCACCCATCATGTGTGTATGGAGGAATGTCAGGTACTCATATGAGTAAACTGACTGGAGAAGTCTACAAACAACGAGTGCTAACCTATCCCCTACACACCTTGTACTGATGTATACAGACATGAGAAAACATATACAGTCATTTCAAAGAGAATGGATAGAGCCTCAGTTGGTTGTGGCATTATGTGTAGTTCACCTATACACTGTGTATTGATACACTATTAGTGGTCTATATTCTAGTAGTGACACGACCATACAACAGTGTGAGACCACATGTCATGTGGGACCCCTTACACACTATGTACCCCATCTTTCTTTCTAAGGAACCATTAGTCTTTCATATATCCTTCATTTGGAAATTTTTTTTTTCCTATGAGTATCTTATATTAGTTTTTTCCATATAGAATTGGATGGTTGACTGCACAAGGGATTTTGAAAATTGATTCGAGATGTACTGGGAGTGATGATTATTTTCGAAATGGTCGACAATAATGGTGATCAATAGGGACCATCATAGATATTAGAGTGGAACCTTTATACTAGGTAGGGTATGAATCATTAATATGCTATTAGAGAGGCACACTCTAGATGGGATGGGAAGGGGACCAATAATAAAAACTAGAGTATAACCCTCCTATTAAGATTTGGCATGGGTATTATACCATTACACTGACTGACACCCTCCTATAGAGTCTGGGTATCAGTCCTCAATTACTTGAGTGGAACCCTCGAGTTTGTTTGGGAATGACTACTCTATATTATATATTATTGGAACCCTCCCATGGTATCAGGTTGTGGGTCATTATCAATTATTATGGTACCCTCCAACTAGGATGGGCATGGGTCCTATACTGACAACTAGAGTGGCACCCTCTAAAAGGATTGGTCATGGGTATTCTCTCAATAATTCGATTGGAACCCTCCATTTGGTTTGGGCATATTTCCTCAAAAAATTACTAGGTGGGACCCTTCTATATTACTAGGGCATTGGTCCTCTACCATGATATTTCTCCCCTCTACATTGGGGTATAGTGGAGAGGTGTGGGATGAAGTAGATTTTTTTGATGGACAAACTACAAGATCTTTTTCAGCTTTGATGGACTTCAAGAATTATTTTGACTCATTTCATGGGATGGATTATGAGATGGAGATCATTTTACTATTTTATTTTGAATTTTTTTATTATATATAAATATAAATATTTATTTATATTTATCCATGTTGTTGGATTTTTTACTCTCTTTGATTGGGTTTGTAAATCTACAATAAATTCTTATGTTGTCTTTTACTTCTCACTCTTCATATTTATGGGGATCCTACATGATATTTTATACTCACCCCTACATGGTATTCCACTACATGTGTCAAGTCTTATGCAGATAAAGGATAAGTAGTAGGTGACTAAAAATGTGCATAGGGGTACCTAGTGAATTTGGACTATGTATGGTGGTATGGGATTGAAGAACCAGAGTCAGGCTCCCTCAAAACTTTTGTTATTATAGTTTTTCCATGTGGAAAATCTATCTGGTTGGAAAAGTATTTTTTACTTTTTAACATTTCATTTTAAACTTCTATACTCTTGTACACCCTCGAGGATCTATAAAAACATGGTATTTATATAGACATTGCAACATATTTTTATTATTCCTTTACAGTTCTGCATTGATATGGTCAGGTGTGTGCATAAATTAACATTAGGAAAAGTACTCCCATTCTATTTATATAATGACCCATTAAAATGGGTCTCATTGTGTAACTCCCTAATACCCCCTTCAACGAGTTAGGGGTTTGCGTCCAACATCGTGTGTGTATATCACAAAAATGAGAGGCCTTATCCAAATTACCTATACACAATCAGACATATTCAATCCAATATGATGATGAGATGTAAACAAACAACTATACATGAATACATCTAAATACCACAAAAATGTATGAAATTATGTAAAGAAAAGTAAAAAATAGTGAAATATAATCCATCTAAAAGGATTCTAAATACAAGTAAAAACATAAAGGTAGACTTGGGACTTCAATGAAGATACCACAGGAACAAACCTTAGTATGTCCAATATTAGTAAGAAATGTCTGATCCTTGTCCTTATAGGACTCTATCAAAAGGTTGATAGTCCTCATAGGACACAACACATGTGGGAATAGCTAGTGAAATAGTGTGTAAAAAAGTAATCAATAGGACAATATGATACTATAAATCATACAGTCATATCTACATGGGTATATTTCAAAAACACATATAATAAGATTATCATGATGTACTAGAAAACTTCAACCAGTATAAAGATAATTCAAAACTGTCATGCCACATTATGATTCTAGCTCGAAGGATTCCCAAATAACTTCTACAAGACAACATAGTCCATTAGTCTATTAGTACTGACAATGTCCATCTGAGAGACAGTTATCATTGGCTCACGCCATAGGAAATATACATTATATTTCCAAAGAGATCTAACACACATGTGAGGATCAAACCCACGACCATGGGGTATACCAACAACTCAATATAAATTAACATTGTATGTAGAGGATCAAAACTGTTGTAGTGTTGGTCATGACCATAGTAAGAACTCCACCAGGGGAACAAGGATGAATAAAGTATATCACTCCGTACCTCACTAAATTATTCCAAAAACTATATCCAAAAATCCATGTTGAAGTGATCTATGTATTATTATTAGGAGATTCCATACTAACCATCAGGGAATGGATATGGGGGAAAACACTAAAGAATCATTTGCATTATAAAAATGACAATGACTCCAGAACAAAATTATAGGAGTACATGACAAGTAGCAGGGGTACACATCATGTCCCATCATCCCTGGGACCTTACAATGTAAATGAACTATTTTCGGGACTATAACCATTTAACATTACATGGTCTGAGGCTTATCATTTATTTTATCCCTAGTAATAGTACATTCGTTTTCCATAGTACACTTGGAAAATCAGTGTCCATGTAAGATTACACATCATTCCCATGGCCATATACACTCAGTAAGTTTCCATGTACCCTTTGAGTTACACACTGAGGTCACCAAAAGTGGACCTTACATTATGTGACAAGGTCACCCGCCATGTGCTAATTATCTTCCTTTGGAAACACTAGTCACTACTAAAATGGGCCCACAAAGCGTGTAGCTCCATCAAACATGCCAGGTAAAAAGTAAATTTCATGAAATAAAAATATGGAATAAGACATTGTATCCCCACCTCTAGCTACAGATGTGGCCTCATCCCATTCCAAAACCAAGGGGTGTCATTGTTTATGCCTTTACACTAGTAAATCATCATATTCTATCTATCCATAAATTTGAGATACAACTTTGATCGGTGTTCTTCATTGCACACTAATGAAAATGAAATTTGGGTATCTACATAGTCCAATATACGATTGTTTTTATCGATTCATAAAGAACCAGTCATTTCTAAAAAGTATCAATGATTTCGAATTGTTACACAATGAAATTGGTTTGAAACTTTTGGTTATTCAGGTATAAATCGAACAACATGCCAAATAATGAATGCCCATGATGAACAGAGATTTGTGAGCGAAAAGCACAATGCCCAATTATGAAGAATGGTCCTTGAACAATTTTTTAGATGGACATGATTTTTTTTGTTACAACGATCGATGAATAGTTGAAAAAATAACCATAATAAATTCTCCCAATAAATCTCTGCAATAATCTCATCACACAATACACACGATCTGTGGAATAATCTGTTGGTTGATTGATCCTTTTTCTTCATAGAAATAGAAAATAGGGAATGAAACCAAAAAAAAAACAATCCTACCTCTTGATGTATCGATTAGATATGAATAATGAGGCTATGTCATGATCATTGGAAATATCCTCATATTTTGTCTCACACTTTTCCTCCAACATTGATTTGGTCATCATCAGCCAATGAAATCACCTTCAACACTCTCCAATAGTTTTCTTGATCTCCAGGTTTTAGTTAATCGACCATGTAATCCCCTCATAAATTTATACTAATATAAGGTGTTATGTTATTAATCAATTAAATAATACAAAATAAATCAATTAATTATTTTATTCATTTAATTCCTCTGAATAATTTTCCAAAAATACCATGTGTCGACTACCATTATGTCATGCCTAGGGAAAAACCTATTCTAAAATCAATAGTGTACATTGAACTGACATGGGACCCTATTTATATCTTACAATAATTTTTCTGTAAAACTATATTTATGTTCTAGTTATTGTATTTAATATTTTTCAAACAATTATTCTAGGCACACTAGGCCTTGAAATCACACGTTGTATCAGCGACTGGTATAAAAAATAATATATACATTAAAAAAAATTGAAAATACGAGTCATTAAATTATCGTCCCCTCAAGGATTTTTATCCACATAAATATAAAAAATTTGGATCCAAAAAGATATGTGGGTACTAGGCACATATCTGAGCCTCCCTCCCTTAGATGTTATCCTGAATATTCCTCTGATGCCGCTGGGCACACACTAATGGAATTGCCCACCCATGATTGATAATCTCCTACCAATCCTCAATATCTACCAGGTACTCAGGAAAGGTATCCCCATCCTCAATTTCCATCACCCTAATCAATAATGGGTCATGGTTCATGCACGCACATCATTAATTACTACACGTGGAAGAATATATTCACAAGATCTAACTAATGTAGTAGAGCTAAGTGGTATGCCCCTGGAAAAACTATTTAGTATCTGGAAGGGGAAAATGAATCTCATATATAGATTTCTACCCTGACCAAATTGCTAAAATCCACATCTAAGTGAAACAAAGAGGAAAATATGATATTTCTCATCAAAATCCAATTTCTTCTCTCATCTATCTGTATAAGACATAATTAAGATTTATGATGTCTTCATTTTATCTTATTTTATCTTCACTTACATCATAATTTCACACACCAAATCCGAGCCTAGGAGTTACAACTCTCCCATGTTAGTCCAATAACATGGTTACATGTAGGGTCTCCCACACAAAGCCTCAATTTGTACCACACCATTGAAAATATGTTAGATATTTTTATACACACTTTACACTAGTGGTAGATAATCCTCCCAACAATATCTAGTGTCTGACATGAAAACTCACATAATGTCCTATAGAACATGAATGGTCTACTCAATCTGGACATCAACCTGGGTGTGAAACAATGCCATCAAGCATATCTAAGTCCTAAAAAACTCATAAAATCCCTTCTAAAACCGATATGTTAAGTGAGATTCATGGTCATAAAATATCATATATGGAACTCCATTAAGTTGATCTATCTCTTACATGTAGAAGAATACCAAAATCTACACTCAACTATACTCTAGAATACCTAGGAAGTTAGATAACATAGTGAGGTGGTCGCCAATTACCCATATAGAATTGTATCCCATAGACTTATATGGTAAAACTATCAATAATACCATGGATAATCTAGCCACTTCCACTCAGGATACTCAAGGGGTTGATCTAAACCCATGAGAAATTGTTTCTCAGCCTACACTTACTGACCAGTAAGGCATCAGATGACAAATACTTGAACTTCCTTATTCATCCCATCCACCGATACTAAAATCAAAGGTCTTGGTATTTCAATTCAACATGGATTTACATCAAAAGGATATCTATGAAACTTTCTAAGAACCTCCTACCATAACATCACTAGTGCTATCATGTGTCCTTTAAGAATAATAACATCATCTCTACCTTTATAAAATCCATCCAGAGAATGTTCAGTGCATATCTAAGTCTGTAGGGTCTCGAAGTCAGTATCCCCAATTTTTTCCTCCCTAAATCCCTACAAGAGTGAAGGGTTAACAACCAGGTACTGGGATTTACCTGTTCCATCTCTATCCACTATGGATAATAGCAATGATTCCATATAATCTAAGGCCTCATCCAACATCTACAAATAAGAACTCTTACTAAGGGAATAATCAAAAAAATTCCCCCTTCTTATAAGTATAGAAAATTTAATATTCATAATCCCAAAGAAATAGTATCCATCACCTCTATCTCTTGTTAAAATCCTTCCGTGAGAAGATATTATAGAGAATATAATAATATGAATAGATGTTAAACCGCTCACCCATTAGGCAGTGTCTCCATAATTTTAGTGAGAATACTACCGATGATGACTCAAGATCATGGATTGTTTAGTTCTACTCATGTGGACTCAACTAAAATCAACCATACGAAGTCACCTTATACTACTACATTAGAAAAAAAACCAAGACCTCTTATTGAGGCATCATAGAAGACTTCATTATTTAAACCTTCTTATGGTAATTTCAAGATAGAATCACTCATCAATATCCTCCTCAACTCATGAGAATCCCGCTAGATCCTATCTATCTAGATAATGGGATGATCTTTTCGGGTCTGAGATATCATAAGTAATGATATCCTATAAAATCCAGGTATGAATCTCAGGTAATAAACCACCAACCCAAGGAAAATATGCACCTCCATCATGAGTTTTGGTGGCTCCCAAGATAACACTACCTCTACGATGGCCGGGTCTACTACCACTTCATTTCATGAGATGACATGTCCTAGAACGTGGACCTCTAATATCTAGAATTGAAAATAAAAGGTATTTAAATAATTTTTTGTTCTCTCATAGTATATACAAAACCATCCTCATGTGTCTAACATTTTCCTCCTCTGATGTTGAGTGCCCAATTATTTCATTAATAAAGAGTACAAGGAACTAGACTAATAGGGGCCAAAAGACTATGTTACTGAGTCCCTTGAACAATTAGTGGGAGTTCATCATGAAAATGGTAATAACCATGTACTTATAGTTATCATAGAGACAGCTAAATTCTTTCTTCGATATATCCTTCTCCCGTACTCACAACTGGTTATAGTCTGATCTAAGGTCATCCTTTGAAAACTATTGTTTCCCTATCAACAGATGAAATATTTCATCGATCTTTATTATTGGAAACTTGTTCTTTAGGTTTTCCTTGATCATGTTCTAGTTTTCAATACATAACCTCAAGCTCATGTACTTGTTCTTTCTGAAAAAAATAGTAGCTGCCTAGTGTGAAGCACTCGGTCTAACAATTCCCTTCCTCTGTAAGTCCTCTAACTACACCCTCAACTCATGATGATATATGGGAGACATATGAAATGGTAGGATAGAAATATTTATTTTAAAAGGGTGTATATCAATGAATATGTATATCTCTATGTGGGGAGATAATCCTAGAACCTCTTCAAGTAATACATATTTGTACTACGCCACCACAGTAGGGAACTATAATCACATAACATCCACTCTACCAAGGGTCATTCTAACCAAATGATGATTAATTGGATAAAACATCATATGTATAAATACATCATGCACTACCTGTTTTTCCTTTCCACCCATGAAAAAAACCTTGTCCCCTCATTTTTTACAAACTGGATCCTCTATATGAAGTAGTTAATATGGGAATAAACTATATATAACCCATCTAAACCTTTGATGATTACATAAGGCCTATTTACTTCAACAAAGAGATCTCATTAGTAACTCTCACCTCCAAAAGCCAGGTATCACTATTGACACAAGTGTGTGATCACGTAGTCATCTGCAGTAGGAGCATACAATCCTAAGGGTCGAGCTGAGGGATCAGCTAGACTCTCTATGTCTCGAACCATATTGGTGGAAAGAATGAAATTAATAGCACATGTTACAACCAATATTGTATACAAGGTATAAAAGACACATATCATACCTCGAATAATTCAAAGATACTATGGGTCACAATATTAGACATGCTATAGATTCCCTCACCCCTATCATATATCTCCCTTATCCTAGTGTTGACCACTTGGGGTGCTGGAGGTATCAATTTGAAGTGCCTAACTTCTCTAGCTACTCTCCCAGATCCTATGCCACATCCCCACCATGTAGCACATTATTCTCCTACCACTACCTCTACCAATATGACCAATCTAGGTCTGCCTATTAGCTATATGGTTGGTTAGAAAATCTCATGAAAGGTGCCCACTACCATTAAATGGGAAACACCACCTCTCTCTGGGATAACTGGACCCACATTGTGATACCTGATCAGCTGAAACACTATCCAAGAACCTCCTCCAAAATATTTTTATATGTATATTTCTTTGATACTGATGTGAGATCCCTATTTCCGTGGTATCATCTCATGAATTACCACTAGCAGCATCCACTACCTATGTCTCATCAACCAAGAAACTCTCAACCACCAATGCTTTTTGTAGCAGCCCAACACATATAGAAAAGTAAATTGGGATAACATTAGGTCAGATGTCTCTAAATAGTCTATAAACAAAGGTTTAATACCAAAATAATAGATGCCAAACCATATTCACATAATAAATAGAGAGTTTTGTAAACATTTATAAATACTCACCTATTGTCTCACTTACATGAAAAAGCTATAGAATCTCCTAGTACCTATACCCATCATTGTAGCTTTAGATAACTCCCCTCTAAAAAGGGAATCAAAATCAGACCATGCAAGAGTCACCTCATCATAATACTAGGTTACCAAACCCCATTATCTTCATAACGATACATGAAGAAGGCTTTATTCCAGGATCACTATATGATCTTCTAGTGTCATGAAAAAACAAAAAACTCATTCCACCTTCTTATGATATTTCTCAGCTACCTATGTACTAGGATTGCCTCAAATTTTATGTATTATCTTTTATTGGAACTCATGGCATTATCTTGTCATGTGAACCTCATCCACTGTTACTGTGGGTATTATATTCAACTCTACATGTGGTGGTATAGATGGTTCACCCGTTGGAGGAAACATTTCTATAACTTTTCCCTATATTTATTTCATTTCAATAAGTGGATCATCCTCGCGATCATGACACTAAATAATATCCATCATATGTCCCTGAAGTATCCTTATAGTAAATAATATGTATCATGATTAATGACTATTTAATGAGAAAATACCAAGATATACATGGAAACCACAAAACACACATATATGAATAATGTAACATTTTATTCCATTCAACCATTATTCTCATGTTCTAAGTAAAAAGGTAGGTGATCAGAGTCTTGGTGTATGGATAGATCAGCTTCCACACTATAATTAGTGTTCCTGGCCTGAAATAGGTACTTGAAACACTTAACATATTATACCTAAACCAATGACATAGACAATGATCCCATTTTAGATCCAAAAATCATTGATAACACTATGTTATGACCCATCCCAATTGGTAATATTCTCTGAATCCCAAATCCTGCATCGAATAGGATAGGGGCTCGCGACTTGCATAGAGTATGCATACCAATAACATGGGAGACGTACCTATACAGATGAAAACATCTCCAAGATCATAAAATACAGAAATGTAAAAAACATTAACAAACATTCATGCATACATCTAAATACCATAACAAGAGTATGATAGGAAGTAATATAAAGTAAACATGGACAAACAAAACTGTAACAAAAAGAGTTTGAAAACAAGTCCCACAAGAAGGTATAATGGGATCTGCTGTCAAGTTACCCCAAGAACACACCTCCATTTGGCCGGTCTCACTAAGCACCATATTATAGTGGTCTTCCTAGTATAATGTCAAAAGTTTGATGGTCTGCACAAGACATTACACATTGAATAAAATCCCATGTCGGGGTGAATATAAAAATACCTAGTGGGGAACTATAAAACCACAAATATTAAATCAATGAAATAACCTTTAGCGCTACATAAATATATGTATAAAAATAATATATTAATAATACCTATATATACTCAAAAAATATACATAGTCAAAATTTATATCACAAATGCAATGCCAGAATTGGATTCCAACATGAAGGTTCCACAAAGCACTTGTCCAGGATAAAACACATGATGAGTCAGTTAGTACTGATGACATCTATCCAAGAGGTAGTTCCCATGTGGTCTCCCAATAGTATATACAAATAGAAAGTCGAAAGAGATATGATACACAAATTAGGATCACAACCAAGACCATGGGATATAACAAAAAAATCAATTTGGATTATACAAATAATAAGATAAAAATATCCCATATAGTTTTGGTCATGACGTTACCAATATTACCATATAGGGAATGAAGATGAATAGATGATCTCACTTTGGGACTCTTAGAATGATTGAAACAACTCAATCCAATAAATCTAAATGAATGAATAACTTTACTTTGAGTAGGAGGTGATTTCAAACTAAACCATAGGGAATAGATATGTGGAATTTACCCTAATGGAATTTTTACATGATACAAAGCATAAGGGATCCCAGAACACATTAACGAATTACATGATGTGTAGTAGGGGTACACTTTATGTCCCTTCAACACTAGTTCCTCCCATGTTAATGAATCATGTTTGTATTGTTGGTTGTGTAATAGTACATGGTGTGAAGTTGCATATATACCATTACACATGAATTCACATGTACATATGGACAAGACATGTCTGTGTAGGAGTACATTGCATACTCTTGATTATGTACTCTCATCCTAGATCCGTCTACCGTCTCTAGGACACACTGATCTCACATAAATTGAACCACACATTGTGTTACCAGGTCATATATCATGGGATACTTACCATCCTTTGTAAACTCTATACAACACTGATATGGGCCCACACAACATGTAGCTACAACATATGTTCCATTTAATGTGGAAATTTCTAGGATTACAGATCTAGAATCCTACATCTTCTCTACTCCATCTACCGATCTAACTATGTCCCATTCCATAACCAAGGAGTGTCATCGTCCATGCCTTAACATAACCATATTTTTAAAAACTTTCCATCAATCAATTCATAAAACATATTCACATGGAGGGTATTTTTAGAACGGGGTTTTATCACAATAACCATCAATTAGAGAGTGTTGTTTTTTGTGAAGATGGATCTTTAGGAATCTATCTTTCTTTAGTCATTGATGTTTTTATGGTCATATTACTGAGAAAATTTTAAGACTACCTTTTATGTAGTAGATTGATTTTTTACAACACATTTTATCCCATGATCACTATGATATATTATATGAAATCTTGGATGGCCTCTAACAAGCCATTAGAGCTTTGTTTGTAGTTAGAGGACCTTCAAGAGAAGGGTTTTATCAGAATCTATGTGTCCCCATGGGAAGAAGCAGTGTTGTTTTCAAAAATGGAGGGTAAGATCTTTTAGATTTACATGGAATCATTTCTCCTAATACAAGAAACAATAAATAAAAAAATTCCAATTTATGATGATTGAATACCTATTTTAATAGTTGTGAGGATAGAGTTAGCTCATGAAGATCAATCTTATTTTCATCTACCACATGTTGGGAGTTCACTAGTTTGATATTCAGAAGACGAAATTACAATTTCGTGATAGAAATTGTGAGTTCCTGGGGATTCCATTTGGTGTGAATAACCACCCCATGTTTATGGATCTTAATAACCAAATCATCCAGCCTTACATGGGAAATTTAATTGTCTTCTTCACTGATTATATACTCATATACTATGAATCATAGGAAAATCATGAATACCACATGAGTATGATCCAAGATTTTCATCAGGATCAGCAGCTTTATGGTAATATCTCAATGTTCTAGTTTTGGATTAATGAGGATCACTTTTTGGGGAATTCCATTGCAAGTCATAGTTTTTCCATCAAACAAACAATGATTAATATAGTGATTTATTAGGAGAAACCCAATAGCATGTCATAGGTGTAGTGTTTTCCTGTCTTGGAAGGGTAATAAGAATAGTTTTTGATATACTTCTCCAGGATTACAGCTCCTTTTACCTCTCTGACATGGAATGGGTAGCCGTTTACCTAGACTAAGTAGTTAGAGAGATCCTTTGAGGCTATGAGTCTTATAATGATGAGTGATCATATTTTAAGACTACCAATGGAGGTAATGGAGTACACAGTATATTGTTATTCCTCAAGATATGGTCTTAGCTACTTGTTGATAAATAGGCATGAATTTATCACATATGGGTTGATGAAATTGAGACCCTATGAGTGTGACTATACAACTCACAACCTATATCTACCATTATTAGTATTATATCTAAGGTTGTGGATGAAATATCTTATAAGAGGTCACATTTTGGATTACACACACTATCCGTGTTTTAGGTGCATCTTCACTCATAGATACATGAACCTATGACAGAGGAACTGGTTAGAGTTCCTCCATGGCTACATGTTAAGGTTTTTTTATAATATGAGGAATGGTGACATGTTAGTAGCTACATTTATTAGTAAAATTCATGATTTTTGGTGTAACAGGATTCTAAGTAGTTATATTATTTGCAACTAACCCTAGTTGAGCAAGAGGGTTCTTTATTTCTTTAGTTGATGGTGTTAACTCTTCCACATTTCCAGCATGTGAGAGTGCCCGAGTTAGGAGAAATTGATTTTGAGGTCTTATGTGACAAGTTATCCTTAGAATATTAAATATATAAATTCTTTCATGGAGGGAATCACATAATCCTTTTTTCTTGAATGGATGGTGGTCCTATTCATGTTATGGGAGGATGTGATGTGAGAGTTGCACAATTCTCCATTTGTTGTACACACTGGTGTGGGAATGATGAAAAATGAATTTATGGGGATGTTTTGATGACCCATCATTAGACATAGTGTGGATTAGATCATCTCTTGGTTCCTTACTTGTCATCCAGTGAAGGATGAGCACCATGAGTCGATAGGTTTTTTTGCAGCCCCCTCAGATATTGGAGAATAAATATGATGGAATATCCATAGACAATATGACAGGGATTATACAGGAAGCACGAGGCCAAAATTACTAACAGAGGATTGTTGACTAACTCAATATGTCACCACAATTCTATTATATTCTTGAGTAGTGTTTGTGGATAATTATGAGATTTTTTTACTTTTGGGATGTTATTATTCTTCATAGGGTTCCCACAACATTTATCCATGACCGTGATTTGCAGTTCTTTTCATGGTTGCATAGAGGCCTAAGGGAGTCATTTGGGACCTATATAAGGATGAAATCAACATTTAATCCACTGAAATATGGGCAGAATTAACAAAATATCCATTTGATGTAGGATATATTGAGGTCTTGCATCTTGAACTTTGGTCGGAACAAGGAGGATCAGTTTCATTGGTAGAGTTTTCTTACAATAATAACTACCACTATAATATCAGCATAGAACCTCCTAAAGTCCATATACGAAACCCTTATGATTACCCTTATAATGGAAAGAGATCAGCGAGACACATCTTGTTGGGCCAGAGATGGTGCAAGAATGGACAAAGAAGTTCTAGGTTATCCGTAAGTGGATGAGGACATCCTAGAGCATGAATAAATATTATTCAGATCAATGTCATAGGGCATTGGATTTTTATCAAGGATACCACATTTTCATGTGTCCCACAATGATGAGGATTGAAGATATTCATCTAGGTAGAAATCTATACCCAATGCACATCATTCCATTTTAGGTCCTATAGATGGTTGGCATGGTTTCATACCAAATCTCACTACCCCTATAGTTGGAGTGGGTGCATGATGTATTTCATTTGTCATATATAATGTGATACATGAATTAACCTACACAAATTATTTGCTAAAATGTACAGGCATCAAGGATTTGGAATATTTTGGGGATCACCTAGTGGTGATCAAGGATCAATAGATAAGGACACTACATGGATGAACCATCCCCTAAGTTAGTGTGTTATGGTAGTATTAGAGCATCTATGAGAGATCCTGTGAGCAAGAGAGCCATATGTAGTTTTAGTAACATATGTTTATTAATTATTCATTGGAAGGAATAAAATAATGAATTAATGAATTAAAAATATACCATGTATTCCCTTGTATTGATTTGGAAAATTTCAGGATTTGGAACTAGACATTAAGACATCGTGCGATTTTGAGACATAGTGATATTAGAACTAATGTATAAAAAATTATATATTTTTTATATTACATGTGCATTGTTTCTTAATGAAAATGAATAAATATTAAATAAAAGCTCGATTCAAAAATATAATATTGGGGATGAATCCAGAATGTGAGATTTACCCTAGGGATGAACTAAAATATGTTTGATCTATGAATTCAGATAAAATCTATCATCGGAGGATGGGTTTAGTTGAATAATTAATTAATAATATTTATTTAATTTTATTAAACTATTTTTTTCACATAATTAAACCATTATTACATGATTTAAAGGGCTATATGAATATGTCTAGGTTTTTTTAGAGGCATTAATCCACTATATGATTGGAAAATTAGAATCAGGAGATGATGAAACTCTAGATAAAGGAATATCAATGAACATTGAAGGCAACAAATCCCATTCTTCATTAGTAGGGGTGTTCTTCATCAAAGAAAATTTTGAATTGAGTTTGGACTCATCAAATTGTGGATTCTTCCTATATTAATTACATTTTTTGGAAATGATAATATTTTATCTTTATTTTCATTTTAATTAAAATCGTTTCATTAATCCGTTTATAGATTTAAATTATTTATTCAGTTTTTTCTAAACCAGCATTTCCCATTTTTTCTCAATATCCATGAACAATTGGCTAATGATTGTTTCAACTTTCGTATTATTCATTTATCCAAAAATCTCATCCCATTATTCACTTATTATTCCATGCAGTTTTTGTTCAACATTATTGGGTAGGGCCGAGCTTGATTGGACCCCCAAAATGGAGGTGAATTCGGGTGTGAGGAATGGTGTGGTCAATCAAGGAAGACCATGGAAAAATAAATGAATAATGTGAGGTAGTTTCATGGATATAGGATAAGAGAGAAATAATGAATGATGGGAGTCAGGAAGTGTTTACGGAGAACCCCAAATATGAATTTTAATCCCATTCTTAGCCAATAGATGGTCTCAAATGATTATGAATGGATACCATCACGATTTCAAGAGGCCTGGAAATTATATATGAGGATGAGTGGTCAGGTATAGAGCACTAGAAAAAAGATATAGAGACCCATGAAAATATTTACTACATGCCAAACATTCTAGATAACACACATTGTGGTGTTTGATTTCAATGAAGGTTAGTTTTTATTTTGGAGTTAAATATGACACACCGTGTGTTGGGACCACATGCTGTGTAACCCTAGCATACTATATAAAAGTGTATAAGTGGTACATTACTAGTATCCCATGTGGAATAAAGCACTATGTCTATCTGTAGGAGCACACTATACTCTAAATATTACAAAGGATGGATCAGGTGGCATGCACCGAATGTCATTTTGGCACTTGTACACCCTATACTCAAGTACAAAAACACAACCAAGAGCACAGATATGTCCTTGGGAGGCTGATGTATTCCATGTAGTCCATATAAACATTGTACAGTGCTTCATAGTAAGTTATATGTGTATTGTAATGGACATTACCATGCCTCTATCGTGGACCACAGGCTATGTGGGTCCCCTTCCACGTCATGTACCCATTCTTCTTTTCCAATGAACTATCATTCTATCATATCCTCTTTGTTTGGACTCATATTTTAGACTTTGATTATCCTAAAATGAGTTTTTCATACATATACCTTGATGTTGATCTCTATACTAGATTTTGAGATATAATTTTAGATTTTATAGTAATTAATCCTATTTAAGTGATGCATGATTATATTGGTGGTCAGGCAGCATCACTAGAGATATCAGATTGGAACACCCATTCTAAGAAAGGAATGGTTCCTCGATTAACAATTAGAGTGAAAACACCATGATGAGATGGGATTGGGTACCCTACCAACTTTTATAGTTTAGCCCACATACTAGGTTAAGGAATAGACACTCCACCAATCTAATGAGTTGCACCCTCCTCTAGAGTCATTGAATGGATCCTCAATTAATAGAGTGGGAGACTCTTGTTGTGTATGGAATGGTTCATATATCTACTATCTAATTGTCACCCACTAGTGGTATCCGGGTATGGTTCAACTATTATTATAGTGGATCCTTCTAGCCTGGGTTGGTCATGGGTCCTCTATTGACGAATAGATTGGCACCCTCTAGTAGGGAAGGGCATGGGTCCTCTAACGAAAATTTGAGTTGAACCCTCTAGCTAGGTGGGGCATGGGTCATATAATAATTAATTAGTGGAATAATATTATTATCCAAGGGAATGGTTCATCCAGCTATATATTTTTTCCATAGACTATGTTGAATAGTGTCAAAGAATTGCTTAAGTTTAATGTTTTTGTAGGTCAGATGCGTGAGATACTAGGCATTGTTGAAGGACATCTGGTACTGTTGGAACTCTTTTATTAGGATCAGATATAAGATGTATATCCATATATCCCCTTTCTCTATCATTTGTTCCTATTTTTTATAATATATATATTTTTATCCATATCTTTGGATGTTATTACTTACTTTGTATTGATCTTTCTACTGTCCATTCATACTATATCTCTTACACCCCCTTCAGTTTTGGGGGAATCATACTTTTTATATACTCAAAACTAAATGGTAGTTTTCAAAAATTTCAGGTTTTATAAATATTATAGATATTTCATTAGTGATTACATAGGATCATAGGGATACTTGGTGAATTTGGTTCCTATATAGTGGTAGGGGATTGGAGATCTGGAGATGGGATCTCTTAGAACTTTACATTTTCCTATTTTCTTTTCACACTACGACATCTAACTTGATAGGTTTGTATTATTACATTTTTAAATTATATTTTACACTATCATACTCCTATTCATCCACAAAATTATTTACTTTAATAATTCTTATTTATACATTTCACATTATTATTATTATTATTATTCTACACTTCTCTATCGAGATGGTCGGGTGTATGTGTATATGTGTTTTAGGAAAATTACTCTCATACTAGTTATTCAATTTGGATGTTGTCACCAGCCCCTAGGAAATATAAGCAGTATTGGGTTAGTTACAATTTTATCTTAATTAGATTGGGTCTTGATAATTAACAGTAGAACTAGTAAAAAATAATTACCATGATTAATCTAAAAATGGGTCTACCATGGAGTTAAACAAAAACGATATGGGTTAAAATGGCTTAAAAACATGTAACACCCACCCATTTTTTGACATATATCAACCATATTATCTCTATGGTCCATGAATGTCCCATTTTAGATTCTTGTATCATGATTAAAACATTGGTGTAATTAATTCTTTTCAAAAATACCATGTGTGTTCTCCCCCTCTTATAAGCGGGCAACCATCTCCTACCCTATTCACAAGAAAAAATCCATTTATATTAGCCAAAAAATGAAAAATAATATCCATTTTCCATTAAAATATATTATAGGTATTTGATAGACAAGAAATGTTATCTATTATGGATTTATGTTCAAAATAAAGTGGTTACTCGAATAAGAGGTAGAATTTTAACTAAGATTTTTCATTTTAAAAATTCATATAAACCCATATAATATTTTTAAAAATAATCCCATATAATAAAAAAATTATATCCTATAACTTTTATGTTATTATTAAAATTTAATAACCTATATCACACTCTAATTTCATCAAATAGGAAATCTAAACTTTGATCGCGAGTGTGGAACACTACCGCCTCATGAACCGATGTATTTTAGTTTCCATCACAACCTTTAATGATGATTATTATGTATTTAAAATATTTATATGATATTTATGATGATATTTAAAATATTTAATTATAATTTCATAGATACCTTCATATATACCATTTCATGAGGGACACGAAAATATCGCTCGTGTGTTTGTTGGAGTACAGCCTCGTGAAAAAATTGGAATCATTTTTCTCTTATGCATTGTATGAATGGTATATTGGTTAATGTTAATGAACAAGTGTTATATTTTTAAAATATCCACAATTTTTGGACGAAAAATATCACATCTATATTCTTACATTTCAATCCACTAGAAAACAACACTATTACGTGTGTATACATGTGGACTACCGTCTCCACGTAACGAAGTGAATTTATTTTCATTTTATTTTTACATTGACGGAATTAAGGATTTTTTTTGTTAAAATATATTATATATATGAAATTATAATGATTATATAATTATGAGGTAATATTTTTTTTCCTTTTATGCATTCTTTCGAGAATAATGGATGCATATTTCATGCATATGTGTGGCCCACCATCTCCCAGAAAACTATAATCCATTTTATATATATAACTTTAGTAGATTAATCTAAATAAATATATAATAAAAATATATTATGTTAATATCATGGATAATATTATGGATATTTTAATATCCTGGTTTTCTTTCTTTTTTTCTACATATCCTTCTAATTTCTGATTAAATTCTAGTTTATGTTCTGTTTTTTCTTAGGCTCAAAATCGGTTCTGTTGACCGATTGAGTGATTTGGAATGAAGGATGTGGTGGATGAAGGATAGAAGGAATAAAAATACATGAAATTTATTTGAAATACATACCTTATAGTTTTCTTTTCCTAGAAGGGGAAATCGTAATAATTACATAAAGGTTAAAAAATTT
This sequence comes from Viscum album, assembly GCA_963277665.1. NCBI lineage: Eukaryota > Viridiplantae > Streptophyta > Magnoliopsida > Santalales > Viscaceae > Viscum > Viscum album. Next base: position 33,541,071 of record OY728157.1, on the reverse strand, counting down.
ATATTCCATTTAAATTATGTGGGATGATTTAAAAAGTGAAGAATATTTTTTATTTCCATCACCCTATTTCATCTCTCTTACATAGGTGGTCTACATAGGAGGCCCTAATTGATGCAAATGGTTGGATATAATACTGTTTCTTCATCTGACATCTGATTGAATAACTATTCATCTTCTTGTATATGCTTCGATAATATCTTCATCCATCATTCACCCTTCATCATTTGTATTTCACTTGATGAAGTTATTTAGGTGAAAAATAATATTCCCTATATTTTGGGTTTTCGTTTATTTTGTCATTTTCTTCTGATGTAGAAAATACGAATTTTTGATACTAGATGGGCTTTTCTATACTGTCATATGGTAGGTTCATATTATTTATCCATCAAGGTTGATATTTTTTATAATATACATTATGTGTCACAATCTAGTTTCACGATGTGTTTCTCCTAAAATATTTATGACATAAATTAGTTTCCTTATTTTGGATGTCGAGGGAACCTATAGATCCCTCAAGATGTTGGAGTTATTCAAACTCAATGTTAGCTACCCCTTTCAATGTTCTTGTTTAAGTGATTAAATTTAACATCATTGTAATATATCAAAAATAATGATTTTTTTGTTTTGGTTGACTTATAAATTGTTTTATCATAGAACTAATGGATAATTGTTTTGGTGTAGCATGAATACCACACTTATCAATATATAATGAATTAGAAGGAGTTTAGTTGTATGGAAACATCACATAATTATATTGACCAAGGGTCACACCCTTATTATTAATGATGATAAATGAGTTATGAAATAACTTTTGTCTCCTCCTAAAGCCTTGAATTTTTATTTTAACATATGATTCATAGAAATTGAGAACCCTTTAAATTATGAGAAATATCCATGGTGACTATTATAATTTATGATACTGTCATGGAATACCATTTTCTATAGTTTTTATATGACCAAGTAATCCATATAATACAACACAATTATGGAATCCTTATACTATGATAGAGTCATGTTTTCTATATATGGGGATAATAGTGTTGAATCCATTTATAATGATACATGGGGAAGGTGTAATGGCCCAGACCCTCATGATCTATCCCTTTTCCAAATTCTAGGATCCTAAGGGGTCGCACCACATTCGGTGCGACCGATCGGTGTTGTCCAGCCTTGACGAGTTTTCCTTCTACAGTTTTTTCCCGTAACCCCACTTTTAGTCCTTTTTAACATTTTGAAGCATTTCAAGGCCGTTTTTAAGCCATAATTAATATCTAAAAATTCATAGAAACCTCCCTACTAAATAACAATTAATCCAGTCGTGTGTAACCACCCAACCGCTTGGAAGAACCATGATCCGAATTTTAAGGAGTTCAAATTTCTTATCCCGTAATATTGGGATCTCATCTATTTATCACGCTGGATTTTCTTATCCTTCCTCTTGGATAGTCTCTCCTTCCTTGTACGTTTGAAGTCCTTTGTTCTCGAGGCTTGTGGTGCGCCTAGGCTGAAGTCGTCTACTCGTCCTTGGAGTTCCTGAGGTCCCTCCCCTACAAATCGCACATCCCTTGTTCTTGGCGTGTAGAGAAAAACTTCGAACATTGATCAATGAAGTAGGGATTTTATCCTTCGTCTATCTTCCTGTGTATCATGCGGGGTGGGCATGCTTTTTTCTCTCTGGAAATTGATGAAACCTAACTTAATGAAGATAATGAACGTACCATTAAATAATGAAGGGGGGGGGGGTGTGACTGATGTTCTGCTATACTATTTTTATGTTGTTATGTGTTGTTAATTGTACGGGCATGTGCTCACTGAAAATCATGGTCGTTGGTGGTCTTTCCTTACGCACTAATGAACCTCGGTACCCCTATATGTTTAAATAACCGTAACATGGAATTGGTTAATTACGTATACTCAGTTAAATAAATTGAAACCACTAGGATCACCCCTTTTCTGTGATAACCCTGGTTAAAGTACAGTGAAATTGAAACCATGGAGTGTGTTAAATATTTTAAATCTGAAAATACCTGCATGGGCCAGCCTTGTCTTGGTGGTTGTGGTTTGGTTGTTTTTCCTTCACTGGATGATTGCGGGTGTCCTTATTGTTTTCATGGATGAGGGCTTAGATTTCTGGGGTGATATGGGTGGGGATGGGATCCCCTATTGTTATACTTTCACTAGTTGTGAATTTGAGTCTGTGTGGTTACTCTGCTTATATCATGAATTGGGGTGGAATCCTCTGTTGTTGAGAAATCGTTGGCTCCTGGATTTTGGGGACATGGGGCCATGTCTTGGGTTTTTTCGTTGGTTCCAGTACTTCGAGGGATCTCAATTATCCCTTTGTTGTTGTGACCATGCAAGAGAACTGGGTGTGAATGATTAAGTTGTTGTTTGGCTGATTCTTTATTTTTTGGCTTGTGGTTATGACTGTTAGTTGCTCGGTAGTGAAGAATTATCCCTAATGGGATCACTTGAACATGAAAACAAGAATGGGTTAAATGCGGAAATTGGTTCTGGGATGGATCGTGACTTGGTTGTTGGTGGTATACCTTTCATAAATGGATAGTGATGCGGTGTTTTGTGCTTTGCCTATTTTCGAAACCCTAGGTTGGGTTGAGTTCTTGTTTACTTATATATATACTTGTAGTTTTTATGTTTCTTATTCGTGCCCCACGCAAGTTGAGAACTTGAGTGCTGAACACTCCCATTTCATGGGGGAGAGTGTTTTTCTCAACACTCCTATGAGTGGCTGGTTATTAGCTTTTTTCTTCTCCCTTTACCGAATAGCCTAGGAATCTTCGGGTAGGACGTGATGGAATGAAGTCCATTATTAGCCCAAGATCCTTCGGGAGGGGTAGTTTTGGTGGTTGGACCATGTGTTTGTAGGCAGGTTGTTTCCCAAGTGTCTTCGGGATGAGGCACAAGTGTCTTCGGGCGTGGCAGTGGTTGTTCTGACCCAGTTGTTTGCGGGTATGGTTATGTGTGGTGGTTGTGGCCCAGGTGTGTGCGGGCGGGGTTTGGCAGTGGGACTGCAGTGAGGTTGTGGCCCAGATGAGTGCGAGTGGGATTTGATAGTGGGAATGCGGTAAGAATGGCGAGATTGGATCGATGCATATGATGTCTTCAATAACCAGTGGGAAGGTGGCGCGGGGTACCCAACTATCAATATGCAATTACTATACTTTACTTGACTTGCGTTATTTGGGGAACGTGCCTCGGTGAGTTTGGGTGGATAGCTTTTCTTGGATGGGCGTTTGGTTATGTATTTTTCCACGGGTCATTAGAATGTCCCCTCACTTGTACACGAGAGTCTTTGGTTTTCCCTACTGAGTATAATTTTATGCTCACCCTATGTATATGAAACTACATTCAAGATTCCAGGAGGAAATTAGGGATTGTGTGAAACCGTACTATCTTGGACCTTTGGGGCAGTTGCTGTTGTTTTCCTTTTCTTGGTATCTTTTTACCTTTGGAGTTTTGTGACTTGTATTTTAACCTTTGAAAATGCATATGGGAATGGTTTACTTTTAGTCGTACTTGCACTTTCAGTTTTGGTGTTATGGGATTTACTGTATTATCTCCCAATCCTGTTAAAAGAAAAAGGGTAATGCCTTCCATTTATTGTGTGATTCTATACCCTTGGTGCTGGTCACCACTCCGGGACCTATTGAACGCAAGTTTCGGGGGTCATTTTCTCTCCTTCAACTTAAAGGAGGAAGGGCCTGGCAATCTGCAAACCCTTCCCTCATTTTGATGAAGGCGGGTCATTACAGAAGGCGAGCCTTATGAATAAAAATTAATGGGAATGGTGACCCTAATGTGATATGAGATATGATCATGGAAAACATAATGTTATGATTTTGGAAATATGACCTTAACAATAAGATACTCGGCATGAAAACCCATACTATTATATACAAGAATGATTACCCTTTTTGATTTGTCATCATAATGGAGTCTCTAATATTGTGATACCAATAATCTCATCCACAATTCATGTGATATTGGGCTCAGAGTCCGTTGATATTTTTTATACTCATGTAACTACTTATAGGCTCTTGACTTACTCCTCCGATCCAAGCTAGTAATAGTGGACACTTATATGGTTGTAGACATCACTATATAAAAATTAAAAACATGTGTATACATTTTTTTACTTGCTAAATGACATAATAGAAAAGTCCAATGATGGTACTATCAACCTGGTGTCCTTCTAGAACAAGTTCCTCTCTTTTAGAGATTTTCTTGATGCTTTCCATTATTAAATAGACACATCAATATTAGGTACATTTATTGGATATTTTTAGAGATCAGTTGTGATGTCTTGATGAGTTTATTTAACACCCTATATTGGCCTCAAATGATATCCATGATGACTATATAATTATTGATATAGATAAATAGATAAGTACACTGATGGATGGGTGGATCCTAGAATGTTTTTTTGATAGGATCTAATAAGAGATGACTAGAAAAGTGCTCAATATACTTGTCTAGATTTTCATATTTTTCCATCTTGTATATCATGTATTTTAATTTATTCATACTGCCATGTAAAATAGTATTTCCCTTTTTTATAGACATAAAAATATCTTAATTATACATATGAAAGAGTTGACTACCTTTGATGATTATTCAGTTCATGTATGTTTTTTTCTTAGTTACAATTTATTTTTTATTATGGATATGCTTCTTCTATTTAACTATTGTTTCACCATTTTTCTACTATGAAAAATGGTATATTCTCAACACAGATACATAGTAGGCCCTAAATTATAGATAGATGTCTCTAGAGTACAAGGATACATGCTTTATTCCATGTGGCCAACTAGCTCATAGAGCTATTCAAGTGGAATTTGGTTTGAGATGTCACCGAGAAGTTTCAAATAATTTATTTATTTCTGAACTATTTTGATTCATAAATATGGCATTAAGAACACTTTAATACATGGATATAATTTCTACCTTGGAGTAGCTATCCTTCATTCAGGATAAAACCATGTTCCTTAGCATAATGAATTTTTATCTAGATTATCCCTATTACTATTGATTTTATTCCACAATTACATGATATTTATACTATGTGATGGTTATTGTTATTATGATTGAGGTTTACCTTTCATAATTAGACTGATGAGATGAGGGAATGGAAGAATCTATCATGAATCATTTTATGCACCTTGTAGGAAATTCACATGCCATGAAAATTCCTTTCCATATAGCTGCATTATGTTTCTGGGAATGCTTGTGATTTCAATGAGTTTTTTGTTGCTATAAATAAAACAATGATAATATTATTTTAGGGGAATGTTAAACATAATTGGAACTTAATGTGCATACATTAATCTCATAGTGTTTTCCTACATAGGCTCATATGGAAATTACAAGAAGAAAATTATGGCACGTTGAGTCGTAGACCATTAGTCACATGATATGGAATGTATTTGTGTTTGTAATTAAATGGACATCATATTTCAGTTTATAATGTATAAAGGCATTTATAAATTAGAATTGGTGATCTCTATGATTTAGTCATGAATGATTATATATAAATATATACAAACACAAATATCTTTGAATGATGAAATTAAGAAGAAAAATTAATGTAATGGAAATTCTAATTTATAGTTATTGTGTGCTTTCCTATATAAATTAAAATCAACAATTTATATATTGTAACCCATGAAGTAAATCCAATAGCTTGACCCAGACCTTACCATAGTAGTGGGAAGTAACTATAATCACTTAGGTTCTATATAAATGTTCATATATCCTAGACCTAACTTTATGGGAAGAAATAATGCTATGACAATTAAATAGTGAGTCTTGTACATATCAAACTTTTATATCTATGACCATAAAAATTTTAATTTTTTTTTTGAGGATTATGTTTAGAAGTTTTATAGATATTACACCAGGAAATCATCTAATTATACACCAGGATAGTGGAAAGGACTACACTTCAAAGGAGGTGGGACCTAATCCACTAGTGATACCTACAGTAATGCTTTATGTGGAACCTTATATTATTTCTAATGTTGGTGATGATTCCAAGTTTTGATGATATTTTCTTCATCTTGTGCATATTATTTAGGGAAATCTATGCTCTTCCCCTTCTCTTTAAGAGTTGACTTAGGAGTTACAGTAATAATATACACCTACATTTTCATGGAACGGTGTCCCCCAGGCTGTACAACATTGGCTAGAGACAATTATTTCATTTTTTGAGCCCCATAAGAAACCTCTTAAGATGAGATTGAAGCTTAATACTAATATACATTGGAATTCCAAAAAATTATTGGGGGTTATTCAGAACCATTCAATTAAATATTTGAATGTGACATGGAGGGATTTACAATCGTGGTTCTATGAATACTTCTATACTATGAAACCAAGGGCTTATCTCGCATAGAAATTCACGATCATTCAAAATAGTTTTCTATCAATTATGGTAATCCAAACTTTTTCTACATAGATAAAGTACTTTTCACAACTTTATACTGCTAGTGAACTGGGAAATGTGAGACAATTTGAGGGTGGGCATAGTCATCCTATTTTTTCAGGACATGTTTTATTGTTTACAAAAATATATATGAAATATTGAACTAAGACCTCACCATCAAGTGGAACCTAAGTGATGTAGATGGTGTGATCTAATGTGGTTCAGAGCATGTACATTGTAGTGGACCGAATATCTATCAGTAGTGTTGATTATAGACTACACACATGAGGAGTGGTAGCCCTATCATTCCCAAAGACTGGTATGTGGTACGTCACATGTTTGGGAAGACTTTAAATAAGATTACCTAGTGTATAAGAGAGACTATACAATTTCTTTATAGATGAATATTTGTGAATCTAAAACATTTTTGGAAGACCTTACCATCTTTTTTTAGTGGGAGAGGATTCATGCTAAAACTGCCATTAGGAGTGGGATCAAACCACCTCTATATGTACGTAGTTGGATTACTACATCCCATAAAATCATAGGAGGTGGATGTGACTGATGTACATTATTCATATACATAATCCTAGTTTAGATGACTTAATATGGGTAGTTAGGTTGTGTTATAGGGTGGTGGATCAGGCCAGATATATTCAGTATAGACTATACCTAATGAGCAAGGTTCTAGACCATATACTAGATGTGGTACTATTATAGTAGCCTCTACTATCATTTCTGGTTTAACAGATACATGTGAATAACATTCCTTCGCATATTCACCAATTTTGGATAGCCTTTGACTCTATTTTTAGATTTCATGTGGAATTATGTTAGTTTAATCTCCATTGAAGATCATATTAAAGAGTATACACTAATTGAGGGAAGACCCCATGAGGTTGGCATATGTAGTTTCATATGGGACCTATTTTTCTTGAGATAATGATATTTGATGAATTTATTAGGAAGAAATGGTTGGTTTCATATAATTACTATGTGGGTTTTTATTATAATAGTGTGTCACTAACATCACCATATGGTGGGACTTATCTTCACAAGGTTGAATTGAATGTACAATAGGGTATAAATCAAATGGAGAATATTAGGCTATGTGGAGTGACTGACCATGTTTATATAATTTATATAGATTATTAGGGGATAACTGTTATTTAATTACCTCATCCAATCAGTCAATTATTATATTTTTTCTGTGACAAAAAATCTGAACAACCTCTGGAGAGCAGGGTAGAGTTGAATATGAAGAGAGTGCCTGGAGATTCACCAGTATCAATTCCTTATTATAGGATACCGACTAATGAGTTATAAGATCTGAAGAGGTGACTATAATATTTATAGTGAAAATGCTTTAATATATGTCCAAATACATCACCCTGGGGTTCACTAGTCCATTTCACCAAGAAGGAATATAGAAACCTCCTGGTTTTTATGGATTACCATATGTTAAATCAGCTTACATTAAAAAATATTGTCCCTTACCTCATATAGATAATCTATTTTACCAACTCGGAAGAGTGTGGGTGTTCTCAAATATTGAATTGATATCAGAATATCATTCTATGTGGGTTAGAACATTAGATATTCCAAATACATATTTACATATTAAGAATGGTTTATATGAGAATCACATTATGTAATTCATTCATACACAATTTCTTATAGTATTTATGACTTTGATGAATTGTGTTATCCATCCATATCTGAATTACACTATGTTAGTATTAAAAGATGACATGTTGTTGTATTATATTAGTAGAATAAATCATGACACACATCTTGAGATCATTTTGAATAAAAATATAGAGGACATGATTTATTTTTTGCTCAGTAAATATGACATCTATATTAACATTATACCATTACTTGTTCATATTATATTAGAGGAATGGATTTTGGTTTAACCAAAAAATGTGAAAGCTATAGTTACTTAAGATAATCCCAATAACATTTTTGAAATATGTATCTTATAAAGGATATACGGATACTACATGTGTTTTATTCAAGACTACACATTCCTTACATCACTTATTATGGACTGACTAAGAATGGTGTGATTTTTATGTTGTTAGAACCCTGTAAGATAGAACATAAGGATATGAAAGGGAGATGACTCCATGCCTAATTATGACACTTAAATTGTCGAGAACAAGCTATTAAATGTACTTTGTTTCATAAAGTATTGGGCTATAATTGTTTATGATTCATCAAGATTATGTTTTTTCCAATGGGCCTTGAGATATCAGGCTTCATGAGCAGAAATACCTGACGTATGACCTCGATTTGGAAGTTGTTGTCCACTAATTTTTTCTTTAGAGGCATTAGGTAATGGGAAAGTGTTTTTTCATATTTATAAACCAAAAAATTCAAATGTGTATTTGAAAAAATCATTACATGAATATGAGGAAATGTAGTTGTATTGAATAGCTACACTCCGTTTAATTTTTTGTTTCTTATATGTATAGGAATGTAAATATTGTTTTCTATGATCTTAGTAGGAGGAATTAAATGTAGGTAGTACAAGAGTCCAATAGAAAGTAGAATCATATGTAACTTTTTATGATATTCACATAGAGGATCTAGACCAATATAGATAGTTCTTAGTTTCCTTTCTTTATGTTAAAATTTTACTTCTAGTTAGAGTGAAGGTGAGGTTTTTTTTCAGAACATAATGGATTGGTCCTATGAGAGAGTATTTATGGTGAGTAACTGACTCAATATTGGTCTAATAAGGGAGATGAAATCTTTCATAAACATAGTCGATTATTGGTTCCTACATATATGAGGGAGGATCTGATTCAGAAGTCACATACATTTTAGTGGGAAGTTCATCCAAGTATTTCCATGAATATTCTGATTTTGTGGTTATTATTTTTGGCCTTGGATGAAATGTAAGATTAAAGGTATTATTCACTAGGTGTTCCACCTATGAGGTGGTGATGTGGGAGAACTAGGGACCTGCTAGATTTTTATAGCTATTATAAGTTATAGAATGGAAATGGAAATATATTGTGATGTATTTTCAGGCCAGATTACTGAGGTTGAATCATGTAGTGAATATATTATGGTAGTCATGGATCGACTGACACCGAATGTCCACTTCCTTCCTATATGAGAGTATTTATCATTTGATGATCTAGTAAGAATATATATGTTTGAGATTATATGGCTAAATGGGTTCCCTCGTGATATTGTTTCATACAGGGATACACATTTCACATCTTGGTTCTCGAATGGGTTATAGAGAGCTAATGGTGAATTTGTTTTTCTAAGAATAGTTTTCTACCTTAGACTTATGGTGAGTCAAAATAGACAATACAGGTGCTTTAGGATATGTTTCAAACATGCATTGTTTATTTTAGATCCCTTTAAAATAAGAATATTCCTCTTAGAATTTTTCCTACATTAACATCTATTGGTACCTGATACATATGGATCCATATGAGACCTTATACGGTAGGTTGTGTCATTAATCCTTGTGCTAGATAGATGTAGGATAGGTAGTGCTACTATGTTCATCTCTCATTCAATAGAAATTAGAGAAGGTATATCTATTTGGGAAGTATATTTCTACCACTCATTCCTGATAGAAATTTTATTCTGGTCATTGCCGATGTCCTCTGGAGTTCAAGGTCATGAAACATGTTTAATTGATTTCATCACCTAGAAATAATAATAGATGAATGAATAGGAAATGGAAGCTATTTAATTGTCTAGCCAGGCTCTGTGAAATATTAGATAGATTTGGGATTTTATATTATTGGTTAGTACTATCTCAAATATACTATATTAGGAATGAGATCTTCCATGATTCACAGCTTTTCCGTTATCATGTCAACCCACCTCATAATTTTGATCATATGGATATTGAGATGGATTCTAATAATTCTTTTTAGAATCATCCCATAAAAATAATGGATCATATAATCAAACCTCCATGAGGTAGGTATTTCAATTTGGTATGGGTTTAATGGAAGTATGACCATGTACCAGAAAAATATATAGACCAAGACGTGAACACCATGCTCTGTGTCTATAGATTTTTTCAGAACAAGTTTTTCAACACATTGAATAGAAAATCTCGGATGGGTTCACTTAATGGGGTAAGATTGTATGAAATATTTTTTCTCACCAAGTATTGATCCTCTTACTTTCTGGTTAAACTCTTATTTATCTTCTCATTTTGGATTCGACCCTAAAGTCATGCCTATGAATCAGTTGGGTGTTTTGGAAAGAATAAAGCTAGGGATTAAGGTTACATTTAGGATAAATTCGTTGTTTTTACTCACTACATGACATGTATTTTCTGAGGAAGGAAAATTGATGATGTGTAGTAGACATTCCCAAGAAGGGGAAATCTTGATCTTTATACGGTGTGTAATAAAATTTCCTACCATGTAAGTTTCCTAACGTGTTTTTGAAAGGGAATAACCATTTTTGTTTCCCTCACCATGTCTTTTGTCTCCCATAAAGGAGGTCTGTAGAGGTGATCCCCCTTGAGCCTAAATCTAGGATCCACTTCCATTTCATAATACGATGTCTGATTCAACAATGATTCTTATGATTGGATGCATTCTAGTGAGAGATTCATTCAATTTTATCAATTATCATTTTATCTTTCTCTAAATGGATTTATTTAGTTGTAGTCTCATCTTCCATATTTTTAGGTCCTCATCATCATTATTTTTTTCTACTAATCTAGACAAAACCAAAGGCTAATAATAAATTATTTCTCCTCTTCATGCATAAGGAAGGTGTTCTATTTTTTATCCCTCATGGTTGAGATGATTTAAAATATGAATTATGTTCTACATGTAGGCTTCTACATGAGTTTCTCTAAAAATGATTCTTTGTTAACCCAGTTTTTCTATAGAAGATATTGGATTTGGCCAACCTCAACACGAGAAACCCGATTTGGGTTCACCCTTTTAATTATTAAATTATCATTTATATTTATACAACCACATCACCTTTTGGATTATTTTGGTTGACTTGAAAATTGTGTTTACATTTATGAAATGGATAATTGTGGTTGTATGTCAAGGCTACAACACTTATTAATCTATCAAGAATTGGAATTTGGTGATTTGTTTGACCATATAACTTAATTAAACTGAACAATGGTTATTCCATTCTTATCAATGAATGTGAATGAGTTGTCAATTAAATATTGTCCCTTAACAAATCCTTGAGATATTATTATAACATATGATGTATGGGAATAATGACACATGTTTATTATGATCAATGGTAATAGATACCCTTATTATTTATGATACGAGTATGGAATCTATTTTTTAGGGGTATGATACATGAATGATGTCTTTATTCTCTGATATGAGCATGATATCCCTATACTATGACATAGGAATGACATCCCTAAACTTTGATACCGGAAATGCATCCCTTTATAATGATACCTGGGCATGTTGAACCTTAGGAATTTTATTGAATGACCATGGTGATCCTTATGTGATATGAGGTATAGCAATGGGGACCCCAATGATATGATTTTAGCATGAAGACCCTATTTTTATGATATAAGAAAAAATTACCCATACTTTGATTTATAGGCATGGTGACCCTTATAGATATGTGATAGGCATAAAGTCCCTAACACTATGATACTATGAATGACATCTCCAAACCATATGATATTGGGCATGGTGTCCCTCAATACTTATGATACTCATGTTACAACATATAGACATCCGAGTTATGACTCAGGTCCATACTACTACGAGTAGAAAAATATATTATGGTCTATTTCACATTGTATTTAGTCCATATATGAATATACATATTGTTAAATGTTCAGAGAACATACAAACATGGATGGAGTAGGTAATTTATGCCTGGTGTCCATATGGAACTATAGATGACCCATTATGGAGTTTCTTACATCTTTAAATTATCATCGGCATAGAAACATATTATATGCACTAAATGGACATTTATATGCATCACTGGCGGTGTCTTAATGGGTTTACCCCACACCCTATCCGAGACACTGATGGTTCTAAGGATGAATGTAAGATTTCATGTGTAGATACAGGGAAGAGTCCTCTGATGTATTTGTGACTCTTTGAATGATTAGGATGGGAATCTAGTAGAATATTAATGAGATTATTCTTGAGATTCTTTTATAATGGTGATAATAGGATTTAAAATATATTATCTATGCATATATTTTAGTCTTCATTGGTTATTCATGGTTTTAATCATGTAATATTATCATTTTAAAACTCTTTGGTACTTAAAATTATTGAAAAAATGTTTTTAATGAAATCCCACTATATTTCTCCCTTTGAAAGAAGATCATTTTTTCATTAAAATACATTTTTATAAAATGAATTACTAAAAGTTCTTAAGTGTTAAAAAAATATTTAATAAATAAAATTTTAACTTTTTAGACTTTTTAAAAAAAAATATTTTATGTAATTTTCATGATGATTAAAAAATAAAGCCAATTAGGATTTTACATAATATGTGAAAGGAATACATGTTTTTACATTTATGTGATGAATGAAATTTTCCCATGTAATGATCAATGAAAGATCGAATTATTACTTTAAATGTTTTAATTTTTTTATAGAAAACAATTGTCAAAATAATTTTTATGATATAGTTTATAAATTAGTTTGAATTTGAAAATGTTATTTCCCTTAAAAAATTAATGTCATTTTTAGGGTATTTTTGTTCATCAATGGAATAAAAGCTTTTTTTACTTAGTTTCCAATGAGGATATATTGTGTTGACACCATATTTATTATTTCTCAATATGGTTTATGTTTGTTTCTATTTGGGATTTAATTTTTTTTACCATTGAATGTATTAAATTGGATGGTTTTTTATTATGTTTACTGATTAGGGTATGTATTAACATTCTATATGATAGTTTTTCTATATTAATATTTATGTCGATTATGTCTTAACCTATTAATATATGTAATTAGTTAGACATAATAAGTGATCAGTGGTGTCTAGAATAACATATACCTTCGATGAATCGGTAGGTCTCCTGAGACAAATTAGCATGGGTAATTATATGAGGACTTAACAATTTATGTATGATGTCATAGAATTAGGACATGAAGTTAGTAAATCTTGGAATGTGGCCATTAAGGGGTTTTTAAGATTTATGATGTTATTAATTTAATCATTATTAATATAGTTATTGATATTTCATTAGATTATTTAATTATTAAAAAAATAATTATGTTAAAGATAATGTTAATATTTATATGGAATTATTTGATCATCATTTATTCCATGTATATTTTTCTCAGTATATTTTTTAGGTATCACCATGAGATTTTGTGAAATAATTTTTCGAAATATATTTAATCTTTTTGATAATTCATGTTACATGAAAAGGTAAGTTTATCATGCATTATATGAAATACAATGTTTGATTATGTTATACACATTTCAGTATATTTCATGTGTTACATGGAAAACTGTGGCAGAGTTATCTTAAACACAATTGCAAATTTATCTCATGTTAAACTCAACACCTAGTTTAAACCAAACATAATATTATATTTAAATATTATTATTTTATATGATAGTTATCCACTAGCAGTTGGAATAAAGGGTAAGAATATGATTAACTAAATTATGAAAAGATGTTTATACATGTTTTTATAATTCTTTGGTGACCAAATAACAATGAATTAAAATAAAACTCTTTCGAAGAAAAGGAAATATTTTTTTGAAAAACTATTATAATTCTCACAAAAGTGTATTATATTAATAAATATAGAGAATAACTTTTGGTAAATTATTTCATAGAATAGTATATATTATATATTACATAAACTATTTAACATTAATCTTATATGTTTTCTAGACAATATATTTAAATTAATCCAATTTTACAATTAAAAAATAATTTTTTAAAAAAGCATTTCATCACCTTTTTTTGGAATAATAATTTCAAAAAATGTTTCAAAATTTAAAAACATTTATTTTGATAAAAAAATATAATTTTTAAATTCAAATATAAAATTTCTCTTAAGTTAAATTTTTTGAATTTTTTCTGAAAAGTATCATTTTTTATAAATATTGGGAAATATATAATTTTAAATAAAAATTGCATTTTAATTTAATTTATTTATAAAATTAATATATAATTTGAAATGATTTTAAAGAATTTTCTTTCAATTTCATATCTTTTAATAAAATGTATGACATTGTAATAAATTTCATATTTAATTTGGATATAAAAAACATTCAAATTATTGATTTTTTTCTTTATAAAAACCTTTTTTTATCGCATATACTTGATTAATTTAATTTATATGTTTCAAATTCAATGATTTTAATTTTTAAAAATGGATTCCATATTTTTAATCAAAATAATTTATTATATTTAATATGTTTCACTAATTGTTTGACCAAAATGTATAATCAATGCAGTAAAAATTAATTACTATAGTTAAAGTAAAAAATGGATCTTCTAAGGGGCAATACTACAACGATAAGTGTATAAATGATCAAATATATATATATATATATATATAAATTAATTAATTTATTTGTATCCTGGATGTACAATTCCTTGAAATTTGACAATTTATTTTAGTTTTCCTTTGAATATGACCCATATAATATGTTACGTATTGATAAAGACCAAATAGATACTTTTCATACTTTTATTATCCATAAAGCCCTAAGATTTTCCCAAAAAATATGTTCGGTTATATATATAATTTTTAAACACAAATTATTTCATTATAATGATAATTTTTTTTTGAGAATGAATAATTACATTAAATGATTAATGGATACTAAAACATAAATTATTTAGTTTACAATTAAAAAAAGCAATTATAAAAAATATTAAGAATGAAGTAAATTGAATGAGTTATTGTATTAAATAAATTTTTAGATGAATATGAAACATTAAAAATGTGTGAATAAAATATATTCTAATTCCATATTTTTCATGATATTTATAAAATTTAATTTAAATGAATATTGTCAAAAATGACATTAATGATACTTTAAAATAAATTGTATTTTATTAAATTATTTAATATTACTGCAAATCATATATTTTTAAAATGGATTTATAAATATAATAAATATTTAAAATGGTATAATAATGAACTTATTATTCTATTATAATTATTAAATGGACTGTTAAATATTAAAAAATTAGTTAGTGTGGTTAAGGTTAATGCATTGTTTCTTCACATTACACGCGCTTATGTTAAAAATAATTTCCAACACACATAGAATTCATATTTTATAAATTAGATTTTATATGTAGAATGATTGTGTCCAAATTATTTTAAAGTATCATTATAATATAATCTTAACAGATAAATTACCATGCTTTGGTAACTAGAAACCATACAGAAATACCAAAATGGTGAAAATTGGGATACTTATAAGTTAGGGAATAGAATGCTTAAAATATTTTTTTTCATTTTTAGGTGGTGGTGTTTCTAGACCATATAAGCCATAAAACAATATAATTTTCATATTTATATACAATTGAGTAAATATTGACATCCTAATATTGAATACTTTTGATTATTTACATGAATACCACCCCTTCTCAAATATCTAAGGGCAGTCACCCACCACATTTAATAACACCACTGAAGAATTTTGAATCAACCATGATCTACCAAAATCCATTAAAAAATACCTATAATAAACCTACAATCCTTAGTTTTATCATTAATACACCCATTTAATGATTTAGTGAATCCTTAAGGGGGAACCCAAAAGAATAGATAAAGTTATTCAATAGACAATTTTTTAAAATTTCTTCCCCATATCATTCAATTAAGTTTGTAACATGATAATATAATTACATCAGTATCATACATATTAGAATTTTCTTTGGTTATGGTAAAATGTAAATTAACACACAATTTCATCAAATGGATTTTGAAATAATCGTTCGAGTGTACGACATATTTCTGCCTCGTGGACCAATGTCATCTGTTTCTCCATTAACACATTTCATGGTTGTGTATAATGATATAATACTATTAATATTTGATATTTCCAATATTTTTAAGAATTATTAGGTTTTATAATATGTAATTTTTATAACACATATACCTTTATGATTTCCATTTTTTGGTATGACGATCTTGTCGCTCGCACATATGATGAACTACTGCCTCATGAAGCGATGTGAATCGTTCAACTATTACAGGGATTGTATTAAGGAATAGTTTAATAAAATATGTTAATTATATGAAATAATAATTCTAAAATTATTAATATATATAAATCATTTACTTTTCTTACATTCAAAATTATAATAAAATGGAAACAACATTTATGCGTATGTAAGACAAACAATCTTCATGAACAATGTATTTAATTTTCTATATATAAATATTATAGATTACTATAAATTATTATATAATAAATATATTTTATTATTGTAACATTTTTATCTTTATTTATAGGATTAGATTGTGAACAATTTAAGAGTAATAAAATAACAAATCAAGACATATATGAAAAACAAAGTTGTTATTACCCGAGACGTAAATTTAACTTGAAATATTTAAAAATTAGGTAATAAAAAATAATTAGAGAATAATATATGGCCTTATATATATGAATTTGGTTATTAATTGGATGTATAATAGTTATATATTGATCATACGGGTGTCTTGAATGAGTATGATGGATATAAAGACTTATGTTATTGGATTCCTGTCTTACTTTTATTTTTCACTAAGACACATTCCATATATACCACATGTTTCTTTTATGTTGTGAATAAAATGAAAACGAATGTATTTTAATATTTTTATACATAAAATAATTCTTATTTACAAATCCAGTTGAGTATCTCTCATTTATGGGGATTCTATTTGAAAATATACTAAATCGGTAAGGGGTTTGTCTCAATTTTCCTTATTTGAGACATTTGTTTTCTTATGAACCTATGTTCATTTATGAGGTGTGTATACAAACCCATCTACATGTGAATTCAAGAATTTATTTATATTCCTGATATTTTAGTTTGTAATTTTTTTATCCTTTAATGGGGAATATGATTAAAGGTTACCACAATGGCTAGGGTATTATTTTGCAATCTCATTGTTTATTGTTATTGTTTAAGATTAAGTCCCCAATATTGATATCAAATGATTTACATTTGAATATATACCATGAATTTTTATTATCATATGTTTACTCAAGATATATTTAAGTAATTTTTCTATTATACCACTATTTTGTATTTAATATAATTAATAATTTTTTAACTAATATATTACAATATTTCTCTTTTCAGTCAGAAATATATTTTCTTCCAAAACAAGGGTTTTGAAAATAATATAAAATATCATTAAGTGATTTTTAATAATCTTTTAGTGGAAAAGTATTTTGAAAATGTTTTTGTTTTATAATGTTTTTAAATAAACTTCAAATCACCCTTTATAAATATTCAAAGGTTATATTAAATGAAAATGATTTCAAAAAAATTGCGTTTAAATTTTTTTCTAAATTATTATTGAAGAATCTATTATAATTTTAAAAAAATATTTTGAAATAAAAGTATTAATTTTTTTTAAATTATATTCAATTTTTCATTATAATTTTTTATTTTCATTATCATATAAAAAAATTTATCAAATTTTTTTTATGTATAAAAAACAATTTTCAAAATGGAAAATATTTTTTCTTCCATAAAGGTGTTAAATGATCATTAAAAATAATTTTATTTCAAAGATGACATATATTGGTGTAACCTATTTATCTTTGGGGATAATATCCAAGGATACCATTCTTATTATTTATCATAATGTTTTGTGTTTATAAGGACATGTTCATTTTTAATCCCTTTTCTCTTCCATGGGTTATACCGTCATAAAATTCATATGAACCCATTTTCTATTCAAATTTTTTTATATTATGAAATTATTATAAATATTATCTCATTTAAATAGGTTATGATATTAATAAATGTTTAAGATACCCAATTTAATTCAGAGGTTATGATATGATGAATTTTAACGATATTATGGCACATATAAATATTGATTTATTTATATATCTTGTTGGAACTATATCTCTCTCCAATAAATTTGGTTAATATGTATAACACAAGAAATATAGAGGACTATAATGGTAAGTGAACTAGGTTCAATAAGACATAGATGGAATAGGGAGTTAACCTAGTTAAATAAGATATGGCTAGAATGGAGAGTTTACTTGGTTTAGTAAGGGGCTTTTTCCAGAATGATGGTCTTTGTAGTAAAAAATGACTAATATTGAAATGATTTTCAATGATTATGTGTATGTGAAAAATATATGTGTTATTATATTGTTATTATCTCAATGATAATGATCTTTTATTATCTCATTATTCGTATCCATGGAACTATGAATCTGTATTCCATGACTCAATATTATGGTATTTGTTATGTAGGGTATGGTTTTCAAATGTCATGTGCATATTCTAAAACCCTTTTTAGATGTTATTCTTATTTATCTATCTTTTTTACCCTTACTAAGAATTTTAGATAACCGTTTTTTATGTTTTCAATCCATATATTCTGATAAAATGTTTTACATAGGGTATTTCTATGAAGAGTACTTCATGAGATGATATTTGAGGGAAAAATTCAATATCTTTCACTAGATTAGAAGTTTGTGTTCCATGATTACAAAGGCACTAAAAAATATAGTCCTCAAGAATGTGTTTGTGTAATTAAATTAATATTAATATAAAAGATTGCATTGTCCATGTTTGGGAAACCTAGTCCTCTATAGTTGGTATCAAAGGAAGGGTTTATTTAACCATTATAAATATTGGTGAGAAAAAATTAGTGAGTCCCCTATGTATATTTATTGGGATACTCCTAGGGATATATCTAAGTATAATAATAAGTATGTGATAAAAATAATACAATTTCCATGAATTTCAGTAATGGATATAATGAGAGTTTACAAGGAATTAAATCCCTATTATAAAGTACAAATTGATGTGGATATTGCATGGATGTAACTAGTAGAAAAATCCTTAAAAAAACAATATTGAGCTGGAATCGATTGGGAATTTGTGCATGACAGTGGGGTTTACTGTACACACGGATTGACCCTCATGGGGGATATGTGTCCTGGTTTTGACATCTCATTAATTATTTTTCATGATTATTTTTTAACACAATTACATGTGTTTCTCACAAAATGATTTTCATTTTATTTGATGGATGCAACTAGTAATAAAAATGTTAATATGAAGTGTGACATATAATTTCTTGATGAGATATATAATTATATGATTACTGGGGTAAAGGATGTTGTAATAATGCGTATACAATTTTCATCGAACTAGATTACCGATGTTCAACTTAAATAACTCTTAGAATCTCCAGAGGGGAGATATAATGTATTTTATAAATATTTGGGTATTGGATACCATAGAGTAAAGAAGATTAATTTTCGTATGTGTCAATAATGTGAGAAAAAACACCTAAGATAATGTTTTAGAGCAACTAAAACATATTTTTAACATGGAAATAAAAGACACCAAGGAATTAGTTTCAAAGTGAAAATGAATATTTCAATTAGTGTAATCTATGTGAATATTGGTATCCAAAATATATCATCAACCTTTTAATGATTTATATGTGGAAGGTATTTTCATAATGAAAATTCATAACAAAAATGGAATTATCATGAAGAAAATCAACATGGTTGTATGAGTACAGGTTATATTTCCAATGAATAAGAGGTTACAAATGGAATATGAATGGAATAAGTGTTAAGGAATATGATAAAGAATACAAGTTAATTGTGTATGGAGAAATTATAGGGATTGATGTATTTTGGTATTAGGGATAAAAAAAATTATCTATGGTATTTGTTTATTAAAATCATGAAATTTCAAAGGATTATTCCTTTTTATCTTTCCACTATACAGGTTAAAGAATAAATTAAATGGTATCAACATACTAGAAAAGTAATTTAATTGAAGGGTAAAATTTTTATTAAGGTAATATGATCCTTAATATGTTCCTCATGTTTTGAAAATGGTTTTTTTAATATAAAAATGTTAAATAAAAATAATGTAAACTGGATTGTACTAATTACCATGAAAAAAATTATATTAGGTTCTTGGGGTATAACTACATTTAAACACACACACACACCACACAAAAACATGCCTAAACGTTAAGTCATAAGGCCTCCAATGGAATATCCCAACCAAAAAGAAACTTTATTACATTATATATATTTTTCTTGAATTTCTAGTAGGCATGAATCCCATTACATGGCATGTTGGAATGCATAGTATAATCCATGAGTACTTCAGGAATAAAAAATTCCCATTTATTTTTGGAGTAACAGATGAAGTAGAAATTGATCTTGGCATAATTAAAGGTTTTTATTTTGTATATGAATTTAAATTAAATCAAGTAGGTATATGTTCTTTACAAAATTCTTCCACATTAGGAAAAGGATGTTGAAATATAATATTGTCATTTAATGATCATTTATGATGTTGTCAATGTCCTTTCTCATGCCAAAATGTGTAATGTTTTTATGGTTGAAACCCATCCCCAGATATCCCACATTCGTTTGATAGGTAATCCCTATCACAATATATAATTATTTATTATTTTATTCCATGTCAAAATCATCGCTAACCTCCTAGTTTCTTCTTTATAGAAACCCTTTTAGGTGTTCTTATGCGTAATTGATTTGTTTAAAACATTTCCTTTTAAAATTAAAATTTATTATTTAATAATAATATAACCAACTAGTTGTTGGAAATGTGTGTTTGAATAGGATTGAGTAAATTAATAAAATATTCTTTAAACATGTTTATATAATTCTATGGGGATGAGATAATTTGAACTAAAAAAACTTTTTAAAATAGAAGGAAATATTTTTATGAAAAACTATTTCATACGGACAATTTTTTTATATCAAAAAACGAACTAAATATATTTTTATAGTTATTTTAAACAAATCTAAATATTATATATTCATTCATATTTTTAACATTAATATTCGATTTTTTTATAGAAAAGTGATAAAAATAAATCTAATTTTACACTTTAAAATAGTGTTTTTCTAAAAAGTAGTTCGTTCCCACGTTTGGATTACATATTTGACAAAAATATTTATCCACATAAAAAAATGATTTTGATAAAATAATTTTTTAAAGTATTAATATAAAAATTATTTTTTGGTAAATTTTGGGTATTTTTTCTGAAATGTTTTACTTTTTAATAAATTATAAAAATATTTAATTTTTAATGGAAATGACCTTTTCTATTCATTTATTATAAAGATAAAGAAAATTATTAAATGTTTTTGAAGATAAACAAGTTCAATAATATATCCATCAGTTTAATGTTTAATATTAGAGTCAATTTAATTTTGAATTTTGACAAAAATTCATTTAATTGTTTTGAACATTTTCTCTTTAAAACACTAATTTCTTATAATATCAACAAGAAAAATTTGAAATTAATTGTTTAAAATTCATTGAATTGTATTTTTAAATGTGGATTACAAATTTTGAATCTAAATTAATAATTATATATAATAGGGAAAAATAATGTTTTTTCCTAAATTTATAATGAACGTAGAAACAATTAATTATCGTGATTAATATAAAAATGGGTTTATTGGGTTGAGGGAAAAACTAGATTGATAACAGTTTAAAGGTCCTAAAATATTATATTAATTTTATTTAATTAGATTATTTATATATTTGGCATAAAATTATATGATATATGGAATTTTTTTTCAATTCCTTTGATATGGCCTATATAATATGTTAAGGGATTAAAAAGACAATAAGATTATTTTTATACTACAAGAAGGTATAAGTATTGGTATAGTGAAAAAAAATCAATGGTTCAGTTATATATATTATTTTGAAATAAATTTTATATCATGATATTTTATATTAATATTTTGTGATGAAATTATTACATTAAATGCTTATGAAATGACAACAGATAAAATATTTAGTTCACAATAAAATGAAATTAAATATGGTAAAATTATTAATTGTGAAATAAATTGAATAACTTATTATGATAAATTATTTTTTTATAGATGAATATATAACTATAAATAGTTTTTATGACAATATATTTGAATCCCATCATTATATTTATATTTTTAATAGTGAAATTGAATGTGTAATGTCAAAAGTGACATTAATGTTATTTTATAATAAAAAATATTTTATTAAATGATTTAAAATTATTAAATATCATATATAATGTGAAGTTGTTTTTAAATGTTATTAAATATAAAATATTTTTTTATCAATTTTCAAATTTATCTATTATAAGTACTATATTGACTATTTAATATTAAAAAACCAATTAGTACAGTTAAGGACAATGCTGTATTTTTGAACGTTACATGTCCATATGTTAAAATTAATTTCCAACAGACACATGATTTATATTTCATAAAATAGATATAATATTTATAATATTTGTGTCCATATTATATAGTATTTCTCACTCTATTTTAGAATTAAATGGAAAATTATGAAGGTTATAAAATTAGTTACACTTTTTAAAACCCAAAATACTAAAAATAGGGAAACTTATATGTTATGGAATTAAATGATAAAAACATGTGTTTCATTGTGTTATCAAGGTTTTTTAAGACCATATCATCCCTCTAAACATTATATTATCAATTTTGGAGCAAAATGGGGTAATGTTGACCTCTAAATAGTGAATATTGTTTTTTATTTACAAGAATGCCACTCCTCCCCAACTATAAAAGGGAAGTCACTATCCACACCTCATAACACTATCAATAATTTTGGATCCTGAAATATCTACAATAAAAACATAAAACGTTTCCTCACATAATCATATAATCAGTAAATTGGTTAAAAATCCAACCTTTGTACACATTAGTTCAAACCTAGTGATGATACTAGAAGAAGAGTTAATGTTCTCCATCATGCATTTTTATTTCAATTATTTCTCTAACTACAATTTTTTATACCATTATTATATAAAAAAATATCTTACATACTCAAAAATTCATTTATGTTATGGTTATTACCTACAACCACACAAAATTCAATCAAATATGTTACAAAATCTTCATTCAAGTGTATAGAGGACTATTGTCTCGAGAAGTGATTTCATTAATTTTTCAATTACCACTTCTCAAGGATGGGTATAATGATATACATAATGATTAAATATTTTTTTATTATTTTTTATTATATTTATTTTATATTTATTATATCACTCATACCTTTATGATTTACATTTTGAAATAATACAATTACGTCACTCATGTGTGTGGTGGACTTCCACCCCGTAAAGCAACGTGATTCATTCACGGTTAAATGAACTGTATTAAGGAAGAGATTAATAGAAAAATTTAATATATCTGAAATAATAATTCATTAGTAATTATAATTTATATATCATTTACTCATCACTCACTTATTTTGACTAGAGTATGGAGCCAATATTCAAGAATAAGTATTTCCTACCATCTCCATGAACAATGTATTTCATTTCCTATAATTTTTTTATAGATTAATATAAATAAATTTATATACTATATATATATTATGTTTATATATTATTTGTAATTATGTATATTATTATATCATTATCAAATTATGAGTGCCAAAAATAACAAATCAAATCATATAGGAAAACAATGCTATTATTCACTAAGACGTAACATTAACATGAAATAATTAATAAGATGGAAATAAAAAGCCATAAAAATAATATATGGTCTAATATATATTAATATGGTTCTATAACATATTTATAATAATGTTATATTTATTATACATAGTTTTTTAATGATTCTGAAGGAAGTAAAGAGTTAAGGTAATGGATTTCTATCTCGCTATTATTTTTCTCTGAGACACATGCCATATTCACAACATTTTTCTTTTAGGAAATGTTTATATATCCTATGAATATATTTAATGATGATTATATATAAAATTATTTTTACTTAAATATCTATTTTAAGATCTATCTTTCATGGGGTTTACTATTCAATATTTACCAAATGGATAAGTGATTCTTATCTCAATATTCTTTCATTGAGACATATGGAATGTTTTACATCTATGTAATATTTTGATGTATTTATATAGAAAATTTTACAAGAAATATCATGAAATTTTTTATCATTTTAAAATTTTAATGCCTCATTTCATATAATCCGTTCATTGGAATTATGATTCAAAGATACAAATTTGGTATTAGTTTTCGGTTATAATATCTTTATTTATTATGAATGGTTATGATTAAGTCTCGAATGTTGATATCTCATGATATACCACTAAATATTTTTTTTTGTTAATTTTCATACCCATTTTTTATTCATGATATCTTAATGTAATGGTTCAATGTTTCTACCCTTTCATACTTCTGATAATTATAAATTTTTAATGAAAATACGACATTATTTATGTTTCAGGGGAGAGATCTATTTTATTCCAAAATATTGTTTTCTTGTTTTTTAAAATTGAAACTTTATGTTCAAATTAAAGGATTAATGTTTTTAGAATCTTCTATGATTTAAAAATTGTTTTAATGATTTAAAAAATTTCTTTATATGTGTAAAATGGTTATTTTCAAAGAAAATGATTTAAAAACTTGTAAATGTTTATAAAGGGTTTTAAATAAATCTCAAATAATAAGTTATAAATATAAATGGATTTTTTAAAATAAAAGTATTTTTAAAATATTTTATGGAAACATTTATTTGAAAATGATATCCATATATTACATTATTATTATTCAGTTTTATTTTTGAATAATAATTTTTTTAAAATATTTTACCTCTTAAAATATTTTTTTCAAAGAGTAAAGGTTACTTTCATCATGAAATGATTTAAATGATATTTGATAATTATTTTCAATCTAAAATTAAATCTATTTTTGTTACCTATTATATATTTGAGATATAATCCAATTATATATTTTTATTCTTTCCAAAAAAGGTGTATGTTAATGATGATAAGTTGTTTATGATACTCATTTACCTTCCTTGTGTTATACCATAATAAACTTATTATGAAACTAGCTTCATTTCATGGGTGATTCTATGTTGAAATTATTGTGAAACTTCTCTCTTTTACATAGGTTATGACATGATGCAATGTTTATGATACTAAATTCATTTTATGGGTTAGGATATGATGAATGCATATGATCTTGTGGCACACATAAATACTCTTTTTATTTTTTAAAGGGTGGGACCTATATCTCATAACAGTGCATTGGAAAAATATTTATATCTTGTGATATACAGTAGACTAGAATAATATGTGAACTCAGTTCAAGAATATAGGGATATAATGAGGAGTGAACCCATTTATGTAGGACTATGGTGGAACTGGTATTGAATTTAGTTATATAAGTGGCTTTATCCACTATGATGGTCATGGGAGTTAACCTTTAAAAATAACGAAATTACATTCTATGTTTTTTTTGTATTCAAAAAAATATATGTTTTGTTCCAATTTTATTATATGATGGATTGTGTTCATTGATAATCTTTTGATTCATTTCATAATAAGTGAGCATAATTATTCCATGACTCAACATAATGTTATTTTATATACAATATGTAGTTTTCAATTGTTATGTACATGTTCTAATACCCGTATCTACTTTTTTATGCATGCATATCTCCCTTGATTACTCTTATTATTCATCAATGCTATCCTTGTTTAATGTTTCCTTTCTCAAGGTTATGAAGAAGGGTTTCATGTAGAGTATGTATATGAAGAGTACTAAATGGGAAGATATTTGTGGGATGCATTGAATATCATTAAAAATATTTTAATTTTGGGTTCTATGTTTCCAAAGTCACTAAACTATTATAGTACCCAGGCATGTGTTAATTAATGTAGTGAATATTCATCTAAAAATATGTAATATCTATCTATGATAATCCAAGGTCCCTATATTAAAAGGGAGTTGTTTTTATTATTTATTTTTTCATATTGATTATTCCTTATTTATTTATAGCTTCCACTATAATATAACTGTTACTTGTCATATGATATCACCCATTTGGTATGTTTTACTTTCCCTAGGATATGATGAAGTGTTTGGTGATTGATATTTGGGATTAACTTAAGGGAATAATGAAATTATCAAATAAAATTCATTGTGTATTTTATATTTTAAAATATATTGGGAATTTCATGTTTTTATCTAGTTTACCAAGAAAAATAAAATATTTTACCTAATGGGACAAGATTTTCTATATTTAGTGATAATGTAATAAATAATACTTCAACTTTGATCTACTGGATTCGGGGTCCCTAAAGTTTTTATTAGAGGATGTTTAGTAGAAACCATGGAAAATATAACTAACAAAACATAGTTTTGGAAACATAAATTATTGATATACATTGAATATAACTATAGAATAACATCCTAATTTTTGGTTAGTAAAATATTAGGTGTTTTGGATTGAAATACTTCCCTTTGTCGATATGATAAGCATACATGGTTATTAAAAAGATGTACCAAGGAGTAATAACTCTGAAAAAGGCATGTTGGGCCGGACTTGAGAATTACCTGGTACATGAAAACATTCCTTATTGTATACCTAGTTTGACACTCCATGGTGATATAATTATGATGATATAAATTTTCATTTGAAATAATTAAAAATTATTTGAAAATAAGGATATCTTTCAATGAAAACATGTTCACAATTATGAGATTAATTATGCATAAATTTCCAAACAAATTTTGATTATTTCACTATTTTTGGGAATATAAATTATATTTCATAATGATATGATCTAATATAGTGTATACCGTAATTTAGAAATATAAAATAATATAAAAAATGGTAACCAAATCAATGCTTTTACTCCATATTGGAATTTCCCTTTTAGGAAAGATAATGATGCTAGAGGTATAAACCCAACATTAATTGATTAAACTGTTAAAATATTTAGATATTTGACTCAGGTTATGTGTAATAAACTTTACCATAGAGGTAATCCTACTGATCCACATTATTGTATTATAATTCTATACCACATTATGTATCACCATCCTCTATAATTAAATAGAAATAAAAATCCATTTTTATATAAGTAATTGATATTTTACATGGATAATATATTTCAATCTTTCGAAGGTAGTGAAAGGGAGAAAGTTTTCTTATTTGTTTAATATATCTCAAGAGAAGAATATTAATGGTGTCCATTGATTCAAAACAAAAAATGATTAAGAAGAAATAAAAAACATGGAATGGTATTATTTCTAGTCACTCTTCTAGGAGTAATATTTTCCTTTTGAGAAATGAAGGGATATGAAAGGACAGTTCATGATCCAATGATAAATAAAAGAGTAATCTATTTCTATGTATGAAGATAAAATTTAATGGTTATCATGGAATACTATAAATACATATGTAGTCTAAATAGGAAGATTTAGCCTTTATTTGATGGTTTTAAGATGATCCTTCTAAGCGAACTATTCTCTAAGAGTTTCTCATCATATGGGAACAAATTATAATTTATTATCGAGTAAGAGAAATAATTATCCCTGTATTACAGCTTCAAATCAAATCCATACATGAATATGATGAAATACAAAAAATAGGTAACTTTAATAAGGGAACGAAGCATTTTCCCCATTGTGATACTTGTGTAAATAAACAATATGGTACATGCCTAAAAATGAAAATTATTTTTATTTAAGTTTTACGAAAAATGTCATTATGCTCAAGAAAGAGAGGGTAAGGGATAAATGCTAAATGTACAATTATTAAGCCCTATAGAGATGGGGAACTATTCTGACCAATGTCCCATCTATCAATGGAATATTCTTACAAAAAAGCTAAGGTGTCTTGGTATAGGTAATGAAAATGATTTATCTAAAGTGCAACGATTAATTTTATTGTGTATTTGGTTACATGATATATTTTTAAATGTTTTTTATTGATAATATTATATTTATAGGTAAAATGAAACATATAAATATCGAACTTCATAAATATTTATTTATAGATTTGGAAGCATCCTCTGAACGGTACAATGAAACGAAATTCAATAGAAATTTGATCTTCATGGAAAACACATGATTAGGGTAATATAAACCATTTTATGTATATTATTATAAGATAATTTGTATAATTAAATGGGATAGTATTTGTGACCAAGATACAAGTTATTGATTTTATGTTTTATATTATTTTAGATGCAGTTTACTGCAGGTTTAAATCTATTGAATATATTCAATAACCTTGCATTTTAAGTTTTGGAAACATAAAAGTCTTTAATAAGATGTTATAGTGATAAAAATTGGAACCATGGAATTTAATATTTGGAAATGGAGTGTTGTTTTTATTATTTCCAATCTACACTAGTGTTTATCAAGGAATTTTCAGGGGAATATATCTTACCATTCATATGCATTCGGTGTTAAACACATTGTTATTTTCTAGTGTTTTTAAAAAATTTAGAGTTCAAAATCATTGTGAAGGAAAAAAATTCATGAAAATATGACTTATATAATTTAATATACATAAATATGGTAAAATCATGTTAATTTAATATACTAGGTTTCAAAAAGATTGGGTTTCTCAAAGGGATAGTTTCATTAATGTTGGGTTTCCGTGAAGCTATGTGGAATCAAGAATGACTGATAAAAAGATGGTGTAATTGAAAGAATGAGAAACTCAATAAATACATGATAATGTGATAGTAACTCTATTTTATTATGAATAGATTTATGGAAGGGTACAATATCAATAGATCTTCATGACTAAAGGGTCTTTACATAAAGGATGGATAGGGTTATCCAAAATGGATTCGAGGAGTATAAAATGTTTGTGAAAGGATATGTCTATAAATATGTGGCCACCCATCACTTGAAAACAAGAAAATAATTTATGAAAATGATGAATCAGTATGAACTTTTTGAGGATGGTATCGTTTAAAATTAAGGACTCTATGAGATCTTTATCATCGTGAATGTAATTGTGATGTCTTGACTGATGATAATGGTTTTTGAAAAAGTAGTTTCACAATGTCTCAAACTTTTTTGAAGGAATACTATTCTATGATGGCACTTAGATTAGTAAATGAAAATATCATCATGGTGGATAGTTTCCTTGAAAATTTTGGTTGGTTCAAGAATGTCTCTTGGTTTGCGAACAGTAGAATTTATTTGAAAAATAAATGGAGTTTCGTGAAGGCTAAGAACTTCACAAACACTAGTGTTAAACATTGGGTTTAAGTGAAAAATTGTTTTTAGTGCATAAAACTAGGTCTTTAGTGAAATAATAATTACATTAAAATCATGGAAAAATAAATAAATTTCAAATATATTTATTTGAATTTTTTTCATTAAACTAAGTAAATGATTACCCTAGATAGTGATCTAGGGGAGTTGATGGAAGTATTCTAAGGGAGGTAGTGTTATATTCTTAAAATCAGTGTAAAATAAGTGTTGTTGACCTAGAGTTATTGATTATTATATTCTATAAACAATAATAACAAATGAATTTAATTGTATTTAGGTATGATTGAATAATATTTTTGCATATACACCTTTTTCTAGACCATAGTTGTCAACCAAGTAAAACTGACGTGTTTCCTCTCTGTATTTGGATGTTTCAAAACTATATAATCCTATTATATTGTTTCACATGTTCTTTCCATCATAGGAATATGACTTATAATATTATAAAAAAAATATGACACCATGATTAAACCCTAAACTCTCATGTTTTTCTAAGGTCCCAGAAGTGGTATCTGAGAAAAAAGGTTGTTGGTAGTAAATATATCCTCTTTAGTTTTCATGGATAATTCATTAAAGGATATGAGAGTCCCCTATTTAATGGAATAAATATCGATATTTTTATGTATATGATAAGATCTTATCTGTGATCCCTTTAGATGGAGGATCTCATTTCCACATCTCAGGGTATTTGGGTAAATATTGCAACCATGCTTTATATGACTAAAACAAAAAAAAAATCTTGATGCATATGAGAAAACTCAAAATTCTCTTACCAATGCACTATCTGATCAAATCCATTTAAATGTGATGAGTATCATATCCTCTAATTCCATATGGGAGAAACTAGAAACGATGTATGAAGGTGAAAATAATTTAAAAGAGGATAAAATCCATGTTTTTTCACAACATGTTTTATGATATGATAATGCATCCTAATAAAAATATATATATATTTCATAACCAAATTAGTGATGTTGTTAGAGAAATTAAAGTGATCATTGAATAAATTTATAATAATTACTATGTTTATTAAATTTTGAGAATGATTCCAGCTATATAAAATCCAAAAGTGTCATCCCCTGAGGGAATAGATCAATCTAAAGATTCTCTTAATGATCTTATATTAAGTATCATTGATTATGAAATGAGATTCGAACCAGAAGAAATAAATTTTCGTGAATGTAATGAAATGGAATTAAAATCCATGGAAAATATTTAAATTGAATTAGGTTGTTATAATGTAGGTGAAGTAGATGAGGAGTTTTTTTCTCTTATTATAAAAAATTTGGATTTAATAAAATGGATATTTGAAGCAAATATTCACAAGGATAGTTATCAATGTGGTAAAGTATGAAAAATTTCTAATTGATGCCTAAGGAAATTTAATTATCTATAAAGTGAAGTAAAAACTATGTAGAATACTTAGAAGATGTTCCCTAATATGGGAGGCATAAAATAAAAAATTAAACTATAGAAGAAGATATTTTTATACGAAGAAAGGCAAGATGAAGAGGAGTTTTTAGAGGATATAGGAATAGTGTTTATGTTTGAACCTGAAAAATACATGAAATCAACAATTAAAAAGTTAGAACCTATAATTGGTAAATATAATGAGTTCATTTGTGATGATGATCATTAATATGAACCATATGGTACTATTTATGAGCATGAAATTCATAAAAAGAAAACCAAAATGATGCAGATATAGATGAAAGATTCACCATAGTATGTTGATCATCTTGTAGCATAAACTATCTGACTGGAATGAGAGATAGAAGAATAATTAACATGTATTTCTTACTTGAAAGTGGTTGTGGTGTTTAAACATAGGATTTAAGACGAGGAAAAATTCATCAATGAAATTACATAGATAATGGATAAGAAGACTTTGTTATGTGAAGGACTTGAAGAAGTAGATTCCACTGTAAAGATGAAACAATTAAAAGAATCAAAATCATAGGGGAAAAATATGAAATTATTGTTTGGATGATTATTTGATGAAGATATGTTATAAATAACTAAATGTGGTTTTTAATGAGTATATAAGGCTCTAGATGACTGGAGATCCACATGTATGGGAAAACGTGAAATTGGATATGATCTAGAAACATCAAAAGGTTGAAAATGGGATGAGAAGAAATAAAGGGAAGTAGAATGATCGACACGTCATAGAGGGACCTATATTTATAACAATGAAATATTTGAAAAAATAAGAAAAAATATCTAAAAATAAACCAAAATTATCTGGATGGGATTTTCAGTCAAATAACTTTTTAAAAAAACGGGATATGTGATGAAATGGAATTAAGAAGATCTTTTCCCTAATGAAATATAAATTATGGGGCAGTTAAAGACATACCATATCTTACTTTGAGGAGGAAAGTATCTATCTGAATAGGGATGTTCCCATATATCCACAATGGAGAATGAGACCATATCCTTAATCATATTGAAAAAAATACTTTCTACATATACTTTTTCACTATTCAAACACTGGTCACAACACTATTCTTTATAAGTAGATTAAATGTTGAAAAAATATGTATAAAACATAGAGATAATTCAACACCAGTGAAGTAAGCATAGTTACTCTTCAAAATATATATTCTCCTCTAGGAGAAGAATATGAGTATAATAAACCCATGAAATTAGAAAATATATTTGAAATTCAATCTTTTCCCTCCACTCAATCAGGTATCTCAGAGATGGAAATAAGAAAACCAAGAAATACCATCTTGTAGAATAGTATCACCTTGATTCTTGATAGTGTATGTTTATCCCACATTACAAGAAATGAATATTTTTTGAATAATTTCAAGGAAATGGTTAATAGAGTTGTGATAGTTGTAAGTGATGATGCTTTAAAGACCAAATTCAGTGGTAATACAGAACATGGAAATGATGACCTAATGAAAATAGATGTTCTCTATATTGACAGTTTGCATCAAAATCTTCTAAGTGTGAGTCAAAATTTTGAATTAGGTATGGTAGTTACATTTAATACGAATTGGTGCATTATCAATGGAAATTCAGGTAATCCTCACATGAAATGATGTAGAATAGATGACAGATTATAAGAGGTTTATTAAAAATAGAACATTTGTTAGTTAAAAACTGAAGAATAATGATACTTTTGGAACAATTGGTTGGTTCATATTAATAATTATACAAGGAATAAATTTATAATAATATGATATTTATTTAAAACCCCTATATGACTTGTGGTTGAAAAAATAATTTTGATGAATGTATGAAAGTAAAGATAGGTGGAAGTTCATATCGGCCGAATAACAAAAGGGCATCCAATATTCATGATCTCTTACACACATACATTAGTGTTACTATGAATGATTTTGTAAAATATGGAGATATTCACTTAATTTTTTTATTGATTATAATATTATAATAGATTATATGACTTTTATAGAGAGTAGTGGGAATGTTCCTTATTACATGAAGTGTTATCATTAAATATTTGAGAATTAAACTAGCCACATAATCATGTTTTTTGGATCTGAAAAAGGAGTGGAACAAACATCCATTGAATTTTAAAATTTCATTAAAATCATTGGGTAATGCATTAGGTTTTTTCTATGAATACCACTCATAAAAATGGTGTCCTTGAACATTAAAATTGAAATGTAAAAAATATTGACATAACTATGTAGATTGAGATTCATGTTAATCTTCATTACAAAAAAGAATATTTTCATGTATCTATGTATAATCAAAATAGAAAATTCAATTTTATAGAAGAAACCATGATTTTATAAGAGATATTTTATGAATATAATTGCCCTCTAAGGTTTTTTTGTTTTTGTGGAAGTAAATGTTTCGTTCAAAAAAAATAAAAAAATCATGTTAATCAAAGTGATGATATAGATGAGGGAAAATTCCTTATTTATTCAATGAAATTAAATACTAAAAAATGTTATAATAATTGTATTAGTAATATTTTGAAATGAAATGATGTCATGATCATTGTTGGTAAAACCATAAATACCTTAACAATCTCATATGTAGATATGATTGATGATGATAAAGAAAGAGCACATAAGACATATTCAATTGAATAAATAGCTCATTTCTTGTAAAACATTCAAATCCCACAAAATATTGATGATTTGGAAGAAGAATTATAAGTGTAAACCATTACTGTTGCAACATCATCAGAACATAAAAAGAGAAATAAAAGAGAAGAAATTAATCATTCCAACATCATTGGGGATTGGAACACAGCTATATAGAAAGAAGAATGAGGAATGAAGAAAAACATGCCTTCATATCAATTTTTGGACCTACCTTGAATGAATAAGTTGAGAAGGATGAATCGTTGGTTAAATCCATTAAATAGAGAACTGGCTCATATTTTTCAAGAACCATACTTGGGATATTGTTAAGAGAACTGTAAATTCTATGTGACAAGATAATGTGGATCAATAAAAACAAATTTTAGGAGGATGGAAATATTATCATAAATAATGTAGATTTTGTGTGTACAGGATATCCACATATTGATGTCATTGATGGTGATGAAAATTTTTCTCTAGTAGGCTGAGTAGTGTCAATAAAGTTATTTCAATCCACAAAAATTCAAAGATTCTACAAATTTATTAGATAGAGTATACAATTAAATTCCTAAATTCAGTTCTTTAAGAAGATGTATACATTTAAAAATCACATGGATTTATCATTGGAAATTATGATACAATGGTTTGTAGATTAAAGAAGGATGTTTATGTTCTATGGAAGGCACCATGAGCATGGTATTATTTTTCTGATTCTTATTTTAAGAACATTTAATTCAAAATCGGTGAGGTCAACCATAATGTGTATGTGATGTATTCTCAAAAGGCCATTTTATGGTGATTATTTATGTAAATGATATTATTTTTTGGATGATATAGGCAAGGTTCAATGGAATAGTTTTCAAAAAAAAAAGAAATTTTCATTTTCATTTTCATTTTTTTAACTCACATACTTCATGGTGCTATATGTTGTCAAAATGATAGATTATACCATCATTTCACATAAAAAATATACAATAGAGATGATGGAGAAATTCAAATTTCATGATTCCAAACTTGTAATGACATAGATTGTGGTTGGGACAAAAATTTAAAATCCAGAGGGTGGGAAATCTATGGATCCCACATTATATGGGAGCATAATTGAAGTCTTATTTTACATTACAAAAGTACAAATATATATCTTCATTGCAAAATTAATAGCATCCCTATTATAACATAGTTTAAAGGGAGAGCAGTTTGCATCTATTAAAGGAGTCATCAGGTATATTCAAGGTAGCTTCATTTTTATCATATAATTTTAATCAATAATATATAATGAATGATTAGAATTTCATGATTCGAACTGGGAAAGATATATTGTGGATATAATTTCCATAGGTGTAAAATCATTCTACATTAGAATTAAATGTGTGGTATGGTTGATCATGAAATAATAAATTACATCTCACAGTATAGAAGAAGCATAGTTTATATATTTTACAAAGTCATGTACTAATATATTTTTATTGATGCAAAAAATAGTTTATATTGATGATTGTGTGAAATAGTCGATGTTGATTCATTGTGACAATAATAGAATGATCAATCTTACAAATAATCTAATTCAACACTCTTGTACCAAACATATTAAAACCAGATATCACATAATAAAATAAAATGTTTACAAAGGTGTGAGTAAAACAGAGCATGCAGGGATAGATGACCAAGTGGATGACATTTTGAATAAGTTATTGGTAGTATATATGTTGAGGAACCATTGATTTAACCTAAAAATTTATCCACCTCCCAATGCTTGAGGATGATGTAATGGATCACATATCCCCAGTTTTTATTATTATTTCAATCTATTTTAGGATGTGATATAGGAATATGTTGGAGAAAATATCTATGGGATTTTTTTTCAATAAAAATTACACATACCAGATATTTGGGTTTTCTAACATAGGGAGAGTGAAATGAATAGGGAAACTCAATGATTGATTTGAATGTTTGCAAGATTGGTCGGTGGTCTTTAGAATAATGAAAATTTCTTTTCCACTCTTTTTTTCTAAATCAATATTTTCTAAAGTAGAATTATATTTATGGATGAGATATTTCAGGCCTATCAGGTATTTGATTGAGGCTGGTTCATTACTGATTTTTCTACAAATTTCCAACAAACCTAAAAGGGGAGATTGTTGGAACCAAGGATTTTCACAGCAGGAAATGGAATTTTTTTTTGTTGTCAATCCACACTAGGGATGATAAGTGTTTTTTCAAGTAATAATATATTATGTTTTATAAGAATTAAATTTTCATGGCTGTTTCAGTTCCTTGTTTTTTAAAAAAATTTAGATCTCAGAAATATAAGGATTGAACAAGATTCACTGATAGTGGATTTATAGTAATGAGTGTTCATAAAAATGATAATGGACTGATTTTTGTGATGAATAGGCTATTTAAAGGTTGGTTTTCCTGGAGGTTTTTCTATAAAGGTTGGGTTTTAATGAAGTTGTGGATAATCATGAATGCGTGATGGGACGAAAATGTTCTTGTGACTATGGGAAACTTCATGAATGTGTGATGGATTGGTGGTAAATATATGCGACTAATAGAAAATTTGAGAATGGTAAATATATCATAGGAGATTTGTGAATAAGATAGAATTGATAATAGGATAGTGAAGGGTTGGAAAATGGATTATAGGATATTGGGATCTTTTTAAAGGGATGTGTATATAAATAGGTGGCCACCCATCATTTGAAATATCAAAGTTATTCCTAAAAAAATATGAATTTATTTGAACTCATGAAGGGTGAAAGTTGTGTGAATAAATAATTACATGTGATCATAAACACCATAAAAAGACTAGTTATATCTTGATTGATAATTTAGGTTCTATAAAAAAGTAGTATCTTCAAGACTATGAGTTTTGAAAAGACTTATTATTTAATTAAGGTTGTGATCTTTGTCAAGGATGGAAGCTTCAAGAGGGTAGGTACCTACAAGAAGGTTAGGATCTTTATGAATGTGTGTAGATTTGTGAATTCATGAGTTTATTTGGAACATAAATTGAATTCCATGAATGTTTGGAGCATTTAAAATATTAGTGTTTAAAATATCTTTAATGTGATCAGTTCCTTCAAGTGCATCAACTCTTGACTAAATTTCAAGCATAGCTTTCATGCTGATCTTGGAAAAAAGACATAAATTAACAATATATTGATTCGGCGTCTAATTTATGAAACTGAATATGATCTCACCCAATGAAGTGATATATGGGGATTCTATGGAAGTGTTATGGGGTAAGAAATATGATACTCCTAAAATCCTTATAAAGGCAGTGTGCCTGGAATAGAATGACTCTATATGATATTTTGTACTCGGTAATAACTTTTAAAGCATATTGTATTTATGTATGACCGAAACACTATCAGTGTATTATCCTTGGACTAGACCTTTGTGGTAAACCATGTAAAAATAATTTTTAAACTCTCTATATTTGAATGTATTATAACTACATGATTTCATGAGAAAAATATTTATATTCCTACCCACATGGGAGTACGAACCTTATCTTTTAATGTAAAATTTAACACTATGAGTCACCCCTCCCCTCATAGGGTGATTTAGTTACCAACAATCAAGGTATTAAAAATTTGGAATGTGACATTACGAGCGAAAATATATTATTTAGGAAATATATTGTTGATTTAGTGATATTACATAAACAATTACTACTTTATATTTGGAGGGAAATATTTTGAATGAGACATAAGGATAAATATATATGGAATGGATTATTTTGAACATTGAGTTTTATTGTATATCATGTTCAAAAAAAATTTATGTTGTAAAGTATATAAAAAATGTTGAATTACTTATCATTTTAGGGATCTGTTAAATGTTCTTTGAGCATAAAAAACATTATGAATATTAAATTCATAGAGTATGAAATGATATGGCAATTGATCAAAAAAAACTAAAGGATAAAACTACTCTTATGAAATAAAAATACAACATGTATGTATATTTTCACATATTCTCAGTTAATATGGTAACAATATTCCATATCTCTAGAAAAACGAACATCAAACATAAATATTATCTTAGAACCTTCATTTCTAAGGAATAAAATAGTCTCATTACATATCACTTATTTTTAGTTTTCGGGTTGTTAGATTTATCTTGATCTTTCAACTTATTTTGATTAATGACCTCTCTCACCATCCATAATTATCTGGAAATTTCACATTTCATCCCTGTCCATATATTAACTTTCAACCTTTGTTCTCATACATGGAAACCTAGTTATGTAATTATTCAAGATGGCCCTCGTACATCCAATTCTCTATCTGAAATAGAGTGTTTTTTAAAACCATCACATGATGATTTTTTTTTCATGAAGGGGGTTTTATATTTTAAAGTCCATTATTATTATGAAAAATATTTAATTTCAAGAATCTAATTTATTTAAGGGTTTAGAATATAACACCCCATTATTTTATAAAAGGAAAATAATGTTCGATAAAATTTATAACATATAAAACCTAGATGATAATAAACAATAACTTCCAAAATTTTCATGATATATTTATTTTTAAATAATTTTAATCCCTTTTATAGATTGTGATGCCCACAACACTTAGATTAACCATAATGAGAAAAATTTATTAATATATTATTATTAAAAAGTTTGTATTATAACATAGTAGATATGTTGGTGGGTATTATCATGAATAACTAAATTATAGAAATTATATGTTCTAAATATGTATAAAATAAATTCAATGGTTATATATTGATTATAAATTAAATTATAACCGTTTAGTAGAGAATGAAATGTTTTTTGAAAACTGTATTTTTTTGAATGGACAATAAATCATGCTTTGCACAAATATATTAAAATTAATTTTGACCACTTTTTGAAAAAAATTTATAAAAAAAATCTTTTATAAATGAAATTTTTGTAAAATATCATTGTGCTTTATTGAGAATGTTAATAATATGTTATTTTTTATTTAATAGTGAAAAATTTTGACTTGTAATAAGAATTTAGTTTTTTTTAAATTATATATAAATTTAAATTAAATTTTAAATTGGTTATAATGTAAAATTAGTTAAAATATTTTAGAATTTGAGTAATTTAGGTCATTATAATATATTTCAAATAGAATTTTTGTATTTAAACATTTTATACATATGAAAAATTTCTCTTTAGAAAGCAGCTTTTTCCTAACATTTACTGGTGTAATACTGAATTAGATTCAGCAACATCTATGAATGCAATTTGTAAAAAGTGATTGCATTTTTTTATCGAGAATAATGTATTATATCTAATGAGTTCATCATAATTTTATACCATTCTGAATAGTAAAAATATAATTTTAATAACCACCATTAAGGTAAAAATGGGTTTAGTGGGGTGTTAAACATAGCTGATAAGTGTTAAAATGACCTACCAACTTTTATAAAACCCTTTTTATGTCCATATTTTGACAATAAAATATATATGGTTTAATAATTTTCAAATTTGGATTTTGGAATGATCGAAATGTGTTTTTAATTGATTCTTTTCAAAAAAACCTAATTGTGTCCTCACCCCCATTTAAAAAATGCCACCTTCTCTCTTCTACTCATTGCACTCCCGAAGCCCATTGGTTCTTCCAATACTGACCCAAATATTATCGTAAAATACGTCCCCAAAACCTAGATGAATTTCTATATCATACTTATAATATTCCATGAATTTTTGTTAAACCCAAAGAGGTAATGTATTTAAATATGTGTTTTCATTTTACTTTTTATTTTAATTCCTAATATTCATGGAATATTCC
The DNA here is from genome assembly GCA_963277665.1 of Viscum album. Lineage (NCBI taxonomy): Eukaryota > Viridiplantae > Streptophyta > Magnoliopsida > Santalales > Viscaceae > Viscum > Viscum album. The sequence continues at coordinate 33,501,527 of OY728157.1, read as the reverse complement.
TATATAATAACAACAATTCATACTATATAATTATATATTATTATTTTAATGGAATAAAATATATCAACATCTACTTCCATTATATGGAAAACTAAACAATCAATCCTATGTACGGAAAACTACCTTCTCTTGAACTGATATTGATCATTTTTCTTCACAGACCTCAAAGGATGGATGTAATTATGCATTTTAAATATTTTCATTATTTTTAAGATATTATTTTCATTTTGAAATTATCATATCTAATATATCTTCTTTATTTGAATTCAATGCAGGATATGATAAAACCGCCCATCTATACGGTTAACCACATCCCTACAAAGTGGTGTTTTTAATTTTTCACGTACGCATTACATACAATGTAGTAAGGTCAATGATACTGAATATATTTCATATTTATGACCTATAAGGAACTATGAAAATAATATATTATCACATATAACTTAGTACAATTAAATCTATTGAAAATCATTAATTCCACTTCTGCATACGTGAGGACTACCACCTCCACGTCACAATGTGGAATGTTTTTCATTTAATTTTCCCATGTATAGTAGTAAGAATTTATGTTATTTATTTGGAAAATAAATATGAATAACAATGATTCTATTATGATTAATTCATATTTTCATCCTTTCTTCTAATCATTCATGAAATTTGGAAGCAACATTCATATGTCTATACAACCTACAATCTCCATGAATGATGTAATCAATGTGCTATTCATAAAGTTAACAGATTAAGATAAATTCATATAGAATAAATATATATGATATTCATATCATGGTTAATATTCCATGTATGATATATCCACGATCAAATTCAAGGAACCAAATTAAAAAATGTAAAAGATACATGAATAATTAAGAAATTATTTCCAAAAACCGCGATTTTAGTTAATAATTTTTAATATATGTATGATAAAATATTAATAGTAAATAATATGTGGTATGAAATGTATTAGTGTAAATATTTAGTAGATGTATAATACACCTATAGTTTTTTATAACTGAGGTTCAGAGACAAACAAAGGATGTCAAACCATATGTAAGGTTTTCTCAACTCATAATTACATCCATGAGACGTATGACATAATCACCAGTTATTCTGTTATGTTATGTGTATAATACCAATTATAATTATTTTTATAATGAATGAATTTATATTCATGGTATTTAATGTTTCATTTTATGATATATCTTTAATGGACTTGTTATTCAATATCTATCAATTTGGTAAGGGTTTATTTCACGATCTCACCATTAGTCATGATTGTTTTTGTTTAGGTCACTCATGAGATAAATTTTGGATGTTTATTCCATAAAAACAATATATTTTATTCTCACAGAGATATTAATGATCATGTTAATGTAATAGTACAATTTTACACATTTTTTTTTACTTATAATGAGTTTTGAAATGTTTTCACAAAAATCTATATTTATTTCTTTCTTCGGTTAAAGATTCTTTTTCATTAATATCAATTTTTTTTAAAATTTCAATTTTTTTAAAAATTTATAAATGAGTTATTAATGATATTTTTATCTATATGTATTTTTTACAAAATGTTTTAATGAAATCTTTATGTAATTTTTAAAACAAGGCCCACTTGGATTTTACCAAATATACTGAAGGAATCATTGTTTTAACATGTACTACATGAACAAAATTTTCCTCTATCATAACCAGTAAAATTTTCAAAAATTATTTTACATGATATAAAATTTTATTTTAAAATAAAATTATTTTCAGTTTTTATAATTTAATATTTAGAAATATTTTCACTGTGAAAAGTATATTTTCATCAAAAATGTTTTTAAGAACATTTTTCCAGGAATTTATACTAATCAAAGACATCAAACATTTATTAAATATATGATCCACTATAGTATTTTAGGATTGATACCATCCTAATAATATATATATATATATTATGTTTATTTTTACTAAGGTTATATAATTTAGTTACCATTCATCATATTAATCTATATGGTTTATGATAATGTGTTTTAATTGGGATAATTATTAATATTTCAAATGTTATTTTTTCATTTGGAATGTTAATATTGAGTATGTTTCACAAAATTAATATCATGAAGGAATTATACTTATTATGTGATAGGTGGGTCCTAGAATTACATATCCCCTTGAGGAATTTGTGGGTCTCATGAGACAAATTAGCTTGGGTACTTGGAAGAGGTCTTACCCATTCATGTAAGACATTATGGAATTAGTTTTTGATTAAAATAAGTCGTGGTATGATGCCATGATGGTATGTTTCTGATTTCCGTCATTATGCATTCCATAATTATGAATTTAGTAATTTACATTCCATGTGATTATTTTCTTAGTTATAATATCCATGATTATGTTTCAAGAACTTGTCATTATTTATACAAAATTATTTTACCATAACATATTCATACAATATTATGATCATTTAATTGACTAAAGGGAATTTAGATCACCTATTTACATAGACATATTTATTACAACTTATTAAATCATAAATTCCACTATACGCTTTCCCTTAATATGAATCTAAGCTCAACCATATCTTTTTTTCACTATATGAGACGTAGTGATTTGTTATGGATATGAAGTGATATGCCATGTGTAATAATGAAATAATGAAAAAAAATCATTATGTATTTAATGTTTTGTAATTCAATGTGATTTTTATGTATGTATCAATTTTATCAAGACTACTAAATTGTTCTGCACTTTGGGATATGATTGGTTATACATAGTGAATATGTAATAATGATGACATAGACTCCAACCTACTAGAGATGCTGTTTTTAGAACATTGAGGTTTTTTTAATAATATATGATCATTATTATTTCTATAATCATTTGAATCACCCATGAAAAATTATTTTATATTTAAATATTTATTATTATTCATGAAAAAATATATATAAATAATCTTTATGTGGGGTTTTGTCCATTATTAAGAGTTAGGGTTATGTCAAAAGAGTGTTTTTATATAATTAAATTGGTTTTCTTGGATTAATAACTTTATTGGAGAACTTAATAATCTAACTGTGTTTTCCAATTACTATCACTCCACTATTTAGAAATATTTTTTGACAAATTGAATGTTTCTAATATGAAGTTTCTAAATTTGGGGAACACAATAAATCCTATATTATGAATATTGGGTAAGATGTATGATCGCATTATTTTAGTTGGGTAAATCAATTTAGTGAATTCCGAGAGAGAACCATAATATATTAAAGTTATTATCCAATAATGATATATATAACATGGTTTTAATTGAATAAATATTATTGGTGTGAGATTCTATTATATTTTCTTATTTTTGGAAAAATGTTCAATACAAATATGTATTTGATATAGAAATGAAGGTTTTAGTAATTTTTCTTAAATTGTTCCTTTTCAATCAAGATAATATTTATTACTTATTATTTTAAATATTGTATGTGGGTTTTACCATTAAATTTAATTGTATAGAATATTTTATGTCATCCTATTGAGTTATATACTAACCCCCTTCATGTACACCATTTTCTATATAAATATTTTATTTTTATACCATCATATATTAAATGTAACATATTCTCATTATGTATAAGTTAGACCATTTTCATGGTATCAGATTTATAATGATGGTCTTATATAAAGTTATTATTGTATTAAATGGATATACATATGAATTTAAATTAATTTTTATATTTATAATTTTGGTATCAAACAAATGGGACTATTATTTTGTATTTATTTATATTTATTTTTATTATATATTGATTATGTATGTATTCATTAAAATTTTGAATATTTTACATTTAAATTTTGTCTTGTGTTTCATTGTCCATGTTGAAAAATTTATTTGTTTCTTGTGTAATAAAATTAAAATTTATGGTGAAATTTTCTTAGAAATCCAGATAAGACCCACATTTATTTAATATTTTATTAGAATTAGAAATCAGTCCTAACATACTAGATTGATTATTTTTGAATTTATTCTAATCTCTGGTGTTGAAGAACATGATTTATGTCTTCTAACATATTATATTTTTAAATTGACCAAATATTTATGTTTGTAAGTTATGAAGTCATATTGGAAAAAATTAAAGTATTTGTGTTTTTTCAGTAAATATAGGATCATTTTTATTTGTGATTTTATATATAAATAGAGATAATCAACCTATTATAGAGAAAAATCATGTAACTAGGAACGTCTGATATTTTGTGAGTTCAATTAGACTGTTAGTGTGTTATCATTTTTATGTCATGGATTCTTGTTCTATTTAATATTTGGGGATTTCATTATCATAAATCCCTTGAATCATTGATTTTTTATGTTATTAGATACCATTTTTAAATATTCAATGTTTTCTAATTTATTATTTGTAGTAATATGAATGATAATGCCTTATAAGGATTATAATTCTTATGTATTTCTATGATTGTTATATAATTATTATGTATTTATTTATAAATGAAATTATATTTTGAAATTCTTATTTTTATAGAATTCATTAATATAAAATTGGCTTAATAACATATATATCATGGAAATTTGTAATTTTTTATATAAAAAAGGGTTTAAATGTTCTAATTGAATTCCTAAAATACTGTTTTCTAATAATTTATACGAATGATATTGAAATTGGTTTTTCTAAATATAAAGTAGAATAAATCTAATTTAATTATGTTTTTGTTGATTGTTTTTATAGTAGGGGTAAACTATTTTTTATATTTCGTTAAAATCATTTTTGTTTTAAGGTTGGTATGTCATTTTGGAAACGTGATTTTAATTAGAATAGTTGTTTTAGTGTATTTATAAAGATATTATTTAAATAAATTATATATACATATTATAAACCTAATTTATTTGTATGATGTTTTAACATGATTAAATTGAATCTTTATTTATGTTTTTTTTTAAAGTTTATAAATTTATTATTTGGATTAATTTTATTATTTTTATTAAAAATTTTATGTGGATAAATTGTACTCATATGTATTTATAGATATTATGATGAATTATAATGTGATTGATCATATACCTTTTTAAATTTCCTTTAACTATTGCATAACAAATATTTTTAGAGATGATATTATATCGCATAATTAACTGTGGTTTGATGTTCTCGTTCATGGCCAATGGTACTATTTTTCATAACTATATTAGTTATATTATTTTTCATGGATTTATATAATGAGTTATTAGAATAAATATCCATTTATATATTTTTTGGTATCTCTTTAATGGTTCTTGGTTGTTTTCTTAAATTTTATAATTGAAACAAAAGCATTCATATTGTTTTTTCATAAAAAGTTATTTTCGAAATACATTATCACTAATTCTGTTATAATGATTATTATTATTATTATAAAAAAAATATTAAAATTATTAATTTTGTGTAGATATTAATTTTATTGAATAATAGGAAGTGTATTGAAAATATTTTAATTTCATTTCTTAGAACCAAATGTGATGTAATCATCAACAAGGTTTTTAAAATCAATTGATTGGGTATATCAATTAGAACCCAGTTTCTTTTTAAAAAAATACATCTAATTTTTAAATTTGATTATATTATGACTTCTTAATAGTTAATTTATGATTTTTATTATACAATATTTATAATATTTCAATTTATATAAAAAATAAAGATTTAATTTATATATTCTCTGATTATTTAAAAGATAAATATGAATGTATCAGATTTGAATTATTAATATCTACTTATATAGGGGTTTTTCATATATTAAATTCATAGATATTGATACTTCTGAGTAAGACAAAAAGACTATAAAGACAGCCCCTAGATATATCAAATTTTCAAGATGATGTTTGAATAATTAAAAGGAAAGACCATGTTTTAGGGGCATGTGCGGTATAGATACATGGCCGACCTGCGTGGAAAACTTGAGCTAAAGACATGCACAGAAGTCCTCTGCAGTAGACCCTCATGGAGACATACTTTCTGGACACTTGTACAGTTGACCTATGCATAGGGACTATGCTATGGACCTATGTTGAAAAATTTCGTTCAGCTAGTCCCCCACCTTTCCTAAAAAATAGGACCCTTGGGATCCTCATTTAAAAACCTAAAATGTTAAAAGACTAACTGAATCTCCCATTGTGTAGATCATTCACCCATTTTCATCAAATTGTCATTGGTATCTCTCTAAACACAAGAGGGAATAGATAATTAGAAGGGATAATCATGTTATGAATGTCTTTCACCATTTAAAGCTTTCATAAGCTTGTTTTCCCTATGTTATGGAATTTTTTCAGTCATCACTAAGGCCTACACGGTACACTTACACGACGCACCTACATGAGGTACCTACGTGGTACACTTACATGGGGTACCTACGCTGAAAGACTTCACAAAGGGCCAATGCATCATCTTGTAAACCCTTATCAAAACCACTCATGGTAGGTTTTTTCCTTCTTTTTGTTCCTAATAACAAAGGGACTAAGTTGAATCCTTCACCAAAACTTGATGACTTATCAAACCATTTGAAAAGTCACATCTGCATGTCTCTAATTTGGGTATGTATATCCACAGTTAGAGGTTTCCCACATTTTCAGTTCAATGGGGTTTGGATTCATGGAGTATATTTGGGTTTGTATATCTTCAGTCACAATGAACATTCTCCCAGGAATAGTGTTTGTAATTTCCTGGTTTAGAGGATTAAGGGTTGGGTTCTGACCTCCTCTTCTCATCTCTAAAACCTAGAACCTCAAGTCTCTTGTAGAAAATGTACACTCCACACTTTCTTTTCCATTCAAGAAAATTAAAATACTCCCTCCTCTACCAAGATCAACTAGGGTATCCATCATGGTGTATCCCTTAACCTTTTCATGTAGGAGGTTTCTATCTTACTCCTCTCTACATTCTTCACCTTCACTTCTTCCTTACATTGGTCCTCTGTCTAATGTAAATATAATAGAGGCAAGGCTCATCACTTCACCCTCTTCCCTATTCACCTCACCCTCATACAATGTTGCCACCGTAGGCATGTACCCTTCCACCGGCGAAGGAGGAAATGCATGGGTTCTTTTATTGAATCATTCATATCCTATTATTTCTCACACCAAGCATGAATCAAGTGGACTTATAGTTTTAGGATGATTACAACATTTTCAAACACACTAGTGGTGAATGAACTATGAGAACTTTGATTCCCATTATAACTGGAATATGTAGGAATCCTTATCAGGGCCCGATCACACTAGATATCCTCTTCAAGAATCTAAACCTAATTTCCATAATTCAGGCAACCTCTTTAGGAGTAAACGTTGACTTAATCCCCCAAAATCAAAAAGGCATCCTTTTCAGAAATTATGCCCAAACTCATTTCTCCCAAAACACCATTCTATCATATGAGACTCATAAAACTACATAGGGTTTCATTCCCATTCCAATAGGATACATAGGAAGCCTCCTTAAGGTTCAAACCCAACAATTCCAATCTCCCATTTTTTTATTGGGCCATATTCCCAACAAGGTGAAATGTTTCTTGGAAACCAATATTCATTACATGTTCCTTAGGATGCTTAGGCATAAGTCCCACACCAAACCTTGACTAAGAACCTTTCTCTTATATATCCTAACCACATGACATTAAATGGTACAGTTTGGTCTTCATCACATGACCTTATAAGGTATGTTGTTCCCCCATAAGTGACACCAAACTTTGATGGTACTGATTCCTTTAACAAGGATACAAAGGTAGCCCATTTTATGGGTACAATCCCAATATCAAAACAAAATTTTTCTTCAGGGATGATAATAAATTTTTGAGTTCCCCACTAAATGGCTTAAAAACCAGTATCATCATAACAATGATTAAAAACTCTCTAAATATTATATGATAGAATTTCTTTTATGGAGAACCTCGAATGCCTATAGATGTCTCCATTAATGAAGAACCTCAAATACATACAAACAATTCTAAATTTCATACATGCTAATAATTGATTGTAAATTTAGATGGAAACCAATGTTATACTTGGTGAATTAAAAAGGATTCTAGAAAATATCTCATATCTGTAAAGAGAGTCCCGGAGTAGACAATAATTCACCCAAAAAGGTTGTTATGTGCCGGATCTCCAATCCTCTAGACCAATGCATGTTCTGGAGTATCGTAAGTTCAATATCAACAAACACCTTCCTTTGGAAAGAAGGTCCCTTTTGTATAAATAAATGTTGGATGTTTTGAGTTCCATGAATAAATCCAATGGAAACTATAGGGAATTAGTGATTCTTAACTAGAACACACATTCCAAGGAACTACGAAACAAAAAAGGAGAACCCTATGTGAATCCTTATCTAGTTTAATAGTGTTACCCAAAAATCAGAACCATATCAATTTATAAAGGAAGTCCAGAAAAAAGGAATCAATCATGCATTTATCCATATAAAAGATGTTGCTTTATTGGAGTTTATTTTTTTTTCATGTTTTCTCAGAACTCTCTTCACACCAAAATGTCTTCCTTCACATTTTTATCTGTGAATGCCCTAGCTGCTAATCAAGATGGATCGTTATCCTTTGGAAGGACATCATCAACAAATAAGAATCTTTTAAAGGATCTCTAGTATCCAATGTACTAGTAAGGTAATACCGTAAACATGGTACAATCCCAACCTTGGAGGCTGGCCGAAAGGCTCTCTAGGTTCACAACAATCCTCAGTCTCCCGGTCAGTGATGACCATTGCTCAAGAACCATATTGTGCCAACCACAGTCTACAACTATTTTAGGTCCTTATCCTCAGAATTCAACAACCAATCCCTCCCATACTACATAGAGGTGGAACAAAATTTCACTAATGACCTCAATTCAAAGATACATAGGCCCTTCACGAGGAATCCCATGAACAATCACTACTATTAGACCCATGCGGTAGTGAACCCCAAACATGATGGGGGTGTTTCCTCTGGTAGTTCGGCCTAGGTGCCTCTCACCCAGGTACGTAAGATGAACCACCGTGGAATATTTTTGGCCAACATGGAGAAGGTTCTTATCTTTTCCCCCACTAGAGATGTCTATCAACCTAACAAAATGGAAAACAAAGAGCGATCACATAAACCCGTTCATCCTAATTCTGTTGTCTAGTAGACTCATTTCACAGAAACCCACCAATACTATCAGTTAAATCCAGTGGAGTAATGTGAATAGGAATATACACATGTATACAAACTATCATCCAGTCATAAGGCTTGTATGACTGCATTCAAGGAAACCTACCAATCAAATGTGGTGGTAAATGGTAAACCAGAATATATACCTACATACACTCACGAATTATGCTTACAGAAACCTCTATTAGTATTGAAATAATTTCTTCCACTATGCTTGGAGGTAAACATCCTATATGAAAATACACATGTCAGCGTTCATCAATCCTGTCAACTATCTCGTTTGGCACACCAGAAGAAGTCAGTCAGAATGCGCCGATGAAAAACTTGGAGCAAACTCAACTCTTCCCCCCATACATGAGTACTGTTAGTACCCACTGGTAGTAAAGAAATTATTTGAGCTGGTACATGAAAATAATCCAGATACGGAATGAGAAAATATTCTTGTTTCAGCCTCTAAAATCTCCAAACATATTTTAGAATTGATGAATGGGAAGACACAAATTCCTACCCATATTCCAGAAGAATTCCAGAATAACTTAACAAAAACTTTATCAGCACTAGGGGAACAGACACATAACTTCATCCCCACACTAGGGATGAAACATCATCATGCCATCCAAAAGCACATACAAACCTCTGTTCCAATATATGAGGGTTATGAGGAATACTCCCCCATATCATATGGAAAACCTAGTAAGGAATATAAACCCTTTCCAATTAGAGATAATTATCCCTTTCTGATGACCACTCCCTCGAAGTTATATAAACCTTCCCATGATAACCACTCCTCCTATCGTGTGGTCCCATCTATGTGTAAGAGAGCATCCAAGAAGAATTATCCCCAAACACAGTTGGAAAATCGAGATCCATTTTATGATCTGACACCTCTTAATGCTGGAGTTTTTGAATCCCTCATACATTTTTTTTGTTTCATCTCAAGATCCAATCATCTCATTACCAAATTCTAGGAGTAGTATGAGTAATTATAAAGTTCCCCATTGGAAAATTCATCATGAAGTCTTGTTTCATGAAAATTCAGTCAATCAGAGAGCCTATCTTTAGATGGGAGCCACGACAACCCTCCATCTGGAGAAAAGACAAATGAGAAAGAGGATTTATCCCTTACTGTAATCTACCATGGTGGTCCTTCCCATGATGGAATTCACTACGAATGTTTAATCGACATTAGTATTTCTTATTGTTAAGATAATTCCATAATCAACAATGTAGTAATAAGAAATCCCTCTTATCTCAAGGAACTTTCCAACACATGTACAGTCATGTCTGATGCCTTTTCCCTAACTGGTGAAATACTTTCTCAACTAGAATCATATTAAGGGGATGGTAATTATCCAAACCTCCCATGGGTCATTTATCTTTTAATGAAACAAAAGAAAAATTGGATGATTCCATTGTTTGTAAAAAAAATCAATAAGTACCCACTCTGGTTGGACCATGTGGTGAAAACACTAGTAAAGGATGATGAAAATATGTTGAACATGAGAAAACAATTGTATAAAACTGAAATAATAGTCATGTTCTGGTCTTTGGAAGACTCTCAGTAAAACATTTCATAATTGATGGTAGAAGATTGCATTAATGATATCCGCCTCAACTTATGGAAGTCTCTTCATCAATTTGAATACCATTTTATTACCATATGATGAATATCAGAATAATGTAAACAAAATATAAGGGTTTCAATGACAAATCGACTTGGCATATCTCTTAGTTTTCCGATATCCAAATGTTGAAAAGCAGTAGAGAACCCTTCAGTGTGCATGCCTCAATGCAATAAAGAGGCTACAATAGTTAATTTCAGATACCTCATCTTGTGTTCATTTAAGAGGATGGGGTGCACAAAGAGCATTTCATTTTACTGTGCTCCAAAATTAGTATAGCCCACCAAAAGTGATCTCATGAAATCTTATTTCCTAGGGCCGGATACAATCTACAAATTTTGTATGTAATCAAGTATACACTCTAGAACATTCCTCAACTAGCTCTCATCATAGTTAGGATTAAATAGCGAAAGTTGATGATATACATTTGAATCATGCATCTAAAAACATTATACAGGCTTCCCGCTTAGAGGATATTTTCCATCAGATGGAGAAAATTTCGAAAATACCCCATCAGTATTCTGAAATAGGTGATTAGAGTAGTTTTCAGATAATGAACCAAGCCAATATCCGAACAAAAATTCGCAAAATCAGAAGAGTTATTGCGTGAATCCCAACTATAGTAGTTCAAGAGCCACCCCAGGCTATAGGGTAGGGAGATTGTTTAATTCAACCTTAGAATTCAATAAAAAAAATTCAAAGGTTTGATGAAGAAAAATGAGAACAAACCCTGCCTTTAGGGTTGAGGGATTTTCACATCTACAATACCTTCCTTAAAGAAAGTGGGTTTCCTTTTAATTAGGGATGAATTCACCAATTGAATGCATAACTGAACTGTCCAAGGATTCCCTTCAGGTTACTATACGTAAAATAGTTCCCACGAATTTAGAATATAGGAGAATCAAGTCTCATGTAAGATATAGAAGGAGATGATCTTACAAAGATACTGACAGAATTCCATCAATGCATTATGCATCAATAAATTTCATTAATACTATTATTGTAGATCCCCCAGAGAATGAGTCTAGTTTAGGGTTTTTAGAATATTAAGTTCTTATCCATAATATGGTACACACTAAAGAAAATGATGGAGGTGTGCAAACACGTTATCAAAGGCTTACCCAAAATATAGGTATGCCCTCAAGTAACCAACTCCTACCTCTTAAAGAGGCTTCTAACAAGGGGAAGGGTAAAATTTAGATCACATATCACATTTAAATTGGAGAAGGTCAATCTCATTATCTTGAATAAATATTTTCACAGTAATAAGAGGTGATGAAAGAGTTGAAAATATTTAATATGGAGTAACATTAAAGGTGCATTTCTACTAGAAATGCTCCCCAGGAAGATCCAGAACTTGTACATCCCATAGGAACTCCTCCACAAAGAGAATTGTTCGTAACTAAATATGTAGATAATGAATTCCCTCCATTGGATACACAACCAGGGTAGGATCAAAAAAATCCTTATAGATTTGTCATTGTGGGTTATCAAAGAAAAATACCAATAACACCACCACCAGTGGGTTTGTCAGTCATTGCACCAGTTAAAACTCTATCATCGGTAACTGTACAGGTCCCATCTCATCTGAATATTCCCCAAATTCTTATGAACACAATTGATCCATTAATAAATTGATCCTAAGATATGGAAGAACAACATGTTCTAGTACAACTGTAAAAGAGATCTTATCCAGAATGGGTGTTTCTGATCCCTTCCCCACCAAACTTTGTGAATACTACATTAAAAATAATTAATGGTTCAGGAGATCTAGATCAAAAAATAATGCATTTTATTTCTCATTATGATACCATGATGGGGAATCATCAATAAAAAGAAGTAGTAAAGCTCATATGCATTGTTAAATAACTATAGGGACCATCTTTTTCTGGTAAAAATGTTTTCAATCTCGATCAATTAGTAGATGAGAAGATCTTTGTCAGAAATTCATTCTTCAATTTAGCTCAAAGTCATGAAATAAAAAATTTTATGATGTTACAGATTGAAAAAAAAGTGATAATTAAAGAGTTTTAGATTTCATTAATCAATGGAAATGATTAAAATATTCTTTAAATTTGGCACTCCCTCAGGAAGAGTTGTTTCCAATTTGTGTAGAAAATCTGCGTGAAGATTTATGCAAACAACTGATCCTTGTGAAATAAACAGGAGGGTTGTAAGACCATTATTTAATCTCCCAATAGCTTGAGGATTTCTTTGTGGAAACTAAACCTAATTTTCATTTAATTCCATTAGTTCTGGGAAGGAGAACCGGGAAAGCATAGGCAGCTTCAGTCACACTCAATCAAGCAATTGTACCTACTTCAACATCAAAAACATCATCATATTAAAGGGCTCCACCTCCCGAGCATCAACAGAAATGATTGCCTCATCAAGATGTTAAAAGAGATCAATGTTGGAAGTAGTTTGAGGCGTTAATGTACAATGATTATTCTTTTCATAATGAATAGGTTCCAGGTTACATCATCTCAAATTTAAAAAATAATTTAGTTCAGTTTCCAAGGCTGAAGAATCAAAAAAATGAAGGAGATGAATATCTTCTAAATTATTTCTTGTTTCACCAGATGTTAGGGAATCACATTAAAGAGTGTTTTTTAAGGAAATCCTGAAAAAAATGGTAGACTCGAGACAAGTTAAACTGAAAAGTCTCCGAGACCAAGTTGCATGTGTTATTGCAACTGATCCAGAGGAAGACAGAGAATGGTAGGAAGTCAAAGATAAAATGTTCAAAAGTATGATGATTGGTTGATCTAAAATATGATACAACGAACTAATTCTATTCTATGAACATAGTTGAAATAACCAGTTGTGTGTTCTACCACTCCCTCCATAGAAAATCAACCTTCATCAAAATATCTATCCTAAAAAGGTCACTCCTCAAAGAAGCAATGTGATCAGAAGCAAAAAAGATAACTAAGAAAAAGACCTGATTGTGTAAATGAAAATCATATCCTTGAATTTTTAGGATTTCATACCATCTATTTCAAAAGCATGGACACCACACATCCAAACAGTACTAGTAGAACCGACCTGTTAAGTAGAATCTTCATCAGATGAACTATTGATATTTGGTTCTATTAACATTATCTACATAACGGATCCCTATGAAAATGATGATTCTAGTAATGATGAACCAAAATACCCTATACCCAATTGGGGAACTAGAGGAGAAGCCAAGGTTGAAGACATCGGGGAAGACATGAGTATGCTAGAAACCACTATTTTGACACATCCTCTTCTCAAACTATATATGTGGTGGAAAATCATGGGATAGCCCTTCCTTAGGCTCAATAAGAACAAAGAGATTCTCCCACACATGATAGGATCGGTCCAGTCATTTTTATTTTAGAGGAAAGATTAGAGGTTACCCCATAATTATATCAGCAAGTATGTTGACCAAGTCATTCTAACACACCAAAAGAATGAGTATTTCCAGCTTCTTCCCCAATACATATTATATCCACATCTTTTGCATCAAATTCCAAGACACCGGAAAAATAGCATCTCCCATCCAAGAAATACAGACCTCTAAACCAAAAGTATGATTTTTTGAAATAGATAGCCCAAGTACCATCCATGTTTTCAATCTTGGATTCCTTGAATCTATCCAATGATCTTTTATAATCACTTATTGAGTCTTTGTCAAGTCCTCAATAAATTTAAACCTATGTTGATGTTGTTGAGGTTTACCGTATAGAGAATGATCCTACAGAATTTCATGCATTTTTTTCATTTACAGATAAAGATGAAGATGATGTTGTACATGGACACATTAAGCCCTATTATATATCTAGCAGGGTCAATGATGAAGACATCTGACGATCCTTCATTTATAATGTATTAGTAGTTAACCATATTCCTATCCATACACTTTATTGATTGGGCTTTACTAAATCAGACATATCTCCTTCCACTTTAATGTTGTTGGGTTATGACAAGAATTATGAAGAACCTTTAGGTGAGATTACACTTTAAACTCAGTTTTGAATCTTGTGTCTAGTTTAGATTTCACAGTTTTCTATTCGGACACAACATTAAATATTCTTCTTGAAAGGCCTTGGATATATCAACCTGTGACCATTTATTTTTCATATCACCAATGTCAGAAGTACTACATTAATGGTCAAATTGGGACATTTTATAGTGACAATATCTATTCAAAATGTGTGACTCTTAGTATATTGAGGCAGAATTTTATCAAATGAAGGGAACATGGTCCGTGATAAAAGGGGTAACCAGAATCAATGCTTCAAATGTTCTGGAAACGATCTCGGCTAACCCATTCCAAAATTTGAGTATATATTATGTGTTTTCTATCAATAAAATTGAACGGATTGACCCAAATATGAGCACTCATATAGTGACTTCAATATTGAAAATTTTGGAAATCATGCCTGACAACATGGGAGAAATTGTTGATTCACCAAGAAGTGGTGAATGCTTAAATTTAGATGTCTTCATTTCATCCACTAAACTTCATAAGGTCTCTGGTTAATCAATAAAGCTAGAATAATTTGTAACAATACTAGTGGAAGACATGGATGTTGATTCCCAACCCATCATATCCTATTTTATGCTTTAGAAAAACCCATCATCATCAGTAGGGTCAGAAATGGTTACTTCTTCTTCAGGCCATTCAAATACCGACTCCTCCCATAGCTTTAAATGTTTTTCTTCATCACCTACTATGAAAGTAGAAATATAATTATTGACACATAAGGAAGAAGATGAAGAATACCTTAGGTACACTCCTCCAGCATTTGAGGAAGGTGTCTTTACCACTGTGGATGACATTAGGGAAATAAATCTGTGTAAAGAAAAAGATCTCCACCCAAATATAATTATTGAATCCATGACTTATGAATAGAAAGAGGGTTATAATTCACTTCTAAAGTGACATTGAGATATCTTTTCTGGGAATTATAAATAAATTTCAGGCCTTAATCCTGATGTAGCCACCCATCATTGGGGTTTTCCAAAGGAGCCTCAAGGATTCAAGCAGGAAACAAGAAGAACATACCCAACTCATTCCTCTAAAATTGAAGAGGAATTCGACAAGATTATTAATGATAACATTTTTAGGGAATTCAAATAAACTAAATTGTCAACCAACATTATCCCTGTGAAAAGGAAAAATTTACAAATTATATTTTTCATTGATTTCAGAGATCTTAACCGGCATTTTCCCAAAGATGACTTTCTAGTTCTAATGATAGAGCTTTTGATTGATGAAACAACCAACTATGAATCCTTATACTTCAATGATGGCTACCCTAGTTACAATAAAATCTATATGGCGCCATAGGATGAAGATTTTACTACCTATTGATCCCCTGATTGTGTGTTTTTCTATCGAGTCATTCCCTTTGGATTAAAGAATGTAGGTGAATCGTATAAAAATACCATGAACCATATCTTCAAACCCTTGTTAGGAAATTTTGTAGAATGTTATATGGATGATTTGGTGGATAAATTCAGTCAACCTTCCAATCAATTTTCTGATCTAGAGACCATATTCAATAAACATTGGAAACATGAATTGAAGATGAATCCCTTGAAATGTTCTTTCAGGGTAACCTCATGAAAATTCTTCAGTTTATTTGTATGACATTATGGCATCGAAGTTTACTCTAAGAAGACGAATGAAATACTTGTCATGTCACCTCCTTGAAATTTGAATTAATTAAGAGGACTTCAAGGACACATTTCCTATATTTGGCACTTTATCACCAATTTGAAAATCAATGGTTTACCCTTCACGAGGTTAATGAAGATGGGAGTCACCTATAAATGGACCGAAGATATCCACGAGGCATTTAATTCCATTGAAAAATATATCTGGAGTCCACCAGCATTAAAGCCACCTATTGAAGGAAATCCACTTATTCTCTATGTGACATCTTTAGAGTGATCAATGGGTTCCTTACTTTCCCAAAATAATAAAGCTAGGAATGAAAATAGCCCTTACTATCTCAGTCAAACTATTCTTTAAAAAGATACATGATATTTAAGTATCAAAAAATGTTTCCTGGAATTAATCTTTTTACTTCAAAAATTGAGGCACTACCCAGAACCCCATAAGATCCAATTGGTGTCTCGAAATAACCAACTCAAATTTATCCTTAGTCTTCCTCTTCTTATAGGGAGTTTGGTATGGTGGTTAGTTATTTTTAAATAGTTTTATATACAGTTTTTTCCTCAGAAGGTGATAAAATTCCATTCCATGGTAGAATTCCTTGCGGAACACCCATATGAAAAATATATATCCTTAAATACTAATATTCTTGATGAAGTGGTCTTATCTATTCAAGATAATACCCAAACATGGGAAATTTACTTTGATTTTTTTATAGATTTCCAACAAGGAATAGAATGAAAAACCCTTAACTCAATAATGTTTGGTAAGGAATCGTACTTATCTCCCCTGAAAAGGCATTGTTTCCATATATCTTCCTGTTTTCTGAAGGCAGTACCAACAATGAGTCTGAATATCATGATCTCATCATAGGAATGGAATTGGAGCTCCACGTACAAGTGAACCACCTGAAATTGAAAGTGATTTTGAGTTGGTAATAACAAAAATCAATGGATATTATGTTATTAGAAAATAAGAGTTAATCCCTTTGTGTGAATTTGTCAGAGGGTTAATGGCTAAATTTCCCTTATAGACATCATTATCTTAGGTCCTATAATAAGAAAATTCCCAAGATGATGCACTGGATAATGAAACCACCACCCTAGATGATCTAAATCGAGATTATATAATCCTTAGTATTTACCATCGTCATGTGGTTTCAACTTTAATTCAAACTAGAATGGAGAAAATTAATGAAATTATCCCTATTTCTGAGCCATATGGTCATACCATGGGATGGATGACACCCGTCATGGAATACCTTTAAAATTTAGTACTCCAACAATATAAATCTTAAAAGGAATAGTTCTTAAGAAAAGTGGCCAATTTTACTCTTTATGATAATCCTGATAATGAGAAGATACTCTAAAAATGAGGATTTGATGGAATTATCTTTAGGAATACTTGAAAAGAAAAAAACTGGAGATGTCATGAAATAAGTACATGCAAGTGCTTGTGGTGATCACCAGTCTGGGCATAGCTTGGATACTTCTGGCCTTCAATGATGCAGGATTTAAAAAAAATCACCAAGAAATGTCATCCATGCCAAGTGCATTCCAACTTCATTCATCAACCCCAAGAGTTGTTACATACAACTAGACACTTCTGGCTATTTTCCACATGGGAAATAGATGTTGTAGGACCTTATCCTCTAGCTACGGTTAAGATGTTCAAGTATATTATTACTGATACTGATTTCATACCTAAATGGGTTGAGGAAATACATCTTTAAAAGAAGTCGGATCCAAAAGAATATTTAGTTTTTTCAAATCTAACATCATTACCAGTATTTATGTCCCTCTTGCTGTATTGATGGAAAACGACTCCAATTTATAATTAGTTGAGGTAAAGAAGTTATATCAGGATCACAATATCAAATCTTACCATTCATCCCAATACCATGTAGAGGCTAATGGTCAGATTGAGGATTTAAATAAGACCCAACCAAATATACTCCAAAACATGGAGGATAAAGATATGAAATTTTATCCTAACAAACATTTTCATGTTTTATGGTCTTATCAGACTACTACCTATACTACCACTTAGGAGACTCTATACACATTAGTGTATGGAACAGAAGTTGTTTTCCAATTGAAGTATAATTGCCTTCACTCCACATTGAAATCTGATATCAGTTATCTACTGATGAAAAGTCTCAGAAATTATTTTAGGAGATGAAACTTTTAGAAAAAATGAGATTGTATGCTTTGCATCATTTTGAAGTTTATCAGAACAAAATAGAATAGGAATATAACCAAAATGTTTTCCTCCACTAATATCTTCAAGGAGAATTGGTAACAGTCATCAGGACTCCAATGATACGAAGAAAAATTAATCCAAATATTGATCCAAAGTGGGAAGGATATTACACCATACATAATGTCTACAAAATTGAAGCTTATTCCCAAATCTCAATGGATGGAGCACTTATTACAACTCCATCCAATTAGAGATTATTGAATAAGTACTTTGTATAACTACAAAATTCATATCCTCGCTGCATGACTCAAAACATAACAACACAAAGTCCTAGTTGCAATACATTAAACTACATAACAACTATATGCATCCATGATGCACGATGTTAAAATATGTGCACCGTTTTTCTTGTCTCACGAAGTTAAACTTCATGGTTAACATCTTTTCTATTTGATGTAATGAGCTTCCATATGCAAGCATCATTGACATAATTGCTACTCCTTAGTGGAATATGAGTTCCATTTCTCCCTACGTATGAATCATATATTCACATGGGTCTCATTTCAAGATCTACATTTTGCTTGATTCTCAATTTCAATGAGATATGTAAGGACTCCTGGATCACCAATCATGGGACCATCCGCAGCAAAATTTTATTATTATTATTTTCCCTCTCCTCTCTTATATATGAACCATATCTATAGAGTGTAATATTTTAAGATAAATGGATCGATCTTCATTCCATTTTGTATTTTCTGTTTAAACTGTTCTTCTAGAATATGTTAAAAGCCCTCGTCTTCCCCATAAATCTTGATTGGTGTGGGAAATGATGGTTTCAATAATTATGTCTTGTTTGATTGTAATCCATATGATATACATAGAGACACTGAGATTTCTAATATTGGTCCCAACCATGACAAAATACACCCTTTATTTCCTATGTATGAA
This sequence comes from Viscum album, assembly GCA_963277665.1. Taxonomy (NCBI): domain Eukaryota; kingdom Viridiplantae; phylum Streptophyta; class Magnoliopsida; order Santalales; family Viscaceae; genus Viscum; species Viscum album. The sequence continues at coordinate 33,481,973 of OY728157.1, read as the reverse complement.
TCAAACATGCATAAGGAATGTTCAAAGAACTTCGTATGGCTCTATTCTCACACATATTTAATATATAGTGATACCTAGGCTTAATTCCCTATTCTAACTGCAATATTAATTTTTTACATTAGAATCACTTTATTTACTCATTGAATGAATATAAAATTCACAACATAAAGTCCTAGCTGCACGATATTGAAATTCAAAGCACCCAAAGAACTATGTATGGATTGATGCTCATCCCATTGAGATATGTTGGGAAAACTATGCTCTATATTTTAGTCCCAATCAAAAGATATATTTTTTTATCTCACTTCCATATATCATTAATAATCTATGTGGGAGTCTTCATTTTGGGTTCTATCCGTAGATATCCCACCCAGCAAACAAGAATGTCCCCCTTTTATATATCAGTTAGATCTATGTAAGGGAATTCAAAATCATGGCCAACATTGATTCAAATATTTCATCTATTCATTTATCATTTCCCCCTTTAGTATTTTACACTCTTAATCTTGATTATTTTCAAACATTCATAACCTTTATTATGGTTTTTGGTGGTGGAGTTTCAGATATCTGAGAACTCTTTTTCCCTGACTATTCAGTACGTTTCCATTGGTGGAAATGGCATAAGCTGCCTATATAATGGATTTGTCGGTCAAAAGATGCCACTATTTAGCTATGCAGCACATTCCCTAGCTGGCCATGCAAAATAAAACTCCCATAAAAGGTTTTTCGAAAAAATGGTATCTTCAATCTTGGTTTATTTTTCTTTTGTCCCCTTAAGAATTTGTGAACAATATACAAGAATCTGTATCTTAAAGCAGTCACCCATGTATATTTTTCCCATTACCTTTCTCTCAATCTAAAAGTCATTAAGATCCTAGTTTACACATTTCTCTCCACATATGTTCAAATAAATATGAAATAAACATTGATTATTTTACCACATATAATATACTGTTTCCATTTTTGGTCCTAGTCATGTGACATAAAACTAAAGTCATCATACTTCCTTTTTTTGGGTCGAACATTTGTAGAAATCATATACTTATGAATCTTTGGAAATCATGATTGGAAACACTCTTTCTGTATTCATGTACCTTTCTCTATAAATCGAACACTGTAATATAGAAAATCTAACTCTCCATAAACATTCTTCATCTTTTAACAATAGAATGTCAAATTTTTTGAGAAATCATTTTCCTAACTATGCAGTTGGTGTTCCTCGGTTTCCCTGTATAATTTTCCTATATAATAGGCCTATTAGTAAAATGATGCCACTATTTATTTATGCAATATATTCTCTAGTAGGTCCTTCATAATATATCCCCCAAAACAGGTTCGTCAAATAATGGTAACGTCGTTCTTAAGAAATACTTCCTCTAATTATTTTAATCCCTTTTCTCATATCATCCTTCAGATCCAGAAATTGACAAATAATAGTTTATATTTCTTCCATTCTATACATTAAAATGGTAGTATATTTTCCAACAAAATATCAAAACATTAGAGAATCTCAAACCGTCTGTCAAAGATAAAGAACATAAATTAAAACCATCTAATTTCCTCACTGCATGACTCAAAACTGCCTAGCATGATATCCGAAATCCACCTTTCTGATAAATACTAATCATTCCTCATACAAAAAGTTTGTTTAGAAGTGGTGTTTCTTATTGATGGCATATGTCAGCATAGATAACCATTTATTATTAAAATCTCTTTAATTGGTAAACCACCCACAGTGGTCTTGAGTCACCCAAATCATATTTTCCTTTTCCTATCAACAATAAAATGATAAATTAGAAATAGATATTTTTTTGACAATGTAGTATGTTCCCCTAAAGTCCATGCATAAAATTTTCCTATATATCATGCCTGTCAATAAAAAGATTCCAATGTTTGGCTATGAAGCGTATTCCCTAGTCTGCCCTACATAATATAACCCCCATTATGGGTTCATCAAATAATGATACCATTGTTCTCGAAATGGACCCTCCTTATATATTATACATGTCTTATTTTTGGGGACCATAAAAACCATGACTCAAGATTCTTCTTGCAATATTTTAAAGAATATTAGAATAATTTCTAACCACTGAGCCTTGTTTCAGATCTAATTTCAAAATTTATGTTCAATGATGTTTGACCTTAAACACTAGCCTTTTTAGTCCGACATGCATTACTGTAAACTTCCAACAATAAGAGACGTGATGCTCACCAGATTAGAAATCCACAACGGGCACTCTAGATAGAAGTCGAGTCTCACCTCAATAAACATACAGTTCTGTATGGTTTAGGTAATATTGAGAAATAAAAAGTCAAAAGATACAATGTTTGAGGGGTTTTTCTATATAACCCTAGAAAAAATTGAACTAATATCATTAATTCCATCGACTTAATAAGAAAATGATAAGCACCCTTATTTCCATTATTTTAATTATTATTGTCTGAAAAAAAGGTTTGATGTAAAAAAAACATTATCATTACAATTAATAATGCAATTACAGAAATCAAGAATAAAGATATATAAGATTTGAGAAAAAATTAATTTTATTTATATAAAATTATAGGTACATCCACAGAATGTATCCTCTCTTCCATGTGTTAAAAGAATCTCTCAACATGAATCCTCATTTGTTGAATGACATCATGTGTCATATCATTAAACTTTTTATGCTGAGAATAATGAGAAACTTCAGCCTCCTCGGCTTCACGAAGTGCATCTTGGGAAGTTGAAATTGCTGTTATCCCATCAAACAGGGTTTCTCCCAATTTTTGGTTCAATTTCTAGAATATATAATGAACAAAATCCAGTTTTTATTGAATATATAATAGCTACTTCAGGGATTTTATAATTTTTTGGCTAATTTCGATCGATCTCTTGTTATGATTATCCTCTACCTCAGCTACTATAGCTTGGAATAAATGAATATTAATAAGCCATTTAGCCTCTTCGATATCGTTCCATATCTTATGTTCCTGCTACCATCATCAAATGGTCTCTTTAATTGCATCGTAGACTAGTTGATAAATACATCCAAAAAATCCCAATATGCAACATAGTAGTGGGAGTTTTCTAAAATGGGATAGCAACTCCACCAATGGTTTTTCAGCAATTATGCTCCATATATGTCAAAATGCCTTCTTACATGCCATTCCATTAGAATATTTCATTTATGTGTCTAAATATTTTTAATTTCCATGGGGTATAATGTAATCTAGAAATAGATCACTTAAAGTGTTTGCTTGTTCTACTTCTCTCAGAACAGTGGATGCTTCACCTTCCTCTAATGCCTAAGTGAATGTAGAAGTTTCACCTTCTGATCTAGATATGGGAACTAATAAACCTAAATGATGAATCAAGATTATTTTTTGTTTCATAAAAATGGAAGAAACATACCATGATTCAGATAGTCTATAACATTTACTGAATAATAAGTTGGTTTCTTGATTGGATTCATCCCTAGTGTTCTTAGCTTCAACAATTTGAGTAGATGTTTCTTGATGAGGGGAATTCTCGTGAGTGTTCCCAGTTGACATAATTGAAGGCTCTGGAATGTCTCTCAACATGGGGTCCTCAATAAGTATTTCACCATCTTCAGTAGAATAAGGATATAGTGGAATGGATCATTCTTGAAGGGCCATTGCAACATTTTCTCTAGAAAATGCTGCATAAGTTGATCTTTGATGTAAAGTATCAAGTAAAAGAACAATGATTATGTATGTATAATGAGATAATGAGAACATAGGTCTGTGAAATTCCTTATGAATGTTTCCAAACACCATGATGGAACCTAGAATACAAATTCTTGGATTAAGGGCATCCATCATTTCAGTGTATGTGGCGTGGAATGTTATAGAATCCTCATCATTTATGGTATCTAACAAATTTTGGTTGATTCCAAAATTGGATCTGCTGACATTCTATTACATTGCTTCTTCAACTCTTAGAACATCATCAAATCATTCCATATTTGTATCAACACCAGTATCTACTTCAGCCTACCCTGGATCTTTATTCCTTCCTTCTGAAGTGATGGGAATATCAACATTGATTATTTCAAGATCCATTGTCAAGGAAAAGTGATCTAGATACGTTTAAAAGGATAATATTAGAAAATAATTTAATATTCATGTGAAATGTATTTGATATTACCATGGGTTTCCACTATCTCAATAGAATTTGGAGTAGGTACAACTACACCATTTGATGTTTTATATATCAATGTAGTATATTCATTAACATGAAACAATATTTCTCGTGGGGTTTCCATCTCCAGTATTGAGTGATAAAATCTTATTCCCTTGGGAGAGGAGAGAGATGTAGATCCTACAAGAGTTAAAATGTAATTACCTAAGTGTATCAAGAATGTTACAATTCCCAAGGATAGTATAAATACTTTCTTATTATATGGAAACATCAGAATAATCTCAATCATATCATTCATTTCTATTGATAATCATGAGGAGAAATTGAAACACTCCCCATGGTAGGAGAAACCTGAGGTAATGGATGAGTATTATCTATCACCATTACCAAAATCATGATTCCCCCTCCTGTAGAACGTTCTGGAGACTTGGGAGGATCATTTGTTGTATCGATGGGAAAACCTGTAGGACTATACCTTGGTGAGCCAAGAACCTGTCCAGAGGTTTCATCCCTGAATTCAAGATACAAATGCAATTTAATCCATATTAAGTATGGGGTTTCATAAATTAAAACCAAGACAAAATAAAAATAAAATACATTCTTGGTATTAACATAAATTTCCCATTCCTCCTCAGGGTTAGCAATGACCCCTTCATGTATCTCAAATTCCATCATATGTGATACTCATTTAGAGGTGGGTTTTTTTTAACTAGTTGCATATATAATAGAAAAAATCTCTATAATATACTCATGTACTTCATCCATGTTATTATTTGGATGAAAATCAGGTGGTTCTTTAACATCACCCGCATCCTGTATCTGAAGGCCATGTAAGAGGAATTCCCATGAATCCCTATTTTCATAGGTCAATCCCTCAAAAAATTGAATAGTTGAAGGCTACACGTAATTATATCCCAGTATGGTTTGTTGTGGATGAAATTAAACACCTTCTAACTAGAGATCATCTTTAGGCCTCCCTTTTTTTCTTCAGAAAGATAAATATATGGGATATGAATCTCTTTCTAAAGATGGAGACTAGATCGTCTTAGTGCTCGAGGTACTGTGTCAGTAGCTCTAGTCTTCCTAGTATAAATTTTTTGAAGATGTTTTAAAGGTTTTGAAATTTTTAAAACTTTTGTAGAATCATTGGCTTTGGACTTCTTACCATAATTACTACACACAACAGTAGTTGTGGCCACCACTGGATATATTCCTTTTTTCAAAGCCCCATGAGGGTATGAAGAATCCCAAGATTTGGCTTATCTATCTTCGAATACAATTGATGTATCTGATTGAGGTAAAGTAATTGAAAATTTGGATGTATCTAAAACCATTCAAATCCACAATTTTAATTCTACCATCTGGTGTTTCTCATTACTAACATACATGGGAGGAAAAGTGCCTAATTGTTGAAGACATCTAAATTGGAATGAAAAACTATAGGGTTTCAAAGCCTCACAGGTAATTTCACCATCTATCATGGTCGATAATAAGCTATCCCTAAATTCCATCATATAAGACCTCAACTCATAATTCTCTTTCCATACCTTCATCAACAAATATTCCAGTTGGTGGGTTACAAAAAGAAACAAGCTGAATTCTACTGATGCATTCAATTTTGTTAACACTACATCAGGTCTCATGTTATGAGGATGAATACCAAAAAATTTCTGTAAAAATGGGATGAATCAACTATTGGGTACTCTAATTGAACTCAACATTGAGGATGAATAAATGTGTGTCACAATATAGCCTCACAACACTTGGAATGACCCTATAAGTCTAAATGGAGCCTTTCTATTGTATAAATACACAAGGGAATAATAATTTCTTCTTAATAAAGGAGTTTCTAATCCAATATAATTTCATTCTAACAATTTAGATATGCTATAAAAAGTCAATAGCCTTATACTACCTTTGGACTCACGGATTTGAAGTAATTAAATTCTTTGAAACATGGAAAGGAAGCCGTCTAAGCATATATTTGCCTCAAGAAAGCTTCATAAATGTAATTAATTTTATAAACATAGGTTTGTAAAAACTAGACAGCTACATAAATGTAATCATTTGATAGTTCTTTCGAGAATTCTTCACATGTTCGGTGCACCCAAAACACCCCATCCATTCAGATTTAACACCTCCTCCTGAATGATGATCCAAATCTTTCATCCAACCATTATATTGATCTCTTTGAGACGCAGGGATGGATGAATCATATAAATATATCCTTGGCTCTAAAACATGATCTCTAATATCAGGAGTAAACCACTATGATGTATGATATAGCCGAGAGGGTCTGTTCCATCATGAACTGACATGCCCGTTGTGGTAATATTCATGAAATGACAATTGGAGTAATGAAGAAACCAATTATTTGGAAGTTATTTATTAATATATGGATTGTGAGAATCTATTAAAAGCCCATTTCTATATAGGGTAAGGTAGTGACTTGATAAATATTCACGTTGATATGGAATTAAATCTTTATATAGTCTAGGAAGTGTACTTTGAACAACGTCATATTAGTCTGGTCCAATGATTTTAATCATCTCAGTTTGAAGAGCCATAGAATCTTTAGTAGAGGTTATCAAGTGAGCCATTTCATGAAAAATTATTACCAAAATACTCTTTTTATGTTGGAATTTTGACTTTAGAAATTTAAAATTTCCACTTAAAAGAATCTGATAATTTGGAAAAGTAAACTCTTCTCATAGGTCCTTTGATGAGGTTTGTCATGCAAGTCCTTTGATAAGGGTCCTAGAACAACTACTTACCCTATATCAATCTACGTTACTCCATTAATAATGTAGTTTTACCTTGAGAAAATTTCAAGGAAACTTCGTGAGAACACAACGAGGTGAGGCTGGATGAAGAAGATATGCAACGAGAGCTGACAATATGAAATATTGGGTGACAGAAATTGAAAAGGATTTGACCTTTTTACATATATCGACAGACATATGCGGTATACCTGCAAAAATGATCTATGTGGCAAACATGTGAGAAATAGGTATGTGGAAAACCTATGTGGTTCATTAATTTATCCTTATTATTTTCTCCACATGTTTTACCTCAAGAGTCATACCTCTTTCTAATCTAATCGAATCTTATGGGGTAGATTTTTTGGCACTCTCGAGTAAGACACAAATAGTTTGAAGCCGGTACCCATATTTTTCAAAATCTCAAGACAATGTTTGAAGAATTAGAAGGCAATACCATGTTTCTAGGTCATGTGCTGCTGAGCTTCATGGAAGACCAGGGTGGCAGACCAAAGATAAAAACATTTACAACAAACCTATATGGTAGACCCCCATGGAGGTATACATTCTAGACACCTACATGCCATGCCTACACAGAAGGAATGCGTGGTGGACCTCCACTGACAATTTTCTTCTTACCAGCCCCCTTCTTACCTATAAATAGAACTGTTAGGCTCCTCATTAAAACCTAAAAAAATGTAATGACTACCTGAAAATCCCATTTTGTATCTCTTTCACCCAGATCCCTCAAATGGTCTCAGGTATCTCTCTAAACAAACTAGGGAAGAGATGATTAGATTAGATAATCATGTTTAGAAATTATTTTACAATAAAATTCTTTCATAGGCCTAGTTTACCTATGTTAAATAATTTTGTCGGTCATCACTAAGGCCTATGTTATACACCTATGTTGCGCAATAACACGAGGTACCTACGCGGGGTACCTATATTGCATGAATGTGCAAAGGTCCTATGAATCATCATGTAAACCCTTATCAAATCCACTCATGGAAGAGTATTTCTTTCATTGGTTTCATTATCTAAAAAGGGATAAGTTAAAGCCTCCACCAAAACCTCCTGACATATCAAACCTTTGGGAATGGTTCATTGGTGTGTCTTTTATTTGGGTTTGTATATCCACAGTCAGAGGTTTCCCACATATGTTTTGAAATGGGGTTAGGATTCTTGGAGTGTCTGTAGGTTTGTATATTCATAGTCACATGGACCTTTCTCCAAGGAACAATTTTGGGGAGTTCCCAATTTGTAGTATTAGGGTATGGGTTCTAACCTCCCCTTATCATCTATAAAACCCAAAAACTTACGTCTCGGGTAAGGAAGGTATAATTCACCCTTTCTTTTCCATTAATGAAAATATGAAGTCTCCCTCTTCTACCAATATCCACTAGGGAAGCCATCCTGGTGTTAGCCCCCAAAATTTTCAATTAGGAGGTTGCAGTATTTCTCCACTCTACTTCCTTCACCTTCACTCCTTCCATACATTGGACACTTGTCCAATGTAAAGATAATAGAAGTAAGGCTCGTCACCTCTCCCTCTTCCCCAATCAACTCATCCTCATCCACCACCTCCACTGTAGGCACGTCCCCTTCCCCTAGTGGAGGAGTAAAGGTGTGGGTACCTTTTTTGAATCTTTCAAATCCTCTTTTTTCTAACACAAATCATGACGTGCATGGGATTAGAGATTCATGATGATTACAACATTTTCACAAAAAACCATGGTGAATGAACTGTGAGAACTCTGATTCCCATCCTAGTTAGGATATGTAGGAATCCATATCAGGGCCCGAGCTCACTGGATATCCCCTTTAGAAACCCACCCTAATTCAAATAATCCGAGCATCCTCCTTAGAATTAAACCCCAAATTAAGCCCCAAATCACCAAGGAATCCTTTTTAGGAAGAAATACCAAACTCCTTTATCTCAAAGGACTATACTCTCCTATGAGAATAATTGAACTACGTGAGATTTGATTCACATTCAAATGGGATATGTAAGAATCCTCCTTGAGGTTCACACCAAAAACTTCAAATGAACTATATGATTCTTGGGCTGTATTCCCAGAAGGGTGTAATCTTACATGGATTCCCATATTCTTTCCAATTTCTTCATGATTCTTAAGAATACGTTCCACACAAAACCTTCACTAAGAACTTTTATCATAGATGTCCTTACCACATGACATTAAAATGTATGGTTATGTCCTTATCACATTACATTAAAAGGTTTGATGTGTCATATTAAGAGGAACCAAACTATAAGAGTTCTGATTCCTTTCACAAGGATACATAGGTATCCCATTTTATGGGTATGATTCCAATATCAAAACAATAATTCATCTCCCAGGATGAAAATAAATTCCATAGTGACCCACTGAGTGGATTAAAAACCAATATCATCATAAAGATGATTAAAAGAATCTCTAAATAGTATAAGAGAGAATTCCATTGATGGAGAACCTCAATAGCCTACGAATGTCTCCATTAATGAAGAACCTAAAATACATAAAAATAATTCGATATTTCACACATGATAATAATTGTTTAAAAATTTCAAGGAGAACCTATGTTATACTTGGTGAATTAATAAGGATTCATGAAACTATCTCAAATATATAAAGAGAGTCCAGGAGTAGATAATAATTCCCTCCAAAAGGGTGTGATGAGTCTGTCCTCATGTCCTTTCAACCAATGCATGTTCTTAAGTATCTTAAGTTCAAAATCAACAAAGGCCTACCTTGGGAAAGTAGGTCCCTTTTGGATAATGAACTGTTGGATGTTTTTGGTTCCATGAATAAATCCAATGGTAACTACCTGGATGCAGTGATTCTTAACCAGAACATGTGTTCCAAGGAACTACAAACAAAAATTGTGAACCTGACATGAATCCTTAACCAAGTTAAAAGTTTTACCCAAATGTCCATTCCACATAAAATGATTAAGGAAGTCTAAACAAAGGAATAAATCAAGCATGTATCCATCTAAAATATGTTTTTTAATGCAGCTTATTATTGTTTAACAGTTTCCTCATAACTCTATTCACTCCAAAATGGATTCATTCAAGTTTGCATACTTGAATGCCCTGACCGTTGCTGAAGATGGATCGTCATCTACTAGAAGGATTTCATCACCAAATAAGTGTCTTCAATACTGGTTCTCCATTGAACTTGTAAGGTAATACCGTAAACATGGTACTATCCCAACTTTGGAAGATGCCCAAAAAGCTCTCCAAAATATCCACAACCCTCATCCATTCAGTCAGCGATGATAGGTGGTCAAGAAGTAGATGGTCCCAACCACAAAATTCAACTGTTTAGGGCCCTTATTCCCAAAATTCAACAACCAGTCCCTCCCATACTATAGGGAGGTGGATAATTAGGTAAATCATGGCCTCAATTAAAATATGTATGGGTCCTTACCAAGGACTCCCAACAAAAATCTACAGCAGTAGAATCACGCAGCAGTGAACCCCAAACATGATGGGGTTGTTTCCTATGGTTGTTCACCCCGGTCCCTTAGAACAAGGTGCACAGGACAACCAACCAGGGATAATTTCCATCCAATAGGTTGAAGGTTCTTACCTTTTCCACCTCTAGAGAATTCCATCAACGTAATGTGATGGAAAACAATGAGCGGGAACATACACCTATTTTTCCTAATTCTGTTGGCCAGTCGAATTGTTTGGAAGGAACCCACCAATCCCACCAATTAAATCCAGTGGAGTATCTTGAACACGCACATACACCTATTTTAAAACTATTATCTAGTCAGCTGGCTCATCTGACTGCATTCAATGAAGACCACCAATCAAATGTGGGGGAAACTAGTAAACATGAACATACACCTGCTTACACTCTCCAATTCTATCAGCAGGCTTGTCTGTCAGTATAGAATGAAGTCCATCAACCATGATTGGAAGAGAAAATATAGCAGGAACAAACACATGCTAGAATTCATCAAGCCTGCCAACATTATCATTTGAAATCTCTTGAAGAAGTCAGTCAGAATGCTCTGATGAAATACCTGGGGCATACTCAACTTTTCCCCCAAACATGAGTACTTTTAGTACCCACTGACAAGAAAAGGGTGGATATGAGCAGGAACATAATCCTCTTCCAGATTTGAATTGGATGTATATTCCTATTCCGATTGCTGAACTCACTAAACATATTTTAGCAATGGTGAAGGGGAAGACACAAATTCCTCCCCATATTCTGGAAGCATGCCAGAATATCATAATAACAACTTCAGTGGTACCTGAAAAAAAAACATAAATCTATCCCCACACCGATGACGACACATCTATATGTCATTCCAAAGTGGATACATACCTTTGTTCTCATCTATCAGGGATATGGGGCATACTCTCCCACATCATATAGACAACCATATTGGGAGCATACACCATTTACAATTTGATATAATAACCTCATTCTGATGACCAATCCATGGAAGGAACATGCACCTGTCCATGATAACCACTTATCTCAGTATGCGGCCACAACTAAGTGTACAATAGTATCCAAGATAAATTCTTTCCAAACAAAGTTGTAAAATAAAGAGCCATTCTACTATCTAGCTCATATTAATTCTTCTGTTTTGGAAGCCCTTAGACATTTACATATTGAAACTCAAGATCCTACAATATCATTACCAAATTATGGGATTAGTAGCAGTAATTCTGAAGTTCCACATCAGAAACATCATCATGATGTCTTACATCATGAAAATTCGGTCAATCCAGAGAGACTTTCTTATGATGAGAGACACTACATCCCTCAGTGTGGTAAGAAGACCAATAATAAAGGTGATTTATCTCTTATTGTAATCCACCATGGTGGTCCTCTCCATGATGGAATTTTCTGTGAAAGTAATCTCTGTAGTTTTATTTCGCACTGTCAAGATATTTCCCAAATAAAAAATATAGTAATGAGGAGTCCCTCTTATCTCAAGGAACATTCCAACCCATGTCCAGTCATGTTTGATGCCTTATCATTAACGGGTTGAATACTTTATCTACCAAAATACATATTAAGGGAACAATCATTCTCCAAACCTCACATGGGTTATTTTTCTTATTATGTAGAAGTAGAAAATGAAAATGATTTCATTGTTTTAATAAATAAATTGAGAAGTGTGAAATTTAGTTGGACCAAGTGGAGAAACCTCTAGAAAAAGATGATGAAGATATGCCAAAATTGATAAAACAATTGGCTAAAATTGAAATTGTAGTCATGTTCTGGGGTTTGGAAAACACTAAATAGAACATTCCATAATTGAAGGCAAGTGATTGCATTCATGATATCTTCATCAACTTGTAGAAGAATCATAATCATTTGAAAACCAAAGTATTACCATATGATGAATATAAAAATCATGTAAGGGTAATAGAAGGGTTGTAGTGCCAAATAAACCTGGAATCTTTTTCATTTTCCCGACATCCAAATTTTGAAAAGATGTAGAGAACCCTTCATTGTAAATGCCTCGAAGAACTAAATATGTTACATTAGATGATTTCTAACATCCCATATGGTGTTTTTATATGAGGATGGGTTACACAAGTAGCATTGTATTTTTATATGCTCCAAAATCATAAAATCCCTCCATAAGTGGTCTCATGCAATGTTATGTCCCACAGCTAGCTACAATCAACAGATCTTGTAGGTAATCAAGTATACACTCAAGAACATGCCTCAACTAGTTCTCATCGGAGTCAGGACTAAGGAGAAAGTTTGTTAAGATACTTTTTCATGAATAAACTGAGGACATTATACTTGCTTACATTTTAGAGGATTCTAGCCATAAAGTGATTAAAATGTCATAAATAGAACAGAAATCTTCAGAAATAGATGATTTGAGTGGTTATCAGATAATGCAATCCACCAATATCTGAACCAAAAATCCCAAAATCAAAAGATCACATGCACGAATATCAGCAATAGAAGTTGAAGATCCACCCCAGCTTGCAGGGCTAGAGGATTTTTTAATTAATACTTTGAATCCAATAACAAAAATTTGATGGATTGATGAAGAAAAATAGGAACATCCTTATTCTATAGGGCTGGGGGATTTTTCACATCTACTATCCCCTCCCCGACATAATTTAGTTTTCTCTTGATTAGGGAAGAAGCCATAAAGTGAACATGTAACAGAAATATCCCTGTATTCAATTTAGGTTACTATCTGTCAAATAGTTCTTGGGAATTCAGCATATATAAGAACAGAGTCTCATGGAATATATTGAAGGAGATGATCTTACGAAGATACCAACAAAATTCCTTCAATGCATTATGTGTCAGTGAATGTCATTAATACCATTGAAGAATATCCACTAGATAATGAGTCTAGTTCAAGGGAGTATGAAGATGATGTCCTTATCCATAATACTATAAAAACTAAAGAAAATTAAGGATGTGTGCGTACCTAAAATCAGAGGCTTACCCAGAGTCTAGGTATGCCCTCAAATAACTAAATCTATCCCCTTTGAAAGACATCTAATAAGCGGAAAGGTAAAAGTCAGATCACATATCACTTATAGTTTATATAAGTTCAATCTCTTTCTCGAGAAGAAATATTTTCATAGAAATAAGAGGATATGAAAGAGTTGAAAAGTATCAATATAGAGTTACTTCAAAGTATCATTTCTGCTAGACACGCTCCAAAAGAATATCCTCAACATGAAAATTCTATATGAAATACTCAGAAAAGAGGAAATTTAGTAACTAAAGATGAGTATAATTAATTCCATTACTTGGGTACACATCTGGGGAAGGACCAAACACATCCATATAGGCATGTTCCAATGGGTTATCCATGACAGATATCAACAGCACCACCACCAGTGGTTTTTTCGGTCATTGCACTAGTTCATGCTTCTGGTTTTGTACCTATATAGGTCCAATCTCATCAAGATATTCCACAAATATTTATGAATAAAATTTAGGTATTAATAAATCGATTGGATTCTATGGAGGAACGAAGTGATCTAGTACAGCCGGAAAATAGATCATACCCTGAATCGGTGGATCTGATCCCTCCCCCACCATTCATTGTGAATACTATATTCTCAATATTTAATAGTTCGGGAGATCCATACCAAAACATAACACATTATGTTTCTCATTGTGATCCCATGATGGGGACTCCTCAACAACAAGAAGTAGTAAAGATCAGATTCTTTGTGAAATCATTATAGGGACAAACTTTGGTCTGGTATACAAGTTTACAATGTCAATCAATTACTGGATGGGAAGATTTCTGTAAGAAATTAATTCATCAATTCATCTCAACTCTGCCAAAGAAAAATGTCTTTGATCTAACAAATTGAAAAAATAGAAAATGAAAGAGTTTCATATTTCATTGTTTGATGGAATGGATTAACATATTCCTTAAATCTATCACTCACCCAGGAAGAGTTGTTTCCAATCTATTTGTAAAATCTGGGTGACAAGTTACACACACCACTGATCCCTATGAAATACACAACATGGTTTTGAGACCTTTCTCTAATTTCCCAACAGGTGTAGGATTCCATTGTAGAAAGTAATCCTAAATATCGTGTACTTGCATTAGCTCTGGGAAGGAGAACATGGAAAGAAGATTCTTCTACAGTAACCCTAAAACAAGCACTTGTACATGATTCCACATCAAAACCTTCACTATATCTAAGGGATCTACCTCCCAAGAATCAGTAGAAATGACCCCCTCAAGAAGATGATTAGAAAGATCAATGGTGGAAGTAGTTTGAGGAGTTAATAAAAAAAATTATTCATTTATGAATGAATAGGTTATCAGTTACTTCATATCATCTTTGTAAAATAATTTGATCCAGTTTCCAAGGCTTAAGAAACCAAGACGATATGGTGATACAGATCTTCCAAATTATTTCGCATTTCCCCATATGTTGGGGCATCCCATTTAGAAGTGTTTTGTATTTAATGTCCTCTGGTAAAAAATGGTAGTCTTTGAACAAGTGTAACTGAAAATTTCTTCTTCCCATGTAGCATGTGTTACTGCTTCTAACATCCTGCCCCATCTCATTGTCTTGAGAGGGAGGAGGAATTATACTTTTTCTTAAGTGATTTTACCAATGCACCAATGGCATGAAATAAAGGTAGAGAGATTTGAGAATAAATTTGGTATCGATTTTCCCATGATACTAAACCAACCAACCAAAACAACCCACTATCAAAATACTACATGATGCATGTTAGAAAAACAACCAACTCACACAATACCAAAAGACAAGAAACTAATCTATAACAATCCCACACGTCAAAAACAACCAATCTCAAATTCCGAGTACCAAGAGGAATACTACAAAAAGACTCCATTGAACTGGGAAACCATTCATATCTCCACACCACACTCCATTCTCAAATAACCATAACGTCACCAAAGCATCATGGCAAATGGCTATAAAAATGAGATTCTATACTCTTACCTATGCCCCGAAATAAAACATATGAACAACCACCAAAGTACCAAAGCAGGGGGTGAGTACAATTACTTAGTAGGTTTTCCCCAAATGACTTCCCTACCCACACCACTTGGATGAAACTATTATCACATTTATATGAAATAGTTTATATAATACATTCAACAATGTAACAACTTACAACAATCCAACCACTCATTTACCAATCCATTTCCACCCAAATTCTCAAACACATAGGAAATACAAAAAAACATTCCCCAAGCCATTTAAAATTTTCACATTATCACTAAAAAATCAATCTTTTAAAGAAACACATAACAAGGATACCAAAATGTTGGAGCTTCCATCCAACCCATTTGCCACACTTCTAACTACTTGTAATTCCCATCCACTTATCCTTCAATAGTGACCCTTTCATCCACTATCTGTAACCTTATTATAGTGGTACATCCCACCAACTTTCACACAATTCCAGACAAGTCACAGTGATTAATCCACCAATAAGAACTATGTATCAATTCCACACAAAATCACACCCTCATTCCCATCCCATGCCAATTCACATCAATAGTTCACCCATTTATTAAAATCACTATTTAATCATTTAACATGTCAAACCAAATTTCAATAAAATTTTTTTTTTGAAAACCATTTTCATCAACCCTTTACACAAATCAATCCCACCAACCCATTTTAAAACCTCTATTTTAAAACCCACAATAAGAGAATTTCACTACAAAATCCCCCTTTACCCAAAAAATCCAAAAAAACATCACCAAGGTATTTAAAACATATTTCACAAATCCAAAACACAATTAATTTTAAGGAACAAAAATTAATTGTAACCAAGATTCATGTTCTAGTAATGTGGGGTCATGAAAAAAGACACTTACCTTTAGGGTTCTGGTGAATTTGACCCACAAGCATCTGGACCCCAATCTGGGAAAACTTACCACCGAAACTGCTCAAGATCCCTTTCCTAATCATCCACAAGCCTTGAAATCAACACCCAAGCCAACCAAAACCCTAGATCTACACACAATGGGTTTAGATCTAGAAAACCTAGAGATTGGGAGATGTGGATCTAGAGTAAATTACAATGAACTGCAAGAGGAAACTTACCTGAGAAGAATCACCTTAAAACCACAAAAAACCCCTTTGATTTGCTCCCATAAAGTGTGGGAGAGAATCGACATCCATTGGGATCCCATAACCAAGAGTGATTCACTAGTGGGAGAGTGTTTGGAATGAAATAGGTCATCTCCAAGGGAGATAGAATTTAAAACACAATTTTTAAGTGGCCCCATGGTTATCTCTCATTGTTTGGAAAACCCTTTGTAAACTATGTGCATGGAACTACCTTGAGAGAAGGGGTTCAAATAATTTCCTTGCATAGTGTTCCAAACTATGTCCAAGCCCTGAGAATCCCATTCTCTCCCCATACACAGTTTCTTAGAGAACCTTCATGGTTTCCACCTAACATGATCAAATCGTGTGCCGCTATAAAAGCCTCCAAAATTATTCAAAAACATTCCAAACTCTCCCAACCTCTTCCCAACTAATCTCAAGCACATTAAACAAAGAAAAAGGCATAAACAAGGGTAAATACCTCAAATTAAGGGTTCTGAATTCTACCCACCATTGGACTTTACATCCTCATAAAGTAGAGAACCATCAATGTCCCAAAAGATCTCGGGCCATTACATGCTCATCTATTTTTCTCGTTCCCAAGTATCCTCTTGAATCTAACCATGCTGCCACAAAACACTTACCAAACTGATGCTTTTACCATGAAAGACTATTTCATGAGTATCCACAAAATGAACTAGCATTTTCACTAAGGGAGCATCAGATTCAATCTCAACATGAGCCTAACAAATCACATGGTCATGATCTAGCTGATACCTTTTAAATTATGACATATGAAACACATTGTGCATCGCACTAAACCGTGGTGGGAAATCCAAACGATAAGAAAACTCTCCAATCCTTTCAAGTATCTAAAAAGGCCTAATATACCTCGAAGATAACTTACCCTGCTTCCCAAATTGATAATGTCCCAACCTAAGAGAGACTCTCAAAAACACATGATCACCCACCTCAAACGATAATGATCATTAATGATGGTCCGCATACAATTTTTGACGACTCTGAGCCATCTCCATTCTCTTCCAAGATAACATGATCTTTTCTTTAGTTTCTTAGACAAGGCTCGGTCCGATCATCGATGTCTCACCAATTTCCACCCATCATAGTGGAGAATGACACAGACACCCATAGAATGCATCAAACAGATCCATATGTATCGAATCCTGATAAGTGTTATTATATGAGAACTCCACCAACGATAAGTTCTCATACCATGAACCACCAAAATCCATCACACAAGACCTTAACATATCCTCCACGGTTTTTATCATCCTCTCGTATTAGCTATACATCTTTGGAAGATACGCCATTCTCATAGTCAATTGTGTTCTATGAACTTAATATAAGGATTTACAGAAACAATATGTGAACCTTGGATATCTATCTAATACAATTGAAACTAGAACACCATGCCTCTTTACCATCTCCCGGGTATATATTTTGGATAGATCTTCCACTGTATGAGATTCAAGAATCGGGATCAATTGGACCAACTTTGTGAGTCGATCCACAATCACCCATATGGAATCATACTTCCGGACCATTCATGGGAGACCCATCACAAAATCCATTGGAATCTACTCCCACATTCACACTGGGATTGGTAAAGAATGCAACATGCTTGCTGGCCGCTGATGCTCTTCCCTGACATGCTAACAAGTCAAGCATCTCGAAACAAACTCGACCATATACCTTTTCATACAAGCCCAATGAAAATGTTCTTTCAATGCCTTATAAATTTTATGAATTGTTAGATAGGGAGCCCACCCATAACGATGATAAGCACTGAAGATTTCCTCCCAACAAGCCAAAAACACCACTATCCGATTTCGAAAGCACAAGACTAAATTCACATTCAGTTACTAGTTCACAATGGTCTCTCCACCATTGAGTTTCAACCACATCACCATATATTCGGAATCAGGTTCTCATGCCACTTTAACCAAACTAGCCAAGACAAGAACCTGCAAAACTGGAATGAAGAACACTCTATCACCCTAGTCCGCACATTCTAACCACATGTTGGCTATGAACCACGTCAAATTCCACTTATTTGAATCCTATTTCACCCCTTAAGAATATTATTTTCTAATTAACGCCCTTATCACCTAATTTCCCTTACCCGGTATGTACATTATATCACAATCAAAAATTTGGAGATATTATATTATTCCCCTTTGCCTCAAGTTCAAATATCATTATGAGAAAATATGACTTATGTGCTTGTGATCGGTAAACACTGTAAATTTCTCAATGAAGAGATAATGGAACCACATCATTAAAGCTTGAACCAATACTACCAACCACAAATAATTTGTTGGTCAGTTTCTCTCATGAAACATAAACTACATTGAGCTATATTCAACCACATGATCCCCATGCATGAGAAAACACCCCAACCATGATTCTGATGAGTCACAATACACCACATACCCTTTACCTAGTTTTGGAAAAACCAAGATTGGTGCTGATGTAAGATGACCCTTTAACGCTTCAAAACATTTCAGAAACTGCTCATCCCACTAAAATGGAACATTCTTCCTTTCCAAATATATCATCGGTGAAGCCAATCATGAGAAATCATAAACAAAACTTCGATAATACTCAGCTAGACCAAGGATGATTCAAATCTTGAAATCATTCTTTGGCAGTTTTTATGAGATAAACACATCTATATTTTCAGGATCAATAGAAACAAAACTCTCAGAAATAACATGGCCAAGGAAACGAAGCACTTGTATCCAAAATTCACACTTTGACAATTTGGAATACAACCTATAATCCCTTAAGATCCCCAACACTATCACCTGATTCTGTTCATTATCTACCCTTATCCTTGAATAGACCAATATATCATCCACAAATTCCACCACAAAAAATTCATATATCTCTAAAATATCAGATTCATCAATACCATAAATATTTCTGGTGAATTCCTCAGACCAAAGGGCATAAAAATAAACTCATAATGTCCATATCTACTTGTGAAGGTTGTTTTCGGAATATGAACTTTCTTCACCCACAACTGATGATATCTTGACCTCATGTCAATATTAGAGAACCGCTGGGCACCCCTCAACTGGTGAAGAAAATAATCATTGTGTGGATGTGGATATCAGTTCTTTATCATAACCTAATTATGTCTATTATAATCAACACAGATATTCAAGTTTCCATTTGCCTTTTTAACAAACAAAACTGGTGCCGCCCACAGAGAGGTGCCAGGGAAGATGAACCCTTTGTTTTCTAACTCTTCCAAATCCACATTTAATTCCTGCAAATTCGGCAGGTGCCATTTTATGAGATGAATGTGAGATAGGTCTGGTCCACTGACAGAGATCAATGGTAAACTCCACTTATCTCACATGTGGAAATCCTGATAATTCTTTGGGAAATACATCTATAAAATGATCCAAAACTTCCAGAAGAACAATCTTCTCAAAACCTTCCACCTATGCCAATGACAAAGCCTCTAACTGATATTAGATCATGCCAACAGCTTATGACAACAAATCTGTTGCACCCATCATTGAACTCTTCTCCCCATTAATGTGATGTCTAACACCATCCTCCTTCACCAAAATAACCATTTGAGCATATCAATTAATGTGGGACAAATAAATTTCCACCCAATCCATTCCCAGGATTACATCATAATCATCTATCTCAAGCATAGAGAAATCCCACATCAATTCGATGCGATACACAACTAAACTATAGTATCTCCATAGGAAGGCCTAACACTCTCTTTAACATAGAGGAGTTTGTTGTTACAATACAGAAGGCAGTATTTCCACATGTAAACCCAAAAAATCAATAATGAGACATGTATTAAAATAATGTGTAGAACCTGTATCAAACAATATTTTCAAAATGGTTGAATTAAAAATAACTTTACCTCACACCATAGGTGGTCCCAACTAATCATCCATTGCTGTCCGCACAGCTCTAAACAACTACTTACTTGCCACACTCTTCCCTTTATTACACTGTTGAGGCATCGTGGTATTCCGAGAATCAATATGAGCAACCTTACTCTGCTACCAAGGGGTATGCTGCTGCCCCCCATCCCATCAATGAATAAGACCCCTGCGACCCTTGATGAGTTTCACAGACACCTGACCTAAGATCATTCTGACGAAAATGATGTAGATTCCACATCTACTTATAATTATGACATTCTCGAGGTTGTGATATAAAATCACGATTGACATGGCTTGTAGAACCACACTGAAAACATCTCATCTTTCTCTGAGGCTTCGGGTGCATATTAACCGATCCTACCATCAAATTTTGAGCCGTACTCTTACCATGAAAATAAGGGTCCCTCTTTTTCTTAAACCCATTGTTAGAGTTACCACTATTTCCCATGGTTACTAACATACTTCCCCCACCTATTGCCCACAAAATATACCACTCAACCACCATATCTATATTCTCCATTTCTATGTAATCATTTTTACACAACACCACTATCTTGGAATGAATTTCCTAGTTCACCCCATCAAATAAATTTGTGCCTTCAATGATATACTACATGCCACCACGGGTGAAAACCACACTAAGATCATAGACATAGCTGCATATTCCATCACCGCCATGTTCCCTTGTTTCAAACTGATGAAATCTATTATATGCTGAATTCTGATTGTATGAGAGTATAATTTTTTATTAAAAATTCTTCAAACTAATCCCATATCTTACTTTGGTCAATCCCAGCATGGAAATCCAGATCCCACCACTGGAGGGGATGATCTTCCCACATATATGTGTCTAGTTTCACATTCATCTCTATTAGTGTTCCCAAGAAGTCAAGTATCATATTCTTTCTATTCAACCAACATTCATCCTATTTTAGCTCCGAATCACCACTAAACATGGGTGGATTCTTCATTTGAAAATGAACCACATGATCCCCATTCCTTATTTCATATTCATGTTTTCCCAATTTATACATATTATAATTATTTAACTATACTCTACACTAGCTACTGGTTCAACTGGGGCTCAGGTGCAACCACATTTTCAGCAGCTTCCTCTGATTGGTCTCTATAGTGCCTAAACGATGTCATTTCTATCAATACAAAAAAACCATATGATTCACTCTCTTAACAAGAAAGGGTATTAAATTTTCAATTTCAATAAATTGCATATATCATAACTAGGAATTCCATAATTTCAAATTTTTCATGTTTTATTATTTTAAAAAATTTACCATGTTTTAAAAATAAACCCATTTTAAATATACCAAAAGTTTCCATGTTTCAAATCCTTCCATTCTGAAATTCAATGAAGATTTTCAAAAGCATAAAATTCATATTACAACATAGATCATTATACCACAATGAAATATATATCCTAGTGAGAATTTAGTTCTACCATGCATGCCATGCTCATCTCATGGGCTACACCCATGACAATGAGATTTCCTATTCCTATAAGTGTTTCCAAACACATACGTACATAACTCCTGGTTTACATGAAGTTTTGCAGAAAAGGGTTAGCTACATCATTTTATGATCTGCATTCTATGTTATGACAATCCTATGCCTTGCTACTATCTTGACTGAAGGAATAGACCAAGAAAAAATGTCACCACCAAGAGCAACAAAAAATTCCAAAGGACCGAACAATAATTCTCACTTGAAAGCCAATGTCCAAAAAAACTAATACCACTTGTAAAGTCTCGCCCCATATTATTGGAATGAGAGGGAGGAGGAATGCTACTGGGACATTAGAGGGATTCCCAATGTGCCAAATGCTGGAAATAAATATCGAGGGCTTCGAGAAAAAATTGGAGAACCATTTTCCCTTGGAAAAAAACCATCCAACCAAAACAATATACTATCAACACACTACATGATGAATGTCAACAAAACAACCAACTTATACAATAAAAATTGATAGCCAACTAATCCATAATAATCCAACATGTCAAATAAATCCATGCCCAAAATTAGAGTACAGAGTAGAAGATTACAACAAGAATCCAAAGAACTGGGACACCATCCATAGCTCTATACCAAGCTCCATGCTTTAAGCACCAAAATATCACCAAATCATCATGCCAAACAACTAGAAAAAATGATATTTATTACTCTTAATTATGTACCGAAATATAACATCAACAAAAGAAACAATGTGCCAATGTAGGGGGTGAGTAAAAATACTAATTAGGTTTTCCCCAAATTATTTCCCTACACATGCCAATAGGCTGAAACCATTAACACATTTATATAAAATAGTTTATATAAAACATTCAATAATGAAACAACTTACAACAAACCAAACACTCTTTTATAAAGAAATTTACACCCAAATGCTCAAAATCATAGGAAATCCAAACAACCATGCCACAATCCATTTCAATGTTTTTACATTAGCACAACAAAACCCATCTTACACAGAAATACATAACAAGGAAACCAAAATGGTGTAGCATCTGTCCAACCTGTTCAATATAATTCCAACTAGTGGTACTTCACATCCTCATATCCTTTGATGGTGGTCCTTCCATTCATTATCTGTCCCCTTATTATTTTAGTACATCCCACCAACATGCAAAAAATTCCAAACAATTTATTATTCTTAAACAACCAACAAGAACTAGGCACTATGGACACACAAAATCACACAATCATTCCCATCACATGCCAATTCAATTCAATAAATCACCCATTTATTGAAATCATTGTTTAATCATTTTCCATGCCAAAAAACATTTCAATAAAACAAAGCCTTTATTGGAAACCGTCAACCCTTTACAAAAATAAATTTCAGCAACCCATTTTAAAACCATCAATAAGAGAATTTCACCAGAATGTCTACTTTTTTCCCAAAAATCCCCCAAACATCACCATAATATTTCCAACCAATTTCACACATGAAAACTGAATTAGTTTTAAGGAAAAAATATTAATTTAAACCATGCATAAATTTCTAGAAACGTGGATTCGAGAGATAAGCCACCTACCTTTAGGGTTTCGGCAAATTTGACCCACAAGTAACCACACCCCATTCCAAAAAACTACACCGCCGAAACTGCACTAGATCCCCTTCACTAACATCTAAAAGACTTGAAATCGTCATCAAATATTACCACAACCCTAGATCTACACACATCGAGTATTGATCAAGATAAGTGAGTGATATTGAGATGTAGATCTAGAGAAAACCACAAAGAACCATGAGAGGAGACTTACCTGAGAAGAATCACCGAGAAACCACCAAGAAACCCCTTTTATTTACTTTAAAAACGTGTGGGAGAGCACCTACAACCATTGATAACCCAAATTTCTTTGTGAGGCTCGAGTAGGATAGTGTTTATAGTGAAATAGGTCATGCCCGAAGTAGCCCATATTTAAAAACTCCAATTTTATGTGGTCGTAGGGTTAACCAACATGGTTTGGAAAACCATGCACTAACCATTCACAATACAATACCCTGATAGAAGAGTTCTTGATTGTTTTCTTGCACATTTTGGAAAACCGTGCACAAGACATGACAATACCACTATCTCCCCTTGTTCGGTTTCCTGGAGAACCCACACGGTTTCCCCTATCCATGCTCAAACCGTGCTCCCTTAGAAAAGCCTCCAAAATTATTCAAAATCATTCCAAACTCTCCAAACCATTCCCCAACTCATCCCAAGCACTCGAAACACATAAAAAGGAATAAAAACGGATACACTCTTTAAAATGGTGTTTCTACACTGCTACAGATCCAGAGGAAGATGCCGAATGAAGGAAGTCAAAAGAAAAAACGCACGAAAGTATGATGATTGGATAATCAAGAAAATGATCAACAAAAATCATTCCATTATATGAACATAGTTGAAATTGCCAATTGTGTCTTCTGACACTTCTACAACAGAAAAACCACCTTCATCAAAAGACCGGTCCACTAAATATCAATCTTATATGATGCGATGTGATCAGAATGACAAATAGTAGTCAAGAGAAGGTGATCTCATGTTAATGACTATGAATTACTTGGCTCCATTAGATTTCATTCAATCTTTTTCAAAGGAATGGGCATCTAACTGCCAAAATGCACTATTAGAATCAACTGGTCAAGAAGAATCTTTATAAGTTGAAGAATTGATCTTTGGTTCCATTAACTTTATCCAATTAATGAATCCCTATGAAAATAATGATTTTGGTATGATGATCTTGAATTCCCTATACCTAACTAGGTAACTAGAGGAAGAATCCAAGGTTAAGGATACATTAGAAGACTTGGGTATGCTAGAATCCACTTTTTTACCTCTACCCTTGCTCTAACCATATATGTTGTGGAAACTCGTGGGAGAGCCCTTTAGATGGCTCAACAAGAACAATCAGATTCTCCAACACGTGATAGGATCAGTCCTAACATGATTATTTTGGAGGACTGATTAGAGGATACACCATCAATCTCATAGAATGTAGATATAACTACACAATCTAATATACCAAAATTAAGTGTATTTACTGCTTCTTCCCCAATAAAGGAAACATCCACATCAGGAGCATCAAATTCCAAGACACCAGCAAAACCACATCTCAATGTCATAAAACACGGACCTCTAAATAAAAGGTATGTTGTTTTGAAACATATAGCCTATGTACCAGACATGTTTTTAATTTTTTATGCCTTGAATTTGTCAAAAGATATTTGAGAAGCACTTATTGAGGCTTTTCCAAGTCATATACAGTTTGAAACTGAAGTTACTACTGTAGAGGTTTACCGTATAGGGAATGATCCTACATAATGTTATGTAGTTATATATTTTATATATGAATATAAATATGATGTTGTAGATGGAAACATTAGGCCCTTTTATCTATCTAGTAGGGTCAATGATATAGACATCCAACGAGCCTTATTGATAATGGACTAGGGTCAACCTTTTTCCTATCCGTACACTTCGTCGATTAGGATTTACTAAATTAGACATATCCTCTTCCACATTAATGTTGTAATGTTATGACAAGAATAAAAGGAGACCATTAGGAGAGATTACACTCAGAACTTAGTCTGGGGATATTATGTCTAATTCAGATTTCATGGTTCTCCATCAGGACACAACCTTCAATATTCTTCTTGGAAGGCCTTGGCTACATCAACATACATCCATTACATCATCATATCACCAATTTATCAAGTACTAATTTAATGGTCAAATTGGGACATTGTATAGTGACAAGGATCCATTCTAATCATTTGAATCTTAGTATATCGAGAAATAATTTTATCACATGAAGGGAACGATGTACGTGACAAAAGAGGTAACCAGAATCAATGCTCCCAATGCCATTAAAAAGATCCCGACTAACCCATTCAAACATTTTTGGATAGATTAGGTGTTTCCTATCAATAAAATTGAAAGGATAAATCCAAATTTGATCACTAATCTAGTGACTTCCAAAATTTCAATTGTGCCAATCGAGCCTAACAGCATGAATGAAAATGTGGATTCACAATGAAGTGGTGAAAGTTTAAATAAAGATGTCTTCATTTCATACACCGAACTTTTATAGGTCTTTGCATTATATATCATGATAGAAGAAGTTTTATCAATACAATAATTGGTCAAGGATGTTTATTCCCAACCCATAATATCATCTGTAATGCTTCGGTAAAACCCTTCATCATTATTTGGGCCAGAAAAGGTAGCATATTCTTTATGATGTTAATATAATTACTCTTCCCCTAGCTATGGATGTTTTTCTTCATCAGTTACTATTAAAGTAGAAACATAAGAAGTGAAAAATAAGGAATATGAATAAGAAGATCTTTGGGACACTCCTACAACATTTTTGGATGGTTTCTCTACCAATGTGGATGAGCTCAAGGAAATAAATCTGGGTACAGAAGAAGATCCAAGCCCCAAACTAATTAGTGCTGCTACAAATTCATAATATCAAGAGGTGTATACTTCAATTCTAAAGTGACATTGAGATATATTTTCTGGTAATCATATAGAATTTATAGGCCTTAATCATGATTTATTCACCCATCATTTGAGTTTTTAGAAGAGCATCGTGGATTCAAGTAGGTCGCAAAAAGAACACACCCAACTCATGCCTCTAAAATTGAATCTGAAGTCAACAAGATTATTAAATATAACTTTTTCAGGGAAGTGGAATACCTCAATTTTATGGCCACCATTGTCATAGTGAAAATTAAAAATCGGAAAATCTGATTTTTCATTGATTTCAGTGATCTTAACCAGAATTTTTCCAATGATGTATTTATAGTTCTGATCACAGAGATTTTGATTGATGCAACAACCAGCAATAAAGCTCTATATTTCATGGAAGGATACTCTGGGTATAATCAAATCTGTATGGACCTAGATGATGAAAAACCTAAATCCATTATATCTCCTCAAGTTGTGTTTTTCTATCGAGTAATTCCCTTTGGATTAAATATTACAGGTTCAACGTATCAATGTGCCATGCACCATATCATCAACCCTTCTTAGGAATGTTTATCGAATGTTATGTGGATGATCTGGTAGTTAAATCCAGACAATGTTCCAATAACATGTGTGATATGGAGACCATATTAAATAAACTTTGGCAACATGATTTGAAGATGAATCCCATGAAATATTATTTTGGGGGAACTTCAAGAAAATTTCGTTGTTTCATTGTATGCCTTCATGGAATCAAAGTTGACCTTGAAAATTAAAAATCAATACATGTAATGTTACCTCATATTTTTTTTAAAGAATTAATAGGTCTTCACGGACACATGGACTATATTCCGCACTTTATCACCAATTTTGTAGGAAAGTTTTTAACCTTCACATGGTTAATAAAGAAGGTAGTCACCTATCAACGTACCGATGACTGCTAAGATTTATTTGATACAGTCATGTAATATCTCTTGAGCCCACCAGTATTAATTCCCTATGTTTAGGGAATGCAACTTATTCTCTACGTGATAGGTTTAGTGCGATCAATGGGTTCATTCTTTGACCAAGATAATGATGATGTGAATGAAAATAGCAGTTACTATCTTAGTCGAACTATGCCTAACATAGAGACTCTATATTCAAGTATGAAGAACTGTTGCCTTGTATTAATCTCTACAGTTCATAAATTGATTCACTAAATGAAACACCATGAGGTCCAATTAGTCTCTCGCCAAAACCTACTAAAATTTATCCCCTTTCACTTTATGCTTACAAGGCATTTATCATGGAGGGAAGTTATTTTCGTACTATTTGATATAAGGTTTATATCTCATAAGGCAATAAAAGGCTATGACTTGGTAGAGTTCCTTACTGAACACACATCAACAGAAGATAAATTTTTGAATATTGAACTTTTTGATGAAGAGGTATTCTCTATTCAAGTTAATCTCTGAACATGGGAAATGTACTTTGATGGTGCTTCCAGAATTCCAATAGGAAAGAGAATGGAAAACACTAAACTCAATAAATTTTGGATAGGAATTCTACTTATTTCCCTAGAAAAGGTAGTGTTACCATATTCTTTCATGTTGTTAGAAGGAGGTACCATTAATGAGAAAGAAAATAAATCTCTCATCATAGGCATGGAATTGGCACTCTAGGTACAAGGGAACCACTCAAATGTGAAAGGTGATTCAGAGTTGGTAATCAAACAAATCAATTGGGATTATTCTATCAGAAAAAAATTTAATACCTTTGTGTGATTATGTCATAGGGTTAATGGATGTATTTTCCTCAAATCCAACATTGTATTATGTCCCACAATCACAAAATGACCAAGATGATGCACTAGATAATGCTGCCACATCCCTAGAAGATCCAAATTGGGATGAGACAATCATTAGTATTTCCCATCGTAATGTGGTTTCTCCTTTCATTCAAACTAGAATGGAGGAAATTAATGGAATTATCCATATTTATGATACATATGGTCATACCATAGGATGGATGAAACCCATCATGGAATACCTTTAAAATGGAGTACTTATACTAGATAAAGATAAAAAATAATAAATCCAATGATGAGTGGAAAATTTTACTCTTTATGATAGTCCAGATCACTGGATGATCCTCTAAAAATGGGGCTTTGATGGAAGCCTCTTTATGTGTATTGACAGAGAAGAAACTATAGCTATCTGGAAAGAAGTACATGAAATAGCCTGTCATGCTCACCAGTCTGGGAAAAGAATTTATGATCAAATCCGAATTCTTGGATACTTATGGCCTTCAATGATACATGATTTCACGGATTTCACCATGAAATGTCATCCATGCTAAGGCCCTGCCAACTTCATTCATCAACCCTTAGAGTTTTTACTTATAGATAAATACTCTTTGTAATTTTCCACATGGGGAATGCATGTAGTAGTGCCTTATACTCTAGCTATGGCTAATCAGTTCAAGTATATTCTTACTGCTACTGATTTCATCCCCTAATGGGTCGAGGAAATACCATTCGAAAAAATTCAAATCCAAAAACATTGTTAGTTTTTTCAAATATAACTAAATTACCATATTTGGTGTCCCTCATACTATATTCATAGACAATGACACCAATTTATGTTCTTTTGAGGTAAAGAAGTTATATCAGGAGCACAATATCAAATCCAACCATTCATCTCACTATCATGCTGTGGCTAATGGGTGGATAGTGGATTTAAATAAGACCCAATCAAATATACTCTAGAATATGGTGGATAAATATTAAAAATCATGGCTTGATAAAAAAATTTCCTGCTTTGTGGGCTTATCAGACTTATAATCGTACTTCCTCTGAGGCAATACAATACAATTTAGTGTACGACAAAGAAGAATTTTTTCAAATTGAAGTTCAATATCATTCACTTGAAGTTGCAATATATGATCCATTATCTTCATATGAAAAGTATCAGAAATGATTTGATGAGCTGTAAGGATTAGATGAAAATAATATTGCAAACATTTCATAATATAGGAGTCTATCAGAATATAATAACACTATATTTTAACAAAACAAGTTCTACTCTACTCATTTTTTCAAGGATAATTGTTATTGGTCCTCAGGACTCCAATGATACGAGGAAAAAAGCCTCCAAAGCATGATCCAATGTGGTAAAGACATTATTCTATACATATGGTCTACTTAAATGGATCTTATTCCATAATCTCAATGAATGGAGTTCTTATTACAACTCCAACCAATGAGAGATTCTTGAAGAAGTACTTTTTATAACTAAACACTTCATGTCCCTACTGTATGAATCTAAAATGCACAACATAATGTTCTAGTTTCAAGACATTAAATTGAATAACAACCATATGCGTCCATGTCGCACAACATTAAAATGCATATAATCTTTTTCCTTGTCACATGACTTTAAACTGCATGGTTAATGACTTCTCTATTTGATGTTAAGAGATTCCA
The DNA here is from genome assembly GCA_963277665.1 of Viscum album. NCBI lineage: Eukaryota > Viridiplantae > Streptophyta > Magnoliopsida > Santalales > Viscaceae > Viscum > Viscum album. The sequence goes on along the minus strand of OY728157.1, from coordinate 33,452,102 downwards.
TATGCAAGCATAATGGCATCATTGCTACACCTTAGTGGAATATGAGTTCTATTTCTACCTATGTGTGAATCAGATCTACATAGGGGCCTCATTTCAAGAAATACATGTGGCTTAATTATCATTTTCAATGAGACATGTAGAGATGCTTAGTTCTCTAATCATGGGCCCAGCTACAACCACATTTTTTTTATTAATTTTCATTTCCCATCCTATATATGAACTAAATATATTCATATTACTATTTTAAGATACATTGTTTAATCTTCATTCTATTTTGTATTTTATTTTCAAACCGTTCCTCCATAATGTGTTAAAATCCCCAATCTCAATCATTAATCTCGATTGGTGTGGGAAATTACTGTTTCAAGAACATTGTTTTGCTTGATTTTCATCCATATACGATATGCAGAGAAGCCCGGATCCCCAATATTGGGGCCAACCATGATAAAAATCCCTTTATTCCCTATGTATGAATCAAAACTGCATAGGGAATGTTCAATGAACTACATATGGATTAATTCCCATTTATATGAGATACATAGTGACACCAGTAATTAATTCTCTTTCCCAACCACAATATCCCATTTTTTATGTCAGAATCACTTCATGTCCTCACCACATGACTCTAAACTGCACTTCACAAGGTCCAAGTTGCGCGACATTAAAAATTCAACGCACCCAAATAACTATGCATGGCTTGATTCTCATCCCATTGAGATACTTACTGGAAACAAGGATCTATCTCCCAGTCTCAGACACAAGATATCTTTTTATCCCTCTTCCACATGTCATTAACAATCATTGTGGGAGTCTTTATTTTGGGTTCTCTCTTTAGAGAGCCCACTAATGAAACTAGAATTTCTCCCTTTTACATATGAGTCTGATATATGTAAGGGTATTCAATCTTATGGCCAATACTGATTAAAATATTTCTCATGTTCCTTGAGATGTACCCCCTTTCATATTTCTCATCATAATCTTGAATACTTTAATATCTCCATAATCATTATTTTAGTTTTTGGTGGTAGAGTTTTTGATATCTGAGAACTCTTATTTCTGGACTATGTAGTACGTGACCCTAGGTGGCCTTGCATAAGTTTCCTATATAATGGGAATGTCATTCAAAAGATGAAACTATTTGGCTATGCAGTACATGCCCTAACTGACCCTGCATAATACAACCCCCATAATGGGTTTGTCAAAAAATGGTAACTTCATTCTTTGTTAAATTGTATTTTGTCCCCTTAAAAATTTGAGTACAATATTCAAGAATCTGTATCATAAAGAAGTCACACATTTATATTTGTCCGATTACCTTTTTCTCTATCTGAACATCTTTAAGATCATGGCTAACAAATTTCCCTCTCTTTAGGTTCAATGCAATTTGATATAACCTTGGATCATTTGACCATATATCATACACAATTTCCATTTTTGGACATAGTCATATCACCTAAAACTACAGACACCATACTTCCTACGTTTGGGTTAGACATTTTGAAATAATGATTGGAAATACTCATTCTGTATTCAAGTACCTTTTTCCACAACCCGAACTCTGTGATGTGAGAAATATGAATCTTCATAAACATTCATCATATTTTATCAATAAAATGTCAAATTTTTTATAACTCTTTTGTCTGATTATGCAGTACATGCCCCTAGGTGGCCTTGCATAAGTTTCCTACATAACATGCCTGTTAGGCAAAAGATGCCACTATTTGGATATGTAGCATATTCCATAGATAGCCAGTATATTATAGCCCCGATAATGGGATCTTCTAATAATGGTAACTTCATTCTTAGGAAATACTTCTTCTAATTCCTTTTTGAACTTTTCCCATACCATTCTTTAGATCTAGAATTTCCCAAATCAATGTTTCTAATTCTTCACTCCTATACATAAACATGGTAGTATGTTTCCAAACAAATTATCAAAAAATTGGAGAATCTCAAACCATTTTTCATATCTAAAGAAATTAAATTAATTCCATCAAATGTCCTCACTGCATGACTCAATACATCATAAAATGATATCAGGAATATATATATATGATAAATTTTAATCATTACTCATAAATAAAATTTGTGTAGAAGTGGTTTTCCTATTCATGACATTTGTCAAAATAGAGGACCATTTATTCTTAAAATCCCATTCCTTGGTAAAACCACCCACTGTGGTCTTGAGTCACCCCAATCATATTTTCCTTTTTCTATCAACAATAAAAGGTTAAATTCTCAATAGCTATTTTTCTTGACTATACAGTACATTCCCCCATAGACCTTGAATAAAATTATCCTTCATAACAGGCCTATCATTCGAAAGATTTCAATGTTTGGCTATGTAGCATATGCCCTAGCATACCATGCATAATATAACACCGATAACGCGTTCATCAAATAATTGTAGCATCGTTCTTAGAAAGGACACTCCTTAAGTTACATATAATTTTTATATTTGGTGACCATAAAAATAAACACTAAAGATTCCAATTGGAATAATTTAACGAATATTATAATAATTTCTCTCCACTGATCCTTGTTTAGGATCTAATTACAAAATTTATGGTCCAAGCTGTTAAACCTTAATCAACATCCTTTTTTGTCTTACATGCATGAATCTAAACTTCCAATTATAAGAGACATGATACTCACTACATTGGAAACCCACAATGGGCACTCTGGATATATGTTGAGTCTCATCTCACAAAACATACATTTTTGTATGGTTTAGGTAATATTGAGCAATAAAAAGTCAAAAGATAACATGTTTGTGGGGGTTTTCAATATAAACCTATTAAAAATCAAACTATGCTCATTAATAGCAGCATCTTAATAAGAAAATGTTGATCACCCCTATTCTAGTTATTATAATTATTATTTTCTAACATAAAAGTTTGACGTGAAAAAAAGCATCATCATTACCTATAATATTTCAATTATGGAAAGAAATAATGAATACATATATGATTTGAGACAAAATTACATTCATTTGTATATAATTAGTGGGACATCCACACAAGGGAGCCTCTCTGTCAGGTGTTAGATGATGTACTCAACATGACTCATGATTTGTTGAAAGACCTCATAAGTTATATCAACTGATTATTAAAGTTGAGATAGTTGAGTAAATTATACCTCATTAGCTTGACAAAGTGCTTCTTTTGCAGTTGAAAAGGTGGTTATCCCCTCCAATTGGGTTTATCCTAATTTTTGGTTTAATTTCTCGAGTTTATTATGAATAGTATCTAATTGATGTCGAAGATATATCATCTTCTTCATGGATTCATTAATTTGTTTGATGATTTTGGTCAACCTCTTGTAATGGTCAACCTCTGCCTTAACTACTACAACTTGGAAGATCTCCATATTAATAGGTTGTTTAGCCTCTTCATGATCTTGACACATCTTTTGTTCCAGAACCCATTAAAAAATTATCTATTTCATTGGATCGTAGATTGGTCAATAATTAAATAATCCAAATCCCAATATGCAGAATAGTGTTGGGATTTCCTAAAATGGGATAGTAGATCATCCAAAAGGTGTCTCAACAATTATGCTCCATATATGTTTCCATGTCTTCTTACGTTCTGTACCAAGAGCATATTTCTTGTCTATGTCTGAATCTGAGTCACTATAATGGAGTAGAATGTACTTTGGAAATAGATCCCTTAAAGAGTTTCCTGGTTGTACTTATCTTGGAATAGCGCATGCTTCACCTTCTACTGATGCATGATCCAATTCAGAAGAATCACCTTCCGATATAGCTATGGGTGTTAGAAAACCTAAATGATGAATCAAGATTATTTTATGATTTTAAAAAATAGAAGAAATAAAGCATGATCCAAAAAGATGATAATATTTATAGAATAATAATTCAGCTGCTTGATTGGATTCATCCCCAGTGTTCGCATCTTCTGTAATTTGAACAGATGTTTATTTTGGAGGGGAATTGTTCTGAGTTTTCTCAGTTGTCATAATTGAAGGATATGGAATGTATCTCACGATGGGGTCCTCATTAAGTATGTCACTAGCTCCAATAGAAGAATGATATATTGTAATTCCTTATTATTGAAGGGACTTGGAAAAAAAATTTTGCGGACAAGGCTGTATAAGTTTATCTTTGATGTGAAGTATCATGTAAAAGAAGAGAAAATTTTTATGGAAAATGTGAGAATGAGAAAATACGTCTTTGAAATTCATCATGAATGTCCTCAAAAGCATTTATGGAACATGTAATATCAATTTTATGATTAAGGGAATCCATCATTTAAGTGTATGTGTCTTGGAGTGTTATAGTATCCTCACCATTTAAGGTATCCAAAAATTTTTGGTTGATTCCAAAAATGGCTCTGCTGAAATTCCATTCCGATGTTTCTTCAACTAGTATATCATATTGAGATCTTTCTAGGTTTGGATAAACACAAGTATCAACTTTATCCTACTCTATATCATTATTCATTTTATCTAGAGAGAGGGGAATATTAGAATTGATTATTTTATGATCCATTGGCAAGGGAAACTAATCCAAGATTTGTTGAAAAGTATAATATTATCAAAGAATTTAAGATTCAAGTGAATTTAATTGATATTACCATGGATTTACAATCTATAAATAGAATTATGATCTGGTACAACTGCACCTTTTGATGTTTTATCTATCAAGGTAGTGGATTCATCAATATGAACATGTCTTTCTCCTAGGTTTTCTTTCTTTTATCTTCAGGGATAAACTCTTAATCCCTTGAGAGAGGAGAGAGATGTAGATCCTACAAGAGGATAAATATAATTACCAGAATGTATATATCTAGTTATAATTATTGAGGATAGTATAAACACAAAATTCTTCGATGAAAAGTTTAGAATATTCTCATTACTCTATTGCTTTTCATTTCATATGCATGAGGAGAAATTGAAACACTCATCTTGGTAGAAGAAACTTGATGTAATGGATGAGGATTATATTTCTCCATTACCCCAATCATGATTCTCTGTCCGGGATAATGTTTTGGAGACTTGGGACGATCATTTGATTTTCCAATGGGAGAACCTATAGGTATATTCCTTAGTGACCTCAGAACTTATATGAGGGTTCCTTCTCTGAATTCACACTTCAAAATGAAATTTCATCATGTTTAATGATGGTTAATGGTAAAGGATAAGTAAGAAAAATGAAATGGAAAATATGGTCTCAGTCATAATATAAATGTCCCATTCCTACCCATGGTTAATAATTACCCCTGTGTGTATCCCTATTTCCATCATATGGGATACTCATTTAGAGGATGGGATTTTTTCATCTATTGCATATATAAAGGCTTCCAACTCTATACTATACTCTTGTACATCAGCTAGATTATTATCTGGATGAAAATAAGATGGTTCTTTATTGTCACCCACATCTTGTATCATAAGGCCATGTTGGAGGAATGACGATGCATCCCTAAGTTAACGGGTCAAGCTCTTACAAAATTGAATGGTTGAACACCGCACATAATTCTATCCTGGTATGGTTGGTTTTGGAGAAAATTAAGCACCTTCTGACTCCTGAGCCCCTTCTGACCTCCCTTTTTCTTTAGAAAGATCATTAAATGGGATGGGAATATCTTTCTGATGGTGGTGGCTGGATCAACATGGTGCTTGAGGTAATACGTCTATAGCTCTAGTCATCCTGGTATACCTTCTGCGAAGGTTTTTTTGAATTCTACGATGCTTCTAAAACATCTACATCATCTATGGATTTTTACTTCATACCATGATTTATATGAACACCAGTCATTGTGGAAACCACTCGATATATTCTTTCTGTCAAATCCCCATAAGGGTATGAAGAATCCCACACTTCGGCATATCCAGCTTCAAATTCAATTGATGCATCCGATGGAGGTAATGTAATTGATAATTTGGATGTTGCTAAAGACCTCAAAATCCATAGTTCTCTCACTACCATAAGGTGTTTCTCATGTATAACATACTTGGGAGGGAATGTTTTTGATTTTTGAAGACATCTAAATTGTCGAGAAAACCTATAGGAGATGTTAGCCTCACAAATAATTTCACCATAAATCCTGGTCAACAATACACTACCCCTTAATTCCATCTATAAGACCTCTTCTCAAAATTTTATTCCTTACCGTCATCAATAAATATTCCCTTTGATGGGTTACCAAAAGGAAAGAAGCCTAATTCTTCTGATCCATTCAAAATCATTAGCACTATAACATTTCTCAAGTTCTCATGTAAATACAAGAAATGTTATTTAAAAATGGGGTGAATCAACCATTGGGGACTCTAACTAAATTCAACACTGAGTATGAAGAAGAGTATGATGGAATATATCCTCAAAACACTTGGAATGGTCCTGAAAGTCTAATGTAAGCTTTCACATTGTATAAATACAACATGAAAGAATAAATTATTTTCTAAAACATGAGTTTCTAACCCAATATACTTTCCTTCTACCAATTTATCTACAATAAAAAAATTTATTATCCTTACACCACCTACGAACTCACAGACTAAAAGAAGGTAAATTCTTAGCCACATGGAAAAGGATCCGACTAAGCGTATCTTATCATCAATGTTAGATTTTTCATTATAACTACAGTTCTTATAGTCACCTCTCTCCAATGTAGTTCAATATGTTCCTGAACTACCCCAGTTATCTATAGATAAAAAATAGTAGGACATCAATAGGTGAGGCCTTTCTTTGTTGTTGGTTCAAAAAAGGCTTCCATCCACACTCTGACATGAATATATTTCTTTTATTTGAGAAATTTATTTGTTGTTTTAAATAGTTCATGATACAATGGTGGTGTTCTGGTAACATCACTCCATGTTCTAACTGGAATAATAAACATGTCATACATTCCACCATGATGGAAACTTCAGCTATTTGGTAGATAACCCATAAACTAATACCAAATTCATCGTGCGTAAAATTGAAAGAATTAATTTGCAGACTCCATAGACTCATCAATTCTGGAATGAGATCATTTTTATAAACATAATTTATTTTTATATCTAAAAATAATCATAAATGTAAACATCTGATATCTCTTTCCTAAATTATGCACAATTCCAGTGACCCAAAAACTCCTAAATTCATTTAGGTTTAACAACTCTTTATGAACAAAGATAACAATCCTCCTTCCAATAATTATACTGATCTACTTAAGAAGCATGAAAAGTTGAATCATAGAATTGTGTTCTTGGCTCTACAACGTGATCTTTCATATCAAGAGTACATCCACTATGTTATAGGATGCATCCAACAGGGATTGTTCCCTCATGAGATGGCATAACTCTCACTATAATATTCATGCAATGACAATTAGAGTACTGAAGAAACCAATTCTTTGGAAATTATTAATTAATATATGGAATGTGAGAATCTTGTAAAAGCCTATTTATTTATAGGGAAAGAAGTACCTTCAATAATATTCAAGTTTTTATGTAATTAAACATTTCTATAATCCGGGAAGAGTGCTTTCCCTAATGTCATAATAGTCTGGTCTGACGATTTTCGGCATCTCATTTTAACGATCTACATATCTTTAGTAGAGGATGTCAAGTGATCCACTACCTAAAAAAGAATTACCAAACTACCTCTATTAGGATGGAATTTTGACTTAAGAAAATTCAAATTTGAACTTAATGGAATTTGAAAATATGGAAAAGGAAACACTTCACATAGGTCCTCTGATGAGGTCAGTCGCACAGGTCCTTCGACAAGTGTCCTAACACAAATCCTTCGATGATGTCCTTCTGCATAAATCCATCTATAAAGTTTTTCCACCTTGAGAACATTTCAAGGATCCTACATGAGATTATAATGAAGGAAGGATAGAAAAACAAGTTATGTAACAAGATATGAAAATATATAAGCACGTGTGAAGAAAATCGCAAAGGATCCAACCTATTTATAGACAACAGAAGACCTACACAGTATGCCTGTGAGAATGATATACATGATAGACCAACCTAAAATAACTATGTGAAAAACCTGTGTGGTTTAATAATTACTCCATAGTCTTTTTCCCTGTAAATTTTACCTATGGACTCAAGCCTCTTTCTAATCGAATCAGATCCTGATGGGGGGGGGATTTGGTTGAAACTCTCGAGTAAGACAAAAAGTTTATGAAGGCGGGCTCTAGATATTTCAAAATCTCAAGATGATGGTTGAATAATTAAAATGCAGGACCATGTTTCAAAGGCCTCTGTGGCAGAGTTGTTTGGAAGACCTGTGCGGAAGACTTTAGCAGTAGAACTATGCGGTATACCTCCATGTCGAACCCTCATAGTTGTATACTTTCCAGACACCTATATAGAACACAAATGTAGAGGGACTACATAGTGGACCTCCTCTAACAATTTTCCATCGACCAGACCACCTCCTTTCCAACAAATAGAACCCTGAGAATCCTCATTTAAATAATTAAAATGATAAAAGACTTCATGTTGCTCCCATTTCATATATATTAAACATAGATCCCTCAAATTGTCTCAGGTATCTCTCTAAATACACGAGAGAAGAGAAAATTAGGGGGGATAAGCATGTTTTGAATGTCTTTAACAATTTAATGCATTCATTGGCTTGGTTTCCTTATGGTATTTTTTTCAGTCATCACTATAGACTACATGGTACACCTAAACGACACACCTACATGAGGTACCAATGCGGGGTACCTACAAGGGGTACCTATGCTACATGATAGTGCCAAGGAACTATGAATAATATTGTAAACCCTTAGAAAATCCACTCACGGAAGGGTATTTCCTTCATTGGATTCTTTATCTAAAATAGACAATGTTCAGGCCTCCACAAAAACCTCCTTACTTATCAAACTTTTGGGAAAGGAACACTAGCGTGTCTCCTATTTGGCTTTGTATATCTGCATTCAGAGTTTTTTCACATTTGTTTCACAATGGGGTTAGGATTCATGGAGTGTTTGTGGGTTTGTATATCTGCAGTTACATGGACCATTCTTCTAGGAATAGTGTTGGGGAGTACCTAGTTTGGAAGATTACAGTTTGGTTTTTGAAATCCCTTTCTCATCTTTAAAACCCATAACCTTAGGTATATGGTAGGGAAGGTATGGTTCACACTTTATTTTCCATTCACGCAAATAAGAACTCTCCCTCCTTTACTAAGATCCACTAGGGAAGACATCCTGGTGTAAGACCCTAACTTTTTCAAGTATTATGATGTAGTTTTTCTCATCTCAACTTCCTTCACCTTCACTCCTTCCTTAAATTAATCCATTTTCCAATGTAAATAGAATAGAGGGAAGGCTCCTCACCACACCCTCGTCCCTGGTCACCTCGCCTTGGTCCACTATTGCAACCGTAGGCATGTCCCATTTCTCCAGCATAGAAGAAAAAGTGTGTGTTTCTTTTTTTAATCATTAAAATCATCTTTTTTCCCACACGAAACATTACTCTTGTGGGATTAAATATTCATGATGATTACAACATATTGAAAAACACTGATGGAGAATAAACTATAAGAACTATAATTATCATCATAATTGGGATATTTAGGAAGCCTTATCACTGGCCGAGATCATTGGATATCCTATTTCGGAATCGAAATCTAATTCCCTTAATCTGAGCATCCTTCATAAGAGGGAACCCTGAATTAAGCCCCCAAATCACCAAGGAATCCTTTTCTGAATGTAATACCAAACTCATTTCTATCAAATAACTATACTCTCCTATGATACTCATTAGACTATCTGGGCTTTTATTCCCATTAAAACGGGATACATACAAAGCCTCCTTGAGGTTCAAACCCAACACATCATATCAAACATTTTTTTCTTGGGCGATATTCCCTAAAAGTTATAATCTTACTTGGAAACCCATATTCTTTCCATGTTCCTTGGGATAATTAGGCATAAGTCCCCAAAAAACAATAACTTAGAACCTTTCTCTTGGATGTATTTATCACATGACATTAAACTGTATGGTCAGGTTCTTATCACATGACATTAAAAGGTATGATGTGTCCCATTTATCAGCATTGAACTACATGGGTTATTATTCCTTTCACAAGGATATGTTGGTAGCCCATTTTTGGTTCAATTAAAATATAGAAACAATCCTTCATCTCTCTTGACAACAACAAATTCTAGGGATCCCCACTGATTGGATTAAAAACCAGTATCATCATATCAATGATTAAATGAATATCTATATAGTATATGAGAGAATTACATTGATGGAGAACCTCAAATGCTTACAGATTCCCCCATTAATAAAGAACATCAAATACATTCAGATGATTCTAAATATCACACATGATAATAAATTATTGGAAATTCCAAGGTAAACCATTGTTATACATGGTTAATTAATAAGGATTCATGAAAATATCTCAAATTTATAAAGAGAGTCATGGAGTACACAATAATTCCCCCCAAAAGGATGTGATGAGTCTGAACTGCCATCCTATTGACTAATGCATGTTATTAAGTAATTTATGTTCAAACTCAATGAATGCTTTCCTTTGGAAAATTTTTCTATTTTGGATAAAGAATAGTTAGATGTTTTCATTTCCATGAATACTCTAATGGAAATCGCTTGGAAGCAGTGATTCTTAACCATAACACACGTTCTAAGGAACTATGAAACAATAGAGAAGATACATTATTTTATAATATTTTTCAAAATTTAACTTTGAAATAATATGAAAATAATATTTAAATGATAGGTGGGTTTGTTACTCTCTTTTTAAGGGATTATTGGTGATGTATTATGTGTTATTTCATAGTTTTTGAATTTATATTTAATTTTTTGATATTAATGTGATCTTCAGATGAAAAAAAATTATTTTATATTGTAATTACTCATTTAATTTATATATTATATGGTTTTTATAGAATTAAATGATGATTGATGAGGAAATTAAATTAAAATTTTCATGTATTATGTTTAAATTTTGTTTCAAAAAGTGGAATAGAGTGGTTTGAAAATATAAAGAACATATTTTATGATATTTTAATGTAGTTATAATTATAAATTTAGTGTATTATAATTTATTTCTTATTATGTTTTTGATGTAATACCTTTAATATTATAATATGAAATTATATTATTTTCTAGTAATATTTATACTATTTTGAGGTTTAATTCAATTTTGGGGAGTGTAATATTCCAAAGAATCATTTTTATATTGTCTTGGATTTTATTTTCATATTAGAATAAGTGTATTTTTGGTCTTTGAGTGGTCTAGTTTGATTATAATGGGTATAAAATGTTTTTGGGAAAAATATGTTTCATTTTATTTTTATGTATGTTCGGAAGTCTAACACCCCTTTGAGGTATTAAAATACATTTTTAAAGATAATAATTTTTGAATTGTAAATTTAATGCCAATGGATTCTTATTTTCAGGTGTTTTTTCTGTTATCAAATGTTTTGAATGGGTATGATATTCTTTATATACTATTTATATGATATGTAATGATTTTTAGTTATTTTATGGATCATACAAATTCAAATCATGATTTATGTGCACAAAGAGTATATAATATGTCTAAATTGTTATTTTATTTATTATTTTCCAGGATTTAAAGGTGAACAATGAAATTCATTTACTTAGTTATTGAAGGTCTTTGAAATATATAATGGATAGTAATTAAATGAGTTATATAATGTGTTAAACTCATTTACACTTGTTTATGATTACAAGGATAATTCTCTAGAATGTTTGTTGTAGTATTTAAAAAAAATTTGAATGGTTTGGAGTTGAAATTATTAAAAAATGGTTCTTCTTGGTACTTTTGAACATTTTTAAGATTTTTTTCAAGTGTGCAAAATATGTGGCTTTTTCCCTGGGACCATTTTGGTAGAACAATTCGTGAAACATTATTGGTTTCATGATTCCCACAACAATGTATCACACTATTGTCTGATAAATATTAGGCTATATATAAATGCACAGTTTGGTGAAAGGTCCACATACCATTCCACCAACCAGTCATAGGTTTAAAATTCTATAATTGTTTTTAAAATGAGTTTTAATGCTCGAATTAAACCATTAGTTAAATAAAATTATTTAAATTAAATTGAAAATTTAAATCCAATTTAAAAAACCTATAATATTTGATCATGTTGATAGTTTTATCACTATAGGATTTGAAATAATTTTTAATTGGGTGAAATATTTTTTTAGATGTACAATAATCATCTTACACCCGTTATCATTATTTAAAAAATTTAGAATTTCCAAAATATATATATTATTATTGGAATATTTTGGTTACTAGGTTTGATAGAAAATCAATGTGTTGAAATAAATCCTTTTATATTTTTCATTATTTTTGAAAATTTCTACAGAGAAATAAATATTTTTCATTGATATTTTCTATTTAAAATTTATTTAAATTATTTTTATTTTATAATCTAATTATTGTTGACACAACATAATAATTTATATTGTAAATAAAATATTAATCATTATTATTTGAGGATTTTGTTTGAAAATGTACTATAGATAAAAAATATATTATTTTGAGTTTTGTAATATCATAGATGAAATTGTAATATAACACTGGGATGTTGGGTTATTATTCATCAAATTTTAATAAAAAACATTAATTATGATTGTAGCCATTTGAGAAAAACATTATGATTATGGTATTTTATGTTAGCATAACTTATATTGAGGATGAAAAAACTATTATTCTATGTAATTAATTTTAAAATATACAATTCCCATCCATTTTGTTAAAATATTATTTTCAATAATAATATTAATTGAATCTTTTAGGGGTTTAATTTGCTATCATAACACCCTTGTGATTTGATGATATATATCCTTTTAAAAAATTTAGACTCTCTAATGGATTTTGATACATACAACCTTGAGTCTTAATAAATGTAACATATTATAAAATAAGAAAATTACCATTTAACTTTTGTGTATGAATAAGAATTTCAAAATTATCAAAATAATATGTATTATAAAATCATAAAATCAATACATTGGTTATTAATTGATTAGAAATTAAAGTAAAAATTAATTTTAAAAAGAATTATATTCTACAAAAGTATATTTTTAACAGAAATCTATTTCAATATTTTAAAAAATTAAAAAATATTCTTAATTGATTTTAATTATATATATATATATTACATGTTAACAGAATAATTTTTATCATCAATATAATATTTTTAGGCATGACATATCAATAAAACCACTTTTATTCATAGAAACTATATTTTTTAAAAATGATATTTCGTCACATGTTAGATGTTTATTTTAAAAATAATTATTTCTATCACTACTAGAAAATTAATTTTAAAAATAAAATAATTTTTTAAACCAACATTTAAGAATTATAGTCAATTAATTCTTCCGAATATATTCTTAAAATAGTGTTTTTTCAAAAAATAGTGAAAAGTGTTGGTTTTTTAAAAATTATATTTTTAGAGCTCTCACAATGTAAAATTTCAGGTTAAATTGTTTTTTTAAATAAATAATTGTTAAATTTTATTATTATAAATAATATTTAGTCATTGGTATCAATTATATGTCAAATTTTGATAAAAAATTATTTTTATAGTTAAGAAAATATTTCTATGGAAAATTTTCTCTCATCATGCTTTCGAGATTCTTATAAAATGAATTTCTACCACTCATAGATATTTAATTTTTTAAAATTTATTCTGTATGTATAATAATAATAAAAAATATTATTAAATAAGGTCAAAATTATTATTGGTCAGAATTAATAGTGAAAAACAGTAAACATTTTCACCATGGTAAAAATGTAAGTCAAGTTTACCAAGGTAAAAAATATGTGATAAGGATTCCATTTTTCATTAAAAGATATGGGATGAATTAATTTCATCTCTTTTAACCATAAGATCAGTATTTGTTTCTTACGAGACACTTTTCCATGAATGTGACTTATATAATATTTTATATATTTAAAAATACCAAATATCACCCTGTTTCTTTTAAATAACCCTCATGTGCTCAAAAATTGAAAATCACTTCATGAACGAATGTAATGAAAATTATCTGAATCATTAAATAATCTTCACGGAAGAAATTTATTTCTATTTCTTAGTAATTCTTTAATTTCTATAATGGAATACAAAATGTTGACACATTATTTATGTAATTAATAGAAAAATAGATAAACATTTAAAAAAATATTAAATATAACATAAATTGAGTTATTAATTATGCTACATATTTTATTTGGATAATTAAAATATATATATTTTTTTGTGAAATGTTTATATTATAAATCATGCATTATCTTAATCATTTCAATTTCAAATTTAATGAATAATGTTGAAATAGACATTATGGATATTTTGTAATAAATATTGTTTTACTAAATGAGTTATAAAGTAGTAAAATTCATATATTAATCTATATAAATGTGATAAGGATGATTATAAAAAAATAGTATCCACTTAGGGGTTGCTTTTCATTTTTTAGTAACAATATTGACTCATAAATAGTAAAAACATTAATATCACGATAGTTATAAAAAAGATTTAACATGGGTAAAAAAATAATTGTGATAATATTCACCTATACTTTTCAAATATTTATTATATGAGAGGATTTGGAATTACCCAAATATTAACATTAATTATTTACAATTTAAATCAATTTAAACATAGAAATTAATTTATCTTAATTTTGTACCTTTATAATCCCAAAGAGTACCACACCACAATTTTATAAATGAGAATATCCTCTTATATTTTTATCACACATAAAAAAAATTAGATAATCCACTAAATTATTTATTACCTTTTTTAATTCCCATAACATATATTAGAGGCCGTGGTTTTATTCAAAAACCCTCATAGGATGGATTGAGGTTTAAACATAAAGAGGTTTTCTCAAGAATTGGTATTATTCTTAACTGATTATTTTTATTATTTCTTATTCCACAATCTCCAAATAATATAAATATATGATTAAATAAAACCATAAATAACTCCCAATTATTATATATTGTTATGTTAATGGAATAACCAATTTCTATCTCCTCTCCAATCAAATTCGAAATGAAACTATCAATCACGTCTATGATGGAATCCTGTCATCAAAACAAAAGTAAACTGTTTTCTATAATCTCAAATCACGAAAATTTATGATGATGGATTAAATTTATGCATATTATATGCATGATTTAATTTATCTTTACCTTCTTTTAGGTGCCTCATGACTCATTCATTATTTCCCTTTTTTGTTTGGGTGTATTTCAGGCCTTTCAAGGACTGATAGCTTTTTTTTTGGAAAAAATGTCTTAATGGTTATGGATGTATTCTTATTTTAATTAATTTAATCTGGTTGTAAATATTTAATGGTGTTTAGTGGGGTCCTTGTTTTTGGGTTTTGTGTGTGTTTGGGTTGTTGGGTGTTATAGAAAGAATTTTTTTTATTGGCACTAATTGTAGAAACACATTCTCCCATAAATCCTTGATTTATGATGTAAATTTTCTTCTATCCAGAAAACCTAAATATTGAATATTTTTCAAATGTACTTAGAAAATAATAATTATATTACACTATAAATTCATTTATTTATATTTTAAACACAACGCGATGCCTTTTTAGACGTTTGTAAAACGTCATCAGTTTACAATATAACCCATTTGATTTTGATATAAATGAATAATTCTAAGTGATTTAATGTTTTTTCCAAAAATGATTTAAATAGGAGTTGTTATGGTTCTCCCTCAAAAACCATCAGGTTCCTCCAATGAAAATTGAGAAATTACATCCATTCCAAACATGTCATGTTGGAATTTGATCCTAGGAGAGTTCCCTCGCTATAGATTTCTCTTCCTCTCCACTACCCCACTACACTTGTGTTATAATATGGTTATTTAATGGTGAATTGTAGTTATATCTTGATGCTTCCACTATATGATTTCTTTTTTTTGTTTCTTTTTCCTTCCTTCTTCATTAGTGTTTCCTATTGTGTGTGTTTTAATGTTATATAATTAAAATGTAGATGGAACCATACGGGGTTTCACAAGAAATTTAAATATTAAATTTATTAATTAAATTTAAATGAGTTTTAAAATGATTAAAAAACACATATTTCAGATGATTGATGGAAATTTTAAAAAAATTCATAGAGATTATAGAAAAACCAAATTTGAATTTAATTATAAATGTTAGTTGGATTTGAGATAATTTATGTCTTAATTTTGATGTTGATATTAAGAAAATTATATTTAAATGAAATATGAGATAAAAAATTAATTTTATTAAAACAATTATTTTGATTTGAAATGAAAAAGGAATGTTGAAAACAAAAAGTGGGTAATTTTATTTTTAACTGAACTGAAATGAATGATTTCCCATGATTGAATGATTTATTGATTAAAGCACATGTGTTCTTAGTACATAGGAGTTAATTTAGACAATAACACTAGTATATGATCCCCTAGAGTTATATTGAGACTTATATCATTGATATAAAGACATGAAAACATACCTTTTCTCCTATGGGAAGTTGAGTCCCGAGGGCCAGAGTTGTTGGAAGTGTGCACAAATTGAGCTGAGATCATGGATGAGTAGTGTGAGGATCCAATTAAAAAAACTACCATACTACTAGGATTGGAACATGGTGCTTTTATATAATTTATTTTTTTATTACATTACATTTAATTATATATTTTTATTCCTTTCAATATCTTTATATAAATGTTTTTATAAAATCATTATTTATACCTATTTTGACATTTCTTCCACATTTTATTTATTTATTAATGTTTTGATGAGAATATTGTTGATTCAATAAAGTTTTCCTTATGACTTTTCCATTTCCTTTGGTTTGGAAAATCACAAACACCTTATACTTAAGAAATTATTATTATTACTCAAATAAGGAAAATTTACTTCCTTAAGGAAATTTACCTTAACATATATTTTTCTTACATAGCTTTTTGTTTCCCTTAAAATCAAAAATCGGAATTGCAACCAAATTCTCGGAGTGTTATAATAAAAAATTTGAGCATTCTGTTTTTAGGATCCAAATCTTGGATTTGATCTGTAATATAGTTTTAATCCGAATTCTGGACTCCAAACTCCGTAGTAGATCTAATTCGAACTCTTTAGAAGTTCGACTCCAAAATCTTAAGAAGTTCGACTCCGAACTCTTAAGAAGTTCGACTCCGAACACTTAAGAAGTTTGACTCCGAACTCTTAAGAAGTTTGACTCTGAACTCTTAAGAAGTTTGACTCCGAACTCTTAAGAAGTTAGACTCCGAATTCTTAAGAAGTTTGACTCAGAACTTTTAAGCAGTTCAACTCCGAACTCTACAGATTTAAAATCCGATTTCTAATGAAACCAGACACTGATTTCTTATATAATAGAATCCTAATATTTCTTAAACATAAACTCCGAACTTCACTTTGATTAGACTCCGAACCTTGTACATGCTTACACTCTGAATTATTAATTATACTTTACTTATGTATGCTTCATTCTAAAACGATGTCGTACATTCAGTTATACAAGGTTTGTTATAAAACGATGTTGTCTATTTTGTTATAAACTAACCATTGTCTAAGTGACACATGTACAGGTCCCTCCGATCTTTAAGTAAAATATGACCTTTGGAGAAAAAGCCGACCTTACCTATAAATAGGAGCTCATTTGAAAGAGCTCAGTGCTGAAAAGGCTGACTGATCTTCGACTCATGTGATTACATGCTTGAAGTGATTTCTAGAGAGAGAGGCTCTTATTAACTCTCAAAGCATAATGCGACTTCGAATTTTGGTGATTACATTCGAGGAATTCTGGGGATAGGAAGACAGAGGTTCCGACTACCTTGAAGTTCGAGGGCTTCCTTGCTAAGGAAGACAGAGGTTGCCAACTACCTTGAAGTTGAGGGCTTGCGGGGATAGCAAGACAGAGACTCTGATATTCGTATCGATGGCTTACCCTGGTGTGGGTAAGACAGACTTGCTTGAAAGTATAAATCAAGGGACCTTTATCCAAGGTTGTTGGATACCCTTCTCTTTGGTTTAAAAGACTTATATCTTGTTACTTGTAGTTTAACTACTTGTTTTATTTCCGCTGCATTTTGTATTATAAGGAAAGTATAACTTTCTTATACTTCCTTACTTGTACTCTGATTCATTTAGATTCTATACGCTTTAAGGTAGAATCTCACTTTGTAATCTTTCTTTAAGTTTCATTTTCCAAAACCATATTTCCGGAACCCACTTTCAGAATCTCATTCCAAGTTTTCATTCGGTGTTAGAGGTGTTGTGAATTTTCTTAGTTTAACTTTGTTAAACTTAGCCCTTTCCTTTGCTTAAGGAAAACATAGTTAATCGTAACTAACTTTAATGGTTCCAAATGAATTTTTAAAGTATACAATTCCCCCCCCCCCCTCTTGTATATTGAGCATCTACATCATTATTTCGATCCTACAATTTGTATCAGAGCAGGTTTCTGAAATACTTATACTTACGAATAAGTTTTTCTTGCTCACTTTATCATTCTGAACTTTGACATTCCGAATTTTTCCATTCCTAAATTTCTCAATCTGAACTTTTTACCTTTTGCTACTAACAAGTTTGTGTGTCAAAGGTTGTTCAAGTATTGCAGGAATTAATGTTGGTTCGATCGATAATCTAAATCCAAGAAGACCACCTATATTTGATGGTAATGACTATGAGTACTGGAGAGATTGAATGAAGACTTTTGTTATCAACACTGGAGTGGACAACTTTGTTATGCTTACTGGTGATTATAAAATTCCTAACAAGGAATTTAGAACTTTCACTAACCAGGAAAAGCAAGAATATCAACTTAATTATAAGGTACGCAATACTCTACTTTGTTCAATGACTAGGAATATATAGAGCCAAATTTCTTCTTGTGAAGCAGCTAACTATATCTGGAAGAAGTTAGAGGTTACACACTTTGGAACATCTATGGTGATTGAGACTAGAAGAGCTATGCTTAGAGCTGAATATCATGGCTTCAATTTTCCTTATGGAGAACCAATCTGTAAAGTTCAACAGAGATTCATGACTATAGTCAACAACCTACAGTCTATGGGGGGAAAAGGTTTAGACGATGAATCTCTTGTAGACAAGATAATTGATATTATTCCCAATGAGTGGGAATCCAAGATAACACCTATAGATGAGAACAGGAAGGTCACTCAAATTAGTCTTGATGAGATTTTTGGAACTCTTCTACAACATGAAACTAGAATAAAGAGAGATGCTGACAACATCATAAAGAAGAATGGAAATGGTACTGTTGCTTTTACTACAACTTCAAATTAGATGAAAGCTAAGACTCCTGAGAGAGTAACTAGATCCAAGTCTAAGAAAGTTATTTTCCAATCTGAATCTAGTGAGAGTGAAGTCTCAGAAAATGAATTAGCCAATCTTGCTCAAAGGATGAACAAGATAGCTGGCCAGATAAATTTCCAATCCAAGTATAAGAAAAAGGAAAGGAAAGATAAGAAAGATGGAGAAGTTACTTGTTATGAGTGCAAAAGAGCTGGACATATTAGACCAGATTGCCCTATGCTCAAAAAGAAAGAAAGAAAAGAAAGGCATTCAGACAGGAAAATAAAAAGGTTTTATAAAGCTAAAGCTAAGAATGTTCTGAAAGCTAATGACACCTGGAGTGCCAGTGGTGGTGACTCTTCAGATGAATCTTCTGATTATGAATCATCAGGACAGAATAATCTTGGTCTTATAGCCAGATTACCTATTGATAATCATTGTTTCATGGCTAAGGTACGAAATGCTGAATCATTGACCAATGTTTCTTTAAATTCTAATAATAGTAAGTATTATAACTCTTCTGATGAAGAATCATCTTCTGTTGAGGAAAATACTTTACCTACTTATGAAGAAGTCTCTAGGTTTGCTAAACTTCTTGAAATTGAGAATTCCAAACTCAATAAGAAACTTGATAAGGCAAACTCTAGTAATTCTATTCTTACAAAAGTGATATCAGATCTTTCTAAAGATCTTGATAAGAAAAATACAGATTTTGAAAATATTTCAAAAATTCTTGAGGAAGTAAGTTCTGAAAAGAACAAACTTTCTAAAGAATTAGAAAAAGTAATTTCTAATAAAACTGTTTTAGAGCCTAGATCTAGTTCTAAAACTAATGATTTTGAGGATAAAAACTTGGTTGTAAAACTCAAGTCCGAAATTTTTTCCTTAAAGAAGTGTTTATCAAACTTTACCCATGGTAAAGAAAATTTTGATAAAATGTATTCTCAAATACGACCTTTAAGAAATAAATCTGGATTTGGTTATACCCATGCAAAACCAATTTTCAATAACAACTATTTTGTTCCTCAAAGTGCCCCATTTTGTACCAAGTGTCAATGTGGTGGTCACTGGGCAAAGAATTGTTCCTTAAACAAAACCCAATCTTTAGGATTTCACAAAGCTTACTTCTCTAAGAAGATGTGGGTTACAAAAATTATATTATCTGGAAATCTCGGATCCAAACAAGTTTGGATTCCAAAAGTATAATTTTTTTTTGATTTCAGGAAAATAAAGAGAGTACCAGCAACAATACATGGTACATGGATAGTGGATGTTCCCGGCACATGACTGGTAACAAAAGCTATTTTGAAAAGGTTATCAAAACGAAAGGAGGAAAGGTAACTTTGGGAGATAATGCTAAAGGAGAGATTGTTGGTATTGGTAATATTGTTCTTCTTGGTAAAACCTTGATTTCAAATGTTCTTTTTGTTAAGGGTCTTAAGCACAACCTCATTAGCATAAGCCAGTTATGTGATGAAGGTTACCTTGTGAATTTTAAGAATGATAAGTGCTTAGTTCACAATTCCAAGAAAGAATTTATTCTCTCAGCCAATAGGCAAGAGAATGTTTACACCTTAAATTTAGAAGACCTCATGAGCAAAGATTTACCTTGCCTTAGTGTAATGGAAGGTCATTCCCGGTTATGGAATAGAAGACTAGGTCATTGTAACCTTAGGAACTTATGTAAACTCTCTAAGAAGAAACTAGTTAAGGATCTACCGGAGCTTAGATTTGATTCTTCTAAAGTTTGTGATCCTTGTCAATATAGAAAACAACTTAAATCTAGTTTTAAATCAATCGGTGAAGTCTCAACAACCAATGCATTACAGTTAGTGCACATGTATCTTTTTGGTCCAACACAAACTGGAAGTATTGGAGGCAAATACTATGTGTTTATTCTAGTTGATGATTACACTAGGTGTACTTGGGTCTATTTTCAAGCAAAGAAATATGAAGCTTTTTCCTATTTCAAAAGTTTTAGAGATCAAGTTAAAAATGAGAAAAACCTTCCATTGAAAACTATTCATAGTGATCATGGAGGAGAATTTCAGAATTTTGATTTTGTAACTTTTTGTAGTAAGAAAGGTATTACTCACAATTTTTCATCACCTAGAACTCCTCAACAAAATGGTGTAGTTGAAAGAAGAAATAGAATTCTTCAAGAGATAACTGGAACCATGTTGAGTGAATATTCTATTGCTAGACATTTCTGGGTTGAAGCTGTAAGTACTTCTTGTTATACTATAAATCGAGTTTTGATTAGACCTTTTCTTAATAAAACTCCTTATGAGTTATGGAATGGTAGAAAACCAAGACTTTCCTACTTCAAGGTTTTTGGTCGCAAAGTTTTCATTTTGAATACTAAAGATAACTTACATAAATTCGCACCAAAATACGATGAAGGGATTTTCATAGGTTATTCCACAATCTCTAAGGCTTATAGAGTTTTTAATAAAAATCCTTGCACTGTTGAAGAAACAGTACATGTAAAATTTGATGAGTCAGATCCTTTTGTTTTTAAACCATCTATTCCTACATCCTCGGATGTGTTTTCAAAAACTGATTGTCAACCTTTGATAGAAGAACCTTCTGATAAGGATAATGTTCTAGAAGATACTTCAGAAACATTTACCCCAGAAGACTTTCTACCCTATGTTGATGAACAGGTTTTACAAAACCCAAATCAGGTGTTTATTAAGAATCATCCCAGTGATAGTATCATTGGTGATGTAAATAAACCTGTAAGGACTAGAAGTTCCTTATGAAATGAAGTAGAACATCTAGCATTTATTTCCCAATTAGAACCAAAAATCACTAATGAATCTTTAGGTGATGATGATTGGATCAAAACCATGCAAGATGAACTAAATGAATTCGAAAGGAATAATGTCTGGACCTTGGTTGAAATACCTAAGGAAACTTCTGTTATTGGAGTAAAATGGGTTTTCAGGAATAAATGTGATGAAAATGGAATCATAGTATGAAATAAATCCAGACTTGTTGCTAAAGGATATAATCAGCAAGAAGGAATAAACTATGAAGAAACCTATGCTCCAGTAGCTAGACTTGAATCTATCTGTATTCTACTTTCCTTTGCAGCATTCTTTAATTTCAAACTTTTCCAAATGGATGTGAAATGTGATTTTCTTAACAGTTATGTTCAAGAGGAAGTCTTTGTTGAACAACCTCCTGGATTTGAAGATACAAAACATCCTTATCATGTTTTTAGACATACTAAAGCTTTTTATGGCCTTAAATAAGCCCCACGAGCATGGTATGATAGACTCACGGGATTTTTACTTAAAAATAACTATGTTAAGGGAAATGAAGATCAAACCCTTTTTATAAAGAAAGATAAGAAAAATGTTTTGATTGTACAAATTTATGTTGATGACATCATATTTGGTTCAACTCAGCAATCTTTGACCAACTCTTTTGCAAGTCTAATGAAATCTGAGTTTAAAATGAGTTTGAAGGGGGAGTTAAATTTTTTCCTTGGTTTTCAAATTTATCAAAAACCAGAAGGAACCTACATATCTCAACATAAGTATATTAAAGATCTTCTTAAAAAGTATGGTTATGACAATACTAAGAGTATAAGTACTCCCATTGGTACCTCAAATTCCCTAGATCATGATGAAGCTGGGAAACCAGTAGATCAAACATCTTTTAGAGGTATGATAGGAAGTTTACTTTACTTAATAGCTAGTCGACAAGACATAATGTTTTCAGTATGCTTATGTGAAAGATATCAATCCAATCCTAAGGAATCTCACTTAAAGGCAGTAAAAAGAATTTTTCGCTACCTTAAGGAAACCATGGATCTAGTATTATTTTATACTTCTGGAAATGATTTTTTTCTAAAAATCTTTTCTGATGCTGACTTTAGAGGATGTAGAATGGATAGAAAAAGTACATCTGGAACTTTTCATTTCTTAGGAGATTCACTAGTCTCTTGGTCCTGCAAGAAGCAACATTCTGTAGCACTCTCCACTGCTGAAGCTGAATATGTAGCAGCTGGAAGTTTTTGTGCTCAAGTATTGTGGATGCAACACACACTCACAGACTATGGATTGAGTTTTACTAAAACTCAAATTTTGTGTGATAACACAAGTTCCATTGCTTTAAGTAAGAATCCTTCACATCACTCCCATGCAAAACACATAGATATTAGGCATCACTTTCTTAGGGATCACACACTCAAAGGAGATATCATTCTTCAATTTATTGGAACACAAGATCAACTTGCTGATATTTTCACAAAATCCTTATCTTCTGATAGATTTCAATACATTAAACAGAAGTTAGGGATGATAACCATAAGGTAATCTTTCTTAATTAACATTCTGTTGAAAAAGTATCCTTACAGTAATAAACTCCTTTTTATAGGGGGAGTACATTTGTTTGTTAGAATAACAATTTGTTTTGGATTGTTTTCAAAATTTTCGGAACTATGATTTCCGGAATGGAAATTTCCGGAATTGAAATTTTCCGGATTGATTTTTTTTTCAAAAACTTCCGGACTGGAATTCTCGTAATGAAAATTATCAGAATGAAGATTTTCGGACTGGGCTTTTCGTAACGTTTTTTTAGACTTTTCATAATATTTTTTTTTGAATATTACCAATTTAAAATAATATTTCCTATCAATCCGTAAGTTATGATTTCCCTATCTAGTTTTATAATAAAATTTTGTTTACTGGTATCTTCATTGACTAGTTCGGATTCTAGTTTTTCAGAATTGTTTTAAAAAAACCTCAAAAGATCGGAGTCATTTTTTTCCCCCAGGGTTATTCTCAACTGTCAGATCAGATCAAAGTATTTTCAACCATTGGATGATCATTGGAAGACCAACAGTCATTCTCTTTGCCTATAAAAAGGGGGTCCCAAGACTCGTCCCACATCGATTTTCAAGCTTTTGCGTCTCGAAGCCCTGCTGATCCTCTTAAGGCCGGTTCCGAACCTTGTAAAGCTGATCTGAATCCTATAGTTTACTTCACTCCGAATATCTATTGAAGAAACTTCACAAGATATGTCAACTACGAAACCGATTTCAAAGTGGTTAGTTTACAGAGAAAGGTTAGTTCATCCGGATTTTTATAACCTTGATTCTATCATTTCGAAAAAATATTAGACTAAATGGATGGGAAGATGTCTGCGTAGCCAAGTCAGAAAAACAGGATCCGGTTTACACTGATTTGTTGATAGAATTTTATGAGTCTGTTTCCTTCCTAGTAGAAGATGGCAGAGAAAAATTTTCTTTTAAGTCTTATGGAAAGACTTATAAACTCTCTTACACTAAGGCATCAAGCCTGGTGGGTATAGCATATGAAGGAGAAGCTGAATTTTGCTCTCACAAACTTCCGGATGTGCAAGGAAGTTTCGTTAAGGAAAAAGCACTACAGTGTCTTGGGCTCAAGGATGATTCAACTACAAAGATTGCTCGACTCGCTCCAAATAACAGAATACTGCAACTATGGGTGCAAGGTTTTCTAGTTCCGAGAAGAGGAGATAAAGACAATCTGAAGAAAAGTGATATCTATGTCTTAGATTTTTTGGTAAATCTAAGAAATATAAATCTGATAAGGCATGTCTTGGTTACGATCGGGAATATCAAAGAAGGAAATCTGAGAGCTCAGATTATTATGTATACAGCCTTATTATCAAAGTTGATTGTTCGGTGCTTAGAATCTTTCAAAGATTCCTGCAATTAAAGATCCGGAATTGCAAGCTCATGCTTGTCAGTGATGATATGCTTAAGAGAATGAAGATGGGATTTTCTAGTGAATCCGGAGAATTTAACCCCCTATCTGTGGAAGAATTTGAAGTAGCTGAAAAAGAAACACAATCTCTGGAACCTTTAAAAAAGAAAAGGAAGAAGCGAAAGTCTAAGGAAGTAGTTTCTGATGAATATGTTCCTCAGCCGAAGGAAACTGAATCTACACCACCCAAACCGAAGAAGTAGAAAATCTATACAGATGAAGTAGCAGCAAACTGGAGGAAATATAAGGAAATGAGGAAGGAAGGGGATCCTCAATTCGGACTCGACCCTGCTGAGGCTAAGGCTTTAAAAGAAAAGGCTGCTGAGTAGCTGGAAAGACAAATGAAGGAAAATAAGTTGAGAAAGAAGATGTCTGAATCTGAAATAGTTCAATCGTTGCTAAAAGGTACAGAGTTGGCTTCTGAAAGGTTTCCAGTTCCGGAAACTTTCGGAGTCAAACCATCTTTACCAGAAACATCAGAAAAAGCTTTTGTCACTTCGGAAAAGAACAAGGGTAAAGAACCTATAGTTGAAGCTGAGAAACAAGGTGCTGAAGCAGTTGAGGAAGAAGTAGAACAAGTAGAGGAAGAAGAAGAAGAGGAGGAGAGTGAAGATCTAGATACCTTGATAAAACAATTTCAGGATTATAAGGATGAATCCGGAAAAATAGTATCTCTAGGGAAGGGAGATGAGGAATCCGGAAAGAAACACCAACAGGAAGAAGAAGAAAATGAGTTGTTTGATGAAGAAGAATCCTATCAAAGGAACTATCTTGAAGAAGGACAAGAAAGACAGCAACCAGAAGAAGATCAGATTGTTCAAGTTTCTGAATCTGAGGAAGTCTCTCCAAATGTGCAATCCATTCCGAAATCCGATAAAGGCATGCAAGCTTTAATGGAGACACCTATTAATGATATCATTAGAAAGAAAGAGGTTGGTGGTACCTCTAGAAGGAAGCTGATGCCAGTTGAAGAAGAGGAATCTCAAAAAGAAGTCTCGGAATCGGAATCATCATCCCACGGACATGATTTTGTGGTTCAATCTCTGAGAAATCTGGTGGACACAATACCGATTCTTCCAACTATTGATTCTAGAAGCCAGTTGTTGCAACAATCTATGAATCAAAAATCGGATTCATTATTCATGGTAATGGATAAGATTGTGAAGTTGGAAGTTGAACAGAAAAGTTTTCTAATCGATTACGATGTACATAGGAAATCTTGTAGTAAAGTAACCATGTGGTCTAAGAGAGTAGACAAAGATTTAGTACATTTTGAAAATTTTCAGGCTGATGTTCAAAGTGCTTTTGGAATGGAGGACAAAAAGGTTACTGAAATTTCTGAGAAGTTGACCCAGGAAAAAAATGTCCGGAATCAACAGGTCAGGGATCTAAATGGAAAGCTTAACTCAGTATCTCGGAATTGAAAATTTGAAACAGATTTCCGGATTGAGTTTCAACAGAGGATGGAGAAACAGGGTGAGTTGTTGAATTTGCAAAAAGAATCATTGGAGGCTCAATAACAGCTGTTAAAAGCTCAAGAAGAAAAGGTAAAAGTCTTGGAGAAGCAACGAGAGGAATACCAAAGAGACCTAAAGAAACTCAAAGCTTTTTTGAAGAAGCTTATTCCAAAGGAAAAGGAAGACAAATGAACCCACTCTGATCTTTTGTTGTAGTTGTATTTCCTTGTATTGTTTTCCCACAACTCTAATGAAAGATTATCTGTTTGGTTTGTCTCTAGTTGTATTCTAATGTTTCAGGTAGCATAATTTGTTTTCCATTCCCTTCAATTCTTTTTGAAAATCACAAAGGGGGAGAAGGAAAAAGAACTGTTCCTGAGGAGGAGAAAAGAAAAATTTATGAGAGAAATATCCTTAAGGAAAGGGGGAGTTTCCCATTACATTTTGTTTCATTCTTACAATTATGAAAACTATACTCCGGAAACCAAGAATACAATCCTTAGTGTTTCAATGCCTAAGGGGGAGTTAGTTGTATTCACTTCTATCCATGAACGAAGGGAGATAAGTTTTAAATAGTCTAATGAATTATTTTTTTTTCTTTTATACCTTTTTCAAAAGGATGTTTGTGCTTTCCAAAAAGGGGGAGATTGTTGAGTCAATAAGGTTTTCCTTATGACTTTTCCATTTCCTCTGGTTTTGAAAATCACAAACACCTTATACTTAAGAAATTATTATTATTACTCAAATAAGGAAAATTTACTTCCTTAAGGAAATTTACCATAACATAGATTTTTCTTACATAGCTTTTTGTTTCCCTTAAAATCAAAAATCGGAATTGCAACCAAATTCTCGGAGTCTTATAATAAAAAATTGGAGCATTCTGTTTTTAGGATCCGAATATTGGATGTGATCTGTAATATAGTTTTAATCAGAATTTTGGACTCCAAACTCCGTAGTAGATCTAATTGGAACTCTTTAGAAGTTAGACTCCGAACTCTTAAGAAGTTTGACTCCGAACTCTTAAGAAGTTAGACTCCGAACTCTTAAGAAGTTTGACTCTGAACTCTTAAGAAGTTCGACTCCGAATTCATAAGAAGTTTGACTCAGAACTTTTAAGAAGTTCAACTCCGAACTCTACAGATTTAGAATCCGATTTCTAATGAAATCAGACTCTAATTTCTTATATAATAGAATCCGAATATTTCTTAAACATAGACCCCGAACTTCACTTTGATTAGACTCCGAACCTTTGACTTGCTTACACTCCGAATTATTAATTAGACTTTACTTATGTATGCTTTATTCTAAAACGATGTCGTACATTCAGTTATACAAAGTTTGTTATAAAACGATGTCATCTATTTTGTTATAAACTAACCGTTGTCTAAGTGACACGTGTACAGGTCCCTCCGATCATTAAGGAAAATATGACGGTTGGAGAAGAAGCCTACCTTACCTATAAATAGGAGCTCATTTGAAAGAGCTCAGGGCTGAAAAGGCTGACTGATCTTCGACTCATGTGATTACATGCTTGAAGTGATTTCTAGAGAGAGAGGCTCTTATTAACTCTCAAAGATTCGTGCGACTCCGAATGTTGGTGATTACATTCGAGGACTTCCGGGGATAGGAAGACAGAGGTGTCGAATACCTTGAAGTTCGAGGGCTTCCTTGCTGATGAAGACAGAGTTTGCCAACTACCTTGAAGTTGAGGGCTTGCAGGGATAGCAAGACAGAGACTCCGATCTTCGTATCGAGGGCTTACCCTGGTGTGGGTAAGACAGACTTGCTTGAAAGTATAAATCAAGGGACCTTTATCCAAGGTTGTTGGATACCCTTCTCTTTGGGTTAAAAGATTTATATCTTGTTACTTGTAGTTTAACTACTTGTTTTATTTCCACTGCATTTTGTATTATAAGGAAAGTATTAATTTCTTATACTTCCTTACTTGTACTCTGATTCATTTAGATTCTATAGGCTTTAAGGTAGAATCTCACTTTGTAATCTTTCTTTAAGTTTCATTTTCTGGAACCATATTTCCGGAACCCACTTTCGGAATCTCATTCCAAGTTTGCATTCGGTGTTAGAGGTGTTGTGAATTTTCTTAGTTTAACATTGTTAAACATAGCCCTTTCCATTGCTTAAGGAAAACATAGTTAATCGTAACTAATTTAAAGGTTCCAAAGGAATTTTTAATGTATACAATTCACCCCCCCCCCCCTCTGGTATATTGAGCATCTACAACATTATTTCGATCCTACAAATATATGAATACTGTTCCATTAACTATTTTATTTAAATTCTAACCATATTTTGTTTAATTTTTATTGAATTATTTATGAAACACTTGGGGAGACCTTACTCGGATATATTTCACACACCATACCATTTCCATTGATGGTTTTTAGATTATATTATTTTAGGTACGATAAAATGTATAACACCACATAGAGGTGGTGGATGTTCTTGATACAAGGGACTTAGAGTGATGGAGGTGACAAATGAAGATGTGATCCACATGTTGTATGGTATTTATGATTTTTTTTTCATGGAAGACATTGTGTCTTTGAATATTTAGTAGTTGGGAACTTTTTAGCTATTTTTTTATAGTACTTCTTCCCTTTTAGGTGTTTAGATATTGATGGGTATCATTTATCTTCTTTATTTTTATGAAAAATCATTTCCCCATCATTATTGGAAGATTCCGGGTGCTATTCTCCAACATGTGGGTATTGATTATTCTCTTCAGGCCTTGTCAGAGACAATTTAGGTACCAAGGTACCAAGAATTATAAGATAGTTTGAGATAAAGTTGTATTAAAAATATGTGTTTTTCATCCTTCCATGGCCTTAGTATGTAGTTGTGTTTTTCCAGTATATAATTAAAAGTATTAATGGGACATAGGTGTTAGTCATGAGTGATATTATAGAAAACACACAACCCAATAGGCCTTAAGTCACCATCAATTTTTAGGAAATGTGTACTGAAAAATACACGGATTTGATTTCTATACTTTTACCCTCATATGATATGTGTTTGTTAAAAAATAGTAGATAATTATTTTTAATGAAATTTTTATTTCTAGGACTCTTATTATTGTTGATGGTATGTGTATCCTTACTGGTTCTTCTAGTGTTGTTTATTAATGTTTGGTGTCATCATTTCTCTTACAAGTTGTTTGTATATACTATTGGAGGAAGGTGTTAATGAACCAAAATAGAAAAAATGATTTTGTTCACTAGAATATTGTTAAAATATTGGTGTGTAATTTCAATGATATGGGATATAAATTTCCTCTCATTCTTATTGAGAATCTACTTGTGGAACCTCTATTGGATGAATCCAGCGATGTTTCTTGACAGTTTATTAGTTATAAAACAACATCATTTGATGGTTTGAATGATCATAATTAGTATTTGTATTTTTTATGAATATTGAATTACATTTTGAGTTATTGAAAATTTTATAAGATATAAATATTATATGTGCTAACATTGGGCTTTAGGGACCAAGAAGAACATGGTAGGACTTGTAAGTTAGTAAAAACATGATTTTTTTTGGATTATAAGGTCATTATAGTTATTTTATATAAAATTTCTATTTAGAGTATATAGTCATGTATAATTACATGGAGTTTCTTTACATCATGTTGGGTGAAATTATAGTGAAACCATATGTGTACATGTTTCCATTGTATTTTTAAATTTCTTCTAAGGCTATATAAAATGAGACAATGAGGGATCAACAGATTGAGACGGATCTCTGACCTGATATAAAATCGCTCTTGTTTTATTACTGATTCTCACATATTATGAGTAAATTTAGTGTAGTGCATTATTTTTTATTCTTGAACTTGAGAAAATGTCATGGTTGAAGGGAGTTCCTTTTCATTTAGGAAGCTTTTCATTAAGATCTTCTAAAATAATTAGAGAGTGTGATGTATATCAAAATTGTTCTTGATATGGGGCATCAAGAATACCTCCAGCAGTTTATAGTGAGGCCCTTTGACATTATTACCATGTGCCATGGTTAGGATTTTTGGATGGGTTTGTTCTAAGCATCCAGTGATCAATAGTAATTTTTATTCCTCAAGACAACTATAGATGTTCTACCATTTGTTTTCTTCTCCACATAGTGAATCATGGTTATCAGTGCCAAAAATTAATATGGTTTAATGATATACTTTATGAAATATGATTATATAACCATAGAAAAATCAAATGATGCTTCTTCAACTAGTTGAAGAGTCTTTAGAAGAAGTTGATGTGGGTCTCACGAATTTGATATATAAAATCTCTATAGTTTCATATTTTTTTGACTTCATTATTTGATATTAGTGTATTTCACACATTTATATCAAATTGAGTTTTGAGTTTTGAGAATTTTCATACAAATATTTTTCCTCAAGGTATGGATATTATTATAGCCCATATATAAAATAGATATAAGGGTAGTTAGTCTTCTTCCTACAATTTATCTTTTTTGAAGACTAAGATTACATAAAACTTTTTGGTTATTGATATGAAACCAGTTGATTTCATTTTTAGTATGAAATGGTTGATTTATCAAAGTGATAAGATTCACTATTATCAATGATGAGTCTCCATTACTATGTATAATGGGGTATACTATGTTTCTCAGGGTTGAGAGAAACCAAGGATGAGTAGATCTTCACTTAATTTTGTTGAGATTTTAGGGTAATATCAGTGTATATTTTTGACATGGAAGTATAATTTTTATGTGATTATATCCCACTATTTTTTATGAATTTTACTAACGTTTTGAATATGATTTACCTATAATTCCTCCAGTATGATAGGTTTAGTTTTCTATAGATTAAGTAATTGGTTCTCAGTCTTTGCGTTATTCTTCTTTCCATATGGATACCAATGAATTTGATGTTTTGAAGACTCATCTGGAATATTATATAGAGAATGGGGTTATATTCTTGATTGTTACACCATGTGTATCTCCTCTTGTCTTTATAAATAAATAATAAAAGAAAAATTACATATCTATTTATTATCAGTATGTTAATAATGTTATTGTGAAGAAAAAATATTTTTTTCTACAAATAGATCAATATTTTGAATAGTTGAAAATGGAGAAGTGGTTTTAAAATACTGGTAATTGATATGGATATAACTAGTTGATAATAATTAAATATTAAATTCAAAAAATATTCTTGATATTATGCGTAATTATTTTGAGTATCTTAGTATGAAATTTGTTACTGAAAATTATGCTTCTTTTTATAGGTTTAATGAATATAATATTCAATGATTACCTTGACTTGTTCATGGTGGTATTTTTAGACAATATCATTATTTACTCTCAAATCTAGGAGGGCCATTTTTTCATTTTATAGTTTTTCTAGAAACCTTGATAAATCATCAACATTAAACGATTATTTTTAAATGTAATTTTTAGATTCTATATGTGGTGTTATTGGGACACATGGTCTTAGATCATTATACTTCAGTTTATCATAAGAGGGTAAAAGAAATTATTATATGGAAGAAACCATGTAATTTATTCATGATTCAGATCTATTTTCATTTGGAATGATATTAATATATATTCATCCAATATTTCTCAAAGATAGACACTCTGATGTCCGATCACACTTAGAATGTAGTTAAGATCATTCAGAATGAGAAATATTAAAGTTATTTTGTTAATATAGGTTGTATTTTTTAATTATCTTATAATGTTGACACTTCTAGAATATATTTAAGTCTATTATGTGTTTAATGATGTATCGTGTTCATGTTTTCCTTGTGTTCTTATTATTTTGTGGCCATATGGTAGCATATGGTTCCATACAACATAGTCTACTAGTGAAGAATTATCCAACCCATGATCTGAAAATCATCATTGTGATATAGGCCCTTAAGAATTTGGGACATAAGTTTTATATAAATGATTTACCATTTATTATAATAAAATAATATTGTGTTTTTCTTTTTTCAATAATAATTTAATCTTTGTAAAAGGATTTGGATATATTACTT
This sequence comes from Viscum album, assembly GCA_963277665.1. Lineage (NCBI taxonomy): Eukaryota > Viridiplantae > Streptophyta > Magnoliopsida > Santalales > Viscaceae > Viscum > Viscum album. The sequence continues at coordinate 33,419,567 of OY728157.1, read as the reverse complement.
ATTCGATTTCAATTTTTAAATTGATTGCAAACTTGGAAAAGGGAAGGTCATTTCAAATTAATAGAGGTGAAAACCACTATACAATGATATGAATGAATCATCCTAAGTGTGGAATATGATGGAATTATTTTACTAGTTTCATATGGAGTCTAGGGGAATTACTCTATGATTTTTCATAGAAAGAGAGTAGTTTAACACATATCTTATTTTGATTATTCTTTATAATTAACTGTGTGATAATAAATTTTATAAAATTAGGGGAACATTCATGTTTGGGAAAACAATGGTGAGTAGTCTTTCTCATCAGATGGAATCCTTTTTTCAGAAATAGAATGTTGTGATCATGCTTATGAGAGAGGCTATGATGGGGTAATTCGATAGTTGCCTTTTGGTTGTGCACCCAGAAACAATGAATATGTTTTATTATAGGTGTAGATTATTATGGAGTCCATGTTAGAGGTGAGATATTTCTGTCTTTTTCTCTTATTAATATAATAACCAAGATGTTAAAGTTTATAACAAGAGACTATTTAGTATGATTTATTCACTTCGAATGTTGATAAGGAAGTGGGAAAACATTTCTATATAATTTTTGTTTGGATTTCCATGTACCCCTTAAGTAAAAAATTGGTATTATTTTTTATCAATATGAAAAAATCATGTATTTATATGTAATACCCCATGTATTTATGAAATATTCCTCTTTAAGTGATTTTATTTCTTCGGTTTTGAGATTTTCATGAAACACAATGTAAAAAAAATGATATACTATTAACATAATAGTTATATTCTATCCATTTTATTGGATTTTATAAATATGTATAACAATATTATAAATTATATTTATCTATAAATACTTAAAAAATAAAATATAAGTTTTAGTAAAGTTATTTAATTCTAAAAATATATATCATCTTTAAAAATTAAATAATTTTATTACATCCCATGAGAAATAAATTTAATATATTTGGACACTTTTATAAAATAATTTTGAAACAATGTACTTTAATTTCAGGTTCAGCATGTCACGTTTATATTAGGATTAAGTTTTGATAACTTTTTGAAAATATTGATTTTTCAAGGTATCGTGAAAAATGGTAATTTTTATTGAAAACTAAATTTTAATTTTAATATTTTTAAAAGGTAATATTATAGATTGGATTATTTTTAAATTTAAATAATTTCAATTTGATTTAAAATTATACAATTCATGATTATTAATTTGATTAAAGGAACGTTTTTTATAGAAAAACATTTTATAATTAAAAATTTAATTTTATTGAAAAACTATTTTTCATTGTGTTTTCCCAGTTTAAATTTAAATAAAAATTATAAAATTATTTGTTAATATGTTTTCAACATTTATTAAATATTTTGAATCTATCAGATAAATTTTAGAGTATAGTATGCTTTTAATTTCTCTCAATATGAAGAGTATCCTTATATTTTTCCACTCTCAAAGGTATACTGAGAAATTATGAGCACAAATGATAAGATAAGGTCGATAAAATTACCACAATAATTTACCCAATTCCTTTTGAAGTGTATATTTTGATCCTAGTCATCCATGGGACTAATTTATAACCCTTTTTATCCACTTGGTTGACATTAATACACTTATAGTTTTTTTAGTGGGAAGACAAAGAAATGATAGTATAAATTTTAATAAATAATTTTTTTAATATACCGATATATTGAATATATGTTCAATCGTGAATATTATTTGAAAACATGACGAAATTATATACATCATGGTAATTTATTATTAATTTTTAATGATGAATTATTTATGTTAAATTCTTTCACAAAAAATGATAATTTAATTAATTTATAAATTGTAAAATCAAGAAAATCATATAAATTTTATTTAAATAAACATTATATGATATATTTTTGGAGATCCAAAAATCCTACATATCATAGTTACATGATTATTATATAATGAAAGAGTTGCGTTTATTATAAAATTGTTTTCTTGATGTTTTTGAAGTCATATTAAAGAATAGTTTCAAATTTTACAATAATGATATTTCATAAATATAATATATTAATAAATTATCTAAAAATCATAAAAATATTATAAAATCACAAATTAGATAACATATGGTTGAAAATTTGATCCCACATTAATTTATATTCCATTTAGAATCATTTGTACTTAGAATATTCTTATTATATTTTGATACTTTGATACTTTTTAAAAACACCCATGTCATCCCTTATAAATACCCCTAACCCCCTTTTCCTCACACCATAAAAATAAAGAATAATTAAAAATATCTGTAGAATATTCCCCCCACTACTATCTACATGTAAACATGATTCTAGTCTCATAAGGAGACCATTTTTTGGCTCTAGAAGTGTTTCTTCAAGGAAGTAATATCTAGGAGGAAACATTCTAAAACAACCTCTTTTAGATTTGTTTCCTCCCACACCTTCTACTCACCTATTTTATCCATAAAATAATAACAAATATGATAGCCTATATATAATTAAATGTTATGATACTAATGGTAAATGTTTAGTCAATAAAGTTTTCTTATATCCTCTCTTTCAATGAAAGGAAAACATTGTCCAAATTATATCTCTTAACCATTTTTATGGATACTGAGTTTTAATTTCCCCTTAACACCTTCATGGATGGTCATAAAACTATTATTATGATTAAACCAGATTTAAATATATATAGTATAAAATATTTCATGGTTTTAATAGGTACATAAATAAAATAGGAAATATAAATGAATTTAATCTATAATAGTTGAAAAAATATCCAAAATAAACCAAGCATTGTTTAGTATAAGTTTTTCAAATAAATCAACCTCAAGTAAGAAAAAATGATATACGAGACACTTTAAAATTCTGGTAGTTTATTATTATCATTTAATTTACCTTATATACTCATATTCCCATTTTCTAATAACTTCTATAATTGTACATAGTTGAACTGACCATGAAACCTTGAAATGATCACTCCCATGATGATGAAATTGAACCTTATAACTCTTTTAAATTATCATAAATGATCTTAATAAAATATAATATTTCAAATAAACGGGTAATTGGTTATTAAATATGAAGTTAATGAATCTAATTTTATGATTAAGACATTAAGTACATGTGCAGAATTCATTCATACATATGGTAATGGATCACTTTTAAACTCAATATTTCCATTGATTTAAGGCTTCTCTCTGTCTTCCTCTATTTATCTATTCATTATTCATATATATGTTTTTATATTATATGAATATGTACCAATAATATTTATTTAAAACATTTAATCTTTTTATTTTTATGGAATTACTTGTTTTAAAAGGTCCTCTTCTTAATTCATCTAAAAAAGAAAACCCAATTAAAGGAGACTTCTATGTTTCTCACTCATTTTCATTTACACTAAATAAACTCTTATAATCCATAATTTTTTTAAAAATACCATAGTTTATCATGAAAAATAATTTTAGTCCACTTCTAGTTATAGGAGATCACATTTTAGAAACCAATGTGATAGGTAATTTGATGATTACCCTAATGAGAGGCCACACCTAATTAGAATAGGTTCTCAAGACATCATGACATGACTAGATAAACAAGATTATGTAATGAATAGTAACATGAATTGTGCCAAAAACCTTTCTACTCCTATTAAGTACCATGGTGTGGTTAAATCCCTTATAAGTAAAATTCCTCTAATCATTAGTGGATCTTCTAGTCCTCTCATTGCAAAAAAATGGTTTAACTCCATTGAAAGTATATTATATGTCCCCCAGTGTCCAAAATAATAGAACATTGTGATGAAATTCCATAATTTTGATGAAGAAGATTATTAGTGGGAGAAACTGATCATGAACATAATGTCTATGGATTAAATTTATTTAACCGATCATAAATTATTCAATAATATATTTATCAAAAAACAAATCCCCAAATTCATTGTGTTAATATTGATAGGGAGTTCCTAATATTGAAAAAATTCCATATGGGACTATCATAGATTATGAGGAAAAAATTATAAGAATTTCACAATAGGAATCCATATTTATCATGAACACTGAATAAATGATGAATCACTTATTTAGTGGATTAAATCAAATTCTATAAAAAACATTAGTGATTAAATAATTTGATAACTATTAATGACATCCCTTTATATCATTAAGGTTGATATAGAGACTGGAGACCCTCCATGATCTTATGGGATCAGATATGTAAATATGAATACATATTTTAATTTGGGAGGTTTTATATGTAAATCCCATAGAGAAATGAAAATCAAACACACGACATGTTAAAAGTGTGTGAACATGCATCCATTGCACTATCTAAACAGAATAAATAGATGCTTCATATTTTAAAAATAGGGCCATTAGGATAATAATTTCAAAAGGGTTTTGAATTATTCAATTAATTAATAGGTATAAAAGAAGTTTCTGTCAACATGTATCATATAATATAGAGTTTGATTGCATGGGACATGGAAATTATGCTAGAAAATGACCTAATCCAAGGGTTTTCAGAGACAATCAATGAAAATAGCCTCCCTAGAATAAAGGAAAGGAGTATTCTATCACAAGTAATGAGGTGTATCTAAATGATGATGTGTTCATTAGTACTCTGTATATTCAATCAAGAATAGTGAATGTGCTATTTGATTATGGTTCTACACATTCTTTCAAATCTTTCATTGTTAGTAGAAATATTTATAAACAACCATAAAATTTAGAAAATGAGTTAACTATGAGAATAACTAATGGGGAAATTATAGTATCTAATGTATATAAATTTTACAAATCAAGTGTACTAAGAATGAAACTATTAGAAAATATCATTATACTTCATATGGAGATGTTTTATGTCATATTGTGCATTGTTTTGATATCTATCCAAAAATAAAATATCAACTGTCCAGGGAGGTAGATCACCTATCACATCCTAAGGCATCCTCCAACATTGTACATGTTTAAGGAGTAAAAAAATATTTCAAAATCATCAAATTATGTGTGTATATTGTTTCCTAATGTGAAATAATATCTTTCTCTAATGATTGGGACAAAGGATAAGATCATGATTGAAGAAATTCCCACTATAAGGGAGTATACTATCATGTTCCAGAAATAATTTCATATTATTCCTTCTAACTAAGAGGCTGGGTTATCAATTGAACATATACATAGACTTATGTGCATATCAAAGGATCCTTGTTAGATTTTCACCATTTAGTTGGAATAATAGAATATGTAGTAATAGGGAATTTGGATAAGGGTTTTATACACCTGATTGCTTCACTACATGGTGCTCTAATTCTTTTCATCAAGAAGAACTACATATGAAATGAATTTTTTATTGATTATCATGGGATTAAAAAAATCTTGATAATGAACATGTTTCCTATTCCATGGATATATGAATTGTTACATCAATTGTTTGGGGAAAAGTATTTATCTATCAAAGTCCACTGTTTTGGATATCACCAATTAATGGTGAATAAGGACGATATTCCCTAGACTTCAATTAAAAATAGTTAGGACACTACAGGTTTATAGCGATTCACTACATACTAAATAAGGATCCAACAATTTTCTTGGACATAATGAATTGTGTCTTTATATATTACCTAGAAAAAATTGCAGCATTTTTTATTGATGAAATTTTGATACACTATATGTTCGAGGATGATAATTTGAGTACTATGATAATGAATTTGTAAATGGATAGACTATATACAATGTACATTAAATGTGATTACTAGGTGGAGTATGTATATTCTATGGGCATGTTATCCTTAATAGTGAAATATCTATGGACCCTTCTATAAAAAAGGCAATTGATGAGTGTCATAAACCATCATATGAATTGGAGATTCATAGTTTCTCTGGTCCAGTTGGGTATTGATGATGAATTTTTATAACTTCTCAGGAGTTTCAAACCCACTTACCATGCTTCCTCAGAAGGGAGTAATGATTTTCTAGACTAGTGTATGTGAAGACAACATCAACGAGTTGAAAAAGTGTAATACCACTACAATATTACTTATTGTTCACACAAGTGGAAAAAATATTTATTATATATAGTGATTTATAAAATAAGTTATTAGGATGTGTACTGATGAAAAATGACAAAGTGATAGTTTATACCTCAAGGCATTTCAATGTTCATGAGAAATACTATCCCATTCATGATCTAGAGTTATCGATTTTAAACATTGCGGTGAAAATCTAGTGGCATCATCAATATGAAGATAAGTGAGAAATATATTGATCACAATAGAATAAAATATATATTCACATAGAAGGAGAATAATATTCTCTCATAAATATGGTTAAATACATTCATTGATAATGACACCTCAGTCCACTACCATCCTAGTAATGTCAATAAAGTAGATGAATTTTTATGTATAGGGAAGCATGAAACATTATCAATGTCGAAAATTGAGAAGGATATAATATTCTTAGACATACAAAAATGTATTCATGGGATTCATACTTGAAGAAGTATAATAATTTCTTTTCACAAATCATTGATGAACCATCCTTTTGTAGTAGATAAAGGATGCTTGAAGAAATGATATGGAAATTCAAAAGATGGTAGAATCTATCATATTTTTTAAATACTTAGGTTTTAAAAATTTATGAAGCAGTAATAATATTAGACATATTATTATTTATAACATAAAATCCTAAGATAAATATGGATATTTTTAATGATAAAAATATATTGACCTTCTCCATTCACCTAGTGTGAAAAAATACGTATCAATATCTCTAAATTAATTATTGAAAATACACTATAAATAAAAATATTTATGATTTTACATCAAATTGTTTTGTAAATTAGTATGTAAATTCTAAAATGAAAAATTCTAAGAGGACGAAGCAACCATTACATATACCTAAATGGAAATGGGAAAACATTAACGTTGGAATTGTCACAAGACTCTGAATACATGTAGATAAAATAACTATAAATGGGTTGCTATGGATAGTTCTATAAATAAACATAACGTTATTAGATTTTGAGAGGACCTATTACTTGATCCAATGAAACAAATATATATCAGAGAAGTGTTAAGGCTATATGGAGTTATAGTTTATGTTATATCCAATCTAGATACATCGTTTAAATCCAATTTCTTGAAAAGTAACCATCATTATCAAACCATTGAGATAAAAAATATTATTAGTTTCCACCCTCAATATGATATCCATTATTAGTATGAAATTCAACAATCTAAAGCAATTTTGATATCATGTATAATGGAAATAAAATGATAAATTAATCAATATCTTCCATTGGTTGAGTTCTCATACCACAATCATTTTTAGTTAAGATACTAAGGCACCCGTATTAAGTCTTTTATGGGAAAATATGTTCAAAACCTTAATATTGAGATGAATTTAGAAAATATAATCTACAAGGACATAAATTGGATGAAAAGGTGAAGACGATTCATCATCACATCAGGGATTTACAATGTCAACAGAATAACAATGTAGACAATTATTGTTACGACTTTGAGTTTGAGGATGGAGATAATGACGTCCTCCACATATCTATATAAAATAAATTAATTCCATTTTTTAATAATGGAATGTGGCATCCAAGGTAAATATTCCCATTTGAGATTTATAATAGTATCAGATTTGTGGCATATCTACTAGAACTTCCCTAATCCATGTATCAAGTATGGGATGTGTTCTATGTATCCCTCCCTAGGAAGTACATATGATATCCCTCACATGTAATAAATTTAATAACAAGACAACATAAAAATGAGCCATCTTAGGAGGAGAATCTGGTGAAGATATTAGGAAATTGAGATAAATATTTTGTAAATAAGATCACTAACTTGGTTGTAGTACTATGGAGAAACAAAAATACGAAGATGAAACAAGGGAATTAGGTGAAGTGATGATGGAGAAGTACCATCAATTTTTTTTCAAACTAGTATGTTTAAAAAAATCATGAGAATGAAATTTAATATTTGGGAAATAATATGAAACCCAAATACTCTTAAGAAATATTTCTCGTTAAATAATTTGATTTCTTTGGCATCTTGTGTTCCACACAACAATAAGTTAAAATGAATTGGAACATATGATTAACAAAAATTTTATAGACAATCTATTTAATTGGTTATTATTAGTAAAAATGACCATAGTAGGAAATATACATATGTGTTAATAGTTATGAAATAAAAACATAATTTTATCAATGTCATTTTTTTCTTCAAAAAAAATGATTTTATGATTTTATGTGTTTACATGAGATAATAAATATAATTATATTTGACCCATTAAGAAAATTTATTCTTAAAAATAAACATTAAAATTTTATTCATATTTTCAAAAATACCATTAGATGTATTTTGGAAAATTTTATAAAAATATAGATTTTTATTGTAATAGTGAAAATACTTATTTTTATTGAAAACTATATTTCGTTCAAATGTTTGAAAAATGTAGACTTATTTAATTATTGATATTATATTTTAATAAGTTTAAATTTAATTATAATAATATAATTATATAATTTTTTTCAGGATATAATACCATAATTTTTATAATAACATATTACTCATAAAATGGATTTTTTAAAAAAATATTTTTAATTATGTGATTTGTTTTTAAGTTATAATTAAATTCCGCAAAATCTATTTTATGAATATTGAAGAACATACTCCATATTTTTATTATATGGTTCAAAATATAGTAAATAGTTCACTTGTAATTTTTTTCATTTTGAATATTAACCTTTTGAATTTCTGTTGTAATAGTTAAGGGTAAATGACGAAATTAAGTGTATAAATAATATGATAAGGATTAAAAAATCACAATAATAATTTTTTATATTCTATTGGTTATGTATATTTTGACCATAATCATCCATTTTTATTATTTATGTCCCTATTGATCCAGTTAGTTTATATGAAGACCATTATTTTATTTTATTTAACGAATTCTCATAGATGTCACACTATTGTTTTTAATAAGTATAACATTTTTAGTATGTGGTTATCTAGAATATATTTTCAACCATGAATAACATTTAGTAATTTTAAATAATTATCTACACCATTGTAATTTTTTATTTTTAATGAATAATTAATGACCCTAAGTGCATACAAAATAAAAATGGTGTAATTAATAAACAAATTTTAAAACAAAATAAATAATATTAAAAATAAAATAATAAATATATTTAAATATATTTAATGTTATCCCATAGTTTCACCAACTACCATGACATTTTAATGATATAATAAAGTAGTTTTTTAGAATTTAACTTGTTTTTTTGTTTTCAATGTCATAGTAATGAATAGTATCAAATGTTGACAATAATGATATTTCATCATTATAATTTTTTCATAAATTATTTAACATTTATAAAAATAAAAAATAAACAAAAACTATATAATATATTCTCTAATGTTTTATACCATATAAATTTATAGTCTGTAGGGATGAAAAATTCAAAAAAAACACTCCTTTTCTCTTTTATAAATATCTACCATCTCCACCCATTCTCTTCAAGACATTATATCAATAAATATATCAAAATGTATACCAAAAAAAACCTCCCCACATTCCCCATATCCATTTTCATATTGTGTCATCATAAGACCAATCCTAAGATCCTTAAGGGATTATTCGAGGACTTGATATTCAAGAGATAACATTCTCAAACAACCTTAATGAATTTTATTTATTCATATACCTTATACTCACAAATTTAATCCATAGAATTCTAATAAATTCACTATTTTTATATACTATAATGATATATAGATAATGAATAATTTTATATCATTCAAATTTTCTCATCCCGTCTTATTGAAAGAAAGGAAACCATTGTCCAAATTATGACAGTTAACAGTATATGTGGATAATGAGTTTTCAATTTCCATTACCACATCCATGGTCTATAATAAAATTATTATTACAGTTTAATCATTATTTAATATGTATTATATAACTTATTTTATTATCTCATACTAATATATAGACATAATATTAAATAATACCAAACTAATTCCCAATTGTTAGGAAAACCTCCAACCAAACTAAACATTTATCATTAACATTTTATCAATTGTATCATCATAATGTCAATAAAAATGACATTTGAGACCATTTATTTATTCATAATTATGTTAATAACATTTCATTTCAATTCTATAGTAGTATTATATCTCAACATGATCTTCCATAATTATATACAAGTTAATTGACCGTAAAACCATGAAACAAAAACTCCTGTAATGATGAAATTAATCCATATAACTTATCAAAATTGATATAAACAAACTAATTTATATTATAATTAAGAAAATAAATTTATAATAGGATTTTAATTATGCAATTTGTGATCTAATTTTATTATACATTACATTAAGTTCATTTTCATTACATATTCTGAAAAATGTTTTGGGATCTCTTCAAACCATAATATTTTCATTTGGGTTACAATTTCTCTACTATAGCCATGATTTATGTCTTAATTAATATTATATAAAACTCATATATTCTTTTTATATGTACAAACAATTTAAATTTATCTCAATTCATCATTATTTTATGGGGAATTATATGTTTTAAAAGTATCCCTTCTCAATTCCTCTTGGAAAGAAAAATTCATTAAAGGTGAATTCTATGATTCATTCCCTCATTAAAGTACACTCCATATACTATTTTAATCGACCAATATTTCCATAAAATTTAAAATAATTATGTATATTTTTTTAGAACATTGTTGGTTTTATGGAAATATATTTTCTTTTTTCTTCTTTATATATACTTTATTCTCTTCCCTAAATCTATTCTTAAGTGGATCACTGATAAAGTTACCTAGAAAATATATTTCTTGTTTTCAATTTATATATAATTCATTTTTAATGATATATTATTATATTTCCTTTATGAATTACCAATAACGATTTAAATCCACTCTTTCATGGATATCGTAGTTATATGCCCTTTGGAAAGGCCTTATGACATGATTATAATATCCATTAATTTCTATGGGAAACTGTTATGTTTATCATTATTATTGATTATTTATGTGGAACATATATGCATGAACATGTTATGATGGGTGCACCCAGATAGTGATTCAATTAATTGTGTAAATATTTAGTCTCATGAGACATTATTTATGGGATTATGTGGAGAAACTAATTCATTGTGGGACTATATCCACCTTGTGACAGAGTCTTTGTAGTTTTAATTTACACATGATTATATCATGTTATATGATGCATCAAATTTCATATGTTTTAATGATCATATGATTTTGCGTTCAATATTTTAAGATTCTATATGTTATTCTTGTACATGTTTATTCATGAGGAATTTTTTTTATATTTTCATACTTTTATTTATAACTAATGTGTTATGCTTCAGTGCCATTTTATTACATTATAAAGTTTTTTAGATCATCCCAAATAATATATTCATTGATATGGATCCCTATTTCACTTATTTCTCTTATATATGACTATATGAGGATATTATATCTAACGTAAATTTGATCACATCATATCAAACATAGTACAATTGTAATATATAGTGTGTTATTTTTATATATGAGGACATGATTTTTGATTGAGTTCACAACTTTGGTGGTAGTTTTGATGACCATTTTCGAATTGTTTAGTTTTCCTAGAATAGCTGTTACCCATACACTAAAATAATGAATTATTTTGAGGTCTTATATGGAATTACATATAGATATATTTTATGTTTATCAATGATTTTAGAATGTTACATAGTTGGATAGATTTTGGTCTAAGAGACAATAATGATGATTCAATTGACTCATCTATGAATTTTGATAACATAGATGAAGTATTTGTTTTATTCTTAATACCATCAATGAAAATTGGGGTTCTTTGTTAGTGAACAATTTTTAATGAGAGTTTCATCCCAGTAGGGTCACTGACTTTGTAGAAAATAGGGAAATCATGTGATGATGTTTTTGGGTCCTCTTTATGATGTTGGGTGAGTGGGGAAACTGGTCAACCATTAGGCACATACTCCATAGTTTAAATTCATCCATAGAATGTTTCGTAAATAATATTTTTTAAGTTATATTCCCGAATAGTCTTATGTACTATGATAGGAATCTATTGATTTTGAGGCTAATTTATATATGACGGAGCATCCTGTTAGGATTGTTAATTATGAATAAAGGTAATTCCTAGGAAGCTAAAACCTTATGAATGTGTTCTTTGGAATCATGTTATTGATTCACATGAGACCTTGGAATTGAGGAACTAATGATAGAGGAGTTTACTCATCTCATTAATGTTGAATATTCATGAAATAATTTCTTTGGATACAAATTGTTTATTTTGGTGATGTTGTAACATTATCTTACCTTCTTTCTGGAACATCCTGACTCTTTCTTTCAATACCTTTCTTTTTGGAGAGTGTTTTTACACAATTACAATTGAGATATTGTTTTAACAAAAATTTCCTAATTTTCATGGATTTACGTTTCTATGAATTAATGGTGTTTTTTTATAAACGTGTGAAGTGTTTTATAAGGATTAATTTTAAGGTCAAGTGCGAGTTTAAGGTTATTGGTTGTTTCTAAAGACTTATATTTTTCCACACTATATATAGAATAATTACATACCACAAATCATAGATTTATTATTTTTCTTTCTATGTCCACAAACCATAAAAAAATGAATTTTGGAATAATTTAATTTATGATGAAAATATGTATTATACACTATAAATACATAAATTGGGATTTTTGAGATGAGGAACACATTTTTTAGTGTATGAAAAACATGATGCACTTATACTATAATATATTGATTTAGGAAATAAATTAATAGTTCCCATTTTTTTTAAAATGGACCATGAATATTTTATTTTGGAATTCTTTAGAAACACCCCCATGAACCATGGGTTTCCTCCCATCCACAATGATTGATTTCCTCCCTTATGGCCATCTCGATGTATATTTTGATCGACATAGAGTTTCCTCACTATATATTTCCATTACAATATACTAACATTCATTTTCATTTTTATAATATAGTTTTTTTATTGAGTTATTGTTTTATCTTAATGTTTATAATCTAGGATTGCTTTATTATACCCTTTTTCATTCATTCATTGTTGGTGTTTCCCATTATGATTTTTCTGATCATTAATTAAAAGGTTGTGAGTTCCATATGATTTCCATAAAAGTCAAATTTTAAATTAATTAATTTAATTTAATCAAGTTTTTAAATATATAAAGACCCATATTTGATATAATTAATGTTTAATTTTGAAAATGGTATAGATATTAGAAAATACCCCCAATTACAATGAAATTGAAATTGTTGGGTGGATTTGAAAAAAATTAGGACTTGATTAAGAAAATTTTTTGAGATAAAATGAATAAATTGCATGAAAATTTGGAAGGGAATGAATTGATGAAAACATTATATTTTGTTATCATATGAGATAGGCATATTTCTAACTAAATGTATAAAATTATATTATTAACTGATATAAAATTACTTAATTTTCAATGATTTATTGATTGATAAAATCCCATGTGGGAATAAGTTGTTAGTGGGTTATGATGTCAAGAAATCTAGCATATAATCCGATAAGAATGTATTAATGAATACAAAAATTCTATTAACATATTGTGGAATGAATTTTTTCACCAAGGGGTCTTGTTTCATGATGTCTTGAGTTGTGGGACATGTTCACAAATTGAGAAAATAACAATGATGAGTAGTATGAGGATCCCATTACTAAAAATAAAAACACAAAATGGATTGAAAATGGTGTTATGATATAAATTATTTGATTATTACATTACATTGATTTATATATCTTTCTTATTAATGAAAAATAATTTATATAAATGATTTATATAGAATTTTCCTTTAAGATTGTTTTAAAAAATATTCCATCTTTTGATTATAAAATAAAATTTATATTGAAAGTATTTTAATTTCATTACAAGTGTTTTAATTTAAATTTAAACAAAATTTGATATCATTATTATGGAATTGATAATAGAACACGTGGTGAGGCCATAATAAACTTTATTGCATGAACCCTACCTTTACCTACTGGATTTTGTAAATTATATTAATCCAAGTACATTTTAGGGGAATTAGACACTTAGAGGTGGTGGATGTTCTTGATATATGGGACCCAACGTGATGCTAGTGACAAGTGGAGATGTGATCTAACTGGTGCATGAAATTTATGATTTTTTATCTTCATATACATTGTCACTTTAATGATTTTCTTTTTTGGTACCATTTTACCAATCTGTTTCTATTAAATTTATCTATTGTAAAAATTTTCAAACCGACTTGTTTCTTTTATCTTATATATTTTTTCTAAAACTTTATACCTCTTGATTCTTGTATTATACCTTGTGCTAGTAACCAACCCATGGGGATCAAGAATTCCCTTTTGGACATGTCAGAGCTAGAAAAATTATTAGAGTTCTAGCATATCTAATATAGTCAATAAAACATGACAACTTTATTATTTTTTAAAATTAATGTATAATATTTTTTTGATAACCTTACATTCTCTGATAGAATATAACATCGCTCATGTGAACATGTTTATTACAACCTCCATGAAGCAATGTGTTTATTTTTTCATTAACTCATCACATGGATTATATATATGTATATTCAATGAAAAATTATAATATTTATCATATAATGATCATTTTAGAAAGATAAATAAACACTTATATTCTTTATGTTCTGATCTTTTAAAAATTGAAATGTTAGTCATTAATATGTACATATTATCATCTCCATGATTATAACATATTTATTTTTCCATAACCATACTTCATTGGTAAATTTAAAATTAAAACTTATTTATAAAAAGTATAATTATATCATGAATTTAATTCAGAATATAATGAATGAAAAACTGCTTTTACCATAGCTAACCTACTGAATTCATTTATGAAATTTGAACAGAATATTATCAAAACATATGACATTAAATAAATTGATCAATTAATTAAATATAAAATCATAATAAATAAATTATAATGATTAATAAACTTGAAATTTATCTTTAAAAAATTAAAAAATAAAAAATTTATATATTATTTAGGATGATAAATATGTATATGATTTGTCAGACTAGAGGTAAGGGATTTCCTCTCAATTTCCCTTCATTATGAAATTTCTAATATTATGGAGTAATTTTTATTATATGATATATATATTTCCCTTTTTCATTTTTTAACATGAATACATAATAAAAAATAGAATATTACGGTTCAACTAAAACTATTTCATCTTTTGGGGTTTGACATGAATGCCTCCAAGTATTAAGGGATTACATAACTCAATATCTGTTCGTTAGGTTATATTACGTCAAAATTTTATTTTATAATGTATGATTTTATGTGTAATGAAATTTGAATATTTTATGTTGTATTTACACTTGTTTTATGTGGGTTTACATTAGACACACACAATCAATTCATTTCATAATTATCAATTCAATAGTCTGATCTTTGTAAGATATTTCTTCCGAGTATCCACTCTATTGAGACATATTTTGTATTGTGCATCTATTTTTTATGAGTTGTATATAATTACTGTTTGATATGTTATATAATTAATGTATTTATATTCTGGGTATCAACTCTAGAATGTTATTATATATCATTCATGTTGTTGTGAATCAAAAGTCACCATAGTCATACGAGTTTATTTCACAATCAAATAATTATTAAGGATTTTTTTATGTTTAAGTATCTTATAGAGGAATTATTTTATCTATATCAAAAAATAAATATATATTCAGTCAAAACATATTTTTTTTAAACTATTCTTTCATTTCATTTTTCATTTTTAAATATTCAAGGGAACTAAATAATTTTGTATAATTAAAATTGACTTTTGTTTTCTATATAGTTGGGAAAAAATTTCTTCCATGAACATATTTCTCATAAAATAATTTAAATAATTAATTTACTATTATAAAATTATTTATAAAATACATTTTAACCCATTATTTTTTATTTAAAAAATATTTTATAAGGAATATTATTTTCTTTTTCGAAATAAGATACTTTTTTACATCATCATGAAACTATGAAAGGAATTAATGTTTTAACATAGTCAATGTTAAAGGTAATTTCCACAATCACAAAAAAATAAATTCCGTAATTATAAATTTACATATTTTTTAGTTCTTTTCATAGGAAACGATTAACCTAAAAATTTGATAATATTTAGATTTGAAAACTGATTTTCTATGTGTAATTCCTATTTTCCTAAAAAATGTTTTCAATGGTATGTATAAGGTTTTTCTATTCATAAATAATAACGAATATATTTCTAAATATTCTCGACATGGGATATGTTATTATGATACCATAATTATTCATTCTTCTTATGGTTTAATGTATGTTTTACAATAGAAATATTAGCATTTCATAACATAGTTTTTCAATACGAATGTTTATGTTTATAATGTATCCAATTATTATTATAACCTTTATTATGATGTATGAAATGAGATTAATAAGAGATATAATAGACCCTATATATCCTATTGATGAATCGGTAGGTCTTATGGGACAAACTAGTTTGTGTATTTTCAATATCCTTGCCTATTTATTTACTATTCCTGGGAACAAGGCCTTGTTTGTAAGTTCATAATTTTTTATTATGTCTGACATAATTTTTAGATTATTTACTGAATTCCATTTAATAATTTTAATAGTTATGATATCAATGGATTAAATACAATTTTATGTGAATATTTTTATGAGGTAATTTGATATTTACTTATTCTATCTATATTATACTTCATAGTCAAGTTATTGAATAAATTTAATTAGATTTTATTTTTTTAGGTTTCCATATGGATTATTCCATATTAACTCATGATATATTATACAATTAGTTACCCTTATTGATAATGTATGATCACCCCTTGTTTTTTCAATTTCTAAGGAAATGGAAAAGTAATTTTTTAATGGGGTTAAGGAGGAAGAATATTTAACATTGCCAAATTAATTTTTTTATTTTATTAAAAGGCCACTTTAAGGGAATTGGGAACCATAGAGCAACATTCACGCAGCCTAATACACGACCTTAGAAAAGAAAATTTTACCATACATATTTCAAAATTCGAAAATTTCAAATAGAAATACCATCACCACCCCTCCCACGAACCAGCCAGCAACGTCACGTTAGAGCCAAAAACCACTCCAGATGAAAATTTCCAAAATTTGAAATAAGAACTCCTTCACCAAAGCCTTAATTTGTACCTCCAACAAATCCAATCCACCGAAATAGAGTCTCCACACATTTCACCACAACGCAAAAAATAACAGGTTCACCCAAAACCAAAGAAGAATCATCCAAAACAGATCATGAAAAACTAAATTCAAGAAGAATGGTAGAGTCAAAAGAACAATTGTAGGAACACATACAAAATATTGATGATGCTTGCTCCCTCTACCCACCTCCACCAATCCACAAACCTCAAATCCTCACCAAAATACCAGAATCACACCACATATCGCAACCAACCAGAAACAATTAAAAAACAAGGAACTAAAAACATCATCTGAAAGACAGCAACCTGAACACGTGATGGATGAAATGTTTCGCCTCAAGCCAGAATCTCTCTCACCACTGCCTTCACGACCGCACTTGAGACCGGAACAGACCTCCCAAACCCTCTTGCATTATAGGCGAAAACGCATCTGTAACCCTGAACGTAGAAGTAGACTCGACCCCTGGGCTTACACCGCACCACTGTGGAAACCCTAAATAATTCAGAGGATAGGGCATGAAGATGGTAGCAATGCTGAAATGTGTTCGACCCACGAAGCCGTGATGTCACCACAAGATGTGGACACACACACTGTGATCACGATGAGCAAAACCGCTAAGAGAGAATCCACTGCTGACCTGGGGTGGAGAAAAGGAAGGCGGTGATCGGGGGGAACCTAGCGAGAAGAGCCCTTTAATAGTGCATCCCCTTAATAAACTATCCCATATTTAACTTTACTATGTCATATTTTATGTTTTCAAATGTAATATAAGATTTATGTATGTATCTATTTTACCACAAGTCCTATAAAACATTTTATTTTTAAGATGTGATTTAATGTATCTTAGGAAAATGAATTAAATTAATGTCTCGATCTTGGATACTAGGTTCAGTGTATTTTTAGTTTGTAAAATAGTTAGTATAGTATAAAAATAGGGAACTAGAATTATAGAAACATATATTATGTAACATAACCCTATGACTTTATTTGAGGAAAATTATTTGTTTTGGATAACATCTTAATGCTTTGGTAAGGTAGATATTATAAAGTTTCATTATTAATATATCCCTATTTTGATATATCAAGTAGAGGTGGTTTTCCCAAAAAACTTTCTTGGGTAATATCCTCAATAAAATTTAATGTTTATCTCGACTATTATCATGGTGCACAGTGAGTGTTCCCTTGCCACACAACTATATTGACACTCTAATGGAATATGATAACGTTGAATTTCATTTTTCTTTATAAACCAATATAATGAATGATGAAATATATCTATGAAAAAACAATGATATTCCATCGTAATTTGAGAAAAAAATAATGTTTCTTTGGATGATAAGTTTAATATTGAACATATGATCAAAGAAATACATACTAGTCGTTATTTTTTATGAGAGATAAGTATACCTTGATTAATGATATCATGGGAGACATTTATGCGTATAAAACCATTAGGTTTAGTAAAATTTTATTGAAAAGTTTAATTTTTTAATATTTCTATTCTATTTTAAAGACATAAGTTCAATGGAATTGATAGTCTTTATGATTTAAATGATCTTTTATGATGATAAAATTATGGGTCATTAAAATTTTGAAACATATGTTTTAACATATAATTAAATAATGGATTGGAATGTGATATGATGATTTCTATTATATTTCTGGATGTTCATAATTTTTTTTAATATTGTAGGAAATATATAAATATAGTCAGTGGTAAAGGTAACCATTAGCGTCAGGTGATAACATGTCATATCCAGATAGATGGTTGGCCTTGAACCCACAACTGAAGGGGGATAAGGGTGAATTTTTTAAAAGTGTACTATGTGATTTACTGTTTATTATAATATTTTTTACATATATTTTGTATTTATAAATGTCAATTTTATTTTGGGAACCATATTAGAGGGTAAAATTATTCTGAATGTTTATTTTTTGAGGTTAATAATGGTATCCCAAGAGATTTTTTATTAGGCTGAGGTATATATAACCCTTATGTATAATGTAATGGATTAGTTGGGATGACTGTTATTACATTTTAGGAGATATAAGCTTAAGGGTATGATATAACCGTTGAGTTTAAAATTGTCTTACATATTTAGGATTTTGAGGTTATTTGGGATATATATTTATTTATGTAATGAATGATTAATGTAAAATCTGTCAAATATTGTTTAATTTTAGAGATTAATATATTATTTATTCAGGTTATTGTTAATTAATGTTGGGTGTTATCATAAATTTTGATTACCATTTTGGTTTTAATATATTCATGAGGGGTATCATGTCTTCCTTTTAGGATTATGAGATACTTCAGATGATGATTTTACTGATTTGGGCATAAAAAATTCATCTTTAATAATCAATATAAAGAGAAAAAATTGATATTGTTTTGAATAATTATTAAAGGGTGAAATTATAATCTTATCTAAATATAATTTATTATATTTATAGTATTGATGGTAACAAGATCCATGTCTCTAGTATTAATATCATTAAAGAAATATGTTATCCTATTACCATCATTTATAAGGAATTGATGGTATTTTCACCCCTCACAACTTTATTGGTCTGTGTTCATTATCAATATCATGAATATGTTCTCTATCACTCTATATTTGTCATGGGATGTTAGAATTCACTTTTATTCCAGTATTTTAACTTCCCACAAATTCTTTCATTATATAAGAAAACAAATAATTCATATATTTGGGATCTATTATGATTTCCAATTTCATATTAGTTGAGATGATTTAGTAACCTTCTATACAATGTGGGTTTTAAAATAAGGTTATAAATATGATGAATGAAATAGAATTATGAGGGATCAATTTTTTATTGAGGGATGAAGGTAACACTAATAATTTATGATTTATTTATTTTTATACAAATTAATATCTTTGATAGCTTGCGATACTCAAATACTCATGTCCAATCAAACCATATTATAGCATAATATTGAATCCAAGACATTAAATTGAAATTCATGAAAATAATTAAATAAATTTTAAAATGTATATGGTTCAAACATATATAAAATAAATTCATTGGTTATAAATTGATTGTAATTGAAAAAAATCATTTGAATGTAAATGAAATGATTTAAAAAAATATTTGTTACACACAATGTATTTTAAAAATAATAAATTATTTTAACCAATATTTCTAAATTACTATAATGAAATATATTTATTATATATTATATTATTTTTTACCATTAAACACATAGGTATGGTAATATCTGAAATAATGCATTATTCCCAAAAACCAGATTAAAAAATAAAATCATCTCCTATTAGGTGATTATTTAAAATTTAAATTATTTTTATAATTATAAATTCTATTTGAAAATTTAATTAAGTCTCTTAATAAACACTTTGATATTAATTTTAATTGAATATGTATAAAAAATAATTATTCTACAAATAGTAGAAATGTTGGATTTCTTAAAATTTATATTAATGTTTATAAAATTCAAAAAGATATATTTTGTTTTAATATAGTTTTAAAATATAAATTAGTTCAATTAAATAAATATTAATATATCATATGTTACCAAATTCAATTTTATATTGAATTTTGAAATAAACAAATTTTACATTTTAAAAAAATTATTTAGAAAACAAATTTTCATCAAACATTATAAGATACATATAAAATGACTTTATGTAACCCATAGATATAAAATTTAGTAAAATGGATTATATATTTTGATTTAGAAAAAGTAATATTATTTAATATAGAAATGTATATTTTTTCATAATGAAAATTAAAAAAAGTAAAAATTTGTCACTATAGAAAAACGGTAAATGGGTTAACTTTTATTAAACATATTTGATAACAAAACCATTATTCATGTTCAATTTTATTATATAAAATTATTTTGTCTATAATTATCAAAGATTTTGTTTTTTCGGGCCACCTGTATACCCTACTATCATATTTTATGATATAATCCTCTAAATTTAATAACTTTGGTAGCTTGTGACACATGCAACCACACGTCTAAATGAAAAGAAATATATTATACTATTGGAAAAGATCCAATAAATTTGATGTTATAAATTAGAATATCTAAATTATGAAAAAATATATAGTATAATCATGTAAAAAAGTACATTTGTTATCGATTAGTTATAAGTAAAAATGGAAATCCATTTTATGTAAAAGAAATATTTCTCTATAATACTATTTTTGTCACGAACCGTCCTCAGGCCCGTGCCGTGACTACCCCAAGCCCGCCTTCCATAGGCCCGGGGCTGGCGACTAGCACCAAGGCGTAAATCCCAATAAAGGGAAGGCATTGCCTTTTTAAAGTAAACAACAAACACCACAGAGTAAGCGGAAGTAAAACACTAAGAAAAAACTGAATCAAGCTGTGCTGAAAGTAAAGGGGGGCCGGAAATACAAGCCCACCTATAAAGTACAACTAAAAGGGGAAAAACAGTAACTGAAAGGAAAAGTCGCCACGTCGATCCGTCCTCTAGATGTCCCACCTGAAGGGTGAGTACAGATAGCCTCCATAGCTCCTCGGTCCAGCCGTCCGCTCCGAGTACACCCCGGCCAGTGGTCTACCTCCAGGTACCGTCCTGCTCCGCAAGCCTCCACCACGATTAGCGTTGTCCGTCGTCTGCAACCAACACAACGTAGTGCGGGCATAGCCCATGAAGGGGTGAGTATAAGCAGTCAGTATGGACCCCAAGACCCCCGAAGGTCTCCAAGAATCCACAAAGGATAACCAAAAAGGAAAGATACAATCACGAAGTAACATCCTACACTGCTTAGGTATATGCCCATACATATATCTAAGTCATCAATTCTCGCTCGGCTCCAACATCCTAGCTCAAGCACATCCCAGTCCACACAGGAAAGCAATACATAAATCCACACAGGATAGCACAACACGATCCACAAAGGAAAGAAAAACCTAATCCACATAGGATAGCACAACACAATCCACAGAGGAAAGAAAAACGTAATCCACATAGGATAGCACAACACAATCCACAGAGGAGAGTAAACGTAAATCCACACAAGATAGAACAACACAATCCACACAGGAAGGTAAAACAGGATTCAGCTCACATAGGATATACTTCTTCATAAGACGATAGAGATGATCAGATGTAGCCACTGATTCATCTAATCCATTGGACCCACAAAGGATCGGTAGGTACTAACCCCCGCAATGACCCACATAGGATCGATCATGAAGTTGAAACCATAGCTATAGGGAAACTCCTTCTCCATCAAGTATAGTGGTTATGCCGCTACAACCAAGCGCTTCCCTCAAACCTTGGACTGCTGTATTACTCCACCTATCGGGTACTGTGGGCCTTCTGCTACAACCAAGCGCTCCTCCGTGCCGCTACAACCAAGCGCTCCTCTGTCGTGGGTCTGCCGCTACAACCAAGCGCTCCCCTGTGCCGCTATAACCCAGCTCTCCCCTGTGCCGCTACAACCAAGCGCACCTCTGTCGTGGGTCTGCCGCTACAACCAAGTGCTCCCCTATGCCGCTACAACCAAGCGCACCTCTGTTGTGGGTCTGCCGCTACAACCAAGAGCTCCCTTGTTCCGCTACAACCAAGCGCACCTCGGTCGTGGGTATGCCGCTACAACCAAGCGCTCCCCCTCATAGCCTCCAGAGGGACTCCTTCTATTGAGTACCGCGGGTCTGCCGCTACAACCAAGCACTCCTCCGCCGTGGGTCTGCTGCTACAACCAAGTGCTCCCCACTGGGCTATCCATAACACACTGAGTCGTTCGATCAGCAGTCGTCAAGTCTCAACCGGATCTAGGGTTTCCGCACACAGCATGCTCGTTCTGGGAGGGTCCACTCCACGAGCTAAGAGGTCGATGCATCAACTGACATGTATTCCGAAGTTGATGTATCCCAATATGTACCGTATTGGTCACTGCCGAAAACATGGAGGATTACCGTACTGTTTTCATCATCATCGTAGTCAAATCCACTGAGGATCACTGTACAGTCGTTTTTATCACATCAATAGTTGCAGCCAGCTCTAGGGTTTCCGCACACAGCAAGCTCGTTCGGGAGGGTCCTCTCCATGAGCCAAGAGGCTGATACATCAACTGCCACATAGTCCAGAGTTGATGTATCCAAAAGTTCTGTATCGCCAACAGGAACTCAACGTCGCAGACGACGCGTCAATCGGACGCACGGTCTGAGAGTTATTAGCTTTTTCGTCCCAGGGGCCCGGTTGGTTTCTAAGGTAAAACCAACCCGAAAATACTCCACCTGCGTCCAATCCTCGGGCGGATTAAGCCAAAAGACCCGTCTTACTAAGACGAATTAAAAAAAGTTGACGGCACATCAATCGGACGTCCGAAGCTCAAGATATGAGCGTTTCCGCTCCGAGGGCCCGGTTGGTTTTGTGTACGAACCAACCCGGCCGAACCCAAAGTATTCTGAAAACTTTAGTGTGATATAACGAAATGACCATCTTGATCCAAGGATCGCATCGCCGCTGACGGCGCGTCGTTCGGAGGCCTGTAGCTCAAGATACGGGAAAAAGACCGAAAACGGTCCGAAGATGGGGGGTCTGGGCCCAGACCGACCCGTCCTGACCCACCCCTGGGTTGGGCCGAACCGGGTCGACACGAACCGGGTCGACCTGACCCAGATCTTCCCGGCTCGGCCCAGCCTAGGCGCGACCCGGCCCGGCGGGTCGGCCCAGCTCGGCTCGGCCGACCGGCCGAGCGAGGGGAAGCCGCGGGGCGCTGCCCCCACGGGATGAAACGCCACGGCCCCGGGTGGGGCCGCCTCGCCAGCGGACACGGCGGCATGGTCGTGTCCCTCCTCTCGGTTCCACGCGGCCGCAGAACCGGCTCGCCGCCGCGGCGGGTTTTGCCGACGGCACGCCGGTGGAAGCTTCCGCGGGCCACCGGACACGCTTTGGTGGTCCGTTTTTCATTCGGTCTTTGCCAGTGGTTCTCCCGGTGCTCTATCTTCACATCCAGGCCCTCGAAACGCCACTGCGGCACCATTTTTCATTGTCCTCCGTTTCGCGCACCAAGAATGAAAAGGTGCGGTGGGTTCGGGCTTGTTCATTAGTCCGCACCGACCGCGTTAGCGGTCTTAAAGATATTCACCCAACAATATTTAAACGACCAGGAATTTAATCACAAAGATTTAAAGAATCAAACCCCTACCTCGTCGCATTAGCGTTCTTCACGGAATTGATCGTCGCGGAAGCAAAGAATCGTCGCGTCGCGGAAGAGCGTCGCTGTCGCGCGGTACATGGCGTCGCGTCGACGAACTCGGAGGATCAAAAACATACAGATTTAATTAATATTA
Organism: Viscum album; assembly: GCA_963277665.1. NCBI lineage: Eukaryota > Viridiplantae > Streptophyta > Magnoliopsida > Santalales > Viscaceae > Viscum > Viscum album. The sequence goes on along the minus strand of OY728157.1, from coordinate 33,394,951 downwards.
ATTAAATCTATGTTGTTGTTATAATCCACAAAGAATGCAAAAAGGAGTGCGACCCCCTACCTTGTCGTTGTCGACCGAAGGTTGTCGCATGGTTGGATCGTCGCGGAAGAAGCGTCGCGAAGGGAGATTCGTCGGCGTCACCGTACACGGCTTTGCGTCGTCGATCTACGTGGGTTCAGCGTCCTTCGTCGCCTTTTGTCGAAGGCCGACGTTCTTCGCGTTCTTCGCATTCTTCGCATTCTTTGCGTTCTTCGCGAAGGAGGTTGAAGGAATTAAGGTTCTGTCAAATCCTCTCAACGAACAACACACAAGAAGAAGAGTATTGGTCTTATTTTATTAACACGCCAACAAACGAAAAAGAGAAGTTAAGTAACGACCCATTAATTCATAGAATTAATTCAATGAATAAACCACCCAATTTAATAGGAGCGTTTAATTGTTTAAGGAAACGCCCCGGTTGACTTTCATTTAATAGGGGTTTTTGCGGGTGCGTTACTTAGCGGAAAAGAAACAGTGGGGCTCATGCGGGCCCCACCTCACAAATATCTTACCAAGGGGGTATGATATTTTTGGATAGCACCATATCTGCATCAACTCAACTTAAGCAGCATTAAGTGGCTTTAAAGTGGCTTTAAGTGAAATAAAAATAAATTTGTTGCACACTTTATTTTATTTCTTAACTTAACCCCAAATATATTAAAAAACCACACCCAAGCAAACGCAACTCTGGAAGAGGTGTTTCTAAGAAAATATCGGCGTTGTGATTCCATCGGTGCCCTCAGATTTCGATTCTGAGCACCGGTTCAAAAGTTAGAAAAACCCGCTCGTTCGTTCACTGAACGTACCCAAGCAAAATTTCGGAAATTGATTCCGGGCACACCGGGCCTCGGAATCAGGTGCCGTATGAAACTGCGTTCTTGTAAAATTCAATGAAAATTAAGAAAAAAAAAATTCCTTGAAATTTACGGGTCTTTACATTACTCCCACCACAGGGCTTTACGTCCCTGTAAATCTTTACCACAAACTTAGGGATACAAAGGCGGTACTGAGAACACATATGAGCCTCCCGTTCCCAAGTGCTCTCCTGGAGGTTCCCGTACTACCACCTGATGCGCACAAGAGGAAAAGATCGTCCACGTAGGACCCACTCTTATCGATCCTCGATCTCCACCAGGACCTCCACAAAGGTCTCCCCATCATCAACGTCCAGCTCCCCATTGTCAATGATGTGTGTCGGATCGTGAACATATATCCTCAACTGAGATACGTGGAAGACGTCGTGCACCCGGTGCAACTGAGGTGGTAGAGCCAGAAGAGAAGCCACCTCTCCAATCCTGCTGAGGACCGGGAATGGTCCGATGAAGCGTGGAGACAACTTACCGCCTCGGCCAAATCTCAGTAATCCACATCGAGGTGAGACACGCCAGAAGACGTGGTTGCCATCCTCGAACTCTAGTGGCCTCCGCCTTCTGTCAGTACAAGACTTTTGCTGGCTCTGAGCTGTCCTCATCCGCTCATGGATGACATGGACCCTTCTGGTCCTACGAGAGCTGCTGAGATTTCTTATTTTCCGATAAGAGAAATCTAGTCTCATCCCCTGGATGAACCATGTTCTTCGCCTAATACAGTCAATCCCGGCATGGATGATACTAATCCATACCAAGGACGACGTCGTAAGGCCTCGATGCTACTACCAAGAGATCCAACCGTTACTCTCGCCTCCAAGGGTTGAGTCACACTATCGGCATCAGTGTGTGGTAATTGGGTCCCCTCCAGTAGATATCTCACAAGTGAGGGTCAAGTCAACAATCTAAACTGGAACCTTTTAGTAACAACACAAAAGAGGACAGGAATGAAAACATCACAAGGTATGCGTATTTTATTATTGCAGATAATAATACAAAGACACTACACAACAACAACAAGGAACTAGAAGTAAAAAATACGTATCCACTAGTTCCGCTCCTGTCCATCTACTCCAGGAGCTCCATGATCATAGGCCTCAGCTGCCTGAAGCTGAGCTCTCCCATGTCCTCCTGTCCCCTGCGGTCGGGGGTGGACCTCCTGGTGGTGGTGGTGGCAACACCCCGAAGCGTCGTCCACCTCCAGCTGCACTGCCAGCTCCCCTGCTATGACCGCCTACTCCTTGCGGGCCACCCTGATCGAACCTATGCATCTGCTTGGGGGGTCCTTTATTCATCTTCTGGTCATCCGTATGGCGGGTCGGACAGTCACGAGCCATGTGACCAACCCCACCGCAGGAGTAACACTGTCCGCTCATGGTAAGTCGTTGTCCACCCTGGGTGCCTCGCACAATCGACCCTGTGTCACGCGGTCGACCACCGGTAGGTCTAGTCCTCTTGGACCCCTGTGTCATCTGTCTATTGCCCGCTGCAGAAGACTTTGCCGCATGCCGTCTAGAGGTGGGTCCTGCTGCTGGAGACTGCTCAGCAAGGAAACTTTCCACTAATAGGGCTTTCTCCAACACTCTTGTCTGTGTCGGAATGATGTGAGAAACAATTGAAGCTCTGATCTCCCGCCTGAGCCCCTGCTCGAAGGTTCGGGCCCTGAAGAATGGGTCCCGCACCGTGTCCATGGAATAGCGTGAGAGATTGGTAAACCTCGTCGCGTACTGGGCTACTGTCATGCTGCCCTGCCGCAGCTGTAGTAGCTCCTGGATGCGCACCGCTCAGAGGGTGGCTGGGATGAACTTTGAGCGAAAAAGGCTCTCAAAGTCCATAGAAAGGAGTGATGCCTAGTCGTGCACCTAGAGCTTCAAGCTCTACCATCTGCCTGCTGTCGCATGCAGGAGGCTCGCTGCAAGGACCACCATAAGGTCTTCCGGTGTCCTCACTAACCGTAAAACTCATAAAACCGCCTCCAGCCAGTCCTCGGCTGCCTGGGGGTCTGTCTCCCCGCGGAACCTGGGCAGTCGCTGGCGCTGGAACTCATGCAGTGCACTAAGGCGACGTGCATCGTCATCGGCTAGTGTTGGAAGCATCGGTGGCTCGGCGGGTAGAGGTACCGCCAATGCCTCTACTGTCAAAGGGCCCTGTACCGAGGCCTCATCACTCGGTGGGCTGTCGTCATGTACAACCCTCAGAACCCTAGCTGGCTGCCGTCGTGGGGCCATCCTGAAAAGAAACAGGTGCGCCACGGTCAGAACAGTATACCTGGTGAGCTAACATAAAGTAATCACAAAGAAAACATGAAACACACATGCAATCAATGTTTTCGTTGATTAATTCGGAAATCAGAATTCAGGGCCCTGGTGTACGGATACGTCGGCTGCCGCACCAACACTGGACTCCTTGGACTGATAACCACACCCAATACGCTAAACACTATTTCTTCACATAGAAAAGATCATATTCCGTAGTAGAACCGAACTCCTCTGATACCAATTTGTCACGACCCGTCCTCAGGCCTGTGCCGTGACTACCCCAAGCTCGCCTTCCAATGGCCAGGGGCTGGCGACTAGCACCAAGGCGTAAATCCCGGTAAAGGGATGTAAAGACCCGTAAAATTCAAGGGAAATTTTTTCTTAATTTTCTTTAGAATTTTACAAGAGCGCGGTTTCAGACGGCACCTGATTCCGAGGCCTGGAGTGCCCGGAATTAATTTCCGAAGTTTGGCTCGGGTACGTTCAGTGAACGAACGAGCGGGAATTCCAAACTTTTGATCCGGTGCTCGGAATTGAAATCCGAGGGCACCGATGAACTCGCAACGCCGATATTCGCTTAAAGAGACCTTTTCGGGAGTTGCGTTTGTTGCGGGTTGTAAGTTAAGTTTTGGGGATTTCAGTTGAGTTAAATAAAATTTGTGTAAGACAAATTTTATTTTTAGTTTGTTAAAATCCTACCAAAGGGGGTTGGAAGTGGGACCCACACCCACTTAACCTCCCTTGGGAGGATTAAGTGTGGTGGGGCCCACACGAACCCCTAGACTTTTCAAGTTCCCTTAACCCCCTCTTAATTGACTTAAGTTACTTAATTAATTTTGGGGGTTAAACTCTTTTGAATTTCAAACTTTTGAAATTCTTTTATGTTTTGTAATAATAAAATAAGATGTTATCTTATTTTATTATGGGTTGTTTGTTTGTCCCCTTGAGAGCTTTTTGAGAGCTTCCTCTTCATCTTCAAGCTCTGACGAAGAACGAAGAACGCTCAAACTCCGACGAAGAACGACGCCTCTTTTCTTCGTCCTCGGTGTCAACAAGAGGGAACGCCGCTTCCTCTTCGGACCTTCTTCGTCGGCATACGAAGATTCGACAACGACTCTTCCTCCACGACACCGATATTTCACGACTTTGTCAACGTGCGACTATCGAGGTAGAGGTTCTTGAGTTCGTTGTTTTCTTTATTATTGACTTTCCTCAAGACTTGACGAGGAACGCTCTTTTTCCGACGAAGAACGCCGCACCTCCTTTCTTCGTTCACCGTGTCAACGAAGGGGACGCCACCTCTTCTTCGGACAACCTTCGTCGGCGTGCAAGTTTCGTCAACGACGTGTCTCTTCGAACGCATCCCTTCGTCATCAGATTTGACGAACGACGACCGCGACGCCCAACCTCCGCGACGCCGTCTTCCGCGGAACGTAGACGAATCTTCGAATCTTAAACCCGAGGTAGGGGTTGTTGATTTAATATTTAATTATTTCATTCTTGCTCGTGGTTCGTATAACTAACGTGAGGATGTTGATTATTTTAAGATGCGTTATTGCTTAACGTGAGGGGGCCGGACCGCATGAACACGGCAGAACCCCCTCCATCGTTCTTGTTTAATTATTTTGCGGAGGAAAGCAAGTGGCGTGGTGCCGTCGCACCACGCGGATGAACGTGCAAATATCTTGCGCGATGCCGTCGTGCGCACCATGGAAGAAACAACAAGAACGCGACGCCGTCGCGCCGCGTTGAATGAATATCAAAGCACGGCAAAGGGGCGCGGTGCCGTCGCACCGCGCCAGATGACGAACGTCGCGGCCGGTTCCGGGCCGCGGCGGGACGAGGAGACCGCGGCCGGTTCCGGGCCGCGGCGGAAGAGAAGACCGGCGGCCGGGCCGCCGGCGTCGGAAGCTGAGGAGGGGACCAGAATTTCCGGTCCCGTTGGAGAAAACCGGCCGGCCAACTGGCCGGCCGGATGTCATTAAACCGGGGGAAATAATTCCCCCGGCCAGCACATAAAACCCCCCTCTTTAAGAGGGGGGCGGTTCCATGAAAGGGGGGGCAGCAGCCCCCCGGTTTGACTCTCCAAAACCGGCCCCCACGTGGGGGCCGTTTTGTTACTTAGGCGCGGCACAAAGGCCGCGCCACCTTGGAGAAGCGGGGGCTTAGCCCCCCGCGTACCAGCCTCGTGCGGCGCCCGGCGCCGGCCGCCGCGGCCCGCCGCCGCGCCGCCGCGCCGCCGCGCCGCCGCCCGCCGCCATCGCCCGCCGCCGCCGGCCGCCGCCGCGCCGCCCCGAGGGGGGGGGGGGGGGGATCGGGCCGGGTCGGCCCGGACCCGGACCCCCCCGTTTCGAACCAGATTTGGTTTTTGGCCCATAACTTCAGCCTCGGACCTCCGAATGACGAACCGTCTGCGGCAACGCGATCCTTGGATCGAGACGGTCGTTTCGGTATATCGCACTCAAGGTTTCGGATTACTTTGAGTTCGGCCGGGTTGGTTCGTTCACGAAACCAACCGGGCCTTCGGAGCGGAAACGCTCATATCTTGAGCCACGAACGTCCGATTGACGCGCCGTCAGTCGCGTTGCGTTCCTCTTAATGAGACGGATCTTTTGGCATACTCCGTCCGAGGTTTGGACGCAGGTGGAGTACGGTCGGGTTGGTTTTGCCTTAAAAACCAACCGGGCCCCGGAGACGAAAAAGCCAATAACTCACAGACCGGGCGTCTGATTGACGCGCCGTCTGTTTCGTTGACTTCCTCTTGATGAGACGGAACTTTTGACATACTCCGCCCGAGTTTTGGATGCAGTCGGAGTATGGCCGGGTTGGATTGTACCCGAAATCCAACCGGGCCCCTGGAACGGGAAAGCTGATATCTTTCAGACAGGACGTCCGTTTGACGAACCGTCAGCGGCGTTGGTGTTTACGTTTAGTAACGGTCCCTATGAGTATACCCTATGGGAGTTCGGGGTACAGTTGAGATACGGCCGGGATTGGTTCGCACTCGAAACCAACTGGGCCCCTGGGACGAAAAGGCTAATAACTCACAGACCGGGCGTCCGATCGACGCGCCGTCTGTTGCGTTGAGACCCCTGTGACGAGACAGACTTTTGAGATACTTCTTTGCGGGACTTTGTGATACTTGGAGTATCGACCAGTAGCTCGTGGAGCGGACCCTCCCGAAGACGAGCGTGCAGAGTACGGAGACCGTGTAGCCGGCTGAGACCTGACGACTGCTTGACCGACTCGACTTGGAGTGAGTCGACTAGCCCAGTGGACGGAGCGCCCGGTATTTGGCGGCAGACCCACGGCGGACGGAGCGCCTGGTAGTTGGCAGCAGACCCGCGGTACTCGACAGGAGGAGTACCTCAGTAGGCTATCTGGGTAGCGCCCGGTATTTGGCAGTAGACCCTCAGCGGACGGAGCGCCTGGTAGTTGGCAGCAGACCCGCAGTACTCGACAGGAGGAGTACTTCAGCAGTCTTAGGTTAGTGAGGGGCGGCCTCGGAGTCGTGACAGGACAACTGTACACTCTAGAGACGGAGCTCTTCAGCAGTTACGGTTTCGATAATAAAAATCCTGGTTTGAGCTGAGACTTTTGACCTTGTGTTTACTTCATGATTGAGATGGGTCACTTGCTAACTTTGGTATATGTATGGGCATATACCCGGGTAGTGGTTATCCGTCGTTTTCACAATCCTTGTGTTTCCTCATGATTGAGATGGGTTACTTGATAACTTAGGTATATGTATGGGCATATACCTAAGTAGGGTTTATCTGTTGAGATCTTCTTGTGTTTATCCTTGTTGGTTTTAGTGAGACCTTGAGGGTCTCGGGGTCCCTACTGAGTATCGTTATACTCACCCCTGCACGGGCTATGCCCGCACCTCGTTGTGTTGGTTGCAGACGACGGACAGTGCTGACAGAAGCCGAAGGTTCGAGGACTGGACGGTACCTGGAGGTGGACTATACGACGAGGCGGTACCCGGAGGTGGACCACTGGGCGGGACATACTCGGAGCGGATGGCGGGACCCGAGGAGCAGAGGAGCTATCTGTACCCACCCTTCAGGTGGGATTTCCAGTGGACATCTCAGCGTAGCAGCTTTACTTTTCAGTCGCTGTTTTCCCTTTTTGAGTTGTACTTTACAGTTGGGCTTGTATTTCCGGCCCCTTTTTACTTTTCAGCTCTTCTTTTTGTACTTAGTGTTTTACTTCCGCTTGCTTACTCTGTGGTGTTTGTTTACCTTACAAGGGCAATGCCTTCCCTTTTTCTAGGATTTACGCCTTGGTGCTAGTCGCCAGCCCCTGGCCTATGGAAGGCGGGCTTGGGGTAGTCACGGCACGGACCCCGAGGGCGGGTCGTGACAAATTGGTATCAGAGGAGTTCGGTTCTACCGCAGAACTTATAACTCTGATCATTCTTTCTGTGAAGCAATAGTGTTAAGGGTACCGAGTGTGGTTTTCAGTTCAGGGAGTCCAGTGTTGGTGCGGGCGGCCGACGTATCCATACACCAGGACCCTGACAACTGATTTCCGACTTTGTGCACGAAAACACTGATTGCGTGTGTGTTTTCAAAGGTTTTTCCCCTTAAAACAGCTCAAACCAGGTCAGCTCACCAGGTATAATCGTTTGATCGTGTTACGTTGTTTCTTTCAGGATGGCCCCACGAAGGCAGCCAGCTAGGGTTCCGAGAATCGAACGTGACGACAGCCCACTGAGCGACGAGGCCTCGGTGCAGGGCCCTTTGTCAGTAGTGGCACCGGCGGTAGCTCTACCCGCCGAGCCCCCGATGCTTCCAGCAGCAGCCGCTGACGATGCACGTCGCCTCAGCGCACTGCATAAGTTTCAGCGCCAGCGACCGCCCAGGTTTCACGAGGAGACGGATCCCCAGGCAGCAGAGGACTGGCTGGAGGCAGTGGTACGAGTGTTTAGGCTAGTGAGGACGCCGGCAGATTTCATGGTGATCTTTGCTACCAGCCTCCTTCAGGCAGCAGCAGGTAGGTGGTGGAGCCACTTGTTTCAGTTTTGCGATGAGATGGACTTCGCATGGGAAGACTTCGAGACCTTCTTCAGGGTGGAGTTTGTGCCAGTATCTCTACACCCCGAGCGTGTACAGGAGATTCTTCCTTTGCCGCGTGTTTTTTGATCAGAAGCCGAGTCATCTGTGGGCAGTAGACAGATGATGCAGAGGTCCAGGAGGACCAGACCAGCAGATGGGCGATCTCGGGTTTTAGGACCGGTGGTGCAGGGCACCCGGAGTGGGAACAGAGCTAGCCGTGCAAGGAGCAGGTTGTGTTACTCATGCCGCGGAAAGGGTCACCTGGCACGTGACTGTCCTACTCCTCGATCCGCAGGCTTGGGGGGAGCCACCGAGGTTGAGGCAGCGGCAAATGCTTGAGCAACAGTAAAGCAGGTGGACAGGAGCGGAACTAGTGGATACGTCTCTTGTACTTCTAGTTCCATGTTGATGTTGTTTTTGTGTAGCATCTTTGTATTATGAGCTGCAATAATAAAAGACGCATACTTTGTGATGTTTTCATTCCTGTCCTCTTTTGTGATGTTACTAAGAGGTTCCAGTTGACTGTTGACTTGACCCTCACTTGTGAGACATCTACTAGAGGAGACCAGTTACCACACACTGATGCCGACAGTGTGACTCAACCCTTGGAGGCGAGAGTAACGGTTGGATCTCTTAGTAGTAGCGTCGAGGCCTTACGACGTCATCCTTGGTATGGATTAGTATCATCCATGTTAGGATTGACTGTTTTAGGCAAAGAATGTGGTTCATCCAGGGGATGAGACCAGGTTTCTCTTATCGGCAAAGAAGAAATCTTGCAGCTCTTGTGGGACCAAAAATGGTCCGGGCCACGTCGGAGGAGGTCCATGTCATCCAGGAGCGGATGAGGACAACACAGAGCCGGCAGAAGTCATACGCTGACAGGAGGCGGAGGCCACTAGAGTTCGAGGATGGTGACCACGTCTTCTTGCGGGTCTCACCTCGATGTGGTATTCGGAGATTTGGCCGAGGCGACAAGTTATCTCCGCGCTTCATCGGACCCTTCCAGGTCCTCAGCAGGGTTGGTGAGGTGGCTTATCACCTGGCTCTACCACCTCAGTTACACCGGGTGCACGACGACTTCCACGTGTCTCAGCTGAGGAGATACGTGCACGACCCGACGCACATCTTTGACCATGGGAGCTTGACGTTGACGATGGGGCGACTTTTACGGAGGTCCCGGTGGAGATAGAGGATCGACAGAAGCGGGTCCTACTTGGGCGATCGATTCCTCTTGTGGGCAACAGATGACGGCACGGGAATCTCCAGGAGAGAACATGGGAGCGGGAGGCTCAGATGCGTGCTCAGTACCCTCTTTTGTTTCCCTAGTTTTTGTTGTATCTTTACGGGGACGTAAAGCCCTGAGGTGGGAGTAATGTAAAGACCCGTAAAATTCAAGGGAAATTTTTTCTTAATTTTCTTTAGAATTTTACAAGAGCGCGGTTTCAGACGGCACCTGATTCCGAGGCCTGGAGTGCCCGGAATTAATTTTCGAAGTTTGGCTCGGGTACGTTCAGTGAACGAACGAGCGGGAATTCCTAACTTTTGATCCGGTGCTCGGAATTGAAATCCGAGGGCACCGATGAACTCGCAACGCCGATATTCGCTTAAAGAGACCTTTTCGGGAGTTGCGTTTGTTGCGGGTTGTAAGTTAAGTTTTGGGGATTTCAGTTGAGTTAAATAAAATTTGTGTAAGACAAATTTTATTTTTAGTTTGTTAAAATCCTACCAAAGGGGGTTGGAAGTGGGACCCACACCCACTTAACCTCCCTTGGGAGGATTAAGTGTGGTGGGGCCCACACGAACCCCTAGACTTTTCAAGTTCCCTTAACCCCCTCTTAATTGACTTAAGTTACTTAATTAATTTTGGGGGTTAAACTCTTTTGAATTTCAAACTTTTGAAATTCTTTTATGTTTTGTAATAATAAAATAAGATGTTATCTTATTTTATTATGGGTTGTTTGTTTGTCCCCTTGAGAGCTTTTTGAGAGCTTCCTCTTCATCTTCAAGCTCTGACGAAGAACGAAGAACGCTCAAACTCCGACGAAGAACGACGCCTCTCTTCTTCGTCCTCGGTGTCAACAAGAGGGAACGCCGCTTCCTCTTCGGACCTTCTTCGTCGGCATACGAAGATTCGACAATGACTCTTCCTCCGCGACACCGATATTTCACGACTTCGTCAACGTGCGACTATCGAGGTAGAGGTTCTTGAGTTCGTTGTTTTCTTTATTATTGACTTTCCTCAAGACTTGACGAGGAACGCTCTTTTTCCGACGAAGAACGCCGCACCTCCTTTCTTCGTTCACCGTGTCAACGAAGGGGACGCCACCTCTTCTTCGGACAACCTTCGTCGGCGTGCAAGTTTCGTCAACGACGTGTCTCTTCGAACGCATCCCTTCGTCATCGGATTTGACGAACGACGACCGCGACGCCCAACCTCCGCGACGCCGTCTTCCGCGGAACGTAGACGAATCTTCGAATCTTAAACCCGAGGTAGGGGTTGTTGATTTAATATTTAATTATTTCATTCTTGCTCGTGGTTCGTATAACTAACGTGGGGATGTTGATTATTTTAAGATGCGTTATTGCTTAACGTGAGGGGGCCGGACCGCATGAACACGGCCGAACCCCCTCCATCGTTCTTGTTTAATTATTTTGCGGAGGAAAGCAAATGCCGTGGTGCCGTCGCACCACGCGGATGAACGTGCAAATATCTTGCGTGATGCCGTCGTGCGCACCATGGAAGAAACAACAAGAACGCGACGCCGTCGCGCCGCGTTGAATGAATATCAAAGCACGGCAAAGGGGCGCGGTGCCGTCGCACCGCGCCAGATGACGAACGCCGCGGCCGGTTCCGGGCCGCGGCGGGACGAGGAGACCGCGGCCGGTTCCGGGCCGCGGCGGAAGAGAAGACCGGCGGCCGGGCCGCCGGCGTCGGAAGCCGAGGAGGGGACCGGAATTTCCGGTCCCGTTGGAGAAAACCGGCCGGCCAGCTGGCCGGCCGGATGTCATTAAACCGGGGGAAATAATTCCCCCGGCCAGCACATAAAACCCCCCTCTTTAAGAGGGGGGCGGTTCCATGAATGGGGGGCAGCAGCCCCTCGGTTTGACTCTCCAAAACCGGCCCCCACGTGGGGGCCGTTTTGTTACTCAGGCGCGGCACAAAGGCCGCGCCACCTTGGAGAAGCGGGGGCTTAGCCCCCCGCGTGCCAGCCTCGTGCGGCGCCGGGCGCCGGCCGCCGCGGCCCGCCGCCGCGCCGCCGCGCCGCCGCCCGCCGCCGTCGCCCGCCGCCGCCGGCCGCCGCCGGCCGCCGCCGCGCTGCCCCGGGGGGGGGGGGGGGGGGGTCGGGCCGGGTCGGCCCGGACCCGGACCCCCCCGTTTCGAACCAGATTTGGTTTTTGGCCCATAACTTGAGCCTCGGACCTCCGAATGACGAACCGTCTGCGGCAACGCGATCCTTGGATCGAGACGGTCGTTTCGGTATATCGCACTCAAGGTTTCGGATTACTTTGAGTTCGGCCGGGTTGGTTCGTTCACGAAACCAACCGGGCCTTCGGAGCGGAAACGCTCATATCTTGAGCCACGAACGTCCGATTGACGCGCCGTCAGTCGCGTTGCGTTCCTCTTAATGAGACGGATCTTTTGGCATACTCCTCCCGAGGTTTGGACGCAGGTGGAGTACGGTCGGGTTGGTTTTGCCTTAAAAACCAACCGGGCCCCGGAGACGAAAAAGCCAATAACTCACAGACCGGGCGTCCGATTGACGCGCCGTCTGTTTCGTTGACTTCCTCTTGATGATACGGAACTTTTGACATACTCCGCCCGAGTTTTGGATGCAGTCGGAGTATGGCCGGGTTGGATTGTACCCGAAATCCAACCGGGCCCCTGGAACGGGAAAGCTGATATCTTTCAGACAGGACGTCCGTTTGACGAACCGTCAGCGGCGTTGGTGTTTACGTTTAGTAACGGTCCCTATGAGTATACCCTATGGGAGTTCGGGGTACAGTTGAGATACGGCCGGGATTGGTTCGCACTCGAAACCAACCGGGCCCCTGGGACGAAAAGGCTAATAACTCACAGACCGGACGTCCGATCGACGCGCCGTCTGTTGCGTTGAGACCCCTGTGACGAGACAGACTTTTGAGATACTTCTTTGCGGGACTTTGTGATACTTGGAGTATCGACCAGTAGCTCGTGGAGCGGACCCTCCCGAAGACGAGCGTGCAGAGTACGGAGACCGTGTAGCCGGCTGAGACCTGACGACTGCTTGACCGACTCGACTTGGAGTGAGTCGACTAGCCCAGTGGACGGAGCGCCCGGTATTTGGCGGCAGACCCACGGCGGACGGAGCGCCTGGTAGTTGGCAGCAGACCCGCGGTACTCGACAGGAGGAGTACCTCAGTAGGCTATCTGGGTAGCGCCCGGTATTTGGCAGTAGACCCTCAGCGGACGGAGCGCCTGGTAGTTGGCAGCAGACCCGCAGTACTCGACAGGAGGAGTACTTCAGCAGTCTTAGGTTAGTGAGCGGCGGCCTCGGAGTCGTGACAAGACCACTGTACACTCTAGAGACGGAGCTCTTCAGCAGTTACGGTTTCGATAATAAAAATCCTGGTTTGAGCTGAGACTTTTGACCTTGTGTTTACTTCATGATTGAGATGGGTCACTTGCTAACTTTGGTATATGTATGGGCATATACCCGGGTAGTGGTTATCCGTCGTTTTCACAATCCTTGTGTTTCCTCATGATTGAGATGGGTTACTTGATAACTTAGGTATATGTATGGGCATATACCTAAGTAGGGTTTATCTGTTGAGATCTTCTTGTGTTTATCCTTGTTGGTTTTAGTGAGACCTTGAGGGTCTCGGGGTCCCTACTGAGTATCGTTATACTCACCCCTGCACGGGCTATGCCCGCACCTCGTTGTGTTGGTTGCAGACGACGGACAGTGCTGACAGAAGCCGAAGGTTCGAGGACTGGACGGTACCTGGAGGTGGACTATACGACGAGGCGGTACCCGGAGGTGGACCACTGGGCGGGACATACTCGGAGCGGATGGCGGGACCCGAGGAGCAGAGGAGCTATCTATACCCACCCTTCAGGTGGGATTTCCAGTGGACATCTCAGCGTAGCAGCTTTACTTTTCAGTCGCTGTTTTCCCTTTTTGAGTTGTACTTTACAGTTGGGCTTGTATTTCCGGCCCCTTTTTACTTTTCAGCTCTTCTTTTTGTACTTAGTGTTTTACTTCCGCTTGCTTACTCTATGGTGTTTGTTTACCTTACAAAGGCAATGCCTTCCCTTTTTCTGGGATTTACGCCTTGGTGCTAGTCGCCAGCCCCTGGCCTATGGAAGGCGGGCTTGGGGTAGTCACGGCACGGACCCCGAGGGCGGGTCGTGACAAGGGAAGGCATTGACTTTGTAAAGTAAAAAAGAAACACTATAGAGTAAGCGGAAGTAAAACACTAAGTAAAAACTGAAACAAGCTGTGCTGAAAGTAAAGGGGGCCGGAAATACAAGCCCAACTGTAAAGTACAACTGAAAGGGTAAAAACAGCAACTGAAAGGAAAAGTCGCCGTGTCGAGCCGTCCTCTGGAAGTCCCACCTGAAGGGTGAGTACAGATAGCCTCCACAGCTCCTCGGTCTAGCCGTCCACTCCGATTACACCCCGCCCAGTGGTCCACCTCCAGGTATCGTCCTGCTCCGCATGCTTCCACCACGATCAGCGATGTCCGTCGTTTGCAACCAACAGAACGTAGTGCGGGCATAGCCCGTGCAGGGGTGAGTATATGCTACTCAGTAGGGACCCCGAGACCCCTAAAGGTCTCCAAGAATCCACAAAGGATAACCACAAAGGAAAGATACAATCATGAAGTAACATCCGACACTGCTTAGGTATATGCCCATACATATACATAAGTCATCAATTCTCGCTCGGCTCAAACAACCTAGCTCAAGAACATCCCAGTCCACACAGGAAAGAAAAACGTAAATCCACACAGGATAGCACAACACGATCCACAAAGGAAAGCAAAACGTAATCCACATAGGATAGCACAACAAAATCCACCGAGGAAAGCAAAATGTAATCCACATAGGATAGCACAACACAATCCACAGAGGAGAGTAAACGTAAGTCCACACAGGATAGCACAACACAATCCACATAGGAAGGTAAAACAGGATTCAGCTCACACAGGATATACTTCTTCGTAGGACGATAGAGATGATCAGATGTAGCCACTGATTCATCTAAGTCGTCTGACCCACAAAGGATCGGTAGGTACTAACCCCCGCAATGACCCACATAGGATCGATCATAAAGTTGAAACCATAGCTATTGGGAAACTCCTTCTCCATCAAGTACAGTGGTTATGCCGCTACAGCCAAGCGCTTCCCTCTAACCTTGGACTGCTGTAGTACTCCACCTATCGGAAACTGTGGTCCTACTGCTACAACTAAGCGCTCCTCCGTTCCGCTACAATCAAGCGCTCCTCCGTCGTGGGTCTGCCGCTACAACCAAGCGCTCCCCTGTGCTGCTACAACCAAGTGCACCTCTGTCGTGGTTCTTCCGCTACAACCAAGAACTCCCCTGTGCTGCTACAACCAAGCGCACCTCTGTCGTGGGTCTGCCGCTACAACCAAGCGCTCCCCTGTGCCGCTACAACCAAGCGCACCTCTGTCGTGGGTCTGCCGCTACAACCAAGCGCTCCCCCTCATAGCCTCCAGAGGTACTCCTTCTGTTGAGTACCGTGGGTCTGCCACTACAACCAAGTGCTCCTCCGTCGTGGGTCTACCGCTACAACCAAGCTCTCCCCACTGGGCTATCCGTAACACACCGAGTCGTTCAATCAGAAATCTTCAAGTCTCAACCGGCTCTAGGGTTTCTGCACACAACATGCTCATTCCGGGAGGGTCCACTCCACGAGCTAAGAGGTCGATGCATCAACTGACATGTAGTCCAGAGTTGATGTATCCCAAGATGTACCGTAGTGGTCACTACCGAAAACACGGAGGATTCCCGTACTGTTTTCATCATCATCGCAGTCGAATCCACTGAGGATCTCTGTACAGTCGTCGTCGTCACAGCAGCAGTTGCAGCCAGCTCTAGGGTTCCCGCACACAGCAAGCTCGTTCAGGAGGGTCCGCTCCACGAGTCGAGAGGATGATACATCAACTGACACATAGTCCAGAGTTGATGTATCCAAAAGTTCCGTATCACCAACAAGAACTCAACGTCGCAGACGGCGCGTCAATCGGACGCCTGGTCTGAGAGTTATTGGCTTTTTCGTCTCAAGGGCCGGGTTGGTTTATAAGGCAGAACCAACCCAACCGTACTCCACCTGCGTCCAAACCTCGGGTTGAGTAATCTAAAAGATCCGTCTTACCTAGACGAATTCAACAAAGTCGACGGCACGCCAATCGGACGTCTGAAGCTCAAGATATGAGTGTTTCCGCTCCGAGGGCCCAGTTGGTTTCGTGTACGAACCAACCCAGCCGAACCCAAAGTATTCCGAAACCTTGAGTGTGATATACCGAAACGACCGTCTCAATCCAAGGATCGCATCTCCGCTGACGGCGCGTCGTCCTGAGGCCCGTATCTCAAGATATGGGAAAAAGACCGAAAATGGTTCGAAGACGGGGGGGAGGGTCTAGGCCCGAACCGACCCGGCCCGACCCCCCTGGGTCGGCCCGAACCGGGTCGACCCGAACTGGGTCCGCCTGGCCCGGCTTGGGTGCGACCCGGCCCGGCGGGTCGGCCCGGCTCGGCTCGGCCGAGCGTCCGAGCGGGGGGAAGCCGCGGGGCGCTGCCCCCACGGGATGAAACGACGCGGCCCCGGGTGGGGCCGCCTCGACGGCGGACGTGGCAGCCTGGCTGCGTCCCTCCTCCCGGTTCCGCGTGGTCGAAGCTTCAGCCGCGGCGGGTTTTGCCGGCGGCGCGCCGGGTGCCGTCGCCGGCCGCCGCCTCCGGCCGGCGGAAGCTTCCGCGGGCCACCGGACTCGCTCCGGTGGTCCGTTTTGAGTGCGGTCTTTGCCAGTGGTTCTCCCGGGGCTCGATCTTCACTACCAGGCCCTCGAAACGCCACTGCGGCCCCGTTTGTCACCATCCTCCATTTCGCGCAACAAGAACGAAAAGGTGCGGTGGATTTGGACTTGTTCATTAGTCCGCACCCACCGAGTTAGCGGTCATAAAGATATTCACCCAACAATACTTAAACGACCGGGAATTTAATCACAAAGATTTAAAGAATCAAACCCCTACCTCGTCGCACGAGCATTCTTCGCGGAATCGATCGTCGCAGAAGAAAAGAATCGTCGCATCACGGAAGAGCGTCGCTGTCGCGCAATACTTGGCGTCGCGTCGACGAACTCCGCGGATCAAAAACATACAGATTTAATTAATAATAATTAAATCTATGTTGATGTTATAATCCACAAATAATTCAAAAAGGAGTGCAACCCCCTACCTTGTCGTTGTCGATCGAAGGTTGTCGCGGGGTTGGATCGTCGCGGAAGAAGCGTCGCGAAGGGAGATTCGTCGGCGTCGCGGTACACGGCTTCGCGTCGTCGATCTCCACGGGTTCGGCGTCCTTCGTCGCCTTTCATTGAAGGCCGGCATTCTTCGCGTTCTTCGCGTTCTTCGCGTTCTTCGCGAAGGATGTTGAAGGACTTAAGGTTCTGTCAAATCCTCTCAACGAACAACACACAAGAAGAAGAGTATTGGTCTTATTTTATTAACATGCCAACAAATGAAAAATTTATGTTAAGTAACGACCCATTAATTCATAGAATTAATTCAACGAATAAACCGCCCAATTTAATAGGAGCGTTTAATTGTTTAAGGAAACGCCCCAGTTGACTTTCATTTAATAGAGGTTTTTGCGGGTGCGTTACTTAGAGGAAAAGAAACGGTGGGGCTCGTATGGGCCCCACCTCACAAATATCCTACCAAGGGGGTATGATATTTTTGGATAGAACCCTATCCACATTAACTCAGCTTAAGCAGCTTTAAGTGGCTTTCAAGTGGCTTTAAGTGAAATAAAAATAAAGTTGTCGCACACTTTATTTTATTTCTTAACTTAACCCCAAAAATTTAAAAAAACCACACCCGAGAAAACGCAACTCTGGAAGATGCGTTTCTATGTAAATACTGGCACTGCGATTCCATCGGTGTGCTCGGAATTTGATTCCGAGTACCGGTTCAAAAGTTAGAAAAACCCGCTCATTCGTTCACTGAACGTACCCGAGCCAAACTTCGGAAATTGATTCCGGACACACCGAGCCTCAGAATCAGGTGTCTTCTGAAACTGTGTTCTTGTAAAATTCCAAAGAAAATTAAGAAAAAAAATCCCTTGAAATTTACGGGTCTTTACAATTTTCATGCATACATTTTTCCTTAATATTAATAATATAAATTAATCAATATTTTAAGATGATTTTTATGATATTTTTATAGTATATATTCAATAAATTATTTTATCATTCATATAATATTACTTTCTAAGCATTGGATAAGAATAAATCTAGTTTTAGGCCACAAAACATTAACTTTCTTTAAATAGTTCCATCATATTTTGAAAACATATTTTTAAAATTAAAAATTTTCACCTTTAAAAAATATATTTTAAAAATTAAATTAAAATTTTAAATAATTTATTATCTTAGAGGGAGTTTTGGAGAATTTTTAAAAAATATTTTTTAGATGAATAGTAAAAAAATAACATTTATATTTAAAACTACCTTTTTGTTTTAAATGGTTACAAAATTAGATTTTATTTTATGTTTTTAATATGTAATATTTTATCAATTATATTGGGATAAATGTTATTTATATTAATTTAATTATTTTTTATATTTAAATATTAAATAAAAATATTTTTATTAAAAATGTTTTCATTGGAAGTCCACATTTTTGTCAAGCTTCACTGTTTACAATTAAATTCAAATACAACAATTATAAAAATTAAATATTATTAAATAGAATATGTATAATGAATAATAGTAATAGGAATAAGTTAGTTGTTTCAAATTAATTTCTGTTAATTAATTGTAATAAAAGAAAATATTTATTATCATGGTTATGGTGAAAAAATGTGTTTTCCACATTACACCCTCCTTTGTTAAAATTATTTTTTTTATTATCATTTCAATTTAATTTGTTAAATATATTTTTATCTATAATAATTTGGTAAAATTTCAGATAATTATAATTATATATTTATTTTTAAATATTAAATTTCCTTGGTAAATAAAAAAATCTTTTCTATGGTGCAAACTATAATGGTAAATGTGACTAACACTAGAGATTAATGGAATAACATGGTTAAAAAATTCTATTTTTTTATTTGAGGTTTTTCTTAACAATATATTCTCTACACCATCTAATTTATCAATTTTTTGAGACTCAATTTTTGAGTCAATCCCTACTATTGAATTGTATGTTGGTATTTAAAAAAATGACACTCCTCAATTATATATACAGGTAAAATAATACCCTATATTTTTCACATACAATAATCAATTAATCTAGAAAAAAACCTACCAATAAATATCACATAAATACTTATACATGTTAATTTTATTCTTGTCATCCAAAAATACCATCTATAGGGTCATTAATAAGAGATCCAATGTTTGTTTTTCTAAGAAAACATAATTGTCTTCATTAAGATCATTATTTCCCACTTCTTCTCTCACAATATTCAATAATTTAATAATAATTAAAATATAATAAAAACATTATAAAACTTATAAATAGATTTTATTATGTTTATTTCCTAACTTATTTCCCTGGAATCTATAATAAAATAGGAAACAATACATTCAGTTGTTTTTACATTATACTATCACTGTGAAAAACGATGTAATTTGTTTCACATTAACACCTATCACTAATGGATATAATGATTTATTTAATGAATATATTTTATATTTATGAAATAATTATACTTATTACATTATAATATCGTTTATGTCTTCTTAATATCCAATCCATTATAAAGAGATAACATCACTCTTGCGTACATGTGGACTACCACCTCTACGAAGTTGTGTGATTCGTTGTTAATATTCACATTACATATATTGTAATAAGGATGTACTTTAGGAAAATATATGATTTATATTATTCAATAATAATTTTTTAATTTGAATTTTTTTATCTATCTTTTTTCATCCAATGTTAAGTAGAAAAATGATTATGCGTTGGTACAATATACCATATCCAAGAAAGGTGTAACTCAATTTTCAATTAATAATATGAATTCATGAATATAAAATTTATATAATGAATATATATTATATTAATGCAAATTTTTTCATTCAGGAGTTGATTAAACCATAATTAATTTTCATGGATCGAAACTACCAAACCAAAAAAGACGTGAAAAAGAACATCGTTAAGGAAAACATTGTCTTTCACAATGATTTTTAATAAAGTTGTGAGAAGTATTATAATTAAATCATATATTGTATGATATGTATCAGTATGGTTTTTTAATATATTTATATTAAATATATATTTATTATACATTTTTTTGGACATATACACTGAAAGTCAAACCTATGTTATGGGATTTCATCTCAATTTTTCGTTATAGAGTCGTATTTTTTTATTAGGCACCTACTAACTTTTATATGTTTTATATAATTAAATTTTAAATATTATATAATTAATAAATTATTATTTATGGTATTTTATGTTTCAATGGGAATAATTTTTTATAAAGGTACTTTACTTGAATTTTACAATGTATAAAGGGGTTTAATAAGACAATATCTATTTAGTGTGTTTTATTATGCTTTATTATTATTAATATGAAAAGATTTTGTGTATATTGAATTTTTTTTACTTTATGTTTTTTATTATTTTATTGCATGTGATTATATGGTTTATAGATAATAAATTCGATGTTTAATTATAACAGTAACATTATAGTCATTGTATGGGTACTTTTTATCCAATTTTCTTCTTTGGTACATATTTTATGATATAAACCTATCTTATTTTATGAGGTGTACCCAATTACCATTGATATGAAATATAATGAGTCACTGTACAATCATGTTATTTGATATCTCATTTTAGGTTACTTTTTTTGTGGGTATAATTTTTTGAAGGTAACCAAAGTGGTAAGGGTTTGTTTCACTATCTCATAATTAGTAAGGATTATTTGTGTTTATGTCTCCAATGGGAGAATTATATGATATTTTGGTATATAAAAGAAATTTCTTCTTCTTTAGTTATTTTGGAGGATATAAATATTTTATTTGATTTTTTACTTTTATGTACATAAAATATAATAATAATTAAAAAAACGTACATTATTTACTATTAACTTGGAAATTTTTTCATAAACATCATGGTTTTGATAAAAATAGTTTAAAGGCTATTTTAATTTTCTAGAAGGAATGATTAAAAATATTTCTAAACATGTTTTAATTTCATTATATAATTTATAAGGAATCTTCCTATCATTTTTTAAATATGGAAATTTTTGACTTAAATATAAAAATATTAAAGGAATAATTAAATTAATGTATTCAACATGGTGGATAACAAATAATTTGATTCTTCCTATATATTATTAAAAGAGTCCATTCAAAGAAATTTTTTCTTTCATATTTTTTAAAATCATAGTTTTTCAAAAGTGGATTTCAAAATCCAAAATATATTTTTATATAAAAAATGTTTCCATTTATATATATTTTTATTCATCAATTTAAACAATCATTATTTTTTATTTTATTAACTAAGGATATGTTGGAATGTTTCTATGATAATTCTTTTCTTGGATGTTTAATGATCAATTATATTGGGGTAATATTAATTTTTATATGCTTTTATTTCTATATGAATGTTTTTATTGATTATGTAGTTAATTATTATTCTCCCCATTCATATTATAAGTGCATTAGACCTAGTAAGTGATGAGTGGGGCCCAATATACCCCTTTGATGCATTGGTAGGTCGGTTGATAAAAAATTGTTTTCGTATTTTGGTGAGGCCTTACATATAAGTTATAAAGTAATAGAAAATGGAATTGAAGATATGTTTTTCATGTCTATAATTATAAAACCAATAAAAATGACATTGGTTATTGACATAGAAGTGATTATGTTATTGGTTATGAAATCCATGGACTTTTTTCAAGATTATTTGATTCGTTTTATAAAACTATATGATATTCCTTTCTTCCTACCATATTATTCTTCATTATATTGTAATAGATTACATGAAAATTTTCTTTTTTTATTTAACTTATCGTATTAATTATTCAATTTTTTTCTTAATATCACTCAATGTATTCATACACCGACTAAGAATCCGATCTCATCCATTTCTTATGTTTAATTTCCCTTGAATTCTAGAAAATGCATTATGACTGTTACACAATGATATGCTAAAGAGAATAATGTTTTTCGAAAATAAAAAAATATATTATATTTAATATTTTAAATGAGAATGTGAAGGTAAATAATATATATTGTTGTCTATGTCAACTAATAATTTGATCCCCAGGGATATAGTCCCTTGCATCCACTACCAATGTAATAAAGTAACAAGTAACTCTCAGCTACTAGTGTCTAAGTCAAAATAATCGGTATCAAAGTATTCTTAGTATAATCCTTAGGAACAAAATATAATATATATATTAGTATATATATCCCAATGACTAGTTTGAGTATATATCCATGTTTATGATAACATCCTTACATTTTGGTTAGGATAAGATATTGTGGTTTTCCATGGAATACATCCATGATTGGATAATAAAAGTTGATGTGGCTATGTTACTATTGTACCTAGGGGTAATAAATTTGAAAATGTAACATTGGGATTTAACTCGATCATCACCTGGTGCATGAATGTAGGCCTCTTTGGAAACCATGTTTGACAACCTTGTGAGATTAGCTTGGTTTAGGTTATATTTTCATTATAAACCATAATGAATAGTTTAAATAGATTCTAGTAATATATGACCTATATTAAACCAATGGTGTTACGGATTCAAAAGATATAACCCTTATTTGAAAATTATATTAATTATTTTCTCTAATTTTGATTATTATTTTTCACTCCCTGGTTTTTCTAAGATAATTTCTACATTTATTAAAAATGATGTTAAATAGGAATTTATTGGAAAGTATGGTGATTCTGAGAATATAAATGGGAAAATGAGTATAATAAAATTTGTTTTGATTATAACTTATAAGTTGTGTCAATATATTTTTAACAATATATACATTATCCAACACTAGAACTCTCTAAAGAACATAAGGATTGAGTGATCTTGGAATTCATGTTGTGGAGACCATGAAGGGAAGAAGAATAAATTTTCTTTTTTTTAGAAATGAAGAATAATACTTTATGAAGAATATCTAAAAATAAATAGGAAAAATCATATGTCTGTATAATATATTCATGGAGTTATTTTTTTCTATAATTTGAGAAATTTAATATAAGGAAATAATTTTCTCCATAGGTATCCATTTGTATTTTATTGTTTTAAATATTGTAAAAATATGGATCATCTAGCTGAATTCCATCATTTAATTCATAAATCATAGAAAAAGGAGGGGCCTATGTTATACAGATCATTAAATTAAATTGGTAAAAGTAATTATATATTTGAATTGATGATTTTTTTGTAGATATATTTTTGTCAATTGAATTTTGGTAATAAGAATCATGAAATATCTAATTATGTGTTATTTTTTGAAGAATGTATTTTTTTATATAATATTAATTTAATAGTTATGGATGCCATAATGTTTTGATGAGTTTAAGGTTAATCATAAGTTCAACATCATAGAAAACCAATTTTTTTCTTTTATATGATGAAATTTTCTTATGATTGATGATATTTTCGTGGGAAGTTTTTTTATTAGGGTATACATAACCATTATGTTAAACATGAAGTTTTATTTTAGGAATAATAATATTTTCCTGAGATTAACGGAATTTATAACCAGTAGGGATAAAATGGTCATTGATGTTTTGGTAATAAAAATCAACAAATATTGTTTAATTTTGTATAATAAAGTAATAATATTTATAGATAAACATATTGGATAATTATTTTGATGATTTATCTTGTTTTTGAGTATTTTCATCATATTTTATAAAATGTTACAACAATTATATTAATATTGTTTTTAGAGAATTACAACCCCCATAAAAGGTGACAAACCGTCGCATCCCGTAGGTCTACTGGTCTTGAACCAATATATAAAGAGTGAAAAGTGTTTACCACAAACCAGTGGTTAACATGATGTTCGAATTAATATGAAATTATTTTAAATAAACGATTTTATTTATAAGAACATATGTAATGTATTTATTTTGTCTTTGGGTTTTATTATTGATATTTTTGAAATAAATTTATTCTATTGGATAATCTTAACTAATAATTTTTATTTTGGAAAAATTAAGAGGAATACAGAAAGACACATGTCACATTTTTATAGATCTTATTATCTAATAAATTTTAAATTTATTTCATCCAGAATGAAAAAATTCATCATGGATATTCATTTCATTGAGAATGAATTGAAGTGGAAATTGATTAAGTACAACTAATAGAAGAAATTGTAATTATGATATAAAAATAGATCATGTGTGTATATTATAATGAATTGAATATCATATAAGTAAATGAATCCCTCATCATCAAGAAAAGAATCATAAAACATATTATTTTTATATTTACATTCATTTACAATGAAAAAAATTGTATTTTCACCCATCACAGATTTAAATGATTTTCCAATCAACATTCTCTTAATCATTCACAATCTTGTTATCAATGATCTATACCACTCATCATAACTATTTTTTCATTAAATTTCTCTTCAATTTCTATATTATCACTTCCAAAAAAATTACTGATATTTGGAAAAATATATTTTTATATTATCTATTTCATTTGTATTTCTCTTTTCTTGTATTTAAGAGGATGTTTTATTAACACTTTTATGATGTGGGTTTTCTTCAATATGAATTTTCAAATGTAAAAAACTTATTTTAAAAGAGAAATTTAAAATTAAATGGATTAAATTAAATGAATGAAAATTTAATGTGACAACCACATATTTTTTGATATATTTATTAAAATATAAACCCTTCTATCATTTTTCAAACACATAACCTCGAGTCGAAATGAATCATAATGTCATATAGTGTTAAACAATGTCCATTAAATTGGTGGTTATGAAAATAAATAACTATATTATTAAAATTATATAATATCAAAACTTATAAATAAATAAATTATTTATAAATTAATTATTAATTTATTTAAAAATCATTTCGAAATAAAATAAATATTTTTCTAGAAAACAATTTATTCTACGTAATGTGTTTCTTGTATTAATAAATTAAAATAATCACTATTTATGAATTACATTAATTAAATTTATTTCTTAAATATTTAATTAATAAATTTATTATTCATCTAATATTTTTTCTTATCAAGGGATTGAATAAATATTTTTAATAATTAAAAACTACTTCTTTTTAATAAGATATTACAACACACTTTATGAACCTATTTTTAAAATTTCTTTTTACCATTTCTATAAAATATTACTTAAAAATTGAATATATTTTTTGAAATAAAAAATAAAATATTATATTATTGTAAATTTTTTATAATTTTTTATAATGATTATACTTTCTTTGTATAGTGAAACATAATGTTTTGATTAGAAATTTCCATTTTGTTTGAAGAATATAAAAAGATAAATTTTAATTATATATTATAATTATAGAAAAATAATTTCAATAATAAAATTATTAATTTAATTTAAATCATCATAATAAATTTTATATAAATTTTAAATCTCATATATTTTTAGATTTAAGAAAAGTTTTCTTTGGAAGAAAATATTATCACAGCCCTTTCAGGTTTAATTTTAAATTAAATTATACTACTTCTAATTGAAATGGGAAAATGAATTCCATATTTTGAATAATAATTATTAATATCATCTAAGGAGTTCAAAAAAATGTCTTCCAAAACAAATAAGAAAAAAATAGAAATTGATTATCGCAGTTAATGTAAAAATATGTGGTTTGTGTGATATTCACATATGATAAAATTTATTTTTCACACACGTAGGAATTTTATGATAAATTATATATCATATTTATAATAAATTGTTACAAATTTTGTAATATGGTTCATGTTATTTTTAGTCTTAATGGTTAAATTTCCTCTATAAATATAAAAATTATTTCCATCATTAAAGAAAAAATGGAAAATGTGTATAAACATAATGGTTAAGGGAATAAAATGTTTAGAAATGTATTTTTTTGTGTAAAATGTCTTTATAGACCTTATTTTATATCTAAAAAATTATTTATAAATTTATGGGGCACATAGTTTGATTGTGACGTCCAAATATTGAATAGTTCTATGTATTTAAAAAAATGTCCCTCCTCTTCAATTATAATGGGGACCATCTTTTACTTACCTCTACTTACCACATAAGACATTTATAAAAAAAAATCTTACAAAATATATGTAAATAATCATAACACAATTTATAAAGAAACTTTTATTTCTATAAGGCACACCACAGTATCCTTAAATAAGAGTTTTAAAAATGTTTTTTGAAGGATATGGTAATTGGATTCACTATGCTCTTACATTCATACTTCAATCCTAAAACCATAATTCATATATTAATAATTATAATATATGAAGACAATTTTATAAAATATGATTATATTTTATTATGTTTATGAAAGAACATATATTCATATCATCTTCCATAAAATTGGAGACAAAATTATTAATCGTGTGTAGAAGAAACTACCTCCTTCCCAACTAATGTAATTGGTAATACACAACCAAATCTCATAGTTATATATATTTATGGATTGAATGTACCCATATGATATTTATGAAATTATTATACATAGAATTATAATATCATTTCTATATTCTTACCTTCTAATCTGTGGGAAAATGATAACACCTCTCATGAATAGGAGTGGACTACCACCTCCACAATGTGATGGGAACAATTTTTTATTACCGGATTACATGGATGGTAATAAGGATTTATTTTTTGAAATTATAATTTTTATATGATATGAATATTTTTTATTTAATGAAAATTATTATTTACCTTTCATTCATTGATTCCTTCATAAAATAAAAACTGTGTTCATGGATTAGTATGTCCAATTGTCTTCTTAATCGGTGCAACTCTTTTTCAATATTTAACATTTATAGATGAACAAAAATATGTATAAGATGAATATATATTATATTTAAATCAAGATTATATTATTTATATTTAGTAACCCTGATGAATTTAAATGCACTAAGACTAAAAAAAAGTAAAATGAAGTAGTTTTTGCTCACAACGATGATTTTAACAATGAATAGATAATAAATGGGATATAAAATATTATACATAAAAATATATTCCTTGAAATATATCTGTATGGATATGGGATATATTTATATAAGATATATATTAAATATGTAATATGTTTGGACACAATGAATGGGGTCAGACCTGAGATAAGGGACTTCTTCTCAAATTTCCTTCATTGGGGAATATTTTATTATTATGCACCCAATCACTTTCATATGGTGTATATAATTCTATTTTAGATTTTACACTATTAATATTTTATAAATCATGGTGTTTAATGTTTCAATTGATATTATTTTCTACAAATTAATTTTAGCTTAATGTTACCTAACAGTAACGGATTTCATAACTCAATTTTTCCTACTGGGTTATATTACTCTTCATGGTATTTAAAATTCTTCGATTATATGTGTAATGAATTTTTGAATATTTCACACATTATTTGAAATTTATGTTTTTATATGAATATTTTATAGAAAATAAAATCATTTCATAATTCTCGCATTAACATTATGATAATTTTATGGGTTCATCATCTAAAATTTAATTCTATGTGACATATATTATTTTATACATTTATTTTATTTTTGGAATTTTTCAAATTTTTCTATTTTAGGATTTATCCTAAATCACCATACATTAATTTTATTTAATGATTCATTTTATGACATTTTTTCATGGGGTTATTATTTGAATGTTACCAATGTTATAAGTCTTTATTTAACAATGTCATTATTATTTAGGATTTTTTTTGATTAAATATCTACACTTCAAAATATATGATCTTTCTATCATAATAAAATATATATATTATTATCCTTATTTTATTTTTGGGGATTTTAATTATATATTTTGTTGGAAAATTTAATATACACATATTATTAATTTTTTTAAAAAAGAGAGATTTTTTCTATTTAGGTATTAATCAATCAATCCAGGCCTATGTTTTATAAATTTTTTATGGGGAATATTTTTAATATTCCAAGTGATTTAATGTTTTAATTTTTACCAATTTTTTACATTTGAATAATTTTTTATAAAGAATATTCCTGCAATTTTTTGAATGAGATTATTTTTTTAATTTCATTAAAAAAGTGAAATGAACCATTCAATATATGTACTCAACATGAGTGAAAATTGGAGAATCATAAATACAAAATGATTTTATAATTCCATTACATTTCTACAGGTTTATTTTTATAGAACTTAAATTTCATAATATTGTAGAAATTCATTATTTTTAAATACACACTTCATGATGAAAAGGGTATTTTAAAAAATAATGTGTTTTATATTTTTATGGTATTTCAATTCATTAATGAAGAAAAAATATTATTTTAAATTTGAATAACAGGTATATGTTCAAATAATTACATTTTTAATCTTTATTTGGATGTTTTATGATAATTTTTATTAGGGGAAATATTAAAACATTTTATGCTAGTTTTTCACTGTGATTTTTTACGATAATTATGTATTGAATTGTTATTCTCCCATATAATATGATTAATACATTGGACATAGTATGTGAGTAGAGTGGAACTATATAACCTCTCAAAATATTTGAAAGTATTAGGTGAAAAAATACTTTGGGTATTAGGATAAGGCCTTACTTGTTATGAAATATTTATTAGCACAATTCCTTGAGGGAATGTCTATGATTTCATACATTAATAATTCAATAATTATCATAATAATTAATTATTTACACATGATTATGTTAATAGATAATATACATGGATATTTTTGATGTAAATTTTCTTAGTTATATGAAATTATTTTCTTATCAGTTATTCCTTATAAAATTTTTCCCCAGGATCAACTTTTTAATTAAATTTCATGTGTTTCTAAGTAATTTATAGTCACATATTTTTATACCTTATTTAGTCATTTTATCATCCATTATGAACATTCCAATATTGACCATATATGACCACCCACTATAAAAAATAGCTTATTCGAATAGAAATTCAGTGAAAAATAATATAACTCATGGAAAAATGAACCATTCCAATAGATACTGAGTATTGTTAATACTAAATTCATATACCAACATTTTCCTTTATCAACACATAATTTTTTAAATTTTTTAACACCAAATAAATATTTTACCAACAATTTAATTTTCCACTCTATCATATAAACACTGATAAGGTTTTTTACAAGAAAACATAATTATTATTATTAATTAAAATTAAAATGATTTTTTATTCAATATATAATCACGTTTCAATTATTAATTCAATCAATCTAAATAATTAAAAATATTTTTAATGATAAAAAGGTGTTGATTAAATAACTTGTTATCATATACAAAAATAAAAATGATTATAAGAAAAAATTTAATTTAATCGCTAAAAATTATGAATACATTAAAAAATATAATAAGAAATATTTATTATAGATTTAAAATTTCATTTATAATATATTTTGTAAAAATTAAATTAAATTATATCTCAGATATATTTTTCCACGAAGAATTTTCAAAAACATCAACTAATGTTAAAATAAAAAATAAAATAAAAATAACTATGAAAAACATATTCCTCCACCAATCTGCATTTTCCCCATAAGGCCCCGCCTCACCTTTGTCGACTTCTTCGTCAGTCACATCTCTACATTAGCCACCTCTACCAGCACCGACTACTCTCACATACCTATTTCATCACCATCACCTGCATCGATAAACACATCCTTGATTCTCAACCACTTCCCACACAACTTCATCCGTTGATGTTTGACATATGTTTTCATGGTCCAAAAATAAAGCTGAGATGATGTAAAGATCATGGACCAAAACCCATTTCTCATTCTTTTGGTCCATGTTTGAGGATAAATGAGTGTATTTTTTTTCTTAATATTTTATGTAGATTGAATCATGAAAATTTAGTGTTTCAATTGAATTCATATTAGGGTTTCATTGAAATTTATATTAAACTAGTTTTCTACCTTTTGTTTTCTTATTTGTCTTTTTATTTTGGTTTTGTAATTGTATTCTACAGTCATTTTTTGGGGATTTTATCACCTCAAACTATTTGGATCTTCATAAAATGAGGTACTAAATTTCAAATAATTTATAACATAAATGGGTATATCAACGAACAAATACACTACTTTATTACTTTCCATCATATTATATAAATCTAGTAACAAGGATTCGTTGGTGGTTCTCATCAAATTAAAATACATAAACACTGCTTCATGGGTTTCACTATCTACATTGAATCCCTTTTTAATTCTCTCAAGGGTAATGGTTTGGATATATGGTTCATTGGGTTTTAAAAATAAACAATCTATTGCTTACAAAAATGATTTTAAATATTCTTTTTGTGTGTTTTTTATTATATCTAAATTTTATCATGTTTTGAATATTTTATGAAATTATTAATTAAAAACTTTTCAAGTTAAATAGTACAATGTGAATTCATAAAAATATATTACTCCTTAATGGTTTCCATTGATGGTAATAAATAAAAACTGGTGTTTTTATGAATATACCATGATATATATATTGGTTTAAGATTAAATCCTATTATATATCCTTGTATCTTTGATAAGATTTCCACAATGGTGTACTATTTTATTCCATCTCTCTTATGTACTTTTCCTGAATAAATGAGTTATTATTTATGACAAAAAATTTCTATGTGAGAATCCTTGACATCACTGATAATTAAAACTGTCCAATAATGAGTTTGGATTCAAAAATTTTGTTTTCACACATTTATATGGAAGAATGTTTTTCAATAGAAACATTAAACATTTTGCTTTGCATTCTCAACACTTGAAAGTCACGATTCTTAATTTTTTTATTTAATATGATGTATTATAGATTACCAAGAGCAGATGATGATGGTTTGTTTTTTAATATCTTCTCGCCTATATAGTTTCACTACATGAAAAATTTGATTTGAGGTTTTTCTTTTACATAGGTCAACATGCATAGTATTTTTACATACCAAATGTATAGTGGAATCCATGTTATTATCAAAATAATATGTGTTTTAACATTAAAATAAGAGATATATTTCTTATTAATTGTAGCTAAATGAACATGTAACAACACCCAAGAATTCCATTTGTGTTTTTGTAGAAAAATAATTCTTTTTAGATGACAAATTAATGGACTCATACATTCCTCATGACTGTTATGGATGTAATATCAATCTTAACCATTATCAGTTCAATCAAAAAACCAAAAATAATAATTTCTAAAACACTGTTTCCAAATCCATATGTACTTTTCATATTAGATGGAAGGAGATCACAAATATACCCTATCAAGACATAGACACATCACATCATCTCTTATTTGGGACAATAAATTTAATTCATTGATGGTTGTTGTAAATAATACAATAAAATTTATTCCACTTCACCTCTCCCTGAAGAGATAATATAATAAATTTAAATTTTTTGTCTAATATATTTATGATTTTATTAAATAAATTATAAAACATGAATCAATTGATTTAAAATTTTATCTAAAATTTTATCTTAAATTTTTATGACGTCATTTTAAAAAATGATTTTAAAATAATCAATATTAATAAATGAACTACAATAGTGACTTATATTTGAAATTAATAAATGAAATTCACTTTAATAATAATAAAATAAAACATATGTTGTGTACAAAATTTATATAAAATTTTCAATGCAAACATAAGATAACTGAAATACCCCACCTGTGAAATTACATGAGATAAGATAATAAGTAAATAAAAAGAAAAATTAGATCTAACTAATTAAACCCCGAACCATGCATTTAAATGAGAAAAGATAAATAAAAATTTATATAAAAATGAAATATAAAAAGAAAAAAATGGAAGGGTAATTATTAGTTAATATTGAAAATGAAACAAAAAACATTGAGTTTCAGTTAACCATCCAATGGTATTTAAAATTAGGGAATCAATACATTTCAAGAAAATATTTTTCTATTCAATTTTAGTTTTCATCTTTAGTTGATGTATATTTACTTAATTTTTTATTTTATTTTGTGTTGAAGTGTCTCAAATGAAATCCGTTTGGAAATTCACTCTTTCACCAAAGATATCTTAATCAAAATCATGTTCTATCTTTGCAAGGATTTTTTCTAGAATATCAGTCAATGGTCATTGAGTAAAATGAGCGAAATAATGTATCATATTTTTTTAAATTTGAACTCGTTAAACTGCATCTCATTTTTGTAACTTTAAAATATTTTTATATGGTTATATATTCTTAGTCAACTATCATCCACATTTTAAGTGTGTTTTTTGTAGTCTATATCCATGTGTTTATATTCAATTATAGGGAAACAGCTTAAATAGTCTATATTGAATCTGTATATGGTTTTAATTTTACAATTCATTTTCATAAATATGTTGGTAAATTATCTTACCATTCTTTAGGGAAAAAATTTGCAACTTATAAGAATTAAATATATTCATATATGTGTAAAATGTATTAATATATTATACATGAATTATATGTCATGGAACATTACAATAATGATTAGGTTATCATGCTACCTTACTAGGTAAACTCATAAAGAAATCTCACATATAATATGAGAGGTTTTACTGAATTCCATATATATAAGGAATTGGGTGAACCTTTATAAAAAGAAACTAGGTATGAGTAAATTGTATATACAGTATAATAACGATGTGGATCATTTCAAAATCTATAAATATATGAGTTAATTGTGTATATATGAGTAAATTCTCTTCATCTATCATATTAATAATTAATCTTAAATGGATTCATTAATTCATATTAAAACAATTTGAATAATATTTTTTTCAATAATTTATTTGAATACATTACAAATATATCATTTAAATATCGTGGTGTCCAAATGAATAAATCATTATGAATATAGTTAATTTTCAAAAAGATTCATTTTCATATCTAATCTACATACAATTTAAATTTTTTAAACATACCATTGTATTCTTTAAATTCTTGATTGATGTTATTAAAAAAATTCATGCATAAATAAAAATTGACATAATTTTCATCTCTATACGGTTTTAATTATTTCATTTTGATGCATTATATTAATGTAATTTTATATAAATTTCTCCCACATTAGTTTATTTCCTATTTGAATGTATATTTTAGGTTTCCCCTATCTTGTATGGTCATTTTACATTAATGTTGATCCTTTCCACGATTACATAAAATGAAATAACATCATATATGACTTGTAATTTTCGAAAAAAATGATCAAATATTTTTAAATGTCTCTGTTCATATTTGTGGTATGATATCCTATCAAATTTTAAATGTATCTTCTAAAATTATGAATTAATTGATTTAAAATACATTTCATTGTTTGGACATCTAGGTGTCCTCTGGCTATTTCTGGTGTAATGGATATGTTACTGTTCCACAGGCTCACCGTAGGTTTGTCTTTGAGATTTTCTCCTCTAGTTGAATGATAATTTTTTATGGGATTCATATTGTTGAGGTTATTTTTTATTTTAAAGACATGTGTTTATTTTGGATTTTTGGTTTATAGAAAAATAAAAGAGCTTCAATTAATTTTCAAATTGAAAAAATATAAAATTTACTTATAATTTATTATAGGATTTGAAGAACAGATTTATAGTATATGTTGTTTTGTAAATGAATTATTGAGTAGTCATGTTTTTTAATTTGTAATTTCTTAATTGTTTTCTTGTCATTATAAATCATTGGAAATCACATATTTATAGTATTATTAGTTTTGTAAATACACTATTGATTAGTCATGTTTTCCCTTTGTAATTTGTTCATTGGAGTTTTAATCCATTGTAGTTATGATATTGGAAACTTGAGTGGGATGCAATACTATTACAGGTCAATTAAAATGATATTGGTTGGGAATTGGGAATACAAGTGGTGGTATGCATTTAGAGATAAGTCCTTCAACACTGGACACTGGATATATGTACATTTTTACAAACGAAAATATTGTTTTAATATTAGTTATTTTGGTTATTTAAAAATAACTAAATTCAATCAGTTCACTTAATTTTTGGTTATTTTTGTTTTGGATGATAAATTAGCAAGGTCGGTTGTTAGAAACATATTTGGTTGGTTATTTTTTTTTTTGATAATTATGAATTGTTTAAACCAAAACGACTGTTTTGTCACACTTAAAAACACAATGCATATACTAATTTGAGTTTAATGTGATTCACGTTGGAATTATTTCTCAAAAGTTTTACTACATAGACGCAATTAAAAGAGAACATTCCTAATTTAATATTGGAACGAATCGATACTTGAAATAATAACACTTATTCTTGTTAATTAATTTATTATTGTTTCCAATTTTTCTTTATATTCATATAAATCATATTACTAAAATATTTTGGCAAAAAATTAGAATATTCATAGTAGAATTGATGTGGTGGCCATGTATTTTGTCTCAAAATGCTTGGAAAACATGAATCTCAGTGCATGTTTTCTTTAATATCCTAGATCAAATTAGTATCATCATTTTTCATTTATCATAATATCAATGAATTCCAGTTCTGGATGAATGTTTTTAGAGATCTTAGAAGCTAAATCATGTACTTGTAGCATGAATTCAGTTCTCTGGTAACATTAACCTCCATATTCTTGAGTCGTTTCAACTATTTGTCATTCAAAAATTATACATATAACATGTTTATGTATGTGATACTTTATATGTATGTGAGTTTTCATTAATATAAATTTTTTTAAAACCTCAGTTTTTTATACTATAAGATGAATACTTTTTTATGTAATTAATAAGGTCAATATTTTCAGAAGAACATTTAGTATGAATCATTATCGTACATAAACCAAGGCCTCATTGTACATCTTCTTTAGTCACAAAATGATGTTTTTATATACTAAAATTTGGATTATTTTCTCCATCTTCTTTAGTCATTGTTTCTTCTATAGTTGCGTTTTCAACTATAAGGGCTGAAAAAAGGTTTTTATGTACCCTAATTCACATTTTGTTCTCCATCTTCTTGAGTAATGGCTAGTGTTCTACATTTTAGAATGCGATATTCTCTTTATTATTCTCATTTTTCTTTATATGTTTCTTGTAAATATACTGAATATATGTTTTTTGGGTACATATTTTGTAAGCTGGATGTTTTATGAAATAGATAAAAAATAAATGAGAATACTAATTCTGATTGACTCAAAAATTCATTTTCTATTTTTGTAGTGCTACATTATTTATAAACATGATTAACCATTTGGATATTCTTGATGTTAGTGTTAGATTGAATATGAACTATTTTCATCGACAAGTGCATGAAATTTTATGGTTGCATGAGTGGGGGTGATTAAAACTATCTAACCACTTGTGTGAACAAGGACAACAAAGATTTATGTGTAACGGGAATATATTGCGAATGAAGTAATGATTCTAACTCGCTATCTGGTCTATGCTACTGGAGTTGGCATGGAGGGCTGGAGTTGACTCTTTGGCAGGAGTTAACTTGTTGGTGGGTCCATAGTGTTAGAGTTGGCATGGAGTGCTAGAGCTAACTCACTGGCTGGAGCTGACATGGAGTGCTCAAGTTGACTCGCGAGCTGGTCCTTGACATAGAGTACTAGATCTGGCATGGTGTAAAGGATCTGACTCCCTGGCTGGAGTTGGCCTGGAGTGTTAGAGTTGATTCGATATCTAGTACCTGAAAAGAACATATATGTTGGTAAAACATTTTACTAACAGAAAATACATGTTTACAAACAGCTACTCCACCGTTAGAATAAGTGAAATATTTATTTTTGTCCCAATCACATGTATATTTTCTCTATAAAGCTAATAAATTTATTATATTTGATATATAGGTATTTTAT
Organism: Viscum album; assembly: GCA_963277665.1. NCBI lineage: Eukaryota > Viridiplantae > Streptophyta > Magnoliopsida > Santalales > Viscaceae > Viscum > Viscum album. The sequence goes on along the minus strand of OY728157.1, from coordinate 33,359,520 downwards.
AAATGGAATATTGGTGTTCTAAAAAAATAATTTTTTGTAATTTCTATTTTTAAAAGAAATGTAATGTTTATATATAAATATAGTTTTCTCTATCTAAAAAATTATTTGGTCATTTAGGATATGATCGCTTGTATCTTGTTTAAATGATATAATATAACCATAGTATCTAGGGTAATGGGGCAATTCCCTTTACATTTTCCATGAATATGACCTTAATAACATTTACATTATTGATAAAGACCTAATGACACACTGTAGTTTTTAAATATATATTTTGAGATCGTGAAGGGAAAAAATAACATTTTGAATGAATTATAATATTTATTATGGGAAAAATGAAGTTATTTTCTGTATTAAAATTTATTTTTCATTTTTTATAATTATATTATTAGCTTAAATTCAGACTAAATTTTAGCCCAATATTTATTTAATTAAAAGAAAAATAAATATTCTTTTTAAATATGTAGAAAATATTTTCTTACTTACTTAATATGTTTCTAAAATTTCATATACATATATAACATATTTGGTGTGAAAAAAACGATTTAATTCTAATTCCATCATTGACATGATCTTCTCAATGAAAAATTAAATGAACAATGTAAAATTTTTACATTAATGATACTTCATAGTAAATAATTCTTTATTAAATGGTTGATTTTTAATAATACTATATTTGGAAACATAGATGGGATATGGTTTGTGATTTAATTAATAGTCTATTAATTGTTATTTATCTATTTTATAGTAGGAATCTTTACCCCTAAATGTTACAAATATTAATATGGTGATTTTTTTAGAAAATGGTTAACACGAGTTCAAACAATGAATAAAAGAGATCGAAAAAACTAATAAAGTTTTCTTATTTTTATTACAATAAATTATTTGAACTGAACCTCATCTTATAATTAGATATTATCATTCTGGATCTATTTTATTATGAGAAATATTTTATATTAATAAAATACTTTATTAAATTTCTGGACTTTGCCTTCCCACTCTTATAAAATAGTTCATCCTCTCCTATTTTATTCACACATCAAAAAACGTTTTCTCATTCCTGACATATAAAACACCTTATTAAAATCACATACAATATCTTATTGGAATATTTTATTTTAACACCACCATAGGATGGTTTTTATTTTATGTCAAAAGAGGTTGTCAAAATAAGAGTTATCATTATTCACCCAATATATTAATTTTATTTCTTCATCCAGCTAATAAATTTTTTTATAAATCCATGATGATTTAATGACATCATTATATTACATATAATGTGTTGTTATTAGGATAATTTCCTAACCTATCTCCATCTACACTTCCATCAAATGTAATATGAATCCAACATTCGTGGGTATGATAGATTACCACCTCATGAATCGATGTATATATTTTGTCAACGACAAATATAATGGATGATTATGATGTTGGATTATTGTACATATATGGGATATTCATGAAATAATTACAATTATGTGAAATTAATATACATTATTTTTCATTGCCATTCCATTCATTGAAATCATTCATTATTATGTGTGGATTACCACATCCATGAATTGATATGCTTCATTTTTCATTACCAAGTCATTTGGATGGTTTTCTAGTTATAAAATTTTAGTATGGTTGTCGACTGTGTGGGACTTTATATAGTTTCAAGATCAGCAACATTAGTAGGATTTATACATTGAAACACTAAATATATCCCACATCTATAAAAAATATGTTCCAACATTCCAATGGTAAAATTTTGTTGCGATTTGAAGACCAACTACATTTACACTAGTAAAAAATATATCTACCATGATGAATTTTTAACATTGGTTATTTATGACCCACATGTAAAAAATATTCCTCTCATTTGTAAATATATTACAAACCTGAAATTCATATAGTCTTTTATTTCAATTTTGGTTATATAGAACCCAACAATTAAAATGTGGATTATCATATTGTTTCTGAGATATTATATGTTGAAAATTAAATTTATAATAAAAATGTTTTTAACTAATGGGAAATAAGATTATCATGTCAGATATTATATCATAGACATCATATACTTTTTATATTTTTTCAAATGTCATAGGTCTCATTTTGGGGTCTTTCTATATCACAACAACTATCTCTTTTAACTCACATGAAACCTCTAACACTTTCTTTCATTGATATGGTGGACACTAATCTCTTTTATTATGAATTACCTTTGTCATCCACCCTTTGGTATAATTTATTTTCCCTTTTGAACTTTTAGGGATGTATTTATATTTTCTTCACCTCCCCATTCATCCTATATCAGGTATATATTTTACTTTCATGTTTATATATTTTATTTTACATGAAACTAGTTATTTTTTAATTGATGAATGTTGATTTTGGATAGTTTTTTTAATCATCTCCACAAATATTAATATTTTCTCATATCTTCTCTATTTGTATTTTTTTTCTAATTATTCATCCATGTGATTTATTTTTTAATTGAATTTTGTTTGTTTTTAGGTTTTAATATATGATTATTTGATGTTATCTCATTATAATTAATTTTATAATACAAATTAATATGTATATTGGGTATTGTTTTCATTTTACTAAAATCCCTTTCATATGGATTTACCACCATCATCCACCATTTGGTATCATTAGTTGCCAATTTCTATATATCTCTATTGTAGTTACGTTGTCTTTGACTCCTCAATCATCCCATGTTTGGTATATATTGGCAGTTTGTGAGTGCAAGATCGATTTTCCATTCGAGTTTTAATTGATGAATTTGATTTTGGACATGTTTTCATAAATCATCCCTTCCCCTACTAATATTATTCATCTATTAAGTATATTTTTCAATTATTAATTCTTATGAGGTATATTTTAACTCATGTATCATTGTTTTGGGTTTTTATTATATTTTTTTTAATCTTGTTATACATTATTCAAACTTACTGATTAATGTGTATCTAATGTTTGTTTTGTATTTTCATTAGAGGGGGAAATTTGATTCTATAACTGATTATAATGTTTCAATATATTTATTGGATCAATATAATTACTTGATGCATTTTTATTTTTAGTGAAAAATTTTAATTAAATATTTCTAAAGAGATTTTTCATTTCAAATATGATGTATTAATTTTATATATAAAAAATGTTATGATTTTTAAGTGTTCATTGTAAAATTAAATTTCAAATTATTATAATTTAAATTTTATTTATGATATATCTTATAGGTAATTTTTAATCAATGTTGGATTTAATTACTATAATGAAGTTATAAATATTATTAATATGTCCATTCTGTATTAAAATCTTCAAAACTAAATGTTCCAAACAACAGAATATTTTTTCCAAGCATAAAATTTTTATATGTAAAAAATTTAAAAACAGTGAAATCAAATATAATTTAATATAATAATATTAAAAAATGAGTTACATGAACTGGATTAGGAATAGAAAAACTAGGATGAATTATTTATTTTTTGATGAAGGATATTTGAATGATAACCAATTTGATCAAATTAATGAAATAATCAATGATATTTAATAAGAGTAAATTACGAGAGTAATGAAAATTAAGCATCTATATAGGGATGAAAACAAAACATAGTATTTAGGATTTACAAAATATAAATTTTTATCAATAGTGTTATTATTTATTAACATAATGGAGAAAAGTATATTGATCAACGAGAGTTTTATATAGTATCAACAACAATTGACAGAGATATTTCATAAAGACAATGATATTCCCGATTCAAATTATAACATAATAAAAATATTGTGCCTAATGTGTTTAGGGTAAAAATAAGACTTTCTCTAAAAAATTACAATGTGATATATATGAAGTAATTTGAATGTTTTTTAGAGTGTATTAAATTTGGGGCGTCATAGTATAATTTCAAAAAAACTCACATGATGATTTAGATTTTATTGATACACATTCAAAGAATATTTAGAAAATTTTTATAAATCCCCAAAAGAGAATGTATCTTTTAAAATTTAAACGATCTAGATAGGATAATATTAAATTATTATGAGTATACATGTGTTGAAAATTTACATCGTCTTGAAGAGTTTCTGGATTAGAAGAAACATAATAAAGAGTTTCTTAAATTCATAAGTGAAATTATATATATCAGACGTGAACTGTGTGCCAATGGAATGAATCTATATCAATGTATTAGTATCTTACAAAGTTATTGGAATGTTTTACAGGTAATTTTCATTATATATCCTAAATTTTGTATGAAAAAAATTTATATCATGTAGAGTTCAAAAAAATCATGACAGAAACTACCCATAAATATTATTGATATTTTCTTTTCTCCATTAATTGATGATTTAAAACATTTAGGGGCCATAAGTATTAGTCTTCATGATTCTAATATAATGGAATATATCAAACAGTATTCAATTATTATGTTCATTATAAATAAAATCCCAAAAAATGTATATTTGACTATATACCGAGTTAAGTAAAATATTAATTGTCCTTTTTTTAACAAAAGGCTTCACATTATCAACAAAAGCCTGTGAGAAAAATAGTATACATCGGTAATCAATGGATTTTATCTATGGATAAATATTATATAAGATTAAATAAGGAATTAAATGTCTCATAAATAATATTATATTTCTCTAAAATGTTTTCCATTGATGAATTTGTAATGACCTGTAAATCATGTGGAAATTTTTTTTCTTTAATACACGGGAATTTTACGAGTCCACAGTTTTTGATGGAACCTGATTCCGAGGGCCGGTGTGCAGGAAATAATTGTCTAAAATTTTTTTCGGGTACGTTTAGCAGATGTACAAGCGGTATTTTCTATCTTTTGAACCGATTCTCAAAATTGAAATTTGAGGACACCGATGAACTCGCAGAACTGGTATTCGCTTCAGGGGACCCTTACTACAATTGTGTTTCAACGTGAATGGAAGTTATTGTTTTGGGGTTATTATTTAAATTAACAAATAAAATAAAAATGTGTGTGTAACAAATTTTATTTGGATGGTGGTTAAAGTCTCCAGGTGGAGGTTAGGGGTGGGGCCCACTAAACCCTCACCTCCTTTGATAAGATATAACTAAAGGTGGGGCCCACATTAACACCGAACCCTTGAACACCCTTAAACATTTGGACTTCCCATTAATGTGCCAACACACCCATGTAATTAATTTTTGAGACCTTTGATGATCTTGCCAACTCCATGTAATTAATTAAGTGAATAAACATAATTAATTAATTTGGAGTGTTTGAATTCTTTTGAATTAATTTTTTCCAACATTAAAAGGTGGGATGATATTCTCTTTTTTTGGTTGGACATATTACCTTGGGATGTTTTCGAGGATTAGAAAGAAAGTGTTCTTCCCACGAAGAACACGAAGGACATCTTTAAAATCTTCCTTCGCAACAAGGGAGAGGATGACGCCCACAAAGGATGCCGCCAACAACAAAGTTATTTCCTCCGATGTTGACGGAATGATGTCCATCTTCCGCAACGCCCAACTTCTGTGATGCCATTCTTCCATGGTTAGTCGATGTGAAACGTCAAATACAAGGTAGGGTTTTGAATTCGAGTTTAAATTCCATTCATTAAAGTTCTTTTCCCTTGGATAAAAACATCCGTGGATCGACCCCCGAACATATTGATCCGCAGGACGGATGTCGATTACAGGATGGGTTAGATATTATGTTGGGGCTAGTTTCTAGTTCTTCTATATGTTGGATTACTGTTTAAGCCTCATACGTGGAGGGTACGGGTTAACGAACAAGTTCAGACCCTTTGCTAATTCGTTCTTGATGCGCGGTTTTATGGGAAATGGGTGAATGGAATGAAAACTCAGATTTGAGATTGTCGCAGTGAAGAGCATGACCCGAGGAGGCCGTAGGCGAAGATGGGAGGCAAAACGGACCACCAAAACGACACTGGTGGCCCGCGGAAGTGCGCAGTTGCGCCCCTCGCGTGCCGTCGGCGGAAGGCCGCCGTGGCACCGGCCGCGGCGGTGGAGCGGAACTTGTGTGCACATTCCGGGAAGGCCTAGTGGCCCCAGCTGGCACTGCCATTACAGAACATCGGGGGGCCTCCCCCCCCCTCCCTGCTCTGTGCACAATGCACGTAACCCGCTCGGTTGTGCCGAGCCGCGACCTGCCGCATGGACCGGGCCACCTGCTGTGCAGACTGAGCTACCCTCGCACGGGCCAGGCCATAGTCGCTGGGCTGGGCTGCACATGGATCCGGGCTAGGTTGACCCGGTCCGGGCCGACCCAGGGCGGGTTGGGCTGGGTCGGACCGGACCCAAACCCCCTCTTCGGACTACTTTTGGTTTTTGGCCGATAAAATGTGCTAAGGACCTTAGATGGATGCACCTTCAATGGCATAGGATTATTTGGATCGAGACGGTCGTTTCGGTATATTACACTCACGGTTTGGAGAAGTTTGTGTATGGCCGGGTCGGTTCGAACCTGAAACCAGCCGGGCCCTCGAAGCGAAAACGCTTATAACTTAAGGAACACACATACGATTGATGTTCAGTCAACTACGTTGGATTAATTTATGATGATATGGTTGTTTTGGAATACTCCACATAGGATTCGAATGAGTTTGGAGTATGATCGGGTTGGATTTTACCCGAAATCCAACCGGCCCCTTCTAACAGAAATGAAAATAACTCTCAGACCGGGCGTCCGATTGACGTACAGTCTTTTGTGTTGGGTTTCTTATGATGAGATGGAACTACGGGATACATAAAATTAGGACTTCGTGATAATTGATGTATCAAAACTTGGCTCGAGGAGCGAACCCTCTTGGAATCGAGCATGCTGTGTGAGGGAACCCTAGGGATGGCTGCAATTGAGATGAGAGGATCCTTCATGGGTTCGATAGAGATGACTATTGTACCAAAATCCTAGCTAGGTTTGACAGTGACGAGATATATACCAGGATCCTCCATGGGTTCAACAGCTGTGAATTCTGTACCAGGATCCTATGTGGGTTCAACAACGATGACTATTGTACCAGAATCCTACGTGGGTGCGACAGTGAAGACTTCTGTACCAGGATCCTCTGAGGGTTCGATAGTAGTGACTTTTGTACCAGGATCCTACATGGGTTTGAAATCGATGACTATTGTACCAGAATCCTACGTGGGTTGGACATTGACGACTTCTGTACCAGGATCCTCTATGGGTTCGACAGTAGTGACTTCTGTACCAGGATCCTACCTGGGTTCGACAGTGATGACTACTGTACTGGAATCCTATGTAGATTAGATAGTGACGACATATGTGCCAGGATCATATGTGAGTTCGATAGCACTGATATTGTTCTAGGATCCTACATGTGTTCGAAAGAGGAGATGATTCAGAGGCTACATCTAATCATCTAGACCCCGCTTCGTGAGTTGTATACCTGTGTGAGATGAGTCATGTCTTTCAACTATTATCATCATGGTGAATGACTTTACTTCATGTTTGGACTGGGTTGTGCTTGAGCTCGATATTTGGAGCCTAAGTGTGATTGATAACTTAGGTATATGTATGGGCATATAACTATGTATGGTTGGTTGATACTTCGTGATTTTATATTTCTTATGTGGTTTATCCTTTGTGGATTCTGGGTGACCTTTGGGGGTCTCGAGGTCCCTACTGAGTAATGTTATACTCACCCCTGCACAGGCTATGCCCACACTACATTGTGTTGGTTGCAGACAACGGACATCACTGATTGATGTTGAGACTTATAGAGCTAAACGGTACCCGGAGGTGGACCACTTGGCAAGACGTTCACGGAGCAGACAGACGAACCCAGGGTGTTGAGGAGGCCATCTATACCCACCCTTCAGGTGGGATTCCCAGAGGATGACTCAGTAGTTTTTGTTTTACTTTACTGCAGTTGTACTAGCTTTTCATTTGTACTGTACTTTACTATTGGGATTGTATTTCCAGCCCCCTTTCCTTTTAGCACTTTATTTTTTATACAGTTATACTTATTGTTTACTTTTAGTTGCATACTCTGTTGTATTTGTTTACTTTCTAAAGGCAATTCATTCCCTTTTTATCAGTATTTATGCCTTTTCTGCTAGTCTCCATCCCCTGGCCTATGGAATGTGGGCTTGGGGTAGTCACGACACGGGCCATGAGGACGAGTCGTGACAAATTGGTATAAGAGGGATCGGTTCTACCACAGAACATAGAAACTAATTCTTTTAATGGAAAAATTGTTAAGAGTTTTGGGTGTGGTTATCAGTTTAGGGAAACCAATGTTGGTGCGGTGCATATAGTAACCATACAGTAGGACTCTGACTTCTGACTTCCGACTCAATACAGGAAAACAATGATTGCGTGTGTGTTTCCTTTGAAAAAGTTTCCATTGTGATTACTTTGTGTCAGCTCACCAGGTATACTGTTTTAACTGTGGCACACCTGTTTCTTTTTAGGATGGCCCCACGAAGGCAGCCCGCTAGGGTTCTGAGTTTCATATGATATGGTAGCCCACTGAGCGACTAGGCTTCAGTGTAGGGCCCCATCACTGCGGAGGTACCAGCGGTACCACTACCCACTGGGCCACCGATACCACCATCCCTAGCGGTAGCGAGTGCACACCACCAGAGTGTGTTGCATGATTTCCAGTGAAAGAGGTCGTCTAGGTTCTAGGGAGAGACAGACCCACAGGCAGCTGAGGATTTGATGGATGCTGTTGTTGGAGTTTTTATATTGGTAGGGACACCAGCCGACCTCATGGTGATCCTTATCGTGAGTCTTTTGAAGGTAGCAGTAGGCATATGGTGGAGCCTGATACTCTAGGTGCATGATGAGGCATCACTACTCTGGATAGACTTCGGGAGCCTGTTCCGGGCCGAGTTTGTACCAGCCACCCTTCGTGCGGTGTGGATTCAGGAGTTACTTAATCGGTAGCAGGGCAACATGACAGTAGCTCGGTACTCAGTGAGGTTCACTGACCTCTCGCGCTACTCTATGGATATGTTACAAGACCCATTCTTCGTGGCATGAACCATTGAGCAGGGACATAGACATGTGATCGGGTCTTCTATGTTCTCCTTCAACATCCCAATGCAGACCGGGGTATTGGAGCGAGCCCTCCTAGTGGAGAGTTTCCTTACTGAGCGGTCTCCAACAGCGAGACCCACCACTAGTCGACACGCACCAGAGTCTTCTGTAGCTGGCAGTAGACAGATGAAGCAGGGGTCCTAGAATACCAGACCTACATGTGGTCGACTGCATGAAAAAGGTTCGGTTGTGCGGGGCACAAGAGACAGAGCTTGTCGTACGAGGAGCAGGCAGTGCTATGTATGCGGCGGGCAGGGTCACATGGCTCGAGACTGCCCGACAAGCCCTGCAGATGAGTAGAAGGCATTAGAGGGACCTCCCAGTCAGAGGCATAGGTTCAACCATGGGGGTCCACCGCGAGCAGAAAGATGTGGGAGAGGAGCTGGCCGAGCAGTAGGTGGTGGACGACGTTTCGAGACCCTACCACCACCACCACCAAGAGGTCCACTCCAACCATAGGGAACATGTGGATAGGTGAGAGCTCAGCTTTAGGCAGCTGAGGCCAATGACCATAGTGCTCTGGGAGTAGGTGGACAGGAGCGGGACTAGCTCCAGGCATAGAGACCATTGTTCATGATGCTTCTAGCTTCGTTGATGTTGTTGTTTGTGATTTCTTTGTGTCTTTGTACTTTGATTTGCAGTAATAAAAGACACTTGTCCATGTGATGTTTTCTTTCTTAGCTTTTAGGTGTGGTTTATACTGAGAGGTTCCAGTAAAAAACCGTTGACTTGACCCTCACATTCAAGATTCCTACTGGAGGAGACTTAGTGACCACACACTGCTGCTGACAGTGTGACTCGACCCTTGGAGGTAAGAGTAACAATTTGATCTCTTGGTAGTGGTGTCGAGGCCTTACAACATCTTCCATGGCCTGAAATAGTACCATTCATGTTAGGATTGACTGTATTAGGCAAAGGACGTGGTTCATCCAGGGGATGAGACTAGATTTCAATTTTCCAAAAATAATAAATCTTAGCAGCTCTTGTAAGATGTAGGCGAAGAAGGGTGTAGGCGAGTTCTTTTAAATTGGCTAGTCTCACCCATAGTCCGTTGGGAGAACGCTTTGCAATCTACTCTGACCAAAAGAGTCTCAGGTATATCTTCTCTCAAAAGGACCTGAACCAGAGATAGTGACGATGACTTGAATTCCACTAGGGCTATGACTTTGAGATAATCTATACACCTAGAAATGGGGATGTTGTAGTCGATGCTCTCAATAAGAGAATAGGAATTCAGCTGCTAGGATAGGTGACAGAGTAGCTGGCCGCATTGTAGATATCTGTTGTGGATAGAGATGGAGTATCCTTTCTACAATCTCTCACAGTCACTTCCCCCCTTTATTTAGCGAGTCACGGATGTGCAGCATGGGGATGCTGACTGTGAGACACGACATGCTCAGATATCCTCAGGGCAGGAACCCGAAGGTTTTTTTGAAGTTAGAGAGCATGTCATTCCGTTCTGGGGATGTACAATGGTACTAGTTGCACTTCAGGAGGAAGTGTTGTGGGAGTTCCACACATCCCCTTTAGCGGTACATCCAGGAGTGGTAAACATGTAATAGGAAATTCGATGACAGCCCTAGTGGAAAGGTATGAAGAAGGAAGTAGTGGAGTTTGTCTCTCAATTCCTCACTTGTCAGCAAGTGAAGGCGGAGAATCAGGTACTAGTAGGCATGGTTCAGCCTTTGGAGGTCCCGAAGTGGAGGAGGTATGAGATATCCATGGACATCGTGACGGGTCTTCCACATACGTCCAGAGGACACAAATTGATTTGGGTGATCGATGACCGACTTACCAAGTTGGCCAACTTCCTACTGACCAGAGATGGTATGAGATACCACATAAGAAGCGCGGGTCATCCAGGAGTAGATAAATAATGTACAGAGCTGACAAAAGTCATATACTAACAAGAGACGGAGACCTCTAGAATTCGAGGTTGGCGACCACGTCTTTTTATGGGTCTCACCTCGACAAGGTCTACGGAGATTTGGCTGAGGAGGCAAGTTATCTTCGAAAATCTTTGGACCTTTTAAAGTCATCAGCAGGGTATGAGAGGTGGCTTACCACTTGGCCCTTCCACCTCAGTTACAACGGGTGCACGACATCTTCCACGTATCTCAGCTGAGGGGATACGTGTACGATCCATCCGACATTATAGACCACAGGGAGCTGGGAATCGACGACGGGGAGACATTCATGGATGTTCCAATGGAGATTGAGGATTGACAAGAGTAGGTCCTATGTGGATGGTAGATTCATCTGGTGCATGTTCATTGGTAGCACGAGAACCTCTAGGAGAGAAAATGGAAGCAGGAGGCTCAAATGCATGCTGAGTACCCCCATTTGTTTCCATAGTATGTGTTGTAGCTTATGGGGATATAAATCCCTAACTGGGGAAAATTTAAAGGCCCAGTAATCTTGTGGAAATTATTTTTCTTAAATAAATAGGAATTTTACAAGTCCACAGTTTTTGACGGCACCTGATTTCGAGGCCCGGTGTCCCCAGAATAATTTTCTGAAATTTTGTTTTGGTACATCTAGCAGACGTACGAGCGTGATTTTCTATCATTTGAACCGATACTCAGAATTTAAATCTAAGGACACCGATGAACTCACATAGCTGATATTCGCTTAAGGGGACCTTTACTGTAGTTTCATTTCAAAGTGAATGGATGTTATTGTTTGGGGTTACTATTTTAAATTAACAAATTAAATAAAAATGTTTGTATAACACATTTTTATTTCGATGGTGGTTAAAGTCTCTAGGTGAAGGTTAGGGGTGGTTCCCACCACACCTTAACCTCTCTTGATAGGATATAACAAAAGGTGGGGACCATATGAACACCAAACCATTGAACTCCCTTAAACTTTTGGACTTCCCATTAAAGTGCCAACACACCCATGTAATTACTTTTTGAGACCTTTGACGTTCTTGCCAACTCCATGTAATTAATTAAGTAAATCAACTTAATTAGTTAATTTGGAGTGTTTTAATTCTTTTGAATTCATTTTTTCCATCATTAAAAGGAGGGGTGATATTATCTTATTTTGGTTGGACATATTACCTTGGAAGGATTTGGAGGAATAGAAAGAAAGTGTTCTTCCCACGAAGAACATGAAGGACATCATCAACCTATTCCTCTGTGTCAAAGGAGAGGACACCGCCCGCAAAGGACGCTGCCAACAACAACGTTATTTCTTCCGATGTTGATAGAACGGTGTCCGTCTTCCATGACGCCCGACTTCCATGATGCCCATCTTCAGCAACTCGTCAATGTGAAACGTCAAATACGAGGTAGGGTTTTGAATTTGAGTTTGAATTCCTTTCTTTAAAGTTCTTTTCCCTAGGATAAAAACATTCGCAGATCGACCATTGAACATATAGATTCGTAGGACGGATGTGGATTATGGGATGAGATGAAGATTATGAAGGGGTTGTTTTGTGGTTCTGATATATTCTTGATTACTATTTAAGCCTCTAACGCGTAGGGTACAGGTTAATGAACATTTCTGGACCCACTGACAATTCGTTCTTGATGCGCGGTTTGATGGGCGACGGGTTAACAGAATGAAAACCCTGATTTGAGGTCGTCGCATTGAAGAATAGGACCCAAGGAGGTTGTAGGCGCATATGAGAGGAAAAATAGACAACCGGAATGACATTGCTGGCCCGCGAAAGAGCGTGGCGTCGCGGATCACCGGTGCCCCTCGGGCACCGCCGACGGAAGGCCGTCGCGGCACCGACCGCGGCGGGGGAGCAGAACCCACATGCGGGTTCTGGGAAGGCCCAGCGGCGCTAGCTGGCACCGCCGTTACAGAACACTGAGGTCCATGCCCCCCCTCCTCCCCACACCATGCACGACACGCGCTCGGCCGAGCCGGCCGTGCACGGGTTGGGCCGCAGCCGTCGGGCTGGGTTGTGCCCACCGGGCCGGGCTGCGCCCTATCGGGATGGACCTGTATTCGGGCCGGGTCGACCTAGTTCGGGCCAACCTAGGGCGGGTTGGGTCGGTCGGACCAGACCCAGACCCCCCTCTTTGGACCAATTTTGGTTTTTCGCCCATAACATGAGCTACGAACCTCCGATCGATGCACCATCAGTTGCGTAGGATTCCTTGTATCGAGATGGTAGTTTCGGTATACTATACTCAAGGTATTGGAAAAGTTTGGGTACAACCGAGTTGGTTCGAACCCGAAACCAACTGGGCCCTCAGATCAGAAACACTTATAACTTAATGACCGGGCGTCCGACTGACGTGATGTCAACTATGTTGGATTCATTTTTGACGATATGGTTCTTTTGAAATACTCCACACAGGATTCGAATGAGGTTGGAGTACGACCGGGTTGGATTGTACCCGAAATGTAACCAGCCCCTTGGAACGAAAATTCCAATAACTCTTAGACCGAGCGTCCGATTGACGCACCATCTACCGTGTTGGTTTTCTGATGATGAGATTGAACTAAGAGATACATCAACTCAGGACTTCTTGATAGTTAATGTAACGACACTTGGCTCAAGGAGTGGACCATCCCAGAATCGAGTGTGTTGTGTGCAGGAACCCTAGGGCTGGCTGCGACTGAGATGACATGATCCTCTCTGGGTTCGACAACAATGACTGTTGTACCAGAATCCTACGTGGGATTGATAATGATGACTTCTGAACCCGGATCCTCCATGGGTTCGACAACAGTGACTTCTGCACTAGGATCCTACGTGGGTTCTACATCGATGACTAATGTACCAAAATCCTATGTTGGTTCGACAGTGACGACATTTGTACCAGGATCCTCCGTGGGTTCGACAGAAGTTACTTCTGAACCAGGATCCTATGTGGGTTCGACAGCAATGACTACTGTACTGGAATCCTACGTGGGTTCGACAGTGACGAATTCTGTACTAGGATCCCTCGTGGGTTCAGCAATAGTGACTTCTGTACCAGGATCCTATATGGGTTCGACAGTGATGAATACATATCGAAATCCTACGTGGGTTCGACAGTGATGACTTCTATTCCAGGATCCTATGTTGGTTTGACAGTGCTGATATTGTTCTAGGATCCTATGTGGGTTCAACAGAGGAGATGATTTAGAGGCTACATCTAATCATCTCTACCCTCATCGTGTGCCATATACCTATGTGAGATGAGTCATGTCATTCAACCATTATCATCGTGGTGAATGACTTTTATTCTTGTGTGGACTGGGTTATGCTTGAGCTCGAGAGTTGGAGTTGAACTATGATTGATAACTGAGGTATATATATGGGAATATACCTATATAGGGTTGGTTGATACTTCGTGATTTTATCTTGCTTCTGTGGTTTATCCTTCGTGGATTCTGGGAGACCTTCGTGGGTCTTGGGTTTCCTACTGATTATCGTTATACTCACCCCTGCACATGCTATGCCTGCACTATATTGTGTTGGTTGCAGATGACGGACAACACTGATCGATGTTGAGACTTATAGAGATGGACGGTACCCAGAGGTGGACCACTTGGCAAGACGTTCATGGAGTAGACGAATGGACTCGGGGTGCTAAGAAGGCCATATGTACCCAACCTTCAGGTGGGATTCCAAAAGGATGACTCAATAGTTTCTGTTTTACATTACTACAGTTGTACTAGATTTTTAGTTGTACTATACATTAATGTTGGGCTTGTATTTACAGCCCCCTTTCCTTTCGGTACTTTCTTTTGTATACTGTTTTACTTAGTGTTTAATTTCAGTTGCATACGGTGTTGTATTTTTTTACTTACTAAAGGCAATGTCTTCCCTTTTTATCGGGATTTACGCCTTTGGTGCTAGTCACCAGCCCCTTGCCTATGGAAAGAGGGCTTCGAGTAGTCATGGAACGGGCCTCAAGGATGGGTCCTAACAGATTATTTTGAGACGGAGACAACTTTGTTGTCGCATTTGGGAAGACACAAAAAATATGTTAATGATTGATACATTTTGTAGAAACATCAATATTATTTGATGTACTATAACAACCTGAGTTTTTATGAACATATTTTTAATAAATTAATTTGTTTGATATCTTGTGTTATACGATAAACCATGTTCAACTTGCGCGACATGCAACACATGCTTAGTTTCTTTACATGAAACACTATGTTTCAACGAAACATAATTTTATTTTTATTTAAATACGATATTAACCTAGCTATTAAATTAGAGCGTATGAATAGTATTTACTACATTATGAAAATATTAATTCATTAGTTACCAATTAATTAGAAACAAAAATATTTACCAATATAATATAAAGTAAATAATTTTATATTTACAGTTCCAATTTTTTTTAATAAATTTAGTTTACTATAATTAATAAATATAATTAATGTAATATATATATTCATTAATTTTTTTTAATATTCAAAAAATAAAATTTATAGGAATATAATAAGATCCATCCTAATTTTATGTATAATAATCTATATATTTCAAAAATGTAATTTTATCGAATTTTAATGGGGAACCGATTTAAAATAAATTTTTTTTGAAACTTTTATATATTATTTTTAAAAAATACACTTATTTAAAATCAGGATATAAAATTTTAATTTTATTGAAATTTTATTATTTTTTGGGTAAGTTTCATGTTTTAATGAATACAAAAAGAATACTTAATTTTAATTGCAAACAAAATTTTATGTCCAAAAAATTTATAGTGTTTAATTATAATATTTATTTCTTCTAAAGTATAATTAGATTAAATTTTTATGAGTTAATGTAATGTTTTTCTTTTTAATAATTTTTGAATTGAATTTATATATACAAACATTTCAATAATTATCATGTTTTAACTTTAATAACTCACTTTCTCAACCTGTAAATGGTATTAATTTTAAAAGAATTATTGTAATTTTTTTTGAATTTCTTAAAATGAATTAATTGTTTGAAATAAAAGGTTCCAAATTATGTAAATAGGATTCCTGTATTTTTGGTCGTTATAAATTGTAACTTTAGTAATTTTTTATTAACACGGTAAAATGATAATATAACATATCTAAGGGTAAAAAATTATATTATCAATAATATAAAATTCACACAACACATGTCCTAAGTTCATTAAAATAATGTATTTCAAATAAAACTCATCATTTTTTCAAAATTATAACCTTTTTTAGTGACTTATATGAGATTCATACATTTATTATATTTTATCTAATGAAATGTTAATGATGTTATACTCATATTTTCAATAAATATATCATTTATAATATACGGTTGTACCGTAGATAAATTAGACTATAAATATTCATTTGAAAAATAATTTTTTTATTATCAAGGAAATTTATTTTTAATTTTTAGGAAATCGATGAATACCTTAAAGCATTAAACAATAATGGTGTAATGATTGTATTTTTAATAAAAATACAAAATAAATGATATTAAAAATATTAAAATAAATATTATTTGATATAATTAAACAAATACACTAATTTTATGGATTTATTTGAAATATTTGCATTGATTTAATATAGTTATTTGGAATATGTAATGTTGTTATGAAATTTTAAAAATGAAAAATAATGAATAGTGTGAAAATTGACATTAATTATATTTAATGAATGTAATCTTTTATTATATTATTTAATAATTATAAAAATATTATATAAGGAAAAGAGGATAATATATGGTATAAAATATCATACATTGACAATTTATGGTCCAATTTACACAATTTAGAATAACCCATTTTCTCATCATATAACTTTATACACAATTTAGGATAACATTATAATATTATATATACTATGATTTTATTTTCCTAATAGAATAACCCATTTTCAAACCACCTCTTTTAACCCTTTTATTCCAAAAATGGAAACGTTGCTCATGGGGTGTTGTGTTCTCTCCATCAAGGACAAAAAGTATTCATTTTTCAATAATACATTCAGGGTGATTAGTAAAACCATTATATTTGTTAAAAAAAAATTAAATGTATTTTAGAACATTTTTTATGATCTTGAACTAACATATACACATAATATTAAATAATAACACAAAACGAGTTCATTATGATCGAAATCTTCCAAAAGTAATCTAAACGATTTTCATTAACTACTTATCAAATGAATCATCGTAACACCAATTAACACAATGATAAATAAGATTGATAAAATTTATGGAAGTTAATTAATAACATATAGTATCAATTATGGATAATTATCCTAATTTAAAACAATCATTAATACAAGTATACAAGTGAACTAATCATGAAAACCAAGAAAATGAACACCACTGAATGATGAAACTCAATACTATAACTCAACTAAATTTCTATAAATTAAAATTATAAAACAATAATGTTTAAGAACCCAGATCTTCGTTTCAGGTATGTTTTTCCTCTTTCTGGAGTTTTTAAGAAAAATTAACTTTCTGAAAATTTTCGAAGTGCACGTCGTGGACTTTTTGAGTACACGCTGTGTACATTATGAGTACATGCCGTGTACTCTTCTCCGGCTCGAAGTCATGTGCTGGTCGTGCCCAGGACACACACATGTTGTGTAGGGGGGGGACATGGAGGCCGATTTTGGCAGAGTATAGAAAGGACCCAGTACACGTTGTGTACTCTAAAAGTGCATGTCGTGTACTTTCTATTTTTTCACAAAAATGAACCAGGGTCGCGCCTGACGCACAAAAGTGTCTTCTTTTAGGTCTAGTTCTCCCGAGAGTGACCCGTACGGCCGAATATTTGACGAGCTCCCGCCTCTTCATCCGTTCTCCGATTCGAGCACGGTCGATTACATTGGAATCACAGCGGTGAGTTCTTCCTTCTACTTGAGTCTTGTTTTCTGATTCCTCTTCATTTTTATGTTATCGTGGGTTGAGTATTTTGTGAGTTTTCTCAGATCTATGACGTTCTAAGGGGAATCAATCATCATGGTTCACGTATATCAATCTCCTTGGATCGAGGTAGGTGGTTTGTGGCTTTCTATAGGAATTCTGTGAATATTTTGTTGAAATTCCACGAATTACCTTGGGTTGGAAATTGTGGGTTTTCTATTTTTCCCATGTTGTTTTCCTACTTTGCTTGATTTCCGTAGTAGAGGATTATGCTTGTGAGTAGAGTAATTTATTTTTCTGCTCAGGTTGCTTTTCCATGCTTGTTGTACTGAATAGTGTATGCCAGTTTCCATGAATAGTAGTAGGATAGTGGAACTATTTCTTTGTTATGCTGCGGAACCTTAGAATGATATCCAAGTAGTTCCTGGGGTTTACTTGGACAATGTACACACGTTGAGCATGTTTACTTCCACACAGAACTGTGAGTACCTAGGGTAGGAGACCATAGAGAGAATTGACATAAGGGCTTCTCAAGAGTGTCTTTTAATACGATGCAAGACCACAGGGGGAATTGATGATGAGTGATTCCTTAGAGAGTCTGTAGTTCCTTGACGCGAGCCACAGGGGGAATGAGACATTGAGTGCTTCCCCAGAGAGCCTTTAGTATGATACGAGACTATAGGGGGAATTGACGATGAGTGATTCCTTAGAGAGTCTATTAATTTTATAGCTGAACTAGAGGGGTGAGACTTTGTGTGCCTCCTAGAGGGTTTCTAGTACTTATAGGCTGAACCATAGGGTTTAGGCTGTGAGAGCTACCCAGAGGGTCACCTTTATCCTTATTGTTGTTGGCTGTTTACTTGTGTACTCTATCTGTTAGAAATGTGGATTGTAGCTGCTTGTGCTTTCCTGTTTACTGCTTCTTGTCTTATTACTGCCATGTATTCATTGACTGTCAGGCACAAATATATGGGTGATTTCCTACTGGGATTGTATCTCACACCCTATTTAGTCCATGCTTTTGGGCCCAAGCAGACTATATTGCTGCAGGTATAGATAAGGGCAAGCGCCCTTCTACTTCAGGTTCATGATTGCACTGGAGTTGGAGAGCATGGGACCGAGTCGTGGCTTGCGATGGTATGGAGTTTACTTTGTTTTCTTTTGCACATTGTTTTTCAGTTGTACTTCAGCACGTTGGATTGTTTGCTGCTTTCCATAGACACATGTACCATGTTGCATCATTATTATTTTATCCACTTCTTCCGTTGTTCTGGTCAGCTGTGTATGCTGTTTATTGTTTCCACTATTGTGTCTGGTTGTTCTTCCACTATATACTTTACCGAATGAGGGAATAGTATCCCCAACAACTCACCAAGGCCCTCGCTTCTAGTCGGCGGCCTCTGGAATTTGGGGAAACTCCCTTGAGGTCATGTGGCGAATCGGGTGCGGGGAACCAGTGGAGGGGCTCCAGATTCGGTTCGTTACAAAGTTGTATCAGAGGAGGTTCATTTCTCTTACTTTACTATTTAGAGACTTTAGCCAGGGATAGGACGGACATGGTACTTGGTATTAAGTTGTTCTCAGGAGTAGCTAACCTGTGTATAGGGAAAATCCATACTACCTCGTTAATTGTAGTTTCGCATTTTGAGATTTTATGGTTGATATGATTTCACCTAGAGTGATTCACATGACTTGTGCTATTATTGTTTTGATATTTTGGTTCTATTTCTGCCGCAACCCGATGAGATGAGGGTATTCTATCTCATGAATCCTATAGGCACTTGTAGAAATCACATTCCATGAATTCATTCCATGCCATCTAGGTTTTATTAGAAATTGCATGCTGTTGTGATAGACTTTGTGTAGATTATACATGCTGTTGTGGTAGATTCTTGATAGATTCTCAGCTGTTATGTTAGAAAACTGGTTTATTTGTTCTTTTCTTAAATGAACGCCAAATTTTGATTCTTGAGGTGTTATGGGCCCTCATTAATCGGAAATTAGTGGATCATAATCTTGTTTTCTCTTCTCTATGACTGTAATAGATGCCATGCTTTGATTCGCGGGGAGTATGGGTCCTCACAGATCGAAATTTGGCACCTCTTTGCCATTTTTTCTGTGTTTCTGGGCTTTTGTGTAGTTTCTGAGCTACTTCCCAGAAAAACCCAGAATACACGGTGTGTACTTTTCGGATACACACCGTGTAGTTTTTATGCTGTTTCACTAACCGTGTGAGCAGAAACACGGTGTCGTGAGAATATCTTTAGGAACATGCTGTATATTGTAGGCACACACCGTGTAGTAATGTGATGTGTACCCAACCGTGTCACTAACAACATGGGTTGGGGCAGCTCGGGTAGCACACGTTGTGTTGTAACAGAACATGCCGTGTAGTCCCATCTAGGTACCCGGACGTGTTGCGAACAACACAGGTCGACATGAACGTCTCTCAGACACGCCGTGTTGCTTTTGGAGCACGCCGTGTAGTCTTTCTAGGTACCCGGCTGTGTCACAAAAAACACGGGACGGTGTCACCATTCCTATACACGTCGTGTTTTTTCGGAGCACGCTGTGTAATGTTCAGCCGTGTAGATGGACATGTTTTTAACAACACGGGCTGCTGAAGCTTTGTCCAATACATGTCGTGTCTGCAGGGAACATGCCTTGTAGTCTCAGTTTAAGAAAACCGTGTGGGTTAACCATGTAAGGGACTCAGGTAGGGAAACATTTTTCAAGCACACTCCGTGTGTGGGGTCAACACTCCATGTAGTTTGAGGTGTACACTAATTGTAGGGCAGGAGTACACGCCCATGTCAGTGGCTTGAGAAGACACGCCGTGTAGTTTTTATACACGCTGTGTAGTAGAGCCTTGTAAACTTGTGTGTTTTCCTTCCCATGTTTCTGTTTTGTACTCTTGTGTTCTCTGTCCTTGTTTTACTGATCTAAGGTGTAGTTTTCATCTTCTAGAGCTATGCCTCCGAGACGTCCTCTCGTCGTACGTCTGTCGTCAGGCATTGATCAGACGCCAGATAGGGCTGATCAGGGACTTCCTGCTGATCCTCCAGTCGGGCCAGCCTTGGAAACGGATGTTATACCAGTTGCAGGCACTGATGCGTAGTTCAGGTAAGGTTTTATGAGGATGATGCAGGCCTTCCAGGGAGCGTTGCCTCATGCCACGACTATGCAAGATCTGACGCGAGTTTTTCAGTAGCAGCATCCTCCCACGTTCTAGGGAGAAGGAGGACCTCAGGCAGCAGAGTTATGGCTGGAATCCATAATGACTATCTTCTAGCATCTGGAGATGCCTCCAGAGATGAGGGTAAACCTCGCTACATACATGCTCCAAGCCTCCGCCAAGAGGTGGTGGGACGTGATCTCACAGGCAGGTCACCAGCAGGTTATGGTTTGGGAGGAGTTTTAGCGCGTCTTTTATGACTACTTCTATGCAGAGACCCTGAGGGACGATCGAGCCCAAGAGTTCATGAGCTCAGAGCAGGGTCCTCTTTCTGTCATGGAGTATTCATCTCGCTTCACTGAGCTGCAGCGTTTCACACCCCTCCGAGATGGAAGTGGGGTGTTCTTAGCAAGGAAGTTTGAGGATGGTCTCAGGAGGGAGATCCGCTCGCAGGTGAACATCTTACAGCTGACTTCCATCACTTCCATCGTCAACTAGGAACTGATTGCGGAGCACAATCTGAGAGACTCTGGAGCTGTGAGCCAGGGAGGTTCTGCTTCCATAGCTAGTTTGCTTCCAGATGATAGCAATATGCGCCGTAGAGAATCTACGTGTGGTGACCCGAGGAAGCGTGATGCATCGTCAGGCAGCCAGGTGACATGCTACCAGTGTGGCCTGTCAGGGCACACGAGGCTGAAGTGCCAGAGGAACCCCATGGAGTGACGATCTTGCAGCAAGATGGGTCACCTTCAACATTTCTGCCATGTTTTCTCACCAGCAGCTGGTGACCAGGGTTCTTCCATGACTCCTCGTTCAGGAGTAGCACCACTAGTTTCTCACCAGTTGGGGAACTGGAGTTCTTCCGACCGTTCAGGTCGAGGTGGTGGTCGAGGCTATGGAAGTTAGCCACCAGTCCCTCAACACCAGTAGGGAGGTTTAGCTCAGAGTGGTTAGCCATGGCCATAGGGTCGCGGTGCAGGTCTGTCTTTCGCTGTGGAGCATATTTATCAAGAGCAGGATCCCGACCATTCTATAGTTCGAGGTACGATTTTAGTGTCCTCAGTTTTATCTTCATACCTTTTCGATACTAGTTCTACACATAGATTTATCTCTGTTGTTGTCGAGGAGAGCCTTAGGATCTTTATCTTTTCTTCTGCCAACTCATTGACACTAGACACACCTTTGGGGACAAGGACATCTAGTGTACGTCAGTGTAGAGAGTTCCCTATTGAGGATGCAGGGTATCATTTCTTATGGGTTATCTATGTCCTAGAGATGACAGGCTATGATTTCATCCTCAGGATGGACTGGTTGGTTCCCTTCCAGGCAGTCGTCGACAGTTATCGCCATAGAGTGAGTTTCGTTTCACCATAGGGTGAGTCTTTTCTTCATAGAGGCGAATGGGATGTTCAGGCGAGTCGAGCAGGATTCGAGCATCATGGGCTAGGAAAAGTGACGACCCATATTTCTAGCCTTTATCTGGATGATCAGGGGACTTCGCAGTTGGACTTTCCTCTAGTGGTGGATCGTTTCCGGGACGTCTTTCTAGAAGAACTTTTCGGGTTTGCCTCCGGAGCGTGAGGTAGACTTTTCGATTGAACTCGTGCCAGGAGCAGCACCAGTGTCCATTACTCCTTATAGGATGGATACACCTGAGTTGCAGGAGCTCAAGAAGAAGTTGGAGGAGTTGTAGGAAAAGGGTTTCATCCAACCCAGAACTTCTCTTTGGGGTTCGCCAGTCGTGTTTGCGAAGAAGGTAGACGGTACCCTTCGGCTTTGTGTGGATTATCGGAAGCTGAACCAGTTGATGGTCAAGAACTGATATCCCTTGCTGAGGATTGATGACCTCTTTGATCAGATTCAAGGAGCTTAGGTGTTCTCAAAGATTTACTTGAGGTCCGGTCATCATCAGTTGCATGTTAGACCATCAGATATACCTCTCACAGCCTTCAAGAGAAGGTACGGTCTTTACCAGTATACAGTCATGTCGTTCGGTCTCACGAACATTCCAACAGTTTTCCTGGCGCTGATGAACCGAGTGTTCCATCCTTACTTGGAATACTTCATATTGGTCTTCGTGGACGATATCTTGGTGTACTCTCACACTCGACACGACCATGCCACACATCTTGAGATCGTTCTGAGTGCACTGAGGGAGCATCATCTTTATGATAAACTCTCAAAGTATCACTTCTAGATGGATTAGATTCACTTATTTTGTCACGTCATCTCAGAGGCAGAAGTATCTGTGGACCCATAGAAAGTGAGAGCTGTAGTTTCTTGGGAGAATCAGAAGAACATCTTTGAGGTACGGAGCTTCTTAGGGCGGGCTGGATACTACAGACACTTCATTAAGGACTTTTCTCGTCTGGCAGCACCTTTGACAGGTCTGACCAAGAAGGGGGCGAAGTTCTTATGGTCAGTTTCTTGTGAGTCAGACTTTCTGGAGATGAAAGGGAGGTTAACGTCGGCACCGATACTAGTCTTTCCAAAGCCAGGCAAGAGCTACAATGTTTACTTTGATTCTTCAGGTATTGGGCTGGGATCTATGCTTATGCAAGGAGATAGAGTTGTTGCGTATGGGTCTCAATAGTTGAAGCCACATGATAGGAACTAACCTATGCACGATCTGGAGTTGTCATCTATTGTTCATGCCCTACGCTGTTGGAGACACTATCTTCTAGGAGAGCACTTCGTGGTCTTCAATGATCATAATAGTCTAAAGTATATCTTCACTCAGTGTGATCTGAATCTGAGGAAGCGCAGGTGGGTTGAGTATCTTCAGTATTTTGATTTCGAGCTTTCCTATACACCGGGTAAGGGCAACACAGTGGCAGATGCGTTGAGTAGGAGAACTAAGGTTCAAGCGTTTCAGGAGGCCAGCAGTAAGTGGCAGCTCATGGCTCTATTCTCTAAGATTCCTCTGGAGGTGTATGACAGACAAGGACAAACTTTCCTATCCTCTATAGTTGTTACCTCGACACTACTTGATCGGGTATGGATGAGGCAGCTATAAGAATCATAAGGCTTATTCCTGCGGGAGGGTGTGTCAGGAGAGGACCCTCTTCCTGGATGGACAGTGGGCGAGGATGAGATCTTTTGTTTCCAGGGATGTGTATGGGTGCCAGCAGACATACGCGAGGAGCTAATGCGGGAATTTCATTCCTCTGTTTGGGCAGTTCATCCTGGAGTCCCCAAGATATATCAGGATCTTCATCTCCAGTACTGGTGTCCAGGTATGAAGGGGGATGTTGTTGGTTTTGTCATGAGATATTCTACTTGTCAGCAGGTGAAAGCAGAGAATCAGTGACCAGCATTCTTTTTACAGCAGTTACCCGTTCCGGAGTGGATGTGGAACAATGTCGCGATTGACTTCGTGACTGGATTGCCGAGATCTCCTCGTGGAAACGATGCTGTTTGGGTTGTCGTCGTCTGGTTCATGAAGGTTTCCCACTTCTTGCCGATCAAGGAGACCTTCCGTATCGATGATCTGGGATGACTTTACATCTGATAGATTGTTCGTATGTATGGAGTTCCACACTCCATTATTTCTGACAGGGATGCGCGCTTTACTTCTCGGTTCTGGTAAGGGCTTTAGAAGGCCTTGGGTACACAGGTACTTTTAAGTACAACATACCATCCCCAGACTGATGGCCAATCCAAGCGCATGATCTAGGTGCTTGAGGATATTCTCTGAGCTTGCATTATATACTTTGGCGGTTCAGGGGATAAGCATATCCCTCTGGTGGAGTTCGCCTACAACAACAGTTTCCAGAAGACCATTCATATGGAACCATACGAGGCTTTGTACGGTAGGCCATGTCGATCACCCTTATGCTGGCTGGAGGCAGGAGAGGCATATTTACTGGGACCTCGTCTTACCCAGGAGACCTCAGAATAGATAGAGCTGATTTGGAAGAGGATGGCTAGAGAATAGTCTCGACAGAAGTATTATGTTGATCAGCAAAGACGACCCCTGGAGTTCGAGGTCAGAGATCAGTTTATCCAGCGTGTCGCACCGAGGTTGGGACACAAGAGAATTCAGAGACACAGTAAGCTTTCACCACGGTACGTCGGGTCGTTTGAGGTCTTAGAGAGAGTGGGGTTGGTCACCTATCGGTTGCAGCTACCTCAGAGGTAATAGGCCATGCACAACGTCTTCCACGTCTCTCAGCTCTGACGCTACTTTTCAGACATGTCTCATGTCTTTTAACCTGAGGAAGTTGAGCTTGAAGCAGATGCGTCGTTCGAGGAGCATCCTATCCGAAATGTCGATCGCAGTACGAAGGTTCTTCGCGGGTGGTTTGTTCCTCTGGTACGGGTGCTATGGCAGCACGGGCGAGTACAGGACGAGACATGGGAAAGGGAGGCCGATGTACGATCACAATGACTGGAGTTGTTCGGAGATTCCTCTTCTACGCCACGTTAGGGAAATTCGGGGATGAATTTCATTAAGGGGGGAAGTTTGTAAGAACCTGAATCTTCAGTTCAGGTATGTTTTTCCTCTTTCTAGAGTTTTTTAAAAAAATGAACTTTCTGGAAAATTTCGAAGTACACGTCGTGTACTTTCTGAGTACACACCGTGTACTCTTCTCCGGCTCGAAGCAATGTGTTGGCCGTGCCCAGGCCACACACATGGTGTGTAGGGGTGACGTGGAGGCCGATTTTGGCAGAGTACGGAAAGGACCCTGTATACGCCGTGTACTCTAAAAGTACACGCCGTATACTTTTTTTCACAAAATGATCCAGGGTCGCACCTGACACACAGAAGAGTCTTCTTTTAGGTCCCGTTAACCTGAGAGCGACCCATACGACCGAATCTTTGACGAGCTCCCGCCTCTTCATCTGTTATCTGATTCGAGGACGGTCGATTGTGTTGGAATCACAGTGGTGAGTTCTTCCTTTTGATTGAGCCTTGTTTTCTGATTCCTCCTCATTTTCGAGTTATCTTGGGTTGATCATTTTGTGTGTTTTCTCAGATCTACTATGTTCTAAGGGGAATCAATCGTTGTGGTTCATGTATATCGATCTCCTAGGATCGAGGTAGGTGGTTTGTTCCTTTCAATAGGATGTTTGTGAATATTTTTTGCAAATTACACCAATTACCGTGGGTGGGGAATTGTGGGTTTCATGTTTTTCCCCTGCTGTTTGCATTCTTTTCTTGATTTCCATAGTAGAGGTTTATGCTTGTGAGTAGAGTAATTTATTTTTGTGCTCAGGTTGATTTTCCATGCTTGTTGTATTGTATAGAATTTTCCAATTTCAATGCATAGTTTTAGGATAGTGTAAATGTTTCTTTGTTTTGCTGTGAAGCCTTAGAATGATAGCCAAGTAGTTATTGAGGTTTACTTGGACAATGTATGCACACAGATCATGTTTACTTCCACACGGGACTGTGAGTACCTAGTGTAGTAGACTATAGGGAGAATTGACGTAACAGATTCTCTAGAGTGTCTTTTAATATGATGCGAGGCCACATGGGGAATTAACGATGAGTGCATCCTCAGAGAGTCTGCTGTTCCTCGACGTGGGCCAGAGGGGGAATGAGACATTGAGTGCTTCCCCAGAGAGATTTTAGTACGATACGAGACTATAGGGGGAATTGACGGTGAGTGATTCCTCAGAGAGTCAATTAATTTCATAGCTAAACCAGAGGGGTGAGACTGTGTGTGCCTCCTAGCAGGTTGCCATAGGGGTTAGTCTGTGAGATCTACCCATAGGGTTACCTTTTTCCTTATCGTTTCTCGTTGTTTACTTGTGTACTCTGTTTCTTAGAAATGTGGATTGTAGCTGCTTGTGCTTTCCAGTTTACTGCTTCTTGTCTTATTACTGCCATGTCTTCATTGACTGTTAGGAACAAATCTTTGGGTGATTGCCTACTAGAATTGTATCTCACACCCTGTTTGGGGCATGCTTTTGGGCCCAAGCAGACTGTGTTGATGCAGGTATAGATAAGGGCAAGCGCCCTTCTACTTCATGTTCTTGATTGTACTGGAGTTGGAGAGCATGGGACCGAGCCGTGGCATTCGATGCTGTGGAGTTTACTTTGTTTTCTTTTGAACTTTTTTTCAGTTGTACTTCGGCACATTGGTTTTTTTGCTCCTTTCCATAGACATATGTACCATGTTGCATCATTATTATTTTATCCATTGCTTCCGCTGTTCAGTTCATTTTTGTATGCTATTTATTGTTTCCACTATTATGTCTGGTTGATCTTCCACTGTATACTTTAGCGAATGAGGACATAGTTTCCCCACCAACTCACCAAGGCCCTCGTTGCTAGTTGGCAGCCTCTCGTGTTTTTAAAAACACGCTTGAGGTCATGTGGCGAAACGGGGTGCGAGGCACTAGTGGAGGGGCTCCGGATTCGGGTCGTTAAAAATGAATCAAGAACAAGTATTAGTTGTTATTCATTTATTAATTAATGAATCTTATTTTATTATCCAATATATGAATGTGAGAAATTCATTCAGACATAAGGTAAGGGGAACCTCCAACCTAATTTACATAATTTGGGTTATTTTCCTTTCATGCCATATTTCAGGGTATACGTTAATTAAATATTCCTTAAATATAATTTAATTTTTCTTAAATTTTATATTCTAGTATATACATGTTTTCAATCTCATGTTTTTCCAAATGAAATTCTTTTTCCGAAAGAATTTTTTTCTTTCTAAAATCACATATTTTACTTGTCTTGAGTTTTCTTATTCTTCACTCAAGAATAATGACTCTTATACATAGTACGTTATTAAGATTATATTTTTTTTATCCCCAATGATAATTCATTATTCTATGATTTATAAAATTCACATGAAAACCATTAACTTTCCATTGGTAATTTTATGACATAGATTGTTATACCTTAAATGTGGCATGCATGATTATGTAAATGATAGGATGTGATGGGTGCACCTAAAATTATATAAAACCATAATTCATTGGGTAATTTGATTTATCACATGATATAATGTGGAATATGCATGATAATTATTCTATCGTTGTTTATAATGATTAATTTCTTAAAATTCACAAATGTTGTGTCACAAACCAACACGGTTCAACCATTTAACAGTCGCCCGAGCCATTCTATGATAAGGCTTGAAGGGAATTCTTGATTCCCATGGGCTGGAAGCGAGGGTCAAGCTTCAAAGTAATGTTATTTGGACTATTTTTCCCAAAAATGAAAAGTAAATAAACAAGAATAAACCTAACGATAAAACTAAACTCTAATAGTTGAAATAGAATAAAACTAAATAGCTAAATATACCTCCAGGTGACATCATCATTCACCAACAACCACTTTGGATCACTTCCTCCTAGATAGATCCAAAATAGGGATAACCTGAAACTGAAATATAGAGTAGTCCTGAGTACTAAGATGCTTAGTAGGAATGCTAAAATAAACCGCGCCTGATGCCCAACCTCTAAAATGAAATCTTTTTTTACTAGATTGAAAATAGGATATATAAAATATGTTTTTCCACTCTTTTATAAAAAAAGTTGACAAGATTTTACTTTTGAGGAAATCCCATTTTCATTCCATTTCTTTTTAAAATCAATTCCAAAATCATATAATTCAGTGAAATGCGTTCTTTTAAAATACTACTAGTACCAAAATGGTTCTTTTAATAAAATAACTAGTAGAATTTTCATGAGATAAAATAACCAAAAGTGACACTGAATAAAGTAGGAACATACAAGTATACAACCATGGGAATCTCATAAATATCCCTCGAGTGATCCCTGGACGTACTCAATTTAGAACCACCTGTCGGCGTATGGTGAATCCCCTATTTCTATAAATAACAAGCCAACCTCAACCAGTAAATCAAGTTGCACATCCCTTCTAACCTAACATCAAATCCAGGTGGTACCAACCAGTCCAATTAGGGTTTATCAGAAACCATCACTCAACCCTATAATCGACACCTAGGAAACCAAAGTGAATAACTTACTATGTATCTAGGAGGCTCTCACACGTGTGACTCACCTTACCTATTGTCACTTCACATTATTACAACAAAAATAGACAAAACCAACATGATAACTCATAAATGGAAATCCTAGATTGGGGTTCCCCTCCCAAAATAAACCAATCATATGTGTTAATCAGTTCTTCACATCACACAAACTTTTAAACCATTTCACAAAGAACATTAAGTTTCCTACTGGGTGTTCAAACATTCAAAACCAAATTTCACATCCAAAATTAAGTAAGGTTCTAGCTGAAAATTTAATAATATCATTCCAATATAAGATAAAAATAATCTAAACCATTTATAAAATAAGGAAAAACACATATTTCACTAACTCTGTTCCACTAGGGCCTTTAAAAATTCAAATCCAATTCCATTTTATATATTTTTCACAAAACCAAATTGTAAATTCACCAAAAAAACCCATCACTCCATGCAGGCATTCTTAACATCTAGAAATCAACCATCATTTCTAAAGTACCAAATAAGATAAGTTTTTAAGATGATACATAGATCAATTTTAAAGTTACACAATTCAAAAACGTGAAACTTAATGATTATATAGCCATTGTTTCAATGTTCTATCTTCTTTTGAATGTGCACCCATGTGTACACTTTGTACACCTATAGATGCGCCGACTTCAGTTGGCATATCCAAAACTTCTATGAAACACCCAAAACCCCTCACGGTGCCAAACAAACCGTGTATTGCATAAAACAATTAACAGAAGCATTTTAGTTTCCAAAAATACATTTCATAACTATGAAGCTTTTAGTCAACTATTACAAAACAAATAGGATAATTCATATTTAAAAGAAACTTCTATGAAGACTTTAGTAAGTTATATAAATAAATGGGAAACCAAATCCAAGAGGTACAATCAATTTTACCAATCATCTAGGTATTCATATATATATAATTATCTCACATAAAAATAAAATAATGTTTTCGAATTATAAGAAATCCAAAAATTAAAATTAATGGTCTGGTCATAAAGAACCAACCTTAAAAAGGGAGCAGAACAAGCTGAGACACTTCAATACTTGACAAACTAGGCAGAGACCACTCGCATCCAGCCTGCACTTGCATGCACATACCTATATATATCCATAATCAAATTCATTATTACATGTTCCATGATGGAATATATACATGGAGTACAAATATATTATATTTATACATAGATTATGTATATGCATGTACACCCTCTATCATTGAACAAAATAACTATAATATCAAAATATATCCGAAATTAAGGCAATAAATACAAAAAAAAACTTTAATTAATTTACGAGGGACTCATTTACAATGTAAGACACTAAATAAAATAAAATAAAATAAATTATTAGGAGAAATATAAATTCAATCATTGACCAAAAAACTTAAATTAATCAAATTCAATTTTCCTTCAGTAGAGAACATTGAAACGTAGAACAAAACACCCTAGTAGGCCCCTTCCCAACCCCAAATAAAATCAATCTATGAAAAAAGAATCAACCCTTACCCTAGGGTTTTTGGTTCAAATGAATAGGGTGAAAGAGAGACCAAAAATCAGCTAAAATTGATTAAAGAGGGAGGAGAAAACATTACCTTAACAAATCAGTCCAAAATCTATTAGAAAACTGGTTGAAATCTAAACCAGAGGGGGTTGATAGAGGAGGGTGCATCATGCATCAAAGTGGAGCTATAGAGAGGGGATTTTTCTCTAGGAGATTGTGTGTTGTGGGTAGAAGGAGGGGGTGCTAGAGGCCCATGTTTGGGGGGGGGGGTCATACATGCGACGTGATGCATGGAGAGGGAGGTCTCATGTGACTGGGTAGAAGAATGAAGATGGAGGTTCATGAAAGGGATGAAAAATGAGAGGAAAGAAAAAAAGTAAATAAAAAATATTATAAAAGGTAGAAAATAAATAAAAGAATAAATGGAAAACCTAAAAAATAATAACAAATTTTAGTAATAATAATAATACCAATAAAATAAAACCAACCACAACAATAATAAAATTATTTATTGCTATTATTATTATGAATAAAACATTCTCTTATTAAATTCATAAACCACACATGATCGCACAACCATATAAGAACACAACTTGTTTATAAAAATTTAAACTGGTTCAAATAGAATCTCAAAAGAGAGAACCAAAATACATAAAATAAAATAAAGCATCAGGTTAGGGTGTGAATATTCTCCCGCAATGACACTTTCTACCCCCACAATGTCCCAAAAGACTTGATCAACCCATGATTCCCATCATGACCAAAGATATTCTTAAAAGAAAACCTCAATCACCTGAAGACCGGTCATTCAACACAACCATAATAAAAAAATACATAGCTATTAAAACTATAATCAATATGAAAAATAACCAATGGAAAGGAATTAACCTCCAATCACAAAAAAAACATGGAACTACCAAAATCCTAACTTAGGAATCACCATGTCCTACTTGAGGCCTCCAATAACATTCATCAAATGAAACACTACTTGAGATATCCAATTACTATGGTTAGGTTCGAGAAGTGAAGAAGGTATTTCCCCACCAAGAACTCTTGGAATATATATTTTTCTACCAGTTTTTCCCATGGTGGTCTCCCCAAATTATTAGGAATCATATAAATAATTGGATCTCCAAACAAAAATTACTCAAAACCAGAAAAGAACTCTAACATTGGATTTACCCAACAAACTCTCCATGTTAATCAAAACCAACACAAGAGGATATGTGGGCGAGACCCGCAATGGGTATCCCCCCATTCAATACTTTTCCTAACAAAATGACATCAGTGTGTGAATTCCATGTTTACTCTGAGTGATATGAACTGAACTCTTCATCACGAACCCTCCAACACGGGCAGACCTACATAGAAAATTCCTACATTATCCAATACTACATCACCTGGGAGGGTATTGACAGTGGAATCCCCTAACCAAGCGGTGAACCGACAAGAACATGTCAATTCTACAATACATGAGAAAATCTAAAATGTGTAAAATTTTTATCCATAAATTACCCACATAAAGGTAAACTATTTGATATTCCAAATTCACATAGCACACCCACTAGATTTACAAGTTTAAGTGATATCCAAACCTCTTCAAATCGCCAGAGTAACTCCCATAAATGAATTCCACTACAAGTAGACAAATACTTTATTCCCCTCACAAAAAAATGAAACATTAACAGATGATATTGTAATAGGGAAATTTAAATAGTCCCCTTCCCAACACTACAGAATTAAGTAAGACCAATATCATCCCACATACAATGTGTCTTGACTATGAACAAGATTCACCCCAAGAGCTTTGGCGGGGGACCTGATGTTTGAATCATTTTTCACCTCATAGTCACATGCTAACCACCACAGATTGGAATGTCATCTTCTGAAATACCAACCTACATACATCTCCTCACAACCCAAGTGACTACTCCGTCAACATACCAAGTGATAATTATGGAGAATGACTTATAGTAACAAACTGACCACACTATAGATATGTGATTGAGTAGTCTGTCAGACCCACACCACGTATTTGTGGAAGGAGGACTCCAAGAATAGGTCCATTCGATTCACACACCTCATCAGATGAGAAAGCCTCACTTACCACAGTATGAAAACGACCAACAACTATTACTAGCATTAAATTAATTTCCCCACACTACCTATGGGGAACATGAAACTAGCAAACCAAAAAGGTCAACACACATCCTTCAGCATCTATTGACTGGTCAGGTTCTTACAAGATCCACCACATTCCCTCACCTTCCCTTCCGTAGGTATATCCATAGGATGAATCTAGTCTTGAGAATCACTCAAGAAATCACCATTCAGAAAAAAAAATTATCACCAATTATTGGTCTAGTCCTACTCCTCCAAATTGAATTGAGACTTATCACACTCATACAACATTCAGAGTTCCTAAAAAATAAGAGATACTCCCTACATTAACAAAGAAAACAAAAACATTCAATAGACCTCAACATCTCCAAAAAACCATCACAACCAAGATAGACCAAAATTTTCCACTCCACTGAGAGTCTGAGATAACCCATGAATTAAGAGAGACCTAAAGGAAACCCATGTGACCCTTACAGGGGGAATATCCTAAATAAGAAACACAAAAAACAACCTTCTCAATAACCAAATCCTCACAAAATGAACATCCAAATCGCATACAAAATCCATTAAATCCAAATTAAGAAATTAATTAATTCTCAATGAAAGACATGTGCTTAAAAAAACAAGCACTACACAACGAAATCCCAAAAGATCTTTTGAAACTATCATTTTCACTCCAAAATCAAAAACATTTTCCAATTCCAAATTCATTTATTAAAAATACTACTTTAGAGAAACACATTTTCCTTCCCAGTTCGTATTAGAAAAAATCATCCCACTGCTCCCAACACAACCAAATCATGTAATAAATCATAGAGAGATTTTTTATCCATTTATCCAAATACACATTTCTAAAAACAAGAAGGATCCTTAAAAATCATTGACCCACCAATGGTATTCCATGATTCCTCATAGATATTCATTTTTGTGCCACTTGGGAATCCATCCACATGATCTACTAACATTCCACTAATAATATCTATATGGACATGAAAGCACCCATCAGAATACCACTAGAAAAAACCAGAAACATCCTCTTAAAAAAATATTTTCAATATTCTAAAAACACTTTTTTCCAAAACCATTTCAATTTTAAAAGAAAAAATTAAAAATTATTTACATTTTCAAAATAACTCACATCAATTTCAAATAACCCAATATGATCTTTTAGATATCAGATTTCAACAAATCCATTTAAAAATTCCACAAACAAGGTGTAGGGAAACACACCCCAATAATCATGTCTAACTCATTCCAAGAGAAAATAAGTGCAACCCCAAAGTCTATTTTCCATTAAATACCCCTTTGCGCCAACCTAAATTTGAACCAATACAACAGCAACAGTAAAACACCTAGACAAAGAACTAGAGATTCTGACTATTTCATCTATATGGTTTAATATACCGTACCCTAGGTGAGCACCAACCAATAAGAGTGTCTCGAAACACACTCTCTTGCATCACATGGGTCACTACTCCATTTGAGACCATGCACAGTACCAGTTTTCTATTACTTTCATCCCGCATCTACATAGTCCAAGAAAATAATTCAAATCCTTGAATACCCCTATAAACATGATGATCATGATGGGTAAGGTTATATGATGTCCTCCTCACACATACCTCTAAAATTCCCAAAAAAAACTTAATATCATAGCAACCTAACACAAAAAATTAGAAGAACCTAGGTCTGATACCATTTTTCTTGAACCAACCCAGGTCAACCTTGAAGTGGTCACCCTATCCAGTCTGAAACATGGCCTAAAGGGCATTCCAGATCCCCACAGGCTAGAAATTGGATCCATGCATCAAATTAAAGCTATTGGGAATTACTTGGACAATAAATACAAGTAAATAAACAAGAATAAATTTAACAATAAAACCAAACTCTAGTAGTAGGAAGGGAATAAAACTAAATTACTAGAGATATATCCAAATGACCTCCTGGGTCACCATGAACCATGAAACCACACTCAATCCTAGAGTGATCCAATACTCAAACAACATGAAACAGAAAGATAGAGTATGTGTGAGAACCAAGATGAACAATAGGATTTCCAAAATAAACAATGCATGATACCCCAACTCTAGAATTAAATCATTTCTTGCTAGTTTGAAAATAAGATATAAAAAAGTATGATTTTTCACTCTTTTATAAAAACATGTAACTAGAATTTAATTTTAAGGAATGCCCCTTTTATTTTAATTTATCTTTAAAATCAATTACCAAATCATATAGGTCACTTTAAGAAGTAATTTTAAAATCGAACTAGTGCCAAAAAAGACTTTTAATAAAAAACATTGTAAAAATGTAATGAGACTAGACAACATAATGTTCAAAAAAATTAATTAGGAACATACAAGTATGAAACCATGTGAATTTCTTAAACATCCTTAGAGTGATCCATAGACATACTCAGTTTGGAACTACTTGTTACAATATGGTGAAGCCCCTAGGTCTATAACCAACTGGCCACCCTCAACTAGCCAATCTAGTGGCATAACCCACCTAGAATTATAGAAAATATAGGGGTACCAAACCATCATATTGTGGTTGTTCAACTACTATCACTCAACCCTCTAAACGATGCCCAGAAAACCAATTGTAATAATTTACTATTTAAGTAGGATGCCCTCGTATGCATGACTCACCTTACCTCCCATCACCACACTTACCTACCCCAAAACATGGAAAACACTTACACTATAACCCATAAAGGGAAATCCTAGAAAGGGGTGCCCAATATAAAAAAAACCAATCATAAGTTCCAAATGGGCCATCACATCATATGAACTTTTAAACAATTTCACAATGCACTTTAAATTTCCAACCAAGCATTCACACATTAAAAACAAAATTTCACTTAACGAAAGATTTAAGGTTCCAATCAGGATTTTAATAATATCATTCCAATTTAATATAAAAATATTCCAAACTATTTCTAAAATAATGCTCAAAACGTATTTCACATACACTTTTCTATAGGGTCCTTTACATTTTCAAATCCAATTAGATTTTAAATATTTTTCTCAAAACCAAAAATGAAAATTCATCAAAAACTCAAGATACCAAATAGGATTTCAAAACATTTATAAATAAACCATCTTTTCTAATCTACAAAATGGGATCAGTTTTTAGGAACATACTCAGAACCATTTTTAATTTAACCAATGCATCGAAATTCCATTTAATGATCAAAGATGCATTTTTTTCAAAGAGCCATATTAATTTTATGTCGCTCCAATGTGTACACCTTGTGCACCCATGGATGTACCAATATTTAATGGCATAACTTAAACTTATATGAAACACCAAAAACCCTTAATGGTTCCAAAAACTTTTAGTTTCCCAAAATACATGAAAATTGTAAGAAGACTTTAACTAAATCCTTTTAGTTTCACAAAATACATGTCACAACTATGAAACTTTTAGTCAAATATTTCAAAAAACTTTTGATACTTCATATTTAAATGACAATTTTAATAAGACTTTAACAAGTTATATAAATAAATAAGAAACGAAATCGAAGAGGCCTAATAAATTTTACCAAATATCAAAGTATGAATATATATATATATCACCTAAAATAAAAAAAATAAATTCTAGGAAATTAGGAAATTGAAATTAATGGTGTGGTCATAGAGAACCAAGATCAACATGGGAGCAGACCAAGCCGAGACACTTTGGTGCTTGACAAACTAGGCGGAGATCACTTGTAACCAGCTCGCACTCATGCGCACATACCTATATATATGTCCATAAATAATCCAATGTATGTATTCCCCACACAATGAAAAAATATTTACAAGGTGGAAATATATTATATATATATATACACCTTATGTATATATGTGCGTTACCCCTACCATTGACCAAAATCACTATAACATCAAAAGATATATAATATTAAGGTGGAAAATACCAACACAACTATAATTATTTTACTAGAGACTCATATACATCATAAGCCTCTAAATAAAATTTATTTAAATAGTAATGCATAAGAAATGTCTCCAAAATCCATGACAGATGAATCAAAATAGTCGGAATTATCTTTGACTTCAGTAGCAAACATAGAAACTCAGACCAACACACCCCAGGAGTCCCTTGACCAATTTTAAATTAGAGTAATCTAATAAAAACAAATAAATCCTAACCATAGGGTTTTTGGTTGATTGGATAGGGTGATAAAGAGACCTCAAATTATACTGAAAATGAGAGGAGAGGGAGGAGAAACCCATACCATGAAGAATCAGACCAAAATCTTGTGGAATCTAGTTGAACTCTAATATGGAGAGGGATTCCGGAGGAGGATGCATCATGAATCAAATGGGAGCCACGGAGAGAGGGGTAACACTATAGGAGGATGTTCACTAAAGGTAGAAATAGGGGGCACCAGTGGCCTTTGTTTAGTGGGGGTCACGCGAGCGGTGCGATGTAGCGAGAGGGAGGTGTGTGGAAAGGAATAAAAATGAGAGGAAAGAATGAAAAAAATATAGAACTAAAGGAAAATAATTTTAAAAAAATTAAAATAATAAAAGACAAACATAATAAGTAATAACACATTTTAATACTAATACTAAAATGAAAATAATAAAACGAACCACAATAATAATAAAATTATTTATTACTGTTATTATTATGACTATAATAATACTTTATTAGTGCCGGACATCATACACGATCACACAACCATATAAAAACACTATTATTAATAAAAATTAAAACCTATTCAAACTGAAGCTCAAAAAGTGACCGAAAAATAATTAAAATAAAATAAAACATTGGGTCCGGGTGTGACATGTGATTCATGAACATGATGCGAGCTTTGTTCCAAAATATGTGTGTTTTTTGACCATTGAGATATTATGTTTCATTTCTATTTATCTCTACTTTCAATGCCATTGTTCAATTTATCCTCTCATGATTATGAGGATGACAATATTCTTATGTTATGATGTTGATGAATATGCTCACCCATGTAATATTTAGTAATGTTCTTATCTATCCTCTTAATCGGATTTATCGCACACATTTATATAATGTGTATCCACAAGGGATTTCATACACTAATGTGAACATTAGTCTTAATAAAAATCTAGATAACAAGTAATTATATAATGTTTTTATTATATAAACTGATACTAATGATATTTTTTGAAAGTAATTTTTCATTAAATTGTTACAAAAACATAAAAATTTGAAATGAGGATAAGGGGATGAGACATAGTGTAAAATATCATAAATTGACCAATTATGGCCCAATTTAAACTTTATTTGTAAAAAGTACATTCTCTTATAATTGAAAAAATTATTAGCATAAATAAAATCAAAATAGGATAACCAGCGGTTTATAAAATAGATAAGGATTAAAATTGAATAAACCCTATCTAAAATGTATTGGTTTATGGAATGAAAAAATTATCACATTTATCATTTAATTAATTTCCTTTTTGTGGTATTTGGATTGATATTGAATTTATTATAAATTAATTATTATTAAATTTTAAAAAGTTTCCTCACCTCAATTATAAAAGGTCCCATCATATCTAACTTTTAAACAACACATTGTTCCTTGAATATCAACCATTCCTTTACAAGTTCCTTTATCAACTTCTATAGTGACATTATAGAGGATCCGGCTTCACAAAACACCAACTATAGTATCCCTATGATGTGATCCTCACGTTGATTGTCGAAAAAGGGGTAATATCCTTACTGGATCATTAAAAATTGTTTACCATTGTACTTCCTCTTCATTAGTTGATTTAATTAAAATTTAATAACTTTATAATATTCTATACTCTTATATGTCATTCTTATTTTTGATCAATTATATTTCACCTTTTATTCATCCATTGAAAATTGAATGTACCACATGTGTATGTGTACGACATACCATTTCCACACCATGGTGTAATATGATTTCCATCACCACATCACATGGATGAGTTTAATGATGGAAATAATATTTATATATGATAATTATAACATTATATTAATTCTAAAAAAAATATACCATCCACTTTGTTACCTTTTCACAATTAAGAGAATGATATCATCACTCGTGCTAACGTATGACCCACCATCTATATGTTGTGATGTAATTAATTTTTCCTATTCAACAGTCATGAATAATTATATAAAAGTATATACTATAAATATATAATATATATAACCTAAATATTTTTCTATAAATGATGGATCTATATCCTATGCACCTATGTTGGGACATATATAAAAATACATAAGAAAATAATGCATTCAACACATGAAAGAAGAGTAATAATGAAATATTAATAAGAAACACGTGATAAGGTGATCATATTTGATATAATAAATATGAATATGGTTCTAGAATAATATAATAACTTTATTTTAATCATTATATATGATGTTCAAATATTATGATGGAAGCCCGACCTAAGTTAAGGGATAATTCCATAATTTCATTATTATCAAGATTGTTTATACATAAGTACTTACGGGGAAATAATTATCTTCCATGTCCTTGTTTCATAAAAATGTAATTCCAAATACGTTTAATGTTTTTATACAATTTTTTAAAGTCATTTTTACCCATATTGGGATTTTTATTAAAAGGTTTGAATTGTATCTTTTGTCGTTATCCTAGCAAAGTATTTTATTAAAATTTTCAGCAAAAGTATGATAAGAATGTGTTTTAATTATATGGAATTAATGTATTTTTATGATTTCATGATACCATAAGGCCTCTAAGCATTCATTTAAATCATACAAGGTTATATTAAAATAAAAATATTTCATTTTAAAATGTTCTTTTTTAAATTAAAGAAAATGATTTAAAAGACGAAAGGATATTTTACTCAAAAATAGTTTTCAAATGATCTCCCAAAATTATTTTGCATCTCAAATAACATTAGATGAAGTTACTTATATTTTAATTTTGGTATGCTTAAATTATACAATTTTTATTATTTCAATGAATGGTTTATATTTATGATGGAATTATATTTATGAATCTTATTTATTTTCGGTTGGGTATGATATGATTGAATGATATTTATGAAACACATTTTATTCCATGGGTTTTGATACGATACATGATTTATATTCTGGTGAAACATATATGTATGATTTCATTATGAGATGGGTGAGACCTATATCACCCACTAATGAATTGGGTAATGATTTATATATCAACATATACACATATATGGAAGGGGTAATGAACTCGTTTAAGTAAAGGTATTTTTCCTCTAAGATAGTATTGGGAGTGAACCTTGAATACTAAGATGTTCATAAGAGTAAACCATTACTACCATGTTGGTATGGGTGGTGAAACCGTACTTCTAATATGGAATTGGTAGTGATAACTTCATTACTATGGAAATCATTTTATATTCTTATATTTCTTCCACAAATTTCATGTCTTATTACAATGTTATGATTTTATGGATTATGTTATTTATTTCCTTATAATTAATGTCTTATAAACTACCAATATTTATAATAGTGTTTCTTTTAATCATCATTGATATATAGGCTATGGTCTTATATTTTTATGATCATATTCTCATACATGTATGCTTATTTTTATGTTTTCATATCTCCCTTGATTTCCATTACCAAGAATATGAGATAACCACTTTTTATTCTTCCTTTACCCCAGGTTATGATGATATTTATTATGTTTATTATTTCTAATAATGGTTCTTTTTGAGAAACACCTAGTACTGAATAATTTTGGCCACTTATATATTAGAGTTTATGTTTCCATGATGCTAGAGGTACTAGAATAGTATGGCCTTTGGATGTTTATTTATGAAATATATCAAGTATTCTATAAATTTGATTTAATATTAATGTATAAAAAATGGTTTATTACAGTTGGCATCATAGAAATAGTTTAATTAACCATTGGAATATAGTATTAGGTAACCTTTTTGAGACCCCTAACTACATTTCTAATGATATGTCTATGGATATGAAAAATGCCCAAGAATTTTGGTAAATGGTGTAGTTTGTAATTACTTATTAAAAAATTCATGTCTAGATAAAAAAGTGGTTGAAAATCTTGAATATATATACTTAGGTGTAAAAACTCAAAAAATATGCATTGGTTCTGAATTGAGTGTAACCTAGTACATGACAAAAGGACTTTTTGTACACATGGTTTGACACTCTCGGGGGATATGCTTTGGGAATTAGTAACATATTCCTGAAAAATAATGAAGGATTAAAATATACAATGGCTATGAATAACATTTTATGAATATAAGGTCTCATATATTAAAAAATGTGTCAAAATTAAGACACCTTATTTGTTTTTTTCATGATTATGTGGTTCCTCACCTTGAAAATTGATTCTTACTCTATACTTATTGTTTTAGTCAATTTCTAGAACCCGAAGGAACCACATTAATGGAATTTGTGATGAAAAATGATATGATTTCCTCCTTATAAACATGATTCTATTGGAGTAGGAATGAAAAATCATGTTCATATTTTCACCCAGAATTCATATGATATGAATCATTCTAGATGTCCAAATGAGAAATATTGGGAATATCATTCTATTGAGCCCTTCATGTAGAAAATCCCACCATTATTTAGTAGGTATTCTAATAAAAAAATTTATAAAAAATGGATTATTACCACTGGAAATATGTTCATTATTGATCATTTTTTAGAACATGAAAAATGCAATTCTAGATTTTTACTGTTTAGCTGGAGAAGTAGAATAGTGGTGGACTCTAACCATGAATATAAAGAGAAATGTTGAAATTGAATCCACGGATTGGGAGGTGTTCAAGAAATTATTCTTCAAAAAGTAACTTAGATTTATTCTAAATATAAAAATGGAGACATATTTTCTTTTCTTAAATCGAAGGGATGATTAATATATTGATACTTATGTAGAAAATTTAACAGGACATGTGAGGTATATCTATAATTAAAATTCAGAAAGAAACTTTTATTGATAAATTCTTCAGTGGTATAAATCCAACTCTTTGAATGGAATTATCCATAAGATACTTTTGTAGCTAGATATAGATTGTTCATTGTGAGATCAATGTTCAAATTGAGTTTGGAGTTACGTATCAATCTCAGGGTTTTGACATGAATAGGAAGATAGAATTCAATGAAAATTATAAAAACCATGGAGAAAAGAAAGAAATAATTCTTCTATTATCTATGTGTGTCAATAATCAAGGAGAAAATAATATTAAGGGTTATATTAAATGTTTTATATATGAAAATGTCATCATACATCTTATTTTCAATGTTATAGGAAGAAGTTAGCTAACAATGCGAATGTGGAGAAAACATCACATAATGTTCCAGAATTCTTCAGTTCTACAAGAGTAAAGAGAATTCATTATTCTAAAAAGTGACCAAAACCATGGGATAGTGTCGATGATAGATGACAGGAACACTTTAAGCCAATGGATAAGGGGAAATCTCATACGGTCACTATTTATAATTAGGGGTGCAATAATGATGTCGTGAAAGCTACACATACAATTTATCTATAACTGATAATGTATTATTTGATTAGTTATCGACCCACTCTTTCAATTCTAAAGATTTTTAGGGTGTTATGATTATATCCATATGATTAGATATTGATTTAGAAATGAAAACCCACAATGGTATGATGATTGCATCTCAATTCAATGTTTCCTGTATATTGGATGTTTGTTGGAATGTGTTTCCTTTAAATCATGTCATTCTTCCTCTAGTTGAATTAGATTCCATCTTAGGTATGTATTTTCGTTCTATTGATAATACACACATCAAATTTAAATGAATGGGAGTTTTTTATGAATTAAATAGAAATACATTCAGATTTCAAAGTGATGATAATTATGAACTTCCTATAGAGAGTACATCCAGTGTATAGGTACTAATCCTTAATCAGAAGGATTGTTTATCTAAAATGATTGGGGAGAAAATATACATTGATTATATGCCTATGTTTTTTGAATTTTTTTTATGTCTTTCAAGAATAATTTCTTAGTCACCAAACAAAACATGATGCTGAGTTATCGATTGAACTAAAACATGGTTTAACACTAATTTTAAAGACTCCCCAGAGAATATCCCCAACCGATCTTCCAAAATTGAAGAAGTAACTCCATTAAATCTTAGATAAGTGATTAATTCAGACATGTGTCTCACCTTGGGTTGTACCACTTATTTTTCAGTAGAATAAAGATGGATAAATGTTGCCTTTCATTGATTATGAGGAGTTGAACAAGATCATAACCAAGAACATGTATCCGTTTCAATGTATTGATTATTTTTTATCTACTAAAAAAATCTCAATACGTTTTTAAATTGAACTTCATTATAGATATAATCAATTGAGAGAAAAAAATGTGGATATACCCAAGACTGAATTCTGAACGGGGTATGGTCACCATGAATATGTTGTAATGAATTTTAGTTATACTAATTCCCATTATATCTTCATGGATTTGATGAATTGAGTTTCATGAGATTACCATAATATGTTTTTTGATGTATTTTTTAATGATATTCTTATATATTAAATAATAAAGGAAGTGAAAGAAGAACACTTTGTAATTGACCTAAATAACCTAATAAAAAATAAATATTATGAATAATTTACCAAGTGTGAATTTAGGATGAAAAGGGTTCATTTTTGGGTCACATAATATCAAGAAATGGTATATAATTAGATCCATCAAAGATAAAGTCTATTCAATGTGGGACTAGACCAACCATGGTGACTAAGAACCATAATTTTCTTTGTTTTGATGAATATTATCGATGAAATGTAGAGAATTTCTCAAGATTATATAATCCATTGACCAAGTTAACGTGGAATGATGTAATGATTTTCCAGTCAGTTGAATGTGAGGAAAATTTCAAGAAACTAAATTGAATATTGGTCAAAAAACATGTCCTAACATTAACCTATAAAATGGAATGGTTTGTAATAATTAGTGATACATAAAAGAAGGGATTGGGATGTTTTATTATATAATACAACATGGTTATCACTCATTCCTCATGACAGTTTATGATTCATGAGTCAAATTACCCAACTCTTGATTTGGAGTTATCTTCAAAAAATTTTATATTAAGGATATCAATGCATTCTATCTAAGGTGAAAATTGAGATATATATACTAACCATAAAATTATGAAATATATTTTAACACAGAAGGAGGTGAACATTCTATATAAGAGATGGTGTGAGATGATAAAGGATTTTGAATTCTCAATACATTATCACCCTTGGAAAGCGAACAAGGTGATTGATTATTTGAATCGAAATGACCATTCTAGATTTTGCATGATAAGGATCAAAAAATATCCAATATTTCTGGACATTGAAATGAAAGATATAAAAATATTGAATGGAACAAGTCTTATCATGATAAATTAAATATTCAACCCACCATCCATGTTATGATGAATGAGGAGTAGAAGGAAGATATAAAGCAGTAAAAGAATGTTAGAAATGTTCATGAGTTTAACCATGATCTAAATTGAATGATAATATTAAATAAATGTGTATGTTTAGATTAATTACAAGATTTTATGAAGTATATACTAGAAGAATCCCATAGTTCTTCATTCTCTATTCATCATTGATGTATGGAGATATATATTTATTAAATGGAATTCTTCTGGTGGGATGGAATGTAGAGAGATATTGCAGAGTTTGTATCTTGGTGCTTGGTATTCCATCATGTTAAGGCTAAGAGAAAAATATCTATGG
This sequence comes from Viscum album, assembly GCA_963277665.1. Classification (NCBI taxonomy): domain Eukaryota; kingdom Viridiplantae; phylum Streptophyta; class Magnoliopsida; order Santalales; family Viscaceae; genus Viscum; species Viscum album. The sequence continues at coordinate 33,315,152 of OY728157.1, read as the reverse complement.
GTATGTTCCAAACATTTCCTATACCATAATTGAAATGGTATAACAATGCAATGGAATATTTTTGTTTGGTTCCCCAAAAACACAAAAGGTTTTAATGCTATATGGGTGGTAATAGATTAACTTACTATATGATCAAACTTTTTTACTATTAGATAATAATTCTATCTAGATAAAATTTACAATATATACATTAAGGATGGGGTAAGGTTTCATGGTGTACAAAATTTAATTGTATTTGATTGGGGACTGAGATTTACCTAAAAATTATAGAAGTTATTTATCAAGAACATGATACAAAATTGAGTTTCAAAATTGCTTATCATCTTCATATATATGGTCCATATGAATGAACAATTAAAATCCTAGAGGATATGTTGGGATCATATTCTTTGGATTTCAAAGGTGGTTGTGAGAAATAGATTCCTCTAGTTAATTTTCTTATAACAATAAAATTCACTCAAGAATTCATTTGGATCCTTAGGAAGCCCTCTATGGGTAGAAATGTAGACATCCAACATGATGGGATGATGTTGTAGAAATGTAGATATTTAGAGCTATGATTTTTAAAGAGATGGAGAAGAAAGATAGAACCAATCATAAACATATCAATGCAGAACAAAGTCATAATAAAATTTATAATGATAATCAATTATGGGATCTATAATTTGAAGTCGGTGAGAATGTGTTTCTTTGAATTTATCCATGGAATAAATTTGAGATGTTTAGGAAGAAAGGGAAACTAGGCCCTATGTATATTGTTACCTTTATGATTTAGGATATTATTTGGATGGTATATTATCTCTTGGAATTTCATCAATGTGTCTCTAATGTTCATTATGTGTTCTGTGTATCTCTCTCGATGAATTACATACCGTACACTTAACATGTATTGAACGTAGAGGGCATACCAATGGAGACTGACCTTACTTATAAGGTGAAACCAGTTAAAATTATGAATCAAATATATTATGTTCAATGAAACAAGACCACTCACCTGGTAAAAGTTTTGAGGAAAAACCAGCTGAATAAGTTAAATGGGAACTTGAGGATGTGATGAGGTATAATGATCATCAATTTTTTTTATCAAAATTTTGAATTTCAAAGGTGAAATTTATTTTTAGAAAGGTTTAATGTTACAAACCAAGTTTTTATGAACTTGTTTTTGAATAAATTAAATTTCATTGATGTATTGTGTTATATGCTACACCAAGTTAATCATGCGCTACAAGTAATACCTGATTACATTTCATTATATGAAATAATAATTTTTCACAAATATTATATTATTATTATTATAATAAGAAAATAACCTAGATGTTAATTAATTAGGTATGAATAAAATTATATATCTTTTTAAATTTTGAATTTTTTGGTTAATAATTAATTTGAAATGAAAATATATTCCAATTGAATACAAAGAAAATATATTTATTTCAATGTCCAAAATGTAATTTTGTATTAATAATTTAAATTAATTACAATTAGTGAATAAAATCAATGAAAAATAAAAATATTCAATAAAATATTTTATTATATTCATCAAATAGATTTTATATTCATATGGTTATAACCAACCCAATTTTATGCAAAGAAACACATATTTTTCTAAAAGTGAATTTTATCAGCATTAAATGGATAACCAATTTTTTCATGAATTGATGATGTATTTATATATTCTTTTGAAAAAAATAAACATTTTATTTGAAATCAGGATATAAAAATTTACATTAATTTAATTTTTTATAATTTTCTAATAAGTTTCATGTCTTGATGAATAATAATAAATACTAAATTCTAATTGAGAACACAATTTTCTATCAGAATAATTTATGGTGTTAAATTATATTTTTCATTGGTTATAATGTATCATAAGATTAAATTTTCATTATTTAATCTATTTTAGTACATTGGCATAAATTTTATTTTGAATTTTTGATATAAAAAATCTTCAATCATTTGTATGTTTTAACTTTACTAAACCTCTTTCTCACCACATCGATGAGATTAATTTACAGACAATTACCAAAACATTAATGTTTAAATTTTTTAAAATTTATTCAATATTTGTATTTATAGTTTCTAATTTATGTAATTTTGTTTATTTTATTTTTTCTAATTATTAAAATTGACTTTTTATATTTTTTATTAGCACAGTAAAAAGAAAAATAAAGTAATTAATGGTAACAGGTTATACTATATCGAATTGATAATTTCCCTAAAAAATTTCTAAATTTCATTGGTTTAGTGTATTTAAAACAAAATAATCCATTGGATAAAATTCTATCCTTTTTGAGCAACATGGATAATAGTAATACATTTATTATATATATTTAATGAAACGTTGAAGATATCATACTCATATTTTCAATAACAATATAATATTTTATATAGGGTTATAAAGAATATAATTTGGAAAACAAATATTAATTTGAAATTGAAAATGATTTTATTTATGATTGTAATTTAATCTTAATTTTTAGTAAGTAAATAATTACCTTAATGGCTTCTGTAATGATGGGGAAGTTATTTTTGAAGTAATAAAAATATCCTATAAATAATATTCAAAATAATAAAATAACTAAAATTTGAAAAAATTGATGTCATAATTTTTTTTTAATGAAATTGAAATTATAGGGAGGAGTTGATATGTTTTGCTGATATCATTTATTTTATATTTTTAAGAAGGAAAATAATGAATTTTGTCAAAATGGACACTAATGATATTTTATGAACGTAACATTTTATCAGATTATTTTAAAATAATAAAAACATAAAATAAGAACAAGGGGATTATATATGGTTAATTATAAAATAAATTGACCATTTGTGGTCTAATTGAACTAATATAAGTAAAAATCACATTCTCTTAATAGAAAAAACATTGTCTACAATGTTAATATTAAAATATGTATACTAACAGTTAATAAATAAGATTAGGTTTAAAAGTTCATAAAACACATTAAAAAATATATTAGTTAATGATAATAAAACATTATATCATCTTATAATTGATTCCATTTCCTTTTTGAGGTATTTTTATTGATATTGTGTTTATTATAAATTAATATTTCTATAAATTCATAAAGTCCCTCTCACCTCAATTATAAATGGGAGCCTTATATATCAGTAATAAACATCAAATTGAACCATAAAGATTGACCATAACCGCAAAATTTCTTTTACAAAAATACCTAGAAACATTATAGAGTTTTAGGTCAGCTCAAAATACCAAATCTTGTGTCCCTACGAGATGATCTAGAGGGATATCATCGAAGAAGAGGTAACCTCTCTTCCGATGCATTCAAAATTATTTCTTCTTCTACACCCAATAATTGTATTAATTCAACTACAATATAATAAATATAGTATCACCTATATTAAAAAATGTTATTATGATTATTTAAAAACTATATTCCACCTTTTATTCATCCTATGTAAATTGAAAGTAGCACTCATGCGTAAGTAAGTCTTACCATATCCACACCATGGTGTCATATGTTTTCATCACCAAATTTCTTGAATATGTATAATGATGGAAAAAATACTTACATCTGATGATCCTAATATTATTTAGATTATAGAACAATATATATAACATCCACTTCCTAAATGTTTTATAATTAAATGAAGGATATTTTTGCTTGTGTGTACATTGATCTATCATATCTACAACGTGATGCAATTAATTTTCCCTATTAAAATATTAAGAATCTGTATATAAATTTTTATAATAAATATAAATGATTTATATTAACTAAATACAAGTATATAAACTTATTAAATTTCATATTCATAATAATTTTCAATTATATGACAGAATAGATATATGAAAATAATGAAGTTAGCACATGAACGAAGAGTAATAATAAAATACTACTATCAAAATAGGTGATAAGGTGATCATATATAATATCATTGTCATTAATATTGTTCTAGAATAAGTTAATAACAATATATTAAACATTATAAATGATTTTCGGTTATATAAGAATGAAACGAGACCTAAGTTAAGGGTTAATTCTACAATATCATTATTATCAAGAAAGTTTATACAAAAGTATCTATTAAATTTCTTTTATCATCCATGTACATGTTTAATATAAATGTATTCAAAAATATTTTCACTATTCATCCAAAATTATTTAAGTTATTTTTCCCATGTATAAACTTTTATTAAACAGTTTTAATGGAATCTTTTTTTTGTTTTCCTAACAAGATACATTATTGACTTTTCTAGAAAAAAGTATGAGAAAGATGTTTTATTAACTTATACGGAATGAATTTTCTACTTTATGATACCTTAATTTCTTGAATCTTACCATACAATCTCACATGATTATTTTCAAATAATTTTTTTATTTTATGTTTTTGAAACATTTTAATAATAGAAATATATTTCAAATAAGAAAGGATATTTTCTTTAAGAATTTTTTTCAAATTATATCTCAAAATTATTTTCCATCTATGAAGACATTATATTATGTTACTTATGTTTTAGTGGGAATTTTCTTCAATTTCACCATTATTATTCTTTCTATAAATTGATTATGTTAATGATGGAATTATATTTATGAAACAAATTTCTTTTCTGTCGATTATGTTATGATTGTATGATGTTTATGAAATCCATTTAATTCTATGGGTTATGTTATTATTCATGATTTATGTTCTTTTGGAACATATATTTATGATTTAATTATGATATTAGTGGAAATTATATCTACCTTTAATGAATTGGGTAATGATTTATATCTTATGAGTTATACATGGATGGAACGAGGAATGAACTCTGTTCATTAAAAGAATTTGTCTGTTAAGATGGTCTTGGGAGTGAACCTTGACTTCTAAGATGGTAATGGGATTAAACTATGACAACCAACTTGGTATGGAAAGTGATTCAATACTATTAATATGGAATTTTAAATGATTACATGACTACTATGTAAATAATTTCATATGCTATTATGTCTACCAAAAATTTCATGTCTTATTCCTATATTATGATTTTTGGGATTATATTATTTATTTCATAATGATTTAGGTCTTATGATGTGCCAAACATTATTCATTGATTCTTGTTTATTACCATTGATATTCATGGTATGAAATTTTATTTTAATTATCATGTTCTAATACCCTTATTATCATGATTACATTGACATGTATCAGTTGTTTACCTTTACTGAGCATCTGAGATCACTATTTTTAATGTTTACCTTGGCCCTGGTTAAGAGGACATGTATTATGTTTGATGTTTATAAGAAGGGTCTTAGTCGAGATAAACCTATTGGGATATAATTTATATCACTTATGTAAAAGTGTTTAGGTTTCCATTTTTCCAATGGTGCTAGACTAGTATAACATTAGTGCATCTATTTGTGAAATGAATCAATTATTTTGCAAATGTGGCGTAATATTAATGTATAAAAATTGGTTCATTATATAAATCCTATTAATGGTTCTAATTTTCACATGACAATAATCAAAACTATCCTAGTTTTATTCCCCTATTATAGTTTTTATCTTTAAAATGATGTAATAGTAATGTATGAAAAAGAAAGGTCTCTATATGTTGTCACCTTCAAGTAGAAGACTATCACTATATTGGAAAATTTGAATATGAATTACCCAATTTCCAGATCACTCCTATGACAATGACCTACCTAGATCCCATATATGAGGATATCATCTATTTTAGATACATTTTTATGTGAAATATCCCTACATTCCCCATCCTATGAAACAAATATTTGACGAGGCTTTAGAGATTAGTTGATGAAGATTTTTGTGGAATGCATATAAGCATGGGGTATGTTTTTATATACATTTTGGGTATGGTATCCCATTTACTAGATATAACAACAAGGTCTACTTGAAATATAGTATGTGTATCATCTGAAAGGGAACCTCACTTATTGGATTGGGGAGGTGTCTATCCTTTAACAACTGATTATTGATCCACATATTCCTACATTAGGTAAGGCATGAAATCTTTCTCAAGATCTTTTGGAATATCATAGTCAAAATGGTAATTGGGAAAACATTATTTAGTGGTGTTATGGGGATAAATCACTACATATATCCATATCATCCTCATCGTGATCAAAATCACATTCCTCCCCTGGCTGGAACACATATTTTTCTTCTCTAGGTCACCTTTCATCCAACGTGAAGTGTTGCTTATTGTTGATGGGGCGTTATAAATTTTCAAACTTGGTGTTTCCATAAAATCTATATAAAATGGTATCAAGGAGTTGAGAAACTATTTAAACCATGGTTTTTGGGAAATGGGCAACCATACCCTTGAAGTGTGGAAGATATGGGTTGTACAATTTCAAGGATGCTATCATAGAGATTATTAGGTATATGAACCTCAATCTTTGTCATGGATTTAATATTTTTACCAACATCAACCATTAATGTACATAGATTATCCCACTACATGTTAGTTTCTATCTTTTTCATAAACGCATGATGTTGTTGGGGTATGAGAAGGATTATAGGAAGCTATGGTACAATGTAAGTGAGCTTTAACATCATCAATAAGAATATACACTATCATTTGGGTGGTTTCTAGAATACTATAATAAATATGCACTGAACTCGGGGTACAATCCTGGTTCAAAACTAAATTCCCTATCCTAATATGATGAAATACCTCTAAAATTAGAAAATGGATGTGATCCTCCCCTATCTAGCATCTAGAGAATACATGTTTAGCCATTCACTATAAAAATTTGGGATTAGATCCTGGATTCCATAAGAAGTTCAAATTTTTATAATGGATTTTTCATCAGGGATACAAGCCACCATTGAGGTGATTTTCATATAATATTGAAAAAATTCATTTGGGGTAGTGATATTCACCCAGTCACGTGACTATAAAATATACCCCAAATATTTTTCAATAAGAATGTGTTCCTATCCAGTGGCTTGATCCAAACTGAGTTACTTAGCCTATTTTATAATAGAGAAATGATCATTGTAATTATCCCACAACCACAATGTAATATTTTGATAATTCATTAGGTTGGGATGAATAATGTTTAATTTTATCAGAGTATCCACATTTTTACATTGATCATTGGGACATGCAGCTCTAGTTTTAGGAATAGGGATATGTACTAGTCTACATTTGCACGAGTGATGGAATATGCCTACGGAACTAATTTTCAATTTCTATAATACATTAATTGTTTAGAATAGTTTTCTTGGGAATTTATTTATTCTAATTCTTGGTATCAAATATATACTATAATATTTCATTAATTGATGTTGGGATATAAACCCAAATCCTTCCACCTTGTTCTATCAGAATGTGCTAATGAAATTCATGCACATGGGAAATGATAAATACCCCCCCATTCATACTTTATAAATATTCATGTATAATTGATTTGAGTGATCAAGCATATGATCCTACACACCAACAACCCCAAAATGTTTAGACATGATTCAACAGTATAATTAGGGACATGTGACTACTCCCATTAATCCAAAACATTCCATGATCGAGGAGACTTCCTTGGAACCCATTAAAAAGTTTATAGGGAAAATATTTGTTATGTGGTTCTATGAAAAAGTTATTGAGGTGAACTAAAAGGATGATTCTCTTGACTATGGATGATAGGATCCCCCTAAGGTATCTCAAAAATCGGGATAGAACCATATTTGAATCATTGATCCACATTTATAAGATAAGGAAGGAACTGATTGTATTTCTCCAGGGATAGGCTCCCAAACCAATTAGTGGTTGTGATGCCTACCGCTGGATTCATTGTAGCATTTCATGAAAGATAAAAACTTGTAGGATTCAATTTTTAGATTCCTCTAGGTGATCTCTTGAACTTATAATGTCGGGTTCATTATTAATACAATGCATTCTACACCCAATGATGAAGGTGTCAGGTGGGTTAGGTTGTTATGTTACCTGTGGAGGTTACATCTATAAATAATGTTATAGAACATTCTCTTCATGAAGACATGATCTTAGGTAAATTTTTCTATGATAGAAGCTTCTACATTCACATATAAAATAAGAAATAATTTCACTAATCATTGTATCATCATAAGTTTGAAAAAAGATTAATCAGCTATACAGGGGTAAAACATAATTATTTTCTTATTCAATATTTATCCATTATCCTCATGGAGAATGTTCATGGTGAGGATGGGATATTTCATTGAATCCATTTTTTTGTTTTATTATTGAAGGATTTTACATCAGGGATACCATGTATGATTGTTCGTGGGACATAAAAAAAGTTTCCAAACACATTTTAATGCAATTGTTTCTATTTTTTGAGATATTTACATCATGTTCACCAATGTTTCATCCTAATATTATGATCTATAGGTTTATTGCGAGAGGCATAGTATGTTTTAATAAATAATTAATTCAGTAGCATTTATCTATAGAATCTCCCAATTGTTTACAAATCTATAATAATTACAATGGAATGTGGTCATTAGGGTTTCTATAAAAAAACACAAGAGCATACATTATTCTAGAGGATGGGAGTTTCAGCTCATCTCACACATGGGGGGGATTATTTCCATTTTTTGGACTCCCTTATATATTTAAAAAATGTTTGTGAATGTATTCCAAATCTAGATATGATATTGGTTATACTATTACAATGATCAAGTGTTGAATATTTCTATTTATAAATAAGGTTCTATTGCTGAGACCATATGCATGTATCCAAGATTCTCAATCAGTTTTCCTTTATTTATTAATAATTTGAAGTTGATTATATTTTTAGGATGTATAACTAGACACTGAAGAGTTTACCATAATCCTATGAGGTGAGTGATGTTTCTAGGATGGTATTGAACCTCTACATGGTGTCCTACATATCCTATGTGAATAGGATTAAAAACCCATTTACATAATTTACATCTAATCCATGATGTTTTAATTTCATTAGTAAAAGGAATATATGAGGGAAATTATGCACTTATTATGGATCTCAATTCTCAAATAGGGTTCCTATGTATCCAACTTATAATAGGTATAAGAGTCATCATTGTTTTATGTACCCTCCATGTAGATGATGGATGATAGTGGATAATTAATAAACATGAGGATTATTCCCCAAGTATTTCCAATATGGGAAATTCTTTTAGACTTACACCATGGTGGATGAAAATGTAAACGAATTAATATCATGTACCTGAATTGGGATAGTATAGTGAGGTTTCTCATATTGGGGGGAATTTTACGATTTTAGAGATGTGATTATTGAAAATATATAATCACACATGATTCATGATTAGTGTGATAAAAGGGGGTATACTATGATTAGACACACTATATATATACAATCATTATGCATCAAAAAACCTTAATGGGGGGTTTGATATATATCTAGATCCTTATGAGAGATTCACACATATCCTACTTATTACATTAATTAGATTATCATATTTCAATTTGCTTCTCAATATATTGATAGATAAGGATGGATGATAATCCAATAGGTTTGGTTGTAAAAAAGAGGGGTGGAATAAACTCTACGAAGTCTTGACACCCTCTCCGGTGGGTACAACTACCTTAAGTATTTTTATTATTTATTCTAAAAAATATTCCATATCATAGATGAAGCTGAAATAGTTAAACATTAAACTAAGGGGATTGGGGATGCATCTATTGGGGGTCTTCTCTTCACTTGTTGCGGCAACATTATCTGGATGTTTTAACATTATTTTAACAGATTCTATATGGGTGGTGGTTACCCAGAGGCATAATAAATCCAAATAAAAGGCTTTGTGACCCCCTCATAGAGTACATATCTTGATGGAATAATCAATTCCTTCTACAATTGTGCCTCCTTTAGAGGGAACAATAAATTCTATCCAAGAAGTCTATAATGAAGATAATGTTTTTGGGTTATTTAAATGTTTATTAAAAATATTGATCATGGTTCATAATCAAACAATACAATTCCTTTTATATGAAATGATGCTTAAAAAGATTATGTGTCTAAAGGAAAGATATTTTTTTGGACTGAAATAGAGATAATAATGAAGCCACTGCTTTGGTGGTATTTATTTTGGGATCTTTGAAAATACATGAATCCACATTCACAACCTATCCCATTTTCATAATTAAGACAATGCTCCATGCAAATAAAGAAATATGTAGGGAAAAATAGATTTATTACAATGGCATGATGCTAAACTATAAAAGATGTACAGACATGAAGGACTCATTGTTTTCTTTAAAGGGATGCACACAAAAAGAACACAATGAACCCTTGCTACTGCTATTATGTTCATGACCAAGGAAGATCTTGTCCAAGGCACTTGATTGTTATTGAGATCGAAATCATGGGAAAAAGTGACAAAGACTTTAAATTGAAGATAGTAGAAAATTAAATGGGTTAATGCTTATATTTAATATATAAGAAACAAAAGAGAGAAATTTCATTGTAAATATGAGGAAAACATTTTATGGGTACAATAAGGCGAAATATATAAATGAAGGATTTTGGGACCCATGTGATAGACACTCTAAGATATGGAGAAACACACAGAATGATGGATGCCCACTGGATTAAATTTGACACTTACTAGTAGTTGGATAAAGAGTAGGAACCACAAGTGACGGACTATGCTTCTATAGATGGAATGAAGATCCAACAATACCAATTCTATTTCATGAAAATTAATTCCTAGGGAATTATGAAAACATCCAATATGATAGGGGAATTCCTGAATAATGAATATTGGTTTAGGGTACACATTGGTTGATATCACATGCCAATGTATTCATGATGTACAATGCGGAAATGTTTTGTTATGTATTCCAGAAATTTTCTTATTTTATAAAAAACATCTCTTGGGTGTCAAGAGGATATGTATAGGGTGAATAAATTCTTTATATAACAGTTACTTCTTCCTATATAAGAGGCATTGAGATCCAAGAATTTTATGATGAAGCTGAAGTTTCTGGTTTTTAGAAAGGATTATTTACAACATTGATCTTGGTGAATAATTATTCAATACATTTCATCTTATTTGAAATGATGCTAAAAAGATTATGGGAATAAAGAAAAGTTGTTTTGGCCTAAAAAAGGGAAAAAATGGAGTCACTTATTTGGAGGTATTTATTCTGGGAGCTTTGAAAAATCATATATCCAATATCACAACCTATCCCTATTTGATAATTATGTCATGGATCCATGAAAAGAATGTAATAGGAAGGGACAAAGAGATATATTACAATGGAACCGTGTATTTATTGGCAAAGATGGTCCGACATGAAGGACTTGTTGTTTTCTTTTTGGGTTTTAGAATGGTTTGTGGCCAATGATGATCATGGTTTATAATCAATCAATACAATTAATTTTGTATGAAATGATGCTTAAAATAATATGAGGCTATAGAAAATATCTTTTTGACCTCAAACATGACTAACAATAGGGTCACTACTTTAGAGGTATTTATTCAGGAGCTTTGTAAAAACATGGATCCATTGTCACAACCAATCCCTTTTTGCTAATTATGTTAAGGATTTAGGAAAATAACGAAATAGGCAGGTAAAATGAATTTATTAGAATGGAACAGTGGATGGAGCGGAAAAGATGGTCTGACATGATGTAATTGTTGTTTTCTTTAAATGGGTGTACACAAAAAAATGCCCAAAACATCCTTACTGCTACTATTATGTTCATGCCCAGGGAAGAGCTGGTCCCAGGAGTTCTATTGTTATTGAGATCGAATTCAAATGAAAAGGGTCCAAATACGTTAAATGAAGATGATGGAATACTGAATGGGTGAATGATTATATTGAATATATTATAAAAAAGAGATAAATTTCATATAAAATATAATAACAACATTATATGGTTACAATAAAGAGAAATATATCAATGAAGGGGTTTGGGTCCCATGGGTTAGAGAATCTAAGATATTAAGATACATAATCCAAGGTGGATTCCAAATAGGTTATATCTGACACTTATTTGTTGTTGGATAAAGATTTGGATCTTCATATTACCAACTATACATTAATAGATGGGATGAGGAACCAATAATACCAATTATATTTCTTGAATATACATTCCACACCAATTATGGAAACTTCCCATATGATAGGGGAATGCCTGACTAAAGAACCATTGTTTTGGGTTCACATGGTTTGAGATCACTTACCCATGTACTCATGATGTACAATGCAAACATTTCGGGTTATTTCTTCTATAAATTTTCTTATTTTCTACAAATCATGTCTAAATTGTCTAGAGTACATGTCTAGGGTGTCTTCCATTTAGGTTATAGATTTCTTACTAGCATTTCATAAGTCTTCCAGAAAATTCATGGTAGTCTTGCAGCCTTGTATTTGGATTGTCATGTTATCCGGATGACTATCCTAGGGCCTCCAAGCATGATCGATGCAAACACATCCAAGTGTGTAATATGATAATGGATTACATGTTGGATGTTTTCCACAAGATCTGTTTGTCTTGCATAAATGACTATGTTTGGGTGTCTGGTATATCTGAATGAGTTCACAAGACTTTGATAACATGTTAGGAGTACTTCATGTGACTTGGGTGATAAGCTCTAGTGTTGCCTCATGATATATATGGAATTTATGGGTATTTTTTAATGATTAATGAATAATTAATGAAAAATGTTTTTTCACTCACATGGAAATTAGTGTATCTATATTCACATAAGACTTATCTTTTTTTCATACATATTTTTATAAATTAATCAATGATCATTAAGAATTACCCTTTTAAAACATCATGTAACCCAATCCATAGACAAAAACTCATGTACATTATCAGGATGGAACTCAATAATTCTATTTCATGGTCAATAGGGGGATCATGAAAAGTATATATGTGTGTGTGTATATGTAAAATAATCTCTTAATTCATTACATAGGGTTACATGGTGGAATACCATTTCAATTTATGGATTTTCTCTCTATTAATTCCTCAATTTCCTCTATAGTCATGTCATACTTTTTTTGTGGGGGTAATTATAGTCATCTGTACCCAAGATCTATGCTGGTTCTTAAGAAATTTATATCATAGATATGAGCTCTATTGGAAGAAAGGATCTTTTCATGTAATGTTTCACATGATTTCATTGCAGGTTATCCATGATATCATCCTTGCATTGTAATATAAAAAGGGATCTCAATATAATTCTACTGTTTCCATATTAAATGAAAACATTAATTATCATATGATTTCACGTAGTTTATTTGACATGTCAAAATTACAAAAAAATATGAGTCTGATATGTTCAGGAGTCTTTAGGAAGCTAGGATTACTATCAAATAGGATTTTCATGTGATCACGTAATACATGTTTAAGGTCCTTCTTAGAAAAAATTATCATGCAAAATTTCCTTCACAATATAATGGTGTCATATTAAAAGGTTTTTTCATGATTAAAGGGAAAATAAAATGAGGCACGTATCAACTTTACATGAGAATGAATGCAACTTTTCTTTACATTAGGGTACATCATTTAGTAGCATTTGTTCTTTATTTTACATGACATTCAACAATTTACCATTGATTTTCCATCCAAAAATTGAATAATTGAATGGATTTGATTGAAGGACTACACATACTAATGATGAAATTCCAAAAGGACTTCACACAACATGGATAACATTAAAGAAGGGATATCATGTTTTTATTTCAATGATCACGTGATCCATATAAGAACATCATGTGAAAATCAATATAAATATATTATCATGATGTATCTCATTTTTTTAAATTTTATTTTACAATCTATTTTTTGAAATTGTAATCTTCATGTTGATTAAAATTCCACATGATTAGAAAAAATAATCTGAAAAAGGTTCTTATAATTTGACTACTTATCGGAAAGTCACTGTGTGATGAAGATGGATATTTGATAGATATCTATATGATCATAATGATGAACTAATCGAGATTCACATGATTAAAATAAAATCACACATAATGTATAATTCATCGTTGTGGCCTTCTAAGTTTCACCAAATAAAGTTTCTTCTCGTGGGTCAAGCATTACACAAAACATAGCCACATGAACTATATATATCCATTCTCCTACTTTAGTAATTTTATACTGAAAATAAGACTTATTCTTCACGTATTTCAATGTTATTAAATTTTTTAATGATTATTTTTAAAAAATAAAAAATGGTATATTAATGAATATCTAATAAAAAATATTGTATTCATGTTATTATTATGATTTTTGGAAGATAATATAATAGATTAATTCAATCTATCATGATTTTTGAAATATTGAAATGTTACTCACACATATATACTTCCTACTATCTTTATGATTATAAAATGTTCATTTTTGATAACATTATTTCATTAATGGATTAAAAAAATTAAAATTATGAAAATAAATAAAATTATGTCTGTATTATTATTATGAAGAATTTGGAACAGTGAAAACTTTTACCATAGTAATCATATCAAAGTAATTTTTGACATATGAACTGAATATCATAAAATTAGATTACATGAGGTTAATTGATTCTCTAATTAAATTTAAAATGCTAATAAATTAATCAAGTGAAATAATAAACTTGAAAAGTCATCACAATGATTTAAATAATTATAATGTTTTTATTATTCAGGAGGACAAAAAAACATATGTGAGATGTATGACCTGTGGTGAGTGATTGTTTCTCAATTTAAATTAATTTATTTATTTTTAATATTTTTAACCTATTTCTTTAATAAGGTATATTTACTAAAACATTCATATTTAATAATGATTCCTTTATAATTAACTCGATTTAAATTTCAATTCATATTATTTAATCAATGGTGATTTAACAAGAATTATAAAAAGTTGAAATGGGTTTCATAACTAAATTTCGTTTAATTGTTATGTATTACCTCTTCATTATTACACTGTGAAATTTTTGGAAATATTTTTTTTGAAATAATTTATTCTTTTCAATTTCTTTCATTACAAGAAACATTAAATATACTTATGTCACATGAAAGTAATAAGTTTTTTTCATTCCACACAACAATATGTTAATATTATGCTACATGAAACACATATATTAATTTTTAGTACATGAAAAACTATGTTCCTTTAATGGATTTTATTATATGTAAGACCTAGTTTAACGAAACTATAATTTATTATTAATAATATTATTTTTATTCTCACCTAGCCATTGGAATAATGGTTATAGATATCATTATTAAAATTATTAAAATATGGGTAACACTTGTATATTACAATAATTATGTGGTGAAAAGTTAAATAGAAATTAATATAAAATCTTATTGAATAAATTGGAAACCTTTTGCTGGAAAACAATATTTTTGAAATCAATCAAATTCTACCTCAATAAATGAAGAAAATTCTATTTATAAATTATTTTAATGATATATATATATATTATATTCATTCAAATACATGAAATTTATATTCTGTGTTTTCTAGACAAGAGATAAGAAATAATCAAATAATATGCCTAAAGATATAAATTTATTCAAAAAGTCAATTTTACAAACTTTTAGTAGAACGCCAATTCTAAAAATAATTATTGACACTTTTATAAATTGTATTTGAAAAAATAAACATCCTTTTAATAAATTTTATTATAAATATTTAACTATCGAAATTATTTGGTCTTTTCCACAATGATTTCTTTAATGGATGAATAATTAAAAAATTCAAATTTAAAGAAATCTTCATTTTCATATAATTTAGTTATAGAGTAAAATGATATTTTAATTTGTTTTTAATATTTATTTAAATAAATTATACATCCATTTATTAAATTTTTGGTCATTTGAATCAGTTTCACATTGAAATTGGATATAAAAACCTTTCTATTATTTTAACATTTTCACTTTAAAAACATGTTTTATCATCCCATTGGCGGTATGAAATCAAAATTAATTTATTCCAATTATGTGTTTATAATTTTAAAAAAAGGGACTAAGTATTTTAAATCATCATAATTGTTAATTTATAATATTTTCCACTTATTTTTTGACCAAATTTTTTAGTGAAATTAAATAAAATTATTTACAGCGATAATAGAAAAAATGAGCCTCTATAATTGTTAAACATTATCTCAAGGGAAAACAATTTCTAGAAAAAGATCTCAAACCCATTTTAATTATATATTTCTAATATAAAATCCTTTTTATAGAAACAATTATAATATATTAGTAACATGATGTATAGAAGACCTCCCGATATTTTTTACATTGTTATATTTATAAGAATTACACTCCTCCCCCACTATAAAAGTGCACTCACCCCCAGCCCCTCACTTATTCACACATATCATGACAGTTATAACATAAAATAAAATTACAAAATAAGATCCCAAATTCCATATTATAATAATATAATCTTCATTTTGGTATTAAACCGATCAAAGTTAGTCTTAAAGTGAAAACTAGAAGGAATTTCCCAAAGAATAGGTAACAATGTTCTAAAAGAAATTTTTTATTATTTATTTATAAAACCCTTAAATTATTTTTATTAAAATTATATATATTTAACTAAATATCCTCATTAAACTTAAATTTTATTATGTTAATGTTTCTATCTACTCCTACACACACTTCCATCAAGTGGGATACACAATCGTCGTTCCTGCGTAAGGAGAACTACGGAATCATGAACAGATATTGTTCATCCCTCGATTACGACTTTTCATGGTTTCTAATAATTATGTACATATAGTTTTATATGATATACATTATATTTTTTATTTTTTATTTTTCTATAACTATTATATAACACATAAGTTATTTCATTCCATTTTGTGGGAATATGATGACTTTGTTTATTTACGTGTGGACTACAGCCTCCTCAAAGCAATGTGATTCGTTCAAACATTACATATAATATATTAAGGATAGGTTTAGTATAGTAATTAGATATATAATAAATAATAATACTAAAATAATTAAAAAATATAGGTGTGATTTAAATTATTTTCTTCAATACTACATAAAAACGGATACAACATTCATGTGTACGTACGGCCTACTATCTCCATGAATGGTGTATTCCATTTCGTATTTATATAATTTATATATTATCATAAACACTTATAAACTTAATATATATGATAATTATATATTTTTAATATTCATTAAATTATTAAATCATGATCTTGGTAATATGATCTATAATAACAAGCCAAAACATATAACAAAAACAAATTTGTTATTACTCAAAAAAGGGACATTGACATGAAATTATAAATAAATATGTAATATAAAATCATAATCAAATAATAATCTATATGATATATATTAATATGGTTCTATATAAAATTTATAATAAACTTGTATTTATTATAAATTATGTTTTAATGTGTACTACGTAATTATAGACTTATGGTAAGGGTTTTCTTATATCACTTTTATTTCTATGTGGTATATGCTATATTAACCATTTATTATTGTTCATTGTTTTTATAATTCCAGATGAAATTTTATATCAAGAATTTAATTTTTTTAATTCTATAAATATTGTAATTTGACTTTATCACTTCATCTATCTGATTATTCAAATTTTTCTCAAGTTGTAATGGGATTTCTAGTCTCAATTTTATTTTTGTGAGACTTTGGTCGTATTCAACACTAGTTTCATTGTGCGGTATATAAAATGATAAGGAAATGATTATATTTTTATTATACTTATATTTATGGGTATTTACACATCAATTTTATTTGATCTATTTCATATGGTTTTACAGTTTAAAATATAGCAAATCATTATGGTAATTTTGTCTCAATTTACCTTCTTTGAGACACATGGATTGATATGACCCTATATTCTTTTACGAGTAGTATATAGTTTCAATTGACATGTTATATCTTGAATAAAATTATTTTCATTATATTATATGATTTATTTAATTTTATTATTTCACAAGGATTATTATTTAATGTTACAAAAGTGGTAATCATTTATGTCTACAATCATATCATTTATTGTGATTTTTTATGATTATGTATCCATTAATGAAATATTATGATCTATATTTACAGAACAATCTAGAATTTTATTGACTTCTGGTCATTCATGATATATTCAATAAAGTTGACCAATTATCCACTCATTGGTTGTTTAGATAATTTTGAGAACGTTTTTAAGAACTTCCCACTTATTTCCCTCATCATCTTGAATCTTATTTATTCAAAAATCATGGTTTTAAAAGAAATTCAAAGATATATATAAATTTATTTATAATATAATTTACAAGGAAAATGTATTTTTTAATTTTTTTTATTTAAAAAGTGATTTGAATTATTTTAAAATCATATTTTATAAGTTTTCATGTACATTTTATAAGGGAATATTTCTTAAAATGTTTTATGTGTTAAAAAGAGTATTTCAAATTAGAAAGGATTACTTCACCAAGCAATGTTTTAACTTAATTATATTTCATCCATTATATCTTTTCAAATGTTTTCAAAGAAATGGATTTTGAAAAATTTATTTGATTTTAAAAGTTATTTTCAAATGAAAGTTTATGTTCAATTTTATCATTCAATATATATCTTAATCTAGGATGATGCCCTTTGATATATTTTATGCCTTACTAGTTATATAATCCAAGGATATCATTCATAGTATTAATATGAATGGTTTATGTTATTTTTTGTTGTTTTTATAGAACCTATTTATCTTCCATGGTTTAATCATGTTTCAATGTGATTTTTATGAAACCCTTTTCTTTTCCACATGATAATCATGTTTCAAAAAAATCAACATGAAACATATTTATATTACATGGGTTAATTAGGTTATGAATGAATAATGTTTTATGATTTTTAATAATTATATGAATTCTCATTGTGAATTATTCCTGATTTTGTTCATAGTCATCTCTTATAAGATGGGGTGGGCAATATAGCTTAAAGTAATCTTATTATATATTATATGATGGGGTTTTAAAGATATCATTGGGAAATCCCTTTACTAATTATATGAATGGGTGGACCAAATAGTTCTGGGTATTCCCGTTTCTTTTTATATGATGGGGGTGTCCCATATAGTGTCGGTTAAGTCCATTACAAAATATATAATTTGGTGACTGAGATAGAAAAAGATAAGCCTGTTACAACTTCTATAATGGGTTATCATAGATAGAGTCGGGTATTTCCATGAAAACATATATCATGGGGTCACCTAGATAGAGTTGGGTAAACCCATTACTACTCCTTTGATGGGGTTACCCACAAATCACCGAGTGATCCATTTATAGATTACCTGATGTGTGTGACCTATATCTCCCTATAATGTGTTGGGTAAATATTTATATTTCATTAGATAATCATTGGAACAAATAGAATTAATTGATTAACTATTTAACTAATGTATTAACTAATCCACTATATGTAAAGAACTATGAATTTGGATGGAGTTTCTTCCTACATAGTAGTTGTACCACCCATATTGTTCCATAACATGTTTTAGCAATGATCATTGTCTTATATGGAAGGATTATAAATGATTTTATGTATGTTTTAAATTCCATGACTTCTTCCATTGTAATTATTTCATTTATTATTATAATGACTACCATATGGTTGATATCTTATGAACAACTAATGATTATTCTAGGACTCTAGATTATGATCATTGATATGTAGCGTATGTCTTTATAATATTATGATGATGTTGTCATACCATTATTCCCTTGTTATTATTATATATCAACCTTTTTTCCTTACTATTAATCTATTATACTCCTTTCATTTATTTCCTTTTGGCTGGTTAAAAATAAAGGTTTTAAGTGGGAGAACTAAAGGGGAATATGTATAAGGGAGATGTTGAAGATCATTCAACAAGAGAGAATATTATGATTCCATGTTTCAAATGAAAACTAACTATTATGATCTATAGGCATAAACATTTTTAATGTCATTAATATTCATGCAATACGATATAATATACATGTTTGTTAAGCCTTTGTCACTTTCAGAAACTAGGTTATGAAAACATAAAATTGATCCCTAGTGAAATTTATAATGATATGTCTAGGTTTGTATCTATGTATATGACTAAGGTGTCATAGATTTATAATAATGTGTTCTGACTTAATAAAACTATAAATAATATTTTAGGATTCTGTGTTTTCATGCTATGATATGTGTTGTGCACACTATGCTTTATGGTGATATTCAATAGTGGAAAGTAGACAGAACATGGATAAAATTTAATTTTTTAGATATGGGAATTGTGGGAATTATCAAAATATATGTCCTAAATGGAAATCTCATGAATAGAATCAGGATGTTAGTACGCGTATTGGTTATACTGGTAACTATATTGAGATCACAAATGACATGTGAAAGGTAGGGGATGTTCTAATTGTAATTTAAACATTATAAATAAGAAGCATGACTAGATTAAGGTTGATGATAAATCTTACTAATCATAACATTGATATGTGGCAGCAACACTTTACATAGAATTAGCATGAGCCAAGGCTCATTGCACATGAAGCATGAGTAAACCGTCATTGCATATGAAGAATGATTAAACCCTCATTTCACTTGAATTAACAAGATTCAACACCAATTTAAATGACTTGTCATGATACTATACATACCCAATGCATTAGAGCACTAATAGGGCACACCCTTCATAAACATTTCATTTCATGCATATGTGTGGCATAATATCATAGAACATGAATTCATAAAACATAAAAATTTATTCCACAATTAAGGACTGTAAAATTTATACATGAAACCCTTACATCAATATGTAAATGTTAATAATGGTGAATACCCTTGATAGGCAAATTGTCCTGGTATCCACTACACAATGATTTTTTCTTGGAAAATTGTGGATCAATTTCCGTAGAAAAATAGAATGACATAAGAAATAATTAAAATGTTTTATGAGAGATAAAGGGGTGTCTCATCATATATACATGAAGTGGATAGTAAGGGGAGTCATATAGATACATGTACCAACATAGTTAATGGAATATAGATTCATAATACAAAATAGTTTCTTCAATGTAATTGAGTAGAGAGAAATTCCTTACAGAATTTTAGCAAGGTAACAGGTATATATGGAAGTCAACTATGAGAGAGAAAGGGGTCTCTCAACATTCTAACATAAAGATGATAGTATAGGGTTGGTGCAAAATAATACCCTAACATTTATAATTGAATATAATAGGGCATTAAAATATTAAAAACATGGGAAAATGAGAAAGGAAGGAATCCCTTAACTGGAAGTGTGATCCCAAAGGCTTGGGAGAGGCTTGAGAGAGGCTTCATGGGAGTTCGGGGTGCCTTGGGAGGATTCTATAGAGAGGAGGGTAGATGTTGGAAAAATAGAAAAGGCAATGAGTGAAAATTAATTTAGAGCATAGGTGGGTTTTTGTAGGGAATAAGAGGGAATTCATTATTATTTAGGTTTGGGACACCACACATTAATCTAATCCAAACCACAAACCAGCACATGGTTTTTTCCCATGGATTTTTAAAAAGGGGATATGAAAAAAAAATATTTTATTATGCCAATGGCCTAAATTCTTAAAAAAAAACTTTTTTCCTTATGTGGAGGTGAGTCACACGCTCAAGGAAAAAAATTTAAAAAGACAAAATGTTTTATAAGCATTGAAGGGTCCACTAGAGATATGTAAAATATGTCAAAAAACCACATAATCACATTATTTTAATGGTAAAACATATATTGGCCGAAAATAATGTTTGTAGTAATTTATTACATCACTATTGGGTCATTATGATGTCATAGAACACAATTTATATTTAAAAAATATTTAATTTTTACCCAAAATATTGACTATCTTAGAAAATTATAAAAAATTACCCATTGGATAATTTCAACATCCTGATTCCAAAAATAATTTTAATTTTTTCCTAAATAATTTTTTAAATATATTAATTTTTTAATTCTTAAAATAAAAACAAACACTTATCGAAAATTCAATGGTTTTGACAAAAACATCTTTTAAACCTTAATAAAAATTACAATTTCATTCATAAAATTATATTATAATTTATATTTAATAAAATTTAATTTAATAAAAATAATAAAATTTTGTTGAAATATTATTTAATTCAAATTTCCATTAAATTATGAAACTCCATTCACAAGATAACTACATCCTCATAGAATTAGTGGTAGGAATAATTATACACGTATAATATTATTATCATTTTTATGAGCTCATAATGACTTCACATATAATATGATATCCCTTATGAAACTAGAAACACATCATATATTGTTCTCCTTAATTGATAAGAAGTAATGTTGTCATGGTATCTTCTATGTGAACATCCGCCAATTTATATCTAAATCCAAAACAATAATAACTGTTTTTCTATTTTGATAAAATCTATACATATCCACTTTAAGAAGATTACTCAAACAAAAATCTTGTATTCTAAACGAAATTGTGTTTAATATAACCAACTAATGTATACTAAATAAAAATGTGTTAAATATAACCAATATGAACAAAAACAAAATCAATCATATGTCAAATATAAATGAAACAATATGAAATGTTACAAATAAAATAAATAATCAATCCAAAATAGAATTAATTAACAACACCATACGAAGGATTAGGGACTCACTATCATAGAATACCAAAATGTGAAAAAAAAACATAGTAGAAAATGGTTCTTGTCCAGAGGGGATGATTGAAATAGGGGGGATTCTCAACTAGAGGGGATGCTAGAACTAGTAGAAGATGATACTCAACCTAGTGGAATACATGTCAAGTGGGGGGGAACAACATGACATAGAGGGATGCATGACCTAGGAGGGGATCCTCTACTGGAGGAGGAGGTGGTGGTGGAATGCGTGTCGACCACAGAAGGATGAGGTGTGGGGATGTGCTTCATCGGGTAGAGTAGAAGAAACATCAGGTGTGGAAAACATGTGGGAAGGGAAGGGGGCCTACATGGGGGTATTGCAGCCTGATGAGTGGGGGGAGCTTCGGTGGGGTGAAATTGTTTTCCCCTATATACCATCTATTTACTAAAAACCATTAGTATAGACTATATATACCCATGATTTTGAATAAATAATGGGTATAGACAAATCCTAATCAAGCTATACCATAGTTTACATAACCATGGGCATAACTCCGTGGGGTTAGACCCTATTTTCAGTAGTGCATCCATTCCCCAAATCAAGTAAATACTAAGATATCATGGATGAAAAACTCCCATTGGAAATAGTACCTACCAACCTCCAAAGCTAAAACATTACATTATTTGATATCCTTAGCTCAACCCCACAATGGAGTGTCAATAGACATAACCCAACAAACAGATTCCACTGCTAGATCTAAGACAACAAAAAACTGAGCAGAGATAAATGAATGTTTAGCGTCTGTGAAAAAAAAAGAACTAGCCATCATAAATTCTACAAGGATCAAACCTATAGTAGTTGGGAGCCCAGCCTCACCATCTCTAGGTGTTTACTAAATTCAGAGAATCTGACCTTCCCCTCTACAATAGTCTCCATATTATGTTCCTAACACTTCACTAGCTTGATGATGTGGGAACTATCACTCACAAGTACCACATCCTCTTCATCTACCAATATTACCAGTCATGCACCAACTTCATACCTGATAAGGGATAATTGAAACCCTACCCAGACACAAAATCTGCCTCATCCCTCCATTTTTCCCAACTATCAAGGATTCCTATAGAATATCTATAAATTCAGCATTTTACAACATGACTAACACTCAACTGGTGGTCATGGACACTTTCCACTCATGTATATCAGCATGCCACAAATAATAATAGAACATATGATCTCAACCATGAGAGTTCAAGCCTCTCTTATGACTATTCTACGTACTTCCACCCTAATATTAGCTCCCAAAACAATTCTTTTTTACATTTATAGGTGGTACTAATCACTCATCCCACTAGGGCCATAAGTACACTACCTAAATCCCCTTATAGGTTCCCTTCCATGATATGGTCCTGATCCAGTACCTAAGAATACATTTTTAAATGGATGATATTCACATGAGATCTGATCTCATAGCTTGTCATGTGCTATAAAACATTCTCCACCACTACCTCATCTCCTTCCAAATCTGGAATGAATCGTCAATATTCAGTGAATAAACTAGAATAGTACATCAATGACATTTCCCCATGGGAAGGATTTCATAAATCCATAGACTTCTCGTACCTCAAGGTCTCTGTATAGAAATTCTCCGTAACATTTTCTTGAAAATATTTTTATAACATTCTTTCAACCTATTCAGTCTTCAAAATTATATCCCAACAACACTTTCCTTGATCTCTCATTATATAGGCCACAAACTTTAATTGCATCTCAGAAGGAGTTTCCAAATTGTCTTGAATTTCTTGGATGGACTCCAACCGAAACTCAGATACCTCTGGCCCACCCTCTCAAATAATGGTCAGAGAGTGCTACAACTAAAACTCCCTGGTTAGCTCAAAGATGCTCAGTACAACTCACCATGTGTAACGTTTCATCATTTTAATGACATGAGAATGGTTCTCTTGAAACATATCTTCTCTATTATGATAGATCACCATATTCTCTTATTCCAATTCTGTAGCATCCTTTTTGGGGGCATAATTTTTTCTCCAAACTAGATCCTGAAGTCATGGTGTCATTTCTCAACAATTCAAAAAAATATTGTTAGAACACATAACACAATTATTCAATGTTTCCATAAAATAAGGATCTCTACTAGTCATAAAAAAATCATTTTTGGACGTATAACATCACAAAGGTTATCATAACATCTAAAACACTACCCTTGACTATCCCCTTCTTAGGTTGTGGTTAACATTAGCAAACAAACATACATAGTCCCAAGTCATCCACTAGATAGCCTTTGCAATACCATTTCAATACACATATTATATATCTTCCTCTTAGAAACATTTCCCATTTTAAAAAAAAAGGTTAAATTAACTATTTCAACTCACTTTAAACCCATAATTTTGCTCAAATATCTAACCATAATTTAAAATTTTTCATTTCTTCCATTGGAATAAATTTATTAGACACTGTTTTCATTAAATTTTTAAATAATTAAAATGAATTATACCCTGTATGTTTTACGCACTAATCCTATTTCTTCCCATCATGATGTATTTCAATACTGTATCTAGGTGCCTATAATGATTCATGAATCAAAAATCTCATGTTATCAAATCCATGAGCCACAAATATCACAATCTATCAAATCAAAAACAAGTGAATCACCCAAAAGTGAAATATCATCAAATGTAACAACACACATGAAAAAAAATTCCCTTCTTCAGTACATGATTTTTCCCTCATATGTGGGTTAGATACTCCCAATAATAAACTCATTACCAAGTCCTGACACAACCCATTCTCCATTCTACCTTCAAAAATAATAATCCCATAGAAAATACCTCCTCTGATACCACTTTGTAGCATACCTAACCTAGGAGCAAATAAATTGGTGAAAATGGCTAAGTCACCGAATGAACTCATGTGTTCCATCCTATATTCCAGAGTTTGATAACTAGTAGTGAGGGTATATGATTCCATGTGGGGAGATTGTACCCTCTTTATTAGAGTAAGTCATAGCTGATAACAAAGAAATTACAGAAAAAAATGTCCTATCTTATAATTAAAAATAAAAAACCAATTGTCAAATTGGGTACAAGATCAAAACCAAATAGTAAATGGGTCATGTCATTATCACTATGTCAAAGTGTAGGAAAATTAAAAAATATAGACAATTAGAAAATATGCAAAATAGGGCCCAACTGTATGTCCAAATACCCATCCATGCATATTCAAATTCTAAATCAACTCCCTAACATTGGATTTTTAACAATTCTTGAAATGAAAACATAAAATTTATCATGGTGCCCAATTGTGGCTCCAGAAGGTTGTGAGAACAACCTAATAGGCCACCATTAATGGTGTCTACAAAATATTCAGTCCAATAGATAGTTCATTAAATAAAAAATAGAATATAAGATGAGAAAAAGGTAAATGAGGTGCCATTAGTTCACAATGATTTACTTAAACCATTTATAACTTTGATTCATTCTCTATTACTTATATTGTATCCCTCACTTAATTCGTTTTCATCACTATTTTTGGGAATATTCATCAATATTCAATGAATAAAAAGGGATGAGTAAACTTCTCAACCAAACTAATGTAAATCACACAACCACATATAAAACTAACTCATCATGAATCCTTTGTATAAGTGGTCTCATAAAAAGAATCCATTTGGGGAATAAATCTCCTTCCCCTTCCCTAAACCATGAATTTAGGGGGGTGTTTATAGAGTTTGTATAACTCAAGCCGTGGGTGTAGATCACCATGTAAATACCCCACACTATGAATCCATGTGCACATGATTATTTATCAATTCAGCACACACATACCATATAAAAACCAAATATAACCAACAAAAATGGAAACCAATAACCAAAAAAATTTCATGGGAGTTAATATCCTTAAATAATCCATTAACACATTTTCTAATTACAATACATTACTATTTAACCTAATTTCCAATTTCTTATACATAAGTCACAAATAATATTCACTAATTACCATTTATTATCCCATTAAACATATTTCAAAATTCCCATATAAAAATAAATTAAATTTAGTACCCAATATACAAGCCATTAAGGATTTAACATGTTCACCATTTCATATTCAGTAGTCCTCTTATGCATTTTAACACAATTCAAAATCCATTTGACATAATCTTTATTAACCCAATACATCTATTTTCTTGTCATGAAAAATATCCCATTAATAGATTACCAAAAATAGACTCAAATATCTATATCCATATTAATCACAATATTATCTAACTATCATGTTCATTTTGGGATATACCTAAGAACAAATCATTTTCATACTTATCATTTCTATAACCCGTGTTCAGGAAGGTCAACACACCCCATGGGTGGCCCTAAATTTGTCAAATCATCCTCAATGCATTCCATGGAAATCATGTTGGGTTCAATTTCTCATTTGAACTCCCATTCAAAAAATCTCACTAATGATAGAAAACCCAACACAAGGGGAAACAAGAACATAAACTCATATGCACAAATCCATATAAAAACTTAGGGAAACAACTTATAAAACACCTACATTGAATCTGTTGATGAACAAACTCTTTTGATGCAATGATATAATAAACCATTGTTATTATTATCATGAATCTATAATTTTATTTTTCCTAGTTTTCTGTATAACTGTTAATAATGACATAATATCTATTAATGACTATTTATTTACATTCACCTATAAAATCATTCAGACTAAACTCCAATTCTCTAATATCATTAGATACATCATCCATTAGTAAACTTTCAAAATGAAATATATCAACATTGAATATTAAACTAGTACATATGATAAAATCATTTTGAATAAGATGTTTATTTATTTTGACATTAACCAAGAAATAAATTATTATTTTTATAATTTATCCTCCAATTTAATAGATAAAGATAGATATTTTCCTCATATAATTTCAATATGTTTTCTATAAATATGAAAATTTCAATATATCAGAAGCTGTGGAAAAAATTATGCAATAAAAAATAAATATCTTTAGTTTACATAATTAGTGTAATCATCAACTACACTACAATCAAATAATAAAGTAAGATGTTATATTTACCACTATTCCATGATTAAATTAAATTATATGTATGATATAAATATCCCCATTCTAAAAATTTGATAAAAATATAGGCTCAATAGTATTATTATTATCATATTTAGTTTTCATTGGTTAATTAAATCACATAGAAAAATTAGTCAAGAGGATTAAATATAAATTAATGTATTACTATACTAAATAACCTTCCATAAAATACCTTTCTAGATGATTATTATTCTAGATATAATATATTAAAATAAAAGTCTTTATTTTTATCAAATACATTTAATTAATTGAAACATGACCACCAATAAAATCTTATTTTGTAAGATATAAAATCAGATATAATATATGTGTGAAAAATTATAGAGGTAAAAATATTTCCTAATTTATAGGGAATAACTAATGTGTCATTATATAATTTAATAAAAAACACTTCTATTCAAACTTCTATAAAAAACGTCTCAATAAACATTAAATAACTTGATCATAGTGACCCTCACATTATGTGACAGTTAATATTGAATGTAAATTGGAATCAATTCATGTAATAATACTTGGTAGTGATGTCTTTTATGATATTTTGTTTTCATATATTTTTTTTTCACTCTTTTAAAAATGTTAATTAACTAACCATCCTGAATATTTAAACATTACGAAACATTGTGGAAATTTTCTTCTCCTCATTTATCATCAAATAATGAAAAATGGACATTCCGTTGATTTTTTCAATTATTACAGGATAAAAATTTATTTTATACTCTAATATATTTACTAAATATATGAGAAAAATTTTCATGTATTTATCCTTTTACATTTTAAAGAGTTTTAAGTAATATTTTATACATTTTTTGCTTAATATTCATGATGTACAATGTTAGATGAAAGAAAATAAAT
Source organism: Viscum album (assembly GCA_963277665.1). Classification (NCBI taxonomy): domain Eukaryota; kingdom Viridiplantae; phylum Streptophyta; class Magnoliopsida; order Santalales; family Viscaceae; genus Viscum; species Viscum album. The sequence continues at coordinate 33,286,595 of OY728157.1, read as the reverse complement.
TAAAAATATTGAAACTCAATGAATATAATTCAATTGAAAATTCATTCACTTTATAGATTTTAATTTAATATTTTGAAGAACATAATTCAAATCAAAATGTTCTTTAATGATATTATCCATAAATATTTTTGAATGTTCGTTATTTATAACTCAAACATTATAAAAGTGTTTGATTTTCCTATATGAATAATTTATCTATAGAAATCATAAAATCCATATGAAGGTGAATGTTTGAAAAACATAAATAACCTAGAATATTTTTTCCATACAAATATTTAAGGATACTTACCCTTTTTTACTCGAATTATAAATAATTATATATGAATGTAAATCATTTATCGTCTAATATAATGTTACATGAAACATAAATTACTCCTTTGTAAATTCATAATACACATTCACACTGACCATACAAATCTCATTAAACTCATATATTATTATTTTCAGGTATATTTTAATAACATTTCAAATATCATAGGGACTATATATTTATATACATAAGAAATCAAATGTATTAATTATACATATCCATAATGAAATGTTATAAAATTGAATGAAAACATGTCTTGTACTATGTAAAGTATGCACCTAGAGAAATTAAATGAAACCCTCCCTTGATAATACCAATGTTTCATTTCTTGGGTTTATAGAAAAATTAGAATATAACTAATAAATTTTATTCAATTCAAACTTATCCACAATATACACTAATTCATTATTATCCTTAATTATTTTATCATCATTCAATTCCATATCCCTTTCTATTTGTTCTGACATTAATGTTTTTTAAAGTTTATGAAGCAAAGTATTGTTCCATATCACTTTATCTGGTATATAAGACTAGGTTACAATTTTATTTTCCTTCTAACTTGATATACAAATGTTTTCACACATTCAATTCAAAATATTTTATTTAGAATAGATAAAAATGTTAAGGTTGGCATGGATCATAATAGATTAAAATTAAAAAAATCATCTAAATTTAATGCCATTTAATCATTTTCTTAAATAAATGAATGAAAAGTATTAATTTAATAAACGGGTGAGAAGATACCTAATCCTATTATTACAGATTACATGAATTATTTCCCATGATATAATCTCAATAAAAACATGTGTTGGGAAAATTTTCCACATGCCTGGTATAACGGGGTATCTATATCTTCCATCAGATTTATAAAATACTCAATATCATTATTCAGATAAAAAATCTATAATTGAAATACATTTTTTGAAAATATAATAGATTTTAAATTTAGTGATGTTATTCAAAAAAACATCTGTAATTTAATGATATTTTCATGAACTAAAACTAATTTTGAAATAGTTTTTGAAAAATATATATAAAGTAGAATTTTTTTTAAAATGTCACTATGTTGGTGAAAATTTTAGAAAATGATATTAATTTAGTGATGCTTTCTAAAAATTGTTTCTCATTTAGAAACGCTTTCTGAAAATGTCACCAAATTCAAAATTATCCATGTTTTTAAACATGCCTATTTTAGTGACATTTTTTAAAACTATTTTAAAACATTTCTCCAAATATTTATGTAAAATTATATTAATATACATAAATATATTAATAAAAAAATTTAATTCCATTTATATATTTTTAAATAAATAAATTTATATTTATATAAAAATAAATTAACTTATATTTAAATTTCACAATATTTATTTCTATATGAACAGACACACACATTTATATAAATATATAAATAGCCTTTATAGTGTATCTTAATGGTGGTCACCCATGTGGGTCTTGATGAAGTCTTGAGTTTAATCCCAATTCAGTCCATCCCTGTATTTTTCTGTTTCTTGTTTATATTAATAATATATATCATTTTTCCACATCGATGTAAATATATATATATATATAAATATAAACACACACATATATATAAATATATATATAAACACACATAGCCATATATAAATATAAATATATATATACATATATTTATACATTAAAATAGACATATATTTTAAATTTAGATGTGTTTTTAAAAAAATGTGTTGTTTGGTGACATTTTTACCCGTGTGTTAAAACATGACTACTTAAGTGACCTTTTAACATGGGTTTTAAAATTTTACTGTTTATATATATATATATAATCATAATTATATTCATCTACATATATATTAAAATAAAACATTATTACTATAATTAGATATATGTAAACACACACACACACACAGATATATGTGTAAAAAACAGACACATATATATATAAACACACACATATATATAATTATAGTTCCACTAAGTTATATATATATATATATTTACGTATATATATATATATATACATTGATATATATATATTAATATAAGTATAAATATATAATATAAACATATATAATTCTATTAATTTATATAGACACATATATATACTAATATAAACACACACACACACATATATAAACATAAATTTATATAATTCTACTAATATATATATATATATATATATATATAAATTTACATATTTATTAATATAAAACAAAAACATATATTTATTAATATAAACAAATATATATTATAAACATATATATAAAAACTTATATATAAACATATGTATTTCTATATATATATATATATATACTTACATACATACATATATATATAAACATAATTTTATTAATATAAACATTTTTATAAGCATATATATTTATATATACATACATATAAGAATATATATATAAATATCATATTAATTATTTAATACTAAAATATATTAATATATATATATATATAATACAATACAATTTTAAAAATAAAGTCGGTTTGGGGGAATTTTTTGAGTCATCTACTGGGCCACCCATGGTCTTGTATTCGATTCTCAGCAGCCTCAAATATTGAAGATGGCATCTAAAGAGGGCCTTGACTGAGCATGGATATGGGAAAGACGGAGGGTCCTCGTCGCATTTAGGAAAGATATAGAGGTTTGTAAAGCTGCTGGTAAGAGGGAGGGAGGGGTCGACTAGGTGGAAGGACCGGTCTCAATGGGATTAAAAAAGAATGTATATTTTTAAGACTATTTATTTTTTTTAAATTTCTCAGACCGATCCAACTAGAATTGAAAACAATTAATGAAAATTTACAAAAAATCATAAAAATTCTTATGAATTTTGAAAAAATTACCAATGATTTTTAGAATGGTCAGCAATTGAGGTGTCTTTTACTGATGTTTCTAAAACTCATTTACCAATGTTTCTTGAAAAAGAATTTAAATGAGATGTCCTTAATTAATTATTTTTATAAAAATTTACAATTGGTGAAATTTATAAACTTCTCTAATTGTTAGTGTTTACAAATTTCACTAATTTGGGGATGTTTATAAAAATATCAAATTTTACAGTAGCATTTTTAATGGTTCTTTTTTCAAAAATTTTGGTGAATGAATTAGTGATGTTCAAAAAATTTTTATTAAAATAAAACATTGATATTTTACATTTTTTTGTATTTTGAAAAAAAATCCTCATATTCATTTTATCTTGAGCTATTCTATAAGATGTGTTACATTAAGAAATAAATAAAAATCAATCATAAATCAAATTTTATGTACCTATCAGTTCAGTGGAATCAATATCATTTTCAACATGAAATTTTTATCCATTTTGATGCCACAAATGGTACTTTTTTTGAATCCTTTTATAATTATATGGAAATTTAATTTCTTACATGGTAACCATGGCCTTCCAACACAATTAAAACCTAGGTATTAAATTAGTCTTCAAACTGAATCATTATTCAATGTAAAATCTAAAAAATATAACAAAGTCTTCAAAATATCATCAATGATCCAATCAATCTTCTATATCTTACTTCAATCTATTCTAAGATGAATAAAAATAATTTTTTTTAAATTTATGATTTATCATAAAAATGATTTATGAAAATTGATATCATAATTATAAGCTTATAATTCATTTATGGATCTTGAATTTTCACTATCATTACACACAATTTTAATAAATAAATCCACATGATTTTAGAATTTTCAATGGATTTTCATCAATTTTGGAATCACATGAACATACTAGATTTAATTGTAAAAATAGATTAATTCATCATCTTTAAAAAAAATTCAATTTTTAAATTTTTAGAATAATGATTAAAATTAATTTTGATTGTATAAATAATATTCTCATGCATCTAGAGTCTATTTTTTATATCAAATAATTCAAAGATAAAAATAAGATGTCTGGATATTTTCTAGATTCACATATTGGAGTTTGGCTATGTGACCATCTATGTATTCAAATTACCCCACATAAGGTAATTCAATGGAAAAAATCGAGCAATGTATGGATGTTACTCTATGAAGTAATCCACATACACAAATAATTCACATATGCAAATATAGAAGCATGAAAATATATCCAAATTTCATCTATTGAAACACCCACATTAGGGAAATCAATATAAAAATATCCATTATGCATAGAAATAAACATAGTGATTTCTTAGCTATGTGGATGTATTTAATATCCCAAAATAAAGAATCACCTACACTTATAGCTATGTCATTTGGAGTCCACATCAACATCCATATAACTAATAAAAATTGGACTCATGGATGGTATCAAATTAAATTATCTAAATCACATGAAAACCCTTCAATCAATGTAAATAAACATTCTGCTCAAATTTAAACCTATGAATTTTGTATATATTTTATGACTATGAACATTATAGAGATAATCAAAACTATAAGAACCTATGTTTCTCATGATTTTTACCAAATCTAAATAAATGAAATATTTATTTAAAGTATCAGTATTCCAAACACAATTAGGAATGTAAATAGATTTCTATAAGATCACATAATAGCATATGTTTTTGAAGGGAAAAGAGAGATAAAATTCATCAGATTTGATATATCTGTAGGAAACTAAACTCCCTAGAGATTGTGTGTTTTGAATATCCAACGAAACCCTTTTTTGAGTCTTTTATTTTAATTTTCAATCTTATTGAATTATCAAGATATTATTTTCATTTGTATAGAATGAATATTTCTCTTTTAAATTTATATACTTCAAACTTTTAATAGATGGTTATTAAAATATAAAAATGATAATGGGATGTTCTCTCTACATAAATTTATTTGTAAAGGTCTTTACCTTGAGCATGGGGAGTTTATCCATGTTTTTTCACTCAAATTTACATAGGTATAATATTATTTTCCTATGAGGATTAATAATTATAATAAGGTCTTGAAGGAAGGGTGAACATATTCTGAGCTATCTTAAAGTCTTGGTGTGGTTTTTCTTTGAGTTTTTTATGTTCCTCCTTATCTCCCTGCTGGTGTAAGTACATTACACCTCGTGTTTGTATGGTAACATTATGAATTTAATAAATTCCCTTGGAGGCATGAATTGGTAATCCAATTCATGCCACCACCATTTTAAAAAATAAGTTATTGATATAATTTTAATGCAATGTTGGGTGTTCAATAAGAGATCATATTGTGTTTCTTGAAGAATTAAATAAAATAATTATAATGAAAAGTAACAAGAGGGTGTCTGAAGGGTTGAAAATAGTCTATGGATTCTGGTTCTTAAATTTTATTTATGTATTTCATTTCAATCCATCATCAATCCCAAATTTCATTGATTTTATTAAGTTGTTCTTAGTTTTTTTCTTTTACCTTTAAACCCAACAGAAATGGCTAATTTATATATATTATCACCAAAAAAATAATGAAATTATGAGAATTGAAAATATAGTCTTCGATATCCCTAATAGGTAACCCTATGTAATAGCTTACTACATTTCATATGGTATAATAATTTGTTTCATTGGGATCCATGATAAATTTCATCCTCAAATTGACATCATTACTGAGAAGGTTTCCAAATTTATTTTTAAGATGAAAAATATTCTAACCCCAAACTAGCACATTTATATCCAGAAATTTACTTGTATAACATTATAAAATAAAGGATGGAAAAAATGACCATGAATCCAAATGTGTCAACATTATAAATGAAGAGTTATAAATATCTCGATGCACCTGCTGGATTTGATGTAATGTTAAAATTCCTATACCATCTTCCAAAATTTAATAGACTTCTAGGAGAAGGTCTGTACAAAACTTTTAAAAATATTATTAAAGGTGTTCCAATATGAAATCCACGAGATCCAATTCAGACCAAATATGACTCAGATAATTCCATTTCCTATAAATGGAATGGATAAGGGGTTGTTCTTATATTTACATTGTACTCTGATTAGTGACTAGAATGAATTCAAATGATTTTCCTTCAAGAATATTTCCGGACTCTATAACTACTTCAATTAAAAAATAAATCAATGTGATTAATATAAATCAAGGAGAAAAAATATGAGTCTATTTGTAAATATTAAAAAAAAATATTTTATTTTCTTCTTTCGTCATATAGGTGAGAAATTCATAATTCAATAATTTTATGGTGGATTCTTTAATAGATTATAGTATGATAAAAGATTTTATAGGAGGAAGCTTAGTTTATAAAAAAATTGTTGTTATTAGAACCATGACAACAAACATAGCCCAAAATAATCAATAATTTAGAACACAAGGACTTATGTCATGTAAAGCTTCTTAATATATATCCTCTTATACTTTTAATAATAGCATGATTGTGAGTCAATTTAGTTATCTTTCAACCATGGAGGGATCAGTGATTCTTTCCAGCATCTCTCAACCACTAAAGAGATTAAAAATGGTTCTCCATAATATTTTCACTATAAATTTTTTGATTATTGAAATAATTTAGTGATTAATATGCAAAAAATCAAAACACTTATGAAACTTGTAATGTTTTAATTTCTAGAAACGCCCATTCTATCCAACCAATAGTGAACATATCAGTCCAACCAAAACTGGAACAACAAACATTGAGAAAGATTTATACATCCTAAATAACCGAATATATTTTTCCTAAGGCCATTATACTAAATCACAATCAAGATACATAAAAAAAAGGTAATTATCAACCTAAAAAATCAGTGAGAATAAAACACTCACAAAAAATATTATTGCCTCAAAGAAATTGTTATGAAACAATAAATCCTTTGGAGTTATCTAATGTCCCAAATGGGATAGTTTGACACAATTGCTTGTAGTATAAGGAATCGTATTAGTGATAAATTACCTTTATAACCTCAATTGAATCCAAATGATGAAGTATATGATATTTTTTCTTCCAATCAACATAAGAGTGGTACTGAACTGAAAACCAACGGAGTTGGAAATTTCAATAATACACTTAATCCCATACTTTTTTATTGGAGTTCCAAACCATTATCACCTATATTAGGATATCATAAAAAAGGGATGGTGGATTTCAAACTAACTAATGTATATAAACATGTTTTAAAAAGAAAACACAATGTCATAAGAGGAGACTTTACATTAAAATATAATGACATATTGAGGAGAATTATAGGAACTGAATTTCCAAAAACAAGTGATCTAAATGTTCAAGAAGAATATATACCCCTTCTGCCCCATCCAAGAAGTACACCACAAATAATGATATTTTTTATATCAAATTGTATAATGAAATTTTAGAGACCGTTAGAAATGTCTATGTAATGAATCCATTACATGATACTATGAAAAAAAATTCAAGTTATGAAAAATTAATAAAGGAAATGTGTTCTCAATAAATGAAATTCTATGGAGAAGAAAGAGTAAACATAGAAAGGAATGATTCATCATGAACAAAAATTTCTTATAATAAAAATTAAAATATCAAAGATCATTGGCCATTAATTTAACAATAACTAAATTTCAATTCAAGGATTTCATTTTAGATGTAGGACATTGTAGAAATTTTATTCCCCATTTGTTCTACTCATCCTTATAACCTAAATTAAAAAACTTCTGTAATTTTCATCCAAATTTTCAACTAATGGACAAAAAAATAATTTAGTTATTAAATATGATATGTATATGTATAAAAAAGGATTTTACCTGATTGTTTTTATGTATTGGATATGGAATATGATTAATTAAATACTCAAGAACTTATTATTACTAGGAGACCCTTTTTAAAAATTTCCAATGAAATATTCAATGTCCATAAAGGAACATTGCCACTTGAATTTATAGGATAATATTATCACAAATATATTTTTCAATCAATGAAACATCCCAATGAGAACCATTCATCCCCCCAAGTGAACAATTATTGGTTTTCCTCAAATTTTATTATTGATTTTAAAAATGATAAAATGTAAACTATATCATTTAAAAATAACCATATACTTTTTACTGAATTCTAATTACCAAAGGAATAAGATATTATTTTTAAAAAAACGTTAATATATATCATATTTTATACCATTCTGATTTCAAAATAATTGACCATGATTTCATGAAGGCGTGGAAGAAACATGATATTTCATACTTTATTTGTTTTTATATTTAAAAATATGAAAATTTTCGAAGTGAAATAAATCCTAAATTATTCCGAACTATTTAAATATAATATTAAAACAAATATCCTACGTATCCTTTAAAACCTTGAATTTTTTCTGACAAACATATTTGTAAACAGACTATGACACACCCTTTTTCCACCTAATGAATTTGAAAATATTATGTTTTCAAAAGAATCAAGAGACGAGATTGATGATGATGATGATTCATAAATACCTCTTTTATCTAATAAAGACATCCTTTTAAAGGTATAAATGAATCAACTTATTGAAGAACCCAAATATTTCTTATTATAAGAGATAATTTCATATTATAGATAATAATTTCAAAAAATATGAACAAATATAAATAGATAAAACTATTAGAAATACATATAATCAATAAATGATCTTTAAAATTTTCTCTAATTGACTAGACTTGAATTATCCCATAGTTTCATGAATTGTTTTTATTTAGAGGGAAATTTCAAACACATGAGGAAATCTTAAAGGGTACTGAATCCAAAAATGCTAAAGATTCTAAATAATAATGTAATGTAACACCTCCATGATTTTACTATAATACAAATTGCTGTAATTATGGCGCTTTATTTTCAATGAGATTTTATTGAAAAAGGTCATTTGTGATGGGGCCCCGTCGCATATAGCCCATTTTAGAAAATGGCAATGTAAATAGTTTTTCATGTTTTTTTTAATCCTACTTACAACGGACCCGTCAAAAATAACTATTTGTGATGGGAAACCCTACCTATCATAAATAACATAAAAATAGAAAAATCATATTAGTAATATTTAATAAATAAATATAAATACAAAATAAATAAATATTGATAAAATTTAATAAAAAATTAATAATAATAATAATAAAATATTATTAAAAAATAATTACACAAATAATAATAATAATTACTGAATAACAATAATAATAATAATATAATATTAATTATATAATATTAATGAAATAATAAAAATATAAATAGTATTAATATAAGAATAATTATTATTAGTAAATAATAAAAATATATTTTTATTATTAAAATAATATTTGAAAATTTAATAATAATCATCATCATCACCACAATATTGAAAATTCTATAGTTTACTAAAAAATTATAAAAAATAGATTTTACCACAATCAGATGATGAAACTAATTTCTATCAACCATATCCAATTTTTTCATTGCACCAATTTATCCCAACCATGTCCAGTCATCAATGCATCTTCTCCTCCTACTACCGATGTTGTTGTCATCGACACATCATATTCGGCCTGCCCCATTATATACCGGCCACACTGTATTTCAGATTAAGGTTTGATTTAGTCATTTACATCTTCAACTCTCAAAACAATCATAATTTCCAATGTAACCATGTTTCCATTTTTATTTTATGTTGAACTACCAACACTGCATATTAACTCGATGTTCTTAGATGATAATGTTTTCTCATTGTTGAACGTTATAAGAGAAGAATAATCCCATGTTTCCATTATTTCACAAGAATTCACCATAATAGGCACATGGGATTCCTTTACTCTTCTGTTTTTCAACAAAGAGAAATATTTTTCAGCTATCAACATCAAAGCCATATGAAATGTTGGAATTTTGACAATGTAAGATAATGAAAATGGAAAATGTGGTTATATTAGTAAAAAGAATCATTTTATCTCTTTTGTGGCTTCTTGTAGATAATTGAATGCAAAATATGGATTCTTAAGAGATCTATGAAAAAACATATTCGATAATAATGAAAAGGAAATTATTACCATTTATTGTTATTTATTGCTATTTATGCTAATTATAGTTATTTATTGCTAATTATTGCTAATTATTGCTAATTATTGTTATTTATAGCTAATTATGTCTATTTAATGATATTTATTACTATTTATTGTTAATTACTTCTATTTATTACTGATAATTTCTAATTATTTCTATTTATTCTTAATTATTTCTATTTATTCTGAAAAATTGCTAGTTATTGGTAATTATTTCTGTTAAATTATAATTATTATAAATTATTACAAATTATTACTTTCTAATAAAAATTATTATTTTATATTACTAATTATAACTATTTATTACTAATTATTTCTTTTTTTGACTATTTACCGATATTTATTACAAATTATTACTATGTATTACTATTTATTACTATTTATTACTAATTAATACTAATTACGGCTATTTAGTACAATTTATTACTAATTATTACTAATTATTATTTATTACTAATTATTATTAATTATTACTAATTACTACTAATTATAAATATTTATTACTATTTTTTAATATGTACCGCTAATTAACAGTAATTATTACTAATTATAGTTATTTGTTACTATTTTGGCTAATTATTACTCTTTATTACTATTTAGTACTAATTATTACTAATTATTAATTTTTATTACTAGTTATTACTATTTATTTATATTTACCCCTATTTACTACTAATTACCTCTATTTACCTGTAATTAGCACAAATAACGTATAATTATTGCTAATTGTTACTAATTAATAAAAATTATTAATATTTATAACTATTTATTACAATTTGTTAATAATTACCACTAATTATTACTAATTATATCTATTTATTACTATTTGATACTAATTATTACGTACTGATACTAATTATTACTATTTATTACTATTTATTACTAATTTTTACTATTTATTACTATTTATTTCTATTTATTACTATTTATTACTATTTATTACTATTTATAACTATATTTTATTAATAGTTACTAATTATTACTATTTAGTACTCTTTAGTACTAATTAGTACTAATTATTCAAAATTATTAATAATTATTACTAATTATTACTAATTGTTACTAATTGTTAATAATTATTACTAATGATTGTTATTTATTACTATTTATTATTAATTATTACTATTTATTACTATTTATTACTATTTATGACTAATTATTACTAAATATTAATAATTATTACTAATTATTACTAACAATTTCTCATTATTACTAATTATTATTAATAATTACTATTTATTTTTAATTATTACAGATTATTTATAATTATTACTAATTATAACTAATTATTACAAATTAAAACTATTTTATAATAATTAATACTAATTATTACTATGTAATACTAAAAATAATTATTTTCCAAATAAATAATGCAAAAAATAAAACAACATATTTGTAATTTAATTTATTTACTGGTAATAATTAATAATTATTACTTATATAAATTTAAAGATATTAACTAAAAAATAAAAGAAACAAATAAATACATCAAAACTAGTTCTTTCGTTAGATGGAAATCTTGGAAATTGATCCTTTGTAAAAACAAGTTTGAAAAAACTGAAAAGTGAAATATGAGAGGGGAGAATGAGGGATATCTTGAGAGAATTGTGAAATGGGGAAAATTAGATAGAGGCATATATAGGTTAGGTCATTTATGATGGGGGTCATTTGCGATGGGATTCCCGTCACAAATATTAATTACCATATTAATTAGGGTCGGTGGTAAAAATGTATTTGCAACGGGCCCCCATCACGAATACCTACCCGCCGACATATTATTTGGGATGGTTCATCAGAAATATTCTATTCGCGATGACCCATCCCAAATAGTTCACCGGTTTTTAATTGAGGTTGCAGTAGAAGGAAGTATTTGTGACGGGGCCTGTCACAAATAATTTAGTATTTGCGACGAGTCCCATCACAAATAATAAAGGCTAAACATATTATTTTCATTTAGGAACTACCCCCATCGCAAATAACTGAAACTTGGGAAGGGTATTTGTGATGTACCATCGCAAATACATATTTTTTATAGACTATCTCTGATAGGAATATTTACACTTCACAAATATTCAATTTTGGCATATTATTTTCGATGAGCCCTAGGCCTATTGGAATTTTTTTTTCTATAGTGTTATTATATAATTCTTAGTATATAAATTATATTTCATTGATATCTTTCTTTACATGAAACATTGAGTTTAACTAGACTGTGATATGCTCTTATTGTCTAGCTGTTAGATTGGAAGGAATAAATACGAATAATTAAATAATAAAAAATATACGATTTACACATTTATTAAATGAATTCATTGGTTATTAATTAATAGGAAATTAAAATAAAATCATTTGTATGTAAAAGCGATGTTTAAAAAAAAATTATTCATGCATTATATTTTTATCTTAATAAATTGTGTTAATCACTATTGTTGAATGATATTAATGACATATATATATATATATATATATATTATATTCAACCAAATTTTTATCCATAAATATAGTTTTTTTAGGCATGTTATAGGAATAAATAATTATTTATGCTTAAAAACACAATTTTCTAAAAAATAGTTTTTTTTCATATTTTACACACTTAATTAAAAATGGATTTCCTCAACATATATAAATTAAATATAAAAAAATTGAATAAATTTTTGTAATCAAGTGGATTGAATTTAAAAATAGGCCCCTTTTGATTTTTATCATTAGTAATTGTATTCTTATTAAATATTTGTCACATTAGTAAGGGTCAAGTGGATAAAACATTTTTAAAACATTTGGATACAACTTTTAATTTTCAATAACACATACCTTAATCCAATTTTGGAGTGTATTTTATCCATTCTCATCCAAGTATCAAAAATATATAAAATTGGATAAATTTTTCTTTGATTATTACACTTATAGTATTTTAAGAAAAGGATAAATATAAAATGTCACTCTCTTGGATTTAATATCTCTAATTTTTTATCATAAGGATCAAAATAATTTATGTTTGGAAATAAATGGTCATTTAAAATATGATTTTTTTTTATAATGGTAATTCATTTTTAATTTTTAGATATGGAATAATTTCCTTAAATTCTTATGCAACACCAATATGCAATTTCTTCATGTAAAAGAAAAATAAAATATATGATTTTATAAATATTAAAAGTAACACAATTTGTATGAATTAATATGTTACACAAAATTTTTTATTTTAATATAACATAATCCCAATGATTTATAATTATTTATAAAATTCCATTTCAATTAGGTTATCATCAATGTCAAATATTATGAATAGTGTTGGAAATTTATTAAATTTTCGATGAGCCCGTATGGGGCTTGCGGCGCTAGGTTTTCCCTCGTCACCGCTGACCTCTCCCCCATGGTGGATCTCTAAAGATTCTTCCGGCATTCTCATGTCCTATTTTTGGCTCACCCCTCTTGTTGTGACAACGCTTTTATGGGTTTGTGGTGCTGTCGGTTCGTGATCTCTGTCCGTAAGACCGGCTTTTGATGGCAGTTTTTTTCATGGGCATTTTCTTCGGAGCATTCATGGGTTCGCGATTCTTGGCGGCGTGGCATCTTCGGGCGGTTTGTTTCGGAATTCGAGGGTTGTTCTGCAGTGGCTTCAGCGCTTCGCAGGTTCAAAGGGTTCTTCTTCGGCTATTTTGTTGGTGGCGACGGGATCTTGTGTTTGGTTGGTTTGATTTGGGGCATCCTTCTTCTGGAATTTCAGGATTTCTAGATGCCGATCTTGTGGGTGATCTGCTCCAGCAGGCTCTTGTTTACAGTTCGGATGACCGGCGTCTACGGGTGCTAGTGGTGGATGACGTTGATTTTGATGGTGACAAGCTACTTCTTCCAACTTCAATGATGTTGGATCGAGAAGACGATAATGATGGTTGTGGTTATAGTTTCATAACATTTTGGTGGGTGATTAGGTGGTTACGAAGGTCTCCTTTGTTTTCTGGCGACCAGTGTGATGTTGGAATGGTGATGATGATGGCTCTTGATGGCGTTGATGGTTTCTTCACCAACGGTGAGGATGGATTTCATGATGACTCTGATGATGACATCGACGTGACCTCTCGTGGTTTGAGGTCGGGATGATTTGTGGATCGGCTAATGGATCGAGGTGGATTTGGCTGTTGTTTTGAATTTTGGCATTTGATTTTTGAATGTGGATCTTTTAATTTTTAATGTGGTGTGTGGTTTAAGAGGATGTGGGACACACTGCTGGTGTATGGTTCTCACTTTCCCAAAAAGTGGCCTTTTTATATATTGAAAAAATGGATTCAGGAGGAATAGTGTGGGAAATGACTTTAATTGTATCATTTGTTAAATAACATTTTATTTAATGAAATATAATTCATAAAAATATTATTATCATCCAAATGGATGATTTATAGTCTATTATTTCAACCATTTTCCACAAATGTAACACTTTTCCTTTTATAGTTACACTCTTGGACATTAAATAGTAAAAAACTATGATATTGTGGTAATAAACAAAAGGAAAAATGATGTGATTAAAATAAGAGATAATTGATAGAAAAACACATAGAACACATCTAAAATTTATTATATGAGATTATTTCAACTTATCATAATTTTATCTTCTAAATATATCAATTTAGAGCCACATTAACCTTAAAATTAATTTCTATAAATATAATTATTAATGCAATTCTAATAGTGCCTCTCTCCTCACTTATAAAATGAAACCTCTTCTCCTCTCTTCACTACACATTTAAATCCTTCTATATCAGCCAATATCTACCAAAAACACCTTCCTATATTCCTCTACCACATCCTAGAGCTTTTTCTCACCATAATACTATCCTTTTGAGGATTATGGTGTAAGATAAAGGTAGTTTCTCAATGAAGAGTTATAACTCTTAACTGAGTACATGGGAATTTAGTTCTATTGCAACTTCTAAATATTTGGTATCAAATCTAAAATAATTAAATTAGTATATTTAATATACTAATGTGTTCCTATGACAATGTACAAATAATTATTCTCCTATATTACAACATATGTGAAAAGAAAACATGGCTTGTATGTATGTATAGACTACCACCACCATGAAGCAATGTGTTTTTATTTTAATCGCCACTTCAACATCATAGTTATAATGATAGATTAACAGAACATGGAATATTTTTTATATAGTAATGATTCTTAAAGTAAAATTAATTTTCACTTTTGTATTGTTCCATCCATCAGAAACAAGAATCACCACTCATGTGTAATTATGGATTACCTCCTCCATGAAGTGATGTAACTGATTTTTAATCACCTCTCTATATGAATTGTTACAAAATATTATATAACTATTATATATTATACTCATGAAATTTATAATATTACAGAGATGTTGTAACTATAATCAATGTTTTTGGACTAGAAATTCTAAATCAAAACATGCATGAGAAACTATGTAATTATAACCATGAATGGTGATTTCCTTAAAAATTTATAAATATATTGGTGATAAGTTATAATATGTAAAGAAAATATAGGATGCTATATATTATTATGGTTATATAATACACTTAAAATAATAATATTTTCTTAATAAATGATGTTAAAATTCATATAAAGAAAGGTGATACATGAGGTAAGGGATTTATATTTCAATCCCATTTTAAATAGGATTATATATACTTGGATTTATATCGAGGATAATATATTATCCTTATATGATAAATGTCATAAACTGTTCTAATATTACATCCAAACCAACACCCAAATCATCCTACATCATGGCCCAAAGGGTGTTCCGGATCACCATGAGCTGGAAACTAGTGCATTCCCATCAACATCACACATTAGGAATTATTTCACCCACATGATTAACCATAAACATCCAAAAAGAATAAATAATCTCAACATGATCAATAATAATAACCAAAAGAAACATAACCATCCCAATGCTAAATAGTTTTCCTTTTTAAACAAAATGAAATATAACAACATGGGATGGGAACTCACTCTATAACCATAAACCACCATATGTGATATGGGTCAACACCCCATTCCACCTACATAAACACCTATAAAAAGTGGATCCACTAGAAACTGAATCCATGATCACCACCACAAAACTTATTTCCTTTATCTGTCTCAAACATAAAAGGTTTTACATACACTCCAGGGAATATTATGGTTGGGAGCCAAATCCCAATAGTATATCACCCAAAAGAATGATTTTATTCCAAAATATTATAAGACAAATCATTATGCTGGATTTTATAAGAAATAATGAGATAAATTTTCTAAGAAAAACATTAATGAAACATTTTAGGAAAATCAAAAAAAGAAAAAATTCTTTAAAATTCAAAGTATAAAGTAATGTTAAGTACACTATATGCTTATAGTAAGCATTACATCACATGAAAATCATAGACAATCCCTAAAGAACCAGTGTTAGTGGGACCCTAGGAACCACAAACCTCAGTGAACGGGGTTTAAAAACCATAACCCACATTGTCCTTGTGCATAATCTAATAGTGAGGAATTCATACCAAGGTATAGTGTTATCCAATAATAATTATAATTGTAGTTATAATTGTAGCTTCAATTTTTCTAGAGTGAACCGGGCCTCATCCCTGTCGATCCAACTATCAAAATAGTCCTTGTCTACCCAACTAGTCACCTAGGATTCCCTTTTTTATGACTTACTATTTCTATCTAACAGAAACCACTATTTTCATAGGCACATTTCAAAAACATCAAACACCAATGAAAAATAACCAATTTTATTTTAAAAAACATTTGTGAGGACATTTAAACAATCATTAAACATACACATAGACACCCATCCCACGAACATGCACATGAAAACCCCACATTTTCTATAGGAAAAACCACATTATAATCCAAATTATCCTCAAGAATCTTTAAAAACAACATTTTTATCACCCAAAAAAATCATAGAACAAATTTATAAAGCATCACAATAATAACAAAATCATAAAATAAAGATAATTCATTGAATCACCAAACTCAATCTTGGAAACTTTTAGAATGTTGTGGAAAACCACCACCACACCTTATTAAATTCCAATATAGTTAATTTAACAACATAAACATCAATTTTTAACTCAAATAATAATATTTGAATACATTTTAGGGAAACTAATCTATTAGAGAGATAATAACCCCAGAAAGATAAAGAAGGAAGCCTAGAAGATGATGAAAATAAAGAAAGGTGGAACTTGCTTTGAGTTTCATGAAAACTTCACACTAAATAACTAATGATTTGGGGATATAAGGGATCCAAGAAGAGAGGTATATAATCATTTGTTGAAGAATATTGAATGGGGATTAGATTTGGTGAATTGTGGTCAAAATCGGGGGAGGGTTAAATAGGAATTTCAAAATTTGTATGCTCTAGGAAAGCCACAAAGGTTAGACTCATTGTTTTTCAAACCGTGTGGTAACCATGAGACACCACTTACCAAAGGAAAATGAGGCCTCACTATCTCCAAATTAATTCTGCAAGACCTTGTGGTTGTCTTTTTACCCAATTACAACCCACTGGTTCTGGCACATGGTTAGTTGCATGCCAATGCGATAGGTCGTTCAACGTAGACAATCACACTGTCCAGGGTGCACAGTTTCTACTAATTGTGTGACAATCGTGTGCCACTATATATTGAGTCCCAAAACTCTATTTCTCTCCAGAAACACATATGAAATATAGGGAACCAATATAAGAACAAATTAAACAATAATATATATAAAAAATAAATCACATATCTGAAAATTCTCCCCACTATGAATACTTTTTTCCCTCCGAAAGTCAAACTGAAGTCTGACTAGTTAAAATAATCGGTAAAACTTCTCAACCCACTATTTTTGATCCCACGTCTCGTGCCCTTCATTCCCATTCTTCCAAATATCCTATACCAATGGTATAGAATTTCAACGAAGCACTTTCTCTTGGGAATCAATAAAACATACCGGACCTTGAATACAGACAAGTCAAATTGAAAATCCATCTCATCCCAATTCAACACATGAGAAAGATTCATATTATACTTTTTTGGCCTAAATACATGGAACATGTCACGGGTCAACCTAAACTAGGATGGTAAAGAGAAATAATATTCCACCTTTACAACTTATTTGGTAATTTAGAAAGACCCAAAACACCTTGGTGTTAGCTCCCTCTACAATCCAATATGATGGTTACCAAAACAAGGGGAAACCTTCAAAAACGCCCATTCACTAACTGATAATTCCAAATATCAGCACCCATGGTCACATAAGAATTATAGCATCTTTGTGCTATCGAAAAACATTTCATGATCAACCAAACCATGTTTTATTTCACTTGCACAAGGGTTGGTCCCAATAATGAGGTCCCACCCACCTCTACCCAACATAATGTAGGTCAACACAGCTAACCATAAGGTTCCTTGAAAGGGAAAATTTTTATCAAGGATTTGAAACTATTGTTGTAGGAAAATTCCACCAACCCCAAATGGCGATGCCAAAATCCTATGAAATATAACACATATTCCTGAATCATGTCATCCATGATTTGGTTTTCTTTATTCTTCTGAGCATCTGTATATGGATGGTATGTCATGCTCAACATGACCTACAGCCCGATTTCATTATTAAGGCCTTCCCAAAAAATGGAGGTGAAATGTGGGGTCCATATATAAAACAACAGCTAAGAACATTCTATAAATCCTCACTACCTATCGAACATAAAACTAACCCAATTCATCTACTTAGTATGAATCCTTATTGGAATGAAATTTTCTGATTTTTTCATATGGTCAATCACCACCAAAATAGTGTTCCTTCCCTACTGTGTAAGAGTTTATAATATAATTAATAGATGGTGACTTCTTTCTACTTAAATGTAGGAATAGGTAATATATGATGACAACTAGATGGTATTTGGTGACCTACATTAATCAGTTAATAGACATACCACCTAGATATGAAGTTAGCTTTATCGCATATCATACTCATCCACCAAAACTGACAATGCACATCATATAATGTCTTGAATGTATTGGGATGAATGCCCCACTAAGACTAGTGAGAATCATATATCACCAACTTATGAAATGATAATGGAACCACCACCCAGTCCATGAAGAAAAGAACTCCATATGAATTTAAGGACCAATCATTGGTCACCTCCCCGCTACATCAAAATAGGGTAGACTACTATCACAACTAATTTTCAATATGATATTACTAAATCAAATAAATGAAGGGGTGTGGTAGAAAAAAAATATCCAATAATGCACCTCAACTGTGCTGCTTGGTCTCTGTATTCATTTTGGAAAAAATCCCCATCAGAGACCACGTTTCACAATACTCTTTTAGAGATTGAACTAACATCTATCTATTCAAGGTGTCTGTTTCCACATTACTTTTTCTTGGGGGATAAAAAATATAAAAAACAAACCACTGAAGGTACTTTCGTCAACAAAGCAACCTTAAATTTAGATCCTTCTATGGGAAAATGTTTGAAAATATCTTATTGGTTGAGTATACCATAAAAATCTCCCTGAAAAATTAGTTACACATTGTCTTCAAGGAACAAAACACTACTAATAATTTTGGGTGTTGGGTTAGGTAATTCTTTTCCTAAAGTCATAGTTGGTGAGAGCCATGCACTACCACACGATCATTCTATATCTTCTCACAACCAAGACCCATACCTATGTAATCATAGTAAATTATGTAATCCTCTATAGATAATATAATGATCAAAATATGGTCCACATTCAACTACTGCTTAAGCTCCTCAAAGGATTACTAACACTTCAGGATCCTCTCAGACTTTACCCTTTTTGAGTAAGTGATGTCATGGGTGAAGAAATCTGATATAAATATCTAAAATACTATCTATAATAACCTGAAATTTTGTAAAAGATTAGGATTTAAAAAACATTATTTTGCTTTTCCCAAGACATCACAACCTCAATTTTATTGGGTCCACCAAAACCCCACATTTTGGGAAAAGATGACCTAGAAATTTCACCTCCCTAATCAAGAAGGTATACATGGAAATATTAGAATACATGTGATGATCTTGAAGAGTTATAAAAAATATAATAATATGTTGTGCATGCTCTTCCTTGGCCATAGAGTAGACTTGGAGGTCATAGAAAAACACCACAATAAAAGTGTTAATCTACTGATAGAACACCCTTTTCACTAGCTCTATGAATATCTCTGAAGAATTAATCAACTAGAATGGAATGAAAAAATGCTCTAAGTTTTCATGCCTACTTCAAAAAGATATTTTTAAAGAATCTTCCTCTCTCAATCTGACCTGATGATACCTGAAATGCAAATTGATATTAGAAAAAAATAGTTCCCCCTTATGCTGATCAAAAAAGACATTGGTATGGGTAAAACTGTGTTTGTTCTAGATCATCACCTAATTCAACATTCAGTAATCGATACGCAACCGGAGAGATCCATTGGCCTTATAGAGACCCTAACCTTTTACAAAATACATTACATGATTTTAAGAATATTTATACATCAGAGTGAAATCCAAGGATTGTAAATTCTAGTGTCTTGGAAGACTAGGTACATAAAACAAAAAACATGGAACTAAATAAAACATTTAATTATTTTATTTTAAAATTGAGATCCTAAATTACATTGTGCTCAAACATCTGAATAGGGAACCATGGGGAATGCCTGAATAATGGGATGATCTTAATAACCTGGAAAGGTAATAACTATAAGAACAAAGCATTGGCACATAGGATTGAAGGCATGACCTGATGAAATAAAAAGGCACATAACATATGGAATCATAACATATAAACATGAAATAATTTAAACATGGAGCCATAATAATGTGTTAGAAAAATAAAACATGCATTTAGAATGGTTCAAGTCTACCTGTCAAGAATGTGGCACATTGTAGCACAAGCCAAGGCTAACATCCAAGACCATCACACATGGTGGCACAAACTAAGGCTAACCACCTAGACCGTCGCACATAACATCTCATGAGACTAAACATTACCCAATGCATTGATGAGCTATCTGAGCACACCTATATTAACTTTTCATGAATATTTTTTCCACATAAATAATCAATCATAATCAATCTTGCATAAACATAAGGGTTACCCATGGAAAGAATTTGGTTCCACAATCATATCATAATGAATAAAAGATGGGCGTATTATAAAATTTTCCTTAAATGAAATGAAATAAAATGTACATGAACATTAATAATGAAAAATAGTCAAGTATCATTGTAAGTGATATAAATTATATGTGAAAACATGTATTCAAATTATATAAAAAATTATATAATTAAAACATTTTTGTATGGTTTTATGGAAAATACTATAGAGCCTTTAAAAAGGAAAAGGGAACAATCATTTACATAAAACCTAAAGTCTGAAGTGAATTGTTTTTTTATATAAAAAATAAATATTTTATTAATAAAAATGTGGATTAAAATAGAAGATAGATTTCACTTGAAATTGCATAAGAATTCTGGATGTTCCCCCCAAAATAGGTTCTCTTATTGGGATGTATTGAGGAGAGAATCACTTAAAAACATGTAGATCCTTGAAAAATAATGATGAAAGGTTCTTGATAAATTAATTTAGTAAATATAAAAAAAGTTTATTATATTCGCATAAAAATATAATATAACATTGTTTTGGTAAAAGGATGATAAGGAAACCCTACAGAACAAAGGTGGTTCAGGAAGAATCCCTTAAGTATTGTTGGTATGGTATCAGGTGTACTTAGGAGGGATTAATGAGAGGGAAAATGGGTTTCTTGTCTTTTATAAATCATTATACATGTATGGGTAAGCTTATAAATTATACCCCATAATTAGGTATTACACATAAAAGGGCATAACATAGAGTACATTCTTGAATAGACATGAAATAGAGAGGATCCCTTACATTAATTCATATGGTGTTATGCACTTGATATTGACACCCAGAATAATAAACATAGTTTCATTAATTAATAATTAAATAATTTCTTCTATATGTAAAATATTTACTATAAAACTTTTATTTTTATTCATGACCTTTTTGTTGGGTTAAGTTGTTCAATTTCATTATTTGGGTCTGTCTATTTTCATGGTTTTTTGGATCAGTTTACTTATTTTCATTAAAATGATAATCATGAAAAATGGGGATGGTTGTCTATAATTGGAGTTATATATGATAATTTAACATCTATTAGGTTACATAGTTGTGAATTTAATTTGATTACTTGGAGTGATGTTGAATCATTATATAAAACATTGATGATAACTTTTTGGGTTTATTGGTGGTTTTTGACCACTGCGAACTCGTTTTGCATTATAATTTAATATCATATGTAGAAGAAAAGATTATAGGGAATTACATAAGTTATATTAAATAAAACATGGGTTCAACCATAACAAAAATGGTTTTATGAATTCAATTTATGATGCTAAATAAATTAAAAACCCATCTTCCTTGAATGTGGTAAATTAGCACATCCCGGATAGTGTCTTTAAAGCTTAGAAAAGAAAACAAATGAACCTGAAAAAAAAGTAAAAGAATTGAAAAGAGGAATTTTCCAATTGAGTAAATATTCCTTGGGAGCCACTTAAGTGGAGAGGATTTTGTCTTTTGGAGAGGATAAGGGATTTTTTATGTGGGGGATGTTCTTGGGGAGGGATTTGGGAAGAATATTGGCAAGGTACAAGGCTTGAGAGGTGTGAGGTGAATAGGTAAGGATAGGTGGTATTTATAGTGCAGGAGAGGAGGGTTTTTATAATATTTAATTCCTTAGTTTATTAATTTCCATCAAGACCATAAATAGTGATGATTCCATGACCAAAAATATAAATAATTGTATTTGAGTTCTAACCAATCAGGATTACATCAGCAGAACATCATCCATGACCCTTTAAATCATGTATTTATCTTAATATGGAAATTATTTTTTTTTATTATTTATCAAAATTTTAATTATTTTAGAAAATTCTAAAAAAATCACCCTAACCAATTATCAACATGTTGAATCCAAAAATGAACTCCATTTTTAAGAAATAATTTTATAAATATTATAAATAAAATATTTAATTAAAATCATAATTTACCTGAAAAATAAAGATTTTAACACTATAAATGATTTTATAATGATTTTGAAAATTACTTAAGGTCTTATAAAATAATATTAATACTAGAAGACATAAAATTGATAATTTATGAAAACATTTTATAAAAATTCCTTTTATTTAAAATAAATTAATTAATTTTAATTATTTATTTATGTCTTATGAAAATACCAGTACCTTTACTACGATTATATTATCACTTATAAGATGCCTAAATTTTATTTATACATTCATGGGTATGGTTACTATTATTTTGGATGATTTACTATCCATAAGTTTCATATTACAATTCATAAGGGTAAAATTACTATTCATAAGGGTTAGTTAATATTTACCAAAAATTAAGTTGGTCTTGTCAGACTACGAACATCTTACTAATCACATTTCTGTGTGTCAGATAATAAAAATTAAAATCACAGAAGAGAAAATAATAAGTTTAAAAGACAAATAGTACATATTAGTTCATTGTGTTGTGATTTCATGTGATTATATGACATAATTATAAGAAGAGAATTTCAATCTACTTATCCACCTCCACATCATTCTGTCCCTACAAGATGTCTGGGGGCCTTGCCTCACACAATTATCCAGGGGGATTGGTATCCTTCACCACCGACATTACCTCCTGAGATTGAAATATCATCTCCTCATATTGGTCCTCAGCCTTAGATGTTTCTTTCTCTTGTTATGGGGGGTGGATTTAATCTCCTTCCTAACCCTCCTCCCCTTCCACTGGAAGGGTCACATGCTTTTTGAGATTCCCCTCTTTTTTGGCCAACTGGGTCTCCATCGGCGTCGGGAGATCTGAGTAATCTTTACACCCCTTTGGTTTCAGCTTCTTGAAGAAAATGCAGCTCCCTAGTTCTCTGTTTTCTTTATTCCCTTTTCTTACTTCTTTGATTGTGCAGACCATTGTTGGCCCTTCCCAATCCATTACCATCTGAGGATAACCCAACATCATCAAACTCTATCTCAGAGGGGTAATTGATATTTCCTTCAAATTATCCCTCATTACTCAAAAATTCAAACTAGATGTTTATGTTTAGATAGTAAAAGGTCCTCCTTTGGTTGGTTTATTTTTTTGGAATTCCACGACTAAAATTTACCAAATGAAGTCTGCTCCCACTCTGGTCCCTCCTTATCCATACTCTCTCTAGTAGAATGTGTCCCCCTTGTTGAGTTACTGCTACCACCATCACGCACTTCCATAGCGTAGGTATACATATTTAGTTCCACCTCACCCTTAGAAATAAGACCCACAACTCTAAGATAGTCCCATAGAACCTGATACATGGCACCTAAAACATTTGTTTTTTGAGCTGCCACCTCCCGCACAGACCCGTCTGAAGCATTCTAGATTCTTAGAATACAAGATGACTTAGGCCCTGAATCATTCTGCATCTCCTTAGGAACACTCAGGCCCTCATTTAGGTGCCTGAAGATTTCCACAACCAATGGGTTGGACCCCCTCCTCCCTGCCTCGCAAGGGGTGATCTTAGTATCACCAGTACTCAAATGTAAAATAGAGGAATATAATGATCAAATGATGGGAAGATTAATTCAAGTGGAAATTACTAGAGAGCACGCCAATTGGATTGATAAGAAAGACCATATACTGGTTAGAGGCTTTAATGTGAAGAATATTAACAAAGATAAGCATATGAAAGCATGGGATTATCTAGCACAACATTATGAAGAAATCCTGGAGGCTAATCCAGGCTTCTAGGTTAGTTCCTTTCCCTAGAAACTATTTAGGGAGGAAGATTCCAATCGCCATAGACTTGAGTTTAATAAGTAAGTTGTATCCTTTAATGCTTGATCTGTTTTATCGGTGTGGGTTTTCACTTTCCCATTGACAGTGTTTTAAAATAAAAAAATGTTAATTTGGTGGATAAGAAGAGAATTTTCATTAATAAAACATTGGGTAATTACATTATTCCCCCATAGAATGATTTACCTCAAAATTTAGGTTTTCCTTCTAAGCTATAAATAGGTGACGATGCTTTTCCGTTATTTCCTCCTCCAGTTCCCATGTTGCCTCTTCCTACTTATTATTCCACCACAATACTTTGACTAGTTGTGTAGTATTTTTATGTATAACTTTATCTCTATGATCCATGATATTCACTAGATTCTCCTCATTATAAAGATAATACTCCATCTTTACCACCTCTAAAGATAGTACATGTGAGGGATCTAGTATGTTCCTCCTTAAGAGGGATATGTGGAAGACATCATGTACTTTGACATGGGAGGTGTATGAGTCTGCTGATAGGCCACTACTCTGACTCGATCAAGGATATCAAAGAGGCTGATATACCTAGGAAATAACTATCCTTTCTTCTCAAGCCTCAAGACCTTCTTCTATGATGATATACGTAGAATTACCATGTGTCGAACTTTGAACTTAATGTATCATTGACGATTGTATACATAACTATTTTTTTGACATTGGACTACCTTGATGTACAACTAATTTTTGTTCACCATCTCCACCATTTCATCGACCATGTTTAGTCCTAGCAGCTTAGACTCATCGAATTCACCCCAATATGTTGGTGTTCTACACCTTTTCCCATAAAGGAATCTATATAGTTCTATTCAGATGCTGGAGTGGAAACGGTTGTTGTAAGATAATTCAACCTGTGGAATATGTTGGTCGCATCCTCCTTTAAATTCCATAGAACATGCTCTCAACATATCTTCCGGTGTATAAATAGTCTGCTAATATTGGCCATCGGTTTGAGGATGATAGGCCGTACAGAATTTTAGTTCGGTGCTTAGAACTTATTGGAGACTTTTCTAGAATAATGAGTTGAATCTCAAATAATGATTATATACAATAGATAGTGTCACTCCATCTAGACTTACCACCTCTTTCATATATATCTATTAAATTTGATCTAATTAGAATTCCTCTCGAATTATTATATAGTGATTTGACTTTGTATGTTGGTCCACAATGACCCATATAGCATTGTTTCCTCTAGATATCCTTAGCTTTACTGTGACGAAGTCCTTGGTGATGTTCTCCCACTTCCATGTTGGTATGGGTAGTACTTTCATCACCCCCTTAGACTTTTTTCATTCATCCATCAATTTTTCATAGACCGAGAACAATGACGTATACTATTAAATCCCCGTATTCATATTGTCCCGCCAAAAGTTCTCTCAGAGATCTCAAAACATCTTTGTTCTCCTTGGGTGAATAGAGAAGGTTGAGCTATGTGAATCATTAAAAATATCATTCTTAATATATGTATCATATGGTACAAATAATTATGACCAATATCATAAAACTCCTTCCTCATAAATCATAAACTCATATGATTTCCCATTTATAATGGAGTCCACCATTTTCTAAATTTACTCATCTTTTCAATGAGAATCCTTTATTTTTTTTCTATGAAGGATGGTTGAGAAAACATTTGATAAATGTTTGATGAAGATATTACCTTAATTATTCCCATGTTCGTCCTCCTAAAATCTAAGAAGATTAGATATTTTTCTATTCGCATCACTAATAAAGATGTAGGATCCTTTCTAATATGATAATTCGCCACCTTATAACCCTTATCAGGATAGTAGTGTATTGAGAAGTCATAATCCTTGATGAGATCTATCCATCTTCTATGGAACATATTAAGATCTTTTTGAGTGAATATATTCTTGATACTCTTGTAATCAGTATATATCTCACACTCCCCCCCCCCATAGAGATAATTCCACACGATTTTTAATGCAAAGATCACAGCTGCCAACTCCAGATCATGTGTGGGATAGTTTTGCTCAGGGATTTTTAGATGCCATAAAGATTATGTTATCACATTATTATTTTGTTCCATCACACATCCTAATCCCTTCTTTTAAGGATAACTATACACCACAAAGATCAATGAACATATTGGGAGTGTCATTACTAGTGCAGTGATTAGCCTTTTTTTAAACTCATTAAAACAGTCTTCACATTCATGAGTCCGGCCAAACTTTTCTCCCTGTCATACCAGCTCGGTCATTGGGTTTGAAAATCATGAATTGTTCTTTAAAAATCATCAATAATACCCATCTAGACCTTGAAAGTTGTGGATCCCCATTATAGATGTTGGCCTAGGCCACTCTCCAATCGCCTTTTTCAGTAAAGGGTGCACAGATTTCCCTTTGTTGGTGACAAAATGCCCCATGAAGGATACTTACTCCCTCTAGAACTCAAATTTACTATACATTTCATACAGCTTATCCCTTTTCTATGTCTTTAACATGGTATTAAAATGCTCCACATGTTCCTCCTTTCTCTAGGAGTATATCATACTGTCATCAATAGAGATTACAAAAAATTTGGTGAGTTAATCACTAAATACTGTTAAATAAATTCATGAAAATTAATGGATCATTAGTTAGTCTAAAGAGCATCACTATGAATTCATAGTGTCCATACCACTTTCAAAATGTATTCATAGGAATATATTCCTTCCTCACCATTAATCAGTGATATCCTCTGAAGTTCCACATTAAAGAAATAAATGGCCCCACAAATCTGATCATACAATTCATTTATCTGTGGTAGGGTATAAATGTTCTTTATCATGATTGAATTGAGTTCACAATAATCAATGTATAGGATCGTTCATCCATCCTTCTTATTGAAGAAGAGGATTGGCACACCCCACAGTGTATCCCTCAGGCATGTAAAACCTTTTCCCATATTCTCATGTATCACCTTATTTAGCTCTTTCAACTCTGTAGTGTCCATTCTATATGTTTTCTTTTATATAGGAAGATATCCAGGAATATGTTAAATTGGTAACTCAACCTCTTGATCAGGGGGAAGACTAGGAAACTCTTCAAGGAATACATCAGTTTAATCCCTCACAATGGTCATGTTTTCAAGCACGATTCTCTCCTTTGTCTTAATCATTTGATCTAGAAACTACATCTCATATGAAATTAATATCCACAATTGACACAATGATTCTAAATGAGATTCATCTACCTCCTTACACTTTTAATGAATTAGAGGATTTTTTTAGGATGTGAAGAGTTATATCCTTTTACTGAAAATTCTTGTTGGGATTGTATAAAGATAGCCAATCCATGCCCAATATAGCATCGAACTCCACTAAAGTAAGTATGAAAATATTTTCCGAGAGGTACTATCCACAAAAGTTAACTGGGGATGGTTTATAAACCATAGGCACAATAATTTCCCCATTCTCTATTCTCATAGATAACTTATCCTCTATATTTTGAGGCGGGGTCTGAATAGTTCTAATAAACATTCTTGATATGAAAGAATGCATAAACCCATAATCAAATAGTTTTATCAGTATTCTTTAATGAATTACTAGTGTACCTGCCACCACATAGTTGTCCGGATCCACCTCAACTGTAGTGATAGAATATTCTCTTATAGTTTCCTTCGAGGTTGTTGTTTATTTCCTCTGACAACCGTCGACATAGAGAAATTGTTCTCATAATTCCCATGATCCTTATAGTTGTAACAATACACTACCATTTAAGTTTTTATCTAAACCTTCTATTCTTCTTTCACATTAGTAGGAGTCTTCATGTCCTATCGACATTTTATAGCCATTTGTACCAACATTCCACATTTGAATCAATACCAATTACCGTTTAGATAGTTCCCAGGATGCTTGTTCCCAAAATTTTTACACCTGGGATGATTGGGATACTTTCCATCATGAAATTTATTTGTGGTACCACCTACATTAAATTCCATTTTTCACTTTTTGTCGACAAGCCCACAATAATACAAAGAGACTCTGATATTTATTTCAACTTTAAGATCACAACATATAATCTCCTCATACCTGTCAAAGCCTCAAATCACCAACTCTTTTCTTATACATGGCTTCTATGAACTGATGAAGCGATCCACCTTACTTTTAGTGTTCATGAAAAAGTCATCGGTGTACCTTGAATGCCTTGTAATGTTTTCTTCATACACCCCAATAGACTCATCTTCCTTTTTCTTGAGTATGAGGAACTCTTTTTATATCTAGAGAGGGAGGGTTTGGGGAAAATATTTATTGAAAAACATTCTCTTGAATTACTCCCAATCCACGGAATCAATTTCCTATTGGGGCTTCATATTCTATATTAGAGTTCAACACTGATCAGCTTACTAATCAAAACAATAGAAAGCCAGTACAACTTTCTCTTGTTTTGAGCACTGGCGGACTGAGAATATCATTTAAATGGTGTTAATCCACTAGTCTACAAGGCCAGGATTAGAAGATCCATTAATCACGGAGGCCTTTTGTTCTTGAAATATTCTATAGAAGCATTCTATTTTCTTTGGGGAGGAGGGAATTCCCTATGTTTCATGTTATTATAGATAACTTGAGACAACTAAGTTTGAATTGTCATGATGTTTTTATCTCCCATTAATTTCATGTTAGGTATATAATTAGAGAAATCCTCACATTCCCTATGACATTGATTTTTGGCATCTGTTCTTCAATTTACAGCCATTAACTAAGAAAAAGACTATACAATTATATGGATTGAATAATTCTCTATTGAGAATAAAAAAAGGAAACTTTGAACATAAGAGGATAAACATATAAAGGAGAAGTATAACCTAACTTTTCATTCCACATGTTTCAATCTTCGTTATCCTTGGTATATTTTATAACATATATTATTATGGTATTTTTTGATTCCCTTAATAATGGTTTGTACTAGTAAGATGAATTTACCAAAACAAATCCCCTAGGAGTGTTAATCGTAGAGTGCAACAAGGCCCATTTTCATGCACCAGTTCCTATTCAAGTCTATCTCAAAGAAGTGTTTTCAGATTTTACCCCAATATACATCTATTTTAGATCCACCTCAACCTATTTGTATCCAAAACAATGATTTCATTTCTTCATAAACCACTTACTCTCTATATACCAAAATTTAGGGGAGTTAGTCTCATCCTTATGGTTATTACTAAAGTTATCTATTCCTTATAACCAAAAGTAAATATACCATCCTATGATACCAAATATAGAGACCCTAACCGTTTACACATAAAATTACATGAATTTAAGAATAATTATACATCAGAGTAAAAAACAAGGATCGTAAAGTCTAGTTTCATGGAAGACTAGGGACATAAAACTGAAAACATTGAATGAAATAAAACATTTCTTTATTTAATAGTCAAATATAGCTCCAAATATCCATTGTTCTCAAACATCTGCATAGGGTACCCTGGGGAACACCTGACTGAAGGGATGTGCTAAATATCCCAGTAAGGGAATATCCATAAGAAAAAAGCATTAGCCCATGGGATAAAAGTCATTACATGATGATATAAAAAGGCATGTATCATATTGAATCATAACATATAAAAATGGAAACATACCATATAAACATGGAATCATATAAAAATGGAGTCATAATAATGTAGTAGAAACATAAAGAAAACTTTAGCATTGTTCAAGTGTAACTGCTAAGATTATTGCCCATGGCAGCACAAGCCAAGGCTAACCGCCAAGACCGGGGCACATGGTAGCACCAGACAATGCTAAATGCCAAGGCCATTGCACATAACATATCATAAGACTCAAATTTACTCAATGAATTAGATAACTATATAGGCTCACCCATTTAAATTTTCTGGAATATTTTTTCTACATGCATAATCATACAAAATGAATCTCACATAAATATAAGGGTAAACCGTGGAAATAATCTGGTACCATAATCATGTCATAAAGCATAAAAATGGGTGTATCATAAAAGTGTCCATGAAATACAAGAACTAAAATATAAAAGGAAATTTATAAGGTAAAATAGGAATTTATCATGGTTAGTGATGTAATGTAGAGGTGACAACATATAAGAAAAATATTTAATAAATTTTTTAATTTAAACATTTTTTTGCGGTCTTAAAAAAATACTATAGAGCCCTTAAAAAGATTAGGGATAAATCTTTATATTAAAATAAATTGAACCAAAAAGTATTTAATAAAAATTACTAATTTCATAAAGACAATGTTTGATTAAAATAGATGATAGAGTGCACTTGAAATTGGGTAAAAATTTGTGATGCTCCCTCAAAATTGGTTTGCTTATTAGGGTGTATTTTGGAGGGAATCACATAAAAAAATAATATACCAAAAAAATGATGAAAGGTTATTGATAAATTAATTTCTTACATGTAAAAAGAATTTATAAGTTGCACATAAAAAGATAAGATAACTTCATTTTGGCACAAGGATGATAAGGTAACCTAAAAAAACAAAGGAGGTATGGGTAGAATCCCTTACGGATTATTAGCTGGGTATTGGGAGTACTTAAGAGGTCTTAAAGAGAGATAAAGGAGGTTTATCTTCTTTTAACCATCATTAGGGTAGTATGGAAAATATTCTAAATCATATCCCATCATTAGTTATTACACATAAAATGGCATATCATAGAAGACATTCTTCAATAAAAGAGAAATAGAGATGATCCCTTACCTTAAGTTTGATTGTGTTCTCCACATTATATTTATTATCTAAATAATAAATTTAGGGTAATTAGTTTATAATTAAAGAACCTAATATATATGTAAAATAATTATTATAACATTTTTAAGTTAATTCATGACATTTTTGATTGGTTAATGTAACAACCCGAGATTTTATGAGAATTATTATTTTTAATTTCATTTATGTCTTGTGTTATACAGTACACCAAAATTAGCTTGTTCTATACACAACACCGTATTAGCTTGCAGTATACACAATACTATTCTTGGCTCGTGTTACACACAATTTCAAGTTCGTTTTGTAGAATTTCTTCAATGCAACATTAAGTATAGATTATTTCTAATGTATAAATAATTATTATGTTATACACAACAAAAAAGGGAGCTTTCACTACACGCAGCCCTGACTTGGATTTCATTACAGGCAATCGCGACCTTCCACGATAGCGTGTGTTGTACGCAATACCAAGTTTTACTAAACGAGATATTATTATAATATTATTATGAACTAGAAGTTATGAATAGTAATACCCACTTTTTTAAATTTTATAAATTTTATCTTCCAAAGTGGAATTCATTTTTGGATTCGGAATATCGAAATTATCCTTGGGTGAATTTTTCGTATTTTTCTGAAAACTTTCAATTTTTGATGAATAGTGAAAACACTTGGTTACTATTTAAAAACTGACATTTTATTTAAATAATTATTTATTTTATTTAAATTTATTTTAGGTAAAAATTCATATATAATACCTATATAAGTTGAATATAATTAATTTGAGTTATTTCATAATAATTTTAGATATATAAAAATTTTATTGAACTTTTTACCGTCTTTTACCCACATCCTAAGAGAATTTGAAAATCTACATAAAATATAATTTTACCGCTTATGTGAGTGGAATTTCAAAAATACGAGAGACATGGTTAATATCATGGAGTAAAATGTGGTTCAATAAGATAAAAATAATTTTTGGTGAATAGTAACTTTTTACTTTTATTTACCACGGTTAAAAGTAAATAGGATAATTAAAGGTAAAAATAATATTATTATTACCCTAACACAAGTACAAATTCTATTGGATAAGTTTAATTAGACCAAAATTAACCTTATGAATAAAATAGTATCATTTAGGTCCACTTGGATTAGATTAGGACCTTTATTAATATTTTATTTAAAGAAGAATTAAAATAGTTAAAATCAAATAATAATAACAAAAACATTTATAATATAGGGTTATACATAATATAAATTCTACTATAAATATTCATTAGAAATCCAAAAATATTTCCTACATAATGGTATTTTATTTATAATTTTTAGACATTAAATAATTCAATTTATTTATGACACAATGATGATGTAGTAGTTACCTTATTAATGAAATATTTACATAATTGATATTATAAATACACAAATAAATTTAATTTTAGACTTTTTATGAATTACACTAATTTTATAGGTTAATATGACATGTTAGTATTGATTTAATTAAATTTTTTCTAACTAATCATGTTGTTATGATTTTTACAAAAATCAAGTACCAAATAGTGGCAAAATTGACATAAAATAGTTTTTAAAACAAATATTATTATTAATTGTAATTTTATTCCTAAAGATATAAGGTTAGGAAAATTACATAGATAATGATATATATATATATTAATAATGAACCACTTGGGGATCTCTTGTCTTGTTATAGTAAGTTTATTAACCATATAGTGTAAGAAAACAAAAAGACACGGTAAAAGTTAAATTATTTAACTTAGAGTTAAATCTAAATGATAAGGATAAAATAGTAACCTAATTTTTCTAAAACATATTGTTTGAGAGTATTTATACTCATCCCCACTTTAGATTATAAATAAATCAATTTGAATCTATTATAAACCGAATATAACTTTATTATAAAATAATATTTTAAGTTTTCCTAAGGTGCCCCTCTCCTCCCTTATAAAAAGGGCACCCCTTCCCTCTTCTCTTCACACCGTTTTGAGACTTGAAGCTTAGAAAAACCCTACCCATTTCCCTTCTCATATTCCCTAGAAACATTATAGAGGTTCTGGTCTCCTCAAAAGACCAACCCTAGTGTTTTAAGAGGAGGTTAAGAAGAGGCGAGTAAAAGAAGAGGTAATGTCCTTTACCAATTCTTTCCAATTTATTTCTTCTTCTACTTCTTCTTCTTTATTTGTTTCATAATAAATTAATAAAATCAGTATCACCCATATATGGATATGTTATTATAAATATGAAACAACCCAATTTCATCTTCTATCCATCCTACGGAAACGAAATCACCACACATGCGTACGTACGGAATACCGTCTCCACGCCGTGGTGTAATCTGTTTTCCACCACCACCTTACTTGGATGGGTATAATGGTGTAAATAACTAAATATATATGATTATTGTAAAGTTATATTGTTATTAAATATTATACATACACTTAAATACAATTCCACGATCATGGGAATGATATCATCACTCGTGCGTACATACGGACTACCATCTCCACGAACGCGATGAGATTCATTTTCCATGATTAACCATTCAAGAATGATTATAAAGTATATATAATAAATAATAATGAATTATATTACATAATAATGATACTGGATTTAATTACATATATTTTTCATTTACTTAATTCCATTTAATTCAATAAGGAAACAAAAACAGCGTTCATGCGTACGCACAGTCTACCGTCTCCATGAACGGTGTATTTCATTTAATTTATATATCAATTATATATATATATATACTGAATATATATATGATATATAAATAATTATTTACATTCTGTAAGTAAGTAAATTTAGATATAAGTAATAACAATATCAAGAACAACAAGTCCAAACACGTTCGATAAATAAAAGGATTTTACCCAAAACGCGGCTTTAACATGGAACTTACAAAAGAACGGGTAATAAAAAGTCATAAGTGAACCATATATGATATCATAACAGTGAATATTATTCTGTAATAAGTCAATGAAATTATTTAAATCATTATACAGGAGTTTTGAATACGTACTAATCATATCAGACCTAAGGTAAGGGATAACTATTCCAATCTCGATCTTATCCGAGATTGTTATTCGTAAGTATTTATGGGGGTTATTGTTATCATCCATGCACATGTTTTCTAAAAATGTTTTCATGTATTTTTAATTTCATTTGTACCCATTTTTGAAATTTACTACATGTTATGAAAGGAATCTTACTTTTGTTTACCACACGGGGAACGTTTTGACTTTTCTGACAAAAGTACGAGAAGAATGTTATTTTTAACTTATATGGCGTGAACAGATTTTTTACTGTTTCATAACGCCTCATTTTCATGCTGCTTACTCTACAATATTTTATGAATATTTTCAAAAAATACTTTTCTTTTAAAATTGCATGGAATTTTGTGAAAATAAATTGATTTTGAAGAATAAACAACATTTTTCTCAATAATTCATTTCAAGTGTTTTATAAAAACCATTTTCCATCTAAGATGACATTATTTCATATATGTATGTTTCAAGTATAATGTATCTATGATTTACATGGTTTAATTTTTCTTTTGATGAAATGATATCCATTTGTTTTATATGGATTATGTTAGGATGGGATGATGTTTATGAAACCCATTTTATTCTTTGGGTTATGATGAATGATTTATTTTTTTGTAGTGGAACACATAAGAATGGTTTCATTATGAGATTTGTGGGACCTATATCTCCCTCCAATGCATTGGGTAATGATTTATATCTCATGAGATATATGTGGTTGGAACGGTAAGTTAATCTGGTTCAGTGTTACATGACTGAAACGAGGAGTGAACTTGATTCAGAAAGTGACTTTGTCCACTAAGATGGTCGTGGTATCAAGGCCTTGTCTACTATGGAAATCATATCATGTGCTTAATGGTTGCCACAATCACATGTTTTATTCCCATGCTATTTTATCATGATTAATGTTTCTTTATGATCTATGCCTC
This sequence comes from Viscum album, assembly GCA_963277665.1. Lineage (NCBI taxonomy): Eukaryota > Viridiplantae > Streptophyta > Magnoliopsida > Santalales > Viscaceae > Viscum > Viscum album. Next base: position 33,250,801 of record OY728157.1, on the reverse strand, counting down.
ACGTAAAACCATGTTTTTTGTCATTATAGAAAATTTTGATGTTTAAATATTGTGTTCATGTTTTGAAGTTCAAATGTATATGGTTTGTTTTATTTTCTCCATGCTTACCCTTACTGAGAATTTGAGCTCACCCTTTATATGTTTACATTTCCCCAGGATATAAAGAAAGGTTTTAGGTAAGAAAAAGAAAGAAGATCTTTATGAGAGATGTTGAAGATCATTCACCATGATTAGAAGATTATGTTCCAAATTTCCAAAGACACTAAACTATTACGTTTCTTTAATGTTTGTTTTTGTTATTTATTAAGTATTCCATAGAATTAATGTAATTTCCATGTACTTCAAGATTTGGGTCTCTACAGTTGGTATCAGAGGAAAAGTTTAGTCAACCTTTGGAAACTAGGATGCGAGAAATTTAGTGGGATCCCTAGAGATATTTCTAAGGTATGTCTAGGAATGTCCCTAAGGATAAGTATAAGTATAGGTTATAGTCCTAGAATTACGGTAACTATATTAGAATTAAACCTAAAATGTTAGATATTGAAGTTACTCCCCCTTTATTATGATTTTGGCTTCTCACACTAATCTTTTTGGGGTTTAGAAAATGGATGGAAACAGAAAGATTCTCGATAATGGAAGATATGATGGACAATGGAATGATATTATTCAGGAGAAACCAAATGAAACAGGATCTGGAAGTCCATATATCATTTTTATGCCTAATCATAAATCTCATTATATGATCAATAATCTCAACTTTGGTCAGTTTCCTGACTCATCTAATAAGAGAAAGATGGAGTTTCATGATGATCATAGAGGAAAGAAAGTTCAATTTCCCTCATGTAAATCATGTGGGAAGAGGCATCATGGAGAATGTTTCAAAGGAACTGGAAGATGATTTGGGTGTGGAGAAGAAGGACACAAATCTAGTAATTTTAAATGAAAAGATTTAGTTAACACCATGGACAAGGATAATGGTATTTCTAAGACATCAACAACGATTAAGTGTTTTAAATGTGGAATGTACGGGCATTATGAAAACTAATGCCCTAAGGGAAAATCTCATAAAGAGAATCAGCATGGTCATATGGGTAGTATTTATGTGGATGATGATGAAGAGACTACAAATAATATATGATATGTAAGAAATGATGAAGCTCAGTCAGTGTCCTAAGAAGGCAGTGTAATGATTGTATGTTTATCAAGAATAATGTATGGTACTATGGAATAAAGAAAAATATTAGGATTATTACACTTTTCCTTTGCTTGACTTTTGAAAGTATATGTTGAATGGTACCGATAACCATGAAAGGTTATTCAGATATATTTTCAAATCACCTAATATGCACATAAAGAAGGGATAAGGAGATAATGAAATGATTGATAGTATTAATGATCCCATGACTGATATAAGGACTAAGTGATATCATGGTTTGAGAATGTAGATTTTTTGGGATTTTGGTATGTGGAAAGAGTCAACTTTTGACAAAACTCATGTTTTCACTAAGGTTCTATGGTAATTCATGTTTCAAAAGAATACATGATTAAGGTATTCACATGTTTGGAATATGACCAACAAGATATATCTTATGATATAGGGGAGATAAATGATGGTATTCACTTGCTTGGTATATTACCTCTCTAGTAATCATTTTCTTTATAGAATGAGATTAGACAGATGTATTTTGGATAAGACTAAAAATTGGAATGGATTATGTTGGACATAAGATAATATTGTTTAAGGATCAAACCTTTTTTCGATATTATTTCTGGAATGTTATAATAGTGTAGTTTTAGAAAAAGGACAACCTACAGGACGCGCAACAACACGTCACGTCAGACAAGGTTGCGGGAATCAAACCCACAACCAAAGTCTGACAGGCCTTTATCGCCTACCTCTGGCCTACAGGAAGTCCCTGGTTAGTAGAAACTAGGTCTATTTTATTATGTGGTATGATATATGAATTATAAGTCCATTTTTTGGAATCATATACGATAAACCTCACTATAGATGGACTTATATTTGATAACTTTTTCTAACCTTTTGTTTGAGACAGATGGAATGACTCATCATTCTATCACATGATCTGCTAACACTTCAAGAATGACAAATTCAACTTCATTTCCTTAAGAGATGATGCTGAAATTGTTCAAGGCACAAACAATAGTAAGATTGTTCCAAAATCAATTATGTATTTCTTTTAATTCAACAATACTTCAACTTTACGAAAATGATCTTGAATACAATTTTTTTTGTCCTAGTGTCCTTATATCCGATGAATCAGATGGTACCTTAAATCATCACAAATTTATGGCTTTGTGATTGTTGGCTTTTTCATAGCCATGTTCTCTAATACTCTCTATCAGAACATGATGGTTAGATTTCTCTTCCATATCCATATTTTCTCATATGTTATCCTATGTGGAAACCCAGTGATTATTTAATTTGGGTAACTATTATGTTTCATACTTTAGTTTTTAAAGATAAGTTTTGGTATTCCTTTTTACGTTGTGGGTTTCTATTAAAGAAACTTTCCTGTAGAAAACCATTTATAACCCCGACGAATTTCGAGGGCGAAATTCATTTTAAGGGGGGTAGAATGTAACAACCTGAGATTTTATGAGAATTATTCTTATTAATTTCATTTATGTATTGTGTTATACACTACACCAAAATTAGCATGTTCTAAACGCAACAACGTATTAGCTTCTAGTATACACAACACTATTCATGGCTCGTATTACACACAATTTCTTGTTCATTTTGTAGAGTTGATTCTATGCAAAATTAAGTATAAATTTTGTTTAATGTATAAATAAAAATTATGTTATACGTAGAAACAAAGTGAGCTTGCACTAAATACAGCCCTGACTTGGCTTTCATTACATGCAATCGCGACCTTCCACGATAGCGTGTGTTGTACGCAATACCAAGTTTCACTAAACGAGATATTATTATAATATTATTATAAACTAGCCATTATGAATAGTAATACCCACTTTTTGAAATTTTATAAATTTTATCTTTCAAAATGGAATTCATTTTTGGATTCGGAATATCAAAATTAGCATAGGGTGAATTTTTGGTATTTTTCTGAAAACATTCAATTTTTTATGAATAGTGAAAACACTGGGTTACTATTTTAAAACTGACTTTTTATTTAAATAATTATTTATTTTATTTAAAATTATTTTAGGTAAAAATTAATACATAATACCTATATAAGTTAAATTCAATTCATTTGAGTCATTTTATAATAATTTTAGATATATAAAAAATTTATTGAACATTTCACCGTCTTTTACCCACATCCTAGGAGAATTTGAAAATCTACATAAAACTTAATTTTACTGCTTCTGTGAGTGGAATTTAGAAAATCCAAGAGACATGGTTAATATCAAGGAGTAAAATGTGGTTCAATAAAATAAAAATATTTTTTGGTGAACAATAACTTTTTACTTTTATTTACCACGGTTAAAAGTAAATAGGGTAATTAAGGGTAAAAATGATATTATTATTACCCTAACACATGTCCTAATTCTATTGGATATGTTTAATTAGACCAAAATAAACCTTAGGAATAAAATATTATCATTTAGGTCCAATTGGATTAGATTAGGACATTTATTATTATTTTATTTAAAGAAGAATTAAAATAGTTAAAAAAAATATTAATAACTAAAACATTTTTAATATAGGGTTATACATAAGATAAATTCGACTATAAATATTAATTAAAAATAAAAATATATTTCCTACATAATGGTATTTTATTGATAATTTTTAGACATTAAATAATTCAATTTATTTATGACACAACGATGATGCAGTAATTACCTTATTAATGAAATATTAACAGAATTGATGTTATAAATACCCGAATAATTGCAATTTTAGACTTTTTATGAATTAAAATAATTTTATACGTTAATATGACATGTTATTATTTATTTAATTAACTTTTTTCGAATTAATAATGTTGTTATGATTTTCACAAAAATCAAGTACCAAATAGTGTCAAAATTGACATAAAATAGTTTTTAAAACAAATATTATTATTAATTGTAATTTTATTCCAAGAAAATATATGGTTCGGCCAAATTACTTAGATAATGATATATATATTAATAATTAACCATTGGGGTTTGTTTGTATTGTTATAGTAAGTTTATTAACCATATAGTTTAAGAAAACAAAAACACATGGTAAAAGATAAATTATTTGACTTAGAGTTAAATCTAAATGATAAGGATAAAATAGTAGCCTAATTTGTCTAAAACCTATTGGTTGAGAGGGTTTTGACCCATCCCCACTTTAGCTTCAAAATAAATCAATTTTGAGCTATTATAAACTGAATATGACTTTATTATAAAATAATATTTTAAGTATTCCTAAGGTGCCCCTCTCCGCCCTTATAAAAAGGGCACCCATTCCCTCTTCTCTTCACACACTTTTGAGCCTTTTATCTCGGCCGAAACCTGCCCGTTTCCCTTCTTATCTTCCCTAGAAATATTATTGAGGTTTTGTTATCCTCAAAAGACCATCCCTAGTGCCTTAAGAGGAGGTTAAGAAGAGGCACATCAAAGAAGATGTAATATCCTTTACTGATTCTTCCCAATTTATTTCTTCTTCTACTTCTTATTCTTTATTTATTTCATCATAAATTAATAACATCAGTATAACTAATATACTGATATGTTATTATAAATATGAAACAACCCAATTTCACCTTCTATCCATCCTGCGGAAACAGAATCACCGCGCGTGCGTACGTATGGAATACCGTCTCCACGCCGTGGTGTAATCTGTTTTCCACCACCACCTTACTTGGATGGGTATAATGGTGTAAATAAATAACTATATATGATTATTTTAAAATGATATTGATTATTAAATATTATACATACACTTAAATACAATTCCACGATCATGGGAATGATATCATCGCTCATACGTACGTACGGACTACTGTCTCCACGAACACGATGAGATTCATTTTCCATGATTAACCATTCAAGTATGATTAAAAAGTATATATAATAAATAATCATGAAAGATATTACATAATAATAATACTGGATTTCTTTACATATATGTTTCATTTACTTAATACAATTTTATTCAACAAGGAAACGAAAAAAGCGTTCATTCGTACGTACGGTCTACCATTTCCATGAACGGTGTATTTCATTTCATTTATATATCAATTATATATATATGTATATTGAATATATATATGATATATAAATCATGATTTAAATTCTGGAAGTAAGTAAATCAAGATATAATTAATAATAATATCAAGAACAACAAGTCCAAACACATACGATAAATAAAACGATTTTTCCCAAAACGCTCCTTTAACATGGACCTTACAAAAGAACGGGTAATATAAAGTCATAAGTGAACCATATATGATATCATAACAGTGAATATTATTCTGTAATAAGTCAATGACAATATTTAAATCATTATACCGGAGGTTCGGATATGTACGAAGCATATCAGACATAAGGTAAGGGATAACTATTCCAATCTCGTTCTTATCCGAGATTGTTATTCGTAAGTATTTACTAGGGTTCTTATTATCATCCATGCCCATGTTTTCTAAAAATGGTTTCCTTTATATTTAAAGTCCTTTTACCCATTTTTTAAATTTACCACATGTTGTGAAAGTAATCTTACTTTTGTTTACCACACGAGGAACTTTTGGACTTTTCCGACAAAAGTACGAGAAGAATGATAGTTTTATCTTATACGGCATGAACGAATTTTTTACGGTTTCATAAAGCCTCATTTTCATGAATCTTAATTGACAATATTTTATGAATATTTTCAACAAAATACTTCTATTTTAAAATTTAATGGACTTTTGTGAAAAGAAAATGATTTTGAAGAAGAAAGGACATTTCCTCAAGAATTCATTTCAAGTGTTTTATCAAAACCATTTTCCATCTAAGATGACATTATTTCATATGTGTATGTTTCAAGTATATTGTCTCTATGATTTACATGGTTTCATTTTTCTTATGATGAAATGATATCCATTTTTTTTATATGGATTATGTTATGACGGGATGATGTTTATGAAATCCATTTTATTTTTTGGGTTATGATGAATGATTTATGTTTATGTTGTGGCACACATAAGAATGATTTCATTATTAGATGGGTGGGACCTATATCTCCCTCCAATGCATTTGGTAAAGATTTATATCTCATGAGATAGACATGGCTGGAACGGTAAGTTAATCTGGTTTAGTGTTACAGGACTGAAACGAGGAGTGAACTCGATTCAGAAAGGAACTTTGTCCACTAAGATGGTCTTAGAAGAAATGCCTTGGATACTATGGAAATCATATCATGTGATTAATTGTTTCCACAATCACATGTTTTATTCCTATGATATTTTATCATGATTAATGTTTCTTTATGATCTATGCCTTACGTACTGCCGTGTTTAATGTCTTTGCTCAATATTTTGATGTTTAAATATTATGTTCATGTTTTGAAGTTCAAATGTATATGGTTTGTTTTATTTTCTCAATGATTACCCTTACTAAGAATTTGAGCTCACCATTTATATGTTTTATTTTTCCCAGGATATAATGAAAGGTTTTAGGTAAGAAAAATAATAATATCTTTATGGGAGATGTTGAATATCTTTCACCACTATTAGAAGATTATGTTCCGATTTTCCAAAGACACTAAACTATTATGGCCCTTTGTTGTTTGTTTTTATTGTGTATTAAGTATTACGAAAAAGTAATGTAATGTCCATGTACATCATGCTTTGGGTCTCTATAGTTAGGTTGTTTAATTTCATTATTCGAGACCATTTCTTTTCTTGGATTTTATGATCAGTTTATATATTTTCATGAACAGAGAATAATGTAAAATATAGATGGACTACCATAATTAGAGTTATATTTTATTATTGAACCTTAATAAGGTTTCATGGTTTTAAAGTTAATTTGGTTACTTGGTATGACGTTGTATCATTTTATAAAACTTTATTGATAACCTTTTGGGTTTATTCTCCATTTTTGATAACTATGAAATCATTTTGCATTATAATTTAAAATAATGTGTAAAAAAATATTATAAAACCATACATAGGATATATTTTAATAATAATCTAGTTTAACCATAAAAAAAATGATTCCTTACTAGAATTTAATATGGTAAAAGAAATTGAGAACCCAACATCCTTGAATGTGGTAAATTAATACATCTCAGATGGTGTCTTTACTACTCTTATAAAAGAAGATTAAAAGAGAGATGGTAATAAATTAATCCATTAATATAAAATCATTCCATTAAATTTTGGGTATTGTATTTTTCATAAAATTTGTATGAGAAGTGGAAAGGATAGAAAAGAAAATAAGTGAACTTGAAAAGAAAGTAAAATAATTGAAATGATTAATTTACCCCTTGAATCAATTTTTATTGAGATCCTCTAAAGGGGATAATATTTGGCCATGTGAAGATACTAAGTGTTGTGGTACGTTGGGTGAATCTTGGGGAAATATTTGGAAAGAATTTAGGCAAGACACAAGGTTTGAGAGGAGTGAATAAGATAGGTAAGGATGGGTGGTATTTATATTCGAGAAGAGGAGTGCTTTCTTAATATTTAATTACATAGTTTATTAATTTCCCTTAAAGGCCAAAAAAATGATGATTCCATGACCCAAAATTGTAATAAGTGTATGTGAGTTTGAAAAATTTGGGCTTACATCAGCATAAAATCATCCATGACCCTATAAATGATGTATTTAGAATATTTTTCCTATTAATGTATTTTACTATTAATAAAAAGTATTTTAGAAAAATACAAAAAATTCACTGTAACCATATTTCTATGTGTAGAATCCAAAAATGACCTCAATTTTTTAAAAATATTCTCTAAATATTATTAATTTAATATTTAATTAAAATCATAATTTACATCAAAAATACATATTTTTAAACTATAGTTGATTTTATAATGCATTCAAAAATTACATAAGATCTTATAATTTTTTTTAAACCATAATGTGAAAAGGTGATAATCTATGAACAAGATTTATGAAAATAAATTTTCTTTTAAATTAATTGATTAATTTTAATTATTTATTTATGTCTTACAAAAATACCAATACTTTTACGGTTGTCATTTTATCAACTATAAGATGCCGAAATCTTATCTATACATTCTTGGGTGCGGTTACTATTCTTTTTGATGATTTACTATTTATAGCGGTCATATTATTATTCATAAGGGTAACATTTTGAATAATAAGGGTCAGTTACTATTCACCAAAAATTATTTTTGTCTAATCATACTCAAAACATCTTACTTATCGCAATCGTGTATGCCAGATTTCCAAATTTCAACTCGCTGAAGTGAAAATATTATGTTTAAAATTCCCATAGTACTTTGTAGTTCATTGTGTTGTGATTTCATGTGATTATTTGACGTAATTATAAGAAGAAAATTTCAATTGATAAAACATTGGGTTGTTACATGACTTATTTTCAAATAGAACGAAGCCATCCCAATAGGAGATGCTCAGGAAAATAAATCATTTGGATTCCAAATCATCCAGTTGTGTCTTTAATTACCACAACTTAGTGGGGGTCATATAGTATGTGGAGAGAAATTTTATTTTTGTTTTAGGTTCCATGTAAATGTAAAACTCTACTCCCCAATCCAATGTTTACCCTGAGAATTAATATACGAATACCTCTAGGAAATCATCCATCACAGGAGGTAACCCAATCTTAGAACAACCTCCATTTTTCCTCTAACAAGAGTGTAAAGATCTGAAAAACATAATGTTTATATCTGGAAGTGGAGGTCTTTCATCTCTAAAAGGCGGCTCCCTTTCACCTTAGAAAACATTAGACCATACAAAAGTCTACAAAAAATCACTCTCCATCGATATAAATCAATGTTAGCCTAAAAACGCACCATCAAACAAATATCAAGTATTACATCGAAGAGGTCTATTTATAAGACTAGGATATACCATTCGAACATGACCTCTATTATGGTGAGTTAATAAGACATAGATCTAAAACCCTACCCCTCTTCTTTCCAAGTGGCATCACCAACTCCATTGTATGAGGAATAAGTTTGGTTAGAAATTTTAATACATACACAGAATAGGAAAAAATAAAATAAAATGAGGGACATGTATCAAATAAGGAAATATAAATAGATGATTCAATAAACATGGTAACTCAACCATCACACAACCTGCATCAAACTCTACTAGTTCTTGAACAATAACATGAAAATTACTCATCTCTTCCTAAGTCAAAGAATTACTGCTGACCAACAAATTTTCCTTGAAATAAATATACCCATAAGTGGATGAATCCCTATCTCCATAGCCACCATACTAATAACCTTCTATCATAGATTGTTCTAAATAGGTTGATATTCCCCTACAGGCTACAAAACCTACACCACTCATATTGTAGGAGTTCCAATTTACAAAACTTCTTAATTTTCACCAAGATTCCACATAGATGACTTTTTTCGAAGGAGATGAACATATTGACCACATATGTCCTATTTTCCCACACTGATGGAATAATACTGAACCAAAATCTGAAATGATAAATTAAAACAGTCTGGAAGGGATTTTCTGAGCTACCACCTCCCTTATTTTCTTAGTCATTTCACGACCTCTTTTTTTTCAGATGAATTTCCACTACATTGGTATACTATTGAGACTATGCCTAAAAAACAATAATATCCAAATAGGTAAATCTCCACCATTAATGAAGGGTAAAACACCTCATAATACATCTGCAACATGATCAGGAGACCTGGGATGAGATATATTCTTGGAACACCATTTCAAACAATTGAGCATTCCACTTCCCATTAGAAACCAATTCTGGTGATAAACAGTCTGATTCAGCAAAATAGTTGGCATACTCCAACAAAGACAAATCCCTATGATAGTGGTCTAGAATCTCCCCGATCATAGCGAAAGACATGGTATCTGGGTAATATTGTTCATTGAAGACAACCATAATGTCATTCTGACCCATCTTCTTATGCTTCCCGGACATAAATATGGATTCCCACCACTATCGGTTGGGAACATCCAACATGAATGAGAAACACTTTACCTTGATTACCACTGGAGTATCAAGAAACCCAAATATAATTTTTATTTTCTTTATAGAGTCCTTTACTTCCTGGGGATACATACTACCTTAAAAATAGGGGGATTTTTCTTGAAGAACTCCTGAGCCTTTTCCTTTACCAGAATTGGTTCAGCTTCCTTGACTTTAATAGGACCAGGGAATAATCCCTAGCCCAAAAGTTATATATCCCAACCTAATACTTATACTTATATCCTGTATACTTATAAGGGATAAATTTTTATGGCCTCTTCCCAATGTTTCATAGGAAGTCTCCAAGGAAGTATATTACTAGAACTTTTAATAAACCAAATAATCCATAAACACAATATCTAGAAAATTTCAATAACAACAACATTGAAAACAAAATTATAAATAAAAACAAATACCATATAAATCACAATAACAAGTCTAATCACTCCACCCTCACTTGTTTTCCATGCATATTAGGTAGTTTATATGTCATACCTTGGAGATGAGTCAACCCAAATAATATATATCCCCTGGAAACTCATGGTATATCATAAGGTGTATTTGTTATATATGCCACTCACAACCCGAACCTAATGACTTGATAGTCCTAGTTACTATATATCCCGATGATCCTAAATAAAACGATATAATGAAAGGAGAAACCATGCTCTAATACCATTTTGTCACGAACAGGTCCAAGATGTCATCCAACTCGATACCTAAACTCACTCGTGGCAAGGACTGTCAGGTGTTCCTAATCCCCTTGGAATGTTAATTAGTATATGGGAATCAAAATAAAACTTTGGGAACAAGTTATCCACCAAAAGTTACTGTAAAAATCCAATAATAATACATCCCAACATGATCAATAATCATAATAACAATATACTCAACCATTACAGAACTAAATAGTTTTACTTTTAAAAAAACACAAAATACCAATAAAAGAGTAAAAATCACATCACAACCTAAAAACATCATTGTGGAATGTGGGAAAACACCCCATACCACCACCAAAAACACCTGAGAAACGTGGATCAACTTGAAACCAGATCATTTATCACCACAAAAAACATCATTCATTTACATGAGTCAAACATAACAAAGTGTACATATACATGACTAAGTATATAGGGTGTGAGCCATAACCCAGTAAGATATCATGAAAAAATAAATATTCAATCCAAAAAAGGTATAAGACAAACCATCATGGTAAATTTTATAAGGGAATGATACATTTTCAAAGAAAAACATTGAGTAAAGATTTTAGGAAAATTGTTAAGGAAAACATGATTTAAAATTCAAGGTGCAAAATAAAGTAATGTTCATGTATATTGAGGATAAGAATAACATCACACGAACATCTTGGGAAATCCCTAAGGTTCTATTGTGAGTGGTACCATTGGAACCTCGTACCTCAGTGAACATGTTATAGCAACAATAAACCACAAATTCCTCACAGATAAGCCATTAGAGTAGAATTTATCCCAAGGTCTTCTGGTCTCTAATAAACATCAAAACATTAGTTAGTTTTGTAGCATCCGACCTCTAAGAGGTAACCATACATCTTCCCCACTGATTCAACATGTCTACTAGTCATATACCTCCCAAGTAGTCACCTGTGATTCTCATTTTCCACTCAATTCCACTTTACATCACACATAAATGAACCCTTAGACACACACTTTTCTAACACATAAAACTCCCAATAAAAATAACCACTTTAATTTGAAAAATTATTTCTCTTGTAATTTAAACCACCAAAACAAAAACACATACACACAACCATGGAATACACACATTAAACCCACCATTTACAATAGGCAAAGCCTCTTTATAAGCTAAACACACAACTAATACCTTTTGAAAAAATATTCCCGCCACCCAAATAATTCATAAAACACCTTTATAAAGCATTATAAGAACACGAAAATCATCAAAGTTTCTAATGTATAGAATCACCAACCTCATGATTGGAAACGTATGGAATCTGGTGGTAAAAAAACCACCCCACAATAAGACCGTAAAGAGGTAAATACAAAAAATTTGAACCCAATGAACATATTTTGATTCCATTTTTTGGAAATTATTTTACCAGATATAGAAGAATCCAAGAAATAAGAAGGAAGCCAATAAGAAGTAGAGAATGAGGAATGGAGGAAGTTACTTGGAGTTTCTTAAATATTATACACTAAAACCACCAAATATTTGGGGATCCAAGGGAACCAAAAGGATATAGAGAGGTTCATGGTGTTAAGAATCTAGAATGTGTAAGAGATAGGATGAATTTAAGATAAAATCAGGGGAGGGTAGAATAAGAATATGAAAATTTAATTATTTTTGGAAGGATGCATGGTTTAGCCATATGGTTTTCAAAACTATGAAGTAGTCATGTGGAACCTTCTACCACATTAAATGGAGATCACACAATCTCCTAGGGAAGGTTGTTTGCTGGTTTGGTCAATCATGTTCTCTATAATGAACCACTAGTCTTTGTGAATAGTTAGTTTCTTGGTATCTTCTGGGTTATCATATAGTTTATACTAACCATGTTCCAACTATACACTACAAAATATGGGTAAAAACTCCATTCATCAACAAAACACATATTAAATCTATGCAACTAAAATAATTTAAAAATAAACAAGAAATATTCTCAAAAATAAATCACAAATGCGACAATAAATCCATTTCATTTTCTTGTCCTCTATTTAATCATGTAATTTTCGTGTAATAGTACTAATTATCTCTTTGTGTTACATTAAAATGAACATAAAAATGTTTACTTTAAAATCATACTATATTTTCACTTTTTCCAAGAATTCTTTTTCTTCGATGTCCATGTTTTCATTAAAATGTTCTCAAGATAGTTGTATTATTCCCCAATGAATGTTAAAATTAATTATTACAAATATTCAATATTTTTTTAAATGATTCAAATAAATCTTCTTATCGCTATTCAAGTGATGTACTTTTTAATTTTTACCAAACAGGTGAAAGGATTATTTGATTTAACATACTTGATTTGCTTGTAATTTCCTACCATCATGACTGGTCAATGTATTGAATGTTCCTCTATAGGTTTTCAAGGTTCCTTTTTAAAAAACTCATCATATAAGAGAGATTATTTTCTTTTAAATATGTGACATTGAAATGAATTTGGAATTTTCCTCATGAAATATTCTAGTTAATTTTTAATGTCATTTATCATATATAATAACATCCTTTGAAGAGACTTATTCTTTATAAGGGATTTGATCCATTAAAATCGTCATTATTCTTCATCTAGGTGGTTTATAGTCATAATTATGAGTTTTTTATGAAAATAATTCATTTATCATGGGTTATCATGTGATAAAATGATGAAATTTTTATGAAATCCATTTCTTTTTTATGTGTTACTCTATGATAAAATTCAGAATATTTTATTATATTATGGAAAAAATAGGTATGGTTATCAATTTTTTATGGGAGGGTCCATAAAATTCCTCCAATTAATTAGGTAAATTATATATCACAAGAGATAATTATGAGAAATGAGTTGATTTTCGTGATCCACAATAGTAAACAAGCAGAGATTCCTAATACAATACTGGAAAAAAGATGTGATGACTAATCTATTATAGTTTGGGAAACATGTATTGATGTCTGCTTCACAATGATTTGATGGTGTTGGTGGTCAACCTCAACATGTGAAATAGTTCCTATTCCTATAGTGGTTCCACACTTTTATGACGTGTTTTAATGCTTATGATCTGAACTCATGGTTCAGGGTTGATTTATGAATATTTCTCACTCATCAGATTCATGACTTTTAAAATGATAATGTTTTATTACATTACACATGATTCTGATATACTATAGACCAGACATGAACTTTTTAAGTTATTATCATGATCTCATACCCTTATTTTTCTCTAATTCTTACATATAATGTCAATTGATATCTCACATTTTTACATTTACAAGGTATCTAAGCTCACCCTTTCTTATGTTTCATTTCCCCAGGTTATGAATAATGGTTTAAAGTATAGTACATCAAGATGGTTACTAATTGAGAGTAAATTTATGAGATATGATGATTAATTTAGCTAAATAAAATTTTTATTTATCTATTATCCAAAGACACTAAGCCTTTAATTTTCTATAATGGTTCATAATTTTATGTATTGGTTATTTTCCTAAAAAGATATAGTATTTTTGAATGAAATGATTAGGTTATCTTAGTTTTTATCATTTTGGGGTTTAATTTCTATTTAGATATTAGTATTAGTGTTCTTTGGGGAATGTCTTGTGGATATTCCTACAGATAGGAAAACATCTTAATGTTTTGGAAAGATAGAGATTATGTTTTATTCCTATAAATGCATCCATGTATGGATACTACAAGTGGATTCAATTTTAAAACATATGTGCCCAGAGGAAATATCCCCAAAAATAATTTTCAAAGTATATCTTGGTCATCATTCTATTGCATTTTGAGTTTTACCTTACTTGACACCTATTTTTTAACTCCTAGGGGATATGCATCGGTTAACTCACATTTTCCATATAAAATATTATAAAGGATTTGAATATATAGTGAATAAGGATGGACTAGGTTGATCCAATGGTGAAATTGATTAAAAATATGGTTTCATGAATATGGAATATTATAAATTATTTTTCATGATTACTTGGATTCTCACTATGAAAATTCTTTATCACACTATGAATTTTGGCTTTGCTTAATGGATGTAACCTGAAGGAACAATGTTAATCCTGAATGTGAAAAAAATGCAATGATTTTATTATTAAAAAATGTTATGGGAGCATGAATGAAAAATATTTTTGTTATTCTTACATAAAATTTTCAAACTATGAATAATTTTGAGATTCCAAAAGATCAGAGAAGGTAATAACGTACCATTGATGTTTTCATGATACATTATTCACCTTATTTTTTTCAACAGATCCAAAAGTGGTTGAGTGATGGATCAACACTACTAAAAAATTAATTTATGTTCTTCACTTTTCAAAACCTGAAAATATTTTCTTATCCATTCATCATTTTGTAGAGATGTGTATCAATGGTGGAATATTATTAATACTATACGGAAATCGGTAGAAATTGACCCCTTATAATGCAATTTTTTAGGAGGATATTTTTCAAAATGTTCTTCCATTGTATTTTTTACCAAAATGGAGAAGAAATTCCTTGAACATAAGAAGTATGATAAATCAATTGGTAATTACGAGGAAAATTTTATAAGACTTATAAGTAACGCTTCTGGTTTAAACATCATCCCTAGAAGAAAATATGATTGATTCTTTGGTGTCTTAAAACAAATTCTATAACATGAATTAGATATTATAGACATTAGTGCCTATGATGAAGTTTTTAGACGTAATATCAGGGTAGAAATATAAATGGTATATTTATGTCACTCCGATGATTTTTGGTATGAAAATAAATATGGGGTCTTCTAAAAATATTAATAAATCACATCATCAAAAGATATTAAGCCATCTACATGCCTGAAATGTGGGAAGAAACATCATGTAAATTACTCTATAGAACTGAGAAGTGATTCAAATGTGGAACACCTAGATATAAATATCATGAATATTTAAATACAACTAATAGGATAATTAATTAAATGGTGGAAAATAAGGAACGATCTGATGAACCACCCAAAGTCCAATGCCTAAAATTAAAGAAGTATGTGAATTACTCCAACAGTGGATGAATCTGATGGTTTATGATGATTATTTTTGTCGAAAACCTTTATTCCCAAAGACAAAGGGTATTCAAGTGTGATTAAAACAACCAAAATTGGTACAAGAATGAGGTGGTGAAAATTACACTTAGCATCCACTATAGAATAAAAAATTTCTTATTTAACTCTATCCATTCCCACTATTTTATATCTATGTAATTTTTTAAGGGTTCCAAACTAACACATTTACGATTATAAGTTTAGTTAGTGGTAAAACCCACAAATGTTATGACTATCACATAGAATGTATATAGTTCCTCTTCTATTGATGTCTATGGGAATGTGATTCCTGTAAATCTTTTAATTATCCATCTAATTAAATTTGTTGTGATTCTAGGAATGGATTGAAATTATTTATATATTCACCATATTAATTTCCTAAGAAGAAAAGTCTCATTTCATATACTAAATGAACATGTGATTTTCTATTAGTTTGAGGATGAATAAAAAATCCCTATGGAAATTAATTCTTTATTGTGGCACTTAATTTCTATCATGAAAGTTATATATCTCAGATGGTGTAGGAGAAACTCAACATTTATTATATTCCAATTATACGTGAGTGTTTTTGTCTTTCCATAAGAGTTTTTTACATTCATTTAACTATGAAGATCTGCTTTCAATAGAACTCATACATGTTGATACACTTATTTTAATAAATCCTTATAGAATGGTGCCAATTTAGTTGTATGAATTGAATATCAAACTCTATGAGAGAATTGATAATGGATTCATATTACCTAGTGTTTCACCTTGTAGTGAACCTATTTTTTTATTAAATAGAAATATGGGTCCATGTGTCTTTTCATTGATATTCATGAACAAAAAAAGATCCTTATAAAGAAAAAGTGTCCTCAACCACATATTGATGGTTTATTTGATCAATTATTATGAGCTCAAATGTTCTATTAGATTTACCTTTATTATAGTTAACCACAATTCAGGGTAATGGGAAAATCTAGGTATCCTTCCATAAAAGGTTTGGGAATTTTTAATTTATAGTGATTCCATTTGGTGTTACTACTTACAATATTATATTAATTTATTCAATGAATATAATCTCTTCATATTACCTTGATCAGTTTATGGAAGTCTTTGATGATGATATTCTTATATATTAAACAAGTATGAAATATCAGGAAGATCATTATAGAATTGTGTTGAATACCCTTAGAAATGGTAAGTTGTATATTAAATTTATTAAGTGTGAATTTTGGCTTCAGGATGTTTCATTATTGGGTCATATAATTTCATGTGATGGTATATGTATGGATAATTTAAATAAGTATGGTATTTAGTAATGAAATATACACAATATGGTAACCAAATGTTTTTAGTTATAATTTATTAGTTGGATATTATCAATTTTTTTGAGATATTTTTCATGAATATATAATATAGTAACCATGTTTTCTTATAATAGGGATATGTTCATATGGAAAAATAATTGTGAATAGAGTTTCAACGAGTTGAAGTGAAGGTTGTTCAGTAAACATGTCCTTGTACAATCCATTAGTAGATAAGTTTTTTGGTTTATAATGATTCATAAAAGAAGGTACAAGGAGGTTTACTAATGAAAAATAATATGGTGACATTATATGGCTCATTCCAATTGAAAATACACAAGATAAATTGCATGAATCATTATTTTGAGGTAGAAGATATAATTTTCATGTTGAAAATATGATTCATTATTTATATGTTCAATTTTCATACATATATACAGATCATAAATGTTTTAGGTATATATTAACATATTAATAGATTAATATTTTCCATAGAAGATAGTTGGAGATGATTAAATATTATTATTATTCAAATACATTATCACCCTTAGAAGGTAAAAAAGGTGGTTAATTCTCTCTGTTAGAAGAAACACGATTGTTTTTCTATGATGGTGATTGAAAGAGGTATTGTATTTATGTATTTATAGATTATGAAACATGAAATCCCGAGTAAAGGGGAAATATCATATCTTTCTCTTGTGAATGGTCATCCAACTATCCGTGTGATGATTAAATAGGAGCCGAAGGAATATGGAGAACTATATAAAAAGGATATAAATATTCCTTAATTCATCAACAATTTTGATATAATGATAAGGTTCAAGAACATTTTATGTTTCCAATTAACACCATAATTGAATAAATATCTATCAAATGAAACATGAAATTTTTCATTATGTATTCATTCTAGATTTATAATGATGAATAGAGATCTAAAAGAACATTTCTGATGGGACGACATGAAAATTGATATTTTAGATTATGTATCTGGGAGACGATAATTTAAAAAAATTAAGTCCAAGAGATAAAAATATTTGGGGATTTTATAAAAATTATCCATAACAAAATGTAAATGGGAAAACAATTCCATATATTTTATCATCAGAGTCCCCAAAGCATCTAAAATTGATAATTTTTTTTTGAATTTCAGTTGATCACCATATGATTTTAGCATACTTTATTAGTATTAGAGGAATTTTCTCCATTATTTATAGTATATGAATTAAAAATTGATAATATTTTTTATATTACTACACTCTATTGTATATTATTGGGATCCATGTCTTACATTGAAGTTCTATTGAAGTATTTAGCCAACTTATGTTACACATTTGAGTTCTAATAATACATTTCATCCTAAAATTGATGCTAAATAAAAGAGGACGATTAAAACTCTATAAGTCATGATGATATATTTATCTATATATTTCAATATTGTTTGGGATCAAAACATTCCTTTTTTATAATTTCCATAATACAATAGCTTTCACATGAGATTTCAAATGGATACATATAAATCCATCTATGATTAAAAGTGTGTAACTCTTAAATATTTTTGTTATATTGGAGAAAGAAATCTATCTGACCATTTATGATAGAATAATTTTGATATAATTTTATATTTATTAAGAATCACATAATATTATCTCAGATTCAACAGAAATGTTATGATAATAATCATCTATTAGATATAAAGATCAATTTTATTGAAAAGGTAGCCATGTGAATATATCTTTGGAATAATTTTGTGATAATTTGATAGAATGTAAATCTAATCCATAGATATATAGGTAACTTTGAAATTATTGGTCATATTTGGATGGTAGCTTATCGCATGGTTCTTCTAATGAATATGTCTCATGATCATGATGTATTCCACGCATCTCTCCTAAAAAAGTAAATTATTGATTCTTTGAATATAAAAAATTCAAATTTCATACCACTAGAGAAATATCTCTCTTATTAAGAATAATAAATGGAGATTTTAGATCATTGTAAAAAATTTATATGAAATAAGACCTCTCACCTGGTCAAAGTTTTTTAGCAAAACTATAAATTACTGGAAGCTATGTGGGATCCTAATAATGTGATTAGGAAGAAGTATCCTTAGTTGATTCAATCAGAGTGATAAAATTTTGATATGATATTCATATAATGGTAATATAATGTAACCCCTTGACATTTTATGCAAAATCTCAATAGATAAATTTTATTTATTTGATAGATTTCTTTACACGAAACACAGAGTTTAAATGAAACATGATATAAAATTATTGTGTAGTCATTGGATTATAGGAATGAATATGCCTAACTAAATTATGAAAAATGTATTGTTTACACATGTGTAAAATAAATGCATTGGTTATCAATTTATAAAGATTGAAAATAAATTCATTAAAAATTAAAAGATATGTTTTTCTAAAAAACTAGCTTTATTCACACAATGAATTTTTATTTTATTAAATTAATTTAATAACTATTGGTTACTTGTTTTAATTAAATTTAAACATTATATATTCAATAAAATTTTAAACTTTCATATATTTTTTTCAGTCATGATATAAGAATAAATCATGTTTTATTCATAAAAATATATCATTCTAAAAAATAACTTTCATTGTGTTTTACCCGCTATTTTTAAAATATATTTCTACAACTTTTAGAAGTTGAATCTTGAAACATGCACACAATATTTCGAATCATGAGGATAAAATTTACTAAATATGATCATTTTGTTTTTTTCAATATAAATAATAACCTTGGTAAATATTTTTCAGTTCATTATGGGTAAAACACATAAATAATATTTAAAACTTTGGGTAAGGAATGATAATTTATCTAATTCTTATACTTTTCCCAATTCAAAAAGTGAATTTCATTCATTATCATCCATTTTTAAAAAAATATGGAAACTTGGTTCCATTTTTCATTCATTATGACCTTTACATTATTTTAATAAAAGGATAAATACAAAATGTTAGTCTCTTGACAATAATATCTCTAAAATTTAGTCCTAAGGGTAAAAAATTGTTTTTTTGGTTATAAGTGATTATTTGAAATATAAATTAATTTATTCATCATAATAATTTCTTTAGTTTTTAGTGATGTAATAATTATATTAAATTCTACTAGTATAAAAACCTTTTTTACATCTTTTATTTTGCTTTTTAACATCAGTTTTGAGGCGATGTTATTGTAAGAGACTTTAAAAAATTATTTTTATCTATTATTTAATAAGTGATGTTAGAAATGGGTTTTTTTTGTTTTTTAACATTGTTTTTTTAAAAAACTGACATGAAAACTCTTCTGGAAATGATATAAAAAAGCCATTTTTTACATTTGGTTTTTTAAAAATCAACGTTAAAAGAAAATTATAAGTATGTTTTTGAAAACTGGCATTAAAAGTAATTTTTAATTTTATATTTAAATAACCTATGTAAATTTTTTTTACCATATTATAGATAATTTCCTTAGTTTTGATTTGACCAGTCATAGAGCTCAAACATAGTTACAGATCAAATGTTATGACCATTATAAATTTATATTTTTTTGAGGAATGATCGAATCACCCAACCATAACATTGTCTTAGATGTAATTTTAGAATATAAAATAGGATTTTTAGTTTCACCATGATATAAATAATTCTCAATCATTATAATAAAATAAGAATAATTAAATAGTATATCTATTAAGAAAACTACTCATAAAAAATATAAATCAATGAAAAATAATTGCAGATACCTTGAAAAGGTCGTGAAAAGCAGAAATAGTGGATTCATATGGAAGATCAAACAAGTTAAGTCAGTGGAATGATGATGGTTGAAAGAAATGATCATTAAATGGAATATAAATCAATAAACCAAATCATAAAAACCATAAATCATGGATAAATAATTACAAATACATTGATGAGATCACGAAAAGATGAAATAATTAATTCACATAGAAGATCAAACAAGTTGAGTTGGGGGAATAATGATGGTTGATAGAAATGATAGTTAAATTATGATATGTTTCAAATAAAAACATATAATTGGGATGATAAATGAAAATGTGGTATTGATAATTTTAGGTAGAAATTGGAAATTTTGATGTCGCTATTTAAAAAAAATTGAAATATCTCTTTGGTGGAATATTAAAATTATCTTTCAAGTAAGTTTTATAATAACCGTCGTGAAATGATTGTAAACTTTTCACTGATTTTCCTGTCTATTCTTATATAACTTATTGGAAAATCTATTTTCCTCTCTTTTTAACATCTTTTATTAAATAAATGGTGTGAAAAATCAAATGTCGTGATTTTCTCACATAAATTATTCAATAACCTATGTTAAAGGGTTTTATCACGCATTTCATTACATAACTGACATGAACAATAATTACAAACACGTATTTCATTTCCCAAGATTTGATTTGATAGGTAATGGAGCTCAAATAGAGTTTTGGAATAAAATTTATGGCATTCAAAAATTTACCTTTCCTGTGACATGGTTTAGAGATGATCAACTTTTGATATGTAACTCTGTTTGAGCTCCAAGACCTATCAAACCGAAGAATGATAAATGAATTACAACTTTGTAAACTTTTTTCACATTATTTATTAAATAACCAACGTGAAAATACCTTTTAATGATAGTTATTCAATAACAGACGTGAAAATGTCAAGAAAATTTATTTTCACATCATTTATTTATAATCGGCGTAAAAATCTAGGAAAATAGATTTTTCACGCCTTTTATTATATAACCAATGTGAAAAATCAGTGAAAATGGATTTTTCCCATCAGTTATTATATAACCTACGTGAAAATTCATCGAAAATGGATTATCAAGTTGGTTATATAATCACCAAGGTGAGAACTCAATTTTCTGATATTTTCACTTCAATTCTAGAAAACCGACGTGAAAAATGTCAATGTTAAATATCTCTTTCGTACCAGTGGGTGTATATATAACATACAAATTATTTTTTCATGTTATTGAAAAATAAATTAAATGATTTAAAAACTATTAATGATAATACAATTTGGATTATTTATTATGTTCAATCAATGTTTTTATAGAAATATATCATAATAGTGATGTTTTAAAAGTATTTACTTGAATTCCATTCCAATCATGAAATCTTTAAAGTCTAAAATTTTGAATAGTCCCAAAAATGACATCAATGATATCTTTTATTAAATAATATATCGTTAAATGAATTAAAGATCATAAACATATTAAATTCTTATAATTGAATGGGATATGGTATATTATATTATTAATTTACTAATTATGGGTCACTTTTCCTTTAATGGAATCATTCTTGACCCTTAATGCCTAAAAACATTAATATTGTGGAAATTGTCAAAAAATTTAATAGGAGTTTAAAAGTAAGATATATTGGTTAATACACCACCTAAAACATATATAAATATCCTTTTATGAAATTATAATGAATTATCCTCATTTTAAATTTCAAATATATAAAATTTAATCCACATGGATCAATAAATTAATTTATATTTATTTAAAACTTTAAGTAATTCCTTAAGAGCCACTCCCACCACATATAAAACAGAACCTCTTATCCTCTATTACTCATACATTTTGAGCCTTTTAAATCATTAAATATAAAATATAAAACCCTCATAGTTTATTTTTCTATATTCATTGGTTTATTTCACTCTAATAAACCATCCTTTCAAGTCATAAGGTGTAAACCAAATGTGTCTTCTCAATGAATGTGTATAACTATTCACCGAGTAATTTAAATTTAATTTATACTTTCCCCACATATAAATCTATTGTATCCATTATAAAATACTTCATTCATTATCTTAAATACACATAGTTGTTAGTATTATAATGAAACAATAATTATTCACATACTTTTTATTATATGGGAAAAATAAAACAAAGATATGTGTATGTGTAGAATACCACCTCCACAAAGCGATGTATTTCGTATTTCATAACCACTTCATATTGGTGGTTATGGAGATCAATTTACTAAATATGTAGTATATTTTTGATAAAATAATAATTCTAGAAATATGAGTTATTCTTTACCTTTTTTCTATCCATCCGTCAAAAAGTGGGAACATCACTCATGCATTTGTATAGGTTTTTTTCTCCCAAAGTGTTGTAATTCATTTTCAGTCATAACTTTGTATGAAGATTTATATAATTTTATATATTAATTACAAAAGATACTCATGAAATGGTTAATATTTTTAATATTATAAAACCTTAATTTATGTATGATGACTAAGAATACAGAACTGAAACATGGATGAAAAATGAAGCAGTTATCACCTGAAATAGTGATTTTACTAGAACTAATTAATGAATGGGGGATAAGATGTAATGATTAATAATACATGGTAAGATATATATGATTATATTTCAATAATATATTTATAATAATTTTAAATTTTATATACTACAGTTTCGAACACGTGTGAACAAAGATGAAACTTGAGCTTAGATATTTATATTTCAATCCCATTTTATTCAAGATTATTTAGGATTGAATTTACATCGATAAAATAATATGATCCTAATCTTATAAAACCCTTTATTTTTTAATTTCCTCTATTTATTCAGGTAATTTTCATGTAATGGTCTCATTTTACTCTATGTTCCACTCAAAACAATCAGGAAAATGTTTTTGGGAAAAGCATACTTAATTTTCTCATTAACTATGAATCATTTCATACATTCCTATGTTATATCTAAATTGTTTTCAATAATGTTTTATAATTATACAATGAAATTACAAATTCATTTTTAACCATGTTTTAATTTTAATAAAAAATATTTAATGGAATCCTCATTCCATTTTTAATCAAATGTGGTACTTTGGAATTTTTACTAAAAATTTGAAAGGAATAATTATTTTAATTGACTCAACATGAAAATAATTTCCCACCATCATGATAATTTAATACATTGAATCATACATTAAAAATATTTAGGTTTCATTTTAATAAACATTTATATTTATTTTTCTAAATATAATTATAATTTAATTATATTATTTCCATATAAAGTGGATATTTTCTTGATGAAATATATCATTGATCTTTTAATGACATTTTTTGTCTATAGTGACTTCCATGGATGTTAACTATTTTTTATAGGGGATACTATGAATTGATAAAATCCTTATTATTTATTTTATGGTTTATTGTTTTGTAGATGAGATATTTATAAATATCATTCATTTAAGACAAGTTATTCACTAATTAATATATGAAATGTTTATCAAATCTATTTCATTTATAAGGCTTAGGATATAGTGAAATATTGAATGTTATATGATATTGTGGATTATATATGTATATTTTTTATTATGTGTCTATTAGGTCAATCAAATCCCACCAATTCCTTTGTTAAATTCCTATATTTTATGAGATAATTATTATACATAAGTAGATGTGCTCAATATACTTTTGGAAACTGGTGGGGATGCATAATCCACTATTGGAAATTGGTGGTGATGCCTTATCCTGTTTGATATGGGAAAATGTTGTAATTCATAATATACTATGATATTTTGGTATTTTTAGTCAATCGTGATATATTAAATGTTTTATATTCCTATTATGGGTCCCCACTTTTATTACATGTTTTTATTCGTAGTTTTTGAACTCGTAATTCATGATTAATTCATGATTACTTATCACCCTTATGATTCATGAATTTTAAAATGAAAATGGTTATTCAATAACTCATGACTATGCAATATAATATATTGGGTAAGATCTTTTTAATTTATTAACTTGATCTCATTATCTTATGCTCAACTTTTTCTTTCCTATTATCATCGATCAAAATATTCATTATTTAACTTTATTGAGCATCTAGGGTCACCATTTCTTATGTTCCCTTTTCGTGACGTATAAAGAAATGTTTCAAGTATGGTATTTCAAGAGGAGTGTAAACTGAGAAATAAATTCTAATATAGGATGAAAGTTTTTCCTAAATAATATTTTTATATATCTAGTGTCCAAATATAGTAAAATTCTATAGTTCTAGAATTGATTGTAATTTTATATATTGAATATTCACCTATAATAATGTAATATTTATGTATAAAATGATTGGTTCTCCTCAGGTAACAATTTTTTAGATAATGGGATATTTTTTTCCCATATATGATAATAAATTAGTGAATTCCATCAAAATTATCCTTTAAAAGTACAAATTCACTACTTCAAAGAATGAATTTGAGAGTGTGTTCCTGCTAGATTAAAAAATAAATATATGATGCTTATTGATTTTAGAAAAAACATTATAGAGACTATGAAATATTATTTTTTCTTTCTATTTAATTAACAACATAATTACATAATTGTATGATAGGCCACATATTATTATATTGATCGATTATTTGGTTACATTCAAATTCATATTGCACCTCAAGATCAATATTAATTCACTTTCACAAGTCTTTTTGATACATTTTCTATAGGATAATTTTTTAATATATTTAATACCACAAAAAATTTCAAATGTAAATGATGGGGATTTTTTCTAAATTTTTATAATTCTTAGGACAACTTTATAGATGATTTAACTATTTAAGGATTTTCATTTTGATGTTTTTTGAAAGGTTATTCATCTCTTTGAAAAACTTTTATTGACATGAATTTTTTTCTAAATTATGAAAATTGAAATTTTATAGTGATTGAAGGAACATTTTATGTCTATGTAGTGTCTAAATATGAAATTTAGGTTGATCAATCTAAGGTTGAAATCCATTCACCACTACCACACCAAAAAACGATGAGATATGTGAAATTTTTTCTTTAACATGTAGGTTTTTATAGAATATTACTCAAATAAATTACAAAAATATCTTTTCAAATGTCATTAATACTTTAAAAATAATCATCTATTTTGTTCAATTGAAGTTTAAAACAAGGCATCAAGGATTTAAAACAAAATTTTGTGTTCTGGCCTATTATCCGACCACTAAAATCGTACCTCCATTTTTAGTTTATGAAGAATGACTCTGATTTGACACTTCGATATGTGTTATGTAAAATGGTGAATAATAAATATTGTAACAGCCCGAGATTTTATGAAAAATATTCTTTTTATTTTACTAATGTCTTGTGTTATACGCTACACCAAAAGGATCTTGCACAACACGCATCCTTGACTTGCCTTGCATTACACGCAATCGCAACCTTCCTCGATAGCGTGTGTGGTACGTAATCCTGAGTTTCACGAAACAATGATATGCTATTAAAATATTATTAAAACTAGCCGTTATGAATAGTAATTACCACTTTTTAAATTTTAGAAATTTTAACTCTCAAAATGGACTTCATTTTTGGATTCGGAGTATCGAATTTAGCCTAAGGTGAAATTTTGGTACTTTTCGGATAACTTTCATATTCTGATGAATAGTGAAAATTACTAAATTATAATTAAAAACAACTTTTTTAATCGAAATAATTAATAGTGATAAATCATTAATTTGAGTGGTTTTAAAGTATATTTAGAATATATTTTTACAATTTAATACAATGTTGGTCATTGGATGTAATTTCACATTTAAACTAGACATAAACAAGTGTCAATCTTTTGATAGATATTGTTTCTTAAAAACACGCTATTTGTTTTAACAGCGGGATTTAATTATAAAATTAATTAATCCAACTTTTATGTTATGAATTTGGTAAAATAGACTTCATTTTTGAATTCGGAATATGAAATATAGCTTGGGATGAAATTTTGGCATTGTTCTGAAAAACATCAATTTTTGATGAATAGTGAAACTACTAAGTGGTAGGTTAAAAACTGAATTTTGAATAAAACTTAATTTTACCGCTTCTGTGAATGGAATTTCGAAAATCCGAGAGACACGATTAATATCAAGGACTAAAATGTGGTTCAATGAGATGAAATTTTTTTTGGTGAATAGTAACTTTTTACTTTTTTACCACGGTTAATAGTAAATAGGGTAACTAAGGGTAAATATGATATTAATATTACCCTAACACATGTCCTAATTCTATTGGACAAGTGTAATTCGACCAAAAACAAACTTAGGAATAAAATATGACCATTTAGGCCCACTTGGATTAGATTAGGACATTTATTATTAATTTATTTAAAGAAGGGTTAAAATAGTTAAAATCAAAGTTTAATAAGTAAATCATTTCTAATATGGGGTTATACATAAGATAAATTCGATTGTAAATATTCATTAGAAAGATAAAACAATTTCCTACATGATGGTATTTTATTTGTAATTTTTAGACATCAAATAATTTAATTTATTTATGACACAACGATGATGCAGTAATTATCTTATTAATGAAATATTGACATAATTGATGTTATAAACACCAAAATAAATGTAATTTGAGATTTTTTATGAATTCCAATAATTTTATAGGTTACTATGATATATTAATGTTGATTTAATCAACTTGTTTAGAACATTTAATTCTGTTATGACTTTCACAAAAATCATATATCAAATAGTGTCAAAATTGACACAAAATAGTTTTTAAATCAAATATTATATTATTAATTGTTATTGTATTCCTAAAAATCTAAGGTTCGGCCAAATGACTTAGATAAGGATATATATATTAATAATAAACAATTTGGGGTTCGTTTGGCATGTTATAGTAAGTTTATTAACCATATAGTGAAAGAAAACAAAAAGACATGGTAAAAGTTAAATTATTTAACTTAGAGTTAAATTTAATTGATAAGGTTAAAATAATATCCTAAACTTGTCTAAATTCTATTGGTTGATAGGATTTCGACCCATCCCCACTTTAGCTTCGAAATAATTTCCTTTGGAACCATTATAAACCAATTTTGACTTTAATATAAAATAATATTTTGAGATATTCCTAAGGTGCCCCTCTCCTCCCTTATAAAAGGACACCTCCTCCCCCTCCTCCTCACACCAATTTGAGCACTCAAGCTCGGCCAAACCCTGCCAAAATCTCTTCTCCACTTCCCTAGAAACATCCTAGAGGTTATGGTATTCCTCAAAGACCAATTCTAGTGCCCTAAGAGGAGGTCTCAAAGAGGCACTTCAAAGAAGAGGTAATTACCGTTACCAATTCTTTCATCTTTATTTCTTCTTCCACTTCTTCTTATTAGGTTGTTTCATTATGAAGTAATAACATCAGTATCACTCATATACGGATATGTTATTATAAGTATGAAACAACCCTATTTCACCATCTATCCATCCTACGGAAAAAGAAATCACCGCGCGTTCGTACGTACGGAATACCGTCTCCACGCCGTGGTGTAATCTATTTTCCACCACCACCTTACATGGATGGGTATAATGGTGTAAAGAATAACTATACATAGTTATTACAACATCATATTGATTCTGATATATTTTATAATCCACTCCAATTCAATTCAATATTTATAGAAATGATATCATCGCTCGTGCGTACGTACGGACTACCGTCTCCACGACGCGATGAGATTCATTCTCCATGTTAACCATTTAAGAATGATTATAATGTATATATAAGAAATAATAATGAAATATATGACATTATAAAGCTACTGGATTTATGTATATATATACATATGTATGTCATCTACTTACTTCCATTTCAAGACAATAAGGAAAGAAAAACAGCGTTCATGCGTACGTACGGACTACCGTCTCCATGAATGGTGTTTTTCATTTTATTTATCTATCTTTTATATATATATATATACTGAATATATATGATATATAAATCATATTTTATATTCTGGAAGTAAGTAAATCATGATATATGTAATAATGATGTCAAGAACAACAAGTCAAAACACCTACGATAAATGAAATGATTTTACCCAAAAAGCTTCTTTAACATGGAATTTACAAAAGAACGGGTAATATAATGTCATAAGTGAACCATATATGATATCATAACAATGAATATGATTCTGTAATAAGTCAATGACATTATTTAAATCATTATACAGGAGGTTCGGACACATACGAAGCAAATCGGACCTAAGGTAAGGGAAATATCACAATCTCATTTTTATCCGAGATTGTTTATTCGTAAGTATTTACTGGGGTGTATTTTATCATCCACATCCATGTTCCCTCAATATGTAATATTGTTTCCATCCACTTGCAATAGTTTAAATCCAATTTTACCCTTAGGTGAGTTTTTAGTAAAGAATATGAAAGGAATCTTTTGTCGTTTTTCCGTACGAGGTACTTTTTGACTTTTCCGACAAAAGTACGAAGAATGTTTTTTTTAACATATACGGTACGAACGGATTTCTACTGTTTTATAAAGCCTTATTTTCATGAAGCTTCCTCTAAAAGATTTCATGACTATTTTCAATAAAATCTCTTTCTTTTAAAA
Source organism: Viscum album (assembly GCA_963277665.1). Taxonomy (NCBI): domain Eukaryota; kingdom Viridiplantae; phylum Streptophyta; class Magnoliopsida; order Santalales; family Viscaceae; genus Viscum; species Viscum album. The sequence goes on along the minus strand of OY728157.1, from coordinate 33,221,283 downwards.
TTGCATGATGTTTTGTGAAAAGAAATTGATTTTGAAGAAGAAAGGATATTTTCCTCAAGAATTCAATTCAAGTGTTTTATCAAAATTATTTTCCATCTAAGATAATAAAGAGTTCTGTTTCTATCCATATTTTTACATTGATTTGACTATGTTTTGATGCAATTATGTTTATGAATTCCTTTATCTTATATGAATTGATTTATGATGTCATGATGTTTCAAGAATCCCATTTTTGTTACATGTGTTATGCGATGATGTATGTTTTATGATTATGTGGCACACATAAGAAAGGATTCATTATAAGATGGGTGGGACCTATATCTCCCTCCAATGCATTGGGTAAAGACTTTATATCTCATGAGATAGACATGGCTGGAACGGAAGGTTATTTCGGTTCAGTGATACAGGACTGAAACGAGGAGTGAACTCGGTTCAGAAAGGGACTTTGTCCACTAAGATAGTCTTGGCAATGAGTCATGACTAACAAGAAATGATTTTCCATGATTATGTGTGCATGCCACAAAGTTTCAAGTTTCATGTTATGATTATGGTGATCTCATTTTCACTTCTATGATTTGTTCCATGTTAAGATATTATGATCTCTTTTGCAGGTTATGATTTTCAAAAAGATATGATATGATTTTTATTTCTTTTGTATACCCTTACTGAGCATTTGAGCTCACCCTTTTATGTTTTCTTTTCCCCAGGATATAAATAAAGGTTTTAGGTAAAAAAGGGAAGATCTTTATGGGAGATATTGAAGATCTTTCACCAAGATTAGAAGATTACGTTCCGAGTTTCCAAAGACACTAAACTATTACGATCCTTGTGTGTGTGTGTTTTTGTTATGTACTAAGTATTCCGCAAATGTAATGTAATGTCCATGTACGATAAGCTTCGGGTATCTACAGTTGGTATCAGAGGAAAGGTTTAGTCAACCTTTGGAAACTAGGATGCGAAAACGTTAGTGAGATCCCTAGAGATATTTCTAAAGTATGTCTAGGGATGCCCCTAAGGATAAGTATACGTATACGATATAGTCCTAGAACTATGGTAACGATATTAGATTAAACCAAAGATGTTAGATATTTAAGTTACTCCCCCTTTATTATGATTTTTTCCTCTCACACTATTTTTTTTGGGATTTAGAAAATGGCTGGAAACAAGATGATTCACGATAATGGAGGATATGATGGACAATGGAATGATATTCTTCATAATGAAATGGGATTTGGAAGTCCAAACATCATTATTATGCCGAATCAGCAATCTCACAACATGATCAATAAAGTAAAATTTGGTAAGTTTCCTGACTCGGCTAATAAGAGAAAGATGGAGTTTCATGATGATCATAGAGGAAAGAAAGTTCAATTTCCCCTATGTAATTCATGTGGGAAGAGGCATCAAGGAGAATGTTTCAAGGGAACTGGAAGATGCTTTGGGTGTGGAAAAGAAGGACACAAAGCAAGTAAGTGCAAAGGAAAAGGGTCGGTTAACACCATGGATGAGGATAATGGTATTGCTACGACATCAAAAATGGTTAAGTGTTTTAAATGTGGAATGTATGGGCATTATGCAAACAAATGCCCTAAGGGAAAGACTCATGAAGAGAATCAGTATGGTCATATGGGTAGTATTTATGTGGATGATGATGAAGAGACTACAAATGATATGTGAGATGAAAGAATTTTTGATGCTCGGTCAGTGGTTTGAGAATGTAGTGGAATGATTACATGTTTATCATGTGTAATTTTGGAATAAAGAGACATCTATGGATTGTTACACTGTTGTCTTTCCTTGTGTTTTGAAAGTGTATGATTAATGTTACCAGTATCCATGAAAGATTATTCAGATATTTTTGGAATGTAGATGATATGCGCATAATGAAGGGATAAGGAGAAAATTAAATGTTTGATAGTATTCATGAGCTCATGATTGATATAAGGACTAAGTGATATCATGGTTTGAGTATATAGAATTTTGAGGATTTTGGTATGTGGAAAGTGTTAACTTTTAACTGCACTCATGTTTTCACTAAGGTATTCAAGAGAATACACGATTAAGGATTTTGAATGTTTGGAATGTGACCAACAAGACATATCTTATGATATGTGGGGATCAACGACAGTATTAAATCTCTGGTAATCGATGTCACTATATTATGAGAGTGGACTGCAGTATTATGTATAAGCCTAAAGATTAGACTGGATTATGTTGGACATAAGTTAGTATTGTTTAAGGATAGAAGATGGGATGTTATAGTAACGTAGTTTTAGAAAAAGGACAACCTGCAGGACGGGCGACAACCCATCGCTTCGGACAAGGCTGTAGGAATCGAACCCACAACCGAAGTGCGACTGGCCTTTATCGCCTACCACTGGCCTACAGGAAGTCCCTGTTTAGTAGAAACTAGTTTTATTATATTAAGCAGCATGATATATGAAGTATAAGTCCATTTTAGGAACCATATATGATTAATCTCACTATAGAATGACTTATGTATATTTAATAACTTTTGCTAACCTTTTGTTTGAGACAGATGGAATGAACAGTCATTCTATCACATGATCTGCTAACACTTCACAAATAACAAATTCAACTTAATTTATTTAAGAGATGAAGTATAAATTGTTCAAGGCACGAACAAAAGTGAGATTGTACCAAAATAAAGTAAGTATTTATTCTAAGCAAATTTTCAACTTTAGGGAAATGATCTTGAAAACCAAAAATGTTGTCCTACTGATCTTATACCTGATGAATCAGATGGTACCTTATATCATCACAAATCTATGGATTTGTGATTACTGGCTTTTCCATAGCCATGTTCTCTACCACTCTCCATCAGAACATGATGGTTAGATTTCTCTTCCATATCCATATTTCACCTATGTGGAAACCCAGTGATTAGTTTATTTGGGTAATCGTTACATTTCATACTTTAGTTTTTAAAGCCAAGTTTTGGTATTCCCTTTTACGATGTGGGTTTCTATTAAAGAAACTTTCGAATAGTAAACCATTTATAACCCCGACGAATTTCGAGGGCGAAATTCATTTTAAGGGGGGTAGAATGTAACAGCCCGAGATTTTATGAAAAATATTCTTTTTATTTTACTAATGTCTTGTGTTATACGCTACACCAAAAGGATCTTGCACAACACGCATCCTTTACTTGCCTTGCATTACACGCAATCGCAACCTTCCTCGATAGCGTGTGTGGTACGTAATCCTGAGTTTCACGAAACAATGATATGCTATTAAAATATTATTAAAACTAGCCGTTATGAATAGTAATTACCACTTTTTAAATTTTAGAAATTTTAACTCTCAAAATGGACTTCATTTTTGGATTCGGAGTATCGAATTTAGCCTAAGGTGAAATTTTGGTACTTTTCGGATAACTTTCATATTCTGATGAATAGTGAAAATTACTAAATTATAATTAAAAACAACTTTTTTAATCGAAATAATTAATAGTGATAAATCATTAATTTGAGTGGTTTTAAAGTATATTTAGAATATATTTTTACAATTTAATACAATGTTGGTCATTGGATGTAATTTCACATTTAAACTAGACATAAACACGTGTCAATCTTTTGATAGATATTGTTTCTTAAAAACACGCTATTTGTTTTAACAGCGGGATTTAATTATAAAATTAATTAATGCAACTTTTATGTTATGAATTTGGTAAAATAGACTTCATTTTTGAATTCGGAATATGAAATATAGCTTGGGATGAAATTTTGGCATTGTTCTGAAAAACATCAATTTTTGATGAATAGTGAAACTACTAAGTGGTAGGTTAAAAACTGAATTTTGAATAAAACTTAATTTTACCGCTTCTGTGAATGGAATTTCGAAAATCCGAGAGACACGGTTAATATCAAGGACTAAAATGTGGTTCAATGAGATGAAAATAATTTTTTGGTGAATAGTAACTTTTTACTTTTTTACCACGGTTAATAGTAAATAGGGTAACTAAGGGTAAATATGATATTAATATTACCCTAACACATGTCCTAATTCTATTGGACAAGTGTAATTCGACCAAAAACAAACTTAGGAATAAAATATGACCATTTAGGCCCACTTGGATTAGATTAGGACATTTATTATTAATTTATTTAAAGAAGGGTTAAAATAGTTAAAATCAAAGTTTAATAAGTAAATCATTTCTAATATGGGGTTATACATAAGATAAATTCGATTGTAAATATTCATTAGAAATCTAAAAAGATTTCCTACATGATGGTATTTTATTTGTAATTTTTAGACATCAAATAATTTAATTTATTTATGACACAACGATGATGCAGTAATTATCTTATTAATGAAATATTGACATAATTGATGTTATAACCACCAAAATAAATGTAATTTGAGATTTTTTATGAATTCCAATAATTTTATAGGTTACTATGATATATTAATGTTGATTTAATCAACTTGTTTCGAACATTTAATTATGTTATGACTTTCACAAAAATCATATATCAAATAGTGTCAAAATTGACACAAAATAGTTTTTAAATCAAATATTATATTATTAATTGTTATTGTATTCCTAAAAATCTAAGGTTCGGCCAAATGACTTAGATAAGGATATATATATTAATAATAAACAATTTGGGGTTCGTTTGGCATGTTATAGTAAGTTTATTAACCATATAGTGAAAGAAAACAAAAAGACATGGTAAAAGTTAAATTATTTAACTTAGAGTTAAATTTAATTGATAAGGTTAAAATAATATCCTAAACTTGTCTAAATTCTATTGGTTGATAGTATTTCGACCCATCCCCACTTTAGCTTCGAAATAAGACCCTTTGGAACCATTATAAACCAATTTTGACTTTAATATAAAATAATATTTTGAGATATTCCTAAGGTGCCCCTCTCCTCCCTTATAAAAGGACACCTCCTCCCCCTCCTCACACCAATTTGAGCACTCAAGCTCGGCCAAACCCTGCCAAAATCTCTTCTCCACTTCCCTAGAAACATCCTAGAGGTTATGGTCTTCCTCAAAGACCAATTCTAGTGCCCTAAGAGGAGGTCTCAAAGAGGCACTTCAAAGAAGAGGTAATTACCGTTACCAATTCTTTCATCTTTATTTCTTCTTCCACTTCTTCTTCTTAGGTTGTTTCATTATGAAGTAATAACATCAGTATCACTCATATACTGATATGTTATTATAAGTATGAAACAACCCTATTTCACCATCTATCCATCCTACGGAAAAAGAAATCACCGCGCGTGCGTACGTACGGAATACCGTCTCCACGCCGTGGTGTAATCTATTTTCCACCACCACCTTACATGGATGGGTATAATGGTGTAAAGAATAACTATACATAGTTATTACAACATCATATTGATTCTGATATATTTTATAATCCACTCCAATTCAATTCAATATTTATAGAAATGATATCATCGCTCGTGCGTACGTACGGACTACCGTCTCCACGACGCGATGAGATTCATTCTCCATGTTAACCATTTAAGAATGATTATAATGTATATATAAGAAATAATAATGAAATATATGACATTATAAAGCTAATGGATTTATTTATATATATACATATGTATGCCATCTACTTACTTCCATTTCAAGACAATAAGGAAAGAAAAACAGCGTTCATGCGTACGTACGGACTACCGTCTCCATGAACGGTGTTTTTCATTTTATTTATCTATCTTTTATATATATATATATACTGAATATATATGATATATAAATCATATTTTATATTCTGGAAGTAAGTAAATCATGATATAAGTAATAATGATGTCAAGAACAACAAGTCAAAACACCTACGATAAATGAAATGATTTTACCCAAAAAGCTTCTTTAACATGGAATTTACAAAAGAACGGGTAATATAATGTCATAAGTGAACCATATATGATATAATAACAATGAATATGATTCTGTAATAAGTCAATTACATTATTTAAATCATTATACAGGAGGTTCGGACACATACGAAGCAAATCGGACCTAAGGTAAGGGAAATATCACAATCTCATTTTTATCCGAGATTATTTATTCGTAAGTATTTACTGGGGTGTATTTTATCATCCACATCCATGTTCCCTCAATATGTAATATTGTTTCCATCCACTTGCAATAGTTTAAATCCAATTTTACCCTTAGGTGAGTTTTAGTAAAGAATATGAAAGGAATCTTTTGTCGTTTTTCCGTACGAGGTACTTTTTGACTTTTCCGACAAAAGTATGAAGAATGTTTTTTTTTAACTTATACGGTACGAACGGATTTCTACTGTTTTATAAAGCCTTATTTTCATGAAGCTTCCTCTAAAAGATTTCATGACTATTTTCAATAAAATCTCTTTCTTTTAAAATTGCATGATGTTTTGTGAAAAGAAATTGATTTTGAAGAAGAAAGGATATTTTCCTCAAGAATTCAATTCAAGTGTTTTATCAAAATTATTTTCCATCTAAGATAATAAAGAGTTCTATTTCTATCCATATTTTTACATTGATTTGAATATGTTTTGATGGAATTATGTTTATGAATTCCTTTATCTTATATGAATTGATTTATGATGTCATGATGTTTCAAGAATCCCATTTTTGTTACATGTGTTATGCGATGATGTATGTTTTATGATTATGTGGCACACATAAGAAAGGATTCATTATAAGATGGGTGGGACCTATATCTCCCTCCAATGCAAAGGGTAAAGACTTTATATCTCATGAGATAGACATGGCTGGAACGGAAGGTTATTTCGGTTCAGTGATACAGGACTGAAACGAGGAGTGAACTCGGTTCAGAAAGGGACTTTGTCCACTAAGATAGTCTTGGCAATGAGTCATGACTAACAAGAAATGATTTTCCATGATTATGTGTGCATGCCACAAAGTTTCAAGTTTCATGTTATGATTATGGTGATCTCATTTTCACTTCTATGATTTGTTCCATGTTAAGATATTATGATCTCTTTTGCAGGTTATGATTTTCAAAAAGATATGATATGATTTTTATTTCTTTTGTATACCCTTACTGAGCATTTGAGCTCACCCTTTTATGTTTTCTTTTCCCCAGGATATAAATAAAGGTTTTAGGTAAAAAAGGGAAGATCTTTATGGGAGATATTGAATATCTTTCACCAAGATTAGAAGATTACGTTCCGAGTTTCCAAAGACACTAAACTATTACGATCCTTGTGTGTGTGTGTTTTTGTTATGTACTAAGTATTCCGCAAATGTAATGTAATGTCCATGTACGATAAGCTTCGGGTCTCTACAGTTGGTATCAGAGGAAAGGTTTAGTCAACCTTTGGAAACTAGGATGCGAAAACGTTAGTGAGATCCCTAGAGATATTTCTAAAGTATGTCTAGGGATGCCCCTAAGGATAAGTATACGTATACGATATAGTCCTAGAACTATGGTAACGATATTAGATTAAACCAAAGATGTTAGATATTTAAGTTACTCCCCCTTTATTATGATTTTTGCCTCTCGCACTATTTTTTTTTGGGATTTAGAAAATGGCTGGAAACAAGATGATTCACGATAATGGAGGATATGATGGAAAATGGAATGATATTCTTCATAATGAAATGGGATTTGGAAGTCCAAACATCATTATTATGCCAAATCAGCAATCTCACAACATGATCAATAAAGTAAAATTTGGTAAGTTTCCTGACTCGGCTAATAAGAGAAAGATGGAGTTTCATGATGATCATAGAGGAAAGAAAGTTCAATTTCCCCTATGTAATTCATGTGGGAAGAGGCATCAAGGAGAATGTTTCAAGGGAACTGGAAGATGCTTTGGGTGTGGAAAAGAAGGACACAAAGCAAGTAAGTGCAAAGGAAAAGGGTCGGTTAACACCATGGATGAGGATAATGGTATTGCTACGACATCAAAAATGGTTAAGTGTTTTAAATGTGGAATGTATGGGCATTATGCAAACAAATTCCCTAAGGGAAAGACTCATGAAGAGAATCAGTATGGTCATATGGGTAGTATTTATGTGGATGATGATGAAGAGACTACAAATGATATGTGAGATGAAATAATTTTTGAAGCTCGGTCAGTGGTTTGAGAATGTAGTGGAATGATTACATGTTTATCATGTGTAATTTTGGAATAAATAGACATCTATGGATTGTTACACTGTTGTCTTTCCTTGTGTTTTGAAAGTGTATGATTAATGTTACCAGTATCCATGAAAGATTATTCAGATATTTTTGGAATGTAGATGATATGCGCATAATGAAGGGATAAGGAGAAAATTAAATGTTTGATAGTATTCATGAGCTCATGATTGATATAAGGACTAAGTGATATCATGGTTTGAGTATATAGAATTTTGAGGATTTTGGTATGTGGAAAGTGTTAACTTTTAACTGCACTCATGTTTTCACTAAGGTATTCAAGAGAATACACGATTAAGGATTTTGAATGTTTGGAATGTGACCAACAAGACATATCTTATGATATGTGGGGATCAACGACAGTATTAAATCTTTGGTAATCGATGTCACTATATTATGAGAGTGGACTGCAGTATTATGTATAAGCCTAAAGATTAGACTGGATTATGTTGGACATAAGTTAGTATTGTTTAAGGATAGAAGATGTGATGTTATAGTAACGTAGTTTTAGAAAAAGGACAACCTGCAGGACGGGCGACAGCCCATCGCTTCGGACAAGGCTGTAGGAATCGAACCCACAACCGAAGTGCGACTGGCCTTTATCGCCTACCACTGGCCTACAGGAAGTCCCTGTTTAGTAGAAACTAGTTTTATTATATTAAGCAGCATGATATATGAAGTATAAGTCCATTTTAGGAACCATATATGATTAATCTCACTATAGAATGACTTATGTATATTTAATAACTTTTGCTAACCTTTTGTTTGAGACAGATGGAATGAACAGTCATTCTATCACATGATCTGCTAACACTTCACAAATAACAAATTCAACTTCATTTATTTAAGAGATGAAGTAGAAATTGTTCAAGGCATGAACAAAAGTGAGATTGTACCAAAATAAAGTAAGTATTTATTCTAAGCAAAATTTCAACTTTAGGGAAATGATCTTGAAAACCAAAAATGTTGTCCTACTGATCTTATTCCTGATGAATCAGATGGTACCTTATATCATCACAAATCTATGGATTTGTGATTACTGGCTTTTCCATAGCCATGTTCTCTACCACTCTCCATCAGAACATGATGGTTAGATTTCTCTTCCATATCCATATTTTCACCTATGTGGAAACCCAGTGATTAGTTTATTTGGGTAATCGTTACATTTCATACTTTAGTTTTTAAAGCCAAGTTTTGGTATTCCCTTTTACGATGTGGGAATCTATTAAAGAAACTTTCGAATAGTAAACCATTTATAACCCCGACGAATTTCGAGGGCGAAATTCATTTTAAGGGGGGTAGAATGTAACAGCCCGAGATTTTATGAAAAATATTCTTTTTATTTTACTAATGTCTTGTGTTATATGCTACACCAAAAGGATCTTGCACAACACGCATCCTTGACTTGCCTTGCATTACACGCAATCACAACCTTCCTCGATAGCGTGTGTGGTACGTAATCCTGAGTTTCACGAAACAATGATATGCTATTAAAATATTATTAAAACTAGCCGTTATGAATAGTAATTACCACTTTTAAAATTTTAGAAATTTTAACTCTCAAAATGGACTTCATTTTTGGATTCGGAGTATCGAATTTAGCCTAAGGTGAAATTTTGGTACTTTTCGGATAACTTTCATATTCTGATGAATAGTGAAAATTACTAAATTATAATTAAAAACAACTTTTTTAATCGAAATAATTAATAGTGATAAATCATTAATTTGAGTGGTTTTAAAGTATATTTAGAATATATTTTTACAATTTAATACAATGTTGGTCATTGGATGTAATTTCACATTTAAACTAGACATAAACAAGTGTCAATCTTTTGATAGATATTGTTTCTTAAAAACATGCTATTTGTTTTAACAGCGGGATTTAATTATAAAATTAATTAATGCAACTTTTATGTTATGAATTTGGTAAAATAGACTTCATTTTTGAATTCGGAATATGAAATATAGCTTGGGATGAAATTTTGGCATTGTTCTGAAAAACATCAATTTTTGATGAATAATGAAACTACTAAGTGGTAGGTTAAAAACTGAATTTTGAATAAAACTTAATTTTACCGCTTCTGTGAATGAAATTTCTAAAATCCGAGACACACGGTTAATATCAAGGACTAAAATGTGGTTCAATGAGATGAAAATTATTTTTTGGTGAATAGTAACTTTTTACTTTTTTACCACGGTTAATAGTAAATAGGGTAACTAAGGGTAAATATGATATTAATATTACCCTAACACATGTCCTAATTCTATTGGACAAGTGTAATTCGACCAAAAACAAACTTAGGAATAAAATATGACCATTTAGGCCCACTTGGATTAGATTAGGACATTTATTATTAATTTATTTAAAGAAGGGTTAAAATAGTTAAAATCAAAGTTTAATAAGTAAATCATTTCTAATATGGGGTTATACATAAGATAAATTCGATTGTAAATATTCATTAGAAAGCTAAAAAGATTTCCTACATGATGGTATTTTATTTTTAATTTTTAGACATCAAATAATTTAATTTATTTATGACACAATGATGATGCAGTAATTATCTTATTAATGAAATATTGACATAATTGATGTTATAAACACCAAACTAAATGTAATTTGAGATTTTTTATGAATTCCAATAATTTTATAGGTTACTATGATATATTAATGTTGATTTAATCAACTTGTTTTGAACATTTAATTCTGTTATGACTTTCACAAAAATCATATATCAAATAGTTTCAAAATTGACACAAAATAGTTTTTAAATCAAATATTATATTATTAATTGTTATTGTATTCCTAAAAATCTAAGGTTCGGCCAAATGACTTAGATAAGGATATATATATTAATAATAAACAATTTGGGGCTCTTTTGCCATGTTATAGTAAGTTTATTAACCATATAGTGAAAGAAAACAAAAAGACATGGTAAAAGTTAAATTATTTAACTTAGAGTTAAATTTAATTGATAAGGTTAAAATAATATCCTAAACTTGTCTAAATTCTATTGGTTGATAGGATTTAGACCCATCCCCACTTTAGCTTCGAAATAAGACCCTTTGGAACCATTATAAACCAATTTTGACTTTAATATAAAATAATATTTTGAGATATTCCTAAGGTGCCCCTCTCCTCCCTTATAAAAGGACACCTCCTCCCCCTCCTCCTCACACCAATTTGAGCACTCAAGCTCGGCCAAACCCTGCCAAAATCTCTTCTCCACTTCCCTAGAAACATCCTAGAGGTTATGGTCTTCCTCAAAGACCAATTCTAGTGCCCTAAGAGGAGGTCTCAAAGAGGCACTTCAAAGAAGAGGTAATTACCGTTACCAATTCTTTCATCTTTATTTCTTCTTACACTTATTCTTATTAGGTTGTTTCATTATGAAGTAATAACATCAGTATCACTCATATACTGATATGTTATTATAAGTATGAAACAACCCTATTTCACCATCTATCCATCCTACGGAAAAAGAAATCACCGCGCGTGCGTACGTACGGAATACCGTCTCCACGCCGTGGTGTAATCTATTTTCCACCACCACCTTACATGGATGGGTATAATGGTGTAAAGAATAACTATACATAGTTATTAAAACATCATATTGATTCTGATATATTTTATAATCCACTCCACTCCAATTCAATATTTATAGAAATGATATCATCGCTCGTGCGTACGTACGGACTACCGTCTCCACGACGCGATGAGATTCATTCTCCATGTTAACCATTTAAGAATGATTATAATGTATATATAAGAAATAATAATGAAATATATGACATTATAAAGCTACTGGATTTATGTATATATATACATATGTATGTCATCTACTTACTTCCATTTCAAGACAATAAGGAAAGAAAAACAGCGTTCATGCGTACGTACGGACTACCGTCTCCATGAACGGTGTTTTTCATTTTATTTATCTATCTTTTATATATATATATATACTGAATATATATGATATATAAATCATATTTTATATTCTGGAAGTAAGTAAATCATGATATAAGTAATAATGATGTCAAGAACAACAAGTCAAAACACCTACGATAAATGAAATGATTTTACCCAAAACGCTTCTTTAACATGGAATTTACAAAAGAACGGGTAATATAATGTCATAAGTGAACCATATATGATATAATAACAATGAATATGATTCTGTAATAAGTCAATGACATTATTTAAATCATTATACAGGAGGTTCGGACACATACGAATCAAATCGGACTTAAGGTAAGGGAAATATCACAATCTCATTTTTATCCGAGATTGTTTATTCGTAAGTATTTACTGGGGTGTATTTTATCATCCACATCCATGTTCCCTCAATATGTAATATTGTTTCCATCCACTTGCAATAGTTTAAATCCAATTTTACCCTTAGGTGAGTTTTTATTAAAGAATATGAAAGGAATCTTTTGTCGTTTTTCCGTACGAGGTACTTTTTGACTTTTCCGACAAAAGTACGAAGAATGTTTTTTTTAACTTATACGGTACGAACGGATTTCTACTGTTTTATAAAGCCTTATTTTCATGAAGCTTCCTCTAAAAGATTTCATGACTATTTTCAATAAAATCTCTTTCTTTTAAAATTGCATGATGTTTTGTGAAAAGAAATTGATTTTGAAGAAGAAAGGATATTTTCCTCAAGAATTCAATTCAAGTGTTTTATCAAAATTATTTTCCATCTAAGATAATAAAGAGTTCTGTTTCTATCCATATTTTTACATTGATTTGACTATGTTTTTATGGAATTATGTTTATGAATTCCTTTATCTTATATGAATTGATTTATGATGTCATGATGTTTCAAGAATCCCATTTTTGTTACATGTGTTATGCGATGATGTATGTTTTATGATTATGTGGCACACATAAGAAAGGATTCATTATAAGATGGGTGGGACCTATATCTCCCTCCAATGCATTGGGTAAAGACTTTATATCTCATGAGATAGACATGGCTGGAATGGAAGGTTATTTCGGTTCAGTGATACAGGACTGAAACGAGGAGTGAACTCGGTTCAGAAAGGGACTTTGTCCACTAAGATAGTCTTGGAAATGAGTCATGACTAACAAGAAATGATTTCCCATGATTATGTGTGCATGCCACAAAGTTTCAAGTTTCATGTTATGATTATGGTGATCTCATTTTCACTTCTATGATTTGTTCCATGTTAAGATATTATGATCTCTTTTGCAGGTTATGATTTTCAAAAAGATATGATATGATTTTTATTTCTTTTGTATACCCTTACTGAGCATTTGAGCTCACCCTTTTATGTTTTCTTTTCCCCAGGATATAAATAAAGGTTTTAGGTAAAAAAGGGAAGATCTTTATGGGAGATATTGAAGATCTTTCACCAAGATTAGAAGATTACGTTCCAAGTTTCCAAAGACACTAAACTATTACAATCCTTGTGTGTGTGTGTTTTTGTTATGTACTAAGTATTCCGCAAATGTAATGTAATGTCCATGTACGATAAGCTTCGGGTCTCTACAAATATCTTGTCATATAATATTCCTCTTGGAATTTAAATCATTTCCAATCTAATTACATAGACACTAAGATGAATATAATAGTTATTTTCCTTTCCTTAGCTAGCTTTTTATATTAAAATTGCGATATAAAGTGATTGTTTTCACTAACCATTCTACATTAAGAATTTTACTGAATAAACATGACATAAAACCATTTCTAATAAGATGGGTTTTAATATTACAGTATTATGATGTTGAGATAGTGGTTACAGAAGGAATTAAAAATCTGTTCATTGACCATTTAACCTGATTTCCCATTTTTTTATGAGAACATAAAGATATATCCATCCATTTAAAATTTTTTTACCAAATGATGAATTATATATAGTTTGGAGTGATTAACCATGGTTTATTGATCCTGTAAATAATTTGGCTACTAATTATGTTAACTATTGGTTTTCTAATGAAAATTTTTTATGCTTTTATTGACTCATGAACATAAATTTGTCTTGGTCCTTATTAAAATATACTTTGTATTGATGAAATCATAAGTATAGGAATTCCTAGTTTTTAATTTCAATACGTAATGATTTTTTATCACATGTTATGCTATGATATAAATTTTGGACCAAAATAAATTTCAAGAAAATTACCTGATTCAAGATTATTTTTCACCATAATTTTAAAAAGTTCTTTTTTGGGTTTTATGGAAATAAAAAAACCTCAAACTCTATAGTAATAATTTCAAAATAAATGAGATGCCTCAAAAATAATTTTTATTTTTTGATTTATTTTATGTATATAGCTTGGATTTTATGGGGCCATAACCAAATTTCCATAAATACCATTACAAATTTATTAATATTTATTATGTTTCTATGTTTGAAGAAGTTATTCCCACGAGAAATGATGTTGATAAAGTTATTTCAAAATTTGTGAAAGGGAATATATTTTCAATATTTGGATTTCCAAATTTTTAACCATTAATCCTGAGATACATATTTATAATAGAACATTTAAATCTATTTTGAATGAATATAGAATATATTATATGGTATCTACACCCTATCACCATCAAAAAAATGGATTGGATTAATTGTAAAATAGATAAATGAAAAATGATTTTTTTAAAAAGTGTTCACCCAAACAAAAAATATTATATGTTATTGCTAAATGATGAAATTTGGATTTATAAAATGACTTATAATCTCTAATTATAATGTAATCATTATTAATTTTATACATAAAATTTTATCACATGTCAATATAGTTAGAACATCAATATTTTTGGGTTGTTATAACACATTGAAAGAATATGTTTTAGGCTATAAAATAAATAAAATTTTGTATGAAGTAACTAAAAGATATCATAAACAATTAATATGAGTGTTCTATAATATAAAAGGATAAAACAAATACTTTTATTAACTGAATGATCCTAAATATAGGGTTTAAATAAATATTTAATGTACAAATGTTTGATTCGATAATGAAGTTGTTTCAATGTAAATTATTTCAAATGGTATATACCTTTCCTTGTTACTTGTGCATTTACCTTTATGTTCTTTATAAATTAGATTACTAAAAAATGGATAACCATTTATATTCAATCGGAATATATTGAATCTTTTAAAAGATAATTTTTGTGATATTCCATGAGAGGAGGTTTACCTTAAAGAATCCAAGTACAACTAAACACTAGTTTTTATCCCTCCTTACATATTATCATTATAATGTCTATTATTTTTAGAATAGTTTCTCTAATGACTTATTTTTTTAATGACTATATTGAAAAATGTTTGGGGTGTATCCTTTTTTAGGTTAGTATTTTTTTTCTAATTTTCTTTTTTCCTTCAATTTTTTTGACGGTTTCTCTTTTAGAAGAGGTGGGGTTTTTGGAACATATAATCTAGAAATTCATAATATAATAATCTTGAAAACCCACGTCCAAAAGTAAATCATTTTATCCCATGAAATATAATTTAAATAAATGTTTAAATTAACTATGTTTCATGTAAAAATTTATACGGAAATTCATGAAAATATGTATTATTTTTTAATCCCATGGAATGAATCACTATATACTTTTTTATCACCTTCCTACTATACTTATAAAAATTTCATGGCATATTCTATAAATTCATCCCATTTATTGAGTTAACTAAACCATGATTTTTTATCCAAAATTTTATTTATTTAATGTTAGAACATGTGGGAATCAAGAACATTTTTTAAAATGAATATTTAAATTCATTGATTTTAAAAAGAAACCATTTCAAAGTAATTTTTTTAATTTTTAATATTGTTATAATTAATCATTTTTAGAACCTAGTAACCATAAAATACCTTGTGAGGAAGCCAAATTTCAAGACATTGTTTCCATTATACACTACACTGGGAAGTGAAAATGCATGATCTAGTTGCTATAAGTATAGGGAAAGATGTTTATTTGTATTTTATATTTTAAGGGTGATTTGTTAAGAAAAAAATGAAGTTTACTTATATTTTATTTTAGATAGATATATATAAAAATAATGTTATTCTACAAAATTTATAACATACTAGGGAATTCCTAGAGTAGAATTCATAAATTTTGAGAAGAAACTTATTCCTATGTAGAACCATTAAATTCATAGAGAAACCCATTTTGAAAATCTGAAATCATATGTCATCATTTAAATAAGGTATAAAGTCACATATACCATTTGAGACTCAAAATATACCTTATTGAATTTGAGAATCTAATATGGATATATTTTTGAAAAAAATATTGAAAAAAATATCTATAATGTTAATTGAATGGAATCATCTATTCTTATAAAATGTTGAAGTTTGTGCATTATCCATGAGTTTTAAAAAAATTGGAGATGACTTAATAC
Organism: Viscum album; assembly: GCA_963277665.1. Classification (NCBI taxonomy): domain Eukaryota; kingdom Viridiplantae; phylum Streptophyta; class Magnoliopsida; order Santalales; family Viscaceae; genus Viscum; species Viscum album. Next base: position 33,204,772 of record OY728157.1, on the reverse strand, counting down.
TAATTTTATTAATGTAGAGACCCAGACATGAATCTAAATTAGATTATTATATGTTTTCTCCGTATTATAGCCACTCCCCCTTATTCATAAACAAGAGTTATTTAACATAAAACCTACCAACCATCAGCCACTGAATGACCCTATTAAGTCCTCATGATAAACACAAGCCCTTGGTTTCTATCAGGTTGATACTCAGTAACTTATTAAGCCTAGTGTGATTCTTGATTTTGGTTAGATGAGAAAAACTATTCTAAATTAAAACTAATTTTTTTTAATGATTTAAAATCATATAATGTAATTGTTTAGTGTGTATGTGATGGATAATAAAGGGGTAATGGATTTATTTAACTATATAATGAATTTAAGAGAATAAAAATTAAAGATGTTTGACAGTTTTAGTTACTTACTATTAAAATATGTAATCACATGGGAATCTGTATTTAAATTGATTAGATCTGAATATCAATTATTACTTTTATATTACTTCAAGTCTGAAGTGTGGGGGAATTGAAAGATCTATAATTTTCAAAACATTTACCCCAAATTTTAGTGTATAAATCCAATCCATTTTTTTATTTTAAATTTTTTTTCATAATTTATGGAATCTGAAGAATATCATATATTTTATTTGAGAAAAAATAGATTAATTAGATATATTTAAATGTTTTTATCCATTTTTTGAATATCTTAAATAATGCCTATAATTAGTTTTGAATATATTTATAATTTAGTTAGGTATTTGGTGTCCATTTTTAAAGGATAAAGATGTTTTGAATGAAATGAGTGGTATTGAAATTTTATAGGCACATGGATAGTAATTTGGATACATGAAAATCCATGAATAAATATAATGGAATTGGACAGAAGAAAATTTAGCCTCCTAGGATAATTCAGCTACACAGTTCACCACATACACATATCATTCACGTATGGCAATTCAAAATCTATCATTCATAGTAAAATTTCAACTAAATATTCACCCCTAAAGGGGAAATAAACAATATCAAAATTGGATATATAAGTTGAAATGTGTGTGTAGATCTATCAAATATTTAGGAGTCCACTTCAACCGTAAATAATGATTGAACTTTTCTTAGAGTTGAGGCATTAAGCTTCCAAATAATATCCCATTAACCTTATAAATTGTGTACATGTGGATTGTGTTATATTGAATGAGATAAATCAGGTAGAGATCCCCATAAGTGAAATAAAGAAACATGCATCGTGAATTAAAATTCATGATTTTTTGGCAGATTATAATATTAAAATATTTTGGAGATATTGAAAGCTAGATGAAAATAGGGATCTTAAGAGGTGGACAAAATCTTAAGGAAAGAAACTATAATTTAAATGGTGGGGAATCTAAATGAAAAGATAATTTTTACATGGATATTTCAAGAACACATTACAGACACTGTTCTAAATAGTTAAAAAGAGAAGAAATTCATGGGATTTACTCTAGACAAGTAATGCTAAGAATTCTAGTGGTTGTGGGAATTGGATAACCAATGGAAAAAACTATTGATTCTTTTTTATTTATGTAATTGTTTATAATTTTCTAGATAATATTTTCATTAGGTAATTATTTATTGTACTCTTTTTAATTTTTTCTCCTATAATAAGTATTATATTGTTATTCAATTCTATGAAATTAATGTGGGTGTTCTCTCAATCTAAATTTCATTGAATTTTTTTTCCGTTGATAATCGGGATTTTATCTTTCTTTGAACACTCAAATGACTTTAGGTTGTTTTATTTTTTTCAAATGAGGATTAATAACAATTGTGATCTCTTAGTAAAATGTTCTGGAAATAATATGTGTTTTCCTTATGGTATTGTGGCTTGCACTGAGTAATTAAATTTGATAATTCTAATGAAAAGAAATAAGGGGTGTCTAAATAGTTAAAACTATTCCATAGTTTCTTATTATTAAATATAATTTATCCATTTATTTTTTATTTATATTTAATACTATTTTTTCGGTTTTATTAAGTTGATTTCTATTTATTTTCTCACCTTTCAACCTAAGAAAATATTTAATTTAAATGAAATATTACAATATTATATTTAAAAAGTGATAGTTGAAAACCTTTTCTGTAAACTCATAAAGAGACTACCCTGAGTGCCTCTTAACTAAATTCCATAGGGTATAGTAATATGTTTATGTTGGATCTAGGATAAATACCATTATCATTCCTTCATGTATAAATTTATATTCCTAAAAAGAATGAAATAGTATTTGGAATGTAATTCACTAATAAATATATATGTAAATTTATTATAATTTTTAATAAACTACAATATATTTTATATAATAATTATATGATTTCAAACTACCAAAATAATATTTTTAGGGTAATTATTCCATTTGAACAATTATTGAAAAATACACTAAAATTTGAAACCCATTCTGAAACCAATATGTAATCTGATCACTATTATACATCCAAATTATATCCATTTAAATATTAATAGAAATTTTATTCGTAAAAATGGTGAATGTATAATAAATTTATTAAAAATTGATTCATTTTATGATTTGATTATTATTTTATAAAAAAAATATATTTTCTGAAAAATAAAAATTACCACTAATAGGACCTTATCCAACATTATTTAAAATAAAATAATACCTAGTTACAATATATAAATCCTTTTAAACTATATAATTACCTCAGTAATTTGTGTCTACCCATGTGAAAACTAATTCACTATCATAAAAACCACAACATCACTTCTATCAATTTCATTCTTATTATCCCATTATGGTCCTCACAAAACCCATTCTACACTAAAAACCCCAACTCATAAAAATATTTTTTTATTGTCCCATGTAACCAAATATAGAAATATATACTATATTACAAACATTATGAAAAAAAATAATGAAAAAATGATAACCTCTATCATGGAAACCAATGAATCATTCGAATAAGAAGCATTGGGACACACTCAAAAATATATTTGTGTACTTTTGAAATGAAATAAAAATAAATAGTATATTATATTTCATTAAACATTAAATGTGTATATATCCAAGATTTGAAAACCAAATAATTTAATTATCTTGTTTACCTTATTATTCTATAGAATTATGTTTCAAATAATGGACCCAAAATAGGATATGGATTTTTCAAATTATTCAATAAAAAATATGAATATTAATAAATCCCATAGAATATTAATAACAATATAATATTTATATACATAATTAACAAGTATTGGTATTATTGTAAATTATTATAATATGTAATTATCTTGAATAATAACCCCAAAAAATAATAGTTAATTATATGCAATAATTTCCATCATCAATATTTATTAAATAATAATAATTACACTTTCCCTAAAATATTTAAAAATAATTATTTAATTTTTGATTAACATTTTAATTATAAAAAAAAAATAAAAAATAATAATTTTGAATAATATAAATCATAAATTAATATTGTTAACAATAATAAATATTCATGAATAATAAAATTTATATATTTTATATATTTTATTTTTACCACAAACACCACCACTAATTTAACATTTATTTCCAATAAAAGTCAAAATAATAGTTTTTTATTAGAGTAATAAAAATATTAGTGGTAATAACAAATAATAGTCAGTAATAATAAGTAAAACAAATGTCATTCCTTACAAAAAAATCAAATATTATTGATCAAAGATAAAAAATCAATGCTTTCCACATCAAAAAAATCACTAAGGGTCAATCATACCCTAGAAAAATTCATTGACCACAACTTTTGACTTGATCTATTATGAAAATTAGTGTTTTTAATCATTTTGGATCAAATAACCAAAATAATAATATAGAGGCTAAAATTACTGCAGTTGTCGATTTATTAGAGGGAGAAGTGTGCAATTGAGGTAAAATCAAGAGACCATTTTCCAATAAAACCTAAATTGTATGGAAATAGTTAATTTTAAGGATTTTTAAAATAAACATATAGTCATATAAAAAACCTATAGGCATGATCTAATACACCCATTTTAATATAATGTCATTAAGGAAGTCTATTGTAATGAGAATCAGGTGTTTGTGGCTATATCGGTTACCCCTTATGGGTATATATACTTCCACTTATTAATTGTGGCCATATAAAACCTATATCCCATGAATTTTATACAATGACTATAGTTGTATGGATAGTGTGGGAATTTATTATAGTGTAAGTTAAAAAATATATATTCATAAAGTACTAAATTAATTTAGAATATGGAACTCCATGAATAGGTCATTTCTCGTGTTGATTTCCATGAATATTAGGGAGATTAGTGAAACATTAAAAGGCTTGGAGATGATTTATATTATTTCTTATACTTATTAAATAAGATCTATCATGTATCACATGTTATTTTCCTGACTCAATACTAATTATGATTTGACAATTACTTGAAAATACTACCATAATCATGGTGAATGTTATTGGATTGTTATCAATAACACATTATGTACATGAGAAGAAGGATATTTTCCTTGTAATTATAGATAAGGATGATCTCGTTATATGGTTTCATACTAATTCATTTTTAGAATATTAAAAAATAATACATCATCTCAATTAAGTTTCATTTTTTTGTAGAGTTATTAATTTGAGGTGTTATAAACAATACATTATGTAAGAATCAACAACATATGCAGATTACATAATTGTATTTGATGATATGAAGGAATATATTTAGGCCATTAATTTACTATCTATACATGGGGTGGTTACTAACATTATAGTATAAACTAATGTTTACTTTGAAAATGAGGGAGATATTTCTTCGGACAAGGTACCTAGATCTAACCAAAATACCAAACACATCCTTGGTAAATACCATCTCATTTGAGCGATATTTGATTGGGGAAATGAAAAGATTTATTTGGTGGATATATAGTATAATGTATTAGATATATTGAAAAAACCATTATCTCACCAAAATAATGAGGGATATCTGCAATATCTTTTTATAAGATACAAGAGATATTAGATGTAATTTTTTTTGAAATTTATCATGTTTTATAATAAATGTAATTTCTAATTTTCATTCATTCATGTTTGTTTTTTATATTACATGAGCAGTGGAATAGTAAAATATCTAAAAACTATGAGTTGGTTCATCCTTAATCGATGATCATAATCCTGATTTATGGTTGAGGTGATAAGTTAAGATTATAATTATTAGAATCTCATATGTGATATAAAGTATACTTAGAGATAACATGTCAATATTTATTATCTAGACTAATACACAAAATTCTATAAAATAAAATTTCATATATTAATTGATATACTTTTGGGTATATCATTAGATATAATTATCATTATATATGGTTGACATGATACTAATTATTTAAACCTTAATAACTTGATACCTTACTTATGATATCCTTTATCTTGATCTAATTATTTCTAATTGGGTATATTATTGACCATGTTGTTATTTGAGGTCAACCAATATAAAATTTATCCTCTTGAAAGATAAGTATGACATCTAGTTATGTGATTTAATTTTACTGAGGTAATATATATCTATGCATAGTTGACTGGAATGAGATGTGATTAAATAACTAGATGAATGGAATCTAATGTGTTTATTAAAAATACATAGTCTATTTTAGAGAATCATAAATGAATTAGATGAATTATACTATATTTTCATGATAAATGTCTCATGGTTACTAAATATCTTGGAAAAAGTGAATGCATAAGTGAACATACAATGTATATGATACAACTTATTTTGGACATTTTCATATGAAGATATGAGTATGTTTGTTCGAGATAATGCCAGACCTATTTATAGATTGAGTAGTACTAATTTTTTTTGACTTTTTGCTTAAAAATAAGGATTGGGTAACTCATAATTACATTCAATGCTATAAAGTCCCACTGGTCAACACATAATTTATTTCAAGGACGATATGTTTTTGTACACTTTTTTTTCAAAATTTCTGAGATATTATAATTACAATATAATTTGTTTTGATAGATTCAAAAAAATAGTGAAGATTTAAATAAAGTATATGTGGATTTATTATTATTGGGAGATTATTATATTTTTGAACCATAGAATTGATCATGGAATGGTTACTCTCATTTTGCTATGGTCAATGATTTTAATTCATATTCAACACAACATAACATTCATATATAGATTGATATTTAATGACATTAAAATTATCTTCCCATACTGGTAATCATATATATATATATATATATATATATATATATATATATTTTATACAATTACAAATGATGATATGATGTGTAAATATAACATTGATAGTTAAAGGAGTCTAGTAATCGAATTCATAAAGTTGAGTAATATTGTAATGAGTTATTATATTTACTAACTATTTAATTTTATTTGAAATGTTAGGATCACAAGAGTCTTGATCATTTAATGGTATCGTTTTATTTTAATGGAATTCATGGACCACATTTATTATGTTGGAGTTAATTAACATTGTTATATCTCTATTAGGACTTATTTGGTATCCATTTTCTATATATACGGATATGTTATCATACAATTTAGAGAATTTATGTCATATTAAAGTATTCAATTATTTAAATGGATAGTGGATACCATGAGTTCAAGACATATAGATGTTATAATATACGTCTCTTTAATAATTTATATATTTTTGATAGATTTTGATGCACAAAACACAAAACATAAGATAAAAATTAATTATTTTATTAAAAAATAAATATATAATAGAAAATTAAATGAAACATAATTAAGACAATAAATTAAGTAATTATAATATGTTCTATCATAATTATTCTTGTTTAAAAATAAATATATTTTTTTATAAACATTTTGTAATATATATATTTTATTAATAAGTTAATTTCTTTTCTTTATTGAATTAAAATTATAAAAATTATTTTTTATACATTTATAAAAATTTACAATCCTTCATATATTGATTTTCAAGTGGTTATAAATGAATATAAATTCATTTGAACGTAAAAACGAGATATTTTCTAAACATGGAATTTTTTATGTATACAATGTGTTTTTATCCTATCAAATTAATTTAATAAGTTTTTTTGGTGTTTTTTAGTTCAATTTTTCATAATATATTCAATCATATAAATTAACATTTATTTGGTGGGTTTAATAATAAATAAATTAGAATGAAATCATTTTTATAGTTAGAAATATCTTTTTTATAAAGATTGATTTTTGTTTTCAAGAAAAAATGGGTATTAAAATAAATTTATAACACAAATACATATTTAATCATATAAAATGAGTTCCTTATTTTTAATAATACTAATAAATTTTAATTAATATTTTCAACTTAGTTTTTTTATATTGAATAATTACTATGGTAAAAATATTATCACCGAGGTAATGTGTAAAAGGGTTACAAGGGGATTAAAATAAAACTTAAGTATTTAAATATCACTAAAAATATATAAATATGATTTTATGAGTGATTTTAGAACATAAAATATCATATATTCGGTAAATTTGTTATGTTTGGTTTCAATTTCCCATGAAAATAACATTATATTATTTTTATAGTTAAGGGTGTCACAATCCTCACTTATAAAAGGGAACCCCCTATCCCCACTTCTCCCGAAAATTTGAGCTACGTCGCTCAACCAATATAAACCCAAATACCGTCCCCTCTATCCTTACCATGACTTATAGGTTTTGGTGTTCCCAACATGCCCATCTAATAATCCTTAAGGATATTTTCAAATAATATTATCCAAGAAAGATGTATATGTTGTACCAACATTTTTCATGTTTCATTCTTACAAACCTCCTCCAAATATTCCATAAAAATATTAAAAAATAAAAAATTCCTATTTACTTTACAGAATTTTTATATTCTAATGGTAAAAGTATTTTCTATCTCATTAACATCTAATGAAAAATGTAAAATCTTTTCATGGGTAGGTGCCGATTACCCCATCCATGAAGAGATTTTTTTTATTTTTAATTACCATATCTCATAGATGATAATATTGATGTATTTAATTAATATATATAATATATATGATATATTAATTATTCTATGGAGATTTTTTTTAAATACTTTTTTTCCATTCATTAAAAATTGTAAATATCAATCGTGAAAACGTACAAGCTACGACCACCATGAGGTGCTGCAATTCATTTATTTCTCCACCTTACATGGGTATTTTTAAAAGTGTATATAATAAATTGAAATTATTTTTATTAAATTATTTTTTTTAACTATAAATTAATTTCAAGGATCAAAATTTGTGAACCGAAACATACATGCAAAATAGAATGGTTGACACCGAGATACCGATTTTAATGAAGAATTGTTAATAAAAGGGTAATAAGAAATTATAAGAGAATTAATTTTATTAATATAATAAAGAATATATTTATATTATTAATTTATTATAAGATTAAATATTTTAAATAGTAGTTTAGGGTGGGTGAAAAGCATCTCAGTACTTGAGGAAATATTTTTTGTTAGAATTTCACATTTATTGAAATTGTTTATATTTCAATTAACAATTTGGATATCATATGTAATTTCATTATTAAAACCAACATAGTTTATTATCATATGGTTTTTCTAAAATAATAAATGTTTTATTTTTCTTTTCACTCTATTCGGTGAAATTTTTTTTCAAAAGGACATTTTTATGAAAAAATAAACATTATTTACCCTCTTTGGTCGGGATTATTTTTCATCCACGTTCATGTTCATTATAAAAAATTAAGAATAACATTTTCCATTTTCCATTGATTTTTAATGTAATTTTTAAAGTTATTTCAATTTTTCTAAAAAGGATTAAAATTGAATCATTACAATGATTTCCATACATTTCATATTTGTTTTTTTACGAAACTTGGAAAATAATTTTTTTTAAAGTTAACCGAATGAATGGATTTTAACATTATTAGGTCTTTTTTTCATTAATAATATTAATTTACATGTTTACAGGGTTTTCAAAAAGATAATTCTATAAAATTATTTCTACCAATTTCTTTTAATGTTATCAAAAAATTTTGTTTTTATTTATTTTTAGAAGATTTTTTTTTTGATTTTACAGTATATTTCTTCTATATAAACATACTATATGGATTTTTATGTCTCACTGAGAATATAATCTTATGATTCCATCCATATTTCATTTTATGGATGGATTATGATGATTTTTTAATAATTATTTCATGAAACTTGTTTCTTTCTGATTGGTTAATTAAGCTATGAAAAATGATTGAATGTTTTTATTATATTGTGGAAGAAATATGTATGGATTAATATTTGGTGGGTGGGAAAATAATTTTTTAACCCTTCAATCCATTATGAAAATCTTTAATATCATGAGATAATATGAAAGGGAATGGGGAGTGTACCCAATACTCTATGGTACATTATCAACTATGTTTGTGGGACTAGGGAGTGAACTCAATACACTAAGGAACTCAGTCCACTATGATAGTCTTAGTAGTGATATTTCACAAAATAAATGATTTCTCATACTTATTTATATGCCAGAAACTTACTCCTTTTTCTTATGATATTATCTCACAGTGCATGATTGATTATTAATGATTACGAACTCTTATGAATCATGTATATTTTTTATAAAAATCTCCATTCTAGGAAACATTTTTTGGGTTCAATGACTTGATGGGAATGTTTTTGTAAGTTATAATTATGTTATTATACACTTATTATTATATTATGATCGCTTTATATTGATGATTTTTATCTCCCATGTATACCCTTAATAATTATCTAAGTTATGCCTTTATTGTTTTTCCATTTCCCCATGTTATAAATAATTATTTTAATTAAAATATGTCTAAGAAGGATACTATATGATAATAACATTGTGGTAGACATTGAGGATATTTCAAGAAATTTGGTTATTGTGTATATTACCTCCAGAGTCACAAAACCTATTCATTTATCAAGTGTGTATTATCTTGATATGTATTTAATATTCATCTTAAATGATGTCGTATTATGTACATGACACTCAAGTCATTGTATTATGTATCAAATCATGGTTTATTTATTTTTGGGGATTACAATTAGAAATCATTATTGAGAACCCTATGTATAATTATAATTGTAGTATAACATTCTAAAATCCTTGTGAAGAATATTTTTTGTAGTTTTCATAAAATAACACACCTCTCTAGATACAACCAGGGGATTCATGATATATCATAGATTCACCTAGAGGTAATAACCCTAAAATGGATTGTTGATAATTAACTTTGTTTTCAACAACTACACAACAATGAAGTCAAACTACATACCTGATTTTACCTATCACATCAAATCCCTGTTTTTTCTTAATTTACTTTATTTTATTTTATTTTAAATTATTTTTCAATAATTATTAATATTTTTATCAAATTTTGAACCAAAGTGGTTTAATTTTTTGTAAATTTTAGAATGATAGCATAGGCACACAATCAGTGCATGGTTAGTATAAACATTGTGGTTCCCATGTTAATGAATCTTAAATTTAATAGAACCATTTTTCATGAATGGATCATGGTTTCCAAAAATATTCATCAAAATTGTGTGGGTGTTATGGTGTTCCTAATGAAGGGTGAAAGGTTGGTACGTACTTTGGTAAACTGTGTGGAAATCACGTGATGTGTTTAGTTTTAAAAATAGAAATCACCCAAGTATGATTCCACTCATTTTACCTCTATGTGATCCCTACCCCTCTTCTCCTATACTCACAATGACCGCTCCCAAGGTATCTCTTTCACACATAATGGAATATTATCAAATCCCTATCGTCACATTTTTATGGGGTTTTTTTCAGGATCCATATTTTATTTTTCACAGTTTATAATATTCTCTATCCTCTCTTCATTATTCCCATTTTCTTCCAATCTTCCCTCACTGTATCTGCATTATATCTGGACACTAACTATTTTGGTTTGTTTTATTTTATTATTTTTTAATCTCAAGGGAAATTGAGACTCATATTGAGGACATTTATAATAGTATCTATCAAAATAAATTTGTTATACTTGATTCATGGTTGGTTTACCTAAGGTTAGGGAATTAACTTCTACAACCATTAACAAAATACCATTTTAATTCATGTTTAGGTTTTTAAAAATAATAATCAATATATCTTTGAATATATGTTAAAGGGAAACCAATATTTACCATGTTTCCATTGAATACAATGAATTTCTTTTTTCAAAATGTCTGATTTATAATTATTTGAAAATTGTTCTTCGCACTAAGTTTTTAGTGAATTTATCAAATTTCCTATAATCTATTTTTTTGGTCTTTTATATTGTTTTGGGTCTTAAAAGTAAATTTTCAATTAGAATTTAAATTTGACTTGGTATTTTAAGTGATATTTAACACACCAAGTAATTATAAAGTGTTTCGAAAATATATTTTAAAAAAAATATGAGTTTTTTATTCCGTTTATGTTATCAAAATATAAATTAGAATATATATATATATATGGGTGTTTATATTTCATTTAAAATAATAGACTGTGAATTTTTCTAATAACAGATGCGTAAATATGTGTGTAAGTGAAAATGGGGATACTGATAAAGAGAAATTGTGGGGGTTTAAATGTGATAATAAAAAATTACTTTCAAATAGGTTTTAAGGGATTATAAATATATATTATAAGGATTAATTAGAAACATTAAAATGAGTGTTCAAGCCTTTTAATTATTTTGAATATAAAATACTTAATTATTGTTTGGATTTCATTTTTTAAAGGGATTTGATATGTGATTTGAATCTTCCATTAGTTGTTTATTGGTATTATATAGTTGTGGTACCTACATAATTTCTTATTGATGTTGTGATAATAGTTTAATGTTTTCAATTATTATTCAAACCTCATGGTAAGACCATGTTCTTGGGTTAAAGATCCTAAATTGGGATGGGTTCCCTTTCCCCAAGCTCTGCTAGTGAATTATATTATGCTTCCATGGACATTGATGTGTCACTAGTTTCATTCCACAAATTGAGGTTAATTTGTGAAATTAGATCTAGGTTTCCCATAGGCATAATAACATTAGGTAATTTTTCATATGTTTAATATTTGATAATTGATGTTAGGTTTTCATTTTTCTTCTTCTTTACTTTCAACTAACCATGATCTATATTCTTTTCATAATTTCATGAAAGTTAGTAATCTTTATCAAAATTGTATTATAAAGTATATTGTAAATCCTATAGCAAAATTTGTTAAAACATATTTTTTAAAATGGGGTTTATAATAAAAGTGTCTTCTTCCTTTTAAAATATTTTCAAATAGATTATTTTATTTTAAATAAAATATAAAGGAAAATTTATAAAAATATTTTATGATTCTTGTAATTATTCTTAAAACCCCGATTTTTTAAATACTATATTTAGAAATAGCATGATATAAATCCTTCATTACAGTACAATAAATGGGATGTGGTTTCCTTATCATGCCTATTGGGCTTATTTCCCCTGACTATATTTTCATTTAATTATATTTTTTGGTTGAGATATTTATTTCTCTTGGATAAATCTGGGGTTGCAGTTGGATGTTGACTCATGGGGTCACATTGATGTATATTAGTTGTTTTTTTATTTTATATTTCTTTATTGAATTTTACAAATGTGAACTTTTCATTATTTTAGTTTTGGATATTTTGAGACACATTATCTCTATGGAGGTCACAATGGGAATCAAAGCTAGTAGTAGGTGAGGGAATAGTATGGTGAGTTGAGTGAATTTATTTTTTCATTTTCATATTAATTTTTTATAGATTTTATATTATTGTTACTTATTTCTTACTAAAAAATATACCTATAATTAATAGAGTTTTAATTATAATTTTTTTCTATTTATTAAATCTGATTATTTTTTGAAACCATTCCCATTGGATACATTTTGATTCACTGGCACTAGTTTCCAACTGGAGGTGATTGGGAACACACCTCAAGATTGTCATAAGCTAGCTTGGGCACCCGATGGAGGGATATATTAGGTTAGTTAATGACATAAATCTCTTGGGGGATATGTATTGGTTAATTCAAAATAACCTTATGAACCATTATGAAATACTTATATAGGGCCATTTAAAATATTGATTGGAATATAGAATGTAATGGGTTGATATCAATGTTTCATAAATTAGGACATCTATAGAATTATTTAATTTATTATATGATTTCTCAAATTGAATTTTGATTCTTGATACTAACACTATTATTTTTGTTTTTAAACAAATTATGTAACATTGAGGAACTAAGCAAACAATGGGTATAAAGGAAAAATGAATTGTCCTAATAAGAAACAAAAATATATGGGAGATGTTGTTCAAAACCTCATGATAATGCTCTCCCATCTTTCCCTTTATAACAATAAAAATGAGAACCATGTTGAAATTATAAACACACTATGTGAGGAAAAATATTTTTTATCAGTTTTTATGTGAAAATGTCCACATTCCTTCAATGGATCCTCTCTAACACCATGAAATTTCAATTTATGAACATCATATTCAATTTTGTATGTTACATGAAACACTAAGTGGATAAAGGATTATAACATCTCAATAAATTAATATATATTTAATAATTAAAAAATCAATCTATTAAATAACATGAAATTATCAGAATACAATGTTATATTTTATTACAGTAAACAATGACTTTCTTCAATGGTTTGCGTTACAAGAATGATCGAGTTTGACTAACTACTATTTATATTATTACTTAAATTAAAATTAAAATTAACTCATAGTCATTAAAATGGTGGTCATAATTAAGATGTAATTTCTTATTAAAATATATGGTTCAATTCATTGGTTACCAATTAAGTATAAATTGATGTAAAAACCAATTCAATATAAAATAAACGTTTTTATAAAAATAGTTTTTATATGCCAAAGATGTTTTATATAAATAAATTAAACTAATTACTATTATTAGATGATATTCATGAAATTTATATATATATATATATATATATATATAATATTTTATAAATTGTATTTAAATTATTCTAATATATTTTATACACATATGATAATTTCAAATCTATTTTTACGCAAAAAAATTGGTATTTTTCAAATGGCATTTTTGATGAATTTTAATGGATGGCTTTTTTTCAAAGTAAATTTTGAAATATTATTTGAAAAAATAAAATAAATGAAAAATGAAAGTATAAATTATATTTGGGTGAAATATTGGTATTTTTTTAAAGGTGTCATTTTTGATGAATAGTGAAAAATAATGAATTTAAATTGGAAACTAATTTTCAATATAAATAATTTATAATGATATATTATTTTCTAAATTGGTATTACGGTAAAAAATGACCAATTATATATCTATTAATACAATTTATGTCTTTAGAATCATTTCTATATTGAACTTAGATATAAAATCATATTAATCTTTTCAATAAGTTCACTTTAAAAGCCCTCTTTCTCGTTCTGTCTTCAAGATTAATTTTAAATTAATTTTTTCCTATTCTGTTAATTGAATTTTGAAAAAAGATTTCATATTTTTAATCATAATAATTTAAATTTTATAATAATTTAAAATTAATTTTTTATCAATGTGATTAAAAAAAATTTCAAATTAATTACAGTGATTAATGTAAAAATGATTTAATTAGTGGTTAAACATCCAATGTAATCGGTATGAATGATACAACACTTTTCTAAACCCCATTTTTCAAATATTTCTCCCATTTATACCTTATTCAATATTTTTATAAGTTAGTGTGATACTATTCCACTAATGTGACCTATTTGAAAAGTTATGTAAGGAAATGAAAAAAAGGAATCCGTTTTACCTTTAATATTTATAAAGCTTTGGGGTCAAGAAAAAACCCACATGGGTTCAATTATAATTTTAATATTTAATTCCATGTGATTTTTTGTGATTATAATTATAATCTTTAATTTTTAGAGATGAATCAGTTATTTGATATGCTTAATAAATTCCAATACAATAATTATTTAGTTAATAAATAATTAAATAACTAATACTAAAAATATTAAAACTGAGGTCAATTGAATGAATTATTTCATTAAATTAATTTTTTATATGTTTATATAATTTGACATTGGTGATTATGTAATATATTCAAATTAAATCATTGAATTGATATTTTTAAAGTCAACTAAATAAATAATTTCTAAACTGACATTAATGTTATTTTATAACCAATGATATTTTATTAAATAATAAAAAAATAATAAAAATTATTTCTTATGAAAATTTATTTTAAAATTTTAATAAATATATTTATTACATTTCATTCATGTTCCAATTTATCTTTTATAATGGACATATTGACCACTAAATAGTAAACACATTGTTAGCATGGTTAGGGTTAATGTAGTGTTTTTGCACGTTACTTGTAGTTTTGTTAATATTTATTTTAAAAACACATGAGACTATTGTTCAATAAATTAGATATCTTATTTAGAATCATATTTTATAAATAATCTAATAATTTTTACGTTAATTTAGTCTTAATGAATAAATTACCTAGGATAGAAAATTAGTAACCTTAATAAGAGTCAATCTTGAAGAAATATCAATATTTTGAAGTTGAGAAAAAACATTATAAAAATCACTTATTTTTGTGTTTTGGAAGTGTTTCTTAAAACAAATAACCCTAATCTCTACTATTATTTAATTCTTTATCCACATGAGGTAAGGGAGATCTCCAAATAGTGAATACTTTTGAGCATTAACAAGAATCTAACTCCTCCTCAACTATAAAAGTGAACTCACTCTCCTCTCTTCTTCAAACCTCTCAAGACATTTCGGTCACCTAGTACATACCCAAATAGCTCTTTGAAATCCCTCCCCTAATACTAGATTCAATATTTTGGTAATAAATAAAACCATTGAAGTTTTTAGTTACTACCTAAAGAGTATACCTGAAAAAGATGTAATGTTCAATTAAAGAATTTTTATTTTATTTCCTTCTTCACATCCAAAATTCTTATCATAACATGATTATATAATAAAATAATTATATTAAATATAATTATATGTTTTTATGACCATTTTAGGACCTAAAAATTTATACAAATCAATAAAATGTGTTACGAAATCATCATTCGTGTGTAAGGCGGACAACCGATTCCCTAGGTGAAGTCATTCATTTTTCTATTACCAACTATTAGGGTTAGGAATAATGATTTTACTACTATATATATTTTATATTTATGATATTTCTAATTTATTTATAATTGTTGAGTTATTATATCAAACATACCTACATGATTTCCATTTTGTGGGAAAAAAGATAACATCATTTGTGTGTATGGAGGACTACTGCCTCACGAAGCGATGCGATTCATTAATGATTTACATGTAATGTATAAAGGATGAGTTTAAAAAAATTAGTGATATATGATTTAAAAATTATACTATAATGATAATATATTTATATATATATATATATCATTTACTATTTTTTCTTTCAATATGACAAGAAATTAGAAACCATGTTCATTCATACGTACGGCGTACCGTCTCCATAAACAATGTATTTTATTTCATATAAAAAAATTATTGATTACTATAAATAAAAAAATATTATCTTTATTTAATTTTTTAAATTATTGATATGATTAATTCATGACCCGAGTAGGGGATAAAAAATAACTAGAGAAAACATACTAGAAAAGAGTGAAACAAACACCTAAAACAATGACAATGATAAATGAATAACAAGAAATGGGTAATAATACTTTATATAAGTATCATGTATAGAATAATATATTTTAATATTCTTATTGTGTGGGTTAAGAAAAATTTTGTAACCACTATACATGATGTTAATGAATTCTTAAATAAAAGGAAGTGTAAGGTAAGAGATTTTATACCAATTTACATTTCATTGAGACTTATTTATTATTATGATCAAATTAAATTTTATGTGGTGTATATAATTACCCTTTGACATGTAATATTGTTAATACATTTTATTTCAAGGTATTTTATGTTTTTTTATTAATTATTTCATCTTATTGTATTTTACTTGAAAGATTTCAAATAATAAAAGCTTTTCTGCAATCTCGCATTTTTTTCGATTGTTAACTTTATCTCAAAAGAATCACTTTATTATAGTTAGTTTTCATTAGAAATTAAATTTATCTAATATATGCATATTCTTGTGTAATGGATATGATAATTTTCAAAAATCATATAACATTTTTATATACGATGTTTACATTGAACGTTATTTGATTATCATGGGAAATATTTACAAATCTATATCCTTTACTCAATATTGATATTTGATAAGGCACTTAACTCATAAATTAAATTGATTATTTTGTAAAAGTGTAATTCTTCAAACATGAATCGTATAGGTTGGGGATTGGTTAAGGAATCTCCCTTGATGCATTGGTAATCTCATGAGATGATTCAGTTTTCCAAGTCAAGTAGGTTTCTACCGATAGATGTAATTTTTATTAAGGATACTATATTGAGGATAGAACTATATAGTTCACAAATATAACAATATTCATTTGATATTTTTTATTATTCCATGATATTATTATATTCTTTATAATTTCCATGGTCATGTTTCAAGTTCATTTCATTATTTATAGGGAATTATTTGATCGTCTTTTATTCATTCTATATTCAGCTCATGTTATTGATTAATAGAGATGTGTTTCCTTAGTTTTCCATTACATATTGATTATTAATTATTAATTCATGATATATTCTAATATAATTTACCCTTTCTAAGAATTTATTATCACCCTATTTATTTTACTTTACCTAGGATATTAAGATGAATTCTTGGAATGAGTTTCCAGGATGCTGAGATTTTACTTTTGTTATGATTTTTTCAATGTAAAATGGGTATCATGAAAATAATAGTATTTTCCAAAACTACTCAATTATTTCTTACTTCATGATATGGATCCTATTTCAATTATAATTTAATAAATTATGGCCCCAACTCTGGGATACTTGGTCTAGTTCATTACAAATGGTGTTAAAGAAAGTTTAGTAGAACCCATGGAAACTAGATTTAGGTCAACATAGTGTAGAGAAAAACCCCTATAATTTGAGGATATGTATTCAATAACATCCCAAAAAAATAAATTTTATTATTATTATATAAGATACTGATAAAAGTTTTAATTTATGATAAGTATTTCACAAGTTATGGGATTAAGAATTATGTTATATAATGTTATGATCTAATACATTGTATTCCATTATATTGAAATCGAACCTAGAATGAAAAAGGTATCAATAATGATGGATAATTTAGAGGTTCCCCTACTATTGAAGATGATATAGATCATATTTTAACTAAACAATTTATGGATATATTATGGAAAAATCATGTTATGGAAAATAAAATATCCTAGACGAAGCAACTTGTTATATAGTGATATTCTCCAATGAAATATCACTTTTAGTGGAAAGGGCCCTTATCATTCTGTGGGACTATGAATCCAGTGGAATCTAATCAGTGGATTAAGTCAATCGATAAGATAATTATAGAATTGGGATGTTGTAAGAAATAAAAGGTTAAATTTTTAGTGTGTTTTCTCAATGGTCATGAGGATCAATGGTGGTCATTTATCCAAAATACTTTGGATGAAGGGGAAATAGAAATCATGGAAAGTAAATACTTTTAAGAGACATTCTCTAAAAAATGTTTCCCTCTTAAGTAAAAAAATTAGATGAAGATAAAGTTCCTTAGTTTAAATAAAATTGAGGAAGAATGATTTTTGGTGTATAAATTTACATTTACAGGGTTATAAAGTAATGTTATGAATTTCATACGTAACACAAAATTCAAGATTGAGCATTTCTTTTAAGGGTTTAAGACATGTCTCTAAAGGGAACTGGTCACTCAAAAATTTTCATTATATGAAGAAATTTTTTTATGTTCTATCAAGAAAAATAATCATTTATCTATGTCCTATAGATTCAAAGGAAATAAAAAGAAGAATAAGATCGAACAAATCATGGATTAAGGGAAAAAAATAAAGAAGGACTTTCCAACATGTGATAACTATGGAAGTAATCACCCTGGGAAATGAATTAAAGGGCTGTGAGTTTCTTATAAGGGTGGGGAAAAGGGTATCCATGAATATTAATACAAAGGGGATGAAGAAAATTCTATTATTCAGTGTTTAAAATTTAGTTAAATTGTAAACTACACAAATAAATTCCAAAATCATCAAGGAAATATACCTTAGAATAAGTTAAGGGATCAGGGCCAATAATATGATATTGATATAACTAAAGTGGAATGATTAACATTCTTGTGTATTTGGATCCATAAAATATGCTATAAAATTATATTATGGAAAATAATATCATCTTAAGAATTATGAAATGTATAATGATTTTACTATAGTATATTTTTATTAAGTATTATAAATCATATGTTGAATGGTACCAAGAATGTATATTCAGTATCAAGTTAAACATTTTGGAAAACACATGGTTGAGGGAAATATATTCCTTAATATATTCCTGATTTTGATATTATGATGTTTAGATAAATAGATGATTTATATGGATTATGTAAATTGGATACTACTAACAACCTTAGAAATTATTCTGATGTTTTTTATCATAATTTTTGTTAGAGTAATAAATTTAACCATATTTGAAATGGTCTAAGTTAAACATTGGATGCAGATTTAGAGATTATTGTATAAATTCTCTATATTATGCTACCTATGATAAGATATGAAATATGAATAGTTCACATCACAACCAAAGGATAATATTTTTCATATTAAAAATAAACATTTCATATAAGTATACTTCCTTATATTCTTAGAGAGAAAAATAATTCTTCAACTACAAGAATGGGTTCTTGAAAAAAAATATTTATTCCCATCATAATCATTTTTATGATAACAATGATCTTTTTCAAACCTATTGTTTTGGAATTTTATTGTTATATTTCTCTTGAACATGTTATATATCACTCTCCCTCGGTATTTCAGTGTTATTTTTCTCTTCTATGTAATGTTTTTCATTTCTCACATATGATCTTTTATTTAAAAACATAGTTATGTGATTATTATAAATAACTTGTGTACATCCCATTCTATATTATTAATAGGATTTTATCCAACCATTCTCATGATGTGGGATTTAAATAATTTTATTTTTAAATATCAAACCACTGATAACCATGATCAGGTTAAAATTTCAAGGATTTAGTTTATTTAATGCGCGTATAATAAAACACACTAAAGTTTTAAAATATGAACATCATATTAAATTGTGTATCTGACATGCAAACCAAAGCATATAAATGAATAAAATGCCCTGATACATTCATATATATTTACTATTTTAAATAATTTAACTCTATTTTATAGATTTCTAAACACAAAATACTATTGTATCTTATATTATAAGCAATAATGCCTTTCTTTATTAACTTATGTCACATGCAAGACTGAGTTTTACCAAATAATATTAACATTTTTTTTAAAATTAAAACAATTTGTAAGTTATTAAATTGGTGGTTATAAATATGATTAACTAAATTATGACACTATATGGTGGAATTAACTAGATAAAAATTAATTATAAATGAATAAAAAACCCAATTGAATAAAAAAGAAATGTTTTTATATAAAAAAAATTTAATATGCTAAAGGTATTTTAAATTAATTAATTAAATTAATTAATATTGTTAGATGATATTATTGAAATTTATATATTATATGTTAAATAAATTGTTTTTAAATTCATCCTATATATTTTATCAGAATGTGATAAGAACAAATCCAGTTTTATAAATTAAAAAACTTTACTTTTATATTGGCAGTTTTGCTGCATTATAATGGCACGAGTGTTTTAAAGATAAATTTTGAATCATTCATGAATTTTATTTGGAAAAATAAACTTCATTTTTAAAATTTAAATTTCTAATCTATTTTAAGGTTAATTGAAGGAATTTTTATGAGAAGATCCAGTTTCCCCAGAATAGTGAGAAATACTAAATTTTATTAGAAAAATCATTTTTTATCTAACTAATTTATAATGTAAAATTATATAATAAATTATTATTAAAAAATAATTAGATCAATTATTATTATTTTTATAAAATTGAGTTCATTGGAATAATTTTTATATTAAACTTAGATATAAAATTATAGAAAACTCATGAACATTCTCACATTAAAAATCTGAGTTCGCATTCTATCTGTTGGATTATTTATTAATTAATTTATGCTAATTATGTTAATTAAATTTTAAAAAATTTATTCCATATTTTTAATAATAATAATTTCTAATTTCTAATAAGTTAAAATTAATATTTTATCAATGTGATTAGTGAAAGGAGTTAAAATTATTTATAGTGATTAAGGTAAAAATGAATTTATATAGTTGTTAGACATATAATTTAACATGTAGTAATGGAACAACACTTGAGAAAATAAATTTTATGGCCATATTTATACCATTTCCACACTAGGATCACTTTTTATGAGTTATTTGGATATTATTACATAAAATTTATATATATAATAAGTTACTTAAGGAAAAAGACCAAAAAGTAACATTCCTTGCCTTCAATATTTATAAAGCATTTGGATAGGGAAAAACCCCATGTGTGTTTTGTTATATGCAATCTTTTTAAATATATGTGAGTTTTTGTTATTATAAAAATTTATATTTATTTTTTTATTGATGAATTAGTTACTTAATTTTCATAAGAAATGCCAACATAATAATTATTTAGTTAATAATTAATTAAGATAAATGATACTAAAAATATTAAAAGTGAGGTAAATTCAATGATTAATTATCTTACATTAATTTATTATATGAATAAATCATTTAAAATATTTTTAATCTTAATAATTTCAAATTATGTCATTTTCATGATATTTTTTAATTCAAATTAATTAAATTAGGTCAAGACAGATATTAAGGATATTTTATAATAAATGATATTTTATTCAATGATTTAAAATTAATAATAATTATATCTTACGTCATGTGATATTTAAATATTAATAAATATAAAATATGTACTATTAATGGACCAATTTATTTTCTAATAAATATATTGACCACTAAAGCGTAAAAACTATCCTAGTGTAGTTATAGTTAAATTATTGTTTTTACACGTTACATGTGCTTCTTTTAAAAATAATTTTCAACACACAATAGTTTTTTATTTTATAAATTACATATAAAATTAATAATCATGGGCTCTAAATTATCTACTAATTCTCACTCAAATTAACTCTTTTTTAATAAATTTCCTAGGTTAGAAAATTAGTTATCTTAATAAATCCCAAAATGTTAAAAGTATGAAAACCTATATGTTATGCTATAAAATTATATAAATGAACTTATTTTTTTTTGTGATGGAGGTGTTTCTAGAAAAAATAAGTCCTAAATCCATTATTATTTAGGTTTTGGTCTACATAAGGTAAGGGATACTTCTCAATAGTGAATAATTTTGAATAATTATTAGAATGTCTTCCCTCTTAAAATATAAAAGGGAGCTCACTCTCCCCTATTATTCTCAGATATAAAGACATTTGGATCATCCAAACCCTAGACAAATATAAAAACCCTGGTTTTTATTACACATTTAAACAGGATTTATTAAATAAACTCACACTTAATACAACCCATAAGAGTGATATGTCTAGTGTATTTAGGGATTAATAACATTACATGACAACTTAAGACATAAAATTAAACATTTGTATTGAAAACTTCTTTTAGATGACCACAACATTCCTCGTACTTATAATTTCATAGGATAACCTGAGGAGATACATGTGAAATTAGTGAGATATAATGCCTAGTAAGTTATTAATCAAGGCATAACATGAATAATATAATACATGTTAGGAAATAGGAATATCAATGGAGGAAAATATAGTCATGAACATAAAGGAATGATATAGTATGATTATCATTACATTTAAATGTGGAAACAAGTTAAAACCTTGCATCATTAACATAAAGGAATCAGGTAAACCCATGTACTAACATGGTGGAAAAATGTCCCAAATAGAATTAGGTAAACCCTTGTACCAACATGAAAAATCATGATATTAAACATTACCCAATTCATTGAAGCTCTATCAGGGTTCACCCTTCCGAATCATTTTATTCTCCTACTTAATTGTCCATCATAGATCATATAACATGGATTCATTCAACTCCATCATTTATTCCATGATAAAGGAATCTGTAATACGTAAATAAATGTATCTAGTCAATAATTATATGATCATAAGGGTTAATACCCTTAATAGATTAATGGATCTGGTATTCACTACACAATGATTTTTGCCATGGAAAATCGCAGTGCAATTTTTGTAGCATAACGACTTCACCAAGGGATTAATAAAATGGGTTAATGAGAAATTAATGTTTAAATAATAAATTATAAATTAAATGGGGAGTATTTCTATCATGTATCATAACATCCTAACATATGAAATTAAATATGATATGTATAATATAAGATAAATACTTAAATTCAAATGATGGGAGAGATATCACTTATTGAATTTGGGCATGGAAATGGGTGTACATGGGAGGGAATAATGAGAGTGAAATGGATTTCTCATCATTAAAACATTATAATTAAATTATGTGGGAGGTTAAAAAACATACCCCATAATTTTTAATTGAAAAATAAAATTTTATAATAATATAAGGAAACATGGATAAAATGAGAAAGGAAGTAAAGTGAGGATACCATACATGGATGTGCGATACCAAAGGTCTGGCAGAGGCTTATTAGGATCTTGGGGGGACCTTGGGATGATTATAATGAGGGTAATACAGAATAGATATGTTATATAAATATTTTGAGTTAATATAATAGGGATATTGGGTGGGGTTATATAGGAAATGAGAGTGAAATTCATTAATATTTCACAAGCGTATGTTTTGGAATCTACATAAATAAATAATGAAAACCAAAAACCTTCACATGGTTTTTTCCAATGGTTTTTGAAAAATTGAAATGGAAAAAATTATTTTCTAAGCCCAATTTCCAAACATATTATATTATTAGCCTTTATTATGTGGAGGTGAGTCACACTATTAAAGAAATGAATTTAAAATCATAAAATATATTATAAATTTTACAGGATTCACTAATACATTATAAAATAAGTAAAATAATCTTAAATCACATTATTTTATTGGGAAACATATATTTATCCAATAATAACCATTTTAATATTTATTACATCATTTTGGAGTCTTTATGATGTCATAAAACAAGTATTTTAATTTATATTGTATTATATTTTTACCCAAAAATTTGAATACCTTGAAAAATAATTAAAAATTTACCATTGGATAATTTCAACAACCTTAATCCAAAAAAATATGATTATTATCTAAATAATTTTATAAATTTTGGAATTTTATCTTTAAAAATGAAAATAAACATTTATTAAAAATTTAGAGGTTATGACAAAAAGTGTTTTCAACCATTAATTAAAATTTCATTTGACTTCATAAAAAGTATCTAATAATTTACTATTTATAAAATTAATCTAATAATAATATTTTATTAAAAAAAAATCTTAAATTAATTAAAATAAATTCTTTGAAAATAAACATCTTTTTATCATTTAATAAAATATTACTCTTTTCAAACTGATCACCTAATAATTTAATGACCAGAAACTAGTATAATCACCATTTATAATAATTTTTTTTAATATTTTTAATAAAAATATTAGTTTAATATAATAATGTATATATTTCTCAAAAGTACCATTATTACGTGAAGAATCAATATATCAAATTCATCAATTTTTTAAGAACGACTATTCTTATAAAGGAATTGATGGAATATTACATTTATTTATAAAAAGAGATTACACCATGAGTAACTAATACCTTGTTAAATAACCCCTTATAACACCCACATAAGACCTGAGGTTAATGTGTGAATTGATGATACACTCCTGGGGTAGCTTGAATAACATTTCCTGGGTGGTAATCTCTATTAACATGAACTTCTCCAATGGTTGATTCTGTTCCAGCTTAATGGGCTAAAGCTCAAATTGGGCTTGGTCAAGAGATAAGACCATTAATGCTACAACCTTTGTAATCACGGACAAATTACCTTCGTATGTCTCGAGTCTACTAGATTAGGTCATCCTCTCCATTGTTTGCATCGAAAGGATTTTCTTAAAAAACTTATATTTATATTAGTCATGTGATCACTATTGAATGACTATATTTTCAACTGTAATGATGCATAACAGTTATTTAAACCAAATAATAATAATAAAAAGAGTGGATATGTTTTCCTATATCCATAATACATTAAATGAAATGGAATTTTATTCATAAATTTTTTGGTCATTACAAAATTCCCCCTTGATAAATTCTTCCCTCAAAATTTTCTTTTACCACACTAAAAAAGATGAGGGTAACTCTGTCACATCACTACATATGGTTACCATGATTCTTATTCCAACTTTTGGTTCCTCTAAAACACTTTGATGAACGACATCATCCTATTTTTTTAGAACATTTTTCTATGATCTAAGATCTTTATTGGCTTCTCTTCCTAGAAGAGGTCATTCACAAATGGAAGCACCTCTAGACTGAGTACATGTGATGGGTCTGTTATGTACTTCCTTAAGAGTGATAAATAGAACACATCATGTACTTGAGACAGGTTCAGTGGGAGTTTTAGTTGATAGGCCACTACTCTGATGTGATCAGAGATCTTAAAGGGTAGATGTATCTTGGACTAAGATTTCTTTTAATCCCAAATCTCATAACTCTCTTCCATTGTGATATGTAGAGGATTACCATGTATCCAACCTCAAAATCTAGGTCTCATCGATGATTGATAGAAATTATATTTTTCAACTCTAGGAACCATTGGTGTGCTATTGGCTGGTATTAACCTTCTCCTCCATTAATTCGACCATTTAGGGGCCTAGATGTTTTCATTCCCCAACTTCATCCTAACATTCCATTATTATGAACCTCTTCCCATAAAAGGCTTTATAATGATCCATTTGGATTCATGATTGGAAACTTATGTTGTAAGAGAACTCAACCATAGGAAGATATTGATCCAATCCTTCTTTTTATTCTATTCACCATTCTATCAACATGTCCTCTAGTGTTTGGATTGACCATTCAGATTGGCCATCTGTTTGAGAATGATAATTCGTACTAAAGTTCAACTCAGTATTCAGTGCATGTTGGAGACTCTTCTAAAACATAGAGGTGAATCATTGATATCAATCAGATATAATGTATAGTCAAGCACTGTGTATCCTTACCCCTTATCTGATGTATTTTCATGCCATTTTATCTAATGATAAATCCTCCCAAATTGAAATAAAGTGTTCAGTCATTGTAAGAAGATCCACAAAAACCCAGATATCATTGTTTTTTTGGAAGTCTTCTAAAGACCAGTGAAAAAGTCCATGGTGATGTTTTCCCATTTCCATATTGGTATGGGTAATGGTTGCATCATCCCCTTAGACATATGTCTCTCAGCCTTCACTTTTTGACATACCAGTCACTTTGATGTATACTCAGTGATCTACTTATTCATGTTATTCCACCAATAAAGCTCTCAAATATCTCAATATATCATTGTGTTTCCTGGATTAATGGATATATTCGAACTATGTGCATCATTTAAAATTTCATTCATTAAAACTGTATTTGATAGAACCCATAGTCCTGACCAAAATATCAAAATTCCTTATTCATTAAAATTGAACTCTGAGTATTTCCCATTTCTAATAGCAGCTAATTTATTTTCAATTCCTACATCATCCTTTTGAGCATCCTTTATCATTTTCAAAAGAAATGGTTGATCAATCATTTTTAAAATGATTGATGATGTTCCCTTCCTTATTCTTCTCATGTCCATCTTCACAAAATCTAAGAACATTGGATCATTTTAAATTATCATCAATGATAGAATTGATGGGTATTTTATAATTATAACATCTTCCACCTAGTTCACTTTCCCAAGGTGGTAATGAATTGAGTTTTTTAATCCTTTATAATCTCTAACCATCTTCATTGGCACATGTTCAAATCATTCTATGTGAACATATTTTTTAGACTTTGGTGATCCATACATATTTCACACTTCTACCCAATGAGAAAATTCCATCATATTATCAATGAAATGATACCAACATCCAAATCTAGATCATTCATAGGATAGTTCTTCTAATGAACATTCAATTTCCTTGAAGCATAGGAAATGAAATTTTCATTTTTTTGTAACACACAACCCATGTCCTACTTTGATGCATCACTGAATACCATGAAATGTTATTCCCTTGTCCGAAGTGTGACCTTCAGTTTGGTGATAAACTGCATTTTTAACTCCTTGATTCTCTCTTCTCGTTCATCATTCAACAAAAACATGACTCCATTCCAATTTGGCATGGTAATATGGTTTCACAATTGAGAAAAATTTCTCCCAAATCATTGATAATATTCATCTAACACCAGGAAGCTACGGATATCCTTCATAGTTGTTTTCCATGGTCATCCCTCAATTGCTTTTATTTTTGAAGAATCCATAGATATCCCATTTCTTGTGATTATATTCCCCAAGAATGAAAATTCATTCAAATAGATTTCACACTTTTTGTACTTTTCATTGAGCTTCTCCTTTCACAAGGTCTCTCATACAGTGCTTAGATGCTCCTCATTCTAGTCATTGGACTTGGAGTATATTAGATTATCATTCATAAAGACTACCAAAAATTTGTCGAGGTAATCACTAAATAATCTATTCTTAAAGTCCCTGATGATTTATGGATCATTAGTGAGTCTGAAAGTCATTACTATGAATTAAAAGTTCTCTTACCTTGTACGAAAAGTAGTCTTGAGGTTATCCTCCATCTTTACCCTTAATTGGTAATATCCTAACTGCAGATCAACCATGGATATGTACTACGCTCCACATAGCTAATATAACAAGTCATAATTTCATAGAAAATGATACTTGTTCTTTATTGTGATTTTGTTGAGATCATGATAATCAATTCAAAGGTGTACTGTCCCATCCTTCTTCTTGATGAAGAGGACTGGTGCACCCCATGGTGATGCACTTGGGAATATAAACCTCTTATCCAGATTCCCCGGCAATTGTTTCGTTATTTTTTCAAGCTCCACAACAACCATTATATTCAAAGTCTTGGATATTGGAAATTTCCCAAGTATATGATCAATATAGAATTAAACATATCTTATAGGAGGAAGACCAAAAAATTATTCCAGAAAAACATTAGTGAATTCCCTCACAATAGACATGTATTCAATGATGATTCTGTATTTAGATTCAATCATCTGAGAAAGATATGTTTTCTCATAAGGAAGTAATATCAATTCTTGGTAGAATGGTGCTGATGGATATTCATCCTCCTCCTTTAACATGTATAGAATAGGGGGTCATTTCTCCATATAGAGAGTGATTTCCCTTTCACGACAATTTATGTTGGATCTATATTGGTAAATCCAATTCATGCCAAGAATTGCATCAAATTCAACCAAAGGGAGTATGAAGAGGTTATCTAGGATGTTTAATCCAAAAATTGTGATAGCATAGGATTTATATTCATGGTATGAAATAATTTCTCCATTTTCTTTTCTCACTGATATCTTGACTTCGATCATTTTTGTTGGTGTTTGGATTGTTCTGCTAAACATTCAAGATATGAAAGACTTCATAAAACTATGCACAATAAACCTACCTTTTATTTTTTATTCTATTTATACTCTATATAATATGAACATAGTGGTGACTATCTTAATTTATTAACACATAATGGGTATCTAATGAAAAAAGTGATAACTTATAAATTACATTTATTTCCTTATTTAATGAATTTATAGGAATCAATTTAATTTATCCATGATCAATTTCCAAACATATATTCTTTATGGGATCTTTTTCTCCCTTAATAATGGATAATACTACGCTTATGAATTTACTTAATCATATCCTTTGAGAGTGTCAAACCAAGAGTGAAGCAAGTCCTGTTGTCTTGCACCAGTTCTTGTTCGAGTCTAGGTCAAATTAGTGTTTTCGGGATTTACCCCTAGATACAGTAGTGCCAGAGCCACCTATACTTATTCATATCAAAAAAGGGATGTGTTTTATAAAAAAATTAATTACTCTATACTCACTAAAAATTATTTTTTCTTTTATTATACATATTATTATCTCTAAGTATTTCTGTAGGGTTTTATAATCCTAATCCAAAAAATAATTAAACCCATCCTTTGATAACAACTATAGAAACCCTGGTTTTTTTACATATTAAAAAATTATTTATAACATAAACTTGCACTTTATACAACCCATAAGATCCATATGTCTTGTGTATTTTGGGATTAAGAACATTTTCTAGTAAATTAATTCGTAATATACCACATCTTTATTGAAAACATATTTTACATGACAACAATATTCCTTCATACTTAGTATTTCATGGGATAACCTGATAAGATAGATAAAAAAGGGTGATATATAAAGCCCAGTAAGGGAATACAAAAGTAATAACATGAAGAATACAATACATTTTAGGAAATAGGCATATCAATGGAGCTCAAGGGAAATATATACATAAATACTGATATAGCATGATTATCATAATATGGAAATGTGGAAACAACTTTAAATAATGCATCATTAATATAAAGAAATCAGGAAAACCCATATACTAACCTGGTGAAAAAATGTCCTAAAATTAATCAGTTAAACAACAATCCCAAAATTTCATGTCATGATACTAAATATTACCCAATGCATTGGAGTGCTAGCTTGGTGGACCCCTCAGGAACATTTTAATCTCTTGTTTAAGTGTGACACATACAACATACAACATGGATTCATTCCACACCATCGTTTATTCCATGATAAAGAGTGTTTAATACAAAAAAAATGTATATAATCAATAATTACATGTGCATAATGGTGAATACACTTCACAGATAAATGGTAATGGTATTAACTACATGATGATTTTGGCATTGAAATTCTGGTGCAATTTCAACAGCATAACTACATAACATGTGGATTCATTAAATGGGTTGATTAGTGAGAAAGGGGTATCTCATAATTTAGAAATTAAATGGGTAGTAAGGGGATCATGGATCATAATATCCCAACATATGAAATCGAATTTGAGATGCATAATATAATAGAAATGCTTGAATGGAAATGAGGAGATAGAAATCCCTCACAGAATTTTGACATGGTAACAGGTGTACATCGGGGAATTGATGAGACTGAAAGGGTTCTCTCATCATTCAAAAATAATAAGGGTAGATTTTTGGGGGTTCAAAAACATACCCCATAATTTTTAATTGAAAAAAAAAAGATTAAAATAATATAAGGAAACATGGACAAAATTAAGAAAGAAAGAAATGTGAGGATCCCTTACATAGACGGGTGATCCCAAAGGCCTGAGAGAGGATTCTTGGGAGCATGGGGGTGCCATGGAAAGATTATAGAAAGGTTTGGATAGAGTAGGTAAGTTATAAAAGTATTTTTAGTGAATAGAAGTGGGATTTTGGTTGGGTTTATATAGGAAATTAGCGGGTAATTCTTTAATATTTCACAAAATTATGCTGTGGAATCTATATAATTAAATATTCAAACCGAATAACCATCCCATGGTTGTTACAATTTTTATCCAAATAGGATTGGAAAATTATTTTATAAGAAAAATTTAAAAACATATTAAAATAATATCTTTGCATATGTGGAGGTGAGTCACATTATTAGTGAAAAGAATTTAAAATCATAAAATACATCATACATTTTGGTTGATTCACTATAGATTTATAAAATATTAAAAACAAATCTAAAATCAATTTATTTTAATGGGAAAAAATAAATTGTTCTGAAAATTCCCATTATCGTATTTATTATATAGTTTTGGGGTCATTATGATGTTATAAAACACATATTTTATTTAAACGATATTTAATTGTTACCAAAAAATTCGACTGTTTCATAAAATTATACAAAAATTAATCATTGGATAATTTCAAAATCGTGATTTCAAAAATAATATTCATTTAATTTAAATAATTTTATCAATATTTTAGTTTCCATTTTAATATGAAAATGAAGGACCCCGGGACACCCTGAGAGGGGAGGGGTGAATCAGGGTGACCACTTTTTCTTTTAATGTGATGGATCTTGTTCCCACGTTGGTAGGAACTTGTTGAACCTGTATGATGATTATGATCATAAAGCAAACATTCACATGCACAGAGAAGACACGACCCTTTTTACTTGGTTCACCACTAAGGGCTACGTCTATGGAGCACACGCCGACAGGTTTTCGGTCGTACCAAAATGCACTATGCTTCACTAGCGGTAGATTACAAAAGTTTAGGTACAGATACTCTGTCCCAGGCTCACTGCCTTTACAAAGGTTCAGGGATAGCCCACTGCTCCCCTCAGGTCAATCCCGTTGACTCCCCCTGGCTCACTGCCGTTGGTGAAGTCCCACTCAGTTTATAGATGTGAAGGTCTCTTCATAATTTTCATAAGAATGCATCCTCTGTTGTATCTAGATGCTCTATTGAAGTCTGATTCTTACCAGAAGCAGAATATCACTTTTCCTCGAATGTATCAGGTAGTCTCCTGGCTTTCGTGCAGCTCCAAACAGGCCGGCGGGCTTCAGCAAATCCTGGTGCGCTTCTCCAAGCCGGACGCGCAAGTCCCAATATGGCGCGCAAGTCCAAACTGGCGCGCAAGTGTCACCAACGCACCTACGCGACACTTCCTTCCCCGACAACAAACTTGTGTGGTTCACTTCATTTCTCTCTCAAACCGCCTTGGGTGCACAGCAGACAACCGGCGCGCAAGCTCTACTTGTGCGACCAAACTACCACCTACGCGGCTCAACCACCTGCGCGACGAGAGCTCAAACAATATCTCAGTCTTGAACTCTGTTGAAAAAGAGGAGGGGTGGTCCAGTATTTATAGGCAAACGGGACCCCCTACACGGAGGCGCACAAGTCCCTCATTGGCGCGCAAGTCTCGTTTCCCACAACTTCTGTCGCGCAACTCACTTGCGCGACCCAACCAATACTTGCACGACCTTCTTTCCATAGCCAAATTTTGAAGTTATGATCCTCAAAAACATATGGCGTGCAAGTCTTCTATCCTCCAAGACCTCGGTGCACAAGTAACTTTGCCAAAAACACTTTACTTTATTGGCCGATTTTCAGGGCCAATAATTTGGAAAACACTGGGAAACGACGCCACCTTCACTACTATTTTCTGCTTGAACGGTATGATCTCTTTGTTGGTACACATCCTGAACTTCCACTTAGGATTGACAACAAACACAAACCATACACCAAATCATGCTTTTAAGACCCTGGTTCCAACAGAAAATTGACTTTTATTGATAATTCATGGGTTTTGAAAAAAATTGTTTCCAATCCCCAATAAGAATTTCATATGACTTCATAAATATTATATACTCATTTATTATTCATAATAGTAATTTGATAAAAATATTTTATTAAAATATTAAAATATATTAATTCCTTAAAATAAATTATTCAAAAGTACACTTTATTTTATATCGTATAAAAGTATATCTCTTAACAAACTGATTACCTAATAATTTACAGATAAGGAACTGATATAATCATGAATTATAAGAATTTTTTTTATAATATTATTTAAAACCCTTAGTTTAATGTAATAATGTATTTATTTCACAAAAGTAACATTTTTACCTAAAAAAGAATTTATCAAATTCATCATTTTTGTAAGAAAGACTATTCCCATAATGGAATTGATGGAATAGTACTTTTATTTATAAAAAGTGATTACATAATAAGTAATTAGTACCTTGTTACATTACCTCTTATAACACCCACATAATACCTAAGGGTGTGGGGTGCAAGGTGATAGAGTCTTGGGGATGGTCGGATAACATTGCCTGGGTGGTAAACTCCATTAACCTGAACTTCTCCAACAAGAGATTACATTTATTCTTAACATGTTAAAGCTCGACTTGGGCTTAACCTAGAGAAAAGATTAGTGATGCTACTTCCATTCTGAGCTTTGACAAATGAGCTTCATATGGATCGATTCTACTAGATGAGGTTATCCTCTCCTTTTTCTATGTTGAAAGGATTTTTTTTAATCTTATATTTATATCAGTCATGTTATTACTGTTTAATGTCTATATTATCAATGGTAATGATACATATTGTTCATTTAAACCAGAGTACATGTGTTTTATATATCAATAATAATTTAAAATAAATGGAATTTTATTCATAAATGATCGGGTAGTTAAACCAAAAAACTCCCCAAAATCTAAATCCTCATCCTAGAAGCAACAGTTTGGTTAGAAATAAAAACATTGAGGGTTTTAGTGATACCCTAAAGAGGATACCCAAAGGAGTAATGTTCTTCTAAAAGTGTTTTTACATTATTTCCTAATCCATATCCTTAAATTCCAGTTATATAATTCTTATATAATAACCTATATATATTAAAAATACTGGGATTTTTTTATCAAATGGTTATAACCTACAACTTCACATTCTTCCATCAAATGGGTTATGAAATCCTTGTACCTATGTACGATGGACTGCTACCTCATGAACTGATGTCATTTTTTTTACATTACCACCATTCAAGGTTGGGAATAATAATGAAAATACAATTTATATGATATATTTATGATTAATTTATACTTATTTAAATAGTATATCAAGTATACCATCATGCATTCCATTTTTTGGGAATATGATAATATCACTCTTGTGTATAGAGAACTATCACCTCATGAAGCGATTTAATCCGTTCGTGCATTACATGGAATGTATTAATGATTATTTTAACCAATATAAGTGATATATATTATATAAAAATAATAATAAAATGATAATATATATATTTATATACAATTTACATTAATTCCTTTTATTATGATAATAAAATGGAAACAATATTCATTCATATGTACGATTTGTCGTCTCCGTGAATGATGTTTTCCATTTTTTAACACAAAATTTTATGGACTAATATAAATAAATATATAATGAATATTTATGAAATTTAGATTATGTTGTACATTCTACATATTATTATATAGTGATCTAAGTAAGAGGATCAAAAATCACAAATCAAAATATAGATGAAAAACAAGTCAACTAACACCCAAAACTGTTAAAATAATGAAATATTTTTAACAAATGGATGATAAGATGTTATATAAGGATCATATATTATTTTTTAAATACTAATGTGCTTCTATTTTTAGTTAATAACATATTCAGACCTAATATGTATACGTTTAAAGAACACTTAACCAAAAGTAAGTGTACGGTAAGTGATTTCATCTCAATTTACATGACATTGTGATTTATTTGTTATTATGCACAAATTAACATTTATTTGGTGTATATACATACCATTTGACATGAAATATCATAAATTAATTAACATTTAAGTTATTTTATGTTTCAATTTTAATTATTTCATCCAAGGGGATTAGACTTGAAAATTACAAAATTTTAATAGTTATTGTGCGATCTCACATTCTTTTGTGATTGTAATCTTTATCTTGAAAAATCCGTTTATTGTAATATTTTTTCATTGGAAAATTAATTTATCTTAAATATCCATATTTTTATTAATAGATAGGATAATTTTCTAAACTGTATAACATTTATGTATATGTTATTTACATAGAAAGTATTTTGATTTACTGGGTAAACATTGATAAATCGGTATCCCATAATCAATAATGTTACATGATAAGGAACTTTTTTCATTATGTAAATTTATTATTTGATATATGGGTAATTATTTGTAAATGCATATAGAAAATCAGAATCCCACCTCTAATAGGACAGGGACTAAAAACTAGTGCCAAAAAGGCATATAACTCACATGGGAGGCCTTAGCCTAATATATAGTACAAATGTAAACATATCCAAGAACATATAATGATGAAATGTAAAAAATAGATAACCCTAAATTATTACTTCTAAATCACACAACTGGAGAATCATAAGTAGTACAGGAGAGAAAAAAGTACCAAAAACAAGTCCACTACAAATCATCTAAAAAAATCCCATCCTGGGAGTATAGAAGGGTACTATTGTTAAGGTCACTTCAAGAACACACCTCAGTCTATCTTGCTCACTAAGATCTACCTAGTCCCGGTCCCTCTATGACTCCATAAAAATTTCGATAGTATGAATAAGACATGACACATGAGAAAAAATCTCATTCGGGGATGAGTATAAGAATACCCAATAAGACACCCTAAAATCACAATGCATATAACAAGAATAAATGTCATCTTGAACTGGTATATGTTAATAGAACATATAATAATAATATCAATATATACTCAAAATTCATATAGTCTCAAAGTTATGGCATGATTATAATGCATGTTTAGGAATCATGCCTGAAGAACGAACATAATACTCTCCCATGAGAACACACTTTGTAAGTCACATAGAACTAATGGAATCAATTTTATTTATCATTATCTTAATATCTATCCATAAGACGTATATTATAGAAATATGAAGATAATGATACACAAATGAGTATCACACTCGATTCCATGGGTATATATACAACTCAATCTGTAATAACCCACTAAGTATAGGATCAGATACCTCGTAGTGTAGGTCATGAAAATAAGGATAACTCCTCTTAAGGAAATATAATGATATAGGATCTCAATTTCTGCCTTAGGAAAGGATTCAAAAAACACTATCCCTGAATTCCCACTAATGGGAAACTATCCTATGAATAGAAAATAATTCAACACTAACCTCCATCGAATGAACCCTAACATAACATTTTCAATCTGAAAAGGAAAATGTATTTAATCCTTCTTGAAGGGAGTACAAGATGTGGACAAGTCGTGCATGTCATTTCTCTTCCGCATCGGTCCTACACATGTATCACATCTTATGCCCATGTCTATGTCTATGTTAGGGTCACAGTACACATTGTGTGCAAGACTGTGTACTCTTAATGCATCTAAGTACATGGTTGTGCCTATGTATACATGAAAAGGTTGTGTCTGTATTATAGTAAACAACATGTTTGTGACTGCGTACTCCTGGACTTGTATGTGTATAATTGGAGGAACATATTGATCTTCCTAGATGAGTCATATTCTACATGGTAGGGGTCACATTCCATGTAATACTTAACTTTAAATAGAAATCAAAGTTTCATAATAGGGGTCACACATGCTATGTAAACCCGGATTACACACCATGTGTTATGGGATTTTCAGAATCATTGTTCTATTTAACGTGATTCCTTCTGCTCCTCCAACCATGGATCCATCTACACACCTTTTTGAAAAACAAGGAACACCATCATCTGATTCTTTTTTTTGTTGAACACTTGGTTTCAGCCTTCTAATCCCTTCAAAAATGTCACACACGTATCATCCACCATATCATGCTAAACAACTTGAGGATTATTTATCTCCAAAATCATCTGATCCACTAACCCATCAATTTTATTAAAATTCTATTTTCATATCAATTCTGGATATATGATATTGAAATATTTTTCCAAGAATCGTGGGGTGAAATGGTTCATTTATTGATATTTGTTGAACCATGGGCCAAGGTATTTTCCCACGATTAAAGAAGAAATGGGGAAGAAAAGAAAAAATCACAACCATGATGAACAAAACATAATGAATTTTTTCATTGGAATTCATTCCATTTTTTAGAAGGATGGACAAAGATATTATATGAAAATCACAAGAAATTCCTCAATTTCGGGATAAATCTTACTCATACCCACAATACATAAGATCTATGAATTGATTCATTATTTGATTGATTCATATTCATCATAGTAATAAAAAAACGGGGATAAATATAAAGACATCCTACCTTGATTTGGATCGATTTCTAATAAATAATTAATCTCCATGGTTGTTGTTGCTGGTGGTATTTTTGAATTTCGTTGCACATCTATTATTAATTGGTAATCTGGTTTTCATCTGCCAACTGATGCTCCACCAACAGTTGTCTAATGGATATCCTATATTTACATGGTATTTTTTCTAATCAGAAGAATTTTCCATAACCATGATTATATATAAATATATTCGGTTGTAATAATTTAATTTAATTTATTTATTTTAAACATTCTCCCATGACCATGCCTCAACCCAATTACCTGACACATTCCGTGGGTTTGTTGTGACTCAGGTAAAACCCATTCTTTGAACACAATTATAGTCTGAAATTTCTATTATAGTCCTCTTTATAGAATGTATTCCACATTTTCAGAAAATGATAATGAGTTTGTATTTAATTTAATTAATATATTTTAAAAAATTATTCTGGGCTCATCGGGCCTAAAAATCACACTATATTTTAGTGTCTGGACTAAAAAAAATAAATCAAATATCCAAAAATAAAACACGGAATGTATGAGTCATTATTTTCACCCCACCTTAAGTATTTTCATCTTATAAATCTGAAGAATGATATAAAAAGGGATGTGGTTACATTCCCCTCATATGAATCACCCTCTCCCTCATGCTCTCTAGAAGATTCGCATGTTTCCACTAGGAACACACTTGGGGAATCGATTTCCCATGAAGAATCCTATCTTATCAATCTTTTATCTCCACCGAGTAGTCATCAATGGAATATCCATCATTGATGCACATATATCCCTATTTCATAACATAAAAGGAGTCATGTTTTACCTCCACAGTTGTGCCACATGGAAGGTGTCGTGTACTGTATATAACTATGGCAGTAGAGATAAGTGGTACACCACCTCACTAACTCTCCATAGTATCTTTAAAAGGTACATTGAATCTTAGAGATATTTTTATTTAGTATCAAATTCTCTATATTCCACATTGATGTGAAACTCACCGAAACACATACTCTCCCTCTTCGAACTCTAAAGGCATCAATCATCATTTATAATAGGACTTATGATGAATTATTACAGTCTATATCCACTCCTAAATGACCTACACCTTCTATGTAGTGGATATCACAAAATATAAGCCTAAAAGTATTGAATCTCCTAGGTTGGTCCAGTATAGTGGTGACATTT
Source organism: Viscum album (assembly GCA_963277665.1). Lineage (NCBI taxonomy): Eukaryota > Viridiplantae > Streptophyta > Magnoliopsida > Santalales > Viscaceae > Viscum > Viscum album. The sequence goes on along the minus strand of OY728157.1, from coordinate 33,166,679 downwards.
TGGTTTGGTGTACAAGGCAATGAATGGTTCCTAACCGATGGTGGAATGTTTGTTCTTGTTGTGCACAAACTCTGTCTAGGGTAAATGATTCTTCCAACTATGTCCAAAATCCAACATGCAATATCTCAATATATCCTCAAAACCTGAATGATCCACATAGTCTGGCCATCAATATGGGGATGAATATCAATGCACAAATGAAGCTGAGCCCCAAAATCCTCCAAAAATTCCCACTATAACAATGATTTGAAGCGAGCATCATAGTTAGAAAATATTATCCTGTGAACATCATGGATTCAAACTCTCCCCTAAACATAATGGAATCCCAATGTCCCAAAAAAATATGGTCTCAGATAGCTAGGAAGTGGGTTGACCTGGTGAGTCAGTCTATGATCACCCGATGGCATTGCATCCACTGGAATTTTGTGGTAAGCCCATCCATAATTCAATACATATCACATCCCACATTAAATATTGAACCTTATTGGGTTGTGTTAAACCCACTAGAACCTAGTGGTCGATGTCCTCTTTCTAACAGATAATCCATCAAGATAAAAAATATACATCTCCTTTCATCATACCTAGTAACTAAAAATGACAGAATAATTCTAGACACATCTTCACCACACCTAGATTTACCAAAAAAATGATATGTATGAAACAATATCATAACCCCATCTTGTGAAATCACTAGTACCAATGTACATCCTCTAAAAATAACAACAATCTCCCCCACATTAATTAAATGCATCATGGTCAAGTACTATGGATATCTATGTACGTAGGGTCTCATAGTCAATATACACAAGATGAGCCTCCCTAAATTTCTTAAACCCAAAGTGGTAACAACCATCAAATGAATGTAACATTCTCTATATCCATCAAAAATGATAACTATAACCATGAAAAAATGATCAGACACCTTTCTTAGAAACTATGAAAAGTATCTTCTGTTGAGAGAATCTACTACAATGTTCCCTATCCTATGATTATTAAAAATCACATAGTCATAATATTTTGTGAAATTTATCCATCAAATTGATCTATAGATAAGATCCTTAGGAGATAATATATTCTTGAGGCTCCTGTAACTAGAATAGAAGATAAATCAACCACCCATCAGGTAGTGTCAACACATATTATGTGTGAAGACTACCACTACTAACTCAAGATAGTGGGTCATGTACTACTAATCATGTGCTCTCAAATGACAGGAACCATAAACAATAAATACCTTCCTCTACATCAGAACAAAAAAAATCCCAATTTCTGATGCATCATAGAACACTATTTACTGAAACCCTCCTATGGAATTCAAAATTGGGGAGTGGTTATCAATATTTTTCTCAAATCCAAAAAATACCACTGAGAACTCTCTGAACACATGAAAATATTCCCATTTCAGATCATATATATCCAGGTAGATGATATATTATAGAAATAAGGTCAGAATCATTAATATTAGCCAACTATCCCTTGAAAACACTACAACTCTATCACTCTCTTGGGAGACTCCGAAGCTAACACTACCACAACATTCTCCAGATCCACTACCAAAGCATCTTCTAAGATAACATATCCATGAAAGTGGACCTCTTAAATATATAACTAGAACATTGAGAGATTCCCATAAATTTGGTGCTCTCGGTGTATGTCTGGAACCATAATCAAGTGTCTCATGTACTCCTTCCGTATTCGTTGAGTACACTAGGATATCAACGACGAATACTATCATGAAAAGGTCGATGAAGGGTTTATTATTCCAATTCATGAGTCCCATGAAAGATGATGTAGAATTTATCTTGTAAAAAGGGATTACCAAAAACCCATAGTGACCCTAGTGATATCTGAACAAAATCATTGGTATATCCTCATTCCTTACTTGCAACTAGTGATAGCCTCATCTGATGCCAATCTTAGAAAAACATCATGGCCTTGTAAACTAATCAAAGTGTGAATAAATCCTTCGATGTGGATAATTTGTTCATTATATACCCTTGGTTTAGGTTATAGTAATCCAAACATAACCTAAATATCATGTTTGCCTTCTTAGTGAACAAAACGGGGGCTTCCTAGAGTGAAACACTTTGTCTAATGAAGCCCTTCCTCTAAAAGTCCTACAACTACACTAATAGCTCTTGAATCTCTATGGGATCCACGGTATATGCTGGAAATGTTATAAATATCATCTTAGGGTGTAGATAAATGCATAACTCTTTCTCTTTGTAGGAATTAAATCCTAGAACATCCTTATGAAAGACATCCTCATACTCTACCACCACTATAGGGAACTCAAAACTCATGGAAGTAACTACACGAATGGTTATTCTATCTAACTAATGAGTATTTATTATAAACCTCATATTATTGAGTTCATACTATTCTTTATGGGTTTCCTTTTTCACCGACAAAGTGAAACCTACTCATATCACTATAGAAACCCCACATCCCCCATTGAAATAATCTATCTGGTCATGAACTATAGATAACCAATCCATACCTATGATGAATTCCTGAGGCCTTATCACAAATAAAAATAGTTCCCAAAAAAACACTTGCCTATAAGAGTCTAGTCACAATATTGAAATAATTGTGTGATTAATGTGTCACTTCTAGTAGGATTCTGATAGTGCAAGGGTCATGCCAAAGGCTTAACCAGAATCTCTATGTATCGAACCAGCTGTGTGGAAATAAAGAAATGACTAGAACCTATGTATTTCTATACTACAACTAAGTTATAAAAGACATATATCCTACCTTGTATCATCCTGGGATCCACAGGGTCATAATCCTTGACACATACAGTTCCTCGGACCCACTCCCTCTAGCTCCCTAAGCTAGGCGTTTACCACCTAAGGGTGGTGGGGGAAACAAGTTGAAATTTCTACCACCAATATATACTCTCACTAATTCTCTTCCATGTTTTCCACCCTAATAACTTGTCTTCTCCTACTATTGACCATCCCTAGGTAAACCATCCATTGTCTCTCTGTCAGTCATATGGTAGGTTTAACAATTCCTCATGAGATATCTCCTCCCATCACTTGAGTTTCACTACCTCTCCATGGGATGACTAGAAACATCCTATGATCCATGAACCGTAAAACCTCTATCATGGGATCACCTCCTAAATCATCTCGCATGTCTAGTTGCCTAAGACAAACCTCATCACCCTTCTGCTAATGTCTCAACCCATGTGTTCCTACTTCCAACAACAACTATCTATAGCTTCTTATCCAGGAAACGTCTGACTACCAAATCACATTCTAGAACCCCATAATACATATTAATGTATATAGTTATAATGCTGGCTTGGATTTCTCTATACAGTTCCCACATGATGGTCGGATCTTAAAAAAATTGATCATGAACCATATTTATCCAGTTCCAAGAGATGTTAGTGATCCTTGATGAATAATCAACCACTATCCTAATGCCCTACTAAAGCTGTAGAAGCACCTAGATATGTACAACCATCAATTTTTCTATAGATAATTACTCTCTAAAAAATCACTCTTAATCTAAACATGCTAGATTCACCTCATCTGATGACTGGGTCATGAAACTTTACTATCATTATATTGGTCTATGGAGAAGGATCACTGCCAAAACCACCATTTGGTCATATAGTTTCCTGATAAAATAGAAAAATCATGTCACCACTTCAAGACAATCCTTAAATGCCTATGGGTTCGGCTCACCTCAGATCATGAGGGGTCATTGTCACTGAAACAAGTGAAGCCCACACATCCCATATACTAGTGTTGCCAGTACCATTTACATCTCAATTTGTATTGGTATAACAACTAATCCACCTCGAGGTAATATGTACAAAACATAGCCTGGTATTGATGAATCATCATTGATGGGATCATGCTCATGATCATGATTCATAATCCTAACTATAATATATTGTTGAAGTATCCTAAAATACTCAAGATTTTCCATGGTCAATGGGTATATCTAGATAGATGACTCAGGAAGGACATGAACACCATAACTTATTTCAATATGATTCATGTTCCAATTATTTCTAATATCCAATGTCTACATGTACCAAGTAAAAAATCTAAGTTATTAGAGTCTTGGTTTGTGGATATGTCATATGTATCACCAACACTGGAGTCTCTAGCCTGAAATATGAATTTGAAACTCTAAAAATTGTTTCACCAAACCAATCTCACAGACTCTAGTCTTAATATATAACCAACTGCTCGGGTACCACTCTTTCATAACCCATCCGATTGAGGATCATGTTGCGACTATCCATGCACACCACAAATAGGCTAGCAGCATGAGACTAGTTCCAATAAGTAATATCACTCACATTGGTGGCCTTATCCTAATGTACCTTTACACACACACACAAAAATCTAGAAGGACATACAATGCTAAAATGTAAACAACAAATAACCATCCAAGCATACATAAATATACAACATATAGCGGATGACAACAAGTACTATAAAGAAGAAAAGGAAAAAACAATCCCACCACTTTGAGTCTATGAAAAAGTCCAACATGAAAGTATAAAAGGGGACTTCTTTCAAGGTGACCATAGGAATACACCTAAATCTATCTGGATCACTAATCTTGAACTGGTCCACGTTCATCTAGGACTCCATCAAAAGGTCGATCATCTACATAAGACACAATAGGTGATGTAAAATATGATACATGCGTGAGTATAACAATACCTAGTAGAAAATCCCGAAATCACTAATCATATAACAAGAATAAAAGATAGATCAACAAAGGTATATGACTAAAACAAATATAATAAGAATATCTAGATATACATAACAGGGAAACAAAATCCCAAAGTAATGTCACAAAAAATATTTCCAATCTAGGAATAATTATTGAAGTTTCCACATACCACACATCCAGTCAAACAAACTCAATGAGTCAAAGAGAACTAATGGAATCCATCTAAGGAATCATGTTTTTTAGATATCTCTATAATAATTATACAATGGTATTTTGAATAGATTGATATAAAAATGAGGATAACCCCCAAGACAATGGGGTATATAAACAACTCAATATATAACAACCCACTATGTAGAGGATCAGATCCCACGTAGTGTTGGACATGAAGATACCAAGAACACCACCCATGGAATGATTATGACAGTGTATATCACACTGGGCCTCATCGATGGAATCTAAAAACTATATCCAAAAATTACAAAAAAGGGGATCACTATCCAATGTGTAGGAAGTGGTTCCATACTAACCCCTAGGGAATGGATATAGGGAACATTCCCTAAAAAATATTATCAAAGATGAAGATGATAGGGGATCTAAGAATTTTTAAAGGTTGTACACGACACATACCTTCATAATCGGTCATGCCTATGTATCAGAACACATGAATATGTCTGTATCCATTTCTATGTAAGAGAACGCGTCGTGTCTACGCCCATGTACTCCGGACTCTGTCTAAGTACACAATTATTTCCTTGTATACCTAGCCTTACTGTTTCTGTGTCAGAGTCACAACATGTCCATTATTGTGTAATATTTTCCATGTCCATGTACCCTTTGAGGTTCATGCAAAGATTCCAGGATGAGTCACATGCTGCTCGAAATGGGTTACATTCTATGAGGTACTTATCTTTCTATAGAAACCCAAGAACTACACCCGACGTCCCACACATTGTGAAATATTTGATTAGACACTGTGTATTATGGGATTTTCCATATTCCTATATCTATTTCATGTGTAGTATTCTACTCCAATATCCATTGATCGATCCATTACCCTAATTGAAACAATGTAACACCATAATTTGATCATTTCCATTCTCAAACACTTGTTTTCCCCATTGAATCCATTCATAAATCTCCCTCATGCTTCATCCATTGTCAAGTGCTGAAGAACATTAATATTGGGTATCTTTAGATCAGTTTGATATGATGAAACATTCATTTTCATATGATTCCCATATAAAAACATGTATGGATATAAAATATTGAAACATTTTTCCATGAATATGGTGTGAAACTAATTATTTCATGGTATTTTTTGAACCACATGCCAAGGAATTTTCCTATTATGAACTAAGAAATGAGGAAGAAAAAAAGAAACCAAAAACATGAGGAATGAACCTGATCCAATTTTTTTATTAGCCTCGATTAATTTCTATTATAATAATGATTGAAGAGATAATAAAAAAATCATAATCAATTCTCCAATTCTGAGATAAATTTCACCCGTACCTAAAATATACACGATCCATGAATTAATTTTTTAGTTTATTCATTCGTATTAATTTTAGAAATAAAAAAATGGAGTTAAATACAAAAAATAAACATCTAAAATAAATTTTGATTGATTACTGGTGAAGAAATAATTTGTGTCAATATCATTAGTGAGATCCTTGACGTTTGTTTTGCACTAGTCGATGATCTTCGATCCAGTTGTCATTTTCCAATGGAATCTCCTCCAAAATATATCTAATAGATTTAATGTATTTGAAAGGTTATGTATATAACCCTAAAAATAACTATAATTACAATTATATAGAGATCTATTTTTTGGGAGGAATTTAATTAAATTTATTTATTTAATACATTTGACTGTGATTATGCCTCAATTTTAACACCTGACACATTCTTAGGTTATGTCATTCCTACCATAAAACCCACACTTTGAATTCAACGATGGAGTTAGAATTCTGATTTGAGTCTCTAATTAGAATATAACCCATTTTTTTGAAAATACATGCTCATGTATTTATTATATTTAATTTATTTCAAACATTTATTCTGGAATAATCTGGCCTTAGAATCACATGATGTTTTAGTGTATAGCCTCAAGAATAATCCATATAATAATCAATAAATAATACATCAAAAATAAATTTCAATATAATGAAATACATGGGTGGTGGCCTATTAATGAAATCCCATTCATGCTATGGTCATTTTAGGGGATGACTCAATTAGCCAAATAAGACAAGTTTCTATCCACAGACGTAAATTGTCTTTAGGATAGATCATGACAGTAACTATCATGAGGATATATCTTGATACTTCATACATAAAACATTATGAATTCAATAATAATAATTATTTCATCTGATTATTATATTAGTTAGAATATCTATAGTGAAGTTTCAAGCTCAAGTTATTATTTACATATTTTTATTTGATCATTTTTTATTCCTACCACATTATGTTCAAGTTTTTTATTATTTTTCATGTTTTTAATTAATTTAAATTTCCAAATTGATTATTAATTATTGATTCATGATATATTACATTGTACGTATCCCATAATTATTATTTGAGATCACTAATTTTTTTTTCTTTCCTCGGTTATGAAGATGAGTTATTGGAATGTGTTTCAGGGATGTTGATATTTTTCTTTTGTTATGTTTAATTTTTTCCAGTATAATATTTGTATCATGTATGTAATCTAATTACCCAATTGTGTTAAACTATTCAGTACTTTTGGATTTGGATCATGTATCTATGGTAATTTAATAATGTAAGACACAAACTCTGGGCCACTACGGTTGGGGTCATTACATTCTATAATCAAATTATTTATAAGAAATGTGTCAATGCAAGAGGGAAAATAGTTTGTATTCTCCAATTCTTATACTATGTGAAGGTTTTCTTCATTTTGTATTGTTCAAAAGGTGATAATGTTCAATGGAGGGAAATGTAGCTAGTAATGTAGTAGATGTGGTATAGTAGCAGATACTATAGCAATTCAATCACCGTGGAATTACTATTCATTGAAGAGCATTTGGGAAAAAATATTGGCATTCATGGCCATGTAATAAGCTGTAATGGACATAGGTTCTATAGGACATGTAATGGGTCTAACAAAACAAACATTTTTCAATGAAATTTATTTTATTATAATTGTTTTATATAATATTAAAAAAAAAATCACATAGATAACCTAATAAAACCATTTTTTCATAAATTAATAATGAAATAAGTTGTATTTTTAAAAATAAGGAAAATATACCAATGGAATAGTAACATGACCACTAGAATAGTAATGTGACCATTAAGCATAGTAACCCATAAAATAGAATAGTAACCTCACCTATGAAAGTATATATATTATTTAGGTATCCTAAGAATGAACATATAATATATTTATATTTTTTAATAAGTAAATATATGTTATAAAAATGATAATTTAAGTATTCATATTTTTTGTGAAATGTAATTGTTTATTTAAAATTTTATTATAATAATAATGATTTAAATTAAAAATTTATTTTCATAAAATAGTTTCATAGATTATTTTCTTATGGTTATTGGATAATTTTATGGGACTATAATAAATTTTTCAATGTGTCATAAAATTAACTATAATATTAAAATAAGTTTTTTTAATAAATGAAGATTTAAATTTAAAATAAATATCATGTTTAAAAATTATATTCCCAAAATAGATTCCATTTCTCTAATCTATAAATTTTTTAAAAAAAATTAGTGAGTCATTGGGTTTTTTTCTAAAATAGTTTAACTTCTGGTGAATAGAGAAATTCGGTAACTTACAGTATTTAACAAATACATGGTTTTTTGAGTCATGGATGATGTATGAATATTGTAATCGCATAATCAAGAAATTTATTTCATTATTTAATATATTTAGAGATATGATTAAAAACTATTTATATTATTGAGCCAAGATAATAAAACAATTCATTTACATATCAAAAATACCCCTCTCCTCCCACTATAAATACCATAAGTCGCCACCACTTATCCTTACACCTACAAAGCCTTGAATCATTTCCAAAATTTTCCAAATAATCTTCCCATGTCTCTACCCCATTTCTAGGATTCTTTTTTATCCACAAAATACCAAACTCAATTTCTCTAAATAAGAACTCAATGAGAATAATTTCAAGATGTATAATCCTATTTCGTTTTCATTTAATTTCTTTTCAATTTGTTTTATTTTATTTTCTTAACCTCTCATCGCCTACCTATACCAAGGTTGGATGATAACACTACTATATTTTATAAATTGTAATTTTATAATGTTAATGGAATAATCCATCATCAAATATATTCATTCATTCTTTTACTCTAAAAATGAAAACATCATTCATATGGTATCGATTTACTGCCATCATGGATAATAAATTTTAATTTTCCATTACCACCTTCTAGGATTGTCATAAAAGAATTTTTATGGTTAAAAAATATTATAATATACGTATAATAGAATATTTAATTTTTGTAACCATAATATATGTGTAATATTAAATAGTAAAACTAAACTAGTTTGTGATGATTGAAAATTCTCTATAATAAACTAACATTTATCATTAACATTTTATCTAATGAATAATTTTAATTTCTATAAAAATATATATATATATATATATAGAACGACTAAGAATTATGTATGATAATAAATATCATATATTCCACTTCATTAGTATTTGTAACATTGCATAATAACTCCCCTGATTAAACTCTAGGGAACCAATCATAAAATCATGAAATGAATACTCCCGGAATGAATAAAATTAAACATTATAACTCATTGAAAATTCCATAAATTAACCAAATAAATTTATAATACATTTAATCCATTAATAATGTATTTTTATTAAATAATTAATGAATCTAATTTTATTATCTAGGACATTAATTGTTAGTATATAATAGTTTTGAACATAAGGTAAGGGATTCTCTCTGAACCTCCAAATTACCTTTGGGTTACGCTTAATATTTATTTACACCATAGTATTTATTCATTATTTTTATGTAATTATACTATTTTTTTATATTATTTATATAGAACAATTCATATTTATTTTATGTTAAAATACATTTTTTATAAGTTTCCCATTTCAATTCCTCTTGACAAGCATGCCCGATTAAAGGGAACTTCCCAATTTCATACCCATATTCATGTATGATATATTATCTCTTTTAATACCCCGTTATTCATATAAAATAAATAATTTTATCATGAAAATATATCATGGTTCATGTCAAGAATTATATGAAATATATTTTATTTTCCACTTTAAATTATCATTAATATTTTCATTGAACCGCACTAAAATGTCTCATTTATTATATTTCTCAAACACTATTTGTAAATGTTTTCACATTCTTTGAACATAATATATCATGATAAATTATTATTTTACCTTATTAATAACTATATATGATTCAAGTACCTTACTTCATGGATCCCTATATGATACACCAATTTTATATGCTCTATGACATGATTATAATACCCAATTTCTTCCTTGGAAAACTGTTCTATTTATTCCTTATGTTTTATCTTTTCATGTGGAAGACCTATGGGGGAAAATATTATTATGGGTGTGATAAGATAGATCCTTAATTCATTATGTAATGTTTTATCTCATTATAAATATTTTTGGGACATGGACAAACCTGATTTTTTATGGGATTACGTACTCCATGTGCAATGTTCTTGGAAGTTAGCCTTGACTCAGTCTTATGTCATGTTGTATGTTGCAACCAAATTCCTCAGATTCCATTATTACATGATCCCATGTTCGAAATGTTTTTCTTCCCAATATTTACCATGCCATTTTATTTCATTGTTTAATGCCTTCTAACCCATGTTATATGCTTTATTCCTATATTTATTTTCTTACTAGGATTTTTTGCTCATCTCTTTTGTCTATGTATTCCTCAGATTATCCTATGAAGATACAATATGTAAAAATAACTTAGGATATATTTATGTATATTAAATAAAATAGTTTTCATTTCGGTTTAATGCATTTTATTTATGTACATAATCATCCAAATACACTATAATTTTCAATCCTTATATTGTATTTCCTGGTTAATTGTGCTCAAAATCATGTAAAAATATGTGTAAATGTATAGGGATGTTTAGTTTTAATTAGAACACAGTCTAGTTATTTTTGGATATTAGGATTAGAAAACATTGGTGTTAATCCTTGGTAAAAATCAATTACCCAGGATAACCTATATTTGAACATAGGGAAATCAGATGTTATGATATACTACCAATTTAAATGTTTATAATTCTTGGTTCAATGATTTATATTTATTTATTTATTAGATAAGTATTCAATCCCCATAATTTTTAATTACTTTTCCTTGTTAATGGATGTATACAAGACAACCCATGCAGGTAATCATTGTAATAGGTAATGTGAAGATTACATTAATGGAATTCCAAATATGATGGAATTGAGATCTAAAATATTCATGATAGTACTTTCTAAACTAGATCAAGTTATGAATAATGACTTAAACCATGTGGAACTCCGTCCTTCTAAGAAATATAAATTTTTCGATAAATATTTTATGATACAAAACATCACATATTTAGTGGATCTTAAAATACCATCATCATCAAATAATGTATTATCTCTATTGATAATATATTCTATTTCCTTCAATTCTTAGATGAAACAAAAGTCATATTGGTTGCCTATCATTTTTATGGGGAAGATGATCAGTTGCAAAAACTGATCAAAAACACAAAGTATGAGGAGGAAATTGATTTTATGGAATTTGAAGATTTCAATAAATTATTATTTAGTAAATATTTTCCCAAAAATATTCATCTCAAGATGGGAAGGGAGTTCTTATAAATGATGTAAAAGAAATAAAAGTCTATCAAGGTGTATGAGGAAAACATTACAAGCTGTTTACGATACTTCTCCGACTTTTTCATTAACTGCAAAAGTGAAGTAGATATCTTCTTTAATAGACTAAAGTTTATTCTATGAAAAGCCTTAGCGACATGAGACTTTTATATCTATGATAATATTTTATTATGTTTCATTAAAGTTAAAATAGAGATTAGAGACTCTCAGTGGTCTCATAGACTTGAAGATAATAAGTTGAAAATATATTTTAATATGGGAGGATAAACAAATAAATCAAATGATGGACATAAAATTCAATATCCCACATGTCAAACATGTGTGAAGAAACATCTCAGGATCTATCAAATGGGAACCAGGATATACATCAAATATTGAAGTGAGGTAAATATGGATAAAAATTGATAAAGGGAGATAAATAATCCTAAAAATATTGAGTAAGAAAGGAAATATTATATTAATGCTAAATATGTAGTGTAGCTTTTCAACTACAAGGAACATGGGAATTCTGAAATCTAATTCCCTATGCCCAGAGATGTTGGAGGAAATAAAAAAAATCTTCAAGGTAATAAGGAAGGGGATAATCTATCTCTACTACTAAGGTGGAAACTGAAAATGATGTGGTGAACGGTATGCTGGTTATTCATTCAAGAATAGAAACCATACATTTTTATTATGGTTCTACGAGTTTTTTCATTTCATTCAATATTAGTATAACTATTAAAACACCTCCTCAAAATATGGAGGTTGAGTTATTTTTGAGAATAAAAAATTGGGAAATGATTCCATCCAAAGTATATAACTCCTCCCTTGATAATGTTTGTTCACTAAACCTCCAAGAAAATTGTGGGTTACATCCTTTGGTAGAGTTTGATATTATTTTTGGCATGGATTTTCTATATTTGTAAAAATCCAATGTCAACTATTAGAAAATGGATCCACTATTCACATCCATATTATTACTCAAATTTTGTAAAATTATTATGAGGAGGATGAATCTTCTTCCAAATAATCATCTCAAGTTTTGTTAGGATGATTAGGTCGAGTAACATGAGAGGGGGGTGAATCAGGGTATGGTAGATTAAAAAACTCTCCATTTAGGATATTGTTTCGTTATTAGAAAAAACTCAATTATATCTTCCTCCCATGACAATATAAAGACTGGGATTAAATCATGCACAAGACACATCGATTTTTTCTTGGATCACCCTCACTAGGATATGTCTAGGGAGCATGCAATGGAAATGTTCCCAATTACCCAATTCACTAAGGCTCATGTCCAATAATGAGTACAATGTTTGGGCTAGATCATCTATACCCTGGCTCACTGCCTTTACAGTGTTTTGGTTATGCTCACTTCATTATCATGGGTCACTCCCTATGCCTCTTTCTCTAGCACACTGCCGAAGGAAAGGGTCATCGTCTTCCTCTTCCTTCACTCACAACTATTTGTAAGTAATCCACTCATAGTTTATCGACATTTAGGTCAAACACTGTTTAGGGACATGTAGTTCCCTTCATTTGCATGAACTCCTACATCATCAATGATAGACAGATGGTCTATTGAGGTTCTGTTTTTACCCGTAGATGAATTCCGCCTTCCCAAGTACTACTGGGTACTAGAAAATAATTTCACAAACTGATTTGAAGCCTTTTCAAGCTTCCTTGAGAAAACTGTGAACCACCTTCCTCTCTTGCATAATGAGTACTAGGTTTGGAACGTAGGACATCTTCTTCGTGTACTATCGTTGTTACTGTGAACTGCCCTTCATTCGCATACTACCTCTGCCTTCGTGATCGCGTACCTCTACCACGTACAGATTCTGCAAACCTTTTTTGTGAAACCCCTCTTGTCAGCAAATTGTTCATTGTTCACAAACTACCTCAACTTCTGCATACCAGATCTCCCCTCTGCATACCCCTTGGGAAAATACCCCTTTCACGTACTATAGATTCCTCCTCCATGTACCAAGTCAATTTGTTCTGCGTATTGATCTTCCTACTCCGCACACCATACATCCTTTTCTAGTTATGAATCCCTACAAACACTTTCAACAGAATTCCTTCTGCATGGACCACTTCAGCCGCTGTGATCCTTCCTTAAAAAACTAACTTCAGTATTCACCGAATTCATGGAGAAAAATATTCTTTCTAATTACGTTCCTTATCCACTGTAATTGGTGGTGTTAGTGATTCATATATAGGAAAATATATTTTCTTAATCCTCTAAATCAACATTTACCAAAACATGATTCGATACAGTGCCCAAAGCATACTGAATCATTAGCCACTGTGAACTTCAAGCCATCCGAGAACTATATTACTATGTGCTCAATGTAACTGACTTTTCTCCATCTTGGTTGAACTCTTGCTCTGACTTCAGTGCATCCATGAACCACACCACCGTCCACTGCAAACCATTATCCATTTTGCGAACCACATCCACGTACCATTTCCACTACTACGTGTACAATTCCCAAAATATGGTATATGGTCCATGAATTATGGTATGCGGTTCTTATAAATTGCCACCTTTCTTCGAAATTATTCATTCCACTCACTCCTATTAAGAAATCATTCCTTTTCCAACATTAAACTCCAGATTTTAAGGCACAAAAATTTGGAAAACACTGGTAAATGGCACCACCTTAAAACCTGTCTTCCGAAAACACCAACCATTCTCATTTGCGGTCATTTGGATTTTTCAACAGACACAACCACACCCAAAACATACCTAGAGGATCCGTTGAGGTATTTTTTTCCAAAAAGAATGGATATTATTTCCTTATTAGTAAGAATATCTTTATTAATTGATTGAGATAAAGGAGAGAATAATTCTTGAATACATGCCCATTTTCAAGGATTATACTAATGTGTTCTCAAAATAGTTTATGGTCTCTACCATGATTGAGAGGATGAGTTCTTGATTGATCTTATTTCATGGATGTATTCTTGTATCAAAAAAACCTAATATAATGGCCACCATTGAGTTGGAGTAACTAAAGAAGTAGTCACAAGAGTATAAGGACAAAGGGTTCATATTTCAAAGTGCTTCACCATGGGGTTTTCTAGTCCACCTCATCAATAATTATGGATCTATGTGCCTCTAAATTAATTATCATGAACTCAAAAAAATAACAAAAAAGAGAAATTATCCGCTTCCAAAGATAGATAGCTTGATTAATCAACTACATGGGGTCAATTATTTCTCTATGATGGGCCCTTGATCAGGATATCAGCAATTAAATGTAAGGAAGGATGATATTCAATATAGATCCTTTCGAACAAGGTATGAACGTGATGGGACCATAGTGATCCAATTCATACTAACTAATTCTTCAATAATTTTCATGGATATAAGGAATATAGTCTTCATATATTACCTTCAAAATGATTGGTTTTCTTTATCAATGATATTTTGATATACTCCAAAAGAAATGAGAATAATGACGAGAATTTGTATACTACACTAAAAACATTGTTAAGGGATAAACTCTCTGCAAATTATAGTAACTGTGAGTTCTATATGGAGGAAGTATCATTCTTGTGGCATGTTATAACCAACAATGGAATGTCTTTGGACCCTTCAAAGATAAAGGAAATTAAAGAGTGGCCCTAGAAAACATCTATAATAGATATCAGTAGTTTCATTGGTCCAGATGGGTATTATCAGCGATATTTGAAGAACATATCCTGATTTTCAAACCCACTATCCATGATAAAACCATAAGGGAGAAAAGATTTATTATACTAATGAATGAGAAGAATACTTCAATTAGTTAAAAAAATTGGATTATCACTTCGCTAGAACCTACACATCCAACATGTGTGGAAATATTTTTGGTATATAGTGATTCATCAATGAATGGACCAGGCTATGTACTGACACAAAATGATAAAGTGATACCCTCTCCAGGAAGTATAAAATTCATGACAAAAATAATCATATGCATTATCTGGAGTTGGTGGCTGTGATCTTTGTAGTAAAAATATGGAAACATTGTCTCTAAAGGTATTAGTTTAAAATATAAAAAAATTATAAGAGCCTAAGATATATATTCAAAAAAAGGATCTTAATATGAACCAATGAATTTTGTTAGATGTGGTCAGTGATTATGACTACTAAATCCACTACCATCTTGGTAAGGGAAATAATGAGGTATGTTCTCTATGTATAAAGGATCCCCTAACATTATCAATGATGATAATTGTGAATGATCCATTCTTTTTGGGTTTTAAAAGTATAGAAATGGGAATAATTAAGGAATGAACACCATAAATACTTTATCAAATGATTTCTCAACCATACCATATGGAGAAAATAATGGATGATTAATGAAATGATGTGGAGATTAAAAAAGGTGGAAAATATCAGCAAAGTTAAATCCTCATGGTTTAAATTTTTTGTGGAAGGATTCATATGATTTGGGTCATGACTATGTGTACCATCTAATTAAGACATAAATAGAAAGGTTCTAAATGAATCACATAGCTAAAACTTCTCTATTCACCCAGGGAATGCAATGATGTATCAAGATCTATGAGAGAACTATTTCTGGGACAATATGATGAAGGATATAACTGGATATACATCAAAGTTCCTAGTATTTAAACAAGTGAATTAAGTAAGTAAAATATCTAAGGGGATGATGTGACCATTACCCATACCAAAGTAGAAGTGGGAAAATATCACTATGTACTTTTTCATCGGAATTCTAATGACATTTGGAGGAAACAATTCCATATAGGTTGTTGAGGATCATATTAAAAAGACAACTCACATTATCAAAAATTTTGAGGTCTTCTCCCAAGATCAACTTTAACTAATATACATAAGATAACTAGTAATGCTACTTGGAGTACCACTATCGATTGTCTCTGATCAAGATTTGATATTCACCTATAAATTCTGGAAAAGTCTCCAAAATGCTCAAAACACTGATCTATGTTTTAGTAAAATATAACATCATCAAACTGATGGCCAATCTGAGAAGACTATTCAGACATAGGAAGACATGTTGAGAGCATGTTCTAAGGACTTAAATGGACGATGGGACCAACATCAGCCTCTGGTAGAGTTCTCATAAAACAATAGTTTCCACTTGAGTATCCTAATGGCTCCATTTGAATCCCATTATGTGAAAGGATGCAGAACATTGGAATTCATGGATGGTGTTAGTAAAAGAAATCTATTCAGGCCTGAAATGGTCAAATAAATGGTCGAAAAGGTGGTAACCATTAAGAAACATATATGGGCTTCCCAAAGTCTATTGAAGAGATATTAATGAAATCATTGATGGAACGTATATTTTAATATTAGAGAAATGGTATTTCTCTACATATCTCTATGGATGAGGATCTTGATGTTTTGGAAGAAAGGAAGGTTGATTCATAGGTTTATCAACCACTTCGAGATTCTGGATTGTGTCAGAACTGTTCCCTATTGACTAGAATTTCCATAAACCACATCTCAAGTACATGATGTATTCCACATATCCCTATTAATTAAATACAAACTAGATCCTTCACATGTATTAAACACAGAGGTTGTACAACTAGAAAATGACATCTCATATAAAGAGAAGCCAGTGAAGATCTTGGACCATAGAGATAATATTCTACAAAACATCACTACTCACTCGGTAAAATTAGTATGCACAAACCATAAGTATAAAGAGGTGCCAATGGAATTGGAATAAGTGATGAAAGATAAGTATCCTCACCAGTTTTCACATTAGTTTGTTAAAATTAAATTTCATGGGTGAAATTTCATAAGGAGGGAGAAATGTAACCACTGAAAATTTTATCAATGTAATTTCATTTATTTTAATTATGTTACATCATATAAAAAAATAACATAGATAACTTAATAAAACATTATTTTCATAGATTAAGAATCAAATAAGTGGTATTTATAGAAATTAAGGAAACTATACTAATGGAATAATAAATTGATAATTATAATTTTAATGTGACAATTACGAATCGTAACTCTCCCAAAATAATAGTAACTCCATATTTGAGTGTATAAATAAAATTTAGTTATCATATGAATGAAAATATAGTATAATTATATACAGCAATAAATAAATAAATGTTTTTAAATGATATATTATGTATCGATTTTTATGAAATGTAATTGTTTATTTATAATTTTATAATTAATATAATGATTTAAAAAAATTATTATCATAAAATATATTCATAAATTAATATTTTGTGGTCTTATAATTATAATATTATTTCATGAGACTTTAATTATTTTTTTAATGTTTCATAAAATCAGTTATAATTGTAAAATTATTATTTTTCAAATAAATGAGGATTAAAAAAATTAAATCTAGAAAAATTAGAAAACTATTTTCAAATAAAGGATTCAATTTTTTAATTATACACATAAAGAAATGGTTAGGGTGAATCTTTGGTAATTTTCTAAATTAATTGAATTTTTTGTGAATTTTAAAATACGGTAATTTCCAGTATTTAACAAATAAATGAATTATTGATTCATGGCTGATGTACATATCATGTAAACCCATGATCCCAAAATATCATTAATTATTTAATATATTTAGTTATAATGTTCAAATATATGGATTAACCTAACCCAAAATAAGAAAAATAAGGATATAATAATAATAAAACACCCATTTCATCACATTATAAATAGCACCTATCACCACCTCTTATCCTAACACCTAAAATTCTTTGAATATTGAAAAACATATAACCAAATATATTCCAAAATATATCCTCATGTCCAAGAATATTTTTCTATTAACTAATTACCACATGAAATTAACCTAGGTAGACTCTGAAGGAGAATATGTTCAAGAAAAAAAATCTACTTTTGTATTATTTTAATTTCTTTTAATTTTTTTTATTTTTTATCCTATCCTATCCAAATTTTCCTAAATTTTAATGAAAAATCATGTATAATTTATATACTGAAATTTAATTGTTTTAATAGAATATTTCATTATCAAATCTCTTCACTCTTCCTTTACTTCTAAAAATGAAAACATCAAACATAAGGTGTTGATTTACCGCCATCTTGGATGGGGTATTTTAATTTTATATTTTAATCTTAATGTATAGTCATAAAACCATTTTTATTGTTAAAATATAGCAAAATATATGTATTACATTTTAGTAATTTTTTGGAACCATAATATTTTCATAATGTTAAATAATTCATCAAAACTAGATCGTATTGATCAAAAATTCACCAAAATAAACTAACATTCATCATTAAAATTTTCTTCAATAAATCAATCGCATTTCATTAAAATTGATATATGGAACAATTTAAAATTATATAGGAGCATAAATATTATATATTCTCACTTCTAGAGTTTTTCTACCATGGGACCCGAACTCCCTTGACTAAACTCAAGGGAACAAATCAGAAAATCCTACAATGAATGCTCCTAGAATGAAAAAAAATAAACATTATAACTCAATTAAAATAACATTAATTAGAATTTTAAAATTATAAAAATTAAATAAATGAGTATTTGGTTCTTAATTAAATTATTTATGAATATAATTTTATTATCTTAGAAATTATGTGTGAGGGTGGAACAGTTTCATACATAAGGTAGGGGATTTTCAAGGAACCTCTGAATTACCTTTGGGTTACGCCAACTCTTTCTTTACACCAAATAATTACCTATTTCATTTTCTATAATTCTTGTATATTATGTTTATATTATGTATCCAAACAAATTCATCGTTATTTTATGGGAAGATATATGTTCAATAAGGTTCCATTTCCAATTCATCCCAAGAAGCAGGCCCAATTGAAGGGAACATCCCAATTTCTTACCAATATTCAAGTAACATCCATAATATATTTTAATCCCCCTTTATTCATTTAAAATAAATACTTTTAGCATGAAAATATTTCTTTTTTCATTATTGGTTTTATATAAATATTATTCATTTTCAGCATCAAATGATCTTTAATATTTTCCTTAAACTGCACTAGAATGTCTCTTTTATAATGATTCTCAAACTAAATTATTACATGTTTTCACTTCATTTGAACATAATTTTTCATTATATATATATATTTTATCTTAATAATTTCCATATATGATTTAAATCCATTATTTCCTATAAAATTATTTGATACACCCAATTGTAATGCTCCATGACATTATTACGATACCCAATTCCTTCCATGGGTAACCCATATGTTTACTTATTATGCTTGATTTTTCATGTGGAACACATATTCCTGAACATTTAATGATTGGTTGGTATACATATCTCACCAATTCATTGGGTAATGTTTAGTCTCATGAGACATAATATTGGCATATGGAGGAAACCCGGTTACATTATGAGACTTTGTCCTCTAATTGAAATGGTCTAGTCAGTTAGCCTTGACACATGATTATGTCATATTGTATGTTTCCTCCACATTTTTATGTTTACTTGGTTACATGATCCCATTTTCTACATTTTATGATTCTTAATTTTTATTCATGATCCACTCTTTTTTAAGTCATCATTTTATTCCTTCTGAACCATGGGAAATGATTTATTCTTGTGTTTATTTCCTTACTAGGATTTTTAACTCAAACAATTTTCTATGTATTCCTCAGGATATCCTGTATAAATGTAAGAGATAAAATACAGTTATTATATATTTATGTATATTAAATAATTTTTTCTTATTTTGGTTCCATTCTTTCTAATCATGTACCTAATCTGGCAAATACACTATACATTACGATCCCAGTTTTGGTTTCATTACTAATTATGATTAAAATAATTCAAAAATATTTGTAAAAGGAAAGTGTTTTTATAATTGTTCCCCTATAAAAAAAATAAGATATTTCATTTTCCCCAATAATAGAGAGGCTTCAGCCCTAAAATTTTTTAAAAAAATAATGGGAATTACTAGAAATAAAGAAGAATGACAACGAATCCATTAGTACCTATAAGAAAAATTTCACCACACTTACAAGGTATCCCTCTTGATTTATCACCAAATTTGAATGTAAAAAATGATAGATTATTTAGGTTCTTATATCCAACTAACCATAAGAAATCACCTGTAAGATACTTTTATATTTATAAATAAATAATTTAATGTTCTCTCAAGGTATAAATGGAAGTTATAGACTCCAATTATCTATATGATATTGATATGACAAGAGAAGAATGAATTTGTGAACAAATTTTAATAATAAAACCCTTAGAGAAAATAAAATGAATCATACATCATGTCAAATATGTGGAAATATTTATGGAACAATATTACATAAGGGGATAGGTAAATTCTTCATGTGTGGAAAATAAGGCCATTTAGAAAATGAATATAGAAGTGACATGAAAAGGAATTTCATTGGTGACAAGAAATATCAACCGAACAAAACCAACCATAATACAATTTTTTATTAAAACAAATTATGGAAATTACTTAAAAAGTGTATAAATCCAAGTGTTAATATCAATAATGTATATTATTAACCATTTAAAATAAAATATATAGGTAAGGCTTATGTAATCATAATTATTGAAATAGTTTACAAAGACAAAGTGGTGAATTTACACTTCTTAACAACTATAGAAATGTAAATGTCTAATTTGAATTAGTAACTAAAAACACTTTTATATATTTATAATTTTAAAAATAGTTTCACATAAACACCTCAATGGTTGGATATGTATTTACCAATGAAAACAATTAATTGTAATATTAATAAATCTCAAGTCTATATCTCCTCTTTTATAGAATTTTGTTGAAATGTGATTCCCCTAAATATTAGTATTCTATATATTGTTAATTATTTTTAAGATTTTTGTGCTGGATTTAATCTATTTATAATATTCTTATATCAATTATCAAGGAATGGAAATCATATTTGAAATTTTCAATTATCATATGATCATCTATCTGTGTGAGGATGAAAAAAAATCTAATGGAAATTACAACAATAATATGGGTCATACTACCAATTTAGTAGAGGAATTTATGTCAAATGGTTGAGGAGAAACTCAACATTAAATACATTCCGTTTATTTAGAAATACAGAAATGTATTTCCTAAAAAATTTCATAGTCTTCCTCTAAATCATAAATTTTATTTTCCAATAGAAATAATACATATATTAATACATTTTTAGAATAATTCATATAGATAATCCTTAATTGAGTTATATAAATTTTAGATGAAATTACATAATAATATACAAAATGGTTCCATATGCTCAAGCATTCTCCCATGAGGTGAAAATATTATATTTTTAATTAGAATAAAAATGATTAAATGCATTATTTCATTGATTATCAGGAATATAACTATGAAAAAAATTAATGTCTACTCCATATTGATCACTTGTATTATTAAGTAAATAAATATCAATACTTTTATAATATTGATATTTCATCTTTATATCATTATTTAAGGGTCAAAATAAAGGTTATACCTGCAAAATTATTTTTTACAATGTATAGAAACTCTAGATTTAATGTTATTCTATTTGTAATTACCAATTCATTCGCTATTTTCATATATCAAATGAGTATATTCTATAGATGTTTCCTTTATTAGTTTGTGGTATTATTTGTAGATAATATTCACATATATTCCAAGAGTATGGAATGTCATAAAGATCATTTTATTATTGTATTGATGACATTGAAAAAGGAAAAACATGATAAAAAAATTTCAATAATGAATTATAGATATAAAATATGTCATTAATAGGTTATGTTGTTACAAGAAAGGGTACATCAGGGGATCCATAAAATATATAAGTTATTGAGAAATGGATTAAACCATCCATAATGACCAAGATCCATATTTTTCTTAGATTTATTGGATATTACAAATTTTTTGTGAGAAATCAATTAGGGATATCAAATACACTAACAAAATTGACCTTGAACGGATCGTAATTTCATTGGAAAAATGAATGATAAGAAAATTTCAAAGAGATAAAAAGAATTATTGTTGGAGTACCTATATTCACACTACCCAATAGTGGAGAATAATTTTTCATATGAATTGATGCATCATATAGGGGACTCAGTTATGTAGTCATGTATAATGACATTATAATTGTAAATTCCTCAATTCAATTGAAGGTTCCTGAAAAAATTACCCAACACTTGATTTGGACCTAGAAGTAATATTTTTTGATTTAAAAATATGTAGGAATTTTATTTATAGTGAAAATTTTAAAGTATATAATTATTATAAATTCTTGAAGTATATATTCAAATAGAAGGAGATTTATATACACTAATAGAGATTGTTATATTTGATTAATGATTATTATTTCTAAAAACGTTACTTAGGGGGAATAAAAACAAGGTGGATAATGATCTATATTGGAAGTATCATGCTGGCGTATCCATGATGATGATTGAAAAATTTCCATTACATATGTATTGGCCGAGGATCGACCTTGAGGTCATGGGGTAGGAAAAGAATTCCTATATTTAAGAAATAAATATTCAATCATCTATCCATGTAATTATTAAAGTGTAATATAAAAAAGATCTTGAAATTTAAATAATGTAAGTATTATTTTAGATTTGAAAATTAATCCTTATGGAATGATAAGATTGAGGATCTTGATATTTTCCCCTCTAATACCATAAGTGAAGAAAGAGTTATTAGATGAAGAAAGTGGATCATCATTCTCTATCCATCATAGAATAACCCAAATTTATAGAAATTTCAAAGAGAATTACAAGTGGGAGTACATTAAAATAAACATCATGGAGTTTATATCTCTATTTTTGGTATGTCACCAAGTTTAAGATGAACATAAAAAGTATCTTGGGTTGATGAAACCATTTCCAATACTTGTATATAAATTGGAAAATCACTATAGATTTAATCTTTGGACTCCCCGAGAATATAAATTCAAAAAATCCATTTGGTTTTTAGTAAATATACTTATTAACTCAACACATTTCATTACTCTGAGGGTATATCCCTCTCAAGAACAAATTTTGAGGATATTCATAAAGGATGTGGTAAGGTTTCATGGAGTACTTTTCTATGTTGTATATAACAGAGATCTAAGGTGTACCTAAAAGTTATAGATATGTTTTTAGTAAGAATAAAATATGGAGTTAAACATTAGCACTATATAACATCCTTGGATAGATGGTCAGTCTAATATAACCATTCAAACCCTACAGGGTATGATGAAATCTTTCTCTATAGATTTTCAAGGTGGTTAGGATCAACATAGCATTCTTTTATAATATACTTATAAAAATTGATTTAAATTTTTCATTCATATGGGTACTTATAAATTGCCTTATTTAAATATATTTTGAACACCAACATGCTAGGTTGAATTTGGAGAATGACCAATATTGCGACCTGAGCTACTAAAAAAATGTAAAAGAATATTATATCCCTTTAGCAGCACATCAAAGTAAATTAAAGTCAACATAAAAGTTATGATAACAATATATATATATATATGGAGTTAAAATTTATTTATATGGTATTCTT
Organism: Viscum album; assembly: GCA_963277665.1. NCBI lineage: Eukaryota > Viridiplantae > Streptophyta > Magnoliopsida > Santalales > Viscaceae > Viscum > Viscum album. The sequence continues at coordinate 33,142,565 of OY728157.1, read as the reverse complement.
ATTAATATCTCCTTATAATAAATTTATGATATTTTTAAATAAGGTATTTTTGAAACCTAAATATATTAATCCCATTGATATTCTCGATCATATCAGAACGATATCTTATCAGTTAGAAATTTCACTAGTCCTATATCATTATTAAAATATGTTTCATGTATCTCTACTAAAGAAGTACGTACATGGTCCTTCACATTTAATAAATTCATATTTTATACTATTAGAGAATGAAATTTTTCATAATGAATAATTGGTAGAGATTTTATATCAAAGAGATAAACTATTATAGAACAAGAGCACTCGGTAGGTAAAAGTTTTTTAGTGAATCCATAAATTTAAGAAATCTAGATACGAACCTAGGGATGAAATGATGGAGAATTATTCTCATTTTTTCCATGGAGAAATGGAATTTCAAGGGTGAATGTTTTATAAGTTGATATAATGTAACACCCTATGATTTTTTCTATATATTTCTCATTAATAAAGTCAATAAATGTGATTAAATGTGATCCACGTAACATATAAATCAAGTGAATAATTATTTATAACCAAAAAATGAAATATATTAAAAATAATTTAAATGATACATATATATAATCAATTAAGTATTTATAACAATTACTACTTTAATTATTTTTAGTTAAATATAATTGTATTGTTTGTAGAGATTAGTTTTGTATATTTTTTTATTTAAATGTAAATTTATCTTATTTGAGGTATTAAACTTATAGGAAATTATTTTATATACATGTATAAAGATGAATAATACTTCATAATTTTTCTACATAAAATTTGTGAATAAATATAAATTTATTTGAAGTTAGACAGTGATATTTTTTGAAAACCATATTTTTATGTGCATAAAGAATTTTTATCATAATAAATTACATTAATATCTTTTAATGAATTATTTTAATGAAATTTTTATTAAATATATTCAGTTATATAAATTTAAATTAATATAGATGTTTTTACTTGGAAAAAAATGATAATAATATCATTTTTACGCATAAAATTATTTTTTCTAAGAATTATTTTTCTACATTTTGTGTGGGGATATAAGAATTAATTTATTCCACCTATAGGAATTGAATATTATAAAATTTATTATATATTTGGAATAATAATAATATATATTGCATAATATTTATTACTTTTTTATCCATAATTAATAGTTATCATGGTAAAGATCTTGTCACCTCAGAATGGGTTAAATGGGTTAATGAGAGGGTTAAACAAAAAAATAAATTTTCATATGGGGATAAAACTTGTCTAAATATATTTTTTGTGTTTATTTTAACATTAAATTTACATAAAATTTATGTTTTCCACTTTTTTCAACATTACCATTAAGATGGAGTCATATTATTTTAAATTTATGGGAATTTACAAGGGTTCTACACACCACACTTATAAAAGGGAACATACTCTCCTTACTTATCCATACAGTAGGAGCACGTTATCATTCCCAAAATCAATCCAAATACCATAAAAACTCTTTTCCATATATCATATAGGTTCTGGTCTTTCCAAAATACCCATCCAAGAATCCTTATGGTTTTTTTCAAATGAGATTATCCATGGAAGAGGTTTATCTTATTACCTACCTATTTCATGTTTCTATCATTAAAAATCACAAAAAAAGAATAACATAAAATCATAAAATAATGAAAATATTATATTTAATATATTGAAATTTTTTATGTTAATGTAATACCCTTTTCTATCTCATTTCCATCTAATGAAAAATGTAAACTTCACCTATGCATATGTACAATCCACCACCTTTATGAAAAAATATTTTTCATTTGTCATTACCCTATCATATATATATAAATATATAGTTGTATTTAATGTATATATATTATATTTTCTACATATTTATGATTATTTGAAATTCAATAATTTTTTACCTTTCTTTATTTCATTCCATTGAAAAATAAAATCATTACCCGTGCAGACAACCGCCTCCATGAGGTGATGTAATTCATTTATCATCACTTAATTATATGTTTGGTTCTAAAAGTTTATATAGTAAATATATATTATTATTTTTATATAATTAATATTATATACCTATAAAAAAATTTCATGGAATAAATTCTTTGAATTGAAACATGCGTGGAAAACAGAACAGTTGAGACCCAAATATTAATTTTAATGAACAATTGTTAATTAAAGGGTAATTAGAAATTATAATAGAATGAAATATAGTAATATAAGTATGAATATGGTCTTTTTTATAAATTTATTATAAATTTAAATTTAGTATATATTATGTTAGTGTTTTTATGAAATATGTCTGGACTTGATTTAATGGTTTACGAGACAGACTCACTTTTATCAGGATTGTTTATTTTTCAATTTCCATTATGATAAATTATATATTATTTATTTATTAAAATAATTGTTTTTATTTTAATTATGTTATTCATTTTGTTTTTTAGTATTATTTATGTTTTTTCACTATTTTTAAGTAAAAAATAAAAATATAATTCCTTTAATAAAAACAAACCTTTTTTATCTTTTGGTTATGAACCATTTTATCCCATGCCTATGTTCATTAAAATGTTTTAAGAATTTTCTTTTATATAATTGAATTATTTATAAATTTTCATTTGAAATACATTTTACATCATTAAATATGGTTTAAAATGACTCTTCATAATTTTTTTAGGACATGTTATACTTGACTTCTTTACAAAATTATGAAAAGAATCTTTTTGTATATTTATTGAATGAATGGATTTTCCCACTATTGTTTATATTCTATGTTACAATGATTTATTTATATATTTATATTATTTTTACTAATAATATCATAATTAAAAATTTCTATTTATTTTTAGTTAAAAGAAGTTACAAAAATAATATTAGGTTATATCTTATTTTTAAAGCATATTTCTAATGATTTTGATTTATTCTAAAACTAAATATGCTGCCTTTAAGAATTATTATTTTTAACTTAGGATATTTTATTGTGATACCATACACTTTATTTCTATTTATGGATTATGATGATTATTTTTTAAAAAAATCTTCAATCCAATTTATTTACCTTAGGTTAATTAATCCATGGTAAATGATAATTGTTTTTATGATCTAGTGGAACATATATGTATGGTTTCTAGTATATGAAATGTGATATTAGAATTATATATCCCTATAATGCATTGGTTAAATACCAATTTCTCAATATATAAGATTAAATAGAATTTTGAGTAAACCAAATCCACTTTGGTACTCTTTCCACTATGTTTATTTGCATGGGGAATAAAGCCCACCACTATGGGACTTTGTCCACTATTATAGTCTTGGTAGTGTTACTCAATAATGGAAATTATTTAAAATGATTATGTGCATTCCAAACATTTTTGTTTAGGCTTATAATATGATATAATGGATCATTACTTATTATGTATGATTCTTAACTCTTTTGACTTGTGTATTTTTTATGAGAAAAGGCTTAGTCCATAACTCATGATGTATAGTTCATGAATTATTTAGTATATTTTTTTAAGTTATGAACATGTCCTAATACCATTATATTTATCATATTATCAATTATGATCATTAATTTATATCTCCCATATTTAACTATACTATGTATTTGAGCTCACCCTTTTTATGTTTCCATTTTCCCAGGTAAGGATGAATGGTTTTAATAATGATATATCTAACAAGGTAAAAATGTAAGATGATATTTTGGGGAGATGTTTAAGATATATCATGAAATGAGATTATTTTATTTCTATAATATAAATACACTAAACGTTTTTTATTCTTGAATTTGTATTATTGTCACATGTATTGAATATTTATCTAAAATAATGTAATATTTTTCTATGTGATTCTTTGATCATTATAATTAGATTCAACAACTAATTCATTATTATGAAAGGAAGTTGATTAAACCCAGTATCAACAAATATTGAAAACATGGAAAAAGTAATACATTTATTTTATGGGTTTCTTTTTAATCCTATTGATTCCTCAATTAGTGTACATTTTCATTTGTTTTTTCTTCATCCACTCCAAATGGACATTTTTCACATAAAACCCATCTGATGGTCGTGGTATTTATAAATTTAGTAGGAATAACTAACAATTAAATGTTTCCATATCTTGTATAATTTTTTTTAGATATATTTTTTATATTCACCCGTAGATAAAGATTTCAGGAAAAAATATCCACCTTTTTGAAATATATATCACATTAAAGTTGATTAAAAATATCATCAATATAGAGTAGATGATAAATTTTTTCATTATCTTGGTAATCCAATGATAATTAATTCAAAGTTGTATTATCCATTCATTTTTTATTAAATAGAATGGGTGCACCCCATGGTATGGAACATGGCTCTATGAAAACCTGATTCTAATTATCTTGAATTTTCTCCTTCAAATCATATAATTCATTGGGGTTTATTCTTTAGATATTCTTTAATATAGTCATAGATCACTGTATGAGTACTATTAAAAACATTACCTCCTGATATCAAGAAAAAACAATAAATTCCTTAGGAAACATAATGAAATATTTCTAGATAATTAATATATATTTAATTATGAGTTATTATTTATCCATTTTTGGTAATTATCTGACATTTTTTGGTGTCAATACTAGTATAAAAGTGATTGGGGAAATATTAAGGTTGTATCATCTTTGTATTGATATTTGAACATGGAATTTTTGTGATATGAAATGATATTTCTATATCATGGAAGAGGATATAAGATCAATATATAGAAATATAATACATATAAAATATCATTTTAAATTATAATAATGGAAGGATATCTAGATTTTTAGGAAATAACTTCCCAAGAACCTCAATCAGATAACACTTATATATTTTATAATCAATCATCACACCAATAAGGGTTTTCACTAACAACATAATATCCAATATTTTATCTTATAAATAAATATTATTTAAAATAATGTAATATATGGAATATTATAGAGAACAAGAATCAAATAATATTTTCATAGTTCTTATGTAGGTAGTAAGTATACCATCAAATAATTCATTATCATGATCCACTTTGACAGTATTGATTTTATTATTTTTTCCTTAGGATTTATAGTTTTATGATGTCTATTTTTATCATTAACCCTTGTATAGGTGGATTGGTTTTCATAATACCCAAAATATTTACATATAATTCATTAATGTAAGGGTGGTGTGTTAGGTAGTCTTTTATTTTAATTATTCTTTCTTAATTAGCCTATTCATTTATGTTCATGAATAATATGATATATAACTTATTATTCCACACTTGAATCATTTTCCCAAAGCTTTGAAATAATTTCCTAGGTGTATCCTCTCACATTTTTGGCGTGTAAGAAATTGGATTTTATTTCTTAATTGAAATTTATTACTTGAATTTTCATAAAACATTATTTTACATTTATTATCCTCAAATCTATAAGATTAATAAGAGTCTTCAATTTACACATCCATATTATGAGAACATTGAACGTTTTTATTATGAGCTACCAATGGTCCTTATAACTAATGCGTGATGGTGAAATTGTTTTAATACATTAATAAAATCATTGATTTCCCTTCTGAGTTCCATAATAAAACTGGCAGTGTACTAACATGACCCTACCCATTGGAACACCATCTAAGTCCGCATTAACACTAAATAGAAATTAAATATTAGCGGTGGTTTTTTTCAAATAAGTTACCATTTTAACTACTTCACAATAATTCATGGGGGTTCTATAAACTACCAGATTCTTCTAAGACACTAATTAATTAGAAATGTTTTTTTAGTGGTGGTGCTATAAAACCACTCTGAATCTTTAATTAGTTTTGGTTTCTTTTTTAATAATTTTTCTATAATGTATAAATAGTTATAACATCCACTAAAAAATTTATGATGGTTTATAAACATATAACAAAAAATTATCAGTAAATAATCATACATAAAACAATTGTAAATTATATAGTGTTGGTATATTTAATTAGTTATAGTTTAAACCATCTCTAATTACAAAAAAATAGAAAATAATAGTATCTTTTTTTAATTTTTTACCACATGAAATATAAAATAAAAATATATGAATATAGTATATAAATAAATAATTTAATTCTCAAACTATCAAAAAATAAAAAATAGAAAATTCACACACATTACCTCGTAATATTTAAAAAAAAAAAAATATATTTATTTAAGTTTTATGCGATAAAAAAAGCATATATAAGTTCTAATTTCAAATAAAACTCTTAAAAAATGATTCCAACATCAACACAACTCCCCTAAGTTATTTTAGATTCCCTGAGATGATCAATACCCCCCTAATTTTCATATCGGCTACCAAACATTAGTGTATAAATTTTTTTCATTAAAAGTAATTTATAATATAAATTATATTTAATTATATAGTTTATATAACATTTATTTTAAATGAGTATTACAACAATATAAACATATTAAAATAAATGTATTAGATTCAGTACATTGGGTACATTATGTACTTCCACTTTTTCAACAAACTTTTTAAATTATATTTAAGAAAAACTTCTTCATAAACATTGTAATGGAAAAGAATCTATATATTATATATGATTTTTTTTTTGAATTAAATATTATAGGAATATTTGATAAATAAATATAGTATTTATTTTCACTTACTTTTAGTTAGTTATAAAAAATCTCATTCCTCCAATAGAAGGAAATATGCCTCCAATCACGATATTTTATGGTAAGGGATGTTATATCACATGAAAATTCACTCTATGTATTCTTATATAATCCCTTGGAATCAACTGAAGGAACAACAAACATGTCAAATGGGAAAACTATTTTTAGATGGTTCATCCTCCAAACATTCGATGTATTCATGTTTTTTTCTATTAGGTTATTATCCTAATATATTAATTAAACATATTTAACAATTCATATACAATTTTAATAATTTATTATTACACATTTAGAATTGCATACCAATAATAGTCACACTCCAGTACCCTCATAATCCTAATTGTGGCATTGTATTCTCAATCAATGATCACTCTTAAGTTTCTCCTTCTAGTCCCCCTAACATTCCTATAAAATAAAGTGACACACTATATGTAATGATTGTACCTAATGAATATGGGAGAATTTTAGATAGAATCAAGTTAAAGAAAGAGGATCATACATAATATATGAAGCGTAGATGATGTGGGTAGGAGTGAATTATATGGCTCATCAAATATTATAAGAGGAAGGGAATATTGTCTCATTTATTTAAATCATTTTTTGTCAATCATCCCATATAAGACAGTAATTTTAAACAATAATGAGCATAACAAATAATATAAAACAATAAAATTATTGGATGATGTTTAAAAAAGATTAATTGTATTCATTTATTATAAATGAACAGGTAAAATACGTGTCAAAGGGGATTAAAATAAAATAAAATAATTAACAATTTATTGTATTATTTTCATCCCCCACCATTAACATAATTTCATCAGCTTACCCCTCTATTTCTAAGATATCTATTTCAATATCATTATGGATATATAAATCAGTATCATATTTTTTATAGGGTAACATTCCCAAAAAAACACCTCAACATCATCGCCCATATCATAAAATATCTCGGTGTGATTTGTATTATAGTATTCCACCCTTAAATAGGTGACAAAATAATTATATAAAGTAATATTACATTATTTTGGATGAATATTCTATATATATCATTACAATTCAATATTGATATCCATAATGTTTTAGAATTTTGATATAAAATACATATTAATCTTATTTAATAAATGATCTTCTATATCTCCCACAATGTTCTTTTCACTGAGTACAATTCTTAAACATACCCTACTTAAAAACCATATTCATAACCTAGGGAAAGAATAATAATAAATGGTGAGTTTATATGATTAATATGGGTAAAAAAGGAGATATCAATCAATTCTCATTACTGAGCATAAGAAAATCATAAGTGTTTGATAATTTGATCATAACATATAAAATTCTATCCCAATTAGTCAAAGTTATTTAATAATGAATCAAAGATTAAGAATATTCCAAAAAAATACATAATGATCCAGATTATTAAATAATCAATAATAAATCATAAACCATGAGAACATATCATCTACATAATACATATGTTTATGGAAAACACATAGGCATATAAAATCATTTCATTGGTTAAGACACACTGCGAAAAATATCATAGTGGAATTAGTTCACTCCATATTCCATCTTTTCTTTAATTAAGGTTCGCACCCAAGACAATCGTAAGGGATAGAGACCTCTATTAAACTAGGTTTAATCTCTATTAAAATACATAATTTCTCAGGAGAGATAGATATTTACCCAATGCATTGGAGAGTTATATAATACTTAGCCCACCTGTTAAATAATAAAAACCCGTACAAGTGTGTGTGATAATATCATAAAAATTTATCATCTCCTTATCTAATAACTCATAAATTGGAAATAGATTTCTTAAACATTTAATATTTTCTTCATATCATAACTTATGGAAAATAAATTGGTTTTATAAAGATTTCATTAAACATTTATTAACCCAAGGGAAAGAAATAGGTTTTATAGAATCACATTTAAATCATCATAATCACAAGACATTTATAATAAGAAAATATATGGTATCATAAAAAATATCCCTAGTGAATCATAGAAATTCTGGAATTGTTTTTACATAAATAAAAAATAATTTTTAAATAGCATTTTAATTTTTTTTTGAAAAAGAAAAAATTTAATTTTCTCTTAGTATATTTTAAAACTATAATATCCTAGAATATTAAAAAGAAAATATTATTTTAAAATATCCATGTATAATTTAAATTAATCATTAAATAAAATAATAGTCTTGATGGATGGGAAATTTGGTTATGTGGTAAAAATTTAAAACAAATATTTCTATCACACCTTTTTAGAGACACATAAATAACATATTTGAATAACATTGTAAAAATTGATTTTGGAAACATTGAAAGGAAAATAAAATATGTTTTAAAATTAATTTAAATATTCATTTCATTATATAAATTAATATTCTTGTAAATATTTTTAATCTAATGAACATGGAGGAAAATGTTTATCGACCAAAGAGGAAATAAGTTCATTTTTTCTTAAACACATTTTATCAATATTTGATGTACCAAAGAGAGGGAAAAAATAATAATACATAAAACGTAAATGAATAAGTAGAGTATAATAAAATATATGTGTTATTTAAAGGATAAGGACCACATAATTTACCATAATGGATGTTTTTTGTTGAAAATCGCAAAAAGAAACCTGATTTTATCATAAACCCTTATATCAAGTCTCATTTTATTTTGTACATGTTAAAAACTTTTATATAATAAATATATTTTTATTATAAATCCATTATTTAACCATATTCATACATAATATACTATTTATAATTCCATTATTATTTTAAAATATCATTTTATTAAAAAAAATCATAAAATTGTTAATTCTGGTGAAAACTGGTATGTTTTCTATGCATGTTTTTGTTTGATAGTTCTAGTATATACATCGTGGTCATGGTTTCATCATATAAAATATCTTAATAATTTATAAATTATCTTATTTATTAATTATATATGATTTTATAACCACTTATATAAAGAGGTTTTGAAAAAAATGAATTACATCACTTCATTGAGTCGGTAGTCCATACATACACAAAAGCAGTGTTTCCACATTAAAATGGATGTAATGACAGAAATATAAATAATATTTAAAATTTAAATAATCATAATTATATCTTAAATATTCTATATATTAATTAAATCTATCTTTATAACCATTTATGTAAATAGGTAATTAAATATGATTCATATCGCTTAATGGAGGTGGCATCCCACACATACGCATGAGTGATTGAATCATTTTCCAAAAAAATGAGAATTATATATAAAATAGAAATATATATATATAAACATATAATATTATTAAAAATACTTCTTATAAAATGTAAATATTCTCATATATCATCTTTATGTGTTTTTAGAAGAATGAAACATTAAAAATATTTGTTAGAGCATTTACCCCTTCTTTAGGTATCCTCTATTGAGAAATACCTTTAGGTTACATGGATCAGACTTTTTGGAAAAAATCTATGTCAAAGATAAGTATTCAGGGATATTAAATGGGTATATTTTTTCCATCTAATGGGATCAAGTGGTGTGGATAAGGTATGAGCATAAGTTATATTTTATAAGTGAGGGGATCGACACTCTTGTAAATACTTAGACATTAAAATATAACCAAGCCATATAAGATGAAATTGGTACCAAAGAAACCCAAACTAAAATATAATATAAATTATATTTTAATTAAACTTACATAATAGGTTTTATAAAAAAATTGGTTATTTTTAACCTTACCACTTTAATTTGACCAGTTGTTAATAAATTTCACATTTACCATGGTAATAAATTTTCAACATAGATATTATTCCTAATGACCAAAAAAGATTCCACTAATTGATGAATTTAGTTATGATAAATCAAAATATTGATACAACTTTATCATATTAGTTTATGAAAATTGGCATAAATTTATTTTTAAATAAGTGTGCTACATTAAACAAAAACCATTTCTAGTAAAACACATTTTTAGGCATACAACTAAATTTATTATAATTACTTTACTTGTAAAAACCATTGGGATAATATTAAAATATTTTATTAAATATATTATCTAAAAAAATAAAATAATTAATAAATAATTATTTATTTAAATTATTAAGATAAAAACACATTTCGCGTATAAAAATATTTTTTCAGAAAAAATATATGTTTTTTAGTTTTAAATGATATTATTTTCACTTCTAATCAATTAATAACTAGTGAATTAATTTTATACATGTTTAGAAAAATAATATTTTATAAATAAGTTGATATTATTCATATTATCCAATCTAATATTCAGGTGATAACATTCACATTTAATAATAATATTTCTATTGTATAACGTATTTCATTTAATCATAGTGTTTCCTATAAACCGAGCTATCAAAGACATAAAATTTATTTAAAGATAACTATATCATCAAATATCAATTTGTGAAATTATAAAATCCTATAGTAATTTATACCTTGAAACTAAATTACTCTAATAAAAAAAGTAAGGATACTTCTTCCTTATCACATCCTTAAATTCTCATGTACCTTTTCTAAATTTATGGTTTTTCCAAAAAAACTCTTACCAGGTGAGTGGTATTATTCTGAATCACTTTCTTCCTCAAATCCATAATATCCACCTAATATTACTCATAATATATATCATTATCTAGTGGTTAAACCTATTATTTATTTACATGTTAAGGATTACGTATGTACTTCCTCAGGAGAGAAACATGGAACCTACCATGAACTTAAGAGAGATTTGGTTGAAGCACCAAGTGATAAGAAACCTCCACGATACGATTAAAAACTTTCAAATGGAAAATATATATCTAGGGATAATCTTGGTCTTAATTATAAATTTCTTTAACTTCTTCTAAATAGATATTCACATGAATTACATACCACTAACTAAACCTCAATATCTCACCAACAAGGGCCAGCAAAAATATTTTGTCAACTCTAATTTCCTCTAATGGGATATTGAATGGATTTAAACTTCTCTACTATTTACTCATCTAGATCATGTCCCAATGGATTTTTTCTCCCACTTCATCCTAGTACATTGAAATTATTCCCTTCCTAAAATAGTGTTCTTCATTAGGAGTCGTCTAAATGTTTGAGTCAATGATATTATGGTATGAAATCTATACCAAAGAAATGTGTGGATCACAACACCTTTTAAATATATATAAGAATCTATAACCATATATTATATGGTTTTTATGGTCCTCCCAGACTAAAAATATTTTTTTTTATGATATACAGTGATAACTTTTATCATTTAATTTAAATATTTTTTAAGGGTTATCTAGAACATCATGGTAAACCTCCTATCTAGATTAGATAAAATATAACTAAGTACCCCATAAATCCTTACCAATTTCTTAATGTATATTTTTTTGTAGCTGATAAAGAGACAAATTTTGACAAACCATATCCCTCATACACATTATTTTATGATTTATATCATAATGATTCACTTAATAAATCCTTATATGATCATGAGGCGTTGTGTATTTAGATATTTAGGTACATATCATAACAATAGGAAAAAGAAATTCAATGATATATAGTAAATCTCCATATAATGCGCGTAAATTTATTTTATCTTCTAAAATATTATAAGATAAAATAGTATACTACATAAAAAGTTGTGATCTATAAATCCTAAAAATGGAAGAATAAAAGAATAACATGATGAAAGTACTGCGTGTTATTTCATTGGTATGTCAAGCTAACATTAGAGCGTGAGAATTATAAGGTTGAGCATCGAATCATGATAAAAGATGATAATATAAATGGCAACATGAGAATGTGGAAACAAAATAAGACATGACATCATAAGCTTGATCCAATGATAAAAACCAAGAAATAATATTATAGTGTTCTTATGATAACCTCACATGAACCATACATGGAATTTCATAAGATATAAACATTACCCAATGCCTTGGAGGGCTATTTTATTCAAGGACCACCCATAACATTAATATCATGTACATGCATAAATGTTCCATATAGATAATACAATATAAGTATTTCATTCATTACTTTTGGTTCCATAATTAATAACTATGGGTTATATACATGAAAGTACCAGATCATATATCATCATCATCATATATAATCTATTATTAAAAATCACTTTTGACGAAAAAGTGGGAAACCATAAAGTACAAAACCATCAGGAAATATCATAAGAAATGGCTGAATCTCCAAATTGCAATTTAAGTCTTCTAGATCCCTTACCTCTGAGAAGACCCCATTGAGGAGTTGTGGCTGACCTATCTGGTATATATTTGAGGAGGTCTTCAAAATAAATTGTCATGTTTTCCCAAGATTGAATGAGATCCTCCAATGAGATCTTCTTTCTTTTAAATCCATGAGCCAAGATACCACGTTGTTTGTTGATCCAAGATTCTTGCTCAGTGGTTATGTTAAAATGTATTCTCCTCTCAACCAATCTCTCAAAGTCCTCTTGCGAAGAATCAACCTCTATATACTTCTCTAAAAATTCTTCATAACCATCAATGATATTTTCCCACTCCTTACATTCCACCAGTTCCATTACAACCGGGAGGCAAGCATTATCCGCAGCTCCATTTTCATCAGGCACCATATTCTTATCAAAATCCTTTTCTTTACTCAGAGGGAGATTTCGAGAGCTTTTGGACAGCTTCATCAATGCCTTTCTCTTGCTTGAGGATCTAGTAACTGGAGTGTCTGGAATATCTGAATAGTCATTCTGGCAACGCGGCCTCTAGGTGCGCTTAATAAAACTGTCAGGGTCAATGATAGAGATTTTACTTTTCCTTGAGGAGGATCAAAGGTAGTCCTCCGCCATATTCTCTTCCTTGGACTCGGTAGGGGAATCTGAGGAGGACTAAAAATCCTCTTGTGAGTTCTACACTCCATGTACATTCCCATAAGCTTGGAACCCTACTTCTCCCAACACAGAAAACTGAGTCTAGGAGTTAGAGCCATTCCTATATACTTCACCTTCTCAACGTAAGACTGTTTGGCCTTCAAGGCCTGCACTGATTTTTGAAAAACTCCTGGATACATGAAACCGCGACCCATATACTGATATTGAGAATCTACCAATACTAGATGCAGTGGAGCCTATTCAGCATCACAAATAGCCGCTGCAAGCACGGACTCGGGAGGGCCAGTAGCACCCAGGTTTTGTTTCAATCTGTCAAAAATGTCTGAGACTTTGGGTTCAGGCATTATGGCCTTCAAAGGCTTCTCGACAGACTGAGACCCATTGCACAGAAGCACTGAATCATGGGAGATCTGTTTGGACCCAACCAAAGTTTTCTCTTCAATTGTACCAGAAGTATCTACATTTAAAGGGAAATCTAGATCAGAGGAAACCCACCGAGCCAGCGGGATTCCACCATCGCCCTTAGCCATCCACCTGCTGGGTCTTTTATCGGTATTAGAAGATCATATCCTGACCCTTGAGGGAAGAGAGGCCATGGCCATGTGAGAACCAAAATTCTCGTTACCCGCATGCTCCACATCCTGAACCCGATTTGGGGGTGAGCCACGCCTACATATTTGTTGGAGGTGACCTAGTCGATAGCAAGAAGAGAAAAAATATATACAATATTCGAAACACACCTCCTGTTTTATCTGGTATTCATGTTCTATCTCAATCCATAAAAATTCAGTCGGGGGTTGGAGACATCTATTTCAACACATATGTGAGGAGAAATCGGATGGAAAAGGGTTCTAGATCTTTGATCAAAGGACAAACATCTACCTACCATGTTGCCAAGAATCTAAAGAATTTTAAGGTTCTGAAAAGTCAAGGGAAGGGTCGGGAAACTGACCCAAATCGGCGCTGTCAGAGGGTCCCGTCATAGATAGAAGTCGAAAGACCAGCGGGATAGAAAGAACAAAACACCGTTGAAGGATCTTCGTCCGCCAGACCAGACGAAAATATGTTCATCCTCTGTCGCGAAGCGGATGAGAATATGGTGAGGATCCAGTATCCCTACTATAGTATGCCAATGCAGGTCCCATGATTCATCAATGAATCTGTCGAAGGCATTAATGTATGGTTGATTCTGACCAAAGTGGGGAACTAGAGAAAGCCAATGGAGGTCTGAAGCCTCTGTGAATTCCCGTAAAGTAATCAGAAGCTTGGGAAAGCCCTGATCGAAAGAAGGAGCCTTGGGGTTGAGCATGATGGCAGGGAATGAGGGGAGATCAAAGGAGATTATAAGAGGGGAGAAGGTAGGAGGATGATCCAGGACCGTGCGATCCCTCCCCCTCGCGGGAGGGGGATGGACTGGATCGATGGCCATGGCCATTAGGCCATGGAAAACCTAAGTGGGAGGAGGGTCCATCCACTCTTCCTCGCAGGTCCCTGAGTCATATGGAAGTACCAGATAAATTATTGATTTGTACAAGAAGTTGAATACCATTGATTTAACTCCTCGACTCCAATTACCCAGAGTCGGTACATTATTACATAACATTGGCATGATGACAAAAGATCAAGTCTCGAAAGACCGATTAGTTTAGTAGCCTTGAAAACACTAGATACATTCATAAGTCGTACATTACTTCATAAAGTGAAAACTACAACAACATCTTGTCTCCAAAATCATATCCCTATATACTATCCCTGCAGGTTATTCATAAAATACTTCTTCACATCCTGGGAAAAATAAAACATAGAAATGGGTGAGCTCAAATTCCCATTAAGGGTAACAATATAGCGAAAACTTTTATAAATAAGCATAACATTTAAGGAAATGTATAACTAAAACAAAATCCTTTTAAACTTGAACATCAGCATAATATGGGAAAAATAAAATGAAATAATTCCATTTACTTATTCACATGGATATTCTACTTGTCTAATAATCACATGAAATATCAATAACCACTTTCATAACGATGGAATGCATAATATCAGACTATCATAACCACGTAGCCAAGGCCTCGTGCCAAGACTACAAATAAGATTTTTTTCAAGCCCTCGTGCCAAGACACTAGTTTGTCTCATGAGACCTACCGATGCATCGAGAAGCTATATCAGGCTCCACCCATCACATATTAAGTCCAATTCCTTCCCCATATGAACAGTTTTAAACATAACATAAACATTCGTATTAAAACTAGAATATGAAATTTCAATACATTCTCCATAAACCAAGAATGGTATAAAAATAACACATCCACAGTCAAACATATAATAAAACCTTCAATACAATATGGTTGTTTTGTATCATAATAAATCAACTTCAAATAAACTTAAAATTCATCAAAGGATGTTCACAAAGATTGACAGAAATATCTATATTTTTGAAATCATTTAAAAGTCACATAATTATAAAAGAAAACATTTACTTTAAAAATATTCTTATAAGCCTTTAAGGGAAGCTTCGACGGTTTTATAACGGCAGAAAATAACCGCACCCGCTCTATTTGTTAAAAAATGATATTCTTACCTTAATTTTTTCAAAAAGGTTAAAACAGACCTTGTTTGGAAAAGGACGGAAAGATTCCTTTATAAACTACTTATAAAAAGTAAAACAAGGGTATAAATGACTTTAACCCATATTATGTAAACTATTAAGAATGTTTTGAAATACATTTTAAAGAAACATGGATGTGGATGATAAAGAGGTCCCAGTAGATAATTACGTATAAAAAACCTCAGATAATGAAGTGATTGTAAAATAAATCCTTACCTTGTACTTTCCCGTGGTTGAGGGTAGGTTAACCTCATTTAAAATGGCAAATCAATTGTTGTTAAATTATACAAGAATCATATACATTAATATAATATCATATATGATCTTTTAACATCGATTTTTTGATGATATCTTAGTATTATCATCGTTTCGAGTGTTAACTTACTCGTTTTCTTTGATATATTTTGTTAAATAAGCCATGTTTGTTATGTATAGGCTATATCTTATTCATATACCGAATTATATAAAGCCCTTAAACATTATTTTTAATCATTAAATGAGAATTATAATTGCATGGATATGATGGGGAATGAATCTCACCACGTTCATGGAGACAGTAGTCCGTACATACGCACAAGCGACAATATCATTGTTTTGATATTAAAATAATATATAATTGGATGGTATATAATATATACCAAATAATTATCATTTTATATTTATTATTTAGATCAATTACATATCATTATCATACCCATCCAAATAATAATGTATTTGAATAACAATTACCCCACGACGTGAAAACGGTAAGTTGTACGTATGCACGTATGGTGACATGTCATTCAAATGATAGATAGAATAATGAATATGGTTGTAAAATATTTATAAAAACATCACAGTATGTAGAAGATACTGGAGTTAATATTTTAGAAAGGAAATAATAAAGAAAGAAGAAGTTGAAGAAGAATGGAACTTGAAAAAGGGTGGTGAAAACATTACCTCTTCTTCGGGTTCTTCCTTTTGATTTGATCAAAAGGGCTCCATAGGATGGATTTATGGTAATAATAAGGCCTTTAGGGTAAAGTGATAGAAGTTTAGAGAGTATTTGGTCAGGGTTTGGACGATCCAAAAGGCTTTTAAGATGTAAATTAGAGAGAAGGGGGAGTTCCCTTTTATAAGAGGGGTGAGGGGCACCTTTGGAAAAGCTGGAAATATTTTTTTATAATAAATTCATATTCGGTTTATAATTTCTTAAAAGTAAATTATTTAAAGGTTAAGGTGGGGATGGTTCTAAATCATTTCAACCAATAGATTTTATACAGTTTTGGGTCACTATATTAACCTTATAATTTATATTTAACTCTTAGTAAAATAGTTTGACATTTACCGTGTCTCTTTTAATTTTTATATTATATAGTTAATAAATTTACTATATACATGTGACCCCCCAAGTGGTCCATTAATGATACACCTATCATGATATAAGTCCTTTGGATGAACCATAGATTTTTAGGAATAGAATATCAATTAATAATATAATATTTGTTTTAAAAACTCATTTATGTCAATTTTGACAATATTCAATAATTGATTTTTGTAAAAGTATTAAAAACATTATTAATTCGAAAAAAAAATTAATTTAACCAATTAAAACATTTCATATTAACCAATAAATTCTTTTATGTCATCAAAACTTTCAAATTATATTTATTTTAACATTTATAATACCAATTATTAGATTCTTTCATTAATAAGAAAAATACTGCATCATTATTGTGTCATAAATAAATTTAATTATTAAATATCTAAAAATTAAATATAAAATACCATTATGTAGTAAATATTTTGAGAGTTATAATGAATATTTATAGTAAAAAATATAACTTATATAACCCTATGTAAAAATTGTTTTTCTAAAAGATATATGCTTATGTCATTTTTTATTTACTTTATCTTAACTAATATAAAGTGTCCCTATCACTTACAAGTGACTCCATGGGGTCCCAAAATCATCCCAAAGATTCCCATGGTCGGCCATGTATCAATAAATAGGTTTAGGACATGTTTTAGGGTAAATTAATATTATTATAATATATATTTTTACCCTTATTTACCGGATTTACCGTTTAACCATGGTAAATAAAATATTTACCGAATTAAATATTCAAAATGTCTAAAAATAAGAGTTACCTATATACACAATTTGAAAATCCTTATTCAAAATATGGAATCCATTTTTCCAAATTCAAAACACCGAAGTGGCAAAAAATAATTTAAAATTAATTCCCGATGTCAAAACAACAGATGTGTTTTTAAGAAATAATAACTATCAAAAGATTGACACTTGTTTATGTCTAGTTTAAATGTGAAATTACGTCCAACGACCAAAATTTTATTAAATGGTAAAAATATATTCTAAATATTCATTAAAACCACTCAAATTCATAATTTTTCACTATTAATTATTTCGATTAAAAAAATTGTTTTTAATTAAAATTTAGTAATTTTCACTATTCATCAAAATATGAAAGTTATCATAAAAGTACAAAAACTTGACCCTAAGATAATTTCGATATTCCTAATCCAAAAATTAAGTCCATTTTGAAATATAAAATTTATATAATTTCAAAAAGTGTGTATTACTATTCATAACGACTAGTTTGATTGGTTCTGGTGTGTGTTAGAACTCGAAGTTGCATACAACACACGCTACTATATTATTCAAAGAGAACCATACCATGGAAGATTGGGGTGTTACTTTCTATCATCCTTAAATAAATTTCATCCTCACAATTTATGCTCGGTATTGGAAACATGTGGTTGACATTTCAAAATATCTTAGTTGAAATCCCACATCGAAAAATGGATTAATGAGTCCTCTATTTAAAATAAAGAGTGGTAAGTATGAAGGTTAACAAAAATAACACATACTAGGGTTACATGTAGGAAAACATGGATATATAGAAAAATATGACCATCAATATCTGATGGAGAGTGATAGAGAACATGGCTATGAAAAACCCAATAGTCAAAAAGCCATAAATTTGTGATGATCTAACGTACCATCTAGGACAACGTTTTTGTTCTATGTTACTTTTCCTAATGTTGAAGAATTTATTTATGATATTGGATAAGATCATAAGGATATATACGTAATTTATAATTAGAGTTTTATCCATTAATAAAATTCTACCACAAACTCATCTTTCACTCCAAAACATAATACTCTATTTATCCAAGTCGTATAGGGTTACAAATATAAACATATACCATTTAAATGATGATAATTATTTTGTAACAACCAGGGACTTTCTGTAGGCTACTGGTAGGTAATAAAGGCATGTCTCACTATGATTGTGGGTTCAATTCCTGCAGCTTTGTCCGACACGATGGCTTATCGCCCGACCCATAGGATGTCCTTTTCCAAGACTACAGTATTACAATATTCCAAAAAAATCATAAGAAATGTTTTAACCTTAAAAAACACCATCCAAAGATCAACATAATTCATTGAAAACATTATAGTTATCCAAAATACCTCTGTCCAGACTCTTTGTAAAAGGTATCTAAATTCTAAAATCAATTGTAACATCAGATTCCCCAAACAATGTAAAGTTTCTCTTATTGTCACATACTGAAAATATTATTACCTTAGTCATTTTAAAACCTTAATTAAAACAACATGTACTGTAGTACAATCCTTATATATATATCATATTATTCTTATAAGCATAATATAGTTCTTGAGTCCAAAAACACAAATACAATAATTAGTCAACTTCAATTGTAGTAACAGCATAATCATGGCCTTGCTCCCTAGGCCTTTTTTGAGTAAGTTTCCTTGGTGCTTAGGAAATTAATTTTCATAATGCCCCATTTCTCTAAAATTATATCATTCAACTTTGACAGCAACTTTTTTTCCCTTTCAATCATGATCTTGGTGTCCTTTCTCACCACACTTGTAACAGATTCCCATTCATTTTCAGTAAGTACCAGGGTGTTTCTTCCCACAATTATCACATAATGGAAAATCCTTCTTTCCCTTTTTCCCATTACCTATCTCTTGCTCCACTGTCCTATTCTTCTCTTTCATTACTTTATTGTCATAAGATTTAGAGAATTTCTTTTTTGTCTTGATAGCACATGAGACAATATCTTCATATGATGAGAAGTATTGAGATACTAAAGCTCAATGGAGAAATAGATTTAACCCATCAAAGAAATGATCAATATTACTTCTTGTGTTACGTATATAATCTGCAGGATTCCTTGCTAACCTTGTAAAGTTTGCCTCATACTTTGCAACATTCTCCTCCTCCTTTTTCCATAGACTGAGAAATTTTCTTTCCATATCCGCTCGATGGTCATTATGAAAGTATTTTTCTATGAAAATTTCGTTAGACTCCCTCTATTCCATACTTGATACTTCTTCATCCTCCTTTGTGTTTTGAATCAATGAACACTATTGATCAGCTTCTCCAGTGAGGTGATAAACTGCCATGACAACTTTTTCCCTTTAACTACTCCCCAAATCCTAAAATATTTTCTCTAGTGAACTTATCCATTGCTCAACTACTAATGAATTTTTATTCCCTTTGAATGATGGTTGTTTTTTCCTCATGAAGTGATCTAACATTGATCCTCCACGTTGCGGATCAGGGTGCTCCTTACGGGTAAGGTTATTATTCATAACCTGAGTGAGTTGTCCCAATATGGTGATTAGCTGATCAGCACTAGTTTCATTACTAGCATCACAGTAATTAACTTCAGCAGGAGGGAAATCCCTACATGGAGTGTGTGCATTGATACAGTTTTCATTCCTCCTACTAGGTACCATTTCTAAACAGTGGCATACACTACATTAGTTTATGAATCGCAATACATAAATCCAAACTTGTAAAACACTTAACATAAATTGAACATTTAATGGATATAATCCATTATAATAAAAATGTTTTCTTTGAGGAATTATATACTAATAAACTCTTCATAATGGTTTGAAAAAAAATTAGAATTATCCTAAGCATATCCCTCGGGAGTGTCATAACCAAGAGTGCAGCAGGGCCCGTTTTCGTGCACCAGTTCCCGTTCGAGTCTAGATCAAAGCAATGTTTTTGGTTTTTACCCCTAGGTACATATGTTCCAGGGCCACCTCTACCTACTTGTATCCAGACATGGATGTATTTCTTGGAAAACTCACAAAATCTCCACAATACCAAAATTCTAGTAAGTTCTTCTATACTAGTCCTCAAAGTCCATCTTAGGTCTATGTTCTCTAATAATATTTTATCTAAATCTAGTTTCCATGGTTTGTACTAAACATCCTCTGACACAAAATGTAACGCCCCGAACCCAGTTACCCATAGTCAGTGAATTATTACATAACATTTCCATGATCACAAAAGATCAAGTCTCAAAAGACCGATTAGTTTAGTAGCCTTGAAAACACTAGATACATTCATAAGTCTTACATTACATCATAACGTGAAAACTACAACAACATATTCTCTCCACACTCATATCCCCTTATATTATCCCTTCCGGTCATCCATAAAATACTTCTTAACATCTTGGGAAAAATAATACATAGAAAGGGGTGAGCTCAAATTCCCAGTAAGGATAACATATAACAGAAACTTTCATAAATAAGCATAACATTTAAGGCAATGTATAACTAAAACAAAAGCCTTTTAAAAATGAACTTCATCATAATATGGAAAAAATAAAATGAAATAATTCCATTTACTTATTCACATGGATATTCTACTAGTCGAATAATCACATGCAATATCATTAACCACTTTCATAATGATGGAATTCATAATGCCAGACTATCATAACCACGTATCCAAGGCCTCGTGACAAGAATAAAAATAATATTTGGTCAAGGCCTTGTGCCAAGAAACTAGTTTGTCTCATTAGACCTATTGATACATCAAGGATCTATAGCGGGCTCCACCCGTCACTTATTAAGTCCAATACATACCTCATATGAACAGGTTTAAACATAACATAAACATTCATATTAAAACTAGCATACAAATGTCAATACTTTCTCCATAAACCACGAATGGTATAAAAATAAAACATCCACAGTCAAACATATCACAAAACTTTCAATACAATATGGATGTTTTGTATCATAATAAATCAACATCAAATAAACATAAAATCCATCAAATGATGTTGACATAGATGAAATCAAAACTATTTGAAGGAAATATCTCTTTTTTTTGAAATCAATTAAAAGTCAGATAATTATAAAAGAAAAAATATACATTAAAAATATTCTTATAAGATTGTTAGGGAAGCTTTGATGATTTTATAATGGTGTAAAATAGCCGCACTGACTGTATAATTTAAAAAAAGACATTCTTACCTTAATTCTGTCGAAAAGGTTAAAAAGGACCTTGTTTGCAAAATGAAAAAAATATTCCTTTATAAACATCTTATAAAAAGTAAAAAAAGGTATAAATTACTTTAAAATATATTCTTTAAAATAGTAATAATGATTTGAAATTATTTTTTAAGAAACAAGGATGTGGATGATAAAGAGGTCTCATTAGATAGTTACGTATAAATAACCTCAGATAATGAAGAGATTGTGAAATGAATCCTTACCTTGTACTTTTCCTTGGTTTAGGGTAGGTTAACCTCTTTTATAATTTTTAAATAATTGTTATTAATTTATACAAGAATCATATACATTAATATGATATCTTATATGATCTTTTAACATTGATTTGTTAATAATATCTTAGTATTATCATCGTTTCGGGTGTTAACTTACTCGTTTTCTTTTATATATTTTGTTACATAAGACATATTTGTTATGGATAAGTTGTATATTATTCATATCCAAAATGATATCAAGCCCTTAAACATTATTTTTAATCATTAAATGAGAATTATAATTGCATGGATATGATGAGGAATGAATCTCATCACGTTCGTGGAGATGGTAGTCCGTACGTACGCACGGGCGACAATATCATTCTTTTGATATTAAAATAATATATAATTGGATGTTATATAATATATACCAAATCATTATAAGGTTATATTTATTATTTACATCAATTACATATCATTATCATACCCATCCAAATAATAATGTTTTTTAATAACAATTACACCACGACGTGGAGACGGTTAGTCGTATGTGCGCACGTATGGTGACATGTCATTAAAAGGATGGATAGAATACTGAGTCTGGTTTTAACATATTTATAATAACATAAAAGTATATATAATATACAGGATTTATTATTTTATGAAGTAAATAACAAGGAAAGAAGAAGTTGAAGAAGAAAGAAACTTGAAAAAAGGTGGTGAAAACATTACCTCTTCTTCGGGTTCTTCCTTTTGATTTGATCAAAAGGGCTCCATAGGTTGGCTTTATGATCAAAATAAGGCCTCTAGGTTGAAGTGAGGGAAGTTTAGAGAGTATTTGGGTAGGGGTTTGCCGAACAAAAAGGCTTTGAAGGTGTAAATTAGAGAGAAGGGGGAGTGCCCTTTTATAAGAGGGGAGAGGGGCACCTTTGGAAAATCTAGAAATATTATTTTATAATAAATTCATATCCGGTTTCTAATGGATCCAAAGTGGATTATTTAAATTTTAAGGTGGGGATGGGTCGAAATAATTTCAAACAATATATTTTAAATAGGTTTGTGTCACTATATTAACCATATCATTTATATTTAACTCTTAGATAAATAGTTTGACATTTACCATGTCTCTTTGTATTTTTATATTATATAGTTAATAAACATACTATATACATCCAAGCGACCACAAAGTGGTCCATTAATGATACACCTATCATGATATAAGTCTTTTGTCCATACCTTATATTTTTAGGAATATGATATCAATTAATAATATAATATTTTTTTTAAAAACTCATTTATGTCAATTTTGACACTATTCAATAATTGATTTTTGTTAAAGTCTTAAAAACTTTGTTAATTGGAACCAAATTCATTTAAGAAATCCTAAAATGTAATATTAACCAATTTAATTCTTTTATGTCATCAAAACTTTCAAATTATATTTATTTTAATATTTATAAAACCAATTATTAGATTCATTCATTAATAAGAAAAATACTTCATCATTATTGTGTCATAAATAAATTTATTTATTAAATTTATAAAAATTATAAATAAAATAATTTTATGTAGGAAATATTTTTATATTTCTAATTAAAATTTATAGTTGAAAATATAACATATATAACCCTATGTAAAAATTGTGTTTCTAAAAGATATATGCTTATGTCATTTTTTTATTTACTTTAACTTAATTAATATTAAGTGTCCCTATCACTTACAAGTGGCTCTATGGGGTCCCAAAATAGACCCAAAGATGCCCATGGTCGGAAATGTATCAACCAATAGTGTTAGAACACGTTTTAGTGTAAATTAATATTATTATAATATATTTTTTACCCTTATTTACGGGATTTACCCTTTAACCATGGTAAATAAAATTTTTACCAAAGTAATTATTCAAAATGTCTAAAAATAAGAGTTACCTATTTACAATATTTAGAAATCCTGATTCGAAATATGGAATCCATTTTTCAAAATTCAAAACATATAAGTGGCAGAAACTAATTTAAAATTAATTCCCATTGTCAAAACAAAAAGCGTGTTTTTATGAAATAATAACTATCAAAAGATTGACACTTGTTTATGTCTGGTTTAAATGTGAAATTACGTCCAATGACTAAAATTGGATTAAATGGTAAAAATTTATTCTAAATATACTTTAAAACCACTCAAATTTATAATTTATCACTATTAATTATTTCGATTAAAAAAGTTCGTTTCAATTAAAATTTAGTAATTCTCACTATTCGTCAAAATATGAAAGTTATCAAAAAAGTACAAAAAATTCACCCTAAGCTAATTTCGATATTCCTAATACAAAAATGAAGCCCATTTTGAAATATTAAATTTATTAAAATTCAAAAAGTGTGTATTACTATTCATAACGGCTAGTTTGGTTTGTTGTGGTGTGTGTTAGAACTTGAAGTTGCGTACAACACACACTACATTATTATTCAAAGAGAATCGTACCATAGATGATTGGGGTGTCACATTCTACCATACATCAATAAATTTCATCCTTGTAATTTATTCTCGGTATTGGAAACATGGGGTTGGCATTTCAAAATATCTTAGTTGCAATCCCACATCGAAAAATGGATTAATGAGGCCTCTATTTAAAATAGAGAGTGGTAAGTATGATGGTTACCAAAAATAACACATACTAGGGTTCCATGTAGGAAAACATGGATATAGAAGAAAAATATAACCATCAATATCCTATGGAGAGTGGTAGAGAACATGGCTATGAAAAATCCAACAATCACAAAGCCATAAATTTGTGATGATCTAACATACCATCTAGGACAACGTTTTTGTTCTATGTTACTTTTCAAAATGTTGGGGAATTTATTTATGATATTGGATAAGATCATAAGGATATATAAGTACTTTATAATTAGAGTTTTATACTTTAATAAATTTCTACCACAAACTCATCTTTCGCTCCAAAACATAATACTGTATTATCCTAATCGTATATGGTTCGAAATATAAACATATACCATTTAAATGATGAAAACTATTTTGTAAAAACCAGGGACTTCCTGTAGGCTACTGATAGGTAATAAAGGCCTATCGCACTATGATTGTGGGTTTGATTCCTGTAGCTTTGTCCGACGTGATGGGTTATCACCCGACCTGCATGTTGTCCTTTTCCAAGACTATTGTATTATAATATTCCAAAAATAATAATAAGAAATGTTGTAACCTTAAACAATACCATCCAAAGTTCAACTTAATTCATTTCAAACATTATAGTTATCCAAAATACCTCTGTCCAGACTCTTTGTAAAAGGTATCTAAATTCCAAAATCAATTGTAACATCAGATTCCCAAAACAAATTAAAGTTTCTATTATTTTCACATACTGAAAATATGATTACCTTAGTCATATTAAAACCTTAATGAAAACAACAAGTACTGCAGCACAATCCTTATATATATCACATTATTCTTATAACCAGAATATAATTCTTGAGTCCAAAAACACAAATAAAATAATTAGTCAACTTCAACTGTATAAACAGCATAAGCTTGTCCTTTCTCCATTGGCCTTTTCTTAGTATGTTTCCTTGGCGCTTAGGAAATGCATTTTCATAATGCCCCATTTCTCTACAATTATAGCATTCAACGTTGACATCAACTTTCTTTCCCTTGCAAATCATGAGCTTGGTGGCCTTTCTCACCACACTTGTAACAGACTCCCACTCTTTTTCGTCATGTACCAGGGTGTTTCTTCCAACAATTATCACATAATGGAAAATCCTTCATTCCCTTTTTCCCATTACCTATCTGTTTCTCCACCGTTCTCTTCTTCTCATTCTTTACTTTATTGTCAAAAGATTTAGAGAACTACTTTTCTGTCTTGATAACACATGAGACAATATCTTCGTATGATGAGAAGTATTGAGATACTAAAGCTCAATGGAGAAATAGTTTTAACCCATCAAGGAGACGATCAATCTTACTTCTTGGGTTATGTATATAATCTATCACATTCCTTGCTATCCTTGTAAAGTTAGCCTCATACTTTGCAACATTCTCATCCTCCTTTTGCCTTAGACTGAGAAATTGTCTTTCAATATCCACTCGATGGTCATGAAGAAAGTATTTTTCTATGAAAATTTATTTAAACTCCCTCCATTCCATACTTGATACTTCTTCATCCTCCTTTGTCTTTTGAATCAATGAACACCATTGATCAGCATCTCTAGTGAGGCAATAAACTGCCATGACAACTTTTTCTCCTTTACTACTCCCCAATGCTTGAAATATTTTTTCTAGGGAACTTATCCATTTCTCAAATACAAATAGATTTTTATTCCCTTCAAATGTTGGTGGTTTTTTCCCATGAAGCGATCTAACATTGATCCTCTACGCTGCAGATCACGGTGCTCCATACGGGTAAGGTTATTATTCATAACCTGAGTTAGTTATCCCAGTATGGTGATTAGCTGATCAGCAATAGTTGCATCACTAGCTCCACTATAATTAACTTGAGAAGGAGGGAAAACCCTACATGGAGTGCGTGCATTGATATGGTTTCCCTTACTTCCACTAGGAGCCATTTCTAAACAATGGAATACACTAGATTAGTTTATGAATCACAATACATAAATCCAAACTTGTAAAACACTTAACATAAATTGAACAGTTTATGGATATAATCTATAATCAAAAAAATGTTTTCTTTGAGAAATTATATACTAATAAACCCTTCATAATGGTTTCTAAAGAAAATGAGAATTATCCTAATCATATCCCTCAGGAGTGTCGTAACCAAGAGTGCAGCAAGGACCGTTTTCGTGCACCAGTTCTTGTTCGAGTCCAGCTCAAAGCGGTGTTTTTGTGTTTTACCCCTAGGTACATCTGTGCCAGAGCCACCTATACCTGCTCGTATCTAGACAGGGATATATTTCTCAAAAAACTCACAAAATTTCTACAATAACAAAATTCTACGATGTTCTTCTATACTAATCCTCAAAGTCCATCTTAGGTCTATGTGCTCTAATCAGAGTTTATCTAAATCTAGTTACCAAGGATTGTACTAAACTTCCTCTGATACCAACGGTAACGCCCCGACCCCAGTTACCCAGAGTCAGTGAATTTTTACATAACATTTCCATGATCACAAAAGATCAAGTCTCGAAAGACCGATTAGTTTAGTATCCTTGAAAACACTACATATATTCATAAGTCATACATTACATCATAAAGTAAAAACTACAACAAAATCATGTCTCCACACTCATATCCCCTTATATTATCCCTGCTGATCATTCATAAAATAGTTCTTCACATCCTGGGAAAAATAAAACATAGAAAGGGGTGAGCTCAAATGCCTAGTAAGGATAACAATATTGCGGAAACTTTCATAAATAAGGATAATATTTAAGTCAATGTATAACTAAAACAAAAGCCTTTAAAACTTGAACTTCAGCATAATATGATAAAAATAAAATGAAATAATTCCATTTACTTATTCACATGGTTATTCTACTTGTCGAATAATCACATTCAATATCATTAACCACTTTCATAATGATGGAATGCATAATGCCAGAATATCATAACCACCTATCCAAGGCCTCATTCCAAGAATACAAATAAGATTTTTTCAAGGCCTCATGCCAAGAAACTAGTTTTTCTCATGAGACCTACCGATTCATCGAGGAGCTATAGCAGGCTCCACCCATCACTTATTAAGTCCAATGCATTCCTCATATGAACAGGTTTAAACATAACATAAACATTTGTATTAAAACTTGCATAAAAATGTCCATACTTTCTCCATAATCCTGAAATGGTATAAAAGTAACACATACAGAGTCAAACATATCACAAAACCTTCAATACAATATGGATGTTTTGTATCATAATAAATCAACATCAAATAAACTTCAAATCCATCAAAGGATGTTGACATAGATGAAATCAAAACTATTTGAGAGAAATGTCTCTTTTTTTAAATCATTTAAAAGTCACATAATTATAAAAGAAAACATTTACTTTAAAAATATTCTTATAAGCCTATTAGGGAATGTTCGAAGATTTTATAACGGTGGAAAATAGCCGCACCCACCATATAAGTTTAAAAAAATACATTCTTACCTTAATTCTTTTGAAAAGGTTAAAAAGGACCTTGTTTGGAAAACAACGGAAAGATTCCTTTATAAACATCTTCTAAAAAGTTAAACAAGGGAATAAATGACATTAACCCATATTCTTTAAAATAGTAAGAATGTTTTGAAAAACATTTTTAAGAAACATGGATGTGGATGATAAAGAGGTCCCATTAGATAATTACTTATAAACAACCTCGGATAATGAAGAGATTGTGAAATAAATCCTTACCTTGTACTTTTCCTTGGTTTATGGTAGGTTAACCTCCTGTATAATGGGGAAATAATTGTTATTAAATTATAAAAGAATAATATACATTAATATGATATCATATATGATCTTTTAACATTGATTTTTAATAATATCTTCGTATTATCATTGTTTCGGGTGTTAACTTACTCATTTTATTTTATATATTTTGTTACATATGCCATGTTTGTTATGGATAGGTTGTATCTTATTCATATTCAGAATGATATCGATCCCTTAAAATTATTTTTAATCATTAAATGATAATTATAATTTCCTGGATATGATGGGGAATGGATCTCATCGAGTTCGTAGAGACGGTAGTCCGTACGTACGCACGAGCGACAATATCATTATTTTGATATTAAAATAATATATAATAGGATGGTATATCATATATACATAATCATTATCAGGTTAAATTATTATTTACATAAATTACATATCATTATCATACCCATCAAAATAAAAATGTTTTTGAATAACAATTACACCACGACGTGGAGACGGTAAGTCGTACGAACGCACATATGGTGACATGTCATTAAAAGGATGGATAGAATACTGAATATGGTTGTAACATATTTATAATAACAGAACAGTATATAGAAGATACTGGAGTTATTATTTTATAAAGGAAATAACAAATAATGAAGATGTTGAAGAAGAAAGGAACTTGAAAAAAGGTGGTGAAAACATTACCTCTTCATCGGGTTCTTCCTTTTGATTTGATCAAAAGGGCTCCTTAGGTTGGATTTATGATCAAAATATTTCCTCTAGGTTAAAGTGAGGGAAGTTTAGAGAGTATTTGGGAAGGTTTTGGCCGAACCAAAATGCTTTTAAATCATAAATTAGAGAGAAGGGGGAGTGCCCTTTTATAAGAGGGGTGAGGGGCACCTTTGGAAAAGCTAGAAATATTATTTTATAATAAATTCCTATTCGATTTCTAATGTATCCAATGTGGATTATTTATAGTATAAGGTGGGTATGGGTCAAATTATTTTCAAACAATAGATTTTAGATAGGTTTGGGTCACTATATTAACCTTATCATTTATATTTAACTCTTAGTTAAATAATTTTACATTTACCATGTCTCTTTGTATTTTTATATTATATAGTTAATAAACCTACTATATACATCCAAGAGTCCCCCAATTGGTCCCTTAATGATACAAATATCATGATAAAAGTCTTTTGGCCATACCTTAGATTTTTAAGAATATAATATCAATTAATAATATAATATTTGTTTTAAAAATTCATTTTTGTCAATTTTGACACTAATCAATAATTGTTTTTTGTTAAAGTCTTAACAACTTTTTTAATTCGAACCAAATTCATTTTAGAAATCCTAAAATGTCATATTAACCAATATAATTCTTTTATTTCATCAAAACTTCCAAATTATATTTATTTTAACATTTAAAATACCAATTATTAGATTCATTCATTAATAAGAAAAATACTTAATCATTATTGTGTCATAAATAAATTTAATTATTAAATGTCTAAAAATTATAAATAAAATACCATTATGTAGGAAATATTTTTAGATTTCTAATTAATATTTATAGTTGAAAATATAACATATATAACCCTATATAAAAATTGTTTTTCTAAAAGATATATGCTTATGTCATTTTTTTATTTACTTTAACTTAATTAATATAAAGTGTCCCTATCACTTACAAGTGGCTCTATGGGGTCCCAAAATCAACCCAAAGAATCCCATGGTCGTACATGTATCAACCAATAGGTTTAGGACACGTTTTAGGGTAAATTAATATTATTATAATATATATTTTTACTCTTATTTACCGGATTTACCCTTTAACCATGGTAAATAAAATATTTACCGAATTAATAATTCAAAATGTCTAAAAATAAGAGTTACCTATTTACAAAATTTGGAAATCCTGATTCCAAATATGGAATAAATTTTTCCAAATTCAGAACACAGAAGTGCCAGAAATTAATTCAAAATTAATTCCCGTTGTCAAAACAAAAAGCGTGTTTTTAAGAAATAATAACTATCAAAAGATTGAGACTTGTTTATGTTTGGTTTAAATGTGAAATTATGTCCAATGACCAAAATTGTAATAAATGGAAAAAAATATATTCTAAATATACTTTAAAACCACTCAAATTCATATTTTATCACTATTAATTTTTTTGATTTAAAAAGTCGTTTTTAATTAAAATTTAGTAATTTTCACTATTCATCAAAATACGAAAGTTATCAGAAAAGTACAAAAATTCACCCTAATCTAATTTCGATATTCCAAATCCAGAAATGAAGTCAATTTTGAAATATAAAATTTATAAAATTTCAAAAAGTGTGTATTACTATTCATAACGGCTAGCTTGATTGGTTGTGGTGTATGTCAGAACTTGAAGTTGCGTACAACACACGCTACTGTATGATTCAATGAGAACCGTACCACGGAAGCCTGGGTTGCTACAATTGAGTGAAAATGGGGATCTGTATTCACCACAAAAATGTTTGACATGAAAGATATCAAGATAATTTCAAAAGAATAATGGGTGTATGTAATGGTGTATGTAAGGGGTAAATGTTAGTGAAAGCAGGACTATAATTACAAAAAAATCATAAGGATGGAAATTTATTGTGTAACAAAACATTATAAAATGGAAAATTGGGAATATAATGGGTCATAGTACAAGGAAATTACATTGAATATAAATGAAGATGAGATAGTCTCTTTCCTTGATAGGGCACTTCTAAAATATTTGGAGGAACATATTAAGAGCTTAGTAACACCTTTTAAGGGATATATAGAGGTAACGATAAAATAAAATTAGTTTAAAAGGGTATTGAGTGAAGAGTAATGGGAGGTGGGGTGGGTTTTCATCAAAAAAGAGTGGAGAATTATTTGTTAATTGTTGAACATATATTAAAACTCTATATGATAAATTATTCCAAAACTCCAACCATACCATGGTTTTCAATGGTTTATACCAAATAGTATTTTATTTCATTTTTTACAAAGGTAAAGATCCAAATTCCTTAAAATAATACACATGGTGATGTGTAATTGAGTCATATTTTTAAATAATATATTTTAAAACCATGAAATATAATATCGGTTTTGTAGGATTAATTAAGGGTTTATAAAGTTAATAAAATAACCTTGAAAACACATTATACTAAAATGTAAATATACCATTTTTCCGAGATACTCTTTATAATATTTATTACATCAATTTTTTTCTATAATTATTTTATAATACATACTGTATAATTGTATCATATTTAATTTTTACCCAAAAATTTGATTGCATTGGAAAATTATAAAAATTTAACCATTGGATAATTTCAAAATTATAATTTCAAAACTAATATTTATTTTATAAAAATAAATCACTTTGTATTAGTTTTTAAACTTTTAAATTGTAAAAACATATTTATTTGAAAAATAATGGTTTTTCGAACAATATTTATTTTCATACCCTTATTACCATTACTATTGAATTGATAAAATTTTATTATCATTTAAGTTTAATAAATATTATTTAATAATAATATTTGATTAAAATATAATTTATTTTTAAAATTATTGAACTCATCAAAAAGAGTGTCTTGATTAAATATATATATTACCCAGAAATATAATTTGTGTTTCATCGTATTAGAGCCAAATGTTTATCAACATTTATTATTGAACAATTATAAAGTGATAAAATAAAAATATAATAGCTATTTTATTACAAATAAAAATTAAAAAACTCATACTATTGTGGTCTTGATACGTAGCCATTTATTACACTAGTGATTGGACTAAGGGTATGGTCTTCAAGAGTGAGATTTTCATTGGTTAGTTTGATGAACATGGTTTGGTTCATTATCTGGATGAGCTTTAAATTTTATCTTAAATTGTTTCACTTGTAATTTTTTGATGAATCTTTTCTTGGAATAGGTAAATTTTAAAGATCAATTATTTATCTCCCTCAAAACTCTAATATATGCACTTCATGGGGTATGATCTTACTGGTCAAGGCCATTAGTTACTTTTTCTATGAAAATGGATTTATCATAACCCTATATATATACTAATCATGTGAACACTATATAATAGATATATACTCAATGATTAGATTTCTAAATGGTATTTTAAATTCAACGTCATATAACTTATAACGACCCAAAATAACCAAATTAGTGCATGTATTTTCTATAATTTCATTTCTCAATAAGGAATTTACTCATTTAATAAGATAATTTCATATATAAATATTTCAGTCATTATAAAAATCTTCTTTTATTTTAATGAAATATTCTAACTTCAAAAGGTGATGCGCTATAATATAAATAACATTATAACCATTAAATTGTTCGGTGATTCCGATGAAAAAATAATTAGTGATGTTTTAAAATTTCTATTTAAGGATATTTAATGGTTTCAACATTCCTTTATAAATATTCCTATAAACCATAACTTTTTTAAATATTAGGAATTGATATTTGTACTCTATAATATCTCTTTAAATGTTTTCCAACAAAAAATACTCATTTAAAATATTTATACATCTTCATTATTCTAAGATAAATAGAGAATGATGAACTATGAGATTATCTAATATCTACTTATTAAAATATGGTATTTATTGGATATATACTTAGTTCTTAAACATTACCATTCCATCATAATCATGGTTAAATGTAGTAACATTCCTCACTTTCTCTTATAGTTCCACATCTTCATTTTTCACCTCTTTAATCCTAACATTGATAGATGGTTGAACATTAATATAATAAAGATATGATATTCCCCCTTTTAACATGATTTAAAGATCCATATTCTAAAAATAAATTTATATTGGATAAATTTTATTCCTCATCATGGAAAAATAGTTATAGTATTTCCAACTCATGCCAATAGAAACCTTATTCTTGTTCACAAGGTGGTAGTGTTTTGAGTAATAATAATGATTAATCAACTCCAACTATCTTCTTTGGAACATATCCAACATTTTATATGTGAATATATACATAAATATTTTCTTATCAATATATATATCACATATTTCACTATACATATATTTCCATCATATTTTCAAAGAAAAATGTTCCATTTCTAACTCCAAATCATGATTCTATTAATTTTTCATAGGGATTTTAAATTTTCATGAGGCCTAAACAATCACAATATCATTCAACATAATTTATTATCTCATTACTATATATGATTCTTTATTATAGACAACCAAACAATTTCCACTATATAGTAGTGTGAGCATAGGTTCACTGACTAGCCTTCTTTTCATCATCATGAAATTTTCCTCACATTAATCTGTACAAATCAACGTGGATCATTTTCCTATAAACATGATTATTATAATAGTTATCAATGAAAAATATCTCAAAATAAACTATATTGTCTATACAACCATGTAAAACTATGGATCTCTGTCACCATGGTTGGTCGAGAACATTTTTTAATAACTTTTATATTTGATTGATCCATCAATATTCGCTCCCTTGAGATTATATAACCAAAGAATGATAATTTTTGTAGACAAATATCATACTTTAAAATTGTGTAATATAAGTTATCCTTCCCTAGTGTATTTATAATAATCATAATTTACCTTCATCAATCATAAAATATATAATAATATCATCTATGGATAATACTACAAACTGATAAACATAATCTATAAATAATCAACTCATTAAATCCATGAAGAAGTAAGGGAATTGTTAAGACCAAATGGAATCACTAACAATTTATAATGAAAATACCTCATATTAAAGGTTTTCTTGTCCATATACTCCTTATTGAACCTAAATTAATCATATCTATAATGAAGATAAAAACTAAAAAATTATTGAGATCCATATATTTGATCAAACAATTCATCAATAAGATGTATATGATACCTGTTATTGGCAGTGATATTTTTATATATCTCATAATAAATACAAAGATACATTAACTAATATTTATTTTTATTAAAAAAGAATAGCTTCACCACATGATTAACCACTATGAAATATGAATAACTTATCAATATTATCTTTGATTTTCTTCTTCAATTCATACAAATCAATTGGGGATATTTTATATGGATCCTTTTTAATAGGTGTAGCACCTAGTATGAATTATATTAAAAACTAAAATTCCTAATTTGGTAGAATACTAAAATATTCATTTGGAAATACATCATCATATTCCTAAACAATATTTATATCTTCAATTTTGTATTTATCCCAATTAATTTCAAATAAATATCCCTAATTAATAGGTAGTATGTCCCATGCAATGGATGCAATATTCATTGGATGTTTATATTATTCCTCATGTTGAAATATGATTATAGTTTTATTCAGAATATCAAATATGGATTCCATTAATTTGAAATTAATATGGTCCTTATATAAAGAGATGTGATCAATGCTAAAAATCATATTAGGTTCCACTATTTGATGAATAATAACATTATCATTGGTGAAATTATTGTAGTCATTAACATAAAATGTCAAACTCTAAAGTGGAGGATAAATGTGAATTGACCATAATTATCCTCTATCGTGGTTGAAATATCACAGGGAACTCCTTGTTTTATGTTTTATCCCTTGTATTATTCATTTAATTTTATCATTCTTAAGTTTCCCATTCATAATACATTGAAATATTAGAGGAAAAAAGGATGAATGTCATTTTCCTCCATTGAACTCATTATTTTTCCATAGAAATTTATTACATTATGAAAATTGAAATACATAAAACATATTATTGTTCCTTACATATATTCTCTTGGATGATTTTCCCATATTCTTGAATATTGTGAAGCATAATATTTTCCCTCCATGGTCTTTATCTCCCAAATTTTCTTGAAATTTTATTTCCATTTATTTGGTGAATTTGGGAATTCAATGATATAAAGGATTATAATAATGATTTGATATAGCTTATTAGTCATAATCATAATGTCTCACATTCCATCTCTCATATCATTTGGTTTCTCATGATAACAGTTGTTTCATTGGTTGTAAAATTCATTATTCGCTTGATTCCCCCTTATTCCATCCAGTGAATAAAACCAAAAACATATTGTGAGTATCAAACATCAATAATCATTATTAGAAAGCATATTATTATAAAAAAAATTCTTATGATTTCACAAATTATGATACCATATTTCAACCCATTAACCATTATGTTTATCTCATATCTATATGTATTATCATAGGTTTTCATATATTTTATCCTCTCATTCATAATAATGGTTCATAAAGGGAATTTTAATTAACTAAAGAATATCTCTCGAAAGTTTTTATCCAATTGTACAGTGTTAGGACTAGTCCCCGTGAACTAATTGAAGATTTTTCTGATACATAACTATCTGTTTTCATGATGTCTTCCCCTTAGTGCATCTATTCCATAGCCAAATCTACATGATAGTATCCCAGGAGGGATTTCATTTCTAGGAAACCACATGATCTATACTTTACGAAAACATTACGATTTTATCCTATAATTAGACTTATACCTGGGGTTTTGACTAAAGTTCTATAATTGTAATATCTAAAAAAACTAAACCATACAATGATTCAAAATTGAGGTGACCCAAGAATTAAATATATAAATATTAATTTATTTTAGATGAATATTCAATACAACTCATAGAAATACTAGCATCATAACCATATACATATAGTTTCTTTTGATACTTGATACATAATCATCTTATTTACTGAAATATATTCAAAATATACCATTAGTGTATTCACACATTGTAAACTAAATATATATACCCTACATAAAACCATTATTTATAACCTATGATAAGTAAAAAATAATAAAGGGATAGATTAGAAGCAGAGTAATGTAAAAATTAGGATATATCAAAAAATGATCATAAGTGATCATAAGATAGTATAAGGGTATGATAAAATGATCATAAATTATTAAAATAATACTCAATAAATCAATGAACATTAATCATGTATCACATCATTTGGATTTTACGTAACAAAATACATAATCCATAATATTTACAAATCATTAATAATTCACCATGTTCCATGATAAGAAATAATAAGAATAAGACATGGGATTTTAGAATACCCATAAATATAGAAAACCATTTATTTAGTCATGTCTCACTGCCATGACTACCAGAGTTGATTGGGTTTAATCCCCATTCCATAATTTCCTTAATAAAGGTATGTGAAATCCTAGACCCAATTCACTCATATGTAACTTAACGTGGTTGGATTCAAGGCCTCAAACATGCCTCCCCGTATTCCAAAGGCTATCGACGGGTAGTGTGGACATAGGGGATTTCATTGGGGATATTATTCCATCCTTTCATAGTAGACCATACTTTTATTGTATAGATATAAAATAATGAATGAAACAATAATAATATGGAATTTTATGTAAAATATCCACAAATAGTAAATTGATCAATAACCATAATATCAATGTCACATAAAAAATATGATTATCTCATTAACTATACAAAAACTAGAAGCAATAAACATCAGTACATGTTATAAAAAAATGCAAAAAAACTACTAAAATGCTTAAAATCCAAAATAATCCCAAGCCTATGTTTGGCCCTCATCTCCCATACACCATTCTATCACATGAATCTTATTTCAAAAGATGGAACCTTTCCATTATTTAGACATGAAACCATAAATCCTTTTTGGGTACCCATTGGCAGCCCAAATAGGGTGTGAGATATACTCAATATTCCACCACCAACAGTGTCTATAACAAATCCTATCTATGAGTATTAATATAGAAGTGTGGTGGTAAAATGATAACTAGAAGAATAAGATACTGATATAATAAACAGGTCATCTCATCTTCCTTATGGAATTCTCACATGGTGATACTTAATTCATCCTAATCCAGATGTATTTGAACAGTTAAAATGTAAAAAATTTAAGGCTCATGAATATGATAAGAGTAACCATGTAATAGTTACAATAATGGAGGAAACTATGTGAAATCTAGGCATCCTTACCATAGGGGGTCGGGCCATCTCGCAGTAATAACAATACATCCTTTTCAAAGGGACTATGTGTAATATGAGGGGTACACCATTGGCATACCATTATATAAATGTCTCTAACAGATTCCATGATGTACATACAAATTAAATCTTAGGAAAATAATTATTGGCGTCCAAGACGATGAACCAATATGTCACATGTCTAAAGACATGAAGTTGATTCCAAGGAGATAATCCAAAGAATTCTAATTTCTGGATATAAATATAACGAATCATTGGTAATACACTGATGAATTCATATACTAATTTAAAAATACCAAATTCTAATGTGGGTTTATCCCTTTGAAACAAGCTTAATTAATCAGGGTGGCTTCCTCTATGTTCTCAAAGAATTCCCTTAGGAATCCAAGTCTAGATCATATCTAACCAATCCAATAATATAAATAACGCCAAAAATAAATTAGAACCATTAATAAATAATCATCATCCCTGTATTAATTCATGCCTCTTTACCATTCCATTTAATTCAATTCATTGCCTTATCTCTTATAAGAGACAATGGTTCATAATGGCATTCTAACATTTTTACAATGTTGTTCAAAAACAATATGAGGCCAAGTTAACGATTCCTTCCATACTATATGAAAATTATTTTTTATTATAAATTAGTAAAAAACCATTTTAAAATTCAATCCAACTCATGTAATAAGTTTCAAACGATCATGTATATAATGACTCTCTAAAAGAGGTTAACCCTGATGTGGTTCCAACCTACAACAAGGTCAATGAGTATCATAAGTGGGTCTAGGTCATATTCCCATGTTTAAATTAAATATTTCTCAATAATAAGAAAATTAATAAAGAATTTCTCATGCTGTAAAATTGTAATAATTATAAATGGGAGAGACTTTGAGGGAAAGGGTATAGACCACCTACCTTATTACAGTAGAGGAACACTCATCAAGCATCATTATCAGATTTACCCTGGATTAGAATAAAATAAAATAATATAAAAATATCCTTAAAATATGGTAAATTATATCCCATAGAAATAACACCAAAAGTGGAGAGATAAATCGATAAAGGTAATAGATTAAATCTCATTCCATTAGTTGACCAACATGATTGATAATGTTTTGATCAGAGTTTGGATGATGGAGAGACTTTGAAGCCTAGATTTGATAAAGGGGATAAGCTAACAATTTTTGGCAAGTTACTAGTGATAAAGGTAGGGAGATTGATTTATTTTAACAAATTAAATAGGTAATTGAGTAATGTTACCCTTATATAATGGGTCACTTGGTTTGACTTCATAGATTAGTCAAACTTTGCACCAACCATGTGACTCCACTATCTACGTGGCAATAAGAGTGTTGGATAGAAGCATGGTTTGTACAAACCCTATGCATCTCATGAGACCCAATATAGTTTTTTCATCACCTCATATAGCCTTGCAGCCTCCTTTTCGTAGTAAAACTAAATGTGCATCTCGTCTTACTAATCCACATGATTGAGACACATGGTTATTTTTATCCAGTTATAAGCATTCATATTGAATTATTTATTAAAAATAGATGTTTCGGGCTCTAAAAAAGACCCAAAACTCCTAAATACTTACTTAGTCATTTAATCACAAGAATAAAGATAAAAAAGTATGATTCAAACTTAAATATAAATAATTCATACCTCATAAAAAAATTTGGACAATACAACCTCTCCTCTATAAAACAAATCATTACCAAGATTCCATGAGTGTGGTTTATCATAATCTAATAACCAATCTGGTCAGTGAGCACATACGTCTCCCCTATCTCCCAGTTCTCATCCTATATATAGTAGTGAATCCATAGAACACAAAATAGAGCAATATACCTACCTCATAGAGCCTCCATGCTCTGATCAATATTATTAATAGGGTACTACTCAAAATAAGCATCAACATCCAACTAAATATATTGAGGATCAATGATATACAATGGATAAAAATGATAATGGTGAAACTAAGACTTGTGTAAGACGTCGTTCGTGGCTCTATGACATTCAAGGAAACATTCCTATTAGAAAATCAACATAACTCTATCCAGAATCTCGAAAGGAACAACATAATGAGTTGATAGATTCCCTTTTTTCTAAATCAATCTATGTCCCATCTCATGAGAAACTCGCATTAATACCCAATCCACATCCTTGAAATCAATATTTCTTTGATGTAGGTTGGTATACGACTACAACTTACACTAAGTTGTAGCCATTTTACCTCTAAGAAGCTATACCTACACTATGGTTTCCTAGATGAGATGAGGTCTTGGTAGAACTACCTCCCTTACCTCTAACCTACAAAGAGCAAGTCTTCATGGACTATCGTAAAAGATCTCAGATGGATCCATCTATATCATCACTGAAAAGCTGTTTTTATAGTAAAACTCTTCTAGAGGGATGTGGTTCTCCCAAGAACCTCAAAAATCAAGGAAACATTCCTAGAGAATATCCTCCAACACTTATATCATGTGATCATAATGCTCATTGGTCTATGGGTGATTGGTTTTACTCAAACGTACATGTGAACCTTGATTCTACTACAAGTGCTTCCAAAACGGTGACCTTAAGCAAACAATTTTGTCAAATACAATAGTACAATTATTAATGTGATGTCTTATAATTAAAAACACATAAATTATACTAGATCCTCCACTAATAAGGTCTCCATTATAGTTAAAAAGGAGAGACCTTCATTAGTCTATTTTAGATCACCCACTCTGCATCACTGCCTTGAGGGGTTTTTTGTATGATAGTCACAAAAATCCATAGTGACAACAACGCATTTACACTCTAGAATGGGAAAAGGATGTAAAATATCTTCTGGTCACTGGTGTTCTACCTTATCTTTCTAAAAGTTAGCACACATGGTAACAAATACAACTATCTACTTTTTCAACCACATCCACCAATAATAGTAATGTATACCATGATACATCATTGTAATGAATGTGTGTACCATTGTAGGGTCCTGAAAAATCGGCAAAGGAGAATGGGGATCCATTTAAATAAAGGGAGATTCTACTCAATTTCCCCTCAAAAGGATTGGGAAAATGTAGAGAATACTCAAGGATGTCGAAGGACTAACCGGTCCGCGGACCGGTTTAATTTTAGCGACGCATGGCCGGTTCTGCAAAGTGTCCCTCCTCCGTGGACCATCGTCGTTCACGAGATGGAGGCGGAGATCCTCCGTGGTCGAGAGGCAGGATAGGTGCCAACCCAGTTCACCATTCTGGACCACCCGAGTTTCGAGCTGTGTCAACCAGCCCAAACCACCTCCGCTGTCGTTCGTGAAATGGAGGCGTAACCCTCCCTGGCCGCGAAGCACTCCCCGGGTTTGGTTCACAGATGAGAAGTGTTTAATGCCCCACGAATTGCAGATTGACCAAGTCATTATTATACCAGGATTTCGGTCATGGGCTTCCACAAAAGGTGTCGTGTGACCATAGATACATCTATTTCCCCACTCTATAAAATGAGATCGAGGGGGGAAGGGAAAAGAAGATTCGGATGATTAGAAGAGGAACAGAGAATGGAGAGGAGATCGGCCAGATTGGGGTGGAAGGATTTCGAAGGAAGGCTCAGGATTTTGGAAGTTCCAGTTCACGAACCAGAGCAGGTATGAACATGGGAATGAACTAATAGGAAGAAAAAATGAATAATAACTTGGTGAACCGCAAACTTAAAATAACAAAGAAGGGAAAACCACGAACCAGGGTCCCTCCGCGGATGTACTCCCCACCGACCAGGGAGTTTATTTTTATTTTATGATCCACCGCACCACGTATCACCCTCCTATGCGGGCGAAGCCCCGACCGACGAGCCTCCGGCCGGCGCTGCCCTTGGACGCCGCTGCTCGTGTGGACCCCTCCGCGTACCAAACTTGTACATGGACTGAACCCGAAGCTGTGAACCCTCTTGGTTCGCCGGATTCCAATCAGTCCTCAGACCCTCCTGGTTCGCGGATATCCAATCAGCCCACGGACCCTCCTAGTTCACAGACAACCAATCAGTTTGTGGACCACCCTGGCTTGTGGACGGCCTCTCCAGCCGCGTAGCACCTCCCTATGCGAAGGGCGCGACCACCCATACCCCTGTATGGCCCGTAAAATTCTTCTGATTTCCCATTCCTCGAGCCAAATAAAATCCTTCTGATCCAGCCTGATCCTCCATGACTCCCTCATTGGCCTATTCATCGGCCCCGAAACGAGGCCTTCACCAGATCCACCGGATCCGTGTGGTGTAACCCTCAGGCGCATCTGTGTGCCATTTTGAGTTCACATACCCACGGTAAGTAGAGGAGAAGGTGTTTCCCCGAACCTTGAGTAGATTCTCAAAGCATTCCTAGGTTCACATTTCCATGGCAATGTGGAGTCTGAGCTCAAGAGTCCGCTTTCTGCCCTTCCACTTATTAAGGGCTCCTCAGGGGTAGTAAAATACCCATCAGAAGGAAGCCCTCATGCACTGCAAGAGATGATATGGGCATAAGAGCACCCTCGTTCCCTCTCTCGATGCGCTTTGTCGCGCCCAGGAATCCACCTAAGAGTAATCCCTAACCTTATGGGACTCCCTCATGCGTAAGCCCTACTTCACTTCTCACGGATGCACCTTTCACAACGTGATCCTCTGGTCCCTGCTGCCTCTTGTTTCTCACACTGAGTATGAATCACGTGGGCTTAGAGTAAGAATCGACCATGACCTTCTCTTATGGGCCTCCTCAGAGTGTAATCCCTAATCCATCACCATGATCCTCCTCAGAGTGTAAGCCACAATCCATCACCCTGAGCCTCCTCAAACTGTAAGCCCCAATCCATCACTCTGGGCTGCCTCAGAGCGTATCTCCCAATACATTACGAACTAAATGGACTTTGATCCTTCTCTCTTAGGTAGGGTACGTAAGAAGCCTCCCTGAGGTTCAATCCAATCATTCACTCTAGGATGCCTCAGAGCATAAGTCCCAAGCCATTACAAACTACATGTACTTTGAACCTTGTCTCTTAGGCGGGGTACGTAGGAATCCACCCTGAGGTTCTAGCCCATCATTCACTTTGGGCTGCCTCAGATCGTATGTCCCAAGCCATTATGAACTATGTGGACTTTGATCCTTGTCTCTTTGGCGGGGTACGTAGGAAGCCTCCCGGAGCTTCATGCCCAACAACCGGAGGATCTGACTATCTTCACGTCGGTTCACTATGCCAATCCCAGCACCACCTCAATGAGTACTGACTCCACGGGGTCATTAATCCAATGAGGGAAGGAAAACATCAGGCTTAAATGATTCTGGACCCCAGCGTTCAGCTGCCCATTTCCAACCAGGAGAAATATGTGGATACTATGTTTGGGTATAAACCAAAGATTCGAGAACATATGAATATGTCTTAAATCTATAAGAGAGCCCCGGAATAGGAAATAGTTCCCCCCAAAATGGTGAGATGAGCCTGACTTCCCATCCTCTCGACCAATGTGAGTTCTAAAGCATCACTGGTCAGACCATCCGGCGAACGCCAGCCTTTGGAAAGTAGGTCCATGTGTCATCGGATACGAAACCATTAGGCGTTTCGAGACTGACCCGAAACAAAAAATGGTGAACCCGACGTGAATCTTTAACCAAGCATGACAGAATTAACCTAATTCCACTATGTGCCCCATTTTACTCACTGGGAGCGCCAAGAAAGGTTATTAATTGCGCATGGGGTCATGAGATGCTGCTTTGAGGGGTTTGCTGCTTGTATTTGCTAAAATATTTGGCAGGGACTATACAGAACTCCCTTCGATCCAATGGAATCTCAAAATAACTCACAAGTGTGCACTTCCAACAATGCAAGGACTGGACATCCTCACCTACGAAGGACCCCGTCAACCACCCAACGTCTTCAACACTGGGTCTCAGACACGCTAATCCGAGAGTACCACATGAACGGTACTCTCCCAATGGTGGAGGCATCCATGCATGCCCTCCAATCCATCAAGATTCACTGGTCTCCTACCCAGCAGCGGCCGCAAAGGCAGATCCATACATCCCCTGTTGCTGTCTCCAACC
The DNA here is from genome assembly GCA_963277665.1 of Viscum album. NCBI lineage: Eukaryota > Viridiplantae > Streptophyta > Magnoliopsida > Santalales > Viscaceae > Viscum > Viscum album. The sequence goes on along the minus strand of OY728157.1, from coordinate 33,098,440 downwards.
ATTTCGGGAGTCTATCCCCGAAACGGGACAATGCGTACTTCCCTTATTTTAGGGAGGTTGATGAGGTCAACGTTGAGGACTTCATCCCCACTGAACTGGGGTTCCACTCCAAGTCCCCCACTGGTAGACGTCATCGTGGTCACGTCGTGACCCAACATCCTCGCGCCAAGGAGGATATCTCCCCGAGGATTCAGGCCATGCTCCCCGAGCTCCGGCCCCTCAGACCGCCCGATGAGGGCGGAAGACGTACACTAAGGGACCAGTCATCACCCCATTCCTTGAGGAAGAGCTTTGTTGCCCAGCCACAGAGACGTACCATGAATAGGCACCTACACATGTTCGCTCTTTCCAAGCCTACCATGCTGACATGGAGACATCAGACGAGCCGGCGCACATCCCCGCTGAGCTCCATCAAACCCGTCGCTCACAGAGGATAGCATTTACCTGGCAGGCACCTCTCCCTACCCAGGGTTGTGAATCCCACCATCTTGACGTGGTGGTGACCCGGCTCCTGGAGGACCAGCTCTTATCTGATGCTTCTGACTCCCACCATCCTACTATGGTGGCGATCAGCAAATCCCGCCACCCAGATGTGGCGGAAAATCATAGGCGGGCACGTCTCCCTGCCAACAAAGTCCACTGACTCGATACAGTGGGAAACCAATATATGATGGGCCAGCTCCCTGTGGATGCAAGTAAAGTCTGCCATCCCGATGTGGTGGAAAATGAAGAGATAAACTGGTGTATACCGGTACAGGGGTAGATTCGTTCACCTACCCCGACACAGAATAATTGTCAGTACCCACTGAGCACTGGAGGACCGAAGCAGGATATTCCTACTCCGATACCAGAATGGGCCATCATACCCATTCCAGCCAAAGATGTCTATCTACATATCCTGGCAATGATGGAGGAGCAGGTATCGATCCCAGATCATATCTTGAAGACTTTCCAAAATGTAATTGCATCAGCAGTAACAGCACAGACTCGAGCCCCTGAGACCATCTCCCCAATTGAGGTGACTCATCTAAGAGACGAGATTGCCACCTCGAAGCAGATCTGCATCCCTGCTTCTACGGAGGAGGGTCGCCGGTCATATTCCGAGGCACAAGGGCAACCAGATCGAGCAGCTTCACTCGTTCCAACTGGGGGACACCCGTCCATCATGGTGGATGCTCCAGAGTAGGCATATATCACTGCTAAAAGTCAAGATGTTCATCGGCGTATCCCGACAGCATGACGAGACCCAATTAGACAGGGACCCAAAGGTGAAGGTCTTTCTCAACAGTAGACGACCCCCGCTACCCGCAAGAGAGCTCCCCAAACGCACCAAAGGAAGCTGTAATATAAAGAGAGAGTTCATGACTCCGCTCTATTGGAAGCTGGGGTTTTCAATGCCGCTAAGAATACATCAAAGGCTCAGAACCCTTCCCATCCATTACCATATTATGGGAGTGGAAGAAGCAGTTGCAAAGGTCCTCCTCGCAATCTCTCTACCAGAAGCTCTGAAGCTCGTCCCCAGAGCACCCGTGGGGGCCTCCCTCGTGGGCATATAATGATCTAACACGACATCTCCTTTTTTGAGGTGAGTCACGGAAACCCTTCACGTGGCCAGAAGATCGAGCAGCAAGAAGGTCATTTACTTGTTGTGGTCCACCATGAAGGTCCTCATCGGGGTATACGCTGCAAAAACTCTCCATGTAGTGGGACCACAGATTATGATAGTAGTCCTATCTATCATAGTCACAACTGCAGAGGCCCTCCCCGCAGTGATGTCTCATCACAAAAAGAAGTCCCTCCCTTTTCATAGCCTGTCCTGAAGGTCCTCTCTAGGGGTTACGCTGCAACGAAACTCCGTGCAACCTGGCGTCAGATCATGGTGGTAGTTCTCTCCACTCTGATAAAGGATGTCCTCCCCGTAGAGATTTCAAGCAACGAGAAGGCCCTCCCCTCATTACGGTACATTCTAAAGGCCCTCCCCAGGATGTATCCCGCAGATATTCTCACTGCGGCACTAGTAATGGTAGTCCTCTCCATTTCCACAGCTGTGATGGTAGTACTCGCCACCACGACCTCCATTGCGAAGGTCCTCCCCGTATTGGCCCTAATAAACAAGAAGGTCCTCCACTTGTCGCAGTGTGTCTTGAAGGTCCTCCCCAGGATGCACATCAAACGTCAATCCATGATGGTCATCCTCACCATTATGGAAGTTGTTGTGAAGGTCCTCCACATAACGACACTACACAGCCAGAAGGTCCTCCCCTTGCTGCGACATGCCTTGGAGGTCCTCCCTAGGGTGTGCACTGCAAAAGTCGTCTATGCAGAGAAGAATCAAGCAGTAATGGTAGTCCTCGCCATTACGGCCTCCATTGCGGAGGTCCTCCCTGCGATGACATATCATGTCAATAGGAAGCCCCCCCCGGCCGAATCAAGTACAGAAAATCCCTCGTAAGCCGAGGCACTAAGGAGGATGGGATCAAGCATGTCAGATTAACTTTTAGTCACTGAAGACATCCTTCTGCAATCAAGAGATGGTTCAGGGCATCGTTCATCCTCTGAACCACCTTGGAATCACCCACGTGACAATTAAATACCTACCAGTCCCACTTCCTCTGACCACACTATCAGGGAGTGCCTCAGTTGGGCTGATCAGGTAGAGGAATCACTAGCGGAGGAGTATGTCGATATGCTGCAACTAAGTAAATGACTGGCCAGGGATGATATACCAGTTATGTTTTGGCCTACGACCACCTCTCAGTTCGACATACCCAGAGATTTGTTGGAAGAATGTGTGTACGACACCCGCCATAATATATGGACAACCCTCCACCGACTGAAATCAAGATTTTATCCCTACGATGGGTATGTAAACCACGTCAAGACATTAGGAGACCTCCTACTTCACATCGACCTCGATTATATTCCTTCAACATGGAAATAGAGACCCGAGAGGTGTAAAGGAAACATGGAGATAGCTTGCCTCTGTGCGCTGCACCAGCTGCGCCGCCTCATCGGTGACGCTCCGGTGGGAGTCCATATCGGGGGATGGGGAGAACATGGAGCTCTGCATTTCACTCCACTCCCCACCCAGAACAACCCGTTAGGAATGGTTTCTTGCAACATCATCACATCAAGACGGCAATCGAGTGGTCTCCCTGTTCAGGAAAGGCAATACACCCAAGAGAGTCAGGCCTTGAGTAACTCCCAGAAGCATCAGGCCCGACGGGAACAAGCCATTCAAGAACTCCTGAGTCAGGCCACCAAGAACATACAACAGGCCTCTCGCCTAAGAGAGGACAATCAGCGATCTTTTCCTTCCTCATCATAAGGGTTAGGTTCACATAACAACTCAGCACCAAACCTAGTTCACCCTCAAATGGGGGCATGCATGATCAAGCAGGTATCGATAGCCGCAGCCACTACCACAATCCAGGGTCAACCCCATCCTGCAGGGCTGTGGGTATTTTTAACAACAAATTCGCCTGTAAGACCAAAAAAACTGGGAAGAGACATGATGTCCAAGGAATGGAGCCAACCCCAGCCCTATGGGCTGGGGGAATTATAACCCCCTCTATAACAACCTCCCCCACGAGTGTCAGTTTCTATCGTCTAGGGAGGACAATAAGAAGAGGAGGTTCATTTCATATCCTGTCAATTGAATCATCATCCCCTCCGAGAGGAAGGCGCACCGTACGGTCGCATCAAATAATTCTCAGCGTCACCCTTTGTCAAGAAGTCCGAAGGCAATCCCAAGTCACGAATGGGAAGGCTAGCAGAAGAAGTGGGAGATCCTCTTCCCATTTGGAAGATGACATCTTCTCCACCCCCGCGATATGCATCTATCAATGTCATAGAGGTTAACCCCATGGGTGACACTAGAGATACTGCAAATATGGAGGGATCGAGAGACGATAGTTTTGGTCAAGCTATGACACACAATGAACCACCAAGTGTGATCACCCAGAACCAGAGGGCCGCCCTAAATATGGTCGTCCTTCCGTCCAACCCTCCTCTGTCTACCCAGTGATCTTACAATAAGGATAAGAATAAAAGACTTGTTACCCTTAACCCACCTCCTTCTCTCGACAAAGATGAGCCACTCACGTTCAAAAGTGATTCACTCGACAGGAAGAGGAGAGGAAATAACTGAGGTACCTTAACGCTGAGCTACTCCAGAGGAACCTCCTTATTGAAAGAGCATCCTAGGAGGAGCCACATCATGCACTCCCAACAAGTGCACCACAAAGACTAAGGTTTTCCCCGAAAAACGAAACACGGTCAGGGCTCCCATCTAACGAGGCGCCCGGCCCGTACGACTACCTAAACGTAGACTCGGAAGAGTAGCAAGAATTCCCCCCACTCAAGAAGAAACCGGAGTGAGTACGCCTGAACCATCCAAAGGTGCAACAAACTGCACACGCATCCCAAGATCCAGCCAATCCGGACCCTCAGGCAGTGCCTTGGGAAACGCCTGCTCAGGAACGGACCCAGCAGGATGTAAACCAGGGTCTCAGCAACACCATCGAGGCACTAACAGCTCGATTGGAAGCGATGGAAGGTTGGCACAATCCAATACAGCCAGAATGGAAACCCTACCAATATTGGGTGACCAACACACCACATCCACCCAATTTTGGGAGCCCTGTATTCCCTATCGCCAATGGGTCAGGCGATCCAGAACAACCCTTGATGTACTACACATCTTATTGAAACCCTATGATGAGGACTCCAGAACAAAAAGAAGCGGTAAAACTAAGATTCTTCATATGGACCTTGCAAGGATCTTCCTTCATATGGTATACGAGTCTGCCAGCCCAGTCAGTAAAGAGCTGGGAGGACCTTCGGCAGCAGTTCTGGTTCCACTTTAGCTCAACGTTGCCTAAAACAATGGTCAGTGATCTCATGAACTGCAAGTAGAGAGAGAACAAGAGGGTCTCAGATTTCAATGCCAGATGGAATGTTCTAACCTTTTCCATGAATAGGACAATGACTCAAGATGAGATGCTACCCATATGAATCGATAATTTTCGAGATGAGCTGCGAACACCGCTCATACCAGTGGAGTGCACCACTGGCTTCCGCCATCTCTCAGCCATTGCCCATAGAATTGAGGACTCCTTGCAGTGGACTAAGTCAAAGTCCATAATAGCCTCACAAGCTCCTGCGAAAAGATCCCCTAGAGATGAAGTGTCCGCTGTCACACTCAAGCCGACCCCTATGCCCGCTCCACCGCTCAGGCCTCCACCAAATCGTCAAGGGCCTCCTGCATATCAGCGGCCGCCTCTGCCTAAATGGGATGATCAGCGAGGACCGAAGCGGAACCAGTTTGAGGAACGAAGACAAAAATTATACTTGCTCCGAGAAGATCAAGTACGAGGCTACTTTATTGCTACCATGAATTGAAACTTTCTCCGCCTCCCGGAGCCGAGGAAACCTGAAGAAGTCGGCTGAGATGACAGGTTAGATTACTGACCCTACCATAGGATGTTGGGTAACAATATCTAAGAATGCTTTGTCTTCAAATACCTCTTGCAGAGGTTGGTAGACTCCAGACAGGTCAAGCTAGGACCACCCCCAACACATGTGGCATGTATCTCTACCACCGACTCCGACAAAGAGGAGGGGTGGAAGAAAGTCACCAGCAAGAAGGGGCAGAAATATGATAACGGGGTCACTCAGAAGACTATCAACCGAGCCCAAGGCATACTCTGAGCTCAACTACAGCATCCGATGTTGCCACCAACAACCCCTGAAGCTGTAGAGCCGATGGTATCGGCCTCACAACCCTCCACAAGCCGGTCATCCAGGCTTAATCGAATAAGGAGGAAGAAATCGCAAGTGGAGAAGTCTGCGACGGGGCCAAAGTTAGTCCCAACCCTGAAAGATTATATGCCCTCGAATTTGGCACCACGGGCACCAGCCCACCAAACAGCACAATCAGGGACAACCGACTAGGTTGACCTGCCAGAGGATGAAGTGCCAGTATTTGGTTCTATTACCGTCATCCATCTTATGGAATCATTCCCTGACGAAGGGTATGGTTAATAACCCATGTTCCCTGCACAAGGAGCCTGGAGGGGGAATCACAGAATTAGGGGATACCAGAGGAGGTGCAGCCGCGGCCGAAACCTACCCTACGGTTGGACCCCGGCCCAAACTGTTAGTATCACAGAAACCCGTGGGAGGGCCCTTCTACGGACTCGGTAGGAGAAAGGATGCCCCTCTACCTCTACAAGCAGCCACTCTGGCCCTGTTGTTCTGCAATACCCACCAGAGGAGGAGAAAGTGTCTGAATTCCTGGTGTGTACAAATAGACTGGCCCGACCAAGTCCTCAAAACGCGGGGACACCATCGATATCCGACCATGCGGCCAGTCCCTCCTCGTCAAATGTTCCAGCCCCTAAAGAACCCACTAATACTATCCCGCCAACGGAGAAGGTTTGTCCATTGGAGCCGATCTACGATATCCTTAAGCAGCTTGCATCGGTATGATCCAAGATGTCAATCCTCGATACCCTATGTCAGTCAGCAGACCTTAGGGAGGTGCTTATAGAAGCTTTAATCAGCCCCCAGGAGTTTCAAGCCGAGGTAGCTGGCACCGAGATTTACCGGACGGAGACTGACCCGGATGAATGCAATGCGGTGATTTCCTTCATCGATTAGGATGAATATTTCATCATGCAAGGACACATCAGACCACTATATGTGTCCGGTACACTGAATGGTATTGAAGTCCGGAATGTATTTATAGACAATTGATCTGGAGATAACCTCCTTCCCATATGGACACTCTATAAGTTGGGCTACAGTGAGGGAGATTTAATACCCTTAGTCACAACTCTGTTGGGTTACGACAAGAACAAGAAAAATCCAATGGGACAAATTAATCTAAAGACCCATTTTGGTGACCTGGTAGCCTACACGGAATTCCTGGTGGTTCAGCAGAGCACATCATTCAATGCCTTCTTGGGAAGGTCGTGGCTCTATAAGCACATGGTCGTCCCTTCATCCTACCACCAGTGTATCAAGTACTATTTCAATGGACAAAGTGGAACATTGTACGCCGACAAGGCCCCTTTCAAGCTCTTTGAGTCACATTACATTAACACCTAGTTCTATGAGAAAAATAAAAAGAAGCCTTTGGTCGATGGTGTCGACTGGATCCCCGCTCCAAATGGTCTAGAAATGTTTCCTGATGACCCCCTCAGGAATCTTAGCAGAGATTATGTCATTCCCATCTACAATGTTGAGAGTAGTAGTTCAAGTAAAGACACACACTCGGATGTATTCATGACTTCAGCCACGATGGCAGAGCACTACAATGCAGGAATGTCCACCAACCCTCGATCTGGGGACGGAATCTCGAGTAAGGACACCCACGACACCTCGCCACCAGAATCCCAAGAGCCCGTGTCAGGAGCTCTCTCCTTGTCAGATCAAGAAGCTGAGGACTTTGGAGAAGAAGAGGAGGAAGATCTCCGGGATGCACATCCCGCATTTGAGGTGGGTATCTCCACCACGATGGATGAGCTCAGGGAAATAAACCTGGGTACCGAGGAAGATCTGAGGCCTAATCTCATTAGTGCAGCATGTCCCCTAAGGAGCATGAGGTATATACCTCTTTCTTAAGGCAACATCAGGATGGTTTTTCCTGGAATTACATAGAAATGCCAGGACTCGATCCCGAAGTGGCAACGCATCACCTGGGTCTTCCATAAGACCACCGGGGCTATAAACATGCTACCATAAGGACGCATCCCTCACATGTTGCCGAAATAGAGGTTGAATTCGATAATCTCATTAAAGAAGGCTTCATTCGGGAGGTCTAGTACCCCATTTGGTTGGCCAACATCGTCCCTGTCAAGAAAAAGAACAGGCAAATCCGTGTCTGCATTGACTTTAGAGATCTCAATCAGTATTGTCCGAAATATGATTTCTTGGTCCCGATCACCGAGATATTAATCGATGAAACGACCATGTATGAGGTTTTATCCTTCACGGATGACTGTTCTGGATATAATCAAATCAGAATGGCCTGAGAAGATGAATAAGCAACTTCCTTCTGGGCCCCTCAAGGGTTATTTTGTTACAGGGTCATGCCTTTTGGTCTCAAGAACGCCGACACCACATATCAGCGCGCCATGCTTGGATCTTTAAATTTTTCCTGGGGAAATTTGTCGAATGTTATGTGGATGACCTGGTGGTCAAGTCCAGATAGCACTCGGATCACCTGTCAGACCTTGAGATCGTCTTCAAAAAAGTCTGACAGCGTAGCTTGAAGATAAAACCCATGAAATGCGCCTTCGGGGTTAGCTCAAGGAAATTCCTTGGCTTCGTCGTCCGACATCGTGGCATCGAATTCGACCCTGGAAAGACAAAGGCTATCCTTGGATTACAACCTCCCCAAAATCTCACCAAGTTGAGGGGATTACAAGGACAACTAGCCTATATTAGGTAGTTCATAACCAACCCGGCAGAAAAATGTTTTCCCTTCACCAGGTTAATGAAGAAGGGGGTCACGTACCAATGGACGGATGACTTCCAAGAGGCATTCGAAAACTTGAAAAGTACCTCTTAAGACCACTGGTTCTCATGCCCCCAGTTGGAGGAAGACCTATCATCTTGTACATGATGGCCCTGGAGTAGTCACTGGGAGCCTTCCTCTCACAAAATAACGACGCCGATAGAAAAAACAGTCTCTATTACCTCAGCCAAATAATGATTGATGTTGTGACATGATACTCAATCATTAAGAAGAGCTGTTTAGCCTTGGTCTTCATGGTTCAAAAGTTGCGACATTATCTGCAGCATCATGAAGTCTATTTGATCTCACGGAGTAACCCACTCAAGTACATCCTCAGCCGCCCGACGCCAACTAGACACCTATCCCAATGGGCGGTCATCTTGAAACAGTTTGAAATACGGTTTGTGCCTCAGAAAGCCATCAAGGGTCAGGCATTAGCATACTTTATGGCAGAGCAATCTTCTATAGGGACCACTGCACCAAACACCGAGCTACCTGATGAAGACATCTTCTCGGTTCGAGAGGAGTTCCTAGCATGGGAAATGTACTTCGACGACGTATCCCGAAGCCCAACCGGGAAGAGGATGGAGGATCCTAGATTCAACAAAGTAGGTTTGGGGATAATACTCATGTCCCCAGAAAAGGCAGTCTTTCCATATTCCTTCCTCCTATCAGAAGGATGTACGAACAATGATGTGGAATATCAAGCTCTCATTGCAGAACTAGAGCTCGCACTCCAGGCACAAGTACATCACCTTAAGGTAAAAGGTTACTCGGAGCTGGTCATCAAGAAAGTCAATGGTGAATATGCTATCAAAAAGGAGGAGCTGATTCCCTAATTTGACCATGTTCGGGGGTTAATGGCGGAATTTCCCACGGAACCAACATTGACCTATATTCCCCAATATCAGAATGCCCAGGCTGATGCATTAGTCAATGCGGGTACAGCCCTAGCTGGCCTAGGCAAGGATGAAACAGTTATCAGTATTGCTCACCGTCAAATGGTATTGCCATTTGTTCAAGCTAAGATAGAAGAAATCCACGAAGTTAGTCCTTTCCCAGATACGTATGCTCCTGCCACTGGCTAGATGACCCCTATTGCAAAATACATTCAACGGGAAGAACTTCCATCAAACAGGGTTGAACGAGAGAAAATACAGAGAAGGGCAATCAACTTTGTCTTATATGGCGGCGTGGGTCAGCAAGAGGTCCTATACAAAAGAGGCCTTGATGGAGTGCTCCTCAAATGCATTGATGGAGAAGAAACCACTGCTATAATGAATGAAGTACATGCCAGAGTATGTGGAGCACATTAACCGGGGACCAAGATTTCCCATTAGGTTCAAAGGCTTGGGTACTATTGGCCCACAGTGGCACGAGACTGCGAGCGTTTTACCACGAAATGCCACTCATGCCAGGTTCATGCCAACTTAATTCACCAACCCCCAGAGTTACTTCATCAATCCAAGTACTCCTGGACATTTTCCGTATGGGGGATGGATGTCGTGGGACCATATCCTCCTGCCACGGCCAAACAGCTAAAGTATATCCTCATGGAAACCGACTTCTTTACCAAATAAGCGGAAGCCATACCTCTCAAGGAAGTCGGGGCAAGAAATATTGTCAACATTGTGAAGACCAATATCATCACCAGATTTGGTGTCCCTCATGCCATACTAACGGACAACAGCACCAACTTCTGCTCTGCTAAATTTGAGAAATTATACCATGAGTATGGCATCAAGGCTAACCACTCATCTCGCTACCATGCAGCGGACAACAGACAAATAGAGGATTTCAACAAGACCATGTCCAACATTCTCTAGAAAATGGTGGACGAAGACAATAAGTCATGGCCGCATAAACTCCCCCATGCATTGTGGGCTTATCGAACCACAATCCGCACTGTTACTCGGGCTACCCCGTACTCATTGGTGTACGGCACAGAGGCGGTCCTGCCCATTGAACTCCAACTTCCATCACTCCATGTTGCCATCTGTGATCAATTATCAGTTGATGAACAGTAATAAAAGAGACTTGGTGAATTGGAACAGCTAGACGAGAAGTGGTTGCACACTTTTCAGCATCTGGAGGTATACCATAACCGGATCGCACGAGCCTTAAACGGAAATGTTCACCTTCGGTCTTTCATGGAAGGAGAATTAGTGTTGGTCCACCGGACCCCAATGATACCCAGTAAGAAGCCTCAAATGCTGGAGCCCAAATGGGAGGGACCATACGTTGTACACATGGTGTAGTCTAACAGAGCATATACCCTAATCTCCTTGAACGAGAAAGTCACCACGACTCCTACCAATGCGAGATTCCTAAAGTAGTATTTCGCATAGAAACAGAAAGTGGAGTACATCCTCACCGCATGACGTTAAAATGCATGGAGATTGACCTTATCGCCCGATGTTAAACAGCACGGAATCTAATAATTCCCCTCGTCCTAACCACATGACGTTAGATTGTGTGGATTATATCCTCACCGCACGACATTAATCTACATGGAGTTTGTCCTCACCGCACGATGTTAAACTGCACAGAATCTAATAATACCCCTCATCCTAACCACATGACGTTAAACTTTACGGCTTTCTTCCTTACCGCACGATGTTAAAATGAATGGATAATAAAAGTTAAAAATACCTTTTACCCTCGTGTACGGACCAGACCTGCCCGGGGTGTATTCTTCGTCCTCACCGCATAACGTTAAAATGCACGGATTTCAGAGAACTACGTACAGCTTGATTCCTGCCCTCATAGGATACATAGTGATGCCGAGATCCCCTATCCTGGCCCAACCACTCCAAAATAAAAGTTAATAATGCTCCCTCCCCTGGTGTATGGACCTGACCTACATGGGGTGTATTCCTCGTCCTCACCGCATGACGTTAAACTGCACGGATTTTAGAGAACTACATACAGCTTGATTCATTCCCTCGCAGGATACGTAGTGACGCCAAGATCCCCTATCTTGGCCCATCCACTCCCAAATAAAAGTTAAAAAGGCCTTCTTCCCCCGTGTATGGACCAGACCTGGACAGCGTGTATCCCTCGTCCTCACCGCATGATGTTAAACGGCACGAACAAGAAGTTTTAACAATGACCCTCTCCCCCCGTGTATGGATCAAACCTGTATGGGGTGTACGTTTTTCAGAGAACTACGTATGGCTTGATTCCTACCCCCGCAGGATACGTAGCAATGCTAGGGATCCTCGTCCTGGCCCAGCCCCCTGAATAAAAGATAAAAATTCCCTTAAACCAGGTGTACGGACCAGACTGGCATGGGGTGTACTCCTCATCCTTACCGAATGACATAAAACTTCACGGATAGCAAGATTTAAAAATGCTCCCTTTTCCCCATGTATGGGCTAGACCTGCACGAGGTGTATTTTTGTGTCCTTGCTGCATGACGTTAAAATGCACAGACAATAATTTTAAAAATGTCCCCTTCCTTCGTGTACAGACCAGACCTGCACGGGGTGTATACTTCATCCTTACTGCATGACGTTAAACTGCACGGACTTCGTCCTTACCGCATGACGTTAAACTGCACTGACTTCTTCGTTACCGCATGAAGTTAAACTTCACAGATTTCATCCTCACCGTATGACGTTAAACTACATGGACTTTGTCGCAACCCACCCAAGACACAGGGCGAAACGAGATGGAGATACTCCTTGCACATTTGGATGCATCCTCTCCATACATCAGACACCATGAACTGGATAATTATGGATCTTCATAACCATTCATGGCCATCGGAATTGTAAAGTCATCGACCCATAGAAACCTTTTCAGGACTATTCATACCATTCCCTCAGCATCTCTGCATATTGATAGCCCCTGGCCCGTCTACCAAAGGTAAGATTTCCTCGAGCGACACTCTTCCTAGCTCCGTACGCCTACCGGCCTCAAAGCCCCTATATCACATCTCCCGATCCAAAAATTTATGGATCAGTGGTTTACAAGTTCATTCCACTTTTCACATCTAAATGTTTCCAGGGTACCCCTACCTGGCTAGCCTATGTGTCCGCTGGTGGTTCACATAGTGACATGCGTCAGTGAACATCAATCTAGGACTAGCCTACTTTGACTCAATGAAAAATTGTAGTGAAGATGTTTCTTGTATACTCAGACACCATTATCCCCCACGTGCCAAACTCTGCACTGTGAGCAATCGCGGATTCTCGTAATCATTCATGGCCATCAGAAGTGGAATGTTATCGACCCAGGGACACCTTTGTACGACTATGCATACCATGCCCTCAGTGGCTCTGCATAATGATAGCCCCTGGCTCGTCAATCAAAGAAAAGATTTCCTTGGGCGGTACTCTTCCTAGCTCCATACGCTTTTTGGCCTCAGAGCCCCCACGCCACACCTCCTGATCTGAGAAAACTCAAATTTAATTTTATGACATTCATCCCCCACCTTGTTCCAAGTATATCAGAGCATATTGACCCAGTTATCCTTCGAGTGACTGCAGAAATAGTCTCCCAATGGTCCAAGCTCTATGACCGCTAAACTAGGAGTACCTCATCCTTACCGCACGACGTTAAACTGCATGGAGTGAAGGTACACCCCCGTGCGCATAATAAATCAACGTAGGGAGCTCTTTAAGTTTTAACAGCAACCAGGGATGAATATCTCCGACATGCCCAAACATTTTTTCCCCTGATGACAAACATCATGGCCTGAATAATTTCTGATCTTTATAACCATTCATAGCCATCGTAAGTGGAAAGTCATAGACATAGAGACACCTTTGCATGACTATGCATACCATACCCTCAGCGGCTCTGCATATTGATATCCCTTGGCCCGTCTACCAAAGTCAAGATTTCCCCCGGCGATACTCTTCCTAGCTCTGTACTCTTACCTTCCTTAGAGCCTCCGTGACATCTCTCCTAATCCAAGAAGCCCCGGAACCATGATTTACACAATCAACCCCCCTCTACGTCTTGGACATGCTAGGATACTCGGGCCCAGTTATATTCTAATCAAGAACAGCCTTTTTAACTACCTCTTTTCCACATGACGTCAAACGGCACAGAGAACATCTTGGAGACTTGGAGTAAGGATACAAAGACCAAGCATTAAACATCCAGGGTAATGCCTCCAACAAAAAAAATTTCACTAGTTTAATATTTCTCCTCGTCCTTACCACATGATGTTAAACTGCACGTTCAACCATCCTTGCTACATGACGTTAAAATATACAGCATTGGAAAAGGAAAGAAAATTTCCCCTCGTCCTCTCTGCATGATGTTAAACTGCATAGCATATTTTAATAATGCTCGTTGTCTTTACCGCATGACACTAAACTTCACGGTCAAACTCATCACGGGTTTAGTAAATAACGAAGGATTTTCTTTGTCCTTCAGTGCACGAGTCAGACTGACACAAGCCACCATCTCACACCCGCATGAGAAGGGATTACTTCTCCCGTTCTGGGAATGTTTAGTCTAGATGTTTCCCCTGTTTCCAGGAACCCTCTCATCATAAACCATACTCTGTACTCGGAAAAAGATAGACTCTCTTAAGCCACCCCTGGTGGTCCCAAATCTCAACTTCCCTAAGATGCTTGGCTATTGGGGGAATACAATCATTGAACTAAGGACACCTTTGAACAACTATGCATACCATGCCCTCAGCAGCTCTGCATATTGATCACCCCTGGCCCATCTACCAAAGGCAGGGTTTCATTAGATAATGCTTCTCTATGTACACCTCTTGGCCTCTGATCCCCCATGTCTATCCCAAGATTTGGAAACCCTCTGAGTTTCAGTTTACCAACCTCTTTCATAACCCTGCCTAAATATGGTGGAACCTCTCTGACAAGATTACTGACGACTACGAGAAGTTATTCCATTCTAGATTATGTCCCAGCTGCAAGAATTTAAACTGCGCCAAACTTCAACCATCCATTACGCTAGATAAATGCGTAGGACAAGAACCTTGCTTCCACACTCCTGATTGATTCAGATGTTCTCAAAACCTTATAGACATCACATACCATTTCCATGCCACCCCTGGCGGTTTTCATAATTTTTTTAGCCACCCATGGTGGTTTCCATAAGCCAGACATTCATGAAGTCCTATGGATATCAGAAATGTAGAGTCATTGACTTAAGGAAACCGTTGCACGACTATGCATACCATGACCTCAGCATCTCTTCATATTGATCGTCCCCAGCCTTTCTACCAAAGGCAAGATTTCCTTAGGCAATGCTCCTCCTACCTATGTATGTCGATGCGGCTCCCATGCCTTGAGACATGCCCTTCATGTCGTTCAAATTTAATCATGTTCCCCCCACGTGCATCTGAAGAGTATTGAGACATATTTTAATCAGCTAAACTCCATTGGGGACCTTTCCCCACCATACTTGGTTAATGTTGTTCGACCTAAAACATCCGTAAGGATAATCTTGATGGAAGGACATTAAACTGACAATGAAAAGATGCACAAAGCCTGTTAGGCCGAAAACCCGAAATGTGTGACCTAAGCAAAATCCAGGTCATACCCGCAGGGTGCACACTAAATGAGCCCAGGAAAAATTAGGGTATTGAAAGAAAAGACAAAAAGTTTTTGGGGATTCTCTACAAAACCCTAGAAATAGTCAAACTATGCACACTGGATCCCATGTTCTAGGGAAAAGTTATAGTTTTTTTTCCTGAGTTATGATTAATTCTGATTCCGTGAGTTGTTATTTACACAACCATTGTTCTAGTAACAATCAAATTTTACAGCGACAAGTGATTGACAGACACTGTATTTCATTCGAACAAAAAGGGAGGACATCCACAAGCTGGGGTCTCACCCTCACAAAAAAAAGAGAGAGGGGTAAGTAAATCAGAGATTACAAGAGTGGCTTTGATAGTCATAAAGGAGCCTGATTTTCTCTCTCCACTAGATCGGTGACCGTGCAGTGATGGTCATTTCAAGACTATTCCAACATGGCCTTCTCCCTGGCTTCAACTTCAGCCACTAGACGAGTACGATCCACTATTGTATGGAGATAATTTATCCCTTTCCTGGTGGCTTCAAGATGACCAGTCATAGCTGACAACTGATTTATCAGCATCGCTGCCCATTCTTCACATTCATGCAACTCAGAGGATAGAACGGATTCCTGATCTCGAAAGATCACCTCTTGTGCTATCAGCTGATGGAGTTATATCATGGATTCCTCCAGGGCTCGTGTCCCGCAATGAGTGGTAGCAAAGTGATCAAGTTTGCGTTCACTAGTGGAAACATCTTCACGGGCCATGACAACTTTGCATGAAAGAGAATAGAACTGCCGATAGTCAAAGCCACCCGACCCCAAACCCAAGAAGAGCTATCGAAGAGCTTCTCTTTTAGTTTCCATCACATCTAGAGGAGTTTCGGAAATGATCTCGCAAATCCAGGGCCAATCCCACCTCCTCATTGCTCGGTGGTCTGCCATGGCATCCGGATATTTTGTGTCATAGTCTAGTAGTATGGGAACGAAGTCTGGCATTGTAACCCGGGCAGGCATGTGCTTGCTAGAAGTTGATTCCGATGTTGGAAATTCTGGAGCCTCAAACCCCAGTTCAGGCTTGGGTATCAAGTTGCTAAGCACGATATCGACTGGAAAAACTTCCGTGAATGTCTCGCTGGGACCCAGAACCAGAGGGTCGTCCTCATCCACGTCCAAGAAGGATGAAACTGTCTGAACTTCGGCCACCGCAGGGCTGGGAGAGGAAAATCCCCTTAGTCGCTTTGATCGATGATCCATCAGTCGATCCTCTCTTAGAGCTGATGAGGAAGGTGCGGTGGATGCAACATCCACAGTACCTCCTAATTTAGGAACCTGTTGGACGACCTTCCCTAGGATCCCATTGGGATAGTGTTTTGCCCACGCTTTTGCATACTCCATGGAAAGGTCAGCGGCTACCCCAAAGATAGGAAGGGGAATTCTTGTGTCAAATCCCTCTTGCGTCAGCATCAGCCACCATTGATGAAGTATGGCCAGGTGCAGTCCTCGAGCCTGTGGAGGGGGAAGGAAAACATTGACTTGCATGCACCCAAACTGGCGAGAAAAACGACACAGGACATACAACTCACACAGAGAAACCCTACCGATCTGCACAGATATAAATCTATCATACAGAGAGATATTGTAAGAACGCTCTTCTAGGATCCCCCGATAGTTGTCAACTAAGACGCCAGAAGGGGTGTGGTAGGGAGTGAAATCAAACTAGGAGAAGTCACTCAGAATCTCGAGGACTTCACCAGAGATGAGGGATTCCAAGGGAACTCCAAATATATCAAGCGTGGTAGGCCGAAAGGTAGGAAGTGGGATGATCGTGTTGTGACGATAATCATAACAGTGACAATGATCCGCAACCAATCCATACAAAAATTGAAATGGCCCACTCATATGGAAGGGTGACTCACCCTTCTGCATGTGACCCATCAGTTTATAAATATGAGCCAATGTGGGCACGACCAAATTCACCAGGTGGCCCTCTGCCAGCTCAACTTTCATCGTCATGGTGCAATCCTTGACGCCAGGATTAATATCCCGAGAGGGGAATAGAAACCCGCTCAAAAACATAGCAAACAAACCTGCCAGCCGGAGCATAGGTAGCACACCGGGGCGCACCACGTAACCCCATGAAAGGTAGTCGCCCGCCTCCAGAACCGCCTAGTACAAACCTGGGGTGGTTCATGACTGTTGAGAAGGATGAGTCCTCGGGTGCATGATCTTTGGAACAGGACAAGTGGTGTTCAGAAATAACCCTATCTAGGTACTATATGGAATAAGAGAGCCGGCACGCAAGGCCTGATCCAGTGATTGCTCCGCCATAACAAGTAGATCCCTCACCAATAAAGGAACTTGTTCGACGTCGTCCCATGCGTTAGGGGCAGGAAGAAACTCTTCATACATCTCACCGATAATCGGGAGCCCTCCCAATTGATAGATGTCCCATAGACTAATGCCAACTTCACCATGGGAAAGGTGGAAAGTATTAGTTCTTGAACACCAGCGACTGAGTAGGTCTGGCAGGATTAGGGATGGTGGGTAAATAGCAAATTGGGAAGTCCATACTATGGAGTATAAATTTACTGCTTCCAGTGACTCGGGATACTCCCTTCAGTGATGATGGTCCTAGAAAGCCCGAGCCCAGTCATTTGAGAAGAACCCACCGGACTGAAGTTCCCACCTAGGAATCCACCCCGCATTGGGATATACTCGAGAAACGTTGATAATAGAAGGGTAACTCTTGAAGACAGCTTCCTGAGAAATGTTTTGGGCATGCTGATCTCTTGGAGTCCAAATAGAGCCTCTCAAAATGAAGGTATCTTTCTGGTTAGAGTCGGAAACCATCTCCCCCGATTGGGTAAGGTTCTCCGGAATACACTTGGATGACACTTCCAAGAAAGGAGAAGGAAGACCTGAGAAAGTGGGGGGGGAATAGGGACATCGTCTTCAAGACTGAATCCATAAAGTGGAATCCGATTTAATAGGAAATAATCTAAGAGCTCAGGAGGGAGTAAGCCTTTCAAGACACCATCGTCAGGAATGATGGACTGACTAGGGTCCTCTAGGATGTTCTCCACTCTACAAATCATAGCTAAACGTCTCCCTAAACCAATTGGGAGAGGCTCGATGGTAGGCTTAGGTGAAGAACGGGGGGGAACCATATTTTCTCCCTGCACAACGAAATCCAACAAATGGTTAGTCCATAAATAATAAAACTTGGACCAAATACCAAGTATTTGCAGAAGATTCCATCCAAGCATCATAGAAAAATCCACAACGAGACCTCAAAAGTTGGTTCACGATGATGATACCCCACGAACCAAACCTGTGTGGAAGTAGTTCCTGATACTCTGGCCCATGAACCGTTGGCCAGAAAATTGCGGACCAGGTTGCTCCGCGAAATTTCAATCCCAAATTTAACTTCAGAAGATTTTAGTCCGCAGAGCATCAAAACCACTGAGCACCAAAACCACGAAGTGAGTTCCTACGCGACCCATGATGACTTACTTTTTAATTAATTAAAAGTGTTATTTCGCAGCATGGACGTTGGTCCGTGGATGAAGAATGACTCGAACGAGAAATGGTTCGTGGAAGTAGCATCCAGTTCGTGGACGAAGCGTTTTGTGAAGGAACGAGCACGCGGATACAGAAAAAAGATGGAGCGCTGGTATTCGCAATGAATCCGGTAGAAGAAAAATGAAGGGCCCTCCGTATTTATAGGCGTGGTCCCCTACCGGGTCCACCTCTCTACTACGAACTACCCAAGTTTCAGAACCACTGTGCATCGGAATAGCCTCCTCTTCGTTCCGATCATACCCCATTCTGATGGGGGCATTTGTAGGGTCCTGAAAAATCTGAAAAGGAGAATGGTGATCCCCTTTAACTCAAGGGAGATTCTGCCAATTTCCCCTCAAAAGGATTGGGAAAATGTGGAGAATACTCAAGGATGGCGAAGGACGAACCCGTCCACAGACCATTTTCATTTTAGCGACGCACGGTCGGTTCCACGAAGCCTCCCTCCTCCACTGACCATCGTCATTTGCAAGATAGAGGAGAAGATCCTCCGTGGTCGTGAGGCAGGATAGGTGCCAACCCGGTTCAACATTCCGGACCGCCCCAACCACGAGCTGCGTCAACCGGCCCAAATCACCACTGCTGTCATTCATGAAATGGAGGCAGAACCCTCTACGACTGCGAAGCACTTCCTGAGTTTGGTTCGCGAAGGAGGAGTGTTTAAGGCCCCGCGAATTTCAGATTGAACAAGCCATCTGTAAACCGGGTTTTTGGTCATGGGCCTCCGAAAAAGGTACCGCGTGACCATAGATATATCTCTTTCCCCACTCTATAAAAGGAGACCGATGGGAAGGGAAAAGAAGATTCGGACGATTAGAATAAGAATGGAGAACAGAGAGAAGATCGGTCAGATTCGGGTGGAAGGATTTCGAAGGAAGGCTCAGGATTTCGGAAGTTCCAGTTCGCGAACCATAGAAGGTATGAACCTGGGAACGAACTAATAAGGAACCAAAAAATGCATAATAACATGGTGAACCGTGAACTTAAAATAAAAAAGAAGGGAAAACCGTGAACCAGGGTCCCTTCAAGGATGTACTCCCCGCGGACCAGGGAGTTTATGCCTCTTTTTTGATCCGCCGCACCGCATAGCACCCTCCTACACGGGCGGAGCCCCAACTGACGAGCCTCTGGCCAGCGCCTCCCTTTTCCACCACTGCTCGCGTGGACCCCTCCGCGTACCAACTTTGTACGCCGACCAAACCCGAAGCCACGAACCCTATTTGTTCGCGGGATGTCAATCAGTCTGCAGACCCTCCTGGTTCGCGGACGACCAATCAGTCTGCGGACCCTCCTGGTTTGCAGACGACCAATCAGTCTGCGGGCCACCCTGGCTCTCGGACGACCTCTCTAGCTGCGTAACACCTCCCTATGCGAAGGGCCCCACCACCTACACCCCTGTGTGGCCCGCCAAATTCTTCAGATTTTTCGTTCCCCGAGCCACATAAAATCCTTCTGATCCGGCCTGATCCTTCGTGACTCCCTCATTGGCCTATTCATCGGCCCCGAAACGAGGCCTCCACCAGAGCCACCAGATCTATGTGGTGTAACCCTTAGGTGCACCAGCGCGCCATTTTGAGTTCACATACCCATGTTAAGTTGATGTGAAGGGGTTACCCTGACCCTTGAGAAGATTCTCAAAGCATTCCTGGGTTCACATTCCCAAGGTAATGTGGAGTCTGAGCTCGGGAGTCCCCTTTCTACCCCTCCACTTGTTAAGGGCTCCTTGGGGGTAGTAAAATACCCATCATAAGGAAGCCCTCATGCACTTCAAGAGAGTATACGGGCATAAGAGCACCCCCTTTCCCTCTCCCGTTGAACTTTGTCGCACCCGGGCACCC
The DNA here is from genome assembly GCA_963277665.1 of Viscum album. Lineage (NCBI taxonomy): Eukaryota > Viridiplantae > Streptophyta > Magnoliopsida > Santalales > Viscaceae > Viscum > Viscum album. Next base: position 33,077,986 of record OY728157.1, on the reverse strand, counting down.
ACCTAGGAGTAAGCCCCGACCTTATGGGCTGCCCTCATGAGTAAGCCCCACTCCACTTCTCACAGACGCACCTTTCGCGATGTGATACTCTGGTCCCTTCTGCCTCTTGTTTCTCACACCACCCATGACTCACGTGGTCTTAGAGTAAGCATCGACCATGACCTCCTCAAAGTTTAATCCCCAATCCATCACAATGGGCCTCCTCAGAGTGTAAGCCTTAATCCATCACCTTGGGCCTCCTCATAGTGTAAGCCCCAATCCATCACTCTGGGCTGCCTCAGAGCATAAGTCCCAAGCCATTACGAACTACGTGGACTTTGATCCCTGTCTCTTAGGAAGGGTACGTAGGAAGCATCCCTGAGGATCAAGCCCATCATTCACTTTGTGCTACCTCAGAGCATAAGTCCCAATCCATTATGAACTACGTGGACTTTTATCCTTGTCTCTTAGGCGGGGTACGTAGGAAGCCTCCCTGAGGTTCAAGCTGATCATTCATATTGGGCTGCCTCCGAGCGTAGGTCCCAAGCCATTACGAACCACGTGGACATTGATCCTTGTCTCTTAAGCGGGGTACATAGGAAGCCTCCCTGAGGTTCAAGCCCAACAACCAAAATATCTGACTATCTTCACATCGGTTCACTATGCCAATCCCAACACCGCCTCAATGAGTCCCGACTCCACGAGGTCATTAATCCAACGAGGGATGGTAAACCTCAGGCTTAAATGATTCTAGACCCCTGCGTTCAGCTGACCATTGACAACCAAGAGAAATATGTGGACACTATGTTTGGGTATAAACAAAATATTCTCAAACATATGAATATGTCTTAAATCTATAAGAGTGTCTCGGAACATGCAATAATTCCCCCAAAAAGGGTATAATGAGCCTGACTTCCCATCCTTTCTACCAATGCGAGTTCTTAAGCGTCGCTGGTCAGACCATCTGGTGAACGCTTGCCTTTGGGAAGCAGGTCCATGTGTCATCAGATACGGAACCGTTGGGCTTTTCGAGACTGACCCGAAACAACCACCCAACTGGAAGTATGCTATTATTGTATCAATTTCTCTCACATTTATCTAAGAACCTATAATGCTTCCTCATCTTCACTCTATCCAAAAGTGAATAGGTTACTACTAAAGTAATAAGTAAAGGATTCACATGATTCTTCTGGGCCACTAAGTGCATCTAAAAAAATATGGCCATCAACATACCCTCACTACTAGCCTCCTAAACATTCTATTTCTGTGTTCTCCATCTTAGAGAATCATTCGTATCAATTCCTTTCCAGGTTATGTATACTAGATCAATATAAAAAGAATAAAATTATTTTACCCATATATGATTTCATACATGTATATCATGATAATTAAATTTTTATTTAAGGATCTTGTGGGTTTTATACACCAAAAAGTTCTCTCCAAGTAAGTAATTCATCCAATAGCATAATGCATGAACCATAGCTACTACCTCAAGATAATGTGTTAGGTAATTTTTATCATGATGTGTCAACAAATGAGACCCATAAACCATAACTAAATATTAATTTATCATAATGGAACCTAAACTAATATTTAAAAATCATAACAAAATGTACAGATTCATCATCACTCGGAAAAAAACTTGGGATTCATGCTGAAGTCAGTTGTCAGTTCAACTCTTGAAAGGACATTTCTTAGGAATCTAACCCTATGAATTTCCCATCCTTCTTTGTAAATCCTATAATAGATTTTATTAGGTATGATAAATAATGAATAAATCTCCTATAATATCTAGATAACCCCATGAATCATCATATGTAAAACCCCATATTGGGCTATACACAGGAGACCGAAGCACTCGCCTCAAGTTGGTTAATAGATAATCCTTTATATAAGATAATATAACCTAAGTTCAAATTATTTCTCCAAAAGTGGAATTTAGTGAGATTAGAAAAAATAAATGTATCTCTCAGTGTATTCAAAATGATATAATGTTTTTGGACGTGTTCATGTAGAGTATGTGAATACACCAAGATGTCTTCCATGAAGACTACCACAAATAAATCTAGATATGAGTGGAAAACCCAATTCATCAGATCCAAGAAAATGGTGGGAATGTTCTCCAAACTCATAATCATTACCAAATACTCAGAATTTCCGTAACAAATTCAAAATGTTTTATGAGTTATGTCAAAAGGCCTAACTCATGCCAGATGTATCTTGAACTTAAGTCAATCATGGAGACACCAAATTCTCAATGACCTAGTTGAAGATTCCATCTATAAAAGGTAGTGGATACTGGTTCTTAACCATTAGTTAGTTCAACCAATGTAAATCCATGAAAACAATAAGGGTATCATCCAACTTCTTGGAGAAAGGTACATGTGAACCCTGAGGAGAAGTATTGGTTCATATAAAACACTTAGCTTCTAGGTCCTCTAACTACCTCTTGAGCTCCTATAAATCTGTGGTAGCCATCTTGGATGAGGGAATAGATATTGGTGATTCTTCTATAAATATATCGAGAGTAAATTTTAACACTCTCTCTCTATAGGTACCCTTGAAATTTCAACATGGAAGATATCCCCGAATTGCACCACTACAAGAGAAAAATCAGTGTGACGTCTTCCTTGATCATCCATATAAATTCTAGAAATCTAGACTATCACTCTACCAAGACCATAATGATTTGGTCTATATAAACTCATATGTACATCCCATTAAATAGGTTCCAAAAAATTAAATAGGTTTTAATACATATAATATCATATGTTTTAACCATATAAATTGTTTTATTATCATCCTAGAAGGTGGAATTGAAAAATGAAAACACATCATCCATGAAGGCGGCTAATCAGCACCTCACATATGATTTTTTCATTTTTTTGAATAAAAGAAGAGGGGAAGAGAAAATAACATGGGTTGTTCCATTAACACAATAATATTAAAGTATATAAAATATACTGGTATTATCATGTAAATTGTAAAATCTTAGTTTAGGAGATAATAATTATTTAAGAGAAATTGAAAATAAATTAAATGAAAAAGAGATAAGTTTTAACCTTTGGAATTTCTCTCCTTAAGAACCCCATTAGGGGAATGATTGGTATTTTGTTGAGAAAAAAGAGTCCTAGATATGGGGGAGATACATGGTAGGAGGAATGGGTAAAATGTTTAAATCTTTGAGGATTTTGCGGTTTGAGTAGAAGAGGTGGCGAGGGTTGGTATTTATAGTGGAGAAGAATGGTGTTTTATTATTATTTTCTTCATTATATTATTATTTTTTTAAATACAAGAGATAGTATGGATTCTTATGACTAAATACAGTAAAAAGAACATTTTATTTCGAAATAATGGCCACTTATATCATTCATTACTCAATCATGACTCAAAAATTCATTCATTTACTCATTGCTGTAAATTAAGGTATTTCACTATTCAGCGAAAATTAAACTATTTCAGAAAAATCTGAAAAAATTAAACAAACAATTATTTACATATATAATTATAAAATGAAATCAATTTTATGAAAATAATATTTTTAAAATTTTCTAAATTTAATTTTTAAATAAAATAATCTTTTATTTAGAAAATAAAAATTTTAAAATAAAAGCTTATTTTATTACACTTTGAAAAATTAATTATGGTTTCATAAAATTATCTTTTAATAATAAGAAAAAAAATAAAAATTCATGAATCTATTTTATGAAAATAATTTTTTAAAAATCTTTTAAATAAATATAAAATTGTAAAAAAAAATTACGTTTTGAAATAATATTAATACTTAATTTAACATTTTTAGAAAAATTATTTACTTATAATATAATATAATTATATCATATATTCATCTATAAGATGGATAATTTTTATATATGCTTTCATTGGTGACCTATTGGTAAGATCACTATTCCTAACTGTCACAATACAATTCTAATGTTAAAGTTACAATTCCATTGGTATAGGTTCCTTAATTTCTAAAAATACCACTTTATTTCATTCATTCCTCATTTGTAATGTTTTTATTTTTCTCTATATGTGGTTTAGTGTGATTTATAATATAATAATAAGATGTTAAATTTCATTGATAAGATTCTTGGTTAATACATTCTCCCCCTATGAAATTGGACCCTCAAAATTTTATATTACATCTAAGGGGAAATAGGTGAGGGTACTTATCCTTCATTACTTCCTTTGGTTCCCATGTTAACTCTTCATACATATTGTTACTCCATAGTACATTGACCAGAAGATTAGTTTTTTTTCATAGTAGTTTATCTCTACGGTCCAATATCTTCATTGGCTGCTCTTTATATGATAGGTCATTTTCCATTTTTACCACAAATGAATTTAGTACATGTGAGGGATCCGATATGTACTTCCTCAAGAGGGATATGTGGAATAAATAATGTACTTGAGCCATGGAATGTGTTAGAGATATTAAATATGACACAACTCTAACATGATCATGAATCAAGAAGGGGTTGATGTACTTGGGACTTTTCTTTTCTCTTTTCCCAAATTTCATGACCCTCTTCCAAGGAGATATATAGTGAAATACCATAACTCCAACTTTAAACACTATATCCCATTGACAATTTTCTTCTTATATCTTCAGTCGACTTTGGTATGCCTTAATGTAATGTTGAATGGTTTTTAACCTTTTCACAATTTTGTTGACCAGTTTACGTCTAGTGTCTTATGTTTACTGACCTCATCCCAACATACGTATAAGGCCCCAGCCATAAACATTATATAGTCCAGATTTAAGTCAAGAATTCGAATTAATGATCATTTTAGGTTAAGATATTCATATAATTAGGCCGTAACTATTAAACAACAAAACAATAGAATAAAAGTGGGAAACTTACAATAGTATCCATTTCTTCCAAATCAAAAAATCATTTCAATAGAAACATGGTTTTTTTCATGATTAATCATTATAACATTTTCTTGATTCTATCATTGACTATATCTCCTTTAAATTCTACGAAAACATTTAAAAACATGGGATGTGAACCAAAATCTCAATAAGGAACATAAAAAAAGGAAGAAATCCATTAGTTTAGTTAAAACATGATAGCCCATTTATTGTTCTTTGTGCAGATGAAATAAAACATTTTCACATAAATAAAACACATTATTTTTTCTCAAAGAAAAACACTAAAAAAATATCATGACGTTTAAAACTCTTTTAGGTGACTTTTGGAATCATATACATAAAACAATTTCTTACCCATTTCAATTAGATTAAACATATGTCTATCATACAATATTATTATTACCAAATTAATTTGATATCTATAATGGAGATCACCCTTAGTATAAGTTATATATGGATCACCTATGAGCTATAATGAACCTTATCTCTTTTTATAAGCTATAATGGGCTCAACCATGATCTATAATAGAGACCAACCCTTCATATAAGCTATATGGGGCTCACCCCTTTGATATATTTCTTAGGTACCATTTCACGAATAAACCACATTCATCATAAACCCTTGTTAAATAATCTTCTAATCTCATTTTAAAAAAGGGTTTTTGTATAAAAATAAAAATTTCATTTTAGAATGCATTTTCAGGACCACGATACCCAAATAAACTAATAATGAATTATTTTCCTTTTAAAATGCATTAAGACTTATAGAAGAATCAAAATATCAAATAACAATCATAGCGGTAGAGAAGCTGTTGTCATCATATATAAGAAAAAACATTCTTTTTGACATTTTATAATGAAAGTAAAACTCTTCATATAAAAAAAGATTATTTTTTAAAACATTTATTTAACTTAAAAGAAAACATAAAATGTCTTGTATAATATTTTTATATCCATATAAATAAATATGAAAATTAATATCATGATGAAAAATAATTGATAATTAAATCTTTAAACATTCAAAGTGTACCATACAACTTTAAACATTTAAATATTAATCACCCTGAATTAATACATTTGAAAAAACCTTAAACAACATTATTATAGATAAAATATGGATAATAATTGTTTTTAGTGGCTTTATATACACCTTATAAAAGAATAAAGGGGCATATTACCATGAAATGCCCCAAGGAAAATAGATTGAGACGAAATCCATTACCACAAGTCAAAATCATCTCGTACAATCATTACTTTTCTGAATAAAAAACATCGGTTAATTTTAAATTTCATTATAACCTTTTTCATTTTCATTGTTCTTTTTATGTGACTTATTATCATGTTATAAAAATTACATAATTATTTAAGTTCATATCATACATTTTGTCGATATTCGGTACTTGAGTCAAAAATGAACATGGTACGTTTTTAATAATCCATGAAGTCATAATTGCATCATCTCTAAAATAGTATTCATGACATAATAATCAGTTTTAATCATTAATAATAATTTTTTAATTAAAACATTAATTATTGTTATGAAAAATGAAGAGTGTTATAGTTATAAAGATGGTCGGTTGTACATACGCATGAGTAATGTTTTCCATTTTTCATTTATCATTATGGAAATAAGGTAATTATTATTTTAAATTTCCATAAATATCAGAATATTATTAACACCATAATAATAATTTAAATGTACTTATATATATCATACAATTTATGTGGTGAATAAAAACAATTCACATCATTTCGTGGAGGTGATAGTTCACACGTAAGCACGAATGGGGTTATCATTTTTATGTGCATGTAAGGTAAGAAAATAATTTAAAAATTATTCTTTTAAAATTATAAATATCTAATTAATATCATATATAAAAATTTATTCCATAATTATAACCAGTCTAGAGAGACGGTAATGAAAAAAAACTTTATCGGCTTGCGAGCCTGTAGTATGTCGTACACATGAAAGAAAAGTTTGTTTCCTGTTTGATAAAATTGGTGATGGATTTTTGTGAGGATGTTAACATAGTAAAATATTTGTATATTCAGGATATTGGAGTTATTATATCATCTTATAATAAGAAAATTTAAAGGTTTTTTTATGATGAAATAAAACATAATCACTTAAAATAAATGCTACATCTTCTTTGGTTAATCCCCTTTGAAGAACACCTTAACACCTCTTAGAAGGGTGTAATGCCTAAAATAAAGCCTCAATAAAGTTAAAAGGGATTATAGAATGTGTTTGGGTATATTTTGGATTATAAAAATGGTTATTTAAGTGTGATTATTTGGGATGAGTGGGTACCTTTTTTATAGGATAGGGGATGGGCACACATGGAAACTCTTATAATATTTAATTAATATAGGTTAATTTTTTAATCAAAATGAATCAAAATTTAGAAATTTAAAATATAATATAAGGATAGTTATAAATAATACAAGCCAATAATTTTTATACATGTATTTATTTTTTTAAACCATATATTTATGTTTACTCTTAATTATTCTCTTTTAATTTTCTTAATGGTAACAACATTTCAAATATTAAGAGGATATAAATACTAATTATATGGGGTTAGTTTCCAATAATTGGACACTTAATGAACCTTTTGACCTTATCATATTCACTTTGTGATTTTAAAGGATTTTTTTTTATTTTTAAATAATTTAATAAATTATTATTTTTATAAAATATCAATTATGTTAATGTTTACACTATTCATTTCATTAAATTTAAATAAAATCCAAACATATAAATAACTTCTAAAAAACCATATAAAAAACTTATAAAATGTCATAGTAACCTATAATACTTATTTATAGCATAAATTATGTAAAATAATATTTATTTCAGTATTTATAATTTCATTATTTGATTATTTATTAATCAATCTATTATTGCATCATCATTGTGTCATAATTAGATTTAATTATTTATTTCCTAAAAATTGTAAATAAATTATCATCATGTAGGTACTATTTTTATTATTATAGTTACTATTTTATAACAAATAAATCTCTTATAAAACCCCGAATTATTTTTCTTAGAATTAATAGACATGATTATGATATTTTTTTCCTTTAAATTAAATTTTATAAATGTCATAATCACACCCAAGTGGCATACAAATGCCACCATTTTGAACCAAGAATTTTCTTGGTCAGAAAAAACTCAACCAGTAATATTATGACAACAGTTAGGGTAGTTTTATATTATTTTAACTTTATTTTTACCTTTAATTATCAGATTTTCCTTTAACCATGGTAAATAAAATACTAAAGTTTCTATACAAAAAAATATTTTTATCCTATTAGATTACATTTTTTATATTGATTACAAACATGTATATAAATTTATGAAAATTCAATTCAAAAATGTTACTAACATTAATTTAATATTAATCTCATTGATGGACTGAGAAAACATGCCTCTAAAAAGTGAAAACTATCTATAACACCCCAATCTTTCACGGTATGCTTCTCTTTGAATAGTACAATAGCATGTGTTATACGCAACTTCGAGTTCTAACACACCACAACCAATCATACTAGCCGTTAAGAATAGTAATACCCACTTTTTAATATTTTATACATTTTATCTTTGAAAATGAACTTCATTTTTGGATTCGTAATATCGAAATGAGCTTAGGGTTAAATTTTTGTACTTTTCGGATAACTTTCATATTTTGATGAATAGTGAAAATTACTAAATTTTAATTAAAAAAAACTTTTTTTAATCGAAATAATTAATAGTGCTAAATTATGAATTTGAGTGGTTTTAAATTATATTTAGAACAAATTTTTACTATTTAACACAATTTTGGTCATTGGAAATTATTTAACATATAAACCGGACATAAACAAGTGTCAATCATTTGATTGTTTTTGTTTCTTAAAAACACACTTTTTGTTTTGACAGCAGGAATTAATTTTAAATTAATAAATGCAACTTATATGTTTTGAATTTGGTAAAATAGACTTCATTATTGAATTCAGAATATCAAAATTAGCTTAGGATGAATTTTTGGTATATTTCTGAAAACATTTAATTTTTGATTAATAGTGAAAAACGCTGAGTTATAGTTTAAAACAGAATTTTTATTTAAATAATTTTTTATTTTATTTAAATTATTTAATGTCAAAATAGATACATAATACCTATATAATTTCAATATAATTCATTAGAGTCGGTTTATAATAATTTTAGATATATAATAATTTTATTGAACTTTTCACCATCTTTTACCCACCTCCTAGGAGCTTTTGCAAATTCAAATAAAACATAATTTTACCATTTCTATGAGCTGAATTTCGAAAATCCGAGAGACACGGTTAATATCAAGGAGTAAAATTCGATTCAATGGGATGAAAATAATTTTTTGTGAATAATAACTTTTTACTTTTATTTACCACAGTTAAAAGTAAATAGGGTAATTAAGCCTAAAATAGATATTAATATTACCCTCACACAAGTCCTAATTCTATTGGACAAGTTTATCTCGACCGAAAACAACCTTAGGAATAAAATATAATCATTTAGGTCCACTTGGATTAGATTAGGACATTTGTTATTATTTAATTCAAAGCAGAGTTAAAATAGTTAAAATAAAAGTTTAATAACTAAATCATTTTTAATATAGGGTTTTACATAAGATAAATTCAATTATAAATATTCATTAGAAAGAAAAAATGATTTCCTACATCATGGTATTTTGTTTATAATTTTTAGACTTTATATAAAAAAATTTATTTATGACACAATGATGATGCAGTAATTACGTTATTCATGAAAGAATAAAATAAATGCAATTATAAAAATTAAAATAAATATAATTTCAAATTTTTTAGGACATCCACTAATTTTATAGGTTAATATGACATGTTAGGATATATTCAATGTATTTTGTTTTAAGTAATCATGTGGTTATTATTTAAAAAAAAACAAATACCAAATAGTGTCAAAATTGACATAAAATAGTTTTTAAAACGAATATTATATTATTAATTGATATAATGATCCTAAAAATCTAAGGATCGTCCAAAAGACTAATATAATAATATATATGACATTAATAAACCAATTGGGGTTCTATTGGCAGTATATAGTAAGTTTATTAACCATATAGTGTAAGAATATAGGAAGACACGGTAAAAGTTAAATTATTTAACTTAGAGTTAAATCTAAATGATAAGGTTTAAATGGTAACATAAACTTGTCTAAAACCTATTGGTTGAGTTGTTTTATATCTATCCCCACCTTATACTTTAAATAATCATCTTTGGAGATATTATAAACCGAATATTAATTTATTATAAAATTATATTTTATATTTTTCCTAAGTTTCCCCTCACCCCTCTAATAAAAGGGCACTCCCCCTTCTCTCTAATCCACACCTTATAAGCCATTTTTCTCGACCAAACCCTGACCAAATACCCTATAAACTATCTTTAATTCATCCTAGTGGCCTTAGTTTGATCATAAAGCCAACCTATGTAGCCCTTTTGATCAAATCAAAAGGAAGAACCTGAAGAAGAGGTAATGATTTCACCACCATCTTTCAAGTTCCATTCTTCTTCCACTTTCTTTTTCTTTGTTGTTTCCATTATAAAATAATAAATCTAGTATATTATTTATACTGTGATGTTATTATGATTATGGTACAACCAAATTCATTATTCTATCCACCCTTTGAATAAGATGTCTCTATATGTGCGTACGTACGGCTTACCATCTCCACATCGTGGTGTAATTGTTATTCAATACATTATTATTTGGATGGGTTTAATAATGATGTGTATTAGATGTAAATAATAAATATAAAATTATTATTATTATTTATATATTATATACCATCCAATTATATATTATATTAATATCAAAAGAATGATATTTTCGCTCGTGCGTACGTACGGATTACCGTCTCCACGACGCGATGAGATTCATTTCCAAGTTCACCATTCATCGACGATTATAAAAATATATATTACTAATAAGTATGTAATATATGACATAATAATGATACTGGAGAGATATATATTTATATATATAACTATTTATGTACTTACATATATCTTATTCACTTACTTCAGTTCAATACTATATGAAAACGGAAACAACGTTTATGCGTACGTACGGACTACCGTCTCCATAAACGGTGTTTTCCATTTCATATATAAGTCTATTATAAATTTTTATATTCTAAATATATATGATAAATGAATCATTTTTTATATTCTAGAAGTATTTAAATCATAATCTATGTGATACAATCAAGAGTAACAAGTTAAAACACGTACGATAAAGAAAGCGATTATTACCCGAAATATTAATATAACATGGAAATTATTATTAAATGGGTAGTATAAAGTCATAAATGAATAATGTATGATATCATAAATATTAATATGGTTCTGGTATAATTTAATAACATACTATAGTCTTCATACAGGAGGCTAAACGTACCCTCAACTAAAGGAAAGTGCAATGTAAGGGGTTTTCATCTCACTCCTTTTTCCCGTGAGATTCATGCCGTATTGCCACTATTAACTTTTGTGTGGTGTATGTACTTCCCATAATTGTATTATTTGTGTAATACACTTTAATTTATGTGTATTTACAAATTCAATATATGATACCTCTTTCATGGGTTGTATGTTTCATAATTTACCAAATTGGTAAGGGTTAATTTCACAATCTCTTTATTATCCAAGGTTATTTTTACGTAAGTATCTACTGAGAAATATTTATTATCCATGTTCATGTTTTATGAAAGAGTTTTTAAAGGGATTCTTTTAAAAGACTTTTTTTTACTAAAACATCATTTTAAATGTTTTAAATATTTATTCTTCTAAATCTTCTTCATTAATGTCCATGTATTCAAAATGGTTTTAAGGGATTTATTGATATGGAATTGAATTTTTTTAAAATGATATATCCTTTCAAAAGTTTCAAAGTGGTATGGGAAACTTTGATTCAAAAATGTCTTTAAATGACTTCTTTTCTAAATCGTGTGACTTTTAAATGTTTTCATGAAAAAGGTATATTTCTCTCAAAGAGTTTTACAAATAATTTTCATCCATGTCAAGATCCTTTAATAGATTTTAAACTAGTTTTGAAGTTGATTTATCATGATAAAAATATTCCATATTGTGTTGAAGGTTTTGTGATATGTTTGATTTTGGATGTGTTATTCTTTTACAATTCATGATTTATGGGTAAAGTATTGACATTTCTTATGATAGTTTTAATATGAATTTTTATGTTATATTTCATCCACTTCTTAAGATGAATGTGTTGGACTAGTTTGTTTCGGGTTGGGGTATGGTTACAGCAGACCCTCTGAGTTGGTGTCTGGTTATTAGAGTCATTCTGGGTAGGTGTCCGGTTATTAGAGGCACTCCTGGTTGGTGTCTGGTTAGTAGAGGCACTTCGGGTTGGTGTCCAGTTATTAGAGGCACTCAGGGTTCGGTTCTGGTTACAGTTAGCCCCTAGGTCTTGGCACGAGGCCTTGACAATGAAATTAAAGTTCAGCATTATGGATTCCATCATTATGAAAGTGTTTATTGATATTGTATGTGATTACTCGATTAGTATAATATCCATGTGAATAAGTAAATGGAATTATTTCATTTTATTTCTACTATATTATGCTTATGTTCAAGTTTATAAGGATTTTGTTTTAGTTTTTTACATTTCCTTAAATGTTTATTCTTATTTTTGAAAGTTTATGCTATATTGCTTACCCTTACTGAGCCTTTGAGCTCACCCCTTTCTATGTTTTATTTTCCCAAGATCCCAAGAAGTGTATTGTGATTGATATAAAGGGTTAATCCAAGAGAATAATGGTGTTCATAAAGGATTATTAATGTTGTCTTGTATGTTATTATGTGTAATGTAACATTCATGTATGTAATCTATTTTCCAAAACTGCTAAATCGATCGGTCCTTCGGGACTTGATTCCTTGTAATCATGACAATGTATTAAAATAATGTACCGACTCTGGGTAACTTGGGTCAGGGCATTATAGTTGGAATCAGAGGAAGTTTAGCAATAACCTTGGAAACTTGATTTAGATAAACTCTGTTTAGAGCACATCTCCCTAAGATAAACTTTGAGGATTAGTATAGAAGAACTTCTTAGAATTTTGGTATTGTAGAGAATTTGTGAGTTTTCCAAGAAATACATCCCTGTCTGGATATGGGCAGGTAGAGGCGGCTCTGGCACAGATATACCTAGGGGTAAAACCCGAAAACACCGCTTTGAGGTAGACTCGAACTGGAAATGGTGCACGACAACGGGCCTTGTTGCACTCTTGGTTACGACACTCCCGGGGGATATGCTTAGGATAATTCTCATTTTCATAACAAACCATTATGAAGGAATTATGAGTACATACTTACTCAAAGAAAACATTTTTATGATTATGGATTATATCCATAAACTTTTTAATTTATGTTAAGTTTTTTAGAAGTTTGGGATTAGGTATTCCTATTCATAAACTAATCTAGTGTATGTCATTGTTTAAAAATGGCGCCCAGTAGAAGGAATGCGAACTCCAGCAATACACATGATCCAATGAGTAAGAAGGATCATATATTTCATGGTCCTAAGACATAATTTAGAAGGGAAATAGTCTCCCACGTATTATCATCATATGAAGAAATAGTATCATGTGTTGATAAGATAAGTAAATAATTCTCGGAGTCCTATGGCATTGATGGGAAGCAAGAGAAGGAAAGGATGGTAGAGAGAAGGAAAGATAAAGGGAATAAGGTAAAGAAGGATTTTACCATATGTGATAACTGTGGAAAGAATCACCTTGGAAAATGCTTGAATGGAATGAGAGTATGTTATAAGTGTAGAGAAAAAGGACACCAAGTACGTGACTGCAAGGGTAAGAAAAAAGTTTCAAATGTACAATGCTTCATCTACAAGGAGTTTGGACACTACACGAACCAATGTCTTAGTCATCAGACTATGCCGCAAATGATGCTATTAAGTAATAATCAAGTTATGATACTACCACAAATGAAGAGGAATGACTAGTGTTCTTATGTTGTTATTTTGGAATTATTTCATTTAAGTGTTGTATCAATGATGTTATGGAAATAAATAAGGATTGTACTGCAATACTATTTCATTGAGGATTTGAGATTTTATGGTACTAAGAAATGTCACTCTACAGCGAGTTAAACTTTTTGGAAATTACATGGTTTAATGAATGATAAACCTTAATATGGTCCTAATATTGAGGCACTGATTTTGGAATAAGATATGGTTGATTTTGGTAAATTATATTGGATATTCTTGAATACCTTGAAACTGATTAATGATTTTTCATCGTTGGAGTTTACATCATTTTTGATAGAAGGATCATATCCAGTATTCAATAAATAATAAGGGAGCATGAATGTAATGGTAATTCAGGATGTTATCATGTTTTAAAATAATACATGGTGAAGGTGTTCACATGTTATTACATGGGGAAAAGGATCTTAATTGTGTTTATTTTTTTTATAAATTTTGGACTGTGATTTTGGATAGTAGTATTTTGGATAAGTCTAAATGTTAGAATGGATTATGTTTGAAAGGTTATTTTTGGATTTTTATAAAAGGATAACACGCAGACCGTGTGACAACCCGTCCCGTCGGACAAAGCTGTGAGAATCGAACCCACAACCATAGTGTGATTGGGATTTATCACCTACCACTAGACTACACGAAGTCCCTGGATTTTATAATGTAGTTTATATTTTCAATGGGTCTGATATGTGAATTATATATTCATTATATTTGGAACCCTATACGATTAGGATAAATAGATTATTTCCTAGTTGTATTATGTTTTGTAGTGAAAGATGAGTTTGTGGTAGAAATTTATTAATGGATAAAACTCTAATTATAAAGTAAGTATACCTCCTTATGATCTTATCCAATCTCATAAATAAATTCCTCAACATTAAGAAAATGAAGTTAGAACAAAAATGTTTTCCTAGATGGTACCTTAGATCATCACAAATTTATGGATTTGGGATTATTGGCCTTTTCATAGCCATGTTCTCTACCACTCTCCATCAGATATTGATGGTTAGATTTCTCTTCCATATCCATATTTTCCTACATGTAACCCTAGTATGTGTTATTTTCGGTAACCTTCATACTTACCGCTCTTTATTTTAAATAGAGGCCTCATTAATCCATTTTTCAATGTGGGATTTAAACTATGTTATTTTAAAATGTCAACCCCAAGTTTCCAATACCAAGAATAAATTGCATGGATTCAATTTATTGAAGGAGGGGAGAATGTAACACCCCAAGCTTTCACGGTACGCTTCTCTTTGAATAATACAATAGCGTGTGTTATACGCAACTTCGAGTTCTAACACACCACAACCAATCATACTAGCCATTAAGAATAGTAATACCCACTTTTTAAAATTTTATACATTTTATCTTTGAAAATTAACTTCATTTTTGGATTTGGAATATCTAAATTAGCTTAGGGTTAAATTTTGGTACTTTTCAGATAACTTTCATATTTTGATGAATAGTGTAAATTACAAAAATTTAATTAAAAACAATTTTTTTAATCGAAATAACTAATAGTGATAATTTAGGAATTTTAGTGGTTTTAAAGTATATTTATAATATATTTTTACTATTTAAAACAATTTTGGTCATTGGACATTATTTCACATTTAAACCAGACATAAACAAGTGCCAATCTTTTGATAGTTATAGTTTCTTAAAAACACGTTTTTTGTTTTGACAGCGGGAATTAATTTTAAATTAATAAATGCAACGTATATGTTCTGAATTTGTTAAAATAGACATCATTATTTAATTTGGAATATAAAAATTATCTAAGGGTTAATTTTTGGTATTTTTCTGAAAACTTTTAATTTTTGATGAATAGTGAAAAACACTGAGTTATAGTTTAAAACCGAATTTTTATTAAATAATTATCGATATTATTTAAATAATTTAATGTCAAAATAGATACATAATACCTATATAAGTTCAATGTAATTCATTGGAGTCAGTTTATAATAATTTTAGTTATATAAAAATTTTATTGAACTTTTCACCGTCTTTTACCCACCTCCTATGAGCTTTTGCAAATTCACATAAAACAAAATTTTACCACTTCTGTGAGCTGAATTTCAAAAATCTGAGAGACATGGTTAATATCAATTAGTAAAATGTGGTTCAATGAGATGAAAATAATTTTTGGTGAATAGTAACTTTTTGCTTTTATTTACCACGCTTAAAAGTAAATAGGGTTATTAAGGGTCAAAATGATATTAATATTATCCTCACACATGTCCTAATTCTATTGGACAAGTTTATCTCAACCAAAAACAACCTTAGGAATAAAATATAATCATTTAGGTCCACTAGTATTAGATTAGGACATTTATTATTATTTAATTCAATGAAGAGTTAAAAGAGTTAAAATCAATGTTTAATAACTAAAACATTTTTAATATAGGGTTCTACATAATATAAATTAGATTATAAATATTCATTAAAAATCTAAGAATATTTCCTAAATCATGGTATTTTATTTATAATTTCTAGACTTTAAATAAATAAATTTATTTATAACACAATGATGATGTAGTAATTACCTTATTCATGAAAGAATAAAATAAATGGTATTATAAATAATAAAATAAATTTAATTTCAAAGTTTTTATGACATCCCCGAATATAATAGGTGAATATGACATGTTATAATATATTAAATTTATTTTCCTTGAAGTAATCATGTGGTTATTATTTTAACAAACAACAAATACCAAATAGTGTCAAAATTGACATAAAATAGTTTTTAAAAATAAATATTATATTATTAATTGATATAATAATCCTAAAAATCTAAGGATAGGACAAAAGTATTATATAAAAATATATATGACATTAATGAACCAATTGGGGTTCTATTGGCAATATATAGTAAGTTTATTAACCATATAGTGTAAGAATACAATAAGACACGGTAAAAGTTAAATTATTTTACTTAGAGTTAAATCTAAATGATAAGGTTAAAATGGTAACCTAAACTTGTCTAAAACCTATTGGTTGAGTTTTTTTATACCTATCCCCAGCTTAGAATTTAAATAATCAACTTTGGATCCATTGTAAACTGAATTTGAATTTATTATAAAATAATATTTTAAGTTTTTCCTAAGGTGCCCCTCACTCCTCTTATAAAAAGGCACCCCTCCCTTCTCTATAATTCACACCTTCTAATCCATTTGGCTCGGCCAAAACCTGCCCAAATAGCCTATAAAATATCCTTACTTCAACCTAGAGGCATTAGTTAGATCAGAAAGCCAACCTAAGGAGCCCTTTTGATCAAATCAAAAGGAAGAACCCGAAGAAGAGGTAATGATTTCACCACCATCTTTCAAGTTCCTTTCTTCTTCCACTTCCTTTCTCTTTGTTGTTTCCATTATAAAATAATAACTCCAGTATATTCTATATACTGTGATGTTATTATAATTATGGTACAACCAAATTGATTATTCTATCCACCCTTTGAATGACATGTCTCTATACGTGCGTATGTACAACTTACCGTCTCCACGTCGTGGTGTGTTTGTTATTCAATACATTATTATTTGGATGGGTATAATAATGATGTGTATTAGATGTAAATAATAAATATAACATGATAAGGATTATGTATATATTATATACCATCCAATTATATATTTTATTAATATTAAAATAATGATATTTTCCCTCGTGCGTACGTACAGATTACCATCTCCACGACGCGATGAGATTCATTTACAAGTTCACCATTCATTGATGATTATAAAAATATATATTATTAATATGTATGTAATATATGAAATAATAATTCTACTTGAGTTATATATATTTATATATATAACTATTTATGTTCTTACATATATCTTATTCACTTACTTCAGTTCAATACTATATGAAAACGGAAACAGCGTTTATGCGTACGTACGGACTACCGTCTCCATAAACAGTGTTTTCCATTTCATATATACATCTATTATAAATTTTTATATTATAAATATATAAGATAAATGAATCATTTTTTATATTCTTTAAGTGTTTAAATCATGATCTAATTGATACAATCAATACTAACAATTTAAAACATGTACGATAAAGAAAGCGATTATTACCCGAAATATTAATATAACATGGAAATTATTATTAAATGGGTAGTATAAAGTCATAAATGAATAATTTATGATACCATAAATATTAATATGGGTTTGGTATAATTTAATAACATACTATAGTCTTCATAGAAGAGGCTAAACGTACTCTCGACTAAAGGAAAGTGCAAGGTAAGGGGTTTTCATCTCACTCCTTATTCCCGTGAGATCCATGCCATATTTCCACTATTAAATTTTTTGTGGTGTATGTACTGCACATGATTGTATTCTTTGTGTAATACACTTTAATTTATGTGTATTTACAAATTCACTATATGATACCTCTTTCATGGGTTGTATGTTTCGTAAGCTACCAAATTGGTAAGGGTTAATTTCACAATCTCTTTATTATCCGAGGTTGTTTTTACGTAAGTATCTACTGATACATATTTATTATCAATGTCCATGTTTTATGAAAGAGTTTTCAAAGGGGTTATTTTAAGGGACTTTTTTTTTTACAAAAACATCATTTCAAATTTTTTAAATATTTATTCTTCTAAATCTTCCTCATTAATGTCCACGTATTCAAAATGGTTTTTAAGGATTTATTTATATGGAAATGAATGTTTTTAAGTGATAATTCCTTTCAAAAGTTTAATAGTGGTATGAGACACTTTGATTCAAAAATGTGTTTAAATGACTTCTTTTCTAAATTGTGTGACTTTTAAATTTTTTCATGAAAAAGGTGTATTTCTCTCAAAGGGTTTACAAATCATTGTCATCCATTTTAAGATCCTTTAATAAATTTTAAACTAGTTTTGAAGTTGATTTATCATGATACAAATCTTCCATATTTTGTTGAAGGTTCTGTGATATGTTTGATTTTGGATGTGTTATTCTTATACCATTCATGGTTTATGGGTAAAGTATTGACATTTTGTATGCTAGTTTTAATACGAATGTTTATGTTATATTTCATCCTCTTCTTAAGATGAATGTGTTGGACTAGTATGTTATGGGTTGGGGTCCAGTTACAGTAGACCCTACGGGTTGGTGTCCAGTTATTAGAGGCACTCCGGGTCAGTGTCCGGTTATTAGTGGCACTCCGTTTTGGTGTCCAGTTATTAGAGGGACTCCGGGATGGTGTCCGGTTATTAGAGGCACTCTGGGTTGGGTTCCAGTTATAGTTAGCCCCTAGGTCTTGGCACAAGGCCTTGACAAAGAAATTAAAGTTCAGCATTATGCATTCCATCATTATAAAAGTGGTTATTGATATTTCATGTGATTATTCGATTAATAGAATATCCATGTGAATAAGTAAATGGAATTATTTCATTTTA
Organism: Viscum album; assembly: GCA_963277665.1. Classification (NCBI taxonomy): domain Eukaryota; kingdom Viridiplantae; phylum Streptophyta; class Magnoliopsida; order Santalales; family Viscaceae; genus Viscum; species Viscum album. The sequence continues at coordinate 33,058,632 of OY728157.1, read as the reverse complement.
TTTCTGCCATATTATGCTAAAGATCAAGTTTAAAAGGTTTTTTTTATTTTTATACATTGCATTAAATGTTTATGCTTATTTATTAAAGTTTCTAATGTATTGCATACCCTTACTGAGCGTTGGAGCTCACCAATTTCTATGTTTTATTTTCCCAAGATTCGAAGAAGTGTATTGTGATTGATATGCAGGGTTAAGCTAAGGGAATAATGTTGTTCATAAAGGATTATTTTTGTTATCTTGTATGTTATTATGTGTAATGTAACATTAATGTATATAATCAATTTTCCAAAACTACTAAAATGATCGTTCCTTCGGGACTTGATTCCTTGTAATCATTCTAATTTATTAAAATAATGCACCGACTCTGGGTAACTGGGGTCGGGGCATTACATTATCAAAAGAGTGACATGCGTTTATATCCAATTTAAATGTAAAATTACTTCTAATGTCCAACATTTTATTAAATGATAACAAAATTATCTAATTATACCTTAAAAACATGAAAAATTATAATATATTAATATAAATAAATTAGATGAAAAATAAATTTGAATTAAAATGATGTATTTTTCACTATTTATTAAAATAAAAATTTAATTAGAATGATTCCAAAGATTTAACCAAAGTCAATTTCATCATCCACTTTCAAAGAAGAATTTTATTTCTTCAAATATAAAATATAAAATTGAGAAAACCAAATTTAAAAACGTTTCTCCATCAAAAGGTGGTAAAACTATATTTTTTTTGAAAAAACACTCATTTTATCCGCTAATTTTTTTTTGTTCTTATATAATTTCTAGAAAACATGTAAGATGAATTTTAAACATTATATTGAAATAATATTTCATTAATATAATCCAAAAGTAGTGATTTTATTATTTTATAAACACAATTATTCTCATTCTAATTTTTTTCATTAAAAAATATATTCTTCATATTCCATTGGTTTTTAGTTTCATTTAAAATTAATTTTGCATCCAATGAACCATTATATAATCATGTGTAAACCATATTTTTATAATTTAGTTAATATCATTCATTTTCACCCTTCTAATGTCTATATAGTAACTACAAAATAAAATAATAATATTAATAATATAATATTATTTTTTTATAACTTAGTATTGTGTGTAATGTATGATTTTAGAGAAACTCTTTGTTGCTTTTCGGTATTACTATCAAAAATAGAGTCAATTTAAGGTAAAATATAGTTCTTAACTAATAATTAATTTGAAAAATTATTATTCTATAATTACCAGGTATTTTACAATGTCGATGTTTTGTATATTTTCCCATAAGGACTTTATATGCATCCATTTCGATGCTTGAGTGGAAACTGTTGCTGTAAGAGAACTCGACCATGTGTAGGTGTTGGTCCCATCCTCCCATATATTCTATAGAATATGATCTCAATATGTCTTCCAGGGTTTGAAACATCCACTCATATTTTTCATCAAATTGATGATGATATTTTTTACTAAAGATCAACTATGTGTTCAGAGCATATTGGAGACTTTTATAGAACATAGAGGGGAAGCAAAGATTGTGATCAGATACATTAGATAGAGGTACTCCATAAAGACTTACCACTTCAATGATGTTATCTATGAATTTCTACCCAGTGAAAAATTCCTCTCAAATTGCTATAATGTGATTTAGCTTTATTAGACTATCCATAATAACCCATATAGAATTGTTTCCTCTAGATGTATTTGGAAGTCTAGTGAAATATTACTTGGGAATGTTTTCCCATCTTCATGTTGGTATGGGTAATGGTTTCAGCATCCTTTTAGATTTTTTCATTTTATACTTCACTTTCTAAAATACCAAGCACTTTGATATATATTCTTTGATCTCCTTCTTCATATTGTGTCCGCAATAGTTTTCTTGGTGATCTCGATACATATTGGTGCTCCTTGGGTGAAAAGAAAAAGGTGAGCTAGGTGCACATTTCAAAAATTCATTATTTATCTATAAATTGGATGGTACAAATAATATGACCCAAATCATACAACTCCATGTTCATCGATCTTGAACTCATAGGATTTTTCATTTCTGATATCTTCCACCCTTTTCTAAATTTCCACATCATTACATTGAGCATCATTTATTTTCTCTATAAGGGATAGTTGAGTGATCATTTCAGAAATAATTAATAATTTTACTTTCTTAATTAGTCCATTTTACATCCTTTGTTTTTATAATTATATTGGAGTCTTTTCAATTCTCATCATAGATAAATACATAGGATCGTTTCTACATAGAGCATGTGCAACTTAGTTTGCTTTTCCAGGATGGCAGTGGAATGGGAAATTGTAATATTTGAGGAGATATAACCATATTTTATTGTGAATATTAATCTCCTTCATTTTTAATATATATTTTCATCTCGTATGGATAGTATATATCTCCAACGTATCCCTATAGAGATAATTTCCCAATATTTTCAATGAAAAGATCGCAGCTGCCAACTACAGATTATGTATAGAATAGTTTTTCACATGAATTTTTTTTCTTACTTGAAGTGTATAATACCAATTTATCATTTTTCATCAGTAGAAAACCTAATAATTATTTTAAAGTTTCACTTTATACCCCAAAGAGTTCCCCACATATTGGGTGTGTAAGTAATAGTGCACTAATATGCCTCTTTTTCAACTCTTTGAAACAGTCTTCACCTTCACTAGCCTATACAAACATTAGTCCCTTCTGAGTTACCTTTGTTATTGGGTTTTATTATTATGATAAGTTCATCAAAAATCATCAATATTACCCCACTAGACATAGGAAACTATGGATATCCATTAAGAATATTGGAATTGGTCACTCATTTATTGCCTTTGTCTTGGAAGGGTTTGTGTATATTCCCTTTCTTGTTATTACATGACCCAAAAATGATACTCTATACATCTATGAATCAACTTTATTGTAATTTTCATATATATTCTCATTTTTAAATTCCATTCTCAAAGTGTTCAAGTGATCCTCATGTTACTCCTTTATCATTGATTATATCATAACATCATCAATAAATACAAAAAAAAATTCAACGTATTCACTAAAGAAATTATTCACATAGTCTATGAAAATTGATGGAGCTTTAGTGAGAATGAAAGTAATCTGTCACGAACGAACCTGGGTCAACCCTGAACCGGTCACCCGAGCCGGCCCACGACATGGCTCGAGGGGCGTTCCCGATCCCCACGGGCTGGCAACTGGTGTCGGGCATCAAAACTAAACAGGTGGGAATGATTTGGCCCAAAAGAAAATAAACTAAGCAGCGGAAAAATAAATAGAACAGAAGAAAATAAATAATGAACAACCAACAATGCTACCAACCTGACCACGACCAAAAATCCATGTGACCCTGTGGGTCACTCTCCAATACCACAACTAACGTTGTTCAAGGCGAACAACTGAAGCCGGAACCTGCAAGAGAACTAAAAACAAGAAAACACTATAGGCGTGAGTATTAAAACTCAGTAGGTAGGCCCGACTAATTCTATTCCCAATGCACATACCATTAAACAAAGAATTTATCAATTCCAGGTTTGTACTAAATTATTTAAAATATGGTTTCCACACATACTTTAATTTCTAAAACAAGTAACAGTCCATTGCCATTTTTAATTTAGAACAAGTTTAATGTTGAAAGAAACAGGTGCATTGCATTTTTAAAACATTTTGTGAACAGTTTAGAAATCCAAACTTTAGTTGTTAGTCAAAAGGAAAACCACACACAACACACAACACACACTAAGGGAAATGGAAAAAGTGGCACACATGGGTCAGCAACTGAACTCTACCTCTCAATCGTCTTCCACATACAAATAAACACTAAAATAAACATGGGTCGAACTTAGGAGATCGTGAACAATCCAGAACATACTATACATCAGACTCATCCTGAAGGCATGTCCTAACTCGATGACGTCATAACACCCATACTACTACCCGGTATAGCCCTGCATGGCCTAACCGAGGGGCCCAATCCCCATAGCAGCAATAACTCAGTATTCCCCTACTATGAGGCCATTAGCCAGTGCCTATTCAAAACTAGTGTAGCAATCGTTCTCAGAAGATTCACTCACTATGCTAGGTTCCCATGTCAGCACATATAATAAAAGAAGAGTGAGTCAACAATGGAAAACAATCATTCACGATGCACAAACATCACAAACAAATCACACAATCAACGCACACCAAAGATCACCCCTTAATGGGTTTTCCAAAATAATTTATTTTATTAAAGTGCCAAACGGGCCTTCACCAATTTTAAAGAAAAACCTCATTTCTCGAGAAACCCAAAACACTTGTTCAGAATAAATCATTTATCTTTAAAACTAAAAGTACATTTGAAATTCCGTGAATTATGTTTAAAGGCCAAACGGGCCTTCTTTCAATACTGGGTGTCCGCTCGTCAAGAAAATGTCCCAAGTGTTCGGTATAAAATAAATGGCTCTTCCCACACTAGATAATCATTTAAAATTTTATTATCTAATATTATTTATCTTTCATTAAAATTAATAAAACAACAAGAAATTAATAATTTCTAAATTTAAAGTTAAGTGCAGTGGGGGACCTACCTGCACTCAAAGTCCAAACAAAACGGCATGTCACGCCTCGCACAGACGCACAAGCAAGCACAAACTGGTGACCGCAATATCACGGGGTATCCTTACAAACGCGCTGCAACAAACACACAGTAACTAAAATTACACAAACATGGACTGAAAAAAATTCAAACGAACAAACAACGCAAAAGAACCACCTCGACACATTTTCAAAACACAACTCGCATCATCTGTACCGTTTAAAAAACCCATTTTAAATTTTATAAAACATATTCCAAATAGTGACCCATGGCTTATGCACCTAATAACATGATAAAACAGAGTTCGCAGCCCTTGCGTGACATAATAAACCAACAACAAAGTTTATAAAACACAATGAAAGGCTCAACATGGGTTTTCACAAAATCAAAACATTCATATCAAATAAAATTGCTATTAAACACATCGAAATAATATTAAACCTCAAGTAAAAATATACTCGCACCAATAAAACAAATCAATGAGTAAGATAAATTAATTAAATAAGAAAATTAATTCATCAAACAAAACTTATATGCGGAAAACCCTACCTTCAGTGTCGAAACACCGCAAACGCAGTGCGCCAACTCCGCCGCACCTCAAACTCACTGTAAGGGACCTTGGACAAACCACAGAAAAAGGAAATTACCAAGAATTTATACCAAAACTAATATCGTATGTGTTCGAAACCAAAAACCCAAATAAAAAAAACCAAAACCCTAACTAAGTGGAAAATGGGCTATCAGAGGGAAAAGAGGGTTCGGCCAGAGAGAGGCCGCTCACTGGAGGAAGCGTCGCTCCCCAAATGAAGAGGGGGCGCGACTGTGAAAAGGGAGGAGGCGCGGTGGGAGGCCTCGGCTGGTGTGGGTCGCGCGGCATTGAGCTATCTGGGGGAGCTGGTTCCCGTGAGCTGGGAAGGGAAGGGGGTAGGCCGGCCGCACAAATAGGAGTCGGTGGGGAGGTGCATCGGATGATGGGGAAGCCGAGAGGATAGGGCGATGAGAAGGTCAGGGGAGGATAGAGGCAGGCTCGCGCAGCGATATGGGGAGAGGGCGAGCACGTCCTGGAGCTGGTCGGGGTTAGGGTGGAGTCCTCTAGCAAGGGTGGATGGTGCGACGAGAGGCGGGGTGTGGGTCTCTGGAAAGCGCGTGGCGCGTAGCGAGGTTGGCAGGAGGCGGTGAGGCTGAGGGCTGGGCAAGGACAGCGGAGGGCGAGGCGGTTGTGCAGGGCGGGGTGCATGTTGCGGCATAGGAAAATGGAGATGGGAGGATGGGGGGCCGCAGAAAATCAGGCTGAGAAGGGAGGGGAGTTCTGAGCAAGATCCGTCGGCGGAGGGAAGGGGGGTGCACGGAGTGGCGAGCGCCGGAGGAGGCAGGGGGAGCGGTCGTGTGCGGGGAAGTGCGGCACCGGCGAGGATACAGGGGCCTGCGAGGGGCGACCCGATGCTGGGGAGCGCAGCAGCGGCGAGGGAGTGAGGGCTAGTGAAGTGTCACGCGGGATGGGTGAAGGGATCGATGGGGGTAGAAGGGGGCTGGTTCGCGCAAGGGAGGAAGAAGGGGGGGTTGCGTGCGGCGGTAGCTATAACAGGAGAAAGGGGGGAATGGGGGGTCGGGTAGCTAGTGTTTGATTAGGGTTTTTTTTCTCATGTTTAACAATAATACAATAATTATAATAACAATATTATTATAAAGAAACAAATTATTCTTGTTATAATTATTAAACACTTTATAAACTCAGTTTAATTTAATTTGACATACTCTATTTTATTTATTTATATATATTTTTCCCCATTTACCATTTAAATCAAAAAATTTATTTACTTCGAAAATCGGGGTAGTTGCACTACTCGCCTGCAGTCTGATGCACTGCTGAACAAAATGTTCCTGAACCGTGCCACCCGGTACTACTCACATGCAGGGTCAAGTCACGTGCTCACCGTGCAGTTCTATAAATTGCGTGTGAGTCGCGCGCCATAACTCTGACACACCCGGGAGTCCGTGCAGGCACCGCGCTGTTACTCCTACCACGCGGGGTGATCGTAAAACAGTGAAAAATTGTCTAAAACCCAAAGTAATAATTAAAGTAATTAATAATAAAAAATCTGTGAGGTCGGGGTGTGACAATTCTGCCCACCACAGACACTTTCTTCCCCTAGAAAGTCACCCAGCCGAACGATGGACCAAACAAGAATCAATGCCCAAGTAAAACTAGAAGAAACCACAACATAATAGAATTGGATAACATGAGAGGGTTCTCCCCACCATAAGGATTCAACTAGAGAGGAAATTTTAACACTCAAATATACCACCTCGGGAAGGGGGTCGACGCGGGAACTCCCAACTAACCCAAACTAACCTTTATAGCACGAGCGAAACAACACCACCGCTAAAACTTGGAACTATCGATATAGACTAAAATCCTCAAACACTAGAGAGAAAACTCCAAGAAGACATAACCCATAAAGTAAACTCGAGAATTACACAGACATAAATCCTTACATAGGCACTTACATCTCCAACAACACAGTCAAACTGAGACTAACCCATACAAGGTTCAAACACACTTTTAAGAAAAACGCACGATCCAGAACACCATAATCAGACAAACGAGATTGTTTGGATAAAAAATGAACACGTTCATCCCAACCTCACGACGAAAAAGTGAACCTACAACAACGCCAAAACTTCAACAATGGAATAATGAGAACGGAAGGACTTTAAATGTTTCATTGGAAACACGGAACACCAAAACCCGAACTGAGGCTTCACACCCCCAACAACTTCTGACTGCCCGCGAGCTTCACCCCAAGACCTATGGTTGGGGATCTGATGGTTGAAGCATATCCTGCCTCACATTTAGGCACTGGAACCTTCTCGTCGTAGTGTCTTCCTCAGGAGACGCTTCCTGCAAAGATTCTCTAGACGATCCAGACACCTGCAACGATGGCATGCCTTTGGAGGGATACAACATGACAGCTTCACGTGTCTGAATCGGCCACAGTGGTGGCACACCACTAAACGGACTGACAAACGAGAAGTTAGAACCACTAAAGAGGACTCTTTTGGAATAGGTCCCTCTGGCACACCCTGCTCGCCAGATGGGGAACCTTGATGAGCAACTGGATACACTGGATTGCCAACCATCTCCACTCCGAAGACCAACTCAGCTAAGAACGCCTCATCCACCAGCTTCTCAAAGTGATGGTCCTTAGAAAGGAGGACCCGCTCCTTGATCTCTGGATGAATACCCCTGATGAAGGGAGAAGTCTTCATCCAGTTCTGCGACACTACCCCCAGATAAAGAGACACAAGATCCTTTAAATGGTCAACATATGCTCTCATTATCCGCTATCCATGTTGAACACGCATGAGCTCTTCCATTTTCTTTGACTTCACCTCCACAAGTATAAACCATCAAACAAAGACGTCTTTAAATACATACCACATCATCCCAACTAGTAGTAATGGCAGGGTGAACAACTCTAACTCATCCATAGCTGGACCTTCGAACAGACCCAAAACATCATGTACTCTAACAGCTTCGGGAGTTCCCAATACCCTGAACACGCGTTCGACATATTCAAGACACTTCATTGTCTCTTACATACTCCAATCACCATGAAGGACAAACAACGTCCGAGAAAGGCCAAAAACCAGGCATGACTCATCAAAACTCTTGGGACCTTTCGGGGCTGCATTTCTGAACAACATATAAAACACCAATCCAAAACTGATATCATTCGAAGCAACATCAAAGGAAGCACCTTCATCCAGAATAGCCAGCTCAAAATAAATAAGAAAATGCAAACACAAACCAAAATTAATTTTTCAAAACCCCTTTTTTAGATTTCAAAATCGCCTTCTTTCAAGTCCATTTTCCAGATACCAAATCCATTTTTCAAACCAAAATCACTTTCCAAAACCACTTTCCCATTTAAAAAACCAATTTAGAGGACAAGGCCAAGTCTTTAATTTCAAATACACACCCAGGTAATCCCATGACCCGTTGCACATGTCGTTATCCACATTCCATTCTTACACACACCAACACGCACTTTCCATGCATTCTCACACATGTGCAGACGTTCATAAAGAGAACCTGATGTTTCACCCCAAACCATTCTCAAACAATTCCAAGCAACCAACGGATTTCCAAATCAAAAGCTTCCAGTTTTTAAGACCCATTTCATACATTAAAAGTCATTTAAAAGAAATCTGTCCCATTTTTAAAAACCCTTTTTCATTTCCAACAAGGCACTTACACCAACCAGAACGAAAACAACACTCAAATTGAATCAAACCCTGGAGAGAGGGACTAGTAGTAACGCCTAACCTGGCGACATGGTTGTGGGCCAAGTCCCAAGTAAGTGTTGACCACTAGGAGCAATTCAAACCGTGTACCCGGACTCCACACGGGTCACTACTCCATGTGAAATCCTGATATAACATCGGCTTGTCTCCGTTGTCATCCCTCGATCCAAAACAAACCAGAAAATGACAAAGACATAATTCCCGGACTACCCCTAGAGACTCGAGGTGCGGAATGGGAGAGGGTTCATGAAGTCATTCCCATACCTACCCCTCGAGTCCCAACAGTCCTAATCTCCACCTACCGGACAACCCAAATAACAAGGCCTCCTCTGATACCATTTTGTCACGAACCAACCCGGGTCAACCCTGAACCGGTCACTCGAGCTGGCCCACGACATGGTCCAAGGGGCGTTCCCGATCCCCACGGGTTGGAAACTAGTGTCGTGCATCAAAATTAAACAGGTGGGAATGATTTGGCCCAAAAGAAAATAAATTAAGCAGCGGAAAAATAAATAGAACAGAAGAAAATAAATAAAGAACAACCAACAAAGCTACTAACCTGACCACAACCAAAAATCCATGTGACCCTGTGGGTCACTCTCCAATACCACAACCAATGTTACTCAAGGCGAACAACTGAAGCTAGAACCTTCAATAGAACTAAAAACAAGAAAACAATATAGGAATGGGTATTAAAACTCAGTAGGTAGGCCCGAGTAATTCTATTCCCAATGCACATACCATTAAACAAAGAATTTATCAATTCCAGGTTTGCACTAAATTATATAAAATATGGAATCCACACACACTTTCATTTCTAAAACAAGTAACAGTCCATTGCCCTTTTTAATTTAGAACACATTTAATGTTGAAAGAAACAGGTTCATTGCATTTTTAAAACATTTTGCGAACAATTTAGAAATCCAAACTTTAGTTGTTAGTCAAAAGGAAAACCACACACAACACACAACACACACTAAGGGAAATGGAAAAAGTGGAACACATGGGTCAAAAACCGAACTCGACCTCTCAATCGTCCACCACATAAAAATAAACACTAAAAGAAACATGGGTCGAACCTAGGAGATTGTGAACAATCCAGAACATATTATATATCTGACTCATCCTGAAGGCATGCCCTAACTCGATGACGTCATAACACCCATACTACTACCCGATATAGCCCTATATGGCCTAACCGAGGGGCCCAATCCCCATAGAATCAATAACTCAGTATTCCCCTGCTATGGGGCCACTAGCCAGTGCATATTCTAAACTAGTGCAGCAATCGTTCTCAGAAGATTCACTCACTATGCTAGGTTCCCATGACAACACATATAATAAAAGATGAGTGAGTCAAAAATTCCAACCAATCAGTCACGATGCAAAAACATCACATACAGATCAAACAATCAACACACACCAAAGATCACCCCTTAATGGGTTTTCCAAAATAATTTATTTTATTAAAGTGCCAAACGGGCCTTCACCAATTTTAAACCAAAACCTCATTTCTCGAGAAACCCAAAACACTTGTTTAGAATAAATCATTTATCTTTAAAACTAAAAGTACATTTGAAATTCATTGAATTATGTTTAAAGGCCAAACAGGCATTCTTTCAATACTGGGTGTCCGCTCGTCAAGAAAATATCCCAAGTGTTCGGTATAAAATAAACGGCTCTTTCCACACTAGATAATCATTTAAAATTTTATTATATAATATTATTTCTCATTCATTAAAATTAATAAAACATCAAGCAATTAATAAATTCTAAATTTAAAGGTAAGTGCAGTGGGGGACCTACCTCAGCTCGCAGTCCAAAAGCAACGGCACATCATGCCTCGCACAGACGCACAAGCAAGAACAAACTGGTGACCGCAATATCACGGGGTAACCTTGAAAACATGCTGCAACAAACACACAGTAACTAAAATTACACAAACACGGACATAAAATAATTCAAACGAACAAAAAATGCAAAAGAACCACCTCAACACATTTTCAAAACACAACTCGCATCATCTGTACCGTTTAAAAAACCCATTTTAAATTTTATAAAACAAATTCCAAATAGTAACCCATGGCTTATGCATCTAATAACACGATAAAACAGAGTTCGCATCCCTTGCGCGACATAATAAACCAACAACAAAGTTTATAAAACACAACGAAAGGCTCAACATGGGTTTTCACAAAATCAAAACATTCATATCAAATAAAAACGCTACTAAACACATAGAAATAATATTAAACCTCATGTAAAAATATACTCGCACCAATAAAACAAATCAATGAGTAAGATAAATTAATTAAATAAGAAAATTAATTCATCAAACAAAACTTATATGCGGAAACCCCTACCTTCGGTGTTGAAACACCGCAAACGCAGTGCACCAACTCCGCCACACCTCAAACGCACTGCAAGGGACATCAGACAAACCACGGAAAAAGGAAATTACCAAGAATTTATCCAAAACTAATATCGTATGTGTTCGAAACCAAAACCCAAAATAAAAAAAAACCAAAACCCTAACTAAGAGGAAAAGGGGCTACCAGAGGGAAAAGTGGGTTCGACCAGAGGGAGGCCGCTCACTGGAGGAAGCGCCGCATGTCAAATGAAGAGGGGGCATGATGGTGAAAAGAGAGGAGGCGTGGTGAGAGGCCTCGGCTGGTGTGGTTCGCGCGGCATGGAGCTATCCGGGGGAGCTGGTTCGCGTGAGCTGGGAAGGGAAGGGGGTAGGCCGGCCGCACAAATAGGAGTCGGAGGGGAGGTTCATCGGATGATGGGGAAGCCGAGAGGAGAGGGCGGTGAGAAGGCCAGGGGAGGATAGGGGCAGGCACGCGCATCGATAAGGGGAGAGGGAGAGCGCGTCCTGGAGATGGTCGGGGTTAGGGCGGAGTCCTGTAGCAAGGGTGCCTAGTGCGACGGGAGGCAGGGTGCGGGTCTCCGGCAAGCACACGACGCGCAACAAGGTTGGCAGGAGGCGGTGAGGCTGAGGGCTGCACAAGGACAGAGGAGGTCAAGGCGGTTGTGCGCGGTGGGGTGCATGTTGCGGCATAGGAAAATGGAGATGGGAGGATGGGGGGCCGTTGAAAATCTGGCTGAGAAGGGAGGGGAGGTCTGAGCGAGAGCCGTTGACGGAGGGAAGGGGGGTGCGCGGAGCGGCGAGCGCCAGAGGCGGCATGGGGAGCGGTCGTGTGCGGGGAAGTGCGACACCGGTGAGGATGCAGGGGCCTGCAAGGTGTGACCCGATGCTGGGGAGCACAGCAGCAACGAGGGCACGAGGGCTGGTGAAGCATCGCGCGGGATGGGCAAAGGGAGCGACGGGGGTAGAAGGGGGCTGGTTCACGGAAGGGAGGAAGAAGGGGGGGTTGTGGGTGGCGGTAGCTAGAACAGGAGAATGGGGGGAATGGGGGCCCGGGTAGCTAGGGTTTTATTAGGGTTTTTTTCTCTTGTTTAACAATAATACAATAATTATAATAACAATATTATTATAAAAAAACAAATTATTCTTGTTATAATTATTAAACCCTTTATAAACTCAGTTTAATTTAATTTGACATACTCTATTTAATTTATTTATATATATTTTTCCCCATTTACCATTTAAATCAAAACATTTATTTACTTTGAAAATCGGGGTAGTTGCACTGCTCGCCTGCAGTCCGATGCACTGCTGAACAAATTGTTCCCGAACCGTGCCACCCGGTACTACTCGCTTGTAGGGTCAAGTCACATGCTCACCGTGCGGTTCTATAAATTGCACGTGAGTCGCGCGCCATAACTCTAAAACACCCAGGATTCCGTACAGGCACCGCGCTGTTACTCCTAACCACGCGGGGTGATCGTGCAATAGTGGAAAATTGTCTAAAACCAAAAGTAATAATTAAAGTAATTAATAATAACAAATCTGTGAGGTCGGGGTGTGACAATTCTCCCCACCACAGACACTTTCTGCCCCCAGAAATTCACCCAGCCGAACGATGGACCAAACAAGAATCAATGCCCAAGTAAAACTAGAAGAAACCACAACATAATAGAATGGGAGAACACGAGAGGGTTCTCCCCACCACAAGGACTCAAATAGAGTTGAAATTTTAATACTCAAAGATACCACCTCGGGAAGGGGGTTGACGCGGGAACTCCCAACTAAACCAAACTATTATTTATATCATGAGCGAAACAACACCACCGCTAAAACTTGGAACTCTCGATATAGACTAAAATCCCCAAACACTAGAGAGAAACCTCCGAGAAGACTTAACCCATGATGTAAACTCGAGCATTACACAAACGTCAATCCTTCCATAGGCACTTACATCTCCAACAACACAGTCAAACTGAGACTAACCCATACAAGGTTCAAACAAAATTTTAAGAAAAATGCACGATCCAGAACTCCATAATCAGACAAACGAGATTGTTTGGATAAAAAATGAACACGTTCGTCCCATCCTCACGATGACAAAGTGAACCTACAACAATGACAAAACATTAACAGTGGAATAACGAGAACAGAAAAACTTTAAATGTTTCATTGGAAACACGGAACACCAAAACCCAAACTGAGGCTTCACACCCCTGACAACTCCTGACTGCGTGCGAGCTTCACCCCAAGACCTGTGGTTGGGGCTCTAATGGTGGAAGCATCTCCTGCCTCACAGTCAGGCATTGGAACCTTCTGGTCACAGTGTCTTCCTCGGGCGACGCTTCCTGCAAAGCTTCTCTAGATGATCCAGACACCTGCAACGATGGCATGCCTTTGGAGGGATACGACATAACAACTTCACGTGTCTGAACCGGCCACACTGGTGGCACACCACTAAACGGTCTGACAAACTAGAAGTTAGAACCACTGAAGAGGACTCTTTAAGAATAGGTCCCTCTGGCACACCCTGTTCGCCAGATGGGGAACCTTGACGAGAAACTGAATACACTAGATTTCCAACCATCTCCACTCCGAAGACCAACTCAGATAAGAACGCCTCATCCACCAGCTTCTCAATGTGATGGTCCTTAGAATGGAGGACCCGCTCCTTGATCTCTGGATGAAGACCCCTGATGAAGGGAGAAGTCTTCATCCAGTCCTAAGACACTACCCCCGAATAAAGAGACAGAAGATCCTAGAAATGGTCAACATACACTCTCACTATCTGCTAGCCATGTTGAATACGCATGAGCTCTTCCATTTTCTTCGTCGTCACCTTCACAAGTATAAACCATCAAACAAAGACGTCTTTAAAGAAATACCACATCATCACAACCTGTAGTAATGGCGGGGTGAACAACTCTTACTCATCTATATCTGGACCTTCGAACAGACCCAAAACAACATGTACTCTAACATCTTCAGAAGTTCCCAATACCCTGAAGACGTGCTCGACCTATTCAAGCCACTCCGTTGTCTCTAACATACTCCAATCACCAAGAAGGACAGACAACGTCCGAGAAAGACAAAAAACCGGGCATGACTCATCAAAACTCTGGGGACCTTTCTGGGCAGCGTTTCTGAACAACATATAAAACACCAATCCAAAACCGATATCATTCGAAGCAACATCAAAGGAAGCACCTTCATCCAGAATAGCCAGCTCAAAAGAAATAAGAAAATGCAAACACAAACCAAAATTTATTTTTCAAAACCCCCTATTTTTAGATTTCAAAATCGCTTTCTTTCAAGTCCATTTTCCAAATACCAAATCCATTTTTCAAACCAAAATCAAATTCCAAAACCACTTTCCCATTTAAAAAACCAATTTAGAGGACACGGCCAAGTCTTTAATTTCAAACACACACCCAGGTAATCCCATGACCCGTTTCACATGTCATTATCCACATTCCTTTCATACATGCACCAACACGCACTTTCCATGCATTCTCACACATGTGCAAACGTTCATAAAGAGAACGTGAGATTTCACCCAAAACCATTCTCAAACAATTCCAAGAAACCAATGTATTTCCAAATCAAAAGCTTCCAGTTTTTAAAACCCATTTCATACATTAAAAGTCATTTAAAAGAAATCTGTCCAATTTTTAAAAACCCTTTTTCATTTCCAACAACACACTTACACCAACCAGAACGAAAACAACACTCAAATTGCATCAAACTCCCGAGAGAGGGACTAGTAGTCACGCCTAACCTAGCAACATGGTTGTGGGCCATGTCCCAAGTAAGCATCGACCACTAGGAGCAATTCAAACAGTGTACCCGGACTCTACATGGGTCACTACTCCATGTGAAATCATGATATAACATCGGCTTGTCTCCGTTGTCATCCCTCGATCCAAAAAAAACCCAGAAAAAGACAAATACATAATTCCCAGACTACCCCTGGCGACTCGAGGTGCGGAATGGGAGAGGGTTCTTGACGTCCTTCCCGTACCTACCCCTCGAGTCCCAACAGTCCTAATGTCCACCTACCAGACAACCCAAATTACAAGGGCCTCCTCTGATACCATTTTGTCACGAACCAACCTGGGTCAACCCTGAATCGGTCACTCGAGCTGGCCCACGACATGGCCTGAGGGGCGTTCCCGATCCCCACAGGCTGGCAACTAGTGTCGGGCATCAAAATTAAATAGGTGGGAATGATTTATCCCAAATGAAAATAAAATAAGTAGCGGAAAAATAAAAAGAATAGAAGAAAATAAATAAAGAACAACCAACAACGCTACTAACCTGACCACGACCAAAACTCCATGTGACCCTGTGGGTCACTCTAGAATACCACAACCAACGTTGCTCAAGGAGAAAAAATGAATCCGAAACCTGAAAAAGAACTAAAAACAAGAAAACACTGTAGGAGCGAGTATTAAAACTCAGTAAGTAGGCCCGATTAATTATATTCCCAATGCACATACCACTAAACAACGAATTTATCAATTCCAGGTTTGCACTAAATTATATAAAATACTGTTTCCACACACACATTCATTTCTAAAACAAGTAACAGTCCATTGCCCTTTTTAATTTAGAACAAGTTTAATGTTGAAAGAAACAGGTGCATTGCATTTTTAAAACATTTTTCGAAAAATTTAGAAATCCAAACATTAGTTGTTGGTCAAAAGGAAAACCACACACAACACAAAACACACACTAAGGGAAATGGAAAAAGTGGCACACATGGGTCAGAAACCAAACTCGACCTCTCAATCGTCCGCCACATACAAATAAACACTAAAAGAAAGATGGGTTGAACCTAGGAGATCGTGAACAATCCAGAACATACTATACATCTGACTCATCCTGAAGGCATGCCCTAACTCGATGATGTCATAACTCCCATACTACTACCCAGTATATCCCTACATGGCCTAACCGAGGGTCCCAATCCCTATAGCAGCAATAACTCAGTATTCCCCTGCTATGGGGCCACTAGCCATTTCATATTCTAAACTAGTGCAGCAATCGTTCTCAAAAGATTCACTCACTATGCTAGGTTCCCATGTCAACACATATAATAAAAGAGGAGTGAGTCAACAATTCCAACCAATCAGTCACGATGCACAAACATCACATACAGACCACACAATCAACGCACACCAAAGATCACCCCTTAATGGGTTTTCCAAAATAATTTATTTTATTAAAGTGCCAAACGGGCCTTCACCAATTTTAAAGAAAAACCTCATTTCTCGAGAAACCCAAAACACTTGTTTAGAATAAATCATTTATCTTTAAAACTAAAAGTACATTTGATATTCCATGAATTATGTTTAAAGGCCAAATGGGCATTCTTTCAATACTGGGTGTCCGCTCGTTAAGAAAATTTTCCAAATGTTCGGTATAAAATAAACGGCTCTTTCCACACTAGATAATCATTTAAAATTTTATTATCTAATATTATTTCTCATTCATTAAAATTAATAAAACATCAAGAAATTAATAAATTCTAAATTTATAGGTAAGTGAAGTGGGGGACCTACCTCAGCTCGCAGTCCAAACGCAACGGCACGTCACGCCTCGCACAGACGCACAAGCAAGCGCAAACTGGTGACCACAATATCGCGGGGTAACCTTGAAAACGTGCTGCAACAAACAAACAGTAACTAAAATTACACAAACACGGACCGTAAACAATTCAAATGAACAAACAACGCAAAATAACCACCTCAACACATTTTCAAAACACAACTCGCATCATTTGTACCATTTAAAAAAACCCATTTTAAATTTTATAAAACAAATTCCAAATAGTAAACCACGTCTTATGCACCCAATAACACGATAAAACAGAGTTCGTAGCCCTTGCGCGACATAATAAACCAACAACAAAGTTTATAAAACACAAAGAAAGGCTCAACATGGGTTCTGACAAAATCAAAACATTCATATCAAATAAAAACACTACTAAACACATCGAAATAATATTAAACCTCATGTAAAAATATACTCGCACCAATAAAACAAATCAATGAGAAAGATAAATTAATTAAATAAGAAAATTAATTCATCAAACAAAACATATATGCGGAAACCACTACCTTTAGTGTCGAAACACCGCAAACGCAGTGCGCCAACTCCGCCACACCTCAAACGCACTGCAAGGGACCTAGGACAAACCACAGAAAAATGAAATTACCAAGAATTTATACCAAAACTAATATCGTATGTGTTTGAAACCAAAAACCCAAATAAAAAAAACCAAAACCCTAACGAAGAGGAAAAGGGGCTACAGGAGGGAAAAGAGGGTTCGGCCAGAGGGAGGTCGCTCACTGGAGGAAGCACCACTCGCCAAATGAAGAGGGGGCGTGATGGTGAAAAGAGAGGAGGCGTGGTGGGAGGCCTCGGCTGGTGTGGGTCGCGCGACATGGAGCTATCTGGGGGAGCTGGTTCGCGTGAGATGGGAAGGGAAGGGGGTAGGCCGGCCGCACAAATAGGAGTCGGCATAGAGGTGCATCAGATGATGGGGAAGCCGAGAGGAGAGGGCGGCGAGAAGGTTAGGGGAGGATAGGGGCAGGCTCGTGCAGCGATAAGGGGAGAGGGCGAGCACGTCCTTGAGGTGGTCGGGGATAGGGCAGAGTCCTATAGCAAGGGTGGCTGGTGTGATGGGAGGCAGGGTGCGGGTCTCCACCAAGTGCGTGGCGCGCAGTGAGGTTGGCAGGAGGCGGCGAGGCTGAGGGCTGGGCAAGGACAGTGGAGGGAGAGGCGGTTGTGCACGGCGAGGTGCATGTTGTGGCATAGGAAAATGGAGATGGGAGGATGGGGGGCCACTGAAAATCTGGCTGAGAAGGGAGGGGATGTCTGAGTGAGAGCCGTCGGCGAAGGGCAGGGGGGTGCGCGGAGTGGCGAGCACTGGAGGCGGCATGGGGAACGGTCGTGTGCGGGGAAGTGCGGCACCGGCGAGGATGCGGGGGCCTGCGAGGTGCGACCCGATGCTGGGGAGCGCAGCAGCGGCGAGGGCGCGAGGGCCAGTGATGCATCACGCGGGATGGGCGAAGGGAGCGACGAGGGTAGAAGGGGGCTGGTTCGCGTAAGGGAGGAAGAAGGGGGGGGGGGGGGTTTGCGGGTGGCGGTAGCTGGAACATGAGAAAGGGGGAATGGGGGCCCGGGTAGCTAGGGTTTGATTAGGGTTTTGTTTTCTATTGTTTAACAATAATACAATAATTATAATAATATTATTATTATAAAAAACAAATTAATATTGTTATAATTATTAAACCCTTTATAAACTCAGTTTAATTTAATTTGACATACTCTATTTTATTTATTTATATATATTTTTTCCCATTTACCATTTAAATCAAAACATTTATTTACTTCGAAAATCAGGGTAGTTGCACTGCTCGCCTGCAGTCCGATGCACTGCTGAACAAAATGTGCCCGAACCGTGCCACTCGATACTACTCGCTTCTAGGGTCAAGTCACATGCTCACCGTGCAGTTCTATAAATTGTGCGTGAGTCGCGCGCCATAACTCTGACACACCTGGGAGTCCATGTAGGCACTGCGTTGTTACTCCTAACCACGCGGGGTGATCGTGCAATAGTGGAAAATTGTCTAAAACCCAAAGTAATAATTAAAGTAATTAATAATAACAGATATGTGAGGTCAGGGTGTAACATAATCACTATAAACTGATAGTGTATTTACCTCACTTGAAAGGTTTTCTTGGTAATATCTTCCTTACTATCCTTTGATTGGTGATATTTCAAATGAATTTTATGATAGATAAATAATTGGCCCCACACAGTTGACCAAACAGCTCATCTATCCATGGAAGGGGATACATGTTCTTTATCATGGTTTTATTGATCTCATGATAATTTATGAAGATGTTCATTGATCCATTCTTCTTCTTGACCAATAGAACAGGTGCACCCCACAGTGAAGCACTCGAGTGTCTAAAAACGTTTTATAAAATCCCCTGTAATTTCTTCTTAAGTTATTCCACCTCAATGGTGGTGATTCTGTAAGTTATATTTTATATAGGCATTGATCTAGGATTAATTTCAATAGAGAACTCAAATTATTTGTTCAGATGAAGACCATGTAATTTCTCTGGGAATACATCGGTGTAATTCTTCATGATGGGAATGTTTTCGAGTATGATTCTCTATTTTTTATCAATCATTTAAGCTATATATACTTACTCATTGGGCTATAATATCCATAGTTGAGACAATGATTTTGAAGAAGATTAATCTTCATCCATAGACATGTAAATAATTAGATAATTCTTCAGGATGTTTAGAGTGTCTCCCTTTCCTGATAGTTTATGTTGGATTTGTATAAAGATATCCAATCCCTGAGCAAAATAGAATAAAACTCCACCTAGTGATGTATGACTAGATTTTTTGGGAGGTTTAGTGTAGAAAAATTAATCAGTAAGGATTTATATAATTTAGATGCAATAATTTTCCCATTTTTTATTCTCAAAGATAACTCATCCAATATATTTTTTGGTGGTTTTTGGAATAATTCTACTAAACTTGTATGATATGAAAGAAAGTATATAACCAGAATAAAATAGTTCATTTGATATACTACAATGAATAAAAAGAATACCTATCACCAGATCATTATTGGGCTCCTCCTTAGTAGTAGTGATAGTGTATTCCCTTTCTTAATGCATTGGAGGTTATTGTTGATTTCCTCCAACCACCCTTAGCTTAGAGAAATGGTTCAAATAATTCCCATGTTCCTTATAGTTGAAACATTGTAGTACAGTTTGTGTGTTGATATGAACCTTTCTTTCTTCTTCTAAATTTGGGGGATACTTCATATTCCTTTGGTAGTTAAAATATAGATTACCATCTCTTCCACATTTCAAGCATCACTTGGTTCCCTTTAGACAGTTCCTAGGACGCTTCTTCCCAAAATTTTACATGTGGGATTTTGGGTTTTCTTTTCATCATGAGATATTTCTATTAATACTACCATATTAGACTCTATTTTTCTTTTTTAATAATGAGGCTCACGAGACAAATTATAGTCTCCAAATCAACATTTATACCTTGAAGTCATAATGTAAAATCTCTTCGTAGATGTAAAAACCATGAATCTCCAATTCCTTTGGGTGGCTCAGCTTTGGTTAGCTAAATAAGTGATCAAAATTTCTTTTGGTCTTCATGAAAAAGCATGAAGAGTACCGTATAAGCCTTGTGAATTTTTGCTCATATGACTCGATAGACACTTCTTCCTTTTTCTCCAATTCAAGGAACTTTTTTTCTATCATAATATGAAGAGTTCGAGGAAATAATTTATTGAAAAATATTTTCATAAAATATTAAAATTATATAGAATTAAATTTCTCCATGTACATCATGTTTCTTGATCAGTGTCCACCACTAATCAACATCCACATCAAAATGATAGACCACCATTTCAACTATTTCTTCTTTTGATAATTTTAGGATAAAGAATATCATTTAAATGGAGTAAATCCATTATTCCATGAGGAGGGGATCATAATATCTATTAAGCATGGGAGTAATTTGTCACATGAAATATTCGACACCAACATGCATTATCTTTGGAAATGGAAAGAGTTCCATACTATTCAAGTTATTATTTATAATTTGATCTAGTTGATAGAATAATATGATTAATTTTTTATCACTCATTCCCATCATATATTTCATATCATTAGGGAAATAATCACATTTCCTATCACATTTATTGATGGCATGGGCTCTACTATTTATAGCCATTGTCAAAAAATAAAATTATAATTAGAGGGGATTGAATGATTAGATAATGAAGATATAAAAAGGATAACATTGATCATTATTGGATAAAATTGAAAAATAAATGTATATAATAACTTATGATTCCCTAGGTTTCAATATAGGTAAACCATAGTGATAGAATTATCCATTGCTTTTTTACTAAATTGATCTCATCATAATATCAAAAAATAACTAAAATATCCCTCAATTCTATCTATAATGACCCTAGCCTTTTATAATTTTTTTTGGGTAATGCCTTGGTTAAAGACCGAAGAACCATTTATTAAATAAAGAAACAACAGTTTACATGAGTCGAAAGGATGGGATTTTATTACAATCTCTTTCAAAGAGGTGAAGTAAATCAGCTGGCAGCGCATCCAGCCAAATCATGCTCTGGTGGACACCTTTTATAAATGTTATGACATAACATTAAGCATAATTAAACAATAAATAAAAACCATGGATTGAAATGTTTACTGTCTTTGGATGATTAGATACAAAATAAACAAAATGACACCAAAATAAAACATCTTGTAATTAATATTCATAAAAGTCTCCTAACTTCATTTGATCCCTTACATACGCATAGGATAATCTAGAGAATACATGAGAAAAAGGATGAGATAAAATTTCATGTATGTTTTTAAACATTGGAATAAGGGATAGAACATGGGTTAGAAGGCATAACATGATGACATAAAAAGACATGGAACATGAATAAACATAGGGAATCATAACATATATAACATGGGATCATGTAATAATGGAACAATATAAATGCATAAAAAATATAAAGCATGACGTAATCATGATTAAAGACTCATTGAACATAGAGGGTCATGATTTAAGGCTAACCACGAAATTCATTTCTCATAGATCATGATACAATGCTAACCACCAAGATTTTTGAACATGGAGCATGAGTCAAGGATAACCACCAAAACAATTTCACATGGATCATGAGTCAAGGATAACCACCAAAACCATTTCACATGACATCACATGAGTGTAAAAATTACCCAATTAATTCAATTTCTATCTATGTGCACCTATCATAACATGTTAATGAATATGTGTTCCACATGAAAAAAGAAGCATAAGGGTAACTCATGGAAAGAAATGGGTTTCATAATCAGGACATAAAGCAAAATAAATAGGTGTATCATAAATGTGTCCATGAAAGAATGAATTTAAATCATACATGAAAATTAATAAGTTAAAATAAGATTAGATCATGATAATTGATTTTAAACTAAATTGAAAACCATTAAAAGATTGTATAAGAAACTTTGGATATACAACATTTCCGTGTTATCTAAGGAATATATTAAATATTATTTAATAAAATATCTAATTGTCTGTATAAAACTAAATTTGAATTAAGATATATTTTAAGGATAAAATGTGTGATTTTATAAATATAATTGTGTCTTAATAAATATTATAGAGTGCACTTGAACATGGGTATGAAATTTGGAATTTCCCTTTAATCGGACGATCCTATTAGGATTAATAGAGAATGGAACTCTATTTAAAACATGAATTTTCCCATAAAATAAGGATGTACAAATATAGATACATGAGTATGGAAGAAACTAAATGAATTTATAATAATTATAGGAAAATAATGAAGATACAAATTAGTTAAAAGGGATATAAACTTTAACAACAAAGAAAAATGGGGATTCAGGTTGAATATCTTACCATATGTCCGAAAGTGTTCTTCCTTTAAACTTAATCTCTTCAATAAACAAATTAAATCTCCTAATTAATTATTTCATATCCATTTATAAATTTAATTTATTTATTATTAATTTATTCAGTTCATTTATGTTGTTTTTTGTGAGTTATAAGTTACATTTTCATCATTTAGGAGTGTTCATTTCCTTGGTTTTTAGGATTGGTTCACATGTATAAATTCATGAAAAATCATGTAAAATGGGAATATTAATCTATAATTGAAGTTATATATTTTTAATAAAATTAAATAATATTAAATGTTCTTGTATATAATTTTATCCCATATTTTATGATAATACAATTATATAAAACATTAATAATAATAATTTGGATTAATTTGATGGGGTTTCGATCATCACAAACTAGTTTTCTTTCATTATTAAATTTCATTTATATATACTAGTTACAGAACGTTAAATAGGTGTAAATACATATAATACAACTTTTTTAAAACATAAAACGTTTTTATGGATATCCTTGAAGGTGAAATTGAAAAATGAAAACATCTCATCCATGTAGGTAGTAAATCAGCACCTCACGGAAGATGTTTCCATTTTTAGAATAAAATAAGAGGGGAAGAGAATAGATGATGGTTCAGTCCATTAAAAAAACTTAAACTACAAAATATAAAATTCAATAGAGTTATCATGTATCTTGTATTAGTTTGTTTGAGGAGATAATTATTAAATTAAAAAAATTAAATAAATTAAAAGAAAAAGAAAGAGATTTTTACCTATTGAAATTTTCTCCTTGAGAAACTCCATAGGGGAATAGAGTTTGATTTTTTTGAGACCAAAGGATCCATTATTTGGGTATGATAATTTGGAAGACTTTGGGTTAGAATTGAACAACCTTCATGGATTTTGAGGTGTGAGGAGAAGAGGTGGTGAGGGTGGTATTCATAAAGGCGGAGAGGGGTTTTTTTATTATTTTATACATTATTTTATAATTTTTCATTATACCAGAAATAGTGTTTATTATTGAAACTAAATATAGTAACTATTACATGTTATTTTGAAAAAATTTCCACTCACATCATCCATTACTCAAGAATGACTCAAAAATCATTAATTTACTTATACTGTAAATTATTGTATTTCACAATTCACAAAATAATCAATTATTTTAGAAAAATCAAAAAAAAAATCCTAATAATTTTGTATGTGTAGTATTAAAAAATGGACTCATTTTTATGAAAATAATTTTTTATATTTGAGAAATATAATTTTTAAATAAAATAATCATTTTTTGAAAAATACCAATTCTAAAATTATAAATTATTTTATAACACAATAAAATGTAATTAAGATCTCATAAAATTATATTATAATTTGAAGAAAAAAATAGTAATTCATGAATCAATTTTATGAAAATAAATTTTCTTTTAAATAATTATAGTAATTATAAAATTATAAATATACAATTATGTTTAACAAAAATATCAATACTTAATTTAATATTATTAAAACATTTATTTACATATACTATGATATAATTATATCTTATTTTCATTTATAATATGTATAAGTATTCTATATACTTAACTGGAGAGTTTAAAATTCTATTATTAGTATATTTATTCATAAGGGTCACATTACTATTCCTAAGGTCAAGTTACTATTCTGTCGGTATAGGTACATTAATTTATAAAAATTACACTTTTTTCAATCATTCTTCATTCCTGAGGTTTGTATTAGGTTCCCTCTATGGTTTTATGGGATTTATTACCTAATCATAATAACGAAAATTTAATTGATAGAATTATATGTCATTATAAAAGAAATGGTAATGATGGACTATAAAAGTTGTTTAATGGAGATGGGATATTTTTTTAAGGAAAGATACCACATAATATTTTTTAGATTTTGAGATAACGATGTTGGGATAAATATATTTTTATATAAATAATTTAATTATATGGTACTAGAAATCTTACAATTGATTAATGATTTGTTGAAAAATTATTTTCTGTTATTATTTATGGAGTTTACAACATTTTTGGATTTAACTAATATATATAATAATCTATGTTTTCTTTTAGGAATGAGAAAGCATGCATTTTTTCAAAAAGTTTTATGCTAATTTAGCATATTACCATGTCTCAAGAGAATAAATGATGAATGTATTCACGTTTTTTGTATGTGAAAATTGGGAGCAACATTATGATCTATAAGGGATCAATGCTACGCTAATTTTGAGAATTTTGGGGACCTTCTATAAAAATTTGGAATTTTTGAAGGGTTTTCAGTTATCCATTTATAGATTGGTTTAATTTTAATTTTTTAAGAGCATTTAAGGATTAGTGAATTAATTCACCATATGAATATTTATCCATATTGGATAACTAATGTTATCCTTTTTAGAGACATGATCAATGAATCTCCATTCTATTATGGATCTTATTTTCTTCTTTAGACATGAAAAATTAATCTCTTATAGTAAGACATGAAGTGGAAATTGATCAAGGCCCAACTAAACTACAAAATATTTCCAATAAAATAAAAATATATCAATTAGGCACATTTTGATATATTCTTAGTATAGATAGAAATGGAATGATACAACATTAATAATATTGTCTTGAAATAAAACATTATCCTTTTATAATCATTTTTTATGATATCAGTGACCTTTTGTATGAATCTTTGGTTTCGTTCTTTAGGGTTGTTAAATTTCTATTATCCATATTCCCTACCACTCTCCATCTATATTTTGTGTATTAGGTTGCTCTTTTATGTCAATATTTTCCATTCGCATCTGTGTAGTCCTATTTGGTATCCCAATATATGCTATTCCAGATGAATTCCGTACATAAATTTCTCTATCTCTAAGGGATTATTAATTATCCCTTTTTATGATGTTGGTTTCTATGAGAAAAATTTCAAATTTCAAACTTTTGATTTCTTAAACAAATTTTGAGGGCCAATTTATTTTTAAGGGGTGTCGAATGTAACACCCAAAGAATTTATGAATTTTTTTTTAAAAAAAATTAATATTTTCAATATTTTTCATTACTCACAACACCGAATTTATATTTCATTTTAAGAAACACCGAGTTAAATTTTTTTAGATGAAAAAATTTGTTTACCTTTTGTTTCATAGAACAATGATTTTGAACGAAACATGACAAACTATTAAAATGTTATTATTTAAAATGATAGTAATCTCTTAGTTGTTGGAATTTTGGGCTTGAATAGTATTAAATAAATTTTTGAAATATATAGTTTACACACATAAACACAAATATAAATATAAATATACTTAATTATTTGGTCACCATTTAAATAAAAATAAAAATAAAGGAAATCCTTTTTCTTAAAAAATGTTTTTAGGAAAAAATGTATTTTAACTGAATAAATAATAAAAAACAATTTTTGTTATTAATTTTATTGAAATTTTTATATTATAAAGTCAATAAATTATTTAAAATCTATATTATGTGTTTTTAGACAATTTATATGAATAAATTCAATTTTATTCTAAAAAAATATTTTTCTAAAAAGAAGTTATGTCACATTTCATCAGACACATTTCATTAGAAATAATTTTTAAAAAATTAAGAAAATTTATATTAAAAAATAAACATTTTTATTTAAATATTCAAATAAAAACTATCTTAGGTTTACATTTTGATAGTTTTTTATAAAGACTAATTTCATGAGGAATAGTGAGAAATTCTAAATTTTAATTGAAAACTAACTTTTCATTTAAATTATTTACAAGTATCTGTTATATTTAAATTGTTTTTAAAGTAAATTAGTTAAATTATATATCTTTTAATCTGAATTATGTTCTAATAATTTAATAATTAATTTTGATATAAAAACATGAGAAACTTTTGAACATTTTCTTTTTGGAAACTCGATTCCACGTCGTGTTTGTAAGATTAATTTTAAATTCAAATTTTTCAATTATGTAAATTGAATTTGAAAAATTGGATTACATATTATTAATCATAAAATTATTTATTCTATAATATTTTAAATTCATTTTTTCAAAAATTAATATTGAAAATAGTTAAAATTAATTACTGTGATTAAGGTGAAAATGAGTTTATCGAGTGTTAAATTAAAATGATAAGGGTTTAAATGAACTAAATACTTGTCTAAAATAAAATTTATAGCCATATTTGGACACTATAATGTATAATTATCTATTATACTCAATTTAGAGCATTTTTTCATGTGAAAAATGTGATTACACTTTTTTATTTTAAAAAATGTTCATGTGTGGAACTCACATCACATATAAAAGTCCATACCATATCCTCTCCTATCCATACCTTAAAACACTTTTGGTTCATAAAATTCTGACCAAAATACCTTTCAAAAATACATAATATCGTCCTCGAATCATTATTTTTAGAATAAATCCATCATAGTGAGGCTTTTAGAGAAAACCTGAGGGGGATACTTGAAGAAGAGGTAATGTTATTCAATGAGAATTTTTTTTCTATTTTTTCCTCCGACTCCTTAAATTATTGTTAAACCATTAGAATATAATAACCATAGTATAATACACATACTGAGTTATTTTTATATTAATTTAATGACTTAAAACTATCTCCCCTTCCATAAAATGGGTTACGAAATCATTATTCATGTGTACATAAGAAAACTACCTCGTGAACCGATGTCATTTGTTTTTCTATTACAACCTCTCATGGTTGGTATGATGATAAAAATAAAGATTATATGAGATGATTAAAACCTATTTATACTTATTGATTCATTATATCTTATAAGACATTATAATTTCCAGTTTTTAGGTGATATGATAATGTTTATCATGTTTACGGTGAACTACCACCTCACGAAGTGATGTGATTTATTTTTCATAAACGCTTCACATGGAAGATAATAAGGATAAATTTAATAAATATATATGATAAAAATAAAATAATAATGATTTAAATTATATAATTATAATTCTTAAAATATAATATATCATTTTCATTCTTACCATTTTACTCACTAAAAGATGATAATGTTGTTAGTGTATGTGTGGCCTACCACCTTCACAATGCTATGTTGCTATCTCTTTTAATCACCAAACCACATGGATGGTAAGTGTAATTATATTTAAATTAATAATATTTTATTTATGTTATAATTATTATACAATGAGGAAATATTACTTACCTCATTTCCATAACGATCATTTAAAAAGAAAACAATACTCATGCGTACATACGACCTATAGTCTCCATTATCATAACATACTTCCTTTTTCAAAAACATATTTCATAATTGGTACTAAAATTATAATTTATTTATAAATATTATAAATATTTCATTATTATTATTATGAATATTATTTACCATGATAAAATTAAAAGGACTGACAATAAAAAATCCAAACATATACGTAAAACAAAGCAGCTATTACCCGAAACAAGATTTTAAAAAACAATTAGTAATAAAGGGTAATTAATTTTCATAACCAAATAGTATATTGTAT
This sequence comes from Viscum album, assembly GCA_963277665.1. NCBI lineage: Eukaryota > Viridiplantae > Streptophyta > Magnoliopsida > Santalales > Viscaceae > Viscum > Viscum album. The sequence goes on along the minus strand of OY728157.1, from coordinate 33,030,354 downwards.
AATATATATAATTATGGATCTATAATAAATTTATAATAAAAACATATTTATTGTATAGGAGATTCAAACATATATGACGGAAGTTGAGACTCACTATATGGGATTTCTAGTCTCTCTTCTATTTCTGGGAGACATATGCAAGATCACCACTCATTTATTTTGTGTGGATTATATAATAAAAATATGAAATGTTATATCATTAATATCCTCATTGTATTTATATTCAATTTTTAATTTTAATTTATTCTTTATTGTGTATTATGATTCAAAATATTACTATATTGGTAAGGGATTTCCATCCTAGTATGAACTTTTGTGAGATACATTCCATATTCACCACATGTTACTTATATTTGGTGTCTATAATTTAAATGGATTTATTTTATATTTATTCACAAAAAAAATAATTGTGTTTACCTATATATTTTAGTATCCATCATTCATGGGTTTTATGGTAGAAAATATACCCAAGAAACAAGGGATCTTTGTCATAATATTCTTTCCCTAAGACATATGTTATGTTATGAACCAATATTTATTATTACGTGTTTATAAAGACTATTTGACATGTAATATCATTAATTTTTTTATTCTCATGATATTATAGGTTTCATTTAATTTTGATCTTTCATGGGGCATACACTTCCAATTTTCCAAAGTGGTAATGTTTTTATGTTACAATAACGTTGTTTATCAGGATAGCTCAAAATTATGCTTCTAATGATGAAATATTATAATCAACCATTAAATAAACTCATATATATTATTATCATATATTTTTTTCACGAGAATACAATTTTTCTCCTCATTTATCTCTCTTTATGAAATCAATATTTCAAAATAATGTTTTTAATAAAAATATACTTTATTTCTCTTATCAATTAGAATCTCATTATTCTTCTAAAACCAAATTTTCTAAAAAAAATTAACACTATTAAAATAATATATTAAAGAAATTTTTACCCAGGATTTAATTTCAAAAAAAAAATCAGATTTTAATTTATGTCTTTTTCCAAAGAATACTTGTTTCACTTTTACCTAAAATGTGAACAGAATCTTTTTTTAACATGTACCTCATGAACAGTGTTTTCCTCCATTGTGACCATTATTTTATTTAATTATTCCATTAAAATGTTAAAGGATATTTAAAAAAAAATATTTTTCCGATTATTTTATGAATTATTAATTTTTAAAATGATTTTTATTGAAATGTTTCTTTCCTCAAGAAATGTTCCATGTAATATTTAAACATCATTCCCAATAAAAGAAATAATCATTCAATTTAACTTATGATTTGTTGAGTATATGAACCAAGTATACCATTATTTTTATTTATTTGAATGTTTTATGATTCCAATGTGTTTATGACACCCATTTATATTCCGTGGGTTATAAAAAAGATAAAATGGTTTTGAAAATAGATTTTGTTCCATGGGTTATGCTATAATGAAATTATGAAATGATTTTAAACTTTTCACTTTTATATAGGTTTATATATGATTTTTTTTTAGAAAACCCACATTATCTAATAGGTTATGATATGATGAATGTTTTATGATCTTGTGGTACACATGGGTTTGATTTTAATTAGGTGCTGGTTGGGATCTATATCTCCCTCCAGTTAATTGAGTTCTAATTAATGTTATATGATCTCAAAGGTTATAAGGGATGTTATCCCAAGCCTGAAATAAGGTACATGGTTGGTCATCTAATGCCAAAGTAGAAACACATGAGTTTATCTCAAGCCTAGCATGTTATGAATGTCTTGGTAGGTATCCTTGAAATAATATGTTTTATGCTTATATGTATTCTCTAATTTTATATCTTATGAGAATGTTAGGCTCTCATAGATAATTTTATATGATTCCCTTACGATACATATCTTCTGGTCTACAAATATTTATACCATGACCCAATATTATGATCTATGATAAGCATGGTGTGGTTTTCAAATGTTATGATCATGTTCTCATACCCTTATGTTCATGTACTAATTAGATATATCCATTGTTTACCCATAATGAGCATCTAAGATCACCATTTCATATGTTTCATTTTCCCCAAGTTTTGAACAATGGATTTATTTAGGGAATGATTGTGAAGAGTTATAAAAGAGAATATATTTATTGGAGATATTGAATATATTTCACTAAATTTGAATATTATGTACCTAGTCATGAAAGGAACTAAACTGTTATGGTCCTCAGGCATGTGTTTGTGTAATATATTGAATATTAATCTTAAATGATGTAATATCCATGTATGAAAATATTGGGTCGTAATATTTCATGCATTCAAAATTCACATTGGATACTCAATTTTTAATTGACTATGACTAACCCATTATGCGGTAGGATTGAGATTTTGGTAGTTTTAGGTAATTCATGTGGTATATTTATCTAACATGAATGCGTATTAATTTTATGATTATCCTTCATGATTATTCTTATTAGCTTGTGTTAAATTAGTTGTGTGGTATCTTGGACTTCATCTTGCAATAGCTCATGTTATGTATGTGTGGTGGCTTCATCTACCACGAATACTTTCAATTTATTCATGAAATATATTTTCTTTGCACATTTAGTACCACTAGTTTAACTCATTGTGTCATTTACTATAAAATTACATTGTAATTCAACCCTTTTTAATTAAATAAGTGCATGTTCTTCATAGGGTTTGTACATCAACTGTGACATCACACTTCTAGTGATCTATTTGATTATGGGTGTACAATTAGTAGGTATTTATTCATGTAATAGTTCAATCAATTTATGTATAGATATGATCACATAGTAAAAAACCTTTCTATGTAAATGAAGACTAGAATTTTCCATCTTCTCATTCAGTGTAATGATAAGTTCATTTTTTTAGGGGAGGAGGAATAATAACTTTGTGGAAACTATTCCTCATCAAACAAAAAAATATATGAGGTATGATTAATATAAATTGGACCATAATCAACCCCTCAACAATGAAACCTTTGTCAGCTCTCAGAATACTCACATACCACAATATCTATATGCACCTGCCTATGTGAACCCTTCCTCCTCTACATGACATGTGTGTTCCCCTACATGTATGTACGTGAACCCTTCTCTTCATGTGTTCCATATATGTTCATATGTGAACATTTTTTATGGTCATAGTCCATTATAAATCCTCCAAATACTTATATGTGATGATTGTGGTTGAAAATAGTGCTCACCTTAGCAATAGCTACACCTCAGTCATTTGGCTGACCCAGGAACAATTTTTTAATCATCTCAAATATAAATAGATTGTAAAATACTAATATTAATTTCAATACCATCATAAACAAAACTATATATCCAATTAATTCTACTACAATATTCTTCATTCAAAAATATATTATTTTTTATTTTCCTTCACATATTTTCATGTTCTAAACAATGTGGATTCCTCACACACATTGATCACATATCATGATCTATTAAAGAATAGAAAAAAAATAATATATATAATTCTACTTCGTCTTGAAAATATCTAAATAATTTATTCAATATTATATCTTAAAATATAATTATTGTTAAAAAATTTATTACATCAAATTTTTTATATACTTACATTGAATCATTATTAAGAATGATATACAATGTATTTTCTTCATGACATATTGAAATATTGTTCGTCATCATGAAATCCTTTCCAATATAAAAAATAAACTAAAACAATGGAAATTCATACATGATAGGGTATAGCTTAAGTATAAAGTAAAACTTTATATATTTTCACCATCCTTCATTAAACTTAATATTTTTATTTTCCACTAATTCTTAAAACTCGTTTTATTTCTCAGTTACCATATATGCTGTATTTTTCTATAGAACCTTTTAATGAGACCCTACTGATATATTATAATCTCTATCATTATATGAAGTGTATAAAATAACATTAATTATGTTTTTAATTTCATTATCCACTATCATGGTGGTAGGTTATTCACTCTAATGATAGTCACATGTTGAAATTTTTAGAATGCTCAATTCCCCATTCCAGTACATCTTATATACCCATTATGAAATTTTATAATATCAAGTGCTCAAACACTTCATGTCTATTCAACCATCATTTTAAATTACAATCAATAGACTGATATTTTATTCTTCCATCTAAGGATTTAATTTCAACTGAGAAATCCAAAAACACTTATAACCACTTAAGAAATTGGAATTTATTTCAACGTAAATAAAAATAAATTTTACACATTTTTATTCTGTTGATATATATATATAATATATAGTTCTCATTAATTAGATAATATCATATTAAAAATAAATCATAATCATAGGGGAATAACAAAACAATAATTTATCAAAATATGTGTATTTGTAAAATTTTACTGTGAAAAATAATTGAATGCAGTATAATTATATTCAATTAATGTTATTATTACATATTTTAAGGAATAAATATATCCTATGAAGTATTTGAAAAATAAAATATCATATAATAATTATGAGAGAATATCAATATAATCAACAAGGAAAATCATTCAAATAACATGTAAAAAATTTAGAAACTCTATAGAGGGAACCTTATACTCTAGTTACAATAAAATTTTTTCTCATTAAGGGTAAATAATTAAAGTAACTTGTTTTTATTTGATACCAATTGAAGTGTTCAAATGTAATGAACACTAAGAGAGGGAGGGGTGAATAAGTGTTCTCTTTAAAACTATTTATTCTTTTTTCAACTCTCTTAATATATACTGCCTAATAGTATATTGATTTATTATTTCATATTTCAATACTAGACTCATATGTATGTAAAACTATAATGTTAAAAAAATAATTTTACAGAAAATTTCCTTTTTATAAGTGATACAATAATTTTTCTCATATTCAAATTAAATTAAGTTTGAATATTTTCTATTGAGTTAAATTTTCATTTTATAAATTCCATAAAAAATAATTATGAACATAATCAATAAAATTCAATAAATAAATGAATAAAAATTATGAAAACAATCAGTGAATGAATATATAAATAGTGAATAATATATATAAGTAGTTGATAATGTCATGACACATCAATACAATATTTTAAGACATTAATGTAAAAAATTTAAAACTGTATATGATTATTCTAATAAATATATTCAGTATCATGAGAATATAATATCAATATTAATGAATACATAACTATAACTATATGATTTTATTATGAAATATTGAATTTATAACAAAATATATATGAAAAATAGAAAACAAAAGAAATAATACTGATAAATAAATATAAACTCTATGGATGGGATGGAGGGATTGGAGGGAGTTGTTTTGAGTTGTGGATGAGCTCAAGAAGAGGAGAGGGTGTTTTCATTAGCTAGGTCTAGTATTTGTGTGAGGAAAGGGTGATTCTTAGGCTTGGATAAAGAAGAGGGGAGGGAGGCATTGGGTTGTGGGATCAAATAGAGGGGGCACGATCATGATGATATTGAAGGGATGAAGAAAGAGGGGACATAGATTGTGAAATTAGAGATTTATTTGAAGTAAATATTAAAGGACACCATTAAACATTGAGTAAGAATTAGTTTATTAAGAAATTAGTATTAATAATTAATAATCAGAGTTTTATGTAAACCACTACTAATAAGTTGATGGATATTCAATTTTCTAAAATTTATGGGGGTTATATGAGACTCTAATGAATAAACCACTATAAATATCTTGTTTTTTATAGTTTAACTTGATTTTTCCTCCTCAAGACTTCCTCCAATAGACCAGGGGTTGCTGACTAGAAACAAATAAGAATATTAAACAACATGGGAGGCCTTATCCTATAACAACCAATAATACAAGCACATATCCAATATGATAACTAAAAAAAATCTATTAATATTTATAAATGAACAATATAAATACATAAAATAAATTAAAAATTAAATGATAACTATATCACTATATTGGAAACACCATAGGAACTATACATCTAATAAGGTCTCGGAACAAGGAAGGGGAAATCCCTTCCTCACTATAAAAGATTCTGGATCTATCTCTAATAACAATGATCAATTTTAATATCATAAAAAATCCACCATAAGAGAACTCTAAATAATCTATGTCAGTTCTATATACACTAAGACCATTTTTAAATTCTTTATTGTCTACAAAATCATAACACATGTGGGAATAAATCTCATATTAGGTTATGTATAAACAGAATCATTAGTATGATCAAAATCCACAAAGTAAAGAAAAAATAATAAATCATCTTATATTTATAAATAATAGGATAATAAAAAATAAGGAAAATAATCTTGATATGATTCACAATTATAAGTCCCTGGGACAAAGGGATGTGTCAGCCATCTCAACTCAATTCAATGAAGGATCATATAACATGATAAACTAGGTATTCTTAGTGAATAAAAATCACACAATTTCTAATGTTGGAATCCAAACTATATGTTATATCTTGAATGCAACCAAGAATTTTTTAGGTGTTATAAAGCCTAAAACATCCTCACTGTACAACCTTTTTTAGGCTAATGACACAAACCACAGTAGGGGACTTGTGCCTATGTTTTGTGACTTAATTGAGAGAGTACAATACCATATCACCTATAAATTTCATGTCACCATTATACAAATATATTGGGGATTATACACTTTATCTAAGAATAGTTATCAGTTAAGGGAGTAATGACCTTTTATCTTTAAAAAACAGTCATGCCAAAACCCACACACCTTAGCAAATATATAATGGGGTCCTACACCTCATAAAATTATGTGTATTGGTTGAGAGAATAAAAAAATCTGAAAGAGGACCCAAGCCTCATCAAGTAAAGTGCCTCAAAGGGGGGATTACCAAACATTAAGGATAAAGGACTAGTGCCCCTTAACTAGGGGTGCCTGAATTTATCTATCGTGTGAGGAATAAAAATTTCATTGGAACCAAGGGGGTACCAACACCATGATCGATATGGATAACCTAAAACCCAACTATAAGGTGCATTATTGAACTCTATTAATAATTAGGGGGAACAATTCTTATCATCAACATAACACAAGGGGAGTACCTAACACCATTACCACACCAGTTATCTTACCCAAACCTAATCATCAAATCTGAAAATATAATATTCTCAAACAACACCATAAACCATAAATATGTTATTCAATGTCCAAGAGTATTGCACTATAAAAATATACATAGAAAATTACATAGAATAGACTATTTATTGTTGTGATTCTTACTCCTAGAAGATATGTTGTGGGAAATTACATTTTCTAGAGAGTACATGGAATATAATTATCCTATATATTGAATTTGAGCTCTAGTCGAAGGATGAGAATGATATTATATCATTTTATCTTGTGTATTCCATCTATACAGCATGTCCAATAATGGGACACTGCATTTTAGACTCAAGAACCAATCATTCATTTACCTCATGTATATGATAGTCCCTGTTATTCAAATATAAATGGTGCGTCCTATTCCGATACAAGGAATGTGAGACTTGGGGATCCATTGAATGACCTATAACAGAGCTTGTTTCATGTTGTCTTGATATGCATGGCATGTCATGTCCACATAAATGGTGTATATAACCCTAGGATCAGTCAGTGTGTCCTGAGACATAACACATTCCATGTACTCTAAGACATATTCATTATAAACATGGACCATATGATGTGTGTGACCAAGTGAGAGGATATAAGTTCACACTTCTGCATACCAACTTGTATGGTTTGACAAACACAACATGTGTGTCTTGGGTACACACCATGTAGTACTTAACTAACCATAATATACATCTATGATGATACATAGCATGTACAACCAATCACATGTTGTGTGATATTTATAGCTAATTTTAAACCTATAATTTTATGGGAAAACAATAAATGGTGTGATTTCCATTAGAATACATTCCATGTAGTTCACAATATCTAATCCATAAACTTCTCCTCCAACAATTTCCACCATCTTCATCAACTTAGATGTCACTTACACTGCCTCTCTTACTTTCTAACACAATTGAATTCCACTTTAGGTCCTACATAGTGATATTCGCACCACTATTACATGATCACAACATTATTACACTATGTTGAATAGTTATTTTCTGATCAAATCCCCCAAAAAAAGGTTTTCCACTACATACCTAAATCAACATACAACTATTATCTCGTATATTTAATCTAGACACATTGTATTATTTTTACTTTATAGAACTATTTCAACCATTTCCACAAAGATGAACCAAATTTTGAACCTCCAATATCGAATATTTAGAAATTGTGGAGGCCGATGGAAATTACAAAGTGAGAGAAGAAAAGGGAGAAGATGATATGTTCAAGGATCGACGGTCTCCATGACCCTTTTTACCCATGAATTTGTCTACAATGTGTTCATCAATAATATAAAAAAGAAATAATAATAACTATATGTTGTCTATGAGAGTTTTTAGTATAAATCATCATGGTTAGATAAAACATTAAATAATAATATTCTTTAATAATTATGAAAATTTATTAATAGAACTATGAATCATTACTATGATGAACAAACTGAAATAGAAATTAATTTCGTTACCTCATGTAATTCAATGTCTTTACTTCACAATATAGTTTACAATGATGTATTAGGTTTAATTTTTAATCACCACATGAAATTTTTTGTAATATAATATTGATTCACTTAACTTGTCACATGTCTCACTCCTCCAATGAGGTTTATATCAATTGAAAATATTAATAACACTAGAGCATATTATAATGGTGATTTTTATAAAATAAAAATTATGTCAAATATACTTTTAATTAAAGGCCTAAAAATAAATTATCCATAATTTATAACTAAACCATCTAAAAAAATTTGTAAATAGCTAAGATGTTGTAATTATCTATTGATTAACGTGTATTTATCTATGATTGTCATCATCCATCATTCTACTATTGCACCACTCTGGTCTCCTTAACCCCCATGGCTTCATCTTCATGAAGGCTGAGCACAGATCTTTGATTCTTTGAAACACAAAATGATCCTCGACTACAGATCTAGTACCCTTGTGGTAAAACAATTTAAACCCCCAGGTACTTAATAGGATCCTATATAAACTCATATAAGAAATTATTCGGTCAATATTTTCATATAAATGGAATGTCTATTCGTCAGTATTCATAGAATTATCAGAAAACTATCTCTTGAATGTAATATGATGTATACCGCATTTTCTAATTGTTGGATAGCCATTGGTTTTCCACTATGAAGCATTTACACATGTATTCATAATCATAGGGATTTAATTACCAATTTTACCCATAACTCATAAAATTATACATACCATTTTATGGGAATATGATTATAATTTCTAATGGTTTCCACTCATCTACATACCTAGGGGTTAAACAATTCATTGAAGGTGGACCCCACCACATCTATCCAACATTAGTTTACCTTTGAAAAACTAGAAATGTGTAACTAATCCATACCAAGGATGATACTTTCATTCCCATATATACCATGGTTTAGTCCCATTAAATATATATTTCCCCCCAAAGGATAAACTCACTTCATTACAAGGTGTGAGTGAAAAATAGTTGTCATCAGTGGAAATTATATAACTAATATGGTATGATTAAAGGTTCCACATGAAACAATAAATCCTGATCAAATAGAGTATTCAGATAATTTTTTTCCAAAATCAACTAGTAAAAGTTTCTATGAAGAGATGACATAATTATCCCAAAAACTTCACTGGGTGGAACTTGAATATGACCATCCCATGCATGTATCATCCCATTGATATAAATTTAAGAATTATCTTCTTGATTATATCTATTTGATGGTTTTTATAGTTGGAGTTACTCAAAATTCCATCTAATTCTAACCACTTCTTCACTGCCCAATTCTAAAAAAAATAGTCTCTATAGGTCACTATGTTTAAGATAGTATAATATCTAATCATAGAGTTACTTTAAATATAGATTTTTTCCAAGGAACCACTCAAGTTATACATTGGAAAAATATTAATCATCTCCTAAAGTTGGTATTTGTCTATATTAGTAATTCATGACCATCCAATTCTCCCTTAATGAATTTGGAATATGTAGAGTTACATAAAAGAACAACCTAGAATAAATTCTATACATGAAGGCTCTACATTAACTATTAATCTCAAAAAAACTTACCACAAATCAGGTCAGGAGAATACATTATGTGGACTAGGATCCCCAACACATACTAATAAATGGTCATGCTACCCGATAGAGGTTCCATCACATCTAGAAATATAAATATCCTAAATATCACAGGATAGAACACCATCCTAGAAAATGAATCAAACTTGAACTATGGAAAAATAGTACCATCATGAGTTCTAAATAATCACTATTAGTTAAAGGATTATTTCTCTATGTAGGGAGATCAATACAATAATTTCCATCTAGTTTTTATGATTAAAAAAACTACATGATTTGCGTGATTATATTACTCTAAACAATCCTTTATTGTATGAGGATTTAATTTCAGTTTAAATATAATAATCCTCTGATATGGAACTCATGTAATGAAAATATCCCATGGGTTGTATCATTTGTATTATCCAAATCTTCCATATTCTCTACAAAGGGGTCTACAATAATAAAAAAGGGAGATAATTTTCCTTTGGACACATGGAAATGATATCTATCAAATGAACCTCAAAATCAATGCATCATCAGTGGACTAATCAATGCAGATAGGATTGAGAATAAGCATGGTATCATCATGTCCCTAAATTTGAATATGAGATGGCTATTTATGTCTAGTATCCTCAATTGGATAGGATGAACTCCTAAGGAATTGAAAATATCTACACGATTTAACTTAGGATGGACATAAAAGATCAAAAATAGACACTACATGATTTATATACCACCCTTACTATACCATAAAAATAGTTTCTCTGAATATTGAGTTGATCAAAAAATTATTGGAGTTCTTATGGATAGATATGGAAAGCACCATACTAGCACAGGGTTCCCCAGTAGAGAAAACAAACTAAAACTATTTAAAAAAAATTACTAAATTCCTCCAATGATCACATGAGACCTCAAACAATAAATATTTTCCCTAAGATCGACCCAATCTAATATCACTTTGATGTGACCCAAACTACTAAAACTCATCCGAGGTGAGAGGTAAGAAGTGTTTTCCACCCCAAACCTACCTCCATGTGGTTAAGGAATTATTACTAACTCTATGTAATCATATCACACAACATGAGATGCCTTATCCTATAAAAACATTTAATATATACACATCTCAAATTTGTAAAAAAAAAAACACTTATAAAGGAAACAATTTACAATATAAAATGTATCAAACATAAAATTAAAATTACACTTCCATATAAGAAAAAAACATCGGAAATGTACATCTAACAAGGTCTTTGAAAAATGAAACGAAATACTCATACTTGCTACAAGATCTCCAATATTGATCTCTTTCTAAAATTTTTGTTATTACCATCATGAAATGGTAATCACCCCAACGACTTAGTTTTGAACAATCCAAAATGGCATTATGTTAACCAAGATAATATCCCTATTGTTCATCACCTGCATAAACACAACACATGTGAAAAAAATACCTATATAGTTCCGAGTATAGAGAAAATTAGTAAGGAACCCAAAAATCACAAAGGGAAGACAAATAAATAATTAAACTCAAAATTTGAAATAAGAGTGTGACTAAATAGATTGAAAATAATTCAGGTATTCTCTATAGCTAAATGTAAGAGGGGTATAAGGAAGTCATAGTTATATCATAATTATTCTATAACGGATATTTTTTTGTGAGAAATTAATGATGCTTAGAGTACCAATAAGATCACGAAATTTAACATTGATAGACCAAATATATTTCACATATTGAAGGAAACAACAGATTATTGAGGAGTTGTAAGGCCTAAAACATCCATATTATACACCCCTTTTCTAGTTATATCCCAAAAATATAGTGGGAGACTATCTTTTTCATTGAGGTATATGTATCATTTATGGGAGTAACATGCCCTATCATATACAACTACAATATCACCATTATAGAAAAATATCAGGGAACTCATATCATTTCCACAAATAGTTATCATTAAAGTTAGTAATAACCCCTACTATCTATAACTACCTAACCCTGAGAGAATTTGTCACCTTATAAAATATATAATGGGAGACCCATTCCCCATCAAGTATGTGTGTCGTTCAAGGGAGTATTAAACCATAATATAGTAATCACACCTTATCAAGTAAGAAATATCAAATGAGTGAGTACCTAACTTCATCGATAGTGGACCCACACCCAATAAGTTGGTGAGTACCTAAATCAATATTTCATATGGGGGACCTACACCTTATTGGTAGAAAGTGGTACCGACCCCAAAAAAGATCTAGATGGACCACCCCAAAGTATATCGATGATTATTGAACTCAAATAATTATATATATGATCTAGTACTCATCACCAACAAACAACTAACTAAGTACCAAAATAGGTGACCACTCAATTCATCTTTCCCAAACCCATTCATTAACTATGAAAATTTATGATTCTTAAACTATGTAATTTTCCACAAATATAGTCTGTAATGGCTAATTGGATCACACCATCATTCTCAACATGGAAAATTTTTCATAATGAACTATTTACTTGTCTAATTCTGAAATCTATGAGAGAATTTATGGAAAATAGCATTTATTGGAAATTAAATTACATGTGATTTCCCTATATATGATTGTGGATACCTAGAGAGAGTTTGAGAATGTAATATCACCATATCTTCATGTGAAGTTTCATAAATTTACTTCATATGAATATAAATTAGGGTTATTCAAATATAATTGGTTTTCCCTCTACCTATACATAACATGTGATACATCGAACTAAGTGGAATATCATCTCCTTTTTCCTGAGTAGAGTCATATTCAAACACATGGTGTGTATTTTACTCATAAAAAGAATATAAAACCCCATGTTCAGTTAACATGAACTGATTCAGGGCCTAGTTTATTTATTTGAAGTCATACACTATATGAACATATGACCACATGGAATATGTTTCTAAGTGAGAGTTCTTGTGTATATGGCTATATATGTCAAGTCATGTGGTTTGGAATATAGGGATTGTGTGACTTGGGTACACAACATAAAGTAATTAACTAACCCTATATGTCATCAATGACCCTCTATGCCATTTACATCCTATAACTTTCTATATGATATTTATAACTCATTGAAACCCTAGAATCATAGTGGAAAATGATACAAGATGTCTGGTCCTTTGGGTGAAACATCATGTAGTAAGAAATCTATTCTTTTGAAACATACCTTCTAATGATTTTCACAATTTCCATATCTTTATTCACTATTTGACTTCCTGTATCACTATATTCCATGCTTTAACGATGTTGAGGGTCCTTCCTAGTGTGATTATCAACATTGTCACACCACCACATCATCATCCCACTACTTTATAATAAGATTTCACCAAACCGAACCCACAAGTTCATTTTATGTAATTTCCTAGAAATTCCATTTAATTTTTTTATTATATGAAATTATTACAAGACTTTAAAAATTAGCAGTAGATGATTCTGGGGCTCAGAGTACCATGAATGATCCATTAAAAAATGTTAAGCTTTAAATAGCGTGTGTGAGTAGTTTTCTGGAAAAAGTGGAATGACTCTTAAATGGGTGCCTAAATCAGAACTCTAAGGGCATTGTTGCATTCAAGATGATAGGTTTACCCTCGATAGGACTTATGTTAATACGGAACATGCCTCAAGTGAGAATTCCCAAAATGGCATAATCGTAAATAAAATAATTCAATAAAATTATTTCATTTTTCAAATGCTTATAACTCAGGAATGGTGACTCGAATTAAAAATATGAGACCACCGCTACACTCATGAGGGTATTATTTATTTAGGAAGATCCTAACTTTGGCCGGTGCGGTTCAATAGTGCAAGTTATTTTTTGGCCGTAAATAAAATAATTAAGTAACAATTATTTTATTATTAAATTTTATAACTCATAAATGGTAACTCAGATTGGAAATCTGAGCATACTATTGAGCTCGTGAGGGCGTGTTTTACTTAGGATGAGCCTAACCTCAATCATCACGGGTTGAGGGAGACTGTTAATAACTTTTTAACTTTCTTAAGGTACAATCATTAAACATGCGGGTGCAAATTTTTATCTTTTGAACCGGTACTTGAATTAAAAATCCAAGGGCATCGTTGAACTCGCAGCGCCAAGATTCTCTTAAGGGAGGATTAACATTGACCAGAAATGGTCGAATAAAAAAGTTAATTTTTGGACTTTATAAAAGAAAATGATAAAATAACTAAAGGTTTTATTTTTATTTTTTCAACCATCGGACAAATGGAGGTGGGACCATAGTGCAATGTTAGACCATTAATTTTAGGACCCTAATGTTCTGCAACCAAATATATTAGTGTTTTTTAGGTTGTGTAACTGCATCATTGGGAAAAATTAATAGGTTCAATAATTAAACACATTAATGAACCTCATTAATTTTACGGTGCTTTAAACCTCTCCTCCCCTCTAATTAATAGAATATCGGGCATGTATATTTGGTATGAAAGGTGAGGAACCTCTAGAGAAGTGTTGTGGAAGCTTCTATCAAGAAACATAATCTTAGAGAGAAATGTTGGACGAGTTGAATTGGGAATGCCAAACATCTGAGGCTTCATCAAGCGTGGATTCTCCTTCCACCACCGTGACATCTACAACAAAATCCGAGGTAGGGGGTTTATTTATTAATGTTGAATTTGAAGAATTAAAATTTCTCCCACTTGTTATGATGTTAATTTGGAGGGATTTGGAAAAAACAAATAAGGCTCAGAACCTATGTCGCTTCGTTTCATGATGCATTCTTCATGGGATGATTTTTTAACTCGATGGAAAGCAGAGAAAGGGAGGCACAAAATGACGGTGGCATTCTGGTAGGGTCGTAAGCGCATCCAGAATGAAGAACGAACCACTGGAGCTCACCAGGTTTCCTACATGAAATCTACCTACGTGGCACTGGCCACCAATGTTGGTCGACACCACAGTAGTCAGATAGGAGGCCAGAAACGACTAGCCACAAATGTGGGAAGCACTGCGTCGTCACATGCCGCGGTCAGACATGCCACATCTCAAATCCAAAGTGAAGGTGGGAGACCTGCTCCCTGTAGGTCTCATAGGTGACAAGGTGTCACCACCTGGATCATCCATTTATAGAGTTGAATGGCTCATTGAGCTTTTTGGGAGGCGGACCACATGACCCCCGTGTGGGTCGTGCAAGATGGTGGGCCATGCTACCACGAACCATCCCAGCTGGGGTGGGGTGGGTCGGTTTGTGACCCAGCGGGCCGAGCCCGCTGTGGTCCCACCCTACTAGGTCGGGCCGGGTTGGACTCAGACTGGGCCGGGTCATCCAAGACCAAGTCGGACCATACTCGTACCCTCTCAGGCCTATATATGCTTAAAAGGTTATATCTTGCGAACGATACATCCGTTTGATGAACCTCTATGGAATCGGGTTCCCTAGAGCAAGAAGGTCCTTTTGCGATACTACACAAGAGTTTTGATGAAATTTTAAGTACAGACGGTTTGGATTGACCAAAAATACAATGGGGACCTCAGCACTATAATGCCAATAACTTATAGACAATGTGTCTGGTTGACACACTATCTTTTTTTGAACCCTTAAGACATGACATATCATTATGTAACTTATATGCGGGACATCTTGCTGGCTGAAATATGACCGATGGATTGAGGAGTGGTGTCTCTAGGAAATGAGGATACTATGAGAAGGAATATTGTGTCTGGATGAGGCGTGAAGAATGAAGACAGATCCTGTGTGGATCATCACTAGGTGATTTTGTGTGAATCAACACACAACGATTCTGTGGGAATCAGCACCCAGTGATTCAGTGTGAATCAGCACCTAGTGATTTTGTATGAATCTGCACCCAATGATTCATTTTGAATCATCACCCAGGGATTCTATGTAAATCAGCACCCAACGATTCTGTGTGAAGCAGTACCCATTGATTCTGTTTGAAGCAGCACCCAACGATTCTGTGTGAAGCAGAACTCAACGATTCTCTGTGAACCAGCACCGAGCGATTCACTATGAATCAGCACCCAGTGATTCTATGTGAATAATCACCCAGTGATTCTATGTGAATCATCACCTATCGATCTTGTATGGGTCTTGCAGGGGTTAGTATATATCGATCTGGTGTTTGTCTTGTGGGGGTTAGTACCAATTGATACTATGGGTTTAGCAGTAATGCCTCTTAACATAATAACATGATCTAGCCTTATGACTAATAATATGTACATTTTAACTTAATTTATACCTATTTTGAGTTGAGTATATTTATTTTTTCTTTTTGATTGAGATCATGTTTTTTCGTTTTCATTTATGGAATTTTGGTAGAACTTTAGGGGGTCTCGGGGTCCCTACAAAGTATTATTATACTCACCCCTGCACAGGATTTTTCCGCACCTTGTTGTGTCTTGTGCAGATGACAGAAATATTGACTGAGTCTTGAGGAGTCAAGGATAGATATATATTGAAGGTGGTTGATAGATGGTGTATGGCAGTGACCATTTGATGTGGAGATCCATAGAGACGAGGTGTTCCTACCCTTCAGTTTGGATCCTTGGTGGTTGACCTCAGGAGCTGTTTTCTGTTTTTTCTATAGTTCTTTTTCAGTTGGGCTGGTATTCTGGCTTATTCACTTTTAATATTTATTATTACACTCAGTTTTGGTTATTAGTTGTGGATTCACCTTACTACTTCCATTGTGTTTTTCTTGTGCATAGTGTTCCCTATCTCTGTGTGTGCAGGTTTAGAGGAAATGCCTTCTCATTATAGGAAAATTCATTTCTGGTGTTAGTCTCTAACCCCTAGAATATAGAAGGTGGGATTGGGGTAGTCATGGAACAGACCCCGGGGGATGGGTCATGAAAAAGTTGTATTAGAGGGCGTTCGGTTCTACCAGAATAACTAAGAGTATATGTTTTCAATAGAGCAATTGAATTAAGTTTCATGAGTTCGGGTTTCAGTTCGGGTAGTCCAGTGTTGGTGAGATAGCCAATCTTTCCATATGCTAGGACACTGATTTTTTTTTCTGACTTGGTACATGAAAAAACAAGTTTCATGTTTTTTTAAATATGTTTTATTTTCTATTGATATCTTTTGAGTCAGCTCACCATGTATGACCTTTTGACTGTGGTCCATCTTGATTATATATCAAGATGCCTCCACGCAGATAGCTAGAAAGGATTCCAATGCTTGAAAATGAGGATGGTCCGTAGAGTGATGAGGCTTCGGTACAAGGATTTTTGCCTGAGATGGTACCTTCGGGTTTTGTCCCATCGATACCACTTCACATTGGTCAGCAGTTACTGCTGGAACTACCATTAGAGGAAACTTATAAGGCTCACTGACTTACACGACTTTCCTTGACCGATACCCCTTAAGTTCCTAGGCGAGCCTAAATTACATGAGGTTATGTACTGGACTAAGGTGGTGACTGAGTTTCCATATATACAGGGCACCATTATATTAGATGGTGGTCCTAGAAGTGATCATTCTACTTGTCTCAGCAGGGAGATGGAAGGGTTTAGATTACCCCTATATTACGATGAGGTGACTATTCTATGGACCGGTCTTGAGAACCTTCACACGTGAAGGGTTATTTTGCCCTAAAAATATACGGGATATGTTTTCCCAAGAGATTCTACAGCTTCGATAGGACGACATGTCGGTGCCTATGTATTCATCGAGGCGTATTGACCATTCCAGGTACTCGATGAATACTATATGGCCAATACATTAGGGCCCAGACCTCTGAGAGATTTGTATTTAGGGACATCTGAGCCGACACTATTCTTCTATGAACTCCTACTCATGTTAGGGTTATAGGGAGAACCATTGTGGTTGAATATTATTTTCCTGAGAATAAAAATCCAATGAATGTTAGCAGTGGGAAAGCAATAAATAGACGCCAGTCTTAGAGACTTGGGTGTGTAAAATGTTTTGGCAAGAGGATGTTATAGGGACATATGAATATGCAGTGTAGTATATGTGAAATATTATCTAAGAGAGAAATAGTGGTTGGTATACATTTTGATATGTTTCAAATAGCACCCCAATGTGTCCCTCACCAGCCTCTGGGAGCTAGAGGATAGAGGAAGGGAGTAGCTGCATGCAGTCAATGAGTGTGACCCAAGGGTTCCAGGAATAATTCGATGCACATTCTATGTCTACTAATAGATTCCACATTAATAAGCATAGGTACTAATCATTCCTTCATGTCGTGAATCAAGTTCAATAGATATAGTTTCTGGTAAAATTTTCGACTTGACCCATACATCTAGAGATACCTATGAGAGGAGACTCGATAATCACACATATGACGACAGTGTGATATGACCCTTGAGGCGAGAGTTTCGGTTGGAACCTCTTGGTGGAAGCATCAAGGCCTTATGACGTTAGATTGGGTATGGACTACTTATCCACATTTCATGCACAGGATGAATGCTTTATGAAAAAGGATGAGATATATCAACAGTATTGGAATGAGGTTTTCCTTGGTTAGTGAAAAAGTAATCAAAAGCAACATGACATAAACTCATGCATATGACTGTGCAGCCAAACAATCCTAAGTCGGCCAGCCTTACCATTGTGTAAATAGGTGTTTTGATTTTTCAAATCCCAATAGTATTGGAAATGTAAAGGTACATCATTTAAAAAGAAGTTTCCAAGTTTACCTCCCTACATGGGGAGTGACTTCTTCATTGACTTGTTCCCAAGGATGACACCAATATCTACAACTACATATCAGATGGATTCCATGGAGCTTAGGGATCTAAGAGTATATTTGGGATAATGGTTTACTCTTTACATTGATCACAAGTGTCTCAGGTATATCTTATCAGATAAGGAAATTAAACTTAGATAGCGGCGATGGATAGAGTTCCTCCACGAGTATGGCTTTGAGATATTCTAAACTCCTTGGAAGGGGAACATGGTGGTGGACACACTCACTCGGAGATCAGGGTTACAGTTGTTGAATGAGGTGATAGAGCAGCTAGCCACGTTGTAATTATCCACTAGGGATACTGTTGGATCAAATTTCTTCAATTCTATGACTATCACTCCCCCAATCCTTCAGCGAGTTTAAGAGACACAGATTTGGGACATTTATGGCAAGGCCTGAAGTGCTCATATATCCTTAGGGCAGTCTTCTGAAGGATTTTCTGAAGGTGGGGAGAAAATAATCCTCTTTAGAGGAAGCACCATGATACCAGTGAAGTTGTGAGAGAATTTGTTGAGGGAGTTTCACGCATCCCCTTTTAGTGGTACATCTGGGTGTGGTGAATATGTACCAAGACATATGGAATTAGTACTGGTGTACAAGGATGATGAAATACATGGAAGAGTTTGTATCTCGCTGCCTCACTTTTCAGCAAGTGAAGGACGAGCATCAGGTACTAGCGGGCTTAGCTCATCCACTTGAGGTACCAATGTAGAAGTGGGATGGTGTCTCTATGGACATCTTTATAGGGATAACTTGTACATATAGGGGCCATGATTCCATCTGGGTTATCGTTGACCAATTCAGCCAGATGTCCCACTTTCTATCCATCTGAAAGAAGATATCTATAGAGGGCTTGGGATGCCTCTACATGCAAGAGATTTTGTGACTACACAGGGTGCCATCAACAATTTTCATAGATTGTGATGCACACTTTACATCCCGCTTGTAGAGGGGATTGTAGGAGGAGTTCGGTACTCAGCTACGATTGAGCACCACATTCCATCCTAAGACAGATGGTTAGAAAGAGTAGACCATACATACACTCAAGGACAATCTTGATGATTGTGTCCTCAATTTTTTCTGCAGTTGGGAGTACCACATTCCCCTAGTGTATTTCTCATACAACAATAGAAATCACTCCACCATCTTCATGGATCTGTTTGAGGTCTTGTATGGATGACCATGAAGATCACCCCTTTGCTGGACAGACCAAGGGGAGTCAGCACTTATGGGTTCTGAGTTGGTACAGGCTACCACAAAAAGGTACAGGTCATCCAGGAGTAGATGAAGACTGCACCGATCTAGTAGAATTCTTTTTTTATAGAAGATGAATACCCTTGGTGTTTGAGGAGGGATAGAATGTCTTTCAATGGGTCTCACCCCGATGAGGATTACGAAGGTTTGGCTGGGGTGGAAAACTCTCTCCAAGGTTCATCGAACCCTTCCAGATCCTTAGTAGAGTCGGTGAGGTGGAGTACCATTTATCTCATCCCCCATAGACACATCAGGTGCATAATGTATTCTACTTGTCGTAGCTAAAGAGGTATATGTGGGAACTATTTCACTTTATCAACTATGGTGAGATGGACATCGATGATGGGGTGATGTTTGTGGAGTTCTCAATGGAGATAGAGGATCGAAAGGAGCAAGCTTTTAGTGGGTGGTGGATACCTCTAGTTCATGTTTTTTTGGAAGTACGAGAATCTCCAGGAGGGAACATGTGAGAGGGAGGCTCAGATTAGTGCTCAGTACCCTCATTTGATTGATTTTTTTTGGATTTTCGAGAAGTAAATACCTATGGTTGGGAAAAACAAATATACCATAAATTCCATATAATTTTTTTATATGGAATGTTTCAAGACTAATAAAATTGACGGCACATGATTCTGAGGCCCAGAGTGCCATGAATGATCCATTAGAAAATGTTAAGCATTAAATAACGCAGTAGAGTAGTTTTCATGAAAAAGTGGAATAACTATTAAATAGGTTCCTAGATCAGAAATTAGAGTTCACATTTGTATTCAGGATGGCGTGTTTTCCTAGGTGTAACATAAGTTTGGATAGTGCAGGCCTCCAGTGAGAAAACCCAAAAATTGCATAATCGAAAATAAAATTATTAAATAAAATTGTTTTATTTTTTAAATACTTATAATTCATGAATGGTGAGTTGGATTAAAAATATTATACCACCTCTAAACATATGAGGGTATGCTTTCCTTAGGAAGATCCTAACTTTGGCTAGCACGAGCCAATAGTGTATATTAGTTTTTGGCCACAAATAAAATAATTGAGTAACAATTATTTAATTTTCAAATTATATAACTCTGAAACCGTAACTCAAATTTAAAATCTGAGAGTACCATTGATCTCATGAGGGTGTGTTTTCCTTAGATAGAGCCTGACCTCGACTAGTGCAGGTTGAGGGTGACTGTTAATACATTTTAAACTTATTTTTATGTTACGTTTAGTAAACGTGGGAGTCAAAATGTATATCATTTGAACCAGTTCTCAGATTAAAAATATGAAGGAACTATTGAAATCATAGAAACAAGATTCTATTAAGGGAGGAATAACTTTGACTAAAAAGGGTCATATGAAAAAGTTAATTTTAGACCTTACAAAAGAAAATAATAAATTAACTAAATGTTATTTTATTTTTCTTTTTGAAACTGTTGGAAAAATGGCGGTGGGATTATAGTGCAATGTCAGACCATTAATGGATTGAACCTTAAAATATGTAACTAGATAATTCAGAGTTTTTCTTAGGTTGTGTATCCTCACCATTGGGAAAACATAATAGGTTCATTAATTAACCTCATTAATTAAACTCATTAGTTTTGCGGTGTGTTGGTCCTCTGCTCCCCTCTATTTACAAGAAGCTCGGGCGTGGTATTTTTGAATAAAGGTGAGGAACCTATGGTGATGTGTTTCAGTGACCTCTAGCAAGGAATATAATCTTGGATGAAAAAATAAGAGGAATCGAATCAGGAACGATGAACATCGATGGCTTCGTCAAGTGCAGATTATCCTTCCACCATAACGACATCTCCAATGAAATCCAAGGTAGGGGGTTTATTTTTTAAAGTTATATTTGATGAACTAAAATTTCTCCCACATGTTATGATGTTAATACAGAGATATCAGTCCAAAGTAACAAGGCTCGGACCCTCCTCCGTCGTGTTTCTTAATGTGTTTTCATGGGATGATTTTTTAACTCGAAGGAAACTAGAAACTCAGAAGCATGCAAAGATAGCGGCATTCCAGAAGGGCCATGGGAACATCTGGAAATAATATCAGAACACAGAAGCACACTCGGTGGCCTGTAGAAGATTCCTTGGTGCATCATCAACGACTCACACCAGTGGCATAGGCAGCAGCCAGCGGTCGCCGGCTACAGAGGAGGGCAGCACCGCTCGTTCCCGCAGCGGGCGGACAGGCGGCCAACAACGGCCGGCTACGGAGTTGGAAAGTGGCGCGCCATTGTGGGATGTAGTGAGATAGGGAATGTCTAGAATCTACAGTGATGGTGGATGTCCTAATCTTTTCAAGTCCCATGGGTGAAAAGGTGGTGCCACCTGGCGGTGCCATTTAAAGAGTCGAACTGCTCTTCGAGCCATTAGGGAGGCGGACAATGTGACCCCACATAGGTCAAGCCAGCGGACGGACTAAGCCGCCACGACCCAGCCTATGTGGGGAGGGGCAGTTCGGGTTTGGATAGTTTGGGCCAGGCAAGGTCAGACCTCGACTGGGTCTGGTCGGCCAAAACTGGCTCAGGCCGAGTCAGACCGGACTTGGACCCTCTCTAGCCCAGATATGCTTAAATGGTTCTATCTTGCAAACTAGCCATCCATTTGATGAAAAAACTACGATTCCATGATCCTTGGAGTGATACTGTCCTTTTGAGATACTCCATGAGAGTTTTTGAGAATGTTGGTGTACAATTGGGTTGGATCGACCCTGAATCCAATCGGGCCAACAACACTAAAATACCAATAACTTACAGATCATGCATCCAGTTGACGTGCCATCTGTTGTGTTGGAACACTTAAGTCCTGAAGGATATATTTGGAAACTTATTCATGGGACTTCGTGATAGTTGATATACAACTGCTGGATTGAGGAACAGTTTCACCCAGAAACAAACATTCTATGATCAAGATTCCTATGTCTGGATGAGACAATAATAATGAAGACATATCTTGTGTGGATGAGAACCTAGATATTCTGTGTGCATAAACACCCAGTGATTCTATGTGAATAAACACCCAATGATTCTTTTTGAATCCCCACCCAGTGATTCTATGTGAATCATCACCCAACTATTCTCGGTGAATTAGTACGCGGTGATTATGTGTGAATCTGAACCCTGTGATTCTGTATGAATAATCACCCAATGATTCTATGTGGATCAGAACCCAGAAACTCTCTGTAAATCAACTCCTTGTGAATCTGTGGGAATCAGTGCCCCATGATCCTTTGAAAATTAGCACTGAGCAATTCTCTTTGAATTGGAACCGAGCGATTTTGTGTGAATCAACACCCAACGATTCTGTATGAATCAGCACCCATCAATTCTATGTGAATCAACACCTAGAGATCCTGTGTGGTTTTTGTGGGGGTCAGTACCTATCAATCATGTGTGGTTCTTGCAGTGGTTAGTACCTATCGATCTTATGTGGGTTAGTAGTAGTGTCTCTTAATAGAATAAGATAATCTATCCTTACGACTAATCATTTTCACTTCTATACTTAAGTTATACCAGGTTTGAGCTGAGTATTTTTATTTGTTATTTTTTATTGAGATCATGCTTTGTGGTTTTCATATATGGAATTTCAGAGACCATCAGGTGGTCTTGGGGTCCCATTTAATTATTGTTATACTCACCCATGCATGGGTTTTGCCTGCACCTTGTTGTGTCTTATGAAGATGATGGATAGTTTGACTGAGTCTTGAGGAGTCAGGGGTAGATGAAGTTGGGAGGTGGTAGAAATATAGTGTATAGAGTTGACCAATTAACATAGAGAGTTTCTCTAACAAGATGTACCCACCCTTCATGTAGGATCCTTGGTGCGTGACCTTAGGAGTTGTTTTCCATTTTTGCTATATTTCTTTTTCAGTTGGGATTGTATTCTGGCCCCTTCACTTTCAAGTATTTACTATTACACTCAGTGGTAGTTTTTAGTGGTGGTTTCACCTTACTTCTTCCATTGTGTTTTTCTTGTGCATAGTGTTCCTTATCAGTGTGTGTACAGGTTTAATGGCAATGTAATCCCATTATAGGGAAATTCCTTTCAGGTTCAAGTCCCTAACCCCTGGCATAAGGAAGCCTGGCATGGGGTTGTCACGGAACGGGCCCCATGGGATGGGTCATAACATTTTACACCACTTTTAAACTGAATCATCCACCCACCATCATCTCATTATTTTTTTTAGGTTTACACCACCAATAACACACTTAAAAATAGTCATTTTCACCATTCACCTGAATCAAAACTGTATTCCAAAATACAAATGTCGAACCTTATACCATTAAGAATTCAAAAGTCAATTCAAAAGTGTGAGAAAAAAAAGGGATAAGATGTGGTGTCAAAGGATTAAAAGAAAATGTGACTTTGGATACTCAAGAATTCAATCGTGGAATTATTATCTATTAGATATCATGAAATAAGTATTATTATATGATGATTCTTAGAGTTTTTTAAATTCTCTATGGTTATATTGAACCAAAAATAATAACCATTATTTATAATTATAAAATATTAATTAAAAAATTGAGAATTGAACACTATGATTAAATTAAGAAAAACAAAAATGACCCACCCAACCTCATATCTTTCATCTTTATTTATTCTCAATATGATGGTTAATGGTGTTATGGGTTCAGATATTCATCTCCACATTAATGTGATCTAAATTTGATGTAAATTCCCTTCCAATATCACTCTTCTATCTCCACCATCTAGGATTCATTCATTAAAAAATATGTCTAATCCTATAGATGATATTAATGTTGATATTGATAAAATTAAAATTAAGTCAACCGATCTTTTAGTTAGAAACTTGAAAATTCTCATTCCATGTCCTGACCCATAAGAACCTAATTTATATCTCTCCTAGTTAAAACACACAATTCCAAACATAAAAAAATGTGAAAATTTCATTAAAATATTTCATTTCTAATATATCTGCATCTACATTTATGGGATAAATAAATATTTATTTTATAAATATTAAATATCACAAAAAATTCAACATTCTCAAAACATAAGAAAAAATATTCCTAGGGGTAAACTTCATACACTTAGAAAATAATGGAAATATTTTTAGAGTTCATATACTAGGATAAATTTACAATTATATCCTTTTATTAGGACCTAGGACTATGAAACTAAAAATTTATTAGAGTCACAATTATGAAAAATTTGGGTCTCTACACCTACCTTGAAAGTATCATGAATTTTTCTTTACATGAATCAATATATTCATCCTACATTTACTTTATGTCAATTAATTTCTAATCTTATTTCATGAAAAGATTTTAATAAAAAATTATATGGAATATTTTTTTAATTACTCATTTTCCATGGATTTTTTTCTTCTTTTTTCCCTTGTGTTCTTGATAAAAGTCCACCATTATCCCACTTCACCTTCCCAATAATAAAAATCTAAAACTACCATTTTGATGAATTGGGTAATAAATACTATAAAATATATTTTCTACCATATTGATCTATTATTATTAAATTACTGGTAGTTGTGGGGGAACACCTGGGTGGTAAAACCCCTATAATCATATACGAAACATAAGTGTTCCTATCCATATGGGGAAGGATTTTATTGGTTTTTTAGTACTTTTATAGAAATGTGGTAGTGTGATTACCATAGAAAATTCACTAGTGGCGTACTATTTTAGTGATACTATTACTCTAGTTTAGGATTTTGTTCCACATGTTTAGGCATTCAAGTGATTAGGTCTTCATTCCTTATTGGGCCTTCAGCCAACAAGGCCTTTGGCCTACTTGGCCTCTGATCCATCCAATGTAGTGGTGTTATTTAATAACTACCTCAGCATAATGGATCAGGATAAAGGGTTGTAAATCAGTGTTGAATCATCTTTATGTTTATAGGTGTGGATAAGGAATAAATCCATTGGGTGCAGCATCATGCACATTTATTTGGGATGAGAATGAAACCAACTCCATTATAAGTGGTGAGCATAGTGGAGTCATTTTAATGAGTTTTGTGGGTGTTTTTAATGTTAAAATTTAATTAAGTAATCTATTCCTCTACAACTTTGGGCCATGAACTTCAGGCCTTTATTCGATGAAATCTGGTCCTCTAACCCATGTATGGGTTCCCTCACAACCTAGTTAAAAATGGTTAAAATAAGATATTAATGGATTATAATATCCATGAAAGGGTTGTGGTTGATATTTCATGATGACTAGATAAAATATTCCTCCTTTGGTGAAGTTGTGTGCTCAAAATAGTTTAGTTTCAGTCAAATCTTGGGATTGAATATATATGAATTTTTTTACCCCATCTCGTAACCCATTTGACTGTTCAGTGGAAAAATCATTGCATTATCCATCACAAGAGTTGTTTAGTCTATTACTCTTGGTTGTTACCATTTAATTAATAAAAAGGGTTAAAATTAGTAATAAATGTTAATCACTTAATATAATCAAAGTAATATAATCATAATAATGTGAAAAATTGAACCAAATGTATCTTACTCTATGAGAGATTTATTTTAATTGATGAAACATTTAGTTTAAAGTAGGTCGATTATGATTTTTTTCTCTAACACTTATTAATATAATTTCCATAATTAACAGAATCCAGCTTATATACAAAATTATATTACCCAAATAGGATATAAATATATTTTATATTTTTTCCATAATAATACATTCCATATCACAATAAATGTACGATCATACAACCCAAAGGTTTAGTTTCTTTATTGATTTGCAGCATAACTATCTTATTTTATAGCACAAAGAAGATTCATTCCCTAAAATTTCATCATAATTAATTACATTATAGACTCATCATACCTGTACTACATGGTGGATCATATAATACACTGAGTGTGGAGTGAATCAGTGTACCAAAATTTTACAAACTTATAAATTTTCTTTTATATTACCCCACTTATACAAAAATATTTATATCGATTAAAATATTTGGATATAGTGATATACTCTCAACCCACAT
Source organism: Viscum album (assembly GCA_963277665.1). Classification (NCBI taxonomy): domain Eukaryota; kingdom Viridiplantae; phylum Streptophyta; class Magnoliopsida; order Santalales; family Viscaceae; genus Viscum; species Viscum album. The sequence goes on along the minus strand of OY728157.1, from coordinate 33,003,277 downwards.
GATGGTATGGACAAAATAATAAGAAATAATATTACCTCATAGATATTTATAAGGTTTAGGATCAATGTGAGATCCTAATCCTTGTCAGGATCGGGTTGAGTTCTGAAACCTGGAGTAATCACTAAAATATGGGAGGGTGATTACAAAATAATGAGGTCATTGTGAATCCTAAAATTATAAAATATCTTATTCAATATTAGATAGCTATGATGCAAGATAAGGGTAGTGTTCTTCCATGAGTCATGTAGCATCAACTCCCTCTATGTAGTTATTTAACCTCCTACTAGATAAATGTTTTATTCATATTGATACCACAAGTTCTTAGAAAGGATTATCCATATCCTCTCTAGTATAAAAAAATATATTACACTAAACCATTGGATGTCTGAAAATCAATAATGAGATCTGATTCCAAGATACTTTTCCTTCTTGGTTGTCTTCCCAAATATACCATGAATATTGATCTCTCCTCATTCTATTTAGGATATTTTAATCATGAAATACTGCATGAAAGCATGAACATGACATAATTACTTCTTGGATAGGTCTTAACACTGGGATCCTAAATATAAAAATAAAATTCTTTTTGTTCCAATCTCTATATTCTTCTTTATTTCTGCTTCATCAGTTATGTGTCCTTATAAGTAACTACAAGTCAAAGTCTCCCCATTTATTCTTATTATTTAGTTGGTATATAGAAATATAGTGGTGGATATATTTCTCCTTATTATTCCTCCCACTCCCAACTTAATGAAATATACAACAACAAATATATAAATAAGACACTCTATTTATATTGTAGTTTGACTTACAGAAGTCATAGTGGAATACAAGATTCAAACACACAATAATTATCTTTCTTATTTTTTGTATTTATATATTCAAAATGATACATGAAGATATTTTATCCCTAAATTAAAACATGGAGTCTTACAAAAATATTGGATTTTAATTTTTTTTGTAATATTATTTTTTTAATCTAAATATATTTTGTTTTATTATGGTACCAAACTTTCCTTCGTTTTGAACATACCTATAGACCAAGATCTATCTAAATATTTTCCTCTAATACATCTATTTTTTAAACTCAAAATCTTCATGAGTTTCCTTCTATTTTTTCATAATGCAATTGCAGTGTGGTAGCTCCATATTTAATTCATTATGATGAAAAGATTTATGATCAAAGTGATATGCTCAAAATCATATTCTCAATATTCAAAGACTAATAATCCAAACTATTTTGATGAAATAATTTTGATCCAAGTTATGTGATCAAATACATATGAAAAAAGACTTATTAACCAAATATTATGATCATAGACTTATACAGAACCTTCATATCTCCTCTCCAAATCCACCAAACTCATTATTAATTACTAATGGAAAAAATGTATTTTAAAATTATCATGATATTCATAGATAAAAGAAGAATAATTTTTCAAGAATTATAGATTCATCTCCCTTCTTCTCTCAATGAATTTTTTCTTCCAATGTCATATCTATCATATGTATGAAGATATGGATGTGATCTATCATTCAACCATCCACATGGATTTTTATATCTTTAATTTATTGGTATTATAAATATTCATTTTTTATAAAATATTATAATTCATAAATATGTGTTATTTGAAAAATATTTTCATTACATAGCGACCATGGTCTCGATATTAGATTTTTTATCATGTTTTTGTTTGGGTGATAATTGTATATTCAATATATTATCTTCGATAGTGGTACTCAAAGAATCTAAAAACACAAGGTTGAAGATTATGAACTTGCGTGGAGATATTCTATTTGGGTGTTGGGTCATTTAAATCCCATGAATCCATGTATTAAATATGTGTAGTGTTTCTTTAAACCACAATCCCTAATAGGAACATCACTTAGAGTGTTGTACCTTTATTAGTAGTCTCCCTCCATAGGTCATTTAGTGACATTTTAAAGGATGCAAATGTCCTCCTTTGGCCTCCCATGATTACTTAAACATGAGAGGCTAAACACCAATATCCATTTATATACCAACCCACAAGAATTATACTCCTACTTTTCTATTGTTAGATTGATCCCTCCTTTGTCATGGAGAGGTAATATTCTAGATATCTATGATTTTAGGGTGGTCGAGTCTGCTAGTTATTGGCCATATTTTTTCATTTAATTCCTTGGACGTAACAACAAAAAGTATAAAATGTCCAAAATTCCTATAATAACTAGAAAAAAATATATTCTTATGTTTATATTTTGGAATATTCATCAAATTGTTTTCTGATAACATCTTTAACTAATATTTTTAAATAAAATCTTAAATTCTTATAAAAAATGATTGATCTTCTCAAGAATATTTAGCATAGATGGAAAAGATTCATCATGATGAAGGCTCCACAGATCTCATTTTATCATCTATTTTTCATGAATCTTTATAACTTATAATCCTAAAGATAAATCATAAATCCTTACATGTCACAAATCCATTACTTTATTAGTAACCCTTTTTCTTTTTAATATGATTAAATTATTCAATAAACAACCCTGTTATTCATCCTATATAAATTTTTATCTTTACACTTCTCATCAAGATATCCTTGTTAACTAAAAATACAACCATTGGCATGGGCACATCAATCTCTCCCTTTATGATTTTTTTCAATTGCCTAAATAACATTTAATTCAATTTTTTTATTTTTACATGATTTTTATATCCTCTTAATTAATACAAATTACAAAGATCTGGGTATGAACTTTACTTCAACCATATTCTATTTCCACTTCAAGTTTTCAATTTGGTTTGAATTAATTGAAAATGGATTTTCATCACATGTACACTTATCTAGGAGACTTAGGATATAAAGATCTACATCTACATGGGTTTTCCTAGTGTTGAAAATAATATTGAGTAACTGGTGTATTAAAAGTTACCCATTAAATAATCATAAATGTGATACCTTTTAAAAAAATCATTTAATTGTTTATACAATGATTTGTCCAGAAAAGTATATATACATTGTAAACACTTCAACAACCACATTATAAAGTTCAATTATAATAAATATAACGCCCCTTTGAATTTTTTCCCTTATAAACCAATAATACCCCTTTATAACCATTTTAGATATAAATAATTCATAGTAGGAAAGAGTGATTGGAATACCTTAGCTTCCATTTTAAAAGGAGATATCCAAAAAATTATCTTTCGTGAATCTTACAATTGGTAGCACATCGTTCATTTTAACTCCCTCTAATTGTAGTCACTCACTTATTTTCTATCATAGTGGATTACTTCATCAAATAGTCATAAATATATTTTTTGTTAAGGATCGACCAAAATGAAATAGTAATCCTTTCTCTATATATAAATTACCAATGTAAACATTATTCTTTCTATTTTTATGTCATGTTATGAAAACTTACTCAATTATTTTCTTAACCTTTTATTCCCAGTATTAAAAATTAAATAACTATACACAATATATTAATTTAATAATATATAAATCAATGTTTCTCAATGTGACTTGAAAATATGAAAATATTTTCTTAACCAAGTTTCTCTTTTCACTCCATCCTTCATGCTCGTGGAATTAGTCTTCAATCTTTTTTCTTTCTCTACATGGTATAAAACTCATGAATATATTAGATTAAATGTTTTTAATGTTACAAATTTCTTAATACATTAAGTATCGTGTTCTCCTTATGTCATATATACCTTCATTGAAATATCTTCTTGGATTAGAAATATTGTTAGTAAATTTATGGATATATTTCTACACTTCTGATACCTCCCGCATAGTTCTTATGAAACCTTTTATTTTTCATTTTATTAAAAATACCATGAATATAGATTCATATTATGGAATAAATTTATTCCCTTTATCACTCTCCATATATTATTTCATTCCTTATATATTTTCTAAATCAGATGGTCAAATAATCAAAATATATTTTCAAAATTACTCAGTCAATTTTGGATCTCTACATGGATAATTATTTTGACTTCCTTTCATCAAAAAATTTCACCATTATTTTTTATTGTTTTAATTTATGGATTTATCTTTATTCTAATGCATAGATAAATGAATTTTTTTTTGGGGTTCCCACAATGTTACCTTTTCCTTTATGTTGACAATAAAATCAAAACATCACTTTTCCAATGGAAATCCATCTAGAATTCTAGTACTGTCCTTGAAATTTATCTTCATTCTCATTGTTTTTTCAAACTTAGCCCATTCTTATAATGAATCTTATTTTAAGTGATATGGCTATCAGAATTAGTTTACATCCTTCCCAATGTTTTTTTGTTCTCTATTCCCAAATTTTTATGGCCTTTATTTCTCATGTGCTTTTAGTACAAAATGATATGGTCATTCACCAACCTCGTGACCAGAACCATTATAAACATCATAGATATCTTCAAATTTTCCAAATATATTTTAATTTAACATATCTACTATATATACTAAACCCGGGTGTTTCCAGGCGTATGTGTTACTCCACCATTGAGCCAAGTCACCAGAAATTCATACAAAATTTCCATTATACCTACTGCCTTCAACCCAAACACCTGACGTGCCCTTTGATCATCGACTACCACCGATGCATTACCACCAGATGACAACACAAATAGGGATTCTATGCATGCTTCGCCTCTGCATGCTCTGCCTCTACGTGCTCGACTCCTCGTCCTCCGCATTCGCGTTCTCCGTCTCTGCCTGCTCCAACTCTGCGTCCTCTGTCTCCTCCACATTTGCGTGCTCCACATCTCCGTGCTCTGACTCCACATCCTCCTCCTCCACATCCTCCGAAACTAGCGACTACACCTACGGTTCTTCTGATTATCTTCGATTTCTCCACCAATTACTGTAAATTTATGCCTGTAACATATTCTCTGTTCACCTCGCTACAAATTAGCTACCTGAAACCCTACATCCTATAATTCTGGAATCAGCTACTGGAAACCCTAAAAAACTCCAACATAAACCCATGATGGTCCTAATTTACATACACCGGAAAAATCATCCCATAATATTCCTCTGCGTTCCGGTAGAAATTGCTGCTGGAGATGCTTCCCATAGAGGTATCATCCTGATAACTTTCATCATTAGTTTTCAACAAACATTATGAAACTGTCTCTCTAGACTCCATATCCTAGGAACAGTTCAAGCAGTGACACTTCATCAGGGAGCACATTTTTCTCTATCATATACACTAATCTATGATTTCACACGCAGCTATTAATTCAAGTATACTTCAACAAAAATCAATTTCTACATTAAGGTAGTCTAATTTTAATTCACCTATTCCAAATATATCTTCAAAATAATGTTGTCTTAAACACTATCTACCTCATTTCAGATTCCACATATCTTCTAATATATTTGCAGTGTGTGGAGTTTTATAGCAGATTTTCACATCAATAGGACAATTCAACAAGTGGACTACTGCCAATAAATGGAATCACACATGAATACACACACATTCCATTAACACCAGTATTTATCAAAGGATAGTTCTATCTAATTTTGCTGTCTAAAGTTATATACTTCTAACTACATTATAAACTAACACAAATTAGTCATATCGAACATCTTCTATGTTGACAGTGCCTCCAGAATCAGCAGCCGATACAACAATCACTACAGGATTAAAAAATAAAAAGCCAAGACAACATGCCTATAGAGAATCTCCACTTCCATTATGTAAGTATGATATCAAGGTTATTCTAAATAACTTGTAGATTTTAGTTTAATTTTCCATTTATAAATAACTTGTAGATCTTAAGCTCATATTTGTGTTCTCATTTCCACTCTCAGATCGATTGCAGATTGAAATTGTTCTTAAATATTTTGTTTATGCATTTCATGTTTAAAATGTATGGGCAATTACGGATTCTAAATTCCAAGGATTCCTCAGTTTTAATGAGTTTGTTATAGCGATGCAAGTTGGACTTCATGGTTCCTTCAATGAATTTTTATTCTTTCATTTTATTTAATGGTTTAATCCATACCTAGGTTGTATCTTATTTGTTTCAACCAGCTGATTGCTTTGGAACAAGGAGGATATAAATTGATGCCAAATCTCCTCAGGTTTTTAGGCAATAAAATTATTTTTTCTCAAATTTTTTCTTCAATAAGAATTGTTGTCTTATCATCGATGAATTTTGGGTTATAATAATTTTCTATAAAAATTCAAGTTAAAAACTTAATGAATTTGATTAATTTTATATATCATTCAAGTCATTGCTTCACATTGCCTAAGAATCACATTCTCTTATTTAATAACCTAACCACATCATCAAATGAAGATTAAATGTTGATTTGAGAGATGATTTGTTCCCTTCCCATGTGATGTGGCATAGAGACTATGAAGCCTCCAATAATGGAAGGTGGTGATTCCCTCACCATGGTGAAGGTAAAAAATCTGATGATAAGTGATAAATCTCAACTCCATGGTCATTTTATCATCACTAAATAATTAATTGGTTACTATAGTTTGTTGACTGTAAAACAATTACTTTAAAGGGACTAAACAGTTGAAAAATTTACCTTCCAAAAAATGGTTTAATTCAAAATCTCCAAAGAGTTTAAGGCAGGAACTTGTAATTACAACTGGATGGAAAGGATTACAATTTCTTATTTTGAATGTTTTTTTGTAGATACTGTTAGATGCAGTTTAATCTATAATTGATGGGTTGAAAAGATTGTACATTGAAAAGTTTAATCCACTGGAAGTTGCCTATTATTTTAATGATTTTGGATCTCCCTTATTGGTAAGCAGATTGAACACATTATGAATATATTTTTCTCCCATTCTAAATTCAGTCTTTTTCACGTGGGCTACATTGTGCCATGATTTCAAATTAAATATTATTTCTATTTCTACTTATAGGAAAAGAGTTATTTCGATTCAAATCTTAAGGTTATGATTCTCAGTTAGTAATCAACTGAAAAAACTACCATTATAAAACACTTGCTTATGTGTGACTACCTGGGTAAGAAAACTCCTTTTCCACATTTTTTTTGGGTTTCTTAATTTTTAAAGAATGATTAATTATATTGGTAAAATTTTATGTTTCATTATTTCTTTTAATTGGAGCGCACATTGGACCGGAGCCTACCACCGATCAATTTGTTGTTATGGTGTCATGATCATTATTATGAATAATACTAATATTTATTTATTTATATAGATGCTTTTATTTTTCTTTTTTCTACTTACTGAATAAACTGAATTTTGGTTTGAAGGAACAACTCCTATCTTTTCCCATTCGGGGAAAGCATGCGGTTTTAATCACTCTGCAAAATAATTTTCTCTTTTAACCATAATCTAATGCAATGTACCTTATATTCCTTATTTCATACTGTGTGATTAATAGATCATTATGTTCTTTTACCCAGTCTGGACTCGATGAAAGGAGAATTCCTGGAAACACGATTGTTGTTCATGCAGACAAGTTGTTTACTAGCCTGACAACATTTGGGGGATCTATCTTATCCAAATTCGAGGGTTCTCAAATGCAAACTCCTATGAGCTACATAATAATAGGGGTTGCATCTATAAAAACCATTTAATATATTCCAAATATTGAATCCTTCATTATTATTTCAGATATTGGATTGCACCACATTTGTGGATACCCTCGGTGTTTTATTAGGAGAGAAGAAATGAACACAATGAAGCTATGATTTCACCGGCATAATTTCTTTGTTTGCAACGAAGTGAGATCTCTTTATTCTTTTATTCGATGCTCATAAACTTGACCTCAGTGCAAATTCAAATGAGTGATCACTTCTCTACATGGTCATGACGATAAAATATGTGTGGTTCTTAACAAAGCTGATCAGGTTGACACTCAACAGGTAAGTTTCATCGCAACCTATTCGATATTAATGAAACTTTTTGATTTCAGATTTTAGCTTATTAGAATTTGTATAGCATTCATGTGGTCTTTTGGAATCCATTTCAGTTGTCATGTTTGACAAATAAGTCATTCAATATATACATAAAACAACTTCAGAATGTATGTCACAATTTCATTACAATGCCATGTTTTAATGGTAACTGTCTATTATATTGGCCAATGATGAAATATGTCACAATTTTATGCAATTATATGTCTCGAATACTATACTCTACCAGAATTTTATCCTTTTTGTTGATAAAAAAATTTACAGTTTTCACATTCTAAGATTACTTTTTCATGAGGTATATTGAACTTCTCTAGGAGACTAATCTGTAGTCATTCTACATGCAAAACTATTGGATCATTACAGAAAATATGAAGGACACTTCTGTCATTCTATTGATAGCAGGTCACTTCTATTATTTTAACCTTTCTAGTCTTATATCAAAATTTTATAATTTATGCTCTTACAGTTTTCACCCATGTTTTTGAAAAAAAAATCCTTTTATGTGGACATGTTTTTATGTGTCATTACATTTAAAATTTCATGAAAACATTTATTTTATTTATAGAATCTATTATATTTATATTCATATCTATATTATTGTTACAAAAGTATAAAATTATTTCTAACTGTGCTTTAATTGCCTCTCTGGGCTTCAAAACACCCATGGTGTATCCCATGGTGAAGGTATTTATGTACTGCTGGAATGGTGAGTTTGGTTTTTTTATAGATTAAAAATTTTTTCCTATAGATTCTGTTATATTTAAATTAATATATATTTTATTGTTAAAAAAGTTTTAAGTATTTCTAACCATGATTCTATTGACTCTCTAGGCTTCAAAACACCCATGATGTATCCCATGCTGGAGGTGTCTCAGTGCTGCTAGAATATTGATTTTGGTTTTTTATATATTCAAATTTTTTATTTACAGCTCTTGTTATATTTATATTACGATCTATTTTATTTTTACTAAAGTTTGAAAGTATTTTTAACCATACTTCTGTTGTCTATCTCATCTTCAAAACACCTGTGGCATATCCCATGGTGGAGGTGTTTAGGTTCTGCTAGAATGGAGAGTTTGTTTTTTTACAGATTCAAATATTTTAGTATGTTGTTATTTTTTTCTCATTTTTTCATATATTTTTTCAATCAGGTCTATTTTTTTCGTACATGTTCATATTTTTTTGTACTTATATTTAACTGGTTTTAAATTTTTCAGAGTTCTTTTTTTAATATTGATTTCAATTTAATATAGGGGTTCATCTTTTTCCAATTTTTTCTTATTTTTTGTCCCCTTTACGTTTAAACAAACTAGATCACATAGTTTGATGTTTTCTTAAAATACTTGCAGATTTATTCATATTTTTTCACACCGCTTCATATTTAGTAACAAACTCAAAAATTACACTTAAATATCCCAAATTATATTTCTTATTTATTATATTGATTATGCCGTCATATATTTATTCATCCAATATTTTTTTGATAAATTAATGATGTGTGGACTGTCACCAAATGTTTACACCTACAACATTATGATGAACTTTTATTATAAGCCGCTTTTTGGGAAGTGTAAAATTCATCTTATCCAAGATTCTGATATTTTAAAATAATTGGAAATCAGTGGGATGAAACCTACTGTAGTAACATATAGTATATAAATCTATGGGATTTATAGTGTTTGACATACTGAGCTTGCTTTGGATATTATTAGGGATTTTAGGATTAGAGGGATTCATGTCAACTGTTATTGTTATAATTATATTATTTATGGACTGTGTCTAAGTGGTGAACTATCCGATGCTTTTGTTGTTTTCAAGGAAATGAAAAGTTGTGGAATACCCCTAGATGTTTATATTTAATCATTTTGATTGAATTCATTATCCAAACCAGTTATCTTGAGAAATGTATGTGCTCAATTTAATATTTCATGGTGGGTTCTGAGGTATTGGATTCTTCACTGGTCATGTATTGGGCAATTGGAATGAAGGTGAAGATGATGATGGAGAAGGGTGATTCATCGAGAATGACATGGTTTCAAGGCTCTACATCGTCTGTTAATTCCCCAAATGACGAGCCTTAGCAAGGCTTCCCATTGTGCATGCTACAGGTATAGTATGTTGTTATTTTTAAAATTCATATTGAATTGAATTGTGATCTGGATAGTTTCTTGAGATTATTTAATAATGGGAAGACCACTTCACCCAAGACAATAAGACAAGCATGGAGAGTCCATTAATGCAGATTGTAGTAGACATGGATTCCAAACCTATAACCTTATTGTATAATTTAAATATGTGGAGGCACATAAAGAAACCTCCTTTGTGTGGATGTTTTATATATGTGTACAAATGACATAATCCCCTCATCTTGTGGTGGAAAAAATTCAACGCTACACCCACATGAGGGTAATTTTTATTTCCCACATCCAAAAAAATATGAGCCGGGTTATTAAATTCTCATGGGACTTCCATTTCATCAATGATGATTCAGAAGCTATTTTTTATTGAGAATATAACCAATATAAGTGATTTTTTACCCCTTTTGTATTTTTTGTTTGGTAATGATAATCTATTGAAGCGAATAACAGTGTGGAAAAAAAGCACAACCCCAAAACTGATCCCACCTATTTCAATACACTCACAATACTGCAAAACTTCAAAATTGTCTCAGAAAATGTGGGTAACTATTTTGGAGAGTCAGATAGTGAGGTGCTATAGATTGGGTTCTGACATTTTTTACTCAAATTAATCATCTATCCAAAATGGCACAGAAACAGGACTTGTATGCATTTTGAAATTATTTGCAAACTTTCTCCAAAAACAGAAACTATTTTTTGTGTATTCGTTTCGTTTACATATTGTTTCATTTATTATTTTGTTTCATGTCATCAATAATTTTTTAATATATTATTCTTCTTAATATTCTATGAAATCATTGTTTTATGTATTTTTTGTTATGTATATTTGTTTTAGCTGTTGTCTATTATCAATATTTTTATTTCTAATAATGTTCTCTCACAATAGTAGGGTTTCTCATTCAAATATATATATCATCATTCACTTACTGAAATTAGAGAGGAAAACATTGTTTTTTATTATTCTATCTAGAAAGGTGAAACAACATCAATTTGGTTTCAGGTATGAACAACGATCTTCCCTTCAACATTTTAATTCTAATTTTCATTACTTTTATACACAATAAATCCATTACCTAAATTCATTTCCATTCCGTTTGTTAGTGTTTCAATGGAGAATGCTCGAAAGGGATGCATGACTGAAGTCATAGTTACACAAGTTGTGAATTAGTGCTCTCTTTAATAGACATTTTTGAGCCTATTCACATTAATATCTTGTCTTGATATGCTATTCTTCTGCATCTTCTATGCAATAATTATTTCACTGGGTTGAATAATTGGGTGTTTATGTTGCAGTTTGGTTTTTCCTATTAAAATGGAAGTCTAGAAATGTAATCCCACACCTACTTTGTGATGCATCATTAACTCATTTTGAGTTGAAATAAAAGTCTGTAGTACTGCTATACCAAAACAGAAAACTGTTGCATTATCAAAACCTGTTGTGCTGGTGAAGTCCATTTTAACTATTGGATCCTATCATTTTCTCATGTTGAACTGACCCATCCCTTACTCTCTCCATTTTCACCCAACATTCCTTTTAGGGATTGAATATTTAGAAATAAAAATTGTTGGTTCCATCATCCTGATTCTATTGCAGCCTTTAAAATTCTTAAAAAATACTATTATTTTTATGTTATATATTTTTTGAAGATAGTTTCAGTAGTAGTTATTTTTTTATTGCAGTTTCAAAATATTGGTTTACATAACACTAATCCATATGGTATATTTGTCACTAATTATGAGTTGAATTACTATCTTTTAAAAGTTGATGGTATATTAAATTTGATTAGTGGATATAATATCACCGTGCGAACGCACGGGCGAGTACTAGTTTTTTATAATCTAGAGATGCTTCCTCTTCTCCTCTTACTCCACAAAATTTTTTAATTCACTCAACTTTTAAATTGATATTTTATTAAAACAATCTATGTATTCATTATAAAACTTCTCATAATACTATATATGACCACCAAATCTTGTTTTTCTTCTTTCATGTACATGATGTTAGGAATTTTCAGATCAAGAAGCCTAATGTTTTAGATGTTTTTCATAATTGTGTGGGGTTATTTTGGGAAAGCATCACTTTTTAAACCTTCTTATATCCACCCTTGACATTTTGTTAATATTATCATCTGTTTTCATCACCCATTTTTATAAAACAAATTTAAATGTACACTATTTGAATATATTGTTTTATTATATTTATAATATTTAGAGATAGATTGTACCTTTCTCCACATTCTTGATCAGGGTTGATTAATAGATTCATTAAAGCTCTTATTTCCATTTAAATGAGTTATATTAGATTAATAAATGTTTCTAAAACCATACGTGGAAGCATATATACATTCTTATGTCTGAGAAGTTCCAACTTGGGTAGTTTCCATATTTCTCAATTTTTTCCCAAACTCAAGGAATTTAATCTTAAGGGAATATTTTTTATCCTCAAATTAACTCAATTTAACATCACATTCCTTATACAATGTCTGATTGTAATCTTTATTAATCTTTATTGATTCATTTATATATTTCTCAAGATAAATTATCTTCCTTTATTTAACCTCTAATTATGAATCCATGAAATTCATAATGGTTTTATACAGTTTTTTGATGCATGGATTACTACATTAAGAATCATCTTGTGTTCCTCATTCTCAAAAAATTCTACTAAACTCTTATGTTAATAAAGGAAATATTTTCATTCAAATGAGATACATATTATTCCTTGGATGCTTAATTATTTGTTAGAGTATTTCATTTTTGAATTTTCTACTTGGTAGATATTCCATTTATATAGTTTTTTCTTCTGACTGTGCATTTTCGTTAATAATTCCCAAGAAGAAACCAATTATATATATTAATACATGAATAAAAAGATTATCACAAACCCTTAAAATTAGGAGTATAAATATTTAATGTTTTGGATGGATTCATCCTCTCTATAATAATTAAAGTTTGAACATTATTCATTAAAAGGATCACTATCAACAAATTTAGGAGGTGATAAATTATTACCTTGATCATCTTAAAGTATTGATTGATACTTATTTTCTATCTTTAATATTTTTATCTATTTTTTTCCACTTTCTTATTATTGTTCTATAAGGTTTTGGCTAAAACCAGTCCATCACTTTTAAAAGGGATATAATTTGAATTCCCTATTCTAGGAACATCAAAATTTTCATAAAATATATAATTCATTATGATCCAATAAAAATAATTTGGAAAACAATATTTTATAAAATTAGGGGTAGTCCTATGATCTGAACCACTCATAGTGCCTCGTGGATCATGAAGGGACACTAAGAGAGGGGTTAAATTAATATACCCAACTTTTACTGAATTTTTACTTTCTTTTATTTTACCCCTCTTTTACTCAATGTTATTTCATGGTTAAGAAAAATGGATCTAATTATGCTCTCTCAACCCTAAACCTTGTATACAATAAAAATTAGTAAGAACAGTAAAACATAATGATTTATAAGGATTGGATTCAATGTGATAGCTTGAACCTTTCTAGGTATCGATCAAGTTCGAATACTAGAATTAATGAATAAAATATGGGAGATTTATTACAATTTAATGAGGACAATTTAAAACATATAATTATAAAATATTCCAACACTATATTACACAAGTGTGATGCAAGATAAGGTATGTGTTTTTCCATGAGTCCCAGAGTAGAAACTACATCGATGTAGTTCTTAATATTACTACTAGAAGATGGAATTATTTATAATGGTACCCCAAATTCATTAAAATAATTACATATATCTAGTCTAGTATGAAACAAATCATTCATTGAGCCAATGGATGTCTAAAAATCAATAATGTGATCTACTTTTGAAATACTTGGGCAACCTAGATATCTTTAAAAATATAGTATAAAAATTGATCACTCCAAAATATATTTTGAATGATTTATTAATCCATGATATCATGCTTCCAAAAATCATTATCTCCTTCCTCATTAATAAGGGTCTAAATGACAATATATTTAATATCAGCAGCGAAGGCAGTCCCATCTCATCTTCATCCTCTTATTTCTACCTTGTTCAATAGTTTTTTGACTTCAAAAGATACTATAGGTGGAACCCAATATGATACTTTTTTTATTTATCACATAATAACACCGCACTAGATTTATTTATCCTTCTTCTTCATCTCACATTAATGTTCATAGAATATGTAGTATCAAATATAGAACAAATAATCTCTCCATATCTCTCTTTCTATCATAGTTCGACTTACAAAATTTGTGGTTGAATAACATAGTCTAAAACGCATGACTTATATTGCTTATTTTTTATATATATATTCGTATTGATGCATTAATATATTTTATCACAATAATAAAACATAGAGTCTCAAATAAACCTCAACATTAAATTAATAGTAATCAAAATTGTTTTAAAAAATTGAGATATTTGATTCTTTTAAGTTACCATTATTTATTTATTTTTGAACATACTTTTAGACCCATTTCTTTATCATTTTCCCTACATTATATCCTCAATTAGATTTCAAATGTTTTTAGTGTCATTATATTTTTATCAATATGTGAATCCATTATTGCAGCTTTATCTTAAATAACTTATGATTAAAAGACTTATTATGAATGACATATAATTGAGGATCAAAGTATGGATCCTCCAGAGATTGTTCCCCCAAGGGAACAATGATTTACACCATGCATAGAAATTAGATACTTTGTGGACATCATTTCATGTATAATCCATTGGTTGTATGGTCATGGATATTCTACAAATTTTCCATCGACCCAAAGAAATATCTCCATAGAGTACATACAAAAATAACTTCTTCAAAAGAATAGGAATGATTTCTTTCCTCAGATCTCTTATATGTGACTGTTAGAAAGTTTATTAGCCATTGAACCCGACTATATTTTTTGAGAAAAATCATGGAATATATTAAATTTATGATTTTTCTTGTTGTTATATTGAACATTTGCATATGTATTTTCAATTCACATCTAAAAATGAATACTACCATCTTTTGATGAGAAGTTATTGGTCCTTAAGTGTATTTTTATAAGGGTATTGAAAATCTATCCTGATTTTTGCACTGAATTTTATCCTCCCAGTTCCCCTATCTGGTTAGGGTTTCCCAATCTACCATTTAATTTGTTCAAAAAAGAGACACTTTTCTCAATTTCTAGATTAATTGGGAAACCACTGAAATTAGAAACCACTACAGAACTCCTCTCTCGATCATCTATTTCTAGAGTATGTATTGAAAATAATTTCTATCAACCTCCAATAACACACATATGGATTAAATTTAGTGATACTAGATTTATTCAAGATGTTGTCTTCGAAAATCATCAAGCTTATTATAGTAATATATTTATATTTAGACATTACTTAAGGGAATTTATAAACACTCATAATTATGCACATCCCCTTACAAGACCTAACTCAATCAGGTTTGAAAATGTAGATAATAAATACATAGCCTATGCTTCCCCTAGATAGGAGAGGAACAGTCTTTAAAAGGAAGTTAATCAGATTTTGATAGATCCTTCTAAATATTATCCCTATCATGTTGATCCATATATACTTGGGGATGTTTTGTAATACTTATCCATTTAATGAAAATATTGATAATCTTAGAAACAAATATCCTATTTTTGAGTATTCAAGTTTTGTTCAAATTTTTCAAGAGGGATATTAGATTTTACGTTCTAAAGATATTGAATCTTAACATGATAATTATGAGAATGCTTGTTAGATAGTGGATGATTATTTGTAGAAGAGTTATAATTAAGATAAAACCCCCATTATTAATTTGGATGGATTCATCACCCTGAATGCTAGGAAAATTCATCAACATAAATATTATTTTAATATCCCATGAAAAATTGTCACAAGATCATTTGAGGATTCTAGAATAAAAAATGTAGATATACCCCTATATCCAAATAATGTTGAGACATCATTCCCAACATCTAGTGAAGATTCTTCAAATAGTGTCACTTTTGATTAATATGTTATCCCCTATTTGAAGGATTAATATTGGTTCAATGAGGACCTAGGGTAAGAAATGAAAACTTGTTTGGATGATCAAGATGAGTTTTTATTTTACAAAAATACAAAGATGGTAATATTTTTGTGGAAACCAACCTTTAAATAAAAAATATCATTATTACTAAAATGGGGGAATAATTAAAATAAAATCTTAACTTTAATTTAATGGTCATTCCATGGAAATGATTATTCCCTTTTTTATTTTGCTACTTTTAGGCCCCTCTTTTTATAAATTTCATTATTAAGATTTTTATGATGTGTCTAGACTATTTGGATTGGTGTTTTTTCATTTTAGTGTTGTTTGATATTTTGTCTCATTCTAACTACTAAGTTTAGAGGTCTATTTAATTCTGGTTGGATTTTCATAAAACTAATCCTACTAGATTATAGTTGATAGATATATCATTTTGGAAGGATGGATTATTTTGGGGGAATTTTACACCCACATTTTATTCATAGTGTATGTTTTTACACACTCTTTTTTTTTGAAATCTTGGATGTTGTGTGATGGTTCTATAAAAAGTCTAAAAATGAAAATAAAACTATTATTTTTAGTGTTATTTATTTTTTAATCATGATTCAATTATATTTTTTATTTGGAATTTTTTAGGAAGAATAGTGAATGGAATTTATAATGAGGAAAGATATATTGATTGAAGATTGTATATAAACATGAAAATGTTGGAATCCTGGATTTGTCTCATTATTATTATATATTCTGATTCTTCATGAGATGGGGTGTTCTGATTAAATAAGTTTTTTAAGATTTTTATTTGTGTTCCAGGGTTTCTGGTTTGATTTTTATAATCCTTATAAGTTGTTCATCAAAAAGAATTATAAAATATAGACAACCACATAGATCTTATTTTCCTACTTTTGTGATCTTTGAATCGAATGGAAGTTGTTTATTTGATGGTATAGTGACATTTGTACCCCTAGACATTGAGTTTCTATAATCATGTTTATTGTAACATGGAAATGAAAATCATGATGATCAAATTGAGAACTATTGAATTATTGATCTGGACTAAATTTGTTTTTGGAATTAAGATGGTCAATTAGTGCATGGTTCCTTATCTTATAAATGATAGTATTTTTTGAAGGTTCATTTCGATGGATTTTTGGAATCATGATGTGAACGTGTGATGAAATTTTTTTCTAAAAGAGAGGATGTGTTGCTTCATTGATGTTCTCTATATATAATGTGCTTTTTGAATTTCCTTGAACTAATGTTTCTCTTTTTAATCGTTCAGATAATAGATAGTTTCTTGTATAATGTTTTTTACACTACTATGTTTGTAATGGAGGCATGTGTTTTCTTTCGAAATGCTATGGAATAATGATAAAACCTCATCAATTTTTTTATATCATTGACTAATTTCATGCGAGGGAGAAGAATATTTAATTCAAATTTAATTAGATCCACTATAATATAGATCTCCTAATCTTGAAGGATGGATTTCTTATAGGACCACTAATAGTTTTTGTGCTCATTATTTTGTTCTTTCTAGTAAATAGTTTAACTTCCACATTCAATTTCATGATGGTGTATACTCATTACACATCATGTATCCTTTATAACTCTTTCACTCTTTGATAAATTTTTCATAGGTATGGGTTGGGTTAGAAACACATGTCTCAATTTATTCTAAAAATATATAATAAAAATCATATGCTATATCCAAAAAGACATAGCATGAAAAATATTATGATGCAAGACATATGATCCAAGTCCTATGATCAAATACAAATGATGAAAGACTTATGACCCAAGTTATATGATCAAAGACATATAGAGAACCTTCAAGTATCCTCTTCCAATATGATAAACTAATTTTTAAATATCTATAAAAACATGATAATAAGTATCATGATATTAATATGGAATTAAATAATACTTCACCAAACTTAGTAGATTCATCATTGTTCTTCTCTTCATGAATTTTTTCTACTTGTGTTGCAGCTTTCAGATGTATGATGATATTGATGTGATCTCTCACTTATTCATATAAATGGGTTATTCTTCATCAATTGATCTATATTCCATATATATATTTCTTCTATCATTCTATACATATTGAATATATGTTCTTTGAATAATATTTTGGTATTATAGAAAACGCGATCATGGTATTAGATTCTTCATCATGTTAATTTTGTGGGATAATAACAATGGTCATGTGATTTTATCTCTGAAATTATTATGCTATGAATTTAAAAACATGAGGTTAAAGATAATGAAAATACATGTAATTGTTCCATTTGGGTGTGGTTTTATCAAAATCTTTTCTGACCACGTATTAAAAATATACATTTCCACTATAGACCAAAATTCAGCTTCAGAACATCACTTGGAGTGGCACTCCACTAATATTTTTCACACTTTTTATGATGATATTAAAGTATGAGGGGTCATAATGTTCCCCCTAGGACTCCCATGTATCCCCATATATGGGAGGCAAAATATCACTACCCTCTTGGGTACCATCCCATGTGAAATATTTTTATTCTTTTCAACGTAAAATTAGTGTGATGTCCCGTGCCTAATTCACTCAAAAGTAACTAAACCTGAGGGTCACATGGCCTCATGTGTGTTGATTCAATATGTTTCCTTATGAATTTTCCACTCTACTATGTTTTGAAAGTCATAAACACTATATCTCAAGGAATTGTTTCCCTAAGGATTATTTTCCTGTGAAAAATTTATCTTCTATAAGGAAATTTTATTCCTTATATCTATTTTCATTGTTTCATTTTATAATATCTCTAAATAAAAATCATTTTATTAATGTCCAAAATTCAAATTATTATGTAAAACCTCATAATATTATAATTCCTTGGATACAGAGTGTTCTGTTTTCAGATTCTGAATTCTCTAAAATTCAGATTTTGAATTCTTAGAATATCAAAATTCAAAATTTTTGAAATTCAGACTCTGAATCCTCTAAAATTCAGACTCTGAATTCTCTAAAATTCATACTCTGAATTCTCTGAAATTCAGACTCTGAATTCTTTGAAATTTAGACAATGAATTCTATGAAATTCATATTCTGAATTCATGATAATTAAACTCTAAATTCATCATAATTCAGACTATAAATTTTTTAGAATATAGACATTAAATTCCATAAAATTCAGACCTTGAATTCCTCAGAATTCTAATTCCAAATTTACTTGAATTTTCACTCTAGAATCTATATAATTCATATTATGAACTCTCTAAAAAATAGAATATAAATATCCATGACTTATTGATTCTGAATGTTTCTTTATTTATACTGCAAACATTCTTTTTCCTTAGAATCCCAAAAATTGATTTGGTTAAGCAACATGTTTTTCCTAACACAATTTATTGTTATGAAATGATGTTGTGTAATCTATTCTAACTAACCTTTGGTTGAGTGAAACATGTATAGTTCCCTATGAGATTCAATGAAAATTATGACTGTAGAAGGAGGGAGTTGACCATTGGATATGTGCTTATAAATATGATCTCATTTGAACGAGTTCATTATCTGTTGATCAACCTAGAGATTACTTGATGTGAAGTGATTTATAGAGATATAAAGACTCTTAGGATTTGTGAAGATCTTAACATATTGTTTAGTTTCCTTTGTGTGACTCTGATTGTTTCTAATTATAATCGAGGGCTTTCGGGGATAGGAAGCCAAAGGTTCAAACTACCTTAAAGTTTGAGGGCTTGCAGGGATATCAGGATATATTCTGGCATTCATATCGAAGTCTTACCCTTGTTTAGGTAAGGCAGAATTTCTTGAATATAAAAGTCCAGAGACAATTATCCATGGTTGTTGGATACCCTTATATTTATGTTAAAATATTTTCTACTTGATATCTTTTTTTCATGTTTTAATTCTATTGAATTTTTATAAAGGAATAAAGTATAACTATCTTATACTTTATTATACCTTTTCAAACTCTCATAAGTAATATTCAATACGCTTTAAGGTAAAATCTTTTCCTTGTAAACATTTCTTATGTTTCATTTCCAGAACCATATTTCTGGAACCTAAGAAAGTTTGTTTCATAGAACTGTTATTAGGGTTTGTGCATTCACCTTGATTAACTTTGTTAAACATAGTTTTCCATAAGGTTAAAAATCAATGTTTTTAAACTTACAATTCACCCCTCTTATAATTTAGCATCTACATTCATATTTTGATCCAACAATTGGTATCAGAGTAGATATATGAAATACTTATACTCACATATATGTTTTTCTTGCCCAAATTTTCCTTGTTCTAAATTTTCTTGCTGAAATTTTCTTGCTTATGTTTTTCTTATAAAATTTTATCTCTATTTACAAACCTTTATCTTTTAACATGTTTTGGGGGAAAAATTTTCATATAGAATAGAAGGAATGAATATTGTTACCATTGAAAATCTAAATCCTACCAGACCACCTATTTTTTGGAAATGATTATGAGTACTGGAGAGATAGAATGAAGACCATTGTTCTTAATACTATATTAGACAATTTTGTAATGCTCACTGGAGATTACAAAATCCCAGACAAGGAATTCAAAACCTTCACCAACCAAGAAAAATCAAAATCTTAACTAAATTACATGGTATGCAATACATTGTTGTGTTCCATGACCAGGAAGATATATAATCAAATTTCTTCTTGTGAAGCTGGCAACTGTACTTACAAGAAACATGAAGTTACACATTTTGGTACTTGTAAAGTGATAGAGACTTGAAATGCTATGTTGATAACTATATATCATGGATTTATATTTTCTTTTGTAGAACAGGTTTGCAAATTATAACAAATATTTATTACTATCATCAATAGTCTTCTATATATGGGATAAAAGGGTCTTTTGGGTCATGTTATTGTGGAAAGGATAATTTATTTCATTTAAAATGAGTGGGAATAAGAAACAACATCTAATGATGAGAATAAGAATTTATCTCAAATTAATATTGATGAACTATTTGGAACAATTCTTCAACATGAGACAAAAATGAAAAGAGATACTGATATTAATAAGAATAAGAGTGGAAATGGAAGTGTATCATTTACTACTACTAAAGTTTAGACTCCGGAAAGGGTAACAATACCTAAGACTAAGAAAGTCATTGTTCTATCTAAAACTAGTGAAAGTGAAAATTCCTAAATTGAGTTGGCTAATCTTGTACAAAGGATGAACAAGATATATAGTGGGAAAGAACGACTTTAATTATATATATATGAATAAATAAAGGACAAGAAAGAATAATAAGTCACTATATTTGAATGAAAAAGAGATAGAAATATCAGTCCAGATTGTCCCATGATTAAAAGAAAATATAGAAAGGAAATTTATTCTGAGATTAATAGAAAGAATTATTACAAGACTAAGTCTAAAGACGTCTTGAAATATAATTACACATGATGTTCCAATGGTGGTGACTAATCAGATTAGTCTCTATATTTTGAATCTTCTGGATCAAAGAATCTTGGTCTACTAGCCAAAATACCCATTGAAAATCATTATCTAATGTCTAAGGTACACAATGCTGAATATATTACTAGTGTATCATTGAATGAAAATTATTCTATTGATAAATATTATGAATCTTCGATGATGAATATTCCTTATCAGAAGATAATACATTACCTTCTTATAAGTAAGTGTCTAGGTTTTCTAAATTTTTTGAAAATAAAAATTGTAAAATAAAAAATAAGTTAGAGAAAGAAAATTATAGAATATATATATTTTAAATAAAGAATTATCATATCATTCCAAATATCTTGATATAGAAAATTTGTATTTCTTAAGTGTTTCAAAAACCCATGTGGAAGTTAATTCTAAGAAGGATTAACATTCTAAGGATCTTGATATGTTATTTATAAGAAAAATATTTTTGAGGATAACTCAAGTTCGGAAACTAATAACATTGAAGATAAGAACATGGTTATTAAACTAAAGTCAAAAATATTTTCCTTAAAGAAATTTCTGTCAAATTTTACCTCAGGTAAGAAAAAATTTGACAAGATGTATTCCCAAATTTTCCTTTTAAAATCCCATTATGGATTTGGTTATACCTACTCAAAACCAGTTTTTAGTAATAAATATTTTGATCCTCAAAGTGATCCATTTTGTACTAAATGTCAATGTGGTGGACATTGGGAGAAATATTGTTCTTTAAACAAAACTTAATCATTAGGTTTTCGTAAAGTTTATTTTTCTAAGAAAATGTGGATTCCAAAAATCATACTTTCTGAAATTTATAGATTTAGGAATGTTTGGAATTCAAAATTTTAACTCTGCTATTTTTAGGAAAATAATGAAAGTAACAACAATAGTACATGGTGCATGGATATTGTATATTCCTAGAATATGACTGTTAACAACAATTTTATTAAAAATATTATCAAGAAGAAAGGAGGAAAAGTAACTTTCAAAGATAATGATTAGGTAGAAATTGTTGGTATAGGTAACATTGTTATGCTTGTAAAAACTTTTATTTAAAATAATTTACTTGTTAAGGGCCTTATGCACAACTTTATTAACATAATTCAATTATGTGATGAAGATTACCTTTTGAATTTTAGGAATGATAAATTCCTAGTACACAATTCCAAGGAATAATATAATCTTTCTGCCCATAGGTAAGAGAATATATACAAACTAAACTTAGAAGTCCTTAGAAGCCATGATCTAACTTGAATATGTGAAATGAAATATCAATTTTTGTTATGGAATAGAATTTTAAGACACTATAACCTTAAGAACATATTCAAACTCTCAATGAAAATATATTTAATTATCTACCTGAGCTTAGATTTGATTCTTCAATAGTTTGTAATCCTTTTTAATTTGTAAAGCAACATAAATCAATTTTTAAATCAATCAGTGAAGTATCGACTTCTAATGCATTATAGTTAGTGAATATAGACCTTTTTGGACCAATATAAACTGGATGTATTGGATGAAAGTTTTAGGTATTTGTCTTAGTTGAAGATTACAATAGATTTACGTGTGATTATTTTCTATCAAAGAAATTAGATGCTTTATCTAATTTCAATATTTTTAGATCCTAAGTTAAAAATCAGAAAAACCTTCCTTTAATAACAATTCATAGTTATTAGGGAGAAGTGTTTTAAAATTCATATTTAGAAACTTTTTTTAGTAAGAAATGAATTAATCATAACTTCTCATCACCAAGAACTCCTCAACAAAATGGTGTTCTTGATAGAAGAAATTGAATTCTTCAAGAGATAGCTAGAACCATTTAGAGTGAATATTAAATTGATAAGAACTTTTGGGATGAAGCTATTAATACTTCTTGTTATACTATAAATCGGGTTTTAATCAAAAAAGTTCTTAACAAAACACTTTATGAATTTTGGAATGGTATAAAACCTAAACATTCTTACATAAAAGTATTTGGTCGTAAATTATTCATCTTGAATACTAAAGATAACTTAAAAAAGTTTGCACTGAATCTGATGAAGTAATTTTTCTATGCTACTCCACAACTTCTAAGGCTTGTAGATTTTTTAATAAAAACAATTGTACTGTTGAAGAAATAGTGCAAGTTAAATTTGATGAAACTGGTCATTTTATTTTGAAACAACCCCAACATGCATCTTCATATGTGTTTTAAAAATTTAATTTTCAAAACCTAATAGAAGATCATTCTGATAAGGGAAACATTCAAGA
This sequence comes from Viscum album, assembly GCA_963277665.1. Classification (NCBI taxonomy): domain Eukaryota; kingdom Viridiplantae; phylum Streptophyta; class Magnoliopsida; order Santalales; family Viscaceae; genus Viscum; species Viscum album. Next base: position 32,979,521 of record OY728157.1, on the reverse strand, counting down.
AAATATTTCTGAAGCATTTACCCCAAAATATTTCCTACCATATGTTGATGAACAGGTTTTACGAAACCCAAATCAGTTGTTTCTTAAGAATTTTCCTAGTGATTGTATCATTGGTGATGTAAATAAACCTGTAAGGACTAGAGTTTCCCTAAAAATTAAGTTGAACATATAGCATTCCATTCCCAATTAGAACCAAAAAGAACTGATGAAGCTTTAGGTGATGATGATTAAATTAAATCTATGCAATGTGAGCTAAATGAATTTGAAAGAATATAATATCCAGACATTAGTTGAAAGACCTAAGGAAACTTTTTTAATTAGAGTAAAATTGGTCTTCATAAATCAATTTGATGAAAATGGAATCATATTATGAAATAAATCAATATTATTTTCTAAAGTATATAATCAATAAGAATGAATAGACTGTGAATAAACCTTTTCTCCAGTAGCAATACTTCAATCTATTCACATTCAACTTGATGTTGTATCCTTATTTGACTTAATAAAATTTCAAATGGATGTAAAATTTGATTTCCATAATGGATATATTCAAGAGGAATTTTATGTTGAACAACCTATTGGTTTTGAAGACACAATACATCTAGAACTTGTTTTCAAACATTCCAATTTTTATATGGAATTAAAAAATCCCCTAGAGCATGGTATGATAGACTTACAGGATTTTTGTTGCAAAACAATTATGTTAGGGGAACATTGGATCAAACACCTTTTATAAAGAATGATAAGAAAAATGATTTGATTTTCTAAATTTATATTTAGGACATTATATTTTGCTCAACACATCAAATTTTAATAGATTCGTTAGTGAATTTAATGATATCTGAGTTTGAAATTAGTATAATGGGTGAGTTTTCAACTTTTATAGGTTTTAAAATTTCTCAAAAACCAGAAAGAACATATATATATCAACATAATTATATTAAATATCTTCTAAAAATTTCTGGATTAGACAACACTAAAAGTATAATCACTCAAATCGGTACCTCAAATTCTCTTGATCTTGATGATGTTGGGAAACCAATAGACCAAAAATAATTTAGAGGTATGATAGGAAGTATACTATAATTGATAGCTACTCATCTAGACTTAACGTTTTCAGTATACATACGTGCAAGATATAAATATAATATAAAGGAGTCTCATTTAAAAACATTGAAAATAATTTATCTCTATTTTATGGGAACCACGGATTTAGGACTTTTAAATATGTATAGAAATGATTTTGTTTTAAAAAGTTTTTTGATGATGATTTTGGTGGATGTAGAATTTATAAAAAAATTATATATTAAAAATGTTATTTCCTAGGAATTTCATTAGTTTCATGGTCATGAAAGAAGCAACACTCGGTAACACTCTCCATTGCTAAAGCTGAATATAGAGCAACTGGAAGTTGTTGTGCTCATGTTTTATGGATGCAACACACACTCACAGACTATGGTATGAGTTTTACAAAAACACAGATATTGTGTTATAATACTAGTTCCATTTCCCTAAGAAAAACTTTGCAAATGACTCCCATTAAAAACACATAGATATTAGGCATCACTTTCCTAGGGATCAGACACATAAAGGATAAATCATTCTTTACATTATCAGAATACAAGATCAACATGCTTATATTTTTAAAAAATCATTATCTGAAAATAGATTGGAATACATTAAAAAAGTTGTTAATGATCACCATAATGTAATATTCCACATTATCTTTTTTTTAAACCTATCTCCATACATTGATAAACATTTTTCTCTAGCAGGGGTTCATTTTCTTGATAATCAAAATTTTACATAATCAAAATTGTTCATAATCAAAAAATTTCATAATCAATTTGTCCTTTACCTAAAAAATTTGCAATTTAAATTATTTTTATTAAGAATTTTTTTCAGAATAAAAAGTTCTTCAAGATGAATTTTCATCATTGCTGACAATTTTCCTAGATATCCAGAAGGTATGTTTCTTTACATAAACTTCTCTAATGTAAATTTTTGTTATCGAAATTTTTAATTGTTGGTATTTTCATCTTGTTTTAGGAAAATTATTCGGATTCACTTTTCTTAAATATGATTTTTAATCATAAACACATCAAAAGATTAGAACCTACTAAAATCCTTCTTCGGATTGCATTTCAACCGTCAGACCATATCGAGATTCGTTCAACCGTCCGATTAATCTGAGAATTTGAAAAATCACTTCAACATCGATATAAATCCCTCCTATTATTTTTCCTATATTGACTTTTAATCTTTTTCAGGTTGAAGATATACCTCTCTACTTACGGGTCATTCCATATTTCTAGTTTTCTTAACTCCGAATGTCTTTGAAAGTTTCTCCTCATAAGCAATGGTTGTTAGTTAAATAAATTTCCAAATGTAAAATCTATAGAGAAAGGTTAGTGGATCAAAATATCTTTTCCAAGTATGATTCTATCATTATGGAAAAATATCAAGTTGTATTGTTGGGAGAGTGTTTGCATAGCCAAACCAAAAGGACGTGATCTGGTTTATCCATATTTTCTTTTAGATTTTTATGAGACTGTAACTTTTTTCATTTAATATGGGAGAGAGAAGTTTTATTTCACGTTTTATGGGAAAACAAACACCCTTTACTTTAGTATGACTGCAAACATCATTGTAATTTTGTATTAGGGTGAAGCTATTTTCATTACTCAAAAATTACAAGATGAGACAAGTATTTTTGACAAAGAGAAGGCAAAAGAGTGTCTTGGTTTATCAAGAGTGAAGACACCAAAAATAAATTATCTTTCTAAAAATTTCAGGATATTATCATTATGGGTTTAGCGATTTCTCATTCCGAGAATAGGTAATAAGGACACATTGATGAAAAGTGATATCAAAGTTATGGATTTTCTGATAAACGTGAGGAAGATAAATTTAGTGCAGTATATCCTGCTCATTATTACCAATATCAAGAATGTGAACCTTAAATCTCAAATTATCATATATCTGGCTATTCTTTCCAAAATTATTTTCCTTTCCCAAGATTCCTTCAAAATCCCATGCAGTTCTAAGATAAGATATTCCATGTTTATGTTGTTGAGTGATGATACTCTGATGATGATGAAGGTTGTCTTTAATATAAAATCTGCATAATTATATGACTTATCAGAAAGTGAAATAAAATCCTTATCTAAGAAATTGGAAGTAGATGAGACATCTATGAAAGGTTGGAAGAAGAGAAATTATAACAAACTAGAAGTCAAAGGATGAACTCCTACAGTTCAAGAAAGTCAATCTTCACCCTCATAGTCTAAGAAGAAAAAAATACCTTGATGAAGTGGATTCTATGTGTAGGAAAATGAAGAATAATAGGAAGGAAGGTGATACTATATTTTTATTGTATCCTGCTAAAGAAAAAGATTTGAAGATTAAGGATGTTAAGGAATATGACAATGAAGAAAATAAAAAGAAACTAAAGATGATGATATCTAAGGCTAAAAAGTTCAAGCTCTTCTCAAAGATACTGAGAAAGCTTGTGAACAAATCTAGGTACTGAAATCATTTCTACAAGAATCTGTACCTATAAATATGGTAAATAACATGGTAATTCTGAATCTACAAGAAGAGAAATATATGTTTTATGATGAGGAAGAAGAAGATGAAGAAGAAGAAGAGGAAGGAAGTTATAACACTGATGATATGATAAGTCAATATAAGGATTATCCTGAGAAGGAAAGCCCTTCTGAAAAGTTGTCGACCCAGACTTCTTAGGATAAATCAACAAAACATGCTTCCCCAAGAAAAGATGATGACAGTTAGGAAGAATTAAATAATCCATCTTATTATGAAAGCAATAATCATATTCTTTTTCAACTAGATGATCTTGTGGTAGATGATGAGAATGAAATGGCTGTTGAAGATAGAATAGTTCTTGTATTATATTGTGAGCATGAATCCCCAAAATATGTAGAGACCATTTATAAAGCTGATAATGAAAAATAGGTGGTAGTTTATATCCCTATGAATGTCCTGGTTTTTAAAAAATATGTTAGTGGTTCATTAAAATGAAAGTCTGTTGAGATAGAGAATAAATCCTCACCAATAAGGGAATCTGATTCAGAATCATCCCACTTGTGTCAGGACTTTTTTTTATAATCATTGAAGAAATTAGTTGACACCATTCACTTGATTCTATGTATTTACTCGAGGTGTCATATGATTTAACATTAATTTGATCAGAAATCAGATTCTATTAGCATTATTATAGAAAAAATCATTAAGCTTGGGGCTGATTTCAAAAAACTTTATATCGAGTATGATGCTCACAGAATATCTTGTAATGAAATCACTAAGTGGTCCAAGTAGATGACTGAAGATCTGAGAATTAATGATTAATTTAAAGACTCTATGAAAGAATCCTTTGATAGATAATATATGAGGATAAAGGAGCATATGAAAAGTTTTTAGAAAAGATAAATCTAGATCAAGAAACTTATAAGCAAGAAGCAAAATCCTTGAATGGGAAGCTGAATTCAGTTGCTATGAATTTAAAGAAGGAAATAGATCTCAGAATTGAGTTTGAATAGAAGTATAGTAAGCAAGAAGTTCCTTTGATGTCTCCGGAAGAGATCCAAAAGTCTCTTGATGAAAATATCAAAGCTCTGGAGAAGAAAAATGAGGATCGGGAATAGTTTCTCAAGTGATTTAAAGAATATCATAAAGAGCTTAAGAAGCTGAAGACCATTGTAATGAAGTTCATACCGAAGTTAAAATAAGGATGAATATTTTTTCTATTCAAAATAGATATTTTTTGTACCTTACACATAGAAATATTTCCAATCATAATGAAAAATTCTTTTTGTGTATAATTTTGTTTATTGTATGTAGTTCTGTTATTTAAGTTACCATATTTTTTTTTTTCATTCTATTTATTTATTTTTGAAAATCACAAATGGGGGTAAAGGAATGATAAAAATGAATACTAAGTAAAGAAGATAGTGCTCTAAGTAAGGGGGAGTCTATCTAAGGGGGGATCTACTCAAAGAATATTTCCATAGGCAAGAAAAAAAATATTTTTAAGGAAGTCAATAATACGATCCTTATGGATTTGAAAACCTAAGGGGGGGGGGGTAGTAGTATTCACTATGATTAATAAGAAAGGGAGATAAGTTTTTGTTTTAAGATCATAAATCAAAATTCATAGTCTATATTTTTTTTTCATAAGGATGTTTGTGATTTCCAAAAACAGGGATATTTTTGTGTCAACAAGGTTTCGTTATGAATTTTCTATTCCTCTATGTTTTGAAAATCACAAACACTATCCCTTAAGGAAAATTGTTTTTCCCTAAGGATTATTTTCATATGAATATTTCTCTTATCTATGGAAATTTTTATCCTTATCTCTATTTTTATTATTTCATTTTATAATCTCCCTAAATAAAACTATTTTTATTAATAAGTCTAAAATTTAGATTCTTATGTAAAACCTCAGAATATTATAATTACATGGATATAGAGTGTTCTATTCTCAGATTCCTAATTCTCTGAAATTCGGATTCTAAATTCTCAAAAATTCATATTCTGAATTCTTTGGAATTCAAACTTGGAATTTTCTGAAATTCAAATTCCCAATTACATGAAATTTAGACTCCTAATTCTATAAAATTCAGATACCTAATTCTCTAAAATTCAGATCTTGAATTCTTTAGAATTCAGACTCTGAATTTTATCATAATTCAGACTCCCAATTCTTCAAAATTCAGACTCCCAATTCCTCCGAATTCAGACTCAAGATTCCATAGAATTCAGACTCTGGAATCTATAGAATTCAGATTGCAAACTCTGAAAAATAGAATCCAAATATCCATGTCTTATTGAAACTAAATGTATATTTGGTTATAGGCCAAACATTGTTTTTCCTTAGTCTCCTAAAAATAAATTTTGTTAAGAAAAGTATTTTTCCTAACACATGTTATTATTATGAAATGATGTCATGTAATCTGTTTCTAACTAACTGTTGGTTGAGTGACACATATATAGGTGCCTTAGAGATTCAAGGAAAAATATGACTGTTGGAGGAGGGATCCAACAATTGGAGATGTGCCTATAAAAAGGATATCATTTGACCAAGCTTGTTATCTGTTGATCGACCTAGAGATTACATTCTGTGAAGTGATTTCTAGAGATATGAAAAGTCTCATGCTTTGTGCAGATTAGAACATCTTGTTTAGTTTCCTTCACATGACTCCAGCTATTGCTGAGAAAAATCGAGGGCTTCTGGGGAAATGAAGACAGAGGGGCTGACTACCTTAATGTTTTAGGGATCGCAGGGATAGAAATTATGATTTTGAGATTCATTTCATGGGATTAACCTATTATGGGTAAGAAAGACTTTCTTAAAACTATATATCAAGGGACCTTTATCCAAGGATGTTTGATACCCAACTCTTTGGGATAAAAGTTTTCATATTTTTTACTTTTTTTAAGTTTTAATTTCGCTGTATTTTGATAAAGAAAGAAAGTATAACTTTCTTATACTTTCTTATACATTTTTATACTCCGATAAGTAAGATTCTATATGCTTTAAGGTAGAATATTTTCATTGTAAATGTTCTTTATGTTTCATTTTTTGAACCATATTTCTAGAACCTAAGAAAATTTCTTTCATAGAAAAATTTTTAGGTTTTGAAAATTCACCTTGTTTAACTTTGTTAAAAATAGTTTTCCTTAAGGTTAACAACAAATGTTTAAAACTTACAATCCCCCCTCTTTTAGTTGATCATATACATTCATATTTCGATCCTACAACGTTTTCCACCGATTATTCCAAAGGATTATAACTAGTATTTCGGTTCTATGGCTGTATAGTGGGGAGATTATACCCTCTTTAACAAAGTGAAACAAATTACTGCTAATAATGAATAAAACATTGGAAACCATATAATGAAACAACTGAATAATAAAAGTCAGTGTAAATAAAAATTAACAAATAAATAAATAGTCCAAATACAAAGGCATTATAATATATGAATGATTTCATTTCTATACAAAGTGAACATGCATACATGGCAGCAATCATACATACAATACATTTATAAAAAAGGAGAAAAGAGATCAAAACCTTCTCCATGAGTATTATAAGAATTATCCAAGTCATCTTCTACCAATCTCTGATCCTAATGAAAAATCAAGTGTCCATGATTGGGCACTTTCTTTATCCCTAATTGCATCCAAGAAATCCACCCGATTACCAAACGGTGACCCAGAAAGGGTGTGAATAAAACACAGTAGTCCCCCACCAGTGGTGTCTAATATAAATACAACCCATGATAATAAAATGAAACAATCTGCAGATATAATATAAAAGAAGTGAATATATAGTAACTGAGTCGATCTTAGGGTCTATGTGGGCCTCCATACATATCATACCTGATTTAGGCTAAGTCAGATGTCTCATAGAATGAAACTATTTCAGTTTGGACTGGGAACAAATATACATAGTTAATAAGTACATATAATATAATTATTTAGGATCCAAGAATAAACCAAGGAATCATTGGCCTTAGGATATCTATCCAACTCATAGTAACAAAACATGCAACATTGTTGTAGGGGTATGAGTGTAATCTAATGGATAGACACTTGAAATTCAACCATGAATTTTTATAATTAAATCTATGAAACAAATCCAAGGTAATCATGAGACATACTTGATTTGGAGCCCATGGAGATAATCAAGGGCATTGTGTGTTTGAGGACATCAAGCGAAATATAAGGATATAATCCAAGAATTATATTTTTCAATAGAAGAAGGTGGATCGTTGGTGATACATCAAGGAATTCAGTAATATAAGACATTGGCTGAACCCTAGTGCGGTATCTCACTTATACATCACATCAATGAATCCTCTAGAATTCTATAAGTTCACCCAAGGTATTCCAAGTTGGGAATTCATGTTTTAATCAAGACATGATATTATTTTGAAGGAATTCATGAACATAATAATAATAAATTAATAATTTTAATAATTTTAAAATATTTAAGTGTAAAATCATCTTATTTTTCAATTTCAATTGACCATTTCGTTGAAATTATCATTCATTATTGAAAATGTTACAAGGTATGTTTTCATAAAATTTAAAAAAAATTTAATCTCATCAGTCATTCTACTAACATATAACAAGATTTCCAATTGTTATTTCTTTTCCATTCGATAATTACTTTTATTAATTTATGGTCTCTACAAAAAAGTGGTATACTAAAAACACCAAAGAGGTGGTTTTCCCATAAGGAATTAGTGGTAGTAAATAATATTTAATCAAATCCTACCGATGGGGTGGTTCATGTTGAGTTAATTAACCTCCAACCATGTCATAAGGGATATGTAACATAAATTTTATGGTCTAAAAATTGAATTAGAGGTGTTATTAATTTATAAATAAATGAATAGAAAGTGTGGGGTGTGGCACAATAAAGAAAAATTATAAACAAATATATTTTTATCCTGAAGTAGAAAACCACATACCTCAGTATGGTAGTATACTTCTTGTCTAGTATCAGCATCTAATTTTGGCTGGAATGGGATAAAATGGAAAAACTTAAAAAACACCTATAATATAGGGTTAATTAGGTCATATGGAAATAGAATCCAATATGGATAATTTAACTAATAAAAGAATAAATTTGAGTAATATAATAACTGAGGGGGATCCAATGTGACCATGTAGTTTGAATAAAAGCTCACCAGAGGTGATCTCTCAAAGTCTAGGGGGTATGGAATGATCTCCCACAAGTGTAATGTTGTTCATTTGATGGAGTAGGGAAGAATAAAGGATAAATTATGGAGGGTAAAATGATAATTTCTCAATTTTTAAAGGGGTGGATAGTTTGGTTTCTTGTTTTTATATATCATACACCAACAGTGCATTTGACAATATCCCAATTCACACACCCCACATAGTATATGCATATAATGATACACCTTTTGTGAAAACAATGCATGGTGATCCTACACTTTATTATAGGTATTTCATGAGTTTGTAGAACATTTTGAAATTTTTTTAACCATTATCCTCTCTTATAGGGATTCATGGTTGAGGTTCACAGTTAGCATTAACTGTGCATTAACCATGCACCTTCTTCTTTCTTTTTAAAACAGATAACTCGGGGCCCGAACCAAGAATAAACACACCCAACACATTTATGGAAACATTAAAAACATCCAATAGGTTAAAATAAAAGTATGATACTGAAAACTAAAGGATCCATAAAACTATGAAAAACCATGATCTTAAAACCTCCCTTCCTTAAAACAACTCATCCCCAAGATTCCCTTACAATGGTTTTTGAGTTATATCTAGGAATAACTACATCAACTAATAATTTACATCAACCTCTCACTCTCAAGTCTCATCATGTACACTTTAATGTATCCATAACACCTGTACTAAAGGAAATATCCTACCTCGGAGAGCCTTTATGCTGCAATCAATAATACAAACTGCATACTTTTCAAAAGAGGAATCTGCCTCCAACTCAACATTGTTAAGATCAAAAGCAAGAGATAGGTTGGAGTGGTAATGGAAAAGACGAGAAATATTAAATATATTAGGGATAAATTTGTATAATTTAAGAATATATATCTTATATAATTCCATAAGAACTATGGATTTTCATACGTAAATATCACATCTTTTTAGATGAATATTAAGTATATTTAATAAACACATGCCTGCGGACTGTAATATTTTAGTGTCTTTAGAGACTAGAAACACATAATTATTATTTAATGAAATATCTCCAATATATCCCAAATATATCTTCTCACATTGTACTCCTCTTAGGAATACTATACGAAATACTTTCTTCATAACCATTGGAATGAAACAAAAGAAAGGGAGAGCTCAAATGCTCATTAAGGGTAAACAAAAGAAAAATCAATTTATGATCATGTAAGGAATAAGATAATAATAAAGTTTTTTGATCATGGAAATAACTTATTAAATTCATATCAAACCTATCATATATCATAAACATTATTCTTGGTATAAAAAATTATCATTTCTGAAAATATGAACCATAAACTTGAGAAATCATCATTAATAAATAATGAACTATAATATCAAGTCATAAAAGTGTGGAACCCTCCTAAATATAGAAAATAATTTCATATTTCAGGTTTAAATAAAAATTCCATCAACACAGTAATTTAGTACCTATCACCTATTTCCCATAGTGGATTAGGACACACTTATTTTCCATAGTGGATCAGGACGCACCAATTTCCTCTAGTAGATCAAGCTCATCAACATGTTTCAAACTATTATATCATGATATATATTGCTTTATAAAATGCATTAGGTGGAGATTTAATAACCTCCCATCTCATAATGAAAACCAAACTTATGTGTTCCACAATATCCTAAAATATGTATCATATCATCACATTAAAACCCATGTAAAGAAAATGGGTTTCATAAACATTTCAACAATATAAATAGTATCTATATAGGTAAATAATAAATTAGGTAACATTCATTCCTTTCTTTAGAGAATACTATGTTACATCAATGGATTTCATCTTAGATGGATATTGATTTTGAAATATAACATGGAACATTTCTAGAGGAAAATAGAATTTACACTTTGGAAGAATATTTTAAAAAAATAAAACATTTACAAAACCCATTTTCTTTGAAAGTTTCCATGGAAACATATAAAGTAACATTTAAAAATTTGTAAAAACATTTCTTGATGAAAATATCACATTCACTTTGAAAAACACTTTTTAAAACATAAAAATTCATAAAATATTTTTAATATCCTTTTATATTAAAATAAAATTTGAAACGTATAAATTAAGAATTAATAAAATGGGTTTTTCTTGAAGGCCAATTATACTGTTCACGTCATTCATGCTATAATAATGATTTCTTCCACATTTTTAGTAAAGGCCAAATGGACATTGTTTGGTAGAAAACAAGAAGGTTATATTCAAAAAAACTGTAATAAATTAAAACACATGTAAAAATTTCATTAATAAATCATTTAGATAATTTTAAAAACATATTTAAATCGTTTTTATAAAATAAATGATTTTGGAAGAAATAGGATTTTCGACTAAAGAGATAAATAATTTCTGTTTTCTTTAAAAATATTATTTTTAACCCTTTTGTATATGAAAAGAGGAAAATGATGGTAAAAAATTTATTCTAATTACATAACCAAATTAGAATAAAATTCCTTGGATTCTTGATATATGGATCATAATATTTTATCATCATAAGGATAAACATAAATTTTCCCCATAAACAAGGGGATTATATCACAAAAACCGTACCAAAATGGTAAATTTTGAACCACAAACCAAATGAAAGGGAGATCCAAAAATGAATATGTAAAAACAATCACTTGAATAATCATAAATTGAATTCATGTGTATCATATATACCATATAAAATAAATAGGTGTTGAATTTGGCATATGTCTCACAGATGTAAAAAGTGAGACGAAAATACCTTACCATAAGTATCAACATCCAACACATTCGAAATTATTATATATTAAATATAACTTTTTTATTCATATATTAAAGAACCATAATTATATATATCACACCATATATGATTTAATTATGACCTTTTATTATCTTTTTATTAAAAATTCTATGTTAAAGTCTTTTTTGGGATAATAACTGCATAGTTTTTCGTTTATGTATGGATTTAGTGTTTTTATTCCTCCTAATTTGATCATGGTTTAGTTATATAAAAAATTCTAACCATGATTTTAATACAATATATATTCATTATATATGTATTTATAGTATTCCATAAAAGTTATAGATTAAAAATGAGGTACACCATTCATGGAGATAGTTGGTTGTAAGTACGCATAAACGATGTTTCCATTTTCTAAATAGAAAAAATGAGAGAAAGTAAAATAATATTTTACCTTTATAGAATATTTTTTATATCATATATATATGTAATTTTGTTTAAAACTTCACTTATTATCTTCCATGTTAAATGTATGTGAAAAATTAATCACTTTGCTTCATGGGGAGGTTGTATGTCATACACATGAACGACATAATCGTTTTCCCACTGAATGGAAAGTAAGAAGGAATATGTGATAATAGGATTTAAGAAGTATAATAATGTCATTAATATAATATATAAATAATAAATCCATCAATATATTCAGTCATGATTTGTAGTTCTGGAAAATAAATAACATTAATTCGTGAGGCTGTAGTTCGTCGTACAAATGAATAATGATTTTTTCCCATTCAATAGATGTGAAGATGGTTTTAGGTAATAAACTGGATATAAAATCATATCAGTATATATATATAAGATATTGAGTTTATTATATCATATTTATTTAATAATAATTTAATGGGTTTCAAAGAAGAAATAGATTAAAATGCTTAGTAAGGGACGTCACCTCTTCCTCTGAAAACCTCTTTTGCATTGAACAAAAATCCATACATGGTTGTATTTTAACAAAAATAATGATGTTTGGTTGATATTTTTGAATTATCTAATTTTATTTTGTTGTTATCTTATGAAAAAATTTGTTTTGAAAGTGTTAATAAGAGAGTATAGAGGTGGACTTTTATAAGTTATGTGAGTGTCACGCTGGTATGTTTGTGAAAAGAAAAGGTTGTGTCCATGTTTTTCATATTAAAACATTCACAAATAATCTATTCTAGAAGCTCATATGAGATAAAGTTGATATATGGATGTAAAATGGTCTGTGTACAATTTTCTAGGTCATTTACACCATATCGTTTTAGTTTAACCTCTAGGTAAACCCATTTTTACCTTAATCGTGATAAATAATATTTTTCTATTTTTACTAATCATTATTGTAAATAAATTATTTTTACCATATTAGATAATATAAATTATTATAATTCCAAATATTTAATCCACTTTTCAAAATTATATTATCAAAATAAAAAAAATCGTTTAAAATTAATCACCCAGATGTGAAGAAAAAATGGTTTTCCCAAGAGAAAGCTTTCAAATGTTAAAATTGTTTTTATATAAAAATTCAATATGAAATTGATTATGATGACCAAAATTGGATATATATATATATATAATATAACTAATTTTACTTTTAAACCTATATTAAAGAAATTTTTATGTTTCTATATATTTAAAATAATTGAAAATTCGTAATAAAAACCTGTATTGTTTACTATTCATTGAAAAATTTACATTCTCTGAAAATTAACTGAAATTCATATTAAGATAATTTTTACATGATTATTATAATAATTGATTTAATTTTTACAAATAAATCTTCTAAAAGTGGTAAAAATATTGAATTATGTTAAAAAATGAAACATAACTGTTTTTTAGAAATATACAGTTTTTAAGCATAAAATTTGATTTATTCTATTCTATTGTCTAGAAAAAATGAAGGTGAATGTTACACATTTTATTTAATATATAGTATATAAATTTTACTAAAATAATACATAAAAAAATTATTTGTCTAATTTATTTATCTAAAATGTTTTTTTCAACTAGAAATGTTTTCTTCAAAAAAATATTTCTATTGTTTTCAAATGGTTTTTTTTTCAATTTTTAATTTATTATTTACCAATATGTAAACCATATTTTTTATAATTTATCTAATATTATTCATTCCTTACATTCCATTTTCTAGGTGCTAACTATCATATTAAATAATAATATTTTAATAGTATTCCATGTTTCATTTAAACATGTTGTTGCTTATATCACAAGTTACACTTAATGTTGTGTGCATTTAAAGATTAACTCAATATTGTGTGTAATGAAAATATAAAATATAAAATATTTATTTTAAAACACTAAATTTAAATAAATTTTAATGTGTTACATTACTATCTTGACACTCTCCAAGATCTCAAATGGCTCAACAAATATAGGTTCGAGTTTCCCTTGTCTCCAAATCTATAAGTGATCCAATATAAGAAAAACATGCAAGAAGACATGATCCCTAGCCTCAAACTATAGAGTTCAATGGTGATGATAAACATTTAATTTTTCTAATACCAAGTCACTTATATACATATCTTTATTTGTTTTAACTTATCTGATGTCTCTTAAACGAGATGAGATCATAGTAGTGTGTATCCCCTGCTTCTATCTTGTACCAAGGTGAAAGGAAATGATGACCATTGATTTCCTTGTAATTATCCATTTATATAGTCACATGAAAACTATTATTAGTAGAGAACATAAAAAAAGGTAAGTACTTTTTCCAAGAACAAAAAAAACATGGACTCATTCTCAATGAATTTTCTTTAACAGCTGAATATTACGTTCAGATAGACCATCAGTCTATAGGAGGTATGATGTACTCAAAATTACCTAAGAGACCACATCCCTCTATTAACCTTTCCATTAATAAGAAGTTAAGGGAGTATACTTTTCTGATAAGAGGGTATGTGGAAACCCAAAAAATTGTATAATCTCATGATCATATATCCTTCCAAGATCATCCATAAAAAATTTCACTCAGATTTGAAAGAAGTGGGTGACCTTCATCAGCCTCTCCATGATCACTCATGTGACATCACTACATCAAGGTGATTTCAGAAATCCTATCAAAAAATATATGGTTTTGTCTTCCCATTTCGACTCTAGAATGGGTAGTGGGGGTAGTAGGATAGAATTCCACTATTTCTATGTCTTCACCTAATGAAAGGAGGAACTCCTAGTAACAGAGCTTCTATTTTCTATTTGTGGCTGCCAATATTGGCGACGCATATCACAATACATTTGATGAGTCTGGTATGTACTTCCAATTTAAAATAATGAGATTATCTTGTCAATTCCTCAATAAAGTTTTCATATACCAAAAAATACCCACTGATATACATGATCTCATCCACATCAACAACCCAACTAGATACTGGTTCCTCACCTAATACACTTTCCCTTATGAAAAATACTTTGAAATATGAATGTTATATACTATTCACTTAATAAATAATTGACTAGGTTACTGATAGATTCATGAATAAAGGCTTCCCATGACACTCATGAGCATCCAAATTCATATTAAAATGAATATCCATAAACATCCATTCACTAATAGCTTCTATAATAACTTGATACTATGTCTTCTAGCTTAGTGCATTCAAAAATCCATTAATATTTCCTAGTGTGTAAGAAATTAAAATGTATAATGAATGAAGATATTCAACCCATAAACTCTACAAAATAGTTAAAATATCACAAATAAAACATGTATTTGAGGATTTTTTTGTTCATTGTATAACAAGAACCATTCCTGCAATATATAACATATCCAGTATCATAAGGCATGAACAAAATTTGCTAAATCAAATTCACACCTCAGATAATTATGCTCATGAGGTCTCATGTAGCATGGGTCATATTCCACAACTCCTTCCCCAAGCATGAAAATGACACCCATACAGACACCCAATCCATCAGAATACACCATATACCCTCTATTTGGATTAAGTAAAATCAATATAGAAACTGAATTCATACATATTTTTAACATTTTAATGTATTTTATAAAATATTTTGAAAATAATAATTTAACACCCTTCATGGTGAATCATGTAAGTGGTGATACAAGGTTAAATAATTTCAAGATGAAACATTGATAGTAACTTGATATCTCCATGAAACACTATATATAAAACACATTATTAGGATACTCTTAATATTAAATGGCTATCTACTTTCCTAGATCCACATATAACCCTTATATTAAAATAACGTGATGCAAGAAGTGAACTTTATCAATATAGAAGTAGTATTTAGTGAGCATGGAATTGAAACTATAGTCTCTTACTAAACTCAGTATGATGTCAAGTTTTTTTCGTGACTATTAGAGTATGAGAATACATAAAGATGTCATCTACCAAAACTATCACACTAGAATCCAAATAAGTGTGGAAAACCCAATTCATCAAGGCCACACAAAAAAAGCAGGTGGATTGGTTAGACTGAATAGAATAAAAAAATATTGATATAATCTATAACTACTTAATAAGGTTGTATATGGTATATCTAATGGAATAACTCTCAGATAATGATGGACCTATATCAAATAAATTTTTGAGAAGAACTTATATCCTTAGATATGGTCAATGAGATCATCTGTATGGAGAAGTGGGTACAATTTCTTAATTGTTTACTGAGTCAAATACCAGTAATCCAAAAATTTCCTTAGAGTAACATCCAAATTCTTGGTGAAAATCATAGTAAAACCCCAAGGATAAGTGTTGGTCATGTAAACTCTTTTGAATATAGTTCTTCCAACTTCCTCTTGAGTTCGAGAAGCTTGATAGGATCTATCATCTATGGTGGAATAGACACTAGCTATGCTTCTAAAATAATCTCAATAGGGAACTCTACCTCTCTCTCCAGATGTATCATAGATTAATTATCATGAAAAACATCTCAAAATTGGTTCTCCCCTTGTTTAAAGATAATATTTTATTCTCCTCGATCCTTAAAAAAAATACTGGAAATCTAGGATGACACTCCAACCAACTAAAGATGCCCATATATAGCTTGAAATTCCTGGAAATTCCCTTCTCCCTTATGAACATAAATATCACCCTCAAGGGATATAAAATAAACCATTAAGTGATAACATTAAATATGGTCTAGGTAAGTCATTAACTACTCTATCTTGATAATTATGTTGAATCTTGTCATATCGATGATGAAAAGGTTCCATAAGATTAATAACCACCGAGATCTACGGAACACTCTTCACATTGGGGTATATTTTATGATTGTAATACCAAGGGATTATCAATATTAATCACCCAAAAAAATTATTACATTAAATTCAAAGATTGTTTGTTAAATACAAAGATATGAATGAGTGTAAAGCCTCAATATCAAATAAATTGTGTACTAAATTCAAGGCTACTAAGATCATATGTCACACTACAAATGGTCTGGCACTCTATTACTTAGATATAGGTTGTACTACATATGACTATCATAAACCACATTACTAAGATATATCCTGACCTCCCTAAGTAGTTCTACTATTATGCCTATTCACATAATAATTCTTTCTTCTTCAACCTTGACCACCTCTTTATCATGTATAGTTAGTGGTAATAAAGTTCTCAGCCAAGAGAAAAGATATAGATCACAATACAAATTTTGGAGCTAGTTCAGATTGATTAGAGTAATGTTTCATGAATTCATCCCCAGTAAGTCTTATTTACCAAATCATACATCATAGTGCACACCTAGGGTCTATCTCTCGAGGAGGCCTATAATACATAATATACATATATCATCACTATTGAAATTTAGAATATGACACTAATAAAATACTAATATATTGGGAGTTTAGGAATTCATGTGGTATAAAAAATATAAATTTAAATCAAAACAAATAAAAAAACACAAGTAAGTGAAAACCAAATGATCTTAGTGACAATATGTTGTCTTTCTAAGGAGTTCACGGTGATGATTCCATTATTATTTAAAATTTCATTTCTAAATATCCTATTGTATGTGAAGATAAAATATATCACTCCACATCATCCCATAAGATTTTTTTATCCAAAAATGACCCAAAAAAATTAAAATAATAATCACTTACATTCATGACAGTGCAACTCCAACTCGTGTGTAGTATTATGACAACGAAGGAGAGGAAAAAAATTTAATCGGGAAGAAGTACCCTGTAGTAGTGAAATAGGGGTAAAAACTACAAAAAAAATAGTTTCCCAAATAATAAATTCTTATAATAAAATAAATATAATTAATTTAATCACAATTAACTTAGTCACCACCAGTCCCCCTAGTAATTATAATAGTGTTATTTCTCTATTTTCATGGATATTAGAAGGATAATGTTGGCGGAAAATAAAATATAAATGGAAAGAGAAGAGGGTATGATGAATAAATATCTATTAAACATGTATATAACTATTATAGTTGTATAAAATATCATATTAAAAAAAATTCCGACCATAATTTCTAACCCATTCAAATGAAGAGGAGGATCAAATTTATAAAAAAATATTGTGGCCATATTTTCCTCCCAAAATGTCCACCAAATTTTATATTTTTTTGGAAAAATAAATTTTTAATCTAAGAATGTGGTCTTAATTGAAGTTATTATTATTTATCTCTTATATCCACCCATTAATTAGGAGATCCTTTGGATAAGTCTGTCCTGGGTGATGACATATTTACTTCAAAAATATTTTTTCTAATAGAGAATGTTAGAATTGAAAATATTTTATTTTCCATGAATTTAAGGAATTGAATACATTTGAATCTGTCAGGGCTACATTTAATTAATTTTTTCATCCATATTTTCAATACCTCCATGTGAAATTTTAAGTCAACTTGAATTTAATTGAAGAGATAGGGGCCCATCATTGAAATTCCTTAGATATTTCCAAAGATTTAAAGACCTCACATGGGAGCTTGGTTTCAGGCTTAAAATGTTGGATTCGAATTTGGATCCTATTAGATGAAATGTGGCACAAAATTTATTTCATCCTAAAAATGGGATTTTAAAATTTTTAATTAGTTTATATGAATTTATGTCCAAAATAAAAAATTGATTTGAAAATATTTTAATTCTAAAATTATAACATTTTGAAAATTAAGATCCAATTATTAAAAAAACATTAATTATGAAAATTACCCATAATATATGAAATGGGTTTGATAAAATGGATAAATTAAAAAATTAATATATTTTTAATTGTGTGCTTCATAAATCCTTCACACTTATACATTATTCTCCTTTGTAGTTATCAAATATCAGAATCAAAATCCATACCAAAATCAAAAGTGATTAAAGTTTTCAAGAACTTTTCCAAAATAAAATTTCACCATGTCACATATATGAAAAAAATTCCTTTATTTTTTATAAATAAAATTTAAAATCATTCAACATAAAAAATAATTAAATTTCCAAATTACACTTATCTAACATTAAAATTCCGGACACTCCAACTCAAGAGAAATTATATCTAGAGTTATATTCATACTAAGAAAGTCCACCTGTCACTATAGGCTTGAGAAAATTATTTTCACTCTACACCATGATATATAAAAGTGTTTTGGATCATGCCTTTTTTTTCAAGGTGGAATTTTTGCCTGTAGGTAGGTGGGAAATGTAACACCTCCCATTTTTAAAATAGAAAACCAAGTTCAATATGATATGTGATATGCAACATCGAACCAAAATAAAAATTGATTATTTAAATATTACTTTTTAAAACATTATACTAATTTTTTCGTTATGTTTTGGATTAAAGACTTTATGAAATACATATATGTTAAAAATATATTGATAAATTAATATTAAATAATCAATGACATTTTTTTATTGTCTTTATGATCATCAAAATTTTTTTTCTCCAAAAAAAATTTTATTTATTTTTATGAAAAAATATTATAATTATTTTCTTGATCATTTATAAACTGAATTTGTTAAAATGGGCACTAGTTTTTATATCAGGATATGGAAATTGAATTAGGGTGAACATTTTGATTTTTTCAGAATATAGAGATTTTTAGTGAATATTGAAAAATACCATTTTATGTAAAAATGTCATTTATTCATATAGATGAATTAATTGTAAAGTTCAGCTATTATTTTATTTTATTTCATCATAATATATGTAATATTTACTTATATTCAATTCAATTATTTAAATTTAAGTCATCATTATAACATATTTTAATACAAGTTTATTTTTAGGATTAAAAAAATGCATTTTCTCAAAACACTTTTAAAATGAATAATATTTCACCATTTTAAAATTTTAAAAAAATACCTAATGATAAATGATCTAAATTAAATTTTTATATTATATATATGTATATGAATTCAAATGTATATAATGAATATCACTATTTATAAAGTTAATGTAAAATCATCTTTTCGAGAAAAAATATATTTTTTTGGAAAACTGCTTTACATAATGCTTGTGGGTTTTATATTAAATTAAATTATACCACCTCTGTAAATTAAATTTAAAAAAAATACATATTTTTAATCATCATAATTAATATTATCTAATAATTTCAACTTATTTTTTGGATTATATTAGTAGTAACTATAGTAAATATTAATTACCACTATAAAATGATTATTCATTAATTAAGGGTAAAAATAATATAACAAAGACTAGAAAAAATTATCCCAAATATTATGTATATTTTAATTTAATTTTCATTTAAATTATGATTATATTTATTCCTTATTGTTTTTACTTTATAATATTTAAGCAACCAGTTTGATAAAAATTATATTTTAATACAATAAAACGCAAAGAATATTTTTAAGTAATATAAAATTTCAATTAAGAGATTAGTTTAGATGAATTAATATATTTTTGAAAATAATAATATTTTTAATAATTTTTATTACATATTATTGATCATATAATTTTTTAATGTCAATTTTACTTTTTATAGGTGTTTGAGAACTATTACCTTGAAAAACCTATCATTTCTCAAAAAATGGATATTCATATTCAAAAGTTAAAATAAATATATTTTAAAAAAAATTTAAAAATGATTTTTATTTTTGAAATAGGAACGTCATAATTATTCAATTAGGAATTTTTAATAATTTTTTGAGACAATTAAATTTTAAAGTAAAAATTAAATAAGATGTTAATATATGGTGTGTATTATGACAACATAATGACCCAAAAATATATTAATAAATATTATGAAGGATATAAAAAACCAAATATATTTTTTATCTTTAAAATAATGTTATATTATGTTCATTTGATTATTTTTATAAATCCTTTATGAATCCTACAAACTAGTAAAATATTTTAAGGTTCTCCAATCATTTCCATAAGACTATGACTCACATCCACATCAGTAGGGATATTATTTTATTAATTTAGGAACATGGACATATTAAATACAGAAAATCACTCCCCTTTGGTTGAAACTATGGGAAAACCATGGTAAGGTCAGTGGTTTTGGTTATTTTTTATAGAGTCAAAAACCTAAGTTTTCAAAATAATAAAGAAAATCCCACTCATTTCATATATAAACCCACCCAGGATCTCATTTATCTTCACAAAACATCCTTTTAGAACATCATTACTCTTAACTACCGTCTATTGAGTCCTCTAAAGGTTCCCTAAATCTCCCAATACGCTTCTCCAAATCATTTGGAATCACACATTCAACGTAAGGGATCTTCCTCACGTCTTTTCAATTCAAGAACCTTCTTTGAAATTAGCCTTTTTAATTTAAAGTGGTTATTTTGAAATTAATTTATAAATATTATCATACAATAATATTTATTTTATTTGAATTTGAGACCATTTTTTTCTATCCAATTTTTATTCTTACCCATGTCATTACTATGAATAAATTTACTAAGGTAACTCCCTCTCTTATTTTTATTCAAGAACCTATTTTATGGTACACCTTTAAATTACTATTTGTTCATTTTGTGATATTTTCTTCCTTATATCCAATATTATCCAATTTATATCTAAATTATGATATACTTATTTCTCTCCCATTAAATCTCTCCCATGAACCTTTTTGTACACATGTTACCGTGCCAAAATTTAGTAAGGGGTCCAAACCTTCTCTTCTTTATTCAAGATTATTTATTATATTATGACTTCTATTTATAATTAATAATGTTGTGATGTGTATCTCTATGTCCCTATTATAGATCATTTTATTTTAAAACGATTATATTCTTCTTTCTCTCGCATCAAACCACTTTATAAATTTTCCTGTTACGTTGTTTGGATGTCAAAATATCATTGTGGTTTCCCATGAAGAAATAATTTTTTAGTGAATTATATACACATTTTTCTCTAAAAGGTTCCACATTTATAAATTAATAATTATTTTAATTAGAACTTAGATGAATTTATTCAACACTCACTGATCATGGAATAAAATATGATGATGAACGAATCCTTGTAATATGATCTATGTGGCACACTAAATCATGAGAATGAAATAAATGTGAGGGGTGTTCCCTGAATAATATAGCACTAAAATTCATTGGGTAATTTTTAGTCACATGAGACATCATGTTGGGAAATTGAGTGAAAAAAAATTCCTTTATGGGTCATTTACCATCATGATGTCTTGGTAGTTATTCTTGACCTATTTTTATGATGCAGTTTTTTATGTTGATTTCATATTTCCCATGTTTCCGTTACGATTATCATGTTATATCATCTCTTAATGTTCATGTTTATGATTCCTAACCTTTTATGATATATTTATATTCCTATTTTCTAACATGTATTTTTCTCTTCATGTTATGTGATGTTTGTTTCCCTTACTAGGCATTATATCTCACCCCTTTATTATGTATTTCCTAAAGTTATTCCATGTAGTTTTAAGTGCAAGTATGTTAATGGAGTTTTCAATAAAGATATTGGTTTTCATATTTTAATGATTTATGTAATGTACCTAATTACTAAATAGACAATACCTATCGATATTTTGGGATTTAATATGTGTAATCTTATGTAATATATCATGTATTAATTTGAAATAAATAAAAATGTTGTTATAGTTTATATCAAAGGAAAATTTTAGTTTTTTTTTATTAGGATTTGAAAACTCTAGATAAATTTTTGGGGATAATACTATGTATAATAAAATATACCTAAATTTTGGTAAGTATATTGTAAGTGATTTATGAATATAATAAATTCATGTATAAATACTACATGATGGTGTGGATGTGGTATAAATGTATATAGGGGTAAAACCTAAAAATTCTTTATTGAGATAGACTCGACCAGGAACTGGTGGACAACAATGGTCCTTGTCGCAAACCTGGTTTGACACTCCTAAGTGATATGCTTTTGTAATTCAAAATATTATTGCAAAAAATTATTATGGGAACAATAATGGCCATAAGTGTATATGTTAGAAAATAGTTAATGGATAATATTTATTGAAGAATACAAATTATTAAGTTAAACAAATTCATGTCATTTATGAGTTATTCCATTAATGTTAATTGGATTATCATTTGTTTGTTTAATATTTTTAAAGAACACATCATTTGATGAAAATATGACATTATTGTAGGAATTTATTAAATCATGAAATTATACTTTTCAAGAAAGAATATTATTGTATGTCCCTAGTCTATTTGATAAAGCAATTACTTGAATATTGTAAAATAATATTAAATAAAAAATGTTTTCATATTATGATCATTTCCAATGAATGGATGGTCATTTTAACTATCATAGATTTAATATTTTCTGGTCATTGGATTTCTCCTAACCATGTTCTCTATTAAATCCTATTACTTTTTTTGTGTTAGTTTTCTCTTATATGTCCATGTTTTCACTTCCAACTTCTTTTATCCTACATGGAAACCTAGTAATGTTATGACCTTTATACTTCCCTTTCTCTTTTTTCATCAGGATGTTTTATTAACCATTTTTTATGATATGAGATTTCAAAAAATATATTTTATTGATTCAAGAAAAATTACTTATCTCATGTTTAATTTGTGGGTTAAAAAATTATTTAAGGGGCGAATAATTTAAATCCATGAGTTTTTAAAAGAGAAAATAATGTTTGATAGAGTATGTGACAAACAAAACTAAACCCAAAAAAACAATGATTATATTAATATGACTTTTTTAACCTTTCCATTAAAATTTTGGATATTTGTATTATTAAAGACTTTAGGAAATATAATTATGAGTAAAATATATTGATTAATTATTAGTAAAAAATCAATGAAAATTTGGTAATGTCGTTATGATCTTGAAAATATGTTTTCTTCAAAAATAAAATTTCATTTATTTTTATGAAAAAAAATATAATTATTTACTAGAACATTTAAAAGAAATTATTTTTTAAATTTAAAACAATTTTTTATATCATAATATCAAAATTAAATTAAGGAAAATTTTGTGATTTTTCGAAAAATATAAATTTTTCAGTGAATATTGAAATATACTATTTGTATGTAAAATTTTCATTTCTTCTTATAAATGAATTAATTAAATTTTGGGGTTATTAATTTTATTTTATTTATTGGTACCATAATTAATCATTTTTTATATTCAATTCAATTAATTACTTTAAAATTATATTTATCCTAGATTTTAATACATGTTTATTTTGAGGATTAAAAACACATTTTCTCAAAACTATTTAAAAATTCATAATTTTTCTCTATTTTAATTAATGTAAAAATTTCTTAATGATAAATGATATAAATTATTTTGTAGATAATATATATGTATATATTTATATATATGAATTGAAATTTATATAATTAAGATCACTATTTTTATAGTTATTGTAAAATATTCTTTTATAGAAAAAAATTGTATCTTTGGGAAAAACAACTTTCCATCATGTTTGTGGGTTTTATTTTAAATTAAATTATTCCATCCATTTAAATTTATTTTTGAAAAAATTATTCAACATTTGGAATCAACACAATTAATATTAGGTAATAAGATTAAATTAGTTTTTCTGAAATATGAAAAGTAATTTTACTAAATATTAATTACTACAGTAAAAAGAAAATAAGGTAATTATGGGGAAAATAAATTAACAAAGACTGGGAAAAAAATAACCATAATAGAATGAATATTTTTATTTAATTATAATTTAAATAATGATTATATTTATTCGTTTTTTTAATTTATAAATGTATAATTAATTAATTTGATAAATTTTATATTTTCATGTGATAGAACACAAATTCTATTTTTTTTAATATGTAATTTTAATTAAAAAATTTATTTTGATGAATTAATAGATTTTTGACTTAAATAAAATTTTTATAAAATAAAATTTTTATATAATTTTTATTAATTATAAATGATCAAATAACTATTATGATGTGAAATATAATTTGTATAAGGGTTCGAAAACTATTATTGTCAAAAAACATAGTATTTCTCAATAATTGTAAATTAACATTTTAGAAGTAAAAATAATTATATTTATAGAATAATTATTATAAAATTATAATTTTTTTTTAATTTTAACATCGAAACAAGTCAATTGTGAATTTTTCATAATTTTTCGAGATAGTTGAATTTTTGGGTAACAAATAAATACTGTACAAATATATGGTGGTTATTATGACAAAATAATGACCCAAAAGTGATGTAATAAATACTATAATGATTATAAAAGAACAAATAAATATTTTAAATTTAATATAATGGGATTTTATGTTTATTTTATTAATTTTATAAAACCTTTATTAATCCTCCAAAATCATTAATATATTATGATGTTTAAAAATAATTTCATTAAGAGTATGACTCACTTACACATTTGGAAGGGTATTATTTTATTAATTTTGGGCCATTGACTTATAAAATAACGAAAACCACTCCACTTTGGTAGAAACCACGGGAAAAAACCATGGGAAGGTTTTTGGTTTTTCTTATTTGTTTAGTGTCCAAAACCTATGTTTTAGAAATAATAATGAATTCCCCAATAATTTCCTATATAAACCCACCCAATATACCATTTCTCTTCAGCCAAGATCCTTTAATAACATCCTTACTCTTCATTTACCTCTCTATAATCCTCTCAAGGTTCCCCCAAATTTTCAAATAAGCTCCACCCAAACATTTTTTGTCACACTCTCTAGGTTAGGGACCTTCTTCTCATCCTTTCAATTTCGGACCTTCTTTGAAATTAGTATTTTTAATTTAAATTGGGTATTTTGAAATTAATTTCTAAAAATTAAAATATTGTACAATTTATGTTATTTTAATGATATTCCATTTCTCCTCTCTCATTTTGACTCTTACCTAAGCCATTACAATGAAGAAATTTAGTAAGGGAACTCACCCTCTTCTTTTTATTCAAGAACATTTTTTTGTTATGCCTTTAAATTACCATTTTTTCATGTTGGGATATGTTTTACATATACCACATACTATCCATTTGATTTATAAATGATGATATATCTCATTCTCTCTGATTATATCCCTACTATGAATCTTTATGTACACCTGTTACCATGCCAAAATTTAGTAAGGTATTTTCACCTTCTCTTATTTATACAAGTTTGTTTATTATGTTGTGCCTTATGTTTCCAATTTCTGATGTTGGGATATGTCTTTCCATGCCCATATTACTTTATCTTTTATGTACGAACTGATTATATAGCCTTCTTTCTATCATCAACCCATTTTATTAATTTTTATATGACAGCTTTATGCCGGAAAACTTTTACCGTGATTTTCCGTGAAAAAAAAAATAATTATGTAGTTAACACCATTCCAATTTCATATTACGGTCGTTCACTATAATAACCTTATAAGTTTTTTAATTGTGTATTAAATGTATATATTTCCAACTCTTTGGTTGTGGAATAAAATATGATGATGAAAGAGTCTTTTTTAAAAAAATATATAATCCTCTATTGCGCTTTAGAATGTGCCCTAAACACCATAGTTTTTTCAAAATTCTTTGACCATTAGACCCGAGGAAGCTCGATCCCCAAAGTCGATTCCAATTCCAATGACCAACGACCCTTGTTCAGATCATCCTATTTTTGTCTCCTCACTTCTGAGGGGGTCCCCTACCCCTTCCTCCAAACATCATGGTGTGGGTATGCCTTCAAGGATACCATGTGTGGTTCATCCTATAGTTTTTAGTAGCCTTGCATCTCAGATGCTCGCCCAGTCTGTTCGTTGGTATATCCAGATGGATTTAATATCTTGTTGGAGGTTCTATCCTTGGCCTTTGGTTAAGTAGTATCTAGTCTGAAATGGACTCTTATGTCCCGGTTCGGATCTGTGAAACCACCTCTAATGGCGTTCAAATGCTTCATGACCACATGGGGCCTAAAAGTTCCATCTCGAGTCTCCTTCATCCATCACAACACATTTTTCCTGGTTTTAGATCCATAAGACAACTTTGTATAGGCATGGTAAAAATCCCCCTACTTATGGGAATGGTATCTCTTCTTTTCGGCTTAGTGGTCCATGGATGTGCATAAGGGGATGTAGAGTCCTCGTGTCGTTGTCTGGATCAGTTTTTTGGTCCTACCATTACCTTTCCATAATGGCTCTTTTCTCAGGGCTATTGGTGATTCCCTATGAGTCTTTCTTTTCATCGACGACCACACCCTCTGGGGGAGTGGAATCTTTAGGGGCTCAATTATGAGTTGATTTGGATTTATCTCGTCCAATATTAAAGAATCTTATAGGGAAAGTACAAGATTTGTTCATGTGGAACCCAGACATCGTTTACCCAATGTTCCCTGGGTATTGCGCAGCGTGTTTCTTATAGGTTCAATACTTTAAAATTGTACAAATGACACTAATAAAATCAATAGGAAGAAGTGGGATGAGCCTCATCTCATGTACCTTCTTATCCATTGATAGTAGGTATTTGTTCGGATCTTACCCAAGAAGTACTTTCTTGTGTCCCCCCAAAATATAAAAATGATACTTTGGTTCTCCAAGTCCCAGATATACCCCTATTTATCCTACCAATGTTCAAGATGATACCTCCTACAAGGCTCTTGTTCCTTATGGTAAGCGTTCCTCAGTTCCCATGACCCTGAGGGCCTTGTATGTCTATGTGATCCCTCTTGGTGGCTATCAGATGGTTCCACATATAGACTAGTTCCTAAGACCCTCAATAGCATCCCTGGGTCCCCCTCTGGCCCATTCCATATCAATGGACCCCCCTGGCTATTTCATTGGGATGCAGACCTGGGTGATCCGAGTCCAAGACGCCATTTCACTTCATATGTTGGAAGAATATTGGACTAAGGAGAAGATTCGTATTTCTCATGATGATACTCTGGACTGCCTTGCTATATAGCATTTTGGAAAGATGGTGCTTAAATACCAGTCTACGCTAAGTGCGGGGAGTGGGAAAGCCTCCATATTCCCATCATGCTCCCATTAGTTATCAACAGAGCCACTGGACATGACGATGAGGATGTTCACTAGATCAAGATTGAATCAAAAGTAGTCTAGGGAGATCTATTACTCCCTCCAAAGACACCAAGGTTCCCAAGGAAAAGTCAGGGCCTCCTTTATCCAATGATATCTATACTCATATAGAACTCCCACGACATCGAAACATGGTTTAAAACTGATTTCATAGCATTATAATCCATGAAGAACAAGGATCTGTTAGAGGCCATCCTCGAACACAGGCATCATCCTGATAGAATCACAGATTATACTCACAGAATCAAAATGCATAATTCTATGCATACAGACCCCTCTAATAAACACCTTTGGATATACTAGAAAATGGAAATTTTGGTCAACTTAGTACAGGCAGGGGAGAAATACATCACAAAAAATCCATAGTGGCACGAATATACTCCTTATGTTTTTTAACTATAGGAAATATGATATACAGAGTTGGTAGGGGATTTGTCAAGAGCTCAGTCCCCTCAACACATGGGAAATGCCTTGGAAAATAGGGGTGACATCAATGTCATTATGGAACCAGTATATAAGAAATGATGGGGAGCATTACTATGCAAGGCTAGTATAGATTTTGTCCATTTCATGGCAGGAAAAGTCCTAATGGACATGGGGTATTTATGTGGCCGATTTACCTAGAGAAACAACTAGTGTGGGAGAAGACGATGCTGGAGTCATCATGACTGGTTCCTCACCAATATCCATTCCCTCTCTATGTTTCCATACACTAAGGTTAAACACATATTCTGAGGTATCTCTGATCACTCCCTATTATTTCTCATTCAATTTCATGTGTAGGGTACCCATGAAAAGTTCAACTTTTTCAATTAGTGGAAGAGAAACCGAGAAAACAGTAGTTGGAAAGGGAGTCATGGGAAGAACCGACACAAGTTCACACCTAGGTGGCCTTACAAGACAATCTTAGGTCACTCAAATAGTGGTTTCAACTATGGGATATATATGTTTTCCTAATCGACTAGAATTTTGAGGTGCTGAAGCAGGATGTGGAGTGGCTGTAAGGAAGTCTGGAGGAGGCAAGAGATGACTTTGTTTTTGCCGAGCTCTCAGACAGAAAAAAAACTATTTGGAAGTCATGGTCCTTTCCTAGGAGCTAAAGGCTAGGGAAAGATCAAAGATAAAATGGCTTCGAGAAGGTGAAACAAATACTTATTTATTCCATGATTCCATAAGGGAAAAGAGTCACCTAGTCGGAACTAATATTTTACTGGAATATGGTTCTTATACTGATGATAGATATGTGGTCAGGGGGATAGTAGATATGTTCATTGAAGATTTGTTGGAAGGGCCTTGCATGACAATGCCTAATGGCTATATGGAAGGGGTGCAGAGTTCAGGTGAGAGGTTCCCAATCTAATCTCTACTATGTATAACCAATCTATGGAGGGGTTACTAGGTGGAAGAGATCAATGTGTTTATGATGAAGCTCAACCCTGAGAGTGATCCTAGTATAGATAGTTTACCATGCTTGTTCTATAGGGGCTCTTTAGAGGTTATCAAATGTGATATTATTTCTATGATATAATAATTATTTTGAAAAGGCGGCCTCCCTCAAGTGGCCATTGCTATGTCCCTAGCGCTTACTCTAAATGTAATGGATACCTCCTCCCTCTTTAATTACAGACCTGTGAGTTTGTAAAATTTCCCATACAAGATCTCATAATGTATCATTAAATAAAGGTTGTATTCCCACCTTCCCCAGTGGATCTCTCTTGGGAAACATGGATTTGTTAAGGGATTCTCAATACAAGGGGTGATAGATTTTTCCTAGGAGTTGTTGATAGATATTTACACCAAGTCGCACATGACTAATATTTTCTAAAAGCTGGACATGAGAAAGGCATATGACATGATGGAATGGGTTACATTAATTGGGTTCTGGCTAGAATGGGTTTCTCAGCCTGGGCTTGTGTTATTCTTATCATATGTTCCAGTTCCCCTTGGTTGGTGGTTTATTTCATGGGGAGAACCTATGGATTCTTCAATGTGAATATGGTTCTTTGCCAAGGTGATCCAATCTCTCCAAGAATCTTTATCTTAGTGTAATATATTCTCAGTCGAATGATCAATAGAGGTGTGTCCAATGGTGACATCCTCCCCTATTGAAAGAAATTGAATCTCCCTCAGTCTCTTATATGATGTTTTATAACAACTCAATCATATTCACAAATTCTGGAATGATATTGCAATGTGGAATCAATAAAATACTTGAATATTATTGCCACTGGAGTGGCTAAGCCACTAATAAGGGAAAAAGTAAATTCTATATCTCAATCAAATGCACACCCATGAGAGCTATGTACCTGAGTAACAAGTTGGGAATGTTATGAGGCCTCTTATGTCTAAATTATCATGGCACTCCAATATCCCCATGCATAATTCACAATCGGTACTTATAAAATGTGGTCATTAAGATCGTTGCTGAGTCCTCAACTGGAAAAATCATTTCTTCTCCTTCAAAGGTTGAACCGATCTGGTTAACAACATACTGTTAGTGATCCCAGTTCATGACTTGGCATCAACCAACATGCCTAAAGGGGTTATCAAAATTATTGATAAAATTATAGTGGGGTTTATTTGGGGTGTTCCATTGGAGGTAAAAAAGAAACTTGGTCTCTTGGGATCGTATGTCCAAGCCCATCCATGAAGGGGGCATCAACATAAAGAGATTAGCGATCACCATACAATGAATTCACATGAAATTGGCATGGGAGAAGATTTATGGCTACACACTATGGGGTAGACTATGTCTCCTAGTATGGGTGGTAATGCAAGTAGTTCAGCTATGCATGGATCACCTCTTTGGTCCTCTATCATCTCTTTTACCTTGACCCTTCAACAAATTTCACAATGGATAGTAGGAAAGGGAAAAATCCTTTTTTGGTAACACAACTAGGTAGGCGACATGATTGGCTATCTAGGTTTCCCTACCCCTACCATCTCTTTTAAGGTTGCAAGGCCACACTAAGGCTTCAACTTGAAGTTATAGGACAAGAATCAGTAAGATGTTTTTGATATGATAATCACCAACTCATAACCTAAAAAATGTTTGTTCACTCCATCCACCTCATGGAATTTTAATGCAAAGGAATTATGAAGGCTTTACACTCTTCATATCCAATGTGAAAGAGGGGAAAAGGTGTTTTAGTGAAACAATATCCCAGAAAAGTATTGATTCATCATCTACAGAATCAGTAATCATTCCCTACCATTGGATGATAGTATTAAAAATCTAGGCATAAGTATAGCATCAAGATTCTACTACTGTAGAAACAGATGGGATGAGAACACGAAGCACGTTTTCTTTGATGGGGAACAATCTAATGCAATGTGAATTTTATTTGGAGATCTCAGTGTATAGTCTTCTCTGGTCCTCCATGACAAACCATCCTTGGAGCAATGGTTTAAGGGGACTAAACATGCATTCTAGGAAATAATTACACTATAACACCATGATGTTTTTAAGAAATATTTTTTTAATTAAATTTTATACTTAATTAGCTTTCTTATAATGAAATCATGAGTTTAAATTAACCGCGATATTCCCATAATATAAAATTACCATTATTTACTAGCCATTAGGTTATTAAGAATAATTATAACTAACTTATGATAATTCATTATGAATTCATTGGCTATTGATTATTTATGAAAAATATAAATCAAATAGGTATTTTTATTTTTGAGTGAATTACTTTTTTTAATGAAATTAATGATATATATGTGTTATATACATAATAAAATATTCTTTATTCTCATCGAAAGGATATTTTAGTCATAAGGTATGACTAAAACCCTATTATATGTATAAGAACATATTTTTTTACGTTAACTTTACATCTTAGAATGTGGAAACAATTTTAAATTAAGATTCTGACACATTAACAATTTATATATGACAACATAAACATGTTATTTTTAAGCGGGATATAAATATTTACTTTGGATAAATTTATGATATATTTCTAATAACATTCATGTTTTTTAGGAATAGTAAAAATACTTTAAATTTTAATTAAAAACAACTTTTTTCATTGAGATAATTTATATTGTTACATTATAATATTTAATTGTTATAAAGTATAAATAGAATATATTTTTTCCATTTAATATAATTGTTTCCATTACCATATATTTTACATTGAATTCATAGTTGAAAACATTTCAATCTTTTGCAATGTTTTAACTTTGAAAACCCATTTTCCCATCCCAATAATGGGATTAATTCTAAATTAATTACTACAACTTCTTTGTTTTGAAATTGGAAAAATTGATTCCATATTTGGAATCATATGTTCCAAACTATGTGAATAGGTAGCTTTTATTTGTGGACATTCTAAATATAACCTTTTCTAATTATTTTATTTACAATGGTTAATGGATAAATCTTGTAAATAAGGGTAAAAAATAATAATTTAAAATTATAAAAATACCTTAAAACATGTCCTAATACTATCGGTTGAGAGAATTTTGACCATGGAAATACAATGGTTGATTTTTTGACCCCATTGATTCACATGGATGTGAAAATTACATTTTATAAAATTTAATTTAATTTTAGATATAATAATAACCTAAACTTATATATTTTACTAAATTGAATTTAATATAGGGTTATATAACTGAACTCTATGTATATAAATATTAATTATAATGTAAAAAATATTTCCTATATCATGTTATTTAATTTATAAATTTCAGATAGTAGATAAACATATTTATTTATGACACAATTATGATGTAGTGATTACCTAATTAATGAATGATTTAAATAAATGAATTTATAAATATTAAAACAAATGTAATTTGGTTATTTTTATGTCATAAATGAACTTTATAGATGATATTTAAATATTAACTATGAGTTAATCACTTATTTTCAATTGAATCAGGTTGTTATGAATGCTTAAAAAATGTCTAAGTATGAATAGTTTCCAAAATTGACAAAATTTATAACATTAAACATAAAATAGTTTACTAAATGATATTAAATTCATTAAAATATAATATAAGTCCAAATGGATAATATAAGTCCAAATATGTCATAAATAAGTTTTTATTTATATCTTTTTACATGATATTTTTATTACATTACCCCACAATGTGTAAATAACATGATATCATGTTCTGATTAAAAAGGGTAAAACAAGGGTTAAACAAAAAAGATAAGGATAAAAAAATATTCTATACTTGCCTAAAAATTATTGGATGATGAATATTTGAACCAAAATCATCTAATATTTTAATTAAATATTTTTTGGACATTTTCTAGTCGAAATCGAATTTATAATAAATTAATATTTTTTGTGTTTCCTAAAGTGACCCTCTCTACTCTTATAAAAGAAAACCACACCCTTATCATTTTTAATCCATTTTGATCCTTAAATCTCAGCCACACCCTTCCCATTTCTCTTATAAACATCCATAGTTTTATTATAGTGGTTTTGGTCTTCTCAAAAGACCAACCCTAGTGTCGTAGGAGAAAATTTAAAGGAGGTGTGTCAAGAAATAGGTAATCTCTTCTACCGATTCTTTCAAATTTATTTTTTCTTATACATCCTATTAAGTATTTTATTACTTATAAAGTAATAAAATAATGATTACTAATATAATGATATTTTATCATAAATATTAAAAAATCCTATTTCACTTTATGTCCATCCTATGAAAAATGAAATCACCGCGCATGCATACGTACAAATTACTTTCTCCACGTCGTGGTGTAATCTTATTTTCACCACCACCTTACATGGACGGGTATAATGCTATAAATAAAAACTATATATGATTACTATAACATGATACTAATTTTTAGATATTTTACACCATCTAATTTAATACCATTAAACAATTATGGGAATGATATCGTCACTCTTGCGTACGTACGGGTTACCTTTTTCACAGTGTGATGTGATTTTTTCTACATAATCTTCATTAAACGATGATTATATAAATGAAATGAATGGAAAAAAATGATATATATTATACTAGTACCATAATTTTAATGATATAACTATAACCTAAAAATATCAATAAGAATTTATCTGACAAAACACACATAATAACATAAAGCAGTTAATACCCGAATAACGAGTTACAATGAAATGTTACTAACAAACAGATAAAAATATGATCATAAATATTATCATAAAAATTATTATGATTCTATAATAAATTAGTAACATTATTTAAATCATTATATAGGAGTTTCAGATAAATACAATTCATATCAGACCTAAGTTAAGGGATAACATTTCCAAACTTGTTTTATCTGAGATTGTTTATTTGTAAGAATCTACTAGGGGTATATTTTTCATCCATGTCCATGTTTTCCAAATATATTCTCATAAAATGTGTTATATTCATCTATTTATGTTCAATGTCATTTTAACCCATTTTTACTTTAACTACATTTTTTGGAAGGAATCTTTCTTTTGTTTACCATAAAAGGTAATTTTTTACATTTCTGAAAACAAATGTATGAGGGGAATTTTTTTAACTTATACAGAATGAATGGGTTTTTATATATTTATAACACATTATTTCCATGAGTATTCTTCTAAAATTTTATAATTTTATTTTCAACTCAATTTTGTTCTTTTAAAATTTCACGACATTTTGAGAAAATAAAATGTTATTGAATTCAAGCAGAAAGAATATTTTCCTCAGGAATGAAGCTCAAGTGTTTTATCAAAATTATTGTCCATATAAGATTATATAGGTTTATGTTTCAATCCATATTATTACTATGTTTTTATTGTGTTTATTATGGAATGTTATTTTGGAAATCTATTTTTTTATATCAATTTTGATTGAATGATGTTTGAGAAACCCATTTGATTTCACGGGTTATTCTATGGCGAATGTTTTTATGTTTTGTTGGCACACATAAGAATGGTTTTATTATGAGATGGGTGGGACATATATAACCCTAAAATTCATTGGGTAAAGATTTATATATCATGATATGGACATGTATTGAACAGTATGTTTATCTAGTTTACTGATACATGGCTTGAACAAGCAGAGAACTCTGTTCAGAAATGGAATTTGTCCACTTTGATGGTCTTGGAAATGATCCCTCACTAGTATGAAAAGATTTTCTTTTCTAATTTGTGTATTACACAAAATTTCATGTCTTTGTTTATGACTATTAGGTATTACATTTTACTTTTATGATTTATCCCATGATATGATATTGTGATCTCTTATATGCAGGATAAGATTTTCAAATTTTGTGTTCTTATGAATATGATATAATTGTTATTTCATTTTTTTACCCTTATTGGGAATTTTAGAAAACATTTTTTTATGTTTATTTTTCCCCGGACAAGAATAAGGGTATTAAGTATGATGTCCCAAAAAGGAGTCTAGTTATGATGAAATAAATAAGGGAAAATGTATATGTTTTATAAAATATTTGTTTATGTTTCATAGTTTCAAAAGACACCATTCCTATATGGTCATGTCATAGTTTTGTTAAGTGTTGTAATAAATATACATCAATTCTGAAGTGATATCAATGTATGTAATGAATGGGTCACTATAGTTGGTATTAGAGGAATGGTATAGTTATCCTTTGGAAACTAGGATGGGAAAGCCTCAAGGATATGTCTATATATAAGATAAATCCTAGTGTATTAGAAATGAACATGAATAACCAGAGATAAAACCTTAAGTGTCATAAATTGAAATTTTATTCCTGATTATGTGGTTTTATGGTTATGGTTTGTGTTGATCACACTATTCTTCTTGGTTTTAGTCAATAGTTGGAACCCAAAAGAACCACATTAAGGCTGAGTGTGTTGGGAAATGCAATGATTGTCTCCCTGAGAAACCAAATGATATGGGAGTTAGAATGAAAAATCTTATATCCATTCTAACACTACATTATCAATATTTGAATCATTCCATACTTCCAAAAGAGAAAAAGAGGGAGCAGCATTCTGTTGAATCCTTTACAAGGCTGTGTCCATATTCATTCAGTGGGTCTTATTGTCCATTAGTGGTTGAAAAATGGATGAGTAATATAAAAAAGATATTTTTAGTTCTATAATGTTCTGAACATGATAAATTCATCTTAGCAGTATATCGTTTGGAAGGTGAAGCTTATCAATGGTGGAATCTTACCAATAATGTGAGGCAATGAGATGAAATTGAGTTCATGAAATGGGAAAAGTTCAAGAACTTATTTTCCAATAAGTACATTCCACGTATTCTTTTATCAAATATAGAGAAGAAGATCCTTGAACTTAAGAAAAAGGATGATTAATCCATTGGTACCTATGAAGCTAAGTTTACAAGACTTTCAAGGTACGCTTCTGGAATTAGTATCCAACCTGAGAGTATGATTGATTGATTCCATAGTGGCTTAAAACTATGTCTATGAAGGGAATTATCCATAAAGGACTTCAATAGCTATGAGGAAATTTTTCGATGTGATATCAAGGTTTAGATTAATATTTTAGTGACCCATCAGTCATATGGGTTTGGTAAAAAGAGAAAAATATAAATCAAAGGAAAATCTAAAAACCATAATGAAAAGAAGATGAGTTTTCCCTTATTCTCAATGTGTGGAATGAAACATGGAGGGAATTTTTGTAAAGGGACTATTAAATGTTTTATCTGTGGAAAATAAGGTCATCATACAATTGAATTCCAAATTGATGGGAAAAAAATATATCTAATGATGTGAACAATGAAATGGCTACACATAATGCACCTCCTAAACATCAATGTTATAAGTGCAAGGAAATTGGTCATTTTTTCAATAAATTCCCTAATCCAAGGGTTATTAAAAATGATCGATGTTAGAAAACTCTTAATGCCAATGACAAAGGAATGTCGCATGAAATTACTATCGGCGATGTAGAGTATGATAATGAAGTGGTGAAAGGTACACTTAACATCTACTCTAAAGTATCAAATGTTTTATTTGATTATGGATCCACTCACTCCTTTACTTATAAATAATTATCAAATGTTATCATCATATTACCTCAACAATTAGATGTTCAGTTATCTGTGACAACTCTTTATGGCACAATAGTTTCATCAAAAGTTCAAAATTATTCTCTAATTGATGTTTGTGGGAAAGTACTTCTTGAAAAGCTTTTGATCCTTCCTATAGTGGAATTTTATGTGTTTCTTGTCAAGGTATGGATTTCATTATTTGTAGATCATAACAATTTTCAAAAAAGGGAAGTCACATTTCATACTCCAGATGAATCTATGATCACCTATCAATGCAAGGATGAATACAACCTTACAGTAGAAATTTATTCCATATTATGGGTCTTGTTTCTAATAAATGAAGGTTATTTATCACAAATTATTGGAGAGATACTCACGATTAAGAATACACACATTGTAAAAGAGTTTGATGATATCTTTATCAATGAATTTTCAGGTCTTCCACCAAATTATGATGTTGACTTTTCAATAGAACTCATACAGGGTGCTATGCCTATTTTAAATACACCTTATAGAATGGTGCCAATTGAGTTACAGGAATTAAAGAATCAACATCAATATAATAATGATAAGGGATTAATACACCCTAGTGTGTCACCTTAGGGAGAACCTATGCTGTTTGTTAGGAAGACAAATTGATCATTGAGACTCTGCATTTATTATCGAGAACTTAACAATATCACTATCAAGAACAAATATCCTCTCCTGTGCTTTGATGACTTATTTGACCAACTACGCAGAGCACAATACTTTTTAAATATTGATCTACATTCTGGATATAATCAATTATGTATCAAAAGGGCTGATATACCAAAAACATCATTTCATACAAGGTATGTATATTATGAATTTATAGTGATGCCTTTTGGTCTTACTAATTCCCATGTTATCTTCATGGATCTAATGAATAGAGTCTTTAGAGACTATCTTTATTTGTTTGTAGTAGTCTTTATTATTTATATTCATGTATACTAAATGAGTAAAAAAGAACATGAAGATCACTTGATAATTTTACTAAAGACCCTGATAAAGGAGAACCACTGTGCCAAATTTACCCAGTGTGAATTTTGGCTTCAAAGGGTTTCATTTTTTGGTCACATATTCTCAAGAGAGGGGATATATATGGATCCAGTAAAAATAGAGCTTATTGAAAGATGGTTGAGACCAACAAAAGTAACTAAGATCTTATATTTTCTAGGTTTGAAATGATGTTATTGATGTTTTGTGAATGTTTTTTCAAGATTATTTAATCCACTAACCAAGTTGACTGGTAACGATGTTAATATTGTTTATACAGAGGAATGTAAAGAATATTTCCAAGAGATAAAAAAATTTATCCAGTGCACCAATGCTCACACTACCTTGTAGCAGAGAAAGGATTGTGATATACAGTGATGAATCTAAGAAGGGTCTAGGGTGTGGTATCATTCAAAATAATATAGTGATAGCTTATGCCTCAAGACAGTTGAAAATCCATGAGAAAAATTACCCAACTCATGATTTGGAGTTATCTATGGTAATGTTAGCATTAAAAATATGGATGCATTACCTTTATGGTGAAAGGTGTGATATTTATAATGATCATAAATGTTTAAAGTATATTTTATCAAAAAAGGAGATAAAAATTGGCCAAAGAAGATGGTTGGAGTTGATTAAAATTATGGATACTCAATGCATCACCACCCTAGCAAAGCAAACAAGGTGCCAAATTCTTTGAGTCAAAAAGACCATGATAGCTTATTCATGATGAGGATTATAATAGATCCAATATTTATGGATTAAAAAAGGATGGATCTTGAAATTTTAATAGAAGGGAAGAAATATTATCTTTCTCAAATGAATGTTCAACCATATATACAAGTGATGATTAAATAGGAACATAAGGAAGATGTAGAGTTATAGAAGAAGGTGAGAAAAGTTCCTGAATTCAACCTTGATAATGATGAAATAACAAGGTTCAGGAATCGGGTTTGTGTTCCTCCCATACCAAAATTAATGAAGGATATATTGGATGAGGCACATAGTTCATTATTCTATATTCACCATAGAAGAAAAATGATGTATAGGGACCAGAAAGAGTACATCTAGTGGGTTGGAATGAAAAAATATGTCACTGAATATGTTTCTTTATTCTTGGGTTTTTAGAAAATTAAGGATGAGAGATAGAAATATAAGGGGGTGTTACAACCATTACCCATACCATAATGCAAAAGGGAAAAACATCACTAAGGACTTTGTCATTGGACATCCCAAAACATCAAAAGGTAATAATGCAATTTGGGTTATATTTGATTGTGCTATGAAGTCATCACACTTTAGTACTATTTGAGAGGATTTCTATATTGATCATATTTCCATGATATATTGAAAGGAAGTGGTAATATTTCATGGAGTACCACTTTCAATTATATCTGATTGGGATTAGAGGTTTAACATGATGTTATGGAGAATCCTTCAGCATGATTTAGATAGAGAGTTTAGTTTCTGTACTACATATCATCCTCATACAGGTAATAAATCTAAGAGGACAATTCAATCTTTGGAAGATATGTTGAGAGATTTCTCTAGGAATTTCAAAGGTGGTTGGGATCAACACCTAAAATTGGTGTAATTTTCTTAAAATAATAGCATTAACTCATTTATTCATATGGCTCTTTATAAATCCCTCTCTGTAAATAAGTGAATAAATCCAACTTTCTGGGATGAAATTTGGGAAAGAAATATATTAGGACCTGATCTTGTTGATGAAATTATAGAAAAGTCCAGATCTATTCAACAACATGTAAGAGATTCTCAAAGTCGAAAAGGAAGTTATGTTGATAACTGAATAAAAGACCTAGAGTTTGAAGTGGGTGATAAGGTGTTTTTATGGATATCTACCTAAAATAGAGTAATGAGATTTGGAAAAAAGGGCCAGCTGAGCCCTAGGTATATCAGTCCTTTTTAAATATTAGATCCTGTAGGGAAGGTATCATACCGATTGGTGCTTCCACCGAATCTCTCTCAAGTTTATGATTTGTTCAATGTGTCTTTACTGGGAAATTACATACCCAATCCTTCACATTTACTAGGCTTATAAGTTGTACCTTTGAAGCAAGATCATTCTTATGAATAAAAAGTGATATAGATTATGGATTATAGTGAAAAAGTTCAACGAAACAATACCACTCGCTTGGTAAAATATTTATTGAGGAACCACCAATTTAAATATGATACAAGGTAATTTAAGGATTTGATGAGGGATAGTTTTCCTCATATTTTTATTTACATGTGACTAATTTCTATGGAAACATTCAGTTTAATGGGGGTAGAATTTAACACCCGGATGATTTTATTAAAAAAAATTCATTAAATAATTTTTAATCTTCAATAGCTTGATTTGCACGCAATCAGGAGTTTAAAAGAATTGTGAGACAACATTAATATTAAATTATCATTATATCCTATCTTTTAGGTTAGTGGTGATAATTATAACTACCTAATGAAAATTCATTATGAACTCATTGGGTATTAATTATTTATGGAAAATATAAACCAAATAGATATTTTTTTTTGAGTGAATTATATTTGGTAAAAAAATGAATTAGATATATGTGTTATATACTTAATATAATATTTTTTATATTCATCCAGTTGATGTTTTAGTCATAGTTTACGAATAAAACCCTATTTTCTGTATAAGAACCTATTTTTATGGTTAATTTTACACCTTTGAATAGAGAACCCATTTTAAATTAAGAATTTGAAACATTAATAATTTAAATTTGAAAAAATAAACATGTTATTTTGAAGTGGGATATAAAAAATTACTTCTTATAAATTTCTTATATTATTCAGATAACAATCATGTTTTGATGAATAGTAAACATTTGATAAATTTTAATTAGTTTTTTTCGTTGAGATAACTTATATGGTTAAATTATAATATTTAATGGTTTTAAAGTATAAATATAAGAAATTTATAACATTTAATATTATTTATTCCAATATAATTAATTTTACAATTAATTCATTGGTAAAAACATTTCAATCTTTTGCAATGTTTTACCTTCTAAAAATTATTTTCTCATTTCTACAATGACATTAATTTTTAATTAATAACTGAAACTTATGTGTTTTGAATTTCGAAAAATGGATTCCATATTTGAAATAAGAAGATCCATATTTTTTGAATAGGTTCCTTTTATTTTTGGACATTATGAATAACAACTTCAGTAATTATTTTATTTACCTTGGTTAAAGGGTAAATTTGGTAAATAAGGGTCAAAAATAATAATTTAATAATCTAAAATTACCATAAAACATTTCATAATACTATTGGTTGATGTACTTCCGACCATGTGAATCTTTGGGTCAATTTTGTGACCCCATTGATTTACATGGATGTGAAAATGACATTTGATAAGAATTACTTTAAGGTAAAGATAATTGTAACTTAAATATATATCTTTTAATAAATAGATTTTAATATAGGGTTATATAACTAATATATATGTAAATAAAGAGTCATAAGAAGTCTAGAAATATTTCCTTCATAAATATATTTTATTTATAATTTTTATACATTAGATAAACATATTTATTTATGACACAATTATGATGTAGTTATTACCTCATTAACGAAAGATTCAAATAAATGAAGGTATAAATATTAAAACAAATGTAACTATGTTATTTAGATGTCATACATAAATTTTATGAATGATATTGACATATTATATTTGGTTTAATACCTTATTTTCAAAGGAATCAGGTTGCTATAAATTTTGAAAAAAATTCATGTATGAATAGTGTCCAAAATTGACACAATTCATAACTTAAAACAGAAAACATATTATTAAATAATATTAATTTCCAAAAACAATATTCAGAAAAATGGTTAATATAAGTCTAAATATTTCATAAATAATTTTTTGTGGGTCTTTTGACATGATATGGTAATTAAATTAACAAAAAATGGGTAAATAACATGATATCATGTTCAGATTAAAAATTGTAAAATAAGGGTTAAACAAAACAAATAAGGATAAAAACAATATTCTACACGTGTCTAAAAATTATTGTATGATGGTTAATAGAACCAAGATCATCTTATATTTTAATAAAATAAGTTGTCGACCATTTTTAGACAAAATTGAATTTATAGTAAATTAATACTTTGAGAGTTTCTTCAAGTTCTCATCTCATATCTTATAAAAGGGAACCTCATCCCTCTCATATTAACTCAATTTTAAGCCTTCAAGATCATCAAATACCTTCCCATTTATCTTATCAACTTCAATAGTTACCTTATATAGGTTCTTGTCTTCTCAAAATACCAACTATAGTTCCCTAAGAAAAAATTTAAAGGAGGATCGTTAAGGAAGAGGTAATCTCTTCTACCGATTCATTCAAATTTATTTCTTTTTTTATAATTACTCTTATTTAGTTGTTTCATTAGAAAGTAATAAAATTAGTATCACTAATATATTGATATTTTATTAAAAATATTAAACAACCCTGTTTCACCTTCTATCCATCCAACGAAAACCAAAATCACCGCACGTGCGTACGTACAGATTATCGTCTTCACATCGTGGTGTAATATGTTTTTCACCACCACCTTGCATGGATGGTTATATTGGTGTAAATAATAACTATATATGATTATTATAACATTATACAAATTATATGGTACTATACACAATCCAATTCAATACCATTCAATAATTATGTTAATGATACTATCGCTCGTGCGTACGTACGAATTACCGTCTCCACAGTGAGATGTTATTCATTATACATAATGTAAATTAAACCATGATTATATAAATGAATTGAATGAATAAATATGATATATATTATAATAATAAAATTATTTAAATGATATAACTATATCCTAAAATAGTAATAATAACTTATCCGATAAAACATACATAAGAACATGTAGTAGTTAATACATCAATAATGAGTAACAAAGAAATTTTACTAAAAGATGAAAATATGATCATACTGTTATAATAAAAATGATTATGATTCTGGAATAAATCAAAAACATCATTTAAATCATTATACAGGAGGTTTAGATACATACTAATTTTATTTTACATGATGTAATGGATAAATATTCTAATCTCATTTTATCCGAGATTGTTTATTTGTAAGTATCAACTGGGAGTATATTTATCATCCAAGTACATGTTTTCTAAAAATATTCTCATAAAATGTGTACTATTATTCTATGTATTTAACGCCCCGACCCCAGTTACCCAGAGTCGGTGCATTAATTACATAACATTGGCATGATCACAAGAAAGATCAAATCTCGAAAGACCGATTGGTTTAGTAGCCTTGGAAACACTAGATATATTCATAAGTTTTACATTACATCATAAAATGAAAAACTACTACAACAACATAATGTTTCCACAATCCACACTATTAACCCCTCATAAAATCCCTGCAGGTCATTCATAACTTACTTCTTCACATCCTGGGAAAAATAAAACATAGAAAAGGGGTTAGCTCAAATGCCCAGTAAGGATAACAATATAACGGAAACTTTCATAAATAAGAATAAACATTTAAGGCAATTTATAAATAAAACAAAAGCCTTTTAAATATGAACTTTCAACATGGTATGGCATAAATAAAATGAAATAATGCCATTTACTTATTCACATGGATATTCTAATAATCGAATAATCACATGAAAAAAACAATAACCACTTTCATAATGTTGGAATGCATAATGCCAGACTATCATAACCACATAGCCAAGGCCTCGTGCCAAGACTACAAATAAGATTTTGTCAAGGCCTTGTGACAAGACACTAGTTTGTCTCATGAGACCTACCGATGCATCGAGGAGCTATAGCGGGCTCCACCCGTCACTTATTAAGTCCAATGCATTCCCATATGAAAAGGTTTAAACATAACATAAACATTCGTATTAAATCTAGCATACGAAATGTCAATAATTTCACCATAAACTATGAATGGTATAAAAATAGCACATCCATAGTCAAAC
Organism: Viscum album; assembly: GCA_963277665.1. Taxonomy (NCBI): domain Eukaryota; kingdom Viridiplantae; phylum Streptophyta; class Magnoliopsida; order Santalales; family Viscaceae; genus Viscum; species Viscum album. Next base: position 32,935,601 of record OY728157.1, on the reverse strand, counting down.
ATATCACAAAACCTTCAATACAATATAGAAGTTTTGTATCATAATAAATCAACTTCAAATAATCTTAGAATCCATCAAAGGATGTTGACGTAGATGAAATCAAAATTCTTTTTAAAGAAATATCTCCTTTTATTTTGAAATCATTTAAGATCCATATAAAATAAAACATTTTCTTTTAAAATATGCTTATAAGCTTGTAAGGAAAGCTTTGAAGATTTTATAACGGCGTAAAATAACCGCACCCGCTGTATAAGTTAAAAAAACATTCTTACCTCAATTCTGTCGAAAAGGTTAAAAAGGACCTTGTTTCGAGAACGACGGAAAGATTCCTTTATAAACCTCTTATAAAAAGTCAAACAAGGGTATAAATGACTTTAACCCATATTCTTGTAAATAGTAAAAATGTTTTGAAAATACATTTTTAAGAAACATGGATGTGGATGATAATGATATCCCAGTAGATTATTACGTATAAACAACCTCGGATAATGAAGAGATTGTGAAATAACCCTTACCTTGTACTTTTCCTTTGTTGGGGTCGGTTAACCTCCTGTATAATGGTGAAATAATTATTATTAAATTATACAAGAATCATATACATTAATATGATATCATATATGATCTTTTAACATTGCTTTATTAATAATATCTTAGTATTATCGTCGTTTCAGGTGATAATCGATTCGTTCTTCTTAAATGTTTGGTTACGTAAGACATGTTTGTAATGGATAGATTAAATCTTATTCATAATCAGAATGATATTAACATTATTTTTAACCCTAAATTGAGAATAAGACTTGAATGGATACGATGGAGGATGGATCTCACCGCGTTCGTGGAGACGGTAGTCCGTACGTACGCACGAACGCTACTTCCATTTAATTTTTATTTTAAAAGAATTGAATCCAAATGATACATAGGTATATTACTATTCCAGTATAATATAATATTTTATATATGTTACTTAAGTTCATTAACACCATCCTTTATACGTTCCATGTGTGGTATGAACGAGTCATATCATTTTAAGGGGGCGGTAGTCCGCACTTCCTCAAATGAAATTATCGTATGTATATACAACATGAAACGAATAATGGTATGGAATAAAATGGAATTACACAAGATTAAAAATATATATCATTAATATCATATTTAATTACAGTGCCATCATAATGGCCACCATGAGAGGCGGTAAGATGTATTTGAACAATCATCGTTTCGTGAGGCGTTAGTTTGCCATCCACAGAAACATTATGTTCATCATCCATTAGATGGAGTTGTGTGTATGTGTAGTTTGAATCCTTCTTATAACAACATCCTAGTATATTGAGGATACTGGTGTTGTTACAAAAGAAAGGAAATAAAAAGAGTTTGGGGGTTGGAGAAGCAAAATAAAGGAAAATAATTTAAGAGAAATCGTTACCTTTAATTTAGGTAACTCACTTTGGTTGGAACCAAAGGACTTCTTGAAATGATTTCTGCCTAAAGGGAAGCTTCAAGTAGGAGGAGAGGGATGTGGGGAGCTTAGTTGGGGAGAGTTTGGACGAGCCAAGTGGCTTTAGAGGTGTGAGGAATGAGTAGAAGTGGTCTCCTTTTATAAGGGAGAAGAGGGGCTCTTTAGGAAAGAGTGAAAGTATTACTTTATAATATAATTATATTCGGTTTATAATGGTCCAAAAATCATTGAGGTCTAAGATAAGATGACTAATATTCTAAATAACATCAACCAATAAGAATTGGACAGGTTTTAGAAAATATTTTAATCATTATAATCTTATTTATTTAAATGATTTATTAATGAGGTAAACATTGCATCATTATTGTGTCATTAATAATTTAAATTATTTGATGTCTAAAAATTATAAATAAAATATCATTATGTAGGAAATCTTTTATCTTTCTAATGAATATTTATAATCGAAAATCCAACATGTATAACCCTATGTAAAAAGTGTTCTTCTAAAAGATGTAAGCTTATGCCATTTTTATTTTTATTTTAACTTTACTAATATAAAGTGTCCCTACCACATACAAGTGGCTCCAAGGGGTCCCCAAATTGACCCAAGGATGCTAATGGTCGGGTATGTGTCCACCAATAAGGTTAGGAAACGTTTTAGGTTAATTTTGTATTATTATAATATTATTTTTTAACCCTTATTTACCGGATTTACCCTTAACCATGGTAAATAAAATATTTACCACAGTAATTATTCAAAATGTCTAAAAATAAAAGTTACCTATTTACACAATTTGGACATCCTGATTCCAAATATGGAATCCATTTTTCTAAATTCAAAACACAGAAGTGGCAGAAATTAATTGAAAATTAATTCCCGCTGTCAAAACAAAAAGCGTGTTTTTAAGAGGTAATAACTATCAAAAGATTGACACTTGTTTATGTTCGGTTTAATTGTAAAATTATGTCCAATGACCAACATTATATTAAATGGTAAAAATATATTCTAAATATACTTTAAAACCACTCAAATTCACAATTTATCACTATTAATTATTTTTATTAAAAAAGTTGTTTTTAATTAAAATTTAGTAATTTTCACTATTCATCAAAATATAAAAGTTATCCGAAAAGTACCAAAATTTCACCCTAGGCTAATTTCAATATTCCGAATCCAAAAATGAAGTCCATTTTGAAATATAAAATATATATGATTTCAAAAATTAGGTATTACTATTCACAACGGCTAGTTTAATTAGTTGTGGTGTGTGTTAGAACTCGAGGTTGCGTATAACACACGCTATCGCATTATTCGAAGGGAAACGTACCGTAGAAGCTTGGGGTGTTACATTCTCCCCTCCTTCAAATAATTTCATCCTAGAAATTTCTAGAATACTTATCACATGAAAAGACTCGGGTGGTTCTTCATCATAAGTTCATCGGGTTCCCACGTTGCCTCTTCCATCTTATGATTTCTCCACAAAACTTTTACCAGACGTGTCGTCCGGTTTCTCAGTACTTGTTCTCTTGTATCAAGAATCTTGACGGGCTCTTCACAATAAGACAGATCGGGTTCCAATTCTAATTCCTCATAGGTGAGTACATGCGTTGGGTCAGGCATGTATTTTCTTAACAGAGATACGTGGAACACATCGTGAACTTTGGAGAGACTTGGCGGCATTGCCAATCGGTAAGCTACAGCCCCAATTCGATCTAGAATTTCGAAAGGTCCGATGTACCTGGGACTCAATTTACCTTTCTTACCAAAACGTATGACTCCCTTCCATGGAGATACCTTTAGGAAAACATGATCACCGACCTGAAATTCCAAATCCTTCCTTCGATTATCGGCATAGCTCTTCTGCCTACTTTGAGCTGCTTTAATGTGATTTTGGATTACTTTCACCTTTTCCACCGTTTCCTCCACCAGTTCTGGGCCTACAAGTTTTCTTTCACCAACGTCATCCCAACAGGTTGGTGTACGACATCTCTTTCCGTATAACACTTCATATGGTTCCATCTGAATACTTGAATGGAAGCTATTGTTATAGGAAAATTCTACCAAAGGTAAATATTGATCCCACATACCCTGAAAGTCAAGTGAGCAAGATCTCAACATGTCTTCTAAGGTTTGAATAGTCCGTTCTGATTGTCCGTCTGTCTGAGGGTGGTAAGCAGTGCTCAAATGAAGTTCAGTATCCAGGGATTTCTGAAGACTTTTCCAGAATCTTGAAGTAAAATGGGGATCACGATCAGAAACAATCGATAGGGGTACTCCATGAAGTCTCACAACTTCATTAATATATAGTCTTGCTAGATGTTCCAGGGGTAGATCTTCTCTTATAGCAAGAAAATGTGCTGTCTTGGTAAGACGATCAACAATAACCCATATTTCATCATTCCTTCTAGGAGTCTTTGGTAGCCCCATGACAAAGTCCATCGTAACATTGTCCCATTTCCACTCCGGTATGGGAAGAGGTTGCATGACTCCTCCAGGCTGTTGCCTTCCAGCTTTCACTTGTTGACAAACCATACATCTTGACACAAAATCAGCAATCTCCCTCTTCATGTTGTCCCACCAAAAATATTCCTTCAAATCTCTATAGATTTTGGTGCTCCCAGGGTGTATAGAGAAATTGGAACTATGAGCATCATCCAGCAATTCCCTTTTTAGATCAGGTATATTGGGAACACAAAGTCTCTTCCCGAATTTCAAAATTCCATCTTCATACACAAAGTCTCTCAATCTCCCATCATTCATAGCTTTAATTTTTTTTGGAATTCTTCATCATCGGTCTGAGAACTCTTAATCCTTTCTAGTAAAGATGGTTTGGAAACCATTTGAAAAAGCATTGATGTTTCACCTTCCCTGGTTATTCCCATGTCCATCTTCACTAGATCCATGAAAATTGGATCCCTTTCAATTCTCATATTGTTCAAAACTCATGGTCTTTTCTAATCAAAGCATCTGCCACCTTGTTTGCCTTCCCTGGGTGGTAGTGTATCGTACAATCATAATCCTTGAGTAATTCAAGCCATCTCCTTTGCCTCATGTTGAGTTCTTTTTGTGAGAAAATATACTTCAAACTCTTGTGATCAGTATAAATCTCACATTTTTTCACCATAGAGGTAGTGCCTCCATATATTCAAAGCAAAGATCACTGCTGCTAACTTGAGATCATGAGTAGGATAGTTTTGTTCATGAATTTTCAACTGTCGTGATGCATAGGAAATAACTCTATCATTCTGCATAAGGACACAACCAAGTCCTTTCTTCGATGCATCACTATAAATAACGAACCCATCATTCCCCGATGGTAGAGTCAATATAGGAGCATTGACTAATCTTCTCTTCAGTTCTTCGAAACATTCTTCACATTCTTTTGTCCAAACAAATTTAACCCCTTTACGTGTGAGCTTCGTTAATGGGTTAGCCAATCGGGCAAAATTCTGGACGAAACGTCGATAATAACCTGCCAAACCAATAAAACTACGTACCTCAGTTATACTCGTAGGTGCTGGCCATTCTTGGATTGCCTTGGTCTTAGAAGGATCAACAGAGATTCCATCTTTAGAGACAATATGGCCAAGAAAAGAAATCTCCTGAAGCCAGAATTCACACTTGCTAAACTTCCCATATAATTCATGCCTCCTCAGAGTCTTCAAGATAATGCGCAAGTGATTTTCATGATCTTCATAGGTTTTGGAGTATACCAGAATATTATCAATAAATACCACCACAAATTCATCGAGATACTCCTTGAAAACTCTATTCATCAGATCCATGAATACAGAGGGTGCATTAGTCAATCCAAACGGCATTACAGTAAACTCGTAATGCCCGTACCTGGTTCGAAATGCTGTTTTCGGAATGTCTTCCTTCTTCACACACAACTGATGGTATCCAGATCGAAGGTCAATCTTTGAAAAGTATTGAGCTCCATGCAGTTGGTCAAATAAATCATCAATACGAGGTAGGGGATACTTGTTCTTTATCGTTATAGCATTGATCTCCCTGTAGTCGATACATAACCTCATAGATCCATCTTTCTTTTTAACAAAAAGAACAGGGGCTCCCCATGGAGAAACACTAGGGCGAATAAATCCCTTATTACTCAATTCCACTAGTTGTTTCTTTAGTTCGACTAACTCTACAGTGGCCATTCTATAAGGGGTCTTCGATATAGGCCTTGATCCAGGAATCAAATCAATAGAAAACTCAACTTCTCGTTCTGGAGGATGTCCAGGTAAATCTTCCGGAAATACATCTACAAATTCTTTCACAACAGGTACATCCTCTATTTGAACATTCCTTTCCTCACCGACAGTTATTTCATTCTCTTCCTCCCCAATAATTGAATTAAGTTGAGCTACTGGGGGTGGATCTAAATAAGAATTAGGTGGTGACGATTCTGCTCTAAAAATAAGGTGTTCCTTATCATTATCATCAAGAATCGTAACCTCTTTCTTCTTACAATAAATCTTCACATCATAGTCCGAAAGCCAGTCCATACCGAGGATTATATCAAACTCAATCATAGGTATGACGATGAGATCAGCAGATAAAGAAAATTTATGTGCTCTAATGGGGACTGATTCACAAAACTTTGTTGCAACGATACTTCCCTTAGGAGTTTTAACTGACAACTCCCTTATTAAATCAAATTGGAAATATATAATTTTATTAGCAAACTGGGAAGATATGAAACAATGTGATGATCCAGAGTCAAATAATGCATTTGCTAAACTTTAGGAAACCATTAAATTACCTGCCACCACGTCTTTCGGAGCTTCTACCTCAGCAGTAGTGATAGCATAAGCCTGGCCTTGATCCCTTGGCCTTTTTTGAGGTAAGTTCTCCTGACTCTTAGGGCATGCATTTGCATAATGCCCCATCTCCCTGCAATTGTAGCACTGAACGTTGGTAGCTTCCTTCTTCCCCTTGCAATCATGAGCTTGGTGGCCTTTTTCACCACACTTGTAACAGACTCCCATTCCCTTCAAGCAAGTACCGGGGTGTTTCTTCCCACATTTACCACATGATGGATATTCAACCTTTCCTTTCTTCCCCTTATTTCCATTCCCAGATTGATCAGCAGGTCTCTTCTTCCCTTTCTTTGCTTTAAAGTCATAAGACTTAGAGAATTCCTTTTCGGTCTTGATAGCACATGAGACAATATCTTCGTACGATGAAAAGGATTGTGAGACTAACGCTCGACGGAGAAATGGTTTTAACCCATCAAAGAAACGATCAATCTTACTTCTTGGGTTGCGAATATAATCTCCAGCATACCTCGCTAACCTTGTAAAGTTAGCCTCATACTTTTTGACATTATCATCCTCCTTTTGTCTCAGACTCAGAAATTGCCTTTCCATATCTGCTCGATGGTCGCGAGGAAAGTATTTTTAAAAACAGATCTTTGAACTCCCTCCATTCCATATTTGATACTTCATCATCTTCCTTCATATTTTGAATCAATGACCACCATTGATCAGCATCTCCAGTGAGGCGGTAAACTGCCATGATAACTTTTTCCCTTTCACTGCTCCCCAAAGCCTGAAATATTTTCTCTAGGGAAAATATCCATTGCTCAGCTACTAAGGGATTTGTATTCCCATTGAACGTTGGTGGTTATTGCCTCATGAATCGATCTAACATTGATCCTCCATGCTGCGGATCAGGGTGCTCCATACGAGTAAGGTTATTATTCATAACCTGAGTAAGTTGTCCCAGTATGGTGATTAGCTGATCAGCACCAGTTGCATCACTAGCCCCACTATAATTATCTTGAGAAGGAGGGCAATCCCTACATGGAGTGCATGCATTCATACGGTTTCCATTTCTTCCACTAGGCGCCATTTCTAAACAATGGCATAAACTAGATCAGTTTATGAATCAAAATACATAATCCCATACTTATAAAACACTTAACATAAATTGAACTATTTATGGATATAATCCATAATCATAATAATGTTTTCTTTGAGGAAGTATATACTCATAATCCCTTCAAAATGATTTGTAATGAAAATGAGAGTTATCCTAAGCATATCCCCCGGGAGTGTCGTAACCAAGAGTGCAGCAAGGCCAGTTGTCATGCACCAGTTCCCGTTCGAGTCTAGCTCAAAGCGGTGTTTTCAGGTTTTACCCCTAGGTACATCTGTGCCAGAGCCGCCTCTACCTGCTCGTATCCAGACAGGGATGTATTGCTTGGAAAACTCACAAAATCTCTACAATACCAAAATTCTAGGAAGTTCTTCTATACTAATCCTCAAAGTTCATCTTAGGTCTACGTGCTCTAATCAGAGTTTATCTAAATCTAGCTTCCAAGGTTTGTACTAAACTTCCTCTGATACCAACTGTAACGCCCCGACCCCAGTTACCCAGAGTCGGTGCATTAATTACATAACATTGGCATGATCACAAGAAAGATCAAATCTCGAAAGACCGATTGGTTTAGTAGCCTTGGAAACACTAGATATATTCATAAGTTTTACATTACATCATAAAATGAAAAACTACTACAACAACATAATGTTTCCACAATCCACACTATTAACCCCTCATAAAATTACTGCAGGTCATTCATAACTTACTTCTTCACATCCTGGAAAAAATAAAACATAGAAAAGGGGTGAGCTCAAATGCCCAGTAAGGATAACAATATAACGGAAACTTTCATAAATAAGAATAAGCATTTAAGGCAATGTATAACTAAAACAAAAGCCTTTTAAATATGAACTTTCAACATGGTATGGCATAAATAAAATGAAATAATTCCATTTACTTATTCACATGGATATTCTACTAATCGAATAATCACATGCAAAAATCAATAACCACTTTCATAATGTTGGAATGCATAATGCCAGACTATCATAACCACATAGCCAAGGCCTCGTGCTAAGACTACAAATAAGATTTTGTCAAGGCCTTGTGCCAAGACACTAGTTTGTCTCATGAGACCTACCGATGCATCGAGGAGCTATAGCGGGCTCCACCCGTCACTTATTAAGTCCAATGAATTCCCATATGAAAAGGTTTAAACATAACATAAACATTCGTATTAAATCTAGCATACGAAATGTCAATAATTTCACCATAAACTATGAATGGTATAAAAATAGAACATCCATAGTCAAACATATCACAAAACCTTCAATACAATATAGAAGTTTTGTATCATAATAAATCAACTTCAAATAATCTTAAAATCCATCAAAGGATGTTGACGTAGATGAAATCAAAATTCTTTTTAAAGAAATATCTCCTTTTATTTTGAAATCATTTAAGATCCATATAAAATAAAACATTTTCTTTGAAAATATTCTTATAAGCTTGTAAGGAAAGCTTTGAAGATTTTATAACGGCGTAAAATAACCGCACCCACCGTATAAGTTAAAAAAACATTCTTACCTCAATTCTGTCGAAAAGGTTAAAAAGGACCTTGTTTCGAGAACGACGGAAAGATTCCTTTATAAACCTCTTATAAAAAGTCAAACAAGGGTATAAATGACTTTAACCCATATTCTATTAAATAGTAAAAATGTTTTGAAAATACATTTTTAAGAAACATGGATGTGGATGATAAAGATATCCCAGTAGATTATTACGTATAAACAACCTCGGATAATGAAGAGATTGTGAAATAACCCTTACCTTGTACATTTACTTTGTTGGGGTCGGTTAACCTCCTGTATAATGGTGAAATAATTATTATTAAATTTTACAAGAATCATATACATTAATATGATATCATATATGATCTTTTAACATTGCTTTATTAATAATATCTTAGTATTATCGTCGTTTCAGGTGATAATCGATTCGTTCTTCTTAAATGTTTGGTTACGTAAGACATGTTTGTAATGGATAGATTAAATATTATTCATAATCATAATGATATTAACATTATTTTTAACCCTAAAATGAGAATAAGACTTGAATGGATATGATGGAGGATGGATCTCACCGCGTTCGTGGAGACGGTAGTCCGTACGTACGCACGAACGCTACTTCCATTTAATTTTTATTTTAAAAGAATTGAATCCAAATGATACATAGGTATATTACTATTCCAGTATAATATAATATTTTATATATGTTACTTAAGTTCATTAACATCATCCTTTATACGTTCCATGTGTGGTATGAACGAGTCATATCATTTTAAGGGGGCGGTAGTCCGCACTTCCTCAAATGAAATTATCGTATGTATATACAACATGAAACGAATAATGGTATGAAATAAAATGGAATTACAGAAGCTTAAAAATATATATCATTAATATCATATTTAATTACAGTGCCATCATAATGGCCACCATGAGAGGTGGTAAGATGTATTTGAACAATCATCGTTTCGTGAGGCGTTAGTTTTCCATCCACAGAAACATTATGTTCATCATCCATTAGATGAAGTTGTGTGTATGTGTAGTTTGAATCCTTCTTATAACAACATCCTAGTATATTGAGGATACTGGTGTTGTTACAAAAGAAAGGAAATAAAAATAGTTTGGGGGTTGGAGAAGCAAAATAAAGGAAAATAATTTAAGAGAAATCGTTACCTTTAATTTAGGTAACTCACTTTGGTTGGAACCAAAGGACTTCTTGAAATGATTTCTGCCTAAGGGGAAGCATCAAGGAGGAGGAGAGGGATGTGGGGAGCTTAGTTGGGCAGAGTTTGGACGAGCCAAGTGGCTTGAGAGGTGTGAGGAATGAGTAGAAGTGGTCTCCTTTTATAAGGGAGAAGAGGGGCTCTTTAGGAAAGAGTGAAAGTATTACTTTATAATATAATTATATTCGGTTTATAATGGTCCAAAAATAATTTAGGTCGAAGATACGATGACTAATATTCTAAATAACATCAACCAATAAGAATTTGACAGGTTTTAGATAATATTTTAATCATTATAATCTTATTTATTTAAATGATTTATTAATGAGGTAAACATTGCATCATTATTGTGTCATTAATAATTTAAATTATTTGATGTCTAAAAATTATAAATAAAATATCATTATGTAGGAAATCTTTTTATCTTTCTAATGAATATTTATAATCGAAAATCCAACATGTATAACCCTATGTAAAAATTGTTCTTCTAAAAGATGTAAGCTTATGCCATTTTTATTTTTATTTTAACTTTATTAATATAAAGTGTCCCTACCACATAAAAGTGGCTCCAAGGGGTCCCCAAATTGACCCAAGGATGCTCATGGTCGGGTATGTGTCCACCAATAAGGTTAGGACACGTTTTAGGTTAATTTTGTATTATTATAATATTATTTTTTTAACCCTTATTTACCGGATTTACCCTTAACCATGGTAAATAAAATATTTACCACAGTAATTATTCAAAATGTCTAAAAATAAAAGTTACCTATTTACACAATTTGTAAATCCTGATTCCAAATATGGAATCTATTTTTCTAAATTCAAAACACAGGAGTGGCAGAAATTAATTGAAAATTAATTCCCGCTGTCAAAACAAAAAGCGTGTTTTTAAGAGGTAATAACTATCAAAAGATTGACACTTGGTTATGTTCGGTTTAATTGTAAAATTATGTCCAATGACCAACATTATATTAAATGGTAAAAATATATTCTAAATATACTTTAAAACCACTCAAATTCACAATTTATCACTATTAATTATTTTGATTAAAAAAGTTGTTTTTAATTAAAATTTAGTAATTTTCACTATTCATCAAAATATAAAAGTTATCCGAAAAGTACCAAAATTTCACCCTAGGCTAATTTCAATATTCCGAATCCAAAAATGAAGTCCATTTTGAAATATAAAATATATATGATTTCAAAAAGTAGGTATTACTATTCACAACGGCTAGTTTAATTAGTTGTGGTGTGTGTTAGAACTCGAGGTTGCGTACAACACACGCTATCGCATTATTCGAAGGGAAACGTACCGTAGAATCTTGGGGTGTTACAATGTATGTTTAAATTCATTTTTAATAATTTTGACTTTTAATACATGTTTTGGAATGAATCTTTCTTTTTTTTACCATACGGGTTACATTTTCTCTTTTTTGGAAAAAGTATGAGGATAATGTTTTTTTTAACTTACAAGTAATGAACGGATAAGTTAAAAAAATGGATTTTTAAATATTTATAAAAACATATTGACATGAATACTCCTCTTCATGTTTACAAGGGTATTTTAAACTCAATTTTTTTCTTTAAAAATTTCACGACATTTTGAGAAAAGAAAATATTTTTTAAGAATAAAGGACATTTTCTTCAGGAATTAATCTCAAGTGTTTTATCAAACTTATTTTCCATATATGATTATATATGATTATGTTTCTATCCCTATTATTACTATGATTTGATTGAGTATATGATGGAATGATATTTAGTAAATCTATTTGTTTTATATCATTTTGGATGAAATGATGTTTAATAAACCCATTTTATTTCATGGGTTATGGTATGGTGAATCTTTCTATGTTTTTTTGGAACATATATATATATATATCATTTTCAATGGTAGAAATCTCCTCCATAATGAATAATTAATCACTCAATAGATTTGTTCTAGCTGGAAAACTCACAATAAAAAATTTTCCTGCTGATATAATTAGTTAACGGAACCAAACATAAACACTAAATCATGAAAATGAGGGAGGAGGGGGAAATGAATATGGTAAATGAGTATCAAACCATTCACGTGTTAGAGTTTTCTTTGAAACACCCAAAATAGCCTCCACAGTTTATTAAGAGTGATGAAGACATCATGATGGTAATGATGCATATATTTCTTGGAACCATTGAGTTTCACATCGTAAATAAATCCCCTATATTTATATATTTATTTCTATATATTCGAGAGCACAACACTTGGAAGAAGAATAAAATAAGATCATAATTTTTTTTAAAAGTGTACATTGGTATTTAAATAAATAGAAAATATGGAAACCAGAAACAAAATATGAAGAATAAGAAGGGAGGGTACCATATCTAGGAATCATAGTTTATTCACATGTTTGGTTATAGTAAAAAATATAGGAGAACCCTAAAATTATTTGAAAACGAAACAGAAAAAGTATTACATCCTAACTCATGCACATTAGAATCCATGTGGTGCTCTTTGTTGCACTCCTCACAATCTCCAAGTGACATCCAAGTGATAATATACAACCTCTTGTACTGACTTATGACCCACCTTGAATATGACATGCAATTACCACAATCATCGCCCATGATAACCTTTATCTCTAATCTCACCCAATACTTCCATACAATAATAGGAATAGTGGAGTTTAAACATTTTGTTATTTTTATGAAATTAAATTTCTATTTTTTATTTTTTAGTGATGGTCCAGGTTGGAATTATTTACTGGGTCTTTGTATTGTTGATCCTACACTCCCAGATCCATTCATTTTTTTTTGGGCTTAGATGTCACTAGTTGAAATCTAGTGTGTTTTTTTATTTTTTATTTTTACATATATTAGCTTATTATTTATTAATTTATATAGTTATTCTTATTATTATATTTTATACATGCATACATATATATATATTCTATAATTATTATATGTATTATTATTATTAATATTATTTATTGTAAAAAAATGGAAATGAGTAAACTTAGAAAAGCAGAGAGTAGTGGGAAGAAAATAAATATGGTTATTTATTTAATGACTCCAAAGTTTCCATTCCATCATTCATGATATATTGTTTTGGGGGGATGCAATTCCTTTTTTAGGCAGTGTACCATGGTAAATGAGGGGGTTTGGTAGGGGTGGGAGGCCTACCCTCGTTGAATGTTGCAGCCATTATCAAGAGATGGTTATCACTACCCCTTGGGATGCACACTGCTACCAATGTCTTACATGTTTTGATACTATCTTATTAATAACTATTTATAGAAAAACTGAGTGGGATAAAAAACAGAATAATGAAAAGATTATTATCAAATAGAATCCCCTTGAAAGTTACATTAAATTAAAAAAAATAAACTTACATATCTCTATATTATGTACAATATTTCAAAAGAAATAGTTGGTAGTGAATTTGTAAATAAATATACAAAATTATTGCTATATCAAACATATTGCATGTTGATATCTCTATTTTTCATTACAACTTGTGCAAAGGAGAAAATATTTTATGGTATATATTTTTTCTGAACATTCTTGATGGATATATTCTTAAATAGTTTATTTAAGATGCATTATATTCAAATAAAATTATTATGATACTACCCATAGGTAATAAACTTCACACTCCAATGTGTTGAGTCATAGAATGAAACTACACACATTATCGACATGCTTCATGTAATGCTATCACTTATGCCTGATTTGAAGTTTTTGTGAAAAGTGACTTATTTTGTGATATCCAGAATTTGAGAGTACCTCCAACTGTGAACACATAACCAATTTTTTATCATGAATTATGAGGATTATATAAATAACCTTCATCTACAAAAATGGTTATCTTCTTTTTTAAATTTTTAAAATACAATAAAATTGAATCAATAGTTCTGTAATGATAATAGAAACTATTTTTAATCCCATTCCAGTTACTTTGTGTAGGGGATGAAGTAAATATTCTTAATAAATTAGTAGAAAAATATATATCAATATGAGTACAATTAGAAATATACATTAGTGCTCCGATAACAATAAGGTATGGTACTTCTAGGCCAACCAACTCCTCATTTTCTTCATAAGGTCAAAATTGACCTTTCTCTGTATTTAAAGGCCAAACTCCCAATGGAGTACTTAATGGATGCTATTTATTCTTATTAAATCATTTTAAGACCTTATCAAAGTAATTTTACCGATGAAAAATTATACCGTATGGTCTATGCTCAATATTTAATCCAATCCAATAGTTTTTATCTACCATGTCTTAAATATCAAATTATTCCATTATGTTTCTCATTACATCATTGATCTCTTATAGATTTATGATAATATTTAAATCATTGACATAAATAGAAATTATTACATATCAATGCGTTCCTTTCTTAATAAAAGAACATGGAAAAATGGGGTTATTTATATACACTTTATTTAGAAAATATTTTCTCATATGATTATAGGAAACATGCCCAAATTGTATTAATCCACACAGGGACTTTTTTCAATTTAATTTAATATAGGCCTTTAGGATTTGAATTCAATTATTTAGGTATTTTGAATCATTTATGGATTCTCATATATATACTACTATCAATTGACCCATATAAATAAGTTTTAACAATATAAATAAGATTTATATGATACTTTTTAGCATTTATAAGGATGATTGGATATAAAAATAATAATAACATCCATAACATGATAATATGTCTTCTCGTAATCAATTCGTGGTCTCTGAGAAAAACCTTGTGTGACAAGATGATATTTGTATCTTAAAATCTCATTTTTCTCATTACTCTTACACAAAAATACACATTTTTATCTAACAGTCTTCAAAACATCTAGTGTGGGCATGATATATCCAAAAAAATATTCGCATATTAAGTGAATTTAATTCTACTTTATTTATATACTTCAATTTATTCCAATTGGGCCATTTTTATATTCCATAATAGACATTGTTTTAGGGTATTCATTTTTTATATCATATGAAAAATAATATGAACATATTTCATCAATATTTTCAATAATAATTCAATTCCATCAATCATCTATATTTTTAAAATTAAGAGAGGATTCATTATTTTCAAAACCTTCTAGGTTTTCTATATCTTGTGAATTCTTTTTGTGATTCTCATCATGTCTTTATTTAAAAACACATAAATTATGTATTTCTTATGGAACACATTCCTCTATAATAGGGTTTTCAATTATACTCATACCTTTTATTTATTGATGATTTATATCCTTAGATCTAATTGGTCTTCCATGCTTTAGGAGTGTTTTTGAGATTTCTGTAATTTCATCATGTAATTGTGTCTTCGGTACATCAAATCAAGTCGGTGTATTTAAAGGTTTGTATATATGATTTAGTGACACCCTTTGAATAAGTAAATTAATCAAGCATTTGATTTGATATTTCTTGAAAATATAAAATCTTTTTCACGTAAATATCACACTACTTTGTGGGAGGATCTAGATAAGATAACATTTGTAGATTCCAAGAAATATTTTCTCTTTATTTTTTTCTACCTATAATGTTGGGAATAATTCTTCATTAATGTGACAATATATAAAAATGTTGTAAATAAATCATAATTTTTTGTTCAAGATATCTAATGATGGTTGAAGATTAATATCTGACATATATTCATAACCCCCTTTAGGGCATCATCTTTGTATATTGTGGGGAATAAACTGATATATATACAACACAACCAAATATTATTATGTGGGAGATGTTAGGATCTTAGAAAAAAAATCCAATTGGAGTAGAGTGTTATTGTGATATACACTTTTTCTATAATGAATTCATGTTGATGCATGAAATATTTCATGACCCCATATAAAGATCAGAATTTTTTTTCATTAATAATCTTACAACAATAATTTGGAGGCATTTTATCAATAATTCAAATAAACCATTTGGTGTATGCACATGGGAAAATGGATTATCCTGAGTGATCCCCATTTCTATACAAAAAAACATTGAATTCCTGAGAGGTAAACTCTCCATTATTATCATCCTTTCATTATTGAGGACATAATCATATAATTCTACAGTCAATTTAATTATTTGAGAAATAAAATATAAAAATCCAAAATTTCATGTTGAGAGGAAAAATATGTGTGACCATCTATTAGATTAATTAATTATTACTATAAAATATTTAAATGGAATATATTATGGATGAATTATTCCACATATATCCCCATGAATTCATTCGATAAAGGCTGGAATTTCAGCATTAATTTTTATTGGACATGGTCTCATAAATAGCTTTCGATGTAAATAAGACTCTCATGGAGTTTTTCTTGTGGAGAGGTATGTTGGACTATCATTGAATGTCCAGGAGAACTTCAAATTATTTTTCACATCATTCCTAAACTAGGATGACCTAATTGGTCATGCCACACATTAACCTTTTTTCCATACATTAATACTAAATGTGTTTTGATTTCACTTATATATTCATAATACAACCCAAATGATAATTTTTCTAGTTTTTATAGTACATGAATCTTAATGGATTTATTAATAGTAATTCACATGTGCTTTTCATTTATCTCAGATATAGTTTTATTATCATACCCATTATAGTATATATCATTGAATCTCAACATGTTTCTTTTAGACATTGGAAAAAACAATGCATCTCTTATAAAAAAATTGCGACCCATTGGAAAAAAAAACACACTTCACTAGTCCCTTATATCATAACTATTAGACCTAATATAGTATTCACAATTGGTATTGTTGATTTAAGATTAGAAAACTATTTATTATTATTATGATTTGTGTGCATTATTTCACTATCTGATATAAAAATAACTATCCCATTTAATCAATACATTTCAATTATTAAAAATAAAGTTAATTATCTTATAAGAAACACCTTGTAAAATTAAAATAATACAACATTAAAAATATAAGTCATACAGAAGAAAAAAAATTCATATATCATAATGAAAATAATTTTTCTAAATTATTTTTTCCAATCATCTCATCAAATTCACATGTAAAATCACACGCTTTGAGGTGAGTAAAATCATCATTTAATGGATCACGATTCTCAGAAAAATTTACCTCCATTTCTTTCCATTTATCGGTTGTCTCAGTAAAGTGTATTTGATTCTTATTTTCTTCAAGAGATTCTTTATAAAGCATAAAAAGATTATCTGGGGTTCATAAAACTCGAGAACAATGTCCCTTGGAACCACACCTGTTACATGAATCTTTAGGATTCCATGGAATACTGGAGATTATATTTCCTTGATTATGATATTCATTTTTGAGAAGTCCCATGGTTATGACCACATCCTTGACCGCACCTATTTCCAGAACCACTTCCATCACCATAATAACATCCTTGACTTATTTCATGATAATATTTATGAATTGTAACAATTTGTTCCAAAAATGCTATTATTGAGGTAGTAGGTGAGACTGGTGATTTATACTCAAAAGATCAATGTTCTTATCAGGTACAAGTAATAATGATATTAGATCATAACATTTTATATAACCTCCCAAGTGATATTTATTTATAGGGTGATGTGACATGCATGAAATGTCATATATTTCATTTTAATTATATTGGAATCCATAATCCCAATACCACAGAACCTTAGGTGTGATACAACTATATACATGGAATAATTGTAATCACTAACACTTTTAAGTATTGGAAACGAAAAGTATTACATTCATCATGGGTCACTGGAAGAATGTAATCATTTTTGTGATCATACCTCACTTTGAAACTCTTCCATAGTTTATATATATCTCTTTCTGTGAGGTATTCACATTTAAAACCCCCATCAAGATGTATTCAAAGAAATATCATCACCTTTGTTTTATTTTGGAGTGTTTGAATTATTTTCTTTATGTATTTATATGATATCCACCAATTTGACACGCATGTCAACATCCATCATCCACAACATGTACTTAATTCCTATAATATCAAGCATGGTGAATTCAAGTTTTGCGACGTTTGACATGATGATTACTAGGAGAGAAAAAAACATTATTATCATTTATAATATAAAGAAAATAATAATTTACATTTATGTTAAAGAAAATAAAATAGTATAAAAATATTAAAATCAGGTTTATTATTATCATTTAATATTATATATATATATATATATCTAACCTTAATTGGTTAATAAATCATTTACATGGGGGTTTAAAAAAAATAAATCAATATATTTCATTAGTCATTTAATATTTTCTTTTGTATGTTAATTTTCAAATTAGATCATCCAATTAAGTAGTAAAAAATAAATAAATTGATACTATAAAAATAGGTGGAAAACAAACCTTTATGGTGGTAATTAAATAAACCACTTAAACCCTTCAATCCGATAGTAAATAAATTATATTATATAAATACATAGAAGAGACCAACCTGGTAGTGAAAATAAGGGTTATGATAAAAAAGAATAAATAATTAGAATCATCTAACAATATAGTGAGAATAAGTTTAAAAATAAAAAAATACATTCTAACTTTTTGATCTTTAATGTTGATAATATTTTTTAAAAAAATTGAATGACTAAAATATGTAGAGTTGAGAAAAGTGAGTAGAAGATAAATATGGGTATTTAATTGAAGATTCCAAAGTGTCCCTTCTATCAATCATGATCTATTTTTCAGTTTGTGGGTTGTTCGGCTGCAGCTATCATCGGGTGCTTAACATCATTATCATCATCTTCTTCATCATTTTTATTATTATATATTTATATTTTATTCTATCCATCCACAAGCCTTATTCCAAATATAGAAACTCTATATGGTCTCCCTTCTCTCAGTGTCATGACTTAATCAATGTGGTGGTGCAGCGACATGATCTTTTCCAGTGGGACAACTTCAATTTTTCTGGCCTAGTTCATCTTCAACAGTAGGAATGTTACTCTTCAATATGGACAACATGGATCTGCAATATGCGCAGCTTCAGAAGAGGAGGAAACAATGCATTAAAATTATTGACATGAATTTCTTCTATGGAGGTCTTCCTTCTCAGGATCTGTATTGGGGTTCTTCTTCTCTAATGAGGAAGCACTCTAGTTTCCTTCCTGGTATGGTAGTAGTTATTTTAACCATGATGTAGTGGGAAAAGGTGGAATAGAGGTTCAGATCTAGGTCGGAGCTTATGTGGGAGTCCTCTTTAAAGTGGCTAGTGTTTGGCTTCATCATCAATCGTAGTGGTTCATGGTGGTGTCTAGTTCGATGGTAAAATTTGTGGTCAAAACACTGATGGGTTGGGATTTTTGAATATAGGAGTGGAAGTTGTAGCAAGATCAGTACGGTAGATTATTAGAGGTTGGGAGAATTGTATATTGTAACCTAGTCTTTACGGGGATGATATATTATGGATATGGAAGGTTTAGACAGTAATAGGGGTGGAATGGTCGATATGTGGGTTGATAGTAGATGCGAGGAATGAAAGAAGTGGACGTAATAGTAACATGTTGAGAATGGTAGATTCTAGTGGTGGTAGATGAATGCCAGTGGTGTATACATAAGATGGATAATAGTATATCTAGGTGTGGTAGACTATGGTGATTATAGGAGAGGAACACAAAGGTAACAGACTATAAAAAACACAAAATTTCATAATTGAGTGACATTCCTAAAAAATTATTTCCTCAAAATATTAATAATTTTATAGATTTTTTTGGAAATTTATTTCAACCAAATTCATTATAATCATAAAAATAATTTGAAATTTATAATTTCATTTTAAATAATGAAATTGTTGCCTATCAGATATTTTAAAATTGGTGGGAATAAAATATGTTCATTTAATCTTTAAAACAATCATTTTTAATAAAATTTTCGAAGATTGTATAATACAAGCTCAATTAACCCTCAATAAATAAAAATTCATCAAGACTCCATTTCCATCACTTCAAAACAATAAAAACACCTTTAATTTAATAAAAATGATGTGAAAAAATATATCAAAAATAGCTACATATGGCGTCTAAAAAATTCAACTAGTGAATATAAAATGTATAGATTTCATTTATAATATAAAATAAGTTAATTAGACGTAACTACATTGAAATCAATGTCCTAGTGAGGAACCCATTCGACCAAACATGCTTCAACCTAAGATGGATTTCTCTAACCATAATACCTTAGCTTCTTATGGGGGTAAAGTTACATAGTCAATAAGTTCATATAAAATAATCATGTAGGATACAAGAAGAATGTAATGCATACATGACCATTGGAGATCAAGCCAACTCATAAAAAATACATCTTGGCTATAGGGGTCTAAGTGTAATAAAATGGATGAACCCTCAGAATTCCACCGCAAATTTTTCAACCATTCCAGAGGAAAAACTCAGTATTTAGCACTAGATAGACTTTATTTTGATCACAAGGATATATCTATGGAATTTTGTGTCTAAAAAATCAATCCAAATCCAAGGAGATAATATTGGAAATCTATATATTAGATTTGATGTTGAATCATCAATGATGCACCGATGAATTCACTAATATATGACATTGAATAAAACCAAGTATCGTATCTTATATAGAGGTCACAAAAATAAATTTCACGGTATTCTTTAAGTTCATCAAAGTCATTATAGGTTAGAAATCCGAGTCTTACTCAAGGAAAACCAAGCCTTTAAAGTGATATAATTCCATAATAATAATAAAATTATAACATTTAATACTTTATAAATGAGTTAATTGTAAAATGATATCATTTCACAATTTCCATCAACCATTTCATTAACCTTTTAATTTATGATGGAAAATGGTCCAGGACAGTTTTTCATACCATTTAATAAAATGTTCAACTCATTATTCATTCTATTTACAAGTAAAAAAAGGTCAATTATTGTGTCTTTTACATTGAACAATTCATTTAATTCATTTATGAATTCTATAAGAAATTTGAAATCTAAACACACATAAGGGGGAATTTATCAATAAGGAATGGATGGTAGTCGATAGAATTTAATTTAAACCACACTAAATGTTGGTTCATGTTGAGGTCATCAACATACAAAAATGTCATAGGGGTAAATAACATCATGTTTTTTGTCTAAAAAATTAATTAGGGTATTATTAATTTTCAAAAAAAACTTTGGAATGTATGACATGTCTAATAAAGAATAAAAATTATAAAAAACTATATTCTTTGGGAAAATTAGTCTAAAACCTACCTTAACACTATTCTAGAATCATTATATAGTATTAATGTCGTATTTGGGATGGAAAGGGAAAAAATAGAGAAACCATATAAATTCCCTAATAAATGGGTATATTAGGTTGCAAGGAAATTGTATCCAAGATGGTGAGAGAAACTAAGAAAATAATAAAGAGGATTGATATAACAACCAATATGGATCCCATGTGACCGATGAAATTCTAATCAGATTTCAGATAGAGGATATATCTCAAATCCTAGAGGAGGTAAGGGGAGAGCTCCCACAACCATTACACAATGCATTGGAGGGAGTAGAAGGGAAGAATAAATGTTAATGACCGGAAGGGGAAGGGTTAATTTCCCAATATTAAAAGGGGAACATGGTTTGGCCACACAGTTTTCCAATCATTGCACCAACCATGCATTTGTTATTGTCCTAAGGCCCACACCCCTCATGGTCAAGGCTCATTGTTAGACAACCTTTTCACATATTGTGTATGATGAACCTAAAATTTATTTATATTTTTTCATGTTCATGTGAAAAATGTTTCGCAGTTTTTTTAAACGATGATCTAACCTTAGGGGGGGAAATGGTTGAGGTTCACAATTATCACTAACCCCACGTTATCCATGCACCTCCCCTTTCTTTCAAAAATTGAAACTCCATGACCTAAACCAAGCCTAAACTCTCCTAATACCTCTATGAACCC
The DNA here is from genome assembly GCA_963277665.1 of Viscum album. NCBI lineage: Eukaryota > Viridiplantae > Streptophyta > Magnoliopsida > Santalales > Viscaceae > Viscum > Viscum album. Next base: position 32,913,643 of record OY728157.1, on the reverse strand, counting down.
TTTACGAACTTCCACCAGGGTAAAAAAAGGTTGAGACTAAAATATTAAGGATTAATACATCTAAAAAAACTATAATCCTATAATTATCTCCCTTCTTTAAGCTTAGCATGTTGGTCTACTTGACAACTAAGATACTCAGGTGCTTGAGCTTACTAGTTGTTGGCCATATTTTTTCTTATAACCCCTTATATATAACAAAAATATGTAAAACATGTACTAAAAACTAATAATAACCAAAAATCAAAGCTCCATTTTTCAGCATATTTTTTTTCATATTCATCAAAAAACATTAAGCAAAAACATTCAAAAATTTGTTCCAATAACATCTTATAAGATTGTAAACTATGATGGATCTTCTCAGGCTTATTAAGTATAGGGATACAACATTGATTGTGATGAATTATTTATGGATATCAAATGCTGAAATATTTTTTATTAATATTTATAACATACAATCCACAATTTAAATCATCAAACCTTACATACCACATATTCTTACTTTTATTGGTACCACTTTTTCGTCATAATATGGTTTAATTCTTCAAGAATCATCCATATTCCTCATTATCTATATATATTAGGCTTCAACCTTATCACTAAAGAATCCTTATTTTATAAAATAAAAACATTTGAGTGGGAGAATAAATACATAATATTCTTCTTAATTACATGGGGAAATGGGAAACATAAAAAAATGTGAGAAACAATTCTCAGTATGGGAAAAAATATCATTGAGTCGAAGAAAAATTATCATTAGATTATAAAAATGAGTGGAGAATCAACACAGAAGAAATGGAATAATTAATATAATAAGATATTGGAATAATAAGTTTTATCATAATCCATGATATAATAATCAGATATCATGTCCTAAGAAAATTGAATAATAAAATCTTCATCGTGAAATCATAATATATTCCATGGATAGAGAATGAGAAAACATAAAACAATAATCATGATCTATAGTGACATAAATAAAGAATGTGTAATGAGATAAAGAATATAAAATCATAACACAATAAAAATAGATCACATATCATGACCATGCATAAAACAATAAACATATCATTTCCAAGATTTTTTTTAAATATAGATAACAAAAATATGACCACATATTATATGCATAGCTAACTGCATCATGATCATGCATAGAATAATTATATCATGAGATATAAATCATTTCCCAAAATATAAGAGGGTTATATAATTCCAATTAAACCAATAAAATAATGTTAAACCATACATATATATAATATATGATAGTGATAATACAACATAACTTGATTAACCCATGGAAATAAAATGGGTTATAAACATTTTAAAACGGTATCACATATGAATAAATAAAGAATTAGATCAAATGATGCCCACATTTCATTCACCTAAAAGAAACATATCATATGAGAATTCATAGGCTGACACGTGAGGGATATTAAATGGTCAGAGATATTTATTCTTCTAAATAAATAAAGGAAAGTGTGAGATAAATCATGAATTGTGTTTCCTTTATGTTTTAGAGATATTTTCAAAAAAACATAGTTAAAATTTAATTTCAAAAATCATTTTAGAAAGGTATTAAAATAATTTTTAAACATTATTTTAATAATAAACATAAAAATAATGGAAACAATAAATTAAGTAAATATAATGTAGAAGATACTTCGAGTACAAGATATAAGATGGTGCAGTTTTGAGGCAACATACATCGATAAAAAGGATATAATATTTTAATTTAAATAATAAAAAAGTTAAATATGTAATGTGTAGAATATAATTCATATTTAACATAAAAAATAATCAAAATATATATTTTTTATAATAAATAATTATGGACCTAGAAGAGGTATACTAAATATAGAGGGTGAGAATCATCCTTTACAATGTCATATTTTTATAAAGTAAGAGTCAACCAAATTGATTTTTTTGGTAAGAATTTGAAATTTTGATATAAATAAATAGAAAATAAAATCATATGTAGACCAAGTTTGGAATATATTATACATAGAAGAAAAATTTTAAATAATAAATAGTATGACTTTATGAAAAGAGACAGAGTCAAAAAAAACTCTTACATTGGATTCTAACTTGCTAAAACACTCTCAATGTCTATTTATAATCAATTTAGGTTTATTATTAATATATATTAGAACCATTATTTATATTTAGTTCATTTAATACTGTAAAAATATATTTTATTATTATATTTTTATTAATCATTTTAAGTTAAAAATAACCATCTGATGATAATTTTTTTGTTCCTCAAATGATGGCTTTGATATGGATGTTTTAGTTATTTCTTAGTTATCATATGTTCGTCAACTGTAAAATTTTCATGGAGATTATATATATTTTTTATAGAGATTTAGACTCCTATTTTTATTTCATTATTGTTACTATAATGGTTCATGAATAATGGTTAATGAATCTCCCTTTAACAAATTTTGAATCCATAAAAATAATTCATTTTATTAATGAGTATGATTATATATATTAAAACTGAAAAGTTATAAACACAACAAAAATAAATTAGTAATTCCACATACTATCAGAATTAAAATTTTGTTATCATCAATCTAGGAAATGTTAAAACATCATTCACGTTGGTAGTAAAATTAACCCAAACAATAATGTGTATTAATGAATTAATTAGAAGGAAAACATTATTTAATTTTTATAATATCAAATTTATACAAGAATTATTATATTAATTATTTATTATTAACATTTTAAATAATATTAAATTTGATCTTGATGAATAATATGAGTAAAATGTTTAATTAAATTGGTAATACTCACATTGAAGGATTGAATAATTCCTTAAGGACCTCCTTTAAAATGAAGGATTTGGGGATCCATATTGTGAAACAAATCCACCAAACCAATTAAAGGAATGTTATGGGAAATTGGAATGAAAATCGATAAAAATTATGAAATTTCTAGGTTTTATGTCAATGGATGAGAGTATCTTTTATAGGTCAGTTTGAGTGGCATATTTATAAATACCCATTCCTTAATATATAATAATAAAGTTTTGAAAGTAAAAGGACATAAAAAGTGTAGAAAATTAGAATATGGGTCACTTATTACCTTATACAAATAATTAATTGATATGTTTTTTGATATATTATCACTGTATGAATCATTTAAACACCTTAACTCATTTAATTCATTACTATAATAACTCACTTTTTCCTCCGTAACTTATTTTTTTCTAAAGGAAATTAAACTTACCATAATAATTAATTTTAAATTGTGATTTCAAAATATTAAAACCATTTTAATAAATTTAATTTCTAAAAATGATAAAAAATAATTTAAAAAAATAAGAAATAATAATGTTAATTTAAAAAGGAATATTTTTAAAAATTAAATAATTTTAATATTATTTATTACAAACTAATAATTATTATTTGAATGTTAATTCATCTTTTATATATATATAAAAATATTTATTTAAATTATATAATTTAAATATGAGAAATTTAACTTTTAAGTACAAACAGATAATATATAATAAAAAATAATAATTTCAAATCAAACATATGTCTTAGAATATTATTTATTATTCATTTTAATTTCTTAATTATTTATTAGAATTTATTTTATTATAAATTAGTTTATTTTTAAAAATCCATTTTATTAAAATCATTATTTAGAAGTAATACATTTAATAGAATTTTAAAATATATAAAAATTCATAATATAATATTAATAATACATACATTTAAAATATCAATTATTAAATTAATAATTATATATTAATATCATCATAATCTCTACTTATAAAACCCATTGAAACCTATTAATAGTCCCTTTCAATGAGATATGTAACATTTGTATTCATGTGTGGGGATTCAAGGTGCATGGATCTGGTAGTGATTATAATGAGTGTGACCTTCTCTCGAAGATGATTACACTCAATCCAATCTTATTGAATTTTAGTATGTCATTTTTTGTAGGGAAAACCTTATTGATTCTCCCTTGTTTCTAAGATTTAGAAAGTGTGCATCATAAGGGATAATTCAATTATATGATTTCATATATTCTACCTTTCTATAAAAATTTCATGATTTGATTTCTTATATTTATAATTCCATATCAAATAATATATCACAATGACCACATATCCAGATTGTATTAATTTATTATTAAATATTATTTCAAATAAACATATAAAAATATAATTTATCTCCTACCACGCTCATATATCCAGCAATTATATATGACCAATGAACATATATTCTCAACAACTATATAACTTCAATAATTATCTTCTATATTCCTATTCGTTTTCATACATGCTTATATAAAATCATTCATCATGTTATATCATTTATTTTATCAATGTTTTTACCATATTTCTAATATTTTTCAGTATTTATATAGTTATCATCGAGAGTGTATTTCACATGGGAGAATGTTATGATGATAATTTCAATCCAGTGGAATTTCAATTTACTTATGGTTTTATTTCATTTTTAAAATTTTGAAATTATTTTTTTTTTCCATTCCATTTTGTAATTTAACATCTTATAAATTATTTTATTTTTTATTTTAGTTTTATATTTCATGTAGTTAATGATATTGAATTTATTAATGGAAAATTCATAATAAAATTTAGTTTGTTAAATATAGTCAGAGATCACCTATTGGTATTTTAGAGAGTTAATGTGCATAGAGTTTTTGATAATTTAAGGATGTATTATGATTTTTAGGGTGAAAATATTTGAAGGTTTATCTATTTTAGATTCTTGAAAATTATAGTTTTGAATTTCATGAATTTCTAATAAATTTTTAATAAATTCTTTCTAATGGGGGAAAAGGTAATTTAATGTTAATAGGTCATCCCAAATTATTTATTAAGGTTTTTATCTTATAATATAGTGTTTACCTATAAATTTATGTTTTGTGTTAATCAAATTTATTTTTATTTTATCATATTTATAATATTTAACTATTTAATTAATTTAATGTTAGAAATTCAATTATTAATTTTTTGTGAAATATTGTGATATATTGAAAATGGGACTTCATATTGAAATTACATCAGTATAACATATCTTGAGATACAAAATTTCATTTAACAGTAACATAATCTTTATAAGGCTACAGGTATGGCTAAGCTAATTTTTTTAATAAATAGAATTAATTGATCCTTCAACCTGACATTAGCACACATATCAAGAAGAGGGTTTCATGAGGGTTTAAAGGAGGATTTAGTTTTCTACATGAAGTTGTAATATTTCTTGAATAATTTCATCAATAATTTTTGTGTGTTATGGTCATTTAATTTTGTTAATAAATGGATTCAATTGAAATTATATTAAATTAAAATCAATTAAAAACTATGTATTTTTATGAAATTTTATATTAGATTAAAGAATAAGTAATTTTTTTATTATCCATTTTTTATCTATAAAATTAATTCAATCATCTTTCCCTATATACTTCCTTACCCTGGGAGTTTTGGACTTTGTATCAAACAAGCTCAACTATGGTGGTTGTGTTTTTTGGAATCAATGATGTCACAATATGTAATGGTAGTGTCTATCCATCATATCATTGGTATGAAATATTGTTATATATGGTGTTTCTATAATATATATATTTCCATTTTAATTCGATACATGGAACAAATAAATGATATTTAAATGAAAATTATTGTGTAATATCTTAGCATGAATCCATACACCATTTTTCATATCAACAAAAAAAAAGAATTTGGAATGCGAGAAAAAAATTGTAGGATAAAAATGGATCGACCACTAATATAAAATACTATAACCCATGGAATTTAATATGGTTTAAGATATATATTCAACATCCATGGAAAGTCATTATAATCCACTAATGAATAATGAAATTAAAATTATTGATTTGTAAGTAACATCACTAATAATTACTCAAATAGAAAGATAATTGTAATTAGATATTATAATATTCCCCGTGGGGAAAACCTATTTATAGGTAATCCTTAAAACCTTTGCGTAAAAAGTAGTCTAGTATCTATTTTGAAGGTGATATTGACTTTTTTAAATATAATTTCACATGTGAATTGCATTTTTATATGTACCAAAATATAATTTCTAAATAGAAGTAAAATAATATTGGTTATGATTACATGAATCTTGGACGTGAGTTTTTATAAATCAACGCTGATTCATTTTGAATATTTTCTTTTAAAAATAAATGAATATATTTTCATAGAGTTGATTTGTTTCAAAATCTAGTTTTCATTAGTTTCATACATTTAATGTTATACTGGAAGAAGTTAAGTATAGTAAATGGTTCAATATGGATATTTGGAATTTCATTCTATTGATGGTGCTCATCATTGAATTTGGATGGTCTTGAAGTGTGATTCCTTTTTTGAGGAATTGATTTTGTGCCCTTTAATTTTACATGTGATGTAATTGTATTTCTTAGGGAAAAATATTTGTTTATATGGAATGGATATATATGAGACACATATGTTGTGATTATTTGATATTGGGAGATGAATGTTCATTTAGAAGTGTTTATTTGGGTTTGAATATGATTAAGAGATATGATATGTGGGTATCTAGTGATTTAATTAGTATACCTTGTTCTTTTATGATGTATGATTCATCTTTTCAATGGTGTGATTTCTTTTTTATAGGTTTACCACATATTAGTAAATATTATTTTCTTTATCTTCATTTTATGGTTTTGATGTGAGTATCATTGATAATAATCATAAGATAGATATCTAATAAAGATGACTAAATTTTCATTATCATTTACTTTCCTATTTTGATGTGATGGAGACTGTTGAATAATCATTAGAGGTTAATTACATCTAAAGAGATGATATTTGGTTTTAGGATAAAATTCATCATGGTTATGTGTGGTGGCCGTATGGTTTTCTTCTTAGTCATGGTCCAAGTCCTCATCATGATGTATAGTGGTGGTTCTAAAGGGAAAGTGATGGAGTTACCTTTGGTCAGCATGATTACAAATTATGTTGTATCATTTCTCACCATGATGCGGTTTGAATAAAATTGTTTTATTCATGGAGTGGTTTAAGGATATATTCTTATGAAGTCAATATCTTAAATAGAGAAGAAATAAATTATTCTTATCTATAATCTCTTAAAAATGAAATGGTTCTAATAACATATGTTACAGTTTTATCTTATAGAATGATTGTAAATTAAAGAAAATGTGTTATTTTTTTATTGTTCACACCATGTTTTTAGTTAGATACATGGTTTTGAAAAAAATAGTATATGAAATTTAAGGTGGTCGAAATTTTATAATTTCATGGTTCTTAAATAATATTTGACTGAAATAATCCAAAACATGGTTTAGGGAAGCATGTCACTGTTCAGTCCACCTAAATTTTATTTTAAATGTTGGTACCTATTTTCCACTAATTCATCATAGTCTTACATTTGGGTACACTGGTAATTTTATTATTTTCTTTTTTACTTCTTATATTTTCATCTACTTGTATGTTCTTAGAAAATAATTTTTTTTTGTGTTTGATGTGATCTTGATATTGAGTTATTAATCATGGATTAATTGAAGAATATTTTTATGAATATAGAAATCTAATAATTAATCTTCATCCACTAATGACATGAAATTTTAAACATAATATGTGGTAAGTGTTTTGGGAACTCTCCATTTCATTATTTATTATTAGTATAGATTTATCAGGTTATATTTTTATTGAGTAAATATATTGGATTAACATAATTAAATATACTAATCCAAAAACCTGAAAGGTTTATGAAGGTATGTTGATATATGTGACATATAAATTTTTTCAACATTTTTTATAATTTTTATTCCATTATATTAGGGTATAGATGAAGTGATGTTGAATGTTTTAAAATATGAATTTGATAAGATTTGGTAGTGAGGTTAACTTGGTTAAATTAAAGGGGTTATTGTGGAATGATTGATATAAAAAAGATAAAAATAATGTAATTTTTAGTGTTAATTTGTTAATAAAATGTTGTGATGATAATTTTATATTGTTGAAAAATTATTTTTCAAAATGGTTATGAGAAAGAATAATTTTTAAGATAATATATTCTGTTAAAAAGCTTGTATATCATAATAAAATTATTTTACATGGAAGAAATATTATATAGAAGTTTCATAGTTGATCATGAAATGAAAACCCTGATATTATAATTTAATAATCCTTTAGGTTTGTTATAATCTTTGTTATATTTTTTTAAAATATTTTTTTTAATTATTTTATTTATTAAGAAAGTTAGTTTCTTATTATCATAATATGTTTAGATAACTACTCATACTAAGTCAGAAAATTATTTAATAATGCTAAATATTTCTAGAATAATGATTGGTTAAGGTTCTCATGTTTTAAGAATAAATTTTCCAAATAGATATTGTTTATATGTAGTTCATGTTATGATGTTTTGACATAGAAAATTGTATAGAGTTTGAAGTATGGAGACTTATCAAACATAAATTTATATATATATATATATAAAGTATATCTGATGGAGGTGGTCCTGATGATCAACAATATGAAGTTAAATAGTTTGTGTTGTGGATTTAAAAACCTTAAGATAGGATATGGTGATCTTATCTCTAATGATCATACAAATATATAAAAATATTAGTAGACTAAGTCCATTGGACACAAGAAGATCACATATAAACATTTCAACTCAAGAAGTAGAATAAATATCAAAAGGTTACTCTAAAAACTTGTATAATGTTGTATTAAGAAGAGAAGTAGGAAGCCTACAAAAAAACACTCTTAAAATATCCACATGATAGAGTGACACTTAGAACAATTCACCTAAGAAAATCCAAATGATCGGTTAAAGATAAGAGGATTGAGAAATTTCTAAAGTTCAACAAGATAGAAGAATACATTTCTATAAGAAAAAATATATAAATATCACCTGTATGTGATGTTTAAGTACATTGGATAAACTTTTGAAAAGTTAATCAGAGTAATGAAATATGTGAAGACCATCAGTCGGTGAAGATCTAAGTTTACCAAACGGATATGACTGTATGAAGAAGATCATGAAGAGATGTGTTGAAGATGTTTCGGATGGAAGAAGTCTTATCAATGTTACCAGATGGAGAAACTTATAGACAGTTCCTTGAATAAAATTATAAAAAACTATAATGTCATCAATTATATTGATGTTGAACTATTATTTAAACATTAATAAATTAATCTCAGAGTTAGGGAATATTGGAATGATTTCACTACTGTTGAGATTCTAGTATGTTGAAATGGAGAAATATGACCCTAAAATTTCTGAAGCCTTGAAGTTGGAAAAATGAAATATGAGTTGAGTAAGAAATGTGTATTTGTATCCTTCACCTATTTATTAATTTTTAGAGTTACTGTTCCTATATAAAGTGGTGTAGGATAATTGTTATTTCATTAATATTATTTTTGAGTATTAGAAGTGTTGATTATTTGGTAATGTGTGTAAAAGACTCATAACACACTTGTTTGAAGAAAATATACCATATAGAGCATACCAAATTTAGGTTAATTAAATAGGTGCATTTAATAGATCATCACTAGACATAGGTGTATCAAACAGGCTTGTACTGAACTGAGGTCATTTATAAGGAGGTGCACTGGGTGGAGGCATACCGGACAGAGGTATATTTTATAGATATGTATCATATAATAAGTTTTTTATGGAGTTTTGTGGTGTAATTCAAATACCTTTATATTTTCACGGATCTGGAGTATAAAAATTATTTATAACTGTTGGGATTAAGTATGATTATATGTTAGGATATATAAGGGTGTTTATGTAGGCTGGGACATTTTTATTATATGACCCTCAATTGTCATACATAGAAATTATGTCTTTTTTTTTGAATAATTAATACATTACACTAACACACACCCAAAGACTGTAATATTTGAGTGCCTTCAGAAACATGGAAATATAAAAACTAGTACATATGTGAGCTGCATTATCGCCCACTTGGTTCTCCATGACTAGGACTCCTCTTAGACACATAAAAATAATACTTATCTTTATAACCTGAGAAAATAAAACATAATAAAGGGTGATCTCATATGATTAGAAATGGTAAAAAAGGGATATATATATATATATGCATAATATTGAGAATAAGCATATGAGAACAAGCATATAACATTAGAAGATCATACCCGACATATCAAATATCCTAATCAATAGTCATGTCATAAATATTTGTACTTTATAAGACATGAATCATAAGGAAATCCGGATCATAATCCATGAAATCATAACATAAGAATAATATATTGAATTTTTTCAGTCATAAAATCATATAAAAGTGATTTCTATACTAGTCAAGGATTAATTCAAAGGCCATTTTAGTGGAATTACTTCACTCCCCAAACCATGTTAGTAGTCATGGTACACTCCCAATACCATATTAACAAACAAAGTCCTTTACTGAATGGATTTCACTCCCCATTCCATCGATGTCTATCTCATGAGATATAAATCATTACCAAATGCATTGAAGAGAGATATTGGTCTCACCCATATCATAATGATATCATACATACATGTTCCAAAAGATCATAAAAATCATATCATAACCCATGAAAAAAAATTGGTATCATAAATATGTAATCATTTCATAACCTATAGAAAATATAATGGTTCTATAATCATTTCATTAAATAATAACCCATGAAAATAAGTGAGTTTCATAATCATATAACTCATTAAAGATAAACTGGATTCATTAACAACATGTCATAAAAATCATACTAATTTAGAGAATAAAAGATAATGGTTTCCTTTGATCATGTACTTAGTAAGGTATTAGTAACATCAATGGATTTCAACTTAGATAGAAATTTTTTTAAAGATATTTTAAAAACACTTCTTAAGGATAATATCCATTCTGCTTTGAAATTTTATTTTTAAAACAAAAGATATTTTGAAAAACCTTTTTCTAAAAATATATATGAAAATTTATAAAATAAGATTTAAAAATGATAAAACATTATTAAAATACTATTCCATGAAAATGATCATAAAATATAATTTAATAATATTTTTAAAACAATTTTAGAAAAAATTGTTTTTAAAGAAAACAAATTTCCAACCAAAGAGAGAAGTAAGGTCGGATTTTTATAAAAACTTTTCATTACTTATCATATGTACCCATGAGTGGAAAATTTATATCAATAAATTAATATATAATGAATAAACAAATGATAATAAAATTTATGAGATTTATTAAGATATGTATCATAATATTTCAACAGTAGAAGTATAATCGTATACAATCCCGATATTGATGAAATTGTAGATATAAACTCTTACCACATTGGTAACATCAAATAATAATCTCCATGAGGAAATAAAAATAATATAAGATTAAAAAATCATTAAAATACTTAAATTCGTGATACAACATGTCAAAAGGTATTATATATTCAATTTAAAATAATATAGGTGCATAACATAACACGTACCTTGGAGAAACAAATTGTGACAAAATTACCTTATCTATTTGGTAACATCTGAACCATAAAACCCCATGAAATAGATCTAATAAAATTGATATTTAATTGCACATAAATTTTAGAATAATAATTATATAATTATTTCATGGTCATTATATACACCACACAAAATAGGATGGAGGTGAATATGACATAATTCTCAAAGAAATAAAAGTAAGACAATAAATCCACTTACTACTTGAATTAATTTTGAATCCTAATCCCCATGAAATAATAACATAAATTGGAACATTTAATATCATTAAATTAATTAAATTAATGAACTAACATGTCATAGGTTAGTATATACAACACATAAAATAATTGATTAGTGAATATGGCATGTATCTCAATGATATAAAAAGTGATGAAATTGCATTACCTTAAGTCTTAACTTTCTTCGTACATGTTCAAACATCCTATATAATAAATATATGTTTATTAAAAATATAACAATGAAAAATATTATTATATATAATATTGTATATTATTGGACTATGATATTACTTATTTATTAACAATTCAATGTTAATGATATGTTTCGGGTAATAACTGCTTTGTTTTCTATATATGTTTTGACTTTTTATTCTTGGTTCATAGAGTATGATTTACATATTTATATACTATATAACATGACATAAATATCATAAATATTATGTAAATATGTATTTATAATATTCTATAATATATTGAAATATGAAATGGAATACACCGTTTATGGAGACGGTAGGCCGTATAAATGCATTAACATTGTTGTTGTTTTCTTATCGTATTTAAAGAAATAAAGTAAATTAAATATATGTGATTGTGTGTATCTGTATATATATATATATTATCATTAAATTATCATTATTATTTCATAAATAACAAATAAGTTTACTAAACCCATCCTTAATACATTCTATGTAAAGTGTGAATGAATCACAACACTTTGAGGAGGCGGTAGTCCACACATCCCCAAACGATATTATCATATTATAAAAAATAAAAATCAAGAAGTTATGTGTTATATAATAATTAAATAATAATAAAAACATAATAAATATCATATATATCAAATAAATTTTTTAACTCCATCATTATTACCAACCTCGAGAGTTGTTTATGGAAAAATGAATGACATTAATTCATGAGGTGGTAGTCCGTCATACACATGAACGATGATTGTGTATCCAATTTGATGGGTGTGTGTGAGTGTAGGTATAACTCTTAGAGTAAAAAATCTTATTATATTGATAATACTTATTTTTTTTATATAATAATTGAAAAAGAATAATCGAGGGGTTGTGGAAATAAACAAAACAAAAATGCTTCTTAAAATATGTTACATATTCTATGGGTAACTCCTTTTGTTTTGAACCAAAGGGATTCCTTGTTTCGATTTATACCCAAATTGAGGACTATAGGATGAAGTAAGGAAGGTTTGGAGGTGATATGGGCAGGTTTTTTCTGATCAAAATGGATTGAGAGGTATGAAAACGTGAGGTGTGTGAGTGACCTTTTTATACTGGAGGAGGAATGACATTCTTGTAAATACAAAAAGGAAAACACTATTTAGAGGTATCCATAGCATCATGTTCATAAAATAATGGTAAATTTTATATATAAGGGGGTATGTGGTAACAAATTTACATAAAATGGATTTTTGAAATCTTTATAGTTTATTTTTTCCTTTATGTTAAAATTTAACTACTAAGTAAACTCATTTTTACAATAATCACTATAATTAATTTTAATTCATTTCAGTAATATTTTTCATCAAAAACAAAGGCGAACTTACAATATATTATAAATTATTCTTATTAAAAATATAAAATCTATTTTTTCAAATTATAAACACAAAATTTAGATAAATCAATTTAAAAATAATCATGTAGATGGGATGAAAAAACGAGTTTTGAAAGTTAAAATGCTCCAAAGTATGAAATGATTTTATATTCAATTACAACATGAAATTGATTCCAATGAACTAAATTATATTTAAATATTTATAATTTATATAAATATAGATTAAAAATAATTTAAAATGTAATTAAATATAAAAATATATTTGATGAAAATGCAGTTTTCAATTAAAATCCAGTGCTTTTCACTATTCATAAATTAAATGAAACTCCATAGAAAAATATCAGAAATTTACCCAAATTAAATTTTTATATTAAACTCCCAAAAATGTTTTTTATTTTATAAAATATAAATTATTAAGGATTCAAAAGTTGGTTTAAAATCCATTCTTCTATTTAATGGCGGTAAAAATACCTTTTCAAATAATACAATCTTTTATGCCTATAACTAGATTTTTTATTATTTTGTGCTTATATAACTAATTGAATGAATGTAAAAACATTTGGTTGAATTTATAATATATATATTTCATTAATATTTCTATCTAATAATTATTAATTTAACTTATAAGGATAAAACCCCACTGTGGTTATATAAATATGTTTTCATAAAAACACAACCTTTATATTCAATTGGATTTTATTTTTATTTCTAATTAATTGGTAACCAAAGATTTAATTTTATTAATATTCTCAATATATTAAATTAAAATATATATGTGATAACAATATTAATATTTATTTAATAATATTCATATTATATTTTCTATCGGTAAAACTCATCCTTGCATGTCAAGTAAGTTGTCGAAAGAACAAAAAATTATGTGTAATACAATCCAGTCATTTTGTTGTGTGTACCACAAGATAAACTATGTTTTGTACATAGAAAAATATTGAATTGGAGTTTCATATAATGTAATAATAACTTAGTTTTTTCATATAACACAAGTTATATTCAGTGTTACATGAAATGAAAAATATTCAAAACATAAAATTTAATCAAAAATAATAATTCATGAAAACTCAAAGTGTTACATTATACCCCTTTATAATTAATTTCTACCTCAAAATTATTCTGGGTTATAAAAGTTTTAATATATAAATGTTCCTTTAATAGAAACTAAAATTGTAAAAATGAATAATAAAACATTCTTTAAAAAGTGAATGTTGGAAACATAATCATTACCCAAAGTAAATCATAACTATGTTTTACATAGGAGAACATAGGTGGGAAGTTAAAACATATACATATAATAGAAATATAACTATAATGTTCTAATGTAGGGTAATAGGGAAAATAGTTAAAGGAAAGTTAATGATCACAAATCTATAAAAAGCGTCTTGAAAATGTTCATTGATATCATAAAAACGATGATAACAAGACAACATTTTATGTTAAGACCCTTTTCCTAATGTTGAAGAATTTTCCTGAAAGGATATACCTACTTCATTTCATCACAATCTCAACCTTTGTTATGCCTTGATCATTTTCCACTTCACCTCGTATTCCAAGAAATAAAGGTGAGTTTTTCATTCATAAAACATTAACAGATCATGATATCCATTAATAGAATGATAGTTCATTCCATCGGTCTTTATCACAAAAAATAGTTAGAACATGTTATGCAATATTCATAAATCCTCATATGGTGAGATAATAATTTAATCCCTAAAACTACATCTTAAGTTTAACGTAAAAAATTCCATAAATAGTCAACATTTTAACCCTTTAAAGAGATAAAAAACTAAAACGTCATAAATAAGGTCAATAAATTTCATAAAAATTAGCTTAACATTGATCTTCCATATATCATAATATAGATCTTGGTTGTCACATTCCAAACATGTGAATAACTTCATCATGTATTCTCTTGAAACATGTTAATAACCCAAATTAACATAAATCCATATTGAAAATGTGAATTTTTATTATTCTAAATATCATTGGATATGTACCTTTATCAAAAAAATAATTAATCTTCATTCATTATAGCACAAACCACATTGAGATAATATCCTTTATCAAATATAAGGTAATCAATAATATCCAATATATTATGTCCATATTAATTATCTACTTATCCATATAGAGCATCAATTTAAAAATATTCAGCACATATTAAGGGATACCTTCCCATAATCATTTGTTTTCTAGAAAATATAACCATTCCATTAAATCAGTTTTCTTGGTCATCAGTACCATTTTCCATATTCTTTCAAATACTTAACAAAAAACTTATACTGAACAATCCTTATATATTTCATAAATATTGATCCAAATACATAATTACTCCAATCCTCCTACTTCAATGATTGTCATAGAATTTTTTATTCCTTAGTTTAGAAGTAAATTCTTGTTTTAGGGCATTGAGTTGGGTAATTCCCATGTTCTCCTTAGACAAGTCATTGAACTCCTAAACAAATTTTCACTCTATGACCATGTTTTCCACACATATAACATCTTCCCCTCTATTTTAGGTGTTCTTTTAGGTTCTTCATCCCATATTCTCAACATGTGGGAAGTCATATATTATTTCCTTGATGTCCATTCCCACATCTTAATTCATAAAATCCAATCTTCCTCTTAATCCATGACATAAGAATATCATCAAATCTCCTGTTGTTTGTCATATAATGTAAAAGCTAATTAAGAAAAATTTCAATATATTTATCTACATTAATTGTTCCCTTCTATTGCGTATATTCACCAAATTATCCATCAGATTATATTTTACAAGATTCCTTTTAGTTCTAGCCATTGACTAAAACCAAAATCATAATGTGAGAAACACTAATCACAGTTTAAAAACTACATATTCAGGAAAATCACTTAATGGATATCTAAATCATAACCACATTTTTAATTAATGATACCTTATGTTTATTCTAGGTTATTCATAGTCATATTATATATAAATCCTTTATAATGGTTCACAAAGATAATGTGAATTTCCAAAGTAGATCCCCTAGTATTGTCACACCATATGTGCAGAAAGGCCTATTGTCATGCACCAATTCCCAATCATGTCTAGCTCAATATGGTGCTTTTTGGTGTACTACTGTTATGTACATCTACTCTCATTCCACACCCACTTGTAGTATCCATAAAGGGATTTATTTTTTGGAAATGAATCGCTCTATATTTTACCCAAATTCCATAACATTTTAATATTACTTGACTCATCCTTAGACTGTCCTTAGAGACATATACTTCATGATATTACTATGGTTTTTTCATCCTAGATTCGAATGGTTGACTAAACATTTACTCTAATACCAACTATAGAGTCCCTCACTTTTCATACATAGACATTACATCATTTTTTTCATAATACATAATAAATTACACAAACACACACCCAAATAATATATTAGTATAATGACATTGGAAACATAGAAACATAAACACTAGTACATAAGTGAACAACATTTTCTCTCACCAGGTTCTTCGTAAATAGAACCCTTATTAGACACATCAAACATAATACATATATTCACAACTTGGGGAAAGGAAACAAAATAAAGGGTGATCTCAGATACTTAGTAAGCTTAAACATGGGGGATATTAAAGTATAATCATGGGCATAAGGGTAATATAACAAGATCATAACATAATAATTTCATACCATGAATATCAAAGATCCTTATCAAGAGTAGTGTAATAAATATTTTAATATCATCAGACATGAATCATAAGGTAATCAATATCGTAATCCTTAAAAGCATGACATAAGAAAAAGTCATGAAATTTTGGAATAAAAATAGGCATTTAAAAATAAATTTTTACCCAATTCCTTAGAGGGGGAATATGGTATCACCCATCTCATATGAAATCATACATACATGTTCACAAGATCATAAATAATCATGCCGTGTCCCATGAAATGAAATGGGTATCATATATATGTTATAATATCATAACTTTTGGAAAAGATATAGGTTTTATAATCATTTTATTAAAGAATAACCGGTAAAAAGAAACATGTTTCATAAGCATATAACCTGTGGAAGATAAATGAGTTTCATAAATAACATGTCATCAAAATCATAATCATTAATAGAAAAAATAAGAATGATATCTATGGAAAATAACCCTATTAATACATAGATAACGTCAATGGATGTCATATTATATGGAAAATAAATTTTTGAAGATATTTTAAAAACAATTCATAAGGATAATATCATTTATTCTTTGAGTAATGCTTTTTAAAACATAAAAAAATTTCAAAATGATTTTCATTGAAATTGAAATTTAAAAATGATGAATGATGATTTTATGTCACAAACTAGCCTGGGTACCATAGTAACCTGATAACCGAGACAGGCCTAAAAGAGCCCTAGGGGAATTCCTGATCCCCACAGGATAGCGACAAGAACTTGGAATCAGACAACATGAAAGTGGTAATGATTTTTTCCACCAATAATACAGAAGAAAATAAACAAGACAGAATGCATAACAAAAGAAACTGAACTAGGAGTAATGTATCAGAAAACAAATAGTCATAAAATCCAAAGTACTAAAATTGGAAAATATCCCCAAGGTCCCTAAGGACACAACTCTCCAAGACCAAAGCTCAATAGCTAGATCCATCTCCAAGATATACCTATACTTTTCTCAAACATGGATAAATAAAGTATACAAACACCTGAAGTTAAAAGTAAGGTGTGATCCTAATCCTGGTAGGATACCACCAAATATTTCTTAATAGATTCCAAATATATATTATCCAATGAAAATCTTTCAATTTTCAAATAAAAGGGTTTGTAAATTCAAAATCATATCTAAACAATACATGCTATACATTTTCAAATGATGGAAATAAATATTTTAAGAAATGATTTTACAAATGATGGAATATTTCTAAAACAATGGATTATGTAAAACATTTATATAAAATAGATTATACAAATATATAAGGCATGTAAAAAGATCAAAAGTAGTGGAATGCATTTATATCTCAAATATAAATAAGCAAGTGAGAAACATGGTCATATTCCAAAAGGTATGATAGAATTAAAGAGCTATAGGATTCTTCACTCTCTATGTGAACTCATCAAATTCTGTATCTATATGCCCCTATAACACTGGCCAAAGAAGACTCATCACCAACCCATCAGGGATTTGACCAACCGCGAATATGATTAAAATGTTGTCGTAGCATATAGTGTATCCAAATAACTCACTAACTACCTTAGTATTTCATGAACTCTTACAAGATGGGTGAATAATTTTAAGACTGTATAAAATATAATCAATCCCATTCATCCATTTCAAAAGTTTAAATTTTCCGTTTAGAACTAAAATGGGTATTATTCAAAAACATTCTTTTTTCACAAGATAAACCACTAGGTTTATATCAAATCATTTTAAGCCATTTTACATAGTTTGACGTCTATAAAAACTAGTTCCATCATTTCACAATTCATTTCCACAATTAAATTCAAATTTTTAATTGAAATAATTTCCATAAAATCCATATTTTAAATTCAACAATTTAAATTTTCCAATTTCCATAAACACACACCCCAATTCAATGGAATATGGTGTTTTCCAATTTCTCATGCCAAAACCAATTCAAATATACCAATTCAAAGGAATAGTATTTTATTACATCAATTTAAAGAAATTTAAGTAAATGAGTTTAAATCAACAGTTTAAATAAATCTAGCCATAAAAGGATAATAAATTTGGAAAATAAGGAGGGAACCACCTACCTTAAGATTGCTGATGTCAGCGAAAACTATAATCCACCTATTATGGTTCAATACACCTCCTCAAAAAATTATTATCATAAGCATTGAAAAAAAATGCTCGACATTAATCAAGGGTTCCTATAACCAAAACATCTATATTATTTCACAAGGAAGTAAAATAAATTTCATGCGATTACATTTTCCCTCTCCTGGATAATCCTTGGATTATCGTTTAATGTTAACAGATGAAATCACAATAAATATCCATAATAATAATTATAAGACAACTTTTAATCCCTTTATTTTATTTCAATAGGATATAAAATATTATATGGGATTACATTTTCTCTCCTATGGATAATCTCTGGATTATCATTTTATGTTAATGTATGTGTTTGAAATTATACATCAATATTTAATGCAATTACTTGTTGATAATTTCATATTTAAAAAAAGTATCCTTAACTTAAAAAATTAATTTTCAAAAATATATATATAACTATATATATATATATCATTTGATAACCAAACTAAATAACATTAGATACTTTTAATAAATTAACCCATGTGGTTTTATCGATATATATATGTGCATATATATATATATATTGACAATTTATTATCTTTAGCTAATCCAAATAATTATCGTTTGATAAATTATTTCAATTACCCTTTCTTTTAACAATATTATATTCTCAAAAAAATCGTTTTAATTATTATCGTATAATTATTTATACTTATCTTATATAATTATTCAAATATTTATAAACAATTTCTCAAAAACAAA
Source organism: Viscum album (assembly GCA_963277665.1). NCBI lineage: Eukaryota > Viridiplantae > Streptophyta > Magnoliopsida > Santalales > Viscaceae > Viscum > Viscum album. The sequence goes on along the minus strand of OY728157.1, from coordinate 32,893,818 downwards.
TTTCGAAAAAAAATATTGGCAATTTCACATAAATATTAAATGGTAATTCGAGTTTCATTATATTATTATTAAATTAAATTTTTTTGTAAGTATTAATGGATAATTTGGGTAATTATAATTTTGATAATTTGTTTATGAATTATCCTCGATAAATCAAGTTTTCATCATTTTTTTACATTCCACCATTTTTCTTTGATTTTATAATGGAATAATAAAATAAATAAAATAAAAATAAAACACACCTTTCATCCTCAAGCATACGCTCCTTAGAGGTAAATGTTTGGAAGAAAACTGCAATTGATCACATGACCACCAGAGTTTCGAACAATTGTGCATAAAGTGTTATTGAGATCTTTGGGATCCAACAAGATCAACTAACAAGAAAATCAAAGATATTTGGTGAATATAGAACCTAGAAATGTGTCATCCACATAACCATTTTAAAACACCCATTTTCAACCATTAATGAACCCAAAAATCAAAATGGATTCATGTATTTTCACTTATTATGACATTACAAAATTAATCATGGTCAAAACGGTGATAAAATAAAGGTTTGAAAATCCTCAAGCATTATAAAGGGAGTTATAGGTTTGTTGAAGATGAGTGAATAGTATGCTCTATTTTTTAATACTAAATTAAATTAATATTACTAATTATTTAATGTAATTGTTAAAAAACATCAATTATTTAGTGACGGGATCAAACGCTCATTGCTCCTGAAATTTATACCCTTTTTAAGGTAAACACCCCATTCTTGACACAATGGTTGTCTCAGATTTCCCAAATGATAAACCATTTGATATATATTGCTGATTTATTAATTAAAAAATGGAACAATTAATTTATTAAAAATTAAAAACAAAGTTATTTTTTCAAGCAAGGTATCCAAACGTCCGACATTAATAAAAGTTATACCACATTTGGATAAACCCCTCATTTTAGACCCATCAGTCATCTCAGATTTCACATACGACACAAAAATTGGGAGATATTTAATTATTTTTAATAAATATTATTTTGAATATTATTTACAAACTCTATCTCATGAGTGAGGAATCTAAAAGTCTAGCACCTTTTAATGTTATACCGTTCTTAGGGTAAACACCATATTTCAGACATAATAATTGTGGTCACAAATTTCTCATATGACTAACCTTTTTTGATTTATTCAATTATTTTGAATAAGTTTCCAATTATTAAAATAATATTTTTAAAATTTTTATTCCGTCCTATCGGAGAATTTTCAGACCTAAAAAACTCATACTTACTCAGTATTTAACTCAGAAAATATTTAATTGAGTATTTCAAATTATTAATTGGGTGTTTTACCATTCCGCAATGGGTTTAACAAAAATGAAAATTTTCACTGATAAACCATTTTTTCCATTAAACATAATAAATTAATAAATCAAGACAAGATAATTTAGGAATTCCCAAAAATAGTAACGGGGTGTTTCAACCCCCCCCCCCCCCATAGGAACTCTCTTTTCCCAGAAAGCCTACAAAGAAGAAACCATATCAAAAACAAAAGGCCATTATTATCTCATCAGTGCCTCCCTGTATCATGTCTCATGATAATTATAACAATGATTCCACATATTACAGACCATAGGTATCATACTCCCACAAAGTACTATGGTCTCGGAATCGAAAATCGTGACCGGTTTCTCAGTCACAGATAAAACATGTTCCACTTAAATATGACGCCAACTCAGAACATGAGATGGATCAGATAAATTCTTTCTAATATAAGATACATTAAGCACCTTATGTATCTATTTCAGATGTGGTGGTAGTTCTAAATGTTAAACAACATTCCCCACCATATCAGCAACATCAAAAGATTCCACAAAACAAGAAGCAAGCATACCTTTCCTTCTAATCCATCGATGACCCAAATGGGGTGAAGCCTTTAAGAATACATGGTAATTAAAATTATTCTTCAAGTCGTAGAAAATCTTAGTGATTCCTGTGTGAAAAACCCTTTGAAAAAATATTGCAATCCCCCATTATAGCCCTCCCTGTTTCCAATGGTGCAACATAACAGTTTTAATAAAACTTAACACCCTCTTTGGAGAAGGACCACTGGGCATTAGTCTCCCCACCATAAAGGTAGTCTCTAAATCTTATAGAATTTGTCAATGAGCTTTTTTTTTTCCGAAGAATCATCTTGAGATGAGAAGATGTTAGAGAACCAACAGCTTTTACGGTGGATAGAACTGGCACCACCCAAGGTGACACACTTGGGTGAATAAAAGATTTCTAAAGAAGATCATCCAACTGGGACATTAGTTCTTTAATTTTTGTTAGATCCATTCAGTAAGAGGGAAACAAAATTGGTTGAGTACCGGGCATCAAATAGATGGAAAACTCAACCTCTCTTATCGGTGGTAAACCTGAAAAATCAAAAAGAAAACATGATTTGAAACTTGAAGACAATTGGAGGGACATAACTACTCCAAATCCATTGAAGACACTAAAAATAACTTCCCCAACTATAGATAAGAATGTCCCTCCTTGGTTGACCTTTGGTCACATTCTACTTGGAGGAAAAGAGGCATAACTTTGGGTGTAATAATTTAGACCCATCAAAGATAACAATTAATCTACGCTTTATTGTAAATGAGCCAATCTATCCCAAATATGACTTCAAGAGGTTTCATGTCAAGTACTGGAAAACATCAAAAAAACTAGACATCTGATATGAATTAGAAAAAAAAGGGGTTACAGATTACATGTTCTCTTTTTATACCAATGTGTATATTAATATCTATCGCACAAGATAAAATCACCATATAATGATTAAGCATATTAACAACATGGGTTGAAAGAAATGAGTGAGATGCACTCATATCAAAAAGAGTTGTCACTAATGAAAAAACTATAGTAATGGTACCACTCATAGTCATTGGACCAGTATCTGCTTCATCTGGAGACTCTTTCAGTCTGTGATGAAACTTCATTACAGATGCCTGTAGATGGAACCCTTCTGTATGTGATGAATTTTATTTCCCCACAATTTTTGAAGGTGGTGATGATATCATGCTGCTATGTAGAGTGGAAAATTTGTAGCAGAACTTCTATAAGTTCCCTAAATGTCCACAAGAACAATAGTTCTTTCAACCTACTCATGCTTGAAAATCACCACAGATTTTTCCAACGCCATTGACTCTGTAATGAACTATGAGGTGAAAAGAACCTTTAAGTCCTTCCACTCTAATCCCACATTTTTATTTATCATCATTATTATACCCCATCATCTCCTTCTTGGTCCCTCTAACACGAAGGTGTCACACTTCACCTTGATCTCATACGGTGTCTCCAAGAACATAAATAAATGTTCTAACATGCCCAACCATTCCTCCACATGTTGAGGATCATTGGATCCTTTAAGAACTTGTGGTTTTTTTATGAAATAACTCTAGAGGAAAATTTCAAAGTGCATCCCCCCAAGGATCCACTGCTGGAGCCTAAATGGGGACTAGAGGTGGTGTCTATCCCAAAGCATGGGCAGTGTGCTCAATCACAACAATTAGGCTCGTGTCAACTGGAGGATTCACTCACTGTAGTTAAGTAGTATCCCCTTCCTAGATCTAATAATCATGTCTTCTTGGGGGTATTTAGTTACACAACATCTTCCTTCAAAAGGAAGACATTATACTAACACTCATATTGAGTAATAAGAGAACTTATTATCAACAGAAGGAACAAACATGATTTGGATTTCACTCTATCCAAATCACAATAAGGAAAAGACTGGAACTACACCAAAATATGCCTTTCCCTAATCACCCCTGGTTTCTTAATGTTCATTTTGGTGAGATCTGGATAGACACTCAATCACGACTACCTTATATGTCCCGAAAAGATTTTACAAATACAAACTAACTTCATGGAAATATGATTAAGTAGCCTCTAATACCTTTTTCTCAAAAATCATCTTACATACTCTGGTAGCCTGATAACTGATCCATCCCTGACATCGCTCGTAGGGTGTTCCTGATCCCCACGGGTCGGTGACTAGCACCTAGCACCACACAACATGCAAGTGGGAATGATTTTTCTGCCAATAATGCGGAACAAAAGAAACAAGACAGTATGCTTAAAAAATTAATCTCCACTGGGTGTAATGTACCATAATACAATGAGGCATAAATTTCAGTGTACTTAAATGGGAAAACATCCACAAGGTGTAACGCCCTGACCCTATTTACCCATTGTTGGTGCATTATTACATAATATTGTCATGATCACAAAATATCAAGTCTCAAAAGACCGATTAGTTTAGTTGCCTTGGAATCACTATATACATTCATAAAGTTTACATTACATCATAAAATGAAAACTAAAACAACATAGTCTCCATATTCCACACTCATATCCCCTCATACTATCCCTGTAGGTCATTCATAAAATACTTCTTCACATCCTGGGAAAAATAAAACATAGAAAGGGGTGAGCTTAGATTCCCAGTAAGGATAACAATATAGCGGAAACTTTCATAAATAAGCATAAACATTTAAGGCAATGTATAAAAAAATCCTTTTAAACCTGAACTTGGCATAATATGGCAGAAATAAAATGAAATAATTCCATTTACTTATTCACATGTATATTCTACTAGTAGAATAATCACATGCAATATCAATAACCACTTTCATAATGATGGAATGCATAATGCTAGACTATCCTAACCACATAGTCAAGCCCATGTTCCAAGACTACAAATAAGATTTTGTCAAGGCCTTGTTCCAAGACAATAGTTTGTCTCATGAGACCTACCGATGCATCGAGGATCTATAGTGGTCTCTATCCATCACTTATTAAGTCTAATGCATTCCTCATATAAACAGGTTTAAAACATAACATAAACATTCATATTAAAACTAGCATATGAAATGTCAATACTTTCTCCATAAACCACGAATGGTATAAAAATAACACATCCACATTCAAACATGTCACTAAACCTTCAATACAATATGGATGTTTTGTATCATAATAAATCAACTTCAAATAAACTTAAAATCTATCAAAGGATGTTGACATAGATGAAATCAAAACTATTTGAGAGAAATATCTCTTTTTTTGAAATCATTTAAAAGTAACATAGTAATAAAATAAAACATTTACTTGGAAAATATTATTATAAGCTTGTAAGGAAATCTTTGACGGTTTTATAATGGTGTAAAATAGCCACACCCTCTGTATAAGTTAAAAACACTATTACCTTAATTTTGTCTAAAAGGATAAAAAGGACCTTGTTTGGAAAGCGACAGAATGATTCATTTAGAAACATCTTATAAAAAGTCTAAAAGGTTATAAATGAAATTAATCCATATTCTATAAAATATTAAGAATGATTTGAAATACATTTTTAAGAAACATGGATGTGGATGATAAAGAGGTCTCAGTAGATAATTACGTATAAACAACCTCGGACAATGAAGAGATTGTGAAATAAACCCTCAAATTGTACTTTTCCTTGGTTGAGGGTAGGTTAACCTCATGTATAATGGTTAAATAATTGTTATTAAATTATACATGAATCATATACATTAATATGATATCATATATTATTTTTTAACATTGATTTGTTAATAATATCTTAGTATTATCATTGTTTCGAGTGTTAACGGATTTGTTTTCATTTATATTATTTGTTATGTGAACCATATTTGTTATGGATGGGATATATATTATTAATATCCAGAATTATATAATGTCTCTAAAAAATATTTGTAATCATCAAATGAAATTTAGTCTTGAATGGATACGATGGGGAATGAATCTCATCGCATTCGTGGAGACGGTAGTCCGTACGTACAAACACGAGCGATAATATCATTCTTTTGATATTGAAATAATATATAATTGGATGGTATATCATATATATAGAATCATTATCATGTTATATTTATTATTTACATTAATTACACATCATTGTTATACCCATCCAAATATAAAGTATTGAATGACAATTACACCACGACGTGGAGATGGTAGGTTGTACGTACGCACGTATGGTGATATGTCATTCAAAGGATGGATAGAATAATGAATATGGTTGTACCATATTTATAATAACATCAAAGTATATAAAAGATACTGGATTTATTATTTTAGAATGGAAATAACAAAGAAAGAAGAAGTTGAAGTAGAAAGGAACCTGAAAGAGGGTGGTGAAAACATTACCTCTTCTTCGGGTTCTTCCTTTTAATTTGATCAAAAGGGCTCCTTAGAATGGCTTTATGATAAAAATAAGGCCTCTAGGTTGAAGTAAGGGATGTTAAGAGAATATCTGGGCAGGGGTTGGCCAAACCAAAAGTCTTTGAAGGTATGAATTATTGAGAAGGGGGAGTTCCCTTTTATAAGAGGGGTGAGGGGAACCTTAGGAAAAGCTAGAAATATTATTTTATAACAAATTAATATTCCGTTTATAATGGATCCAAAGTGGATTATTTAAATTTTAAGGTGGGGATAGGTCTAAAGCACTCAACCAATAGGTTTTAGACAGGTTTGAGTAACTTTATTAACCTTATCTTTTAGTTTTAACTCTTAGTTAATTAGTTTGATACTTACCATGTGTCTTTGTATTTTTATATTATATTGTCAATAAACATACTATAAAGTTCTAAGATACCCCCAAGTGGTCCATTAATGATACACCTATCATTATATAAGTCTATTCAACAAAAATTAGATTTATATGAATACAATATATATTAATAATATAATATTTTTTTAAACTATTTTTGTCAATTTTGACACTATTGGGTATTTTGTTTTTGAAAATTTTATAACAGCATTATTAGTTAGAATAAAATTTATATAACCAGTCCTAATATGTCTTGTTAACCTATAAAATTAGTGGAATTCATAAAAAGTCTCAAATTACATTTATTTTTATATTTATAATATCAATTATTTTAATATTTCATTAATTAGGTAATTACTGCAACACCATTGTGTCATAAATAAATTAAATTATTTAGTGTCTAAATATTATAAATAAAATAAAATTATGTATTAAATATTCTTATATTTATAATGAATATTTATAATCTAATTTATCTTATGTATAGCCCTATATTAAAAATGTTTTAGTTATTAAACTTTGATTTTAACTCTTTTAACTCTTCTTTGAATTAAATGATAATAAATGTCCTAACCTAATCCAAGTGGACCTAAATGATAATATTTTTTTTCTAAGATTTTTTTTGGTCGATATACACTTGTCCAATAGAATTAGGACATGTGTTAAGTTAATATTAATATCATTTTTATCCTTAATTACCCTATTTACTTTTAACCGTGGTAAATAAAAGTAAAAAAGTTACTATTCACCAAAAATTATTTTTAACTTCTTGAACCACATTTTACTCCATGATATTAACCATGTCTCTAGGATATTCTAAATTCCACTCACAGAAGCAGTGAAATTATGTTTTATGTGAATTTCCAAATTCTCTTAGGAGGTGTGTTAAAGACAGTGAAAAGTTCAATAAATGTTTTAAATATCTAAAATTATTCTAAAATAAATCCAATGAATTACATTGAAATTATATAGGTATTATGTATCAATTTTGACCTTAATTACATATAAATTAAATAAAAAATTATCTAAATAAAAATTCGGTTTTAAACTATAAATCAATGTTTTTTCACTATTCATCAGCAACTGAATGTTTTAAGAAAAATACCAAAAATTCACCCTAAGCTAATTTCGATATTCTGAATCCAAAAATGAAATCCATTTTGAAAGATAAAATTTACAAAATTTCAAAAAGTGGGTATTACTATTCAAAACAGCTAGTTTGATTGGTTGTGGTGTGTGTTAGAACTCGAAGTTGCGTACAACACACGCTACTGTATTATTCAAAGAGAAGTGTGTCGTGGAAGCTTGGGGTGTTACATTCTAACCATATTTAAATTATTTCGTCCTCAAAATTTCTAGAATATTACTGCATAAAAAGACTCGGGTGGTTCTTCATCATAAGTTCCTTGGGTTCCCACGTTACCTCTTCCATCTTATGGTTTCTCATTAGAACTTTTACCAGACGAGTCGTCCGGTTTCTCAGCACTTGTTCTCTCGTATCAAGAATCTTGACAGGATCTTCACAATAAGATAGATCGGGTTCCAGTTCTAATTCCTCATAGTTGAGTACATGTGTTGGGGCAGGCATGTATTCTATCAACAGTGATATGTGGCACACATCATGGACTTTGGAGAGACTTGGCGGAATTTCCAAACGGTAATCTACAGCCCCAATTTGTTCTAGAATTTTGAATGGTCCGATGTACCTGGGACTCTATTTTTCTTTCTTACAGAAACATATAACACCCTTCCATGGAGATTCCTTCATGAAAACATGATCTCCTACTTGAAATTCCAAATCCTTCTTTAGGTTATCAGCATAGCCCTTCTGCCTACTTTAAACTTCTTTGATGTGGTTTTAGACTCCCTTCACCTTTTCCATCATTTCCTCCACAAGTTCTGGTCCCACAAGTTTTCTTTCACCAACTTCATCCCAACAGGTTGGTGTGCGACATCTCTTTCTATATAATGCTTCATATGGTGCCTTCTAAATACTCGAATGGAAGCTATTGTTATAAGAAAATTCTACCAGAGGTAAATATTGATCCCACATACCATGAAAGTCAAGTGAGAAAGATCTTAGCATGTCTTCTATGGTTTGAATAGTTCATTCTGATTGTCCATCTATTTGAAGGTGGTAGGCAGTGCTCAAACGAAGTTTAGTATCCAGGGCTTTTTGAAGACTTTTCAAGAATTTTGAAGTAAAATGTGGATCACGATCAGAAACAATAGATATGGGAACATCATGAAATCTCACAACTTCATTAATATATAGTCTTGCTAGACGTTGATGTTGTAAATATTCCCTTATAGCAAGAAAATGTGCTGAATTGGTAAGACGATCAACAATGACCCATATTGCATTGTTCCTTCTAGGAGTCTTTGGTAGTCCCATGACAAAGTCCATCGTGATATTATCCCTTTTCCAGTCAGGTATGGGAAGAGGTTGCATGAATCCTCCAGGCTGTTGCCTTCCAGCTTTCACTTATTGACAAACCATACATCTTGACACAAAATTAGCAATCTCCCTCTTCATGTTGCCCCACCAAAAATGTTCTTTTAAATATCTATACATTTTGGTGCTCCCAGGGTGTATAGAGAAATTGGAACTACAAGCATCATCCAACAATTCCCTTTTTAGATAAGGTATATTGGGAGCACAAAGTCTCTTCCCAGATTTCAAAATTCCATCTTCATACACAAAGTCACTGAATCTCTAATCATTCACAGCTTTAATATTCTTTTGAAACTCTTCATCATCAGTCTGAGAACTCTTTATCCTTTCTAATAAATATGGTTTGGAAACCATTTAAAAAAACATTGATGTTTCACCTTCCATGGTGATTCCCATATCCATCTTTACTATATCCATGTATATAGGATCCTTTTCAACTCTCATATGGTTCAAAACTCTATGATCCTTTCTACTCAAAGCATCTTCCACATTATTCTCCTTCCTCGGGTGGTAGTGTATCGTGAAATCATAATCCTTGAGTAGTTCAACCCATCACCTTTGCCTCATGTTGAGTTCTTTCTGTGAGAAAATATACATCAAACTCTTGTGATCAGTATAAATCTAACATTTTCACCATAGAGATAATGTCTCCATATCTTCAAAGAAAATATTACAGCAGCTAACTCAAGATCATGAGTTGGATAGTTTTTCTCATGAATTTTCAGCTATCATGATGCATAGGCAAAAACTCAATCATTCTGCATAAGGACACAACCAAGTCATTTCTTTGATGAATCACTATAAATAATGAACCCATCATTCCCTGATGGTAGAGTCAATATAGGATCATTGACTAATCTTCTCTTCAGTTATTCAAAAAATTCTTCACACTCTTTTGTCCAAACAAATTTAATCCCTTTACGTGTGAGCTTTGTTAATGGGTTAGCCAATCGGGAAAAATTCTGGACGAAACACTGATAATAACCTGCTAACCCAATAAAAATGCCTACCTCAGTTATACTCATCGGGGCTGGCCATTCTTGGAATGCCTTAGTCCTAGAAGGATCATTAGAGATTCCATCTTTGGAGATAATATGGCCAAGAAAAGAAATCTCTTGATTCCAGAATTCACACTTTCTAAACATCCCATATAATTCATTTCTTCTAAGAGTCTTTAGGATAATCCGCTAGTGATTTTTAGGATCTTCATAGCTTTTGGAATATACCAATATATCATCAACAAATACCACTACAAAATCATCGATATATTCCTTGAAAATTATATTCATTAGATCCATTAATACAGAGGGTTCATTTTTCAATCCAAAAGGAATTACTGTAAACTTGTAATGCCCATACCTTGTTCGAAATGTTGTCATCAGAATGACTTCCTTCATCACACACAATTGATGGTATCTAGATCGAAGGTCAATCTTTGAAAAGTATTGAGCTCCATGCAGTTGGTCAAATAAATCATCAATGTGAGGTAGGGGATACTAGTTCTTTATTGTTATAGCATTGATATCTCTGTGGTCGATACATAACCTCATGGATCCATCTTTCTTCTTAACAATAAGGACATGGGCTCCCCATGGAGAAACACTAGGGAGAATAAATCTCTTATTACTCAATTCTTATAGTTTTTTCTTTAGTTCAACTAATTCCACAGTGTCAATTCTATAAGGGGACTTCGATATGGGCCTTGAACAATGAATTAAATAAATGGAAAACTCAATTTCTTGTTCTGGAGGATGACCGAGTAAATCTTCTGGAAACACATCAACATATTCTCTCACAATAGGTACATCCTCTATTAGAACATTCCTTTTTTTACCCACAGTTATTTCATTCTCTTCCTCCCCAATAATTGAATTTAGTTGAGCTACTGGGGTGGATCTAGGTAAGAATCAGGTGGTGACGATTCTACTCTAAAGATAAGGTGTTCGTTATCATCATCATAAAAAATTGTATCCTCTTTCTTCTTACAATAAATATTTGCATAATGGTCCAAAATCCAATCCATAACAAGGATTATATCAAACTCAATCATAGGTATGACGATGATATCAACATATAAAGAACATTTATATACCCTAATGGGAACGGATCCACAGAACTTTATAGCAATGATACTTCCCTTAAAAGTTTTAACTGAAAAATACCTTGTTAAATCAAATTGGAAATATCTAATTTTCTTAGAAAACTGGGAATATATGAAACAATGTGATGATCCATAATCAAATAATGCATTTGGTAAACTTGAAGAAACCATTAAATTACCTGCCACCACATCTTTCGGAGCTTCAACCTCAGCAGTAGTGATAACATAAGCTTGTCCTTGATCCATTGGCCTTTTCTGAGGTAAGTTTCCCTGACTCTTAGGACATTAATTTGCATAATTTCCCATCTCCATGTAGTTGTAGCATTGAATATCGGTAGCTTCTTTATTCCCCTTTCAATCACGAGCTTGGTGTCCTTTTTCACCACACTGGTAACAGACTCTCATTCCCTTCAAGTAAGTACCAGGGTGTTTCTTCCCACATTTACTGCGTGATGGATATTCAACTTTTCCCTTATTCCCCTTATTTCCATTCCCAGAGTGATTGGAAGATATCTTCTTTTCTTGGTTTTCTTTAAAGTCATTAGACTTCGAGAATTTTTTTTTGTCTTGATAGCACATGAGACAATATCTTCATACATCGAGAATGATTGTGACACTAATGCTCGATGAAGAAATGATTTTAACCAATAAAATAAACAATAAATCTTAGTTCTTGGGTTATGTATATAATCTCTAACATACCTTGCTAACCTTGTAAAGTTAGTCTCATACTTTGCGACACTCTCATCCTCATTTTGTCTCAGTCTCAGAAATTGTCTTTCCATATCTTCTCGATGGTCATGAGGAATGTATTTTTCTATGAAAAGCTCTTTGAACTCCCTCCATTAAATATTTGATACTTCATCAAACTTTCTTTATGTTTTGAATCAATAACAACCATTGCTCAGCATCTCCAGTGAGGCGATAAACTACCATGATAACTTTTTCTCTTTCGCTACACCCCAAGGTGTGGAATATTTTCCATGAAGAAATTATCCCTTTCTCATCTACCAATGGATTTGTAATCCCATTGAATGTTGGTGGTTGTCTCCTCATGAAGAGATCTAACATTTATCCTCTACATTGTGGATCTGGGTGCTCCATATGGGTAAGGTTATTATTCATAACCTGAGTGAGTTTTCCCAGTATGGTGATTAGCTGATCAGCACTAATTTCATCACCATATCTACTATAATTATCTTGAGTAGGAGGGAAATCCCTATATGGAGTGTGTGCATTGATATGGTTTCCATTCCTTCCACTAGGCACCATTTCTAAACAATGGCATAAACAAGATCAGTTTATGAATCAAAATACATAATTCCATACTTGTAAAATACATAACATAAATTGAACTATTTATGGATATAATCAATAATCATAGAAATTTGTTTTCTTTGAGGAATTATATACTCATAAACCCTTTATAATGGTTTGTAAAGAAAATGAGAATTATCCTAAGCATATCCCCTAGGAGTGTTGTAACCAATAGTGCAACAAGGCCCATTGGCATGCACCAGTTCTCATTTGAGCCTAAATCAAAGCAGTGTTTTCAGGTTTTACCCCTAGGTACATCTGTTCCAGAGCTGCCTCTACCTGCTCGTATCCAAACCAGGATGTATTTCTCAGAAAACTCACAAAATCACTATAATACCAAAATTCTAGGAAGTTCTTCTATACTAATCCTCAAATTCCATCTTAGATCTATGTGCTCTAATCAGAGATTATCTAAATCTAGCTTCCAAGGTTTGTACTAAACTTTCTCTGATACCAATTTTAACGCTCCAAACCCAGTTACCCAGAGTCAGTGCATTATTACATAATATTAGCATGATCACAAAGATCAAGTCTCGAAAGACCGATTAGTTTAGTATCCTTGGAAGTCGTAGATAAATTCATAAAATTTACATTACATCATAAAATTAAAACTACAACAACAAAGTCTCCATAGTTCACACTCATATCCCCTCATACTATCCCTACAGGTCATTCATAAAATACTTCTTCACATCCTGGGGAAAATAAAACATAGAAAGGGGTGATCTCAGAAGCCCAGTAAGGATAACAATATAGCGGAAACTTTCATAAATAAGCATAAACATTTAAGGCAATGTATAACTAAAACAAAGGCATTTTAAACATGAACTTCAGCATAATATGGCAAAAATAAAATGAAATAACTCAATTTACTTATTCATAGGGATATTCTACTAGTTTAATAATCACATGAAATATCAATAACCACTTTCATAATGATGGAATGCATAATGCCAAACTATCATAACCACATAGTCAAGGTATTGTGCGAAGACTACAAATAATATTTTTTCAAGGGCTTGTGCCAAGACAATAGTTTGTCTCATGATACCTACTGATTCATCGAGAGGCTATAGTGGGCTCCACCCGTCACTTATTAAGTCTAATGTATTCCTCATATGAACAAGTTTAAAACATAACATAAACATTCGTATTAAAACTAGCATAGAAAATATCAATACTTTCTCCATAAACCATGAATGGTATAAAAATAACACATCCAAAGTAAAACATATCACAAAACCTTCAATACAATATAGAAGTTTTGTATTATAATAAATCAACTTCAAATAATCTTAAAATCCATCAAAGGGTGTTGACATAGATGAAATTAAAACAATTTGAGAGAAATATTTATTTTCTCGAAATCATTTAAAAGTCACATAATTATAAAATATAAAATTTACATTGAAAATATTCTTATACACTTGTAAGGGAATCTTTGATGATTTTATAATGGTGGAAAATAGCCGCACCCGCCGTATAAGTTAAAAAAACATTCTTACCTTAATTTTGTAGAAAAGGTTAAAAAGGACCTTGTTTGGAAAGCGACGGAAATATTCCTTTATAAACATCTTATAAAAAGTCAACAAGGGTATAAATGACATTAACCAATATTCTATAAAATATTAAGAATGATTTGAAATACATTTTTAAGAAACATGGATGTGGATGATAAAGAGGTCCCAGTAGATAATTAGTTATAAACAACCTCAAATAATGAAGTGATTGTAAAATAAACCCTTACCTTGTAATTTTCCTTGGTTGAGGGTAGTTTAACCTCTTTTATAATGGTCAAATAATTGTTATTAAATTATACAAGAATCATATACATTAATATGATATCTTATATGATCTTTCAACATTGATTTGTTAATAATAACTTAGTATTATCATCATTTCGGGTGTTAATGGATTCGTTTTACATTATATTTTTTGTTATGTGAGCCATATTTGTTATGTATGGGATGTATATTATTCATATCCATAATGATATCTTGTCTCTAAACATTATTTTTAATAATCAAATTAAATTTAGTCTTGAATGGATACGATGGGGAATGAATCTCATCGCGTTTGTGGAGACGGTAATCCGTACGAATACACGAGCGACAATATCATTCTTTTTATATTGAAATAATATATAATTTTATGGTATATCATATATACAGAATTATTATCATGTTATATTTATTATTTACATGAATTACACATCATTATTATACCCATCCAAATTATAATGTATTGAATAACAATTACACCGCGACGTAGAGACGGTAGGCCGTACGTACGCACGTATGGTGACATGTCATTCAAAGCATGGATAGAATACTGAATATGGATATACCATATTTATAATAACATCACAGTATATAAAATATACTAGAGTTATTATTTTATAATGGAAATAACAAGGAAAGAAGAAGTTGAAGAAGAAAGTGACTTGAAAGGGGGTGGTGAAACCGTTACCTCTTCTTTGGGTTCTTCCTTTTGATTTGATCAAAAGCGCTCCTTAGGATGACTTTATAATCAAAAAAGGCCTCTGGGTTTTAAGTGAGGGAAGTTGAGAGAATATTTGGGCAGGGTTTGGCTGAGTCAAAAGGCTTTGAAGGTATGAATTAGTGAGAAGGGGAGTGCCCTTTTATAAGAGGGGTGAGGGGAACCTTAGGAATAACTAGAAATATTTTTTTATAATAAATTCATATTCGGTTTCTAATGGCTCCAAAGTGGATTATTTAAATTTTAAGGTGGGTATAGGTCGATATCCACTCAACCAATAGGTATTAGATAGTTTGGGTCACTTTATTAACCTTATCTTTTTGTTTTAACTCTTTGTTAATTAGTTTGACACTTACCATGTCTCTTTGTATTTTTATATTATATAGTCAATAAACTTACTATAAACTTCCAAAAGACTGCAAAGTGGTCCATTAATGATACACCTATCATTATAAATGTCTCTTGGAGAACCCTTAGATTTTTATGAATATAATATAAATTAATAATATAATATTTGTTTTAAAAACTCTTTTATGTCAATTTTGACACTATTGGATATTTTGTTTTTGATAATTTTATAACAGAATTATTACTTCGAAAAAAAATTATATAACCAGTCCTAATATGTCATATTAACCTATATAATTATTTGAATTCATAAAAAGTATAAAATTACATTTATTTTGATATTTATAATATCAATTATTTTAAAATTTCATTAATTAGGTAATTACTGCATCACCATTGTGTCATAAATAAATTGAAATATATAGTGTCCGAAAACTATAAATAAAATACCATTACGTAGTAAATATTTTTATCTTTCTAATGAATATTTATAATCGAATTTATCTTATGTATAACCCGATCTTAAAAATGTTTTAGTTATTAAACATTGATTTTAACTCTTTTAACTCTTCTTTGAATTAAATAATAATAAATGTCCTAATCTAATTCAAGTTGACCTAAATAATGATATTTTATTCATAAGGTTGTTTTTGGTCGATATACACTTGTCTAATATAATTAGTACATGTGTTAGGGTAATCTTAATATCATGTTTACCATTAATTACGCTATATACTTTTAATAGTGGTAAATAAAAGTAAAAAGTTACTATTCACCAAATATTATTTTTATCTTATTGAACCAAATTGTACTCCTTGATATTAACCGTGTCTCTCGGATTTTAGAAATTCTACTCACAGAAGAGGTAAAATTATGATTTATGTGAATTTCCAAATTCTTCTAGGAGGTTGGTAAAAGACGGTGAAAAGTTCAATAAAATTTTTATATATCTAAAATTATTCTACAATAACTCCAATTAATTTCATTGAACTTATATAAGTTTTATGTATCTATCTTGACCGTAATTTAATTTAAATAAAATAAATAATTATTAAAATAAAAATTCGGTTTTAAACTACGACTCAGTGTTTTTTCACTATTCATCAAAAATGGAATATTTTCAGAAAAATAACAAAAAATCACGCTAAGCTAATTTCGATATTCTGAATCCAAAAATGAAGTCCATTTTGAAAGATAAAATTTATGAAATTTCAAAAAGTGGGTATTACTATTCATAACGGCTAGTTTGATTGGTTGGGGTGTGTGTTAGAACTTGAAGTTGCGTACAACACACGCTACTGTATTATTCAAAGGGAAGCGTATCATGGATGCTTGGGGTGTTACACAATGACCCTAAGGAAACAACTCTCTAAGACCAAATATCAACTTCTAAATGAACATCCAAGAGATCCATTCCCTTTGCTTGAACCTGAAAGAAGAAATTCTAAAAACACCCAAAGGTAAAAGTAGGGTGTGAGCCTAAGCAAAGTAGGATACCACCATATATTCCATAGTAGATTCCAAATATTGATTATATAAAAAATCATTCAATTTTTAAATAAATGAGTTTAGAAATTCAAACGAATATTTAAACAAAACATGCTATACATTTTCCAATAATGGAAATAAATATTTTAAGCAATGATTTTACAAATGACAAAATATTTCTAAAACAATGGCTTATGTAAAAAATTTATATAAAATAGTTTATATAAATTTAGAAGGCATGTAAATTAGTTCAAAAGTAGTGGCATACATTAATATATCACATATAAATAATAAAGTGAGCAATATAGGAATATTCCAAAAGATATGATAGTATTAACCAGCTATAGGATTCCATACTCTCTATGTGAACACAACAAAATGTGTATACACACGTCCCTATGACAATGTCCAAAGGAGACTCGTCACCAACCCATCGGGGATGTGACCCACCACAAGTATGTTTTTTAATGTTGTCATAGTGTAGAGTGTATCCAAATAACTCACTAACTATATATGTCTTTCATGTTATCTTATAAGATGGTTGAACAATTTTATGACTTCTTAAAATATGATCAATCCCATTTTTCCATTTTAAAAGTTCCAATTATCCATTTAGAACCAAAATGGGTTTTATTAAAAAACATGATTTTTCAGAAGATAAAGCCAATGTGTTTTCTTCAAATAATTTTAAGACATTTTCAATAGTTTGAAGTCCATTAAAAATCAATTCCATCATTTGAAAAATCATTTGCACAATTAAATTCAACAATTTAATTTAAATCATTTACATGAAATCTATAATTTAAATCCAAAAATTTAAATCATCTAATTTCCATAAACACACACCCCAATTCAATGAAATTGAGGTTTTCTAAATTCTCATTTCAAAACCAATTCAAATATCCCAATTCAAAGTAATTGGATATTATTACATCAATTAAAAGAAATTTATGTAATTGATATTAAATAAGTAGTTGAAATAAATCAAGCAACTCAAGGATAATCAATTTGGCTAATTAGAACGAACCACCTACCTCAAGATTGTCGATGTCAATGAAAACTATAATCCACCTACTGTGGTTCAATACACATCCTCATGAAATTATTATCATAAGTGTCAAAACATGAATGCTCGACATTTTTCAAGGGTTCCAAGAACTAAAACATCTATTTTATTTCAAAAATAAGTAAAATAAATTACCAGCAAGTACATTTTCTCTCTCCTAGATAATCTCTAGATTATCGTTTGATGTGAATTCATGCAATCACAATAAATATCCATAATAATAATCATAAAACTACTTCATTAATTATATCCCTCTATTTTATTTCATAAGGAAATAAAATATTACATGGGATTACCTTTTCTCTCTTGTGGATAATCTAGGGATTATCATTTTATGTCAATGCATGTGTTCGAAATCATACATCAATATTTAATGCAATTACATGTTGATAATTTTATATTTAAAAAAAATATCCTTAACTTTCAAAATTAATTATCAAAAATATATTTCTGATTGTATATATATATATATATATCATTTGACAATGAAAATAAATAACATTAGATAATTTTAATAAAATACCCCATGTGTGTTTATCAATATATATATTCGTATATATATATAATTTATTATCTTTTGATAATCCAAATAATTATTTTTTGATAAATTATTTCAATTATCCTTTATTTTAAAAATATTATATTCTCAAAATAAATTATCTATGTAATTATCATCAAATAATAATTTATAATTATCGTAGATAATTATTCACATATATCTCAACAATTTTGTGAAACCAAATTTCGATAAAAATTATTAGATATTTCATATAATTATTTATTGGTAATTTGAGTTTCATCATATTATTATTCAACCAATTTCGTTTGTATGTATCAATGGATAATTTGAGTTATTATACTTTTGATAATTTGTTTTTGAATTATCCTCAATAAATCTAGTTTTTTTATTTTATTTTTCATTCAACCTTTTTCCTTGATTTTATGAAGATATAATAAAATAAATAAAATAAAATAAAAAAGAAAACCCACCTTTCATCTTCATTCTTGCACGGCGCACAGGTAAAAGGCGGGAAGACAACTGTTATTGATCATAGGACCACTCAAGTGTCGAACCATTTTTTTTAAAAAGGTATCGAGATCATGAGGATCTAATAAGATCAACTAACAAGAAAATCCAATACCTTGGGTGAATATAGAACCCAAAAACGCGGCACCCCCAAACCCATTTTAAAACACCATTTTATACCATAAATGAACACAAAATCAAAATGTATTCATGGATTTTCACTTATTATAATGTTACCAAATTAATCATGGTCCAAGTGGTGATAAAATGAGGGTTTGAAAATCCTCAGGGTTTATAAATGGAGTTATGGTTTTGTGGAAGATAAGTGAATGTATACTTCATTTTTTTATATTAAATTAAATTAATATAGTTAATTATTAAATGTAATTTTTAAAAAAACATCAATTAATTTGTGACGTGATCAAACACCCATTTCTAAGGAAATTTATACCCTTTCTGGGATAAACACCCCATTAGGGACACAAAAGTGGTCTTGGATTTCTCAAATGATGAACCGTTTGATAGATAATAATGATTTATAAATTAAAAAACTGAACAATTAATTAATTAAAATAGATAAAAAGTTATTTTTGCGAGTGAGGAATCCAAACGCCCGACGCTAAAAAACGTTATACCTCATCTAGGATAAACCCCTCATTCCAGACCCAAGGGTGGTCTCATATATCTTATATAACACATCGTTTCAGATATTTTTAATTATTTTTAAAAAATATTATAATAAACATTATTTTCAATATTTATCTCATGAAGAAGGAATCCAAAAGTTTGACTCCATTGAATGTTATACCCCTCCAAAGTAAAAAACCATATTTTGTACATAACAGTGATCTCAAATTTCTCATACAATGAACTATTTTTGAGTAATTGAATTATTTTTAATAAATTTTCTTTGTTTAAAATAATATATTTAATATTTTTATTATTTCCTCCCCGAGACTTTTTAGACCTCAAAAACTCATACTTACATAATGTTAAACTCATAAAATATTTAATTAAATATTAAAAAGTATTAATTGGGTGTTTTACCATTCCGCGACGTGTTTAAGAAAAACACAACTTTTCACTGATAAACCATTTTTTGCATTTACCATAATAAAATAATAATTTAACACAAGAGGATTTAGGAATACCTAAAAATATTAATGGGATGTTACATATTTTTTTTCGAAACACTTTTCCTTAAAATAACTTTTAAATATCAATTAATTGTTTTTTTATCATATTGTATTGAAAGAACACAGATTCCCGGCCGAAGAGTTAAATAAGGTCGATTTTTCTTAAAAACATTTTCTTAATAATATTAAGTTACAAAAAGAGAAAAATTGTAATGATAAATGAAGATATCATGAATAACTAGAGTATAATAAAATTTATAAGGGATATTGATATATGCATTATAATTTTTCATCAATGGAAGCATAATCGTATACAGTCTCGATAATGATGAGATTTTAGAAATAAAATCTTACTGCTTTGGTAACTTAAAATCATAATACCCATGAGATAAGAACATTAGTATAAGTATATAATATCATTAAATTAAATATATTAATGATAAAACATTTAAAAGGAATTTATATACATGTCATAAAATTATATTGGTTCATAACATAAGAAGGCAAATTGAAACAAAATTGCCTTACCGATTTGGTAACATTTGAACTAAAAACCCCATGAAATACAAATAACCAAATGGATATGTAAATACCCATTAAGTTAAGGATAATAAAAATATAACACATTAATGTCTATTATTTACCTGACACAAAAGAAATGGGTTGTAAATATGACATAAGTTTCGCTGAAATAAAATTTAGACTAGAAATCACCTAACTACATCAGTAAATTTTGAATCATGATCCCCATGAAAGAATAAAATCATTTTAAACATTTAACATAATTAGATTAATTAAATTAATTTTATATCATTTCATAGGGAATTATATACACCATATAAAAGAAATGAGTGGTGAATATTTCATGTATCTCACGAATATAAAAAGTGAGATGAAATTCTTATAACTTATGTCTTGAATTTCCTCATACAATTTCAAACCTCCTATATAATAAATATAATTTTATTTTAAATATATAAAAAAACCATATTCATATATATAACCATATATTATTTGATTAATACTTTAAATTACTTATTTATTAACAATTCCATGTTAATGTTATGTTTTTGTGTAATAATCTCTTGGTTTTTCATATGTGTTTTAACTTTTTATTCTTGGTCTTCCTACTTAGATAATAAATCACTAAATTACAAAATTTATACCATGATATATATATCATATATATTAAATATATATCTATTTATAATAATCTATAAAATATATTAATATAAAATGAAATACACCATTCATAGAGACGGTAGGTTGTACATATGCATGAATGTTGTTTCTATTTTCTTTTAGTATTGAAAGAAAAATGGTAAAAGAAATATATGTGTATATATAAATTATAATCCTAGTATAATAAGTTTTTCATACATTTCATATATGTTTTATAAAACCATATTTAATACATTGCATGTAAATTTTGAACGACTCGCGTCTCTTTGAGGATGAGGTAGTCCACATGTCCACAAATAATGTTATCATATTCTCATAAAATAAAAAACATGATGCTATTTGTTTAATAATAATTAACAAATAATAAATAAATTATAAATATCATATATATCACATAAAAACAATAATTCCATCATTATTCCCAAACTTGATATGTGTTAATAAAAGAACGAAAAAACATCTGTTTGTGAGAGGATAGTCTGCCATATAAATAAATGATGATTGTGTGTCTTATTTAATGGAAGTGTGTGCGAGATTAGGTTGAACCATTTACATAAAAAAATTCAATATATTTAGTATAATATGATTTTTATAATATCATGTAATATGAATAATTTTATGGGTGGAGAAAGAAATAACAAAAAAGTGCCTGTGGAAGGATATTACTTATTCATTGAGTAACTCTTTTTGGTTTACACCAAATAGAATACTTGGTTGGATTTATACCCACATTGAGGATTATATGCTCAATGGGTGGAAGTTGGTAAAAAAATTAGGTTTTTTATAGTTCAAATGGATTTATAAGTTTGAATAAGTGAATGGGTGAGTTCCCTTTCTATAATGGAGGTGGAATCTTATTCTTGTAGATATAAAAATGAGAACACTATTGAGAGGTATCCATTAAATAATGTTCCTAAAATAGTGTTTAATTTAAAATAAAAGGGATAATATGGTCTAAATATGGCCACAAAATGTATTTAGGACAAGTTTATAAGTTATTCTCTCTCTTAAGTTAAAGTTTAGTCACTAAGTAAACTTGTTTTTTCCTTAATAAATATAATAAATTTTAATTAATTTCACTAATTTATTTTAAAAAAACTATGTTGAACATATTAAAAATTATATATTATTATGACTAAAAATATTTAATACATTCTTCCAAATTATTAACACATTATTTTATGAAATGAATTTAAAATTAATACTACAGACAGGATGAAACGTGTTTTTAAAATGAGAATTGTTCAAATGTTTAGAATTTTTTATACCCAATTTCATTGTCAAATTGATTCAAATTTCCAAAATAGTATTAATATATGTATATTTTATAAACTATACATTGAAACTAATTTTAAATATAATATAACTATATAAATAATTTTTATAAAAATGCATATTTGAATTAAAATTCAGTGTTCCCACTATTCATAAAAAATTAAAACTTCGCAGAAAAATACCAAAAATTCACCCAAATTAAATATTGATATTATTATATAAAAATGAATTTTATTTTATCTAATATAATTTATAAAATTTTCAAAAGTTATTTTTTAAATCATGTATCCCATTAAAAGGTGGTAAAACTGCATTTTAAAATAATACAGATTTTTGTGCCTAAAACTAAATTTGTTCTTATTTTATATCTATAAAAATTATTGTATAAATTCAATTTTTTTTAATTTATAAAATATAAATTTAAATAATAACTCTAACTAATCTTAATTAATTTAACTAATTATGATAAAACTTCACTATGGGCATATTTTATCCTAAAAACACATCCTTTATATTCAATTGGTTTTTATTTTCATTTAAAATTAATTTATAAACAAAGAATTAATTTTATAAGTATAATAAATTTATTTAAATTATTCATATATTATATTATAATGTTTAGGTGATAACTATAATAATATTTTAATAATATTATTAATAGTATATTGTAGTTTGTAAAATATTGTCTTACATGTCATGAAAGATATCAAAGGAACTCGACATTGTGAGTAACACAATCCAAACATAGTGTTTCATATACCAAAATCTAATCTAATCATTTCATTTTGAACAATATATACTTGTTTTTTCATATAAAGAAATAATATCCTGGTGCTTTCATATAACACAGGCTATATTCAGAAGATAATGAAGATAATGCCGATGTAAATGATAGAATTGTGTCCCCGGTGTAAAAATATTATCAGAAATGTAAATTAAAGTATAAAGGAAAAAATCACTTAAATATTTCATGTCTGTATACATTGATTTTTTTTAATAAACTCTCTGAAAATGAAATATATATAGTCTATTAATGATAATTATAAGGAAAATCCTTGGGGGCAGTAAGGAAAACTTCTAGGAAAGTAATAAATATTTCACCAGAAGAAATAAAATAAATGGTTTGAGTAAATGTAAAGTGTACGAATTTTTTGAAAACAAATAATTAGAAGGTAAAATCCAAATATTTTTAGAACCTTCAGGTCCCATGTTGAAATAAAGAAAGATAATTTAATAATTGATTAAGAAGAAGGTAAAACACTTAAAGGGAATATCATCTAATGTCATATATTATGGAATGTCATGAAAAAAATAAATAACTCAAGAAATAATATATAGTATTAAATAAGTAATGTGAGAATAATAAGAATAAAGGAAAATAATAATTTTTCAAAAAGAAGATTCATACATAG
Source organism: Viscum album (assembly GCA_963277665.1). Taxonomy (NCBI): domain Eukaryota; kingdom Viridiplantae; phylum Streptophyta; class Magnoliopsida; order Santalales; family Viscaceae; genus Viscum; species Viscum album. The sequence continues at coordinate 32,869,911 of OY728157.1, read as the reverse complement.
ATGAAATAAAAAAATAAAAGTAACAGTTATAGAACAAATAAAAATAGCAAAAGATCATGATGAAATACAAATTTATAAGAAATAAGAGCTATGTAAGGAATAATCAAAATTTATTTACATTGAAAATATCTTGAATATAATGAGAGATAATTTCAATAAATCTTAGAGGTAAACATTAAATCATCTCATACTACTAGAAAAAATCATTCCAAGAATCAAGTGAAATTTACACCCACTAAACATAATGGTTCATATGATTATACAAACCATGATTGTATAAGAATAAACAATGCGAGAGTTGTGTTGATAAATGATGTTTGAAAAAAATCACATCAACAAATGTTAAAAGTTACTACTAGAATTATGATCCCCCATGACAATGAAAATAAAACGTGGTAATGTATGTTGAATTTCTATAACCTTATCTTTGGTAAAACCCATAATTCGATATAATATCATGTTTTAGTAGTTATTGTTGGTTTTTTGGGATATAAAAGCACAAGTCATATGATTTTTTGCATATCATGCCTCTCACTAGGAATAATTAATAACATATGGGGATAAAAGTGCAATAAATGTATGTAACTCTCTAAAGTAACAGTAAGAAAGAAAATAAAATTCATCAGAGGTTAAGAATATCTCAAGGAAAAATTGATTTTACTACTTATAGAAGGATTTTTTGATTCATGAAGAACAAGGTCACTATATAAAACAATTTATAACAACACTTCTTAGAAAAATTACTTGTACCATAAAATAAAAGGAATAATTGAAAATACAAGTTAAAGATAAAAATTTTATTATTATGAATTCTCTAAAATCAAGAAAAAAGAATAATCCATGGATTCTAGACATAATGTTTTCCTTAAATATTACATGTGAAATGAAAATATTTAAAAATATTGAATAAATCTAGGGATTATTAGTAACTTTCAAAAATAATAGTTCCTTCAAAAGTAGACGAAATTTTAAATATTATACTGAAGCTGAGAAGATAAATTCAAAGGAAGTTATGATTGTTGATGGACTTAATCTAAATTTATTGTGTGATAAATAAATCTTTGATTATGTAAATAGATTTATATTTTTAAATTATTCTTGAATTAATAAAATTTTAAAATATGGAAAAAAAATTAATGTGGTAGAAAGAACTATTGAAAATATATTCTAAATTTTAAAACCTAAAAATTCTTACTATTAAGTACTCTGGATTAAAGTAAGTTATAGAATCTAATACTTGAGAATCATATCAAAAATTTCATAAAAATAATTTCAATGTAATATTTATAATAGACTTACCAAAACTAAATAAGAAATATGATGTTATCTATATAAATTTCCAAGAAGTAAGGATGGTTAGTGTAAGACATAAAAAAATATTAAACTCTTCATACCCTTGAGATCATAAACTCTAATCTATATTGTCTTATGAGACATCAATCAACAAAGGGTTATTTTTACATTATTATGTTAATTGATTATTTCTCTTAGATTACCACTATAATTTTTATGAAACATAAATCAAAGGTTACGAAAAATGTTATAATATTAATAAGGGATATTTAAAATTATATTAGTGTATATATATAAAAAGTGAAAAGAAAGAAAGGAGTAAAAAATCACTCTTTCAAGTATTATTCGAAGAAACATGTATGTAAACACAAATAAAATTATCCCTAAACTCCTCAAAAAATAGAGTAGTATAAATGGAAAAAATATATATTTTTCAAATGGGAAGAAGTATGGTCACAGAATATATAATGTTTCAATGTTAGTCTGTAGAGAATTAATAAGTACAGTTGCATATGTTTAAAAGAGATGTTTTCTTTGACCAGAATAAAAAATCTCACCTTATAAGTTGTGTTGTAATAAAATTCAAACATGAAATACTTCATGGTTGTTTATTCCTTTCTTAATAAATATTAGGAACACTTATTTAGGAAATTTTGAAAAAAATGAGGAAGAATCTTTTTTCAAGGAATATTCATCTAACTGAAAAACATTCAGGTGATGGAATAAATGAATTCATAATTTGGTTAATTATTTTGATGTGAATGTCATTGAAAACCAATCCAAAATTATAAAATTTGTTTAATATTTTGAGTATGGTAAAACAAAATATATAATGATAAATTCCAAATAAGTTTAATGATATGGAGGATCACTTCATTCTTGATATTGTACAAGATGATTCTGATCATACTAGTGATATGGAAAGTAATACTAGAATAAAACTACAATAAATTCAAATTTTATAAAAATAAGTTAATTCTGATAATTTTATCATAGATCTGGAAGATTAATTTAAGACTATATAGAAATTGAGGATTTAAAATCAAACTTCAATTATCTCATAGGTAGAACCATAATCTGTTATGGAAGTAGGTGATTATAAAGAATGGTTAAATATAATAAATGAATACTTGGATCAATTTGATATAAACGAAACTTGGGATCTTGTTCCATGACAAAAAGTAAAGAATATTATAGGAAAAATGGGTTCCTACAAATTAACTCAATGAACAAGGATAAATTTTGATAAATAAAATGTGGCTTATTTGTAATGGTTATTCATAGGAAGAAGGCATTGATTTTGAAGAAATGTTTCCCCTTTTTCAAGACATGGTAATTTCAAAATGGTTTTGGTTTTTGTAGCTCAAAAAAATTACAAAATATATTGGATGGATGTTAAGTTAGTATTATTAAATTGATAAATTCAATTAGATTTTAATATGGAGAAACCAAGTGAGTTGATAATTAATAATGAAGGAACCACGGTGTGTAAACTAAAAAATGATTTTTATGGGTTGAAACCAACTCCTCATATCTAGTATTCAAACTATGAAATTTTCCTAAATTTTTTGATATTTTTTGATAAAAATTATTAAATATATTTATATATGAATTATATTAGTATAGGTACACTAATATTTATTATTTATGTTGATGATATATTTTTTTGGTGATGGGGATAAAGTTAGTGAATAATTTTCAAGTTAGTGAAGAACAAATTTGAGATTTCAATGCTGAAATAGTTGAAATTCATTTTGCAATTAGAAGTTAAATTTAAAGGATGATATATCTCCCTCTCATGAGAAAAATGTTCCAAATAGTTATTATAAAATTTTGATATAGAATATTTAAAGTAATTTTATTCAATAATTTTTTTGGCATGAAGGTGAGTAAAGAAAAAGTAGGTCAAAGTGTAAATCCTAAGGAATCAAAAAATTTAATCTCAAATTTAATATATCTTTATACTTTAATAAAATAAATTTCATATGTTTTAAATTTGTGTAAAATATATAAAAGTTATACAAAGGAATCAAATATAATGGCAGAAAAAGGATCCTTGTGTGAGCTAAATGAATATCAAAATATGGATTTATGTATAAGAGGAGTTATGAGAGGTACTTTCTTGGGTTCACTTATTCGGATTGTGCTATATATTTCTATAATAAAAATATAAAATAAATAGGATATTTATTCTTGAGAGATGGTTTTGTGGGTTTTGATAGTAAGAATAAAATTTATATTAATTTTTATAAAGCATAATAATAATATATAGCCACCACCCATGAATATACACAAATTATGTTGATGAGATTACATCATGAATATTTTAGGGTAAATGTGGAGAAACCAATGAATATTATTTGTGATAATAAAATCATTATAAATATCTTTAAAAACATGTGCAACATTCCAGATCAGATCATGTTAACATTAAATGTCATTTAATTAAGAAGAAAGTTACTGGTGTATATGCACTTCTTGAAAATATATCAAATTATAGATGATTTAAACAAATATATTCCATGGGAAAGATTTTAGTAATTGATGTGGAAACAAAAATTTTAGACTCCATTAGTAACTTAATAAATTTATTAAAGAAAAATCCCCATTACACCTTGGATTCTATTTTCGAAGGAGGAGATGAAGTATTACTCTATACATTATCTTTTATTTAATTCAAAGATGGTGTTATCATAAAAATGGGGATTAATAAAAAACTCTGGATGTTAAAATTATGAAATTTTATATGATTGAGTTGGATTGAATAATTATCTTGGCCGAAAAATTTATTTTTCATTGAGAGATGGAATTCCTTCGAAAAATTTTCTTAATATGGAATTTTTCATCCTGAAACTCTCAAATAGAAAGGTTTTGGTTTGATAGAAAATGAGAAAAGAGTTATTAAAAATGTTCGGAATATTTCCCATGAATCCAAAGTTGTAGATTTAAAATCCTTTGGTTTTTTAGTGATTAATTTATTTTTTTCACTATATTATTTGGGTATTATTTTGTATTTTAGGAAAATGTGTTGTTGGTTATTAAAATAAGTTAGTATCAAAAATCATACTAATTTAGTTTATTATTTTCTAATCCTGAATGTTTCTAACATTATGATTGAAAAAGGTATCATGGTTTAAGAATGGAGTTTCTTGATAGAGATAATTTGTTTGAAGTTCAAGTTATAAAGTGTTGAAGTTTCAATCTATAAAAGTTAAGATGTATGAAGTCATATCAGAGAGAGATGTATGGAGTAGATCAGACAAGGGAAGTCATGATTATCAATATGTTCAAGTTAAAAATTTAGATTTATGGTTTTAAAACCCACCAGATTTGAACTATTAAATTTACAACTACTGATTAGAATTTTATTTATAGATATTATTGAACTGAGTATATTTTTCATAGGGTTATCACAACAACACATTATAATACAATCTAAAGAATAATTATTTAAAGGATACCAGAGTAAAATATATAAATTTATACTCTAAAGATAAATAGGAAGGGTTTCAGAAAACATTAATCTGATACACTCTCAAAAGATCCACCAAATAGAGTGAACATTAGAGCTGGTTACCAGTGAAAATCCAACTAATATAACACATATTATTCGATGGAGAAATATATTACATTGTTCAGGATATAAAAATTGAATTAAATCGAACAAATTTTTTAAATATTACTAGATAAAGGAAGTAGAAGTTCATTAGATAAACTATTGAAAAGTCCATTGAGTGGAATAAATATATAGAGAGAACCATACATAGATTTTCTATCTTTATTAAACTGATCTAACTAAATGAAAAAGATCTGATTGAGAAGTTATAAAGAAGTTCCAGAAAGAGGAATACCAATCAATGTTTCTGGATGGAGAAGATCGAGACAGAGCCTTGAAGAATGTTGAAAAAACTTTGTAATGTCAATAATTTTGAAAATGATAATATATTATTTTAAATAATTTAAATCAATCTGAGAGTTAAGTAATATTTGAATATGATCATTTATATTTAGATTCTAGTATGTTTATATGGATAATGTTTACTCCAAAAATCTGGAGGCTTTGAATGAGGTCAAATGAAATATAATTTAAGCTTGAAATTTCAATTTGGGGACTTATCCCCCTTTTTAAAATTTAGATTTAGTGTTCCTATATAAAGGGTATTGGATCTTTGAGATTTGGTTAATATTATTCGGGAGGAGTGGAAGTGATGATGTTTTCGTAGCATGAGTTTGCAACCAAGAGTTCACTTGGTTGAGGAAAAGATGACAAAAAAAACATACTTAATAGAGGTTCATAAAATAGGTGCATAGAATAGAGAATAAACATATATAGGTGTATTATATAGATTTATACCAAACTGATTCATATCATAAATAAGTGATGTTTATAGAGTCATTCTAGAAAAAAGAGGAACCAAATAGATATTTCAGACATAGTTTGATGAGATACTTTCAATGTTTTTATATTATATTGGATCTGATGTATAACAAAAAAAACTATAACATGTGGGAGATAGTATAGTTACATATCAAGATACAAACTTATATATATGGGAGTGGGATCATTTTCATTCACATCATTATATAGTGGATATTTGAAGACTAAGGTGAGTTGACACGACAATAGCATAGTCGCCCGCATAAGGGGTAAACCATGAAAAAATGTATAGTCTTGGATTTATATTATTATTTTTACATATGATTAAGGTTGGTTTATAATTTTTAGAGGATAAAACATTAACATTTTTTAGGGTTTAATTTAAATAAAAAAATTATAAATGATCACCACTGATTCCACCCCCTTTCTCTGATGTTTTAACATTGCTAGGAACTTCTTATTTCATAATTATAATAATGAAGTTTAACTGAATTATTTGTGTAACTTATGTGTTTTTAATATAATGATAAGTGAAATTGTGATGTAATTATTTAATATTTTAATTAATGAATGTTTTAATTATTTGAAGATTGGGTATTAATTGGATTGATGAATTGTATAAGAAATCATTAGTTGTTTATGTGTTTAACAATATAAAATATGAGTTGTGAAATTAATTTATAATATGATAATGTTAAAATAATATGATTAATTTTGAATAATTTGGAGTTGGTAATGAATTTTGAAATATGAGTAAACATATGAAAGTATTTGATTGATTGTGTGGTTGTTTAGTTGGATTTTTTTTGGTCATGGGTGGTAGCAGTTGGTGTGTTATAGTGAAGACGTAGACAGTGGAATGTTATAGTGGTGCCTTTATAGTATGTGGATGCTAGGTTAATATTTGGGTACTATTATATTTCGGTTTATATTTTTTTAATTTTTACACCCCACAACTTGTATTAGGGAACCTAAATGATTTCCATATGAGGTTTGGGGTATTTGGTAGACCCTCAACTTCCATGATGTGGGTGAAATGCATTGCTAACTATTCCCCCTCTCTTACTCTCTCTTCTAACCCTAACTATGGTAATGGTTTTGGTATGTGGTAGTATATGTAGTTTTTTTTATTATGGTATGTTTTGGATTTTGATATGGTATATGAATGTGTTATCTGTTTGTGGTAAGCGGTTATGTTATGTAGCTGTGGTATGTGGTTGAGTTATAAGGTTGTGGTATATTAAAAGGTATGAAATGAAAGTTTTTTATGTATGTTTTTAAGATTAGAGGATAGATAAATCAAGAAAGATGTAGGTGATAGATTTTACCTAACTATATTTTCATGATTTATTATAAATATATTGAATGTGAATTTGGAGAGTGGTCATATGTCAATATTGGGTTTTATAGATGACTTGATATGAAACATAATTAATTTTCATTATTTTTCAATAAAGTGTTAATAAGATTATTATGCATTTCCAATACATTTTCTAGTGAAGAACCAACTGAGCATGTTTTTATTCACACCTTTACTTCTATATATTATTTTTAGAAATTATTAGGACGGTTGGGCCTTACTACCTCATAAGTAGGTGTTTGGAAAACGATAGTAGAGTTGTTATTTTATGTAGTAGACTCAATTTATATGTATTGGAATTGGAGATTCTATTTTCATTTATTTCATATGAAATTTAAAGAAATAATATATTATTAAATTCATACTATTTTTGTAGTGTTTTTTATTGATCAATGTTTTCCCTTACTTTCCTATGTTGAATCTGGGTAATATCTCCCATACTACATGTTTCATACCCTTGATGTTGGTCTCTATTCGATGGTCTATTGGAAGCGGGATTATGGGTCACACACATCTTCACTACTATCCTAGGAGGGGTTTTTTTGGTGTCAAAACAATATAATATATATATATAGTAAAATTTTAAATTTTTCCTTCCATTAATATATGAAATATAAATATTAAAATCATATTTTAATATTGATATATATTGATATGCGTTATATATATATATTGATATGAATTATATATATATATATATTATAACAAGTCAATAAATATATTTACAATATATTAAAAGATAACTTCTATATATATATATATATATTTGTATATATTTACATATAATATATTTTTATTTTTTAAAATATATATGTTTTCATTTTAGTTTACCATTATTTTATATTTAAAAATTAAATTTAATGTTTTTGATTATAATACTATTTTAAATTTATTCATTCATATACATATTATATATATGTGTGTGTGTGTATAATAATTATTTAAGTGAAATTTTAATTTAAAATTTCAATATGATTTCATAATGAGAAAATTTAATACACATATTCATTATTATATACACACATACACACACACACACACACACATATATATATATACTATTCTTGTATATTATTTAATGTTGAATTAATTAAAAAAGTAGACGTTGACAAATATTTTTTTAGAGATGATAAAGTTAAACCATTATCAGCACTTAATTGTAACACTGATAGCAGCCTCTCCTTAATTTTTTATCTCTTTTGTAGTGACTCGAGCTGATTGTTGATGCTTAATAACAAAAAATTCAATTATAGTATTTGAAAATGATCCTCTAGAAATTACCTTCCAATACATTTAATAGTTATTCAAATATATTTTATTCTAATATATCTTGCATATAGGACCTAGACTAACCGATTTACTTCAACTCTTTTCTCCCAATCCACTTTTTTCTTTCTAACTTCTCCATAGGCTCAATATTTATATACCTGTTGCACCGTATATTGTTTCAAAAAACATTTTGAATTCATTCCATTTTATTTCTTCATTTTGAATTGGATCCAAAATATACTTAAACACTAGTATAACTTTATTGATAAAGTTTATAACTATAATAAAAATTACATCCTATAAATCTATATATAACTATAACATAATCAATCCTCATGCCCCAATTCAAAACTACATGTTGACATACCCTACTATCTTTGGACCACGTTATATTTATCTACATAATTATCTGCATAGTTTTTTCTAGTCATATTTTGACTAAATATTATATTAATTAGTAACACCCTTTTCTTTATAAAATGGTTTTCATCCTTATAAATAGGTGTAGATATAAATTCAGCATTAATAATCATATCATAGATATGGAAAGAAATATTTTATACTAACGTCATCCAAGAAACTCAAAGTTACTTCGAATCAAAATTATCCCACTCACCCTTCTCCATAGTCTCTAGAAAGGCATTGGATAATGGTATATTTAAATTTCTATAATACATATAATCCTAAATATATATCTACCTTAAACAAAAACAATTATATTCTATCAAAGCATTAAATTTTTATCTTATCATCTTTTAATTTCATCACCATTAAAAAGAACTATATATTGTATATTAAATATAATGATAAAATCCTAACAATATTATTCACTCATCCAGGATCAGAAATGGATCTCTAGTCTAATTAATGGATTATATTCCCACTATTATATTTGATTCCAATTTTGAACATACAACATGCATCTACCCTCTATTATTGAACATATAGACCAAATACTAGATTTATGATGCTAATTTATAGTGGAATATCCAAGTTATAATATTATCACCATGTTCTATATTGACTAAACAAAACCTATATATAAAATATAGAATGGAAGTAGAACAGTGAAGGATCCACTCACACACACAACACTAAAACACATGAAAATTAAAACTCTTTTAGATACAGCCTACATCAATGGAAAAATTGTGCAATGTGATAAAAAGAGACGAACGGTAAACTTTTAAGTTATAAGTGATCTCACTAATCAAAAATAAAACAAAAGGACAATCATACTTATATATTATAAACATCCTCTTGAAGATGTCCGATTTATAATTAAACCACGGAACCTCTATCTAATCATCATTCAACGCATTGATAAAATTTTGGAAGAATATTAATTCAGCATTGATCACTATATATAATATTCTAACCCAATATTAAAATTTGATACTAAATATGAGCCAAATTAGAATGTTACATAACCCTTGGAACTATCCTCTAACAACCAATGACATGGTATTTAATACCACAGGGAATTATAATAATATCCAACTCCCTTGAAAATCACACACCTATAAATACTACACAATCATATCTAATAAATATATATGAAAAAAATTAATATATATAATAGTAATACAAAAAATCTCCCTAATATAAATATAACTCTTCTAATGACCCATGGTAGAATTGATGTCATAAACTCTATAATTTTTAATAAATGATCTATACTAAATTATGTAACCTAGTGAAGTAATGATCAATTAAACTTGTAACTCAATAATGTATCATATATATGTGCTCCAAGATTCACATTTTGGGGGTTAGTCCCAGACCCGGTAGAATACACCACAAAGACTTCCTAAATTCCACGTTAAAGTGAAAATCAGGGAAACTATAAGGTGTTTTATAAAACATGCACCAACCAATAAAATTGATAAAACCAAATAAAATCATTTAACATTTAAATCATAAAGAAAATTAATTCAACGAACCATAACCATGAAAAAAATAACTTTTCACATTTCAAAAATCAACACATTGCACTCGTTTTCTCAAAAAAACCTACAGGAGACTTAGACCATGAGAAATAACCAATAACCAAAGAGTACATTCTACTCACAATTGAATGGAATACCTAAAATTATTCGAAATCCCTATCAAATATTATGAGCCTTCCAATATTAAGGGGGAATTATGATCCTTTCTAGCCATGAAAAAAACACAAACACAAAGTAGAGATTTCCACCATCCTGTCACAAGGTACCCACACAAAATAGAAAATTATAAACTCATATCTAAGCCATCCCCCAAACTATCCCATAAATACAATCATAATATTAAATGAATAAAATGAAATATACAAGAAATTATAAAATACATGGAAAAATTAATAGTTTCACTAAAACCCATGAAACCTAATGCATGAATCAAAAAAATATTAAGCCTATATATCTCAATGAAAAAAGTAAATGACCAAACCTGAAGCCCATTCACTCTAATGTCCAAACTAACAATAATATCAAAACCATCGAAACTCAATGTAAAAAAATAAAAAATAAATACCCAAAAACTTTTTCTCATTGAATTATTTCAAAAAATAATTTTTTAAATAAAAATGTTGAACCCTCCATAATTTTTTAAAAAATTACATTGACACCCTTAGAATAAACCTTTCTCATTTTAACCAAAAAAATCACACACAAAATCACATTTTGTACAAATATTTCTCTACCAAAATAAAATCATTTTAAATGAACAAATTTATTTAATTAAAATCTTACTTCCAATATTATTATATTTACAAATAAACAACTTTGAATGAATCCACCTACCTCTTATTACTTTTAGACACTTATATTGCCCAAATAATTCATCCACAACCTCATCATGCACTGATTATTCACCAATACATCAGGATCATCACCACTAACAACATGAAATCCACCCACTATGACCTCTTTTATCCTTCATAATAAAAATCTATAATATTTAGTAGTGTTTCACAATGCATAAGTGTAACCCCCACACCCAAATCCTTATATTCAACCACTGGTGAGAAAAAAACCAAGAAGTAAATAAAAAATAGAGATGGGACTTAACTTAGATCCCCAACTCTTATTGGAAAATAAATCACCTATGACCTCGAGAGAATTTTCTCAAAATAGGGATCTCTCATGTGAGGATTGAAATGAGGTGGTTTGATGCCTTTCAACTAAAAAATATGAATGTTTACGAATCATTTTAAATTGAAAATGGATTTATTTCACATTATCCTATAACTTTCAGTGGAACATAATTTCTATATATCCCAAAAAACTCCATATACATTATTAACCTTAATGATCCCAATGATCATGCATCTAACACAATTTTTTTTAATTTTGTCTCCCTTAGAACCCATTTCATGGATACCTATAAAAAATGAATGGTCCCCCAACTATTCACCCAACCATTCACACACCACTAAAATATCCAAAATCTCTCCCAAATAATTAAATTTCCAAAATACCTCCCAATGAATCTAAAAACTAAAAAACACTTTGTGAAAACTCTTAAGATAGTACAACCTGATTGAATATGATTTTTTCTATTTTCTTATAAAAACTAATAATTATAAGTATGTACTAATAAAATATTTTTCATCCTTAAAAATCTAAGTACATTTAAATCCATCATAATTGGTGTCCTATAGTAATACCAATATTAAATGTTTTCCACCTATAACAAAGTAACAATAAAAAATCATTAAACAACAACTAGAAAAGTTAGTATGGTAAATATCCCCATATTTATGCTTTTACCCATAAAAATCTAGAATGTTTGTCAGAAAAAATTAATATTTTATTTTTAAAATGATTACAATCCATGAAATCTTCACCATTAAGGATCACAGTTACTATTGAAATGCATGTAATGGTTTGTAACTACTAATATTTTTCTAACCTTATCTACTAAAAATTATTTTGATTTAAATAATGAAATAAAATTTATATAAAATAAAAGGATTATGTATTTAACTAAAATAGTGGTGTGAATTTTAGTATATAAAAATTCATCTGGTAGAATAGAATCACTTTGTCTAGTAAAATGTTTCCAGTTCTTCCATCTGGTGGGATTAATAAAACATCCATTGTAAATCATGTATACATCTATCTATAAAATTTTACCAAGTAGATTTTATATAACCTTATATAGAGGGACATATTTAAACATCAACTTATAGACTTTATGAATCCCCATCTAGTTAACTTTGTGTCCATATTTTTAATTTAAAATGTACATGTCTATTCATTTAAGGATGTTCCATCCAATTTATTCTGTTTGGTAAATATTAAGAAACTTCTAATATATTTTGAAGTTATATTCTTCATCCATTAAAATGTTTAGATTTCCTTTATAAACATTCTTAAGAAACATGGGTGGTATAAAAGTTAGAAATTAAATGTATAATAAATTTGATTGTAATTTTCAGAAGTATGGTTTTAAATTGTTGAAGTAAAATTTTCAACCTAAAAATATTCCCTATTCTGAAAAGAAGAATAAAATTTAATATTTTAAAAAATAAATTTAAAAAAAACAACCCCGCTATATTATATTTAAATTTATTAACATTATTTATTTATTTTAATTTGTGTAAAATTTACCTTTCTCCAATATATTATACTCTTTCTTGCCAAAAAAATATCTAACATTTTTAGATACTTTCTCCCCCTTTGTGTTTTTTTTAGAAAAATATTATGAGGTAAAAAGTGTTACATAAAATGTTAATGGTAAAATTATACATGTAAAAAAATTATAAACATTAAAATGAATATATAAGAAATGAATTAATACAAAATATATATAAATAAATTCATCTAAAAGTTTTTTTGAAAAATTTCTATCCGAAAATTATATGGAAGATTATCCATCAAAAAACTATACATCAAAAAAATTGTGTTTGATTATAACCAAATCCATTCAAGATTTCGATAAAAAATATAAATCATTCTTATAGAGATTATTGATGATGCCCTTAATCTTCCTAATATATTCTTGAAACTTTTATGATTCAAACACAACAACCTTTATTCTATCAAATATTCTTATGTATCTCCAACCTTTTTGGAATCATTCAGATCTTAGAGAGTCATTAATGAGTTTATTCAACATTAAAACATCCTCTTCTAAATATTATATATTCTTACACTGTTTTTATATCTCATAATTTTTTTAATTGTGACGTATTTGAGATTATCAACTGCCCTAGATGTTTCACAGACATTGGAGTTTATTCTACCTGAAAATGTTGAGATTGAATTTCTTTATTTTCTAATACCATTAACTTGTTCATAAAAATACTTGATATCACCTTTCATGTGTTTAATTTACTCCATAAAATCGTTTAACATTCATGATTCCTACTTCATTATTCCTTTGAGATATGCCACTTTTTGAATAAAAATTTCAACCAACTTCTTTAAAGAACATGAGTTTCTCTAACAAATTATTTCTTCCTTGAATGTACTTACACCATTATCTTATATCCATAACAATTACATTATTTCATCAAGTTGATTTATAACTTAACTAAAATAGTTCATCTTAATCTCCATAATTTTAATACTATTCCTTGGGGGTGAATTTTTGGAATCTAAAGAAATATATAGAATAGAATGGGAAGTAGGCCTTGATGGTATAACTTCTTATTTTCATTCAATATATTGTTATTGTGAAATAGAAATAAAATAAACTTCTTTATCAGAGACATATTTTTTGATGATTTTCATTGAGATTTTCTACCTTACTCCTCATAGTATTATACCTTCTATAAAATACTTATATCAACACTATTCAGAGATTGAGATGATAGGTAAATAGATGATTTATTAGACATTTCCTCAATAAAAATAGTTTTATTTAAATCATTTTCAATATCACCTTTATTTATTAGATATCCATTTTCTAATTTTTTAACAAAATTCTTAATTTCATTGTGATTTTTTTCAAATTTCTCAAAATCTGATAGAATTTTATTAATAAAAATTTATTTACCTTTTTCATTTCCAAATGACAGACATTGTACTTCTGTTTGAATAGAAAATGGATCATCTGGTTGAGCAGACAGAGGTTGAATTGAAATATGAACTTTTCATTTTATTGAATCTTTAACTCCAAACTGATTTTTTCAATTCCTTTTAAGAATCCACTAGTAATATATTAATTTATTTCCTTTATATATTTTCTATTTTTGTTTCCCTCTTCTCTGAGTTTCTTGTAATTTTTCTGCATCGGTGTTGTAGGTTCATCTTTATCTAGTTTGAATTATGGCCAATCATCTGCCTTTTCTCCCTTATTTTTAGAAAAATATTAGAAATATTCATTTGTATTGTTGTACACTTTTTCCTAATCAATGGTGGGGAAACATCACCAGATTTATTCATCCCCAAAACGTTTTTCTAATTTTTTTTAGTTTCAATAGAATATCTATCTAATTTTTTTAACAAAAAAATTATGTAAAGAGGGAATAAAGTCATGACTAGTTTTGTTTATTGTTTCTTCTTTAATATTTGATGTATTTTACCCCACTATATTTTCCTCATTTTTTGTCATTGTTTCTTCTATAATGTTTATCAAAACGTTATTTATAAAATAATGGTATAATATAATATTAAAAATCAGTGACCCAACTTTAATAGCCTGTGTAAAACTGAATATGAACTTCATAGTGTTAAACATATTTATGTTGCATAGGAAAAAACATCAATACATTGTACATTCAAAGTTACTTTAACCCCATTATTTAGAATAAAAAATTACAGAATTAATAGGGAAACGATTCTTTTGTCCTGCGATAAATAAGAAACATTCCAAACATTCTCCTAAGAAGTAAATAGAAAAGTTTTAGATCGATATTTTTCAAAACATATTTTTTATTCACTGAAATCATATGTTAAAGAAAACTCTCTAACTATATTAGGAAACATAAAATCAAATTCACGTTTCTAAAATGCAAGAGATTCTAAACCATTAAAAATGATTATATACCTTAATAGTGAATCATATAGGTCAAAATATTTCCTTTCAATTTTTATTTTCATAACATCCATTCTACTTGAGAAACCACATGGAGATTTCATTCTTCTGATGGGACAAACCATGACGCCAACAGACAAAGAAGAAATTAACTGACGTAGTGAAGTCTAAACATCATGCATTTTACACTAAAAACAAGTCGTATGTATTTATGGATTGATTAATTCTTCTTTATATAGACCAAAATTGATTGTCAATTCAACCTCCTCAAATCTAATTTCTATGAAAATATTTCTAAAAAATATCAATGATTGATAGTTTTTCTCTAAAGATAATAAAATATATAAAATATTCAAGTTTAAAAATTTTGGTATAACTTTTATCTGAAAAACATATTTTATGATGAATGTTAAAATATTTTAAAAAATATTTAAGTAATTTTTTCATAACAACATTGAAAATTAAACAATAACATATAAGAAAATTTAAAATATTTCAAATTTACCTCATTGGGAGAAAAAATAACTTTTTTATGAGAGTTTTTAGGGTAATATGGACATCGTGGATTCCTTAAAGAGAAAATAAGGAAAGATTTTGTCTGATTAAATTTCACATAAATATTATTCTAATGAAAATTTAAGAAGTATCTATAAAAATTCAGAAATATTTCTAAAAAACTTTAATTTTGAAAAAAATTATTATAAAAAAATTCAAAAAAAATATAAAAAAAGTTTATGCAAAACCTTGTTAGAAACGTTTTTAAATAAAACTTTTATTGATAAATTTATTAGAAAATATATCTCTAAATTTTTTTAAAGAAAAAATTATTTAAAAAATGAATAATTTGGTTCAAAATTTTTTTAAAGAAATTTTTTCCCAAAAAAGTTTAATGATAAATTTTTAGAAAATTATTTTTGCAAAAATTTTAGAAAAAATTAAAAAAAATAAAAAAACCTAGATTTTTTTTTCAAAAGATAGAAAAACGGATCCCACTATTTTGTGTCATTTATTAATATAATAATATAAATAAACAAGAAGTAGCTAAATGAACATTTTATGTTAAACATTCAAAGATTTAATTTAATATATTCCATTCTATTGTAATTAATTGGTTTTGTAAAAATATTTTTTAGTTCTTCTTGAATTCTAATTAATTATAAAATGATATCTCTTTTTATGTTTGATCCCAAAGGATATTTTTTCTTTTTTCTATGTTCATATCTCTTTATTAATGTGCTGGGTTTTTACTATGTTCTATGAGACTTTTTTATCAGAAAAAAATCAGAGTTTAACCAAAACTCAAGCCCAAATCAGGTAGTATGAGTTTTATCCACAACTACAGGTCACAAAAATTTCTATCTAATATATATTTACCTTTATAAGTGTTAATAAATACTGATTGTTTTTCTTACAAGACCAAGACAATAAATCCTATCTTAATAAATGAAATGTTCAAGATGTAGTTTTTATATCCATTTACATCTACCAAATTCAGCATCAAAAAAAATTAATTCAAAATCATTTATGAAATAGTAAAATATTACAAGATTCATATTTCCTTTAAAGTACAAGAAACACATGTAACAATTTCAAAATGACTATATTATTTATATCCTTGGAATCTCACAAATAATCATATATATAAAATTATTTCTAGTCTGGTAGATATATGGTATAGTAAACCAAATATCATTCTTGTAAAAAAAATTGATCTACTACTTTCCAAGATTTATCTTGATATAAATATATTGAGGTACTAATATTAGTATTAATTCTTTTATAATTTATAAATCCAAACATTTTAGGTATATATTAAATTTAATTTTTTTGATATATAAAAATTGATTCTCATTTTTGAGAAATTTGAAAACGAAGGAAATAAACATAAGTTCACACATCATGATCATTTCAATCCAATATTTCTTATTATCTAAAAAAAGAATATGAAATTAATTTTTTAGTTAATCAATATATAATTTCATTGCAATAAATTTTAATAATGATGGTTTCGTTAAAAAAATTACTAAAAATGTTGGGATTTTCAACTCCCTTAAACAAATTTCGTAACAAAAATATGGTAAGTCTATCATACCAGGATAATGGGAATTATTTAAGTCCATAGTATGCCAAAATAAGTCTAAATACATTATCTAAAGTTTTGTGTTTTTTAAGAAGAAGATATTTTTCAATAAAAATTCTTCTTATATATATCCATTAATAAAAGAACATGTCACATCCATTTGAAAAATGTAAAATTTAGGAATGCTTCATATGATACAAGTATGTGAATAAATCAAATTATAGCTAATGGGGTGAAAGTTACATTGTATTCCATTCCTTCTTATTGATTGTAACCCTTCGTAATAAATATTTAATTATTTCTAACAAATATTTATATTCATCATGTTTATTACGAAAAACCCCATTTTACACCAATTATCATAAAATCATTAGGACATTTAACTAGAATCGAAGACTTGTTCCCCTAAAATTTATGGATTTTATCCTAGATTTACTTTATCCAATATTCATCACGTAAAGAATAACTAGGGGTATAATGTTGAAATTGTGGTAATAATGCACAATTTTGACATTATTTTTTTAAAGAACTTCTAGTTTTGTTTAATTGATCTATATATCCAATGATATTATTGATGGGAGGAATCCTAATAAATTTCAATTTTATTGGGTAGGTAAAAAATTATTATTTAAAAACATAGTGAATTTATTAAAGAGGTTTAAATTTATAAAATTTTCCTTAATTTTTTATCTAAGGTGAAGAATTTTCCAACATGGGTCGAAAACTATTTTTATAAATAATAACTAAACATGTAGTTTATATTTTTTTATAAACAATAGGATCAGTTTCATCAAACATTACATGCACTATTTTCCCAAAAATACACTTTTATTATTAAAGCATGATCAGGCTTACTAGTTGTGGAATAACCAAGAAAAGTTCCTTTATTAGCTTATGGATCAAATTTAAGTAAATTATATTTAGTACTCAGAATGGATACATTACATCTAAAATCTAAAATATGATAAAAAAATTATTTCTTCCTATCCACATCTTATAAATAGTTTTATAGTTAGAATTTATATATAAAATTCTATTAATAGTATAATAGGTAGTACTAACTAATTCAACCCAAAAGTTTTTATAAATTGAGTATTCAATCAATGTGATTATATTAATTTCCTAAATAACTCTATTTATTCTCTCAACTATGCCATTTTATAAGGATTCTTGGTTATTATAAGTTATAAATAATACCTTTTTTCTAAAAAAGATTAAAATTCATAATTTATTAAATCCATAACATGATCACTACAAATATTTATCAAAGTAATACTTTTCTTATTTTTAATAAGGGATAAAAACCTTTAAAACAGAAAATGGTGTACACCTTTTTCTTTAGAAAATATAATCATTTATATCTAGTGTAATAATCAACTAAGTTGTATACATAGTATTTTCGACCAATAACTCTAGTTTTTTTGAGTAAAATAACCATTTTCACTAACTCTAAATCATCAAAAGATTAAGCTTCACTAATAAATTTAAATATTTGTTATATTTATTTTCATGTTGACAGGGATCACAAGCATTAGAAGAATTAATCCCAGACATACGTAGATCTCTAAATGTTTCTTTCTAAGAAATTTTGGGTTAATTTATAATATTACAATGTCCTAACCTTCTATTCTATAACTGTGATTGGTATTCTATTTTACTATATAAAGGTATATCATGGATTCTATGGTCTTTTAAGTTTATAGTGTATACATTCTCATTCCAATCATCAAAAATATAAAATTTAAATTTTTAAATTTGAAAAATATATTTATCTCTCCTAAAGTTCACAAGATAAACTTCATCACACAATTTACTTATTGTAATGAGGTTATTCTTAAGTCCATTAATAAATAGAACATTTGAATTTTATGCTTTTATAAGAAGAAAAATATAACTTATACCATATATCTCTCCATTAGCATTATCCTTAAAATTGATATCTCCACTTTTTATCTTGATAATATTTTTAAATAATTTCTGGTTTCTAGTCATGTATATAAAACATACACTATCAATTTACCAAATTATTTTATTTTTCGTACTTTTATTATTACCCCAAAATAACAAAATTTAGGATTTTTACCCAAACATGTTTGAGTTCATAATTATTTGAAAAAGTTACTTTTGTATTCCTCATTTTTTCACCTCTTTTATTTTGTACAAAATGTAATTATTTAAAAAATATATGCTTAATGAAAACTGAAAGATAGCACCTTTTTTAAAGAACATTTTTTCCATATTGACCTCCTCTCTGAAATTTCATATTAAAGGAAAAAATAATAGGAATAATGTAATTGTTTTGAAAATGATGATTTTATTATAAAAAAATTCCAAATATATTTCTATAAGGAATCATCTGTCTGTACATATTATCAAAATG
The DNA here is from genome assembly GCA_963277665.1 of Viscum album. Classification (NCBI taxonomy): domain Eukaryota; kingdom Viridiplantae; phylum Streptophyta; class Magnoliopsida; order Santalales; family Viscaceae; genus Viscum; species Viscum album. The sequence continues at coordinate 32,850,185 of OY728157.1, read as the reverse complement.
TTCCTTCCCAGTTGTAAAATTTCCTAGAATTTTTTTCAAACTAAAAAATGTAGAGTTTAGTTTTATAAATAGATTCCTATATTTATTAGATTATTTATAACTATATTTATTATCTAATTCATTATTTAGATACAAAACATTTCTATAAATTTTTTAAATTATTAAATTTTCTTTCCTAGCTTCTACCTTACCACTTTCACGGGTTTCGTAACTTTTTTATTCTTTTCAAGAAAAGTATAATATCTTACAACTTCTTCAAAACTAAGTAAACATTCCTCATCACCAAATGTAATATGATTTTATTTATTATAATACATTATGATATTCATTATCTTAATCTGAATAGTTTTTCATTCAAAGTTAAAATTTTCAAGGATTTAGTAGATACCTTGGACATTTAGAATTGATTGGTCTTCAAAAAAATTTCATAGAAAACCACAACTTTATGAATATATATGATTATTTTAGAAGAATTATTTAAAGAGATATCTACTCCACTTTTACTCCATGTGTTATAAGCTTTCAAACATTTGTTATTTTTGTTCTTATAGAAATTCATTAAATTCTTACCTTTTTTATTATTTCTCTTCTATCTAGGGAAAAATGGTCAGATAGAAATAGGTTTTCTATATTCATAACATATAATAATTGAATTGAATTTATATCACTTCTAACGTTTTTATTTTTCTTTATAATTTTATCAAAAAATCATTTTTTATAACTTTTTTTAAACTTTTAAAAATATTATCATGTTCATTTTCACGCTTTTCAAAAACATTTCATTCAGTTTCAACATTCACCATCTTCTTTAAATATTTAATAAATTTTTCATCTGATCATACTTTCCTAACTATATAAATAGAGGAAAAATAAACACCATTATTCTTTTTATTTTTCTCGAAATATTTTTTTAATCAAACCTCATAGTAAATGAGAGTTCCAATAAGATCATCTAAACTAAACATAGTCATATGTTTTGTATCATCAAGAGTTATTCTCTAAGATTCTCATTCAATGGGAATAATATCAATATTTTTTACAAAAATCAACACATCCATTTATCCTTTATATCAAAGATATTGAATATTATTTATCATGGTAATAATTATTTGATGCGCCTATGAAACATATTCTCCAAGTGAAAAATTAAAATATTTGTGATATTATTTTGACATAAATATTCTTATTTATTTTATTTTAATAATTCCAAAGTGTGTAACAACATTTTTCTTCAAAATATTATTTAATGTTTCAAAAAAAATTTGATTATTTTTACCTCTTGTCATTGAAAAAAGAAAACTAATTCTGACTTGAAAACTATGTAGATCTTTTGACTTTTCTTCTCCTGAAATATTTGTGGCTTCCTTATCAGGAATTTGATAATTTCCATTCAACATAAAAAATTTCATCACTAGAAATTTATAATAAAATACTTCATGTATTATATCCAATATTCATAGTCGAAATCATTAAATATTGTTGGTATTATTAGATTTAAATTTTCTAATTTCTCAATAAGAAAAACCTCTTTCTAAAAACAAAGATATTATTTTCTACTGATACACATTAGTTTAACAGTTCGTAATAGAAGAGACCAATTATGATACAAGTAGGATTTTATGGGTATGTTATTTATTAAAATAAGGTGAGAATTTTATTTTATAAAATAAAACATAAAATTTTTCTTATCCTTTTTGATAAATTATTTGGGATTGATTTTCAAAACAAGAAACTTAATAATCAGGGGATGAAATTAGATATAATAAACAAAATAATGATTTCTTTAAAAAATGTAAAAATAAATTTAAAACCTAGTAAAAAGAAGTATAAAAAATCATATAAAGTTTTTATGAAATCTTTTATAATATTTATAAAATAAATATCAATAATTTTACATTCAGTGTAAAGGAATTAAATAATGTTGACATAAGTTTTCAATATTATTCAACTTACTATAATGGTATGTGTTTCTTAACTAAGGGAGAAGTTGATTCAAATATTAGAACAACTTCTATTTTCCTCAACCTGGGAACCCTTAATCACAATATTAAAAATAATTTTTCTTCCTTAACTATAGAATACCTCGATCACATTATATCAGATAAACTAATTAAAGAAAAAAATATCTCAAGTAATTTATCAAAAATACTCACAATGGACTCGTTAATAAGAAGACTCACTAAAAAATTAAAATGAATTGCACTCAAGTAACAAGGTTTTAAAAAACCTTGAAAAATATTTTTATCATAAAATGTGTAAAACACCCCCCCCCCCTCCTAATATGTAGCTTCTAATTATAAAAAAATACTTGATAGGCCTATTCCATATATCTTAGAAGTGGTTACAACAAAATTAGATGAAATATATCTTCCCATAAAAAATAAATTACATCTTCTCTGTCTGATAAACATTTTGAAAAAGCAAAATTACAATTATTTTTAGTTCTATCTAGTAGAATATAATTACTTCATCTGATAAAATAGATGAAGTTCTTCTAACTAGAAGGTGTTATAAATTTTCTTCTGGAAAGCATGTCGACCTTCATCCAAAAAATTCAGTCATGTAGAATTTATAGAACCTCATTGAGTAGTAATTGTTTACACTTCACATGGTGGATTTTATAAACCTATATATCGTAAAATCTATTCCTTTAAATTTAATTTAAAAATTAAATTTCTATTCAGTTAATAATTTTCTGTTTAATTTCTTCTATCCAAAAAAATTTAAGAAAGTTTCATTCATTTGGAATTCATTTGCTCTATCTGGTAAAATGACTAGATTTATTATAAAAGTATTATTTAGTAACTTGGGAGGTATAAAATATATGAATTTTTAGTATGAAAAACTAGATTTTTATTTCCAAAAGTGAGGTTTCAAAGTATTTAATAAACATTTTCGACTCAACAATCTCCAGCATTTTGAAAATCAAAAAAGAAAACATTTTAAAAATAAAAAAAAGTAATGTTAAAACTTTATAAAATATATTAATCCCCCTAATTTATATAATCACACTTTTCCATGAAATGTTATAACATTATTTCTTTATCATTCATTGTATGAAATTTTCATTTCTCTTATAATTTTTATTCTTTCTCATGAAACCATTCTGCCAAAATTTTAAATAAATTCTCCCCATTTATGATTTTAAAAATAGTTTTAATAGGTAGAAAGTGTTACCTAAAATTTTTGGGGAAATAAGTGTACATGATTCAAATTATAATCATTAATATAAATATTGAAACAAGACATGTATACAAAACTTATAAAAATAAATTCATCTAATAGTTTTTAAAAAACATCTATCCAAAAATTATTAAGAAAAATATCCATCCAAAAAATATTCATCCAAAATATTTTTTTTTGAATTTGATTGCATCCAATTACATTGAATAGTTTTAGATAAAATCAATCCATATTTGAAAACATATTGATGGTGTTCATTATATTCTTAACATATATTTTATACATTTCAGTTTCAGAAATAACATCCATCATTATTACAAACTGCACTTCTAGAAATCCAATATTCTTGGAATCATTCTGATCTTTCTCATAGTCAGCAACAAATTTCTTCAACATTGAAACATAATCTTATAAAGATTCTATATTCTTTCATAGATTTTAAATCTCTTAATCTAGTTTCATTTTGAGAGATTTGAGATTAAAAAATTCCCTTGAAGTTTCAAAAAAATTATACATTATGCAAGTTTCAAACTTAGAGAATGACTTAATAGATTTTTTTTACCATCAAGGATTTCATCAAAATATTTGATATCACCATTATGTGTTTTATCAACTTGATAAAATACTTCAAATTTCATGATTCATCCTTTTTATTTTTCCATTTAAATCCTTAAACTATGCCTCATTTTAAATATAAATTTCATCAGGATGCTTTAAGGAACTTTAGTTTTCTAACAAAGTAGTTTTTCCTTGAATATACTTCTATCTCGCTTGTATGTTAGAAAATATTTTCATGATTTCTTCATGCCAATTTACTACTTAATTAAAATTTCATATCTTTATCTCCTTATACTTTATACTATTTCATGGTGTTGAATTTGAGGAGTCTAATGACACTCTAGGAATGGACCGAGTTATAGGCCTTAACAGTCTAACTAATTATTTTCTCTCATTAGAATTATATTTGGAAATCTAAATAACATAAAATTCTCTATCAGACTGATAGTTTTATAATGGTTTTTATTTACATTTTTTATCATCTTCCACATAGTATTATTCCTTTTATAAAACACTAATATAAATATAATTATGAGAATGAGAAGATTTGGAATCCATGTTTTTAGTTTACATTTCTTTAATATCCAGTGATTTATTCAACTCTTTTACAATATTATATTTCATTCTTGGATATACCTTTTCTAGTTTTTCAAAAACATTATCAACTACAATTTTTATATTTTTTACTTTTCAAATTCTTATAGGATTTTTTCAATAAAAATGTATTTTGATTTTTCCATTAAAATGGATAGAGGTTATTTTTATATTTGAATGAACAAAGTTTCATCGGGCAGAGTGGATAAGGTGAAAACATATAGAGGAACTTTTTCTTTTGTGTAAACATCACCTCCAGGCTAATTTTTTTAAATCCCTTAAAAAAATATATGTCCATATTTTATTTTCGTTATTTTTCTTCTTATCTATTCTTATTTTACTCTTATTTATGTTTCTTATATGTTTTTCCTTCATGGCTTAGTCTTCAACATTATCTAGTGTGGATGATGAGCTATCATCTATTTTTTCTCCCTAGGTTTTAAGAAATTCATAAACAACTTTATATGACATTGTTTTATCCTTTTTCCTATGCATTGGTGGGGAACATTCCTGAGCTTTACTTTTCTCTAAAACATTTTCCTTTCATTTTTTAGTTTCAATAATGGATATATCATTTTTCACTATATCAATAGTCATTTTTAAAGAGGGAAGAAAGAAAATCCACATTTTGTAGATTTTTTCTTCTATGAAATAAGTTGTATTTTCCTTTACTAGAGATTCCTTATTTTTAATCTTTTGTTCCTCCATAAATTTTATGAAAAAATTATAAATAAAACATTGGTATAAGTGAATATTCAACATTAGAGATCCAAATTTAATAGCCTCTATGCAAAAAAAAATATACATTATAAGGTTAAACTACGTCATGTTTCAAAAGAAATAAAAAACATAAATATCGAGGACTTTCAAAGTGTATTTATCCCATTTCCTCATAATAAAAAAATTATAAATCTAGATGAAAATAGTTATTTCATCTAAAGATAAATGATAAAAAAATTTAACATTCTCATAAAAAGCAAGTAACACATTTTAGCTCCAGATTTATTAACAAATGAAGTTTTTTAACACGTCATGAATTATAAGGTTATATTCACCCTCAGATGGAATATCAACTAACTCATCATATTACTTGATATTAATTTTGTATAAATTTATAAATAAAGTAAAGGAAAATTTATTTAATCCATCAACATCACTAATCTCAAAATATGAATAAAACACTCTAACTATCTCAAGAAACTGTAAATAAAAGGCAATTTTAGAAATTGTAATATATTACTAACTTTGAAAAATGTTTACAATATTTAACCAAAAATATTATTTGTAAATCCAATTTCTTTAAATTATCCTTTCCATAACATCCATTCTTCTTGAGTAATCACTTGAATATTTCATTTTACTAATTGTTCAAACCTTTAATACAATATACTAAGTCGAAAGAAACAAACAGTGGAAAGTTTGAAACTCAAGAGATTTACATGAGAAAACAAGTGGTGAATAGGGAGTGTTAACCTAATTATTTTTTATATATTCCTAAAGAGTGATTTGTATCAAATTCTATATATTCGATGGATAAGATTCAATTTATCAAGAAGATCAATGTCTGATATCATTTTTTGAAATATGATAATATATCTAAACACTAGAAATTTTTAAATATTTTGAATATGTTTTATTAGAGTAATATATGTTTTAAAAAAACATAAATGTTTATAAAAATTTAATTTTCTATAATAACATTGAAAATAATATTAAAATAGACAAATAAAATTAAAATATTTTGAATTTATCCCATTAAGATAAAAATAATCATATTTATTAATGTTTGTCTCATAATATGAACATCTTGGTTTCCTAAAAAATTGAATAAGGAAAGAGTTTGTATAATGATAATTTATAGGAATCTAAATTTGGAAAAAAAATTAATATGTTTACTAAGAAACATTTTCTTTTATTTTTCTAGAAAATTTTTTCTAGAAAATATTTTTCTAAAAAAATCAAATGGAATTTTTTTTGCAAATTTTTTTAAGGAAAACATTTTCTAGATAATTTTATGGATAAAATCGTATGAATAATTTTTAAATAAATATTTCTCTAGAAATTTTATGGAATTATTTAAAAAAATTATGGAAAAAAATGTTTGAAACATTTTTATGAAAAATATTTTCTCAATGAAAATTGTTGAAAAAGTTTTAAGAAAATTTATTTGAGAGAATGTTTTAATAAAGTTAAATGAAATTTCCAAAAACATAGGTAAAATATTTAAAACAAAAAAAAAATGTTCTCCCCAATTTTCCATGGAGTTTAATAATATAAGGACATAAGTGTAAAAAAGTATATAAATAATAATTTTATGTTTACCATTACAATATTCTATTTAATATTTTAAAATATATCATAATTAAGTGATTTTGTAAAAATATCCATAATTTGTTCTTATTGTTTGATGAATTATAAAATGATATCTCCTTTTCATGTGGAATAATTAAAAAATGGTGTATTATGTATATATTCTTAGCTTCTAAGTGATGTAATGGGTTTTTACTAAGTTATATGAAAATTATGTTATCATAAAAAAATATGATTTTTACTAAAATTGGTGTCCAAATTAGTGATTGTGTGTTTCATCCATGACACCTAAGCATAGTAACTTCCAACTACTATATATGTAGCCTCAATAGAGGAAAAAGAAACTTAGTTTTGTTTCTTATGAGACCAAGACACTAAATACTCTCTTAAGAAATGAAACAATCTAGATATTAATTTTCTATCCATTTTACATCCACCAAATCATTAATTTGAAACACTTTTAATTTCCAAACAATTTCCAAAAGAATAAAGTAGTCTCTGATCCATAGTTCCCTTAAGGTAATAAAAAAATATTTTAAAAACTTTAATATGGTACACTTTTATATTTTATTGATATGTCACAGATAATAATATTGAGAACATTAAGTCCAGTCGTCTATATATAAGGTATATTAAATGAAAAATCATTCCTATAAAACGTTTTTGATCAATTATTTTCTTAGATTCAACAATATATAAATATTTTGAGTTATTGATATAAGTAATAGTACTTTTAGAATTTCTAAATATGAGGTCTTTAAGTAGATATTTTAGTTAATTTTTTTATATATATATAATTTTCTTATATTTTTTGAGATATTTTATTTAAAACTCGAATTGCATAATATTTTCAAAAAAAATGTAAAAGTAATTTTGGAGTATTGATAAATACAATTTCATCATCATAAATTTGAATATTATCGATTGTTTTTATGTTTTAAAATCCATGTGGTTATTCTATATAATCTCCCCCCATCACATATCCATTAAAAACCATAGTTCACATCCATTTGAAAAAGTGTAAAATCTATAAATGTTGTATAGGATAGAAGGATAGGAATATATTTAACTCTAGCTACTAGAGTGAATTATTATTCATAATCTATATATTCTTGTTTATTATATCCCATTGTAATAAGTCTTTCATTATTTATTAAAATTATTCTACCTTCATCACATGTATTACAAAAACCCATTTTAATCCAAATATAGGAAAAAATTTAAGACATTCAACTAGAGTCCAAACTTTATTCTTCTCAAATTTATTGAGTTAATCCTGAATTACCTTCATATAATCTTTATCAAAACTCTTAAGTTTTAATGTTTATAGTAATTAAATGTTTTCACATTCATTTATTTAGAATGTTCTAGTTTTTACTTTTTGATATATGTCTCTAATGATATTATTAGTGGGATGATTCCTAAGACTTTTATGATTTATTTGGTTTTTGAAATGATTCTGTTCAATAACATGTTGAATTTATTCAAGAGGTATAACTTCATAAAATGTTTTTGCAATTAACCTCTCATGTGAAAATTTTAAAACATAGTTTAACAAAAAAATTCGAAATAAAATTTAACGATGTAGTTATAGGTGGTTTGAAAAAAAAAGGACCAGTTTTATGAAATTTTGCATTAACGTTTCCTAAATAGTTCTTTTATTTTTATTAAAAACTCAATAATAAATACTTTTTGTGGAAGAAATAAGAAAAATTATTTCATTAGATTTTATATCATATTTTTTAAAATTATATTTAGTATTCTAAATGAATACTTTACATCCCAAAAAATGAAATAATGAATTTATATATTTATTCTTATTTGTTGCTCATAAAGATTTTTATTAACAAAATTTCAATATAAACCCCAATTTATTTTATAATATGAAGTGATAACTAATTCATCTTAAATTATTTTAGTAATTTAGTATTCACTCAATATGGTTCTAGTAATTTCCTATATAAATTTATTTCTTCATTCAACTATATCATTTTGATAAGGGGTTTTAGGACATAAGAAGTTATGTACAAGGCCTTTATTACTAAAAAATGTTTCGATATCATATTTTAAAATTTATCCACCATAATCACTATTAATTGTTATAGAATGTATAATTTTCTTTTTTTTATGGGCTGCAAAAAATTTAAAAACATAAAAAGGTAATTGATATTTACACTAGAAAAAAAATCCCACATATATCAGGTGGATTTATCAATTAGGATATATACATACTATTTTCCACAAATAATTCTAGTTATTGTTTTACTGAATAAATCCATGTTCACAAACTTTAAACCATCAAAATTAAAAAAATCAAAATTTAAAACATCATTAATAGATTTAATCCTTCGCTTATGTTTCATTCCAAATTGGTAAAGTTTAAAAACATTATAATAATTTAACCTAAACACTTGTTGATATCTAACTACTCTTTTATTATAATGTTTGGTTAATGTTATAACATTAAAATGTCTCATCCTTCTATTTCATAACAAAGATTAATATTCCATTTCACTAAGTTATGGTAGATCTTGTATTCCATGTCTTTTATGTTTAAATTGTATATATTTTCATGATGATCTCCAGAAGGAATAAATTTACCTACTAAAATTTTAATAATACATTTATCATTCCTAAATATCATATTATAACTTCCATAAAATAATTGAAATATGCTAGAAAGGTTATTTTTAAATCCTTAAATAAATAGAACACTTGAAATTAAAGGTTTTCCAAGAATAATAATATCACTTATATTTTATATCTCTCCATAATGATTTTCTCTAAAAGTGAATTTTACACCTTTAATCATTATAATATTTTTAAATTATTTCATGTTTCCATACATATTTCTAGAACATCCACTGTCTACATTCGAAATTTTTTTATTGTTGGTACTTTTCTTATTACTCTGAAATAATTAGTGTAAGATATTGGTACTGAAACATTATTGGGTCTAGAATTATTATTAAAATGGAATTTTAGAATCCACGTTTTTCTAACTCTTTAATGTAGTATATCTATTAATTATTTTGAAATATATTATTTATGAAAACCAAGAGATTTTACCTTCCTTAAGGAACGTTTTTTCTTCCACTAACCACCTATTTATAATTTCTTATAGAAAGGAAGACTCTTTAGAAAACAAAAATGTATTTAAAATAATTTTTTTATATAGAAACCAATTCTAGATATATTTTTGTGAGGTCTAATCTATATGTACATATTATCAAAATTTTCCTTGTCATAGGTAAAATTTGAATGAAGTTTTCTCATACTAAAAAAATTAATGGTTAATTTTACAATAAAATTAGTATCATCATTAAATGAGGTTATGCTAGATTATGTAACAAAATGTTTATTAATATCTTAAATTTTAGTAGTAAGTTTAAAAATTCTTGAATTTTATTTGCAAAATTCATCCTTACCAATTTCAGTGTTTTTTGTAACCTTTTTATTTTATTTTTCAAGAAAAGTTACATATCATAAAATTTCTTCAAGTCTATATAATGTTTCCACAAAACTAGATGTAAAATATTTCTATTCATCAGAAGAAGTAGAATATTCATCATTAAAATCCATATATTTTTCATTCAAATTTAAATTTTTTAAGGATTTAGCAGATACCTTAGACATATTTCATTTATTTTTTTATAATGTTTTCATATATACCTATAACTTTTTTACTATCACAACTATAATTAAAATAACTCTCTAAATAACATTATCCTCCCCTTGTTTTCTATGTTTAAGAAGCTTTCAAACTTTTCTGATTCTTGTTCTTGTGGAACATCCTTGAATTATTATATTTATCATCCTTTTTATTATAGGATAATCTAGAATGATATGAACATATTTTTTACATTTATAACATATCATATCTCATGTTTCTTTTTTATAACTTCACTATTTTTTATTTTTCTTATACATTTTTGAAAATAAATTTTGGAAACTATTTTTTCCCCATTTTAGAATGATTACCAAAGTCATTTTCACGCTCTTTAGTAGAATTTCTTTCCAAATCAACCTTCACTTTCTTCTTCATTGAAGATTTATTAACTTTTTTAGATGATTTTACTTTCTTAACTATTATATATGTGGAGGAAAAAAATCCATTTGTATTTTCCACTTTATCACTATTTCTTTTTAATCTACCCTCATACTTCCTAATAGTTCCAATAAGATAATATAAAATCAACTTAGTCATATCTTTCATATCATCAAAAAAATTTATTTTGTATTCCCATTAATTTGAAATTATATCAGTATTTTTTTCAACAACCATATTATAAGTTAATTATTTATCTCTAAGTGATTGATTATTATTTATAATTGTCATAAATCTTTGATGAATCCGTAAATCATTTTCTCATGTTAAAAAATAAAAAAATCTAAAATCATCTCTTAATATATCTCATCATATTTCTACAACTTTAGTAGTCCCAAAGTGTGTAACATCATGTTTCTTCAAAATATGATAATTAGTTTCACAAAATTAAATCTGGATATATAAATTTATAGTCATTTAACATAGCTAAGTATTTATTACTTGATAATTAAGATGATTTCCATACTTTTCTTCCCATGTAAAAGTCGTGACATCCTTATTATGAATTTAATAATTTCTCATCTGTATGAAAAAACTATAAACTCTATCATTTATAAAAAAATTATTCATATTGTCTCTCCCATATTCATAATCAAAAACATTAAATATAGGTGGTCTTCTAGGATTCAAATTTCATAATTTGAAAACAGAAAAAAAAATTCCCTCTTAAAAAAATATATTATTTTCTATAAATACTTTTTATTGTAATAGTTTATAATAGAATAAATCTAATCTCATACCGAATTGAGATCTAAATATTATATGTTTTACTACAATAGGGGGTTAATTTTCATTTATAAAATAAAATATAGAATTTTACATAACCTCTTTAAAAAAGTATTTTAGACATTGCTTCATACAAAAATCATTATAATCAAAATAAATAAGTCCTTAAAAAAACTATATAAAACATTCTTGAAACATGCATAGGTGAATTTAGAAACATGAAAAAAAAGACTATAAAAATTGATAAAGTTCTTTGGAAAATTTATAGAATCTTTATAAAATAAATATTCACACTTTTAACTTCAGTGTAAATGAGGTTAAAAATATTAACTTTAGGTATCTATAGTATTCCCCTTGTTATAAATTTCTTTATTCCTTAACCAAGGAATCCCTCGATTCAAATATATATAAAAATTTTGTTCCCTTACCCTTGGAACCCTCAATCAAAATATAGACAAAAATATATCTTACATAACCATTGAATCACTCAATCACACCAGATCATAGACAATAATTGCAGAAAAAAAAGTTCAGAAGTCATTTAAAAGATCCTCACAAAATATTCTATAATAAAAATAATATCTAAAAGATTACAGAGAAAAACAATCAAGTAACAAGTTTTTGAAAAATCTTCATAGAAACTTTAGAACTTAAGATTAATAAAATATCCCTCCTCTTCATGTATATATTATATCTATAAGAAAACACTTCATGGTCATATTCTGTATATCTCGGCAGTGGTTTCAATGGAATTAGATGAACTCATTCTTCACATATAAAGTTAGGTACATCTTCTCCATATAATTTTATTTTTAATTAATCACAATTAAAATGAATTTTTTTTCTATTTAGTATAATATAATTTCTTCATCTAGTGATATGTATGTTTTTTTCATCTTGTAGTATATATAAAATTCATTTAAAAACCATGTCTTCCTATATTTCGAAAATTCTATATAGTATATTTTTTAGAACTTAATATGGAGGGAATTTTTTATACATAATATTCTAGAAATTATAAATATACTTCCATTGAAATTTTTTCATGTTCTCTTAATGTAAAAATTAAATTTTCATCCATTTATGAAAGTTATTTCTCGTTTTTTTGGTCCAAAAAAACATTAAGAAATTTTTTTCTATTTGGAGATTTTATTATTTTTATTGTAAAATTATTCTATTTCTAGAATAACATAATAATCTTGGGATATATATTTGATATAAATGTAATGTACAAAAAATTGAATTGTGATTTTCAAAATTAATGTTATAAATTATTTAAATAAAATTTTCAACACAATAATTTACATGAACCCACATTATAACACACTTAAGCCAATTCGCCAACAACCCATCTCTTAATGTTCCACCCAAATGTGACATTAAACAAACACTCTAACCACAAACAAAAATGTTCCTCCAATGTGACCACTTACACATAAATATAAAATAAATTATCTGGCTACACCATTACTTCTCTAGAAATTTCAACGCCCCAAAATCCTCAACTTATCATTACATGTTTATAAAAATATAATATCAAAATTAATGTAGAACCCAGATTCATGATTTATTCTTACTCAAATAACCCTTACAATAATCATCTATTAAAACCAAAAAAACTAGTTTTTCAAACTACAAAAGTAATTTCATTATTCAACAATCTGTATTAATAATTATCATCTAAAAATCCTCTTCTATAAGTTTATACCATTCTAAAACAATTCATAAAGAAATGTTGCAATATTTAAAAAAATCTTTTTCCACCATTAAAATTATACCAGATGTCTAAAATTATTAATATATTAATTAAAAAAAAATTACCTACATATTGTTTGAAAAACTAAATTAATTTTTAAACAATCTAAAAAATGATCTGCACATCTTAGAAATAGAAAATGAAACCATAATTCATAATTTTTTAAAAAAATATTGAGTACCCATTGATAATAATTCACTTTGAACAATATCAAAATTAAAATTCCTTACTCAAACCTAATATAAGTTCATTAATTCTGATACTATTTGTTAGACCCCATAAATTCTTTGAATTTCTACCATGAAAACAACAGATAATCCACCCATGGATTGAACAAAAAATATAAAAAAATTACCATACTCCACTAAACTAGTAATGACTCCCAATAATAATATATAATCTTGGTAATTATAAGTTAATATATAAAATTAGTATTTTTTAGCTACTAACACTATTTTCATTTCAACTCCTTCATAGTAAACCACATTCTCGGACATCTAATATTGAATATCATACTCTGGTATGTATTTACATACCTATAATAAACCATTAATTTCTTTAACCCTTATTCTATTTTTCACATAACACAAAATTTTTCCAATATTCAATTTCACTATATGAGACTCATAAAATAATAAAAAAGGGAAAAAATAATTCACTAATCCAGGTAGATTCCAAACCAGAATAATGCAAAGAAAAAAAACAAAAAATTATCATCTATATATTTTATACCACAATGTAATCATTCATAAATCCTTCCATAAAGGGACATAAAAAAAATAAAATTATATAGATAATATGTAAAAATATTACACCAAATAATCTTGAAACCATAACTGGGTTACACCAACCAATACATTCCAAGCATCCCCTTTATATCCCACAGAGTATCCACTCTCAAAAATGAAATTTTCATCCATATTAAATCCATCTCATATATATTCTCTATAAAAAATTTGATATGAAATCCTAGATAAAATCACTCTACCCTAGGTTAAACTACCTGCTACCAAGTAACATCACCATTGTATAAAATTTATCACCAATAATCTAAATTTTTAAAATTCAACCATCAATGAGCCTCATTAATGTCAACTAAATTCATAGAAAACCTACTTTTTCTAAATTTTGTTTCACTAAAAATATTTCACATTATTTTAAAATAATTTATCATTTATAAAAACTCTAATATTAAATCCATGATTCCCATGATAAACTATTTTAACAAAACCATAAAAAACCAATAAAATAGCATTAACTTCCAAAAAACATTTTTCCACCTAAATCTATTTTGGAGAAAAATATATTTTCTTAAACCAAAATTAACTTCCTCCCTATATATTAAAATTTTAAAAAAACATCACAAATTAAAAATATTACTACCCCGATAATTTACAAACATATTAAACACTTTGAAAACAGCTATTCTTTTCACAACATACAATGTATCATTGATACTTTTAAATCATTCATATGTTATTAGAATCATTATTAGTTATTGTTTAGATTAATACTCAATAATTAGGCGTAATATTAATAATTAATTAATGATTTAATGATTTAAGGAGTTACTAAAGCTTTGGAAAAATTTTAAAGAAACTATAAACAATTCCTGTTGTGAATAGAATGTTCACAACATGACTAGGGTGAAGATAAGTAAAAATAAAAAGAGCCTAGTAATCAAAACCAAAATTTTATTCGTGAATCATGAAGAGTTTTTGGGTATAATAACTTAATTATGAGTTGACATTGATTCATTTTGTGACTATAATTGTGTGGCATAGACTTAAAACCTGAATAATGGAAAAGTCCTATAAAATGTATAGGAATCGTTACAAATTTTATAATAGTCATCTAAACAATCATCTATGTCATTATTATCACAAAATGATAATTAGTAATCAGAAACCTATCATTAAATGGATCTATTCAGAATACTGTAAAGGTAGAAAATAATGATTTGAGAGAAATTTTGTAAGACTCTTTGTGGTTTCTTTTTTCAGAAATACTCATCATATGACTACACTAATCGCACCACAACCAATGAAATAAGGTAGTATATATGGTAATGATTTTTGTGTAATATTTTGGAGTTTTCCATGAAATTTTAGCGTGTAAAAATGTAACATATTCATTCATTTTTCTAGAGGATGTCACATCGTGATATGGGTTTCATAATTTCCATTTAAAAAATCAAAAAAAAGTTATGATATGATGAATTTAGTAATTCCATGACCACAAATTAAAATATATTTGACTAGGTCCTCCCCTATAGGTAACCGATGTCTAAAATGTTTTATTGAGGAAACATAAATTGATTTGGTCTTCTCTGTTCATGTGTATTATGTCTTACTTATCCACTGATAAATAAATTTCAATACTTCAAAAAGAACGGAGTCACACCATGAAAAAAGTTCAAGAATAATATTTGTGAAAATAACATAATACAAATGCACCATAACTGATGGTAGTGTGTCACATGGTGTAGGATCTTATTAGAGAAGTGAAGTGTGAAAGATTCATGGTCATGACCAAGTTCTTCACTATTATAGTGTGTATATTCAAAGATATATGGGAAAAGATCACATTTTATCCAAATATATCTTACATCATATTTTTTGAGGATATTATAAGTTAAGAAGTATTAAAATTAGTCATTTAGGGAAGAGATGTATCATGCTCTGACCCATTTAAAGGAGTAATTAAAGTATGAAATATTTATATAAACCATACAGGATCACACCACTTGTTAATGTGTCGGGTTATGAAGTCAGATTTTCTATATATAGTAGCTTCATCCATGTTTCTGGAGAAATAAAAACGTTATTATATTTTTAAAAAAAATTTAGTCATTTTTTAGTTATTTTTGTTTCTTTTTGATTGAAATATTTTAATTTCGATTTTAATAATTAATTTGAGTATGTTTTAATTACATTTACATGTTCTACACAGTTTTTCAATTCTTTTTTTTAAAAAAAATCACTTCTTAGGATTAATTTTTCACATGTGATGGGTTTCTACCACATTATGTGTGGATAGTTTAATTAAGAAGTGATGTATTCATTGTAATAGGATGTCATTATAAATGTATTAATAATTTCATTCATGTTAAGTCATTTCAATTAGAATATTTTTTGGAAATTAACTGAATCTCATTCCTTTATAACAATATGGTCATTGGAAGGGTAGAGGAAGGAATCCCAAATCAATTATGTGAATCGAGTTTTGAAAAATAACCCATATTTTCCCTTTTCTTAAAGATATAAACATTATTCATCTAGGGTAGTAGATTTCTTGGACTAAATTATTTTTATGATATTAAATAATATTGATCGAATTGACCATGAGAAGTTGGTAATTTTAGAAAAAAATTTCAACTAATTGAATTAAATTCTCCATGAGAATAAAGGTAATATATTCTAAAAATAATATTTTGAATTGATATAAAATCCCAAATTTTATAAATTTATTTCACCTTAATAATTTATTTAAATTTTTGTGGATCAACACGAAATAAGTATTGAGTTAAAAATAAAATCAAAAAACTTTTCAGGCTTACACTACCTCCCTATAGGATTACATTAGAAATCAATTATTATTTATTTTTTATAGTAGTCAATTATCATGCAATATTTAAATTTATAAACTTCTAGGCATCTATGGGGAATTAAAAATGTCATATGACTGACCATGTTCTTAGTGATATTTCTGGAGAGGTACGGTGAACATTATGGGTTTACAATTTTATTGATTAACTATTTTTATTACCATTTTGGTTTTTATCTTTCATTATTTTTACATGCACTTTTTGAGTTTTTTGCTTATGTGGGACTTATAGTGAGTGAAAATGACTCCAACCTCTCATTAAAATAGTGTGGACTCTCCAGAGGCACTGGAATATGAAATAATGATTAATAGATACCTATCACTAATCGTAAGGCTAGACATGGTAGAATAAAACAACCTAGACGAACCTAATGGATTTTATACCTAGTTATCAAATATGGAGAAATACAATGGAGAAAAATGTATACCTCAAGAGTAAAATTTCATGAATTACATCTTATATCCCATGGACAAGGTAGGCCCAAGAATGATTCTATCACTGATTCAAGGGAAAA
This sequence comes from Viscum album, assembly GCA_963277665.1. Taxonomy (NCBI): domain Eukaryota; kingdom Viridiplantae; phylum Streptophyta; class Magnoliopsida; order Santalales; family Viscaceae; genus Viscum; species Viscum album. The sequence continues at coordinate 32,832,829 of OY728157.1, read as the reverse complement.
ACTTTCGGATTAATATGATAAGAAATCAAATGATTCAAAAAAAATTAGTAGTTCAGTGGCATACAGAGTGATGATACAGATAGCCTTATTTTGAACTATTTAGAAATATGTGATACCTTCAGACACAATGGTTTATTAGTGGATTTCATATGGCAGTGAGTGTTACCTTAATCACTCTAGGGAGAAGAGAAATATTGGATGGACATTTAGCATGCAATATTTGTTACCACATTGGATGAGTTTGTTGAAAGAGTTTAATAAAAATACATCCATTGGCACATAAATAAAAACTGATAAGTTTTGTTAAAAATTTTGGTCACTTATATAAATATTTATATTAGGAATAAAGGGATATATTCAAAGAGTCTTTGAGGAAGTGACCCCACTATAGAATCAATTTCTTATTGTAAATAAAGATATTTTATTATGGATTATATCCCCAACTTAAGATATGGTCAATGCTTCAGTAGACGGTGGTCTCATGATAAAGATCCCTAAAGTCATTTGGGACTACCTAGATTTAATATATAATAAATCCATCCTCTAAAAATTTCTTATGGATCCACCAAAAAGATGAATTTACTAGGTGGATGAAGCAATAATATTAGATTCGAAAATGGATGCCCTCGAAAAGAAGTTGGAAACATTCCAATTCCTCTCACAGAATCCATCATCACCATCACCCATAGGGTAAGTGTAATCTTGTGAGATGTTGGGTGGATTTCACCCTTATCAAGAAGTAGTTCCTGAGAATAATAAAATCATCCCCTTTATTATTACTATGTAATTTATAATTGAGGACTATACTAATATTTGAGTTATTATAATATAATAAGACTAGTGTATCAACAACACATACAAAATCATGGGTGAAACCTACTGAACGGAAGGTATAATTTTACCTAGAATATAGAAATACCTATATAAACACCAAAAAAACAACCACAAATGTCATTTTAACCATTCCCACCCCCTCAATCTTAATATTTCTAGACACAAAATCTATTCCAGTAATAATAATAGTTTCCACCTAGACCATAATATCCTACTCATTCCTAGAATTATTATCCCAGGGAATTGATTTAAGAGTTTATTAATGTATTTGGTCATTGAATTTATAGTAAATAAAGTAATCTAATGAACAAAAAACATATTTGATGAATCCATAATATACTATCCAGAACCACAAAATTTAAGTGGGAATATTTTTCAAATTTTATCAGACCAGTTATCTGGTACATTATTAGGTATTATGGAGGAAAACTAAATAGAGGAGGCAATGTATGTGATTTATTAAAGTGGAAAAAATCTAGAGGAAATGAATTCACATAAGGATAAGTAGAAGGTGGAAAATAATTAACCTAAAAAGTTTAAATCAAAAGATAAGGAAACAGCTGGGAATAAAGTTTAGACTAGAGAAAAGGTAATTATGGATAAGAAAGAATATTTTAAGGTACAAGGAGATATACCTTAGTTTCACGAAGAATTAAAAAAAATTAAAATCAATATAACACCCTATCAACCCCCTATTCCATTCCTATAGAATATGATTCATTGGAAAGTGTCAGTTTAGTAAAAAATGCATATATTTTTAAATAGTTTATATTAATATATCTGTTTCTAAGTCAATTTAAAAAAATAATAGATTCTAATAAATTTATATACTAATTATTTTCAAAAAAGGGAAAGTTAAAATATTTTGGAGTCATCAATATTAGTTATTAATTCATAGTGGTTGTTCATATGAGGATCTTACCAAAGATTATGGGTCTATAAATCTTTTCAATTCCATGCACTAATGGATCTTATACCTTTGGTAAGGTGCTTTGTTACAAAGTAATAAGAATAAACATTATGTAGATGACCATATTTTGGATTATTAAAGTGGATGAACTGAATATGAAAATAGTATAATTCTCTCTTACTTAATATCCAGTCAAATAACCTTAGGGGATCTTGGAATATATACTTCTCAAATTCAAAAAAATAAAATTTCCTTCAGATTTCTCGATTGTAGATATAGAGGAGGAATGGGATATTACCATCATTTTTAGAATATCATTTCTCAAAATAAGGAAGGATCTTTTTTATATAAATCCCATAGGACTTATCTTTAGAGTATTAAATGATAAAGTTAAATTTTATCTAAAAAATATTTGAATCATGGAACAAATTAATAATATTTTCATATTATTTTCCCTAATAATAAATAAGAACAGTAATGACATTTGTGATTATATGAAGAATATAAGAACAGCGTGATTGATCTCATTATTAAAATGGTGGAGGAAAAGGAGAAAAAAATAGTAATAAAGGCATCACCAATACTAAAAGTAAGCTTTGTATAGAACCTTTTTCAAGGGAATCTTATCTATATTTCACTTGTTTAATCATCAATCCACTGAAACTTGAGTGAAATCTCTTGGAATGTAAACTTAGGTACCATTTCTAGGATATAAATACACCTTTATTGTTATAATATATTTATAGTTCTAAAAGGAGCAATAATTATAGTTCTTAATAGTTTTAAAGAGTATAATTTAATAAATTTCTTAGGGATTCATGATATCAAGGGAATCATTCCCACTATTAACACCCAAAATATAAAAGGATAATACTGGTTAACCAATCACAATTATGATACACAAAACCAAAAAATAATTGGTTAATAATTTGGTTCTTAAATATTCATATTTAAGGATTATATATTCAATATCTTACAATGAATGTGTTAGTCCTTTTCAAGTGGTTCTTATGAAAGCAGGCTTAATAGTGGTGAGGAATGAAGAAAATGATTTTATTATAGCATTAATAGTTATGGTATTAATAATTTTCATGGAAAACCTAGTTTTAATGACGGAAAAACTACAAATATAACTTTATTTTTTCATTCATGAATTAGATATTAAATATATTAGTTGGGCATTAGTTTTGTCCTTTTTTGGATGGTTACCCGAGTTATAACCAAATACTGATGGACCAACTGATTAGTTGAAGGTCATATTCACTAGATTTTATGGAATTTTCATATATCGATCCATGTCATTTTTCATGTGTAATTATAACACCCTAATATTTTATGATATATTTCTCATCAAATAAAATTTACTTGATAGCTTGCAATACATGAAACAAAGATTCTGAATGAACTGAAATTTTGATTATCATTATATATTTTCCATTAAATTTGAGGGTATGAATAGGACTAAATAAATTATGAAACATTTATGGTTTATACATGTATAAAATTAATTCATTAGTACCTAATGGTTATAAATAAAAATATAAAACATTTTAAAGTAAAAGAGTAGTTTTTCTAAAAAAGTTTTTTATGCACAAAATGTATTTTTATCTTAATAAATTAAATTAATCCCTATTGAAAGAATATTTTAATTAAATATACATTATATATTCAATATAATGTCTTAACATTCATCTAATTTTTTTCTAGGCCTAAGAAACGAATAAATACAGTTTTATACTTAAAAATGTATTTTTCTAAAAAATGATTTTTATTGCATTTTGTGTACTTTTTCAAATAGAAATTTATACCAATTATATAAATTGAATATTGAGAAATGGATTTAAAATTTTTAATAATGAGGATGAAATCTGGAAAATAGGTCCCTTGTATGTTTTCATTATGAATTGTAATTTTTTTAAATATTTATCACTTCAGTGAGGGTAAAATGGGTAAAACAAGATTAAAACCACAAGATAAGGTATCAAAAACAACTCAATACTTATGCTTAATTCATTTTAAGGAATAATTTAGTCCATATAAACCCGAAATTATAATATATAGTATTTTGGTTCCATTTTTCCGTGACAATAAAATTAATATTATTAGTAAATAAACTTTCAAAATGTCACTCTCTTGACTTGCATATATCTAAATTTTTTACATAAGGATAAATAAGGATAATTTGGCCTCAAAATGATTATTTGAAATATGAATTTTAATTATTTATCATGTGAATTAATATATAAGTTTTATTTATCATATAATTGCCTTAAATTCCTACACAATGTTAACATAGTGCTTGTGAAAGTAGTAGAAAAATAAAACAAATTATTTTAAAAAATCTAAATGAATTAATTTATGAGTAATTTAATGATAAATATAACATATTAAGAATTTTTTAAATGTTTAAAATTTAATTACTTTACTTTCATGTTGTCATTAAAGTTAAATTAAATTAATATTGTCAAAAATGACATTACTGATATTTATGTAAAATAATATTTTATTAAATTATTCAAAAATCATAAAATTATTGTAAGAGGGTGTGTAATATGAGAAATGGTCAAATGTTATAACTCATTTCCATTTATGATCTAATTTTTAACTTATAAGTAAAATTATAACCTTTTAATATTGCAATTGTTTTGCCATAGTTGAGGATAAAGTTAGTTAACAAAGGGGCCAAACCAAAAGATAAGGTTTAAAATGAAACAAAAACATATATAAATTTCATTAGCTGGTCATATATTGACCTTAGCCTATTTTTATTCAAATCACTATCCATTAGGAATCATTTTTGTTGAGAATGACATAACATTATTTTGATATTTTTATTTATTTAATGTATTTCCTTTCCTTACCTTATAAAAGGACACTCTTTATTTATTTTCATTACACCACTTTGATCTATCTAGATTGATCAAGCCTTTCCCAATTATCTTAGCAACTTCCCTAGCCATGAAATTTACAATTAATCCAAAAGATTCGAACCAAATAATAGGAGATCAGAGCACCTTCAAAGTATTTTGAACTTTAGGTAAGGGATTTATATTAGAATATCATCTTTATCCATATTGCATTTTATTATTTTTTCAGTGATGATATTTTATTAACTATCTCCTAATAATCCCATTAAATTTATTCTACTTTGGGTATATTTTTAAAAATAATTTTATTCTTTAATTTTAGTCACTTAATTACTTAATTGATTAAATATATGGTTTTAAGGAAAATTTTCTTCATTTCTCCCTTTATTTGAAAATCCTTTTTCTTCTATATCCATGATTTTTAAAAAATGTTTTCAATTTTTTACAATTCTTATATGATTATTTAAATTATTTCTTACCCATGATTCTTTTTTATAAATGATTTTAAAAATAACCTTCTTGTTGTTGTTTGAATGAGGTTCTTTTGACTTCTTACTGATAATATGAAATAAATAATTTTTTAATGTATATAGCTTGAAAATAATATCCCATTATCATGGTATATCTATGTTTTAAATCTTAATTTACATGTATCAAAGGCTAGTTTCATATAAAATTCTTTCTATAATATTTTTTATTTTTTAGATTTTAAAGTAATGATTTTAAAGTGAAAATGGTATTTTTCAAAATAAATATTACATGTGATCTTTTAAAGGCATTTTAATCTAATATTAATTCTTTGATGTAACTTATTATTTATTGAGGATATGATTCATTATTACCATCATCATTCTTTATCTGGATGGTTTTTTATTATGATTATAATAAGTTTATGAAACTCGTTTATTTTCCATTGTTTATAATGAAATGTTGAAATGTTAATAAAACCAATTTCCTTTCCATGGGTTATGATATATGATGAATTATTTATGATCTCATAGAAAAATATTTGTTTAATTTAAATTATGTAATGGGTGGGATCAGAATTATATATCCCTCTAATGAATTAGGTGAAGTTGGATATCTCATGAGATAATAAGGACTAGAATGGAGAGTGATCTCACTTTTGTAAGGGACCTTATCCAATAAGATAATTTTGGGAATGAACCTTAACTAATGATTATGAAATGTAGAGTGAACCTAATATACTATGATAGTATTATAGTGATCCTTAACTAAAAAATTATTTTCTATGATTAGGTGTATTCTAGAAGCTTATGTATAATGATAATGTTATCCTCTCATGGATCACATTCTTTGATTCCTTTATGATTCATGTCTTATGAACTTCCAAGCTTTTACACCATGACTCAATATTATGATATATGATATGTAGGGTATGGTTTTAATATTATAATCGCATATTCTCAAACCCTTATGATCATCTTATGTTTAAGTGATAATTGTTATCTCCATTTTTTAACCTTACTAATAATACGAGCTTACACTTTTTGATGTTTCATTTGTCGGATTTATAAAGAAATGTTTTGTGTATTATATGTCTCGGGTAGGTGATATTTTTTAAGAAAATTGTGGTATATGATGTATATCCCCTATGATCATGTTTTTTTTGTATCTATGTTTGAAAATACACTAATCCTATATGATTTTGGTGTGTAACATAATGTTATGTATCGAATATTCATCTAATAAGATGTAATATTTATGTATAAAATGTTTGGTTTTCTATAGTAACTCACTACTGATTTTTCAAAGAATAATAACACATAAATTTCATGAAATATTAAAAAATATTAGAAATATTTAGGGAATTTTTTTCAATTTATAGGAGATAATTTAATGTTTATTTTAGGAATATGGACATTGTTCTCATAATATATAAAAATAATAATTGGTACACAACTAGGATAAGTGAAAATTCATGGTATAGAGAGGAATTTTACTTGGGAATATAATTTCAATGAAATAAAAAAAATTATCCTACAATGTTTAGAATTATATAAGAGTTTACCAAGCCAACCACTATAAATGTGATAAGAATATTACATAAACATATAAGATTTTACCACCAATTTTTCAAATATTTTTCCAAGATAGCTTTAAAACTTACTCATTTTTTTAAAATGATGTTCCATTTGATTTTTAAGAATATTTCAAAGATTAAACCATTCTTTAAAAAAGTAATATGATGTCAACTCAAATTATAGTATCTCTGAATTGGATAATTCATTTGAGACGATGTGTGTATTGAATGATTTCTCCATAGAAGATTTGTTGGAAAATAGTTAGATCATTTATTTTTAACCATTTATTGGGAAATATTCTCTCTCAATGATGCCTAGATTAACAAAAACACTACAGAGAATGAATGATTTTACATTTTATTTTATTTTGGTAAATTTAATTTGTATAATTTCTTCCCTAAGGTGATTGTCTATACTAATCAAGAAGTATTAAGATATTTTTTGAGTTAGAAGGATTCAACACCAGGGATAATTAAATGGAATATAATAATAAAATAATTTGAAATCATGATCATGTAAAATATGGTTTCTAAGAATATGGTGTTTGATAAATTTTCATGGTTGCAGCTACTATATATAGAAGAAGGCGAAGTGACTGATATCACCGATGAGTTTCTGGATAAAACAATATTTTATACTGATCAACAATCCATGTCATAGTTTTCAAGTTTTTAAAATTAACTGTGAAACATGATATTATACTCTCATTTTTAAAACATAAAAATGAGTATATTTATGACCAACATCACATACTATTTCTAGTATGAACCATTTTTATTTAGGAAATGTAGAGGTGTTCTAATTTAGAGGTGTGTTAACAAATCTAAATTTAAAGTGTTTGAGAACTTTATAATTATTTACTAATTAGAGGAAACCATGGGCCAAATCAATTAGTGTACATATTTTTACTAAGAGGTTTATTTTGGACCACTCTTCATAGATATTCTAAATAATTTGTGACAAAAAATGATAAAACACTAAAGGATGGGGAATATTATAATTAAGAATGTGATGTCACAACACCTGATTATATAATTATAATTACTCGATGTTTGGGGTATTTATTTTTTAGGTCCCTTTTATCAATATATACCTTTTAGTATATATAGATTATATATCAAACTTTTTGGAATAGAAATCCACTTCTAATAGTATGGAAAATGTTTCCATGAAATTATTGAAGAGAAACATCTTTTATTGAATTAGAATCCCTCTATTTTTTATTATTGATTGGGTAACTCACTTTAATAACCACTTTATAGGGGAATTTCATGAGAAATATGCTTTTTTAAATACAATACCATCACCCTTTACCATCTAAAAACTATTGGAAAAGATGGATTACACAACTAAGAACTCATTAAAATTATGGAGAAGATAATAAAATTAGGGTGGAAGGATTAAAGAAATAAGTTATTTGATGCATTTTGGGAATAAAAGACAAAAGGTAATACACTAATTAGAATGCTCCCATTTTGTTTATCTACAATAATAATTTCAATTTCCCATTAGAACTTGAGAATCTCTCTTAATAGTTGGTGAGGATAATGAAAATGGATACACCACAATATTGAAAGAAAATTCCATTCTAGCTAGATGAGTATGGTGAAATCATAATATATTCTTATCAAAATATGAATATTTATAAGTAAAATATCAATCATTGATATTAATATAACATCTCTTAGTGAATATTGACCTCTAGAGATAATTTATATTTGTTTAACACATAATTGAAATTTTTTCCAAGAGAATTATATTAGTATTTGGTAGTCAATGGGAGCTCCAAAATTGAATTTCAAAAATAAAATCACATATTTACATAGTAACATTATATTTGGAAATGAAAAATTATTAGTTTCAACCCATGAATCTTGTGTGGAAGTAATTAATCAAAAAAATTAATCAAATTGTTAACTTATTTAATTTTAAGACATAGGTATGATCTACTCATCACTAGATATTTCTACATGATGGAACAAAAATTTTATCTCTCTAGATGATCCAAAAATTCTCTAAATGTATTTTGGTGTGTCGATCATTAATATTTAAGTCCTATCACAGATAAAAAAATGAACCTACTGACATCCAGATGATCAATGCAACCATAATTATTTGATCTGGGAAGAAGAAATCAGATTGATGTTCCAAAAAGACACTTTATCCCACTAGGATGTGGGAGAGAAGTGAAAAAATCTCACAAATATTAGTGGAAGAATATTCATTGAATAATGAGCTTCTCATGGATTATATAGGTTATTCCAAACACTGGTAAATGTCACTTTTCCTCCTAAAATGTTTAACCTCATAAATAGAACCCTAAATGAAAATAATGACCTATTAATCATATAAAAAATGACATTAAAATTTTACAACATTCTTTTAACATATAAATTATATCATGTGATAAAATATGAGTCCCCAACTCGACTTTTTTCTTCGTAACTATTAACCAAAGCTTGAATATTAAAATATCATTAATTCATAAAACATTTTTTAATTAACTTAACTCTTCAATAGTTTGAGTAAATTAACTCAACAATTATCATTCTTAAATAAAATCATATTGAATTTATTTATAACTTGGTGATTGTTCAAAATCGGGCATCACCTTAACTTCATGGTGGGTCTCACCATGTCCTAAGCTCATATTCATTAGAATATTCTACTCTTTTGAATATATTTATTGAGTTACCCTTTAGTAACTTATCTATATTGTAGTGAGTATTAATCATAGATCAAAAGTGGATTATAGTAGACAATCAAGGCCCATGAGGAGATAAGGTATGGTTATAGTAATAAAAACCTATCCTACAAACACACAAAAATTAATTTGATCTCTTTGTTATTCGATATCTCAAAAATTATGATTCATAACATTTGTCTCCATCATTTCCTAATATCTTTCTTCTTTTGTGGCCTTATTGGATAAACTTACCCTATTCTATTATTCCCCTAGATTTCATAATTTTATTACCATCCTGGTAAACTGGGCCTGAGATATATCTTCCTCTACTCAGAACCGACAAATCCTATCTTGATCTTTCCACCAATGTCATACCACTAATGACTCACCAAAAACAAGATAACTTTACATAATATAAAATTATAGTTTTTTTATTTCATCATTGTATTTTATAAAATGATAAAATTTATAATGATCTGAATTTAGGAGACCAATATACATCGTTGTAGATATAAACAACCAATGACACCTATAACATGTGGAGTTCCTATCAATAGGTCAGTCCTCATGATCTCATCTAATAAATATCACCATATAAAATCATTAGTATAATAAGTCTCAAAGCATATTTTCCCCAAAAACCTAATATACAAACATCATTTGGTTCATGTTAGTATGATATATCTAAACCATATGATTTATGTTTAAGATTACTGTCATAATATCGTAAGATTATCATTATAGATGGGAATTGTTATAACCTTTTGACATGATAAGTAATCAAAGGATATTACCATCCATATAACATAGGTAGAATAAATGTTTCTACAATGATAAGAAAAATTAATAAATACATACGTATATATATATCAAACTATATACATGTTATAATAGTCAAAGTATATACATGATTTGGGTCTTTGTCACCCGCTGAAATCATGCCCACTTGCACTAGAGGAAACTTCTAGAAATCTAAAACCTGCTAAAATTCACATGAGATTCATTCTTCTACTTAGATATGGACTTAGATAAATTTCCTGAAAAATTATCCTCTATGAAAACTCTACCAAATTTTACTTCACATACCAGAGTAAAATACATCAAAATATGTGACTTTCTAATTATATTCTTTATCCTTTGGTGTGACCTAGGATCCTCATAATATACCACTATTACAGTATTATCATAGTATATTGTAACATGGTTTACACTACATGATGAGACATTAATATCTAAGACAAAAAAATTCATATCCATACTATTTCATTAGCTTCATTGAAATCCAATATATACTCAAAATACACTATAGAATCAACGACCAAATGTTACTTAATGCTTCTCTAACTCAATGCACTATTATTCAAAAAAAAGCTTGACAATGATTTTAGATCATCATGATCTATCTGGAAGCTATAATCAGTGTATCCATATACTACTATCTCCTTATATCCTCTATAAACTATGAATAAATTATTTATATGTCACAAGTACATTAGTATAGTTTTTTATTTTTCAAAATGGAACTCTCCGAGATTAACTTAATATCTTCCCATTATGCTAAACTAAAGTAAACATCAAACCTAGTGAATAGAATGGCATAGATGATAAATCCCACCACTAAGTCATAAATTATTATATTAATCCTCTTAATATTCTCATTTGTTGGTGGAAACAATTTCTTGAAGATATTGATACTATGGGACCTTTTTAACACTAATCTCTTGTAGTATACCATATTTTAACTTTTGATTAAATTTTTCATGTATGTACCCTAACATAGCTCATGATTCCTCTGATATCTATGTTGAGAGATCTTTAGTCCAAAAAATGTATCCTTCCTCACATATGTCCTTCGTAGAGAAGGTTTCATTTAACATATTCTTCACTAACTATAAGACTTACACTTTTTTTACCATAATTAATATGATATCATAATATAATACTAGAAAATCAATGTGTATTACTAGTAATATTCTTAGAGAAACGTGAATATCTTTTATTCTTAATAAAACTAAATTCACTTAAGAAATAATAAATGTGTACATTCTATGATCATGGCGAATTTTTCAATCCATAAATGGATATCTACAACTTTAATATTTTATTTCCACTCATTGACATGATAAACCCTTTGGGTTGTATCATATAGACATATTAAACCAAATTCTAATTTAGAAAAGTAGATTTAATATTAATTTTACAAATCTCAAAATCATGGATTGCAGTTATTACAAGTAAATTTATTATATATTTTATCATCATATCTCGGGATAGGGTTTCATTATACTCAATGCATCAACATTTTCAAAACCCCTTCCACACCAATCATGATTTTTAGGTACTTACCATCAATGTATAGTTTATTTATTGAATACCCATTACACCTAATAGTTTTATATTATACAGAGAGTATACCAAATTCCAAATTTGATTTTGGTGTCTGGAATCCATCTCAAAATTCATGGCTTCATTACATTTAGTATAATCCTTTCCATATACTACTTCTTTATAGGCTCTAGGTTAATTATCCTCAAGGAGTAATGTGTTACCTAACTCAGTGATAAGAAAACCATGTCTTAGGGGTTATCTAACCTCTCTAGTGAATCAATGTTGTACTTGTGTCTTAGGAAAATATTCATCTCCCATTGTTTCTTATGGAGATGGTTTCTATACCAACTCACGTGCATCTAGAGTACCAACTTCATTGAAGTCAATTTTTATCTCGCTATAACTATTATAAACATGTTTTCTTTATATAAATATAGAATTTCTCACCATAATAACAATTCCATCTAATGATTTCTAAAGGTAATATATTTTATTTTACTTAATATAAAAAATAAAAAAGAACCTTGTGCTTCTATATACTAGTTTATCATTTGGTATTGTATTAAAAATTTCCTAGCATCCCCATAAACATATATTAGACTAAGTTTTTTTTCTTCATACCATGATATATATAGAGTACCTTATTCTTCCATAGTTGGTACTCAGTTCAGTGTATAATCCATTTTCTATAGTGCATATCCAAGAAAAGATAATGGTAGAATTTCAGGAGTCATCATAAATCTTACCATGCTAATAAAGGTTTGGTTCCTCTTTTCACATAAACCATTAAACTGAGGAGTATTAGGAAGAGTGGTGTGGGAGACTATCCAACAATCCTTTAAATGATCGATAAAATCTTTATTTGGATATTCATAGTAACTGTTTGAGTATAGTTTCTTGATCTTCGTTCTAATCTATTTTTTTACTTAATTTTTTTATTCCTTAGACATTTTATGAAATGAAACATATGTCTGATTATATATATATATACATACCTATAAAATTAATTGGTAAAAGTTATGATGTAAGAAAAATCACCTCTTAAAATTAATGGAAATGGACCACATACTTCAATATGAACTAATTCAAGAATATGTTTATCTCTAAATCCCTTCCTAGTAAAAGGTTCTTTGTTAATTTGTCATTATAAACAAATGTGGAATACATCCGAGAGTTTTAACTCAATAGAGTTTAAACACCCTACTTGATTGGATTTATATAAATGATTCTCATTTAAATAATTAATCCTAAAGTGCTATAGATGGGTGGTATGTGAATCATTTTCACTATATTTTTTCCTAATTACCATAATGGTTTATCAAGATTAATTATATTTAATCCATTATTAAAATATGTGACTCTATAACATAAATTATCATTAAAAAAGGGGTAAAAGTTCTTTCCAAACATTAAATAAAATCGCATGGTGTCTAATATTGAAAATGAGATTAGTTTTCTGGTAATAGATGGTATATAATGAAAATTTTATTATAAAAGAACCGTGTTGACAAGAAAAGTAAGATGATAATCTCCACCTACTAATGCTACCAATGTTAAACCATTTTCAACTCAGATATCCACATTATCCCTGGAAATATTCTAGAGTCTAGATAGTTCTTGTATATGAATAAAAATTTGTAATCCAAATTCCCAATATAATACTCATATTATATATGCATATAGATTGAATTTATTTACAAATATACCTAAAGTATAATAATTACCTTTTATCCTCTTCCAAATTGTGTAATAATACTTACAATGGCCCTTATTTCTATAAGAAAATTATATTGATTTCTACTCATTACCATCCTTCAGTGTCATTGCATTATTAGAGGGGAAATGTGTTAGTTTCTTTGTATTACACTTATAATTTTATACCTTATCATTTCCATTTATAGCAACCCAATATTATCCTATAATAATATTACATATTTTTATATTAATATTCAATACATTACACAATAAAATGCATGAGGACTTTAATATTTTAGTTCCTTTGTATAATAGGTACATAGTGTTCTAATTTTTTGAAATTTATTCAATATATCTGATAAAGATATTACACTATAATACCCTTCACAAACATAACCTACTTAAAAAATGTCTTCATAAACTTGGGAAAAAGCATAATAATGGGTGATATTTGATGCTCAGTAAGGGTAAATAGGGGATATATTTAGTATAACATGAACATAAGGGTATGAGAACATGGGAATAACATATTAAAATCATACCCTACATATCAAATATCAATATCTTGAGTCATATCATAAATATTTTCATTTCATAAGACATGAATCATAATGAAATCATAGAACATGATCCACAAGAGCATAACATTGGCATAATAAATAGATTTGGGGCATACACGTAAGAACAGAAAATCATTTCCATATTATACAAGTGTCACTACCAAGGCTAAAAATGTGTAATTTGTTCACTTCCCAATCCATCATAGTATCCAAGGTTAACTCCCAAGACCATCATAGCGGAAAAATTACCTTACTGAACTAATTTCATTCCTCGTTCTATTCCTATCTATCACATGATATATAAATATTTTCCCAATTAATTATAGGGAGATAGGTCTGGCCCATCACATAATAAAATTCATACGTATGTGTACCACAATATCATTAAATATTCATTATATAAAAACACATTAAATGAATTGTGCTTCATAAACATTACATCATATTATAACCTGTGAAAAAGAGACAGGTTTCATAATCATACCATCATTTCATTATAGCATGACCCAAAAAAAGTTATTGGTTTTATAAAAAATTTGTCAGTGTATAACCATTATAATAGAAAATGGTTTAATAAAAATCTTTTCATCATAAACCAGTCATATAAAGAATAATAATGGAATCATTGGTTCATATTCATAATAAACCATAAGTTAAATCAAAGTATGTTATATTATATAGAGATTGATTTTGAAAGAGAAATCCAGTGGAATGTTTCCTAAGGAACATACTTTTTCTTTCAAAATCACATTTTAAAAATAAAAATATTTTTTTAATTTTTTTCTTTAAAAATAAACTTGAAAAAAAATATAAATTGATCTTTAAAATCATTTAAAACAATTCTTGAGTGAAATAAAATTTCCATTTTTAAAAATACTTTATAAAACATAAAACATTTTTTAAATCCTTTTCTTTTAAAATAACATTTAAAATTTATAAAGTAAGTTTTAAAAAATTTAAAAACTTTATTAGGAAAATGACCTTTTATATTTGAAAAATTATTTTTTAAAACATAAAACCTTTTTAAAATAATTTTATCTTAAAATAACCATGAAATTATTTAAAGGAATCTTTTAAAATCATTAAAATAAATCTTGGTGAAAATAAACATTTCAAATTAAAAACACTTTTTAAAACAAAAAACATCTTTAAAAAAAATTATTTAAAAATAACATTGAAATTTTATAAAGGAATCTTCAAAAAGATAATGTTCATAATGGTGGAAAATTCAATTCATTCCATACACATTAAAATAAATATTCCATTCACATTTATAATAAAATCTAAATAGGTATTTTTTGAAACATTGTGGGCATATTCCATGAAAAATATTATTCAAAATAAAAAATGGGTAAAATTTCATTAATAAATCATTTTAAAAATTCAAAAACCATATTTGAAAACATTTATTCAAGAAATGGTTTGGTAAGAAAAATATTTTTCGACTTAAAAGTTGATTTTTTATAAAAAAAATATTTTTTAACTCTTGGGTACATGAAGAGAGTAAAATGAATAGATAAAATTTATTATCATTAAAAAACAATAATAAAATAAAATTCATTATTTTCTTGAGATGTGGATCATAATATTTGATAATTGGAAACATTGTTATAAATAATCTTGATAAACTATGAGATTGTAGCATTAAATCTTTAACACTTTGGTAACTTTGAAATGTAATCCCCATGATGGAGTTTCATTTAAAGAAACTTATAATATCATGAGGAAAAATAAATTCCTGATATTATATGTAAAATATTTTATATAAAAACCTTGTAAAAAAAGATATGTGCATAACATAACAATAAGTCTCAAAGAAGGAAAACTGAGACAAAATTTATTTATCATTTTGGTAACTTATGAATTGTAAACCACATAAAATTGAGATAATAAAAAGGATATTTAAATTTGAATAATTTTAAAGATAATAATTATAAAATACATTCATAGTATGTATATGTACCATATAAAATAAATATGTGGTGAATATGGAATGTGTCTCACACATGAAAAAAGTGAGATAAAAATAGGTTACCACTTTAGTAATATTTGGAATCGTAATCCCCTATGAGTCATAACATCATATGAAATTTTTATAATATTAAAATATTATATTCATGATTTAAAATTTTAAATGTATAGTATATACAACACATAAAATAAATGAGTGGTGAATTTACAAATGTCTACCCGAAATAAAAGAGATACTATAAATCCCTTACCTTAAGTCTCAAATTACTTCAAACAGATTTGAACCTCATATATAATAAATTAAAGTTCATTATAAATATATTAAAGAAGCATAATTATATATATAATACAAAATATTATTTATTTATTACCATTTCTTACACTTTTATTAAAAATTACTTGTAAAAATTATGTTTTGGGTAATAGCCGCTTTTTTCCATATATATTTTGATTCCTTATTTGTGGTCCTCTTACTTTCATCACGGTTAAATAATATATATAATAATAATAATTAAATAGTTATAATAAATAAATTATTCTTTTAATAACAATCATTAAATATTTTTTTGATAAATAAAGTTAATTACGATTAAAGATACAGTAAGTCGTACGTACAATTGAGTGACATTTCTATTTTTCAACAATCATTATGGAAAAGATTAGTGTAATAATTTTTCTTTAGTGAATTATAATAATATAATAAATAAAATATTATTTAATTGAAAGGGGTTATTCATATAATTCTTGTGGTGTGGTGATGAAAAGGTAGATTCACATCGCTTCGTGAAGGCGACAGTCGACACACACACAAATGATGTTATCATCTTTCAATGAGTGAAAAGGTAAAAAATAAAATGATATGTTTGTCCTTTTATAATGATAAATATACCATTGATATCATAATTATTTCATCTATAGGATATAAATTTATTAAATATATCTTTATTATTTTCCATGTAAATCACTAGTGAAAATGAATCACGTCGCTTCGTCAGGTAGTAGTTCACTGTTCACACGAACGACGTTATCATATCTCTTATGGAATGGAAATTAAAAAGGTATATATTATAAATATATATAATAATTTTATAAATAATATATATATATATAATTTATATCCACTTTAATATCCATCAAAGAAATTTTGTAATGAAGAAATGACTGAAATCAGTTTGTGAGGCGGTAGTATGTTGTACCCATAAATGATGATTTCATAAGCCATTTTATGGAAGTGTATATGTTTGTAGGTCATGACCTGAAAATAAAAAATATATAATTATATTAATTATATAATATTATTATATAATACATTTATAATATTAATCAAAGGAGTTGGAGGAAAAAATAAAAAAATGCTTGTAGATAAACGTTTCCACTTCTTCAGGTATCCTCCTTAGGATTTCTCTAAAAGCCCTCAAAGGATGGATTTATACCTAAAATAATCCTTCTAGGATTAGATAAATGAATTAAATAATTTATTTTTGAATGTATTTTCTGAACCAAAGGGTTTTAATTTTATAAATAACAGTGGATGGGGGTGAAATTTTTTAAGTGAGGTGATTGGAACACTTACAATTTTTTAAAAGAATGAATTTCAGCCATGTATTTTTCATGTCATCAGGCATCAATAATGGACCATCATCAATCCAATAAAATATAAGGTCAAATTATATCTATTAAATAGTTGTTTTAAATGTTTTGTTTTATTTTTTTCCTTTATATTTTTATTTTAACCCCCCACCCCCCTTTGAGAAACCCATTTTTATCTTAACCAGGGTAAATATTTTTTACTATTTTCTCTATTAATTTTGATAAAAAAAATTAATTTGACCTTATTATTTAATATGAACTATTATAGTTCCAAATATGAAATCCATTTTTCCAATTTGCATTTGCAATGGTGGAAAATTTGAATTTAAAATTAATCTCATAGAGGTGACGAGAAAAAAGATATTCAAATAGAAAATGTTCAAAAGTTTACAATGTTTTTATATCCAATTTAAATGTTAAATTGATTAAAATGAATGAAATTTAATTAATAGATATATAATTAAAAAAATCTTTAAACCTAATTTAAAATATAAATTAACTTGTTAACTAATTTTTAATAAAATTAAAATCAAGGATTTATTTACTATTTATCTAAAACATAATCTTTTCAAAAAAATCCTCAAATATTCAACATAATATAATTTTTAAATGATTATTTAAAATTTTAGTTTTATTATTTAAAATAAATATTTTAAAATTTTAAATTAAAATAAATTTAAAAAAAAGACCATGGGCATGATGAAAAGTAGGTTTTCGGGAAGGGTCTTTTTATCAACCATAAGATGATTTATATTAAATATTTTTCTAATAATAATCATTTTATGAATATAAATATAAATTTAAATTCAAACATATATAATCTAGAAAATTAATTTAAAACATTAATTATAAATTATAATTTTAATTAATTAAAATTTAGAATCATTATGCACTTCATAATAATTTTTCAAAAATCCCCCGTTTTAAACCTAAAAATAAACTTATACTAAAAATCCAATAAAACGTTGATTAAAATATAATTAAGTGAATTGAATATTAATAAATAGTACTTAAGTTAATTTAAAACTAAATTTTGAATTTAAATTTCTTAATTTATTTAAAATAAATGATTGTTTTACAAAAATCGGCATTTTTCACTATTCACTGAAAAATCAATATTTTCTAAAAAATTAAAAAAATCACCATATGTTAATTTCAGTATGATGAATTAAAAATTAAGTTAATTTTAAAAAATAAATTTTCAAAAAACTATAAATTAATTGTAATATTTTCTCCTAAAAAGTAATAAAAATTATTTTTAATGAAAACACATTTTTGATGAATATAATAACTTTACTAGAAATTGATTTTATATTTGATAAGGATTTATAATTAAATTTATATTAATTTGGAAATTTATATATTTATATATATTTTAAAGTTTTTAATTCTATGAATACATACCTATTTAATTCTTAGGTCATAGCGGTCGTATTTAAAATAATATTATTTCATGGTTTATTGAATATTGGTATCATGTGTCGTGCACTCTATTGAAGAAAATCATTGTTGTATGTAACACAATCTATCTAAAAAATTAAATTAATTTTTAAATAATATTTCACAAAATCTTAGGGTGTTATATTCTACCCCCTTAAAATTAATTTCTCCTCAAAATTTATCTCTATCCTCAAAGGATTATCATTTTAAAATTATTTCATAGAAACCCATATATTAAAAAGGTTTAGTAAATCATCCTCTTGAAAAATTAAAAGGGATGTGTGAAAGTCATATATAATAACACATACTTTGTTTAAAAATTTAATAAAATAGGTGGGAAGTAAAAAACATGTATATAGAATAGAAAACTACCACCTTGATAATGATAGAGATTGGTAGAGAACGCGATTAGGAGAAAATTAATAGACAAAAACCATATACTAAAGAGGTTTAAAAAGGACATTAATAATATCAAAAATTATTTAACCAGACAACATTTTATTTCAAGATCCTTTTCTAAAAGTTGAATAATTTTTTTGAGAAGATATACTTACTTTATTACATTCCATTTTATAAGAACAATCTTATATATTTGTTGATTCTTGATAAATTTCCACTACATCTATTACACCAATAAATAAAGGTATTTTTTCACAAAGCACTAATGGATCATAAGATATATATATATAATGATAATCTATTCCATCTATCTTTATTTATCATCCCAAAAAAATATTTTTCATGGGTTATCCAATATAAAAAATTATTCATATGGTTAAGTAATATATTAATATCTAAAGCCTCGTCTAAAGTACAACATAATTCATTTCATAAATGGTTATCCTTATGACCCTTTTGAAAGATTAAAATTCATAATATTAGAAAAAAGGTCACTAAATTTTTCAAAATAAACTTAAATCAATCCCCCATATAACATAAATATGATCTTGATTGTAACCTAACAAAAATGTGAATACCTTCATCATGTATTCAATTGAAACAAGTTAGTAACCAGAACTACAATAAAACCATATTAGAAAAATAAATGATTCCTAAAAAATTATTGGATATATTGTTTAAATCCAAAAATTTTATAAACCCCATCAATGGTAGCATAATAAACTTTATCAACAAACCAATAAGGTAATTAATACTATCCAATTTACCTATTCATGTCCAACATCTATTTATCCCAACATCATTATCTCAACTTCTTGAACATATTTAGGGTTATATTCCCTTAATCAAAATATTTTCATTCGATTAAATCACTTATATAGTCCATCAGTACCACATAACATATTTTTTAAAATACATAATAAAAATTTTATATTAAAAAATCCTTATATATTTCATGATTTATATAATGTAATCATTGAATTCCAATATATTAATTCCCATGTAATCCCATTTTATTGTTAAACCATTACTTGGGATTCATTATCTTATTCCATAATTCCTCTTCATACAATAACAAATATGAATCATTTCTTTAATTCCCTAGCTTTAATTTAGTCACACTTATCACATTTAATATAAAAAATATTGTTAGAAAATCGCATGCCTTTCATATGTCATTTGTAGTCTCTTCATCATCCACAGTATAACCATTACTCATAACACCTTTCTGATTCTCTTCATGATCTTTCCCCTTAAGACATTGATTTTGATGATTCTATTTCCATCCACATTTTAAACATTCATCCATCAATGATATCTTAGAAAGACCAATATTCTCATACATTGCATCAACCAAAATTTTTATTTTTCATATATAATTAATTTATTTTTGTCCTCCTTTTCCACACTAAAAAATAATTCTCGTTCTTTTGATACATTACCTAGAGTTCTTATTCCCACATTTCCAACATATAGGAAACTGAATCTTTATTCCTACATGTTCTCTACTACCTAAACTTCTAGATAAATATATTATTTTCTTATTTGGTGAGTCTGAGAGTTGGTTAAGCTGCACATTTTTTATCATGTTATGTGATAACAGATAAAGAATAATCACATAATCTTTTACTCTATTCATCATCGCATTTGGGTACTCCTTATAAAATTATTTATCAAATTAAATTTCAACCTATTTCATTCTAGTCAAATCCATTAACTAAAACCAAAAAAATAGTGTGATTGACACTAATCATAATGTGATACAAAATAGTCATTAAAATCACTTATCAAGTTTCTAAATCATGACAAATTCTTTTTAATAAATTAAACCTTAGGTTTATCCATGTCATTAATAGTCATTATATATTTAAATCATTCATAATGGTTAGTAATATTTTTAATTTCCAAATATTATCTGCTAGAAGTATCAAACCATGTGTGCAGAAAGGCCCATTATCATGCACCAGGTGATGATTGAGACCAGATAAATGTTCCCTTTTTAGATTTATTACCCCTGGGTACCTCTCTAATATATAAATATATGAATATATATATATCCACTTGTATAATCCCAAAAAATATTTAATTTATTGGAAACCACATGATCTATCCTTTATTTAAATTCTACAACATTTTCCTATACATAGAGGCATCCTTAGACTAATCCTTAGATACATCCCTTGAAATTACCTTAGAAATATCCCTCGGGATCTCACTAAGGTCTTTTAATCTTAGTTTCCAAAGGTAAAGTAGTTCTATACAATGATACTAACTATAGCGACCTAGGATTATTATACAATAATATTATATATTTTTAGATTAATATTCAATGCATTACATAAAAACACACCTAAGGACCATGATATTTTAGTGTCTTTGGAGACTAGTTACAGAATCTTCTAATTTTGTGAAAGTTCTTCATCATCTCTGATAAATATCTTTTACTTTAGTACCCCTCATAAACATACCTTACTTAAAACTTTTCTTTAGAACCTTGAGAAATGAAACATAAGAAATGGTGACCTCAAATGATAATTTGGGGTAAAAAAGGTAGATAAATAAGCATAGCATGTACATAGGTATATGATAACATGATCATAACATATGAAAACCATACATTGCATATCAAATATCAAAATCTTGAGTCATGGAATAAATATTGGTAGTTTATAAGACATGAATCATAAGTAAATCGAATGAAATTATCCATGAGAGCATAACATTAGCATAAGACATTGATTTTTTCCATACACATAAGCATAGAAAATCATTCACATAGGTGTCAAGGCTCACTACCAAGGATATCATCGTGGAATGGGTTAACTTTGAACACCATCGAAATAGTCAAGGATCACTCCCAAGAAAATTATAGTAGAAAAAGACCCTTACTAAACTTTGAAAACTCTCCATTCTAGTCCCACCTATCTCATGATATATATATCATTAACCAATGTAGTGGAAGGAGATATATGTCCAGCCCATAAAATAATGAAAATCACAAGAATGTGTGGCACAAGATCATAAAATATTCATAGTATAATAACCCATGAAATGATATGGGTTTGATAAACATTTCATTATATCATAACCTTTTAAAAATAGAAAGGTTTCATAATCCTTTCATCATTTCATCATAGCAAAACCTAAGTAAAAGGAAGCGAGTTTCATAATAATTTTATCATGGTTTAACCCGTTGAAAAAAAATAAGTTTCATCAACATATTAACATCATAATAAATTTAGATAAAGAATAATATTTGTATCCTTGGTTCATATCTAGAGAAAATTATAACTTATATCAAAGGATTTCATCATATATGGTAAATTATTATTAAAGATAAACCCTATGAAACATTTCTTGAAAAAGATGACATTTCTTTTAAAATTAATTTTTAAAACTAAAAATATTTCATAAATTATTTTCATTGATAATTAACTTGAAAAATAAATAAATCATTAAAATCATTTAAAACATTTCAAGATGAAAATAAACATTCTGATTTGGAAAAATAAATTAAAACATAAAAAATTTCGGAATAATTTTCTTTGAAAATAAATTTCAACACTTATCAAGGAATATTGAAAAATATTTGAAAACATTTCTTGAGAATAATAACCTTTTAACATTGAAAAATACCTTTTAAAATATAAAACATTTTGAAATTAATTTTCTTTGAAAATAATCTTTAAAACTTATAAATGAATCTTTAAAAATTATTTGAAACATTTCTTATGGAAAATAACCATCTCACTTTGAAAAACACTTTTTGAGACATAATTTTTTAAAAAAAATTCTTTTCTTTGAAAATAACCTTGAAAATTTTTAAAGGAAGATTCAATTAAAATAATGTTCATGATGATGGGAAACATTTTTTATGTCATACACGTTAAAATAAAGATTCCTTTTACATTAATAGTAAAATCTAAACATAAAATGTTTAAAAATTAAAATAATTATTAATTTAAAAACATTTTTTAAAATTTCAAACATGGGTTGAAATTTATTTAATAAATAATTTTACAGTTTTTAAAAACCTTTTTTTATTTTTTTAAACATGGGTTTTTAAGAAAAATGGTTTTTGACTGAAAAGATAGTTTTCCTTAAAAACATTTTTTTAAAACATAAGTACATGAAGAGAGGAAAATGAAGGTAGAACATTAATTCACCTGAAAAAAACTAGTTGAAAATAAATTTTATTCCTTTCTTGAGATATGAATCATCATATTTGATAATCAAAAACATAGTTATAAACAAT
The DNA here is from genome assembly GCA_963277665.1 of Viscum album. Lineage (NCBI taxonomy): Eukaryota > Viridiplantae > Streptophyta > Magnoliopsida > Santalales > Viscaceae > Viscum > Viscum album. The sequence goes on along the minus strand of OY728157.1, from coordinate 32,809,249 downwards.
GTCAATAAATGATGAGATTGTAACATAAAATCTTTCCCACTCTGGTAACTTTGAAACATAATCCCCATGAAATAATTTCAATAAAAAAACCTAAAATATGATTGTTATAAATAAATTCATGACATTAAATTTCAAAGCGTATTTATATACACCTCATAAAATAATATATGTTCATAACATAACCATATGACCCAAAGAAGGAAATTGGAGACAAAATTCATTACTGCTTTGGTAACATTTGAACTATAAAATCCATTACATCTTTGGAAACATTTGAACTATAAAAACCATAAAATAGATATTCAAAATTAGACATTTAAACCACCATAATATTAATGTTAATAATCATAAAATAATTCTGTGTTTAATGAATATACCATATAACATAAATAGGAGGTTAATATGTCATTTGTATCGTAAAAATAAAAAGTGAGGTATAAATATGTTATCACTTTAGTAATATTTTAAATCATATACCCCAATAAAAAATTAAACTGAAACAATTAATTTCTTAAAATATAGTATATTCATGATATAACATGTAAAATTTGAAGTATATACACTATAAAAAATAAAAAATTGGTGAAATTTCATATGTCTCATAGAAATAAAATATAGACTAGAAATCCCTTACATTAAGTCTCATCTTCTTTTATACATTTTTGAAAATCCACTATAATAAATATGTTTTTATTATACATATATTATATAAAAATAATTATATATATCATTCCATATATGATTTACTTATGGACATTTATTACCCTTTTACTAAAAATTCTTTGTTAAAATCATATTTCGGGTAATAACCGCTTTATTTTTCATATATGTTTTGATTCATTATTTTTGGTCCTATTACTTTGAATATGGTTCCATAATCTATAGAATAATAATTAAATAATTATTATACATATATTATAATCTCAATTCCAATCATGAAATATGGTATTGAAAAAATAAGTATGTCACAATCATGGAGCTGTTAGGTCATATATATGAATGAGTAAGGATTCTATTTTTAAACGATCATTATAGAAAGGTGGTAAGTTATAATTTATAGTCAAATAATAATCATAATATCATAAATATAATATTATTTCATTATATACTTATACATACCATCAATGTGGTGTGGTTATTAAAAGAGATAGTTTCATTGCTTAATGAAGGCGGAAGTCCACACGTACATGAATGATGTTATCATCTTTTAGTGAGTGTAATATAAGAAAGAAAATTATGTATTATAATTTTATAATGATAAATATATCCTTAATTTAATATTTATTTCATATATCTAATATATAATTATTAACTTTTTCCTTATTATAATCTATAAATAAGTGTTTGTGAAAACAAATCACATCGCTTCGTGAGGTGGTGGTCCATCGTGCACATGAACAACATTTTCATAAACACTAAAAATTTAAAATTAAAATGTTATATATGATATAATTAATCCATAGATATAATAATTTTATAAATATCATATATAAATATATATACTTTTCATCCTTCATCATACACAACCTTGAGAGGTGGTAATGAAAAAACAAATGACATCGGTTCGCGAGATGGTATTCCACTGTACACACGAATGATAATTTTGTAACCAATTTGATGAAAGTGGACATGGCTTCAGGTCATGAAATTAACATTAAAATATATATAAATTTATTATATTGATGTTATATCATCCTGTTAAAAAAATAATTGAATTAGGTGGAGCAAGAAAGAAAACAAAAACGCTTAATGATGAATGTTGCCTCTTCTTCGGGTATCCTACTTAAGTTTTCACAAAAAATCCTTACTAAGATGTATTTCATTCTAAACTAATTATTCTTGGATGATAGGAGTGTATTTTTATGTTATTTGGGTAGGAAATATTTGAACCAAAATGGTTTTAATGTGTGAATAAGAGAGGAGAAGTGTGGCCTTTTATAAGTGAGGTGGGTGGAACACTTATAGTTTTTTAATGGAAAAAATTCCACCCTTGTTTTTTTCATGTCACAAGGATCCAATAATGTACCATTATCTATAATAGAAGTTATATGGTCAAAATATTTCCATAAAATTGGTTTTCTAAAAGTTTGGTAAATTTTTAACCCTTATCGTTTTAGTTTAGCCCCCCCCCCCCCCATAAACCCATTTTAATCTTAACCGATGTAAATAAATTTTATAATTTTTACTCTTCATTTCTGTAAAAAAAATGTTGTTATAATTTTTAGATAAAATAAATTATTATGGAAACAAATATAGAATATATTTTTCCAAATTCCATTTATATAAGTGGAAAATTTTAATTTAAAATTTATCCTATATATGAAAATAGAAAACAGGTTTCAAAGAGAAAGTTTTCAAATGTTTACAAAGATTTTATATCCAATTTCAATATAAAATGTATTCTAAGGAACTAAATTAGATTAACAGATATATAAGTGAAATAATTTTTCTTTAAAATCAATTTAAAATATAACTTAACTTTATAAATAAGTAAAATGCATTTTTTCAATGAAAATTTAGTATTTTTCATTATTCATGAAAAATAATTGTTTTCATAAAATTATAAAAAATTAACCATAATATAATTTTTAAGTTATTATTTAAAAAATTAATTTTATTTTTTAAAATAAATTTTTAAAATCTGTAAAAAATTAAATTTAAAACAAACCTCATAGACGTCATGATAAAATAGCTTTTTGAAAAGTGTATTTTTTTCAAGTAAGAGATGCTTTATATTAACTATATGTCCAATAATAATAATTTTATGAATATAAATTAAATTTTATTGATATATAATATTTAAATTTCATTTAAAATCCTACTCATTGGGGATTAATTTAATTACATAAACTGCAGAAACATTATGAACATTAAAACAATTTTTAGAAGAAAAAAACCTCTTTTAAACGAAAAAATAAAAAAACACTAAAATAGAATTCTAAATTGATTTAAAAGTAATTGAGTGGATTAAATATTGCTAAATAATAATTATTTTACTTTAAAATATAATTTATCATTTAAATTACTTAATTTATTGAAATAAAATTATAGTTTATAAAAATCGGTAGTTTTTCCCAATTCATTGAGAAATAAATATTTTTTTGAAAAAAACAAAAAATTAACCATAAGTTAATTTTGATATTTTAATTTTAATACTGAAGTTAATTTTAAAAAAAAATCATAAAATCTCTATAAATTAATTAAAATATTTTTTCATAAAAAGTAATAAAAACATTTTTTATGAAAACATGTTTTTAATGAATATAATTACTTTACTAAAAAGTGATTGATCATTTACTAAGAATTTATAATTAAATTTATATTGATTATAAATTTTATATTTATATTTCTATATTATTTAATGCTATTAATATCTAAATATATAACAACTGTGTTATAAATGACATATTTAAATAATATTATTTCACAGTTCACTGATGCTCAGTGTCATGTGTGTTGGACGCTATCGAACAAAATTCTTATTGAATATAAATAAATATATCAAAAAAATTAAATTAATTTAAAAATAAAGTTTTTTTAAAAAAAAATGTAGGTTGTAAGAGCATTACTCCTTTTTTCACCTGAAAGACTAATAAAGGGACAATAATGAGATCAGTGGCTAGTATTTTGTTCATCTTTAAAGGGGATCTAGTATCTCAATGTACCCAATACTATTGAGTACAAGAGGATCTAACTTACTCCCTTATACTATCCTACACCTATATAGTGAATTTAAATCTCACATATTTCTTTTCATGTTCTCTCATAGAATAACTCTAGAAGATGAGATAGATTTTTTTGACATCTTCATCCTCATGTATTTTCAATGTCTCACTAGACATTGATGACAACAAAATGTAATGGAAATCATGAGAATCATCCATATGATTATTATACCTATCTATATATACCTTTCCTAATCCCAAGGGAGGATCAATAATTATTTGGTATTTCGTCACATATAGATACCTCTCTTAGCATAGTACTAGGTATGAGAGCCTGTTCCACTCCCAAAAGTTATGGACAATCATCATATTATCCTTATCCAATATTGATCATATTGAGACTGAATTTTTTGTGGTGATTTATATTTTATCTATAAAAAATACACATTGGTAGATTAGAACTTATCTTGATCACCAATATCCATTACTAATTAATTAAATAATAAATGTATCCCATTATTTTATTGAATCATAGTATCTTGTGGCTACTATATTTGATATAATTAGTCACTTGAGTATTCTAGTAGAAATTATCATCAAAACCTCTCATAATATTCTAAGTAATATCTAAGCCACTACTAATAAAGTTTAAAGGTAAGATTTGGGATATCCACCTTCATTGACTAGTGGATCCGTGAACTACTGAGTGACGTCCTGAATTCTAGAAACCATAACCTTGATTTAATCAACACATTTCCTCTAAAGTTACAACAATCTATCTATGTATAAATATTTTCTACTAAATTTAGTTAATTAAATCCATAACTCTCTTAAGAATTTCCTAATAGTAAGATGTACCCTCAATTGGGGCTGACGAGTACCTCAAACATATAGTTTTGTTCAATTCAAGTCGTATAAGAAACGTGACTTGATATGTCCTTGAGGTATTTTAATAATTATTGAGGAATGAAATCTTTTTCAACATAAAATTCTTGATCTATCTGATCACATTCACAAATTAACCCTACATTATAGAAAACCTTCACCATGTATTAATTATTTTACTTATGAACACATGTTAATTATTCAATATTTTTTAATAAAATTTACATGCATAAAATAAAATAATAAACCATAAATGAATAAATAAAAAACATGACTGATCATGAGATCTTACACTATATGATTCATTGAATAGATAATGGATTAATCAAGACCCTTGGGGTAACACATTGAGTCGTGTTCGACATGAGTCGCAATGCTCATCCCCGTTAAAATTATAAGTCTCATCTAGTAGTTTTCCATGTCTTGATGTGGTTTGTGTCTTCATTTATCCTTTTAATTATAAATAAATACTCATACATAGGTTAGGGGTCTCGAGAATGAAAAATAAATCTATATAATATCAGTTACATACACGTAGGATCTTATATATATAATAAGAGATAGAGATGATGCACGTACCATCATATATTAAATAATTATTATAAACATGGCACACATTCATAAAAATTAATAATTATATAAAATTAGCTAACATACATTGGATAGTTTGGAACTTAATCATTCATCATGCAATTAATTTTCAAAATGTAATGAAATTTTCTAATAAATCAACTCAATGGAATAAATTATGAATTAAAATATCATAAACTAGTTTATTTCATAATTAACTTATCAGAAAATCCCAAAAAATAATAGAATTGAAAATATATTTTAGAACTTTTTAGATATTTTCCATGAATTTATGGGATTTCATGGTATTTTAATACCCCACAAAGAGGTTATAGGCCCTTTATGGGCCCCATCTAGATGGAATTGGTCTAGAAAGGTCGTCCCATCCTAAACTAGGTCATCATGAAATGGTGCCCTACATAAATGGACAGGGTGATAAAAGAAACTGGTGGCTCTTTGTGGCACCAACCCATTAAAAAAATATTATTTAAAATAATATCACAATCCCAACATAAAGAAGTAGAAATTTATTAGCCCCAAAATAGGGGGCACAATGTTATATCTCTTTTCTAAAAATAATTATATTCCTATTTTCTAAAATGATAACATTATACTTATTTATTTTTAATGAATTTCCCTTAACTCCACCTACCCACAACATTATTCAACCCCATGTGAATAGTAACCCACAATTACTATTCACCTAAAATTATATTTTGATTTTAATAATGTTTTAAGCCAAACAATTTATTTTCTATCATAAGATGGTCAGAACTCAGCCAATCCATCTTGGATCAAAGTGTCATCAGTGGCGTTGGATCCTTATTGATTACCTATATGAAAATTCAAGAAATTTTAACTTGTACTTCACTTAATTCAACATGTGATCAATAAGATTTCACTTGTTGGTACAGGCCATGCATTAGAAACATGAAAAATAGAATATTTTTCAAAAAAGGAAAATTGTAATAATTTCATCCTTGGTGATGATCAATGCCTAGTTTCAACTTTATGATGTTGTGTGGAAGGAATTAACAACAAAAAGGAATATAAATTTTATCTCATTAAATTTGAAGATATAGAAATGATCCACTCATCATTAGTGATCACTTATTAAATAAAGTTATATTAGATCCATCCAAACCATCCACACATACTTTGAAATTATTATGGTTCTTCAATCATTGATATTATGGAGATATCATGGATAATCAAAGAACCTATCAACATCTCAATGATCTCTATATCACTTCTTATTTGATCTAGGAAAAATAACTTGGATTGACGTAATGATAAGGAATCCTTATTTATTTAGGATGTTGGAGAAATGATAGAGGATCTCAAAAATATGAGTGTATAAATAGTCACTAAATATTTATCTCCCCCCAACTTATATAGGATGGTCTAAACACATAGAAATTGCTCTTTTGCAACCAAATTTTTTTTACCTTCTAAACAATCCCCTAAATGAAACTAATGATGTAGTAATCATTTCAAAAATGACATTAATATGTTACCACATTATTAAAACACATAAAATATGAAAAATAGTAGAATAAATGTCTTTAACTTGAATTGTTTTCCCTTAAATGTGAAAATAACCTTAAATATTAAAATAATATTTATTCGTAAAGTATCATTCCTAGTATTAACTTAAAAACTAATGAATAAAATGAGTAAACAAATTTGAATCCTTATATTATTAACTCAAATATTATTTAATTTATTTATATCTTTCTAATCATTAAAACTTGGGCATCATCTGAACCTCATGATGGGCCCACCTTGTCATAAAAGCATATTCATTAGAATATTCCAAACTATTTAATACACTTACTGTGTGAACCTCTAAGAAATTATCTTGATAGTAATGATTAGTACTCATAGACTAATAGTGGAGTCTAAAAAACCATAAATACCCCTAAATAGATAACTTATAGTCATAGCATTAAAAACCCATCTAATGAATACATACCATATAATGTAATATTATTGTCATTCGATATCTTATAAATAATGATGAATTACATGTGTCACCATACTTAACTAATCTTATTTATTAATTTTATAATGTTACCTAATATAATTTCCATCTTTTATAATTTCCATGGTTTTAGTGAAGGTACTATTATCCTGGTCAACTAGGTCTGAGATATGTATTCCTCTACTTTGAAGTGAAAAATATGGTCTTGACCATTCAACCAATGACATACTGCTAATAACACACCTAATGAAAGATACCTACTCACAATATAAACTCTTTTATTTTCATCTTACATTAATGTATGTGATAAAATGACACACAATTATAATGATATCACATTAAAAGGACAAAATAAAGGTTCATGTATAGGAACAACCAATGTCACTTGTAAAATGTGATGTTCTTATTAGTCGGTCAGTCTTCATGATCTCATATACTCAAGATCACCTTGTGTTAGATATTTAAGTAGAAGTCTCAATACATATTATCCCCTAACACCCATTAGTAAAAAATAACCTATGTCCTACCAACATGATGTTTCTAGACTATAGGATATCTATTTAAGATTACTATCATAGTATCTTTAGTTTCTCATTACAGATATGAACTTCTATAACCATTTGATATGATAAGTAATCTATGGAAATTAACTTACATATAAAACAATAACAATAAATATGACTATGATGATAAGAAAAATGCTGGTATATATCAATCTGTATACATGTTATTGTAATGAATGTACATATAGAATTTCGGTCTCGAGAACCCACTTAAAAAAATAAAATCAAGGTGGTTGGTACCATTATTGGTGATAAAGTTTTTTCCAAAATGATTTATTGAGATAAAAAAAGAGAATATACCCTCATTAAAAGTAAAAAATTAATGGTTGAAGTTTTACATGGATCCTTTCTAATATGGTTGTGTTATCTTCTTGTAGTTTGAGTAATGTGTTGAAAGTTATGTCTAGATCTCAATATAAAATTAAATGCTGATTGGGAGAAAACCCAGGTTTGTTTTCTTAGTATAATTGTTCAATTATTTTTCAGTGTCCTATGAGTTTTTATAGGGTTAGAGAATCCGGGATCTCTCTACACTCCCTTGATTAATTTTAAAAGGCCACACCACAATTTAAAAATAGTTTTTAGAGTGTCCGATTCATATCATAGTGGGACCATATTTTCATTTCCTGATTCATATTAGATAAATTTTTGTCTCATTATGATAGTATTCAGCATGTCATGGTGGGATAAAGGTAGTATAACCTATAAACACTGAATATTTATAGGGTCTCATCACACTATAACTCAATAACATGTAGAAAACACTTAGAAGTTGAAGAAATTGGGTGTGGAGAAATAAAGGTTACTTGTGTCAGGATAAGTTAATAGGGAAATAGTACAATCATAGAAAACACACCAATAATCTCACATTAATGATTGTGGCCCATGATGCAACATTTATTATAGCCCAAACTTTAAATTTTTAGGGATTCTTCCATCATCAATTCATGGTGTGAAGGATGGTACTAAAACAGGATGAATTATAGGGGTTTAAAATTATTGATGTCAACCATAGATTATTCTAAGAGACCACATATCCTCCATAACTAATGATCTTACAAAACATACTCCCCAATTTCATCCTAGTCAACATGATATATAAGGTTTAAGGTAAAACATAAGAGATATTTTTGTTGGGATTTATTATATTCCAAACTCAATAAAACCAAACCATCTCCCAAAACCCAAAATTTTTCATTTTATCAACTGATTCATTTTCTCTTTTATTCTATTTCAACCCAAGAAAAACTTTCAGAACTCTTTATTTCACCCTTTTATTCCATTAAAAACATATCCCTTACCTTTTCTATCCCCAAATCCCCTTACCATGCCTTATGTAAAAGAATTCATCACCAATCCCCTATCTAATTTTTTTTAACCATAGGCTAATCCAAAATCCATGAAAATGTATCCAAACACTAGAAAACCAAACCACCCTCTCATTTTTATATACATTTCCCAAAAACCTATTCTTCCTCAAATTACTCTTCTCATTATTCTAGTAGGTAGTAATCCCCACACCAATATGTTCATTATTTCATTTATTTTATAGAGAATAAATTTTAGGACCTATTAGCCAAGATAAAAATGAAATCCATCAAAACAACAAGATAATGGACTTTGGGGTAACGTGACATATCTATATAGGAGGAATTTATGTGTCCCTCTAGGATATTCACCTCAAGAATGTCTTGTAGGTTAAATAATAGCTATATTAAGAGATTTTTTGGAGTTCTTATCTACAATGTATCTTACCATGGAAAATGTTACATTTTGAATAGGTCATAAATAGTGGTACCAGTCATTGAGAGAGATCACTATGAGGATGGGTAGTGAGATGGATATAGGAGGTATTTTTTTCACCATTTTAGTAGGGTTGAAGATCAAAACGGCCTTCAAATTATACCATAATTTTTAGGTCCTAGTAAATAAGTCCACAGGTGCATTTTTTAGAGGTAAGTATATCACTCATGTGACAAAGCACAATGGTTTATTTGATTCATATATATACCTATCATCCTTGGTATATTTAAGATAATTGAATTATATATACTTTTTAAGATGAAACTACTAAAAATAAGGAATTAATAACAAGTGACTGTATGAGTATTAATATATTATATAAGATACTGATTCACTTGAGGACCAGTCCCATGGTACCTCTAAGTCTAGGATAACCCCTATATAGTTTATAGAGAGGGGATATGTAACACATGATCATCCATTTCCACACTCCCCCAATTAGGATGAGTTTCTTCATTAATATTTTGTTTCCTTCCAATTTATATTGGAGAACGAGAGGGTTTTTTTTTCGATGATGTTGCTTCCATTCTATGAGCCACCAGTAAAACCATTTACACAACCTCCTTAACCCTCACTAGAAACACAACCATAATTATAATAATATTTATATCCAACCCCTTCAACTACTATAACTCATCCCCATGATAATTTTTAATAATTTTTTAAGGTTCCAAATGTCATCACTATCCCAAATACCCTTCAAGATTATAAATTTGAGATTGAATTAAAGGGGAAGGGCCTTTATACCAAAGAAAAGATAGAGTATCAATTCCTATAAATAACTACCAAATATATGTATTCTATCTTAGACAAATATCCATCTATTACCCAGTATAAAAAATTATCCTTACCCTACACATTACCATCAAAAACCCATCTAACCACTCTTATTATCCCAGACCTACACCCTAAAGAGTAGCAAGAAAAATATGACTTGGTTGGTACCTTTATTAGTCCAGATACCATTAAGATAGTTAACACAACTATCTATGTTCAGTATCCTACTCTTGATGTGGAGATCTAAAGGGAGTCATGGGATATTATTCAAATGTCTTAGGATATCCCCTCTTTCACTTTTTCATTTTAAGGTTATATTTTTTTGTAACAATGTATTCCATATAATAATATTTATTCTGATCTTATTGTCTATCTTTATTGATATCCTTGACGAATTAAATAGAACCATATTGTTTCTTGTACTTATTTTTTAGGACTGTAATTTTTTATCTCTAAGCTAAAAAAATTCAAGTGAATATTCATAATTTTATCCATCACTCATAATTTACAAACAAAGCATATTTTATAGATTTTATATAGACCAATATTTTATTAGGAAAAATATTTTAATCAATAGAATTTTTAAATTATTTGATATTCATTATGATTTGTTTTTACTTCAATGATATTTTTATTTCTACTTTCTCAGCTTGATCTCAAACCAGGAATGCATTATTTGATTTTATATGGGGGGAAATTATTTTTACCAAATTTCATTTCTTCTTAAAATTATTATTTTAGAATATATTTTTAATTTAGTTATTTTAATAATTGATAATTAAAAAACTGATATTCAATTTAAAATAAAAAAAATCAGTAGAATTTATTGAATATTAGTTTCTTATTTTATTTTCAGTTGAAATCTTAAATGATTACTGAATTGGAATTGACCTATGGGTGTAATTTTTAAATGATAATATTAATTTGATAATTGATTGGTATTAATTTATTGATTAATTTTCTAATATTTTTAAATATTATTTTTAAGGGGTTTTCTGATCAATTTCTTTATACTCTTTCACATTATCCCTTTCTTGAGAGAAATCAGGAAATTCGTCAATAGTAGGACTTTCACATTTATATCATTAAATCATGAAGATTTAATAAACCAAATTTATATGTTTGAGTCTATTTATTTTTATGCCCTTAACCTTTGTACATACCTTGCATCTGATCTTATTTTAAGCCAATAGCAGCCATGAAATATCTTGATAGGAAACCACATTACAATACAATTTATTCTTCCTACTACCCTAAATATTTTAGTGTAATTTCTTGATATTTTCATTGATATTCATGTGGGAGATTGATTATGTATAGAACTATCAGTTTTTAATTCCATGTAATGGAAGATGTATGTTTTCCATTGGTAAGGTGAGATTTGATTCAAAGTAATTTTTCACTATACTATTGTTATTCCACTTACATTTTTGAAGAAAAAATGTAGTGGTGTGCTATATTACGGATTTATTGATGATCACCCTCAATCAACATATGATCTTGTTATGACTATTAAAATTATTTTCATGATGGTATCAAATCAGGGTAGTGTGACCGATGTGACATTTGTTTCAAGTGAATTTCAATTGAAATTTTTAAAAAAAATACAGATTGAAAATAAAATAGAATACAAAAAAAGTATAATAATATGTGTCAATTTTCTCTCATACATGTTAAGAATCCCTGAGAAAGAAGATATTGATTTCAGGATGATAAAATTTTAAGGATGAGAGGATGCATGTTGTCAATGATTTTGTATAAAATATCGTGTATTGTGTTATCAATATTTAAACCCCCCTTTTCTAGCATGAATTTATATGATTACATCCTGAACCACCCAACTTCATCCTCAAGATCACTAGATACGTTTTTCAAAAGTGTGCATGATTATGATGGTTTTAATTCTCTAAATTGGATATAGATATATTTTGAAATCTTATAGATTTAGTGTGTGTTCTTGTGATTGAGCATAACTCCATTTAAGATTTATCTTCAGTGGTGAGTGATTTTTTTCGGAAAGGTATATCAAAACATAGACTAGGATGATGAAGTAAATTTTGAGATATTATGATTAAAGGAAAGAGTAATTAGTTTAATTATTTTATGATAAAGCATGACTATATTCCTAGAAGGAATAAGATGTTTAAATTTATTGAGTTTCTATTATTTTTTGGTCTCTTAACATGATTTTAATTGCTTTTCTATTATTGATATCAATTTCCCTTTAAAATGTTTTTAGATATTAGTTTTTTTCTTCTAATAAATTGTTCAAGTGTAGGAGGATTTTATACCTTTGTTTCATGAATATATTTTTAGAATTATTCTGATCAATTTTTTAACACAATTCTTCTTAATGTGGTCTGTTTATGTTGATTTATTAATCGTTTAATGATTTAAGGACTTGCTGTTGGAATAGTTCTAATAAAATTTCAGACAATTATCACCACTATGAGATTGATCATATAATTACTAGGGTGAAGATAGTCCAATATTAAAATAACCCTACAATCCCAGCCTCAATTGGAAGATATGGGTCATGAAAAGTTTTTTTCATAAGAACATGAATGGAGCTAACATTGATTTTCATAGTGACACTTCGTTTAGGATGTGTCCTCTAAACTAGAAGAATATATAAGTCATGTAAACTTCATAAGGAACATTCAAAAATTTATAAGGTTTATATAACCCATCATCAGATTCATTCATGTCATAATAGATGATTTCATCACATAACATGAGAATCAACAAATACTAATGTCCCCATCAAGGGCTCAGTTTGTATGACTCTGAAGGGGGATTGTAAGGATTGAGAGAAATATTTTGACACCTTTTGATAAATTTTGTCAAAATAATTAATTCCATGAAAACACTCATTAAGTCACAACCCTTGAAGGAAATGAGTGTGTAAGATAATGATTATTGGATAAGATGTTGGATTTTTCTATGAAACTAGAGCATGTTAAAAAATAATATATTCTCATGTTGTATTTAATGATTTCACACTATGATATGAGTTTTTAATATTTTTCTATTGATTGTATGAATAATTAACATTGTGGAATATTCAGTCATGATACAACTAAATAATTGATGGAATTTGGATAAGTCCTTCCCTATAGGGAACCTATGTATTCAATTTTTTGAGGAGGAAATGTAAGATATTTTTGTCTTCCCAGTGCATGGGTATGATGTTTTACTTAGTCTTTATGAAGGAAACTATAACACACTATAAATCTTAGAGAATTATAATGAAAACTATTAGGAAGAATGTCTAGGAAAATCCTACAGGACCTTGTATTGTGACTGATGAAAGCACATCACACATTGGAGGAGCTGACTAGAGCAGTGAAATTTATAGGATTCAGGGTTATGGTAAATTTTCTTTAAGACACAATGTATCTTGGAAAAGATATATAGGACAATATCCAATCTGGTCACAACCCAACCCATTGGGACACATCCTATGATCGTATTAAGTTGTAGGTCACATCCCAAACCTTTCTATAATAGGAAATGTGTTGGATACTAGCACTAATTATGCATATAACTAAAATGGGTGGCCTTAGCCTATGTAACCATACACACACTCAACTAACTCCATAAAACAGTGCCTATACAAAATAATAATTAAGAACATCTAAAGAGTACGCAATGCATGCAACAACCTCTAGGAAACAAATCAATGTATAGAGAACTAAAATGAAATATTTATGTGGGGGCGATACACGTCCAACCATAAATGTGGTCCCAACCTGAAAATAAGTGAAAAAGTGAAAAATGAAGGGATCTGGATCATAATATCCAGGTGTTACCACTAAACAAAGATATCACCTCAAAGTACTGCAATACTCCTCCAAATACTAGGTCCCCCAAAGTCCCCACTGATTTAACTATTGTCTACATAAGAGAGATACATATGGGCATAGCCCATGCTATGGTTTGTATATACATACCAAATAGGACACCCTAAAATAAAAAAGGAATAAATATAAATAAAAATAGTCAACTGAAACAAAAAAAATAGGATAAATAAACCTCAAATAAAATTATAAAACGAAACCCAAGAGAATAAAGAGGGGATATCCATCATTAGATCCATCTATGAATGAAGAGACTGTTCATAGCTCCAAAGGTCCCATCATTGATGAAAAACACCCCACATAACCTCATAAGATATGTATTGGAGCGAAATATCCTCACTACTATGCTTCACAACCAAGGGAGTTCTATCTACAACCTAGGAAACTCATGTAACCTCTCAAGAATTAGTATGGAGGAAAAACACATCACCACAGTGTGTCACAACTAAGGGATAACTACAAAAATGGAGAAATATTATTCCACCATAGCTCAATGATGGGAATTACACTTTAAAGATAGTGGACTCATACCCTCAATAATGTTTTTGAGTTGTGTATCTACTTATATAAATAATATGGGGGACCACACCCTAGAAATATATGGGAGTACCAACCCTGGTAAGACTCTGATGATCACACTCGAACAATTCCACTAACTAAGTATTCTTTAAAATGTGTCCCTCTTACATCAAATCTTGTCGAAACAATGATGTTGAAACGAAGACCACCATCACATACCATGTGGGAAACTACTCAGGATAGGTTAATCATGGGCCTAAATATGAGTCTCAGTAAAGTATATATGAAAGTTTTAAGTTTATAGGGGTTTTATGTTGTGTCTTACTAGAGAATAAGGCATGTATCAAAAAGTGGAACCTCATACATTTACCCTTATTGTACTCGACATGTTAAACCAAAGTAAATGGTGTGTACCTAGGGTCACATGATATGTGGATCTTACTAGACACCTAGTAGTTTCCACCCTTGAAAATGGCTTGTCTAGTCATGTGACTCTACATTATGTGTATATAGGGTCACATATAGTGTATGTTCACTTGGGGTCTTGGGTGTATACACATGATACATGTTTCAGCTACCATATACATCAACATGGTGTATCCCTCAAGTTTCACAGAGGGAATAAATACATGGATTAATTGATGTGTGACTTTGAAATAGAGTTTCGATACATATGTATAGTCACATGGAATATGGGTCTGACCACATGACATGTGATATTCAACTCACTCAAACCCCTCACCGCCATGAGAACACAGACTATATGGTGTGTGTTCCACTTAGATACCTACTATTTAGTCGAATTTTTCATAAATGGAAAAGTATTTATTCAATATAAAATCATATATATGACTTATTCTACCTTCATCGTCATTTTAACAAACTAAATCCATTATATATTAATGGGGAAGCCTCTGAGCATTAATTCTAGGCCTTTGGTGGCATGAAATCAGAACTTTGATCTCATATGGGGTAATCTTTGTGCCTCTTGTCACCATATAGTGATCCCAATTAATGATACTATCAGTTAAAACTCACAATATACCTTGATCCATCCACAAAACACCAATATCTTGGTCATTCACTCATCCTTCATGAATTTGGGGTTCAATCATGATCGAATCTATCCTAGAAATGTCAAATCATGACCTCATGTGCCAATGATGATGAATTAAATGAAAAGTGGTTGGAAAATTATAAGAAAAATTGAAAATCATGTATTACTGGTGTAATATCATCCATGGATTACATATTTTGTAAAAACAAGGGTTTTAAATACAATTTCAAAAAATTTAAATTGTTTAGTTCAAGAATGCTAAATAAAACTAGGTTCATACGATGAGTGGGGAAAACATATAACTAAGTAAAATGATATGAAATACTGGATTATTAATTTAATTAATAGATGTAAAGAAACTGAATAATGAGCCCCAAGTAAAGAACAGGTCAATCATTGGAGAAGAACATGTCCATTAGAGATGAAGGTAAAGATCCTACTGTGTTTGTCATTTTTCTCACGATTCTCCTCAAACATTGTATTCGATCCAAATTCTTGAGTCTCTAACTCCAATAGAGTTCTAAATTCTCCTCTATAATCTCTAATAGTTATGTGCATTATCACAACTCCCACCCTCCAAAGATACCCCTCTTGGGCTGGCTGTGAATAATGCTATATAATGACCACTGAGTCTCACCTCCAGTTGGCCCCAGGTTGGCGACTAGTACCGAGGGTATAAATATCATGCAATATGGGAAGCATTACCCCATATAAGAAAAAATTATCAGGATATAGGAGGAATCGACATAAAAAACTCAAATAAATATTATAAAATAAATTAAAACCATCCCATAATGCATTTATTAATCAAAACTGATATATATAAAAATATCTTAATGAAAGACAAAAAGAATAAAAGCTAAGGTAGCGACACAGCAACAGCTCCAAAGTCTAAACTTGTAATGTACAAAAATATCTATAAGTCCTCCTAAAAAACTAAAAAAAATTATATATGCAGGGTGATCATACAAGTATACCCAGTTGAAAAAACTAAAGTCTCTCATGCACATGTGAATTGATCATACTAATGAACTCTTGAGAAAACAGTAGAACCAAACAACACCTATTTGGGTATAATGACCATCCTAGCCTCACCAAGGCATGATCACCAAATAACATAAATTGTGTAATATAATATAATGTAAAAAAATCGATGATAGCGTACCCTGCACCACTTTCCTACTGATTAACCACTCTCACAACCCAATGGAAAACATCCTAGAGATCCCACCTCTTCTGAATATACCACATCACATCCTACCCATACACACCTAGGACTCACAACACATCCTACCCGCACACACCTGGGCCTCATAACACACCCCTCCAGCACACACCCCAGCCTCACAACACATCACATCACAACACAACTCATCCCAAAGACACCAAGGAAAGTACATAATAAATCAACCTGAAAACACTTGGGACACCACATCACAACTCATCCCAAAGATATATATGATAGCACATCACATCCTCTAATGAACTAACAGACTTTTAGCCATCACAGCCTATACAATACATACCTTTCCTAGAAGAGGGAGCTAGAAATATCAGGTGGACATGCATCCATCCTCCCAGTAAAGATGTTTGGGAAATACACACACCCCCTTAGTGATGAGGGTGTTCATCACATAGTTCTCAAAAAAGTTGGGGTGAGTATATAAATCAAGATAATGAATAGTTTATATATATAGAGAGAGTTACATAACATAATCTCATCCTATGGGTTTATAACTAGAAGTAAATATCTCACAGAATCCACACAATTACTACCAGCTATAAATTCATAAAAACACCAAAACAAAAAATAATTGACAATTCATTTTCAGACTTTAAGATACATTTCATAGTTTTTGTTTTATCAATAATTTATACTTTATTAGACACATTTATTTTTATAATCAACATTTGTTAAAAACCCCATTTAATTTATAAAGATATCTTATTTCATATTTCCAACACATTTATTTATATATAAACATTAACCAGTTAGTGAACACATCCCATCATTGATTTCCTCATTAAACATTCCCTTTTGAAATAATTAACATGAATTATTAATTCCATTAATATTTGGGTAGATATAACAAAACCTACCAAAAATCATAATCACAACACTATATCCCAATTTTAAAATCCACATCACTTTATAGCCACATCCATTATTAAATCCCCAGTACATAAAAAATCTCATAAACTACCCCCAAGTATCACAAAACAGTCATATTCCATCCATCTTATCCTCATATCTAACCCACATCACACAATCATGTCCAAACACATGTTAAAACCAATAACAGAGAAAAACATACATTCATATTTAATAGGGAATACCTTATTCAATTTTACTTCCTTATTTAAAGGTGTTATCACAAAATCATATGATATTCTAGGGAATCCATTTATTTTAATAGAATGTATGTGGTTAAACCATTATATAATAAGTAACGTTAACATAAATATAACGTGAATGAATTTCACAACCCATAAAATATTTAACATACAAGGACCCCAACGGCCATGATTTTTAGTGGGTATTTATCCCATAAAATTAAAAACATCTTTCAAAATATCAATAAAACAATAATATAATGTGTCATATTCCCCAACCCCTTTAAATTAAATATAAGCTAATTAATTATCTTTATTAATATTTTTGTGACCATTTTCGCAATATTTTTCAATAATAAACCCGTATCGTATTATACACATAAAGAGAAATGATGGAAATTCCAACTTGTAAAGAATAATATTTTTTTGTAGACTTGTTTCAAAAAAAATAGGGAGTGCATATAGGTGGATACTGCTGTAGGGGGAAAACTCAAACCAACTGCAACACCTCATTCCAAGAATCCTATGGGATGAAAGATTTGGTACATCTAGTCTCAAGAATAGGCAAGGCCAAATTAATATAGGAAAGATCTTCTCTTTTGAAATATTTTATCCTAAATGTTCGGGATTAGATACATTTTCGAATTTCCATTAAAGGTGGATCTCAACAAGCCACGCAGTTTGAGAATTTAAAAGCCTCCATATTTTTATAAAATAAAATATAAGATTTATAGACCTTGGAAAAGATTAAAACTCACTTAAATATAGAATTAAACACATTTTACATCATGAAAGACATCAAAAGGGAGAAACATAAAAAAACTGAAAAATTATCAGAAAATAGATAAATGTTGAAAATGTGTCACTCTTCGGATGTATCTCTATTGGAAATTTCTCACCATTGTAATGTCTCACTGATAGAAATGTCTCGGTATTGGAATATATTACCACTGGAAAACTAGAAATTTGATAAACTGTTGAAATGAATCATTGTTGGAATGAGTCACTATTGGAAAACTAAAAATTTGGAAAATGTTTGAAAAGGTTCACCATTAGAATGAGTCACATTTTGAAAACTTGAAACATTGAAGTCTATTGAAATGACTCACCTTTGTAATGAGTCACCATTATAAAAATAGAAATCTGGAAAAAAAATTAAATGAGTCGCCATAGGAATGAGTCACTGTTAGAAAACAAGTCATTTGGAAAACTACTGAAATAAATCACCGTTAAAATGAGTCACCATTTTAATACTAGAAATTTGGAAAAACATTGAAATGAAACATCATTGGAGTGAGTCACCATTGGAATCCTATACATATAGAAAACAATTAAAATGACTCGCTATTAGAATGAGTCACCATTAGAAAACTATTAATTTGGGAGACTGTTAAAATGAATCACCATTGGAGTGAGTCACCATTGGAAAACAATAAATTTGGAAGATTATTGATGTGACTTGGTATGTGATTGATTCACCATTGGAGAATTGGAAATTTGTAAAACTCAGGAAATTTTTCACCATTTAAATGACTCAAATGTCTCAAAAACACCTTAGAATACCCCAGAAACCTCAAAGGCGAGATTTATCACAATGTAATGGACTGAAAAGTCTAGGCCATTTCATGGATAACCCTAGATATTCATCATAATTATGTATAAGTAGAGATAGTATTAGTTTAGGTAACATAAGTTAAATAAATAATTAAATTATTTAATTTAATCAATGAACCCTTCAATGGTCACCTTCAACCAAACGTTTGATGTCAATATACTTTATGTAATTCCTAAGGTAAACACTACAGTTTTCAAACAACCATAGCCTCAAATTTCTCATATGAGGTCTTGATCAATGATAATACTATTTATTCCAAAAATATTTATCCACTTGCTTTAACATAAATTAATATTTTTAATATATTAATTTTGTGGCCCTACAACCCCCAAAGAACAGTGTTAACTCCACAAAAAAATCAGTAAAAATGTATATAAATATTCAAAGGATCCAACTATAGAAACCAATCGATTGAATTATTACCTACTTTAAGGTTTTTTATCTCAAAAAGAATAAGGTACTCAAAAATATGGTGTAATGAGCCTCTATCTAGCTCTCTTGCTCCTAAAAGATCTCTTGTATGCTCCATTGCTTCAAAATAAACCTAAATAGATGAATGGATCATCCCCACAATATCATATATTATATTCCCTCTATCACCATTTAGTAATCTAAGAAAGTTTCTCTATTCTTAATTTCCATCTAACCCTATCTAATGATAAGTGGCAGGTGATGCATGTATCTTCTAAACTATAATACAAAGAAGATTTCATGCACATAGTCTAACTATGGGGGTAGGAACTACTGGTGGGAAACCAATCTAACCCTCCACAGAATCTGGAATAGCGAGATTAAAATTGGGAATAACTTGTTTTCCTAGGGAAACCTCTCTAATCCTCATCATGGGGAGACTCTTAGGAAAACATATTCTCCCATCTCAAAATCCATAGGCCTATAATGTCAATATATTTATGATTTTTATAAAATATATGTTATCCTAATGTACTTGTGGATCACCTACAATTTCTCCATCATCACCTGCACTAGCTTTTTTTCAATAACAGATGACTCTACAATCTCATCCCAGCACAAGGGTGACCTACAGGGTCTCCAAAATTGGGCCTCAAAAGATTCCACATTAATAGTGGAGTGGTAGTTATTACTATAGGAAAGCTTCCATAATATCATGTAATCCTGAAAACTCTAGATGAAGACTAATGAATATGATATAAGTATATTCTTAGACACCTGGATGGTCCGCTCGGCCTGGCTATCTTTCTATGGGTGAAATTATGTGCTCATCAGTAATTGGGTCTTGAACTCCTCTAGTAAGACTTTCCACCACATGACGTGAACTGAGTATCATTGTCAGAGATAATAATAATAGGTACCCCTTGAATTTATATGATCACATGCTTGTATTGGTGACCTAAACTCTCTAAAAATCTCATCTCATTGATGACAATAAATTATGACTATGTGGTGAGTCAGTCGAAAATCACCCAGATAGCAATGCGACCTCTCAATGTTCGTGGAAGCCCCATCACAAAATATTTCGATATTCCAATTCAATTACATTCTGGGATCTCAATATTTTGATTCAAACCTACTAAATCTGTATGTTCACCCTTCACCTACTTACATGTGAGGCACTAAGAAACAAAATTCGTAATTCTTCACCTCATGTCATCCCACAAAAAATATCATTGAAGGTACATGTACATATTTTACATACATGGATATATATTTAAGGGGGTATGATACTTAATCAAAACCTCCTCACAAAATATAAACAGAACATCAGTTTATCCCTAGAAATGAGTACAAGCTCCCTGCCCTGTTAAAATACATCGGGTACATCTTTTGAGAATATTTTTTCAGCAAAAAAAATTGAGTTAAAATCTCCCAATTGAGTATCTCTCACACACTGATGAAGATGGGGAGTCACTACTATCGACAGAAGATAAGTTTCACCCCTATCCTCCACTAGGGTTAGCTCATGAATTACCACTCTAATGCCTCCTATACTATGCGATAATGGGATATCCTAAAATTAGAATCGACCACCATGTTTCCCTTTCCTAGATTGTATTCTATATCAATGTTATTATCTTACAGGAAGTCAAACCAATGCCTCAATATCAGGTTGATATATATTTGAGTGATGATGTACCTGAGACTCTAATGGTCTATGTAAACACTGAAATTCTATCCCAGAAGATAGTGACACCACATATTCAAGGTGAATGTTACCACTTCCAACTCTAATTCATGGATGGGTACCAACTTTCTAGAACCATAAGGGATCACTAAGTACCTATACATAAAAATTCACCTAAGCCCAAATCCAAACGCATCAAAAAATACAAAATACTCAATTTCATTCTCTTGTAGTCTCAAAAAATGTGAACTTTTCAACATCTTCCTCATCTTCTTGAAGGCTCTCTAACACTACTCAGTCTCAGAAAATAGCTTCCCTTTCCACATTATGGTAGTCAAAGAGTCAATTATCCTGAAAAATCCCACCACAAACATCCAAAAATTCCCTACCAAATCAAAAAAAATCCAAACCTATAGCATTTTCTTGGGTGGTTTCCAAGTAAGAACTACATCAATATTCACTGGATCCATAGTTTCGTCATGATTATAGATGACAGGACCCAAAAAGTGAACATCTCATATCTAAAATGGGTACTTAGAGATCTCACCACATAGCAGTTTCTCTTGGAGTAAGTCTATGAACCATCCTTAAATTCTCTTCTTGTTCCTCCTCTGATATAGATTATAAGGGAATGTTACTGATATATAAAACTATTAATCGGTCCAATTAAGGATAGAATATTCAGTTCATAAGAGTCAGGAACATGGCACAATAATTTGTAACATCCAAAATCATCACTATGAACTCATAGTTTCTATAGAGACATACAAATTCCATCTTTAGAATATCATCCTTAGGAGCCCTCAACTAATGGTATCTAGACCTGATATCAATCTTGGAAAACCATCTCACACCATTAAACTAGCCAAAAAGGTCCCCAATACTCAGTAAAGGGAACTTATTCTTGACCATTACCTATTTGAGGCAATAATAATCAATTTAGATCCTCGAAAACCAATCCAAATTTTTCAAGAACAACACTATTTCCACCCATGTGGATACACTAGGTCTAATAAAACCATTCTCTTAACAGTAATCCAACTACTCCCTTAGCTAAAAAGGCTTGGTAGAGTACATATAATATGAAATAAAAGGTATTGGCATGGTATTAGGGTTCAATTCATGCATAAATGATTCCCTTTACTTAGAGGTAATCTCAAAAATTATTGAGTAAAGACATATATATAATATTCTACTATCGCAATAATATATCTTTTTGAAAATCCAACTACACCAAAGTCCAAACTCTCTGATAGATGGGTGATTGGATAAAGCTTCTTTCTTATAACTGCCACTTCCTCAACCATAATATCTCACTCACCCATAAAGTAAAATCTCATTCCATATATATTAAGGAATCTAACTGACTTATGATTTCATTATATTTTGACAAAGACCTTGGAAAACCATTCCATTCCCAAGATGACTTTGTAAGGTTTGATCACAATGGTAAGATGTCCCCTGAGAAACTCACATTACTTAGCACAAAATCACACTGTTGAAATATGTATGATATAAAAAAATAATTCCCTATAGAATCCTATAGAAATAGATGTTGGGATAAATAAACAAAAGGAACTATAACTCTCACACAAGGGATATAAACCTAAAATAATGACTCACAACTATGCATAAAATTACAATAACTAAAGTAGGTAAGATACATATTGTATATTGAGTCATATCATGAGAAGTTTAATCATACCCCTCCATAGCCTAAAATTACCCGAACCCTCAACTGTTATCTATCTATGCCTAGAGGGGGCCACCTAGTGGTGGAGGAGGGTGTATATCATAACATCACCATCCAACTATAGATCCTCCCTCTAGAGATCTATCTAATCCAATATCATTACTAACTCCTAGGGGATAACCTTTAAATGCCTAGGAAATACCTAATCACGATGCTACCTCAATAGTGGTGGTACATCCATTAAGTTTCCACCATCTGCAACTCAAATAGGTTGGGAATCATGATCCATGTGACCTATCCTATAAAAATCATAGAATTTACCCACTTCAGAATGATTGTACCCTCTATGAAATCCCTATACTGCAGATCCACATGTCTGATTCTAAGAATGAATGCACCTCTTGAAATAATTCTCTAATTACCAATGTCTTATACCTACTATGAATGACTGAGCCCCATGATATCCCTTTCCAACTCTAGTTGTCGAGAATCCCTCTGCTAGAAAGTTATTTATGAACAAATACCTCTCTAGAACTCTTTCATAAGTGGGAATGCACAAGGATATGACACTAGCATGGATGTATCTATGAAGTCCTTGATAAAAAATATACACCATGAAGTATTTTTACCACACCAGATTGAGAGAGTAATTCATGAGGTCAGTAAACATTAAGGAATACTCAACAACTGACATATCAACCTTAATAAATCTCAATAGTATAATAAATCTTTGTAGAGTGAAAGATTGATGGATAATACTCATCATGGAACAATAGATGGAAGTCCATCCATGATAGTGTTATATCATCATAAGTCTAAGTGATCGGACCCCATGAGCATTGTACCTATCCATAAAGAGGAATGGTTGCAAGGACTACCATTTGATTGGTCGGGGTCCAAGTAAGATTAAAAACTTGGACCACATCCTCAAACTTGTCCTATGCTTCATAGGGGTCTATATTGACAAGAAACCTACTAGGTCTCTATCACTGGAACTCACATAATGTGATAAGACAATTCAAATTATCATCTTGACCAGTTTGAGATATCTTCTACCCAACATGCAATCAATATTCCACCTTAGCCACAGGAAGTGGATCCATGCACTATTAATCGTGTGGTATCAATGATCTATACTCTCTTAAAGAAAACACCTCATGAATGGGTACCTAAAATTATGTTTCATCGATCAAATAATCATCATTTTGATCCTATATCATTATACTAATTGGATGAAATCTTAAAGTAATCCTAAAAGTTAACAAGAAGTACCACGTTTAGATAAGCATATATGGAGAGCTGAATCGTGAAGTACATGAAATTAAAAATACCCAATCCTATATTATTTTTGTACCATTGTTTTCTTTGAAAACAATTCCTTGTAATGTCTATTCAACATGCATATAGTCCTAGTCTGGGTGTATAGATATGTTAACCACTGAAACATCACTAGGTTCCCTGCCCAAAGAGCCTGACTCAAGACACTCTAACATCATTACCCTATGTTCCGAAACAAACCTTATAACAAGACTGACTCCAAACACTAATCCAAGTAAAAAAACTAACTCTGATACCACTCTTTCATGACCCGAACCAATAGTACCCCTCCTAGGTCAGTAGTAATATAAGAGTAACACCCAAATTATACCTCTAATTGTTTAGGGGCTGGTGACTAGTGCTGAGTATGAATATACTGAAATGGAAGGCCTCATCCTAAGTATCTAAATTCATGCACAAAACCATCTCGATGAAAGAGTTAAAATATAAAATAATAATTTGTAACTTCTAGAGAAACAGTATATGCAAAAACCACTAGGAAATACATCAATGTATAGAGAAGTAAAAAAAATAAAGTTATAATGGGGAAGAATACATGCCCAGCTAGAAGTGCAGTCTAAAACTAAAAAAATTAAAAGGGGAAAATTGATGGGTTTTCATATCACAATCTCCAAGTATGACCACCAAAAATGGACAACACCTCCATGTAACATTGTGCTCCTCCAATACCAGGTCCATCGAAGACACCTCCAATCTACATGTCGTCTACATAAGACATAACACATGAGGTAATATCCCATGTAGGTGTGAGTATATATATAACAAGTAGGATTCCTAAAAAATAATGAAATGAGAAATAGAAATAAAAATAGTTAACTTAACTCATAAAGAGACCGGATAAAGAAACCCAACATCATATTATCAGAAAAACCCATGAAAATAGAGAAAAAAGGATATATATCTTCACAACTAGCTAAGAATGAAGATTCTTCCCATAATTCCGAAGGTCTCATCACTAATTCCAAACACCCCACACAACCACATAAGATACAGAGTGGATGTATTTCACTTTTATGATCTGATTCATAGATGAGGGAGCACTATCTCTTACCCATGCATCTCGTATAACCTCTCAAAAATCAATATAGAAGATCTATACCTTGTTTTTATGTGTCACGGTCAAGGTAGAAGTACTCCAATAGAGGACCCTCACTCTCCCAATGCTGAATGATGTGGATTACACTCCACAGATAGAGGACCCGTGCCCTTATTAATGTGGTGGAGTTCCATATGTTCTGATATAAAGGATATGGGGGACTGCACCCTATTGAGATAAGGGAGTACAGACCCTAGTAACACTCTATTGATCAAACTCAAACACTTCCACAGAATAAGTGTCACTAAAAGAATAATTCTACATGCATAACCTAACATAGTACCTCTAATGCCAAAACAAAGTCCATCATCGCATCCCACATAAAAAATACTAAGGATAGGCTACTCATGGGTGAAAATACTTTTCTCAGAGAAGGATATATAAAAGGTAGAAGTTCCTTGGGGGATTATATGGTGTGTCTCAAAAATTAAAACCATGATTGTGCCCCGTAACTCCATTGGTGAATAAAAGTGAAGTACAAGACATATATATGGGTCACATGGAATTTTAATCCACCAGGAAACCTAGAAATGTCCTCCCTTAGACTTGTCTTCACTAGACATGTAACTCTGCATGATGTGTATATGGGGTCAAATATCATTTAAGTTCACCTGGGGACTTGGGAATATAAACATGATACACGGATTGAATATCCATGCACATAAACACGGATTATTTCTCATGTTAGATGACATGTATAATTACATGGATACTATGTGTGTACCTTTGGAACAAGGCTTGGCTTCCCTGGTAGGGTCAAACAAAATGTGGTCCCAACCACACAATGTCTGATATTTTTCTTTCTTAAACTCCTAGATTCCATGATAACTCAGGCTACATGGAATTTGTTCCTATCGAAAACATGGTGTGTAGATGGATTTTTATAGACAATGAATCCATTATTTATAAGGATTCCATATCCATGATTTATACTAACTTTTTCACCATTTAACTGACTTCAATCTACCATAAATGAAGAGATAATCCTCATATAATCATTTCTCAGCCTTTGTTGGATCGAATTGAAAATTATATCCTCCATATGGTAGCCTCCACACATCTATTCATCTTATGTGGGTCTCGGTCCATGATGAAAACACCCACAACTAGAAATCCACCTTGATCTATCCACAAACATCAATATCTATGTCATTCACACAATTTCCATGAAACCAGGGGTTCAATCCCTCTCAAATATGGCCCGATAATGTCAAATCACGACCTCATGGTCCATCAATGAAGAATGTGAAGAAGGTTTATGGGAAAAGAAAAATAACCAATTAAAACCCCACAATTCACCTTTGTGATCCCATCAAATGATTACATATTTTGGAAAAATAGTGTAAAATATATCAGAAAAAAATATACACAATTCGGTTCAAGAATGGAAAATAAAATTAGGCCCATGTGACGAGTGGGAAATTATATACAATTAAAAATATGTTCAATACATGTGTAAATACTTAATCAAAAGGTGGAATCCCAAAAATTTAAAATCCTTATCTCAATAACAGATCAATCAATGGTGAAAAACAAATCTTCTAGTGATGATGGTCAATACCCTGTAACATTTTTCTTATATCTTATGATTCTCCTCAAATGTTTTCTTCGATCCACATTACCTCGTCACCAATGCTAGTAGATCTCTCTCACGTCCTCTCTAATATCCTTGGGTTATACATATAACCTTATATATTCATCATAATAATGTATAAATATAGTGTTCATTGGGTTTATGTTATTTAAGTTAAATAAATAAATAAATTATATAATTTAATTAGAATACCTGCCAATGGTCTATTTAAACTGAACACACGACTTCGATCAAATTTATTTCATGTCTATTGTTAAACCCACATTCAATAAAGAAACATCACCTCATATTTCCCATATGAGTTCTTAATCAATGGTGACCCCATTTATTTTCAAAAGATGTTTGTGTGGGTGTGGGTGTGTGTGTATAACAACTCTTCTCTTTATTACACACATAAACATGATTTTTTATATAATATTTCACATAATACAACTCTGAGGATGGATAGTCTTATGTATAGGTAAATTAGGAACATTACATAACAAATTAGAATATAAAACACAATAACTTTATAGAAAACTTCTTTTACATGACCACACACTTTCCTTCGTACTTAGAATTTCATGGGATAACCTGAGGACATGCATAAGAAAAGGGTGAGCTATACAGCCCAGTAAGGAAGTAAACAAGGCATAAAATGAAGAATATAGTACATGTTAGGCAATAGGAATATCAATGGGGCATAATAAAAACATGAACATAGAGGCATGATATATCATGATTATCATAACATAGAAATTTGGAAACAACATTTTACATGATTTTAGCATGAG
This sequence comes from Viscum album, assembly GCA_963277665.1. Classification (NCBI taxonomy): domain Eukaryota; kingdom Viridiplantae; phylum Streptophyta; class Magnoliopsida; order Santalales; family Viscaceae; genus Viscum; species Viscum album. The sequence continues at coordinate 32,781,022 of OY728157.1, read as the reverse complement.
ATAAGGCTCATTGCACATGGATCATGATTAAAACCTAATTTAACTTGACTTAAAATGAGTAACCCCTCATTTTTATTTGATTTATCATGATTCTAGTCTTTACCCAATGCATTGGAGCACTATAATGGTGCACCCTTCTTGATCATTTCATTAAATTCATAAGTGTGCCATATAGATCATACAACATGGATTCTTTAATCATAATCATTTATTACACAATAAAGGAATGTGTAATTAATACATGAAACATCTATAATAAATAATTAAATGTGCATAAAGTTGAATACCCTTGATAGGGAAATTGGCATGGTATTCACTACACAATGACTTTGGATTGGAAAATCACGGTGAAATTTCACCAGCATAACGGCATGACATAAGAATTCATAAAAATGGTTTATGAGATAGAAATGGGTATCTAATAATATTTTAATGAAATATAAAGTAATGGTATAATATAGATACATGTCCCAACATAAGTAATGGAATTTATAATCATAATATAAAATAATTTCTTGAATGTAAATAAGCAGAGAGAAATCCCTTACGGAAATTTTTCATGGTAACGCATGTACATGGGAGAAATTAGTGAGAGAGAGAGAGATGGGATATCATCATTAAAATATAATTATGGAAGTATAGGGGAGGTAAGAAATTGTTTCCCAACATTTATAATTGAAAATAAAAGGGTATAGAAACATTAAAAAACTTGGACAAAATGAGAGAGAAAGAAATCCCTTATTTGGAAGTGTGATCCCAAAGGCTTGGGAGGGGATTTAAAGAGGCTTAGTAGGAGATTGGTGCACCTTGTGAAGGATATAGAGAGACGAGGCCAAAGTTTAGTCTGTCTCCAAATGATTTGAGTGAAGAGAAGTAGGATCTTGGTTGGGTTTATATAGAAAAAGGGAGGGAATTCTTTATTATTTAGGTTTTGGACACCACATATTAAACTAATCAAAACCACAAACCATCCCATGATTTTCCCCATGGTTTTTTCCAAAGGAGAGTGGAAAAAATTATTTTATATGTTCAATGGCATAAATTCTTAAAATATTAGGCATTATTATGTGGAGGTGAGTCACACTCTAAAGGAAAACAATTTAAAAGGTTAAAATATTTTATAATCTTCTTAGGGTCCACTAAAGCATTGTAAAATAAATAAAAAAAACTAAAATCACATTATTTTAATGGAAAAACATATATTGGTAGAATAACCCATTTATATTATTTTATAAAATCACTATTTTGTCATTATGATGTCATAAAACACATTATATAACTAAACGGTATTTAATTTTTTCCCAAAAAATCAACTATCTCAGAAAATTATGAAAAATTCACCACTGGATAATTTTAAAATCCGGATTCCAAAAATAATATTCATTTTATCTAAATAATTTTATAAATATACTAATTTTTACTTTTAAAACCAAAACAAACATTTATCGAAAATTCATGGGTTTTGACAAAAATAGCTTTCAAACCTTAATAAAAATCATAATTGTATTCATAAAAATTATATGATCATTTATATTTAATAAATATTAATTTAGTAACAATATTATTTAATTAAAAATCCATTAATTCATCAAAATATATTACTTAACTGAATATTAACTAAAATTAAAATTTCTACTTTAAAAACTATTTACAATGTAAAAAAAATTAATGTATATTATTTATTCTATACAAAAATAATACATAAATTCATAGTGTATGGTTTTGTTACATAACCCCTTATAACACCTACAAAATACCGAAGGGTAAGGTGTGGGATGGTGACAGACTCTTTGGGTGGCTCAGATAACATCGCTCAGGAGGTAATCTCTACCAACTTCCACTTCCCCCATAGGTGGTTCCATTCGAGCTTAATGTGTTGAAGCACAACTTGGGCTTGATCAAGAGAGAAGCCCAATGATGACACCTCATTTATGAACTCCAACAAATGGTCTTCATATGAAGAAATGATTCTTGATGAGGCCATCAATTCCTTTGTCGGAGTAAGTTGGATTTGTTAATGGCATGTATTTATACTAATCAATTGATCACTATTCAAAGGCTATATTAGAAATGGTAATAATTCTTAACGGTATTTTGAAATCCAAAAACATAAAACCAAGGAAGTGCATATAACCGTTTTACATAAAAAATAAATTTCACAAGATAAAGAGGAATTTTCATTAATAAAAGGTTGGGTTGTTACAATCTTCCCACTTAATAAATTTTTCCCTCCAAATTTCATTTTACATTATAAGCCATAAATAGGTGGGGGTACTTTCCCTTCATTTCCACAATGATGTCTTCAGTCTTTTCTATTATAATTTCTTTCGCGTAGAAAAGTTTCATTCATAAAAATCATACCTTAGGATATTTTCAAATTCGTCTTTTTCCCTTTCCCAAAAACATTGCATGTTTCTTTGTTTATATCGATGGAAGCATCGATAAGTCATCAAAAAGGACTTTCTTATATATAATTTTGAAATATATTCTTGAACTCGTTTTTTATAAAAAATTATTACTAATTCATCTTCAAATATTTGAAACAAGGGTTTTTGTAAATTAGATTTTGAATTTACACAAAGACAAAAATATATAATTTGATACATATATGCTGGTCAGAGCTCTCCCACTATTGCAGCATATAGAAAATATTTTAGTGTTTCATAATTTTCAAATAAAAAGATGAATTGGGAAACACCCTAATGGTTCTTCCCATGCTTAGCATGGTAAGAAATTTGAGAGCACAATATTATTCAATAAACTATACTTTATCCTTGAAAGAATCGTGCAATGGTAGATGTATTAGATGCCTCATAAAATCATTTATAGGTAACTTGGATATTTTAAACATTTTCAAAGTCATCTGAGAATGACTTCAGGATGATCATTCCAAGTAGTTATTCAGGGAGAGAGAGGATAGTTTTTTGTGATCTTCCTCCTTCCATATTTTAACAATGAAAAAGGGAATATAATTAGGAAATTTGAATACTTATATATAGATCCTAAAAAGGAATCATTATACATAAAAGTATAATATTATAAAGGATAAGTATATCCTAACTTGTGACCCCTTAGGTTTAAATCTAGGTCATGACTGATCTATTTGTTACCTTATATTCTTGTGGTTTTTTTATTTATTTAATAATTTTTTGTACTAAGATCTTGAATTTACCAAATCATATTCCCCGATAGTGTTGTAATCAATAGTGCAGCAAGTCCTATTGTCGTGCACTAGTTCTTTTTTGAGTCTAGATCAAAGCGATGTTTTCCGGTTTTACCCCTATATACATATGTGCTAGAGCAGCCTCTACGTGCTCGTATCCATACAAGGATGTATTTTCTTGATAAACCACTTACACAATACACACCAAAATTTAAGGCTGTTTTTATTATACTTAGTCTTATCCCTAAGGCTTTCACTCTGGTTTTCTAATCCTAATCCCAAAAATAACTAAACAAATCCTCTAATGCTAACTATAACAACCCTACTCTTCATTACACACATAATAAAACTCTAAGGATCGATAGGTCTAGTGTATTGGGAAATTAGGAACATTACATAACAACTTAGAACCTAAAACACAACAACTTTATTGAAAACTTATATTACATAACCATACACTTTCCTTCATACATAGAATTGCATGGGATAACCTGAGGACATGCATAAGAAAGGGGTGAGGTATAAAGTATTGTAAGGGATTAAACAAGGAATAACCTGAAGAATACAGTACATGTTAGGAAATAGGCATATCAATGTATCATAATAGAAACCTAAACATAGACGCATAATATTGCATGATTGTCATAACTTGGAAATGTGGAAACAACATTTAACATGATTTTAGCATGATACATGGATCATTACACATGAAGCATGATTAAAACCTCATTTCACTTTAATTATCATTATTGAAACTTCATTTCAATTGAAATATCATGATACTATTCTTTACCCAATGCATTGGATCACTATCAGTGCACACCCTTCTTAATCATTTCACTTCATGCATAAGTGTTCCACAAAGATCATACCATGTGGATTCATTAAACATAATCATGTATTCTAAAATAAAGAAATGTTGAAATAATAAATTAAAATTCTGTAATCAAGAAGTAAATGTGAAAAAAGTTTATTACCCTTGATATAGAAATGGACATGGTCTTCACTACACAATGACTTTGGCTTGGAAAATCACTATGCAATTTCAGTAGCATAAAGGCCTGACATAAGAATTAATAAAATTGTTTATGTGAAAGAAATGGGTATATCATAATATTTACATGAAATAGATAGTAATTGGGTCATATAGATACATGTCCCAATATATGTAATAGAATTTAGATTCATAATATAAAATAATTTCTTGAATGTAAATGAGGAGAGGAAATCCCTTGCGAAATTTCAGCATGGTAACGGGGGTACATGGGAGGTATTAATTAGAGATAAATGGGTCTCTCATTATTAAAATATAAGTAGTTCAGTATAGGGGAGTTTTTAAATAATACCATAACATTTTTAATTGAAAAGACAAGGGAATATCAACATAAAGAATCTTGGACAAAAATGAGAGTGGAAGAAATCCCTTACATGGAAGTGTGATCCCAAAGGCTTGGGAGGGGCTTGAAAGATACTTCTTGAGAGCTTGGGGATCCATGGAAGGATTATATAAAGATGAGGTCATAGTTTGTTCGATATCCAAAGGATTATAGTGAAAATAAGTGGGATCTTGGTTGGGTTTATATAGGAAAAGGCATGGAATTCTTTATTATTTAGGTTTTGGACACCACCCATTAAACTAATCAAAACCACAAACCTACCCATGATTTTGGCCCATGGTTTTTTTCAAAGGGGAGTGAAAAAAATTATTTTATAAGTTCAATATCCTAAATTCTTAAAATATTAGGCTTTCTTATGTGGAGTCGACTCACACACTAAAGGAAAACATTTTAAAAGGATAAAATATTTTATAAGCCTTGGAGGGTCCATTAAAGCTTTGTAATAAAAATAAAACAAACCTAAAATCACATTATTTTAATGATAAAACATATATTGGCCGAACATGACAATTATATTATTTTATTACATCATTATTGGGACATTATGATGTTATAAAACACATTATATAATTAAATAGTATTTAATTTTTATCCAAAAAAATGAATAGCTCAGAAAATTATGAAAAATTAAACGTTGGATAATTTTGAAATCATGATTCAAAAAATAATATTCATTTTATCAAAATAATCTTATAAATATGTGAATTTTTATTTTTAAAATGAAAACTGACATTTATCGAAAATATAGAGGTTTTGACAAAAAAAAGATTTCAAACCTTAACAAAAATCACAATTGTATTCATAAAAATTATATGATCATTTATATTTAATAAAATGTAATTTATTAAAAATATTATTTAATTCAAAAATCCATTAATTCATCAATATAAATATCTTAATTGAATATTAACTAAAACTACTATTTTCTTTAAAAAGTATTTAGAAAGTAACAATAATAAAATGAATGAATATTCTTTATTCTATAAAAAAATAACACATATAGTCTTAGTGATAGGGTCTTGTTACCTAAACCCTTGTAACAATTGAAAAAGACTTAAGGGTAAGGTGTGAAATGGTGACAGAATTTTAGGGTGGCTCAGATAACATTGCTCGGGAGGTAATCTCTATCAACATCCACTTCTCTCATAGGCAGTTCCATTTGAGATTAACATGTTGAAGCTTAGATTGGGCTTAGTCAAGATTGATTCCCAATGACGACCCTCCTTTATGAGCTCCAAAAAATGGTCTTCATATGGAGAAATTCTACTGGATGAGGCCATTTCTCCTTTTGTATGAGTAAATTGGAATGGTTAAATCTCTCTATTTATACTAATCAATTGATCACTATTCAACAACTATATTAGAAATGGTAAAAATTCATAATGGTATTTTGAAATCCAAAAACATAAAACCATGGAAGTTAATATAACCATTTTATAGAAAAGGACATTTAATAAGATCAATATAAATTTTCAATAATAAAATTTTGGGCCATTACAGTGTGTTCTTGAATATAAATTAATATTTTTAATATATTAATTTCATGTTCTTATGACACCCAAAACACAGTGCCATCTATGAGGAATAATCTAGATATATATATATACATAAAAATATTTAAAGGATCAAACTATAGATGTTAAATTCCTTACATAGCTAATATATGGATATCTTGTACCATGATTCTTTAAGAGATTAAAACTTAAAAATTGTTGAACCTTAAATGGATGCCTCACACTGTGGCATATTTGAAGGAGGAATTAAAGGAGGTAATTTTTTAAAAAACTCTTCTAGATCACACCATAACACCATATGTTGTGTCATGAATTATTTTTTATTATAAATTGGTTGGATTACAATGTTTGTGGATATTTTTAAATTAATATTTTTTTAAAAAAATAGTTCTTTTTCTAATGATCTATGCTTTATTTAAAATCGGGTTCTTTTCTTTTGATCGTAATTATTGATATAAGTAAGTTTCCTTTACTTTCACTTATTATTTAATATAGTTTCATTTTATTGTTCTAAAAATCACTTATTATGATGGAGTGTTCATGTATGATGGGTTTCTCCCCCATCATGTGGGGTAGTTCTCTTAAGGGGTGAGGGATAGAGGGTAGAAGAATATTAGTGTTATTGGACTATTAATCTCTTTCATATGAGGTTATTTAGAATAGTAATTTGTTTTCATATTTAATTGAATATCATTCCTTCACTTGAATCTAACCTTGATGAGTGTAGAGTAAGGAAACCCAAATTATTTGAGAAAATATAATTATAAACAATATATCATAATTTTATTTTACTTTGAGATTTGAAATTAATGTTTCCTGGGTAACAAATTTCCTACACTAATAGATTTTCATTGGCTTAGATAGAATCAATGGAATTTAAAATAAGAAGTTGGTAACTATATAATGAATTTTAAACAAATTTAGTTAAAAAATCCTTGAGGTAGATTGGTAATATATTTTGAAATTATTAGTTTGAAATTGGTATTGAACCCTTCTTTAAGTAAAATTATATCACCTTAACCAGTAATTTCAATTTTTTTCATACACACCACATATTTACTAAGTTAAAATTTGAATCTAAAAACATTTATAGAACACACTACCTCTCTGTAGGATGACCTTGGACATTAATTGTTCTAAATTTTTCATAGTAGGTTAAAGAATAAGTATTATTTAAAATTTATAAACTTTTATCTACCAATAGGGAAGAAATGATGGAATGTGGCTGTCCAACAAAAAAAAATTAAAATAATTATGAAACAAAAAAATCATTTAGCCATGACCCACATCTAATAACCTTAAAAACTGTGTTAAATTATTAAATGATTATGAAAATACTCTTTCCACACCCAAAAGAGAAATAATATTCCAAAATAATTTTAAAAAACACATACAATTTGATTTTTTAAATAGGGTTTTATATAAATTAATTTAACATTATAAGATAAAAAACACAGAAACACTATCAAAACATCATTATGTTAAAGGATTCATTTAACATATTAAAATTTTAATAATTCTATTAAAAATTCAAAATTAAACTCGTCACATTCCACAATGGAATCCCCCAAATTAATCATAATCATCCTATAAAGTTGAACATTGGCATTAAAATAATTATTTCACCAATAAGAATGTTTTTTAGACTTATCCATGATGTATTTTATTTAATTTTAATTGTTTCTATGCTTATCCCATTTATGAGATCCTAACATAATTCACCAAAAATCAATATTAGTAATCCAGATAAAAAAATTTAAAACACAGACCCACATACATGTTTCTAACCAAAACTATTAATAAATAACTGTAACACATGTCAGGAATTCAAAGCACATTTTCATAGTCATGTACTTACACAAATTATCCTTTTTTCACCATTATCCTAGAACATTGAAAATTAATTCCACACTACTATAGAACAAACCTTTAATAATGTTGTCCAATATCAATGCTAGAAAAAAGCGCGGATAAAGGGTACATTTATCAGTGCTAAAAAATATTGCTGATAAATTTTAAATTTTATAAGTTTATTTTAGGTACTGATAATGTATGCCTTTATCAATGCTTTATTTTTAGCACTAATAAAGGGTACCCTTTATTATTGCTTTATTTTTAGCACTAATAAAGGGTTCCCTTTATCATTTCTTTACTTTTAGTTCTCAGAAATGGATCCTTCATTAGTGTTTTTTAGAGCTGATAAAAGTCTAAATAAAAAGAAATAATAAAATAAATAAAAAATGAGTTTATTAAAAAAATATTAAACATTTTATTAATTAAATAATTGGTTATAAAAATGAATAAATTTTTTATATTATATATAAATTATAAATAATAATAAATTTTATAAATTATATATATATATATGTGTATGAAAAATGAAAAATAAGCAAATAAAAATTAAGAATAAGAAAATTCATAATAATATTAAACATTTTATTAAGTAAATAATTATTAATAATGTTAATAAACAATATGTATTAAATATATAGATATATATTAATGTATATAAATATGATTTGTATCATACAAAATATTTATTATTTTACATTACATAGTTGTATATTTAGTGAATAATGGTTTATAATTTAAATTTAATATGAATTAAAAATACTGACTAATTGCATAGTGTGATGGACATAATTGAATGTTGTCAGATTTCTTAATTTAACATAGATAAAATGTGTGTTATATTGATTTCAAATATACGTTATTAATTAGTTTATATATTTATAAAATGCACACATACAAAACATATCCATTTTTCAATATTGTTAAAGTGTGCTTGTTTTTAATTTATTCAGTTTCACTGATTTTTACCATTCATGCACTTAAGATTAAATATCCATCAATAATTTAAAAAAATATATTTTTGAGAAAATATTTAGCAATGTAAATTTACAATATTTATACATTTATATGTTTATAATTGTAACTACATAAATATTATTTTTTTTAAAAGTATTTATATAATTATAAATATATAATTATATATATTTAAATAATTATTAAATTTATAATAGACATATTTAAATAATGAATATATTTACTATATTTATATTTATATACATTTATTAAATTTATATGTATATATATAAGTATGTAAATATATATAATCATATAAATATTGTTTTTGAAAATAATATTTATATAATTATAAATAAATAGTTATATATTTAAATAATTATAAAATTTGAATATGTATATTTAAATAAATAGTATATTTACTATATTTATATTTATATTTATATATTTAGATATATATAATTATATATATATTTACCAAAACATTATTTATAATTATAATTATAAATCATTTATCAGCGCTTAAGTAATAATCACTAATAAAGATAGAGATTTATCAGTGCTAAAAAATAACTAATAAAAGTTAATTTAATTAGTGCTAAAACTTTAGCATTAATAAAGATGGATTTCATCAACAATTTTTTAGCACTGGTAAATCTAGATCTTTATCTGTGCTAAAAACACTGATAAAAGTGTCCCAGTCTATTTTAAGAACCCCAACAATCACAAATCAGTATTTCATATCTGAAGCTCTCTACTTATTACACCTAGTGTCATCGTTGCTCCTTGATGAATCCGAGCGACAATCAAGACATGAACAATTACAAGGCTCAAACAATTCAATGGTTGAACAAATATAGGGCTTGAATGTAATTCTCTATCTACTTTCTACCGAACAAAAGTAATTCTCTACTTTATCATGGGAACTTGGGGTGTAAAATATCAATGGTTTTTGCCACTGTGGAAGATATTTGGAAACTATGAGTGTGGTGAGTTGGCCATTTTTGAGATTTGTCCATGGAGATCGTCTATTTTTTTTCTTGGAATTTTTATAATATGAAACACCTATATTGTGACCCTTTCCATCTTCGCTCCCTGTCAATGCGAGCATCTCCTTCCTTCTCAATTACATGTTTTTATTAACATAGGTGATTTTTGATCTACACTTTTATTTATGTGAAAGTGTGAAGGAATCATGGTTTGTTTCTATTGGATAAATAGTGGAATTAACTATATTATAGAAATTCCATCCCATTTTACATCATTTATATAATTTTTTATGTATCAATTCAATGATGGTGGTTGGGTAGCCTATGAGACTGATTCCTGGCATATTAAAATGACTAGTTATTTTCATATTTGTGTAGTATAGACATTAGATGGGGTGAGATGTTTTATAGATATGTTATTTTTTGTGATCCCAGATAGATTTATGAGTGATGTACTGGTAGCCCACATAGAGAATGAGACCTCACAAGAGTCATTCTATCTTAGTAGTGGCAAGTGTGTATGAGATAGATGTTGCAAGGTTTGGTGTGTTTTCTTATTTTTTTGTGATATATCTGGTTGATGTGTATTATTGATTTACACCAACTTATTTATGGACTTCCCTATAATCTTAAGAATGTTTCAATGTGTATTAAATTTCCTCCCTAGAATCTTTCATATGGGTAGATCTGATGTGATGACTTCTCCACAATCTTTTGGGATGGGACGGTGTAGCGATATGACATCCCAGGAGTATTTAGATGTTTTAAAATATTTTATATACCAATAATATTAATTTTGATAATTCCTTAGTTTGTTACATCACTTGTTTCAGAAATTAGAATAGAGGTTATCAAATTCTATATATATAAATTATTTTTAGGTATTCATCATTTTAGGTTTTCATGTATTGGTTCCACCCCTAATAATCTCATATTACTATCCAGGTATATGAAATAACTCTTTATTTATTAAAATGTTGTATCAATACATTTTTATATGTTCTACTTGATTGAATGATACTTTATTACTCACGTTTATCATATTTGGATTTATTATTACTCCTTAATTTCCTATATTCTATTTTCATTTGTTTAGGGGATTTAAGAAAGATTTGATGTGTTTCAAATAATAGTTATTATAGAAATTTGTTTCTTGAGACTCATTACCCATCTCTTCTATAGACAAATAACATCCTCGTCAGTTTCATCTCCAGAATAGTTATTTCATTTTATCTCTTGAGACTCATCCCCCATATCATTTATGTTGATTTTACTAATATTAGTAGTTTTCATCTCATGGATGACTACTTCGTAGAGTATTTTACGCAACCTAGGTGCATGTCCAAATTATATGGAGGATGTGTGTCAAACAACAAAATGAAATGATAAATGTTTGTGAGATGAGATGATGACTATAGATGTTTTCTATAACATTCTCCTTTGAATAAATTATGAATATAACAACTTCCAAGGCAGAGTAATTATTTTTCTTAAATTCAATTACCCATTTTCTTCAATGCATACTGAAATTCATGGAAATAATCAAATGATGGGTTTCCCTTATTATAGTTTTCTATAACTTTAAAATTTGATAATGAATATATTATGTGTATTTATTTATTTATTATACAAATTTATTATTTTATAAACCCAATAATATGAATATTAATTGAAAATTTATGCACGCTAATCATTTGAAAAAAAGAGTATGAAGATGGAGTTAAAGAGTTTTTCAAGTTTGAAAGAGAGCATACCTGACCCTTCTCAAATACTTTTTTCATGTTTATGTTGTTTTTATTCAATAAAAATCAGTCTCTAAGAGTTTTAAGAACATTTAATTTTTCATGAATTATATTAGAGCTATAAATTTTGGTTTAACATAGGGAAAACTAAATGTGGACACCGATTGGGATGATAATGTTGTTTATGGATCATTTGATATGAATACCACAGTAAATGATGATGGAGATTGCATGGAAGATATAAAAATGGAAATTAAAGATGACCTAATTGATTTTACAAAGCTTTTTGAGAAGTTAAATTGATATTCCAAGAGACCATTGTTTATTATTTTTACTAAATACAAAAAAAATTAGCTGAATTAAAGTTATATAATTTTAAAGATAACAACGGATGGAGTGACACCAGCTTTTCAGAACTACTTATTCTCTTAAATGATATGATATCAGGATAAAATGAACTACCAAGTCGAGAATATGATTCTAAATGAATTCTAAATTCAAAGGGTGTGATCTATAAAAAATATATTCCAGTCCAAATGATTTCATATTATTTCACAAGGACTATGAACCACTCATAAATTTCCTAAGTGTGGTGCAGATCGATACAGAAAAATGAATCAATTCCTTCAAAATATGTGGAGTACAATATTATCATTAAACAATTTAGAATAATATATGGATTTTAGGAAAACATGAGACAATTGACATGGCATATAGATAAAATAACTAAATATGAAAACCTAAATCATCTAGAAGATTCTCCTAAATGGAAGAAAATCGGTTATGAGTATCATAAATTTGGAAATGATCCAAGAAATATTCATCATGCTTTATATATAGACGGAATAAATACTTTTTGTTTAAAGAGTATTAATCACAATGCATAGCCCATCATATTGGTAAATTATAACTTTCCGTCACGAATATGTATAAAGAGAAAATACATTATTTTGTCTCTACTAATATATGGAAAAAAGTAACCTGGTAATGATATTGATTTCTATATGTATCCATTGATCGAATATCTAAAATTTATGTGGGATATAGGTGTTGAAATTTATGATTCTCATAGAAGGGAAGAATTCATATTGAAGGCCATATTGTAAGAGATGATAAATTACTTCCCGCTTATAGAAATTTATTAGGATATAGCATTAAATGGATGTTGGGGTGTCCCATTTGTGAAAAATGAACATACTAATATTGTTTAAAACATTCCTCAAGGACAATATTTTTATGAAATCAGAAATTTTTACCTTGATGACATAAATACCAATCTTGGATTAGAACATTCGATGGGAATATCATACATGGTACAACACTATCTCCAATAATGGATGATAAAATGTATAATAATGTAAAATATATTGACACTATTTTCAGCAAACCATTTTCAAAAACCTTACAAAATTAGGTTTCAAGAGGAGATCAATTTTCTTTGAATTGCTATATTGGAATTGTTTGAATGTCAAAACATTTTATGAAGTAATTCATGTAGAAAAAAATGTATTTGATAGTGTTATTGGTACGTTACTAAATGTTCCTAGAAAAATGAAATATGGAATCAAGGCTAGGATGGTCTTGATTGGAATTTGGATAATGGAAGAGTTGGCACCTGTAAAGGGTAAAAGATATAATTTTCTTCCTCTAACTTTTTATAGTCAATCCAGATAAAAAAAATCAATTTTTTCTTAATAGTGTAAAATTTTAATGGGGGTATTCATCAAATATCAATAATGTGTCAATAACTAATTTGATGTTACAAGCACTAAAATCACATGACTATCATTTTTTATGAAAAATTTGATGCATGTTTCTTTTTTGTTACATTATGTCTCAAAATGTATGGCATACATTAACCAGACTCTTCTTATTTTTCAAATCCATATACAGTATAGTTATAGTCCTTGAGAAGTTTTCAATCATGAATAAAGAGGTTTCAGTCATATTATGTGAGTTAAAAATGTTATATCCACCACCATTCGTTGATATAATGGTTCACATAATAGTTTACTAGGTTAGGGAAGTTCAACTATGTGGTCATGCCCATTATATATGGATGTACCCCATTGAATGGTATATGAATATTTTGAAAGGGTACGTCAAGAATCAAAGTCATCCATAAGGTTTTACTAAAAATGATATATTATTGAAGAAGCTATTGAATTATGTACTGGTTACCTATCATATTCTGACATCATTGGCCTCCCAACATCTCATCATTGAAGGCACCTTATGAGAAAAGGGATTTCTGTAAGAAATGTTGTTACAATTACCTTGATAGAGTGGGTGCATGAACGCTTTTACATTTTACATAATAGTAATGATTTTGATCCATAAATTTAAGCCAAAAAATAAATTATTAGATATTTAAATCCATTAAGGGATAAAATATTTATATCAAATTCACATAATCAACAATTTTTAGGATGGTTCCTAGATAAATTTTATAATCATTTATCTGAAAATATGAATTGGATTTCCGAACAACTTTAACAGATATCTAGGGGACCGAATAAAAATTCTATATCTTGCACTGCTTGATTAATCAATTGTTATATGTTCTATGAAAAAGAACATGAATAATGTATTATGACGCAAAATATTGGTGTTATGTTTGTGGTAGAAGTGATGAAAATATCTGGTACCAAGGATAAAAATCCAATTTATGACTATATGTCATATTTTGACATTATTGAAAAGATATACGAGTTGTATTATACAAAATTTTATGTTATGGTTTTCTATTGAAAATACGTTAACAATATGAGTGTAATACAAGTTGATTAAATGGGATTCGTAAAGGTGATTTTCAGTGTGTAAGGGTAAAAAGATGACTCATTCATAATGGTATCACAAGTAATGAAAGTGTTTTATATCTTAGATCCAGCATACAAGAATTGGTTGATTGTCATTTTGGTGACTAAAATAAATTATGGGTCAGATAAAAATATAATCATGGATGACCCTTAATTAAGATATCACAATTATTTTATGGTGGTCCCAATACACAAAATTTATTGTATGTTAGAGGGGATTTGGATTCTCGATAGAGGAAACAAATCCCAAAAACATTTAAAAAGAGAGAGTCTAATGAGAAGGTAAAACTATTTTTTAAAATACCATTTTTTCCTCATAATTTTATATGTTTTCTACTATATTAAAATAATGTAAATTAAATGTTTGTCTACACATGCATACAATGTCATTTTCACATGATAAGGTTACCAATCCCTTATAAGAACAAACTGTATTGAAGGAAACCCTTTGGGAAGATATATTGGTAATGTTACGATATAGTTTATCTATTTTTCCAAAAAATTATATAAAATGTTAAATAATTTTTCATTATTCTTTGAAGAGTTCATTTATTTTAAAATATTTCTATCTATCTTTCATGCTTTTGTAGTAACGAAAACAATGTTGTCTCTACTCAATCACAGAGGTAATATTGATTTATTCATAGTAAAATCATTCTCCATATAATTAATGTATTGATTCATATTTATGTTTAATTTATTTATTTTTAGTATTACTCACATAATAATAATTTTATTGTACATGTAGATTATTTTCTGCGATTTGTGGTGGTCTATCCATATTTCAGTACATTATCCACCAAAAATTTGATATACATTTTCTCTCTCAAAACCTTTTCACCATCATAGTGTCTTCATTTATCACATTCCTTCAATTTCCCCCCACTATTCAATCACATAGGTAATATTGTTGTTTTCAAAGTAAAATAATTGTGCATAAAATTAATGTATTGTTTCATATTTATGTTTTATTTATTACATTTAAGTATTACTCATATAATAATTATTTTTTAATATAGGTTCAATTTTTTGTTTTAGCTCGGTTTTTTTCTTCAAATTTCCTTATGTTTGAAAGAGATTGGACTTCGACCCTATAACTAAAATAATGAAAAAAAGTAAATAAATGAAAAGTACATACGACTATCATGAAAATGTGAATTCCTATAACTTATTAAATTAATTTTTTGACCATTTTTTCTATTACATGTAAGTTAATTTCCTTATCATTTTTATCTAATACTTATTTATTATTTTCACATATCTTTTGGAAAGACATATTAACTTTTTGTTCTTAGAAAAAAACATTTCACATTGAAATACAGAAGTGTAGAGTACACTCATGTGGTAATTTTGGTGACTTATTATCATATAATGTAAAAATGAACTTCCTCTACTCGTCTATATTTTAACAATAAGGATGTTTTTTCATCTAAGAACATCGACTCAATATATAGTACTGGAAGTCGATAAATAAAGGAAATGTAAATCATTTTAAAATTGTAATTTGGGATTTTGTTAAGACTTTGGGACATGTATGAATCATCCACAACATTAATTTTAGTAAAAAGTACAATGTACATACTCAAAAATGTGAAAAAATATTCATATTATTTTCATACTTTAGGAAAATGACCCACAAGTTATTTTTGTTGTGTAAAATTAACTGAACCTCAATTTGATACACAATATTCCTAGTATGACTCAAATTTTCCATTATGAGTTTAAAATTGATATTTTAGTTCAAATAATTTTACTCACTAAAAACTGATAAAACACACTCCGATTTTCAAGATAATCTTGGAAAATGATTCATAATTCATTTATAGCATGTAGGAATCAGTCGCACATCAAAATGATATACGATGTGATTGGTATGAGTCCAAGTGTTTGTTTCCAATTTAAATTTAAATTTTAGTAAAAAAGAAATGTAACGTACTCAAAAATGATAAAACACATTCATATTGTTTTTTATACATTATTAAAATGATACATAAATCATTTGAGACATATAGAAATCATTAGAACCTCAACCCGACTCATGGTGTGACCGATATGAATCGAATTGTATCTTTTTATTTAAAATAGATTTCAATTTTAGTAAAACGAACAACTGGCCTAATCAAAACTGAGAAAACACATTATGATTATTTTGATACTTTATAGAAATTATTCAAAAGTAATTTTTCATGTGTTGGAATCAGCTGTGCCTTAATATGATACATGATGTTCATATTATGACTCAAAGTGTCAATTATCAATTTAAAATTGACATTTTAGTTCAAAAAGTGTCACTCACTAAAAAATGATCAAAAATTTTTGGATTTTATTAATAATTTTTAAAAAAGATTCATAATTAAGTTTTTATGTGTAGTAATTGATCTCACATAAAACTGGTACATTATGTGATTGGTATGAGTTAAAGTTCTTGTTTCCAGTTTTAAATGACATTTTAGTAAAACATAAAATTGATATAATCAAAATTGATCAAACATATTTGTATTGTTTTAAAAAAAATTAAAATTATATATAAGTCATTTTAGATGTGTAGGATCGTCCTCACCTCAATACAATGCATAGTGTGACTGATATGACTCCATGTGTGTCGTTTTATTTAAAATTAACATCAATTTTAGAATAACGGAAAACTAACCTACTCAAAACTGAGAAAATTCATTAATATTGATTTCATACATTACAAAAAAGATCCATAATTCATTTTTTATGCTTATTAATTATCTTTACCTCAGTACAATACATGATTTGCCCTGTATGACACAAAGTGTTCGTTATCAGTTTAAAATTGACATTTTAGTTCAAAAAGTGACACTCACTAAAAACTAATCAAACACACTCTGATTTTATTAATAATTTATTAAAATAAATCTTTTTTTTGTGACATGTAAGAATTAGTCTCACATAAATTTTAGACATGATGTTATTGGTATGAATCAAAGTGTTTGTTTCCAATTTAAAATGAAATTTTACTAAAAAATACAAGTGACATACTCAAAATTGAGAAAACACATATGTATTGTATTGATACTTTTTTAAAATGATAAATATTTAATTTTTTATGTGTATAAATTATTCTCACCTCAATATGATGCACAGTGTGATCGGTATGACTCAAAGTGCATCTTTTTATTTAAAATCGACATCAATTTTCATAAAATGGACAACTGGCTTACTCAAATCTGAGAAAACACATGTGGATTATTTTTGTACTTAAAAAAATATTCAAAAGTAATTTTTGACATGTATGAATCAATATAACTTCAATATGATACATGATGTGCCTATTATGACTCAAAGTGTCTGTTATCAGTATAAAATCAAAAAATTTATTAAAAATATTCACTCACTAAAAACCAATCAAAAGGGATCATATTTTCATGATAATTTAGAAAAAATATTCATAATTCATTTCTGAAATATAGTAATTGGTCTCATAGTGAACTGATACATGATGATATATGTATGAGTCAAAGTTTTTGTTTTAAGTTTAAAATGACATTTTAGTAAAAAAGTCAAGTTATATACTCAAAAATAAAGAAACACATTCAGATTACTTTAATACTTTAGGAAAATGATCCATAAGTAATTTCAGATGTGTAAGAATCTATATCACCACAATACAATTCATAGTTTGACCGGTATGGCTCCAAGTGTGTCTTTTTATTTAAAATTGAGATCAATTTTTGTAAAATGGACATCAATTTTAGTAAAATGGACAACTAGCCTACTCAAAACTTAGAAAAATCATTTTTATTGTTTTTATACTTTATAAATATTATCTATCAGTTCTTTGGACATTTAGAAATCATTTGTTCATCAATCCAATACACAATGTGGCCAATATGACTGAAAGTGTCTGTTATCTGTTTAAAATCAACATTTTAGTTCAAAATGTGTCACTCACGCAACCACTACGTTGTGCTCAAAGAGATTTTTCATATACTTATTTAATTAATATTCAAAGTTATAGTTATTGAATAAAAATAATATATTTTCTGACATGTAAGAATCAACTACAACTCAATTAGATACATAGTTTTTCTGGTATAATTGAAAGTTTAGATTAAAATTAACACTTTTTGTTAATTTATTTCATTATATTATTACTAACATAAGAATTAATTTCTTATATATGTGAGTTATTTTTATCAAGGGGTTGTTAGTTTGAAAATATCATGAGTCGGGTATAGGATCAAAATACAAATTAACATTGATTTATTTGAATTTATGTGATGATTTTTACTTATATAATTACATAAATGAATGTTTGAAATGTCTATAAAATAATGTTTTTTCTTGTATTTATTTGTAAATTTAATTTTATTTATATTTTGTATTGTTAGATTATTGTGTTTATATTTTTTTTGTTTATGGTGATGTAGTGTGCAATTATAGCACATTGAAATGGTGCTGCATTGTGATATTACATCACATTATAGTATTAACCTTTATAAGTGCTTTTGAAAGTGCTGATAAATGGATCCTATATTAGCTCTATTGAAAGAATTGATAAATCCATCCATTATCAATTCTTTTCAATGTGCTGATAAAAGTGTTCTTTATCAGTTCTATGAAAATACTAATAAAGGTATCATTTATCAGCACTAAATAAAAGAATTCATTTAGTGGTCCTTTATCTGTGTTTTTAAACATTTATAAACAAAAAGGGATTTTAATCTTTCTCTGGTAGTTAGTGCTTCTCTAGCACTAATAAAGGAAATTTTTAGCATTTTTAGAGGCCTATTCTATGGAAGTACCACACATAAAATCCCTTTCCTTATAAAAAATTTAACAATAAGAGAACATATATTCATTTGTAGATTATAAAATGTTTTATATAAATAATTCCATAATAATCACACACATTCACATTTATGACGTGAAATCCACATCATGGTACTACATGATTCCTGATAAAAAACTCTCATCATAATAAAATATTCTTAAGACACCACACATAGGTAAAAGAAAATTAAACCAAATCATTCTATTTTAAATAGTAGCTCAAACATCCCAAACATACCTATAAATATGGGTCTCACGATAATGATGTCGATAAGGAATTATTATTGTTTACTTCTTGGTTCTTCAAACATCATTTATCCATGCATAATAAATCCTAAATGAACTAAATTTACATCATTTATATCATAACAATATGTCCAGCCACTTAAACTCGAACTTGGTCTAAATTGGAGGGATACTTAGTCCTTGGTACCATCCCCAACCATCAAATGATTGGTAATAAATGTAGAACATACACAACATACTTGGGTAATGGTAATAAAATTCATCTCACATAATATTTGTATAACTATAAAATATTATGCAATAGAATCTAATGAATTTATATGGATACAACCTTAATATATATAATAATAATACAAATAAAATACCTAGTATAAATTAAACTCTACAAATGAACCAATATAAAACCAATGATATAACCACTACTAGTCACCATTAAATGTTCCTTTTTATTCATTTTAACCTAGAAATATAAATATCACTACAACCCATAACTCATAAATTCTTCATTTTCATGAGCACCAATATTTACATATAAGGGATGAATGTAAGACACAGTAGGATACCAATAAGACTTCCCATTCACCCCATCAATGTGAAAATAAAACGAACTCAAATTTTTTTATAAGATATACACAAACCAATGAAATTTTTTAAAACCAAGTAAATAAATTCACATTTAATCCACAAACCAAAAATTAAAGGAACCATACCCACACATATCATCACTTTCATCATTTCAAAAACCAACACCAAGCACTTATTTTTTCACGAAAATCTACTAGAACATTAGACTGTGAGTAACCACCAATAAGAAAAATGTACTTTCACTCATGAGTTTATTTAATATGATAACATTATCTAAAATAATTGTTAAACCAAATTACAAACTCACACATAAGTGGGAATTATGATATTCCATGTCGAATATGGAATTCCAAACTCATTTCATAATCCCTTGCTAATTCATCCCATCAATAAAAATCATTATAATAAATCCATTAAAATCAATGTATAAATTAATAACAACATAAAAACCGAAAAACCATACATAAAAACCAATAACCATTCCCAAAAAATTTGTAAACCAATGCATAAACCAAGATAAATATCAAACTCATGCAACTCAATGTGAAAATTATTAACCATTCCCCAAATAAATGCAACCCAATTCAAAAATCAAAAAAAATATAAAAGTCCTTGAAACACAATTATTTAAATAAAAAAATATAAATTAATTTTAAACTCAATAAAATATTTATTAAAATTATTTTTTCAATCACAATACGTAACTTCCCAAAGTTCTTTGGAAATGATACACAAACCTATAAAATCACCCTTTAATATTTTCACCAAAACACCCACACACAAAATTTCATTTGGATTAAATATTCCCTATTTATAATCAAATCATTTTAAATACAAAAAATAATATAATTAAAATACAAAATCCCATCTCATGATATTTTCTAAAAAATTGAGTATAGTAAAATTTATATATCTTATATTTTATTCAAATATCCATCTCTATCCTAATTGGTCATCACAAAACGTAGTTAGTACAGACCATTTTCAAATTTGTCCTAATAGTTGCTTATAATAGTATAAAATACACCCAATATAAACTTGTTTATCATATATATGAAAAATATCTAACATTCGGTAGGGTTTTCCCAAGCCTCGATGAAACCCCAGCACCCAAATCCCTATATTCGACCACTAATAAAAGGATAAACCATAATGTAAAATAAAAATAGGGAAGATGTATTTATCTTATATCCATAAGGCTTTAAGGGGAATAATTCACACATGAACCCTAAAGATTTTACACAATAAGGGGATCTCTCACACGAGGGTTGAAATGAGGGAGTATTTTTTACTTCGAATAAATATATGACATTTAAGGACACATTTAGAAGAATGTATGGCCCAACTACATTTTCCCTTATACCATGCATGATAACATGAATTTATCTCTATCTCAAAACACCTCTTAACACTTTAAAACACTTATAAACCATTCCAAACACCTCCCATGAACATCTAACCAAACTAAACATGATTATTTCCTTTATCCTTTCAAAAACAACATTTAATTATACCCTATATAAAGAAAATTATACCTAAAAATATAGGTTCAAGGTAATCCATAATGATCGGGGTCTTACAATGTATCTCTTAGTTGCACCGACATACATTTCAACATTTTTGAAATGGGAAATCCACCACCTAGTAATGAATAATTGTTGATCAAATATTCCCCCACCACCCAACAATACTTTATCATTGATTTCATGGATAAAAACATTAAACCATCTATAATTTTCTATTTGTACCCAGTCTACTCTCATGGATTGTCCACTAAATTGTGTTATCTGATGAGAAACTTGATCAATAATTTAATAAGATGATAGTTGTGAATATTTAATCTTGTGTGTGTGTAGTGAAAGAGAAATGATTTTATATTTATAGAGTGGTAGTGAATAATTGTATTGGGCAGATGAGTAAGTTATAGAAGTTTTTCTGATATTGAGGCTATATATCATTGGTAAATGATGGTGGAATTTTTTTGGAAGTGGTTATTCATGTTACTTCTCAATTATGATTCAGGAGATGTGAGGGGGTGGTTAGGGAGTGATACTCAAGGCCTTAGGTATTGTGGTTGAGTTAGAGGAAAAACTTATGGTTTTGGCTAAGTGACTATGTAGCATGGATAATGCCTAAAGATGAAAAGGGATATAGTTGGGGTTATTGAGAAAGAAATTTGGAGGAATTAAAAATATAGAAAAGGTGATAATGATTGAGGGTACCTTATGAGTGGGTGAGGTAGGTTTGTAATCTCAAGTATTATAAATAACTTTAATAGGATCTAGATACATGCATGATAGATATAATTTCTTATCCTTGTATATTTTAGGTAAATTTTATTATTTATATAGAGAGATATATATATATATATATAGAGTGTTTTTGTTTGTGTAGGCTAGGAATATATTCTAGTATCATATAATTAATAATATGTTATATTTATATTAGTATTAATTATTATTATTACTACTACTACAACCTCCACTACCACATTGGTCATGTAATTATTACCTAATTTTAGGGGTAGTTTTTAAATATTCAAGATTGTGTGGATTACAACAAATGGGAGGGTGGGCACTGGTTTTTAGCTTGTAATAAAGACAATAATGCCGAATAGTATGGTGAGGTATGAAAAATATATATATTCAGTGATTCATAAGAAAAATGGATGGTGTCCACTAATATTAGTAGTGAGTGATGTCGGATTGTAAACCACATGATGACATGGAATGATACTAGGAAAGGTAGGTGAACAATCAATGATATCTATAGTAGGGTTCAAAGAATTTCATATGAGTGGTGATGAACATTTTTAGTGATGATTTTGGCTGGTGGATATAGTTTCCATTAGCTGAATAGAGGTAGGGATCCTTGATAGTATGAAGATGAAAAATGTGATTTATACTAGGATGGAAAATGATGAAGTGTTGGGGTGATGAGACATGTTGATTCTTGATCCATCAAACCCAATAACAAGTTATAAACCCCATTGTAATAGGTTATTAGAATTAAACTATTCATATTAAAAACAATTCTTGGTCCTATTACAAAAAAAAGAACCTGATTGTTTTTATAATGAATGAAATAATTTATCTTGTGGGTTAGATATGACGAAACACCATTATAGTAATTCAGCAATTATGCCTTATTATATTTTATCTAGAAAATTTGAAAATATTTGGGCCTACTTGGGATCAATTAGATGCCTTATTGGTTGAATTGGTTGATCCAAGCGGCTCACTCATTTCTGGGTGAATGTGTGTGTGTTCATTTCTTTATAATAAGGTTTTTATAGATGTTATATTTAATATTATATATATATATATATATATTTGTGTGTGTGGATGGAGATAGATATTTATAGAGAGATAGGGGATAAATTTTGTTCTTATTATTCAAATTTGACAAATGAGTAGTCAATTCTCACATTTTTTCTATTATAGATCATGATTATAATATATATTTTCACTAATCGGGCTTATCTATTTAGTTTTACATTTTAAAACATTAAGAAAATATATTTATGAAAATATGGCCTAGGAAAATTATAGTGGATCCTTTTAAGGATTTTATCCATAAAAATGTAATGATATCCTTTGAGATCCTAAAATGATACAACTAATAAAAGAAATTTTGGATTTTAGTGTACATGTAAATATCATGATGACCATTGTAATGATTATGATTCAATAGGAGGTTCTACTGTGAACCTGATTATGATTATTTCTATGTTTATTCATATAGATCATTAATTTCACATGATGTAAAGTTTTTATGACATTATTAGTGATAAAAATTATTTTTAAACCTTCAATGTGCAATTATTTTTTTTTTGAAAATAGACTGATCAATTTAGAGATGGTTAATGTGATTTAGAGTGAAAATATATGGTGGGATACTTTTTTTTCTTTTATGATGTTGAATTTTTGTGGAAATTCTACAGACTAAACTAACCTGACCTAAACCACTATGGCCCTGCCTGAATTTGTGGTAATTCAAGTGTACCACCATCAAGACTGCATCCAATGGGCAAAGGGCTGATGAAGAGAACTAAGTAGGCATGTCACACGTGACTAGAGACCTTATCCTTATATAACTATACCTAATCATAAATCTTAACATAAGATATAAATTAAATTAAAACTAAATAAATATCCAATTTGAATATATAAATTCATGTGATTCAGGATAATATCTATAAAGGCATGATAAGTTCATAAACCATAATGTAAAGGGGAAAATGCATGCCTAAATAATCTAAAGGAAAAAACAACTTAATGAAACTATGGTGAAGTAATATTAATAATGAACTATAACAAGAAATGAACATTATCTACTACTTTCAACATTGTGTACCGCTAAGCCCTACGTATTCCAACACTATTTCTATTATGGTTTACAATATACTATCTTTTGTTCTTATAAGATAAGACACTTGAAAAAAGTTCCCAAAAAGGGGTGAGTATATATATACCCAGTAGGACACCCAATAAAGTGAGAAGGAATAAAACAAGGTTGATTAATCTCATATTTTCATAAATTTTATTTTTAAATTCAATGATCTAATCACACCATTTTCATATTTTAAGGTTAATTATCAAACTTTTAGGTATTAAGAATATTTTAAAATTTATTGCGAAAATGGATTAATTCTAGTTTTTAAGTGTTTTTAATCAATTATATAATTATATTCAAAATAAATTGAATAATTTAATCATTTTTTATTTAAATATAATTTTTCATTCATTATATAAAAATACTTAAAAAGATGACATTTTACTATTTTTTATTTTTCCATAGGAAAACATCCATTTTTTATTTTTTTTCATAATATTCACTACACTGATCTAAATCCAAAATTTCTTTTTTTAGTGTTATAATGTTTCAAAGATCCATTAAATTATATTGTACCAACTGTTTAATCAAACCATTGTAATTCTAAATGAATCATATAGGTTGGGTTAAGAAATACCTCTACAATTAGGAAGAATTTTAATTTTGGGAACATATATCATAAACTAAAAGTCTAAAAAAATATATAAAAAATTATGGATATAGATAATATGGTGGTAAAATATTTAATTAACTATGTATTCTTAATATTTATCTATTTTCAAGACCATAAATTCATAAGATACTAGAAAATATGATTTTTAGGAGTCTTTCAGGTTAGGAAATTTATCTTTTGCAATTGATCCCTACCTTTTTCTACACCAATCCAATAAAGATAATTTTTTGATAGAATATACAAGATTTATTCTAAAAACTTCATCAAATATATCTTTTCTAAATTCATCCATTTGACAGAAGAAATAGTTGTGCACATTCAAAAGATATAATTGGAGTTAAAATCACCCACCTCTCTTACTTATAAATATGTTCCCCCACTTCCATTCAAAAAGATAAAAAAATTTAGAAGATAATGATAGGGTTTAAATTTTTTAATAATATTATAAATCACTAATAAATATTATTTTTCTATTTCACTCTTTCTTTTATTTATATTTTTTTACCCAATTTTTATTCTCTCATATCTGTGGTTGTCGAGAAATAACCCATGATGGTGTTTAAGGGGGATGATGATGTTTTGAGTTTGTTGTAATTCAATGTATTTTGGTTATTTTATTCTAAGACTCTAGTAGAAGTTAAAATAATTATGGTTTTTATACATTTTCTATTTCCAAAAAAATTCATCTTCTTACTTGTTCATATTTATTCCTTCCGTTCACTATTTAAGTTGTTCATACAGTGGGGTTTTTATTAGATTGTATTATTCAGTGAATAGGTATCCTAGATGATTTTATAATGATTTCTATCCTATATATAGACATATCATTACAGGAAAATTACCATTCAAACAAAAGTTTTTTCAGTGATAGTTCTTGGTCTCAACATTGAATACAAAATGGGAATGTTTTCAAAGAACAATTATGGATTAATTATGAACACCTAATAACTCTAGTTACTTATCACTAAAATCATTGTGTTTTTTTGAATATTTTTTTATGAATTTATATATGTGTGTGTGTGTGTGTGTCTTAATACATTTTACACACTCCCATTATTTATGTTAGAATTTTTATAAAATTTTATATTATAAATTATGACAATAGGGAATTAGTGTTTATAAGTAGCTTTCATGAGATATATAGCTTGATCGAAACACTATAGTTTATACATACCTAATGTTTTTTTCTATTAATTTGTCTCTATTTATAAGAAGTAGCATCACTTGAACACAATTTTTCATAAAAATAAAAAAAACATAAAATGAAAAAACAAAAATAAAATATAGAACTTTATTTTATATCATTAATTAGTTCATAGAAAGACATTCATAGTGATTATTTATATCATTGTTCTATTATAGATTTTAATGAGTCTGGTAGGGAAGAATATTTGAAGAATAATGTGCATATAAAATTTATAATGATTAAATAAGTGAGTAAGAAAATTGATTTCATTTCCACTTATTCAAAGGAAATAAAATCTTTGAGGGCGGAGTAGAAACAAAAAAAGAGAGAGAGAAGAAGTAAATCATATTACACACATGTTCCAAGTTTAAAATCACTATTATACTAAAAGGAAGCTACTTTAAGATATATCATACCACCTTAATCAACTATTTTTAGAGTTAGTTCTTGAAGAATACATGCCATTTAATGTGCATTTAGAATATCATGATAATTTGGATACATATTGATCAAATATTGTAAGTACTGAAATCATAAGTGATTCTACAATATTTTAAAATAAAAAATATATACATTTATGAATCTTTTTATTTAGAAGAATAAACTTCTATGGTAGTAAAAAAATTTAAAAAACATTATAGGATATTGACTACCAACCTCCAACTCTAAGAGGAACTAAGAAAAGAATTAATAGAAATAATGTTTTCTAGAATTCAATTTTATTGAATTTATTGGAAATTAATTGAGTATTACCTCTCACTATTTCAACTTTCCATATTTTTCTAACACATTGATTTCCTTGGAGGGTGAAAAAGAAGAAAAAGATTCATCTATTCATATTGAGTCCTCAGTGGCCTTACCTAAAGAAATATAGTTAGAATTTGTCTAATTTAAGGGGAATATTTTTATATTAATTATTCTTATTTTTGTTTTTTTAAATTATCTTAATTTCCATATGATAAATTACTACTATAGTAATAACTGAGGAGGCCCTAAAAGTTAAATAATCCATATAAGTACTGGAAATAAAATTTGATGCTCCATACTTTTTCTTCCCCTACTAAGAAATATATACATGATTTTTAAGCGTATGAGCCAGTATTAATCTGTATATTGGTTTCTACTCAACGATTTAAATTTAAATAGAACTTTAAGGAATATTTTTTATATTTTTTATGATGGAAACACATTCTTCCTTAAAATTTAGATTAAAATTAAGGAACTTACAACCAGAGGTAGTCCAAAACCAATACCCACATCAGGATTAAACTAATTTATACTCATTTTCTTCTTTCCCAATACTATTATTTTTCTTCATTTTTATTTCAAAAATAATATTATTATTTTTTCCTCTTTATTTATTATAGGATTAAAATATGGTAGTATATAACACCTTACCTCAAGTCTGCCACTACCCAAAATAAATCCATTTCGTGTCTCTACTTACGTTTAATTTATCTATCTTCTTTTGAATATATTTTTTCATAAATAAAGGGTAGTTAAATTTTATGTTTGGGGGGATATAAACCTACTTAGATATAATTATACATTTTTTATTTTTGTTTAATAATTTTTAAGATGATTTTAGGATCTTGAGTTTAATCAAACAAAATTGGAAATGCAGGCTATCTTAGAATTTTTAGAAACTACTTAATTTAAATATCTAAGGATTTAGATTATTTTTTAATGGATATTATTCTCTTATTTCAAACCTATTCATTTATGGATGATTGATTTATTGTGAAAATAAAGTGCTCTATTATTATCTAAAATGAATATCTTTTCGAGCCTGATCTGTTTTTAAATCAATTTTACATCTTATCTATATTTATATTTTTTCTTGAAAGTCCTGACTCATGTTTTGAGAACTATACTTGATTTTTTATCTTTTTCAATGCTGTTAGAGTTCATGGAATATGTAAGTATGATTGAGGTGCTATTTTAAAATCCCCTTTTTATATTTTACTTTTTTTTTTGGATTTTCGTTATTTCTAACCGTTATTAATCCTTTAGTACACATTATGTCACGACCCATCCTCGGGGCCCGTGTCGTGACTACCCCAAGCCCGCCTTCCATATGCCAGGGGCTGGCGACTAGCACCAAAGGCGTAAATCCTGATAACTGGGAAGGCATTGCCTTTATAAAAGAAAACAAGCATCATAGAGTAAGCAAGCGGAGAAAGTAAAAACTAAGTACAAGAGAAGTGCTGAAAAGTAAATGGGCCAGAATACAAACCCAAAAGAAAGTACAACTACAAATGAACAAGTACAACAGAAAATATAATAGCGGGAAGGACGGAAGCGGCTCCTGGGACGTCCTCCTCGGATCCTACCTGAAGGGTAGGTACAGATGGCGCAGCTCCTGGTCGTCCACCACGGATCCTACCAGAAGGGTAGGTACAGATATCCTCCTTCACGCTCTCATCCGTCAACCTCCTCTGTGTGTCGTCTCGTCGTGTAGTCCACCTCCGGGTACTGACTCGTCGTGTAGTCCACCTCCGGGTACTGACTCGTCGTGTAGTCCACCTCCGGGTACCGTCCAGTCCTCAAACACTCGGCCTCCGTCAGCACTGCCTGTCGACTGCAACCAACACAACGAGGTGCGGGCATAGCCCGTGCAGGGGTGAGTATAATGATACTCAGTAGGGACCCTGAGACCCTCAAGGTCTCACTAAAACCAACAAGGATATCCACAAATAAGATCTCAACATATAACCTCTACTTAGGTATATGCCCTTACATATTCCTAAGTTATCAAGTAACCCATCTCAATCATGAGGAAACACAAGGATTGTGAAATCAACGGATAACCACTACCCAGGTATATGCCCATACATATACCTAAGTTATCAAGTAACCCATCTCAATCATGAGGTAAACACAAAGGTCAAAAGTCTCAGCTCAAACCAGGATTTTCATTATCGAAACTGTTACTGCTGAAGAGCTTCGTCTCAGGAGTGTACAGTGGTCCTGTCACGACTCCGAGGTACTACTCACTAAACCAAGACTACTGAGGTACTCCTCCTGTCGAGTACCGCGGGTCAGCCACCCAAACACAGTAGTGCTTCCCGCCGAGGTATGTCACCAATACACAGTAGTGCACACCCCCTAGTAGCCTGCTAAGGTACTCTCCGGACAAGTACCGCGGGTCTGTACTGTCACACAGGTAGTGCTCCATCTGCCAAGGTTCTGCACCTCACAAGTAGTACTTCGTCCACTGGGCTAGTCGACTCACTCCAAGTCGAGTCGGTCAAGCAGTCGTCAGGTCTCAGTCGGCTACACGGTCTCCGTACTCCGCACTCTCGTCCCAGTGAGGGTCCGCTCCACGAGCTACAGGTAGATACTCCAAGTATCTCAAGTCCCACGAAGAAGTATCTCAAAGGACCGCCTCGTCATAGGGGTCTCAACGTAACAGACGGCGCGTCAATCGGACGAACGGTCTGTGAGTTACTAGCCTTTTTGTTCCAGGGGCCCGATTGGTTTCGTGAGCGAACCAATCCCAGCTGTATCTCAACTGTACCCCATACTCTCATAGGTTATACTCATAGGGACCGTTTCTCAACGTGATCATCAACCTCGCTGACGGATCGTCAAACGGACGTCCTGTCTGAAAGATATCAGCTTTCCCGATCGAGGATCCCGGTTGGATTTCGGGTACGATCCAACCCGGCCACTATCCAACTGTATCCAAAACTTGGACGAAGTATTCCAAAAGTTCCATCTCATCAAGAGGAAAACAACGAGACAGACGGCGCGTCAATCTGACGCCCGATCTGTGAGTTATTGGCTTTTTCGTTCCAGGGGCCCGGTTGGTTTCGCGAGCCAACCAACCCAACCGTACTCCAACGGCATCCAAACCTCGAGCAGAGTAATCCAAAAGATCCGTCTCACTTAGAGGAATCCATCAAAATCGACGGCACATTAATCGGACGTCCGGAACTCAAGATATAAGTGTTTCCGCTCCGAGGGCCTGGTTGGTTTCGTATCCGAACCAACCCGGCTGAACCCAAAGTATTTCGAAACCTTGAGTGCGATATACCAAAATGACTGTATCGTTCCAAGGATCGCATCGCCGCTGACGGCGCACCGTTCGGAGACCCGTAGCCCCAGTTATGAGCATTTGAATGGAAAAGTCCGAGTACGGGGGGTCTGGGCCCGGCCCGACCCGGCCGGCGGCGCGGCGGCGCGGTCAGCGCGGCGGTGCGGCCAGCGCGGCTGTGCGGCCAACATGGCCTTTGTGCCGCACATGCGCCAAGGGAGGGGTGTTACCCCTCCTTTATGAAAATGGTGGCCCCCATTAAGGGGGGAACGCCTTGTAACACCGGGGGCTGTAACCCCCCGGATTTCTGCTAGTAACGGCTGGCCAGCGCGGGGCCGGCCGGTTTCTCGCCGCGGGACCCCGCGGTCCCGCGTCTTCCAGTGCCGGTGGCTGGGGTTCCGGCCGCCTCCTTCGTGTTCCCTAGTGGCCAGTTTTTCCGGCTGCCACTCCCAAGATGGCTGTGAATCCGTCCGGCATGGTGTGACGGCGCCATGCCCTTCCGCCGCGGCCCGACTCCGGTCGTGGCCTTGTTCGCAATCCTCGGCGCGGCACGACGGCACCGCGTTTCTTCATCATGGCCCGCTCCTACCGTGTTTCCTCCCATTCATGCGCGGTGCGACGGTACAATGCCCTCTTTTCTATTCAACCAAGGATTAAAAAA
Source organism: Viscum album (assembly GCA_963277665.1). Taxonomy (NCBI): domain Eukaryota; kingdom Viridiplantae; phylum Streptophyta; class Magnoliopsida; order Santalales; family Viscaceae; genus Viscum; species Viscum album. The sequence goes on along the minus strand of OY728157.1, from coordinate 32,750,068 downwards.
GGAGTGGGGAATCGGCCGTGTTCGTGCGGTCCGATCCCCTCCCATTAAAATGATAACAATCGGCCAAATCATTTAACCTTCACAATTTTTAATTTAAATAAAAATTTGAACATGGCCGACATATTTATCTTTCATATTCGAAGGAAAGAATCACCAACTTAAAATAGTCGAACCCCTTTCTTGGGTATAAGTCGATTGGAAGGAGGCATCGTCGTTCGAGATTCGTCGCGGTATGGCGTCGTGAGGATGACGACGTTGAAGGGGGACGTCGGCGTTCGTCCGAATCGAGGGAAGGCGAAGTCGTCGTCGCTCGCTACCCGATTCCGTTTCTGAGCTTGTTCGTCGATCTGTTGATGATGAAGGGGAAGAAGAAGATCTGTTGAAGAGTCTCACCGCGGAGGGGGAAAATTCCGTGGAAGGAAAACGAGCATTCTTTGTCAGAGGTGGCGCGTTCTTCGTGTTCATCACGAAGGAGGAGGAGGAGAGGAAAACTCAGCGCAATGCTTCCCAACCCAAAAAAAATGAGGCTAAGGACTTATTTTATTTCTTTCCACCAACGATTTCAAAATTCAAACGACATAACCCTCACAATTAATTTCAAAGAATTAATTGTAAAACTTAAGTGCCCAATTAAATAGAGGCGTTAAGAAATTAAGGAAACGCGTCGGCTGACTTCGTTTAATAGGGGGGTGTGGGTTCGTTACTTAATAAGAAAAGAAACGGTGGGGCTCCTGTGAGTCCCACCTCACAAATATCCTACCAAGTGGGTAGGATATTTTTAATTGCACCCTATCCACTTCAACCCAACTTAAGTAGCTTAAAGTGGTCTTTAAGCGGCTTTAAGTGAAACGAAATAAAATTGTCATACAACTTTATTTTATTTCTTAACTTAAACCCCCAAAATTAAAAAGCACAACCGAGAAAACGCAACTCTGAAAGAGGCGTTTCTAAGAAAACATCGGCGCTGTGACTCCATCGGTGCCCTCGAAATTCGATTCCGAGCACCGGTTCAAAAGTTAGAAAAACTCGCTCGTTTGTTCACTGAAGGTACCCGATCCAAACTTCGGAAATTGATTCCGGGCACACCGGGCCTCGGAATCAGGCTCCGTCAGAAACTGCGTTCTTGTAAAATCCCAAAGAAAATTAGAAAAAAAAATTCCATTGAATTTTACGGGTCTTTACATTACTCCCACCTCAGGGATTTACGTCCTCGTAAAGCTTTAACATAAACTAGGGATACAAAAACGGTACTGAGCACGCATCTGAGCCTTCCGCTCCCGTGTGCTCACCTGGAGGTTCTGGTACTGCCCGTGAAAGCACATCTGAGGAATAGGCCATCCTCGAAGGATCTACTCCTGTCGATCCTCGATTCCCACTGGAACCTCCGTAAAAGACACTCCATCGCCATCATCCATCTCCTCATGGTCGATGATATGTGAAGGGTCGAGCACGTATCTCCTCAGTTGAGATAAGTGGAAGTCGTCGTGCACCTGGTGTAACTGAGGTGGATGGGTCAAGTGGTAAACCACCCCGCCTACCCAGCTGAGGACCTAGAAAGGTCCGTTGAACCTTGGAGATAACTTGCTGCCTTGGCCACACCTCCGTAAACCTTATCGAGGTGAGACCCGTATAAGGACGTGATCGTCATCCTTGAACTCCAGAGGTCTCCATTTTCTATTAGAACTGAAAGTCAAAAGATTTCTACCAAGAGGGTATGGTTGACTGACTCAAGAGTGATCGGTCGCACCCTCCTATGAAAGAGTTTATCTCGTGCTGTCTGGGGTTTCTTTTTCGCCGACCAAGGAAAACCCATCCCGATGTTTGCCTAAAACCGTCAATTTGAGTATGAACAGTTATTGCTCATTCCATACTTAAACTAACGTCGTAAGGCCTCGACGCTGCCACCAATAGATTCCAACCGAAACTCTTGCCTCGAGGGTCTGACCACACCGTCGGCATAAGTCTGATTATCGAGTCTCCTCCCAAGGTATCTCCAGACGTGAGGGTCAAGTCCACGGCTTACCGGAAACTCTAGGTCTGGAACAAGATTTGTGAAAGCGAGGAATGATTCATATCGACGTCTGTTACTATAGTAGCTAGTAGTGGACATAGACTGTTCCTTGAATCAATTTATTTTTAGAGCCATTGGGTCACACTCCTTGACCGCACGTAGCCGCACTCTTCCACCGCCCTCCAGCTATCTGAGCCTGGCGGGGATAACTAAGGCGGGTGGTTGTAGCATGTTAAGATGTACACCACCTCATACTGCTCTCCTAGCTCTACCTCCACGTCTGCTGCTTCGCAGACTCATCTATCCTTAAAGCTCCCACTTCTTGAAACATATAACATGCCCGTGTCTCTAAGACTTGTGCTGGTCTCCTATTTCTTACTACACCGTGCAGTCTTTATCCGCTCCTGGATGATCTGCACCTTCTTTGCCTATGATCTGAAGAGCTGCTAAAATTTCTCCTTTGCCGAAAAGAGAAACTCGGTCTCATCCCTTGGACGAACTACGCCCATTGCCTAATACAGTCAATCCTGACATGAATGACACATTCATTCCATGGATGACGTCGTAAGGCCTCGACGTAACAACCAAGAGATCCAAATGTCACTCTCTCCTCCAAGGGTCGAGTCACACTGTCGGCATCAGTGTGAGGTCACTGGGTCTCCACCAGTAGAAATCTAGAAATTGAGGGTCAAGTCAACAGTTTTAACCAGAACCACTCAGTATCAACCAAACAAAAGGACAGGAAAACAAACAAAGATAAGTGTATTTTTTTTATTATTGCAGATCATAGTACAAAGATACGAATACAACAGCAACATGGAACTAGAAGTACAAGGGATGTATCCACTAGTTCCTCTCCCATCCACCTGCTCCTGGAGCTCTATTGCCTTGTCCACTGCTCGGTTGTTGCTCAAGCACCCGCCGCTGCAAAGCCTGCGGATCAACTGTACGAGGAGTCGGACAGTCACGTGCCAGGTGACCCTTTCCGCCGCATGAGTAACACAACCTGTTTCTGGAACGCCTAGCTCTGTTCCCACCCCGGGTGCCCCACACCATCGGTCCTAAAACCCGATATCGTCCAAATGCTCGTATGGTCCTCCTGGACCTCTGCATCATCGGTCTACTGCCCACAGATGACTCGGCTACTGATCGAAAAACACGCGGCAAAGGCAGAAGCTCTTGTACACGCTCGGGGTGTAGAGATACTGGCACAAACCCCACCCTGAAGAAGGTCTCAAAGTCTTCCCATGCGAAGGTCATCCCATCGCAAAACTGGAACAAGTGGCTCCACCACCTGCCTGCTGCTGCCTGAATAAGGCTGGCAGCAAAGATCACCATGAGGTCTGTCGGCGTCCCCACTAGCCTGAAGACTCTCACCACAGCCTCCAGCCAATCCTCAGCCGCATGCGGGTCCGTCTCTCCCCGGAACCTGGGTGGCCTTTGGCGCTGGAACTCGTGCAGCGCACTCAAGTGGCGTGCATCGCCTACTGCTGGGGCTGGTGGCATCGGTGGCCAAACGTATGGTAGTACCGTTGGTGCCTCCGCTGGTGCCTCAACTGCAAGAGGTCCTTGTACCGAAGCCTCGTCGCTCAGCAGGATGTCAGTGCGCACATCCCTCAGGGCTGTAGCTGGTCGTCCGAGAAAAGGCATCCTGAAAGAAACAACGTAACACTGTCAAACAATTATACCTGGTGAGATGACCTGGTTTGAGCTGATATTTAAATAAAACTTCTGGAAAACACACATGCAATTAGTGTTTTCGTGCACAAAGTCAGAATTCAGTTTTCAGGGTCCTGGTTTATGGATACGTCGGCCGCCCGCACTAACACTGGACTCCCTGAACTAAAAACCACACTCGGTACTCTTAGCACTATTGCTTCACAGAAAGAAAATATCAGAGTTATAAGTTCTGCGGTAGAACCGACTCCTCTGATACCAATTTTCACGACCCATCCTCGGGGCCCGTGTCGTGACTACCCCAAGCCCGCCTTCCAAAGGCCAGGGGCTGGCGACTACCACCAAAGGCGTAAATCCCGATAACTAGGAAGGCATTGCCTTTATAAAAGAAAACAAGCACCATAGAGTAAGCAAGCGGAGAAAGTAAAAACTACGTACAAGAGAAGTGCTGAAAAGTAAATGGGCCAGAATACAAACCCAAAAGAAAGTACAACTACAACTGAATAAGTACAATAGAAAAGATAGCAGCTGAAGTATGGAAGCGGATCCTGGGTCGTCCTCCTCGGATCCTACCTGAAGGGTAGGTACAGATGGTGCAGCTCCTGGTCGTCCACCACGGATCCTACCTGAAGGGTAGGTACAGATAGGCTCCTCTATGCTCTCGTCCGTCAACCTCCTCTGTGTGTCGTCTCGTCGTGTAGTCCACCTCCAGGTACTGACTCGTTGTGTAGTCCACCTCCGGGTACCGTTCAGTCCTCGAACACTCGGCTTCCATCAGCACTGCCCGTCGTCTGCAACCAACACAACGAGGTGCGGTCATAGCACGTGCAGGGGTGAGTATAATGATACTCAGTAGGGACCCCGAGACCCTCAAGGTCTCACTAAAACCAACAAGGATAACCACAAAGAAGATCTCAACAGATAACCTCTACTTAGGTATATACCCTTACATATTCCTAAGTTATCAAGTAACCCATCTCAATCATGAAGAAACACAAGGATTGTGAAATCAACGGATAACCACTACCCAGGTATATTCCCATACATATACCTAAGTTATCAAGTGACCCATCTCAATCATGAGGTAAACACAAAGGTCAAAAGTCTCATCTCAAACCAGGATTTTCATTATCGAAACTGTAACTGCTGAAGAGCTCTGTCTCTATAGTTTACAGTGGTCCTGTCAAGACTCCGAGGTACTACTCACTAACCTAATACTGCTGAGGTACTCCTCCTGTTGAGTACCGCGGGTCAGCCACCCAAACACAGTAGTGCTTCCCGCTGAGGTACGTCACTTAAACACAGTAGTGCACACCCCCTAGTAGCCTGCTGAGGTACTCTCCGGACGAGTACCGCACGTCTGCACTGTCACATAGGTAGTACTCCGTCCGCCATGGGTCTGCACCTCAGAAGTAGTGCTCCATCCACTGGGCTTGTCGACTCACTCCAAGTCGAGTCGGTCAAGCAGTCGTCAGGTCTCAGTCGGATACACGGTCTCCGTACTCCGCACGCTCGTCTCCGGGAGGGTCCGCTTCACGAGCTACAGGTCGATACACCAAGTATCTCAAGTCCCACTAAGAAGTATCTCAAAGGACCGCCTCGTCATAGGGGTCTCAACGTAACAGACGGCGCGTCAATCGGACGCTCGGTCTGTGAGTTACTAGCCTTTTCGTCCTAGGGGCCTGGTTGGTTTCGTGAGCGAACCAATCCCAGTCGTATCTCAATTGTACCCTGAACTCTCATAGGGTATACTCATAGGGACCGTTTCTCAATGTGATCATCAACGCCGCTGACGGTTCATCAGACGGACGTCCTGTCTGAAAGATATCAGCTTTCCCGATCCAGGGGCCCGGTTGGATTTTGGGTATGATCCAACCCGACCACTATCCAACTGTATCCAAAACTCAGACGAAGTATGCCAAAAGTTCCATCTCATCAAGAGGAAAACAACGAGACAGACGGCGCATCAATCTGACGCCCGGTCTGTGAGTTATTGGCTTTTTCGTTCCAGGGGCCCGGTTGGTTTCGCGATCGAACCAACCTGACCGCACTCCGACGGCATCCAAACCTCGAGTGGAGTAAGGAAAAAGATCCCTCTCACTTAGAGGAATCCATCAAAATCTACGACACGTTAATCGGACGTCCGGAACTCAAGATATAAGTGTTTCCGCTCCGAGGGCCCGGTTGGTTTCGTATCTGAACCAACCCGGACGAACCCAAATTATTCCCAAACCTTGAGTGCGATACACCGAAACGACCGTCACGTTCCAAGGATCGCATCTCCACTGACGGAGCGCCGTTCGGAGGCCCATAGCCCCAGTTATGAGCGTTTGAACGGAAAAGTCCGAGTACGGGGGGTCTGGGCCCGGCCCGACGCCCCCCCCCCGGCCGGCAGCACGGCCAGCGCGGCGGTGCAGCCAGCGCGGCCTTTGCGCCGCACATGCGCCAAGGGAGGGGTGTTACCCCTCCTTTATGAAAACGACGGCCCCCATTAAGGGGGGCGCGCCTTGTAACACCGGGGGGTGTAACCCCCTGGATTTCTGTGAGTAACGGCCGGCCGGTTTCTCGCCGCGGGACCCCGCGGTCCCGCGTCTTCCGGTGCCAGCGGCCGGGGTTCCGGCCGCCTCCTTCGTGTTCTCTGACAGCTGGTTTTTCCGGCCGCCACTCCCAAGATGGCCGCGAATCTGTCCGGCATGGCGTGATGGCATCGTGCCCTTCCGCCGCGGCTCAACTCCGGCCGCGGCCTTGTTCGCAATCCTCGGTGCGGTGCGACTGTGCCGCGTTTCTTCATCGTGGCCCGCTCCTACCGTGTTTCCTCCCGTTCATGCGCGGTGCGACGGTACACTGTCGTCTTTGCTATTCAACCAAGTATTAAAAAAAAGGGGTGGGGAATCGGCCGTGTTCGTGCGGTCTGATCCCCTCCCATTAAAATGATAGCAATCTACCAAATCGTTTAACCTTCACAATTTTTAATTTAAATAAAAATTGGAACATGGCTGACAGATTTATCTTTCATATTAGAAGGAAAGAATCACCAACTTAAAATAGTCAAACCCCTACCTTGGGTATAAGCCGATTGGAAGGAGGTGTCGTCGTTCGAGGTTCATCGCGGTATGGCGTCGCGAGGATAATGACGTCGAAGGGGGACGTCGGCGTTCGTCCGACTTGAGGGAAGGCGAAGCCGTCGTCGTCGCTACCCGATTCCGTTTCCGAGCTTCTTCATCGATCCGTTGATGATGAAGGGAAAGAAGAAGATCCGTTGAAGAGTCTCGTCGCGGAAGGGGAAAATTCTATGGAAGGAAAATGAGCGTTCTTCGTCAGAGGTAGCGCGTTCTTCGCGTTCTTCGCGAAGGAGGAGGAGGAGAGGAAAACTCAGCGCAACACTTCCCAACCCAAAAATAAAATGAGGCTAAGGCCTTATTTTATTGCTTTCCACCAACAATTTCAAAATTCAAATGACGTAACCCTCACAATTAATTTAAAATAATTAATTGTAAAACTTAACTGCCCAATTAAATAACGGCGTTAAGAAATTAAGGAAACACGTCAGTTTAATTCGTTTAATAGGGGGGTGCGGGTGCGTTACTTAAGAAGAAAAGTAACGGTGGGGCTCGTGTGAGTCCCACCTCACAAATATCCTACCAAGTGGGTAGGATATTTTGAATTGCACCATATCCGCTTCAACCCAGCTTAAGTAGCTTAAAGTGGTCTCTAAGCGGCTTTAAGTGAAATGAAATAAAATTGTCGTACAACTTTATTTTATTTCTTAACTTAAACCCCAAAAATTAAAAATCACAACCAAGAAAACGCATCTCCGAAAGAGGCGTTTCTAACAAAACATCGGCGCTGCGATTCCATCGGTGACCTCGGAATTCGATTCCTAGCACCGGTTCAAAAGTTAGAAAAACCCGCTCGTTCGTTCACTGAATGTACCCGAGCCAAACTTCGGAAATTTATTCCGGGAACACCGGGCCTTGGAATCAGGCACCGTCAGAAACTGCGTTTTTGTAAAATCCCAAAGAAAATTAGAAAAAAAAATCCCTTAAATTTTACGAGTCTTTACACATTGAATACATTATTAGGAATCCAAATTAAAATACATTTATCCATTTTTAACCTATTTCACAAGTTAAATGTATGATTATTTTTTGAACTAAAGTGTGGGGGGATTTAGGTTGTGTTATGTTGACACGGAAAAATTAGATTGAATAGAAATAAAAAAATGTTTCACCTTTTACTTCTATTTTGTAGAGAAATTCCATGATGGAATGAAAAAGGGTGGATTAAAATATCATTAAAAATTTTGGAAAGAGATTTCACCACTATTTAAATAATCTTAGAATGAATCTCTTTCCTTATAAAATATAAATCTATACCAAATTTCATACCTAAGAGACTAAACAATTTTCTTCAATGAAGAAATAGGTAATAAAATACGATTTCCACAAAAATTTTCAATGTGTGGAGTTTCCCTAAGTATTAAAAATGTGTTTAGAAGATAATTTTTTAATTAGAGTGAGGATAACACTATTTTTTACAGGAATTGTTTTCATGCACTTACTTCACTTTATAAAGAAACCCTTCTCATTTTTTCCTATGATTTTTTATATTTAAAACCTTCCAAACCTACGAAATAGAATAACTCATGTAAAATTCATCGGGATTAGAAAATTTATAACTCTATGAAGTTTTGATTATAGGAAGGTGGTGAGCCTGTAGAGAATATGAATGTTCTCTAGGGTGATAAAATATTCATTTAAAATCATTGAGTGATAAAGAAATACAATTATAGATATATAGGTACAACATGAACATGGGAATTGAAATGAGATTGAATGGATCTTTTAATATTAGTGAGTAGTTGGGGAATTTAGATATTTATAGGAATCATGTAATTTCATTAGTTGTGAAAATTGAGTAGTGATTCCATTAATATATTGAGGGGTTTATTCTGAACTTAGTATAGATGATTTCTTAGGCTGAAACAGTTATGTGTGGTTGAATAATGAAGCTCATATTTTTAATATATTTTATTCTATAATTAAAAGATTTAATCCCACCATTTTCATATTTTAAGGGTAATTATAAAATTTTTAGGTTTTATAAATAATTTAGAATTTATTATAAAAATATTTTAATTCATTATTTTTATGTGTATTGATTAATTTTTATAATAATATTATAAATCCATTTCATAATTTAATTATTATTTGAATTCAACACTCATTTTTCAACAACTATGTAAACATACATTAAATTTTTTTCAATTTAACTTTTTTGACATTTCCAAAGAAAAATATAGAAGCCAATTACTAAATTCAACCATTAGAAACCCAAATGAATCACAGAAGTGGGGCTAAGAAATATGTTCATAGTTTGTATAAATTTTACCTTTTCTATCATATATTACAAACATACATTTCAAAATAGATAAAAAAATTATGAAGATATGTACTATTTTTGGGAATAATTCCATTAATTATGGATTCTTGAGATCCATCCATTTTTATGGACATTAGTACATGGGAATATAAAGAATGGTAATTTAAAGACAAAACAAAGATATTTTCTTTTGTAATATGTATATAACATTTTTTAACCATGTTAAATATATTTAATTTTTTCAAATATTTATTATTTAGGTAAACAAATTACTAGAAAATAACTTTACAAGAATTATCCATTTAATAGTTCAAAAATGTGTAAGAATTCAATGGATATAATTGGAGAAAAAATCATCTAACTATCTTTCCCATATATATGTACCTCTAATTCCATTTAAGAAGTTATCCATTTTAAGAAACCAAGGATGGGGTTTTACTTTTTTAATAGTCTTCTAAAATTTTAATATATATTATTTTTCTCTTTATTTGTTTCTTTGGTTTGTCCTTTTTATTTCCTTTACTATTCTTCTCTCATATCCATTGTTTTGAAGAACTAACCCCCATTATTAATCAAGGGGGGATTAGTGATATTGTGAAATATTTAGTATATAATTTATAATTGTAATTTTATTATAAGATTTCAATAGTAATTAAACTGATTAGTGTATGTAGTCTGTCCTTTTCCCAACTATTTTATTTTTCTTCCTTGTTAATATTTATTCCTTCCATTCCCTATTTAATTCATTCAAACATTTATGTTTTTCATAAATATTATTGTTTATAAAAGATGTATCCTAAATAAAATCATGAAGAGTGTTTTCCTACATGTAGAGGTCTCAATATAGGGTAATTAACATTTAAATAAGAGTGCATTTAGTGATAGGTCTAGATCTGAACATTGAATAGTATAATGAGAATAATTTTAGGTAATAATGATATCTTCCCTAATAGATCCTAAGAAAACTAGTTTCTTCTCACTGGATTATTTGTGTCCTGTGACTTTATTTTTGTTTTATATTGATTCATTTATATATATATATATATATATACATACATATTATAATCCCCCATTATTTGGGTAATCATTTATAAAAAAAATTATCTTTTAAATAGTTACAATGAGAATTAAGTATTTATAAGAAACCTCCTTGAGCGATCAACCCTTGATCATACCATTAGTGTGAATGCATAGGTAATCACAATTTATTGATAGGTATTCATGAAAATTACCTCAATAAAATTCCCTTGTAATCTCAAAACCATAGAGTTAGGGGATAACATACTCAAGGAAGGAGAGGAAAAAAATAAATAACCTATATGTGTCTTTCGGTTAGAGAATCTTGGACACTAAGTCCCACTCATCAACAGTTCGTATTATCAAAGAAATATGACACCCTGGGAAACCCCTAAACCCAATATACATATATAATCCAACCCACTTTATCTCAATAACTATAGTAAGGGACCCACACCTTTCTATGATAAGTATCGGTCAAGGGAGTACCAAACCCCTGATGGAGGACCTACTCCATAATGAAAATTTTCATCAAACAAGGGAGTATCTAAGTCCATAAATATACCAAACACACCTATATAATTTACGTAACATTGAATGGGATAATTAAAAAATCAATTGAACCTATGGGGACTTATGCCATATTGATTACAAAGGAGTACTGACTCTAAGAAAAAACTGTATATGACCCACACCTTATGAATGTGTGGGAGTACCAAACTCTAAAACAATAGAATTTTCCTATGCATTATCACCAACATGTATCTATAGGACTACTAAACTCATGTGCACACTCTTCTCATCACATATAATCCTACTCATTGACCTTATAGAGCTAAGGAAACTATATATCCTAAACTATATCATGTTTCACCTCTAATGCTGAAGCGAGATGTTCTAAAACATTTTATGTTGGAAAACACTCAAGATGGAAATTCTTCCCTCCCTAATATGACATGTGTTTGAAAAGATAAATATACGATCACAAAGGGATCATGATTAGTAATTTATTTCTAAGGATCAAAATAGTCATAGTGTGGGACATACTATAATTTTTTAATTCCTAAATCACTAGTTTCACAATGTAATAATAACCATCACACTACAATTGATGCCTTCACCATGTCATAACCAAAAATCCATATCACAACTATAACCTTCACATTCCAACCATTATTTACAAACCATGATACCCTTTATGTAGGATTAACTCAAAGCACATGGTATATATATATTATTAAATATAATCCCTTCATAGATACCCTTATAATCATATAAACCCTTGAAAAGGCATGATTATGGTGAAACTGAGAGTGTTGAAATCTGATCCTTTTATGAAGGTCAATAAAAATTCCCAAGACCCTATATTATGGTTTGACATTCCATGTTGTTTCAAAATGCGAGCATATGCATTAAAAACATTATGATATCATCATCTTTATATAGTATAATTACCTAAAAGTCATGGATAAATTTATATACACCAATGCTACAACAGACCATAAAACATCTCTATGGATTATAATAATTCAAAACACAAGAAAGAATAGTGTATTTGAGATAAATATTTTATAACATGATATAAAATATGGGAAACAAAAAAATATTCAATTGCAAAATAGAAAAATTATCAAAGAGATTGATAGGGATTTAAATAAGTTATATCATAAACAAAGAAACAACATTAGGTTGTTTTATAACTATATCATGAGATAATAGATCATGAATTTTGAAAATTATCCTACTTAAATATCATTTATTGATGCTACATGAAAACTTGCTTTAGACGTGTTATAGGGATCACCACACAATCATCATCAGTTAAATAATAATCTATTATGACTAAGGAACCAAAAATAAACCAACATAATATAAGGGGTTTTGAAAATAAAAGATATTATGGGGTAGATAGTTTTCAAACATTATTTATAATGGAAATTTTTGGTCGATACTATCAGGAAAAAATTTGAATAGTTTTGGAAAAATTCCCTAAATCCAGACTAAAATCATAACATTGCTAATTATAATTAGGTAGCAGTGTCCCTCAAAAAATGAGAGTTCTAAAAACCATGGCACGATCAAAGACCTTATTAATTCCTTTAAAATATCATTTAACATTCATAACTTCATACATATTAACACCCATTTTGGTGAAATTCAATTCATCATGATGTAGTGATTAAACCTCTATAAGTAGAGTGAAAACTTCACACCTCCTTAATTAATAATATAAAATTACCATGGTATAGTGCATACCATCATAACACGGTTCCTCCGATATAAGATAAATTCAAAGGTGCCACCACAATTCATTAAAAAACATTCATCACCATGAAACATGATTAAAAATAATGAGATAAAATAAAACACCATAATATTATATACTTTTCAGCACAATTTTTTTAAAGAATTAGAAAGAAAAAAACCAGTTATTAACACCCCTTCTCTACGTTCAATGATTTTTATCCTGAAAAGAATAATATAATAAAAAACTTTGTGGGTACTAAGCTTGAATCTTACCCTGAAATTCCTATGATAACTCATGAAGGTTCCCATACTACCATCACACACACAATGGTGGTATCACCCAACCCCAAAGGGTCCTCTCCTACTAATCCTTGATTATTATTACATACTCTGAGAAGATTGTACCATCTTCAATATTTAGATCACCCTAGAAGATGATATGTGATGGATCATGCATATACCTATTTGGTTTTAATGCATGGAAAACATTGTACACCCTAAATAATTATTGGGGTAGAACCAAGTGGTAAGCAACCACACTCACCCTGTGTAAAATCTGAGTCTGCCTAATAAACTTGGGGGATAACATACTTACCTGACCAAACCTCTACAACCTATGTTGTGGGAACACATTTAGAAACACATGGTCCTCATACTATAACTAAAAAGGCCTATTTCATCAACTTGTGTATAACTTTTGATGCCTCTAATTTATCTTTATTTTATCCTAGATTACTTATACCTTCTTCATCATCAACTATACTAACTTTGGAGCCATCAATGATGACTCTCTACTATCAGTCTAGTATTGGTGTGACCAATAGGGTATCCAATAAATTCCATCAAAAATTTTCATTCCAGTAGTAGAGTGGTCGCTATTAAGGTTAAAGGATTCTACCAGATATTATAGAATTCCTACACACAAACCCTCAATTTATCCTTAAGAACCTGAATGATTCTCTTAGTCTACACATCTGTATAAGGGTGTAATTTCATACTCAGCCACAATTGTATCCTAAAATCCTCTTTCAATATCTAATATAATTGTGATGTAAAATGATCATCATTGTTAAAAAATATCATCAATGGTATCCCATATAACTTAATGATTTCATCCACAAACAGGACTCCCAACCACTTTTATGACCTTTACTTAATAGAAAGTAACTGGATCAACTTGGTTAGTAGGTAAATGATTAACGAAATGGAATCATGATCCTTCACTTAATATAAAAATATTATTAAAAATTACATTGATAAACCATCCCACATCCACTCTTTAACCTCTAGGGATTGATCGAGTCATGACCAGAACTCCCTAGGTCATAAACCTGATCATATGACTCTAAGGGTCTCCTATAATACCTTGGTTTCTTTTACCAACACACCAAATGATATTACCTATCGGGGTCAATTTTTAGACTAATTAATTTCCACATAGACTAACACATTTTAATACAGTTTTCTCTACATTCACTAACACATTCCCTAAGAAACTTCCCAAGAATTCACCCATAATGACACTACTCCAAAACAATGATGCTTTTCTATACAGTTTTTATCAGACATGCTCTCTAATAGAAAGGTGAACCTTATTGACATGTATAATACAATTTAATATTTTAATTCTAACTTTTCTAGGTTCATTACACTCTCCCTCCCTTTAAAGTGTACTTTCCTCATTATGGACCCCAAATATCAAACCCAGGTAGCGCCTTTACACATTAGGATAGGTATTAGACTTGAAACCATTTTGTAAAATAATCATCTCTGTTTACCCTGACCCAATACTCGAGTCATCTCACCATAAGGCCCAAATGACATTATAAATACCCATGGGTTGGAAACTAGTAACAAATAATCAAATAATTCATGATATGGCATTATTTTTCCAAATACACATTAACCAAAAATAGTAATTCCACTCAAAAGTCCAGCGTTATCATTTTTAAAGTTATACAACCATGCACAAAATAAGTAAGTTTTTCATAAATTAAAAAAAACTAAAAAGGGGATAAACATATAAACATAACTCATGAATAATAAATAACTCCAACAACCAAAGATAATACATACCAACATCAAAACAAATATACTTCAATACAACACCAACATATATTGGAAAAGAGAACTATACCGAAGGTGCTTACATGGAATGATACATCAGAATAATGAGATATAAAAAAATCCAAAACCTCTCATTTCTATTAACCAAGGGAAGCATCCTCACTTAAATCCTCTAAAATAGCCAAACCAAAATTCAAAAACAAACCAATAAATTATGTGGAATCACACTAAACTTGTTATGTGAAAATATTGAGAAAAAAATCCTAGAATGTTTCCTCCCCACACCCCATTCATAAAATTTAAAAATAAATCTACTTTATTGATGTTTTAAATATAAATACAAATTTAATATTTAACCTTTTTATTAAAAACCCAATAACATGATAGAATTATTGAAACCATTCAATTTAAATCATGGGAGCTACACATTTTAAAACGAAAATTTCCTTTTAACCCTTAAATAAAAAGGAAGAATTTTATATGGGAAATAATTTTAAATCCTCACATAAAAATTCCAATGTATAAGAAAAATATATGGATGGTCCAAACCTTTATATCCGTTTTTATTTAAAATGAAGAAGATATATTAAAATTTTTAATATAAAATACCATGGGAAATTACATTAATCAGACCATCCTTAAAAATAGTGATAAATGATCAATATAAAATAATCATAAATAAACTATTAAAAGAATAATAGAATCATACACACCATTATATAATAAAAAACTAGAAATCATGGGAACATATAGGATGTCATTGAAAAATCTAGGACAATAATTAAAAGAACCCATCTAATTGGCATACCTAATCTATTTCAATCACCCTAAACCCTAGTACTTCTGTATCTAGCCAAACTAAGGGGAATTTTTATTATGTAGGGAAAACACCATACTTCTGGATTCTAACCATAGCATGAACACAAACTACTTCAATATATGAATCCTAAAATCTAAACTATCTACTCTTTGTTCCAAATGATATATAAAAGGAATTTTATATAGAATGGAGGATATAAAAAATGAAATAATTAATAATGTATAAAAAAACATGAATCATAACTCATCATCACCTTTGCAAACCCTTCATAGAAGAAACAAATTTTCATAATAAAAACAATATAAAAACATTATCTTATATCAGATATAATTTCATTACCTTGATATAAAAAACTACATGGGGGACACTTAAAGGGTATATTTTCATCAATAAAATTATCTTTATAAAGTTTTAATTGTGTCTTTGAAACATCCATTTAGAAAACAAGCTATAAAATTATTTTTATAAAACCATATCACATGAAAAATATTAACACACCTCAAATGATCAAAGATAATGTTAAAACATTAAAATAACGCAATAAAACATTAATTTCATAGGTAACACCTTTAAAATCAATTTTAAAATTAAAACATATCCCTTATCCTTGAAATTACTTTATTATATCAATTTAATCATTTCATAAAGCACTTGTTGTGCACCATTTATTAAAAACTATTTTTGGTATTTAAATATCTTTGAAAACAAATTTACACCAGTTAAAACTCAAGAGAAAAACTAAATTTTTTAGCAATAAATAATTAAATATACTTTACATATACTTTAAATCATTTAAATCACAGGAATAAATTAGAAAGAAATAATGGTTCTAAAATTAATGATTTATTCATGGATAAAACCTACCTTTAGTTAATTTCTTTAAAATCGATAGTTTTATTCCTCTTCAACATGGGAAGAGAAGATTAAAAGACTTGGAGGAACCATAAAACTAATAAATTACTAAATAAAAATAAATCTAAGATAATATTTACTTCATTGAGACCATTTATGATAATGATAAGTCAAAAAAATAAAATAGGAAGATATTTGGATGATCTACTAAGAAATAACTATAAAAATTGAATGAATACATGGTAATAACTATGGACCATAGGAAAACTGAGACGGGATGTCGACTGAGGGCATGGAAGTCAGGTGGGGGAAAATAGACCCAAAGGGGGTCTTAATTCAAGGATGGAAACTTTTGAATTTAAAAAAATTAAAATTCTACATAGTGAAAGTCATGAACATGATGCCATATATCATGACCTGATAACTCCCCAGTAGAACTATAGTACCACTTTCTAGGATGCATCATGGTGAAACACTCCTCAATCATGGGGTCATGCACCTCTGGTCTATGTTTTCCAAAAGGATAAATGGTATGTAATAGTGAGACGACCCTTCACCATGGCATGACCTAATATAGTCTATAAATATAACTACACAAGACTCCTTTAACACCAAAACAATAGGGTAGAACCTCCAAAAATATTAAAATAACCCAATATAATATAATATAATCTAAAAAACTGACATGTGGGTATTAGGATAAATCAGGTTACTTCATTAAAAATAGTATTAAATACTATTTATTATTTGGGGAATCATGGTAAATAGGAGATAGTATTATTAGGACATAAGAGGAAATTCATGATTAGGTGTATTATCACCACCTTTTGGGATGAAACTTGAGTTACCATGGATGTCCAAGATGAGTATATCACGAATTAGAGCATTGTTCTTAGTTATTTTGGATATTTTTTAGTATTTATTCAAGTATTTACATTTTATATCTAATATTTATGTGTTATTTTTAGAAATTACATATTTATATGTGATATTATGAAGAAATCAGTGGAGGCATGGATATAGAGAATGGTTTGTAAATACATGAATAGACTATGCATCTTTGTATGGTGACTTATGGTGTTGTTCTCATAGTTGGAACTCTATTTTTTAGACCATATATATAATAACCTTGGATATTTATAAATGGATATCACATCCTTTTAGATGAATATTCCATAAAATTTTTGAAAATGAACTTGAGGACAGTAAAGTATTTGTGTATTTGGATATGAGATATATAATCTATTTATTTCATAAATATCTTAAACATCTCCCATAAAGGTCCTTCTATATAGTACTGTTCTTAGCTGAAATCTACTTAAATCATTTTTTCATAATGTGGTGAAAAGGTAACATAATAAACGGTGATCCTAGATTCTCAGTAAGGGTAAACACAGTATATATTAATGGTTACTTAAACATTACATGAGGATATGGGTTTGGGAACATGAGTATAACATTTGAAAACCATACCCTGCCAATGATTAATCATAATCATGAAATATAGAAAAAACTATTGGTAGTTCATAATAAATAAATCATAATGGAATCAATTAACATGAAAAATGATAGTATTACAATCTCATAATACATAGATTTGTGAAAAAAAATATAATCTTATTACATTGTGAACATGTATAAATAGAAATAGGTTCACTCTTTAAATTAAGGAAATGAAATTAGACCCTCGCATAGACTTATGGATATGAAACCAAGTATATGTATTATCTTATGGACATGAAATCTATTCTCCTATATAAACATATGTACATGAAACCCATTTCCATGAAACCACTTATGGACCTAAAAACTTCATCCATGCATAAAATTGTGAACATTAAATTTTGTTCATGCATAACATATTTAACTTATGATTCATCCATATTTACCAAATTCATTGGTGGGATATAATGGAACCACTCATAACATAATAATAAATTCATTCATATGTATTCCAAAACATCATAAAAATATTCATCATAACTTAACCTGGGGAAAAGAAAATGGGTTCCATCAATATTACATCCTTGAAACCATAAACAATCTAGATTAATAATAAAGATGGTATAATTGGATAAAATCCCTAGTATAGAATATGTAACATAAATTTTTATTTTCATTGATGAATATAAATATAATCAAAATACCATTAAAAACATTATTGAGGTAAATAATCTTTCTATTTTGAAATAAATTATTTAAAATATAATAATTTACAAAAAAATATGGAAATAAATTCTTAAAAATTTAATATAAGAAATTGTGAGGTAAGCTTAAAATCATTGATTAATTATAATTTAAATAATTTTTTTTCATGTTTTATAAGTTAAAAAATCATTCCTTTCATATTTTTTATAGAAAGTCTCAGAGATACCTAGTTCAGAAAATGACATGAATATTCCTTTTAAACCATATTTTAAAAAGGTCAAACAACTGTAAAAATGACTTTAATAAATAATAGAATAATAATAAAATCTCTAATTAAAATATTATTAGAAAATGTGGATATGGAAAGAAAAATGATCTTCAACCAAAGAGAGAAATAAAGTTGGTTTTCTCTTAAAATCATTATTTTGATCTCTTTAATACTTAAAGTATGGAAAATTAAAGGAAACCATATAATGTCAATAAATAAATAAAAAGATAATAAATTTAAAGGTATTTATTATATATGTATCATATAATTTTCTCAATGGAAATTTAGGTATAAATAATCACAATTAATATAGGATTGAAACATAAATCCCTTACTGCATTGGTAATATTTGAATCATAAGCCCCATGAATAAATAAAATCAAATGATACTTTTAATATAATAAACATAAGGATAATCATGATATGAAATTACAAAGGTTAGTACATATAACTTATGAAATAAGATATATGTATGAAATAACATATTTCCAAAATAAGATAATTTTATATTATAAACCATTTCCTCAAGTTTGACTTGGTTCCAAAGTTCTTTAGTTACCAGTGTAATAAATTTAAATTTATTATAATTCTATCATAGAATCATTTAAATTATTATTATCTCATATATATTCATTATATATATATATATTCATCTATAAAGGTAGAGATATAAAAATGAATTACATTTTTCATAGAGATGGTAGGTCGTATATATGCATGAATGTTATTCTCACTTTTCAAAGAATGGAATGAAATGAAGGGAAAGAATAATTTAAATTTAAATAATTATTATTATATCACATAATTTATATATATAAAAAAATCTATCCTTATTATTAATAATGTAAAATATAAATGAAAAATGAATCACATCTCTTTGTCGAGGTGCTAGTCCACATATACGCATGAGCAATGTTATCATTTTTTGAAGGATTAGAATATAAGAACGAAGATTTGATATTATCATAAAATAATAATCATTATTATTTCATAAATATAATATATAAACATTAAACCCATCATAATAAAAATCTATAAAATATTATAATGAAAAATAAATTGTATCACTATGTGGAGATGGTAAGTCATACATGTACACAAGCGATACTTTGACATACCATTTGATCTAAAATAGAGTGTATAATTATGGTTTAATAATAAAAATAGTATTTAAAAATATTTATGATACTTAATTTATTATTTTATGATATATATCAAAATGTAAGAGGAGGAAAAATAATAATTAAAAATAACGTGGTCGATTAAGTCGATTACCTATTCTTTGAAATAACTCCTTTAGATCTCCTCTAAAAGACCCTCAGGATGGTATTTTGGGGATATAAAAACCTATATAATTTTGATATGAAATTTTAAAAGAGAATTGGATATTTTTTTAGGAAATATAGAAGAATCAAAGTGGTGTGATGAAGAGAAATGAAGGTAGGGGAGGTCACACTTGGAATTTCATAAAATATTAAAATATAATAAATCTATTCTCAATAAAAATGATTCTAAATAGACATGAATTAAACTAAAGTATTGGGTCAAAATAAAATCATCTAATAAAATTTATTTAGGTTTTTTCATTTTAAACCTTATCAGTTTTATTAACCACTTCGTTAATTATTTTTTACCTTAACCACAACAATAACTATTTCAACCTTAAAGGTTTGAGAATGTTACCATAAACGGAAAAAATAACTTATAAATTGACCATGGGTGATATTATAAACCATGTTATATTCAAATGTATGTGTATAATATTTTTATGAATTTTATATCATTTAATAAAATGTTATTTATTATAAAATATCATTAATGTCAATTTTGGGGCTATTTATTTAATTTGGCATTAATGAAACCTATACAAAGATTTAATTTGAATAAAATACTTTAAAACATACATAATATGTTATATGTTTCTAAAAAAATATTATAACACAATAAATTACACAAATTATATTACTTTTGATATTTTTAAAATCATTAATTATATTTTAATTTTAATTAAATAAATATTGTGTTTTCATTGTGTAAAAATTTAATGTAATTATTTCTTAACTAAAAATTAAAAACAAATTACCATGATAAAAATAATAATTTATATTTAAAATTAATATTTATAAATGAACATAACTTTTTTATCTTTATGAAAACAATTTAATGACAATAAAACAAAGAGATTGATATTTTTTTAATTTTCTTTACATAAGTTATTATAAAGGTAAAAATCACATCCAAATAGAAAAAAAGTCATATATCTAAATATTGGTCGAGTATGGATGAAATATACTCATAAAATAAAATTAATGAAAGTTTTAGGGTCATTTTCTAGACCTTATCAAATCATTTTTAACCTTACTCGATTTACCCTTATTGTGGTAAAAATTATTTTATATGGTTACTATTCATAATGAAAAAAATAAACGGGACCTATTAATAAAATTTGGATCTCATAATTCGAAATATTTATTTTTTTCAATAGTTAATTTTTATGATCATCATAAATTACTTTAATATTAAAACATGAAATTAAATAAAAACAATCTTTCAAAAAAATGCCTTTTAATAAGAAAAATATTTTTATACCAAATTCAAGTATAAATTTCAAAAAATAAAGACAATAATATGATTTTTTCAATAAAAGTTAACTAATTAAATTTTAAAACTAATAAAAATATAATTTTAATATGTAAAAACTTTGAATGATAATATTATTTTCAAATAAATCGGTATTTTTCACAATTCATTGGAAAACCCAATTTTTTAGAAAAATATCAAAAATTATCTATAATATAATATTTATCTAATTATTTAAAACATTATAAACTTTTATAAAGTAAAATTTCTAAAAGTTCCATAAATTAATTATAATATTTTCTCTCAAAAATCAATAAAACATATTTTT
The DNA here is from genome assembly GCA_963277665.1 of Viscum album. Taxonomy (NCBI): domain Eukaryota; kingdom Viridiplantae; phylum Streptophyta; class Magnoliopsida; order Santalales; family Viscaceae; genus Viscum; species Viscum album. Next base: position 32,728,671 of record OY728157.1, on the reverse strand, counting down.
TATGTAAACATATTTTTGAAAAAAAATGACTTGACTAAAAATTGAGAGATTATTCACTAAAAATTTATCAATAAATTTATATTTAGTGGGTCTATATATATGTTTCATAAATTAATTATTCCTATTTATTCCTATCGATTTTAATGGTTATGTTATAATGATCATTTTAAATAATAATATTTTATGTTTCATTTAGGATCCATGTCGTGGGTAACACAAGAAATAAAAATAAAAACATATATATATATTTCATAAAATATCAGTGTGTTACATTCTCGTCACCTACTTAAGAAATTTTATCCCCATAAGTTGAACTTGTTCTCAATAATCAAAGTTTTGACATTTGAAAATTTCTTTGTAAAAACTCACATCATAAAAAAGGGTTAAAAACTTCCTAATAAAAATGGAAAGGTAAATAAAAAGGCCATCTAAAAGTAAATAAAACTAGGTTTCTCAATAAATGAAAATTAGTGAGAAATAAAAACCTGTACATTGAATAGAAAAGTAATTCCAATCGACTGATAGATAGTGGTAGATAACATGGTTCTGAGAAAGTTAATGACCATAAAATAGTAAATTTTATATAGGTGAAAGTTTATTAATTAATCAGAAATGAAGGTAAAAGTATAAATTTTTATTTCAAAATCATTTTTCTAATGTTAAGGGATCAAGATAGAGAACATGATAAAATAAAATTACTTGATTTATTTCCATACTATAAGCATGATTTCATCCTTTTTTTGTTCTTTGGTAAATTTCCACATTATCTCTTACTCCAAGAATTGAATTTTTCATGATTAATTATTCATGGATAATGAATAGAAACTAAAGTTTAATAAATTATAAAATCCATAAAATAATGATAAGTCATTTTTTATTTCTCTATATTTACTAAAACTAAAATGATCAGTATAAGTTATCCAATATGATAAATCATACTTTAGCCTAAAACAATTACACCAAAATTTCAATGTAATTCATTCCATAAATATTTAACCTAAAGAATCCTCTAAAATATGTCTTCCCAAGATGGAAACTCAAATATTAAAATTATTTTATCTTATATCCTTCCATGATCAAATAAAAAATAATTTTAATAACTTATAAAGTCTCACACAAAAATTTATATAACTTGATCTTATATTCTCCAATATATACTAATCATTCCCCAAAAATAAAGTCAGAATAAAATAAAATATTCTTATAAAACATAATTCACCCCTTATTTCTTCAATAATCTCTTATCTTTCACAAAAATAATTCCATTGGAGTTTTGGTTCCATTTCTCACTAATAAAAGGTCATTGATTAATTCAAAATATCAAATATGTTAATATTATTTCATTTTTTAGAATATATATAGAGAGATCTAATAAATTCTCATAATCACATAAAATTTCACCAAATTATAATATTTTCATTGTGATTATTCATACCCATGGAATCCCCAATTCTATAGTGGAATATAATTGCGTCAAAACTATCATGATTCAGTTAAACTATGTTGATTTCATAATATTTACCTTTGTTATTTGACTTCAGAGTTTGTTGTGTATTATTATCTTCAGTATCCTTTGGATTAGGGAATTGATTAAAATAATTCCCAAACTCCTTTCATTTATAGCACTAAAGTTTGAGTGGTGTATTCTGTTGTGATCCCTCCTAATTAAGTTTATTATCTAGCCTCTTCACATCACTTTGACATTATTTTTCATGATGTTTAGGCTTCCCACACATGAAAAATCTTCTTATTCGTTTCAATAATTCACTTGAGTTCTCCTTCCCACATCTTTGGCTTGTGGGTGGTGGAAAATATTTGTTCCATCCAAGTGAAAACCCACTATATCTTACATGAAGATCCATATTACTTTTCTTATAACCATAACAATGTGTGTTTCCATATCACATTTACACATTTAGTATACCTAGAATGATTTATTTATAGGTTCCAATGTACCATATGGATATTTCATTTCGAAGACTTGGTTTCAAACCACTATGTAATTGATCAATTTTTTTCATTGATAATGATTAAACATAAACTATACCTTTAAAGTCTTTTAAAGTTTTCCTCCAAGGTACCAATGGATTTTTTATCCTTATACCTATGTGTAATTAATTATTTCTCCATTTTTTATATATAATATGAGGAAAGTACTTACTAAAGAATATTACATTAAACTCATTAAATTATATAGAGCCAATTTCCACTTATTTCCTCATATTCTTAAAAAATTTCCAATATTGGTATGTTTCTCCTTCCAAACAATAAATATCCAGAAAATATTTTTCATGTTCTAAGAACTGAAGAATGGAAAATTTATTTTCCATCTCACTAATCAATTACATAGTAACCATTGGATCAGAATACCCATAAAATGAGGTTATATATTATTGCATGAAATATTCAATGTTGTGTTTCTCCATCCCTATTGTATTTGGAAGTTCAGAATAACTTGTATTGCCACTCATATCTTTAGAGAGTTGAGTGAGAATAGTCAGTAAAAATTTTATCCCAACTTATAATTAATTTCTTTTTTCTTGAAGAAGTCCATTCCATTATCCATCAAATTTTTTTTACACAATTTCTCTAAGTTCGATCCATAGACTAAAAATTGAAACTATAGTGTGAGTAATAAAATTCATATTGAGAAATCATTTAATTGTGAAAAATCATTCATAGGATGTCTAAATAATAACACCTTCTTTTCAATATATTAATCCTTTGAATTAACCTAGGTCATCCATGGTCATAGTTTATTCAAATCATTTATAATGGTTTGTAATGAAAATGTAAATTAACCTAAAAAATCCCGTATGATTTTCTAACTAGGTTTGTTATAATGTCACACTCACCATGCAACAAAATTATAGTCGATATAAACCTAACGAACTCTTTTAGGAGTTATTACCCTTATATGAATATATTCTAAAACTATATCCACTTATAATATCCATATTGGGATGTTTTTCTATGAAAACCACATAATATCTATCTTACCAAAACATTAAGATATTGTCCTATACTTAGGCTTAGGGCTTTGGGTTTTAATAAAGTTATTTAATACTAATATCAAAAGTGTGATTAAACCTGGATCTAATACCAAGTATATTGACTCGGGATCTTTATACATGGATATAAAATATTTTTAGATGAATATTCAATATAATTCAAAACAACATGCTTAATGGCTATAAAGGATTCGTGTATTTTGAGACTAGATACCAAATTTATTCATTTCATAAAATATTTTCAACATCTCCCATAATGATCTTTCTACTTATCAATATTCTTAGAAATAACTTACATAAAACCATTCTTCATAACTTAGGGAAAGGAAGGAATATAAACGGTGAGATCAGATGCTGAGTAAGGGTAAGTGTGGGATATATCAATGATTACGTAAAAATAACATGAGCATTGGGTTATGGTAACTTGAGAATAAAATTGAGAAACTTTACCCTTTAATTCATTGATTTTAATCTTGAAACAAGGAATAAAGGAATCAATGAACATGATCCAAGGGAGCATAACATTGGAATAATATAAAAATTTGTTAAAAAAATATAATCTCATAACATTGTGAACATATATAAATAGAAATAGGTTCAATCATAAAATTAATGACCTGAATTCAGGACATCGTGTAGACTTATGGACATGAAACCATATCTGCATATAATATAATGGACATAAAATAAATGTTTATGCATAAACTTATAGACATAAAACAAGGTCCACTTATAAAATTATAGACACGAAAACCATGTCCACACATAAAACATTGAAAATGAAATTGGGATCAGGTATAACATATTTACTTCATGATTTATCCATCTCTTCCCAATTAATTTTATTTCTATAATGAAACCATCCTTCATATAATTATAAATATACTCATATGTAAGACACAATCTCATAAAAACACTAATAATAATTTAACACCAGGAAAAGAAAATGTTTTTCCTTGATATTTCATCCTGCTAACCATAAAACATCTAGAGAAATAATAAATATTGTATCATTGGATCATATCCTTTTTAAATCATAATAAAAATCAATGTTTTTTGTCATTTATTAATACAAATACCATCAAATGACCATTAAAAATATTGAGGAAAATAACCTTTCTATTTTCAAATCAATTATTTAAAATCCAGTAATTTACAAAATATTATGGAAAACATTTTATTATAAAGTAACTATGGAATATTTTAATGGAATCTTCATATCATTCAGTGTTCATAATTTTGGGTAATTCTGTTCTCACAATATAAGTTAAAAAACATTCCTTCATAATTTTTTTTTAAAAATCCTAAAATTATCTATTTCAAAAAATGATATGAAGATTAATTTTAAAAATTTTGAAAAAAGGTAAAACATGGGTAAAATTAATTTAAAAAATATTAAGAAAATAAGAAAAAAAAATATTTAAAACATTTTTAAAAAATATAGATACTGAATAAAAAAGGATCTTCGACCGAAGAGAGGAATAAATTCAATTTTTCTTTAAAAACATTCTTTAAATATCATGAAAATTTAACGTGAATAAAATTAAAGGAAAACTTATATGATTAAGAAATAACCAAATGAGAATAAAATTATTGGGATTTATCATATAAGTATCATATAATTTCCTCAATAAAAATTCTAGTGTAAACAATCCTGATTAAAATAGGATTGAAACATGAATCCCTTAGCTATTTGGTAACATTTCAATAATCATCACTATAAAATATTAAATTAAAATGAAACTTTAAATATCCTAAAAAAATTATAACCATGATATAATATTTCAAAGATCAGTATACACACCTCATAAAATAGTATTGGTGCATGAAATAATATATGTCCTAAAGAATATAATTTGCGGTGATAAACCCTTACCTCAAGTTCAAATTTCATTGAGAGTTATTGAGCATACTATTAAATAAATTTAAATTTATTATAAATATATAACATATAAATTTAAATTATTATTATATCAAATATATTCATAATATATATATTTATATTCATCTATAATGGTAGATATAGAAAAATGAACTAAATCGTTCATGTATATGGGAGGTCATACGAATACATGAATGATGTTTTCACATTTAGATGGATAGAATGAAAGAAATTTAAATAATAATTCACCTAAATATAATAATTATTATATAATATAAATCATATTTATTCATTAAATTCATCCTTATTACCATACATGTAAAATAGAAATGAAAAATGAATCACATCTCTCTGTGGTGGTGGTGGTTCACATGTATGCACGAGCGATGTTTTCATTTTCTAATGGATTAGAAAGTAAGAAGGTAGATTTTATATTTCTAATAAATAAAAGTAATTATTTCATAAATATATTATATAAAAATTAAACCTGTCATGACCCCCTCCCCACAAAGTGTACCCCTCATGTGCCGGAAATGTGAGAAGGGAGATAATGACCCCCGAGTCTCGCCTCTTGTAGGCCCTGGGTTGGCGACTAGCACTGAGGGTATAGTAAACACATAAATGGGAGGCATTACCCTCAAAGAGAACACATACAGAAGAGAGATAAGATAGACACCAACCAACTCTAACTCAACTAGAAAGATAAAAGAAATCACAAGTACACATATGAAATGTCATGCAAAACTACTACAATTGAAAGCAAGAAAAACTACAAGTACCCAAAAAGGAAGTAAAATAGTAGCAACCACAAGCCCGAACAACTCCTGCAACCGCAACCTAGTAGTAACCAGCCTGATCTCATACCTACTCTAAGTGACCTGAAAATCAATTTATATATACATAGGGTGAGTATAACAGTATACTCAGTAGGATCCTCATTGAAGACTCTCGTGCAAAAGTAAATAAAGAATGATCAAGCACAGTGAACAACAAGTGAAACTGACTCGTCACCTAAACATGAATACTAAGTTCCCATACTCACCATGGCTACTCATACCAAGTAAAGAATACAAGAATATATCATATAGTAATGAATATCAAGGGTACCCCGCTACTATTTCCCCACTGGTTTTCTTCTTTACCCCAACGTCGCAAGTCCTGGGCATCTCTCTCCAAAAAGTCTTTCTTGCAAACACATGGAAGAATCACTACAACATGCACCTCATGCAACAAAACCACCATACCGATGTAATCAAAGTAACCATGTAGTTTCTGGGAGCCACCACATCCCGCATAACATGTGTCATACATCGGGTATTATACCTCATGCCATTACAGCACATACACCGAGTAAGGATCCTCAATCCATCACAGCCTATACACGTTAAACCTATAGTAGTCCATAAGAAACTATATCCAGAATATATGTTTATGAATAACCACAAGCCGTTACATCCCTCTACACACATATATGGGGAAAGCTAACCACTGCGCCTACCAACACAAGTAGCTACCAAGAGAAGAGAGAAGGGCCAAAGGGGATAGTCATCCATTCATCCTCCCACTGGAATGTAGGGGAAAACACCCCGTACGGCTCAGAATCCCTGGGGTGTCAGTTTCCCTTACTGACAGGGTGGAGTAGAATATTGAAACACAAAAAGTACAGAATATACTATAGCTTAGAACCACACTATGGGAATAACCTATTCTTATACTCAACTACAGCTAATGTCTCTCGGACTTCGGGATTCCACTTCTAAAACTACGTATCCTATAAGCACACAACCATTTTAATAGATTTAATACATTATTTCATTCCCTTTTATAACAATTCCACATTAAATTTCATTAGCATCACACCCAAAGTACACTATTCTTTCAAATCTCAACCTCAACAATGTGCCCCAACAAACTCCAAACCCCATGGGTTAACATCGTTAATTCAATTATTTATTTACATAATTACTTTACCATATTCTCAGGCATTCTAGAAAAAACATTCTATGCTTCTAAACACAAGGGGGCTCAACCCGGTGAGTTGATGAACTACTCATTGAGTCATTGTCGCCTATAGCAAGAGCGTAGACCCATTCTCCCTTGAGAAGCTAAACACAAAAATCACATCGAATAACCCATGCATCTTCACCCCTTTTGGAAGAATGGTAAGTAAGAATAGCTGCCTTCAATAGTGGGGAAAAGTAAAGTACACAAATAACCAATAAGAATCAGCAATCATCCAAACATTCACATCCAACCCATTCCATCATCCCTTGTGTCCTCCCTGACACTCACATGCATAAACTGATGCATCTCTCCACTCTAGGAGTCAACTACTACCACAATCAAAAGGCCTCCCTGCCCCCACATATCACAATAGCCATCCAGGCTCACACCACCACACAAGAAACAGGAAAAAGACATCATATCAAAGGGGCTCTTGGCCCTTAAAAACTAGGAGGGTAACTCTGAACCCTACAAGGTATTATCTTTTATCAAACCACAAGTTCTTTAATCCATCTTGTATTAACTGATTTATTAATCACAGGTTCCAAATTGGGAAACCTAAACAATAATCTATCATAAATAATTAAACATGATTACTGCACCATTTTGATTAACATCATGTTACAACAAGAAGAACCAAATTCACTTACATGCATCTTTATCTTTAACTAAACCATTATCAATTAATTCCAGTTTATGCTCTTTACTAATTTCCATCAAGAACGAACAGCTATATGAAGTAAGCATAGATATCACACTATCTAGAAAAACAAGTGGCAATAACATACGATCGATATCAATTTATTTTCTAGTTCAAATATTTATTATATCAATTCCATTTCCATCCAGTGGGGTAAAACATTATATCTATATAGTTTCACATAAAAGAAAAGAGAATAAACTAATCCCCTACCTCAAACAGTTCTTGTCGTTTTTTATAAAAGAATGATCCACATAAAGAATCACGATCGCCTCCTCCTTTGACAACTGTATCCACCCAAGGATGTTGCGGTATGACCGCACCAATAGAAACCCAAGAAAACTCCATTAGCATTATAGAGATCACATACCATAATAGGGCAAGGAGAAACAGAAGGAGATAAACCCAAAATAATGGTGATAGATCATACCTTATACTGAAGATTGATCGATACTACTTGATTGCATCAAAACAGAGTGGAACCAATCCTAGGAGGAATGTGGGATTGCACAACCCCTACGAAATAGAATGAAAGGTTCTAGCATCTCATAACCGAGAAAACGGAGGAATATATCCTGTTCCTTTATAAGATTTAATGGAGCATTGGTTTAAGATACGCTAGGTTTTCCATTAAAACAGGAATACATTAAACCATGTGGTTTGACCAAGTAAAAAATTTCTTGAGCCTTAGGATAAATTAATATAGGAGATATGGCCTTTGATTCATTCTTCGAGTCCTTAAAATAAGGTTTTAAATTTCATTTTACGTCAAAGGAAACGTTAAGGGGAAACACTGTAGGAAGCTGGAAACACTATTCAAGAACTCAAAATTTGGCAAAGGAAATAGTGGTTACTGATAAAGGTTACTGATAGAGGTTACCGATAGACCTCACCATTCTGGAAACATTATTCATGAACTCAAAATTTGGAAAAATAAAATAGATGTTACTGATAGTGGTTACTGATTGAGGTTACCAATAGACCTCACCATTCTGGAAATACTGTTCACGAACTCAAAATTTGGCAAAGGAAAATAGAGTTTACCGATAGAGGTTACTGATTGACCTCACCATTCTAGAAACATTGTTCAAGAACTCAAAATTTGACAAAGGAAAATAGAGGTTACCGATAGAGGTTACTGATAGGGGCTACCGATAGAGGTTACCAATAGACCTCACCGTTTTGGAAATACTGTCCACAAACTCAAAATTTGGAAAAGGAAAATAGAGGTTACCAATAGAGGTTACCGATAGAGGTTACCGATAGACCTCACCGTTATGGAAATACTATTCAAAAACTCAAAATTTGGAAAAGGAAAAAAGAGGTTACTATTAGAGGTTACCGATAGAACTAGTCACTGATTGAACTATTCATAGTATTGGAAATTTGGAAAAGGTAAGAGAGGTTATCGTTAGTGGTTACCGATAGAACTGTTCACTAATGTAACTGTTCATAGAATTGGAAATTTAGCAAAGGAAAGAGAGGTTACCATTAGAGGTTACCTATAGAACTATTCACTGATGGAACTATTCATATAATTATAAATTTGGTAAAGGAAATAGAGGTTATAGTTAGACCTCACCGATAGAACTGTTCACCGATGGAACTGTTCATAGAAGGTTACTATTTCACTGTTCACAATTTTCAACCTTTGGAACTATTCACCAAACAAGTAAATTGGAAAAGTGTTGGGGATAAGTCACCTTGACCTCCAAAATATCCTCATACACTTGATTTTCACAAAGAAATGGACCAGAGAGGTCTGGACCCTTACATAAGATACCTCTCAAAACATTCTCATCCTTGAGAATTTAAAACTTACCTAAAGGGAAAACAAAATAGGGTCTGAACAACCACCAATCGAGATACCTCTCAAAAGAGAGAAAGCCGCAAGAAGAAATAAAATAAATCCATACTATAAACACAAAAGGTCTATAACCGTAAAGGGGACATTACTACATAAAAAGAGTTAAGCATCAAACAACTCTGGGTACTAAGCATGTATCTTTGACTCACATTCCAAGGTACTCTCCTCCATGCCATTGTGTCACCACAAGACATGAACCAAGGGGATAGAACACCCGCACAACACCTTCTCTTTTCGGTCTTGGATCTCCATAGGTTGCTTCTCGAAGGTCGCATCATCATCAACATCGATCTCTACCCAATCGATGATGTGAGAGTCATTATGAAGATAACAATGGAGTTGTTATACCTGGAAAACATCATGTATCCAAATCATCTATGGGGGAAGTGCTACTCGATATGCCACAACTCCAACATGAGCTAACACCTCGAAAGGCCCGACAAACCAGGGACAAAGCTTACTCCCATGAACAAACCTTCACTACCCACGATGGGGAGTCGCCTTCAGAAAAACGTGATCCCCAACATCAAACTATAAGGGTCTCCTCCTTTGATCGACATAATATTTCTGACGCTCTTGCTATATCTTCATCCTCTCATGAATCACCTGAATCATCTCTGTTGTATTATTCATCAGTTCTGGTCTGAGAGTTGCTGACTCTATGACCCCAGTCGAGTACAACGGAGAACGGAATAGTCGGCCATAAAAGGCTTTAAATGGACCCATACTAATGGTGGAGTTAAAACTATTGTCGTAAGAAAACTCCACCAAGGTTAAGTGCCTCATCCACGAACCTCCAAAATCCAGGACACAAGAGCGTAACATGTCTTCAAGAGTCTGGATGGTTTGCTCTGTCTGACCATCTGTTTGAGGATGAAAAGTAGTGATAATGCATAGCTGAAAACCAAAGGCATGCTGGAGACATCTCCACACCCTAGAGGTAAAACAAGGATCATGATCAGAAATGATTTTCCTTGGGACTCCGTGAAGTCCAACCACCTCCTCCAGATATTGCCTCGACAAAACTTCTACTGAGCTTGACTCCTTGATTGCTATGAAGTGGGATGATTTTGTTAAACGATCCACTACCACCCAAACAACATCATGTCCTACCTGAGCGCGAGTTAAACCAGTAAAAAAGTCCATTGATATTTCCTCCCACTTCCACTTAGGAACATCCAATGGCTAGAGAAAACCACCAGGGACACGATGCTCTGCCTTCACCTTCTGGAAGACTAAACATCGGGACACAAACTCCACAACTGCATGCTTCAGCCCAGGCCACCAAAACTGACTCATCAAGGCTTGGTACGTCTTTGTCATGCCAGGATGAACCGCTAAAGGAGAACTATGGAACTCTCTAAGAACCGTCTCACACATCCTCAAAGGAACAAAAATCCTTCCATGATATAACACATGGTGTTATTCATCCTCCGGCCAACCATCAGGGGCCACACCATAAACAACTTGGTCTCTCAAGACCTCTACCTCTAGATCCCCCAACCGGGACTCTTCCACATTCCGCACCAGAGATGATTATACCATCATTTGAAAAAGACAAGCTCTTACCCCAATTTCTCACATATCAAGATGTAATGATGACAGTTCTTCCATTACTCTCTAAGAATCACTGGATTCACGCACAGCATCACTACAAGACTTTTGAATCAGTGAATCAGCTGCAAAATTCCTCTTTCTAGGTGTATATGATATCTAAAATTCATATTCCTATAGAACTTCATCCACCGATGTTGTCGTAAGTTCAAGTCACGTAGGGAGAAAACATACTGCAAACTCTTATGATCAGTGAAAACCGCAAAGCGCTCACCAATGAGGTAATGTCTCCACAAATTTAGAGAAAACAGTAAGGATTCAAACTCAATATCATGAGTGGCATAGTTACGTTCATGGGGATGTAAATACCAAGACCCATAAGAAACAACTGATCTTTTCTACATCAGAACACAACCCAACCCCAGATGCGAAGCATCGCATAAAACATCAAATTGAACTCCCTCATTTGGAAGACAAAGAACTGGAGAACTTACTAACTTCTCTTTTAGATACTCGAAAGAAACCTGACACTAATCATGACATGTTAATTCATGATCCTTCCTTGTCAAAGATGTCAGAGGAGTTGCAACTCGTGAGAAATCAGCTACGAACCTCCTGTAGTACCCTGCCAGACCAAGGAAACTTCACACCTCTAACACTATCTTGGGGGATTCCCAAGACACAAATGCTTCTATCTTTGATGGATCCATAGCTACTCCCTGCTGGGACACAACATGTCCCAAGAAACGGACTTCTCGAGGCCAAAACTCACACTTTGAAAACTTCCCAAATAGTTGATGTTGATAAAGAACTCCCAAAATGAGGCATAGATGTTATGCATACTCTTCCTCAGACATGAATTACATAAGGATTTTGTCAATAAAACCCCCAAAAACAAGTCCAAGAACTCATGGAATACAGCGTTCATCAATCCCATGAACACAGAAGGATCTTTTTTCATGCCGAACGATATTACAACAAACTCATAATGCCCATGATGACAATGGAAAGCAGTCTTCGGGATATCCTCATCATTCACACATATCTGATGATATCCTGGTTGTAAGTCGATCTTTGAGAACTAGCTTTCACCCTTCAGTTGATCAAATAAATCATCAATACGTAGAATATGATAGTGATTCTTTACTGTTATTTTTTTTAAGTGAAGATAATCAACACACAACTGCAAAATGTCATCATTCTTCTTTACGAACAAAACTGGTGCACCCCACAGTGACACACTTGGTTGGACAAAACCTTACTGTAACAGACCATCATGTTTTATACATATCTCTCATAACTCATAAGTTTCCATCCTATATGAAGACATAGAGATAGAAGATTCTCCTGGTTGTAGCATGATCCCAAAATCGATCTCTAGTCGAGGGGGTATTGTTATAACCTCTTCTGTAAAAACATCAGGGTACTCTTCTACGACCTTAGGAAACACCAACTGTTGAACCTCTGAAGAACTCAAAATCATCTCAGCCATCATGTATGATAAGGATGTAAGACGCCACTTACCCATCTGAGGGTCTCGCTCACCAAAAAACACCACCGACTCTCCATCTGCATCGATAAAAAGACCTACTTCCTGAAGAAATCCATGATAGCCTACACTGAATACAACCAATCCATGCTGAGGGTGACATCATATGGGTATATTTGTAAACATAAGAAATCTCCCCCAGAGTGGTGCTACCCCAACACTAGCTTACAGTCTCTACAAACTTCAATCAAGTCAGCTCGATGTCCAACTGGCGTAGTCAGTGCCAAAGGCACTGGAAGCCTCTCTACCTCATGCCCCAAAGCATGTAAAAGGGTAGGTGATATAAAGGAGTGTTTTGATCCTGAATCAAACAAGGCATACTCCAAGGTAAAAAATAAGCAAAGGGTGCCTCGATCGATGTCTGGCTCGCCTGGCGTTGGCAACGCTAAAGCATGAATCTAACCAAGACCACCTCCACGACCTCTCTGACCCCGATGACAACCACCACCATGGTCGTGCTCTGCTCTCTAAGGATGGGGAGCATCACAGGGCTATCCTCTACCTACCCCATCTACCCTATGCTGATCTATAGCTGGTAAAACCTTCAATTGTTGCCTCGGCTGGAACTACTTAAACGGAGGAACCTGGAGTAGAAAATTCGGTGCACGATGACTGATCTAAAATGTTGGGCACCCTCGTTGCTGATGACGTTGACCACCACAAGAAAAACAAGCACTTGAACCCTTGTCATAGGTCTGAGAGTTTCTACCTCCATAGAAACGAGATGTTAAGGGCTAGGACCTACCCCCGACTGAACAGAAACTCTTCTTCCCTGAAAACTAGGAACCCCGAACTACAGATCTTTTCATGATGAATCACCATGACTCCCCTTTCGTGATGATCTGGTTCTAGAAAAAGTCATCTCGACAGCCTCTACCCTCTCCAGAACCTCAAGATATGTCTTCAGTATAAATGGGGTGACCTGGCGCTAGATCTCTGGACGTAAAGCCTCCTTGAAATTCCTCACCTTGGCCTCCTCATCTGGAAATAGGTCTGAAGCATATAATAAAAAGTTCCTAAAATGGATTCCAAACTCTCTCACACTAGAGCTCCCGTATCGAAGGGTAAGAATCACCTGGAGATTGGATGCCTTCACGGTCGAAGAAAGAAACTCGACTCTAAACTTGCCTCAGAATTCCTCCCATGAGATCGCTAACTCCTCGCAATACCCGAGGAACAAGAACCACCACTGCCTCACTACACCATGAATAATCGTCACAACCAAGGACACCGCATGCTCCTTCCAAGTATGGATCAAACTAAATCTGATCTTGACCTCCTTTAACCAGTCTTCCATGACTACATCTGAAACAAATCCCTTGTACTTCTTCAGATTCTGGAGCTGAAACTCTCAGAGTGTCTTCCTCCAAGTGTCATCATTGTCACCCTCTACCCTACGACGATCTGATAGAATAGCCTACTGGACATCTTCTATGCGATCCTGATGAGGACATCGACCTAGAGCCATACCTAGAAATTAACAAATAGTTAGGGCTCTTAAACCTAGAATAGGGAATACTCAACATTAATTAATTAATTTTTTTCTTTTATTCATTTTAGATTAACCTATCCATGTTCTACCCATTCAAACGTAGGCACAAAGAAAAATGATGCATGATCCTTTCCTAGGTCTCTACCCTATAACTAGTATCACCTCGTTTAGTAGCCACTATAAACATAAAGTTCCATACATTAGATCATAGGAATGGCCTAAACGCCTATGTCTTAGCTGGTCTCAAGTGTTTACATCACTTGCTAAACATAAATGACACTATTTCCCTACCAATCCATGAAAATTCACCTATGCCTAACTCCAAACTCCATCCTATACCTCAACCTGACATCTGATACCACTCTGTCGTGACCCCCTCCCCAAAAAGTGTACCCATCTTGGGCTTGCAATGTGATAAGGTAGATAATATCTCCTAAGTCCCACCTCCAGTAGTCCCTGAGTTGGTGACTATAAACAAGGGTATATTAAACACACAAATGGGAGGTATTACCCTCTAAGAGAACACATACAGAAGAGAGATAAGAGAGACACCAACCAACTCCATCTCAACTAGTAATATGAATGAAATCCCATGTACACATATGAAATGTAATGAAAAACTACTAAAAATGAAATGGGAAAAACTGCAAGTACCCAAAAAGGAAGTAAAATAGTAGCAACCATAAGCTCGAACAGCTCCTGCAACCGCAAGATAGTAGTAACCAGCCTGATCTCATACCTTCACCAAGTGACCTGAAAAGCAGTTTATATATACATAGGGTGAGTATAACATTATACTCAGTAGGATCCTCCCTGAAGCCTCCCGTGAAAAATTAAATAAAGCATGCTAAATCACAGTGAACAATAAGTGAAACTGACTCGTCACCTAAACATGTATCCTAAGTTCCCAGCCTCACTGTGGCTACTCTCACCAAGTAACGCATATAAGAATATATCATATAATAAATAATATCAAGGGTACCCCACTACTACTTCCCCCTAGTTTTCCACTTTTCCCCAACATCGCACATCCTGAGCATCTCTCTCCAAAAAGGCTTGCCCGCAGACACCTGGGTGAAGCACCACAATATGCACCTCGTGCAACAAAACCACCATGTCCACATAATCAAAGTAACCAGGTAGTTTTTGGGAGCCACCATATCCTACATAATGTGTATCATACGTCGGGTATTACACCTCAATACATTACATCCCATACACCGATTAAGGATCCTCAAGCCATCACAGCCTATAAAAGTTACACCTATAGTAGCCCATAAGAAACTATATCCAGAATATATGTGTGTGAATAACCCTAAGCTATTCCATCCCTCTACACATGTATATGGGGAAAACTAACCTTTGCGCCAACCAGCACAAGTAACTACCAAGAGAAGAGAGTGGGGCTAAAGGGGGTATTTAGCCATTCATCCTCCCACTGGAATGTAGGAAAAAACACCCCCTAGGGCTCAGAATCCCTGGGGTGTTAGTTTCCCTTACTGATAGGGTGGAGTAGTGTATAGAAACACAAAAAGTACATAATATACTATTTCTCACAACCACACTATGGGCATAACCTATTCTTAAACTCAACTACAGTTAACGTCTCTCAGACTCCGGGCTTCCACTTCTAAAACTAGGTATCCTATAAGCACACAACCATTTAAAAAGACATAATACATTATTTCATTCCTTTTTTATCACTTTCACTTTATGTTAATTAATTCATTAAACATTATTTAACTAATAAAAATTCCACATTAAACTTCATTAGCATCACACCCAAAGTACACTATTCCTTCAAATCACAACCTCAGTAATGTGCCCCAACCAGCTCTAAACCCCATGGGTTAACATCATTTATTCAATTATTTATTTACAACATTACTTTTCCATATTCTCAGGAATTCTATAAAAAACATTCTATGCTACTAAACACAAGGGGGCTTAACACGGTGAGTAGATGAACTACCCATCGAGTCTTTTCCACCTATAGCAAGAGCGTAGACTCATTCTCCCTTGAGAATATAAACATAAAAAAGCATGTGGAATACCCACACGTCATCGCCCATTTCAGAAGAAGGGTAAGTAATCCCAACTGTCTTGAGCAGTGGGGAGAAGTAAAACACATAAACAACCAATAAGAATCATCAAGAAGCTAAACATTCACATCTAACCTATTCCATCATCCCTTGTGTCCTCCTAGAAACCCACAAGCATAAACCGATGCATCTCTCCACTCTTGTCATGACTCGTCCCCCGGGGCCCGTGTCATGACTACCCTAAGCCCGCCTTCCATAGGCCAGCGGCTGGCGACTAGCACCGAAATGCATTTTCCCTAAAACTGGGAAGGCAATGCCTTTAAAACCAGTAAATTCATGAAACCAAGAACACAACAAGATACGAACACAAGAAAACTGTATAACCAAAAGAGTGGTGAAAGTAAAAAGGGGATGGAATACAAGCCCAACAGTAAAGGTACAAGTACAACTAAAATACAATACAGCTGAAGAAATAGAAAAAGGTAGCTATTGGGCTATCCTCCGAGGTTCCTACCTGAAGGGTAGGTTCAAATCGCCTCCACAGCATTCCACGTCCACCTGTCTCCTCTGCGTACTGACATATCGTATGGTCCACATCCGGGCACCGTCTAGTCTTGGTACTTCCAACCTCAGTCAGCACTATCTATCATCTACATCCAAAACAACATGGTGTGGGCATAGCCTATACAGGGGTGAGTATTATGATACTTATTAGGGACCCTGAGACCCTCAAGGTCTCACAAAATCCACTAAGGATAAACCAAAAAGTATGAAATCAACAGATAACCCTACCTCAGTATATGGCCATACATATACCTAAGTTATCAAGTTATCTATCTAAATCATGAGGAAAACACAGAGATACTAACTCAGCTCACACAAGGATTTATTCTAGGGGTAGTAACAAGCAACATCTCCAGTCACATCATCGAACACCTCGACTTCTAGATAACCCCTCCTCTATCGAGTATAGTGGGCATTCCGCATCACACAGAGGGGAATCCCGCTAATATTGGACTACTGAGGTAATCATCCTATCAAGTATCGTGGTTCTTCCATGTCACACAAAGGTTCTTCCCACCGTGGGTCTACCGCGTCACACAGAGGCACTCCCCCTTGTGACATGCTGAGGTACTCCACCTGTCAAATACCTTGGGTCTGCCGCGTCATAGAGAGGTGCTCCCCACTGTGGCCTGCTGAGTTACCCCTCCTGTCGAGTATTGTGGGTCTTCCGTATCACACAGAGGCACTCCCAACTGTGGGTATACCATGTCAAACAGAGGCTCTCCCCACTGGGCTGGTCAAGTCACTCCGAGTCGAAATGGTCTGCAGTCGTCTAGTCTCAGCCAGCTGTTGGGTTCCCGCACTATGCTCGCCCGTCTCCAGGATGATCCACTCCAAAATCTACTGATCGATATTCCAATTTCCACAAAGTCTCACGATGAATCATCTCAAAGTTCTGCCACATAATAGGGGTCTCAACGCATCATACGGCGGGTCAATCGGACGCCCGGTCTGTGAGTTATTAGCCTTTTAGTCCCAGGGGCCCGGTTTGATTCGTGCTCGATCCAACCTGACCATTCCCTATCTTAATCCAAAACTCCAGTGGTGTATACTCAAAGGGACAATATCACTCCAAGATTTTTGATGCCACTGACAGTTCGTCAAATGGACATCCGGTGCCAATGTTATGGCCAAAAGAAAGTAAGTGGGTCGTAGTGGGCCTGGGTCCGGTCTGACCCGGTCGGACCGACCCGGCTGGGGACGACCCATTTCAGGTTGGCCTGGCCCACTATACGTCTCGGCCCACTAGGCCCAGCCGGCAGTCCGCGAGGGCGGATCGACCATGGAGGGTGTCGCGAGGGTGGCTTGACCGCGGAGGGGCTCGACCGTGGGCTGGGATTTCCACGGATGGAATGAGGTCGTGGGGCGGCTTTTAGGGCCATGGGTAGGGCAGGTAGAGTGGCTCTAATGAGCTTGAAAAGGGCGGCTCAGCCCAGGGTGTCGCGGTGAGGGCGGTTCATCCGGAGCGGCGCGGTGAGGGATGGCGTGGCAAGGGAAGTTCAGACCGGAGCGGTGCAGTGAGGGGTGGTTCGGCCCAAGGCTGCCCAGCGAGGGCAGTTCAGCCTGTAGCGGCGTGGTAAGGGCGGTTCAGTCGGAGCGGCACAGCGAGGGGAGGTTCAGCCTGGGGCGGCGCAACGAGGGAATTTCGGCCGGGGTAGCGCGTAGGGCCGCAGGCGGTGGTTCGGCCGAGTTGGAGGTGACTCGAGCACGAGTCGGCTCGGATGTGGACAGTGCAGAGCTGAGGAGGTCGCGGCGCGACATGGTGCGTGGAGGCCATAGGGCGGCGCAGGCCACGGAGGCCGCAGGGTGGCACATGGCGTTGAGGCTGCGGGCGGTGGCATTGTTGCCTTCGTCACCTTCATCGCGTTCAACACCACAAATCACCACAAGATTTGTGGAGGGGTCAGACAATATTTGTTTGGCCCGCACCCTCCGCGTTAGGGCGGTGGCAAGAGGCTCCTCAAAAACTTGAACATTGAACATTAAATCTTATCCTCTGAGCAACGATTGATCCCAACCTGCGAAAGAAATCATCCACATTCTTTGTTTTAAAAAGGGATAAACATGGGAATATAATCATACACAAATTAAACCCCTACCTTGGATTGTTCGTTGATGTTGGCATGAGAAGGATGTTGAAGTTTTCGAAGTTTTTCGTATCCCCCACACACCTCCAATCACAGGCTCGTGCGTCGGTTCATCATAGTCGAAGACATTCCTCGTTGTAGGGTGTCCTGAGGAAGAAGTCGAAGTCGGCGTTCTTCGTTGGAGGAGCGTCTTCATGGTTGAAGTGTAATCCTCCAAGGGTTCTCCTCTCTCAATTCCACCCAACAAAATGAAAGAGGTTCCAATATGATTAACTTAAGAAGAAATTATGTTGGCACACCCAAGTTGGTGTAATTAATGTACCACGTTGGCATAATTAATTAGCTCAATTAATTGGCCCAATTTAATGGATCAATTTAATGGGAGGGGTGGAATATTGGGGAGTTGAGAGGTTTCTCCCCATTAAGATGGGTCGGGTAGTCCCCGCCTCTAAAATTCAAAATGGGGGTTTAGGATTGGGTGGTCCCCACCACCATAAACCTCCTAAGAGAGGTTTAGTTTCAGTGGACCCCACCTCTTAACCTTCAAAGGGTGGTTTAGAACAAAAATAAAATGTGATAATTTTAATTTATTATTTCCACGAAAAACCGCTAAATTAACTTTCACCCTCGACCAACTTTCATTAAGGTGAAAGTCTTCTTAAGTGAATATCAGAACTCTGAGTTCAACAGTGCCCTCAGATTTCAACTCTGATCACCAGTTCAAAAGTTTGAAAAACCATCTCACACGTTTACTTAACGTACCCGAAAAAAAGTTCATAAATTCATTCCAGGCACTCCGGGCCTCAAAATCATTCTCCGTTAATTTTCAAGGACTTATGAAATTCCCATATATTAAAAAAATTACCTATAAATTCCGGGTCTTTAAATTCTCCCCACCTCAGGGATTTACGTCCTCATAAGCCACAAGTCAAATGAAAGGAACAAGTGGGGGTACTGAACACGCATCTGAGCCTCTTTCTCCTATGTGCTCGCCTGGAGGTTCCCGTGCTACTAGAAAACATGTACCAGAGGTATCGACCGTCAATGAAGGACCTACTCTTGTTTATCTTCAATCTCCACTGGAATCTCCGTAAAAGTCACTCCATCGTCGACATCTAGCTCTCCATGGTCAATTATATGAGAAGGGTCATGCACGTATCTCCTTAGCTGGGATACGTGGAAGATGTCATGAACTTGGTGCAACTGAGGTGGAAGAGCTAAGCGGTATGCCACCTCACCAACTCTGCTGAGGACCTGGAAAGGTCTGAGGAACCTCGGAGATAACTTGACACCTCGGCCAAATCTCCTCAATCCTCGTTGATGTGAGACCCGTAGAAAAATGTGGTCACCATCCTCAAACTCCAGAGGTCTTCATCTTCTATAGGCATATGATTTCTACCTATTTTGTGCAGTCTTCATCCGCTCCTAGATGATCTGCACCTTCTCTGTACTAGCCCGTACCATCTCTGGTTCCACTAGTGTTGACTCCCCTGGGTTAGTCCACCACAAAGGTGATCTTCAAGGTCACACATACAATTCCTCAAAAGTTGTCATCCCAATGGTGGAGTGATAGCTGTTGTTGTATGAAAACTCTACCAAAGGTAAGTGATCCTCGCAACTGCAACCGAAGTTGAGGACACAAGCACGCAGCATGTCCTCGAGGGTCTGAATGGTCTGCTCAGTCCGGCTATCCATCTGATGATGGAAGGCAGTGCTCAAACGAAGTTGTATCTCGAAAGCCTCATGAAACCCCTTCCATAGCCGGGAAGTAAAACATGCATCATGATCAGAGAAAATCGTTGAGGGTACTCCATGTAGCCGTACAATATCCTACAAATAGAGGCGTCACAAGATCTCTACCGAACCATTCTCTCTGATCGTTAGAAAGTGGGCCGACTTGGTGAGTCGGTCGATGATCACCCAAATCAAGTCATGACCTTTGTATGTACGTGGAATTCCTATCACGAAGTCCATGGATATATCATCCCACTTCCACTCTGGGACCCCCAAAGGCTGAACCAAGCTTGTTGGTACCTGATGCTCCACCTTCTCTTGCTGACAAGTGAGGCACAGAGAAACAAACTTTGCTACTGCTTTCTTCATTATCGGCCACCTATGATATCTTCAGAGATCCCGGTACATCTTCAACACTTATGGATGTACCAATAGAGGGGAAGTGTGGAAATACCTCAACACTTCCTCCTAAAGTGACATTGGTACCATGGTACTTCTTCTGCAGAGGATGATGTGCTCCCCACCTTTAGAAAATCCATCAGTTGCAAGCCATGTGGATATCTGAGAATGTAGAGCCTTTCAGTCAGCGTCCCCATGTTGTGCCTCTCTGACTCACTAAATAAGTGGGGGAGTGACTGTAAGAGACTGAAGAAAAGCTACTCCATCTCTATCCACAAAGGATATCTATAAAGCAGCCAGCTACTTCACTGCCTCGCCTAGCAGTTGTATACCAAATCTCTTCCTGAGTGCATCTGTAACAACGTTCCTCTTCCCAGGAGTATAGAATATCTCAAAGTCATAGTCCTGGAGGAACTCAAGCCAACATCTTTGTATCAGGTTTAGGTCCTTATGAGAGAAGATATACTTGAGACTCTTGTGATAAGAGTAGACTGTAAAACGTTCGCCCATCAGATAGTGTTGCCACATCTTCAAAGAGAATACCACTACTGCTAACTCTAGGTCATGGGTAGCGTATTTCTTATCATGTGTTCTCAGTTGTAGAGAACCATATGTGATCACTGCTCACTCCTGCATTAGGTCACATCTGAGCTCGGTCTCGGATGCATCGCAGAAGACTACGTACCCTATTCCCTCCTCTGGAAGCCTCAATATGGGGGCACTAGTCAGCCTCTTCCTCAGCTCTTGAAATCTCTACTGGCATCTCTCCAACCACACAAAGGGTTGCCTCTTCTTCGTCAAGTATGATAGTGGTGCTGCAACTATGGAAAACTCTGGCACAAATCTCTGGTAGTATCCAGCCAAACCCAGAAAACTTCATACCTCCGTCACACTCCTGGGTAGATCCCAAGCAAGTACCGCCTCAATATTTTCTGGATCCACTGCAACTCCAACCTCCAATATGACATGTCCCAAAAAGTGAACCTCTTGAATCCATATTTGGCACTTCAAGAGATTACCATAAAGCTGGTTCTCTCAGAGTGTGTTTAGTACTACCTAGAAATGATAAGCAAGCTCCTACTTAGTAGTCGAGAAGATCAGATTGTCATCAATAAAGACTACTACAAAGTGATCAAGTTATTGCTGAAAGGTCATGTTCGTGAGTCCCATGAACACTGTTGTATTTTTGGTTACACCGAATGGAATAACCAAGAACTCATAATGGTCGTACTGGCACCTGAAGGCCATCTTCTGCCCATCCTCATCTCATACTCAAAGATGGTGATAGCCTGATCTGAGGTCTATCTTCGAGAACCACCGTTCTCCCTTCAGCTGATCAAAGAGGTCGTAAATCCTCGGGAGTGGGTACTTGTTCTTCACAGTCACCTGGTTCAGGCGCTGATAGTCAACACAAAGCCTCAAGATCCCATCTGCCTTCTTGGCAAACAAAATTGGGGATTCCCATGGGGAAACACTGGGCCGAATGAATACCTTCCCCTACAAGTCCTCTAGCTATACATGCACCTTGTGAAGCTCCACAGCATCCATGCAATACGCTGTTGTAGATATCAGTGTCGTCCCAGGGTACAATTCAATGTATTGTTCCACATCCCTACAAGGAGGTAAACCCGGAACATCATCAGGGAAGACATATGCATATTGGTCCACCACTACAGGATATCTAATACTCTCCACATCAACTGCTCTAAGGGTATGGTTATCCAACTGATGAGTGATCAGCTACACTCTACTTAGGGTAAGTCTATCATGTGCTACAAATGCTCCATTCTCACTGGTGAAGGTAAACCTGGTCCCATCTGTGTGGACACACTACACCTTGCGCATAATACATTCAATCTGAGAATGGACTGTAGATAACCATTCTATACCTATGATGATGTTATAAGGCGTCGACACTACTACTAGAAGATCCCAGCTGATGCTCTCACCTCCTAGAGTAGACTCACACTACTGTAACCAGTGCGTAATCGTAGAATCTGATCTCGTAGGAGTCTCTAGCTGTAAGGATCGAGCCAACGACTCCATCGGAATGTCCAAGCTCCGAATGAGGGCAGTGAAAATAAAATAATGATTGGCACCTATGTCTATAATTACTACAGCTAAGGTGGAGAGGACACGGATCGTACCTCGTATCATCTCCAGAGCGCCATGATCGTAAACCTCAGCTACCTGGAGCTGAGCTCTCCCCTGTCCACCTACTCCCTACGGTCGGGGTGGAACTCTTGGTGGTGTTAGAGGTAACATCTTGAATCGTCGCCCACCACTAGCTGCATAGCCATCTCCTCTTTCATGTCCACCTGCTCCCTGCAGACCTCCTCATTCGAACCTCTGTCTCAACCTAGGCAGTCTTTCGACCGTCTGCTGATCATCCATAGGACGGTTCAGACAGTGAGGAGCCATGTGACCCTGCCCACCGCATGAGTAACATTGCATGATCCTTTCCTAACTGGTTCCTCCTCGGGTGCCCCGCACAGTCGATCCTGAGTCATGCGGTCGTCCACCTATAGATCTGATCCTATTGGACCTATGTTATGTATGTTTTCTTCTAGTTGCAGAAGACTCCACTAAGGGATGACTAGTGGTGGGTCTCTCTTCTGGTGACTTTTCTGCAAGGAAACTATCTACTAATAGGGTTCTATCTAACACCCCCACCTCTGTGGGGATGCTGAATGAGATCATCAAATCCATGATCTCCCACCTGAGCCCCTAGTCGAAGGTATGGGCCTTGAAGAATGGGTCTCATACAAAATTTTTGGAGTAACATGAGAGGTCAGCGAACCTTGATGAGTACTAAGAGACCATCATGTTTCCCTACTACAGATGAAGAAGATCTTGTATGCGCACTGGGCGAATAGTCGCTGGAACAAACACTGCCTGAAATAGGCTCTCAATGTCTGCCTAGAGAATCATCACCTCATTGTGGTCTTAGAGCATCAAGCTCCACCATCGGCCTGATGTGGCCTGTAGAAGGCTGGCGTCAAGGATCACCATGATATTGGTTGGTGTCCCTACCAGTCAGAAGACTCTCACCACAGCCTCCAGCCAATCCTCAG
The DNA here is from genome assembly GCA_963277665.1 of Viscum album. Taxonomy (NCBI): domain Eukaryota; kingdom Viridiplantae; phylum Streptophyta; class Magnoliopsida; order Santalales; family Viscaceae; genus Viscum; species Viscum album. Next base: position 32,704,712 of record OY728157.1, on the reverse strand, counting down.
CCACCTATGGGTTTGTCTCTCCCCTGAACATGGGTGGCCTCTAGTGTTGGAACTCGTGAAATGCGCTCAATAGGCACGCACTCTCTATTGCTGGGGCTGGTGTCATCGGTGGCCCAATAGGTAATGGTACCGCTAGTGCCTCCGTTGGTGCCTCTACTGGAAGAGTGCCATGCACTGAGGCCTCATCGTTCTGTGGGATATCAGTGCGTACAACTCTCAGAACCCTAGCTGGTTATCTACGTGGAGGCATCCTGAAAAGAAACAGGTGTGCCACAGTCAATAAGTTATACATGGTAAGCTGACTCAAGGGATAAAAAAGAAAACTATTGGAAACACACACACAATCAGTGTTTTTGTGCACTGAATCGGAAATTAGAAGTCAGGGACTTGGTGTATCGATACGTCGGCCACCGCACTAACACTGGACTCCCTGAAATGAAAAACACACTCATTACCCTTAACAATATTTCTTCATAGAAAAGAAATATCAGATTCTTATGTCTTGCGGTAGAACCTCCCTCTGATACCAATTTGTCACGACCCATCACCCGGGGCCCATGCCATTACTACCCCAAGCCTGCCTTCCATAGGCCAGGGGATGGAGACTAACACCAAATGGCGTTTTTCCTAAAACTAGGAAGGCATTTCCTTTATAACCTATAAAGTCAAGAAACCAAGCACACAGCAAGATACAAACACAAAAAAAAATTATAACCAAAAGAGTGCTGAAAGTAAAAAAGCAGGCTGAAATACAAGATCAACATTAAAGGTTCAAGTACAAATGAAATACAATAAAACTGAAGAAATAGAAAAAGGTAGATATTGGGTCATCCTCCGAGGTTCCTACATGAAGGGTAGGTTTAAATATCCTCCACATCACTCCATGTCAACCCGTCTCCTCTGCATACCGACACACCGTATGGTCCACATCCAGGCACCGTCCAGTCCTGGTACTTCCAACCTCAATCAGCACTATCTGTCGTCTACATCCAACACAAAAAGGTGCGGGAATATCCTGTGTAGGGGTGAGAATAATGATACTCATTAGGGACCCCGAGACACTCAAGGTCTCACAAAATCCACTAAGGATAAACCAAAAATTATGAAATCAACATATAACCCTACCTCGGTATATATCCATGCATATACCTAAGTTATCAAGTAATCCATCTCAATCATGAGGAAAACATAGAGAGACTAACACATCTCACACAAGGATTTATTTTATGGGTATTAACATGTAACATCCCCAGTCACATCATCAAACACCTCGACTTCTAGATAACCCATCCTCTATCAAGTATAGTGGGCCTGCAACGTCACACAGAGGTGCTTCCCACTAATATTGGACTACTGAGGTACTCATCCTATCAAGTATCATGGGTCTACCACATCACACAGAGGCACCCCCCACCGTGGGTCTATCCCGTCACATAGAAGCGTTCCCCCTAATGACATGTTGAGGTACTCCTCCTGTCGAATAACATGGGTCTGTCGCGTCACACAAAGGTGCTACCACCGTGGCCTGCTGAGGTACCCCTCCTGTCGAGTATCATGGGTCTGCCGCATCACACAGAGGTGCTCCCCACCATGTGTCTACCACATCACACAGAGGCTCTCCCCACTAGGCATGTCAAGTCTCTCTGAGTCGGAAAGGTCAGTAGTCATTAAGTCTCATCCAGCTACTGGGTCCTAGCAATATGCTCTCTCGTCTCCAGGAGGATCTGATCCACAAGCTACTGATCAATATTAAAACTACCAAGAAGTCTCATGAAGATGCATCTCAAAGTTCTGCAATGTAATAGGGGTCTCAACTCATCAGATGGCGCGTCAATTGGATGCCCGGTCTGTGAGTTATTAGCCTTTTAGTCCCGAGGGTCTAGTTGGATTCGTGCTCGATCAGACATGAATGTTCCCCATATTAACCCAAAACTCTAGTGGGGTATACTCAAAGGTACTGTCTCACTCCATGATTTTCAATTCCATTGACGGTTTTTCAAATGGACGTCCGGTGCCAAAGTTATGGCGAAAAAAGTGTAAGTGGTCGTAGTGGGCCTGAGTCTAGTCTGACCCGGTCGGACCTACCCGGCTTAGGCCGACCCATTTTAGGTTGACCCAGCCCGCTGGGTGGCTCAATCCATTGGGTTTGGACCGGCTTTATGGGCGGGTTGGGCCACTTGGCCCGGCCCGGCAGGCTTCAATGGTGCCCTGAGGGCAGCTCGGCTGTGGTGGGTGTCGCTGGGGTGGCTCAGTTGCGGGTCAGCTTGGCCTCGGACAGCGTGATGCCGCATGGTGGCTCAACCGGGGCGGCTTTCATGGAATCAGGTGGCATGGATAGGGTGGATCGGAGGGGCACGGTGAGGGTGGCTCAGCCCGGGGCGGTGCGGCGAGGGTGGTTCGACCGGAGCGGCGCGGTGAGGGGCGGTTCGTCCCAGGTTGGTGCGGTGATGGAGGTTTGGCCCGGAGCAGCGCGGTGAGGGAAGTTCGGCTGGTGCAGCATGACTTGGGGCGGTTCGTCCTAGGGTGGCGCGATGATGGCGGTTCGGCTGGGGAGGCTTGCAGCGTTGCGGGCAGCATGGCTCGGCCACGGGCGGCAACTCGGCTGGGGCGGCAGTGACCCGGGTGCAGGTCGGCTCGGTTGAGGACGGCGCGGAGTGGCAGATGTAGTGGGGCGGCGTGGGTCACGGAGGCTGCCGGGTGGCGTGGGGAGCGGAGGCTATGGGTGGCGTGGGGCGTGGAGGCCGTTTGTGGCGGCGCCATTGCCTTCATCATCTTCATCGAATTCAACAGCACAAATCATCACAAGATTTGTGGAGGGGTCGGGCCATGTTTGTTTGGCCCGTATCCTCCACGTTATGATGGTAGCATGAATCTCACAAGAACATGAATATTGAACGTTAAATCCTATCCTCACTACAATGATTATTCCCAACCCGCAAAATAAATCATCTGTGTTTTTTGATTTAAAAAGGAAAGAACATGGGAATATAATCATACACAAATTAAACCCCTACCTTGGATTGTTCATTGATGTTGGCATGAGAAGGAAGTTGAAGTTTTAGATGTTCGTCTCATCTACCAAACACCTCCAATCCGAGGCTCGTGCGTCATTTCGTTGTAGTCGAAGACGTTCCTTGTTGGAAGGTGTCCTGAGGAAGAAGTCAAAGTCAGCATTCTTCGTTAGAGGAGCATTCTTCGTGGATGAAGTATAATCCTCAAAGGGTTCTCCTCTCTCAATTCCACCCAAAAAAATGAAAGAGTTTCCAATATAATTATCTTAAGAAGAAATTATGCTGGAACACCTAAATTGGCATAATTAATGTACTGCGTTGGCACAATTAATTAGCTCAATTAATTGGCCCAATTTAATGGCTCAATTTAATGGGAGGGGTGGAATATTGAGGAGATGGGAGGTTTCTCCCCATTAAGAGGGGTCGGGTGGTCCCCGCCTCTAAAATTCAAAATGTGGGGTTTAGTTTCGGGTGGTCCCCACCACCATAACCTCACAGTGAAGGTTTAGTTCTGGTGGACCCCACATCTTAACCTTCCAAGGGTGGTTTAGAACAAAAAAAAATGTGATAATTTTATTTTATTATTTCCACGAAAAACCCCTAAATTAACTTTTACCCTCAACCAACTGTCGTCGAGTTGAAAGTCTTCTTAAGAAAATATCGGTGTTGCGAGTTCAACGGTGCCCTCAGATTTCAATTCTGAGTACCGATTCAAAAGTTAGAAAAAACCCACCCACAGGTTTATGGAACGTACCTGAAAAAAAGTTCATAAATTCATTCTGGGCACTCCGGGCCAAGGAATCACGCATCGTCAATTTTCATGGACTCATAAAATTCCTATATATTAAAAAAAATTACATGGAAATTCTAGGTCTTTACAAATCTAGGAATCAACTGTTGCCATAATAAATAGGCCTCCCTTCCTCCACACATCACAAAATCCATCCAGGCTCACACCACAACAAAAGTAGCAGAAAAAACAAACATCATATCAAATGGGCTCTTGGCCCTTAAACAACCAAGAGGGTAACTCTAAACCCTACAAGGGATTACCTTTCATCAAACCACTAGTTCTTTAATCTATCATTGATTAACCGATTTATTAATCATAGGTTCCAAAATTGGGAAACCTAAACAGTAAGTTATCAAAAATAATTAAACATGCTTACTGCACCATTTTTATTAACATCAACTTACAACAAGAAGAACCAGATTCAATTACATGCCTCTTTATCATTATCCAAACCATTATCAATTAATTCCAGTTTATGTTCCTTACCAATTTCCATCAATAACGGACAACTATATAAAGAAATCATAGAAAACACACAATCTAGAAAAACCAGAGGCAATAACAAACAATTGATATCAATTTATTTTCCAGTTCAAATATTTATTATTTCAATTTCATTTCCATCCAATGGGATAAAACATGATAACTATATAGTTTCACATAAAATAAAAGAGAAGCAATGAACCCCCTACCTCAAATAGTTCTTTTCATTCTTTATACAAGAACGATCCACACAAAGAATCACGGTCGCCTCCACCCGTGACAACTATATCCACCAAAGGATGTTACGGTACAACCGCACCAATAGAAACCCAAGAAAACTCCATTAGTATTATAGAGATCACATACCATAATTGATAAAGGAGAAACAGAAATAGATGAAACCAAAATAATGGTGATAGATCATACCTTATACTGAATATTGATCGATACTACTTGATTGCATCAAAAAAGAGTGAAACCAATCCAAGGAGGAATGTTTGATTGCACAACCCCTACGGAATAGAATTAAAGGTTCTATCATCTCATAGCCAAGAACAAGGAAAAATAACTAGGGAGGAAGATATCTCGTCCCTTTAGAAGATTTAACGGAGTGGTGGTTTAAGATACGCTAGGTTTTCCATTAATAGTGGATCGCATTAAACCACGCGGTTTGACTAAGTAAAAACGTCATGAGCCTTAGGATAAATTAATATACGAGTTATGGCCTTTGAATTGGCCTTAGACTCCTTAAAATAAGGGTTTAAAATGCATTTTACATCAAAGGAAATGTTAAAGGGATGAACTGTAGGAAGCTGGAAACACTGTTCACGAACTCAAAATTTGGCAAAGGAAATAGAGGTTATCGATAGAGGTTACCGATAGACCTCACCATTCGGGAAACACTGTTAACGAAATCAAAATTTGGCCAAGGAAAATAGAGGTTACCGATAGACCTCACCATTTTGGAAACACTATTCACGAACTCCAAATTTGGCAATGGAAAATAGAGGTTACTGATAAAGGTTACCGATAGACCTCACCATTCTGGAAACACTATTCATGAACTCAAAATTTGGCAAATGAAAATAGAGGTTACTAATAGAGGTTACCAATATAGGTTACCGATAGACCTCACCATTCTAGAAACACTATTCACAAACTCAAAATTTAGTAAAGGAAAATAGAGGTTACCGATAGAAGTTGCTGATAGAGGTTATCTATAGACCTCACCATTCTTGAAATATTGTTCACGAACTCAAAATTTGGCAAAGGAAAACGAGGCTACTATTAGAGGTTACCGATAGAACTATTCACCAATTGAATTGTTTATAGAATTGGAAATTTGGAAAAGGAAAGAGTGGTTGTCATTAGAGGTTACTGATAGTATTTTTCACCGATGGAACTGTTCATAGAATTGGAAATTTAGCAAAGGAAAGAGAGGTTACCATTAGAGGTTACCGATAGAACTGTTCACCGATGGAAGTGTTCATAGAATTGGAAATTTGTAAAAATAAGGAGAGGTTACCATTAGACCTCAACAATAGAACTGTTCACCGATGGAACTATTCATAAAATGTTACCGTTGTACTGTTCACAACTATTTACCATTGGAACTATTCACCAATTTGGAAAATTGTAAAAGTGTTGGGGATAAGTCATCTTGACCTCCCAAATCACCTTATACACCTGATTTTTGCAAAGTAATGGACTAGAGAGTTCTGGGCCATTACAAAACCCATCATAATACCCATCCATAAAATATGATTATGAAAATTGAATTGTATGGTTATGTGGAGATGGTAAATTATATGTGTACATGAGTGAAACATTCACATTAAATTTGATGGTAAAGAGGGTTTATAATGGTTTTTTCCTAATAATAATAATATTTTATTATATTTAAGATATTTAAGTTATTATTTTGTGGTATTTCTCATAGATTTAGAGTAGGTAAAAGAATAATAAAAAAATGATCGGTTAAGTTGATTACCACTTATTTGAAAGAACTCATTTGAATATCCTCTTAAATAACCTAGGGTTAATATTTTGGGGATATATAACCTCTAGAACATGGATATGTAATTTTATAGGATAATTGGTATAGGTTTTTCAATCAATAAGTTTAAAAGTTGTATTAATAAGAGAAATGAGGGGTGTCCTTTTATAACGTAAGGGGAGGTCACACTTTTAATTTCTTAAAATATTAAAATATAATAAAGTCATACTCAAGAAAAATGATTAAACATAAACATTAATTAAAATTAGTAGAGAATAGTGTAGAAATAAAATATTTCAATAAAATTTATATAGGTTTTGGTGTCATTTTAAACCATATCTTTATTTTTTACCCATTCATTAATTACTATTTACCTTCACCGTGGTAACAACTATTTCAAGCTTAAATGGTTACAAATGTTGATATAAATGGAAATTTACTTTTAAATGGACCATGATTGATATTTTAAACTATATTCCAATAACATTCTAAAAGATAATATTTTTTTTAATTTTATATCATTTAAGAACTTATTGTTTATTATAAAATATCATTAATGACAAATTTGGGACTATTCATTTTATTTTACATTAAAGACACTAAAATAAGGGTTAAATTCAAATATAATCCATTAAAACATTCCTAATATTTCATATGTATCTACAAAATTCTTGAAACACTATAAATCACTCAAATTATATAACTTTTAATATTTATAAAATCATTTATATTATTATCCTCTTAATTAAATAAATATTATGTCTACATTGTTCAAATATTTATGGTAATTATATAATAACTAAGAATTAGATAAAAATTAACATGGTAAATTAAAATAATTTATATTTAAATTTACTATTTATAGGCAAACAATCCTTCTTTTTACCCCTATTTCAAAAAATTATAGATAATAAAACAAATAGAATGACGTTTTTTTATTTTTCTTTTCATAAATTATTATATAGGTAAGAATCACAAAAAAATAGAAAAAAATCATATATTGGAATATTAGATGAGTATGGATGAAATATATTCATACAATAAAATTAATACACGTGTTATGGTCATTTTATATTCATTATTGATTTATTTTTAACCTTATTTGATTTACCCATACCATGTTGATAATTATATATTATGGTTACTATTCGTGATGACAAAAAATAAATAGGACATATTTACAAAATTTGGAAATCCTTATTCAAAATATGGAATCCATTTTTTAAAATTTTATTTATATAAGTGGAGGATATTAATTTAAAATTAAAAAAATCAATGAAAAACAGTCTTTCAGAAAAAATTTCTTTTCAGTATAAAAGTTTTTTTAAACCAAATTCAGGTATAAATTTAATTAAAAAGAATATTACGAGATTATATTTAATAAAAATTAATAAATGAAATTTTAAATATAATCCAACATACAATTTTACTTTCAAAATACTTCAAAATAAAATGAACTTTTCAATAAAACTAGTATTTTCACTATTCGTTGAAAAATCAAACTTTTTAGAAAACTCTGAAAGTTGTTGGAACCATGGTCATCTATGCATGAATTGGAGAATGGTTTGTTTTTGTTGTCAATCCTCAGAGGAAGTTCAGAATTTGTGCCAGCAAAGGACTCATACAGGTCAAGCAGATAACAGTGTTGAAGGTGGCACCATTTTCTAGTGCTTGCCAAATTTCTGGACCTCAAAACTTACAAAAGGGGAAAACAATGCTTTTTGGAAACGGGACTTGCGTGCCGGGTATGTGTCATGAAAGTGACTTGCGTGCCGAGTAAGGATTTCCATACCGGTGCCTATGAGGATTGGAAAGTTTTGCACCATATGTTTTTCAAGATCATAACTTCAAAAAATGGAAAAGGAAAGAGGATTGTGCAAGTATTGGTTTGGTCACGCAAGTGAGTAGCGTGACAGAGGCTAGGGCGGTTGGAGTTGCATGCTGGAACTTGCGCGCTGAGAGGAGGCTTGCGCACCACCGCATAGAGTGTCCAGTTTTCCTTTAAATAGTGTACCACCCCTCCTCATTTTTAACGAAGTTTGAGACTTTGAGAAGTTCAGTGCTCCCATCACGCAGGTGAGGTGGTCGCGCAAGTGGTTGTGGGTTGCACAAGTATAAGTTGTGCGATAGTTGTCCTTTTCATGCCAAAACCAGTTTGGGTGAAATGAAATGTGGGTCGCGCATGTTTGAAGTTTTAGAAGTGAGTTTCGTGCAAGTCGTTGAGGTGGACTTGCACACTAGTTATAACTTGTGCGCTGTCTTTGAAACTTATGTGCCAGCTTGGGGAAGCGTTCCTGGTGTTGTTGAAGTATGCCCGTATTTTTGGAGTTGTACGAAAGCTGGGAGATTGCCCTATATCCTCTGGGAAAAGTGATATTCGTCTACTGGTGAGATTTGGACTTCAACAGAGCATCTACATACAATAGAGGATGCATTCTTTTACAATTATGAAGATACCTTCACGTCTATAAACTGAGTGGAAATTCACCAAAGGTAGTGAGACATGGGGAGTCAATGGGAGTGACCTGAGGGACGTAGTGAGCTATCCCTGAACCTTTGTAAAGGTAGTGAGCCTGGGACAGAGTGATTGTGCCCGAACCATTGTAATCCCCAACTAGTAAAGAATAGTGGAATTTGGTATGACTGAAAACATGTCTCCGTACACTCCTTGGATGTAGCCCTTAGTGGTGAACCAAATAAAAAGTGTTGTGTCATCTCTCTGCATGTGAATGTTTTCTTTTTGATCATTTTCATCATACAGGTTTAACAAGTTCCTACCAATGTGGGAAAAAGATCCATCTCTTTAAAAGAAAAATTTTCCAACCTGATTCACCCCTCCCCTCTCAGGGTGTCCCTGGGTCCTTCAAGTGGTATCAGAGGGTAAAAGTTGCTGGTGTTGAATCTGTCCCTTGTCGTCATAGAGAATGCAGTCAATTTCAAGGGAGTCCATCTCTTTGATGGAATCAATTTTCAGATTTGAAAGAATATAATGAGATATCATCTAATATCCCTTGGAATGGATGTTCTGTTTTCCACCATGCAAGGTATACATGTTATTGATCCAACAAGGATGGTTATGACTGATGCCGATAGGAAAATTCTTGATTCTGATGCTAAAGTACAGAATGCTCTCACCGCAGCCCTTTCTGATCAGATCTATCTAAAGGAAATGAGTTGGACCTCAGCAAATTCCATGTGGGATAAACTTAAAAATATTTATGAAGGAGATATAAAAGTGAATGAGGAAAAACTACAAGTCCTACACAACAGGTTTGACAATCTAAATTTGCACCCTAATGAGAATTTAGATTCATTCTTCAATCGAATTATTGAAGTTGCGGGAGCAATTAGAGGTCTTAGAGAAGAAATCAAATACATTGATATCGTAAAGAAAATATTGAGAAGACTTCCTCCTGTGTACAATGAAAAGGTGTCAGTCCTTGAAGAAAGAGATCTATCTAAACTATCTCTGGATGATATTTATGTAGTCTAGTGGAATATGAGATGAGAGTCAAACCTGAAGATGCCATGACTCATGTAAGTAAGGAAATGGCACTCAAATACATGGACAAACTGAAAACATCCGAAGATAGTAGTGGTCAAGATGAAGAGAAAAAGTTAATTATGTCTCTCATCTCCACGAAGCTGAAGAAGGGAAAAGGTAAATTCAAAGGTAAGATACTTATGGCATGTTTTCGTTGTGGAAGAGTCAGGCACATTACCTCTTAGTGCCAAAGAATGTTTGATGATGATGAAAATGAAGCAGAAGGCATTGAGAAGCCTTGGAAAAAGTTTTTCAAAAAGGTAGACTACAAATCTGGGAAGAAGATACAGAGGAAGAGTTTTGTCTGTGAAGAGGAAGATGATGATATTTAATTATATGATGAAGAAGAACTAGAATTTAAAACTGGGAACCATGCTTCCATGATGGCCACTGTTGAAAAATCAGAAGATACTGGTGGAGAAAATCAGTTGACAACTAGTTCAGATCCAGAGTTGCAACTTAAGGATGTTGTTAGTAATCTCAAGATTAAATGTAATAGTTAAAATAAGTGGAAATAAATTTTAGAAGAATCAACTGAATATTTTGATCAACTTGAAGCTGAAATTGAATGATGGGAATAATTGGTTAAAGTAAAGTCTAAATTACTTGAAAGCAATGATGATATAGTGGATCTGAAGCTGAGAATTGAAGAGAATACAAAGGTTATCAATGACCTCACCTCCATACTAGAAGAAAAGTCCAAGACTGTTGAGCATCTTGAAGAGGAAGTTGTTACTATTTGAAGTAAACTTGAAAAAGATTAAATTTCAAAAGAATCAAGGAAGAAAATACAGTTTGGAAGGTTCTCAAATGCTGAGCTGTTGGAGAGAGAAAAATGTGGCTATAATGGAGTTGAAAAGATTTTAAATGATCAAAGACCTGCCTGCATGGGAAATAGTGGAATTGGTTGTGAGGCAGAATTGTCAAATGCTGTAAATAAAGGGGACCAAAATAAAGGCAAGCAGAAAGTGGGTAATGTTGGAAAGTCTTCTTATGTGATGAAACAGAAACCCCCAATTTAATCTTAAATAAGAAGAGAAGATTATCCTTGAGCCTCATGGAAAAAGGATCCCTCATACTATTATCCCACAGAAGAAGGTATGAAGGGAAATTCAAGTGAGAAGACATTTCCTCTCATGAAGTGTCAATTTTGTGGCTATTTGGGCCATACTATGTCATATTGCGAAGAATCAAGGAGCTATTTGAATGGAGAAGATCTGGGAAGTCAAAAAAGGAGAACAATTTCATATCCTCCATCTTATAGAGGAAATAGCTTCTATGGTTACTGTTTTCATTATTCTAACTTAGTCCATAAATCTATGTATTTCAGGTATATGTATGATAGGAGAAACTCATAAAACTCTCAGAAACGAGCCAGTTTTCACCCTCCTGATGGTATTGTTCTCACCAACATTTTTTATCCTCTGGAAGAAGATTATGGGTATGAAGAATCAGATTATGTAGAGGAAAGTATTATAATTCCATCAATATCCTATACTCAATACAATATCTCATGGAAAGAAAAGAAGAAGATCGAGAAATCCAATCGTGCAGAAGTAGCCCTCAAAGCTACAAAGAGTAGCAGCACCTGGATTCTTGATAGTGGATGCTCTTCCCGTATGATGGGAAATGATGGCCTTTTGTAGATCCTTAAATATAAGGTTGATGGAACAGTGAGGTTTGGTAATGATGGTGATTTACAGATTATAGGCAGTGGGAATACTGCTCTCACCAATAGAGAGCTAAAGAAGACTGAAGTTCTTTATGTGGACGGTCTATGTCACAATCTCCTCAGTGTGAGTCAACTCTGTGATTCAGGGATCGTAGTAACTTTCAATAAAAAAGGCTACACTATAAAGGGGAAAACACAAAATTCTCTTATCAAAGGCTGTAGAATAGATGGAAACTTATATCAGGTTGACGGCCAAGTGAACTCATGCAATTTTTCTGTTGAAAAAGAAAAAAATTTATGGAATCGAAGGCTGGGGTACATTAACCAACAAGGCATGGAAAAGATGTCTAAGCTGAAGATAGTCATGGATATCCCCATTCTGAAGCACGAGTGTGAATAGTCTTGTGATGATTGCATTCGTGGGAAGATGGTATGCAGTTCATATTGGCCAAAGAAGAAACGAGCATCTCATCTTCTAGATCTAATTCATACATATGTATGCGGGCCGATAAATGTTTCCGGAACTCGTGGAGAAAGGTATTTTGTCTTCTTTATAGATGATTATAGTAGAATGGCATGTGTTATGGTCATTCACAGGAAATGAAAAGTGCTTGACTGAATGAAAACATATCGGCGAATCGCCGAGAATGATATTGGACGAACAATAAAAGTGATGTGATCTGACAATGGAGGGGAATACATGTTCATTGAATTTGATAATTACCTAGAAAAACATAGAATACAACACGAGGTAGCTACTATGAGAACCCCACATCCAAATGGAGTTGTTGAGAACCAGAATCGATATTTCAAAAATATGGTCAGGACTATGCTGATTGAAAGTGGTATCTCTCGCCATTACTGGAAGGAAGTTGTTGAAGCTGCAGTGCACATTCAGAATCGAACTCACCATTACTGAAAGGATGTTGATGAAGCTGCAGTGCACATTCAAAATCGAACAGGGCTTTATATAGGAGAAATGAAGACGCCATATGAATTTTGGCATGGAAGGAATCCCTCGTTGAAATATTTTTGTGTTTTTGGAAGTAAATGAATCATTAGGAACAAAGAATGAAATCAAGGGAAGTATGGTGACCATGCAGATGAATGAATTTTCCTTTGATACTCAATGAACAGAAGAACATACAAGTGTTCCAACAAATGATTAGGAAGGATTGTGGAAAGTAGTGATGTTAAGATAATTGAATAGAAAACCAAAAATGCTTCAAGGACGTCATATGCTGATGTGATAGAAAGTGAGGAAGAAAGTGAAAGTGGAGAGAATACAAATATAGATATGGAGGAAGATGTACAAAAAACTCAGTAGTCACATCATGATGATGACTCAGAAGAAGAATTTGAGGAAGAAACTATGGCTGGAGAGAATGCAACTGAACCGCATAGAAGAAATCGTAGAGCTAAGATTGATCCATCTAACATAATTGGGGACAGGAGTGCACCCACTCAAACAAGGAGGATCAGAAATAAAACACAATCTATATTTCTGTCAGTTGTAGAGCCATCATCATTTGAAGAAGCTGCAAAGGATGAATCTTGGGTGAAAGCCATGAATGAAGAGTTAGATCAGATTGACAAGAATCAGACATGAGATCTTGTCCAGAGACCTGAAGGTCACAATATGATTGGTACAAAATGGATCTTCAAGAACAAGTTTGATGAGCAAGGAAGTGTTATTAAAAACAATGCTCAACAGGTATGTAAGGTATATTTCCAGATTGAAGGCGTTGATATTGAAGAAACCTTCTCTCCAGTGGCTAGACTAGAGTCAATCAGGCTTTTCCTTTCCCTGACACCCCAAAGAGGATATAAAGTTTATCAAATGGATGTCAATACAACATTCTTGAATGGTGTTCTCAAAGAAGAAGTCTATATCAAACAACCAATGGGTTTTGTTCTTGGTACTGATGAAACAAAGGTCTGCAAACTAAAGAAAGATCTATATGGTTTGAAGAAGGCACCATGAGAATTGTATTCCTGGTTGGACTCTTATCTCAAGAAGCTAGAATTCAAAAGAGGAGGAGTAGATCACAATCTATATGTGAAGAATTCTCCAAAAGATCAATTCATGGTTCTAGTCTACATTTATGATATCATATTTGGTGGCAGTAGGCAGAAATTAGTGGATGAATTTTCCAATCACATGAATTTAGAATTTGAAATGTCTATGATTGGAGACCTCACATATTTCTTGGGGCTTCAGGTGATTCAAAAGAAGGATTACACATCCATTTCTCAGGAAAAGTATGCAAGAGATCTGCTGAAGAAGTTTAATATGCAATACTCCAAACCAATATCATCTCCAATTGTAATTGGAACCAAACTTGGAAAGCATGAGGATGGGGCATCTGCAGACCCCACTATGTACATGAGAATAATTGGGATTCTACTATACCTAATAGTGACACAGCCATATATTGTCTTTGCAACCTGTCTAGTGGCCCGCTTTCAGAGTAATCAAAAGGAGGAACATATGACAGTAGTAAAAAGAATCATGAGTTATATTCAAGGTACTCAAAGTTGTGGTTTATACTTTGCTGCAGGAAGAGATAGTGAATTATCATCATTTTCTGATGTTGACTGGGCTGGTGATGTAGTGGATAGAAATTCCACCAGTGGTGGAGTATTCTATATTGAGAATAAATGTGTTGGCTGGTTGAGCAAGAAACAAGAAAGTAATTCTCTTATTACTGATGAAGCTGAATATATCTCTGCCACAAAGGCATGCACTCAACTACTATGTATGAAGAAACAACATACAGATATTGGTGATGAGGTGAAAAAACCAATGGTTATTTACTGTGATAATAAGAGCACAATTGATCTTAAGAAGAATCATGTTCAGCAATCTCGTATAAAACATATTGAAATCAGGTATCACTTTATCAAAGAAAAAGTTGATCAAGGAGTGATTAGAATGGACCATGTGCGAACTGATGAGAAAGTGGTTGATATCTTGACCAAGCCACTGTCAGCGGTGGTGTTTGAGAAGCATCAGTTGAACCTCAATGTTCGACCACCTCCCAGTGCATATGGAGGTTACGGATATCCCCTATCCCCAGTAATGTTAACTGTTTTTAATCTGTATATGGATGTGATGCGGGTTTGTGGGGGAGATATTATCTAGGAGGAGTGTGGTTTGATCTGAACAAGGGACAATTACTGCTCTTTGGGTTTATTGTCAATGGGGGATAAAGGAATAAATTCAGACATGTTCAGGCATGTAATGCTTCTATGACACTGTAAGAGAATTTCTTGGGTGTCATTGAGAATTCCAAAACCCGAAAACTTTATTCAAGTTTTCTCTCTTGTTTTCTACATCGAGCAATGCTCACATAGACTTAGAGTGTTAGATGAGTTGATTCTTGTGTTTTCGGTTTGTATGTGGATGGTGATCTATTGAATTTATTTACCGATTGCCAACAAACCCAAAGGGGGAGATTGTTGGAACCATGGTCATCTATGCATGAATTGGAGAATGGTTTGTGTTTGTTGTCAATCTTTAGAGGAAGTTCAGAATGTGTGCCAGCAATGGACTCATAAAGTTCAACCAGATAATAGTATTGAAGGAAGCATCACTTTCCAGTGTTTTCCAAATTTTTGGACCTTAAAACTGTCAAAAGGGGAAAACAATGTTTTTTGGGAAAGAGACTTGCGCGCCGGGTATGTGTCGTGCAAGTGACTTGCGTGCCAGGAAAGGACTTGTGTGCTGGTGCCTAGGAGGATTGGAAAGTTGTGGGCCATATGTTATTCAATATCAAAACATCAAAATATGGAAAATGAAAGAGGTTCGCGCAAGTATTGGTTTTTTTTCACACAAGTGAGTAGCGCGACAGAGGCTAAGGCGGTTGAATTTGCGCACCAGAACTTGCATGCCGAGACGAGGCTTGCACGCCACCACGCAGGGTGTCTAGTTTGCCTATAAATAGTGGACCACCCCTCCTTATTTTTAACGAATTTAGAGACTTTGAGAAGTTCAGTGCTCCCGTCGCGCAGGTGAGGTGGTCGTGCAAGTGGTTGTGGGTCGCACAAGTATAAGTTGCGCGACAGTTGTCTTTTGTATGCCAAAACCGGTTTGGGTGAAAGGAAATGTGGGTCGCGCAAGTTTGATGTTGTAGAAGTCAGTCTCGTGCAAGTCATTGAGGTGGACTTGAACTCTAGTTATAACTTGTGTTCCATCATTGAAACTTGCATGTCGTCTTGGGGAAGCGCGCCTAGTGTTGTTGAAGTACACCCATCTTTTTGAAGCTGCACGAAAGCTGAGAGATTGCCCGGTATCCTCTTTACAAAGTGAGATTCATTTACTGGTGAGAGTTGGAATTCAACTGAGCATCTACATAAAATAGAGGATGAATTCTTTTGCAATGATGAAGAGGCCTTCACGTCTGTAAAAAAATTGGGACCTCACCAAAGGCAGTGAGCCAGGGGGAGTCAATGGGAGTGAACCGAGGGACATAGTGAGCTATCCCTGAACCTTTGTAAAGGCACTGAGCCTGGGACAGAGTGACTGTACCCGAACCATTATAATCTAAAACTAGTGAAGAATAGTGGAATTTGGTACGACCGACAAACTGTCGGTGTATGCTCCTTGGACGTAGCCCTTAGTGTTGAACCAAGTAAAAAGTGTTGTGTCATCTCTCTACATGTGAAAGTTTTCTTTCTAATCATTTTCATTAAACAGGTTTAACAAGTTCCTACCAACGTGGGAACATGATCCATTTCTTTAAAAGAAAAATTTGCCACCCTGACTCACCCCTCCCCTCTAAGGGTGTCCCGGGGTCCTACAAAAGTTTCACTATAAGTTAATTTTATTATGTTGATTTAAAGATGATATCTGTTTATAAAATAACATTTCTAAAATTTAAATAAATTAATTATATTATTTTCTCAAAAAATAAATAAAAACAATTTTTGAAGAAGACGTACTTTTGAAAAATAAAACAACTTTACTAAAAATTGAGTGATTATTTACTGATAATTTATCAATACATTTATATTGATAATAACAATTATATATAAATTTCATAAATTATTTAATACTATTCTTACCCACCAATTTTAATGGTTAGTTTACAATGGTCATATTAAAATAATAATATTTCATTGTTTTTTAGGCTTGATGTTGGGTGTAATGCAAGCTATCGAAGAAATTTAAAAAACCATTTAATACAATCTCGAGGTGTTTCAATATGGCCATGTTTTGATATGTTTATAATTTTTGAAATATTTTATATTTTTGATCTATTGAGGTTTTAAATTGTCTCTATTATTTCTCATTGTTTATTTCGGATGAATTAAGGTATTTTATGCAGTTTAATGATCTGATTTAAATTCGTTAAATATATTTTTTTTGGAAAATGTTTTGGTGACCATATTTTGGTAAAATAGTGAGTTTCATACTTTTCAATGGGTGTAATTAAATGGATTGAATCTAAAAAGTATATAGAATTTAAAAAATGTGTTTCGAAAGTCTTAATATCTTTCAAATATAATTTTATAAAATCCCTTGAGTTCTTATGATAGTTTTGATTTATTACTTTTCTTCAAAACTGATTAATTTTTTTTTTGATTTAATACATAGTGTAGAATCATGAAGGTTGTGTTTGATAAAAAGGGTTATGTTTAAAAAAATTTATGGTTTCAGTGTATGGTTATATAAAATTTCTTCGATCTTCTTTAAATATTTTCAACTGTGAATTTTTTCAGAATTTTTTTTTGAATGTCTTGATTTTTGAAACTAGATTTTATTTTTTATTTGTGAAATAATTATAATTCTTGACTTTTATTTTCAAAAGTGTTTTATTTTATAATGAAAATTTACTACCCTTTTAAAAAAATGTTTTTATAAACGATTTAAAATCCCATTATAGTGAAGTGGGATTTTCACTTTTGATTGAACTGTGAAATGAATGTTATTTAGTTTTCTAGATGATATGAAATTTTTTCGATGGATAATATATTTTCAAAGGTTGTTAAATGTTTAAAAAGTGTAATTCTTTTCTTGAAGTGAGTTTTAAACACTTAATTTTATGTAAGTGTTTTTAAAAGAAAAGTTATTTTCTATGGTATATTCATTTTGGTGGTGTTATGTATTTGGATTTGTCTCATTGTCTTTATTGTGGCTGTTTGATTTGAGTTGAGAAACTTGAATTGATTGGATTCAAGTTTTGTATTACTTAGAGAGTTAATTCAAGAAATTTATTGATTAAAGGTAGAAATATTGTATTGGAGTATGATTCTTAGAGTGATTCTCTTTATTTTTTCTAGTTGTAACTCGTTTTTGGGATAGTGATGATTATTTATTTTGAGATTCATGTTTGTCAAAGTTAGAGTATATGAAACTTTTGAGGTGATTCTTATATGATGTTTCTCTTTGGGTTTCCACTTGATTATTTTTTATGTAATATTTATTTTTTTATAAATGATTATTCATATACGATTGGTTATGACCTATTTGATTTTTATTTTATGCTAGTATTTTAAGGATTCTTTTTTCAAAGAGTTTGTACAAGGGATGCCTTGGGTGTGTGTTACAGTAATTGGGACAAGTCTTTACCATAAATCAGATTTTTTTGTTTCTTTTTTCATGTTTCTTTTATTAGGTTTACCCTGATTGGGTTCCCTTCAGAGATAGTTCCAAAGTTACTCCTTCATTCAGATTTGACCCAAGGCTAGAACCCATGTTTTTCTTTTTGAGCCATTCTTTTCTTGGGGTCCTCTTCCTTTAAGATGTTTTATCCTTTAATATTATGGTAATTATTTTTAATTTTCTTCCCATATGTAATTATAGTCTAGTTTATTAAAGTTTTATTATTATTACATTGGATATTGCTTGGAAACATATTTTACTATAATGATACACTGCCTATAGATTTTCCCATATCTTATCTCATTATTTTTATAAGAAATAAAAAATTATGGGGAGACCACCATAGATGTATGTTTTTTTCGTACCCTTTTTTCTTATAGAGGTAGTGGTATGGGACTATTGGGAAAGGTTCCTAGTTATCCCAAAAACAGCCTTTTCCTTTGATGGGTTGTATTTTTTTAACTCCTTCGGTGATATGGTCTAGAGTCTCTTCTAGTTAAATTATTGTGAAAATTTGTGTTCTTGTAGTATTCTAAACTTTCATATTGATGAAAAAGTACCTTTTAGGGTATCTAAGTTTATTAAAGAGATGTGATTGAATTTTCTTAATATTATTCCTCATATTAGTTTCATGGGTATTATCTGTTTAATGTTATAATGTTCCTTGGTTTTTGAAATTGAAACAATCATGAGGAAGTAAGGTCCCATCCATTTATTGATGAAACTTTTAAAAAATACATTTAATTGGTATAAAGTGGTAGGGTAGGGAGGATTTTGACACACACATGTCATTGTTGTAAATTATATTCCATGGTTTTGTGTTATTTAGTAGTTCTTATAGGTTATAAATATTTTTAGGTGTTCAAGAAGTCTCAGGGAGTTGTAGTTATAGGCTATAAAATGCCACACCATGATAATGGTTCATCATGCCTTGTTCTTCCTTTTTTACTTTCTGAATTTTTTTGTTGGAGGTGTGGCACACCGCTACTAAGTAGTGTCACACAATAATGAAACCCAGTCAGTGGTCCCTTAATTCTACTATATGGTTGTCATGATATGACTTAGGGATTCGCTACCATGATCTACCATAGGAAGACCCCTTTGGGGTCTCTTTTTTACCATTTTAATCCAACACCCCCAATTTATGTCCCATATCAGTTTTCCTCTCCTCTATGGAAATTATCAAGGATTCCTTCCATCTTTTATAGTGATTTATATTAGTAAGATCGTATAAATCTCTTCCTCTATTCCTTTCATTTTTTATACTTCTTTTTCTTACCCTTATATGGTCTCGGTGAACTAGTTTTTTTCTTAGATCTATTTTTATTTAGTTATTTCTTGGTTTTGGGGTTCCTCTTGGTCTCTTAGGACTTCTTGGGTCATATTAAATCAGAATAACACTACAGGTTATAAAAGTGATGAATTTAAGGGAATTTTGTTCAATGCATGATCCATTAATTTTATAACCATGATTTTATTCTTGTTTCTTAACACAATTTAAATGTTTTTTAGGATATTTCAAGTATATATAAATGTTCATTTTTATAGTTTTTAGTTTCTATCTTCGGTTTTACCTAGGGTTTTTTGAACATATTTAAATACCCAAATATATTTTAATGAAATTTCACACACTGATTGTTTTTTAAAATACCCAAATAGATATTATTAAAAAAAATAATGTTAAATGAGATGTTTTATTTTTAAAATTGATTTGTAAATGTTTTTACTTTAAAATTAAAGTTTTTGTTTAGTTATTTAAAATTTATCATATTCTCTTTGATTATTTGGGATGTGTTAATGATTTTCAAGTGATTTATTTTTCTGAAAATATTTTTATAACTTAGTTTCTAAATGGAAATATCAAATGCCTAATTGGAACCTTATAAAGATAAATATATTGATAAAAATATTCCCTTTAAGTGTTCCCCCTTGTGCTTTTTAGTATTCAGTAGAATAAATTTTCCCTTTTATAGTACATGTTAGTTATATTTTTTTTCTTGAGAAACAAGTTTACTTCTATTAAGGGTTTTTAGAGGTGAGGTTGAGTTATGAATCATGTTAGATGTATATTGATAAATTCAACCATTTTATTACCCACCTCCATTTTTTCTATCCTCAATTTTATATATATTGTCAAAATAAGAGTAACTATTTTTGATGTTTGGGTTCACATGTCACACTCATTTTTTATCATGTTATGGATAGTGTCCTCATGTATGATGTATACAGTTCATTGATAATTTACCCCTTATTTAGTCTAAGTAGGTAAATATTAGGTATTAAGGTTGTTGGTAAAATTGAGTAACTCAAGAGGAGGGTTAATTGAGTTACCAATAAAATTTATGTTAAAACCTAGTTCAAATAAAATCCCCTAATTTAAGATAAATATACCCAGTTAATAAAAAGAGTAGTTTAATATAATTTTGTCCTTTTAAAATCTTCCTCAAAGATTGATTAGTGATCATTTGAAACAATATGAAACTTAAAATACCTTTTAAATTTAATATAATAAATAAAATACTTAAAAAACTCTTGTTAATATTGATTACAAAAGTATAGGATTTGTTTATAGTTTAAATAAAATGTATTTTGAAGCTTAGAAATTTTGAAAAAACATCAAAATCACACAATAGAATAAAACAAGGGGTAAAGTATCAATCCAAAACCTAATTCCATACAATTATAAATCAAATAAATCCAAGTATATTTTATAACTATAATTTTATCCACAACCTGGATCAATTATACATAAAATATCTTATAGACTTTCTAAGATAAAAGGCCTCTTATATAGTTATACATGGGAAGAAAACAACTCAATACACAAAAGGATCTCTTCTGAAAACACTATGGGTAAACATATGAAAAGAGATAGGTGAGAATATATTTTATTCTCCAATTCTTGTGCATAAGGTAGTGTGTGTTGATAAGAAAAATAAATAACACACTACTCGAAGTAGACGAAACAAACAGAAATAGAAATAAATAAGATATATAAAATATAGTATTTCTCAGTATAAAGGGTCCAAAATTCTTAAGTCTCTTAATATGTGGCTCGGTGAGGAGCTCGAGTTTTTTCTCTAAAATTAGTAGTAAAACATAACATCATAAAGGTCTATTTTACTATCTCTAGGAAAGGATTTTGATCTTCAATGAGTTTCTCTATTTCATAGATAGAAGACTTTAGGATTTTAGTGTGTAAGATATTGAGTGATTATCATTTAATTATTTAGTACATTCACTTATTGGTCACACCTTTTCTTAGAGAGATAAAGTCCTTTAGTAATATATAAAACTGAAAAAACGAATTTTCATTGAAGAATAATCATGAAGATTTCCCAAAACGTCATATTAGGCTCTAACTTTATATTAAATGTGTCTATGTAATACTTAAAAATATCAGAAAATAATCCTTCACATTAATTCATATAAAATAGTTTTTGGGAGAATTTAATTCAAATGCCTTATAATAGCGATGGACAAACTGGCTGAGGATCACAATGTCGGGTTGTGAGTTATTATAGTAGTGAGTCTGGTTGTTGGTAGGTCATCTAGTGGTAGATCATCTAGAGGTAACTCATATGATGGTATGTTATCTGGTGGTAGATTATATGATGGTGACTCATGTAACGGTATGTTATTTGGTTTTTGGTCATTTAGTGGTGACTTAAGTCTAGTTGTGACTCAAGTCTGGTAGTTACTCAAGTCTGGCAGTGACTCAAGTCTGGTAGTGACTTTCTTTAAAAATTGGTAAAAATTATTCAAATTATTAATTATAAAATAAAACACTACCATAAATCATATGATTCATTAAAAACATAATAATTATTATTTATGAGTATTAAAACAATGAAATGCTGACACTCTTCCCATAAAAGAAAGTAGGTGCCAATAATCTCCCCATTTTTATTATCACAAATCATGGAATCTTAGAAACCATGTATGGAATAGTTTTTTTGATAAAATAGATGTATTTGAAAAAGTAATTATATCTACTAAACAATTAAAAAAATCTAATATAAGAGTTTTAACATAAATTTTAAAATATAATATTAATAAAGATGGTATCAAAGATAGGGTAAGAAAGGATAACATAAAAGGAAATGAAAACATAAATGTAAATGCCCATAATTATTCTCCCCAAAAAATAAATTCCATAATTATTCTCCCCTTTTTGGGATTATCAAAATTATAATATTATAAATAGTAATTGCAGAGAAGAAAAATATGAATAACATGATAAATTTCCTTAAATACAAAAGTGATTACAACACATCCATAAAAAATACAATGAAGTCCATATTAAAGATAATGTCTAATATTAGGCACTCTTATCCTGGGTACTAGGAATCAGAATGTGATTTTACATTTTTACAGATAGGGGGAACTGAGGTAGAGGTTGAGTAAATTGAGGTACTAGCTTTAGGGACTAAGGTAGTAGGGTTATCTCTCTAATGATTTTTTCCCAAAGATGACATACTGCTTCCAGTGGGGACAAACGGAGAGGTTGAAACTGGGTAGGTAAATGAGAATTTTTATTATTTATAATATATGGTCTGAAATATTATGGGGTATTTTATGTAGTGGATATAATATAGGTCACTAGAATGGCCTTTGGAGATACTTTTTTCAGACCATAAACAAGAAAACAATTCATGATATTGATGAAATCCATAATAATTTTTCCTCTGCACTCCATGGAACTAAAGAATACAATCTTTTACTCCATAAATAGATCAAGTAGAGGTCTCATCACCTACTAATGATTCACATAATCCTTGATATATTTGGTAAGTGGTGGCATCTAAAGGTACTCAATCGAAATCTTTTTGTTTTAGTTCAATTCATGCTTGGTGTAAATTCTAGAAAAGTTATATTTAATATACATTTTTATGGTTTCCAGGCCACTTAAAGCTTCATTTAAACATTTACATACTAAAATATAAATATTTTCACCATGGTACCTTATCAAACTTAAGTATTTTTGATGAATGGCATGAAATTATCCCTTAACATCATGAAGTTATTCCCTAATAGTAGACCGAATCAAATCTATATCAAAGGAAGATATGGAAGGTGGAGAACTATAATTAAAAGATACAGAAGGTAAATTATAAAGCCTATACATTAAAATAGGATAACTATCTAAAATGTTTGTCTTCATCTCCTCCACCATAGACCTCAAGGTCTCCATCTCACTGGTTAACTATCTCTTCTCAATACCAACATCTTAAATTTGATGAATCATCTTTGGATAGATGTGGCACAAAACTAGCTCAAATTTATGTCTATAATTATTATCACTAAGATGTGTCACAAGAGGTTCATAATTTCTCATAATACTACCAAAATCAGAAAGAATCCTCTCTCTAAAAGACTCTAGATCATCTCTAGAAACATCATCTGAAAGCACATGAGTAACAGTAGTAGGTAGGGGTGAAGAATATATCTCAACATGAGGTATAATATCCTATTTTTTAGTTCTAACATGTATATATGAATAAAATTGCTAAATATCTCTGAAAGAATCAATTTTCTAAACCAATGATTCGTTAGGATCTATCTCAACTCAAACTGAGACAGCAGGTCCACCATGCTTTGGTGGACTTCTCTTTTCATTAAAAGGGTTATAATATTCGAAATCAAGCCTCACATACCCTAATAATATTTAACACTAATAAAAATTTGTGATTTCCACTCTAAAATAAGAGAATTAAACTTATTCACTATCTATATGTTAAACTTGGTGGCTAAAAAACAAGGGGATTCCTCCCCCTAAACAGATTCGCTCTACTCATCTTTGTCAAAAGTTGGTACATCAACTTCTTGAAAAAA
This sequence comes from Viscum album, assembly GCA_963277665.1. Taxonomy (NCBI): domain Eukaryota; kingdom Viridiplantae; phylum Streptophyta; class Magnoliopsida; order Santalales; family Viscaceae; genus Viscum; species Viscum album. The sequence goes on along the minus strand of OY728157.1, from coordinate 32,680,771 downwards.
ACTTGATCTCTCCTCAGACCTAGTAGAATCATAAAAACTAAATAATATTGACGTGTTTGAGTAATTTCACAGTCATCATTATCATCATGATTAGATCCATCATCACTTTCATTTACATCAGCATCTCCTTCATCTTTATCATCTATATCACCTCTATATTTTCCATTTTCATCATCAAATAAATAGACAACTTCCTTAAAATATTTAGAAGAAGAAATCCTAAATTTTTCCTCCAAAAAAACTTCTATTTACTAATCATCATAATATTTATCACTCAATAATATCTCTCTGATAGGTAAAGAACTCGGAGGACTAGAAATACCAAAAGATACCCCTGGAATCTTAGGTATGTTAGGGTCACTACCCTCTGCAACTGATATCTCCTCTTCTTCAATATATGCATCAGCCACCTCATCTTCTTTCTCTTAATATTAATAATCAACTACCTCATATAGATCCAAGTCAGGATCAACAATGTTCATTGGTTATGAAGGGTTATCTATAAGATTAAAATACTCATAGATATTTTTAACATCATGCACCCATTTCATCATTCATGGGTTCCAATTTTCCTTTATTCTTTTATAGATAACTTTAGTCAAGAATAAACCTCCACACTTCATATTCTTCATCCTTACTAACTAATCATTTGGCCTCAATCATGGATGAATTAATCTTAGGATAATGTGTGATTTAGGCCTAGATGAGGTCTTGTACGTCTCCATTATATGTGCCATTAGATATAGGCACAGAATTATTCTTTCCTCTCATTTAATTTTATATAGTATATATATATCCTGATAACTCATCATGTTGAAGTATCCTTATCTAAGGAATAAACTATGTTTTATAAACCTAAATATCAATCTACACTCACTATATAGTTTAGTTGTACTAGGTATTGTTAGAGTTTTATCTCATTTCGACTCTACTAAGGCATTATAATATGCAAAAGATTCACCATAACTAGGAATGGACCATTGATAGTCATTTGATGCTCCTTGATGAGGTACTTTAATACACTTATCCCATTATTTTGAATGGAATACTACCTTATTTCCATATAAAATTATTCTAATCTAATATTAATTTATCTCAAAACTAGATTCAACATATTGATAAAATTGGTAAACCAACCTAGTATAGAATGGTTTGTAATTATTCAAGAAACGGTCTTTCCATTCCTATCCCTAGATCACCTTGAGAACCATTGATTTTATTGATAATAACCATTCAAAATTTACTTCTTCCTCAAAAACCACTGTATGATTTTTGATTTTTGGGGTTTGTAGCTCGACTACCAATCAGCTCAATTCTCCTCGAGGATTCTTCAAAGGTCACAGCTCCTCAAGAGATGACTTAGTAGGTCACTTTATTCTTACCATTTCAACAAATTGAATCCTCATGTGAGGAGAAGAGAAATCTAAAGTACATGAGAGAAATGATTGAATAGAAACATGTATAAGGGATAGGGTGAGTGGAAATTATAATTAATCCCATTTTTACATTTAGTGATTTGAAAAATGTAAATTCCTATAAAAATTTTAAATTTAGAAAAATAAAATAATTAACCCATAATGAAAAATTATCAATGGTGTATTATTTCTAATGGTTTGTTTTTTCCAATGGTGGGTAATTTTTAATAGTGGGTAATTTCCAATGGTGAGTAATTTCAAACGGTGGGTAAGGTCCAATAGTGGGTAATTTCCCATGGTGGGTTATGTAATAATCAATTATAAAAAAATTTATCATTCCTAATTCATGGTTAATGAAGATTAATATCTCAGAATTTAATGGGTTAGTAAAAATATAAGCAATTTAATGTTCAGTTCCTATTAATGCAAGAGTTATATTACTCTTTTGAAAATTATATCTCAAAAAGTGATGTCTTACATCAATATTATTTGTTCTAAAGTGAGACATAATATTTTTGGAAATATTTATTACACTTGATTTTTACCCAATATATAGATACATGTATGAATTTATATCCGTAGTCTAGTAATGTGTGTTTAATCCACAAAATATGTTCACTAAAAAATCATGCTACTAGGTATTAATCTCTAGTAGTAGATAGTGAAACAAATTTTTTCATCTTACAAAACCACGATACTAGAGACTTTCATAGAAGATGACATATTCTAGAGGTTTTATTTCTATCTTTCTTAAAACCACTAAAATCACCATATAAAGAACTCACTAAGTAAAATACTTATCCTCTAGGATATAACATTCCTTAATTGGTTGTATATTTTTGGTATTTGAAAATTATTTTAATATAAATTAAATGAGACTCTTTTGGGATTTCTTGAAAACATGCACACATGCACACACTAAACATAATATCAGGATAGCTAGCAATTAAATATAGAAGAATTCCAATTATACCTATGTAACTAGTTTGATCCATTGGCTTTCAAGCTTCATCAATATATAACTAACATGTGATACTCATGGGAGTGTCACTACTTTTATTGATATCCAAACCAAATTGTTTTAGAAGATATTTTATGTACATAATTTTATTTACGAAAATTCATTGTTTATTTTAGAAAATTTTAATACCATGAAATAATTTAAATTCACCCATTAATCTCATTTTAAATTTATTTTTCATTATCTTTAAAAAATTAGTACATGAATAATTTTTAGAATATCCAAACATAATATTATCCACATATATTTGAAAAACTAAAACATATTTTGAAATTATTTTTATAAAAATGTTAAGATAATCTATACCTTTTTAAAAAAAATTTGAAATTATAAAAGAGATAAAGAAATCATACGAAGATCTAGGAGCCTATTTAAACCATATAAATATTTTATTAATTTAAATACATGATTTGGAAAATGAGGATTTTGAAAACCAGGGGTAGTTCAACAAAAACATCCCCGACTATATACCTATTTAATAATACACTTTTGACATTCATTTGATATTGTTTGAAATCTAAATATGCAACATAAGAAATTGGTATTCTAATAGCTTCAAGTATAGATATATGTGAAATGGTTTCTTCATAGTCAATACCCTCTTCTTGGTTATATCCTTATAAAAAAATTATATAATTATTTCTTAATATTATTCCACATTCACAAACCTTGTTTCTAAATACCCATTTATTTACAATATTCACGGGGTATTTAATTTTATATATAGGTTCCAAAACATTATTTATTTCAAAAAAAATTATGTTCTTATTGCATAGCCATTACCCATAATTCATCATTAATTTCATCATTAATGTTCTTTGGTTCAGGTTGTTACAAGAATTCTTGATGTTTAACCTTATTCCTAAGAGAATCTATTTCTTGTGTACTTATATCTCGGTCTCCTACTAAAACATCTAGATTATGGTATTTAAGACCACTAATAGCTCTTGGAAAATAAGGTTCGGTCATCTCATGGTCATATACAGGTTCAGATTTGTATTTTGAATATTCCTTGGAACTAGATGGTTTTTCTTCTTGTTTTAAAAAAGTGTTAGAATATTTAAAATTTATGTTTAGACATGATAAATAATACTCATGGTTTTATAAAGGTGTCTTAGGCTCATTTGGATCTACCTCATTAAACTTTATGTGAATAGACTCTTATATATCCTAGGTTATTTTGGTAAACACTATATGATTCACTAGAAGTTGAATAACCAAGGAAAATTCCATCACAATAGAAGAAAATTTGTCAAGGTTATCCTTAATGTTATGAATAAAGACCGTTAGGTCCACTAGGTTAGATACCCTGTGAGTGGGGGTGAATCAGGATATGACAAATTAAAATAACTACCCATATTGATCTTGTTTTATTGTTAGACAAAACTCTCTTATCTCTCCTTCCTATTGCAGAGTATGAACAAATCTTAATGCAAGAATAGGAAAAAAATTATACTTTGTCAACCCTTTCTAGGATATGTCCAAGAAGCATACACTGGTGATGTGCCGATGTACCAAATCCACTAAAATTACATAGGTGTTTACAACATTTGGAGCAGACTCACTGTCCCTCCTGGATTACAAATATTCACAATTTTAAATCTCATTTCTCTATCAACTGAAGTGTTACCACTACTTCTTCATAAGATCCGCTAATAGTTTATAGACTTGTATGTCCCTTAATTTTCATAAATGAATGCATCCTCGAGTGTATGTAGATTTTCTATTGATGTTCCACTTTCATCCACTGATGAATACCGCTTTACCACAGTACTATTGGGAAACTCCAAATCTTTCATACAACCTTTATTGTGTATTACATGAAACATTAATGCCTTGCACACAAGACTACACTTCTTATATGAAAAACCACTTTCACATAACTTCAATCTTATGTGCATCCCAAATCTTACACGCAACTTTCTTATCTTGCGTGCAACTCAAAATCTTTCATGAAACTCCCTTTGCATAAAATTATTATGTGATACAGATATTAGATTATCTCTATATGTTGATATACATTGAATGAGTGGGTCACATATTATTTATAGTCATTGTCGATCCCTATGTGGAATATTCACCGTGTCGTGTAAGATCTTCTTCAAGTGTGAAAACCCTCATTTGACATCGCATTGGGTGCACAGGTTTCCTTCACACAACCTCATATTTCACACACATTTTCAAATATATAACACCCATCATGTCTTTTCCATTTTTCTACATTATACTCCTGAAATATGCCTTAAGCACAATTTTAAAAACCACCTTCATTCTTGTGGGCAACTTCCTTTTCCAAAAACACATTTCTCCATCTTCCAATTTTGAGGCCCAAAAATTTGGCAAACACTAGAAACCTGCACCACATTAGATATGTTTTTTCTATACCACCTTCAAATCATCCATTCCTTTTTCATGATTCATTGTTAACATAGTTTTTCAACAATATATATGGAACTCAACAAATCACTAGGGAAACCCTCTTTTTCAACAAATAAACCCACTTTGTCAACAAACACAATCAACCCGAATATTATTCAATGCATCCTTGAGGGATTTTATCCTAACAAATACTTTAAAACCAAAAAATATAATGTATTTAACCTTCGATTTCCTATATTTTTGTAATTCATAAGTTTTTTTCCTTAATATATATTTGATTAAAACTCTATTAATTATATAACATTTTTTGTTCATAAGTTCATCCCAAAAGTAAATAGGAAGGTCATATTCATTATGTATAGTCTGAGAAATTTCTTAAAGTGTTATATTTATTATTTTTATGACACCATTATATCATGGGGTCCTATGAGTAAAAAAGTTGTGATTTTAGCCATTTTTTTAGAAAAATGATTCAAATAATTTATTTACAAACTCACAATTATTACTACTTTATAAGGTCTTAATCTTAATAACAGTAAGATTTTCTATAAATTTAGCGTACTAGGTAAAATAATAGTTGGATTCAATTTTGTGAGATAAAAAGATTACCCAATTATACCTATAAGATCTATCTACAAGGACATAGACATAGTGATTTCCATTTATAATATAGACTCCAGATGGTCCAAACAAATCCATGGGAACCAATTCTAGAAGTTGAGAAGCTAAAACTCCGTTTCTTGATTTCAATGTTATTTTGTGCTATTTTCCTTTTTGTCATGGGTTATAGAATTTATCATTTGGGAGTTCAATATTAGTTAGATCTTTTACTAACCCTTTCCTAGTTATCTTTCTATGTGAGTGAATATTTTAGTTTCCTATTATTATGTGACAAAGCCAATATTCCTTACGAATGGAATTTAGACAAGATACATTTTGAGAAAATAAAGTGTCTAAATTTATAGCATAACCATTTTAATTTCTCAAAGATATAAAAAATAGGTTATTTTTTAAATAAAACATATTTTAATAATATTTTTAAAATTTTACATAAAAATGATCATCACATAACAAGGATATTTTAAAAATATTTTACTTTATAGAATCAACAAATAATAATTTAGAGATTAAAAGTGAGTTATAATTATAGATTTGGAAAATTCTAATGGAATTACCTTTGGAATTTTCACAAAATTTGAATATCCACCATTATACTTTATCATGTTATTGAAGCTTGAAAAATATTCAGTCATGTTTCTAGAACAGTCGATGTCTAGGTACCATAGACTCTTATTGGAGCACTTCAAGAAGGTTCCCTATAAAACAATTTGTATACCAAGAATAATTTCAGTACTTGGATAATATTGGGTCTATAAATATTAGTAATTAAGTATTTAGAAACCCATATTTGTTTAATGGGTTTACCATAAGCTGATTAAAATTTTTTGTAAATAAACACTTTGTTAGATCTAGTTGAATAAAAACTCATAGCAGATTTTCCAGAATTTGTTTTTGGAATTAAACTCTTCTAGAAAATTATTCTTTAGCTAAGTTGATAACATAAATTAATAATATACTTAGGTTATATATTTTATAGTTATTTGTGTGATATTACTTCTCATATTAGTAAATATTTTTAGAACCTTTTTCAATTTCTCATTAGAAAATTTCAATTCAGTATTTTCCTTCAACATTTAATCATTTTTCTTCTTTTATATAGCAAGATCATATTTAAATTTAACAGTCAAATCATTATTTTTCATATTTATATCATGTTATAATATTAAATAATCTCTTCATTTGACATATTTTCATCATTATTTTCTTCAATGGAATTATTTGAAATATTTATTAGAGAAGCAGGAAATACATTTGACACCTCATATATGTTTTTCATGAAACATTTGTTTATCTTGTCATGTTTTTTCTCTTGGGTAGTGTATGAATCTCTTTATTTCTTTTTCATATTCACTCCAAGTTTATTTCATTATTTTCTTTTATTTCCTATATTTTTATCATATTTTCTATATTTCAGCTTAAGAAATACAGCTTTGACATGCCCTTTCCTTTTACATTCATAACACACTATATCATTTGAAACGTCATCTATCATCCAATATTTCTTCCAAATTCCTTTATTCACATATTTTACTTTTTATCTTGTTTTCTTAAAAAAATTATTCTTATAAAACCTTTTAAACATTTCGGCTATATGGGACATCTCATCATCACTATCTGCTAGTGATTCCTGATCACCTAAACATTCAACTTGAAATTTCTCCTTATACTACGAAGAAGTATACTTGAATTCTATAGTCTTATTTTTAAGGTTCATATTCATCTTCTCTATTAACTTAAATTGCTTCTTCATATATCATTACCTTTCTAGTCAAATCCTTGATAAGTAGTTTGATAATATCACAAGACACTCTAATTGAGAAAGAGGTTCCTCTCCATTTTTAATGTAGGCATGTCAACAGTTATACAACATGGTATTTGTCAAAAATAGGATTCACCAAGGAGTGAATTGTGGTAACAATATCATTGAACCTAAGATACCTTTCATAAATAAACTCATTAGGTTTTGTTTTAAATGTATCATATTTAATTTTATGAATATTTAATCGCATTTCTTTTACATTTGTTGTTCCTTCATGAGAAAGTGTGTCAATTTTTATAAGAAGTTTTACATGTAGATATAGTGTTGAATTATTCATCACCTAAAGAAAAATATAATGAATTCATTCCTTTTCAGTTATTATTATAATCAATTTTAGTAGTACCATCATGTGTATTTATAACGGTCTTAGGCAATTCATATTTATCCTAAATATTAGTCCATATTTCAAAACTCATGCTTTGAATGTGGATATTCAACATGATTTTCCATTTATCACAGTTTTTTCATTAAATTATAGATGTCTTTTGGTAGTATAACCTTTTTGATTGTTATCCATAATGAAATAAATTTAGAACTAACAGAAATTTGATATCTTTAAAAGATTACTAAAATCACAGTGGATAAATATATTTCTAAATATTCCTTTGATATCAAATGTTGGTTAGAGGGACTAACTCAAGATGGGGGTGAATTTAATTCTAAATAAAATTTTAATTAAAAAAATAAAATAAATTCCCCCAATTTAAAATAAATAAGTCTAATTAATCCAAAAATGTACTTTATTATAATTTTGATCTTTTAAAAATTTACTCAATGCTTGATTACTGATCTTTTAGAACAATATGAAAATTAATTTAACTTCTAAAATCAATTTACTCAATAAAATACTTATATAAAAAATCGTTAAGATTGACTACCAAATTATAGGTTTTGTTTACATTTTAAATCAAATTCATTTTAATGCTTTGAAATTAAGAAAGAAAAAAATCACACACGGTAATAAAACAAGGGGTTCAGTATCAAGTTGAGACCTAAACCCCTCCACTTGAAAATTACCTACCACCAAGAAGATTATATAATTATAATCTGGTTCACTTCTTGTATCAGGTATATAAATAGTATCTTATAGGATGTCTAGGCTCAAAGGCCTCTTTCATAGTTATACATGGAAATAAAACAACTCAGGAAATAAAAGGAACTCTTCCAGAAACACCATGGGTAAATAGATGAAGAGAGGTAGATAATAATTTCTTTTATTCACCAGTTCTAGTATAGGAGACAATGTGTGTTGATAAGAAAAACAAACAACACACTGCCTGAAAGTAAAAGAAACAAATAGAAAGGGAGTGAAATAAGATATAGAAGAAGATTGAGTTTCTCAGTCTCAAGTTCTACTGATTCTTGAGTCTCATCAAATTTGGATTAGTGAGTAGAACAATATGTTTCTCTAAAATAAGTACTAAAACATAGCATCATAATGTTCTATGTTTTTGTCTGTAGTAATGGATATTTATCTTCATTGAGTTTCTCTATTTTATAGATTAAATTCTATAAGATTTTATATTTTAATATATCAAGTGATGATTCTTTTAGTATTAAATATGTGTACTTATTGATCACACCTTATCATAGAGATATAGTCCTTCAAAAATATATACAATTGAAGGAATTAATATTCATTGAATGATAATCATGAATATCTCTTGAAACCTTATACTGGGCGTTGACTTTATATTAAATACATATATGGAATACTTAAAGAAATAACATTAAATAATTCATCACATTAGTTACAATAATATAGAATTTGGGAGAATTTAATTTTAATGCCTATCAATAGTGATTGTGGCACATACTGATGGTGAATCATGTTTGGTGGTGACTCAATTCTAGTGGTGACTCATCACTAGTGGTGACTCATGTCTGGTGGTGACTCTTGTCAACACTTAGCTAACAATTATTTAAATTATACTTTATAAGATAATACACTATCAAATAACTTAAAAATCCTTATAAATATAAGAATAATGATTTTTGAGCATTAAAATAAGGAATTTCCAAAATTATTCCCATAAAATAAAGGAGGTTCCAACAAAGGTGATTTAATCGCATTAGGTGTGCTGATTTGATGGATTTTGTTATTTATTGCCCTAATTTATAGCCTGAGTTCCAAGATGTCCCCATTATTTCAGGTTTTTTGTTATATAATAATGGGTGAGATTCTATTTTTTATATTATAGTTGATTTATGATTATTTTTTATTGATTCTTTATCATTTTTATAGCTGATATGATTAATGTTATTGAATGGGGTGTTTTCATATAAAAGTGTAAATGAATCTTCCTCATTTCAAATAAAATGGGATATAATCATTTGTACCATTCATCTTTTTTTATTATACATCGAAATTTCAAACTGTGGTTTTAAAATTCCTTCCCATATCGAATCTATCCTTTTAATTTTAATTTTTAAAGTAACATTTTTTTTTGAAAAGCCTATGTCCAATGTTTTAAATTGAATGGTGTTAGTGATAGTAGAGCGTTATTGATTTTTTGATAAATTATAAATATTAAATTTATATTTATATTCCAATATATCATGAAAAGTGTTTATTTTTTAATTTTATGAATGGTGTGTGGGGAGTACACTTACTTTGAATTTTATATCATGCTTTCCATATTAAAAATTTAGTATAGGTTCCACATGATACGGTGGTTGGTTGTCAGATTTAGGTTTGGGTATGCCAGAGGTTGTAAGTGAAGATACATCACTTGGATTATAGAGATAGGTGGTTGTGAATTTTTTTTATTTTGATATTTTTTTCTTCTAATGTATGATGCCTTTTCAACACCTTTAATCTAGATTTACTTTCTATTTTATTTTGGAGTTTTATTAAAGTTCATTTTTATGATGTTGGGAAGTATTGGATGTGATTTTTGGATTTATATACTATTCATGAGTTATGTTTATATGTTTTCTCCTTGTTTGGTTTTGTTTATTTATAGAACTTATTATTTATTTTGTGTATGTTTATCTGAATTAAAGAATGATCATTCTAAAATTTTAGTTAGAAATATTATTTTTTATTATTTTCTATCAGGAAAAATCATTTTCTATTGTGTATAGTTTTATTCCCTAACACCAGATGTCATATCATGAGGATCAGTAACACCTATCAGGCCTTGTGGAAAGAATAATTGGGTAATAAGTGGGCGTAAATTGGGTTGTTTTTTTATGGAGGAAAACCTACAAGAAACTAGTTCTCAGCCTTCACTTGCTAACAGGTGAGGCACTGCAACATGAATGAAACAACATGCCTCTTCAAACTAGGTTACTAATACTAACAACTAAGGTATTGGGACATCTTCTTCACACCTGGATATACTATTAAGTGTGAAATTTGAAACTACCTCAACACCTTTTAACACAGTGTGACTAGAACCACCACCTTCACTCAAAAGTGGATCATGTGATCTCCACCATTAGAAAATCCATCTGGTGAATTTTCGAATGATATCTGGTCACCCAACTCTTTACAATTATTGTCTCCCAAATAGTTCTCCCTCACACATTATAGAAGAATAGGTCCCATCAACATTGACTGAAGATAGGAAACTTATCCCTTATCCACCAAAGACAAATACATCATTGAAAATTGCTCAAATGCCTCCTCCATCAAAAGGTCTTGAGCTTTATTACTAATTTAATCATCCACCATGTTCCCCTTTCCCAAAGTATGGACAATATAAAAGTCATTTTTTAAGTAACTCCAACCAACACCTTTTCCTCAAATTAATAACTTTCTTGTTGAAGATGTATATGAGACTATTATGGTCCTTGTATACTACAAATCACAGAGTGAGAAGGTAATTTCTTCAAGTATTCATAGAGAATACCACTACTACCACCTCCAAATCAAGGGTCATATAGTTTTTATCATGAGGTATCAAATTTATGGAACTATAATCAATGACTACCTACCTCTGTATTAGCACACAACCAAATCTATCCCTAGAGGAATCGAAAAACACCATGTACTTGACTCCTTCCTCTAAAAGATTCAGAAAAGGGGTACACAAAAATATTAGCATCATGTTCTAAAAATATCCCTAGTATTACTCAGAAAAAAATTAAGGGTTTCCCCTTTAGGTAAGTGAAATCATGATAGATGAAATCCAAGAGAAGCTTGACATGAATATCTATTAATATCTCACTAACCCAAGGAATATTTTCCCCTTAAAGATAATATTTTGTGGATCCTAAAAAATAATTTACATAATTTTAATAACCAAAATATTCATTTCAGGTATGGATATTGATTGTAGGTTGTTTTTAGGAAAAATGAAAAAATGGGGTTTTTCTAAGTACATTTCGTGTACTTCTGAGTACACGTCGTGTACCTAGCTTGTCATGTAATAGCCGTGTAATGGATGAGTACATGGTAATGTGATGATGTAGCAAGCCTAGTTAATTTGGGTTCTATTTGAGTCTAATACATGCCGTATACATTTAATGAACATGTCTTGTACGTTTCTTTTTATTTCATAAATCAGAGCAGGGTCATGTATCATCTTCGAAAATACCTTCTTTTGGAAGTGGTTCATACAAGATCATGATGGAAGGGATAATTATGTCATATACATGACATATTTAAAATCTATGTTTCATGTAATTTCTATTCATGTTTTTTTTGGGGTTTCCCAAACTTCTTTTGGAGAAAAGGGTGAGTTTTCGTGATTTGGGCCAAACCGTGAGCCCATTTTTGGATTTAAAAACCAATTTTGTTTCTTTTATAAATCATTCATATTTCAACATTTTGCACCCATTATACTTCTAACATGGCCTCCCCTAACCTATCAACACCTGAATTTCAATTTTTACCCATTAGAAATCCATAATCATGGTGTATTTGGGTTTTTATTTAAGGAATTGGGCCAGTCCGTAAGCCCATTTCCAGTTTAAAAAATTGTTTATTTAATATCTTATTCATTTTTACTCTTTTTCAATGATTCCACCTCCCACTCAAATCCAAAATAACTATTTGTGCTCCCATATTCGTGTCTCCATCTTTGGATCTCATTTCCATTGCATATTAGTGTAAAACTTCTAAATATTTCTCAAATCGTCCCTATTTGAAGAGGTAATTTGTTTCCCTCATAACTCCTTCATTTTTCACTCTTTTTCATCTATTCCATTTCTTACAGGACCTCCTTTGACTTATTATAACCTGACTTGAATTTTTCAGATTTTTTTAAATTCATAAACTAGTGTATTTGGGACGTTTTATTCAAGATATCTCATGTAAGTGGGTTTCCTCTCATGTTCCTCCCATTTCTTAGGGTTTCATCCATTTTTCTTGAGGTTATAAAATTTATAGAATATAAGGTTCATACATAGGGTTTTATTGTGTTTCATTTTGGTTAAATGTTGTGTATTAGGCCTTAATTTAAATTCATTGTGGTGCGGTAGTGGTGTGATTGATGTTTCAAAAAATGGTTGGGAGTTTTTTGAAAAAATGGTAGGTGATTCTATGTTTAAGCATTATTGAGTGAGTTAGTTTTTCTTGATTTATAATTTTTTCATGATTATCTTATATATTTTTTTGTGTAAAAATTATATTTCATATCATTTTTGAAGTGGTTGGGTTTTAAGTGTCTTTTTTTGTGAAAATTTGAATATTTTTTGTGTGTATTCCATTTTGTGTTCATTAGGGTTACTTTATGATTCATGTAATAGTTTAATTAAATTATTTCATGGCTTAAAATTCTAGTTCGGTGTAATATTGGTTTTCTTTTTGTCTTAAAATAGGTTTTTAGATGGATTTTATGTGCAAAACATGCTTATACTCATTGCAATTGTTTTGTGAAGGTTTTAAATGGTTTCTTGATTTATGTAAGAGGTGCAACTATGTTGCCAAACTATTTTTGTAGTATTGTATTTTTGAAATGGTATATTTTAATGTGAAATGTTTGTTATGTGATGTTTACTATATTTGAAATGTTTTTTTAAAATTGTTTAAAGGATTTGTTTAAGTTTTAAAGAGAGGTGAAATGTGTTGTGGGTGATTTTGGTGTGAGTATGATTTCCAAGATGAATTTGAATGAAAAAAGGGAATCATTTGACATGTGTGTGGTTTGTTTGGTGTGTGTGACTTTTAAGTGGTATTTTCATGTGAAAATTATATTTCCTGTCTTGTGGAACTGGTTTGATCACAAGAGGGAACACCCGGTTATCTAGGTGGGTGGACGTGTACTAGTATGCTAGTTATCTCGTGGGGTTTGGCCTCTGTTTCACATATTAAGTTTGAAAATAACAACACTAAATAAACTATGATGATGGTCGTGGTGGTGGTGGTGGTTGGGAGCCACTAAGATATGGTTATTATCCCTACTAGTGGATCGTTTGCATGAGAATAGATATTTTTATGGTTACTTTCACCGAGTACGAGGTACCTGGGACCCACGGCGAGCTAGTGCATATGGTTGTTTTCCATTTCTAGTGCTCATTAGATATTTTATTCTTACCTTTGGAAAATGGAATGTTTGTCTAGATAAATTAATTATCTTTTTCATTCTATTTAAAAGTGTTTATTTCTTTTAAATTAGACCACTTCAATGCTCTTGTTATTTAAAGTTTCATCTTTTAGAAATTTTTACTAGAATTTCTTATTTACAAAACATGAAATCCTTTTGTCTTATAATTATTATCACATGGAATATTTTTTGGTTGCATCCTACTAGTCTTTGGATCACACCCTACTTACACATTTTGTGTAAGTAGCCTTAGTTATTTTTTCTCAGGGTTGGGTAAATCTTTTAGTGCCAATGGTATGGGTTTCTAGTGGTCCTTCTTATTGCGGTGTCATGGAGATGGCTTGAGGGTAGTGCCTATTTCCATGAAAAGGTTCTTGGGTTGTCCTTTTTCTTTTTTTCCTTCGTAATTGTCTTTAAGAATTGTCTTAAATTGTGTAATTCAATTCTGAAATTTCGTAAAAGATGTTTTGGTTTGAAAAACCCATATTTTTTTATTGAATTTACTTGTTGTGTTATGTTTATAATCTCGGATAAATCAATCCCAAATTTTATTTTATGATTCTTGAGCACTTGTGTCATCCCGTGGGGATTGGGAACGCCCTTCATGCCTTTCCACGAGCCAGTTTGGGTTTCGTTTTGATGGACACTAGATCTAGTTCATGACAAAATGGTATCAAAAGGGTTCTGTTTACTCTTTGGGTCATGTTATTTGGGGAAGAGTCAGGATAGTCTGGAGTAAGGATTTTCAAGGATAGACATTCTAATTACGAGTAGGGTGCCTTTCCAGAACACCTCATGACGTCATTCAACTCGCCAGGGGAAGTCGGGTTTTATCTAGGTCCTTTTGTTCTCATGGGTCATCGATGATTGGGGAAATGAAAAGAGAGTTGGGTCAATGGTCTCAGTGATCTCGCAGGGCTGGGAAATCCATGTAGAGGTAGGTGTATTTTTCTAGAACACTCTTTATGATGGTGAAGTGATTGGAACATTTCCTCCAACCATATGTCCAAGTCACCCACCAAATCTAGTTTCCTCTCGCATTGTCTAGTGTCATTTTGTTTTGGAATCTTGGAAGCTTGGTTTTAAAAATATAAATAAGACTTGATTTAAGAAATGTGAACTTTTATGAAATGATTTTTTAGTAAATATGAAGTGTTTTGATTTATAAAATGGTGGAAAATAATTTTCAGAACTATTTTAAAATGGTAAATGTTGTGTTTAAACCTCTTTTAAAAGTATGAATTATGTTATAGTGGGTTTTGAAAATATATTCCAAATAGACATTTCCAAATTATTAACAAGTGTTTTGATTTGAATGAAGTGTTTTAGGAATTTATGTGTGGGGTTGTAAGATAACTTTTGATTCGGTAACTATTAACCATTTGAAAAGTGGAAGGAATTTTTGTTTTAATCTTTGGTATTTTCATGAGAAACCACGTGCATGGGGTTATATGGGATGATGGATAGTTAATGGAATTAATGGATGGGTGATAGGATGGATATAAGGAGGGTTCTCGATGTGGCACATAAATATGCATGTGTGAGGCCCATAGGATACCATTGGTGGGTACTCTAACCACCAACCCATTTATTTTCAATGAAGTGACAACTTTCAATGGAAATATTTATGTCTTGATAACCAGTTTGGATGTTGTGTCTTTTGTGTTTTTGGAAATGTTTTTGGTGTGGGATGTTTTGAGTTCAAGAACCCCTCTTGTTCGAATGATGTTTTGGGTTTGCGTTTGGTCAGCATGGTGGGTTGAAGGGATAGTTGGTGGTCTCTTCTGAGAAAGGTTTGGGAGGCCCTTTTGGTGGATCACCTCATGTGTTTGGTTCTGACTAGTGATATTTTTTGACCAATGGACCAGCTTTTTTGGGTCCTTGGATTCTCTTATTGGATAGGGTATGACCCCATAAATATTTAATGTGCAACTAAATTGCAGCCCAGATTTCTTCTCCATTGGAAATTCCTCTAGGTGATCAATGCAAGGAGTCTTTTCTCGAGCTTTAGAGGTTGAGTCTACAACATTTCCTTACATGGTTTTTCAGATCCTCTGGTAGCAGGAGATTACACATGGAAGGTTGAAAGAGACCTTAGTTTCCTAAGTTACCTGATTCGTCATAAGTGAATGTAGTCTGGGGTTGTTATTTTGGATGGTTTCTAATAGGTCTTATGGATCTTTCATTTTCTCTTCAAAGTAGGGGTTCATGTTAAACCACCAGTGTAGAAAATCTGGTCATGAAAGGCTGTTATGACCACTTGCGGTAATTTTTTGTTGTTTGGGTAATTGGCATAAGGTCCCTTTCCATGTATTGTTTCTATCAGTTAAAAGTTTAATGTTTGGTGACACCATGAAATGTCATGTACTCTTTTGACTACAAAAGTGAAGGTTGGTCAATATCTTGAGAGTCTATGTTTTGTCAGAAGTGTTCCACCCTTAAAAAATCGTAAAATCCTCTTTTTAGGGAAAGGTGTTTGCATATGTCCTTTCCTCTTTCAATTTTTCATCCAAATAAACAAGGGGTGATATTTATGAATATTCTAATCTATTATTTTGGAAAAATGTCAGGTTTTGGTAAAATGATTTTATAGTGTTTTGTGTCTCATTGAACCCATCTGGGATCACAGTATATTTATTTGTGGAATCGAAAGAAGAATTTTCATTCGGGGGTTTTCCAAAGCCTGACTGTGGGGAAAAAGATGCTTCAATTATCCGAGCTCCAACCATATGTCCCAGAGTGAAGTTGGAATGTAGTCAGTTAAATCCGAGGTTCATTAAAATTATTTAGTCTAATTCACTTCCTCGGTATGAAATATGGGAACAATTTAAACCTATGGTATTTTTTTCATTATCCAGTTGATCTCGTTCAATGGAAAGAGGTGGGGGAATATCATTCCAACATTATCTCATAACATCATGATTTCCCCCTTTGTTTTACTTTGAGTTTTTAGAGAAAATTATGAAAATTGGGCTAGGCAGAAGGTAGTGCACGGTTTTCTCACAGTTAGTAGTAATTGTGTGCCAACCTATGAAGAAGTGAGATAAGAGACAGAAGTTACCACACTGTCTTAGCTAGAAATTCACCTTAGCCCATGTAATCTTGAAAATTTTCCCCTTTGGATAGAATTCTTAGCATGGTTAGACCATGGTTTCCCAAACTGTGCGAACTAATCGTGTGGTCGTCCCAACTCTATAAATTTTGGGGTCTCTTCATGTCGGCCAGTGGAAGTTGTTAAGATGGTTGGTTCTTATGGTGGGTAGACCCATTATGGGTCTCATGTAATTTATTTTGGAAAAATATACTAAATTTATAGCCCTTATGTTTGGGATTCTGTTCGGGCCTCCCCATGTTAGTATCTCGATTCTATCTCGGGGAAAATTGATTTTCCCCTTATGGTGGGGAGTCTGTTTGTGTATCCCCATATCAGTAACATGATTTTTTCCATAGTGTTGGTCTAAAAATAGTTAGTC
Organism: Viscum album; assembly: GCA_963277665.1. NCBI lineage: Eukaryota > Viridiplantae > Streptophyta > Magnoliopsida > Santalales > Viscaceae > Viscum > Viscum album. Next base: position 32,663,549 of record OY728157.1, on the reverse strand, counting down.
ACATTTTTATTTATTTAACCTCCAACTATCTCCTTGATTAAACGTTGGTATTAGAGTGCTCCCAATAGTTTTGTTGAAGTATGATTGTGGGGACCTCATTCGTTTACATTTTTCATTCTATGTAATTTTCTTGAGTCTTGTTCGGATAGTGTTTGAGGTGTTGTGTTTTGGGATGTAGTTTGAATATGCTTGGTCATTTTAGGAAGTGATATATGTTTTGGTTAGTGTGATTATTAAATCCTTTATTGATCAGTTGTAGGTGTTTTAGTCCTTTTGGGGGTGGGTGAAACTTGGAAAAGGAGTCCATTTCTGCCTTTCGGTTGGGTTTAGTTTTTTGTTTTTGGCCTTATTGTGGCTTTTTTAGGGAATAATGTTTTATGGGTGAGATAATTTTCACATAAATTACATATTTTAAAGGTATATTTAATTTAATTTCTCTTATTTATTTGTTGTGGGGATTTTCCATTCATTTTTGGAGGAATGGGAGAGTTTTCATGATTTGCGCCAAACCGTGAGCCGATTTCTAGATTTAAAAACCAATTTTTTTGATTTTATAACTCTTTAATTTTTCAACATTTTTGACCCATTAAACTTCAAAAATTGACTACCCTAACCTATAAACACCACCATATTAATTTGGACCCACTATGAATTCATAATCATGGTGGATTTTGCTTTTTATTTAAGGAATTGGGCCAACCCATCAGCTCATTTCCAGTTTTTTAAAAAATTGTTTATTTAATATCATATACATTTTTTACTATTTTCTGGTTATTACACCTCCCAATATAATCCAAAATACCTAGTAGTTCCCTCATCTTCATGTGTCCCTCTTTCCAACCCATTTACATCATAGATTTGGGTGAAACTTCTCATGCTTTCTCAAATTATCCATATTTGAAGAGGTAATTTGTTTCCATCATAAATCTTTCATTTTTCACTTTTTTTCGCCATTATAGTTCTTAAATGGCCTCTTTAGCCTAATTCGAACATCCCTTGCATTTTTGGATATTTTTAAATTCATCTACTGGTGTTTTTGGGGAGTTATATTCAAGATATCTCAAGTAAGTGGATTTCCTCTCATGTTTCTCCCATTTGTTAAGGTTTATTCCACTTTTCTTGAGGTTCTAAAATGTCCAGAAGCTAGAGTTAATACCTAGGGTTTGATTTTGTGTCATTTGGGTGAAATATGGTGGATCAGGGCATGATTTCACTTCCTTGTGATGTGGTGGTGGTGCGATTGATTTTTCGCACAAAGATTTGGAGTTTTTAGAACAAATGGTAGGTTACTCCATGTGTAATAATTATTGGATGAGTTATTTTTTCTTGATTTTTATTTTTATAATGATTATATTCCATTTTGTTTTTTGCGAAAATTATATTTGGTAGCATTTGGTAAGCGGTTAGTTTTTAAGTGTCTTTTTTTGTGAAAAAATGAATATTTTTTGTGTGTATTCCATGTTGTGTTTATTGGGTTGTTTTATGATTCATTGAATAGTTTTATTAAATTATATTATGGGTCCATATTCTTTTTTAATGTGATATTAGTATTAATTTGGTGTTCAAATATGGTTTTTATAAGGTTTTTGTGTGGAAAACATGGTTACACTCTTTAGAATTATTTTGTAAAGGTTTTAAATGGTTTCTTTATTTATATAAGAGGTGAAACTATATTACCAAACTGTTTTGGTAGGAGTTTATTTTTGAAATGGTCTATTTTAATTTTAAATAGCTGTTATGTGATGTTTAATATCATGGAAAGTTTCTTGTTAAAATTTTCAAAGGATTTTTTGAAGTGTGAAAGAGAGGTGAAACCTGTTGTGGGCTGTTTTGGTGTGATTATGATTTCCAAAATGAATTTGAATGAAAAAGGGGATTGTGTGAAATGTGTTTGGTATGTTTGGTGTGTTATACTTAGAAGTTTTATTTTTAGGTGAAAATTTTGTGTCATGTATTTTGTATCTTTTTTGAGAATAAGAGGGAACACCCAGGTATCTAGGTGGGTGGATGTGTACTAGTATGCTTGTGATCCTATGGGGTTTGGTCCCTGTTTAACATAGAAAGTTTGATTGTGAAAACACTAACTAAACTATGATGATGATGATGATGATGATGGGGAACTACTAGGTTATGGTTATAATACCTACTATTGTCTCATGTGAACAAGAATTGATATTTGTATGGTTACTTTCAACGAGTATGAGGTTCTTAGGACCCACAGCAAGCCAGTGCCTATGGTTGTTTACCATTTCTAGTGCTCATTATATATTTTATGATTAACATAGGAATATGGAATTTTTGGTAGGATAAATTTCGTATCTTTTTCATTCTATTTAAATTTTTTGATTTCTTTCAAATTAGCCCACTTGTAAAGACTTTTTTTTTAAATTTGCATCTTTTAGAAATTGTTACTTGCATTTCTTGTTTACAAAACATGCATGTTTTTTCTCTTATAATGATTATCACATTGAATATTTTGTAGTGGAATCCTATTGGGATTTAGATCACACCCTACATACACCTTTATTTTTAGTAGAATTGGTTATTTTCTCATAGTTTTGGGTAAAGATTTTAGTGACAATGGTACAGGTTTCTAGCGGTCCTTCTTGGTGCGGTGTCGTGGAGATGGCTTGAAGGCGGTACCTCTTGTCATGAGAAGGATCTTGGGAGGTTTTTTTTGGTTTTCATACTTTGTAATAGTCCTTATAAATTGTCTTAAATTGTTTAATTAAATGATGAAATTTATTAAAATATGTTTTTGTTTCAAAAATACAGATCTGTTTTATGTGATTCACTTGATGCTTTATGTTTATAAACTCGGGTAAATCGTTCCCAAATTTCATTTTATGATACTCAGGCACTTGTTCCATCCCATGGGGATCAGTAATTCCATTACATATTTTCTATGGGCTTGGTCAAGTTCTGTTTTTATTGCAACCAAATCTGGTTCATGACTGATGAACTCTAAACCCCTCCTGATTCTCCATTCGACCTCCAATTGAGATGTTGTTAGGTGTGTTGGAATCCCACCAGTGAGTCCTCAAAACCCCTAGATCCTTTCTTCCTTATTATTAATATCTCATGTGTTATTCAAGTTTGGTTTTTTTCACATTTTTTTTAGATCTACGCTGATTTAGTCATATTCAACGGGTGACGTTCAATATATCAATCGTGATACATCAAGGTAGGTGGTTTGTGCCTTTTGTTGTTCGTTTTGGATTATGTATGCTAAAAGTGCGCCATACCCAGGATTGGCATATTTTATGATTTGGAATTTTAACCCTTTTTATTACCAATTATGTTTTTATTGATTGATGTAGGTTTGTTTCTTAGGCTTAAGGTTTCACACCATTTTACGGGACACCCCATGGGTGCGTTTTCCCTTGATTAGTTGTTTATGGCCATTTGGTCTAGAATGCATGTTAGGTGTACCTAGTTTTCCATTCCTTGGTTGATTATGATGGGTTTTATAGTTTAGATGAAATGTATTTGGTATGATTTGTGAATTTTTAACCATGCAGTAGTTATAGATTACATGTGCTTCATTGATATGATATGCATGTTGTTTTTTCAATGGACCGTGAGAGCCTTGGACTTGGAAATTTGTGGGGGTTTCCATATTATTTACACAGGACCATGAGATCCTTGGGATAGATATTGAACCAAGGGTATTTAATATGAGAGATAATGAGGAGGTCTTTTACAATTACCTTATTTTATGTTGACACAGGGTTATTGACCATGAGAGATACCCAAGTGGTCATTTATAATTTATTGACATTTTGCTGACCCAATGGTATTGACCGAGAGGGATACCTAGATGGTGGTTTATAATTAATGGATGCCATGTTGACCCAGGTGTATTGACTGTGAGAGCATCCCAGGTGGTCTTTTTTAATTGATTGGTGATGTGTTGAACCAAAGGTGTTGGACCGTGAGAGCTTTCCCGGAGGGTTGTTTATAAATGGTTGAATGATTGGGGGGAAAGTTTTCCAAGACAAAGCACAATCATGGACTCTGTCTTAATTGTTGGTTTATATGGTCATATGAGACATCTATTTATGTCATTATTACATGGGGGTATATAGATCTTTGGCTAGATCCTGAGATTACATGATTCAAAGGATTAATAATAAATGTAAATGAATGTAATTGAAAACTGTAAGATTGTTTAATTTTGAGTACTTCCTAGTTTATTACTTCATTTATGCATATTGCTTGCTATATATATATATATATAATTATAGTTATTCACATATCTTTTGGTGGTTACCTACTAGTGTCACACCCCGACCTGATGCTTTATTTTATTTTAATTATTTTGGGTCTCGCTTTTGAGTCGCGGTTTGAACCAGATTTGTTTTAAAAAAAATGGGACCTTATACGAGTGTGTGAGGGTATTATAAACCATGTGTAGTTCCCAACATTAATAAGAGACCATTTTATTATTATTTTTATTATTACATGGGCATACAATTGGGCGCACAACCGCGCACGTGACCGTGGTCGCGATGTCCACTCTCAGTTATTAATGATATCATTATTTTGTTTGGTTTTATTATTTTAGTTTTATTATTAGTATTATTATTACTTAAGTTAATAATTTAATTTGGTTTCTTTTTTTATTCATTTTTATCATTATAAATTCATTATCGTTAATGTTTTTATTAAAATTGATAATTATTATCATTACTATTATTAGTGAAAATATCTTATTAAATTGGTATAATTATGAAATTATTTTAGTGTCGTCTTGATGATAATAATAGTATTATTATTAAGATTATTATTATTAAGATTATTATTATTATAATTATTATTATCATGTTATTTATTGTTTTAATTAGGTTATAATTATTTTGAATTTTTCATTATAGAATTTTTAGAATTTTTTTCACTCTAATATTACTATTATTATTAAAAAAAATTATTCTTGTTTTAAGTTGATTTAGAGTTTTTTAGGTTTTATTTTGAATTTATTTTTATTTCTTTATTTTTTCTTTTTCTTTTTTCTTTTTTTCCCTCCCTCCCTTTTTCCTCTTCTCTTCCGTCATGTTTTCTACCCCCCCCCCCCCCTTTGGACTGTCATGCTGCAGAGGCCTCCTCAGAACCCTAGCAGCCTCGACACCCCTCCCCTCCACCTCCTCGCTGGACATCCCAACCCTCCGGCTCCCATCTGAGCCACCACTCTAGCCTCCTCATCGCACACACACCTACCTTTTCTCGGCTCCCTCTCAACCAAACCTTCTAGCAGACCCCACACCCCCATTTTTCTGCTCCTTGTCGGCTCGACTACCCCCAAGCCACATCGCCGCCTTGTTGACCTCCTCCAGCACACCGGAACACCACCGCACGACCCACCACTCTACGAGCAATATATCCCTCTAGTGCCCTCCCTTTGAACCGGCGCACCATATCCCCACTGGCCTCCTCACCCATGTGTGTGGCCTCCCCTCAGCCACTTTTCTACCTTATTTTCCTTTGGTCAACCATGCCGCCCTCTTTTCCAGTTATTTTTCCAGTGCAGCGCATCTCTAGTGGTCTTCCCCTTGCACGGTTGTCCATCTACACCATTTTCGTAGGCATGTTATACCTTAGTTGTTTGTTCTTTCAAGTCTATTAAGTTACAGTTAGGGTTTTGGTTTGTATTTTTGTTCATTTATGGAGTAATTGGTCTGATGTTTTGGTTTTTAGGTTCAAATTGTGTCGATGTGGTGCGTTGGAGGTTTCACCTCAAGATTTGGGGGTTCTTGACATTACAGGTAGGTGGTTACATGTTTAATTATTATTTTATTAATTAATTTAAAATTTTAATTGGTTCAAAGTGTTATTTAATTAATTCATGTGACGCGATGTTTATCTTCTTTAAATTTTAATATTAGTTGAAATTGTTTAGTAGTGTGTTGTCATAATATGTATGCTTTCTGCTGAGATCTCATCTCTGGATAATTTTTAATTTTTTTTTAAATTTTGTGGTTAGCATACTAATTAGTTTTATTGGTGTGATTTAATTTTTAATTAGGGTTTAATATTTCTTAATGTGTGTATTGGTGTGTTTAGATTATATGAGTATGTTGTTGTTGTGAAAACCCATGTCAGAATATTCACTAGTGTTTTATACATTGTGCAGTTACTTTGTTAGGATGTGCAAGATGTGAAATTACTTTTTTGGTGTTTTGGTGTAGAGTAAGTATTCATTTTTTATTAAAATATCATTTTGGGAAAAAAAAATTTGTTTTAGTCATGCGAGGTATTTTTAAATGGATTGGAATGTTTTTTTCCCTGGTAGTTTTTCTAATTGAGGTAATGGTATTTTTAACTATGTGGGTGGGTTCTTTAATCGCTTGCGTGATTCAGATTGTGTTCCTAATGTGGCGTTGTGTGCGTGTGATCGTGTAAGAGGGTTTGGGTTGGTCTAGTGTGTAAAGTATCATTTTTCTCTTTAAAATTTGTTTATGAAAATTTTAATTGTTTTATTAAATAATTATTAAGGGTGAAAAATTGTTTGGGATGAATTGTGTAAAGGTTTTTGGTACGTAAATTCATGTGAAGTGTGTGGAAATTTTTTAATAAGTTCTATTAATGGGGTCTTTGATGCTGAAAATGGTTTCTTTGATTGTATAGTCACTTTAATTGGTTGTGTAAGTGTTGCGGATTTAGTTTTGGGATATTTTTAGTGTTCATCTTATTTCAAACGGTTTTTTTGTGTGCAACTGGTGGTTTTGGTGTGCATATTGTCTATTTTGGATTGAGTATGTGATTATGACATTAGACTTGAACTCTGAATTACTTGAGCACAAATGGGAAGCCTGGGTACTAGTTAGGCGGACAAGGACTAGTGTTCTAGTGACACGGAAGTGGCATCACCCCAGTTTCACTTAGCTAGATTGACAAATACAACACTAACTAAACATTTGGATGATGTTTGGAGACCACTAGGTTATGTATGTGTTTACCTACTTCTGGATCGTGTATAAGAACATATATTTTTGTGATTCTATATCATTGTTCACTGAGATGTGATGTTATAAGGTCCCACTTCTCACTAGTATCCTTAGGGCCTCTCTCATGTTTTGTGCTACTCTTTGGCTTTTCACTCACCATTGGCACATGGTGTGGCATCGGGGTTACCATGAAAGTGTGTGAGTGTATGTGTGTGTTTTAATTTAAGTTGTTTTTTCTTTAAAGTAGTTTTATTTAAGACTATTTTCATTAAAATAGTTTAAGTACTTATTCATTTTTATTCTATTAAATTGCAAATGTATTTGTCATTTAATAATTATACGTGGAACCTTTTCTCGGTGTTATCCTACTAGGATTTTAGCTCACACCCTCCATACACCTTTGGGTGTATGTAGATCCTATTTCTTTTTCTTTCCAGGTTGAGGCATCGAGCATTGCATGGGTGGTTCGGGTCGTCAGTGGAACCCTCGCGTCGATTTGGTGGATGTGGATTGGGGATGTGACTTATGATGACACACAAAGACTTAAGTTAGTGACTTTTAGTTTTTCCTTTATTTTCATCCCCTTTGGTTTTTTAGCTCATGTTGTAAACTTTAATTTTGACCCTAGTTTAAGGGAATGTTTGGTTATTGACTTTAGTTTTAAATTTATTCATATTTATGATTATTTATTGTTTATTTATTTGGGTAAACCGTTCCCATGTTTTATTTTTGATACTCAGGCACTTGTGCTAGCCCTTGGGGATTGAGAATACCCTTCAGTACTTGTTGCAGACCGGGTCGGGCGCCAGGTCGGATGGCGACCCAGCTTGGTTTGTGACAACTGGGATTCATCAAACGACCTATTTGGGTCATGCTTTTGGACCCAAACAAATTATATGGTTGTAGGTATAGATCAAGGAAAGTTCCCTTCTTCATCTAGTACTTGATTGATGTTGGAGCTAGAGGGAATAGGACCAAGTTGTGGCTTACGATGCTACTGGAGTTTACTTGTCTCTTTTGTACTTTGTTTTATATATTAGTTTCCAAAATTGTGACCTGTTTGGATTTTTTATTAGATACATATTTCATGCATCATATATATATATATATATTGGTCTCTATTGCATTTATTTTCAGACTTTTTTTGTTGACTTTTGTGGTATTACTCCTTCTGTTATTGTTTACTATTTGTTATTACACTGTGTATACTCTTACAACAAGGGAATAGTTTACCCATTATCATACCTTGGGCCTCACTTCTATTGGGAAGCCTTTGGTGGTTGTGGAAATGTGCTTTAGGTCATGTTACCAACTGGGTACGGGGCACCTTTGGGCGGTGCCCGAAATCGGGACATTGCAAAGTGTTATCGTAGGTAGGTTTTTATTTTCTATGTTTCCTTACTATTTGAAGAATATATAATATGATCGGAAGGAATAATATTTAGTAATCAAAAATTCCTAGAAGTAGCTAACCCCTGTATAGAAAAAATCCATGTTACCTCAAATAGAGTAATTTTTTCTGGTTTTTCAATTGTTACAGTTGATTTGATTGAACTATTGTGTGATTAACTTATTTTGTGATATTATGATTTATATAAATATGGTTCTATTTATTTTGAAACTTGGTTAGAAGAGGTTATTCCATATAAATAATCATATAGAATCTTTCTAGAGATCACATGTCATGCATTCTTGTCATGCCATTTAGGATTCATTACTAGTTTCATGTTGTTGTGTTAGATGTTGTTCTAGATATGCATGATGTTGTGATAGATGTCATTATATAAATACCTATTATTTTGATAGGGTATTGGTATATGTAAAGTTTCATTTTGATAGATTCCAAACGTTTTTATCTGAGGTGTCATGGGCCCTCTTAGATCGGAATTTGGTGGATCATGTTTGAACTTTAATTGAATTCTGTTAAGTTATGATATGAATAAGGATGCCAAAATTTAATTATCCGAGAGTATGGAAACTCACATATTGGAACATGGCATGCCTTCGCAAAAAAATTTATGTTTTTAAGGGTTCTGGATAAGTTTCATAGGCTTACTGTCTAGAAACCAAAACGACATGGTGTGTGGTGTTATGAACACACGCCATGCGTTCTTATATTTTGGAAGAACTGACTTTTATAAAGTACAAATTGTGTACCATATGTACATGCCGCATATTTTTTGACTATGTGACTGACTGTGTGAGCAGAGACATGGGGTTCGTAAACTTTTGGTAGAACATGCCATGTACTGGGAGAACACGCCGGATTGTTTTCAGCTATGTATCTGGCTGTGTGAATAATGACATAGGTGGATGAAACTTAGGTTTTACATGTTGTTTCTAGCTTATACACTCCATGTAGTAATCAACCAGGTATCCATCCATGTAAATAACTCCACTGGTGGATGGAAATTATGTGGTATATGTCTTGTGTAAAGTGTACATGATGTGTAGTGTTACACTAACAGAACGGTGTAGTCCTAGTCATATAGGATTACTTTGGCAGGAGAGAATATTCAAGTACATGATTTGTCTCATGAGGAACAAACTATGTGTATGGGGTGTTACACGACCAGGTTGAAAAATGTACACACCCATGTTCATGCATAAAGGGAACACATCGTGTGGTAGTTATACATGTCGTGTAACCCTATTTTGTAAAACTTGAATGCTTTCCTTCTCGTGTTTTGTTCTTTCACTTTTAAGTTGCTATCATTGTTAACCTTGAACTGAGGTGTGTGCTTGACCTTATAGATTCATGCCACTAAGAAATCCTCCAATTGTATGGTAGGTACAGGGCAATGATCAAACACTAGAAATTGTAGATCAGGGACTACCAGTTGATCTGCCTGTCATGCCCATCTTGGCACTAGTTGTTATACCGGACGCAGGTGATGATACATAGTTCTGTGAAGTAATTATGATGATGATGCATACTTTTTAGGGATCACCACATCCTACCCTGACTATGGAAGAGTTTATGAGGGTGTTCCAGCAGTATCATCCTCCCACTTTTTTAGGGGATGGAGGAACACAGGCTGTAGAGTCAAGGTTGGAGAACATGCTTTCTAACTTTGAGCATCTGGAGATTCCTCCTGAAATGAGGGTGAAGCTCGTGACGTACATTCTATCTGATTTCGCCAAGATATGGTGGGGTGTTATCTTACAGGTAGGACATTATCAAGATATGTCTTGGGAAGAGTTTCATAGGACCTTCTATGATTACATCTACCCCAAGATGTTGAGGGCCAATCAAACCCGAGAGTTCTTTCATTTAAAGAAGGGTGTTATTTCATTGAGGTATTACTCCTCATGTTTTATAGTGATTCATCTCCTCACACCTATTTAGGGAGGTGATGAATTATAATTTTCTAGAAGGTTTGAGGATGGTCTCAGGTATAACATATGATCATAGGTGAATTTTTTCAGGCTGACTTCAGTGACTGCTATAGTAAATCATGTGAGGATTACTGAGTACAATCTCAGGGAGTTGGGAGCTTTGAGCTAGGGCGGTTCAGCATCTAGGGTTGGTACTCCTTTATTTGATAGCAGGAATCACCATAGGGATCATGCACAAGGTGATTCCAGTAGATGGTATGTATCTTTATGTAGCTAGGTGAGGTGATACCAGTGCAGGAAGAGTGGGAACACAAGAACTCAGTACCTAAGAGACCTGGTTGACTGTAGATCTTGTGAAAAGATGGGTCATTTTCATCGTTTTTGCTACTTTCTTTCACCAGCAGCTGGTGAGAGGGGTTCTGTTACGACTTCATGTATAGGAGTGAGGCCACTAGTTCCTCATCAGTCAGGGAACTAGAGTTCGTCAAGTCATTCAGGCCGAGGAGGTGGTCATGGACATGGAAGACAAATGTTAGGTTTTCAGCAATAATAGATAGGATCAGCTCAAGGTAACCTGGAAGGGTCTTAGAGCCATGGTACAGGTCAAACTTTTGCGATGAAATAGACCCAATAGAATCAGGATCTCTAACACTCCGTAGTTAGAGGTACAATTCTAGTTGCCTCAGTTTTAACTATTTCTCTTTTTGATACATGGGCATCCCATAGGTTCATATCTGTTGCGGTTGTGGAGATCATTGAACTCTTTATATTCACTTCAGATGATGTTATAATGTGTCAAACTCTATTGGGGATTATGATGGCTAGTGTACATCAGTTCAAGGACTGACCTCTTAAGGATGGTGGGTGTCACATTTTATGGGACCTTTGTTTCCTAGATATGACAGGTTTCGATTTCATACTCTTAACGGACTGGTTGTTCTACTTTCAGGACCTTGGTGACTGCTATCACCATAAGGGTGAGCTTCACGTCACTTGAGGGTGAGTATTGTCTACATAAGGTCAAATGGGATGTCCATGCGAGCAGATCAGGACCCGAATATCATGGGTTGGGGGTAGATACATCCCATATTTCTAGTTTATATTTGTATTACTATGGTACTTCATAGATGGAATTTCCTCCAGTGGTGGAACATTTTAGGGATGTCTTCCCAGATGACTTTTTAGGTTTACCTCTAGTGCAAGTGGTATATTTCTCTATTCATCTTGTTCCAAGAGCATCACCGGTGTCTATTAATCCTTATAGGATGGCTATAATAGAGTTACAGGAGCTCAAGAAGCAGTTATAGAAGTTTCGAGCAAAGGGTTCCATCCAACCAAGTACTTATCCTTGGTGTTCGCCTATCCTTTTTGTGAAGAAGGTGAAAGGTACCCTCTTACATTGTGTGGATTATCAAAATCTGAACAAGTTGACAGTCAAAACCAATATCTATTATTGAGGACTGATGGTATATTTGATTAACCTCAAGGACATCAGGTGTTCTTGAAGATTGAATTGAGATCTGGTTATCATCAGTTTAACGTTAGACCATCAGATATTTTTCTTACAGCATTTCGGAGCATGTATGCTTTATATGAGTATTTGGTTATTCTGTTTGGTCTCATGAACACAAGATAAGTTTTCATGGCATTGATGAAGTGATTGTTCTAGCCTTGGATTCTTTTTTGATAGTCTTTTTGGATGATATCTTGGTGTGATATCGCTCTCGACATGACCATGAAATCCATCTTGATATCATATTGAGTACACTAAGAGATCATCAGTTATATGATAAGCTCTCAAAATACCACTTTTGGATGGACCAGATTCACTACTTGGGTTATGTTATAAGGACCCGACCTTAAACATTACATAATATTGAATTAAATGATGAATACACATTGATAATCTCTTCAGGTTTAGAGTTTCAGATAATTAGGCCTAACTAGTACATTATAACTCAAAAATTACAAGGTAGACACTTCTACTCAGTTTCCAATTTAAGATAAAAACTCTGAAAAAAAGAGTCATGTCTAGATCCATGTTTTAGATAGCTTGACTTTTCCTTGTTCCCATCCTTGACCATATTCCACTTTATGTCCTGTGAAAAACATTTCAAAAACATGAGATGAGCATAAAGAGCTCACTGAGGGATACACAAAAAATGAAAGCAGTTGGTTTTTCTAAAACAACAAGTAAACCATGAATGCTTTATCATAAGTAATACTTTTAACCTTTATGGAGTAGTAAATACTCTTCATTGAATAAAATATAATTGATTACCCTTTTGTAACCAAAAGATTACCATAAAACCCATATAAAGAACACATAAAATATATAGGTAACCCAATACATAAACATACTTAAATGGAATAACCATACGGTCGACTTCCATACATATCACTAAATGGAATAGCCATATGGCCAACTTCCATACCCAAATCATTATAGGTTATAACATAACCACTCATCTTGGTTTATCACATAACCACCTGCCAAATGTCCAAGTACCATTATAAAATCATAACACATACAATAAATATAAAGGAAAGAAAAAATTTCCACATTTCAATAAAAATATATCACTTAAATATATTGATATAACAAATCCATTATCAAAACCATTTTCAATACCAAAATACGTAAAAGAGTATTTCGTATTTATTTTCCTTTTAAAGAACATTACGACTTGTTAAGGAAGCCAAAGATCAAATAATACTTGTGGCAGCGGAAAGGCCAGTGTCACCACTTACGTTAAAAGAAACATTTATTATTTTTCATTTAGTAAAACGATTCCTAGAAAAAGATTCCCATTTAATGAAATGAAAATTCAAAGGAGTTTATACAGCATATAAAAGAATGTCATGTATTAAAACAGAATATGCCTCAATGAAAGGAGATTGAGATGAAGTCTCATACAAAGATCATTTTGTAAATAAAATAGATTAGTTATGTGTATTAAATATAATCACACATAAAGAAACTATAAATACATGGTAAGATCTAAAAATTCATTTCTCACATTATTTAATAATGACATAAACAATAAAGAGAAGATCAACCCAAAGAATGGAAATTGGGTTAAGAAGTTCCCTTACCTCATGTCCGACTTGACTCGATCATTCTTTAATCTCCTAAATAATTAACTAAAGTTAACTGTTACATTCTTAAAAAACTTTTTCAAGTTTATTATTCCTTTTATATCACTTATTTCCATGTTATAAACATTATGTAATCATTTAAGTTAATAACGACCATTTTATCAACATTTGATACTTGAGTCAAAAATGAACTTCTTGTATTTACAAGTTGTTCACGTGGTCAAAAGTTATTATATCCATAATTATATTCATGATTTAGATATCATATATATCATATATATCCAGTGTATACATATATTTATAATATTACATAATATTTGGAGGTAAGAAATGAAATACACCATTCATGGAGATGGTAAGTCGTACGTACACATGAACGCTACTTTCATTTATATTTATTATTTTAATGGAATTAAAACATAATTATACATATATATATTATAATTCCATTATAATATAATATATAATATCATTAACTCCATCCTTTATATGTCCCACATATGGCATTAACGAGTCATATAACTTTTAGAGGGCGGTAGTCCGTACTTCCTCAAATGAAATTATCGTGTTTACCCATAATGGAAACCAAACAGGTATACTATAAAAGAAAAATAAAGAAGCATAAAAAACATAAACATAATATATATCATATATAAATACAGTTCCATATTAATGTCAACCGTGAGAGGTGGTAGGAGATAATTGAACAATCATCGTTTCGTGAGACGTTAGTTTTCCATCCACAGAAACAGTATGTTATTTACCCATTAGATGGAGGTTTGTGTAAGTGTAGTTAGAATACTTCTCATAAAAACATCCTAGTATATTTTTTATACTGTTTTTGTTATAATATAATTGAATAAAAAGAGTTTAGGGGATGTAGAAGTAAAATAAAAGAAAATAAGTTGAGAGAAACAGTTACCTTTAATTTGGGTAACTCCCTTTGGTTTGAACCAAAAGGACTTCATGAAGTGCCTTCGACCTAAGGTAAGGATTCTAGTAAGAAGAGAGGGATCTTGAGGGATTATTTGGTCAGGGGTTAGATGAGCCAAGGGGATTTATAGGTGTGAAGAATGGGTTATAAGTGGTGTCTTTTTATAAGGGGGAGGAGGGGCTCTTTAGGAATGTTTGAAAATATTATTTTATTATAAACTTATCTTTGGTTTCTAAAGATCCAAAACTCATTAAAGTTTAAGATAGGATGAATCAAGTTTGAAATAAAATCATAAAATAAGAATTGGACATGTTTTGGATATTTTTTTATTATTTATAATCTTATTTATTTAAATCATTTATTAATGAGGTAAAAACTGCATCAGTATTGTGTCATAAATAATTTAATTTATTTGATGTCTAAAAATTATAAAAAAAATACCATGATATATGAAGTATTTTTATATTTACAAAGAATATTTATAGTCTAAAATATAACTTATATAACCTTATGTAAAAATTAATTTACTAAAAGATATTTGTTAATGTCATTTTTGTCTTTACTTTATGTTAATTAAAATAAAGTGGCATTATCACTCTTGAGTGGCACCATGGGGTCCCAAAATTGACCCAAAGATGCTCATGGTCGGATTTGTATCGACCAATAGTATTAGGACACATGTTAGGGTAATTTTAGATTATTATAATAATATTTTTTTACCCTTATTTACCAGATTTACCTTTTAACTATGGTAAATAAAATTCTTACTGAAGTAAATATTTAAAATGTATAAAAATAAAAGTTACCTATTTACAAAATTTGGACCTCCTGATTCCAAATATGGAATCAATTTTTCCAAATTCAAAACACAAAAGGGGAAGAAATTAATTTTAAATTAATTCCCACTGTCAAAACAACAAGCGTGTCTTTTAAGAAACAATAACTATCAAGAGATTGACACATGTTTATGTCCAATTTTAATGTGAAATTAATTACAATGACCAAAATTTGATCAATTGGTAAAAATAAAATCTAATTAAACATTTAAACTAATTTAAAATATAATCTATCCATATGAATAAATTAAATTAAAAAACACTTTTGAATTAAAATGCAGTATTTTTCACTATTCATTAAAAATGAACTTTATCAGAAAAATACCAAAAATTTACCCAAAGTAAATTTTGATGTCCCTATTCTAAAGAAATATTTTATTTTGTCAAATAGAACTTATAAAAGTGACAAAAAATATATTTAATAAGGTTTTGTTATCAAAAGGCAGTAAATCAACTGTTTAATGTAAATTATGCTTAAAATTAGATTCATTCGCATTTTAAGACTCTATATTTTATTGGATAAATGTTAAAACATTTAACAGACATGTATACTAATATTTTAGTTTTTTCTGTTCATTCCCACCAATACAATGGCTAGGTGTTAACTATCATTTAAAATAATAATATTATATTATTAGTGTGAAATGTAAGATTTCAAATAAACTTGTTGTTGCGTATCAGGTACGCCAGAGAACATAGAAACCCCTTTAAGGTAAAATTAATATTTAATTCACAAAATATTAATTAAAAAGAAAATGCATTATTTCTTTATTAACCTAGGATGTTACATCCTTCCCCCTTTTGAAAATTGCAGCCTCAAAATTTTATTCACTTATCAAATAAATGGGGATATTTATCGCTCATAGCATTTTCAGATTCCCACGTTGCCTCTTCAACCATATGGTTTTCCCCCAAAACCTTTACCTTGTAAATTACTTTATTCCGCAACACTTTCTCTCTACCATCAATAATCTAGAATGGTTTTTCTTAATAAGAGAGATTCTCTTCCAACTGAACTACCTCTCGACTTAAAACATGATACAGATCTGGCATATAATTTCTCAACATTAAAACATCAAAAACATTGTGTACCTGGGAAAAACATGGAGGTAAAGACACTCTATAAGCAGCTGATCCAACTTTATCCAAGATTTCATAAGGTCTAATGAACCTCAGACTCTACTTTCCTTTCTTACCAAAACGCATCACAGTTTTCCATGGAGAAACTTTGAGAAAGACATGATCACCTACCTTGAAAGATAGATCCTTCCTCTGGTTAGCCGCATAACTTTTCTGCATGCTCTGATCTGTTCTCATGTTCTTCTGAATTAACTGAACCTTTTCTACCATCTCTTCTACCAATTCGTGTCCCATTAGCTTCCTTTCACCTACTTCATCCCAAAAAGATGGAGTTCTACACCACTTTCCATATAATGCCTCAAATGGAACCATCTGTATAATGGAATGAAAACTGTTATTATAAGAAAATTCAACTGAAGAAATATGTTGGTCCCAACTTCACTAGTAATCCAGTGAACAAGAACGTTGCATATCCTCTAAGGTTTTAATTGTTCGTTCTGACTGCCCATCTGATTGAGGTTGAAAAGTTGTACTAAAATTTAATTCAGAACCCAATGACTTCTAAAGGACTTTCCAAAAGTTAAAGTAAACTTGGGATCACGATCAGATACAATGGAGAGGGTAACGCCTTGCAACCTTACTATATTTTTAACATAAAACTGAAAAAGTTGATGTAGAGACAAAGTATCTTGAATATGAAGGAAATGAGTAGATTAAGTCAATCGATCAATAATAACCAAGAATTCATTATTACCTCGATATGTCTTTGGTAATCCCACAGTGAAGTCCATGGATATATTTTCCCATTTCCACTCTGGCACCGGTAAAGACTGAATCATTCCTTTCGATAACTGCCGCTCTACTTTAACATGCTGGCATGTTAAACACTTCACAGTAAAATCATCAATATCTCTTTTCATTCCATCCCACTAGTAATACTCATGAACATCTCTGTACATCTTAGTCCTTCCAGGATGAACTTAAAACAGGGAACTATGAGCTTCATATAACAACTCATTCTTCAACTGTGAATCACAAGTCACACATAATCTTTTCCCAAACCTCAAAACACAATCATTATCAATGTTAAAATCAGGAAACTTACCCTTCTAAACCAACTCTACCTTTTTCTACAACTCACTATCTTCCTTCTACGCTTTCTTTATTCTATTTGATAGAGATGATTTCTGTGAAACCTTAAACAATATTGAGGAATTTCCTACACCAACAACTTCTATGCCAAAGTTTATCAAAACAAAAACCAAAGGATATCATTCCAAACGTATCATGGTTAATGAAGCATTAATTTTTTGACTCAAAGCATCATCCACTTTATTTTCTTTTCCCGTATGGTAAAGTATCATGCAATCATAATCCTTAATTAATTCCAACCATCTCTACTGTCTCATGTTCAATTATTATGAGTAAATATATACTTTAAACTTTTGTGGTCAGTATATATTTCACATTTTACTCCATAAAAATGATGCCTCCAAATTTTTAAAGCAAAAAACAATAGAAGCTAATTCCAAATCATGTGTAGGGTAATTTAACTCATTAGGTTTCCACTAAATCAGAGAATAAGCAATTACATGATCATTCTGCATAAGGACACAGCCAAGTCCTTTCAATGAAGCATCACTATAGATAACAAGATTACCATTTCTATAAGGTAGTGACTAAATTGGATCATTAATCAATATTCTTTTCAATTCCTAAAAACAATAATCACATTCTTTTTTCCAAATGAACTTAACACTTTTTTGAGTTAACTTTGTCATTGGAATAGATAACCGTGAAAAATTCTCAAAAAACCTCGGATAATAATATTCCAAACCAAGAAAACTACAAATCCCGATTATATTTGTGGGTCTTGTCCATTTCTCAATAACTTTTGTTTTATCTGGATCAACAGTTATTCCATTTTTTAAATAATGTGACCAAGGAATGAAATTTGTTGTAACCAAAATTCACACTTCCTGAACTTACCAAATAGTTTCTTTTCTTTTAAGGTTTTCATGAAAACCCTTAAATGACTTTCATCCTCCTTTTTACTTTTAGAATAAACCAAAATATCATCAATGAACACAACCACAAATTTATCCAAGAACTCACAGAAAATTCTATTCATACGATCCATGAATACAGTAGGTGCATTGGTTAACACAAAAGGCATAACTACGAAATCATAATGTCCATATCAAGTATGAAACGTGGTCTTCGGAATGTCTGATTCCTTTACATTCAATTAATGGTACCCTAACCTCAAATCAATATTCAAAAAATACTAATCACTCTGGAGATGATCAAACAAATCATCGATATGAGGAAAACGATACTTGTTCTTAATAGTGATGTTATTAAATGCTCTATAATCAATGAAAAGTCTCATTGAACCATATTTATTTTTAACAAAAAAGATAGGATCACCGCATGGTGATGTGCTAGGTCAAATTAAAACATTATATAATAACTCCTGCAATTGCTCCCTTAACACTAAAAGTTCAATTTGAGTCATTCGATATGGGGGTTTTGAAATTGGCTTAGCATCAGGTACTAAGTCAACAGTAAATTCAACTTCCCGATCAAGTATAATACTAGGAAACTCGTCAGGAAAAACATAAATGTACTCATTTACCAATAGTACGTCATTAATATCAATAGTTCCTTTGTTTTCAACAATATGTGCAAGGTAATATTCATTTCAATATTTTACTAGTTTCTCAGTTTCTTGATATGTTATCAAAATTAAGGTTTTATTATTGTACAAAAACTGAAAATATTTCAGAAAAGAAACCTCTATAGCTCTATAGTCAATTTTAGCATGATAAACAGACATCCAATTCATGCCCAAAATAACCTCAAACTCTACTAGAGGTAAAACAATAAGGTTTGTAGGTAGATTCTTCCCACACACAAGGGAAAGAAGGTTCTTATAATATCTTTTTTTCTCACAATTTACCTGGTGTTTTTACCATAATTTCAGGATTTATATCTTGAAATGGAATTCCCAATTTACTATAAAACTTCTTAGAAATGAACGAATGTGTAGACCCTAAATCAAATAACACATTGGCATAATCTGAACAAACAAACAGTGTACCTGATACTACTTCATTCGATGGCCCAACATCTT
Source organism: Viscum album (assembly GCA_963277665.1). Taxonomy (NCBI): domain Eukaryota; kingdom Viridiplantae; phylum Streptophyta; class Magnoliopsida; order Santalales; family Viscaceae; genus Viscum; species Viscum album. The sequence continues at coordinate 32,644,181 of OY728157.1, read as the reverse complement.
CTGAAGTAATTGCAAAGGATTTCACTACCCCTTTCTTCTTATAGTATAATTGCTTTCCCTCAGTTGAGTTCTTCATTGTACCCTCATTTTCATAATGACCCATTTCATTGAACTTAAAAAAAATTCTAACTATAAATCAGATTTTGTCTTATCATTACCCTGATCTTTCTCAGTGCAATTATGAGCCTTATGTCCCATTTTACCACATCAGTAGCCCTTACCAGAATTCAAAAGAAATTCCCTAGCATTCGTTTTACCAAAATTTTTACAAACCAAAAACTTAAGTTTTTTACCATCAGACTTTTTTTGAAGAGTTCTTCCCTTTCTCCTGCCACCTCGACCTCTTATTCTATTGTTTTTCAAAGAACACCAGGTCATCTTCAAACTCTATTTCCACCTTTTCGGCACATCGAAAAAGTTTTTCATAACTTTTGAACTCACGAGAGGCTAATGCTCTTTGATACCGTGGATTCAGGCCTGAGTAAAATAGATTTATCTTACTATCAAAATATCTGATGAAATTTGGAGCATACCCTACCAGTCGAGTGAACTTTCCTTCATAAGAAGCCATTGTGTAATCCTCCTACATAAATTCCATGAATTGTTTTTCCATCCTAAGTCGAACCACCATAGGAAAATATTTCTCAAGGAACATACCTTTGAGTTTATCACAATCAAGAGCATCAATCACTTCATTATCCCTGATATTTTTCACCATCGATCACCACTGATCAGCTTCACCTTCAAAATGGTAAACAGAAAGACTATCCTTTTGAGGTTCTAAACACCCCATGACATCAAAAAATTTCTCCAGTGCTTTAATCCACCCTTCAGCTAGTAGAAGGTTAGATGATCCTTTGAATGATAGGGGATGTGGCCTCATGAAATGATCCACTACTAACATGTTCCTCTATGGTTGATCTAGCTAATCTCGTGCATGGATACCACCACCATTTATATCCTGATTCAATTGTTCCATCACTACAACAAATTGTTCAGTTTTGATTCCAACCATCTCAGGTTGCTGATTTGGAAGGTTGTCTTCCTCATGATGTCGTCCCAACAAAGCTGTCCAGTTTCCTCTGCAGAAAACCATTATGAACATAGAAATATCTTAGGTGAAGCAACATGGTAATCTGTAAATGCACTATAATTTCAATATTAACATAAATTAATTTATGGATATTAATTTAACAATACCCTAACTCTTAATGTTTTCTAAATTGACCTATGATACCAACTATAAGGACCCTGACATAAAAATTACATAATATTGAATTAAATGAATAATTTACATTAAGGATCTTTTAGGGCTTAATGTTTTAGATAATTAGGCCATAACTATTACATTACATCTCAAAAATTACAAGGTAGACGCTTCTACTTAGTTTCCATTTTTTCATAAAAGAAAAAATCTTGAAAAAAGAGTCATGTCTTGATCCATGTTTTAGACAGCATGAATTTTCCTTGTTCCCATCCTTGACCCTATTCTACTTTATTTCATGTGAAAAACATTTCAAAAACTTGGGATAAGCATAAAGAGCTTAGTAAGGGATACACAAAGAAGTAAAACAGTTAGTTTTTTTAAAAACAATAAGTAAACCATGAATACTTTATCATAAGTAATAATTTTCACCTTTATGAAGTAGTAGATACTCTTCACTGAATAAAAGATCATTGTTTACCCTTTTTAACCAAAATATTTCCATAAAAACCATATAAAGAACATATAACATATATAGGTAACTTGAGACATGAACATACTTAAATGGAATAACCATACGGTCGACTTCCACACATATCACTCAATGGAATAGCCATATGACCGACTTCCATACCCAATGCATTGAAGGTTATAACATAACCACCTGTCCTGGTTTATCACGGCACCACCTTTCATTTGGTTTATCATGTAACCACCCGTCAAATGTCCAAGTACCATTATAAAATCATAACACATACAACAAATATAAAGGAAAGAAAACATTTCAACATTTCAATCATAATATATCACTTAAATATATTGACATAAAAAATCCGTTATCAAAACCATTTTCAATAACAAAATAGATAAAAGAGTATACGATATTTATTTTCCTTTTAAAAACATTATCGCTTGTTAAAGAAGCCAAAGATCAAATAATACTCGTGACAGCGGAAAGGTCATTGTCACCACTTATGTTAAAAGAAACATTTTTTTTGTTTAGTAAAACGCTTCATAGAAAAATATTCCTTTTGAATGAAATAAAAATTCAAAGGAGTTTATACAGCGTATAAAAGAAAGTCAGGTATTGAAACAAAATATGCCTCAATGAAAGGCGATGGAGACGAAGTCCCTTACAAAGATCATTTTGTAAATAAAATAGTTCAATTGTGTGTATTCAATATAATCACACATAAATAAACTATAAATAAATGATAAGATATAAAAACTCATTTATCGAATAATTAAATAATGACATAAACAAGAAAGAGAAGATCAACCCAAAGAACGGAAATTGGGTTAAGATGTTCCCTTACCTCACATCCAAATTGACTCGATCGTACTTTAATCTCCTGAATAATAAACATAAGTTAATTTCTACTTTCTTAAGAACCTTTTTTAAGTTTATTATTCCTTTTATATCACTTATTACCATGTTATAAACATTATGTAATCATTTAAGTTAATAACGGCCGTTTTTTTTGATATTAGATACTTGAGTCAAAAATGAACTTCTTATATTTAAAAGTTGTTCACGTGGTCAAAAGTTATTATATCTAGAATCATATTCATGATTTAGATATCATATATATCATATATATCCATTATATACCTGTATTTATAATAGTACATAACATTTGGAGGTATGAATGGAAATGCACTGTTCATGGAGACAGTAAGTCGTACGTACGCATGAACGCTAGTTTAATTTATATTTCATATTTTAATGGAATTAAAACATAATGATACAAAGGTATATTATAATTACAGTATAATATAATATATAATATCATTGAATCCATCATTTATATGTCCCACATATGGAATTAATGAGTCATGTCACTTTGAGGGGAAGGTAGTCCGCACTTCCTCAAATGAAATTATTGTGTTTACCCATAATGGAAACCATAAAGGTATGCTATAAAAGAAAAATAAAGAAGAATAAATAAATCATAAACATAATATATATCATATATATCTATAGATCCATCTTAATTGCCACCATGAGAGGAAGTAGGAGAAAATTGAACAATCGTTGTTCCGTGAGGCGTTAGTTTTCCATCCACAAAAACAATATGTTCTTTACCCATTAAATGGCGGTGTGTGTAAGTGTAGTTCAACTATTTCTCATAAAAACATCCTAGTATATTTAGGATAATGGTGTTGTTATAAAATAGAGTAATAAAAAGAGTTTAGGGGTTGTATAAGTAAAATAAAAGAAAAGAAGTTAAGAGAAATGGTTACCTTTAATTTGGGTAACTCCATTTGGTTTGAACCAAAAGGACTTCATAATGTTCATTTTGCCTAAGGTAAGGCTTTTAAAAGGAAGAGGGAGATCATGAGAGATTATTTGGGTAGGTTTTGGATGATCCAAGGGGATTGAGAGGTGTGAGGAATGGGTTATAAGTGGTGTCCTTTTATAAGGGGGAGGAGGGTCACTTTAGGATTGTTTGCAAATATTATTTTATTACAAACTTATCTTCAGTTTATAAAGATAAAAAACTCAATAAAGTTGAATATAAGATGACTCAAGTTATAAATAAAATCATCCAATAAGAATTGGACATGTTTTAAATATTGTTTTATTATTTATAATCTTATTTATTTAAATCAATTATTAATGAGGTAAATACTGCATCATTATTATGTCATAAATATTTTAATTTATTTGATGTCTAAAAATTATAAAAAAAATAACCTGATGTATGGATTATTTTTATATTTAAAAATAATATTTATATTCTAAAAGATAACTTATATAATTTTATGTAAAAATTAATTTACTAAAATATGTTTGTTAATGTTACTTTTGTCTTTACTTTAAGTTAATTAAAATAAAGTGTCATTATCACTCTTAAGTGGCACTGTGGGGTCCCAAAATTTACCCAAAGATACTCATGGTCGGATATGTATAAACCAATAGGATTAGGACAGATTTTAGGTTAATTTTATATTATTATAATAATATTTATTAAACCTTATTTACCAGATTTACCCTTTAACTATGGTAAATAAATTTTTTATTGAAGTAAATATTTATAATGTTTGAAAATAAAAGTTACCTATTTACACAATTTGGACCTCCTGATTCCAAATATGGAATCCATTTTTATAAATTCAAAACACAAAATTGGTATAAATTAATTTAAAATTAATTCCCGCTGTCAAAATAACAAGCGTGTTTTTTATGAAACAATAACTCTCAATAGATTGACACTTGTTTATGTCCAATTTCAATGTGAAATTAATTCCCATGACCATAATTGGATTAATTGGTAAAAATATAATCTAATTAAAATTTAAAAACAATTAAAAAGATTATTTAACCATATAAATAAATTAGATTAAAAAGCAATTTTGAATTAAAATATAGTATTTTTCACTATTCATTAAAAAATGAACTTTCTGAGAAAAATACCAAATATTTACCCAAAGTAAATTTTTATGTCCCAATTATAAATAAGGATTTTATTTTGTCAAATATAATATATAAAAGTTAAAAAAACTATATTTAATAAGGGTTCTCCATCAAAAGGCGGTAAATCAACCGTTTAATGTAAATTAGGCTTCAAATTAGATTCATTCACACTTTAAGCCTCAATATTTTATTGGATAAATGTTAAAAAAATTAAAAAACATGTATAATAATATTGTAGTTAGTTCTGTTTATTCCCTCCAATACAACGGCTAGGTGTTTACTACCATTTAAAATAATAATATTATATTATTAGTGTGTAACGTAAGATTTCAAATAAACCTGTTGTTTCGTATCGGGTATGTCATCGAACATAGAAACCCATTTAAGGTAAAATTAATATTTAATTCACAAAATATTCATTAAAAAGAAAATGTATTATTTTTATATTTACCTGGGATGTTACATACTTCCCCCTTATGTAAATTGCATCCTCACAATTTTATTCACTTGTCAAATAAATGGTGGTATTTATCCCTCATAGCATTTTCATATTCCTACATTACCTCTTAAACCATATGGTTTTTCCACAAAACCTTTACCTAGTGAATTACCTAATTCTGCAACACTTGCTCTCTAGTCAAAAATATAGACAGGTTGTTCCTCATAAGAGAGATTCTATTCCAACTAAACTACCTCTAGACTTAAACCTTGACATGGATTTGGAATATACTTTCTCAACATTAAAACATGAAAAAAAAATTGTGTACTTGGGATAAACTTAGAGGTAAAGACACTCTGTAAGCAACTGATCCAACTTTCTCCAAGATTTCATAAGGTCCAATGAAACTCATACTCAACTTTCCTTTTTAGAAAAACGCATCACACTTTTCCATGGAAAAACTTTTAGAAAGACGTGATCACCTACCTTGAAAGATAGATCCTTCCATTGGTTATCCGCATAACTTTTCTGCATGCTCTGAGCTGTTTTCATGTCCTTCTGAATCAACTAAACATTTTATTCCATCTCTTCTACCAATTCTAGTCTCATTAGCTTCCTTTCACCTACTTCATACCAAAAAGTTGGAGTTCGACACTGCTTTCCATATAATGCCTCAAATGGAGCCATCTGTATATTGGAATGAAAACTATTATTATAAGAAAATGAAACAAAAGAAATATGTTAGTCCCAAATTTCATGGTAATCCAGCGAACAAGGACATATCATATTATCCAAGGTCTGAATTGTTCATTATGACTGCCCATCTGATTGAGGACGAAAAGTCGTGCTAAAATTTAATTCAATACCCAAGGACTTTTAAAGGCCTTTCAAAAAGTTATAAGTAAACCTGGGATCATGATCAGATACAATGGAGTGGGGAACAACATGCAACCTGACTGTCTCTTTAACATACAACCGAGAAAGTTGATCTAGAAACAAAGTATCTTGAATAGAAAGGAAATGAGCAGATTTAGTCAACTGATCAATAATAACCCAGATTGCATTATTATCTCGAGATTTTCTTTGTAATCACACAACGAATTCCATGGATATATTTTCCCATTTCCACTATAACACCGGTAAATACTGAAGCATTCCATTTGGTATCTTCCGCTCTGCTTTAACCTGCTGAAAATTCAAACACTTCATAGTAAAATCACCAATATCTCTTTTCATTATATCCCACCAGTAATACTCCCAAAGATCTCTGTACATGTTATTACTGCCATGATGAACTAAAAATAGAGAACTATGATCTTCACATAACAACTCATTCTTCAACTGTGAATCACAAGGCACACATAATCTCTTCCCAACCCTCAAAACACAATCATTATCAGAGTTAAAATCAAAAAAATTCCCTTCTGAACCAACTCTACCTTTTTCTACAACTCATTATCTTCCTTCTATTCTTACTTTATTCTATCTAATAGAGATGTTTTCACAAACACTTAAAACAAAACAGAAGAATTTCTTGCACCAAAAAATTCTATACCAATGTTCGTAAAATAAAAAACCAAAGGATCTCATTCCAAATGAAGAATGGTTAATGAAGAATTACTTTTTCGATTCAAAGAATCATTCACTTTATTAGCTTTTCTTGTATGGTAAAGGATCGTGAAATAATAATCCTTGATTAATTCCAACCATCTCCTCTGTCTCATGTTCAATGCTTTTTGAGTGAATATATACTTTAAACTTTTTTGGTCAGTATATATTTCACATTTTACTCCATACAAATGATGCCTCAAAATTTTTAAAGAAAAAACAACAACAGCTAATTCCAAATCATGTGTAGGGTAATTTGACTCATGATGTTTCAACTGATGCAAAGAATAAGAAATTACCTAATCATTTTGCCCACGTACACTAGCAATTCCTTTCAATAAAGCATCATTGTAGATAAAAAATTCCCCATTTCTAGAAGGTAGTTCCAAAATAGTAGAATTCACCAATCATCTTTTCAATTCATGAAAACAATCATCACGTTATTTTTTCCAAATGAACTTAACAGCTTTTTGAGTTAACTTAGTTATTGGGATAGATAACCTTGAAAAATTCTCAACAAACCTCTGGTAATAACCTACCAAACCAAGAAAACTATGGATCTCAGTTATATTTGTGGGTCTTAGAAATTCCTCAACAGCTTTTGTTTTGGCAGGATCAACTGTTATGTCATTTTTGAAACAATGTGACCAAGGAATGAAATTTTTTGTAACCAAAATTCACACTTGCTGAAATTCCCAAATATTTTCTTTTATTTTAAGGTTTTCATGAAAACCCTTAAATGAATTTCATTCCCCTCTTTAATTTTAAAATAAACCAAAATATCATCAATTAACACAACCAAAAACTTATCCAAGAACTCATGGAAAATTCTATTCATAAGATCCATGGATACTGTAGGTGCATTGGTTAACCCAAAAGGTATAACTACAAATTCATAATGGCCATATCTTGTATGAAACACAGTCTTCAGAATGTATCCTTCCTTTAATTTTAACTGATGGTACCCCAACCTCAAATCAATCTTCAAAAAATACTGAGCACTCTGGAGATGATCAAACAAATCATTGATATGAGGCAAAGGATACTTGTTCTTAACAGTGATGTTATTCAATTATCTATAATCAATGAAAAGTCTCATTAAACGATCTTTATTTTTAACAAACAAGTTCGGATCACCCCATGGTGATGTGCTAGGTTGAATGAAAACTTTATCCAATAACTCCTAAAATTGATTCTTTAACTCTAAAAGTTCAATTTGAGTCATTCGATAAGGGAGTTTTGAAATTGGCTTAGCATCAGGAGCTAATTCAATAATAAATTGAACATCCCGATCAGGTACAATAATAGGAAACTCATCAGGAAAAACATCAAGGTACTCATTTACCACTGGCACATCATTAATCTCAACAGTTCCTTTGTTTTCAAAAATATGTACAAGGTAACATTCATTTCCATATTTTAATAGTTTCTCAGTTTACTAATATGTTATCAAAAGTAAGGGTTCATCCTTGTACACAAACTAAAAAATATTTCTAAAAAGAAACCTCTTTAGCTCTGTAGTCAATCTTAGCATGATAAACATACTTCCAATCCATGCCCAAAATAACATCAATGTCTACTAGAGGAAAAACAATAAGGCTTGTACGTATATTCTTCATGCACATAAGGACATGATGGTTCTTATAATTTCTTTTTGTCTCAACATTTCCCATGGTGTTTTTACAATAAGTTCAAGATTTATATCTTGAAATGGAATTCCTAATTTACTATAAAACTTCTCAGAAATAAAAAAATGTGTAGACCCTAAATCAAAAAACACATTTGTATAATCTGAACAAACAAATAGTGTACCTGATACTACTTCATTCGATGGCCCAACATCTGCTGAAGTAGTTGAAAAGGATTTCACTACCCCTTTCTGCATGTAGTCTAACTGATTTCCCTCAGTTGAGTTTTTAATTGTACCCTCATTTGCATAATGACCCTTTTCATTGCACTTAAAACATTTTACGGACTATAAATCAGGTTTTGTCTTACCATTACCCAGCTCTTTTTCAGTTCAATTACATGCCTTATGTCCCATTTTACCACATCAGTATCACTTACCAGAATTCAAAAGACTTTAACCAGCATTATTTTTACCAAAATTTTCACAAACCCAAAACTTAAGTTTCTTACCATCAGAATTTTTTGAAGAGTTATTCCCTTTCACATGCCACCTCAACCTCTTATTCTGTTGTTTGTCAAAGAACACTTGATCATCGGTAAACTCTATTTCCACCTTCTCCACACATCAAACAAGTTTTTCATAAATTTTTAACTCACAAGGGGATAATGATCTTTGATATCTTGGATTCAGTCCTAAGTAAAATTTATTTATCTTACTATGAAGATCTCAGATGAAATTTGGATCATACCTTGCCAGTCGAGTGAACTTTCATTCGTAAGAAGCCACTGAGTCATCCTCCTGCCTCAATTCCAAGAATTTTTTTTTAACCAAAGTTGAACCACCTTAGGAAAATATTTCTAAAGGAACATACCTTTTAATTAATCTCAATCAAAAGCATCAATCTTCTCACTATCCCTGATATTTTTCACCATCGACCAATACTAATCAGCTTCACCTTCAAAATAGTAAACATCGAGACTAACCTTTTGATGTTCTGAACACCCCATGATATCAAAAATTTTCTCTAGTGCTTTAATCCACCCTTCAGCTAGCATAGGATCATATGATACTTTAAATGATGGGGGATGTTGCCTCGTGAAATGATCTATTACTGACATGTTCCTATGTGATTGATCTGGCTGATGTCATGCATGGATACCACCACCATTTGTATCCTGAGTCAATTGTGCCATCACTACAACAAACTGTTCAGTTCCGATTCCGACCATCTCGGGTTTCTGATTTGGAATGTTGTCTTCTTTAGGATGTCGTCCCAGCATAGTTGTCATGTTTCCTCTAAATAAAACCATTCTGAACACAGAAATATCTTAGGCAAAGAAACATGGTAATCTGTAAATGCTATATAATTTCAATATTATCATAAATTAATTTATGGATATTAATTTAACAATACCATAACTCTTAAAGTTCTCTAAACCTACCTCTGATACCAACTATAAGGACCATGCCTTAAACATTACATAATATAGAATTAAATGAATAATTTTTATTGAGGATCTTTTAAGGTTTATTGTTTTAGATAATTAGGTGATAACTATTACATTACATCTCAAAAATTACCAGTTTGACACTTCTACTCAGTTTCCATTTTTTGATAAAATAAAACTCTTGAAAAAAAGAGTCATGTCTTGATCCATGTTTTAGACTGCATGAATTTTCCTTGTTCCCATCTTTGACCCTATTCTACTTTATGTCATGTGAAAAACATTTCAAAAACTTGGGATAATCATAAAGAGATTAGTAAGGGATACACAAAGAAGTAAAATAGTTAGTTTTTTTTAAAACAACTAGTAAACCATGAATACTTTATCATAAGTAATACTTTTCCCATTTATGAAGTAGTAAATACTCTTCACTGAATAAAATATTATTGTTTACCCTTTTGTAACCAAAATATTACCATAAAACCCATATAAAGAACACATAACATATATAGATAACTTGAGACATAAACATACTTAAATGGAATAACCATATGGTAGACTTCCACACATACCACTAAATAGAATAGCCATACGACTGACTTTCATACCCAATGCATTGGAGGTTATAACATAACCACTCATCCTGGTTTATCACGGCACCACCTATAATTTGGTTTATCACGTAACCACCTGTCAAATGTCCACGTACCATTATAAAATCATAACACATAAAAAAATATAAAGGAATTAAACATTTCCTCATTTCAATCACAATATATCACTTAAATATATTGACATAAAAAATCCATTATCAAAACCATTTTCAATACCAAAATATGTAAATGAGTATATGATATTTATTTTCCTTTTAAAAACATTACGAGTTGTTAAGGAAACCAAAAATCAAATAATACTTGCAGCGGTGGAAAGGTCATTGTCACCGCTTACGTTAAAAGAATCATTCGTTTTTTTATTTGGTAAAACACTTCATAGAAAATTATTCCCTTTGAATGAAATGAAAAGTCAAATGAGTGTATACAGTATATAAAATAAGGTTGTGTATTAAAAAAAATATGCCTCAATGAAAGGAGATTGAGAGGAAGTCACTTACAAAGAAAAATTTGTAAATAAAATAGATCAATTATCTGTATTCAATATAATCAAACATAAAGAAACTATAAATACAAGATAAGATATAAAAATTCATTTCTCACATAATTAAATTATGACATAAACAAGAAAGAGAAGATCAACTCAAAGAACAGAAATTTGGTTAAGACGTTTCCTTACCTTGCATCCGACTTGACTCGATCATTCTTTAATCTCTTGAATAATAGACTAATGTTAATTTCTACTTGATTAAGAACCTTTTTCAAGTTTATTATTTCTTTTATATCACTTATTACCTTGTTATAAAAATTATGTAATCATTTAAGTTAACAACGGTCATTTTGTCGATATTTGATACTTGAGTGAAAAATGAACTTCTTATATTTACAAGTTGTTCATGTGGTCAAAAGTTATTATATCCAGAATGATATTCATGATTTATATATCATATATATCATATATATCATATATATCTAGTATATACATGTATTTATAATAGTACATAACATTTGAAGGTAATAAATGAAATACATTGTTCATGGAGACAATAAGTCGTACGTACGCATGAACGCTACTTTCATTTCTATTTCTTATTTTAATTGAATTAAAACATAATGATTAATAGTTATATTATAATTCCAGTATAATATAATACATTACATCATTAAAGGAATCCTTTATATGTCTCACATATGGAATTAATGAGACATATCACTTTGAGGGGGTGGTAGTTCGCACTTCCTCAAATGAAATTATCGTGTTTACCCATAATGGAAACCGTTAAGGTATGATATAAAAGAAAAATATAGAACCATAAAAAATAGTCATAATATATATTATATATAAATATAGTTTCATCTTAATTTACACCATGAGAGGTGGTAGGAGATAATTTAATAATCATCGTTTCGTGAGGCGTTAGTTTTTCATCCACGGAAATAGCATGTTCTTTACCAATTGGATAGAGGTGTGTGTAAGTGTAGTTCGAATACTTCTCATAACGACATCCTAGTATATTTTGGATACTGGTGTTTTTATAATATAATGGAATAAAAAGAGTTTAGGGGATGTATAAGTAAAATAAATGAAAATAAGTTAAGAGAAATTATTACCTTTAATTTGGGTAACTCCCCTTGGGTTGAACCACAAGGACTTCATGAAGTGTCTTCTACCTAATGTAAGGAATCTAGGAGTAATATAGGGATATTGAGAGATTATTTGGTCAGGGTTTGGATGAGACAAGGGGATTTAGAGGTGTGATGAATGGGTTATAATTGGTGTCCTTTTATAAGGGGGAGGAGGGGCTCTTTAGGAATGTTTGCAAATATTATTTTATTATAAACTTATCATCAATTTATAAAGATCAAAAACTCATTAAATTTGAATATAATATGTCTAAAGTTAGAAATAAAATCATCCAATAATAATTTTACAAGTTTTGGAAATTTTTTTATTATTTATAATCTTATTTATTTAAATCATTTATTAATGAAGTAAATACTGTATCATTATTGTGTCATAAATAATTTAATTTATTTGATGTCTAAAAATTATCAAAAAAATACCATGATGTATGAAATATTTTTATATTTAAAAAAAATTCTTTTAGTCTAAAATATAACTTATATAACCCTATTTAAAAATCAATTTACTAAAAGATATTTGTTAATGTCATTTTTGTCTTTACTTTAAGGTAATTAAAATAAAGTGTCATTATCACTCTTAAGTGGCCCCATGGGGTCCGAAAATCGACCCAAAGATGCCCATGGTCGGATATTTATCAAAAAATAGGATTAGGATACATTTTAGAGTAATTTTATATTATTATAATAATATTTTTTTACCCTTATTTACAATATTTACCCTTTAACTATGGTAAATAAAATTTTTACCGAAGTAAATATTTAAAATGTCTAAAAATAAAAATTACCTATTTACACAATTTAGACCTCTCGATTCAGAATATGGAATCCATTTTTCCAAATTCAAAACACAAAAGTGGAAGAAATTAAATTAAAATTAATTCCCACTGTCAAAACAACAAGCGTGTTTTTTAAGAAACAATAACTATCAAAAGATTGAAACTTGTTTATGTCCAATTTCAGTGTGGAATTAATTCCAATGACCAACATTGGATTAATTGGTAAAAATATAATCTAATTAAACTTTAAAACATATTAAAAATATAATCTAACCATATATCAAAATTATATTAAAAATCACTTTTGAATTAAAATATAGTATTTTTCACTATTCATTAAAAATGAACTTTATCAGAAAAATACCAAAAAATTATCCAAAGTAAATTTTGATTTCCCAATTCTATAGAAGGATTTTATTTTGTCAAATATAACATATAAAAGTGACAAAAACTATATTTAATGATGGTTCTCCATCAAAAGGTGTTAAATCAACCATTTAAAGTAAATTATGCTTAAAATTAGATTCATTCACATTTGAAGCCTCTATATTTTATTGGATAAATGTTAAAACATTTAAAAAGCATATATAATACTATTTTAGTTAGTTCTTTTCATTTACACCAATACAATAGCTAGGCTTTAACTTCCATTTAAAATAATAATATCTTATTATTTGTGTGCAACGTATGATTTCAAAAAACTCATTGTTGCGTATCGGGTACGCCATCAAACATAGAAATCCCTTTAAGGTAAAATTAATATTTAATTAACAAAATATTATTTAAAAAGAAAATGTATTATTTATTTATTTACCTGGGATGTTACATATGTCATCTCATAGGTAGGAGTATCAGTGGACCCAAAGAAAGTGAGAGCTGTAGTTTCCTCGGAGAAACTGAAAAACATCTTTGAGTTATGGAGTTTTCTGGGGATGGATGGTTACTATAGGCACTTTATTCAGGAATTTTAATTCTTAGAAGAACCACTAACATGCCTGACTAAGAAGGGTGAAAAGTAATTTTGGATAGATTCCTGGGATTCATCCTTTCAAGAGCTGAAAGGGAGATTAACTATAGCACCGATACTGATTTTTCCGTAGATGGGAAAGAGGTACACAATTTACTGTGATGCTTCAGGTATCAGGTTGAGAGAATTTATTATTCAAGGGGAAAGAGTCATTTTGTGTGGGTCTCAGCAGTTGAGGACACATGATAAGAATTACCCAACACACGATCTCATGTTGGCTATAGTTGTGCATTCTTTATGTTGTTGGAGACATTATATTTTGGGAGAACATTTTGTGGTATAAAATGACCACAAAAGCCTCAAGTATATCTTTACTCAGCATGATTTGAATTTGAGACAACAAAGGTGGGTTGAGTACCTTTAGTCTTTTGACATTAATATTTCCTAAATTCCTAGAAAAGGCAATGTAGTGGCTGGTTCATTAATCAGGAGAACTCAGATGCAGGCAGTTCAGGTGACCAGTTGTGATTGGTGGCTTATGGATCAGTTCTTTAAGATGAATTTAGAGGTTCATGATAGATAGGGGAAGACATTTCTTTCTTCTATACTTGTTATCTCCACTCTACTAGATTGAGTTCAAATGAGTTAACTATCATATTCCAAAGTCCAAGTACTAAGGGAGAGTGTTTCTTGTAAGGACCCTAATCCTAGGTGGACTGTAGGTAAGGATGAGGTTTTTTGTTTTAATGGGCACATATGGGTGTCAGTAGATATACACGAGGAGATGTTGATAGATTTTCATGCCTCTATATGGGAAGTTCATCATAGTATCACTAAGATGTATAGAGATTTACATTGTCAATATTTGTGTTTTGGAATGAAGAGGGATGTTTTTGGATATTATATAAGATGTCCCACATGTCAGTAGTTGAAGGAAGGGCATCAGCGATCGACAAGGTTGTTATAGCAGTTACCCATTCTTGAGTGGAAGTGGAATGATGTTGTGATGGATTTCATGATGGGTTTACCAAATTAGACTCAATAAAATGATGTGGTTTGGGTTGTTATTGATATGCTTACGAAGGTTTCACATTTCATACCGATCAAGGAAACCTTCATTTTTTATGATCTTGGAAAGTTTTACATCTGAGATATTATATGTTTTCATGGAGTTCTACACTCTATCATTTTAGATAGGGATTCCTGGTTTACTTCTTTTGTCTGACAAGGACTACAGAGGGATTTGGGTACATAGTTACTTCTGAGTACAGCTTACCATCCCTAGAAAGATGGCCAGTACGAGCACAAGATTCAGGTTTTGGAGGACATGCTTTGAGCATGCATCCTGGATTTTGGGGGCTCTTTGGAGAGACACATATCCCTAATGGAGTTTTCCTACAATAATAGGTTACATGAAACAATTCAGATGGCACCTTAAGAGGCTTGGTATGGTAGTCCATGCCGATCACCCCTATGTCAGCTAGAGGCGGGAGAGGCAGTTATAATGGGACATCGTCTTGTCTAGGAGACTATGGACCAGGTGGAGTTATGTCAGAAGAGGATGATTGCTGCATAGTCTCGACATAAATCTTATGATGATCGATAGAGACAACCTCTAGAGTTTGAGGTCGGAGATCAGGTTTTATTATGTGTCACACTAAGTTTGGGACACATGAGGATTAATAGATAGGGGAAGATTTCACCGAGATACGTCATGTCATTTGAGGTTTTAGAGAGATTCAGTCTGGTTTCCTATCAGTCGATGTTACCTCAGAGGTACTAGGCAATGCACGACGTCTTCCATGTTTCTCAGCTACAACATTACTTTTCAGACTCCTCTCATGTTTTTCAACCTGATGAGGTTGAGTTGGAGGGGGTTCATCTTTTTAGGAACACCCTATTTGAATTTTGAATTGTAGAATGAAGGTTCTTTGTGGCTAGTCTGTTCCTCTGTTATGAGTGCTATGGAGTCATGAACGAGTACATGACATGACTTGGGGGAGAGAGGTTGATGTATAATCACAGTGTTTGGAGTTGTTCACAGATTCTTCTCCACCACCCTTGGAAGGGAAATTTAGGGACAAATTGCTTTAAGGGGGGATTTTTTGTAAGAACATGAATCTTCATTTTATGTATGGATCTTTATTTTGTGTGTTTTTTAAGGAAAAAGGAAGAAATGGGGTTTTTTAAGTACATTATGTGTACTTTTGAGTACACACCATGTACCTAGCTTTCCATGTACTGGCCATGTAATGGTTGTGTACATGGTCATGTGATGACATGGCTGACTCACTTAAGTCAGGGGTCCAGTTGAGGATAATACATTGCATGTACATTTAATAAACACGCCCTGTACTTTTCTTTTTTACTTAATCAATCGTGTAGGGGTTGTTTTTCATCTTTGAAAACACCTTCTTCTAGAAGTGGTTCGTACAGGAGTAGGAAAAGATGGCTGACGAACTCTGAACCCCTCTCGATTCTCCATCTGAGCTCTGATTAAGACTTCGTCAAGTGCATTGGAATCCCATCACTAAATCCCCAAAAACACTAGATACTTTCTTCCTAATTACTCCTCTCTCTTGATTTATTTATGGTTATGATTTTTTCACCATTTTGTAGATCTAAGACAATTTAGGCCGATTCAAGGGTCGGTGTTCAAGTATATCGATCGCAAGACATTGAGGTAGGTCATTTGTTCCTTTTATTATTGTCTTTGGATTGTATGTGCTAAAAGTGCCACATGACCATTATTGGGGTATTTCTTGATTTGTAATTTTATCACAGTTTATTACCTACTATGGTTTGATTGATTAATATAGGTTTGTTTCTTAGGTTTAAGGTTAGATACCTTGTTACGGGACACCACATGGGTGTGTTTTCCCTTGATTTCCTATTTATGGCCATTTGGTCTAGAATACCTATTTGGTGTACCATTTATTCCTTGCCTTGATTGATTAGGATTGAGTTGATTGTTTATATAAAATACATGTGGTATGTTATGTGAATGTTTAGCCATGTGGTATTTATAGATTACATGTGTTGCTTTGATATGATATGCACGTTGTTTTTCTAATAGACCATGAGATCCTTGGACCAAGAAAACTTTGGGGGTTTCCATATTATTTACATAGGACCATGAGAGCCTTGGTGTAGATATTGACCCAAGGGAATTGATCATGAGAGCTACCCAGGATGTCGTTTACAATTACCTTATACTATATTGACCCAGGTGTATTGACCGTGAGAGCTACCCAGGAGGTTGTTTATAGTTTATTGTCTTTATGTTGACCAATGGGTATTGACCATGAGAGCTACCCAAGAGGTAATTTATAATTGATTCATGACATGTTGACCCAAGTGTATTGACCATGAGAGCTGCCCTGGTGGTCATTTGTAATTGATTAGTTCTGTTTTGAACCAAAGGGTTAGACCATGATTACTTTCTCAGAGGGTTGTTTATGAAGGATTGAATTATTTTTATGAGGCTTCCAATCCAAATAAAAAACTTAGTCTTAGTCTTAATTTTTTGTTTAGATGGTATTTTGAGACATTTTTTTTGTTATTATTACACAGGGGGGATATATATCGTAGTCTAGATCCTGAGATTACATGATTCAAAGGGTAAATAATAAATGTTAATGAATGTAATCGAAAACTATATGATTGTTTACTTTTGTGTACTTACTAGTTTATTGTTTCATTTCTGCATATTTCCTGCTATATATATATATATATTCACTGACAGTTGGGTAGAGGTCTTATGGTGGTTACCTACTGGGATTCTTCTAAAACCCTATTTGATTCATGCTTTTGGATCAAAATAGATTATATGGTTTCAGGTATAGATAAGGGAAATCACCCTTCTTCATCAGGAACTTTATTGTTGTTAGAGATGGAGAGCATGGGACCAAGCTAAGGATTGCAATGCTACTAGAGTTTACATGTTTCCTTTGATTTCAGTATTTCTTTCCACCATTGTGACTTTTTTGGTTGTTTTATTAGATACATATTTCATGCATCATATATAAATATATATATATATTGGTCTCTGTTGGATTTACTTTCAGACTTCCGCTGTTTAATTTTGTGGTAATACTATTTCCGCTATTGTTTACTATTTATTATTCTATTGTGTATACTCTTCCAATGAGGGCATAGTTTTCACATTATTAGACATTGTCCTTTTCTACTATTCAGTAGCCTCTAACATTTTGGGAAATGTGCTTGAGGTCATGTGACCAACTGAGTATGGGGAACCTTTGGGAAGCACCTAGAACTAGGACGTTACAATAATATTTATTGGGTATTTGGATACTCTAACCTCTATGATGAAATGTCCCTATAAGTGGATATCTCAGATTCAAAACTAGAACTTTGAGAGTTTACAATAGAGATGGTCCTCCCAATGAATATTGTGGAAAATCCTCACACAATCAGCATGATCATCCACTAATTCAGAATAGATAAGGTTGACAACGATAAATACCACTACCAATTGATATGGTGAAGGCTAAAATATCTAGTTCATGAGGCACATGAACATAGTCAGAGTGTTAGTTATGCTGAAGGGAATCACTATAAACTCATAGATCCTATGTAAACACCAAAATAACATCTTTGATATATCCTCTATGTGAACTCAAAGATGAGGATAGTTGAACCTAATATCAATCTTCAAGAACCAGTTTACTCCTTTTGACTATTAAAAGGGTTCTTTGATTCTTTTTAGAGGGTATTTTTTTATTTTTATCACTTAATTTATGCGGTGATAATAAATATAAAGCCTCAAGATCCCTTCCACTATCTTGTCAACCTATACTGGGGTTTCCTAGGGGGAAACACTATGTCTAGTAAAACCTTTCTCTATAATGTACTCCAACTACACCATCAACCCCCAAATATTATTTGAGGCTATCTAATAATATTTTAAATATGTTAGAGTGTTATTAGGGTGTAGATCAATGCAGAAGTCGATCTTTTGATGAGGGGGAAATATAGGTACATCTTATATTATGATTTCAAAATACTCCTCTACATCTAAAGGAAGATAATCATCAAAAGTATCAATTGCACATAAATCTAATCTCACCAACTAATTGGTGATTAGATATAGATTCTCACATACATGGCATGTTCATCTCAACTAAAGGACCTACTCATTCACATATAAAAACTTGTTTTCTTAACCAGGTTAAATACTCTAAGAGGTGGGAGAATTAGGGTATGAAATAATAATAAAAACTACCCCTTTGGATCTTATTTCATCATTAAACAAAACTCACTTCTCTCTTATTTCTATATAAAATAATAAATGGAAATTAAATATTCATATGAAAAAATAATATTTACTCGGTTCACCCTCAATGGGCTATGTCCAAGTATCATACAAAGGAAATGTGATGATTTACCAAATATAATAAAGTGAACTTATATTAAAAGGTTCATAAAAGAATCATTATCCTTCTTAGTTTATAACCATTCATAATTTAAATCTCACTCTTCTCTATATGTTAAAGATAATTCACTACCCTTAAAGTGGATTATACTTAAGATTAGTACTGATTTGATTCACACTTGTGTGTGTATTTAAAATCATGTTTCATTAAAGATATGTAAAACACATTTTCATGTGGCTTTCCCTTTTAGAGAGTGTAACCTCTATGAAAAAACCCTTTGTATTACCCCTTCATAAGATCCAGTTCAGCTTACACAGATTTTGTTGAATTTGACATGAGACCCTATTCATCTTATGCGGTTTTTGTGTCGCCAATGTATTTGGATATAAACAAATACACCCAACACATAACTCTTTTCACAAGATTATCTTTATCTTACATAGATCATGTGACTCTAGTTTATGACCCAATTTTTCTTATGTCGGTTATAAGACTCTGACAGGTCTACCTATATGTGAAAACACCTAGTGAATAAATCCCTTGCACTTAGGTGAAATCATGTGATCTCCTTCACCTTATGTGAAATCCAACCCCTATTATTTTCTTCAGATCAAATCACTTAATTAAACATATTAACCTCTTAAGTATTGACCAGGGGGTACTTATTGGAAAAAATATGCCACCTTAACTCTGTAAATCAAAAACATTCGTCCGTTTTACCACCTCATTACCACCCTTATGTTCTTTTCAAAATTAGTTTTATATTTTTTATAAGATTACATGATAATTCGCATGCCACAAGACCTTATACCTTAGTCAACATCATTTTCTTTGAGTATATTGTTTGACCCCATTGTGAGATCCATTGATTTTCACATAGTGTTCAATGAAATTTTTTTCTAACATGTCATGTGACTCCATTGAAAAATCCCTTGAAAATCCTGATGTGGTCACCAATATTGTCCTTGAGTGTGTCACATAACTCCCTCATGAGATCATTTTACAAATATATGGTGATCAGTGAAATTTTCCTCAAGTTTGTCTCATGACTCCATCATGATATCCCTTAACAATAATGTGGTGGTCAATGACATTTTCCTCAAGTGTATCATGTGACTCCATCACAATATTCATTAAAAATACAACAGTCATGTATTTTGAGTGGATGTAAGAGTAATCCATCATTTTCATTCCTATTTTCCTTTAAATTCCTTACATTAATTCTTCACATGATCCATTGGTACATTATTCGATCATGTGAACTCCTTTGTCTCTCAAAATCGCAGGTCTTCTAGTCATCGCTTGATTCTGAACAACCAAAAGACATTTCAGCCTTGGAAATACTTACACACTTCATGTGATCCTTTAAGAATTACATTATCCATGGGATCCTTTTGGAATTACATGCTTCCATGTTATCCTTTTGTAGTTATTCACTCCATGTGAGGCATTGGGACTTACATGCTTTTACTGGATCTTTTGAAACGATCGTTATCTATGTGATCCTTTGAAAAATATAATTTTTCAATGACATATAACCTTATAAATAAAAACAATCATTCCAATAACACCATAAACTAGTATTTTTTCCAAAAATATCCTCTTTGGGTCTGTCAGAAACACTTATAGACATCAAAAACAATCTTCATGAAAAGTCATGCACATCCAAAGACATTTGGTTTTTAACTCTAGATAGTAATCAATGACTTGATCAACATATAATCTAAGGCAACATGAAACAATCTCAACATGAGAAAAAAGAGTAGAATGAACATTTATTGATGAATTACTTCTTTCTCAATCCTGCATTTTGAAACCTTCTCAACCCCAAAAGATAAAACAATCCTAACTCTCAAAATCACTTCTTAACCCACATATATCAACCTCCATCATCATGAAATCATCACTCTTATTAATTATTATTATATAATGAAAGGACATATTCAGTTTTATTATATTTTGAACTACATCTATTTAGTTTCACGTAATATTAGCTTCTCCCCACTTTATTAATCAAGTCATTTTCTTCCCATTTATCAATGAACCCAAAGGCCACTCCTTTATACTCTCCAACATAGTGAAGAACACATATCGACACATAAGGGGGGAAACGCCATACCTCATGTATATGGGGTCCCAAATATACACCGATCAAGTGTGGTGAGTTGAGTAAACGCTAAGATCCTATCAATTTCATTTAAATTATTCTTTAGTTAAGGCTTTCATTAGGATATCTACAACCTATAAACTACTAATGGTCATGCTCCACTTTATCTTGGAAAAATTGATATTTTATTTCAATGTGATTCTATCTTGAGTGATGAACTAGATTTTTTCCAACAATTATAGTACATGAATTGTCACAATGGATTCTAATTGTTGAATTCACTAAAATTTCCATATCTTCATATTGTTGTTTCATCCAAAATAACTGTGTGAAATCTTGAGTAGACACAATATTTTTAAACTCTATGGTTCTAAAAGAAATGAAATATTTTTTATTTCTTATGTATAAAATGCATAGTCCTTCAAGATAGAATAAAACACCTAATTCTAACTTCTGATCATTTTCTAAACTAGACCAATATTAATATTAAAAACCCAAAAACTCTTTCTTAGATTTATCATTTTATGGTAAACTGAAATCCACCATGTATTTGATATATTGAAATATTATTTTCACTAAAAGTGAGTGGATTTATTTGGGATTAATTTGAAACTATTCTTCATGGAATGTTGAAAAAACAATATCAGGATTTTAATTTTTATGTATAATAGTATACTAATTATTTTTCTTTATTCTATGATATTGACTACTTTACCTTCATCATCCCTAAAAAATTCATCCTTATAGAAACTGTAGTTTTTAACTCACTAGAATTATCTATTATAAATATTCTCAAAACCTACTTAGAATATTTAAATTAAGAAATAAATGACCCATGTATTCCTTCTATTACCTGTAATCCAAGGGAAAATGTTATCTCAGTAATCTTTGACATTTCAAACTCACATTACATGAATTATACAAACTTTTTTCATTAATCTTTATTAAATCTACCAAATATTATGTCATTGGAATATATCATCACTATTATCCTTCCATTACTCTCATTGTTGATATAGATATTGTAATCAACTCCACCTCACTGAAAACCAAGATTCATTAAATACTGATCAAATCGATAATACCATGATATTGGTTCCTGTTTCAACCCATATAGTACCTTATTTAACTGAAATGCATTATTATTGTCTTCATGAATAAGAACCCCATCTAGTTTTTCAATATAAAATTCTAATTTATGAAGCCCATTCATAAATGATTAATTGAAATCCATTTAGAATAATTGAACATCCTTTTCACTGTTATGGATAAGAATAATTGAATTGTATTCTACCTTGAAACATGTGGGAATGATTCATCAACATCAATACCCTATATTTGGGAGTATCCATTTTACAAAATTCAAGATTTTTTTAATTATTATTCTATCTTCATTTATCTTTTTAATAAATACCTATTTTGTCTCAATGGGATTATTATCTATCGACCATGAAACAATCTATCTCTTCTGATTATTTTATATTTGGTCAATATCTTCATTCATTACCTAAACCCAATTCTCATAACTTTTATCTTCTTATAAAAACTTTTTCTCTACGTATTATTAGAAATATTATTGATGTAGTTTCTTCATTTTCCTTTTCTGAATTAGTGTTATCAAACCATTGATTAGGTTCTGTATATCAATTTTGGCTCAATTCTTAGATTTCTATATAGATGTGGGTTTAATTTCATCCTTCGCATATTCTGAATCTCCCTCAAGTCCTTGAACCCCCCCCCCCAAGATTCTCATATCTTCATCACTATCCTCCAAATATTGACCATGGATTTTTTTGAATATTATTCTCATTTTCCACCAAAAAACATCATTTTATTTTCAATTTTTTCTAATCACTTATTAAAGTATTTCTATGATTTCATTTTTTTAAGTAAACAAGAAATAGACCTTCATCTTCATGGGAATTAATCTTTTTTTATTCATACTAATTGAAAATGGAAAACATACTTATAAAGACTTGAAAGTACTTCAATGTTGGAATATTTTCATACCACTTCTTGTATAGAGTCATCTCTTCCTTTGGACATAATAACACTCTTTTAAAACTGTAGTCTAATGTCAATATTTCTTTTTTACAAAACATATTTGGATGGTCTTACTCAATAATAATCATTCAAGACATATTGTTAATAATCTATTTTCTTCTCTCAACCACTCTATTTTGTTTTGGAGTTCTTACTATTAAAAGATGGCACCTTATCCTTTTTTTGAGACAAATCTCCACTTGGATGTTTGTGAACTCCATTCTATTATTAGTTAGGAACAAACAAATATTTTTACCTGACAATTTTTCAACTTCCCTCTGATAACGTGTTAGAAAATTGAACACCTCATACTTGTGGGTAATAATTTAAACCCTTTCCATTCTTCTGAAATAATCAATAAAAATTACATAATATCTCTTCCCATTAATAGATCATGGTGAAATTGGTCCATGCACATCAATATACACAAGTTTATGCACATTTTTTGACCTTTGATCTGTCACCATATATGTCTTTTGACTAATCTATCCTAGTTGGAAATCATCACATGTATTAGTATGATCACTTCATAACTTATAGATATCTTGAGCATCATCACATTTTACCAAATATTCAAAGGATATTTGGCTTATATAACCATGATTCTTATGCCATAAATTGTTTTCTTCTTCATTAGACATAAAACTCATATCTTCTTCTCCACTTATAAGGTAGAGATTCCCTTTCATGTAATTTCCCTGAAAAACAATTTCACTATATTTCCCCTTGATGATACATAGCTTCTTGGTAAATCTTATAGCATGTCTTGAGTTACACAATTAACTAACACATTTCAAGTTGTGACTGAGGCCTTCAACAAGCAAGACATCTACGTGTCTCATGTCTTTTCCCCTAAACTTGGATTTTCCCAATTCAATAATCTTCAGGCCTTCATAATTTCCAAATATTACAACACATTCCTATTCGTACCTAATTTATATCAAATGATCCTCATTTCCTTTTATAGGAGAGGTTCACCCTTTATCAATGATCCATATTATAGTGTAATATTATGTTTTGAAGGAAATTTTTTTTCAACCACTACCTTCTATGATTTTTTATTTTTTAACCATATCTTTGAATTCATACTTGGTGTTGACTGATATTCATGATATTATTTAGAATATAAAGGATTTACTTCATCTTGAAAATCCTAAAATTTATTTTTTATTCTCATTTCATTCGATGATCTATTGAGGTACTATTTACAACCACTTTGGTTTTACATTGGTACATCCCTCCTCATTTTCAGTGAGAAATATGCATCCATGTGTCTGAATCCTCCATCCCAAAAATAGTGACCATGAAAATCATTCCTGAAATATTAAACTTATTTTGGATACCTTTGTTTCTCTTATGTCTATAGTTACATTTTGGATATAGAACATACATTTTGAGAATATACCATATTTACATAATAATAACACTTGATATGAGTTGTATTCCAAAGTTTCATTTCTATAGTAAAGGTTTACCCTTTGGTTCTCTAAATATTTTGATTCTTGATTCATTCACAAATCAATCATCAACCTCAGAATGGGTTCTTGTGGTCCAAGACCAAACATTACTAATTTATGTTTATGATCTAGCCTCATACCCGTTGTGTCATTTTGATGTGTTGTTTATTTCTCCTATAATTCCTTTGACTTTTCGGTTGGACCTTTGAACTATAATTTCCCTTTTTTATCTTTCATGTTCAACCTTCTTCCCTAATATCATATTGGGAGTTAATATTATCTCTTTCTCTTTTACTTTTCTTTATAGGCCAGCAATTCCTTCCTCGAATTCGTTAATATTTTTAACTCAATATTTTATTGTGTTAGTCATACTATTGATAACCCAGGTCTATTCTTCAGCCTTTTTCTTGAACTCATTGACTTTCTCTACATTTTTGGAATATCATATCTGAGATTTTCAATTTTAGTCTTTAGTTTATAATTTTCTTCATCCCACTACTGCATATATATTTTTTCATCACAGACCAATCTGTTGGCTTTCATTATTTTAGTTCTCCATATATCTTTTTCCTTAAGATATTATTCTAATTCAACCTAGAGGTCAACTCTTCCTTCAAATTCTTCTTCATCATTGTCACTTTATTCTCTTTTCTAGGATTTACCTCTATCATCCACCATAGAATTTTCATTATGATCCTTGAATTTTTCCATCACCTCTACCTTAAATTCTTGTAAAAAATTATTTTCTTATAAAAGTGTAATTTTCTTTCTAAAGAAATTTCAATTTCTATTTTCATTCCTTTAACACTAGATAAAGACTTATTCTTGGGAGTCTCATCATCATCTTCATCATTATTAGGAAACTTCATGGGACACTTTTCTAAAATAATTCCAACCTTACCATATAAAAAACTAGCAAGAAAAAGTTTCCCTTTAAACATTTATTTTTACATTTCAATATTTGAGGAAAGGAATGATATAAACTCATCCACAATGTCTTCTTCATGACCATCATCTATAGTGTGATTCTATATGGCCTTGAGTGACACATCTTTATAGTTCCCTTTTTTCAAAAACTCATTATCATCATTTCTCTTTTAATATATAACAAGAGTACTATATAAGTTATCTGATGTCAGGTCCCTTGGATATTTATCCACCATTATAGATAATTTTGGATTGAACCATGGTGTAAGTATTCTCAAAATTCACTTAATGATCTTTAAATCATTGATAATTTATTTGAGAAAATTCATGTCTTCCACAATAACATACATCTGATCAAATAATACATCTATAGAATTAATGGGGTTCATTATATGGGCCTCATATTTGTCCCAGAAGAATTTTAATTTATCTTATTTGAATTTTCAATCACCTTCATAGATATTACAAATATTTTCACACATGGAATGTGATGACTTATATGACATCACCTTTGTATAAATTGGGTTGGATAAAGTTCTACCTAAGGCACTGATTCCTCTTATATTAGTATCCAATTCAATGTTGTTTTCTTCTAATAAAGCTCCACTATCCATACTCTCTAAAATACCATGAATTAAAACTTTAAACACATCCATAACAAACAATCTAAAGTAGCTTTGTGCCTGATTCTTCCATTTCTAAAAATGGTTTCCATAAAATATTTTAAACACTTTGTGACTAATAACATCCATTTCTTCTTATGGGACAGAAACACTAACTTTATCCTTTTTCTCTTATAAAAATTTTATCCCAACAATGTTTTATACCTTAGGAGTGGGGTGAATCAAGTTATGACATATTAAAACAATTCATCCTTTTCCTTTTGTTTTATTATTAAATAAGACTCACTAATCTATCATTCACATAGAAAAGAATAAATGGAAATTAAATATACACAATTCAAAAAAAATTACTTGGTTCACCCCCACTAGGATACATCTATGGAGTATACAAAGGAAATGTGTTGATGTACCAAATAAACTAAAGCTAACTACTATTACAAGTTTTATAGTGGAATCAATATCCCTCCTTAATTACATACATTCATAATTTCAAAGCTCACTTCTCTCAATATTATATAGATAACAAAATTTTCCTCCAATAGAATCATATGAAAATGATATTTGAGTTTATTCACACTTGTGTGTGTCTTTATGATCCCTTTTCATAAAATATATGATAACCACATTTTCATGATACTTTTCCTTTTAGAGTGTGTAACCCCAGTATAAGACCCCTTTTCATGAACCATTCACAAGACCAACTTTAGGTTAATTAGATCATGTAACTCTAGAATGAGACCCTATTTATATTATATATATCATGTAACTATAATGGTTCTTCCTATGTAAAAGGGAAACCAACACATAAATACCTTCACATGACCCTCTTAAGCTTATGGAGATCGCATGAATCCAGCACATGAACTTGTTCTACTAATGTGGATAATAAGATTCCAATGGATCTACCTATTTGAAAAAACACCCAAGGCATAACTCCCTTGCACTTATGTGAAATAGTGTTGTCTCCTTAACATTACTTGAAATCCATCATCTATGTTTTTCTTCAAATCAAATCACTTAAACAAACCTCATATCCTCTTAAGGATATATAAGTGGTATTTATAGGTGTAAATCCACTACCTTAACTTCATAATACATGGTCATACATCCATTTGAATTCCTCACAAAAACCTTTATGTGTTTTTCATAATTAGTTCTAAATTTCCTGATTAGATTCTATGAAAAGTCTCATGTCACAAGATCTTCTGTCTTGGTCAGCATCATTTCCCTGAAGAATGTCACATGACTCTGTTCTGAGATCCATTAACAATCTTGTGCTCATTAGAGATTTTTTTTTAAAGTTTTCATATGACTCTGTCATAAGACCCCATAAAAACATACGATTTTTAGTGAAATTTTTCTCAAGAATGTTTCATGACTCCTTTATGAGATCCATGGATAATCATGTGAGGGTCAACAACACTATCCTCAAGCATGTCCTACATCTTCTTCATTAGATACCTTGAGTATAATTTAGTTTTTAAGGAAATTGTACTCAATAAAGTTATTTTAATCCATCATGAGATCCGTTAATAATCATATCATCTTATAATTTTGAGAAACTATAAGAAGAATCCATCATTTCTAGCATATTTTACTTCACGTGCTTTGCATGATCCCTTTGTAAATCATGTGATAATGTGATATATTTCAGATCCCAAGATCATAAGTATTCCAATCATCTCTTGATTATGAATGACATGATAAATTCCCACCTTGGATATACTAACACATTTTGCATGATCCTTTAAGACTTGTGCACTCTGCATGATTCTTTAGGACTTATACACTTACTCGTGATCCTTTATCACTTACACGCTCTTCATGATACTCTAGGACTTCAGTGCTTTACCATGATACTTTAACACTATCATTATCTATGTTATCCTTTGATCAACATCCTTTCTGAAAACTTTATAACCTTTTCAAGAAAAAAAAATCATCCTAAAAACACTATCAAGTTGGATTATTTCCAAAAATCGTCAATTCATCCACTTGACAGCACACAACTCTTCAATGTTAGAAGACTATCTAGGAATGTACCAAGGATGTCTAGTCCATACCAAGGAAAAAATTATAAGTCATTATTATAGAACCTATTAGGTCCTTCTGAAACTCTCTTTACTAAGAACAACCATTCATTTTTAATAGATGTGAGAGAGTATGAGTCTCTAGCAGCATAGGTTGAGCTAAATGGTCAACCTGGATATCCAACTCCAAAAATATGGATACATAAATATAGGTATAGTTCATTCTAGTATATATAATTATGGGCTATGGTGTATATAATACATAGATCATACCTCAAATCATGTCGATCATTGCCTTATTGTAACCCTTCATCACCTATATCTGGACACATCCTTGGTTTCTTTCTCCCTAAACCAGAAATTAATCACCTAAGGGAGGAAATAGTGGAAGTGGATCATAAAATTATTCACCTATATATCCTCCTCATAATGAACTTTCATTTCTTCTATCATATCCTCCTTCCTAAGTAACTCCCTCTCCACTATGAGGAGGTCCTCGGTCATGTTGTTGCCTCTAAAATGGAGGTTTATTGACCAATTGACAACCATCTACTACACATTGGTTCGGGGAGTCATTATCCATGTGATATTTTCCTCGAAAGTAATATTAAATCTTGTATCTAGGATAGAAATTTCATTTATGTGACTCTATATCTATTGGATCTCAGATATAGGGCTACGCAAGTGTATGCCTCCGGTGGTATAACCCTAATACCTACCAATGACCTACTAAAACTGGTGAATCTACTCTTGGATAACTTCCACCAACATTGGATACCTAATTTACCTCTTCTAAAGAATATTTTTATAACTATGTCTCTCTCTATAGCCCTAAAATTGGTGTGGATGAAAATGGTGGCAATGATGGATTGAATATCTTCATGAAGGTTAGACTTTAATTTACATGTTTGAATGAATCCATCATAATTCATGTTGTATAAGTGCCTCATGAGATAAGTGAAAAAAAAATATACTCTAAAATAAATATTCTATCCTACTAAGGCTCTAATAGATACTATATATATACAAACCTTGATGTAGTTAGGTAACACCCCTTGTGAAATTGGTGATCAAAATTTATCCATGGGAGAATCACTTCATCAAGGGTATGAGTAATCAAGGTCCACCAATGACTTGTTTTTTCATGGAGAAGGAAATAATATAGAACTAAAATATAATCACGTGATACAAAGATAAGGTGTTACACCCAAATAAACATCTCTAGTAAATACTCAACTACTTGAGGGTCAAGTTCATCTTGGAACATGGGTGGTCACTGCCCCTGAAACTCATGAAGTAAACCCAGCCTACGTATATCCTTATCCTAACTTACTGGAATAATATATTACTTAACAGGTTAAATAATATCATCCTTAAATATGTTATTTGGGTTGGGTTATTTTACTATGAGTGGAATAACTAATCCCCACTCTCTTAGTGGGGATGTCTCACAATCGGTTCCTTGGATGGAATCCACACAACTCAGTTGTTCAATGATTGGATGATCAAACCCTAACATGGGCACATCATGACCCCACATTAAAATACTATCCTGGTATAAATATAGTATAATATTCTATTAAAAAATATAATTCATGGTCATTAAAGCATATCTGCTATTTCACTCAATAAGGACATGAAAATCAACAACCAATCCATGCATGTTTCATGTACCCTTTTACTTGTTCACTAAAATATGTGCATCAGAGCTCCAAGACAAAAAGTAATTCATCATAGTCCTGGTGAACGGATATGTTAGTCACCACACCAAAATTGGGTTCCTTGACCTAAAATCCAATTTCAAAACCCTTTGAAACCATTTCCCTAACATCACAAACTAATATTTCAAACACTTAATTGTAATATTCATCCTGAATACAAACCTACTCTGATACTACTCTAACATG
This sequence comes from Viscum album, assembly GCA_963277665.1. Lineage (NCBI taxonomy): Eukaryota > Viridiplantae > Streptophyta > Magnoliopsida > Santalales > Viscaceae > Viscum > Viscum album. Next base: position 32,613,949 of record OY728157.1, on the reverse strand, counting down.
ACCTAGACCACCAATCCCCCACATGAACTTGTAGAAAGTAGAGTTCGAAATCCTAATCCCTCCTACAATAGTCTAATGACTGGTGAAAAGAAGAAAGTAGGCATATCAGACATTTTGGTAGGTTGTATCCTAATAACCATCAATCTCTATACAAGATATAACAGTAATACAGACTAGATAAATAACCAACTAAAATATAAAAAATAATATAACTCATGATAGGTTCTAAAGAGGAATAAAAATTTTATAAAACATGAAGTAAAGGTAAAAAAATAAATGCCAATCGAATCTAAAGGGAAAAACTTAAAGCAGTTGAGGTGAAGGAATATCCATGATGAACTAGCACTAGATATTAATATCATCCATTATCGTCACCTCCAAGTGTCATTAATCTCCCACTAAACCAACATTATGTCAGCCATCATCACCGTTGTACTATCTTACATAAGTATAAGACATGACATATTCATGAAAAACACCCAATAATGTGTGAGTATATACATACCTAGTAGGATTCCTCGAAACCCACAAAAGAATAAATGAATTCCCAAGTTAGCATGAAACCAATGAGTTAAAAGATAACCCACTCACGGAAAGATAAAATGATGAAATAAAACCCATAATTTTTTTAGTTAGAAAACCAAGGAAACTAATTCTCACTCATAAAATCCTCCCATATCAGAAAAATTGTCACCCTAAGAAACCTATGAATCCATGCTACCCGACTAATTCAACCTTGTATCATCTCACTAACTATAGTGGGGGACCCACACCTTACCAAGTTATATACCAGTTGATGGAGTACAGAACCACTAATAGAGTACATGATTCTTATTGAACAAGGTCATTGCATGTGGGATTAATTGATTATGTAAATATAATACCCTCACCTCGATGATTCCTAGAACTTTGATCAGGGGATTATCAAACTCAATTGAACTTATAGAGAGGTTGTTCCTTTTTATTTTAAGGGAGTAATAAATCCATTCCCAAATTATAGGGGATATAGACCCCATGAATGTAGGAGAGTGTAAAAATCTAAACCATAAAGGGAACCTATACTTTGTCACTAGGACATATTTAGTGGAGTACCAAAACCCAAGGTGCTCTTTACCTATTATGCTTGATCATAGTCATCATCCCAACAAATCTAAGAATACTAAAATAACCCAACCATTTTCTAACTAACCTATGAATTTACATAGGGATATAAAATAAATTTATAATGGAAATACATACAGGATAGGCTATATCTTCTCTCAAATCAAATATCATAGAAAAAAGATACATATATTTCCATAAAGGGCCTATAATTTTTTTTCTCTCTAGGGATCAACACAGTCATGGTGTGGGTTTTACTACCATGCCACAACACATGTCACACAAGTTTCACACTATAATAAAATTCCTCACACCATAATCAATACTTATAGATGGCTTCACTATGTTGTAACTCCATTTCTATTTTGTAGTTATAACCTTCACACCAAAGCGAGAACCACCATGTTACAACATGTATTACATAAGATTAACTCAAATATTATGGCCACTACATAAATTGGCTCCAATACCTTGATAGTGACCCTTATAATTTTATATACCACTGTAAAGGGGATGGTTATGGTGTAATATGAATTGTTGTGACATGATCCTCCCATGAAAGTTAGGTGAAATTTATGAGACCTTGATTTTTGGAATGACATGCCTTGTCACATTACTATGAAGCCATACACGATATAAACTTCTTATTATCATTATTTTTATCCAGTACAATTATCCCCATGTTATGCCTCTACTATCATACAAAAATTCCATAATACAACATTATAAGGTCATGTGGCTTCTACTATTTTGAACTATGGGATGTAACAGATGATTCAAAAGAAATAATTATCATTGTTATATAAAATATAGAAAAATAATGAACAAGTATTAAATTCTAAAAAATGAAAATTATCATAGAGATCGATAGGGATTCACAAATATGATATTATAAAGAAATTATGAAATAATTATAGATATATTCACAAATATATCATTCGATAAAAGATATTGAAGGGATAAAAGAGTCTTACCTTAGAAATCATTTATCAAAACTGAATGAATCTATACTTTAGATGTTCCAAGAGATCACCACACAGTCTTTATTAGTAAAAGGATCTCTAAATTTGTCTAAATATCCAAAAATGCACCACTAAATACTGAGGGTTCAAGGAAGGAAAATAAAATCTGAGGGATAGAGGCTTAGACCACTATTTATCATAGAAATATAAGTTCAATCCTATCTTGGTGTAATAAAAATTGTTCTGGTGAGATTCCCCGAAGTAGGACCAAAAATATGGTGCAATAGGTATAATCATATTGTAGTAGAGCCTATTAAATCTAAAATCTGAAAACCATGGTGTAATAAAATCCATTTATATCTCCCTAAAAGTCTAAATTAACTATCATAATTCTATAAAATTGAGTCCCAATTTTTGTAAAACAAAAGTCAACAAGACACATTCCCTAAACCTCAAGAAATCATAGAACAAACCTCATTCTTCCATAATCAATAACTGAAAAAGGAAAGGGCGCAACATGTTTCATCATGGTTCAATGCCTCCAATATAATATAAATTTGAAATTTCTACTAGCCTTCACATTGAAACCTTCATCACCATTGTTTGGGATTAAAAATCATGGTGAAAATTAACAAACCACAACATAAAGATACATTTTAACTTGAAAATTTTTAAATAATTAAAAAGAAAAAATCTAGGTCATTACATGGATGGTGTGAAATTTTTGACTCTATCATATTGAAGAAGTGTGATTATTGTATAATATTGTTTGACATATAATATGATCTAGGATTTAATTCTATGATAAGGTAGTGGATATTATATTATTTTGAACTTTACATTCTGTATTATAGGAGGATGGAGTATGTGAAATGTGGTTCTTTAATTGGTGGGGTATAATCCAACAATCTACTATATAACCATGACTGGAAAAAAATTTGATCAACCCTCGTTTGATATATCCTTGAATAGCTTGGTTGACTATATAGGATTGACAAGGATAGTTATATTCTTGATATTATCATTATGAGGATGATAGAGGCAATGAATAGATGGTTCTATTAATAGTTCTATTCCTAGGTGGGTGTTAGTGTTGTAATGGGATATTTTGATACACATATAGGTTGGTTAACTGGATATATTATTTTGAGATCCTACTGACATAAATACCCTGGCCTTGTGATAGCTACAAGTTGGCTGAAGATGATGATAAAGGTAATGGGATGATGAAATCAATAACACATATAGTTTATCGATAATGATGATGATTACAAGGATATATTATTGATGACTTATGTTCCTGAATCAATTATGAGTTTAGGATTATCTAGGTTGTTATTTATTTTATTTATGATGTCATTTTGGTGATGGGAGTACCTTTAGATTCATAACCACTACATGAGGGTAGTTTTCTCAAGTGTAACACAACATGTAGTTAGTGAATGGACTAACTCAGTGGCTGGATTAGTATTCCCTCCCTTTCTCCACTAGTTAGTATATATTAGATATATAGATAGGTTATGTGATCGGTTAGTTCTAGATATAGAAGTGTATTTGGTGTACTTATGACAATGGGTTGGTGATCAGACGTAAAACGTTAAGGATGTGGGTAATAGCTTATGGGGGTTGGTTTGTGGGGACCCTTATATATGTTGGTAGTATTTTTTATATTGTACAAACTATTTTATTTGGGGATTGATGCTTGTGGTGATCTTGGGAATGGAATACTTTGATGATTTATAATTACGAGACCTGACATATGGAATACATGAATTATATTGAATTGTGTTCCATTTCTTATGAGGATTTGAGGATAAGATACTTCACTAGCTGATATTTGAACTTGATTACACCACTATTGCATAAACTTGAAAATTAGGAAGGGGATTTTATTACCATTTTAATAAGAACTTATAAAGGACAACTTACCAATGCAAAAATTTAGTATCGATAAACGTTAAATTTTTAATTAAATGTAATTTTTAGAATATATATAATTAGTTTCTGAGTATGTGTGAATTTATGTATGTATGTGCATGTGTGTGTTGAAATATTATATTATGAAATCAGATTGAAATTATAAATTAAAATTTAATGTGATTAATTATTATTATATATATATATATCAATGAATAAATTTAAAATATTACAATATTAAAAAATATAAATATAAATTTTAAAAATAAAAATAATTGATATTTTAAATATCAAATAATATATTTTAGAAACTAAAATTTATAATTTATTATCTTTATATTAATTATATTTAAATATATAATAATATATGTGTAATTATATTTTATTATATTTATTATTGACATAATTATAAATATATATTTGTTACTATAATAAATAATTATCTTATTCTAATATATTTATTAACTAGTTAAACATATAATGTGTATGTATAAATATAATGTATGTTAATATATATTGTTTTTAAAATATGATTTTAATTTTAGTTATTTTATTTATAAGAAAATGGAATTTAAAATGGAATTTAAATAGATAAATAAATTATATATGTGTGGAGGTTCAAGTGTACATGTGTGTGCATGTGTGTGTGTGTAAAAAAATATTTAAAACATTTCATAAAATTGAACAAGCATAAATATATACAATTTATAATATTTGAAATGATATTAAATTAATATTTCAAATGAAATTTTATTTAAATAATGTAAGTATGTATCTATGTATGCATTCATGAATACATGTGTGTGTGTGTGTGTCGTATATACAATGGATGAATATATTTTAAATAGAAATATATATATATATATATAATATTTAAAAATGTAAATTGTCTGTTTTTTAATATAATGTGAATAATATATATGTGTGTATGTTGGTATTAATGTAATTTAATTAAATAATGAAATAATTTGTGCATATATAATGATATTTTTGACAATATATGTCATTGTGTTCACACACATGCATATTATAATAATTGGATGAGCTTTCTGAGTATAGTGGTTATTATTGGCATGAGGTGTTCTATTTTTCCTAAATGAAGAGTCAATATGTGTTTGGTGAGTTTAATATGAAGTGGTAATGCTTGGATGTGAGTCTTCTAGAATTTTTATGGATTCACTTTATGGCATTGGATGTCATGATTGGGTAATTCTTTTTGAAATTGTGACGATTATTGAAGTTTGTCTTAAATGGAAAAGATATGTGATAAGGAATTTCATGAAGTGGAAATTGTTATAACACATTTAATAAGACCATGAAAATATTTATTTTTAAGAGGATTTAAAGAAGGCCATGTAAAAATATTTATTACATGAGATGAAGGCCATGAAAAAATATATTTATATTTTTCATGAAGATATTTTGAAGAAGATTTATTGAGTATATGGTTTTGAATTCATTTTTGTATTATGATAATTTGGATGACTCCTAGAATGGGCCTTAAAAAAATTAGACATCCAAGCTAGTCATAAAGGCTAGATCGACCATGCATTTGTGGGAGAAAGCTCAACCACACATGGGATCCATCCTATCCAAACAACATGGTGTCCATAAGATGTTAATGCTTGCATGTGTAGCCATTATGGTGGAAATAATATATGAGAACCTACATGGGAATAAATGAGTTTAGAGAGGGGGTTCATAATTTCTAAATTTTTGCAGGTTGTGTGCAAAGGGGAAAACATATCGGCCATGCCCCATGTATGTGTGTGAAAGTGTTGTGGGTGTCGAACCCCTCTACCGGCTTGAGGGTGTTGCAACACAAATTATATTATATTGAATCACATGACTGAAGGTATAACTAATGTGGGATATTGGAATTGTGAGTTACTATTCATTTTATAAAAAACATATTGATATAAGTATAGTCATTTGATCTAGCTAATATATACCATCTGTTTAATTGTTTGATCCTCTTTAAACTCATCCTTCATCTGAATGTTCCAATATTCTAGAGTTTGGTCCAAAAATTCATTGATAAACCCTAAGTACTCAATGATCCTTCTATGGAAAAGATTACAAGATATTATGGTTATGAACATTAATTCATGCATGCTATGATTTTCTTTCATTTAGGAGTTCGAAGAAAAATATTAGGCAGAATGAAAATGAAATTACAGAATACTATTCAATATAAATGGAGAATTTCAAGTTGTAAAAGAGAAAGTGAGTTACCCACCATGAGGGTAAAATGTGAAGTTGTATAAGAAAATGTGACTTTATTTTCAGTGTCACTTTTTTCATGTTAATATTAAGATACCAAGATCTTTAGGGATTTTACCTGAGCCTTGACATGGAATACTTTGCATGATATTTATGTCATCATTTATGAGGTTTAAAAATCAGAGTTGAGGTGATGCAAGTCATCGGTGATCCTTTCCAATAAATACCTAGGTTGGGATGAGCCTTTGGTTTATACCAATCTTTAGAGAGGATATCATTTTTGGAATAAACATTATCACAATTAAACCTTTTGTTTCATGAAGAGGAAACCTATTAAGCTCCTTGTTTATGAAAAGAAGAATCTTGAGATCCTGCGTTCATTTGAATTATATACATGCCTGAATAGCTTCACAAGGAATATGTTCCACAAATACATTGGGATTTCATGATAACCTTACATATATCCTTCATATTTTTTGAGAACCTACTATTATATTTCATACCTCTTATGGTGTATATTAATAGGAATATATGACATAGTGTGTTAAACTTTCACAAAGAAATTGAGGATCCACATTTATTGTTGCGCAAAGAGTAACTTGAGAAATGTAGTAGAATGCGTGAGGTAGGGAAAATATTTCATTCATTCATACATGAAGGCATAATTACATAAATATACAACCTGAATAGAACATTATAGTTCACACATAAAATAATAATAAATCCATCAAGAATATGTGAAAAGGTTTCAAGTTGAGAATTCCATAATATATTGGATTTAGATTGTTCAAGTATTGTTCTTTAAAAAATTAATAATGAAAATTTTTGTGAAAATATTACACACATCTAATTTAGGTTGGTAATTCAACATCATAAAGAATAATTGGTCATGTCGTGTTACACTGATACAACTGATCAAATAAATGTGATCAGAATTATTGATCAAGTCAAAAATACTTTTTTAGTGAATATTGAAGGTACTTGAAGTGTACATGAGAATATTTGATCTAGTGAACTTATAGAGTAATATGAAAGGATAATACTACAAGGTATTAGATCTTATGAAGAATAATATGGAGCTTGTTACTTGGTGTATAACCAGTTGCTGAAGATACTTGAGGATGTGGCTATAACTTGTCAAGGAGAAGAAGACTGTTATGGGTATAACCAACTGATACAAAAGAGTTTTATTGTTGGGGATATAACCAGAATCAATTGGTGGATATATTACTGGGTGAATAACCATTTTTTACTGAACTATTGTAATTGATAATAAAATTATATTAATGAATATATGTTGGGGGTATAACCAACAGGGAATTGAGTGCGTATTTGTACTGAACTTTGTAAATACTATGTGAGACTCTATTTATTATTATTATTACAAACAATATGAGATTATGAGATTTTATAGAGTGGATTTATAACTGTAACATGTTTAAGAAGTTTAATTTAAAAGTAAAAAAGAATCATAAAATGGGTGTACCACTAATTCATCCACCCCCCCCCCAATGGAACTTAATCCGTCCTAGGGATCTATAGGTGGTATCAAAGAACAAGTTCCCCATAAAGATACAGGAGATTATTTATAAACTACTGAATTTAAGAAATTAGTGAGCTACATCATATGTATATTTCTACAAATACTTGAAATAACAGAAAGAAACGATAGGTAAGGAAGATGAAGAATAATCTTACAGTAAAGGTTGTGATTCCACTAACTAAAGGTAATAAAAGTGGTATAAGTTACAAAAATTATTTTCGTTATGATTATTATAATGAAACCTATTTAATTTGTGATGATGATACATCAATTCATGATATTTATTTTATATTAAATGATAATGTGAATAAAGTTACCAAAGAAATTTTAAATTGTATTATTAGAGGTATCAAGGGACTTATTTCTCATAAATAATAGCTATAAAAACAATTTAAAGAACTGAAAGATTCACTATGTAAGAATTTTATAAAGTGAATCACTATCATATACCTAGTAAAATAAAGGGAGAAATCCATTCTTGAAACTGAATAAGAATTTCAAAGGTATTCTTATGATAAATTTGTTTCTCAGATATTTTTTTAAGCATTACATGCACTTGAAAAGATTCACAAGGTTTCTAAGGAAGTAAAAGCTACTCAACTAGAGGATAAAGAGAAAATAGTAACTGAGCTTTACAATAATCAAGATAAATGTATGAATAAAAAGTAAACAATCTTAAATAATATTTGGAAGACAATCTAGGATCATTTGAGGATGAGACAAAATCCATCAACATAAAGATCTTAAATTTTGAGGTCGGATTGAAGAATAAGGAATCACCACAAGCTATAACTTCCCAAATTCATGGGAAGATAGATGTTTCCACAAAATTTCACATTTTCGATCATGAATTCAAGAATACAGTGAGATTATCCCATAACCAAATAAAAGCATCCTCCAAGAATAAGGCAACCATAACCCAAAAACAATATGATATACTAATGTTGTTTCAACTGTTGATATAGGTTTTAAACCAAACATTGAGAAAGTATAGATGGTGAAAAATGTTGAAAAATGCACCACATAAAGGGTAGATAAGAAAAATGTGTATAAATACTTTTACCCCAAGTAGTGACCAAAAGAGTGGTGCTTCCACTCAAAAACAGATTAATTCATAATCTATTAAATATAGAAGATTTATACTATAAAAGATGATAAGGAGATTCATTTTAAATTATTGGTGTTTTAAGAATTTTGGTAACAAGACATTAGAATGTTGGAATAACATGACAATTCATGAAAATAATAGAATTTCATAAGGGGATAAAATATAATGAAAATAGAAGACCTAAATCAAATAATAAAAATACATAGAAAATGAATCTCTATATAAATAATAGATTTGACTGTTTTGAAAAAAAAATTAGTAATACAATAGAAGTGTTTGTTATTATGATAATTGATGTTATACAATAGTAATGTAAAAATCATTTGATAATGTGAAAATAGTACAACAACAAAATGGGAGGTAGTTAAGAAAACAATGTGACTAGTCAGTCATGAGATGTAAACAAAAGAAAAGACTGTTAAACAAACCTTCACACAAAATAAAAATGTTGGGACAAAAAAACCAACCAATCTTCAAATTAATTATAAACATTAATTCGCAAAATAATATTATGGGAGATGTAAATATAAGGGTCTCATGGATAATAATTTCATGAAAATACTACTAGGATATATTTCTTAAGCTTCGAAAATGAGGAGAAATCAATATAAACACAGTGGTAAGTCATGTGAAGATTCTAATAAATAGTAGATTTTCCGGAAAGAATGCCTAGTTGTTAGGATAAATCAACTGAAATTGGATAAAAAATTATATAAATAATAAAAAACTTCCAAATATAAATTAAATAAAGTGTCTTTATAATTTTAGGTGGAGAATGATATTCCATACAAAGATGATGACTTATGTGATAGAAATGGTAAATCTGGACATGCTCCACACAACTTCATAGAGATTATTCATAATAAGTGGTATCTATTTAAAATTAAAATAAAATATTATAAGGCTTTAAATTCTCAAGTGAATAAAATTTAAAAGGATATTTCAAGTGAATTAAAATCTGAGTTGGGATGGAAAGAGTGTCCTTGGTTGATAGGAAACTCTCAGCCACGAAGTTCCTTCTAAAAAATAAGAGGACCCTTTCATATTCCCTTATATATATATATATATATAATTTTGTACAAACATGTGGACAATTAAAGGATATGAATGTATCCCTTGAGGTGGATCATTTAGGAGATGAAGCTATTAAATCATCAAAACATTGTGAATGCGGAACTTTTGAGCAGCTTTATAAAATTTGAATATGTGGTATTCTAATCACACTTTATCCCTCAGTATTATTTTTTTAATGATATCAATTATGGGGGTTCTTATTTTATTACAATATGAGGGAAAAGGGAAGACATATCTTTTTTACCTAAAATTTTTAATGTGTTTTTTGATGTGTGTAGGATTTAGCAGTTTATTGATAAATCTAATTACTTACATCCCCTAAAATTATAATTAAAAATTTATAAGAATGATTTCACATGAATGGTATTTTATGGGTATTATAGAAAACCTTGTATATATCTATCTTGTTTTATAAATTGAGTTAGACCATGTAGGATTGTATTTTATTAACTAAAGGCTCTTTATTAAGAAAAACATGTGAGATCACCTCTATTTTAGAAGTGATCAATAAATTTTCATATAAGGGATAATATCATGTTTTTGAGAAGAGTGATAAGAGGATAAAACCCCATTAATACTTTGAATTTAATTTTCAACAATGGGATGAAAAATTTCAGCACACATGTTGACTTTTATAATGTGAATAGATATTAACAAAAAATAAAAAGTTGAATATTGTTAGGCCTAGCTATTTCATTTGTTGTTAATTAAGCTTCAATATGTGTTTGGTGAGTTGACGATGAAGTGTTGATGCCTGGAGGTAATGCTTAAAGAATTGGTATGAATTTAATTTATGTAATTGGATGTCATTCTTGGACAATTATCCTTGTAATTTAGATGATTTTTTAATCTGGTATTAAATGAAAAAAAATTTGATAAGGAATTTGATGAAGTTCACATTATTACAACAAGTTGAAGAAGACCATGAAAATATGTATTTTCAAGAGAATTTAAAGAAGTCCATTGTAAAGTTATTTCTTGAATGAGAAGAAGTACATGAAAAAAAATATATATATTTTTCATAAAGAATTTACAAGAATAATTATTGAGTATATGTATTGGAATTTGTTTTTGGCTTATGAAAATTTGGATAACTCTTGGAATGGGCCTTAAAAATGACCATCCATGCCAATAAAAAAGGCTATATCTACTATGTATTTGTGGTATCATTCTCAACCATGCATCGGATCTAGACTAGCTTACAATCATGGAGGTGGGAAGATACAATTACCTACAAGGGAAGACAACATGGAAGTTAGAATATGTGAGCGCCTTCATGTAGGAATCAGTGGAAAGAGGGGGCGCATGGTGCCTAATGATGATCAAGTGGAACTCAAATGGGATAGCATTTCATCTATTCCCCATATATGTGTGTGTGATTATTGTGGGTGTCGAACCCCACTACTAGCTTTAGGGGTTGTAGAAAAGATGTTATTATATTAAAGTGATCGAATAAAGGGAAAATTGATGTGGGAAAATGGCTTTGTTTGAACTATTAATCTATTGAAAATCATATAGATATAAGGTTGTTCATATGATCTAGATGATTTTCACAATCTATTCAGATTTGTGATAGTATTTAACCTTGACCCTTGTCCAAGTGTTTCAGTACACCATATTTTAGACTGAACCTCCATCAATCAATCCATGAGGTTTTTTGATCCATCTGTAGCTGAGATCGTAAGATACTGAGATGTCAAAAATTAGTGCATGCAGGCTATACTTTTCATACATCCAGGATTTCAAAGAACAATCATCATCTTATTAAAATTGAAGTTGAATAAGGCCATTTGATATGCAAGGAGAAGTTTAATCTTTAAAAGAGAAAGTGACTTACTGTGAGAACCCGGATCTTTATTTTAGGTATGGATCTTTGTTTCGGGTTATTTTTTAGAAAAAATAAAGATTTTGGAAATTATCTAAGTACATGTCATGTATCGGGTTGTCGCGGGTATCCATGTACTAGTTTTGTAATAGCTAAGTGCATGGATGTGTGGTGACATGGAAGACCGCTTAAAGAGGGGGTCGGCTGAGGTTTTTACATGAAGTGTACATTAAATGGACACATTGTGTACTTTAATATTTATTTTATTAATTAGAGAAGGTCCATGTCTAATCTTCAGAAGCATCTTCTTCTTCCCATGTCTTGAACATGAGAGTGACATATGACCAAAAATCTTTGAGCACCTCATGTTCCTTTGTTCGAACTCTGATTGAGATGTTGCCAGGTGTGTTGGATTCCCACTGGTGAGTTCTCTTTTTCCCTAGAGCCACTCTTCCTGATTTCTCCCCTCTCATGAGTTATCCAAGGTTTAACTTTTTTACCTTTTTGCATATATATGACATTCTAGGACAATTTACGGGCCAATATTCTAGATTAATCATAGTAAGACATCAAGATAGGTGGTTTGTGCCTTTACCTGGTTTTCTTTGAATTATATATGCTAAAAGTGACAATAACAATGTTTAGGGTATTTCATGTTATGGAAGTTAACCCTGTTTAATACTAGTTATGGTTTGTTGATTGATAAAAGGTTATTTTTTATTAGGTGTAAGTTTTAATACCATGATTATGGATTTTTTTCCCATGTTTTATTGATTATGGTCATTTGGTCTAGAATTTCCTATTATTATTACTTTGTTTTCCATGACTAGTGATGTTAGGATGGAGTTATTTCCATATTTTATGTATGTGTTTCGCATTGTGAAATTTGACCAAAAGAGAATTGAACATGATAGATTCCTGATGTAGGGTTATTTATGTATATTTGTTGTTATTGTTGAGTAGAGGAATTGACTATGAGAGCTGAAATGGGGTCATTGACCAGGGGTGTTAGACCATGAGAGCTACCTAGAGGATCGTTATTAAACATATGTTAGACTATAGGTCATTGACTATGATAGCTTCTAGATAGTAATTATAAATTATTTTCCCTATGAAGACTAGGGTATATTGACCATGAGAGCTACCCAGGTTGTCATTTTTGATTTGATTGTTGTCATGTGAGACCAAAGGGGTTATAATATGAGAGCTTTCCCATAGGATCATTACTATCTTATTTAATTGTTGATATGTTAAACTAGAGGGGTTAGACTTTGAGAACTTTCCCATAGTTTTTCTTATGAATTAATGTATGATTGTGAAAATCTTACAAGAAAAATAACAAGCTTGGACTCGATCTTACTTGATTGTTAGATAGTATTTTGACACGTCTATTTGTTATTGTTATACAGGGGGTATGGAGCTTAGGCTATATCCCAAGGTTACATTATTCAATGGTTTAAATAATTTATAAATGAAAATAAATGTAATTGAAAATTTTAGTATTTTCTGCTTTTGAGTACTTCCTAGTTTATTGCTTTATTTATGCTTATTACCTACTATATACATTCACTGGTTGTTAGGCATGGATATTTTGGTGGTTTCCTACTGGGATTCATCTCACACCCTATTTGGGTCATGATTTTGGACCAAAACCGATTATATGGTTATAGGTCTAGATAAGGGAAAGCACCCTTCTACATCAGGTACTTGATTTCTGTTGGAGCTGGATATCATGGGACCAAGCTGAGGCTTGATATACTGTTGGAGTTTACTATTTTCTATAATTTGGTTTCAGTATTGTATTCATATCATTATTAATTGTTTGTATGCTTTCATAGATACATGTGGCATGCATCATTTATTTATATATGTTTCATTTGTTTATACTATCAATATTCTATTGTTCACTTCTCTTGTATGGTGTTACTTCTTCCACTATTGTTTACTATTTTTTTTACACTACGTTACTCTTCCAATGAGGGAATAGTTTCCCCACTATCACATCCAAGGCCCTCTCTTCTAGTTGGTAGCCTCTGGCATTCGGGGAAATACGCTTGAGGTCATCGTACAATCACAGTGGCCATATTTGTTTAAATTTTCTTCTTCACCACCCTTGGAAGAGAAATTCAGGGATGAATTTCATTAAGGGGGGATTTTTAAGAACCAAGAACTTCATTTCTGGTATGGATATTTTTTTCAGTTCGTTTTTTAGGAAAAAAATATTTTGGAACTTTTCTAAGTACACGTTGTGTACTCTTCAGCACATGTCGTGTACTCGGTTGCCGTGGGTAGCCGTATACTGGTCGTGTAACGGCTGTGTACATGGTCGTGTGGTGACATGGAAAACCGCCTAATGTAGGGGTCAGTTTAGGCTTGTACACAACATGTACATTAAATGAAAATGTCGTGTACTTTTATTTTTATTTGATTAATCAGACTGGGGTCCTGTGTAATATCTAGAAGCATCTTCTTTATCTCGTTTCTTGAACAGGAGAGCGATGTATGGCCAAAAATCATTGTCCGCCTCTTGTTCCTTCATCTGAGCTCTGATTTAGATGTTGCCAGGTGCATTAGATTCCTATCTGTGATTTATCTCTTTCCATAGAGCCTCTCTTCCTAATTTCTCCTCTCTCTTAAGTTATCCATGGTTGAACCTTTTTTTAAATTTTCTAGATCTACGATGTTCTAGGCTGATTCAAGGGTTGACGTTATGGATTGATCATCATAAGACATCAAGGTAGGTGGATTGTGTCTTTCTTTGTTTGACTTTGGATTATTTATGCTAAATATGCTAATAACCATGTTTAGGTTATTGTGTGTTATGGAATTTAACACTATATAATACCTATTATGGTTTGTTTATTGAGAAATGGTTATTTTTTCTTATGTGTAAGGTGTAATACCTTGATTATGGATTTTCTTACCATGTTTGATTGATTATGGACATTTGGTCTAGAATTTCTTGTTAGGCTTGCTTTTTTTTCCATGCCAAGTGTTTTTAGGATGGAGTTATTGTTATATGTGATGTATGTTTTTAACATTGTGAAGGTTTAAAAAAAGGGAATTGATTGTGATATCTTCCCAACATAGGTTCATTTATGTATATTTGTTATTATCATTGACTAGAGGAATTGACTGTGAGAGATTCCATGGGTTCATTGACCAGAGGTGTTAGACCGTGAGAGCTACCCAGAGGGTCGTTGTTAAATGTATGTTGGACCATAGGGAATTTAATTTGAGAGATTCTAGAGGGTCATTATAAATTATTTTTGATATAAAAACCAAGGGGTATTGACCGTGAGAGAATCCCAGGTGGTCGTTTGTGATTTTGTTATTATCATGTGGGACCAAATGGGTTAGACTATAAGAGATTTCCTAGAGGGTCATTATTATCTTATTAAATTCTTGATATGTTAAACCAGAGGGTTTAGACTATGAGAACTTTCCAAGAGGGTTTCTTATGAATGATTTTATGATTGTGATGAGTCTTCTAATCCAAAACACAAACTTGGACTCAGTCTTACTTGATTGTTAGATGGTCTTTTCAGATTTCTGTTTTTTATTGTTATAAAAGGGGATATAGAGCTTAGGCTAGATCCCGATGTTACATTATTAAAAGGTTTGAATAATTTATAAATGAAAATGAAAGTGATTGAAAACTGTAGGATTGTTTACTTTTGAGTACTTCCTAGTTTATTGCTTCATTTCTGCTTATTTTCTACTATATAAATTCATTGACTATTAGGCACAGATCTTTTGGTGGTTACCTACTGGGATTCATCTCACACCCTGGTTGGGTCATTATTTTGGTCCTAAACAGATTATATGGTTGTAGGTATAGATAAGGGAAAATTCCCCTCTATATGAGGTACTTTATTGTTGTTGGAGCTAGATAGCATGGGGCCAAGATGAGGTTTGCGATGCTATTGGAGTTTTCTGTTTTCTGTACTTTGGTTATATTATTGTATTTTCAGCATTGTGAATTGTTTGGATACTTTCCTAGATACATGTGACATACATCATTTATTTATATATACTACAGTTGTTTATACAATAAGTCTTCTAATGTTTACTTATGTTGTATAGTATTACTTATTCTCCTACTATTTTCTATTTATTCCTATTTTGTTACTCTTACGATGAGGGAATAGTTTTCCCACCATCACACCCAAGGCCCTCGATACTATTTTTCAGCCTCTGGAATTCAAGGAAATGCGCTTGAGACAATGTGACCAACCGGGTATGGGGTACCTTTGGGTAGCACCTAGAACCGGGACGTTACACTTACTCATCATGAGGATAAAATATGAGTTCTCATAAGAAAATATGGCTTGATTTTCAATGTCACTTGGTTTGCATAAATATTAAAATACTAAGATCCTATGGGTATTGATCTTAGCCTCAATGTAGTATATTTTGTGGGATATTCATGAAATCCTTGATGAAACTTAAAAATAAAATTTGAGGTGATGAAATATAGTGGTGATCCTTTTCTATAAATACTGAGGATGGGATGAGCCTCTAGTTATTATCGATCTTGAGAAAGGATATCATTTTCTGAATAAAAGAGAGCATCGTGAAGCCTTCTATTTCGAGAATTGGAAACCCATGAAGATCCTTGCTTACATGAAGAAGAATCTTAATATCCCAGGGGAATTTTACTTGTGTACACACATAAATATCTTTTCAAAGAGCTAATTATATGAATAAATTTTGGATTATTAGATTCCCTTATGAATATATTTACTATTTTGTGACAACCTACTATTATACCGCATAGCTCTTGTGTTTTGTGTGAGAGGAAGATAACAGATGGTGCATTCTACTTGCATGAAGAATTTGAGGATCTGCATGTACTATTGCACAAATAAAAACATGCATAAATGATAAGAATGAATAATTCCGGGACAAGAGTTCACGTATTATTAGATAAATGCATGCATATGGGAATTCATAATCACATAACGATATCATCCAAATGCAATTTGAGTGTTAACACATAAAATAATAATAAATCAATAAACAATATGAGCTTGGGTATCATGTAAAGATTTCTAAAAGTGATTGGATTGATATTTTTGATTTATTATTATAACATAAAATAATAGTGAATAATTTGTGTTCACCTATTAATCACATCTAATTAAGGTGGGGACTTTAACAATATAAGGAAGAATTTCCTGAGTAATGTTTCACTAAGGTAACTAGTCAAATACATATGATTAGAATTATTTATCAAGACCAATGGACTCTTGCAATAGTTATTGATGGAAATTTAAATGTACATGAGAATGTTTGATCTAGAAAACTCAGGGATTAAGATCAAAAATCATCCTGCATTGAATCAAATATTCTAAATAATACTGAGAAAAATAGGAAGAAGAAAGAACATGTGGCAGGGTGTTATAACAAGTTGTTGATGTGGATCAAGGTTGTGGGGTATAACCAGTCAAGGAGACAAATATGGTTAGTGGTATAAAAAAATAAGTAGAATATTTGGATTTATGGGGGTATAAATACAATCGACTGGAGGATCAATTACACTAGAAAATAACTAGTTTCTACCAGAACCTCTTTAATTGATTATAATATTATAGTTTATATTCCATGTTGGATTGTATAACTAGCATGGAAAAGAGTAGGTATTTGTACAAATCCTTATAATTTTTTTTTGTTGATATCTCTATTATTAATACTAAACATGAGATTATATTTATAGATATAAAAGAGTAGATTGAGAACATTAACAAGTTCAAGAGTTTCAATTCTGAAGTAAATGAACTCATAAAATGAGTGTCCCACTAAATCACCCATACCCTCTTAGTGGAATCTAATTTGACCTCAGGCTCTACAATTATCTAATCATTCCCTAATAGTGTCGGTAGAGTTTTACACTACACCAACTTGTTAGTCCAATTTCACCTTTTGTTTTTGTGAGCTTTTATTGTCATTAAAAATTTTAGTGCTGATAAAGGTTATTCCCTTTTTATTTAAACTGAACCATTGTGATTTTTTTCTTCTTTCCAAGATCTTAAACTGTGAGTAGCCCTACCCAAAAATATATCAAATAATTGAGTTTTATTGGATAATTCGACACATGAACCTATTATATGACCTCAAAATAGGTTTTTACTGGTTTTTTATTAATTGAAATTGTATTTATGATTGATCTTTGTTGAAAAATCCATCATAGTCAAGTTACATGTGTGTTTGTGTGTGAATATATGTTGAATATATAATATTTAAGTATTTATGTTATGTATATATATATATATATGCACACTCACATGAATATTTATTTGTGCACATGTGCACGAACACACATTTTTTTTATTTATATAAATATATTTTTTACGTGTTATTTTAATATGTATATATATTATGTAAGGAAAATCATATATATATATACATAATAAATATCAATATATATATATATATATATAAACATTATATGTATAAATATTATGTAAAAAATATGTTTATGTAATTTATAATTTTAATATATTTTATAATATTTAAATTTATATAATATTAACATATATATATGTATATTTATTTTTTTTATTTTTTATTTTAATACCTTAAATAAATTATATGTATAGTTTATAGAATTCATATACATAAAGAATGATACTTTATATTCATTATTCATATGGATTTTTTGTATGTTTCTATGAATGTATCTATGTCTTAAAGAATTGTGAATATTGGTGAACCATATGGGATGAATATGAAACAAAAATGGATGGATACTAATCATGTGATGAATGAGTGTGTGGATGGTGTTAAAGAGTTCATCATATTTATAATAGTGAATATAGACAACCCTTCTTGGATTATTCTCTAATGTTTACATTGTTTATATTCATGAAAATTTTATCTAGATTACATTTAGGAAAATTTAATCGATTACATAATTTATCTGGGTTATAAATATTGGACTTATCACAGGAAAAAAAATATAACAAGGGACTCGAATAGTAATATGATTTAATAATTTAAATATAATAGTATTAGTACATACAATGAAAGAGTTCATATTGCAGAAAATAAAATGTTAGTTAAAGATAAAGAAAGATATTGTCAAAAACTATTGAGTGGTTAAAGGACTCTGAAAAAAATATTTTCCTCAAAGAATATTATATTTCGTGGCTATAAGCTATGAAAAAATAAATTTCTATTTCAAAAACTATATGTTTCTTTATAATTACTATGGTTCACTTAAAAATAACCTTTATGTGATTTTACTTTATACAAGAAATGTGAATTAGGCCCTTTAAATGTTTTATAGTACATTACAATAATTCCAGGTTTTAGATGACTATATAGAATTGTGGTGACAAAAAGTCAATTTATGTTGCATGCTGATAAAATAATTAATGATGGGAAACTTTGATCCCCAATTGAATCTCCTCAATGGTATAAAATTGACTTTAAGAATCCATCATTTAGAAATGATATATGATACATTAATCTTGCATTATCTATATGTGGAATGAATCCTTTTGGTGTATAAAGTAGAACTCACAATAGATAGATAATTAGTGAATTTGAATTTTTTAATCATAATCATTGAATGGTATTTTGACCATGTTTATAATGATTTTAGAGATTTTTGGGGTGGTTTGATTGAAAAATCCATAGATTGATATATCAAGTGTTGGTAGATGAAAAAAGAGGAGTTGGTGAAAGCTATAGGCCACTAGGTTCCCTATTGAATTTTACTGGGTACTTGGTGGAGTTCTAGGGGTGGGGTAACCTGATACAGGACACCACATCACTGGTTCACTAAATTGGGCTCTTCATGGAGCCCAAAATATACATTTTGGGGACTATCAAGTACCCAATATGCCTCAAATACCTTTTTAAAAATGGGGTAAATGGATAGTTTCATCGTTGCCTCATATAAAACCCTCTTAGTGTTCCTCATGCCCAACCACATGAAGGAAATGGTAGATACCCTTTTAGATCTCCCATTTTCACCTCCCCCCTTCAATCTAGGTTGTTCGAGAGTGTTTCATTCTAGAATTCAACATAATCCCTCTTTCCAATCTTCCTTTGTTTCTATAATTCCCTATACTCTAATTTTATTATGTATGCAAAGAGATTTGGATGAATATTCCAATATATCATGGAGGAATCATGAAACCTTATGTATTTTCATTTTTTGGTATGTAGAAGTTGATTTTAAATATGATATTATGACCATTTCTCACTATTATATTTAAGGTATATCATTCAATGATTTTTCATTTAGATTTCAGTGATTTCAGGTAAAATTGGTCATCAATTTAAGTTGGTAATTTGAAACTTTTGTATATATTTGGCTTGTGTATTTTTTTAGGAGTGTACTTTACCCTATTTATTGGTGTCTGAGTATCATTCTTCTACTTGATGAGTTTGGAGTTAGTGATGAAAACATGGGATTTTTCATATAAATGTTTGTTTTATTATTTTGTGATGGTTTGTGGATGATATAGGTGATAATTAACGCATTAGATGTTATTAAAGTTTGATTGATTATATTGAATCATCAATCGATGTATGTAGACATTACATTTCTGATTATCTTGATTTTTTGGAATATTTTATGATTCAGGTGATATCACTGTAGATTTTTTATAAAGTCTACATGATCATGTGTAAT
Source organism: Viscum album (assembly GCA_963277665.1). Taxonomy (NCBI): domain Eukaryota; kingdom Viridiplantae; phylum Streptophyta; class Magnoliopsida; order Santalales; family Viscaceae; genus Viscum; species Viscum album. The sequence continues at coordinate 32,593,549 of OY728157.1, read as the reverse complement.
CTAACCAATAATTTAGTATGGGCTCGTGTCAGATTAAAAGTAAACAAGTATTGTATAGATTGTTAAATTTTGTTTTAGTTTATCTTTTTCGAATGAGTGTCTGTGAAAAATTTTATGGTTTATTTGGTGGTGTGATTTGGTTTTCAAAAGTAAATGGGTTTCTTTTTTAATTTTTTTTTAAAGGTGGTTTCAGTTTGATGTACAATTTTGAGGAAAAATATGGTTTTAAAGAAATGGTTTTGAAATGGTATTTCAAAATAAATTATTGGTTTATAAATAACCTTTTGACTAGGATTTTTAGACTAGGGATAGTGTTAGTAAATATATCATATAGTGAATTTTTAAATGATTTGAAATATGGTTTTGAATTTATTTTTAAAGGAAATATGGAAGGGATTGTTTTGATATATTTTTTGTTCTGATTATCCTTAAGGGGGTTATACCATATTTTTTAAATAATATTTAATTATTTTTGTACTTATTTTTTGAAGTTTCTTGGTATGATATTTATGACTGTATAGTGATACATGAAGCATAAGAGCTATAGGGAAACCTTCCCTTGAATGATGGGTGGATTATACTTGATTCAAATATTAAATAGTCTTCCTCTTAGAATGGGTATATAAGAACCTAAAGATCCCCTTAAGATGAATATGAATCAATAATCTTTACAAGGTTATGGGTGAGTTTTTTACAATTATCCTTTGGATCATTTATGAAATTACAATGATACTGGTATACCTTCTCAATCATTGGAGTGGAACCTTAGGATTGGCAATGGTGGTGAAGAAAAAGTTAATCCATGTGTGTTTTGATTGATCGATTATCCTAATTTACTAAGATGTATCCCTAGTGGAATAAAGTTCATTGATATATATATCCAAATATTGGATTGAATAATATTTATGCCTCCTTGTGTTATTTAGGGATGGATGGTGAATTTCCCTTCAAGTTTATGAGGCGTATGTCATTTGAATGATATGGTGACTAGGCACGTAGACTGAGAGGATGTATGATTCTTTATAACTGACCTCTTAATGATGTTTTGATACTTATGGAAGATGGAATCTTTTATGACCATAGAATTTGATTATTATCTTGAGGAATAAATTTTTTTGGTTGTTAATTTTCATTTTTTTTACCAGTTAGCATAAGGATCATTCCAGATTGTTTTCTTCCTTGTTGGAATTCGATCATTGAATAGTGGTTATTGTGGCTCTAGGAAGGATAGTGGATAAAACTTGAGAGTTGATAGTTGGTTGTATGAAATATAGATGACCTAAATATTCCCAAAGACCCACCTAAAGTAAGACCACGACCATGGAATGGTTTTTAGTTGTGGATGATGATGTCTTGTTGTATGAGTCGAGTGATCATTGTGTATCTGAGGCTACATGATTTTTTATTGGGATCCATCCCTTATGGTGAATATTGATATTTGGGATAGGGATAGAGGATCTATTTGGGTATCCTATAAGATAGCTCTGGTGAGAATCAGTGATATGTGATGGGGCAAGTAATGACTTTCGAGATTGTTATTTTATACATTTTGGCTCCATTATTTGGTTTTCTCATTTGTTTTATCATGGGATTGTTGTTTGGTGTTATTTAATGATTTGGGACCTCTTGTATTATTCCTGTTATTTTATCATTTTATGAAATTGATGAGGTTTGATACCTCTTTGATTTCACATTTTTGTGATTCTTGTTTTTATTATTACATCCTATGATATTTTGGGGTTAGTTTATTAACAGGAAGTAAGATGAACAATTGGCTGAATGGGAATCTGATGAGCGAGTCTTATGGATGTGTTGAGGTATCATGGTGGTTATTTTTTATTAGATAAGATTAATAATGTGGTATCCCTTATTGGGTCACAAGGGTATACAGATGATAAATTGTAGGTAAGTGTGCCATGTCATGAGCAGGGTATTATCATTATGAGTTATTGATGTGTGTGTGTGATCTATCCACATGGACATAATATTGTTTTTTATATGCATTTGATTTTATGATTTCAAGTGGTTGAACTACACTATTCATGTAATTTCACTCTCTGTCAATATTTTCATGCACACCTATATGATCATAAGAGTAGTAATTATGTAGAGGTTAGAAGGGAAATCCTACTAGTTCACTAAATCCATCCCCTACCTACATAAATGTCATGGGTTTCAATGTACATAGATAGACCGTAGTGTTTTGTTTTAGGTACATATACCTATTGGATATGTTCATTTTTTTATTATTTCATGTCATAGAGGTCGATGAGTTGGTAAGATTTGATTATGTTAGTTAAGTTGAAGTCTATTTTACTTTAATTTTTAGCTTCACTTACCTATACTAGCATATATTAGTTTTTTATTTTTTTAGTTATTTTCATCTATTATGTATAATTATACTACTTTTCTTTTATGGATGATTCATAATGTAGACCTATTTATACTTTTATATACTGAACTATGAGGGGACCTCTTGGATTTGGGTTTATTTATATCCAAGTTTTGGGTTTTTTCAATAAATGGATGGGCAAGCCTAAATTTTTTATGAAATTTTTATGAAATTTTTTATAACTCTTACAATTTTTATTGGAGGGAAAAGTATCCCCCTTTATATTTTAGGCCCTTTCCATTATTCTATATCAATTAGTGTATGAAACGGTGGGATTTAGGTCTTACAGAATCCCTTAATTGATATTGTATGGGAAATATGGGATAGGGTGTTACAAAGTGGTATCAATGCATGTTTTTGGTTGGGATAGAGTTAATTAGAGGTGGATATAGGATTTCAAGACTTGGTAGGTATATTGGTATCATGACTAGCCATCATGGATTTGGTTTCTATATAATTCACTAGGGTATGTTTAGTGTCAACATTAAGAACTCTAGGTATGAGTGAGATATTATATTTAGAATCCCAATGTGGGATGAATGAGAGTTTAGAATAATCTTTGGTCTTAGTTTTGATTTAGTGTCACTGTTTATTCAACATGATAGAGGCAAGCATAGGGAATGATATTCAGGAATAAGGGTAGTGTTGTTTGATGTGTTTCATCATTGATATAGACTGTTAATTAAAAAACTTATAACTTATTCAATGATTTTTTGAATACAATATAATGGGTTATTATATTAATGTTTATCTGGGAGTTTTTGAATTTATTTTTGATTGTATTTTTGCAGTCACTATAGGGTAATGGTTTTCATTGAGTTTATATTTTTGAGAATATACTCTGATTTAAAAAACAAAACTCATGTGGTGTAATGTGGAATGAGTAAAATTATTTTTGATTTTTAGTTTTTGAGAAAATTAAGGAAAGTAGTTTTATAAATTCTTTTCATATGGGGTTTAGAAAATATAATTGAACTTTGAGGAAAATTACCAGCTAGGTCATGGATTTTGGTTTTGTATTTAATGAAACCCATTGTATTACAAGGGGTGATTTCAAAAATTGAAGATCATTTTAGAGTTTTAAAATTCATTTAGTTAGTTTTTGAGATAATTAATTAGTACCTATGTAAACCAGGTACTTAGTTTTAAGTGGTTGGACCGTGGATGACCCATGAATTTTAGATTTATTTATTTTATGTTATGTTCCCCCGATAATTTTAAGAGAGATACGCATATTTTTAGATTATTGTATATGTAGTTTTTGTAAGGATTGGGTAGTCAGATATATAAATTTAGTGTATTTTAGTTTGGACCACTTGAGATGAATTTCATTAGGTGATTTCTATGGTTGGAAGAACCATTAGTCAGGATAAACCTTTCATAGTTGGTTCGTATGGTGGGTAGAACCATAAACAAAATGATTGATCAGTTATTTATGTTTTTTTATATATATGGGGTTTTTTATGAATTATCTCATATTTTTGGTGATGTTGATGAGTGGGGGGCCTGGGGAATTTATTTTGGGATCCAAGAGTGTTTATGGTTGTCTTGGACTAAAATGATCCTAGTGATGTGATGGAAGTCATGGATTAATTGGTGAAAATATAAGTGACCATGTATCATAACTTTGGTGTATAGTGTGTTTAGGTATTGGAGTTGTGTATCATGTGTGTGATTATAATTTAAAGATAGAATTTGGTGAGTTAGATATTAATGGATGACTAGTGTAGGTAAAGTTTTATGGTCAATGAAATTCCATGTCTTCTTAGGGATGAGAATCATTATAATGGAGAACTTTTAAAGACCCAAAGATTTAATTATTGGTGGATTGTATGGGGGATTTAATATCCTTCATTTTATTTGAAGTAAATTTTAATTTTTAAATTTGGATTGGTTCAGTGGATTTTTTTCATGTTTCTAATGATTTGAGAGATGTTTTGGGTGTGGTAGTTCAGTGTAAAAACACCTAAAGTGAGATATCAAGTGTTTGGAGGATGAAAAGGGGGTAGGTGGTGATTTTGGGCCATAGATCACCTATTTAGATGTTATTAAGTACCCAGTGGAGTTCCAGGGGTAGAGATGACCTAAAAAAGACACCAGGTGTTTGGTACCTTGTACTGGTAACCCGGTAGAGCCACTAGGTACCTAGTAGTCCTTAAGATATTTTGTTAAAATACAAGGATAAATTTCACCTTTTTTCTAGATGAACTTATCTTGATATTACTTCTTCCCAAATACATGAAAGAAATGGGAGAGTCCCATTTTGTAAATCTATTTTACCCCTTTAATTGAGGGTTTTAGGACTTTTCCTTAGATATATTTTAGGTAATTCATCCTTAATTTCTTACTTTTTATCTCTACTTCCCTCTCCTCTAATTTTATTATGAACACTAATATATTTAGAATATACTTCCATTAGATTATTGTGGAAACATTTCAATTGTTGGGTAATTCATATGTGGTGAATATATATTGATTCAGAAGCTTGGACAACATTTGTTGCTCGTCATTTGAATTGATGTGTGCCTCTCAAAGAGTTTTCTTATGGATTTTAGAAATTTTAAGTAAAATTGGGTTTGTATTTAAGTTGTTAATTTAAGTATTTTTCATAGATTATAATCAATTTTGTGTTAGGAATATTCCACACCATTTTTCTCAATGTCTGGCATTGTTATTCTACTTAGTGGGTTTGGAATCATTTATTCTAATTTCAGGGTTTAAATTTAAATGTTTGTTTCATTAATTTTTTATTATTTAGTAATGAAATATGTGTTTGTATACCTAATAGAGGTTTTTATAAGATTTTGTGATTGTATTGAATCATTTATTGAGGTGGGTGGACTTTATATTACTGAGTCTCTTGATTGTTTGATTTATTTTATGAATTTTGAGATATCACTATGTATATTATTGGCATGTTTTCATGAAATTGTGTGATCTAACACATAATTTGGGGTAGGTTCATGTCTTCATGAAAGTTAGAAAGGATTTCATATCTTTATAAATGGTTCATTGGTGGAAAATAGGTCAAACACGTTTCATTGAACCATTTTATCGTTGATTTGATGGTGTGATTTAGAATTTAAATGTAAATGGGTTTTATTTTTTAAAATTTAATTTAAAAAATATTTTGGATTTAATGTGAAATTATAAGGGAAATTAGTGTTTTAAAGAATGGTTTTGAAATGGTATTTCAAAAAAAAGAGGGTTTTATAAAAAAAAATTGCTATTATTTTTACCTAAAAAATAGAATAAGTATATTTTTCATATAATTCATTCTTAAAATGATTTTAAAATATTTTTTTGACTTGGTTTTTAAAGAAAAGTTTAAATTTGTTGTGTTAATATATTTTTTGGTATGATTGACCCAGAGAGTGTTGTGCCCTATTTTCTAAATCTTGTATGTTTTTTTATATACTTATTTTTTATGGTTAAATGATATGTTATCCATGACTTCGTAGCGATTTGTGATAGTATAGGATCTATAGGGAAAACTTCCCTTAAATTATTGGGGGGTAATACAAAATTGAGATATTTGATAGTTTTCCTATTTATGTAGGTCTATAAGAACCTTAAGATACCACTAGGATAAATATAATTCATTGATATTGATTGAGTGATTGGTGAGTAGTTTATAATTGGACTCTAGGACATTGAGGAAATTCTTATGATAATGGTTGCCCTTATTAGTTCCTTATATGGAATCCTTGTAATTTAACTCAATGATTGAGGAGGGAGCTAATCATTATGTGCTTTGAGTGATAGTTTATACCAAGTTATTTGGATTTGACCCTAGTGGAATGATGATTCTTGGTATGGATTTAGATATGGGATAAGTTATGGGTGATGAATCTTAATTGTTTTATGAGTATTATGATAATTCTCCCTCTTAATTAACATGGTATATTCCAATTACAAACAAAAGTTATTAGACACATAGCCTAGGAGGTAGTATGATTTTAAGGGACTGGACTCTTTTTGGTGTGTTTATACCTATGGGAGGTGAAATAATGTATGACCTCATGGGTCAATTATTATCTCAAGGAGAAAATTTATAGTGGTTGTGAGGTCTTATATGTTGTTGTTTATTCTAGTAAGGATATGTCTTTCTCTATATTTTTTTCATCCCCATTGGAATTTGGACATAGAGTGGCAGCTAATGATAATCTTAGTGGGATGGTGGTTATCCCTTGGTAGGTGATTCTATATAAATTAGAGCAAACCTAAATATTATAAAGGATCTACATTAAGTAATACCAAATCCATGACACACTTTTTGTTTATTGCTGATGGTAGTCTGTTATATGATTTGAGTGAATAATGTGTAACTAAATATCTATGATCATGCAATAGGATCCATCCCATGGGACAAATTGTGATACATGGGATAGTATTATAAGTTCTCTAGGGGTATCCTAGTAGATAGTTCTAATGAGGACCAGTGTGATGAGATTGGGAAGGGTGTTAATGATGTGATTTTTATTTTATATGATAGTTCCCCTTTCTTGGGTTTTCCCATTTCTTATCATAGAATTTTTATTCAGTGTTATTTTATATATTGGACCCACTAATATTTAATGTTTCCTTTTTTTTATAATTTTATAGTGATATTTAAGGTTGTGACACTTTGATTTATCATCTTTGTGATCTTGTTTTGATTGTTATTTCCCATGATATTTTGGTCTTTGTTTATTTATGGGTTACGAGATGACCAATGGGCCATGTGGTAATATGATGATATATTATTATAGTTTTTTTATTCTTTATTGTGGCTACATATTATGATATAAGAGTTATAATGTGTTATACCTCGTTTAATTATGAAGGTATACAAATAATTGGTTGTAGACGGGTAGTTTAGATCATGAGTTGGGTAGTATTTTTATGAGTTATTAGGGTGTGTCTGTCTTCTAGAAATGTAGGAATAATTTTTTATTTGAATTTTGTGTTATTATTTTATATGGGTGAGTTTCATTGAGCACATACTTTATTTATTTCCAATTATTTTCATGCACGTCCATTTGATCATATCATCACTCAATGTTTCAAGGTGGGCGGAAGAATATTATTGGTTTGTTGAACTCACCCACTACCTGCATATATGGAATGGGTTTCAATGAATATTTTTAGAACTTCATGTTTCCTTTTATGTATAATTATTAGTTAGATATGGATATGTCATTCATGTTTACTAATTCATGGTTGTTGATGATTCATCAATAATTGATTATGTCAGTTAGTTAAGAGGCCATTGTAATTTTATTTTTTGTCACATTGTAAATAAAATGGAATAATATCCTATTGAAATAAAAGTCCAGTTCTCCTTGGGATTCATGAAAAGATAGTAACATGCCTCTCATAAGAATTCTAGGGGTAATGTCATGACCCAAATAGTTTTCACCACATCCCTAATTCATGAGTCCCACGTGGGGAAAGGGATGATTTCATGTAAAGAATATAAATAATTCAAAATCCCTCACTGTTTAGAGGCATTACCCATTGATGGTAAGTGATACTTAGGGGAAAAAATTAGGATGTTTGATTCTATAGTAGACAATATCTTATATGGATAAATGGTAGGTCCTTATATTTGGTATCTAAGATCATAGAATGGGTTTGAATCACTTAGTTAATTCTAATTGGGAGATTATTGAGATGAAGTTCAAGTGATCCTAAAGATTCATGAAAAGGGAATAACTACCCTCTTGTATTAAATTCAAAGGTTCTATCATGACCCAAATAGGTTTTGTTGTGACCCTAAGTCATGATTCTCACATGGGTAACTGGGGATTTCATGTGAAGTATATGAATTGGTTGGAAATTATTCCCCTATAAGAGGCATTTTATTTTGATGGACAGTGATCCCTATGATAAACAAAACTCTGAGGTGTGATGCCAAAGTAGAAAACATTTTTAGGTACCATGAATTCAAGTTTAGTCCTCCTTCATCTCTTATTTTGTCTCTCTCCTTCACTCTACTATAATTTTATCATGGTTTCCTGGGGATTTGGATGAATTTTCCACCAAATCATGGTGCAATAATATATCTTGAAGATGATTTCATGCATTGTTTATATAGAGGACTCATGAATCTTGTACTACAGTCATTGCTCACTATTTTTATGTTCCCAAACATGTCTTAAAGATAGAATCCATGCATGAATCATACATTTATTTAATTTTGGATTTAATTCTAATGGTTGACGATTCCCTTCACACATGATGATTTGGAACATGATATATTTGGAATACATTAAAGGGGTAGATATGATTTGGGATATTTATGAGGAAGATAAATATTGAATAAGATCATCATAATATTAGTTAAAAAATAAGTGAACACTATTCCTTGGAAAAAGAGTATTAGAGTCTCCAAAATCTATTATGGGATGAGATTCCTTATTATCCATGATGGTCAATGAAGATTTTTGAGTCTGATGTTTTCCTCAGTTGACTCATTGAGGATATTCATGAAATATTACATAGATCAATCTTAAAAGTAAGTCATTAAAGATTTAATTCCTTGAATTTATCATAAATAACACTTAGATTAAGGGATAATCACAATGATTATAAAGGATTAGATGGATTTTGTGACTCCTTGTAATGCTCAAGAAAGTTTCAAATAGTTATATGATTAAATGTGGATCATTATCTCTCACAAATACTATCCAACTGAATGATGTGGTGGAATAAACCTATGAATAGACATGGATATGGATTAAACCCTTTGTGAGGAGTTTATTTTAGACTAATATATTTCATATATATATTCATTGTAGTGTTATATTTCATGTAAAAATGATAATATTTCCCTATGATTGTAATAAGGCTTGACATATTAAACTTGGTAAAAAATAATGAAGATGATTTTTTTGGATCAAAATAGATGTAAAAAATAGATATGATTCAGTAGTATTGCGATAATATTGGGGAAAATTATGGATTTTATAATATATCAAAGAATAATTTTTTTATTGGAAATAGAAAATTATATGATTTGGAGAATATCACAACATAAGGGGAATCACCACATTAGGATTAATTGATCTAGAATAATGAATTATTCTTATATGGATGCCTCACATCAAAGGTTTATAGGTTCTTTCTTAAAAGATGTTGAGTTTGAGATAAAGTTTAGAATAATGAAACCATGATGTTAACAATGATGACCATATTTAAGATCATGTGATTTTATCATATATAGGATATAATTTATCTGATGTAAAAAAATATCATGTCATGGATGCTTCAGTCATACCATGAGAATACTAATAGAAGATTGGTTTACTCATATATATGAGGGTCACTATTAGGTTTATCCTATGAGAAATAAGTTTTTTTCTTAATTAGAGACATTGCATCATATCATGATGTATTATACCATGGATAGTTTCCATTAAGTGTTGTGAGGATCCATCTACATCATTAAGGGAATCTATATAAATTTAGGGTTTTGGTATCTTAGGAGTTTGATGACTATTCACCACAAGAAAGGATGTCACACCAAAAATTTTTAGATTAACACGTAGTATATATGTAATAAGATATTAGGGTCTCATTGGAATAAAAATTCATAGTGACCACACTATAAGAACCACCACCACACTAAAAGACCGAGTGTGGTGAGAATTTAATGATTTGTGCGTTCTGGAATTTATAGAGTCCTTACACTATGGAGATTGGGACATGCCACACCATGTGGTGACTAAAATTAGGAGATACAGAAAACACATGTCAAGCCACATGGACACTCTATAAATCAAGGGATTATTTACTGGATCTGATGAGATATTTTATGAGAGATATTAGCAAGTATTTTTAGATCTAGAGTTTTAATGAAGCCTGCATCATAAAGAAATATATCACATCACAAATCATACATTACATCATGATTTGAAGCATTATGTTGTAATTTAGTTAAATAAATAATATCCTATAATCATATACCCTACCTTTTAGTGATGAAACAAGAACATAAAATAGGAAACATTATCATTACACCAAATGAATTTGACTCTAGATTTTATGAAGATATCAAATGGATAAAGATTAGAAGATTTGGGACTCATTTATTGGTCACGATTTCCTCAAGAGAAATAAATATATGTAATATATATGTAAATAAATTATATATGATTCTAGAAAAAATATACATTGAAATTTTAATAATATTTTGTTGGATAAAGTTATGATAGGTAACACCATACAGGTCTGATTTGAGAGAAGAACATGGGTTCATACCTAGTCCAAAGTCTATAGACACTTGGGGTATGATAAACAAAGATAATTCACTCCTTTAATACTCATTTTTTAAATTGTAATCGGATTTAAAGACAATCAACTTACTCATTTCCTTATTTCATTGATAATAAATTGGAATTTTGATAGTGGGACTGAAACTATGTTACACCAAGGATTAACCACCTAATAATAATGGTGTGTGAACCTTGTAAAAATCCATCCATTCATATATTCTCTATCTCTCACCACACAACATCATCATCTATATTTTTTTGATCATAATGTGATTTATTAACTAACAAAAAGAATGGGTAATTAGAATAAAAATTAGAAAAAAGTGAATAAAAGTTATATTATACTTCAGCACTCATTCACCCACCCCCGGTGGTTGGTAATATCTTTCTAAGGTCCAATAAATTGGTATCAAATAAGACCCACCCATATTGATCATAACCCATATTTTCTAATATCATAAAAAAGATATATAATTTAGTGTGACTATAAGGATTTCAAACTTTTTTGTGATTCAAGGTAAATGATTTAAATAGTATTATATAGAATCCTAAATTATTAAAAAATGAATCTTCAAGATTTATATCTATTATAACATTTTATATTTTTTAATTATTATAGGCTTTTACCTGAGGAAATTAAAAATCATGGTTGTATTTTCAGATATATTTTTTTCTCTGGAAGATTTATTTTTATATGGAAATTTTTTAATAAATATTTCTCATAAATTTTTAGTCATTTTATACTAGGAATGTTTTATTTTTATCACACATCATGAGGTGTAATTTCAAGGATTTTTCCACAAGTTTTTAAAATAATTTTCCTTGAAGGGTAGAAAAGGATATACATGTAAAGGTACTATGAAATAAAATAAAAAATGGATAAATTTTTTTTTGAAATGTGATGATTACCAATGAATAATGTTATATGGTTAAATCTAGAAATTATCTTTAAATTGAGTAAGAAAATAAGTTTTTTCACACTAAGATATCAATTATTCAGTGGTGACTTGATTTGCCTCAAGGATATTCAGATTTTATGAGTACATGTTCCTCACAAATTGAAGGTGATATGGATTATTGTAAGTATAAATTGATGAATCAAAAATCTATTACTAAATAATTATGGTATGAAGTTATGGATTCCATGAAGAGTCTAATAAATTATTTGTGTCATATTGAAAAAATAGAGCACTCTAATTAAGTAGATATTAATGGGAAATGTTTTGAGTCAAGTGGAAGTTATTCTAAACTAGACACCTCAAAGAGGAAGAAACCTAGGGGTAATTTTTTGAGAAAAATGACATATCATTTTTGAGAAGAAATATTTGTCTACATAATAAGTAGTAGAATAACATATATAATTGAAGTAAATGCATCCAACCGAAGGAGAATAGGAAATATTCTATATAGAAAATTCCCCATATTGAGAATTGTTCATTATTTTCATCATTAAAGGATGACTTTTCTACTAAGGATAATCAAAATGGAGGAAAACAACACATTCAATTAGATAGAGACACATGTTCCATGGATGATTCAGAGACTCAAATCTATTATTCATGGTGTGGGTTCCTTGGAAACAAATTAATAAATTTTTGGTTTTAAATTCTAGTAGTGAAATCCAAGAATGGGATAAAAGTGCATCGGTTTGAAGAGAATATTAAAGTACCTATCAATAAAGATGAATTTGAGGAGAGTTGTGGACGGTGTGAGAAACTGGGACACACACAAAAAATGTCTCAAATCCATAACATAGAAACACAATTTACTTGTTTAATTTAATCCCTACAATATGTGAATCTGTAATGATGATTTTTCAAATGTGGTTGTGGAAAATTAGGAAAATCTCACTAAATAAATGGAATATTAAAATGATAAGAATAAATCAACCACAAAAAAATATTTTGAAAATTTTTGTATGGTTCAGTATCCTCAGTTCACTTTAAATAAGTAACAGTGAGTCATTTCAAGTGTATTACTATCATTAAAATCCAAAATGAGTTTTGATACAACCTCATGCATCAAATGAACAATTAGAATCCCTCAAAATTATAAAGGGGTAAAAGAGAAAGATTAAGTTGAAAAAATAATTTTTGTTGGACCCTAATAAGAAATCGATGTACTCAAAAAATAAAATAAGGGTCTTGATAAAAATTATGGATAGTGAGTGATGATAAGGCTCATGGATAGTTCTAGAAATAATTTGAAGCCTCATCCTCCTACTTTAAAAAACCAAGGAGTGTTTTGGTGAACCATATTATGTTATGTGTGCATTAATTACACAATGATTATTTTTCATAAAAGGGGTTCTTTATTAGTAAAATCCAAGAGTATGTTTAAAATAGAAATTTTTACTAGAGTATAACCTATGGAATACATGGATTTATTAATGGATTTCTCTTATTTCCTATAAAAAGTTCTCTCTCATAGGCATAAGGTAGATAATTGATATTTAAAATTTCATATATTAAATAATTTGGATTATCTAGTCTATTTATATGGACCTTCAAGAGTTAACAATATTAATGGATGGTCATGAGATGGATAACCACTCATCATTGTAAAAAAATTCTTCCTTTTAACTATTTGAATCCAAATAGGAGAAAGTTGATAATGATTATTTATTGAAGGAGTAAATTTTTAGGGGGATAATCTTTGATCCCCATGAATAATAATAAGTAAGAATCATAAAATGAGGAAAATAATTTTGAATCAATCAAAGGGAGAGATATATATACAATATTTCTCAATAAATCTTTATTTTTTTCATTGGATTATTTTTTCAAAGGGGGAGAAGAAATGAATAAATACAAAGTTAATTTTATGAAATTAAAACGATGATTTTGATGATAAAGTGGGTTTTAGAACTATAGAAGAGTATACCACCACTAATATGGGTTTCATCAGTGTTTTAAAAAAACAAAAAATCTATCCTTCAAACATTAAGATTATCATAACTGATTAGTATGAAATATTCTTGATGGTAATGATGTGATAACAAGATCTTATTCAATAAAGAACACACATGGTCATAAGGTTTTTTACAAGGTTCAATCACTCTTATTATAAGTTGGATAATACTTTGTGTGAAGTAGTTTTGATCACATTACCCATGGTTTCAATTGATTATCAAGGGAAAAAGGAAATGAGAAAGATAATTTTTTTAACTCTGATTATATGATGAACAATGTGTTCCAACAAGTTAAAAGATCTTTCTTTCCCATACCTTAGGTATCTTTGGAAATGAGAGATGAGTTAATCATAGTATCGAACAAATTTAGATAAACTCATTAGATAAAACAATAAAACATCTCAAACAATAAAACAATAAAACATAAAAAACTCATGAACAAATAAAATATAATACTCATATCTCCATTTCTTCCAACAAGTTTGATCATGTTCAGAGACAATTCCAACAATCTCATTAGATAACTCATCTCTCCCATACCTAATGAGCTTATTAGAATTCGTTTGGAGAGATGATAAGCTTATCTAATGTGTTTATTGGAATTCATGTTTTTTCTTATGATCTTATCTAATGAGCTTATTTTAATTAATAAGTTCATACCATAATTATTGGAATTCATAACTTCATACCATAATTATCAGAGAGATTATAAACATCCCAAACTCTGGTTTTTTCTAATGAGATTATCTAATGAGGTTATTGGAATTAATTCGATACTAATCTTATCTAATGAGCTTATTGGAATTTTCTCAAACTTGTTGGAACAAATCCATATCTTTCCCATACCTTAGGTATCTAATGAGATTATTAAAGAGATGAGTTAATCTCATCCATGATCAGGTTTCCAATGAATAAAACAATAAAACAACCCAAACTCGTGAACAAATTTTTCTTAGGAGATAATTCATATCATTCGTTCGATACTAAGCTTATATAATGAGATTATTCAAATACAATTCATAATTCAATCCATAAACATGATTTTATTTGATGTATTGGAAGATCTAATTTTCATCGTTGAAATTTTAATCCTTTAGGTTGTTTTAGAATTTTCGAAAAAGTGTAATTATAAACACAATGTTTGTTATTAACATCATCAAATAGAGTAAATTACTAATAAGATTTCAGAACTATGTTTTTTGATACTCCTTACCTTCTAATCAAATAATTGATTAGTTAAATGTGTTATAGGACTAGAGATTACTCTTTAATTATGTGTTCTAAACTTATTGAGTAACTTGTAAGTATACTTTTCTTATGATAGAAATATAAAATATATTGAATTAGTGGTTTTTAATCCCAAAAAAAAATAATTTCATTTCACTAATCATTGATATTTTAAAGAGTCTACCCATTTGTGTAAAAAAACTCATAAGTTCCTTCTTTATTTATGGATAAAATATGACATAAACAAATACAATCATAATGAGTGAGTTTTTATCATCTCACTTGAGATATAAATTTTAATATAATTCAACCTTATTTAATTCCATACTCTTTAAGCTATTGTCTATATTCAAATACCATTCTTAGGGAACATGTTTGGGAACATAAAATGACTTATTTATCTTGTACACTTGTAAATCATATCTATCAAGGATAAAGCCTTCTAATTGTTCAATGTAAATCTCTTCCTCAAGTTCACCATTAAACAATGAAGAATGAATATCAATTTTAAAAATGATATAATTTTTTGATAATAAATTAAGATAAATATTTTAATTTTTCCTATCCTTATTAATATGGAAAATTTCTCATCGAAATCGATAACCTAAATTTGAGAATATACTTCAAAAAAAGACAAAATAAATTTATATTATACTTTACATTTATTATTCTGTTTATTATAAAACACTCACTTAATCTTAATCACATTTTTTGATGGAATGTGACACCAATTAACTATTTTTATTTTTCCCAATCTGGTTCAACTATTATTCCATTACTTAAATACATTTCTCAAGTTGTAGGGTCTTATCCCTACTCTTAGGTTCATCCTTTGAGAGAAATATGGTGTGATTATAAATTCACAAAATTCTTTGTTTTTTCCCCTTGCTCCTATCTACAAGAATATTTTCATGCTAAAAATTATTTTTATGTATTTAAAACATAGAAATACGTTACATTGGGCCTTATTAATTTCTAGAATTTTCATAATCTTGATTAAAATTATTCAAATCTACTCATATATATATAATAATCTTTTATTTTATATCATTCTCATTACGGTTATATTTAATGTTTTCATTAGATTTAAATATTTTTTGTGAGAGATTTTTTATTTTCCATCCAATTACTTCAAATTTGTCAACAATTTTCCTCAAATTAATATTAAAGCATTAGTAACTCCTTCTATAAGAAATGTACCCAAGAAATATACCTTTGACTACCCTCTTATCAAACTTTCCCAAATTCATGCCATTAATCTTAATAAATTAGAGTATTTTTAATATGCTCAAGATATTCATGAAAGGATTCAATTTAAACAATAATTCATATGGTATTTTAATCTAATTCAATCAATGTAAGCATAAATTTAGAATGCTGATAGTTATGGTTGTGGCGTGTTTCCAAAAATGTTATGGAGTTCCATGCTATGAAATTATTGTTCTTCTTATGTCTACCAGACTCAATTATTTCTCTCAATGATTCCATTATTCATATTTTTCTTTTCACATTAACATTTTGATAGTGATTCCAACCAAGGATCCCTTTATAAATATCCAAATGTTCCACATAAATCTATGAATGATAGTCTTGATATCTCAAGTTCCAGTGAAAGGAGGATAAAGTGCTTAAAATAATTTTCCATTGATCATAATGGGGACATGTTATTCTCTTTGTAGATTAATTATAGTTGAATAATGGGATAATTATCTCTAGGGATTGAAATAATTTTGTCCAATATTGTCAACATCCCTTGTTAATTTAGAAAATCATATATTTTAGAATATATAATTAGGTTAAAATAAGATAATTTTACAAGGGCCCTTATCATTTTACATTATCAAAGTCATATCCCACATGACATATAATAAAAAATTATTATTATTATAATTATTATTTTACATGGAACATGTTTCATATAATATTATTTCTTAAATAAATTAATTAAAATTAATTTAAATGATATTAAATAAAATATTTTACTTCCATTGGATCATTAAAATCAGTCCATATTATCTTAAAATTTTTATGAAACCTTGATTAAAAAATATATTCATTTGATAAATTAAATTAAATATTATTTTCACTCAACTTTCACATATATATTTATTTAATATACACATAACATGAATAAAATATTTATTTTACCATATTCACTAAACCTGTGAATAAATAAATATTATATACATTGTCTTGTGAATAATTAATCATGATATAAAATTCAACTCATGTATTCTAAACTCAAATATTGTTTTATGGAATTTCAGTAATCAAATTTCACTCGAATAAATAATATTCTAATACCCATGAATAAATTTATTCTTAAAATTAAATTAAATAGAATTTAATGAGATTCAATATACACCTATATGCCATTTTCTCACTAGAAATAGGTGCATATTACCTAAATTTGAAGATCAACACCTAGAAATGCATTGAGGAACCCATAAAAAAATAAGTTAGTGTATAAAAAATAAAAACCTTCCTAAAAATAGTATTGTTTAATATAATCTCTTTTTCAACTGATATCTCATAAAGAAAGATGCATACATATGTCATGACCTTATATATTTTATTTATATTTATTTAACTTTCTGAAACAAATTTTTCTATAAATTATCATGGATGTGGATTTTTTTTAGAAATTTCCATTTCGATCAAAGGTTCAGATATTTATTTTTAACTTAAATTAGAATAGAAAAATTATTTACCAAACATTTAAATAATTTTATATTATTTATAACAAACCTAACATATTTTACCTCTCTACAATTATATATATTCACAATTTTTATCCATGCATTGAAGAGTATGATTCAAGATACACATTAATAATGATCTCAAGTCTAAAGGACCATACACATGTTCATAGATTGGATTATCCAATGACGTATAAAAAATATATAATTTATATTGGAAGGTCTTTCATTATAACTTCCCTTCTTGGATATCACAAAATACGAACTTCATGAGAAGAAGTATCAATTTTTATGGGACCCCAGTAACTAATAGTCAAATATCATCAATTTCTGACAATATTGATGTATTTAGACCATGGAAAATATTGATTTAAGAATATTTTCATAGAATATATAGGTTATCATTATAGTGAGTAACTGTTATTATACTTTTATATAAAAAATATTCAAATAACATTATCACATTAATGTTTTACATAGGAATAGTCATTATGCGATAAAATGTTTGTATTTTGGTAATAAAAAGTACTATGTTAGTTTGTTCTAGGGAACCAACTCTAATACATCCCCACATACACTAGAGAAAACTACTTACAGTTAGTAACTTCATATATCTAACAAGATTTTCATGCGTTTTATAAGGTATGGCTTTAGTCAATGGGTTTTCCACATTTTCCTCCATGGATACTATGTTCATTTTGAATTTACCCCTTTGAGTAAAATATCTCAAGAGGTGATACTTATGAAGTATATGATTCATATATTAATGTGACATGGTCTAATTAGATAGAACCACTATTTTAGTAGTATCACATTACAAAGTAAAGGGATCTATACTATTAGTTATAACACCAAGCATATGGATGAAGTTTTGTATCCAAATTGTTTCTTTAGTTGCATCAACAGAAAAAATATACATGGATTCTGGTGTACAATCTATATACCACACACAAACAATTCCTCATCTCCTCCATAAACTAGGAACATATCCTTTATACACCTAAGGTAATTTAGGATAGTTTTTAATTCTGATGAATGTGGCACTCCTGGATATACTTGATATCTTCCTATCATGCTTAATGCATAGGCAACATAATGTTTACTATATATAATAGAACACATGATACATCAATTATAATACCTAATCATTATTTATCTCTCTCATATTATTTTTGGGGACACATTTTCTTAAAGAGATATATACCATGTGACATAGGTAGCAACCCTTTCTTGGATAATTACATATAGTATCTTTTCAATACCTTATCAATATATATTCATTGCCTTAGTATACAAAACCTATAAAGTATATATCAATATATCTAAATCCCTAAAATATAGGCCACTTCACTAAATGCTTTCATATAGAATCATTTATTCAACCATGTCTTAATTAACTATAATATTGATATCTCATTTCCCATCAGTAATATATTATTAATGTATATCACTAGGAAAATAATATCACCTCCTCTAAACTTCTTATAAACACATCAATGAATTTAATTTTTAATAAATATAAACTCTCTTAGATATTCATCAAAAAAAATATTCCATGATCTCGATGCTTCTTTCAACCCAAAAATGGATCTCTACAACTTGAAAAACGTATTGGTGTCTTTTTGTGTCACAAAACCTTATGTTTGTGTCATATAGACGTCTTAAATGGTATTTACATTAAGTAAAGTTCTATTGACATCCATTTTCCAAATTTCATAATCATGGAATGTTATTGTGTAAAGTATAATTATAATAGATTTTAACATAGGGACTAGTGAAAAGGTCTCATCATAGTTTATGCCTTAACATTTATTGAAACCTTTAGCAACAAATCATGCATTCTAGGTCTTAAATTTACCATAAATTTTTATTTTCTTCTCAAAAACATATTTACACATAATGTGTTTTACATAAATTAAAGTATCTAGCAAAACCTAAACTTGATTTTAGGACATGTAATCCATTTTTAAATTCCTATACTATTTTCACTTTGTACATTATGATTTATTTTCTACTTCCTTATAGGATATAGGTTCACTATTCTCAGAAAAATATGTCGCATTTCTTGGTGATAATAAAATCATATATCTATAGTTATATAACACTTATAGTACTTATATGAGTCACTTGTATCATTGAAGTAAGATATTCCACTAGATATTGTGTAATTTGTTCATGTGATAACTCTAGTGTATTTTAGTTGCCAATTCATCAAAGTATTTACCTCAATATTTCATTTGATATGATCCCAATTTAGAAACATGGTTTTTATTTCCTTAATTAATTTTATATCTAAGGTATCATGTATATAATATCTTTTTATATATTTATAATACCTTATAATGATACACTTTCTACCTCAAAATTCGAGTTTGTTTCTATAATTATCTTTAAAATAATTCACATCCTCATACATAGTTTTTTGAAAAAAAATATTTCATACCATACCATAACTCATGTGCGGTTCCGATTGCTAATTTTTTTGGAACTCAATTTATTTTGTATGATGTTGACTATAATATATATTCGTAAAAGGATAATGGAATATTTTTCATGATTCGTTATCGATCTCACCATGTCTAATAGGGTGTGGATCCTCCTTTCACTAAAACCATTATATTATGGTGCATAACGAGGATTGAGTTATGATAGTATCTTGGAAAATTTTACAAACTTTTGTTCAAGATATTCTTCATATTTATCTGAATAAATTTTTTTTATCTTCTTACCAAGTTGATTCTTAACTTTTTTATTCCTAAAATTTCTCGAAGGAATTAGACTTATACTTCATCAAGTAAATATATTCATATCTACTAAAATCATTAGTAAAAGTAATAAAGTATGATAATCCACCTCTTGAATCTGCTAATAATGGTCTATACATATCTATATAAACCATTTCTAGAAGCTCTATAGCTCTCTATAATTTTCCATCAAAAGTATATTTTTTTATTTTACCTTGTAAAAAATTATGAAATAAATCTAAGGGTTTCAACTCAAAAGTGTATAAATAACCTTCTTGATAAAATATTTTCAATCAATTTTAGATTACATGAGCATGTCAATGATGACACAAATGGGTGTAATATAGGTCATGTGAACATGATTCATTATCAATTTCCAAGACATGATTTACAAGTTCTAGTACATAAAGATCATTATTTAGTTATTTCATAACATAACATATTATTTTTTTATAAAAGAAGAAAATTGTATTCCCAAACTTGAAAATAAAACCATTCATTCCTAAACTCAACATAGAAATGATGTTCTGGGTTAAACTATGCACATAATAATATTTCTTCAAAAATTAAATCAATCCATTTAGAAATATTAGTGATTAGTCTCCTATAGATAGAGAAACTAATATTGATCTATTGTAAGCTCAACGATATAACTCACCTTTTTTAATTTTATAAAATCTACTTGGATCTGGTATTTTGATACAAATGTGTGAACTAAAAGCTGTATTTAACACCCAATTAGTTGAAATGGAAATATTAAATTTGATAACAAACATAGTTGAATCATCCCCTTACTTATTCAATGAAGTGAAATTATCCTTCTAGTACCCCATATTTACATAATCAAAACAAATTTCATCATAATATTTATCCTCCCTATGTATCTTTCATTTTTTTAAAAGGGAATTGTAAAGGTTCCTTTAGATTATATCCTACCATTGGTGTTTTTATTTGTCTTTCTTTTTCTTCACCATAAGTACTGAAGACTTATCTAGCCTCATGTCTTAATATTTTTTTATAATCAAATTCAAAATATATATAAGTGACTTATCTATATTTTTTATATTTTAACAAAAATCTTGAGGATCTTAGAGAAAGAAAAAAATTTATGAGATATGTGCACATCTCTTTGTGAAGTGTGAACCATAAAATCTCTAAATGATGAATATATCCAATCATTTGGACTATATGATGTTTGATATGGACTCATTGTCCTAATATTCCAATGAATAATGCTCTAAATATTCTATACCATTATGTAATTGATTTCTCCTAACATAGATCATGGAGATTAGACAACATATCATAAGCATCCTTTTCTTCATGAAGCTGTTAAAGAACACTCGACATAGATGATAGCATGAGACATTATACATACAATGGATCATCAAATTTTCTTAATAATAAAATATTCTCCTACTAACTCACATTTTTTGAAGGATTAGTGGGAATAGGGGACTCTATTATATATATCTTCCTTTCTTGGTGTAATACAATGCATAGGTTTCTGCACCACTCTTATAAGTTTTCACCAGTTAGAATATTCCCTTTATCTAAGATAGATCTCAATGATATTGAATTTGGGGTGTTTATTTCCATCAACTATAAAAAAATAAAATATTATTTTAGTAATTTATATTCATTATCAATTATAAATTAATTAATTATATAATTAAGTCACCCACTATTTATTTAAATCTCAGTATCCTTCATCATTGGATTAAAATATCTAGTCACTTGGATATTCATGAAAAAGGATCCATATTTCCATTATAATAACCTAAATAAAGGCCTTTTCAAGTTATTAGAATTTATTTAGATAAGATTTTATTCTTTCCAATTACATTAACTCACAATTCCTTGATCTTCTGAGTAGACTCCCCAATCCTAGAATCCTATATACTAATTTCCTAAACACTTTCCTCTATGTTACACTATGAATGATAGGGAAACCTCTCTAATGTTAACTTGGTTAATCTGACCTAATACTTTCATTATAACTCCCTGGTAATTCAAATTACCCTAAAATGTGTTAGAACTATACTTTTAACTATGGATTTATTCTAACTCTAGTGGTGGAAGGTGTTTAAATAACATATTATTTAATTTCATAGATTTGTTAAATAATACCTAAATATCCTTTATTTTATTATTCACATTATTTTTAATTGTATGTGAAACTTACATGAATAATTAATTGTTCCTAGTAAAATAAATTATGGATTATATATTCTTGTATATGATATTCAATTTTATCATATGTACACTTTTTAGATAATTTTATGTGATAACTCACATAAATAATTAATTATACCCTATAAAATATATCTTATGCACTTTATTTTATATTATTTAAGAATTATTGTAAATTTATTAATATTGTGTGATACCATTTAATTAAGTAAATAAATAAACCATTCATCTCATAAATAAATAAATATCTATGCACCGATAAAATAAAATAAATACATGGAATGATCGTGAGATTTATCTACTGGTTGGTTTATCTAGTTATGATAAACCAACCTAGGCCCCAAGGTAAATAACTCCTTGATCCTGAAATTAGATTGATTATTTGAATCCACTATTATCTTGTATATATACTTGTTTCGATTAAACTTAGCACAAGTCCTAAAATGTCTCCTCTAACTGGGATCTCCATCCTTCACAAATGTATACTCACATGAATTTGAGGGATACCAGGTGTTTATAATTACATAAAATAAACCTTTGACACATGGGCTTATACATAATAAAGAAGGGAGGAATAATTCACAAGTCATTATATTTAATTTAATAATAATTATCACATCATAAACCAGGTAATAAATAATTAAAATAAGTAAAAAATTCAATAGATAAACTAGTCGATCAAAGATCATAGTTATTCACTACATGCAAATACAAAAATATTTAATATTTATAACATTCATTTCTAGTTCTTTTTAATATTAATTGGATTTAATTGGTAAATTAATAATCAAAATAACAAATTAATTCTTAATCTTAATTTTTTTCCAAATTATGGTCCTTCAGATGTATTCAGAACCCCATTAATTATTATCAAATAAATTCAATAAAGTTAATTTGATTTAAAATAATTATTTACACAGCATATACTTTAGAAGAAATAGGGTGTGTAAAAACTATGGAATATTAAATCCATTTACTAAAAATTTAATGATTACACAGCATGTAATTATACATGACACACCATGTGATACACATTGTTTATAACCTTCTTCATTTATCACATACTACATGACATGCAACTCTAATAGTTGTATCATTACATACATGACATCCTATTATACTTGGTCAAATTACATATACCACATGGCATGTATAAACACACAACACTTCATTAATGTATAAGACATCTAACTTTGAAAAAACATGTGTGTTAAACAATTTGTAACTAACTATTACACATCATGTGCTGGTAAGAGTATATGGTTCATAATGATTCCATGTTTCAACCCATACGACATTTCATGCAGTTTTTCGTGTGTGCATTATGGGGAGAAACACGTGTCACGTGGTGTGTAATTACCTGTTACATGTGTTTTAGTTTATATCATGTTGTGTGATGTGTTGAAGTTAATACAAATCATGTAATGATGTTGTATATTGACCCATACAACACACCATTATTTGGGCAATGTGTTCCTTGTGTGGATAAAAACCTATCACACAACATATACTCAACTCCTATATACTATGTAATTGTGTTCTAAAACCAGTGACCTTGGCACCTCCAAATGGGTTATTTGAGCATTATTAACATGTTTCTTGACTATTCATGGCCATATGATATCAGAATAATGTGTTTCCTAGACCAATGGGATATGAATAAAAATATTAACATGAATACTCATAAAAATCATAAAATTGATCAAATAATTTATAAATAATTATAAATTAAAATATTATTGATTCAAAATTCATAATTATTACTTTTCCATTCCTTTAGTTTTGGAAACCATAAACACTTTATTAAAACATTTTAACTAACTTTTTATATCTCAAGCATTTTAAAAAAAAATTGTACAAAATATTATCTTTTTCCATAATTAAAAACAAGCCTTTGTATTTCAATTATAAAATTAGTCAGTCTGATGGAATTACATAACAATTTTAATACAATAATATTAATAAGTGTCGATCTGATTTTATCATTACCAATATCAGTCTTATTGTTAAAATTTTTTTTATGAAATACATGATTAAAGTCTTATTTTTTATTTGATAAAGGTGACTCTAATTTATTGTAAATATAATCATTTAGATAAACATAAATAATAATGTAAAGTATATATTTTTAATATGTTATAATTGTTTCTAATTATGTTAAAAGATATTTTTTTCTACAAAAACATTCTAAAACACTTGGGACATAAAAAGTTAGTAAACATGTTTTATAAAAAAATTCATTTACAAAACTAAAGGAATAGAAAAGTATGAAGTAGTACTTCTGATTCAACAATCTCCCCCTTTTTGTAAATCACAAACCCAAAACTAAAAAAACATTGAGAAACATGTAGCCAGTTTTATTTTAAGAACTTCTCATTCAGGCTTATTCATTAAACCTTATCTCCCTCTAGTATTTGAACTCTTTTGAATATGATGTGGAATATGATTGATTTTTAGAATAGTTCTTCCCTTATGCTAACCGATCACCCTTATGAATTGTTCTCCCCCTAAGTATCATATTATCCCCCTTAATGAAACAACCCCACCTTTATATTAAAACTCACCCTTTATAAAAACTTATCCGCATTTGTGATTTAAAAAAAGGAATGGGGATTTGTCTATAGTTTCTTAATATATTAGAAAATTATAAAACAAAACAACGTATTTAACTAAATAATCATCCATAAAAAATATAAAATAATATATAACAAATAATAATTGTAAAACATTGAGATAAATTGGATCAATATAAAGAGTAATTAATTAAAATTAATCAATTTGTTTTAAAATATTTTACAAATAAATACCATGAGAGTTTGGAAAAAATCCTTCTTTCTTCATTAAGGTCTTCACAAAGGCCTTAATTTTCATGAACTCTCTCCGATAATTCACTAAATTCTCAACTTTATCTTCCATAGTATCCTTCTTCCAAACATTGGCTTTGAGTCTTTCAATTTTATTAGAATAATTTTTATTATCCTTCTTTACAAATAAAAATTTAGCTTCAAAGGACCTGATTCTGGTAATATCTAACAAAAAATTATAAACTTTTTGTTTCAAAACATTAACTTCTTCAGTATATTCGTTGGTAGAATCCCTTAATTGTTCTAAAAATCTAACCCTCTTTTCTATGTCTGATGATAAATGGTTGAAAGATATAGATGAATCTTCCATAGTCTTATTTATTTCATTAAATTTGTCATCATTCATTATAATATCATAATCAATTCGGTAAAAAAACTTTACTATCTAATTACACTACCTTTTTGAGTCTGAGAAATTTCTTAAAAATGCTTTAACTCTTCCTTGATTCAAATGATTAATTCTGTAAGTTTTTTATCAATTCTAATTTTCACAATAACTATTTTGAAAAATATGGCACTGAGATTCAAGGTTTGGGAAATAATGAATAATTACTTTCAACCTTCTCAAAACATGGAAAATATAATCAAATACTTTTTGTGAAATCATTCCTACTAAATCAGATTGTTCGGGGTTAACCTCGGGAAGGTTTATTCTATTAGTTTTGGCATCAGCTTCCATTCCTTTCTTTTTTATCTAACTTCAAAACTTCTTTTTATAATTCCTTATAAACTTACTTATCATCCAATATTTCCATAATATCTGCATTTTCATCGGTCTTTTATTTGTCATCAAATTTTGTAGTATATTATAGATATTCTTCTTCCTTATTTGATGAAGACTATACTTATTGTTTTGAAGAGAATTCTTCTCCCATATTACTATTATATTTTATTCTTTATTGGTCTTAGATAGTAAATACTATGAGGATGAATCAAATGATTCTTTATCAGAGTGGGTTTCTTCACAATCATCTTCTTTATTTTCATATATTTCCTCATCTTCTTCATCCAATTCCTCTTCTATTTCTATTTCCACTTCTTTGTATTCTTCTTCTTCTTCTTGTTCTTTTTTTATCATCTCCTTCAATTACTTCTTCAACTTTACCAACAAATTGTTCATCAAATTATTTATTAAGCTCATCCTCAAGCTACATTGTTGATCTAAAATCTCCCTTAACTGTCGGTTTCGGTATGGAATTTTTTTGAACTTTTATTGATTCTTCAACAAGTACTTTACCCTTTCCTTTATAAGCCGCATATAGGACATCATAATGAACCATGTTGGTTTCATCAAAAGATAATACAGCTTCCAGATTCACCTAATCGGTATGGGATGTTGGTAGAACAACATTCTTAAAGGCTCTATCAACATATTTTAACAAATTATCACAAATTTGAGGTTCTTATAACCTTTTATTCTATTTATTTTTCATAGATTCTTCTTTAAATTTTCTTCAGCATGAATTTTCAAAGACTTATATTATGTAGGGTTGAGTCCATACTCTAGATCCCCTGGTTTCTTATCATATTTATTTTTCATCATCTCATTTAAAAAACATCAGGTTTCTTCATTTTCTTCTTTTTTTCTTTATAGGGTAAGTCTCTAACTATCCCTTCTTTCCATTGTCCTCTTGGGTTTTCTTGATGATTGTCCCTTAAAAATAATACCATCAGTTTTCAACACAAATTTTATTTACGTACTATCAAAAACCATTCTCATTCTATTCATGGTATCATCGCTGATAAATGAAATATTTTCCCTCATTGGATTCGATTTGTTAGAAACTTCATAATATTTTCATAAAAATTACAAACATCATTCTTATGAAGTATAAAAACATGATTATATTAGATTTTATTGAGGAATATTTGATATTATCTACAATGATAAAGATAAATTTCACCAATTTAAACGTTATCATATTAAAAAAAACTCAATATGAAAACATATAATACCTTTAATGTATTTTGGTCTCCTTTTCTTCGTATTAAGAAACCTTGAATCCACATAGCAACAACTAGGTTGTCCAGAGTCGTATATAAAACTTTTTGAAATTTTTTTATACTCTGAAAGCAAATATTATTAATCATTTTTCTTTTTAAACATTCTGAGATTATATGGAAACTTGTGAGAAAGAATGTATGATTTACCTTCAGAAGGTATTCAACAGAATTCAAAAGTTTCTTATAAGAAACATTATACCCTTTCCCATTAATTGTAAAAGAAACATTATCTTTTCCATATTACTTGAATAACTAAACAAAATCATAGAACTCATGAACAACAGTTGTATAGTAAAGGTTGAAGTCTTTATCCAGCATCTCAATGCATATTGATTCACATAATTGAAAAGAAACTATCTTCTTCAAGGTAGAATTGTATTTATTGAAATAATTTATTTCAATTAGCCTCTCCCTAAATATGAACCATTTGGAATACTCCTCGTTTGTTTCCATTAGTTTTGGATTATAAAACCAATGATCGATCATAATGGAATGCAATTAGACTTGGGCCTTTCAGGGGTGCAGAAAGTCAGGAGCACAAACACTAAACGAATAATGTGGGACATGGGGTGGACCTCATATATAATCATTAGAGATATTGTGCAACTTCAAAAAGATAACTAGTGGGTTAGATGAAACCATTTTGATTTGACTTCCATGATTCATTTCAAAAAAGTTTTATAAATATTTTTGAACTCTCAATGTTTTTAATAGTTTTATCGGATTGAGGATCATTCTGATTAGAAAAGTTTTGAAAACATTGAAAAATAAAAATAAGTTTATTATAATAACTAAAAGTATAATAAAAAACAATGGTATTAATGAAATGAAATAGATAAAATACTAAAATTAATAGAAGATTACATGTCAGAGTGGAAAGATCCATTGGTATAAAAAACCCATTCTTCTTGGTTTTTGTAAATTGATTATGATAGTTTAAAAAAATAAATATTGAATGCTATATTTTTAGTATGAAAATTAATCATGATATTTTTTTAAAAAATACTAAATATGATAGTTTTGAAATTTAAAACTGAATAAGATAGTGTTATTACAAAAAATTTTGAATTTGATATTTTCTTAATAAAGTTTGAGTTTGGAAATTTTCTAACACTTTCAGAGTCTTGGAAATTTTTTTTGAATTTTGACTATGAAAGTTTATGAAAATTTACGAGTCCAAAAAACTCATTATGAATTTTTTTTAGAAAAATTAAGTTTTTAGAAAACTGAAAGTTTTAAGAAAAACTAAAAAAAATTAAAAACAAAAAAACATAGGTACTCTCCTTATGAAAAGCAGTATCTTAATATAAGAAGATGGGTCAACAATAAGTCGATATGAATGATTAATTTACATTGATCATTCCTAGATTTTGTTTGATATATTCGAATATATCAGAACTAAGAAGTTTAGTAAAAATGTCAATAATTTTTTCTTGTTTATAATATAAGGAATATCTTAAAGATTGTTTTGGAGTTAATCAATGTAGTTTTGAAAATTCAATTACACCAGATCATTATGAGATTTCAATTACCAGCTATCTGAATCTGTTGCAAAAAATATGGAAATATGGTCGTTGGGATATGGCCTATAAATATTGAGTCATTTGAATACTTTAGATCCAATTATTTTTCTCTCTAAATTCATATAAAGAATAATTAGTGTGAACTACTCATTCTTAGTCTTTTTTATTTCTTTAGAGATTTTAATTCTTTAAGAATCTTTATTAGGAATGTTTCCTTAAGAGCTTTTGAAATTATATTCGTGCCTGGTCATTATTATGTTTGAGGGATTCGGGGGATAGGAATATAGTGAATCTGATCCATAGTATCAAGGGATTCTAGGGCTAGGAAGACATAGAAAATCTAATCATCATATGAATGGATTTTGAGGATATTAATACAAAGTAATTTCAATCATTATATCGAGGGATTTCTTAGTAAAGAAATATATAATTTATTGTAAGTATAAAATAGTGGATACCTTTAGTCAAGGTTATTGACTAACTTACTCTTATGGTTAAAAGAGTTAAAATTTTAATAATATCTTGTAAGACAATATTACTTTTACATTTATATTCTATTTATTGATTTTAAAAGTTTTTATTCCACTGCATTTAATATAAAGTGATTCATCGTATTCATCTTTATATCCTTTCTGTTTGATCATATTAAATCTGATTATAATAATAAAACGTTTAGATAATTTGAATACATTGTGATTATTAATTTTACTATGATATAATCATACTAATTTTGGTTCTGGTTTTGTGACTCAGATAATCATACTGAGTCTATGTCTGATAATGTAATTTAATGGGAATTTTTGTTTTGTTTTATTTAAATCTTTTCAACTAAGTTTTTAAATTACAATTCACCCATGCCACCCTCTTGTAATTATAGTCATCTAATCGATTTCTTACGATACTAAAAATATGACTACTCTAAAACCTCTTGAAGGTTTTGGTGGAGAGAGACAGTGTTGGGTGGAGACCCAATTTTTGGGTCTCCATCATAATAAATGGATAAATCCAAAAAACTAAACAAACAAAACATATAATTACATATATAGGATCATAAAAATCTAATTTATAATTAATTTAAATATATAATTGCTTCAACTATAGTATTATTCTTAATAAATTTTATATCATTGTATGGATAATCTAACTGTGGATCCATCTAGATGTATCCATGTGTGGTATATGAATATCCAAATGATGTTTTTGATATCTCAAGTTCTAGTGTGTGGTTGATCAAGTGATCGAAATCATTCTCTATTGATCGTAATGAGGATCATTTGTTCTCTCTAGATTCTTGAGAGTCGGGGAATGGGAGAATTGACTTGAGAGTTTAAGGGAATGTTTTCCAATGTTGTCCATGTCACTCTCTAATTTGGAAGATGATATATTTTAGAATATATAATTAAATTAAAATAATATAATTATACAAATCTTCTTATCCTTTTATTTTATCCATGACATATCTAACATCACATAAAACAAAATAATATTATTTTTATTTCACATGGAATGTGTTTCATCTATTATCATTTCTTAAATAGATAAATATTTATTTATTTAAACAATATTAAATAAAATATATTATTTCTATTTGATCATTAAATTTGAACCATATTCTCCCATAAAATTTATTAAACCTAAAGTGACCAGGTGATCGACGATGTAACACTAAGAAAGGGGGGATTGAATCAACGTTATAATTTTTATAATTAATTTTATGACATTAACCTCTATGTTCTATTAAATTCAAGATCGACTCACTGTTTAAAATCACTCTCACCCATACGTAGTAAAAATAAACAAGAATATAATGTAAAATAATATTTTTTAAAAGGTTCATCCCCAATATGGTTAACTATATCCTTATGGGAATCGAATTAAGTCTAAGAAATATATGTATCGCTAATATTATAAATTGGTTACAAGTGAGAAGGCATCATCCTTAACTTAAGAGTGTTTCCCAATACTTATGTATCTCAATAGCTCTTTATATTGAATACCTCATCTTTATAGATAAGTTTCAAATTAGAATGAAAATATCTTCTTCCAACCACCAGATGCTTCCACACTAGTAAAATATCTTATCTTCAAGCCTCAATAATATTTATCATGAACTCAAATTTTATCTTATTCAATAACTTTAATTTTTTAAAAATTCATCAATAGTGATAAATCATCGGTCTCTTATCAACTCAATATTGTTTCTCTTTTTTACTCAATTTCTCTCTCATATATTTCTTTTTCTCTCAATTTTTTTATCTCTCATGTTTTTTTAAGGATATTATCATCTATAAATATATTTAGTGTAATAACATTGGATATTTTCCATTATTAAAATATATAAACTCCCTTGAAAATCACAACATCGTGATCCACATTTAAAACTGTTAAAATATCAATCATGGAATTTTCCAGCCTCGATCTTGTGAATAAGGAAACAAATATACATATCCAAACCTTCTCCAATAACCTTCAAGGATCTTCCCATGATATTCACAATATTATCATTTATTTATGATAAATACTAGACTTATTATTTTATTTAAATTACCATAAAAATACTACTTCTTTTCATGTCTACATGATCACATGTAGAAATATAATTATAGAGTAAAGATTAATCGAACTATGTAATCTTTATAAAACCTAAACACCATAATATTTCACTTGAATGATGTATTAACACTTAGAATCATGAAATTAATTAAATTGAGAACATCACAATATCATTTTATTCAATCTTATATTTCACCTACAAACCACCATTTAATTTTACATGATATCTTATAGGATTTTACTTATCCTTTAAAATCATAAGGTTACTCTTAATCATAAATACATTTTATCTTATAAGGGCCAAGATATTTATTATTTATTCAATGGAATCTCATAATTAATCTCATATATCCTCAAGATTAATCATGTATAATGTTTGAAACTTTAGAGTAAATCTTATGTATCACAAAATTAATATTTAATATACTTTAAGTCAATATTACATATTCTAATACTTTTTAAAATTTATCAGTATGGTATTAAATATTTTTTATTTTTTATTTTTTTTACTTTATAAATTTATAGTTATTCTTATGCATGAATATGTTACTCTTACATATAAAAATAGTTTATAAAATTCAAAAAATTACTTTCAACTCTAAATTTCTTGAACTAGGATATATCCTTATCAACTTCACTCTAAATAACTTCAACAACCATAAGTTAGATCAAAAACATTATTAATAAATATCTAAATATCCATGAAAACTATTGAAAATAAATATAACAAACATTTAAAATTTTCATTGGTTCTTAAATATCATCCATTAGATTTGTTTTCAACTCTAATAACTCGTCAATTTTATTCAAATTTTTTCCTTACAAAAAAAATAAAAATTCTAACACTACAATGCTAAATAAAGTATTTTTTAGATAATTAAATCATTTTGTGAAATTAATTTTTGTGATAAGTGAATTTGATTTACTCCCCCTTTAGTCAACTCAAATATTTTTCCCCTTTTTAGTGATAAAACAATATTTTTAATCCTTGACCAAGTGTCACATGATTTTCACACCCTTCCCCAATTTGAAAATAGAATCCAAATGATTATTGGGTATAACCAATATCATTTAAGTGTGAGGGAATAGATAAACTCCCATTTTCATCCTTAAATATTCAATTTTGTCACTTGGAACAACCTTAGTGAAAACATAACTAACCTAATCTAGTGTAGAAACGTGTTATAGCATCACATATCTATTTGTAACATCCTAGTTAATTAAATGGTATTTTATATCGATATTTTTATAACTGGAGTGTTTTACTATATTCTTGGGTAGAAAAATTTCACTTTTATTGTCACAATATATCCTCAATAGCTTCTCAAACTTCACTTTCAAGTATTCTAACTATTTTTTTTCTAAATAAATGGTGATCATGTATGTTTAGTAGACACAGAATTTTATTATATAGTGCTAAAAGTTACTAACTCTAATTTTGGTCATTCCATCTCACATAAATTGTTCCCAAAAATAATGTACCACTTTATATTGAGTTTATATCATCATAGTCTCTAGACCAGTCAGTATCAATGTACCCCTAAAAATTCAATTATTCACATTTTTAGTAAAACCAAACATAACTCAGAGATTCTTTGATTTATCATAGTATTATTTTGATGAGCATTAACTGGGCTTAATATTATAAGATATAGCAATATTTCAAAAAAAATATAAATAACTTTTAATTAACAACTTTATCTACTTTAATTTAAAATTCATTTTTATTTACCTTATACATTTTCATTTGTTTTTAAAACTATTTACAAGAACATTCTCTAATACCTATATATATTATTTCATCCATATAAGCAATAATAATAAGATTACTTTTGTTTTTCCCCTTCATATATTATTTTTTTCACCTTCCCATTGGTGAAATTAATTTCTTTTAAAAAGTTTTCTATCTTGGAATATTAGGATCTAGGGTCCTTTTTCAACCCATAAAAATATTTGGTCAACCTTCACACCATTGTTCCATTATTATCAAGGATCAATTCATTAGGTTTCTCAATAAACACTTCATTTTCAAGATATCCATTCGAGAAAGAATATTTCAATCCGTTTTATTTAATTTTTATTTTTTGTGTTTAACAAAAACAAGAAATAGTCTTATTACTAAAAGTCTTAAAATAGGTGAAAATGCTTCTTTAGATAAAACATCTTCAATTTAAGAATATCCACTACAAACCAGTCTGACATTGCTTCTTGGAATCCTAAATTTTTCATTGTGCTTGTTTCTAAAAAATCCACTTAGTTTCAATGATATGTTTTAATTATGGTCTTGTAACATAATCTCAAGTAGTATTATTTTCTATCTAATCTAGATCTTAATTCATAGAATTTATCTACTCTTTTTTTTTCGACAACCTTAGAATATGATTGTGGCTCAACTTATGATATAAGAGTTATTTATTTTTTTATTCCTTGGTTTTCTAATAGTCTAAACTGGTGTCGCCATATTTCAAAAAATATTTTCAATTTCAACATGATTTTTTATCCTTTAATACATTAGTTTTATAATTATATTATTATCATAATCATCACTCATATGATCTGATTTAATATCAGCATTACTTGCTTCATTAAAATATTATTCTTTACTTTTTTCCAAATTCTAAATGTTATCTTTAATATAATTTTCAAAATATGAATTATTTACCTCATGAAAATAAGTTTCATTATCATTGATATTCAAATCATAATATTTCACCAGATTTTGTAATCTATTACTCTAATACTGGTATCCTCTAACATTAGTTAAATATTTCATGAAAATTCATTTCTCTACTTTTTCATTAAACATTATCAAATATGATTTTTTATTTTCATTAAGAATGTACTTACAAACACATTTAAATAATTCATAGTTGTATTTTTCTTAAATAATATTTAATAGTTATAAATGTATGATTCAAGTCTCAACAAGCATATATTTTGTATATGCACAATAGTACTCGTATATCTATCCAAAAGAACATTTAATGGTTGAATTCGAAAAACATGATTCTTCCCATTTCAACCAATATTGTATGTTCTCATTTGTACAACTCCAATATAATGATGCGTATAATTAGAACTATGTAGATAATTAATCTCATTCTTAGAAATAATGAATTCAAACTAATTAGTAGTAAACTCCATTTCTTTATAAGTCAGAAACTTCTTGATATCTACACCCCATTCAATACAAAATTAACCTCTTAATATTTTAAACGTATTATTGTAAAAATACCTCTTGATCGTTATTTTATTTTATATTTTTGTTTCTTGAAAAGTTTGTAAATTTTTAATGAAGTATATTAGAAGTTTTATGGGATTTTTAAGATGAAATTGACAAAGGAGAAGGTTTGGAACATAATTCTGAAAGGTCTAGGTGACCACATAAGTGTGAATGAGTTAAGTGATTGAATGAAATAATGGAGATGATGTGATCACATGAAATAAAATATATTGTGTTACCTCATAAGTTTATTTCATATTTGAAGAAACACAAGCTAATGTAAAGATGTTTGACATTCACTCGGAATCAAGTGATCGCATATGTTTTAATTGTTCATGCAATGAAATTAAGAGAATCGCATGATAGGAGTTACTATATCCAAGGTGGAGATAATTAAAATATGAATTGATGTTAAAGAACATAATATTGAATAGATATTAAAATTTCAAGAACAAAAGGGTCTTGTGATGAGGGTTCTTATGATGAATGGTGGACCATTTTGTTGAGGTAGTGGAATGAATGGTCAGGTGTGTTTATCAAAGTTAAGGTAGTGGATTTAATGCTATAAAAACCTAGTTAACTTGTCATTAGAGAGGGATAATTTTTTTAACTATTTTAATCCAAATTATACTATGGAGATATTGAATTTTTTATAAAGAGAAGGTGGTTATGTGATCAAAGTTGTGTGAGAAAAAGCACGTAAGGGATTTTGTATAATGTGAATGAGTACATGTGATCGCATATATTTATAGGGGTTGTATAAACTTGGGATTCTTGAAAGTCTCTTAAAGTGAGTTATATTCTTAGTGTTTCAAGCATAGTCAAACTAGTTTGGGATCACAAAAATTATCATCTTGAAAGGAGTTCCGCACTTCAGGTTAGGCGATCAGTTCTCACACTTAGATTTATGTGATCATTTAAGCTTGTAAGGGTTACACAATCTAGAAATAAAAGTTATTTCCAAAGGTTATCTTCACATATTTGATGAAAAAATAGATTAAATAAGAACTCATTTAATTGTGAATAAGATATGATAAATATCATTAGAATATACTACTAGAGGAGTAGTGAAATCACGTCAACAGAGATAGAGTAGTGAGTGTTCAAGTTGAGAATGATTTTAAACCATGATGGATAGTGAGTCAGCTCTAAACATTGTAATAGTAGTGTTCTATAGTAAATGTTTTACATCAATACATTGTCTTTGTATGCTCCTTTAATGTATCCTAATGAGGGTTAACCAAGTAAAATCATTGTATCATGTGCATGTTTTAATTTTTATCGATTCATTACTAATAAAAGGGAAGATAAAAGAGTTTTTTAGTAAAAAAAAGATATGTAAATGGGAAGTTATTTATATAATTTATTCCCAGATTCAACACCCCCCCCCACCCACCCAGCCTAGGGTTTTTAACTTAGTAGGTTCAACAATTATTATCAATGAGAATAGTTAAATTTAGTGTTTCTCTATGATCAAAAGCAATGGAAGTTGTTAATTTTAAAGGGATTATAATCTCATTTGGAATCAATTTTTAACTATGGAAGAATCAGATGTACCATTATATATTAAATTTAGTCTTGGACGTTTTTATAATTGTGATACATGTAATTTTAATTAGTATGGATGGTGGATCTTTATCAAAATAAGAATGGAGAAAATTGGATGCTCACGCTATTGGAATCAAGGATTTAGGGTGATCCTTATTTAACAAAATCTACATGATGGTGATTCTATGTAATTAATCACATTCTATGTGGTAAAAGGTATCAAATATCTACAAAAGTGATTAAAAATTATAAGAATAAAAAATAAAAGTTCTTTGGGACAAGAATGAGGACCCGAGTTTACACCTTAATGGGTCTGTTGATATATTCTTTGATCGGGTGAATGTTGTTGTGGAAGACATGTGTGGTCTAATAGAAAACTTTAATGATATAATGATTTTCAATAATATATTGATAAAACTTATAAAATCTCAGAACTCAGACTCCCATATCTACTTTTGAAATCATAAAATATATATTTCCATCTTTGATGCTGATAATTTTGACCCATTTTTGACCTTACAAACCTTCTAACATCAAAAGGAAAAATTGGATCACTTATATTCTCAAGGAACTTTTAGGTTTAGAGTTTTATAGAATTAGGAAAAACTCCTAAATAAAAAAATACTCATGTTTTCATGTGTGAATTTCTCCCACATGAACCAAATTTTATTAATTCACATTAATTCATCATCATCATTCAAATGAAATCCTTTCTAGACATAATTCATTCAACCTCATTCTTTATAACCTGAGGAAAAAGAAACAAAATTCGGGTGAGATCAAATGATTAGTAAGTTTAAACATAAGCATTAGAAATTTAATTTCATCAATAATAATAAGATGTAAATACAGGAAGTACTGGACTTGGATCAAGCCCAGCAAGCCTCTTGTCTTGGGAAACACCATGGGTAGGGGCAACAAATCAACCCATCCCCACTAATTTCTCCCTTCCCTAGGTGTTCCTTTGCTGAACACACTCTTGTGATTATACTCATGTCCCTGCACTCTCCTATTGTTGTTCCCACCATCCTTTACCTAATTACCCCACCCCCGCTGCCCTCTACTACTCCCTCTCTCACTATTGGATGAATTGCTGGATTGCTACACCACCTCAATTTGCTAATCTCTATGGCATGAGGATTTCAATATAGTGTTATCCTTGACTCTTCATAATCCTGCTATGGTAGTGTAGTGGTTACAGAGCCAATGTACATACCCCTCATTGTTAGATAACTAATGGTGACCCCCCTCTCCTCAATTGTTTTAATTTGATGGGCCCCAAAATGAAGTGGTGCGGTTTGTTTGATAATAATTTTTAAATTATCATTATTTTATTTTTTATTAATATTTTTATTTAATTTTGATAAATTATCTAAATTTTGGATTCATCAATTCATTTGTGATTTACTATTTGTCTTTAGGTAATCATATTTACATGAGCGAACCATAAAACAACTCATACCCATCAATACCTGAAACATCAAATATGAAAACATGGAAAAAGAAAGAGTGATCAAAATCAATAATCATGAGCCATGGGATATCAATATTGATCATGAGAATAATTATAAACCTATAACAAGAAATTATACACTTTTAGGTAACTTGGAGCATCATATTCATAAAACCCTTTCAAACCC
The DNA here is from genome assembly GCA_963277665.1 of Viscum album. Lineage (NCBI taxonomy): Eukaryota > Viridiplantae > Streptophyta > Magnoliopsida > Santalales > Viscaceae > Viscum > Viscum album. Next base: position 32,555,770 of record OY728157.1, on the reverse strand, counting down.
TTTTAATTTCAATAAATATATGGATGACTTCCAACAAAATCATTACCCAATATTAGACCGATATCTGAGAACACCTATAGTTTAAGCTACAATGGACTCACCCGGTGCTACATAGGTCACCCCATCATATAATCTGTAACAGGATCACCCATCACTATCATGACCACCCCATCATTTAATTTGTAATAGACTTACCTGATGTTATCTGAGCCAACCCATCATATAAATTTCAAGGAACCACAACATGAATAAAGTATATAGAAACTTTATTTCATCATAAAAATCATAAAAACAATCATTATTCCCTTTATAACATGATTAACCCATGGAAAATAAATGGTTTTAATTTAAAAATCATTTAAACATGATTGAACCATGTAAAATAAATGTGCTCCATAAAAATCTATTTGAAACATTATTAACCCATAAAAGAGAATTGTTTTTCAGAACAATATCTTTGAAATAATCTTATTTTATCTAGTGAAATAATTAAGATGGTACCAATATCAAATATCTATAATATTGGATAGTTAAGAATAAGTTTTTTTTATTTTTATGAATGAAAATAATATTAAAATATCATTTAAAACATTCTGGATAAAAATATCCTTTTCATTTTCAAAATAACTTTTTAAAGCATACAAAATTGTGAAAATCATTTTCCTTAAAAATAATTTGTTAAAAAATAAATAATTTCTAGGATATTAAGAAAATATTTTCATTAAAAAACCTTGTAAAATTTTAAATGAATCTTTCAATAAATTATGATCATGTTGGTGGTTAATTTCATACATGTTGAAAAGAACATTCATTTTTCATGGTAAAAAGATTATAAAAGTTCCTTATTCTAAAAGAAACGACAATATTCCATTGAAACATTTTTTAAAAATAAAAAATGTGTAAAAATTAATTTAATATTTCATTTATGAAAGTTTATAAAAAAATTGAAAACATTTTTAGAAAATATGTTTTTGGAAGAAAACAGATTTTCGATCGAAGAGAGAAATAAAGTTGGATTTTCTTAAAATTCTTTTCTCAAGAATTTTAAGTACCAAAGAGTGGTAAAATGGTACTATTAACTATAAATATAATTAATATACAAAGGATAATAAAATTCATTATTTTTATGATATATGGACCATAATATATGATCATTTGAAACACAATCCTATACAATCCTAATAAAGGATGATATTGTAGTATAAAAATATTTCCACTTTGGTATCTTTAAATCGTAATCCTCATGAAATGATTACATTAAATGAAACTTAAAATACCATTAGAATAAATGAATTCATGATATTTCATGTCAAATTGTATTTATATACAGCTCATAAAAGAAGATAAGTTCATAACATGATATAAGTCTCAAAGAAGGAAAATTGTGACAAAATCCATTACCCCTTTGGTAACTTTGAAATAGTAAACCTCATGAGAAAGAGATTCTAAAATGGATATTTAAATCCTCATAAATTTAATTATAATAATTATAAAATGAATTAATAGTTAGTATATACACCAAACAACAAAAATATGTGGTTAATATAGAATATATCTCACAGAAATAAAAGTGAGATGAGAAAACCCTTACCTCAAGTTCGATTTGTCACACTTGTTCTTTATCTTCCTGTATAATAAAATTATATTAATTATTTAATTTAATGAAAACATTTTTCAATTTTATTATTTATTTTATTTCACTTATTAACAAGTTATGTATAATTACTTAATCAATTATGTTTAAGTCGGATGTTTTGACTATATTTGGCTTATATGTCAAAAATGACTTTTATAGGTTGATTATGGTCTAAGAGGTCATAATTTAAACATCTAAAAAATAATTATAATAAAATAATTATAATATTTATACATAAATTATACTTTTAAAATCAATAATTAAATATTTTTATCAAAAATGAACTAATGTTATCATCATGGAGATGGTAGGTCATATATATGCATTAGTAATGTTTCCATTTTTTAATGATCGTTACGGAAAGAAGGTAAGTAATATTTTTTATTTACATAATAATAATTATATAATAAATACAACATTATTTAATTATATATACTTAAATATAACATTCTTATGGTGTGGTGGTGAAAAAAGGAATCACATCGCTTTGAGGAGGCGGTAGTCTACAAGTCAAAAAATGACGTTGTCATTTTTTTAGTGAGTAAAAATGTGAAAAGAAAATGATATCTCATATTCAAAGAATTAAAAATATGTCATTAATATCATAAATATTTTATTTATATCACATATATTTATTATATTTACCCTTATTACCTTCCACGTGACATGTTATTGAAAAAAAAATCGCATCACTTCGTGAGGCGGTAGTCTGCCACACACTCGAGCGACGTTATTATATTCTTTATGAAATAGAATTTAATATAGTATATATGATATAATCAATCCATATATATATATTATATTATATGTATAATATATAAAGTTTATATCTATCATCATATCCAACTGTGATAGATGGTGATGGAAAAATGAATAACCTAGTTTTGTGAGACGATAGTCTACCGTACATAAGAATGATAATTTCGTAACTCATTTTATGGAAGTGTGTTTGGTTATAGTACTTAGCATTAACATAAATACATATCATTATATTTAATAAATTTATTTTTTTATATCATAATGGTATAATAATAATTTAAGTATGTGGATAAAGAAATAAAATAAAAATGCTCGTTGAAAAACGTTACATCTTCTTTAGGTATCCTACTTAGTTTCCCTCAAAAAACCTTCCTAGGTTGGATTTATTCCCAAAATAATGATTCTAGTTTGATTTGAGGGATTTTGGAAAATTATTTTGGTATTTATTCCCTATAACCAAGAGGTTTTAAGGTGTGAATAAGGGAGAGTGGATGACCATTTATAAGTGGGTTGAGTGGTACACCTGTAATTTTTTGAAAGAGTGAATTCTACCTGTATTTTTTTAGGTAAATAGGCCCCAATAATATTCCATTTTTATCCTATAGGTTATAAGGTCAAAATTTTCCATAAATTTTTTTTTTACAATTTTTGGGTCATTTTTACAATATATATTCTAAATTTAACAACTAAGTAAAATCGTTTTTACCGTAATTGGGGTAATTAATTTTAACAATTTTTAATAATCATTTAGGTCAAAAATTAAGTTGAACATAACATATAATATAAATTATTATTATTTCAAATATTAAATTAATGTTACCAAATTAAATTGACATAATTGGAATAATTTAATTTAAAATTAATCCCGCAAACACGGTGGGACAACAGGTTTTCAAGAAGTGTATTTTTTAGAAAAATGTTATTCTATAATAACTATATGTATAATAACAATAATTATATTAAAATAAATTAATATTTAATGATATAAAATATTTATATTTTTTAAAAAATATTCCATATTGGTTATTTTTTTAATTAATTAGAAAAGCGAAACATTATGCATTTTAAAACAACTTTTAGAAAGACCAGTTTTCAATCCCAAAAAACAAATTTTGCTAAAAACCAAAATAAAGTTGAATCAAAATTAATTAGATGTATTAAATATAACTTATTCTAATTTAAAACATATTCTAAACATATTGTTACTTTTAAACTAATTAATTTATTGAAAAGAAATGATTTTTTACAAAAAACTGTATTTTCACTATTCACTGAAAAATCAATATTTTCCAATAAATCCCAAACTTTCACTCAAAGTAAATTTTGATATTATGATTCAAAAAATTAATTTCATTTTATCAAATACATTTTATAAAATTTCCAAAATTCTATTTTAATATTTTTTTCATTCAAAGAAATAAAACCATTTTGGAAGAAAACATATTTTTGAATAATAGAATAACTTTACTAAAATTGATTAATTATTTAATAAACATTTATATATATATTATTTATATGTTTATATATTAATATATTTCATAAATTATTTTGTACTATTAATACCCACCAATTTAATGGCAAGGTTATAAAGGTAATACATATCATGGGTCATTTAAGTTCGGTGTTTCATGTTGAATAAGTTATCAAACATAAAAATCTTGGGGTTGCATGTAACATAAGATAAATAGATTGTTGCGTGTAATGAAAAATAAACTCAATTTTTTAGTTCCTTTACTCTATCGAATATAATTTGATTCTTTTAAAATATTAGGGTATTACATGTTGAAATAGTGGGTTCCCTAGACCAAACTATGAAGTACATTTGATTACAATATCATATGTACAGTTAGTTATACATGATGTTATCTTACCATTATAGTGTAGAATTTTTGCATCCACTATTATAATGGGAATATCTAAAGATTAATTTTCGTGTCAAGTATATGATAAAATAATAAATAATTTTGGCACATTTTAGTTCATCAGATTTATTTATTTAGTGGACGTTGAAATAAATGGGGTTTGGGGAACCCAACCGGCTATTTATCGACTCCACTATAAATATAATAGGGAGCTCTCATGCACGGTTGGTGATTCACTATTCATTCACTTTTATGGAATGAAAGTTTAGAGCATCTGTATCCTCCCTCTCCCTAGAGATAGAAGCTCTTGATCTAAAAAGATCGAATCAAGATCTCTCTTCAGCATTTAATGCATCTCAATGTAGTGATCATTGGGACATTGAAATCATTTTCAGATCTCTACACTAGCACCTGGAAATTGATGATCAACCCTCTCATGTGTTTTTGAAGCACATGTGGACGATATATAGGGATCCTGTTATGGATCCTTTAAGCAATGATCTCCTTTGACTAGTTACAGTCGACCGTGGCTTTGGATTTGAAATGGATACATATTCATTTTTATTTTGTGCTCATTATAATTTATGTGATATCCGCATATCTATCTGGGGATCGGATCATCAGCTGTGATAAGTTTAGTCATCCTGCCGACGAAATTATTTTAAAATCCACAACCCATTGGCTTCCACTGTGGGCCCTGAAACCATTTAGTGGTATCAGAGGTATCATGTAGATTTTTTGATCCTAAAAAACATAATTTACATAAAATTAAGTAGAGGGTTCTAAAATGGTTCAAATGGTTCAAACCGCGCGTCGATCTGATCTTGAACGGCCTATTTATGGCCATTTTAATTTTTCAAATAGGATCTATTTTGTGGTTTGATTGCGGGTATTAAGTTTTATTCATTCCAAAGAACTGATCATGTTTAGATCAGTTCATCAGATATAATTAAAATTGTGAAAATTATAAATATTATGATTTTTTTAAATTTTGCATGAAAATTTTGTTGTTCTAATAATATTTATTTTATTATTATAATATAATAATAATAATAATAAATTTCTATTTTATTATAATAATTTTATTATTATTAAATTAAAAGACTATTTAGTCTTTAGTATATTTTGGAGGTGTGGAAATTATTTTTTGGAAGACTTAACATAGAAAGTTTCTAAGGAGACTTAATAATGGAGAAGGGATGGAAGACTTCAAAAGAAGTCTTAAAGAAAAAAAGGGAAAGGAGAGGTGGGTGGGTGGGCAGGAAAAGTAAGGGAAAAAAAGAAAATAATTGGAAAGGGGGTCCACACAGACCCCCTGGTTCGGCTTCCTAGACACAACAAAGAGGGCGCCCCAATCTCTACACACGGTGGTTCGCCTCCTGCCTGAGAACTGCACTAGGCAATGATGGCCACCCTCACCCATCATCCTTGTTGACCCACACCGATGACCCCATGGCCGGCACCCTGCTCACCCTATCTCTCAGCCTCGTCTGCAATGGGCCAGCGCCACCCGCACCGGCCTCCGGCCGTCTTCCTCATAGAAACTACATGGCGCCGCAGCAGGCCCTGCACAACGCTACCCAAAGATTTTAGGTCCCCTTCTCAGTTGGCACTGCTCGCCAGTGCGCTGCCCACGAGGCCAGGTCATGGCCACCTCAAGCTTGAACCCTCCCACTACCCAACTTACAGGTTCCATGAACAAGACCAACTGTCTAACTATGATGGTGGCCTCCCTCCACTCTGGTCTGCATGTGTCTAGCTTTGGCCTTGCTTCCCTCCTCATGGTTGGCCAGTACGCCTCCTATTTGGTCGTTGTAGGTGTGTCTCCTCCCTATTGCAGCCACAGCGCCAGGCAACCCACAGCCCATGTCACCCAAGTCGTGCAACCAATGGCTCCCAGCCATCCGGGCCTCCACCCTGTCGGCCTCCTCCCGCCCACTTCACACACTGGCGTACCAATAGAAGTCTCAACATGCCACATCCGGGCACCACTCCCCACAACGGAACTTTCACCCCACCAGATTCCGTCAACACCTGGGGAGGTACTCCATTTTTTTGTCTGTAATTCTTTCACAACGCAAAAATGGCCCTGAAACAGTCCAGGCCGATCTTCCCAACCCGGAATAGGCTTATGTAGATCATTCTGAACCATTCTCACCATGCATGGCCTATTTGGGCACTAGGAAGGTTTTCCCCGACCTGCACATGCCCTCCAATATTTTTTCGGGCGACCGACCAACTTAAATTAATCAAAAATAATTAATATAATTAATATTATTTTATTACCTAAATTAAATTAATTAAAATTAATTTTGGTTAATAATTTTAATACTTAGATAAAAATTATTCAATTTTATTATTAAATTTAATTAAATTAATTAATTTAATTTTGATATTAAAATTAAATTAATTAGAATACTGATAATTAACTAAATTATTTTAATTTATTAATTCATTTAATTTAATTATATAACGCTCATACTTATTTAATGCATTTTAATTTTGTCACGCATTTTTAGTTGTTTGCTGGTCTTGACCACCGACCATTGTCTGTTTGCATTTAACTAATTATTTAACTATGTGCGATGATTGTAATTAATTAAATAGATGGTATGCGCATTGTCTTTGTTTTTGAGGTATAAGGGAATGCATTTCCAATTTACCCTATGTATATTTATCCCAATAATCCCCCCACCAGTATGTGGGTATTATTGTACTTTGGATAAATACAGAGAATGAAATGGACCCCGCCATGATGAGGCAGTGTTCCCTGTCCAAGATGATGCAAGACGACACATGGATCCCGCCAAGATGAGGCGGTACTCCAAGATGTGACGTGGATCCCGCTAGGAAAAGGGGATGCTCCAAATGACAAGTAAATGTAAAAGATAGGGGGAAAGATGCATTAAGAGTCAATCTTCGACTCATTTATGATGCCCTTTGGTCGTTTAGATGCTCAAGACCAGTTGGGTAGTAGTTTACCGTCATGCATTTATTTTTATTTTATACATATTAGAACAGTGGGAAAATACATAAAATAATAAATAATAAAATGCATAAGGAAGTAGTGTATGTTTTTCTATTAAAGTTCAGTTGTGAGCGCGACAACATAGATGAACAGGTTTAAAATAAATGGATTGCATTCTTCAATAGAAACCAATAACACCCTCAAAGAAATATTAAGTCACTAATGCCTTCTACCATTCACGTTTGAACAAAATAGAGTGTTTTGGGTGTCGATCATGCCATATCTGAGGGTGCCTCTTACTACCGAGGAGTTCTTATTAAGATGGTGGGTCAAATTAACTATAATTTTAGAAAAGAAATAGGCATATATAGCTTGTTGTAATTTTAGATAAAAGCATTGAGTGAATCAATATATGATTTTTGAAGCTGGGACTTCACTCAACATATCAAGGAACCATTAGATAATGTGGTTGGCCAGTCAAAAGCCTACCTTGGACCCTATGAGTAGTGGTATATCCATAGTTTGTAGAATATGAGGGTGGTTTAGGGATCCTTTCCACTATAATACTCAAGAGTTTTCTAATTCTAGTATAGAGGGTACCTAGAATTCAAAAAATTAGTGGGAGACATTTAATGATTAAATTAATTAGTAATGTCACATTTAGTAATCCACATAAAATGTATTAATCTATTAAAGTTTAATTTGTAGAGAATGGTAATACCACAATAAAACGGTGATAAATTTTATACAAAGTTAATGTCTAAACAAAGCATGTATTTCCAAAATGTTGTATCAGTGCTCGCGCACAATATTACTATAACATAAATTCAAGGTGCTTGTGTCCCAACCTGTTAAGCCACCTCATCAAGCAAGGGTGTAAAACTGGTTATAGGAGACTCAGGTATTAAGAATATGATGGTGTTGTCATAATTCTATCATCAACATATAGTGTTAGTTTCAGTCACTACATCAATACATGGATGATGTTAAATATAGTCTCATCTTCAAGAAGTTTTCAAATGAGAAAGCGAAGAAAGATATGAATGTGATGATTGCACTCGTTGAGTGTTAAGTGAAAGATATTTCACAATCTTTCATGTCATCCCATTCTTATACATTTTTACACCAATTAATCTAGTTTTGTTTAAGGATACAGATAAACGATATAGATTACTCCCTTCATTACATTTAAGGTAACATTTACCAAGTCATAAGAATATTAAAGATAGAACCATATTTTTTTATTATGGTGAATATATTGAAAGACAAGGTGGAAAGACCTATGTAATGTTATTTCAAAGGAACCTTCGTCATGTCCTTCAAAGAAAAGAGGGTGGTTATTTAAAAGGAGGTTATTTTCATCACACATAGAAATAAATTTATAGAAGTTAAAAACGCAATGAACTGAAATAGAAGAAGAAAGTACCCTCTTCTCATTCAGGTATATTCATAAATATAAATTAATGTTTATAACATAATTCTTGGGTATTTAATACAATATAGAAATAACATATGTGTATTTAAATATAGTAACCAATAAAGTATAGGAATATTACATGGAGTAAAGTGTATTCTACAAGCAGTTGAGAAAGGGTGATTCCTAAGTCAGTGGAGATAAACACATAACTTCTATTTTCTAAGTGAGTGATTCTAGTTGAATAATTTGTTGAGTATAACCAAAACATTTATATTTCATTCCCTTTTAGACATAACGATACATTATTCCATTTTTTTTAATGAAGATTTTTTGTGGTAACATATTCAACAAATAGTTCCCTGGTACTTGAATCATAGGCAATAAGTGCTGAATATAAAATGTAAGACTTATCCAATTGAGGAAAGATATTTCTTTGTCATGTAAAACTAAAAGAAGGTGAAAATAATATACCTAGTATGTTATTTAGTCTTGGAATATCTAAACACCTTTGTTATTATTGAAATCTTTAGTTTTGACAAATAAATATTTAGAAATAAAGGCATGCCACAAAGCTTTTGGGGTTAGTTCAACAAGGGAGTGTGAACTATTCCAAAGGAAATATAGAGGTAAAGATAATTCATAAGATCCCATTAAGTCATTAAGGATTATAATAGTTAAGTATATATTTGGTCAAAAGATATGTGTTGCTTCGGATAAACATGCCAAAGAATATCTTGACCAAATATTCATTGATCGTGATAATGTAGCATAGAGTAATTCCTAAACGCATGATACCTTATCTACATAATCGTATTGATGTTCATAAATAGGATCTATGATAAAGTCTTACATTTTTACATTGATCAAAAAAATGTAGCATGGAGTAATTCTTAAATGCATATTTTATACATCAAAGATATGATGTATGGAGTATCAATGTTACAACCTACAGAAACTTCCATTATATTTCAAGATGTGCTTTGAAAATAATGATGAAATACCATAACCAATATACAGAATAATAATTGGTAAATGGATATCATAAGAGACATAGTATGATTGAAAACCCATTATGACATAGGACATGTTTAGATGCAAATCGTTTGTTAGGATTTAAACAAACATGCATCAAGTTAAAGACGTTGTGTATCTAAGGTAATTATCCTAATAGCTACTTAGGATATTACCTAAATACCTAACATAGAAAAATTATAGTCAATTATTAGACTAAATTTCTATATAAGGTTACACATCTATATTAGAGATAGTGCGAGAAATATTGGATTGGTATTAGTTAATGCTCAAGATGCACAAATGGTTGGAATAGGAACAAGTTCCACAAATACATGTGCAATAGGCATGTTATAGTGACACATACTACATAGTAATAATAATACCATGGTGACGGTTTTATATTCACTACGATCGGTGATATATTATTCATTAAGAATAATAGCTCCTACAAGTAAGCAATATATAGAAATAAACTAAGATTGACAAGATCAATTAAAATTAAATAATGGACTCCATGTACAAAATTGCAAAGGGGATTATAAATTGAATATTATAGTGGGAATTCAAATAAGATTATACATGGATGGAACAAGCCTAGTACCAATAAGACTCGATTAGTTATACCAAGTCGGTATGCCTAAATCCATTAGAATTTTACTTGTCATAGCTAAACTTCTAAGATCACTATATTGGTCATTGGATGTCAAGAAAACATTTCCTGGAAGGTGTCTATTTGATACAACCTGAAAGGGATAATGACACCATAAGATGCCAATAAGGGTTGCAAGTTATTAAAATATAGTTTTATATTAAAGTAAGAAACAAGATCTTAGAGCATTCATTACAAATGAAACTTTGCATTGTGTCTACCAAATGTTAGTGGGAGTGACAATGTTTTTCAAGAGAAATATGTTTGAAAACATATGGAGAACATATTTTGGTCTTACTGTTAGATAATATAAGGATAAAAGAAATTCTCCAGTGATTAACTTAAAGTAGCAACCTAAGTTCTAGGGAACTGGATCTATCAAAATAGATCTAACAGTTTCCTGGACCTAGTAAATCCTACATAAAGTGACATTGTACTGAAAAATAAAAATTAGAACAATTCAAGTTTAGAATTGTTTTCAATGTCACATGGATTGATCTCTTCAGGATTATAGGTTCGGAACATGGAGGATATTAATGTTGTGAGTTGAGTTCTATATGATTCAGTAATGGATCAATCACGTATTCCATAATATGTATAGTAATTGATATTTCCATGATATACTTTATATTAGGCGAATATCAATTATATCCTAGAGTACTACAAGTGAAGCAGTTTAAACTATTATCTCATACTTCGGCAAGTACAAATGATATGTACCTATTATATGGTGAAGAAGGTATACTAGTTTTTGTGGGACACAAACTAGTAATCTTTATAAGAATTTGATTTAGTATCGCAGTTAAGAAAAGGAGATGAGCGAGTCAATATCATAAAATAAAGTGGTATCCATAAATACAAATACTGAGTACACTTCAACTTATAAGGTAGCTAATAATTAGTTAAATTCAATGATTTTTTCCAATTCTTAAAATCACACCTAGTGAGAAAAGTGTTATCATAATGTAAATTATGATATTCTTACCTGCCAAGTTCTCAAGTTATGAAAATGGAAAAAAGTGATATACTCGTGGATGCCTTATCTTGAGAAGTTTTACTCAAGGGGATGAGGTAGCATATAGCATATATAACACATAGAAAAAATGTGGTAGGCCTAGCAGTTAAAGCCATTACTTAGCTGAAGCATGATCTTTATCATGTGAGTAGCTAACAAATTTGGTTAGAAAGTTGGTTCTAGTTCAATTGGGAGTGTTGAAATAGTGGGTTCCCAAGACCCGACTATGCAGTACTTTTGATTACTATTTCATGTGTATAGTTAGTTATACATGTTGTTAGCTTACCGTTATAGTGTAGAATTTTCTGTGTCCACTATTATAATAGTAATGTCCAAAGATTAATTGTCTTGACAAGAACCTTGAGATACAATGACATTAATCTTATATATATATTCTATAGTATAGATGCATCTTATTGACTAAACAATGTAGATGTATGACTATCAGGTGCTGGGGTCTCATAAGCATTGAGACTTCTTCTCATGAAGTTCGCACATGGTGATCTCTAGTAGTGAGCTCATGAGGACAAACCCACCAATAGGAACACCACATGTTTTGGGTGTCATTGGTTGTTCCTATATACATACATGTGTATTGGTCTCCTGACTTGAAACCATTACCAATGTGTATCATTTTATTATGTACTTTGATGTAAGGAAAAAACAATGGTATTGAAATTGTGGTGAGGTAGCTTTTGTTGGGTGCGTTGTTAGTGGTATGACATTGGTTGAATGGTCAGGAAATGATTTGTTGCTTCTAAATTTAGGAAGTTGTGTATCGCAGGCCTGGTTGATCAGTATGGTGCTTCCTTTATAAGTCTTTGTCCAAAGCATTACAAAGGTAAATCCATCCAAATAGATAAAAAAATTATAAATCAAGAAAAGGATGATGACAAAAGTGTGTGTCATTCTTTACGAGATATTTAATGACAAAGTGATTATAGTACATAGTTAGTGTTCGTAGGTTGGTTGTCATTGCTATGAAAATATTTATCTCTTTAGGGGCCATGATGGGTTACTAGACTCTGCTCACGATCTGTGGAATTTATTCACTCCTATCAGGATAAGTGTCTAGAGGGTCACACACAATAGCGTATTCAATAATCCTCCCTATTTAGTGGAAAAGGTATATGGACATGGTGGGCCTCGCCATGTGGTCCAAGCATTGTCGAAGTTATTAATAACCAAAAGAATTAAATAAATTCATTATTATTCAAGTTATGATTAATTGGGATTGAATTTTTTTAATGTATTTACAAGTTTAGTAAATGTGATAAAATGTTAATCGAACAAATATTATTTTAATTACAAGGACCCAGCCTTAAAACATTACATAATAATGAATTAAATGAATAATTCACATAGAGGATCTTTTTAGGTTTAGATTTTTAGAGAATTAGGACATAACTATTACATCTCAAAATATTACAAAGTATACACTTCTACTAAGTTTCCATAAAATAAAAACTCTTAAAAAACATGTCTAGTTCCATGTTTTAGATAGCATCTCTTTCCTTGATCCCATCCTTGACCCTATTCATCTTTATGTCCTGTGGAAAACATTTCAAAAACTTGGGATGAGCAAAAAAATCCGATTAAAGGATACACAAAGAAGGAAAACTGTTAGTTTTTCAAAACAACAAGTAAACCAAGAATACTTTATCAAAGTAATACTTTTAACCTTTATGAAGTAGTAAAAAAATCTTCACTGAATAAAAGATCATTACTTACCCTTTTGTAACCAAAATATAACCATAAAACCCATATAAATAACACATAACATATAAAGGTAACTTGGGACATAAACATACTTAAATGGAATAACCATACGGTCGACTTCCACACATATCACTTAATGGAATAGCCATACGGACAACTTCCATACCCAATGCATTGGAGGTTGTAACGTAACCACCCGTCCTGGTATTCATGGAACCACCCATCATATGGTTTATCATGTAACCACCTATCAAATGTCCAAGTACCATTATAAAATCATAAGACATAAAACAAAAATAATGGAAAGAAAACATTTCCACATTTCAAACACAATATATCACTTATATATATTGACATAACAAATCCATTATAAAAACCATTTTCAATACTAAAATACATAAAAGATTATATGGTATTTATTTCATTTTAAAAAACATCACATCTTGTTGAGGAAGCCAAAGACCATATAATACTCGTGGCGGCTGAAATGGTCGTTGTCACCACGTAAATTAAAAGAAACATTCCTTTTTGTCATTTTGTAAAACGATTCATAGAAAAAGATTCCTTTTTGTATAAAATTAAAATTCAAAGGGGTTTATACACCGTATAAAATAAATCATTGTATTATAACAATATATTCCTCGATGAAAGGAGATTGAGATGAAGTCCCTTACGAAAATTCAGCAGCCTAACGGCGCCACTCAAAACATCCAAAATGGATTGACGAGAGAAAATAGGGTCTCTAATCATATGAACAAAAAAGGTAGAGTAATATTAATATAAAATAACATAACAATCATAAGAAATATGAGATTAAAAGTAATGACATAAAAGAGTGTACTTAAAAAGAAAGAGAGGGTTAGGATCTCTTACGAAAATTCAGCAGCCTAACGGCGCCACTCAAAACTTCCAAAATGGATTGATGAGAGAAAATAGGGTCTCTCATCATATGAACATAAAAATTACAGTAAGATTAATATTAAATAACATCCCAATCATAAGAAAGATTATCTTAAAAGTAATGACATAAAAGAGTGTACTTAACAAGAAAGAGAGGGGTAGGATCCCTTACCTCAAGTCCGACTTGTCTTGTTCGTTTCTTTATATTCTGGAATAATAAACTTCGGTCAATTTATAATTTCCTAAGTACCTCCTTTAAATATTATTATTCAGTTCATATCACATATTAAAATGTTATAATAATTGTTTAATAATGTTAGTTCATATCAGACGTTTTGCCGATGTTTGGTACATGAGTCAAAAATGAACTTGTTTTAAAAATGATTGTCCATGTAGTTATAAGAAAATCATCTTTAGAATAGTATTAATGATTAAAATATCATATATATCCAGTAAATATTTATTTTATACTATTACATAACATTTGGATATAATAAAAATGAAATTCACCATTCATGGAGACGGTAGGCTGTACGTACGCATGAATACTACTTTCATTTTTTTTGTCATATTAATGGAATTAAAACTAAATGAGAGATATATATATTATAATTCCAGAATTATATCCATAATTTAGATATAATATATGACATATATATCCATTATATATATGTACTTATAATAGTACATAACATTTGGAAATAAGAAATGAAATGTATCGTTCATGGAGACGGTAAGTCGTACGTACGCACGAACGCTACTTTCATTTCTTTGGCACATTAATGGAATTAAAACTAGATGAGATATATATATATATATATTATAATTCCATTATAATATATATTTTATATATATCACATAATTTCATCAATTTTATTCTTTATACATTCCACGTATTGCATGAACGAGTCACATCACTTGAGGGGGCGGTAGTCCACACTTCCTCAAACGAAATTATCGCATTTTCACAACATGCAAAGCATAAAGATATGTATTAAATATAAAATACAGAAGCATAGAGAGGAAATAAATATAATATATATCATAAATAAATATAGTTCCATCATAATGGCCACCATGAGAGGTGGTATGAGAAGATAGAACAATCATCGTTTCGTGAGGTAGTAATTCACCATCCACGGAAACAGTATGTTCTTTAACCATTAGACGGAGGTGTGTGTTAGTTTACCTCAAAATATCCTCATAAAAACATCCTAGTATATTTAATATACTTGTGTTGTTACAAAATAAATAAATAAAAAGAGTTTAGGGGGGTTGGAGAAGCAAAATAAAACAAAAGAACACTAGAGAAGACATTACCTTTAAATCGGGTAACTCTTTTTTATTTGAGCTCAAAGGCTTCCTTGGAAAGGATTCTGCCAAAATTGAGGCTTATAGAAGTAAGATAGGGATGTGGATAGACAAAATGGTCAGGTTTTTTCCTAGCCAAAGTCTTGAGAGGTGTGGGTAAGGTGGTAGAGGTGGAGGCCTTTTATAAGAGGAGAGGAGGGGCACTCTTGGAAAGTTATAAAAGGGTACTTTATTATAAAATTATTTTTGGATAAAAAAAGGTCCCACAATTATAAATTTATATTATAAGTTGCTAAGGGTTCTAAATCCACCCATACAATAGGTTTTTTACAAGTGTAGGTCTTAGATTTTACATTATTGTTTCATTTTATTTAAATCGTTAAATAATGAGGTAATCGCTGCATCATCCTGGTGTGATAAATAATTTAAATTATTTAATGTCTAAAAATTATAAAAAAAATATCATGATGTAGGAAATATTTTTATCTTTCTAATGAATATTTATAGTCAAAAATATGACTTGTATAACCCCATTAAAAAATTGTTTTAGTAAAACAACACGTGTTTGTGACATTTTAATTTTAACTTTAAATAAAAAGTTATTAATGTCATTTTCCAACCAAAGTGGCTCCATGGGGTCCAAAAGTTGACCCATGGATTGTATTGGTCGGAAATGACTCATACAATAATGTTAGGACATGTGTCAAGGTCATTTCATATTATTAAAACATTATTTTTGCCTTAATTTACACTAATTACCTCTAATTGCGATTAAAAACTTAAAAGTTATTATTCACCAAAAAATTATTTTAATCCCATTGAACCACATTTTACATCCTAATGAAAACCATGTATGTCGGATTTTTAAAATTCAAATCACAGAAGTGGTAAAGCTTCATTTAAACGAAATATCATTTTATTAACCACCACTTAGTGGTTTCACTATTCATCAAAAATTGAAGTTTTTCAGAAAAATACCAAAAATTCACCCAAAGCTATTTTTGATATTCCGAATTCAAAAATGATTTCTATTTTACAAAATTCAAAACTTATAATTTTAATTAATTAATTTAATATTTAATTCCTGCTGTCAAAACAAATAGCGTGTTTTTAAGAAACAATATCTATTAAAAGATTGACACTAGTTTAAGTCCAATTTCAAAGTGAAATTAATTCCAATGAACACCATTGGATTAAATGGTAAAAATATAATCTAATTGTACATTAAAAAATTGCAAAATATAATCCAATCATATAAATATATTATATTAAAAGGAGGTTTTGAATTAAAATACAGCATTTTACACTATTCATTAAAAAATTGAACTTTATCGGAAAAAAACCACAAATTTACACAAAGTAAATTTTGATGTCCCGATTATAAAGAAGAATTTTATTTTGTCAAATATAACTCATAAAATTGTCAAAAAGTGGATTTAAAAGAGGTTCGCCATCAAAAGGCGGTTAATTGACCTTTTAAAGAATATTAGAATATTTACGCTTAAAATTGGATTCATTCACATTTTAACATTTATTTTAAAAATTAAAAATATTTGACAAACATATATAATCATTTTTTAGTTAGTTATGTTCATTCTTGCCATTACAACAGATAGGCATTAACTACCATTTAAAATAATATTATTTTATTATTAGAGTGCAACGTAAGATTCCCAAGAAACTTGTTGTTGCATATTGGGTACTCCATCGAGCATAGCGTCCCCTTTAAAGTAATATTAATATTTTATTCACAAATATGGATAAATGTGAAAATGTCATATTCTTTATTTACCTGGGGTGTCACATCCTTCCCCCCTTTTGGGAATTGCGTCCTCACAATTTTAAAATTGGTATTGGAAACTTCATTGAAAATCCCACATCGGAACAAGAGTTAGTAAAACTATCACTTTAAAATAAATAAAGATAAGTACAAAGGCCACCCAAGTTAACCCAAACTAGGATTCCATGTAAGAAAACATGGATATGGAGGAAAAAAAGGGTCATGTTCTGATAGAGAGTGATAGGAAATATGTTTAGGAGAAAGTTAACCACAAGAAAATCACAAACTTGTGATGGGTTAAACGGTATTTGATTCCCCAGTAGGAAACATTAACAGAAAACATTTTTGTTTTAAATTACTTTTCATTGAGGAATTTATTTATGAGCTTAACTAAAACATAAGGAAACATACTTACTTGTCATGTTGACTTTCAACTTTTACTATATTTCTTACACGAACTCATATTTCCTCCAAAAGATGAGTATTTAGGATGACTTGTTCACATTAAGAGAGCTATAACCAACTTCTATAGAATCACCTAATCCACAAAAGAGAACTATATAATTCCCATGTCTTTATACCTTAACCAAAACTAAAACCAAAAAGGTTAGTATGAGATCAGATAATAACCAAAAAGGATAATCCTTTATAAAAGAAATCTATTCTTAATCTCCAAAATTTGCAAACAATACCCAAAGTTCGACAAATACTATTCAATAAACAATTTTTCCATAAAATTCTTCAAACTAAACCAAACTAAGATTGAAACCCAAATATTTGAAGGATTTAATCACATATTCTTCCAAGGTAAAAAATAGCAATTATATCCAAATAACATTAGTTTCTCTTAAAGTCTCATATTGAAAAGTAATTAACCTAATCACATATCCTCCATGATAGGTTAATCATTTCTATAGATAACCCAAAATAAACTTACTCTTGATTCCTAAAATCATCTAACTAAAAATAATTAGTCAAACTAACTAGGGACTTCACGTAGTCTAGTGGTAGGCGATAAATACCAGCCACACTTTGGTTGTGGGTTCGATTCCCATAGCTTTGTCCGACACGACGGGTTGTCACATGGTCTGCATGTTGTTCTTTTTACAAAACTATATAATTCTTATAACATTCCCCAAAAAGCGATAAAATATTCAAAAATAACCATAGCATAATTTAACCCCAAGTTTATCTCATGCCTTTCATTTTCCATCATAACATATAGTAACCCATAATTACCTCAAAAGTAAGGATCATATAAACCCTAATGGTTACCTTTATAATTATTACCTGAACTTCCACGTCGAGTTTGTTCTCTCGTACATGATGCATTAGAGAACTCACCAAGGTTCAAGTGGTTGATCATGACTCCTGATAGTTGGTTTAGAATAACCACAAGATTTCTCATTGAATCCCCCATTTAATCCAGTCTCTTAATCAGAGAACCACCACAGTTTCCTTCAAACCCATTGTCACTTTGGTGCCTGCTAGATCCATCCATTTACTAAAACCAAAAAAAATGTCAGTGTGAGTATGTCAACAAAACCATCATGTACTAATGATGAAGATAAACACTAAGATTTACTTACACATTCACTTTATCTAAAAACTATGACTCTTTCTGAAATCCTAGCCATTATGGTAATGTCACTTATGCTTAGAGAATACTCTAACCTCAAAAGTTATCTAAACTGACCTCTGATACCAATTATAAGGCCTCGACCATAAACATTACATAATAATAAATTAAATTAATAATTCACATTGAGGATCTTTTCATGGTTTAGAATTTTAGAGAATTGGGAAGATTACAAAGTCTACACTTCTACTAAGTTTCCAAAAAATAAAAACTCTTAAAAAGAAACATGTGTAGTTCCATGTTTTATATAGCATGTCTTTCCTTGATCCAATCCTTGACCCTATTCATCTTTAAGTCATGTGGAAAACATTTCAAAAACTTGGGATGAGCATAAAAATCCCATTAAAGGATACACAAATAAGGAAAACTGTTAGTTTTTCAAAACAACAAGTAAACCAAGAATACTTTGTTAAAGTAATGCTTTTCACCTTTATGAAGTAGTAAAAAACTCTTCACTGAATAAAATATCATTACTTACCCTTTTTTAACCAAAATATAACCATTAAACCCATATAAATAACACATAACATATAAAGGTAACTTGGGACATAAACATACTTAAATGAAATAACCATACAGTTGACTTCCACACATATCACTTAATGGAATAGCCATACGACCGACTTCCATACCCAATGCATTGGAGGTTATAACGTAACCACCCATCCTGGTATTCACTGTACCACCCATCATTTGGTTCATCACGTAACCAACCGTCAAATGTCCAAGTACCATTATAAAATCATAATACATAAAACAAAAATAATGGAAAGAAAACATTTCCACATTTCAAACACAATATATCACTTAAATATATTGACATAAAAAATCCATTATAAAAACCATTTTCAATAACAAAATACATAACAGAGTATATTGTATTTATTTCATTTTAAAAAACATCACGGCTTGTTGAGGAATCCAAAGACCATATAATACTCGCGGCGGTGGAAAAGATCGTTGTCACCGCGTAGGTTAAAAGAAACATTCCTTTTTGTCATTTTGTAAAACGCTTCGTAGAAAAGGATTCCTTTTGTATAAAATTAAAAGTAAAAGGTGTTTATACACCATATAAAAGAAAGACTTGTATTAGAACAAAATATTCCTCAATGAAAGGATATTGAGACGAAGTCCCTTATGAAAATTCGGCAGCCTAACGGCGCCACTCAAAACTTCTAAAATGGATTGATGGGAGAAAATAGGGTCTCTCATCATGTGAACATAAAAAGTACAGTAATATTAATATAAAATAACATATCAATCATAAGAAAGATGATCTTAAATGGAATGACATAAAAGAGTGTACTTAAAAAGAAAGAGAGGGGTAGGATCTCTTACGAAAATTCGGCAGCCTAACGGCGCCACTCAAAACTTCCAAAATGGATTGATGAGAGAAAATAGGGTCTCTCATCATATGAACATAAAAAGTACAGTAAGAGTAATATAAAATAACATCCCAATCATAATAAAGATGAGCTTAAAAGGAATGACATAAAAGAGTGTACTTAAAAAGAAAGAGAGGGGTAGGATCCCTTACCTCAAGTCCGACTTGTCTTGTTCGTTTCTTTATATTCCTGAATAATAAACTTCGGTCAATTTATAATTTCCTAAGTACCTCCTTTAAATATTATTATTCGGTTCATATCACATATTATAATGTTATAATAATTGTTTAATAATGTTAGTTCATATCAGACGTTTTAACGATGTTTGGTACATGAGTCAAAAATGAACTTGTTTTAAAAATGATTGTCCATGTAGTTATAAGTAAATCATCTCCAGAATAGTATTAATGATTAAAATATCATATATATCCAGTAAATATTCATTTTATACTATTACATAACATTTGGAGATAATAAAAATGAAATGCACCGTTCATGGAGACGGTAGGATGTATGTACGCATGAACGATACTTTCATTTTTTTTGTCATATTAATGGAATTAAAACTAAATGAGAGATATATATATTATAATTCCAGAATTATATCCATAATTTAGATATAATATATGAAATATATATCCATTATATATATGTACTTATAATAGTACATAACATTTGGAAATAAGAAATGAAATGTACCGTTCATGGAGACGGTAAGTCGTACGTATGCATGAACGCTACTCTCATTTCTTTGGAACATTAATGGAATTAAAACTAGATGATAGATATATATATATTATAATTCCAGTATAATATATATTTTATATATATTACATAATTTCATCAATTTCATTCTTTATACATTCCATGTATTGCATGAACAAGTCACATCACTTGAGGGGGCGGTAGTCCACACTTACTCAAATGAAATTATCGCATTTGCACAACATGCAAAGCATAAAGGTATGTATTAAATATAAAATACAGAAGCATAGAGCAGAAATAAATATAGTATATATCATAAATAAATATAGTTCCATCATAATGGCCACTATGATAGGTGGTATGAGAAGATACAACAATCATCATTTCGTGAGGTAGTAATTCGCCATCCACGGAAACAGTATGTTCTTTAACCATTAGACGGAGGTGTGTGTTAGTGTAGCTCGAAACATCCTCATAAAAACATCCTAGTATATTTAATATACTGGTTTTGTTACAAAATAAATAAATAAAAAGAGTTTAGGGGGGTTGGAGAAGCAAAATAAAACAAAAGAACACTAGAGAAGACATTACCTTTAAATCGGGTAACTCATTTTGATTTGAGCTCAAAGGCTTCCTTGGAAAGGATTCTGCCAAAATTGAGGCTTCTAAGAGTAATAGAGGGATGTGGAGAGACAAAATGGGCAGGTTTTGGCCCAACCAAAGGCTTGAGAGGTGTGGGTATGGTGGTAGAGGTGGAGGCCTTTTATAAGAGGAGAGGAGGGGCACTCTTGGAAAGTTATAAAGGTTACTTTATTATAAAATGATTTTCGGATAAAAAAGGTCCCACAATTATAAATTAAGATGATAAGGTGGTAAGGGTTCTAAATCCACCCATCCAATAGGTTTTTGACAAGTGTAGGTCTTGTATTTTACATTATCATTTCATTTTATTTAAATCGTTAAATAATGAGGTAATCGCTGCAACATCATGGTGTCATAAATAATTTAATTTATTTAATGTCTAAAAATTATAAAAAAATATCATGATGTAGGAAATATTTTTATATTTCTAATGAATATTTATAGTCAAAAATATGACTTTTATAACCCCATTTAAAAATTGTTTTAGTAAAACAACACGTGTTTGTGACATTTTAATTTTAACTTTAAATAAAAAGTTATTAATGTCATTTTCCAACTAAAGTGGCTCCATGGGGTCCACAAGTTGACCCATGTATTTTCTTGGTCGTCCATGACTCATCCAATAAGGGTAGGACATGTTTCAAGGTCATTTCATATTATTAAAACATTATTTTTTCCTTAATTTACACTAATTACCTCTAATCGCGATTAAAAACTTAAAAGTTACTATTCACTAAAAAATTATTTTAATCCCATTGAACCACATTTTACATCCTAATGACAACCATGTATTTCGGATT
This sequence comes from Viscum album, assembly GCA_963277665.1. Lineage (NCBI taxonomy): Eukaryota > Viridiplantae > Streptophyta > Magnoliopsida > Santalales > Viscaceae > Viscum > Viscum album. Next base: position 32,533,569 of record OY728157.1, on the reverse strand, counting down.
TTTGAAATTAAAATCACAGAAGTGGTAAAGTTTCATTTAAATGAAAAATCGGTTTATTAACCACCACTTAGTGGTTTCACTATTCATCAAAAATTGAAGTTTTTCAGAAAAATACCAAAAATTCACGCTAAGCTATTTTTGATATTCATAATTAAAAAATGATGTCTATTTTACAAAATTAAAAACTTATAAGTTGAATTAATTAATTTAATATTTAATTCCCGCTGTCAAAACAAATAGTGTGTTTTTAAGAAACAATATCTATTAAAAGATTGACACTAGTTTAAGTCCAATTTCAAATTGAAATTAATTCCAATGACCACCATTAGATCAAATGGTAAAAATACAATCTAATTTCACATTAAAAAAATTAAAAATATAATCTAATCATATAAATAAATTATATTAAAAGGAGGTTTTGAATTAAAATACAGCATTTTACACTATTCATTAAAAAATGAACTTTTTCGGAAAAATACCAAAAATTTACACAAATAAAATTTTGATGTCCAGATTCAAAATAAAAATTTTATTTTGTCAAATATAACACATAAAATTGTCAAAAAGTGGATTTAAAATAGGTTCTCCATCAAAAGGCGGTTAATTGGCCTTTTAAAGAATATTAGAATATTTACACTTAAAATTGGATTCATTCACATTTTAACATTTATTTTAAAAAGTAAAAATATTTGACAAACATATATAATCATTTTGTAGTTATTTCTTTTCATTCCTTCCATTACAACGGCTAGGTGTTAACTACCATTTAAAATAATATTATTTTGTTATTAGAGTGCAACATAAGATTCCCAAGAAACTCGTTGTTGCGTATTGGGTACTCCATCAAGAATAGTGTCCCCTTTAAAGTAATATTAATAGTTTATTCACAAATATGGATAAATGTGAAAATGTCATATTCTTTATTTACCTGGGGTGTTACATCCTTCCCCCTTTTGGGAATTGCGTCCTTGCAATTTTAAAATTGGGATTGGAAACTTCATGCAAAATTCCACATCGGAACAAGAGTTAGTAAAACTATCACTTTAAAATAAAGAAAGAGAAGTACAAAGGTCACCCGAGTTAACCCAAACTAGAATTCCATATAGGAAAACATGGATATGGAGGAAAGAAACAAAGGGTCATGTTCTGAAGTAGAGTGATAGAAAACATGTTTAGGAGAAAGTTAACCACAAGAAAATCACAAACTTGTGCTGGGTTAAACGGTATTTGATTCCCCAGTAGGAAAAATTAACAGAAAACATTTTTGTTTTAAGTTACTTTTCATTGAGGAATTTATTTATGAGCTTAACTAAAACATAAGGAAACCTAATTACTTGTCATGTTGACTTTCAACTTTTACTATATTTCTTACAGGAACTCATATTTCCTACAAAATATGAGTATTTAGGATGACTTGTTCACATTAAGAGAGATATAATCAACTTCTAGAGAATCACCTAATCCATAAAAGAGAACTATATACTTCCCATGTCTTTATACCTTAACCAAAACTAAAACCAAAAAGGTTAGTATGAGATCAGATAATACCCAAAAAGGATAATCCTTTATAAAATAAATCTATTCTTAATCTCCAAAATTTTCAAACAATACCCAAAGTTCAACAAATACCATTCAATAAACAATTTTTCCATAAAATTCTTCAATGTAAACCAAACTAATATTGAAACCCAAATATTTCAAGGATTTAATCACATAGTCTTCCAAGGTAAAAATTAGCAATTATCTCCAAATAACATTAGTTTCTCTTAAAGTCTCATATTGAAAAGTAATTAACATAATCACATATCCTCCATGATAGGTTAATCATTTCCATAGATAACCCAAAATAAACTTACTCTTGATTCCTAAAATCGTATAACTAAAAAGAATTAGTCAAACTAACCAGGGAATTCACGTAGTCTAGTGGTAGGCGATAAATACCAGCCGCACTTTGGTTGTGGGTTCGATTCCCATAGCTTTGTCCGACGTGATGGGTTGTCACATGGTCTGCATGTTGTTCTTTTTCCAAAACTATATAATTCTTATAACATTTCCCAAAAAGCGATAAAATCTTCAAAAATAACCATAACATAATTTAACCTCAAGTTTATCTCATGCCTTTCATTTTCCATCATAACATATTGTAACCCATAATTACCTCAAAAGTAAGGATCATATAAACCCTAACGGTTACCTTTATAATTATTACCTGAACTTCCACGTCAAGTTGGTTCTCTCGTACATGATGCATTAGAGAACTCACCAAGGTTCAAGTGGTTGATCATGACTTCTGATAGTTGGTTTAGAATAACCACGAGATTTCTCATTGAATCCCCCATTTCATCCAGTCTCTTAATCAGAGAACCACCACAGTTTCCTTCAAACCCATTGTCACTTTGGTGCCTGCTAGATCCATCCATTTACTAAAACCAAAAAAAAATGTCAGTGTGAGTATATCAACAAAACCATCATGTACTAATTAGGAAGATAAACACTAATATTTACTTACTCATTCAATTTATCTAAAAACTATGACTCTTTCTAAAATCCTAGCCATTATGGTAATGTCACTTATGCTTAGAGAATAATCTAACCTCAAAAGTTATCTAAACTGACCTCTGATACCAACTATAAGGCCCAAGCCTTAAACATTACATAATAATGAATTAAATGAATAATTCACATTGAGTATGTTTTCATGGTTTAGAGTTTTAGAGAATTATGAAGATTACAAAGTATACACTTCTACTAAGTTTCCAAAAAATAAAAACTCTTAAAAAGAAACATGTCTAGTTCCATGTTTTAGATAGAATATCTTTCCTTGATCCCATCCTTGACCCTGTTCATATTTAAGTCCTGTGGAAAACATTTCAAAAACATGGGATGATCATAAAAATCCCATTAAAGGATACACAAAGAAGGAAAACTGTTAGTTTTTCAAAACAACAAGTAAACCAAGAATACTTTATCAAAGTAATACTTTTCACCTTTATTAAGTAGTAAAAAACTATTCACTGAATAAAATATCATTACTTACCCTTTTGTAACCAAACTATAACCATAAAACCCATATAAATAACACATAACATATAAAGGTAACTTGGGACATAAACATACTTAAATGGAATAACCATACGGTCGACTTCCACACATATCACTTAATGGAATAGCCATACGGCCAACTTCCATACCCAATGCATTGGAGGTTATAACATAACCACCCATCCTCGTATTCACGGTACCACCCATCATATGGTTTATCACGTAACCAACCGTCAAATGTCCAAGTACCAATATAAAATCTTAAGACATAAAACAAAAATAATACAAAGAAAACATTTCCACATTTCAAACACAATATATCACTTAAATATATTGACATAAAAAATCCATTATAAAAACCATTTCCAATAACAAAATAAATAAAATATTATATGGTATTTATTTCATTTTAAAAAACATCACGGCTTGTTGAGGAATCCAAAGACCATATAATACTCTCGGCGGCGGAAAAGGTCATTGTCACCGCATAGGTTAAAAGAAACATTCCTTTTTGTCATTTTGTAAAATGATTAGTAGAAAAGGATTCCTTTTGTATAAAATTAAAACTCAAAGGGGTTTATACACCATATAAAATAAATCCTTGTATTAGAACAAAATATTCCTCAATGAAAGGAGATTGAGATGAAGTCCCTTATGAAAATTCGGCAGCCTAACGGCGCCACTCAAAACTTCCAAAATGGATTGATGAGAGAAAATAGGGTCTCTCGTCATATGAACATAAAAAGTACAGTAATAGTAATATAAAAGAACATCCCAATCATAATAAAGATGATCTTAAAAGTAATTACATAAAAGAGTGTACTTAAAAAGAAATAGAGGGGTAGGATCTCTTACGAAAATTCGGCAGCCTAACGACGCCACTCAAAACTTCCAAAATGGATTGATGAGTGATAATAGGGTCTCTCATCATATGAACATAAAAAGTACATTAAGAGTAATATAAAAGAACATACCAATCATAAGAAAGATGAGATAAAAAGGAATGACATAAAAGAGTGTACTTAAAAAGAAAGAGAGGGGTAGGATCCCTTACCTTAAGTCTGACTTGCCTTGTTCGTTTCTTTATATTCCTGAATAATAAACGTCAGTCAATTTATAATTACCTAAGGACCTAATTTAAATATTATTATTCAGTTAATATCACATATTATAATGTTATAATAATTTTTTAATAATGTTAGTTCATATCAGATGTTTTTGCCGATGTTTGGTACATAAGTCAAAAATGAACTTGTTTTAAAAATGATTGTCCATGTAGTTATAAGTAAATCATCTCCATAATAGTATTAATGACTAAAATATCATATATATCCAGTAGATATTCATTTTATACTATTAAATAACATTTGGAGATAATAAAAATGAAATGCACCATTCATGGAGACGGTAGGCCGTACGTACGCATGAACACTACTTTCATTTTTTTGTCATATTAATGGAATTAAAACTAAATGAGAGATATATATATTATAATTCCAGATTGATATCCATAATTTAGATATAATATATGACATATATATCCATTATATATTTTTACCTATAGTAGTACATAACATTTGGAAATAATAAATTAAATGTACCGTTCATGGAGACGGTAAGCCGTACGTACGCATGAACGCTACTTTCATTTCTCTGGCACATTAATGGAATTAAAACTAGATGAGATATATATATATATTATAATTCCGGTATAATATATATGTTATATATATCACATAATTTCATCAATTTCATTATTTATACATTCCATGTATTGCATGAACGAGTCACATCACTTAAGGGGGCGGTAGTCCACACTTCCTCAAATGAAATTATCACATTTTCACAACATGAAAAGCATAAAGGTATGTATCAAATATAAAATAAAGAATAGTAGAGAGGAAATAAATATAATTTATATCATAAATAAATATATTTCCATCATAATGGCCACCATGAGAGGTGGTATGAGAAGATAGAACAATCATCGTTTCGTGAGGCAGTAATTCCCATCCACGAAAACAGTATGTTCTTTAACCATTAGACGGAGGTGTGTGTTAGTGTAGCTAGAAAACTACTCCTAAAAACATCCTAGTATATTTAATATACTGGTTTTGTTACAAAATAAATAAATAAAAAGAGTTTAGGGGGGTTGGAGAAGCAAAATAAAATAAAAGAACACTAGGGAAGACATTACCTTTAAATCGGGTAACTCTTTTTGATTTGAGCTCAAAGGCTTCCTTGGAAAGGATTCTGCCCAAAGTGAGGCTTCTAGGAGTAATATAGGGATGTGGAGAGACAAAATGGGCAGGTTTTGGCCGATCCAAATGCTTGAGAGGTGTGGGTAAGGTGGTAGAGGTGGGGGCCTTTTACAAGAGGAGAGGAGGGGCACTCTTGGAAAGTTAAAAAAGGTTACTTTATTATAAAATGATTTTCGGATAAAAAGGTCCCAAAATTATAACTTTAGAGTATAAGGTGATAAGGGTTCTAAATACACACATAAAATAGGTTTTTGACAAGTGTAGGTCTTATATTTTACATTATCGTTTCATTTTATTTAAATCGTTAAATAATGAGGTAATTGATGCATCATCATGGTGTCATAAATAATTTAATTTATTTAATGTCTAAAAATTATAAAAAAACTATCATGATGTAGTAAATATTTTTATATTTCTAATTAATATTTATAGTCAAAAATATCACTTCTATAACCCCATGTAAAAATTGTTTTAGTAAAACAACACATGTTTGTGACATTTTAATTTTAACTTTAAATAAAAAGTTATTAATGTCATTTTCCAACCAAAGTGGCTCCATGGGGTCCCCAAGTTGACCCATGGGTTTTCATGGTCGGTCATGACTCATCCAATAATGGTAGGGCATGTTTCAAGGTCATTTCATATTATTAAAACATTATTTTTTTCCTTAATTTACACTAGTTACCTCTAATCGCGATTAAAAACATAAAAGTTACTATTCACCAAAAAATTATTTTAATCCCATTGAATCACATTTTACATCCTAATGAAAACCAGGTAGGTCGGATTTTTGAAATTCAAATCCCAGAAGTGGTAAATTTTCATTTAAATGAAAAATCAGTTTATTAACCACCACTTAGTGGTTTCACTATTCATCAAAAATTGAAGTTTTTCAGAAAAATACCAAAAATTCACCCTAATCTATTTTTGATATTCCGAATTCAAAAATGATGTCTATTTTACAAAATTCAAAACATATAAGTTGAATTAATTAATTTAATATTTAATTCTTGCTGTTAAAATAAATAGCGTGTTTTTAAGAAACAATATCTATTAAAAGATTGACACTAGTTTAAGTCCAATTTCAAAGTGAAATTAATTCCAATGACCACCATTGGATTAAATGGTAAAAATATAATCTAATTCCACATTAAAACGAATTCAAAATATAATCTAATCATATAAATAAATTAGATTAAAAGGATTTTTTGAATTAAAATACAGCATTTTACACTATTCATTAAAAAATGAACTTTATCGAAAAAATACCAAAAATTTACACAAAGTAAATTTTGATGTCCTGATTCTAAAGAAGAATTTTATTTTGTCAAATATAACACAGAAAATTTTCAAAAAAGTGGATTTAAAAGAGGTTCGCCATCAAAAGGCGGTTAATCGACCTTTTAAATAATATTAGAATATTTACGCTTAAAATTGGATTCATTCACATTTTAGCATTTATTTTAAAAAGTAAAAATATTTGAAAAACATATATAATCATTTTTTAGTTAGTTATATTCATTCCCTCCATTACAACGGCTATGCGTTAACTACCATTTAAAATAGTATTATTTTATTTTTAGAGTGCAATGTAAGATTCCCAAGAAACTCGTTGTTGCGTACTGGGTACGCCATCGAGCATAGAGTCCCCTTTAAAGTAATATTAATATTTTATTCAAAAATATAGATAAATGTGAAAATTTCATATTATTTATTTACCTGGGTTGTTACATTAATATTCAGGTTTAATTTAATATTTATCGGTATAGAGAGTCGAGTTAAACGAATCTGGTTTTATCGCGTAATATATTTTATATATATATTAAATGTGTGATAAAATAATAAATAGATTTTGCGTAGTTTAGTTCATCAAAATTATTTATTTAGTGGAAATTGAAATAAATGGGGGTTGGGGAACCTAACATGGTATTTATCAACTCCACTATAAATATAAGAGGAGACTCTCACACATGGGCTGTGATTCACTATCCATTCACTTTCTTGGAATGAAAGTTGAGAACCTCTCTCACCTCCCACTCTCTAGTGATAGAATCTCTTGATCTAAGAAGCTTAGATCATTATCTCTCTTCAACATCAAAGGCATATCGATGCGGTGATCATCGGGATGTCAAAAGCATCGTCAGATCTCTGTGCTAGCTCCCGAAATTCGACGATCAATGCTCCCACAGGGTTTTGAATTGTGTGTGGATGATCTTGATGGATATTGATATGGATTATTCAAGCATATATCACCATCGATTAGTTTTATTCAACCATGTATTTGGATTTTAAATGGGTACGTTTTGATTTTTATTTTGTTCTCCTAATAATTTATGCGAGATCCTCAGACCTATTCGGGGCTCAGATCGTCAGCAATGATAAGTTCTGTCAACCCACCAATGAAATTTTTTTAAAATCTCTATCCCACCGGCTTCTGATGCGGGCCTCATAACCTTTTATTACATCCCCCCCTTAATAAATTGCATCCTCACAATTTTATCTTTATCTCAATAATCAAAGGTTATGCATTTGAAAATACTTTTCTAATAAACACACGTCATAAATGGGTTAATAAAACATCCACTTAAAGAGATATAATGTGAAGTATAAAATTCAAATGTAATAAGACATAATTAGGTTTCCAAATAATAGAACATGGGTGGGAATAAAGAAAAAGAATAAATAATTATAGCGAGTGATTGAGGTCATTGATCATAATAAATTGAATGATCAATGAAAAGTTTAGGGATTAAAATACATGAATCTATAATGATCAAAAAGTCCATAAATTCATCATAATCTATGGTACTAGGATTATACTTTTGTTTCAGGATCCTTTTCCTATATTTGAGGAATTATTTCACCATTAAGACTGAAAATATAGTGAAATATACTTACTTTTTAAGTGGAATTTCTTATTTTAGCCAATTGACATTAGAATCTCAAATTATTTCTCCAAATAATGAGTATTCAAGATAAATTTTTCATGATTTAACAGAAAAAACAAATTTTAAATACTGCATAACTATAAAATGGATAAAAATCTATTTCTCCAATCTTTAAAAATTATCTAAAAACCAAATTGTTAGCATATGGTAGGATAATTACCAAAATGAATAAAACTTCATAAATTAATCTACAAATTTCAATAGTAGTACCCAATGTTCAAACCAAATTATTCCATAAATAATTATCCTTAACATTCATCAATCTTTTCTAGACCAAGTTTTAAACCCTATGATTAGAAGGATCTAATCATATATTCTTCTAGATAAATAAAATATTATTCCTGAAATAAAATACCATATGTTTCTGAAATAAACCTAATCCCTACCTATAAAACTATTATACTAACCAAGACATTGTGTAGGATAATGGTTAGTGTTATACCCTTGTCACCCTACGGTTGTAGGCTTAAGCCTCATAGTCTTACCAGATGCGACAGGTTGTCACCCAGCCTTCAGTTCCCCTTTTATTTAATCATGAAAAACCAAATCCTCCCTAAATAACTCTTCATCTTGATCCTAGGGGTTATAAATACCCCAAACCAATAAAACATCTCCCAAATTTTCATTAATAACCTCAAAAAATTTACTATTTAAAACCTTCAAATAAGGTGTCTAAGACTTTAAAATTTTGATCAACCTAAAACTTATAGACCTGTGATGGTATTTATACATTTTAATATAACCTCACATGAAAAAATCCTAATATCAAAATTTATCTAAACTTACCTCTGATACCAACTATAATAGCCTAGAACTTGAACTCCTAGATTTGGGGATGAAATCATAAAATTTACATTTCTAGATTTTATGGTGATAAATGTGACCATTTTCATTCCATCCAAACCTTACAACCTCAAAAGGAAAAATTGGATCAATTACACTCTAAATGAACTTTTAGGTTTAGAGTTTAATTAATTAGGAAAAACTCCTAAAAAAACAATATTTATGGCTTTCTATCAGAATTTCTCCCACTTAACCCAGTTTTTCTTATTTCACATTAAGTCATTATCATTATCCATATGAAATAACTTCTAGACATAATTCATTCAACCTCATTTTTATAACCTAGGGAAAAGGAAACATAATAAGGGTGAGGGAAAATTCTTAGTAAGGATAAACATAAGAATTATTAATTGAATGTCATCAATGAGAATAATAATTTCATAAGGGTATGAGGAAATCATAAAATAACTCATACCAATCAATACCTATATCACCAAATATGAAAACATAGAAAAGATAAGAGTTGTCGAAATCAATAGTCACGAGCCATGTGATATCAATCATTATCTTGAGAAACATTATAAACCCATATCAAGAAATTGAAAACCTTTTTGATAACATGGAACATAATATTCATAAAACCCCTTTAATTTTAATAAGCATACGGCTAAGTTCCAACATAATCATTACCTAATGAATTAGAGTGATATATTGGAGAAACCATTATTTAATTTATAACGGGATCACCTAGAACTATAAGATCCACCCCATTGTATAACATATAATAGGCTCACCCTAATCTATATTTTCATCCCCATAATATAAGTTATAACGGGATCACCCAACTCTATCTGGATCACCCCATCATATAAATATCCAAGAACCACAATATGAATAAAGTACATAGAGCTTTTATTTAATCATAAAAATCATTGAAACAATCATCCTTCCATTTATAACTTGATTTACCCATGGAAAAGAAATGGGTTCAATTTAAATATCTTTAAACATGATTAACCCATGGAAAAGAAACTGTTTCCATAAAAATCTCTTTGAAACATGATTAACTCATAGAAAATAAACGGGTTTTATAACAATATATTTGAAACAAACTTATTCCATTAAGAGAAAGAATGAGGATGGTATATAAAACAAATATCCCTGGTAGTAGATAAGTAAAAACATGTTTTTTAAATTTTTTATTAATTTAAATACCATTAAAATATCATTAAAAACATTCTTGAGGAAAATGCCCTATTTATTTCGAAAATCACTTTTTAAAACATAAAACATTTTGAAAATACTTTTCGTTTAGAAAACTTTGTTAAAAAATAAGAATTTATATAATATTAGAAAAAAAATTGATTAAAAGTAACCTTGTAATATTTCAACGTAATCTTCATATAAATTACAGTCATGTCGGTGGGTAATTTCATACATATCGTAAAGAACATTCCTTTTTCACTGTAAAAAAGGATAGAAAAGTGCCTTATTCAGAAAGTGATAATAATATTATTTTCAATTTTTTTTAAAATATATAATGGATATAAATTCCATTAATAAATAATCTTTTAAATGTTAAAAACATTTTATAAACATTATTATAAAATAGTATTTGGGAAGAAAATGGATTTCTGGCCGAAGATAAAAATAGAGTCAAATTTTCTTAAAATCATTTTCTCAGTAATTTTATGTACCAAAGAGTGTAAAAATGACCCTATTACTAATAAATATCATGAATAACTATATTATTGTAAAATTATTGGGTTTTTTTAGAGATGTATCAAAATATCTCGGCATTGGAAGCATAATCATAAACAACCCCAATAAAGGATGAAATTGTTATATAAAACTCTTACCACATTAGTATCTTTGAATCATAATCTCTAGGAAAGTATTACATTAAATAAAACATAAAATACCATGATAATAAATGAATTCATGGTATTACATGTCAAATGGTATGTATATAAATCTCATAAAATAATATATGTTCATAAGATGACATAAGTCCAAATAAAGAAAATTATGATAAAAACCCATTACTATTGTGGTAACTTTGGAACCTTAAACCCAATGAAAGAGATATCATAAAATGGATTTTTAAATACCCATATATTTTATGGTAATATTAATAAAATATATTCAGGGTAATTTTATACTCCACACAACCAAAATATGTGGTGAATATGGCATATATCTTACGAAAATTAAAGTGAGATGAGAAAACCCTTACCTTGAGTTCAATTCATCATGCTTATTCATTATATTCCTGAATAATAAAATAATTTTAATTATTTAATTGAATTATTACATTTTTAAAGTTTATTATTACTTTTAACTTACTTATTAACAATTTATACATAATTACTTAATCAATTAATTTTAAGTCATATATTTGTCCATATTCGTCTAATGTGTCAAAAATGAATTTAATAGGTTGAATAGGAACAAAGAGGTAATTATTTAAACATATAAATAATAATAATAATTAAATAATTATCATATTTATATAAAAATTATACTTTTAAAAGAAATCATGAAATATGGTTATCAAAAATGAACTAATGTTATGATCATGAAGATTATAGATCGTACACAAGCATGAGTAACATTTTCATTTTTCAATGATCCTTATAGAAATAAGGTAAGTAATATTTTATAATTATATAATTATAATTATAACTTAAATTACATATTAATTAATTATATATACTTATATATATCATTCTTGTGGTGTTTTCTTGAAAAAAGTAATCACATTTCTTTTAAGAGGTGGTAGTCCAGAGGACTACGAACGATGTTATCATTCTTTCCAGTGAGTGAACACATAAATATAAAATGATATATTATATTTTAAAAATTATAAAAAATTAATTAATATCATAAATATTATATTTATATCACATATAATTATTATATTTACACTTATTACCTTCCACATAATGCGTTTGTGAAAAATGAATCTCATTGCTTCACGAGGCGGTGGTCTTCTATACACATGAGGGACATTATTGTATCCCTTATGGAATGGAATGTCAAAGATTATATATGATATAATTAATATATAGGTTTAATTATGTTATAAATATAATATATAAACTTTATATCTATCATAATACCTAATTGTGATAGGTGGTTACGGAAAAAACAGATGGCCTCATTTCAAGAGCTGGTGGTTCGTCGTACACACAAATGTTGATTTCCTAACCCATTTGATGGAAGTGTGTGTGGTTTTAGGTAAAAAAAATTAAAATAAAATTATATAATTATACTTTATATTATAATTTTATTATATCATCATGTTATAATAAGTATTGAATGATATGGAGAGAGAAATAAAATAAAAATGCTCGTTGAAGAACATTACCTCTTCTTCGGGTATCCTCTTTAGGTTTCCACCAAAGGCCTTTATTGGTTGGATTTATAGAAAACATATGTATTATAGTATAAGGGGAGAGAATTTTGGAATTTATTTGGGTATTACATGGCCAAACCCATGAGTTTTGAAGGTGTGAATAAGGAAAGAGTGTTGGTGGCCTTTTATAAGTGCGGTGAGTGGCTCACTTGTAATTTTTTTAAAGAGTGAATTACAACCACATTTTTTCATGTAACCTAGACCTAGTAATGTTAAATTATATATAATATAAGTTATAAGGTATAAATATTTCCAAAAAATTAGTTTTATACATGTTTTGGTTCATTTTTATACCTTATATTCTAAGTTTAATCATTAAGTAAACTCATTTTTACCTTAATCATTGTAATAAATTTTTACTATTTTCACTAATCACTATGGTAAAAAATTAATTTGAAATTATTAGATTATATAAATTATTCAAATTCCAAATATGTAATCCATTTTTATTAATTTATCTCAAATATGTATCATAATTTAATTTAATGTTATTCTCATAGATGCGGTGAGACAACAGGTTTTTAAGATGAGTATTTTTTTGAGAAAAATATGATTCTATAATAAATATAGGAATAATAATAATAATTTTATGAAAATAAATTCATATTTACTGATATATAATATTAATATTTCATTTAAAAAATTATAAAAAAGTTATTATTTTAATTAATTAAAAAGGATAAACATTATGCTTTTAAAATAGTTTTTATAATAACCTATTTTCAAACCAAAAAACAAACTTATACTAAAAAACAATATAAAGTTGATTAAAAATTAAAAAATTGGATTAAATATAACTTAAGTTACTTTAAAAAATATTCAAAACATATTATTTCTTTTAAATTACTTAATTTATTGAAAATAAAATACCTTTTACAAACATCATTATTTTTCACTATTTGCTTAAAAGTTCGTCTTTTCTGAAAAATTTGAAAATTTATCCCAAAGTAAATTTTGATATGCTGATCCCAAAAATTAATTTCATTTTATCAAATACATTTTCCAAAAGTTATAAAAATTTATTAGAAATTTTTTTTCATGAAAATCAATAAAAATAATTTTTGAAGAAAATATATTTTTGAAGAAGAAAATCAATTTTCTAAAATTGATCGATTATTTACTAAACATTTATCAATAAATTATATTTATTAAGACACTTATATATATCATAAATTATTTAATACTATTCACACCCTCTAATTTAATGGCTAGTTTATAACGGTAATATATATCATGGGTTGTTTAAGTTTGGTTTTATGTGTTGAATATGCTATCAAACATAAAAATCTTGGGGCCACATGTAACATAAGATAAACTAAGTGTTGAATGTAATGAGTGATAAACACATTTTTTCATGTCCTTTACACTATAGAATATAATTTTCTTCTTTCAAAATATTGGGGTGTTATAAGACTGCCACCACAGTTCAATATAAATGCCTCTATATTAGAAGAAAAATATCCAAAGGAGCTAATATTGGATATCTTACATAGTAATCTTATCTCATATAAGATGATAAATTATGATAATAAGGATATATAAAAGGGTAAGTTTAAAGATATTAAATTCAAGGACATAAAGAATCTCTCCATAATGGATAGCTGGTAAGAAGAAGAAGTGGATGAGGTGATGTCATTACTTTCTTCGAATCAATAAAATGGAACAGGAAAGTTTAAAAGGAAACTTCTAATTTCATGATTTTGATGTGGAAAGTTTTCGAATCTTGTAGTGATGCATCATAAGAAGTTTCAAGATGATGATGATAAAGTTCCCATGAATAAGTCTTTGCCCAATGTGAAAGGTAGGAAAATCACTAAGAGAAATCTATTCAAGAAGAAATTGATTTCCACAACTATAAAAATTGGTTATTTCCAAGGTTCAAAATCGAGGTAATATGGCCCAAAATCGTGGTCATCGGCTATGGCCATAGTTTTTCCCAACTTTGGGGGCTATAATTGTGGCAGTAGGGTCTGACCTATGGCCATAGTTTTAACCATGGAAATAGGTGGCCTATTTCCATAGATTTGAAAACCATGGAAATAGTTGTCTCTATTGTCAACTATGGAAGTTGACCTATGGCCATGGTTCTAAATGTGGCAATAGGTGTCCTATATCCATAGTTTTAACCTTGGATATAGCCCTATAAAACCATGGAAATATCCTAAAAATAATGTGTGCCTAGCCGGATTCGATCCCTACACCTTTACTTCACATTTCAGTGCCCTAACCACTACACAATCAAGTATTTTTTGTGTTTATATATATATATAATATTTTATATATTATTATTAAAAACCATGGAAATATCCTGAAAACTATTGCAATAGTTCTTCCCACCATTTTTGGCAGATAATTGGTTCTCCCACGCAAGGGAGGGAGACTTATAGCCATGGTTTTCCAAACCATGTATATAGGCCACATAACTATGGCCATATTTGTGGACTATAGCCAAGGTTTTGAAACCCGTGGTTATAGACCATGAAAAAATGACCTATAGACATGGTTTTAAAACTGTGGTTGTAGCCACCTATAGCCAAAGTTTTAAAACCATAGCTATAGGTCTGTTTCAGTAGCCTATTTTTCTAGTTGTGTTCATAAGAAAGTAATAATTTAGAAGAAAATGACATAGAATAAATGGAATATTTTAAATTCCATAGAGAAAATTATTTTTTGGAGGTTATAGTAAATTCTCGGATAATATAAGAGTGATACAATAATAAAGTATAAGTACATATAAGAGTTAATATATAGGTTGAATTTAAATCTTCTCTTAAGGAGATAGATGTCTAGAGAGTTAAGAAAAAAACCAAAAAAGTGATTCATGATGCCAAACTCTATATATAGTAGAAGGAAGAATGGAAGACTTTTTTAAAGGAATAATATGAAAATATCAAATCTGAATAGCCATAAAACTCAAAGAAGGTCATTGGGTTTAATATCAACGTTGAATACCATACCAGGGTAATTGAAGGTGTGAGTAACACAGTTAAGGAATAAGTGAAATGTAATGAATAACTTGGTGATAAATTTTTTATTATATGAAGAAAAGTATAAAATCGGGTGAAACTGTTGACCCCTAGTATGAATTTGGGAATGTAGGTCACACAAGTGACAAAAAAGGTAAATTATATTACAAAGAACCAACAAAGCAGTCAAATAATTTTCAAGATAAGTAAATGAAACACAAGAACAACATAGTTGGTATGGGGATTGATCACAAATAGAAGGTAGTGATGACTGTTTATAGACCAAAATCACCTGATATGATTTTGAATATTGATTTAGTTATGAATTAGAAGTTTAATATTCAACTAGTTCTAAAAAATGACATATAATAATTCACCTTTTTTAGGTTTTATTATTGTGTAAATATGTTACATTCCCAAAAAAAATCTATATCCTAGAGGTATATAAGAGAATAATAGAAATAAGGGAATCCAAACAGAGTTCAATATTCCATGAATTATTTTAATGGTTGTTATTTTTTTGCAGGATTCAGAAACATGTCTATATGTTTCATATTGATTATATAGAGTAATTTGTCAAAGCAGACATAAATTGGTTGCACGTAGCAGCTCATGAGATCATTGAATGAACTGAAAATTAAAAAACAAATTATAGCTTTGAAGAATTAATTTGGTATATTATATTATGAGGAAGATCAATAATACCAGTAAACATCAAGTATGAAATTAAATAAATAGATCACACAGAATAGAACAGAGCAGTAATAAGTTGCAGAGATTTCTCCAAAATCATTTAATCATGTTGATGTATAGATCCTTTATAGTGTATGAACTTTAAAGATAATGTTAACTAAGTATATCATCAAAGAAAACAATTATTATAGAAAAGGTTTCATCAAATTTAGTAATGATGAAGGCCTAAATATTATTAGCTCAGGAAAATTATTGTTTGGGGGAAAATATATAAGATGCATAGATGTCTTGATTGTTGAAGGTCTTCTTCACAACTTACTTGGTTTCAGTCAATTGAATGACTCATTATATGCAATAATATTTACCAAAAATATGTGCATCATCAAGGGAAAATAAGGTACTTCAGTGATATAGGGGAATCATATAAAGGGTAACCTATATATTTTGAGTGGAGGAGAGTATATGTGATTTCTTTCTAAGGAGGAATAAGATATATTGTGCGATAAATTTCTTGGCCATTTTATTCAAGAATACTTAGAATATCTACTAAAATGTGATATTAATTGATATATCCCTATGTTTTCACGTGATCATACTCACATGTACAATTCTTTCCAATAAATAGAGATCACTAGAAATACATATAAGGATAAAGAGAAAAGGTTAAAAAGATTTCCTAAACTAGTGAATATTGATAGTTTTGGATCTATATCACCAATTTGTATTGATGGGAAGAGATACTATGTCATTTTTATTGATTATTATAGAAGTATGGGGTGGATTGAATACAATACACACAAGTTCTAGGTGTTCATTTTCATAAAACAGTATCAGAGAGAAGTTGAAATGATATTTGGACATAAAATTATAAAATTCCAAACTAATAATGGTAAGAAGTTCACTAAAATCCATGTAGAGGATTATCTTGAAAAACATGTGATAATGGACTAAGTATTTGTTGTGATAACTCCTTGGAAAAATTTCATAGAGGAGAAATTGGATCATAAAAAACATGGAGAGAATGATTTTCAATGAAAATACCTACCAAATTATCTTTGGAAGGAAGTATTCTTAACATCAATGTACATATCTAATAGATCTTTCTTGTGTTTGAAAGAAGAAAAGACTTTGTATGATCTATTGTATGTAAAGAATCCAACATTGAAATAATTTTGAGTATTTGAAAGTAATTTCTTCATTCACAAAAAGGATAAAAAAGGAAGTTCAAATCCAATAGAGATAAAGGGATATTCCAGGGATACTCTAGAAAAATAAAATAATATAAATTCATCAATAAGTGGATATGATAAGTGTTATAAAGTAATAATCAATTTACTGGAAAATGAATAGAATTACCAAAAATATAGTGATTAGTATATTGATGAAAATGATGATGATCTAAGACACTCAGAGGGAGTATTATTAGAAAATGTTTATATTGTAGAATAAATGGATGATGAGAATGATAAATTGAGATTTGATACTACACATAAGCGAAATAAGAGAGATGAAACTGATAAGAAAACTATTTTTGGTGATTATTCAGTGATAATGAAAAGAATAAGGACTCTACAATAAATACCTTTCATATAACAAGTAGAACTAATTTTTTTAAAGAATCTATAATATATGAGAATTTTACTTAGGAAATGAATTAAGAGCTTGACCAAATCAAAAAGAATCATACGTGGGAGATTATTTTGAGGCTAATAGATAAGAACATCATCAATACCAAGTGGGTTTTCCTTAATAAACTGAATAAATATGATATGGTGATTTTAATCAAGGCACAACTAATGTGAAATGGAAACTTCCATATTGAGAGAATCAAAATAGATGATACATTTTCTCATATTTAAAGTCCAGATAAATTTTGATTATTCTTTTTCATTGTTGTGTATAGGAAGTTTAAAGCTTTCTAGATGGATATCATGTTAGAAAATCATAATGGGGTACTAGAAGGGGATTTTTACATAAAACAACCATATATAATTCTTATTCATGAAGATGATAAAAAAGTTTTTAAATTGAAGAAGTAATTGTATATATTGAATCAAGAACTAAGAGTGTGGTATTAAATACTTGATCAATATTTGAAGAATCTTAGTTTCCAGTGTAGTGGATTGGATCACAATATCTATGTAAGCAATGAGATTAATCAAATTACAATGGTATTGGTTTATGTATATTTCATAATATTTTCTAGATAAAATGGAATAAAGTGAAAAAAAACATAATTCATGAAAGCGAGTTCTAAATTTAAATAATTGATGATATAATATTTTTCCTTGGTTTATAGGTGATAAAAATAAGGATAAAAACATTTATATCTCAATAAAAATATTATAATGAGGTCATAAAAAAATTAATGTAAAAAATATTGGGAGATGACAATTTTGGTTGCTACTCATAAGAAATTTTCAAGATATAAAGATGGAAATATGGTTAATGTCGTAGAATATAGGCTGATTGTTAAAAGATTATTTTACTTAATAACATTATAGAATAAAATTGTTTTTACCACATGTCAAGTGGCATGATATAAAAGTAATCCAATTGAAATCCAATTACATTTAGTGATAATAATACTTTGGTGTATCAAAGTCATTGTGGAATTTGTTTTACTATACAATGAAAAATATCAACAAGAGTTATTGGGTTATACAGATGCATATTGGGTTGATTCAGTAGATGAAAAAATGTAAACATCTAGTGGTGCATTCTATCTTTTTAGACTATTTATTTATTGGATAAGAAAAAAATAATATTTCATTTCCCCAAGAACCACATAAGATTAATATATTGTATCTACTCATGATTTCATGTAGTTACAATGGATGAAATAGTAGCTTGAAGATATGGGGGTTGAAGTGAAATATAAAATTAGAATTCATTATGATAATTAAAGTGATATAAATAATAGAAAAAAATATTATTTATCACTCATGAAAAAATTACATTGAAATAAAATATCACTTTATCAAGGAGAAAGTGGAGAATGAGTTTGTGAAGTAAGAGTATATGCTTATTGAACTACAATTTGTAGACATATTGATGAAGGCCATACACAAAGGAGCATTTTATAGGTATCACCTAGATCTTAGAGTTCAGTCGACCCCCATACACTTGAATAGTGGAGATGTGGGATTCCATCCCCCTAAGGTATTTCTATTTTTTCCTCTATGTTGATATTTGTTCTTTACCATGTTGCGAACCATAAAAGAGTGATCTTTGGGTTTGTTGATAAAGGGTGAGAATTATTAGTCAAAAAAAGGGGAGAATCTTATAAGGGAAGTAGAGAAATAAGGGGAGTTTTTAAATATATTGATGTTGAAGTTGTTCAGTCATTGAATAAATATCGCAAAAGGATGTATTTTGGATTCATGATGCTAGTAGTTGACATGTACAATTTGAGAAGTGATCTAAAGGGATGATCTTGTTTTATAATTTGGTATTGAGAAAGTTTATATTGGAGGATAGAGAACGAAGTGATTCATCAATGAAATTTAAATACTATTCTTGTTTCTCATATTGATCTTGAATATTATGGGATTATATTATATTTTATGGGAGTCCATGATCACTATCTGGGGTTTTAGAAGGAAAATGGTTTTAAATGTTCATGATTTGTCAAAAAATGTTTTTTGAAGTTTGGAATAGTTTTCAATAAACCCAAAGTGAGATATTTTTGGAAGAAAATCCCTTTTGATGGTTTTTTTATATTTTTGTGTTTGTTGAAAAGGATGTAAGTAGTTAAAAAAATTGTTGAAAATAATGTGTGAAGTTTTTTTTAGTATTAAGAAAAAATTGGCTAAGGAGAAGGATTTCCACTTATTTCATGAAGGGTGATATGACCACATATGTATGATTGAGTTAAGTGATAACATGAAACAAAGGGTTTCATTTGATTTCATGAAATGAATCAGAACACATGGCTATATAAGTTGATCCCATGATTTAAGAATCACATGCTGAGGCGGAGATGATTTTTGGCGGGTTAGAATCATGTGATTCCATATTTTCTAATAGCATACAGTGAAGTCGAGAGAGTCACATGAATGGAGTTATTTTTTTTGATGTAGATAGGAATGTGAAATGTGTTGAAGGCCGATCACATAATCTCAAAGAGATCTTATGATAACAATAATTAATCAGTCATATTATGAGGGGTCTTATGATAAAAGGATTGTTTTTCAAGGTAGTAGAATGAATAAACAAGCATGTTTATTAGAGTTAATGTGGTGGATTTTTGACTATAAATACCCTATTAAATCATCATTAAATATAGAGAATTTAGTTATTTTTTTTAAAAGAAAATAATAGAGAGAATGGATTTCACCTGAAGTGAAGGTGGTTAAGTGATTGAAGTTGTGTGAGCAGAAGCTCCTAAAGGATTTTACATAATGAAAAGAAGATAATGTGATCACATTTGTATGAAAGGGTTTTATAAAATTAGGATTTGTGATAGTAATTTTAAGGTATTTATGTTATTATTGTTTCATTCATATGTATATCAATTTGTGATCATACAAAATAGATTCTTTAAGGGAGTTATGTTCTTGTGGTTAAGCACTTAGTATCTTGTAATTAGATTCACATGATCATATAAACTGATAAGGATTATGTGATAAATGAATAAAAGTTAAATGAAACGATTATTTTCACATATTTTTATGAAGAATTAGAATAAATATGAACACATTTAATTGTGAATCAACTCAGATCTGATAAAGATCATCATAAGATACTATTGGAGGAGTAGTGTGTTCACTTGAACAAATATAGAGTAGTGAGATTTCAAATTTTGAATGGTTCTAAATTAGGAGGGATAGTGATTATTTTTAAAACATTGTAATAGAAGTTCTATATAGTGTATTTTTTACATTGGCATATTTCTTTTGTATGCTCCATGGATATATCCTAGTGAAGGTGAACCAATTAAAATTATTTTATCTTGTACATGTTTTAATTTAAATTCATTTATTTTTATTGGAAAAAGAGAGTGTAAACCCACAATAAATTTTGATAAAAGATAAATTTCATTCCTTGTTAATATTAATGAATTATATTTTATAAATTTATATTTATTATAAGAATAGTAGGTAATTTCTCAGAAAAAAATATCATTGTTTTCTTACTAAATCGAGTTTCATGCAATATAATATTTTATTTAAAAAAATCCATATTATATAATTTTAATTTAACCAAAAATACATAATTTTTTACACCATCAAGTAAAACTTATCTTAGATTTTAATTTTCTGAAAATGTTGATTTTTTGGTGAATAATAGAAAATATTAGTTTCTAAGAAAACTCTCTTTTCTTTTAAATTATTTACAAAGTATCAATTTTTTGTTTAGTTTTAAATTAACATAATTAATTTATGTTATAAATAATGCAATTAATTTTTTTTCAATCTGAATTATAATTTAATTTTATATAAAAAATATTTATACTTAAAAAAAATTATCCAAAAAAACTTTTTTGTACTTTTACATGTTTTTATTTTAAAAGTAATTTTTACCAAATTTATATATTTAATATTCAAAAATAATTGCATATTTGGAATAAATGGGTCCAAATTTTATAGATAGTTAAAACTCATTTTTGTTCATTTTGGATAGTAACTTTGGTAAAAAGTCAATTACCACAGTAAGAGTTAAAACGGGTTAATAGGGTTAAAACTAAAATAATAAGGGTTAAATTGACCTAGAACTATTATAAACCATTTTTTTGGAAATATTTATAACCTATATTATATATTATTAAAAAATAATTCATTTTAGATCCACTTGTTCTTAGTAAGATATTAATATATTTTTATCTTTTTAAAATTTCCATGTGTGTCTTCTACCTCACTTATCAAAGGACATCACCTCTCCTATTTTATCCACTCTTGAAGAGAATATTATCTCAGAAAATACCTATAAAAATCCCTCAAAAAATATTAAAGGACATTTTTATCTGAATAACATCCTAGAAAGGATCTAGGTATAAACCTAAGGAGGTTTTCTGAAGAAGGGGTATAGTTGTTAACCAAGATTTTTCTTTTTATTTCTTCTTTTTCCTTCCTTAACCCTATATTAAACATTGTCTTATAATATAATAAGTATATATCATATAATAAATTCTTATTATGTTAATGTTATAACCATTTTCATATATTTAACCATCTAACTAAAAAAATATCGCTTGTACGTACGTGCGGACTACCACCTTACGAGATGATGTATTTTATTTTTCATCATTGAATATTATGGTTAGTAATAATGATGGATAAAAATTAAATAATATGATATATATTATATAAATTTCATTTTATATTATTAAATATATATTCTAATTCTTTATTTACCTTTCAATGAAAAATAAAAAACATTTCTCGTGTTTACGTGTGGATCTCCACCTTACGAAATGATGTATTTAATTTTTCATCACTTCTTCATATGGATAGTATATATAAGTGGATTCAAATAAAAAATATTATATTTATGATATAATTATCACTATATAATAACAAAATAATACTTACCTTATTTCCCTCATATTTTTTTGAAAAATGGAAACATTACTCATGTGTATGCACAGATTACTGTCTCCATGATTGTAACGTAATTAATTTTTATAACCACCTTACATGGTTGGTTATAAATGTATAAATAAATTATAAAAATTATAACTATAAAATTATTAGGTTTTTTTAAATGAAATAATCATTATCCTTTTGACCATATTTAACCTACTAAATAAATTTCTGACATATAGGCTAAATGTTCTCAAAACATCTAACATGAACTTAATTGATTGAGTAATTAAGTATAACATAGATATAAGTGAAATAAAATAATTTTTAATTTTTAATTTTTTTTAAGAAATTAAATAATCAAATAAAATTTATTATTTAATAATATAATTAATTTTGATGAAAATTTGGACTCGAGGTAAGTGATATTCTATCTTAAATATTAGATTTAAAATGTTTTGAATATTTCTTTATAATATTTTTCTTTTGTGTCCATATTTTTTTATGGTTATTTAAATATTCAAATAAATGAATTATAATTTTCATTTTACCTCACCTTTTAATTTCTTAAAAATTTATTCTAAAGGAACCTTTTTGTGTATTTCATATAGAACATTTTATTTTCTTTACAATGTACAAAAGGAATATTTTCTTTTAAACATATACGATGTCAATAGTATTTCCTAACACTATAAATGTTATTTGATATTTGGATTACTTTACAATATTTCATTTTTTCATCAATTAAAACCCCTTATTCATTTTTGTTTTGGGAATTTAAGTTTTGATAAGTGAGTTTTAAAGTAAATAGATATATAAATATAAGAAAATGTTTTTAATTATGAGTTAAAAAGTATATTTTTCGGAGTTTGATGATGAAAATGAAAGTTTTTATGTGTTTCATGTATGGTATGGTCCTTGAAAATTATTTATAATGATGGGTGAGATTTATATAGCTCTATAATTCATTGGGTAGTGATTATATTCTCTATAAAATTTTGTTGGAATTAACTTACTAGGTTATTCAATTTGTAGGGATTTTATGAAGATGATTTTATAAGGAGCCTTCCTATATTTTATATACTAGATAATGCGTTTTCATGTAAATATTTTTATTTTATAAGTTAAGAAAATGGTATTTTTTCTAAAGGAATTATTACACCATTTAAGGGTAAAAATTTATGTTTTTAAGAAAACGTTTTAAATGGGTTTACATGTTTTATATGAAAACCTCATGATTATGGTTTTTTATTTTTGTTTTATTATAAACTTTTTTATGAAAAAAAATAGTGTATTAATTATAACTTCATGTGTAAGTAAATTATTATTTGTGATTAATTTTTATTATATTAAAGGAAAATTTCCTTATATGATCTCATGGTTTTTAAATAGGCTAATTGGTTTCTTTATTTCATTATATACTTCTATTACTAATATTTTTATTCTCATCCCATGTTTTAAATAAAATCATGGGGTTTTATGGATGATTAGAAACAATGATTAATTCATGTTGAAAATCATGAATATTTTTCATGAAAAGAAAACATGTTCATTATAAAATTATTGTATTATGAAAATAATGGATATTGAGTATAATTTTCCACTTTATAAAATATGGGTTTATTATGAAATAGTTATAACTTAATTCTAAAAAACTCTAAACCTAAAAATGTCCTTAGGAATGTAAGAAAATTAATTCTTGATTTTAAAAATAAGATTATGTAATTTTTTAGGTCAGTTCTTTATAGTTTGTATCAATGAAAAGGTTTAGATAACTTTATAGGTTAGGATAATAAAAATAATAACAAAATATCCTTTAGATATTATAACTTGTGGTTATGTTGACATGATATAGAAATTGAATATTATCATGATTATTCATCTAATTCATATCAGTTTGGAATCGTTTTTGGGGGAGGAAATAACGAAGATGAATTAGGAAGGCACCCTGAGGACAATATCCATCTGAATTAGTGACCTGAAATGGTTGAAATTTAAATATATTACTTTTTTATTATGATAGACCAATTTATGTTGGATTTAAAAAGAGGTGTTATCCATCAATGAGAGAAAGAATGTTTACCATAGAGGAACATGTCCATTGTAAATCATTTTGGTAAATAGAACCCTCCATATTCTAGTGGTTCATCTAACCCTATGATAGTTTAAGGATGGGTTGAAGATTTGGAGAAGATATTTGAAATCATGGGTTATTCAGAATACCAAAAGGTTACTCATTATATTTATCATTTTGAAGGTGAATCCAATAAATGGTAGCCAATGATTAAGAATATTTGAGAAAGAGAAGATAATGATGCCTTGGATAGGCTAAATTTAAGAATATTTTAATTAATAAGTATTTTACTAATGGTTATTTACTTATAATGGAAAATAATTCCTTATAATTTAGGTAAAAATAGGAGGACTTAGTATCCATATTTTGAGAAAACTTCACCTGATTGGAAAGGTACACAACAAATTGTATTTAGGATCATAATGGTAAAATTAATCAGTTTTACTTAGGATTGAATCCTAGATCTCAAAGGGCATTAGCTTCTGATGAATTAAAAAGTTATAAGAAACTTGTTTGATGTACTGAGAATTTAGAAATAGAGTTTTAAAATTATCATTTATTACATGCAAAAAATAATAAAAATAGGTCTAAATGGAAGGTAATGGGGAAGCATCCATTGAATAAATCCCAATTAAAATGAAATTAAGTTCATATTCTATGATAAGTATGTTACAAATAATCTAGGGGAATTTATTTTGAATATTGGAATGAGTTTTCAGTATGGAAATTTTTTAAATGTTTTTTGCGACAATAAAGAAAATGATTGTAGTAATAATCATACAAATAATTAAAATCTATAAGTAAGATGATATAATTGTAATGAGATAGTTCATTATGTGATTACTTATCTAAAATCATGAATAAAGGAAAAAATAAATATGAAAAGTAGGAATGTGTGGTTAACTTTGTCTAATTTAGAACCATCCAGTGATGTGGTGTTAGGTACATTATTTATTTTATATATTATGTCAATTTCTTGTTTGATTCAGGGTCTAAATATTCTTTCATTTCTAAGAAATTTGTTAATAAATTGGAAATTTCACCTCAATAAATGAATCCAAAACATTCAGTAAAAACACCAATGGGTATTATTAAAGAAAAATAATTTAAGAATTATCCTATTGTCGTTTTTGTAAGGGATTTAGCTAAAAACATTATTGTATTTCTCCTTGTAGAGTTCAATGTTATTCTAGATATGAACTAGATTTTGGTTTATCCATATAAGATAGATTATAAATATAAAAAACTTTTTTTTTAAAATGTTTTTTAGTTATATTAAATAATGAATTAATACCTTTGATAACATGTCAATACGCTAATAAATTATTTAAAGATGGAAATTAAAGTTATCTTAAACATATTTTTGATAATAATTAAATTTTTAAAATTGGTGATATTCATGTAGTAAATGAGTATCTGTATGTATTTCCCAATGAATTTCTAGGTATTATACCTTATCATGATATCAAATTTATTATTGAATTAGTGTATGATGTTAGAAAGAAGGATGGTTTTAAGAGGATTTATATTGAGTTTAGATTATTGAATAACATTACTCTTAAGAATAAATATTTTTTCCTCATATCGATTACTTGTTTGATCGACTCTCGAGAGCTCGGTATTTTTTGATGGTTGATCTCAATTCTGGGTACCATAAGCTAATGGTGAATAATGATGACATTCTAAAGATAGAATTTTATACTAGGTATGAGTATTATGAGTTTTTTGTTGATTCCCTTTGGGATGAAAAAATCTCTAGTAGTATTTATAGACATTATAAATACAGTTTTTGGATAAATTGTGGTTGTGATCATTAGTGATATTTTTAAATATTCAAAAATTTATGAAGATCATGAAAAAAACTGAGGATTTTTCTACAAACCTTGAAAGAAAGTAAGTTGTAAAGAAAATTTAGTAAATGTTAATTTTTATTGTTATATATTTCTTCCCTTCGACATATTATAAATAAATATGGAATAATTATTAATCCATATAAATCTAAATTGGTTGAATAGTGTCCAAAACCTACCAATATCATAGAGATTTGTAGTTTTCTTAGAAACATGGGTTTCTATCAGTGGTTTACCAAAACTTTGCTCAGTTATATATCCCACTAACTAAGTTAACTCAAAAAGGAGTTAAATTTATCTCGATGATAGAATGTGATGTATGTTTCTTAGAATTAAAAATATGATTGGTGAATTATTTAGTTTTGTCCCTACCATCCAAAATTTGTGAGTTTTTTATCTATAATTATACTTATTTAAAGAGACTTGATTTTGTTATGATGAAAAATGTTTAGGTAATTTATTATGCTTCAATTTACTTTAAACCTCATGGGTTAAATTATCATACACATGACCTTGAACAAGTTATTGTGGTTTTTGTTTAAAAATATAGAGATATCATTTATATGGATTAAATTTTAAAATATATATTGATCATAAAATTTTTATATATATATTTACTCAAAAATAATTGAACATATGGCATAGAAAATGGTTGGAACTAATTAAGGATTATGACTCCACGATTCATTGCCTTCAAGGAAAATAAAATAGGGTATTTGATGTTTAAAGTTGAAAATACAAATAATTATTAGTTATTCTACATTTAGAACATAATACTTTGGAAAATTATTTAAAAAAAATTGTTCTAGAAATTATGAATGTAAGAAATCTTAATGTTTTCTATCAGGTTTCAATGCAGTCATTTTTTAGATAGAATTAAGCAAGCACATAGGAGGATCATATTTTATAAGAAAATGTATATTTTCTTAAGAAATGTAAGATTTATGGATTTAACAATGAAAAATAAGGTGTTTTGAGTTTCATGTAATGATTATATGTGTCTTTTGATTCCCATTAGAAGAAATAATTATTGATTGGAGATCATAGATCTCTATTTTTTAATTAATCTTAGAGGAACTAAGATGTATAGAGATATTCGAGAACATTTATGGTGGGATGGAATGAAAATAGATATTGTTAACTTTACCATGAAATATTTGACTTGTCAACAGGTTAAATAATAACAACAATTACTGAATGGTGTACTTTATCCTTTTCCAATGCTGAAATGGAAAGGGTAGAATATATCCATGGATTTCATTTTTATATTTCCAAATAAATATTGAGGTAATAAAGTGATATGGGTTATTGTTGATCATTTTACTAAATCTATGCATTTTATACCAATTTGAGATTATTTTTATTTTTATTTTTTAAAAAATATATTTCAAAGTGATAATTAGATTTCATGGAGTCCCTATTTATATTATATCTAAATTTTATCCCATATTAACCTCTAATTTTTATAAAATCTTTTAGAAGTCATTGGGTACTAAATTAAATTTTAGTTTATCTTTCCATCCTCAATCAGATGTTCTGTCAGAGAAAATGATTATGAATTTGGAGGATATACTTTGAGATTTTTCATTAGACTAATAAGTTAGTTGGAATCAATATATTTAACTATTTTAATCTTTTTATAATAATAGTGTTCATTCCAGTACACAGATGTAACCATTTGACACATTATATAGAAAGCGGTGTCAAATTCCATCTTGTTAGGATAATGTTAGTGAGAGAAGGTTTTTGAGACCATAAATGGTATAAGAGATAGATGAGAAGTTAAAGGTGATTAAGTATTATATAAGGTAATCATAGAGTGGGTAAAATTTTATGCGAATAACAAGAGTAAATTCCTTTCGTTCAAGGTAGGCGATCGTGTTTTTATTAAATTATCTCAATGGAAAATTGTTATGTGTTTTAGTAATAATGGAAATTGAATTCCATGGTCCATTGGACCGTATGAAATTATAAGTAATATTGGATTGTTTTTTATTGAGTGGAATTACCTCCAATTTTATCTTAGTTACAATATGTGTTTCATGTTTTATAGTTAATGAAATACGTGTCAGATGCATCTAATGTTTTGATCCCTGATGTTGTATAATTTGAAGAGAATATTTCATATGAGGAAAAACCTATTCAGATTCTTGGACATGGATAATAAGTGTTATGGAATAAAATGATTCACTAGCTAAAGTTTTTGTTCAAAAACCAATTGATTGAAAAAGCAACATGGGAATAAAAAAATGCTATGAAGTAAAAATATCCTCACTTATTTAAGTAATTAATAAAATTGTGAGGATGTAACTTCTAAAGGGGTAATAATGTAACAACCTATGTAATGTTGATAATATATCAATTTCATTCCTTACTAATATTCATGAATTATATTTTATATAGTTATATTTATATAATAATAATAGGTGGTTTTTAGTCAAAAATAAAGCTTTTTTATTCCAAATAAATTGAATTCCAAGCATTAAAATATTTTATTCAAAAATTTAATTTTCAAATTTCAGAAATTTAATTTGATGAAAATTATATAATTTTTTATATTAGTGATTACAAACTATCTTAGACTGAATTTTTGAAAATTTTCTGAATAAGTTTTTTTTGGCGAAATGGTAAAAAATACCAATTATTTAAAAAAATTATTTTCTTTCTAATTAATTTAAAAAAAAATTTGTGTTTGATTGGTTTTAAAATTAAATTTTTTCATTTTAATTATAAATAATTTAACTAATTTCATTGGGATCAACATTATACTTCAATTTGGTATAAAAACAATTTTATACTTAAAAATGAATTTATCCAAATAAAATTGTTTTTCATCATGTTATGTTTTCTGATTTTTAAATTAATTTTTACCAGAATTATAGATTTAATATTTAACAATGTATTTTATAATTTTAATAAGGGGTTTAAATTTTCATAAATACTTTAACCTCATTTTTTTCATTACGAATAGTGACTTTGGTAAAAAATTCAATTCCCACGGTAACATTTAAAATGAGTTAAAATGGTTAAAACTAAACTGATATTGGTTAAAATGACCTATCCAATTATTTAAAGACAATTTTATGGTAATATTTTAACCTTATAATATCTATTATTCAAAAATGATTCATTTTTTATCCACTTGGGTTGATTAATACATTAATATATTTTAATGTTTTGAAAAATTCTAAGTATGTCATCCCCCTCACTTATAAATGGACACCCCCTTTCCTATTTTATCCACACTTAAATATCCTATTATATCATACAATCCATACCCAAATAATTTCCTAACATCCCTCTCCATGTATTATATGTCCTGTTTTTATAATAGTTTATCCTAGGAAGGATTTAGGTATAAACCTTGAGAGGTTATATGAAGAAGAGGTATTGTTATTAATCGATTGTTTTGTTTTAATTTCTTATTTTACCTCTTTAAAACCAATCATAACCATTTTTATATAATAAAAAAATTATATCCCATATACTGAAATGTTATTTTTTATTTTATATAACTTTTTCATCTAATTCACTATCTAATTAAAAATAAAAACATCAATCGCGCATACATTTGGATTATCGCCTCTCAAGATGATATATTTCGTTTTTCATCACCAAATATTATTTTTTTTTCATAATTATGGATCAAAATAAAATAATATGAAACATATATGGTATATATTTTATTATAAAATGGTATATAAGTTTTCAAATTCTTTCTTTACCATTCAATGAAAATAAAACAACACCCAAGTGTACATGTGGATTATCGCCTAGTAAACTGATTTATTTTCTTTTTCATCACCAACTCACATGGATTATGTATATAAGTGGATTTAAATAATTAATACTATATTTATGATATAATTATAATTATATAAAAAATAAAATAATACGTACTTTATTTATCTTAAGTTCAGTGAAAAACGGAAATGTTACTCCTTTTTATGTGTGGACTATCATCTTGGTGATTGTAATGTAATTAATTTTTCATAAACACCTAAAATTTATAGTTATAAAAGAATAAATAATATTTATTAATGATAATTATAACATTATTAATATTTTTTTAATGAAATAATCATGATCCTTTTGACCATAGTCAACCTACCAAATTCATTTTTGACTTATAAGTCTAATGTTCTCAAAACGTTTGATGTGAACTTAATCGATTAAGTAATTAAGTATTACATAGATATAAGTGAAATAAAAGGAATAATAAACTTTAAAATGTAATTAGCAAGTAAATAATTAATATAAACTTATTATTATGGATGATAAATAACAAATGTGGTAATTTGGACTCGAGGTAAGGGATATTTTATCATAAACCATTGTTTTAAAATGTGTTTAATATTTCTTTCTAATGTTTTTATTAAATGTACATATTGTTTTTTGGATGTGTAAATATTTAAATAAATTAATTAAAAAATTAATTTTATCTATCCTCTTACTTTCTTATGATTTTTTTTTTGAAAATAATATCTTTTTCATATTTCATATGTAATGTTTGACTTTCTTTACAAAGTACAAGAGGGATGTTCTTTTAATATATACAACGCAAAAGGAATTTCCCACCAACAATAACTTAATTTATATTTTTATTAATTTATAAGAATATATATTTTCTTAAGATAAAAACCCTTATTTACTTTGTTCTGGGTATTATATATTTAAAAATGTGGTTTTAAAGGAAAGGTATATAAGAATATCCAAAAAACATTACCTATGGGTTAAAAGTATATTTGGATGATTTTTTTGATGGAAATGCAATATTTTTTGTTTTTAATGTAAGTTATGGTCCTTGTAAATTATTTATGATTATGGGTGATTCTTATATAGCTCTCTAATACATTAGATAATGATTATGTTCTCTATATAATTATATTATAATTAACTTAGTATATCATTCCATTTATAAAGGTTTTTGTAAGGGTTATTATAAGGTTTCTATGAAGATGATGTCTCTGAGAACCTACATGATTGTTCTATACATCTAACAAGTTTTGATGGCTATTTTTTGATTCCATAAGGTAATATAATGATCTTTTTTAAAGTAATGATTAAACCATTTAAGGGTTAAAAGGTATGTTTTTTAGAAAATGTTTTTCATGGGTTCTCATGTTTTCTAAGAAACCCAAATGATTGTGATTTTTCCTTTATGATTTCTTATAATGTGTTTCATGAAAAAATTTGGGTGGTAAATATGATTCCATGTGTAATTAAACAATTATTTGAGCACAAATTTTATTACGTTAAATCCAAACTCCCTTATATGATCTCATGGTTTTGAAATAAACTAATGGGTTTCATTATTCCTCTTTATATGAACCTTATCTTGTTTTTTGTGCTCATACCATATTTTTAGATGTTTTTCATGGTGTTTTAACGATTATTAGGTACAATGATGTAGTAAATTTATAAAAAAATGAATATTTTTCATGAAAAGAAAACATATTTCATTTTAAAATTATTGTATTGGGAAAAAAATAGATACGAAGTGGAAGTTACCACTTTGTAATGTATGGGTTTATTATGTAAGAGTTATGACCTAATTATCTAAACCTATAAACTTTAAAAGGTCCCTAGTAATGTAAGAAAATTAATTCTAAAATTAAAACACCAAATTATGTAATGCTTTTTGTTAGGTTTCTGATATAGAGAAAAGTGCATTGTTTAAAAACGAAATAAGATCCATAAAGGGTAAATTTTTCTAATATGGCGTGTCCAGATTCACCCCTGGGTATTTAACCTAGTAGGGCCAACACATCTCCATTACTTCATACTTATACATCATGAACATCCAATTAGTCATCCTAGAAAAATCATTAATAAATATAATGAAATTAAGAACACCTTTATTGGATTGATTTATCATTAGTCCATGTAAACTAGAATATATTAATTCATGGGGCCTCTTGGATCGAATTTTCTCTCTTTGATAAATTCCTACACCATTTTCCTAATTTAAAATGTTTCAAAAATAATATTTATCTCTTTATCTATTATTGGGAAAATTATCTCATTATATTCCCCTTTCATATATTTCTTATACTCCTTTGGCTAAAAATTTTAAGTCTTCTATACTAAATCTTATTCTCATATTTTGAACTTGAGTAGTAAGCATCACTAAAAGTTCCAATTTTCAATATGATACCACTTATACTTTCTCCATTAATGGTAATTCTTATATATTTTAATAATTTAATGAAATAATAATACCTTCTAAAAATGAATCAATTCTCATAATCACAAAGTTAGATAACACTCAATAAATAGTGTTTATGCCTATACACAAATAAAACATCCTTAGACTTCAATTTCTAGGATTTAATATTACTTGTACCAATTCATCTAATTTTGAAATAGATATTAATTATAAAATTAATTGAACTACTATCATGATATTTTATATTTTCTAATATTTTTTTGTCACGTATCATGTGGGATGAATAACCAGTTTTAAAGCTACCTCAAATAAAAGTGAATTCTTAGTTTATTCTTTTCTCAAAAATTTATCAACTCCTAAAACATTAGGTGATTTTCCTAGAATATTCGCCACAAATTATTAAACATAATAACCATCTTAGTCACATCTTTCACAAATTTCTTCAAAATAATCAAATTTTTTTGTGTGTATAGATTTGGGGGATCTTTTTTCATAGCTTTTCCTTACTCAAAATTACTTATCATCTTCTTAAAATTTATCCCCCTAAATTCATGTATTATTTAAATTCTAGAAAAATACATGTTATTCTAGAATAAATTGGCTTTATTTCCCTAGACTCTACAGAAATAACCAAATACTTTAAATCCATATCTTTCAGAGTATTAAGAATTCTATTAGATAAAATATTGTTGTTTTCCATAAATATGTTTATCTTTCTTTTTCATTTTTTTGGTGGTGTTCCTTATATAATTTAAATTAATTCCATTTTATGTATCATTATATTTATCATGATTTTTTTAGTCCAAAAATTACCAATTTTGGCTTTAAAATCTATACTAATAGTAAAAACATATTTAACACTTTTTGAATTTATAAGAGAAAAAATTACCTAAAGACTTTGATTAATATTCTCAACAATTTGAGATGATTCATACAATATTTATATAATTATATTGTAGTATATTCACATCTTATTTAAAGTATTTCTATAAATAATATACCTTTATTATGCCTCATTAAACTCCTCTTAATAAGAAATAAATTTTTTATCAAAATCCTTTAACATTTTATATCGTTATGTAATTATCACCTTTAGAAACTTGATTTGTTCAATGTAATAAAATTATTTCTTGAGTAACTCATCTTTACTTTCCTTTCTATTCACATCCACCTTCTTTAATAGTCTAATTTCTTTATTGATCTTCGTATTTTTTTTCAAGAAAAGCTTTAAGATCTACTTTGAACATGTAGTTAGTGTATCCTTGCTCTCTTCATCATTGCTTTAGGTTTCTTTATGTTTCTAAATATTATATATAGAGTTACTAAACCTTTTATTAGTATCTCATGATGATTTAAAACTTATATTTTATCATTCATCTTTTTTTCATCATGCTTCTTATTTTTCTTCTTTTTAGCATTTTCTTTCTCTAAATAATATTCTTGATTTTTTTAGAGCTTTTACTCTATATAATTTCTAGAAAAAATTATTATTTATTATCACCCTCACACTCAACATATTTATTATTTGGATAATCAATTAATAATTTTATAATTACACCACAATTTAAACATTTCAATAGTATTTACCTTTGTATTTACCCTTTCCATTTCTAATGTTCTTTGAAATAATAGGCAATATTTTCTCATGATCTCCATACCTTTCTTCAATGTTATCATATTCATCAAATTACTTGTTTTCCTCTTCCCTGTTTTTAAGATTTTTCCTATCTTTGAATTCCATCTCCTTCTCATCCATAATATTCTTATTGAAAATAATATATTTTCTCATATCATAAGAAACAATAATATTTTGTAACTCATTTATATACAACTCATCATTATCTTCTAAATCTAGAATCCTTGCATCAAATATATTGAGAACTTTTCTCATTAATTTATTTATAATGATAAAATATTTTAGTTTTACTCCAAACCCCCTTAATATTGTTAAAAATCTCATTCAATTATGAAAAAATTCATAAATTTTCCCAAAATCAATAATAATAAAATCTTCAAATCTCTCTCTATATATTTTAAAAATTGCTTCCTTTAATTTAACATTTCCTTTAAAAATATTTTCAAGTTTATCTCAAATATATTTGGAAATTTTGAGACCCATAACCTTGGTATACACCTTATAAAATTGGGAAATTAATATTTCATTCCTTGAATTTCCATAAACATATTGATTTATCATATCAACATGTGTCATGGTACCATCTTTCTCAATTTGAGAAAAACCTATAGTGGCAGTATCAATAACCTCTAAGCCAAGTGATAAAAGATATATAATATCCATGTTCCTCCATATATAATAATTTGTGTAATTAAAAGTTGGAATGCCTATACTTTTTATTTAATTAATATTCTCCAACAATTCTTTAGCCAAGATAGGATATTTCAATGGTAATTTGGATTTCCTTAATTCAACTTAAAGTGTCTAGGTGATTAATAGTGTAACACTAAGAATAGTGGGTTGAATTAATGTTACCTTTTTTTACAATTTCTTCCAAAAAAATAACCTATATAACCTATTAAATTTAATAAATTATCACCCTTTAAATATAACCCCCACCCATATATAGTATATATAAATAAGAGTGCAAAACTATTATTATTTTTACAAAGATCTCATTAAATTTGGGTGGTTATGTCCTTGTTGTGTTTGGGTTTAGTATGATATGAAAATGTATAATTAATATCATAAATTTATTATAATAGGGAATATTTCATACCTAACCCAAGAGTGTATCCCAGAACTTATGTCTCTTGATAGTTGTTTATACTGAATCCCTCCAGTTTACAAATAATGTTTGAACCAGAATGAAAATATCTCCTTAAAACCCTAATATGCTTCAAAAATAACTAAATATATTATCTTAAATCATTATTAATATTTATTATGAAATCAATGTTTCTATTCTGAAAGAATATTGATGACCCAAAATTTTAATAATAGTAGTAAGTCTTCAGTATCTTCTCAACTTAATAATTCTTCTCTCTTTTCCTTAATTTTTATCTCATTCACTTATTTTTCTCTCTATTTTTTATATCACATATTTTTTTGAATAATTTATCATTTTCAAATATAATTTTAATTTTATTATTAAATATTTTTTCTAATTTGAATATGGAAACTCACATGAAAATCACAGCAGCATGATCCGCATTTTAAACTAGTCCAATATCATTCATGAAATTTTTGAGCATCAATCCTCAAAATAAGAAAAAAAAAATATTTATTCAAAACTTCTATAATAACATTCAGGTATATTATCATGATCTTTATATTATTCTCATTTAAATTATCCTAAATACTCAAATTCTTCCATTATTTTAATTTCCATAAAATACATAATTTCCTTTAATGTTTTCATGATCACATAAAGAAATATAATTATGGTGTGAAGCTTCATATCATAGAGTAATATTCATAACATATTATTATTATAATATTAAACATTAGTAGTTACATTAAAGTTATAAAAATAGTATTAATTCATTATATAATAGTATAACATCATCTAATTTAATCTTCTGTTTCACCTAGAAACCACTATTTAATTCTATGTGACATCCTAGAAGATCTTACGTGTCATTTAAAATCCTCAAGTTACTCTAATGGATCATCATAGTTTATATTATATTATCCAAACTAATTATTACATTTTGTTTGTAATCATGGAATTACTCTTTTACATCATCAATATTAATTTTATGTGAGGTGTGAAACTTAAGAGTTAATCTTATATATCACTAAATTAATCTTCTATATGTTTTGATCTAATATTATATATCCTAATAATTTTACAAATTTATCTAAAAGATCTTAAATATAATTTTTAAGATGTTACATATCCTTTATAAATGTAGAGTTATTGTTATGAATGAGTAGGTATCTCTTGTATATTGAAATACTTTTTCAAATTCAAAAAACAACATGTAGCTCATAATTTACAAAACTCAACTTTAGCCTTCTCAACTCCACTCTAAAAAATTTCAACCTCCTCAAAATTGATCAAAAACATTCCTAATCATATTCCAATTATACTCACAAAATTTTTACACTTAATACAATAATCCTTTAGAAAATCCTTAGGATCGTCAAAAACTTGAATAATAAAATATATTATTTTTTAAAAAATAAAATAAATATTATATTCACTAAACTAGTGAATAAATATTTATTTTAATATTTATATAACATAAATAAAAATTTATTTTACTATATTCACTATACTTGGTATTAAGTAAATATTATACTCATTGTCTTGGGAATAATTCATGAATAGATAAAATCAAACTCACGTATTATAAATTCGAATATCATATGATTGAATTTCTACGATAAACTTTTACTTGAATAAATATTATTTCACTGGTTGGGAATAAATGTATTCTTAAACTTAAATTTTGTAGAATTTAATAATATTTTTTATGAACTTAGTTTTTGACCCTATAGTCCTTTTTCTCAGTTGAAATAGGTAAAGCATACCTAAAGTTTAAGATCATTATCTAGGAACTCATCGAGGATTCCATAGATAAATAATTTAGTGTAACAACTATAATAACCTTCCTATGAAAACTAATGTGTAATATAATCCATTTTTCAACTGATATCTATCAAGTAGTATGTATACTTGTTTCACCACCTTATATTCTTGATTTATGTTTCCTTAAATTTTCATAATGAACTTTTATGTAAATTACCATAACCAATGATTTATGTTAGAAAATTCCATTTCAATAAAAGGGATAGAGATATATTCTTCCATTAACTTAAAAGGGAAAAATCCTCTCTTGTCCATTCAACTAATGTCATGTCACTTATGATGCACCCAATGTATTTCACATCACCAAAAGAATATATCATCATACTTTTCATCCATAAATAATAGTATATGATTCATGATAAACATTAATAATGATCTCTGGTCTAAGGATCAATACACATGTTTGTATATATGAATATCCAATGACACATAAAACATTTTGAATTCTTATTGGTTGATCTGTACTCATGAACTCCCTTCTTGGAGAACACTATATGAAAACTTCATGAGAAGAAGTTTCAATGTTTATAAGACCCTTGCACCTAATTTCCAGAAGTAGTTTTTCTCCAATCATATTGATGTATCTTGACCATAGGGAATATTTATTTAATAATATTTTCCTAGAATCTACAGGTTCTTATTAGGTAACTATTATAATCCTTTTAAATGAAAAATATTACAATTACATTATCACATTAATTTTGTATATAAAAATAATCATTATATGATAGAGCATTTATATTTTAGTAATCAAAAGTATGATGTTAGTTGGTTTTTGGGAACTGACTGCAATAAATTTCACCGAGGACATGTAATTTCATTTAATACTAACATAATTGGATGTTAAATTATTGCACCAACTTGAGACAATTTTTAATTTTAGCCTATAACTAGGTTTTTTGGATCATTTTTCTCTATTTTTTTGAATAATTCTAAATCAGTAAAAATTAAAGGATCCATAGGTGATTTGAAGGATCTGGTAGTAAGATTTTGAACACCTAGATCGATCAATTTTTTTATTTTTATTCATTATGGTTGAATAATAATTTAAAAGTTGAAATTTTATTTTTATAATTAAATTCATTAAATAAATCATTTTAAGAAGAAATTTATTCTCATGTTTTGTCACAAATTTGTGGGGTCCATCCAAATAAAAAACCTAGGAGAAAGGGTTTTTGGTTGTATGATAGTTAATGGGGATGGTGGTTTGAACCAATTGAGGTAAAAACATCTAGGTATAAATATATATGAAACATCAAGTAGGATACAAAAGGAGTATAATGTCAATTTCTCATTCATGGTAGTGGTATATTCATCTATATTTTGTAGATCGTGGGGAAGTGATGCAAGGTTGGATGAATTGATGGTCAATAGATAATGGCGGTCATAATGGGGTTCATAGATAAAAGGGTATATATGGTCTGATATGTACATTTATGATAACTCAAATTAATATTGGTACTGAATCTTTGATTAATTAGGGGTAAAGCAAAGTTTTTATTCCTGGACTAGTGGAGGTAGGATGACCGAGTTTCTATGGTTTTTCAACAATATTTGTGGAAAAGATCTTGGTTCTATTGTGAGGATCAATAGGGAGAGAATGTGTATGTAATAGTTCATAGAAGTGGGTAAATGGTAAATTAAGAGGCAATATGGTTCTCTTTGTACAACATCAACCAAGATTAATACAAATTGAGATAGGGGGATTGGGAAAGTGACGCAGCATTTTCTAGGGTCTGATGTGAATGGGAAAGGGAGGGTTAGTGATGTGAAATAGAGTAGGTTTGTGATGTCCCTATAGGTGAGGTGGTGTTTCTCAGGTGTCTTGTGGAAAGCATACATAGGTTAGTTGGGGTTTGTTATTCAAGCGTTATGATAATGATAAAATAACTAATAAGAAAATGAAAAAAATGAAATGAAATAAAAGGGTTTGGTGGTCGTCACCTTTGGATGATAGTTAGGTTGAGGGGTCCCCCCCCCCCTCATTCCCTATAGAGACCTATATCTTTCATACATTAGTATTAATACATTTATAATATAAATAATAATATAATATAGAATTTAAATTTTTACTGACTTGGTCGAATTGGGTTTATACATCATGATTACACATAAACTTTTCAACATCATTTAAATCCTTCAGCACAATCCTCCTAAAAACATCCATAGTTATTAAAATACATTTAATCACCCAAGTATATATATCAAATAAAGGGTTCTCTAAAACCCTAGTGAGAGGAGTAGTAATATGTAAGGTACATGAGACATGAATTAATATAGTACATGGGTGAGCATAACCATCATCATCACATCATAAGAAAATGATTGTCATCATAAGAATGATAGAGTCATTTAGAAAATATATATAATATGAAATATGAATAATAATGAAACAGAATAACATTTCTTTACAAATCCAATATATAGAATGTGAAAAAATACTTCAATATGTTCACACATAACATATGTGTACAAATCATTACTTCATAAAATGTGAAAAAATATAACATCATGTTCAAGAATAACCCACATAATATCATGAGATATATCACATTATCTAATGAATTAGATATATGTATAATTCCAGTTCAACCCATAACCTCATAAAATTATCATCATCATGAATTCCAAATAGAAAAGAAACGTATGTCATTCATAAACATGAAATATTCCCATGAGAAAATAATAGGTTTGATAATGGTTTCATAAGGCATATATTGATGGATAAAACCTATAGGTTCCCCCAAAAAATAAGGGAATACGTTATTTTGAATGTTTAAGGGTATAATTAACAAAAAAAGGATTTTATTTGATATATAGGATGATAATAAACATAAGAATAATGAAAGATAGTTTTCAACAAAATTATTTGATCAAAAATCAGGAATGTGTCTTAAAATTTATCCCATTAATGTAAGAACATTTATATCCCAATAAAAACCAAATAAAAGATAAAAATAAGTAATTTATAAGGGATTTATAATTATCATGTCTAAAAAAATATAAATATATGATAAACCCAAAATAGCTGGATTTGAAAGTCTTATTACCTTGGGTCCTGTTTTGTTTCATCACATTTACACCTCTTATATAATAAACATGTGTTTATTAAAACATTAATAAAGAGGTGTACTATATTATTTTTTTCATTATTAATTAGTTATAATCATTTAAATTTATCAAAAACTATGTCATTTAAGATATAATGGCTCGATGACATTTTTATTTGAATTTTCCCATTTCTATTTTGATATCTTGGTTTTGATTCTTTGTTATTTATAAACTAGTAAAATAAATTACATGAGAATAAAAATAGATAAATTTAAATTTTTATATATTATATATTAGATATTATAACCATACAAGAAGGTAGCGATATTTAAATAATTAAAAACACCCTCAGAGATGGATAAAATCGATCATTAATAGGACGTGTTAAGAATTTGGGGAGAGACATATATAGTATGTATATATTATAAATAACATTTTTCAATAGCCTAATATCATTAATATAATTTTTATAAAGTGATTAAATAATTTAGGTAGGTTTGGTTTAGTTATTCGTGGGAGAATCAGAAAGTGAAATGAATAAATAGAAAGGATACCTTGTCTTTGAAGATTCTGTTTTGCTTAGGCCTTAATGCCTTGGAGGCTTGGAGTTGTATGGAAACAGAACATCCATAGGGTTATAATAAGACAAAGGAAGAGGGTGTTGGTCATATATTAGGCTAATATAAGTGATTAAGAAGTTATTTTACAAGGGTGGGAGGGTATTTATACTTGAAGGTAGTGGTATTTTTGGGTTAAAATAATGAATAAATCATTGTTTCCAAAGTAATAATTGCAATAATGGTCATATTTGACATTATGAATCATATTTAAATAAAATTACATGATTTTATGAAATTTAAACATTTTAAAAACCCAATTTAATATTTTATACAAGAAATAATTAATAATAATTATAAAATTGTTGTTTATTATATACTTTTCTTTTTTGACTTTCGAAATTACTTTTTAGGTTATGGATATTGATTTTATTGTTTTATAAAAGGATTATTTATATTATTAATTATATTTTTAGGTTGATATAGACATTTTAAGACTAATTAATTATTTATTACATCAATATTAGATTGTAAACCATTTTTATTTCAAAGACTATATTTTTACTATTCACCTAAAAATTAAAGTTTTCCATAAGATTATAAAAAAGTCAATCTTAGAAAAAAAAATTCATTCTCGTTCCAAAAATGAAAATAATTGTATCAAATTAATTC
Source organism: Viscum album (assembly GCA_963277665.1). NCBI lineage: Eukaryota > Viridiplantae > Streptophyta > Magnoliopsida > Santalales > Viscaceae > Viscum > Viscum album. The sequence goes on along the minus strand of OY728157.1, from coordinate 32,492,008 downwards.
TCTTACATGGTTAATTTTAATTATTACCATAAAAATTATGTTTTTTACTAAATATGTTAAAATACACCTTATCAATGAATACACTTATTTTTTTGAGTTTCTAATTTTAATATATATTTTTTGAAATTATAATATTTATATTTACATAATTTATTTATCGTAAATATTATTCTATTTTCATTTTAATATTTTATTTGTTAAGTTACTATTCTCATAGTTAGGTTATTATCCCTAACAGTCAGGTTACTATTCTTAGTAGTCATGTTACTATTCCTAACAGCCATGTTACTATTCCAATAATCATATTGGATTTATAATTATTATAAATATCACTTATTTATTTCATCCATCATTCACTTAAATTCCTCTCAAATTTTTATATTCTTGGTTTTCAAAATGTTTATTATATTAAAAAAAATTCTTTTTTACATTTTTTTTTTTGAAACCGTATTCTCAGTTACCATGATATTCTGGAATATCAAAATATTTTTTTGTTTTTTTCCCGATTATAATACTTTAAATTTTATGTATTATATCTACCCTTGGTATCTAATGTTCTTGTGTTGATAAAATAAAATAGTTTTGTTTTATTTTACATGTTGCATGTGACTTATTAAATTAATATATTTATACTCTAGTTTCATAAAAAAATTATATATTTAATCAATTCATAGAAATAAATTAGGAGTAAAAAAATTTATATAACTTATTGGATGTTAACATTAAAATATTAAATTAAATTTTACCCACATGTTAATTAAGGGATAAAATATTTAAAAATTATATATTGAAAATTTTGGGTGTTGCATTCCCCTTGTCAAAATTGTACATATAATTATACAAGCACACATAAGTGTTCAATTGAGAAAATAGGTATTTGACTATTATTTTAATAATATATTGTCTTAAAATATTTTATATTATTATTATTATTTATTTACCCCCAAATACACAACAATATTATTATTATTATTATATTACATATAGAAAAATGCCACTTTTTCTTCAGTGCCTAAATTCAATTATTAATTAGTTATCTTTACTCACTTTTCAATATAGATGATGATGGTGATATTTTCAAGGTCAATAAATTTTTTTAAATGGGTGTTTTGTATTTTAAAATATTATACACTAAGATTGAGGTGACATTATCTATGAAAATTTCAAAAGTGACCTATTGACTCATTTTCATTAGTAGATCATAATGAAACCCTCGATTAATGGATTTGATGCTCCTATAATAACAATTTTTAAATAAAATACTTGGATATTAGTTTATATATGGGTGTTATGGTGACTTATACAACTATCATGATGCACAAAGAAAATATGGTTGGGAATGTGATAATGAATATAATTACTATGAATCATATCAATCAATTATTCAACATGATACTAGTATTTAAAGATCTTATTCACAATGGTAATTGATGATGAACCCTTGTTAAGTATTTGTGTTGATAAATTGTTGAACAATAATTGATATGATTAATGTATTCTATGTGAATAATTGATGTTGGGATACGTTAATTCTCATCAACTTAATAATATGGAATTATTGAGGATGTGATATTAAGTTTATATATTAATAAGTTTGACTTGGGTATGAAAACGATTCATACTTACAGCATGATATTAATAAACATGGAGTCTATACTCTGAATTTGTGTTACAATAATACGATACATGTTATAATGTTAATTTTATCTTTTTATTTTTATTACATAATGATAGTATATGTGAATTGAATTCCTTCTCTATATTTTTTAATTATCAAATGATTGGTTGTGTAACGATGATTATATGATTGTATTGTGTTCGATACTAGTTTTATGTGTTATTAACCAATTTATTTGAATGTAGTGTATTTATTTAGAGATATGTAATCCATGTGATGTCATTGTAAAGAATATATGGATTATATGTGATAACGAAGTATAAATAGTCCTCTATATAGGTGTATTCCTAGCTAGAGGGTAGTGTTATGATTATAGGAGGAGGTACCTTGACCTTTTGATAGTTGCATGTTGGAAGTTGATTATGATATATATAGTATGATTATGGAATTGATGGTGTGGGTATTATGAGGGTTTGTGATATTCCATGGATTTTTCAATGATGATTTATGTTAGTATCTTGATTATAGATATGGGATTTTTTTAGATGTTTCTTATTTTATTTTGATGTTATTTTAGATATATGAGTACCATTCTCAAAGAAATAATAACATGAGGTATGTTTTATTGGATGTGACTCAACATACACAGAGTGAGTGTTCAATAATGATGGCCTTCTAATAAATCTATCCCCATCCCTACCAATGGATTTGGCTATGATGTGGATATGTGATTGAGATGATCATGAGGAGGGAACAAGGTTAATATCCTTTATGATGTGTCTATATGGTTGATATAGTCAAGTGGAGGTGGGTACAAGGTTGATGTGCTTAATTGTGTGAGGTTTTAGTAATATCATTGATGGTATTTTTGTGACTTGGTTTGTAGAGTCCCTTTTTTATTTTAATGGCATGTGTTATACTATCCATACTTTTTTTTAGTGAGCGGTTTTTATGGTAACCTTGGGGTTGTGATAATTTGACAAGTTAAACTTAAAAACTATAAATCATATGTTTTTTAATTCAATAGGATTATGTATAATATCTAATGAGACTCATGGATAATATAATCCATGATTTGGTGTTTGGTGTAGTTTATCCCTAAGTGGTTTTTATTAGTGAGTATATGACTATAAATTATGATTTTACTACTTTGATTATTAGGAATACGTGATATTTCATTGTTTTTTCAGCCTTAGGGGATCTTCTAGTGAGTATTAAGATATAATCACCCCTAATTTTACAAAAATGTTTTCAAAGAAATTTTGGAAGGGTTTTTTGGAAGTGTTATTTCGATGAGAGAGGTTTTTAGTATGTAACGTCCTGACCCGGCTCACCTTTAAGATGGTGGCTGGACCAGTGGGTCACATGACCTCAAGAGAATATCCATATATACCAGAGGCATCCAAATAGTAGTGATGGTATTGGTACATTATGATGGGGATAATATACCCTCTTATCAGAGTTTCATAGTGGTATGACAGAGTATTAGTAAAAGACAATGAAAAAATTAGTAAATAAATGAAAGACATAGAAGTAGAAGATAGTAATTAACAATTTAAGTAGACAATGCCAGTTTATACAACATATGAATGCATGATATGGTAATGATACATGAAGTAAATCAGTAAACAATACATCATACATTACAATATAGTACAATAATAAAGAAAAGACATCAAAGCCCTATGGGTGATCTCCATGAGCATCTTGAGCTCTGGCACTGTCCTTTTCTCCTAACTCCCAGGTACAAGAAATAAAAAAACTTATATCCTACAAATATAAGGTCTAATTGGGTACCAATGGTACCTGAGTAGGGTTTCAGATAAAAATCTCAGTAGGTCGGCACACATAGTTTTTATCCCAATCTAAACAATGAAATATAAATTAATAAGTGTGACATATAAAATAAATTCATAGTGATAGAAATTAAATAATAGAAACTCAGTCTGGGTTCTGGAATAGACATTCTTCCCATACCACCCACTTCAGCCTAATCCAGAAGTGTGAAATTTATATTTGTTCAAGGAAGAATATATAAACAAGGTCCAATAGTATCATGTAAAATGAATGAAGGAATATCCCCAATCTTGTTCTTTAACTTGGGTCCTAAATCTCATGTCATCACAAAAGTAGGCAAGTAAAGTAAGGGAAACATCTCAAGTGAAATCACAATACATAAAAATAAAGAATTCTACATCTCAAGAATTTATATTAAAAAACATCAATTTTATAGGTAGAGTCTGAGCCCGTCCCTGAGGTATCACTATGGTACATCCATTCAAAATGTCCAATGCCACTGAGCTCTTCCAAGGAGATCCTTTTGAAATTCCAAGTATCACTCGTGGTATGATAACTATGATTCCATCCTAGGAATCACGTGTAAGGGAGTGAGTATCAATCAAGTATTGGCATAGCTATCTTGCCAACGAGTCTATCCTTTCTTACACCTTAGGTAACCAGTATTACCCAATAGTATAATAGAAAGCCCGAGGGAGCCCTTGTTTGGTGCGTCTAAAACATCACTTCCCCGATTCATCATGTTCTAACCTATTGAGTATGGAGAGTTCGATTGTGGGTTCTTAATATGGGACCCACATTCTCTCCCCAGCCTGATTTAATTTAAAACAACAAGAGAGGAAAATATCATAGATCAATAAAGGTATTAGGCTTAAGCTACACAGAATAAGCCTTAAACAATTTCATGTCAACACATGCAACTCAATTTCACAATCTAGCAAGGTAAACAAGGCATTTTATATGGTTCAAGCCACTATCAAGGGAATAAGAAATAAAGAAACTTTTATAGTCAAGGAATTATAAACAAGGCTTGTGTCATCAATGTGTATCTTACAAATATTTCATCAATGACATTTCATTATCTCATGCTATCATTCTTGACAATGTGTCAAAATCTGTCCAAAACATTTAAAAAGGATCAAGAAAAGAGCACCAAACAAGGTATAAGGAGTTCATTAATAGGAAAGTTACTCATGTAACTTGAAATAATTAACTTTTTATGTATGGCATGTTGCGTTCTAATAAATCTCAATTATTCCATAGGTAGGAGGAACCATACATGGGACAAAATATTATATTCAGGATTTAGGCATTATCAAGAGGGGACCAATTCATAATTCATTTCTAATTAATCAATTTAAGGAATTACTAAGGTGCTACACAAACCCCATGGAAATTTTCCACATTTTATATAAAAGAAACTTAGGATATTTAGGATGGCTCACTCAAAAGGGTGGATGAGAGTCAAGGTGAACACCCCAAATTCGTTTCTCTATAAGTGAAGGTCACAATGGAAAAGATAGAACAAGCCAAAAAAATTAATAATAGTCAAGAAAATCATTATTGCTAAATCATTTATTTAATACATGCTATTTTTTATGAGTCATACTACTCAAAGTGATCTCACCCAATTTTCCCAAACATGGAAAATAGGTTTAAGGGTTAAATTTCCAAGGTCACTCTATCTAATGGATGGCACTATCTCATTTTATTCATCCCATAAAAAACCCTTTTATCCTAACCAAAACCTATTATTCATTATGTTATGGTATCTTCTCAAATGCTTGTGTGGGAAACTCCAAGCCTAATAAGTCCAAACACCCATGGGGTGTCTTGGGTAAAATAAATTACACAAGGGATAAGGGCCACTTCATCTTAAAAGAAAATTCATTCGGTTATTAAAATATGATGAGTTCCTAAACAAGAATTTTATTATTCACAACTTCAATGAATAAGAAACACAAAAGAAGAAAACCAAGAAAACATAAAAATATTACTTTATAAATATTTAGTTTGAAGGCAGTGCAACTCTGTTAGAGGGGTTTTATTACAAAATCATGACATTTCTTATCAAGCAATAAATTTTCGCATTTAACACTTTTATCTAGAATCATACTCAATTTATAATTAATATGAATTTAATCTAAAAAATGACAACATTAATTAAAATATAATAAAAGTGAAGTAAGAAAATAATTAATGCATTCTTTAAATTAAAGGGCAAAAGGAATGGGATCCTACCTCAGGGTGGAACCAAACTGAACATTTCAGCTCTTGTCACTTTCTAACTTAGAGTTTATACTACCCTCATTGATCATATTCACCTTTGCATATATATAAGGAAACCTATCTCCTATTCACACATCCATATGGCCATGAACATGTGTATGTGGATCCTTACACATATGCTTATATGCATATACTCATATCCACTCACCTACATTTTCATTTTCATATATATACATAGGTACACCTATCCCCATACATATATATTCACTTCCATGGATGAATATACACACAACGGGGGAACCTACATATATATATATATATATATTCTTACCTATGAATACACAGAAGAGTCACCTTTGACTTGATGACTCAAAATCACTCCAGTGCACTACACAATAATTACCAAGGACCATTAAATAATTAAATACCCTAAATTAGGTGGTGTTAAATTAAGTAGTGAGTTTAAAACTTACCCCAAAATTATGTCGGTGGACTAAAACTACCTGAACTTCCCTGCCTTTGGCGGCGGTTTCCCGAACTCTCTCGAACATGACCAAAGAGGCCATTCGCACACCCTATCGAAGGAATAAACAAATAAAAATGGATTTAACCCATACCTAGGATTCATCCAAACATCGTAGAGTGATGTAGAAGCCAAAATATTGCAAGAAAAGGAAGAAGACTAGGGTATAAGGCCTTACCATGGAGATTCGAAGGCGAAATCCATGGAATTCTAGAAAAACAAATCATTGAATAGAGGAGGCCGCGAGGAATGGGTCGCGCCATGGGGGGTGCATCATGAGCTGCTGAAGAACCCTCAGGGGGAGGGTTTTGAGAGATGGGGAGAAGGGATAACCCTTATGGTGTTTTCTAAAAACCTAGATAAAAATAATATTGTTATTATTGCTAAATATAATAATAATAATAATAAATTTAATAATATTATAATTAATCATAATGATATAAATAATAATATTATTATTATTATAAAATTTGGTTTTTTTCAATTTTTCTCATTTCACTTTTATTTTAATTTTAAATTAATTATTTTTAATTTCATCTAAAATAAATCATCACTTTCAAGAGTTCTGACTTCCAAAATTGCATTCTGAAACATGCTTTTAAAAATAGTGTGTGTAATAAATGAATGATTAAAAAATCCCCTAGAATATTTTTAATCCGGTTCAAAACAGGGTGATTTACAACCTTACAACCTTAGAATTTCTCATCTTCAAGAAGACTTCGGGAACAATGAAAATTTCACCCAGCCTATAGGGGTCATGAAGCTTCGTTTAAATGGTAGCGTTGTGTTTCCAATGCTAAACGCACCTTCAATCATCCCTTCAAACACATGGAAACTTAAGCTATCAAAACTCGAGATAGTGTTATTTCCCCAACTGAAACACCAAGACAGATCATACTTGATCCCATTTAGCTAACGACGTGATTATATTTTTGTCTTGTTGATAAACTAGCCAAATTTACTTCTCACCTTAGGCTTTAACGTTAAGCAGCCAATTCAAAAAAAACAATTCAACTCCAATAAGAATTGTCTTACAGGAACACCTATAAAATTTTTAATGATGCTCCTAATGTGATTTTGAAACATTCAAATGGTCAATCTCCCATCGAACTCAGATAGATAGGTTGATCCATCTTTTCATGAAAGACCCAGGCTGACACATACCACACTCGTCTTCACCTACGCTCAACTTGGATAGATGGGATTTTACAAGAAGAATTGTGATTCCTCCTCCCAAGGCATCTCTCATTAAATATAAAAACGTCCACAAAATTATCCTAACCAAACCATTAAGTAAACCATACATCCAGTGCGAAACATCGAAATAACCAATCGAACAAGCCCAATGGATTTAAAACATTAGCGTGGCGTAAGACCAATGCTCACTTGGTGTACATAGAAAATGACAAGATATGGGATGTGATTGTATCTAAACAGGATACACTAAAAGGATTTAAATGGTTTCCATTCAAACTCACCCAAACTAGAAAAATGAGCAGTCGAACCATAATTGGTCGAATCGTATTGAAATAAACTCAACTTCACCTTCCAACACATTGTCATTAACCAATCATTGAGGCTTTACCACCTAAGGCATCCAGTGGTCATTCATGCTTAAACATAATAGTATACCCATGACCAATGGTGTAACTCAAAGGTTGAATACACCACCAAACACCCCAATGTCATGTTGTCGAGCAAGCATTGACACGATTTAAATTTCACAAGCCTCACAGCATTTAAGCATGTCTGGCCATTCTCTAATGGTCCTCTTTGGTTGTGTTCCTTTGACCTGGAAGGACACATATTTAACCAAACCAACATGACACTCCCCACTTTAGGAGTGTCTTAATCATAAAAAAGAATGAATATTCTATCCTTTTAAAAGAGAAATATTTCAAAAACTCCATAAATGCAAACATTTAAAAAATGGCATGAAAACCAAAACCAAACCTGTAACGACCCAAATTTTATTAATGAAAAAATCATCTTGATCTAATTAAATGTCCTGTTATATAAAATGGTTATATAAAACATATACACTTCCTTGGTTTTATTTTTTTAGATTTCAAAATACTATTAAGAATTGTTATCGTTTCTAATATAGTCGTTGAACAGTGATCACATAATTTTTATAAATATAGGGATTTAACAGATCCAATTTACTCAGAAAAAGGAAGATATGACCTCATCCAGTAGAATTGATCCATAAAAATCCCATTTTTCAGAGCTTAGAAAGAAGGTAGTTTCACTGGTCTTCGTTCTTGACCAAGCCCAAGACAAGCTTCAACACATTAATCTTGAACAGAACCGCCTATGGGAGAAGTGGAAGTTGATAGAGATTACCACCTGAGCGATGTTATCTTAGCCTCCCCAAGATTCTCTCACCATCGTACACCTTACACTTAGGTCTTATGTGGGTGTTATAATGGGTTATGTAACAAGACCCCAGCACTTTAATAATGTGCATTATTTTTTGTATAAATAATATACATTCATTTTTTATAGTTACTTTGTAAATGGTTTTTAAAGCACAAATAGTATTTCTAGTTAATATTCAATTAAGAAATATATTTTTCTGTATTAATGTATTTTTTAATTAAATAATATTTTGATAAAATATTTTTACTAAATTACTTTTTTATTAAATATAAATTATCATATAATTTTTATGAATACAATTGTAAATTTTATTAATTTTTGAACATTGTTTTTATCAAAACCCATGATTTTTTTATAAATTTTTGTTTTTATTTTTAAAGAAATTAATTATTTAGAAAATTATTTAGATAAAATGAATATTATTTTTGGAATCAGGACATCAAAATTATCCAATGGTAAATTTTTCATTATTTTCTAAGACAGTCTAATTTTTGGGTAAAAATTAAATACTATTTAAATATATAATGTGTTTTATGACATCATAATGACCCAATAGTATTGTAATAAAATACTATAAATGGTATTTTCGGCCAATATATTCTTTAACTTTAAAATAATATTATTTTAGGTTTGTATTATTAATTTTACAAAGCCTTAGTGGACCCTCTAAGACTTTTAAAACATTTTATCATTTTAAAATTATTTCCTTAAGAGTTGACTCACCTACACATAATCATGCCTAATATTTTAATAATTTCGTCCATTTTCCTTATAAAATAATGTTTCCCACTCCACTTTGGATAAAACCATGTGTATAATTGTGGGATGGTTTGTGGTTTTTATTAGTTTAATATGTGGTGTCCAAAACCTAAATAATAAAGAATTACCTCTCATTTCCTATATAAACCCACTCAATCTCACATTCTTCTTCACTCAAACCATTTTGAGCTCACTAACCCCTAACCTCCTCTATATATAATCTTCCCAAGACACCCAAGCTCCCTAAAATCCTCTCCCAAGCCTTTGGGATCACACATCCAAGTAAGATATTTCTTCCTCTCTCATTTTTTTCCAAGTTTATTTATGTTTCTATACCCTTGTATTTTCAATTAAAAATGTTGGGGTATGATTTCACACCTACCCTATACTTAACTCCTTATGTTTTAATGATGAGATACCCCTTTCTCTCTCATTAATTGCTCCCATGTACACATGTTACCATGCCGAAATTCGGTAAGGGATTTCCCTATCCTCATTTACATTCAAGCAATTATTTTATATTATGAATCTAAATTCAATTAAATATGTTGGGACATGTATCTATATGACCCCCTTACTATCCATTTAATTTACATATGATGAGGTATCCCTTTTTATATCATCAAAAATTTTTATTCATTCTTATGTCATGTCATTATGCTGCCAAAATTGCACCATGATTTTCCAAGCCAAAGTCATTGTGTAGTGAATACCATGCCCATTTATCTATAAAGGGTATTCACCTTTATGAATATTTACTTATTTATTATAGAGTTTTATATATTAATTCCACATTAATTTATCATGGAATAAATGATGATGTTTAATGAATACATGTTGTATGATCTATGTGGCACACTTATGCATGAAATTAAATGATTAAGAAGGGTGTTCCCTAATAGAGATCCAGTGAATTGGATAAAGAATAGTATAATGATACGCCATGTTAAATGAGGGTTTACTCATTCTAACTCAAGTGAAATGAGTGCTTACTCATTATCCATGTTCAATGATCCTTGGATTGTGCTAATATCATGTTAAATGTTGTTTCCACATTTCCATGTTATGATGATCGTGCTATATCATGCCTTTTTGTTCATGTTTCTATTATTCTTAACCGATATTCCTATTTCCTAACATATACTATATTCTTAATTTTGTGCCTTTTTACTCCCTTACTGGGCTTAATAGATCACCCTTTTCTTATGAATTTCATCAGTTTATCCTATACAATTCTAAGTACAAAGGAATGTTGTGGTCATGTAAAAGAAGTTTTCAATAAAGATGTTGTGTTTTATGTTCTAAGTTGTTATGTAATGTTCCTAATTTCCCAAGAAACTAGACCTATTGATCCTTAGAGTTGTCTTAAGTAAAATTTTATGTAATAAATAATGTTTATGTGTGTAATAAAGAGCAGGTTTGTTATAGTTTGTATCAGAGGATAGGTTTAGTTATTTTCCGGGTTAGGATTAGAAAACCCTAGTGAAAGCCTTAGGGATAAGACTAAGTATAATAAAGAAATCCCTAACTTTTGGTGAGTATTGAGTAAGTGGTTTATCAGAAAAATACATCTTTATCGGGATACGAGTAGTTAGAAAAGGCTCTGGAATAAATGTATCTAGGGGTAAAACCTGAAAACACCGCTTTGAGCTAGAATCGAATGGGAACTAGTGCACGACAACAAACCTTGATTCACTCTTTGTTATGACACACATGGATGATATGATTTAGTAAATTCATAATATTATTATGAACCATTATTAATGGAATTAAAAAAATCCCAAATAATATATATTGGGAAGTTGATCATGGATAACATTGATAAGTTAAGGAAAAAATGTAATTTATAAGTTATCTGTTTTTGTCATTGGATTCCCCTTTATGTGTTACCCATAACTTTCCTTTTATTCCATCCAATGGATGGTAATAGGAGGACTCAAGCTCACAACTGATACGAAGATAAATGTGATGACTATTCTAATGAGATTCCCAATCGGATGGGAGTGGAAATAGCAAAATTTGTCACCATACTCTCTCATTTAACTCAAGTTTTGAATAAAAACATGGGTTAAGAGGAACGTTCAACCCCCCTAAGAAAGACCAAGTTTATATCGAGAGCTTCATGAGACAAAAGCCTCCAAATTTTAATGGATCATATAATCCATCAATTTCTGAACAATGGATCAACTCCATTGAAAATATCTTATCCCGTCCTTCAATGTTATGAAAAAGAAAAGGTTATTCTGAATACTTATCATATATAGGGTGAAACTGATAAATGGTGGACATTGATCAAAAATACAAAGCCTAAGAAAGATATTGAGGAATCGGCATTGAATTATTTCCAAAAAATGTGTTTCAATAAATATTTTCCTCACACCCTCCAACTTAAGATAGAAAGGGACTTTCTTTCCCTCAAGAAAAAAATGATTAATCCATCGGAGCGTATGAGGAAAAATTCACAAGGCTTGCACGATATGCCTCTGGCTTTGTCATTACCCCTGGATGTAAGGTTGACCACTTCTTTGGTGGCCCAAAACTTATCCTATGGAAATCCCGGGCGATATGTGACTTTGATAGTTATGAGGAAATTTTATGATGTGTCCTAAAAATCGTAATGGTGATCAGAGAACCAGTGCCATAATCCAAGGGTTTTCAAAGGCAACCAACAGCCTCCAAGGTAGCAACGGTGAGATTTTTTCCTTCACTACCACCGAAGTAAACCCCGAAAATGAAGTGGTGACAAGTACGCTAGTTATTCATTCAATAATAAAAAACTTAATTTTTTTATTATGGTCTTAGACATTCATTTATATACCAAAGGTTTAGTAGAATAATCCCAACATAACCACAAATCATGGAAGTAAAGATGTCAGTGAGAATGGAAAATGGGAAAATCATTGAAACCCATGAATATAACTCCTCCCCTATCACAATTTGGGGATTAAACATCCTAGAGAACCTCATCATACTCCCTCTAGTGGAATGTGATGAAATTATTAGCATGTATTGTATTTCCTTATATAGAGCCAACATAAATTACCATACGATGGAAATCACTTTCCATATGGTGAATCGGCCCCCGATTCTGTACAAGTGCAAGGAGGAGGATGAATCTTATTTAGCATCATTATCTCATGCATGGATATTACTGCCCTATGATCATGATTATCTTTCTTCGATGACTTAGCATAAGAAAGAAACCATCCTTGAATACATGCCTATTGTGAGGGAATTCTCTGAAGTGTTTCCTGAAGAATTGTCTGGTCTTCCTCCTGGAAGAGATGTTGAATTCTCAATTAATCTTATACCTAGGGCATTGCTAATATTCAAGACTCTTTATAGAATGGTTGTTGTGGAGCTTGAGGATCTAAAGAAACAACTACATGGGAATCTTGATAAAGGGTTTATATGCCCAAGTGCTTCACTATGGGGTTCAGTAGTCCTCTTTATCAAGAATAAGTATGGTTCGATGCACCTTTGCATTGATTATCGTGATCGCAACAAAATCACAGTAAAGAAAAAGTATCCTCTTCCCCGAATTGATGAATTTTTTTGTCAACTACGTCGAGCACAAAACTTATCCAAGGTGGATTTGTGGTTGAGATTTTACCAAGTATGTTTGAAGAAGGAGGATATCTCTAAGACTATTTTTCATACAAGGTACACGCACTATAAATTCATAGTAATTTCTTTTGGACTCACTAATGCTCCAGAAATATTCATGGACATGATGAATAGAGTCTTTAGAGATTACCTTGACAAATTTGTGGTAGCCTTTATAAACAATATTCTAATATAATCCAAAACCAAGGAGAAGCATGAGGAGCATCAAATCACTGTACTAGAGACCTTGCAAAAAGAGAAGCTCTATGGAAAGTACAACAAGTGTGACTTCTAGATGGAGGAAGTCCCATTCTTGGGTCATATCATCACAGGAAATGGGATATCTATGGATCCCTCTAAGATAGCTACAATTGAGGGATGGATGAGGCCAACATTGGTGATGGATGTCCGTAGATTTTAAGGTTTAGCTATATATTATCATTGATTTGTGATAAATTTCTCACGATTTTTGTAAGAACCCGTGTTTTTAGAACGGGTCAAAATCCCGACCCTATTTGAATTTTTGACTTATTTATGAGGAAACTGGGAAAATCTAGAATGTTTTGGAAATTTCCAGACTACACACCGTGTACTCTAAAGTACATGTCGGGTATGGTTTAGGCATGTACCATCCATGTGCTAGCTGAGTACATTTCATGTCATGACCGTGTAGGAATTTCATACAACACAGCGTGTAGTGTTTCCCGCCATGTCGTGTATACGCCTTTCTGCATACCAGCTGAGTTCAAGCCCTGTGTCGACCCGTATGGAGCGCCCTAGCCATATGGCTACCTCCACTTAAATCGGAGCATGTAAAAGGCTACCACACAGCATGTAGTCCTTAATACACGCCGTGTACTTTTATTTTTATTCGCTTAAATGAGAGGGTGTCATGTATTATTCCAGAAAATACCTTCTTCTTCCACATTTTTTGACCTTGACACTCTGGAAGGCTGAAAAAGTTTCTTCTCCTAGATTCTTCATACGTCGTTCGTTATTCAATTTTTTGATGGCTGTGGGATCGCAACAACGAGGCTAAACCCGTGCACCCTATTTCGTTCTTGATCCTTTGCCTCACACATCACAGTTTCCATCCGAGTGGAATTGTCGGGATTTGACAAAAACATAGATCTACGAATATTTGGCTAAAAATTGGAGCTTGATATCAGAATTTACTACATATACGAGTCTTGGGTTGGTGGTTCATACCCCTTTTTGTGTTTTTTCATACTTTTGGGTGGTGTGACCTTTGGCTCATTTTCGGGTATTTTGAGTGTGACCCTGTTTTACCTATTATTTCCTGTTTAATTGTTATTTGACTTATGGTATGCCTTTGGGTATGCCCTGTTACCTATTTTTCTTGAGCAGGGTCAGGTGAGTGGTCATTGATCATTGGGAAATTTTGGTCTAGGTATGCCAAAATGTTTATAATTGAATTGTATTGTTTTAAATTGATGAGTTTAGTTTATTGAACCTTGATATGAATTGTTGGAGACTTTAAAGACCTCAATGCTAGTATGGGACAACACTTGGTTAGTTCATTGCAACTGTTTAGTTTTTTCCTGTTTATAAGTGATTCTTTTGATTATATATGTAATTGTTGAATTGCATATGTTGGAACCCTTACGGTTGTGTTGGGCGTGACCCAGATATTTTTGAGTGATGCTGGTCACAGGTTGGGCTTGGCCCAGGTTACATTGGGTGGTTCAAACCACAGGATTGGGCATCATGGATGATAGTTTGAGGTAGTGTGGCTGTCAAGTTGGGCATGGCCCAGGTTACTTAGATTCCAAGGCCATCAAACTTGAGCAGCATGGTCTCAAGGGCATGAGTGTCAGAGAGGTTCTGGCTTGGGAACTTACTTTGGTGATTACCACTCGCCTAAAACTTTGAGTAGTGTGCACACAGAGAGAATCAGTTATTAGGTGGTTTTGACCACTCGTGTGGGTAGAGGCCCCCATTAGTTTTGGTTTAGGTACTATTGGTTTGGGGGTGCTTGTCGTAGGAAGCCATGTGGAAGGTGAGGAGACTTCATGGATTAGCATTGAGGCTATCAGGTTAGGGGCATAGGCTCTCCATTATTTGAGGGAGACATCATTGTCCCTCTAATTACATTATTTAAGGGCAGACATCATTGTCCCTTCAGTTACATTATTTGAGGGCATAAATCATTGTCCCTCTGGTTACTTTATTTGAGGGTAGACATCGATGTCCCTCCGGTTACTTATTTGAGGACAGGCATCATTGTTCCTCCGAGCTACTATTTCATGGGTGTGCCTTCGGGACATTAGTACTTGAGACACGCGGTGTTAGAGGGCATGTGGTGTTGGGTTACATGATAGAGATTCCAGCATTGACTGAAGTAGGTGACACTCTATGGTGGTTGTTGAGCATTAGTAGAGTTTGTGATTCTTTGTTTGCATCGTACTGTTTACTGTTTTACTTATAACTGCATGCCTCCTTAAACACTTATATTAGGTACGAACTGTTGGGTGGTATCCTACTGAGATTCATCTCACACCATGCACAGGCCCTTCGAGATGCGTGTATACTTTATGGATTTACTTGTTGGAAAGAGACTAACTTTAGGATCTGGAATACATTAGCTGTTACATGGAGATGGTATGGACCTTGAGGTCTTGGCTAGCTGGAGATTATTATTTTGTGCTTCCTTTCCTATATCATCATGCTTACTTGTTATGCAGCTACAATTGGTTAGTCATTGGCACCCTTTATATATATATGGATATGTATGACCTACTTTGGATGCATGTTTTGTTGTTTAGTAGTAGTTACAAGTGATCAGCATGTTTTTCTGTTTACTTTCCAATGTTATTGTTTATATTTATTTCTTCCAATGTTTATCGATATTGAATGTGCTTCCACTCTATGGGTATGGTTTGAGTCTACTGAGTCTTTTATTCTGCTACATATTTATTATTATACTCAGACCAGTACCATTATTATCCTCCGAGAAGGTATAACCTCCTCACTATACCTATAAGACTCTCACTACTAGCCAGCATCCTTTGGCATTCGGGTGGGTGCCTAAGGTAGTAACACCTGACCCGTTTAGCACCATTCAGGTGGATGTTTGGGTCCGGGTCATTACAAAGTGGTGTTAGAGGAGTTCTTGATAGGGATTTAGTAGTATTGTTTTACTGGCTACTAATGATATTGAGGCTTCTCTTTTTATTTCTATTGGTATTAATATTTAGGATATGGTAGACTAGAGATAGGTTGTGATTGGAACTGGGTTTCAAGCTTGTGCTTGGGTGCCTGCAGCCCCAGTTACGAGGGATGGAACAAGTTACCATGGGTGGGAATTGCTATTTTTTTTACTCAGATTACAATTTATATTATTTCCACCTCGATGGCTCACTTTCTATGTGATGTTAATAATTGTGATATGTAAACCTTGACCCAGTGTGGTAAAGGAGAATTGGACCTTGGCTCAGTATGGAAAGGATTGTTTTCTTGGATCTTAATAAGAACATTTTTAGGGTATTTAAATTTCCCAATTGCATGTATGATTTGTAAAGTGATAATTACATGTGAATAATATCAATTGTCATGACTTATATTATTTCAAAATGTGAATAGGTGAAACTCCGGATAAAATTTCTTGTTTATTACAATGTGTTATGCCATGATTTATATATTTTTAGACTTGCATTTCGAAGGGTATTTGGGTTTGGATCTTGTATGAACAGGCAGGTACTATGGTTGAGGTGATTTTGATCATCAAGATTGTGTGACTCGGTCATCAGTTTGAGGAAACTTTGGTTGTCAGGACGGACATGGACCGAGGTAATTTTGATACATGGATCTGTTGAGGGTGGGTAAGGAGGTCATGAGGTCGGAATGTCATGGGCATGGTTTGTGATAAGGGAGAGTAAAGGTAGATGTTTTATGCTTCCTCTTTACATCTTTCTTTATCTGTGTTGAGTATATATTGTTATATATATATGGGATGTTTGACCATTTATGGTATTCAGTGGGTTCCTTTTAGTTGACTCAAGATGGAGCATCAGGTGGGAGATGGTACAGTGCCGTAGGAGCAGGATTAGGTTCAGGATCTGGTGCAGGCAGAGCATGAGCCGTGAGTACAGGCTTAGGGAAAGGAATGTGTTGAGGATCTCATGCAGGCAGGATAGAATCTGTGTCTTGTAGTGTTCGGACCATGGATTGATGAGTATCTCTGATCTAGCCCGGTATGTGTGTTGCAAGGGATTGACAGAGGTGTGCATGGTACAAATCCATCTATGGAATATCTGATGTGGGAGTTCCATCTATTGCACCCGCCACTTTTTCAGGGTGAGGGCAGTCCATAGGCAGCTGAGAACTGGATAGATAGCATGAAGATGATCTTTGAGCAGCTTGAGAACCTCCTGGGCGGAGGGTCAAGATGGCAACGTACATGCTGTGAGGACCGACAAAGTGCTGGTGGGATGTGTAGGTTCAGGCTCACAGGCACGAGGGACTAGCATGGAAAGACTTCGAGAACAGGTTTTTCGAGCAATTTTACCTAGAGACACTGTGGGAATATAGAGATTGGGAGTTCTTGATCCTTTAGTAGGGACACATGTCCGTCAAGGACTATGCAGCTACTTTCACTAAGATGTCTCTCTTTGCACCTGGTATGGTAAGAGATGACGTGGAAAGGGTGAGGTGCTTCGAGGATGGTTTGAGACACGCCATTTAGATACATGTGAATATCTTCAGGCTGGGTTCATTCTCAGAGGTAGTAAATCAGGCACTCATAGTAGAGGGAAACCATATGGATAGGCCCAGGTTGGTCAGGAGATAGCTTCAGGAGATGGTATGGTTAGCAGGAAGCGAGGACAGGATGAGTTTCAGTAGGGTTTCAGTAGGGAAATCAGGCCAAGGGATGAGCTAGACCACCTCATACCAGTTCTTCAGTGGTTTTATTTCAGTTTGGGCAGCTAGGAAATGCTCAGACTCAATGTGATAGGCCTCCAAAAAGGTTCCCAGCATGTGGATAGGTCGGGCATCTAGAGAGGTTCTGCAGTCAACCTTCTCAAACAGATGGTAGAGAGGGACCAAGAAAGACTGTGGCATCCAGAGCTGGTTCAATTTCACTACCAAGAGAGGGTAGCCATGTTTCACCTGCGCGCAGAGGATGTGATAGAGATAGAGGGACCCAACTGAGGGGTCATTGGCCAGGGACTAGAGCAGCACCATAGGGATTTCAGGCATTAGGCAGCCATACTTTAGGCCAAGTTCACGCCATAGAGCTACCAGGGGCTGAGCAGGCTGGTGATCCAATGATGGTTAGAGGTACACCACGAGTGTGGTTGTGACCTTATTTTTTCTTTTTTCCATGACCTATTGAGGCATGTCTATTTTGAGTACAAGAGGTGAACAAGATTTATGTGGACTGACTAGATGCCAGTTAGTGGCATTAGCACCATATCGGGTGCGTGATATATTTATATATATGTATGAGATGTGTGGCATCGGGGAATCGAGGATGTGGGTTACTTGAGGTGCCTTGGGTATCAGGGCATCGAGGATGGGGGTTACACGAGGTGCCTTGGGCATCAGTGTATCAGTAATGTGGGTTGCTTGAGTGGCTAGGCACCAGGTTCATTTTGAGCATCCATGGGATGTAGGACCTTGTAGAGGCGAACACCGATGTGGTGAGGGATATGTTTGGGGTGTCGGGAATGACACAAGAGCACCAATGAGGTGCATGGGTGACGATTCATCATGAAAGTACCATGAGTTAGGAAACAGCTTAGTGAACCCTTCCTTTGTTGAGTTTTGTAGGGTTGAGACCGAGTTAGGAAATTCCTAAGGTGGGGAGCCACTTCAGAAATTTATCCAGAACCTTTGAGACTGGGGTAGTCTGGGTTACTTTGATCGGGGTTGT
This sequence comes from Viscum album, assembly GCA_963277665.1. Lineage (NCBI taxonomy): Eukaryota > Viridiplantae > Streptophyta > Magnoliopsida > Santalales > Viscaceae > Viscum > Viscum album. Next base: position 32,473,198 of record OY728157.1, on the reverse strand, counting down.
ATGTTCGGTGCCATCTCCGGGTTTCATTTGATAGCTCAAGGATGATCTATGTTAAGGTGGGGAGATTGTAAGAACCCAAGTTTTTAGAACAGGTCAAAATTCAGACCCTGTTTGAGTTTTTGACTTGTTTTTGAGGAAACTGGGAAATCTGAAAAGTTCTGGAAATTTCCAGACTACACGCCATGTACTCTAAAGTACACTCCATGTATGGGTTAGGCATGTACCGGCCGTGTTCTCACTGAGTACATCTCGTGTTATGACCATGTAGGAATTTCCTACTATACAGCATATAGTGTTACTCGACACACTGTGTATACTTATTTCTACGTACCGGCTGAGTTAAAGCTGTGTGTCGACCCGGGTGGACCTTCCAAGCCATGTGGCTACCTCTGCTTAAGATGGAGCACAAAAAAGGCTAATAAATGGAATGTAGTCCTTAATACATTCCATGTACTTTTTTTATTTTCTTAAATGAAAGGGTTTCGCATCTTATTCCAGAAAATACCTTCTTATTCCCCGTTTTTGGAACTTGACACTTCAGAAGGCAGAAAATTTTTCTTCTCCAAGATTCTCCATCTGTCTTCCGTTCTTCAATTCTTTGATGTCTACAATATCGCAACAGAGTGGATAAACTCGCACACCTTGTTTTGTTCTTGATCATTTGTCTCACACATCGTATTTTCCATCTGAGTGCAATTGTCGGGATTTTACAGAAATATATATCTATAAAGATCAGCTTTGAAATGGAGATTGATATCAGACATGCCTATTTCTACATGTCTTGTCTAGGTAGTTCATACCTATTTTTGCGTTTTTGTAGACTTTTGTGTGGCGCAACCTTTGGCGCGTTTCTGAGTATTTTGAGTGTGACCCTGTTTTACCTATTACTGCATGTTTAATTGTTATTTGACCTATGGGGTGCCTTTGGGTATACCCTATTACCTGTTTTGATTGAGTAGGGTCGGGCGAGTGGTCGTTTCTCATCGGGTCATTTTGTTCGGGGGATTCCAAAATGGTTATAATTGAATTTTATTGTTTTAAACTATTGAGTTTAGATTATTGAACCTTGATATGAATTGTTGGAGACTTTAAAGACCTCAGTGCTGGTATGGGACAACACTTTGTTAGTGAATTTCAACTATTTAGTTTGTTTTCCTATTTAAAAGTGATTCTTTTGATTATATATGTAATTGATGAATTTCATATGCTGGAACCCTTACGGTTGTGTTGGGTGTGACCCAGATACTCTTAAGTGATGCTGATCATAGGTTGGGGTTGTCCCGGGCTACATTGGGTGGTTCTGACCATGGGATTGGATGTTATGGACATTGGCTCGAGGCATTGTGACTGTTAGGTTGGGCATGGACCAAGTTACTTGGATGGCAAGGCCATCAGACATGAGTGGCATGGTCACAGGGGCATGAGGTGTCAGAGAGATTGTAGCTTGAGAACTTTATTGGTGATTACCTCTCACCTAGAACTTTGAGTAGTGTGCACATAGAGAGACTCTGTGATGAGGTGGTTTGGACCACTCATGTTGGTAGAGGTCCTCGTTAGTTGTGGTTTAGGTATTATTGGTTGGGGGGTGCTTGTCATAGGAAGCCACGTGGAAGGTGAGGATCCTTCAAGGGATATCATTGAGGTTATCAAGTTGGGGGAAGAGGCTATTCGTTATTTAAGGGAAGACATCACAGTCCCTTCGGTTACATTATTTGAGGGCAGACATCGTTGTCCCTCCTGTTACATTATTTAAGGGAAGACATCTTTTTCCCTCCGGTTACACTATTTGAGGGAAGACATCGATGTCCATCTGGTTACTTATTTGAGGACAGGCATTATTGTTCCTCCGAGCTACTATTTCTTGGGTGTGGCTTCGGGACGTCGGTACTTGAGACACGCCGTGTCAGGGGGAATATGGTGCTGGGTTACATGACAGAGATTCTGGTGTTGGTCGAAGCAGGTGAAACTCCATTGTGGCTGTTGAGCACCAGTGGAGTTTGAGTTTCTTGGTGTGCATCATACTGTTTATTATTTTCCTTATAACTGCATTCCTGTTTAAACACTTATATTAGGTACTCACTGTTGGGTGGTATCCTACTAAGATTCATCTTACACCCTGCATGGGCCCTTTGGGATGCATGTAGACATTATGGATTTATGTGCAGGAAAGAGGCTAGCTTCAGGAGCAGGACTACATTAGCTGTTACATGGAGATGGTATGGACCTTGATGTCTTGCCTAGCTGGAGATTATTTTTTTTACATCCTTTCCTATATCATCATGCTTACTTGTTATATAGCTATAGTTGGTTATCCATTGGCACCATTTATATATATATGGAATGAATGACTTGATTTGGATGCATGTTTTGTTATTCAATATTATTTACAAGTGATCAGCATGTTGTTCTGTTTACTTTCCGTTGTTGTTGTTCATATTTATTTCTTCCGCTATTTATCGATATTGAATGTGCTTCCGCTCTGCGGGTATGGTTTGAGTCTACTAATTCATTTATTCCACTTCATATTTATTATTATACTCATACCAGTAGCATTATTATCCTCTGAGAGGGTATAGCCTCCCCATAATACCTATAAGACCCTCACTACTAGTCGGAAGCCTTTGGCATTCGGGGAGGTGAGCCTAAGGTAGTAACACCCAACCTGTTTAGCACTGTTCAGGTAACTATTTGAGTCCGAGTCATTACAATTGCCAAACCCACTTACCAAGATAACTCGGAAGGGATTCTAGTTTTCTTAGAGTTATGAATGCGAAGAGAGCTTCAAGGTTTTGAAAAGGAGGCTTATCACTGCGCTCATGCTCACACTACCCACAAGTGGAGAAATTTTTGTTGTATTTAGTGATGCTTTGAAGAAGGGCATGGGATATGTGTTGATGAAAAATTACAAAGTCATTGCCTATTCTTCAAGGAAATTGTAATTTCATGAGAAAAAATATCAAAAACATGATTTAGATTGTGCTGCAGTAATATTCACTTTAAAAATTTGGAAACATTACCTCTTTGGGGAGAAGTGTGAAATATATACGGACCACAAAAGATTCAAGTATATATTCAAATAGAAAGAGTTTAATATGTGCCGACAAAGATGGTTAGAGATGATTAAATACTATAACTGCTCAATCCATTAACACCCTGGGAAAGATAACAATGTGGAATATGCTCTATGTAGAAAGGATCCAGCAATTCTATCTTTGATGATAATTGAAAAAGATCCAATCTTCTTATATTTGATGAAGATGAACATGTAAGTCATAAATAAGGGAACATTATCAATCCTTTCACAAATGATTTCTCAACTGTCTCTTTTGTAAAGGTTAAAGGATGCTCAAAAGGATGATGTGGGAATTCATAATAATGTGGAAACTATCAAAAAAGTTAAATCTTCAGAGTTTAATGTTAATGAAGAAGGAATTATGAGATTTGGGTCAAGACAATGTATTCCATAAAATTAAAAGTTAAAGAAAGAACATTTGGATGATGTACATAGTTATAATTTTTCCATTCACCTAGGAAACACAAAGATGTATCAAGATCTATGATAGTATTATTGGCGGGATAACATGAAGAAGAAGATCACTGAGTATACATCAAAGTGTTTGGTATGTCAGTAAATGAAGGATGAGAGGCAGAAGTCTAAGGGGGTGATGCAACCATTACCCATACCAACATATAAATGGGAGAACATCACCATGGTATTTTTCACTGAACTTTCAAAGACATCTAAAAAACAATTCTATCTGGGTTGTTGTGTATCATCTTACAAAGACTGCACACTTCATTTCAATTTGATACGATTTCTCATTAGATAAACTGGCATGGATATATATGAGAGAATTTTTAAGTCTTCATGGAGTACCACTATCGATTGTATCTGATCAAGATCCAAGATTCACCTCTAAGTTCTGGAATAGTCATCAACCTACTCTAAATGCTGAGCTAAACTTCAGTATGGATTTTCATCCTCAAACTGATAGCCAATCTGAGCAGACTATCTATGCACTTAAGGACATGTTGAGAGAATTCTCAATGTAATTCAAAAGAGGATGGGATCAACATCTTCCCCTTGTTGAGTTATCTTACAATAATCGTTTCCACTCAAGCATCCAAATGGCTCCTTATGAATCCCTTTATGGGAAGAGATGTAGAATACTGGCATGTTGGGATGAAGTTGGGGAGTGAAAACTTCTAGTTCTAGAAACAGTTGATGAAATGGTGTAAAAGGTTAAGACCATCCAGCAACACATTAAAGTTTCTCAGAGTCAACAAAAGACCTATGATGATAATCATCGATGAGACCTAGAGTTTGATGTTGGAGACATGTAATTCCTCCGCATATCATTGTGGAAGAGATTTATGTGATTTGGGAAGAAGGGAAAGCTTAGTCTAAGGTACAATGTCCATTTTGAGATCCTTGATCACATTAGAGTAGTGGCTTATCGAATAGCACTCCCACTGAACCTATCTCAAGTATATGATGTATTCCATGTATCACACTTAAGGAAGTACGAACCTGACCCATCACATGTACTCAATCCATAGGTAGTACCATTGGAGAATGACCTAACATGTGAATAGAAGCTAGTGAAGATCTTAGATCATTGGGAAAAAGTTCAAAGAAATAAGACAATGCCTCTCATCAAGGTGTTGTGGTAAAACCACAAGTTTGAAGAAGCAATGTGAGAATCAGAGAAAGTGATGAAGCTTAGTTATCCTCATCTGTTTTAGTGTGGGAAATGTAAATTTTGAGGGATAAATTTTTTAAGGGGGGAATATTGTAACGAACCAAACTTTTATTAATGAAAAAATACTCTGGATCTAATTAAATGTCTTATTATATAAAATGGTTTTATAAAACATATTCACTTCCTTGATTTTATGTTTTTTATTTAAAAATACCATTAAAAAATGTTATTGTTTTTAATATAGTCATTCAACAGTGATCACATAATTAGTATAAATATAGGGCTTTAACAAATTAGATTTACTCTGAAAATGAAGTGATGGAATCATCCTATAGAATTGATCCATATGAAGCCCATTTTTTGGAGCTCAGAAAAGAGGTAGCATCACTAGGATTTTCTCTTGACCAAGGCCAAGCTGAGCTTTAACATTTTAGTCTTGAATGGAACCGCATATGAGATAAGTGGAAGTTAATAGAGATTACCCCCCGAGCAATGTTATTTGAAACTCTCCAAGAGTCTATCACCATCGCACACCTTACCCTTAAGTCTTATGCAGGTGTTATAAGGGGTTATGTAACAATACCCTAGAACTATTATTATGTGCATTATTTTTTGTATAAATAATATACATTCATTTTATTATTATTACTTTGTAAATGGTTTTTAAAGCACAAATAGTATTTTCAGTTATTATTCAATTTAAAAAGCTATTTTTATGTATTAATTGATTTTTGAATTAAATAATATTTTAAAAAAAAATTATTACTAAATTAATTTTTATTAAATATAAATGATCGTATAATTTTTATGAATACAACTGTAATTTTTATTAAGGTTTGAAAGCTGCTTTTTGTCAAACCCCATGAATTTTCGATAAATGTTGGTTTTTATTTTAGAAGTGTAAATTTACATATTTATATAATTATGTATATAGAATGAATATTATTCTTGTAATAAAGACATCAAAATTCTCTAATGGTTAATTTTTCATAATTTTCTAATTCAGTCGAATATTTAGGTAAACATTAAATTCCGTTTAAATATATAATGTGTTTTATGACATCCTAATGACCCAATAGTGATGTAATAAAATATTATAAATGGTATATTATCCTATATAAGTTTTTCCTTTAAAATAATGTGATTTTAGGTTTTTTTATTTATTTTACAAAGCCTTAGTGGACCCGCCAAGACTTTTAAAACATTTTAAGGTTTTAAAATGATTTCCTTGAGAGTGTGAATCACATCCACATAAAAAAACCTAATATTTTAATAATTTAGGAAATTTTACTTATAAAATAATTTTTTATACTCCAATTTGGAAAAAACCATGGGAAAAACCCATGTGATGGTTTTTGGTTTTGATTAGTTTAATGTGTGGTGTCCAAAACCTAAAAAATAAAAAAAATCCCTATCATTTCCTATATAAACCCACTCAATATCCCATTCCTCTTCACTCAAATCATTTGGATCTTGACCAAACCCTAATATCCTCTATATATAATCCTCACAAGGAACCCCAATCTCCCTATAATCCTCTCTCAATCCTCTCTCAATCTGTTGAGATCACACTTCCAAGTAAGTGATTTCTTCCTCTCTCATTTTTTTCCAAGTTTCTTTATGTTTCTATACCCTTGTATTTTCAATAAAAAAATGTTGGGGTATGATTTCAAACCTCCCATATACTTCCCTTATTATTTTTTAATGATGAGATACCCCTTTCCCTCTCATTAATTCCTCCCATGTACACCTGTTACCATGCAAAAAATCTGTAAGGGATTTCTCTCTCCTCATTTACATTCAAGAAATCCTTTTAGATTATGAATATAAATTCCATTACATATTTTGGTACATATATATATATGACCACTTAATTTCAATTTCATGTACATATGATGATATATCCCTTTCTCTCTCATCAACCATTTTTATGAATTCTTATGTCACACCATTATGCTGTCGAAATTGCATCGTGATTTTCCAAGCCAAAGTCATTGTTTAGTGAATACCATGACCATTTATCTATCAAGGGTATTAATATTTATAAATATTTAACTATTTATTATAGAGTTTCATATATCAATTCCACAACATTTATCATGGAATAAATGATGATGTTTAATGAATCCATGTTGTATGATCTATGTGGCACACTTATAAGTTAAATAAAATGATTAAGAAGGGTGTTCCCTAATAGCGCTCCAATGAATTGGATAAAGAATAGTATCACGATACACCATGTGAAATGAGGGTTTACCCATTATAACTCACGTTAAATGAGATTTTAGACATTATCCAAGTGAAATGAGCCTTGGCTCATGCTAATATCATGTTAAATGTTGTTTCCACATTTCCATGTTATGATGATCATGTTATATCATGCCTTTTTGTTCATGTTTCTATTGTGATTCACTAATATGCATATTTCCTAACATGTACTATATTATTCATGTTATGCATTGTTTACTCCCTTACTGGGCATTATAGATCACCCATTTCTTATGCATTTCCTCAGGTTATCCCATGCAATGATAAGTACAAAGGAATGTTGTGGTCATTTAAAATAAGTTTACAATAAAGATATTGTGTTTTATGTTCTAAGTTGTTATGTAATGTTCTTAATTTCCCAAGAAACTAGACCTCTAAATCCTCAGAGTTTTCTTAATTGAAATTTTACTTAATAAATCATGTTTTAGTGTGTAATAAAGAGCAGGGTTGTTATAAAACCGACCAATGTGTCAAAACAACTGAGACTCTGGAATTCATCCCGAGCATTGGGACGAACTTCATTTCTTTACACCCAAGTCACTCTACTCTGGAGATGAAATGATACCATACTCAAAATTTCAAGGTTCAACAAGCCTACTGAACTCAATTGGTATGTTATTTCATTAAGTACTCGATGGGTACGGCGTATACTGATGCATACTGCCTTACGATTTTATGAGCTACAACATATCCTGAATACTATCCATAGGCTATCCTACCAATGGATTCAAGCATCATATGGTTTTTACATAAGGATTTAATTTGATGATGACATAACAAGTTATCCATCACTGAATAAAGGAAAGACTCAAGCAACCTATGAAGCGGTCGGCTATGACTGAGGCATGTCTAACTAGCTCAAACAAAAAATTTCTTGATGCTCATGCCCATGATAAATCCAAGAAAAAACATGTCCAGCCGTCTGAATAAGGGTTTCATTTTAAGGAAGGAGGTAAGACTTGGGAAAAAGGCACACAAAGGGCACCAAAAGGCAGAAAAATTATGGCCTTAGCAGTGCTTTTAAGTTCCAAGGGTGCTACCTACCACGGGCTAGCCCCTTACGAAGAACAATCGTCATAACTAACATTGAGTCATGCTAAAAGACATCATTGGGATCAAAATCAAATCATATAAGCCATTGCTAAAACAAATAGCACATATGGAAAACACTCTCACTTCCATTCCAAGGAAACTCAAAGAATCTTTATCTATTCATACATGAGGGTCTTAAATAAGGGACACCACTATAGGTTCTATTTCCAATCCCTCTACATTTAAAGTCATTTCATAATAAAACATGTGCATGTTCAATAGTCCAGTCATATGAGCATCCATCTACCAATCCATAAAGTGCCCATACACTTTAAAGGTGGCATTTTTCTCCCATTTAATTTCCACCAATTCATTTATCCCATGAAATCAATTACATAAAAACAAAAACTATCATGTCATCACATGTAGCTAACATAAGGAAGACATGCTATAGGAACAGAAGCATGGAATATTAACACCCAAACAGGTTATATAAATAGTCATGAAAATAAACATAATAACATGGCATGGAATTCAAGGAACTCAATCATATCAGCAGGAAACCTGTGAATGTAGCTACATGGCATGGCATATTCATGACATGTTAAATTCTTATGTGCCTAATATTATTCATGTAATGCTTCAACTTTGCATTAGTTTGTGAAGGGTAAAATACCATAAACTCTATAAATCCATAAGCAGTGGAAATTACACCAATCACTCAGGGTGAAATCATATCAACTGTAATATAAAAAAGCATGAACATCAATTCCTAGCCCTAGCCATTAGGTAATTGTTTGTACATGGGGTGATCAGTGTAACATCCCTGGTAAATAAAGAATATAACTTTTTTATATTTATTAAAATTTGTGAATAAAATATTAATTTTACCTTAAAAAGGATGTTATTTTTTATGGCATACCTGATACGCAACAACAAGTTTCATTGAAAACTTACGTTTCACACAATGTTGAGTTATACTGAAAAATATTAATATAATATTATTATTTTAAATGGTAGTTAAAGCATAGTCTTTGTATTGGAAGGAATGAAAAAAACTAACCATGTTATGATTAAATATGTTTCTTAAGTGTTTTTATTTTTATCCAATAAATTTTAGAGGCTTAAAATATGAAAGAATCTGATTTTAAGCATAAATACTCTAATATTCATTAAAAGGTTGATTTACCTCCTTTTGATGGTGAAACCTCTTTAAATCTAGTTTTGGTTACTTTTATATGTTCTATCTAAAAAAATAAAATTCCTATTTATAATTAGGATTTAAATATTTACTTTGGGTAAATTTTTGGCATTTTTCTGATAAAATTCATTTTTTAATGAATAGTGAAAAATAATATATTTTAATTCAAAATTGCCTTTTACTCTAATTTATTTATAAGGTTATATTATCTTTTTAATTGGTTTTAAAGTGTAATTATATTATTTTTTTACTATTTAATCTAATTTTGGTCATTTTAAGTGATTTCGCTTTGAAATTTGACATAAATAAAAGTCAATCTTTTGATAGTTATTATTTCTTAAAAACACGCTTTTTTGTTTTGATAGTGGGAATTAATTTTAAATTAATTTCTGCCACTTTTTGTTTTGAATTTGGAAAAATGGATTACATATTTGGAATCATGAGGCCTAAATTGTGTAAATAGGTAACTTTTTTAGATATTATGAATATTTACTTCAGTAAAAATTTTATTTACCACGGTTAAAGGGTAAATCTGATAAATAAGGGTAACAAAATATTATTATAATAACATTAAATTACACTAACATTGTCTTAATCCTATTTTTTGATACATTTCCGACCATGGAAATCCTTTTGTCGATTTTGGGACCCCATGTAGCCACTTGGGAGTGATAATGACACTTTATATTAATTAATATAAAGAAAATACAAAAATGATGTAAGCATATATCTTTTACTAAATAAATTTTTACATAGGGTTATAAAAGTTATCTCTTCAACTATAAATATTCATTTGAAAGATAAGAAATTTTCCTACATCATGGTGTTTTTTCATAATTTTTAAACATCAAATAAATAAAAAAATTGTGACACAATAATGATGCAGTGTTTACCTTATTAATGAATGATTTAAATAAATAAGATTATAAAGATTAACAAAATATAAAAAACCTATCCAATTATTATTTGATGATTTTATTTCTAACATGATTCATCTTATCTTTGACTTTAATAAGTTTTTGACCTTTTCAACTGAAAATCATTATATAATAAATTAATATTTTCAATATTTTCTAAAGAGCCCCTCCTCCCCCTTATAAAAATCCCTCAATTCTAACCAATTACTCACACTTCTCAAGCCACTTGGATCATACTACATCTTCCCAATTAATCTTCTTACATCCCTCTCCTCCTCCTAGAAGCCTTACCCTAGGCATAAGGCAATTCAATTAAACCTTTTGGTTCAAACCAAAGAGAGATACACTATTTAAAGGTAACATCTTCTCTTAAGTTCTTTTGTTTTATTTTACTTCTCAAACACCCCTAAACTCTTTTTATTACTTTCTTTAATAATAACACCAGTATCCTGAATATAATAGGTTTCTTTTTTGAGAATTATTCTAACTACACTTACAAACACCTCTATCTAATGGGTAAAGAACATACTATTTCTTTGGACGGCAAACTAACGCCTCACGAAATGATGATTGTTCAATATTCTCCTACCACCTCTTATATTGTCCATTAAGATGGAACTGTATTTATATGTGATATATGTTATATTTATATTGTTTCTATACTTCTGTATTTTTCATTTATATAATACCTTTATGGTTTCCATAGTGGGTAAATACGATAATTTCATTTGGGGAAGTGTGGATCACCGCCCCCTCAAAGTGATATGAATCGTTCATTCCATATGTGGAATGTATAAAAGATATATTTAATGAAATTATATATTATATTATACTTTAATTATAATATACCTATGTATCATTATGTTTTTATTCCATTAAATATGAAATAGAAATGAAAGTAGTGTACATGCGTACGTACAACTGACCGTCTCCAAGAATGGTGCATTTCATTTCTTATCTTCAAATGGTATGTACTATTATAAATGCATATATATAATAGATATATATTATATATATGATATCTAAATCATCAATATAATTCTATAGATAATTTATTTTTTACCACATGAACAACTTGTAATTATAAGAAGTTCATTTTTGACTCAAGTACCAAATATCGACCAAACGATCATTATTAACTTAAATGATTGCATATATTTATAACATGGTAATTAGTGATGTAAAAGGAATAATAAACTTTAAAAAGGCTCTTAATCAATTATAAATTAACATTAGTTTATTATTCAGTAGATTAAAGAATGAACGGGTCAAGTCAGACACGAGGTAAGGGGTTTCTTATCTCACTTTTAATTCCATGAGATTTCCATTGTTCACCACTTATTTCTTGCATGTGGCGTATTGTGTACTTCCATTTGATATATATTATCATTATTCTATTTATATTCATGGTATTATATGATTAATTTGGTGGTTATTAACTTTTTTTCATACAAATCGATTGATTACAACGTGGTAAGGGGTTTCCATCTCTCTTTTTTCTTCCCATGAGATTCCTGCTATGTTTGCCACTATTTCCTTTTGGGTGGTGTAGGTACTGCCCATGATTGTATTATTTGTATAATATACTTTTATTTATAGCTATTTACATCTTTATTTTATGACCCTTCTTTCATGTGGTGTATGTTTCGTAAGTTACCAAATCGGTAAGGGAACTTTTTAACCCAATTATCATTACTAGGGTTAATCTTCTAATTCTTAATTATGTCATGCTATGATTATGTGTGGAATCACTGTTTATTTATTTATGTTGTAATTTCAACTCCCCTTTTGTGGATATTATTTTTATAAACATAATCACTCCATTGATAAATTCTCAATTCATCGATATAAACCTAATCAGAGTAATTTTAACTCAATTTCCATTCATTGAGTTAAACATCCAAGTCATTGGTTTTGTTTTTACAAAAATATGTGTAAATGTCCTCTGATTTATTTACACTAAATATACAATAATATTGAGTTTATTTATATTTTTTACACATTATTATGTAGTTTATTTATCCTTAATCTAAGGATACGATTTTTATACGGGATTTCCTCTCAATTTACATTCCATTGAGACTTCATTGTTGTTATGCACCAATTCACTCTTATATGGTGTATATACTGTCCTTTGTAATATTATATCATGAATCCATTTATTTTCATTATATTATAAATTTCTGATTAAATTTTATTCCTCAATTATTTGTATTCAAGTGTCTCTCAGTTTGTTAAAAACCTTTTAACTAAAATATTCGTTAAAATTTTTTAAAGATTTATTCTTCTAAATATTTCTCAGTAATGTATATGTTTTCAAAATGGTTTTAAGGATTTATTTATATGGAAATTAATGTTTTGAAATTAAAATTTCTTTCAAAATATTCAAAGTGGTATGGGACAATTTGATTCTAAAATCTCTTTATTGAATGTTTTAAATAGTTTTGAAAATGGTTTTAACAAAGCATTGATTATGTCAATATCCTGAAATGATATATTGTGATTGAAATATGGAAATGTTATATTTCCTTTATTATTGTTTTATGTGTTATGAATATGTTATGTTTATTGGGAATTGGTCATTGTTTACACATATGGGTGGTTCCGTGATAAACCTAGGGTGGGTGAGCCCGAGATAGCTCTTCAATACATTGGGTAATGTGACAGAGGTAAATGTTAATGTTTCCCCTAAGATATTTAGGGAATATACTGTAATGGGTATTCCAAACGCAACTCCTTATATAGATGTGATCAATATAATGTAAGTATGATATGGATGCCACATGTTACCTTTACGATTTATGATTTCTATGTGTTATTCATAAATATTACGATTTCATGAGGTATGTTATGATTAAAAAGTATGGTTTCATTTATTTTTATTTATTGATGGGTTAATGTTTTATTTCCTTATTTTATAACCCTTACTCATATTTTTATGCTCATCCCAAGTTTTTGAAATGTTTTCTACAGGACTTAAATATGAATAGGGTCAAGGATGGGATCAAGGAAAAGTCATGCTTTCTAAAACTTAGAGCAAGACATGTTTCTTTTTAAGATTTTTTATTTTATGAAAGAAAATGGATACTGAGCAGTAGTGTCTACATGTAATTTTCAAGTTGATATGTAATAGTTATGGCCTAATTTTCTAAAACTCTAAACCTGAAAAGATCCTCAATGTGAATTATTAATTTAGTTCAATATTATGTAATGTTTTAAGGTTGTGTCCTTATAGTTGGTATCAGAGGTTGGTTTAGATAACTTTAGAGGTTAGGGTGTTATTTAAGCATAAGTGACATAACCATAATGGTTATCATATTATAAAGAGCCATAGTTATTTTCAATAAATTGAATGTGTTTAAGATAACATGAATAATTAGATCTTAGTAATTACCCTCCTCATTAGATATTATATGATGATTTTATTGATATACTCACACTGACCTTTTTTGTTTTAGTAAATGGCTGGATCTAGTAGGCACCAAAGTATCAGTGGATGTGAATAAAATCGTGAGGGTTTTCTGAATGAGAAACTGAATGAAATGGGAGCTGTAATGAGAACTCTTGTGGTTATTTTCAACCAACTATCTGGAGTCATGATTGACCACCTGAACCATGGTGATTTTTATAAGGCATCGTATATGCAACAAACAAATCCCTACAGAAGTTCATGTAATAATCATAAAGGTAAGTATGTTAAAACCCCTATGTGCTAAGGATGTGGAAAGAAACTATAACGACCCTAACTTTTGAATGAATTTTGTTTCCTACTTTTTTGTGTTATTTTATTTTATACTCAACAAAACTATATCCTTAAAGTAATGAAGTGAGTATAATTAAAATGATACCATTGGGTTTCGACTGTTATCTGACCATTGGTTAATATGACCGTTGGAAACTAAACTCTTAATGTTACGATTATTTTTTATAAATACAGGTGATCTTGGTTAATTAATATATAAAGAAGAGTCAATGGCCTCATCCAGTACACTCGGGCTATACGAATCCCATCTTTCAGAGCTTGGGAAGGAGGTAGCATCTATAGGCTTTTCTCTGGACCAATCCCAAGTTGAGCTTCAACATGTGAAGATTGAACAGAATCTCCTAAGGTAGAAGTTCAAGCTGATAGAAATCACCACTCAGGTAATGTTGTCCGAGCTGCCCCAAGATTCTATAACCATAACACACCTTACACTTAGGTCCTATGCAGGTGTTATAAGGGGCTATGTAATGAGGCCTTAGATACTTTTTGTAATCTCTTGGTATAAATAAAATTATTATTTCTTCTAATGGTAAAATTTGTGAATTTCAAATGTCCTAATAATTGTAGGATGAATTTATAGAAGTTCTGTATTATTGATGAATTTTGGAAAAAGAGTATTTTAAAATATTTTTGTATACTTTAAATTATTAATAATGTGAAATGATTTTCAAAAAAATGTTCTTCTACAGTTGTGATCAATAAGAAATTTAGAGCCTAATATGATCAAATTGATTTTTATTGAATATTAAAATATGAATAGTAACATACACTTATGAATAGTAATGAATAGTAAATCGGCCAAAAAAATAAAAACTTCACCCATTAATGTATAAATATAATTTGGACATATTAAATGTGAAAAATGATCATAGTATAAGTTTTTGGTATTTTTATATGTCATAAATACTTTATTTACAATTTTATAATTTATTTAGTAATTTAAAATGGAATTGAATTTTCATAAAATTTAATCATAAATTTTTAATTTATTTTCTTATGGTTATACGATAATTTTATGGGACCTTGATTACTTTTTCAAGGTGTTACAAAACAAGTTATAGTTTTAGAGTTGTTTTTTTTGAATAAATAATGATTTTATTTAAAAATTAAATTAAAAATTTATAGAAAATTATTTTAGTAAAATGGAGTTCATTTTTGAATTCATAGCATCAATATTAGGTTAGGGTAATTTTTTGGGATTTTTCTAAAATAGTTGAATTTTTTGTGAATAGTAAAAATACAGTTTGGAGTTTCAGGTGTTTAATGACATCATTGATGATGTAATCAAGATGTAATAAATCTGGTTGACTTTTGAATAGTAAAATATGTTGCGAGGTGTCCCAAGTGGCCAATACCATGGGAAAATACCATGGGCAAGCCCATGGTTTTTCAAATACCACCGATGAGGTGTCCCTTGGAAATTAATTAAATATTCCCTCTCTTTCCCTATAAATTGCAAACCAATTCCTCATTAATTTCATTCCAAAATCCTCCTCAACTAAGATCTGGTATTTTTACCTCCCAAGTAGTCCTCCCAAGGTACCCTGAAGCCCCCAAGTTCCCAACCTTCGATCTTTTGAAGTCACTCTTCAAGGTAAGGGAACCTTTCACCCTCCTCTTTTAAGTCATGACTTCCTTTATGTTATGTATTCTAGTTTCTATTTAATTTTTTTGGGGTATGTTATTCTATATCATTATAACTATCCATTTCATGTTCAATTTATGAGAGACCCTTTATGCTATCATCAACTGGTTTTTTGAATTTTTAAGGGACGTCGTTAGGCTGCTGAATTTTCATAAAAGAAATCACATCTTCTCTTTTTCTTCGAGTTTCATTTTCATATGGTATTTCCTTAAAATATCCATACCATGATATTATTTCTTTTTATTCTATACCCATACTTTATTATGAGTTCTTTATGAGTGTGTGACTCTTTTCCCCTCTCTTTTCCATGTTTTCTAAAACCATGTTATATAGTCGTTATGCTGCAGAATTTTCATCACAAAATCTCTCTCTTTTTATCAAGAAATTCTCTTGTATTATTTATGTGAATACCCAATTCTATTTTCATTTCCAGGGGTATTCATCAATACATAAAATTTATCTATTTTAATTTGGAATTTACATACATATAACCCTAACTCTTTTTCCATGGGTTATAAATGACATAACGATCTAGTTTTTAAGAACTTTTAAAACGTCACAATTTTGAAATGAAACCCATTTCTTTTATTCTCTATGGGTTATTTATGGAATGTTTGATTATGATCTATTTTTCTCACATGAAATTAAATACATATTAATGTTGTGTCCTAATATTTCTCCAATGCATTGGGTAAATAATTTAATCTCCAGAGATGACAAGTGTCACGATACCTTGGTGAATAACCTTGGTAATTTTTATGACACCTTGGGGATGAACCTTGGTGATATGTTCATGAATGTATAAATTAAATTTTGTATACAAATATTCAAGTTATGATTAAAATTATTTTTATTATGATATT
Source organism: Viscum album (assembly GCA_963277665.1). Lineage (NCBI taxonomy): Eukaryota > Viridiplantae > Streptophyta > Magnoliopsida > Santalales > Viscaceae > Viscum > Viscum album. Next base: position 32,456,806 of record OY728157.1, on the reverse strand, counting down.
CCTCTACTTCCATTTCTCATGTCTTTATGTTTTTTATCAAGTTCTTATTGATTTCACAAGTAAACTGATTCCCTTGATTTCCTTAATGGGCCTTCTTCTCACCCTTTCCTTTGATGTATGTATCCAGGTTATGAGATGAAATAATTGTACTTAGGAAGAAATTATGATGAATCCATACAAGTTTATTAGAATAATATTTTATATTCCTGATTTCCAAGACACTAGACCTTAACGATCCTCTATTTGTAAAATGTAATGAAAAGTTATGTAATAAAAGCTTAGATGTCATAGTTGGTATCAAAGAATAGTTTAGTTATTTATGGAAATTAGTCTATGAAAACTATAGGAATAATCCTATAGAAAATTTTAAATATAGGAAAACTTCATGGAATTTTTGTGAGTATTGAGTAAGTGGTTTATCAAAAAATATATCCTTGTCTGGATATGAGCAGATAGAGGCGACTCTGGTAGAGATGTACCTAGGAGTGAAAACTCTGACAAGGAGTTTCGGGCTTGACCTGGGGTATCCTGGTACATGAAAATGGTCCTTACTACACTCTTGGTTATGACACTCCTAGGGGATATATTTGGTTAATCATAAGCTTTTTATGAATCATTATAAAGGATTTATAGATAAATGTAATTGTTTAAAGCATGAAGCTTTAAGACATAAAATCCTTTATAGTTAAAAGATTCTTAAATGAAATAATATTATCACTAAGGTTTTATTCTTTTAGAAAATTTCAGGAAATAGGAGGAACTATTCACATGGTGACCACAATGAACCATGCGCAGATGGCCCTTCGATGGAAGCCATAATGGAAACTTTCATGCGAACAATGAACCAAATGACTCAAGTTATGAGAAATAACTTGAATCAAGATGAGAGACTAATCTCACTGCAAAGGGAAAAACTTTCTTTTGAGTCCTTTATACATCAACAACCACCAACCTTTAGTTTATATATAGACCCATTGATTACTGAATAGTGGATCAGCTCTATCGAGAAGATCTTTTCTATTCTCTGCTGTTCTAAACAAGATAAGGTTACCTCGGCTGCTTATCACTTAGAGGGAGAAGATGATTAGTGGTGGGAACTGATTAAAAACACAATTCCAAGAGTGGAAGTTGAATCTCTGGAGTGGGAAGAGTTCAGAGGGATATTCTTCAACAAGTATTTCCCTGGATCGATGAGAACAATAATGGAGAAGGAGTTTCTCAAGCTGAAGTAGAAGGAGAATGAATCTGTGGGAAGCTACGAGATTAACTTCACAAGGATTTCACATTACACCTCTATATTTTCATGGATCCAAACGGTAAGGTTGATAGATTCTTCGGTGGACTGATACCTCATCTGTGGAATAATCTAGCCAACTAAGATTATGATAGCTATTATGAGATCTGCAAAGTGCGATGAAAGTCGAACTGGAGTTTGGTGAGACACAATGGTCTCATAAATATAATGACAAGAAAATATCGATGGAACCAATATTAGAGAGTATCTTCAATCAGGGAAGATGAGGAAATAAAGTACAACATTCCACATGTTATAAATGTGGGAACAAGCATTTGGGGAACTATTTTCTCAGGAGTGGGAAGTGCTACAAATGTGGTATAGATGGACACATAGCGCGGAATTGTCATAGTGAGGTGAAGCCACAACTTCCCAACACTAATGATAAAGGGATGATAGTGCAGGACCTACCTGATGTCCAATTCTATAAGTGTGGACAAGTTTGGCACTTTTCCAATCACTGTCTGAATCTAAGGGTAATGGAGGGGAGTCACCATCAACCTAAGCAACGACCAAGGGAACATGCTCATACTTTTTCAATCACTACGGCTGAAGTTGAAGTGCCAAATGATGTGGTGGTAGGTACTCTTTTTGTTCACTCAAATCTAGAAAGTACTTTTTTTGATTAAAGTTCTACGCATTCCTTTATTTCCTCCAAGTTTGCAAAGAATTTAGAATCAACCCCTGATTTTCTAAAAGTAGAGTTATTAATCAGGACTCCTAGTGGGATTATCCAAGCATCTTCAATGTTTAGAAACTCTAGTATTTACTTTAGTGATCAAAATCTTATCACAAATATAGTATTCATTCCCATGTTGGAATTCAACATTATAGTAGGGACGGACCGTCTCTCAAAGTATAATGCTAATATCAAATGCAGAAGCAAGAAAATCTTAGTGGTCTTGAATAAAAAACCTACAGTTATCTTCTAAGGAGAGATATCTCAACCTGATCTTTATCTAGAAGAACCTACTATATCTTTATTTATGGAGGTGATCTGTGAAGAAGAAGAGGGAAATGAGAGTTTGAGGATAGAAAATGTCCCCATTGTCTAGGAATACATTAACATATTTCTTGAGGAGTTACTTGGACCTCCCCGATAAACAGAGGTATTGTTCTCCATTGAACTCATACATGGTACTCATATGATATCTAAGACCCCCTATAGGTTAGAAAATGTGGAGCTAGAATAATTAGAGAAATAACTCCAAGATCTTTTGGAGAAGGGGTTTATTTGACTGAGTGTGTCTCCTTGGGAAGCACCTTTTCTCTTTGTAAAGAAGAAAGATGGATTGATGTGGCTATGCATTGATTATAGATAACTCAATGGGATCACAATGAAGAAAAAATACCATCTTCCATGAATTGATGACTTATTTGACCAACTTCATGGGGCTCAATTCTTCTCTAAGATTGATCTTCAATCTGGTTATCATCAATTAAGGGTGAAGAAATAAGATATTCAACAAACTGCCTTTCGATCACGATATGGGCATTATGAGTTTGTTGTTATGCCCTTCGGACTAACTAATGCACCTACTATTTTTATGGATTTGATTAATAGAGTCTTTAAGGAATACCTTGATAAATTTTTGGTAGTTTTTATTGATGATATTCTGATATATTAAAAAATTCGTGAGGAGCATAAGAATCATCTAAGGGGTATTTTGAAAACTCTACAGAAGGAAAGGCTTTTTGGAAAGTTCAACAAATGTGAATTCTAGTTACACCAAGTTGCTTTCTTGGGGCACATTGTAACCAATGGGGGAATCATGTTGAGTCAATAAGGTTTTCCTTATGACTTTTCCATTACTTCTTGTTTTGAAAATCACAAACACCTTATCTTAAGGAAAATTGCTTTTATAAAGAAAATTGCTTTTATAAGGAAAATTGCTTTTATAAGGAAAATTGCTTTCTTAAGGAAAATCGCTTTTATAAGAAAAATTATCCTTATCATATTTTCATCCATATTTTTCTTAAGTATAAGTTTCGGATTCATTTTCTCGGAATCATTGAAACTTTGATATAAAGAATTCTGTTTTAGGATTCGGATTCTGGATAAGAACTATAAGGAAGTTTCATTCTGAATTCCGGATATGAACTCTGACTAAGTTCTATTCCATATTCAGGATACGAATTCTGAAGAAGAATTCTCATTAAGAATTCTAATGAAGAAATCTCATTCCGAATTCCTATTACGAATTCTGATGAAGAATTTCCATTACGAATTCTGATAAAGAATTCTCATTACGAATTCTGATGACGAATTCTCAGTACGAATTCCAATGACGAATTCTCATTACGAATTCTGATGACGAATTCTCAGTACGAATTCCAATGATGAATTCTCATTACGAATTCTGATGACTAATTCTCAGTAAGAATTCCAATGACGAATTCTCATTACGAATTCTGATGACGAATTCTCAGTATGAATTCTAATGACGAATTCTCATTACGATTTCTGATGACGAATTCCTATTCCGAATTCTGATTCCGAATTCACCTATTAAACAGAATTTGAGTATCTTTGTTTTATACACTCTGAATTAATTCAGACTCCAAAAAATATCTTTGTTAGACTCCGAACTTTTATATTTCTTACACTTCTAAAATTAGTCTACTCTGTATTGTTGTTCCTTACACTCCGAACCTTCACTCCGAAGTTTCCATTCCGAACTTTTATGTTAGAGTTTAAAACGATGTCGTACATTCTGTTACACTTGTTTTGTTATAAAACGATGTCGTCTGTTTTGTTATAAACTAACCGTTGTCTAAGTGACACGTGTACAGGTCCCTCCGATCTTTAAGGAAAATATGACCGTTGGAGAAGGATCCGACCTTACCTATAAATAGGAGCTCATCTGAAAGAGCTCGTAGCTGTTGGAAAAGCGACTGATGGATGAAAGTGCTGAAAGGATGAAAAATTTTCTTGAAGTGAATTCTAGAGAGAGAGGCTCTTATTAACTCTCAAAAGCTTCGTGTGACTCCGAATGTTGGTGATTACATTCGAGGGCTTCCGGGGATAGGAAGACAGAGGTTGCCGACTACCTTAAAGTTCGAGGGATTTCTTGCTGAGGAAGACAGAGGTTGCCAACTACCTTGAAGTTGAGGGCTTGCGGGGATAGCAAGACAGAGACTCTGATCTTCGTATCGAGGGATTACCCTGGTGTGGGTAAGACAGACTTGCTTGAAAGTATAAATCAAGGGACCTTTATCCAAGGTTGTTGGATACCCTTCTCTTTGGGTTAAAAGACTTATATCTTGTTACTAGTAGTTCTACTACTTATTTTTATTCCTCTGCAATTTGTATCTCAAGGAAAGTATAACTTTCTTATACTTCCTTACTTACTCTGATTCATTTAGATTCTATACGCTTTAAGGTAGAATCTCATATTGTAACTTCTGTTAAGTTTCAATTTCCGGAACCATATTTCTGGAACCTACTTTCGGAATCTCTTTCCTAAGTTTACTTTCGGTGTCAGAGGTGTTGTGAATTTTCTTAGTTTAATCCTTGTTAAACTTAGCCCTTTCCTTTTCTTAAGGAAACTATAGTTATTCATAACTAACTTTAAAGGTTCCAAAGGAATTTTTAAAGTATACAATTCACCCCCCCCCCCCTCTTGTATATTGAGCATCTCATACTATATTTCAATCCTACAATTGGTATCAGAGGTTGGAAACCTCTTACTCTATACTAATCTTACATTTGGTATCAGAGGAGGTCTCTGAAATACTTGTACTCACATACAAGTTTTTCTTGCTCACTTTATCCTTCCGAACATTGTCATTCCGAATTTGTCCATTCCGAACTTTCTCATTCCGAACTTTGTGATTACGATTCTTTGCTACTAACAAGTTTGTGTGCAAAGTTATTTCTAGTATGGCAGGAATTAATGTTGGATCTATTGACAATCTAAATCCGACAAGACCACCTATATTTGATGGTAATGACTATGAATACTGGAGAGATCGTATGAAGACATTTTTTATCAATACTGGAGTAGAAAACTTTGTCATGCTTACTGGTGATTATAAAATTCCTGACAAGGAAGTCAGATCTTTTACTAACCAGGAAAAGCAAGAATATCAACTCAACTATAAGGTACGCAACACTTTACTATGTTCAATGACTAGAAATATATATAGCCAAATTTCTTCTTGTGAAGCAGCTAACTGTATATGGAAGAAGTTAGAGGTTACACACTTTGGGACTTCTAAAGTGATTGAGACTAGAAGAGCTATGCTTAGAGCTGAATATCATGGCTTCAATTTTCCTTATGGAGAACCTATCTGTAAAGTTCAACAAAGATTTATGACTATCGTCAACAGTCTACAATCTATGGGAGAGAAAGGTTTAGATGATGAAGCTCTCGTGGACAAGATAATTGACATTATGCCCAATGAGTGGGAATCCAAGAGAATAGCTATAGATGAAAACAGGAAGGTCACTCAAATTACTCTTGATGAATTATTTGGAACTCTTCTACAACATGAAACAAGAATGAAGAGAGATGCTGACAACATCAAGAAGAAGAATGGAAATGGTACTGTTGCTTTTACTACAACTTCAAATCAGATGAAAGCTAAGACTCCTGAGAGATTTACTAGATCCAAGTCTAAGAAAGTCATTTTCTAATCCGAATATAGTGAGAGTGAAGTTTCAGAAAATGAATTATCCAATCTTGCTCGAAGGATGAACAAGATAGCTGGACAGAGGAACTTTCAATCTAAGTATAAGAAAAAGGACAGGAAGGATAAGAAAGATGGAGAAGTTACTTGTTATGAATGTAAAAGAGCTGGACATATTAGACCAGATTGCCCTATGCTCAAAAAGAAAGAAAGGAAGGAAATACATTCAGACAGGAACAGAAAGAAGTATTATAAAGCTAAAGCTAAGAAAGTTCTGAAAGCTAATGACACCTGGAGTGCCAGTGGTGGTGACTCTTCAGATGAATCTTCTGATTATGAATCTTCAGGACAGAAGAATCTTGGTCTTATAGCCAGATTACCTATTGATAATCATTGTCTTATGGCTAAGGTATGAAATGCTGAATCATTGACCAATGTTTCTTTGAACTCTAATGATAGTAAGTATTATAACTCTTCTGATGAAGAATCATATTCTGATGAAGAAAATACTTTACCTACTTATGAAGAAGTCTCTAGGTTTGCAGAACTTCTTGAGATTGAGAATTCCAAACTCAACAAGAAACTTGATAAGGCAAACTCTAGGAATTCTATTCTTACAAAAGAGATATCAGATCTTTCTAAAGATCTTGATAAGAAAAATGATGATTTTGAAAGTATTTCAAAAAAATCTTGAGGAAGTAAGTTCTGAGAAGAACAAACTTTCTAATGAATTAGAAAAAGTAATTTCTAATAAAAATGTTTTCGAGCCTAACTCTAGTTCTAAAACTAATGATTTTGAGGATAAAAACTTGGTTGTAAAACTCAAGTCCGAAATTTTTTCCTTAAAGAAGTGTTTATCAAACTTTACCCATGGTAAGGAAAATTTTGATAAGATGTATTCCCAAATACGACCTTTAAGAAATAAATCCGGATTTGGTTATACCCATGCAAAACCAGTTTTCAGTAACAATTATTTTGTTCCTCAAAGTACTCCATTTTGTACCAAGTGTCAATGTGGTGGTCACTGGGCAAAAAGTTGTTCCTTAAACAAAACCCAATCTCTAGGATTTCACAAAGCTTACTTTTCTAAGAAAATGTGGGTTCCTAAAATTTTATTTTCTGGAAGTCTTGGATCCAAACAAGTTTGGATTCCGAAAGTCTAATTTTCTTCTTGATTTTAGGAAAATAAAGAAAGTACCAGCAACAATACATGGTACATGGATAGTGAATGTTCCCGGCACATGACTGGTAACAAAAGATTTTTTGAAAACATTATCAAAACGAAAGGAGGAAAGGTAACTTTAGGAGACAATGCTAAGGGAGAGATTGTTGGTATTGGTAATATTGTTCTTTTAGGTAAAACCTTGATTTCAAATGTTCTTTTTGTTAAAGGTCTTAAGCACAACCTCATTAGTATAAGTCAGTTATGTTATGAAGGTTACCTTGTGAATTTTAGGAATGATAAATGCTTAGTTCACAATTCCAAGGAAGAATTTATTCTCTCAGCCAATAGGCAAGAGAATGTTTACACCTTAAACTTAGAAGACCTAAGAAGCCAAGATTTACCTTGCCTAAGTGTAATGGAAGATCATTCTTGGTTATGGAATAGAAGATTAGGACACTGTAATATGAGAAACCTATGTAAACTCTCTAAGAAGAAACTAGTTAAGGATCTACCGGAGCTTAGATTTGATTCTTCTAAAGTTTGTGATCTTTGTCAATATGGAAAGAAACATAAATCTAGTTTTAATTAAATTGGTGAAGTCTCAAAAACTGATGCATTACAGTTAGTGCACATGGATCTTTTTGGTCCAACACAAACTGGAAGTATTGGAGGCAAATACTATGTGTTTGTTCTAGTTGATGATTACACTAGATTTACTTGGGTCTATTTTCTAGCAAATAAATCTGAAGCTTTTTCTTATTTCAAAAGTTTTAGAGCTCAAGTTAAAAATGAGAAAAACCTTCCCTTGAAAACTATTCATAGTGATCATGGAGGAGAATTTCAAAATTCTGATTTTGAAACTTTTTGTAGTAAGAAAGGTATTACTCACAATTTTTCAGCACCTAGAACTCCTCAACAGGAATGGTGTAGTTGAAAGAAGAAATAGAATTCTTCAATAAATAACTAGAACCATGTTGAGTGAATATTCTATTTCTAGAAATTTCTGGGCTGAAGCTGTAAGTACTGCTTGTTATACTATAAATCGAGTTTTTATTAGACCTTTTCTTAATAAAACTCCTTATGAGTTATGGAATGGTAGAAAACCAATACATTCCTACTTCAAGGTTTTTGGTTGCAAAGTATTCATTTTGAATACTAAAGATAACTTACATAAATTTGCACCAAATTCTGATGAAGGAATTTTCTTAGGATATTCCACAACTTCTAAGGCTTATAGAGTTTTTAATAAAAACACTTGTACTGTTGAGGAAACAGTACATGTAAAATTTGATGAGTCAGATCCTTTTGGTTTTAAACCATCTCAACTTACATCTTCGGATGTGTTTTCAAAAACTGATTGTCAACCTTTGATAGAAGAACCTTCTGATAAGGAAATTGCTCTAGAAGATACTTCTGAAACATTTACCCCAGAAGACTTTCTACCCTATGTTGATGAACAGGTTTTACAAAACCCAAATCAGGTGTTTCTTAAGAATCATCCCAGTGATAGTATCATTGGTGATGTAAATCAACCTGTAAGGACTAGAAGTTCCTTAAGAAATGAAGTAGAACATCTAGAATTTCTTTCCCAATTAGAACCTAAAAGCACTGATGAAGCTTTAGGTGATGATGATTGGATTAAAGCCATGCAAGATGAACTAAATGAATTCTAAAGGAATAAAGTCTGGACTTTGGTTTAAAGACCTAAGGAAACTTCTGTTATTGGAGTAAAATGGGTTTTCAGAAATAAATTTGATGAAAATGGAGTCATTGTTAGAAATAAAGCCAGACTTATTGCTAAAGACTATAATCAGCAAGAAGGAATAGACTATGAAGAAACCTATGCTCCAGTAGCTAGACTTGAATCTATCTGTATTCTACTTGCCTTTGCAGCATTCTTTAATTTCAAACTTTTCCAAATGGATGTGAAATGTGCTTTTCTTAACGGTTATGTTCAAGAGGAAGTTTTTGTTGAACAACCTCCTGGCTTTGAAGATACAAAACATCCTGATCATGTTTTTAGACTTACCAAAGCTTTGTATGGCCTTAAACAAGCCCCACAAGCATGGTATGATAGACTCACTGGATTTTTGCTTCAAAATAAGTATGTTAAGGGAAATGCAGATCCAACCCTTTTTATAAAGAAAGACAAGAAAAATGTTTTGATTGTTCAAATTTATGTTGATGACATTATATTTGGTTCAACTCAGCAATCTTTGACTGGCTCTTTTTCTAGTCTAATGAAATCTGAGTTTGAAATGATTATGATGGGTGAATTAACATTTTTCCTTGGCTTTCAAATTTCTCAAAAACCAGAAGGAACCTACATATCTCAATATAAGTATATTAAAGATCTTCTGAAAAAGTATGGTTATGACAACACTAAGAGTATAAGTACACCCATTGGTACCTCAAACTCTTTAGATCTTGATGAAGCTGGGAAACCAGTAGATCAAACATCTTTTAGAGGTATGATAGGAAGTCTACTTTACTTAACAGCTAGTCGACCAGACTTAATGTTTTCAGTATGCTTATGTGCAAGATATCAATCCAATCCTAAGGAATCTCACTTAAAGGCAGTAAAAAGAATTTTTCGCTACCTTAAGGGAACCATGGATCTAGGATTATTTTATACTTTTGGAAATGATTTTGTTCTAAAAAGCTTTTCTGATGCTGACTTTGGTGGATGTAGAATGGATAGAAAGAGTACATCCGGAACTTGTCATTTCTTAGGAGATTCTCTAGTTTCTTGGTCCTGCAAGAAGCAACATTCTGTAGCACTTTCCACTGCTGAAGCTGAATATGTAGCAGCTGGAAGTTGTTTTGCACAAGTGTTGTGGATGCAACACACACTCATAGACTATGGCTTGAGTTTTACTAAAACTCAAATTTTGTGTGATAACACAAGTGCCATTGCCCTAAGTAAGAACCCTACACATCACTCCTGTGAAAAACACATAGATATTAGGCATCACTTTCTTAGGGATCACACACTCAAAGGAGATATTATTCTTCAGTTTATCGGAACGCAAGATCAACTTGCTGATATTTTCACAAAATCATTGCCTTCTGATAGATTTGAATATATTAAACAGAAGTTAGGAATGATAACTGTAAGGTAATCTTTCTTAATTAACTTTCTGTTGAAAAAGTCTCCTTACAGTAATAAACTCCTTTTCATAGGGGGAGTACATTTGATTGGTTGTTTAACAAAGTTTTTCAAAATTTGTTTTCAAACTTTTCGGAACAAAGATTTCCGGAATGGAACTTCCGGATCTAAAATTTTCCAGAATGGACATATTCATATAGAATACTCCTGGAATAGGAGTGTTCTTATTGAAAATTTCCGGAATGAACATTTACGTACTGGCAATTTCATAACCAGGTTTTTGTATCGATGTTTTTACTCATAATGTATTTTTCGTAATATATTTTTCGTACTAAGTTTATTTTTCATAGTAATTTTTTTTTTTGAGAAATCAGCCATTACGAATAATTCCCTAAGCCAATCCGAAAGGTATGATTTCCTTCCTCATGTTTTCGTAGTCATATTTTACTTGCTGGAATTTTCTTGTACTAAGCTTTCGGATTATAGTTTTCTTAAATCTTTGTTTTAATAAAAACCTCAAAAATATCAGATTCAAGTTTTCAACCGTCAGATCTGATCGCAGCTCTTTCCAACCGTTAGATCAACTGTGGAATGTGAACCGTCATCTCGTCGCCTATATAAAGGGGACCCAAATTTCTTGTCCCATATCGGTTTCAAGTTCTTGCGTCCTGAAGCTCCGACTCTCTGATTTAAGGCCGTTCCGAACTATAGTTGTCTCCGTTTCGAACTTCCTAGAGGACTTCAGATCCAAATGTCTGCGGAGTTAGCATCTCAAGAAATGTCATCCACCAAGCCTATTTCTCAGTGGTTAGTTTACAGAGAATGGTTGGTCCATCTGAATTTCTTCAGCAATTACGATTCTATCATTTCAAAGAATATTAAGTTGAATGGCTGGGAAGATGTTGCGGTATCAAAAACCAGGAACCAAGATGAAGTATATTCAGATTTACTTGTCGAGTTTTATGAGTCAGTTTCTTTCTTCAAGGAAGATAATAGGGAGAAGTTCTCTTTTAAGTCTTATGGAAAGACTTACAAGCTTTCTCACACCAAGGCTGCAAGCTTGGTAGGGTTGTCTTATGAAGGAGAAGCTGAGTTTATTTCGCATGTGTTGCCAGACTCTAAGGGTAGCTTTAACAAGGAAAAAGCCTTAGAAACTCTCGGACTGGCTGATGACAAGGCTCCGAAGATTGCAAGTCTATCTACAAACTTCTAGATTCTGGAGTTATGGGTGCAAGGACTTATCGTACCGAGGAAAGGTGATAAAGATAGCTTGAAGAAAAGTGAGATCTATATCTTAGATTTCATGATAAATCTAAGGAAGTTCAACTTGATGAAGCATATTCTTCTTACTATTGAAAATTTGAAGAAGGGGAATCTGAGATCTCAGATTATTATGTATCCAGCAATCCTCTCCAAGTTGATTGTTCGGTGCCTTGAGTCTTTCAAGGAGGCTTGCAAATCTAAGCCAAGAGTTTGCAAGATCATGCTGGTCAGCGATGGTACTCTGAAAAGGATGAATGTGGCTTTCAACAAGGAAACGGGTGAGTTCTTTGATCTACCTGCTCAAGAAGAAGTGGCTCCGAAATCTGCTGATCCGGAATCATCTAAGCCAGTAAGGAAGAGAAAGCTGAAAGAAGTGGAAGAACAAGTAGAGAATCCTAAGTCTAAGGAAGTCCATTCCGTACCTCCAAAGCCTAAGAAGAAGAAAGCCTATCCTGATGAGTTTGTTACAAAGTGGAGAGATGATAAAGAGAAAAGTAAAGAAGGGGATCCGCAGTTCGGATTGGACCCTGCGGAGGATAAGGCTCTGAAGGAGAAGACTGCTGATGAGCTTGAAAGACAAGAAAAGAAAAAGAATCTCAAGAAGAAGATGTCTGAGGCTGAGGTAGCTCAGGCCTTGTTAAAATTCAATGAAATGGTTTCAGCAACTATTCCAGTTCCGAGATCTTTCTCCCTGGAATCTCTACCTGAGACTCCAGGAAGGAATTTCGCTGCTCTGGAAGAAGCTGTTGCTAAGAATACTGAGGAAGTAGAGCAAGTTGAGCAAGTGGAACAAGTAGAAGAGGATGCTGAAGGAAGTGGTGAAACCGGAGATGTGCTGAAACAAGTAGATGATTACAAGGGGACACCTTCGGAACACTTATCACTCCGAACTTCTGAAGCAGAATCTTAAAAGATAGTTACTCCAGCAATGGAAGAAGAGAAAGGAGAAGAAGAAGTTTCTTATCATGGAGAAGAAGAACATATCTTACTTGATGTTGATCAGAAAGAAATCGCAGAGGTTAGTGTTCAGGAAGTTGCTGATGAGGAAGATTTTGTTGTTCAAGTTTCTGATAGTGAGAAGAAAACTCCGAAATAGGATTCTATTCCGAAAAAAGATAAGGGGAAACAAATTCTTGCTGATACTCTGAGTTCAGAAAAGAGGATGAGAAAGGAAGCTGGTAGTTCTTCAAAGAGAAAGTTGGAGCTTATTGAGGAAGAAAACTCTCCAAGCAAGATTTCAGATTCGGAGTCATCCTCGTTGGGGCATGATTTTGTTGTCCAGTCTTTAAAGAAGTTGGTGGGAACCATTCCGACCTTCTCTAGTATTGACTCAAGATGCCAGATGCTCCAACATGCGTTGAATCAGAAAACCAACTCCGTGTCTATGGTTATGGATAAGTGTGTTGAGATTGAGGCTCAGTTCAAAACATTCTTTGTTGGTTACGAAGCTCATAAAAGATCTTGCAAGAGGATGACAAGCTGGTCGAAGAAGACTGTGGAAGAGATGAGGTTGCTTGATGAGTTTCAAGACAATGTTAAAGATGCCTTTGAGACCGAGGACAAGAAGATAAATGAGCTGACTTCATCCTTTGAATAAAAGCTGACTGAAGAAAAGAACTTCCGGATTCAAGAAGTCAGGGATCTGAATGGGAAAATGAATTCTGTTTCTCAGAATTGGAAATTTGAAAGGGATCATCGGATCGATTTTGAAGAAAGGATGAAGGCTCAAGAAGAAAAGATCCATGATCAGGAAGAAAAGCTGAAAGCCCAGGAAGAAAAGATTGATTCTCAATCCGCAAGAATAGTGGTCTTAGAGAAGCAAGCTGAAGAAGATCATAAAGACCTGAAGAAGATCAAGACTATTCTAAAGGGGCTCATGTCAAAGGAAAAAGATCCGAAATAACCTAATCTGATCTTTTTGTTGTATTCTTTTTGTTACTGACATTCCAAATCTAATGAAAATTGTGTATCTCGTTTCCATTATTATCATTACTAATATTTCAGGTACTTTGTTTTTTTTTCCATTCCCTTCAATTCTTTTTGAAAATCACAAAGGGGGAGAAGGAAAAGATCCTAAAGAAAAAGAGGAACTCTAATAAGAGTTTATCAAAGGGGGAGAAAGAAAAAATACCCAAGGAAAAAGAACTCTAATAAGAGTTTGTTTAAGGGGGAGTTTTTCTTAAAGAATACCTTCTTATGAAAGATCACTCCGGAAATATGAATACGATCCTTAGAGTTTCAAAGCCTAAGGGGGAGTTAGTCGTATTCATCTATATCCTTAAAGCAAGGGAGATAAGCATTAATATGTTTCTTTCTTCTTAGAATTTTTTTTCGTAAGGATGCTTGTGCTTTCCAAAAAGGAGGAGATTGTTGAGTCAATAAGGTTTTCCTTATGACTTTTCCATTCCTTCTTGTTTTGAAAATCACAAACACCTTATCTTAAGGAAAATTTCTTTTATAAGGAAAATTTCTTTTATAAGGAAAATTGCTTTTATAAGGAAAATTGCTTTCTTAAGGAAAATCGCTTTTATAAGAAAAATTATCCTTATCATATTTTCATCCATATTTTTCTTAAGTATAAGTTTCAGATTCATTTTCTCGGAATCATTGAAACTTTGATATAAAGCATTCTGTTTTAGGATTCAGATTCTAGATAAGAACTATAAGGAAGTTTCATTCCGAATTCCGGATATGAACTCTTACTAAGTTCTATTCCAGATTCAGGATACGAATTCTGAAGAAGAATTCTCATTAAGAATTCTAATGAAGAAATATCATTCCGAATTCCTATTACGAATTCTGATGAAGAATTCCCATTACGAATTCTGATAAAGAATTCTCATTACGAATTCTGATGACGAATTCTCAGTACGAATTCCAATGATGAATTCTCATTACGAATTCTGATGACGAATTCTTAGTACGAATTCTAATGATGAATTCTCATTACGAATTCTGATGACGAATTCTCAGTACGAATTCCAATGACGAAGTCTCATTACGAATTCTAATGACGAATTCTCAGTATGAATTCTAATGATGAATTCTCATTACGATTTCTGATGATGAATTCCTATTCCGAATTCTGATTCTGAATTCACCTATTAAACAGAATTTGAGTATCTTTGTTTTATACACTCTAAATTAATTCAGACTCCGAAAAATATCTTTTTTAGACTCCGAACTTTTATATTGCTTACACTTCTAAAATTAGTCTACTCTGTATTGTTGTTCCTTACACTCCGAACCTTCACTCCGAAGTTTCCATTCCGAACTTTTATGTTAGAGTTTAAAACGATGCCGTACATTCTGTTACACTTGTTTTGTTATAAAACGATGTCATCTGTTTTGTTATAAACTAACCGTTGTCTAAGTGACACGTGTACAGGTCCCTCCGATATTTAAGGAAGATATGACCGTTGGATAAGGAGCCGACCTTACCTATAAATAGGAGCTCATTTGAAAGAGCTCGTAGCTGTTGGAAAAGCGACTGATGGATGAAAGTGCTGAAAGGCTGAAAAATTTGCTTGAAGTGAATTCTAGAGAGAGAGGCTCTTATTAACTCTCAAAATCTTCGTGCGACTCCGAATGTTGGTGATTACATTTGAGGGCTTCCGGGGATAGGAAGACAGAGGTTGCCGACTACCTTAAAGTTCGAGGGCTTTCTTGCTGAGGAAGACAGAGGTTGCCAACTACCTTGAAGTTGAGGGCTTGCGGGGATAGCAAGACAGAGACTCCGATCTTCGTATCGAGGGCTTACCCTGGTGTGGGTAAGACAGACTTGCTTGAAAGTATAAATCAAGGGACCTTTATCCAAGGTTGTTGGATACCCTTCTCTTTGGGTTAAAAGACTTATATCTTGTTACTAGTAGTTCTACTACTTGTTTTTATTCCGCTGTAATTTGTATCTCAAGGAAATTATAACTTTCTTATACTTCCATACTTACTCTGATTCATTTAGATTCTATACGCTTTAAGGTAGAATCTCATATTGTAACTTCTGTTAAGTTTCAATTTCCGGAACCATATTTCCGGAACCTACTTTCGGAATCTCTTTCCTAAGTTTACTTTCGGTGTTAGAGGTGTTGTGAATTTGCTTAGTTTAATCCTTGTTAAACTTAGCCCTTTCCTTTTCTTAAGGAAACTATAGTTATTCATAACTAACTTTAAAGGTTCCAAAGGAATTTTTAAAGTATACAATTCACCCCCCCTCTTGTATATTGAGAATCTCATACTATATTTCGATCCTACAAATCATAGTTGACCCTGCAATGAAAAAAGTTGAAGAGGAGTGGCCTCAGCCTACAACAATAATTGAGATTCATAGTTTCCTTGGATTAGCGGGATATTATAGGAGGTTTCTGAAAAACGTTTCACAAATTTATAATCCATTAACCAAGTAAACTCAAAAAGGGGTCAAGTTCATCTTGAAAAAGGAGTGTGAGGAAAGTTTCTAAGAGTTGAATAAGATATTGGTTACTACATCCATGTTAACACTTCCCTCAAGTGTAAAAGGATTCGTTATTTTTAGCAATGCATCTTTGAAAGGTCTTGGGTGCGTCCTCATGCAAAATGACAAGGTCATTTCTTATGCATCTCGACAATTGAAGACTCGTGAGAAGAACTATCCTACGCATGATCTAGATCTGGTTGCGGTTGTTTTTGCTCTAAAGATATGGAGGCACTATCTTTACGGGGATAAATGTGATATATATATATAGACCATCAAAGTTTGAAGTATATTTTCACATAAAAGGAATTGAACATGAGACAGAGGAGATGGTTGTAAATTATCAAAGACTATGATTTTTCAATTCATTATCATCTTGGAAGAGCAAACAAATTCGCTGATGCATTAAGAAGGAAAGACCCAGTTGTTCTTTCTATGATGAGGATTCAAAGATATCCTTTGATCAGTGACATAGTAAAGCTGTTCATGGGAATTATAAGGGAAGGAACATCGTCAACCCTAACCCAAATGATTTCTCAACCGTCATTACTAGTGAAGATCAAGAAATCTAAAAAAGAATATCTTTTGTTATAGAATAAGTTTGAGGCTATAAAGGATGGGAATTTTCTTGAGTTCAATATTGATCAAGAAGTTGTACTAAAATTTCATATAAGACTATGTGTTCCATCTATTCCAGAAATAAAGAAGGAGATGATGGATGAAGCTCATAGCTCTACTTTCTCTATACATCCTAGAAGTAAAAAAATGTATAGGTATCTTCATGATCATTATTAGTGGGATAATATGAAAAGTGACATTGCTGACTACACTTCCAGGTGCCTAGTATGTCAGCAAGTGAAGGCAGAGTGACAACTTCCTAAAGGGGTATTACAACCACTACCCATACCAACATGGAAGTGGGACAATATCACTATAGACTTCATCAATGGTCTCCCAAAAACTTCCAAAGGAAACAATTCTATATGAGTTATTATAGACCGTCTCACCAAGACTACCCATTTTATCTCCATTCGGGAAGATTTCTCTCTTGATCAGCTTGCCAAGATTTACATGAAGGAAGTGGTAAGGCTACATGGAGTTCCACTTTCTATCATATCTGATTGTGATCCGAGGTTCACATCAAAATTCTAGAGAAGTATTAAACATGATCTGGGTACCAAATTGAAGTTCAGCACAGCCTATCACCCCCAAACTAATGGCCAATCTGAAAGGACGATTCAAACACTTGAGGACATGCTGAGAACATGCTCAATGGAATTTAAGGCTGGATGGGATCAACATCACCCTTTAGTTGAGTTCTCTTACATCAACAACTTCTACTCGAGCATTCAAATGGTTCCCTATGAAGCTCCATATGGTAAGCAATGTAGAACTCCTACTTTTTGGAATGAATCTAGTGATAGAAATATTCTTGGGTCTTATCTTGTGCAAGAGATGATAGAAAAAGGTCCATTCCATCCAGCAACACATTAAGGATACTCATATTTGGAAAAAGAACTATGTTGAAAACCATCAAAGGGACTTGGAGTTTGATGTTGGTGACAAGGCCTTTCTTTGAATTTCACCTTGGAAGAGATTCATGAGGTTTTGGAAGAAAGGTAAGCTCAGTCCTAGGTACATTATCCCCTATTAAATCCTTCATCGCGTTAGAGTAGTGGACTATCAGTTTGCACTTCCTCCAAATCTAGCACAAGTTCATGATGTCTTCCATGTATCCCTCTTGAGGAAGTGCATACCTTAACCTTCACATATACTAAATCCAGAGGTGGTACAATTGGAACATGACCTCTCTTATGAGGAGAAACTGGTGGAGATCCTAGATCGTAGGGACAAGGTTCTACACAACAATACTACCCACCTTGTTAAGGTGATGTGAAGGAACCACAAATTTGAAGAAGCCACATGGGAACTAGAGGAGTCTATGAGAAAAAAGTACCCATAACTTTTATGTTCTGAGGGTACGAGTTAAAATTTCGCGGATGAAATTTCTTAAGGGGGAATAATGTAATTACACGAACTTTTGAATAAATTTTATTTCCTACTTTTGTATGTTATTTTATTTTATACTCAAAAAAACTATATCCTTAAAGTAATGAAGTGTGTATAATTAAAATGATAATGTTGGTTTTCAACTGTAATGTGAATGTTGGTCAATATGATCATTAGAAACTAAACTCTTAACGTTACAATTATAGTTTATAAATACACATGATCTTGGTTAATTAATACAGAAAATAAGAGTCGATGGCCTCATCCAGTAGACTTGAGTCGTACAAAGCTCATCTGTCAGAGCTTGGGAAGGAGGTAGCATCTCTGGGCTTTGCTCTGTACCAAGCCCAAACTAATCTTCAACATGTGAAGTTTGAACAGAATTTCCTAAGGGAGAAGTTCAAGCTAATAGAAATCACCACTCGGGCAATGTTTTCTAAGCCGCACCAAGATTCTATCATCATAACGCACCTTACACTTTGGTCCTATGCAGATGTTATAAGGGGCTATGTAACGTGGCCTTAGATATTTTTTGTAATCTCTTGGTATAAATAAAATTTTTATTTCTTCTTGTGGTAAAATTTGTGAATTTCAAATGTCTGGATAAATGTAGGAAGAATTTATAGAAGTTTCCTATTATTGAGGAATTTTGTAAAAAGGGTATTTTAAAATATTTTTGTATACTTTAAATAATTAATAATTTGAAATTATTTTCAAAAAATGGTCTTATATAGTTGTGATCAGTAAGAAATTTATAGTCTAATAAGATGAACTTGATTTTTAGTGAATAATAAAGTATGAATAATAACACACCCTTATGAATAGTAATAAATAGTAATGAATAGTAAATAGGCCAAAAAATATAAACTTCACCCATAAATGTATAAATATAATGTGGACAGCTTAAAAGTAAAAAAATGATCATAGTAGAAGTTTTGGTATTTTTATATGTTATGAATACTTTATTTACAATTTTATAATTAATTTAATAATTTAAAATGGAAATTTATTTTCATAAAATGTAATCATAAATTGTTACTTTATTGTATTATGGTTATAAGATAATTTTATGGGACCTTGATTACTTTTTAAAGGTGTTATAAAACAAGTTACAGTTTTAGAGTTGTTTTTTTTAAATAATGATTTTATTTCAAAATTAAATTAAAAATATTTAGAAAATTATTTTCATAAAATGGATTTCATTTTTGAATTTAGAGCATCGATATTTGTTTAGGGTAAATTATTGGTATTTTTTTGAAATAGTTTAATTTTCAGGGAATAGTAAAAATACAGTTTTGAGTTTCAGGTGTTTAATGACATCATTGATGATGTAATCATGATGTAATAAATCTAGTAGACTTTTGAATAGTAAGGTATGTTATGAGGTGTCCCAAGTGGAAAATACCATGGGTAAATACCATGGGTAAGCCCATGGTTTTTCAAATACCACCGATGAGGTGTCCCTTGGAAATTAATTAAATATTCCCTCTATTTCCCTATAAATACAAAGTCATTCCCTCTTTCATTTCATTCCAAAAACCTCATCAATGAATATATGGTCTTTTTAACTCCTAAGTAGTTCTCCCAAGGTTCCCTCAATCCCCCAAGGTCCCAACCTTCGAGCTTTCGAAGTCACTCTTCAAGGTAAGGGAACCTTTCACCCTCCTCTTTTATGTCATGACTTCCTTTATGTTATGTCTTCTAGTTTCTATTTCATTCTATTGGTGTGTGTTCTTATATATCATTATTACTATAAATTTTATTTTTAATTGATGAGATACACTTTCCTCTCTCATCAACTAATTTTATGAATTTTTAAGTGACGTCGTTAGGCTGTCGAATTTTCGTAAAAGAAATCACATATTCTCTTTTCTATCGAATTTCATTTTCACATGGTATTTCCTTAAAATATCCATACCATGATATTATTTATTTTTATTCTATACCCATACTGTATTATGAGTTATTTATTAGTGTGTGACTCTTTTCTCCTCTCTTTTCAATGTTTTCTAAAACCATGTTATATAGTCGCTATGCTGCAGAATTTTTGTCTCAAAATCTCACTCCTTTTCTAAAGAAATTATCTTGAATTATTTATGTGAATACCTAATTCTATTTTCATTTCCAGGGGTATTCATCAATACATAAAATTGATCTACTTGATTCTGGAATTCACATACATATAACCCTCACTCCCTTTCCATGGGTTATAAATGACATAACGATCAAGTTTTTAAGAACTTTTAAAACGTCATGATTTTGAAATGAAACCCATTTCTTTTATTCTCAATGGGTAATTTATGTAATGTTTGATTGTGATATATGTGAATCACATGAAAGTAAATACATATTAAGGGTGTGCCCTGATATCAATACAATGCAATGGGTAAGGAATTTAATCTTTAGAGATGACAAGTTTCAGGATACCTTGGTGAGTAACCTTGGTAATTTTTATGACACCTTGGGGATGAACCTTGTGATATGTTCAGGAATGTATAAATTAAATGGTGTAGCCACATAATCAAGTTATGTTTCAAGTTATTTTTATTATGATATTCATATACTTCCATTTCTCATGTCTTTATGTTTTTTTATCAAGTTCTTATTGATTTCACAAGTAAAATGATTCCCTTACTTTCCTTATTGGATCTTTTGCTCACCCTTTCCTTTGATGTATGTCTCCAGGTTATGAGATGAAATAATTTTACTTAGGAAGAACTTATGATTAATCTCTATAAGTGTATTAGAATAAGGTTTTATGTTTTCATGTTTTATGTTCATTATTTCCAAGAACCTAGAATTTAAAGATCCTATATTTTTAAAATGTAATGAAAAGTTATGTAATAAAAGGTAGGATGCCATAGAAACACCTAGGAAAATGCTTCAAAGGGATGGGAAGATTCTATAGATGTTGGAATTAAGGTCATAAATCCATAACCTTCCATGGAAAAAAGGAAGCATCTAGTTGACTCTAGGAAAGGGAAATCAGTTTTTTTAAGGGATCAATTGAATGATTTAAATGTGGTGTGCATGGTCATTATACAAAGAGATGTCCTATGAAGAAGTTTTGGGAATGGGATCACTAGGATCGTACAAATATATGTTTACCAATACGTAATGTCATTGAAATTGAGGATGAACAAACTGAACGTCACCAATGAAAGGTGTGTATTATTTTTTAACATATGTTTTGATATTATTGAATATTAGAATATGATTCATGATTTTTTTTGTAAGAAAGAAGTATTTCAGAATAAGTTGGTAAGGAATGTTTAATGGATCCTGAAGAACATTGAATGAGTAAGAATTCAACATATAAGAGATTCAATAGTTATGGAAGTTTTTAAGATTATGAAATGATTAAAATTATTAAGGCTCTTTTGAGGATGGGATTACATTGGAAAACTTTTTATAGTATGTGTAACCCTAAAGTTTGATACATGAAAATGTTATTCATGGAATAATTATCTTTTCTTTTGATGAGTAATGGTGGAATTTTATTTGTTAAGAATGTATTTTTTTATTATGGACATATGGTGATTTGGGTTATTTATGGAAATGATTAACCTATCATAGATAATATGTGATTTGGTTAATTACACTTCAGTATGAGACTTTAAGGTTAGTTGATTTTATTTAGATATAAATGTTAATATTTATTGTAGAAGACTATGTGATTAAATAATTTTGAGATTTGGGTTTCAATCATAGTTTGGATTACTTTAAATAATTTTATGGACATTTTTTTATTGAATGTTATTTGTTAAACTTTGTGTATTTTTTGACAAAATTTTAAGATTAAGAGTATTTTTTCTTTTTATAATGTATTAAACTTTTTTAGGGATTATCTGGTCTTGTACTAAATGTTTTGGTTTTGGTTTATGTATAAAGACAGGTGAAATATATAGTTCATCTTTTGTGGATTATATGATAATATACAAGTTTATTCTAGTGCTTTTAATGTGATCATATCAGTTTGAATACTCATAGTTTGGAGAAAAGATGAGTTTGTGGTAGAAATTTAGTAAAGGATGAAAGTATACATGAAAATTAAGTATGTTTATTTAGGTATTTAGTTAAGCTCATAAATAAATTCCTCAACATTATTAAAAGTAACTTAAAATAAGTAAATTGTCCATTAACTTTTCCTACTGGGGAATCAAAGACCATTTGTCCCATCACAAGTTTGTGATTTTCTTGTGATTAAATTTCTCTTAATCGTGTTTTCTACCACTCTCCATCAAACCTTGATGGTTTGTTTCTCTTCCATATCCATGTTTTTCTACATGGAATCCTTGTATGGGAAATCTTGGGTGACCTTTTTATTTCTCTTTCTTTCTTTTAAAGTGATATTTTTATTAACTCTGTTTTCGATGTGGAACTTTCTATGAAGTTTCCAAGCCCAATTTTAAAATTGTGAGGACACAATTCCCAAAAGGGGGGAAGGATGTAACATCCTAGGTAAATAAATAATATAACTTTTTTATATTTATTTAAATTTGTGAATTAAATATTAATTTTACCTTAAAGGGTATTCTATGTTCGATGGAATACCTGATACACAACAATAGGTTTCATTGAAAACTTACATTGCACACAACGTTGAGTTATAGTGAAAAATATTAATATAATATTATTATTTTAAATTGTAGTTAATATAAGGACTCGGTCTTAAACCTTACATAATATTGAATTAAATGAATAATTCACATTGAGGATCTTTTCAGGTTTAGAGTTTTATAGAATTAGGACATAACTATTACATCTCAAAAGATTACAAAGTATAAACTTCTACACGGTTTCCATTATTTTACAAAACATGAACTCTTAAAAAAAGAGTCATGTCTAGTTCCATGTTTAAGACTGCATGACTTTTCCTTGATCCCATCCTTGACCCTATTCCACATTATTTCCTGTGAAAAACATTTTAAAAACTTGGGATGAGCATAATAAGATCAGTAAGGGATACACAAAGAAGGAAAACTATTAGTTTTTCAAAACAACAAGTAAACCATCAATACTTTAACATAAGTAATACTTTTCACCTTTATGAAGTAGTAAATACTCTTCACTGAATAAAATATCATTACTCACCCTTTTTTAACCAAAAGATTACTATAAAACCCATATAAAGAACATATAACATATAAAGGTAACTTGGGACATAAACATACTTAAATGGAATAACCATACGGCTGACTTCCATACATATCACTAAATGGAATAGCCATACGAATGACTTCCATACCCAATTCATTGGAGGTTATAACTTAACCACCTATCCTGGTATTCACAGCACCACCCGTCATTTGGTTTATCATGTAACCACCCATCAAATGTCTAAGTACCATTATAAAATCATAAGACATAAAACAAATATAAAGGAAAGAAAACGTTTCTAAATTTCAATCAAAATATATCACTTAAATATATTGATATAACGAATCCATTATCAAAACCATTTTCAATACCAAAATACATAAAAGAGTATATGGTATTTATTTTCTTTTAAAAACATTATGGCTTGTTGAGGAAGACAAAGATCAAATAATACTCGCGGCGGCGGAAAAGGTCATTGTCACTGCTTATGTTAAAAGAAACATTCCTTTTTTTCATTTAGTAAAATGCTTCATAGAGAAATATTCCCTTGGAAAATTCAAGGGTGTTTATACAGCGTATAAAAGAAAGTTGTGTATTAAAACAAAATATGCCTCAATGAAAGGAGATTGAGACGAAGTCCCTTACCTCGTGTCCAAATTGACTCGATCGTTCTTTAATCTTCTTAATAATACACTAAAGCTAATTTCTACATGATTAAGTACATTTTTCAATTTTATTATTCCTTTTATATCACTTATAACCATGTTATAAACATTATGTAATCATTTAAGTTAATAACATTCATTTTGTCGATATTTGGTACTTGAGTCAAAAATGAACACCATGTATTTACAAGTTGTCCATGTGGTCAAAATTCCATTATATCTAGAATGATATTCATGACTTAGATATCATATATATCATATATATCTAGTATATACATGTATTTATAATAGTACATAAAATTTGGAGGTAAGAAATGAAATGCACCGTTCATGGAGACAGTAAGCCGTACGTACGCATGAATGCTACTTTCATTTCTATTTCTTATTTTAATGGAATTAAAACATAATTATACATAGGAATATTATAATTACAGTATAATATCATATATAATATCATTAAATCTATCCTTTATACATACCACATATGGTATGAACGAGTCATATCACTTTGAGGGGGCGGTAGTCCACACTTCCTCAAATGAAATTATCGCGTTAACCCATAATGGAAACCATAAAGGTATGTTATAAAAGAAAAATATAGAAGCATTAAGAAAACATAAACATAATATATATCATATATAAATATAGTGTCATCTTAATGTCTATCATGAGAGGCGGTAGGAGAAAATTGAACAATCATCATTTTGTGAGGCGTTAGTTTTCCATCCACAGAAACATAATGTTCTTCTCCCATTAGATGGAGGTGTGTGTAAGTGTAGTTTGAATACTTATCATAAAAAATACTAGTATATTTAGGATACTAGTGTTGTTACAAAAGAAAGGAATAAAAAGAGTTTATGGGTTGGAGAAGTAAAATAAAAGAAAACAATTTAAGAGAAACGGTTACCTTTAGTTTGGATAACTCCATTTGATTAGAACCAAAAGGACTTCTTGAAGTGTCTTATGCCTAAGGTAAGGATTATATGAGGAGTATATGGATGTAGGGATCTTAATTGGGCAGAGTTTGGATGATCCAAAGGGTTTGAGAGGTGTGAGGAATTGGTTGTAATTGGTCTCATTTTATAAGGGGGAGGAGGGGCTCTTTAGGAAAGTGTGAAAACATTATTTTATTATAAACATATCTTTGGTTTCTAAAGGTCAAAAAATAATTAAAGTATAAGATAAGATGAATCATATTCTAAATATAATCATCCATTCCTAATTGGACATATTTTTGATAATATTTTAATCATTATAATCTTATTTATTTAAATCATTTATTAATGAGGTAAACACCGCATCATTATTGTGTCATAAAGATTTTAATTTTTTTGATGTCTAAAAATTATAAAAAAAATACCATGATGTAGTAAATCTTTTTAGATTTCCAATTAATATTTATTGTTGAAAATATAATTTATATAACACCATTTAAAAATTAATTTACTAAAAGATCTTTGTTTATGTCATTTTTGCGTTTACAATAAATTAATTAATCTAAAGTGTCATTTTCTTTCATAAGTGGCTCCATGGGGTCCCAAAATAGACCCAAAGATTCCCATGGTCGGCCATTATTCATCAAATAAGGTTATGACAAGTTTTAAGGCAATTTTGAATTATTATAATATTTTTTTTAACCTTGAATTATCATATTTACCTTTAACTACGGTAAATAAAAGTCAAAAGTGACTATTCACCAAAAAATATTTTAATCTTATTGAATCACATTTTACTTACTAATAAAAACCATGTATGTTGTATTTTCTAAATTCAATTCACAGAAGTGGTAAAATTTCATTTAAATGAAAAATTCAGTTTTTTTAACTACTACTAAATGGTTTCACTATTCATCAAAAATTGAAGTTTTTCAGAAAAATACCAAAAATTCAGCCTAACATATATTTGATATTCCAAAATCAAAAATAATTTTTGTTTTACAAAATTCTAAACATATAAGTTTCATTAATTAATTTAAAATTAATTCCCATTGTTAAAACAAATAGTGTGTTTTTAAGAAACAATAATTATCAAAAGATTGACACTTGTTTATGTCCAATTTCAATGTGAAATTAATTCCAATGACCAAAATTGGATTAAATGGTAAAAATATATTATAATTACACTTTAAAACCAATTAAAAAGATAACATAACCATATAAATAAATTAGATTAAAACATAGTTTTTAATTAAAATACAATATTTTCATTATTCATTAAAAAATAACTTTATCGGAAAAATTCAAAAAAATTATACAAAGTAAATTTTGATGTCCCCATTCTAAATAATGATGTTATTTGGTCATATATAATGTATTAATGTGACTAAAACTATATTTAAAGAGGGTTCTCCATTAAAAGGCGGTAAATCGTCCTTTTAATGTAAATTATGCTTAAAATTAGATTCATTCACATTTTAAGCCTCTAACTTTTATTGGATAAATGTAAATACATTTAACAAACATGTATAATCATATTGTAGTTAGTTTTGTTCATTCTCAACAATACAACATCTAGGAGTTAACTACCATTTATAATTATAATATTATATTATTAGTATGCAACGTAAGATTTCAAAGAAACTCGTTGCTGTGTATCGGGTACACTATCAAAAATAGAAACCCTTTTAAAGTAAAATTAATATTTAATTCAAAAATATTAATAATTATGAAAATATATTATTCTTCATTTACTTGGGATGTTACATCCTTCCCCCCTTTTGGAAATTGCGTCCTCGCAATTTTTATTCACTTATCAAAATAAGTGGTGGTATTTATCACTCATAGCATTTTCAGATTACCACATTGCCTCTTCAACCATATGGGTTTTCCACAAAACCTTTACCTAGTGAATTACCTTATTCCGCAACACTTTCTCTCTTCAGTCAAGAATCTGGACTGGTTGTTCCTCATAAGAGAGATTCTCTTCCAACTGAACTACCTCTGGGCTCAAAACATGAGATGGATCTAGCATATACTTTCTCAACATCGAAACATGAAAAACATTGTGTACCTAGGATAAAATTGGAGGTAAATCCACTCTGTACGTAACTGATCCAACTTTCTCTAGAATTTCATAAGGTTCAATGAACCTCGGACTCAACTTTCCCTTCTTACCAAAACGCATCACACTTTTCCATGGAGAAACTTTGAGAAAGACATGATCACCTACCTAAAAAGAAAGATCCTTCCTTCGGTTATCTGCATAACTTTTCTGTCTTCTCTGGGTTGTTCTCATGTGATTCTGAATCAACTGAACTTTATCTGTCATCTCTTCTACCAATTCTGGTCCCATCATCTTCCTTTCACTTACTTCATCCCAAAAAGCTATAGTTCGACAATGCTTTCCATATAATGCCTCAAATGGATCCATCTGTATACTGGAATGAAAACTGTTATTATATAAAAAATAAACCAATGAAATATGTTGGTCTCAACTTCCCTAATAATCCAGTGAACAAGCACATTGCATATCCTCCAAGGACTAAATTGTTCGTTCTGACTACCCATCTGATTGAGGATGAAAAGTTGTACTAAAATTTAATTCAGTACCCAATGACTTCTGAAGGCCTTTCCAAAAGTTAGAACTAAACCTGGGATCACGATCAGATACAATAGAGAGAGGAACTCCAAGCAACCTGACTACCTCTTTAACATACAACCGAGCAGGTTGATCTAGAGACAAAGTATCTCGAATAGGAAAAAAAATGAGTAGATTTAGTCAATCGATCAACTATAACCCAGATTGCATTATTACCTCGAGATGTCTTTGGTAATCCCACAACAAAGTCCATGGATATATTTTCCCATTTCCACTCTGGCACCGGTAAAGGCTGAAGCATTCCTTTTGGTAACTACCACTTTGCTTTAACCTGCTGACAAGTCAAACACTTCATAGTAAAACCAGCAATATCTATTTTTATTCCATCCCACTAGTAATACTCATAAAGATCTCTGACATCTTAGTACAGACAGGATGAACTAAAAATGGGGAACTGTGAGCTTCACATAACAACTGATTCTTCAATTGTGAATCACAAGGCACACGTAATCTCTTTCCAAACCTCAAAACACAATCATTATCAACGTTAAAATCAGGCAACTTACCCATCTGAACCAATTCTACCTTTTTTTGCAACTCACTTTCTTCTTTTTGTGCTTGCTTTATTCTATCTGATAGAGATGATTTCACTGACGCCTGAAACAAAACAAAATAATTTTCTGCACCAACAACTTTTATGCCAAATTTTATCAAATCAAAAACCAAAGGATCTCGTTCCAAATGTAGCATGTCTAATGAGACATTACTTTTTTGACTCAAAGCATCGACCACTTTATTTGTTTTCCCCGGATGGTAATGGATCGTGCAATCATAATCCTTGATTAATTCCAGCCATCTCCTTTGTCTCATGTTCAATTATTTTTGAGTTAATATATACTTCAAAATTTTGTGATCAGTATATATTTCACACTTCACTCCATATAAATGATGTCTCCAAATTTTTAAAGCAAAAAACAACAGCAGCTAATTCCAAATCATGTGTAGATTAATTTAACTCATGAGGTTTCAACTGACGTGAAGCATAAGCAATTACCTGATCATTCTTCATAATGAAACAACCATGTCCTTTCAACAAATCATCACTGTAGATAACAAACTCACCATTTTTGGAAGGTAGTGCTAAAATTGGATCATTCACCAATCTTCTTTTCAATTCGTCAAAACAATCATCACATTCTTTTGTCTAGATGAACTTAACACCTTTTCGAGTTAACTTGGTCATTGGACTAGATAATCATGCAAAATTTTCAACAAACCTCTGGTAATAACCTTCCAAACCAAGAAAACTCTGAATCACGGTTATATTTTTGAGTCTTCGACATTCTTCAACAACTTTTTTTTTGTAGGATAAACAGTTATTCCATTTTTTGAAACAATGTGACCAAGGAAAGAAATTTTTTGTAACCAAAACTCACTCTTTCTGAATTTCCCAAATAGTTTCTTTTCTTTTAAGGTTTTTAAGACAGCCCTTAAACGACTTTCATGATCCTCTTTACTTTAATAATAAACCAAAATATCATCAATAAACACAACCACCATTTATCACCTGATTAAACTAAGCCAGCACTGTAGTAAACTACTAAATTATGATTCTGACCATCTCTAGTTTTTCATTCGGAAGGTCATTCTCCTATGTATGCCTTCCCAGAAAAGCTTTTATGTTTCCTTTACAAAAAATAATTCTAAACATTGACATATCTTAGAAAAAGCAACATGTTAATCTGTAAATTCTTTATGATTTCTATATTAACATAAATTACTTTATGGATATTAATTTAACAATACCCAAACTCCTAAAGTTATCTAAACCGACCTCTGATAACAACTATAAGGACCCAGCCTTAAACCTTACATAATATTGAATTAAATTAATAATTCAAATTGAGGATATTTTTATGTTTAGAGTTTTAGAGAATTAGGACATAACTATTACATCTCAAAAGATTACAAAGTAGACACTTCTACACGGTTTCCATTTTCTTTACAAAACATGAACTCTTAAAAAAAAGAGTCATGTATAGTTCCATGTTTAAGAGATCATGACTTTTCCTTGATCCCATCCTTGACCCTATTCCACATTATGTCCTGTGAAAAACATTTCAAAAACTTGGGATGAGCATAAAAAGATCAGTAAGAGATACACAAAGAAGGAAAATTGTTATTTTTTTAAAACAACAAGTAAACCATGAATACTTTAACATAAGTAATAATTTTCACCTTTATGAAGTTGTAAATACTCTTCAATGAATAAAAGATCATTACTTACCCTTTTGTAACCAAAATATTACCATAAAACCCATATAAAGAACACATAACATATAAAGGTAACTTTGGACATAAACATACTTAAATGGAATAACCATACGGTCAACTTCCACACATATCACTAAATGGAATATCCATATGGCCTACTTCCATACCCAATTCATTGGAGGTTCTAATGTAACCACTCATCTGGGTATTCACGGCACCACCCGTCATTTGGTTTATCACGTAACCACCTGTCAAATGTCCAAATACCATTATAAAATCATAAGACATAAAACAAATATAATGGAAAGAAAAAATTTCCAAATTTCAATAAAAATATATCACTTAAATATAGTGACATAAAAAATACATTATCAAAACCATTTTCAATACCAAAATACATAAAAGAGTATATGGTATTTATTTTCTTTTAAAAACATTACGGCTTGTTGAGGAAGCCAAAGATTAAATAATACTCACAGTGGCGGAAAAGGTCATTGTCATCGCTTATGTTAAGAGAAACATTCCTTTTTTTCGTTTAGTAAAACACTTCGTAGAAAAAGATTCCCTTTGAAAAGTCAAGGGTGTTTATATAGTGTATAAAAGAAATTCGTGTATTAAAACAAAATATGCCTCAATGAAAGGAGATTGAGATGAAGTCCCTTACCTCATGTCCGACAAGACTCGATCGTTCTTTAATCTCCTGAATAATACACTAAAGTAAATTTCTACATGATTAAGAACCTTTTTTAGGTTTATTATTCCTTTTATATCACTTATTACCATGTTATAAACATTATGCAATCATTTAAGTTAATAACGTTCATTGTGTCGATATTTGGTACTTGAGTCAAAAATGAACACCTTATATTTACAAGTTGTCCATGTGGTCTAAAGTCCATTATATCCAAAATGATATTCATGATTTAGATATCAAATATATCATATATATCCAGTATATACATGTATTTATAACAGTACATAACATTTGGATGTAAGAAATGAAATGCACCGTTCATGGAGACGGTAAGTCGTACATACGCATGAATGCTACTTTCATTTATATTTCTTATTTTAATGGAGTTAAAACATAATGATACATAGGTATATTATAATTACCATATAATATCATATATAATATAATTAAATCTATCCTTTATACGTAACACATATGGTATTAACGAGTCATATCCCTTTGAGGGGGCGGTAGTCCGCACATCCTCAAATGAAATTATCGTGTTAACCGATAATGGAAACCATAAACATATGTTATAAAAGAAAAATACAGAATAATAAAGAAAAAATAAACATAATATATATCATATATAAATATAGTGTCATCTTAATGGCCATCATGAGAGGTGGTAGGAGATAATCGAACAATCATCGTTTTGTGAGGCGTTAGTTTTCCATCCACATAAACATTATGTTCTTCACCCATTAGATGGAGGTGTGTGTAAGTGTAGTTCTAATAAATCTCATAACAACATCATAGTATATTGAGGTTACTGGTTTTGTTACAAAATAAAGGAATAAAAAGATTTTATGGTTCAGAGAAGTAAAATAAAAGAAAACAATTTAAGATAAACTGTTACCTTTAATTTGGGTAACTCTCTTTGGTTTGAACCAAAATGACTTATTAAAGTGCCTTATGCCTAAGGTAAGGCTTATACAAGGAGTATAGGGATGTAGGGAGCTTAATTGGGAAGAGTTTTGATGATCCAAAAGGCTTGATAGGTGTGATGAATTGGTTAGAAGTGGTCTCCTTTTATATGGGGGAGGAGGGGCTCTTTAGGAAAGTGTGAAAACATTATTTTATTATAAACATATATTCAGTTTCTAAAGGTCAAAAAATAATTAAAGTAGAATATAATATGACTCATATTATAAATAAAATCATCCAATCATAATTTTACATGTTTTGGATAATATTTTAATCATTATAATCTTATTTATTTAAATCATTTATTAATGAGGTAAACACGACATCAGTATTGTGTCATAAATAATTTAATTTATTTGATGTCTAAAAATTATAAAAAAAATACCATGATGTAATAAATCTTCTTATATTTCCAATCAATATTTATAGTATAAAATATAATTTATATAACACAATATAAAAATTAATTTACTAAAATATTTTTGTTTATGTCACTTTTTTCTTTACATTATATTAATTAATCTAAAGTGTCATTTTTCTTTCATAAGTGGCTCCATGGGGTCTCAAAATAGACCCAAAGATTCCCATGGTAGGACATTACTCATCTAATAAAGTTAGGATAAGTTTTAAGGTAATTTTTAATTATTATAATATTCTTTATAACCTTGAATTATCATATTTACCTTTAACCGCCGTAAATAAAAGTCAAAAGTTACAATTCACCAAAAATTATTTTCATCTTATTGAACCAAATTTTACTTAATAATAACAACCATGTATGCGGATTATTTAAATTAAATTCACAGAAGCGGTAAAATTTCATTTAAATGAAAAAGTCAGTTTTTTTAACTACAACTTAGTGGTTTCACTATTCATCAAAAATTGAAGTTTTTTAGAAAAATACCGAAAATTAAGCCTAAGATATATTTGATATTCCAAATTCAAAAATGATGTCTATTTTAAAAAATTATAAAAATAAAATTTTCATTAATTATTTAAAAATTAATTCCCGTTGTTAAAACAAATAGCGTGTTTTTAAGAAACAATAACTATCAAAAGATTGACACTTGTTTATGTCCAATTTCAAAGTGAAATTAATTCCAATGACCAACACTTAATTAAATGGTAAAAATATATTCTAATTAAACTTTACAACCAATTAAAAAGATAATCAAACCATATAAATAAATTAGATTAAAACATAGTTTTGAATTAAAATTACAATATTTTCACTATTCATTAAAAAAATGAACTTTATCGAAAAAATTCCAAAAATTTACACAAAGTAAATTTTGATGTCCCCATTCTAAAGAAGAATTTTATGTAGTCATATAGAATGTATTAAAGTGACCAAAACTATATTTAAAGAGGTTTCTCTATTAAAAGTTGGTAAAACATCCTTTTAATGCAAATTATGCTTAAAATTAGATTCATTCACATTTTAAGCCTCTAAATTTTATTAGATAAATGTAAATACATTTAAAAAACATGTATAATCATATTGTAGTTAGTTTTTTTCATTACCGCCAATACAATGTCTAGGAGTTAACTGCCATTTAAAATAATAATATTATATTATTAGTGTGCAATGTAAGATTTCAAAGAAACCGGTTGTTGCGTATCGGGTACGCTATCGAACATAAAAACCCTTTTAAAGTAAAATTACTATTTAATTTAAAAATATTAATAACTATGAAAATATCTTATTCTTCATTTACTTGGGATGTTACAGTTAGCTCATAGCCATTGTATTGGCGGGAATGAAAAATACTAACCATATTATGATTAAATATGTTTCTTAAATGTTTTTAATTTTATACAATAAATTTTAGAGGCATAAAATATGAAAGAATCTAATTTTAATCATAAATACTGTAATATTCATTAAAAGGTCAATTTACCACCTTTTGATGGAGAACCCTCCATAAATCTAGTTTTGGTAACTTTTATATGTTATATTTGAAAAAATAAATTTTTTCTTTAGAATCAGTCTTCAAAATTTAATTTAGGTAATTTTTTGGTATTTTTCTGATAAAATTCATTTTTTAATGAATAATGAAAAATACTGTATATTAATTCAAAAATTACTTTTAATATAATTTATTTATAAGGTTACATTATATTTTTAATTGGTTTTAAAGTTTAATTATATTATATTTTTACTATTTAATCTAATAGTGGTCATTGGAAGTAATATCACATTGAAATTAGACATAAATAAGTGTCAATCTTTTGATAGTTATTATTTCTTAAAAACACGCTTTTTATTTTGACAGCGGGAATTAATTTTAAATTAATTTCATCCACTTCTATGTTTTGAATTTAGAAAAATGGATTCCATATTTAGAATTAGGATTTACAAATTATGTAAATAGGTAACTTTTATTTTTATACATTATAAATATTTACATCATGAAATATTTATTTACTGTGGTTAAAGGGTAAATTTGGTAAATAAGGGTAACAAAATATTATTATAATAATATTAAATTACCCTAACATGTGTCTTAATACTATTTTTTGATACATTTCCGACCATATGCATCCTTGGGTCGATTTTGGGACCCCATGGAGTCACTTGTGAAGGATAATGACACTTTATGTTAATTAATTTAAAGGAAAGACAAACATGACACAAACATATATCTTTTAGTAAATCAATATTTACATGGGGTTATATAAGTTATATCTTCAACTATAAATATTAATTTTAAAGCTAAAAATATCCTACATAATGGTATTTATTTATAATTTTTATACATTACAAAAATAATAATATTTATGACACAATAATGATACTGTGTTTACCTCATTAATGAATGATTTAAATAAATAAGATTATAAAGATTAAAAAATATCCAAAACATATCCAATTCTTATTGGATGATTTTATTTCTAACATGAGTCATATTATATTCTACTTTAATAAGTTTTGGACCTTTAGAAACCAAAAATAATTATATAATAAAATAATATTTTCAAGATTTCTTAAAGAGACCCTCCTCCCCCTTATAAAAATCCATCACTTCTAACCCATTCCTCACACTTCTCAAGTCCCTTGGCTCATCCAACATATACCCAATTAATCTCCCTAAATCTCTCTCCACCTCATATAATCCTTTACCTAGGTAGAAGGAAATTCAATTAAACCATTTGGTTCGAACCAAAGGGAGATACCTGATTTAAAGGTAACGTCTTCTCTTAAGTTATTTTGTTTTATTTTACTTCTCAAACACCCTAAACTCTTTTTATTTATTTAATTAATAAAAAAACCATTATCCTAAATATATTAGGTTTTTTTATGATAATTATTCTAACTACACTTACACACACCTCCATCTAATAGGGAAAAGAACATACTATTTCTGTGAACGGCAAACTAACACCTCACGAAATAATGATAGTTCAATATTCTCCT
Organism: Viscum album; assembly: GCA_963277665.1. Lineage (NCBI taxonomy): Eukaryota > Viridiplantae > Streptophyta > Magnoliopsida > Santalales > Viscaceae > Viscum > Viscum album. Next base: position 32,422,229 of record OY728157.1, on the reverse strand, counting down.
ACCACCTATTATGGTAGACATTAAGATGGAACTATATTTATATGTGATATATATTATATTTATATTGTTTCTATACTTATTTATTTTTCATTTATATAATACCTTTATGGTTTCCATAGTTGTTAAATACGATAATTTCATTTGAGGAAGTGCGGACTACTGCCCCCTCAAAGTGATATGAATCGTTCATGCAATAAATTAAATGAATAAAGGATGGAATTAATGAAATTATATATTATATTATACTGTAATTATAATATAAATATTTATCATTATGTTTTTATTCCATTAAATATGAAATTTAAATGAAAGTAGTGTTCATCCGTACGTACGGCTTACCGTCTCCATGATCGGTGCATTTCATTTATTATCTAAAAATTTTATGTACTATTATAAATACATATATATAATAAATATATATAATATATATGATATCTAAATCATGAATATCATTCTGGAGATAATTTTTTTTGACCATATGAAAAACTTTTAATTATAAGAAGTTCATTTTTGACTCAAGTACCAAATATCGACCTAACGACCATTATTAACTTAAATGATTGCATAATGTTTATAACATGGTAATAAGTGATATAAAAGAAATAATAAACTTGAAAAATTTTATTAAGAAAGTATAAATTAACTTTAGTTTATTATTCATGAGATTAAATAACGAACGGGTCAAGTCTTACACGATGTAAGGGGTTTGTTTTCTCACTTTTAATTTCGTGATATTTCGATTATTTGCCACTTATTTCTTGCATGTGGTGTATTTTGTAATACCATTTGATATATATTATCATGATTCTATTTATATTAATGTTATTATATGATTAATTTGGTGTTTATTAACTTTTGGTCATACGACTTGATTGATTACAACATGGTAAGGGGTTTTCATCTCACTTTTTTATTCATGTGAGATTCATGTTATGTTTGCCACTATTTCCTTTTGTGTGGTGTATTTATAGCCCATGATTGTATTATTTTTATAATATAATTTAATTTATGGGTATTTACATATTCATTGTATGATCCTTCTTTCATGTGATTTATGTTTTGTAAGTTACCAAATTGGTAAGAGAACTTTTTCACCCAATTTCCATTCCTTGGGTTAATATTATAGTTCTTAATGATGTCATGCTATGATTATGTGTGGAATCACTATTTATTTATTTATGTTGTAATTTTCAATATCCTTTGTGTGGATATTCTTTTGATACACATAATCACTCCATTTATAAATTCTTGAGCCATCGATATGAACTTGATAAGAGTAATTTTAACTCAATTTCCATTAATTGAGTTAAACATCTTAGTCATAGGTGTTGTTTTTTAAAAAATATGTTTGATTGTCCTCTGATTTGTTTACACTAAATATCCAATCATATTGAGTTTATTTTTTTTTCACACATTATTATGTAATTTATTTATCCTTAATCTAAGTATTCATTTTTTATAAGGGATTTCGTCTCAATTTACATTCCATTGAGACTTTATTGGTGGTATACACCAATTCACTATTATATAGTTTATATACTGTCCTTTGGAATATTATATCATGAATCCCTTTATTTTCATGATATTATAAAGTTATGATTAAATGTTATTCCTCAATTATTTGTATTCAAGCGTCTCTCATTTTGTTAAAAAACCTTTAACTAAAATATCAGTTAAAATGTTTTAAAATTTATTCTTATAAATCTTTCTCAGTAATGTATATGTTTTAAAAATGGTTTTAAGGATTTATTTATATGGACATGAATGTTTTGAAAATTAAAATTTCTTTCAAATGCTTCAAAGTTTTATGGGACACTTTGATTTGAAAATATCTTTATTGAATGTCTTAAATGGTTTTAAAAATGGTTTTAACAAAGAATTAATTATGTCAATATCTTGAAATGATATATTGTGATTGGAATATGGAAATGGTATCTTTAATTTATTCTTATTTTATGTGTTATTAATATATTATGTTTATTTGGAATTATTTAATTATATGGGTGGTTCAGTGATAAACCTTGGGGGGTGATCCTGAGATAGCTCTCCAATGCATTGGGTAATGTGACGGAGGTAAACATTAATGTTTATCCTAAGAGATTTAGGGAATATATTGATATGGGTATTCCAAATGTAACTCCGTACATATTTGTGATAGATACAATGTAAGTATCATATGGATGACACAATTTACCTTTATGATTTATGATTTCTATGTGTTATTCATAAATATTACAATTTCATGAGGTATGTTATGATTAAAAAGTATGGTTTCATTGATTTTTATTTATTGACAGGTTAATGTTTTATTTCCTTATTTTATAACCCTTACTAAGCTTTTTATGCTCATCCCAAGTTTTTGAAATGTTTTCTACCGGAATTAAAGATGAATAGGGTCAAGGATGGGATCAATTAAAAGTCATGTTGTCTAAAACTTAGAACAAGACATGTTTCTTTTTAATATTTTTTATTTTATGAAAAAAATGGATACTGAGTAGTAGTGTCTACATGTAATTTTCAAGTTGATATGTAATATTTATGGCCTAATTCTCTAAAACCCCAAACCTGAAAAGATCATCAATGTGAATTATTCATTTAATTCAATATTATGTAAAGTTTTAAGGCTGGGTCCTTATAATCAGTCCCAGGCATGGTTATTAACCAAGAACTGACACATTACTAGTCTCCTATATACTAACCCAAAACAGTAACACAAAGGAAAATAAAACCTAGCTCTAATGCCACTTATAATATCCCAACCCAGATCATCTCAAAGATAGTGGTCAGACTGATGTGTCACATGACCTCAAGCATGTATCCTTGTATGTCAGAGGCTTCCGACTAGCATAAAGGGTCTTAGGAGGTGATAGTGGGGAGACTATACCCTATTATAAGAGTTTCATAGTGGTATGATATAGTATAAGTATAACACAATAGCAAAAGTAGTAAATAAATGAAAGACATGGTAGTGGAAGACAATAATTAATAATTTAAAAAAAGTGACCAATGCTAGTTTATACAACAGATGAATGCATGACATGGTAATGATACATGATGGAAAGAAGTAAATAATAAAGATTATTTTACAATACAGTAAAATAATAAAGAAAATACAACAAAGCCCCATGGGTGATCTCCATGAGCATCCAAATTTCCAGCTCGGTCCTTTGCTTCTAACTCCTAGGTACAAGAAATAAAAAAACAACCTAGATCTTGAAAATATAAGGTTTACTCACATACCAAGGGTACCTGAGAAGGGTGTGAGATATAAATATAAGTAGTTCGGCACCCACAGTGTCTAACCCAATCTAGACAATGCAATATAAATTAATAATTGATCCATATAAAATAAATGTAGAGTGATAGAAAATTAATAATTGAAACTCAATTCAAGTTCCTAAATGGACAGTCATCACATACCACCTATTTCAGCCTAAGATGGAAGTCTGAAAAGTATAGTTGAGCAAGGAAGAATATATAAACATGGTCCAATTGTAGCATGGAAAACTAAGAAAGTCATATCCTCAATCATGTTCTTTAACTTGGGGTTTAAATCTCATGTCATCACATAAGTAAGCTAGTAAATTAAGGGAAACATCTCAAGTGCAATTACAATAAATAAAAATAAAGAAGGGTGAATCTCAAGCATTTACATTAAAAACCATCAATTTCAAAGGTGGAGTTTAATCCCTTCCATAAGGTATCGTTGTGGTACATCCATTCAAAATATCCAATGCTACTAATCCCATCCAAGGTTACCCTTTCAAAATTCCAAGTATCGCTCATGGTATGATAACTATGACTCTTTCCTAGGTATCACACTTAAGGGACCACGTATCAATTGAGGCTTGATGTAGCCATCTTTCCAATGGGTCCATCCTCAGTTAACCCTTAGGGAACTATAATATCCCAATAGTATAATAGAAATATCGGGGGAAACCCTTAACTGGTGAGCCTAAAACATCGCTTCCAAGATTCATCACGTTCTAACATATTGAGTACGTAGAGTCTAATTGTGGGTTCTTAATATGGGACCCACATTCTCTCCCCAATATAATTTTATTTAAAACAGAACAAGAGGAAAATATCATAGAGCAATCAATGTATAAGGCTTAAGATACATGGCATAAACCTTAAACAATTGCATGTCAACACATGCAACTCAATTCCACAAGCTATAAAGATTAAAAATCCATTTCATATGGTTTAATCCACTATCAAGGGAATAATCAATAAAGAAACTTGCATAATTAATGAATTATAAACAAGACATGTGGGATAAATGTGCCTCTTATGAATATGTCATCAATTTCATTTCATCGTCTCATGCTATCATGCTTGACCAAGTGTCACAATCCATACAAACCATTTAAAAAGGCTCAAGCAAGGAGTGCCAAACAAGGAATAATGAGTTCATTAATTGGAAAGGTAATTGTGTAACTTGAAACAATTAACTTTCTATGTAAGGCATATTGCAGTCTAATAAACTTCAAGTATTTCGTAGGTAGGAGATACCACACTTGGGATAAAGTATTATGTTCAAGATTTAGGCATTATCAATAGGGTTCCAATTCATAATTCATTTCTCATTAATCAATTTAAGGAATTACTAAGGTTCTATTCACAACCCATGGAAATTTTCCACATTTTATATAAAGTAAAATTAGGCCATTTAGCATGGATCACCCACAGGGTTGGCCGAGAGGTAAGGAGAACACCCTGAATGGGTTTCTCCATAAGCGAATGTCATAGTGGACACAATAGAATAAAGCAAACAATTTAATACTAGTCAAGAAAATTAGTATGGATAAATCATTTATTCAAGACATTCCATTTGGAATGAGTCATCCTACTCAAGTTCATCTCACCCAATTATCCTAAACATGGAAAATAGGTTTAAGGGTTTAAGTTTCATTGTCACTCCATTCAATGAATGGCACTATCTCAATTAAGTAATCCCATACAAACCCCTTTTATCTTAACCAAAACCTATTATTCATTAATTCATGGTATCTTCTCAAATTCCTACATGGGAGACTCCAAGACTAATAATTCCAAACACCCATGGGGTGTCTTTGGTCAAATAAATTACACAAGGTACAAGGTCCACTTCATCTAAAAAGGAAATTCATTCAGTTATTAGAATAGTAAGAGGTTTTAAACATGTATTTTGTCATCCATAGGTTCAAATAATAAGAAACACAAAAGTAGTAAACCAAGAAAACACCAAAAGTATACTTTCTACATTTTTAGTTTGAAGGCAGTGCACCTCTATTGGCGGGGTTTTATTATGAAATTATGAAATTTATTATCAAGTGATAATTTTTCGCATTTAACACTTCTATCCGGACTCATACTCAATTCACAATTAATGGATATTTAATCTAAATAATTTACTGAATTAATTAAAATATAATAAAAGTTTAGTGAGAAATTAATTAATTAATTATTTAAATTGATGTAGAAAAGGAATGGGATACTACCATAGGGTGGAACAAAACTGATCATTTCAGCTCTTGGAACTTTCTAACTATGAGTTACTACTACCCCCACTGAGCATATTCACCTTCACATACATATAAGGACACATATCCGTTATGCACACATATGCATGTCCATGAACATCTGCAAGGGGATCCTTACACATATGCTTATATGCATATACTCGTATCCACTAACCTACATATGCATTTTCATATATACACATAGGTATACCTTTCCCCTTACTTGTATATTAACTAACATAGATGAATATATACATAATGGGGGAACCCATATATATATATATATATACTTGCCTATGCATACACAGGCAAGTCCCATTTGACCAAGAAACTTGAAATCACTCCAACGTACTACACAATAATTACTAGGGCCTTTAGAAAATTAAAGACCCTAAATTAGGTGGTGTGAAACTAAGAAGTGAGTTTAAAACTTACCCCAAAATGATGTCGGTGGACCAAAACTACCTGAACCTCCACGCCTTCAGCAATGGTTTCTAGAACTTTCCTGAACATAACCCTAGAGGCCATTCTCACACCCTATTGAAAGAATAAACAAATAAAAATAGAGTTAACCCATACCTAGGGTTCGTCCGAACACCGTAGAGAAACGAAGAAGACAAAATTGGCCAAGAAGAGGAAGATTAATAGGGTATAAAGCCTTACCATAGATATTTTAAGGAGAAATTAGTGGAAATATGGAGTAAAATCGTTGAACAGAGGAGTCTGTAAGGAAGGGAGTCACACCATAAGGGGTGTGTAACCCCAAGGGGAGGGTGCTGCATGATGGGGAGAAGAGAGAACCCTTATGGGGTTTTCAAAAAACATAAATAAAAATATTATTATTATTATTATTAAAAATAATATTAATATTAATATAAATCATAATAATATAAATAATATAAATAATAATAATATTATTATTATTAAAACATTTGTTTATTTTTTTGTATTTTTTCATTTCTCTTTTATTTTAATTTGAAATTAATTATTTTTAATTTCTTTAAAAATAACTCATTTATTTCAAGAGTTCCAACTTCTTATGTTTTGTTCTAAAACCTGGTTTTAAAAACGGATTATGCAATAAAAAAAAGATTGAAAAATCATGAGGAATTTTTTTCCATCTAATTCAAAACACGGGACATTACATAGTAGGATATTGAAATTTAGGGAATTTTTTGGGTACCACTGAGATATATAGGTTGTTTTGTTTTTATTTCATCCTTAGTATTTAGTGGTTATTTTTTCATAGTTATAGTTTTCTTTTATTTGGTTATATTTTATGCCATTCATGTATTGTACCTTGTTTTTTATATTAGTTGATCATGGATTCCTTATTGTTCAAGGAATGGTCATTTGGATTTTATTTTACAATATTTTTTTGTGTTATATATAGGTTAATTCATCCCATTTGTGAGATCCATACACTTGGTGCTCATAATTATCTTGTAGCCTATTTGAGGTAGGATTTAATTATCATGCTCAGTTTCATTTCCAATCTAGGTGGGGGTCTGACAAAATCTGGTCATTATAAAGTGGTATTAGAGAATGTGGTTGAGATATAAGGTGGATTTTATAGTTATAAATATGTGAGGATAAGGATGATTTGAGAGAAAAAAATAGGAAAATAGATAAGTTTTTTTTCACGTACTATATAATTTGTTACATTTTTTCAACATACATAAATCATACCTTTTTATGTGTTGTAACCTAAATGTATATTCTAAAGAGTGATATTTTGGAACCTGACTATGTGTTCCAGAGAGTGATGTGTTCTGACCCAGCTATGTGAACTGAAGGGTGGTGTGTTATAACATGGATACATGTTCCAATGGGGGATATTCCATGAATCATCTGCATGTTTTGAAGAGAAGTGTGTTATAACCCAACTATATATGTTGGAGGTTCATTTTTTGTGACAAGACTGCAAGACCTTGTTTCTCTTTGAGGTGAGAATTTTTTGGGTGAGATTATGTGATGATATCAATTCTTAATTATTTTCATGATGTTATGATAAATTATGAAAATTGAGACCCTTTTAATGGGGTATAAACAAACATTATTATTCATTTTTTTGTGATGTGATAATGATTGACTATATTGGAATACATATTTTTCTATGAATCATAGATTAAGATTTATGGTTAGAATTATTTATAAAAGTTAATCTACCTTGAGTTGGTTGTGTTGATTATTTGAAATTATTATGTGTGGAGGGTGATGTCATTTGAGTGGTTAAAATGGTTTAAAAGGTATATCTTATTACTATTGGTGTATATGGTTGTATGTTCATCTTAATAAAAACCTTGGAGTTGTTTATATTATGAGGGATAGATTGTAGTTATTATTTGTTTCAATCTCCATTAGATTCACTTACTCAATTAAGTGCTTTATTAGTGTTTGAAAAGGTCCATTTAAGGTCATTAGGTTTAGATACTAGAACAAAGAGGTATCTCCATGGTTAATTGGCATATGGGTGCTATTTACATGGAAATAATCCCATGAGATATATCTATATGGCCCTAACTAAGTACATGGGCCCCACCTACATCTATATTTATATGGACATGGGTGATGCTAGTGGCGGTAATTCTAAAGCCATGGTAATATCCCATTTCTACAATATTATAGCCACAAGTTGGGCCCATTTTTGTAGACCTACTACTATATCTTGAACATTTGGTAGTAAGTTATGTACAATTTTAAAAGATTTTTATCACTGAGTTTCAACCCTTCGGCCTCCAACTTACATACAATAAATTTTACCAGTACTATAAACCATGTTTTATGTATGTATTTATATATATCTAATAATTATAAAATATTTATTATAATAAATATATTTCTAGGTAGGTGAGACCTAAGGCCATGATACACACAACATGTGGTTATAGGTGAGACCTAAGGCCATGGGACACACAACATGTGGTTATAGGCTCCCTTATGCCTTTCCATATCACCACATGTGGTGTTTCACTTGGATATAGGTCGAGGAGGGAGGAACCTACGACCACATGCACATCTTACCATGGTTCTAGATACATGTAGGAATGGACTACCACCATTGACATCGATATTAGTGGCTCTAAGCTAAGGAAGGTGTCACCTATGGTCATGGACACCTTTTCCCATTGTTGTAGTTCCACATGGTAACAACCTATATCCATGGGAATTGATTCCCATGGATTTAGTCACTTTTTGTGTTGTTATCATGCTCTTATTTCATAAACACATTATTCTCACATCACCTTATGGACATGGTTTATGTTGTCTATGTTTATAGACTATTCCCATATGGACCTACATCTAAGGGCGGTATGTCCTATGGTGATAGGTCCCCTATAGCCATGGTCATTTTTTTCTTATGGTGATAGGTCAACCTATAATTGTGGTTCTACCAACCACGGTTGTAATTCCATGGTTATACAACATTTTTCTAGTATTGTGACTATGAACATATTTTCGTTGGAATACTGTAGTAATTATCCTCCATATAATACATGTTTATAGAGATTTTTCCACTAACATGTGATACAATTATGAATATTCTCCTCATCAATTTTATGGACGTTTTATGAAATAGATTATACCAGAGTATAGATGATGATTGAACTGTTTTTATTTTGAGACCTTTTAATATATAAAAATGTTGATTAAAGAAAATAATGAGATATTACATGTCTACTAAGATTGTGAGGTATCTGGTGAAATATTTTCAATTGATAGTGTTTTAGAGACAAAATAATGAATAGTGTCATAAATTAATAATGGTTTGTAGGGTTGGTATAGTGGGAGTCAAATTGTATTTACATTAAATGATTTTCCTACTCAGTATAGCTTGTAAATAGAGGTTTGATCAATGGAAACTTAAAAAAGTAATGAAACTAGAAGATGATAATGTTTCTTCACATGGTATATACAAGGAAGGTAACTCCCAGGAGTTACTGGTGGTTATTATTTGTTAAATCAAGGAAAGGAGTCTAGAATTAGTTTTATGATCTGGATTAAGGGTATGCCTAGGTGTTACAAGGTGGTTCCATGAGTTATAATGATGACATTATTGATAAGGTAAGGTTTAAATGGATTCTTAGTATTATTTATAAGGAATATTATATTACTGGCTTGAGTGATAATTCATGCAATGATTAGTTATTTATAATTACCTAAAGAGGTAATTAAGATACAATAAAAGTGATTTTTTATAATTATTTTATTAATAAAATTCATTTGGGATTGAATTATTATCCAACATTTCCTTATATAAAATGAAATTTAGCTAAATCACATTATATACTTTATTATCAATTTATATTCAGAGATTTCACAATAAGGATATTTTTGGATTTTATAAATTGAGGATTGGAATTTTAAGTGATGTTTTAAAGTTAAATGAATGTGTTGTTAACTCATTATTTTGATCATATGTAATTTCAATTAGTGGTTTATTTATTCACATTTAAGGATATATTTTCCTATATTATTATACTATGGTTTTTGAATTGGTGATGTCACTTGGGATTAAGATAATGAGGTTTCACAAAGTATTATTTATAGTCATGTAATATTATGATATATGTTTTACTCATAAGTTAAAAGGAGTTTTTTTGGGAAGAATGATTTTCTAATAGGGTTTGTAAAACCCTTTAAAAACTTGATTCAAGTTTGAGTGTGGCATGAAATGAGTGTATGGGTTCATAACCCATAGATCTTGTGATAGTAGATGATTATATTGGTATAATTTCAATGGGGTGTGGAGGAAATCACCAATAAATTACAATTATAGATGAGGATATGGTGAATTGATTTTATTCTTCCCCTTTTTATTTTTATGAAATTCAAATTTAAGGAAAAAATTTTGAATAAATTAAATGAATTAATAATTTTTCATTATCGTGGAATTTTAGTTTCTACCTTCTTGAATTATATATCACACTATTTAAAGGTGTATTTTTATGGAGGTATAACACCTCATCATTATTTTAAGGTACTACCTTATTATTTTTTTTGTTTCCTTCTTCTTTTTCTCAATTCTTTCTAGTGGTTTTAATTTTTAAAGGGGTTTAAGAGTGTGTCTTGAAGAGTTAGTGGGGTGTATAACGAAACCTGCAACTAGTGGAGTTTCAAGTGTTCCACCAGCTAGCCAATGAGGGCCACTGGCTAACCGATGATCTTGGCAATGGCTATAGAAATATGATATAGTAATCGTCCAGTTGGTGGGAATCCACCAGCTCACTGGTAGGCTAGTTAGAATATACTATATTTTTTTTATTTTCCACTAGCTATCTTGTTGGCTTCCATCAGTTAGTTGATGGTGCTGATCTAGGCAGGATAAGTAAGGGTTTTATTGTCTTTTTATACCACTGAAACCCCTATTTAATTTATTAATCCTCCTCCCTTGATCCTAAATTAATATATTCAAAATGACCCTCTTAGGACACCTTTTTCTCTCATAACTCAATTACTTGTTTGATCGAAGTTGTGGTCCTCTCTTGGTAAGTTTATTTTTTATCATGAATCTCCTTCTTCCTTGAATCCCTCTTATTTCCCCCTATGGATTGAAAATGAAAAATATGGTATTTTGTTAGATACAGGTGTATAATGGTAATCCTTCTAGATCTTCCATGGAATTAGAGGTTCTTATCTGGATCTCCAATCCCTTTTGTGTGTTATTCAGGAATTGTGATGGTAAGTAATTCCTTTGGATTTCTTAATTCTAGAACATGATAATTTAGAGATTATTGATTGATAATTCTTGGTTTGGTATCCTTACTCAATTACTTTGATTCTTGGTTCATCTTGTCTTTTGGTTACATGACAGTGTTGGTATTTTGAGTGTTCTAAGGTAAGTGGTTTCATTAATTGCCCTTATTTTACAAACCATTATTTCTTGATCTTTAAAATAAGTTTCTAAATGATTAGAAAACATGGTTTATATATTTATCATGAAAAATGATTTTGAAATGATTTTAAAGGCATTACTTTTTAAATATGTTTGTTTCCATAAATTTTTATAAAATTGAATTTTATCCCATTATGTTGTTAATGAAAATGGTTTTTAAGAACGATTTGTATAGTTTCAAAGATGAAATACCCTTTTAATGTTTTAGTTTATTAAAACCCACTATGATCAATGATGAGGTAAGGATATATCCTTAGGGATGAAAATTTTCCCCCTAGACCTGTTTTTTTTAGGGTAATGTGTGCATCATGTTACCTAAGTTGTGGCAAGGATCCACTCTCACGAGTGAACTCTTACCCCCCTAAACATGTTCTGGTAAGGTAATGTCCACACTAGGTGGCCTAAAAATCACATAAATTGTATAAGGATACTCACTAAAAAGACTAAGGTTAATATAGGGTAAATTTTTATCTATTTATATCCTTGAAATGAAGGATTGGAATTTCATGGAAATGCTTTGAAAAGTGGGTTATTTGTATGTTTTATTGAATTGATAAAATGTTGATTTTCCATGTTCTGTATTTAATTGTGTAAAATTATATCTCATGACTTGTATTTATTTATTTTAGCATAATTACTTTATTTTATAAATTATTATTATGAAAAACTTTGTGGGACCCTACCAAGATTGTTTTTATCACACATTGCATACACTTTTGGGTGTTTGTGAATCTTGTTTGGTCTAATGCAGGTGCAGAAAAGGCATCACAGGGTGGAGGTGGGTTTTCTTGTTAGTAGGGTGTGGGAGTTTAAAGGTAACCAAATGTCACATGGAGTGGGTTTTTTTTAGTACCTTGTGCTTTAGTATAGTGTTGTGGTTTTCTGGACACCTGTTTTATTGTACATTTGTATCTTTTATATTAAGGAATTTTTTAGAATGATGGAATATCCCTTTTACATGTTATCATTTTTTATGTTATTTTGTGGAAAAAATAATTCCTAGAGGTAGTTATTGATGCTTGGGTTCTTGCCCCTATCCCATGGGGATCATGAATTTCCTTCAGGACATGTTGTGGGATGGATCTAGTTTTGGAAAGTTTGGTAATCCAGGTTGGTTCATGAAAAATTAGTATCAAAGGGAGGTTTGTTTATTTTCATTATCAGTTTTCATTTTGGGATGTCTTCATATAGAAGATATAGGGATGTGGGGAATTAAGGGGTATGTTGTGAGTGATTTCATGACCAGATCTCATCACAACAAACCTTAAGTTACAATTGATGGTTTTGAAATGTTTATATAGGGATTTAGAGTGTTTTGTTCCTAGTTTTTCTTTTCCATCCCCTTTAATTATGGTTGAATTTTTTGTCTTAAATTGGAATTGATTCTTGGATCTCACATTTTTGTGTCACCTTGTCTATTGATGTGTAGTACCATGCCTATATAAGGCTTCCAATGATTAATTAGGAGGGTCATACCAATTAACCTTTTAATTTAAACCCTCTAGTTGATCAGAATTTGATCAAAGAATTTGTGTGAAAAGTCTAAGTAATGGGTCCAGGTGTGGCACATTCCCAAGTTCAAGCTTGGGAGGCTAAACTTCAAAGGGAAGAGGACAAGAATTGAGATCAAGAGTTTATATTCCAAAAATTGTTATATTTACAAGGAATGAACTGTAATGACCCAAAGTTTTATTAATGGAATTCCCTTTTTATAATTATGTATTATAGTATAATACCATTAGGAAGCACAATGACATATTATGATACTAAATACTATGTGATAATTAAACATAATTTTCCACTTCTATGGTTTGAATTTTGAAAATCTGACTTACACGATTATGATCAGTATGATGTTTGGAGTCTGATAGGGAAAACTTAATTTTTGGTGAATAGTAAACTACCCTTATGAATAGTAACCTACCTTTATGAATAGTAATATGACCCTTATGAATATTAAATAGTCCAAAATAAGAGTAACCTTACCCATGTATAATTAAATAAAATTTAGGCATCTTAGAAAGTGACAATTTGACCATAGTGAAAGTATTGGTATTTTTTTGTAAGTCATAAATAATTAATTATAATTAATTAATTAATTTTAAATAAAATTTATTTTATTAAAAAAATTCATAAATTAAAAATTATATGTCTTCTAGTTTTAATATAATTCTGTAATACCTTACTTAATTTTTGAAAGCATTATAAAATCTGTTTTAATTTTAAAAACTGTATTTTTCAAGTAAATTATGATTTTAATTAAAAATTAAAATAATAATATTTAGAAAATTATTTTTTTAAAATGGAATTTAATTTTTTATTATACATGTCAGAAAATGGTTGGGTTAAATTTTTGGTATTTTTCTGAAATACTTGAATTTTTGATGAATAGTGAAATACAATAATTTACAAAATAAGCTAAATAAGCTAATTATAGAGTCATGCATGATGTTTTTCGGATGTGAGACCGATTTTTTGGGTTAAAATGATAAAATTACTATAATTGGTCATGGAAGACTCACTATTACATGTCTTGTGGGGAAATAATAAATTAATGAATTTAATATTGAGAAATTGCATCTCCCCTCCACTATAAATATCACCCTTCACACCCTCATTTCCTCACACCTCTCAAGATTCGAGACTTGTCTAAAATCAACCCAATAATATTTCCTATCCCATACCCCACTTTCAAGAGCTTATGGTCTCATCAAAAGACCAATCCTAGGTCCCTTAAGGGGGATCTCAAGAGGAGGATTCAAGAGGTAATTTCTCTCCCTCTTTTCCTTTAATTTCTTTTCAATTTCAAGTTATTTTCTTATTCTATCCCCACCTATATTTGTCCAAATGGTATGGTAACTCCATTATAATAAATATAATGGAAGTTTATGATAATAATAGGATATTATATGATCCAAACCCCTTCTCCTATTCCTTTTATTTTATAAACGAAAATGTTGTTCGTCATGTGTTAATCTATCACCTTCAGGAACAACATGTTTTCTTTTTTCCATTTCTACCTTCATGTCTGGTCATGAAACCATTTTTATGGTTGAAATATAATATTTTATATGTATTATCTACTATTTAAAGTTATTTAACTAAGTTATGTACATATTACTAAATGATTAAACAAAACAAGTTCGTTGTGGTCGAAAAACCGCCCAAATTAACCCAAAAAATCATAATTTAATTATTTTCTAATGATTAATCCACATTTTATATAATATAATTCATTATAATATAATTTAAACTTATTTAATATCATTAATAACATGAAATATCAGTTCTATATGTTTACCCATGTTCTACAGGGACTTCCATTTATGAATACATGTGAACCGCTCAAGAAAACCATAAAAATGAACATTTCCGAACAATGTTTTTATACAATATAACTCATAAAAAGACCTATAAAATAACTTAATGAAACCATAATAAACCATATTAATGTATAAAAGGTTTTTAATTTTCAATTAATTAATCTAATGAGGTTATACAGGACATTAAAGTGAAGAATGCATTCAAATACAAGGTAAGGGGAATATCTCGAACCCAACTTTCTTTCTTGAGGTTCTCCCTCTTTCACTTCATTTTGGTATGGTAAATCCTTAAAAATCGTGTTTTCATCATTATTTTACCTTTCCTGTAAAATAAATTTTTTCTACTGAAGATTATGTCAGGAAAATGTTTTCTAAAAGAACTCTTCTTTCAAAAACACACCTTTTACTTCTCACTCAAGGTTGATGGATATCGTATCAAGTATGTTATTCCCACTTAATTTTGGAAACCCAATGTTTATGAATGTGTTCTTATGAGATGATACCCATTAATCTCCAGGGGTTATTTGTGTTTATTTTTTATATATTTTCATTTCATCATGCATGATAAATGATAATGTTACGATGTGATGGGTGCACCCAGAATTATATAGCGCAATATGAATGTTTCAATGTGATGGGTGTGCCCATAATTATACAGCGCTTAAATGCATTGGGTAAAGTGATGAATCTCATGAGTTAATGTGAAATGATGTATGAACAAGATGCTAGATTTTTTCACAAGTATATGTGGTAGTTAACCTCAAAGACATGATGTTTTTTTATTATGCATTTCCACATTTCAAGTCTCTTATTAATGATTCCCCTCATGTTCATGATTCTTTACCTATGTTATGTTAATGCTCATCCATTGTTATATTGTTCATATATATCCTCTTATTGGTATTTTAGCTCACCCCTTTTTATGTATATCCTCATGTAACTATAATTACTAAGGAGAGGTCAAGTGCCAATAAGAAGCTAGAGAAGAAATAATTAAATTAATGTTTATGCTTGATGTTGTAATTGTTATGTATGGTCCTAGTTATCCCAAGACACTAAACCTTTGGATCCTCTATGTGTAATACTATTATGTTTTTTTATCTTTAAAATGATGTAATAGTAATTTAAGAGAAGTCTAGGTAGCTATAGTTGGTATTAGAGGCAAGGTTTAGTTAATTTGGGAATTAGGATTAGTGAACCCTAAATAAAACCTCTAGCATGAGACTAAGTACAAATATGAACACAAGAATATTTACATAGGGATACCATATGTTATCATCCATCCAATTTCTCAAAGTACTTAATTTTTTATTGATTTTGATAATCCACCTTTCAAGGGGTGAGTTGGAACCTTTACAATGCCTGTAGGCGCAAGTATTACATGGCCTGTAGGCCTTTAAAGGAATTCATTTTCCATAGGCTTCAAACATTACATACAACCCAGACTAGCTACTTGGAATTTCTCTCCCCAGCATCTTCATCATGAAATCAGCTCTCCACCTTCATATGGATGATTGGCTAGGCTATCCAATGCATGCACATGCTTGTCCCGATGGAAGGTGACATACCCTCTCATTCTTGCAATCCATGTAGCTTCTGTTGTGGTGAAAGATCCTTGCTCATCCTCCATAGATCTTGTTCCTTGTAGGTTGTCTGGTTTGTATCTGCACTTAAGGTGGCCTGAAGGCCTTGAGGTGGCTCGAAGGCCTTACTGGCCCAAAGTCATGGGTGGCCCGAAATCCTTAAAGGACTCGGGGACCAAATCGGTGGCTTGAAGGCCCAAACGGGGGAAAATTTTCAGCTACTACAGTGCCAAATAGTGTCTACTATAGTTCCTACTACAATACCTGCTATAGTACCTGGTACAATACTACTAAAGTACGTATTGTAGTGCTGCTACAGTAACCTGAAAATTGTGCCTCTGTCTGGATTTGATCCTGGGTCACCTGGATGCACTTAAGAGTCCTCACCAATCGAGTTAAGGCTCATATACCCATATGTTATGATTTTAGTATAAATAATACAAATGAAGAAGTTATTCGTGACTTGTTGACTTATATTTTGTTCTAACTTTTTCTATTTTAGAAAATATTAGGAACCAAGAGAAACCAAGCCAACAACAAGTGCAAGGAACTATGCAACGATTTCCCAAACAATATCCCCAATGATTTGAGAGGTGGAGTTCCAAAATTCATTAAGATGATTACCAAACTATCTCAGGTTATGAACAATAACCATAATAATGAGGAACATACTTCATCACCAAAGAGGGGGAAACTGGCTATCGAACGTTTTATGCGGCAACGAACACCGACATTTAGTGGATCTTCTGATCCACTAGTTGTGGAACAGTGGGTCAACTCCATGGAGAAGACCTTTAATGTGCTTCACTATTTTGAGAAGGAGAAGGTGAAACTAGTCGTTTATCATCTAGATGGAGAGGTCGATCAATGTTGGGCTTTGATTAAGAACACCAAGCCATGGGAGGAAATTGAAGAGATGGAATGGGAAGACTTTAAGATAATGTTTCTGAACAAGTATTTCCCAATAACTCTTCGCACAAATATGGAGAGATAATTCATAGAGATCAAGAAAAAATAAGGATATTTTTCACAACCTACGAAGTGAATTTCACAAGGCTTTCAAGGTACTCTTTGGTTTTTGTTATCAACAATGATAGAAAAATTGATAGATTTTTTATGGGATTAAAACAACACCTTTAAAAGGATCTTGAAATTCAAGACTTTGAGAGTTATGAAGAAGTTGTTCGATGTGCTCTCAAAGTGTATATGTAGTTTGGATAATAGTCCCATGGCTATGGTGATATGAAATGAAAGATAGAGTTTCAAGTAGGTGGATCTAATGAAAAAGGTGGGAAGAAAAATCAACGACCCACATGCCAAAATGTGGGAAGTTTCACCATGGGAACTACCTCAAAGGGATGGAGAAGTGCTTCAAGTGTTGGAAATAAGGACACCATGCTCAAGAGTGTCTAAAAGACATGAAAAAGAATGATAATGTGGTGGAAGAAAGGAGAAACCCACACATGATTCAATGCTACAACTGTAGGGAGAAAGGGCACTATGTAAGCTAGTGCACTAAACCTCGAGTTCTTGAGGGTAATCAGCATCAGCATCGACCAAATCCAATGGAACAAGGGAAGGCTTATGACATCACTACTGAGAAAGTGTAGCAAGATAATGAAGTCATATAAGGTACACATACTATTCACTCAAGAATGGAAAATTCTTATTTGATTCTGGTTCTATGCATTCCTTTATATTTTGAAAGTTTTCATGAATTATAAAATTGAATCCCCAAAACCTTGAAGTATAGATATCTATAAAAACACTAAGTGGTGCAATCATTACAACCCAAGTGTTTTAATATTCTCCTATTGGAGTATGTGGGAAGTTTCTTCCAGAAAATCTCATAATACTTTCCTTGGTAGAATTCGAAACTATAATGGGAATGGATTGTCTCTAATTATATAGAGCATGTATCAACTGTTGGGAAAAGGAAATATCTTTTTATATTCCAAACCATCCCATTATCCTCTACAAATTCAAGGAAGATCATGAATCTCCTTTGAAAAATCCTTCAATGGTGTGGGTGTTGATTCCCTATGAAGAATCATACCTGACCCAAATGGTTGAGTCAAAGGATAGTAACAACCTTTTGAGAATTCCCATCGTGAGTGAATACAGTGATGTATTTCTCGAAGATTTACTCGGAATTCCTCCAGATCGTGAGGTAGAGTTCTCAATAGAATGCATACTCAGAGCTACTCTTATCTCAAAGTGTCCCTATAGGATTGATCCTATCGAACTGGAGGAGTTAAAGAATTAGTTGCAATAGTATTTGGACAAAGGGTTGATATGCCCTAGTGCATCACCTTGGTGTGCACCAATGCTCTTTGTGAAGAAGAAGGATGGAACAACACGGCTGTGTATCGATTATCAGGAACTCAATAAGATCACCATAAAGAACAAGTATCCTCTTCCAAGGATTTAAGACTTTTTCGATCAGTTAAGAGTAGCTCAATACTTCCAAAAGGTGAATCTTTATTCTGGATATCATCATCTAAAGGTAAAGAAGGAATATATTCAGAAGACTGACATCCGTACAAGGTATGGTCACTATGAGTTTCTGGTGATGCCCTTCAGACTTACTAGTGACCCTACAATATTCATGGATTTGATGAATAGAGTATTTATACATTACCTCAACAATTTTTTTGTAGTGTTTATTGATGATATTATCATCTACTCCAAGAGAAAGGAGGAACACAAAGAACATCTAAGACTTGTGTTGGAGACATTGAGAAAGGAGAAGGTGTATTCCAAGTTTATCAAGTGTGACTTTTGGATTAAAAAAGTCACATTATTGGGACATGTGATCACAAGTGAGGGAATTTATGTGGACACTTCAAAAACAAAGGTGATTGAGGAATGGCCCAGGCCCTCTAGTGTCACATAAATCCATAGTTTTCTTGGATTATCTAGGAACTACTAACGTTTTGTGATAAATTTCTCACGATTTTCAAGCCTTCTAACTAAGTTAACAAGGAAAGGGGTAAAGTATGTCTGGATGGAAGAATGTGAGGGTAGCTTCAAGGAGCTAAATAGAAGGTTTATCACTGCACCTGTACTCACACTACCAAAAATTGTATAAATGTTTGTGATATACAGTGATGCTTTAAAGAAATGATTGGGTTATTTACTCATGAAAAATGACAATGTGATAGCCTATGCCTCATGACAGTTGAAGATCCATGAGAAGAACTACCCGACACATGATCTAGAGTTGGAATCCATGATTTTTTCCTTGAAAATCTGGAGGCACTACCTTTATAGCGAGAAGTGTGAAATATAAACCAACCATAAGAGCCTAATGTATATATTCACACAAAAGGAGCTCAACATGCATCAAAGGGGGTGATTAGATCTAATCAAATATTATGATTGTTTTATTCACTATCATCCTGGAAAGGAAAACAAGGTAGATGATACTCTAAGAAGAAAATAACATGCTACTCTATCCATGTTACAGATTGAGAAAGACCCTATATTCTTGGATATTCAAAGGATGGATTTAGAAATCATAAGGGTAGGGGATAAATTTTACCTTTCACAAATGATTGCGCAACCATCCATCCAATAGAAGATTAAGGAAGTATAAAGGGGTGATGTGGAGATATAAAAGAGGGTGAATTAAATAAATGAAGGGAAGCTACAAGAGTTCCATATTGACGAATATGGTGTGATTCGGTTTGGAACGCGGCTTTGTGTGCCTTCATCACCCGGGATAAAGAAGGAGATATTGGACAATGCACATAGCTCAATATTCTCTATCCATCCTAAGAGTACCAAAAGACATAGAAGGGAAATAATTCGATATGGGTTTTGGTTGACCGACTCACGAAGACTACCCATTTTATCACAATTTTTTAAGACCTCTCACTTGTTCAACTTGCAAAGAAATATGTGAAGGAAGTGGTGAGACTGCATAGAGTTACACTCTCGATTGTCTCTGATCATGATTTGAGGTTCACATCTAAATTTTGGAGGATCTTTGAACATGATTTGAGTACTGAATTAAATTTCAATATGGTCTATCACCCCCAAACTGATGGCCAATCTGAAAGTAAAATTCAGACGCTTGAAGATATGTTAAGAGCTTTCTCTCTAGAACTCAAAGGTGGATGGTACCATCATCTCCCATTGGTTGAGTTATAATACAACAATAGCTTTCACTTGAGTATTCATATGGTTTCGTATGAATCTTTTCATGGAAAGCAATTCATAACTCCAACCTATTGGGATGAAGTTGGAGAAATAAAGCTACTTGGACCCGATCTTGTGCAAGAGATTACAGAGGAAGTTCAAGTCATCCAAAAAAATTTCAAAGCTGCTCAGAGTTACCAAAAGATCTACGCTGATAACCGTTAAAGGGACTTGGATTTTGACGTTGGAGATAAATTATTCCTTCGAATATTACAATGGAAAAGAGTCATGCGGTTTGGAAAGAAAGGAAAGTTAGTCCCAAGGTAAATTGACTCCTTTGAGATCCTTGACCGCATAGGACTTGTGGCCTATCGGCTTGTACTTCCACCAAATATGGATCAAGTTCATGATTTGTTTTATGTATCACTCTTGAGAAAGTACATACCAGATCCCTCACATCTACTGAACTCAGAGGTGATACAACTGGAAGATGATCTTTCTTATGAGGAGAATCCAGTGAAGATTTTAGACAGGAGAGATAAGGTTCTACACAACAACACAACCCACCTTGTCAAAGTGTTATGTAGGAACCATATGTTTAAAGAAGATACTTAGAAACATGAAGAGGCGGTGAAGGATAAGTACCCTCACTTGTTTATGTAAAACGTAATTTTGAGGGTGAACTTTCATATGGAGGGAAGAATGTAATGACCCAAAGTTTTATTAATGGAATTCATTTCTTATAATTATGCCTTATATTATAATACCATTAGGAAGAAAAATGACATATTTTGATACTAAATATTATGTGATCATTAATTATAATTTTTCCACTTCTATGGTTTGAATTTGGAAAATCTGACATACAAGGTTGTGATCAATAAGATGTTTGGAGTCCGATAGGGAAATCTTAATTTTTGGTGAATAGTAACCTACCCTTATTAATAGTAACATACCCTTATGAATAGTAATATGACCCTTATTAATAGTAAATTGTCCAAAATAAGATTTACCTTACCCATGAATAATTAAATATAGTTTAGACATCTTAGAAAGTGACAACTTGACCATAGTGAAAGTATTGGTATTTTTTGTAACTCATAAATATTTAAAATATAATTAATTAATTAATTTAAAATAAATTTTATTTTCTTAAAATGTTTTCATAAATTAAAGATTCTATGTATTCTAGTTTTAATATAATTTTATAAGACCTTACGTAATTTTTGAAAGCATTATAAAATCAGGTTTAATTTTAAAAACTGCATTTTTCAAGTAAATTATGATTTTTATTAAAAATTAAATTAATCACATTTAGAAAATTATTTTTGAAAAATTGAATTCATTTTTTTATTATAAAAGATGAAAAAAATTTGGGGTGAATTTTTGGGATTTTTCAAAAATACATGAATTTTTTATGAATAGTGAAATACCATAATTTACAAAATAAGCTAAATAAGCTAATTATTAATTCATGCCTGATTTAATGCTGATGTAATCCCAATTTATTCAGTTTCACATGATAAAATTACTATTATTGGTCATAGAATACTCACTATTCCTTTTCTTTTGGGAAAATAATGAATTAATGAATTTTATATTGAGAAATCATTTCTCCCCTCCACTATAAATATCACCCTTCACACCCTCATTTCCTCACACCTCTAAAACTTAAAGCTTGTCTAAACTCTGCCCAAGAATATTCTCTAGACCCTCCCACACCTCCCAGATCTTCTAGTCTCATAAAAATACCTATCCTAGGTCCCTTAATGTGGATCTCAAGAGGAGGATTCTGGAGGTAATTTCTCTCCCTCTTTTCCTTTAATTTCCTTTCAATTTCAAGTTCCTTTATTATTCTCTCCCCACCTATCATTGTTTAAATTGTATGGTAAATCCATTATAATAAATTTACTGAAATGTTATGATACTAATGGAATATTATATCATCCAACCCCCATCTCCTCTTCCTTTTATTTTATAAAATAAAATGTTGTTCGTGAGGTGTTAATCTATCACCTTCAAGAACGACATGTTTTATTTTTCCGTTTCTATCTTTATATATGGTAATGAAACCATTTTTATGGTTAAACTAGAATATTTTATATTTATTATGTCTTATTTAAAGTTCTGTAAATAACTTATGTACATATTACTAAATTATTAAACAAAACAACTTTGTTGTGGTCGAAAAACTGCCCAAATTAACCCAAATAATCATAATTTAATTCTTGTCTAATGATTAATCCACATGTTAAATAATATAATTCATTATAAGATAATATAAAATTCTGTAATATCATTAATTACATGAAATATAAGTTCTTTATTTTTACCCATGTTCTACACGAACTTACATTTATGAATACATGTGAATACTCAAGAGAACCATAAAAATGAACATTTCTGAACAATGTTTTTATACTATATAACTCATAAAAAGGACCATAAAATAACTTAATGAAATTATAATGAACCATATTCATGTAAGAAAAGGTCTTTTAATTTTCAATTAAGGAATATAATATGGTTATATAGGACATTAAACTGAAGAAATCGTTCAGATACAAGGTAAGGGGAAAATCTCGAACCCAGCTTTCTTTCTTCGGGTTATCCCTCTTTCACTCCATTTTGGTATGGTCACTACTTAAAAATCATTTTTTCATAATTATCTTACCTTTTATATGATATAAATATTTTCTATTTAATTTAATTTCAAACAAATGTTTTCCAAAATAACTCTTCTTTCAAAAACACAACTTTTATTTCTCACTTAAGGTTGATGGCTATTGTATCAAGTATGTTATTCTCACTTAATTTTGGGAACCCAATTTTATGAATGTGTTATTATGAGATGAAACCAATTACATTCCATGGTTTATTTATGTTCATTGTATATATATTTATTCATTATGGTAAGTATGATAAATTATAATGTTATGATGTGGTGGGTGTGCCCGGAATTATAGAGCACAATATGAATGTTTCAATGTGACGGGTATGCCTGGAATTATAAATTTCTCCAATTCATTGAGTAAAGTGATAAATCTCATGAGTTAATGTGAAATAATGTGTAAACAAGATTCTATATTTTTTTACAAGTATTTGTGGTAGTTAACAACTAAGACATGATGTTTTATTTTTAAGCATTTCCACATTTCAAGTTTATTATTAATGCTTCCTCTCATGTTCATGATCCTTTTCCTATGTTATGGTTATGCATGCCCATTTTTATATTGTTCTTATCTATCCTATTACTGGGTTTTTATCTCACCCATTTTTATGTATATCTTCAGGTGACTACATGTACTAAGGAGAGGCCAAGTGCCAATAAGAAGCTAGAGAAGAAGGAATTAAATAAATGTTTATGTTTGATGTTGTAATTGTTATGTATGGTCCTAGTTTCCCCAAGATACTAAACCTTTGGATCCTCTATGTGTAATAATATTATGTTTTTTATCTTTAAAATTATATAATAGTAGTTTAAGAAAATTATGGTTCGTTATATGAACAATACTTAAGAGGAAGATAATTTTATAAGAAAGATTAAAAGATACTATAAACTACTGAAGACCCTTGATTCCATCAAGGTGGGGTGTATTATTTTAAATCTAGAAGGCCTAAGTAGAATATGGTAGAGATAAATTGTTTTGTAATATAAACATAAGGTCTTGGATTGAAAATATAGGGAAATTATATCTAGATTCTATGACCATGGTGAAATCCATTTAGTTCCACATCCTTGAGAAATAGAATCATACAGTGATATAATATGATAATTACTTCACTGAGATCACTCTATTTTCACCTGAGGTAGTGTCTAATGAAAATATGAAGGCTCAAAAGTTTTAAATGAATCTTCGACATGATATCTGATTACATTTATTTAGGTTAAATCATTACATAGATGTTAAGGAAGTTGATATGTTGTTGATGGTAGAGATTAACCTAGTAGGTAATTCAAGAGTGACTAGAGTTCCTCCTTTCCCCAGTGGTATCTCAAGTTGCTCTTTTAAATGAAAGAATAAGTGGGTTGAGTTTCATATAGGAAACATTAGTGTGGATTATTAAAATAATTTTCCTTCACCGTCATTATTTTTCAATGGATTGAATTATTATCTGTGCGGTCATATGGGGCACATGAAGTGCTTTTGTCTTGTGCCTCCAAATACCAGAGACTCGTGTGGATTTCATGGTAATTTGGAGAGGTTATTTCAAGTTATTTATTCTCTATGATCCAGTATATTATATTCTACACATAGAGTATATTTTTTCAGTCATATACTTCACATACAATAGGGTTCCAGTCATAGGCCCCCATAACAAAGTTGTTACATATAGTAGAAGAGTCTCCAATGGAAGTTCATGCAGATCTTGCTTCTATGAGAGGTACCATTTATATTATTTTAACCTTAGAGAATACTTTATTTGATATGATTTCCTATAAATATTTCATATAAACTTTTATGGTAGATATTTTAAAACTTCTAATAGAACTATTTCCATTCATTATGAAATTGGTGATGACTCTAGGAAAAAAGAAGGAGAAGAGTTTCTGATGCCCCTCATGCTATTTCGTTTTGTGTGACTTAGAGTTGGTATGGGATTTAAAATTTATAAACTTGGGCCTATTTTATGTCATTATCAATATGGATTATTTAATTTATCAGAAGGCTTGGATATATTTTTATCATTGGTAGGTTTTCTTTATTTCCTCCGATAGAAACTCCTAGGTGTTTCAAGGAGAAGGGACTTGAGGTCTGGTTAAGAGAGATCTTCCTTCCAAAGCTTGGTAAGTTGATGAATTTATGTGAAGTTGAACTAAGATAAGGATATTTAAGTGTTTATCTTCCTATAATAGTCAATGAATTCTGTAATGTTTTTCTAGATGGATTTTCTCTTCTACCTCTTAAGATTAAGGTGGAGCTCTCGATTGACCTGGTGTCGATAACATGATAAATATCAATGTTATATTATTATATGGATCCAGATGAATTAAAAGATATAAAAAAAAGTTGGATGATCTAAAATACAAGGGTTTTATATGATCGAGTGTGTCACCTTGGGTATCTCCTGTTCACTTTTCCAAGGAGGATGGGGCTCTCTATTTCTGTATATATTATCTATAGATCAATCGAGTAGTGGTTAAGAATAAATATTATTTAACTCATATTAATGATTTATTCAATTAATTTAATGGGGAATTTTTTTTCTAAAATTTATATTCAATATGTTCATCACCATCTTGGAATCAAGGATTATAATATTATAAATACCACCTTCAGGAGTAGGTATGGCCATTTAGAGTACCATGTAATGTTGTTCGTCTTAACTAAGGCTTCGGTTGTCTTCATTGATTGATGAAATTGATTTTCCATCAGTATATTAACAATTTTATTATGGTTTTTTTGAATGATATTATTTCAAATTCTATGATCGAATAAGACCATGTGTTTCACTTAAGACATGTTTTGGGATTCTTAAGGGATCACTGGCTATATGAAAAACTATCAAAATTCAAATTATATATTTGAAAAGTTATGTTATTGGTACATGGTATATTAGTCAATATTTGAAATTCTGTGGCTATCATTTTATAGGAATAACTATGAAATGTCTTTAATATTTATATATTATATGGTTTGGCCAGATATTATCTGCAATTCATATAAGATTTTTCAAAAATGGCTTCACCTTTGACCTCTATCACCTATAAGGGGGTAAAGTTTTTGTGGGTATAGAAATATCAATCATTATATGATAAACTAAATTATCATTTTACCGAATTTTTAATTCTTAATCTACCAATGGTTGGGAAGTTCTATGTGATTTATTATGATTCTTTAGGTTTAGGTTTGGGTTGTGTCCTTATACAAGGAGATAATGTAGTGTAATATGGATTTCATTAACTTAGACCTCAATAGAGGAATTTTTCCACTCATGATATTAAACTTACAAATTTTTTTTTCTGACCTTAAAAGTTAGTTTCACTATATTTTCAATGAAATTTTTATCATTTACTCTAACAAAAAGTGTTTGGATTATATATTTTCTCAAAACATATTTGGACCTTTGGTGAAGGTGATGGGTGGAATACTAGCATTATTTCAAATTGACATTTCTTATACTCTAGGAAAGGGGAATGTTGTGGATAATTCTCTTATTGGGAAGTTACCTTCACAGGATGTGAAGGAAGAAAAGGGTGGATGGAACTTGAGGAGGCACTTTCCTCATATGCACTTAGGATTCATAGAGGATGAGTCCAGTAATGTTTTGGATAATGTCCATTTTATATCCTCTCTCTTTAAGATGATTATATAGGAGTAATAGTAAGATAAAAAATTATGAAATATCATATATTATTTGTATATTAGAGAGACCATTTGTGATTGGACTCTCTCCATGGAAGGTATTATTTTCTTCGGAAATAAATATGTCATTACATTGAATATAAGGAAGGATGTGTTTGGAGATTATCATCATTCTTGGTGGGTTTTCCACCCTGGAACCATAATGATTTTTTATGACATGAGGTATCACTTCTGATATCCTAGTATGAAATAGGACATATCCAATTTTGTGTCTCAATATTACGCATACCAGAAAATAAAGGCTGAGCACAAAAATCCTTCTGGTTTTCTTCATTATATTCCAATTCCAATATAAAAATGGAATGATATTTAAATTGATTTCATTATTATTTTACCTTGAAATACTTGGGGTAATAATTTTATTTGGTGATGATTGATTGGTTGACCGATTTGAAACATTTTATACCAATTCATGACAACACTAAAGTAGAATATTTGTGGAAGTAGTATATGAAAGAGATCATATGGTTACATGGAATTATTATAGCCATTATCTCAAATAGGGACCCTGATTTACTTTAGGGTTTTGAAAGGTAATCTAGGAAGTGATGAAAACTCAGTTCAAGTTGATTATAGCATATCATCCATAAATTTATGTGTGATTTAAAGGGTTAATCAAATTATGGGAGATATACTATATGCCTATGTTTTAGACTTCAAAGGTTCTTGGGAAAGAAACTTGGTTTTGGATGAGTTTACCTATAAAAATAGTTATCTATCACCCATAAAGATGGAACCTTTTGAAGATTTGTATGGATGACCCAAAAACTTACCTCTTTGTTTGTTTGAGGTTGGATAAGCTTCCTTGATAGGATTGAGCTTGGTTCAATAGACAGCGATAAAGTTTCATTTGATTCCTCAGTGTTTATTTATGGCTCAAAACTGATATAAATCATTTGAATATCATTATAATCTTCTATTGTATTTCTTGGTTGGTGGTTGGGTGGTCTTTAAGTTCTCAACCTAGTTGGTTCACCAACATCTTAGAAAGTAAGGAAATATTTCTTCAGTATATGTGGGACTATTTGAGATCATTAAAAGGCTATGAAAGGTGGATTATCGCTTGGATTTTCTAACTCAGATATCTTTGATCCACAATGTCTTTCATGTGTACCAACTCAAAAGGTATCATCTTGACCCATCTCATGTTTTAATTGGAAATACCTTAATATATAACTAGATATGTCTATGATTGAGCAACCATTGTGAGTTTTTGAATCTCATGTGAAGGTTCTATGGGGAAATCCTATATCATTGGTTTGAGTTCTATGTAATCATGGGTAAAAATCACATAAGATGTGGAAGTGGGGAACTATGATGAGATATCAATGGCCTCATCACTTTTTGGACTTACCTTCTTTGACCTAGCTTTATTTTTTGGGGGGGAGCGATATTGTGGGGATAATTCTAACATTTTTCCATTATTTCATGGTACTACCATGTTATTTTTTTGTTTACTTATTATTTTTAACAATTAATACTTTTTTATAGTGTTTTTAGTTTTTAAACGGTTTTGGGAGTGTGTCTTAAGAATTCTATGGGGTTTATACATGAACCTATATCTAGTAGAGCTACAGGTGGTCCACCAGAAAGCCAATGAGGGATACCGGCCAAACGATTGGTTTGTAAGTGGATAAAAAATCTAATATAGTAACCATATAGTCAGTGGACCTCCATCGGCTAGTAATTAGGCCATTTAGAATCTACTAGAACCCTTTAGTATCCATTTTCCCACCGATGGGCTTCCATGATCTCACCAGTGGTGCCGATCTGGACTGGCTGAGTAAGGGTGTTATTGTCTTTTTATGCCACTAAAACCCCCCATTAATTTATTAATATTTATCTATAAATCCTAAATAGATCCATTAAAACATGGAGACCCTATTGGGGTACCTTTTCCTCTACCAAATCAATTCTTTAGTGGATTGAAGTTCCAATCGAAGTTTTTGTCCTCACTTGGTAAGTTTATCTCAATTTTGATCTCAAATCCCTATATTCCATGTACTCCTCTTATTTCTACCTATGTATCAACAATTAAAATGATATTATTTTGTTATATCTAATTTTATAATGGTATTTATTAGAAATACATCATGTAATTGAAGGTTCTTTTCCAGATCACCAATCCCCTTGGTGCATTGTTCAGGAATTGTGGTGGTGAGTAATTACTTTAGATTCCTTCATTCTAAAAAGTTATAATTTAGAGATTATTGATTATGAATTCTCATTTTAGGATCCTTTATCAATTCCTAGGATAATTGGTTCATATCGGCTTGTAGTTCCATGTGAGTATTGATATTTCAAGTGCTTCTAGGTAGGTGGATTCAAGAATTGGCATTATTTTACAAGCCTTACTCATTTGATCTTTGAAATAAGTTTCTAATTTTTTGGAAAACATGATTTATGGATTTATAGTGAAAATTGATTTTGAAATGGTTTCTAAGTAAAGAATATAAAATATGGTGTTTTTGGTAACATTTTATAAAAATGGATTTTCACTCCTAGTGTTGTTAACAGAAATGGTTTTTATGCTAGATTTTTATAGTTCAAAGATGAAATTCCATTTGAATGTTTTGATGTGGTAAACCCAGCTATTATCAATGATGAGGTAGGTAACCATACTCTAGAATAAAATGTTTCTCCCTATACATATTCTACTAGGGTAATGTGTGAACCGAGTTTCGTAAGTCATAGAAAGGAGCCACTCTCTAGAGTGAAATCTTATCCCCTAAGCTTATTCTGCTAGGGTAATGTGCACACCAGCTAGCCTACTGATCTCATAAACTATAAGAGGATACTCATTGACCTATACTAATTTTAAGATAATGGAAATTATTATCTACTTATATATTTTAAATAAAGGTTTGGAATATCATATAAATTCTTTGAAAACCAGGATTATTGCTATGTTTCATTGAACTATGAAAAGGGTGATTTTCCATGTTTTATATTGAATAGTGTAAAATTGTATCTCATAACTTATATTAATTTATTTAATCATAATTGGTTTATTTTATAAATTGTTCTTATGAAAAACTTGGTAGGGTCCTAATGGTGTTATTTTTCTCACACCATGTATACACCTTTGAGGGTATATAGATCTTTTTGGTCAAATGCAGGTAAATGAAAGGCACCACAAGGTGGTGGAAATTTTGCTAATTAGTAGGGTATGAGAGTCTATAGGTTACCACATGTCACATGGGGTTGGGTTTTTTAGTAACTTGTTCGTTGTTATAGAATTTTGGTTTTTTTTACTCCTTTTTTATCATACATTTTTATATTTTCCATAGTGGGATTGTATTGGCATACATATTTCATTTTTTTCATGTTATCATATTATATTTTATTTTGTTGAAAAATAATTTCTAAAGGTTTTCCTCAATGCCTAGTAACTTTTCTCTATCTTGTGGGGATCAGGAATTCTCTTCGGGCCATGTTGTGGACCTTCTAAGGTTCCAGATAGTTTGTCAATCCTGATTGGTTCATGAAAGGAGCTCCATGTATTGAGTTATAGTGTGAGCCTTTTTTGAAGGTTATATAATTTTAAATAATAACTTTTTAAAAAAAATTACATTTTATAATTGTTTTGTAAATTTATTTTTTTCATTTTTGAATTTTCATGGCCATTTTAGTAATTTTCACTAGAGTGATAAATAGTAATTTGAACTAGAAAACAAACCTGGAAAACTTTTCTAATGCTTTTGTTGATCTTGAAATGGGGTGTCTACCCGGGGTTTATGTTTAACCAGAATTAGAAGAGTTTTAAATTATAGTTAATTTAATAATTAAAAATGTATTATTTAAAATTTCTTATGCATATTTATTTAGTTTTGGGGGGGACATTTTTTACTACAATATAATATGATTTTGAAAAAGTTTTTATACCATACCATTGACTCTAGAATGTGAAGATTACCATAGTTTTCATGTTTGGTGTGATTATGAGCTCCTAAATTCCCTATAAATTTTTTAATTTAATTTAATTAATTACATTATGAAATTTTTATTTAAATTTCTCTCAAATTACAGAATATATTGGAAAATGATCAGTATAGAATTACTTGGGACATGCAATTTCATTTAATGTTGATATAATTGAACGGCGGTCTATGGGTCTGACCAAATCCCATTTTAAATGTTTGTGTATAAGTAGGTATTTTGTCTCATTTTACTCTATTTTTCATGTAAAGACCCGTAAAATTCAAGGGAAATTTTTTCTTAATTTTATTTGGAATTTTACAAGAGCGCGGTTTCTGACGGCACCTGATTCCGAGGCCCGGAGTGCCCGGAATTAATTTCCAAAGTTTGGCTCGGGTACGTTCAGTGAACGAACGAGCGGGAATTCCTAACTTTTGATCTGGTGCTCAGAATTGAAATCTGAGGACACCGATGAACTCGCAGCGCCGATTTTTGCTTAAGAAGACCTTTTTCGAAGTTGCGTTTTCCTAGGAGGAGTTGTTTAATTTTCTGGATGAAATGAAGAGTAAAATAAAATTGTGATACAATATTTATTTTATATCTTTAAGGTGGTTAAAATCTTTTGTTGGAAGTTGGGTGGTTTAACCACCTAAGAGAGAATTAAGGTGAGGAGGGGCCCACCCGAGCCCCAGCTTTTCAAATTCCCTAACTCCCCTCTCTCCCTCTTTAAAGCTTGATAACATAACACATAATTAATTACACAACTCATGTATAATTAATTAAGTGTTTTGTTTTTGAAATTTAAGTTTTTGAAATGCTTGGCTTAGTAAATAAAATAAGGAGGGACCTTATTTTATTTGGATTGTTGGGTGAGGTGTGGAAGAGCTTTGGAGAGAAGCTGAAGAAATCCTCCACCATCTTCATCTCCTTCGTGGAAGAACGCGAAGAACGCCCGCCGCCCACGAAGAACATCGACGATGATATCTTGACTCGTCTTCTCCGATTGATTCCTCCTCGACTTCTTCATCTTCTAACCGACGTCAACGAAACGACGACCGCTTCCCACGACTACGTCAACGTGCGACTATCGAGGTAGGGGTTTACTTCAATTTGATTATCACTTTCCATGTTTTCCCCTTCTAAATCTATTGTGGGATTGGGAAAAATGTTTGATGAGGATTGTAGGGGTTGTTGTTTTTGTTTATTTATTTATTCTTGTTTGGGGTTCTAGCATGACTAACGTGAGGATATTTAAATATGTGTTATCGTTTAACGTGAGGGGGCCGGACCGCATGAACACGGCCGAACCCCCTCCTTTGTTCTTGTTGATTTATCTTGCGGATGAAACAAGATGGTGTGGTGTCGTTGCACTACGCGGATAATCGCACGATTATATTGCGCGGCGCTGTCGCGCCACGCCGTGGAAAGATCATCAAGAACGCGACGTCGTCGCGCCGCGTCGAAGGGAATCGAAAGCGCAGCGGAGGGGCGCGGTGCCGTCGCACCTCGCCGGACGACGAACACCGCGGCCGGTTCCGGGCCGCGGTGGGATGAGAAGACCGGCGGCCGGGCCGCCGGCATCGGAAGCCGGCAAGGGGACCGGTTTACCGGTCCCGTTGAAGAAAAATCGGCCGGCCAGATGGCCGGCCGGAAGGTCAAAGGCCGGGGGAATTTAATTCCCCCGGCCAGCACTAAACCCCCCCCCCCCATTTATGAGGGGGGTCGGTTTCTTTCAGGGGGGCAGGAGGCCCCCCGGTTTCCTCAAGCAGGGCCCCCACGAGGGGGGCCGGTTCTCCAAAAGGCGCGGCTAAAAGTCGCGCCGCCGTTTTGAAACAGCGGGGGCTTTGCCCCCCGCGCGTGGCGACAAGCGGCGCCAGGCCGCCGGCCGGGCCGCGCCGGTCCGCGCCGCCGCGCCGGATCGCCGCCGGCCGGGCCGGGTCAGGCCGACCCAGGGGGGGTCGGGCCGGGTCGGCCCGGACCCGGACCCCCCGTTTTCAAGACGGTTTCGGTCTTTTGACCATAACTTGATCCACGGACCTCCGAATGACGAACCGTCTATGGAAACGCAATCCTTGAATCGAGACGGTCGTTTCGATATATCGCACTCAAAGTTTCGGAATACTTTGAGTTCGGCCGGGTTGGTTCGTTCACGAAACCAACCGGGCCTTCGGAGCGGAAACGCTCATATCTTGAGCTACGGACGTCCGATTGACATGCCGTAAGCTTTGTTGTGTTCCTATTAGTGAGACTGATCTTTTGGAATACTGCGCCTGAGGTTTGGACGCAGGTGGAGTACGGTCGGGTTGGTTTTTCCTTAAAAACCAATCGGGCCCCGGGGACGAAAATGCCAATAACTCTCAGACCGGGCGTCCGATCGACGCGCCGTCTATTGCGTTGAGTTCCTGTTGACGATACGGAACTTTTGGATACATCAACTCTGGACTTTGTGACAGTTGATGTATCATCCTCTCGGCTCGTGGAGCGGACCCTCTTAACGAGCTTGCTGTGTGCGGGAACCCTAGTGCTGGCTGCGACTGTGACTATTACTACTACTGCTACTGCTACTGTGACTGCGACGACGACAGTACATAGATCCTGTGTGGATTCGACGACAACGACTACAGCACTCAGCGATCCTACGTGGATCAGTGCTACAGGTCCTGTGTGGGCCCGATCTTGTGTGGGTCTGATCCTGTGTGGGTCTTTGCGCTCAGCGGTCCTGTGTGAACCAGTGCCTACAGGTCCTGTGTGGGCCCGATCCTGTGTGGGTCTTTTGCGGGGGTTAGTTACCTATCGATCCTTCGTGGGTCCGATGACTTAGATGGATCAGAGATCATCTTTATCGTCTTTCGAAGAAGTATACCTGTGTGAGCTGAATCCTGTTGCTTTCCTGTGTGGATTGTGTTGTGCTATCCTGTGTGGATTACGTTTTGCTTTCCTGTGTGGAATACGTTTACTTTCCTGTGTGGACTGAGTTGTACTTGGGCTCGGAGTTTGGAGCGTAATTGAAATTGATGACTTAGGTATATGTATGGGCATATACCTAAGCAGTGTCGGTTGTTACTTCGTGATTGTACCTTTCTTTGTGGTTTATCCTTTGTGGATTTTGAGAGACCTTCAAGGGTCTCGGGGTCCCTACTGAGTAGCTTATACTCACCCCTGCACGGGCTTTTCCCGCACTACGTTGTGTTGGTTACAGACGACGGACAGCGTTGATCTTAGCTGAGGCTTGCAGAGCAGGACGGTACCTAGAGGTGGACCACCGGGCGGGACGTGCTCGGAGCGGACGGCGGGACCCGTGGTGCAGTGGAGCTATCTGTACCCACCCTTTAGGTGGGATTTCCAGTGGACAGCTCGGTGTAGTGGCTTTTACTTTACAGTTGCTGTTTTCCCTTTCGAGTTGTACTTTACTTTCAGTTTCGGTTTGTATACTGGTCCATTTACTTTTCCGCACTTTCAGTTGTACTCTGCTTTTGCTTAGTGTTTACTTTCCACTTGATTACTTTGTGGTGTTTATTTACTTTACAAAGGCAATGCCTTCCCTTTTTACCAGGATTTACGCCTTGGTGCTAGTCGCCAGCCCCTGGCCTATGGAAGGCGGGCTTGGGGTAGTCACGGCACGGACCCCGAGGGCGGGTCGTGACAAATTGGTATCAGAGGAGTTCGGTTATACCGTGAACTCTGATCTTTTCTATGTGAAGCAATAATGTTTAGCGTATTGAGTGTGGTTATCAGTCCAGGGAGTCCAGTGTTGGTACGGTGGCCGACGTATCCGTACACCAGGACCCTGACTTCTGATTTCCGATTTAATGCACGAAAACATTGATTGCGTGTGTGTTTCAAAGTTTTCTTTGTGATTACTTATATCAGCTCACCAGGTATACTGTTCTGACCGTGGCGCACCTGTTCCTTTTCAGGATGTCCCCACGACGGCAGCCAGCTAGGGTTCTGAGAGTCGAGTGTGACGACAACCCACCGAGCGACGAGGCCTCGGTGCAGGGCCCTTTGTCAGCAGTGGCACCGGCGGTAGCTCTACCCGTCGAGCCACCGATGCTTCCAGCGCCAGTCGCTGACGATGCACGTCGCCTCAGCGCACTGCATGAGTTTCAGCACCAGCGACCACCCAGGTTTTGCGGGGAGACAGATCCCCAGGCAGCAGAGGACTGGCTGGAGGTAGTGGTACGTGTGTTTAGGCTAGTGAGGACACCAGCAAACCTCATGGTGATTCTCGCTGCGAGCCTACTACACGCAGCAGCAGGACGATGGTGAAGCTTGATGCTCCAGGTTCACGATGAGGCATCTCTACTTTGTACGGACTTTGAGAGCCTCATCTGCTCGAAGTTCGTCCCAGCCACCCTTCGTGCGGTGTGTATCTAGGAGCTTCTTCAGCTGCGGCAGGGCAGCATGACGGTCGCTCAGTACTCGGCGAGATTTACTGATCTCTCGCGCTACTCGACCGACATGGTACGGGACCCATTCTTCCGAGCCCGGACCTTCGAGCAGGGTTTGAGACACAAGATCAGGGCATCGCTGATCTCCCTCAGCATACCGACTCAGACAGTAGTACTGGAGCGGGCCCTTCTGATCGAGAGCTTCCTTGTTGAGTCTACACCAGCGCAGCGACCCACCGCAGGGCGGCACGTGGCAGAGTCATCTGCAGCAGGCAGTCGACGGATGACTCAGGGGTCCAGATAGACCAGACCTTCGGGCAGACGACCTCAGGGCACTGGCTCAGCAGTGCGGAGCACACAGCGAGGAGCCAGTCTTTCGAGAGGCAGACAGTGCTACTCGTGCGGCGGGCAGGGCCACATGGCTCGTGACTGCCCGACCCGCCGTGCCGAGGAGCATCAGACAGTTGAGGGACCACCGAGGCAGAGGCAGAGGGTCGACCGTGGCGGTCCGCAGGGAGGAGGCGGACGAGGCAGAGGAGCTGGTCGAGCATCAGGTGGTGGGAGACGCTTTGAGGCTCTGCCACCACCACCACCAGGAGGTCCACCCCGACCACAGGGAGCTGGCGGGCAGAGACAGGCACAGCTCCAGGCAGCAGAGGCCTACGACCACGGCGCACCCGAGATGATTCGAGGTACTATCTGTGTCTATTCCACCCTTGCTGCAGTTCTTATAGACACAGGAGCGAGTCACTCTTTCATAGCCGCTGCCCTTGTTCAGAGCTCGGAGATTCCGACAGAGCCGTTGGCTCGATCCTTACGGCTAGAGACTCCTACGGGAGTAGACTCGACGATTACGCACTGGTGCCGGCAGTGTGAGCTTACTCTAGGAGGCGAGAGCTTCGGCTGGGATCTTCTTGTAGCAGCGTCGAGGCCTTACGACGTCATCTTGGGCATGGATTGGCTATCTACGGTCCATGCACATATTGACTGTTTTAGGCGCAAGGTGCGATGTGTACGCACCGACGGGAGCAGGTTCACCTTCACCGGCGAGAATGGAGCCTTAGCAGCACAGGATGGACTTCCGCGGAGGATAGGACATCCCATTACTCATCAGTTAGCTAGCCTCATCCTTGGAGCAGTTGACGTGCGGAGTCCTGGTTTTCCTGCAGTGGTGGATCAGTTTGCAGACGTTTTTCCTGACGACGTTCCAGGGCTACCTCCTCGTAGAGAGGTAGACTTTTATATTGACTTGTACCCCGGGAGAGCCCCGATATCCACTCCAGCATATCGGATGGCCCCTGCCGAGCTTCGAGAGCTACGGGTACAGTTAGAGGACTTGCAGGGCAAGGGGTTCATCCGACCCAGTGTTTCACCCTGGGCTTCCCCGATATTGTTCGCCAAGAAGGCGGACGGGAGCTTGCGACTTTGTGTTGACTATCGTCGCCTGAACCAGGTGACAGTAAGGAACAAGTATCCGCTACCGAGGATTGATGACCTCTTTGATCAGCTCAAGGGAGCACGATGGTTCTCGAAGATAGACCTCAGGTCAGGCTATCATCAGCTCAGAGTCAGAGACGAGGATGTGCAGAAGACGGCCTTCAGATGTTGGTATGGCCACTATGAGTTCTTGGTTATGCCTTTCGGTGTAACCAATGCTCCAGCAGTGTTCATGGCTCTCATGAACAGGATCTTTCAGCCATACCTCGATCGGTTTGTCGTGGTCTTCATCGACGACATTCTGATTTACTCTACGACTGAGGAGGAGCACGCCTATCACTTGCGAGTTGTACTAGACACACTCCGAGAGTACCAGCTTTATGGTAAGCTCTCGAAGTGCCAGTTCTGGATACGTGAGGTCCACTTCTTGGGACACGTTATCTCTGAGGCGGGAGTTGTAGTGGATCCTGCAAAGATTGATGCTGTGTTAGCATGGGAGCCACCCAGGAGCATGACTGAGGTTCTGAGTTTCTTGGGACTAGCTGGATACTATCGGAGATTCGTGCCAGACTTCTCTAGAGTTGCGGCACCACTCACAGCTTTGACAAAGAAGGGGAAACCCTTCGTGTGGTCAGACAGATGTCAGCAGAGCTTCCAAGAGTTGAGACAGAGATTGACCAGCGCACTTATCTTGAGGTTGCCCGAGGAGGGAGTAGGGTACGTAGTTTACTGCGATGCATCGGGGACCGGACTCGGATGTGTTCTGATGCAGGAGCGGGCAGTGATCGCCTATGGATCACGTCAGTTGAGGCTGCATGAGCAGAACTACGCTACCCATGACCTGGAGTTAGCATCAGTGGTCTTCGCTCTGAAGACATGGCGACACTATCTGATGGGCGAGCGCTTTACAGTCTTTTCCGATCATCATAGTCTCAGGTATATCTTCTCGCAGAAGGACCTGAACCTGAGACAGCGGCGATGGCTCGAGTTCCTCCAGGACTATGACTTTGAGATAGTCTATACTCCTGGGAAGGGGAACGTATTAGCCGATGCCCTCAGCAGGAGGACGGGCATTCAACTACTTGAGGTGGCGACAGAGCAGCTAGCCTCTTTGCAGATATCCTTCGTGGATAGAGATGGAGCAGCCTTCCTTCAGTCTCTCACAGTCACTCCTCCACTACTGCAGTGAGTCATGGAGGCACAGCGTGGGGACGCTGACTGTGAGACACGGCGTGCACATATATCCTCGGGACAGACATCTGATGGTTTCTCCCTTGGAGCAGAGCACGACATCCTTTTCAGAGGACGTACCATGGTACCAGTCGCTTTGCGAGAGGAAGTGCTGAGAGAGTTTCACACTTCTCCTTTGGCGGTACATCCTGGAGTGGCGAAGATGTACCAGGACCTCAGACGACAGCACTGGTGTCCGGGCATGAAGAAGGCTGTAGCAGAGTTCGTTTCTCGATGCCTCACCTGCCAACAGGTGAAGGCAGAGCATCAGGTACCAGCAGGCTTGGTACAGCCCTTGAAGGTTCCGGAGTGGAAGTGGGATGGCATATCTATGGACTTCGTGACTGGACTTCCACGCACTTCCAGAGGTCACGACTCCATCTGGGTGATTGTTGACCGACTCACCAAGTCGGCACACTTCTTACCCATCATAGAGCAGGGCTCAGTGGAGAGCTTGGGACATCTCTACGTTCAGGAGATTGTGCGGCTTCACGGTGTGCCATCATCTATCGTCTCCAATCGAGATGCTCGCTTTACTTCCCGGCTTTGGAAGGGGGTACAGGAGGCGTTCGGGATGCAGCTACGTCTGAGCACAGCCTTTCACACTCAGACGGATGGTCAGACGGAGAGGACCATTCAGACTCTCGAGGACATGCTTCGCGCATGTGTCCTCGACTTTGGTCGTAGCTGGGAGGACCACCTACCCTTGGTAGAGTTTGCGTACAACAACAGCTACCACTCCACCATCGGGATGGCACCGTACGAGGCATTGTACGGCCAACCTTGTAGATATCCTTTGTACTGGACAGACCCTGGGGAGTCAGCACTTGTGGGACCGGAGATGGTCCGGGCCACGACAGAGAAGGTCCAGGTCATCCAGGAGCGGATGAGGACAGCTCAGAGCCGGCAGAAGTCATATGCTGACAGGAGGCGGAGGCCACTGGAGTTCGAGGATGGCGACCACGTCTTCTTGCGGGTCTCACCTCGACGTGGTATTCGGAGATTTGGCCGAGGCGGCAAGTTATCTCCGCGCTTCATCGGACCCTTCCAGGTCCTCAGCAGGGTTGGCGAGGTGGCTTATCGCCTGGCTCTGCCACCTCAGTTGCACCGGGTGCACGACGTCTTCCACGTATCTCAGCTGAGGAGATACGTGCACGACCCGACGCACATCATAGACCATGGGGAGCTTGACGTTGACGATGTGGCGACTTTTACGGAGGTCCCGGTGGAAATAGAGGATCGATAGGAGCGGGTCCTGCGTGGGCGATCGATTCCTCTTGTGCGCATCAGATGGCAGCACGGGAACCTCCAGGAGAGCACATGGGAGCGGGAGGCTCAGATGCGTGCTCAGTACCCTCATTTGTTTCCCTAGTTTTTGATGTATCTTTACAGGGACGTAAATCCCGGAGGTGGGAGTAATGTAAAGACCCGTAAAATTCAAGGGAAATTTTTTCTTAATTTTCTTTGGAATTTTACAAGAGCGCAGTTTCTAACGGCACCTGATTCCGAGGCCCGGAGTGCCCGGAATTAATTTCCAATGTTTGGCTTGGGTACGTTCAGTGAAAGAACGAGCGGGAATTCCTAACTTTTGATCCGGTGCTCGGAATTGAAATCCGAGGACACCGATGAACTCGCAGCGCCGATTTTCACTTAAGAAGACCTTTTCCGAAGTTGCGTTTTCCTAGGAGGAGTTGTTTAATTTTCTGGATGAAATGAAGAGTAAAATAAAATTGTGATACAATATTTATTTTATATCTTTAAGGTGGTTAAAATCTTTTGTTGGAAGTTGGGTGGTTTAACCACCTAAGAGAGAATTAAGGTGAGGAGGGGCCCACCCGAGCCCCACCTTTTCAAATTCCCTAACTCCCCTCTCTCCCTCTTTAAAGCTTGATAACTTAAAACTTAATTAATTACACAACTCATGTATAATTAATTAAGTGTTTTGTTTTTGAAATTTAAGTTTTTGAAATGCTTGGCTTAGTAAATAAAATAAAGAGGGACCTTATTTTATTTGGATTGCTGGGTGAGGTGTGGAAGAGCTTTGGAGAGAAGCTGAAGAAATCATCCACCATCTTCATCTCCTTCGTGGAAGAACGCGAAGAACGTCCGCCGCCCACGAAGAACACCGACGATGATATCTTGACTCGTCTTCTCCGATTGCTTCCTCCTCAACTTATTCGTCTTCTAACCGACGTCAACGAAACGATGACCGCTTCCCACGACTATGTCAGCGTGCGACTATCGAGGTAGGGGTTTACTTCAATTTGATTATCACTTTCCATGTTTTCCCCTTCTAAATCTATTGTGGGATTGGGAAAAATGTTTGATGATGATTGTAGGGGTTGTTGTTTTTGTTTATTTATTTATTCTTGTTCGTGGTTCTAGCATGACTAACGTGAGGATATTTAAATATGTGTTATCGTTTAACGTGAGGGGGTCGGACCGCATGAACACGGCCGAACCCCCTCCTTTGTTCTTGTTGATTTATCTTGCGGATGAAACAAGATGGCGTGGTGCCGTCGCACCATGCGGATATTCGCACGATTATATTGCACGGCGCCGTCGCGCCGCGCCGTGGAAGTATCATCAAGAACGCGACGCCGTCGCGCCGCGTCGAAGGGAATCGAAAGCGCAGCGGAGGGGCGCGGTGTCGTCGCACCGCACCGGACAACGAACACCGCGGCCGGTTCCGGGCCGCGGCGGGAAGAGAAGACCGGCGGCCGGGCCGCCGACATCGGAAGCAGGAAAGAGGACCGGTTTACTGGTCCCGTTGAAGAAAAACCGGCCGGCCAGATGGCCGGCCGGAAGGTCAAAGGCCGGGGGAATTTAATTCCCCCGGCCAGCACTAAACCCCCCCCCATTTATGAGGGGGGGCGGTTTCTTTGAGGGGGGCAGGCGGCCCCCCGGTTTCCTCAAGCAGGCCCCCCACGAGGGGGGCCGGTTCTCCAAAAGGCGCGGCTAAAAGCCACGCCGCCGTTTGGAAACAGCGGGGGCTTTGCCCCCCGCGCGTGGCGACAAGCGGCGCCAGGCCGCGCCGCCGTCGGCCGAGCCGCACCGCCGCGCCGGACCGCGCCGTCGCACCGGTCCGCGCCGCCGCGCCGGACCGCCGCCGGCCGGGCCGGGTCGGCCCGGACCCGGACCCCCCGTTTTCGAGACGGTTTCGGTCTTTTGGCCATAACTTGAGCCACGGACCTCCAAATGACGAACCGTCTATGGCAACGCGATCCTTGAATCGAGACGGTCGTTTCGATATATCGCACTCAAAGTTTCGGAATACTTTGAGTTCGGCCGGGTTGGTTCGTTCACGAAACCAACCGGGCCTTCGGAGCGGAAACGCTCATATCTTGAGCTACGGACGTCCGATTGACGTGCCATCAGCTTTGTTGTGTTCCTCTTAGTGAGAAGGATCTTTTGGAATACTCCGCCTGAGGTTTGGAAGCAGGTAGAGTATGGTCGGGTTGGTTTTGCCTTAAAAACCAACCGGGCCCCGGGGACGAAGATGCCAATAACTCTCAGACCGGGCGCCCGATCGACGCGTCGTCTGTTGCGTTGAGTTCCTGTTGACGATACGGAACTTTTGGATACATCAACTCTGGACTTTGTGACAGTTGATGTATCATCCTCTCAGCTCGTGGAGCGGACCCTCCTAACGTGCTTGCTGTGTGCGGGAACTCTAGTGTTGGCTGCGACTGTGACTATTACTGCTACTGCTACTGCTACTGTGACTGCGACGACGACAGTACAGAGATCCTGTGTGGATTCGACGACGACGACTACATCAGCCAGCGATCCTACGTGGATCAGTGCTACAGGTCCTGTGTGGGCCCGATCCTGTGTGGGTCTGATCCTGTGTGGGTCTTTGCGCTCATCGGTCCTGTGTGAACCAGCGCCTACAGGTCCTGTGTGGGCCCGATCCTGTGTGGGTCTTTTGCGGGGGTTAGTTACCTATCGATCCTTCGTGGGTCCGACGACTTAGATGGATCAGAGATCATCTTTATCGTCTTTCGAAGAAGTATACCTGTGTGAGCTGAATCCTGTTGCTTTCCTGTGTGGATTGTGTTGTGCTATCCTGTGTGGATTACGTTTTGCTTTCCTGTGTGGAATACGTTTACTTTCCTGTGTGGACTGAGTTGTACTTGGGCTCGGAGGTTGCAGCGTAATTGAAATCGATGACTTAGGTATATGTATGGGCATATACCTAAGCAATGCCGGTTGTTACTTCGTGATTGTACCTTTCTTTGTGGTTTATCCTTTGTGGATTTTGAGAGACCTTCAAGGGTCTCGGGGTCCCTACTGAGTAGCTTATACTCACCCCTGCACGGGCTTTGCCCGCACTACGTTGTGTTGGTTGCATACGACGGACAACGTTGATCTTAGCGGAGGCTTGCAGAGCAGGACGGTACCTGGAGGTGGACCACTGGGCGGGACGTGCTCGGAGCGGACGGCGGGACCCGTGGAGCAGTGGAGCTATCTGTACCCACCCTTCAGGTGGGATTTCCAGTGGACAGCTCGGTGTAGCGGCTTTTACTTTACAGTTGTTGTTTTCCCTTTCGAGTTGTACTTTACTTTCAGTTTGGGTTTGTATACTGGCCCATTTACTTTTACGCACTTTCAGTTGTACTCTGCTTTTGCTTAGTGTTTACTTTCCGCTTGCTTACTCTGTGGTGTTTGTTTACTTTACAAAGGCAATGCCTTCCCTTTTTACCGGGATTTACGCCTTGGTGCTAGTCGCCAGCCCCTGGCCTATGGAAGGCGGGCTTGGGGTAGTCACGGCACGGACCCCGAGGGTGGGTCGTGACATTTCACAAAATTATCAAGGAGATAATAAAAGACTATCCAATTGTGTTATAGAGGGGCCAGTGGTCCATTCTAAGTAAGATTGATTTGCAATACCCCTCAAATTTCAAGGTGGGTACTATTTAATTTCTA
Source organism: Viscum album (assembly GCA_963277665.1). NCBI lineage: Eukaryota > Viridiplantae > Streptophyta > Magnoliopsida > Santalales > Viscaceae > Viscum > Viscum album. The sequence goes on along the minus strand of OY728157.1, from coordinate 32,379,507 downwards.
CCTAATCATGTGTATTTTATTTGTTTATGGTCATTTGAGTTGTTGAATTATCTTGGGAGTGAGTTCAAGAGGAATGAGTTAAACATAAAGATGAAGAATTTTTGTAGAGAGGCATTCAAGGTATGAAGGCCTAATTCACACTATAAAAAGTTTTAGATAGAACCCCTATAGTTTTTTCTATAGTTGTTCATAATGTGAATAATGTATTCACACCATAAATGGGGCCTTTGAAAGATTTTTGTTAGATAAACCCTATAATTTCCCGAGGAACACCTCTTTTACCATCCCTTTTTCTTCTCTAAACCCCCTTATTGGATTTTTGTGTGTATGAGGTATCTTTAATGGATTTTGATTCCTTGTCTCCATTTCTTCATCATTTGAAGCATCATTAGTTGTAGTAGTCACATTTTGGTAAGACTAACATTTTCTTATACCTAGTTCCTTGTTTTTTGTTTTTTATTATTCATAGAACCCTAATGTGATGATTATGGGGATTATTTATTGGGATTTTGTGTAGTTTGAGTGTTTTGAGTAGGGATTCTTGGTGATTTAGTTTCTTTACACCTAAGGTAGGAAGTACTTACCTTGTTATATCACTTTTATAATGTTTTATGATATTTTTTTATGTGGGTGCATGTGTAGAATTGTGAGACCTATGAATTGGGTATCAAATTACTAGTTAGGTTCATATTTGTGTGGTTTATACCTTAAAAGGGAAGCATGAGTGATGTGGCTTAGAATTGTGGAAATGATCCTTGTACTATAATTGATGGGTAAGGGTATCTGTATGATAAAATGGGCTTGTAATCAGTCATTCGTGGTCAAGTGAGAATAGAATGACCTTTTTTGATGTTTTTTAGGTTTTGATGATGTTATTGTCTAGTCATGAGTGATATGGATAAGATTTGTGGAATAATGGTTTAGTCATGAGTGAAATGGTTGACCTTAACATGTGAAATGGAAAAACATGAGTGAGATAGTTTGGATCATGGGACTAGAATAGTTTATTTGTGATATATTTTATCTTTGACATATTGATAGTACATTTCCTTATAGTATAGAGTTGAAATAGGTAGGACTGGAGTCTGTGGCAACATAGTTAGTGAACAATGGCCCGATGGGTTGTATGTTTTTTATGTATTTTATTTTTTATAATTACATACAACTTGATATATCTATTTCACTTAGGTTAAGGACACATTGGTGTTCTTATACTAGGTTTATACTCACACCCTACATGGTAATCTTGGTGCACATTCAAACTTTATTGTTAGGGATTCATTAAAGGAAAAGGGTCTTTCTTCAGGCTATTGAGAAGGTGGAGTGGGATGGATTAAGTAGATTTATCAATAGACTCTGGGATATTTTTATCATATCTCTTGTTTATTTTTTTCTTTTGGTTATTTTTCATTGATTCTCCATAAGTGGGGATCCCTTTTGACTATTTTTTATGACTTTGTTATTCCATACTGATATAGCATGTGATGATATTATTTCTATGGATTAAATTATTTTTATTGTTATTATTGATTATTTATTACTTGTGTTGTTTTATTTTTCTCTAATGGTAATCTATTATCGAGGTAATAGTCTTCCCACGATGTCACTCGGTCCTTCACTGTTAATCGATAGCCTCTTTAATATAGGGAGTCACGCATTTCGTCATGTGGTATATCTATCCCAAACTAATTAATTTGATTTCGTGAATCACAAAGTGGTATCATATCTCATTTTCTTTGACTCTCTATTTGGGTTTGGTAGACTAGAGATAGGATATACTGTACTCAGGTAAGGGAGTTGATCATATTTCTGGCCAGTACTCATATAGTGGACCTATGGGTTTTCAAGGAATTGGGGTTGTTTTTATTAGTTGTATTGTTATAATTTTATGTTATTCTTGGGTGTTATTTCGTGACTACAATTTATGGAATTTTCTCTCGACCTATAGGTAAGAGTGGGAGAGTTCATGAAACATGGATAGGTATATATGCTAACATTTCATGCACCCATTTTATTGTTGTTTATAAATAGGTTTAAATTAATTATTTCCCAACAATAATATATTTGGTGTTTTCCCAAATACATGATTGGTGACATTTAATTTATTTAACCTAAGCTTTTTTTTGTTATTTTTTCTATGAATAATTTGAAGGTACCAAATATTTGTCCTTAAGACTTGGGTAATTCCTAAGGGGGGTTATACCTAGTGGTTGTGCATATCATTTTAGGGAATGTTTTCCAGTTTCATCGTGTGTGTATGTGAACCTATTAATTACTTAATTATTTTTAATATTTAATATGTTAAAGTTGTTAATGGGTATCTATTTTTGAGTTTTAGAGGCAAAATCAGGAAAACATCCTATGGTTTCACCAAGGGATTAGGGTTATGAGGTTAATGAGGTAGGGAATATTCTTATTGTGCCTTCAGATGTACATGATGGTGTGGATGAGAATGCTTTGGTGGTTTCCCAAGTGATTTAAGAAATGGATCCATCTAAGCCTTGGGTTTTTTGATTGGTTCTAGTTCAGGGAGTAGGATCTCATAGGGGAAGATTGGCCATGGTGGATTTCGATCAAGATTTTTAGATACAACATCCTATAGGTTTCTAGAGCATGGGACACCCTAAGGATGTAGAGTATTGGGTTTAAATTAACAAAAATGAATTTGATCTGACTTAAACCCTCTGATATGTAGAGGGATAAGTTTGATAATTATATGCATTAAAAACCTACCAAAAGTCAATGGGGGTGTGATGATTCAGGAAAATAGTTATGAGGAATTGAGGTGGGAGGCTTTCAAGGACCTCTTTTTTAGTAGTTCATTCCTAAGAAAATAATATTAGATAAATATCAGGAGTTCATGGAAATACAACAAGGAGAGATGTTAGTAGTAAATTATGTTGTCTTTTTTGTGGATTTTTTGTGTTTTTATCTTCTATTATCTAGGAATGAGGCCTAAAAGGCTTAGAGGTTTGAGATTCATTTTCATCCCAAGGTGAGGAACTAGGTGAGGATATTCAACCAGAAATTTTATCCCAACATTCTCTACCATTCCCTTATAATAGAAAAGGTTTATAAGGTAGAAAAAGTTTTGGAACTTATTTTTATTTTTATTAGGTCAATGAGTGGCTTATCTTGTGGTTTTTTGGGTGCTTATTCCATTGGTAAGAATAAGAGGTTAGAGGAAATATTCTAGGGAAGCGAGAATTAGTTGGAGTAAGCTAGAGATTCTTCAGTTCCCTCTATGAGAGGAGACTTCCCTCAGTGTTTTCTATAGTGACTGAGTTCTTTTACACATATTATTACATGATTTTTAACATAAATATCCATTAAATACAAAATGATGATAAAAAAACTTAGTCTATTTGGAAGGAAAAGTACTTAAAATAATTAAAATAAAAATTCTTTATTTTAATATCCATAATTAAATTATAAATGCCTTGATTTCCTAAAACTATATAGGAAAACCTAGGGAATACATAAAAAGAAAGGGGTGATCTAAAAAACCCAGTAATTGAATAAACATGATAAGGAATCATAACATGTGATCTAGAGTTATAGCATGATATCATAAAAGTGAAGGCTCGTGAGTAATCACATGGGACCATAAAATAAGGAACATAGTATCATAAGAACATAGAATCATAGGAAAATCAGAAGAAACATAAAACATGACATAAACATATGTTAAGGATAACTATATAGGAAACATTACATGGGGTATAGAGTCCCATAATGGATTAGGATCACTCCCTAATCCTATACATGACATCTCATTAGACTAAAACATTACCTAGTTCATTAGAGGGATATATAATTATGGTCCCACCTATCACATTGATTTCATGTACATTAATATGTGTTCCATATAATGAAATCAATAATCATGTATAAAAATAATAATAACCCTTGTAAATAAAATGGGTTTCCTAATCTTTCCTCATATCATAATCAAAAGAGATTTCTTAAATAAGGAATTTGAGAAATGATCATAAGGAATGTATTAACCCATTAAAGTAAGTGTGAGTAATATAGGTATATATTTTAGATATATATATATAATTTAAATTCATTCTATAACATTTAAGGTTTATTTTATCGATGAATAGAAATAAATTTAGAAATATTAAAAATAATCTTGAGTAAAATAATATTTCTACTTTGAAAATCACTTTGAAATAAATCACAAAATATTGGGGAAATATTATTATTTGAAAATAACCATGGAAACTTATTAAGGAAAATTCAAATAAAATAATGGTCATTATGGTGGTTAATTCAATACATTCTTTATAACTTAAAAAAACATTCCTTTCACACTTTGGTAAAAAATAAAAAATATACCTCATTTGGAAAATGAAAAGAAGATTACTTTTAAACCATTTCATACGAATAGTTAACATGGGTAAAAATGAATTTAAATAATAATATAAAAATATTAAAACATTTTTTAAAACATTTTAAAAAACATGGACATAGAAGTGAAATATTTTTTAACCGAAGAGGGAAATAAAGTTTATTTTCCTTAAAAAAATTACTCAATCATTTTAAGTTCCAAAGAGAGGAAAATTGTACTATTACATGAATATTTCATAAATAAAAATAGGATAGTAAAATTAAATGGGTTTATTATAAAATTATCAAATAATTTCCTTTAATGTAAATCCGAGCATAAATAATCCTGATTAAAATGATATTGAAGCATAAACCCTTACCACCTTGGTAACTTTGGAATCATAACCCCCATGAATGAAGTAAGTGAATTATAACTTAAAATATCATGAATTATGAATTATTCAAGATATAATATTTAAATTGGCAGTATATACATCATATAAAATAAATTAAGTGCATAAAAGAACATATGTCTTAAAGAGAGAAGTTTTGAGATGGAACCCCTTACCTTGAGTCCAGGCTTTTCATGTATGTATGTTATATCCTATATAAAAAACATTAATATATTTTTTTTATTAAGAACATTTTTCAGGTTTAATACCTTATACTTAAAACATTTTATTCATTTGTTTTAATGGTGTATTTAATTACATAATCGGTTATGTCCATGTTGGGTGTTTTGAGGATGTTCAGTTCATAAATTTAAAACAACATCGGTGTGTTAACCGGGGCCAAAGGAGAAATTGTTCCATAATATACAGAATACTAATCATGAATTAATTATAATTTTCATACATCATTTATACTTTTAAAACTAATCATGAAATATGGTTATGAAAAATTAACTACATTACAATCATGGAGATGGTGGGGTGTACGTACGCATGAGTAACATTTAAATTTTTCAAAAATCATGATAAAAATAAGGTAAGTTTTATTTTATATTTCTGGAATTATAATTATAACAAAAATATCATGTTATTTCATTAAATACACTTACATATACCATTCATGTGATAAAATAATAAAAAAAATTAATCATATCGCTTCGTAAGGTGATAACTTTCCACACTCACGAATGATGTTCTCATTTTTCAATGGTTGGTAATGTAAGAATGTATATGATATATTAACTTTAAAGAATTATTAATATGTAATGAATATAATATTTACGCATTAAATACATCATCATTAATATCCATGATAGGTGATTAAGGAAAAATAATTACATCAGTTCATGAGGCGGTAGCCGTCGTACACACGAACGATGGTTTTGTTTCCCATTTGATGGAAGAGAAGATGGATAAATATTATAGAATAAACATGATAACATATAATTATATAGTATATATTTGTGTTATTATATTTTAATTTTTAATACATAATTGAATTTGTAAATATAAAGTAAAAAAAAATGAAGGTGCTCGATGAAGACGATTACCTTTGTTTAGAAGAACCTCCTTGGGGTCTCTTATTAATGACCTTAAGGTTGGTCTTTTTAGAAATAAAAGGAAGATCTATAATGTGTACAAGGATATTTGGGAGATATTTTAGTAGATTTTGTTCAATTAAAAAGGATTTATAGTTAATAATAAGTGAGGTCATGGGTTACTTTTTATAATTGAGTAGGAGTGGCACTTTTTTTTGAATACCCAATACTATACAATAATGGAAAGTCACTCTCAATCCAAGTGCCTATAAAACTGAAAAATAAAAAATTTGAGTAGATATAAGGTCAATAAACACCTATAAAACTAAAAATAAACATGTTTTAAACAGGTTAACCTCTTAACCTCTAAGGTTACTCACTTTTACCATTTTAATTTTTTTACAACGGTAACTATTTTATTTATTTTTTGGACTATTAATTATGAAAAAAATTATGTTTACCTTATTATATAATATATATTATACTTATTAAAAATATTTTATTCATTTTATTAAATTTAATTCACATAATTGGCATAATTTAATTTAAAAAAAGTCACAAGCAAGATGAAAAGCGGATTTCTAAAAAATGCATTTCTCAAGGAAAAGAAAATTTTATATTAAATTTATGAATAGAAATAATCAATATATTAATTTTAATTAAAAATATAGATATATATAATATATATATAATTTAAATCATTCTTCATTAGGGGTTATTTTAATTAATAAAAATGGAGGAACATTACGCACTTTAAAACATTTTTTAGAAAATGTGTTTTTAAGCCTAAAAATAAACTCATAATAAATTACAATATGAAGTTTATTTAAATGTAATTAATTAGATTATATATAAATAAATAACACTTGATTTAATTTTAAATAATATTAAAATAATAATGGTACTTTTAAATTACTTAATTTATTAAAATAAATGACACTTACAAAAATTGGTATTTTCCACTATTCACTAAAAAATTAATATTTTCTAAAAAATAAAAAAAAATTAACCCTAAGTTAATATCGATATAGTTATTTGAAAATTTATTTTAATTTTATAAAATAAAATTTATAAAATATCCTAAAACTAATTATAATATTTTCTCATTAAAATAAATTGAAGCAGTTTTGAAATAAATGTTTTTATTAAAAATTGAGTGTTTATTTCCCAGGAAATTATAAATAAATTTTTATTGATTATAACCTTTATATATATTTCAAGAACTATTTAATCATATTTATACCAAAAAAATAATGTCTATTTTATAATGATCATATTTAAATAATAATATTTTAATAATGTGTTATAGTTCATTTAAACTCAATATTGCATGTTGAATATGCTATTGAACATAGTGTACATTTAAAATTGTGTGGGTTACATTAAACCCCATTAAATAAATTGTATCCTTGTAATTTTAACTTCTTCTCATCAATCAAGGGTTTTACATTTGAAAATTTCTCTTATGGGAAACCCACATCGTAAAAAGGGTTAATAAAACTTCCTCTTAAAAGAGGGAAAGGGAAACACTGAGTTCAACAAGAATAACACATGACTAGGTTTCATAGTAGAAGAAAATTGTTGGGAAGTTAAAATATGTACATGGAATAAAAGATTAAATAATTATGGAGAGTTATGGAGGTCATTGATCCCAATAAATTGAATTATCAAGAGAAAGTTAACAACCCCAAAACCATAAATCTATGATGAATTAAAAGACAATTGATTCATTGGATATAAAGGTAATAGGTTAACATTTGTGTTCTATGATAATTTTCCTAGAGTTGAGGGAATCTTTTTCTATCAATATAGAGAAAACCAAAAAATATATAATTACTTGATATATTTTTTATTTAATAAAAACAATTTTATCCACTCATTGTGATTCGATCAATTTCTACTTCACCTCTTAATCTAAGGAATAAATATCCAACATAAAAAATCACACCTGAAGCACTAAAATTAACTTTTAAAATATCCTAAGATCCATAAAAGTGTAACAAGTTATTCCTCATATCTTAATTAAATATTAAATTTTTAGTGCAAAGTAATATAATACCCAAAATAAATATGAGCATATTAATCTCTGAAATTCACCAATAAAACCAAAGGTTTATCATAGATCATTCCTTAAATAAATAAACTTATATCCCAAATAACCTCAATATCCTCAATATAAAATAAGGTTTTAATCTCAAGGATATCTCATACCATTCAAATTACATTTCCAAAAACATAATATCATTCTACCCAAATAATTTTTTATGTTAAAACTAAATATTATATATAGATATATATATTAACCCAATAAAATGTTTCCCAAAATATCATTAATCATCCCAAAATCCTAAAAATTAAAAAATATTTGATCCTTAAATATGTTTCCTAAAATAAAATTAATTTTTATACACCAAATATATTATACAAAAAAATCTTACTAATTGTAGAATCATATAGTCCAGTGTTAGGTACTACACCCTTATCTCCCTTAGGTTATGGGTTCAAGACTCACGGCCCTTTTGGATACGATGATTTGTCAACTAGTATGTGATTTTTCCTTTTTATAAAACTATATTAATATAACTCCTATAACACTCCCAAAAATACGATGAACATCCTCAAAATAATATTAAACATTAAATCAGATCATAACCACTAAAGTATTTTATATATCTTATTTCTCCCCCACAAAATCAAATCATCTTAATTTACTATAATTACCTCAACATCAATTAAATATAAAATATTATATTTTCCTCAATCATTTGATTTTATATAAAATATCACCTTACCATTAAATCACATATCTAGTTCATTATTATTATTTAACATATTATTGAAAATCCTTAAATAGAAACTATTGTAAAACAATCCTTATAAGTTTCATTATTATTATAAAAAAAATACCATTGATAAAAATACATCAACAACATGATTCTATAGTTCTAACACATAAGCACTTCAATAATTTCACTTCAATTATTTTCATAACATAGGCCCTCAGAAATTAATCCTTAAATTTGGTAATTTACTTAGATAATGGCCATGTTCTAAATATTTATGACATTGAACTATTGGTGGTTCCTTAGGTTGAACATTATTTCCTAGCATATTATTAAATAGAATATTCATTCTTATTCAGAAATTAGATAATTTTTTGCATCCTTTCACATACATAAAGAAACTTCTAATTCCTTTAAGGAATTTTCTATGGGGACATTTTCCCATATTTTTTATATGTAGGTAACTGAATCTTCTTTTATTTATCATTTTTAACACTTCAAATTACATGATATTCCATAATTCCTGTCTTTCAAGTGTTTGGAAATTCATTTATATTCCAGTTGTAAATCGTAATTTGAGACAGTTCATTTGAAATGATCACAAGAAATACAACTATCATTACCATTTGGTTAGGAATATCATTAAGGAAATTATTGCATTTCTCATAACATTGGATGTTGGAATTATTTCTCATATTTCTTGACATTAAATAAAAATAATAAAACAAACAAGATGATAATACATTAACATAAAAAAAGGTAAACTTATAAACCTAGAATTAATAGATTATAAATGATAATTATATATTGAAATACAAGTCTCCAGGTTCCAATCAAGGTTATCCATGGTAATTTTTACTATTAGGTTTTCTAACCTAATAATTTTTTTAAGTCCTTAATAATGGTTCATAAATAGTTATGTGAATCTCCAAAGTATATCCCTAGGGAAGGTCAAACTAGGTGTTCAGCAAGGCCCTTTATCATGCACTATTTGACGATTGAGTATATATAAATGTACCCTTTTGAGGATATTACCCCTAGGTACAACTATTCTAGATCCACATCCACTGGTAGTATCCAGACAAGGATGTATTTGATTGGAATAACTTGCTCTATCCTTCACCAAAATTCTAGGATATTTTCTTATACTTAGACTTATCCTTAGACTTATCCCTAGGGTTCACACCAAAGTTTTCTCATCCTAGTTTCCAAAGGTTAACTAAACCATTCCTCTCATACCAACTATAGTGACCCAATCAGTTTATGCATATTATTACGTGATTTTTAACATAAATATCCATTAAATACAAATTGAGGATCAAAACGGATTAGTATATTTATAAGACTAGGTACTTAAAAACTAAAATAATTTTTTTTATTTTAATCTCCATATTGAGATTCTAAATTTTTTGAGCTCCTAAAACTACACATGATAACCTAGGGAATACATAAAATAAATGGGTGATATAAAAAACTTATTAAGGGAATAAACATGATAAGGAGACATAACATGTGAGTTAGAGGTATAACATGGTATCATAAAAGAGAAGGCTCGTGAGTAATCACAAGGGAGTATAACATAAGAAACATGGTATCAACAGATCATAAAATCATATGAAAAGTGGAAGAAACATAAAACATGACATAAACATAAGTCAAGTATAACTATTGAGACAATATCACATGGTGGAAAAATTCCCATATTGGGTTAGTTTCACTCCCTAATCTCATACATGACGTCTCATGAGACTAAAACATTACCCAATGCATTGTAGGGATATATAATGTTGATCCAACCCATCACATTCATTTCATATACATGAATATGTATTCCACATAAGGAAATCAATCATAATTCATAAACATAAGAATTACCAATAAAAATAAAATGTGTTGCCTAATCTTACCTCATATCAAGATCAAAAGAGATTTCTTAAAGAAGTAATTTGAGAAATAATCGTATGGCATGTATTTCCCCATCAAATGAAGGGAGTGTGAGATAGGTATATATTTAAGAGATATATATACATAATTTAGAATCATTCTATAACATTAAATTGTCATTTACGAATAGAAATAATTTTAAAAAGAGAAAAAACAATCTTAAGGAAAATGGCCTTTCCACTTTGAAAATCCCATTTTTTTAAAAATCACAAAATATTGTGGAAATAATTTTATTTTAAAATAATCTTGTAAAATTATAAATTAATATTCAAATAAAATAATATTCATGATGGTGGGAAATTTCATACATGTCGTATAAGTTCAAAAAACATTTCTTTTATAGTTTGGTAAAAAGTCAAAAATGTACCTAATTTAAGAAAATGACAAGAATATTCATTTTAAACCATTTTTTAGAAATAGTCACCATGATTAAAAACTAATTTAAACAATAATTTAATAATATTAAAAATAATTAAAACATTTTAAATAAAAACATATATATATAAGAGAAAGGGATTTCATTCAAAGAGAGAAATAAAATTGATTTTCCTTAAAAAACATTTACTCAATAATTTTAAGTACTAGAGAGAGGGAAATTATATTATTACCTGATAATTTCATGAATAAAAATAGGAGAATAAAATTAAGTATTTTTTATACAATGATAATATAATTTCCTACAATGTAAATTCAATCATAAACAATCACGATTAAAATGAGATTGAAATATAAACCCTTACCACCTTTGTAACTTTTGAATCATAACCCCCATGAATGAATTAAGTGAATTGTAACTTAAATACCCTAAAATATGAAGGATTCATGATATAATATGTAAATTTTTGGTATATAAACCTTATAAACGAAATTATATTCATAAAATAACATGTATCTAAAATAAGGAAGTTTTTAGATGGAAACCCTGACCTCAAATTTAGATTTGTCATGTATGTCATGTTTCTCCTATATAATAAAATTATATCAATTATTTTTTTATTAAAAAAAATCCAGGTTTAATAATTTATACTTAAACCATTTACTTGATTTATTTTAATGATTTATTTTATTACATAATCAATTATTTCCACATCGAGTGTTTTGAGGACGTTTAGTTGACATATTCAAAATGAAATTAGCATGTTGAATGTGGTCAAATGGGTAATTTTTCCATAATATATTGAATAATAATAATTAAATAATTATAATTTTTATACATCAATTATACTTTTAAAACCAACCATGAAATATGGTTATGAAAAATGAACTATATTAGAATCATGGATACGGTAAGTTGTACGTACGCATGAGTAACATTTCCATTTTCAATAATCATGATGTAAAGAAGGTAAGTGTTGTTTTATATTTATATAATGGACATTATATAATACATATATTATTATTTATTTCAATACACTTAAAAATACCATCCATGTAAAGTGGTAATAAAAAATAAATCACATTGCTTTGTGAGGTGGTAGTCTACCGTACACACGAACGATGTGATCATTTTTCAATGGATGTTAAGTTAATAGGGTATATGATATATTAATTTTTGATAATTATTAATATGTTATAAATTTAATATATGAAAATTAGATTCATAATCATGTAAATCAGTGATATGTTATGATGGAAAATAAATTACTTTGTTTCATGAGGCAGTAGTATGTCGTACACACAAATGGTGGTTTTGTTTCCCATTTGGTGGAAGAGGATATGGATAAATATTATTCCATAAACTTAATAACATCTTATTAGATATGATTTATTGGTTTTATTATATTTTAATTTTTAATAAATAATTTAATGTGTAAAAATAAGAACTAAAAAAGAAGGATCTCATTGAAGACGATTACCTTCGCTTAGAAGTGCCTCCTTTGGATCTCTTATTAAGGACCCAAAGGTTTGTCTTTTGAGAACACCATAAGATATATAATGTGTATAAGGATTTTTAGAGAGGTTTTTCTTGTTTTTTTTAAGAAAAATTTCTTGAGATGTGAGAATAAGAGAGGGTAGGGGTGATCTTTTATAATTTACGAGGATTGAAATTTTTGTAAATATCCAAAACTATTCAATAATGTGAAGTCACTCGCAAAAAAGTACCTAAAAATTCAAAAATAAAGGAGTGGAAAATATATAATTCTGATACACACCTCTACCACTAAAAATGAACATGTTCTAAACATTCTATTTTCTTTACATATAAGGTTACTCAATTTTACCATTTTAATTTCTTCAACACGATAAGAATTTTTTTACTATTTTACTATTCATTAAGATGAAAAATTAATTTTACCATATAATATAATAAAAATTATTTTGATTCCAAATATTTAATCCATTTTATCATATTTTATTCAAAAAATTGGCAGAATTTAATTTAATATAAAACCCGTAAGCGTGACGAAAAGAAGGTTTTTAAAAATGCATTTTTTAAGAAAAATATGATCTTATATTAATTATATGAATATAAATAATAATTATATGAATTAAAATTCATACATATAGATTTATAATCTATATATTTCATTTAAATAATTCCATATTATGTTTTATTTTAAATAATTTAAATGGAGAAACATTGTGCACAGAAAAACAGTTTCCAGACAAATGCATTTTTAATCCTAAAAATAAACTCACACTAAAATCCTATATAAAGGTGATTTAAAATGTAATTAATTAGATTATATATAAATAAATAATACTTATTTTACTTATAAATCATATTAAAATAATAATTTTATGTTTAAATTACATAATTTATTAATAGAAATGACAGTTTTACAAAAATTGGTATTTTTCACTATTCATAAAAATATCAATATTTTTTGTAAAATCCCAATATTTCCCCATAATTTAATATTGATATTTTGATTTAAATTTTTTCTTGATTTTATAAAATGAAATTTCTAAAATATCCAAAAATAATAATTATAATATTTTCTCACAAAAAAAGAAATAATTTTTTTTAAAATAAATGGTTTTATTAAAAATTAAGCAGCTATTTCTTAAGAATTTAAAATAAATTTATATTGATTATAACCTTTATATATATTTCATAAATTATTAAAACTTATTTATACCATCCAATTTAATAACTAGGTTATAACAATCATATTTAAACATTAATATTTTATTAATATATTGTGGTTCTTTTAAACTCGTTGTTTCATGTTAAATACGCTATCAATCATAGTTTTATTTACAAATATTAGGGTGTTACATTATTGGTGCAGGTAAACTGGGTATTTTTGTAGGTATTGTACTAGTCTACTAAGGGATTTTCATCAATATAGAAAGATGGGACATCTTTAATGGTTATTATCAAGGGTGTGGTAGATGAGTTCCGAAAGAGGTATAGGATAGAATTAGGCCTTGAGGGGATAGTCAGGGGGACCTCAGATAGATAGTCGGGCCTCTTTAGATAGTTTTGGTTATGGATAAGGTTAGGGATCTCAGCATCAACAACAATTGTAGGCTCCATAGGGATTAATTCCTCCAGTGATTCAGGGTTCATGAGGTAAAGTCTATAGATATGATAACGGTGGGGTTTACACATTAGATCATACTTCAATAGATGGTGGATAGGGACCTTAAATGGTTATAGGTACGTTTTTTCTTATGTTGACACCTTATATGGTATTTTTTATCACAAGAGTGTCTCACTCATTTATTCATTCCCATGTTATTATTAGTTTAGGATTATCCATTAAGTTCTCCCCTAGTTTGTTATCCCTTGATAAACCTCTCAAGAAGATGGTAGATCATGTTAAGAGGTTCCCAAAGTGTCCCATATTGGGGTAGGATATGGATATCTATGGGATTTTAAGATTTTATAAATGACCAGTTTCAGTATCATTTTTGGTATGGATAGGTTGTCATGTTTTTGTGATTACATTGATTGTTATAAAAATTGGTTGAATTTACATCCCCTAAAGGATATGAATATATTCTTACCATGGAATGTAACCTATATGAAAATGGACCAGGACCGCACCTTATCCATATTTGGGTTATTACAACATAGGTGGAAAGTGTGGTTCTTACTACAGATCGGGTAATGGTTCCAGCCATTTTTTCTCTGATGGTAAATTATCACTATGATGTTTTTTAGAGGATTCCTTGAGAATCCCGCCTAAGAGGGGCATTAATATTAATATTTAACTCATATTGAGTGCACATACTATATTGATTCGCCCATATTGTATGGAACTAAATAAGTTAAGGGAGCTTAAGGTATAGCTTGATGACCTAGAGGAAAAATAGGTTTATTCACCCAATCACTTATCATTAGGGTGATCCAATCTTATTTTCTAAATAGTAATATGGTAGAATTTGACTATTTATGGATTACTAGAAACTAAATTAAGACATAATGATAAAATGTGTCCTCTTCCATGAATCGATGATTGGTTTGACTAGTTGAGGGGGGATGATGTTTCTCCATGATTAACCTATAATTAGGATACCATAAACTACGGGCCAGGACTGAGGATGTACCAAATATTTCATTTGAGATAATATATAGGTTGTACAAGTATCTTGAGATTCCATTCAGTCTAAAAAATGTTTCTATGGTGTTTATGGATCTCATGAATCGAGTTTTTCACCCTTACCGAAAATCCTTTATCATGGTCTTCATTAAAGATATTCTAGTGTATTCATAGACCTTGGAGTTACATAACAAGTATATTGAGATTTTTTTGAGCACATTACGAGAGCATCGACTAGATATGAAGTTCTCAAAGCATCACTTTTGGATCAAAGTGGTATTCTTCCTTGGGCATCTGGTTTTTGAGGTGGAAATCTATACTAATCTAAATAAGGTGGATGGAGTTATATCTTAGGCTCAACCTAGTAATTTTCTTGAAATCCAAGGTGTTCTTGATTTGTTCAAGTATTATAGGCAGTTCATTCAATAATTTTCTCACTTATCATTTCCTATGATAGGGCAAGGAAATAAAGGGGTCAAGTTTGAGTGGACAATAAAGTGTTATGAGGCTTTCCAAGAGTTAAAGATAAGGTTTTCATCTAATCTAATTTTGATTCTTCCAGACTCAGGGATTAGTTATTTAGTTTACTATAATTCTTCAAGAGTTGTTTTAGGGGATGCATTAATGTAGGAAGATTGGATAATCACTTACGGGTCTCGTTAGTTATGATCTCACAAGAGAAACTACCCCGCTCATGAAGTGTAATTAACTATTATAGTTCATGATTTGAAGTGTTAGCACCATTATCTCTTTATTGAAAGGTTTTGTGCCTACACATACCACAAAATATTTTGATATATCTCTTATTATAAATAAATGGATCTATGATAAATACAATGGGTTGAGTGTTTACATATGTTCAATTTCAAGATTGAATATTCCTAGAGAAAGGGTAATGTTTTAATGGATTCCCTCATTAATAAATCATTAGAATTGGGGATGTGAACATCATAGGAGTATTGTAATCTTAAGATCTTACTAACTGATTGGTGAGTGGATATATCTAAGGGTCGGGAGGAAGTGACTTGTACTCCTATGATTTTTAATTATTTATTGGTGGATCAGGTAATGTAGATCCCATAATATGATTCAAATTTTTAGGTGATGCGAGATTGGTTTATGACATACGGTCCAATTATAGTATTGACTTTGGATGGGGATGACATTCTAATTGTTCATACAAGGGTGGTAGTTCAAACATCCCATAGAGATAAGTTTATGAGGGGATCGCATGCCTTGTAGTGGGTAGTAAACCTGAGATCGACCAAGATGTATCATGATATGGAACACCATTTCTAGGGGCTTGGCATGAATAAGGATGTTGTGGTGTTTGTTTCTTATGGCCTTACCTATCAAAGGTTTAAGGTAGAGTACCAGTGATCTGGCAGGTTACTTCAACCTCTTCCAATGCTAGTATGGAAATGTGATGAGGTGATAATGGAATTCTTCATGAGATCACTGAGGAATCAGAGGAGTTAAGATGTTATATGGGTGTTGGTTAACTTTATAACTATAGTTTTACACTTTTTAATAATTAAATAGACTTGTACTTTTGATTATTTGGGTAGGATTTATATTCAGAAGATTGTACGGTTACACAGTGTGCTTACTAGTATCATGCTAAATAAGGATGTGTATCTCACATCACAGTTTTGGAAAGGCCTATTGAAGGTGATGGGATCATAAATGAAGTTGAGTATAGCATATCACCCATATATATGTGGGTATTATATTAATAATAACTATATTCTATAGGATATGCTCTATGCGTGTGTGCTAGATTTTGGTGGTTCATGGGATGAACATATGGATTTAATGGATTTTTCATACAATAACGGATTTCATGCATTGATTCACATGGTTCATTTTGATGTCCTTTATGGAAAACCACATCATTCACCACTATGTTCAATCAAGGTGGGTGAGTCAGTAGTGATTGGGTTGAGCCTAATTTAGGGGACCTCTGAGAAGATGCACTTGATCTGAAATTGGTTGGTTACCACCCATAGTAGGAAATTTTTGTATGCCAACCGTAGGCGGTGACCCTTGGATTTCTCTATCAGTGATTGGGTATTCTTGTGGGTGTCACATTGGTTATGTCATTTATGTTTTTAATAATTTGGTGAAACTAACATTGTGTTTTGTTAGTCTGTTTGGGATTGTGGAATAAATTATGATAGATTCTTATCAGTTGGATATTCCTCCAAGACATCAAGGTAGGAATGATTTGGTTCATGTGTTGCAGCTCTATAGGTATGATTTGGACCCCGCACTTAAGATTGATAATTAAAATTTTGATTTGGAGGCATATGTTTCATTTGAAGAATATCCAGATCGAATCATGGATCAAAGCCAGAATTTACTACTAGGGAATATATATCATCTTGTTCAGGTTTTATGAAAATATGGATATAACTAGAATGATACTTTGGAGTGAGATTCATCTGTCTGGATCTAGTGGCTGGAGTTTATTGAAGGATTCCTCTAAGATAACTTCACAAGGATGATAAGTCCTTAGAGAGATATTTTTTAATGCCCATAGAGTTTTAGGGTGTGTTATTAATTAATTTTTTCCTAATCAAGTGTACTTTATTTATTTATGGTCATTTGAAGGGATAGGGTAGTGAGAGAGTGAGTTCGGGAGGAATTGGCCAAACATGTAGGTAAATGGTGGTTTTAGAGATGCATTCATGACCTTAAGTCATGATACACGCCATGAAAAGTTTGAGATAGAACCTTTGGGGTTCTATATGCAGTGGTTCATGATATGAACCATGTATTCATGCCATGAGCAGGGCCCTAGATATTTTTTTAGGTAAATCCCATAATTTCTATTAGAACTCTTATTTTACCTTACCCATTTCTTCCCTCAACCCCTTATGGGATTTTGGTGCACATGAGACTCTCCATGAAGAAATTGTATCCCTTCTCCCCATTTCATCCTTGTTTGAAGCATCATTAATTATGGTGGTCTCCTTTTGGTTTTTCTAACTCCGTCTTAACCCTAGGTACTTTTTTATTCTTGTTTCTTATTTTTGGAAACCTAATGTAGTGATTATGGGGCTTATTTTTAGGGACTTGGTGTGGTTGGAATGTTTTGGGTGGCAATTATTGGTGATTTAGTTTCATTGCACCTGAGATGGGAATTCCTTACCATGTTATGGAACATGGATGATTTTTTATGTCATGTTATTCATGTAGGTGTGTGTGTATCTTTGTGAGACCTATAAATTGGGTGTCAAAGTACTGGGTGGGTTAGAATTTGTGTGTTTTAGACCTTATAGTAGGAGAATGAGTGATGTGGATTAGAATTATTGAAATTATCCTTGTACTATAATTGAGTTTAGGGTTTTCTTCATGGGTATATGGGATTAGAATGGTCCATTTAGGCTCGAGTAAGGCTAAAATGACCTTAATTTATTATTTTAAAATTCAAATGATAATGTAGGTTTGTTATGAGCGATATAAATAAGATTATCATGGTGATATGGGATAGTCATGAGTGAGATGAATTTGCTCATAATGAGACATGGGTCAGTCATGAGTGATATGGTTGATCTTGATGGTGAATTGGGATAATAATGAGTGAAATGGATCTATCTGGGTGGAATGTGGGATATTCATGAGTGATATGGCGGAGAATTACATGTGCATTGGGTAACCATGAGTGATATGATTGGGCTTGTGGTGCTAGAATGGTGTGGTTGTGGTCTAGTTTCTCTATAATTAATTGATATGATAGTTCCTTCTGATATTGAGCTGAAGTTGGTAGGACCAAGGTTCATGGTAGTTTGGTTATTATACAATGACCTGATGGGTTTTATGTTTATTTATGTATTTTATTTATAATTTTACAAACACTATGATATATCTGATGCACTTATGTTAAGGACATGTTGGTGGTGTTATACTAGGTTTATACTCGCACTCTTTCTTGGCATATCGATACGTGTGCATACTTTATGATCAAGGATCTAGAGATGGGTAAGGTTCCTACTTCGATTTGTAGAAAATGTAGAGAATGATAGACTAAATTGATGTCCGGAAAAACTCTAGGATATTTTTTTTCATGCCTCATGCTTATTTCGTTCTTTTGGTTATTTGTGAATTGCTAAATTAGATGTGGAGATCCCTTTTTACTGATCTATATGATCTTGGAATGCCATATTGATATAACATGTGATGATATTATTATTTTGGATTTTATTTTTTTATTGTTGATGTTGATTATTTATTGATTGTATTTCATTATTTTACTATTATGGACATCTGTTACTAATGGAATAGTCTCCTAATGATGTCACTTAGACCCTCATTTCTAGTCAGTAGTCTCTTTAATATGGGGAAACATCCATGAGGTCATGAATCACCTCCATCCCTAACTGGATGATTTGGGTCAGGTCATCACATAATAACACCTTAATTAATCATTTTATTCATTTTTAATTCATTGGGGTTGAATAACAACATCATATTTAAAATTTAATTTTTGTAATTAAATTCCTAAAAGAGACATTTTGAATTAAAATTAATTCTCATGTTCTTTTTATAACCTATCTAACCACATGATATTGGTTGGGGTAGAGGTTAAGAGTAGTTGATGTGAGAATACTGGTTTGATATCATTAGGAGACAAGAGGAGGTTTCGGGCTTGAATTGGTAGAATGAGGATGATTGAGAATATAGGGTAATTTAGCTAGAGGTACAGTGGACATCTAGGATGGATAATGAGAATCAAAAGGGGGGAGCATATTTGGCTCGATTTAGGAAAGTGGGTCAAGTAGGCGGTCATGTGTTCCTCCTTGAGTATCATCGATCAAGATCGATATATATAGGGAGAGGTAGGTGCTTTCAAGGATGGTTATGAATGGACGAGTGATAGTTGGTAGTGTGTTAAAGAGTAATTCCATGGTATCCATCCTGGTGTAGTGGTGGTGCTTGTGTGGAATGAGGAAGCTACTAGCACTGCTACATAGTAGCTAGGGCACAACGTTCAATCCCTAAGCCAATGAGGAAGACAACTGAAAATACATATTTTTTAATAGATTTAATAGAAAAAACTAATATAAACGGGTATAAGTTTTTTATTTTTAAAATTGGGTTTAAAATTCATTGATTTATTCGACTCATTTAATTTTTTTATTACACAAAATGCATTGGTGGTAACAATGTAATTTTTGAAATAAAACATAAAAGTCATTGAGTGTATCAACATATTCAGCCTCCTACCCTGTAAAAGAAACCCTACCACCTGTCTCTCTTTTCACACTTTTCTATAGTGATTTTCCTCACTCTGGCACTCTTATCTCGATGTTTTCTCTCATCTCTAGTGTTGAATTCATACAATATATTGCAAAATATTCCAGGGAGTAATAAATTTTCCAAGCTTCATTTAAAGGTATTTTTCTAATTTTTTCTAATTTTTTTATTTATTTAGTTGTTTAAATTCTAATATATTTTCAATTTTTTATTTACTTAGTTGTTTAATTAATTAGATGTAATTTTTTTATAATAGTTAATATTAGTTAGTAATTAATTATCATTTAATGAATACTAATTAGTAATTAATTAACAATTAGTATTGGTTGGTAATTTAATAATTATTATGAATTAACTACTATTTATATCACTTAGTAGGTAATAATAGTTACTAGTTAGTATTAATATTAATTAATTAATTACTAATTAATTTATTTAAATTTGAATAATAAATATTAAAAAATTACAAATTCATATTTAAAATTATTATTTAATTAATAACTAGTAATTTTTTAGTGATATTAAGTAATTTTTAATTAATAGTAATTTTTACTTAATTACTGAAAATATTCAACAATTATTATTAGGTAATTTATTAGTATATAATTAATTAATATTTAGTAATAATTATTTATTAATAATTAATAATTAATAATTATTACTAATCATTGATAATAATTAATTATTATTATTAAGGTAATTAAAAATTATTATTACTATTTTGATTATTAATAATTATTCTTAAATAATAATTTATTAGTTATTTTAAATTAGTTACTAATTAATATCACAAAATAGTTAATAATGAATATAACTTATTATTATTATTTATTAATGAATTATTAATCAATTAATAAAGTAAAGATCGTGTGGTTTTCTAAGTAATGATATTCCTGTTTGGATACAAACTATGGGATGTAAGCTCTAGTACATATTCACATAGAGGTAATAACCCTAAAAAGGATGATTGAGTATTAACTCGATCTTCATCTAGTGCATGATAAAGATGTCTAACTGCACACCTAGTTTGACACTCCCAAAAGATATGAATTAGTTAATTTTCATGCTCTTTATAAACTATTGAACTCAGTGACTATTTCCTAATTATATCCTTGTTCCATGAAATAACTTTACATGATTATTCTACCATGAACCCTACATGATTATTCCCCATAGTAATTATTTTTATAAACTTTTGGAATCAGGATCACAAAAAAAATTCACGTATAAAATCATGTCTGCTTGTGTCTAATACTATGATAAAGTTATTCAAACCGATCAAGGATATTCACATAGTAGACAACCAACATGAGTGGTTATCATAAGATATTGTGTTACCCAATGATAACTTCATGCAAGAATTCATGGTTTGTAAAATATTATACCTAATTAAGAGATATGGTCTATTAGCTATAAACATTTTTAATATCATGGTAGGTTATAACATCTAGCTTATCCATTACTTGATGATGAGGAATAGTTGCCAACAAGAACATTATTTAACTAAAGGTATAATAATGGTTTAATGGAATGATGCATGGATATTTCTACTATCCAACAACAACCTTCTATTGTAGAATGACAGATCCATGCAAGAGTCATTGAAGATGGTTTATCCCAAGATTATGTGATTGTTCCCTATTATGCAGAAGAAGAAAACCAAGATCATAACTCAGATATGATGCAAGAAAAATTTGATGATGATGAAAATTATAATGATATAATATAAGGATAAAATAGTGGTGATGAGGGGAAGATTGAGAATTTTGGGAGAAAGTTATTAGAAATAAAATGGTTATAAACTAGCCTTAATAAAAAATAAATCATCCTCCATTGTTCACATTTTTGTCGGAAGCAATGACACATTTTCTCGAATTTGATTGTAATATTATCACACCTGAACTAATTTTCCTATAGTTGTAGAGGATATATTTGTTTTAATGGAGAAAAAAATATATTTTGAAAGATGTTTTCCAAGAAACTATTCCCCAAAAATTGTACTGAAACAATTTCATATAGAGAGAAATTATAGCTATTTAATTGAAGATTTAAAATGGAAAAAATATTTCATATGATGTCAAAAATATGATGATGAATATATATTTTACTTAAGGGATATTCTTAACATTTCTCTTGGAAGGTGGAGTAATTATAAGATTGAGGCATCACATACTTGTGTGTATCCTAACCTGAAATGGGATCATACATCATTAGATGTTAAATTTTTGTTATCTGTTATTTTTAAGAAGATCAGAACCTACTAAGATATGCCTATAGTCTTTGTGGAGGAGAGGATATAACAAAATTTTGGATACAATATTTCATATGGAAAGGCATGGAGGGAAAAACATAAGAAATTTTTTAAAGTTTACGATGATGGAATGACTATTATCATGTGTTTTTTCTATTGATATAAATACTAAGTCAAAACAACCAAATTTTATTCCACCTATACAAGAATAAACATTTGTCTCATCATAATTGAGTTGATCCATATCACGAAAATTTTCATTGGTTGTTTTTGGAATTCATTCCATGTTTTTCTACATTTTATTTCTACGAATAGTATGTACATATTAATATAATGTTTATATATGGAAAGTACACTGGAATACTGCTAATTATGGAAACCCAATATAATAAATGTGCACATTTTTTGCTTGAATTTTCCATAGTAGATAAAGAAAATTATGACTCTTAGAGTTGGTTTTTTCATGTATTACAAACCATTTCACCCACATTCAAGGTTTATGTTTGATATATGATCATCATCAGGTGATCAAGGAGGAAATAAATGTAGATATTTTTATATTGAGATCCCCAAATTCATATCATTGATACTGCATTAGACACATTGCTAGCAATGTGTCAAATATATTTCCAAATGAAGCTTTAAGAAAGTCTTCACAAATATTGTTATATAATCTATTTTTTATTTTTTATTTTTTCAACATAATGATAATATTAATTTATATATAATATAATCACTTTGGTCTAGAATATAATCTAGATCATTGAAGTTTCAATAATTTATTGAAAGTAATCCATAGGGATAATCAATGACTTTATGACTATATTATATGACTTACAAAAGAGAAATGGAAATTATCATATGATGGGGGGAAAGGTATAGACACATGGCCACAAAAATTGTAGAGTTCATCAATATAGCCTTCAAGGGGATTCACAAGTTATCAATAACTAAAATTGTTCATGAGACATTTTATTGTTGTGTGAAGTACTTTTTAAAAAGAGAAATATGAACTAGTAATGGGATTCATCTGGATTTGTGATATGGAAAATACGTTCAATGAGGTATTGATAGGAAAATTGAATAATATTTCTCTTTTCAAGTGTAGTATTTCAATAAAAAGAAATTCAATTCTATGTGAGAGAGTGTCATGACCCCAACATGGGTAGTGTTGATCATGGGTCGGTGGTATTACTAGATTAGATTAATTGTGACTATGGAAGCTTTTGGGAATTTTGGTTTCCATACACACGCGTTATTGCGGAATGTTCCAATGTGAACATCTCATGGAAACCATATATTGTTCCAATGTACCGACTCAACACCATTTTCAACTACTATAGTGCATCGTGGATGCCTATTGGGGAGTTTTGACATTTCCCAAAATCTAAAGAATAACCTATGCTAATACTTGACATTATTATGTTACAATAATGAGGAAAAACAAAGTGTATCAGGATTTGGAATGAGATGGACTGGACTCAAGGACAAGGCTGACATGTAATATGTAGTATATGTCATGAATAAGGTCATAATAGGAATTTATTCCCAAACATTGTTGGAACAAGTTCTCATTTATATCGATGGCGATGTATTTCAAGGAAAAAATTCAAGGTCCTAGGTATTTAAAATTTTGATTAGGGTCGAACCTCAGGTCATCATTTTGATTATTTTTGTAAAAGTTTTAGGTTTTCAAAAAAATGGATAAGTCATGGGACACACACACACAGATATATATATATATATATTACATATTATAATAGAGGAAAAAATATAATACATATGAATTTGAAAATAAACCTTCTAAAAATATTCAAATTACACTATATTACATAGAAATTTGAAAATAAACCTTCCACATAAACATCAATATGTTTTGAATAAGAATTATCTAAATATTTGTAAGCATCATTGTGAATTGTGTTAGGGTAATTCTATAATTAGTGAATAATTTTTGAAATCTGAATATAGAAGGTTTTCAAAATTAAATATTTTCAAGATAAATTAAATCAGATGATGTAAGAGTCATTCTTCAAGGACTGTAAACTTAAAAAAGATCAATAAGTGTCCATGATTCAATCCTAAGATGTTGAGAGAATTTTATCCTCTTATATGAGAAGAATATTAATATAAAATAGTGAAATAAAGTATTCCAGTGTAACTTCCCACCGCCTTGGACCACTGACCAGTGTCTGGACTAATCATTGTTGTTGTAACTCAAGCATGCCTCCCCATTCTCTAGAGGCTTCCGACTGGTATTGGGGGCCTAACGTGGTACTGTGGGGAGACTATACCCCTATATTAGAGATTTTAATAAATATGAAATAACCAAACACTATCCACATAAGTAAAAAATAATAGTACATTGAATAAATAAAACATCCAACAATAATACGTAAAATGCAGTAAATGCTCAAATAGCCATGTCATACATACAATAGATCACCCAATAGGTTAGTTACATATAAATACTACAATAAATAAAATAAAATATGTTTTCTTCATGAAATACTAATCCTAAAATCATCCCAATCTCCACATACACATCTGATCCATCACTCTCAATCAAACTCAGGCCTCGGCCCAACCTGTGCTCGCAACCAAGTGAATGTCTGCTCAAGTACCCAAGTGTAGTGGAAACCTGAGTATGGTGTGATTACAAAACATATTAGGGAACCAAAAATTAAATCTAATACTAACCATCATAAGTCATGATATGTTCATGATACATGATCAAATGAAATAAATAAATTAACTATGGAAATAAATAACCACCATACTATATGCTGCATCCTGATGTCGGAGTGTCTTTGAACACTTCATGAAATCATGACAAAAATGGTATCACATACCTCCCCTTGCTAGATTTTTCTCATCTGGTAATAATTCCATATATACCACCGATCAAAATGTGAGCTCACCCTAATATACAAGACTAGCCATGCCTTAACAAATAGAAGGCCCTCAATAGATCATAGGCTCTAAGCCCCCACCAAAAGGACCCAACCAAGATAGCATGTAACAGACCACCTAATAATCTCAAATCCAAATCCATGGTAGCCTAAGCACATTTGATCTCTAACCATCCACACCTGGCTTTAAATCCATGGTAGATCAACCATATATGAGCTTCGACTGTGTGAAAAATCGATCAAGTATCACTTACCTCCCATTTGACATTTTTCTTATCCTAAACATAAGACCTATAGGCATCATATCCAACCTCCCTTATGGGAGATTCTATATTCTGGGCATATTATCTATACAAATTTGAGCATCCTCCAAGATATTTTTCATACAATCATCAAAAATCCATAAGTATTATACCATAACTTTATATAAATAGATAAAATGGGAGGGATATACATATTCTTATTCCCTTCACTATAGTCCATAGCCCCTTAACTCACTAGTCCAGTATGAGTTTTATAGTGATATCTACTAAATCTCACATGACCCACTCATGATCTATCTATCAACAGGGAACCCACTAGGTCCCTTCAGTCTAAGTATATTAGAAACACCCTCTCTTAGGTCATTAATATCAACTAAAATCTATGGTCAATGCATGATGCTCTAGGATTTTGCATCCATTGACATGATCATCATCAAGGTAGCAAAACCTTGTTGGATACACAGGGTCTTTCCACAAGTGTAATAGTCAAGAGATGGACCATGAGCTATCTTATTCATCAAGTCACTCCGGATTGGATCGAACACCCAACCCAAAAGTGGCCAGCCTAAACTTTATCTACCTATATTGGGTCACATCTTAGGGAAGAGGGTTTCTCATCCCATCCTCATCTCGATAATCCTGAATAGATCAAAGTCCGTAAAATGGATCCTATAAGTACCACACATAATATGATCTCTAGGTCCACCCTCGCCTCTAACATAGAGGTGTCTCAAGAACTAACTCATGGGATAATGGGTCTCATTGGTCTGGTATCAACTCACAAGTGGTCTGGATACCAATCTATGTCTCAAATTCTTGACCTCAACTATCAACATCCAAAGCATCAAGCAAGCGCATAGGGGTTGTTCATGAACGCAACACTCATTAATTTAAAACATTCGATTTAATTTAGTTAAAACATCCAATTTAATTAAATTAACCAGGGGAACCTCCCTCAGTGGTATGCTCGAGAATCTACTTGAAACATAACAAAACATAATTTCCATAGGTCAAGTAGATGAGACCACCTACCTCATTTTGAATCGTTTTCAAGTTATCGTTAAAGGATGGTAGCAGATACCAAGGACAGTCTAATCCCATCTAGCCTCATCCTTGATCATTTTGGCCCATGTTAATGTTTTGATCCCCTAAACAATGCTAAAAGTCTATAATTAATTAATTATAAAATTTACAGTTAATATATTAATTAAATTCAAACTTGGAATAATATTGGATAACTCACTTGGTGTCCAACGATCATCAGTTATTTGAGAAAAAGGGATTTATCCACCCATGACACACCCCTAAACTCTAAATAATCCAAATCCTTAACCTACTCCATCAATTTCATCATTAAACAATTTCAATTTCAATAAAAAAATTTAAGAAAAACTGATATGATGATGTACCTTCATTGAACCAATGAGTGGAGGTACTCAAACATCATCCTGAGGTGTACTCTCACTGGGAAGAACCAAATCCCAAAGATAATCATCTAATTACATAATGATCTGGTGGAATTGAAACCAAATCCCTAAATATGAAAACCAAAAATTAAAATTATAGGTGGAGAAAATAAAAGGGAGACTAGTCGAGGTGATATCGTACCTCAAATCATTGAAGGAAGCCACCAAGAACACCCCCTTGAAGGGACCTAGAGAGAAGAAGGAAGGGGGAAAGGATTTTACTCACATGAGGGGGGGTAAGAGGGTTTCCCCCTCTTAAAATTAGAGGGGTGAAAGGTTTTTTTTCCCCTTTTTAACAAGCCACATGGTTTTCCAAACTATGTTCCCTCTACTACCCAAAGCCACACACCATGCATGGTCTACCCGCATGGTTTTCCAAACCATGTGATATCCATGAAACCACCTCTACAAACTCTCTACACACTTTCATGGTTTCCTCTAAAACATCACATGGTTTTACCTTAACTATTCACTAACCACTTGAGCTAACTGATCTCCTTAAAAAACTAAAAGTTTATTGAGCATCAGGGTGATGCATGGCTTCCCATAAACCATGTTTCCAACCCATGATCCCCTTCTAGAATTATCAAAAACTCCTAAAACTTAACCTGAAGCTCCTGAGGATCACCTAAACACATAAGGCACCCTCTGAGACTCATTACTCATTTAAAAATATCACATTTCGGGGTTCTAACTCTCCAAATTCCATTCTGAATCCTCAATCAAAACATGACCCAACTGATAGTTGAAAATTCAAATTCATACTAAAATTTTTAACTCATATGTACATGGGATCTTATAACCTCCCAAAATTAACCCTTATCTTCCCTAAGAAGCCTCTACAGAAATCCAACTAAATATGATAACCTACCTAGGTCATTCTTTTATGCTCAAATGGTTATGTTCCATCCTTTAATTCCCAACACGCTTTTAAAGAACTATTTCTCAACTAGGAACTTAAGAAACTAGACCATAGGCCAATGCCCATAACCACCACTGAAGTATATATATGGCACTTACCCAATCCCATCTAACTTGAGATGTGACCATATCATCATCAATTTTATCACCTATTCCATGGCCCACCCCACCATAATACTTTTCATGAGAAGGACAATTCCAAGCCACAACACTACCCACTATTGATATTTATTCTGGAAACATACCTCTAGAATCCTAAAAATACTTCTATAACTATTCCAAACTACCATATAAAATTATATATTAGAACATTATTCTAAGTTCTTGATTTTGATCTAAATTGATCAAACTCCAATTGACCGTGTTCAAAACCCAATCACATTGGATTTTTCTTGAAAATCCTCGGCCAATCCTATAAAAAATGCATTGTATTCCATAAAATGTTCCCAATGTAGTTTTTGGACAACTGAATCTAATTATAAAGAGTCCTGAAATAGCAGTCTCACCTCATTCGGATGACCCATTATGAAACACTAAGATACTCTCGTTGACACACTTCTAAACACCAAACCTCATTTCTCCTACTCTAGGTGGCACCCTTTGGTTATCCAAACATGCTTAGTGGATCCCACAGTCAACCACAGTATAATAATCAATCAAACCATCCCATGTTTATGCCCCAATGTTAGAACTAATTCACTCTTGATCCAATACCTCTAGATCATCACAACCAACCCGAGATAGATGCCCATGATCATACTCTACTTGATTATTTATCTGAATTAAACCTAGAAATCATTGAGGAATACATTAGTAATCGGGTCCATTTATCTATTGGAATCAAAATTCCAAAACTAAGTTCTAATGATAAATCCCAATCCCATTACCCTCCTCGTATGAAGGACACTCTCTCATGATTGATATCCCACTCCACACCTTAGGGGAATCCTTTCCATCACACTATCTCAACAAGCTCCCGATCACAACAACCCATGACCCATCCATCACCAGACATAACAACTGGCATGGAAAAACCCTCTCACTCATTAGTTTCACCTCAATAGATTCCATCACCAAATGCATGTCATTCCTCATGATCCATCCTCATCTACTACCAACCCTTGATACTATGTCTCCCTGATAATTCATGTCAAGGTCCATCCTCAGGTCAACCATCCCATGGTGTGAGATCTATTTCTAACATACCATCTCCCATGGAGGGACATTATGAAACCTCATATGAGCCCTAGGTCAATATTCCTATAAGTTTCAAATCCATATCCTCCACACTTCGCTTATCTACAGTATCTCTCTAATTCCAACACTAGCCACATGCTCTAATGAGTCAAATAGGACTAGGGGAAATCTAACCATGCACCATGGAATGTCAATCTTAACATGCCAAGAGCTCCCTTATAACCCCCCCCCCCCCTTAAAATCAAGCACTCTACTTATTCCATGATTTATCTCATGACTACCACATCATGGAATCATTCCAAAACCATAGTCACCCATCCTTGTCTAGAGGCATGTCAACCTCATCCACATGCCTAGCTGCCACCTGGTGTCATTCCCATCATGAGCATCCACCCGCACTCTATCCATGCTATTAAAATCAAACCCATTGGTCGTCATGTTCAGGAACCTAAATAGTCCTTCCCATTGAAACCATTTTTAATACCCAGTAAAATTAAGTGATTCCTCAAAATACAATGTAATTTATCTTCCTATTTTAAATACTAAGTAACAACACATGTGTACCGATATCATCATGAGTGTACAACCATTCTCACTACCTCTAAGGAACCTTAAAACCTAGGCTAACCCCAATCATGGGTTTACATTGAAAAATGTAAACCATTGACCAACTAAGTTCTAGGTCAAAGATAAGGGTTTCTAGGTATTCCACCCATCCCTACCCATCCTGTCTTACTAAGGGGATACTAGGTATGACTACCTATCCCACAAGTCAAACCTATCAGAAGGTCACAACTCATGGGGAATCATCCACACCCCCATCTCAAAATCTCATGGAATCAATATTCCAAACACCTACTCATGGGGCCTCACATATGATGATATCACATGTTGATCACCACGTAAATATAGGGCACCATCCTCTTGATAATCCACCAATGATACTTCTCCCTTGAGGATCACATCTCATCAGTCAACTAGTACACACACAACAGTATCATCCCTGATGATCCATGTTGAGGGAAACACACACCCACGGTTATTTTAGATAGAATTTCATTACAAAATATAAGATAAAACTCTATATAAGTTGTTACTAGTTACTTTAAATAACCAAACCTAAATAACAACACCCACTAGAGATTTTATGCTTAGGCACCATGTGTTGTTCCAACCCACTAGGGTCACTACACCTCCTGTCCAAAAGGACCACATCATATCCATCATAGAGCATCTCATCATATATCTATAAAACATTTCATTGGATTAAATACATATGAAATTTAACACAATTAAGTATAATGACACCAATTAATTATATAGAAAAACATCATATAAGTAGTTTTGGACACTTTAAACAACTAATTTTCATTATTCAGTTAAAATATACACTATAATACCTACATATCATATGAATCCTATGTGCCTAGTATGATCCATGAGATTCCTCTGTAATGTATAGTAAAACAGTAAAAATAAAAACATGAGCCTCTTCCTAATGGGATAAGAGACATAATCCATAAAAAATCATCAAATCAAAATCACATGTGCATCAGCCAAGGAAAATATCAATTATAACCATAACATTATAAACCAAGAACATCAATACCATATCTCTAGTAATCTTGAATTTTTATCGAAAAATTTGTTCTCAATACACCAGTCTAATATCTATCACAGGAACCAACACATTCCGAAATCTATATTATACCATATACCAAAAAAAGTAATACAAAATGAAATTAATACTCTTATACCACTTTTTATAGTCCTATTTCCCCAAACCACTGACCAGTGTTTAGACTAATAGTCACCGTTGTACCTCAGGTGCACCTCCCCATATGCCAAAGGATGCTTACTAGAAATGGAGGTCTGGGGTGGTATTGTGGGGAAATTATACCCCTATATCAAATTTCACAATAAATATAAAATAACAAAAAAACATCTACAAAATTTAATAATTATATTGTGTAGAATAAATATAACATCCAACAATAATACATGAAATTCATTAAAGTAATGAATTGTCATATCATATATACAACAGACCGCCCACTAGGATGGTTACATATAAATAGAAAATATATAAAATAAAAGACACTAGATTCATAAAATCACAAGAAAAAAATCATCCCAATCCCCACATACATATATTATTCATCCCACCTGATTAAACTTGGGGATACTCCCAACCTATTCTTATAACCAAATGAATATATTCTTGGGTACTCAAATGCAATGGTGTCCTAAGCAGGGTGTGATTACAAAACTCGATAGGGAACCATAAATATGGCATAGTACTAACTAGTATATTCCATGATATGTGCATATAACATGCTTATATGAAATAAATATATATATTATAGAAATAAATAACCATCATACTACCTTCTTTGGCCTAATATTGTAGTGTCTTTGCATGTTCTGAAATCATTCCAACCATGGTATCATGAACCTGCCCTTAAGGGAGTTTTCTTATCCAGGAATAAGACCATACATATCATAGACCAAAATCCAATTTCACCCTAGTAAAACATACTAGCCACACATTGATAGATAGTAGGACCTTGGAAGATCATAGGCTTTAATCCCCCACCATAAGACCCCTCTAGGCTAGCATGTGATGGTCCACCTGATCATCCTGTCTCTAAATACATGGAATACCAACCACATTTGAGCTCCATTTATATGGTAAATCAAACTACACATATCTTTAAATCCATGGAAACCCAACCATATTTGATCTCTTACTATGTGCTAGCTTTATAAAGTATCACATACCTCCCCTGTGGGATTTTTCTTAGTTGGGGAATAATCCCTATAGGTAACTCATCCAACCTCCCCTATGGTAGTTTTTACATCCTAGGAATATGACCTATAACCATCTAATTATCCTACCATAAGGGATTTTCCATCCAATCATTAAGACAACCTAAGGCATATACCATAACATGACATAAATAAATAAATAAAGAGGGTTGGATAAACACCCATGTCTATCAGCACTGTCTATATCCCCTTAGATAAACATTCTATTATAAGTTCCATGGTGACACCCACTACCATCTCACAAAACCATATTAGGTCCAATATATCAATAGGCCACCCACTAGATCCCTTCAGTCTAAGTACATTAAAATCACTCTCGCTTGGGTCATTAGTCTCAACTATGATCTTGGGTCAACACCCAACACTCTAGGACATTGAATTCCTTGACATCATCAACATCAAGTCATTATGTAATTTTCATATAAATAGTGTCTCTCCATAAGGTAAATAGTAAAGATATAGCCCATGGAATTTCTAGATCCTCAAGTCACTTTGGGCCGGTCTACTCACCCAACCCAAACCTAGTCTACCTAAGGTATGCCCACCTATTCCTGGTCACATCAAATAGAAGAGAGTTTTTCATCTCATCCTTGTATCAATAATCACAAATTGATCAAAGTCTATAAAAGGGTTCATCTAAGGCCTAAATGTCCTATGATCTCTAGATCAACCCTTAACTATGACTTGGAGGTGTCTCAATACCATATGTATGGGATATTGGATATCATTGGTCTAACCTCACCTCCAAAGAGATCAAGAGGCCACTCAGTTTCTCAAACTCTAAACCTTGGACATTAGTGGATGAGGCATCAAGTTAGTTTATAGGGGTTGTTCACAACCCCTAGCAGTCATTAATTTAAAACATTAAATTTAAAATAATTAAAATAGTTAATTTAATTAATTTAACTAGGGGAACCACCCTCAGTTATCACATCCCAGCCTAGATCACTCTATGAACAGTAGCCATACCAATTCTACACAAGTCCACAAAAACACCTCCTCATATGCTAGGGTATGTGGACTAGTAGATAGGGCCTATGATGTGTCTATGGGGATACAATTCACGCATATTAGAGTTATAAAATAGTGGAAATAATTAAACATCATCCGTGGAAGTAAATAAATAGAGTGAAGAAGAAAAAAACATAAATAAGGTTGAAATGAAATGAAAATTAGTAATTACCCAAATAGACATGTCATACAAAAAACACAGATCACCAACTGGTTGGCCATAAATAAAAGAAAGTAAGAGATAAATAATAAAAGTTAATGGATTTACTAACCACACCAATTTGTACCACATACTGAGCTCTATGTCCTATCTAATTCATCTTTCTCGATTAGTCCTAAGCCTTATCCCATCCTGAGTCTACAACCAAGTGAACACCTACTCGGGTACCCCAGTGTAATGGTGGCTTGAGTAGGGTTTGAATAAAAACTCAGTAGATAAACACCAATGTAGTCCCTTATATATCCAATAAATGAATGTATGTGTATCTGATCTACTCATCTATATAATAAAGTAAATAATAATTTTTGAAAATAAATAAATAACCAACATTAACTAAGGGCTTGATAACTACCTTGGTCTAACCATAACTACTTCATCCAGTTCTAAAGTATCTCTGAGCAAGCTATATCACCATAGGGAGATAAAATTCATCTTACCTTAGTTTTCTAAGAGTCAATATCAATCATTGGACTCTCTCCAATGGCCAAAGAGATATAAATCCATAGAAAAGTTATAAAATCCACACCACACATGCATGTTTGAAGAAAAAATCATATACAACTATAACATCTTAAACCAATAACATCAATCCCATATCCCTAGATACCTGGAATTCCTACTGGAACAAGTGTTCTTAATACACTAGTTATATATCCATCAAAGGTTCTGATACATTCCTAATACCCCTTTCTACCATGTCCCAAATAGTAAAACAATAGGAAATTAACTACTTTAATATCACTTTATAACATCCCACCTCAGCTCACTCTATGAACAGTAACCAAACTGGTTCACCATAAGGAATCAATCACACATCCCCATATGTTAGAGGCTACTGACTAGCGATGAGGTTCTATGATGTGTCTATGAAGATACTATTCCCTCATTTCAGAGTAAGTAAATAGTGAAAATAACCAAAAATCATCCCTAGAAGTAAATAATCAAAGTGTGGAAGTAATAAATATAAATAAGGATAAAATGAAATAAAAATAGTAAAGGCCCAAACAGCCAAGTCATACATACAACATTGATAGCCCAATGGACCAACCATAAATACAGGAATGAATGAAATAAATAAAAAATTTACAAGGATATATTACCCACATTGATTTGTACCACATACAAAGGTCCAAATACCATATGATCCATCCTACTCAATCAGTCCTGGACATCATCTTATCATGTTCCTATAACCAAGTGAAAGTTTTCTTGAGTACCCTAGTGCAATGGCAGTCCAAGTAGGGTTTGAGTAAAAAACTTAGTAGGGAAACACCAAAATGGTCCCATAAAAATCCAATAAATATAGGTATGGGTATGTGAGTTACTCATCTAGATAATAAAGTCAATAATGATTGTTTCAAATAAATAAGTAACCAGTATCGCATCAAGGACCTGATGGCTACCCTAGTCTGACCATACCTTCTTCAGCTAGTATCAAAATAACTCTAAGAAAGCTACATCACCAAAGGGGGGTACAAGTATTATCCCTATGATCACCTATACTTTCCTCCACTAAATATGAAACAGTATTATATGTATCAATTAAAAAACTAGTAAATAAGGCATACATTAGGATCCTAGACATCTTTGGCATACCACTCAAGTCATGTGTATCCAGTGGAACCCAGACAGTGTCTTAGTGTCCCCTTATCCATTTTGATGTCAAATCATTATGTCCAGGTCTATAGGCAATCAAGAAATTTTAAATAGGATAAATTACTAAGGGGGTGACCCTTATGAAAACTATAAGGAATACTCTCCTAATCTAAGATAATAACTCTGCATGATTCAATCATTGGTTCAACATCCCATTCCCAAACAGCTTTGAAAAATGAAATCATGGTGTTTCCACCTAGTATTAGGGATTATTATAGGTATAAATTGAGGATATCATCATAAATCCTTAGGTATGATGCAAGAATCTAGTTCTTGGAGGAAATGTGCCCATCTAGCAACCTCAGGCATCACTTGGATCCTAGAAAACTAAGAATCATGGTCAACCTTCTAACTAAGAGGGGTTCTGAGATGCACTTAGAAGCCTACTCTATGTTCCCTGTGCAAGGAGGAATCCTAGTGACACTAGAAATTATGGTATGGAATAATTAAAAAAATAAGTCGCATAAGTTGAATCCTAAGAAATACCTCTGGGCATCCTCATCATGCCATTACATCACATCAGGCCCAAATGCTAAGTTCTTGAAATCACATCTAGAATTTTTATTTGCATAAATAGTAACTAAATGAAAGAATAAATATAAAATTATGGTTGGATGAATGCCTAAACCCATATCTACCACCACATCTCCTCAGGAACACATGTTCATTACAGGTTCTATGGTGACACTCACTACCATCTCCATCCAAACCCATAACATGCTCGTTCGGTATTGATCAACCACTAGGAAAACCATTGGGGTCCCCTGGGTTAATACACTAGAGATTTATCCCTTATGATATCCTTGAGCTCCACACATAAGAAAAGGTATCCCTATAATAATCCTCTAAGTCAAATTCATGGTCTCAGGTCAATACCTAATGCGTCGAGATGTCATGTCTTAGGGCATCATGAATGTAGTAGTGTAGCCTTTCCAACTAGATAGGGTAAATCCACTACATAAATTTCTAAGAGATAGTTTATGACCCATTTTGGAACTCAAGGTCACTAGGTATAGTCTACTCACCCAACCTAATCTCATACTACCTAAGTTTTATTCACCTAGTCTTGTACAAGGGCTGACATTCCTCACTGGTTCCATTATCACCTCTTAAGAGGTATGGAGACTAATCGGTGCCTCAAGGGTCTCAATATCAGCCACCAGGGACCAAGTTATAAATCAAGCATATATGGATTGTTCATGACCCCTAGAATCCATCCAATTAAATTAACCATTTTAATTTAATTAAACAATTTATTGGAATAAATTTAATCAGTTTGTTTCACCCTTAAGAGTGATCTAAAGCATCCACATACTACCATAAACATGCATAAATTCCATAGAAATGGTATGACAGACCACCAACCTTGTAAGAAGCTTTCTATTATCCTCCATGGGATAGAAATAGGTACTAACACCCATCCAAGATCATTTGAGACATATGGGATCCTATCTCACAACCAAACCACCATAAATTAATTAATTACAATTAAATTATAATTAATTAATTAATCTCAGCAAGTTCTAAAAAATTAAACAATTTTATTCACAAATGAATAATTCCTAAAACCTCATAAATTGATCTCATCACATCAAAATTGTGGTCAAATGGTCACTAACAACCCATGGAACATCCTCAACCTTGAATCAGGCATAATCCCTAAGCAACAAGATCAAGAAAAACACCCATAAAATTTAATTTAAGCTTTAAGTATTTGAAAATTCACCATGGAAACATACCTCAATGAAATGGCATGTGGTAATGTGCAATAAGCCTCACAGGTCACCCTCTTTCTAGGTAAATAAAAACCCCATCACCGATATCTAATTCCACTATACTCTAGTGGAATAGAAATTAAAATCCTTAACTAGATAAATTTAAAATTAAGAATGGTGAGAGGAGAGTAGTAACGGAATCTTCCATAGGGAAGATCTTACCTCAAAAAGCTATGAAAATCCACTAATAATACCCCCATAAAGGGGTTTGAAGAAGGAAATAATGGGGGAGGAGATTCTGATTGTGTTTGGAGTAAATTGGGATGAAGAGGGGGTTTCCCTCTTAATGTTTCATAATGGAAAATGTTAATTAACACACCTTTAATGAGCCACATGGTTTGGATACATAGTTTTTTAAACAATGTGACAACTATGCACACCCACTATCATAACATGAAACACCTCGTATGGGCACAACACATGGTTTAATAGACCATTCACCCATCGTGTGACATGTTTTTAGTTTATTAAAAAGGATTACATAGTTTTATAGGAACTCATGTGTAGTTTTACAATCTGTACACCTATGTAATATGGCTCGCATGGTTAGGAGGCACAATTAGCACTAAATATGCACCAACCATGTTTCATAAGCTACACTTTTCTAAAACTTCGACTTGAGGAAAAAAATCTCAAG
The DNA here is from genome assembly GCA_963277665.1 of Viscum album. Classification (NCBI taxonomy): domain Eukaryota; kingdom Viridiplantae; phylum Streptophyta; class Magnoliopsida; order Santalales; family Viscaceae; genus Viscum; species Viscum album. The sequence goes on along the minus strand of OY728157.1, from coordinate 32,342,066 downwards.
ATGATTTTGGAACCTCAAAAACACCTTCTAAGACTCAAACCACATATAAAAAAATTATTTTGAGCCATTCCAACATTCTGAATCCTATTCTAAATCTCTAATCACAAACCCACCAAACTAGTAATTGGAAATTCAAATTCCTTCTGAAATTTACAAATCATACAGATGTGGGATATTACATTGTTGTAATTCCTTATAAACCACATAAAACATAAAAAAATATCATTTCCATATGGAAAGCTCGTGAAACCACCTAACTCATTCCAAATATTTTCCAATTTGTTGTCAAGGGTCGTTAGTAACTGCCAAAGACCATCCAATCCTGTCTAGAATCGTCCTAGATTAACTGATCCCATATCAATGTACAAAACCATAACTCATTCAAAAAAACTATAATTAGTTAATTATAACATTTAAAATTAATTAATTAATTAAATTAAAACTTAAAATAATGTTGGATAACTCACTGGGTGTCCAATGATAGTTCCTTATTTGAGGAACGGGCTATTGGCCACCCCCAACAAACCCCCAAAATCAAACCAAGTGTTGCAAACCAAGCTGTTTCATCATACAAACTAGAACCCAACTTGGTCTGTGGCATGGACCGAAGGGTTTTCCCGATCCCCACAGCTGGAAAAAGTGTCTGGGTATCATAAATAAATCTTGGGAATGATTTACCCGAATTTATATGCATAAAAAAACCAGAAAATTTTAATAAATTGAATCTAAAAAATCATCCAAACAAGCCTTAAACAATTCATAAAAATTGAATTAAAAGGTTTTAAACAATTTTTTAAAAAGGACACAACAAAAATGTAAATCAAGTACAACTCAAAAACCACCACAAGGCAAGGGGGAATCACCCTTAAGCCACCTCCACAACATCGCACCAATAAGATGTCTAGTAACCCAAACCTCCCTCACCAAAATTATTTCCCTTACCTATGTCAAACATTACCAAGTATACTTACACCCAAAGGTGTAAGTAGGGTGTGATCCTAATCCCAGTAGTATTCCACCCAAGAAAAGATTCTATACACTATACATCATAAGGTAAATAACTTTCAAGATTTTACACAAAAGAAATGATCGTAATAATTTTAATAAAAAAATCTTTAAATGGAAGACAATTTTAAATAAAATAATTTTAAAGAGAACACACTATATTCTTAAAATTTACAACCAAACACTATTGTATGTCGATGGTAAGTGTAATATAGCCAATGAGAACTAATCACAAGAACTACCCCTAGGTACTAGCTGGCAGTGGGACCCTAGGTACCTTGCATCTTAATGAAATGTGGTATATGAACAACGGCCAATAGCTTTCTCATACACAAGCCACTAGATAGGAGCAATATACAATGTTATAGTCGTCTCAAGTCATTTTCCATATATATTTAGTGTTTTTATCGTCAATCCTACTAAGTGAAATTGGTGTGCATCCACTTCTTAATCACTAGCTTACAAGTCCTAATCCTCCCACCTAGATACTCGAGCTTCCCTTTTGTTCTCAAACAAGATTCACATATCACATAACAATACTTTAACATCCAAATTGTATTTTAAAATAATATTCACACCAAAACATTTCTCAAACATGATTCTCACCACTTATACAACTCAATAAACCCTTTAGACAATTTATAAAATAATTTTCAAGAACACCACAAGGCTTTTCCACCCAAAATTGCACCCAAAGTCCTCTTTTAAAATCAACCACACATGAAATCCATAACAAAATATAATTTTTAGCCATTAAATAATATAATAAACCAATTAAAAAAAATTTAAAATCATTCCAAGTGACACAACAAGATTTTTCACATGAAAAATACCCAAATTCATGTAAAAGTGGCACTTTAAAATCAAATTCACACTTAATCCTTTTGAAAACCACTTTCTCACCACACATAATGAACAAGGAACATGATAAATTAAACATGAAAGAAAAAATATATTCACCAAATAATTTTTACACATGGAACCATCTACCTTTGATATCAAAATGTCCAAAAATCGGTGTGAATCTTCAACCGCACCACACGCAAGAAAAAATGAACCCTAATCCAAGATATCGAACCCAAAAACTCAAAATTAAACCCTAGGAAATAAACCTTAGCTTCTGAAAAAATGTAACCTCAAGAAAGATAGGGGAAAGACTAGAAAGAATGAAGAAATAAGGAAGAAATAAGGGAGAAAGAAGGGGAAGAATCACTTAATCGAAGAACCTTTGAGTTTACTCCCACCAAATCCCCTTCAAAATGGGTACCCAATGGTTCTTGGGGGAGCTTGGAGACCTTATATGGATGAAATTTCCAATTGGGGAAGAAAATAGGTGGAGGAGTAAAATCTGAAAAGGGAAAACTTGTAATAAAAAAATAATAATTTTATGGGTTGAGGCGCACGATTTGGCCATACTGTTTAATAAACCATGTGGAAACCATGCACATGATCTATCCAAAGAACATGGTTACCTGGGCTGAGGTGCATTGCGAAATGGTAGGTTTTTACTTCTACTATATGGTTAATTGGGTTGGACACATAGTTTACATTAACCATGGGCTAACCGCACTCCTGGGTCTTCTCACCTAAAAACCTCCATTTCTCTCCAAAATTCATAAGGAAACCTAGGGAAAAAGATAAAAAAAATAAAAAAGGAAAATACTTGAAATTAAAGGCACAGATGTGAAAATTCTCCCCACCATGAAAACTTTATGCCCTTAGAAAGTCAACTTAGAGCTTGATCAGGAAATAAGAATGGATACTCTTGCTCAACCCATGAATTTCATTCCCAAGTCTCATTCATATCATTCCCATGCTGTCAAAGGACACTGATAAATGGAATAGAATTTCCCTAAAGCATCTTTTTCTATGGAATCCACTATTCACACTAGCTACTCAAACACTGATAAATAGGGCTCTATTTCCAACACCTCCCAATTCAGCACATGGGATGAGTCTGGGTTATGTTTATTTAGTTGGGAGACATGAAACACGTCATGAATATATGTCAAATGAGAAGGAAAATCTAACCTATATGCCAAATTTCCAATCCTCTTGGTGATTTCAAAAGGGGAAAAATACCTCAGTGCTAGCTTTCCCTACTTCCCCAAATGATGATGACCCAAGTAAGGGGCCTCCTTCAAGAATTGCTAATCACCCACAAAAAACTAAATATCTCAACACCTCTGATTAGAATAAGATTTGTGGTGACTCTGAGCTGTCAATAACCACTTCCTAATCAACTTGAATTTCTCAAATGTCTCTTGTATAAGGCTCGATCCCAAAAGTGAGGTCTCACTCACCTCATCCCAACATAGAGGAGACCAACAAGGTCAGACATAAAGTACTTCAAATGGATCCATTCAAATTGAAGATTGGTAACTATTATTATAATCAAACTTGACCAATCCCAGATGGCTATCCCATGATCCTATAAAATCTAAAACATACTCGTGAAGCATGTTCTCCAAAATCTAATTTTCTCATTCTTCATGGACATCTGTTTGAGGATGGTATGTCGTACTCATCTTAATCTGTGACCCCAATGCCTTATGAAGGCCTTCCCAGAATCAAGAGATAAAATGGGGATCTCTATCTGAAATAACTAATGATGGAACCCCATGAATCCTTACCACCTCCTGAATATATAGTTAGACCAACTCATCCACTTTATTTGTATATATGATCAAAATAAAATGGTTTGATTTGGTCAAATGATCAATCACCACTCAAATGGATTTCCTTCCCCTAAGTGTACATGGAAATAAAATAATAAAATCCATGGTAACCTCATCCCACTTTCAGGTAGGAATGGATAATGGCTGAAGAAAACTAGAGGGCCTTTGATGCTCTTCCTTTACCTAAACACATGTATAACACCTCAAAAAAAATCAGCTATGTTCCACCTCATTCCTTTCCACCAAAAATATCAACGAGCATCATAATAGATTTTGGTCACCCCGATATGAATGGCCCACTGAGATTGGTGGAAATCCTACATCACCACCTTCCTCAAGGACAGCGGCACCACTGAACGACCCTTAAAGCACAATATTTCCTCAGGATATAAAGAACAATCATAATATTTTTCCCCACCATGAAGAAATGTCATAGACCATTGACATAGCTCATCACCAATATTTTCTCACATAATCAACTATATAAGGGAATTAGTCAACTGAACACTCACCAAGAACACACCCCCACTGTGCTCCTTGGTCTCCAAATGCATATAGGCAAAGATCCCCATCAGAGTCTACTAATCACTATACTTCTTCAAAGCCTACACTATAACTTTTCTTCTCAAAGTGTCAACCACCACATTACCCTTACTCATGGTATAGATAATATCAAAGTCAAATACCTACAAATACTTGATCCAACAGTGTTGTCTCAAGTTCAAGTATTTTTGGGTGAAAATGTAGGCTAAACTTTTATGGTCATAGTAGACCACTAATTTTTTCCCAAAAAGATAATGGTGCCAAATATTCAGGGCATGCATAACCACTTACAATTCCAAGTAATGGGTCGGGTAATTCTTTTCATGTGGTCAGAGTTTCTAGGATCCATACAACACCACGTGATCACTCCTGCATAAGCACACACCTGATATCCATACCTGAAGCATTGCAATAAACCACATATCCCTTATCAGACTCTAGAAAGATCAACATAGGTGTTGTAGTCAATTGCTTCTTCAACTCCTCAAAGTATTCCTATCACTATGGACTCTACTCAAACTTAACCCTTTTCTAAATGTGTGTGGCCATGGATGAGAAAAGTCAAGAGAAATCCCAAAAAAACCATCTATAATAACCTTCCAGGATGAGAAAACTTCTTATTTCAAACACATTATTTGGATGTTCTTATGAAATAACTACGATAATCATATTAGGGTACACCAAAACCCCCTGCTCCAAAATAACATGACCCAAAAACTTCACCTCCCTAATCCAAAAGGTTCACTTTGAAAGCTAGGAATATAGGAAATGATCCTTAGAGTGCCCAAAACAATCCTTAAGTGATTCTCATTCTCCTCCTTAGATCCAAAATAAACTGGGATGTCATCCACAAATAACATAATGAAAGAATTGGGATACTATTGGAACACCCTATTCATAAGTTACATAAAAACTTTTGGATCATTGGTTAACCCAAAAGTCATGACCAAATACTCAAAGTGGTCATACCTGCTTCGAAAATCCATCTTTGGGATGTTTTCCTCTCTCACCCAGACATGGTGATAACCCAAACACAAATATATCTTGTAAAACCACATTTCCCCCTTTAGTTGATCAAAAAAATCATCAATTCAGGGAAACAGGTGTTTATTCTTAATATTTACCTTATTTGGATTTTAGTAATCAATGCACAAATAGAGGGGTTTCTCAGCCTTCTTTGAGAATATAAAATGAGTGGCCCAAGGAGAGATGCTCAGATGAATGAATAGTTTGGATTCCAAATCATCCAACTATATACTTAATTCCCTAAGCTCGGTGGGGGCTATGTGATACGAGGGAATAGATATAGGCTACATTCCCAGTGCCAAATCAATTGAAAAATCCATGTCCCTCTCTGGGGGTAAGCCCAAAAATCATCCAGAAATACCTCACGGAACTCATGCACTACTCACGGTACTCCACCCTCAATAGCACCCCCATCATCCTCCAATGCAAGAAATGATAACTAAAATATAATATATACCAACTCTGGGAGTGGAGGTCCCATTTGACCTGACCGAGGATCTAATTCCCCAAGAAATACCTGAGGAATCCCATCAAGTTCCATGAAACCCACCTACTGCCTATAACAATCGATATTCACTTAAAAACGCACCATCCAATCCCTTCCAAGGATCACATCAAATAGGTCCATGTTTATGACTAAGAAATCCCACTCTATCTCAACCCCTAACACGGAGAGCGCATAAGATGGATACATAAGACCCTGCTCCTTCTTCATACCCAACAACATTACTAAATCCATTGAAAAAGACATTAGATTGGTTGTTAAATTAAAAAGATCCATAATATGGGTAGAGATAAAGAAATAGATGCACGAGTATCAAATAAAATAGTTGCTATAGTAGATAAAATCAGAATGCTACCTCAAACTATCGAGGGCCCTGCATCATGTCCAACTGGTACATAATCCACAACATAAAGATGCATGGTATCTACCTAAGAATGACCATTCTCCTTTATATTTACCCAGAACCGGATCATCCCTAAAGACAATATGGTCATACCTCCATGACCACAAAACCAAGACCCCACCTTCTGGGTTGGCTCTGACTGAACAGACACTCCCCTGGAAACCATAGATCCTTCCCCACTCTAGTATGGGCGCATCGCCCTGCAGAAACGATGTAAGTGAACAATAATTATACACTAATGAAAATGACTAGGAGAATATGTGAAATTAGGTTGGGTTTGCCCTACCCTCCTACACTGATGGCACATAAAAAATCTTTAATCATAAGCTACATAAGAAAACTGCTTGGAAGGATGGCATGAACTATCACCTACCTTCATCCATTTCTTGTCATAATTCATCTCTTTCTCTAAGGAGCTGTCACTTCCCATAGATAACGCCCCCCTTGAAACCCCAAAAATTCCTTTCTAATAAATCTCGACCATGAAAGCATGATCAAATACCTCAGTATAGGTTTACAGCTTGAACAGGAAGACTCGATAGTAAACTTTCAGTCGTAGCCCCTTCTCAAACTTCCAATCTTTCATATATACATTAGAAATGATCGCATGTGTGTACTGAACTAGATAGAAAAAATTATTAGTGTATTCCATCACTGACCAATCTCTCTAGGAAATATCCATGAACTCAAATGATCTAGCATAGTCTAGGACCTCGGGAAAATACTTCTTTTTAATATGGTCTTGAAAGACTTCCAATTCATTTGATCATACTCCCCAGCCTAAATCACTGATTCCCACCACCTTCAGTTGGGACCCTTTAAAAAGAATGAATCAAATTTCACCCTGACTTCATCAGGGGTGTAAATAAACTCAAACATCTTCTCAATCATCTAGATACACTCCTCTACTTTCTACAGCTCATCATTTCCCTAAAAAGATGGAGGCTTGTTCTTGAGAAACTCTTGAGATTTTTCATTTCTAAGACCATATTCATCCTCTTTAACTAGAGTGCTAGTAGGATACACTCACTTTCATAGATCCTAAACATCCTATACCATAGCTTCCACCTACCTTTGATCAAGTGGTGTAGGAGAACTCTCTCTGGCTTCCTCCCATGGTTTCAAGAGATCTCTCCGGGAAGGCATGTTGCTACAAGAAGAAACATTTACAAGAGAAAACATTAGTACAATATTTCCAAAAATTTTAAAAATATCATCAAATATAAATAAATTAAACATTACATGATAGTAAAATGACCAAACCACTTCACCCCCACCCAATGTCTACGTGCAGTCTGCAGTATGTACATCCCACCTGAAAGAGAAGTCAAACAAAATTCCCAAAATCCCATGAAAACTCAAGGTCTATCACGAGGTGTGTTGTTTAGGAACCATAATCATAATCATAACTCTGAGCCACGACATTACTAGGTCCTATATAACTTGACTCATCCTAAATAAAATGAACCAATGAGCTGACCTCCTTTGATATCATTTTTTATGAACCAATCTCGGTTTTCATCCAAACCACTACTGGTATGTGGCATGGCCTGAAGGGTGTTTTCGATCCCTACAGGCTGGCATAAGTGCCCGAGTATCATAAAAAAATCTTGGGAATGATTTAACCAAATTTATAATCATAAAACAACCCAAAAATTTTAATAAACCAAATCAGAAAATTCAACCAAACAATCCTTAAACAATTTTTCAGGATTGAATTACAAGGTTTTAAACCAACGTCCAAAAAGGACACAACAAAAATGTGCAGAAATTCCAACTCAAAAAATCCCCACAAGGAAAAGGGCATCACCCTCAAGCCACCTCCACAACACTGCACCAAGAATACATCTAACAACCTGAACCACAGTCACCAAAATTATTTCCCTTACCTGTGTCAAACTTTACCAAGTCTAATCACTCCCAAATATGTAAATAGGTTGTCAGTATAATCCTATTAGGATTACACACAAGAAAATATTTAATGAACTAAAAATTATAAGGTAAATAACTTGCAAGATTTTACACAAAGGAAATTCTAGTAACAATTTTAAGAAAAATAGATTTAAATGAAACACAATTTTAAATAGAATGCACTTACTTCTAAAAATTTACAACAAAACACTACCATGTGATGATGGTAAGTGAAATATATCCAACCAACACTAATCATGGGAACTACCCCTAGGAATTATCTAGTAGTGGGACCCTAAGTACCTTGTATTTGGGTGAAATGTGGTATAGGAACCAGGACCAACAACTTTTTCATGAATGAGCCACTAGAGAGGAGAAATATCCAAATTTCTAGTGCTCTCAAGTTATTTTCGAAATATAGTTAGTTCTTCATCATCAATAATGATAAGTGAAATCGGGCTGTAGGCACTTCTGAATCACTAGCATAGTAGTCCTAGTCCACCCACAAAGATACTCGAGCTTCCCTTTTGTGCTCAAACAAGATTCACATATCACATAACACCACTTGCACATCCAAATTCTATTTTAAAATCATATGTAGACCAAAACATTTTTAAAACATGATTTTCATCACTTATATTAATAAAACCTTTATAACATTTATAAAATAATTTTCAAGAACACCACAAGACTTTTCCACCCAAAAATGCACCCAAATTCCTCTTTTAAAATAAACCACACGTGAACACCATACCAAAATATGATTTCCATACCTTACATTATATAATAAAACAATTTAATAATTTGTAAAATCATTCCAAGTGACACAATAAGAGTTTTCACATGAAAAACACTCAATTTCATGTAAAAGTTACACTTTGAAATAAAACACACACTTAATACTTTTGAAAACCACTTTCACGCCACACATAATGAATAAAAAATATTCTAAATTAAACATGCAAGAAAAATAAATTCACCAAATAATTTTTACACATGGTACCACTTACCTTTGATGTCAAAAATCCCAAAAATCTATGTGAATCTTTAACTACGCCACAATAAATAAAAAATAAACCCTAATCTAAGAAATTGAACCCAAAAACTCAAAATTAAACCCTTAGAAAGAAATCCTGGCTATTGGAAAAATGTAACCCCAAGAAAGACAGGATAAACCCTAGAAGGAAGGAAGAAAAAAGGGATAAAGAAGGGGAGAATCAATTACTTGAAGAACCTTTGAGTTTCCCCCACCAAATCCCCTTCAAAATGGGTGCCCAAGGGTGATTTTGAGATCATGGAGACCTCCTATGGATGAAAATTCTGATTGGGGAAGAAAATGGGTGGAAAAGGGGTTAAATCTGAAACGTAAAAACTTGGAATAAAAATATTTTTAATTTTATGGGTTGGGAGTATGGTTTGGCTTCATGGTTACCTAGACTGAGGTGCACAATCATGAGGTATCTGTGTGGTAGGTTCTGCCTTATATCGCATGATTACCTGGGTTGGGTGCACAGTTTATACTAATTGTGTGCCAACCATGCGTCTGGCTCTACCCACCCAAAAACCACTATTTTTCTCCAAAATTCAGAAGGTAACCTAGTAAAAATGATAGACCAAAAATAAAAAGGAAAAAAATACCTGAAAAGAAAGGTACATATGTGACACTAAGGAAAATACATGACCTGCACCATTGATTTCATCATTAAAAAAATCTAATTTCAATAAAAAATTAAAAAACATTGATATAGTGACATACCTTCATCGAATCAACAAGTATAGGTACCTGTATGGTGTATTGGGATATCCTCTCACTAGGTAGAACCAAATCCCCAATAGAATCGGTTGATTTCACCCTGATCTGGTGGAATCAGCACCAAATCCCTAAACTGAAAAACCAAAAATTAAAAGAAGGAGACGATAATAATAAAGGAGACTAGTGGAGGGGATATCATATCTAAAATAAATATAGTAATCCACCAAGAACACACCCTTTAAGGGGCTTAGAAAAAGTAAGTAATGGTAAGGGAATTGACTCGCATGAGGAGGGGAAAGGGGAGAAATAGGAATGCACCTTATTAAAATTTAAGGGAGTGAATGGTATTTTTTACTTTTTAATATCCCAAAAGTTTTGGCCTCATAGTTTACCAAACCATACATCCTCCACTACCCAAATCCACACACATCGTATGGTCTGGTTACATGGTTTTCCAAACCATGAACCAATCATACAACCACCTCTATAGCCTCTATACAAACTCACACAATTCCTATGAAATGTCGCAAAAATTTCCATTAATTGTGTTCCAACTATATGATCTATCCATAATCCTTACAAAAAGAACTAAAAGTTTATTGAGGATAAGGGTGTCATATAGTTTCCCCTAAACCATGCACCCAAATTCATCTCCCAGGCCAAAATTCTCTAAAACTCTAAAAATTGATCTTGAATCTCCTAAGGCTCACCCAAACACCTAATAAGTCCTCTGATCCTCATGACTTATTTAGAAACATCACTTCGAGGCATTCTAACTCTTGAAATTCCATTTTGAATCCTTGATCAAAATTTAACTTGTACAGTAATTAAAAATTAAAATTCCTTCAAAAAAATTCCACTCATACAGACACAATATCTTACATTGAGGATAATGAAAATGTAATTATGTTGACACTTGATCTATTATTCACTAGTACCTATATTATAAAATTGTTTACGATTCTACCTGATTTCATAAAGATTAATATCTTATTTTTGATCAATAAATATTAATCCTTGTGATCTAAAATTCCAATTATCACATGAAACCCATCATATAGTGATTTCAACTGAGTTTTAATGTAACTTAATGATCAATATGTTATGTAATAAAGTGTTATTTCATGATAAGTAGTGACATTCCTCGAGTAGGTTGAAGAATATATTTGTATTGGATAGAAGGTGAGTTGTGATTTGAGTTGAAGTTTTAGTGGAATATTTTTTTTATCAAACTAATAAAGAGAAAAGGGTATTTGTGTAAAATTGCATACAGTCATGGGCGACAAGATCATGTGATGATTTGGGTAAAGAAAATGAGTTTATTCTTTGATCTTCGATACTTGTTTCATAATTTACATAACTTTTATATCCTACATTATACTAACCATAACATTTTATTTATATTTTGAAATTATTTAATAGTTCTTTAATTTTTATGCGTAAATATGGAGGATACTGATCTAATTACTAATCATTATAGAAATATTTCATGTGACATGATAGAGAGATGTGAGGTTCGATGGGTCAGGGTGAGTAGGGCACACCATTATCATCACATTCCTCCTCCACCTGTTATTATACCATACCTACAATATGTTGGTTTTTATAGTGTCACTATATCAGATTTTACATTATTTTATCATCACCTATTTATTTCCCTCATCGAGAGATGGATACCTAACACTCACAGTTTCCATTTTCCTAAGAGAGAGAGAGATATATAATTTTCACCCTAAAGGATACATCATATATGTTTAGTATTTCTATCTAGGATGTTGTAGTTATAGGACCCACCTATAAAGACTGGTTTGATCTTGTACATCGATTGTTAGGCATGTACATTGAGTTATATGATACTACTATAGATGGTATTTATCTATCTATGAGCCAGCTTGACATACACTTCACATATTTACCCAATGATTTTGATGCGCAGACTGTCTTGTGTCACATGTGTGTATATATCTTATAACTCATTTGAGGGATATTGTTTGTTGATCACATGTGTATGCATGTCATCATAATGTATTTGGGTCTACTTGATGACTTTGATCGGGTGAGGAGATATAGTTGAACATCTGCATACTTGGAATACACATATAGAGAATTATGCTCTATATGTTGGATAGATCATAGTGATCTTGGGGTATCTGTCATCCTTATTCATATGTGGGCATGAGAGAACATCCCTCCCATGGCCCCTATTATTTCTAGTCCATAGATTCCCATGGATGAGTTGCATGACACTTTGTGTGGATTCTAGTATGATCATTCATTTTTACTATTTTTAGGTACCAATATGAGTTATCGTACTTAATTGCTTATTATTTATCACTTTCTATATTGTACATTACAGGAGGATTCAAGCCCACCATTTCATCAAGACACCAAGACATAATTTTGTTGTATATTGTCTCATGTTGGATTGTCTGCTACCTAGTAATGTAAGTATATACATTCTTCTGTTGACGAATTAATTTAAAAATATTATAGTTTTTATAAATTATTAACAAAATATTTAAACAATGTCACCTGTCATTTCAGACTTCATGACATCCATATTGAGGTATTTTGACCAACTTCTTTCATATTTCACTTCTAGGATTGATGATGCAAGGGTTATACACTCTAAAAAAAATAGGCTTTTAGCTGTATTTTTTTAGCCACATTTTCTCAAAATCTGGCTAAATTTTAATTTAGACTTGTTTTTTAGCCGCATTTTTAAACATCGTTATTTTTTAGTTTAACTGCATTTTAAAACGTCACTAAATTAACCTCATTTTAAAATGCGACTAAATTTTATATTTATACACACACACACACACACACACACACATATATATATATATATATACAGGTATATTAATTAATTAATGTGTATATATATATATTAATTAATTAATACATGTATATATACATGTGTGTATATCTACACATGCGCCTGGGTGCACATATATAATAATATTATATAATATTAAAAATAGCATTTATGAATAATACAGATATGTTAATTTTAATATTACATAATACTATTATGTTTCATTGCACATGGACACACACACATATTCATACGTATATACATGCATGCATGCATACATATATATATATAGTGACATTTAGATAGCACACGTATAATAGTATTACATAACATTAAAGGGTCATTAATAATGAATAATTAATAATAAATATTAAAAATTCATATATATTAGTAATTAATTCATTAATTATAAAATATTAATATTATTTTATGTGTGTAAGATTATATATTAATATATGTGTGTCTGTATTAATATATTAACACACACATGCACACACATGCATATATATAAACATACAAACACAAAAGCTAAAATATAATTAAAATAGATTAATAATAATTTAATAAATGATTATTAATATATATATGTATGTATGTATGTATGTTTATATTAAGTTATATATTATGTTAATTTATATATTAATATATATATATATATAACAAATATTTTAATTTATATATTAATATATAATATATGGTAACACACACGTATATATTAATTTATACATAAATATATAATAACATATATTAACACGCACACACACACATATATAAAATATAATAACATATATTTTATGTAATATATATATAAGTATATTTATATTAATTTACACACACGCCCATATATTAATATATTTTTATATATACATTTAAATTAATATAAATATACTTATAAATGTGTATTTATATATATGTGTATATTAACATATTAATTAATATATAGATTTATTTATATTAAAAATTAACTAATATATAAATATATGTATATTAACATATTAATTAATATATAAATATATATAGTTTAATGTATTAATGAATATATAAATTTAAAAGTATAATTTTATTAACACACATGTGTATATTAATATATTAAATGAATATTATTGAATAAATATATAAATTTATAAGTATATCTAATAATATTAAATATTATACATTTATATGTTTATATATATATAAATATTGATAATATTGCATATATAACAGTATTAGATAACATTAAAATTAAATTTAATATATATAAGGTCTATATAAGGTATTCCTTTCCTTCAAAAATATATATATACACACACACATAAAGATACATACATGAATACATACATATAAACACACTTACACAGAAATTAAAATATAATTATAATTATTTAATAATAAATAATTAAATGAACATTAATATATATATATAAGTATATATATATATATAAGTATATTTATATTAATTGACACACACACACATATATTTATATTAAAATATTTATATATATATAAATTAATACAAATAAACTTACAAATGTATATATTTATATAAATTAATATGTGTGTGTATTAACATATTAATTAATATATAAACTTAAAAATATAATTGTATGAGCACACACATATATATATTAATATATTAAATGTATACTAGTATATAAATATATAAATTTATAAATATGTGTAATACTATTAAAGATTATATATTAATGTGTGTGTGTATGAATAAATATGTAATAATATTACAAATTACTAATTTTGTATATATATTTACACACATATGTATATAAATATAAACATTTTATTTTATTTTTATATATAAATATATTAATATGTATATATATTAGTTTATATATATCTAAATATATTAAGTCTTATATATATAAACATGTATATGGATATATAAATTTATAAATCTATATTAATTAGTTTATTTATAAATATAAAATAGTATAGTTTTTATACAGAATGAACTGCCCCACCAAGTGGTCCAAGTGTTGCATTCGTAGGCTTATTGTCCCAGGTTCAAATCTTGGGCAGCTGTTGTTTCTTCCTATGGTTTAATAAAATATTGGGAGGTTGTTTTAGACATGTGTAAGCATACAAAGAGATCATGTGTGATCGTTAGTGCATGGTGTCGGGTCTGCAAGTCTGGTAGTGGTTGTGTGTTGATCAACCATAACAGAGACTGGTCCACTAGTATATATATTTTCATGTATAAAAAAAACATTTTAAAAAAATATGAAAATTCAAACATATTAAAATTTATGAAAATTCAATTATCCACATTTAAAGAAAACATGGATAATTGATAATCCATTTACCAACATTTCATAGACATAATTGTAAATTGGGTGCCACTAAATTATTTCCATTTAAAAACAAGGATAATTTATTTATGTTTTTAAACATGCCTAAAGTAGTGACATTCCATTTCCCTGCATTTTTTTTGAAACACTATTAAATGGTTTATCTAGGTTTATAAACACAGTTAAATACACTTTTTTATAGTGGTTGTGCCTTTTAAATTATTTTCATTTAAAAACAAAGCTAATTTATCAATGTTTTTAAACATTCCTAAATTAGTGACATTCTATTTCCCTATATTTTTTCAAAACACCAGTAAATGGTTTATCGATGTTTATAAACACAGTTAAATGCAATTTTTTATAGTGGTAGTGCATCTTATGAACTTTCATATTGTTGAGTGGCTCCAACCTGATAGAGTTAGGTGTCAGTTTAGATGTGTTCAGTGTATTCCATTGACATCCAAACAACTAGCAACACTTCATTATCTAAAGCTAACTCATATTGAGGGAATGCCTATGATGAAACTTCATCTGTCATAGTATCTCAAGTATGATCCATGGTATAAACTAAAATCTATAATGTATCTTATTTTACATATTATAGGGCTCTAGGATCTGGAAAGTCAATGATAATATCTTAGTTTGTTTGTTGTATATATTTTTAGTTTAGTCTGATTTTTTTTACAAAATACTCGACTACATAATATTATCCACAAGTTTGATCCCAAGGAGGGCATGATATTAAGTCATACAACGTACCATGCTATATCATGATACATGTTACCATCATTTTAGGTAAGTAGTCAGCCCCTTTGGTTGGTAGTTAGGTTGAGATTCCTCCTCCCCTTATCAAAAAGTTATATGTATTTATGTTTGTATGTATGTATGTTTGTATGTAGGTATGTTATATACATTCTCTCTCTTTGTGTGTGTGTGTGTACATGTGTGTGTGTCTTGATGCCTGTGTGTGTGTGAGCACATTTGTGCATGCATGAATGTCTTTCTGTCTCTCTGTATGTATGTATGTAATGAGAAAATGGGGATTTAACAATTATTTTAAAAACAAATTATTTTAAAATATGTCACATTATTATTACTAATGTGCATCAAATAAGTAACAAAAATATTATTATTATTATTATCATCATCGTTGGAATTTTTAATTTTCAATATTCTTATTATTGTAGTTGTTGTTTTTGTTGTGGGTTCTCTAGTCCAACTGGTCCTTTGGGTGTGTGAGTTGTTTAAATTTTCTAGTAACACTAATGGTGAATCTGATCATTGCACCTTAGATGGTTTCATATAGGGAGAGGCACATATGATTGTTAGTGAAATCACTGATAAGTTGTTGGTTGAATCCAAGGGTGATTTTGATGATGAGGTAATCCCCATACACTTGAAATGGAGGAACATGACAAATCTACTATGGTTTAGGGTGTGGATTATTTTAATCCCTCTAAAGACTCTGGTATGGATCTTCCTATGCTAGGGCATGTTAACATTTTAAATCTAGGGTCCTTGGATCCTAAAAGGAATAATGATTCATTTACATTGGCCACATTAGATAAGGCTACTAAAATGAGGCCACTTGATTCAACTTCACCAAATCTTAAGGTTTATGAGAATAAATTTAGCCCTATCAATGGAAAATTTTGGGTAGAGGAGGTTGAGGAAGCTAAGGAAGATGATAATAAAATGGTCTCTAATCCTCAGAAGAAAAAAGGGGAAAGGGAAAGGTATAAATCCTCTTACATAGGTGGAAAATAATTTTTTTCCTATATGAGGGGCATATCCTTTTCCAAAATTTGTTTCCTCTTTTTGAATTTCTAATGGATTAATAATGCAAATACCTTTATTGGCCTTAGGAACTTCTGTTCAAAAAACAATCCCCAGATGGTTGGATATCTATGGGTGGATAAAAACATTAATAATTCCCAATTTTAAACCCTTTGGGTGTTGAAAAGTAAAGATGTGTGTTCCTCCCTCTATGAGGTAGGGTCTCAACATGTCACTCTCAAGATAAATCATGGCACCTCATATTTTTTAGTGTCTTTTATTTATGCCTCTAATTATCATATCAAAATAAGATAATTATGGAATTATTTTCACCTAATATCTTCCCATATCAATGTTAATTGGGTCCTCATGGGATACTTAAATTAGGTTTTGAAATTTGATGAAAAGATTATAAGTAATTTTAATAGAATTAATTGAAGGATATTTTAGATATTTGTTGATCATTAATTCTTATCTAAAATAAAATTGATCGGTAGTATGTTCACTCAATCTCAAATCACTATTAATGGGACAAAAGAAAGAAAAATTGATAGTGCCTTAATTTATTTCATGGGTGGTGACCCCATTTTTATTTTTTCATGCATATCCCTTATTTGGATCCACTTTGACTATACACCTATTCTCTTACCGCTAATTGGTGTTGGTAGGAATTATACCTCCACCTTTAGACTCAATAATGTTCATATTTATCTTAAAGAATGCATGAGTGTTATATTAAAAAAATGGAATGAGCTGGACCTTAGAGATTCCTTCCATAATCTCACCAAAAAACTTAAGAGAACTATGTTTTCTCCAAGTGAGTAAAGTAAATGTAAGTTTAATAATCTAGACTTGTAGATAACGTAGGCTGAGAATAAGCTCCAGATCTGTCAAAAAACTTAAGATAAGAACTTCCCTCTATAGAATAAATTTAAAAGGAAAAATAGGTGAACAACCTTCTCAATATAATGGAGAGAATCTTGAAGGAGAAATTTAAATTCAAATGTATCAAGGATAAAATAGAAACACAAAGTTCTTTTATCTCCTATATGGGTAAATGAAGTTTAAAATGGATATTACCTTAATATTTTTTAATAATGTCTCTATTCATAATGAGAATGGTGGATCCCTAGTGAATTACTTTAAAAAACAATTAGGAAGGGAATTATTACTCAACTATGAATGTGAACAATTACTCAGTTAATGATATTCAAAATTCTTAATAAACTTTTGTCCCCTTGATTTTAAATTCAAATATGCACACTTCTATTTTAATATGGAGAGTGTTTAAGGGATGAATAGCTTCACCAATAAGTTTCTTATACATTACATGGATATCATGCAATCTGAGACCATTCAAGATGTCTAGGAAGTCCTTTTTAGAGAACTTCTTCCACCTATAATGAATGCCTAATCATATTCCAAAAAAGGATTATATTATTGATGTGAAGGACTACCGGCCCACTGTGATTGGAAATAAATTCCCAAAAATTGTGATCAAAATCCTTTCTTTGAGGGTAGGTTATATTTAATTTGAGATTTTATCCCACAGTTGGTTTGGATTCATCCCTAGAAAGAATATACAATACTTTTTGTATGCAGTCTCTGAAGGGATGAACTTTCTTAACAAATAGACTATGAATGGGAATATTTCATTCAATTTGGATATATAAAAGGCATTTTATAATATAATATGTAATTTTATTTTCCATTTTTTTATGATTTATAAATTCTCTAGAAGATTTATCAGACTGTTCAGTTCACAACACAAAAACTCTAAGCTTTCAGTTTCCCTCAATGGTGATTCTAAAGGTTTCTTTAGCTAATCGCAAGGAGTGATATAAGTTTTACCTCTCTCTTCTCTCATATTTTGGTTGATTGAGGACTATAATATTAGATAAATCTATAAGGAATCTGATCATGGAAATATCCAATTGATTAAGGCTACTCAAAATTTGAAAGTCCCCATTAATTTATTTTATGATAATGATATATTTCTTTTCTATGTAAAAGATAATTGATCTATAAAAGCTTCTAGATTTATTTTTATACATCATGAGAAGGTTTTTGGGTAATATATTTCTTGTAAAAAATTATGCTTATCATTGGTAATGGAATATTAGGTAGTAAAAGAGGCACATCATGAATCTCTTGAAGGTTAAATAAGGAGAGTTTCCATTCAAATATCTTGGTGTTATACTATTTTTTGGTCAAGTTAAGTCCATATATCTAGAAGGTGTATCTAATATGATCGTGTTGAATCTTTATAGTTTGAAATTGAGTTGACTATCCCATGCTAAAATAATTTTCATGGTTAATGTTGTTATTACTTCAATGTTTGTTTACTCCGTTCACCTCTGTAATTGGTCAAGGGACTTGATCAAGATGCTTGATAAAATAATCTCTACTGGTAGTATTTATGAAAGAAGGATGGTTATTGTGACCTATAGGAAATTTTTCAATCCATTTTACATGGGTGGGGTGGTATAAAAACCTTATACCTTCAATAAGGACCTTATTGTAAGATATATTTGGCATCTATTAAATTCAAGTTTTGCATCACAAAAATTTATAAGAAGAAGACTTGTTAATAGGTTTCATGGGGGAAATAATTTCTACCCATATTCCTCAACATGGATGAATATTAGGGATGAATATAATGAAATAAAGAGGTGCATACATTGTTATCCCAAAAGGATATCCATTATCAACTCCTATTCTAGTAAATGGCTGAGATCAACCATTTCAGAGGTCTTCCAGATTCCTCTTGACTTGTAAAATCTATCTATCTTCTATGTTTTTGATAACATTGAGAAGGTGGGTTATATAATCCCTTATATCCTCATGAAATAAATCACTTATTCTAATTTTTTTTAGTAGTAAAAGGTATGTTAGTGTCATCCTTGGATTGGTAAAATTAATTCTTCTTTATTTTATATATTTTTATATGGGACTAAACCTGGGCCACTGAAGTGGTTAAAGTTTTTTAAAAAAACTTTCATCCCTCCTTCAATAAAATTGTTGATCAAGAGAGTTTATATTAATATGATACAATATGATGACATGATACAAATTATTAGTTTTCATACTTTCTTCTACCTTCTATCTTTATTGGAATTCTTCTAAATATTTCCATTACTTATTCCTTGAGTGCTCTTATGCTATGAAGATTTGGCAGCACCTTAAAGCTTTATTTCACTATAAATTTCAAAACTATAGTGACTTTAAAACATTAATGGAGAGTGTGTTAAACATTTACATCAATGATAAAATTAAAAACTTACTTTATGATGTGGTTTACTTTAGAATTGACCTATTTGGAGGGTGTGGAATTACTTTATATTTGAGGGCAAGATAAACCCCTTTAATTACACACTAATTGAAATTTTGAGAGAAATCCAAATGTAATCCACCTTTAATATGGTTTATATGAACAATACTATAGAGTAACGCGTAATAATACATACAATGGGGGTTTGTGGTGTTCCTAAGAAACCTAAATAGACCAGATATGTTACATGGATTCCACTTATCCCTTCATGGATCAAATTAAATATTGATGGTGAGACATCTGGTGAACCCAGGCTAGTGGATGTAGTGGTATTTTTAAAAATATTATAGGCTTCATTAAGGTTTTATTTTATCACTACTCGTGATATTTTATTCTTTTTAATCTAATCTTTAGGTTGTGATTTTTGCAGTTAGATTTTTTAAGAAAAGAAATTAAAACAATATATAGATTAAAAGAAACTTTATGTGGGTTTTTAGTATACTCATAATCAAATAAACTCAGGTACCTTAGAATATTTAGAGTGAATAGGTGGATCAAATTTCCTACATGGATAAGATTTAGTTCATGATATCGCACATTTATAGGGAGGCTAATATGGTGGTTTATGAACTCTCAAAGAAGGCCATGGAGGATAGATCTTCATCGTGGTATTTTGTCCTTTATGATTATTTTATTCATTTTCACTTTTCTAATGTAATACATACCTCTAAACTCCCTTGTTATCTTTCATGCTTACTTTTTTAACTGAATGGTTGTGGACTATTTTGGTTCATTGCCTATTCTATCTTGGATTACTATTATTATTATTCTTACTACTACTACTACTACTACTACTAATACTAATACCACTGTTATTATTATTATTATTACTATTATGTTAAATGGATAAAAATTCCACATTTTCTCTCTTGTCCAAATTCAACAGTTGAATAGTCATTTTCACACATTTTTCATGTAGATCATGATGGTGATATTTTTCAATCCAAAAGGTTTAGTTAAAAGGGATTTTTTTATTTTAAAATATTGTATTTTTATATTGAATATGACATGACTTTTGAAAATTTCAAAAGTACCCCCTTGACTCATTTTCATGAGTGAGTATATTCTCCTAAGATGTTGATTTTATAAAATAATACTTGGATATGAGTATACATGTGGGTGTCTTGGTGACTTTTTTGATGATTGAGATTCATGAGGAGAATTAGGTTGAACCCATGATCAAGAGTATAATTATGTTGACTCTTATAGATTAGTGATTCAACATGATGTGAGGATTTAAAGATATTATTTTCTATAGTGAGTGGTAATGAACTATGGAATATTATTTTAGTTGAGAGATTATTTTCCAAGAATTTATATGATTAATTTGTTTTATATGAATAATTTAACACCTGATATTCTTCTATAGTAGGTAGACACAACATCCATGAAACTATTACACAACACACATTCTATTACTTCATCATTATAGTATAGTAGAAAGTTATTTTATTCATAAAAATATTTAAAATTCATATTTATAAATTTTATAATTTAAATTTAAAAAAATGTATTTTTTTAATTTAATATGTTAATGTAAACCTAAGATAAATTTTTGGGAATTTTCTAATTTTTTTAGATGAACAGTGAAAATATAGTTTTTACCAAAATCGTAGATTTTATGAATTTATTATGATGTAAGCATGACTTAAAAATTTATAAAACATTTTTATTCACCAAATATGTATTTGAAATGTAAAATTATTCGTTAAAAATATTTATTTTGAATTTATCAATCTATGTTTGACATTTTAGAACCTATAGTAATATTTTATACTAACAAAAAACTATTTTTATTTTTTATTTTACTTAAGTATTAACAATGTATAACTAGGTTTTGTATTAGTTAAAAGGACACATAAATCTACTTTGGTTAATAAAAAACAAATTAATTTAATAAAAAAAAGTAACTGGCATAATTTTATCCTAAACTCATTTTTATGCTTAAAAACATATTTTATAAACAAAAGATTTAATGTGTTATAAGTTTATTATTTTAAAATTAATTTTAATAAATTTTTGAAATTTAATCTATTAAAATATATTTCATATTTTATATCATCATGTTTAAATTTATTTAAAGGGTATATTTCATTTTTCATCACAAAAAAATAATAAAAATTACCAAGGAAAATGTTAGTCACCATGATAAAGGCTAAAATGGTAAAAGTGTTAAATCAAGTTTAAAAACCAAAAATATCTCCAAAAATTATTTTCAATGAATATATGTGGACTTGATAAACCTCCCTTCATATTTTCTTAATTTTTTGGTCAAATTTCAAACGACATGCCTCAAAATTTGACTTTATTTTTATATTTTGTATTAAGTATTTACAAAAATGTCATTCTTTTAACTTATAAATGGATCCTTACACTAACCCTTAAAATATAATCCAAAAATTAAAATATATACAATTAATATACCCCATTCCATTACAAAAAAAATTATATCTCACTTTATTGAGCTAATAGTTCCTATAAATTTCTCTAATCCCTCTAAATAAAAAAGGTTTCCAAGAAATATTAAATTTTCTTACATAAGTATTTTGTCCTACCTAATCATTATTCCATTTATTCTTCATATACCTATTATTAAATATTATTTATCACTATATTAACATGTTTTTGAAATAATTATGCTTCTTTAATATAATATTATAATTAAATAATGACATAATCTTATTCATTCAGTCATTATAACATGCTCCTGTTTGAGTTAGTTATACCACCTATATGAAAAAAATGATTAAGAAAAATTAAATACTAGTAATATTATATAATAATTAATAATTTTATATTTTCTCATAATTCTATAATGATGATACTATAATAAAATCATTCCATAATTATAATTATTCAATTAATTATAGCATATTCTTGTTTGGGTTGGTTTAGTTGCCTAATTAAAAGATGATGTGATTTTTTATAATGGATGGTTATTGAAACTTAATTTCTAATAATATATGATATTAATATGTAAATAATTTTTATATATATTTTTAATATTAATATTTAAACTCAATATTAATAAAAAAACCTTTTGTATGATAAAGGTTATGGAAACAAACATGCTTTAGATTTTTTCTTTACAAATTGTAGCACAAAATTCCATAGAATGAACATAGAACTTCATAAATCATTATGGAACTTAAATTTACTATACCTTGAAAATTATATGTATAATAAAACTATTTTGTAACTCCATTAACTATGGTAATCATAACAAATAAGTTTTAAATAAATCAACCGAACAACATCAAGTGACCGATGAGAGTAAAAAATATGAAATTAATGAATGACATATAATAATAAATGAACCTTAAAAATGAAATATATATGAAAAATTCTCTGATTAAAGTATTTGATAAACCTATTTTGGTTATTCATGAAGTTAAATTCACATTCCAAACAACTCGGGAGTTAAGGTAACGTTATTATTCACTCAATTTCCTTTCAGTAGGTTATATCAATTCTTTATTGTCTATATTATAAAAATATTATGTTGTTATAATATTTGATTGTTTATATTGTATTTTCAATAATTTAATGTGAATATACACTTATTTCACATAATCTCTTCATTTATATATTCTTACTTCACTTGTTATGCTCTTTGTAATGTAATTCTTAACTCAATTACCTTACATTGAGATATTATCATTGTTAATGTTCTCTGTTTGTATGAATTTTCTCTCTATTATGTTCATTATTCATTATCAAGCTTCCTATTAATATTTTCATGGTTTTATAAATTATAATTTTTTCTCAATATTTTTTGTATTTTTTTATAATCAATAAAATAAATATAAGGATTTATGACCCTCCATTTTATTTTCAATTATAATTCTTTTGTTGTAATTTCATTGCATAAGACCCTCATCCTAGTTGGTGAGGACTCATCAAGTGCATCCAAGAGACCCAAGTTCAAAATCGAGTGGATATATATTTCTAGGGGATACTGTAGCAGTACTGTAGCAGGCACTATAGTAGACATTGTTCGGTACTATAGCAGCCAGAACTATTTTTTTGTTCGGTATTTTAGGCCACTAGTTTGGGGCTCGATCCTTTAAGTACTATGGGAAACCCAAGGCCTTTGGGCTAGTAATACTTTAGGGACACCTCAACGCCTTCGGGCCACCTGAAATTATGCTTAAATGATCAGATAAACTCTACAAGGAGTAGACTCCAGATGGGGATTCAGGGAAGTCTCATTCACCAGAGTAGAAGTTAAGAAGATTTTTCAAAAAGAGAGGGTATGGAATTGACATCGGGAGCAGACTGTGCTTGCATGGGAAGCCTAGCCAAACAGCCATGCAAAGGTGGAGATCTGATATCATGATGAAGAAGCTAGGAGGATGAGTTCCAAGTATAGTCTGTATATTTCCTAAGACCTATGGTTCATGTAATCTCTAAGCCTATGGGCCTTTTAAGGGTTCCCCCTCATCCCTTGAAAGGGGAGTTATCAAAAATCAATAAAAAATGAAGACCTTCGGGCCATTCAGGCTGTTTTAATTTCATTTGAAATGCATTTTCAAATATTTCGATTCTTTTACATTCATGGTATCCCTTAGAAATATTTTTAATGATATATTAATTATTATTACTCATTATACTACCTTTATAATCTGTAAAAATTTCTTAAATATTAAATAAAACCCAACTAATAAATCTAAATATAGGGTATTATCCTATAATTATGATAATGTAATGAGTGTTGGTTTCTTAGAAAATACATCCTTAGCTGGATAAAAAAAATTGGATGAAGTTTATGGAATATATGATCCTAGGGGTAATAACCCTGAAAAGGTTGTTTGGGTATTAACTCAATCTCTACTTGGTACACAACTAGTGGTCCTAACAGCACACCTAGTTTAACACTCCCAGAGGATATGA
Source organism: Viscum album (assembly GCA_963277665.1). Lineage (NCBI taxonomy): Eukaryota > Viridiplantae > Streptophyta > Magnoliopsida > Santalales > Viscaceae > Viscum > Viscum album. Next base: position 32,317,139 of record OY728157.1, on the reverse strand, counting down.
TATTTATATTCTACACACTTCTTTATAAAACAAAATAAATAATTTTAATGTATTGATTTTAATATGAATTTCCTTTAATCTCATGGATGTGTGATATATATTGTCTTAATTGTATATCCATTACTCCATACAGTGTGAACACTTTAAAATTTGAAGGGTGTTTACTAAGAAAGTTGTATCATCTATTGACTAAGGAATTATTGAAAATATTTATGCTTATTATTTGATTATGGAAAATTATTTATTAGTAAGTCATATTGATTATGTAATTTTAATTCATTGTTTTTATATGATGTATAAATTGGACTTATTTAGTGATAAATGGGGCTTGAAGTTATATATACCTTTGATGTATCAGTAGGTCTCATGAGACAAACTAGTTTCAGAAATTGGAATATGTCTTAAATTCTATATATGATGTCTTGGAATGGGGCCTCAATGGTAAGATTAAGATGTATACCATTATACATCCCATCACTATGTAATTAGTTATTATTTTCCATATGATTATTTATATTGCTTTGGTTATACACCATGTTCATGATAATATTTTAATGAAATATTTGATTATTCTTCATTCCTGCCTTATCTATCATGCCCCCTAAAATTATGTGATAGATTACATTATACACTACTCCTTACTGAGCATATGAGGTCACCCCTTTATATTTTTTTCCTTTCCCTAGGAAATCTAAAAGATAACTATAAATAATTAAATGAATATGCTTGAAGGAATAATATAGTTCTCACTAAAAAATTAAGTTTTAATCCATGTTTTCATATATAACATGTAATCCATATATGTATCTAGTATTTTAAGACTAATAAACTATTGGATGCTATAAAATGTGATATATTATATTCTATATCGATGTATTAATATAACCTCTAGCACTAGGATACTAGAATTCAATTTTTTACAGTTGGTATCAGAGCAGGTTTAGTATAAACCTTGGGAACTGTATATAGAATAATATAATTAGATAACCCAAATATTATGATAAAACCTTAAGATATTCATGAATTATTTCATGAATATTTTATTTTCAAAAGGATAGTATATTTTGATTCAACATTTAAAATATTATAATATAATTAGGTATGTTCCATTGTTTAGAAAAAAAGCTAGTAAAAGGAATGAGAGTTGTATCAATGATTGTAAAGCATGTCGGATATTCCTCCTAAGTAAGTCAGTGATTCTGAAGCTGGATCTTAGAGGGATATAACTATATTAAGTAAGCTAACTCATATTATGACTAATAACCTTCTCTGTATGGAACAGCCTATTGATTCATAGAATGATGTATCTATGTTGGACTATTTCATATGAAAAAAACCTTCATCATTAAATAGAACCACTAATCAATTGGTAGTTGAGAAATTGATCAAGTCCCTTGAGAAAACATTTATCACCTTGGGAAGTAGTGAAAGGGAAAAGGTTATTATGGTATTTTATCATCTAATGGGGGTGTGGATTAATTGTGGTCATTAATTTAAAAAACTAAGGAGATGAAAGAGATGCATTTCATGTAATGGATGATATTTAAGGTGTTATTCTTTGAAAAATACTTTCCTCATGAGCAACGAGATGATATGTAGAGGTAATTCATTAATTTAAGGAAAAAGGAGGGTGAATTTTTTTTGAGTATAAGGATAATTTAATGAGGTTAACAAGACATGTTTTGGACCACATTCATAATCCAGAAAGTAAAATTTATTACTTCTTTGATGGGATGAAGTTGGGTCTTCTAAATGATTTGGTCTTTCAAAAATTTTCTCCATATAAGGATATAATATCATATTCCATCAAGATAAAAAAATAATTCTCTAATTATTGTGTTTTCAAATGAAATCATGAGAAGAAGGGGATGAAAAAATTTCATGATAAGAAGAATTTGGTGAAGGAAAAAAAGGTGAGTGTAATTTATAATATGTAATAATTATAGAAAGAAACACCCTAGGGTATCTTTGATGGGAATGGAAGTTTTCATCAAGTGTAGTGATAAAGGAAACCAAGCTCATGAATAAAAAATAGAGTTTATAATATTGAATGATTCAATTTTAAGGAGATAGAGAATTATTCAAATCAATTCCTTAAGCTACATGGGAATTTACTTCAAAATAATCCAAAGGAGAAATTTCAAGATTATGCCATCACTACAATTGAATTTTATTTTATGAGTGATGTAACATTAGGGGCTTTGATTATAAACTCAAAGTTGGATAATTACCTATTTTATTTCAGGTTGAGGTATTCTTTTATATCTTACATGTTTTTTAAGAACACTAAATCATCCAATGACACATTGATAAAAAATTTATCAATCAAAAAACCTAGTGGAAATAATATCACAATTAGGATATATCGGGTAGTCTCTATCAAGATTAATAGATACTCTATAGTTGAAAGCATTTATGTTATAACTATGGTTGATTTTGACATAATCCTTAGTATGTATTAGATCAAAAAGTATAATGAAATAATTTATTAACAATAGAAAAAATTAATATTTGTGATGGAGTCATATAATCCTTTATTTTTAGGGAGATACTTAATTATTTGAGTCTTTTCTAGATCCACATCCAATAGCTTACTTTAATGAAATACCAGGAGAAGAGTAAGAACAAAAACAATCTTTAGATGGAAAATTCATCCTTATAATGGAATATGTACTTATTTTTCAAGAGTGAATTTATGTTTTTCCAAAAAAAAATTACTTGTATGTCCACCTGAGCATGAATTAAAGTTTTTCTATTGAACCAATACCTAAGGAAAAATCTATATCTAATATTTTCTACAAAATGACCCCAATGTAACTTGTGGAGTTAAAAATATATGAGTTATGTGAAAAGGAATTTTTATGCCCTAGTGTTTCACTTTTAGAAGCCCATATTCTATTTGTTAAAAATAATGATGGGTCTATAAGTTTGAAAATAGATTATAGGGAAATAAATGTTATTTCTATAAATAATAAGTATCCTTTTCCACACATTAATGATTTATTTCATCAACTTAAAGGATATCAATACTTTTTTAAAGATTTATCTGTATTCTATTTATCATTAATTAATAATGAGTAAGGATGATATACCAAATACAATATTTCATTTGAGGTATGAACATTATAAATTTATGGTAATGCCCTTTGGATTGACTAATCCCCCCTCTATGTTTATAGATATAATGAATAAATTATTAAAAATTATTTATATTATTTCATTGTGGTATTTATTGATGATATCTTAGTTTAATCTAAAATATATGAAGAACATAATAATAATTTATGAATCATTCTTTAGGCTCTTATTGGAAAGGATTTATAAGATAAATTAAGTACATGTGAATTTTTGGATCTAAAAAGTTTCAATTCTTGGCCACATTGTCTCCATGGATTTAATACCTATTGATCCTTAAAATACTAAGTTAGGCAAGTAATATCCCACACCATTGAACATAACTTAGATTCACAGTTTCCTTATCTTAATAGGTTACTATTGATTATTTGTTCAAAAAAAATTCAAATTAGCCAACCCATTAACCAATTTAACTTATAAAGTTTTCAAAATCACTTGGACAGAGGAACAAGCAATAAGTTTTAAAGGATTGAATAAAATATTGGTCAAAAAACTGTTATTGACTTTACCATAAGGAAACGAATGATTTTTTATTTATATTGATGAATCATATAATGAATTGGGATGTTTTCTTATGTAGAATGATAGATTGGTTACCTATGCATCAATACAATTAGAGATCCATGAACAAAATTATCTAACTCATGATATTGAGTTGATAGCTATAATGTTTTCCTTGAAGATATGGTGTAACTATCACTATGGTGAAAGATTTGACATTTATATGGATTACAAAATTTTGGAGTACATATTATTTTATAAAGATCTCAACATGAGACATAAGAAATGTCTGGAATTACTCAAGTACTATAATTGTTCGATACACTACCAAACATGAAAGGAAAATAAGGTAGTTTATGCTTTGAGTATAAAGGACTATGGAGTTCTAATCATGATGAGGATATAAAAGGATCCTATATTCATGGACTTAGTAAATTTAGATATAGAAATTATTAGTGTGGGGGATACATCATTCCTTACCTAAGTGATTGCCAAAAAAATATATTTACTATAGAAGATAAAGGAGTTCCAACATGGTGAAAGGAATTTATAAAAGAAAATTTAAGCCATGAAAGATAGTATACTAATGGAATTTATCAATGAGGATGGTGTATTGAATTTTGGAAAGGTTATATGTGTTCCATACATACCTGAGCTAAATGGGTAATTATTAGATGGTCCTAACTCAAATTTATCTATACACTCTAGTAGCACTAATATGTATAGGTATTTAAGGGAAAATTTATAGTAGGGTGGCATGAGGTCAGAAATTGTTTAATATGTGTTGAGATGTATAGAGACCCATACCTGTTATACATAAATATTAAACTTATTAGATGAATATTCATTACATAACATTATAATCCATGCCTGAATCTTATAGGTTTTGTAGATACTCGATTTTTACCTTGTAATACTTTGAAATATTTCTATATATATTTCCAGATCTAGGAGTTGAGACGGTGTGCGATTCTAAGGTTAGTAGTGCCAGAATTAAATTTATAAAAATATTAAATATATTTTATATTGTGCACACACAGTTAAATAAATAAAATGTAATAAATCTTAAATGGTTTATCTTATTAAAAATATGAGACCATGTTTGTGTCTGAAATGTGATTTTTACCCTAGGTGTGATATAAAATAAGTTGGTGCAAGACATTCAGACCTCTCTCTTGTCGTTGGTTTATTTAAGTGGATTAATCAATTAATTAATCAATTGATTTATTTTAACCTAATTTTGGTTATAAATATGTCACTAAGGGAATTTGGTCAGGGTTGGATCTTAATTCTCCCACCGCTGATGTAGCTCTCCTCCCCTCCTCTATTTGAAAATTCCTTTAACGAATCAAGATTGAATGATAACAAACCTCTGAATTGAGGTGAATCAAAGCATGATGAACACATTAGCTTCTTCCAATCATTGCATGAGAATATTATTCACCAACTATTAATCCAAAATAGAGTCAGGACTCTTATTTTGTGTTTTAATTCCCTTATTTTAAAATAATCGAGAAGATCCATAATTTTTCTAGGATATGAACTAATTGAAACCTTGAATTCACCCAAGAACTAAAACATTGATTTATTTTTGAATTTTTCATCTAACCTTGGTGCCCCATTCTTGTTCATAGGCCAATAATTCTTGGCCAAAAATTTATAAAAATTTGTTTTTTTTCTTTTCTCCCTATTTCTTCACAGTCTTCGCTAACGGAATCTTGTGGTTCCCAGTTCTATAATTTTCGGGTGATGCGAGCTCGATCAGGTACCCGAATTCATGAAGGATAGACTAAATGATGATGATTTTATAAGTGAAGAACATATTTATAATTTTCATGGTTCGAGGATGATTGATCTTTTTTTATATAGATAACTAAAAGGATGAACAAACAACGATGAATAGAACATTCAATGAAACCCTTCTCGATGAACAGAGCCAGTTTCTGGAGAGCAACGGCCCAGAATCGTGATTTGCGGTCAGATTTGAATTTTATGGGAAAAATTATAGTGGGATATAATGAAGTTAGAATAGATTCAAAGCACAAATTAATATCGATAAAAATCTAGATATTCTATCAAAAACCTGACTACACATCATGAGTAGTATGAACAAAACTGCATGCAGCCTCCCTTAGCAGTGACGCTAGGGTTTGCGAAAATTTGAGGGTAACATGGAATGTAACACTCCCTCACCCATCATGTCCCTCTTCCCTGGTTGGAAAACCCATGTGATGGGTTACATGGATGGGTAATCCATGTAAGAGAACACAGACATGGGTTGGCCACATGGGCAACATCTCGTGTGGACCAACACATCGTGTATCAGAGTACACAGACATGGGGTCCAAGTATATGGGCATGGCAACAGGACATAATGTGTAGTTCACCTACATGGTTTGTTCTACTGCATGGGGTGGATATGTGTATCTTCCAAGTACATGACCAAACTATGGAGAGGGACCACACACCATGTGGGTCCCCTCAAACATCATGTTCCCCTTGAGATCTTCTGAGAAATATTTGAATGATTGTATCCCCTTCATTTGAACTTGGATTTTTTCCTATGAGTAGCCTATCCTGATCTTTTTTCAGTGTAGAATGTGATGGTTACATCAGAAGTGGATTTTGAGATACGATGTGAAATGTTCCGGGTCTAGCATGCACTGTGGCGACACCTAATGATGATAGAAATCATACAGAATCACTATAGCTTTCAAGTCTTACCCTCCAGTAGGGCTAGGTAGAATCATTTCTAGATGATCATTCTGAGTTAACCTCCAACATGGTTAGGTAGTGGAGTTCCTAGATTTTTCAGGCTTACACTTCATCGGGGCTGGGCAGTAGCATTCCCTGTTGATATTTTGGAGTTACCCTCTAGCAAGGATGAGCAGTGTAGTTCCTCAACATTCTATAATTACCCTCTAGTAGGGCTGGGTAGTGTAGTTCCCCAACAACCTTACTAGGATTACCCTCCAGTATGAATGGGTAGTGTAACACCCCAGGTAAATAAAAGATATGACATTTTCATATTTATCCATATTTGTGAATAAAATATTGATATGACTTTAAAGGGGACGCTATGCTCTATGGCATACCCAACACGCAACAACGAGTTTCTTGGGAATCTTACGTTGCACTCTAATAATAAAATAATATTATTTTAAATGGTAGTTAACATGTAGCCGTTGTTTTGGCGGGAATGGATAGAAATAACTAAAATATGATTATATATGTTTTTAAATGTTTTTACATTTATCCAATAAAGGATAGAGGCTTAAAATACGGAAAGAATTCAATTTTAGGCATATATGCCCTAGTTTTCACTAAAGGTTCACTTATCGCCTTTTAATGGCAAACCGTCATTAAATATAGTTTTGTTAACTCTTATACATTCTATTGGACCAAATAAATCTCTTCTTAAGAATCGGGACATCAAAATTTACTTTGTGTAAATTTTTGGTATCTTTCCGATAAAGTTCATTTTTTTAATGAATAGTGTAAAATGTTGTATTTTAATTCAAAACCAATTTTTAATATAATTTATTTATATGATTAAATTATCTTTTGAATTGGTTTTAAAGTGAAATTAGAAAATATTTTTACCATTAAATCCAATAGTGGTCGTTGGAATTAATTTCACTTTGAAATCAGACTTAAACTAGTGTCAATCTTTTGATACTTATTGTTTCATAAAAATACGCTATTTGCTCTGACAGCGGGAATTAATTATTAAATTAATTAATGTGACTTATATGTTTTGAATTTTGTAAAATAGAGTTCATTTTTGAATTCGTAATATCAAATATAGCTTAGGGTAAATTTTTTGTAATTTTCTGAAAAACTTCAATTTTTGATGAATAGTGAAACCACTAAGTGGTACTTATAAAGACTGATTTTCCGTTTAAATGAAATTTTGCCATCATTGTGTTTTGAATTTCAAAAATCCTACATACATGGTTATCATTAAGATGTAAAATGTGGTTCAATGAAATTATAATAATTTTTTGGTGAATAGTAACTTATTAAGTTCTTAATCGCGATTAGAGGTAATTAGTGTAATTTAAGGTAAAAATGATATTATAAGAATATGAAAACACCATGACACTTGTCCTACACCTATTGGGTGACTCATGGCCGACCAAGACAAGCCATGGTCCAACTTGGGGACCCCATGGAGACACTTTGGTTGGGAAATGACATAAATAACTTTTTATTTAATGTAAAAGTAAAAATGACACAAACATGATATGTTTTACTAAAACAATTTTTAAGTGGGGTTATACAAGTCATAATTTTGATTATAAACAGTCATTGGAAAGCTAAAAAGATTTCATACATCATAGTATTTGTTTTATAATTTTTAGACATTATATAAATTAAATTATTTATGACATAATAATGATGCAGCGATGACATCATTATTTGACGATTTAAATAAAATGGAAAGATAATGTAAAATCTATGAACTACACATGTAAAAAACATATTGGATGTGTGGATTTAGAACCCTTAACACCTTATCCACTAATTATATAAATGTGGGACCTTTTAAAACCGAAACACATTTTCAAATCAAGTAATATTTCTTTACTTTCCAAAAGTGCCCCTCCTCTCCTCTTATAAAAGGCCCCCACCTCTACCTCATTTCACACACTCCTAAAGCCTTTGGCTCGTCCAAACCCTGCCCATTTACTCTCTCCACATCCCTCTCCTCATCCTAGAGGATTCCCTTTGGGCAGAATCCTTTCAAAGGAAGCCTTTAGGCTCAAATCAAAAGGAGTTACACTTTTAAAGGTAATTCATTCTCTCATGTTCATTTGTTTTATTTTGCTTCTCCAACCCCCTAAACTCTTTTTATTTACTTATTTTGTAACAACACCAGTATCTTCAATATACTAGGATGTTGTTATAAGATTTATTCGAGCTACACTCTCACAAAACTACATCAAATGGTTAAAGAACATACGGTTTCCGTGGATGGCGAAATTGTGCCTCCCGAAACGATGATTGTTCAATACTCATTTAACACCTTCAATGGTGGCCATTATGATGTCACTATTTTTATATATGATATATAATATGTTTATGTTTTACTTATGCTTCTTTATTTTTCATTTGTGTCTTACCTTTATGGCTTCCATTATGGGTATACGCGATATCTTCATTTTAGGAAGTGCGGACTACCGCCCCCTCAAAGTGATGTGATTCGTTAATGCCATACGTGGGATGTATAAAGGATGGATTTAATGTTATTATATATGATTTTATACTGGAATTATTATTTACCTATATATCATTATTATTTCTTTCCATTAAATTATGAGATAGAAATGAAAGTAGCGTTCATGCGTACGTACGGCTTACCGTCTCCATGAACGGTGCATTTCATTTCTTATCCCCAAATGTAATGTACTATTATAAGTACATATATATATAATGGATATATATGATGTATGATACATCTAAATGATTAATATAATTCTGTAATTAAAATATACATACCTCTCATATAGTTTTAATTCCATTAATACGACATAGAAATGAAAGTAGCGTTCATGCGTACGTACGGCTTACCGTCTCCATGAACGGTGCATTTCATTTCTTTCCTCTAAATGATTATGTGATTTTATAAATACATGTATATGCTGGATATATATGATATATATGATATCCAAATCAGGAATTTCATTTTTGGATATGAAGAACCTTTGACCACACGAACAACATGTAATTGTAAGAAGTCCACTTTCGACTTAAGAACCAAATATCGACAAAACAAACATGATTAACTTAAATGATTAAATAATGTTTATAACATGGTAATAAGTGATATAAAAGGAATAATGAACTTTAAAAAGGTTCTTAAGGAAGTATAAATTAACTCAAGTTTATTATTCAGGAGATTAAAGAACGATCGAGTCAAGTCGGACCCGAGGTAAGGGATCCTACTCCTCTCTTTCTTTTTAAGTACACACTTTTATGTCATTCCTTTTAAAGCTCATCTTTCTTGTTATTGGGATGATATTTTATATTAAACTTACTGTAATTTTTATTTTCATGTGATGAGAGACCCTATTCTCTCTCATCAATCCATTTTGGAAGTTTTGAGTGGCGTCGTTAGGCTGCCGAGTTTTCATAAGGGATTTTTCATCTCTCTTTTATTCTCGTGATATTTATGCTACATTTTCCACAAATTACATTGAGTGGTGTATGTACTGCCCATTATTCTACTCTTTGTGTAATATACATTCATTTATGAGTATTTACATCAATGATCTATTGTCCTTCTTTCATGGGGTGTATGTTTTGAAAGATACCCAAGTCGGTAAGGGAACCTTTCACCCTCCTCATTTTAAAAGACTTTGTTTGTTATGTCTTTTAATTCACATACTATTATGTTGGGATATGTTCTTCTATATCCTGATTGATGTAAATTTTATGTCCAAGTGATGAGATACACTTTTCATCTCTCATCAACTCATTTTGATGTGATGTCGTTAGGCTATCAAGGGAACTTTTTAACCCAATTTCGATTTCTTTGGGTTCAACATGTAGTCATTGAATATGTCATCCATTGAATATGTGTGAATGACCTTTTATTGTTTTACACATAATATCCACTTATATTAGGTGTATTTTTATTTTTCACACATATTTTTGAGATTGATTTGTCCTTAATTTAAGGATACCTTCTTTATAAGGGATTTCATCACATTTGACATTTCTAATGAGGGTTCATTGTTGTTATGCACCAATTCACTCTTATATGGTGTATATACTGTCCTTTGGAGTATTATATCATGAATCCATTTATTCTCATGATATTAGAAAGTTCTGACTAAATGTTATTCATCAATTATTGTATTCAAGTGACTCTAATTTTGGTAAAACCCCTTTAACCAAAATGTCATTTTAAATGTTTTCATTAATTGTTATTATTAATATCCATGTTTTAAAAATGGTTTTAAGGATTTATTTATATGGATATTAATGGTTTAAAATTTTAATCTTCAAGGTGGTATGGGACACTTTGATTCAAAAATCTCTTTATTAAATGTTTTAAATGGTTTTGAAAATGGTTTTGATAAAGGATTATATTATGATATATTGTGATGTGGAAATGTTATCATTCCTTTATATTGGTTTTATGTTTTATGATTTTATATTGGTACTTGGACATTTTAACGGGTGGTTACGTTATAAACCATATGACGGGTGGTGCCGTGAATACCAGGACGGGTGGTTACGTTATAACCTCCAATGCATTGGGTATGGAAGTCGGCCGTATGGCTATTCCATTAAGTATGTATGGAAATTGGCCATATGGCTATTCCATTAAGTGATATGTGTGGAAGTCGACCGTATGGTTATTCCACTTAAGTATGTTTATGTCCCAAGTTACCTTTATATATGTTATGTGTTCTTTATATGGGTTTTATGGTAATCCTTTGGTTACAAAAAGGTAAGTAATGATATTTTTTTTTCAGTGAAAAGTTTTTACTACTTCATAAAGGTGAAAAGTATTACATTGATAAAGTATTCATGGTTTACTTGTTGTTTTGAAAATCTAACAGTATTCATTCTTTGCGTATCCCTTACTGAGCTTCTTATGCTCATCCCAAGTTTTTGAAATGTTTTTCACAGGACATAGCGTGGAATATGGTCAAGGATGGGATCAAGGGAAAGTCATGCTACCTAAAACATGGAACTATACATGTTTCTTTTAAAGATTTTTTATTTTATGGAAATTTAGTAGAAGCGACTACTTTGTAATCTTTTGAGATGTAATATTTATGTCCTAATTCTCTAAAACACTAAACCTGAAAAGATCCTCAATGTGAATTACTCATTTAATTCAATATTAAGTAAGGTTTAAGGCTGGGGCCTTATAGGTAGTGTAGTTCCCTGGTGACCTTTGTCAAGTGGTTCCCTCCAGTAGTATTGGGAAGTGGAGTTCCTCAGTAACTAGCATAGTAATACCCTTCTATCGTACCATGGCATGAGATCCTTATCTAGAAATTATATCCCCTAAACTGTGTGACACTGTGACGAGACGTGGTTTGACATGGATTTTAACTCATGAGGAAAAGGGAAACTTTCCCCACTGAGACGTGTGTTTGTGATGTGACCTAAAACTATGAGTGTGTGTCATTACCGTTCAAAGTGGATGTATCAATGTGTGGTGATTTAGTACCTTAGACTTGTTTGTTTGGAGTAGATGTGTGAGATGTTGGACATCATAGATGGACTTATTTTAGAAATGTTGGTGATTATTCTTCTTAGGCTAAGTTTTGAGATAGAGATCCCCTTACTCTCTCATTTGGGATTCTTTGACTGAGCGTACATATATATCCTCCTTCGGTACCCACTCCTTGGGTTTTGGTTACTCTCCTTCCACGAGAGGTGAAGACTCATGGGGTATGCCATGTGATTTTTGTGTCTATCTTCTTATAGTAGGATGAGTTTACTCTCCTTATATAGGTAGCAAAGACTTGATGATAAGTTCATATTATCACCGTGTCGAGCTCCTTGTGTTTGGATGGGCTTACTTTCACTCCTATTGGGATGATCTATACTATTTCATTGTACCTTGTTTTATCTACTATTTTCCTCTTAATTTGTATCTATTATTACTCCACCTTCACCCCTTTTAGGGAATTCTACTGGGTATGTATATAATCATATCTACATGGGTTTTTCCCACACGTGTTGTGTCTTTTTCATATGAAAGACAGGTCGACTATGAATTCAGAGGAGCTTAGAGGTATTGGGTGGTTGGACTATGTATAGTGGTCATAGATTGGGATATAGGAGCTGGAATCTCTTAGTTGTTTACTTTTTTCCAATTTTTTCATGTTGGGATATATTTCTGGCTTTGGGCATGTATTTTTTCCCTTTAGTTTCAGTATACACTACCATATTAACGTATTGTCTAGTAGTTCATGCCTATTTGATTTACTTTATAGTGGTGTTGCTTCTTTTATTATTTCCTTCTATAATTTTTCATTGAGTTGGATGTGTGTGTGTGTGTACGGGTTATTAAGAAAATTCCTCCCTATGTTATTTAATCCTTTGATGCATGTCGCCACCCCCTAGCCTATGGAGGTAAGCTTGGGGTAGTTGAGGCTCGATCCTCAGCTTGGGTCAGTTCATGACATATTGGTATCAGAGGAAGTTCATTCCTTGGGAAATTTTTCAAACGTTTCCCATTAAGAGTATTGACTGGTTTTAGGGGAACATTTTCAAAATATCTCAAGCGTGTCTCTTAGGCTAGGACGTTCAGTAACGGTATGGGCGACTGATGTATCCATTCACTGTGACCCTAACTACATGCTTGTCGGCTCAGCATGCCGAGACATTTTTTAAAGGGATAAATGGTACATGAATCATTTAGGATTGAGTCCTTGACTATCCTTCTTGAGTCATCTACCCATTATTGTTGATATATATATGATCATCTAAACATGGTACTCCTTGATAACTTTAAGGATACCTCTGCTATGATATCCAACTAGGATACCAACTATGATTTGTGATGATGACCCTATGAGCGATAAGGCCTTAGTTTAGGGTCCATTATACAATCCCCTTCCTCTAGGTGGACAGGTAGAAGCACCTACACCAATCGAGTAGTAGTTAGTTCTAGTAAAGGAGGTTGAGAAAGTGCTCAGGTTGAGCATACTCCCTGATTTCTAGCATCAGAGACCACTGAGGTTCCACAGTGAGCCAAATCCTTAGGAATTAGAGGATTGGCTAAAGTTAGTGGTCTATATCTTCAAGATTATTCGAACCCTGATAGATTATATGGTGTCTTTGGCAGCCATCCTTTTTCATGAAGTGGTTTGGAATTGGGGTATCCGGGTTACTCATTTGCACAATGAGTCGTCACTCGCATTGACCGACTTCCAGTAGATGTTTCATGAGGAGTACTACCCCTCCTGCTTACACTCAGCCAGATCCAAGAGATTCTAGAGGTTTAGAAGGGATGAATGATAGTGGATGAGTTTGTGGTGAGGTTCGCATAACTTATGTGTTACTCACTTGACCTTATCAAATATTTCTACTTCCAATCACGAAAGTTTGACTAAGGAATCTATAGAGAGATCTGAGCCAACATAGTTCCCCTGTGCATCCCCACCTATATCGGGGTGCTGGGGTGGAAACATGTGACAGAGATGTTTCTATTAGAAGAACTATATATAGATGGAGCTAGTAGTAGGAATAATAGAGTTGAGTCGTCTGCAATAGCTGAAAGGCACTAGTGATCTCAGAACAAGAGACCCTTTTATGATCAAGACAAATGATGTGGACATACAATTCATGGGTAGATCATAGCACTAGGGAAGCCCAGGGAGGGTCAATGTTATTCTTGTGATGGGAAAGGTCACATGGAATGAGACTGCCTAACCAAGCATGATGAGCAGACCAGACAGATAGGTGATGGACCGCCACGACAGAGACAACATCGTGATCAGGGTGGTCCCCAGGGAGGAAGAGCTGGCATAGGAGTAGGAGGAGCTATAGGTGGAGGATGATGGTATGATATCCTTTCACCACCACCACCAAGAGGCCCTTGTCAGGCTCAGGGATTTGTCATCTAAGGTCGTGGACATCTATAATCTTTGGATGTCTATGATCCTGTAGTGCATGAGATTATTCGAGGTACGATCTATGTTTATTCTACTCTTGCCTCAATATTATTAGAAATAGATTCCAATAATTATTTTATCTCTAAACTCTTAGTACTAGATCTAGAGCTCCAAGTAGATATTCTAGCATAACATATTCGTCTTGAGGTTCCTACAAGGAATGATTCTTCCTTATATTTTACCTCCCAGTAGTGCGATCTATTACTTGGAGAAGAGATATTTCATGTGGGATGTTTTTTTCATCATGATGAGACCCTATGGCATCATATTGGAAATGGATTGTATTTCCATGGTATGAACCTAGATTTATTGTCACCGTATACAAGTAATATTCTTACGCACTGATAGGATGAGGTTCTTATTTTCTAGAAAGAGAGATATTATGGCATAACAGGTGAATGTTGTGACTAGGAGGTTGTATCATATCACTCATCAGTTGTAAATTGTATCCCTTGGTGTAGTAGGCTCTCCAGGTATCTGGGTTCCTTTAGTTATGGAGGATTATATAGACATCTTCCCTGAGGATGTTTCAAGACTACCTCTAAGGTGGGAGATGGAGTTTTGCATAGACTTGCAACCCGGGACTACCCAAATATCTTATGTGGAATATCATATGGAACTTACCGAGCTTTGGGAACTACAGTTCTAGTTATAGGAACTTTTCAAGAAATTTTTTATCAGACCTAGTGTGTCCCCATAGGTATCTCTAGTTCTGTTTGTGAAAAAGTTAGATGGGAGCTTATGGATTTCCATGGATTATAATCACTTGAACCAAGCCACAGTAAAGAAA
This sequence comes from Viscum album, assembly GCA_963277665.1. Lineage (NCBI taxonomy): Eukaryota > Viridiplantae > Streptophyta > Magnoliopsida > Santalales > Viscaceae > Viscum > Viscum album. The sequence continues at coordinate 32,302,064 of OY728157.1, read as the reverse complement.
AATTACACCTTTATGAGGATTTAAAACCTCTTTGACCAGTTTTGAGGTGATATATGGTTCTTAAAGATCTATATCATGTCCTACTACCATTATTTGATGGTTCTCAAGGATGATATTCCAAAGTTTTCATTCTGATGCTGTTATAGACACTATGTGTTCCTAGTGATGCCCTTAGGGATGAAAAATGACCCCTCCATGTTTGTGGTTTTGATAAACTAGGTCTTCCAGCCAAACATGGACCGGTTTTTTATTGTCTTCATTGATGATATACTCATCTACTCTACAATATAGGAGGAGAATGCGGAGAAATTTAGGATGGTTCTTGATTTTATTCGATAGATACAACTTTATGGAAAATCTCTTGAAGTTTCAGTTCTGGATACAAGAGGTTCACTTTCAAGGGCATGTCATTTCTGAATAGGTTTTATCCATTTATTCAGAAATGATTGAATCATTTATTACTGGGGATCCACCCAATAATGTGACAGAGGTACAGATTTTCCTTGTCTTAGTAGGGTACTACAGGATATTTGTGGGAGACTTATTCAGAATCACATCCCCTTTTACCACTTTAACATGGAAAGGGAATTCGTTTACCTTATCTGAGAAATGCAAGAGGGAATTTGAGGAGTTAATGCATCAGATGATGAGTTCTCCAGTGTTGAGAATTCTGGATGAAGGTGTTGAGTGTGTAGTGTATTGTGATGCCTTAGGAGCTGGGCCCGGTTGCATGTTAATGCAACGTCAGGTATTCATCGCATATGGGACGAGGTAGTCAATACCCCACAAGAAGAACTATGTAAAACATGACATATATCTAGAAGTGGTAGTCTTGTCCCTGAGCATATAGAGAAATCATCTTCTAGGATAGCACTTTGTGGTTTACTTAGACCATGAGAGTCTCATGTACTTCTTCACCCAGAGAGACCTGAACCTGAGATAGCAATACTGGATGGAGTTCCTGCAGGACTACAACATCAAGATAGTATATAATCCAAGGATGGGTAACATTGTGGCAGAATCCCTTAGTAGGAAGTCTCAGTATCTCTTAGTGCAGGAAGCTTTGGATTAGTTAACTTCCCTAAAGCTAAACCTGGTTGAGCAGGAGGGTACAACTTTATTTTAGTAGACGGTGTTGACTCCTTCGCTTCTTAATCATGCGAGAGACTCCCGACTAGGGGAAATCAACTGTGAGATCTTGTGTGATCATATATTCATAGTCAATTCACCATATGAATATTATAAAGGAGGGAATCATGATATCTTTTTCCAGGGTAGAATAGTGGTTACAGTCACAATGCAGAAGGAGGTGATGCGGGAGTTCCAAACTTTTCCTCTAACTATACATCCCAACATGGGGAATATGTATAAATATATTTAGTGGTAGTTTTAGTGATCAAACATGAGATGAAGTGTGATTGAGTTCATCTCATGGTGCCTCATTTTTCAGCAAGTGAAAGTTGAGCACCAAGTTATAGTGGGTTTTTTGCAGCCTCTTGAGATTCCGGAGTAGAAATGGGATGGCATATCCATGGACTTTGTCATAGGGATTATATGCACAATTAAGAGTAATGATTCCATATGGGTGATAGTTGACCACTCACATGGTTGGTGCACTTCCATGTCATCAAGGAGCATATTTTGGTGGATGACTTAGGGCAGTTGTACGTACGAGAGATCATCCACCTTCAAGGGGTATCCTTGACGATTGTCTCCAATTGATATGTACAGTTTACATCATGATCGTGGAGAGTCCTACAAGAAGAATTCAGGGCCTATATGTGGATGAGTATAGCCTTTCACCCCTATACTAATGGGTAGACTGAGCGCACTATCTATGTTCTAGAGGATATGCTGAGATCTTGCATGTTGGACTTCTTCCAGAGCTATAAAGATCATCTGCCCTTGGTAGAGTTTGCATAAAATAATAGATACAAATTTACCATCGACATGGAACCTTTTGAGGCCCTATATTGGAGACCTTGCTGGTCACCCTTATGTTGGATATAGATTGGAGAGTTATATATTGTGGGTCCATAATTTGTGCAAGAGACAACAGAGAAAGTGAAGGTCATCCATGAGTGGATGAGGATAGCCTAGATAAGATACAAATCCTATAAAGATAATTTTCATAGGCCCTTGGAGTTCAAATAGGGAGACCATGTTTTCTTCTGAGTCTCCCCATGATGAGGAATGAGGAGGTTTGGTCAAGAATGCATGTTATCCCCGAAGTTCATTGGACTATTCGAGATCATGCATAGGGTTTTAGAGGTTGCCTACCACCTCACCCTACCCCCAAAACTGGGGCAGGTGCACGATATTTTCCACATATCGTAGCTGAGAAGATATGCACATGATCCCACACACATCATTAGGTGGGGAGAGATAGATATCTAGGTTGGAGCCACCTTTTTAGAGCACACGATGGTGATCGAGGACCGATAGAAGCAGACCTTTAGTGAATGGGTCATCCCTTTGTTTTGTGTGTTTTGGTAGCATGGAAACATGTAGAAGAGTTCCTAGGAGCAGAATAGCTAGATGTGGGCTCAGTATCCTAAGTTTGTTTCTTAGTTTTTTTTCAGGGATGAAAATCTTAAAGGAAGGAATGATTTAGAGACCCATTTGTTTCCTTATAAGACTTTAAAATATTTCTATATATATTTAAAAATCTCAGAAGTGAGACGGTGTGCAATTCCAAGGCCCAGAGTGATCAAAATTAATTTAATAAAAATACTAAATATATTTTATATTTCACGTGAGTGGTTAATTAAAGAAAATGGGATAAATATTAAATGCTTGATTGGATTAGAAATATGATACCAAATTTATGTCTAGAATGTGGTGCTTACCCTAAGGGAAACATAAAATAAGTTAGTGCGGGAAGTTCGAACCCCTTTCTCATTGGAGGTGTGTTTAAGTGGATTAATTAATTAATTAATTAATTAATTTTAACCTAATTTTGGTTATAAATATGTTGCTAAGGGAATTTTTCTATGTTTGTATCATAATTCTCCCACAGTCAACAAATCTCTCCGACCCTCCTATTTTGTAAAATTGTTTTAATGAATCAAGATCAAATGATAACAAACCTCTAGATCAAGGTGAATTGAAGCACGATAAATGCATCATCTTCTTCTGATAGTTGTGAAAAATTTTTCTTCACCAACGATCAATCCAAAATAAATGTAGGACTCATATTTAGTGTTTTCGTTCCCTTATATTAAAATAATTGAGTAGATATATCTTTTTTCTTGGATCTTCACCAATTAAAATCTGTAATGTACCCAAGAACTGAAACATTAATTTATTTTTGAATTATTCATCTAACCTCAGTGCCTTATTCTTGTTCTTTGACCAAGAAAACTTGGATGGTGACATATAAAACTTTGTTTTTTTACATTTATTCCCTATTATTTGTGTTGTTTTCCAATGGAATCTTGTGGTTCCCAGTTTGATAGTTTCCAGGTGGCTCGAGCTCGATCGGGTTCCCAGATTCATGATGGATCGATGAAATGATGATGATTATGTGAGTGAAGCACGTTTTTGGAATAATCATGGTTCAAGGGTTCTCTATATATTTGTTTTAGTTTGATAAATAAAAGTATGAATGAATGGAGATGAGTAGAACATGAAACAAAATCCTTCTTAGTGAACAGAGCTAATTTTCTACGAGCAGTGGCCCAAAATCATGATTTGTGGTCAAATTTGATGTTTATGGGATAAATTGTGGTAGGATATAAGGTAGTTAGACCAAATTTGAAGCACAAAATAATATCGAGAAAAATATGGATTTTCTGTCAAAAACTTGACTACACTTCATATGGAGGATGAACAATACGGTGTAACGCCTCCCTTAGTGGAGATGGTGGGTTTTGGGAAAAATTGAGGGTAACATGGCATGTAACACTCCCCCACACACTATGTACCCCTCCCCCAGTTGGAAAACCCATGTGATGGGTCACATGGGCAAGGAATCTGTATAAGTGAACATGGATATGGATTGGTCACATAGGCAGCATCCCATGTAGACCAACACATCGTGTACCATAGTACATGAACAAGGGGTCCAAGTACATGGACACGGCCATAGGACATGACCCCAGACCCAGTTAGTCATAACACGGTGTGTAGTCCAACTACACAGCATGTTATGCAACATGGGGTGGATCCATGTGTCATCCAGGGTCATGTCCAGTTTGTTGAGAGGGATCACACTCCATGTGGGTCTCCTCATACGATGTGTTCCCCTTCATCTCTTCTTAGCAATCTTTGAATGATTATATCCCCTTCATTTGAACTCAGATTTTGGCCTGTGAGTAGCCTATACTAAGTGATTTTCCACATAGAACATGATGGTTCCCTCAAAAGTGGATTTTTGATATACAATGTGAAAATTACTAGGTTTTTAATTCACTAAGGTGACACTAGATGATGGAATAAATCATACAAAATCACCACAGCTTTTTCAGTCTTACCCTCCAATAGGGCTAGGTAGTGGTGTTTCTTGATTATCTTTCCAAGTTACCCTCCATCATGGCTAGGAAGTGGAGTTCCTCAATTTTATAGGCTTACCCTCCATTAAGGATAGTTAGTGTCATTTCCCAGTGATCTTTTTGAGTTACCCTCCAGCAAGGCTGGGTACTGTAGTTCCTTAATGTTCTAGGCTTACCCTCCAGCAGAGCTAGGAAATGGAGTTCCCTAGTGACCTTATTGGGCTTAACCTCTAGTGGGACTAGGTAGTGGAGTTCCTATATGACCTTTCTTGAGTGGTACCCTCTATTTGGACTAGGAATTAGAGTTCCTTGGTGACTAGTATGGTAGGACCCTTCTGTCATATCAGGGCATGAGATCCTTATCTAGAACTTATATCCCCTAGACTATGTGACATAGTGATGAGACGTGGTTTGATGTGGTTTTTCACTCACGGGGAAGATAGAAACTTTCCCCACTAAGGCACGTTTTTGTGATGTGAACTAAAACTGTATTGGCGAGTTAGTTCCTCCCAAAGAGAATAATATCAAGGTGTGGTGATTGATTCCCTTATACTTGTGTGTTTGGGGAAGATGTGTGAGTTACTTGGCATCATAGATGGACTTCTTTTAGAACTATTAAAGATTCTTCTTCTTAGGATTAGTTGTGATATGGATATCCCCTTACTCTCTCATTTGGGATTCTTTGACTGAGCATACATATATATCATTATTCAGTACCTACTCCTTGGGTTTTGGTTACTCTCCTTTTAAGAGAGTCGAAGATGCATGGGGTATGCCACATGCTTTTTGTGTCTAGATTCTTATGGTTGGATGATTCTACCCTCCTACTATATGTATTGAAGACTCTAAGAGAATTTTATCTTATCACGGTGTCGATCTCCTTATGTTTGGACGAGTTTACTTTCACTCCTGTTGGGTTGAGATGTACTCTTTCATTGTACCTTGTTTTATTTACTGTTCTTCTCTTCATTTTTATCTCTTATTGCTCCCCCTTAACCCATTTCAAGGTGCTCTACTAGGTATGTATATACTCACCACTTCATGGGCTTCCCCCACACATGTCGTGTCTTTTGAAAACAACTGAAAGGTCAACCATGACTTGAGAGGTGCTTAGAGGTACTGGGTGCTTGGAATATGTATGGTCTTTGGAGCTTGGGATACAGGAGTTGGGTTCTCTCAGTTTACTTTTTTCTAGTTTTATCAGGTTGGGACATATTTCTGGTTTGGGCATGTACTTTTCCCATTTACTTTTCAGTATACACTATCGAACTATCATACTGTATTGAGGTTCATTCAAGTTTTTTTTACTTTATAGTAGTGTTACATATTTTATTCTTTCCTTATACACATTTTCATTGTGTTGGTTGTGTATGTGTGTATGGGTTATTAGTAAAAGGCCTCCCTAAGTTAGTTATGCCTTCAGTTCTTGTTGCCACCCCCTGACCTATGGAGGCGGGCTTGGGGTAGTTGGGACTCGAGCCATGGCTTGGGTCGGGTCGTGATAGGTTTAGTGTATTTGGAAACTTGGATACATAAACAACTGGTTCATAAAATATCTACATTATATCCTACTTAGTTATTTCTATCTATCACCATTCTTAGACGTAACATACTTAAAAAAATTCATCCTATCCTGGAGAAAATAAAACATAATAAAGGGTGATATCAAATGCTCAGTAAGGGTAACCAAGGGAGATACCAATGAACATTTAAATATAAAATGTGCATAAATGGTATGAGAACATGAGATAAATATTTTAAATTCAAAACCTGTATATCATAGATCATAATCATGATTCATGGAATAAATTTTGGTAGTTCATAAGACATGAATCATAAATGAATCAAAGAACAGGGGCCATGAGGGAATAATATTGGCATAAGACATAAGTTTGTTTCATACACATAAGTATAGAAAATTATTTCCTTAGTATCCAAGGATTAGTACCAATAATATCATAGATGATTATTTTCACTCCCCATTTCATCATATTAATCAAGGTTTACTCCCAAAACTATCATAATGGACATAGTCTCTTAATGAATTGGGTTCACTCTCCATTCCAATCCTGGTTATATCATGAGATATCTATATTTAACTAATGAATTAGAGAGATATATAATTTAAATCCCATCAATAACATAATTTTAATCTATTTATATGTGTTACTCAAGATCATAAAATAGTAATCACATCATAACCCTTGAAAAGTAAATGGGTTTCACAAACATTTCAATAATTCATCATAGAATAACCCATGAAAAATAAATGGGTTTCATAAAAATTTCATCATCATAATCATAAAATAAATAAAAAAATAATAAGGATGTTATCATTTCATCGTATCCCTAATAAATCATAATTAATATCAAAGTATTTCATCTTATATGAAAATTATTTTAGAATATCACTTGAAATACTTCTTGAGGAAAATACCATTTTCATTATGAAATCACTTCTTTAAAATATATAAATTTCCAAAAATATTATGACAAATATATCCTTAAAAATAACCCTAGAAAATTCTATAGGATGATTAAAAATATTTATTATTTAGGATAATATGAAATTATGTTCATTTTGTATACATTAAAATAAAGATTCTTTTTAGTTTTTTGGTAAAAAGTCAAAAGTGTCTAGTTCAGAAAAAAGAAAGAAGATTCCTTTTAAAACATTTTCTAAAAAGAAAAATATGGGTGAAAAATAATTTAAAAATCAATGTATAATATTAATAACATTATTGAAAACATTTTTATAAAACATTAATATGTAATAAAAATGATTTTCAACTGAAAAGAGAAATAAAGTAGATTTTCCTGAAAAATGTTCTTTTAGTATATTGAGTTTTTAAAGTGAGGAAAATGAAAGTAAAACATGTATTTTAAAGAAATAAACATATTATAATAAAATTCATAATATTATTTATATATATATCATGAAATTTCATCATCAAAAATTTAATCACAAATAACCTCGAAAAACAACGAGATTGTAAAATAAAACTCTTACCATGAGTTTGATTTGTTTTGAAGGAACTATATCCTCATGTATAATAAATTTAAATTTATTATAATTATGTACCAGAGTTATGTAAATACTTATAATATCATATATGATCAACTTATAACATTTCAACACTCATTTATTAATAATTCCTTATTAAAATCATTGTTTTCATGTGATAATTGCTTCATTTTTCATGAGAGTTTATGTTTGTTATTTATGGTCCTTGTACTTTGATTATGGTTAATTAATTTATATAATGTTAATAATGACATAAATATTACATTTATTCATTATATATATATATATATTTATAATCACCTATAAAGGATATATATAGAAAAATGAATTGCACTGTTCATGGAGACGTTAGGTCATACATACACATGAACATTGTTTTCACTTTTCAAAGGATGGAACAAAAGAAATGTAATTAATAATTAACATTTAAATAATTATTATTATAGAATATATATCATATATATTCAATTAATATATCCTTATTATCATCCATGTAAATCATAAACGAACAAGGATCGCATAGCTTCATGGATGTGGTAGTCCACATGTACGCACGAGCAACGTTATCATTTTCCTACAGATCATAAGGTAATAATTTAGATATAAAATTATGATTATAAAATATTAATAATGTCATAAATATAATTTATAAATATTAAACCCATTATAATACCCATATATTAAATATGGTTATGAAAAATGAATTGTATCGTTATGTGGAGGTGGTAGTCTACACGTATGCACGAGTGATACTTTCACTTCCCATTTGATGGAAAAGAGGGTGGATAATGGTAGTTACATAATAATAATAACATTTAAGTATATTTATGATAATTAACTTATTATTATTTTTTGAATACCATATATTTACATGTTGGGCAAAAATCCCTCAAGGCATCATTGAAGCATTTTTGAGGTGATTGTGTTTATTGACAAAGTGGACATCTGTGTTGTGATTGTTGACGAAGCAAACCATGATGTACAAATTTATTGACAAAGGGGATTTCATGGTGGCATTTTGAGTTCAAGGGTTGTGGTTAACGATCCATGTTTGATTCAAGAATGTCGATAAAGGAATGGATGATCTGGAGGCGGTCCAAAACGAGCAGATACATGGTGGTGCCGTTTTCCCGTGTTTGCCAAATTTTTGGGCCTGAAAATTGACAAATGAAGAAAAGTAGTTTGTGGAAAAGGGACTTGCGCGCCATGTACTTGAAGGAGAGGAAACTTTCACACCTAATGTTTTTCAAGATCAGAGCATCAAAATATGGCAAAGGGAAAAGGGGCGCCCAAGTTTTAATGTTGGTCGTGCAAGTGACTTGCGAGGCAGAGACTTGCAAGCCGAAACTTGCGTCCCGAGGGGAGACTTGCATGTCATCGCACAGGGTGTCCAAATTCCTATAAATAGAGGTTGACCCCTCCTCATTCGATATAGATTTTAACACTTAGAAAAATCAGAGCTCTCGTCGCACAGGTGTGGTGGTCGCGCAAGTGGTGTGTGGTCACGCAAGTAGAAGTTGCGCGCCATATGATAGTTGCGCGCCTAAGGTGGTTTGGGAGAGAAAGGAAGTGAGTTGTGTAAGTTTTTAGTTGAAGAAGAAGGCGTCATGCAAGTGGTTTTGTAACACTTTCATTCCATATTTTGAAGAAGTGTGAAAGTTTTTGGTTGCGCGCCAAAATTGGTTTGGGCGTAAAAGGGTGTGTGTTGCGCAAGTTTGGAGTTTCAGAAATTTGTGTCGTGCAAGTGGTTGAGGTGGACTTGTGTGCCTGTTTAGACTTGTGTGTTGAGACTTGTGCGCCGGCTTAGAGAAGGGCACCAGGTATGGTTGATTCGCGGCAGTGATTTAGGGTTGCGTGAAAGCAGGAAGATTTCCCGATACCTTCGGTGCAAAGTGAGATTCATCTACGGGTGAAAGTTGGACTTCAACAGAGCATCTACATACAACGGAGGATGCATTCATTAGTGATAATGAAGAGACCTATAGGTCTATAAACTGTGAGTATATCCTTTCCAGAGCAGTGAGTAAAGGAAGAGGAAGAAGGTGATCCTCTCCACCGGCAGTGAACCAGAGAGAGAGAAACAGAGAGTGACCCTTGGGAAAGCAGTGAGCTGACCCTAAACTTTGTAAAGGTAGTGAGCCTGTGAATAGAAGTGATCTATCCCAAACCTTGTAAACAGCAGTGTTCTTATATTGGATTTGGTACATTGGCACATTTCCGGTGTATGCTCCTTGGACGTAGCCTCGTGAGGGTGAACCAAGTAAAATTGTTGTGTCATGTGCATGCTTTACTTTCTGTTTATATTGTGAAATGGGAAAGGGAGAGAAGAGTGTTTTTCTTAATAGAGAAACAAGATTAGAACAGGCTTTTAATTTTAAATTATTCATACCCTAATTCACCCCCCCCCCCCTCCCTCAGGGTATTCAGTCTTGTGGACCTAAAAATTGGTATTAGAGGGATGTTGATATTAGTTCTTATCTCAATGGAGGTCACTAATCATAAAGGGATTCCGATCTTCGACGGAATTGATTTTCAGATATGGAAGAATCGAATGCAACACTATTTCCGATCTTTGGGAATGGATGTGTTTTCAGCAGCTATGCATGGTATCTCAGCTGACATCAATAGTGGAGCATTATTAGAAGCTGGAAGAAGGGAGTTAGATGCTGACACGAAGGGTATTAATGATTTAGGTGGATCCCTTTCAAATGTTATATATACAAAGTTGATGTCATGAAAAACATCACATGCTATGTGGGAAAAGATTTTGAATATATATGAAGGGGATACAAAAGTTGGAGAGGGAAAGATACAAGTTCTGTGGAACAAGTATGAAGATCTGAGAATGAGCCCGAATGAATCTGTTGATGCATTTTTCGACAGGATAAATGTTGTTGTGGAAGACATGCGGGGTCTTGGAGAAGTCATTGAAGATATAAATATTGTGAAGTGTATATTGAGGAAAATTCCACTTTGGTTTAATCTGAAAGTAACTGTCTTGGAAGATAAAGACCCAAAAGAGATGACGTTGGATAACCTTCACAGTACCCTTATTGCATATGAAATGAGGAATGATGGAAATGATGATATGTAAAAGAGTAAATCCAATGAGGTGGTATTTAAGGCCGTGAAGAATATCACCATTGAAGAATCTTAGGAGAATGAAGAGACAGATGAAGTGATGTCATTCCTTTCCTCGAACCTTCAAAGAGGAAAAGGAAATTTTAAAGGGAAACTTCCACTTGCATTCTTTAAATGTGGAAAGGTTGGACATCTCACAGCAAGATGCCCAAAGAATTCTCAAGATGATGAAGTGGATGAAGTTCAAATTCCCAAAAAGAAGTCTTCAGCCTATGTGAAAGGAAAGAAACAGTTCAAAAGAAATTTCTTCAAGAAAAGAAATCTTCTTTCACAAGACTATGAAAGTTCAGATGAGTCTGAGGTTGAAAAGGTTGAAGAGATAGAAAACTGAAAAGATCGTGGGAAAAATGTCATGGTGGCAGTCGTCGGTAGTTCTCAGGAAAAGGAAGAAATTGACGCTGGATAAGAAGAAGAATAAGTTGAAGGAAGAGTTGATATGGAAGCTGAATTATAAGAATCTCTTGAGAAGATAGACATTTGGACAGCCAAAACAAAAAAATCCAATAAAGTGGTTCATGATGCCAAACTCTATATGCAACAACAGGATGAAGAAAAGTATGATTTTTTAGAAGAAATTGAAAAAATAAAATCTTCAACACCATAGAGCTCAGAAAATATTGTTGACTATAAGATTAAAATTGAATAACAAAAGAATGAAATCGATTGTTTGACTAACACTGGAAAGGAGCAGGTCAAATGTATCAAAGAACTTGAAAAAGAAGTTGTTTGTCTATAAAAAAGGATTAAGGTTCAAGAAAAACTCGTGACACCCAGTATAGTGCCAGAAAAAAAATTATTCAGAAGACTGAAAAGAAAGAAGTGCAGCACGGACCTCCAGCTGAAAAGAAGCAATAGTCGTGTTTGAAAGATAAGACTGGTATGGGACATGAACGAAAGTAGAAAGCAGACATGGATAAAGACAAACCTCAAGAACCATCTCTGAGAATAAAGATAGATTTGGGTACGAAACAGAATTGGAATATTTGCAGATCCCAAGGGAAAACCAGTAGTGCAGAAGTGAAACACCTGAATTCTCCTTACAATAGGTGTTATTGCTGTGGAAAGATGGGACACTCACAGAATGTGTGTTCTATAGCCAAGAGATACCGAAGGGCACAAGAACAACAGTGGCAGCCAAATAGAGCTCAATATTATATAACATCCTTTGAAGGTCATTTTTTTTGTGTTGATGATTTGGTCATATGGCTAGATATTGCACATCAATCATTCAAAGAAATGTGCCAAAAAAATTGAGCAGTCGTAAGCAGCAAGTTAGGGAATCAACAAGTGAGATGAAAACACAAAATTGATTTTCATCTCTACAGGATGAAGTTGGTCCATCACACTCTAAGGAAGATCAACTTCTCCAAACCACACCGAGTGTGAAGTCAAAGACATGGATCAAAAAGAAAAAAGGATGAGAAGGCATTAGTTGTGGAAATTACCCTTAAAGCTTCAGATCGTTCAGGATTATGGATCCTTGATAGTGGTTTCACATACCATATGAAAGGTAACAAGGATCTAATTATAGGAATTAAATATGACAAAGAAGGTGTTGTCAAGTTTGGGAATGATGAAGTGCTGAAGATTATTGGTTCCGGAAAGGCTAAATTTAGGGTGAAAATAAATGAGACGTGCTGATATCTTGGTAGTAGAGGGCCTCAGTCATAAATTTCTCAGTGTCAGTAAATTATGTGACTCTGGGCACTCTATCTGATTTACCAAGAAGATGTGTGTTGTGAAAGGAGAATATGGAGCAGTTGTTCTACAAGGAAAAAGGACAAAGGGAAATCTTTATCTTGTAAGTGGGGAAGAAGATATGTATCTCTTATCCAGAGTGGAAGAAAACAAGTTGTGGCATAAGAGACTTGGTCATCTATGTCAACCATCTATGGAAGATATTTTAAAGTGTGATGCTGCTAGAGACCTTACCAAATTATCATGTGATCGCACTCATACGTGCGATGCTTTCCAACAAGGGAATATCATCAGAAATACATACAAGCCAAAGGAACAAAAATCAACCAGAGTGCTCGAATTGGTGCATGCTGATGTTTGTAGACCTATCTCACCATGATCCATAAATGGGCAAAGGTACTATGTCCTTTTCATTGATGACTATATAATAATGGATTGGGTATTTTTCATTACCTATAAGACAGAATTGTTCAGTTGTATCAAGAAATATAGGAGGTAATCAGAAAGGATGCTTGGGTAGAAAGTTCTGAAGTTTCGTACTGATAATGGTATACAATTCACAAATAGTCATGTTGAAGAATTTCTCGATTAACATGGGATAAGGCATCAAATTTCATCAGTAATAACTCCCCAATAGAATGGAGTGGTTGAAAGGAGAAATTGGATCATCAACAACATGGCCAGAACAATGCTTATTGAAAAGGACATACCCAAGAAATTTTGGAAGGAAGAAGTTTTGACATCAGTCTATATTTTGAACAGGTCTTTGTTGTGTCTGAAGGAAGGGAAGACTCCATATGAAATTTGGTATGGAAAGAATCCAATGTTGAAATACTTTTGAATCTTTGGAAGTAAGTGCTTCATTATCAAAAAATAAAATCACAGGAAGTTTGATTCATGAGGAGATGAAGGGATATTCCTTAGCTACTCAGGGAAAAGCAAAGAATATAAATGCTTCAACAAAAGGCTAGGAAAAATTGTTGAGAGAAATGATGTCACTATAGTTGAAAATGAACAGAATACTCAATGACCCGGTGAACAGTTTATGGATGAAAGTGATGAGGAGGTAAGCAACACAGGGGGAGTAGAAGTGGCAGAGGCTGACTCAGAAGAAGATACTGATGATGAGCAAGAGTAAACAAAATCTGAATCTGCTAAGAAGCCAAAGAGTCAAGATGAAATTGATAGGCAAAATATCATTGGTGATCAAAAATCTCCAGTTCAGACTCAAATAATGAAATCATTATAGCAAACATCATTTTTATCTCAGGTAGAGCTGAAATTTTTTTCTGATGCAGTTGAAGATGAGTACTGGGTTCAGGCTATGAATGAAGAATTAGACTAGATTGAGAAGAATCATACATGGGAGATTGTTTCGAGGCCAGCAGATAAGAATGTCATCAGGACTAAATGAGTCTTTCGCAATAAGATGAACGAAGATGGAACAGTGATTCAAAACAAATCATGAATGGTGTGCAAAGGATTCTTCCAAATAGAGGGAATTGATGGTGATAAGACATTTTCATCGGTTGCAAGGCTAGAGACAATCAGATTGTTTCTAGCCATTGCAGTGCAACAAAAGTTCAAAGTGTTCCAGATGGATGTCAAATCTGCATTCTTGAATGGGGTACTAGAGGAGGAAGTATATATCGAGCAGCCAGATGGTTTTCTCATTCATGAGGATGGAAACAAAGTTTTCAGACTGAAGAAGGCGTTGTATGGCCTGAAACAAGCACCAAGAGCATGGTACTCAATGCTTGATTAGTACTTGAAGAAGCTTGGTTTCAGCATGGGGGAGTTGATTACAATATCTATTTAAGCAACGATAGTAATCAAAGGATGATGTTGTTGGTTTATGTCGATGAAATAATATTTGGCAGATCAGATGAAGCTCAGTGTAGACAGTTTTCCGAATTCATGAAAAATGAGTTTGAAATGTCAATGATTGGAGAGATAACATTTTTCCTTGGTCTACAGGTGACACAAGGAAGGAATGGAACATTCATTTCTCAATCCAAATATGCCAAGGATGTTTTAAGAAGGTTTGGAATGGATAATTCCAAGGAGATGAAGACTCTAGTTGCTACCTGGATGAAATTATCAAAAGATGAGGATGGCAAGGCAGTTAATATCATAGAATATAGGAAAATTATTGGAAGTTTGTTGTACTTGACCACAACAAGGCCTGACATTGTTTTCACCACAGGACAAGAAGCGAGATATCAGAGTAATCCCAAGGAAAGCCACATGCTTGTAGTGAAAATAATACTTCAGTATATCAAGGGCACGGTGGACTTCAGCTTGATATATAATGACAAATATTAGACAGAGTTATTGGGATATATTGATGCTGATTGGGCCGGTTCAGCGGATGACAGGAAATCAACATCTGGAGGTGCATTCTATCTTGGTAGAATATGTATTGCTTGGTTAAGTAAGAAGAAGGATTGAAATTCATTAAGCACCATAGAAGCTGAGTATATTGCGGCCACTCAATCTTGCACACAGTTATTATGGATAAAGTAGCAGCTTGAAGATATAGGAGTTGAAGTGAAGTCTCTGATTGGAATCCAGTGCAATAACTCAAGTGCTATCAATCTTAGAAAAAATATCGTCCATCATTCAAGGACAAATCACATTGAGATAAAGTACCATTTTATCAAGGAGAATATTGATCACGGAATCGGGAAGTTAGAGTATGTTCCTATAGAGATACAGGTTGCAGACATTCTGACAAAGGTCTTAACCAAGGAAGCTTTTGAGAGACATCGACTAGATTTGGGAGTTCAGTCAACTCCCCGCACTTGAAAGATTGTGGATATGGACACCCCCTATCCCCGAGGAATGATGTGTTTTCCCTAATGTTCTAATATGTGTTCTTTACTCTATTAAAGACTGCAAAGGAGTGACCTTCGAGTTTGTTGACAAAGGGGTAGAAAATAGTGATTGTTCAATGGGGAGATAGTGTGGCAATTTGATAAATCATGATTGATATGGGTAGAAGCTAACAGGTTGAGTAGCGAGATAGGGGGAGAGCAATGACATAGGGGGGAGATTATTAAATTTGATAATGCTAGAAGTGATCGATCAAAGAATAGATATCACGACAGCTGAGGATCGTGATAAAAGAAAAAGAGTGGTGTTGGAATGTGGTAAGAATATTTCCAAAAAAATTTATCAGTTTGGTTTCAACGGTAGGTGTCAGAGTTGAAGTGATTCATTGATGAACTTTTCATTTACTATTGTTTCTCACGCTGAGCATTGCTCATGTGGGCTTAGAGTATGTGTTGAGTAAATCCTTGATCGCTATCGGAATCGAAATAGGTGAATAGTGGATGAAGAATTAATGATGTATCTTTTTATGGAAGAGTTTTCAACAAACCCAAAGGGCGAGATTTTTGGTAAAAAATCCCTCAAGGCATCATTGAATCATTTTTTAGGTGATTGTGTTTGTTGAAAAAGTGGACATTTGTGTTGTGATTATTGACGAAGCAAACCATGACGTACAAATTTGTTGACAAAGGGGATTTTAATGTGGCATGTCGAGTTCAAGGGTTGTCATTAACTATCCATGTTTGATTCCAGAACGTCGACAAATGAATGGATGATCTGGAGGTAGTACAAAACGAGCAGATACAAGGTGGCGTCGTTTTCTAGTGTTTGCCAAATTTTTGGGCCTGAAAATTGACAAATGAAGAAAAGTGTTTTATGGAAAAGGGACTTGCGTTCTGTATACTTGAAGGAGAGGAAACTTGCATGCCTAATGTTTTTCAAGATTAGAGCATCAAAATATGGCAAAGGGAAAAGGGGCGCCCAAGTTTTAGGGTTGGTTGTGCAAGTAACTGGCGTGGCAGAGACTTGTGCACTGAAACTTGCGTGTCGAGGGGAGACTTGCCCGCCATCGCGCATAGTGTCCAAGTTCCTATAAATAGAGGTCAACCGCTCCTCATTCAGTATAGAGTTCAACACTTAGAAAAATCAGAGCTCTCGTCGTGAAGGTGTGGTGGTCGTGCAAGTGGTGTGTGGTCGCGCAAGTAGAAGTTGCGCGCCAGGTGATAGTTGTGCACCTAATGTGGTTTGGGCGAGAAAGGAATTAAGTCGCGCAAGTTTTTAGTTGAAGAAGAAGGCTTCGCGCAAGTGGTATGGTGAAACTTATGCGCCAGATTTTGAAGAAGTACGAAAGTTGTTGGTTGCGTGCCAAAATTGGTTTGGGCGTAAAAGGGTGTGGGTCATGCAAGTTTAGAGTTGCCAAAACTTATGTCACGCAAGTGGTTGAGGTGGAGTTGCGCGCCGTTTTGGACTTGCATGCCAAGACTTGCACTCTGTCTTAGAGAAGTGTGCTAGGAATGGTTGATTCACGGCAGTGATTCAAGGCTGTGTGAAAGCTGTAGGATTTCCTGATACCTTCGGTGCAAAGTGAGATTCATCTACAGGTGAGATTTGGACTTCAACAGAGCATCTACATACAACGGAGGATGCATTCATTAGTGATAATGAAGAAACCTACAGGTCTATAAACTATGAGTGGATCTTTTCCAGATCAGTAAGCAAAGGAAGAGGAAGAATGTGATCCTCTCCACCGGCAGTGAGCTAGAGAGAGATAAACAGGGAGTGACCCTTGGGAAAGTAGTGAGCTGCCCCTAAACTTTGTAAAGGCAGTGAGCCTAGGAATAGAAGTGATCTATACCGAACCTTGTAAACAGCAGTGTTCTTATAGTGGATTTGGTACATCAGCACATTGCCGGTGTATCCTCCTTGGACATAGCCCAGTGAGGGTGAACCAAGTAAAATTTTTGTGTCCTATGCATGCTTTACTTTCTGTTTATATTATGCAACGGGAAAGGGAGAGAAGAGTGTTTTTCTTAACAGAGAAACAAGATCAGAACGGGCTTTAATTTTAAATTAGTCATACCCTGATTCACCCCCCCCCCCTCTCAGGGTATTCATCCTTTTGGACCTAACATTATATAAGGTTGAAGAATAAATAAATTGAAATAGGTCGGGTAAGAAAATTATCTCTTCTTCAAGAGACCTCATTTACATCCTTTCTTAATGACCCTTGGAATGGTCTTTCAAGAAGGACAAAACCTATAATTTTTGTATAGGTAAGTTTATAAGATAATTTTATATGGTTTATTTATCTGGATGGCTCAAATTGGTGTAAATAAAATAGAGAAGGGGTGTCATTTTATAAGGGAGGGAAAGGACACACATGAAATTACTAAAAATATTAAAATAGAATTAAGCCATTTCCAAGAAAAATGATTTAAAATGACAAGAGATTCAAATAAAAATTGTATTAGGTCAAAATATCATCATCAAATAAAATCTAGCTAGGTTTTTGTGTCATTTTAAACCTTATATTTTGGTTTAACCCCTTGGTTAACCAATTTTAATTGTAATCGTGGTAATGAATTTTTTAATATTCAATGGTTATAATTTACTTATATGTTACAATTAGCTCATAAATGAATAATGGATAAAATTTTAGATCATTTATCATACTAATTATCCCATTTCAATATTTTTATTATTTTTAAATAATTTAATAAAATGTTATTTAACATATAATATCATTGATGTCATTTTTGACACTATTCATTTAATTTGAATTTAAAGACAACATGACAAAAAAGGAATTCAAATATAAAGCTTTAAAACTTTTTTAATATGTTATATTTATCTATAAAATTCAAAAAACAAAATAATTCACCAAAATTTTATTAATTTTAATATTTATAAAAACATTTATTTTTTTCTACTAATGGAATAAATTTTGTGTCATCATTGTGTAAGCATTTAAGGTAATTATACAATCACTAAAAATTAAAAAATACATTAATATGATAAAAAAATAATTTATATTTAAAATAAAAAATTATAAAAAAAATTATCCCCTTTTTATCCTTATGTAAAAAATTTCTATAGATATTAATGTCAATGGAGTGACATTTTTCATTTATTATTTTATTAAATTAATATAAAGGCCATGATCATAGAAAAATTACACCAAGGGGAAATATATTAGAGACTTGAATGTAAATTTCTGAAATACACTCATAAAATAATATAAAGGAAATTTTTATAGATATTTTAATGTCTTATCCCAAAAATTTAACCCTATTTTACCCATTTTAGCCTTACCAAGGTAATAAAATTTTATCAGGGTTATTATTTATAATGACCAAAAATAAAAGGGACCTATTTATCAAAATTTAATCTATTTATTAAAAATATGGGATCCATTTTTTCAATATTAAATATCTATAAGTGGTGAGAATTCATTTTCAAATAATTGTATAAAACACGACGAAAACCATTTTTTAAAAACTACATTTTTTAATGTAAAACAGGATTTATTCATATCTCATATCTAGAAAAAAAAAATTTATATTAAAAAAAATATTGGATATATAATATATACATTTAATTGAAACCATTCACCAATAGTGATTAATTTAATTTATTAGGATAAAAACACATTGCACGCATAAAAATAGTTTTCTAGAAAAAAAACCTCTATTTTACTTTCAAATGATTTTTGTTTTAATTTATAATCAATTGATAACCAATGAATTAATTTAATACATGTGTAAATAATAAATTTTTCATTATTTATTTTTTCCTATTCATACCCTCTAATCCAATGGCTAGGCGATAACTATCACATTAAATAATAAAATTTTAATAGTATACCATGATTTGTTTAAACTCGGTGTCGTGTGTGTCACAATCTATTGAAGAAATTAAATTTATTCTAAAAGAAATATATCATAAAATATTAATATGTTGCATTATATCCCACTTAAAATTAATTTAAACCTTGTAATTATATCACTCCAATACAAACAAATGAGGATATATTTATTTTATCACATCCTTGGGTTCCCGGGTAGCTTCTTCAAAATTCTAATTCCTCTAAAGAACTTTAACCAGGTGAGTAGTATTTTTCCATGGAAATTTATCTCTACAAGTCAAGATTTATAAGAGTTTTTTTTTATTAGAATGATCATTCTCCAGTGGTATTACCTCTAGGTTTAGTAAATGTGATGGATCAGGTATATACTTTCGTAGGAGAGATACATTGAATGCATCATGAACTTGAGAGAGGTTCCGTGGAAGCACCAAGCTATAATAAACCATCCATAATAAATCAATAATATTTAAGAGAAAAATATACCTAGGGATTAGATTTCCAATATTTTCAAATCTCAAAACCTTCTTCCATGGAGAAATTCATAGGAATACCTTCTCCCCAACTTCAAATCCCATATTTTGCTGATGATTTTCGTTATAACTTTTCTATC
The DNA here is from genome assembly GCA_963277665.1 of Viscum album. Classification (NCBI taxonomy): domain Eukaryota; kingdom Viridiplantae; phylum Streptophyta; class Magnoliopsida; order Santalales; family Viscaceae; genus Viscum; species Viscum album. The sequence goes on along the minus strand of OY728157.1, from coordinate 32,282,400 downwards.
GACTTTGAGCTACCATGACACAATTCGGAATGGATTTTACTTTATCTAGAATTTACTTAGATATCTTAGGTTCAAATAGTTTTATTTCTCTAACTTTAACCCATCATGTTAGAGTTCTACACATCTTTCCATAGAGGGATTCATAAGGATCCATCAGAATGCTCAAGTGAAAGTTATTTTTGTAAGAAAACTCAATTAGAGGATGGTTTTGATCCAAACCACCTTTCAAATCGATAAAAAAATATCTCAGTATATCTTATAGGTTTTCAATGATTCTATTAGACTAACCATTTATATGAGGATGATGAGAAGTACTAAAACTAAACTTTATATCCAGAGCCTGATGAAGACTTCTCCAGAACTTCAAGGTAAACCTCAGATCCTAATTAGATACAATATAATGTTGTACTCTATAAAACCTTACCATTTATTTAATGTATATTGTGGTAATTTAATCTAGATGGAAATATTATCTTATAGTAATTAAGTGTTCTAACTTTATAAGGTGGTTTACTACAACCCAAATAGCATTATAACCATTAGACATTTTGGGGAGTCTGATGACAAAATCCATGGTGATGTTTTCCCATTTCCATTATTGTATGGGTAATGGTTGTAACATCCAATTAGAATTATATATCTATACATTAACTTTATAACATATCAAGCACTAATATACATACTCTGTAATATCTATCTTCATGTTTTCCCACAAAAAATACTCTTTCAAATATTTATACATCTTTATACTTCCATGATGGATAAAGAATGATGAATTATGAGCCTTATAAAACAACTCCTTATTTAAATATAGTATGAAAAAAAACATATGTGGTTCTTAAACCTTATCATTCCATCATAATCAATGTTGAACTTGGTAATATTTTTGACCTTCTTATCTAGTTACACATCTTCCTTCTACACCTCTTTAATCCTCACATAGATAGACAATTGAACACTCATTTAAGTAGGATAAAATTTCTAACCTTATTTCAAGATTCTTAAATACATAATTTGTAAATCTAGAAATATTGGAACATTTTTATCCTCATCATTGATAAACTAGCATGGTACTTTTGACTCGATTCCTTGGCCACCTTGTTCTCATTCCCATGGTGGTAATGTATTGAGTAGACATAATCTTTAATCAACTCCAACCATATTATCTAGAACATATTCATCTCTTTTTGAGTGAATATATATTTTAAAAAAAATTCTCAGTATATATATCACACTTGTATCCATAAAGATAATTTTGACATGTCTTTAATTCAAAAATTACCATGGTTAACTCCAAATCCTGAGTTGGGTAATTTTTCTCACAAGCCTTCAATTGTTATGAGTCATAATATATCACCATATCATTATACTTTAGGATTCATCCTAGTCCCTTGTTTGATGAATCATTGTAGAAAACAACCCCTTATCCACTATAGGGTAAAGTGATCATTATTGTGTTAACCAAACTTCTCTTTAGTTCCTTGAAATTTTCTTTACATTCATATAACCAAAGGAACTTGGGTTTTTTCCTAGTTAACTTGGTGAGTGGATTAGATAGCCATGATAAATTCTCCATAAAGTGTCTATAATATCCATCCAAACAAATAAAACTATGAATTTTAGTCACAGTGGTAGGTCTATTCCAATGTTCAATAAGTTCTATATTTTGTGGATCCACTAATACACCCTCACTTGAGATTATATAACTAAATAATTAATAATTGTTTACCCAAAATTCACACTTTGAAAATTTTTCATAGAGATTTTACTTCCTTAGGGTCTTTAGTATAATCCTCAAGTAATCTTCATTATCTTATTTACTCTTTAAATATATAAGAATATTGTCTATAAATACTACCACAAACTGATCAAGGTAATATTTAAAGATTGTATTCATTAAATCCATGAAGATATCTAGGGAATTAATAAGACCAAATGAAATCACTATAAATACATAGTGTCCATAACTTGTATGAAATGTTGTCTTGGGTATATCTAACTTCTTAAACATCAAATGATGATATCTAGAATGAAGTTAAATCTTGTAAAAGTATTGATCTCCACATAGTTGATCAAACAAGTCATAAATAACAAGTATAGGATAATTTTTATTGATAGTGATCTTGTTAAGTTCTTGATAATCAATGTCGAGTTATGTTGATCCATCATTCTTCTTAAAAAATGAACATGTAGACCCTAAGGTGACACAATTGGATGAATTAATACTTGATAAATATTATCTTGGATTTTATTCTTCAATTACTATAACTCAATTAAGGATATTTTTTATGGATTATTTGAAATAGGTGTAGAACCAGGTATGAATTCTACTTAAAACTCGACTTCATGATTTTATGGAGATGAGGAAACTCTTACAAAAATACATCAACAAACTTCTACATAATAATTATATCTTTTATGTTCATTTTATTTCTAACTATATGCTATAAACATCCCTTTTTAATAGGAATCAATACTCATATAATGGTTGTGATTTCCATCAGAAGTTCATATTTATCATCACATTGATAGATGATCATAGGTTGGTTTAGAATATCAAACATGAATTACCTTTATTATAAATTGATGTGATAATTATGTAAATAAATTAAATACATGCCTAATATAACATCAAATTCAACTATAGGGAGAATAAAAATATTTTTAGGAAGCACATTCCCATAAACTTCAACTGGAGAAAAATCATAGACTTGAGATGATATCACCATACCATTAGGGATTTTCACTACTAATTAAGCACATAATTATGGAGGAAATGAATTAATATTACTTGATACATTTCATTATATATATTATTTCATATAAATAAGCTCAAATAGAGTACTTAAATATTTTATTATACTCATAACTGCTTGAATGATATCATTTTATCTTCAATCCCTTAATAAAACCAAAACTGTTAGCATGACTATCTATAATCCTTGATCATAGTGATCAATAATGAAAAAAAAATATAAGATTTCTACATCATGACACCTTATTTTCATCCTATGACACATGAGTTTTAACCTATATCATACACGGCCAGCATCTATTCAAACCTTTTTTAATGGTTTATAAATAAAATATGAATTAACCCAATAATATCCCATGGAATTGTCAAACTTGGTTTACAATAAGGTTACACTCTCCATGAACCAGAATGATGGATGATATATACTCGACCAACTCCTTTTGTGGTTATTACCCCTGAATGAATATGTGTCAAAACCATGTCTACTTGTAGTTTCTAGATAAAGATGTTTTGATAGGAAAACCACACTCATTTATTTACCAAAACTTATTTTCTTATATACTTAGGATTATCCTATGGGTTATCACTAAAAACAACTTGTTTATAAAATATCAACATAATATCCTAATTATTTATTCATATATAGAACCATTATTAGACACATCATACTTAAAATCATTCATTATATCTTAGGGAAAAGAAAACATAATAAAGGGTGAGCTCAGATTCTCAGTATGGGTAAACAATAGAGATATTAATGATCATTTAAACATAACATGACCATAAAGGGTACGAGAACATGATATAAACATTTGAAAACTATACTATACATATCAGAGATCATAATCATGATTTGTGGCATAAATCTTGGCATTTTATTATACATGAATCATAAAGTAATCAAATAACATAATTCATGAGAGAATAATATTGGAATAAGACATAAGTTTTCAGCATACACATAAGTATAGAAAATCATTTCCTTAGTAATCAATTATTACATCCAAGAATAATATATTAGATATTTTTCACTCCCCATTCAATCATATTATTCATGGTTTACTCCCAATATTTTCATAGTGGATAAAATCCCTTACTGAACTGGCTTCACTCCCCATTTTAGTCCCAATTATCTCATTATATACTCATATTTACCCAATGCATTAGAGGGATATATAATTAAGGGACCATCCATAAAATAATCATAATATATTCATATGTGTGTCACAATATCATAAAACAATCACCATATCATAACCAATGAAAAGAAAATAGGTTTCATAAACATTTTAACAATTCATCGTAGCATAACCTATGGAAAATAAATGGGTTTTACAAACATTTCATCATTATAATAAAAAATATATAGAAAAATAATAAGTATGGTATCATAAGATCATATCTCCAATACATATTAAGTAATATAAAATGATTTTACCTTACATGAAAATTTCTTTCGAATATCACTTATAATATTTCTTGAGAAAAATACCCATTTCATTTTGAAATCACTTCTATAAAATCTAAAAAATTATAAAATATTATGGAAAATATTTCATTTTAAATGAACCATGGAAATTTTTAAATTATTCTTCAAAACATGTAGTGTTCAAGCTAGTGGGAAATTATATTCATGTCATATACATTAAAATAAATATTCTTTTCACATTTTTAGTAAATTTTCAAAAGTACCTAATTCAGAAAATGATAAGAATATTACTTTTAAAAAAATTGTAAAAATTAAAAATTTGGTGAATAATACTTTAAAAAATCATTTTATAATATTAAAAACATTCTTGAAAACATTTTTAGTAAACATGGATATAGAAAAAAAATTATTTTCAATTGAAGATAGAAATAAATTTAGTTTTCCTTAAAAATGTTCTTTTGGTATCTTGAGTACTTAAAGTGAGGAAAATTAAAGGAAAAATGTATTCTAAAAAAATAAATATAGGAGAGTAAAATTAATTATATTATTGAGAGATATATCATGAAATTTCATCATCAAAAACTTAATCATAAACAATCCTAGTGATCAATGATATTGTAACATAAAACCCTTATCTCAAGTTTGACTTTCTTTAAAGATGCTCTAACCTACATTATAATAAATTTAAATTTATTATAATTTTATAAAATAGTATTTAAATAATTATAATATCATATATGATCCACTTATATAATTTTAAAACTCATTTATTAATAATTCTTTATTAAAATTGTCATTTTTGGGTGTTAACTGTTTCGTTTTTCATGAGAATTTTTATTTGGTAATTATGGTCCTTGTAATTTGATAATAGTTCCATCATAAATATAATTTTAATAATTATATAAATATATTATATATTCAATATATATATATATATATATTCATAATAAATGATAGATATAGAAAAATGAATTACACAGTTTAAGGAGATGGTAGGTTGTGCATACGCATGAATACTGCTTTTATTTCTCAAAAAATGGAATAAAAGAAAGGTAAATAATAATTCATCAATTTAAATTTATTATTATATAATATATATTATATATATTCATTAAATATGTCATTATTACCATCTATATAAATCTAAAATGAAAAACTAATCGCATCGCTTTGTGAAGGTGGTAGCTCATGTGTATGCACGAGTGATATTATCATTTTCGAATAGATTCGAAGGTAATAATTTAGATACGATATTATGATTATAGAATAATAATAATTTCATAAATATAATTTATAAATATTAAACCCATTATAATACCCATCCATGAAATATGGTGATGAAAAATTAATTGTATCAATATGTGGAGGTGGTAATCCCCAGGTACGCATGAACAATACTTTCACTTTCTATTTAATGGAAAAGAAAGTCAATAATGGTAGTTAAATAATAATAATAACATTTAAATATATTTAGGATACTGGAGTTATTATTTTATTATTTATACCACATATTTCTAGAAGGTATAATAATAAATAAATTGAAAGAAGTTGGGTAAGATGGTTACATATTCTTCAAGATACCTCATTTGGATCCTATATTTAGGACCCTTAGAATGGTATTTTAAGAATAAAAAAACCTCTGAATTGTATGTATTTAGTTTAATAAGATAATTTTCTATGTTTTGATCAATATATATGTCTCCAAGTGGAGTAAATAAAAGAGATAATGGGTGTCCTTTTATAAGGGAGGGAAAGGACACACATGAAATTACTAAAAAGATTAAAATATAATTAATTCATTCTCAAGAAAAATGCTTCCAAAGGACCATATATTTTAATAAGATATGATAAGTTCTATAAATCAAAATACAATGAAATTTATATATGTTTTTGTGCCATTTTAAACCTTATATTTTGTTTTTACCCATTGGTTAACCAATTTTAATCCTAACTGTGGTGATGAAATTTTTAATATTAAAGGGTTATAATTAACATATAAGTTAAAAATTAGATCATAAATGGAAAATGAATGATATTTTAGATCATTTATGATACTACTTGTACTATTGTAAGTTTTTTATTATTTTTAAATATTTTTAATATAATATTATTTAACATATAATATCATTAATGTCATTTTTTACATTATTTATTTAATTTGACTTTAAAGACAACAAGATATCAAAGGAATCCAAATATAAACCTTTCACCCATTAAAAATATGTTATATTTTCCTATAAAATTATTTTAATATAATAATTGACCCAAATTTTATTACTTTTAATATTTTTAAAATTATTTATTTTATTTTTCTATTAATTGAATAAATATTGTATCAGAGTTGCGTAAGAATTTAAGGTAATTATTCAATAACTAAAAATTTAAAAAAATTACTATGATAAAAAAATTAATTTAAATTTTAAATAAAAATTTATAACCAACCTTATACTATTTTTATCCTTATGTAAAAAATTCTAGAGATATTAAAGCTAAGAGAGTGGCAAGTTGTATTTATTATTTTATTAAATTTGTTTAATGGTAAAAATCAGAGAAAAATGGCACCAAGTGGAAATATATTCTATAAATTTATGTAAATGATTTAAATTCACTCATCCAACAGGATGAAGGAAAGTTTTATAGAAATTTTAAAGCCTTATCTCAAAGTTTTAACCCTATTTTACCTATTTTACCCTTACCAATGTGAGAAAAATTTACCAAGATTACTATTAATAATGAACAAAAATAAAAGGAACATATTTAAAATAATAATAATTTATTGATTAAAAATATGGTATCCATTTTTAAATATTTAATTTCTTTATATGGAAGAAATTTTTTTTAAATAACTGCGCAAAACATGACAAAAAGCCTTTTTTCAGAAAAATAAATTTTTAAGCATAAAACTAGATTTATTTTTATCTAATGAATATAAAAACATTATATGAATATTAAAACATTTTATTGAATATATAATATATAAATTTTATTAAAATCATTCTAAAATACTGATCAATTTAATTTATTAATATGAAAACACATTGCGGGTATAAAAATGATTTTTCATAAAAACCTATGTTTTACTTTCAAATGATTTTTATTTTCATTTACATTAAATTAATAAGTGATAAATTCATTTTAAACATTTGTAAACTGTAAATGTTTTCATAATTTGCCTTTTTCTTATTCATACTTTCTAATACAATATCTAGGCAGTAATTGTCACATTAAATAATAATAACTCAATAATATATCCAGGTTTGTTTAAACTTGGTGTTGTGCATATTGCAAGCTATCAAAGAAATTAAATTTATTTAAAAATAAATATATTATAAAATATTTAGTTTTTTATAATATTTTTTTGTGTTAACAAATTAAGGATGAAAGATAGGATCCTAAGGGGGTCATGAAACCTCTTCATATGCTAGTGTAGAAGTGGAACAATGTTACAATGGACTTTGTTACTAGACTTACAAAGACTCCTAAGAGGAATGATGATATATGGGTCATTTTTTATTACCTCTCCATGTCCACACATTTCCTATAAATAAGGGATAATATACCCCTTGAGTTTCTTATAAGACTTTATATTAATGAATTTGTTGGACTTTATGGTACACCTCTATTTATTGTATCTAATCATGACCCTTAATTCAAATCTAAATTTTGGAGGAGTATTCATAAGGCTCTCAATAATAAGATTCATTTGATCACATCCTATTATCTTGGAAATTATGGAAAATCTAAAAATACTATTCAAACATTAGAATACATGTTGAGATCATACTCACTTGATTTTCAAGGAACACGGTGTTGGAAGTGAACATAAAATCCATGCATGTGATGCATGGTGAATACATGTGTATGATGCATATACTCTCGAGCTGCGGAGGGCGCGTCTTCTCTCTTCGAGATCAGCAGGTTTTGGTGGAGGCACCGCTGTAGTGGCGTTAGGCGGATTTGCGGTTTGTGATGCGTCATAGGCTTTTCAGCTGTTGCTTCGGATCTAGGGGTGTAAGACCGGATCGTCATCGGCATACTCTACGGAGCGCTTCTGATTCGGTTTGGCAGTTTGTTGACGACCTATGGTGAGTTTCCCTACCGTTTGAAGGTGTGCTCAAGCGTCGGTGGTTTGGTGGTCCGCCTCTCCTCTGGTGAGTTAGGGTTTTTGTTCTTTTTGCGGCTGATCTGGTCGGCGGCGGCGGGATCTCCTGCTTTCCTTTTTGGCGTGTTTTTGGGGGTTTTTTTTTTCTTATGTTCTTGTTATCTTGCGGGGTTTCGATCTGCCGTGGTTTATATTCATGCGTCTTCGCGAGTATGGGTTGAAGTTGCTTTGTGGATGTTGTTTTCGTTTGAGTGGATGGTTTGCGACGGTGGTGATGTTCGGGCTTGCGCCGTTTGGGCTTTTCCCTCAAGGTCGTTGGATGCTAGGATCCGTGAATACAGTGGCAATCTGGTGTGTTTTCCCAGCGGCCTGGACGGAGTCGACTTTGGGACTCGTGATGGCTCGAACCTTGCAAGGCGAACGACGATGTAGAGGTGAAGTGAGGATCGTCCCTGTTCGATGTTGCGATCGGGAAGATCTCTGGAATGAAGTCGTGGTTGCAGTAATTGCAGTGATGATATGCTGTTGAAAGCTGGAAGTTTTGATGTTTTTGTTTGATGAAGATGATGAACTGCTGGTTGAAGTGTTGAATCAGCAGTATGGGTCTTTGGTTTTGGGTGTAATGGTTTGGTTTGTAATTGACTATGTTTGGTGGGGACTTTTGATTGGGTTTGGGCAAGATGTTCGCCCTCATCCATCTCCTTATTTACTGCACTTTTTATTTCTTTTAATAAATTGTCAGAGGTTATTCCTCTGACTGAACTTTCCTGGTTAACCAAATTTTCAGTTAATTTATGACATGTGATACTTATTCATTCAGGTTTTCAATGAATAAACACTCCAACTTGTATAATGCTTGGATACCATGAGATAATATCCAATCCATTTTTATATGGTCGATGCTCTTTATGAAATTAGGAACATCGATGATATCTATATAAGAGGATGTCATCATTTCTTGTTAGGTGTAATATAATACTATGTCATACCGAATATTCTATTCTTACTCAAATTTCGGTTTTAATGTAGTGAAAGCGCAAGCACCCCTTCAGTGTTTGGGAATCCTCACAAAACATTCATAGATCCATCAGTTGGTGCATTCACTCAGAGGTAAGAAGCATATTTATTCTTATTTATGTGATCTCCATCAATAATTATCCTTGGAAATAATATGTTTAGATAGCTCATGTAATAACTGAATACTAAGTATTTACCATGCTCTAATTTACAATAATATTTACACATTTGATTCTTTAAAGATATATCGGGCCATTTTTGGGTTTTAATCCACTATTAATGATCATATATTGATCTAATGTAACCAATAATTGGTATTAAAGTTATTTTTTTAAGATTGAAACGTGTTTGAATCACTGGTTTTGATGAACATCGAAACTATGAAATGAAGAACAGTGTATCATAAAACATATATGCAATTTTATATACCTTTACATAGCCTTGGATCTATGTAAAGGTCATCATAGACTGCCCTTAAACATAAGGTATATATAAATTTAACCTATAAATCACCTTTATGCAATTTATTCTACATAAAGGTAACCAAAAAGTTACTTTTAAGCAATATAGAGAATTTTTTGTAGCCTTTACAGAGGTCTAGGTAAATCTAACTAATGTGCTATGTAAAGTTAATAAAAGAACTACCTTTACACATTATAAGGAAATTATTGGATACCTTTATATAGAAGGTTTTCATAAAGATAATTTTCAATTACTTTTATGTAGATGGTCTACATAAAGGTAATCGAAAGTTACCTTCATGCAAGTAGTAGTACCAACAGCAGGATAAACATAAATGTTTTAAAATTTTCTTTTATGATATTTAAAAAAATATAGTATATAAAAAGTTTATAAAACATAGTAAAAAGGTATTTTGGTAATATTTTATTTATAAAATATTTATAAATTAATTAATTATAAATGGTTTATAATTAATTAATTACATTTTAATGAAAGGTTTATATTATCAAATATTAAATATAAATATTTTAAATACCTTTTACTAAATTACATAGCATACCTTGTGATCTAGAAATAAAAGGGTTTATTTATAAATCATAAATGTTAATTTATAAAGTGTTTATAAATTGAAAAATACGCTAAAATATAAAATATTTTATATTTATAATTATGAAATGTCCGTGATTAATTAAATTTGAAGTGTTCAAATTAAATGGGCCTTATTTGGACATTATTTAGACCACGTCAAAAAATCAAATGTTTAAATAATAAAAACAAATGTATATGATGTTTATATTATGTAAAAGTTATATATAATATAAATTTAATTGTAAAATGTTTATAATTCATATAATATCATATATAAATGTCATATAATACAAAATATGAATGGGTTCGTATTAAAATGAATATTAAAATTTTATATTCATGATTAAAGAATTTTCTTAATGTTTAGATAATTTGTAAAATATTTATAGTTAGCATTTATTTATGAATTGTTCATAAATTTTTATCTCATGTTTAAATATTTAAATTTTTCATTTATTTAAAGTTTATTCCATGATTTATTCATGTTTAGTAATTTTTTTATGAAATGTGAATATTTTTTATGCTTTAGTTTAACCATTAAAACTCTTCTAGGAGTTAAAACCCTTCTTTACATGCTTCTAACAATTCCATAAAATTTATTTTTCTTCTACCTTGACTGTAGTTTATAATTTGAGTTATGAATTCAAGAATAGTTATCAAATATATTTTGTGAAAATTAGATTATATATATATCATGAATTTAATTCTCTCTCAAGTAAATTCTCCCCAGGTAAAGGGGTTTGGGGTTGGATTAATAACTAGCTTGGATGTTATACCTTGTCTATAAATGTGAATGGGGTTGGATATTTGTTGCTTTAAGCTTACTCATGTGGTGATTTTCAATCTCATGTAACTCTATAACTTTACATGAAATGATCATGTACCTTATACATATGATGCATTCAGATATATATGAATATAATTGGCTTTTGTTTTTGGGTAAGTAACCCAAACTTGTGGTTTGTGTAAATAGTTACACATTAATGTGGTGTGAATGCATTAATTTAGTTATTATAATAGGGATTCCAAAACTAAAATTTTATAAGAATACTTACAAAAAAAAGAAATAAAACATGAGAAAATAAAGATTTCATAATGTGCAATAGTTATGAATTTAATATGAATATGATGTAGATTAAATTGGTGATATATTTAAAATCCCCTTATATACTAAGTGTGAGATTACTTATAAAGAGAAACTTCTCAATACATCAATCATCCAATTGGGTAGTTGTGTGCTAAAGTTGGGTGCCCCTAGATTATCTTATGTAAGACAGGAAAGTAATAAGTGACTCTGGATTGTCTTATTGGGTAGTTTCATGCTAAAGTCATCTTCCCCTAGATTAATCCATTATTAAATGGTTTTCTGTGTTTTATTTAGGTTACACTAGATGTAAATACTAATAGTTAGGATATTATAGGCATAGAGTTGAGTGAATCCATGTGATGTATTTAGATAAAGGGTTATCCACTCAACTATCCAAGAGTTACAACTATTGTTATTGGGATGATTCCATACTTAAATAATTATGTGGTGATATGAATACTAAAGTGGACTCATTACTTGGTGAAATATGGATATTGGCCTATGAAATGTACATGATGCAAGGGATTTTTATTTGTAGTTGGATTTATTTTATTAAAATACCTTGATGAAAATAAATAATACATGATACTCACCCACTGATTTTTCCTTGTTTTATATTTTTCCATACTTAATTATAATAATTTTGATATAACTAATAAGTATGAACTATAAAATAGTTAAATATTTGTATCTAGGGTTGATAATTGTTATCAAAGAGAAAAATTAAGATCGTATAAATGTGAATGTTATAGAAATTAATTACACTCACTCTGACTCATGGGTATTATATACTGAGAGTGTGTCACATATTTTTGCTGACAAACACAAACTTAGAGATAAGAGGGAATTTTAAAAGGGAAGAGTAGATATTTGTGTCAATAGTGAAGAAAAATTTTATACATTAGAATTTTTCACTTATATTCTAATTCTACCCAGTGGATTAGTCCTAGAATTTAAAAATTATTATTATTCTTCCACCATAAATAGGAATTTAATTTTTTGTATCTTGTTTGGACAAGATGGGATTTTCATTCATTATTAAGTAAAAGAGTTATTATATATATAATTATTAAATTCATTATGGTGTTGGAAATATAATTAATGGTTTATATATTCTAGATATGGATGATCATGTTTATAAAATTTAAAATAATAAGGTCATGGTTGATTCTAATCTCACATACCTTTAGCATTATCACCTTGGATATATAAGTGAGAAACATGTTCAAAGACTCCATAGAGATAGATTGTTGGGCTCATTTGATTATGAATAGTTTGATACATGTGGATCCCTTTTACTAGGAAAAGTGACCAAGGAACCTCTTGGGAGAAAGGGTAAAGGGGCTAGTGGACTATTGGATCTCATACATAGTGATATATGTTGACCAATGAGTACTCAAACAAGTGGCGGTTTTAGGTAATTCATTACTTTTATTGATGACTTTAGTCGGTATGTTTATGTGTTTATGATGAAAGACAAGTATGAAACTTTTGAAAAGTTTAAAGAGTTTCAGAATTAATTACAGAATAAATTGTGAAAAATTATTAAGATTCTATAATTAGATCAAGGTAATGAATTCTGAATCTATAAATTCATATATTATCTGAGAGATTATGGAATAATTTTGATAACTCACTCCTCTGGGTACACCATAATTTAATGGTGTGTCTAAAAGGATAAATCATACCTTTATGAGTCTATGTGTCCTTCCTATCTCATTATAGGGTTGTGCTCTAAAAACTATTGCATTATCACTAAACTGCATTCCATCTAACACAATCATAAATACTCCATATAAGATATAGACTAGGGAATATCCCAATTTGTATTTTATGAGGATTTGAGGTTGTGAATCATATATATGATGTTTAGATTCTGATAAACCTGACCCTAATCCAAAAAAATATTTTTTTTGTTACACTAATGAAATAATGGGATATTATTTCTTTAACCCTACTGAACACAAAGTGTTTGTAGCCTAATATACTTTTTTTTGAAAAGAAACATGTAAGTAAAAGAGTTAATGCAAGTAAAGTTGAACTTGGAGATGTTAAAGACCAAAAAATATGAAGTGTTCTTGAATTTATGTTTATTTATTTTCAAAAAGAGTTGTGGAGTAAAACCCAACTCAAGTTACACAAGAACCTCAAAGTTTTGGTAGGATTCCTCAAGAAACTAAGAGATATGAATTTCTCATGGCTAATTATGATGAAGAAATATGAATAGAAGATGAATCTACTTCCAATATATATGCTATTGTGATTTATTATTCCAATAAGTTATTAAAATACATGGAATATAATATGGACTATATGTACACTAACTAGGTTTTTAACTTGATCGATGCACCTAAAGGGGTAAGGACCACAGGGTGAAAGTGGGTTTTCCATAAGAAAATTGATATGTTTGGTAGATTTTCAACCTATAAATAATCCCTAGTGTCAAAGTGTTATAAGTAAATTCTTAGTATTTACTATGAAGAAATCCATTCACCTATTATAATGATAAAATCAATTTTTATCTCTCTTTCCATAATGACTCATTGTGATTATGAGATATATAAAATGAATCTCAAACCCACTTTCCTTAACTAGAATTTAGTCAAGGACATGAATATGAAAAAACCTAAAGGTTTTGAAGTTCCAAATGTAACTGCTAAGGTATTTCAGTTGTAACGGTCCATTTATGGATTGAAGAAAGATTCCTAGAGTTGGAATATTTAGTTTAATAATGCAATCAAAGAGTTTGGTTTCATCAATAACACATATAATTCTTATGTACAGAAGTGGTTTAGTGAAAGTATAGTAGTATTTATGATATTTAATATGGATGATATATTTTTTATCAGAAATAACATCATGAAAATTCATTCTATGAAGGTGTGGTTGGGTAAATGTTTCTTAATGAATGGAATGGGGGAATCAACCTATATACTAGGTATGAATATATATAGAGATAAATCTAATAGGTTGGTTAGAATAATTCAAAACACATATATTGTTAAAGTGATAAATTTAATTAGCATGGATAACTTCAAAAGGGGGTCTTTACTGGTGTTTCATGGAAAAAATCCTAAAAAGATTCAAGATTATTCAAAAGTGTTTGAAAGTATTCATAGGATTCATTATGTTCCCACCATAGGATCTATCATGTATGTCATGTTATGTATGTAAATACCCCAACCCTAATATCCTAGATATAGTGGTTACTTTATTACATTGGTACTAAATATAAGAAATCACATCCCAAAAGACCGAATAGTTAAGTATTCTTGGTAAACTAGATACATAATTGAATATGTTATTCCCAAACTGGTAAATACTACTAAGAGGGGGTGAATCGTTGGTTCCTTTTTTTATAATAAAGTTTCTTAAATTCTTTATAAAATTTTCTTAACCTCTAAAACTTATTAGAGTTATGATTCACTCAAAAAAATATCTCAACATCATCTTTCTTATGAAACATATATAAAGATGAAGTAGAACATTATATTTACATTTTTTTGTACAAATACATACACCTTACCATGTTGGATAGTCCCACCAACATGGATTCCTTTACTAACTTCTTTTCAAAATAAAAAGGCATAATAAGAAAATAGTTTTACAACCCAGTAGACAACTTTTATTTTATAGTTTGTTACACCCCCAACTATCATTTTCATATCCTCTTTCCTACAACTGGTTATACACCCCATCAAACAATCCTTTTCAGTAATTGGTAAGAACCCACATCTATAAGCTTATTTCTTCTTCTTCTTTGATCCAAATTAAAAAAAAAATTCACTACCACTATAATAAATCTAGATCAACTTTACATGGGTACAATCTTTAAGAGATTCAATAATTTTATTAAGAACTTTTTAGTCTTGAAACTTATTCCAAATATTAAATAGATATGAATATTATCAATCTCAATTTTTCAAGAAATTTTATCTAGAAAACTTACTTAGAAAAAGTTAGTTCAATAGGTCCTTTGTTTGGTAACCATAGTTCTATGATATCCATATGGTTCACCTCCATTTGATTCTACTTCTGTACTTCTTTCTTTAACTAAGTAGAAACCCAATCAGTAACTCACAACTTCTTGTTATATTGGAACTCTGTCCAATGATACTTTTCTCTAATGGATATTGATCCAATGGAACTTTTTTTGATGGAACTCGCTCTGATGGATCTCACTCTAATGGACTCGCTCCAATGGAACTCCAATTCAACCAGAAACAAAATTTTGGTTGGGATCTCAATACCCATTAAAAAGGTGTCAGAGTTTCATCTTTCTATGCACATGAATAGTCACAAATTATGAATGTACTATGATCTCTATTTATAGACATCCCTTCATGCTAAAGGTGGGAAAACCAGTTCTTCTTCACGCTCAATGACATTTATGAATCTGAATTTTCTAGATATTTGAATCTTCATTTTGACTATTTCAACTATTCTATCAATATTTTTTGAGCCTTCTATAATATTCTTGAATCTTCTCAAAACATCATACTTATTTGAATTTACAAACTATTTTCTATTAATGTTTACTTTATTATAGAAAATGTGCTTGATGGACTTTCTTACAGAAAATGCATTAGATGGACTTTCTTACAAAAAATGTGTTTGATGGACTTTCTTATGAAAAAATTATCTGATAGATCATTATATAATAACTTCACAACTTTTAACACTTATGAATTTTCTCTTGATCTAATTAAAAATAATAAAACCAATCAAAATGATTTCTCACTTCGATGCTTTGAGCTAAATGAAAATGGTTGACTATATTGTTTCAACTTCTTTATACTTTAGTCACCTACAGCCATTTAGTAACAACTTCAACATGTCTCTCATCTTTAATCAATTTATCATTATAAAATTACTATTAATACATTTTCTTAGACTGATTTTATGATTTTTATTACAAATATGAACACCCCCTCTATCTATGCTTAAGTAAATGAATAATTGTTATCTACTCTAGTCTATCTAATGTTTTGCACCCAATGTTTTATCAGTGTCATCCATCGTTTGTTGAAACGGTGCCAGATTTTTATCTGATGGAGTGGAATCTACATTTCATCTGATTTATTGGTCTCTGAAGCTCACCTGATTTATTGATGTTAATAACTCTTCTCATCCACAATCAACAACTCTGATCCATATGATACAATTTGTATAGTTTTATGTTCTATCAGTGTGTCTGAAAATAATAACTTTGATTTCTCACATTTTTTTTGTCTTTAGATCATTCTGAATAATTGGTTTTTCTAATGGATCAGTCGATAAACACTTTCACAAAACCTTGGACTTTATCAAATTCAAACTTTCAGTTTCCAAACAACATTTTCATCTGATACTTCTTCTATATCTGTAAAACTACTTACTGAACCAAATCTACACTTATTCTATTTTACAACCTATATCTTGTATCATGAGACTTCTTCATGATTTAGTGACATTGAATTATCAACAAATAATCATCAAATTTAATTTTGAAGTTCTATTAAATCCCAATATTAATATCTACTATGACTTTAACAACTTCTCACTCTAATCGACTGATTCCAATAGATCATAATTTCAACAACTTCATGCTTCTGATTTCTAGAAACTCCTAGAGTTCTATCAAATTCTAAATCTTATGAACCGAGTCTGATTATAAAATTTTCAAAAACAAATTTCTTTATTCATATTCTCATAAATTATTCAAAAAAAATTTAAAAACAACTTTCACATATTTATCTATTGACAAAAAATACAATCAAAATAAAACATAGTACTAAAAATTTACACTTTGTGTTTTCTATAAATACTTAGTTAAAACATCAAACAATTTCATCATCAATATGTACACTCACAATTTCTTACTCAATATGCTTTCCTTCTCCCCCTATATGTATTCTCACCCTTGTTGAAAATCAAATTCAAAGGGACCACTCATGAATCTGGAAAATTTGATTCTAGATAATAATAGTATCACATAAGTTTCTAAACAAATAGCATTTATATAAACATCTCTAAGTCTATGTGGGAAGAATTGATGTAGAAAACAATAGTGTATAATCAAGGTTATCAATTTTTTCCATGAAAAAACTTTCATGTAACACTTTTCTTATTCTTTTTTCATTATTCTCATATTTGGGAAAATATGAAAAAAAAATTATAAGATAAAAACAACCCACACTCATATTAATAAACATATTAGAAAAGTTCAAGTGTATAAAAAACAACTTTCCCAAAATCTCTTCTTTCGTAACCCCATTACTTTCTTTTTCAAGAAAAGTAAGAGAATCAAACCACAACTTCATATTTTTTCCTCCTAATGGGTATCCCTCAACTTCTTTTTGTAAAAAATTTACAGTACTCCCCCATATTCCTTATTTAAACTCCTTGAATTCCCTACAAGTTAGTGGAAATATATAAATATTTTTGGGAATAAAGAGGAAACTCATTAGTTTGTTATTAGAAACATTTATACTGATAATATTCTCTTAGTCTTGAATTTTTATTATTTTTCTTGTATTTTTCATTGGATGTGTCTTCCTTTACTTTAACCTTCCCAAATTTTGTAACAAGTTTGTTCTCATATATAGTGTAGAGACCCGAAGCTTGACGTATATGGACAATACATCACTTTTGTAGAATACTTAATACATAACAAAAACAGACACACAAGGACCGTAATAGTTTAGTGTCTTTGGAAACTTGGAATGTAATCTTCTAATCGTGGTGAAAGATCTTCAACATATCCCATAAAGATCTTCCACTTTTTGTTTCTTTACTTAAAACCTTTCTTTTGATCCTGGGGGAAAATAAAACATAAAAAGGGTGAGCTCAAATGCTCAGTAAGGGTGTGCATGGATAAAATAAAATATACCATATACATTTGAACTTAAAAACATGAACATAATGTTTAAACATCAAAATATTGAGCAATGACATAAAACATGGAAGTACATAAGGCATATATCATAATGGAACATAAACCATGATAAAATAGCATGGGAATAAAACATGTAACTGTGGCATCCATTAAGCACATGTAATTATTTCCATAGTAGCCAAGGCATTGCTGCCAAGACCATCTTAGTGGACAAAGTCTCGTTCTGAATCGAGTTCACTCCTCATTTCAGTCCTGTAACACTGAACTGGATTAACTTACCGTTCCAGCCATGTCTATCTCATGAGATATAAAATCTTTACCCAATACATTGGAGGGAGATATAGGTCCCACCCATCTCATAATGAAATCATTCTTACTTCTGCCACAAAATAAACATACAACATTCATAATAACCCAATAAATAAAATGGGTTTCATAAACATCATCACATCATCACATAATCCATATAAAAGAAATGGATATCATTTCATAATAAGAAAAGTGAAACCATGTAAATCATAGAGACATTAAACTTGAAACATACACATATGAAATAATGTCATCTTAGATGGAAAATGGTTTTGATAAAACATTTGAAATGAATTCTTGAGGAAAATATCCTTTCTTCTTCAAAATAATTTTATTTTCACAAAATTCCATGAACTTTTAAAATAAAAGTATTTTGTTGAAAATATTCATTATATCTTGTAGATTAATCTTCATGAAAATGATGCGTTATGACACCGTAAAAATCCATTCACGCCGTATAAGTTAAAAATAACATTCTTTTCGTACTTTTGTCGGAAAAGTCAAAAAAGTACCTCGTATGGTAAACAAATAAAAATTCCTTACATACCATGTAGTAAAATTCAAAAATGGGTAAAAAGTAATTTAAACATACATGAAAACATTTTTAGAAAACATGGGCTTGGATGATAAAGATAACCCCAGTAAATACTTACGAATAAACAATCTCAGGTAAAAATGAGATTGATAAATTATCCCTTACCTTAGGTCCGATATGCTTCATACGTATCCAAACATCTTGTATAATGATTTAAATAATGTCATTGACTTATTACAGAATCATATTCATTGTTATTATATCATATATGGTTCACTTATGACTTTATATTACCCGTTCTTTTGTAAATTCATGTTAAAGTAGCGTTTTGGGTAAAATCGTTTCATTTGTCGTTCATGTTTTAACTTTTAATTAATCATATGATTAATTAAATCATGATTACTTACATCCAGAATGTAAAACATGATTTATATATAATATATATTCAGAATATATATATAATGGATTGATAAATGGAAAGAAATACACCGTTCATGGAGACGGTAGGTCGTATGTACACATGAACGTTCTTTTCGTTTCCTTGTTGAATTGAATGGAATTAAGTAGATGAAATAAATATATATATACATAAATCCAATAGAATTATTATGTCATATATTTCATGATTACTTATTATATATACTTTATAATCATTCTTGAATGGTTATCATGGAGAGTGAATCTCATCACGTCGTGGAGACGGTATTCCGTACGTACGCACGAGTGGTGATATCATTCCCATGATCATGGAATTGTATTAAAGTGTATGTATAATATTACAGCATCAATATCACTTTACAATAATCATATATATTCATTACTTTCACCATTATACCCATCCATGTAAGGTGGTGGTGGAAAATAGATTACACCACGGTGTGGAGATGGTATTTTGTACATACGCACGCGCGGTGATTTCATTTTCCGTAGGATGGATAGATGGTGAAATAAGGATGTTTCATACTTATAATAAAATATCGGTATATGATTGATACTGATGTTATTACTTCATAATGAAACAACTAAATAAGAAGAAGTGGAAGAAGAAATAAAGTTGAAAGAATCGGTAATGGACATTACCTCTTCTTTGAAGCGCCTCTTTGAGACCTCCTCTTAGGGTACTAAAATTGGTCTTTGAAAAAAGACCAATACCTCTAGGATGTTTCTAGGGAAGTGGAGAAGAGAATTTGTCATGGGTTAGCCTAGCTTGAAGTCTCAAAGTGGTGTGAGGAAGAGAGGGAAGAGTTGCCCTTTTATAAGGGAGGAGAGGGTCACCTTTGGAATTCTTAAAAATATTAATTTATAATAAATCTAACCCCACTTAAAAACCTCAAAAAATGACTCATATCCAAATCTTGGATTATATAGGGTTGTAATCTCATCAACCAATCAAATTTAGACATGTTAAGAATTTATTTTAAACATTATCAACTTGATTTATCCTTATTTAATAAATTTAATTTTATTTGTGGTAATAACATTCTAAATTTTAAATTATAACAAATAATTACTTATTTGTTTTGAATTGTACATAATTGGATACTTTATAAAATTTTCTACCATATAAATTTAAATTTATAATTTTTAAATATTTTTGTGATTTTTAATCAATTTTATAATATATTATTTTTATAAAATAACAATAGTGTCAATTTTGACACTATTCATTTATTTGAATTTAAATAAAATATATACAGAATATATGTTCAAAATAAAAGCTTTAATAGATTCATAAAAGGTCATATGTATCTATAAAATTAGTGGAGAATATTAAATAGTTCATATAATATTTATTTTATTATTTTTAAAACCATTTATTTGGTATATCTCTTAATAAAATAATTACTACATCATTTTTTGTATAATTATTTAAAATCCTTATTTGTTGCATAAAAATTAAAAATAAAATCCTATGATGAAGATAAATCTATTAACTTTCAAAATAATAATTTTAATATAATTTATCATCTTAAAATCATAATATTTAAATTGTTATATTTATTAAATTATGAAGGTGACAAATTTGGCATCATTTAAAATAAAATAATATAAGTGTCATAATCATCTTAATAAGGATCCAAATGGTCCATAATTCTGAAAATGTATGCTTAGGGTTTATATATACACTAATAATAAGTTTTTTGCAGATTTTTGGGCCTTTTTATATGTATTAATATTTCAATAAAAACTATATTATTGATTTCTCACTAAATAAATAATTTCTGCATCCCTATTGTGTCAAAATTAATGATAATTATTTAATACCTAAAAATTATAAATAAATTTATATGATGTATATAATTTAATTATATTTCTGGAGACTATTCATATTCTAAGTTTCATGAAGTTTATCACTAATTAAAATTAATACACTTATAAGATTTAAGAGAGTGACATGTTGTCACTTTCTTTGGTTTTAATAATAATTAAGTTATTTTCATGGAAAAAAGTCCATTAAATGATTCTAATCCGACCCTTAGGTGATATGGGTCGACTTTTAGTCATCCAATAGAATTTTTGCAGGTGTTAGGTTAATTTTATAATCTTATATTTACCCTTAATTAACCGATTTACCTTTAACTATGGTAAATAAAATTTACCGTAGTTACTATTCATAAAGCCCAGAAATAAAAAGTAGCTTATTAACATAATTTGGACCCACTAATTCCAAATATGGAATCCATTTTTTTTAAATTCAATATACATATGTTGCAGAAATTAAATTAAAATTAATCCCATTGTCGAATGAAAACGGGTTTTTGTTTAAAACATTGCAAAAGATTGAATTGATTTAACCTGCGAATTCAATGTAAAATCAATGATAATGACATACATTATATTAAATTGTAAAAATATATTATATTTATACTTTAAAACCACTCAATATTATAATTTAACCATATAAATTATTACGATGAAAAAAGTTGTTTTTAATTAAAATATAGCGTGTTTTTACTATTCATTAAAATATGAAAGTTATCAGAAAAATATCAAAACTTTATCCAATGTAAATTTTTATATCCTGATTCAAAAGAAGAATTTTATTTTTTTCAAATTGAAATTATAAACATGTCAACAACTAAATTTAAAGTGGGTGCGCCATCAAAAGGCGGCAAAACTGCATTTTTTGAAAAATACATATTTTACCCGAAAAAATTATTTTGTTCTTATACCATGTTCTAGAAAATGTTTAAGATGAATAATAATGTTATAAAATTCAAATTTTAGTTAATACTATTCATAACGGCTAGTTCATAATAATATTATAATAATATCTCGTTTAGTGAAACTCGGTATTACGTACTACACACGCTATCGAGGAAGGTCGTGATGGCGTGTAATGAAAGGCAAGTCAGGGATGCATGTTGTGCAAGATCCTTTTGGTGTGTCGTACAACACAATACATTAATTAAAAAAACTTTTCAAAAATCTCGAGGTGTTACATTCTACCCCCCTTAAAATTAATTTCGCCCTCGAAATTCGTTGGGGTTATAAATGGTTTACTACTCGAAAGATTCTTTAATAGAAACCCACATCGTAAAAAGGAATACCAAAACTGGGCTTTAAAAACTAAAGTATGAAACGTAACAGTTACCCAAATTAACTCATCACTGGGTTTCCACGTAGGAGAACATAGGTGAAAATATGGATATGGAAGAGAAATATAACCATCAAGTTCTTGATAGAGAGTGGTAGAGAACATGACTATGAAAAATCCATCAATCACAAAGCCATAAATTTGCGATGATCTAAGGTACCATCTGATTCGTAGGATATAAGATCACTAGGACAACATTTTTGGTTTTCAAGATCATTTCTCTGAAGTTGAAGAATTTTAATTTGAAGAAATACTAACTTTATTTCGATATAATCTCACTGTTGTTCGTGCCTTGAACAATTTTCACTTCATCTCTTAAAGAAATGAAGTTGAATTTGTCATTCGTGAAGTATTAGCAGATCATGTGATAGAAGGATGGGTCATTCTATCTATCTTAATCAAAAGGTTATCAATAGTTATATACATAAGTCCATCTATTGTATATTGTTCCAAAAATGGACTTATACTTCATATATCTACCACTTAATAAAATAAAACTAGTTTATACTAACCAGGGACTTCTTGTAGGCTAGTGGTAGGTGATAAAGGCCAGTCGCACTTCAGTTGTGGGTTCGATTCCCACAGCCTTGTCTGACACGATGGGTTGTCGCCCGTCCTACAGGTTGTCCTTTTTTTCTAAAGCTACATTACTATAACATCCCATCAATAATATCAAAAAAAGTTCTATCCTTAAACAATACTAAATTATGTACAAAATAATCCATTCCAATCTTTAGGCTTATCTAATATACTTCGGTCCAAGCTCATAGTATAAAGAAAATGATTACTTGAAATGTCATCTACCAAGCATGTGAATACCATCATATATCCCCCATATATCTTGTTGGTCACATTCCAATAATGTGAATACCTTAATCATGTATTCTCTTGAAAAATGAATACCCATTAAACCTTAGTGAAAACATGAATGCTGTCAAAAGTTAACTCTTTCCACATACCTAAATCCAAAAATTCTATATACTCAAACCATGATATAACCTTCTCCTTATATCATTCATGAGCTCATGAATACTATCAAACATTTAATTTTCTCTTTATCCCTTCATTATGCGCATATCATCTATATTCCAAAAATATCTGAATAACCTTTCATGGATACATTAATCATACACTTTCAAAACTCAAGGAAAGATAACAGTGTAACAATCCTTAGATGTCTCTTTATTCCATAGTACCATGATATTACTTATACAACATTACACTTGATAAACATGTAATCATTCCACTACCTTCTTAAATCATTGACCGAGCTTCAACAATTCTTTCATCTCACATATCATTTATAGTCTCTTCATCATCATCAACATAAATACTACCCATATGGTCGTACTTATTCTCTTCATGAGACTTTCCCTTAGGGAATTGGTTTGCATAATGCTTGTACATTCCACATTTAAAACATTTAACCATTTTTGATGTCGTAGCAATACCATTATCCTCATCCATGGTGTTAACTGAACCTTTTCCTTTGCACTTACTGGCTTTGTGTCCTTCTTTTCCACACCCAAAGCATCTTCTAGTTCCCTTGAAACAATCTCCCTGATGCCTCTTCCCACAAGATTTACAAGAGGGAAATTGAACTTTCTTTCCTCTATGATCATCATGAAACTCCATCTTTCTCTTATTATCTGAGTCGGGAAACTTACCAAAGTTGAGATTATTGATCATATTATAAGATTGCTGATTAGGCATAATAATGTTTTTTGGACTTCCAAATCCCGTTTCATTTTGTTTCTCATGAATAATATCATTCCATTGTCCATCATATCCTCCATTATCATGAATCTTCCTGTTTCCAGCCATTTTCTAAAACCCAAAAAGAATAGTGTGTGAGGCAAAAATCATGCTAGGGAAAAAAACATAGTAAAGAGGAATTACCCTCAATATCTAACATCTTAGGTCAAATTATAAGATCGTTACCGTAGTTCTAGGACTATATCCTATACTTATACTTATCCTTAGGGACATCCCTAGACATACCTTAGAAATATCTCTAGGGATCTCACTAACATTTTCACATCCTAGTTTCCAAAGGTTGACTAAACCTTTCCTCTAATACCAACTATAGAGACCCGAATCTTGACATATATGGACAATACATCACTTTTGCGGAATACTTCATACATAACAAAAACAGACACACAAGGATCGTAATAGTTTATTGTGTTTGGAAACTTGGAATGTAATCTTTTAATCGTGGTGAAAGATCTTCAACATCTCCCATAAAGATCTTCCACTTTTTGTTTCCTTACCTAAAACCTTTCTTTTGATCCTGGGGGAAAATAAAACATAAAAAGGGTGAGCTGAAATGATCAGTAAGGGTATGCATGGATTAAATAAAACATACCATATACATTTGAACTTAAAAACATGAACATAATGTTTAAACATCAAAATCTTGAGCAACGACATAAAACATGGAAGTACATAAGGCATATATCATAATGGAACATAAACCATGATAAAATATCATGGGAATAAAACATGTAACTGTGGCATCCATTAAGCACATGTAATTATTTACATAGTAGCCAAGGCATTGCTGCCAAGACCATCTTAGTGGACAAAGTCCCATTCTGAATCGAGTTCACTCCTCGTTTCAGTCCTGTAACACTGAACTGGATTAACTTACCATTCCATCCATGTCTATCTCATGAGATATAAAATCTTTACCCAATGCATTGGAGGGATATATAGGTCCCACCCATCTTATAATGAAATCATTCTTACTTGTGCCACAAAATAAACATACAACATTCATAATAACCCAATAAATAAAATGGGTTTCATAAACATCATCACATCATCACATAATCCATATAAAAGAAATGGATATCATTTCATAATAATAAAAGTGAAACCATGTAAATCATAGAGACATTAAACTTGAAACATACACATATGAAATAATCTCATCTTAGATGGAAAATGGTTTTGATAAAACATTTGAAATGAATTCTTGAGGAAAATATCCTTTCTTCTTCAAAATCATTTTATTTTCACAAAATTCCATGCACTTTTAAAATAAAAGTATTTTGTTGAAAATATTCATAATATATTGTAGATTAAGCTTCATGAAAATGAGGCGTTATGAAACCGTAAAAATCTGTTCACGCCGTATAAGTTAAAAATAACATTCTTTTCGTACTTTTGTCGGAAAAGTCAAAAAAGTACCTCGTATGGTAAACAAAAAAAGATTCCTTACATACCATGTAGTAAAATTCAAAAATGGGTAAAAAGGACTTTAATCATAAATTGAAACATTTTTAGAAAACATGGGCTTGGATGATAAAGATAACCCCAGTAAATACTTACGAATAAACAATCTCGGATAAAAATGAGATTGATAAATTATCTCTTACCTTAGGTCTGATATGCTTCGTACGTATCCAAACCTCCTGTATAATGATTTAAATAATGTCATTGACTTATTAAAGAATCATATTCATTGTTATTATATCATATATGGTTCACTTATGACTTTATATTACCCGTTCTTTTGTAAATTCATGTTAAAGTAGTGTTTTGGGTAAAATCGTTTCATTTGTCGTTCGTGTTTTAACTTGTAATTAATCATATGATTAATTAGATCATGATTACTTACATCCAGAATGTAAAACATGATTTATATATAATATATATTCAGAATATATATATAATGGATCGATAAATGGAAAGAAATACACCGTTCATGGAGACGGTAGGTCGTATGTACACATGAACGTTGTTTTCATTTCCTTCTTGAATTGAATGGAATTAAGTAGATGAAATAAATATATATATAAATAAATCCAGTAGAATTATTATGTCATATATTTCATTATTACTTATTATATATACTTTATAATCATTATTTAATGGTTATCATGGAGAGTGAATCTCATCGCGTCGTGGAGACGGTATTCCGTACGTACGCACGAGCGGTGATATCATTCCCATGATCATTGAATTGTATTAAAGTATATGTATAATATTTCAGAATCAATATCACTTTATAATAATCATATATATTCATTACTTTCACCATTATACCCATCCATGTAAGGTGGTGGTGGAAAATAGATTACACCACGGCGTGGAGACGGTATTCCGTACGTACGCACGCGCGGTGATTTCATTTTTCGTAGGATGGATAGATGGTGAAATAAGGGTGTTTCATACTTATAAAAACATATCGGTATATGAGTGATACTGATGTTATTACTTCATAATGAAACAACTAAAGAAGAAGAAGTGGAAGAAGAAATAAAGTTGAAAGAATCGGTAATGGACATTACCTCTTCTTTGAAGCGCCTCTTTGAGACCTCCTCTTAGGGTACTAAAATTGGTCTTTGAAGAAGACCAATACCTCTAGGATGTTTCTAGGGAAGTGGAGAAGATAATTTGGCAGGTTTTTTCCTAGCTTTAAGTCTCAAAGTGGTGTGAGGAAGAGAGGGAGGAGGTGCCCTTTTATAAGGGAGGAGAGGGTCACCTTTGGAATTCTTAAAAATATTAATTTATAATAAATATAAACCCACTTAAAAACCTCCAAAAATGACTCATATCTTAATATTTTATTAGATAGGGTTGTAATCTCATCAACCAATAAAATTTATACATGTTAAGAATTTATTTTAAACATTATCAACTTGATTTATCCTTATTTAATCAATTTAATTTTATTTGTGGTAATAACATTCTAAATTTTAAATTATAACAAATAATTACTTATTTGTTGTGAATTGTACATAATTGGATACTTTATAACA
The DNA here is from genome assembly GCA_963277665.1 of Viscum album. Lineage (NCBI taxonomy): Eukaryota > Viridiplantae > Streptophyta > Magnoliopsida > Santalales > Viscaceae > Viscum > Viscum album. The sequence goes on along the minus strand of OY728157.1, from coordinate 32,254,872 downwards.
TTTTATACCATATAAATTTATATTTTTATTTTGTAAATATTTTTGTGATTTTTAAATAATTTTATAATATATTATTTTTATAAAATAACAATAGTGTCAATTTTGACACTATTCATTTATTTGAATTTAAATAAAATATATACATAAGATATGTTCGAAATAAAAGCTTTAATAGATTCATAAAAGGTCATATGTATCTAGAAAATTATTTTTGAACATTAAATAGTTCATATAATATTTATTTTATTATTTTTAAAACCATTTATTTGGTTTATCTCTTAATAAAATAATTACTACCTCATTTTTTGTATAATTATTTAATATACTTATTTGTTGCATAAAAATTAAAAATAAAATCCTATGATGAAGATAAATCTATTACATTTCACAATAATACTTTTAATCTAATTTATCATCCTAAAATCATAATATTTAAATTGTTATATTTATTAAATTATGAAGGTGACAACTTTGGCATCATTTAAAATAAAATAATATAAGTGTCATAATCATCTTAATAAGGATCCAAATGGTCCATAATTCTGCCAATGTATGCTTAGGGTTTATATATACACTAATAATAAGTTTTGTGCAGATTTTTGGGCCTTTTTATATGTATTAATATTTCAATAAAAACTATATTATTGATTTTTCACTAAATAAATAATTTCTGCATCCCTATTGTGTCAAAATTAATGATAATTATTTAATACCTAAAAATTATAAATAAATTTATATGATGTAGATAATTTAATTATCTTTTTGGAGACTATTCATGTTCTAAGTTTCATGAAGTTTATCACTAATTAAAATTAATACACTTATAAGATTTAAGAGAGTGACATGTTGTCACTTTCTTTGGTTTTAATAATAATTAAGTTATTTTCATGGAAAAGGTCCATTAAATGATTCTAATCCGACCCTTAGGTTATATGGGTCGAATTTTAGTCATCCAATAGGATTTTGGCAGGTGTTAGGTTAATTTTATAATCTTATATTTACCCTTAATTACCCGATTTACCTTTAACTAGGGTAAATAAAATTTACCGTAGTTACTATTCATAAAGCCCAAAAATAAAAAGTAGATTATTAACATAATTTGGATCCACTGATTCCAAATATGGAATCCATTTTTTTAAATTCAATATATAGAAGTTGCATAAATTAAATTAAAATTAATCCCATTGTCGAATGAAAACGGGTTTTTGTTTAAAACATTGCAAAAGATTGAATTGATTTAACCTACGAATTCAATGTAAAATCAATACTAATGACATACATTATATTAAATGGTAAAAATATATTCTATTTATACTTTAAAACCACTCAATATTATAATTTAACCATATAAATTATTACGATGAAAAAATTTCTTTTTAATTAAAATAGAGCGTGTTTTTACTATTCATTAAAATATGAAAGTTATCAGAAAAATATCAAAACTTTATCCAATGTAAATTTTTATATCCTGATTCAAAAGAAGAATTTTATTTTGTCAAATTAAACTTATAAACATATCAACTACTAGATTTAAAGTGGGTGCGCCATCAAAAGGCGGCAAAACTGCATTTTTTGAAAAATACATATTTTACACGAAAAATTTATTTTGTTCCTATACCATCTTCTAGAAAATGTTTAAGATGAATAATAATGTTATAAAATTAAAATTTTAGTTAACACTATTCATAACAGCTAGTTCATAATAATATTATAATAATATCTCGTTTAGTGAAACTCGGTATTGCGTACTACACACGCTATCGAGGAAGGTCGCGATTGCGTGTAATGAAAGGCAAGTCAGGGATGCATGTTGTGAAAGATCCTTTTGGTGTAGCGTACAACACAAGACATTAATTAAAAAGAATACTTTTCATAAAATCTCGAGGTGTTACATATAGAATCTTTATATGAAGCTATCATATTCTATAAAACTTTAGTAACATTTTTGTTACAATGAGTTTATAATAACTTATTTATGTTTTCTTCTTGGGCTGTCAAGATATGCATACAAATTTGAGTAACATGCCCTTCTTTCTCGCATCTCTTGAACCTTTTTTGAATCTTCAAACCATAATCCATTGATGTATTTTTATCAACATTGTTCTCATATTTAGAAACTTTTTTCTTCCCCTTTTCTTCAGATGAATTTTGTGATTCTTATAACATTATATCAATTACTACATGGTCTATCCAAATAACTAGCCATTCTTTCTTTTCTTTCTCATAATTTTTATTTTTCTCAAATTTCTTAAAGTACTCAAATTTATTCAACTTTTCACATGTCTTTTTTGAGTATTTAATATTCTTCAATTTCAAAATATTCTTTTGTGATTCTTCAAATTTCTTAATAAAATTTGATCTTCTTTTCCCATCAAATATATCCCTCAATTCATACACGTTTCATGGTAGATACATGATTTACCAAAATGAATAGGCATTATGTCCAAAAATTGTACAACCCCAATAGTGACCTCTGAATATTGATCTTTCGAACTGATGGTAAAACTATTTTGATCTTTATTATTATGGTTTCATTAAAAATCATGAATCACATTGCTTAGGGAGATACATTCCCAACAAATTTTTATCTTTCTTAATGAAATATGTTTTATCAAAAATATTCTTCTCTATACCCTTATTTTCACCATCTTTATAATTCTCACAACTAATATCAACTACCTTGGTGAAGTTGTATATCATCTTTCTTATATCAATTTATGTTATGATAAGTATTGATTGTGTTTATAACTATTCTTATTATTTCTCAGCCAAACTATATTTCATAACATTTATCATTTTCTCATATTTAACTATGTTCAATTTGTTCTTATTACTTTCTTAAACAAGTTTAAATTCTGTCATGTTGATATTTTTATACCCATATAATTTTTCTTCATAACTTTTTAGTTTTCATTCAATATCACCAATATTAATTTTTTGATATTTAATAAAATAGAGATTTATTTCCTATTTCTTGATTAGATCACCATTCGCAAAATATATGTCTTTAAAATATTTTTTAACTTTATCCTTTACTTCTTGGGTTGAGTATTCTGTTCAAGTGCTTTTTCTAAATTTTCATTGAGAATCCACTCAATTTTTGTTGTCTCGTCATAATCATCATCATTGCTTGATGAATTTTTATCATTTATAAATCATGGAAGGAAGTTTATTTAATTATTATATTCATCAATAAATGAGTAATCATACTTATTTATTCTAATTAGATAAATTTTATCCTTTTTATTATGAGAAAAAATTTTATTATGTTTCTCTCACTTTTGTTTCTGATATTTCTTATTATATTTTTCGGACTCATACTCTTCAACCCTTTTTCTGGGAAAATTTTGTGCAAAATGTCCTTTCCCTTCACAATTCCAACATTTACAAGAATTTTTACCTTTTCTATTCCAATTCCCCTAGTTGTATATTTTATAAAGAAGGGTAATTATTGTGTTAAAATATTCTGCTTCTTTCTCTTCCTCTGAATAACTCAATTCTTCAACAAATTCTTTGTTTTTTTTCTTTCCCTTTAGAAAATATTTTAAGGCTATTTCATTATCATCCTCTTTCTTGAAAATATTTTTCCTCATTTCATATGCCATAAGAATATTCTAAAGTTCTTCCAAAGATAAATATTCACGATCTTCTAAAACTGAAACTTTGGCCTCAGATATATCTGGAAAGTTTCTCATCAGTTTCTTAACAATTGTAGAATCTTATATATTATCACTAAAACCTATGATGTTTCTCACAATCTCATTAACTCTTGTAAATTAATCATTAATACTTTCTTCATCATCCATTTTTACATATTAAAATCCAATTATATATATTTGTAACTTGTGTTCTTTAACTTTCTCATTTCCTTCATAGAAACATCTCAACTTATCCCACATTTTCTTAGCTATTATAAACCCCATAATTTTTCTATAAACATTTTCAGTAAGATTCATTAACATAGAATTATGATCTTTTCCATTGGCTTCTACACTTCTCTTATTAGAACCTATCATAGAAACATCATTAATGGGAGTAAATACCACAATTGTTTCATCTCTAGCTTCAAGATTGAGAGATAGGAGATAGAGTAACATCTTATTCTTCTAACTGTGATATTTTTTCCATTAAAAATAGGAAAACCCATATTTTTCACTAAATTAAAATTATGCATTCTTAGAGATGGATATTTTAGAGGAACCTCACTATGATTTCAATATTTATTCCCAAATGGATCGAGACCACTGAGAGGGGGTGAATCAGTGGCTCATTTTTCTTTTTATAATAAATTTTATTAACTTATTTATAAAACATTCTTAACCTATGAAACTTGTTAGAGTTATGATTCAGTCAAAAAAACATCTCAACCTCGAATTTCATATGCAGAAAATATAAAGATGGATTAGCATAGGATATATACAAGGTTCGGTACAAAGACTTACTCATTTCCATGTTGGAAAATCCCACTAACATGGAATCCTTTACTAGATTCTTTTTTTATATATTTAGTTATACCCGCCAACTATCCTTTTTGTATCCTCTTTCCCACAAGTGGTTATACACACCATCAAACAATCCTTTTCGGTAACTGGTAATAACCGACAACTATAATATTATTTCTTCTTTTTTATGATCCACTTTAGAAGGTTCTTCACTTCCTCTATAAGAAAGCTGGATCAACTTTACTTGTGCACAATCTTCAAGAGATTGAACGATTCTCTTAAGAACTTGTTAGTCTTGAAACTTATTGCAGGTCTTCAAAAAATATGAATATTATCAATTTTAATTTTTAAAAAAAATCTATCATGAAAATTTACTTATAAAATTTTAGTTTGATTAGTACTTTATTTATTAACCTTATTCCAATGGTCTATGTATGTTTCACCACCATTTGATTCTACTTCTGCACTTACTGCTTCAACTGAGTAGAAACTCAATTAACAACTCACAAAATCTATGTTCATTAGGACTTCACCTGATGGATCTTTATCTAATAGAACATCATTCAATGGAACTTACTCCGATGGGTCTTGTTATGATGGACTCTCTCTCATGGAATCACTCTAATGGAACTCCACTTCAACCTGAAACTAACTTTTGGTTGGGATCTCAATGCTTGTCACAAAAGTGTCAAAGATTCATCTTTCCACACGTGTGAACAGTCACAAAGTATGAATGTATTTTCTATCTATTTATAGGTGTCCCGTAATGGTAAATGTGGGAAAACCAATTTCTCTTTCCACTCAAATAAATTCATGAATCTAAATTTTTCAGATATTTGAATATTAATTTTGACCGTTTCAAATCTTCTCAATATTTATAAAGCCTTCTCAAATCTTCTTTAATATTCTCAAAACTTTATCTTTCTTTGAATTTACAAACTATTCTCTATTCCAAATGACTTTCTTATAGAAAATTTTTCTGATTAACTTTCTTAAAGAAAATGTGTTTGAGGGACTTTCTTACAGAAAATGCATCTGATGGACTTGCTCATGAAAAGATCATATAATGGATCAGTATATAATAGCTTCATGACTATGAACTCTTCTTACTTTTCTCTTAACCCAATTGAAAATAATAAAATCAATCAAAATGATTGAACACTTTGTTGCTTCGAGCCAAATGAAAATGGTTGAGTATGTTGTTACAACTTCTTTAGACTTTAGTCGCCTATAGCCATTTAGTAGAAACTTTAACATGTATCACATATTCAATCGATTTATCATTAAGATATTACTCTACATACATTTTATTAGACCAATTGTATGATTCCAATTACAAATATGAACTCCCCCTCTATCTATGCTCAGGTAAATGAATCAGTGTCATCAACTCCAGTCTATCCAATGTTCTTCACCCAATGTTTTATTAGTGTCATCCACTGTTCGGTGAACCGGTGATGGATTTTTATCTGATGGAGTAGAATCTATATTGCATTTGATGGGTCAGTTTATGAAGCCCATTGGATTGAGCAGTTCTAATAACTCTTCTCATCCATATTCAACAACTTTGAACCATTCAATACAATTTGGGCAGTCCGATGTTCTATCAGTGTGACTAAAAATAATAAATTTGAATTCCCACACTTTTTTGTCTTCAGATTCTTCCAATGAATTGATTTTTCTAATGGATCAGTCAATAAATACTTTCAAAAAACCTTAGACTTCATTAAATTGAAAATTTTAGTCTTCAAACAACATCTATGTTTGGTACTTCTCCTACATCAAGAAAACCACTTACCAAACCAAATCTACACTTATTCTCTTTTACAACCACTAGATTTTATCATAAAAATTATTCATGATCTAGTGAAATTGAACAATCATCAAAGAATTATAAAATTTAATTTTGAAGTTCTATGACTTCCCAATCTCAATATTTTCTCTAACTTTATCCAATTATCACTCTGATGGATTGAGTCTGATGGATCAGACTTTTAACAACTTCATGCATCTGATTTCCAGCATATCTTGAATTTCAATCAAAAACTCAATTCTATGGATAGAGTATGATCATAAAATTTGTAAAAACACTTTTTTTATTTCATATTCTCAGTAATTATTCAATAAACCATTTAAATACAACTTTCGCATATTGATCTATTGACAATAAATATAACCAGAATACAATTTGGGACTAACAAAATCCCACATTACATTTGAAAACCTAAAACAACATAGTATTTTCTTTAGGATCATATTTATTCCCTCTAGAATATCCCTATATATAAACCATAAAAAATTTTATGGAATATTGTGGAATTTATATTTAACATCCCAAGATTTTTATGATATATATTTTATTTAATTTCTTTTATGTCTTGTGATGTACACTACACCAAGATAAACTTGCACTATACATAACACTGTCTTGGCTTGCAGTATATGAAACACTATGCTTCGCTTGCGTTATACCCAATTTCAAGTTATTTTGAAATAATTCATTTCATGCAATATTGTGTTTAATTAAATAACTAAATATTATTATGTTACCTTATAACCTAGTCATTATAATGGTGAGTATGAACAATATTAACTTTCTTCTGAAAAACTATTTAAAAGCAAATAAGTGAGGTTATAAAATAATAAAATCACTCTTGATTGGTTTTATTAATGTAATATATATTTAATATATTCAATATAAAATTCATATTATATGTTTTCTATATATGATATAAAGAAACAAATTCAATTTTTTGGATAAAAGAAGTATTTTTTAAAAAATGCAGTATTACCACCTTTTGATGGCTTGCCCATTTTAAATCTAGGTTTTTGAACTTTTATATATTCTATTTGACAACATAAAAATGTTCTTTGGAAGTGGGATATAAAAATTTACCTTGGAATTTTTTTTATATTTTTCTAATAACTTTCATGATTTGATGAATAGTAAAAATACACTATATTTTAATTGAAAACAACTTTTTCATCAAAATAATTTATATGGTTCAATTATATTATTGAATTATTTTAAAGTATAAATAGAATATATTTTAATCCTTCAATATAATTTATTTCATTGGACATAATTTTGTGATAAATTTTGATGTAAAAACATTTCAATCTTTTGCAATGTTTTTACTTTAAAAAAACCCGTTTTTCATTCCGACAATGGGATTAATTTTAAATTAATTAATACAAATTCTATGTTTTGAATTTTGAAAAACTAATTCCATATTTTTAATAATTGGTTCCAAGTTATGTTAATATCATTATTTTATTTTTGGGCATTATGAATAGTAACTTCAGTAATTTTTATTAATATGGTAAAAAGGTAAATCTGGTAATTAAGAGTAAGAATAATATTATAAAATTACTCTAAAACTTGTCTTAATATCATTTTATGAGTGGGTTTCATTCTAAATCATCATTGGGTTGAAATGATAACCATTGGAATCCACTTGGATGAGATTAGAACATTTAATATATTTTATTTATAGAAAAGATAAATTTGTCTCACTCAATTTTTAATAACTAAACCATTTTTTATATAAAGTTATACAGAATAAAAATTAGATTATAAATAGTCATATGAAATCTAAAATGTTTTTATTTATCATGGTAATTTATTTTCAATTTTTAAGAAATAAGTAATTACTTTAAAGACTTATACTTTGATGGTGTAAAAATTAATTAATTGATAAGAAATAAATAAACAATTATTATTAAAATTCTAATAACCAAAAAAAGATCCAAAAACTTGACCAATTATTATTGGTCGAGTATATCTCAACCATAATCGTCCAAGGGTCGAGTTATTTACCATTTGGAGCCATCTGAAAGTGAGTGTGACACTTATATTATTTTATTTAAAGTGATGTTAAAGTTGTCACATTCATAATTTAATAAGTACAACATTTTTAATGTAGGATTTTATAGAATCTAAATTCTATTACAGGTATTATCCTGAAATATATTATATTTATCTTCATCATAGTATTTAATTTTTAATTTTAACTCAACACATAATTATATTAAATAATTACACAAAACTGATGTATTTTATTAATGGAAATATCAAAATAATGTTATTAAAAATATTAAAATAAATATAATTTGAGCTACTTAATATGTAAAATTATTTTTTTAGATCAAGTATACTCTATAGGGATATAGTAAATTAATTTTTTTGAGTATAACATCTTATCTTGATATTTTAAAAAATCCATGAATTAAATAGTGTCAAAATTGACACTATTGTTGTTTCGTCAAAACTAAATTATTTAAAAATTATAAAAAAATTAAAAATATATAATAATTATTATATGGTCTAAAATGATATAAATTATTTATTTATGATTTTATTTACATCAAATAAGTAAATAATTCACCCTTTTAATATTGAAATAATTGTTATCCTAGTTAAAATGAAATAGAATAAAAATGTGTTAAATTAAAGTGATAAGGTTTAAATTGACTTAACATTTTGCCCAAAATTTATTGGTTGATGATATTACAACCCTATCTCATATTATATTTTAAATTGATACATTGTGGAGGTTTTTTAGTGGGTTTTGATTTTATTATAGATTAATATTTTTGAGGAATCTAAAAGTGACCCTCACCTAAATTATAAAAGGGAACTTCCTCCCTCACCTCTTAACTTATATTTGAGCCTTCAAGATCATCCATACCCTACCCATTTTCCTTAGAATCTTCCCTAATTACATTCTCAAGTTTTGTTTCTTCTCAAAATACCAACCTTGTTGCTTTAAGAGGTGATTTAGAGGGAGCACGTCGAAGAAGAGGTAATCTCCTCTACTGATTCTTAAAAATTATTTCTTCTTCTACTTCCTCTTAATGAGTTATTTATATTATAAATTAATGACCCCAGCATAAATTTTATACAGATATTCTATTAAGATTATGGAACAACCATATTCCATCTTCTATCCATCCTATGAAAAATGAAATCACCACGTGTGCGTACATACGGCTTACCCTCTCCACACCGTGGTGTAATCTATTTTTAACCACCACTTAACTTGTATGGGTATAATGATGGAAATAATAACTATATATGATTATATATACCATCCACTTTGATACCATTTCATAATTAAAGGGATGATATCATCGCTCGTGCGTACGTACGGCCTACCATATCCACGATGTGATGCAATTCATTATACATGATATTCATCAAAACATAATTATATAAATGTGCAGCATGAATAAATATGGTATATGTTATGTATATATAATTTTTTTAATGATATAACTATGACCTAAGAATGAGAAATGGAGCTTATTTGAAAAAACATTCATAATAACATAAAGCAGTTGATACCCGAATAACGAGTAACAATGAAATGAAACTAAACAACAGATGATAATATGATCATGTATGATATCATAAAAATGACTATGATTCTGGAATAAGTCAATGAAATTATTTAAATCATTATACAGGATTTTTGGATACATATAAAGAAAATAATACCAAAGATAAGGAATTATTTTGTCTCACTTTTATTTCTGTGGGACATATGCCTTATACACCACCTATTTATTTTGAGTAGTTTTTATGCTTCACATGACTTTTTTTGTGATTATTATTATGAAGTTTATGATATGCATATAATTTTTTTTATTTTATTAAGCATCTGATTTGACTTATTATAATTGGTAAGGGATAATTTTTCAATCTCATTATTATTTGAGATTGTTTATTCGTAAGTATTTACTAGGGTATATTTATCATCAACATCTATGTTTCCTAAATATATATTCCAAAATATCATTTCTATCCTTCTACAATGGTTTAATGTCAATTTTACCCATTAGTAAATTTTTTATTAAATGGTATGAATGGAATCTTTTTTTTGATTTCGGTATGAGGTACTTTTTTACTTTTCCGGTAACAGTATGAGGAGAATTTTTTTTAACTTATACAGCATGAATGGATTTTTACATCTTCATAAAACCTTATTTCCATGAATATTTCTTTACAAAATTTTAATTTTATTTTCAAATAAATTCTTTTCTTTTAAAATTGTGTGTCATTTTGAGAAAAGAAATTTTTTCTGAAGAAGAAAGTATATTTTCCTCAAGAATTAAAATCAAGTGTTTTATCAAAATTATTTTCCATCTAAGGTGAAATTATTTAAATAGATTTATATACCTATCCCTATTATTTTTGTGGTTTTGTAGTGTTTATGATAGAATTATATTTATGAAATACATTTGTTTTATATGGATTATGTTATAATGGAATGATGTTTAAGAAACCCATTTTATTCCTTGGGTTATGTTATGATGAATGATTTATGTTTTTGTGGAACACATAATAATTATTTCATTATAAGATGGGTGGGACCTATATATCTCTCTAATGCATTGGGTAAAGATTTATATCTCATGAGATGGACATGACTGGAATGGAAAGTAAATCTGGTTTAGTAATACAGGTTTTTAATGGAAAGTAAATTCAACTTGGTAATACAGTCCAAGAATGGAAAGTAAGTTTGGTTCAGTAATATAGGGATGGAACAGAAATTAATCTCGGTTTAGTAATGGACTTTGTCCACTATAATAGTAATTTTAATGATATGTGGATAATATGGAAATTATTTTCAATGCTTATGTGTTTTCCATAATTCCATGTTTTATGCCAATGCTATTTTATCATGATTCATGTTCCTTTTTGATTTATGACTTGCATACTGCCAAGATTTATTTTATGACTAAATATTTTGATATTCAAAATATATGATCGTGTTTTTACATTCTTATGTTTATGTTTTTTTATGTTCTACATTTTTACCCTTACTGAGCATTTGACCTCACCCTTTTTATTTTTTCTTTTCCCTAGGATATAAATAAAGATTTTAGGTAGGAAAACTAAAGGGGAGGATCTTTATGGGAGATGTTGAAGAACTTTCACAAAGTTAGAATAATCTGTTACAAATTTCTAAATACACTAAACTAATTTTAGTAAACCTTTGGAAACTATGATACAAAATATTTATTGATGTCCCTATATATATTTTTAAGGTAGGTCTAGGTATGTCCTAAGGATAAGTCTAATTATAGGTTACAATCCTAGAATTTTTGTGACAATCACAAATAACCCAGGATTAAACCTAATATGTTAGAGATTGAAAGTAATCCCCCTTCATTATTTTGTTTTCCTAGTATTATTATTTCCTATCATGCTATTATTTTTGGGTTTTAGATAATGGATGGAACCCAAAGAAACCATTTTAATGATGAATTCAATGGGAAATGAAATGATTGTCCTCTTAAATAGATGAATGTTATGGGATATATAATAAATAATATTTATTCTATGAACGAAAATCTTAATGGTCTTCTAAATGACCAAAGTGGAGAACAATGTTCTATTGAATCCTTCTTAAATCAGTGTCCACCTTATTTTAGTGGAATGAATGATCCACTAGTTTCTAAGAAATGGATATGTGCCATTGAAAAGATATTTTTCATTCTTTGTTCAGAATGTGAAAAATTTAAGTTAGGAACTTATCGCTTAGAAGGTAAAGTGGATCTATGGTGGACTTATATTAAGAATATGAGGAAAAATATAATATTTAATCCATGGATTGGGTTGAGTTCAAGATCTTATTTTTTATTATGTACCTTCCTCGTATTCTTCTTACAAAAAGGGAGATTACATTTTCCCATCTATCTCATGGTTATGATAAGAAAATAAGGATAGAATTCAAAGTAAACTCTAAAAATTATAGAGAAAAGAAGATTATATTTCTTTTATGCTCAATGTTTGGAAGGACGTGTGGAGGAAATTGTCTTAAGGGGGCTGATAAATGTTTTAAGTGTGTGAAAGAAGTTCATCGGGCATTTTACTATTGAAATGATGGGAATAAACAAAAAACTACAAAGAGTACAACTCCCGAAATTTAGTGTTAAAAGTGAAAGGAAAATGGGAATTATGCTAACCAATGCCCAAATTTAAGGGTTAATGATGATGATGGACATCAGAAATCTCTTAAGAAAAAATACAAAGTAAATTCACATGTGATCACTTTTGGTGATGGTGTGTATAACAATGATGTCATGGAATGATTGAGAGTTTATGTATTAGAATTCAAGAATAATGTTATGGAAGTACGTTTATGCTATTATAGAATAATAAAACATCTATGTATTGGTCCCCTATAGTTTTTCTATAAGGATTTAAGAGCATGTACTGAATGGTATTGGTAAACATGAATAGAGATTGAAGTAATAAGTTGGTTTTTTTGGAAAATACATGATTAAGGGAAGTATAACCCTTAATATGATCATACTGATGAGATAATGATATTCGTATAATGATATTTTGGGAACAAATAAGTAAATTAGATGGTAATGATTTCCTTATAAGTGATTAAGGATTGTGGAAAAGTAGTTTATACTACCATGGATGAAGTTTATATCTTTTTGGACTTAATCATAAGGAAACATGTATGTTTTCAATAAGGATGTATGGTAAAGAGAATACATGATTAAGGTATTCACATGTTTGGAATGTGACAACTGAGAACTACCTTATGAGATATAGGATATAAATGTTCAGATGATTTAGTTCACCTTTATCTAAAGTTTTGGATTTTCATCTTTTGGAAGGATTTTAAAGTTATAAATTTATAGAAATTTTAAGTTAAAATTAGGATGACGTTTGTTAGAATAATGTCTTATCTCAAAATAGGTATACTTATGCATATTTGATAACTTGTGCTAACCTTTTTGTAATAAAGACATAAGGATTGGACTATCATTCAATTTATGGACTGCATGATCTGCTAATAGTTTAGAAATGACAAATTCAACTTCATTTATTTGAATAATATATGAAGTGAAAATTGTTCAAGGCATGACCAACGGTGAGATTATACGAAAATAAAGTAAGTATATCTTATCATAAATATTCTTCAACAATAGGAAAAGGGATTATTATGTAAAATGGTGTCTTATTATCATCATTTTTTTATAATAAAGACCTCTTTCACGTTTCTTTAGTTTATGGTTTTGTGATTGTTAACTTTCATTAGATCATCAACTTTATTATGATATGTGACCTTTATCAATCACTATGATTATTTATAAGTTTCCACTATTCCCAATCTTCCCATATGTTCTCTGATGTAGATATCTAGTTATGATTTACTTCGGGAAACTGTTATTTTACAACTATTCTTTTTTTAAATGTAAGTTTTAATCCTTATTTTTATGATGTGGGTTTCTGTAAAATAAAATTTCATGTATTAAATCATTTAAAAACCCAAAAAAAAATTGATGGAGAAATTCATTTTAAGGGGGGTAGAATGTAACACCCTAAGATTTTTATGAGATAGATTTTTTTAATTTCATTGATTTCTTGTGTTATACGCTACACAAAGATAAAATTGTGTTATACGCAACACCGACTTAGCTTACGGTATATGCAACACTATGATTGTATTGTGTTACACCCAATTTCAATTTATTTTGAAATAATTCATTTCATGAAAGATTGATTTTAATTTAGAAACTAAATATTATTATGTTACATTATAACCTAGTCATTATAATGGCGGCTATAAACAGTATTAACTTTCTTCTGAAAAAACTATTTAAAAGAAAATAAGTGAGGTTATAAAATAATAAAATCACTCTTGATGGATTTTATTAATGTAATATATATGTAATATATTCAATATAATGTTTAAAATTCATCTTATATGTTTTCTATACATGATACAAGAACAAATTCAAATTTTTGTATAAAAGAAGTATTTTTTTAAAAATGAAGTATTTTTGCCTTCTAATAGTGCACCCATTCTAAATCTAGTTTTTGAAACTTTTATATATTCTATTTTACAGCATAAACATTTTCTTTGTAAGTAGGATATAAAAATTTACTTTGGATAAATTTTTTATATTTTTCTGATAACTTTTAGGTTTTGATGAATAGTAAAAATACACTAAATTTTAATTGAAAACAAATTTTTTCATCAAAATAATTTATATGTTTAAATTATATTATTTAATAGTATTAAAATATAAATAAAATATATTTTCATAATTCAATATAATTTAGGTCATTGGAATTTATTTTACGATGAATTTTTATGTAATAACATTTCAATCTTTTGCAATGTTTTAACTTTTAAAAAAACCATTTTCCATTATGATAATGGAATTAATTTTAAATTAATTACTCAAACATCTATGTTTTTAATTTTGAAAAAAGGATTCCATATTTGGAATCAGTGGGTCCAAATTATTTTAATATCATTATTTTATTTTTCAGAATTAGTGTTGGTCTCCTCGTGTTTTAATGCTCACAAATCATGTTAATCATGTTTGCCATATCACAAATCATGTTTGGATATTGTTGGTTTCCTTATAGTTTAATTATTAGAAATCATGGTCTAAAATTTCACAAGATACTGATTCAAAATCTCTCAAATCATGTTTGAATCTTGTAAATTATGTTTGATCTTGTTCTATTATGTCTTATTATACTAATTATTAAGTCTAATCCATTCTATGAGTATTATATATTAAGAAAGTTTATAGATATTTGGATAAGTCTGAGAGACCATAATTTTTCCACTGGTTCCAGATTTTGGAAAATCCCCTAACACCATAACTCAGACATTGTAACTCTGACACCGCAACCCAGACATCGTAACTTAGACACCATAACCCAAACATTGTAACTCTGACACCGTAACCAGTCCTACATTTCATAATGCATGTGACATCAGATCCTTGCTACCATTTCCAAGACATCGTAACAAGACACTGTTTAGAGTTTTGACAAAGGACTAGACACTGTTACCTGAGACATTGGGATCCTGACACCTCATCTATGCTACTGGTTCTAGATCTTAATGCAACTATGGAACTATAACTATCTCATCATGATTGTCTCACTACTCAAAGGAAAAGGATAAGACACCATTTCCAATGACATCGTTTCAAGAAAAACTATGACACCATTCCATACATAACCATTTTTTCTGTTATTTTTAATTAAATTTAAATGTTATTTCTAAAGGTCATATTTGAGTCATTAAATGACAGTGATTTAATAAATGACCTTTTGCAGTCCTGTCAGCAGACAATACAAGGTATGAGGTGTGGAGATAGTGTATCCTGTTCTCTCCAACACATGTACCTGAAATAAAAAAGTAAATCTCGGTTCTGGATAATTAGAGTTCATAAATTGAACTGTATTCAAGACATAATGACATCTATACACTAAAGAACACACAAAAAACTATCGATTCCTGGTGGCTGAACTATTTTACTTTAGAATCTCAAACTTTATTGCAGCAGCAACACTAATAAGAACAAGAGTTACAAAACACATCTCATCGAACTGGAAACTAGAACACGAGACCCACAATACTCTGTTTTTATAAGAGGACTCCAAAATCACATCTGCTACATCCTACAAGTCCATATATGCATATAACAACACTCAGAGCATTTCTAATCCTTTCTCGTTATATTTTCTCTATTGTGTACTGTTTTATTACTTTTTGATAAGTGTTTGTTTCTGTATTAAAACATACGTTGTATCCTATATTAAACTAGAGGATACAAAATATCCTCACTCAAATATCTTTATACACTTTGTTTCACCCATGTATAACTATGGAATAGGTATTGTGTGCCCTGGTTGTTTTCTTTCCCACATAGAACAGTAGAATAGGTCTTGTGACCTGGACAGTCCTGTGTACTGTTGTTAACTCCAATCCAGGGTGTGGATCAATTTTATTAATATAAACTTCTTGCTGTTAGGTTATCACTAAGTGGAGTGGATTAGGTATTATCTTAATACTGAACCATTTTTTTCTACTGTATTTTTAAATTTAGTATTTCTCTATTTTAATTAATTTTTTAGAAAACTAAATTTTACTTTGATAGTTAGTCTTAGATAGTAGTTATAATTGTTTTTATTTATTAGATTAGTTTCAAAAGTTATATCAATATTTCATATTGATACTACTGATAATTAATCAATCTTATGAGAATCTATTTAAACAGTAAAAGTATTATAATTTTATTACCTTGATTAACTAGCCTGTTGTATTTTAAATTGGTGAAATCTTTTAAATAAACCTTTTTAACAGAAATTTTTTATAGGAACTCAATTAACCCCCCTCTTGAGTATCATACTCCAACCAACATTTGGTATTAGAGGTGTTTTTAAAATCCTTATTTTCAAAGTTTTCAATCATTTTAAAATAGTTTTCAATTTTGATTTTAGTTGTGTTCTAAAGATCTATAGATTTATATTAGTTCTAACTTTTTTAGTTATTTAAAAATATACACTTTATTCTTTAGTATGGATAATAGATTTGAAGTTGATTCTACCAACATACCTCCATTCTTTAATGAAACAAATTATGCACAATGGAAAACTAAAATTAATATGCACTTAAAAAGTGTGGGTTTTGAGATTTGGTCTTCCATTATAGAAGAATATAAGATTCCTTTTATTGATAGGAACACTTGGGATGGCCCAATTAATACTAATTATAATAATAATTGCAAATCCATGAATTAATTATACTATCCTTTAGGAGATGAAGAGTTTAACTGAATTTATGTATGTAAAATAGCCCATGAAATTTGGGATACTTTGTCTTTTTCACATGAAGGAACCTCTAGTGTTAAGGAAATGAGACTTAACACATGTACTATTAAATATAATAACATTAAAATGAATCATGATGAGCCTATTTTTGACATTTATCTCAAGTTTAATGAAATTGTGAAGACTATGATCTCTCTGGGAAGAGATGTTACAGCCAAGGAGCAAATTATGAGAATACTCAGATGCTTACTAGGTAGAGAGAGAGGGACTTTTGTATCAATTAGAGAATATTATGATATTATAAAGCTATTATTCAAGAAGATGATAGAAAATGTTATTATGTATGAGGAAGAATTAAAAGTCAACAAAGAAGAGGGGTATGAACCCAAAAGTAAATCTATGGCATTCAAGACTTCTACCTCTAAACACAAATAAAATGAGAAATTGCATACCCTTATAGAAATTTCCAATAATGAGAAATAATAACCATAAATTGATGAGTAAATGGATCAATTAGCTAGACTATTTAAGAAGTTTTATAAAATAAAGAAATTTTTTAGAAAGCCCAACTTCAAAGTAAGATATAATCACAAGGTAAACTGGAAGAAGGATTAGAAAAGAAGTGACAAATCTGATGAAATAGTATGTTATTAATGTAAAATAAAAGGTCATGTAAAGGATGATTGTCCTAAGTTAAAATATAAGAAGAGATATGAGGACAAATATAGAAAGTATAAAAAGTCCATGAAGACAACATGGAGTGATTCTGAGGACATTTCAAGTGACTTAGAGTCTTTACATGATGAAAAGGAAAACAAATCCAATATGTGTTTTATAACAAACACCTATGAGGTAACCCAAGAATATCCTATAAAAAATTCATATTATTTTAGAGATGAAATTGATTCTGAAAATATGAATAGTGAAGAATTATTTCAATATTTTAATATGCTTGAAGACACTTAGAATGAACTAAAAGATAAATACAAATCTTTAAAGAAATGGTATGCCCTAACAACTACTGTTAAATCTAAACTTGTTGTAGAGAAAGATAAAAATGTACAATTACTCAAAGAGAACAATGAACTTAAATTATCTAATGAGCCATTGAAAAGGGACCTAGATAAATTTACCAATGAAAAAAATACTCTTACACAGATGCTTGGTAAACAAATTGTTCCTAGATACACTACTAGTATAGGATACCAACCTGGGCAAAGAAATCTCACCAAAAACAAGTTAGTAACTAAATTTGGAAAATCTGTTTTTCTACCTAAAAGTCAAAATTATGATACTATTTCCATTTCTAAAAAATATTTTACTACCGATATTTTTTCTGGACCAAATAGATTCTTTTTTTCAAATATTTTACATAATGATTATAGGGAACCCATGAAGTATATGTGGGTTCCTAAATCACTCATTACTACTATTACTAGACCCAAACAAATCTGGGTACCAAAATCTGTCTTTGTTTGATTATTTTGTAGGAAATCTATTTGAAGATATCTTGTAATAGCTTAAAATACTTGGAAAGTGGATGTTCAAGACACATAATAAGAGATTACTCATGCTTAAATAATTTAATAAAGATTTATGGTGGGCATGTCACCTTTGGTGACAATGATAAAGGAAAAAATAATTGGCTTAGGCTATATTGGTAACTCTAATTCAGTTTTAATTTCTAAAGTAATTTTTTTATGGATTAAAATATAATCTTCTTATTATTTCACAACTATGTGATGATGGATTTCATGTTAAATTTGAGAATGATGCTTGAAATTTTTTTAACTCTAAAAAAGAACTAATATTTTCTTCTTTTAGAAGTGAAAATGTTTATATTATTAATCTATATTCTTTAGTTTCTAAAAAAATTTCATGCTTAAGTTTATTTCAAAAAGTTTCTTGGCTTTGGAATAGAAGATTAGTACATTGTAATATACACTCCCTTATAAATTTTACTACAAAAGGTTTAGTTAAGGGACTACCCAAACTTGAGTTTCCAAATGAAAAAGTCTGTAATCCTTATCAAAAGGGTAAACAACACAAACTATATTTCAAACCAAATAAAGAAGTTTCAACTTCTCAACCTCTTGAGTTGGTTCACATGGATTTGTTTGGACCATCTAGAGTTTCTAGTTTAAATGGGAAGCACTGTGTTTATTTTCTTGTAGATGACTATTAAAAGTATAATTAGACCTTCTTGGCTCATAAAAGTAAAGCATGCTCTCATTTAACCAAGTATTCTAGGAATCTAGAAAATTTTAGTGGACTTAGGATAAAATCTCTAAGAATTGACCATGTCTGTGGGTTTTAAAACCAATAGTTTGAATCCTTTTTCTCACAAAATGGCTATATTCATAACTTCTCATCCCCTAGGAAACCTCAACAAAATGGAGTTGTATAAATAATAAATATAACCTTATAATAAATTTCTAGAACAATGCTTAGTGATTATTACTTACCTATTTATTTTTGGGCTGAAGTTATCAATACAATATGCTATATTATTAACAGAGTGTTAATTAGACCTATCCTTAAAAGAACTCTCCATGATTTGTGGAACAATATAAAACCCAAGGTTAATTACTTAAAAAAATTTAGTTGCAAGGTTTATATTATTAATACTAAGGATAATATGGATAAATTTTTCTCCAAGAGTGATGAAGGAATTTTTCTAGGATATTAAATCTCTAGTAAATCCCATATGGTCTTTAATAAGAGAACCAAATCTGTGGAAGAATCTGTACATGTAAAATTTGATGAAATAGATCCACGTGAACCTAAGACCTCCCTAGAGAATCTTGAGGATGATATGTAAAATCTAAACATCAATGAAAAATCTTTTGACCATCTTATAAAGGAATCTATTAAAACTTCTAGTTCTGGAAATTCTCCAGATTCAAGCCATAATGAACCCAAACCTGTTGAAGAACCTGAAATTACTAGTTCTTCTTTTTCTATATTTGTTAGAACCCTTAAGAACCATCCTTTAGATTATTTCATTAGAAATTTATATAAAGGAACACAGACTAGAGCTTCTCATAAAAATTAGGTTGAACAACAAGCTTTCTTGTCACAACTTGAACCTAAAAACATCAATGATGATATCAATGATTAATTTTGGGTCATGGCTATGAAAGGGGAGATAAATCAGTTTGAAAGGAATAAATTTTGGAAAACTTTTGGATTTACCTAAATACCACTTGAACATATGCACTAAATGGGTGTTTAGGAACAAAGTAGATGAATTTAGTAACATAGTTAGAAACAAAGCTAGATTGGTTGCACAAGGTTATAGTCAAGAAGAAGTAATTGACTATGAAGAAACATTTGCACCAGTAGTTATACTTGAATCCATTAGAATATTTCTTGCATATGAATCACATATAAATTTCAAACTATAAAAAATGGATGTCAAAATTGAATTCCAAAATGTTTATACAGTTGAGGATATTTTTGATGAACAACCACCTAGTTTTACAAACCCTCATTTTCCAAATAATGTTTTTAAATTGACAAAATATGTATATGGTTTAAAACAAGCTCCAATATCTTGGTATGATAGATTAAATAATTTTCTTATTTCCAAAGGTTTTACAAAATTTATAGTTGATCCTACTCTTTTTATAAAACAAATTTATAAGGATGATTTAGTTGTTCAAATATATGTTGATGATATTATTTTTGGATCTTTAAAAAATTCTTTATGTATTAATTTTTCAAAAATGATACAAAATGAATTTAAAATGAGTTTAATGGGTGAACTAAATTTTTTTCTTGAATTTCAAATATTTAAAAATAAGGAAGGTATTATTTTAAATCAAATCAAATATACTAAATATCTTCTAAATTTTTTTGGCTTAGATAACACTAAAAGTAGTGATACTTCAATGAGCACTACCTATAAGTTGGATCTTAATGAAAATGGTAAATTTGTTGATCAAACCACTTATAGAGGAATGATTGGAAGTTTACTCTACTTGACTTCTAGTCGGCATGACATTATATTTATAGTTTTCATGTGTTCATGTTTTCAAGAAAACCCCAAATATTATCATTTAAATGTTGTTAAAAGAATTTTTAAATACCTCAAACAAAAAACCAATTTAGGATTGTTCTATCCTATAGGACAATCATTAGATGTAGTTAGCTATTCATATTCTGATTTTTGTGGTTTTAAGTTAGATATAAAAAGCACCTCTAGAACATGTCACCTTTTAGGAAAGTCTCTAGTATCATGGAATAGTAAGAAACAAAATTATATTACATTATCTACTGTTGAAGCTGAATACATAGATGCGGGTAGTTGTTATACACAAATTTTGTGGATGAAACACACATTACTAGACTATGGATATCAATTCAGTCATGTTCCTATAAATTGTGACAATACAAGTTCTATTACCATTTCAAAGAATCTTGTTTCACACTTTAAGACAAAACATTTTGATGTAAGGCATCACTTTTTGAAAGATAATTATCAAAAAGGTTATATCACTTTGGAATTCATTGGAACTGAACATTAGCATGCTGATATATTCACTAAACCATTAAATTTTGAAAGTATAAATTACATCATACATGAATTAAGGATGATAAGTCTTAAGTGAAAGGTTTACAGTCACACAGTTACTATCTTACACTTATTGTTTCATAGTTTATAGTTTCATGATTCACAGTTTCATAAGTTACTGTCTTACAGTTACTGTCTCACACTTACGATCTCTCAATTACTATCTCATACTTGTTGTCACAATAATATGGTCTCACCATTTGGGTTCACACTGTAATACTGACATCGTGACGACCTGTTCTGGTCTCACCATAAGGACTAAAATTTCTACTTTTAGAATTCTATTTCTTGTATTTTTGTATCGATTATTTTTATTGTTTTTATGCTGCATATTTTTTTTTGCGATGTTTGGAATCCCTAAATGATAAAAACCCAATATTTTTTCTAGTTTTCTCTTCACACGAGTCATCTACCCTAAAAATCAAAATATATTTCTCTCAAACCTCTTGCCCTCCTTCAACTCGTTCTCCTTCTCAAACCTACGTTGGATGCCCAGAATGAAGTGACATTCTTAATTGACTCCTAAGAAGCGAAGGTCTTAGAAAAAAGTAAAAAGGGCTCTGAAAAAAATGCCTGAAGGACTATTGAATCCAAGCCTTACTGATCAAACTGTAGTTCCAGAGAAAGAAGTATGTCTGAAGTGGTTGCTGACAAGTAAGTCATTGATTTTGAAATTGTTGTATGAACAATGATGGTTGAAATTGTTCACTAAAGAGAAGTTTCCCATCTATCTGAAGCTTGTATACTAGTTTTATCAGTACCCACAGTTCTCCTATCAGTCGACAGATGATTTCATTGTTAGAAGTTGGATAAATGGAAAAAGTTATACCTTTTCATCAAGGCTATGGGATGCATGTCTTGAAATATCACATGAAGGAATTTATGAGGATCATCAGTGAGGACCTCCTCCTCATAGTGATTCTTTTAATCTAGAAGAGGTGTTGGAAAGCCTAACGGGAAATAAGAAGAGAAGAAGGTCGATTGAAGCAGAATTAGATGGATAAAAAATGATACTATTCAAATTCATTCAACATTTGATTTTCCCAAATAAGGTAGATTTCCCAATCCTAAAGTATCAAGATGTATTTATGATACATCTTATGAAAAATGGCCACAAGATCAACTTCTGTAAGTACAAAATTCTTCCCATCGGTGATATGATCACGACTACTTCAAAATCAACCTCTCTATTTTATTCAAGATTTATGTTTGTAGTATTGTATGCTAAAGGATTAGTTGTCCCAAATGAAGAATTTATTTAGGATTATGAGTTTTGTATCTATAAGGATACACTCAGAAGGATGAAAATTAACTAGAATCCTTGGAAAAAGCCTTGGGTGGAAGATAATGAAAGATTGTATGAAAAGTTCAACCTGATTGAGAATCCTTCAAGACCTAAGAACAAATCATAACCTGGTTTGGAACCAGATAAATTAGTTGAATACTCAGATGAAGAGACTGAGGATGCATTGGTTTCACCTAAGGAAGGAACTGTCTTAGAAGAAGAATATAGTAGCCTAGATGACCCACAATTTTCTAAAGAAGTTGTTGCTAAAGTTTCTGAAGAAGTTGTTGCTAAAGATGTACAAGATACTATATTGGAGGAACATGGTGATACTAAGAAACATTTAGAAGAATTAGTGGAGCATGAAGTTATTATTTCTACTGAGGAAAGGATAGAGAAAGGTTTTTAGTTAGCTAAAGAAGTGGATGAACCTGCCCGAACGAAAGAGATGGAATTAGTCCAAGAGAATAAGTATATTAGTCTCAATAGAGAAGCACCTTTTTAGGGAGATAAAAATCCCATTTTGGAAAGTACTCAAGTGCAATTTCCTATTGAGGCAAGACCTGAAGAAACCTTGTATAAATTCTCCAGCTACTTTGATGTCTCTGATTCTCAGTTGGCTTTAGTGAGAGGAATTGATCTCACCACTGATTTTCAATTGAAACCTATTTTTATACCATAAGTTATGCCTACTAAGGAACCAGATGTTTTTTTAGTTTCTGAACCTAAGGTTGCACAAGAAACTCCTAGATTTGTAATACATACTGATTTGAAAGTATATGGTGAAAGTATGATGGCTAGTTTTAAAAATATTTTGAAATCTCAACCTACTCCTATAACTCATCTAAGTGAATATGATATTTCCATGCTATTGGAGAAGCTTATTTGGAATACCCAACTAAGTATTCTCCATAAAATTCAAGAAGTGAAAATTGTAAATTGTAAATTAAGTGAGGAAGTGAAATCTTTAGAATCTATGATTGAGGAAATAAATAAGGAATTTCAAACAACTGAACCCCCTGTTGCTCATTTCAGCTCAGAAGATGATGTCAAAATTGCTAAAA
Organism: Viscum album; assembly: GCA_963277665.1. Lineage (NCBI taxonomy): Eukaryota > Viridiplantae > Streptophyta > Magnoliopsida > Santalales > Viscaceae > Viscum > Viscum album. The sequence continues at coordinate 32,230,895 of OY728157.1, read as the reverse complement.
AGGTTGTGACTCTGATCCAACATAATTTGGTCACTATTGTTTATAAGGTAGTTGAAAACAATGCTAAGTTGGAAAATGAAGTTATAGGATTGGTATCCTCAATTAATGAGTTGACTGGTTATTTTAAGAACTCTTTAGAGACTTCTCTCAAGAGCCTTCCTGGACTCTCAATAGTCATCTCAGGGCCTTATTACTATACTAAACCTGGCCAACCATCTCAACTATCAGATAGTACGGTACTCAGAAAAGTAATTCCAGAAGAGCTTTAGTCTTTAAAAGGTCAATCTATTTAGGAGATCCTCTCCAAGATTATTTAAAACAGTGAGCATGTCCATGACATGGTTTGACTGTATTCAAAGGAAGCCTTTATGGCCTATGATGAAATTACCAAAAAGGTTGATTTCTACTTCAATAGGATATATACAAAGCACCAACTAACTAGTCATTTCAAGTACCTTGTGTAAAATCTCAGAATGCCTCCTGTGACACGAGATTTTAAGGAATAAGTGAATAAAATGAAAGAGTTCACACCTAATTTGGAAAAGTTTATTGAGAATAAAGATAATTTTGAAAAGAATATGAAATATGGAGGTTAATTCATCACTAATTTTATCAAGTTATTGAAGCCTTATCTTCATTTTCAAAGCACTAAAATAGTGGATCATACAGCTACCCCTATGTGTCCTGGTTTAACCCCTTCCTCCTCCACTACCTTTGCTCCAGCTTCCATGTCTGTATCTCAGGCTCTGAGCCAGATTAGACCTATCATTCTTGAGAAATCCTTACCTACATCATCCACCAGACCATCTCTTTCCCCTTCTGTTTTTGAAGGCGTGCCTCTTCCTTCTATCACAGTTGGACTTATCCCTTCTCCAACCTCTATATCTGCTCCTATGGATCTCTTCACCAAGGGTAAAGAGAAGACTCATGGTGATTAAGAGAAGTGAAGGATGTATTTTTATAGGGATATATTTTATATTGCATCCCTTTTGCAATAAAAATTATCTTTCAATCCAATACAATTTTCACTATTGTTTTTTATTTTCATCCTTACCTTCATTCAGTCTTTATTTTATTTTTCTTATTCTCTTTTTGATAATCCCAAAAGGGAGAGAAATCAGAAAAGGCGTTATTAAAATATATGGATAATAAATTCCATGATTTTTGGTCATTAAAAAGGGGGATAGTGTTGGACTCCTCATGTTTTAATGCTCAAAAATCATTTTAATCATGTTTACCATATCATAAATCATGTTTGGAGATTGTTGGTTTCTTTATGGTTTAATGCTTACAACTCATGGTCTAAACTTTCACAATATCCTAATTTAGAATGTCTCAAATCATGTTTGAATCCTTCAAACTATGTTTGATCTTGTTATATTATTTTTTATTCTACTATTACTTAAGTCTAATCTGTTATGTGAGTATTATTTCTTAAGAAATTTTACATATATTTGGCTAAGTCTAAGAAATCATAAGTTTGCCACCGGTTCTAGATTTTGGAAAATTCCCTGACACTGTAACCCAGACACCATAACTTAGACACCATAACCCAAACACCATAAATCTAACATTGTAACCAGTCCTCGATTTCATAAAGCTTATGACACCTAATCCTTACAACCATTTCCAAGACATCATAAAAAGACACTGTTTAGAGTTTTGACAAAAGACTATACACCATTACCTAAGTCATCATGATCCTAACACCGCATCTGTGCTACTTATTCCAGGTCTCAATGAAACTATGCCACCATAACAGTCTCATCGTGACTATCTCACCGCTCAAAGGAAAAGGAGAAGACATCGTTTCTAGAAACACCATTTCAAGACAAACTATGACATTATTCCATACTTAAACATTTTTATGTTATTTTCAATTAAATTTAAATGTTATTTATAATGCTCATATTTGATTCATTAAATGACGCAGATATAATAAATGATCTTTTGTAGTCCTGTTAGCAGACAATACAAGGTATGAGGTGTGGAGATAGTTCATCATGTCGGCTTCAACACATGCACCTAAAATAAAAAAAGCAAAGCATAGATTTGGAGCATTAGAGTTTGTAAAGTGAACTATGTGAAAGATAGAAGGACATCTATACACTAAACAACACATGAATAACTCTCAATTCTTGGTGGCTGAACTGATGTACTTCAGAATCTCAAACTTTATCATAGCAGAAACACTAAGAAGAACAAGAGATAAAATACACATCTCATCAAACTGGAAACTAGAACACAGGACCCATGATACTCAGTTTTCAAAAGAGGACTCTAAAATCATGTTTTCTACATCCTTCAAGTCCAGAGCATCATAAAATAACACTCAGATCATTTCTAATCCTTTCTCATTATCTTTGCTCTGTTGTGTCTTATTTTATTACTTTTCAAGTAGTGTGTGTATCTGTATTAAAACACACACTATATCCTACATTAAACTGGAGTATACAAGATATCCTCACTCAAAAATCTTTCTACACTTTGTTTCACCTATGTATAACTATGTAATATGTATTGTGTGACCTTTTTGTTTTTTCCCATGTAGAAAAATGGAAGAGATCTTATAACCTGGACAGTCTTGTGTGTTTTTGTTAACCCTAGTCCAAGGTGTGGATCAAGTTTATTAATATAAACTGCTTAGTGGTATGTGATCACCAAGTAGAGTAGATTAGGTCTTAGCTTGAGACTAAACCAATTGTTTTATTTACTGTGTTTTTAAATTTAGTCTTTCTCTGTTTTAATTCATTTTTCAAAAAACTAAATTTTACTTTGATAGTTAGTCTTGGATAGTAGTTATAACTATTTTTTCATATTAGAGTGATTTCAAAAGTTATATCAATATCTCATAATTATATTATTAATAATTAACCAATCTTCTGAGAAGCTATTTGAATTGTCAAACTATTATAATTTTATTGCCTTGATTAACTGGATTGTTGTATTTTAAATTGGGGGAATCTTTTAAATAAACCTTTTTAACAGAAATTTTTATAGTAACTCGATTCACCCCCTATTGAGTGTCCTACTTCGACCAAAAATTATGAATATTAACTTCATTAAATTTTATTAATATAGTAAAAAGGTAAATCGGGTAATTAAGGGTAAGAATACTATTATGAAATTACCCTAACACTTGTCTTAATATCATTGGATAAGTTTATTTCAACCTAAATCATCCTTGGGTCTAAATGTTATCCATTGTAATATAATTGGAAGAGATTAGAACATTTAATATATTTTATTTAAAGAAAAGTTAAATGTGTCTCACTCAAATTTTAATAACTAAACCATTTTTTTATAAGGTTATATAGAAGATAACTTTCATTATAAATACTCATTTTTAAGATAATTTTTTTTATTTATCATGGTAATTTTTTTTAATTTTTAATAAATAAATAATTACCTTAAATACTTATACTTTGATGATGTAAAAATTAATTAATTGATGAGAAAACAATAAAACAGTTATTATTAAAATCCTAATAACCATCAAAAGACCCAAACACTTGAAAAATCCTTATTTGTAAAATATATCTTGACCATAATCATCCAAGGTTTTATTTATTTACCACTTGGAACTATATGGAATATATTGTGACACTTGTATTATTTTATTTAAAGTGATGTTAAAGTTTTCACATTAATAATTTAATAAGTATAACATTTTTAATGTTGGGTTCTCTAGAATCTAAATTTAATTAAAAGTATTGTTCTTAAATCTAGTATATTTATGTTCATCATAGTATTTTATTTTTAATTTTTAACCAACAAATAATTATATTAAATAATTACACAAAACTGATGTAGTAATTATTTTATTAATGGAAATATCAAATTAATGTTATTAAAAATATTATAATAAATATAACTTGAGCTACTTAATATTCCCAATGATTTTTTTTAGATGAACTAGACCACATAGGTATATAATAAAATAATTTGTTCTAGAATAAAATTTTATCTTGATATTTTTAAAAATCCATGAATTAAATAGTATCAAAATTGACACTATTATTGTTTTATCAAAATAATGTTTTATTAAATTAATTAAAAATCATATAAAATTTTTAAAAAAAATATAATAATTATTATATGGTCTAAAATGATCTAAATTATTTATTTATTATTTTATTTACATAAAATAAGTAAATAATTCACCCTTTTAATATTTAAATAATTGTTACCCTAGTTAAAATGAAATAGAATAACTAAGTGTTAAATTAAAGTGATAAGGTTTAAATTGACAAAAAAACTTGTCCAAATTTTATTTTTTGATTATATTACAACCCTATATCATCTCATATTATATATTTCAAAATTTTGGAGGTTTTTTGTGGGGTTTTAGTTAATTATAAATTAATATTTTTGAGGTTTCCAAAAGTGATTCTCACCTCAATTATAAAAGGGAACCTCCTCCCTCACTTATTCACTTAAATTTTAGCCTTAAAGATCAGAAATACCCTACCCATTTCCCTTATAAACTTCCCTAATTACATTTTTTAGGTTCTGGTCTTCTCAAAATACCAACCCTAGTGCTTTAATAGGTGATTTAGAGGGAGCATGTCTAAGAAAAGGTAATATCCTATACCGATTATTTCAAATTATTTCTTATTATAATTCCTCTTCATGAGTTGTTTACATTATAAATTAATTACACTAGTATCACTTGTATACTAATATATTATTAAGATTATGGAACAACCATATTCCACCTTCTATCCACTCTATGAAAAACAAAATCATCATGTGTGTGTACGTATGGCTTACCATCTCCACATTGTGGTGTAATCTTTTTTTCACCACCACTTGACTTGGATGGGTATAATTATGGAAATAAAAAACTATATATGATTATATATACCATCAACTTTGATACCATTTCATAATTAAAGGGATGATATAATCTTTTGTGCGTATGTATGACCTACCATCTCCACGATGCGATGTAATTCATTCTACATGATATCCATTAAAACATGATTATATAAATGTATATAATGAATAAATATGGTATATATTATGTCCATATCATTTTTTAATGATATAACTATGACCTAATAAGGATAACCGAAGCTTATTTGAAAAAACATGGATAATAACATAAAGCAGTTAATACCCGAATAACGAGTAACAATGAAATGTTACTAACCAATGGATGATAATATGATCATATATGATATCATAAAAATAACTATGATTCTTTAATAATTCAATTAAATTATTTAAATCATTATATAGGAGGTTTGGATATATACAAAGTAAATCAGGCCTAAGGTAAGGGATTATTTTGTCTCACTTTTGTTTCTTTGGGACATATGCCTTATACACCACCTATTTCTTTTGAGTGATGTTTATGTTGCCCATGAATGTTTTTATGATTATTATTATGAATTTTACAATATTCAAATAAATTATTTTATTTTATTAGGAATATGATTTGACTGATTATAATTGGTATGGGATAATTTTTCAATCTCATTGTTATTCAAGATTGTTTATTCGTAAGTATTTATTGGAGTATATTTATCATCCAAGTCCATGTTTTCTAAATAAGTATTCCAAAATATTATTTCTATCCTTCTAAAATAGTTTAATGTTAATTTTAACCATTGGTAAATTTTTTATTGAATGTTATGAAAGGAATATTTTGTCATTTTTGGTATGATGTATTTTTTGAATTTTCTGGCAATAGTACGAGGAGAATATTTTTTTTTAACTTATATGACATGAACGTATTTTTACGTCTTCATAATGTCTTATTTCCATGAAGAATCCTCTACATTATTTCAAGTTTATTTTCAAATAAATTATTTTCTTTTAAAATTGGGAAAAATTTTGAGAAAAGAAAATATTTTTAAATAATAAAGGATATTTTCCTTAAGAATTAATATCAAGTGTTTTATAAAAATCATTTCCATCCAAGATGGCATTATTTAAATAGGGTTATGTTTATATCCCTATTATTGGTGTGTTATTATAGTGTTTATGATGGAATGTTATTTATAAAATCCATTTGTTTTATATGGATTATGTTATGATGGAATAATGTTTAAGAAACCCATTTTATTCCTTGGGTTATGCTATGATGAATTATTTATGTTTTTGTGGAACATGTAAGAATGACTTCATTATGAGATGGGTGGGACCTATATCTCTCTCTAATGCATTGGGTAAAGATTTATATCTCGTGAGATAAACATGATCGGAATTTCAAGTAAATTTGGTTTAGTAATACAGGGATGGAATGAAAAGTAAATCAGGTTTTGTAATACAGGGATGGAATGACAAGTAAATATGGTTCAATGATATAGGGATATAATGGAAAGTAATATTGATTCAATAATGGAATTTTTCCACTATAATAGTATTGGAAATAATCCTTGACTAATATAGAAATGATTTTATATTCTTATGTGTTTTCCACAATTCCATGTTTTATTCCAATGATATTTTACCATGATTCATGTTCCTTTATGATTTATTCCTTACATACTACCAGGATTTATTTTATGAATCAAGATTTTGATATTCAAAATATATGTTCATGTTTTTACATTCTTATGTTTATGTTTTGTTTGATGTTCTCCATTTTTACCATTGCTAAGCATTGATCTCACCCTTTTTATTTTTGCTTTTCCCTAGGATATAAAGAAAGGTTTTAGGTAGGAAAAATACAGGGGGATATCTTTATGGGAGATATTGAATATCTTTCACTGAGTTAGAAGACTGTGTTCCAAGTTTCCAAATACACTAAAATATTATGGTCTTTGGGATTATATTTGTGTAATGTATTAATTATTCTGTAAAAGAAATGTAATTTCCATGTATGTAAATCTTGGTTCATTGGAGGAAACATAAGAATGGGTGAGCTCAGATTCTCAGTAACGTAATGCACATAGTGTAATATAAATAATACATGAATAACATATAAGGAATAAATGATGATAAAATAATTATATATAAAAACTCATATGAGTTTTAATTATCCATGGATATAAAAACTATTAAAAATAAACTCATGAAAATCAATAATTTATTTCATGATAATGAAATTCATAATTTTGGGCATCTGAAACTTATCATCAAGTACTTGTACCAAGACATCTAAAAATATTGTCAAGGCATCATGCCAAGACATCTATATAAATAGGAAAGTAATTATCCAAATAACCAATATAGTTTTACTCATTATACCTACCAATGCATCGAGGTTCTATGTGATTTAGATCCCAACCTATTGGTTAATAAGTCCAATACATTCATCATATAAGTAAACTACACAACTAAATCAACATACCTTAAAAGTCAATAACTCTTCATATTGGAAGAATTAGAATACAAAATATCAATACTTATCCTAGTTAATTTGATCATAAATCATCCAAATAAATATGGAGGATGATATCATAAGATTATAACCTTCATAAAGCATCATATTAAACAAATGATGTTAACATAGATAAAAATACTTTCAAAATATCACTAGAAAATTTCTTGAAGAAAATACCACTTTTATTTTGAAAATGATTATTTAAAATCTAAAAAATAATCAAAAATATTAAGGAAAAAAATTATTTTAAAATAACCTTGTAAACTTATAAAGGAATCTTAAAATCAATGAGTGTTAATTATGGCATAGAATTTTGTTCACTTCATATAAGTTAAAAAACATTCCTTTCACACTTTTGTAAAAAGTCAAAAATTACCGAATTTATAAAATGACAAGAATATTCATTATAAAAAAAATTAAAAATTAAAAAATGGGTAAAAAAGAATTTAATAAATAATTTTATAATTTTAAAAATATTCTTTTATAAATTTTAAGGAAAAAATAGACATGGAAGAGAAATATTCTTGACTGAGTAGAAAGTATAAGGTCAGTTTTCCTTAAAAACATTATTTCAATATATTGAGTACATAAAGATAGGAATATTAAAGGAAAAAATTTAATTTAAAAAATATAAATAGAGGATAATAAAATAAATTGTGTTAACTTAAACATAAACATCCCTGAATAATGATGGGATTATGAAATAAACTATTACCTCAGGTTTGACTTCCTTCATATGTATCTAAACCTCCTATATAAAAAATATAGATTTATTATAATTATATTACATAACCATACTCATATATTTCATACCATATATTATTTAATTATAATCTCTTATCACCCACTTATTAATAATTCTTTGTTAAAATCACCATTTTGGGTAATAACTACATCGCTTTTCATGTATGTTTTGGTTTGGTAGTTTTAGTCATTTTACTTTTACCATGGTTACATAATATAAAAAAATTTAACCATAATATAAATATCCCATATATTAATTATATATTTATTTATATTAATCTATAAAATATATAGATACAAAAATTAATTACACCGTTCATGGAGACGGTAAGTCGTACGAACGCATGAATGTTGTTTTCACTTTTCAATGGATGGAATAAAAGAAAGGTAAATAATAATTCACTTTTAAAGAATCATTATTATAAAATATACATCATACATATTCATTAAATATATTTTTATCACCATATATATAAAATAAAAAATGAAAAACAGATCACATCGCTTCGTGAAGGTGGTAGTCCACGCGTACCCACAAACAACGTTGTCATTTTTCAACGGATTGGATGGTAAGAAGTTAGATATGATATTATAATTCAAAAAATATAATTATTACATAAATATCATATATAAATATTAAACCCATTATAATACTCATCCATAAAATATGATGATGAAAAATGAATTGTATCTCTATGTGGAGACGATAAGTCATATGTATGCACACACAATACTTTCACTTTTCATTTGATAGAAAATAGGGTGGATAATTGTGGTATAATAATAATAATAATATTTCAATACATTTAGGATACTTAAGTTATTATTTTATGATAAATACCATGTATTTAGAGGATGTAAAATAAGTAATAAATTTAAATAGGTCGGGTAAAACAATTACCACTTCTTCAGGGGAACCCCTTTAGATATTTTCTTATAGATCCTAGGGTTGGTCTTTTGAGGTGGATAGTGTCACAAAATAACTCACTAAATAAAAAATATTCAGTGATAATACTATTTTGACTACCCCAAGTCCACCTCCAATAGGTTATGGGTTGGAAACTAACATTGATTAGGCATAACACTCACATAGGAGGCCTTAGTCTGAGGTACATGTATGAACACACACATCTCCAAGCCCATAAATAATGAAATATAAAATAAAACTAATACCAAATGCATTAATACATATAAATCCCATAATCATGGTACCAAAAAATACTAGGAAGCAATAAGTTCCAAATACAATCCCACCAAAAACTGTAAAGAAGTCCAACCTGATAGTAAGATGGGATTACAGTAAAATGTGACCCCAGTATGAACCATAGTCTATATAGCCCAAATATGAGACCCATATATTCCTATTCCAACAATAACCCTATTGAATTAATATTCTTATATATAATACATGACTCATGGGGTAAGATATCATGCAGGTTTGAGTATAAAAATACCCAGTAAGACACCCTGAAATCACTAATCATAAAGCATCAAGAGTTGTAATATAATCACTAGATATGTAAATCATAATATGATACATAACATTAAACATAAAGATATGCTCATATTCAAAACTAAGTCTCAAGTTAAGTTCACAACCACATTTTCAGCCAAAAATTATTCTCGATAGTTTATAATCACACTAGCCCTGGAGAACTCCCTCTGCAAGTCTGATGGTACCGATGGAATTTATCTGAGATGTCATGCTCATTGGATCTTTCTATAAGGAATTACATTCTCAAATTATGTAGGGATTGATATGTAAATGGGGATCATACCCAGGTCCATGAGGTAATACCAACTAACCCAATCTAGAATAACCCACTAAGTAGGGAATCGACACCTGTGTACAATTGGTCATGTTGATTCTGAGAACCCCACCTAGGGCGGAAGATGATAGAGGATCACATCCCAGCCTCTAGGAGGTATTCCTATAACTCTATATAAAATTAATCCAATAGAGATGATATTTATATTTTTTCAGGATGTAATGTCATATTGTACCCTAGTAGGGATGGATTTAGGGAACGCATCCAAAAGGAAACTAGTCCACACTAAGGGAACAAGGTCTCCAAGTCATCTTTGAAGAAGTAAATGGAATTTACTATCAGTACATGGTGTATCCCTTCGACATTGAGTCTACCTATGTATCATGTCCCATTATCATTTCCATTTATGTGTACATTTTTGCATGCCTTTATACATTTTTTCATGCTTGTGTACCTAGTTGTGTCCAAGTACCAATTCATGTTTGAGTACATGGCTTAAACTGTCTACTCTAGTCGCGTCATGTACCTGGTAGTGTTTGTTCTTGTGTAACCTCTAAAATACACATCAAGCCTCTGGTAAGGGTCACATGAAACATGTTATAAGTATTGTGATATTTAATTTCACACGAAACCCTAGTTCTATAGCTAGGTCCCCACAAATAGCATGTGTTCTTCCATTACACACCATATAGTGTGAAAATTTCTAAAATTTGTATATCTTCATTTAGACTCCTCCTCTACCACTACTGAACCAATTTCCCCTACAAATATTTCCAAAAAACATAGATCTGATTCAAATCATATCAATCTCTACTGTAGATCCAATTATCATCTATCCAAAATGATTGAGAAACCATTACCATCAATTTTTTCCACCTCTACATGCCAAAACTGAAACTGAAGGTCCCAAAATCTGAACATAATTCTTTTTTTGTCATTTTGTCTCTATCCTATTTTCAAACTAAACTCGAATATGCAGAATAAATGTGTTTCTCCAAGAAATGGGTTTTTAATTATTGATTATCGGGTATTTTTCAAACCACCGGCAAAAATGAATGTCAGTGATGAATGAAAAAATAATAGAGGAATAAATGAACAAAAAAACATGAGGAATAGAGATCATCCAATGTTCATGTTAGAATCAATTTTTTTTATTAGAATGGTGAAGGAATATATACAAATTAAACAACAAATGAAATACAAAAATTTCCAAAAAAAATAATGTTATACCCACAATACGATCAATTCGTTAGTCAATTAATGAACATTCATCATATAAAAAGAAACTAGGGATAAATCCACATAAAATAGACATACTACCTTAATATGGATCGATTACTGATGAATAATTAATATTCACCATTTTCATTGGCTAGATCCTCAATTTATGTTGGTGTGAATGATCCTCGATCTGTGTTTGTCGTTCACCAAGCCTTCCTCCAAAGCTTTCTCTCAATTCTTAGGTTTATGCGCCTAACACTTGGAATTAGACATAATCATTCTTAATTAGAGGAATATTATGTAACTAAATCACTTTAATTAAAATAAATATATTTATTTATTTATTTATTTACTATGCATGTAACTATTTTTTCACAAATTCCCAACACCGACAAAGATTATGACATGCCTAGGGTAAAGACCACATTCTGAACTCAACGATGGTCTCAGATTTTGGATCCGAGACTCTTTTTAGGATTAATACCACTTTTTTAGGAAAAATACTCACACACAATATTAATATATTTAATATTTTTTAAATATCAATTCTCATCTCACTGGGCCTCGAAATCCTACATCGTCTCAACACCTAGTTCTGAAAATATTACTAGATATACTTCACTAATTTACATGGTAAAAACCAATAAATTATAACGAGAACCTGTATAATGTTTATAAGTATGTTAATAATAAAAATGGGTAGGTATTTTTTGATCTAGATTTCTCAATGTGGCATAAATAAGAGAAGTGAGGGGCGACCTTTTATAAAGGAGGGAAATGACACACTTGAAATTATTAAAAAGATTAAAATATGACTAAGTCGTTATCAAGAAAAATGATTCCAAATGTCCATATATTAGAATATAAGGTAGGATATGGTTTAAATATCACAACCCAATAAAATTTGGATAGGTTTAAATGGTATTTGAAACCTTATATTTTTTATTAACCCCTTAGTTAACCTATTTTAACCTTAAATGTGTTAATGCCTTTTTCTCTCTTAAGGAGTTATAATTTTACTTATAAGGTGATTATTGGGTCATAAATGGAAAATGGATGAAATTTTTTACCATATATTATCCCCCTTGTCCTCTTTTAAATTTTTAATTATTTTTAAATAATTTAATAAAATATTATTTTCATAAAATATCATTATTGTCATTTTTGACACTATTCATTTAATTTGACATAAAATACATCAATAAAAAGTTTTAATTACAATATAAACCTTTAAAATATCCTTAATATGTTTTATTTATCTAAAAAAATCATGGATCACAATATATCATCAAAAAGTTATTACTTTTAATATTTTAAAATCATATATTGTATTTTTCCATTAATTGAATAAATATTGTGTCATAGTTGCATAATCATTTAAGATAATTATATAAGTCTTAAAAATTATAAATAAATTTCCATCATGAAAATAATTTTATTATTATCAAAATAAAAATCTATATTCACTCACCAATTTATTTGTTCCTTATGTGAACACATAATATATATTTAAAAGTAAGATAGTGAAATTTTGTATTTTCCATTTCTTCAAATATTATATATGTCATTTTATGGAAAAAATATCCCTTAAAACTTTAAATTTCTATAATAATTTAATAAGGTTCTAATAAAATTCATCCAATAGGAATTTGGATGTAAAATGGTGACCTTAACACTTAGTTTTAACCTAGAGTAACCTGATTTACACTTTAACAAGGTGATAAATTTTAACATGATTATTATTCATAATGCCTAAAATTAAAAGGGAACTATTTACCAAATTTGAACCTTATAATTATAAATATGGAATCCATTTTATAAAATTCAATACCTATAATTGTAAAAAATTAAATTTAAAATATTAGTGAAAAACACAATGAAACTGTTTTTAGAAAAAATACAGTTTTTAAGCATAAAACTGGATTTATTATCATCTCATGCATAGTAAAAACATTTTAATAAATATATAATATATAAATTTCATTATAAACATTCAAAAATATTTATTAATTTAATTTATTAAGATAAAAATACATTACATTTAGAAAAACATTTTTTTATAAAAATGTCTCTTTTACTTTCAAATGATTTCTTTTATTTTTATTTCAAATCAAATGATAACAAAAGAATTTATTTCACACATCTATAAACCATAAATTTTTAATAAATTACTTTATAATATTTATACACGTCAATTTAATGGCTATTTTATAACAATATACTATATTATGATTCATTTAGACTTGGGGTTGTGTGTATCGCAAATTATCAAAGAGATTAAATTTATTTAAAAAGAAATATATCATAAAGTTTTGAGATGTTATATTAGACCCCACTTAAATTGAATTTCACCCTTAAAATTATATTACTATAATAAAAAAATATGGGTATCTCTACCTCATCACATCCTCAGGTTCCCATACAGATTCTTCAAATTTCACATTCCTCCAGAGAACTTTAACTATGTTAGTATTATTGTTTTATAACACTTTATCTCTATGATCCAAGATTTCTCCAGGTTTTTATTCATTATAAAAATCATTTTCCATGGGTATGAACTCTGATTTAAGTACATGTGAAAGATCAATTATGCACTTCCTTAAGTGAGATGCATGGAACACATTATGAACTTGAGAGAGGTTCGGTGGAAGTGCCAAGTGATGAGCTACCATCCCAATGTGATCAAGAATTTAGAAAGAAATAATACATATAGGGATTATATTCACCTTATTTACAAATATTATAACCTTATTTCATGGTGAAATTTACATAAATACATTCTCACTAACTTCAAACTCTATATATCATCAATGATTGTCAATATAAGTCTTTTGTTGACTCTAAGCTTACCTTATGTGATGTTGACTAGCTCTAACCTTCTCTATCATTTCCTCATCTAGATCGGGTCCCAATAACTTTATTTTAAAAACTTAATTATATAAAATTTTAGTTATACACTTATTACCATATAGGTCTTCATAAGGATCCATCTGAATACTTGATTGAAATTTATTGTTGTAAGAAATATTGATCAGAGGAAGGTGTTGATCTCAACCACCTTTGAAATCCATATAACAAGATATAAATATATATTGTAGGGTTTAAATGGGTCTATAATATCTATATTATGATGATACATCGTACTAAAACTCAACTCTATATCCAGAGTCTACTGAAGTCTTCTCTAGCACGTTGAGGTAAAACTCAGATACCGATCTGATACAATAGAAAATGGTACTCCATTCAACCTTACCACCTACTTAATGTATATTCTGGAAAGATGACCAAGAGAGAAATATTATCTAATAGTAATTAATTTTTATGACTTCATATGGTGATTTACTATAACCAATATAGTATTATGTCCCTTAGATGTTTTTGGGAGTCTAATGACAAAATCCATGGTGATGTTTTACCATTTACTTTTTTATATAGGTAATGGTTGTAACATCCCCATAGACTTTAGTCTCTCATATTTAACTTGCTGAAAAAACTGACACTAAGATACATACACTATGATATCTCTCTTAATGTTGTCCCATCATAAATACTCTTTTTAGATATATATGTTTTCATACTTTTATGATGAATAGAGAATGATGAACTATGTTCCTCATCCAACAACTCCTTCTTCAATTTTGGTATTGATGGGACACATATTCGATTCCTAAACTATATCATTCCAACATGGTCATGGTTGAACTCATGAACATTCTTCACCTTCTTCTATAATCCCACATCTTCCTTCTATGCCTTCTTAATACTCTAATGGATGGATGGTTGAATATTCATCTGAGAAAGATAAGATATTTCCCTTTTACTCATGATTTCAATATTCATATTATGAAAATCCATAAATATTGGATCTCTTTCAATTATCATCATTGAAAAATTTTCATGGTCTTTTTGACTCAGATCAATAACTACCTTATTCTCATTCCCAAGGTTATAATGTATTGATTAATCATAATCTTAAATTAACTACAACCATATTATATAGAGAATATTAAAATATTTCTATGTAAATATATACTTAAATATTTTATGATCAGTATATATATCACACCTTCCACCATACAGATAATGGCTCCATATTTTCAATGCAAAAAAATTCCATTGCCAACTCTAAATCATGATTCAGGTAATTTTTCTCATTAATCTTCAATTGGTGTGATTCATAAGCTATCCCTATATCATTATATATGAGGATTCATCCTAATCCCTTATTTGATTCATCAATATAGATCACAAACACTTCTCCACTACAAGGTCGTGTAAGAATAGGCGCGTTGACTAACATTCACTTCAGTTATTTTGAAACTCTCTTTACATTAATTTTTCTATAAGAACTTAACACCCTTTTGGATCAACATTTTTCTTTGATTAGATATTCATGATAAATCTATAAAACATCATTGGTAATATACAAACAAAAACCCAAGAAAACTATTGATTTAAGATATTGTGGTTGGTCTAGGTGATTTCTCAATAATATTTGTCTTTGAATGATCCACTAATATACCCCCACTTGAGATTATATGACCTAGGCATAAAACTTTATGAATCCAAAATTCACACTTGGTAAATTTATCATACAAATTTTTCTCCCTTAGGTTCTTCAACACAATTCTAAAATGTTCTTCATGATCTTCCTTACTCTTTGAATATATAATAATATCATCTACAAAGACTACCAAAAACTGGTAAAATTAATCTCTAAAGGATTTATTCATTAAATATATAAATATATAAGGAGTATTGGTAAGTACAAATGGCATCATTATGAATTCATAGTTACCATACCTCATACAGAAGGTCATCTTAGTTATATCCTCCTTCTTGATACTTAGTTTCTAATATACAAATCAAATATTAATCTTGGAAAAATATAGACCTCCTCATAATTGATCAAATAGGTCATCAATACATGCTATAGGATACTTGTTCTTAATAGTAATTTTGTTAAGTTCATGATAATCAATGCAAATACACATTGACACATCTTTCTTCTTAATAAAAAGAGTGGGTGCACCACATATCAAATCACTAGGTTTAATTAATCCCTTATCTAAAGTATCCTAGAGTTTCTTCTTTAATTCATGTAACTCAATTGAGGATATTTTATATGGAGTCTTTTAAATAATCATAGAAAAAAATATAAGTTTTATTGAAAACTCAACTTCATAATTTGGGGGAAGAGTAGGCAAGTCCCCAGGAAACACATCATCATATTCCCAAAAAATATGAATATTTTCAATATTGAGTTTCTCCCTATCCATTTGAGATAAATATCCCTCAAGGATATGTATAAAATCCCATATGATGGAAGTAATTTCCATTGGGTGTTCAAGTTTATCCTCACGCTGATAGATGATTGAATATTGATTTGGAATATCAAATATAAGTTCCCTTAATCAAAAATTTATATGGGATCTATACTGGTAGAGACAATTCATACCCAAAATTAATTAAAATTAAACTAGAGGAATAATTACATGATTCTAAGGAAGAAACATCCAATAAACTTATATCAGAGATGATTTACAGACTTGAGATGTGGTCTTCCTACCATTAGAATTTTTCATTTCCAACTCAATATCTAATCATTTAGTTGGTGATATGATACCCTTATAAAATTATTTAAATATAAAAGAGTGGTTAGAAGCAAAATCAAATAAAAAATTTAATTTTTTCATGGATTATAAGTGTTCTTTTCACTATGTTACTAGGAAATTCCACATCGGCTATAGTAATTGCATAATATTGACCTTATCCCCTTGGATTCTTTTATGGTAAGTTCCCTTAATGTTTTATGAATTGGTTTAATTAGTGACCCATCTCCTTATAGTTAAAGAATTTTATTTTTATGGAATCTCCCTTACACTTTCATTCATGATCATGATGAATTTTTTCTACACACTTGAATCAAACTCATTTTACTTTTGGGCATGTACCAAGGTGTTTACTTCCACAAGTATCACATGTTATAAAATTATTCTCTCTCTTATTCTACTTATACATTTTTTTATTTATCTTTTTTTTCGTCTCCTAAATTCTTTATAATACATAATACTTATAGAATTATTTCTCTATCTTTATATCACATGATATTATATCCTCATATGATGAGAATTTTTGGGATACTAGTGAACCTATAATTATTCTCTTTAACCCATTAAATAAATGGTCAATCTTATTCTTTAAATTATATGAAAATTCCATAAAATTCCTTACTAACCTTTTAAAGTTATCTTCATATATAGTAGCATTTTCCTCTAACTTTTGTCTTAGAATCAAGAATTTTCACTCCATATCCGATCATTTTTCACGAGGAAAATATTTTTCTAAGAAAATTTCATTAAAATTATTCCATTACATGATCAATATTTCCTCAGCATCCTTGTTTTTTTTGAATCAAAGACTATCATTGATCGACATCCCCTGAATGATGATAAACTACCATGAAAACCTTCTCCCTTTCACTACTTCCCAAAGTGAGAAATATCTTCTCTAAAGAAACCATGCAAAGTTGGATAGAGTGGAATAACATGGTTAGTGCATGGTTTGTTTAATAGTGTGATCCAACCATGTGAGGTGTGTTTGGAGGCAGTGGCTTGTGCATGGTTATTTCATGGTTTTCCAAACCATGTTCCCTAACCATGCACTATTAAAATTTAGATCCAAAAATCTTGAATCTAACTCATTTTACCCCCAAAAAACTCATTTTTTTCTAATTAGGTCATAACCTGAATTCCTTTTCCTCCCTAGGCTATGGAGTCTATTCTTATTGATCCAGGAGTGATTCCTAGGTGAATCTAAGTGCGTTGGATACTTGGATTCCTCATTAAGTTCTCATTATTGGTGGTTTTCATTAGATTTATTATTCTTCCCTCTCTTGGAATCATATATCTAATCCTTTGGGGATATATCCATTTTTTATGCTAATAATGATGATATATGGTTTTTTGGTTAAAGGTAACAAGATCTAAGGTTGAATCTTTAAGATATATGCCATTATTTTGAAGTTTTTTTTCATTCGTCATTTTTGTATAAGTTTGATAGGTAGGATTCACTCTCAAATCCTATTGATTATAACATGAAGAAATTATATCAAATTGATTGTGAAAATTGATGTGAGAATTTTTTGGAAAATCCATTTAGCGATGGTTTTTTAAATGGTGGAAATTAGATGGTTTGGTGGAAAACTCTCTTGGATATAATTTTAAAATAATGATTTTAAAATTATGGATTTGTTTTGTTACATTTAAATGGTTTGTGAAAATGTGTTAATGAAAGGATTGTTTTTATTATTGTTTTCAATAAAAGATATGTTTTATTGGAATTTATTAGCATGTATTTTGGCATACAAGGTTGGAATGAGTTCATTTTCATAGATGTGACCCTGTGGAAGGGGCATGTACCATTAGGGCACTAGTAATGGTTACCTTATGATGACTTGGTAGTTTAAATAGAGAACTATCATGATTATAGAACTGTCACTTGTGAATGCATGTGTGGATGTGTGGATGTGTATATTATTCCAAAATGGAATTTGAGAAATGGTTTTAAAATATTGTTTTATTTCTTTCCATAGAAATTGTTATAGTTTGAAAAACTATTTAGGATTTGATATAAATTGTTTTAAATTGTTTTAAACTATTTTATATAAATGTTCTAACATGTTCTATCCTAGTGGTGTGAGTAGGTAAGTCATTGGGGAAATCCTACTATGTTTTATACTCACCCCCTGCTTGGGCACTTTGGTGTGTTTTCATATGTGATATATCAGAACACAGGTAAAGGAAATGTATCCCGGTTATTTAGTTATGCTTATTGATTCCTTGGGTTTGGAATGTGGAGTTGGATCTTTTATTGGGTTGAGAGTTGTTGAGTTGATGTCTTCTATGTCTTTGATTTTTGTGGGTCCTGGTTTCTACATTGTACTCTGATATAGTCTGGTTTGATTTGGTTTTCTTTAAGTTTTTTTTTTTCAATCATTCATTATATATAGGTTGTTTGGTTATGGTTATATTGGTTTGGTTGTTTTATTTTCAAATTAAAAATTCTCAACCAATTATGTATGAATCCCTTGGAATTTATTTCCAGACTTTGGTATCTTAGGGGTGTCACTTAAGGCTAGTAACACCCCACCCTCCTCTTCCCAATCCAATGGGTGAGGGTTGGGATATTACAAATGGTATTAGTTTTTTCGGTCTTGGAGTTGGAAAATCGTTATTTTTTAGTCTTTTAGTTGGGTTGGTAACAAGGATTAGGATCGTTATAACTTTAAATGTAGATCACAAAAAGTTATAGTTATCCTATTTATGTTGAACTTCAAGTTATACAGAAGTTTGGGTGCATGAGTATTTTGAGACACTTCTAGGAGTTATCACCTCATAATCATGGGTTTAGCCAGTGAGAAGATCATGTCATGAATTAATAGTAATGAATTATCAATAGGAGTGCATAATTCATTTTGAGTAATGATTTATACTTTGATGAAAAAGTGTTGATTTTTAAAAAGCATGGTGGTATTTTCAAAAATGGTTTGAAAATAGAAATTATTGAATTTTGGAAATCCTTTTTGTGATATGTGTGATGTGGTAAATTTGAAATTGTTAATCCTTTGGTTTCTATAGAGTGAGACTAAATGGTGTTTTCTTTTGGTTATAGAGAATGGCACCCAATAGGAATTGTAGAATCCAACTGGAGGAAGCTATTGAGAATGTGTTTTCACCTAAGACACAAGTAAACAAATAGTTGGTTCAGAGTACTATCTAATATTTTTAGGTGATAGAAAAAGGGAAAATAAATGATGAACCAAGGAAAGTAGATCATTCCGTTTAGTTACAAAATCATAACCCACACATTTTTAGGGTGATTCGGAAACAGAAAATGTAGAAGTGTGGATGAATAGTATGAATCAAATCTTCAACTTCCTTGGAACACTAGTGGAGCTTTAATTTAATTTATAAAGGTACATTCTAGATTATATATCATGACAATGATTGTATTTAGCATTTCAGGTTAAATTCGACCATGGCCTTTCATGGGAGCATTTTAAATAATTTTTCATCAAAAAATTATATCCTCACACATTAATAATTTCTAGAACAATGTATTTATTCAATTTAAAGAAATATAATCTCATAGTGATATAATATGTGGCTAAATTCATGAATTTAGTGTTATTTTTATCAGAAGTTGTTGAAATTGAATCATTGGAGGCATGCATTTTTTAATCGGGGTTGAGGCTAGAGATTCGCTCAAAGATTTTTGTGCTTTTTATAATGGATTATACAGATATGATCCATAGAGATATAGTGTAATAAATATATATCTTAGGTAATATGGGTGGATTAATAATGTTGATACCTTTGGAAAATATTGGGAACTCTAATGATGGTAATAAGTGGAAGATGGGAACCTATTTCCAAAGTGGTGGTATGACAAAGAATCAGACAGAGGGATTAGTGAATCTTACTCCTAAACCAAAAATTAAGCTTGGATTCTTTCATTGTTATTATTTTGAGTATATAAAGTTAGATTTTACTACACCATCTAGAACATGTCATAATTGCAACCAGATGTTACATCTTTAGTGCTATTACTACGGTGCTCTAAGGTTGGGTGTTAGGGACACATCTCATGCTTCTTAGGCATCATATGCCTCGATGGGATGAGTATAACAGAATAACTCTCTTCAGTAGAATCGATAAATCCATGGTTATTCAAGGAATATTATGACTCTACAACTAGTTCAGTCTTAATAGGGTAATAAAGAGTAGAGTACGGCAAGTAAGAAATTGTATGGAGCTAATCAAATGATCATAGATCAATTGAGACATTCGATGGTGACAGGTAAGATTTTTTTGAATTATACCCTTATTCAAGAATTATTTGATATGGTTTTATCTTATTCATTTATTTTTTTCTCATTTTATTGACCTTTTGGTTTTATATGTTGTGATGATTCCTTTTGTTTTGAAACTTCAAACTCCTCTTGGCTAGAGATAATGTCAAACCTTTATGTTCAAAGCATGTTCTATAACTATTTATGGGGATGAATTGATTTGGGATTTCTCTTTGCTTTAAATATATGTCTATGATTTAACCTTGGGTATGGATTGGTTGATAATGTTCAAAGATTGCATTGATTTTTATACCTTAAGGGTTAGTTTCACAATTATAGATGGTGTTGGTCATCTCTTTAAAGGAGATAAAAATTTGAAAACAAGTGGAGTAGGATTTTTAGTACCAATAGTTAGAACTATA
The DNA here is from genome assembly GCA_963277665.1 of Viscum album. NCBI lineage: Eukaryota > Viridiplantae > Streptophyta > Magnoliopsida > Santalales > Viscaceae > Viscum > Viscum album. The sequence goes on along the minus strand of OY728157.1, from coordinate 32,209,550 downwards.
TCATACCATTTTGTAGCATTAACCTTGATATCTATGGATGAAATTGAGAGTGGATACTTTTTAACCATAGTGGACCAGTTTCTTGATGTTTTTCTTGAAAACTATCAGGGTTTCCACCCACAAGAGAAATGGAGTTTATGATAGATCTCTTACTAGGACCAGTCCAATATCACTTTAGTATTATCAAATGGAACCAATAGAGTTAAGTAAATTTAATTTCTAGTTGGAAGATCTTAAAATAAACAGGTTCATTTAGCCTAGTACATCTCTGTGGGTAGCACTGGTTCTTTTTATGAAAAAGTCAGATGGAACTCTTCAGCTTTGTGTAGATTATTATAAGATTAAACAAGTTATAATAAAGAATCGGTATACTCTTCTATGCATTGATGGTCTATTTGATCAATTGAGTGGATCCTAGTGGTTCTATAAAATTAAATTATGTTTAGGATATCACCTACTACAGGTTAGAAAGGAGGATATTCTAAAGATGGTGTTCAAAAGCAGATATGGCCATTATGAGTATGCAGTTATGCCTTTTGATATTAAGAATGCACCAGTCGTCATTATAGAATTAATGAATTGGATATTTTAAAAGTATTTGTATTAATTTATGGTAGTTTTTATGGATAATATACTAGCATATTCATAGAAAAAGACGGATCATGAGAAACACTTAGTGATAGTGTTGGGTATATTACGAGATACTATTTTGTATTATAAACTTTAAAAGTGTGGTTTTTAGATACAAGAGATACATTTTCTTGGCCATGTTATCTCTAAAAAATGTGTTTCTTTAGATATAGAAAATATAGAGGTTGTGATATCTTGGAAACCACCAAATAATGTCCTTGAGATATGCACTTTCCTTGGTCTGGCTAGTTATTATAGATGTTTTGTTCTTGAATTTTCATGACTAGATTCACCAATGATAGTTTTATAAAGGAAAAGTGTTCCATTACAGTAGAAATATTAATATCATAAGTCTTTTCAAGAGCTTAAATTTCAACTTATATCATCCCCAATATTGATATTTCTAAAATCAGGACAAAGCTATGTGGTGCATTATAATGCTTCAACATCTAGTTTGGGTTGTATTCTCATATGGGGATATCATATTGTTTCTTATGTCTCATGGTAGTTATGGTTTCATGAGAATAACTACCCAATACACAATTTAGAATTATCTCTTTTATTTCATGACTTAAAGAATTGGAATCATTACCAATTTGGTGAGAATTTTACGATGTTTACGAATCATTAAATCTTGAAACAAATTTTATCACAAATATATTTTAATTTGAGACAAAGAAGATGGATGAAGTATCTTCAAATATTTGATGTGACTTAATATATACATTGGGTAAATGGAACTTTGTGGAGAATTAATTAATTAGAAATTCATACATTTAGTTGTCTAAAGAAGCTTCGGAATAGTGGAAGATGATATCGTTCATAACCGACATTCACTTGGATTGTGAAGATTGAGGTAGTGTTGTAGTTATCTTTCAGGTTTATTTTGTTCCATATTTTAATAAGAGGGTTAAAGAGGAACGAACATCTTATTCTAAATGTGTTTCTATGAGTTCAAAACTGAATGGTAGGGATAACATTGAGGTATAGAAGCTGGATGGGAATTAAGTGTTGTGGTTTTAAGATTTGATATTCATACCTTTGTCTTGTCAAGAACAAATTCTTCATGATTACCACCATTTGAGAGGGGTTTTTCTTCTTAGAATAAAAAATATGCATAAGGAACTGAAATCATAATTTTAGTAGGTGGAATCAAAATAAAGGTGGTTTATTTTGTTTTGATATGCCTCACTTTTCAACAAGTCAAGGCAGAGCACTAACAGCCAGTAGGTATGCTTTAGTCTTTACCAATTCCCATGTGGAAATAGGAGAAATAGCTATGGATTTTGTAATAGGTTTACGTAGGATGGTTTGGAAACATGATTCCATATGGGTGATAGTGTGTCGTATCATAAAGTTATCCCATTTAATCCCTATTTTTGAATACAATATAGTTGAATAATTTTCAAAAATATATATTTGAGAAGTGGTAAAATGGAATGGAGTACCAGTTTCAACAATATTAGATAGAGATCCAAGGTTTAGATCTCATTTATTGATGTCTTATTGCAAGACCTTGGGACTCATTTGACTATAAGCATGTCATTTCATCCTCAAATGGATGGACAATCTGAAATGATGATACAAACATTTGAGTACATGCTTAGGGATTATGTAATAGATTTTGGTGACTCATGGGAAGATCGCATACCATTAGTGTAGTTCTTGTATAACAATAGTTATCAGGCCTTGATACATATGGATATTTTTGCAGCATTGTATATGAATCCTTTTCATTCTACACTTTATTGGGTAGAAACATGTGAGACTTCAATGGTTGGACCAAGACTTGTGCAAGAGATAATGGAGAAGATTCAGTTGATTGTGAAGAGAATGGAGATGACTTGGAGATGTCAGGAATCATATGCATATTATCATCAATGATGGTTGTTATTTGATGTGAGTGATCATATGTTCTTTATGATCTCTCTAAGGCTAAGGAATCATTGTTTTAGGAAGCAGGTAAAGTTATCTCCTTGATACATAGGCCCTTTTGAGATACTTGAACAGTTTGGTGAGGTGGAATGTCAGTTGAATTTTCCACCAAGGTTTAGTTCAGTACATAATGTGTTTCATGTATCTCAATTGAAAAAGTATCAACCTGATCCTAACCATGTGATCAGATTAACCTAGATATGTATTTTATGTTGGTTCATGTGATAGTTTAGATTGTGGATAAGAAAGATAAATTATTTCATTGGAAAAGCATCGGTATAGTGTGGGTTTTATGAAAATATGGTCAGATTTAGGAATAAATGTGGGATAATGAAAAAAAATGGTAGATCAATGGATTGAACTCTTTCAAGACAATGGTGGTTTTCAAATTTCTGGGTATTGAAAGGCCAATGTTGGGTAGAATTTAGCACCCCCGGTAAGTGATTGTTCTTATTGGTTTTCCTTATATTTCTTCTAATTCCCTCTCCTAGAATCATAGATCTAATTTTTTGGGAATGAATCCATTATTTTTTATGCCATTCGTGATGAGATATGTTTTTTTTTGTTGAAGGTAATAATATCTAAGGTCAAATCTTGAATATATAAACCAGGTTTTTGAAGTTTTGTGTTGTTCTTCATTTTCACCTTAAGTTTGAGATGTAGGAGAATTCACTCTCAAATCCTCTTTATTAAAACTTTAAGGATTTATTTCAAGTAGATTGAATTTATTAAATTGATTGTGAAAATTTATGTGTGATTTGGTTGAAAATCATTATAGTGATGGTTTTGTGAAATGATGGAAATTAGATGGTTCAATGGAAAATTCTCTTGCTTATAATTTTAAAATCATGATATTAAAATTATGGTTTTATTTTGTTACATGTAAATGGTTTATGAAAATGGTTTAATGAAAGTAATTTTTTAGTATTGTTTTTAATAAAAGAAATATTTTTTTGAAATGTTTTGGCATGGGTTTTGGAATACATGGTTGGTTTGAGTTCGTTTTCATTGATGTAACCCTTTGTAAGGGGAGTGTGTCATTGTGGCACTGGTAGTGTTTATCTTATGATAGCTTGGTATATTGACAAGATACCGCTCATGAGTATGGAATTTTCACCTTTGAATGCATTTTTGGATGTGTGGATATGTAGATTGGGTATGGCAAAATGAAATTTTAGAATGTTTTTAAAATATTGTTCGATTTCTTTCCATGGAATTTTTTATGGTATGGAAATTTTTTTGGGATTTAATATAAACTTCTTTAAATTGTTTTAAATTGTTTTAAATTGTTTATATAAATTTTCTAACATGTTCTATCCTAGTGGATTGAGTAGGGAATTCATTGGGAAAATCCTTCTGAGTTTCATACTCACCCCCTGAATGGGAACTTTGGTATGTTTATAGATGTGATATATCAATACATGGGTAAATGAATGGTATCCTAGTTCTGTAGTGATTATTCTTGATACCTTGGGTTGGGAATGTGGAGTTTGAGAATGTATAAGTTTGGGAGTCACCAAGTTGATGTATTTCATGCCTTTGAGTTTTGTGGGTCTTAGTTTCCACATTTTACTCTGATATAGATTGGTTTGGTTTGGTTTGGTTTGGTTTTCATTGAGTTGTATTTTTCACTCATGCATCATATAGAGGTTTTTTGGTTATGATTGTATTAGTTTGATTGTTTTATTTTCAAATGGAAAATCATACCTCAATTGTGTTTGAATCCATTGGCATTTATTTCTAGCCTTTGGCATCTTAGGGATGTCACCTAACACTAGTAATACCCCCACCCACCTTTTCCCAAGCCAATGGGTGAGGGACGGGATTTTACAATCATAAACTTGGTTTATTTGGGAATTTTCTCATATCATAAAAATATTTCTAAATATTTTATAATTGTTTTTAAAGAAAATTTGAATTAAACTAGGCATATCCCTCAAGAGTTTAAAACTAGGTGTGCATTAAGGGAACACTCACTATGAACTAGAATGATGGATGGGATATACATAAACCAACTCTTTTTGTTGTTATTAACACTATACACATTTGTTCCAAAACTACATCCACTTTTAGTACCTATAGATGGATATATTTCTAGAAAAAGAACATAATCTCTACCATACCAAAACTTTAGGATGTTATTATATACTTAGACTTATCCTCAAAGTGATTATTAGGGTTATATTCTCTAATCTATGGTTTCATAAATCTAGTTCATAAGGTTTCTACTAAACTTAATCTAATACCAATTTTAAATACCCCAAACCTAGTAGCTCGACCCAGTGGTTACTTTATTAAATTTATACTAAATATAAGAAATATCATCCCAATGTTCTGAATAGTTTATTATTATTGGTAGACTAGATATATACTTTAATCTCACATTACATTTGAAAACATAAAATACAATATATTATTTTCTTTGGGATCATCTTTATTCCCTCTATAATATCCATGAATATCAATCATAAAACATTTCCTAGAATCCTAGGTAAATAAAACATAAGAACAGGGTGATCTCAGGTACTCAGTAAGTGAATGCATACTATGAAAGATAAATGAGGCATTAATAAAATGGAAGGAATAAATGATGATCAAATAAGGCCCTATAAATAATCACATGACTTTGAAAATTTTGCATGGATAAAATAAATATTCAAATAAACTCATGTACATTAATAATTGACTTCATAATTATGGAATGCATAATTTTAGACATCTGAAACTTACCATTGAGGTTGTTTTCCAATACATCTAAAAATGCCATCAAGTACTTGTCCTAAAACATCTATATAAATGGGTAAGGCCTTATCGAAATATCCAAAATAGTTTCTTTCATGATAAATACAAATGTATCAAGGGGATATGTAATTTTATACCCCACCCATCACTTAATAATTTCAATTCCTCCATCATATTAATAAACTATACAACATAATCAATATGCCTTAAAAATCAATAAATGTCTCTATTAGAAGAATTAGCATATGGAATATCAATACTTTCCTCGGTCAAGCTGATCATAAACCATCTAGAGATATATGGTAGATGTTATAATAATATTATAACCTTATTAAAGAATAATATTCAACAAATTATGTTGACATAGATTAAAATAATTTCAAAATATCACTAGAAATTTTCTTGAGGAATATACCTTTTTTACTTTGAAAACACTTATTAAAAATATCAAAAGTTCACAAATATTAAGGAAAACGTTTTATTTTAAAATAAAATTGTAAATTTTTAAAGTAATATTAAAATAAATTAGTGTACATAATGGTGTAAAATTCCATTCATGTCGTATTAGTTAAAAAAATCCTTTCACACTTTTGTAAGAAGTCAAAAAGTATCTTATTTTAGAAAACGATAAGAATATTCTTTTTAAACCATTTTGTAAAAAAGTAAAACATGGTAAAAACTATTTAATAAATAATTTTATAATTTTAAAAACATTATTTAATATATTTTAACAAAAATATGGACATGGAAGAGAAATATTCCCAGCTGACTAGAAAATACAAGGTCAGTTTTCCTTAAAAACGTTATTTCGATATCTTGAGTACATAAAGAGAGGGAAATGAAATGAAAAGTTGTAATTTATATAAATAACCATATAAGAATAAAATAAATTAGTTTTTATATATAAATATCAAATAATACTCCCAATTGAGACTTAAATATAAACAATTCTGAATAACGATGGGATTGTGAAATAAACCCTAACCTTAGGTTCGACTTCCTTCAAATGTGTTTGAACCTCCTATATAATAAATATTGATTTATTATAAATATATTATAAAACCATAATCATATATATTATACCATATATGATTTACTTATAATATTTTATCACCCTTTTATTATCAATTCTTTGTTAGAATCACTATTTCGGGTAATAACTGCTTCATTTTTCATGTATGTTTTGATTTGGTAGTTTCAGTACTTTTACTTTTATCATGGTTACATCATTTAAATAATTTAAGAAATTATATAAATATCATATATATTCATTATATTTTTATTTATATTAATCCATAAAATATAGAGATATAAAAAATGAATTACATCATTCCTGGAGACAGCAGGTCGTACGTACGCATGAACATTTTTCTCACTTTTTTACGAATGGAATGAAAAAAGGTAAATATCAATTAACTTTTAAATAATAATTATTATAACATATTAATAATATATATTCATTAAATATATTCTTATTACCATCTATATAAAATTAAAATGAAAAATGAATCACATCATTTCGAGGAGGTGGTAGTCCATATGTATGGACGAGCGACATTATCATTTTCCAAAAAAATGGAAGGTAAGAAGGTAGATATGATATTATAATTATAGAAGTATAATTATTTAATAAATATCATATATAAAAATTAAACCCATCATAATACCCATCCATAAAATACAGTGATGAAAAATGACTTATATCTCTATATGGAGACGGTGAGTCATGGATACGCACGAGTAATACTTTCACTTTCCATTTGATGGAAAGGAGGGTGGATAATTGTGGTTTCATAATTATAATATCATTTAATTATATTTAGGATAATTAATTTATTATTTTATGATAAATAACATAGATTCATATGAGATAAAAGAACAAATAAATTGAAATAGGTCGGGTAAGATGACTACCTCTTCTTCGAGAGACCTCATTTAGATCCTTTCTTAAAGAACATAGGGCTGGTATTTTTAGGATACCATAACCTCTATAATGTGTATAATTATTTTTATATGATAAATAGGTAGGTTTTGGTCAATGTAGTTTGGTCAATGTGGTGAAAATAAGAGAAGGAAGAGTTGTCTTTTTATAAGGGAGGGAAAGAAAACACTTGGAATTATTAAAAAAATTAAAATATAACTAAGTCATTATAAATAAAAATTCTACCAAATAGAAATATATTAAAATATAAGATATTATATATTTTAAATATCATCAATTAAAATATAAATAGGTTTAAGTGGTATTTTAAAACTTATATTTTAGTTTAACCCCTTAGTTAACCAATTCTAACCTTAACTGTGGTAACATCTTTTTCACTCTTAAAGGGTTATAATTTTACTTATAAGGTGAAAATTGGCTCATAAATGGAAAAAGGATCTAATTTTCAACCATATATTATCCCCCTTGTACTATTTCAATATTTTAATGATTTTTAAATAATTTAATAAATATTGTTTTCATAAAATATCATTATTATCATTTTTGATACTATTCATTTAATTTAACTATAAATACATCAAGGAAAGTTTTAATTAAAATATAAACCTTTAACATATCAATAATATGTTATATTTGTCTAAAAAAATTATGTATCACAATAAATCACCCAAATTGTATTATTTTTAATATTTTTTAAATCATTTATTTTATTTTTCTAATATTTGAATAAATATTGTGTGATTGTTGTGTAAGAATTTAAGGTAATTATATAATACCTAAAAATTATAAATAAATTAACATAATAAAAAAATTATTATTATAAAAATAAAAATCTATATTCATTCACCACTTTCTTTTGTCCTTATGTGAACACATAAGATATATTTAAAAGTAATAGAGTGACAATTTATATTTTTATTTTCTTTAAATATTATACAGGTAATTTTCATGAAAAAATATCCCTTAAAGATTATATTTAGAGAATAAGGTGATAAGGGTTAAATTAAATTCATTAAATAAGAATTTGGATGGAAAATTATGACCTTAGAACTTAGTTTTAACCTAGATTAACCTGATTTACCCTTACCGTGGTGTTAAACTTTACCATGGTTACTATTCATGATGCCTAAAAATAAAAAGGACCTATTTACCAAATTTAAATCTATTGATTAAAAATATAGAATCTTTTTATCATATTATATAACTATAAGTTCTATAAATTAATTTTGAAATAAATTTTCAAAACATGATGAAACCCGCTTTTAGAAGAAATACAGTTTTTAAGCATAAAACTGGATTTATTCTTATCTCATGCATAATAAAAAAATTGATTTATTATATAATAAATAAATTTAATTAAAATAATTTTCTGATATTTATTAATTTAATTTATTAATATAAAAATACATTTCATTCATAAAAAACATTTTTTTTATAAAAATATCTCCTTTACTTTCAAATGATTTCTTTTTTATTCTCAATCAATTGATAACCATAGAATTTATTTTACACATCTGTAAACCATAAATTTTTCATCAATTATTTAATATTATTATACCTACCAATTTAATAAAAAGTTTTTAATGATATACTATATGATAGTTCATTTAGACTTGGGGTAGTTTGTATCACAAGCTATCTAAGAAATTAAATTTATTTAAAAAAATATCATAAAATCTTAGGGTGTTGCAATGTACTCGACCCAATGTCTCTTATTATTTAATAATAACTGCTAGATATCAATCCAATATTAGTGATAATATCTATATTTTTTTCAATAACATTATTAATCACTTGGGAAGGACTAAGGATGTGTTTTTGGTCTTGAGGGCGTAGAATGAACTTTTCATAAAGAGTTACATAGAAGCTAGTTTCCAATCTAAAAAAGATGATCTAAAATATAAATTTTTATTTTTATTTACCTAAATTTTTGATATATTAATTAAAATAGTTTCAATAAATTCATCATAGAGAACTTGAAAATATAGTCAAAGTGTATTGTTGTATCTAATGTTGTGAAGGAAGCTATTTGGATCAAGAAGTTCATTACTAAACATAGAGTGGTTCCTGGAATTGAGGGATAAATTAAAAAATATTGTTAAAATATTGGGGTTATTACTTAGTTTAAGGAACCCTAGTCTCCCCAAAGGACCAAAAATATCCTTTATAAATACCATCTAATATGGTAGATCATTGATAGGGGAAATATAAATTACTTAGGTGGCTACATAGGAGAATGTAGTAGTTCTGTTGATGAATCCATTACTGCAACTAAAACATGGGGTACATGTAGAATATCTTGGTGTAATACATGTGATATATTGATTATAATTGTTGTAAAATGTATCATGTTATTCTAATAAAAGAAATATTCAATTATTATTCATTCATCTGTGTTACAATTTATTTTACATGAATGGTTGAATGATAATATCCCCCCAAAGTGAAACTTTGAGTTGTCCCTAATTTATGATCATCATAGAGTGTTATGGTTTGTGATGATATGTAAATATTATCATGAATAGAATATTTTACTCATTTCAAATAGTTTTATATGGGATATAAATAGTAGATTCATGAGGTAATAAGAATGGACATATTACTTGGACTAACCCACCAAAGTATATCTCATAAAATGGTATACATTTATAGATATACTTAGGGGTATATTATTATTATTAACCCTTCTTACCTGAGTTTGATGAGATACCTAGAATGAGAACCTTCATACTTTTATACCCTACTTATATAATTTAATATATAAAAATAGATAATCAATGGGTTGTTGGGTATGTTGTTGATCATGTTGTCGATAGGAGCACAACCAAGATGATATTTGTCCACTTGTATGAAAAGTAAAGACATATTTACCTTAATTTAATTAGAATATGAAAATGTATGTCCATACTTATTTGAGTCACATATGATGTGATAAAAGTGTAGTCAGGTATTCAGACATTAAAGGTCATGTACTATGACTTGTGTCTTTGGGCCTTTGGGTCATTTATGGGCCTTATACCTCTAGGCTTATGGGTCATGTAAAGGTTCCCTATCAACCCTTAAAATTGTATCATCCAAAAAAATAAATATATATATATAAGGATTTCAGGATTTTTGAGTAATATACTCATCAAATAGATGAATTATATGTGATGTATTCATTGAATTGGTCAGTATTTTTTACAGAATCAATAAAAGATGAGAAGCCTATACTACATTGACATATTCCATGTCTAATGGCCACTTTATATCATTGAAAAAATATTATAAAGATATATATATATAATTTATATGATACATATTATGGTGGAAATGTTCATATAAATATATGAGTATGTTTGATGGAGATCACACTGGAACCCTTAGTAGCTTGAGCATAATTAATGCTTTGTTAGAGGCTACTCTTTGCTTATGTCTATAAAATAAAGATTTGATTTTTTTTTAATGATACTAAGGCTTGTAGGGTATATGTTTAGGACCTTAGATGAGGTTTAGGTTTTGGACAAAGTTTTTGTTTCAAAATAAAGAGAGATTAATAAAAATATATCCAAAATAGTTTACATGGATCCCCAAAGAGTTGTGAAGTTTGGAACAAAATCCTTATGGATTTTAAGTGTATGTTGGAGATTTTTGTAAGTTTGTGTAAAATTCATGCATGTGATCCAGAGTAAATACATACATATGATTCTTATACTCTTGAGCTATAGCATAGTACCACATTATCTCACACAATTTTTCATTATTTATAACCCAAATGGTTCATTCATTTATGGCATGTGATACTTAATCATTAAAGTATTTAATGGATGAACACTTTAACATTTATAACACTCGGGTATCATGAGATGGAATCTGATCTATTTCTATATGGATGATTCTCTTTATGAAATTAAGATTATTAATGATGGATATATAAGAGGATGTGATGCACTCATATTGGTTGTAATATACTTTTGTGTTATAGCTGATACAAATTTCTTCCTAAAATGTATTTTCTCATACGGTGAAGGAAATATCACACCTTAGGTGTTTGTAATCCTAAGTAAATGTTCATAGATCCATAGACTAGTGTATTCTATTAGAAGAAAGAAACGTATGTTTGTTTCTTAAAGTGATCTTCATAAAACATTCTCCTTATAAAGAATATGATTATAGAGACACAAACTTCTCATACATATTTATTAAATCTTAATAGATGAATATACATTTATATAATAATGATCCATTCCATAATCATTTACGTCTAGTGCCTTTGGAAACATAGATACATAATAAAATAGTTTATAAGTGAACTACATTATCTCCCACTAATTTCTTTATAAATATAACCCTTCTTAGGCATATCATACATAATGCCATTCTTCATAACATAGGAAAAGGAAACATAATAAAGGGTGAGATCATATGCATGGTAAGGGTAAACAAGGGAGATATCAACTTAACATTATCATAAGTTCATGAGAACATGAGAATAAAATTTGAAAAATCATACCCAGCATATCATAGATCATAAACTTAAGCCATGGAGTAAATCTTTGCAGTTTATAAGACATGAATAATAAAGGAATCAAAGAACGTATTCTATGAGAGCACAACATTGGTATAAGACATAGAGTTTTTGAAAACACATAATCATAGAAAAACTTATGTAAAATCTACCCACTAATAAATTCATAACATGTTAGTATTGGCATAACCACCCATGTACATGCTTCGAGCTTGGGATAACCTCATGTGTACCCTCTTTTCGGGATTCGGATAACCACCCATGTACCCTCTAAGATCATAGAATATTAATCATTACCCAATACATTATAGGTTGATATAGGTCCCACCCATTATATGATTCATACATTTTTGTGCCATAATATCATAAAACATTCATCATATCACATCCTATAGAAAGTAAATGAGTCTCATAAACATTTCATTATAGCATAACCCATATAAAGAAAATGGTTTTTGTAATCATCTCATCATTTCATCAAAGGATAATCAATGGAAATGGAAAGGGTTTCATAAACATCTATTAATTAAAATCATAATATATCTAGAAAAATAATAAGGATTTCACAATAGGATCATATATCTAGTAAAGTATAATTAACATCAAATGAAGTTATCTTAGATGTAAAATGATTTTTAAAAGACACTAGGAACATTTCTTAAGTAAAATAACCTTTCTTTGAAAATAACTTTTTAAAACTAAAAATTTATTAAAAAATATTAGAAATCCTTTTATTTGAAAATAAACTTTAAAACTTATAAAGTAATCTTTAAAACACTGAGTGGCCATGACGTTGAGAAATTTCATACATATTAAAATAAATATTCCGTTTACAATTTTAGAAAAATACGAACAGCTATTGTTTTGAAAACAACGTGAGTATTCCTTTTAAAAAAATTTGTAGAAAAATTAAAAAAAGGGTAAAAATAACTTAAAAAAATACTATATAAACATTAATAAATTTTTTAAAACATTTTTAGAAAACATGGATATGGAAGAAAAAAGGTTTTTCAACCTAAGAGATAAATAAAGCAAGTTTTCTTTAAAAACATTCTTTTGGAATCATGAGTACATAATGAAAATAAAATTAAGTTAAAACCTTTATTAGTAATATATAACTATAGGAGAATAAAATTCATGATTTTATTATAGATAGTTCATAATACTTCATCAGCATAAGAATAAACATAAATAATCCCAATAAACGATGAGATTATATCATAAAACCCTTACTACTTTGATAACTTTGAATTGTAATCCCCATGAAGTAATAACATAAAATTAAACTTAAAATATCATGAGAATAAATAAATTCATGATATTACATGTTAAATGATCTATATATAGACCTCATAAAATAAGATAGGTGCATAACATAACTTTTGTCCCATCCATCCAACAGCCCGAAGGCCTTCAAATTTTTTATTATAATCAAACCACCTTATAAGGGAATAAGGGGGGAACCCAAAAAATAAATCATGTAATTAAGACATATAATGACCCAAAGGTCTCAATATACAAACCAAACTAACAACGTGGATCTACCCCTTAGCATTTGATCGTGATAATGCTCTCCATCGTTGCATGGTTGTATGGCAAGCAAGTGTTATGTGTCAAATCATAGGCCTGATACGATGGATGAATATATACCCTATCAAATATCCAAATATGTAAATATATGCAAAGATGAATTGATATATCTAGAACCTCCTCTATGGCATGTTCCATGGGAAAACTTATTTCCCAAAGAAGATAAATTGAGACAAAAATCTCTTACCTCAAGTCTTGAATTCCTTAGTACATGTTAGAACCTCCTGTATAATAAATATAATTTTATTATAAACCTATTAATGAACCATAATTATATATATAATATCATATATGATTCAATTATGACCTTTTATTTTCTGTTTATTAATAATTCCATGTTAAAATCTCATTTCAGGCAATAACAACTTTGTTTTTCGTGTATTTTTTGATTTGTTATTTTCGATCCTGTTACTTTTATCATTGTTACATAATATCCAAAATTTTAACCATTATATAAATATCATATATATTCTTTATATATTTATTTATATTAATCCATAAAATTTAGATATATGATATGAAATACACCATTCCTGGAGACGATAGGTCATACGTACACAATGACGTTGTTTCCATTTTCTGGATGGATGAAATAAAAGAAATTTAAACAATATATTAACTTTAAAGAATAATTTTTATGTCATATATATCACATATAATCATTAAATTTACTCTAATTACTTCCCATGTAATTAATTATAGAAAAATGAATCACATCGCTTCGCGAGGAAGTAGTCCACCGTGCACACGAACGATGTTATCGTATCCCCCATGAAATAGAAAGTAAGAATTTATATTTGATATAATAATTTAATAAATATAATTATGTTAAAAATATCATATATATTAATTTAATACACCCTTATTATCATCCAAGTAAAACATAAATGAAAAACATGTCACATTGGTTCGCATGGCGATAGTCCGCCATACACACGAGTGATGTTATTGTTTTCTAACGGGTTGTTATATAAGAATATAGATGTGGTAATATAATTAAATGGGTATAATAATATCATAAATATAATATCTAAAAATTAAATAAATCATTATATCTATCTGTGATAGGTGGTGATGGAAAATGAATAACATCGGTTCATGAGGTGGTCGTCCTCCCTACACATGATCGATGATTTTGTTTCTCATTTGATGAAAGAGGAGATTGATATAAGTTATAAATTTAAAATGATAAAATATAAGTATATTATAGATACTTTTATTATTATATAATCATAATTTAATAATATTTTAATGAGTTATAGGAAGAAATATAATGAAAATACAAGTTCAAGTACTATACATCTTCTTCGGAGAAGCTCTTTAGGTTTACACATAAATCCTTCTCAGGAGGAATTTCTATTAAAAATAAGGCATATAGTATGTGAGTATTTAAGTAAGGATTATATTTGGGTAGGTATTTTCCAAATAAAAATATTTTTGAAGTGTTAATAGTATAGGATAGGGGTGGCCTTTTATAAGTGGAGGAGAGGGAACACATGAAATTTTTTAAAAGAATAAAGTGTGCCCACATTTTTCACATGACACAAGGATAAAAAATGGTTGTTTATCAAACATTAGAGGTGATAAGGTCAAAATATTTCTAGATAATGGGTGTTTAAAAAGTTTATAGGTCATTTTAATCCTTAACTATTTATTTTAACCCCACGAAAAACTCATTTTAACCTTCACCATGGTAATTAATTTTTTACTATTTTTACTATACATATTGACCAAACATTAAGTTAAAATTATTATATAATATAAATTATTATAATTAAAAATATGGAATCCATTTTTTTTAATTCCATTCAAATAAGTGATAGAATTTAATTTAAAATTAAACCCACATACGTGATGAAAACGCATTTTTTGAATAGAGAAAATTTTTAAAAGTTTAAAAAGTTTCTATATAAAAATTCAATAAGGAATTAATCCCAATGAAATAAATTGGATTATTAAATTTATAATTGAACTAATGTTACTTTTAATACCATATCAAAATAAAAAATTTCTTGTAAATTCATTGAATGAAAGGGTGGTTTTTAATAAAAACTAGTATTCTCACTATTCACTAAAAAATTATCTTTTCAAAAAAATCTCCTAAATTCACTAAAATATAATTTTGAAATTATGATTTAAAAAATTAATATTATTTTTAAAATAAATTTTCTAAAATTTTCAAAAATAAATTTTAAAATAAGTTTACAAAATGTGACAAAATTCTTTTTAGAAAAATACGGTTTTTAAGCATAAAATTGGATTTAGTCTTATCTCATGTCTAAAAAACACATAATATGAATGTTAAATATTTTATTTAATATATAATATATAAATTTTATTAAAATAATTAAAAAATTATTTGTTTAATTTATTGAGTTAAAACATTTTTTTGCACAGAAAAATAGTTTTTCAAAAAAATCCTATATTTTCTAACGGTTCTTATTTTCATTTATAATTAATTGGTTACCAAAGAATTTATTTTATATACATGTGTAAAACATGTATTTTTATAATTTATTTAATCCTATTTATACCTATCATTACAAATGATGGGAGATAACTATCATATTAAATAACAATATTTTAATAGTATGTCGTGTTTTGTTAAAACTCAATGTTATTTGTATCATAAGCTATCAAAGAAATTAAATTAAATTGAAAAATATATATATAAAATCTAAGGGTGTTACATTATTCCCCCCTTAAAATAAATTTACCCATTGAAATTCTATCACTTTTATATAAACAACTGAGGATACTTCAGCCTTATTACATCCTTAGGTTCCCATGTAGCTTTCTCAAGCTGGTGGTTTCACCAAAAAACTTTGACCAAGTGAGTGGTCTTGTTTTGTATAAATTTATCTATATGATCTAGAATATCCACCATTTATTCCTCATAAGAGTTATCTTGATCCAAAAGTATGACCTCTAAGTTCATTACATGTGATGGATCAGGTATGTACTTCCTTGGGAGACATACATGGAACACATCATTAACCTCAAAGAGGTTTGTTGGGAGTGCCAAGTGATAAGATACGGTCCTGGTACGATCAATATTTTCAAAGTGATCGATATACCCAGGGCTTAGTTTTCCCTTATTTTCGAATCTCATTACCTTATTTTATGGGTAAATTCAAAAAAACATTCTCACCAACTTCAAATTATAGATCATGTTGATTATTATCATCATAACTTTTATACCAAATTTGTTCTACCCTTATATGTTGATGAATGGCCCTAACCCTCTCCACCATTTCCTTAGCTAGTTCTAGTCCTATTAGATTTTTTCTCAAGCTTCATCCTAACATGTTGGATTCCTACACATCTTTCCATAGAGGGATTCACCATATGAATTCTCAAGTGAAATATATTTTTATAAGAAAATTAAACTAGAGGAAGTTGTTGATCTAAACCACCATTAAAATCTATAGAACAAGATCTCAATATATTCTATAGGGTTTGAATTTTTATATCAGACTGACCATCTATCTGAGGATGATATAAAGTGATGAAACTCAACTATATATTAAGATCTTGCTGAAGAATCTGCTAGAACTTTGAGGTAAACCTAGGATCTAGATCAGATATAATGGAATGTGGTACTCCATGCAACCTTTCCACACCCTTAATATATATTCTAGAAATTTGACCAAGAGAAAATTATTCTATGATCACCATGAAGTATTATGAATTTTTAAGGTGATCGAATATAACCTATATAGCATTTTTACCTTTGTATGTTTTGGGGAGTTCGATGAAAAAATATATGGTGTTGTTTTCTCAATTCTATTCTGGTGTGGATAATGGTTAGATAATCCACTTAAACAATTATCTCTCATCCTTAACTTGATTACATACTAAACACTAAGATACATTCTCATCAATATATCCCTTTTTATTGTCCCATCAGAAGTACTCTTTCACATAGGGTAGTGGTAGGCTCCATACCCCTGTCATCCTTTGGTTGTGGGTTCAAGCCCAGTGACCTTGTTGGATGTGACAGGTTGTCACTCGGCATTCAGGTTATCCTTTTTCCAAAACAATATTAATATAATTCCTAAGTTTTAATAACCCATATTTACTTCAACATCAAAGATAATATAAACCCTAAAGGTTACCAATACCCTTAATCTTATCCCTAAAATTTAAAGGCATTATTACTCAAATGAATTTTTTATTAAAATATAAACAAAACTAAAGGGTTGTATTTCCATAAATACCTCCAAAAATATCCTTAATATTGATAAAAACTAAACACTTAAAACCTCAAAAGGGGTGTCTAATACATTGGATTTATGATCAACCTTAAAATCTTAAATCCATGATGGTATTAATAACTCTTAAGTTAATCTAACATAGAGACATATATAATTCCCGAAGTAACACAATCCTACGATGTTTCATAATTATTATAACCAAAAATAACATGGGTAAAATACTTCTACAGCATAATTATTGAATCCAAATACATAAATACTTAAACTCTTTATTCCTTAAATATTCTCTTATCTTGTACAAAATCATTTACATTGTAATCGTGGGTTCATCCTTTGCACTTATAGAATATAAAATGTGGTTTCATTATTCTAGAATCCATGTATAGAGAGATAATCAATGCTTAGAATCACATAAAATTTCAATAAAGTATATACGATAATATTTTCATAGTGTTCATTCATACAAAATCAAACATGAAATTCCTATATAAGGAGTGAAATATAAGTGTCCCCTAATTATCATGATTCACTTCATCTATTTTCATTGAATAAGATTTCTCTTTGTTATTTTTCTTTAGAGTTTATTGTTTCTTATCATCCTCAGTGGCCCTTGGTTAGGGGAATTGGTTCACATAATGTGAAAACTCCTTTCACTTGAAGCACTGGAGTGTGGGTGGGGCATTCTGTGGAAATTTATCTCTACTTGAATTATAAGATAACTTATTCCCATCACTTAGATATTCATCCACTTGATGGACCTCCTTTCCATACATAAAACATTTGTTAGTCCCCTTAATCCAATTTCCTCAATGTTTCATTATACACTTTGATCATGAAGAAAACATCATTTTCTTCTATCCATGATTTTTAGAGTTTCCCTCGAATTGAATATTTCTTTTCTTATCAAAACCGTGTGATTGATGGGTCACTCCAATATTTATTTCCACCTTGATATCGCAACGAATTATTTCTTTATAACTACTTAAGTTAATTATGGTTAACACCCTTTTAATACTTGTTTTTAATCCACTAAATAATTTATTAACCTTAATTTTAGGTTGGATGATAATAACATAAGCGCATATCGCAATTCTTGTAAAACTTTCTTAATAGGTACCAATATATTCATCATCCTTCTATTTTAGCTCAAGTAATTAATTCTCCATTTTTTGTAAGAAGAATGCAAGGGAATTACTTATTGTAAAATAAACTCTTAAAATCGTCCTAATCCATGGAGTAAATTTCAACTTGTTGTCTCATATTCTTAATAATATTCCATCATTGATCCACTTTACTATCCAAATGATATATGAACAAAATGACCTTTTCATCCTACAAACACTGAATAATGGAAAATATCTTTTCAATGGTGTTGATCCATTGCTCAGAAACTAGTGGATCAGTAAAACCACTAAAAAGAGGTGAATGTTGCCTTATGAAGGAATCAACAAAACATTATTCCCTTATTTTCTCATTTGGAAGCTCATCATGATTCATAACCTGAGAAAGTTGTGTTATCATAGCAAAAATATTTTGTATTCCAACTCCCATAACATTTGTTTTCTCAGGAGGAAAATAATTTCATTTTCTACTATATTTAATATTAACATGATTATTTTGGGCTACATCCATTAAATAAAACCAAAAAACATAGTGTTAGAAACACTAATCATAGTGGGAAACCACATATCATAAAAATAACTTATAGTATGTCTAAATAATGATACCTTATTTTCAATATATGACACCTTAAGTTTAACCTAGCTCACTCCTAGTTATTATTCAAATCCTTAATATTGGTTTTTAAAGAGTTTTTTAATTTACAAAACATATCCCCTAGGAGTTTCAAACTAGGTACGCATTATGGAATATTATCATGTATTGGGTAACATTCGAGTTAAGCTTGATGCACCTTTTTTAGAGTTATTACCCCTAGGTACATCTGTTTTATAAGAATATACACTTGTAGTATCTAGACAGAGATATAATCTCTTAGAAACCACTAGCTCTATCCTTCACCAAAATTATAATATATTTTTCTATAATTATACTTATCCTTATGGTTCTCACTAAATTTTTCATGTCCTAGTTTCCAAATGTTTAACTAAACCTTGCTTTGGTACCAACTATAGTGACCCAAACTTCTCATACATAATTATCACATATTAATAGATGAATATTTATTACAGATCATGAAAATATATGCTATAATAATTTAGGTCTAGTGCCTTTGGAAATATATATACATAAACAACTAGTTCATAAGTGAACTACATCATCTCCCACTAAGTTCTTCATAACTAGCACCCTTTTTAAATATATTATACATAATACCTTTCTTCATAACATGGTGGAAGGAAACATGAGAAATGGTGATCTTATATGCTCAATAAGGGTAAGCAATAAATATATCAACATAAAATGAGAATAATGGTATGATAACATGATAATAAAATTTAAAAAACATACCTAGCATATCATAAATCATAAAATTGAGTCATAGAATAAATCATGGTAGTTCATAAGACATGAATAAAAAATAAATCAAAGAATATAGTCTATGAGAGAATAACATTGGAAAAAGATATATATTTTTGGAAAACACATAAGCACAGAAAACCTTATGTTAAGTATACCCACCAAGACATTTATAACATGTTAGTCTTGGGCTAACCACCTGTGTACCTACTTCAGGCTTGGGATAACCTCTCATGTACCCTCTTTTTAGGCTTGGTATAACCTTCTATATACCCTTTGATCTCATAGAACATTAATCATTACACAATGAATGAGAGGGATATATAAGTCCCACCCATCACATAATCCACAAATTTTTTCCAAAAGATCATAAAACATTTATCATATCATAACCCATTAAAAGGAAATGAGTATCATAAAAATTTCATCATAACATAACCCATAGAAAGGAAATGGGTTTCATGATCATCTTATCAATTCATCATAGTATAACCCATGGAAAATGAATGATTTTCATAAAAATGTCTTCATTATGATAATAAACTATCTATAGAAAGAATAAATATCATACAATTGGGTCATATTACCTATAAAGCATAATTAACATCAAAGGATATCATCTTAGATGGTAAATGATTTTGAAAAGAGACTAGGAACATTTCTTGTGGAAAATAACTTTCTTTGAAAATTAATTTTTAAAACTAAAAATTCATACAACATTATATAAATAATTTTATTTAAAAATAAATTTGAAACTTTTAAATTAATATTTAAAACGTTTATTGGTCATGACATCGTGAAATGTAATACATGTTAAAATAAATATTCTTTTAACATTTTTGGTAAAATGCAAAGAGACCTTATTTTGAAAATGACATGAAGATTAATTTTAAAATATTTGGTAGAAAAAGTAAAAAAATAGTAAAAATTACTTTAAAATTTTCCATAGGAAAATTAAAAAAAATGAAAACATTTTTATAAGATATGGATATGGAAGAAAATGGGGTTTTTGATTGAAGATAGAAATAAAGTCAGCTTTATTTAAAAACATTATTTTTGAATCATGAGTATATAAAGAGAGGAAAATGAAGGTGAAACATGAATTCTCAATAAATAACCATATTAGAAGAAAATTCAGGAGTTTATTGATATATATATATAACAATAGTTTATCATCAGAATCATAAACATAAATAATCCTGATAAATGATGAGATTGTATCATAAAACCCTTGACACTTTAGTAACTTTGAATCATAAGCCCCAGGAAGAAATAAAATTAAATGAAACTTAAAATATCATGATAATAAATAAATTCATGATATTACATTTTAAAGGGTCTATATATACACCATATAAAAGATGATAGGTTTATAACATAACGTATGTCCCAAAAAAGACAAATTTAGACAAAAATACCTTACCTTAACGTCTTCCTTAAAAAACATTTGAAATTTATATATGATAAATATAATTTTACTATAAACCTATTAAGAAAAAATAATTATATATATCATACAATATATTATTTACCTATGACCTTTTATTACCCATTTATTAACAATTCCATCTTAAAATCACGTTTTGGATAATAACTACTTTGTTTTTCATGTATGTTTTGATTTGTTATTTTTGATCCTATTAATTTGATCATGGTTCCATAATATATATAGTTTTAAAAATGATATAAATATAATATATATTCATTATATATTTATTTATAGTAATCCATAAAAGTTAGATATAGAAAATGAAATATATCATTCATGGAGACGGTAAGCCATACGTATGCATGAACGTTGTTTCCATTTTCTTGATGGATAAAATGAAAGAAAGTTAAATAATATATTACCTTTATGGAATCATTTTTATTTCATATATATCATATATATTCATAAATTTACCCTAATTACCTTCCATGAAAATTATTAGTGAAAAATGAATCACATCGCTTTGTGAGGCGGTAGTTCGTTATACACACGAACGACATTGTCATATCCCACATGAAATAGAAAGTAAGAAGGTATATGTTGTATAATAATTAAATAAGTATATTTTTTTACAAATATCATATATATTCATTTAATATACACTTATTACCATCCAACTAAAATAGAAAATAAAACCACATCACATCGGTTTGCGAGGCGGTAGCTCGTTGTACACACGAGCGACGTTATTATTTTACAACGGGTTGGGAGGTAAGAATTTAGATGTGGTATTATAATTAAATAGGTATAATAATATATTAAATATAATATTTAAACATTAAATACATTATTATATTCATTCATGAGAGGTGGTGATGGAAAATTAATAACATCGGTTCGCAGGTGGTAGTCTGTAATACACACGATCGATCACTTTGTATCTCATTTGATGGAAGAGGATGTGGATATAAGTTATTAAATTAACAGAATAAAAAATAATTATATGGGATATAATTTTTTTATTATATAATCATAATTTAATAATATTTTAAGGAGTTATATGATGAAATAAAATGAAAATGCAAGTTTAATGACTATACCTCTTCTTCAGAGAACCTATTTAGGTTTACACCTAAATCCTTATTAGGAGGTATTAATAGTAAAAATAATGAATTTAAGATGTGTGTAGTAAAGTGAGTAATATATTTTGTTATTTATTGGACAAAAAAAATGTTTTGGAAGTGTGAATAAGATATGAGAGGGGGTGACCTTTTATAAGTGGGGGAGAGGACACACATGAAATTTTTGAAAAGAATAAAGTGTAACCATGTTTCTCACATTAAAAAAAGATCCAAAATGGGTAATTATAAAACATTAGATGTTATAATGTATAAATAAAGACATTAAATTGGTTTTATACAAGTTTTTTGGTCATTTTACCCCTTAACATTTTACTTTAACCCACCAGTAAGCCAGTTTTAACTTTAACCAGAGTAATTAATTTTTTAATATTTTTACTATTCATTTTGACTAAAAATTAATTTGAAATTATTATATAATATAAATTATATTGATTCCAAATATATAATATATTTTTAAAAAATCCATTCAAATAAGTGGTGCAATTTAATTTAAAATTAAACTCACAAACGCGACGAAAAAGTAATTTTCTAAAGAATTTTTTTTTAAAAGTTTAAAAAGTTTTTACATCAAAATTAAATATGGAGTTTATTCCAATTATCTAAATTGGATTAATAAATATATAATTTAACTAATTTTTCTTTTAATACCATATCAAAATAAAATTTATCTTGTAAATGTTTTGAATGAAAATGCGGTTTTTAATAAAAACCAATATTTTTTACTATTCACTAAAAATTTTATATTTTTAGAAAATTATCAGAAATTCAATCCAAGATAATTTTTAAGTTATTATTTCAAAAATTAATTTTATTTTTTAAAATATATTTTCTAAAATTTTCAAAAATTAATTTTAAAATAAGTGTACAAAATGTGACAAAACTACTTTTTAGATAAATATAGTTTTTAAGCATAAAATTGGATTTATTATTATATTATGTCTAAAAAATATATAAGATGAATGTTAAAAAATTTATTGAATATATAATATATAAATTTAATTTAAAAAATTCATTGAAGTTGATTTTTTTATTTTATTAAAGTAAAATGTGTTTTTGCACAGAAAAAAAATCAAAAAAAAGGTTTCCTTTATTTTCAAAAAGTTCTTATTTTCATTTATGATTAATTAGTCACCAAAAAATTAATTTTATATATATGTGTAGACCATATATTTTCATGATTTAGTTAATATTATTCATACCCATCATTCCAATGGCTAGGTAATAACTATTATATTAAATAATAATATTTTAATAGTATATCGTGTTTCGTTAAAACTCAATGTTGAGTGTATCACATGATATCAAAGAAATTAAATTTAATAGAAAAAAATCATAAAATATCAGGGTGTTACAATGATGATGATATATCCTTAAAAAACCTAATACCATGTATTTATGGTGCTCTGTTTTATAAAAATATTTACACATTTGATTCTTAAAGATAGATCAAACCATTTTTAGATTTTCTTCCACTACCAATGATCGTATGATGATCAAATGAAACTCATCACATTAGACCAGAATTTTACATTTGTTTAATTTTCATACAAAAATAGATTTCATTCAATAATTTATATGGAACCATATAAAGCATTGTATGGGAATAGATTTCATACTATAACATATTGGGATGATGTTATTGAAATGAAACTACTAGGTCTATAACAATTTAATGAGACAAATATAAAGTTTTGGGATATTCAAGATCATATTGGGGCAAATAAAAGTAGATATAAGTGATATGGTGATAATCAAAGAAAAAATTGGAATTTTGGGTGGGTATTTTCTTATTAAAGTTATCTTCATGAAAGGGAGTCGTAAGTTTTGATAAGAAGGGAAATTTGAGTCCTAGGTATATCTGACATATTGAAATTTTAGATATAATTAATGTTTTGTCTTATCATTTGGATATGTCATCCAACCTATCTAAAGTGAATAATGTCTTTCATGTTTCATTTTTGAGAAAGTACATGTCATACCCAATACATGTACTCACTAGTGAGGAAATATAATTTTAACCTAACAAGCCTTATAATGAAGATATTGTCTAGATTTTTGATACTAGAGAGAAAGTAAAATGGAATTATATGACCCTACTGATGAAAGTAATTTGGAGGAATCACAAGTTAAAGGAATACAATGAGACTGTACCCGATTGGTAAGGTCTCCTACTTGGCATCCAAGAGACACGGGATCAAAACTGGGTGGAGGTGAATTTTTGAGCTACTGTAGTACTGTAGCAGGTAGTGTAGTAGTATTGTAGTAGTACTATAGTAGGTAATGTTTGGTATTGTAGCAGCTAAAACTATTCACCAAATTTGGGCCTTTGGGCCATCAGTTTGGGCCTATGGGTCTTAGGGCCCTTGGGTCATCAAAGGCCTTTAGGCCTTAGGGACTTTGGGCCATTTAGACCATGGAGTATCCGAGTTCACATAGTGTAGGCCCCAGAAGAGGATTAGATCAAAGAGTAGAAGTCACTAGAGCAGAGCTAACCGAATTGAAAGAATGAGAGGTTATGGAAACCTCCATCGGGACCAGGCACCATGTAACTTTGCATAGGGAAATGCTAGTCGATCAGCAATGCAAGGTGTGGAGCTAGGTGATCAATAATGAAGAAGCTAGGGAGGTGGAATTTCTAGTGGGTTGGGCCTATGGGTCATGTTATGGGCATAGTATGCCTCTGGGCCTTCGGGTCATGTAATTGGATTTCAGGTTATGTTGGGCCTTGTGACTTGGGCCTGTAGGTCATGTAAGGGTTCCCCTTTAACCCTTAAAAATGGGATTGTCCATAATAAAATAAAATAAAATAAAATGCCTTCGGGCCATTCGAGCAAGTTAAAGGAAACAATGTTGGAACTTGAATAAGTGATGGTGAAGAACTACCCACATTTTATTATGAACTATTATATATCACTAATTTCAAGGTTAAAATTATTTATAGGGGATAATTTAATACTTGATAATATTCTATATTAGGTAAACACAACATCCCTGAAACTATTACACAACATACATTCCATTACTTTGTCCTTATAGAACAGTAAAAAAAGATTTTATTCATAAATATATTTAAAATTCATATTCTAAATTTTAGAGTTCATATTTGATAAAATCAAAATAATTTTTTAATATATCATTTAAATATTATCCTAGGGTGAGTTTTTTATAATTTTCTGAAATGGTTAATTTTTAGGTGAATAATGAAAAATAATTGTTTTACTAATAATATAGATTTTATAACTTTCTCATGATGTAATATTGACTTAAAATTTTATAAAACATTTTTATTGAACAAATATGTATTCAAGTATAAAAATGATACATTTTAAAAAAATATTTTGAATTTAGAAACATCTGTTTGACATTTTGGAACCTCGGGTAATATTTTGTTTTAATAAAAAACTATTTTTGGTCTTTTTATTTTAATTAAGTATTCACAAGGTATAATTCAGTTTTATCTTACTTTTAAAGACACATAAATCCAATTTTTTAATAATAAACTAATTAATGACATAAAAATTATTAACCTTCGTAATTTTATTCTAAACTCATTTTTATTCTTAAAAAATATGTTTTTCTAAAAAACTGTTTTAATGCATTATACATTTATTACTTTAGAATTGATTTTAATTAATTTTATAAATTTAATAAATTAAAATGGATTTCATATTTTATATATTCATATTGATATTATGTTAAATTTTATATTTAATTTTTAGTCACAAAAAAATAAATTTCCTAGGTAAATGTTAGTCATTGCAAAAAACGCTAAAAATGGTAAAAGTGTTAGATTAGGGGTAAAAGCCTAAAATATCTTAAAAAATTATCTCAAAATGTATGGATGATAAATTAATATACCTCCCCTCACCTTTCCTACATTTTTAGTCAAATTTTTACCCACATGCCTCAAAAATTGACTTTCTTTTTATATTAAATATTAAGTATTTAAAAAAATGTCATTCCCTTAAATTATAAAAGGATCCTTCCATAACCCCTTAAAATCCACTAAAAAACTTGATTATCTCCCATTAATCTACCCCACTTTCTTACCAAACAATCCCCTCACACGTTCTTGATATTCTATTCCCTAGAGATTTCCCAAATCCCTTCTAAATCAAGAAGAATATTAAATTCTCCTACATAAGTATTTTCTCCTCTCTAATCATTCTTCCTTTTCTACTTATTACACCTCTTATTAAATATTATTTTTTAAAATATTAATGTGTTTTTTAAATAATTAATCTTATTTTAAAGTAATATCATTATTAAATAATATCATACCCTTATTAATTCAGTCATTATAACACGCTCTTGTTTGAGTTAGTTTTACCACATATATGGACAATTTATAGTGATAATATCATGAATGGTTAAGAAACATTAAATAATGGTAATTTTATATAATAATTAATAATTTGAGATGTTCTAATAATTTTTTAATGATGAAACTATAATAAAATCATTCCATAATCATACTTATCCAATTAACTCTAGCATGTTCTTATTTGGGTTGGTTTAACTACCTACATGAATGATGTTATGAATTTTTATCATGTATGGTTATAGAAACTTAATTTCTAGTAAGATATGATATTTATGTTTAAAAAAAAATTTCTGTAATGGTAATACTAATATCTAAACTCAATATTAATAAACAACCTTTTGTATGATAAAGGTTACCAAAAAACACGTTTTAGATTTTTTCTTTACTAATCATACCACAAAGTTCCATAAAATTAACATAAAACTTCATAAATAACTATCAAACTACTATTTATACAAAATTGAAAATTATGGATATAATTAAATTATTCTATAACTCCTTTGACCATGGTAAATATATCAAAGCAGTTTTAAATAAATTAACCAAACAATTACAAGTGTCCAATGAGAGTAAAAACTATACTATAAATGCATGACATGTGGTAATAAATAAACCTTAAAAATAAAATATATATGAAAAAAAAGGTTCTAAATCATATATTTAATAAACATTATTTTATTATTTAAGAAATTAGATGCACATAACAAATGATTTGGGACTTTAGGTAAGGATATTCTTAACTCAATTTCCTTTATTCAGTTATATCAGTTCTTAATTTGTAAGGTTATCACTTAACCAAAAAGTGGTTTATTTGAAAAAACCAAAAAAAAGTGGCTTTATAGGTTATATCACTTCTTCATTGATGATATTATGTCAAGATTATGTGTATTATTACCTATGATTTATTTTGTATTATTTTCACTTCTTTTATGTGGATATAAACTTCTTTCACATAATTTCTTCATTGATATATTCTTACTTCACTTATTATTCTCTTTTTAAGGGAATTCTTAACTCAATTAACTTCTTTTTGTGATTTTTTTTATTTTAAAATAAATAAAATAAATATGAAGATTTCTAATCCTCCACTTTTATTTTCAATTACAATTATTTTTTTATAATATCATTTGAAGTTCTTTTTTAAATATTTCCATGTTTTTAAATTCAATGTATACCTTTGGCATATTGTTAATGAGAGATTACTTATTCCCTCTAATTATGATACCTTCATAATCCATATAAATGATTAAATATTTGAGAAAAACTAGGGAATAAATCTAAATATAGAAGATTATCCTAAAATTATGGTAAAGTAAAGAGTAATAGTTTCCTAGAAAAGTCATCTATGTTTGGATACAAACAAA
Source organism: Viscum album (assembly GCA_963277665.1). Lineage (NCBI taxonomy): Eukaryota > Viridiplantae > Streptophyta > Magnoliopsida > Santalales > Viscaceae > Viscum > Viscum album. Next base: position 32,181,250 of record OY728157.1, on the reverse strand, counting down.
TGAATTCAAACTATAATGCATATTCACTTAGGGTTAATAACCCCAAAAAAGTTTTGTTGGGTATTAAATCAATATTTACTCAATGCATAACTAATGGGAATAACTGTACACCTAGTTTGACACTCCTAGGGAATATGCTTTTGATAATTCACATTCTTATTTATAAACCAAAATGAAGGATTTGAACGTATTGATTTTCATATACATATCCTTTAATCTCATGTATGTATGTTAGATATTGAATTAACTATATATCCATTACTCTATACGGTGTAAACACTTTACAAATTTAAGGGTGTTTTCTAACAAAATGATTTCATTTACTAACTGGGGAATTATTGACAATTTTTATGCTTGTAATTTGATTATGGACAATTATTGATTAGTAAGGAATGTTTATTATGTAATTTTTATTAATTATTTTTATATTATGAATACATTGGACTTATTTAGTGATGGGTGGGGCTCAAAATTATATATCCTTTCAATGCATCGGTGTGTCTCATGAGACAAACTAGTTTGGGTATTTATAATATTCCATACCTTTTATGTATGGTGTCTTAGCATGAGGAATCGATGATAAGATTAAGATTTCTAGCTTTATGTATTCTATCACTATGAAATTAGATATTATTTTACATGTGATTATTTGTATTGATTTGGTTATATACCTTTCTCATGATCATAGTTTTATGGCATATTTGATTATTGTTCATTTCGGACATATCTTCCATGCCTTAAAATTATGTTATATCTTATATTCTATGCTAACCCTTATTGGGCATCTGATATCACCCCATTATATTGTTTTCCTTTTCCCAGGAAACCCAGAAGATAAATCATAATAATTTCATGGATATTCTATAAATAATAATATAGTTCTCACTAATAACTTAAGTTGTATTCTATGTTTTCAAATGTAATATATAAGGAATGTATGTATATAGTCTTCTAAGACTACTAAACTACTAGATCTTTTGAAATATGATCTCTTGTATTATGTACCAATATAATAATATAGCATATGACCCTAGGCTTATAAAATCTAGGTTGACACAAATAATCTATGGAGTGATACATTCATTCTCACCATGTTGGCAATATGAACTTATCAAGAATGAGACTTGAACTCGATATAGAGATGAGTTTTACATAGGTATAATAAAAATGCATGATTTTAGTGTGATATTATTTATAACTACTAGAAATCTAACCTATACCAATATACTTATATTAATGGTTTGACCAAACTATTGGTATAAGTGACCCCATTATTTATGTGTAATAATAATAATAATAAATACTTAAAAAAATAATTATTTGTATAAATACATATATATGTATTTATTTATGCATATATGAATATAAAAATTATCGCATAAGAGTGGTAAAGTATTTGGGAAATAATTGAGAGGTTTCAAGATCAATAATTGGTGCTGGAATTTTTTTTATTAGAATTTATACACCAAAAATTTAGCCAAACCATTGGTATATGTATTTCCTATGAAATTACCTATACTAATGGTTTTGGAACTTTTGGTATACATCTTTCTCAATGTAAAATCACCCAAATCCTTATAAAACTATTGGTATAGGAAATACCAATGTGTTTAGGGTCTATACTAATGGTTATAAACTGTTGGAATAACCTTTTTTCAATAGTGTGGTGTGGTATCTATACTTGGATATTGTGCCATGATGTGATGATACGCATTATAATTTTCAGTATCACTATTTTTATTATTGGAGGATAGTATATGTAGAGTGTGGTTATTTTCTATGTATGGAAATTATCTAATGATTGGTTATATAATCATGATTGAATGACTAAATTGTGGTTGATACTGGATTAGCTTATCATTGACCAATTTTTTACTGTAATAGATTTACCTTTATATATGTACTCCCTAGAATTTTATTGTGTTGATGATGTGGACTACATATAATAATTAAGTGTATATGGTTTACCCTATAGGAATTATGATAACATAGGTATTTTTAATTATATATCAATTTTATATTCATGATTATGAATTTAAATATTTACTTTAAACATTTTTATACCACATCTAAAAGGATGTTATAAAATAAATTAGATATGCATAATACATTTAATATTATTATGTTTTTTTCATCTCATAATGGATGTTTGATTTAAAGATTAAGTAAAGTTACTTAATATAATTTATTATTTTAAAATATTAAGAGAATAATTTAATTATTATATATTTCAAAAACATAGATTAATGTTAATTATATAAATTATTATTCACGTCTATTATTATGATAATCATATATATAATTTTATCAAGGTATGAAACAAGGAAATGATTTTTCATTTGAAAACAAATAGTTTTTATTCTAAATAAACTCTTTGTTTTTCATGTATTATATGATTTTGTTTAAAAATTAAAAATTATATAATGTAAATTTGATAAAATGGACTTCATTTTTTATTTCGACATGAAAAATTATCTTTGATTTAATTTTTTTTAGTTTTCTAAAAAGGTTGATTTTTTGGTGAATGGTGAAAAATACATTTTTTACAAATATTGTAACTTTTATGACAACATCATGATATAATAATGACTTAAAACTATATGAAATATTTTTATTGACCAAAAATTAATTTTAGGAGTAAAATAGTTCATTTAAAATTAATATGTTGAATTTATAAATCTATACATGACTTTTTTTAACCTAATTTATATTTTATTCTAATAAAAAACTATTTTGGTACTTTTACATTAATCAAGTATTAACAATGATAAATTTAGTTTTTTATCAATTTAAAAGTATCATAAAACTCCTTTTTTAACCATAAACCAATAAATTTCATGTGAATCAAATATATCCATTATTTTTTGTGTAAATTCAATTTTATGTTAAAAAGGACGTTTTTCTTAAAAAAAACATTGTGTTAAGCGTGATTTTATTAAAATTAATTTTTACCACCTATAGAACTTGAATCTTGTAAAAATAATATTTGGAATCAAAATATTAAAATTAGGTATGAAGTTACATCATAAAATTAAGTTATCATGTTAAAAGTTTATTACCATAATAAAGGTTGAAAGGGTTTAAAATGGGGTTAAACTAAGGGATAAAGCCACAAATATCACAAAAAATTGTATAAATTTGATTTTATTAGTATATTATTAACCTATATTATCCCATATTTATAAATTGGTCTATTTTTTACCAATTTACTTGAGAATTAAATTTATTATATATTAATAAAAAAGTATTTATAAGAATGTCACCCCCTCGCCTATAAAAGGACCACTTCACCACCCCACTTATCCTCACACCTAAAGCTTCCAAGATCAACAAAAATCAATCCAAAACTCTCACCAACCCTATTTAACACTTCCTATAGGTTATTTTATCTTTAAAATACCAATCTAATAAGGCTTAAGGTGTAACCTAACTGAGAATTCCCAAGGAAGAGGTAAATGTCTTAACTGAGTACTTTCAAGTTTCTTTCTTCCTTCACCTCCTACAAATATATTACAACAATAATAATATAATTAAATTTTTATAATTTTTATAATTAAATTTTATTATTTAAATTTAATAACTATTATATAACTTACTTTTATCCATTTTAAAATTATAATGTCACTAATGTTACGTGTAGACCACCGCCTCTATGAGCGGCGTATTTCATTTTTCATCATTATCTTATATGGTTGGTTATAAAAATATATTTACTGAATAAATATTATATTTATAATATTATTAAGGTTATATTAAGGTAATTTTTTCATTATATTAATAATATTAACAATAAATATTCATCATAAAATTTAACCACCTAAAACATGCATACCAAGACACTTTGTAAGTAATAACCTATTTCCATCATCTTTCATTTTTATTTTTCATATAACTCTTCATGAATTTTATTTATCACTTTAAAAAAATATTTTTAAACCATTAATATTATATAAAATTTATATTATTATTGTTCAATAACATGTTCTTGCTCATTCAATCATTATAATGTGTTCTTGTTCTGGTCAGTTTTACCACCTACATGGACATGGTTATAATGTATATCTCATAGATGAATAATAAAACTTAAATAATGATAATAATATATAATAATTATTAATTTAATATGTTTTAATAATTATTTATTTTTGATTTTCAGTAAAATATTTACCAATAAATATAATTTCTTTGTTAATTCAATAATTACTGGAAAATCATATTTGTAAGTGTTTCACAGTAACTGCCGCTGTAAGTTCCATGAAATAAATATGTGAATCCAAAAATATATCAAACACATGAATTAAATTACCATGAAAATTCTATAGATGATATATCCATTAACAAAACTCAAGGAGTGAAACTACCAAACCGAAACATGAAAGGGAAACGAAATAGTTAACACCAGAATAGTAATTTTTAATGATAAACAATTAATTTATGGAAAATAAGGAATTATAAATGTATGGAATGAAGTAAAATAACTATGAATAAAGTTATTTTAAATATTAATAATAAACCTAAATTTATTTTATGATGAATTTAGAGCATGTGTGACCAAGCCAAATTCTGAGGTAAGGGTTATCTTTCTAATCTCAATTGAAATTCAAGATTGTTTATGTTTAAAATATTATTTAAGGAAATAATATATTATTTATATATAAAACCCATTATATTTTTGTATCATTTGATTATTAATGGGTTTTATGTGTCTTATTATTGTTACACTCTCATTTGGTTCATGTTTCAATCGAAAAGATAGATGTGGGTGGAACCAAACTTATTTTCCTTTCTAATCGAGAATTTTTACTCTATATCAATATTATTTATAATGTTTCATGAAATTTATTCCCTAAACTTAGATTTTTTAAAAATTTCATTTTATATTTATTTTAAATTTATTTACAAAAAATTTAAAGTAATCTCTTACAAATTTTTTACACAGGTCTCATTTTTTACTATCTTTACAAAGTAGGAAAAGAATGTTTTTTAACATTTTCTATATGGTCTCCTTTTTCTATCATCATAACCATTATTTATTATTAATATTCCATTCTAATTTACCATGATTTCTCAAAGAAAATTTTATTCACATTATTATATAAATTTTTCATTTTTAATGTTACCAAATGAAAATCATATTTCTTCTTATTTTCAAGGCAATGTCTTTATAAAGATATTTTTAATTTATGACAACATCATTTAATGTTTCTTATACTACACTAGGGATATTTTTTAATGATTTCATTAACCTTATTTCTATGGATTAGTTATGATAATTTTATTCTATTTATTTATTAGGTAAAATATTGACATTTCTCATGCAAGTTTTTCAATACGAATGTTTATTGATTACTAAGGCATGTTGATTATGTATTGTATTGTTTATTCATTCCTTTAATGTTATGGATACATTGGACTTGTTTATTGATGGGTGGGGACCAAAAATATATATCCCCCTGATTCATTTGTGGGTATAATGATATGGCATAGCCTTGGTATTTTGCATATGTCATAACTATTTACATATGATGTCTTGGCATGTGGCCTTAATAGTGAGAGTAATATGTTATACGTTATGACTTCAATCGAAATGTGATCAATTATTATTTTCCATGTGATTATTTATGTTTTTATGGTATCCATGGATATATTCCATTCCCATGATTTTGTTTATGTCATGTTTTATTATTATTTATTCATTTTATACTAATCATACCACATGTATTTTATAATAGCTTATGTTACACACTACCCCTTACTGAGCATCTGAGCTCATTTATTTCATTTTATTTTCTTATCCCCATGGAACCAATAATAGAACTATAAATTATTTCATAGTTATACTAGAATGTATAATAAAGTTATTCATGGGATTTAAATTTTTATTTCATGTTTTCAAATATAATGTGAGAATCATGCATGTATCTAGTCTCCTAATACAACAAAACTATTGGATCATGAGAGATGTAAAATTTCATATTATATGCCAATTGGGGATTTTATGATGTGATTAAATATTCATAATGTTGTGATCTAATCAATTGTATACCATTATTTATAAATGGAACCTATTGAAAGAAATTGAAATTGTGTCAATGCCTATAAATTATGCAGGGATTCCCCTCCTAAACAAATCAACAAAACTATAGTTAGAGTTGAGTATATTATAAATATATTTGAGAAATATATAACTAATAACCTTATATATATAGAGTAAACTTTTGATCCACAACATGGTATAACAGTATTAACCCACTTCATATGACAACAACTTCTATCATTCAAATGAATCACTAATCCATTAGTAGCTGAGAAATGGATTAAGTCCCTATATAAGATATTTATTGCTTTGGGAATTAATGAAAGGAAAAAAGTTTATCATGGTGGTTTATCATATAAATGGAGATACTGATCAATGGTGTTCATTATTTCAAAACACTAAGGAGGTGGATGAGATATATAATATGGAATAGAGGGATTTTAATGTGATCTTCTTTGACAAATAATTTCCTCATAAGCAATGAGTAGATTTGGAAAGGAAATTTTTAAATTTAAGACAGAGGGAAGAGTATGTTATTGAGTATGAGGCTAACTTTAAAAGGTTAGTAATACATGTTGTGAACTATATATGTAATTAAAAAAGTATGACTGATTGTTTCTTTAATAGGATAAAGCTAAGAATCTAAAGGGTGTTATTCTCATAATCATTTTCAACATATGAAGATATAGTATCAACTTCCATCAAGGTGGAGAAGAAATTTCCCAAGTCGTATATTTAAAAGGGAAGAAAGAGAAGAAGAGGATGAATGATTTCTATGTAAATAGAAATGTGTAAGAGATGAAAAGGTTAAGGGTGAAATTTTTAACATGGAATAATTATGAAAAGAAATAGATTGGGATTTTATTGAAGGTAATAGTATTTTTTTCAAGCGTGGTGATAAAGATCGTCAAGATCATGAATATAAGGGAAAAAATAAAAGTTATCAATGTCCAATGATTCAAATATAAGGATATAGATAACTAAATTAACAAATTCTTCAAACATCAAGGGAATTTTACTCAGAAAAGACCTAGGGAAATAGGATAAGATTATTCGATTACTACAACTTAATTTGAAGTACTGAATGACGTAATAGAAAGTGCTTTGATCATAAACTCAAAATTATCTAATGATTTATTTTATTCCAAATCCACACAAACTTTTATATATTAAATTTTTACTGATAATATTGAATCATCCCATAACACTTTTATGAAGAATTTATCAATTAATATACCTTGTGGGAATATGTTTGTAATGAGAATATATCAGGTAGTCTTGGTTAAGATGTAGATATATTTCTCGTTTACAAACTTTATTCTTATATTATTGTTGAATTTTAAAAATATTGATTTTTGGTTTAATTAATTTTTATGATTCAATAATGATGAATAAGTAGGTATAACACAATATAATCTATTTTGGACATGTGGTATTGTTTGTAATGAAGGATTTTAAAGTTGAAGTATTATAGCATTTCTTTGGGTGTTTTATTTACTCAAACTCACCATTTAGGTTTTCAGAAATTACTAGAAATGATAGGAAAAGTTTTCATAAAATTATCCATAAAATTAAGAATAATATCCTTTAGTGTATCCCATGATACATTAAGAATTTATTTTTGTATATCAACCTGAAAAATTCATCTTGGGTTTTCATTTTTTGGAATATTAAATGAATAAGTGGTGGAATTTTATTCAAAGGCAAAATACAAGGATAAAATTAAACTTATTTAGTGAAAAAAAATCAAGTAAGTATATATTTTCTCATACCCTCTATGTTTATGGAACAATAATTCCTCAAACTTTTAAAAAAGAAAGATAAATATGTTGAGTCTTATATAGAAAAAAACACCCAACTATAAAAGTGCACCTTTTTAAACTCATTCACTAGTCTTAAAAAAGTATAATAATAGTTTAATATATATATATATATATTATAAGTTTCCTATTATTGATTTAGAAATGAAAATTACTGATATTTATGATTTGTTTTTAAGATCTCTATTATTTTTATGTATTATTCTTTAATTTCATATTTTCTCATTTATGACTCAAATAAAAGATATTGAATTGAAAATTTTATTCTTTTATAATCATTTATGATGAATTGATAGTCAATTTTCCTCTCATATGAATTTATAGTTCACACGCTATTTTGTTTCTAATAATTTTTTTTGACTCAATCTTCCTTTATTGATTCATGAACCCTATTCTTTGAATATTTTCTTATAAGATTAGTTTACTCCATCCTATGATTATATTACATTATAATTCTGATTTATTTTATTATGATTAACATCTCTTTATAATAATTTTTAAGGGTTATTTTTATTTATTTAAATTCCATGAGACATGAGTTTTTTATTTAAGTTTCTTTAATAACCATTAAAAAATACTAAAAAATATTTCTTATCACTTTTTTATGTTTATTTTATCTTTAACTCTCCATTTCTTATCTTTACTTATTTATTTTCAAGAATCTATAATGTGGGATTATTTTGAAAATTATTTTTTTAAGTCCACTTTCACCCTTCGAAATGGATTTAAAAAAATAATTTATTTATCCACTTCATAACCCCTTACTCATAGTACATGAGATAAAATTTCAAGGATACGATTTCTTTAAGGGGGAGAATATGATAACCCAGATATTTTTAATAAGATAACACTTTTATATTCATGTTTATGAATTTAAATATTTAATTTAAAAATATTCATATCACATATAAAAGTATGTTATATAATAAATTGTATGCTCATAATACATTTAAGATTATTATATTTGCTTCATCTCGTAAGGGATGCTTTATTTAAAGGTTACGTAAATTTCCTTAACAGGATTACTTATTTTAAACTATTGAAAAATATTTAATTATTAAATGTGTTATAAAAAGGTATTAATGTTAATTATATAAATTAATATTCATATTTATTATTATGATAATCCTATAAATAATTTTATCAAGTTATGAAATAATGATATGATTTTTTATTTGAAAACAAATAGTTTTTATTCGAAATAAACTGTTTGTTTTTCTTATATTATATGATTTTATTTAAAAGTTAAAAATTATAGAATGTAAATTTGATAAAAAGGAATTAATTATTGGTTTTATAATTTTATAATTATTATAGATTGAATTTTTAGTATTTTTCTAAAAAGGTTAATTTTTGGGTGAAAAATGAAAAATAAAGTTTACAAATATCGTAACTTTTATGACACCATCATGATATAAGCATGACTTAAGAAAATATTAAATATTTTTATCAACCAAAAAATAATTTAAGGAGTAATATAACTCATTTAAAATCAATATGTTTAATTTATAAATCTATACTTGAATTTTTAGAAACTAAATTAAATTTTATTATAATAGAAAAAAATTATTTGAGTCATTTTCCTTTAATAAATTATTAATAATGATATATTTTGTTTTATATTAATTTAAAAGTCACATAACACTTATTTTTTAACCATAAACTAATAAATTTCATCTAAATAAAATCTATAAATGATTTTGGTGTAAATTTATTTTTATGCTTAAAAATGCATTTTTCTAGAAAGTGATTTTGTTGTGTTAAACGTGCTTTTATTTAAATTATTTTTTACCAACTCTAGAGAATGAATCTTTTAAAATGGTTTTAATATTGAGAATAATTATATTAAAATTATTTAATAAGGACTATTTCATTTTTATTCATAAAAAAAAGTTATCATGGTAAAAGTTTGTCACTAGGGTAAATGTTGAAAGGGTTTAAAAGGGGTTAAACTAAGAGATAAAGCCACAAATATCAGAAAAACGTGTCTAAATTTGATTTTATGAGTGTATTATCAACCTAAATTATACTATATTTTAAATTGGGATAATTTTTTTTCACTTTCCTTGATTATGACATTTATTATATATTAAGAAATCAAGTATTTACAAGAATATCACCCCCTCACCTATAAAAGGACCCCTTCACCACCTCAATTATCCTCACACCTAAAGTTAAATAGATCAAAAAAAATATACCCAAAAATCTCCCAAAAAAATTTACATATTATAGAGGTTCTATTATCCTCAAAATACCAATCTAAGAAGGCTTAAGGTGTGACCTAAAGGAGGATACCCAAAGAAGAGGTAATTTTCTTAACCAAATTATTTCAAGTTTATTTCTTCTTTTACCTCCGAAAAATATATTATGACCATAATAATATAATTAAATAAGTATCATTGGTATAATTAATTATTATTATGTTGATTTAGAAACTATTATCCACCCACCTCTTATCCATTGTAAAATGAAAATGTTGTATGTGTTACATGCAGACTACCACTTCCATGAATGATGTGTTTCATTTTTCATCACCACCTTACATTTATGGTTATAAAAAATATATTTAATAAATAAATATTATATTTATAACATTATTAAGGTTCTCAAAAGATAATGTTTCTATTTTATTGATAATATTAACAATAAACTATCATCATAAAATTTAACTGCCTAAAATGAGCATATTGATACACTGTAAGTAATAAATTATTTCCACTCTCTTTAATTTATCTTAATCATATATAAATTCTATAATTTTATTTATAAATTAAAAAAAATAAACTTTTAATATTCTATAAAATTTATATTATCACTATTTAATAACATGTTCTTTCTCATTCAATCATTGTAACATGTTCATGTTCTGGTCAGTTTTACCACCAACATAGATATGGTTATAAACTCTATCTCATGAATGTATAAGAAAGCCTAAATAATATAAATAATATATAATTATGATTAATTTAATTTGTTTTCATAATTATGGACTGGTAAGTTTCAATATTACATTTACTAATAAATTTAATTCCTTTATTAATTCAATAATAACAAAAAAATGGTATTTTTAAGAATTTTATGGGAATCCTCACCATAAGTTCAATGAAATAACTGTGTGGATATAGGAATAGATAAAAGAAATTAATTTCCTTATAATTAAAATTGTTTATATTTATAATCCATGAATAAATCTCAAGGACTAAAATTAAAAAACTAAATCATACTAGGGAAACATAATAGTTATCACTTGAATAATAATTTTTCATGAAAAAAATTATTATATGGGTAATAAAGAATTATAAATGAATTGTATGAAGTAAAATAAATATTAATGAGTTTATTATTAATTTTATTAATAAAATTACATTTATTATACAAGGAATCTAGAGTGCGTCTAACCAAGTAGAAGTTTTAGTTAAGGATTTTTTTTTTCAATATCACTTGAAATTCAGGATTATTTATGTTTAAAATAATATTTGAGAAAATAATATATTATTTATCTATAAAAACACATATATTTTATTATCCTATAGTTATTTTTTGTTTTATGTGTTCTATTACCATTACACTCTCCTTTGGTTCAGGTTTCAATCAAAAATATTTCTTTCAGTGAAACTGACCTTATTTTTCTTTCTGGTAAAGAATATTTTTCCCATATATCCATATTATTTATAATGTTTCAATAAAGTTATTATTAAAATTAAATGATTAATAAAATTAATTTTCATTTACTCTTAATTTATTTAAAAAAATTAAAGGATTCTCTTTAAATTTTTCCACACAAATCTTGTTTTTGACTTTCTTTACAAAGTGGGAAAAGAATGTTATATAATGGTTTCCATATGATCACCTTTCCCCACCATTATGAACCTTAATTTTTATTAATATTACTTTATAAGTGACTATTATTTTTCAAAGAAAATTATATTTCCATTATTTTTTGAATTTTTCATTTTAAAAATTTACCAAAATAAAAGGATATTTTTCCTTGTTTTTAAAAGAAACTTCCTAATATATTTATAAAGGTGGTTTTCATATATGTCAGCATCCTTTAAATTTTTCTTATACCATATTGGGAATATTCTCTAATTATACTACCCAATTTATTTCTATGGATGGTTTATAATCATGTTATTTCATTTATTGACCAAGAAAAAATGTTGGCATTTTGTATGCTAGTTTTCCAATACATATGTTTATTGATCATTAAGTCATGTTGATTATACATTGTATTATTTATTTATTATTTTCACATGATGAATGCATTATATTTATTTAGTTATTTATGGGGCCTAAAATTATATATCCCCTCAAAGTATCAGTAGGACTCATAAGACAGACTAGTCTGGGTAATTGATGTATGAATTGCTTATTTACATATGATGTCTTGGCATATGGCCTTGGTAGTGAGAGTAAGATTTCCAGAATTATGAATTCTATCATAATTAAATAAATTATTTTTTCCATGTGATTATTTATGTCATTATAGTATCCATGGATATATTCCATTCTCATTATTTTCATTATGGCATGTTTGATTGTTTTTTATTTATGTCATACTAATACTTCCCTATGTATTTTATGATAGATTATGTTGTATGTTGCCCCTTAATGAACATCTGAGATCACCCCTTTAATTTTATTTTCCTTTCCTCAGAGAACTAATAATAGAACTCTAAATGATGGCATAGGTAAACTGGAAGGAGTAATAAAGTTCTCATTGGAATTTTAAGTTGTATTTCATATTTTCAAATATAATGTGATAATCATGTATGTATCTAGTCTTCTGATACTACTAAAGTGTTTTATCCCATGGTATATAATATTTTTTATTTTTTACCAATGTAATAAAGTAACCAACATCTCTATGTTACTGGAGTATGGGTTATTATATGAATATTTCTATGTAGAGGTCATTGTCATGATTATTGATAGCAGTACCTTGACCTTTTGATAACTGCATGTTGGTAGATGATTATGATATGAATATTATGGTATTGACATTAATTTTATGGGTATTATGATATATTATGATGTTCTATAGATTTTTTGATGGTGATATCTATTATTAGATTGATTGTGGGTATGAGATTGTGTAATATATTTCTTATTCTATTTTGATGTTATTTTAGTGATATAAGTACAATTAACTATGAAACCACCACCTAAGGGTAGTTTTATCAAGTTCAATCTAACACACACTATGTGAGAAGGATGGTGTGATGAATGACTAGTGAACCTATCCCCCTCTCTACATATGGATGTATTTATGATGCAGATATATAGTTGGGATTATTAGGAGGAGTAGGGAATGTGGTTGATTCCCTTTATGATGCATCCATTTAATTTATGTGGTTATGAGAAGAAGTGAATAAATTTTATGTCCTTGTTGACATGAGTCATTGGGACTATAAGTAACTGGGTGGCTGGGAATTGGTTTGCATGGGACCTTCTATATTTTGGCATTGTGTGTTATACCATACATACTTTGTTATTCTGGTTAGGGATGTTTTAGTGAGCTTGGGTGCAAAACACTTGGATAGTTTAGGCTTAAGAATTGTAACATACATATTTGTAGCATTTAATATACTCATGCTTAATTTTTTATGAGACTCAAGGATATAATAATCCACTGGTTGATGTTTGTCCAAGTTTATTCCTAAGTGATTTGGTTGGTGAGGGAATGGTTATGTATTATAATTATACTAATTTGATTATTATGCATACATAACATTAACTTGGTTATTCATATTTAGGGGATGACCTACTGAGTATGTATATATACTCACCCCTACTTATAAATATAGTTTTGTGGGGTTGCGTGGGTAGTGTTTTCAAGCAGTTTTATCTTAGTGACTAAGGTTTATACCAAAAAATTAGTGCATAGGGACTATTTTATATACCACTGAGGTATATGGGTGGTTTGGGTTTTGTTTCACCATCGATATTTAGTAGTTGTAACTATCTTTCATTTGGTTATATTTTTTGGATGTGCACTAAAATGTGCATGTGAATAAATTAAATTTAGTTTCATGTATCTTACCATATAGTTTCATTGATTATAATCAATTATGAATGGATTAAATGGAATCTATTATGAATAGATTAAATGGATTACATTCATTAAAGGAATTCAATGAATAATTCCAATGGAAATAAATTTATGTCGGTACATTGAATATAGAAAACGTGTTTCACTAAATAAAACGCATCAAGGATGGTTATATAAAAGGATGTGATCTCTACCATAGGGTGTGACTGATTGTATAAAATTATCCCAATTCTATCTTTCTCTTGAAACATGGTTTATCACTAAGTGAAGGCACTAGAAACCCTTTTTAGTTTATAGATCCTCAAGAAACATTCTAGGATCCTTTGGTTGGTGTAATCCCCTCGAAAGGAAGAGGTTTTCATCAGTTTCTCTAGTGATCGACATCAGGCATACTCCATCAAAGATTAAAGATGGAGATTTTGATTATCCAGGTATGCATGTTTATGTTCTTCATTTATATTACATGTTAATTTTTTCGAGGATAGATCATAAAAAAATGGGTTTGATTCCACTGCCAAGATCATTTAATGATCCCCTAAAACCCATAAGTGGTATTAGATCCAACTTTCTCATTGAATCAACATGTTTCTTACACTGTTAAATTAAGAACATGTTTTATGAAATCATAGCAATTTTTTTCATCTCTATATTATGATATATTTCAATGTAATATTTGTTTTGATACTTCTTCATGCCACTACATTTTGAGACAACGTGACGTCAAGTGGTCACACAAAATTAAAATTTATTAAATTTAATATTTAGTTAATTCATATTATAATTTATAAATCATTTATAAATGATAAGTGTTAGAATTTATAAAATAAGATTTTTCAAGTATAAATTAATTATAAAAAAATTAATATGTGTTTCTCATTTTTTTTATAAATAAATAAATTGTTTATTTATTAATAAAATATAATTACAAATTGAATTATATTATTTATAAATTGTTTATAAATAATGGAAAAATATTTTAGAATATTTATAAAAAGTATAAAAGTGATTTATAAATTAACTATAAAATTTTTATGGTTAGTTGATTTTTTTAAAAATTTATTATAAATATTCCATTAATATTAAAAGATTTAATATTAAGAATATATTTTACAAGTTTATATGGATTATAAAAAAATTATAAATCATAGTAAAAGGAATTTTTGGAATATTTTAATTTATAAAGTGTTTATAAATTAATTAATTATAAATAGTTTATAATTATTTATATAAATATTTTTGAAACATATATTAATAAGATATTTAAAATATTAAATCTTGATATTTAAAATTAATTTTACCAAATTATATGTGATTCCTTGTGATCTTGAAATAAAATTGTCATAAGAGTAATTTATAAATAGTTTTTAAATTACATAAATAAGGTCATAATATAAAGAAGTTTATATTTATAATTATGAATTGTTAATAATTAATTAATTAGAATTGTTCAGATAAAAATGGGCCTTATTTAAGATATTATTTAGACCACATGAAAAAAATTTGATAATTGATTTAATCAATAGTTTAAATAATGTAAATTATATGATATTTAGATTACATAAAATGTTTACATAATAGAAATTGAATTATAAAAATGCTTATAATTCATAAAATACCATTGAAATGATATATAATGAATAATATGAAAGAGATCATATTGAAATCAGATATAAAGTATTTATATCCAAGATAATAGAATATTTGTAATGTTTAGTTTAACTATAAAATTTTTATAATAATATTTTATTTATAAATAGTTATAAATGATAAGTATGAGGTTTTATAAAATGTTTTTTTATAAGACTAAATTAAATATAAAAAGTCTATATTATTTGACAAATAAAGAGTATTTATTTTAATAATTATGTTTATGGTTTATAAATGAGTTATAAATAATAAGTGTCAGCCTTTACAAAATTGATTCTATAATCCTATGTCAAATATGGAAATTCATATGTATTTCTCATGACTAAATAAAATTTTTATTTAATTATTGATTTCTTAATATTATTCATGTTTATAAAATTGTTTACAAAATGTGGATAATGTGTACTTTATATATGAAAATTCATATTTGTTTCTTATGTTTATTTAATTATTTATTCCTTTATATTATACATTTTTATAATTTTTTTATAAAATATGAATAAATTTTATGCTTTATTTATATAATGACTTGTTTTTAGAAGATAGAGCCTTTCATTACATGCTAGGTGCAATTCCATAAAATTTATTTTTTTTATATAACTTGACCTTAGTTTTTTATTTCAGTTATGGGATAGATAATATTTACTAATTATATTTTTTTCATATTAGGTGTTAGATAGATCATCAATTAAATTCTCTCTTGAATAAAGCCTCCCTAAGGAGAAGGACTTGGGGTCAGACTACCCATCATCCTAGAGGCTCATGAATTGAATTTTATCTGGAAAAGTTCATATACCTTATCTATATGATGCATTTAGATAGGTTTGAATATACTTGGATTCTATTTTTGAGTGAATAAAAATAACTTATGGGTTGTGTAAAGAGTTATGAATTAGTGTGGTGTAAACATATCAATTTTGTGGATGGGATTAGAATTCCAAAACTAAATCATTATAAGAATGCATACACAAAGAAATAAAACATGAGAAGATAAAGAGTGCCTAAGATGAAATAATTATGAATTTAACATAAATATTATGTATATTAAGTTGTTGAGACTTTAAATTAAAACCCATAAAATACCAAGTGTTATATTCCTTACAAAACATCATTTTCAAGACCTTGATCTTCCAACCAGGTAGTTTTATACCAAATCTGAGTGCCCCTAGATTATATCATGTAAGAAAAGAAAGTAATAAGTGGCCCTAGATTTTCGTTCTAGGTATTTTCATGCTAAAGTTAGCTTCATTTGGATTAATCTAGTGTTATCTTGTTTTTAGCATCTGGTTTGGGTTACCTAGTTAGGAAAACCTAATGGTAAGGATACCATAGGAATAGATTTGAGTCTTTCCATATGATGGATTTGTATAAAGTCACTCGACTATCTAAGCATCATAACTATTATGATTAGGATTATTCCCTACCTAAATAATGAAGTGGTGAGATGAATTCTAAAGTAGACTCGTTACTTGGTGAAATATGGATCTTGACTCACTAAATAAATATGGTGTATGAGTTCATTATTTTAGTGGGATCAATTTCATTAAAAGTCCTTGATAAAAATATATAATACATGATATCCATATGATAAAATCATTTTTTGTAGATAAATAACATCATCATCATCAAAATTTGAGATCAATACTATAGGAAAGATAAACTTAAGGTAAGAAACTTGTGAGACTGGTAACTTAATAGAAGTTCTTAAGTTAAAAGAAAATTATATGTGTTATAGCAACACCATCCTGAGTAACCGTTTGGTGAAGTTATTCAATAAATGAATCTAGATTCTTATTAAGCATTTAATGATTCACTTAAGGTTTTAATAGCATTAGATGAAAAATGTACTAAGGAATCTTAGTCTCTACTCATATACTCAATGTGATTGAGTGTGTTAATTATGTTCAATATAAGCAGGTATGTTAATAACTTAGAGGGACTATAAGTTTCTTTAAGTATTTCATGGTTAATAAATTCATTTTATCTTTAATTTATGGAAATTTTCTGACAAGATGAATGGATTCAATAAAATTTCACCCAGTATTACCAAGTGTTAAGAATAAATGATAAAGGTATATGATGTTTAGGTTCTAAAACTATATAAACAATATATGTGGGTAAATTAGAAGAAAATTTAGTTAGAGATTCCAATTAATCTTCTTAAATTAATACAATCAAGGTTTTTGAAACCCAAGGGTTTTATCAAGAAGGATTAATAATCATAGATGATGAGATTATTCAAAAAAAATATGTTTGAATGAGTTTATGAAACTCTATAGAATGTCCATATCAGGTATCTGGGTTATAGAAATTAATTCTTCAATTTTTATGGGTATGAGATACTGAATGTATATTTTACAAGTGTTGTAAATATATAGGAGTTTAAAATCAAGATAAGAATTGATAGAGAATGTTGTTTTCATTCAAGTGATGAATAAAATAATTTCTATATTAGAGATTTGAATGTAATGGTATATGTTGATATCAGATTAATTTAAAATAAAGGATGTGTATCTTCATCTTATTTATATTATGTGATAAGGGGTATTTTTTGTAAATAAATAGTTATTATAATCAATATAAGATGATTAATTTAATACACATGGTTTATGATTTCTCTAGTTCTATAACATGTTTGAAAAGAAGACATGGATAAAAGTGTTTATCCAATTATTTTTAAAACATGAGGGAAGTTGTTCCCATCACTCATCAGTTTCATATTATCAAGAATAATTTTCTTTTCAAGGAAATTCTCTAAACACATATAATTCCATATAATATTTGGAAACAATAGTTTATTTATTAATTATTTCTATTAAAAGGAAATAAGTGTTATTTCCTAACATAAATAAGTATGTGTTGAATCTTGGAAAATATTATGAGAATGAATTTAATGTATAAGAGAATAGTCAGAGTATTTTTGGACTTAGATAAGTTTAAAGTCAATAAATAAAATACTATTCCAGTCTAGTATTAAGTGATTCTTCACTTAATATCCTATGGAGTTAGGATATATGGCATTAAATAAAAGTTTAAATATATACATTTAGTTACTATGATAAAATAAATATCACTCTTATTTCATTCTATTTACAAAGTGAAATTCACTTGATATCATAAAAAAGTTTATTTATAATGTTAAATAGAAGTGTAAATGGTTACATGTGTTTTCCACAATGAATTGAATGTATCTTTATCCTAAAAGAATTTAGGATGTGCTAGATAATAAACATGTAAATGGTCACATTGACCTTAAGGAGAAATTTTGATAGTATAGGTTCCATATATGATGATGATTTTAATATTATAAATAGATATAAGTAGAAAACAAAAGATAACATCATATCATTTTATGTTGTGAAGTTTAGAAGTTTGAATATGTTTAAAGAGTTAAACATTAGGAATATGATTCTCAAGTATCATCATTACTCAAACTAGATTACTTCATAGATGTTACTTACTAAAAGTTTAATGGGAGGTTTTTATCAGATGGTAAAATATATATGTGGTGGGAATTCAATATATATAATGAGTGAAAAAAATATAGAAAGCACAGCAAAAATAAGGCTAAAACTTTTAGTTTATCATATGTGATATGCTAAACAAGTACTTATGTATGGTTTTATTAAATAATATTAAAAGAGTATAAGAATATGAAATGTATCATAAATTTATGATAAATAAATTCTTTATTTCTTATTCATTAAAGTGTGCTACAATTTTATTTTGCATGAACAGTCAAATGATAATATCCCCCTCAAAGTGCAATTTTGGATTATCCCTAATCGATGATCAACACAAAGTATTATGGATTGTAGAGATATGATAAGATTTCCATGGATATAATCTTATACTCATTAAAAAGGGTTGTATATAAGATATTAATAATAGAATCATGAGTTAATAAGTAAATACATATTGGTTGGATTAACCTTAGAAAGTATATCTCATGGATTATCATATAGTCATTGATATACTTAGGGGTGTATGTTTATTATTAATCCTCATTACCTGAGGCTAGTGAGATACCTAGCATAAGAACCTTTATACTTTGATACCTTAATTATGCAAGTATACATATCGACTTAGCTAATACAGGGTGGTTGAGTATTTAGTTGGTTGTTTCATCGGTTGGAGTGCAACCAATATGGGACTTTTTCACTTGTATGATTAGTTTAGAAATATGGTCCTTGATTGAATTAGATTGAGGAAATAAATGGATATACTTAGTTAAATCATATATGATGTGATTAGCTATAGGGATAGGGGTATGTGATATACTCATATATTGGATGCATGAGATGTGATTTATTCATCAACTTGGGTAGTCTTTAGAGAGTCAATAAAAGATGAGATGGCCTATATTAGATTGAAATTGTTCCATGACTAGTGGTCACTCAATGCCATGGTCAAAGGGATTATATAAGTGTACATATGATTTATATGATATATATTTTAGTGTAAATTATCATATAGAGATATGAGTATGTTTGATAGAGATAACACCATACCCCTTAGTATCTTGAATAACATTAATTCTTTGTTAGATTCTTATCTTTAATTATATATATGAAATAGAGATTTCATATTTGTTATTAATTTTACTAAGGCCCTGGGGTCACATGTTCGGGACTATAGATAAGGATTAAGTTTTGGATAAATTTTTTGTTCCAAAATGAAGAGAGTATGATAAAATTATATACAAAAGGAGGTTTGTATGGATTCACAAAGAGTTGTAAAGTTTTACCTAAAGACCATATGGGATTTTAGTGCATGTGGTAGATTGTTGGATGAGCACTAAAATATGCATATGAATAAATTAAATTTATGTACATGTATCTTCCCACACTATTTTATTAGTTGTAATCCATTATGAACAGATTAAATGGAATCGATTATGAATGGATTAGCACAAGAGCCTCAACCAAGTTGGTGATGAATCATCAAGTGAACCCAAGAGACCCAATTTTAAAACCAAGAGGAGACATATTTTTGGGGTACTATAGCAGTAATATAGTAGTACTGTAGTAGTACTATAGTAGTCACTATAGTAGGTACTGTTTGATACTGTAACAGCCAGAATTATTCATCCGTTTGGGATTTTGTTCCCTGGGTCCTTCAAGGCCTTCAAGCCACCCAAGTCCTTCGAGTCAGTAAGGCTTTCGGGCCACCTAAAGGTCTTAGGGCTACCTCAAGGCTTTTAGGACATATGAACTTGTGTTGAATGGACTAGGCATACTCTACAAAGGAGCAGACTCAAGATGAGGATTCAGAGAAGGCGTATTCTCCATATCAGAAGCGAATAGATGTGGAAGAAATAGAGGGTATGGAGTTTCCATCGGGACTAGTCTATGCATTCACGGGAAGCCTAGACGAATAGTCATGCAAAGGTGTAGAGCTGATATCACGATATAGATTCCAGAGAGGAGAAGTTCTATTTAGTTATAGTCTAGATATTTCTTCTAAGGCCTATAGGTCATGTAATATCTAATTCTATGGTCCCTATAAGGGTTCCCCCTCATCCCTTGAAAGGAGGGTTATAAAAAATCAGTAGAAAATAAGTACTTCAGGATATTCAGTTAGATTATGAATGGATTAAATGGATTTTATTCATTGAATGAATTCAATGAATAAATATAATAGGAATAAATTTATTTCAATACATTTAATATGGCTGGCATGTTTCATTAAATGAAACATGTTGAGGATGATTACATAAAGGGATGTGATCTCTCCTTCTGGGTATGAGTGATTATATGAAAGCGTCTTGGTTCTATCTTCATCCTGAAACATATTCTATCACTCAGTGAGGTTCTAGTACCCCTTCTATATTTATGAATCCTTAAGAGGTGTTATAGGATCCTTTGGCTAGTGTAATCCCCTTAAGGGTAGGATAATTTTTTATGCTACTCCAGTTACTAGTATCAAGTATACTTATGGAACCCCAATGCCACTTTTATGTGTGACTATTTATTATATATCTTAGTCCCTTGAGTTTGAGGTGTTTCAGGCTAAATAATATGAAACTTTTGAACTTTTTCCAAAATGTACAGTTTCTGCATGGTTTTACAAACCATGCTACCTAAGTGTGTATCCTACTACATTTTTTAACAGTGGAAATTTTCATGGTTACTACATTATTTGGTAAACCATGAGGTTAAAACATTCAACCCAATCGAAAGGTGGATTTTTTTTCCTTTTAGGGTGTTTTTAATTGGGGATTTATCCCTTGGATACCCCACTTTGATCCATCCAACTGAGATGCCTCTCATAGCCTTCTCCCTTATTCTCTAAGCCCTATATGATGGATCTATGATGATTTTTGGTGATTATTCACTAGGATTTAAAGGTTAGGGATCCAAATTCCTTTTCCTCTTGACTTATTTAATTTTATCATTTCTCTATAACCCTGGTGGTCATGGTTGGATAATTTATATATATAGGGTTGTTTTAAAATTGAGGTTTTGGTTTCTAAGGGTTGTGATTCATCCCTTAAAACCTAATCTCATGGTTTTCATTGAAGATGATATGATTTTACCACATGATGTTGGTGTTTTAATTCTATTTCTTTTTATTTAATAGTTCCATGGATGTTTGGATTTATAAATTAGTTCTTGATCTAGATAAATATATTAAGGTATATCTAGACTTAGTTTATCAAAAAAGATTACATAACTCATCTTGGTTTTCATTTGGCATTATGGGTGGATTTGATTGTTCAATTAAACTTTTATGATACCAAACCAACCTAAGTCAATAAGATAAGCCACCCGAGTCAGCCCATCATGGTGGTGAGGTGAAATAAGATAGAAAAAACATGCTTAATATATAAGAAAACAAGACAAACAACCAGATTACAATGCAGAAGAAAAAGATACATCCAAGATCTATAAAATCCAATCCAAATAGATCAAACCAGAAAGTATGATAAGACTAGACCAACAAGTCTCCATGTGACCAACCATCACCTCCAAAACATCCCTCTACAAAGGCAATGATGTAAAGAAAATATGACATGATATAAGATGTCCTTGCCTTTACTTGGGTTATACAAAACAATGTCTACATCCTCCTAAAGGAAAAAGTAGAATGTGAGCACAAAGTCTGGTAGGATTCCACCATAGGATCTATAAAAAATATAATATCAATAATTAAAAAGTTCTATCTTTAAAGAAAATATAGTTTTACAAATCATTTTCATAAATCAAAACCATTTTTAAATCATCCCTTGATTTTTTTTAAAAAAACTATTCATATTCTCAAAATGAGTAATATGATAAGTATAAGTGATAAAGAATGAGAGAATAATCATTAAAATCAATGAATACACTAAAAGGTAAAAATTTAATCAAATAACCATGACTAATCCATCGTGTTAAATCAAGTGAGAAAATAACCATGACTAATCCATCATGTGAAAAAAAAAGTGAGAAAATAACCATGACTAGTCCATCATTTGAAAATCCAATCATAAATGACAAATAAATCCATTTGGGATATACCCAATGGGTATACATAAAAAAATAAAAAAAATCCCCAAATCTAGGCTTATGTTGGATCCAACTGATATGACCTATAGTGGAATTATCAAACTAAAGTGAATGAAAACCTCAAGTGGTTTTACACACATTATGAGTAACATGTATATTCTTAATGCACTCAAGGTTCCAAGTGTGCTAAGTTTTTCCAAATCCATTTAAAAACATTCTAAAAATTTATAAAACATTTTCAAATCCAATATAATCCACTTTAGTGTTTGAAAACCCATTTTTTAATCAAAACCACCATTCAAGCATTTAATCAAACACTTGGTGATGACAAAATGTTTTTAAAGTAAAAACGTGATTTATTTCCAAAAAATCCATGGAAAACACAAATAAATTCAATTAAATAAATTAAACAAATGAATATATAAGAACAATAATAAATTCATAGAATTATACCTTTTTATAGAAACACCTACCTCAAGAACAGAGGTAAAACTAATTGCCTTCTAAAACAGAGATCGGGGAAGATTAGATTGAGTCCTCATGATCCAAGATCGATAAGAAACACATAAATCATCTGTAAAATCCCTTATATCTATCATACACTTCCCCTTAGAGTTCCACGAGATGGGAGGATAATATATACAACTAGGATCTAAGAAGAAAAGGTAAAACTAGATAAAAAAAATGCAACATACCTTGAGTTGATCCATCAAGAACAAAGGAAATATGCCTAGAATCCCAAGGAAGAATCCTATAAAGTTCTAGGGAAGGATTAGGTCGAGAAAATAGAAGATTAAGTGGTCATTATAGGTTAAACTTGTGTCTTAGTAAATTTTAAACCAAATTTATTGGGTATTAAAAACTACACACATGGTTTTCTAGAGAGGTCACACGCTTAAGAGTAATCATACGCCTTAACCATGTGTCATATATAGAGCTTCTATTTGGGGTGAACAATTTGCACGCATATTTACTTTAACCATGCTATAATAATAAAAACCCCCTCTATCCAAGGGGGAATGATTAGCACTAAATGGTCACATAGTTTGGAAAAACTATGTACCCCCTTCTAGTGGCTCAACATAGGTCGCACGATTTTCTAGGAAAAACTGCATGGTTTTATCTAACCATGTGCCAATCATTCATATCCCAATGGGCCTCCAAAACTTCTGAAATTTTCTCAAAAAGACCCTAAAACAAGACCCAAATCAACAGAGACTAAAAAAGATTCAATAAGTACCTGTAAGAAAGTAACGAAACATTACAATCACCCCACCATAAAGGCTTTCTATCCCATGAAAGTGCTCAAGATTTTGGACTTAAAAAAAGATAAGTCCATTGATACCTCATAAATGATTCCTACTCTCATATATCATGGCTATCCCATCCACACTTCCATAATACTCAGACTAAGGGAATCATTTTATCATGCAGTACCTTATCCTAGCAATCCATAATCTGAAATGGTATCTCAACAATGGTGGTATTGGTCTCAAGACCAATATCCTCCCATCCAATCACATGGTAAGGATCTAGTAAATACCTACTTGGATGGGAAACATGAAATATGTTTTTAATTGAAGTCAAGTGATATGTTAAGTCCAATCGATATACCACATTTCCAAGTCATTCCATGATCTCAAAGGGGCCAACAAACCTCAGTGCTATCTTACCCTGATTACCCAAATGATGATGTACTAAGTGAGGTGGGACTATAAGGAAAACATGATCACTAACCTCAAACTCTAACAGCTGATAATAATGGTCTGAAAAATATTTTTTATGGATATGTTTTGTGACCAGTCTTTTACAGATCAACTAAACCTTTCCCATCATCTCTTAAATGAGGCTCAACCCAAACAAGTACATCCCTCCCAACTCTTCCCAGCACAAGGGAGATCTACATGGCCTCTCATAAAATGATTCAATGGGAACCATATTTATCAAGTCCTAATAACTATTGTTATAGGAAAATTGAAAAAGGTAAATTCTTTTCCCATGATCCTCTAAAATCAAGTATGCAAACCCAAAGCTTATCCTTAAGAACCTAGATAGCTCTCTCTGTCTATCTATCCATCTACATATGATAAGTCATGCTCAATTTCAATTGGGAACTCATCACCTCCTAAAAAACTTTCTATAACCTAGATGTGAACCTTTAATCCCTATCAGAAACAATCATATAGGGAACTCAATTAAGTCTCAAAATCTCTTAGGCATACAAGTCTCAGAGTTGTTCCACTTTCTTCATCTCTTTAATAAGTAAGAAATGAGTTGATTTCCTTAATTTGATCAATGATTACCCAAATCACATATTTACTACTAGGATTTTTTTTCAAATCAATGATTAATTCCATGAAAATATCATCCCACTTCCTTACCAAAAATGGGAAAAGGTTGTGACAAACTACTAGGTCTCCAGTGTTCCTCCTTAATTTTTTTACAAATTAGACACCTGGATACAAAATCTACAATCGACCACCTCATCC
Organism: Viscum album; assembly: GCA_963277665.1. Lineage (NCBI taxonomy): Eukaryota > Viridiplantae > Streptophyta > Magnoliopsida > Santalales > Viscaceae > Viscum > Viscum album. The sequence continues at coordinate 32,155,715 of OY728157.1, read as the reverse complement.
CTAGACACCAATACCAATATCTAAAGTCTTGATACATTTTGGTACCCCAAGGTTTATGGACTAATATAACTAGTGTCAACTATCCATCAAATCCTCTCTCAAATAAATAGGAACAACCAACCTACTATGAAAATCACAAAGCACCACTGGGAGACTGATACCACTCACCCGAGGTCTCCCTACCATAAAATATTTCTCTAAAGTGTTAGAACTTGGTTTATCTCACCTACTAAAGCTTAAATCACTTATCAAAATAATATTAATCTTTCATAAATACCAAAAACACCTTCCCACCAACCTCTTCCAATCCCATGCCTATCTCAGCAAACAAACTCATCAGAGACCACTCCTCGATTGGTTCCTTCATTGTTTGTGTTGGTAATTTTATTCTCAATGAATCTACACCCATATACCCTTTCCTATGAGTGTATGAAATATAAAAATAAAAATTATGAAGATATCACACCAAGATTCTCTATCACAAGTTCAAATCCCTCTAAGTAAAAATATATTTTAGTTTCTTGTGATCATAATATACTATAAATCGCTCCCCAAAGAAATAATTGTGCCATGTTTTTAGTGTGTGCATAACTACTTTCAATTCAAGATAATGGGTATGGTAGTTCTTATCATGAAGAAATAATTGGAAAAATATATAGTCCACCACATGTTTCCCCTACATCAAGACACATCTCAAACCTATACCAGAATCATCGAAGAAAACATCATAACTTGAAACTGATTTCAGAAGAATCAAAATTGGTGCTAAAATAAACTTCACATTCATATCCTCAAAATATCTATAACATTTATCATCCTTTCAAACTTTACATCCATACGGGTTAAAGCTGTCATCGGAGATGTGGGCTTAGATAAATACTGAACAAATTGTCTATAGTAACCAACCAAACCCAAGAAGCTTTGAATATCAATAACATTTATGAGCTAATTATAGGTCATAACAGCCTATATTTTATTAAGATTCACTAATATTCCCCTATTAGATATGATATATGTAGCATCTTGCCCTAGATTCCACTTAGCGGTGCCTTGAGACAGTGAGTTATAAGACCTCAAGTGTGCCTCTCCGTATGTCAGATGGTGCTAACTAGCAGTGAGGGACTAGGATGTGCCTGTGGGGAGACTATGCCCTCATATATAAAATTGGGGCACAATATTATATAATAAACAAGAAAAATAGAATATTCTATAACTGCATGAACCAGTAACCCACCGTAGCGTAAAGCGTAATAAATAAATAATAGAAATATAAAAAAGAACAAGTAGAAACTAAAATATAATAGATACAAAAATGATGAGGATGATGATCACATGACTATACAAAATGAGTACATGGGAGAATAATGGATACAGGAATATAGTGCATTCTAAACAAACACAAAAAGGATAAAATTAGCTATAACTAACATCACGAGCATAGGCTTAGTCCCTTTATCCAATACTTCATACTAAGAATCAGGATTAAACATTGGAATATGGATGCTTCCCTTTATCAATACTTAAAATAATGAAGTATTCTTGGATACCAAAGGTGGTCCAAGAAAAGTGTGAGATATACTCCATATGCCACCACCAACGGTGTCTATATCAATCCAGTATGAGCATATAAAGTGAGCAGTGTACGAAAAGTAATAAATGCAAGGTGATAAATAAATAAATATGTTGAACCAGGTTCCTCATGGGATTCTTGACCAATATAACCTTCTTTAGCCTAAACTAGATGTCCTTGGACTAAGGTAACCTTCACATTTGGGGAAATATGGTGAAATGGATCATCATAATTGAATCATCAAAGGTGAACCATCCCCAATCATGTGATTTAGCTTCGTGGGTGCATCCTAGGAGAACCAGTTACTCATACTTCATTTTTAAATTAATTTAATTAACCTCTTTTTAAATTATTAAGAGGCACCCTAATCCCATCAAAGGTGGATCTAAAGGAATCCCTAGTATCACTCTAGGGTCTCATTATAAGTCCAATTCCATAGGATTCCATCCAAGGTGACCCATAAATGATACTCCAAGTATCACTCTAGGCATGGTAATATGAAATGTGAACAAACCTATAAGTTTATACCAGGTATCTCACATAGGGACTTTAGTATCTCTTGTGGCATGATACAACCATATCACCACTGTTCCCATCCATGGGTTCTCCCCTAGGGAACTGATATCACTCATCTAGAGGTAAAAAGGAAAATGTGTTGTGAGCCTATACCAATATTAGCTAGTGTCTTCCCTAACGTATTTACAAAAACATTAAACAAACTAAATAAGTCACGATGAGCCCATCCATGGGGTCCTTAAGTCAGAACCCCCTTGTATCGCCCATGTCACAAGGTTAGGGTATGATTTGGTTAGAAAAACCATACCATTTAGCAGAAAAATCGTTTATAACATTCTAAACATTTTAACCACTTCATTTGCTTCACTATTTATGATTAAAGAATGAAGTGTAGGGTCCTAATACATGGTACACAGTACTAACCAATTCCATTTATTAGTCCAAATCATTAAGTATAAGGGAAGAAAACCTCATGTGGTGTTTAAAAATTTTATTATAGAGGTAGGTAGGCTATCAAGGACTAGACACACCCAAAGGGGTGGCTTAATTCAAGTCGATCAACCTTGAGTGTGATTCTCCACTAACTATAATTGTATTAAGTATGAGAAACCATTTAGATTAATTTATTTAACACTTTGGAGGCATTGTCGAAAATTTCCATCACGCAGCAAAAAAACACATATTATTAAATGCATAAAAACTTGGGGAAATACACTAGATAACCTACCTTGGACTTGTAGAGTACCACTCATCCATTTTGGGTCCTTGATTCAAGCTAGTTTGAGAGATATCTGAAGAGTTTTCAAATGACCTAAAAATAGGGAAAATTAGGTTTCACCTAAATAGCACAAAAAATGAGAATATAAATGAATAAAATAATTAGTATTATTTGATTTATTACTGATGCAGATTCGATGATTCTGACGGTGAGAGATTTAGAGTTTGAACGAGGGAGTTACCTCAATCCCTAGATTAGGAAGGAGGAGAGCTCAAGGGGGGTATGAGATTCTGCATGCTAGAAATGAGAAGGCAAAGAGAGGGTTGATTATTTTAATTCATTAAGGTTAGAATATTAAATTCACCCAAATAGATAGGGACACACAGTTTGGTCATATGGTTGTCCAGACCTTGTGCCAATTGGGCGCTATACCACTACCCAAAGAGGACCTCACATGGGCTAGGTGCACGGTTTGGGTAACTACGTGCATCCCATGAAAAATTCCTCTAAAACTTGTCTAAGATGATTTTCATGAGCATGTGGGCCTCCTCAAATGTTCCATAGAACCTGTGTGGATCCCTTATCCCCACTGTCTTACACCGCACGGTTATAGAAACTATGCGGGTTGGGCGGCATGGTAACTCCAAACCATGCAACCCAGTTAGATTTCCAAAACTTTGAGACTTTGGGATCCGAACAATCCTTAGAAACCCTCATTACCTTTATGAATCCTTTATAAAATATTTAAATGTCCAAACTAAGGAATTGAAGTAGAGAAACCACAATTCCTACCTTCAATAAAATCTGGTAGATGAAAACCTCCCCTCTTTAAAGCAACTATACATGTATGAAGCATGTCCTCTGACACCCATACCATCTACTCGAACTGACCATTAGTATGAGTGTGATAGGTCATACTCAAGAGAACCTATGAACCCAATTCCTTCTGCAATCCTTTATATAACCTTGAGGTAAAATGGGTGTCTCTGTCCATAATTATTGAATGAGGAATGCCATGAAGTTGCATTATCTCTAGAATGTAAATCCTTCCGAGATCATCAACTTAGAAGGTATCTTGGATTGGTAGGAATTGTGAAACCTTGGTTGACCCATATAAGATCATCCATATTGCATTACTACCTCATGGGGATCTCAGCAAGCCCATCATGAAATCCATTATGATGTTGTTCCATTTCCACTCAGAAATAGATAGAGGCTATAAAATTTCATCATGTCACTAGTTATCAACCTTTACTTGCTGAAAGGTGGATCTATAATCTATCTATTTATACCTAGCCACCAATACTGATGAATTACATCTTGGTAAATCTTGGTAACCTAGGGTGAACTACCCAAATAGTGGAATGAGACTCCTGCATCAACTCTTCTTGTATATTAGCAGACACCCAAACACGCCCACAAAATATTAGGGTCTCATTCTCATAAATGACCCAAGTGGAAGGTGGGTACTTGAAAAATACACTCTCCCTTAGGATGAGGCACTCAGAATCTAATAGTTGTCTTATCATTACCCACTCCAGAAGGGAGGATGTTACTATTAGAGATTCCAAAACTGGCTATCCATTTTGTTCCTAAACCTGTAAGTGCATCTCAGCAAACAGATCCATAAACTACCACTCACTACTAGCCTCCTTGATTAATTTTTTCTAAGTCTTCTGGATCAGGGAATCCGCCACTGCATTACCCTTCTTAGTTGTATAAGCAAGATCAAGGTAAAATGACTCCAAGTACTTTACCCACCAGTGCTGCCTCAGATTCAAGTCTCATTATGTGGATATGTATTTAAGGATTTTGTGATTCATGATAAAAACGAACCACTCACTCAATAAGTATTTTCTCCAACAATGTAGATCATGAACCATGGATTTTATCTCTAGGTCATGCGTAGGGTAATTACACTCATGAGGCCTTAATTGGAAGGACACATATGCTACAACCCGGTCACCCTACACCAGAATTGCTTCTATCCTGATACCTAAAACATCAGGATCAACACTAAATTCAATCTTTCCTTTAGCTCATAAAATGTTATATTACAAGATTCGAACCAAATTAATTTCACACCCTTCCTATTCAGGCCCATAAGAGGCACTGCTAAGTGGGAGAAATCCTGAATGAATCTCCTGTAATATCCAGTTAACCCCAAGAAGCTACGCATATCAAACAAATTCTTGGGTTTCTCTTAGGAAACCATGGCTCTCACCTTATCTGGGTAAATAGATATGTCTGCCTCTTGAATGATATAACCCAAGAATTGAACCTTACTATTACAAAAGTGGAATTTTTTGAGCTTAGAATATAGATAGTTCTCTCTCAGAATATTCAAAACGATCTCAAGATGGTTGGCATGGTCATGTCTGGTGAGAGAATACATTAAGATGTCATCTATGAAGACCACCACAAATGAATCCAGGTATGGGTGGAAAACCTAATTCATTAAATCCATAAATATCTTCGACATTTTTTTATGAACAAATGGAATAACTAGATACTCATACAAGTTATTCCTACTTCAGAACACTATATGTGGTATGTTTGATGGACTCACATGCGGTTGATGGTAGCCCAACCTCAGAACGGTCTTAGATAAAACATTCTCTCCTCAGAGTTGGTCGAAGGGTTCATCTATATGAGGTAGTGTATACTAGTTCTTCATTGTGATCTGGTTCAACTGGTGATAATCGACACATGATATAAGGGTATCTTCCACCTTCTTGGAAAAAAGGATCGGTGAACCCCATGGTGATGTGTTGGGTTGGTTGAAACCCTTTACCTTATGATATTCCAGATACTTCTTGAGTTCCTATATATTTGTATGTTCCATAATATATGGAGTAATGAACACTGGTGTCACACTAGATATTAGCTCAATGTTGAACTCAACCTCTCTCTCATGAGGTAATCTAGAGAAATAATTAGGGAATACATCCCTGAAATAATCCACTACAGGAGGTAATTCCACCCTCTACATTCCTTAATCACTCATAAAGAGACTCACAATATTTTCTATCACCTTACCCAGACCAGTACACTTAAGTCCATATCTACTTACTTGGTTATATAATTATCCCTTATAAGTATATGTGTTTCCCTCATGTGATGGAAAAGACACCCATCAGTGATATAAATCCATGTGGACATGATAAGGGACAAGCCATTCCATACCGAGAATGACATCGAAACTGGTCATCTTGAGGATGAAGAAATTTCATAGGAGGCGGTACCCACCTATATCAAGGGGAAACTCCCTTCACTAGAACACATAATCATATATGACCCCTAACAGTGTGTCAAGAGTCATGATTCCACTAAATAACTCTATCATTGGGCCCAGACTTCCCATAATTATGGCTGATAAAGAATGTGATACACCTGTATCAAATTGGTAAGAGAATAAAGTAGAGGCCACCACAATATTACCTCGTACAATAGAATGTCTTGTACTCTACTTTTATGATGTAGGATGCACTTTATAGATTTGGATCAAATCGTGACCCTAAGATGCAGCCTAACTTGCCTAGGTAGGTCCACTCTAATGGAAATGATCCTCTTAAGCCTGAATACCTCACCCTCAATCACCTCCTCATCTTTATCATCTGGTATAAGACTAAATACTAGCCTGACTTGGAGCTCTGGATCCTTTACCAGAAATCACTATCGGTATGGATCCCCTTTCACTGGGTACTAGAGTAAAGGATCGATAAAAATGCTGGAGGTGACCCATCTTGTCACAATCTCGGCACTCAATCAGGTTCCTCGTGCATTGAGGCTTTTTATGGCCTATCTTACCACACTGGAGACATTACACATGGTGTCAGTGTGTTCCACCATGCTAGTATTGTTGTCACATGTACCTTAAAAACATCATTTCCTATCGCTGGATAAACCACTTCCCTAACTAGAAGTTGAACCACCCTAGATAACATGGTCGGATTCCCTTAGGTTTCATCGGTGATAAGGTTCGGGTTTACTATCTTAGAAATGGTGGTCAGCTAAAAGATGTTCACCTAAAATCAGATGGAATATGCAATCCCATACTCAAATTATCCCATATTGGTCAGCTCGTCACTGGTTAAGGTTAGTGAAAACACTATAATTCAGTGAAGTGAGATGAATATTCCATCACAAACATTTCACCTTGTTATAGGTGCATGAACTCTTGAGTACAGTCTATTTACAGTGTCTAAGGAAAGAAAAAGTAGAAAAAGGCTATCTGGAAATCCACCCATACCATACTCTAATGTCAACTAGTCTGAGTAAGGAAATCCCACCAAATCTTGGCGAATTCTCATAGCATGTAGGTATTGAGCTTGATCCTCTACTATGGAGGTGTCACGATATGCTCAAAGATGGACATCATGGCCTCTATCCATGACTTAGTAGCCTGAGGTTCATCGTCCTTTGAAAAGGTTGGACGATTATTCTACTGGAACACATGGGTCATCCCTTCCATGGTAGGGGTAGGTCAAGGAGCTCCCTAAACTGATTGCATAAATTGGAAGAATCTATCTCAGAACTAAGCATCAACGCCCAGTGGAAGATCTGTAGGAGGTTCCTTAGGTGGTATATGGTATATGGAGCTCCCTAAACTGATTGCAAAGGTTATGGTATATGGAGTTTCAAATGAAAAGTATAGAGGTAAACACCCATTACTTTGCATTTGGAATTCCCCATCTAGAGGTAACCTTTTTATTTCAAGTATTTATTTTATTGAATTTTATCTTTTTTCTTAATCATATATATATATTATCCCAATTAATTGTGTCACAAATTCCAATTTTATAAAAGCCCATACTGTTTATAAATTGAAATTTGTATGTCGAGTAACTGCAACCTAACCCTTTACATCTAGTAATAATATGTAACAGGTCATGCATAGTTATTTTATTGGATGAACTACCATTTAGAATTTATAAAATTACGTTCCTTGTAAATTTCCCTTGGAATTCATAAATCAAATCAACTAATGTGGAATAATTGGTTAATTAAGGTTTCATTGTAAATTTATGTGGTAAAACACCATTTAGATTGATGTAGGAACTTTAATTAATCCAATTATGTCATTCCTATAAGAAAACACTAGAACACTTCAAGTGATAACAAATAAGGCACACCCAACAAGCACATGCAATATAGGAAATGTATGCAGAAAAGTTGGTATGGCATGGAATAATGCATGCCATTTTAGTCCTATGGTTCCTAGTATGATGCATGAATTTATATGACCTCATGTCATTAGGCTAGTGTAAATCAACCCATAATATTATTATTAATAATCGAAACAACAACAAAAAAGTGCATCACCTAATGGTGAAATTTTTAAACTATAACAAGCAAAAAATAGAACAGCAATAACCCATCCTAGGGAATTTGGGTTTCCCATATACATGGGTTAAGTACACCCAAGAATAGACTCATTTCCAAATTCCATTTGTTCCTAGTATCCTATCTAAACCCAAATAGTAATAAAAAAGGAAAAATAGGGTCTCTAATACTACTTTGTAACATGCCTCCCTGGATGCCACTTAGTGGTTCCCCAATACGGTGATCCACACGACCTCAAGCATGCATTACCATACACTAAGGCTTCTAACTAGTAGTGAGGGCATAGGATGTGTTCGTGGGGAGATTATTACCTAATATATTAGAGTGGAGCAAATATATATATATATATATATATATAATAAATAATAACATGTAGAAGACATTATAACTGCATGGACCAATAACCCACCATAGAAAAAGGCGGAATAAAAAATAGCAGCAATATAAAAATGAACAAGAATATGATAAAAGATAATTAATAAAAAAATGATGACGATGATGATCATGTGACTATAAAAAATGAGTACATTAAAGATCAAGGGATATAGGAATATAGCACATGCTAACAAAAATACAAAAATTCCAAAATCAGCTACAACTATAATCACAAACATAGGCTCGGTCCCTTACTCCCATACTCTATCCTAAGAATCAGGATAAAACATTAGAAGTTGTACACTTACCTTTATCAATACCTACAACCATGAAGTCTACTTGGGTATCAAAGGCGGCCTAAGTAGGGTGTAATATATACTCAGTATTACACCACCAACGGTGTCTAGATCAATCTAGTGTGTGGATATAAAATGAGCAGTGCGTTAAAAGTAATAAATTCATGGTGATAAATAAATAAATATGTCAGGATGGGTTCCTCATGGGATACCTTACTGATACTATCTACTTTGGACTATGTTAGATGTCCCTAAGCTGAGGTAACTTTCACATGTAGGTAAATATGGTGAAAGGGATCATCATAATTGAAGCATTAAAGGAAAAACATCCCCAAGCATGTGATTTATCTTGGTGGGTGCATCCTATGAGTACCAGTTACTCATCCTTCCTTTTTAAATTAATGTAATTAACCTATTTATAAATTATTAATAGGAACCTTGATACCATACAAGGTGATTCCAAAGGAATTCTGAGTATCATTATAGGGGGTCTGTATAAGTCCAATTTTATAGGAGTCTTTCCAAGGTGACCCATGAATGAGATTTCAAGTATCTCTCCAGGCATGGTATAAGGCAATATGAACAAACCTATGAGCTCATCCATGGTATCTAACATAGGGTTCCAAGTCTATCTCTTGGCATAGTACAACCATCTCACTATCAATACCTTCCATAGGTTCTCCCCTAGGGAACCAGTGTCACTCATATGAAGGTAAAAAAGGAAAATGCATGGTGAGCCCATCCCAAGATTATCTAGAGTCAACCCGATATATTTAAAAAACCATTAAAAAAACTAATTATGGCATGATGAGCCCATCTAATAGGTCCTTAAGTCATAACACCCTTATATCACCCACGACACAAGGTGAGGGTATGATTGGTTAGAAAAACCATATCATTTAGTTGAAAATCATTTATAACATTCTAAAAATTTAAACAACTTCATTTGGTTCACTATTTCTGATTAAGTAATAAAGTGTAGGGGCCTAAGACATGGCCCACCACACAAACCAATTCCATTTATTAGTCTAAAGAATTTAGTACAAGGGAACACACCTCATGTGATTTTTACAAGTTTTAGTATAGTGGCAGGTAGGCTATAAAGGATAAGGCACACCCAAATGGGTGCCTTAGGTCAAGGTGATCAACCTCAAGGGTAATTTTCCACTAGCTAGAATTTTATTATGCATGTGAAACCATTTAGATTAATTTATTTAACACTTTTTAGGAATTTATAGAAAATTATTACACATGGCATAATGTTTTATGTTATTAAATGCATCAAAACTTGGAGAAAGAAACTATACCACCTTCCTTGGACTCATAGAGGACCACTCATCCATTTTTGTTCCTTGAAATGAGCTAGAATGAGAGATATCTGAATAATCATCAAATTCGCTAAAAATGGGTAAAATGAGGTTGTGCCTAAATAGAACAATAGAGGATAAGATAAATGAATAAAATAAGTTAGATGATTCTAGTTCTTATCAATGAATATTTAATGATTCTAATGGAAAGCAATTTGGAGTTTGAATGAGGGAGTTACCTCAATCCCTATATTATGAAGGAGGAGAGCTCAACGAGGGAGGAGGATCTCTTGTACACTAGAAATGATAATGGAAAGAGAGGGTTGAGTATTTTAATTCATTAAGGTTATAATCATAAATTCACAAAAACAAACAAGGGTGTGTGTTTGGCTACACAGTTGGCTAAATCATGCACCAATCATGCACCATACCACTGCACAAAGAGGACCCTACATGGGCTAGGTGCACGATTTGGGTAACCGTGCATAGCCCATAAAAAATCATCTAAAACTTTTCTTAGATAAGTTTCATGGTTTTGAGGGCCTCCTCTCATGTTTTTAGAGAAACCATGTGGAGCTCTACTCCCCACTGTCTCACACTGCATGTGTCACCTAACTGTGTGGCCCATTCAGATTTCCCAAACTTTGAGGATCTAGGATCCGAATGACCCCCATACACACTCACGAACTCAATGATTAGTTTAGGGAAAAACTAATTAATTGAAGTGGAGAAACAATAATTCATACCTTATAGAAAATTCAGTACATTGTAACATACCCCATAAATTTTACTTCTTAGATCCAAAACTCACATTTAGAAAGCTTACCATGTAGATGGTGTTCCTTAAAGGTTCAAATAATGATATCCAAATGGTCTATATTCTCATACTATGACTTGGATTACACCAAAATATCATCCACAATCACAGCAAAAAAATATTCCAAGAACTGATGAAAGATTCAGTTTATCAAAACCATAAATACCATAGGAGAATTAGTGAGACTGAATGGCATAACCAGAAACTTAAAATTCCCATGATGGATCCTAAATGATGTATTAGGTATATCCACTTCTTGGAATCTCAACTGGTGGTACCCTGATCATAGTTAAATCTTTGAAAACTATCATTCCCCTCTCAGCTAGTCAAATAGATCATCAATCCTAGGAAAATGATATTTGTTCTTAACATTCTCCCAATTCATCTTTCGATAATCTATGAAAATTATAAGACTCTCATATACCATATTAGCAAATATGATATGAGAATACCATGGTGAATTTATAGGATGAATAAATTCCTTATCCTGTAGTTCATCAATATATTCTTTAAGTTCCACCAAATTAACAGGTTTTGTTCAGTAAGATGGAATAGAAATGTGCATCATACCAGGGAACAATTCAATAGTAAACTCAACCTCTCTCTATGGTGGTAAACCAAAAAATAATTTGGAAAGACCTCGGGGAATGTACATACCACTTAATAAAGTATATATCCTAGAAAAGTGTCAATAACATCAAGAAATATCTCTAAAACAAGCATGAGATTACCCCATCATAAGGAACAACAGGCCCCACCCTTCCTGATCTAGAGTCTCATTCACCCTAAAAAACATGAGTGACCCCATTAGAAGATAAAAATTCAATAAGAGGACAATAAAAATCTATTTGGGCCTTAATGATGATCATCCAATACATTCTAAGTATTAGGTCGAAGATCTCAGTATTAAGAACTAAAAAGTCTCACACCACCTCAAAGTTAGTTATCACCACCCGACATACGGGACGCTTGAAACATTGTTTGGACCACTTTCCAAAAGGCATGGAAAGATCCAAAAATAATAGTATAAGTTTGAACATAATAATAAAACATTAACTAACTTTGATGATATAAATTAATGATTATCACATGTATCAAATAAATCTAGCACCATAGAAGATGAAATAAACACCGTACCTCTAACAGTAGCTGGCCTTGCTTCATATTCCTCAGGTACACACTATACAGCATAAATCTGTCTATTATGAGCCACATGAACATCCCCCTTAGTCTGATTATTAGACCCACCAACTTTGGAAGCATCAGTACAAACCTGCAAACCCTTGGTGAGAGTGGGTCCAGCCTCACTGTCGTGGGATATCCTTTCACAAAAACACCTTTGGTGGACCAATAATTTGCAATAATGATAAGTATTAGGAGCATCTTTATAGTTTGTATTGGTATGAACAAGCCTTCCATATTGATAGCAGAAAAATTTTTGATATCACAAAGAATTTCCTAAAACTAATCCTGAAGAAAACGGATCACCCTTGTGCTTCCTTTTATAGCTAAAAGACACACCTTCGATAACAACTGCGCCAAGTGAATGTCCACCTAAACCAGTCTTTCTAGATTTTTCATCCTCTATCAAAGATATTTTTTTGACTACCTCTATGATTTTTAGAAGTTTTATGAGAATAAAAATTGACTAAATATTAGGCCTTAGTCCCAACTCAAACCTCTAAGCCTTTAGATACTCATTGGTAACAAGATTTGGTGCCAAATGCACCAACTAAGAAAAATGGGTGGAATATTCTAGAATAGTATTCTCCCCTTAATAAAAGGATAGAAACTCCCAGGTATTTTCCACATGTAAAATCTTAAGGTAAAGTTTTCGATTAAATATTTTCTTGAAAGAATTCCAGGTAAGATCCTCATGCAACTTATCTTGAACAATAGAGTCCCACTATCTCATTCCTGGTCCCTCAAGCATGTACAAAGAAAAACCCACCTTAGAGTCCTCATGAGTATTCAAGAAGTTAAATATCCTCTTAATCCACTCAATACACTCCTCAAATTCTTAGGGTCCATTATCACCATGGAAGATGGGTGGATGTTTCTTAGAAAATTTTGAGCTATGATCCACTTATCTTCTCAAGTTCCTAACACTCACTTGACCCAGAGTCTAAATTGTATGGATTACAGCTTCAACCAAAGAAGGGTTCACTCAAGGATTCACCTAAATATAATGTCTTGTAAATTTCTCTCTCATAATTGTAAGATATATTCTTAGAGGCATTTTCTGTTAATCAAAAGATAGTATCCAATTATCTTTAGAGGATAACCCAAAATCATAGTAACAACTTCAAGAATTCACATCCATGCTAAAAAACATCAATAATTTAAAGTAATTATGAATTAAATGAATGAAAAACAATTCTTTAAGAAGGAACAGCTCCATTTAAATAAACTTCCCATTTAGTTTATTCAAATTACCTCAAATGCCAAGTCTCAAACCAGGTAAAAATTTTATGACCACCCATGGTAACCTAAGTTCAGACATGTAAGTAAGCTAGAAAGACACCCTCCTACACTTACTACCCAAATTATAATAGTATTAAATCCTATCTACCTAATACACATAACCAAACTCAGGTATTGTTAACACACTTTAGGTTGAGCATCCCTCTAATACCATTCTATAACAAACCAACCAGAGTCAAGTAGACAATCCACCCAAGTTGTCATATCATAGTGGTAAGGTGTAACAAGATATAAGAAACAAGTATTGTATATAATAAAATAAGAAAAACAACTAGAGTAAAATTTAAAATAAAAATATACATCTAAAATCCATACAATCCAATCCAAACTATCCAAACCAAAAAGTGTGATAATACTAGACCAAAAAATCTCCATTTTACCAACCATCAACTCTAAACCATCCCACTACAAAGGAAACGATTTAAAAATAAGTCAAAATACTACAAGATTATCTTCCCTTTACCTAGGTCTTGCAAAACAATGTATACAATTTCCTAAAGGAAAAAGTAGGGTGTGATAAAAAATCCTAGTAGGATTTCACCACAAGATCTATACAAAGTATAATATCAATAATGAAACAATTATAACTTTAAAGAAAATACATTTTTACAAAGCATTTTTATATATCAAAACCATTTGTAAATCATCCCTTGGGTTTTCATAAATTCCTTTCATATTCTCAAAATAATGAATATGACAAGTATAAGTGATAAAGCATGAGAGAATAATCAATACAATCCATGAATACACCATAAGGTAAACATGTAAGAAAATAACCATGATCAATCCATTATGTGAAATCAAGTGATAAAATAACCATGACTAATCCATCATGTGAAAACAAGTGATCAAATAACCATGACCAATACATCATGTGAAAATACAGTCATAAGTGAAAAAGAACACCATTTTGGATCTATACTATGGGTATATATACTATACATAAAAATAAATCCCCAAATCTAGGCCTATGTTGGATCCAACTGATATGACCTCTAGTGGAATTATGCACACTAAAGTGAAAGAAACCCTCAAGAGGCATTACACACACTATGAGTGACATGTATATTCCTGACACATCCAAGGTTCCCAATGTGAAAGGTTTGTCCAAATCCATTTAAAAACCATGATCACAATTTATAAAACATTTTCAAATTCAAGATAATATGCTTTACTATTTAAAAACCCATTTTCAAACCAAAACCACCATTCACGCATTTAATCAAACACTTTGTATGTACAAACCATTTTTAAAGAAAACCCCCTTTAAAAACTTTATTTATTTCCAAAAAACCATTTAAATCACAAATAAATTAAATTAAATTAATAAAACAAAGGAATTTACAAGAATAATAATCAATTCATATAATTATCCCGTTGTGTATAAACACCTACCTCGAGAATGGAGGTAGAATGAACTGCCTTCAAAAACAGAGACTAGGGAAGAGTAGATAGAGTCCTCATGATACTATATCCAAAAGAAAAACATTAATACTCTATAAAATCCCTTATATTTTTCATACATAACTTCTTTAGGTTCCATAGGATGAGAGGAGAATAGATTCAATGAGGATCTAAGAAGAAAATAAAAACCCGAATAAAAAATACAACATACCTTGAGTTGATTTGTCAAGAATGAAGGAAATATACCTATAATACCAAGTAATAAGACTCTAAAGAATTTGGTAAGGATTAGGTTGATAAAATATTATATTATGGGGTTATTAGAGGTTAAATAGGGGTCCTGGTAATTTTAAAAACAAATTTTTAGGGAATTAAAAAATGCACGTAGAGTTTGTTGGAGAGGCCACATGATTAGAAGTAATAGTGAACCTTAACCATGTCCCCTATACAAGTATTCTATTTGGGGTGAATTTTTTGGTCACATAGTTACTTTATCCATGTGCCAAATTTGCAAACCCCCTCTTTCCAAAGGTGCGTGATTAGAACTGGGTGGTCACACAGTTTGGACAGATTGTGTGCCCCCTTATAATGGCTCAACATAGGCCCCACGATTTGTTGGGACAAACCACATAGTTTTACCTAACCATGCACAAACCATGTACAAACCCATGGGCATCCAAAACTTCTAAAAAATCCCTTAAATTACCCAAAAATAAGACCCAACTCAAAGGATACTAAACAAGGGTCAAGAAGTACCTGAAAGAAAGTAGCAAGATGTTACATTTACTCTAAATGGTATTTTATGCATTCCATGTGTTTGATAAAATTAAAATTAGAGTTTTCTTTATAAAAAGGATTTATTAAGGTGTTTTAGAATAAATATTATTTATAAAGTTATTTTTCCTTATGGTTTCAAAGGTTTTGAATGTTTTTAAAGGGGTGGGTATTTGAATAATAGAATTGTATAGATATTTACTTTATTGTTTGTGATTGTGTTTTGATGTTGTATATAGATTACCTTGGGTTTGAATATTTTTTTCAAAAGTATTTTAAAAATTGATTTCCAAAATATATATTTTATAAGTAATGAGTAAAGGGTCCCGATTGGTACTTGTGAAATGATGTTTGATTGATTTTTGGACTTACCCTTATTGAATCGCGTTGATATGTCATGTTGGCCTCATGTGTGCTGATGGTTTAATGAATTTTCATTCATGCTTATTCTTGGGTTAGGGCTCTTGTTAAGGGATATTTTTGAGTTGGGATTAATTCGATTATAGTTTTAGCCTTTTGGCGATGTGATTTTCATGTGTTTGACATTGGCTTGATAGTGGACCACCTCCTTTAGTTATTCCTTGAGGGACCCTAGGTTACTATGTGGGAAATAAAGAGATGGGTATTATTCTAGTTGATATTTCACTCTCTCTAGTATCCCTTAGTTTTATTGTTATAAATATATCTAGGGATTGTGTATTTGATGAGGCTAGATAGAGTGATTTGAGTGAGAAGCGTGCGATTTTTAACTTGTCAACAATTGGTGCCACCTAGATACATTTAGTATTGTCTTGTTAGTCAATAAGGTGTTACCTAATGATATGTATCCTATGTTATGTTTTTATTATTGATTATTTTGTATGTTTATTTATTTTATCTTGGTATGTGTTTACATTTTATGTGTTGGTAATTTGTGATTAAGAATTATTATTGTATAAATTTCCTTACATCAATCTTGTTATTCATTTATGTCTATTCCATGACATTTATTTCCTTCTAGATTCCTCTTATTCTTTATTATCTTTGAAATAGTGTGTAATGGTTTTTAAAGAAAATTGATGGGTTGTTTTTTCAAGGTGTATTTTTAATGGTAAAGTCTTAGTTTGAGGTTTTTAAAAGGCAGGAATTTGAACTGGGTATGTTTTGTAGTGTTTGTTTCCAAACCTTGAAGAATAAATGAAATTATATTTGTTTATAATTATTTTCAAACTAGTGGACTTGGTTTCTTTTATAAAAGGAATGAAATTGACTCATGGTGGTATCCTGATGGCCTTTGGCTCACACCTAGCATACTCATGTTGGTGGGTATTTAGTCTTAATTTCTTATACAAATTATTTTATGGTCTTAACTTGTGTGGTTGGATTACCACTGCTCTCTTTTGGGAAGTGGGTGATGTGGTGGTATAGTGGTGACTCAAGAGTCACGTGAAGATAGTGCTCTTTATCTTTTGTGTTCATTGGACCAAGTTGGCTCATGTTGGGTATCAGCCTCCTTATTTTGTTTTATTTTCATTTTTATAAAATATTTTCATTTTTTGGTAGTGTCTTTTTTATATTTATTATTACCTATTTATCATTATGCCTCATTTGGAAGTTTTTGTTCTAGTTTTGCTTATTTTATTTTGGAATGTTGTTCAATGAATGTATACCTTATTTTGGGTTCCCAGTTGGAAATTATGGTTTGTATTTGGATTCTTAAGGGTGAAATCATTCCCATAGTGTTCTCTTGTGATACCCTAGCACTAGTTTTAAAACCGGGGCAATCAAGAATGTTCCTCGATCCAGTGGTGGGTTGGCTCATATGCCGGTTCTGGTGGAACCCCATGATATTTTGTTATAAATGGTATCAAAGACTGTGTTTCTTAGATTGGGGATAGGTTTTTGATATTTACTCTCTTGTTATTTGGGGATAAATGGTAGAAAATATCTAGGATTGTCATATCTTGAGTGGTGGCTATGGGGATGTGTCTGGAAAACTCTTCCTTGTGTTGAACCTCAAGTTTCCATGGGTGTTTAGAAGTTTTATTTTGAGTTATAGATTTATAATTATTTATTTTTGAGATATTTTGATATGGTTTATTGCTACTCTGAGTTGTAGGAGGACCCAGATATACATCTCAAGAAATTACTAGTTTCAAAGTAAAACTAGATGAGATTCAGGAGGTGCATGATTAAGGTGCACGGACTATCAAACTATTCATAGGCCAAGAAAATTGTCCTAGATGACTACTAGTGTAACTCGTACAGTTGGAACACAGTCTGAAAACCCATACTGTCGAACCATGTGTAATGGATAAATTTCATAAATTTTTTTATTTTCACTCCCTTGATGATTTTGGATTCTCTTATGATTGATGATGTTTTTTGTGAATATTTTCATAGAATCCTATTTATTTTAATTTTTTTTATTAAATTTTAATGTGATGTCATATGTTTTAGTGTATGAGCTTATTTAAAAAGGCATGTTTTCGGTGTTTAAGTTACTTTTGTGAATTTTTTTGAATTTTTTCAAAAAATGGTTGGATAAAAGGAAATATTTTGGGGTTGTTTTAATTTCTAAAGAATGAATTGTTTTATATGAGAGTAAATGATTTTTGTGTGTATAGTTTGAAGGTGAAAATGGTTTCTAATAAGTGTATTTCTTCTGTTTTTGGGTTTGAAATGTTTTAAGGATTTTGAAAATGAAACTTAAAAGGGTCATGTGTAATTTTTAGTTTTTTGGTTTTATTTATTTTGAATTGGGTTGGGAAGTTTTCCAAGACCTTTTCAAGTAGTATTTTAAGGCAGTTCTGTAATATTTATTTGTTTGAATTGTGTTTTTTATTTTTGTGGTGTAATTTTAAAGTGGTTTTATTTAATGGTTTGTTCTATGATACTTTAGAATGTGACCCCCATAAAGGAGTTGAAAAGTCAAGAAGGTAATTATTTGGGTAGTTTTCCTAGTGATCCATGAGTTGTATTCTCTATCCCTGACTCAACCCAGACTTGTAGTGTAGTGGGAGGGCCATGATCTTCTTGACTTTTGGATCATGCTTGAGAGTTTATAAATTAGTATCTTCCAATATTTTTTGGTGATCAAGGATTCCATGATGAAATATAGTAGCTAGATAAGGTCGAAGAGATATTTGATTTATTGAAAACTCTTAAAACCTATAGGCTGAGGTAAACCATTACTTTTCTTAAAGTATTGGGTCTGTATTGGTGGAAGCTCACTATCCATTCCCAACTATTTGAGGTTTTCTAATGTGGATATTTGAGGTTTTCAATGATTTTATCATGAGGAGGAGAGAGTTTAGAAGGTGCTTGAGTTTTTGGGTGTTCATTAGGGTACACATTCAGTGGAATATTATGTTGATTATTTCACTAGAATGGTGCCTTTCTCTCTAGAGTTGACTACTGATGAATCAAATAAGGCATGGTTCTTTGTTAGAGTCTTTCTTATAGACCTTCGTTCATTAGTATTTTAGTCTGGAATGACTAAATTTATAGAATTCGTTTATAATTCCATTATCATTGAAGTAATATTAATAGGTAAACTTGTGAAAAGAAATTCTTCAACCCCGTATAGTGTTAATAAAGGTGATCCGTCTAGCATAAATGAAATAAAGATGAAGATGACAAGAATAAGTTTCCTCCTCAACCTACTAATATCATTTTAGTATAACTAAATCCATTAGTTTTTTTCAGTTTGGGAATTCAGGGCACCCCAATCCCTCTTTTCCATTATCTATGAGGAATTTTCATCAGTGTGTATATCTCAGTCACCTTCGAAGGTTCTATAAGTTTCTTGGTCAGTAGAGGAAGAAGCCTCGTACCTAGTTTAAATCCAAGTGGTAATATGGGGTGTTGCTTTCATTGAATAGTTGGAATCTAATCAGTGTTTTTGGGAGTGTATTTTTTTTAATTTTTCTTTTACTTGGGACTTTTCCCGCTTTTTTATATCTCATTTCCTTTATATATAATGAATGAAAAGAGTTTTTTGCATGGTTTTCTAATATTCTATAGATAATTTTCATGCCTTACTCTATTTTTTTGGGATATGTGTATGATCTTAACAAAATGTTCCATATCCTTATATTTTATTAGGATATTTATAAATATTGGGGATACATGTGATAATTCTCCATATATTATTCTCATTATTGTGGTGTATCTTCTATAGTGATTTTGGATGGGATGTGCTTTTGATTTTTAGCCCTTATGGCCTCATATGTTTTAGAGGTAGTGATCACATTTTGTTCTTTTGGTTTGTCTTGGGATTTTGGAGGATCTTAAGAGTGGTAATATGTGATTTGAGATTTAAATATTCAAATCATATCAAAGGAGTGGTCATCCCATTGTCTTGTTTGGTTTTTCGCCCTTGATTTCATTCGGTGAGGGGTCTACTTTCTGGATTCTTGGTGTTTCCTTGGATGGTGAGTCTTTAATTGGTTTTTTTTTGTCCTCCTAGTGAGTGGTTTGTTCATATCCCATGCTCATGGTCTCATGTTTGATAAGTAAAGTAGTGGATTGATTCCTCATTAGAGGTGAGTTAGTCTTTACATTCCCAGTGTTCTAAACTATTGATAACCTTTTGGGGAAGAAAGTGGCATGGTGAAAAGAATTGTGATGCCCACAATGTCACTTTTATGTGTGGGTATTTATTATATATCTTGGTTCCTTGATTTTTAGGAGTTTTAGGCTAAATAATATGGAAATTTTTAACTTTTTATAGGCCATATGGTTTCTGCATAGTTTTTCAAACCTATAACCTAAGTGTGTGGCCTGAAATAGTTTTTAACAATTTTGAATTGCATAGTTACCATATAGTTCTGTAAATCGTACAAGTAAACCATGAAACCCACTCAAAAGATGTATTTTTGGTCTTTTGGGGTGTTTTTAATTGGGTATATCTCCCTTGTATTCCCTACTTCAATCCTACTAACCAAATTTCCTTTCCCAAAATTCTTCTTTATTCTCTAAGCCCTCCATAATGTATTTGTTATTATTTATTAGTGATTCTTCACTTGGATTAAATGTTTATAGATCCTCCTTATTTTTCCTCTTGGTTTCTTTCATTTTCTCCATTCTCTCTAACCCTAGTGTCCATGGTTTGCCAATTTCCATACCTACGGTTATTCTAAAATTTAGGTTTTGGTTTATAGGGGTTTTGATCCCTCTCTTGAGACCTAATTTGGTGGTTTTCATTAAAGATTATATGATTCTACCACATGATATAGGTGTTTCCATTCCATTTATTTTTATTTAATATTTTCATGGATGCCTAGATTTATAAATTAGTTTTTTATATATATTAATATATTAAGGGTTATCTAGACTTATTTTATTAAAAAATTCATAACTCCTATTGGTTTTCATTTGGAATCATGAGTGAATTTAGTTTTTCAATGGAACTTTTACTCTAAATGCTATTTTATGCATTACATGTGTCTGATAAAATTCTAATGAGGGTTTTCTTTATGAAAATAATTTATTGAGGTGTTTTAGACCAAAGTTGATTTATAAAGTGGTTTTCCCTTATAGTTTCAAAGGTTTTGAATGTTTTTAAATGGGTGTGTATATGAACAATGGAATTGTCTTGATATTTCCTTGATTATATGTGATTATATTTTTTAATTTTTATATAGATTCACTTGGGTTTTTATTTGGTTTTAAAATGGTTTTAAAAAGTGGATTTCTTAAATGTATATTTTATAAGTAATGAGTAAAAGGGATTGATTGGAACTTTTGAAATGATGGTTGATTTATTTTTTGACTTACCCTTGTTGGTCCTCATTGATATGTCTTGTTAGATTCATGTGTGTTTATGGTTTAATGGATTTTGATTCATTCTTATGCTTGGGTTGGGATCTTGTTAAGGGGGTGTTATAGGTGGGATTAATGTGATTGTGGTGTTAGCCTTTGAGTAATGTGTTTTCCATGTGTTTGAAATTGGCTTGATAATGGTCTACCTAATTTAGTTATTCCATGAGGGACCCTAGGTTTCTATGTAGGAAATCAAGAGATGAGTACTATTCTAGTCAAGATTACACTCTATCTAGTATACCCTAGTTGTATTTTTATGAACCTGGCTAGTGGGTGTGTCTCTAATGAGTCTAGATAGAGTGATTTGGTTGATGAGTGTAGGATCATTAACTTATCAATAGTTGTTCCCACCTAGGTATGACTTGTATTGTCTCATTAGTCCATAAGGTGTTTGAAGAACCTTTGTGATAAAAAAAAATTTAACTAAGTTTTTGTATTTGTTGAAAATTAACATTTTTTTAAATAATGTTTTTGTTATTCAGAAATCAGACCGAGTCCATCGTAATGAGTTTTTTTTCTGAACACAAGTTTCCAGACTCATGTTTTTGTATTGAGCTACACCGGACACATAAGAAGTCGGGAAGATGAAGTTTTTTATCAGATGCTTTATCTTATTTAGGTTCATTTGCATGACATTGAAAATTATCATATTAAAAAGAATCAGAATAATATTTTCTTATTTATTGGAAGTTTGTATTTTTTGTAATCATAGAAATAATGAAGTTGCTGAGTTAGGAATAAAGAAGTTGTTGAGACAGAAGTTTCTGGTTTAAGAATTCATATTATTTCTAAATAATTTTGAAAGGATAATTTGAATTCATGAGTAAGAAAGTTTTCATACATTCTAAAACAAAGTCATATTATTCTTTGTTGATCATAAAGTTCTCAAAAATTATGAAAAATCTCATGAGAAAATATTTTGAAGAAATGGTGGAGAGGTTTGAATAATTTTAGAGTTTTGTAAAGGTAATTCCATCGTAATGGGATTTCCATCATAATGGGATTTCCATAATAATGGAAAAATCCATCATAATGGGAATTCCATCATAATAGAATTTCCATCATAATGGAATTTCCATTGTAATGGGAAAATCCATCATAATGGAAATTCCATTATAATTATATTTCCATCGTAATTGGATTTCCATCGTAATGGGAAAATATATCGTAATTGTAAATTCCATCATAATGAGATAAAGAAGGAAACAAATCATAATGATCTGAGAAGGAAGAAAAATGTAATGAGTTGAGAAGGAAAGATATTGTAATGAGATGAGAAGAAAACAAATCCTAATGAGATGAGAAATATATATAGAGTTGAAGAGGTCAATATTGAAGTTAAATTTTTCTTAAATATTGTAGAAATATAATGAGGATTGAAGAAGTCTAATTTGAAGATTAAATGCGAGAGATTTTTAGAGTTTTTGAAATTTGAGGAAGTGGGGAAAGTTTTCAAGTTTCTTTCTTTTTTTATGAGTTGCATATAAATACTTTATCAAATCATTCATTCATTTTCAACTTTTCCATACACGCAAAAGGCAGAGCACTATAGAATTTGAAGAAAATGTTCATATCTAATTGAAGAAGAATTGTATTGATCATTCTGATAGAGTTTGATATTTTAAAATTGAGAATTATTTCATCATATTGAGTCCATCATTTTAGATAATTAGATCCAGACTTATCATATTCAGAGAATTTGATCTAGACTCATCGTATTGAGAGAATCAGATCCAACATCATCGTATTGAGAAAATTAGATCCAACATCATCATATTGAGAAAATCGGATCCAACATTATTGTATTGAGAAAATTGGATCCAATCGAATCAGATTGAGGATTCAGACTGAGAAATTGTGGATCATTTTAAACAAAGTCTTTATTCTTTTGTTTGGATAAAATATTTTATAAGAAAGAATTGTAAACTGATAGGAGTTAGTATAATCATTCATATTTGGATATAGAAGGTTTCTAATGGGAGTTGGAACAAGTTGTATTCACTTATTCATAATATTTTATTTCTATAGACCCGAAGGAGTGGCTATGGAAAGGATGTAGGTTCTCATACTGAGTTTGGACCTTATAAATCTTGTATGATTTACTTTCTTTCCTACTTTTACATGCATGAGTATTTACTAAAATTTGATAAGTAAATAAATATTAATAGGTTAGAGGGGTTAATTTTTGAAAAGTATTGAAACTTATAAAAAGTGAACAACTGATTCAACCCCCCCCCCATCAGTTGTTATTTAATCCTTTGGAACTTCAATGTTGCCTCATGATATGTATCTCATGTTATGTATTCACTATTTATTATTTCGTATGTTATTTTCTTATCTTTCCATCCAATGGCCCTAAGGCCTTCAATTTTTTTTATTATTTGATAAAGCCCCATTTTATGGGAAGAAGGGGGGAACCCTAATAGACTCTATAGAATTAAGACAAATCACATCTGAATGGAAAAAAGTGTAAAAAAAACTGAAAACAAGGACCTACCCCTCCCAAGAATTTGAACATGATGAAGCTCTCCACCGTTCCAGGGTAATTCGGAAAGCAAGTGTCCTGTGTCAAAGCACAGGCCCGATCTGATGGCTGACACCATACCCTCTCAATAACCAAATCCATAAAGCACTGAAAAGATGAACTACCAGCTCTGGATCCTCCTTTGGGGATTAATCCAAGTGGCCGAATTCGGTTGCACTGACTTCCCACCTTCAAGCTCAAACCAAGGAAAATTTCAAAGCCTCAAACATGAGCAGCACAATACCAAAATTCAGCATCATCACAAAGCACTTTGCAAGTAAACCTCACCCCACCATGCTCCTCTGACTCTCTTCCACCACTACAGTCTCCAGAGAAACTGGAAGACGATCCAAAGAATGTGAAGTCAGGCCATCGTCACCTAGGACTGGATGCCCCAACACCACACCAAGGGTACGTCACCGGTGAAGGGATCTGGGCTAATCTGAACCAGAAACGCCGCTCTGGTCATGGATCCGCTCAGAATAGTACCACAGACACACCCTCATCGGAATCCAGTGTATGCATACCACAGGGGGAGAAAGCACATAGAGCAGAAGAAATCCTGGCCGCCACACAAAACCAGATCCACAAATTCAATGTAGAAAATAGAAACCAGAAACACCAAACCACCTCACAACAGCAGAACCACAAATCAACACTGATCACAAAAAATCATAAACACCGAGGTGGACCTACTGGAAGAAACATAGGACCTCTGAAGGCCAAAAATCCTCCTCCCCTCCATGTCACTTTGGGGCCGAAGAAAATCCACAGACTGGTCGCTTGCCACAATGCCTTCGCTGCTGATCCCAAACCAAGATCCAACGCTAAAGTTCCTTCGCACGCCTGACTCAATGTCTTCACCTGCCAAATCCGAATCTGACACTGACACCAAAGCCGTTGGCCACCGAGATGAAGCATGAATGCTAAAACTTATCACATGAAGCATGAATGTATAAACTAATCACATGGTGTTTGAATGTCAGATTTGATCATGCAGGGTTTTAATGTCAGAACTGTTCATGCTAATCATGAATGTTATAAATGATCATGTGGAGCATGAATGTTGGAACTGATCACATAGAGAACGAATGTTAGAACTAATCATGTGAAACAATTGAATACAGTGCATGATTGTTAGAGGGTCTTTTATTGAGATCATGTGAATCACTTTAAGACAACACATGATTTTCGATTAATCTCATGGTGAGATCATGAGAATAGTTCTTGATTATCAATTGATCAAGTGATGGGATCTCATGACACACTCAAATACAATGCGAGTGATCATGTGAATCACTTGTGATGTGTGTAGGTGATCACGAGGAGTAATCACATGAAGTGCATAAGGTTGATTTTTGAGTCGGTGTAACAGACAGCTAATCATGATTTGTGGAGGGGTAACACACCAAGGTTAACCTACAAGAAATATCATTGTCACATATGAATTCAAAAGAAGAATAAAAATATTTAGGATCTGTACCATTAGAAAATACTTGCATAATGAGTTTATTCACTACTACATATAAGGTAGTGAAAGGAAAAACATGGTGTTTCATACCAGCAAGTGAGGATATTTCTAAAATCATTTTATAAAAATTAATAATTAATATCTCCTGAATAAATTTCCAAAGTGATAAGAATCATCCATGATGTATCGTGGAAAGGAGATGCTCAAGGGGATGTTCACATTAAAGTTGTAAAGGAGCACATGAAGTTCAAAGGAACCTATCATACATTTGGTGCAACTCTTAACAATAGAAAATATTATTATTTGGCCAATGTTCCAAAAAAATCATTATAAATCAATTATCATAAAAGGGAAGTGTGAGGGAAGTGATCTCAGGAAAATAGTGCATATACCACAAAAATTGTAAGGGTAGTGAGCCCAGGCAGTAGTGACCTAGCCTAAACCAATAGTAATGTACTTTAGTGGATTTGTTACATTTTCACATTGTCTTTTTATGCTCCTTGTACATAGCCCAGTGAGGGTGAAATAAGTAGAAATCTGTGGTACCTTATGCTTGATTTCTTTCTTTATTTTCTATGTATCATCATTAGATAAATTTAAAAAGGATAAGATTAATATAAATACTAAAGAGAAAAATAATTGACCCTAATAATAAAGAGTTCAAGATATAGTGGAGAAGGAAGAATTTTGAAAATAATATTCCTACCCTAATCCCCCCCCCCTATTAGGGTGTCAAATACCCTTTTGTGCTAGAAAATTAGTATTAAATGGTAGGTTTCTTTTATTATATTTGTTTAATCTAAAAAGGTTTATTCTATTATTAGAATTAAAGTTTCAGTTTTCTTTTATCTCATTTCTATATAAAAGAGAATAAATTCAAAGAAGAAGCAGAAGTCTGGTGAAATTCCTCGGGGTGGAAGTTTCTATAGAAAGAGTGTGATTAAGTTGAAGAAAACAAATAATGTATTAAATAAAGGTTTAGAAAAATCATATTGTGAGACTATTTACTCATTTAATGATGTTTTGGTAATGAGTTAAAAACTTAACATGCCAAGTGATTTTGTAACTACTGATGATGAAGAAATTATAAGAAGGCCAAAAGTGGAAGTTGTCCATGTGAAAAAGGAATTCTATCAAAAAATAAAATAAGAAAACGAGTTTCAAGATATTTTTATCCAAACATAATAAATTTAATACAAAAAACTAAAAGTTTTAATAAAAGAATTGTTGAATTGGCCACTAATATAAGAGATAAGAATGATTCTCAAGTTGAAGAACTGCAAAAACCAAAAACTAATGATAAGGTAAAGAACCTAATATCAAAATAAATTCAAAATTTAGAATCCAGAAATGATGATCTTTCTATACACCTCTCAGAACTGGTTTATAAGAATACATGCTTAAAATATTTTGTTACTTATATAAATTCAAAAATAAAGGAGCAAAGTGACATAGTGGATAAGCTCTCCCAGACATTGGAAGATGAGATGACTAGTGGTAAGACTCTTAAAATGGAACTTAATGATCAAATTGAATCTAGGGACAAGAAGATTCAACAATTGTGAAAATATTTAGAGTTATTCTAAAAATAAGTGGAGAAATCTAATTCCAAAGGCAATCCCAAATTGAAGGATGCCTTGCATTTATTATTTAACTATCCTTCATAAGGTAATAATGAACTGAAAATTAAATATGTAATTTTATAGGAAAAACATGAAATAAATTTCTCATACCAAAGGCCATGCAATTTGGGAAAATCTGGTATTGGTTATGGTTAACCCTCTCTCATGAATGAGAGTAAAAGAGTTGGGAATAGTTTCAGAAATAGGGAAAATCATGTAGGTGCTAAAAACAGACCTAAAAAGACTTATAAAAAAGGTGATGACAACATGTGATATTTATATGAGATGTATGGTCATATTTCAAGTTTTTTTTCTTAAATATTTGGAATATATTTCATATTGTGAAGATATAAATGTTATTAAATCTGAAAATAAGTATAAGATTATTGAAAAACTAAAAGAAATGCCTCTCAGAAGAAAGTATCCATCAAATACTATGATTATGGAAGATAGAGACACACCATGAGTATGTGTAAAGAATATCAAGGGATCAATGTAAGAAGAATAACACCATATGCATCAATATCTCACTAGTATAAAAAAAATTTAACATCATCATTTTAACAATGATTCTTTAAGACTGACATTAAAATTCTTTTGCGAGGACCTTTAACGTTAGTTACTAAATAACCAACGTTAAAATCCCACTTTTAACGTCAGTTCCAAAAAAAATTAATGTTAAAAGTCATTATGGATCACTTTTTATATCTTTTATTAGTAAACTATGTTAAAATTATACTTTTAACATTGGTTCATGAAAACTGATGTTAAAATTCCTCATATAAGGCTTTAACGTTGTTTTTTTTCATGAATAGATGATAAAAGTCACTTTTCACATAATTTTTTTAAAAAAACTATGCTAAAAATGTTTACCAAATTGTATTTAATTTCCCAAAATTCGATTTTACTGGTCATGGAGCTAAAACAGACTTAAGAATCAAAATTTATGATTGTCAGAAGTTAAATATCTGTAAGAGAAGTCATAGAGAAGTCCAACTTTTGACGGACATAAATTTTGATCAGTAACTCCATTAGAGCTCCAAGACCAGTGAAATTGAAGATTGATATATAAAATATAAATTTTTTTATATTATTAACATCATTTTTTAAAAAATTACATGAAAAGTAACTTTTAATGTTGGTTCCTAAAAAAACGACATGAAAATTTATCATTAAATACTTTTAAAGTTAATTTTTTCCAAAAACCAATATTAAAAGTCACTTTTCACATCATTTTTTCAAAAAATGGATAGTAATAATGTTTTATATGTTTTATTTAATTTCTCAATCTTCTATTTGAATGGTTATGGAGCTAAAATGGACTTATAGATCAAAAATTATGGACGTCGGAAGTTGAACATCTCTAAATGAAGTCTTAGAGAAGTCCAACATTCGATGGCCATAACTTTTGATCTGTAGCTCCATTTAAGATCCACAAAAAATAAAATAGAATTTTTAGAAATTAAATAAAACATTTTCAACATTATAAACCTTGGTTTTTTTGAAAAATCTATGTGAAAAAATGAATTTTAACGTCATTTCTTGAAAAAACCCAACGTTTAAAGCTAGTTTTTCACGTCGGTTATCATAAAACCAATGTGAAAAGGATAGTTTTTTACATCAGTTGTCATAAAACCGATGTGAAAAAAAAATTAAGGTTTTTTTTAATATAACCAATTTTAGAAACTATATTTTCATGATGATTATCATAAAACTGACATGAAATTTAGAATTTAATATCCTGCCAATGTGGAATTTTAATTGCTTACAGCGCGACATTGAAATTTTCAATTGCTGCCTAAAATTTATAATACCGTGTTTTCTTTTATGGTGTAATTTATATGCTTTCATGATCTATATATATTAATTTCATGATCAAGTCTTTCAATCATCATCGTTCCACTGACTAAACTCGTTTGATCTTCATCATCAATCCACAAATTCTACTTTCAGCGATATCATCATGATATTTGTAATTATTTTTCCATGATTTAATTCTTTTTATGATTAGTTTTATTAATTGATATACTGTTTAATAATTCCTTTTTTCTTATAATGAAAAATCCTTCTTCATATCATGGTAAATTTACAAAGCTTCTTTCGGAATATAAAATAGCTTCTAAGATGAAGCTTTGGATGCCTCATAAGATATTTCCTCAGAAGAAAATTATATCCACTAAGTCTTTGAAAACCTTGAAATTTATGTCAAAGATTTAAGTTTTTTTTCAATATTTCATATGGTTTCTGTGATATGTTGTTGTTTATCAATATTCTATTTTCCATGGATGGAGTAATCAACATTATAATAAATATTTGTTGATTATTATCATTATATCATTGAATTATCCTTATTTATTTTGACTCTATAGGTGTAAAATATTTATTTTATCATGTGGAACAATATTTGTTCTTATTAATTCTATAAATTGACTGTGGGGAATTTTGTAAGAACTCAAATAATATTTTTCGAAAAAAATATTTTTTTGGTTGGTTTTTAAAAAATCGATGTCAAAAATGATCTTTAATATTGGTTTTTTAAAAAATCTATATCAAAGATTCTCTTTCACGTCAGTTTCTAGAAAATGACGTGAAAAATAGATTTTCAACATCGTTTTTTAAAAAGAACAGATGTTATAGATGATCTTTCACGTCAATTTTTAAAAAACCGACATGAAAATCATAAAAAAATAATTTTTTTAAGGTTGGTTTTAATAACCGACATTAAAAAACATATTTAAAATGTTTCCTTCAAGGACATTTCCTCAAGAACTAACATTAAAAATATAAAAAACTGATGTAAAAACCCTATTTTTGTATTATTTTCTTAGCCAATAAATGATAAAACAAGGTATATTTTTAACAGGAGATGTTTTATATGTTCTAATCAAGGGAATTTGGAAAGATATTACAGTTGGAAGAAAATAGGGAAGGAAGAGGAACCTGAAAGGCGATCCCAAACTCTGGTGGTAAATAAAGAAAAATATTATACTATAATACAACCTGATAAATTTGAAAATAGGTTTAAAGTATCAGAGGAAACATAGGGATCTCAACTAAAGATATACCAAGAACCGCCTGTGTTGCACTCATAACAGTTTTCTTAGAAATAATGTGAACAAACTTGGAATAAAATGGGAGGAGTTATTCTAGTTGTGAGTAAGAAGAATGTAAGTTCAATGAAAGACTTTCCCCTAACATGAAAGGGTGGCATGACATGAATAATTGATAAAATAAAAATGAATAAATAATACCTTGATAGATTAATGTGTCATTCCACAAACCAAGAAGTGAAGGAAAGATAAAGAGACATAAAATGGAGTAAGAAGCAAGAGCAGATGACTAGTGTAAAGATTCATACTCAGATAAAGAATCGTGAAAAATGGAATATTGGTGGAGCATCAAATAAATTAATTTGTACTAGTGGGTTTAAACCTTAAATTGTGAAAAATACAAGCCTACAAAATCTATATATCAAAATAAGACTGATCATGTGGGTAAATAATGTATAGTTATTTGGATATAATAGTTGAAGTTGGTTGGGTAGTTGGAATAAGCACAAAAACGGTACAATTTTTTGCAAGAAAATATCAAAGGGTTAGTCCATTAGGATCAAACACAATCCTATACTTAAGTATTCCATAAGTTCCCCTCTCCACATACATTAACTATTTTTCATATGTGTTTTAATTAGTATAAGCTGAAGGGGGAGATATGATATATGGGTGTGTGTGGTGAAAAGGTACATGTGCATAATTTGAATGAAGATACATGCAATAATAAGAATTTAAAATCTTGAAATTCATATATTTTTATCAAAAATCTTATACATAGAGATCATTTATTAAGGGGGGGTAAAATTTATAGATGAAGATAATGTAATCAATATCATAGAATAAATACAGACCATTAGAGTTTTGTTATACTTAATAGTGACATAACTATATTTTTTTCCACATTCCAGGTGTCACGATATCAAAGTAATCCCAAATAAATCCATTTACTTATAGTAAAAATAATGATTTAATATATTAAAGGAATGGTGGATTTTGATTTATTATACACTTAAAAATATCATTAAGGGTTATTGGGTTTTACAGATGTAGATTAGGATAGTTCAATAGATGATCAAAAGTCGAAATTAGGTAGCGAATTCTATATTGGTGGAATATGTGTTTATTCACTAAGAAAAAAACCATATTTCATTTCTTTGAGCACTACAGAAGCTGAATACATCTTGGATAATCAAGATTGAATGCAGTTATTGTGGATGAAGTGACAACTTGAAGATATGGGAGTTAAAGTGAAGTCTCTAATTGGAATCCATTGTGATAATTAAATAAATAGTAGAAAAAATTCATCACATCACTCAAGTACACGGAATATTGAAATCAAATATCACTTCATCAAGGAGAAATTTAAGCATTATATTGATAATCCATAGTATGTGTCTACTGAACTACAGGTTTTTGACATCCTGATAAAGGCATTACCCAATGAATTATTTTAATGGAATTGGCTGACTCTTAGAGTTTAGTCAACTCCCCACACATAAAAAGTATGGATATGGGACCCCCTCTTTCTGATGTTTGGTGTGTTTTTCAATTATGTATTGATTTTTTTCTTTACTATGTTTTATACCACCAAGGAGTGACCTTTGGGTTTATTGACAAAGGGGAAGAAAATGTCTTGATCAAGACAAGGGGAGAAGATTATGGGGGAGGAGTAAAATAGGGGGAGTTATAAATATGGTGATGCTTAATATGGTTTATTAATGAATAAGAATCATGAAAATGAGTGTTATTTGGGTTCATGATGCAAGAAGTGGACATGTGCAAGTTTGGAAGTTATCTCGAAGGTTGGGTTTTCTCTATCCTTTGGTATCGAGAAGGTTTCCAGTGGTAGGTTAGATAATGAAGTGACTCATTGATGAAATTTTAATTCTACTCTTGTTTCTCATGTTGATATCGACTCATGTGGGCTTATAGTATGTGTTAAGGAATTCCTTGATCACTATTTGTGATTTCATAAGGAAAATGGTTTTCATGTGCATGAATTTTCAACAAGTTGGTTCTTAAAATTTTTAAGTGTTGTTAACAAACCCAAAGTGGGTGTTAGAAAAAAAATCCATCCATATGGTGCTTTTGGGTTGATTGTGTTTTTTTAAAAAAAATTAATGTTTTTGATAAAGGATGGTTGTCAAATGAGGCTTGAATATTTAGCACAAATGTTAGAATTGATCATGCAGAGCATGAATTCTAGAACTGATCACATGAAACACAAATGTTAGAACTAATAATGTGAAGCATGAATTCCAGAACTGATCACACGAAGCATGAATTTAAAAACTGGTCATGTGTAGTGTGAATGACAGAACTAATCATATGAAGCATGAATGTCAGAACTGATCACGCAGAGTGAGAATGTCAGAACCGATCACATGAAGCATGAATGTAAGAACTAATCACATGGTGCACAAATGTTAGAACTGATCATGAGAATCATTTGCATTGAGATCATGTGAAGCACATGAAGAAAAAACATAATTTTCAATGGATCTCTTGGTGAGATCATGTGAAGAATGCATGATTATCAATTGATCAAGTGATTTTATCACAAAACACACTCAAAGACAATATAGGTGATCATGTGAAGCACTTGTGACATGTGGTAGGTGATCACACCGAGCGATCACACAAACCACATAGGGTTGATTGTTGAGGTGGTGGAATGTATGACTAATTCCAATTTTCAGATTTAAGGCGGTGGATTTATTCCTCTAAATACCCCCTAACCCATCCTTAAGAAGTTATAGAAGTTTTCTTAATTAGTTTGATCTGAAGCAAAGTATTTCATATGATCAGAACAAGGTTTTTTGTTAGGATCACGTGATCTGCATAAAAAAAAAATTATTGTGAAGGGGTATCATGAAGGGGTCTCGTAGAGGAGTCTTGAGATGGTATCCTAAAATAGAATTATGTACAAGGTGTTTGCGCATAGTAATAATTGTTGATATCACATGGTCTGCATAACCAGAACAAAGTCTTGTGCTAGAGTCATGTGATCCCCATGAATAGAAAAAAGTTACATGATCCTCATGAACAAAACAAAGTATTGTGATCTGTATGAATAGAACAAAGACTCATGATCCATGTGAATAGAACAAGGTCTCACAAAGGGGTCTCGCATAGGAGTCTCATGATGGTATCTTTTGAATAGAAGTATGCTCATGGTGTTTATGTGCATAGTTATACTCATTGATATCACATGATCCATATAACTTGAATAAGGTCTTATGTTAGAGTCATGAAATCAGCATGAACAGAACAAAGTTTCACAATCCGCATGAACTAAAAAAATTCTTGCAATCTCTGTGAATGGAATAAAGACTCATGATCCACGTGAATAGAAAAAGGTCTCACAGAGGGGTCTCATAGAGGATTCTCGTGAAGTATTCTCATGGAGGATTCTTATAGGGAAATATCATGGAGGAGTATTATATATAGGTATCATGGAGAGGTATCATAGAGAGGTCTCATGTAGAGGTATTTTGGAGGAGTTTCATAGAGATTATATGTTCTATAATCTTGTGAAAAAGGTTATACATATTGGGATATCATGTAAGGGTTACATGCCAAGATCTCATGCAAGGGTTACATTCTAGGGTCTCTCATAGGGGTAACATTCTAGGGTTAACCTGTGAGAAATATAATTATCACATATGAATTTAGAAGAAGAAGAAGAAAAAGAAGACAGAGGATCTACACTATTTTACAATACTTGTAGAAGGAGTTTATTCACTGCTATATCTGAGGCAGTGAAAGGAAGAAGGTGGTGTTGAATACCAGCAATTGAGAATATTTATAGAATCATTCTGGAAAAAGAAATACTTGGTATCTCTTATTCCAAAGTGATAATGAGTTTCCATAATATCTCATGGAAAGGTGATTCTCAAGGTGATATTCACATCAAAGTTGTAAAGGAGAACATGAGGTTCTAAGGAACTTATCATACATTTGGTGAGACTCTCTATAATAGAAGATATTGTTCTTTGGACTACATGATAATTGTTTTTCATTCTAAAGTGGTGATAATAAGAGGGATTTTAAGGTAATTGATCCTGAAGAGATAGTGCATCCACCTCAAACATTGTAAGGGCAGTGATCCCAGTCATTAGTGACCTAGCCTAAACCAATAGCAGTGCACTTTAGTGGATTTGGCACATTGGCACATTGCCTTTGTATACTCTTTGGATGTATCCCAGTGAGGGTGAACCAAGTAAAAATATATGTATATTTCTGATTGCTTTATTAATTTACTTTTTATGCATCATCATCAAATAAAGTTGGAAAGGATAAGATCAACATAAACACTAAAGAGCAAAAGAAGTGACCCTCATAATAAAGAGGTCAAGATCCAGTGGGCTAGGAAAATTTTTGAAAAGAATATTCATACTCTGATTCACCCCCCCCCCCCCCTCAAGGTATTAAAGCCCCTTTTAGGCATAAAATTATGTTTAGTAGTGTTTTTTTTTAAACCTTGAAAAAGAAATGAAATATTATTTGTTTATATTTATTTTCAAACTATTAGACTTGGTTTATTTTATAAAAGGAATGAAATGGAATCGTTGTGGTATCCTACTGGACTTTATCTCACACCTTATATACTTAAGTTGGTGGGTATGTAGTCTTATTGTATTATACAGATTCTTTTTTGGTCTTGTCTTGTGCTGTTAGTTTATTACCACTCTCTTTTTGGAATTGGGTGATGTGATGGTATGGTGGTAACTTGAGAGTTACATGGAGATAGTGGTGTTTATATTCTATGTTCATTGGACCAGGTTGGTTTATTTTGGGTATCATCATCCTCGTCCTCCTATTTTATTTTGGTTTAAATATATAATTAATCTTTTATAAAATAATTGTATTTTTTCAGTCGAATATTTGTTAAATTTATTATTGCTTCTTTATCATTATTCCTCGTTTGGATGTTGTTGTTCCAATTTTAGTGATTTTATTTTGGCATGTTTTCCAATGCTTGGATACCTCATGTTGTGTTTCTAGTTAGAAACTATGGTTTGAATTTGGATTCTTGAGAGTGAAACTATTACCATGATGTTCTCTTTTAAAACCCTAACACTAATTATCAATCCGGGGTGATCAGTAACGCACCTCGAGCCAGTGGTGGGTCGTTTCGGGTGTTGGTTCAGGAAGTATCCTAGATTAATTCATTATATTAATCCATTAAATAATAAATATGAAGCATGTTGTTATCCAGGTATACATTTTTATGTTTTTTTTATATTACATCATGGTTATGTTGATGACAGGTTGCCCAAAATGGGTTTGCTTCTGCTACCAAGATCAATTTATGGTCCCCTAAAACCCATCAATATTGCATGACATTCATGTATTATAGCTTGTTTATGAAATTAGTTGATCATGAATACTTTATTTTTTAGGGGTTGATGGTTTGAATTTTATTTTTCAGTCTTATTTTTATATTATCTATAGGGAAATCCTTCCCCCTTTATGAGATTCATATCCTCAATGCTAGTCACCAACCCATTATCTATCATAGGTAAGCTTCTGTGTCCATACTCAGTTTATTCACCGAACTAGGTGGGGTTCTAGAGGAATCAGTTAAGAGTTTTAATAGAGTTAAATAACATTTATCAGGATTTATAAAAGTGATTTAGAACCCTTTTCTAAGGATCTCTATGCAAGAAATATGAAACCTGTGTAAAATATTGAAATGAAAAAACACTATAGATTTGGGGTACCTTACACTGAATAACCAATGTATCATCTCCTTCACCTTAAAAAATCTTCAAATGTTCTTGAAAAAGATCGTAGGAGTGGAAAACATATGCATCCCACCTTTGTAGGTATTCATGGGTCAAGCAGAAATGCAAATCGCATGTGCGAGATTCTCCATCCACTATGGTGTGCTAGAATCTCATACATAGAGGTAGAATAAGAGAGATTTGGGCTAAGGAATTTTTTATTAAGAATACGCATACCCATATACATCACATGGAATAGTTAAATAATCCATAAGGACAATCCTTGTGTTGTTTCATTCACTCATGTGTTTATAATGCATGAGTAAATGTTACTTTGGCCAACTCATGCATAAATTCATGAATGATGTAATCCCTATCCATAAATAATATGTAATGGTTATTAATAAAAACTTAGGTGGAGGACTTCTTATATATAGGTTTCATTCATGAAATCTTATTTCATGTATGTTGTGTGAATGGAAGCAGCAACATGTAAATCTTATTATCATGTTTCTTATAAAAATTCCAAACAATACATCCTTCTCTATCATATACAAATGGCTCTAGGTAATACCATCTCTTTAAATATACCACTTACACTAAATACTAATAGACTTTGTTTCATTTCACCTTATATTGTATCATATAAAATATCTCATGAAATCATATCCAAAAATCTTTTTGATATCTTCCAAAAATCCTTTTGGGAAGTTATCTTTAACTTCACCTTATATCACATTATATGTAATACCTTGAGAATAACCATCCAAAACACATTTTGAATAAATATAAAATATTTTTAGAGTATATATTTGAGTCAAACTCAATTCTCATTCAGTAAACCACAAAGTGTGACCCCATAGGCCTTTATAGCATTAACAACAAACATGAATCTACAGATCTATATATGTAAGCAAAGATTAGCCTCAAGTAAAGTGTCAATTCTACTAAATCTATAAAGGGATCCAATGTGATCTTTATCAAATACATATATCTTTATACTTATTTCAACCAGTTAGTATCATATAAAAAACATGTATTCTCATATTTTCTCTTTGTCCAAGACATCGACTGACTATGGGACACAAAACAAGTCAATCCCATATAGAAAACTCATTTTTTTTCTTGATTCTTAGAGTGTATAATGATCTTATTCGATGAATAAATCACATTTATTTCATCCTTATAGATAAGAAAATAGCATTTAATTTGTCCATATATATATATAATATCTAGGTGTGGTCCCACACTTGCACAATCTATCTCAATCGAGGGTCTAGATGTCATACTCATCATATAAGAGGACAAATCTCACCTTGGTTAAGATCCAACATATGACATTGTTAGCAACATACCCAACCACCTATGTATTATCTAAGTTAATATGTAGAATTATGTAAGTAGGGTATCAAAGTATAAAGGTTTTCATGCTAGGTATCTCACCAACCTCAGGTAATGGGGACTCAAATATGATTCATGCACCCCTAGTATACCAAAGATATTTTTCTATGATACTCCATGTGGTATACTTTGTAGGTCATCCAGCATGCTCAAAGAATCATATTACTTGTTTTTTGCCTCATGAAAATATTCTATATCTCTATATGAGAATCCTAATCACACTAACCTTAGCATTTAATTGTATCCTATAATACTGCATGATGAACATTAGTTAGGGATAAACTCAAAGTCATACTTTGAGAGGTCAATTTCCATTACACTTTATAAAATGTATTTTATATATAAATTTATGTATAAAATGTGAAAGAATGGTAAAATGGATGTTGCATTCAATATGATACATTTTAATAATCTTAAAATATTTAATGATATTTAACAAAACCTATATAAGAATTGGTTTATCATATCATATATGATAAACTGCCAGATTAGCATTATGTTTGTTGCACATTCTGGGTTTTGTTAAATCATTACATCATATGTAATTCTTGTCATATATCTATGTGGAAATATGATAAAACCCTCCCACTAGACTCTTTGGTGAGAAACATCTATAAAGTATTCTAGTTTGAATAATGGTTAGACTTATGAATCATATTTTCAATTGTTAAACTCTTTGAACATATTAAAATTCATTATCCTCATAACATCATATGTTATGGTGTTAACTTCTATGTCTACTTAGAACTCATTCTATATTCATCATCATAATCCTTGGAACCCTATTACTTCAAACTTTTCCTTGAAATAATATAACTACTTACATTATTGTTTACTAATACATCCTAACTCTCTTGGTATATTAAGTAAAATTCAATTTAAAATTATATCAGTATAATCATTTATTTGTTAAATTTGAACTTATCTAAGTCTATAAATACTCTAATTAGCCTCTTAAAAACTATTTAAAAATATTTTTCTAAGATACAAAACCCTTTTTGTTTTGGAAATAACACTTATTTCCTATTAATGTGGATATTTAATGAATAAACTATTGTTTTTTGTATCATATATTGTATTTTATGTGTTTAGAACATTTTAATTTGAAAAAAATACTATTAAAATTTACCACTGATGGGTGGCAGGAGAATTTAACAAATATTTGGATAAAAATTTTATCCTGAATAAAACATTTTTATCCATATATTCTTCTTTGAACATGTTATAGAACTCGATGAATCAAAGACCATGTATATATAATTAATCATATCATATTTTTTATAAAAACACTTTGTTATCGAACATATTTTATTGTCACATAAGGGAAATGATATGAAGATACACATCTTTTACTTAGATTCATTTGAGCTTGATAAAATCCTTTATATTAAAATCCTAAATGTAGTAATTGTTTAATTCATCTCAAGAATATAAACTACAAACTCAAACAATTATTCCTTTTATTTTGAACTCTTTTATATTTATAACACTATATAAAATATATATTCAATATCACATACCCTTAAAAATCTAATAATTAATTTCTATAACATTCATACCTGACATGGAAATTCCATGGATTTTCGCAAACTCCTTCAGGTATATCATGGATAATCCAATCATATTAGATTATTACTCTTCCTTCTTGAAAACCTATGGTTTCAATAACCTTTAATGACTTCTTTAATAAACATTGTTAAAATATCAAACCAATTGTTCTCTTACAATTTGAACTTTTACCTACTTGTACTGTCTATATAGTACTTTAAAACCTAGAAATCATATAACTGGTTCATATATATTCTCAACACTTTGAGAATATTAGTTAAATATTATTTGGATAAAATCATATTGTTGGAAAATTTCCATAGATTACAATGGGATAGATCCCTAACCAAAACAAGACATTTTTAGTTTCCCCTTAAAGTAAGTTATAAAATTAAACAAATCACAAACCATGTGTATTAAAAAGACCCATCTCATTTCATTTAAACCACTATTTTTTACTTTATCGTTTAAAAATATTAATGAGATAAAATATACATATATAACAATTTTATATAATCTTTAAGTATCCAAGTTATAAATGAAGCAACTCTTTTTCTCTATTAGTTGAAAAAAATCAAGCTTCAATTATTTCCATCTTCTGACCTTTTGTATATTTACAATGATTTATAAAACATATATTTTATATTATATATCTTTCAAAATAATATAATTTAATTCTACAACAAAAAATTTGTGAGAAAACTTGTAACGACCCAACCCATAGGGGCCCACCTGGCCAGTGTAAGGTTGATCTGTCACTGCCCCAAACTCACCTCTAATAGGCTGGGGGCTAGACACCAGCGCCGAGTAGGAATATCTCACACATAGGAGGACTTATCCTATGGTACTAATACACACGCACACACATACATCTTCATGAAATAGTATAGAGATAATAAAACTACTGATACAAGAAATGCATGCATACATCTATCCCACAAATAGAGTATGAAGTACTGGAAATAATGGGAGGGAAAAATTCAAGCCCAAAAAAAAACTAAAAAAGATTCCAAACTACTCAGAAGGATGATTTTTTTGTCAAATTCATGAATGATACATGCCTCTATCATTCTAGTCCGGAATTATGCTTCACCCACTACCAATCCTCCAAGTACACCACTAAGATACTTTTCATCTTCACAATACAAGACATACGGGGGTAGATATCATGCATGAGTGAGTATAAAAATACCTACTAGGCACCCCAAAAACCCAAAATAAAAGGGAGTAACTAAAAGGAAATAGTTCACTTATCTCAAATCCAGAGGAGGAAACCCAAGTGATAGAGAATAAGAAACTCCCTCTAGACCACTCCTCAGCTTTACATGGCTAGTCAGCTCATATCCACGTGGTGTTTTTGTTAGACATCACTACAAGGAACCCCATAACAACCCAGATATACTCATATCAGACTCCAAGTCTCGTGATTTCTCAACCTCACTACCAGTTATAGGAATCTACTCGAGGCTCAAAGGTATCACTCATCTAGGATATCTCACGCCATGAGCCTTATCATCCCTAACGGTACTCATCTAATAGATATCACTCATCGGGAGTATCTCTCTAGGTCTAATAATGATTCCCAAAACTAGAGGTCATGTCTATGTTATCTTGCACCCCGCACAATATCATGGGAACTCAAGTGGAGTGGCTCACCCCTTTCTACTACACTCACAGTTGAGGGAACTCTAACTCTAAACCAAGCACCATGTGAAACCTCGGGAGAGAAAATGGAGGGACCCATGTAGCCCTATAGCTGAGGGAATACTAGATCCTAAACATCTCTCAAAACCTCTAAAAAACCTGTATGGATAGAATCAAACCTCACTGTATCAAGGGAGAACTAACTCCTAACCAGGTATCGCACGTATTAAGTAGAGGGGGATACTCCTCATAACTATGCTCCATAGATGAGGGATCTCCAACTCTCATGGAGGACCCACACACCGCTAGAGCTGGAAGATAGGGGAGTACCACTCTATAGATAGAGGGAATGCACTTGAGTGTAGGGGAGTTCCATATCTTCCTATATGAATGCTACCAGGGACCCATACCCTAATGCAATAGAAGAGTACTGATCTCAAGAGAACTAATCCATGAGTATGGAGGACCTAAACACCAGTGCAATAAGGGAGTACTTTCTCCATGGATAGTGGACCCACACCCTGGTGTGACAGGGGAGTACCATCTCTATATGAACTCTATAATGATCATTCCCAATCATTTTCATCATCAAGTGTTTCATAAGTAAGAATCACACTCTGAACATATCACGTCATATCTTTACCACCAAAACCATGGCCACCATCATGTCTAATATGGAAAACTACTTAGGATAGTCTATTTATAGGCCTCTATCTAAGTTATGAAGACAGAGATACATGGGGGAGAAGTCACCAAGGGAATTACACGGAGTGTACCCATAGTACACAACATGTCTCTAGAAACTTACCCATGTATGTGTCCCATCTTGGTACTCAGCATGTATTTGGGAATATACATGGCATGTACCTCAAATCACATAGCGTGTGATCCCATTTGATCTTATGGTTGTGTCCTTTCCCATACACGGTTGGTTGTCCATGTCATCCTATATAGCGTGTACCCTTGGTACACAACATGTCTTTTCTATCTAGCTACTTGGTCATATCCTTAGTCCATGCTCATGTTTGGTACCCCATGCTTGTGTATAGTACCATGTGTCTGTGTACCTGGTTGTGTACTTCCACACAGCCATGTCCCTCAACATGGAAACCTTGTCCATGTCCTCGGCCACACGGTCTGGGATCACTACATAGTGTGTACACCCATTACATAGCATGTAGTCCCCAAATATCATCTTTCCCAAATGGGAAGAATATACTATGTGTGATCATACACTATACATCATGTGATCGGTCATTCTAAATGGTAATTCCCTATGAGCCACCCAAAACTCCCTATTTCTACTTGAAACCCACAAATCTACCCCCAAGGGATCTATAGCAGTCATAATAGGGATTTAAAACCTTAAAAAATGCATAAATAGGGATCGAGATGTAAATCTCATTAATCTACCTACCTCTTGGAAAAACGTCAAAGCTTTGGGTTTGAAATGAGTCTTGAAACCTATTGTACCTTGATTCGGTGATAATGAGTGTCAAAAATGGGGTTCGGTGGCACCTTCTCACCTCGGTTTGGATTCGGGACATCCTTTATGCAAGTGGGGGCTACTCCCTCTCCTATTTATGTGTGAGAACAAAAGGGGGATGAGTTTTATCAATTTAATTTTATTAAATTAATAAACCCCCATTTAACACCCAACCAACGATTGCCTCCGACCAAACGTCTGACGCTAACAAACTTTATGTTGTTCCTAGGGTAAACCTCATGTATTAAACTCAACTATGGTATTAGATTTTTTATCTAATACTCTGATCATGATTTATTTCACTTTTACTAAAAAAATATGCATGAGTGATAAAATATTTAATATTTTTAATATCACCATGTTGAGGCTCTCTAGGCCCCAGAATCCTGTGTTGACTCGGTTCTTGGATTTAAAAATATTTCAAGAAATATTCCAAAGTCTTACATGGAAAAACCAAATTTGACACACCCTCCCCACCTTTAAGGTTTTTCATCCCAAAAATAAAAGGACTATGCAATAGGGAGAAAACTGATCTATCAACTAGATCTTCTGTGCTAGTGAGATCACCAGAGGGTTCTTGTGATATCTATAAACATGCACTCATGGGAACCACAATCCAAAATATAGTCCTATCTGTTTAAAACTCAAACATCACCGGGTACTCCAAACCTACCGTCCATATTAAACTAGGTCGACATCATGAAAAGAAGTGTACACATGTCTCCTAAGCTACGATAGGTGGAAAGCACTAAGCACCTGATCCAACTACAGTCACATAGTCTAACAGTACAGCACCTCACTAACTCAATGTAGATACTAATGTAACCCAACAGTCCTCATCCACCCTTAGATGAGCTTCACCCTCAACATCCATCACTATAACCAACTCTATTCCCACAAACGTTGTCTCCCACTAGCTCTGACCAATACAATAGTGACCTGTAGGGACTACTGAATGTCACCTCAAATTTTTCTATGCTGATGGTGGAGTAAAAACTGCACCATGCAAACATGAAAAACTTAAATCATGTTCTTATAAACCCAAAATGTTCTCTATAATTGGCACAACCACCCCTCTCCTAGTTGTACTACTGGGGGAAATAAACCTCTCAACTTATATCACAATGTGACTGGTGTCACCATCTATCCTCATAAGTTTGATGTACTCCCCACCTTTGGAAAACTCATCAAGAACATGTCCAGTGGATATCTGGTCATGTGATAAATCATGAACAGAATCTTCTAACTATATCTCCCAACCTCACTAAAAAAGTGGAGGGGTAATCACCATCAACTAGAGACATATTTCACCACCCTCAAGTTTCTTTCATGTATCTTTTACACTAAGCACATGAGGGTATTAATGAACAACACAAGACTTCCCAAGTTTACACACTGGGTTTTACCAAGCCCTTCATCTGAAAACCTCCAACTGCACCACAACTCAAGAAGCTCCACGGGAGTCAACTAATATGTTGTTTCAAATATTAAGGTAGTCCCCGGGTGTCATTCTATACTTAATACAACTCTTATTGGGGAGGTAAACCTATCACATTCTCAGGTAGACATCATTAACTCCAACACTACAGTGGGAAACTGAAATCTCATAACACTACGGCTCCACAGGTCATACTAGCTATCTGATAAAATTCAATTATATCTTCCCACACATTATCTCATTCTTCTTGGTCTAGGATAAATTGTTTAAAAATGAATAAAAATCCATCCCATAGTTCAGAAACACTACCACA
The DNA here is from genome assembly GCA_963277665.1 of Viscum album. NCBI lineage: Eukaryota > Viridiplantae > Streptophyta > Magnoliopsida > Santalales > Viscaceae > Viscum > Viscum album. The sequence continues at coordinate 32,112,074 of OY728157.1, read as the reverse complement.
CCCACTGGAAGTAACCATCTAAGCATAGATGGTAGGCAACCAATCCACACTATTGTGTACTGTGGGTACATGCCATGTACTCTCCTTGAATACTTATCCCTCACACATAACCTTCTTTAAGACTCAAATAGTGGCCCATGAGTAGCCTTTCCTAAGTAGTTTTCCATGTTGGACATGATGGTGTCCATGGTCATGGTGATAGAGATAAAATGTGAGATGTTCTGAGTACGACGCTTCCTTAGGTGATGCTTGATGATAGTAGTAATCAGGTAGGATCATCGGAGATTTCAGATAGATATGGTACTCCCCTATCAATACTCAACATGTATTTGGGAATATACATGGTGTGTACCTCATATCACATCGTGTGTGATCCCGTCCGATCTCTTGGGCATGTCCTTGATCATACATGGTCAACTGGCCATGTCAACCCACACGGTGTGTACCCTTATTACACGACGCATCTTGGATATCTATCTACTTGGTTGTTTCCTCAGTCTGTGCTTGTGTTTTTCACCTTGTTCCCATGTACGACACCCCATGTATGTGTACCTGTCCATGTACTTCCGCACGGCCATGTCCCTTAACATAGCAACCCTGGCCATGTCCTTGGCCACACGTCATGGACTCATTATATGGTGTGAACATCCAGTACACAGATTTTAGTCCCTAAAGATCATCTTCCCCAAACGGTAAGAACACGTGGCATGTTTTCCTATACTACACATCATGTGATCAGGCATTCTGAATGGGAATTCCCTACGAGCCACCCAAAGCTTCTGATTTTCTCCTAAAACCCACAGATCTACCCCTAAGGGATCTCTAGGAGTTTTAATGGGGCTCTAAAACCTTAAAAATCCATAAATAGTGATTGATATATAAATTTCATAAATCCTCATACCTCATAGAGAAACGTCAAAAATTCAGGTCCAAAACGATGTATGGAACCTGCTGCACCTTGATCTAGTGACGATCGATGTCAAAAATAGGGTTTGGTGGCACCTCATTTCCTGGGTTCAGCCTCAGGTTATCTGTCATTCAAGGGGGGATCCTCCCTCTCCTCTTCATGCATGAGAAAAAAATGGGGATGGGTATATTAATTTAATTTTATTAAATTAATAAGACTCCATTTAACACCCTGTCAACGGTCACCTCTAATTGGATGTACTACATTGAAAAACTTTATGTCATGCCTAGGGTAAAACTCACATTCTAAACTCAACTATGGTCTCAAGTTTCTTATTCAAGACTCCGATCAGGAATTATTCCATTTTTACTGAAAAATTGTGTTCATGTGATAAAATATTTAATATTTTTAATATCACCACATCGAGGCTCTCTGAGCCCCAGAATCCCACACTGACTCAATGCCTAACTTCATAAATATTTTTAAAAATATTACAAAATATTACATGATAAAAACAAATTCACTACAAAACTTTTAGTCTCACTAATTCATTTAACATATTCAATCATATTGAATATCATTTGATGTACCTAGACATATTAAGTATATGAGAGAATATTGAGATTCATCTAGTTATTTTTTATCTAATGCCTTTGAAACCCGAAGTGTTTCATTTTATGCTTTATAAGATTCTTGATTCTCTTGTTGAACTATTTCAACACTTGGTTACTTTTGAATGAACTATTCTGGCACATAGAATTTTCCTTAATAAATTTTCTTAAATCACCAATATTGCTTAAAAAAATTTCTTAATTTACCAGTATAAGGAGTATCTTACACTAAGATTCTCCTTATCAAGGATTGATCATAAATTTTATCTTAATGATGATGATGATGATATTATTGACAATATATTCTTTTATTAGATGAGTATCATGTTTTGTAACTACTAAATAATTACTTTTATTAAATGGGTTCTCACTAAAATGAATACCCCATTTTAAAATCCATCATATCCATTAGTGGTCCAAGATAAATATTTCACTAATCTTTGTGCCACTTTATCATTTCTCCCATTTTTTAGATATTTAGGTAGGGAATCATCCCAATCACATCAATTATGACTCTTAAATAATTGAGTGGATAGCTCTTTATCCCTATCCATCATATGGATATACTCAACTTTAATCCTCTAGTAACCTAATCCTATTAGGGTATCCCAACTAGTGAAACCTAAATAAAATTCTAAAAACAAGCTAACAAGGGACAATACAAGGGTACCCATCTTTAGCATGACCTACCCAGCAAGACAATCTAGAGTCACTTATTACTTTCTTTCCTTGTACAATATAATATTGGGGCATCCAACTTTATCATGACCTATCTGGTTGGATGATTAAGGTCTTGAAAAGTGACACTATGGAAGGAATCTCACACTTATTATTTTAAGGGGTTTTAATCTCACCATCTTATCTCATGTTATTCCCTTTTATATATGCATGTTTCTTGTAATTTAGTTTGGACTCGTATTCCCTCCACAAAACCAATATGTTCAAACCCTATTGATGTGTAACTATTTACACAGCCCATAAGTCAAGGTAGATGAAAAACCAAATTCATTATGGAGTCATCCTAGCATGAAAATACAAGGCTCTGTCCAATAATAAAATTATCATGTAAATTTTATCATATAGGCATTCATAATATAAAAAATTCATAATTATGAATAAAATAGGGAATAAAATTTAAATAAATGAATAATTAAAATATTTAAACATGAGATAAACACTTATGAACAATTCATAAATAAATTATAACTATAAAACCTTTTATAATTTTAGCTTTAACATTATATACATTCTATAATTTTGAATATAAACCCTGTATATTCATTTCAATGTGAACTCTTTCATATTTATCATTATATATCATTTTTATTTTAAATATATGATATTATATGAATTATAAACTATTTATAATTCAATTTCTATTATGTAAAATTTTTACATATCTAAATATCATATACCTAATATTATTCAAACCATGGTCATATCACTTGTCAAAACACTTTTGATGTGACTTAAATAATATCCAAATAAAGACCCTTTAATTTGAACAATTCAAACTAATTAATTATGAACTATTCATAATTTAAATATAAACATTTCATATTTTGGCCTTATTTCATGATTTATAACCCTTTGTAATTTATTTATTATGATTTATAAATAAACACTTTTATTTCAAGGTCACAAGTAATACCATATAATTTGGATAAAATGTATTTTCATATATTAACATTTAATATTTTAGAAAAATAAAACTATCATAAACATTTTTTAATTATTTATAAACCATTTATAATGAATTTATTTATTTATAAATTCCTTATAAATTAAATATTACCAAGATACCTATTATAATGATTTAGAAACATTTTATAATTCATTAAAAACATTTAAGGATTTAAAAATTGTTTTTTAGAAAATATATTGTTTACCCTTATGTAGTATCCATATTCTACATAAGGATATACTCCCTCTACCCTTACATAAACAGTCTACAAGAGGGTAAACATTCTTGACCCTTACACAGCATGTACCGTGTAAGGGTACTGAGCTCTTACCTTTATATAAACCCTTCAAGTAAAGGTAAAACTCATATTACCCTTACATGAACTCATTCACATAAGGGTATTGAACCAGTTCATGTAAAGGAAACTAGGTGAAGACCTTTACATAAGTCTTTAAAATGGAGAACTACCATTACCTAAAAATAAATACTTCATTGCATCAATGTATCTTGAAGTTACCCTTATGCAAGCTTTAAAATCACTGCATAACTTTTATGCAACAACCTTTTCACTACTTTAGGAATTATTCGGATACTTTTAAATGATCACTCGCATATAGGTAATTAAGATATGAACTTTACATGAGCTCTCGCATATAGGTAACACATTGGTTACCTTTACGCAAATCATCTGCATAAAGGTAACACCTTGGTTTCCTTTACTTTTCCCTGCTATATAAGGGTAAAATGTATTTCCATATTTTCAAAAAACCTGAAAATGATGCTCTTATCTTGGTTTCTCCTTAATTTCAAAGAAATATTTCATAAATATGAAACATGGAATCCTTATGATACCATTTAAGGGGTTTAATATAGTCAAGTAACATTTATTAGGAGCTGCAGGAGTTATTAAAACTCTTGTACAAGGATCTTCATGCAATAAATATAAAACCTATGCAAAATAATAAAATGAAGAAATGTTATAAATTTGGAATAGCTTACACTGAAGAACCAATGTATCATATCATTCACCTTAAAACATCTTATAATGTTCTTGATAAATATCATAAGAGTGGAAAACATAATCATACCACCTTTATAGGTATCCACAAGTCAAGCAGAATCACATATCACATGTGTGAGATTCTCCATCCTCTATGATGTGCTAACATCTCATGCATAAAGAAGGTAGAAGAATAAATATTTTGGCTAAGGTATTTTTGACCAAGCATGCACATACTCATTCCTATTTCATTAAAGAGTTAAATAATCCACAAGGATGGTCCTTGTGTTGTTTCATTTACTCATGTGTTTATAACGCTTGAGTAAATGTTGCTTTGGAAAAATCATGCATAAATTCATGAATGATATACTCTCAATCCATTACATCTTATGAAATGGATATTAATGATATATTAAGTAGAATACTACTCATATACAAGTTTCATGCATGAAATTTTATTACATCCATGTTGTACGAATGTAAGCAGTGTTGGGACTAAGTTGGTTGGAAGTTGTTTTTGAAAGCTAAAAGATGTTTGTTTTGAATGTGTTATCTTTTTTTTTTCAAGGAAATGTTGAATAAGAAGGAATCAAATCACTTTTTATTTTTTGGTGATCAAACTCACAATTTTATTTGGACAATTGGACTGAACCTGCTTAAGAAATTTCAATGGTTTGGGAAGAATTTTTCTGGAAGAAAAGGTTCATCAAACTCACCTTGAGTTCATAATGAGGTTCTGATCAAAATGAGGAAGTTAATCGGAATCTTCATGGATCTAATGATAAATCTGAAGATACTTTTCTGGTCTTGGAGTTCTCATAAATCATAAGTTGTCTAAAAAACTTGTGATGAAATCCTTATAAAGTAAAGGGAGATAACAATTACTGCCAATCATATTGAGGATCAGATGGAAAGAAAGAAGTTATTGGAAGAATGGTAAGTTATAATACTTTACATTATAATCCATAAGATGTTATGTCATTCCTAAATTTTTTTCAAAGTCATGATAAATTCATCATACAAGATGAAGTTTGTAGAAGAAGAAAGTTTTTGAAGACAAAACTTTATGGTCTTAGTTCATCAGTTTGAGATTACCAGATGCAAACTTATTTAAAGGCTGTGAAATTTTTGTTTGAAATGTGAAATTATGAAGATGTTGGTTTTCAGTCAGACCAATAATCCATGAGATACAAATCTTCATAGAAAGAAGTTATTTAATTTTGGAAGTGTGTATCTTAATCAGAAAAGTACAGAAGTTATTAAAGTTGAATCTCCTGACACAGATTCATCAGAAATGGTATTCCACTGAGTATCAAAGTGACACTAACACCAATAATCAGATGTAGTGAATTGTTTTTATTAAGGGATATTGGGACCAGTGAAACCGATGAAGAAGTTGAATTTGTTGGTACCAATGAAAAATTGGATCATAGATCAATCAACAATATAGTCAACCATTTTTATCAGGTTGAAATACCTTTCATTAACAAGTAGTAAAAGAGAAAAAAAAACTCTGATATATTTTCAATTAGGTTTAGGGTTATCAGACTGGTGTTGATGCTGATTATCAGAGTAAATCAAATATCAATCCATCAAACATGGGATGACACTGGTAACATCATCAGATACTGAATCATTTGTTTAAGGAAAAGAAGAAGAGTTTTATTTAAAGTTTTTTTTTTGAAGTGTTGTCAAGGGGGGATCAAAGTTTGAAAATTTTAGATAAATTGTTTATCAAAGATGTTTGAATCCAATTTTGAAGCATTTCCAAGTAAGTACACTTATCTTTAGAAGTTTACACTATGTTTATGACAAAATAAAAACAAAGTCTAAAAAAGTATAAAAAAAATTTATGGTAGAATGTTTTAAAATATTTTCTTTTATCAGTTTGTATAGAGCATCAGAATGGGATGTTTATTTTCATTATATTTTGAGAATCATAATGGGAATACATATAGATTTCATATGTTTGTTTATTTTTCAATTGGTTTAGAGGAACATAATGAAGAATTTATTGTCTTCATCATAATGGAAATCATAATCATACTGAAGATTGAGAATAAAGTATGAATTAAGATAAATTTTTGATAATATTCAAGAAGGTTTGATAAGAAACAAGAAGAGTTAAGAAGAATTGAAAAAATAATTTAATGAAAATTTATGCTTCAGGAAATTTTTTTGAGCAGGAAAGTTTTTCAGAATCCCACCTAAACCACTTTTGGAACACCTATAAAAGGAGGAAGTGATTTGTACTTTCTGACACTGAATTATTGTTCACAAAAATAAGAGAGAAGACTGAGCATTTAAAGTTTTTATAGAGGAGTTTCTAGATTGGGCTTTCCTAGGGAAGTTTTCTAGAAAGAAGAAGAAGGAAGATCATATTGAGAGTTTCCAGATCGAACCGGGCAATCAAACTGAGATCTTTAGACAGAGGAAAAAGCAGTTAATAATTGTTTTAGTGGTATTTAGGTGGAGATATATTTTTGGACTGAGCAATTATACTGGGAAGATTGGACTGGGTATCATACTGAGCATCATTACAAAGTCCAAGAAGATCTTACCAACTACTAGGTAGGAAAGTGAATAATTTTTTTGAAGAGAGTATTTGTGGAAGTTGACAAGGAAACATAGTAACATTTTTTGAAGCAATTGGTGAATGTTTCTTAACTTGTTCCACAAATTTTATTACATCATTCTGTGCCACTTGAATCACATGCACTGTTGTATTGAACATAGTTCTACATGAGTGTAAGGGCATATCCTACTCATTGTATCTATACAAAAGGATTGTTTTCTAGTGGATTATATGGTATTGAATTATTTCCAAACCACACCAAGGACGTATCTACTTTTTTTTAGTATTAAACCTTGTAAATTCTTGTGTTCCTATGGATGTGTGATTGATTTTTTTTACTAAGGAATCAACTCATTAACAGGAAGTGAAGGTTGTTTCAAAATAAAATAAACTTAAAAGAAAAATATATCACTGATTTACCCCCTCCCCCCTCAGTGATACATTGATCCTACCGGGCATTCTCAATTTGTATCAGATCTAAGGAACCCTTTGTTTAATCATTGCTGAAGTTTTGAAGAAGTTATGATAGAGAATATAAATTGTGCGAATAGTAAAAGGATTCTAGCCTTTGATGGTAGGAACTATTATATCTGGAAAGATAGAATGTTGTCTTATCTTATATATATTGGGTATGATGTTCTTGAAGCTGCAATAGTTGGATTTCCTCATATTGATGAAAAATTTCCTCTTATATCTGATGATAAGTAGAATATTGATAATGATGGAAGTGTTAAGAATTCTTTACTATCATCACTTTCTGAAAGTGAGTTTTTAATAGTAAAGGGTGTTGAAACTACCAAAGGTATCTGGGATATGTTGAAGAATATTTATGAAGGCAAAACAAAATTAAATAAGGAAAAGTTACAAAACTAGATATTGATGTATTAAGATCTCAATATGGGTGAGTATGAATTTACTGGTGAATTCTTTACCAAGGTGAATGGAATTTTTAGCACTCTTAGATGTATTGGTGAAAAGTTATAAGATTATACTATTGTTTAAAAGATCTTGAGAATTATTCTCGACAAGTTTGATGCAAAAGTTTATTCATTAGAAGATAGAAACACTATTGGAAATGTAGATGGGAGGAGGTCAGGGGCGTGTGCCTCTCCCCTCCTCCCATCTAGATATAATCCTAAGCCCCGGAAACAGCTACTTATGACTATCTTCCAAACCATCCAATCTATGATCTTTCTTCTTGATTTCATTTTATTCCTCTTCAATATTAAATTATTGGGTTCTAAATCAATGAGGTATTCTATCAACCATCAATTTTATTTTTATCTTTAGTCTAAAACACCACTGTAAATTGTTTTTTTTGGAATAATTTAATTTCTTTTGATCTTGTGGTTTGATTTAGGGGTTCTTATATTCAGTTCATGTCTGTTTGGGTTAGTTCAGACTAGTTTGGTTTGGTTTTTGGTTCGTTCTATTAAATTTTGATTTGTTTCATTATTGTTTGTTATGCTTCATTTTGGTTCAAGTTAGTTTAGTCTAATATCTATATTTGTATTTTAAACTCATATAACTACAAAATTATTAGGTTTTTAACATCCCCTTTCAGCATGAAATCATAAAAAAATTACTATAAAAATGTCTAATTTTTTACTAGTTATGAATGGATTATGATTCATCATTCCAATTTCTCCCAATAGTGAGCCCTATGAGTGCTTCCATCTTCTTCCCCAACTACGGTGACCCATCCTCAAGCTTCTCTTTGCATATGGTTTTTCTTTAACATCAAATTAGTGAGTTCTAGATCTATAATTTAGTATTCTCCTTCTATAGTTTCACCAGATTTTTTTGTAGTTTATATAAAAAATAGCTCGATGTGTGTAGAGTGGTGATGAAAAAATATTTTTCCAAGATTTATTATGAAAGGGTCTTACCCCCACTATTATACTAAGGATTTTGATTAATATAGACTAATATATGTTTTTTTAGTGAGATGTTATGAGTAGATTTTGGATATGTGCGGGATAAGCGGCATACTTTTTCTTTTAATTTTGGGTCCTCTTTGACTTCCCGTTTTGTGATTTGATTAAGGAATTTCATTTGTTTCATTATTTTATTTTATTCTGTCTTATTTAATGGCTAATTTTAGTCATTATTTTAGTAAAATTTATATTTTTAATCTTCATCTCACCTTGATGACCCATTTATATAATCCAATTTCCACTCAACATCTTAAATATTATTCTAAAGGAATGAATCTCTCTTATACCAAACTTAAACATCAAGATCCCATCACACTATCACTATTGGAAAGAGGGTTTAACCCCATGAAGCTATACCCGTGGTTTTATAAACCGTGGGTATATCCTGATTAGGGTTTGTCTATATCCACTATTTTTGAATGAATTATGGGTATAGACAATATATGCCAACATATTTTACTCAACCATTGGTATAGAGGGGTGAATATTTTCTCCCCATCTATGATCCCCCCCTCACTTATCAGGTTGTAACCCCCCTCCAAACACAGGTCCCTTCTTCTCCTACAGGTCCCTTTCTCCTCCCTCCCCCCGCATTTCCCTCACTCGACACCCCTTCTCCTCCTTCGGTCAATGGACATACCCACTTCTATTCATACTTTTATCAGATTTCATCCCCCCTCCACTTCCTCCTCTAGTCGAGAATCCCCTCCTAGGTCGCACATCCCCCCTAGGTCGATCTTTCCCTCACCCAACGCACATCCCCCCTAAGTCGAGCATCCCCTTCTACTAGGTCGAGAATCCCCTCTAGTCGAGCATCCCCCCTAGGTCGAGCATCCCCTCTGGTCAATCATACCCTTCTACTATTGGGTGTTTTTATGATTTAGGTCTTCTTTAATAGTGAATCCCTAATCCTTATTCTATTATGTTTAATTGATTCTCATTTAGTTTAAATTTTTTTGATTTGATTTTTATCATTTCATATTGTTTCATTTATATTTGATATTTTAATGATTTTTTATTTCTTAAAACATAAAAATAGTTATCATTGTTGTGTTTTTAGATATAAATCAATGAAATTTCACATAGAAGATACCATGAGAGCATGATTTCTTTGCGATTTAGGTGAAAAATATATAATGTGTTTCTAGTTTCATAAAGAATTTCATATTCTCTGTGAAATCATTAGGAGATCATAAAAATGTTAAGAATATTCCATGTGTAGAATTATTCATACCATTGATGCTTTTTGGATGTAGTTTTTGTGTGAATGGAGTGTTATAAGTTTCAAATGGAAATTTTATCTAATGCATACTGTTTAAATATGTACATGATGTATGTTAAGGGAAACCGGTTTATGGATAAATGTGATTTTATTTTTAGATTCACATATAGTTGAATGGGTAACCATATTTTATTAAATTATAAAGTGTTATCTAGATTCAAAGTACCCTATAAATATGTAATTAACTCATGGTAAAGTTGTTGAAACTTTTTTAGATATGTGATTAACAATAATGTATTTTCATATTTTCTCCATTTTGATTTTTTTCAATGAAATAACAACACTATATGAAGGATTCATTTTGCAAAATTATTTTACTTCATAAAGAAATATGTGTGTGTGTTTGAAGTGTGTGTTGTATTAAATTTCCATTAAAGTGTTGTTTTATATCAATATTATTTAAGAATAATTAACTCCATTTAATTTATTTTTGAAACAATAGTTCATGAAGAATATAATTATTGAACCAACAACATGATATAGGATACATATTCTATGAATGGATCATATAATTTATGTGATTATAATTTCATGTACTATATAATAATCATAAATTTGAGATGTTAAGAATCTATTGGCATTAAAAAGTATCTAATTTAGTGATATTTTATAGATAATGAGCTATAATGAAATTATCTCTTGTCAGGAATCATGAATAGGTGAGTACATGCTACTCAGTTCATCTTAGAGGATAGAAAAGCATAATCTTCTCTATACTAGAGAAGATTTTATGGAGTAACTGATTAGGATTATATTGGAGAATTTATGATTGGTGTATCTTACCAATCATAGTAAGGAGTTTTCTAGTTTTGAGACTGAAGCCTATAATAATATTGTGTCCATATTCTATTAATTTTTACTACATCTGGGTAAGGTTAAATTTTTTAAAAAAATAGATTAGATCCTAATATTTCTATAGTGTTCAATGTAAATATAATGAAAAAGTTATAAAATATCAACTTATTCAACCCCCCACCCTTTCAGTGGTGAAACATCTCTATTGGCTCCTAAAATCAGACCAAGTCACCCCACTACCATACTATACATGGTTAGAGTTTAGTAGATGGATTTTGATGCTTATAAATAAATTATATTTTCTGATTGTATGAGGTACTATATATTATCACTTCATAACAAGACACTTTGTTCACATCTTAGTTATGGATGTGATTATAAGAGGAATTCATGACCCAATAATGGATGACTAAAAAATAAATCCATTAGATTAACGACTATGAAAATTAATACTTTTATGTTTTAAAGGATCTAAAAAAGGGATTGTATGTTAGATTCTAGCTAGATATGGGATGTTAACATTATCATGGTATAGTTCAACTATAATGAAACATACCACTCTATCATAGACATGGAACCTTCCTTGGACCATTATGGTTTACATTTTTGATCATCCCTTTATAGGATAAAGGTAATAATTTTATCTTTGATACTGAAAGGGTTGAAATTGGTGATAAAAAATAAGGAACTTACAATACAAATGTGAATTAGATTTAACTATTAAGTTTTTATGTTCTAATAGTTTTATTTTTTATAGTGCATATCCCTTTTTAATTATGGTTTACATTGTTGATTGGAAGATAAATTCTTTTCCTTGTTATAGAATAGATAGAAGAAAGATGTATTGTACTGATCATATTTCAACCGAGTTTCAAAATAATTTGGAGAATTTTTTAGATTTTTCATTTAATAATGCTTCAGATAGAGGTTGTATACAATTTCCATGCTATAAATGTATTGGAAGACCATGGTTAAGCTGAGAAGAAGTTAGCTACTATATAACAAAATTTGGATTTCAAAAAAAATATTTTGTTTGGTATCACCATGGGGAGACGAGTCAATCTTCTACTATTCATGAATGAAATGAAAGAAGTGACATGGAGAATTTGATATTTGATTGATTTCCATTTTTGAATCATCCCGAGATAGATAGTATGTCAGTGCAAGAAGTCAATGATATTAGTACACGTGATGAAAATACTGAAGATGGTGATGTTGAGAGAGTGAAAAAATTATTGGATGATGCCAGAACTATAGTATATTAGAAATGTACTAAAATGACCAAGTTGGAATTTTTAATGTGGTTATATCATGGGAAAACAATGTATGTAATTTATAATACTGTCGTTGATTATATTCTTACATTTTTTAAGTGCTTTCTTCCTGATGGTGTAGATATTCCCTCAAATCATTACAAGTCATGAAAGTTAATTAAGCAGCTTGGATTTTATACTAATAAAGTCCATGATTGTCTGAAATATTATAGCTTATTTTGGGAGGAAATAGCCGACTGTAATGACTATAAATAATGTGGTACGTCTCAATGGAAGACAAATTCATATGAAACATCATCTTGTGTGCCAAAAAATGTCATGTGGAACTTTCCATTAATTCCCAGACTTCAAAATATATTCATGTATGTAGAAATATCAACCAATATGTGATGGCATGATGCTGAGATAATTAAAGGTAATGATGAGTTGGTTCATCCTATAGATGGATTAGAATGGTGGACATTTTATGTACAACATCCTAATTTTTCAGCTGAGGTGCGTAATGTCAGTTTGGGTATATCATGTGATGGTTTTAATCTGTTTGGTCATATTCTTATTGCTCACAGCACGTGGCTAGTTTTTATTCTTGTTTATAATCTTCCTCCATGGATTTGTATGAAAAAATCTTTCAATTCCTTGAGTATACTGATATATAGACCTTTTGATCCCAGTAATGATATAGATGTCTACTTGCAGCCTTTAATAAGAGAGTTGAAACAACTTTGGGATTTGGGTGTGCGAACATTGGATGCTTCTTCAAAGAATATATTTCTGATGCATGATGTCCTTCTATAGACCATAAATTATTTCCCTGCTTATTCAATAATGTATGGGTGGAGCATGAATTGAAAACTATCATGTACCATTTTTATGAATAATACATGATCGATAAGGATTAAATATCTTCATAGTTTTAGTTTCATGGGGCATTGACGATTCTTTCCAATGGATCATCAATATAGGAAGAATCGTCGGAGGTTTGATAATACTATTGACACTGAACAACCAACTCAATGTATGTTATGAAGTGATGTGCTTTATTAATTGAAATATTTTAGTTTTTAATTAGGTAAAACACACATCATGTGTTCTAAAAACTGAAAAATTGAATTGAAAACTTCATTCCCATTCTTCTATAGAGCTTCTAAATGTGGTTAGAGTAGTGGTAAGAAATTATAATTTCATCAATATAGATTATCCTTTGATCTGGAAATAAAAAATTAATTGGATTCTCACTTTATATCATTACTGCTATAATATAATAAATTGGAGTATTCATTGATGGATTGGTAGGCTGAACAAATTCTAGAATAGCCCTTCTGAACTAATGCTTATTTGAAGACCAGCCAATTCTAGACTATCGGTCAACTCTTATCTTCAAATGGTTGGAATTTATCTATTATCTCAATGAATATTATGTAATCATAATAGGTAAGACCTCAATCTTTTATTTTTGAGGTATTCCACTGCTTCAGCACTTTGGAATTCAATTTTATATGTTTTTGATGTGCATCCTCCTCAAACTAGTTCTGTACAGGAACACTTTAAACTATGTTTCTAGATCTCTCTATCTCTATAGCTCCACAATTTATTCCAAGTGTTTTGGTTTGATATTTTTCACTTTAATTAGTCTTTTATAATAAAGGGTTTCATGAGATGGACACCTTTATCATTCAAATGGCTCTGGCATGAATCATAGTTGCTATGAGGTATTAAAACACACTTCATCATAGCCAGTGTGGCAACTCAAAGCATGATTTCTCTATTCTCAGACACCATATAATATCTAGTAAGTTTCATCCCCTCTATAAATGTTGAGTTCATATAGAACAATCCATTTATTATATGGATAATTTTCAATTTTTATGGAGCATCTAGAGGAAACCCATGACCTTAGAGTTATGGAGAAGTCTTTAGAAGCCGTAATGGAGATATCATGGGTTTTATTTATAGTCCCTATGGAATTAATTCATCATTAGAGGATTAAATTATTAGTTTTATTAATGTGTTTGATATAGAAAATTATAAAGTATTGAACAATATTTTCCCTTTTCTCACTATAAAATTATTGAAACCATTTTTGTGATTGATATCGACTACTGTGTTTATTTTTAATTAGAGTGTGGATTGTTGAAACCATTTTTTCTATTGTAACTGGTCTATGTAACTAGTCTGTGTTTTTTCTATTGTAACTGGTCTGTGTAATTGGTATGTGTTTTTTCTAATATGGGTGAATTTTTTATTAAATCGTGGTTTTTGTAACTGATCTATGTTTTTTTGTAGGTAAAGTATGGCTATACCCACGGTTTACAAAATTGTGGGTATATTATGTAGATTGTAATACTTTATACCCATAGTTTAATAAATTGTGGGTATATTATGGATGTTGTGATAATATATACCCATGGTTTTGTAAACCATGGGTATATCTATATACTAATGGTTTAAATAGAAGCATGGGTATTATGGAATTATCTAGGTCTATACCCATAGTTTCTTTAAAACCATGGGTATAGCTCTATATCAATTCCTCAGTAACCCAAAGTTTATGGAACTATGGGTATAGCCTATACCCACAATTCTAGGGGATATATCCATAGTTCCAAACTATGGGTATAGTTATGTTTTCCAGTAGTGTATCGATGCCCAAGAAATAAACCAAATATAAAGATAATTCTATACTAGAATGACCTCTCGATGTATGGTTTGATTTTTATCTTCCAAGTGAATACTATAGCAACAATAAGTTTTCTAGATAAAGATAATTATATACTAGAATTATATTTTTTATGCATTATATTAAATTATTTAATCATCTAGATATCGTAATGGAACTTTTTCTTCTTCTACTTCACTTTCAAAAACAAGGTTTATCATTCTCATACTCTAAACCATATTTTCAATTATATACTTCTTATTCTTCTTATTTCCTCTAATGTAAAACATGTAATAGTGGGTTATTTTCCTTCTTGGATCACCTTTATTATTATTATCTCAAAATAAGATATGGTAGTGAATCACACATTCTCTCTTAAAATTAGATTTTCAATTTTGTTCCACTCTCTCTTTATTTCCAGAACTGTTGTGTGCATTTTTTAAAACTTTCTCCAAGACACTGATCCTTAGTCCAATAGTTGGGATCAATCTTATTTCCATTAATCATTAAATGTTAATACATGTGTCCCACTAAGTTTAAGTGGTCAAATAATACCACTCTATGTTGATCTAATTCCCTGGATCTTGAGAAAAATATTGTCCTTTTTTAATGTAAACCAATTTTCAAGTTATTCTAAAAACACCTAGATCGTGGAATTATATGTATCATTATGGAATGATCATCCTAGAATTCACCCAGATTGAGGTGTGATGTCCTTCTTCAAGTTTTGATTCTCATTTAAACTCCAGATCCAAAAAATCAGGTAGAATATCATATTAAAACTCTTTGAACATCGGGGTGTATTATTCTCATATCTCCCTAAAACAAGGACTTGTTATAGTGGTCCTCTAGTTTTATTTTGGACCTATATTTTAGATTAACCTATGTTTTCAATCTATTATTACAAAGTTCTAATCCTCACTAAGTAACTATAATTTTACAATGTGACCATTTTTTACTCTTCTTAATGTCTCACATAATTGTTGTGTGGAATTCTTAATTTAGAGTGATCTAATCCACCTTCACATTCCAAAACCACACAAATTTATCATGGGATCTTCACTACAGAAAAACCTTCCTATTTATAGTGAAATATACACCATTATGGTTTTATACTAAATCAATTACTCTTATATACATTGATTTTATTATTAATAACAAAATTTTGCAGTGAGGTTCACTCTTACATAGAATTTGTATACTCTTATGCAAGACCAGTTGTATCATTTTATCTTCCTTCATGGTGTATCAAATCATCAAGCACTCCAGATTATTCTTACATTTAATAGGTTACATTGTGGAATATATTCTTATGATTAGGTCTCTCTATAAGTAATATTATATAGAATATGATTATTATTATATGATCTTTGTTTATTCTTATGCATAACTTAATGTAGTGTGACAACAAGTTGTATGGTCAAATGAATCCTCTATCTCCAAAATTGTATGCTTACATAACAACCAGTTTGGCGTGATAATAAATGTTTCAACATGTTGTGATATTTCTTTACCATGATTACCAACATAATTTTCCAAATAAGTTGTAAGAGGATATTAGATAATGGTATCACCTAGTGAATTATATAAAGGTGACATGATATATGATTTAACATGAGATCATTTAAATATGGTATTAATTGAATTTCTTATCTCAAATTTATGAATGTGATCATGGTTGATTGAATGAAAAATACAGATTATAGTGATCCTATTATCAAGATATATAGTTGAATCGGTTTTTAAATGATAACCTAACCCTAGGGTAGATGTGATAGATGTGAATCACTTGTTCTCCTGGGTTCTCTAATCTAAACCTTTATGAATATATTACACAAAATTCAAATAAGACATCAACCCTCAAGTATAATTCTAGTATAAATATATATCACATTTTCACTAATCATAAACAAACAGAACTAACCAAATTGAATAGAACCATGTTGTACCAAGTTGAACCGAACCATATCAAACAACACCAAACCAAACCAAATAGAATTGATTTGAACCAAAGTATATAAAACTGATTTGAACCAAACTAACCCAAATTGAATCAAACTATTAAAAATTTAAACAAATTAAATTGAACAAAACCATATGCACTTGAACTAAAGATACACAACCCTAACCGAATGAAACTAGAGAAAATCAATAAAAACTTACCTAACCTAACCCGACTAAAACCAAATTTAAATGAACCTAATTAAATTGAATTAACCAAAACAAAAATAAACCAAATCAAATAAACTTAAACAAAACCAAATTTAAGGGGAGAGTCAATAAGGCACCTATCTGAAGGTCCTTTATGACTCATCAATTAATTCACTAAATTACATCTCATTTAAATAACACCCCTAGGTATTTATATTTCATAAGAAAAATTTTCATAATTAAATCCTTGACCCTAAATGAATTCGGAACATTATTAATCATTGATATATTGGAATTCAATATCATGGTTTTATATTTATATTATTTTGTTATATATATAGTTTTTTTTTCTTTTATATTATGATTCTCATATAGACTAGTTTTCTAATTATGGTTTCATATAAAGTGAAAAATTATCATTTCCTTATATATATTTTCGATTTAACTTCAATATTATTTCATTGATTTTATGACATGACATATAACATTTTTTTATAGAATGGATAGGAGTTGGATGTATAAAACTGATCAGATCTAAAGCAATTTTCAAAATAAGTTAGAGAGATTTTTATATTTTACATTTAATAATGCTTCAGATAGTGGTCACATACACTTACCATGTTATAATTATATTATAAGACCTTTTTTGAGTCATGAAGAAGTTATCCACCATATAACCAAATATGGTTTTCAAATAAACTACTATGTGTGGTATCATAATGGGGGGAAATTTAATCTCAAAATGTTCATGATCCGAATGAGAGGACTGGATTGGATAATTTATTAGATGAACGGTTTTCTTTTATTCCTCATCATGAGAAGGAAGGGATGATGATCCAAGAATACTTCGATACGAGCGCACATGATGAATGTAATGAAAATGATGATGTTGAAAGGGTGAAAAAATTTAATGATTCTTCCATGGCTCCAGTATATCAGTAATATGGAAAAATGAAGAAGTTATAATTTTTAAACTGACTATTTCATGGGAAAACAATGTATGAGATTTATAATATTGTCATCAATTACATTCTTATGTTTTTGAAGTACTTACTTCCAGATGATTCAAATATTCCTTCAAACCATTAAATGGCATGGAAGTTAGTTGAAGAACTTGGATTTTCAAAAAACAAAATTCATGCTTGACTAAAATATTGTAGCTCATTCTGGGAGAAAAATGTTGAACAGAATGATTGTATAAAATACGGCACATCCCAATGGAAGCTAAAAGCTAATGGAATACTATCTTGTGTTCAACAAAAAGTAATGTGGCATTTTCCATTAATCCCAAAACTCTATAATCTTTTCATGTATGATGAATTATCAATAAAAATATGATGGCATGATACTAAGAGAAAGAAGAATATTGATGAGTTGGTTCACCCTACATATGGATTTTCATGGAAGACATTTTATTCTTGATATCCTAATTTTGTAGTTGTCATGCATAATGTGAGGTTGGATCTTTCATGAGCATAATGTGAGGTTGGATCTTTCATGAGATGGTTTTAATTCATTTGGGGAGATTCTTACTTCGCACAGTATATGGCCAGTTTTCATACACATTTATAACCTTCCTCCATGGATGTGTATGAAAAAACCTTTCACTTTCATGAGTATACTCATATTTGGACCTTATGATCTTGGAAATGATATAGATGTATACATGCATACTTTAATAAAATATTTGAAACATCTTTGGAATGCGGGTGTGTGCATATAAGATGCATGTTCTAAAGACATATTTCATATTCATGTTGTGCTTATATGGATGATCAATTATTTTATTTCTTATAAAATGATGTTTGGATGAAGCATTAAGGGAAAACTATCATGTCCTGTTTTTATGAAGAATACATGATCCAAAAGACTAAAATATCACTTTAGTTTTAGTTTTATGGGAACTATATGATTCTTGCCAATGGATCATCCATATAGGAATAATCATCAATGATTTAACAATACCATGGAGACTGACAATCTTCCTCATCATATGTCTAGAACTGATGTGCTAAATGAATTAAAAGATTTCAGTTTTTTATTCAAGAAGGGTTAGATTAAATATAGAAAGAGAAAGAATGTTTCCACTAAAACCTATTAAAATTATAAGAAGAGAAGTATATTATTTGAGTTTCCTTATTGGTAAACCAATTTTCTATGTCATTGCTTAAATGTAATTCAAATTGAAAAGAATATATGTGAAATGCTACTTTCAAATCTTCTAAATATCAATGGAAAGATATAATATGATTTACGATCTCAGTGTGACTTGGTGGATTATGGCATCAGACCAAAATTACATCATCTGTGTATTAGTGAAAATAAATGGAAAAATCTATGTGATTCTTATGTGATGACACCTGTATAAAAAAATCAATTTCTGGAAGTACTAGAGACTATTAAAGTTCTGGATGGCTATTCAAGCAACATATAAAAATAGGTCAACAAAAGATAATTGAAGATAAAATATTTGAAGACTCATGATTATCACATCCTTATACATTATTTTATTCCAATATAAATCTATTATCTTATATCCAATAATGCAAGGGTGTCATTTATTTAGTTTTGTTATTTCTTTATAGATCTTTGTGCTAAGAAGTTTTCAAAATATTTCTTGCAAAAAATGTTGGCATAGGAATTATAAATTTTTTGTGAGTTAGAGAAAATATTTCCTCCATTATTTTTCTCATATATGTTACATATAACTATCCATACTCTAACCAAAATACTTCTTGGAGTGCCTATTACTTTTTGATTGATGTATTCAACTGGAAAAAAAAAATATGTTCACATTGAATTATTATGTCTGGAACAGAAATTATCTTGAAGGTTCTATCATGAAAGGTTACTTGGATCAAGAATGTATGGTTTTCTATTCAATGTATTTTTTTGATCTGACTATGAGATAGAACATACCAATAAGAAATGAATAAGTGAATTATGATCAAATTGAACCCAGTTTTCCATCACTTCCCCAAATAGGGGAAATTCTAAAATCATATATATTGACCACATTAATCCTTTAAGTGGGAGATGGCACATCACACAGTTTTGATTAAATATGATTTGTTCGATGACTACATTAAGTAAGTAAATTGAACATGTATATCTTATGTCATCTCATGTAATTTTACATATCTGTTAAACTATTTCTATTTTTTCAGTAGGGAACATCAAAAAATGATAAATAAAAAAGCACTGTTCTTTATCTTTGAGAATGAGAGAGACATTTCATAGAAAAGAGTTTTCTGCTTTGTTGAAATTGAATGTAGGAATATTACTATAATAAATTAATAAAATTAATATTTAATTAAGTTTAATATTCATTTATATTTCAAGTATTGAGTTTTCCTACTAACTTTGTCTCTGAAGAAATGAGAGATTTGGATTTTGGTCCTAATTTTGTGGTTCATGAATGCAAATAAATTGTGATCAATGGGTACAAATTTATTATCACTGAATGAGTAAAGAACATGAGAACACCACATGATAGTGTTATGGTAATTTCCATAATATACTATTATGTCAATGCATCAGATAGTATACCTCGATTTTAAAATGTATCTTATTATGGATTCGTGGAGAAAATACTAATATTGGA
This sequence comes from Viscum album, assembly GCA_963277665.1. Taxonomy (NCBI): domain Eukaryota; kingdom Viridiplantae; phylum Streptophyta; class Magnoliopsida; order Santalales; family Viscaceae; genus Viscum; species Viscum album. The sequence goes on along the minus strand of OY728157.1, from coordinate 32,091,598 downwards.
TTATTACTCTCATGGTCGAGTCACTATGATGAAATGTCAGTGGTTTATTTGATGAAGAGGCATAGAACATTTATTTATGATTATGAATTTTGAGTTATTGACATGACTCACACTCTTGCTACTGATGAACCATATGAATTGGCATTAATGTAAAAATGGGTTTTTTATATCAAATATCATCTTCGACCTGAATTTGGTTTCATTATTGAAGTAATCCCAAGACATATTTTTTATGATGGTGATGATGGAATTGAAACCACCCATGAACCCATTGGACCTGATCTATTTATTACTTATGATGACTCCAATACTTCAATTGGTAGAGTTGATTATGAACCTAAAGTTGTGGTGGGAAATATATAGAATCATCTATATGTGTTCTCACTTCTATTGGTTTATCTCAACTTGGGTTGTTGAGGTTGGTTATATACAAATTGATTTACTATTGATTACAAATATTTTGTATCCAACTTGACCTTCATGTGAATTTTCAATAGTTATTGGTAACAGTTTTCTTTGAGTTGAATTTTCTAATATTTAATTTAACTATATTCAAACCTACCAAACCAAAAAAAATTGAAATAATTAAATTGTAAAAAAAATATGAATTGAATTGGACATGTTAAACTAATTTATATGGAAATCAAAACCATTGAAAATAATGACATAATAAAAAAATGGAAAAATGACCTAACCCAACATATGAACCAAATGACCTAAGACAAATAAAAATGGAGAAGTGACCTAATCAATTGATAAAAATGAATCAAATAACCTAATACAAATAAAAATGGAAAAATGACCTAATTAATTGACTAGAATGAACCAAATGACCTAACCAAAATTGAATTGGATCGAATTGAAAATAGAATAAAACTATATCATACCCATGATAAACATGCTAATTTGAATGTATTGCTTTTTCTATGACATGTATTATGTTTTTATATTATTCCCACTAGATATAAAATGTTTTTGTTATATCATTACATATCCTATATTTGGTTTGATAAATGGTATTCCTTAATTAAGTCATGTCTCATCTTATTTATTGTTTGGGTTACACATTAGTTATGTATTTATAATTCATTCCATATTTGTTTTCAAATTTAGTAAATGAAAAACATTGAGGAGATGTGAAGAAAAAGGATGATAGAAAACAATTTTCGAATGAGTAAGATAGACGTCCCTCATTTATTGTTTGTTGCGACTATTTTATTTCAAAAATATATATCAATAACATATAATATCATGTGATTAATTTTGTTTTTAACTTTTAATCAGGATCCACCACTCAACCGTCGGTTATTCTCCGACCAGCCTAGTGGTTCCAGTGCTAAAGCTGACTATACAGGGGGTACTAGAGCTAGGTGCTCTAGTCGGTGTACCCGATCACGCCTTGTCCCTCCCCCTGACATACCATCTACCGCACCTTATGATCCTACAATGTCATTAGATATGCCTAAGATATTTAGGTTGCTCGTGTTTTCACCACCATTTTCATTTGAGCCTCCTTGCCTATCTTTCCCTTATCCAACAATGATTCCCACTCCTCATACATATTATGCATTTGTACATCCATCTATGTCATCTTATTTTCCTTCTACTTTCTTATCCTAGAGCTTCAACATTATTGCTTCTTTGACTCTTGATCCGACACATTCTGAGCCTACAGAACATACATTGGGACCCACTTCATTTTTACATGCTAATATCCCTTCAGTGCCTCAGGATCCAGCAACACCTATTGATTAAACTTCCTCAGGTATATTTATAGAGCCCTAGTAAAAAAATTTCCATAATTTATTTTCATTATAATATGCATTAATATAATATTTTTTTCTTCTTTAATAGCTAGATCTTCTGATAAGTGGTGTTGGTGTACACACATGTGTGCGGTGTAGAACCGCCACATGCAAATGATGGTGGAGTATAATGAAGACAACCAAATGATTGAAAAAATAGGGTGGATATGTATGAGTTTTTTGGCGATGCCTTCCAAATACTCCAACATCATTCTTATCAGTCTACTCTGATGGATACACCTTCTAAATGAAGTAAAGGATAATACTTAGGCACAAATATGGGTAAACAAATTAATTGGATTCAATATTATATTATTATTGTATTTATATAAATTAATATTTTAGTTCCAACTTCATTTTAATTTTATTGATGGTGAGGCTGTGAGGCCATCACAGATCATGTAATTAGGTGATCTATGGAGAGGCTATAATCATGAGTTTTATAGTGGCTAGCATGCTAGAGTTGTCATGAATTTAGAGGCCACACCTATCATAGATGACTGTCTGATAGAATATTATCAAGAAATAATTTCTCATTGAACAAGTATCTAGTTCAAGGTATTAATCAAATTAGAGGTTTTTAAATGAAAATTACCATGATTTTTATTAATTATTTATTTTGTATTATTGAAAATTATTTTTTAGGAATCATTGAGAATAAATAAAAAAACAAGGATGCTACAAAATACCACCACAGTTTAGGGAAGACTATGATGTCAGACCATGAGAGGAAGTAGTTATGACACTCATTTATAATCTTTATTTAGGACTTGCACTTTCGTTTGCTTCCTCTATATTTCATTCCATTTCTAATTTCTCTTGATAAATTATCATGTATTATTTATTTTATTATTGAAATTATTTAGTGTGTACTAAAATTTCAGGATTGGTATTATTATGTTTGTGATCATGTCATGAACCTATAAAACCACTAATCATTTTATTAAATGTCCATTCTTTTAATAGGAAATGGCACTGCAATACTGGGGCCAATTCCCTTTAAAATTTTTATGGATAGAATCATCAATACTTTAGGGTGTGAAACAAAAGTCATGAAAATATAATAATATATTATATAAATATTAATGTAAAAAAAATAAATTATAGTATATAAAGAGACTTAGTAATGAAAAGTGAGAATACCTTAAATAGCGATATAGTAAATCAATCACATAATTTTTAGAGCAACCATTAGGTTTATGAGAAACATTATAATTAATAAACATAAAAAAATTAATCAACTGAAGATTTAGAACTAAAATCTCTATCCATATTAACTAGTTCCAATCACACCATATTATCTTATGACATTTAAATCACAATCTATCTAGTGTGGACCAATTGGAACACATAATTGGTCATATGTTATTGTAAATAATGAAATTTCACACTTGAATATATGATCATTTTAAACAAAATATACTTAAAACATTATATATTTGATATATATAATTCTAACCTATACATAAATCACTTCCCATGGTAATAATCCTAGATACACATTACCCATGGTAGAGGAACACTCATCCCACACACTGATAATCAATAAAAGATGCTATAAAGTAAATAAAGCTTCTATATAGCCCATACCTTAAAAAAATTATATATATCTTATTGAGATCATTATTCTGAAGTGCTTATTAGGATTTTTATAATTCTTTTTTAAGGAGGAAAATGATCTTAAATCTCCTTTAGATCTTTAGAATGACACAATTAGAAAAAAAAAACATGAAAAATCATTCTTTTAGTCATGATTTGGATCATAGTAATAGAATGAGGGGTTCCAAAGAACACTAGGACCTCATGTGATGGAGAGAAAAAATTCACTTGTATCATTAAATCAAAACAACTCAAGTAATACATTTAAAATATCAAAATTACCATTTAGTGAATATATTGTGTATTATTAAATCATACAAAAACATAATTCCTTTATGTTATAGTCATGATTAGAGTATTAATAACCCATTCACACATATTACTTTATGTTATAATAATACTTGTTTATATTATCATTAATTATGGTGATCACACAACCACATTATTATTGATTAATGTGATGCCCTATTCACTTATATATATGTTATATCTATTGACAACTCATTCATTGATCCTCATTTATAATTCATCTATCACTTCATTCAGAATTAATATTTATTTTATTTTAGTTATGAAATTCATTATTAGTAACCTATTTTCAATTATGTATTTCTACATTAAATGTCATTATAGATGGAGGTTTTTAATATTGAAGGACGTGTGCTTCAAGCAAAATTGTTGTTCCCAAGCAGAAAGAAAAAAAGATGGAAGAGCGGTAAATGAACCGACACAATAGTAGATTGTAAGTTTTACTTTTTTGATTTAAAAATTTAATATCTATTTTGTAACTTAATAGTATATTTATATTTTTAACAGTGTGATTTGGATTTTCTTGATGCCTGGAAAGCTGAAAAATTTGGTCCAAACAATCACTTACATCAAGTTTTGGGAGATGAGCACTATGGAAAAGTACACTATTGACCAGGGAAGAGTATTGTCCCAATGAGGTATTGTTCCAATTCAAGTGCCAGTTCTAGTAGCATGTATTTGGAAAAATCTAATACACAAGAAGTATAGGATGAGGATAAGGAAAAAAAGGCTAAAATAATTTTCATACAGGTGGAAGAATGAAATCAAAGGGAAAACGCTAAATTTATGAAAGTGATGGAAGTTTTATGTCCATCACTTCCACCAGAGATATTTTTGTCTTGTGATGCATATATTCCAATTATGAATATATTATATAGTGCATTAGTAGTATTCCTAGTGGTGGTCAGGATGATAATGTTCTGGGTGATGGCGATGGTGAGAATGGTGGTGAGGAAGATGGAGAGGATGGTAGTGAGGAAGAGGGTGAGGACGAGGACAGGGATGAGGTCGAGGATAAGTATGAAGGTGAATATAGTGATTATGATGAGGTATATATTGATCCTTTATTATTTTTACTGATATTTATGACATTTTATGTCTGATGATTTGTTCTGAATGAATATATGTGATGTTTGTTATGTTTTTTATTACTGGTTAAATGCATTAATTGATTTCATATGTTATCGTTATTTTTGTATTAGTTTGTGTATTTTTGATGATGAAATGTTGGTTTCATTACAAGTTCAATTTGTTTAGAGGTTTTGTTTTCATTGTTTACAGGTTCTGTTTATTGAGGATGTTTTGTTGGTTGTATTGCAGGTTATGTTTCTTGTTTTGTGGGTAGGGTAGGGTTATTGTTGGCTTAGGAAATCGGGGGGATCTATACCAATGGTTTTATAAAAGTTGGTATAGCCTTAAACCAACGGTTCACTATAAACTATTGGTTAAAATAAAATTTTGATCACCCTATACCAACGGTTCACTAAGAACCATTGGTATAGGCCTTTCCCTACAGCACTACAGCCAACGGTTTGGATAACCGTTAGTATAGGATATAAAAAAGGTTCTTCATCCTATACCAATGGTTTTGAACCATTGTTATAGCCTTTAATTATAGCAGTGAGATCCAAAAACATTATCTCTAGATGATTTTCATAACACCCTAGTTACTTATGAAATGAGAAGGGAGAAAGTTATGAAAGGGAAAACAAAAGTTGATCAAGAAATGTCTTTCAAGGCTGCCAAGAAAGAAAAGTTTAAGAAGATTGTTGAAGAAGAAGAATCTAGTGATTCTAATTTTTAAAATGAGTTATGTAAAAATATTGATGAATTTTTATCCTTATTTTTCTAAAAATGTTAAAAGAGGTACAGGTAAATATAAGGGGAAACTTCTTTTTAAATGTTTTGAATGTGGATTAATTGGTCAATTTGAGGCTAATTTTCCTCAAAGAAATAAATAAGAGGATAGTGATGAAGATGATATAAGGCAGAGAAGATCATGGAAGAAACATGGTGATAATCCTAAATATTATTCTAAAGGTAAAGATAAAAAGTTCTTCAAATCCAAAAGGATAATCTTTTTGTCTAAAGATGATGAATAATAAGAAATTAAATTTGAATCTAAAAAATATACTGATCATGATTGAGAGAATAGTTTCATTTCTATAGTTAAAAATGAATAATTAGAAAGTATTAGTTTTGAATAAAAATAAACTCAATTAAAATTTCATCTGAAGGAAGAGTTGAAAGAATTTCTGAGAAAGATTGGGAGCCTTGAGAAAGAAATTAGAAAGTTGAAAAGTGAAAAATCTTCAATAAACAATCAAGAATGTTTTCCTAATTATAAAGTCAAGTTATTGGAAGAGATTGATGACTTGAAGAAATTTCATGAGAAATAAAAAATTGGAATTAGAACCTAGAAGTTAAGTTGAAAGCTAACGAAGAAGAGTTGGAACTTGTTTAACAAAAACATTATAAAGTTAAACAGAGGGTTACAAGTTTCAAGAATTATATTTATGAAATTGATGAAAGTTATGATAAGGATTAACCTAATAAGGGTCAAAAATTAGATTCAAAGGTTGAAAATAAAGTTGAAATTGTTTCTGCAAAGAAGAAAGTTTGGAAAGTTATATATGTGGTCAAGACCAAAAAAGTTGAGAAGTCGGAAGTTTCTAAAAAAAATGAGTCTGAAAAAGTTTTTATTACTTTTGGTTATGATAAGGCTAAAAAGAAAGATTATCTAAATAAGAAGATTCTAGTTGATAACAGAAAGGTTGGTGGTCAACAAAGTTCTGATAATAAATATAGGAAGGTTATTGAGAAACATGCTCACAATTCTGGTCAATGTGGAAGTTACAGAGGAAAATATTCTTTCTATGGGTACTGATGGTATTGTGGTTGATTTGGAAACACAGAAAATATTTTTTGGTTTAATCAACAACATTACTACTATTTCAAAAATTACATAAGGCAAAATTTGAGGTAGAGTTAATCCTCTCAAAGGAAGAAGTATGGGAATGATGTTCTGAAGAAATTTGAGAAGGTTGGTGTAAAAGTTGAAAAAAGGTTCCAACCTATGGAAAATATCTATGAAATATGTGAACAACCTGAACATCTTGCAAAAGGATGTCTTGTTTTGTTACTGGCACAACAAAAGATTGTTAACAATTCTCAAAATCTATATGTGAAGAAATATAAAGGGAAAGAAAGAGCTCTTGTTGTAGAAACCGCTCTCAAAGCTACAAAAGGAGAACGACCATGGATTTTGGATAGTGGATGTTCATCTCATATGATAGGAAATTTGAAATTGTTGAATAATGTGAAATATTTCAAAGAAGTAATGGTGACATTTTACAGTGATGAATCCATTGGAGTTGGTGCCCTAGAAACAAGCTTCTTTGTACTTTATGATAAACCTATATTCATTGGATGAATATTAATAAACTACTTGTCAAATCATGATTGTTCTTATATGTGACATAGTATGTCATAATTTCCTAAAAATAGTTGTCACATTAAAAGGTCATAGAAGATCTCTGCTATGATGATAACCCGGAAATCCCATGACATTATTCTTGAATATATGTTATATGGATGGATGATATCATTTGAAGGGATACAAATGATACAGGCTATCAAGGGTGGGGACTCATGAAACTTTGAGTCACCTTCTCATGGCGTGCTTCCTTAGTAATATCTATTGGGATACTATAAGAACAAGACCCACCAGTAGGAAATCCACATTCATAAGTGTCATTGGATGTTCCTATCTGTGAACATGTGTATTGTTCCTTAGACTTTAAGAGTATTATTAATGGATATTATGACTCACGTACTTATATGTATTGAAAAAACGGTGATGATAGATGTTCGTGGTGAGGTGGGATATGTTGGGTGCATCACGGGTAATACTACATTAATGAATAATATGATAAAGGATCTGTCACTTTTATAGAAGTAGATATCTCAGGATCTTTGATGGAAATGATATAGCCTAACTAAATCCATGTCCATGGTGTTCTCTAGGAAAGTTCAATTCTGGGAAGTCAAATAATGAGAAATCGAGCACATGGGTTGATGACACTTGCATGCAACCCCCTTTATTGGAGATATTGGAAAAAAGGGATTATATTACACGGTAAGCATTCATATGAGGTGACATGTCATTGTGAAATCAACTTCTTTATCTTGGGTTCCTTGACCCATTTCTAGATAGTAATATTAGACTTTAGGTGAGTCCGCCTAATACCAACGAGAAATAGGCCTATAGGGTCACACACTAAGTGTATTCAGCATCTCAGTTAAATAATTTATTTATTTAAAAATTTGAATAAATATTATTCCTGATTGTGGTTTAATAATTATTCAAGTATGCCTGATTGCATTTATTTTGTCACTAGTTATTTGAGAAAATATATTGTGGACAGAATATTTATTTATTGGAAAATAATGCAGTTATATTTATTTAATAAATAAATAGTCATTATTCAAGGACTGGTAAATATTGAGGAGGATTGGCGGACCAAGTTATGGATCTGGTGAGAAATAATATTAAATATTATTTGAATAAATAATATTTAAATATAACGTTCAAGTTAAGAACATGTCATGGAAATAATAGCATTGCTATTATTATTTGACATGGGGTTTCACATGGAATAATAAATTAAGTAATGGAACCTGTGCTAATTATTTATCATTACTTGGTGAATTAAATTCCCCATTATGTTATTATTCTCTATATTATCCAAGGGTTCATTCGACCAGCTAACCAATTTTTGTGTGCACAACATCCTTGGAGAAAATCTCTCAAGCCTAGATAACTCTTCCCTCTCCAAGAACGCTCTCAATAACGAGAGAGATCCTCCTCCACCAAATTAAGGAGAATTCTTTGGAAGAGATTCTCAAGGAGATCGAAGGCGGACATTACAAGAGTAAGGATCTTCCGTTCTGGCACCCAGAGACTCCTTTGGTGATGTCTGGAGATACATGGAACATGTGTGGATCACCGCTAGAGGATTTATATCCTTGGATTCTACATCACAATGAAGCCGCACCTCGGACCCGTGAACGGATGCATCAACGAAGAAAGAATCAACTTAAAGGTAAGTTTATAATTTAATTTAATTAATTATAAACAAAATATTTCGATCCTCTCTTATCGGTTTTGGGTTCTCTCCTTTGTCTTTTATCTTTGATTCAATTCTTTGGATACTAGAATTCATCATCATATTGATCCCAGATTAATCATCAATTGTGGAAATTTTCAAAGTTGGGTACATGCTCATCCTACGCTTCCACTACACCTAGAACCTACAAGTGGTATTAGAGGGGTCATATTTTCGTTTATAATTATTTAAATAATTAGTTGACAATTTACGCTTTAGTAATTTAGTTTGTCAATTCATGTTTATCATTCTTGTAATCTGAATTTTGAGATATGTTCATCCCTTATCATTTCTTGCAAATCTAATAGAAATGAATAATTTTATGATTAAAATTAAATTAAGGATCTCATTAGGAGGCACTGATGGTTCTGTCCAAATAACACAATAATACACATCGTGTAGTCGGATCTACATGTTGTGTATTTATGTTCAATGCATTAGGATTAATTCAACAATTACACATGTTGTGTGCATTAATGATACGTGATGTAGTTAATTATTAGACCACATGTTGACCAGGAAATACTGACACACAGTTATCCAGACTACATGTCATGTGGCCCACTGGACATGGCGTGTAGTCCCTTCAGGTTAGGGTCAAGTCATGTATCTCATACATGGTTTTCCCGGATAGTGACCATGTAACATGGAGTCTACACAGCGTGTGGCCCACTAGACATGTTGTGTACTCTGAAGATTTCTAAAGTACACCTCACACGTCGTTTCCCCGGGTGTGTACTTTGGATGGATAGAGAGGAGGGCACACGTCATGTAGTCACATTTACACACCATGTACTATTTCCAGATTACGTAGATTTAAAAAATTATTATTATATTATGTAACCCTTGAGACATGTACCTTCGTGTGGGTGTAAAGATGGGACACAAAATGTGATAAGTGTTTGATGTGTATATATATATATATAAATGTTTAATTAACATCTACATAATGTTCAAAGATCTGCACATCATGTATGAATTGTATTATAATAATAATTATGTATGCATGTTACATGTCACAAAGAATAAAGTGTATACAAGTATAAATACATGCTGGATAGTTTTGGATGGGTATTCACCGAGTTTCTTCCAAGGTACAAGTTATGTATAAGGTTATGGATGAGAATCTCAAGGAAATTCATAAAATCATTAAGATAAAAAGGATTGATTAATTAAAGATAATGATTAATTGATTCGAGCATAATTTATCTTAATAAGAAAAATTAAAAAATTGAATGCTATTTCTCTTAAATACGTAATTTTTTGCATGTTTGTGGATGATCATGAGCTAGAACAGACTTTTGTATGTGATTTCTTCACTTTTAATTTATTTATTAAATTAAAATTGTTAGTTTGTGTGCCTTCTTCTTATTAATATGTAGGGTTTGTGTGTCCATGGTTTATTTTATGTAAACCCCATTTTACCCCTCACTTCCGTGTGAGTTAAAATAATATGTAATGGATAGAGATCACAAACTAGTGGAGGTGGTTCAAGTTAGGAGTCTAGGAAAAACCAATCCAAGGAGATACAAAGGTGGAAAAGTGGAAAGCTGTAAACACAAACCTTAAATAGTTCAAGGTGTTTCTCCCCTAGGTCGGGGTTATTTTATCAACTGCTAGATAAAATAACCAATAGTAAATCTCATGATCATACCCTTTATTTTATTTCTGTCAATTGTATGGTTATTAATTATAGATGTTTGACGTGATCACATAATCAATGAACTAACAAGGATCTATGAGTTAATGCAGTTGGCATTTGGAATTCCTACCTAAAACCTTTCAAGTTTCTTGACCAACACTAGTTGGAGGGTAATGTGAAGGGAAATATGGATCCTTGCCACTAGAATGTCCAAGAAATAGGATATTCCGAAGCCAATGGTGACGTCTATTAGGTTTCAAAAAAATATTGGGAGACTAATAGATATTAATTTATTTATTTGTCAATATTTTTCAAGATAAAGTACTAAAACTTTGTTCATCTTAATTTGTAGAAACAGAAATCAAAATGACATCAAACATATCATAGTGATCCATGGTAAATAAAAAAATCCTTATCACATGTAGTAATTTCTAAGAGTGGAAAAGGAGCCTTTGGGTTATCCTTCACCGTGAGAAGAAACTTTATATGCTGGAAGAGACTTTACCAGATGCGCCTGAAAATGAGGTGAGTGATGAGGAACTCCCTGTGTATGAGAAAAATCTGAATGAAACTACGGATGTTTAGTGCCTCATGCTATCATCCATGACCAATGATCTCTTGAAGCAACATGGGGAAATGGATTCTTATAGCATGATGTATCACCTTTGGTATCTCTATCAAGAGAAGGTGAGATAGGATAGGTATGAGATATCCAATTCTTTGTTCACTACTAAGCTTGGAGAGTCTGCACTAGCTAGACCACATGTAGTCAAGATTATTGGCTATATTGAGCATCTGGATATATTAGGGATTAAATTCCCATATGAGTTGTGTACAGATCTCATACTATCATCACTACCTAAGACCTTATCTAGTTTTACTGTGAATTGTAATATGAACAATAATGAGAAGAGTCTATCAAATATTCTTACCCTGATTCACCAAGTTGGTAAGGACATGGGGTGTGAAAAACCCACAGTCCTTATGGTGAATAGGAAGAGGAAGGGCAAGGAAAAGAGGCCTAAGATTTATTAATAATATAAAGCCTCTAAGAACTATTTGACCAAGAAGAAGAAGATCCAGAGGCTGGGCAAAGAAAATGAGGAAGTATGCTTTGCATGTGGCAAGTCAGGCCACTGGAAGAGGAACTGCGTCCAAAGGCAAGGGGAAGTCAAAGGTATGTTTGTTATCGAGTGCAATCTTTCCATTTCTACACATTGGGTATTAGATACAGATTGTGGGGATCACATCTATATTCAAATGCAGGAACCAAGTAGATTCTATAAAATTTCTAGAGGAGAGGTGGATCTGCAAGCTGCTAATGGTGTGAGGTTGGATGCTCTTTCCATTGGTGACTACCACCTCACATTACCAATGGTAATGATTTTGGTTTTACATGGATGTTATTATGTACCTAGTGTTACCAAGAACATAATTTCTATATCGAGTTTAGATATAAATGTATTTATTTTCAAGATCAGAAATATTTTTTTTACTTTTATAAGGACAACATATGTTATGGTATGGAGAATTTAAATAATGGCATGTATGTATTAAATTACAAGAACCAAGTGTAAGCAATTGATAACAAACCAAGTTCACATGACTTATACAACACCCAGTTGTGGCATCACTACCTTGGTCATGTAAATGAGAAGTGCTTGACAAAGCTCTGTCAAGATGGTTATTTATACTCTTCTGAGCTAAAACCACTTGATAGATGTGACACCTATTTACAAGGAAAAATGACCTAACCATCATTTAGTGGATAGGTTGAAAGGTCCATAGATCTTCTAGTATTGGTACACACTGATGTGTGTGGACCATTTCCAATTGAATCTAAAGGTGGACATTCTTACTTCATTACTTTTACTGATTAATTGAGTAGATATGGCTATATCTACTTAATGAAGTATAAGTCTAAGTCCTTTGAGAAATTCAAGGAGTTCAAGAATGAAGTATAGAATCATCTTGGTAAGAAAATAAAGAAACTTAGATCGGATCGAGGTGGAGAATATCTTAACCGAGAGTTAGTCGAAATTTTACGGGAGTATGAGATTCTATCTCAACTTACTCCACTTTATACACCACAGTGGAATGGTGTTAGTGAAAGGAGGAACCATACCTTGTTGTACATGGTAAGGTTGATGATGAGTCATGAAAATCTTCTATTATTCTTTTGGGGATATTCATTTCAAACTATGACATACACATTAAACCAAGTACTAACTAAGGCATAAAATGGGATTCCATTTAAGTTATGGTGTGGAAAGAAACCTAATTTGTCACATACACATGTATGGTGATGCGAGGAGTTTGTTGAGGATTTCTCAGACAACAAACTAGCAGCCTGAGTAACGAAGTGTATCTTTATAGGGTATCCCAAGGAAACAAAGGGATACTATATATACAACCCCTCAGATAAGAAAGTTACTATTTCCAAACATGTTGTCTTTCTTGAGAGGGAGAACATCCTCAAAAAGGATAGTGGGAGAATGATTTACTTCGATGAAGTTGATGCTCAAGATACACAGGATTTGGTAAAGTAACAATTTCCACAGGTCCCCTTAGAAGAGGTAGTTCCTGAAACACAAGTACCGTGTAGGAGCACAAGAGAGGTAAGGGAACCAAAGAGATATGGTTTCCTTGTTACTGAGGATGGTAACTCATTATTGTTGTAAAATGATGAACCTCTCTCCTAAAATGAAGCAGTAGAGAGCTCAGAAGCTACAAGATGGCTAGAAGCTGTGAATTTTGAGATTGATTACATGTATCAGAACCAAGTCTGGGTTCCTATTGATGTGTTAGTTGATGTAAAGCATGTTTGGTGTAAATGGGTATTCAAAGGGAAATTGGACATGGAAGGTCAAGTTAGTACCTATAAAGTAAGGCTAGTGGCTAAAGGTTTTAAACATCATCAAGGAATTGACTATGATGAAGCATTTTCACTAGTTTTCATGTTTAAATCTATAAGAATCATATTTTCTATAGTAGCATTCCATGACTATAAGATTAGGCAGATGGATTTCAAAACTGCATTCCTTAATGGGAACCTTCAGGAAGATTTCTATATGACACAACCAGTAGGGTTTGTGACACCAAGTGATGTTAAAAGGGTATGCAAGTTGCATAGATCCATTTATAGATTAAAGCAAGCATCTAAATCGTGGAACATTCGATTCAATGAAGCCATAAGAGAATTTGGTTTCATTAAGAATGAATGTGAGCCATGTGTTTACAAGTAGTTTAATGGGAATATGGTCATTATCCTCATAGTGTATGTTAACAACATATTGCTTATTGGAAAAGACATACCAATCTTGCAGTCAGTCAAGGAATGGTTGAACAAGTGCTTATCCATGAAGGACATAGGTAAAGTAGCCTACATTCTATGGATCAAGATCATTCATGATAGATCCAAGAGGCTTCTTGGACTAATTCAAAGTACATGCATTGACCAGATACTAAAGAGATTTAGTATGGAACAATTCAAGAGGGGATTGGTTTCAATGTCACGTGGTATATATCATTCCAATAAAATGTGTCCCCAGACACAACATGAGAAAGATAGGATGAGTAAGATTTCATATGCTTCAGCTATAGGATCTATCATGTATGCCATGTTATGTACTAGACTTGATGTTGTCTATGCACTGAGAATGGTAGGAAGATATCAAGCAGATCCAGGAGAAAAAAATTGGACTTATATGAAGACTATCCTTAAGTATCTAAGAAAAACTAAGGATATGTTCCTAGTGTATAGAGAAGATGAGGATATTGTCATCGGATGGTATGTTGATGCTAGTTTTCAGACAGAATAGAATGATCTGAAGTCACAATCAAGATATGTTTGTTGTCTCAACGGAGGAGTTGTGAGCTGGAAGAGTTCAAAGTAGCCAATTTTCACTGATTCTACAGTGGTGTCTGAATATATAGCGTCTTCTGATGTAGCCAAAGAAGCCATCTTGATTGAGAAATTTTTCCAAGAACTTTATGTGGTGCCTAGTAGTAAAGATCTCATTACATTATATTGTGATAATACTACAACAATGGCTCTTTTAAAAGAGACAAGGTCACATCAACAGACAAAGCACATACTCTGAAAGTATCACCTCTTGAGGTATTTCTATAAAAGGGTTGAAGTTATAGTGATAAGAGTTTCTACACAAGATAACATGGCATACCCCTTAACTAAAGGTCTATATTAGTAGAAGCATGAATATCACATGAGAGCTAGTGAACTGAAGGTTGTTAGCAGTTGGCTCTAGTGAAAGTGGGAGTCTATTGGAGTTAGTTCCCTAGAAACCAACTTCTTTTTTACTTTATGATAAACCCATATTCATTGGATTAATATTAATAAACTACTTATCACATCATGATTTTTCTTCTTCATGACATAGTATGTGATAATGTCCTAAGAATAACTGTCGCATTAAAAGATCATAACATATCTCTACTATCATGAGAACTTGGAAGTTCCATGAAAATATTTTTTAATATATGTTCTATGGTCGGATGATATCATTTAAAGGGACAAAAATGATACAGGCTATCAGGGTTGGGGACTCATGAAACTTTGAGGCACCTTCTCATGGTGTTCACCCTTAGTAATATCCAGGAGGATATTATGAGAATAAGACCCGATAGTAGGAAATCCATATTCATAAGTGTCATTGGATGTTCATATATGTGGACTTGTGTATTGGTCCTTAGACTTTAAGATTATTGTTAATGGGTATTATGACTCGTGAACTTAGATGTATTGATGAAAATTGTGACGATAGATGGTTGCGGTGAGGTAGGATATATTGGGTGTGGCACAAGTAATACTGCATTAATGAATAATGTTAGAAAGGATTTGTCACTTCTACAAAAGTAGATATCTTAGGCCCTTTGATGGAAATTATATAGCTTCACTAAATCCATGACCATGGTGTTCTCTAGGCAATTTCAATTTTGGGAAGTCGAAGAATGAGAAATCGAGCACATGGGTTGATGACACTTGCATGCAACCCACTTGATTTGAGATATTAGGACAAATGGATTATATTACATGGTAAGCATTCATATGAGGTGACATGTCATTGTGACATCAAATTCTTTCTCTTGGGTGCCTTGACCAGTTTCTAGACAGTATTCTTGTACTTTATGCAAACCTGCCTAATGAAAATGAGAAAGAGGTCCCAAGGGTCACATACTAAGTGTAGCCAGTATCTCAGCTAAATAATTTATTTATTTAACAATTTGAATAAATATTATTCCCGGTTGTAATTTAATAATTATTCAAGTATTTCTGATCACATTTATTTTGACTCTAGTTATTTGAGAGAATATAATGTGGACGAAATATTTATTTATCGGTGAATAATGTAGTTATATTTATTTAATAAATAAATATTCATTATTCAAGGCCTGGTAAATATTGAGGAAGATTGGAAGACCAAGTTATGGGTCTGGTGAGAAATAATATTAAATAATATTTAAATATAATATGCAAGTTAAGCACATGTCATGGGAATAATAGCACTCTTATTATTATTTGAAATGAGTTTTCACATGGAATAAAAAATTAAGTAACGACACCTATGCTAATTATTTATCATTACCTGGTGAATTAAATTTCCCATTATGTTATTATTCTCTGTATTAGCCAAGAGGTAATTCAATTGGCTAACCAATCGTTGTGTGCACAACATCCTTGGAGAAAAGATATTGAGCCTAGAGAACTCTTCCCTCTCCAAGAACACTCTCATGAACGAGAGAGATCATTCTCCACTGGATCAAGAAGAATGCTTTGGAAGCGATTCTCAAAGCGACTAAAGACGGACATCACAAGAGCAAGGATCTTTCACGCTAGCACCCATAGACTACTTCGGTGATGTTTAGAGATACATGGAGCACGTGTGGATAACCACTATAGTATTCTTATCCTTAGATTCTACATCGCAAAGAATCCATACCTCAGACCCATGGTTGGACGCATCAATGAAAAAAGAATAACCTTAGAGGCAATTTTATAATTTAATTAAATTAATTATAAACAAGATATGTCGGTCCTCTCTTCTCAGTTTCGGGTTCTATCATTTGTCTTTTATCTTTGATTCAATTCCATTTATATTGGCATTCATCATCATGTTGATCCCAAATTAATCATCGATTATGACAATTTTCAAAGTTAAGTACATGCCCATCTTGTGATTCCGCTACGCCCGGAACCTACAAAATCTTTCAGAATCAAATGTGTTGGATCATACATCATTGGGGAAGAAATTTTGAATTACGGGAAAGGTTTTTTTGTTTATGAACTACAAAAAAATGGCTTATACCAATAGAAATTTATTGACATATAATATATCTATTGGAAAAAATGATCATTTCCAACAGATATTATGTTTTATTGATATTAATTTTTGATACCAACACTTAATTTTACCAATAGATATATCTATTTGTATTGTTTGTTTAATACCAACATATCATTGACCAATAGTTGAATTTATTGCTTTAGCATAATAATACCAACATTGTTTTTACTAACACGTGAATCTGTTATGAATAATGATTATTACCAACAAATCTTTTTCCGCCAATAAAAAATGTTACAATAAACCATACAATAACAAAAAAAATATTATATCAATAATAAATTAAGAAAAACATAGTGTGTGTGTGTGTGTGTTATTTTTATGACCGAAGTAAAATTTTTTTGGGGGTTTTATTAAAACATATCATAATTTATTTTAGTTTTATAATTTATTGAAATATTATATGTTTTTATATTTTTCAATATTGTTATTCAATTTTCTATAAATATATTTTATTTATTTATTTTTCAATATTATTTATTTAATAAACATTAATATACTTTTTTTAAAAACACAACCCTAATCCCCCAATCCCCGTGTCTTCCTACACCACTGCTCTGCCGCCCCGCCTTGCCTCCTGCCGCCCGCCTCGCCTCCCGTCGCCCCACCTCACCTCCTGCTGCCCTCACATACCCCAATCCTCATGTCTTCCCTATGCCTTCATTATCCCCACTTATTTATCGCCCACCACCTCCTCACCGGTGATCTCTTCCTGCACTCAAAAACCCGGTTAATAGTTGTTCTCCCCAGTAAAGGATATCCCTCCCATGGATTTCCACTTCTTTTTTGGTTATCTCTTCACTCGCATTCGGTGATGCTTTCTTCTTTTTGAATTTTATTCTATGTAGGGTCGGTCTTGTATTGTGATTTTTGTGTTGTTTAGGTTTTTGTTGGTGTTTTATTTTTAGGGTTTATTCCTCATCATCTCGGATTGACCATCGACTGGAGTTGATCTTCTGTTTCCCTTTTTCCCTTCAGGGTATGTCGATTTATGCTTCAACCAAATTTGATCCCCCTATAATTAAGAGTGGCTTCATGTGTCATCTTCAGCGGTCTATCTAGGTCTTGAAGACGGACCTCTAAGCTCAGGGTGGTGTTGGTTTATCCATCTTGATCCAATGGGCACATGTTGCTTCTTCGTGGTCATGCCCCCTGGCAGCGAAGGGTTGGAAATTCATTGTTATTATTCTGTTTTTTACTACGTATTTGGTGGTTGTATGTGATGGAGATTTTGTTTGTTGGAGGTTCCTTTTTTCTGTCTCAAATGGCTATTGAACGAGCTAATTTGGACAGGTCAGTTCCCTCTGCTGGGATATTTATTTTTGGTTCACAAGTTTTTTTTCTAAAAAAGAATACACTGAAAATGAAGATGGATTTGATTTTGGGATAGATTTGTCTTCTTTGGCAGGTCATTTCATGGTGAGGAACATGTGTTCAGCATGCTATTGATGTAAAAGAAGGTGGATCTCCTCTATTTTTCAGAGAAAATGGGAATCTTAATAGTGATTCATATTTTTATGTTTCATAATTTTTGTTTCATTCCAATTTATTTTTTGGTTGTCAAGGTTTTATTCACATTCATTGCTTTATTTTTTGTTATGTTATGATTTCTCATGCATGTTAATTATGGTACTTTGTGGTGGGGCATTGGGGATGATGACATCTTATTCTCTAGATTTTTTATTAGAAGATTATGATGGGCACACTTTTGTTCTCCAGTTTTATTTTATTTTTTTAGTTATTTTTTATTGGATATTTTTATCTCATTTCAGAGTGTTCTTTTCGGTATTAGGGGTTGTATGCATAGTGCATCAGAGGTGGTCATTGAAGTGGTGTAAATGTTGGAGGAGAGTTAGTTTGATTTCCTTTTGATGGAAGGAATGAAAGGATGATAGAGTATGTCCTATATGATGTTCTTCATGGTGTTTTTAGATGATTCTATCATAGTGTTATGCTTTCCCAGAATTGGAAACATTAAGTCTCATATTCACTACACTCGCCTGATATGCACTGCATTATTCAAGTCTGGCATATAATTGTTATTTTCCATATTTTTTCTAACAACATTTTCTTTGCAAACATCCCATGTCTTTTGCACCTTTGGGTTATTAGAACCCCATATCTTGTGTCCTTTCATGTCAGCAATGACACCCGCACTGACACCCGCACTGACACCCGTACACCCATCTTTTCCAATCCATGTATTTTCACTTTTTACATACTTTAATTGCAGGGAATTCATAGTCCTAATCACATTAACACCACTTTTTTATGTTAGGGTTCTGTGTAATGCCTCAAAATAAATAGCAATAACTTTGTAAGGCCACTTCTCAATGCATTCAATAGACGAGCTCTTCAACTTCAAAGTGGAATACGTGGTAATCCCAGTAGCACTACCACCAGGCATCAACTTTGGATTCTTGATAATGTTTCATCCTAGGGTATAAAAACATGAAAAATCCTTTACAATTTATTTATAAGATCTTTTATAACACCCTTTGGAAGAACAGTGCAAGCTTTTGGCTCCGAACGGTCCACGATGAAAGAAAAAACCGGTCATTAATCCA
The DNA here is from genome assembly GCA_963277665.1 of Viscum album. Lineage (NCBI taxonomy): Eukaryota > Viridiplantae > Streptophyta > Magnoliopsida > Santalales > Viscaceae > Viscum > Viscum album. The sequence goes on along the minus strand of OY728157.1, from coordinate 32,072,143 downwards.
CTTGACCTAAAAAATATTATATTTTGTTCCCACATAGGATACTTGATGTTTATTGGGTATATTTAAAAAAATCCACAAGCATGTACTACCTTGTTGTCTTCTTTTCCCAATCATATGACAACACTGACTTATGATTTGCTCAAGTAATGGCATGCCAAATCACTCAACCCTATCTTGTTTATAGCCAAACCTAGTTTCTACTTTTCGATTTGTATGTCATTGTCAAGATTCTCAATGCACTTTCATTTTTCATACCTCCCAAGAATCTTCTCTCACCAACTCTACATTTGTTTTGTTCTTAAAATTCTTATACTCTAGAGGAAAGTCAAGAAGAAAGATGCAGGGGTACACAACCCTTTTCCCATTTTTGGGGGGGTAACAAAGTCTTTTCTCATTTTTTCAGGGGTAAAAAAGTCCTTGTTGAACATTAAACCTTTAAGAACCTTTTAATCCTCTAATTGGCAGCTAGAATTTTTCAATATTTATATACATAATGTCAAGCTCCTGAAAACCTTGATGAAGGTCCACACCAACTGTTTTCATAGCATCGAGTTCTAAATCTGATATGAGATCCCTAAATTGGCTAGTAAATTTTGTACCAATGAAACTCTTCACTAGTCGAAGCATTACAACATAATCATTAACATTGAAATGTATCGTAAAAATTGATTTTTTTATTAAACACCTTTTCAATGTGACCATTGATGATAATAATACAAGAATGATGCCATTTTTTACTTGTTTTTTTACTTACAGATTCCTCTACCTCTTGTGGATGAAATGAATATAGTTTTCGTAGATGTTGACATGGACATGTGTCATTCCTTTGATGCCTTGATAATGTGTATCATGAAGAGATAGAAGGTGTTACTTCATCCATAGTTCTTCATGGAATCTGTGGAGTAGTCGATACCACATGTTTAAGGTAATATATTGATTCCTCCTTACTGTTGTAGTGTTCTCACTAACATCTTAATTCCCCTCACCTCTTTATAATGCCTTGGTTTAAAATATAGAATCTGTTTTAGTGTTCTCACTAATAATATATTAATGCCTTGTTCATTTATGCAATCTATGCATCATTCATGTGTGCAATCTAAGTATAAGGAAGGTGTGTTTCTTAGTGTGTGCGAAATCTAGAATCCATGTACTGTTTGTGAAATATGGAATTTTCATTGTCGGGAGAAAATGAGCATAGAAGGCCAGGCCCACATGGTCTGGCCAGTGGTGAAACATTTACAGGTTCAGAAGGGGAGGTATGAGGCCATGGAGAAGAGTATGGATGTCCTGCCCACAAGAAGATACTTTCTGAACATGTACCTGTACAGTTTATTAGATGGATGAATCTATATTGACATACATTTTCCAACTAGAAGGTAAAGGGAAAAGCCGTATCAGGAAAAAAGGTACATTCACCTCTCTTTCTCCTTATTAATCAATTACCCTTGCTATAGAGAACCATTGGAAATCTGAAATATAGACTAGTTAAATCTGATGAGAGTAATTACAAAATATACTACAATTATTGGGCAGAGGGTATATTTTTAAACCTGTGCATATTTTTAATTGGTATAAATACGATGTGAATTTATGTCTATGAAATCTATCCCCTCACCTATTTTTCATCTAGGATTCTTAGTGTTCCACTTTACAAACACAGTCTGGATTCCACCTAGATTACACCCATGTCCTGTGTGTGAAATCTAGAATATGGAATCTGTTTTAGAGTTCTCATTTCATTCTATTTGGAATATAGTATCTATTTTAGTGTTCTTGTCATCATTTCTGATAGGTCATGTGAATAATACACTGATGTGTAGTAGATTGAGCATTCATATTCAAGTTCCAGTTGAAGGGATCATCTAGGTTTGTGTACCAATGAGTGATGTGACCCATCATTGTAAGTCTTCTTGTATTTTCCTTGATTCACATGTTCTTTTTTGGCATTCCAATGGCTAGGTGTACAGGTACGTATCATTTTATTTGAGGGCAGGTGGCCCAAGTAGCCTGTAGAATCTGACTGGTAAGTTGCTTCCTCAACCCATGATATTTTAGTTTTTTTTAATATCCTTAATTTCTTTATGGAGGTGGATTTGTATCACAGTTTGATATTCTGATGTGTTTTTTCCTACTGTTAATTTATTCACAGTTTTGATGTAGTCACATTTTTGTGCAGATTCCTTTAAAAATCATTAACAAGTTTCTTTTTATCTTTGATCAATTTGGTTGATGTAATTAGCATGGAAATTAGAATATAAATCCGTAGGATAGAATAAAACTGAGTAAGTAAAACAGCCTTGATAAAAGTAGGATTTAGGAGAACAAAGTAGCATTAGAGGAAGAACATCCTCCTTGGGGGTATAAAAGATGATGTTTATTATATTAATAATAGAGGGGAATCAAATTTATTTCCCTATAATATTGGTGGCATCCTCTAGTATCTTCCCATGAAACATATTTAATAATTTCATTGATGGGGACCTTTATATTTTGTGCTTCTGAGGTTTTCATTTGGAGTCAGCTAACCTATTCCTTGATGTTTTCATTATTTACTTTTTTCACAATTTTGAACTTCTGTACAGAAGTAACATTACCAACGTCGTAGTCACTACTCATTACACCCTCTTTTCCTCCACCCTCTAAATGATACCCAATCACAAATATAATATGTCCTTCCATTTATTTGTTTTTTTTTCTTCAAATGATTTATATTGTTTATTATTTTGCCTCCATCATACAGCTTGTTCTGTATTCCTTTTCCTGACCATATTTTTTTGGTCTTTTAATATATTTTACTGCCTCTAAATTCTTTTCCCCCTATTCTCTTCTACATTTTTGTTTCCTTTTTTTCCTACTCAAAATGTTTCTTCATGTACTTTATTTTATTCTAGTTTTTTGGCCATTCTTATTGTATTTATTGTTGGATTTTTTGTTTCATTTTATGTTACTCTGCTTGTTTTAATGAATTATTTGTTAAATAAAAAGATGTATTTGAATGATTGTTTCCTTGTTGTGCAGGTAATACTTTTTTTTGAAAGTCAAAAAGAAGTTCAACACAATTGGAGGAAGTTCAACCGTGGTGGTTTGTTTTCTCCCCCAACGCAATGCTTCTTCATCAAAATTTAGCTAGCTCAAATTAAGCCAAGGAAAGACTGTTCCATTTCTTCCCTGTCGTGATATGTAACATCACCCACAACACATTGGTGGCTTACTCAACAAGTAGAGGAACACTCAACAACTCACAATAAAGTCGGATGAAGCAAAATGAGTATAAGATGGGAACGACTGAAGGGAAATAGAGCCAATGAAGGTTGATTTTATGTTCCAATATGTTTTTTTGAATCATAGTGTAATAATGGCATTGATAAAAAAAAGACATCATTTAGGTATGACCATTATCCATTTGGGGTAAGCTATTTATATCACTTGTTTGTGTACCTCCCTCAACTCCATATGAGGTTTTATCTCATCTATTTTCTCATATGTTTGCTCATTTGTTTGTTTATATACTAGAGCTAGCATGAATGGGGCTGGGGATGGAGTTGGCATAGACTAGAGCAGACATGGATGGGCTGGAGCTTGAGTTGGAATAGACTGGAGCTGGATATGGATGAGCTATCATAAACCGGATATGGCATGGATGAGGCTTGAGCCGACATGGATGGGGTGGGGAAATATCTGATATGGATGGGCCGATATTGGAGTAGATGGAGATGATGGTCTTGAGCTACTGGGGTGGTTGATCTTGTTTGGGGGGATCTAGTGTGGTGGCTAGAATTATAGAACATAATTGTGTGGGGGTGGTGGTGGGAAGGGTTGTCCATGATTGTTCATGGTGGGGATCAAAAATTGTATATTTGTAATAAATTTCATTATTAATATAATTAATTGCCTAATTTTGAACGTGTTAAAATAGTTTTCGGTTTAATAATTAAAAAATATCTATTATATATGATAAATTAATAAATAAAATATGAAATTTTACTAATAATAAAAATTTATAAAATTTATTTAAATTTATTTTATAAAAAAATATAATAAATTGGTAATATTATTACCAAAAGATAAATTTGTTATCAAAACTTGTTGCTAATAACTTTTACCAACATATATATTATCTATTGGTATTATTATAATTGCAACATAACTATTTTATCTGTCGTAAAAACATTTAGTGACAGAGTTTTTACCAACAGTTTAGTGATAGGAACATATATGTTGGTAAAACGTTTTACCAACAAAAAATGCACTTTTACCAACAGATATGGATCTGTTGGAAAAAGTGAAATATTTTTTAGTGATGGGAAGAAACACAACTTGCTAAGTGTTTCAAAACTTGGTGATAAAGGCAAAAAAATTGTTTTTAAAAAGTATGAGTTTGTTATGAAAAGTGGGGAAGATGGAAAAATAGTTACAAGATGCCAATGTAAAAAATAAAACTTGTTCCAAGTTGGTGAGGCTCAAAACACTTGTTACTTAGGTATGATGTAAGATAATTAGTTGTGGCATAAAAGGATAGGACACATGTGTCAAATAAACATGAGAAAGTTATCAAATTGATACAATGTATGGGGTATTTCTGTTATGTCAAAAAGAAGAGATTGGTGTTGCAAAAAAATCAAAAGGGAAAGATAAAAAACTATGTACATAATAATGTTGACATTTATTCAAAACAACCCTTAGAACTCATTCATTATGATATATGTGGGGCAATGATAAAACAATCAACTCACAGATATAACTACTTCATTACTTTCATTGATGACTCTACTCACATTACTTGTTTTATATATATGAAACATAAGTCAGATTCTCTAAAAATATTTACAAGTTTCAGGAGGAAATATGATAAGGAATGTGAGTATTCAATGAAGAAGTTAAGAACTAATAATAGTAGTGAATATAAAAATGAAGAGTATGAATGTTATCTTGAGAATTATATAATTTGGCATGAGTTTAGTACACTATAAACTCCTCAAAAATGGTGTTGCTGAAAGGAAGAAAATAATTTTGGTGGAAATGGGGAGAACTATGTTACTTGAACATGGTCTCTCTCATTAATTTTGGAGGAAATTCATGAGCACTACTATTTATATTCAAAACCGATGTTTCTAAAGACCAAATTTATATATGACTTCATATGAAATGTTTTATAACAAAACTACAAGTTTGAAACACTTAAGAGTTTTTGGAATCCCATACATCATAAAAATGAAAGGTGGAAACCTTGTAAATTTTGAGCAGAGAGGTGAAGATGGAATTTTTCTTGGCTATTCTCCAGAAGGAATAAGATATAGATGTTTCGAAAAAGAAACATGAATATTAGTTGATTCTATAGATGTGAAAGTTATTGAAAATCTAGGGAATATGTTAAACAAAATCATACTGATAAGGAAGTTAAACAAGATGAAATAATATCTAGTGAAAATTATGATAAGGATGTCGACAATGGTAATCCTACTCAAGAAGAAGAATCAGACTCAATTATTTCAAGTGATGAGGAAGAATCTTGATAATCTTATCCCAATATGAGGAAGAAATTTTAAGATCAAAACATTATTGGTTATCAACATCAAAAGGTTCAAACAATAAAAACATCAAAAGTTGTTACACATACTTATTTGTATTTAATATTTAAACCAAAAGATTTGAATGAAGTTTTTGAGCATTTGGAATGGGTTCAGGCTATGAATGAAGAGTTGGATCAGATAGAAAAGAATAATACTTGGGAACTCATACCTAAACCAAATAACAAAAATGTTATCAGTGTAAATTGGGTTTTCTGGAATAAGATGAATGAAGATGGTGAAGTAATAAGAAACAAAGCAAGATTAGTGTGTAAAGGTTACTCACAAATTGATGGCATTGATTTTGATGAGAATTTTTCTCTGATGGTAAGGTTAGAAAAAATCAAGATCTTTCTTGATATTACTACACAACAAAGTTACACAATTATTTAAATGGATACGAAATCATCATTTTTGAATGGTGTTCTTTATAAAAAAGTTTATATTGCACAACCATGTGAATTTTTTGTTGGGAAAGATAGAAGTTATGTGTGCAAGTTAAAGAAAGCCTTGTATGGGTTAAAACAAGCTCTAAGGGCATGGTATTCCAAATTGGACACTTGCTTAAGAAAAATGAGTTTTGAGAAAAGAAGGGTTGATAAAAATCTATATGTTAAAGAAAGTTAAGAGTTTTCCCTCATTATAATTGTTTGTTTTGATGATATTATCTTTATTGGTAATGATTAAAGAACTAGTGAAACATTCACTGAAGAAATGAAAAAGTTGTTTGATATGTTCATGCTAGGTGAAATGAAACACTTTCTTGGGTTACAAATCTTACAAAAGAAAAAACACATATTTCATTACCAAGAAAATTATGTTAAGTAACTTCTTAAGAAGTTTGGCATGGAAAATTCAAAACTATTTTCCACATCAATTTTAGTGGGAACCAGGTTTTCTAAAGATGGATAAGGCAAGGAAGTTGAATCTAAAGAGTTTTAGAAGCTGATTGGAATTTTATTATATTTGACTGCCTCAAGACTTGAAATTGTTTGTGTTGTTACCTTACATGCCATATTTCAGATTTCTCCAAAATAATCACATTTATTTGTTGGAAAAAACTTCTTAGATATATCAAAGGCATAAAAAAATTAGAATTAGGTATGACAACTCAGAAATTATTGACTTGTTTGGGTATTCATATACTGATTGGGAATGAAATGTTGATGATAGAAGATCCACATTTGATGGAGTTTTATTTCTGGGTAAAATTTGTGTTAATTGGAATACAAAGAAACAAAATTCATTAAATCTTAGAATGGTTGAAGTTGAGTATGTTTTTGTCACTCAAGCTTCTACTCAACTTATGTGGATGAAAACTCAGTTGGAAGACTTACTTGTTGAAGTGAAGTTACCCTTACTCTTAGGTTTTGATAATCAAAGTTCAATCAACCTTATAAGAAATCTAGTACAACATTCTTGTTCAAAACATATTGATATCAAATATCATTTCATCAAAGAGAATGTGGAGAAGAATGAATTGAAGCTGGAGTACGTTCCTACATCGGAACAAGTTGCTGACATTTTCACAAAACCGTTACTAAAGGAAGCTTTCTACAAACTAAGGTTGAACATAGGCTTCTAACTTATTTCTCATCAAGGTTGAAGTATGTGTTTTCCCTCTCTCATATAGTCTTTGGATAGTGTTTTCAAGGGGGAGAATTGTTTCATAAATCTATCCATAGATATGTTCTAAACCTTTTAAGGAAACATGTATATAGGGGGGGTTTTGGGTAAGATGTGATTTCAATGTGAAAATGTGTAAACTATTCTAATAGTTTGTTAGAGTGGTTGTAGGAAAATTTTATTTACAGGTAAGTGGAAGAAATGAAGAAAGATGTGTGGAAATGTTGAAGATGTTTCATGAGTCACTACTTTTGAATTGCATGGTTTTTCTGTCAATAATTCTTATTTCCTACAACGAGTTAGCTCATGTAGGCTTAGAATTATTGATAAGTAATCCATAGTTTTAGGTTACAAAGTTTGGTGATTTATGAACCTTGGTTGAAAAAAGAATCCAAAGGGGGATATTGTTGGGACCAAGTTGGTTGGAAGTTGTTTTTTGAATCTAAAATATGTTTGTTTTGAATGTATTGCCTTTTGTTTTCAAGTAAATGTCAAAGAAGAAGAAATCACCTCACTTTTTATTGGTGATCGAACTCACAATTGTATTCAAATGGTCATACTCAACCTGATTAAGAAAGTACAATGGTTTAGGGATAAGTTTTCTGGAAGAAAAGGTTCATCTGACTCACCATGAGTTCGAAATTAGGTTTTGATCGTAATGAGGAAGTTAATCAGAATCTTCATTGTAACAAACCGACCCGGGTTACCCTCAAACCTGGCACTCGACTCGATCTGTCACATACCTGAAGGGTGTTCCTGATCCCCTTGGGCACCCGGGCATTGAACTGCACAATAGAGGGAATGATTTTTCCCAACCTGAATAACCACATAGCATATATATGTAAAACAAGAAGCAACAGTGGAAGATTAATAGGATAGATATTCCATAACTGTAAGAAAATAGTGGAAATAGTCAACTGAAATAGTAGCTGAAACTCTAAAGTATAAGTCTAACTGCAAAGGACCCTAACCAAACAACTACTTCAGACGATGGTATGGATGAACTCCCACCATCTCACCACTATCTACCCAACCAGCTAACATGAACCTTGCCGCCTCACTACGACGATTTACCTTTCCCTACACTAGAAGACAAACAAAGGTCTGTGCACCACCGAAGATGTGCGTAGGGTGTGAGATAACATGCTTAGTAGGATCCCACCTAGGTGTTCCATATCAAGTCTCTATATAAAAATCCATATATTCTCATTTTAAATAAAACATGGCATGATAAGCAGCAAATCAGTTTTATAGAAAACATGGTAAACATTACCTTTTTTAACAGTTCTAAAACAAAAGCAGGTATATCAATTTCAAATCACATTTTCCATATCATTTTCCATAAGCATAAGCATTCATATCAAGGCTAACTCAAAAATCTAGTCAATACAAAACAAAATCATAGGTATCACAACACCAAAGAATACTACAAGTCTAGGCCACAGACTACTTGTACCATAATCAATCAAGTGCACAAATTCTGATCCTAGAACAATGGGCCTAGGAAGCAAAGGAATACCTTATGAGTAAACCCCCCAAAATGTCAATATTGGTCTCCTAGAACAATGGGACTATGAAACATAGGAAATTACCAAGACAAACCTCCTTGATAATCATAAAATAATGGACAATGACCCTAATCTAAACCTTCCACCTAAGTACCCAAGGTAACCCATGTTCTCTTTTTCACAGTTCATTTCAATGCTTTGAAAATACCCATTTTCTCTATATTTATCAATAACCATGGAAAAACATTTTTCACTAAAAACCCTTTTCAACAAACACAAAACAATCATTCCAATTTAAAAATACAAAACAATTTATAAATCAAAACATTCAGGTTCATCAACGTAGGCTAGAGACGGAACCACCTAACTCAAAACTCGGGTCACACATGCACGCAATGGAATCCAAAAACAACGAAACCCAACAACGTCAACGAAGGCCCTAGAATAAAATCCACATAAATATTAATTTAATTTATAAGACAAGGGGTTATCAAAAGAGAGGAAACCCACATACCTCAAAGAAAAATTCTCATCGCACTATGATCAACGGAAGAAAAGGCCTCCGGAATGAGATCACACACCGGGTCTAGGAAGAAACCAAGAAGAATCACTAACCTTAGACCAAGGGATCCACAAACACCACCCAACGATGATACTGTGATCAAAGTCTATGAATTAATGAAAAGGTTACTCACCTAGAGAGATGCACAACAACTGCAATGGAGATCGAGTGTGAAACGGATCAATCTAGAAGGAGCGGTGTCTCTGAAAATCACCTAGGAAGATCCTTGATTTGAGAGCCAAGAGGTTTGGAGAAAGATCCATGACAAAACAACCACTCACCCACTTTTAAATTTGGATTTGGTTAGTTTCATGATGTGCAATATAGTTACACGTCGTGACATCCACATTGTACAAGTATGCCGTAAAATCTGTCACCTCATATTTAAAATCTGATATTTAAAGCAGTCACGACATGAAACCCCCTCTCACAACATGTAACTTTCATAGTGTGAATTCACTTTCACAGATTACATCCAGTAACCATTACATGGTGTGTAATATCATTACATGATGTGTAACTGCTCTATAACTTGTAGAAATGAACAATTATTAGTGAAATTCTAACCAATCTCTGACTTCACCATTATAGGTATCCTCTCAATCTCAAAGGAAGATAAAACTACAACGAGGTTAAGGGCATACCTGATAAAATGGTAATGATGTGTTACAAACTCTCCACTATAAATAATTTATGTCCCCAGGAAGTCATGTGGAAGATGTAATCCCTAGAAGGATATGAGACCACTACTCCTTCATCAACGATTCACGTTCCCAAGTCTCATGAGAACTTGATCCTTGTTTCCATAGAACTCTGACCAACAGAATAAGCTTACCATGAAAGACTTTCACTTGAGAGTCAATGATGTCGACCAGTTTCTCCAGAATAGAAGCATCTAGCTCTAACTCAATTTTTTCCCAACTTAGAATGTGAGTGGGATCAGGGTGATATATCATGAGCTGAGATATATGGAAAACATCATGAATACCTATCAACTAAACTGAAAAATCTAACTGATAAGCAGCTTGTCTAAGCTGCTTAGTGACCTCAAACGATCCAACATATCTTGAAGCCAACTTTCCTTAATTTCCAAGTCGATGGTGACCCAACCAAGGATAAAATTTCAAGAAACCTCAGTCCCCTACGGAAAACTCCAAAGGTCGATGTCGCCGATCCACATACGATTTCTTTCAAATCCGGGTTGTAACCAGGCATCGATGTACATCTTGAATCTTTGCAGACGTTTCATGAACCAAAATTGGTCCAACTAAAGATACTTCTCCCACCTCATCCCAACAAAGAGGTGATCTACATGAGCAACCATACAACGCCTCAAAAGGAACCATTCTGATTGACAACTGATAACTATTTTTATAAAAAAACTCAACCAGTCTCAAATGACTATTCCATGATCCTCCAAAATCCAAGACAAAGGTGTGGAGCATATCCTCTAGAGTCTGAATTAGTCACTCTGTTTGACCATCTGTCTATGGATGGTAAGTTGTGCTCAACTTGACCTGAGTTCTCATCACCTCTTAGATACTCCTCTAGCACCTCAAGGTAAACCTAGTATCCCTATCTAAAACAATAGAATAAGGACTTCCATGTAACCTCACAATATCCTGCACATACAGCTTACCTATTTCTTCAACCTTAATGGTATCCTTTATTGGAATGAAATGAGAAAACTTCATTAACCAATCAACAACCACCCAAATAGCATTCCTCTATCGGAGATTACATGGTAATCCAACAAAAAAATCCATGTACACCTTGTCCCATTTCTAAATTAGCACCAGAAGAGGCTAAAGAAAACCATAAGTTTTCAAGTGCTCTGCCTTTATCCATTGGCAGGTGTAGCAGCGAGACACAAACTCTACGATGTCACGCTTCATACCTGTGCACCAGAATCGATGCCTCATTTCATAATACATCTTCATAGTTCCTAGATGTATGGACAATGAAGAGTTGTGACAATAAAACATGACTAAACTCCTCGCAGATGCTGGGAAGACAATCCTTTTCCCAAAGTGAAGCATACCATCTGAAGAAAGAGACCAACCTGAAATGGTATCCCAACCATAAAGGCTTTCTTGAGTCTTTTGAAACTCATCCTCCTGCTATTGAATCCGCAAAATAGACTCTAGGATTGATGATGATAACTGAACACTAGTCAGAAACATGCCTGAAACATCCTCCTAATCATTTGGGTGAAACTGAGCAAAAATATCCGTAAGGTTCCACTCTTCCTTCAATTTCATAACACCCTCTGACAATACTTTCCTGCTAAGAGCGTATGCAACAACGTTCCTCTTTCCTAGGGTGAAGGAAATATCAAAGTCAAATGTCTAAAGGTATTCTACCCATCACCTCTGTCTGAGATTCAAGTTTTTTTGAGAAAATATATAACTCAAACAATTATGATCAGAGAAGACCGCGAACTTCTCCCCAAAGAGATAGTGTTGCTAACATTTGAGCACATACATGACTGCGACAAGCTCTAAATCATGAGTGGGGTAATTCTTCTCACACGATCAAAGTTGATGAGAGACATAAGCTACCACATGGTCATCCTGTATAACCACGAATCCCAAACCAGCGCCATAAGCATCGAAAAATGCTACATATCCCTTACCGGGTTCAAGTAAGATCAGAATAGGAGGTGATGTTAGAAGCCTTTTTAGTTCATCGAAAGAAGTATGAAATTTAGAATCCCAAGTAAATTTCACCACTTTACTATTAAGAGCATCCAAAGGTGATGTCAGCTTAGAGAAGTCCTTGACAAACCGTCGGTAGTATCTGGCATGACCAAGGAAGCTTCGTATCTCAAAGACATTATGTGGTTCCTTCCATGACAAAACAACTTTTACCTTATCTGGATCAATTGAAAATCCATTCTCATAAATTCTATGCCCCAATAACTCCACTTCTTGAATCCATAAACTACATTTCAAAATCAATCCATACAAATGGTGACTTCTCAAAATTTTAAGAACCAAACTTAGATGGTGCTCGTGTTCACACTTGGATTTCGAATAAACTGAAATATCATCCATGAACACTACCACAAAAGTGTCAAGATGTTAATGGAATATTTGATTCATCAAGTCCATAAAACTGCAGGAGCGTTAGTCAAACCAAAAGACATCACAAGATATTTATAATGGTCATACCTTCTCCTGAAGGTTTTCTTTGGTATATCAAACTCCCGAACTCCGGGCTGATGATAACCTGACCAAATATCGATATTTGAAAACCAATTTGCTCCATTTAACTTAACAAATAGATCATCCACACGAGGCAAAGGATATTTATTCTTAAATGTTACCCGTTTTAACTTCCAATAGTCCACACATAAATGAAGTGAACCATATGTTTCTTGGAAAAGAGCATAGGGACTGCCCAAGGAAAAATTATAGGGAGAATGAAACCTTTTTTGAATAGGTATTCCAACTAAATCTTAAGATATTTCAGCTCCTCTAGTTCCATATGATAAGAAGGTATCGATATAGGCTGCATACCTGGCACCAGATCAATCATAAACTCTACCCCTCTCTCTGTAGGAAGACTGGAGAAATCATCTGGGAAAACATCAAGAAAGTCTCGAACAACAATGAGAAGATCATCAATAGAGGAAATGTCATCAGGATCAAATGCAACAACAACCAACAAACTCTTGAGATCTGGGCGGGAAGGTCCTGTATGACCTGAGCTCGGATCCCAATCCCCCTGAAACACATGAGATCTCCCATCAACAATAAGAAATGAAACATGATGATGATAACAATCAACCTCAGATCGATGAGTGATAAGCCAATCCATACTGATAATGATGTCAAACAGATCCAAATAAAGAACCAGAAAATACCAGACCAACTCCGTACCATTTATTATTAATGAACAAGGACACTTGAACCCCTGCTCTTTCCTCACACCAAGAGGTGTTTCTAACTCCAGTTTAAAGGAAATACGTTTCATTGGAAGTTTAAGAACATCAAAAAAATGTGCAGATATAAACGAGTGTGAGGAACTAGTATCAAATAAAGTAATTGCTACTGAAGATGCAATAAGGATAATACTTATCACTGTTGCTGGACCTGCATCAACTTCTGCTAGACACTCATCTGCTGCATGAAAATTATTCCCTCCTAAGGCCTGTGGCTAGAGCCCTTTAGTCTTTGAAGCTTCTGACTACACTGCAATATCCCTTGGAGCCGATGAACCCTAACCATAACGATGCATAGTCATAGCATGAAAAAAGCATTGTAATTGACCAACACGTCCACAACTATTGCACTTCTTCGTGGGTATATGACAAGATTGTCTGGTGTGTCCTCCCTTTCCATACTAATAGCAAGTCAAAGGCACATTACCCAGTGTAACAGATGGTGCATAGGAGGCTTGTTACTAAGACCCACCTCCACTACTCGTGCGTTGATCTTGTCACTTCCTCTTCTTCCCATGTGCACCACTGAAGCTACCACCCGATGGAAGAGAAGAGGTGGAAAATCCAACCTTTCCTACCATATTCATTTCTTCCATCATAGTTCTATCTACCATCTCTACATAGGTAGAAAGCTTTATCATAAACACCTACGATCTGATATCTAGTTTCAAACCCTGCAGGTACTTTTGTGCCTTTAGCTGGTCATTCTTCATCATGTATAGGAAAAACGGACAAGATCGGCAAAACGATTGGTGTATGCCAACACTGAATGCTCTTCCTATTGTAAAGATAGGAACTCTGGATACTTTTCCAGCATCAGCGACTCTAGAAAAAACTATTAAAAGAATAGGGTTTTAAAATCCTTCCAATCCAAGTCCATGTGTTTGTCTGCTTGGACCATAGAATCCCACCATCGCTTGTCGAACCCCTCGAGTCTGAGCACTGTGCACTTTACCCCGATGCTCTCAAGTGTCTCCAGAAAATCAAAGATTTGATCAATCCTATCTAGTCATTTCTTTTCCTCTTGAGGTTTAGTCATCCCTTTAAAGGATAGTGGATTCTCGTTCAAGAATTCTCACAATAGATCTATCTCTCCTCTAGTTATTAGTTGTACCTCGACAATAGAGTTTTGAACTTGTGGTACATCTTAATCAACAGCGAAAACTGCCAGTAAGATATTCTCGATGAGATTCTGATCTATATGTGGGTTCCCTTGAGGAGCATCAACTGCACCTTCTTAAGGAACTCATGGAAGACATCTTGGAGGCATACTGTTGCACATAGAAACATTAGAATGATCAGGAAACAGAACAAATCCCAGTTAAAACTAGAAAACCCATAATAAAACACTGATATTTTTAAAATGAAAACCAATACCTGAGACACACATCCCAGTGTCCCATGGAAACTTGAGTCTTGTAATGATAAGAGATGGTCAGACACTTATCGTAATATACCTCTCAAGTCCCAACAATACTATCTCTAGTCTAACAGATGTCCTAAGACATAGAATCTTGAGAACATACCTCCTTTGATACCAAATTGCAACGAACCGACCTGGGTTACCCTCAAACCTGGCACCTGAACTGATCTGTCACATACCCGAAGGGCGTTCTCGATCCCCATGGGCTGGCAAAAAGCACCCGGGTATCGAAAAACACAATAGAGGGAATGGTTTCACCCAACCTAAAAAACCACATGACATATATATGTAAAGTAGGAAACAACAATGGAAAACGAACAAGATATGTATGCCATAACTGTAAGAAAACAGCATAAACAGTCAATTGTGAGAGTAGCTAAAACTCCAAAGGACAGGTCCAACTACAAAGGAACCAAACCGAACAACCACTCCAGATGATGGCATGGACAAAATCTCACCATCTCACCACCAGCTACCCAACCAACTAACATGAAACTCACCACCTCACTATGGAGCCTTGCCTTTCCATGCACTGAAAGATAAACAAATGTCAATGCACCACCGAAGAGGTGCGTAGGGTGTGAGCTAATAGGCTCATTAGGATCCCACCCAGGCGTTTCATATTAAGTCTTTGTATAAAAATCCTTGTATGCTCATTTTAAATAAAACATGGTATGATAAGCAACAAAGAATTTTTATAAAAAAAACATGGTAAACATTCCCTTTTTTAATAGTTCTAAAACAAAAGTAGGTATATCAATTTCAAAGCACATTTTCCATATCATTTTCCATAAGCATAAACATGCATATCAAGGCTAACTCATAAAGACAATCAATACAAAACAGAAGCAAAGGTATCACGACACCAAGGAATGCTACAGGTCCAAGTCATAGACTACTCATACCATAATCAATAAAGTGAAAAAATTCCGATCCTAGAATAATAGGCCTGTGAATTAGAGGAATACCCCATGAGTAAACCCCCCAAAATATCAATATCAGTCTCCTAGAATAATAGGCCTAGGAAATAGAGGAAAGTCTCAAGACAAACCTCTTTGATAATCACAAAATAATGGACGATGGCCACAAGTTAAACCTTCCACATAAGTACCCAAGGTAACACATGTGCTCTTTTTCACAATTCATGTCAATGTTTTGAAAATATCAATTTTATCTCCATTTATAAATAACTAGGGAAAAACCCATTTTTCACTAAAAACCCTTTTCAACACACACAAAACAATCATGCCAATTTCAATATACAAAATAGTTTATAGTGCAAAATAATCAGGTTCATCAATGTAAGCTAGAGACAGAACCACCTACCTCAAAACTCAGGTCGCACACACCCACAACGGAATCCAAAACCAATGAAACCCAACAACGTCAATGAAGTACCTAAAATCAAATCCACATCAAGATTGATTCAATTTAGAAGATAGGGGGTCGATAGAAGAGAGGAAACCCACATACCTCAAAAATGAATGCTCATCTCACTACGATCAACAGAAGAAAATGCCTTTGAAAGGATATCACACACCGGATCAAGGAAGACACCAAGAAGAACCACCAGCCTTAGACCAAGGGATCCATAGATTCCACCCAATGACGATACCATGATCAAAGCCTATGAAGGAATAGAAAGGTTACTCACCTGGAGAGACACATCGCAACTGCAATAGAGATTAAGTGTCGAACAAATCGATCTAGAAGGAGAGGTATCTCCAAAAATCTTCGAGGAAGAGCCTCAGTTTGAGAGACAAGAGGTTTGGAGAAAGATCCACGAAAAAACAGCCGCTTACCCACTTTAAAATATAGACGCGAGCCATTTCATGACGTGTAATATAGTTACACGCCGTGAAATCCACAGTTTATAAGTACGCCGAAAAATCCATTGCCTCATACTTAAAATATATTATTTAAAGCAGTCACAACGTGAACCCCCCTCTCACGACGTGTAACTTTCACATCATGAATGCCCTTTCACGACTTACATCTAGTAACCATTACAGGACTTGTAATATCATTACACGACATGTAACTACTCTGCATCCTGTAGAAATGAATGGTTATTAGTGAAAGTCCAACCAATCTCTGACTTCACCATTATAGGTATCCTCCCAATCTCAAAGGAGGGGAAACCGTGACGAAATTAAGGGCATGCCTGATAAAATGGTAATGGGATGTTACATGCATGTATCCAATGATAAATATGACAATGTTTTGTTGATCTTAAGGTTCTCATAAATCATAAGTTTTTTGGAAAAACTATGATGAAATCCTTGTGAAGGAAAGGGGGAGAACAAGTGTTTCCAATCATATTGAAGATCGAATTGAAAAGAAAGAAGTTTCTAGAAGAATGAGAAGTTATAATACTTTTTATTATAATTCAGATTATTTTATATCATTCCAAAATGTTTTCAAAGTCATGAGGAAGTCATGATACAAGTTGAAGTTTTTTGAAGAAGAAAGTTTATGGAGGTAAGGTTTTTTTGTCTCAGTTCATCGGTGTGAGATTACCAGACACAGAATTGTTCGAAGGTTGTGAAGTTTTTGTTCAGAACATAAAATTATGAAGATGATGGTTTTCAGTCAGACCAATGAGCCATGATATTCAAATCTTTAGAGAAAGAATTTGTTGAATTATGAAAGTGTATATCGTAATCAAAAAAGGAAAGAAGTTGCTGGAGTTGAAGCTACTCACATCGGTACATTGGATGCGATATTCCATCGAGTATTTGAGTGACACTGACACCAATCATCAGATGTAATAATGGTTTCAAAAGGGAATAAGAGGAAGAATTGTTTTTATTGGGGGGTGTTGGGACCAGTGAAACTGATGAAGAAGTTGAAGTTGTTGGGACCAATGCAAAATCAGATCTGAGATCAATCAACAGTATAGTCAACCATTTTCATCAGGTTGAAATACTTTTCTTTAACAAGTGGGACAAGAGAAAAGAACACTCTGATATGTTTTCAATTGGATCAAGAGTCATCAGACTGTGTCACATACATAGATTATTTTAAATGTATTTTTATTTTAATTTCCATTAATTCTTTGTTTTGGGGGGTTTCCAAAGTTTTTATGGAGAATAGGTGAGTTTTCATGAATTGGGCCAAACCGTGAGCCCAATTCCAGATTTAAAAATAAATTTTGTTTCTTTTATAACTTATTCTTTTTTTAATATTTTTCACTCATTCAAACTCCTAAATGTCCTCCCCTAATATATTAACACCACAATTAAAATTTGGAGCCTTTGTAAATCCATAACCAAGGTGTATATGGGTTTTTATTTAAGGGATTGGGCCTGCCCGAAAGCCCAATTCCAGTTTTAAAAATAAAATTTGATTAGTTAATAACTTATTCATTTTTAAGGGGTTTTCGGTGATTCCAAGCCCCAAACACGCCCCTTGAACCCAGCCGCGCGTCCAATATCCTCCCACACTCGTTTCAGCTCATTTTCATCGCGTTTTAGGTTGAAAGTTCTTAAGAACTCAAATTTCGGGCAGATTTATAAAGGTAATTTGTTTCCTTCATAACTCCTTCGATTCTTACTCTTTTTCCCCCATTCAAATTCCTAAATGATCTAACTATTCTTGTTAGAACCGAACTTGAAGCTTTGAGTATTTGTGAAATCAGCTACTGGTATTTTGGGGGGCGATTTCTACAAGATATTTTAAGTAAGTTGTTCTCCTCCTTTCTTCTTTCAATTTGTTTAGGGTTACATCCAATTTAGTTAGGGTTTCTTCCATTATAATTGTGGTTCCTAATGTCCAGGAAGTAGGGCTTAAAATTTAAGGTTTTATATTGTGTTTTATGGTCTGAAATTCTGGTTTTAGGTCTGGTTTAGCTTTCTTGAGGTGCGGCGGTGGTGCGTTTGAGTTTTCGCACAAAGGATTCAAGGGTTTCCTTGGTTTTGGTAGGTGATTCCATTGTGTATGAAATCTTTGTGAATTGGCTACTGTTTTTATGGTATTTTCATGCTTATTAAATTTTATTATTTCTGAAAAATATAGTTTTAGTGGTGTTTGTATTTAAAGTGAATCCTAAAGGCCAATTTCATGTGAAATTGGGGGTTTTTCATAGAAATGTATTATTAGTTTAATTGGGGCTACCCTATAAGTAACTAGTTGATTTTATTGAAGTATAATAGGGATAAAAATACTGTTTTTAATGATTGTCTCTTGTGTTTGTTGCTGAAAAATCTAGTTTTAATGGTGTTTGTGAACCACATGAAATTCTAAGAGTTGTGTTGTGTAAAAATGGAGACTTTGCAATGATGTCGTTTCTTGAACTATATAGGGTTGCCCTAAAAATGATTTTGTGTTTTAATTGAATTGTAGTGGGATCTCCTTTATGTTTTGGAAACTTAAATATGTGCACATAGTATGCAAGTGAGGTTTATAAGGTGTTTTGTGTCCGAAACACTACGAGATTTTGAGGAATTGTTTTATGAAAAATCTAAGTGTTTTGTTGTGTGTTTTAAGTGGTATAAAATGTGATAGCTACTGTATTGGTTGTGATTGACCAGTAATGGTGTTTTATATGAAAATTTATTTATGTTGCATGCTGAAATTGATTGAGCACAAAAGGGGAAGCCCGGGTACCTAGGTGGGGCGGATTTGTACTAGTACGGCTAGTGGACCGGATGGGTTTTGTCCCTGTTTCACTTAGCATTTGGATAACGACAACTCTAACTAAACTATGTGGATGATTATTGGGGACCACTAGGTTATGGGTGTGTTCCCTACTAGTGGCTCGTGCACGAGAAAGGATTTGTCTATGGTTACTTTACACTGAGGTACGAGGTACATAGGGCCCAAGACAACCTAGTGCCTAGGGGTGTCCCCAATGTTGTTGCTCATTGGATTTGTAGTATCTACCCATGTCTTAGGGTGTGTTTGGAAGTAAATTATAGTATCTAACATTTCTATTTTAATTTGTTAGTATTCTAAAAATTTTGGATTGAAAACTATTTTCAATTAGAGGTTTCATTTCTTGAAATTTGAACACTACTTTTCCTTGCGTTTGAAAACTGCTTGCTTTTTCACATTGTATTTCTTACTCTTTGGAATCATTGGGTGGTATCCTACTGGGCTTAGTCTCACACCCTACTTACACCCCTTGGGTGTAAGTAGACTTGGTTATGTTTGATTCAGGTAAAGGAAAGGCTAAGGGTGATGGCGGTTCATGGTGTTAGTTCCCATTCTTGGTGCGGAGTTGTGGAGATAGCTTGGGGGCGTTGACCCCTAGTCGTGTGGAGTCCTTGGGGCTATCTTAATTCTATAATTATTTTTATTTGGACCACTTGTATATTCTTTAAACCAATGTACTCAGTTTTGGTTTTCACTTAAGTCTTGTTTGGCTCAAAAATTTCAGATTTATATTATGGATTGTTTTTAATGTTTTATGCTTTCATACTCGGGTAAATCGTTCCCAAACCTATATTAATGATACCCGGGCACTTGTGCCAGCCCGTGGGGATAGGGAACGCCCTTCGGGTCATGTCACGGGCTGGGTTTGGTGCCGGTTTTGGCGGTGACCAGATTCGGTTCGTGACAAAATGGTATCAGAGCAGGTTCGCTCCTTGGGTCATGTTATTTGGGGAAGAGTCAGCATAGTCTGGAGCTAGGATTTTTGGGACTTGAAATTTTAGTCATGGGTAGTGTGCCTGGCCAGCACACCTCATGAAGGGATTCAATTCACCATGTTATGTATGGATTTATCTGAGTGCTTTGGTTTTCTTGGTTTAATGATGACTATGGGAAATGAAAAGAGAGTTGGGAGAATAATCTCAGTGAGCTCGCAGGGACTGGCAAGCCATGTGGAGCCATGGATATTTCCCTAGAATACTCTCTGTGACGGAGAAGTGATTGGAATATGGCTGCCAACTATATGTCCAAGTCACCCACCGAAACTAGTTTCCTCTTGCATTGTTTTGTGCTTTAGTTTTGAAATCTTAGCACTTTGGTTTTAAGGTGACTTGGTTTTAAGAAGCGTAACATTTTTATGAAATGATTTTCAAATAAAGAGGGAATGGTTTGGTTTATGAAATGGTGGAACTGAATTTTCAGAATTGTTTTGAAATGTAAAATGGTGTGCTTACACCTCTTTGAAAGCAGGAACTATATTGAATTTGTTTCTTTTAAAAGCGTTTCCAATAGAGTTTTCTAAACAATTAGAGTGTGTTTTAATGGGATGATATGTTTCGAAATTGATGTGAATAACTTGAAAGTGAGTTCTTTTCTAAATGGTTGTGTCCTTATGAAATGTTTTGTAAGATGTGAATTGGGATTTCGATCTCATTGTTTGCAGTTTTGAGAAAAAGGTTGGGTTGGTTGACCATTTTGTTTTTGAAAAGTGGAAGGAAGTTTTGTTTTACCCTTTGGTATTTCCATTAGTGACCACATGCATGGGGTTATATGAGATGATGGATGGTTGATGGCACGACTGGATGAGTGCTGGGATGGATATGAGGAGGGTGCCCGGTGTGGCACAAAAACATGCATGTGTGAGGCCCATGGGGTACCATTGGTGGATACGCTTACTGCTAAACCGTTTGTTTTCAAAGAATTGGTTTTAAAGAAAAACATGATGTCTTGGTGAATAGTTTGGTATGGTTTGTATTATGGGTTTTTAAAAATGTTGATGTTGTGGGAGGTTTTGAGTTCAAGAACCCCTTCTGTTTGAACTGTGTTTTGGGTTTGTGTTTGGTCGGTAAGCTGTGTTGTAGGGACGATTAGTGGTCTCTTTTGAAAAAAAAAATTGGGATGCCTTTACGGTGGTTCCCTCAATGTGTTTGGATCTGGTTTGTGGCATGTTTTGACCAATGGACCAGCTTGGTTGGGTCCTTGGGTTCTCTCATTGGATAAGGTACGCCCCCATTAAGGGTTAATGCACAACTGAAGTGCAACCCGTTTTGTTTCTCCATTGGAAAATCCTCCAGTTGATCAATATAAAGAATATTTTATCGAACATTTCTTTTATTGAGTCTACACCCATTCATTTCGCTGATTTGTGGATCCTCTTGTAGTGGGATAGTGCTTGTGGAAGGTTGAAAGAGACCTTAGTTTCTTAAGTTTCCTGATTCATCAAAGGTGGGAGTGTTCTTTCGTTGTTAGTACAGATGAGTGTCTTGATGGTGTCCAAGAGGGCCTCTAGGTTCTTTATAGTTTCTTTGAAGAAAGAGTTATTATTAAACAACCAATTTTGAGATTTAGGTCATGATATGATATTGTGTCCACTTTTTGGACTTATCTGTTGTTTAGGGACTTTGAATATGGTCCCGTTCCATGTATTGTTTCTATCAATCGTCAGGGTCATGTTCGGTGACGCATTGTGATGTTGTGTGCTCTTTTGACCATAAAGGTTAAGATCACACAATCCTTTAAGGTTCTATGTTATGTTGGGATTGTGTCTCCCTTGGGAAAAACATCAAATCCTCTATCTTAGAGGAAGGTGTTTATACGTGTCTTTCCCTTCTATTGTTTCTCACCCAAAGAAACAAGGTGTGATGTGTGTGCATCTTCTAATCCCTTGTTTCAATGAAATGTCTGGTTTTGGTAAAGTGGGTTATGGAGTGTGTTATGTCTTGATAAACCCATCAGGGTATTCAGTGTAGTTGTTTGTGGCACCGAAAGAAGAAGTTCCACATAGGGGTTTCAACAACCTAACTACGTGGCCGAATATGCTTCAATATTTTGAGCTCCAGCCATAGGTCCCGGAGAGAAGCTGGCGCGTAGTCAGGGGAAACACCAGTGTCGTTTAAACACTTGTACAAATTCCTATCCTCAGTAAGAAAGATAGGAACAGTTTAAACCTATGGTTTCATCATCTTCCTTCTGTTGTTCTCGTTCGGTGGAAATAGGTAGAGGGCCTTGTACCCATGTCATCGCCTAATGTTTTTCCCTCCCACGTTGGTTTCCATTGAGTCATTGGAGAATGGTTGGAAATTTGTCTAGAAAGTTTGAGCACACATTTTGTGCATGATTAGTAGTGTCAGTGTACTAGGAAGCCACGTTCAAATAATGATCAGCATAGTTAGTGTATGGTTTCCCAAACTGTGCGGACTGACCCTGCACCCTTTCCAAATCATAAAAAAAAATTGGGTCTTTTTGTGTCGGCCCATGCTGGTCAGTTAAGATGGTTGGTTCTTGTGCTGGGAAGACCCAATGTGGGTATCATGTATATTATTTTGTAAATTTCTAATTTATGTATACCCCTTGTACTAGGGAGTCTGTTTGGGCCTCCCCCTATTAGTGTCTTGATTCTGTCTCGGGAAAAAAAAATTAAGTTGTCTCTTATGGTGGGGAGCCCATTTGTGTCTCTTCATACGAGTAACTCATATTTTTCCTTGGTTTTGTATGGGAAGTAGGTATTATCATTTGGAGATATATAACTACCTACATCTTTCTTTGGTAAAAATTGATATTGGAGAGTGACCAATGTTTTAGTTATAGTAGGGAAAGTGTAACCATGTTCGATGTTGTCGTTTACTTGGGTAAATTGATTGAGTGTTGTTCAGATTGTGTTAGAGGAGTTTTCATTTGGGATAAAGCATGAATGTGCTTTATTCATTCAGGAAAGTGGTGTAAGTCAGGTTTGTGAGAGTATTCCTTCCTTCATTGATCACTGGAGGTTTTATGGCCTTTGGGGGAGAAACCTGGCAAGAGAGTACCACTTGGTTTCTCAGTTGGGTTTAGTTGTTGCTTTGGCCTTACTGTGACTTTCCGGGGCGGAAAGTTTTTATGGTGGGGAGAATTGTCACATACATAGCTTATTTTAAATGTATTTTTATTTTAATTTCCATTAATTCTTTGTTTTGGGGGGTTTCCAAAGTTTTTATGGAGAATAGGTGAGTTTTCATGAATTGGGCCAAACCGTGAGCCCAATTCCAGATTTAAAAATAAATTTTGTTTCTTTTATAACTTATTCTTTTTTTAATATTTTTCACTCATTCAAACTCCTAAATGTCCTCCCCTAATATATTAACACCACAATTAAAATTTGGAGCCTTTGGAAATCCATAACCAAGGTGTATATGGGTTTTTATTTAAGGGATTGGGCCTGCCCGAAAGCCCAATTCCAGTTTTAAAAATAACATTTGATTAGTTAATAACTTATTCATTTTTAAGGGGTTTTCGGTGATTCCAAGACCCAAACACGCCCCTTGAACCCAGACGTGCGTCCAATATCCTCCCACACTCGTTTCAGCTCATTTTCATCGCGGTTTAGGTCGAAAGTTCTTAAGAACTCAAATTTCGGGCAGATTTATAAAGGTAATTTGTTTCCTTCATAACTCCTTCGATTCTTACTCTTTTTCCCCCATTCAAATTCCTAAATGATCTACCTATTCTTGTTCGAACCGACCTTGAAGATTTGAGTATTTTTGAAATCAGCTACTGGTATTTTGGGGGGAGATTTCTACAAGATATTTTAAGTAAGTTGTTCTCCTCCTTTCTTCTTTCAATTTGTTTAGGGTTACATCCAATTTAGTTAGGGTTTCTTCCATTATAATTGCGGTTCCTAATGTCCAGGAAGTAGGGTTTAAAATTTAAGGTTTTATATTGTGTTTTATGGTCTGAAATTCTGGTTTTAGGTCTGGTTTAGCTTTCTTGAGGTGCGGCGGTGGTGCGTTTGAGTTTTCGCACAAAGGATTCAAGGGTTTCCTTGGTTTTAGTAGGTGATTCCATTGTGTATGAAATCTTTGTGAATTGGCTACTGTTTTTATGGTATTTTTATGCTTATTAAATTTTATTATTTCTGAAAAATATAGTTTTAGTGGTGTTTGTATTTAAAGTGAATCCTAAAGGCCAATTTCATGTGAAATTGGGGGTTTTTCATAGAAATGTATTATTAGTTTAATTGGGGATACCCTATAAGTAACTAGTTGATTTTATTGAAGTATAATAGGGATAAAAATACTGTTTTTAATGATTGTCCCTTGTGTTTGTTGCTGAAAAATCTGGTTTTAATGGTGTTTGTGAACCACATGAAATTCTAAGAGTTGTGTTGTGTAAAAATGGAGACTTTGCAATGATGTCGTTTCTTGAACTATATAGGGTTGCCCTAAAAATGATTTTGTGTTTTAACTGAATTGTAGTGGGATCTCCTTTATGTTTTGGAAACTTAAATATGTGCACATAGTATGCAAGTGAGGTTTATAAGGTGTTTTGTGTCCGAAACACTACGAGATTTTGAGGAATTGTTTTATGAAAAATCTAAGTGTTTTGTTGTGTGTTTTAAGTGGTATAAAATGTGATAGCTACTGTATTGGTTGTGATTGACCAGTAATGGTGTTTTATATGAAAATTTATTTATGTTGCATGCTGAAATTGATTGAGCACAAAAGGGGAAGCCCGGGTACCTAGGTGGGGCGGATTTGTACTAGTACGGCTAGTGGACCGGATGGGTTTTGTCCCTGTTTCACTTAGAATTTGGATAACGACAACTCTAACTAAACTACGTGGATGATTATTGGGGACCACTAGGTTATGGGTGTGTTCCCTACTAGTGGCTCCTGCACGAGAAAGGATTTGGCTATGGTTACTTTACACTGAGGTACGAGGTACATAGGGCCCAAGACAACCTAGTGCCTAAGGGTGTTTCCAATGTTGTTGCTCATTGGATTTGTAGTATCTACCCATGTCTTAGGGTGTGTTTGGAAGTAAATTACAGTATCTAACATTTATATTTTAATGTGTTAGTATTCTAAAAATTTTGTATTGAAAACTATTTTCAATTAGAGGTTTCATTTCTTGAAATTTGAACACTACTTTTCCTTGCGTTTGAAAACTGCTTGCTTTTTCACATTGTATTTCTTACTCTTTGGAATCATTGGGTGGTATCCTACTGGGCTTAGGCTCACACCCTACTTACACCCCTTGGGTGTAAGTAGACTTGGTTATGTTTGATTCAGGTAAAGGAAAGGCTAAGGGTGATGGCGGTTCATGGTGTTAGTTCCCATTCTTGGTGCGGAGTTGTGGAGATAGCTTGTGGGCGTTGACCCCTAGTCGTGTGGAGTCCTTGGGGCTGTCTTAATTCTATAATTATTTTTATTTGGACCACTTGTATATTCTTTAAACCAATGTACTCAGTTTTGGTTTTCACTTAAGTCTTGTTTGGCTCAAAAATTTCAGATTTATATTATGGATTGTTTTTAATGTTTTATGCTTTCATACTCGGGTAAATCGTTCCCAAACCTATATTAATGATACCCGGGCACTTGTGCCAGCCTGTGGGGATAGGGAACGCCCTTCGGGTCATGTCACGGGCTGGGTTTGGTGCCGGTTTTGGCGGTGACCAGATTCGGTTCGTGACAAAATGGTATCAGAGCAGGTTCGCTCCTTGGGTCATGTTATTTGGGGAAGAGTCAGCATAGTCTGGAGCTAGGATTTTTGGGACTTGAAATTTTAGTCATGGGTAGTGTGCCTGGCCAGCACACCTCGTGAAGGGATTCAATTCACCATGTTAAGTATGGATTTATCTGAGTGCTTTGGTTTTCTTGGTTTAATGATGACTATGGGAAATGAAAAGAGAGTTGGGAGAATAATCTCAGTGAGCTCGCAGGGCCTGGAAAGCCATGTGGAGCCATGGATATTTCCCTAGAATACTCTCTGTGACGGCGAAGTGATTGGAATATGGCTGCCAACCATATGTCCAAGTCACCCACCGAAACTAGTTTCCTCTTGCATTGTTTTGTGCTTTAGTTTTGAAATCTTAGCACTTTGGTTTTAAGGTGACTTGGTTTTAAGAAGCGTAACGTTTTTATGAAATGATTTTCAAATAAAGAGGGGATGGTTTGGTTTATGAAATGGTGGAACTGAATTTTCAGAATTGTTTTGAAATGTAAAATGGTGTGCTTACACCTCTTTGAAAGCAGGAACTATATTGAATTTGTTTCTTTTAAAAGCGTTTCCAATAGAGTTTTCTAAACAATTAGAGTGTGTTTTAATGGGATGATATGTTTCGAAATTGATGTGAATAACTTGAAAGTGAGTTCTTTTCTAA
Organism: Viscum album; assembly: GCA_963277665.1. NCBI lineage: Eukaryota > Viridiplantae > Streptophyta > Magnoliopsida > Santalales > Viscaceae > Viscum > Viscum album. The sequence goes on along the minus strand of OY728157.1, from coordinate 32,045,501 downwards.
ATGGTTGTGTCCTTATGAAATGTTTTGTAAGATGTGAATTGGGATTTCGATCTCATTGTTTGCAGTTTTGAGAAAAAGGTTGGGTTGGTTGACCATTTTGTTTTTGAAAAGGGGAAGGAAGTTTTGTTTTACCCTTTGGTATTTCCATTAGTGACCACATGCATGGGGTTATATGAGATGATGGATGGTTGATGGCACGACTGGATGAGTGCTGGGATGGATATGAGGAGGGTGCCCGGTGTGGCACAAAAACATGCATGTGTGAGGCCCATGGGGTACCATTGGTGGATACGCTTACTGCTAAACCGTTTGTTTTCAAAGAATTGGTTTTAAAGAAAAACATGATGTCTTGATGAATAGTTTGGTATGGTTTGTATTATGGGTTTTTAAAAATGTTGATGTTGTGGGAGGTTTTGAGTTCAAGAACCCCTTCTGTTTGAACTGTGTTTTGGGTTTGTGTTTGGTCGGTAAGATGTGTTGTAGGGACGATTAGTGGTCTCTTTTGAAAAAAAAAAATTGGGATGCCTTTACGGTGGTTCCCTCAATGTGTTTGGATCTGGTTTGTGGCATGTTTTGACCAATGGACCAGCTTGGTTGGGTCCTTGGGTTCTCTCATTGGATAAGGTACGCCCCCATTAAGGGTTAATGCACAACTGAAGTGCAACCCGTTTTGTTTCGCCATTGGAAAATCCTCCAGTTGATCAATATAAAGAATATTTTATCGAACATTTCTTTTATTGAGTCTACACCCATTCATTTCGCTGATTTGTGGATCCTCTTGTAGTGGGATAGTGCTTGTGGAAGGTTGAAAGAGACCTTAGTTTCTTAAGTTTCCTGATTCATCAAAGGTGGGAGTGTTCTTTCGTTGTTAGTACAGATGAGTGTCTTGATGGTGTCCAAGAGGGCCTCTGGGTTCTTTATAGTTTCTTTGAAGAAAGAGTTATTATTAAACAACCAATTTTGAGATTTAGGTCATGATATGATATTGTGTCCACTTTTTGGACTTATCTGTTGTTTAGGGACTTTGAATATGGTCCCGTTCCATGTATTGTTTCTATCAATCGTCAGGGTCATGTTCGGTGACGCATTGTGATGTTGTGTGCTCTTTTGACCATAAATGTTAAGATCACACAATCCTTTAAGGTTCTATGTTATGTTGGGATTGTGTCTCCCTTGGGAAAAACATCAAATCCTCTATCTTAGAGGAAGGTGTTTATACGTGTCTTTCCCTTCTATTGTTTCTCACCCAAAGAAACAAGGTGCGATGTGTGTGCATCTTCTAATCCCTTGTTTCAATGAAATGTCTGGTTTTGGTAAAGTGGGTTATGGAGTGTGTTATGTCTTGATAAACCCATCAGGGTATGCAGTGTAGTTGTTTGTGGCACCGAAAGAAGAAGTTCCACATAGGGGTTTCAACAACCTAACTACGTGGCCGAATATGCTTCAATATTTTGAGCTCCAGCCATAGGTCCCGGAGAGAAGTTGGCGCGTAGTCAGGGGAAACACCAGTGTCGTTTAAACACTTGTACAAAGTCCTATCCTCAGTAAGAAAGATAGGAACAGTTTAAACCTATGGTTTCATCATCTTCCTTCTGTTGTTCTCGTTCGGTGGAAATAGGTAGAGGGCCTTGTACCCATGTCATCGCCTAATGTTTTTCCCTCCCACGTTGGTTTCCATTGAGTCATTGGAGAATGGTTGGAAATTTGTCTAGAAAGTTTGAGCACACATTTTGTGCATGATTAGTAGTGTCAGTGTACTAGGAAGCCACGTTCAAATAATGATCAGCATAGTTAGTGTATGGTTTCCCAAACCGTGCGGACTGACCCTGCACCCTTTCCAAATCATAAAAAAAAATTGGGTCTTTTTGTGTCGGCCCATGCTGGTCAGTTAAGATGGTTGGTTCTTGTGCTGGGAAGACCCAATGTGGGTATCATGTATATTATTTGGTAAATTTCTAATTTATGTATACCCCTTGTACTAGGGAGTCTGTTTGGGCCTCTCCCTATTAGTGTCTTGATTCTGTCTCAGGAAAAAAAAATTAAGTTGTCTCTTATGGTGGGGAGCCCATTTGTGTCTCTTCATACGAGTAACTCATATTTTTCCTTGGTTTTGTATGGGAAGTAGGTATTATCATTTGGAGATATCTAACTACCTACATCTTTCTTTGGTAAAAATTGATATTGGAGAGTGACCAATGTTTTAGTTATAGTAGGGAAAGTGTAACCATGTTCGATGTTGTCGTTTACTTGGGTAAATTGATTGAGTGTTGTTCAGATTGTGTTAGAGGAGTTTTCATTTGGGATAAAGCATGAATGTGCTTTATTCATTCATGAAAGTGGTGTAAGTCAGGTTTGTGAGAGTATTCCTTCCTTCATTGATCACTGGAGGTTTTATGGCCTTTGGGGGAGAAACCTGGCAAGAGAGTACCACTTGGTTTCTCAGTTGGGTTTAGTTGTTGCTTTGGCCTTACTGTGACTTTCCGGGGCGGAAAGTTTTTATGGTGGGGAGAATTGTCACATACATAGCTTATTTTAAATGTATTTTTATTTTAATTTCCATTAATTCTTTGTTTTGGGGGGTTTCCAAAGTTTTTATGGAGAATAGGTGAGTTTTCATGAATTGGGCCAAACCGTGAGCCCAATTCCAGATTTAAAAATAAATTTTGTTTCTTTTATAACTTATTCTTTTTTTAATATTTTTCACTCATTCAAACTCCTAAATGTCCTCCCCTAATATATTAACACCACAATTAAAATTTGTAGCCTTTGGAAATCCATAACCAAGGTGTATATGGGTTTTTATTTAAGGAATTGGGCCTGCCCGAAAGCCCAATTCCAGTTTTAAAAATAAAATTTGATTAGTTAATAACTTATTCATTTTTAAGGGGTTTTCGGTGATTCCAAGCCCCAAACACGCCCCTTGAACCCAGCCGCGCGTCCAATATCCTCCCACACTCGTTTCAGCTCATTTTCATCGCGGTTTAGGTCGAAAGTTCTTAAGAACTCAAATTTCGGGCAGATTTATAAAGGTAATTTGTTTCCTTCATAACTCCTTCGATTCTTACTCTTTTTCCCTCATTCAAATTCCTAAATGATCTACCTATTCTTGTTCGAACCGACCTTGAAGATTTGAGTATTTTTGAAATCAGCTACTGGTATTTTGGGGGGAGATTTCTACAAGATATTTTAAGTAAGTTGTTCTCCTCCTTTCTTCTTTCAATTTGTTTAGGGTTACATCCAATTTAGTTAGGGTTTCTTCCATTATAATTGCGGTTCCTAATGTCCAGGAAGTAGGGTTTAAAATTTAAGGTTTTATATTGTGTTTTATGGTCTGAAATTCTGGTTTTAGGTCTGGTTTAGCTTTCTTGAGGTGCGGCGGTGGTGCGTTTGAGTTTTCGCACAAAGGATTCAAGGGTTTCCTTGGTTTTGGTAGGTGATTCCATTGTGTATGAAATCTTTGTGAATTGGCTACTGTTTTTATGGTATTTTCATGCTTATTAAATTTTATTATTTCTGAAAAATATAGTTTTAGTGGTGTTTGTATTTAAAGTGAATCCTAAAGGCCAATTTCATGTGAAATTGGGGGTTTTTCATAGAAATGTATTATTAGTTTAATTGGGGCTACCCTATAAGTAACTAGTTGATTTTATTGAAGTATAATAGGGATAAAAATACTGTTTTTAATGATTGTCCCTTGTGTTTGTTGCTGAAAAATCTGGTTTTAGTGGTGTTTGTGAACCACATGAAATTCTAAGAGTTGTGTTGTGTAAAAATGGAGACTTTGCAATGATGTCGTTTCTTGAACTATATAGGGTTGCCCTAAAAATGATTTTGTGTTTTAACTGAATTGTAGTGGGATCTCCTTTATGTTTTGGAAACTTAAATATGTGCACATAGTATGCAAGTGAGGTTTATAAGGTGTTTTGTGTCCGAAACACTACGAGATTTTGAGGAATTGTTTTATGAAAAATCTAAGTGTTTTGTTGTGTGTTTTAAGTGGTATAAAATGTGATAGCTACTGTATTGGTTGTGATTGACCAGTAATGGTGTTTTATATGAAAATTTATTTATGTTGCATGCTGAAATTGATTGAGCACAAAAGGGGAAGCCCGGGTACCTAGGTGGGGCGGATTTGTACTAGTACGGCTAGTGGACCGGATGGGTTTTGTCCCTGTTTCACTTAGCATTTGGATAACGACAACTCTAACTAAACTATGTGGATGATTATTGGGGACCACTAGGTTATGGGTGTGTTCCCTACTAGTGGCTCGTGCACGAGAAAGGATTTGGCTATGGTTACTTTACACTGAGGTACGAGGTACATAGGGCCCAAGACAACCTAGTGCCTAGGGGTGTTCCCAATGTTGTTGCTCATTGGATTTGTAGTATCTACCCATGTCTTAGGGTGTGTTTGGAAGTAAATTATAGTATCTAAAATTTCTATTTTAATGTGTTAGTATTCTAAAAATTTTGGATTGAAAACTATTTTCAATTAGAGGTTTCATTTCTTGAAATTTGAACACTACTTTTCCTTGCGTTTGAAAACTGCTTGCTTTTTCACATTGTATTTCTTACTCTTTGGAATCATTGGGTGGTATCCTACTGGGCTTAGGCTCACACCCTACTTACACCCCTTGGGTGTAAGTATACTTGGTTATGTTTGATTCAGGTAAAGGAAAGGCTAAGGGTGATGGTGGTTCATGGTGTTAGTTCCCATTCTTGGTGCGGAGTTGTGGAGATAGCTTGGGGGCGTTGACCCCTAGTCGTGTGGAGTCCTTGGGGCTGTCTTAATTCTATAATTATTTTTATTTGGACCACTTGTATATTCTTTAAACCAATGTACTCAGTTTTGGTTTTCACTTAAGTCTTTTTTGGCTCAAAAATTTCAGATTTATATTATGGATTGTTTTTAATGTTTTATGCTTTCATACTCGGGTAAATCGTTCCCAAACCTATATTAATGATACCCGGGCACTTGTGCCAGCCCGTGGGGATAGGGAACGCCCTTCGGGTCATGTCACGGGCTGGGTTTGGTGCCGGTTTTGGCGGTGACTAGATTCGGTTCGTGACAGACTGGCACTAACACCAATTATTAGAGTAAAGTAGAGAATGATCCATCAGACATGGGTTGACATTGGTAACATCATTGGATGTTGGATCGTTGGTCTGAGGAAAAGAAGAAGAGTTTTATTTGAAGTGTTGTCAGGGGGAACTCAAAGTTTGAATTTAGAGAAAATTTTTGTCAAAGAAGTTTGAAGTCGGTGCTGAAGCATTGCCAGAGAAGTACAAATATCTTTAGAATTTTTCACTATGTTTATGAAAAAAGAAAAAAAAACAGAGTCTAATAAAGTAGCCATAATGGTTATGGCATAATGTTTTCAAAGCTTTTCTTTTATCAGTTGATACAGTGCATTGGAATGTGAAGTTTGTTTTCAGTTGATTCCGAGAATCATAATGGAAAGACATCTAGATTTTATATGTTTTTTTGTTTTTCAATTGGTGTGGAGCAATGTAATGAGGAATATGTTGCCTTCTGCATAATGGGGAAATTATAATGGAAATCAGAATCAGATTGAGTATTGAGAAGAAATTTTAAAGCAAGCTAAAGTTCTCAGAAGGTTCGAGAATAGATGAGAAGAGTTAAGCGTTGAAGAAGTCAGAGATGAAGCCAAAATTTAAAGAAAATTTATGTTTCAAGAAATTTGGTTGAGCAGGAGAGTTTTTCAGAATCCCGCCTAAACCACTTTTGGCGCACCTATAAAAGGAGAAAGTGCTTTGTACTTTCTGACACTGAAGTATTGTTCACAAAAAGAAGAGAGAAGGTGGAGCACTGAAAGTTTTTAGAGAGGAGTTTCTGGATTTGGATTTCCTGAGGAAGTTTGTCGGACAGAAGAAGAAGAAAGAATGTCATATTCAGAGTTTCCAGATCAGATCAAGCAATTGGATTGAGATCTCCGAACTGAGGCAGAAGTAGTTCAGAATTGTTTCAGCGGTATTCAGGCAAAGATGTATTTTCAGACTGAGAAATCAGACTGGGTAGATCAGAGTGAGTATCAGACTAAGCATCGTTATGAAGTCCAAGAGGTTCTTACCTGCTGTTGGGTAGGAAAGTGAAAAAATGTTTTGAAAATCATATTTGTGGAAGTTTGTAAGGCAACACAGTAACATGCTTTGAAGCAACTGGTGAAAGTTTCTTAACTCGTTGCACCAATTGTATTGCATCATTTCGTTTTACTTGAATCACATGCATTGTTGTATTGAACATAGTGCTACATGATGGTAAGAGCATATCCTACTCGTTGTATCCACACAAAATGATTGTTTTTTAGTGGATTGTGTGATATTAGATTGCTTCCAAACCGCACTAAGGACACACCTACTCTTATTGAGCAGTGGACATTGTAGATTCGTATGTTCCTATGGATGTGTGACTGATTTTGTTTTCAGCAAGGTAACAACTCTTTAATAAGAGGCAAATGTTGTTTTAAAAGAAATGAAACCTAAAAGAAAAAGATATCATTCATTCACTCTCTCCCTCTCTCAGTGATATATTGATCCTGCTGGATATTCTCAAGCAGCAGCATGTAAATCTTATTTTTCATGCTGCTTATCAAAATGCCAAACAATATAGCCTTCTGTGTCGTACACAAATGGATTTAGGGCATACCGACTCCTTCAATCAGGTCATGACAATGACATCATGAGCAATACAAGTATTTTATATACTAGATCCAACAAACACATATTGGTATATTGTTTTGTTGGTGACTAGAACAACTACCAAATTAAATGAAAACTCCCTAGGGGATGATCCTCTCACTAGGACGCCACGTTAATTTTGTGATAGCCTCGATGTAGATGGCGTCTTGTATGTCAGAGAGAACCACAAATAATATATTTGGATAATTGACTAAGGGGGAAAATCTCATCAACCACTAAAGACAAGACAAATTGTGATAAATATATTTGATGTCTCTAGGTTGTTTTATATATACTATGTGTTTTGCATATGTATTGTGTGTTTGACACATAGTTTGCATATTTTAATTTATTCATCTAACTTATCATGCAAAGAATAAATTTTACACCAACACTATCCATATTGAGGAAGAACATAATAGCGACCTCAAAAGTAAGCAATAGACTAAAGGTGAGTAATAGGTTGAAGATGAGCAACAAGTCAGAGGTTGGTGATGTGTCATTTTTCTCATTTTCCACATCCGTTTTGATGTCATTTATTGGATGTTGTGTATTTTAAACTGGACTTTATTACATACTTTTGATAAAATTGATGAATTTGGAAACAAACATGTTATTTATTATAAAAATATTGTTAACCATGTGTTTTTGTGTGTAGATGTTGTGTTTTCAAAGTTTATAATTGTTACACATGTCTTTTAACATATAGTTGTCTACGGGTGTGCTAAAATGAAATTGTTCTTTGCTTTAAAATACAATACAATGTGAACAAAACGTAAGTATTTTTTATAAAGTTTTTTTTAAATATTTTAAGCATACGAATCTTTTTAATCTTCAATTGGTGTTTATATTGAAATATGTTTTAAAATGCATTTTAATTTATTTTTTAAAAACATTTTATGGCGCTGCAGCAGAACGTCATCAATGGCGCCAAGTACACATTCTGTATCCATTGAAACTTTGACACTGTTTGGTGAGATTTTAGTAAAAGAAAAGAAATGATTTGATATTTTATAAAATAAAAGAAATGATTACGATTTCTCTCCTTGCGTTTGGATCAATAACTTAGTAAAAGAAAATAAATGATTTGGATTTCTCTCCAACTTGTTTGGTGAATCTTTTAAAAGAAAATAAAAAAAATTCTTTTGTGATACATGTAGAAAATAGGGATAAAATTGGAATTTTAAAATATTAACTCCAAATCATCCCAATTTTAAGGTGATTTAAAAACAATAGCCGAAGATAAATCTATTTATATCCATTTCTCTCCTTATCATTTATATCCCTTTAAAATTTTATCGTCAAACATAATAAACCGATTTATCTTCTCAATATCATTTCTTTTATCTCTGAATCATTTCTACCAAACTAGTTCTACTCCGGGATTTTTTAACCCAAGTTCCACAGGAACAATCAAAATTCCGATACAACCTGCAAAAATGAACTTCATCCTCCCTGGTACGGAGAGGATGGAGTCCATTGGAGATGACCTGACCCGCTGGAACGCGCGGGTGTCTGATGATGAGGATGCGGGCTGCTGAGAGTCAGGTTCAGGGGACTGTCCGAGGGATTGAGGCAAAAATCACCCACTGCTCGAGGGCTCCTCTTGACGTTGCTCGAGGATTCCATCTGAAGCCTAGATCTGCCCCGGTTCGAGCTGCAGATCTGAAAGAGACCTGGTTTGATGTGGCTGGGAGTGAAGCAGTGGAGGCCATTGTTACTGCTTATTCATTCGAGAGGGCCGTTTTTGCACGCTATCCTAGAGGTTTCTGCTGGTGTCAAGTGTTCGTGGCTGGATTGCAAGTTGGAGCTATTGCCTGGTAACGAAATTTCTTGGAATTCGAATGAAGACCCAGCACTGCTCAAGGGTTTGTGGTTCGCTGTTGCTTAGTCTCAGAGGGATCCGATATTTCTTAGAGATCAGAAATTGGAGGTCCATGGGAGGCTGTTGGCCGGATCTATTCGAGATTTGAGATGGAATCTGTTAGGAGAAAGCAGATCTGTTAAAGATCTGTTTGGGAGTTTGTTCTAGTGAGCTAGAGTTTGATTTTAATTGGAGTATCTTGTAGCTGTTTGTTGAGTGAATATGGAAAGTTGTTCCACTAAGCTGAATTCATGGGTGACCTGGCAGTAGATCTGGGAGAGTTACACTGATTCTGAACTGATTGATCTTGTACTGATCTCGACCAAGTCAGAGATGCAGAGGCTAAATTATCTGTTCAATCAGAGCCAGGCTGAGAGGAAGGTTCAAGAATTCTATGACATGGAGACCTAGTGATATTCATGGGTGGTTTTTTTAGTCGGCGTTGAGTATAAGATACGGACTTTACATGAACATTCATTCGGACTTAGACTGGTACAAGCAGATTGAGGGGGAAACTCTCGATCGAGAAGATTTATTTTCTTCTCTATTTTTCTTCTTTCTCATTACTGTTACGTGTTGTGCTATAATACCACGATTGTGAACATGTTTCTTTTCTGAATTTGTTCAGGGTAACTTCACTGATGTAGTTTGATGGTTCACTACACTGTGCCTGCCTACATCAATTTTCATGACTGCATTTTGTTCTACTTGCTTTTTATTTCTTTATGAACTTTTTTTCTTGACGTTAAAACCAGTTTTATTATATTGGGTATTTTTGAGTCCCACATCGGAATACTCCACCATGTATTTCTTTTTACCCATCTATAAAAGAATGTCACCACCTCATATCGAGGTAAGGGGAATACACCATTTTACATGGTATCAGAGGAAAAATCCCATTATTTTTTTTCCGCTGTATGTGGACTCTTGATTTTGTCCGGCTCCGTCCCTCCCTGTGGATTTCTCCAGGTCGTCCGGCCCACCCTTCCCGGCGGCTTCCCGGTGTCCTTCGGCTCCCAGCCCTCCCTCCGTCCTAGTGGAACCCCTCCCATCCGCGGCCTCTCGCGTGCAGCTTCCTGCGCACCGCCCGTTGTTGCCTCTGTGCGCCCGACACTCACCGAACTAGGCGGCCTCCCGCAGCAAGAACCGGCCTCCCGATCCCGATGCCATCGCCCGATCAACCCGCCTCTCTCGGCATATCTCGATCTTGACGCCAGATCCCGGCACCCCTCCCCGTCCGACGCGGTGCTCTCTCGGAATTGTCCAGTTCGGCCTCCTGCTCGACGCGGCCCCCGACCGATCCCGCTCTCCAGGCGGCCGACCACAGCCCGCCCTCCCGCGGTTTCCTGGTCCCCGCCTTTGCGACTACTCCCGGCTTCACGACCAGCCCCTCACCGTTCCCCCCCGGCTCTGCCTTTCTGCGGCTCTTCGGGTTCACATCTCGACCCTAGTCTCGCTCTCCTCGGCGTGTCCTGGCCCAGCCTCTCTCGGCGTGTCCTGGCCCAGCCTCTCTCGGCTCCTCCCGGTCCCGCCCCACTCGGTGATTCCCGATGCACCTCCTCTGACGAGGCTTCTCGGCGATCTCCCGGTCACCACCCTCCTCGGCGCTTCCCGGCCCGCCTCCTGCGCAGGCTATCGTTACCGCAACGGCTCCCGCAACACCGATGACCCTTTTCTAGGGGCTTACTTCTCGCACGACGCCCACCAACTTCGTCATGGTTGGCACTTCCGCCTACGGGACTTCGACACCACCTCCAGTCACCGACGATCCAGCAAGGTCGCCCCCTCGCCCCAGTTGTCAGCTTTCCCACATGGCAGCCCCACGCTTTATCCCTCTGTCTATGTGCCCGCCTGAGCAGCTGTCCCATGCTCCATCACCGGTCTTGAGTACCCGATACAGACTGACGCTCTCACCGAAGGAGATTGCATTTATACAATCTTATCGGGCTGCTTTGCCCCCTTCCTCTTCTCTAGCCACCATTGTTCAGACTGGTGGCCCTGCCACAAGTATCTCTTCTCAACCGACAGCTTGGATGCTTGACTCTGGTGCGTCTGAACATCTCACAGGGGATTCCGGTATATTCACTACCTATCATCCGCATACAGGTGCCTCTGAAATTATTGTTGCTAATGGATCGAAAATCCCCATTGTGGGATTTGACACTTGCTACTTGACCCCGTCTATTTACCTAGTTTCAGTAGCTTATGTTCCTGACAGTCCATTTAATCTTATCTTCATCAGCAAACTCATCAAAGATTTAAACCGTGTGGCTACTTTTACAGCTTTTGGTGTTGTCTTTCAGGAGTGGACGATGAATCGAGAACTTGGTCGAGGTCATCTTCGGAATGGTGTGTACATATTCAATACTCCACCATCTCTTTTTTGTTCTTCCACCTCAGCCCGTGCCCTTGACCTCCATTCTCGCCTTGGTCATCCATCGGCTTCCGTCCTACATAAGCTTTGCCCCCAATTCAGTCCCCAATTTTCATTCTATTGTGAATCTTATAAGTTTGTTAAACATCATCAGGTAACATATGCTCCTCGACTGGAACCGCGTGCCGCGAATCCTTTCGACCTTGTTCATTCTGATGTATGGGGTTCTTGCAGGGTTCCTAGCCAGTATGAGTACAGTTATTATATATCCTTTATTGATGACTACCCGCGCATGACTTGACTTTACCTTCTTCATGACCGATTTGAAGTTTTTTTTTTCACTTTTCAGACCTTTTTCAATGAAATTCATACTCAATTCTCCACCTCCCTTAAATGTCTTCGCTCCGATTGTAGAATGAGGAAACCCACTTACTCTCAAGGTAAGGTGGGGACCTACTTTTATAGAATGATATGGCGAAAGATACAAAGAAGTATTCCGATGTGGGACTCGGAAATACCCATAATAATAAAAAGAGGGTTTAACACTCCCCCTCAAGCTGGACATGCCCAGCTTGGACAACGAGTCCCACAAAAAATAAAGAAAAAGATGAAACCACACAAGACCAAGACATACTCCCCCTCAAGCTGGGCGTCAGATGTGGTGGATCCCCAGCTTGGAACTGAGCGAGGCATGGCGAGCACCGGGGAGGCCTTTGGTGAAGATGTCAGCAAGCTGGTCTGCCGTTGGAATGTGGCTAAAGCTGACATGTTTGTGCTCCAGGTGGTGGCGAAGAAAGTGACAGTCCACCTCAATATGCTTTGTTCGTTCATGAAAGACGGGATTCGAAGCAATTTTAGTGGCTGCCTGATTGTCACACCATATGTGAGCAGAAGTTTGCTGAGGAAAGCCAAGCTCCTGGAGGAGTTGCCGAAGCCAAAGGATCTCGGTAGTGACGGTGGCCATGACACGGTACTCAGACTCGACACTGGAGCGAGAAACGACCGTCTGTTTCTTGCTGCGCCAAGAAATGAGGTTGCCTGCCAAGAATATGGCAAACCCAGAGGTAGATTTCCGAGTGGCAAGGCAGCCAGCGTAATCAGCATCGCAAAAGGCCTCAATATGCTGATGAGGATGCTGGGAGTAGTGAAGACCACAGGCAGGATCGCGCTTGATGTACTTGGCGATGCGGATGACAGCATCCCACTGAGATGTGGTCGGATGCTCCATAAATTGACTCACTTTGGCTACCGCACAGGAAATGTCGGGTCGAGTCATGGTGAGATAATTGAGTTTGCCCACCAATCGACGGTACCGCTCGGGATGTGGGTATAGTGCCGAGGAGGCATAAAGAGACCGTTCCCCAGGCTCGAGAGGAGTATCGACCGCAGTGGCCTGAGTCAGCCCAGCATCCTGCAATATATCCAATGCATACTTCCGTTGGCGGAGGGAGACGGTGTCCGAGGAGTAAGAAACCTCAATGCCGAGGAAGTATGTGAGAGGACCAAGATCCTTAGTGTGGAAGTGCTGGTGAAGATGGGCCTTGAGATGGGTGATACCCACAGAGTTGCTGCCGGTGATGACGATATCATCCACATAGACGACCAATAAGATGCAACCATGTGGGGTCGTCCTGTAGAAGACAGTGTGGTCCTTCATACTGCGAGAAAGCCCAACGTCGCTGACGACCATGCTAAAGCGGCCGAACCAAGCACGGGGAGACTGCTTGAGGCCTTAAAGAGAGCGGCGGAGACGGCAGACTCGAGATTCAGCGCTGGAGGCACAAAATCCGGGGGGCTGCTATAGATAGATTTCTTCCTCAAGGAAGCCATGGAGGAAGACATTCTTGACATCTAATTGATGAAGAGGCCACTGATGATGGGCGGCGAGAGAGATGAATAACCGGACAGAGGCCATCTTGACAACCGGTGAGAAGGTATCAAAGTAGTCAACACCGTTTGTGTGTGCAAAGCCTTTGGCCACAAGGCGGGCTTTGAGGCGATGGAGAGTGCCATCGGGATTCAGCCTGACGGTGTAAATCCATTTGCTGCCCACTGCCTGTTTGCCTGCTGGAAGGGGGACAAGATCCCAAGTATGATTTTCCTCCAGAGCCTGCAATTCATCCCGCATTGCTGCTAGCCACCCGGGGTGAAATTTGGCTTCACCAACCGTGCAAGGTATAGAAACTGTCTCCAGAGCGGACAGACCCCTGTATGAAGATACAAATAGAGGAGTACTCTGGCAGGAGCGAGTACCTTTCCGTAGGGCAATGGGCAAGTCCTCGGGTGGCGGAGCAGGAGCAGCGGACGAAGCGGGAGCATCAGTGTCACTGGCCGGAACGGAGGATACAGTCGAAGGACGACGGGAGTAGACCTGACCAAAATGGGTGTCAACAGGGGTTGACGCCGGTGGAGGATGGATGATGAGAGGAGGACAATCATCGATGACAGGCTCAGGATGAGGAGAGGCAGGAGGAGGCAACTCTGGAAGAGGATGGATGATGAGGGGAAGACATTTATCAATAGCAGAGTTAGGAGGAGGAGAGGGAAAGGAGAATGGAGAACTCTCAACAAAGGAGACATCCGCTGAGATGACATACCGGCGAAGGTCCGGGGAGAAGCAGCGGTATCCGCGCTGAGTGCGGGAATAACCAAGGAATATGCAGCGGAGGGATTTGGGAGAGAGTTTGGTGCGGCCAGGGCGAGTGTCACGAACATAACACAAGCAGCCAAACACTCGAAGAGGGAGGGAATGAAGAGGGAGAGTGGGGAAAAGAGCCCGAAAGGGAGTCTCCCCCTTAAGGATAGAAGAAGGAAGGCGATTGATGAGGTATGTAGCAGTGAGAATGACATCTCCCCAAAAGAGCAGAGGCACCTGTCGGTGGAAGATGAGGGCACGAGCAGTCTCCAGAATATGTCTGTGTTTCCGCTCGGCCACGCCGTTCTGCTGGGGTGTATCAGGACAGGATGTCTAATGAAGGATGCCATTCGTCTGGAGAAACTGCCGAAAGGAAGTGGAGAGATACTCGCGCCCATTATCCGAGCGAAGACATTTGACAGAGATAGAAAAACGGTTCTTAATTTCATTGAAAAAGGTTTGGAAGGTGAAAAACACTTCGAAGCGTTCTCGAAGAAGGTAAAGCCACGTCATTCGCGAATAGTCATCAATGAAAGATATATAGTATTTATATCCCAAGTGACTTGGAATGGTACACGGGCCCCAAACATCTGAATGAACCAGATCAAAGGGGTGGGAGGCCCGTGTATCCGTGCGAGGAATGTAGGAAGAGCGATGATGTTTCGCAAAAGAACATGACTCACAATGAAAAGTAGGAGTCCGACTGAAGTATGGAAACATCTGATGAATGGTGGATGCAGGCGGGTGTCCTAATCGGGAATGAAGATCTAGTGCCTGAGAAGAGGTAGACGTGCAAGCAATGGGTGCTGGTCCCTCGAACATGTAGACCCCGTCTCGAAGCCGGTCTCGACCAAGTTCCCGGTTCGTAGTCTGCTCCTGAAACACAACACTAGAAGAGGTAAATATGGCCGCACAATTATAATCCTTAGTCAGTTTACTGATGGAAAACAAATTAAAGGGACTGCGGGGCACATGTGCCACAGATGGTAGGTGTATCGATGGAGTCAGGGAGCATGCGCCGAAGCCCGCTATGGGGATAGTGGAGCCATCAGCGACGATGATGGCTGAAGAACCGGCATATGTGCAGTAAGACGTTAGCATACCAGCATCACCGGTGAGGTGGTCGGAGACACCTGAGTTCAGCAGCCATGCAGGGGAGCAATGGCTGACAAAGGCAGTGGGGCGAACAATACGGGCCAGAGAAGCCGAGGAGGGACCGGGTCGGACAGAGGCCGGAGGATCATGAGGCCGCCTGAGGTCGGCCATAGAAAGGGCCAGAGACGGGGAAAGAGAGACGACAGTCGAGGACGTGTCCTGGACCGCGGGCTGTCCCTGCCGCGGGTGCTGAGATGGTCGTCCATGCAGGACCCAACATCGGGCGATCAGGTGACCAAACTTGCCACAATGTTGACAAAAGGGACGTGGACGACTTGAAGCACGACCACGTCCCGAGGAGTCTGCCATGGAAGCGTCGGGTAGCTGATGCAGCGGGCCGGCGGGATGATCGTGCGTAGGACGTGCGTGTGCTGGAAGGGCCGTCGGAACGAGGTCGCGCTGCCGGGATGAGGGCGCACTGCCGGGAGAGGCCGCCGGGGTGAAACCGGGGGCGCCGGGACTAGGGTGCCGGGACGAGGGCGCGCTGCCGGGACGAGGGCGCGCTGCCGGGAGGGTCCGCCGGGACGAGGCTGAGGGCGCCAGGACGAGGGCGTCGTGGGATGAGGACGCCGCTGGGTGAGGGGAGCCGTGCCTGGAGAGAGGGCTGCGGGAGGGAAACCACGCCGGGAGAGAGGGCCGCCGGGGAAGGAGGCGCGCTGGGTGAGGGCGACGGGGGCGACTGGAGGCGTGACCCAAGGCGCGACCGTCGAGGGGTGAGGGCGCCTGCTGGGGTGAAGGCGGCAGAAGGGGAGCCGCTGGGCGAGAGCAGCGGGAGCGCGCGGGAGGCGCCGAGCGAGGGTGGCCGGGAGGCGCCGGAGGCACGGGAGCAGCGGGAGGCGCGGGAGCAGCGGGAGGCGCCGGGCGAGGGAGCTGAGACGGGAGCGCGCTGGGGTGGAACCCAAGCGCGAGCGGGACGTCGGGGAGCCGGGACGCCGGGGAGCCGGGAGCCGCGCCAGGAAGGAGGGCTGCCGGGGAGACGGGAGCCGGGGGAGGGCGTCGCGCCAGGAAGGAGGGCCGCCGGGAACCGGGAGCCGCGGGGGGGCGACGAGCAGGAAGGAGGGCCGCCGGGTGGAACCCTAGCCGGGAAGGAGGGGAGAGGCGGGGCCAGACAGAACCGGGAATCCGCAGGGAGGGAGGGTCAGGACTAATTTCTCTTTGATACCATGTAGAATGAGGAAACCCAGTTACTCTCAAGGTAAGGTGGGGGCCTACTTTTATAGAATGATACGACGAAAGATACAAAGAAGTATTCCGACGTGGGACTCGGAAATACCCATAATAATAAAAAGAGGGTTTAACACCGATAATGAACGAGAATATTTATCTACTTCTTTTTAGCAATTTCTTAAAGCTCAACAGAATGTAGTGGCTGAGCGAAAATATCACCATATTCTGGAGACTGCTCGTGCCCTCCTATTCCACATGCAGGTGCCTCTCATTTTCTGGTCCGATGCTATCCTGATTGCTACCTACCTCCTAAACCGACTCCCTTCTTCTATTCTTCAGGGGGAGACTCCTTTTTAGACTATGTTCTCCTCTCTCCCTCCTCACTCACTTCCACTCCGTGTGTTTGGGTGTCTGTGTTATGTTCGGGACACTTGCCCCAACCTCTCTAAATTTTCTCTCAAATCCCTTCGCTTCATCTTTCTCGGATATTCACGCACTCAGCGCGGATACCGATGCTTCTCTCCGGGCCTACGACGGTATATCATCTCTGCCGACGTCTCGTTTGTTGAGAGCTCTATTCTCACTTCCCTCTCCCCATCCAGACACTGACATTGATGATTGTCTTCCTCTCATCATCCATCCTCCTCTGGTGTCTCCCTCTGCTGATCACCGTTTTGGTACAGTCTACTCCCGTCGCCCATCGACTGTGCCCCCGTCCAGGCCGAGGACATCATCGTCCCAGCTTCGTCTGATGCTCCTGCCCCAACACCAGACGACTTGCCTATTGCACTCCATAAAGGTACTCGTTTTTGTCAGAATACACCTCTCCATACATCTTCATACAGAGGTTTGTTAGCTCTGGAGACGATATTTATTCCCAGCATGGTTGGCGATGCCAAATCTCACCCGGGGTGGATACATGTGATGCGGGATGAACTGTAGGCTCTGGATGACAACCATACTTGGGATCTGGTCCCCCTTCCAGAAGGAAAACAGGCGGTCGGCTGCAAATGGATTTATACGGTCCGTCTCAATGCCGATAACTCTCTCCATCGCCTCAAAGCCCGACTCGTGGCGAAGGGCTTTGCCCAGACATATGACATCGACTATTTTGAGAGTTTTTCTCCGGTTGCCAAGATGACCTCAGTCCGCTTATCCATCTCTCTGGTCGCTCATCATCACTGGCCGCCTGCTGAGAATGCCTTTCTCCATGGATTTCTTGAAGAAGAGGTCTGCAGTAGCCCCCCGGATTTCGTGCCTCCGGTGCCGACTCCCATGTTTGCCGACTTTGTCGATCTCTCTATGGTCTCAAACAGTCTCCTCGTACTTGGTTCGGCCGCTTCAGCACCGTCATCACCGCCTTTGGACTCTCTCGTAGTATGAAGGACCACACTGTCTTCTACCGTATGACGTCCAATAACTGCATTTTGCTGGTGGTATATGCTGATGATATCATTATCACATGGAGTGACTTTACTGGAATCGACCAACTCAAGGGGCATCTTCACCACCACTTCCACACCAAAGATCTTGGTCCTCTCACATACTTCCTTGGGCATCGAGGTCTCCCATTCTACGGACACCATTTTTCTCTGCCAAAGGAAATATGCCATGGATATTTTGCAGGATGCAGGGTTGAGTCAGACAACTGCCACGAACACTCCTCTTGAGTTTGGGGAACGTTCTCTCTATGACGACACGACACGACACCATTTTCTCACCAAGAGAGCTATCGTCGTCTGGTGGGAAAACTCAATCACCTCACCATGACACGACCCGATATTGCCTGCGCTGTTAGCAAAGTGAGCCTAGTTCATGGAGCATCCGACCAAATCTCAGTGAGATGCTGTTCCCCGCATTGCCAAATACATCAAGAAAGACCCTTGTCGTGGTCTTCGGTACTCCCATCATGCTAATCTGAATGTTGAGGTCTTCTGTGATGCTGATTATGCTGGTTGTTTTGTTACTCGCAAGTCTACTTCTGGGTATGCTGTCTTCTTGGCAGATAACCTCATCTCTTGGCGCAACAAGAAGCAGACTGTTGTCTCCAGATCTAGTGTGGAAGCTGAATACCGAGCTATGACCACAATCACTACTGAGATCCTATGGCTTCGTCATCTCCTCCACGAGTTTGGCTTCCCACCGCAGACCTTTGCTTATATCTGGTGTGACAATCAGGCGGCCACGAAGATTGCTTCGAATCCCGTCTTTCATGAATGAATGAAGCATATCGAGGTGGATTGTCACTTTCTTCGCCATCATCTTGAGCAAACCCAAATCAGTTTCAATCACATTCCGACGACAGATCAGCTGACCGACATCTTCACAAAAGGCCTCCCGGGAGCTCGTCTGGACTCTCTTAGTACCAAGCTGGGTATCAACAGCATCAGCAGCCCGGTTTGAGGGGGAGTGTGTGTGGTTTTGTTTGCTGTCATCTTTCTTTTGTGGGACTCTTGGTCTGTCTAAGCTGTGCATGTCCAACTTGAGCAGTGTTAAACCCAGTTTTATTATATCGGGTATTTCCGAGTTCCACATTGGGATACTCCACCATGTATTCCTTTTTACTCATCTATAGAAGAATGTCCCCACCTCACATTGAGGTAAAGGGAATTCGCCATTCTACACTTGGCATCAATCGGTGAAATGACAGGAGAAGATTGATGTAAAGTTTGTTATCATAGAGGAACCATGTTAATCTCTTTAAATGAATTGATGAATTGAGACAAAGATAACTAGTATAATGATAGAAATGTGTGGGGGTGTGAAGAGGGGTATGATGATGTTGTTGCATTGGGAGTTGTGGAGGGAATCTCCCAGGGGAAGTGCTACAATCTCTAAGGGGCCTATGTTGTGGGGATCAGGAGGAATATGGTGGGGATCCAAGTAATTTGCTGGGGGGATATTATAGGAGCCCCACAACATAGTTGTGAATGCACTAGAGAATAATTTGGGAGGTGGGGCCCACGACTGTGGCACAGAGAACCCACTGGGTGGAGGCTGTTATAATCTGGGAGGGATGGAGAAAGTAGGGGTGGGGAGAATATTGTTGAGGGAATCGGCCTAGCTTGGGACTACGACCTTCTAGATTGGGTGAGGAGCAACAGAGTGCCTCCCGTGTAACTTCTTCTTCTTCTGCAAGTCATCTTCTTAATTTCTATTTCACCTCCCCGCCTGTAACTCTATTTGGAACCGCTTTTATATATCAATACAAGGAGTCTGTCCTCTGTTTCTATCAATTGGTCTGACCTGCCGGATACTTCCAGTGGAGGAGAGCGCTGTCGGAATTTTTCGCCATGGGATATCACTGCCAGAATTCGCTGCATCGCTGCTTGGAGACCTCTCGTTGTGGAGGGTAGCTCTGTTGGAAACAAGTGCCGCCCGAGGAAAATGCTAGACATGGTGGTGCAATTGGACAGCTTGGAACAACACATGGAGCGTGCTGCAACAACTATTTCTGATTTGGCGTCGACCTGGGAGCAAGATCAGAAGGAACAAACTGAATTTCATAAGTACATCTCTAGACTCATAAGACACTTGGAGGAGAAATTATAGCCCGATGAGGATCGCCCATTGTCTGCGATGGAGTTTTCCGCGCCGCACTTGGTGGACACTGCTAGGGTGGAGCCCGCTGAACCCGGGGAGCAAGGCTGGAACACTGGGCTGGCCATGATTCCCGTTGATGTTGATTCTGATCAGTCCCAACAGGTGAACCTACCGGTGTTCGAGGGGAGAGGTTTGCTGCTACGGGATGAAGAGTTGCTGCTACAGGAGGAGCGACTTTCACTGGTGTGGAGGATGAAGGCGCACTCAGCAGCGCCGGGAGGGAACGTGGGTGATGTTTGACTGACAGTGGTCAAGGATGAGCAAGTGTTACCTGGACCTGGACAGCCGCAACAACACAAGACGCTGCAAATGACGCCGGTTCAATCACGAGCTCTTGTTGAGTTGCCTGTACAGCCCCAGCGTGAGTGGCAGCAAGTTACGCACGAACCTCAAGGATTGAAAATTGCAGTAGCACGCTTAAAAATATGCTGGTTTGCTCAGGAGAGGAACGTCGAGGAGCAGCAACAACATTCCAGGCCGGAACGGCCAGGCGAGGTGAATTCTGAATCCAGTTTGAGACGTGTTGTGCACAGTGTAGAGATAGGGGAAAAGTATCCAGTCGAGGTTTGCAGAATTGTTCCATGAAAGATGTCACCGGAGAACAATACACGTGCAGATGAAACACGTGTTTCCATGCAGTGCCCTCAGCTGGTAAGGCCTTCCAAAGGATGGGGAACCCCATTTGTGATGACATGTGATATTGGTTTCACACCACCGTATGTAGCGTTATCCCCAGAGTTGTTTGCAGTTCATGGTGTGTTGGAGGCGTTTGTCTCAATTTCTCCAAAGGCTAGCACAGAATCAGAAATATCAGATTATGCGTGCTGGAGAAAAAGCATCTCAGTGCTGGACGCAAATTCGTCTTTGATAGGAGTCTTCTGTTAGACAAGCTCCTACTTGTTCCGAGCCGGAAACAAAAAGGGCATGATATCGCTATAACTAGAGATGGCACTGATGGTGCCATAGCTCAGTCTGAAGAGAACATCCAAGAAATAAAAAATGTAATGGAGAACTTAAGGAATATTATTTTGGACAACAATATGGTTTCTCATGAGTATTTTGGAGAGCTGCCACAACATTGTACAGGGGATGATGAGGATGTTATTGCGTTAGTGATATTGCCAATTTCATTGCTACTAGAATTGGGAGAGGTCCAATTTCATTGCTACTAGAATTGGGAGAGGTCCAATGGATAGCAGTGATATCGTTGGAGGAAATAAAACAGCTTGCGAACAAGTTGAAATTGAATCATGTTCAGGAAAAAATGCTACGACACACAGTTTGGGTTCCAACTGCCTTTGAGACAGCAAGGCCATTGCAGGAAGATTGTGGCTTATCTCAGGGCTGCAACCGGTGTTGGGATATCTTAGGTAGTACGTTGGAGCTGTAATTAATGAAGTTCCAGCTCTGTGTGTGGTGGATATTGGTTTTGCAGATGGGAGCAACGAGGCTGTCTTTGTTGCGGAATCACCGGGAGACAGAACGACAGAAAACGAGAAAACGAAAGAAAGAAAAGCAACAATGAACACGGCGATTTACGTGGTTCGGGAAAAATCCCTACGTCCACGGGAGAGGCAGAATTTCACTATGATTCGGGAGCAGCAAATTACAGAGGATTTCCAACAACAAACCCTAGCCCGAAATGGGCTATAAAACAAATGGAGAAGACAATCACTATTCGAAAAAGTGGTCCGCGTCGCTACAGTGAACGGCGGCTGGCTTTGTCAAAAGCGCTACAGTAAAGTTGACCCCGAAGTCCGCACCGCTACAGTGTCTGTCGGTGTCGGTCGGTCAGCTCCGCTACAGTGGCCACAAGCATTCGGCCCAACCGGATCGGGCAACACCAATCCAACAATCTCCCACTTGTAGCCTGATCCGCTACACTGCTACTCTTCGATGCAACTGATGAAGACAACTTACTTAATCTAAGTTCTTCCTCTTCTTCACTCACCAATGCCATGCTTTCACAGATTCATGAAATAGATTCATGAAATACAAACTGTTTTCCTCTTCTGCTCCCATCAAGTCCTCCATCATTCTGCCTCTCATCCTCCGTTCATCAGTGGAGACCAACAGAGGCACAACAGTGCCTCAACTTCTGTATCACCATAGGCTTTGTCAACATGTCTGCCGGATTGTTGGTTCCACATATCTTCTGCAAAGTCAGCAACCCATCCTGTATCAAACCTCTGATGAAATGGTACTTCAACTGAATGTGCTTCGTCCGGGCATGAAACACTGGGTTCTTGGCAAGATGTATAACACTCTGACTATCACAGTGCAATACATTCTCCTCTCGCTTTCTTCCCAATTCATCCAAGAAGTTCTTCAGCCAAACCATCTCTTTCCCAGCTTCTGTTACAGCAATGTATTCTGCCTCTGTGGTGGATAAAGCCACCACCTTCTGCAATTGTGATATCCAACTTACCGCAGTCCCTCCACAGGTAAAAACATAACCCGTGGTACTCCTCCTGCTGTCGACATCGCCTCCAAGGTCAGCATCCACATACCCCTGTAATGAAGTTCCTTTCCCAAAGCACAGAGACACCTCCTTGCTGCCCTTCAAATACCTCAGTATCCACTTCACAGCTTCCCAATGTTGTTTTCCAGGGTTAGCCATATACCTGCTCACAACTCCCACTGCATGAGCAATGTCAGGTCGAGTACAGACCATGGCATACATCAGGCTTCCCACAGCTGATGCGTATGGAACTTTTGCCATGTACTCCACCTCTTCTGCCGTCTTCGGTGATTGCTCCTTTGATAGTTTGAAGTGGCTCGCCAGGGGAATAGAGACTGCCTTTGCTTCCAGCATGCTGAATCTTCTCAGAACATTCCCAATGTAATCAGCCTGTGACAACATTAAAGTTCCAGCCGTGCGGTCTCTCTTGATCTTCATTCCCAGAATCTTGCCAGCTTCTCCAAGATCCTTCATTTCAAACTCCTCAGCCAATTGCCCTTTCAGCTCATTAATCCTCTGCATACATGATCCTGCAATGAGCATGTCATCCACATATAGAAGCAATATAATATATTCATCACCGAAAGACTTGATGTAGCAACACTGATCCATGCCACATCGTTTATATTCATTTTTAGACATAAATGAATCAAACTTCTTGTTCCACTGTCTCGGTGCCTGCTTCAGTCCATATAAGCTCTTCTGGAGTTTGCACACCAAGTCTTTCTTTCCAGACTCTACATATCCCTCTGGCTGCTGCATGTAGATATCTTCCTCCAAATCTCCATGAAGGAAAGCAGTCTTGACATCAAGCTGCTCAAGGTGCAAATCCTCTGACGCCACAATGCTGAGAACCACCCGGATGGTGGTAAGCTTTACTACTGGTGAGAAGATTTCAGTGAAATCTACTCCCTCCTTCTGTTGAAAGCCTTTCACCACCAGCCTTGCCTTGAACCTCCTCTTTCCATCATGTTCTTCCTTGACCCGGTAGACTCACTTATTCTGCAATGCTTTCTTTCCTCTTGGCAGAGGTGTCAGCTCCCAAGTGTTGTTCTCATGCAATGAGGAAATCTCCTCCTTCATAGCCAGCTCCCACTTGCTCGACTCCTTCAGCTGCATTGCTTCTTCAAAGCATTCTGGTTCTCCACCGTCAGTCAATAAAAGGTAATGCAATGATGGTGAATACCTCTGCACGGGCCTTCTCACCCTTGATGATCTCCTTAACTCCACTGGAGTAGTAGGTTCCACCGGTTCGGATTTCTCAAGCTCAGACACACCTTCAAGCTCCACTTGCTTTTTGCATTCTGATTCAATGTTCCCATTTTCATCTTTAACTGCATGGCGATCTTTGTACATGACACCTTCATTGAATACCACATTTTGGCTCCTGATGACCATCCTGTTGAGATCATCCCAAAAGCGATACCCAAACTCCTCACCACCATAGCCAATAAAGAAACATTTTTTGGACTTGGCATCAAGCTTGTCCCTTGCATTTGCATCAACATGAACATATGCTAAACTGCCAAAGACTCGTAAATGTGAGAGTTTTACCTCCTTACCAGACCAGAGTTCCTCGGGTAGACATTCCCCCATTGGCACAGAGGGACTCCTGTTTATGAGATATGCTGCCATATTCACTGCATCAGCCCAAAAGGTCTTGGGTAACCCCGAATGCAGCCTCATGCTCCTGACACGTTCATTCAGTGTCCTATTCATCCTTTCTGCCACACCGTTCTGTTGTGGTGTTCCTGGGATTGTCTTCTCCCACCGAATTCCATTTTCAGAACAAAATTCTCTGAACTCTTGACTGCCATACTCTCCACCGTTGTCGGACCTCAAACATTTCAGCTTTGCTCCTGACTCGTTCTCTACCATGACTTTCCACTTCTGAAATATCTTAAACACATCAGATTTGTTCTTCAGAAAGTAAACCCATACCTTCCTCGTTGAGTCATCGATGAATGTCACATAATATTGTGACCCTCCGAGAGATGGTACTGGTGCAGGCCCCCAAACATCTGTATGCACCAGGTCCAGCTTTCCGGCCTTCGGTGTTCTGCCTCCTTTTGCAAAGGACACCTTCTGTTTTCCAAAGATGCAATCTTCACAAAAGCCTACTTCCACCGACTTCAGCTCTGGTAGCAATCCTTTTGTTGTCAGCACCTTCATCCCCTTTTCACTCATGTGGCCGAGTCTGTAGTGCCATAGTTGAGAACCTCCGACAGCTTTGAGTGATGCAGCCATGTCCATGCATGTTTCTGTCATGTTGTACAGGGTGCCATTCTTTGCTCCCCGAGCTATGACCATAGCTCCTCGGGTGATCTTCCATGCACCACCAGTGAACGTGGTACTCAACCCTGCATCATCAAGCTGTCCCACAAAAATGAGATTTCTTCTTAAACCAGGGATGTACCTCACGTTTTCCAGAACCAGCAAGCTCCCACTGTTGGTCTTGATCCGTGCATCTCCTTTCCCCACAATCTGCAAGGGCTCGTCATCAGCAAGATGCACCTTGCCAAAATTTCCAGAAACAAAATTGTTCAGGAAACCCTTCTCCGATGTAGAATGGAAAGACGCCCCAGAGTCTAAAATCCAAGACTCCATCGGGGTGTCCACGCTAAGCAGTAGCACGTCATCAGTTCCTTCAGCTACCGCGTTTGCTCCACTGGTTTCAGGTCCCTTCCGGTTATCTCTGCACTCCTTCTTGACATGTCCTTTCTTCCCGCATGTCCAGCAGGTAGGACCAGGCCCCTTTGCCTTGTCTCTGCTCTTTCCTCTCGACTTCGATCGTCCTCTGCGATTGTCCCGCTGTGGGTACCTTCCTCTTCCTTCAACGTTCAAAGCAGAACCAGAGAATCTGCCTGATTCTCTTCTTCGAACATCCTCACTAAGGATTAGGTCCCTTATATCCTTCAGAGCCATCTTCGTATTCCCCGAAGTGCTGCTCACAGCTGTTACAGTTGCTTCCCAACTTTCAGGTAACGAAGATAATAAAATCAGAGCACATACCTCATCACCAAGGTCAATGTCCACCGATGACAACTGACTTATGATGGTATTGAACTCGTTGATATGATCTGCAACAGCTCTCCCTTCAACCATTTTCAGGTTGAACAATCGTCGTATCAAATGCACCTTGTTAGCCGCAGAAGACTTCTCGTACATATTTGTGAGGGCTTTCATCAGGTCCACCGTCGTCTTCTCCTCTCTGATGTTGAACGCCACGTTTTTGGCCAACGTCAGGCGCACAACACCCAGAACCTGTCGATCCAGTAGCTCCCATTCTGACTTCTCCATTTCCGCTGGCTTCACACCCAGAAGCGGCAAGTGCATCTTTTTCTGATAAAGATAATCCTCGATCTGCATCCTCCAGAAACTGAAATCAGTTCCATCGAAGCGATCGATCTTCACTTTGCCTTCATCCAGAGCCATCGTTGGAGAATTCCGAACTCACCCTCTGATACCAGTTGTTGCGGAATCACCGGGAGACAGAACGACAGAAAACGAGAAAACGAAAGAAAGAAAAGCAACAATGAACACGGCGATTTACGTGGTTCGGGAAAAATCCCTACGTCCACGGGAGAGGCAGAATTTCACTATGATTCGGGAGCAGCAAATTACAGAGGATTTCCAACAACAAACCCTAGCCCGAAATGGGCTATAAAACAAATGGAGAAGACGATCACTATTCGAAAAAGTGGTCCGCGTCGCTACAGTGAACGGCGGCTGGCTTTGTCAAAAGCGCTACAGTAAAGTTGACCCCGAAGTCCGCACCGCTACAGTGTCTGTCGGTGTCGGTCGGTCAGCTCCGCTACAGTGGCCACAAGCATTCGGCCCAACCGGATCGGGCAACACCAATCCAACAGTCTTTACACACCTTCAGATATTCATAAAGTATTTCCACTTTGAGGACAGAGTGGATTTTCATGGGGTTGAAGCGACAGATTTGTGTGGGGGTGTGAAGAGGGTGTGAAGAGGGGTACGATGCTGCTGTTATGCTGGGAGTTGTGGAAAGAATCTGCTAGGGGCAGTGCTACAACCTCTGAGGGGCCCAATGGGGGAATATGCTGGGGATCTAAGGAATATTCTGTGGGAATATTATAGGGGGCCCACAACACAACTGCTAATATGCTAGAGAATAATCTAGGAGGGGCCCATGACTGTTACACAGAGAACCCACTGGGCGGAG
This sequence comes from Viscum album, assembly GCA_963277665.1. Lineage (NCBI taxonomy): Eukaryota > Viridiplantae > Streptophyta > Magnoliopsida > Santalales > Viscaceae > Viscum > Viscum album. The sequence continues at coordinate 32,019,351 of OY728157.1, read as the reverse complement.
GTTGTTATAAGTGGGGAGGGTTGGGGAGAGTAGGAGCAGTGAGAATATTATTCCTCAGGGAATCGGCTCTACTGGTTTGGGACTATGGCCTTCTGGCTTGGTAGGGGAGCAGCAATGCCTCCCGTGTAACTTCTTCTTTTGCCAGTCATCTTCTTCATTTCTATTCTACCTTCCCCGCCTGTAACTTTGTTTGGAACTGCTTTTATATATCAATACAAGGAGTCTGTCATCTGTTTCTATCATATAACAACAGCTTTTATGTGAACTGTTTTTTGATCTATTAACAATTAAATTATGTAGAACGGCGAAGTCCCTATCTCAATGAGAGATGAAGACATTCTTTTATAGATAAAGGAGACCAATTACAAGTCGGAAGAATCCGATTTGGGACTCGAAAGGACACTTAATCCGAAAATATAATAAACCGGGTCTAACACTCCCCCTCAAGCTAGAACAGGTACCTTGGAAGAAGAACCCCACAAAAAGAAAGAACACACCAAAGAAAAAACAAGCCTCTGCAAACTCCCCTTTAAGTTGATGCCGTGGATGCCCAGTTTGGTGCAGAGAGAGTCCAGTCGAGCTTCTGGGAGGCCTTTGGTGAAGATGTCGACAAACTGATTTGGTGTTGAAATATAGCTAAAATTGTCATGGTGTTGCTCGAGGTTATGACGAAGAAAGTGACAATCCACCTTGATATGCTTCGTGCGTTCATAGAAGACTGGATTGGAAACAATCTTCGTGTCTGCCTGATTATCACACCAAACATGAGCAGACGTCTGTGGCGAGAAACCAATCTCCTGGAGAAGATGACGAAACCAAAGAATCTTAGTAGTGACGGTGAGCATCGCACAATATTCAGATTCAACATTGGATCTGGAGACGACGGTCTGTTTCTTGCTTCGCCATGAGATAAGGTTATGATAGAGACCTAGTGCCAATTAGTTTGTTAAGGACCTGTAGTGATTTTGGTTAAGGGATATTGTTGTCTTTGTATGGGGTAGTTTGTTATAGGGTAGTTGGGGGGGTTGTTGGAGTTTGTTGGAAGTGGTGGGAGTAGCCATCTCTACGTGGTAGAGGGGGATTGTTATAAAAGTAGAAGCAAGGGGGAGTGAAGAGAGGGAGAAGAATATGATGAGTTCGGCCTTTTGGCTTGGGAAGTAGCTTGCGGGCTTGGGCGAGGAGTAAGTGCTCTCTCGAATTGTACTTCTTCATCTGGTAATTCTTTAGTTTACTTCATATATACAAGCGGTCATTTCATCTAGTTTTAACAATTGGTCCGTCTTGCCATTTTGCATCCTACTCCTCGGATGAGCCGCCTGCTTTCCTCTTCCGCCGCTGTTTTCTGTTTCCAGGCAACCTCTACTGCTTCCGTCTCCGGCATGAATTGCCAACCAATCGTTCATTTCTTGCGCGCTGAACGAGCCACACAACACTTCGTTAGGCGAAGGTGCGCACAGACGAGACGCGCACAGGCAGTTAGATTGCCCTCGCCTTCCTCACTTCAGTCATCATCAGCACAGTTGCGCTCCGCCGACGCCTTCTACAGCAGCAGACGGACGCACAACAGGCGCACCCAGGCATCGCGCTCCCTATCGGTGCTTTGACTGGAGGAGACTCTCACCGTCGTTGCCCATTTTGAGATGACGCCCTCGGATAGGCTGCATGCGCACCATGCTGAACGCCCATTTTCTTCTAGCACGATTTTCTGGACTGATTATTTGTTCCGAGGAGCCGCACGCTAACAACCAAGGCAACAAGCTTTCATTCGGTGGAGGCCTGCCCGACCGACTCACGGAGGATGCACCGTCAGCACTCCTCGGGAGACGGGGTGCCTGATTTGTTTTCAGAAAATAACAAAAAAAAAGTGGCGGGCCACGTTTTATGTCAGGGAAGGAAACCACAAGAGAAAAAAATACTACAGAGGGATTGCCCACCAGGAGTGCGACACACTGCCCGCTCCCTACCAGAGGATACACGTATACCTAAGAGCGCCCCACTGTTCAGACGCGACACCCTATGACAACTCAAATGCAGGAACTTCGGGCTTCATTGGCCCGAGTGACCAGAAATCAGGAAAAACAATTACAGTAAGTCTTTACCAGAATTTTCGGCTACACATTCAAAGACGTGGATCTCAAGGGTTGAGGATTATTTTTTGAGCAATCAAACGCTGGATCAGATAAAGGTGCCAATGACACGCCTATGCATGCCAGGTTTGTATGAACTTTGGTTTTTACTGTCCAAAAGATCTGCAACTACGTTCACCTGGGCACAACTCAAAGAAGCACTTGGAGGATTTTTGAAGCTCCACTGGGGAAGTTTCTGCCCCTACATCCGAGTTGCCGCAGACGGTAACACAACTGTCCGCATCACACCTCGGGGGGCCTACTGAACATGGGACGCACAATTGGAGAAAGGGTTGCCCGAAAATCCTGACGACACTCTCTCCAGCCAGTTTGTGATAGACTTGCCGCATATTGAGGAGCCAAACACTTCAAAGTTCATACTGCCGGAGCACGAGACACCGCAGCATGCGCTGGCCCAAACGGGGGCTATTGTTATTTTACCACCTCATGCACTGGTTAAGCTCGCAGTGATGGGATGGGGTCCCCTGATTTTTCAAGACCCATACCATTTTTCCATGCATGAAGCAGGGTGGTGCCAACTGTACTTGCGACCCAGTTCCCAATAGCACCCCAAGGACCTTACTGATGGAAGGCGGGAGAGCAATACAACGAGCGACACCCCCCCTTTGTCTATCCAACCTTGATCTATGACGGCGGAGGACGCGTTTGGGAGATTGCGTGGCGTGCACCTGCGGCACAGACGCTTTATACAGGACCGCATCAACTTGGTCCCCAGTCAATGGTGTTGCTTGCTTCGGCCCGACGCGCCAGAGTAGGGCGCATAATATGAAAGATTGCTTGACATATCAGCGCGATCTACCACCTTGAGGACAAGGCGGTTTTTTGGGATGATGACAATGATGGAGACCTACTGTCGATTAGTTTGTTAGGGACCTGTAGTGATTGAGTTTGGTTAAGGGGTATTGTTGTCTTCGTATGGGGTAGTTTGTTATAAGGGAGTCGGGGGAGTTTGTTGGAGTTTGTTGGAAGTGGGGGGAGTAGCCATCTCCACGTGGCTGGGGGGATTGTTATAAAAGTAGAAGCAAGGGGGAGTGAAGAGGGGGAGAAGAATATGATGAGTTCGGCCTTCTGGCTTGGGAAGCGGCCTGCGGGCTTGGGCGAGGAGCAAGTGATCTCTCGAATTGTACTTCTTTTTCTTCATCTGCTGTAATTCTCTGGTTTACTTCATATATATAAGCAGTTGTTTCATCTGGTTCTAACAGGTTACCTGTCAGGAACACGAAAAATCTAGAAGTAGACTTCCGGGTAGCCAAACAACCATCATAGTCAACATCACAGAAGACCTCAATATTTAGATGATTGTGATGTGAATACCGAAGACCACAAGCAAGGTCTTTCTCGATGTACTTAATAATCCGAAGGACAACATGCCATTGAGACTTCGTCGAATGTTGCATGAATTGACTAACTTTGCTGACAGCGCATGCAATATCCGGACGAGTCATGGTAAGATAATTGAGTTTCCCCACAAGCCGACGATACCTGTCTGGGTGAGAATATGGACCCGTGCTATCATATAGAGACTGTTCCCCTGGTTCAAGTGGAGTGTCAACGACAGTTGCTTGAGACAAACCAACATCCTGCAAGATTTCCAAAGCATACTTCTGTTGGGAAAGAAAGATGTTGTTCGGAGAACGGGAGACTTCGATGCTTAAGTATGTCGGAGGCCCCAAATCTTTGATTTGAAATTGTTGTTGAAGATACGCCTTTAAATGGGCAATGCTATGTGAGTTGCTCCCAGCGATAATGATATCATCAACATAGACAACCAGTAGGATGTAGCCGGAGGACGTCGTACGGTAGAAAATAGTGTGGTGCTTCATGCTTTGAGACAAACCAAATGTACTGATGACTGTGTAGAATCTTCGAAACCATGCACGAGCAGACTGCTTTAGTCCATAAAGAGAGCGACGAAGCCGACAGACATGAGAGTCGGTTCCCGAGGCAAGGTTAGAAGGGTGTTTCAAATATGCCTCTTTTTCAAGAAAAAAACCATATAGCATTCTTGACATCAAGTTGATGAAGTGACCAATGATGAGCAGCGACAAGAGAGATGAATAATCAGACAGATGTCATCTTCACAACCAGAGAGAATGTATCAAAATAATCGACACCATATGTTTGGGCAAAGCCTTTTGCTATAAGTCTGGCTTTAAGGCGATGAAGAGCGCCATCTGCATTTAGGCGTACCGTATAAATCCATTTGGTGCTGACCACCTGTTTACCTGCCGGAAGGGGGACCGGATCCCAGGTATGATTGTCATCCAGAGCCTGTAATTCATCTCGCATTGCTTGAAGCCACCCAGGGTGAGATTTGGTTTCGTCAACCGTGCGCGAAATATAGTCTCTAGAATAGAAAGATCTCTGTATGAAGATGTGAAAAGAGGAGTATTTTGGCAAGAACGAGTACCTTTCCGCAATGCAATGGGCAAACCGTCTGTTGCCGAAGCAGGAGCGTCGGACGAACCTGGGGAGATGGCGTTTTCGGCTTGGATGAGGGACACATTCGATGGTCGACGAGAGTAGACTGTGCCAAAACGATGATCAACAAAGTGAGACACCTGAGGCAGAGGTGGGTGGATGGTGAGAGGAAGACAATTATCGATAATGGTGTCTGAGTGGGAAAAGGGTGGAGAGAATGAAGAACTCTCAACAAAAGAGACATCAACAGAGATGATATACCGCCGCAAATCTAGAGAGAAACATCAGTATCCGCATTGAGTGCGGGAATATCCGAGGAAGATGTAACATAGGGATTTTGGAGAAATTTGGAGAGATTGAGACGAGTGTCACGTACATAACAAAGACATCCAAACACACGGAGTGGAAGCGGGAGGAGGAGAACAGAGCCCGAAAATGAGTCTCTCCCTGAAGGATATAAGAAGAAAGACGGTTTATAAGATAGGTAACAATAAGGATAGCATCCCCAAAAAAATGAAGAGACACCTGCATGTAAAATAAGAGGGCATGAGCGGTCTCCAGAAGATGACGATGTTTACGCTCGGCCGCTTTATTTCGCTGAGGTGTATCGGGGCAGGATGTTTGACGAAGGATGCTGTAATCCTTGAGAAACTGCTGAAGGGAAGTGGATACATATTCTCGGTCATTGTCCGAGCAGAGACATTTAATAGGTTGAGAATTGAGTGTGAATTTCATGGTAAAAAGTTTTGAAAATATCACACACCTTAGAACGATGATGAAGGAGGTATAGCCATGTCATTCGAGGGAAGTCATCAATAAAGGAAACATAAAACGGTACCCTGACTGATTAGGAACCCTGTAAGGACCCCATACATCGGAATGAATTAGGTCGAAAAGATTCGCTTCACGCGTTTCCAATCGAGGGCATGAGCAGAGGTGGATGGGTAATTAAGGGATTGGTGGGGTATCGAACATGTATACCCCATCACTAAGACGACCTCTACTAAGTTCCCAATTCGTTGACCGCTCTTGAAAAACAACACCAGAAGACGTAAAAATTACAACACAATTTAGGTCCTTTGTGAGTTTACTGATGGAGAGAAGATTAAAATGACAGCAAAGAACATGAGCCACTGAACCCAGATGAATAACCAAAGTCAAGATGCATGTGCCAAATCCCGCAATAGGGATCGTAGATCCATCAACAATAGTAATTGCAGCGACACCTGTATACTGATGATAGGTACTTAGCAAACCTGAATCTCCTGTGAGATGATCAAAAACACCAAAATTAAGCATCCAAGCTATCTGTCGATGAGAGACAAACGCACCGGTCTCAGCAATGGAAGCTGAAGAAGAAGCAGGTGGCAAAACAGCTCGATGAGGTTGTGCAAGTGCAATCTCCTCTATTGAGAGTGCCGGTTTGTGATAGATGCTGGATGGTGGCGAGGATGGCGCCATGTTTGGAAGAAGACAGAAAACCTAGCCTGGGTGGCCGGAGGTGTGGCTCTGCGGGAGCTTGGGGTCGCCGACCGATCGTCGAAGAAGAGAAGGGCTTGCCCGGGAAAGGGGACCGCGGCGGCAGTGCTCATCGTTGAGGAGGAGCCGACTCAGATCTGTCCACTGCGGGAGAAACTCGGTCCAGATCTATTCGGGGAGGCTGCCCTGTGGTAGGCAGACCGAGGGACTGCGGTCAGAGAGAATGCTGATGGGGGTTGCACATGGGTGTCGATGGTCCGGCAGGAGGGGCGAGGCGGCCTGATGCCGACGAAGGAGGGCGGAAGCCGAAGGAGAGGGTGGCGACGCCGAAGGAGAGGGCGGCGGCGCCGAGGGTCGGCCGTGGTAACCATACCTTCTGAAGGAAGAGCCGACGACCAAGGAGGAGCCGCCTGGGTAGAGCTGCGGGAAACTTGCCAGAGGGGCTTACCGTCGGTGGTTGTGCGGCCCCATGGAGGAGGTGCGGACCACCGAAAGAAAAAGGGAGGGGCTGACGACGGGAGGGGCGCGCAGGGAGAGCCGTCACACGGAAGGCGGGGCCGCAACGATTCGTCGGGTGCAGGAAGGCGGGGCCGCTTGGTCTCCTTCGCAGAGTGTCGTTGCGCTCGGGGAGGGCCGCCGCACGCATAGGCGGGGCCGACTGGCAGGGGTGGCAGTGCTCTAGACCTGGACGACGCGGTGGGGAGGGGAGCTGGTCGTCGGAGGAAGGGCCGTTGCTGGTTGGGTCGTCAGACTGGAGTGGTGGGAAGAGGGAGCCACTGCCGTCACGGAGGAGCCGTCGAATGAGAGAGTAGCGGAGGAGCCGTCGAGAGGGAGAGTTACGGGGCGCTGGGATAGCATGCACAGGGCCGGTCGATGCGGTACCGGGATAGCTGCACAGACGGGGCCGATCAACGGGACGCCGAGAAAGTCACGGAGAAGCAGCGGATGAGGAAGATTATCGGATGTAACCTGCCTTTGATACCATGTAAAATGGTGATGTCCTTACCCAATGAGAGGTAGAGACATTCTTTCATAGATAGATGTGATCAATTAAAGTCGGAAGAATCTGATGTGGGACTCGAAAAGACACTTAACCCGGAAATACAATAAACCGTGTCTAACAAATTTTTTCATGAGTTCGCTTTAATTGTTCCAAGAACCAATAGGATATGAGCAGTTAATTCTTCATCTTCAAGGTTTTGGTTGAAGTACTAAGAGGTGAAAGCCACATTTTAACAGTTTTCCTTGAGAGAATTAATCTTAACATTAAATAATGGTTGACAGATCATTATTTGATGAAAAATAACAGAACAAGATTTGATTAGCCAAGTGACTATGAGGTAATATCAACTATTCTTCATGTAGAATGAGAAAATAGGAGAGACCGAACCCCCCAAGGTGTTCTCTCTAAAGGAGCCCTTGGGGTTAATTTATAATGAATATTAAAGACCACACTGGACCTCAAGTCCGATGTGGGATGCAGACTCCAACACTCCCCCTCAAGCTAGGTATAATGAAAAGAAAGCAACAAAACAGACGCTAACACTCCCCCTCAAGCTGGACATGCCCAACTTGATGACAAAACAAGACGAAATAAAGCAGAATTATAGATAAAGCTGTCAGGCTGCTGCTCCCCCTCACGATCGAAGCTCCCCCTCAAGATGATGAATGGATGATGTTGCGGGCGCAGCAGAAGAAACCACTCAGATCGGCTGGTTGACGGAGCGCCAGGAATGCCGCACTAGTGGGGCCGATCGATGAAACGCCGGGAAATCCAAACTAGCACCGGAAAAACCGCACTTGCGGGGCCGGCGACAGGAGGCGGGGACTCCACAGAAATAGTTGCGGGATCTGGCGGCGCCAACGGACCCAAATCCTAGGTGGTCGAGCTGCTGCGCCAGCGAATGGTCGTGCCGACGGATAGAGATGCGGCTGCCGGGAGTCGTCGGGAGATGACAGCGAGGCGGGGATGCTGCAGGAGGTGCCGGAGAGCTGAAACTTGAAGGCAGCCGCTCGGAGAAACTGGAGCCGGCTGGCTGTCGGAAGAGAAGCGCAGGAGGAGGCCGGCGAGGGAGCAGGAGGTCGGGAGGCGGCGCTGGAAGCCGGAGGAGGCCGCCTGCGTGGAGGGGCCGGCAAGGGTGGAGGCCGGTTGCTGGAGGCCGGCTGCTGGAGGCGCTGGCAGGAATGGAGGTCGGCTGTCGGAGGCGCCGGCAGGACTGGAGGCCGGCTGTCGTGCAGAGAGGGGCCGGCAGGGCTAGAGGCCGGGAGGCTGCGCTGGAAGCCGGAGGAGGCCGCCTGCGTGGAGGGGCCGACAGTTGCGGGATCCGGAAAGACCGTCGGGGAATGGAGGCCGCCGGGAGAGAGGGCCGCCTGGAGAGAGGGCCACCGGGAGAGAGGGCCGCCGGGAGAGAGGCGTCGCCTGGAGAGAGGGCCGCCGGGAGAGAGGCGTCGCACGCAACAGAGGAGGCAGCGCGCATGGATGGACGGGAGGCGCGCGCATGGAGGACGGGAGCCGTGCCGCGACGGAGGGTCGCGCTCGAGTTGATGGGGCTGGTGCGCGCAACCGGGAGTCGCGCCGGCGCTGCAAATTTGTCGCGCAGGAATGGTGCCGGGGACTGGAGCTGCAGCGGGGGCTTGCGCGCAGGAGGAGCGGGCGCCGGAAGGGAAGGCGCACCGGGGAGGAGCACCGCCGGATAGAGCCGGAGCAGGGTGGATGCCGCTCGGGAGGGATGACCGGCAGGAGCAACGGAGGGGGGGGGGGGCCGACTATTTGGATTGGAGCCGCCGCCCCCCCGGACGGGAAAAACCCTAAAGGCTGATGGGAGGAAAAAAAATAGGGAGGGAGGGATCGGGTTTCAAAAAACCTCCTTTGATACCATGTAGAATGGGAAAATAGGAGAGACCGAACCCCCCAAGGTGTTCTCTCTAAAGGAGCCCTTGGGGTTAATTTATAATGAATATTAAAGACCACACCGAACCTCAAGTCCGATGTGGGATGCAGACTCCAACACTTCACAATCTTTCCAATCATGATAAACATTTTAATAAGAATAACACACATTTTAAGCAAAATATATCAATCCAGTCTTTCCTAGCTTATCCTCAATCACTCAAACTACTTGTCTGTTTTCTCAACCTCCTCCATACTACTGTTTCACCATTTTTGTCACTGTTGTTCTATATTTCCAAATTTTCATTATCAAAACCTTTTGGTCAACCTACTATTTTATTTTGTCATCAGCGAAAAAAATCTTTTGAATGCATCCTCCATTCCTTGTGGGATTCAACCCCTCACTGCTATACTACTACTTAGTGTTGGAAAATAAATATTTTGATGAGCTGATTATGACCAGGCATTGAACAAAAATTTACGTCGTTTCCAGGGATGACATCAGTGTATTTCTAGGGTTTAAAAAAATATTCAAAACAAACACACAAATGAATACTAAAAAAACTATTCCATGTGTTTAAAAAAATACGAATTCTGCTTGCTGGATAGTTGTGTGTGCTATGGAATGGGTTCCTTATTCACTACTGGTATTAAATTTTTCTATCATTTGCACATTCTTGAAATCAATTATTGTTGTCATTCTAGAATTTTTGTTCACTAAAACTGTTTTAAACCATGAAACCCTGTTTGCTTTTTTTAGTGTACTTAATTACGAAATCTGCTCATAATTGACGTGTCAAAATTAGAAAATCATTTTTTATTGCTTGCATGACTTGAAAACTGTTGGTATTATTGTTAAATGAGCTTCTGGTTTGGAAATTTTTTCCCCTGTAAATCATATTCTGGTTATTGTTGCTGTTTTTAGCGCTCAAACTGTTGAATATCTGCTTGCAGAAATTTATTTGACTGCTGAAAGTTCTAAAATATTTTTTAATGAAACCGTTCTTATGCATGTGAACTTTGTTTACTAGAGTTACTTTTAAATCAGAAAATCAGTTGTTTGTTAGAACTGTTATCCTTGAGCTCTAATACTGAATCTTGGGTGCTGAAAGTGATTTTGTGTGTTGAAAATTACAAAATTTGGTTGCTAAATATCATTTGGATTTATTTCTATTTAGATGATCATGAACTGTTTGCTGGCTGCTGCTGTAATTTTTGGAACTGCTGAAAATCTTGAGTGCTTGCTAGAATTGTGTGATCTTAAGTGATGGGATTAAAAATATTTATTTCTGAGATTGAAAGGTTCTAAAATGTTCTTCGGAATAATCATAGGGTTTTTATGGAATAATTAGATGAGAAAATAGCTAATGATCTTGAGCAATTTGAACTACCTCACCTTAGGAATGAGAACATTGAGAGGCCTGGACTTAGAGAGTACCAACCCCCGATTATTTTAGGCAATCCTTCTTGTATTAGGCTTACTGAAGGGGCTCAAAACTATGAGTTGAATTAGTCTTACTTGACTTTGCTTCTACTTTTTGATCACCATATCATGTATATAAAGAGTTATGCATGATGTATTCTTACGATAATAGTGTTGATACTTCTGCATTCACTATTACTTGACAATGTTCTTAGATTATTTGTCATATCAAAAGGTTATAGCAGTCCCAGTTATAATGGGAATCTCGAGATACCATGACATCAATCTTAAAACATGTCTTATGGTCTAGATGCGTCATACAGACGAAACATAGATGATGTCTGATTATCAAGTGTCGGTGCCTCATAAGTATTGAGACTTCTTTCCATAAAGTTCATATTTAGTGATCTCGAGTAGAGGAGATAATGAGGACCGACCCGCCAATAGGAACATCACATGTTTTAGGTGTCATTGGTTCCTATTTGCGAACACGTGTATTATTGGTTTCTTGATTTGAGATCATTATCAATGCGTATCATTTGATCGCGTACTTTGATGCAAGACGAAAACCATGATATTTATATTGTGGTGAGGTAGCTTGCATTAAGTGTGTCATTGCTGATATAACATTGATCGAACGATCAAGATAAATTTTTTCAATTCTTGAAAGGAAGAGATATCTTGGGCTCAGTTGACCAGGATGGTATTAAATCCATGACCAGGATGGAAGAATGTAAGTCCATAATATAAGGTCATTAAATAATAAAGTAAGAATGATGACACGAAGTGTGCTTCCTGCTTTATAAGAATTCGCGAGACATAGAAATTATATTACGCAATGCATGTTTGTAGGAGGTTGTCGTCGCTATGACCAAACCTTATCTCCTTAGGGTCTTGATGTGTTGTTAAGTACCGCTCTTGATTTGTGAGACTCACAGCCATTGAGATAAAGGCTTAGAGGGTCACACACCAAATGTATTCAGAAGGATGATCAATTCTAGCAAATTGGAGTTTAGGGCATGGTGGGGCTCCACGACGGGGGTTGGGTAATGTTAGAGTTTAAATGATTGCAAGGTAATGAATAAATTCAATATTATTCGAGTTTAGAATAATAAGAATTGCATTTATTAACTCATTGTATCCGTAAGTTATTCAGTGAATACAAATAAAAATATTTTTCGAACGAATATTTAATATTTAATATTCAAGGTTCATTAACTCTTTATGGGAGAGTCGAGTCGAGTTAATGACTCTAAATTTATCACGTAACATTATTTTGATATTCCAAGCAAGTGATTAATTATTTATGACAACCACGACGTGTTCGCTAGGTCATAAGTACTATTTGGGGCGTATTTGCAAGGGTAAACATATTAAAAGGTTTAAGTGCAAATTTTAAGAAGTTTAACCTATCTATATAGAGCGAATTATGCCCAAATTTGAGGGACTATTCATTCCCTTGAATTTGAGTGGTTCTCTCTCCTCCCTCAAGTTCTAGAGTGAGAAAAGAGTGTTTGGGGCACCCAGATCCAAGAACGGCTCCCCAGATCAAAGTAGTAGTGTTCCCGCGATCGTGATGATGTCGAAGAGCTCTTTGTTTCTTTGCACTAGCATCCGGAGGCCAAAGATCGACAATCGAGCAATCTTTTGGAGCACGCGCGGATGATCTAGAGGGTTTCTATTTTGGTTTCTTTAAGCATCGATTGATTGCAATGAGCAAAACATGTCTCCGGTTGAAATCGAACGAGCTACAATTTTGATTTTATTTTTCGTGCTTTAATTTAATCACATGTGATCCTTGGGTTAATAACCGGGTGGTGCTTTACCGGTGATGACGTTCTGACATCGATCACGATGTGGACATTTTAAAATTGTCCGCATTTACGCTTCCGCTGCATCCTCGATACCTACAATTTTACACAAAATGGTTGATCAGGGAGCTTAGGAATAAGATAACCGTCTTCATACAAGATGTGGAGTTGTTCTACGAGTCTAAGGGAGTAAGTATCGCCTGAAGGCCTGAAAGCTCGCCCAAACCGGTCCGGACCCCGGATAAACCTAGTCCGAAAAAGCCCCGACCGGTTCGGGGCTTGGTTGGCTTCGCCTCGGGCTGCGGTTTGGAAGACTCATGCTCCCCACCCTTGGCTTCCAAGGTTGCGCCCGGACCAACTGGTCTAGGTTGGTCCAGGCGGTGCGCTAGTTATATATTTTATAATATCTATAGATATTTGTTTACTAGCAAAGATAAAAAAATGTTGAAATTTGGGGACCATTGCATGTGTATGCACAGATGAATCGTTTGGTTCTCCCATTGCTGATGGTCTATATTCGCTTATTGTATCACCGCATCCGTCTTATATTGCATCATTGTCTAGGTCTCAAACTTAGTCTAATATTTGAGACCATTTTGATAAAATTCATGTTATTGAATCTGATGATAGAAGCACATTAAAAACAAAATGCAAATATTGTGCTAAATTAGTTTCTAACAAAAAAATTGAGTTGTGTTTGTTGACAAGAAAGTTAAAGGAATCTTCAAGATAGCTTATTTAGGTGGTTGGAGTTCATTGCATGAAGGCGGGAGGAGTATTGGAAGTATTCTGGTGGAATTTTGGACATTCTGTATTTATTTTTGAAGTTGCAAGATTATGAAGAGAATTGTCTAATTACTATTTCAGAAGAGCAAGCTGGAACTTTGGAAGAGTAGATTTGCGGCAAAGGCAAAGTTGGAAGAGTACTACATAACTTCGGAAGAGTAATACATAACTTTGGAAGAGTAGTTCATCAGTTTTTAAGGGCACCGAGGGACTTCGGAAGGGTACTCTGGACTTCGGAAGAGTATTTTGGGACTTCAGAATAGTACTCTGCAACTTCTTAAGGGTAAAATGCCAACTTCGGAAGAATATTCTGCGACTTCGTAAGAGTAGTTCTGCGGCAAAGTAAAACTCCGGAAGAGTTATCTCGGCACTTCGTAAGAGTCATTTCCTTAGCCGAATTTTGAGGAGTTTGATCTGCAACAGTCTTCAAGATATTTTCTTAATCATTAAAATGTGATTTTTAGTGCGGGCGCTGCGAAGAAGGGGAAGATCGTGCCTGAATTAAAGGAGGATTCTTTCTTGATTATTCAGTGTTTTAAATTCAAGATTGGTGTGGATTTTGTGGGGTTTTAAGATTGCGATATTCCTGGAGCATTTAAATGTGATGGCATCTGCATGGGTGAGCCATGCCAACTATTTCGAGATTCAAGTGCCCGATTCTTCAGGAAGGAAAGAATTAAAAGAGATTTTGACTTGATTTTAAAAAGAGAATTGCGAGATTTCTGGAGTTTATAATTTGAATGTGGAAATAGTTCTCACGTGGAAACTCGCTGGAGTAATATTGAAAAAGTGAAATAAAAAGGATAACAGATCGAAAGAGAGACTCTCTGGACAGAAATACAGAGGTGGAAAATCTTTCTATTCGATTGAAGCTATAAGTAGGAGAGGAGATACAAATCGGGGATTCAGTTTTTAGAACTGAAGGGGAAGAATTCCAGACTCAAGCTGGAAAGGAAGAAGGATTCCACGCTCGTGCTGGAAAGTCAAACACGAGGAAGGTGGTATTCCAGGAGGTGCTCTCGCTAGAAGTTCGTGGAGATTGTGCTGAGTGCTGCACCATCTTTGGTGTCAATTTTCATCCGCTGTTCATGGGAGAAGAAGACAGTTGCTGGAGGAGTAGTGGGTTCCATCTTGTTAGAGGAGCAGCGTGCTCTTCATTTGTTAAAGGTTGTAAACCTGAAGGGTCAGTGTGACCGCTCCAAAAATTGTAAACAGAAGCAGCAAGCTTAGTGTTTTAGGTGCATAGGCGCATTGCCATGCATGCTTCTTGGATTAGCCTGTTTGGGTGAACCAAGTAAAAAATCTCCCGTGTTTCTCTTTACCGTTTTATTGTTTCATATCGGCCGTGAGGAAGAGAGGAGTCTATATTAAAAGTGGGGCAAAATCATTGACAATGGATTATTTAAAATGACATACCCTGATTCATCCCTTCTCTCGTGGTATTAACCTTGTTTGGGGAAGACAATCATCGATGGTAGTGTCGGAAGGAGAGTGGAGAGTGAAAGGAGAGCTCTCGACAAACGATACGTCGGCAGAGGTGATATACCGGCGGAGGTCTGGAGAGAAGCATCGGTACCCGCGTTGAGTGCGAGAATACCCGAGAAAAATACAACGAAGGGATTTGGGAGAAAGTTTGGAGAGATTGGGGTGAGTGTTCCGGACATAACATAGACATCTGAAGACGCGGAGTGGAAGGGAGTGAGGAGGAATAGAGAGAAACAAGGTATGAAAAGGAGTCTCCCCCTGAAGGATGGAGGAGGGAAGACGATTGAGAAGGTAAGTAGCAGTGAGGATGACATCCCCCCAGAAGAGAAGAGGTACCTGGCGGTGGAAGAGGAGGGCACGAGCGGTTTCCAAGATATGCCGGTGTTTCCGCTCGACCACCCCATTTTGCTGAGGGGTATCAGGACAGGAGGTCTGGTGGATGATGTCGTGGGCCCGCATAAACTGCTGAAAGTGAGTGAATAAGTATTCTCGCTCATTGTCAGATCAGAGACATTTCACATGGATAGAAAACTGTGTTTGTATTTCATGGAAAAAGGTCTGAAAGGTGAAGATAACCTCGGTCCGATCGCGAAGAAGGTAAAGCCATGTCATACGGGAATAATCATCAATGAAAGAAATGTAATATTTATACCCAGATTGACTCGAGGTGGCATAGGGACCCCATACATCGGAATGAACCAAATCAAAGGGTTTGGCGGTCCGTGTGTCAACTCGAGGAGAATATGATGTGCGATGGTGTTTCGCAAAACGACACGACTCACAAGGAAAAGATAAACGGGGACTAATATCGGGATAGTGCTGATGAAGTGCTGAGGCGGAGGGGTGACCCAACCGAGAATGGAAGTCTACGACACGAGCAGGGACAGACGCGCAGGCGATGGAGGTCGGACCATCGAACATGTACACCCCATCCCGAAGCTGGCCTCTACCAAGTTCCCGGTTCGTCGTCCGCTCCTGAAACACAACAGAAGACGAGGTAAAGATAACATTACAGTTGAGATTCTTGGTCAGCTTGCTGATGGAAAGTAGGTGAAAGGGACTGCGGGGAACATGAGCCACCGAGGATAGGTGAAGGGAGGAGGTGAGGGAACAGGTGCCAAAGCCGGCTATGAGGAGAGTGGAGCCATAAGCAACAGTGATGGCTGAGGATCCACTATAGGGACGGTAGTTGGAGAGTATACCTGCATCCCCGGTGAGGTGGTCGGACGCACCTGAGTCATGCATCCATGCAGGGGAACGATGACTGACAAGAGCAGTGGGACCCCCGGAATGGGCAAGAGAAGCTGATGAAGAGCCCGACATGGAGGTGGACCGGTACTCGTGAATCAGCTGGAGCTCAGCCAGGGAAAGACCCAGCGATGGGGGAAGAGCAGCGGCAGGTGATGACGCATCGCGGATCGCAGTTTGGCCCTGTCGGGGGTGCGAATTGGGATGACCATGAAGGACCCAACAACGGTCTATCAGATGGCCGAGCTTGCCGCAGTGCTGGCAGAGGGGGCGAGGTCGACCGTCTCCACGACTGCGTCCGCGAGAGCTGGTAGGGCGGCCACCGCCACGGCCGGGGAGCGCAGTGTGATCAGGGATGGGGACGAGTGGTGCAAGGGCTCGATGAGCCTTCTGCAGGCGATGATAGACCTGCGGGATATCCAGCGTAGACGGGCTGGCTAGCATCTCAGTGGCCGTCGTGGCGTAGTCCGGTGCGAGGCCATTCAGGAGATTGAATAGGCAGAGCTGGTCCCGTTGAGTCTGCGCTTCCGTCGGAGTCTGAGAAATAGGCCAAAGTTCCTGCAGTTCGTCGCGGAGACCCTTCCATTCCATGAAGTAGTTGGGAAAGGTCCGATCCTGCTGGCGGAGGTGGGAGAGACGCTGTAGAACGTCTGAGACCCGAGCCAAGTTATTGGTCTCGGAGAACATGACAATCAAGGAATCCCATAGCTCCTTGACCGTCTTGGCAGTCCTGGTGACATCTTTCACGGACCGGTCCATGGAGTTGACCAGTAATGCGAAGATTTTGCTGTCCGCCAGCTGCCAAGAATCGAATTTGGGGTCAGTGATTGCGGGTGGGGGTTTCTCAAGATGAGAATGAAGTCCCATGCCGCGTAGGGACATCAAGACCGTCTTCCGCCAAACAGAGAAGTTTGTTGCATCCAGCCGGTCATCGACAAGCCGGGAGGAGGCCGTGATTAGGGACGACAGAACGGAGGAAGCGTCCATGGAGGGCGAGCGCTGGACCGGGTGGCCGGGAGTCGCGCGGTGGAAGGGAGGCGGCCTGGAGAGGTCGTCGGAGGGAGCAGCGACAGGGGGTCACGCTCAGGAGGGTGCGACTGGGGCAGGGGCGCCGCTGGGGCTAGGGCGCGGGCGCCGGGCGAGAGCCCCGCTAGGGCGAGGGCGGTGCTGGGCGAGGGCGCGCCGTGGGAGGGCGCCGAAAGCTGGGGCCGAGAGCCACGCCGGGAGAGGGCGCCGGGAGGGGAGCCGCTGAGGCGAGTGTGCGGGCGCCGGGTGAGAGCGCCACTGGGGCGAGGGCGAGGCGTCGGGGTGAGGCCGAGAGGGCCTGGGCGAGGCGTTGGGGCGAGAGGCCGAGGGCGAGGCGCCGGAACGAGGCCGAGAGCGCCTGGGCGAGGCGCTGGGGCGAGGCCGAGAGCGCCTGGGTGAGGCGCTGGCGAGGGCACCGCGGAGCGAGGGGAGCCGCGCCGGCAGAGAGGACCGTCGGGACAGGAGCAGCGCCGGGAGGGAGAGCCGCCGGGAGAGAGGGCCGTCGGGATAGGAGCCGTGCCGGGAGGGAGAGCCGCCGGGAGAAAGGGCCGCTGGGACAGGAGGGCCGCCGGGAGGGAGGATCGCCGGGAGAGAGGGCCATCAGGAGATTAGGGCAGAGCCAGAGGGGGGGAAGAGAGGCGGGGCCGGGCAGAACCGGGAATCCACTGGGAGGGAGGGTCGGGATTAAGATCCCTCTGATACCATGTTAATGGTGAATTCTCCTTACCTCAATGTGAGGTGTGGATACTCTTTTATAGATGAGTAAATCTAATTACAAGAAGGGTAAGTCCGATGTGGGACTCAGAAATACCCATTTAGACTTAAATGGGGTCCAACAGGGACCAAACATTACTCACTGGTTCTTCAAATAGTGACACGAGTCATCTCAAAAGACACGTTAATGCACATGTTAGAAATAGTTAACTTGATATTAGAACACAAATGCAATTAGAAAATAGTACATTAAATAGTTTTTCTTATGATCCCATACTGCACAAGAAATAAAATCCGAACCACATAAACTAAATAGTCACGGTGATTGTAACTTTGTACTTTTGTAGAAATAAAATCTTGCAATGTTCTCCCATGGACGTAGAGTGAAAATCCGACCCACATAAACTAAAGTGTTTTCTTTACTATTTCTTTGCTTGTATGCTTGTGTGTGCTTGTTTGCTTGAGAGTTTTTTTATGTGCGGTGATTTAAGGTGTTTTTAGCTTTCTAAGTTCCAGAGCATTTAGTCAAGGAGGTTTGGCATGCCGCTGTGCGTGGAGTCCGGAGCGTCAACTTTTGGAGGTTTGAGGATTGGAACTTCCAGTGGTTGAACTTCTGGTGTCTTTATTGTTTATCGCCTGTGTTTTTTTCTCAACAAGTGGTATCGAATCATGGTTCAGAGCATAGGACTTCCAATATACTGAGGTATCTTCTCTTCATCCGTCTTTATGACTTGTTTCAGTAGGAGTTACTGTGTCAGAGACATGTCGTCGCGTGTGGATAAGTTCAATGGAACATACTTTAACTTTTGGTGGATGCAAATAGAAGATTTTCTGATCTAAAAGGATCTTGAAGTTTTGTCGACTAGAACTAAACCAGAGAAGATTGACAAGGCTGAATGGGAGCAGCTGGATAGAAAAGCTTTTGGTTTGATTCATATGACGTTAGCAAAGAATGTTGATTTCAACATCCGGGAGAAGAAGACAACCACAGATCTTATATCAGTGCTGACAAATATGTATGAAATGCCGAC
This sequence comes from Viscum album, assembly GCA_963277665.1. Lineage (NCBI taxonomy): Eukaryota > Viridiplantae > Streptophyta > Magnoliopsida > Santalales > Viscaceae > Viscum > Viscum album. Next base: position 32,000,890 of record OY728157.1, on the reverse strand, counting down.
GACGCTCAACAAAGTGTTTCTTATGTGAAGGTTATTCAATTTGAGATTATCGGAAGAGAGATCGACGACATATCACGTGAATGACTTTAACATGATCCAGAATCAACTCAAGACAGTAAAGATAACATTTGATGATGATGTTTGAGCGATTTTGTTGCTTTCCTCTTTGTCAGAATCATGGGAAGTGCTGGTGACGACAATGGACAATTCTTTTGGTAAAACTGATCCAGTATTCTTAGATGTTCGGAACTTGATTCTGAACGAAGAGCTCCGAAGGAAGTCTAGGGATCTTTCGGTAATGCTATGAATCTAGACGAAGGGACGTTCACCTCAACGAAGGAATTGAGATGCTCAGTTGATAAATCTAGAGGGAGGAGTCAAGAGAAATCAACCAGATCCGACCCTGCATATTGGCATCGTGGGAAGAAGGGGGCACCTCAAGAGGATTGTTAGGATCGAAAAGCTAGAAAGAACAGTTTCCGGGAGTTCCAGTTCTGAAAATACCCTAACTGAAGAAGGGAGAACTATGCTGCTCGTGTTAATGTTCCAATGGAGTCTTGGATTATAGACTCATGAGCATCTTTCCATTTCACATGAGAAAAAGGATACATGTCAAATTATGTTTTCGGAAATTTTGGCAAAGTGCTTTTTCCAGATGATAAAGCTCTATAGATTGTGGGGATGAGAGATGTGAAAATCCGCTTGAGGAGTGGAGGTTTTCTTGAGTTGAAGGTTGTTCGATATATTCTTGGCTTACGAATGAATCTCATTTCTATGGGTCAATTGGATGATGTGGGCTTTAGAACAAATTTTGCTAATGGGGTGTGGAAAATTACTCGATGTTCTCTTGTCATTGTTAAAGGGGTGAGAGACGAAACTCTCTAGCTTATCAGAAGAACATGAGTCACAATTGCCGGAGCATCAATTTCTGGAAGTTTAGATTTGTGGTATTGTCGGTTGGATCATCTTAATGAAAAGAGTATGAAAGTTCTAGCAGAGAAAAGGATGTTGGAGCTTGAGCATTGGAGCGTTAGAAGTTGTGAAAGCTACTTACTTGGAAAGCAACGAAAGGTGTCCTTCAATCTCAGCGGAAGAACTCCCAAGAATCGAAAGCTTGAACTTGTACATACTGATGTATGAGGATCAACCCATATCAAGTCTCATGCTGGATCACAATACTTTTAGTGGAAAACAATGGTGGAAAGAGAAATCAGTTGTATGTTGAAGTGTTTAAGGCATGATAATGGAGGTAAGTACATCGAAAGGAGTTTTCTGAACCACTGCAGACATAGGGGAATCAAACACGAGAAAATAGTTCCTGGAATGCTTGAACAAAATGGCGTTGTGGAGAGGTGAATTGGACGTTGATGGAGAAGGCACAGAGCACGATGATTCACTTTGGAATGCGCAAGGAATTTTGGGCAGAAGCTGTGTACACGACTGTGAACTTAGTCAATTGTAGTCCTTTTGCAGTTGGGCAAGAATTACTGGATGCATGGTGGGTCGGGAAAACACCGGAACTTCATCATCTTAAAATCTTTGGTTGTGTTGCCTATGTTTATGTGGATGCCAGAGATCGAGGCAAGCTTGAAACAAAGTTTCGTACATGTTTCTTTGTAGGATATGGTAATGAAGATTTTGGATTTCGACTTTGGGATGACATCGAGAAGCAAATCATCATAAGTAGAAATGTGCTCTTTAATGAGGAGGTTCTTTGGAAGAATCAGAACTTGGTGATAAAGGAAGATGAGAACAAAAAAATCATCTTAAGTCTAAGTTGGCCTGGGTAGAAGTTCCAGAGGAATTCAAATTCCGGAAAGTTCAGGTGGTACTAAGTCTGGAAGTTATCAAATTCCGGAGGAATGTTGGCAACAGAACTAGAAATTCAGATATCGAACCAGTGAATGATATACCAGAAAACTCAGTGGCCGATGATGCTCGGGGCAGAGCATTGGAAGGAAATTTTCCGGAAGAGTCACGAAAATAGTTGAATTGCATGTAGAGTTGTGAAGGTCTTTCGGGATTAGACTATCAGTAGATAGGTATGGAGATGATCTTCACTTCTCACTTTTAACGGATGAAGGAGAACCTCAAAGTCCAAAAGAGGTAGCCAGTCTCAGTGATTCTGCTAAGTGAGAGTTAGTTATGAAGAGTTTTATTCGTTACCTATGAATGACTCCTGGGAGCTAGCAGAACTTTTGCATGGAAAGAAGACACTGAACAACAAATGAACAACAAATGAGTTTTCTGGTTAAAGAAGCAAATATATGTAATAGGTATAAGACTAGATTGGTGGTGAACGGTTTCTAACAAAAGGAAGGTATTGACTTTTCAAAAATATTTTCATCCGTTGTAAATCATACTATTATCTTAACTGTTGGTTCCGGGCGCAGCGGAAGCGTGCAGTGGTGGACTATATATTAATTTTTTTAATTATCGTTGTCCGAAACCATGAGCGATGAAGCGATAACCGGAGCATTAATTTAATCAATTAACACTGGACATGAAATAAACTTGCTGACCCTCAAGTTCTGGGGCGACACCCGAGGCCAACCCAATATGCTTCGACACTCTGTCGGATATCTTTGTCCAGGGAAGGATCCTTCTGCATCAGGACGAATCACCCAATGAGTGTCAGATTCTCCTGCCGAGGATGAATCACACAAAACGTCTCATGAACAAATAGCCTTTGTCCGCAGGCTATTCAAAATCTCACCTTCAGATATCTTGTGACTGTGCATCTAGTCCTCAGACATCCGATATGATCATATACTCCGCCCTCAGGCATCAAGTACCAGTGCGCCTTGCCCGAAGGTGGTACAAAAATCATGCACCTACCCCTCAGGCGTCAACATAATCACAAGTCATATCAAGACAAACTTAACATGCCATAAGCATCCCACCACCAAACATCAATCTCAACAGTATCATATAAACACAAAATCTATGCAACCAAATCATAAGGCCAACAGCACATACCATATACATGATCATAAGACACAATGATCAATTTATCAATTTATCATTTGTCTAGCCAAATATATTTCATTAATTCAGGTTTTCAATTATCATCATAATTATATCAACCATATTTCATTGTGATCTTGGCCCTAAGTTTATTAGCATGCTAATTAATTCATTTTAGCCAAGATGATTCTATCTAAAGCAACCACTACAATACACGTGTTATGCAAACTCCTAAATCAAGCCATCAATCAAACAATTTACCAAAAATCATCTCACAGCTCTAATGTCAAACTGGCCAAGTTTCTAACAAGTTCTAGGGGTGGCACACCTATCGAGTGGTTGCAGGTCTCGGTCACGGTCTCAAAGCCAATGGACCCAACAAGATCCAAAGGAAGGTTTAGATATATGATTATCATCAAACATGGATTTCTCTCTATTATTTAGGGTGCGCGCACGGGTTACCGATGTTGCGGAAATGCCGAGAGTCACAACAACAGAGGTTTGCGGATGAAAAAAAGACAAAAACAAATGAACACAAACACAACGATTTTACGTGGTTCGGGATTAATCTCTACGCCTACGGAGAGACATAATCACTTCACTAAAATCGGGAACAGAATTACAGGGAGGTTTTAGAGTTTCTCACACTACAAAACCTTAGCTTGAATGAACTAATAAAGAAGATAAAGCACCGTGTCACCAACCACACAGTAAGTTTAACTTTTTGCTATAGTGAACAGTGACTGGAAGTCCGCTACAGTGCTGCGATCACCCAAGTCCAAACTGCTATAGTGGCCAGTGATTAGAAGTCCGCAAAGCTACAGTACCACTGTCTCCAAATTCCGAGATGCTACAGTTACCGTGCCAAAGTTCGCACTGCTACAGTGCCCTGTCGATGTCGCTCGACCACCTTTATTACAGTTGGTTATAGTTGCTACAGTACCTCAAAAATTGGGTTGGGATCCTTCGGCCCTCAAACCCCTAGAGTAGGGGTGCATTGCCCCCTGCAACCCCTAATGAGCTCACTACGGAGCTCGACCCGTGAGAGTTGCGATTTGGTGTGTAGTATGAGCAGTTAGCATTCGACCCAACACCATCCAAACGAATCAGGCTACACCAATTCAACACTCGACGCGATCACACATATTGCACACACTAAGAATGATTGAAACAGACTTTTGAGATATGATTTAGACCACCCACCTCAAAAGCAGAGAAGATGTAGACAAAACCTCACGTTCGCGACAACGATCGACTTCCTCTTTCCCTTCAATGAAAATCAGAAATTCCATCAACAACAGATCAAGAAGCATAAGAACTGGAAGGTTTACCTTAAAAATCTAGGTCCAGAACACCTAGATCCAATGTGGTATTGCTTCTGGATCGAAGTGGATGCAAGATTGTCGCGAGAAAGGGTTACACCATCCCAAAACGCACAGTGTTGGATGGTTTTTAAAAGGCTAGGCGCAACATATTCACGACGTGAATAGGATTCACGTTGTGAATTTCTCAATTCCCTTTTACGTCGCTAAAACCATCGCCTCAGATTAAAGATCCAGAAGAAATCGATTTTATGCCGTGAATCCATCACATGATGTGAATTTCAGATTCACGGGTTGCTCGAACCCATTCACACCTTGCATGGATCCGTGGGTCGGCCTGAACAATTGACGTCGTGAATTTGTTCTGCATCCTGAATTCAGCTCCCCTTTTGATGCTTCTTGCACCACTGCTAGGGGCGTTCGTGAGTCGGGTCGGGTCGAGGGTGGTTTTGGACCCGACCCGACCAAAAGAGAACGGGTTGGGTTGGGTCGGGTTACATGCTTCATGAGCAAGCAACCTGACCCGTGGGGGATCGGGCTACACAATTCATGGCCAAATGACCCGACCCGATCCGACTTGTTGCGGGCCGAGTCGGGTCGGGTCAGGTTAATCGTGTTATTGATGCATATAGGCCACCATGAACTTCCTGGCAGGAAGGACTGAGACAGGCCACCATTGGTGGGCTTAACACCCCTGCCATTTGCCATCTAATTATGCATTACTGTCAGACGAAACAATAACCACTTTACACTTGAATTCTAGAAGAAAGTCCCTTATATAAGTGATAGAAAAGCACTTCTGCACTAAGAAATTTTGAAGTACCGATTCAAACAACTTTTTCAGAAGCAAAACAAATAACTCTTATTCAAACAGCTTATCAACAGACCCTAAGCAACTCCTAAAAGTAGATTTTAACCATTATAAATAGTAGTATGGAAAGATGTGACAACACAAATAACCCTTATTCAAACAACTCATCATAAGTGAGTGATAAGTGCTATAAGCAAATTCCTAAAAGTGTAATCAAACTGACAGAGCCTTTTAAAGGCGACCACTGGTAATTGAGAAAATCAAAAAGTGCACCAACAACACAAGGTATAAGAAAAAAGAAGTAAAATCATTTCAAAATGGGACTTTATTCAATTGACAATGCACCAACACAACTTGGCGTAATTTTTGAGGACCTCAATAATGCTTGCAGAATGGGAAAACCCCCTTACCTCAAGGTGAGACGGAGACATACTTTTATAGATTGAGGATATAGAATACATACACGAGTATTCCGATGTGAGACTTGGAAATACCCAGAATAATAAAAATAGGGTTTAACACTCCCCCTCAAGCTGGACATGCCCAACTTGGACAACGAGTCCCACAAAAAAGAAAGATGAAATCATACAAGACCAGACACACTTCCGCTCAAGCTGGGCCGCAGATGCCGTGGATGCCCAGCTTGGAACTGATCGAGGCTAGGCGAGCCCCTGACAGGCCTTTGGTGAAGATGTCAGCAAGCTAGTCCGCCGCCGGGATGTGGCTAAAGCAGACGTGATCATGCTCCAGGTGGTGGCGAAGAAAGTGACAGTCCACCTCAATATGTTTCGTGCGTTCATGGAAGACGAGATTTGAAGCTATCTTGGTGGTTGCTGCCTAATTGTCACACCAGATGTGAGTAGATGTCTGCGGAGGAAAGTCAAGCTCCCGGAGGAGATGTCGAAGCCAAATGATCTCCGTGGTGATGGTGGCCATGACACGATACTCGAATTCCGCACTGGAGCGAGATACGACCGTCTGTTTCTAGCTGCGCCCGGAGATGAGGTTGTCTGCCAAGAAGACGACAAACCCAGAAGTAGATCTCCGAGCAGCAAGACAACCAGCATAATCAGCATTACAAAAAACCTCAATATTCAGATGAGCATGCTGGGAGTAGAGAAGACCACATGCAGGGTCTCGCTTGATGTATTTGGGGATGCGGAGGACAACATCCCAATGAGAGGTGGTTGGATGCTGCATAAATTGGCTCACTTTGCCAACAACGCAGACAATGTCGGGACGAGTCATGGTGAGATAATTGAGTTTGCCCACCAGTCGACGGTACCGCTCTGGGTGTGAATATGGTTTCGAGGAGGCATAAAGTGACCGTTCCCCAGGCTCCAGAGGAGTGTCCACAACAGTGGCTTGTGTAGCCCAACATTTTGCAAAATATCCAACACATATTTTCGTTGGCAGAAGGAGATGGTGTCCGGAGAATAGGATACCTCGAATTTTGAGGAGTTTGATCTGTAACAGTCTTCAAGATATTTTCTTAATCATTAAAATGTGATTTTTAGTGCGGGCGCTGCAAAGGAGAAGATCACGCCTGAATTAAAGGAGGATTCTTTCTTGATTATTCAGTGTTTTAAATTCAAGATTGGTGCAGATTTTGTGGGGTTTTAAGATTGCGATATTCCTGGAGTATTTAAATGTGACGGCATTTGCATGCATGGGTGAGCCATGTCAGCTATTTCAAGATTCAAGCACCCTATTCTCCAGGAAGGAAATCTGTGAATTAAAAGAGATATTTTGATTTTTTTTGTAGATTAGGAAATACCCCTTGCCTCAAAGTGAGGCGGAGGCCTACTTTTATAGATTGAGGATACAAAATACACACAGGAGTATTCCGATGTGGGACTCAGAAATACCCAAAATAATAAGAAAAACAGGGTTTTAACACTCCCCCTTAAGCTGGACATGCTCAGCTTGGACAACGAGTCCCACAAAAAAGAAAGAAGAAAAAACATACAAGACTAGACACACACCCCCTCAAGCTGGGCCGCAGATGCTGTGGATGCCCAGCTTGGAACTAAGCGAGGCAAGGTGAGCCCCTGAGAGGCCTTTGATGAAGATGTCGGCAAGCTGGTCCGCCGTCGGGATGTGGCTAAAGCGAACGTGATCATGCTTCAGGTGGTGACAAAGAAAGTGGCCGTCCACCTCAATATGTTTCGTGCGTTTATGGAAGATAGGATTTGAAGCGATCTTGGTGGCTGCCTGATTGTCACACCAGATATGAGCAAATGTCTGTGGAGGAAAGCCAAGCTCCTGGAGGAGATGTCGAAGCCAAATGATCTCCGTTATGACGGTGGTCATGGCACGGTATTCAGATTCTGCATTGGAGCGAGAGACGACCGTCTGTTTCTTGCTGCGCCGGGAGATGAGGTTGCCTGCCAAGAAGATGACAAACCTAGAAGTAGATCTCCAAGTAGCAAGACAACCAGCATAATCAGCATCATAAAAGGCCTTAAAATCCAGATGAGCATGCTGGGAGTAGCGAAGACCACAGGCAAGGTCTCACTTGATGTATTTGACGATGCGGAGGACAACATCCCAATGAGAGGTGGTCAGATGCTCCATAAATTGACTCACTTTGCCAACAACACAGGCGATGTCGGGGCAAGTCATGGTGAGATAATTGAGTTTGCCCACCAATCGACGGTACCGCTCTGGGTGTGGATATGGTTCCGAGGAGGCATAAAGAGACCGTACCCCAGGCTCCAGAGGAGTGTCCACAGTAGTGGCTTGTGTCAGCCCAACATCCTGTAGAATATCCAACGCATATTTCCATTGGCAGAGAGAAATGATGTCTGGAGAATAGGATACCTCAATGCCGAGGAAGTATGTGAGAGGACTGAGATCCTTAGTGTTGAAATGCTAGTGAAGATGCCCCTTGAGGTGGGTGATACCAGCAGAGTCGCTGCCGGTGATGATGATATCATCCACATAAACGACCAACAGGATGGAACCAACGAGGGTCGTCCTGTAGAACACAGTGTGCTTCTTCATGCTGCGAGAGAGCCCAAAGTCGGTGATGACAGTGCTGAAGCGGCCGAATCAAGAACGAGGAGATTGCTTGAGGCCGTAAAGAGAGCGACAGAGTCGACAGACTTGAGACTCAACGCCGGAGGCACAAAATCTAGGGGGCTGTTGCAGATAAACTTCTTCCTCGAGAAAATCATGGAGGAAGACATTCTTGACATCCAGTTGATGAAGAGGTCAATGATGATGAGCTTCCAGAGAGATGAATAACCGAACGGAGGCCATTTTGGCAACCGGAGAGAAGGTATCAAAATAATCAACACCGTAAGTCTGTGCGAATCCCTTTGCCACAAAGCGAGATTTGAGTCGATGAAGAGTGCCATCGGGATTTAGTCTGATGGTGTAAATCCATTTGCTCCCATCTGCCTATTTTCCTATTGGAAGAGGGATAAGATCCCAAGTATGGTTCTCTTCCAGAGCCTGCAACTCATCCCGCATTGCTGCTAGCCATCCCGGGTGAGATTTTGAATCACCAACTGTGCGAGGAATTGATATTGTCTCTAGAGCTGACAGACTCCTGTAGGAAGAAACAAAGAGAGGAGTACTTTGGCAAGAGCGAGTACCTTTCCGGAGAGCAATGGGCAAGTCGTCTGGTGCTGGGGCAGGAGCATCAGACAAAGCAGGGATGACAGTGTCATTGGCCAGGACGAGGGATACAGTTGATGTACGACGTGAGTAGACTCTACCAAAATGGGTGTCAACAGTAGGGGGGACACCAGAGGAGGGTTGATGATGAGAGGAAGACAATCATCAATGGCAGAGTCAGAATGATGAGAGGGAAGAGAGAATGGAGAGCTCTCAACAAATAAAACGTCAGCAGAGATGACGTACCTCCGGAGGTCCGGTGAGAAGCAACGATATCCGCGTTGAGTACGGGAATAGCCAAGGAAGATGCACCGAAGAGATTTGGGAGAGAGTTTGGAGAGCCCAGGACGAGTGTCACGAACATAACAGAGGCATCCGAACACCCGAAGTGGAAGAAAGTGAGGAGGGAGAGAGGAGAATAGAGCCCGAAAAGGAGTCTCCCCCTGAAGGATAGAAGAAGGAAGACGATTTATAAGATAGGTAGCAGTGAGGATGACATCACCCCAAAAAAGAAGAGGTACCTGGCGGTGGAAGAGGAGGGCACAAGCAGTCTCCAGAATATGTCTGTGTTTGCGCTCGGCCACTCCATTCTGTTGGGGTGTATCAGGACACGAGGTTTGATGAATGATGCCTTTCGTCTGGAGGAACTGCTGAAAGGGAGTGGAGAGATATTCACGCCCATTGTCGGAGCGGAGACATTTAACAGAGATTGAAAATTGGTTATGAATTTCATTGTAAAATGTCTGGAAGGTGGAAAATACTTCGGAGCGTTCTCGAAGGAGGTATAACCATGTCATTCACGAAAAGTCATTAATGAAAGATATATAATACTTATACCCCAAATGACTTGGGATGGTACAGGGACCCCACACGTCGGAATGAACCATATCAAAAGGGTGGGAGACCCGTGTATCGACTCGAGGAATGTATGAGGTGCGATGATGTTTCGCAAAAGAACAAGACTCACAATGAAAAGAAAGATGCTGACTAAAATCTGGATAAAGCTGATGAATGGTGGAGGCGGGAGGGTGCCCCAATCGGGAATGAAGATCCAATGCTCTCGCAGCGACATAGGTGCATGCGACTGTTGTCGGGCCATCGAACATGTAGACCCTGTTCCGAAGTTGGCATCTACGAAGTTCCCGATTCGTAGTCCGCTCTTGAAAGACAACAACAGATGATGTAAATATGGAAGCACAGTTGTAATCCTTTGTAAGCTTACTGATAGAAAGAAGATTAAATGGGTTACGGGGCACATGTGCCACAGAGGGCAGGTGAAGTGAGGAAGTCAGAGAGCATGCACTGAAGCCCGCAATAGGGATAGTGGAGCCATCAACGACGGTGATGGATGAGGAACTGACACAAGGACAGTAGGATGTCAACATACCAGTATCACCGATGATGTGGTCAGAGGCACCTGAGTCGAGCATCCATGCAGGTGAGCGACGACCAACGAATGCTGCAGAACCAGTAGAGTGGGCTAGAGAAGCCGAAGACGGACCGGGTCCTGCAGAGGGCTGAGACTCGTGAAGCAGCCGAAGGTCCACCATAGAGAGGTCCAAAGATGGTGGAAGAGCTGAGACTGATGATGAAGCTTCCTGGACCGTCGTCTGACGCGGTTGCTGAGAAGGGCGACCATGAAGGACCCAACAACGGTCGATCAGGTGGCCGAGCTTGCCACAATGCTGACAGAGGGGCCGAGGATGACCCTCCACGCGGCCACATCCACGATTGCCCGAGGAGCATCCCCCGCCACGACCGACGAGAGCCGAGTGATCGATGATGGGGTGGGCAGGGGAAGAGCGCGTTGGGCCTTGCCTGGGCGATGATACACCTGTGGTATCGCCAGTGTAGACGGGCTGACGAGCATCTCGGTAGCCGTGGTGACATACTCAGGAGCGAGGCCATTGAGAAGATTGAAGATGCAGAGTTGGTCCCTCTGGGTTTGAGCGTCCGTCGATGTCTGGGGAATGTGCCATAATTCCTACAACTCATCGTGAAGACCTTTCCACTCCATGAAATATGTGGGGAAGGATTTGTCCTGCTGTCGGATATGCGACAGTTGCTGAAGGACATCTGAGACCCGAGCCAAATTGCTGGTCTCAGAATACATGATGGTCAAGGAATCCCAGAGTTCCTTGACTGTATTCGTAGTCCGAGTGACATCTTTTGACTGAGCGATCCATTGAATTGACCAGCAATGCGTAGATCTTGCTGTCAGTAAGTTTCCACAGACGATATTTGGGATCGGTGGATTCCGGTGGAGGAGCCTCAAAGTGTGAATCAAGGTCCATTCCGGTAAGAGACATCAACACTGTCTTCCGCCAGATGGAGAAGTTGGTTGAGTCGAGCCGCTCATCGACGAGGCGGATCGAGGCAGTGATCATTTGGGGCAGAGCAGAAGAGGCTGCCATGGAGGAGTCGGACATCGGCAGATGATGACAGGTTCAATGGTGTGCCGAGCCTGCAATGAGAGGACCCAAAAAAAAATAGGGTCGGGTGAACCCAGGAAGCAGCAGGGGCGAGCGGCGTCAGGAAGCAGCAGAGGCACCACAACGAGAATAGAAGGCCGCTACGTGAGGTTCGAACGGAGAGGGCAGGGCCGGTAGGCGCCAAAGAAGGACGGTAGCTAGGAAGCGCCGTGAGAGGCGGGGCCGGGAGTACCCGCTATTGGAGTCGTGGGAGTCAGGCACCCTCGTGTGTCGGGCAGGCCGGGAGTGACCGTTGGGGACGTAGTGGGGTTGATCACGCCGAGATGAGGAGGTTGAAGGATGGTCCGTCGTCGCCGGGATGGCCGGAGGAGAGCACCGCAGGGGCGGTGAGCGCAGGGATATGCTGTCGCGGGAGCAGGGCCGACTGTAGGAGGAAGCGACACCGTGGGATGTCGCAGCAGTTTCTGGAGCAGGAGGGAGACGACGTCGGAAGTTGCAGGAACAGGAGGGCAGTTCGGGCGAAGCAGGAGATGCAGGAGCAGCCGTTCTGCGCGCTGGGAGTTGCGGAAGCGGGTGCCGTCAGGTGCGGGGAGCCGGAAAGAGCGCTGGGTAGGGTGGGATTGGTTTGGGTGTCGCCGGGAGGCCACAGAAGAGATTGCAGGGCGTGGGGCGACGAAGGGGTGACGCCAGATTATTGCCGGAAGGAGCCGCAGAGTGGAAACCGCCAGGAGGGGGGGGCTGTGGAAGGTAGGAGGAGGGTGGCCATGTAGGGCATACCCATGAGAAGGGGTTTGCCGCGTAGGGCAGAGCTGGAGGAGAAAAAAAATAATAAATAAAGGGATTATTCCTCTGATACCATGTAGATTAGGAAACCCCCCTTGCCTCAAAGTGAGGCAGATGCCTACTTTTATAGATTGAGGATACAAAATACACACAAGAGTATTCCGATGTGGGACTCGGAAATACCCAGAATAATAATAAAAATAGGGTTTTAACAGTTTTAAAAAGAGAATTGCGATATTTCTGGAGTTTATATTTTGAATATGGAAATATTTCTCACGCGGAAACTGGCCGAAGGAATATTGAAAAAGTGAAATAAAAAGAGAAGGATAACAGATCGAAAGAGAGACTCTCTGGAAAGAAATACAGAGGTGGAAATTCTTTCTATTCGATTGAAGCTAAGTGGGAGAGGAGATACAAATCACGAATTCAATTTTTAGAACTGAAAGACAAGAATTTCAAACTCAAGTTGGAAAGGAAGGATTCCACACTCATGCTAGAAAGTCAAACATGAGGAAGGAGGTATTCCAGGAGGTGCTCTCGCTATAATTTCGTGGAGACCGTGTTGAGTGCTACACCATCTTTGGTGTAATTTTTCATTTACTGTTCATGTGAGAAGAAAATAGTTGCAGGAGCTGTAGTGCATTCCATCTTGTAAGTGGAGTAGAGTGCTCTGCATTTGTTGAAGGTTGTTAACTAGGAAAGTCAGTGTGGCCGCTCCAAAAATTGTAAACCAAAATAGTGAACTTAGTGTTTCAGGTGCATACACACATTGCCATCCATGCTTCTTGGATTACCCTATTTGGGTGAACCAAGTAAAAAATCTCCTCTCTCTTTACTGTTTTATTGTTTCATATTGACTGTGAAGAAGAGAGGAGTCTATATTAAAAGTGGGACAAGATCATTGACATTGGATTATTTAAAATTGACATACCTCGATTCAGACACATCCCCACAATTGAATAAAGATGACACATCCCCTGAGATCAGTGTGATCTGATCGATATGCCGTGCATAAAGCTCTGTATGTGTAAATAAAGCATGCAAATCCCCGGTTGTATCTCTCGGCCTGATCAAAATCCTCTAGTAGTCCCAGATACATCATGTGCACATGCATACCAGAGTGACCAGTGCACAGTGTCCCTCCAATGAGTTACAAGATATATGCACGGGCGTGACACATGACAGTCTGCTTGTCAGCATTCGCGGGTAATAGTGGAAAGTTCATTTAAAGACAACTCATAGTTATCGACCCACCATCTGTAGCATCATCATCGCTCACAATGTCGATGCCTAACAATCACTCTACAAGCTCATGCTAGTCTCCATGAGTGGGTCCTACAATAACATCCCCCTGGATAGGAAGATCGAGCAGAACTGCCACATCCTAAAGGGTGATGGTTATCTCTCCCTCTGGCAAGTGGAATGTGTGTGTCTCAGGTCTCCATCTCTCGGTGAGCTCAGAAAGGAGGTTATGATCAACAATTGTAAAATCAGGAAGTATAGGTATGTTTTACGTGACGTGCGAGCGTGCATTGAGGTTTGACGGATCATGGTGCATAGAGCACACCATTATCATCACATTCTGCATCCAGCTACCATTATACCATACCTACGTCATACTGACCTCTATGACATTGTTGTATGTGATTTTACATTCGCTGATCATCACCTCCTCCCTGCTCTCACCGAGAGATGGAGACCTGAGACACACATTCCACTTGCTTGAGGGAGAAATGACCATCACCCTTGAGGATGTGGCAGTTCTGTTCGATCTTCCTATCTAGGGGGATGCTGTTATAGGACCCACCCATTGAGAGGGGACTGAGCTGGTACAACGATTGCTAGGTGTAAACATTGTCGGGGAAGATGATGCTATAGATGGTGAGTCGATATCTATGAGGTGCCTTGAGATTCCCTTTGCATAGTTACCCGCTGACGAACAAACTGTCATGCCTCACGCCCATGTATATATCTTGTGACTTTTTGGAGGGACATTGTGCACTTTAGTATGCATGTCTACATGATGTATCTGGGGCTACTGGAAGATTTTGACCAGGGCGGAAGATATAGTTGGGGATTTGCGTGCTTGACTTACACTAGAGTATTATGCACGACATGCCAATCAGATCACACAGATTTCGAGGGATGTGTCATCCTTATTCTGATGTGGTCATGAGAGTGCATCCCTCCCCTCTCCCCTATTGTTGCTGGTTAGGAGCTTCATATAGATGTGCTGCATGACGCTCCATGTGGATGCCAGTATGATCACTCATCTTTTTTTCCTGATGCTGCTATGAGTTATTAAATTTAATTTCGTATTATTCATCACTTTCTATCACTACTACAAACAGGGCTTATAATAGTGCTAAAAACCGTTTTTAACAGCGCTGTTAATCTCGGCGAAGATAAAGGGGGGTCCCCTTTATCAGCGTTAAAAAACACGCTGATAAAGGTGCGCCTTTATCAGCGCTTGCTTAGCGTTGATAAAGGTAGTCTTTATCAGTGCTATTTTCAGCGCTGATAAATGTATAATATATCAGCGCTAAAAATAGCGTTGATAAACACTACCTTTATCAGCGCTATTTTGAGTGCTGATATATTATCCATTTATCAGCGCTTAACTAGCGCTGATAAAGGCCAAAGTTCCTGTGCAAAACCAGAACCTGCATAGAACCTGCACAGAACCTGCACACATATGACAGCAACTGCACACAACACAAACAACACCCACACAGAAAGCACAGAAGAACAAAAATGCTAGATACATTTACTTGAAATCATGAATACAAAACAACACACTGCTATATACATTTCAAACAATGTTTAATTTGGTTACAATTACAATTATCCAACAAACAGTTAAAAAACATTGATGTTTCATCATTTTTGCATCCATGATCCGCTCTAAAAAATTGTCGTCCATGATGGCGGTTTCCGAACAAAGCATTCGAACTCAGGAAAAAGATTTCACCTATATAAGAAAACAAATATTATGTTAGTAATACAATAATGAAATAAATTAAATATTAATATGAAAGAATACATTAATAAAATGTCAATTGTTACCCGCTACAACATTTATTTTCATTAGTTCATAGGTCTAGGAGAGATGACTATAGAGCGAGAGTTCCTTCCCCATTGTGATGTGATGACCTGGGTAGGTAAATATTTGTGGGATGGTTTGTGGATTGTGGGACTTTCATGAGGATTTCAGGCTATGATGACACATAGCAGACCCAAGAACATTCCCAAGATATATGCGCTCATGTTAGTCTATATAAGAAATGAAAAACACTCATGAAATGGTCTTGATACATTTGAATATCTTGTACACGCTCCAAGGGTTTTGTTGATGATACCTACTGGACTGCCATGGATTTGAAGTTTGGATGTTTTAGGCTCCTACCATGTTATATCTATTGGTGCTTATAATGGGGGGCCCAATGTGGTACCTTCTATCTTCCATAGTAAAGGGTGTGGGAATGAGCAGTTCTTATAATACCTGAGGTTATCCATTGGGGGTTATGGAAAGAGTAGGTCCATAGAGCACCTGTTGGACTAATCATTTTTTTCTCATTTTAAAAGCCGAATTATGGGTTGCCGGTACCCAAAACAAGGTTCAAGGCAAGTCCAGAACAAACGACCTGCATCTCCACAACCAACACTAGCAATATAGCCACAAACAAAAGAAAACAACACCACACTACAAATCATAGTACCCGTAATCGTCTCCACATCCCATACCAGATTCATCTTCCGCAGTGGCTGATTCCCAAACAGAAGCCGGTCCATGCCGCCTCCCAAAATCACCAACATCCCAGCTCCTTGACTGATCCAGAGGCGGTTGGGGTTCCACAACACTATTTGACCAAGCTATCTTTTTTAAAGGCAAGAATCATTCCACTACCCCGCTTAAAAGCTGATCTAGTTCGTGCCGGGTGCGGGAGATAGGAGTAGTCTTTCCTAGTTCTTCTTCTTGGAGTCGCTGACAAGGTTCCTTCACACTCGACCATCCTCTTTCCCCCCCTTGTACTATATCGCTGTACGAACGAATATCCAGTCCATTCATGTTTTCTTTATCGCCCCCATCCTGCTCCTTCCCTTTGCCGAGAAAATCCTCTGAGGCACAACCATTGCCCCCATTATTACTCCTCCTTTGGTTCAAAGTATTAACCTCAATCTGAACAAGACATCCAACCCCATCAGTAGAATTATTCACATCCCTAGAGACTTCCTCTTGACCCAAACATCCACCAATGTGCTCCTGCATGGATACCCCAGCACCCACACCCCCGCCTTCTGAATTAGGACATAAACCAGAATCAAAACTGACATTGGCGAGGCCTTCAAACCTGTTGCTTAAAGGGATAAAAGGTCTGGCCGATATATCCATACCTCTAGCCCCCCCTGTCTCAGGTTGAACTGGAGGCACCTCCCCCTCACTGTGTTCCTCGAAGCGATCCCCTTCAGCAACCAGCACCGGCCCTTCCAAGGCATTCACCCTGCCAAAAATCGCCACAGTTCCCTGGTCATCCTCGACCAACTCTCTACTGACCTCCTCCCTCTGACCAGCCACCACTGTAGGTTGAGCCTCCCTGCCACTTCCTTCTGGTCTTTTTTCCTCTTGAACAGGTACCGCCCTCGCACCAACCTCCAATGCCTTACTCAGGACATCTCCTTCTCCTCGAACAGAGCCAAGACCAGCCACAACCTTCATTCTACAGTCCTCAACCAGTTGCCGTTCCACCACCGGGAGGTGAGGCTCCTTACCCACACCTTCAAGTCCCGTTTGCTCTTGTCCTGGACCCGCCCCCGCACCAGCCTTTGAAACCCTTCCCGAAGCACCTCCTACCCTTCGGGTAGACACCTGAGCATCTGAACAGCAAGCCTTCCAGGGCCCTCCCTTATTGAAAACCACCACTGAATGACCCAAGCAGTGACAAATAGAACAATAATCCGTCCAGTCCTCATAAACCACATGCTGTTTGCACCTATACTCTTCTCCAATTGTAATCCATACGTGATCAAAAGGTATCCGGGAAGCATCCAATTCCACGCAAACCCGGGGATTAACCGGGTGACACACAACTTCCGTTCGAGAATCAGAACATAAATACCTTCCTATGAGATTACCTAGCATGCGAATAAAAGTCGGATTCTGAAAAGGCAGTGGAATACCCCACACATATTCACCTCCAATGGTAAGAGAGTAACCAAATCCAATATATGGATACAGATAATATATATATATATATATATACTTAGAATAATCCCAAATGAGATGGTAAGGGCATCGTTATTAAAGGCGCACGCCTTAGGGCGCCTTGGCGAGAGGTGAAGCGAGGCGCAGCTGGAGCGCCTCATCACAGGTGAGGCGAGGCGACCTCACAGAGGCACGCCAAAGGCGCGTGCCTCACACGCCATCTTAGGAGGCGCTAAGGCGCTGTAATGGCGCACCCCCAGAAAAAAAAACAAACCTTTCTAAAAAGCGGCAGCGACGAGGGTGGAAATCATGGCTACAGATATAGCGGATAGGGGCAGCGGAGATCGGGGGGCGATGAAATCCAGGATGACGACGGAGATCGAGACAGGATGATGAAAATCAGGCGTGGGTGAGGTTGATCAGCGAAAGCCGTGGTGCATCACGAGAAATCGGGGTAAGTTCAATTAAATAGAAAATTTAATATATTAATAAAAAAACATAACATATTATAAAAACATCACTTACTGGCACCTCACTCCCATTGCATTTGATTGAATGTATTAATTTGTATTTTTTATTGAATTTAAGTTTTTTAAAATTGAAAATATTGTTTAAAACTGTATATAATTAATTATTCGTGCGTGCGCCTTATTTGCGCCTCACGCCGCGCCTTGCGCCGCATCCCCAAGCGGCCTTTGCGCCTTATTGCGCCGCGCGCCTTTGACAACAATGGGTAAGGGGATATCCATCTTACAGCTCATTCAAGGAAGAAGAGTAGCCAACAGTTCCAAAAGTCCCTCAACGATACCCATTATCTCATGCATCTACCTAGAAATAATTGTGCAAGTCAAACAACAACTCATGTGCTCAAATACAAGTTCAAACAAACGAGATACAGAACATTGAAATTTCTTAAAAATGAACCAAGGGGTACACGACGTGTGAGAGGAACCAAACGACGTCTGGTACCACTCCACCTATGGACCATGTCCATGGGGCTACATGGACCCAATTACATGTAGCAGTACATGTTGTACATGTGGAATAAATGGCGTGTCCAAACTAACTGGGACCAGGTCGTGTGCTGCTGGTCATGTGCTGCTGGTCGTGTCCATGTACTTGGGTATGCGGTCGTGTACTTCCTCATGGGATCCCATCAATGTGATTCACCAAATGTGTTGGAATACTGGGGAAGGGGTACACAATGTGTTGGAGAACTACATGCAACTCCATAATTATGATTTCCTGAAACCCTATCCACCACACACACTGGGCTACACACCCTGTGTTCATCCTTGTACACAACGTGTAGTCGGGTTTTCTCCAGATTCTCAAATACTATCTCTGCATGTTGAATTTGATCCCTCTACTTTAATTTCAGCAATATTTATATTTAGGCCCTATATCTAACTGAAAATGGTGGATATAGGCTATATTTGTTGTTTCCATCCATCGTTTGTTGGAAAATGGATTTTGTTGATCCTCGGTGGTTTCGTCGTGCACCCCATACGCACTGCACACCATCATGTCTTACTTCAATATTGATTTGTTCAAAGATCAATAATATGAATCTGGGGATAGAAAACATTGAGTAATAAATTAAGATTTCAATACATTGGAGCATTCTCAATCCACAATTGGTACATATCCATAGAAGGGATCGATTTGCTCAAACTATTTAATTAACAAGGGTGTAAACATAAAATTTAAGATTCCTACTCGGATATTGGATCATTTTTCATCAAAAATCACGCTATCTAATGATTGAAGGAAGTCATTGTATTCATTATATCTCGATCTGCTCTAATATGTCATTTCTTCATCATCCAAGGTTATTCACCAAAGAAGGTTGGAGGATAATCAATGATCATATATGGATAACATAAGTAGTAGGAATTCACCTTCATCCTATTTGTGTACAATCTTCCATCAGGTATGCCGCTCATTCGTTTCTAAACACATCTATATCATCTTCTGAATATGGATTTTTGAGACAGTCATGGTAGTACTGAAAAAATATAAATACACAAAAGATTAATAAATATTTTAAATGAACTCGTAATTATTTTCGAAAATACCTTGTCAGGGATGCTATTTTGTTGATGAAATACGATCTTTTTCATAAATTTACAAACATAATAACCACAATCCTTTCCGTTTGTTTGTTCTACACACTGCAGAAATATCGACAGCAATAAGTAATTTGTTTTGATATGTGTTTGGATAGTGCAATGTTATTATATATACCAGGATACTTTTCCAGTTGTAGATCTTGTAGGCGTTCTTATCCTTAGACCCTGAATTCATTCCATGCATTAGACGATATTGATGCACCGACCTATCATAACAGAATCCTCATTAAAAGATAACATAAATTATATAACTAGATGTTTAGTTTTAAAATATTGCATCTAGTGTATTACAAATTAACAAACGCTATCATGCGTGGTCGGTTTGTTGGATATCCATGCATTGAATCCAGAAAATAAATCTTTGGAGTATCCAAATTGACTGCAATCAGCATCTAATGGTCCCTAAAAATACAAAAAGGAATAAGTAAAGAAAGAAATGAAAATATAGTTGATATGATTAAATTGTAGAGTTTTACCCCTGCACCGTTGGTATTAAAGAGTCTATCATCCGTAATTTTGTTTTCAATTGATTTGAGCAGGGATGACATTATTGCAACCTCTTTATCAGAATCTATTTCGTCTTTTGAAGAGGTGGTGTGAGGACTAACGAGTCCAAATTTTTGTTCATGGGGAAATCCCTTCAATTGTTTTTCATATATACGCCTGCGACAAATATAAAATGTATTTAGTCATAATTATCAGAATATATCAGCTTTTGTAAAATCAAATCATGAAAACATACCTCATGTATACATTTACAACTGAGGCGCCTAGCCATTCATACTTGAGGAGTTCATTTATATTTTCAGCACTAATGAAATCTGATGTTTCATCTCCATACATATTTTTTTCAAAATCAACTGTGTGAGTATTGCCGTCTTTCAACTTTGTATCCACATGAGTCTGCAATGATATTAACCGTGGATATAGAACGAGCGGGGTGAAGGTGCTCTCAGTAGACCGTTTCAATCGGTTGGTTGATCCTTGAGATAGTTTTGAGCTGATATTTCGTTTTACCCCATTCTCTTTGTCGTTCTGTAATAACATTCATCGGTTCAGACCTTTTTTCATTAAATGTTAAAGGTCCAGTTTGAAAAATAAATTGGAAATGGATACCTTTTTGTCGACATGTTTTTTTACAAGAACTGTCGGCCATGCGATGAATGTTCCAACAGCTTGTTCAACCGTATGAATGTCGTCATTGTCATTTGGAACAAGTAGCTCGACACTCGGCTCATTAGCTACATTAATTGACACACTGAGATGATCTTTTGGAAGCTGTCTGTTGTGTAGCATGTCGTTCTGCGTATTGAACACTGTAGCCCTCACTACAAAGCGATAGGTGAGAGTTGATAGATATAAATCACAATCATTTTCATCCTGTAGAATATTAGTACAGAAAAGGTATCAATGTCTATGTGAATCACATTTCACAGAAACAATTATTAAAACATTGATTACCTCAGCTAAGTCAGGTTTTTTAGGGGAATGACTCGCCTCAAAGCTGGTGGGGGGTGGGGTGAGATCGTCACACACGAGTTTTTGTTGAGTTGTTTCTTCTCTTTGCCTCTTCCCATCAATTTTGCTATCTTCTCTCTCTGGTATTGTAATTCTTCTTGAAAAATAGCTAAATTTTCTTGCAACTTTTCAATTTTTTCATTTTGATCCTTCGTTTGTTTTTGTTTTTGAAAATATGTTCGAGGTGTCACCCCAAAACCCACACCTCTGACGCGGTCATACTGTTCTGGCTGCTTCAAGGCTGCTGAAAGTATGTCTGCATCTGGTGCGACTGTTGTTGATTCTTGTGACTATGTCAGATAGAAAATATAGAAAAATAAGTAGTTATTGTAATGTAATAGCGATTTAAAACAAATCAAATTTATATTATGTCATAGTTACACATGTTTCCCACACTTTTTGTGTGTTTTCATCTATCAGTATCTCCTCTTTATTTACACGAGCCTCCTTCCATAGCACATGGCGTGGTATGAATATGGCTTTTGATTTCAATTTATCAATCTACATATAAACAGAGAAACATGGTTACAATGTTGTTTTATGTCACATACAAGTAGTACGATAGATTTAAAAGACGTACCAATTTTTTCTCAAGTGAAGCGTACCCCATCCTAGCTTTACGGTAAGGGTACGCTGGTTTTGTTGCGCCTTTTTTATTTTCAACACTCAGTTGCTATTTCATAAATAAAAAACTGTCAATCAAAGTGATGAATACAAGCAAACGTCAAACAACGTATTACCCCACACAATGTACCTGAAAAGTCTGCTCCCCATGATGGTTGCTAAACGCATCCCACACTGCTTGGGATATCAAGTGTGCATAAAGAGGAGGTGGGTGCAGCTTGATTTTCCCTTCTGCATCTTTAAGATGATATTTCGTTAAAATTGTGCAGAAACCTCTATGAATTCTTCCTGCAACTCTTAATACATATTCCTTGTGCGAGACATCTACTATAAATGCACTCTGCAATGGATGATGAAGAGTAAGTCAATGTTTTGATATTTTATTTTATTTTAATAAATTAAAAAAATGATATCATAATGTTACCGTAATCTCTTCCCACATTAGTGTCTTCAGCCCGGTGACAACATGGTGCCACGACTGTACATCAATTGGCACGCGTGGCCGAGTGACGATTCCAATGTAGCTATTAAAGACGACTCTGTTGGGGTTAACATATTGGCCTCGCTTATTCTATCTCACCTCAAATTTGATGCCTTAAGGATTTTGGTGAACACTGTCAAACTACGACGCTCTTGTTTTTTTTTGCGCTTTTAGAGTTTCATTTCCTAACATATCCTCAAAAGTATCATTAATATGTTCCCTCAGAGCGCTAGCATCGGCACTGGGACCAGCAG
This sequence comes from Viscum album, assembly GCA_963277665.1. Lineage (NCBI taxonomy): Eukaryota > Viridiplantae > Streptophyta > Magnoliopsida > Santalales > Viscaceae > Viscum > Viscum album. Next base: position 31,978,739 of record OY728157.1, on the reverse strand, counting down.
CAACAGGTTGAGAAACCTGTTGTACCTCAGCACTGGAACCAGCAACAACAGGTTGAGAAACCTGTTGTACCTCAGCACTGGGACCAGTAACAACAGGTTGAGAAACCTGTTGTTGCTCTGCACTGGGACCACCAACATCTGGTTGAGAAACCTGTTGTTGCTCTGCAGTGGGACCACCAGCAGCTGGTTGAGAAACCTGTTGTTGCTCTGCACTGGGACCACCAGCTGCTGGTTGAGAGACCTTTTGTGCCTCGGGATTGGGCGCATCAGCAGGTGCAGAAGTCATTATCTGCAGAAGTGGTTTAATATTTAATTTAGATTACATAAAAACAATGAACAGATAATAACATAATGTAACACAATGTATATTACAATAAACAAATAACCTGATTATTGTACTCTCTTTTTTTTCTTCAAAGGCTGAAGAGATTTGACTCCTCTATCGACTATGTAAATCCCTTCATTGTGGTCTCCTCTGACATACAAAATGCCGTCTACATTGGGACTGCTGCGAAATGATTGCGAAGTCCCTATAAAAGGGTCAACCTCCGTTGAACTTTCATCTGACCCTTCAGTTGTTTTGGTCGATAACAGAACAATTGACCAATTTCGGTTTGCAGGGTCTGGAACATAAAATACTTGTATTGCCTGTGATTCCATTATAAATGGTTCGTCTTTCTCCCATTCCTTACTGAAATCAACTTTCCCGAATCCTAATTCATCTATTTTAACAGCACTCCTGTTATCAACCCACTTGTATTGAAAAATCGACACTTTGAATTTTGTATAATCCAACTCCCATATTCATTTAATGATGCCAAAGTATGACATATCAGCATAAATTAGATTTTTGTCCTTAGCGCCGGAAACATGCATCGCCTCAGCCACAAGTGTAACTCCACTATTCTGCATGGTACTGTCTTCATTATGTTCATTAGTATAGAATGTATAACCGTTAACTGCATAAGCATTGTAAGATAGTACGTACACACTTGATCCTCCGGCTAGCCATCAAAGTCGTTCTGAAATTGAGTCTGGATTTTCATATAACTGCTTAAAAATATGGTCCTGAAACCATCCTATAAACTGTCGATTATGTGTATCTGATATCCATTTTTCGACCCTAAAAGGATTCAAACGCTTAAGAATTTCTTTGTGGGTTTGAACATATGGGTCAATGTCGAAACTGTTATGCAAAACGTAAAGGTGGGCCTGCTCCCGATCTGTAATATTGATTGTGACAATCTCTCTTCTAGAAATTCCTTCACCCTCAAGCCGCTCAGTGTGACGAGATTTCGGTAGGCCAACAATTTCCACACCAGACAGGTATTCAGTACAAAATTCAACGGCTTCCTCAACAATATATTGCTCCGCAATACAACCTTTTGGCCGACTTCGGTTTTTGACATACCCTTTTAAAATCTTCATATACCGTTCAATGAGGTACATCCATCTATAATATACAAGACCACATAGTCGAATCTCTCTCACCAAATGAACCATCAAATGAACCATCATATCGAAAATGTCGGCGGGAAGAAAATTTCTAATTCACATAATATGACGGCAATTTCTCTTTCCATAGTTGGCAATTTCGCCGGGTCTATAACTTTGCTGCATATAACTTTGAAGAAGAAACAGAGCTTCGTTAATATATAGCGGACATTCATGGGCAAAATGAAACGTAAAGTTATAGGAATTAGATCTTGCATCAAAACATGACCGTCATGTGATTTTAGACTCTTTAATTTTAAATCGCCCATTGACACGATGTTCTTGATCACTACTACAACCTGACCCTTTATCAGCGCTAAAAACCGGCATTAACAGCGCTAGAAAAGTGCTGTTAATGCCGGTGTAAATAAAGGGGGGGGGGGTCCCCTTTATCAGCGCTCCGAGAAGCGCTGATATAGGCGACCTTTATCAGCGCTAAAAAAAAGCACTGATAAAGGACCGCCTTTATCAGCGCTTCTCTTAGCGCTGATAAAGGTCCCCTATATCAGCGCTTCTCGGAGCGCTGATAAAGGACCCTTTATCATCGCTTCTTTTAGCGCTGATAAAGGTCTCCTATATCGGCGCTTGACGGAGCGCTGATAAAGGGTTCCTTTATCAGCGCTTGACAGAGCGTTGATAAATGGTTCCTTTATCAGCGCTCCTCTAGCGCTGTTAAAGGTGTCCTTTATCAGCGCTAAAAAAGCGCTGATAAAGGCCCCATCGCCTGCACCTACAAAACAGTACCTGGACACCTGCACACCAGAATACCTGCACAAAGTAGCACATGCACACCTGCACACCATAGCACTCGCATCCAATATTTTGACCGACAATGGTATATACATTTACTTAACATCATGAATACAAAAAAACGCATTGCTATATACATTTCAAACATTGTTTTACATGGTTACATTTATAATTATTCAACAACAGTTATAAACATTCATGTTTCATCCTTTGATATCCATGATCCGCTCTCGACGGTATTTGTTGCCGAACAAAACATCCGAACTCAAGGAAAAAAATTCACCTATATAAGAAAACAAATATTATGTTAGTAATGCAATAATGAAAGAAATTAAAACAGTAATATGAAAGAATACATTAATATGGAAATGTGAAACTAAAATATGAAATTTTAAACTCAAAAGTTTTCATTTTCATAACAATGAAAGGGAATAATGTAAAATCAATATGTTTTTGATTGATTTATCTCATTTAATAAATACTGATTCTTTATCTAATGAAAAGATTTACCGATCACACCGTGCGTCGGTCGGATTGAGGTGCGGTCGATTCGTACACGTCACAAATGACTCGTGGATCATTGTCCTAAAGTATCAAAACAATCCGATCGCGTTTGCTCGGTTTGACGTATGTCATTGATGTTGTTTTCCAAAGTTTATCTCAATTTGAAACTGATATCAGACACTTTTAGCCATACCGGTCACGCCGTGCGTCGGATTGAGGTGCGGTCGATTTGTACACGTCACAAATGACTCGTGGATCGTTGTCCTAAAGTATCAAAACAATCCGAACGCATTTGCTCGGTTTGGCGTATGTCATTGATGTTGTTTTCCAAAGTTTATCTCAATTTGAAACTGATATCAGACACTTTTAGCCATACCGGTCACACCGTGCGTCGGATTGAGCTGCGGTCGATTCGTACACGTCACAAATGATTCGTGGATCGTTGTCCTAAAGTATCAAAACAATCCGAACGCGTTTGCTCGGTTTGACGTATGTCATTGGTGTTGTTTTCCAAAGTTTATCTCAATTTGAAACTGATATCAGACACTTTCAGCCATACCGGTCACGTCATGCGTCGGATTGAGGTGCGGTCGATTCGTACACGTCACAAATGACTCGTGGATCGTTGTCCTAAAGTATCAAAACAATCCGAACGCGTTTGCTCGGTTTTCCGTATGTCATTGGTGTTGTTTTCCAAAGTTTATCTCAATTTGAAACTGATATCAGACACTTTTAGCAATACCGGTCACACCGTGCGTCGGATTGAGGTGCGATCGATTCGTACACGTCACAAATGACTCGTGGATCGTTGTCCTAAAGTATCAAAACAATCCGAACACGTTTGCTCGGTTTGGCGTATGTCATTGGTGTTGTTTTCCAAAGTTTATCTCAATTTGAAACTGATATCAGACACTTTTAGCCATATCGGTCACACCGTGCGTCGGATTGAGGTGCGGTCGATTCGTACACGTCACAAATGACTCGTGGATCGTTGTCCTAAAGTATCAATACAATCCGAACGCGTTTGCTCGGTTTGACGTATGTCATTGGTGTTGTTTTCCAAAGTTTATCTTAATTTGAAACTGATATCAGACACTTTTAGCCATACCGGTCACACCGTGCGTCAGATTGAGGTGCGATCGATTCATACACGTCACAAATGACTCGTGGATCGTTGTCCTAAAGTATCAAAACAATCCGAACGCGTTTGCTCGGTTTGGCGTATGTCATTGATGTTGTTTTCCAAAGTTTATCTCAATTTGAAACTGATATCAGACACTTTTAGCCATACCGGTCACACCGTGCGTCGGATTGAGGTGCAGTCGATTCGTACACGTCACAAATGACTCGTGGATCGTTGTCCTAAAGTATCAAAACAATCCGAACGCGTTTGCTCGGTTTGACGTATGTCATTGGTGTTGTTTTCCAAAGTTTATCTCAATTTGAAACTGATATCAGACACTTTTAGCCATACCGGTCACACCGTGCGTCGGATTGAGGTGCGGTCGATTCGTACACGTCACAAATGACTCGTGGATCGTTGTCCTAAAGTATCAAAACAATCCGAACGCGTTTGCTCGGTTTGACGTATGCCATTAGTGTTGTTTTCCAAAGGTTATCTCAATTTGAAACTGATATCAGACACTTTTAGCCATACCGGTCACACCGTGCGTCGGATTGAGGTGCGGTCGATTCGTACACGTCACAAATGACTCGTGGATTGTTGTCCTAAAGTATCATAACAATCCGAACGCGTTTGCTCGGTTTGCCGTATGTCATTGGTGTTGTTTTCCAAAGTTTATCTCAATTTGAAACTGATATCAGACACTTTTAGCCATATCGGTCACGTCGTGCGTCGGATTGAGGTGCGGTCGATTCTTACACGTCACAAATGACACGTGGATCGTTGTCCTAAAGTATCAAAACAATCCGAACGCGTTTGCTCGGTTTTCCGTATGTCATTGGTGTTGTTTTCCAAAATTTATCTCAATTTGAAACTGATATCAGACACTTTTAGCCATACCGGTCACACCGTGCGTCGGATTGAGGTGCGGTCGATTCGTACACGTCACAAATGACTCGTGGATCGTTTTCCTAAAGTATCAAAACAATCCGAACGCGTTTGCTCGGTTTGGCGTATGTCATTGGTGTTGTTTTCCAAAGTTTATCTCAATTTGAAACTGATATCATACACTTTTAGCAATACCGGTCACACCGTGCGTCGGATTGAGGTTCGGTCGATTCGTACACGTCACAAATGACTCGTGGATCGTTTTCCTAAAGTATCAAAACAATTCGAACACGTTTGTTCGGTTTGGCGTATGTCATTGGTGTTGTTTTTCAAAGTTTATCTCAATTTGAAACTGATATCAGACACTTTTAGCCATACCGGTCACACCGTGCGTCGGATTGAGGTGCGGTCGATTCGTACACGTCACAAATGACTCGTGGATCGTTGTCCTAAAGTATCAAAACAATCCGAACGCGTTTGCTTGGTTTGGCGTATGTCATTGTTGTTGTTTTCCAAAGTTTATCTCAATTTGAAACTGATATCAGACACTTTTAGCCATACCGGTCACGTCGTGCGTCGGATTGAGGTGCGGTCGATTCGTACACGTCACAAATGACTCGTGGATCGTTGTCCTAAAGTATCAAAACAATCCGAACGCATTTGCTCGGTTTGCCGTATGTCATTGGTGTTGTTTTCCAAAGTTTATCTCAATTTGAAACTGATATCAGACACTTTTAGCCATACCGGTCACACCGTGCATCGGATTGAGGTGCGGTCGATTCGTACACGTCACAAATGACTCGTGAATCGTTGTCCTAAAGTATCAAAACAATCCAAACGCGTTTGCTCGGTTTGGCGTATGTCATTAGTGTTGTTTTCCAAAGTTTATCTCAATTTGAAACTGATATCAGACACTTTTAGCCATACCGGTCACATCGTGCGTCGGATTGAGGTGCAGTCAATTCGTACACGTCACAAATGACTCGTGGATCGTTGTCCTAAAGTATCAAAACAATCCGAACGCGTTTGCTCGGTTTGGCGTATGTCATTGGTGTTGTTTTCCAAAGTTTATCTCAATTTGAAACTGATATCAGACACTTTTAGCCATACCGGTCACGCCGTGCGTCGGATTGAGGTGCAGTCGATTCTTACACCTCACAAATGACTCGTGGATCGTTGTCCTAAAGTATCAAAACAATCCGAACGCGTTTGCTCGGTTTGCCGTATGTCATTGGTATTGTTTTCCAAAGTTTATCTCAATTTGAAACTGATATCAGACACTTTTAGCCATACCGGTCACACCGTGCGTCGGATTGAGGTGCGGTCGATTCGTACACGTCACAAATGACTCGTGGATCGTTGTCCTAAAGTATCAAAACAATCCGAATGCGTTTGCTCGGTTTGGCGTATGTCATTGGTGTTGTTTTCCAAAGTTTATCTCAATTTGAAACTGATATCAGACACTTTTAGCCATACCGGTCACACCGTACGTCGGATTGAGGTGCGGTCGATTCGTACATGTCATAAATGACTCGTGGATCGTTGTCCTAAAGTATCAAAACAATCCGAACACATTTGCTCGGTTTGCCGTATGTCATTGGTGTTGTTTTCCAAAGTTTATCTCAATTTCAAACTAAGTAGTAGGAATTCACTAATCTAAGGATATGAAACATAAGAAAGGGAGATCATAGATTCTCAATAAGTGTAAAGGGAGATATCAATGACCATATAAAGATAACATAAGTATTATGAATTCACCTTCATTGTCCTATTTGTTTACATTCTTCCATCAGGTACGATACCCATTCGTTTCTAAAGACATTTATATCATCTTCTGAATAGGAGTTTTTGCGACAATCATAGTAGTACTGAAAAAATATAAATACACAAAGGATTAATAATTATTTTAAATAAAGTAGTAATTATTTTCAAAAATACCTCTTCAGGGATGCTAGTTTGTTCATGAAATACGATCTCTTTCATAAATTTACAAACATAATAATCGCAGTCCTTGTCATTTGTTTGTTTCGGACACTGCAAAAATATCGAGAAAAATAAGTAATTTATTTTGATATGTATTTGGATAGTGAAATATAATTATATATACCCAGATACTTCTCCATTTGTAGATCTTGTGGGCATTGTCGTCCTTACGCCCTGGATTCATTCCAGCCTTTAGACAATATTCATACACCGCCCTATCATAACAAAATTCTCATTAAAAGATAATATAAATTATATAACTAGATATTTAGTTCTAAAATGTTGGATCTAGTGTATTACAAATTGACAATCGCCATCATCTGTGGTCGGTTAGTTGGATATCCATGCAGTGAATCCAGAAAATAAATATTTGGAGTATCCAAATTGACTGCAATGAGCATCCAATGTTCCCTAAAAACACAAAAAGAAATAAGTACTGATAGAAATGAAAATATAATTGATATGATTAAAATGTAGAGTTTTACCCTTGCATCGTTGGTATTAAAAAGAGCCTGTCAGTCGTAATTCTTCTTTGAAACGTTCTGAGCAGATTTGACATCAATTCAGCCTGAAAATTAGAATCTATTTCTGTTCGTTGTGTAGAAATGGTGTGAGGACTAACGGGTCCAAATTTGTATTCATGGGCAAATCCCTTCAATTGTTTTTCATATATACGCCTGTGAAAAATATGAGATGTATTTATCCATAATTATCAAAGTATACCAACTTCTGTAAAATCAAATCATGAAAACATACCTCATGTATACATTTATAACTGATGCGCCTAGCCAGTCGTATGTGATGATCTCAGAAACAACGTCTGCACTAACGAAATCTATTGTTTCCTCTCCGTACATATCTTTTTCACAAACAATTGTATGACTCTTGCCGTCTTTCATTTTCGTATCCACATGAGTTTGCAATGATATTAAATGTGGATATAGAACGGGCGGGGTGAACGCGCTCTCAGTAGATCATTTTGATCGGTTGGTTGATCCAATGTTGGAGCCGCTCTTTCGTTTTAGCTTCTCCATTTTATCCTTCTGTAATAACATTCATCAGTTCAGCCATTTTCTAATTTAATGTTAAAGGTTCTGCTTGAAAAATGAACTGGAAATGAATACCTCCTGCTCGACATGTTTTTTACAAGATTCGACGGCCATGCAACAATGTTCCAACAGCTTTTTCCACCGTATGAATGTCGTCATCGTCATTTGGCACGGGTAGCTCGGCGCTCGGCTCATGAGCTACGTTAATTGACACTTTGACATGACCGGTTGGAAGTGGTATAGAGTGTAGCGTGTCATTCTGCATATTGAACACCGTAGCCCTCGCTACAAGGCGATGAGTGGGAGTTGATATATATAAATCACAGTCATTTTCACCTTGTAGAATATCATTACATGAAAGGTATCAGTGTCTATGTGATTCACATCTCACAAAAACGAATATTATAACATTGATTACCTCGGTTAAGTCAGGTCTTTGAGGGGAATGGCTCGCCTCAAAGCTGGTGAGGGGTGGATCTTCTCGCGGAGGTTGTTCTTGAGTTGTTTGTTCTCTTCGCCTCTCCTCCATCAAACTCGTTAGCATCTTTCCCTGAGTTTGGATTAGTTCTTCAAGGGTAGCTACTTTATCTCTCATTACATGCAATTCTTTAGTTTGTTCATCCTCTTGTTTTTTTTTTCTGAAAATATGTCCGGGGTGACACCCCAAAACCCACACCTCTGACGCGGCCATACTGTTCTGGCTGTTTCAAGGCCGTTGAAAGTATGTCTGCATCCGGTGCGGGTGTTGTTGATTTCTGTGACTATGTCAAATAGAAAATATGAAAAAATAAGTAAGCATCGTTATGTAATAGTGATTTAAAGCAAAACAAGTTTATATTATGTCATACTTACACATGTTTCCCACACTTTTTGTGTGTTTTTATCTATCAGTTTCCCCTCTTTATTAACACGAGCCTCCTTCCATAGCACATGGCGTGGAATGGAAGTGACTTGAGATTTTGCTTCATCAATCTGCATATAAACAGAGAAACATGGTTACAGTGTTGTTTTATGTCACATAAAATTATTACAATACTTTTAAAATACATACCAATTGTTTTTCAATTGAAGCGTACCCCAACCTTGCTTTACGGTAGGGGTACGCTGGTTTTGCTGTCCGTTCTTTATTTTCAGCACTCAGTTGCTGTTTCATAAATAAAAACCTATCAATCAACGTGATGAATACAAGAAACGTTACACAACGTGTAACCAAACACAATGTACCTGAAAATTCTGTTCCGTACGACGGTTGCAAAACGCATCCCACGTTCCTTGGGATATCAAGTGTGCATAAAGAGGAGGCGGGTGCAGCTTGATTTTCCCTTCGGCATCTTTCAGATGATGTTTCGTTAAAATGCTGCAAAAGCCTCTATGAATCCTTCCTACCAGTCTGAAAACATATTCTTTGTGCGAAACATCTACTATAAATGCACTCTGCAAGAGATGATGAAGGGTTAGTCAATATTTCAATATTTTATTTTATTTTAATAAATTAAATAGATGATATCGTAATGTTACCGTAATCTCTTCCCACATTAATGTTTTCAACTCGCTGACAACATGGTGCCACGACTCTACGTCAATCGGCACACGTTGTCGAGTGACGATTCCAATGTAGCTACTAAACATGGCTTTGTTGGGGTTTACATGCTGGCCTAGCTTATTCCATCCCACCTCATATTTGATGCCTTTTGCTTTTGCCTTAAGGATTTTTGCTAAAACTGTCAAACTACGGCGCACCTGTTTTTTTTGTTTCGCTGGGGTTTCATCGCCTACAATTTCCTCAGTTTCTGCATCATCATTATGTTTCTCCGAAGCGCTAGCATCGATACTGACACCAGCTGCAACAGGTTGAGTGACCTGTTGTACGTCAGCAGTGGGACCAGCTGCAACAGGTTGAGAGACCTGTTGTCTCTCAGCAGTGGGACCAGCTGCAACAGGTTGAGAGACGTGCTGTGTCTCGGGATTGGGTGCATCAGCAGGTGAAGAAGTCATTATCTGCCGAACTGGTTTAAAATTTAATTTAGATCACATAAAAGCAACTGCGAACAGATAATAACATAATGTAACACAATCTATATTACAATAAAAATCAATAACCTGATTATTGAACTCCCTTTTTTTTAAAGGCTGAAGGGATTTGACCCCTCTATCAACTATCCATATCCCTTCATTGTGGTCTCCTCTGACATACAAAACGTCGTCTACATTGGGACCACTGCGAAATGATTGTGAAGTCCCAATGAAAGGGTCATCTTCCGTTGAATTTTCATCTGACCCTTCAGCTGTTTTGGTCGATAACAGAACAATTGACCAGTTTCGGTTTGTGGGATCTGGAACATAAAATACTTGCACTGCCTGTGATGCCATTATAAATGGTTCGTCTTTCTCCCCTTCCTTACTAAAATCAACTTTCACGAATCCCAAATCATCTATTTTAACAACACTCCTGTTATCAACCCACTTGCATTGAAATATCGGAACTTGAAATTCCGTATAATCCAACTCCCATATTTGTTTGATGATGCCAAAGTATGACATATTCGCATAAATTGGATTTCTGTCCTTAGCACCGGAAACATGCATCACTTCAGCCACAAGTGTAACCCCACTATTCTGCATGGTACTGTCTTCATCATGTCTATTAATATAAAATGTATAACCATTAACTACATAAGCATTGTAAGATAATGCATACACACTTGGTCCTCTGGCTAGCCATCGAAGTCGTTTCGAAATTGACTTTGGATTTTCATCTGACTTCTTAAAAATATGATCTCGAAACTATCCTATAAACTGTCGATTATGTGTATCTGATATCCATTTTCAGCCCTTGATGGATTCAAATGCCTAATAATTTCTTTGTAGATTTCAACATATGGGTCAACGTCGAAACTGTTATGCAAAACATAAAGGTGGGCCTGCTCCCGATCTGTAATATTGATTGTGACAGCCTTTATTCCAGAAATTCCTTCACCCTCAAGCCGCCCAGTGTGACGAGATTTCGGTAAGCCAATGCTTTCCACACCAGACAAGTATTCGGTACAGAATTCAACGGCTTCCTCAACAATATATTGCTCTGCAATACAACCCTCTGGTCGACTTCGATTTTTGACATACCCTTTCAAAATCTTCATATACCGTTCAATGGGGTACATCCATCTGTAATGTACATGACCACATAGTCGAATCTCTCTCACCAAGTGGACCATCAAATGAACCATCATATCAAAAAATGAAGGCGGGAAGAATATTTCTAATTCACATAATATGACGGCAATTTTTTTTCCATAGCTGACAATTTCACCGGGTATATAACTTTGCTGCATATAGCTTTGAAGAAGAAACACAGTTTCGTTAATGTATGGCGGACATTCTTGGACAAAATGCAACGTAAAGCAATTGGAATGAGATTTTGCATCAAAACATGACAGTCATGTGATTTCAGACCTTTTAACTTCAAGTCGCTCATTGACACAAGGTTACTAATATTTGACAAATACCCCTCTGGAACCTTTATGTCATTCAAGAAGGTGCAAAACTGATATCTCTCCTGCCTGGAAAGAGTGTAAGCAGCAGGAGGAAGAAATGTTCGTTTTTCACCCTTCACTGGTGCCAACTCTTCTCGTATTTCCATCTCAACCATGTCCAACCTAGCCTTAATTCCATCTTTTGTTTTGCCAGATGTATTTAGCAACGTGCCGATAACACTGTCAAATACATTTTTTTCTACATGCATAACATCAATAAAATGTCTTACATACAGACAATTCCAGTATTGTAATTCAAAAAAAATTGATCTCTTTTTCCAACCGATTTTCGTAAGGTTTTTCGAAGCCGGTTTACCAAAAGTAGTGTCCACATTTTTAACTTTCTCAAACAATTGATCGCCTGTTAGTGGAGATGGTGCTGTACGTTCTTCTGAACTTCCATCGAATGATGTCTTCCAAGAACGGTACTTATGTCGTCGCGGTAGAAATCTGCGATGTCCTAGAAACACGGTTTTCGATGAATGTTTCAACCTAATTGATTGTGTACCTTCTTCGCAAACGGGACAGCCTTGAGTTCCTTTAATGCTATATCCTGACAAATTTCTATAAGCAGGGAAGTCATTTATCGTCCCATACAACATGACTCTCAAAGTGAAATCTTCCTTTCTGTAAGCATCATACAATGTAACACCTGAATCCCACAATAATTTCAAATCTTCGATCAATGGAGGAGCTAAATAAACATCAATATCATTACCCGGTTGTTTTGGTCCTGATATAAGCATAGATTACATGATGTATTTTCGTTTCATGCATAACCACGGTGGTAAGTTATAATTTATCAACATAACCGGCCATGTACTGTGACTGTTGCTTTGAAAACCAAAAGGATTCACTCCATCTGTAGATAACGCAAGACGAAGGTTTCTCGACTCGTTTCCAAATTCAGGATACTCATGATCGATTCTCTTCCACTGAGGAGAGTCTGCCGGGTGACGTAGTATCCCATCTTTAATTCTTGTATCTGCATGCCCTGTTAATTGTTCTGCAGTCTCCTCACTTCCATATAGGCGTCTAAACCTTGGAATGATTGGAAAGTACCATACAACTTTAGTAGGACTGGATTCATCTTTCTTGTATCGAGAAGCACCACACTTTGGGTATTCTTTAAGTGATTTGTGGTCCTTGCGAAACAGTATACAGTCATTCGGGCAGACGTGTATTCTTTCAGAGATCATACCCATAGAGCGTAGCATTCGTTTGGCATCGTATGTTCGGCTCGGGAGCTCATTGTCTTCTGGGAGCATGTCATTCAAGAGGGCAAGTAGTTTCGTAAAATTGTCGTCACTCCACCCGTTATCTGCTTTCAAATTATACAGCTTCAGTACGGCTGACAATGCTGTATATTTAGTGCAACCAGCATACAATGACGTCTTTGCACAACTTTTTAACTTCTCAAACAATTTTGGGCAATCACGAAGTTCATCTTCGAAGGTCCTTGTCATTTTCTCAATACGATCTTCATCATCATTCACATCTGTAATCACATCCTCCATACGGTCATCTTCATTGTTCATGTTTGTAATCATATCAGATGATCCATAAAACGCAGTGTCACCCCAGTCACTACCTACATTCGTTGTTTCCCCGTGTTTATTCCAACATGTATAACTTTGATCTATTCCGTGACAGATCAAGTGTACTTCCAACTCATCTGGACTAATTTGTTTTGAATAACAACAGCGTAAACACGGACAAAGGATTTGAGAAGAGTCACATGCATGATCTTTTGCAAACTTGATAAATTCTTTCACGCCTTCTTCATACTCTTTTGTCAACCGATTGACATTCATCCATTCTTTATTTATATTCATCCTATTTGAAATCCATAGGATGAGTATATAGGTTAGAGGAGAAATGACTTCTCGAACCTTTTCTGGATAACCTAGAACTCCTTCCGAGGAAATAATGTGACCATGAAACAATACTTCTTAAACAAAATATGGGGAATTTATAATATTGTAATAAAGATAAAGCTCTCTAAAAACACCCAAAACAACCTCCAGATTATCGGAGTACTCCTCCTATATATTGTAATACACCAAGAAGTATTCTAAAAAAACGAAAATGGAGGTGTCTAGAAAGATATTAAAGATCTAGTTCATCAGTTCCATGAAATAGATAGAGCATTGGTGATCCCAAATGGAATTCATAAATACTTTAAATTTCCATATCGACTTTAAAAATCTATCTTTTGAGCATCCTCTTCCCAAACCCTCAACTGTTGGTACCCTGATCTCTAGAAAATTTTCAAAAACCAATAGAACCTTTTAAGATGGTCAAACAAATCATCAATTATAGGCAATATGTAATTATTCATTACTGTCACCTGGCTATGACTACGGTAGACTGTTAAAATTAATAGGCTATGATATGACTTCATTGAAAACAGAATTGGAAAATCCCATAGTGACATGATCATATAGATAGAACCATTTCCCTAAAGATCTTCTAGCTGATCTTTTAGCTCCTCTAAATCGGCCAGAGCCTTATGATGTGATGGAATGGAAAATGGGATCGTCCTGTGAAGCAAATAGATAGAAAACACAAACACTCATTGGGGAGGTTATCCCATGAAGTCCTCTAGAAATGATTTTGTGTACTTTTCCATGACCACTGGAATTTCACATGAAGAACACTTCTCAACAACCCCAAGGAAAACCTTGGAAAAATGACATGATATGAACCATAACATAGAAGCAACTTGTCATACCCTCCATGGTTATAGATCACAATCTCCATAAAAGACATGGAATCTCCTGTTAAGAGTAAGTAACTGAACCCAATGGTGATAATAGTCATCTAGTGCACTAAATCCAATAAAAAAATCCAAGACGATAATGAGGTCGGAAAAGACCAGGTCCAAAACATGGAATTCCGAAATGTCCTCCATGCCAAGTACCACAACACAACTCTCAAAGAACATGAAACCATGACCATTTTTCCTACCCAAAAGGGTTAGGTAATACATGAAATAATTCATAAACTCTGCCGTCATAACCAAGTAATAAAAAAATATGTGAAATTAATGACTAGGATTCACCATTTTGAAATGAAACCAATACTATAGAAGAATTAAAAAAAATTCACCTCGAATTGTGGTTGGCCAAGATTATGAGTCCTCATGAATGACCTCTACTGCATTGATTTTTTCTAGATTAGACTCGTCTATGTATTATTTCCCTATTAAGAATCCCCCTTTCTTTTAGGATGTGATCCTCCACCATTTGAAGCCTCTTATTTTAACTAAGAGCCCTTAAAAAAGTGGAGCCTACACCACCCATTAATGGAACACCATTGAGACCAATATTTCAATTAAAATATGCCTCTCACATCAATACCTTGGGAAACACCTAAAAATAGGTTGGTAGACTTAGAACAATAAGAATAAATCTGATATATTTCCTCAAACCCATCTCAAAATTAATAGCCATAAGATAATCATTCGTGGGGTGATAAAGAGATACACGAACCAAATGAAAACACCAAAACATAAGAATAACTAAATAAATCTAATGAAGTAGTGGAAAATCATAAAACAACCCATAGTCAGGATCAAAACATAACCACAATCCCAAACCACCCATGGAAACTGAAGATTCAACACGAAGAATAGTTGGTCAAACACTTACCCATTCCAAACATAATTAATTCATGAAAATTCAATTTGAATCACCTTAAGGAGGAGGACCCGGTGGCGGAGGAGAAGGAGGTGTCGACAACGGAGGCACCAGAGGCAGCGCAGAGGCAACGCGGAGGCAGGGCGGAGGCAGGGTGGAGGCAGCGGAGGAGGAGGAGGAGGAGGAGGAGGCTGCGGTGGAGGAGGAGGCAGCAGAGTAGGAAGAGGAGGAGGAGGCGCCGGTGGAGGAGGAGGAGGATGAGGCCGCGGACTAGGAGGAGGAGGAGGAAGCGCCGATGGAGGAGGAGGAGGAAGCGCCGATAGAGGAGGAGGACGAGGCCACGGTGGAGGAGGAGGAGGAGGAGGAGGCGGCGGCCGGAGGAGGAGGAGAAGGAGGAGGAGAAGGAGGAGGCGGCGGCCGCGGCGGAGGAGGAGGTGGCGGCGGCAGCGGCGCAGAGGAGGGCTTCCACGAGAGTTTGACCGGGTGTAGGGAGGAGGAAGAGGAACCGCGGGTTTTTAACAAATCCGCGTGAGCCTTTATCAGCGCTAGTAAAAAGCGCTGATAAAGGGTGTATTTATCAGCGCTAAAATGAAAAGCGCTGATAAATACAACCTTTATCAGCGCTTTTTTAGCACTGATAAATAAGCCCTTTATCAGCACTTTACTGTTAGCGCTGATAAAGGCAGGCGCATGCCTTGCCCAGTTTTGTGGTAGTGGATATTTGATGAATACCCCTCTGGAACCTTTACGTCATTCAAGAAGTTGCAAAACTGATATCTCTCCTTCCTGGAAAGAGTGTAAGCAGCAGAAGGAAGAAATGTTCGTTTTTCACCCTTCACTAGTGCCAAATCTTCTCGTATTCCCATCTCAACCATGTCCAATCTAGCCTTAATTCCATCATTTGTTTTGCCGGGTGCATTTAGAAACGTGCCGATGACACTATCACATACATTTTTTTCAACATGCATAACATCAAGAAAATGTATGACATACAGACAATTCCAGTATGGTAATTCAAAAAAAAAACTGATCTCATTTTCCAACCAATTTTCCTAAGGTTTTTTGAAAATGGTTTACCAAAAGTAGTGTCCAAATCTTTTACTTTCTCAAACAATTGATCATCTGTTAGTGGAGACGGTGTTGTACGTTCTTCTGAACTTCCATCGAATGATGTCGTCCAAGATCGGTACTTATGTCATCGGGGTAGAAATCTGCGATATCCTAGAAACACAGTTTTCGATGAATGTTTCAACCTAATTGACTGTGTACCTTGTTCGCAAACGGGACACCCTTGAGTTCCTTTAATGCTATTTCCTGACAAATTTTCATAAGCAGGAAAGTTATTTATCGTCCCATACAACATGGCTTTCAAAGTGAAATATTCATTTTTGTAAGCATCATACAACGTAACACCTGAATCCCACAATATTTTCAAATCCTCGATCAATGAGGCCAAATAAACATCAATTTCATTACCCGGTTGTTTTGGTCCTGATATAAGCATAGATAACATGATGTATTTTCATTTCATGCATAACCACCGTGGTAAGTTATAGTTTACCAACACAACCGGCCATGTACTGTGACTGCTTCTTTGAAAACCAAAAGGATTCACCCCATCTGTAGATAACGCCAGACGAAGGTTTCTTGGCTCGTTCCCAAATTCAGGATTGTAATGACCCGAATCCGGAGCCCCTCCACTGGTGCCCCGTACCCGGTGCGCCACATGACCTCAAGCGCGTTTCCCCAAATGTCAGAGGCCGCCGACTAGCAGTGAGGGCCTTGGTGAGTCGGTGAGAAAACTATGCCCTCATTCAGTAAGATATATAAGATAAGGAAACAACAATAAACAGCGGAAGCAGTAAACAACATGCATAACAACAGAAACCAAACAGCGGAAACAATGCAGATATATAACAATGATGACAATAATGCAGCAGGTACAAGTATCTATGGAAAGCAGTAAACACAACAACGTGATGGAATACAATTGAAACCAAGTGCAAAAGAAAAACAAAGAAAGCTCCTCAGCATCGCGAGCCACGCCTCGGTCCCATGCTCCCCATCTCCAGGTGCAGTCAAGATCCTGAAGTAGAAGGGCGCTTGCCCTTATCTATACCTGCAGCAACATAGTCTGCTTGAGCCCAAAAGCATGACCCAAACAGGGTGTGAGATACAATCTCAGTAGGCAATCACCGAAAGATTTGTGCCTAACAGTCAATGAATACATGACAGTAAATAAACAAGAAGCAGTAAACAGGAAAGCACAAGCAGCTACAATCCACAGTTCTAAAAAGTAAAGTACACAAGTAAACAGCCAGCAACAAAAGAAGAAACAGGTAACCCTCTGAGTAGCTCTCACAGTCTAACCCCTATGATTCAACCTATAAGTACTAGCAACCCTCTGGGAAGCACACATATTCTCACCCCTCTGGTTCAGCTATGTAATTAAGCAGACTCTCTGGGGAAGCACTCACCGTCAATTCCTCCTATAGTCTCGTATCGTGCTAAAGACTCTTTGGGGAAGCACTCAACGTCAATTCCCCTTGTGGCCTGCGTCGAGGATATACAGACTCTTTGGGGAAGCACTCAACGTCAATTCCCCCTATAATCTCACATCGTAAATAAAAGACACTCTGGAGAAGCCCTTCCGTCAATTCTCCCTTTGGTCTACTACTCTAGGTTCTCACAGTCCTGAGTATCACTAAACATGCTCAGCGCACGTGCATCGTCCAAGTAAACATCAAGAACTACTTGGCTAACAACTAAGGCTCAACAGTAACAACAAAAGAGACAGTTCCACTATCCTACAACAAGGTATGGCAACTGGAAAAACGACCAACAGGAAAAACAAGCATGGTAAAGCAACCTGAGCACAAAAACAATTACTCTACTCACAAGCAATAACCTCTACTAAAGCAAACAAGCAAAGAAGACAAACAGTAGGGGCAAAACAGGAAACACGCAATACCTCGTTCACGGGTATTGGTGGAATTTGCACACAATATTCATCAACTTTCTACAGAAAGGCACAAACCACCTACCTCGATTTGAGGAGATCGATATACGTGAACCTCGACGACAAATTCCTCTTAGAACAACGTAGATCTGAGAAAACGCACAAAACGTTCATCCCACGATAACTTGGAAAAGGGGAGGAATCAAGAAACAAGGCTAAGGCAGAAGGAAGAACTCACCGCTGCGATTCCAACGCAATCGATCGTGCTCGAATCGGAGAACGGACGGCGAGGCGGGAGCCCGTCGAAGATCCGGCCGTACGGTCGCTCTCGGACGGACGAAAACTGAAGAAGAAGACGAAACTGAGGTTTCGGCGCGACCCCGGTCCGTTTAATGAAAAAAAGAAAGTACACAGCGTGTACTTCTTGAGTACATGGCGTGTACTTCAATTTTCCGTACTCCGAATTAACCGGCCTCCACCTCAGCCTTACACACCGTGTGTGTGGCCCGGACACGACTATCACACGGCTTCGAGTCGGGGAAGAGTACACGGCGTGTACTCAGAAAGTACACGGCGTGTACTTCTGAAATTTCCAGAAAATTCATTTTTCTCAAAAAGTCCAGAAAAAGGAAAAACGTACCTGAAAAAAAGATCCAGGTTCTTACAAACTTTCCCCCTTAAAGAAATTCGTCCCCGAATTTCCCTAACGAGTCGGAGAAAAAAAAACCCCGAACTGCTCCGGCCATTGCGATCGTACATCGTCCTCCATCTCCCAGGTCTCGTCCTGTACTCGCCCGTGCTGCCATAGCACTCGTACCAGGGGAACAGACCGCCCGCGGAGAACCTTCGTACTACGATCGACAATCCGGATAGGATGCTCCTCGAACGACGCATCCGCTTCAGCTCCTCGCATATGTTTGCTGGCACCCATACGCGTCCTTGGAAACGCAAGATCTCATCCTCGCCCACTGTCCATCCAGGAAGAGGGTCCCCTCCTGACACACTCTCCCGCAGGACTAAGCCTTCCGAGTCTGATAGCTGCCTCATCCGTACCCGATCAAGTAGCGTGGAGGTAACAACTACAGAAGATAGAAAGGTCTGTCCCCGTCTGTCGTGCACCTCCAGATGCATCTCAGAGAACAGAGCCATTAGCTACCACTCACTACTGGCCTCCTGAACTGCCTGAATCTGAGTTCTCCTGCTCAACGCGTCTGCCACGGCGCTGCCCTTTCCCGGCGTATAGGAAAGCTTGAAGTCAAAAGACTGTAGATACTCAACCCACCTTCACTTCCTCAGATTCAGATCACGCTGAGTGAAGATATACTTGAGACTCTTGTGGTCAGTGAAGACCACAAAGTGCTCTTCCAGAAGATAGTGTCTCCAACAGTACAAGGCATGAACAACAACTGCCAACTCCAGATCATGCGTAGGGTAGTTCTTCTCATGTGGCCTCAACTGCCGAGACCCGTACGCAACGACTCCATCTCCCTGCATAAGCACAACTCCTAGCCCGACACCTGAAGCATCACAATAAACAGTGTAGCTCTTGCCTGGCTTTGGCAAGACTAGTATCGGTGCTGACATCAACCTCCCTTTCAGCTCCTGAAAGGCTAACTCACAAGAATCTGACCATAAGAACTTTGCCCCCTTCTTGGTCAGACCTGTCAAAGGTGCTGCTAGACGAGAAAAGTCCCGAATGAAGCGTATGTAGTATCCAGCCAGCCCTAGGAAGCTCCGTACCTCAAAAATGTTCTTCGGCTGCTCCCAGGAAACTACAAATCCCACTTTCTCTGGGTCCACAGATACTCCTGCCTCTGAGATGACGTGACCCAAGAAGTGAATTTGATCCATCCAGAAGTGGCACTTCGAGAGTTTAGCATAAAGCCGATGCTATCTCAGTGTACTCAGAACGATCTCAAGATGTGTGGCATGGCCGTGTCGAGTGTGAGAGTACACCAAGTTATCGTCCACGAAGACCACGACGAAGGAATCCAAGTGAGGATGGAACACTCGGTTCATCAGTGCCATGAAAACTACAGGTGCGTTCGTGAGTCCGAAAGGCATGACTCTATACTCGTAAAGACCGTACCTGCTCCTGAAGGCTGTCAGAGGTATATCTGATGGTCTAACGCGCAACTGATGATAACCGGACCTCAAGTCGATCTTCGAGAACACCCGGGCTCCTCGATGCTGATCGAAAAGGTTATCAATCCGCAGCAAGGGATATCGGTTCTTGACCGTCAACTGGTTCAGCTTCCGATAATCCACACAAAGCCGAAGGGTACCATCTTCCTTCTTCGCAAACAGAACATGCGAACCCCAAGGAGAAGTACTGGGTCGGATGAAACCCTTAGCCTATAGCCCTCCAACTGCTTCTTGAGCTCCTGCAACTCAGGTGTGGCCATCCTGTAGGGAGGAATGGACACCGGTGCCGCTCCTGACACGAGCTCAATAGAGAAGTCTACCTCACGCTCCGGTGGCAAATCCGAAAAGTCTTCTGGAAAGACGTCCCTGAAGCGATCCACCACTGGAGGAAAATCCAACTGTGGAGTCCCCTGATTATCCAGATAAAGGATAGCAATCTAGGCTGTCACCCCTCCTAGCTCAAGATGCTCGAGTCCCGCCCGACTCGCCCGAACGTCCTATTCGCCTCTATGAAGAAAAGATTCACCCTCTGGTGAGATGAAACTGACTCTGCAGTGATAACAGTCAACGACTGCCTGGAAGGGAATCAACCAGTCCATGCCGAGAATGACATCATAGCCTGTCATCTCTAGGACATAGAGATCCCATAAGAAGTGATACCCTGCCACCTCGAGAGGACACTCTCTACACTGGCGTACACTAGATGTCATCATTCCCAAAGACGTGTCTAGTGTCAACGAGTTGGCAGAAGAAAAGATGTAGAGCCCAAGGCTCTCCACGACAGCAACGAAGATAAAGCTATGCGTAGCACCGGTATTGAAAAGGGTTGAAGATAAAACTGAGGCTACTAAAATCGTACCTCGAACAGTAGAAGGGCCGAGATCCTGCTCATGATAAGTCTGCTCCACGGCGAAAGACTGGCCCATGCCGCGGCCCTGCGCCCCTGGCTGACCACTCTGAGCTGAACCTCCTTGCTGGTGCTGAGGAACTGGTGGCTGACCGCCACGGCCTCGACCTCCACCTCGGCCCGAACGACCGGAAGAACTCCAGTTTCCCGACTGGTGAGAGACTGGTGGGGCTGCTCATGAACGAGGAGTCATGGAAGAACCCCGGTCACCAGCTGCTGGTGAGAAAACCTGGCAGAAACACTGAAGGTGACCCATCTTACCGCAAGATCGGCACTCCACGGGGTCCCTCTGGCACTGCGGCCTCGTGTGCCCTGACCGACCACACTGGTAGCACGTCACCTGGCTGCCTGATGATACATCTCGCTTCCTCGAATCACCGCGTGTAGGCTCCCTACGACGCTTCTTGCTGTCATCTGGAGGAAAGCTAGCTCTGGAGGCAGAACCGCCCTGACTCGCAGCTCCAGAGTCTCTCAGATTGCGCTTCGCAATCAGTGCCTGGTTGACGATGGAAGCAATGAAAGTCAGCTGGAAGATGTTCACCTGCGAGCGGATCTCCCGCCTGAGTCCATCCTCAAATTTCCTCGCCAAGAACACCCCACTCCCATCCCAAAGGGGTGTAAAGCACTGCAGCTCAGTGAAACGGGAGGAATACTCCATGACAGATAGAGTACCCTGCTCTAAACTCATGAACTCCCGGGCTCGATCGGCCCTCAGAGTCTCTGGGTAGAAGTAGTCGTAGAACACGCGCTGGAACTCCTCCCAAGCCATAGCCTGCTGCTGACCCGCCTGTGAGACCACGTCCCACCACCTCTTGGCGGAGTCTCGGAGCATGTAGGTGGTGAGCTTGACCCGCCTCTCTGGAGGCGTCTCCAGATGCTCGAATATAGTCAGCATGGCTTCCAGCCATGACTCTGCAGCCTGAGGTCCTCCCTCCCCCGAGAACGTGGGAGGATGCTGCTGCTGAAAGACCAGCGTCAAGTCTGCCATAGACGAGGCAGGAGGCGGTGCTCCCTGGAAGGCCTGCATCATCCTCATGAAACCTTCCCTGAACTGCGCATCATCACCCGCGACTGGTACAACAACCGGTGCCAAGGCTGGCTCAGCTAGGGGATCGACAGGTAGTCCTTGATCAGCCCTGTCTGGCGTCTGATCACTGCCTGACGACAGACGTACGATCGAAGGACGTCTCAGAGGCATAACTCTGAAAGATCAAAAGCACACCTTAGATCAGTAAAACAAGGACAGAGAACACAAGAGTAAAAAATGGGAACAGGGGAAGAAAAACACACAAGATTGCAAAACACGACTACACGGTGTGTATAAAACTACACGGCGTGTCTTCTTAAACCACTGACATGGGCGTGTACTCTCACCCTACAATTCGTGTACGCTTCAAACTACATGACGTGTTGACCCCCACACACGGCGTGTACTTGAAAACTCTTCCCCTGCCCGAGTCTCCTTACACGACTAACCCACACGGTCCGACTCAAACCGAGACTACACGGCGTGTTCGAAACAAACACAGTGTGCACTAGACAAGGCTTCGGCGGTCCGTGTTGTTGAGTACACGGCCGTCTACACGGCTGGACCTTACACGGCGTGCTCCGAACAAGCACGACGTGCATAGGCGAAGGCGACACCATCCCGTGTTGTTTGTGACACGGCCGGGTACCTGGGAAAGACTACACGGCGTGTTCCGAACAGACACGGCGTGTGGAAAGGAAGGTAACGTCGGACCGTGTTGTTCGTGACACGGCCGGGTACTTGGACAAGACTACACGGCGTGTTCCCTATGGACACGACGTGTTCTACCCGAGCTTCCCCGGCCCGTGTTGTTAGTGACACGACCGGGTACACGGCTCCGAACTCACACGGCGTGTACCAATGGTACACAACGTGTTCCCGAAGTTACTCCCATGACACCGTGTTCTTCTCACACGGTCAGTGACACGGCCTGAAAACTACACGGCGTGTATCTAAAAAGTACACGCCGTGTATTCTGGGTTTTTCTGGGCAGTAGCTCAGAAACTGCGCAGAATTCCAGAAACACTAAAACGAGGGAAAAGATGCCAAATTCCGATCCGTGAGGGCCCATAACACCTCAAGAACCAAATTTTTGGCGTTCACTTTAAACAAAGAACAAAACAACAGTTTTCTAACATAGAAACAAAGAATCTATCAAGCAACTATCACAACAGCATGCATAATCTACACAAAGTCTATCACAACAGCATGCAATCGCTAATGCATCCTAGATGGCATGACAAGAATGCTTGACATGTGATTTCAACAAGTGCCTATATGATGCATGAGATGACATACCCTCATCTCATCGGGTTGTGACAGAAATAGAACCGAAATATCAAAACAATAACCGCACAAGTCATGTGAATCACTCTAGGTGAAATCAGATCAACTATAAAATCTCAAAACCAGAAAACTGCAATTAACGAGGTAGTATGACTTTTCCCTGTACATGGGTTAGCTACTCCCGGGTATAGCTTAATACTAAGTACCGAATCCGTCCTATCCCTGACTAAAGTCTCCAAACAGTAAGGCAAGAGAAAAGAACTCATTTGATACCACTTTGTAACGACCCGAATCCGGAGCCCCTCCACTGGTGCCCCGTACCCGGTGCGCCACATGACCTCAAGCGCGTTTCCCCAAACGCCAGAGGCTGCCGACTAGCAGCGAGGGCCTTGACGAGTCGGTGGGAAAACTATGCCCTCATTCGGTAAGGTATACAAGATAAGGAAACAACAATAAACAGCGGAAGCAGTAAACAACATGCATAACAACAGAAACCAAACAGCGGAAGCAATGCAGATATATAACAATGATGACAATAATGCAGCAGGTACAAGTATCTATGGAAAGAAGCAAACACAACAACGTGCTGGAATACAACTGAAACCAAGTGCAAAAGAAAAACGAAGAAAGCTCCTCAGCATCGCGAGCCACGGCTCGGTCCCATGCTCCCCAGCTCCAGGTGCAATCAAGATCCTGAAGTAGAAGGGCGCTTGCCCTTATCTATACCTGCAACAACATAGTCTTCTTGGGCCCAAAAGCATGACCCAAACAGGGTGTGAGATACAATCCCAGTAGGCAATCACCCAAAGATTTGTGCCTAACAGTCAATGAATACATGACAGTAAATAAACAAGAAGCAGTAAACAGGAAAGCACAAGCAGCTACAATCCACAGTTCTAAAAAGTAAAGTACACAAGTAAAAAGCCAACAACAAAAGAAGAAACAGATAACCCTCTGGGTAGCTCTCACAGTCTAACCCATATGGTTCAACCTATAAGTACTAGCAACCCTCTAGGAAGCACACACAGTCTCATCCCTCTGGTTCAGCTACGTAATTAAGCAGACTCTCTGGGGAAGCACTCACCGTCAATTCCCCCTATAGTCTCGTATCGTGCTAAAGGCTCTCTGGGGAAGCACTCAACGTCAATTCCCTCTATAGTCTCGCATCGTAAATAAAAGACACTCTGGATAACCATATGGGTTAACAACTAAGGCTCAATAGTAACAACAAAAGAGACAGTTCCACTATCCTACAACAAGGTATGGCAACTGGCAAAATGCCCAACAGGAAAAACAAGCATGGTAAAGCAACCTGAGCACAAAAACAATTACTCTACTCACAAGCAATAACCTCTACTAAAGCAAACAAGCAAAGCAGACAAACAGCAGGGGCAAAACAGGAAACACGCAGTACCCCGTTCACGGGTATTGATGGAATTTGCACATAATATTCATCAACTTTCTACAGAAAGACACAAACCTCCTACCTCGATCCGAGGAGATCGATATACGTGAACCTCGACGACAGATTCCTCTTAGAACAACGTAGATATGAGAAAACGCACAAAACGTTCATCCCACGATAACTTGGAAACGAGGAGGAATCAAGAAATAAGGATAAGGCAGATGGAAGAACTCACCGCTGCGATTCCAACGCAATCGACCATGCTCAAATCGGAGAACGGACGACGAGGCAGGAGCCCGTCGAAGATCCGGCCGTACGGTCGCTCTCGGATGGACGAAAATTGAAAAAGAAGACGAAACTGGGGGTTAGGCGCGACCCCGGTCCGTTTAATGAAAAATAAAGAAAGTACACGACATGTACTTTAATTTTCCGTACTCCGAATTAACTGGCCTCCACCTCAGCCTTACACACCGTGTGTGTGGCCCGGACACGGCCAGCACACGGCTTCGAGTCGGGGAAGAGTACACGGCGTGTACTCAGAAAGTACACGGCGTGTACTTCTGAAATTTTCAGAAAATTCATTTTTCTCAAAAACTCCAGAAAAAGGAAAAACGTATCTGAAAAGAAGATCCGGGTTCTTACAAGGATACTCGTGATCAATTCTCTTCCACTGAGGAGAGTCTGCTGGGTGACGTTGTTTCCCATCTTTAATTCTTATATCTGCATGCCATGTCAATTGTCCTGCAGTCTCCTCACTTCCATATAAACGCCTAAACCTTGGAATGATTGGAAAGTACCATACAACTTTCGTATGAATAGAATCATCTTTCTTGTATCGATAAGTACCACACTTTGGGCATTCTTTAAGTGATTTTTGGTCCTTGCGAAACAATATACAGTCATTCAGGCAGACATGTATTCTTTCAGAGATCATACCCATCGATCGTAGCATTCGTTTGACATCGTATGTTCGGATTGGGAGTTCATTATCTTCTGGGAGCATGTCATTCAGGAGAGAAAGTAGTTCCGTAAAACTGGCGTCACTCCACCCGTTGCCTGCTTTCAAATTATACAGCTTCAATACGGCTGAAAATGCTGTATATTTAGTGCAACCAGCATATAATGACGTTTTTGCACAACTCTTTAACTTCTCAAATAATTTTGGGCAATCACGAAGTTCATCTTCAACGATCCTTGTCATTTCCTCAATATGATCTTCACCATCATTCACATCTGTAATCACACCCTCCATACGATCGTCTTCACTACTCACGCTTGTAATCATATCATATGATCTATAAAATGCTGTGTTATCTGAGCCACTACCTACATTCGTTTTCCCCCGTGTTTATTCCAACATGTATAACTTCGATCTATTCCGTGACAGATCAGGTGTTCTTCCAACTCCTCTGGACTAATTTGTCTTGAATAACAACAGCGTAAACACGGACAAAGGATTTGAGAAGGGTCACATGCAAGATCTTCTGCAAACTTGATAAACTCTTTCACGCCATCTTCATACTCTTTTGTCAACTGATTGACATTCATCCAGTCTTTATTCATATTCATCGTCTTTATGGGTTCGATCTCGAACTTGCCTAATATTATGTTTTAATTAATCAAGTAGCATTGTTTGGGTTTTATAAAAACAAATCATGGTAAAAATGCCTCTAAACTCATGTGAAATCCATATACATGGTGTGTCCAGTAGGGTGAACATCGTGTATGGATAAGATACCCGATTTAATCTAACATATATCAAATTAATTCCAAGTTAGTCTTACAAAGACTGAATGATGACTTTGAAAATGCATGACATATAGAACAACTTGAGCTAAAGGCGTGTACTTTAGATACATATTGAGTCACCTCACCAGCTATGCATCACATTTTTGTGGAATACACAGTGTGCAATCCTTACATGACCACTAGGGGTGTATAGTCTATACACATCAAGTTTCTATGGTATCTATACATGGTGTGAGTGAAGTAAAACACATGTCATATGGTTCTACCATTATTTCATGGCATGTACATGGTTTCATGCTGAAGTATATGTCTTGGAGATACATTGTGTGTGACCTAGGTTCACATGACATGTAACATTTAAAATGAAACTTATCCCAAGTTTGAGCCAGAAGATTAGTCATGTGGTGTAAATTTTGGAGATAAATGTTGCGTGGCATTAAAATCTATATGAAATCCATGTATGGTGAAGCATGTTCCATTTAACAAGACTACATACCATGTATTTTAAAGTGTATCATAGAGTCCTCTAGAAGTGGTTTTCTAGGATTCAGTGGAATTGCACTAGTAACGAAGTGGTGGTGCCATTGAAATGGTAAAGTTTGGATTGATATTCAATGGTGGAAGAACTACAACATGGAAAAAAATGGCATATCAATCATGCCAACAACCACAACACCATACAAAAACACAATCGTGATCACAATCGCAACACCATACAAACCAAACAATCACAATTTTAGATTTTACAAATCATCCCTTATTCAATTTTGTTTGTTAATTCAGGGGTTATCACAAAAGTTTTATCATCCCGGGGTGTTCATTCATAAGTCAAGTATACGTAAATTACCAATTTTTATATTCCAATGTTCAACAAGAACCAACCAACATTCAATTCATTTAGTGCGCAAACAAGGACCACCAACGACCACGATTTTCAGCGGGGCGTTTAGCCCGTACATTTCACATTATAACCATCAATATAAAATAGTAATAACATGCGAACAAGAGGAAACCAATGAGTAATAGGAGAAAACTCACCGCGAAGGTGTCGTTAAGCACACGACAGAGGTGCGTTCATGGCAGAGGATAGGCACACAGCAGAGGAGATTTCCAACTGAAAAGAAAACATTAAATAGGGGAAACCCATGAGAATAAAATAATCTAAAACTTAGTACACCATTTACCACATCCCACAAACCCCAAGAACCCACTAAAACCGAAATCAACCCACACCATGGTTAAACACACCTTAAGATAACAAGAAATTATAGAACCCACCTTCGATAGAACGAGTTCAACAGACTTTTAAAATATAAAACCTGAACATACAATGGGTAAGCCTTAACCAATAGGTCCTCCTTACTAGGTATAATCCCCAAGTTTATTCTAGATAGTATATCCCAAATGAGTAAGCCCTGATCAATCCTCTGTTATCACACCTTTCACGACATGCCCTATCCTAATGATGGTCATTATTAAGAACACCACAATCCCACCCAGATGGTGGTTGTTATCCTTAGATGATGGAATGTCCCAACCAAATTGTTTGACATAATTAGATAACACATCACCCTTGCATGGAATTCTCCCACCTCATCCTATATCTGATGGATTCTTGACCCATGCATGTTCTACAGGTAATTCAATAGCATAAAAAATATACACTATATAAAGGAATAATATGGAATATCAAGAATAGTTCACAAGGGGATATAAACTAAACATTAGATTATATATAAAAAACGAGTTTCAAGGTCTACTCACACTCTTGCAAGCAATAACATCATGAAAGGGAATCAAGCGTAAACCATTAATCATGGAAACATCATATACAATGACTTATTTATTAAGGAACTTCCTACCACAATCTCAATATTAACATCAATGTTCATCAGGTGTTTTGTATCCTAAAACATTTTCACACACCAACTAGAATAATCTATCTCTCTAATAACTTCCAGAACCAATTCCATATAAATAAATGGTTTTAGATAAAGGAACATGGAAGAAAAATCCAAGCGGTAGAAATTTTTTTTACCTAAAAATGAATATCAATAATGGTAGAATCCAAGATTATTTGAATTAAGAAGAAACTATCACTCTTGGATAGTGATAAGAGGAAAATTCACCAAGAGAAAACCTATGAGACATCATAGAACTCCACTGATCTCTAAGAAGATTGTTGCTACACCAACACTAGAATTACCTTTATAGATGACATATGACATCATAATCTAATACATAATAACTATATTCCATGACCAAATAAGAAAAAATTAAGGAAATTTCTCTAAATAAGAAGTCTCACAAAAAAAATCACTAAATTAACCAAATTTGGAATCATTAGTGAAAAAGGATGAAATGATACCTTCTATAGACGACGGAGGCAACGACAACGCTGGAGGCAGTAGCGGAGGCGGAGGTAGCGGCGGTGGCAGAGGCAGCGGCGATTGCGGCAGAGGGGGTGGAGGCAGCGACGGCGGGGGCGACAGAGGAGGACGAGGAGGAGGAGGATGAGGAGGAGGAGGACGAGAAGGAGGAGGAGGAGGAGGAGGATGAGGAGGAGAGGTCACGGCGGACGAGGGGCCTGGTTCAGCTTCCGCGAAAGCTTGACCACGTGCGAGCGAGGAGGGCCTGTTAGGGATATTAAATAAAAACCGCTGGAACCTTTATCAACGCTCGTTAAAAGCACTGATAAAGGCATACCCCTTTATCAGTGCTTTCTGTTTAGCGCTGATAGAGGGCAGCGCTTCCCTTGCCCTGTTTTATGGTAGTGTATATTGTATGTTACAGGCGGAGTCAGACACACCACTTTGTCAGGACACCGAGGCACAACTTGAGTGCATATCGTCTCATGTTGGACAGTTTAGTACCGACCGATGTAAGTATATACAGTCTTCCCGTTACTAATCAATTTCATAACATTATATTTTTTTGGTTTTTAGTTACAATTTTTTTAACAAATGTCACATGTCATTTCAGATTGCATGACTGTCATATTGGGCTCTATTAGACCAGCTGCCTCCATACTACATTGATGGGATTCATGATTCCATGACTGTAGTGCCTCTTATTCACTTTCACATTGTTGAGTGGCACCAGCCTGATAAAGTCATGCTCCAATTTGGATTTCTTCAGTGTATTCCCTTTCCACCTAGACAGTCAACAACGCTTCATTCCGTGAAGTTGATAGGGAGACAGGATGCCGAATGGCGTCGACAACATGCGGAGTATCTGGACCCATGCTACAGATGAATTTCATTTCATATTGAGAGTATGCATACTATGCGATTCTCTCTAGCAGAGCAGCTCAGATATGTGCCATGGTGTAGACTGAAATCAATATTGTATCTTACTCTACATGGTAGAGGACTCCAAGATTTGGTAAATTAATAAATCTCTATTAGTTTTATTATTTTATTTTTTTAATTCATTTTGAATCTCTTTACTACATACTCGACTACAACATATTATCTGCATGTCTGACCCAGAGGAGATTTTTAGCTAGGCAGCGTACCATGCTGCAACGCAAGGGATGATGCCCGCTTATCGTGTTCTACACGATAGTATCTTTGATCGTCAACTTTAGGGAGATGTTGTTCTTACCTAGGGAGAGGGGGTTCCTGCGCAGGAACCTCCTCCATCACCTGGCTATGTTGAGGAGCCACGATAACGACGACGTAGACCGCGTCATGCTGCATGTGAGGCCTCACCTATACCACAGATAGAGGACACACCTCTAGAAGTCTAGCCTCAACTGATTGAGAATGTGCACCTGGATACATGAGATCCATTTACATTGTCAGGATATCCATAGTTTTCCTCGAATATATCTGATTCAAGCTTGTATCAGGAGATTTCCCATGCCTCCACCTTTTGTGACCGAGCCTTCACAGATCTTATGGTTACCTCAGTAGATGATGATAGGTCCTTCCAGTTATGCAGTGGGGGAAGGATCAGGTGCACATGGTGACATCCAGATGCCACCTCCTCCTGATGAGTCATAGACAGAGCATCAAATATATGTGGTTCCAGTGCCCGAGGATGAGCCCTATTCAGCTTATCATATTCCACCCCAACACAGTGGTCGACGATCTCGATACAGACGTTCTATTCACACCAGATTGTGGGATGAGACCTCATCATAGACGATGATTGTACTCATTTATTTATATCTGTGCTATTGACTTAAAGGATTTGAAACATAAATGTATTTTATTCTCTAAGATTGTTTATTAAATTGATGAAATTATTTTTACTATCAACTATTTTTACATGATTAGTCATTGTTTCAATTTTCATTTATATTTTACTTATAGTTTTGATTTTATGAGCTTTCACAGTCAACAACTTGAAACATAAGTAAAATTATTAAAATTCAAGTAGATATATTTAAAAGTTTATAAAATATAAACTATAAAAAATCTAAATAAAATATAAAACATAGCCTAAACATTTAAAAATTTGTTGCAAATAAAAAGAATTTCATAAATATAATAAACAGAAGATAATTTACATGACACAAACATTATTGATTAAAAACATAATATTTACACATCAAGAAATAAATGCACATAAAATATAGTACAATTAAAATCAAAATGAAATTTAGAATCCTAACTAAACATATAAGAAATAATTGAAAATGAAAGGAACGTAAAAAAAATTATTAATACAACTATAATGTTTTAAAACAACAATATGTTGTGCCACTAAAATTAATTTTCATTAATTGTTTTTATGAAATGCTTTTTATTTTCAATTATTTTTTATATGTTCAGTAAATGTGTCAAATTTTATTTAGATCGTATGTCTACTTTATTATTTATAGACTTCCAAAATCACAAACTTGAAACATTATTATGTTTCATGTAGGTGACTTTGAAAGCGTATAAATTATAAAATTTAAAAACAATCTAAATGATATTTGACAAATTGACTCAACATATAAATCATAATTGAAAAAAATCATAAATAAAATAAACAAAAGCTAATTTATATGTGATCAAATTTATTGCTTAAAAACATAACATTTTCACTTTTAAGTATTAATGGACATAATTCTAATTAAGTATTATATTATTAATTAAATTACTGTGTATTATTATTAATTATATTATTTTAATTAAATGTCAGTAATTACATTATAAATATATATGTATTATATAATTACATATTTACAATAATTAAAATAATAAATATTAAATATACAAACATTTATATTTAAAATAAGCATAAAAACATGTATATATAAACAAAACAAAACAAAATAAAAATAAAAAATTTAAATATACAAACTTGTATATTTAAAATAAGTATTTTTTTATTGAAAGGCAGCATCGGTGATGCCCCCTTTCTGCATTAATTTTCATTTTTTTAAACCAGTCTTATTCAAATTAATATATTTTTTTTAAAAAAATCATAAGAAAAACTCACTTATGAAGGTTTGAGGATTGGAACTGTAACCCAGGTTCTGTAAAATAATTTGTTTTCAAATTTATTAGTATTCATAAATTAAATTAATCACTATTAGTGAAAGATCCTAATGAAATTTATATATTATATATTCAAACGTATGTTTTTAAATTCATCCTTTAATAAACTTAAGATAAGAATAAATCCAATTTTAAGCATAAAAAAGTACATTTTTCTAAAAGACACTTGCCGCCTTTTAAGAGCGTATCTGTTTTAAATTTTAATTTTGAAACTTTTATAAATTTTATTTGACAAAATAAACTTTATTTTTAAAAGCGGAGTATCAAAATTAGCTTAAAGTGAAATTTTGGTATTTTCTTGGGAAGTTTCATTTTTTAATGAATAGTAAAAAATACTGAATTTTAATTGAAAAATGAATTTTCGTCTAAATTATTTGTATAGTTAGATTATATTTTAATTTGGTTTTAAAGTATAATTAGTTCAATTATACATCAATCAATCCAATGTAGGTCATTGAAATCAATTTCATATTGAAATTAAATATAAAAACTTTGTAGACATTTTGAACTTTTACACTTTAAAAACCCTATTTTCATTGTGTTTGCGGGTTTAGTTTTGTAGAATGATAGATAGGTGGACCCAATACTCAAGATGCCTCTTAAGAGAGGCATTGTAGTTTATTTATAGGGAAATGTAATTATAAAAAAATATCTAAGTTCGATGTGGGACACATACTCCAACACCCCCCTCAAGCTAGGTGTGCCTAACTTGGATACATAATTAAAGAAGAAAAAGAAAGCAAGAAACACTACAAACACTCTCCCTCAAGCTTGACATACCCAGCTTGATTACAAAACAAGAAGAAACAAAAAAGATATCATCTGCGATCGCAACCCCCCTTGAGATGAATATGATGGATGATGGAATATGTCATTGAAAAAGATGTGTCAACCAAGGAATATGCACTTGTCATGTGGAACCAGTAGGAATAACTAGAAAAATGATGCACCGATAGGAATAACCGGATCATACCTCAGCAAAAATAGTCGGGTCCAGAGCATCTAGGAATGTAGGAACAACATGCTACCAAACCATGAACGAATGTCCGGTAGGAATAACCGGATTACATCAAATGGTGCAACAATGCATAATGGGCGAAATTATAGAACTAGAGGCTTAGGGAGTAAAGGACACTGTTGGGGACAATGGAGATCGGGAAAAGCCGGTTGTATATCTTCTGATCCAGGATGTACTTTTTTGTAGATGATGACGGTGAAACTGAGGAAGATCCAGATGCCATCGCGGGTGGGGGGTGGTCAACGAACCGTCACTCGAGGAGATGTCGCAACTGAGAGGAGGGGTCGCACCGGGAGATGGTAGGGGGCAGTGCGCTGGGAGGGCTAATGCTCAGGGGTTCCGTTAGGGGCTGCTGGATCTGTCGCATTGGAGAAGGGGATGCCAGGCGCGATCGACCAGATCTAGCCAGACGGGGGGGGGGGGGGGGGATGGCAGAGCGGGGTTATCAGAGGCCGTTCGATGATGGGGACCCGTGCAAGACGATAGTTTCTAGCTGGAATCTGGTTCATAGCAAAGGGAAGGTTGGCGCGGAGGGGAGCAACGAGTTGGTATAAGCCCGACACGACTATCGACGGGGCCGTCCAGGGTGGCCGGGGTCTGGCCGGAGGGGGGAGGTTGCTCAGCAGGAGGTCGCCGCTTGTGGATCTAGCGACGTGAGTGGGGAAGCACCGAAGAGGTGAGGGCATGCAGTGCTATTCAGATCTGGCCATGATTGTTGCACGGGAGGGACATCACACAAGAAGAGCCCCACAACCAAGAGAAGGGGTGCACGTGGCAGTTCAACAACCATCTAGAAAGGATTTTCATGCAAGATGAATATGCCTGAGTCTCTTGGATATGGACCTTGCTTTGGAGTAGGGTGTCACGGTTAGAGGCGCATGTAAGATAGAGGAGGCTGTTGCATAGGGAGGGTGATGCTCAAGAGTCCGTCAGATAGGGGGCAACGTGATGGCAATAGGAAGATGAGGCTGTGCGCATGAAGATGAGGTCGTGCGTTCAGGCGGCTTTGCGGATGGCGGGCGCACTCGTTGGAGCCAGGCCGTGCGGCAGTTCGGATGGAAGGGGAATCGTAGTGGCGGTCTGGCTACTGTGGGGAGGAAGCTCAAATGAGGGAGTCAATGTTAGGGGGAGTGGCCAGATCCAGAGCCTGCGTGAAAATACGGGGGGGGGGGGGGATGCGGTTGGAATTAGGGGCGGCTCAAAAGGAGTTGGTCTGACGAGGGATGCACCACCCAGAGGGGGCACCTAGAAGATGGTGGGGGGGATCTGTTGTGATGGTGGCCAAGGGCCTTGCCCCCCCCAATGAGGGGGAAATACTTAGGTGTCTGTCGATAAATAAAAGAGACGTGTGTGAGATTGGTTTAGAAAACCTACTCTAATACCATGTAGAATGATAGAGAGGTGGACCCAATACCTAAGATGCCACTTAAGAGAGGCCTTGAAGTTTATTTATAGGTAAATATAAAGATGCCTCTCAAGTCCGATGTGGGATGCACACTCCAATAAGTTTTAAATCTATTTTTTTCAATTATGTGAATTGAATTTGGTAAAATGGATGTCATATTTGAAATCATAAGGTCCAAATTAGGTTTTAAGATCATTTTCATTTTTAGGCATAAAAAAATTACCATGCTAAAAAAATGATTTACCGCGGTATAGGTAAAATAATTAAATGGGTTAAAGTTAAAAGGTAAAGGTTTAAAATACCTAAAAATTACAACTTTAAATGGGTTGTTTGTGTTGCTCAACCCTAACCAGCCTCTAAAACATTAATTATCAGTCAAAGTCGTGGAAATTAATGTCACCTCAATATGGTTGGGTTTAAATATAAAATAATCATTGTTTAATCATTTAAAACCACCCCTTCTCAAGTATAAATATCAACACTCACCACCTTATTTCTTCTCACATGCCTTGAAGCTCCTCAAATCTCTACCAAACTCTCTTCCTCACTCTCTCCACGTCTAAGTGTTGTTGGTATCACCAAAAGACCAAATCCAAGGTCCTCAAGAGGTCCTTCAACGGGGTGATTTCCTAGAGGTAATTTTCTCAAAACACCTCTCTTAGTTTCATTTCTTCTTCTATTTTCTTCTCACCTCCTTCATCCCTCAAGTCATGATAACTTCAAAATCATGTATATATTGGAGTGTTATGTTGGTAATGGAATATCTCATATCAATTTCATTTTTCATATCCTGATATTTATAAGGGACTTTGTTTTAACAAATCACATTTTAAAGTTACTCTTTCAACTATTTTTACAAAATCTTAAAGGAATGTGTTTTTAATATATACAGAATGAACTTAATTTTCCTTTTTCATGTCGCTTAAATGTTTTGAAGATTTCTTTACATATTTACAATTTTATTTTCAAATAAAGTGTTCACAATTATGAGTGCGCAACTTTATAAAAATGAAAAGTGATTTCAAAACGAGAAAATTATTTTCCTCAAGAATGTTCCTTTTATGCAATATTTTTGTGTTATACTTATGTTATGTTTCTTGGGTTTTTTTATGAAGACGAGTGGTTCCATGATAAACCGAGGGTGGGTGAACTTGTTATAGATCTCCAGTTTATTGGGTAATGGGATGAATTTTACTGATTAGGTTTCTCCTAGGAGATTATATGAATAATACTGTGGGAATTATACAAAATGTAACTATGATAGTTACTCCCTGCTGAAAAAGCTATAATATTAGTAAGTGATATGGAAAATGATGTCCCAAGTTACCTAGTTATATTTTATATTCTTTCTAATGAGTTTTCATGAAAATCAATTGATTTTAAAAAGGTAAGATATGTAGGATCGAAATAGTGATGTAGATACTCAATATACAAGAGGGGGGTGAATTGTATACTTTAAATTTTCTTTTGGAACCTTTAAAGTTAGTTACGAATAACTATGTTTTCCTTAAGCAAAGGAAAGGGCTAAGTTTAACAAAGTTAAACTAAGCAAATTCACAACACCTCTAACACTGAATGCAAAATGGAAAGAGATTCCAAAAGTAGGTTCCGGAAATATGGTTCCGGAAATTAAAACTTAACAAAAATTACAATATGAGATTCTACCTTAAAGCGTATAGAATCTAAATGAAACAAAGTACAAGTAAGAAAGTATAAGAAAATTATACTTTCTTTATAATACACAATGCAGCGGAAATAAACAAGTAGTAGAACTACAAGTAACAAGATATAAGTCTTTTAACCTAAAGAGAAGGGTATCCAACAACCTTGGATAAATGTCCCTTGATTTATACTTTCAAGCAAGTCTGTCTTACCCACACCTGAGTAAGCCCTCGATACGAAGATCGGAGTCTCTGTCTTGCTATCCCCGCAAGCCCTCAACTTCAAGGTAGTTGGCAACCTCTGTCTTCCTCAGCAAGAAAGCCCTCGAACTTTAAGGTAGTCGGCACCTCTGTCTTCCTATCCCCGGAAGTCCTCAAATGTAATCACCAACATTCGGAGTCGCACGAAGCTTTGAGAGTTGATAAGAGCCTCTCTCTCTAGAAATCACTTCAAGTATGTAATCACATGAGTTGAAGATCAGTCAACCTTTCATCACTGAGCTCTTTCAAATGAGCTCCTATTTATAGGTAAGGTCGGATCCTTCTCCAACGGTCATATTTTCCTTAAAGATCGGAGGGACCTGTACACGTGTCACTTAGACAACGGTTAGTTTATAACAAAATAGACGACATCATTTTATAACAAAACAAGTGTAATAGAATGTACGACATCGTTTTAATTCTAACTAAAAGGTTCGGAATGAAAACTTCGGAGTGAAATGGAAATAATAAAGATTAGACAAATAATAGAAATGTAAGCAGAATAAAAGTTCGGAGTCTAACCAAAATATTTTTCGGAGTCTGAATTAATTCAGAGTGTATAAAACAAAGATAATCAGATTCTGTTTAATAAGAGAATTCGGAATGAGAGTTCGTCATCAGAATTCGTAATGAGAATTCATCATCAGAATTCGTAATGAGAATTCATCATCAGAATTCGTAATGAGAATTCATTATCAGAATTCGTAATGAGAATTCATTATCAGAATTTGTAATGAGAATTCTTCATCGAACTTCATAAGAATTCGTATCATGAATCTGGATTAAAACCGTATCCGGAATTCGGAATGAAACTTTATCACAGTTCTCATTCTGGATTTCGGAGTGAAACTTTATCACAGTTCTTATCCAGAATCCGGATCTTAAAACAGAATTCTTCATATCAAAGTTTCAAGCAATTCCGAGAAAATAGAAATGAATCCGAATCTCATAATTAATAAAAATCTAGATGAAAATATAATAAAGATAAATTTCCTTATAAAAGCATTTTCCCTTATAAAAGAAATTTTCCTTAAGAAAGCATTTTTTCCTTAAGAAAGAATTTTTCCTTAAGAAAGGTGTTTGTGATTTTCAAAACAAGAAGGAATGAAAAAGTCATAAGGAAAACCTTATTGACTCAACAATCTCCCCCTTTTTGGAAAGCACAAACATCCTTACGAAAAAGAAATTCTAAGAAGAAAGAAAAACATTAAGGCTTATCTCCCTTTTATTTGAGGATATTGATGAATACGACTAACTCCCCCTTAGGCTTTGAAACTCTAAGGATCGTATTCTAGATTTCCGGAGTGACATTTCATTATGAATAAGAAAGTCTTCTTAAATGAAAAACTCCCCCTTAAACAAACTATTATTAGAGTTCTTTTTCCTTAGGGATCTTTTCCTTCTCCCCCTTTGATAAAATCTCATTGGAGTTCTTCTTTTTCTTAAGGATCTTTTCCTTCTCCCCCTTTGTGATTTTCAAAAAGAAATTGAGGGAATGAAAAAAAAACAAAGTACCTGAAAAATTAGTAACAACGAAAGAAACGAGAAGCACAAATTTCATTAAGTTTGATATCTCGGCAACAAAAAAAATATTACAAAAAAAAGATCGGATTTGGTTATTTCGGATCTTTTTCCTTTTAAATGAGCCCCTTAAGAATAGTCTTGATCTTCTTCAGGTCTTTATGATCTTCTTCAGCTTGCTTCTCTAAGACCACTATTCTTGCAGATTGAGCTTCAATCTTTTCTTCCTGGGCTTTCAGATTTTCTTCCCGAGCCTTGATCTTTTCTTCCTGATCCTTCATCTTCTGTTCAAACTCGATCCGATGATCCCTTTCAAATTTCCAGTTTTGAGAGACGGAATTCAGCTTCCCATTCAGATCTCTGACTTTTTGAATCCGGAAGTTCTTTTCATCTATCAGCTTCTCTTCAAAGGATGAAGTTAACTCATTTATCTTCCTGTCCTCAGTCTCAAAGGCATCTTTAACATTGTCTTGAAACTCATCGAATAACCTCATCTCTTCAACAGTCTTCTTTGAACAGTTTGTCATTCTCTTGCAAGATTTCTTATGAGCTTCGTAGCCAACAAAGAAGGTTTTGAACTGAGCCTCAATCTCAACGCACTTGTCCATAACCATTGATACAGAGTCAGTTTTCTGATTCAAAGCATGTTGGAGCATCTGACATCTTGAATCAATACTAGAGAATGTCGGAATGGATCCCACCAACTTCTTTAACGACTCGACAACAAAGTCATGCCCCACCGAGGATGATTCCGAATCTGAAACTTCTCTTGGAGAATTTTCTTCCTCAATAAGCTCCAACTTCCTTTTTGACGAATCACCATATTCTATTTTCTTTCTAGCCACTGATTTCGGAGTCTCAACAAGGAGTTGCTTTCCCTTGTCTTTTTTCGGAATGAATTCTTGATCAGGAGTTTTCTGCTCGCTAGTAGACACTTGAACAATATCATCAACAACTTTTTGAACAACATCTTCCTCATTCTTATCCTTCTCTGGAGTTACTAACTTAGAGGATTCAACCTCTGAAGTTCGGAGTGATAGGTGTTCCGAAGGCGACCCCTTATACTCATCTACTTCTTTCAATAAGTCTCTTGTTTCACCACTTGCTTCTACAACTTCTTCTTCTCCCACTTGCTGAATCTGCTCGAGTTGCTCAACATGCTCAGCTCTAGTCTCTTCCGGAAAATCAAGGTTTCTTCCTGGAGTCTCAGGTAGAGATTCCAGGGAGAAAGATCTCGGAACTGGGATGCTTCCAGATACCATCTCATTAAACTTTAACAACGCTTGGACTGCCTCGGCTTCTGACTTCTTTTTCTTGAGCTTCTTTTCCTTTACTTGTTTTTCAAGCTCATCAGCAGTTCTCTCCTTCAATGCCTTAGCTTCCGCAGGGTCCAATCCGAACTGTGGACCCCCTTCTTTCCTTTTCTCTTTATCTGCTCTCCACTTCGCAACAACCTCATCAGGAAAATCCTTCTTCTTCTTTGGTTTGGGAGGTGCGGTTTGAGCTTCCTTAGATTTTGGATCCTGAACTTCAGCTGCAACTTCCTTCAACTTTCTTTTCTTTACTGGCTTAGATGATTCCGGTTCAGCAACCTTCGGATCCGCTTCTTCTTGATTAGGCAGATCGAAGAACTCACCAGTCTCCTTGTTGAAGGCCATATCCATCCTCTTAAGGGTATCATCACTAACCAACAAAATTTTGCAAACCCTTGGCTTAGATCTGCAAGCTTCCTTGAAGGACTCAAGGCACCAAACTATCAACCTCGATAAAATTGCTGGGTACATTACGATCTGGGCTCTGAGATTTCCTTTCTTAAGATTCTCAATGGTTATAAGTATGTGCCTCATGAAGTTAAACTTCCTTAGATTTATCAGGAAATCTAAGATATAGATCTCACTCTTCTTCAAGCTGTCTTTATCACCTTTCCTCGATACGATAAGCCCTTGTACCCACAACTCTAGAATCCGGAAATTTGTAGGCAAACTAGAAATCTTCGGAGCTTTGTCATCTGAGAGTCCGAGAGTTTTCAAGGCTTTTTCTTTTTCAAAGCTACCCTTAGAATCCGGAAAAACGTGAGATATAAACTCAGCTTCTCCTTCATAGGACAGCCCTACCAAGCTTGCTGCCTTGGTATAAGAAAGCTTGTAAGTCTTACCATAAGACTTAAAAGAAAATTTCTCCCTATTATCTTCCTGAAAGAAGGAAACTGTTTCATAGAACTCAACAAGTAACTCCGAAAAAACATCGTCTTGATTCCCCGGTTTGGATACAACAATATCTTCCCACCCATTCAACTTAATGTTCTTCGAAATAAGAGAATCATAGTTGTTAAAGAAATCCGGATGAACTAACCTTTATCTGTAAACTAACCATTGTGAAATAGGCTTGGTGTATGACATTTCTTGAGACGCTAACTCCGCAGACATTCGGATCTGAAGTCATCTGAGAAGTTCGGAACGACCTTAAATCAGAGAGGCAGAGATTCAGGACGCGAGAGCTTGAAATCGATGTGGGATGAGTATTTGGGTCCCCTTTATATAGGCAATGAGATGACGTTTCATCTTCCACGGTTGATCTAACGGTTGGGATAAGCTGAGATCAGATCTGATGGTTGAAAACTTGAATCCAATCTTTTTGAGGTTTTTATTAAAACAAGGAATTAAGAAAACTATAATCCGAAAACATAATACAAGAAAATGCCAGCAAGTAAAATATGACTACGAAAACCTGAGTAAGGTAATCATACCTTTCGGATTGGCTTAGGAGGATTATTCGTAATGGGTAATATAAAAATGACTACGAAAAAAAATCTTTATTATGAGAAGACAGTGTTAAAAAAAAAAATTTACTACGGAAAATAAATTTAGTATGAAAAACTCATTACGGAACACTCATTACGGAAAACTCAGTACGGGAAAAAAAAACTTAGTAAGAAAAAACTTAGTAAGGAAGATTCGGTACGAAAATCTCGTTATGAAAATACCAGTACGAAAATTTTCATTCCGGAAAGTTTCAATATGAATACTTACATTCCAGAAGTGTTCTGTACGAAAATGTCCATTCTGGAAAATTGTAGTTCCGGAGATTCCATTCCGGAAATCTTCGTTCCGAAAAGTTTGAAAACAAACTTTGAAAAACTTTGTTAAACTAACAATCAAATGTACCCCCCCTATGAAAAGGAGTTTATTGCTGTAAGGAGACTTTTTCAACAGAAAGTTAATTAAGGAGGATTACCTTATAGTTATCATCCCTAACTTCTGTTTAATGTATTCAAATCTATCAGAAGGCAAAGATTTTGTGAATATATCAGCAAGTTGATCTTGTGTTCCGATAAACTGAAGAATAATATCTTCTTTAAGTGTGTGATCCCTAAGAAAGTGATGCCTAATATCTATGTGTTTTGCACGGGAGTGATGTGCAGGGTTCTTACTAAGGGCAATGGCACTTGTGTTATCACACAAAATTTGAGTTTTGGTAAAACTCAAGCCATAGTCTGTGAGTGTGTGTTGCATCCACAACACTTGAGCACAACAACTTCCAGCTGCTACATATTCAGCTTCAGTAGTGGAGAGTGCTACAGAATGTTGCTTCTTGCAGGACCAAGAAACTAGTGAATCTCCTAAGAAATGACAAGTTCCGGATGTACTTTTTCTATCCATTCTACATCCACCAAAGTCAGCATCAGAAAAGCTTTTTAGAACAAAATCATTTCCAGAAGTATAAAATAATCCTAGATCCATGGTTCCCTTAAGGTAGCGAAAAATTCTTTTTACTACCTTTAAGTGAGATTCCTTAGGATTGGATTGATATCTTACACATAAGCATACTGAAAACATTAAGTCTGGTCAACTAGCTGTTAAGTAAAGTAAACTTCCTATCATACCTCTAAAAGATGTTTGATCTACTGGTTTCCCAGCTTCATCAAGATCTAAAGAGTTTGAGGTACCAATAGGAGTACTTATACTCTTAGTATTGTCATAACCATACTTTTTAAGAAAATATTTAATATACTTATGTTGAGATATGTAGGTTCCTTCTGGTTTTTGAGAAATTTGAAAACCAAGGAAAAAATTTAACTCACCCATCATACTCATTTCAAACTCAGATTTCATTAGACTTGCGAAAGAGTCGGTCAAAGATTGCTGAGTTGAACCAAATATGATGTCATCAACATAAATTTGAACAATCAAAACATTTTTCTTATCTTTCTTTATAAAAAGGGTTGGATCTGCATTTCCCTTAACATAGTTATTTTGAAGCAAAAATCCAGTAAGTCTATCATACCATGCTCGTGAGGCTTGTTTAAGACCATACAAAGCCTTGGTAAGTCTAAAAACATGATCAGGATGTTTTGTATCTTCAAAACCAGGAGGTTGTTCAACAAAGACTTCCTCTTGAACATAACCATTAAGAAAAGCACATTTCACATCCATTTGGAAAAGTTTGAAATTAAAGAATGCTGCAAAGGCAAGTAGAATACGGATAGATTCAAGTCTAGCTACTGGAGCATAGGTTTCTTCATAATCTATTCCTTCTTGCTGATTATAGCTTTTAGAAACAAGTCTAGCTTTATTTCTTACTATGATTCCATTTTCATCACATTTATTTCTGAAGACCCATTTTACTCCAATAATAGAAGTTTCCTTAGGTCTTTCAACCAAGGTCCAAACTTTATTCCTTTCGAATTCATTTAGTTCATCTTGCATAGCTTTAATCCAATCATCATCACCTAAAGCTTCATCAGTGCTTTTAGGTTCTAATTGGGAAAGAAATGCTAGATGTTCTACTTCATTTCTTAAGGAACTTCTAGTCCTTACAGGTTGATTTACATCACCAATGATACTATCACTGGGATGATTCTTAAGAAACACCTGATTTGGGTTTTGTAAAACCTGTTCATCAACATAGGGTAGAAAGTCTTCTGGGGTAAATGTTTCAGGAATATTCTCTAGAACATTATCCTTATCAGAAGGTTCTTCTATCAAAGATTGACAATCAGTTTTTGAAAACACATCCGAGGATGTAGGTTGAGGAGGTTTAAGGATAAAAGGATCTGACTCATCAAATTTTACATGTACTGTTTCTTCAACAATACAAGTATTTTTATTAAAAACTCTATAAGCCTTAGAGGTTGTGGAATATCCTAAGAAAATTCCTTCATCAGATTTTGGTGCGAATTTATGTAAGTTATCTTGGGTATTCAAAATGAATACTTTGCAACCAAAAACCTTGAAGTAGGATAATCTTGGTTTTCTACCATTCCATAGCTCATAAGGAGTTTTATTAAGAAAAGGTCTAATTAAAACTCGATTTATAGTATAACAAGCAGTACTTACAGCTTCAGCCCAGAAATGTCTAGCAATAGAATATTCACTCAACATGGTTCTCGTTATTTCTTGAAGAATTCTATTTCTTCTTTCAACTACACCATTCTGTTGAGGAGTTCTAGGTGCTGAAAAATTGTGAGTAATACCTTTCTTCCTACAAAAAGTTTCAAAATCAGAATTTTGAAATTCTCCTCCATGATCACTATGAATAGTTTTCAATGGAAGGTTTTTCTCATTTTTAACTTGAGCTCTAAAACTTTTGAAATAAGAAAACGCTTCATATTTCCTTGCTAGAAAATAAACCCAAGTAAATCTAGTGTAATCATCAACTAGAACAAACACATAGTATTTGCCTCCAATACTTCCAGTTTGTGTTGGACCAAAAAGATCCATGTGCACTAACTGTAATGCATTTGTTATTGAGACTTCACCGATTGATTTAAAACTAGATTTATGTTTCTTTCCATATTGATAAGGATCACAAACTTTAGAAGAATCAAATCTAAGCTCCGGTATATCCTTAACTAGTTTATTCTTAGAGAGTTTACATAGGTTCCTAAGGTTACAGTGACCTAGTCTTCTATGCCATAACCAGGAGTGATCTTCCATAGCACTTAGGCAAGGTAAATCTTGGCTTCTGAGGTCTTCTAAGTTTAAGGTGTAAACATTCTCTTGCCTATTGGCTGAGAGAATAAACTCTTCCTTGGAATTGTGAACTAAGCACTTATCATTACTAAAATTCACAAGGTAACCTTCATCACATAACTGACTTATGCTAATGAGGTTGTGCTTAAGACCTTTAACAAAAAGAACATTTGAAATCAAGGTTTTACCAAGAAGAACAATATTACCAATACCAACAATCTCTCCCTTAGAATTATCTCCGAAAGTTACCTTTTCTCCTTTCGTTTTGATAATCTTTTCAAAATAGATTTTGTTACCAGTCATGTGCCGGGAACATCCACTATCCATGTACCATGTATTGTTGCTGGTACTCTCTTTATTTTCCTGAAATCAAGAAGAAAATTAGACTTTCGGAATCCAAACTTGTTTGGATCCGAGATTTCCAGATAATAAAATTTTTAGAATCCACATCTTCTTAGAGAAGTAATCTTTATGAAATCCTAAAGATTGGGTTTTGTTTAAGGAACAATTCTTTGCCCAGTGAACACCACATTGACACTTGGTAAAAAATGGGGCACTTTGAGGAACAAAATAATTGTTACTGAAAATTGGTTTTGCATGGGTATAACCAAATCTGGATTTATTTCTTAAAGGTTGTATTTGAGAATACATTTTATCAAAATTTTCCTTACCATGGGTAAAGTTTGATAAACACTTCTTTAAGGAAAAAATTTCGGACTTGAGTTTTACAACCAAGTTTTTATCCTCAAAATCATTAGTTTTTGAATTAGAGTTAAGCTCGAAAACATTTTTCTTAGAAATTACTTTTTCTAATTCTTTATAAAGTTTGTTCTTCTCAGAACTTACTTCCTCAAGATTCTTTGAAAT
This sequence comes from Viscum album, assembly GCA_963277665.1. Lineage (NCBI taxonomy): Eukaryota > Viridiplantae > Streptophyta > Magnoliopsida > Santalales > Viscaceae > Viscum > Viscum album. The sequence continues at coordinate 31,934,098 of OY728157.1, read as the reverse complement.
ACTTTCAAAATCAGTATTTTTCTTATCAAGATCTTTAGACAGATCTGATATCTCTTTTGTAAGAATAGAATTCCTAGAGTTTGCCTTATCAAGTTTTTTATTGAGTTTGGAATTCTCAATTTCAAGAAGTTCAGTAAACCTAGAGACTTCTTCATAAGTAGGTAAAGTATTTTCTTCATCAGAAGAAGATTCTTCATCAGAAGAGTTATAATACTTACTATCATTGGAATTTAAAGAAACATTGGTCAATGATTCAACATTTCATACCTTATCCATAAAACAATGATTATCAATAGGTAATCTGGCTATAAGACCAAGATTCTTCTGTCCTGAAGATTCATAATCAGAAGATTCATCTGAAGAGTCACCACCACTGGCACTCCAGGTGTCATTGGCTTTCAAAATTTTCTTATCTTTAAATTTATAATATTTCTTTCTGTTCCTGTCTGAATGCCTTTCTTTTATTTCTTTCTTTTTGAGCATAGGGCAATCTGGTCTAATATGTCCAGCTCTTTTGCATTCATAACAAGTAACTTCTCCATCTTTCTTATCTTTCCTTTCCTTTTTCTTATACTTTGATTGGAAATTTCTCTGGCTATCTATCTTGTTCATCCTTCGAGCAAGATTTTCTAATTCATTTTTAGAGATTTCACTCTCACTGGATTCTGATTGGAAAATAACTTTCTTAGACTTGGATCTGGTTACTCTCTCAGGAGTCTTAGCTTTCATCTGATTTGAAGTTGTAGTAAAATCAACAGTACCATTTCCATTCTTCTTCTTGATGTTGTCTGCATCTCTCTTCATTCTGGTTTCATGTTGTAGAAGAGTTCCAAAAAGCTCATCAAGAGAGATCTGAGTGACCTTCCTATTTTCATCTATAGCTGTTCTTTTGGATTCCCACTCATTGGGCATAATATCAATTATTTTATCCACAAGAGCTTCATCATATAAACCTTTCTCTCCCATAGACTATAGGCTGTTGACTATAGTCATTAATCTCTGTTGAACTTTACAGACTGGTTCACCATAAGGAAAGTTGAATCCATGATATTTAGCTCTAAGCATAGCTCTTCTAGTCTCAATCACCTTAGAAGTTCCAAAGTGTGTAACCTCTAACTTCTTCCAGATACAGTTAGCTGCTTCACAAGAAGAAATTTGGCTATATATATTCCTGGTCATTGAACATAGTAGAGTATTGCGTACCTTATAGTTTAGTTGATATTCTTGCTTTTCCTGGTTAGTGAAAGTTCTAACTTCCTTGTCAGGAATTTTATAATCACCAGTAAGCATTACAAAATTATCTACTCCAGTGTTGATAACAAAAGTCTTCATTCGATCTCTCCAGTACTCATAGTCATTACCATCAAATATAGGTGGTCTTGTAGGATTTAGATTATCAATCGAACCAACATTAATTCCTGCCATACTAGAAACCTTTGGCACACAAACTTGTTAGTAGCAAAAGTTTTGTAATAACAAAGTTCGGAATGAGAAAGTTCGGAATGACAAAGTTCGGAATGAAAAAGTGAGCAAGAAAAGTTTATTCGTAAGTATAAGTATTTTAGAAACCTCCTCTGATACCAATTGTAGGATCAAAATAGTGATGTAGATGATCAATATACAAGAGGGGGGGTGAATTGTATACTTTAAATTTTCTTTTGGAACGTTTAAAGTTAGTTATGAATAACTATGTTTTCCTTAAGAAAAGGAAAGGTCTAAGTTTAACAAAGTTAAACTAAGAAAATTCACAACACCTCTAACACCGAATGCAAAATTGGAAATAGATTCCAAAAGTAGGTTCCGGAAATATGGTTCCGGAAATTAAAACTTAACAAAAATTACAATATGAGATTCTACCTTAAAGCGTATAGAATCTAAATGAAACAGAGTACAAGTAAGAAAGTATAAGAAAGTTATACTTTCTTTATAATACATAATGTAGAGGAAATAAACAAGTAGTAGAACTACAAGTAACAAGATATAAGTCTTTTAACCCAAAGAGAAGGGTATCCAACAACCTTGGATAAAGGTCCCTTGATTTATACTTTCAAGAAAGTCTGTCTTACCCACACCCGGGTAAGCCCTCGATACGAAGATCGGAGTCTCTGTCTTGCTATCCCCGCAAGCCCTCAACTTCAAGGTAGTTGGCAACCTCTGTCTTCCTCAGCAAGAAAGCCCTCGAACTTTAAGGTAGTCGGCACCTCTGTCTTCCTATCTCCGGAAGTCCTCGAATGTAATCACCAATATTCGGAGTCGCACGAAGCTTTGAGAGTTGATAAGAGCCTCTCTCTCTAGAAATCACTTCAAGTATGTAATCACATGAGTTGAAGATCAGTCAGCCTTTCAGCACTGAGCTCTTTCAAATGAGCTCCTATTTATAGGTAAGGTCGGCTCCTTCTCCAACGGTCATATTTTCCTTAAAGATCGGAGGGACCTGTACACGTGTCACTTAGACAACGATTAGTTTATAAAAAAATAGACGACATCATTTTATAACAAAACAAGTGTAACAGAATGTACGACATCGTTTTAATTCTAACTAAAAGGTTCGGAATGAAAACTTCAGAGTGAAATGGAAATAATAAAGATTAGACAAATTATAGAAATGTAAGCAGAATAAAAGTTCGGAGTCTAACCAAAATATTTTTCGGAGTCTGAATTAATTCAGAGTGTATAAAACAAAGATAATCAGATTCTGTTTAATAAGAGAATTCGGAATGAGAGTTCGTCATCAGAATTCGTAATGAGAATTCATCATCAGAATTCGTAATGAGAATTCATCATCAGAATTCGTAATGAGAATTCATTATCAGAATTCGTAATGAGAATTCATTATCAGAATTCGTAATGAGAATTCGTGATCGAAATTCATAAGAATTCGTATCCTGAATCTGGATTAAAACCGTATCCGGAATTCGGAATGAAACTTTATCACAGTTCTCATTCTGGATTTCAGAGTGAAACTTTATCACAATTCTTATCCAGAATCCGGATCTTAAAACAGAATTCTTCATATCAAAGTTTCAAGCAATTCCGAGAAAATAGAAATGAATCCGAATCTCATACTTAAGAAAAATCTAGATGAAAATATAATAAAGATAAATTTCCTTATAAAAGCATTTTCCCTTATAAAAGCAATTTTCCTTAAGAAAGCATTTTTTCCTTAAGAAAGCATTTTTCCTTAAGAAAGGTGTTTGTGATTTTCAAAACAAGAAGGAATGAAAAAGTCACAAGGAAAACCTTATTGACTCAATAAGATATTGATCTTTTTGAAAAGATTTCTTTTTTTGAATAAAGAGGTTTGTTTTTATGGATTTTCACTATACTAATTATTTCCTTCCTTTTATGTCTCTTACTGAGCTTTTGTGATCATACAATGTTTTAAAATGTTTTTCATAGGATTTGATAGAGAATATAGGCAAGGATGAGATCATGAGGAAAATTGTGGAGATTTGATCATTAAAAGAAACCATGTTTTTATTTTAAGACTTCTGTTTTATGGAAGAAATGGATACAAAGTTTAATTTTCCACTTGTAATGAATGAGTTTATTTTGTAAGGATTAGCCCTAATTATTTAAAACTCTAAAATAAAAAGATTCTTGGAAATGTAATAATGTCGTTTCTAGTTTAAAATCACTAGAATATGTAACATTTAAGGTTAAGCCCTTACAGGAACTTCTGGTGGTTGAACTTCTGGTATTTATTGTTTTTCACCTGTGTATTCCTCTCAACAAGTGGTATCAAATCTTGGTTCAGAGCACATAAATTCCAACATACTAATGTATCTTCGCTTCATCTGTCTTTATGGATTGTTTCAATAGGAGTTATTATGTCAGAGACATGTCGTCGGAAGAAGGCAAAGTGTGTGTGGATAGGTTCGATGGAACATACTTTAGTTTCTGATGGATTCAGATGGAAGATTTTCTGATATAAAAAGGATATTGAAGTTCCGTCGACTAGAACTAAACCAGAGAAGATGGAAAAGTCTGAATGGGAGAACCTGGATAGAAAATACTTTGGTTTGATTCATATGACGTTAGCAAGGAATGTTGCTTTCAACATCTAGGAGAATACGAAAACTGCAAATCTTGTAGTAGTGCCGAAAAATATGTATGAAAAGATGCCTGTACTCAACAAAATGTTTCTTATGCGGAGGTTATTCATTTCAAGATTATTGGAAGAGAGATTAGTGACAGATCATGTGAATGGATTTAACTTGATCTGAAATCAGTTAAAGATAGTAAAGGTAACATTTGATTATGATGTTTGAGCGATTTTTTTTGCTTTCTTCTTTGCTGGAATCACGGGAAGCGATGGTGACGACATTTTACAATTCTTCTAGTAAATCTGATCTAGTATCCTTGGACACCCGGAACTTGATTCTGAATGAAGAGTTTTGAAGGAAGTCCAGGGATCTTTCAATAATGGTATGAATATAGATGGAAGAGGATGTTCACCTTAACGAAGGAACCAAAGACTCTCATTTGATAAATCTAGAGGGAGGAGTCATGGGAAATTAGACAGATCCGGCCCCACATGTTGGAATTGTGGGAAGAGGGGTCACCTCAAGAGAAGGATTGTCATGATCAAAAAGCTAGGAAGAACAATTTCCAAGAGTTTAGGTTTTGGAAATATCGTAGCTGAAGAAGGGAGAACTATGTTGCTTAGTGTTAATGTTCCAATGGAGTCTTGAATTATAGACCCCAGGGCATCTTTCCATTCCCCAGGAGAAAAAGGATACATGTAAAATTATGTTTTTGGAAATTTTGGCAAAGTGATTTTGCTAGATGATAAAGCTCTGCCGATTTTGGGGATGAGAGATGTAAAAATCCGCATGAAGATTGGAGGTTTTCTTGAGCTGATGGTTGTTTGATATATTCATGGCCTAAAAAAGAATCTCATTTCTGTGTGTTAGTTGGATGATGTGGGCTTTAGAAAAAAAATTCTAATGGGGTGTGGAAGATTACAGAGGTTCTCTTATCATTGCTAAAGGGGTGATAGACAAAACTCTCTAACTTATCAGAAGAACAAGAGTCACAATTGCCAGAGCATAAATTTCCAAAAGGTTATATTTGTGGCATTACTGGCTGGATCATCTCAATGAAAAGAGTATGAAAGTTATAGTAGAGAAAAGGATGTTGGAGCTTGAGCATTCAAACGTCAGAAGTTGTGAAAGTTTCACACTTGTAAAGCAACACAAGGTGTCATTCAATCTCAGCGAATGAACTCCCATGAATTGAAAGATAAAACTTGTACATATTGATGTATGAGGATTAACCTTGATCAATTCACATGCAAGATCACAATACTTTGTGACTTTCATTAATTATTCTATGAGAAAAGTGTGGTTTTTATTTCTTGAATCACAAGTCTGATGTGTTTGGAATCTTTATTCAATGGAAAGAAATGGTGGAAAGAGATAATAGTTGTAAGCTAAAGTGTTCAAGTTTCGATAATGGAGGTGAGTACATCAGAAGGAGCTTTCAGAACTACTACAGACATAGGGGAATATGACACTAGAAAATAGTTTATGAAACACTTCAACAAAATGGCGTTGCATCGAGGTTAAATTGGATGTTGATGGAGAAGGTGAAGAGCATGATGATTCAATCTGGAATAACCAAGGAATTTTGAGCATAATCTATGTACACGACCGTGTACTTAGTCAACTGTAGTCCTTTAGAAGTAGGGCAAGGATTACCGGATGCACGGTGGTTCAGTAAAACACTGGAACTTCATCACCTCAGAATCTTCAGATATGTTGCCTATTCATGTGGATGCTAAAGGATCGAGACAAACTTGAAATGAAGTCTTTTACATGTTTCTTTGTAGGATATGACAATGAATATTTTGGATTTTGAATTTGGGATGGCAGTGATAAGAAAATCGTTAGAAGTAGAAATGTGCTCTTTAATGAGCAGGTTCTTTGAAAGAATCAGAACTTGATGATAAAGGAAGATGAAAACAAAGAATCATCTCAAGTCTAACTTGACCTAGGCAGAAGTTCCAGAGGAATTCAAAATTCCGGAAAGTTCAGGTGGCAGTGAGTACTAAAAGTTGTCAAATTCTGGGGGAAAGTTCTGGTAGAAACACTAGAAATTCAGATACCAAACCAATGGATGATATACCAAAAAACTTTGTCTATTGTTTCTTGAGGAAGAACACCAGAGGGAAATTTTCCAGATGTGACATTCATGAAAAGAGTTGAATCGCAGGTAGAGTTGCGAATGTATTCCAGGATTAGACGATCGGTAGATAGGTGTGGAGTAGATTTTCACTTCTTACTTTTAACGGATGGAGGCGAACCTGAAAGTCCATAAGAGGCATCCATTCTTAGTGATTCTACTAAGTGGGATGAAGGAAGTGTTGGATTCGTTACATACAAATGATTCTTGGGAGCTAGAAGAACTTCTGCATCGAAAGAAGGCACTGAACAACAAATGAGTTTTCAAGGAATAAGCGAATAGAAGTAAGAGGGATAATACTAGACTGATGGTTAAAGGTTTCCGGTAAAAGGTATTGACTTTTCAAAATATTTTCATCTATTGTAAAACATACTATTATTAGAACCATGTTGAGTATGTTTGCTTCTAGAGATCTAAATCTGGAACAAATGTACGTGGAGAAGTGAAACACCTGTGGGGCGTCGTTATTTCCCGATAGGTGCAATCAAAATACAAATTTTATAAAACTAAAACTATGCTTCTCAATTAATTAAAATGTAGTATTGGTAAGTTCGTGATCAAAATCATAGAGATAGTGAATTATTTTGATTAGGTTTTTGAATGATTTAATTTTATTAGATTTAAGAAATAGGTGAGAAAATATTAGTTTGATTGATTTTAAGAAAACAAAACAAGAAAGCAAATCAGATTGATTTGTTGAGATGAGATTTTGAAAAGCGCATCAAGGTTTTGTATTTCCAGGGTTTGGGTACCATTGGATTTTAGAAAATAGGTTGATTAATTTATGATTGGTGTCAGAGTCGAGACGAGGAAGATCCAATGGTCATGTTATCCGTTCCTTGATGCAGAAATCCCCTATTTCCCTTGGTTCAGTAATTTAGGGTTTCACCAAATCAAGTTTGTCTCGTACTATATTTAAACATGATTTCCTGTAAATTTGATAATGGTCATGCCTACTTTAGGGTTATCAGTTGCACAATTTTAAGATTCATTTTTGATTCAATTATCAATGGTCATGATAAAAGTAAATGAAAGATATTGAAAGTTGAAGATTAAATTGTGTCAAACCAAATACATGGATAATAAAAAAGAAATCAATCCAAAAGAACCTTTCCCCTTTTATTAGATAACCCTAGCACAAGGTGGGTTGACCCCCTCATCCTAGTGAAGAAAGGATTAGAGGGTAGAAGAGAAAAAATTGAAAGCATAATGAAATGGGAAATGAACTTGGGGAGGACCCTCAACAATGTAGCTTCTCACTCCAAGTTGTGGTCTTCCTAGATCTCCCAAAACAGCATCAGACTAGCTCTCCATTTATAGGCTCTAGATGGAATCTGATATTAATTAATTCCATAAAGGAATGGTCAAAAAGTGGTCATGGGCGGGTCCCATGTCTTAAATCTTGTCAAAATTTGAAGATACATTGAATCTGGATTTTTAAATCTCATCCAGACAATTTACAGGTGGTGTAAATTATTACACCATGTGTAAATTTTCATGTAGCTTTTCTACAATTCACAGGTATCTAAAGGAGGAAATTTACATGAAGCAACCTAATGGTTTTGTAGATCAATAGAATCATGACTCAATGTGAAAACTCCGAAGGAGTTTTGATGTGTTGAAACTAGTGCCAAGATAGTGGAACCTGGAATTTGGTGCTTTTATGTCAAAGAAATGTTCCTTAAAGAGCAACTCAGATCATTATTGTTATTGAAAGAAGTTTGAGGATGGAAGTTGTTGGAGTTGGTGGCCTAGAACCAACTACTTTATACTTTATTCATTAATAAAAGCCTTATCACATCTTGATTGTTCTTATGCGTAACGATGCATGTGATAATGTCCTAAGGATAGTTGTTACATTAAAGAGTCATAGCGGATCCCTGCTATGATGAGAAACCGAAAGTTCCATAACACTATTCTTGAATATATGTTCTATGGACGGATGATATTATTTGAGGGACACAAATAATACAAGTCATTAGGGGTGAGGACTCATAAAACTTTGAGGCACCTTCTCATGGTGTGCACCCTTGGTAATATCCAGGAGGATATTATGAGAACGAGACCCGCCAGTAGGAAATCCACATTTCATAGTGTCATTGGATGTTCCTATCTGCGGATGTGTGTATTGGTCCTTAGACTTTAAGATTATTATTAATGGGTATTACAACTCACACACTTAGATGTATTGATGAAAACTGTGACGACACACTGTTCGCAGCGAGGTAGGATACGTTGGGTGCGTCACGAGTAATACTGCATTAAATATGATAATGCGAGAAAGGATTTGTCCCTTCTGTTCCATAATAGAAGTATATATCTCAGGCCCTTTGATGGAATTGATATAGACTAAATAAATCCATGGCCATGGTAAGGTATGGGCGAGTTCAATTCCGGGAAGTCAAAGAAATAATAATCAAGCACATGAGTTGATGACACTAGCATGCAACCTGCTTGATTAGAGATATCGAGACAAAGGGATTATATTACACGGTAATCATTCGTATGAGGTGACATGTCATTGCGGCATTAACTTCTTTCTCTATGGGTGCCTTGACATGTTGCTAGACCCTAACCTTGGACTTTAGGCAGGCTCCGCCTAATGCCACTGAGAAAGAGGCCTAGAGGGTCACACACTAAGTGTGTCCATGTATCTCAGTTAAATATTAACTTAACAAGTTAAATAAAGATTATTCCCGACTGTGGTTTAATAATTATTTAAGGATGCCTGATAACATTTATTTCGACACTAGTTATTCGAGAGAATATATTGTGGGAGAAATAATATGTTTATTAGCGAGTAATGCAGTTACATTTATTTAAGAAATAAATTGCCATTACTCAAGGTCTAATAAATTTGGTGGAAGAAATAAAGGAAAATAAAAGTACACACCATGTATATTAAATATAAACGCCGTGTAGTTTTATGGAAAATGAGTATATGCCGTGTATTAATGATTACACGCCGTATAGTTTTTCCAGTTGGGATTTTGAGGATATAATATTGTTTTATTAAATGATATTTATTATAATCAGCGTGGGCACATGTCAAGGAATTAATAATTCGACATGGGGATTTTCAATAAGAGTTAATGAAATAAATAAAATGCGTAACACGTTCATAACTGTAACGACCCAAAGTTTCATTAATGGAAAATCCCTCTTGATCCAGTTAAATGTTTCTTTATGAAAAAAATGTTTTTATAAGATGTCAACTTCTTTAGTTTTACGTTAAGATTTGTGACCGTTACTTTTATAGCCGTTGAACAGTGATCATCTGAGTAGCATAAATATAAGGCTTTAACGAACCCATTTCTACTCAGACAAAGGAAGCGATGGCCTCATCCAGTAGAATTTCCCCTTACGAAGCCCATTTGTCAGATCTCGGAAAAGAGGTGGCGTCTTTGGGCTTTGCCCTTGACCAAGCCCAAGCTGAGCTTCATCAAGTCAAGCTCGAACGTGATCGTCTACGGGAAAAGTGGAAGTTGATTGAAATTACCACTCGAGCGATGTTATCCGAGCCGCCCCAAGAGTTTGTCACCATCGCACACCTTACCCTTAGGTCTTATGCGGCTATTTTAAGGGGTTATGCAACAAATAAGTAGCACCATGTTCATGTACATTATTTTTGTATATAATAATGAATATAATTTCTAGTCATTTTTGATACATTCTAATTAGTTTTTAAAGTAAAAATGGTGTTTTTAGTTATTATTTAATTAAGAATTATATTTTTGAATTAAATAATATTTTATTATTATTAATATTAAATTAATTTTTTTATTAAGTATAAATGATCTTATAATTTTATGAATGCAATTAAAATTTTTATTAAGGTTTGAAAGCCATTTCTGTCAAAACCCGTGAATTTTTTTATAAATGTCGGTTTTTATTTTAAAAATGAAAATTCACATATTTAGAAAATTATTTAGATGAAATAAATATTATTTTTTGAATCAGGACGTCGAAATTATCCAACAGTGAATTTTTCATAATTTTCTGAGACAGTCAAATTTTTGGGTAAAAATTAAATACCATTTAAATATTTATTGTGTTTTATGACATCATAATGACCCAATGGTGATGTAATAAAATACCATAATCCTTATTTTCGGCCAATATGTGTTTTATAATTAAAATAATAAGGTTTTGGGTTTGTTTGACTTACTTTTCAAAGCATTAATGGAGCCCTCAAGACTTATTCAACACTTTGCCTTTTTAAATTAATTTCCATGGGAGTGTGACTCACCTCCACATAAGCAACCCTATTTTTTTTAATAAGTTCGGACCTTGGCCTTGTAAAATATTGTTTTCCTCTTTCCTTTTCCAGAAACCATGGGCAAATACCATGGGATGGTTTGCGGTTTGGATTATTTTAATATAAGGGGTCCCAAACCTAAATAATAAAGAATTCTCTCACCTTTCCTATATAAACCCACCCAAGATCCCACTTCCTCCTCACTCAAAGCCCTTTAAGTTCGTCCAACCTCTGCCCTACTCTCTCTAGAATCCTCCCAAGGTGCCCCAAGCTCCCAAGAAGCCTCTCACAAGCCTCTCTCTAGCCTTTGGATGCACACTTCCAAGTAAGAGTTTTTTCTTTCTTTCTCATTTTTGTCAATTTTCTTTAAGTTGTATTGCCCTATTTATTTCAATTATGAATGTTGGGGTATGGTTTATCACCTCCCCCATATTGCCCTCTTATTTTTTGAATGATGGGAGAACCCTTTCTCTCTCATTAAATGCCTCCCATGTACACCCGTTACTATGCCGAAATTCCGAAAGGAACTTCTCTCTCTTCTTTTACATTCAAGCAATACTTTTGTATCATGAATTTAAATTCCATTTCAATTGTTGGGACATGTATATATATGACCTCATTACTATCCATTACATTTAAATATGATGAGGAACCCCTTTCTCTCTCATCAACCCTTTTTATGAGTTCTTATGCCACGCCGTTACGCTGCCGAAATCGCACCGATTTTCTAAGCCAATGTCATTGTGTAGTGAATACCATGCCCATTTCTCCATCAAGGGTATTCACCTTTATGCACATTTACTTATTGATTTTAAAGTTTCATGTATGAATTCCACATTCCTTTATCGTGGAATAAATGATTATGTTTTATGAATCCATGTTTTATGATCCATGTGGCACACTTATGCATGAAATGAAATGTTTAAGAAGGGTGCACCCTTTATAGTGCTCCAATGCATTGGGTAAAGTATAGTATCATGATACGTCATGTGCAATGAGTGTTTACTCATGCTAATTCAAGTGCAACGAGGGTTTACTCGTGCTTCAAGTGCAATGAGGGTTTACTCATGCTCCATGTACAATGAGCCTTGGCTCATGCTAATTCAATGTTAAGTGTTGTTGCCACATTTCCATGTTATGATTATCATGCTTTATCATGCCTTTATGTTCATGTTTCTATTATGCTCTATTGATATGCCTATTGCCTAACATGTATTTCACTCCTCATGTTATTTATTGTTTACTCCCTTACTGGGCTTTATAGCTCACCCTTTTCTTATGCATGTCCTCAGGTTATCCCATGAAATGCTAAGTACGAAGGAATGTAGTGGTCATGTAAAGGAAGTTTTGAATAAAGATGTTGTATTTCAAGTTTAAAGTTTTTATGTAATGATCCTAAGTCCCAAAGACACTAAACCTCTCGATCTTCTTTGTTGGATCAAGTGAAGTTGTATGTAATAAAGCATGTTTAAGTTGTAATAAAAAGTAGGGTTGTCATAGTTGGTATCAGAGGATAGGTTTAGTTATTTTTGGGATTAAGAAACCCTAGTAAATCCTTAGATACAAGACTAAGCATAATAAAAACATCCCTAAGTTTTGGTAAATACTAAGTAAGTGGTTTATCAAACAAATACATCCCTGTCTGGATACGAGCAGGTAGAGGCGGCTCTGACACAGATGTATCCTAGGGGTAAAACCCGAAAAAACCGCTTTGAGCTAGACTCGAACGGGAACTGGTGCACGACAACGAGCCTTGCTGCACTCTTGGTTACGACACTCTCGGGGGATATGTTTTGATAAATTCACAATCTTAGTATGAACCCTTATTAAGGAAAAAATGCCCCTAAGAATATATGTTAGAAGGAAGATCATGAAAAGCCTGGATTGAATCCTATAGACTCATGAGTTAAAGAGATTAAAGTTTATTTATAAGTCATCAACTTTTGTCTTTGGATTACCCTTTATGTGTTACCCCTAACTTTCCTTTTATTCCAGCCAATGGCTGGTAATAGGAGAACTCGGGCTAACAACCGTTGTGAAGATCAGTGTGATGATTGTACTTATGAGATGCCCAATCCAATGGGAGCGGGAATCGCGAACTTTGTCACGCTTCTCTCTCAGCTAACTCAAGTTTTGAATAGAAACACTGGTCAAGAGGAACGTTCAACCCCCCCTAAGAAAGAACAAGTCTCTATTGAAAGCTTCATGAGACAAAGACCTCCTACTTTTAGTGGATCATCCGATCCCACGATTGCTGAACAATGGATCAACTCCATTGAAAAGATATTCTCCATCCTCCAATGCTCTGAAAAAGAGAAGGTTCTCCTGGCAGCTTATCGTATGGAGGGTGAAGCTGATCAATGGTGGACATTGATCAAAAATACGAAGCCTGAGGAGGAGATCGAGGCTTTGGAATGGAAGGTATTCCGGAAGATGTTTTTTGATAAATATTTTCCACGCACCCTCCGTCTTAAGATGGAAAGGGACTTCCTTTCCCTCAAACAGAAAGATGAAGAATCTGTGGGAGCGTACGAGGCAAACTTCACAAGGCTTGCACAATACGCTTCCGGCTTTGTCGTTACCCCCGAATGCAAGGTTGACCGCTTCTTTGGTGGGCTGAAGCCTAGCTTGCGGAAAGCATTAGCGATCCGTGACTTCGACAGCTATGAGGAAATTGTCTGATGTGCCCTCAAGGTTGAAATGGAGATCGGAGAATCACAGGGGTATCATGGGGACAAGAAGCGTAAGGTGGACTTCAATGCTGGTGGTCTGATGGATAAATCCAACGGCGCTGAGAAATTCCAACACCCCACTTTCCAAAAGTGTGGAAAGAAGCACCCTGGAAATTGCCTTAGGGGGACAAGAAAATGCTTAAAGTGTGGAAGAAAAGGGCACCTAGCTGTTAACTGTCAGCAAGAAGGACCCGCGGCTGCGACAGAGGAGAGGAACGCTCCGTTCGAACCTCAATGCATTGTTCAATGCTTCAAATGCAAAGAACCGGGTCATTTTGCAAATCAGTGCCCTAATCCAAGGGTTATCAGAGGCAATCAACAACCTCCAAGACAGCAAGGAAGAGCTTTTTCCATCACTTCTGCCGAAGTGAACCACGATAACGAAGTGGTGACAGGTACGCTAGTTATTCATTCAAGAATAGCGAACATACTTTTTGATTCAGGTTCTACGCATTCTTTTATATCTCAAAAGTTTAGTAGAACAATCCCTGCACCACCACAAATCATGGAAGTAAAGATGTCGGTGAGTACGACAAATGGGGAAATCATTGCATCCCATGAGTATAAGTCCTCCCCTGTTATAATATGTGGATTGAATTTCCCAGCGAACCTCGTCATACTTCCTTTGGTGGAATTTGATGCAATTCTTGGCATGGATTGACTTTCCTTATATAGAGCCAACATAAATTGTCGGGAGAGGGAAATCACACTCCATATGGAGAATCGACCCCCGATTCTTTACAAGTGTCAGGAGGAAGATGAATCTCCTTTAGATCCATAATCTCAAGCATGGATATTACTGCCTTATGAGCACGCATATCTGGATCAGATGATTAAGTCCAAGGAAGAAACCACCCTTGAAGAAATGCCTATTGTGAGGGAATTCGCTGAAGTATTTCCCGAGGAACTTCCTGGTCTTCCTCCAAGAAGAGATGTTGAGTTCCCAATTGAACTTATACCTGGGGCACTACCAATATCCAAGACTCCATATAGAATGGCTGTTGTTGAGCTTGAAGAGCTGAAGAAACAATTACAGGAGAATCTGGATAAAGGGTTTATACGCCCAAGTGCATCACCATGGGGTGCACCAGTCCTTTTCGTCAAGAAGAAGGATGGGTCAATGCGGTTTTGCATCGATTATCGTGAACTTAACAAAATCACGATAAAGAACAAGTATCCTCTCCCAAGAATCGATGACTTATTTGATCAGCTGCGTGGAGCACAATACTTCTCCAAGGTCGACTTGCGGCCGGGATATTATCAAGTAAGGGTGAAGAAGGAAGATATCCCCAAGACTGCTTTTCGTACAAGGTATGGGCACTATGAATTCATAGTAATGCCTTTTGGACTCACCAATGCTCCAGCAATATTCATGGACTTGATGAATAGAGTCTTTAGAGATTACCTAGATAAATTTGTGGTAGTCTTTATAGATGATATTCTAATATACTCCAAAACCAAGGAGGACCATGAGGAGCATTTAAGAACTGTACTGGAGACTTTGCGCAAGGAGAAGCTCTATTCCAAGTACAACAAGTGTGAGTTCTGGTTGAAGGAGGTCTCATTCTTGGGCCATATCATCACAAGCAATGAGATATATGTGGACCCCTCCAAAACAGATGCAATTGAGGGATGACCGATGCCAACATCGGTAACGGATATCCGTAGCTTCTTGGGGTTAGCTGGATATTATCGACGATTTGTGAGAAACTTCTCACGATTGTCCAACCCTCTTACCAAGCTAACTCGAAAGGGAGTAAAGTTTTCTTGGAGTGATGAATGCGAAGAAAGCTTCAAGGAGTTGAAAAGGAGGCTTATCACTGCACCTGTGCTCACTTTACCCACAAGTGGGGAGCTTTTTGTGGTATTCAGTGATGCTTCGAAGAAGGTCTTAGGATGTGTGCTGATGCAGAATGATAAAGTGATATCCTATGCCTCAAGGCAGTTGAAAATCCATGTGCGAAACTATCCAACGCATGATCTGGAGTTGGCGGCGGTGATCTTTACCTTGAAAATCTGGTGACATTATCTCTATGGAGAGAAATGTGAGATATATACTGACCACAAGAGTCTTAAATATATATTCACACAGAAAGAGCTTAATATGCGCCAGGGAAGATGGATAGAGCTCATCAAGGATTATGACTGTTCAATACATTACCACCCTGGGAAGGCGAACAAGGTGGAAGATGCCCTAAGTAGAAAGGATCCAGCGATTCTATCAATGATGAGAATTGAGAAGGATCCAATCTTCTTAGACTTGATGAAGATGGATGTGGGAATCATAAAGAAGGGAATATCATCAATCCTTTCACAAATGATTACTCAACCATCTCTTTTGGAAAGGTTAAAGGATGCTCAAAAGGATGATGCGAGAATCCAAGAAAAAGTGGAAGCTATCAAAAAGGGAAAATCCTAAGAGTTTAATGTTAATGAAGAAGGAATTGTGCGGTTTGGGAAAAGACTATGTGTCCCATCAAGTTCAGAGCTGAAGAAGGAACTTTTAGATGATTCACATAGTTCAAATTTCTCTATTCACCTAGGGAGCACAAAGATGTATCGAGATCTCTGAGAAAACTTTTGGTGGGATAATATGAAGAAGGAGATCGCTGAGTATACATCAAAGTGCCTGGTGTGTCAGCAAGTGAAGGAAGAGAGACAGAAGTCTAAGGGGATGATGCAACCATTGCCCATACCAGAATGGAAATGGGGGAACATCACCATGGACTTTGTCACCGGACTTCCAAGGACATCCAAAGGCAGCAATGCAATCTGGGTTATTGTGGACCGTCTTACAAAGACTGCACACTTCATTTCTATTCGAGAGGATTTCTCTTTGGATCAACTGGCACAGATATATATCAGGGAAGTGGTACGGTTGCATGGAGTACCACTATCTATTGTGTCTGACCGAGATCCAAGATTTACCTCTAAGTTTTGGAAGAGTCTTAAACATTCTCTGAATACTAAACTGAACTTCAGTACGGCCTATCATCCTCAAACTAATGGCCAATCCGAACGGACTATCCAAACACTTGAGGATATGTTGAGAGCATGCTCAATGGACTTTAAAGGAGGATAGGATCAACATCTTCCTCTAGTTGAGTTCTCTTATAATAATAGTTTCCACTCGAGCATCCAAATGGCACCATATGAAGCCCTGTATGGGAAAAGGTGTAGAACACCAGCTTGTTGGGATGAGGTCGGTGAACGTAAGCTGCTTGGACCAGAAATGGTCGAAGAAATGGTGGAGAAGGTGAAAACCATTCAGCAGTATATCAAGGCAGCCCAAAGTCGACAGAAGAGTTATGCAGATAATCGTCGACGAGACCTTGACTTTAAAGTCGGAGACATGGTGTTTTTACGCATATCTCCGTGGAAGAAGGTCATGAGGTTTGGAAAGAAAGAGAAGTTAAGTCCAAGGTACATTGGCCCCTTCAAGATTCTTGATCGTGTTGGGGCTGTGGCCTATCGACTAGCACTTCCACCTACTATGGCCAAGGTGCATGATGTCTTCCATGTATCCCTCTTAAGGAAGTACATACCAGACCCTTCACATGTACTCTCTTCCGAGGTGGTACAATTGGAAGACGATCTTTCTTATGAGGAGCAACCAGTGAAGATCTTAGATCGTAGAGAAAAAGTTCTACGAAATAAGACAATGCCCCTCGTCAAGGTGTTGTGGAGAAACCACAAGTTTGAAGAAACAACTTGGGAGTCGGAGGATATGATGAAGCTAAGTTACCCACATTTGTTTTAGTGTGGGAAAAGGAAAATTTCGAGGGCGAAATTTCTTAAGGGGGGAATGTTGTAACGACCCAAAGTTTCATTAATGGAAAATCCCTCTTGATCCAGTTAAATGTTTCTTTATGAAAAAAATGTTTTTATAAGATGTCAACTTCTTTAGTTTTACGTTAAGATTTGTGACCGTTACTTTTATAGCCGTTGAACAGTGATCATCTGAGTAGCATAAATATAAGGCTTTAACGAACCCATTTCTACTCAGACAAAGGAAGCGATGGCCTCATCCAGTAGAATTGCCCCTTACGAAGCCCATTTGTCAGAGCTCGGAAAAGAGGTGGCGTCTTTGGGCTTTTCCCTTGACCAAGCCCAAGCTGAGCTTCATCAAGTCAAGCTCGAACGTGATCGTCTACGGGAAAAGTGGAAGTTGATTGAAATTACCACTCGAGCGATGTTATCCGAGCCGCCCTAAGAGTCTGTCACCATCGAACACCTTACCCTTAGGTCTTATGCAGCTGTTTTAAGGGGTTATGTAACAAATAAGTAGCACCATGTTCATGTACATTATTTTTGTATATAATAATGAATATAATTTCTAGTCATTTTTGATACATTGTAATTAGTTTTTAAAGTAAAAATGGTGTTTTTAGTTATTATTTAATTAAGAATTATATTTTTGAATTAAATAATATTTTATTATTATTAATATTAAATTAATTTTTTTATTAAGTATAAATGATCTTATAATTTTATGAATGCAATTAAAATTTTTATTAAGGTTTGAAAGCCATTTCTGTCAAAACCCGTGAATTTTTTTATAAATGTCGGTTTTTATTTTAAAAATGAAAATTCACATATTTAGAAAATTATTTAGATAAAATAAATATTATTTTTGGAATCAGGACGTCGAAATTATCCAACAGTGAATTTTTCATAATTTTCTGAGACAGTCAAATTTTTGGGTAAAAATTAAATACCATTTAAATATTTATTGTGTTTTATGACATCATAATGACCCAATGGTGATGTAATAAAATACCATAATCCTTATGTTCGGCCAATATGTGTTTTATCATTAAAATAATAAGGTTTTGGGTTTGTTTGACTTACTTTTCAAAGCATTAATGGAGCCCTCAAGACTTATTCAACACTTTGCCTTTTTAAATTAATTTCCATGGGAGTGTGACTCACCTCCACATAAGCAACCCTATTTTTTTAATAATTTCGGACCTTGGCCTTGTAAAATATTGTTTTCCTCTTTACTTTTCCAGAAACCATGGGAAAATACCATGGGATGGTTTGTGGTTTGGATTATTTTAATATAAGGGGTCCCAAACCTAAATAATAAAGAATTCTCTCACCTTTCCTATATAAACCCACCCAAGATCCCACTTCCTCCTCACTCAAAGCCCTTGAAGTTCGTCCAACCTCTACCCTACTCTCTCTATAATCCTCCCAAGGTGCCCCAAGCTCCCAAGAAGCCTCTCACAAGCCTCTCTCTAGCATTTGGAAGCACACTTCCAAGTAAGGGTTTTTTCTTCCTTTCTCATTTTTGTCAATTTTCTTTAAGTTGTATTGCCCTTTTTATTTCAATTATGAATGTTGGGGTATGGTTTCGCACCTCCCCCATACTGCCCTCTTATTGTTTTAATGATGGGAGAACCCTTTCTCTCTCATTAAATGCCTCCCATGTACACCCGTTACTATGCCGAAATTCCGAAAGGAACTTCTCTCTCTTCTTTTACATTCAAGCAATACTTTTGTATCATGAATTTAAATTCCATTTCAATTGTTGGGACATGTATATATATGAAATCATTACTGTCCATTACATTTAAATATGATGAGGAACCCCTTTCTCTCTCATCAACCCTTTTTATGAGTTCTTATGCCACACCGTTACGCTGCCGAAATCGCACCGATTTTCTAAGCCAATGTCATTGTGTAGTGAATACCATGCCCATTTCTCCATCAAGGGTATTCACCTTTATGCACATTTACTTATTGATTGTAAAGTTTCATGTATGAATTCTACATTCCTTTATCGTGGAATAAATGATTATGTTTTATGAATCCATGTTTTATGATCCATGTGGCACACTTATGCATGAAATGAAATGTTTAAGAAGGGTGCGCCCTTTATAGCGCTCCAATGCATTGGGTAAAGTATAGTATCATGATACGTCATGTGCAATGAGTGTTTACTCATGGTAATTCAAGTGCAACGAGGGTTTACTCATGCTTCAAGTGAAATGAGGGTTTACTCATGCTCCATGTGCAATGAGCCTTGGCTCATGCTAATTCAATGTTAAGTGTTGTTGCCACATTTCCATGTTATGATTATCATGCTTTATCATGCCTTTATGTTCATGTTTCTATTATTCTCTATTGATATGACTATTGCCTAACATGTATTTCACTCCTCATGTTATTCATTGTTTAATCCCTTACTGGGCTTTATAGCTCACCCTTTTCTTATGCATGTCCTCAGGTTATCCCATGCAATGCTAAGTACGAAGGAATGTAGTGGTCATGTAAAGGAAGTTTTCAATAAAGATGTTGTATTTCAAGTTTAAAGTTTTTATGTAATGATCCTAAGCCCCAAAGACACTAAACCTCTCGATCTTCTTTGTTGGATCAAGTGAAGTTTTATGTAATAAAGAATGTTTAAGTTGTAATAAAAAGCAGGGTTGTCATAATAACTCTATAACCTCAAACCCGATTATAAATATCCTCACAACCCCAACACTTTTCCACAAGAGAATCGTTGTGCACAATAATTCTAAAGAATTTTTTCAAGCCCGAAAGAACTCCTTACTCCAAGAACGCTCTCAAGACCGAGAGATCAAGGTGATCGAAGGCGAACATCAAAAGTGAAGGTTCTTCCGCGCTAGCACCCGGAGATCCCTTCGGTGACGTCCGGAGATACGTGGCACACGTGTGGATCACCGTTAGAGGAATCCTACACTTGGATTATATGACGCAATGATGGATCACCGAATCGTGACCGGATATATCAACAAAGAAATAATTTCACCAAGGTAATTATTGTGAATTAATTAAATTAATTACAACCAACATATGATGATCCCATCTCTATGGTTTCGGGAGTGCCTCTTTTGTTTTTCGTTCTTCATTCTATTCCGAATATCTGACATTTTATATCGTGATGGATCTCGGTTTGAACGTTGTTTAACACTAAAATTAAAGTTGGGGAAACCCACCAACGCGCTTCCGCTGCGCCCGGAACCTACAAGTGGTATCAGAGCGGTCATATCGTTGATTATAATTATTTAGTTTTTTCATTGATGTTTTACCAATTTAATAATTTAGTTGTTTCAATTCAAGTTTAATCATTCTAGAAATATGAATCTCGAGATCTGTTCCTCCTCCATTGTTTCTCGTTCACCTCACAGAAACGAATTTTTCTTTTAATTTTGATTAAAATAAAATAGAGGAACTCATCCTGAGGAGCCAAACGTTTCTGGCCATACAACACCAGAATACACGGCGTGTATTCGGAAGTACACGCCGTGTAGTCTAGATTCATGCATCGGACTGATCAGCCAAATCAGGCTGTGTATTGGATCTAATCTAAGTCATTAATGACACCGTGTGTTGACCAGGAACAAGTGACACATGGTTTCCGGATTACACATCGTGTGGTCCAATGAACACGATGTGTAGTCCCTTCGGGTTAGGGTTAGACCGTGTACCCCGTACACATCTTGCCCGGCTGGAAACCGTGTAACGCGGAAACTACACGGTGTGTGTCCCATTGAACACGTCGTGTACTCCAAAAATTTCTGAAGTACATTAAGATGCCATGTCCCTGGGTGTGTACTTCGGATGGACGGTGAACAAAAGTACACGCTGTGTAGTCGGAACTACACGCCGTGTACTCATTCAAATTACACAATGAATTAGAATTCACCGGGTTTCCTCCAAGGTACAAGTTACGTACAAGGATAATTTTAAATGAATTTATTTATTTAAAATTATGATGGATGAGAATCTCAAGGAAATTTAGAAAATGGTTTAAGATGAAAGGATTGATTAAGTAAAGATAATTAATTAATTCAAGCGTGATTTATCTTAAACAAGAACGATTAAAGAATGGAATGCTAGTTTTATTTATGTGTAAATATCGTTGCATGTATGGATGATCATGAGCTAGACCGAGACCTTTGTTTGTGAATGGTTTCTTTTAATTTATTTATTTAAATTAAATTTGTTGGCCTGTGAGCCATCTCCTCATTAATATGTAGGTCCTGTGCGTCCAAGGATTCTTTTATGTAGAACCCCCTTTTTACCCCTCACCTGCATGTGAGATAAATGCATATGTAATGGATGGAGCTCCCAAGCTAGTGGAGGCGTCTCAAGTCAGGAGCCAAGGTGAAACCAATCCAAGGATATACAAAGGTGGACAGGTGGAAATCTGTAAACACGAACCCGAAAGGTTCAAGGTGTTTCTCCCCCACGTCTTGGGTTAGTTTATCAACCGCTAGATAAACTAACCAATAGAAAAATCTCATGATCATACCATTTATTTTATTCCTATCAGTTGCATGGTTTATTTATTGTGGGTGTGTTGTCACGATCACACAATTAATGAATTAAACGAGCATGCAAGATGGAACTAAAATAAAACCGGATTATACATAAATATTATCTTAGACATGGTTAATCACTTAAGTATATCTCAATAAATATAACAATCATGTAATAAAATATAATAAATTGGAAATTTACGTATAAGGATAAAATCCCTCAAAAGAAATATTAAGTCGGTATAGCCTTCCATAATCTTGGTTAGAATCGAACCATAGTTCAAAGTGCTTGACCAAACCTAGTTGGGGTGCTTTCAATTATCAGGGAATTCTAATTCAAGGTTTTGGGTTGACTTGAATTGGTTCGCATCAAGGGTTGACTGCCACAACAGGACTTGGTGTGACCAAGAGGCAAAGGTTGAGGAAATCCAAAATAAAAGGATTTCAGGATTGGGGAGTCCACTCAGCGGATCAAGGAGCTGCGAGTTAATGCAGTTGGCATTTGGAATTCCTACATAAAACCCTTCAAGTTGCTTGACCAACCCTAGTTGGGGTAATGCGAAGGGAAATATGGATCCTTTCCACTAGAATATTCAGGCAACAGAATATTCCGAAGTCAATGGTGAGGGCTATTGGATTTCGATAAAATAGTGGGAGACTAATAAGTATTTATTTATTTATTTGTCTCAGTTTTGTAATAAAGAACTAAACCTTTGCTCATCTTAATTTGTAGAAACGACAAGAAAATGAATTCAAACATATCATTGAGAACCATACTCGAGAATGAAAACCTTCTCACCAGCACCAATTTCCAAGAGTGACAAAGGCGTTTACGCGTCATCCTTCGCCACGAAAGGAAATTTTATGTGCTGGAAGAGGCTATTCAAGTTACGCCTGAGAAAGAGGCCAGTGATGAGGAATTATCTCTCTATATGAAACACATGGATGATGCCACAAATGTCTATTGTTTCATGCTATCGGCCATTTCCAATGAGCTCTTGAAGCAACATGAAAACATGGACGTTTATATCATGATGTCTCACCTTAAGGATCTCTACTAAGAGAAGGCGAGACAAGAGACGTATGAGATCTACAATGCTTTGTTTACAACTAATCTTGGAGAGTCTGCGCCAGCTGGGCTTCATGTAGTCAATCTTATTGGCTACATTGAACGCCTGGACATCTTAGGGATTAAATTCCCAGATGAGTTGCATACAGATCTAATCCTATCATCACTACCCAAGACCTTATCTAGCTTCATTGTCAATTATAACATGAGCGACAATGAGAAGAGTCTATCGGAGCTTCTGACCTTGATTCATCAGGTAGACAAGGACATGGGGTGTGAAAAACCCACAGTCTTTATGGTGAATAAGAAAAGTAAGGACAAGGAAAAGGGGCCAAAGTCTTATAAACGGTCTGAAGCCCCTGAGCACCATCCCTCCAAGAAGGGGAAGATCCAGAGGCAGGGCAAGGAACGAGAGACGGTGTGTTTTTCATGTGGCAAGCATGGCCACTGGAAGAGGAACTGCACCCAGAAGCATGGGGACGCTAAAGGTGAATTTGTTATCGAGTGTAATCTTTCCATTTATACACATTGGGTATTAGATACATATTGTGGGGATCACATCTGTATTCAAATGCAGGAACCAAGTAGATTTAGAAAGATTTTCAGAGGAGAGGTGGATCTTCGAGCTACCAATGGCGCAAGGATGGCTGCGCTGGCTATTGGCGACTACCGCCTCTCATTTACGACTGGGATGATTTTGGTTTTACATAACTTCTATTATGTGCCTAGTGTTACCAAGAACATAATTTTTGTATCTTGTTTGGATATGAATGGATTTATTTTCAAGTTTGGAAATAAGGGTTGTCTCTTTTATAAGAACAACGTATATTATGGTATGGAACATTTAAATAATGGTTTGTATGTATTAAATTACGAAAACCAAGTGTTGGAAATCGATAACGAAACAAACTCACATGACTCATACATCACCCAGTTGTGCCATCACTGTCTCGGTCATGTGAACGAGAAGCACTTGACAAAGCTCTACCAAGATGGCTATTTAGACTCTACTGAGCTAAAACCACTTGATAGATGTCACACTTGTTTACAAGGAAAAATTACCAAGCTGCCTTTTGGTGGATAGGGTGAAAGGGCCATAGAGCTTCTAGGATTGGTACACACAGATGTGTGTGGACCATTTCCAGTAGAAGCTAGAGGTGGATATTCTTACTTCATTACTTTTACTGATGATTTGAGTATATATGGCTATGTCTAATTAATGAGGTATAAGTCAGAGACCTTAGATAAATTTAAGGAATTCAAGAATGAATTAGAGAATCAGCTTGGTAAGAAGGTAAAGAAGCTTCGATCAGATCGAGGTGGAGAATATCTGAACCAAGAGTTCATCGATCTTCTACGGGAGTCTGGGATTCTATCTCAGCTCACTCCTCCTTATACACCACAGTGGAATGGTGTTAGTGAAAGGAGGAACCGAACCTTGTTGGACATGGGGAGGTCGATAATGAGTCATGCTGATCTTCCATTATCCTTTTGGGGATATGAATTACAAACTGCAACATACACATTAAACCAAGTACCAACTAAGGCGGCAAATGGAATCCCCTCCGAGATATGTAATGGAAAGAAACCCATTTTATCGCACACACATGTATATGGATGCGAGGTGTTTGTTAATGCCTCATCAGGAAACAAACTATCACCCTGGGGCATGAGGTGTATCTTTATAGGATATCCCAAGGAAACGAAAGGACATTACCTATATAACCCTCCAGACAAGAAAGTGACTATCGCCAGACAAGCTGTCTTTCTTGAGAGGGAGCACATCCTCAAGAAGGATAGTGGGAGCAAGATTGACTTCGACAAAGTTGATGCTCAAGATACACAAGATTTGGTATAGGAACAAGTTCCATAGGTCCCCGTGGAAGAGGTTCCAGAAACACAAGTACTGCGTAAGAGCTTAAGAGAGGTAATGGAACCAGAGAGATTTGGTTTCCTAGTCACCGAGGATAGTGAATCATTATTGTTGGACAATGATGAACCTCTCTCCTACAAGGAAGTAGTAGAAAGCTCATAAGCTGCAAGATGGCTAGAAGCTATGAATTCTGAGATGGATTCCATGTATTAGAACCAAGTTTGGGTTCTGGTCAATGAGCCAGTTGATGTAAAGCCTGTTGGATGCAAATGGGTATTCAAGAGAAAACTGGACATGGAAGGTCAAGTTAACACCTATAAAGCAAGTCTAGTGGCTAAAGGATTTAGACAACGTCAAGGAATTGGCTATGATGAAACCTTTTTGCCAGTTGCCATGTTTAAATCCATAAGAATCATACTTGCCATAACAGCTTACCATGACTACGAGGTTTGGCAGATGGATGTCAAAACAACATTCCTTAACGGGAACCTTTAGGAAGATGTATATATGACACAACCAGAAGGGTTTGTGACACCAGGTGAAGCCAAATGGGTTTGCAAGTTGTAGAAATCCATTTATGGATTAAAGCAAGAATCCAGGTCATAGAACATTCGATTTGATGAAGCCATAAAGGAATTTGGGTTCATTATGAACAAATGTGATCCATGTGTTTATAAGAGCTTTAATGAGAATGTGATCATTATCCTAGTAGTATATGTTGATGTCATGACCCCCTCCCACCAAAGATGCCCCTCCTGAGATGGCAATGGTGAAAGGAAGATAATGACCCCCGAGTCCCGCCTCCAGTAGGCCCCGGGTTGGCGACTAGCACCAAGGGTATGAGTTTTCACAAATATGGGAGGCATTACCCTTTTTATTATTTTGGATCGGGAAATAGGACAAGTCAACCACCAAAAAGGGAAAAGAACAAGTGTATATAAATAAACCCAAACCAAACCCACATGCATGTTTAAACAATTTTTATAACAAGGTACAAGTACAAGGAAGATCAAAAGTACAATGCCAAAGAAAACAAGAGAACAACAACTGCATCAACTCCAACTGCCCGACTAGTAGGGTCCCGCACGGCCTTGGTAGTCCTCCTGGAAACCTGAAAGTAAACGTAGGGTGAGCATACAAGTATACTCAGTAGGGAAACCTAAAGCTCTCGTGCACAAGTGGGGAGACACCCTAAGGTCCCGTGAGAAAACCGAAGAACCAGAAACTAACAAGGAAAAACTATCCACCCAGCCTCACTGGTCACACTCACCAAGTAACACAAACAAGTTTAGTATATATATATAGAACACAATTATTAGGTACCCCGCACCATTTCCCACTTAATTAGATGCTGCTCTTCCTAACGGAAAACGTCCTGACGCTACCACACTCTTCCCGCCCGCACACACCTGGGCCAAACCACGCATCTCGCCCGCACACACCTGGGCCTCACAACCACGCATCACGCCCGCACACACCTGGGCCACAACCACTAACCCGCCCGCAGACACCTGGGCCTCATCCCGAAGGTTCTTGGGAACGGTAAGCCTGCCCGAAGAGTCTTGGGATAAAGGTCGCCTCAAGCCATCACAGCCTCCGAGACCTACCCAAAGAGTCTTGGGTGTAAGGTCACCTCAAGCCGTCATAGCCTATGGAAGAAGGAGCAGGAAGGAGCTAGTAACTAAGGGGGAACACCCTCTCCCATAAAATGGGAGTGTTCGGCACTAGGTGCTTGACATGGGTGTGGTACGACAAAACACAAAGATACAATTATATATATACATATACCAAACACACAGCCCAACCTATGGCTTCTTAAAAAGAGAAACTGAGCATGTGCCTCGGCACTGCTACCACGAAGCATGCATCAACAACCAAACAATCATCCCCCAACCCCATTTAGGTTTTCATGTTTCATGCAATGGTTTAACAAATTATTACTACTGGGCAACTATCATTCAGACAAAACCTTTCACAAACATATCCCTTCCATCCACAACCAAGGTTAGGTAAAACGCAAGCAACCACATGCCATTTCATTTACAAAAGATTATCACAACCATACAACATTCCATCATTCATTTATTTCAAAGTTCCACACATAAAACCCTTTCCACACACAAAACATTTCCGCATTTGAAAACACCTTTTTACTTCAAAACACTTTTCATAATCAAAACACTTTTCATAAATAAAGGCATTTTCCACAACCAACCACTTCCCATTTCAACCCCATCGTTTACAAAACATTTCACACCTCCACGTTTCCACCATCAACCATTCCAATAAGATCACCACCCAAACGTCGCAGCCCCGCTGCTCACCCAAAACACAACAGCCCACAAAACACCCCCAACACATGCCATGTAACCAAGCCAACACCCACATGTTCATTATTCCATTTTGGTTCAACCGGGGTGATCACACAAGGGTTCTAGATTTTAATTTAAAAAGTTAACTTTACGTGATTAACCAATTTCCACATTTCCATCCATAAGAAAATACTGAAGGAGAGGGCAACATTTAATTGCGTAAGCAAAGACCCCCAACGACTGTGATTTTCAGTAGGTAGAAGCTCATTCAATTCACAAATATAATATCACAGGATATAAAAAGTAAGGTAACAACAATCACTAACTTCCCAACCCCATTATTTAACCAGTTATTATCTTTATTTAAAGGTTCAACCATTTCTCATGAAAACAAAAGGATACCCACCACACATGATACACAAATTAGAGAGACAAAGGTGAGATCCATACCTCAAAAGGTCCCGATCACGCCGCTTCCGACGACGTCCTTCGGTGTCCTCCGCCTTCACCAAACCCGACAAACGCCTCCTAGGATGGAAGCTGGAGAAGGAATGCCGGAAGGAAAGGTGACAAGTCCGGGCTTAGAAGCTTTGTCTCGTCTCTACGATCCTGTGGCCGCTGACGGATCGTAATTCGGAGCTCGGACAAAGAAGTTAGAGGAGGAAGACTTCTTGATCATCCAAGAGTGTCGTCGTGTGGAGAAGAAGCGATTGGTCTGGAAATAATCCGCGACCCTTTCTTATATAGCCAACGAATAGGTAAAACAGTATGCAGCGTGTATTGATGAATACACGGTGTGACTGTACACCCGTTACGTATTTTGACTGGTCAACACACGACACGTCACGCGGTTTCCACGCGTTTTAAAAAAAGACGTTAATTTTATTAATATGTGTGTTTCGTTGACCCGAGACATAACTCATAAAAAGGTATCCATCACTGGTCTTAAAATGACCGTCTTAATTACAGGATTACACTGCCGCTGACGGTTCGTCATTCCGACACCATATGAAGAAGTTATAGACTTTTTAAGTTTTGATCACCCAAAATAATAATATTATTATTTTATTATTATTATAATTACTTATTTATTTATTTTTATAACTCCAAATCAATCGTGATTTGGTATCTTTCACGTTGGAAACAAACACTCCCTCCTTTTACATTTATTTCTCTTTTAATTTTATTCCCATTAATACCTTATAATCATTATCATAATATATAATAATAATGACTTACAAAAGAACCTCCTCAATCCCACGCCACCACAAAAGTGGCGCCTCCTTGGCTCCATGTCAACCACGCCCCACCCCTTATTGATTTTCTTTTTAATTTAACTTATTTGTTTTATTGCATTAATTTTTAAATCTTTATTTCCTTTAACTCTTTCTCTCTCCAATCTCCTTTAATGTTATTATTAATAAAAATTAATAATAACACCCATCATTAATGTTCTAATTTAATCCCATGAAATTAGATTACTATAATTATTCTCATATTAAACTAAAATCATTCCATGCGACTCAAAACTATTTCATTTAATTGAATTAAATGTCAAAACAAAATTAATATAACTTACATATTCAACCCCTTTTTAATACATTTAATTTCATTAACCTCTCACACATAGTTTTACGTCATCATTGTTATTTATTGTTTTTCAATAATAATAACAATTCATCAACTTATTTTATTAACTCATCACCATTATTATTTTTAATAACAATAATATTTATGCTCATCACATTGACTACATTAAACCACCGCGTTGGATATCTGAATCCAACCATGCCACATCAATGTCGCGTAACATCCGTCAATTTAATTATTTAATTCTATTTATTTTTATTTCACACTGATTAAATTGAAACCACTTTTATTAAATTAAAGTCATTCAATTTAATAAACCCAACATATTTTTACACCACCATTATTATTATTATTTAACATAATAATAATAACGAACTCACCTTTAATTTTATTAATGCACCACCATGCTTCCATTGTGCATCTTCATTTATTTGTTTTCAATAAATATCATAACTCATTTTATTAATTTCTCATTAATATTATGAATAATATTAATAACACAACACCTATTATTATTATTCTAATTTAATTTCAATAATTACTCAATTAATAAAAAAAAAACTGCATGTTTCATTTATCAACGTCTAATGGATCACACACCTTCCCACTTCACATCATTAATAATAATAACACCAATTAAATCATTTTATCATGATTATTCTTTTTAGTTTAATTAATCACACAATTTATGTCACCATCTTTATTATTTAATATAATAAACTGACAAATCATCTTTTAATTTTTTATAAATTCTTCTTCGTTTTTATCATTAATAATTATCATTGTTACGCGCGCCGTGTTGACCACATCAGTTTCAACAAAGGAATGGACCGGAGGGGTCCGGTCCATTACAGTTGACGACATATTGCTTATTGAAAATGATGTACCGGTCTTACAGTCAGTTAAGGACTGGTTGAACAAGTGTTTCTCCATGAAGGACTTGGGTGAATGAGCTTACATTCTAGGGATCGAGATCATTCGTGATAGATCCAAGAGGCTTCTTGGACTAAGTTAAGGTACATACATTGACTAGATACTAAATAGATTTAGTATGGAACAATTCAAGAGGGGATTAGTTCTAGTGTCACATGGAATACATTTTTTTAAGAAAATGTGTCCTCAGACACAATAAGAGAAAGATAGAATGAGTAAGATCCCATACGCTTCGGCTATAGGATCCATCAT
Organism: Viscum album; assembly: GCA_963277665.1. Lineage (NCBI taxonomy): Eukaryota > Viridiplantae > Streptophyta > Magnoliopsida > Santalales > Viscaceae > Viscum > Viscum album. The sequence continues at coordinate 31,904,602 of OY728157.1, read as the reverse complement.
GTATGTCATGTTATGTACTAGGCTTGATGTTGCCTATGCACTGAGCATTGTAGGAATATATCAAGTAGATCCAGGAGAACAACATTGAACTGCTGTTAAGACTATCCTTAAGTATCTGAGAAGAACTAAGGATATGTTCCTGGTGTATGGAGGAGACGAGGAGCTTGTCATCAGAGGGTATGATGATGCTAGTTTTCAGATAGATCAGAATGATCTGAAGTCACAATTTGGATATGTTTTCTATCTCAATGGAGGAGCTGTGAGCTGGAAGAGTTCAAACCAGCCAGTTGTCTCTGATTCTACAGCGGATTCCGAATATATAGCGGCTTCTGATGCAGCCAAGGAAGCCTTCTGGATTCTGAACTTTGTCCAAGAGCTTGATGTGATGCCTAACAGTAAAGATCCGATTACATTGTATTGTGATAATACTGCAGTGGTGGCTCTTGTGAAAAAACCAAGGTCACATCAATGGACAAAGCATATACTCCGAAATTATCACCTATTAATGGGTTTCTATCAAAGGGGTGAAGTTGCAGTGATTAGAGTGTCCACGGAAGAGAATGCGACAGACCCGATGACTAAAGACCTATCTCAGTAGAAGCATGAATATCATGTGAGAGATAGCGGGTTAAAGGTTGTTAGCAGTTGGCTCTAGTCCAAGTGGGAGTCTGTTGGAGTTGGTGGCCTAGAACCGACTACATTGTACTTTATTCATTAATAAAATCCTTATCACATCTTGATTGTTCTTCTGCGTAACGATGCATGTGATAATGTCCTAAGGATAATTGTTGCATTAAAGGGTCATAGAGGATCCCTGCTATGATGAGAACCCGAAAGTTCCATAACACTATTCTTGAATATATGTTATATGACCGAATGATATTATTTGAGGGACACAAATAATACTGGTCATTTGGGTTGAGGAATCATAAAATTTTGAGGCACCTTCTCATGGTGTGCGCCCTTGGTAATATCCAGGAGGATATTATGAGAACGAGACCCACCAGTAGGAAATCTACATTTCATAGTGTCATTGGATGTTCCTATCTGTGGACGTGTGTATTGGTCCTTAGACTTTAAGATTATTATTAATGGGTATTACAACTAGCGCACTTAGATGTATTGACTAAAACTGTGACGACACACTGTTTTCAACGAGGTAGGATACGTTGGGTGCATCACGAGTAATACTGCATTAATAGATAATGCGAGAAAGGATTTGTCCCTTCTGTTCCATAACATAAGTAGATATCTCAGGCCCTTTGATGGAATTGATATAGCCTAAATAAATCCATGGCCATGGTAAGGTATGAGCGAGTTCAATTCTGGGAAGTCAAAGAAAGAATAATTGAGCACATGGGTTGATGACACTAGCATGAAACCCGCTTGATTAGAGATATCGAGACAAAGGGATTATATTACACGGTAAGCGTTCATATGAGGTGACACATCATTACAACATTAACTTCTTTCTCTATGGGTGCCTTGGCGTGTTTCTAGACACTAACCTTGGAATTTAGGCGGGTTCTACCTAATGCCACTGAGAAAGAGGCCTAGAGGGTCACACACTAAGTGTGTCCATGTATCTCAGTTAAATATTAATTTAACAAGTTAAATAAAGATTATTCTCGACTGTGGTTTAATAATTATTTAAGGATGACTGATCACATTTATTTCGACACTAGTTATTCGAGAGAATATATTGTGGGTGAAATAATATGTTTATTAGCGAGTAATACAGTTACATTTATTTAAGAAATAAATAGCCATTACTCAAGGTCTAATAAATTTGGTGGAGGAAATAAAGGAAAATAAAAGTACATGCCATGTATATTAAATATAAACGCCATGTAGTTTTATGGAAAATGAGTATATTCCATGTATTAATGATTACACGCCGTGCAGTTTTTCCAGTTGGGATTTTGAGGATATAATATTGTTTTATTAAATGATATTTATTATAATCAGCGTGGGCGCATGTCAAGGAATTAATAATTTGACATGGGGGTTTTCAATAAGAGTTAATGAAATAAATAAAACGTGTAACACGTTTATTTATTGTTATAACTCTATAACCTCAAAATCGATTATAAATATCCTCACAACCCCAACACTTTTCCACAAGAGAATCATTGTGCACAACAATTCTAAAGAATTCTTTCAAGCCCGAAAGAACTCCTTCCTCTAAGAATGCTCTCAAGAACAAGATATCAAGACGATCGAAGACAGACATCGCAAGCGAAGGTTCTTCCACGCTAGCACCCAGAGATCCCTTCGGTGACGTCTGAAGATACATACCGCACGTGTGGATCACCGCTAGAGGAATCCTAAACTTGGATTCTATGATGCAACGACGGATCACCGAATCATGACCAGATACATAAAAAAAAAGAATTCCACCAAGGTAATTCTTGTGAATTAATTAAATTAATTATAACCGACATATAATGATCCTATCTCTATGGTTTTGGGATTCCCTCTTTTGTTTTTCGTTATTTGTTCTATTCCGAAGATCTGATGTTTTATATCGTGACGAATCTCAGTTTGAACGTTGTTTAATGCTAAAATTAAAGTTGGGAAAACCCACCAATGCGCTTCCGCTGCAACCGGAACCTACAGAAGTTTCATCATTTTGTTTCTTTACATGGATGACATTCTTTTGGTGGGTTCGTCACTTCAACGAATTTAGGAGCTCAAAAAATATTTTCCTGGAAGTTTTGAAATGAAAGATCTTAGTAAAGCTAAGAAGATCGTGTTCATATGGATTTAATGGGATATGAGTTTATGAAGTTTGGTTCTCTCTGAGGAGGATTACATCTATAAATTCATTGAACATTTTGGGATGACTTGATTTAAATCTGTTGCTACTCTTCTTGTCGGATATTTCAAGTTATCCAATGAGCAAGCACTTTGAGCTGAATATGGCCAAAACACATGACTAATGTTCTGTTCAAATCTTACGTTAGAAGTTTGATGTATGCGATGGTGTGAACTCGTCCGAATATTTTCCATGCAGTGATAGTTGTTAACCAATTCATGGAAAATTCAGGGAAGCAATATTGAGAACCCATGAAGTGGATTCTTCGGTATCTCAAAGGAACAGAAGAAACTGCTTTGTTTTATGGTCTGAATGAACCATTTCAAGGATATATTGATGCTGACTTTGAGGGAGATTCTAATACCTAAAAGAGTATTTCTTGAATTTCAAGATTACAGTCGATTGTTTCTCTCTCATCAACGGTAGCAGAATATGTTGCAACAATGAAAGAGGGAAAGAAAATGGTGTGGTCGCAGCGTTTTCTCGTGGAACTTGAAAGGGGTCTGGAAAGTGAGACACTTTACCATGATAGTCAAAATGCCATTCACTTGGTGAAAATTATTGTTTTCCATGCGTGAACAAAACATATCGACCTAAAGTACCATTACATATGGAAGGTGCTGGAAGATGGTGAAATTGAGCTATGGAAGATTGCTGGGAAATGAAACCCAACTGATATGTCCACTAAAGTGTTGGTCCAAGAAAGTTTAAGACTACATAGTTCCTCAGTTGGGTTGGGGTGAACAGAAGAAGGAAGTTGAAGAACATTGCACTGATTGGATGGAGGTGAAGTTTACTTGTTTGCCTAAGTGTTTCTGTTTTATAGAAGATTCTTGAAGCAGTCTTCAAGTGTGAGATTGTTAGCATTGTGAAGCCTCTTTAAGGTTTTAGATTCTGTTTACTAGAAATTCGTGACTCAGTTTACTAGAAGAAGGCAGTGACATGAAGATTTCTTCAATGGAAGGATTTCATATCATTAAAAGCTTAGGTTGTTAGTTCATCAAAAGTTGAAGTAGTCTTTGTTTGTATTACTACTCCATGAAGATGTTGGAGGAGTCCCACATGATAGATGACCCGAGCTTTATGTCGCTAGCAAGTATCACATTCACGAACGTACTACTGAATCTATTTGGTCATTCCCCTCCAGAAAAGGCTAACAACAAGCAGTTTATAGGTTTTATGAAATCCAGCATGACCACTAATTGGAGAAGAGTGATAATAATGAAGAAACTTTGGTATGATTCTAGATTTTGGAGTCAAAACAAGCCAGTCTTGGTAATATAACAGCCTGTGTCGCACAAAATACTTGGGTTGTGCAGAGGGCTGAAGTTCTAAAATAGAAATAATATTTTTAGCATGGGGTCCTGCTTGTTTTCAGCCTTGATGATGTCTATTTCCAACAAAAGTGGTCCAAAAATAGAAGAACCTAAAGATATAGGTTCTGTACAAGTGTTGATATCGCTTGGAGCCTGATGAGAGAGGGAATCCTCTACCTGATTAAGGCATCCAGTTTTGTAAATAATCTCAAAGTCAAACCCTAAAAGCGTCGCTTTCCAATCCTGCTGATTTTCCGTGTGAAAATGTTGATTAAGGAGATGTCCTTATGATCAGTATGGACAATTAAATGATTTCCGACCAGATACTATCTCCAGTGGTGAACAACTAAGATAAGATCCATCACTTCTTTTTCATAAAAAGATTTGGAAAGGTTGTTGTATGCTAATGCCTTACTAAAATAAGCAATCGGTCATCCTGCTTGCCTGAGAACAGCCCCGACCCCCAATATGGATGCATCACATTCTATGGTAAATGGTTGTAGGAAATATGGTAAGGCAAGAAGGGTAGAAGATACTAAACACTCTTTAAGGGAAACAAAGGCCTGTTCAGCAGCCGAAGACCAATGAAAATTGTTATTTTTTGTCAATTCTGTGAGAATTTTAGCTATCTTGTCATATCCTTCAACAAATTTCCTATAGTGGCTAGTTAAACTAAGAAATATATGAACTCCCTTAACAGATTGTGGTTGGGTCCAGCCAAGAAAACATTCAATTTTTTTGGGTCCACTAAAACACCATTGGAGGAGAAAACATGGCCTAAGTATTCCACGGTCCGTTTCCCCAAAAAAATCATTTTTTCTTGTTAAGGTGGAGTTGATTTTTCCGAAGCACCCGAAAAATTAAACCTAGTTGTTGCAAGTGGTTCGTCCAAGTTTTACTAAAAACAAGGATATCATCGAAAAATACTAAGACAATATTCCTCAGATACTCCTTAAACATTATCTTCATGGTAGACTAAAAGTAGCCAAGACATTCATCAACCCAAATGGCATGATGAGAAATTCACACTGACCTTCTTCTGTACGAAACACCATCTTATTAACATCCATTGTTCGGACCTAAATTTGGTGGAATTTGAATTTTAAGTACAATTTTGAGAAATATGAGGCTCCTTGAAACTCGTCCAATAACTCTTCAATGATGGGAATGGAAAACATGTCCAGAATGGTAAGTTTATTAAGTGCTCGGTAATCGATAGACATTCTCGAGCTCCTGTCTTTTTTCTTAATAAGAATTATGGGACTAACAAATAGGCTGAAACTATGTCGGATTATCCCTTAAGCCAAAATGTCATTAACTTGGTGCTCAACCTCATCTTTAAGGTAATGAGCCAACTTATAGGGTCTAATACTCACTGGAGTTGCTCCGACCACAAAATTAATATCGTGGTTTGTTTCCTGTTGCATTGGAAGGCCCCACGGTTTATCGAACATAGTTTGAAAATCATTCACAACATCGCCCATATGAATCTGATCAGCCAGCTCTCTATTTGAAACTACTTCTGGTAACTGAATATGTGCCTACCAATCCCACCCATCAATAAGAAGAGTCTTTGGTTGTACATGGTTTTGAAATTTTCCAGGTTGATCTGAATCTGTTTTCACAAGCATTGTGAGAGAGCTCGTGAGTCATTGCTAAGAGTTATTCCAAAAGGTTTGGTTGGGATAACCTTCACATTTGCAAGTTTGGAAAGTTTTCTAGAGATTAAATTATGGTTGGCTCTGCTATCCACTAATTCCAGTACCAAAACTTTTGATAAATGTCCGGAAAGCATCATTGAATCTTCCCCAACCTCACCCATACTACAAAACTCAACCCGCTCCCCAGGACGTTCAGCTGGTTTCCTGTCCAGTTCATTATTCCAAACTACTAGGAATCCTTCTTCCCTTTCCATGTCTCCTTCCTCCTACCATCCCTTAGGTTTTTCAAATTCCCATACCAAAACCCACACATTTTTATCGGGGCATTTTTGCATTAGTTCGAATGGTTGGACACAACAAAAACATAAGCCCCTTTTCTTCCATTCCTCCTATTATTGAAGACTAAGAGATCTCACTCCATTCCATTGATCATCCCTAATTACCCTCCTCAACTCTTCTTCACATCAGTTTAATTCATGAACATGCCGGTTTTTAGTAAAATTTGTTGCCACGACTCCATACTTTTGAGACATAGGAGGTGCCACTGATCGGGAGTGAGTACTCCAGAGAACTCCCTCACTAATCGATTCCCTTTCAACTTTCCTTGCCAAGACTATCATCTGAAACTTATTAGCTGGTTCATGCGTTGAAATTCAGTTTTCTATTTTGGGTTGCAATACTCTCATAAACAGACTCATATACCATGGTTCTGGAAAATCCAGAAGATTTAAAGAAATTTGTTCGAACTTTTCAATGTATTCTCCCACCGAGTTCGTTTGTCTCATGTTCTTCAAAAATATCAATGGATCTCTATCGGTTTTTTTCCATATCAGTCCAGAAATGCTGGAATAAAAGATCTCTAAGAAGTTCCTAGTGTAACACTGTACAAATAGAAAAACCAATACAACGTTGTACCTTCCATACAAATTTGTGCCTAATGAAGTTTCATGTCCTCTGAAGTTTGATTTATCAGGAAATAGGTGTTCTATTTGATAATCCATCCTAAAGGATCCTCACCAGAAAATGTTGGCAATTCCACCTTCCGCGAGACACTGTGCAGCTCGTCCGATTGTTCGACAACCTCTCTAGCTGAAAATTTCTCCAAGCACTCACCGCACTCCATGCTTCCCATTTCCCTGCCTCTGTTTTTTTCCGGTGCTCTCTTACTCTATTTTTCATTCTCTGAACTGCGCTCCATATGCGACTCTAATCCCTTCAAATTTTCCAAAATTTTATCTTCCAGATATCGAACCCATAACATCATGCGCTCCTCTATCTGTTGCGCCACATCCAGAGCCACACGTTGACTCTCATTTTTCCCACGCATCATTTTTTCCATATTTTCTTGTATCGACGCCATGAAAATCTTAATACTCTTCATAGAAAATTCAATTGAAGCCACTTGGTGTTCCATTCTAGTCTGCATAAAATGTTACGATGCAAAATTCCAGCACGTATAGTAAAAGAACTCATATCATTTTTACACTTCGTGAGTCTGAAAAATTTGATCAACTCGTACTCAACTGCGCCTGCCTCGATTTCACTCCTCAGCTCATAACTCCCCAGTAGAGTCTCCATATTGTTATGATTTTGAGTGTGTGTGTGTTTGGAGAGAAAAAGAAGACAAAATTATGAGATTAATAATAAATATATTACCAGTTTCATGTATTTTCTATTCCAATAGAATATAGTTCTAACTGCCTGCCTTTCCGAGACACAAGACCCACTAAAAATACTGAACGAATTCCTCATCGGTCCCCATAACTAACTTAGGACTCTCTTTCCATTCAACCCCTCCACTGATAAGTATGTAAAATAGGAGGGTGTGGGTAAAATGGAGAAGCACACATAGAGTCGGAACCCGAGTAGTTAACAGAAATGGGTAACATATGAAAGCACCATTCGACTACTAGTGTTTGGAGGTCAAACTGGATAAATCTATAGGGGATTAGAAGTTGCACAGTGAAACTGATGGACGCCCGCAATTGTTGGAAATCAGTGTTATCAGATGAATAGTTGGGGCACTCTATAAAAGGAAGGTGTGAACACTCGACCATTGTCTGGTGATTTTGAAAAATCATCTAAGTTAGTGATCTAGGTGACAAAATAGTCATAGTGATTGCAACTTTTTTACTTTCTAAAAAATAAAATCTTGCAGTGTTATCCTGTGGATGTAGGATAAAAATTTGAACCACATAAACTAAAGTGTTTTCTTTATTGTTACTTTGATTTTATACTTATGTGTGCTTATTTTCTTGGTAGACTATGCATGGTGATTTAGGGTGTTCAAATTTCTAAGTTCCAGAGCATTTAGTCAGGTAGGTTTGGCATGCCACTGTGTGTGGAGTTCGGAATGTGAACTTCCAGATGTTTGAGGATTGGAACTTTCAGTAGTTGAACATTTAGTGACTTGTTTTTCACCCTTCCACTCAACAAATGATACAAATATTTTTAAATAATCAAATGGACATATTTTTTTAACATCAGATTTATGGATTTCCAATCAATATATTGGATATCAATGTATTACCACACTCATTTTATTGATAAAAATTGGAAATTAAATAAAAAAACATTTCATTTAAATTAGTTGAAATTCCATATACTGGTCATTTATTAAGAGATCATATATTTGAATTGGGTTTAAAAAATAAATTATTTACAATTATAATATATAATGCATTATATTAAAATAATATTGTGGCATATTTTACATCTACATTGGAATTACCATGTCAAGGAGAAATATTTCATGTTCATTTTTGCATACTTATTTTTCATTTTATTGTTAAATAAGGTTTATCTATTTATGAAGGGGTTGTAGATATTTTGAGAAAATGTATTAGTATTATTTTTTTTCTAATCGTGTGAAAGTATATAAAAGAATTGGTCAACAAGAAAATATGAAATGAAAATAAAATTAAATGTAAATAATATATAGAATTCAATATATTATATTTTGAAATTATATTTAAAACAAAGGAAAACTATAGATTTATTTTTTCAGTCTTCACTAGTAAACATTGGAGTTATTTTCTCAATGAAAATATTTGGGTTAAAGTACTATATAGAGATTTATTTACATATTTGAAAAAACTACTCAATTCACATGTATAGTTTTACAAGTTTTAGTAGATAATATGTCTATTTTAATAAAATACATCTCATGAATATTATATTCCAATTGTTACTAATATGAAAGAAAAATATGATAAATATTTTGATCCAATACCGAAATATTTTGGAATGACAATAATATTGGATCCAAGGTGTAAAGAAATCAATTTAGAATCTTTTTTGAAAATCATTTTTGATGATGAATCTCAATTTAATGGTATATTTTATTTTTTAAAGCAATTATTTAATGAATATAAAGCTATTACATGTGTTAATATTAGTAGACAACTTGCACGACCATGCATTCTTCTCATGAAAGTGGAAGTATATGGGCAACTTTAAAAAATAAATGATTTTCAAAATCTTTTTGTGCATGTACATCTAAACTGCTTAAGACTCTCCATTGATAGTGAAAATGTGCTTAATATTTTAAAAGTGGAAAGACTATGAATCAACATGTCCTTTACTAACATGATTTTCCCACGATGTACTTACTGTTCTTATTTCTTTAGTTGCATCTAAGTATACTTTTAGTGTAGATAGATGAGTTACCAGAGATTAACATGCATGACTTACCCCAGACATGGTTGAACCTCTTATAGTCACAAGGGATCATTTACACACACAAGATCGGTGCTAAGAAATTATCAATGAATTCAATGTCAATAATCATATCAACATGTTGCTAAGTATTGCTAAGGACCGTGCATTATTCTCATGAAAGTGGAAGTATACAGGAAACTTTAAAAAATAAATGATTTTCATAATCTTTTAGTGCACGTACATCTAAACTGCTTAGACTCCAATTGATGGTGAATTTTTTTTATTATTTTAAGTGGAAAGAATATGAATCAACATGACCTTTACTAACATGAATTGTTCATGATGTACTTAGTGTTCCTATTTATTCAGCTACATCTAAGTATACTTTTTGTGTAGATAGATGAGTTACCAATGATTAACATGAACGAATTACCCCTGACATGGGTGAACCTCTTAATAGTCATAAGGGACCATTTATTTGCACAAGATCGGTGGTAAGAAATTATCAACGAATTCAATTTCAATAATCAACTCGACATGTTGTTAAGTATTAACAAGGACACATTAGCATCAGATGATTGATTTTTTAATGTTGACTGTAATGTGATTTTTTAATGGATGGATGTATAATTTATTTTTTTATAAGATACATTGTAAGTTTTTTATCACATATAACATAATTTCTTTTAATGATTTTTTAATGTAGTTCTTTATGAAATATATATTTCTCTATATTGTGATCTTTTTTTCACATGACAAACAAAATAATGTAATATATATTTTTTATAACTTCATTTGATTTTCTCAATGTATATATATATAATTTTAATTCATTAATGAAATATATATATATAGTTGTAATAATTTTTTATGAAAAATATTATATAAAAGTATAATTTAAAATATAATATCTAATTTTATATGTATATATTGTTTTAATAAAAAATGCCTAATTGGCCTGGGCCTATGGCCTAATTGATGTCTGAGCCTGGGCCAATCTCTAGTACTATTTGGGTCGGCCCTAACAGTGTACCTATAGTACCTTCGGTTTCAAGTAATCCTTTCTTTATGTATTTTAAGTATGTAAAGTGTTTTATTGGAGTTTGAGAGGGTTTGGAGGACTTTTTTAATGTTTTTTGAGGATTTTCTAGAGTTGCAAGGTTTGAGAATGGTTAGTAGGAACCATGAAACTCCTACAGAAAACCGTTCAAACTGAGGGGGTGGGCTTTGGTTAGGCGCACAGTTTGGACGAACTATGCGGCCACCCCGGAGAAACTGTGCTTTTTGGGACAATGGTTTTCTACATGATTGGTGCATGATTTGTCTAACCGTGTGAGCCAACCATGTGAGGTGTTTCTTGAGGCAGAGACATATGCACGGTTAGCACACGGTTTGCCTAACCGAGTTCCCTAACCATACATGGTTAAAAGTTATATCTAAAAATTGTAGATCTAACTCTATTTTGACCATTAATGGTTTGTTTTTCCCACTATTTAGACCCTAGCTCGTTTTCTCTCTCCTCCCAAAGGCTATGGAGACCCTTCCCTTGATCTGGAAACGATTTGTTGGCAAATCTTTTTGCGTTGAAGGCTGGATTCCTTAGTAAGTCTCCGTTCTTGGTTGTTTTCCTTAGATCTCTTGTCTTACCTCTTGGATTCATAGATCTAGTCTGTTGGGGATAGATTTATGTTGGTTAGTGACAATCATGACGAGATATAGCTGTTTTGATGTTAGGAAAAAAAATCTAAGATGAGGTTTTGGAGTTTCAACCTGTTTTTTTCAAGAATTTGTGTTGTTCTTCATTTTTTCCTAAATTTTTAAGGTAGATGGCTTCACTCTCAACTCCACTCTTTATAATTTTAAGTCTTGGTTTCAAATTGATTGAATTTCTTGAAATTGATGTGCAAAGCTTGGTGGAAACCCTCTTTAGTGATGGTTTGTGTAATTGTGGAAATTTGGTTGCTGTGAAAAGTTCTTGTTTCATGATTTTAAAATATGACTTTGTTTGATTCATGGAAATGTTTTGATGGAAAGTGTTTTCATTAAAAGGTTTGTTTTATTAAAATAGTTTTTAATGGTTAGTTTGACATGGATTTGACATACACGAGGGCCTACTGGAGGGGGGACTCAGGGGTCATTATCTCTCTCCCTTCACTACGGTATCTTTGGAGGGAGGGGGCCATGATAATATTAAAGGAACAACTAACAAGAAATCAAATCTTCCAACTGATTATGGTAATATTATGGTGAAAGTATTAACTGGATAATTTAAAACTACTTTATAGGAGTCAACCCACGGTTTACCCATGGTTTAATTTTATTATTTTAATTTTTTTGTTATTTATTAAAAACAAACAATAGTCACCCCACTTTGTCTTGTGACTCAAGTGTAGGATTTAAAAAATGTTGATTGGCTGTGACAACACCTTTCAATGTCAAAACATGAACTAAATGACATCATCCTAGATGTTTAACTTGGTGAAAGAAGGGGCTATCATCTACTATCCCTCTTGGTTTGGATTTTGTTCGGGGCTTGAGGCTACAGATATTTCCATGGATGGTTAAGGGCCTCACTGCATTACTTTTCCTTATTTTTCTCTCGTTATATTTTTTTTATTAAACTCTAATGTTTCATTTTTTGTTATTTTATAGCAGCTTGATTGGAAGAAAACTGACCAGACATAAAATCAAAGTGAATGACGAACCATTAGCTACATTTTATGGAATGAGCCGGGTTTTTCAGGGGAGTAAATTTTTTATTTTTACTTCTGTTTTTCTCTTTTACATGCTTTAATATATACTATTTTTCTTTCTATTCAATGATAGACATGTTTATATGAACTTATACAACAATTATTTTGTGTTAAATGAAAACTTTTAGTACCCCTAGTTTCTGGAATGTAACCCTTTATTTGTGTCTTTATGGATATAAAGTATAAAAGGGAAAGTTGGGAGAGTTTGGTTGTATTTCACTAAGTTTTGGGGACAAAATTAGTGGTGCGCGGGATTCACAAGGTTTATCCAAAACATGCAGAAATCCTAGTAGAAACCGTGTGCAAGAGAATATTTGAGGAAGAGAGCTTCGACACAGTGTGCACATGGTTAGGGAGTCCATACGAGGAGGCCATGTGAGGTTCTACTTAGGCAATAACAAATTCATGATTAGCGCACAATTTTTCTAACCATGTGAACTAACTATGCGCATGGTTTAAATGAGATCCTAAAAAAGTGGATCTCACACGTTTTTGCCTCTAAGTTGCTCGTTTTTGCTCCTAAGTGACCATAACTTGTGATTTATCTTCCTTGAAGGTATAATAACCTCTCCCAAATGATTTTGAGTCAATATAAAGGCTTTCCTTGGTGTTTCGAAATCGGATTCTTGAGGTATGTGATCGTTCTTCATCGTTCTTGATCGGTTTCTTAGATCTACATAGATATAATTCTCCTCTCTTCCTGGGGTCTCAAATCTACACCCTTTATGGGTAGATCTATGAGTGAGGATTCTAAATAAGTTGAAATTTGGTCTTGATCTTTCTAGGAGAAGATATCTAAGGAGGTTCTATGAAGAATCAACCCAGTTTTCTCAAGCATTCTTCGTCCGTTGTCAAGTTTCATCAAAACCTTTGATGTATGCGGCTTCTCTCTTAACTCCACTTAGTAGAACTGATGGGAATGATTTAAAATTGAATATCTTTGGTTGAATTTTTTGTGATTTGGATGTTTAGAATTCGTTGGAAATCCTTCTTTGTGATGGTTTGGAAAATTGGGGAAATCTGGAAGATTTGGCATTTGAATGAAGTGCTTGTGTTCTTAATTTTAAAATAGAGATTTTAAAATGGGGATTATCTAGATTTGTGGCACATGGTTTGGATTAGATGTTTTCAATAAAAGGTGATGTTTTATTGAAATGAAATGACTTCTTTGAAATTGGTTTGTTCTTTGGTTTTCAATAAAAATGCATTTTTATTGAAACAATTTGTTTTTTGTATTTTGAAATGGTTTGGAATACATGGGGTTGTGTGAGTTCATGATTGACATGCCCCTAAATAAGGAACATTTACCAGTGGGGTACAAGGTTCATGAACCTAGATTAGGGGCACGTGTCATTGGGATATAAGGTAATTGGACGAGAGACCGGTCATGAGTATGGAACTGTCGAACGAAGCATGCATGTGTGGGTGTGTTGTGAACTATAGAATGAGTATTCCATAACGATAATAAGAATTGGTTTTTAATCCTTGATTAGTTATTTTTTGGAAAAATAACTTTCTAGAAATTGATTTCATTTAGTCTTGTTTTCACTTGATTGTAAATGGTATTTTGGAACTTTTTTATATTTTGTTATAAACTGGTTTGAGGATTTTTTTTATATTAAACTGTTTTATGTAAATGTTTCTAACTCTTATATCCTAGTGACATGATAAGGGAAGTCATTGGAAAAACCTACTAAGTTATATACTCACCCCTGCTTTGGAACTTTGGTGCTTCTGCAGATGTTACCTTCTGAGACTTGGGCAAAGGTAAAGTGTCACACTTCTTTAGAACTGTGTCATGACACTTTGGACTACTTGGTGATATTGGAGCATGGAGGTTGTGGAGCATGGATTCTTATTTTCATCTTGGAGTTTATTAATTTTCTTTCTTATGTTAACTTTGATTTTGGTTTGTCTTCCACTGTATCATACCTTGGTTGATTGTTTTAAAGAGAATGATTTGAAATGTCTTAGTTTATTCCATGCATTATATGGTGAGATATTTGTGAATGGTTTGTCGGGTTGTTGTTTTTAGACATTAAAGGGTAAATCGTCCCCCACTTTCTTTGAAACCCTTAGGCATTTATTTCCAGCCTTTGGTGTCTTGGGGATGTCTCTTAAGACCCAGTAATGAATCATCGTACTCTCAAGCCAATGAGAATTAGCAGGTCATTAAAAATGGTATCATCTTATTTGGTCCTTGACTAACAAGTAGTCATCAGTGTTCTTGGTCTTGGAGTTGAAATTATTTCTTGTCTTTTCCTTGGGTTGGAATCTTATAAAGGAGTAGGATTGTCGGAACATTAAATGTATTGCATAAAATGACGTAGCTAACCCTTTTATGATGAACTTCAAGTTACTGGAAGTTGGGTACATAAGTGTTTGGAGACACTTATAGGATTTTGAAACCTCATTGTCTTGGGTTTAGCCAATGAGACGAGCATGAAATGCATTGTAGAGAAATGACTTCCCACTGGGAGTGCATACATCATTTCAAGGAATGATTCATGTTGTAAAAAAGTGTTAATTTTTGAAAAAGTATGAATTTTTTTTCTTCAAATGAAATATTTTGAAAAAGGAAATTCTTATGGTATTTTGAAAATGGTTTAATTTTCAAAAACCAAGTTGAAAGTTTCAAAAATGGTTGAACATAGAGAAATGATGTTTTTTGGAAAACAATGTTGTGATATTTTATGTGATATAATTTGACATTTTAAGCCATTAGTTTCTAGAGAGTGAAATTGAAAAAGTTTGTTGTTGGTTTATAAAATGGAACTCAGTAGGCATTGTTGAAACAAACCCAAAGAAGCTGCGGAGAATGTGGTTGCACCTGGACCACTGGTGAACCAAGAGTTAGTTCAGAGTATTGTCCAAGATTTTCAAGCTATGGATACAGGGAACCGGAGGAATGATCCAAGGAATGTGGATCACACCATCCAGTTTAGGAAGTAGAATCCACCTAACTTTCGGGGTGATGATGAACCCAAAAAAGAGAAGGTATGGCTGAGTAGGATGAATCACATCTTTGATTTCATCAGTACACCATCAGAGCTCAAATTCAATCTGGTGACTTATATGCTTGAGGATCTTTCATTACAGTGGTGGGATTTAGTAGTGCATGCTAAATTGGATGAAGGCCTTACTTGGGAGGATTTTGAGGAATTGTTAAGCAAAAAATTTTATCCTTATACGTTCAAAATCCAGAAAATAACAAACTTATTTAGCCTGAAGTAATATAATTTCTATGTCATGGAATATGTGGCTAAATTCATGAATTTAGTGTGATTTTCACTAAAAGTTTTGTAAAGTGCATCCATGAAGGCACACATCTTCGAATTGGGGATATGGAATGAGATTTGATCAAAGATTGCAGTACTCTATATTACGGATTATACAGATATGGTGAAAAAAGTGACTGTGGATGAATGTGATATCTCGGGATCTATGGGAGGAGGTATGCTGATACCTATAGGGAATTATGGGAACTCAAATACTGGGGTAAAGTGGAAAAGGGACACCTATTTCCAAGGTGAAAGTAGAAATCAGAATTAGATGGTTGGATCAGTGAACCTTCCTCCACAACCCAAGAGTAAAGCAGGTTGTTTTCAATGTGGTTCATTTGAACACATAAAGAGAGAGTGTACGACACAATATAGAGCATTCCATAACTACAAGAATATGAGGCATATTCAGTGCTATTGTCGCAGTGCTCCATTGTCAGGTGCTCGAGACACTTCTCAGGCATCGCAAGCATTGTATGCTTCGATAGGGTGAGGACAACAAAACCAATCTCGTCAGCAGAGCAGAGCTACCATGGTGATTCTAGAAATACCATGACTCCTCAACCAGGGAAATATCAGTAAGGAAAAAGGGTGAACAATGAAGTGACAAAGAAATTGTATGGAACTGAGAAGATGATTTTCAATGATCAGGCTAAACCATCTATGGTGAGAGGTAGAAATATTTTGAATTCTACCCTTATACAAGTGCTCTTTGATACTGGTGCATCACATTATTTCATTTCTTCTCGTGCTGTTGATTTTATACGTGTAAATTTGGAAATGATTCCTTCTATTTTAAAACTGCAAACTCCTCTCGAGGAAAGAGAATTTCAAGCCTTTGTGTGTAGCTCATGTGCTATAACTGTTGATGGAGTTGAGCTGAAATGTGACTTCTCGGTGTTGGACATGGATGTATATGATGTAATCCAGGGTATGGATTAGTTGAAAACATTCAAGGATCACGTTGAATGTTATAGGAGAACAGTTAGTTTCATGATTGATGATGACATCAAGAATCTCTTCATAGGAGAGAGGATGGTAAAGAAAAGTGAAAGAATATTGTTAGCACCAACGGTGAGAATGATCTCTTACTAGTTGGCAGTGTTGAATTTGGAATCAATGGAAGTGATCGAGGATGATAGTTTTCCAGTAGTTATAGATCAATTTCCAGATGAATTTCCCAAGAACTTCTCAGGGTTACCACATCTAAGGGAAGTGGATTTTATGATTGATCTCTTTATGAGGACCATTTCCATTTACCTTTCGTCATATAGGATGGCACCAATAGAGTTACCGTAACTGAAAGTGCATTTGGAGGAGCTAGAAATCAAGGGTTTCATTTAGACACGTAAGTCTCTGTGGGAAACCCTGGTCTTGTTTGTGAAGAAAGAAGATTTAACTCTTTTTCCGTGTGTTGATTATTGTAATCTTAACCAAGTTATGATAAAGAACAGGTACCCACTTCCACGCATTGATGACATGTTCGATCAATTGAGGGGATCTCATTGGTTCTCCAAGATTAAATTGCAACCAGGATATCACTAATTTCGAGTTATAAAGGAAGATATTACAAATACAACTTTCAGAAGTAGATATGGCCATTATGAATACGTTGTCGTGCCTTTCGGTTTAATGAATGAACTAGCGGTCTTCAAGGATTTGATGAATCAGATATTTCAGCGATATATGGACTCTTTTGTTGTGGTGTTTGTGGAAAACATCTTGGTATATTCAAAGACAATGGATGACCATGAGAAACACCTAGAAACAATGTTACAAATCTTAAGAGATCAACATTTGTATGGAAAATTATCAAAGTGTGATTTTTTGATACAGGAGGTATGCTTTCTTGACCACTTTATTTATAAAAAAGGTGTTTTAGTGGTTCCTAAAAAGATAGAATCTGTTATCTCATGGAAACCACTGAATAATGTCTTTGAGATACGGAGTTTTCTTGGTCTAGTTGGCTACTACCGATGGGTTTTACGTGACTTCTCACAACCAGCTTCGCTGATAACAACTCTGATAAAGAAGAATGCTCCATTCCAATGGATAGAAGAATGCCAGAAGTCTTTTTGGGAACTGAAAGTTCATCTTACATCAACACCTATATTTATTTTTCCAGAATTATAAAAGGAGTATGTGGTGTATTGTGATGCTTAGGGATCAAGGTTGGGTTGTGTTCTTATAAAACGAGACCATGTCATGGCTAATGGTTCAAGGTAGTTGAGGGTGCATGAGAATAATTACCCAACACATGATTTGGAGTTAGCTGCAGTCATCCATTCCTTTAATACATGGCATTATTATCTCTTTAGTGAGAAATTTACTGTGTTTACAAATCATAAAAGATTAAAACATATTTTATCACAATGAGATTTGAATCTAAGGAAAAGGATATGGATGGAGTATCTCCATATGTTTGACTTTGACTTAATGTATACACCAGGAAAATGGAATTCGTTGGTGGATGCATTGAGCATAAAGTCATATGCTCAGTTAGTGAAAGAAGCTTCATATGAATGGCAGTTGATGTCGGTCCTAGTCGAAATGCATGTGGAATGTGAGGACCGAGGAGATGTTACAATTTTCTTTTCAGCTATACTTGTTCATAATTTGGTAAATATGGTCAAAAAGGCACAAACATCTGATGCAAAATTTCTGGTTATGAGTTCAAAACTCAATGGTGGGGAAACCATTGAGGGATGGAAACTTTATGTAAGTTCAGTTTCGTGTTTTAAAGATAAGATGGTTGTACCTATGTCTTTTCAAGAACAAATTCTTCATGCTTACCACCATTTGAGATGGGCTGTACATCCAGGCACACAGAAGATGTATAAGGATTTGAATGCACAATTTTGGTGGAGAGGCATGAAAAGGAAGGTGGACAAGTTAGTTTATAAGTGATTAACTTGTCAGTAAATTAAGGCAGAGCATCACAGACCAGAGGGTATGTTGCAGTCTTTACATATCCCAATGTGGAAATAGGAGAAGATATCAATGGATTTTCTTATAGTTCTCCCAAGAATGGTTCAGAAACACAATACCATATGGGTGATAGTATATCAGCTTACCAAACCAACCCATTTCATTCCAATTCGTGAAAATAATATGGTGGAAGATCTGTCCAAAATCTATATCCAAGAAGTGGTAAAGAGACATGGCATACTAGTTTCAATCATCTCAGACAAAGATCTGAGCTTCACATCTTGTTTATGGAAATCCTTATAGAAATCCCTTGGTGCTCAATTGAATATGTGAACGTCGTATCATCCTTAGATGGATGATCAATCTGAATGGATGATACAGACATTGGAATACATGTTGTAAGCTTTTGTAATGGATTTTGGTGGCTCAGGGGAGGATCACTTACCCTTAGTGGAGTTCTCATATAATAACATCTATCAGGCCTTGATACATATGGCTCTGTTTGAATCATTGTATGGGCATCCTTGTCATTCTACACTATGCTGGATGGAAATAGGTGAAACTTCACTAGTTGGGCCCTTGTATAAGAAACAAAGGAGAAGATTCAGTTAATCATAAAGAGGATGGAGATGGCTCGGAGTCATCAAAAATTTTACATGGATCATCATCGAAGGTCGTTGTTGTTTTCCATGAGTTATCATGTGTTCTTGAGGATCTCTATAAGACTTGTAAATCATCGTTTTGGAAAGAAGGTCAAGTTATCTCCTAGATATATTTTCCCTTTTGAGATAATAGAACGGTTAGGAGAGGTGGCATATAGATTGGCATTACCACCACGGTTCAGTTTAGTGCATAATGTGTTCCCCATATCTCAGTTGAAAAAGTATCAACCTGATCCTAACCATGTGATCAGATGGGATCACGTTGACCTAGATCCGGATGATTTATTGATACATATCCCGGTATGGATTATGGATAGGAAAAAGAATTTCTTGCATGGAAAAAGCATCAGTATGGTGTGGGTTTTATGGTAGTATAGTAATATTTTGAAATAGACTTGGGAATGTGAGAAGGAAATTAAAGAGCAATGACTAGAACTATTTTAGAGCAGTAATAGTTTTCTACTTTTTGGGGACAGAAAGATAGATGGTGGGGAGAATGTAGTACCCTTGATTTCTGGTACATAAAAATTTATTTGTGTCTTTATGGATATAAAGTATAAGAGGGAAAATTGGGAGAGTTTGGTGATCTTTCACTAAGTTTTGGGGACAAAAGGAGAGGCACACGGGATGCGCACAATTTATCTAAACCGTGCATAAATCCCATTAGAAACCGTGAGCAAGAGAAGATTTGAGGTAGATAACTTCAGCACGGTGTGCACACAGTTAGGGAGACCATGTGAGGTGGCCGTGCAAGGGTCTGCGTAGGTAGTAGATAACACACTATTAGCGAATGATTTGTATAACCGTGAAAACTAACCATGCACATGGTTTAAATGATATCCTAAAAAAGTGTATCTCAAACATTTTTTCCTTTAATTTTCTATTTTTTTCTTATAAGTGGCCATAACTTGGGATTTATCTTTATTGAAGGTAGAATAACCTTTCCCAAATTATTTGGAGTCAATCTGAAGGCTTCCCTTGGTGTTTCAAACCCGGATTCTTGAGGTATGTGATCGTTCTTCATCATTCTTGATCAGTTTTTTAGATCTACTTAGATCTAATTCTCCTCTCTTATTGGTGTCTCAGATATACACCCATTATAGGTAGATCTATGAGTGTGGATTCCAAATAAGTTGAAATTTGGTCTTTATATTTCTATGAGAAGATATCTAAGGAGTTTCTGTAAAGAATCGACCTGGTTTTCTCAAGCGTTCTTCATCCGTTGTCAAGTTTCGTCAAAACCTTTGATGTAGGTGGATCCTCTCTCGACTCCACTTAGTAGAAATGATGGGAATGATTTAAAATTTAATATATTGTGTTTAATTGGTTATGATTTGGCTAGTTATCATTTATTGGAAATACTTCTTTGTGATGGTTTGGAAAATTGGGGAAATCTGGAAAATTGGGCATTTGAATGAAGTTCTTGTGTTCTTAATTTTAAAATAGATATTTTAAAATGGGGATTTTCTAGAATTGTGGAACATGGTTTGGATTATATGTTTTTAATAAAGGTAATGTTTTATTGAAATGAAATAGCTTCTTTGAAATTGTTTTGTTCTTTGGTTTTCAATAAAAATGCAATTTTATTGAAACAGTTTGTTTGGGTAATTTGAAATACTTTGGAATACATGGGATTGTGTGAGTTCGTGATCGATGTGCCCATAAATAAGGGATGTATACCAGTGGGGTACAAGGTGTGTGACCCTAGATCAGGGGCGTGTGTCATTTAGACACAAGGTAATTGGATGAGAGACCGCTCATGAGTATGGAACTGTCGAACGAAGCATGCATGTGTGGGTGTGTTGTGAACTATGGAATGGATATGCCATAATGATAATAAGAATTGGTTTTTAAGCCTTGATTAGTTATTTTCTGGGAAAAAAACTTTTTGGAAATTGGTATCATTTAGTTTTTTTTCACTTGGTTTTAACTGGTTTCTGGGAACTTGTTTATATTTGGTTATAAACTATTTTGAGGAATTGTTTTATACTAAACCATTTTATGTAAATATTTTAAACTCTTCTATATTAGTGGAATGATAAGTTAAGTCATTGGGAAAACCTAATGAGTTATATACTCAACCTTTATTTGGAACTTTGGTCCTTTTGCAGATGATACCTTCCGAGACTTGGGAAAAGGTAAAGTATCACACTTATTTAGCACCATGTTGTGATAATTTTGACTACTTGGTGATGTTAGAGCATGGATCTTGTGGAGCGTGGATTCTTATTGTCATCTTGGAGTTTATTCATTGTATTTCTGATATTTACTTTGATGTTGGTTTTTCTTCCATTGTGTCATACCTTAGTTGGTTTTTTTAAAGAGAATGATTCGAATTGTCTTAGTTTATTTCATGCATCATATGGTGAGCTATTTGTGAATGGTTTTTCGGGTTGTTGTTTTTAGACATTAAATAGTAAATCATCCCCCACTTGATTTGAAACCCTTTGGCATTTATTTCCAGCCTTTGGCATCTTGGGGGTGTCAATTTAGGCCCATTAATGACTCGTCATACTCTCAATCCAATGGGAATTAGAAGGTCATTAAAAAACCGTACCTACTGAATTCTATTTATGCTGGTGGTCATTTCAAATTGGTGTTATTCATGTAGAATTTCTACCATATGTTTCCTATTGAATATGATTTTGATGATATGTTTTCTTGATGAAATAGTTTCTTTACATGATATTTTCAATGTATGATCAAATGTGAATCTGATATTTACCTAAAATCATGTTTGTACACACTAAAATTTTTCTTTTCATTCTATTGATTTTTGATTTGAGGTTGTATTCATATAGATTTTTAACTTTTCTATGAACCTTTTAAATACTATTTATTGGATTTTGTAAACACATTTTGAACATAACTATTGAATTAAAACCTTCATCTTAGGATTAAATGAGTTTTATTTGTGCTCAAACTAAATTTTTATTGACAAGTTAGATTTATCTTAATTTTTTTCAAAATTTTCTTGTTTTCAAACATGTGTTTGCATGAATTGTGAGGTTGAATTGTTTTTTAAAATCAAGGGCGATGCAAAATGGGAAGAGGAGGGGGGACGCCTAGGTTGTGTGCACCTGGATCAGGAAGGGGCGTGCACAGCAGGGGGCTGTTGTGCCTGGAGAGCTGATGCACAGGGTGGAGGGATAACACATAAGGAGGGAGACACACAGGGAGGGGAGATGGATATAAGCACCGATAGTTGGGACGTCAATAGTAGGAGTGCTCAAAGAGTAGATGAAGATTCCAAAGATTTTCTCTTTGTTAATTCTAAGTCCCTCAGCTTGCAACTGTTCCTTCATTTTTCTTCTTCTGATGCCTCGGTTCTATTGGATGTAGGCGTGGAGTTCAAGCTTGATAGGAACAACCATCAATTCTTGTGATATGCATGTCCAAATGGTATAGTGATGGTGGAACTATCGAGGACATCGATTAAAGTATTGACATATGAAATTCAAGCAAAGAAA
Organism: Viscum album; assembly: GCA_963277665.1. NCBI lineage: Eukaryota > Viridiplantae > Streptophyta > Magnoliopsida > Santalales > Viscaceae > Viscum > Viscum album. Next base: position 31,882,053 of record OY728157.1, on the reverse strand, counting down.
TCATTATTTTCCATCATTAATTGATGAAAAATAATACTAGGTTAATTACATCCACCACCAGGGAACACAACGCAAGGAAGAAAATTACAGTAAATCGCAGGTTCAAGGACTTGACCCTGTGACCTTACCCTCACCCCCAAACCCTTACCAACCCACCACCAATGGCGAGAAAATGAAAAATAATAGAATATGAATTGATTAGGTGATATAAACTGCTATTCAATAAATCATTACTTTCCATCATTATTTGATGAAAAATAATATAATATAAATTAACTATGTGATATAAACTGATATTCTTCACAATCTTTTTTAATGATAAACATTTTAACAAGATTGATATTAATTTTAATTTAACTATATAAATAGTCTCCCCTAACCTATCCTTGACCACTTGAATTTTGTGTCTGGAGTCTCAACCTCCTCTAAACTGCTTCCTTTTCACTATTTTGTTACTATTGTTCTATATTTCCATATCTTCATCATAAGAAACTTTTTCCAATGATTTTGATTTGATTTTATTAGAATTAGTAAAAAAAATCTTTTGAATGCGTCCTCCTTCCCTCATGTGGTTCAACCCTTCACTACTATATTACTAGTTTAGTGTAGGAAAATAAATATTTTGATTAGATAATTATATCTAAACATTGATCATTGATAAGAAAGAAAAAGGTGAGAAACATGGAAATAGTTATCAGTTCAAAAAGACAATTTCAAACAGATAAGTGTGTTGTATCATGTAGGTGTTAACAAATATCATTTTAGTGATAAATATATGTAAAAAATTCAATGTTGGATAGTGTGTGTAGTCGTTTGTTAACCTAAAAAAGGTCCATTTTCATCAGTTTCATTAGATTTAGTATTTAAATACACATGCCGATTGATATAGATGCCTTGACACAATGTTGTGCATACAATTAAGGAAACTATTGGGATGAAATTTTAATATGCCTTTCCCTAAAAATTAAATAATGAAATGTTGACCCCCTTTCGCTACTGAAAGTTCCTAAATAACTTTTGAAGGTGACTCAGCCTACCACAGACACGACATTCTACTGTGGGGTGAGGACATTGTGGGTGCTTATGGCCCAACCCACCGCACTGAAAACACTACACTGAGCTACGATTTGAGGTGAAAGTCCACTCCCCTGGTTTCTCTTTCCTTTACTGTCCTGGTGGAAACTAATATAGCAGTGATTTTTGTCACCAGAAGTACTCCAAATCGCTATGCTGAAACTACCTGACCAACAATTAGGACCTCTTTTGGATTCCCTTTAGTGATGAGAGCCTGATTCATCAAGTCCGCAAGGATGCTCAGACGAAAGATGTTCACATGTGACCTTATCTCATAACGAAGCCCATCCTGGAAACATCCTGCCTTGGAGATGTCATCAACTTCAAAAGATGGAGCAAAACATTGTAGGTCTGTGAAATATCCAACATAGTCCATCATTAACATGCTCTCCAGTGTCAGATGCATGAACTCACAATCCTTTTCATCCATCAACGTCTCTGGATAGAAGTGGATCAAGAAATTCACCTTTAAATCCTTCCAGGATAACTCTTTGTGTCAACCGAACTGCTCAATAATATTCCACAAATGATGGAAAGGTCCTCGGAAGCATATAAGAAATAATATTTACCTTCCTATCTGAGGGTGTCTTGAGGTTCTTAAAGATTGTCCGATAGACTCAATCTAGAACTCAGCTGCTTAGGGGTCTCCCTTCCCAGTGAATATAGGTAGGTGCTACAACTATAACTCTCTTTTCATCTCCAACATTTAAGGTATGGTGTAGACAATCTCCCTCTCTATGGATTTCATGACCCTCAGGAAGATGTCATAGATCTGGTCTTTCCATCGGATTCTCTAGAGCCGTAGGAAGTTCAGGATTGGCTGCATTAGGATCTTGCTGATTACCACTCTCCTGAAACTCAATTCGAAGACAATGAGGAGAAATTTTATTTACAAGTACCAACACACTCCTTAGAACATAGGACACACAACAAAGTCAACCTCATCAGGTGATAACAAAAAAAATCACTGACTCAAGGTTCCTCTAAACATGGCTTAACAAGTGAATTGAAATAATATAACAGTTTCTTTTGTTTATTTTTATCAGTTATTATAGGAAATGAATTTAAAAATTAATTACTAAGCATTGACACATCCTATTATCCTTTCTACACTTCCAAAAAAGTGACATATTAAAAAATAAATATGTTCCTTTGATACCCCTTTGTAATGTCCTCCTGATCTGGTGCACCCTCAAGTGACCAAATTGGGTTTGACTATGTGACCTCAATCGCTCCTCCCCATATGTCAAAGGTTGGTGCCTAGAAGTGAGGGTGTCTGGAATATAGTGGAGATTCTATACCCTCTGAAATAGAGTAGCAATATAGAAAAAATAATAACAGAGTAAAAAAAAACAAAAAACAAAAATAATGAACATGCATCCATAACATAATAAAGAACAACTCAATGATAATAAAATCATGTTATGGAAGACTGAAATTCATTTAGATGACATGATGAAAATAAAAAAAATAAAGGACCAAGCAGACCCAAATGAAAGACTCCAAATCCTTAGTCCTAATCCTCATGTCGGTCCATCTCCAAGCACCAATCCACCCAAAAAACAATAGTCATCAACAAGTTCCCTTGACATTGTTTAAACCTACATCTATTAAATCTATCCGGGCATCAAACGATGGCCCATTCAGGGTGTGAGTACAACTCAGTAGGTCGACAGTACCATGTCTAACAAATACAATATGAGAAATGTTGTGCATGAAATAAAGCAAGAACCAGAGAATTAATTTAATCCATTAGCATTGGACATGAAATAAACTTGTTGTCCCTCGAGTTCCTGGGTGACATTCGGGGCCAGACCAACTTGCTTTGGTGGTCAGCTATATATCTATATCTAGGGAAGGGTACTTCTACATTGGGATAGATCACCCAACCAGTGGAAGATTCTCCTTTAGTGGTTGAATCATACAGAACATCTCATGAACAAACGACCTTTGTTTTCAGGCTATTCAAAATATCACATTCAGGCATTCTCTAACTATGCATCTAGTTATTAGACATCCAATATGGTCATATACTTCATCCTTAGGCATCCATTACCACTGTACCTAGCCCAAAGGTGATACAAAATCATGCACCCACCCCTCAGGCGTTAACATAATCATGAGTCGTGTCAAAACAAACTTAACATGCCATAAGAATCCCACCCTTAGACATTAATCACAATAGTATCATATAAACTCAAAAGCTATGCAAGAAACTCATAAGGGAAACAACACACATACCAAATATATGATCATAAGACACAATGACCTGTTTATCAAATCATCATTTTTCTAGCCAAATATATTTCATTAATTTAGGTTTCCAATTATCATCATAATTATATCAAACACGTTTTATCATGATCTTAGACCTAAGTTTATTAGCTTTCCAATTAATTAATTTTATCTGGGATGATTCTTTCTAAAGTAATCACTATAATATAGGTGTTATGCCAACTCCTAAATCAATCCATCAATAAAAAACTTTACTAAAAATTTTCTCAGGGCTCTAATGTTAAACCGACCAAGTTTCTAAAAAGGTATAGGGATGCCACACCTGTCGAGTGGTTGAAGGTATTTGTATCAAATCCAATGACCCAAAAATATCCAAAGGAAGGTTTAGATATATGATTATTAGCAAAAAAGGATTTATCCCTATTATTTAGGTCCTGTGCACGGGTTACCAGTGTTTTAGAAACATCAAGAGTCACAACGATGGTGGTTTGGAGATGAAGAAAAGATAGAAACAAAAGAAGAACATGAACATGAACACAATGATTTTACATGGTTCAGGAATAATCCCTAAGTCTATAGAGATATAGAATCACTTCAATAAAATTGGGAGTATAATTACAGGGAGGTTTCAAAGTTCCTCACACTATAAAACCATATCTCTAATAAGCTAATAAAGAAGATGAAACACTGTGTCACCAAATTCAAAGTAAGTTAACTATGCTACAATGAATAGTGGATGGAAGTACATGCTACTATAGTGTCGCAGTAACCCAAGTCGAAGTTGTTACATTGTTCGATAATTAGAAGTCCACAAAGCTACAATACCATTCTCTCCAAAGTTTGAGATGCTACAGTAATAGTACCAAAATCCGCACTACTACAGTACCCTGTATATTTCGCTCGGTCAACTCTGCTACAGTCAGTTAGAGTAGCTACAGTTACCCCAAAATTGGGTCGGGACCCTTCGACCCCCAAACCCCCGGAGTGGGGTGTATTGCCCCTTGCAACCCCCAATGAGCTCATCGTGATATTCAAATCGTGAGAGTTGCGGTCTAAGATATGATTTAGAACACCCAAATCAAAAGTTGAGAAGACGCAGACAAAACCTCACACTCACGGTTGCGATCGACTTCCTCCTTCCCTTCAACGAAAATCAGAAATTCCATCAACAAAAAATCAAGAAGCGGAAGAAGAACTGGAAGGTTTACTTAAAAAATATCGGTTTGAAACACCCATATCCAATGTGTTATTGCTTATGTATTGAAGAGGATACAAATATTGTTTGATGGTAGGACTGCAGTCGAGAGAAAGGGTTACACTATCCCAAATTGCATGGTGTTGGATGGTTTTTAAAAGGTTGGGAACAAAATATTTATGATGTGAATAGGATTCATGTTGTGAATTACTCGATTCCCTTTTATGATAATAAAACCATCACCATGGATTAAAGATCCAGAAGAAACTGATTTCACATCATGAATCCATCAAATGACGTGAATTTCAGATTCATGGCTTGCCCAAAACCATTCACACCTTTCATGGATCTGTGGTTCAGCTCTAACAATTCACGTCATGAAATCGTTATGCATCTTGAATTCAAATACCCCTTTTCTGCTTCTTTCACCTCTACTAGGGGTTTCCATGAGTTAGGTTGGGTCAAGTCAAGGGTGGTTTTGGACCCAACCCAACCAAAAGAGAATGGGTTGGGTTGGGCCCAAACACATGCTTCATGAATAAGCAACCTCACCCATGGGGGGTCGAGTTACATGATTCGTAGCCAAATGACCCGACCTGACCTATTGCGGGCCAGGTAGGATCGGGTTAGGTTAATCAGGTTATTGATGCATATATGCCACCAGGTACTTCCTGACAGGAAGGACTGAGACAAGACACCATTGGTGGGCTTTAACACCCCTTACATTTTCCATCTAATTATGTATTACTGTCAAACAAAACAATAACCACTTGAAACTTAAATTCTAGAAGAAATCCACTTATATAAGTGATAGAAAACCACTTATGTAATTAAAAATTTGGAATAACTTGCACAAAATCACTAATTCAAATAGTTTTTTTAGAAAAAAACAAATAAAACTTATTTAAACAGCTTATCAACTGACCCTAAGCAACTCCTAAAAGTAGATTTTAATAGTTACAAATAGTTGTATGAAAATATGTGACAACAAAAATAACCCTTATTCAAACATCTCATCATAAGTGTGTGATAAGTTCTATAAGAAACTTCCAAAAAGTGTAATCAAACTGACAGAGCCTTATAAAGGTGGCCACTGGTAATTGAAAAAATAAAACAGAGCACCAACAACATAAGGTATAAGAAAAAATAAGTAAAATCATTTCAAAATAGGAGTTTATTCATTGAAAAAGCACCAAAACAACTTAGGGTAATTTTTGGGAACCTTAATAATGACGAAACACCTGACATTTTTAGGAATCATTCTACCCAGATTTGAGAAATCAATTTGAAACACCTTTAATGGATCTAGAGTGCTTAAGTGATGCTGGATTTTTTGGAATAAATTTGAATTTTCAGTCCATGAAGTAAGAGTTTATACATACAGTCCTGAAGAAGTAGCATAGTTGTCGAATACACCTTTGGGATGTGAAGAGAAATTAGGCTAACTTGAAAATTCATAAAATAAGAAGAACTTCAGTAAGCTAGAATAAGGGTTTATATAGTTAGACATCCCAATAAATGAGTGAATGGTATTATTGAACAGAACCTACCCTAGGACCATGCCCTAACTTGGAACTCTATCTAACACACCAAAAAACACCTACAATGAGCTCCCAAAAAACTTATAGCCAGTTATACACCAACCATGAAACCTACAGTGAGTTGAAATGAATTTATTTTCTCATGAAAATCTATATGAAATGTCTAATTTAAATCAAATACAAACACAGGCTATGATGAATGGATAACTAAATGTTTGAATTAATGAAATGTGAATGAATTTGCAACCTAATGATGAAGAAACTTGGAAAAAATGAAATACAATGGAAATTCTAGTATGAATCATTATGAAATGAAAGTAAAAGGATAAATAAAACACTTAAATTTTTTTTGTGTCAAATTATTTAAAAAATATAGTAAATAATTACATTGACATGGACTTTTTGTCTGTCATTTGAAGTTATGAGAGTCTAAGAGGGAAAAATAAAGATTAAATAATTAATTTGAAATGTACTTTTTGGATGTATCACTTTCACTGTGTTTAAATTAAATATAAATAGGAACATTTTATTGAAATTAACTCTATGAATCAAACAAAAATAAAGAAAATTTTTTATTCTCAAAGAATAAAGAAATTCATGCTCTAAAGAATTTAGAAAACAATCAGAAATTTATACCTTCATGAAGAGTGATCCTTGGTTCCATTTTAAATAGTGTCACTTTGATCATGAGTCATGGATGATGACATATCTTAAAAACAAAATAGAATAACAAGTCAAATTTTTTTCTTTTTCAAACAAAGGTTTATAACTGATAAATGTAAATTGATAAAAAATTATAGTATTTTTAATGGTACTTGATTCAATCAATTCAACTTCATATAATTTCTTTCTAATGTTAATTGGTGTAGAGTTTCAAAACCAATTTTGGGAAAAAATTAATGCCTATGGAATTGAAATTGAAACAATTATGAAATGGATCAATGACTTGTCCTCATGTACTAGATGTCAACTCTAAAGAGACTATAGTTAATGGAATAGCTAAAATATCTCTAGTAATGCATGAGTGAAAATGATATTTGTTTTTATTTCCTTTTCACCATATTAAAAGATCAAATCCATCAAAATCATCCCCACAATATCAACCTATAAATATATTTATAATTCATTCATTTGTTGTGTCAATTGTCCTTTAATTTTCTTTTAACTATATGAATCTTTCCATTTCTCATAATCCTCACTACCGCTACTAGCATCATTAATATGTCAATATTGATGAGAACTTGATTCACATTGATCAACATGGATATGATATTTGTATTTTTAAAACTCAAAGAGATTATTTATAACCTCTATTGATTCATTGATCAAGTCATTCTTCTCTTCATTATCAAAAATCAATTCAAAACTATCCCAAACATAATCTAATTTATATCATAGATCATGAACAACTAGAACAATTGAGAATTAAAATTGGAACTAATACCCAAATCCTTGTCCAACTTCACCTTCATTGCAATAGCCATTATACTCACAATAATATCATTACTCCATCCATTTATTGATTTTTCTATATATGTCACAAAGAGTATGAAAGAAAGGGTGACATGTTACATACATAGAATAGGAAAATTCAGCAATGCTATCATAAAATATTTTTAAAATCTTAAAAAATACACGAGCACACTCCCAATCATATGTTACAGGAGGCCCCCCTTCAGAGATAAGAAACTTGAATCCTCCCCAAAGTGAATAAATAATTTCTCATAATTCTCTGCACATGAATAATTATGGTCTATCAAATCCTCAACAATTCTCTTAAAATGAGCCAACCTAGAAGTTTAACTTCTCACAAACTTTCAAGAAACTACGATCTTAGCAATTGATGTTGATATTTATTTTAGATCATCTCTAAAAATAAGGTTTAAACTGTGTGCACAATATCTCATATGCATATACTCTCCTTTAATAATAGACCCATTCCAATCATTAACCCTCATAATCAAATAATTGATCGTTTTATTATTAGAATTAACATTTCCCATAGTAATAGTATTAATCCTTTCAATCCTCCATTGTTTTACTATTTGTTCTAATACTCACCAACTGTTTCCCCTTTATTATCTGCAAAAAGATAAAACCTTATTATTTTTTATTTAAGATCAAATTATCATCAATAAAATGTGCATTCACACACATTTAATTTATATTTTGAATTGAAGTCCATGTGTCAGAGTAAGACCTACCATATAAGAGAACATATCTGTAACAACCCAAAATTTTATCAATGGAAAACCCCTTCTTATAATTATTCCATATAGTATAAATCACATAAAATCAAGTAGAGAACACAATAAAAACTTTATAAATTATTAATAAATTAAATAAAAAGTATTTCTAGAAATTAAGGAATCTATACCTATGGAATAGTAACTTGACATTTGGAATAGTAATATGACCATTAGGAATAGTAATTCAACCAATTGAATAGTAACAAAATCTATGAAAGTATAAATAAAATTTAGGTATCTTATAAATGATAAGATTATATAATTATATCATAGTATAAATAAATAAATGTTTTAAAAATTATTAATTAAACGTTGGTATTTTATAAAACATAAATGTTTATTTTCAATTTTATAATTAATATAATGATTTAAAAGAAAGTTTATTTTAATAAAATAGATTCATAAATTAATATTTTGTTTTATTATGATTATAATATAATTTTATAAGACCTTAATTAAAATTTCAAAGTATTATAAAAATAGTTATAATTTTAAAATCAGTATTTTCCAAGTAAATGATGATTTTAATTAAAAATTAAAAATTTCATATTTATAAAGTTATTTTCATAAAACGGAGATCATTTTTTAATTCTACATGTCAAAAAATAGTTAGAGTGTTTTTTGGGATTTTTCTAAAATAGTTGAGTTCTTGATGAATAGTGAAATATGATAATTTATAGTATTTAACAAATTCATGAATTATTGAATCATATATAATGTATGGGTGATTTTAGCCCAAAATATCGAACTCTAATTCATTATTTTAATATATTTAGTGATAAGTTTCAAACTATTCATAGTCTAGAGCCAAAATAATAAACTAATGAATAAAATAATAAAAAACACCCCTCTTCTCCCCTATAAATACCATCCCTCACCACCTCTTCTCCTCACACCTTCCAAGTCTTGAATATTTTCCAATTTATATCTAATACTCTTATAAAGCCCCTTCCCCATGTCCAATAGACTTTGGTCTCAGTAAAATACCAAATCCAATTTCTTTAAGGAGGTTCTCAAGGAGAAGAATTGAAGAGGTAAAAATCCTCTTTCATTTTCTTTTAATTTTTTTTCAAGTTATTTTATTTTCTTATTATCTCATCATATCCCCTTATCCAAGTGGCATGATAACTATATTATATTAAATATACTATAGTTTTATTATGTTAATGGAATAATCCATCATCAAACCCCTTCTCCTCTTCCTTTTATTCTAAAAATGAAAACATCATCCGTGATGTGTCGATTTACCGCCATCATGGCCGATGTGCTTTCATTTTTCTATACCGCCTTCAAGGATGGTCATATAACCATTATAATGGTTGAAATAGGTTTTAAAATTTATTTTATAACCCTTTTTATGTTATGGAACTAACATATATGTATAATATTAAATAATAAAATGAAACTAGTTTGTGATGATAGAAAAGCCACCAAATTAATCTAAATGATTATAATTAAAGTTTTATCTATTGTATTATCCCCATATCTAGAAAAAATAATATATAAAAATGAAACATCATAACTTAGTGGTCAACTAACACACATAGTTGTGAACAAATCTAGTATAATATTCACACATAGAATATTTGCATCATCGTAACATCATCATTGTGAACAAAACTAGAATAATTTTCACTCATATTGCACATTATCTCATGAGATACATCACATTACCCAATGCATTGGAGCACTATATAATTTCGGGAGCACCCATCACATAATAAAATTTATATTATCATACATGTCACATAGAACGTATATCAACCTTAGACATAAAATAACCCATGGAAAGGAATTGGTTTCTTTTCATATGTTAGGAATTGTTACCTTTTTAGGGGACTGCTTACCTTTAGTTTCTTCAACCTGTTTTCTATTTCTAACCCTTATATTTATATAATTGAATGGGTAGTTGGAGTAGACCCCATCTGAATTTGATTTCCTATGATAGTTGGAGAAGTATATTTTCTTTTTGTACCACCTTCCATGAATGGCTAGCTAGGCTGTCTTCAAAACACTCTCACCCACTAGAAAGTCTCTAGCTGTAGCACACCCCTGGTAGAAGCATTAAGTTTTGAGTGATGAATGCATAAGAAATGGGGTGTAATCAACACAATAATAGTGAAATGGGAAAATAATAAGAATAAAATGAGGTTCCAGAAGCTATGTACATAGACACCAGTGCATGCACGACACCTAGAGGAGGAGGCGAATTAGGTGATTAGGGTTTCTCTTGATCACTCACGAGGGAAGGTCGGTGGAGGAGGAAAGTGAGGAGGATAGTAGGGTGGGTGGGTTAATGGTGAATGGTGCAAGAGGGGATGGAGACAGGGAGGAAGTAGGATCATGAAACCAGGAGAGGAGGAGAATCAGTAAAGTAGGGTTTTCTCCCGATCACATGGGAGGGAAGGTTGGGGGAGGAGGTGAGCGAGGAAGCGGCTGGGGAAGGGTAGTGTTAGTGAATGAAGGAGGGATTTTTTAATGCATCCTATGGGTTCATCAGGTCAGGTTGGGTTATTATTTATCCAAACCGAGATCCAACCCGACCTGTGCACGATTCAACCCAACAAAACCGAACTCAAGTTAGTTTGTGCATAATCGGACCCAACTCAAACTGACCCGACTAGGTTTGTTCGGGTCCATTGGGTGGGGTTGGGTATGGACACCCCTAAACACTTTAATACTTACCCAAAACTATCCTAATCAACTCAATTCTTGATCACCATGATTCAAACAAAAAATAACCAAAATCAAAGATGTTTACAAAAACTTAAAGAGGCATGTACCTAAAAAAAGATGAGATCTTACAAGTGTGTTGGGATTCTATCCCACATTCTTTTAAGTGATTAATTAAAGCTTGGTTAAGATACCCTTAAACTTAGTTTGAGTAGAGTTCCTTAATCTTCTTACCAAGCTAGTTTTCTACTTCATTTTGGTATTCCTTAAACATCTTAAAAGAATCTTACTTATACCTTATTAAGTATATATAGCCATATCTACTATAGTCATCAGTAAAAGTAATAAAGTATGAAATTTCACCCCTTTCCTTTACTAGAAATGTACCACATATGTCAGTATGAATCAATTCTTTTAATTCAATAGCTCTTGTTACTTTCCTAGAGAATTGTGATTTAGTCGTTTTCTCTTATAAACAAGAGTGACATACATATAGGGATTTTAACTCATTTGAGTCTAAAACCCTACTTGATGTAATTTATTTAAATGCTTCTCATTTACATGAGAAATCCTAAAGTTCCATAGGAATGTGTTTTATGATCATTTTCACTAGTATTTTCATTGATTTCCATTATAGTGTTTTCAAGTTCAAGTATATACAAACCATTGTTAAGATGTTCTATATCATAACATATGTTATCCTTATAAAACTAGAAACATTTATTTCCAAACTTTAAATAAAATCACATGGTGCCCAGACTAAACACTGAGATTATGTTTTTGGTAACTGAAAGAACATAATAACAATTATTTAATATAAGAACTAAACCACTAGACAAAGTTAGTTGATAATCTCTTACTGCCAAGGCTGCTAGTCTTTCACCATTTGTAGCTCAGAGATCCACCAAGACCTTTTCGATCTTCTGGAATCTACTTGGTTCATGTATATGAATACAAACATGTGAGCCACATGTTGTATCTAATACCCAACTTATAGATAAATATAGATTGAATTCAATGAAAAAAATACCTGAAGTAAAAGCGTCACTTTGCTTCTTTTTACCATCATTATAATTCTTCTTCAAGTGGATTTTCTTGACATATGAAAAGAATACAGTCTTTTGATCATTTCCTTCCCTCTGTATCTTTGGATTTTTGGAAGAAAAGTGCATTGGTGTTTTTAGATTAATCTTATCCTTAGATCCCTTGGCCTTTCACTCCTCTTTTTCACTAAAAGGAATGAATATTTGGAATTCTTCACATCCTTATCAGATTGGTGAACTAAAAAAAGGAATGGGAGTGAATTTATCATGTCATTCATGTTGTAACTAACAATAAAAGTTGAAAATATTGCCGATAAGGAGGTAATAATGATATAAATTTCTAGTTTTTATTTAGTTTGAACCTAAGGTCTTCAATTCTCTTGATGTACTCAATCATCTTGAGTACATGGGGTCCTGGTTGATTCCCTTCTATGAGATTGCACCTATATAGTTCACTTGATATCTCATACCTTTCTTGGCTTTCTCTCTCATGATGTAACTCTTGTATGTGATTTAACATCTTGTAGGAATCTTCATCAACATTCATTTTCTACAGTTTACTTGAAATTGATAACAAAATGATTCAATGTACATCTGGTGTATCATTTATAATTTTTTTATAATTATATTTATCTTTGTTGCTTACTCCCTGAGGGGGCTTAGTAGAAAGTGAAGAATAAAAAACATATTAATCTATTGACATGGTACCATGTGAAAGTTCCTGTACCACTCATGGAAGTTATGTATAGTCAGAATATTTTCTTTATCCAAAATTTATTACAGTAATAATTTAATGGCTGTTTTTATTTCCATTTTGTCTAAAAAAATAAATTTAGAAGTTAGAACTTTTTCTTGATTACTAATTAAACATTACATATTTAATCATTAAATGTATCACACTATTTTATCTAACTATAGTTTCAATTACTACTAGATTCATAATACTCGGTTTCTTGAGTATTCTAGTGGAAAGAATCTCTGAAACTTATCCTCATAGTCCAAGTTATGGTTATGCCATTACTCATAGAGTTTCAATGTAGACACTAGACTATCCAACCATATTAACTTGCGGTTCCTTGAACTGTTGAGTGAAGTCTCAACTTTTCGGAATCATAACCTTGATTCCCTCAACACTTTTCCTCTAAAGTGATAGAAAGTTAGATATGGATACTTATTTTTGACTAGCTTTAGTTAAGTAAACTCATTACACATAAGAGCTTCTCGGTAGTAGGAGACACCCTCAACTAGAGATGAAGAGCACATCATACACCCAGTTTTTTTCAAATCTAAGTGACGGAAGGTGTTATGACTTAATTTTACATTGAGGGTTTTTATGATTACTTGATTAATGAATTCATTTTATACTTGTTATCTTCATATTATGTTTCCACGCTCACAACAGAACATGCAGTAAATAGGAAACATCCATTGAATCTGTAATTGTTTTAATCTATGCATTATTTGTTTATTATTTTATGTTTTCTCACAAACATGAACATTCACTAAAATAATAAACACTATGAAAATTAAATGAACAACTTGACTAATCTTGAACATACATTATTGGTTGATCCATTTAAACTCAATGGATCAAACATGACCTAGGGGCATAATATATGAGTCGGTCTTGACTCGTATCGTAGCTCGAACCTCTGTCAAGTGTTTTCACATCTCATCTAGGATACTGACTCATCTTGGCGTGATCTATGTCTTAAAATGTCAATGTCATAGTAAAAATATACTCACGTGCAGATGAAGGGGTCTCAGGAAGCACAAAATACATATAGAATAAAACTGATGAACACACAAACCCTTATACATATTAAACGATGAAAGACGGTGCACAAACCATCATAAATAAATAATTATGACAATCATCACACACAATTGTAATAATTAATTAAATAAAAATAAACACGAATTAACAAAGTTTGGTCAAGGAAAACCACAAAATGACACGTATTACTGAAAACACAAAAGAATGGGGGGGGGGTGGATTCTATTGAGAAAGGAGTTAAATGCTAATATTAACTTCTTAATATGGAGAATTAATAACCAAGACTTGGATACATATGATAACATTCAACTACTGGGCATTCCTTTTCCCTCTCTATGATCATGTTGTAAAATATGCAGGGTGGAATCTATTGAACAACTCTTTTTTGAATGCGAGTGGGTCTGTACTATTTGGAAGTACTTTGGGGACTTCACTGGATTCTACTCCCTAGAGATTACAGGTCTTAGTTTTTTTTCGAGTGGACATTTTATGGCACTGGCGAAGCAGGCCTATAAAGGAGGGCGAGAGCCGCTGTTATTCTTGTTGGTTGTTGGTGCATCTGGAGGGTTCACAACTCTTCTCATTTTTAGGAGGCTCAGAACTGGGTTGAGGCCCTGGTCATCCACACTAAATATGTGTTACTCGACGTGATCAATATTATGAAGAATTGAGAGGATGTGCCCACTCTTAGGACCCTCTCTGCAGGTTCTTCACCTTCTCTACTTAGTCGCAACAGTGTTAAGGGGAATTAGGTTCACTGGCATCCTCACCCTATGGGTCTTAAGCTAAACACAAATGGATCTAGCTACTCAGGGTTAGCCAATAGAGGTGGGGTGGTATAGGATTTATACGGTCCTATGATTTTTTCATTCATAACTTCCTTCGAATAGGGCCATTCTCATTAGGAGGAATCCTTGTCTCTCCTCATGGTCCTCAGCATTTTCCAACAAAATAACATGATCTTAGCAGCGGTTGAAATGGATTCTCTTATTCTCTACGAGTCTTTGAAAGGTAATATAAGGATACCCTGGTCAATCCCTTACACCTTTAGGAAGTTTCGTAGGCTTCTCAACAGTCAGGTGAGTATCCTACACACCTGAAGGGAGGGAAATAGGGTTGTAGACTTTTTCTCTTCTTGATATTCTCATCCTACAAACATTACTATTTTTTCCAGTTTTATTTCTTTTCCCCCAGAGGGGGTGAGCATTGTTAGGGGGGACATGCTTGGCTTGCATCACCTTGGCCCCCCATGACTTGTTCTTGGTTCAATTTTTTTCTCTTCTTTCCTTAATAAAAATAATTATTTTGATGAACAAAGTCTATTCAAGGATCAAGACTAACCAGAAGATAGATTAAATATGTGATAAAAAAATTAACTGTGATTTTTTAAGTTTGAGGGAAATTAAATAAATTAAATAAATTATTTTCATTCAAATAATTTTATTTTGTTCAGTCCCGCAATTAATTTAATTTTTATTCCAAAAAATTAAATCAATTATTTAATATTAAAGTTATCATTATTTTTTAAAATTAAAATATTAAAATTAAAAATTTTTATATATTAAAAGGTTCCATGGGCCTCATAACCTGCCCAGGCCTATTGTGGGTTGGGCTGACCCCACCCAGGCTAGTTTTGGGTTCGGAAGAACCCATGTAGGGTGGTTCCGAGTCAGGAGTGCTGGGTAGTTTTAGGTCTGGAAATCCTGTAAGAGGCCGCATGATGTTGTAGAAACCGACAAAAGAAGGGGAGACCGATAGCATTACCATGCGATGGAACGTTGACCAGGGTCTTCGACTGAGGGGATCTTGTATGTGGACCGACGAATGTGCACAATGGTGGCAGTACGGTGGTCCGGCGTCAGCGGTGAGCACTTTGTGGAGGCAATGACAATGCCGGAACTAGGTGGGAAGGGTGACCAAGAGGTCGCAATTCTGATAGGAGATAATGGCCGAGATGGCTATGGATGGTGATAACTGGCTGAGGTGACACTAGGTGATGACCTTAGAGAGCAATTCCGATGTGATAGGGGATGTTGTGAGGCTTGCTGGCCAGGTTGGGAAAGGAGGTGGTGGAGGTGGCTTCCCATGGAAGTTTATGCTTTTTTTAAATAAAAAATATATTTTTTCAATAAAGTTTGTCGACATTGGTTTTGTTTTTTTTGTTTTTATTCACCAGGTCACGCCACTACCCCCATTGAACTTATTTTTTAGTCTCATTTTTATAAGTCCAATCAAAGAGGCTTTTGATATGTCCAAAAACGTGTGGAATGGATGAAAACTGGACAGAACTGTTCTGATGATCAGATTCCAACTAGAATATGGCCAAAAAACAAAGTTGACTAGAATCTCTACCAACCATCAGAAACCAAGCTCAAGCTCTTAAATTTTTGTTCTTCAAAAATTATATTCATAAAAATAAAGAAGTTTTGATCTGTATTAATTTTTTCGATGTCTGTAACTTGGACATTGGAGATCGAATCAAAACATGGTCAGATTTTTTGGGACCGAAACAAAGCCCTGTAATTAAATCTAAGGACAAATTTTTTTCTTGGATAAAAAAATTTACACGATTTCTCTGATATTAATTGTTTGTATCGAGGCACGTGTTGAAAGCCAATGCACTGAAAATTTTAAAATTTTCATCACCAGAGTGACATAACTTCATCATCTGCAATGATTTGAGCCCTGATAAAGGTCTGAAGATCACATGTGAATTTAATTAAGCAAAAAAATATAAACAAATGTTTACCTCATTCAAATCAAGGGTGCGTTCATCTACACCTCGTCGCCGAAAACCGTTGCTCGAAGGATCTAAGGTTGAATCCTTCTATATCATCCACACATTCTTCAAGAGTGCACATGTATGCCGATTGTTATAATCTAGGTGCTAACGTGGAGGTCTAACGATGCCTTCGGCATCCCGACAATCACCCTGACTCCCTTCCTTCGATCTGTGAGGGTGTTCTTATATCGATCCCTTAGAAGGATTATTTCTCTCCTTAGGATGCATGAATAAAGAGAGAGGATCTTTCAAATTCTTTGGAATGAATAGTCCCTCAGAAATGAGCTCCTATTTGATTATATATTGGGAATTAAACACCCATGAAGGGTTCCCCAACCCCCTTATATGAAACATCCACTAAATAGGATAGAAACGACACATTATGATGAACTAATTGCATTGTAAATGTCATTTATATTTTATCACCTAATTATAATATATAATAAATATATTACATGAAAAAAGAGAGTCATTAACTCAACTCTTAATCCATGAAAATATTAAACAAATCCTGAATATTAAAATAATATTCGTTTGTATAATATTTTTCCATATATTCACTTAATACATTGTGGATAATTTTAATTAATAAATTCAACCCAATTATTTTATACTCAAATAATAATGAATTTATTTATTCATTTGTGATAATTTATTCTCGGATAGATCTCAGATTTTGTGACAGGGCCCACCATGCCATATATTTTCCATTCATCAAAATAGGACAGACTTTTGAATACACTTATGTGTGTGACCCTCTAGGCCCTTTTCTCAAAATCCATGAATAATATTCATAGACTAGAAGCAGAGTCTAGAAACACATAAAGGTCCCTAAAGTGATAAGAAAAAGTCATAGCAATGTCAACTTTTCCCATGAACACATTCCATGTAATATAATCTCTTAGTCTCATAACATCTCATAAAGAGGGATGCACACCTTGTATCATCTTCCATATTTGTTTTATGATTCATTTACCTAACTGGATATAATTACCTTTCTTTAACCATGACCATGGATTTAGTAAATGTACTACTATCCTGATCAACTAGGACTGAGACATAACTTCCTTTTGGAAGAGACAAATTCTATCTTGATTATTCTATCAATGCCATACCACCAATGACACACCCAACACAAGCTACTTCACTAAAAAATTAATGTCATAGTTTTCTTCTTGCATAAAAGTATGTAATAAAATAGTATACAATAATAATAATCTCAAGTCAGGAGACCATTACACATGTTCATAGATAGGAACTATCAATGACACCTAAAACATGCGGTGTTCCTATTGGTGTGCCAGTCCTCATGATCTCATCTATTAGTGATCTCCAAGTGAAGACTTTACAAGAAGAAGTCTCAATACTTATGATCTACCAACACCTGATGGTCGCACATCACCTATGTCCTATCAACATGATGTATTTGGACTATAAGATATAACTTTGAGATTACTATCATGGTATCTCTAGGTTCTCATTATATCTTGAGAACTGTTATAGCCTTTTTATACGACATGTAATCTAAGGACATTACCATAAATATAGTGGACATATAAGTATCAACACTATTATGGTAAGTTAAACACATGTATATCTAGGTTATCATTAAAGCCTCAAAAACTTTTTTCCATTTAACCTTATATTGTATCAGATACAATAACTTGTGAAACCATATCCAAAATTCCTTCTAGATATATTTTCTAAAACAATTTTGGAAATCTATCATTAACTTCACCATGTATCATATCATATGAAATACTTTCTAAATAATCATTCAATTTTTTTGATTAACTATAAAACATTTTTAGAGTAACTCTCTAAGACAAACTCAATCCCCATTTATTAAACCATAAAGTGTGACCCCACATTCCTTTATAGCATTAAAAAAACACGAATCTATGGATCTATATATGTAAGCAAAGAGAAACCTAGAAAAGCATCAATGATACTCAAGCTATAAAGGTATTTGACGTGATATCCATCAAACACATGTATCTCTATACATTCCTCCACTAGTCTTCATCATATGAAAATGTGCATTATCATATTTTCCATATGTCTAAGACATCAAGTGACCATGATACACGAAACATATCAATCCCATATAGACAACTCCTCTATTCTTGATTATCAAGGTGTGTACTGATCTGATTGATGAATACATCACATGTCATTCATCATTATCAATAAGTACATCATATGTACCTTATCCATATAGATATATAATATCTAGGTTCGACCACACTCCCACAAGCTATATCAATCGAGGGACTGGATGTTATACCCATTACACGAGAGGAAAAATCTCATATTTCTCTAATCGAAGACATGTTCAACAACATACCCAGCCACCCTCATATTAGCTAGGTCAATATGTAGACTTTTATAAGTAGGGTATCAAATTATGAATGTTATCATGTTTGGTATTTCGTCAGCCTCTAGTAACAAGGACTCAAATATGTTCTATACACCCTTAGTATACCGAAGGAATTTGTATGACACTCCATGTGGTATAATTTGTAGGTTATCCAGTGCACAAAAAGACACATATTCTTTATTTTGGGCCTCATGAGCATATTATGTATCTCTATACAATAATCTTACTATCGTTAACCTTAACATCGATTAGAGATAAACTCAAAGTTATACTTTGAGAGTTCAAATATCATTGCACTCCATTAAATGTATATCTTTATATACCTTTATGTTTCCAACATGAAAAAAATAATAAAATGGTGTTTGGATTTAATATGATACATTTTAAGTAAACCTATATTCTCATCGAACATATTTAATCATATTGAATATCATTTACCATACCCAATCATATTGAGTATATGAGACTAAAATTCCTTAAATCATTAATGCACCCAATCATAGAGTACATGAGTGAATACTAATATTTCTTCATTAATTTTTCATTTAATGCCTTTGAAACCTTGAATTAATAACTCTATGATTCCATAAGCATTTAGATTCAATTTTTGAATAATTTCAGTACTTTTTTACTCAGGGAGGATTTGTTCTAATAGAATTTTTCTTAATAACTTTTCTTAAAACACTAATATTTATTAAGAACCTTTCTTAAGTTATCGGTATTAAAAGTTAATTACATTAGTTACTCCTTATCAACGATTGATCATAAAGTTTATCTTGATGATGATGATGATATTATCTAAAAAATGAATCATTTATTAAATGAACATCACTTATTATAAATCATTTAATAAGGAATTTTATTAAATGATCCCCCACTAAAATGATGGCCCCCTTTATTCATCATATCTATTAGTAGGCCAAAATCCATATTTCATAGAGTAATGAGTTTGCTTTGGAATTTCTCTCACCACATAACTATTTAGGTATAACATCATCCCAATCATATCATATATAACTCTTGGATAGTTGAGCGATTTTTTTTCTAACCCATCTTATGGATAAACTCAACTCTATTCCTCTAGTAACCCAATCCTATTAGGGTATCCTGGTTAGTGTAACCTAAAGTGAATGCCAAAAATAAGCTAATGACAATCTAGTGGAACCCAATTTTTTAATGAACTATTAAAGGACATTCCAGTTTCTACTATCCTTGCTTTACTTATACAAGATCATCCAGGGTCACCTAGCTTTGGCATGACTTATTGAATGATCGAGGTCTTGACAAGTGCCACTTTGGAAGCAATCTCACACTTAGTATTTGAATGAGATTTTAATCTCACCATATTATTTCATGTTATTATATTTTATGCATGCATGCTTCTAGTAATTTATTTTGGGATCAAATTACCTCCACGAAACCAATATGTTCAAACCATATTGATATGAAACTCTTTACACAACCCACAAGTTTTTGTTACTCATCCAAAAATAGAAGTCAAGTATATTAATACATATCTGAATGCATCATATACATAAGGTACATAAACAATTCATGTAAGGACATATCGTTATATGATATTGAAAATATCCACATGAGTAATCCCGAAGAAAAAAATATTCATTTCCATTCACTAACCTAGACAATGCATAAGCTTCCAGGTATGTAGGTAGTCCGACCCCTAGTCCCTCTACCCAAGACAAAGGTAGATAGGAAACTAAATTCATTATAGAGTCATTCCTAGAATGTAATTCAAGACTCTATCCTAGAATTAGTTTAACATTTTAAACTAAAAAATAAATTATTTATCATATAAATAGTTTATAACTATGAATAAAATAGTTAATAACCTTTAAATAAATTAATAATTCAAATATTTAAACATGAGATAAATATTTATAAAAAATTCATAAATAAAATACAATTATATATATATTTTTTAATTTTAGATTTTCATTATGGATATTCCATAAATATGAACATAAAACTTTTATACCCATTCCTTAATTTTAAATATAAACACTTTATATTCATGTCAATATGAAATCCTTCATATTTATCAATATATGACATTTCCATTTTAAATATATGACATTTTATGAATTATAAACAATTTACAATTCAATTTCTATTATGTAAACATAGTCTGATATCACATACTTAACATTATTTAAACCATGATCATATCATTCATCAAAACACTTTTGATGTGACTTAAATAATATCCAAATAAATCCCATTTAATTTGAATAATTTGAATTAATTAATTACAAACAAGTCATAATTTAAATATAAAATTTTTATATTTTGGCCTTATTTCATAATTTATAACCCTTCACAAATTATTTCTTATGATTTATAAATAAACAATTTTATTTATATATCATCATACATTCCATATAATTTGATTAAAAGGTATTTAAAATTTTAAAATTTAATATTTGAGAATATAGAAGTTTCAAAAATAATTAATTAATTAATTATAAACCATTTATAATTAGTTAATAAATTTATTCATTCCTTATAAATTAAATATTACCAAAATACCTTTTAATATGATTTATAAACATTTTATAAATCATAAAAACCATTAATTTCTTTAAATTTTTTTTTTAATTTTTTTGTTTACCCTTACATAGAATCCATATTCTATATAAGATTATATTCATACCCTTATGTACATGGTCAAAGTAAGGGTAGATATCTACGACCCTTACATAGAAGACATTTCATAAGGGCACAATATGTCTTTCCTTTACACGAACTCTTCACATAAGGGTAAATACTGATCCACCTTTACATAAATATGTAAATCCTTCGCTGCATCAAGGTAGCTCTTAGTATCCTTTTTGAAAGCTATTAAAAAATAACAATACCTTTATGTGAACTCCTTCGCATAAAGGTAAGATATTGGTTACCTTTATGTACTGGTGTTTTTATAAGGGTAAGTTGCATGTTACCTTTATGTAACCCTTTTAAAAATGCAACTACCTTTATGCATAAGGGTAAGCACTATCATATCCTTACTTAATACCTTTACACAAACCATTTAGGTGAGGGTTATAATCTAAACTACCTTTATGTGAATCATTCACGTAAAGTTAAGCCTTGGGTTTCCTTTCTTGTGTAAGGTTAATAAAGGGTGACTTTTATGCAAGCATTGCACTGTGTAAAGGTAAACTATTTTTTAAAAGAAAATTTCCAGAAGGTAAAAAACGGTGCTCTTTTTTCATTTTCTTCATTTCCCACAAAGTATTTCATAAAATTAAATAATGGATTTATTTTATACCACTGAATAGTTTCAAACGATACTAATAAAAATTATCATATGAAGTGTAAGTGATTTAAACCCTTATTTTAGGATCTCCCATGCATGATATATGAAACATGTTTGAAAGTAGAAATGAAGAAATAATGCTATAAAAATGTATATCATTATACAAATATATTTTTCTACATCTTCATCTTCATATGTGTTTGATGAAGGTCACATAAGGGAAGTTCAAATACATCCCTTCTTCATGGTGTACCATAGGCTGAGCGAATTGCTCGACGTTCGAGTGGGATCCTATCTTCCTCCATGACCTATTAGAATCTTAGGTGAAAATGAATAAGATGAAATGAAAATTTAGTTCAAGAGGTTTTCAACCAAGAATAAATATGCACATCTGCGCACACGACTATATTCCCATCGTATGATAGTAACCTTTATAAAGCCCTTGAGAAACACATGAGTTAATGCTTCATCCAGTATAAATATTCATCATATGAATGTAAATCCTCTTGAAAATTCAATCTTATGAAACAACCCACTAAATAATAACTAAGGTGGAAAATGGATCAGGTGTCCAACACCAATGAAATAATATACCCTATGCATGAAAATCATAATTTTCATGAAACAAATAATACAGTGTATATATATATCAACTTATATATGTATACATTATATATATATATAAATCTTTAGATAATATTAATTTCATATAATTATATAAATTTAAATTCCATAATTATGAAAACATATTAAATTACTCATTATTACAACATAATACTGATATTTATGTTTTTTAGTAATTTATGACGTAAACGCTATAACATTGTTCATATGTGTGGTAAAACTGATCCAAAAAAAATATGTTATAAGGACTGAATGAGCGTGAACATATTATTGTATAGTAACAAAATCAATTTTCTATAATCTTAATGATTTAAAAAAAATTAAAATGATAAATCAGATTTAAGATGAGGTGGATGAAGAAGAAAAAGAAGAACGATTAAAGAGAGAATGAAATTTTTGTTCTCTTATAAATGAGGGATTTGAGTCTCTTTATGAGAAGAGGTTCCCAAATATGAGATATTCTTGTTAAGGAGAGAATTTGGGCATAGATTCAAGAGAAAACTGAGGAAATATGTGGGTTGAGGTGTGCAAAGGAAGGGTACTTTTATAGGTGAGAGCGACATTTTTTTGTAAATACTCATTCCTTAATATAAAAGGAATGTCATATTCATGGAAAGTAGATCCAAAGTGGAGAAATAATGTATATATGATAAAGTGAGGTTTAGAATTACCTCATACACTCATTTATGGATATATTTTTATGATATTTTAGGTCTTTACCCCTTAGTTAAACCCCTTCCTCTAATTTTACATTTATCATGGTAACTCAAATTTTATCTTGATTACTTATTTTATGACTAAAAATAAAATTTATCTTATTATCTAATTTGAAAATTTTGATTCCAAATATGAAATCAATTTTGTTGGATTAAATTTCTAAAAGTAAAAAAATTTAATTTTAATATAAGAATGCACAACACATGAAAAACAATTTTTAGAAAATTTATTTTTAAACATAAAAATATATTTATTATTATTAATTACCAGTTAATAATAATTGAATGGATGTTAAATTATTTATTTCTATGTATAAAAAATAAATTTAATGAAAATAATTATTTAGTAGTGTTCATTTTAATTTATTAAAATAAAAATATATAACATATAGAAAATAATTCTTCAAAAAATAAGCCTTTTTAACATTAAACGATTTTATCAATATTAAAAACTAACTAATAATCAATGCATGAATTTTTATTCATTTGTTTATATATATAAACAATACATTTCATTAAATTTTATACTCTAAATATGAAAATTTCAATTTTTAAATAAAAACTTATAACATATAGTAAAAACAATGTTTTTTAAATAAAACATTTTTGTTTATCCATGAATAATTAAATTAGTTTTCCTTATACTTTATTAATTTTTTGGATGTTATTAATTTATTTTACTATTAATTTCTTGAACTTTATCTATACATTTATTATAACAGTTTTGGGGAGGGGGATAAATACAATGAAAACCCTACACTAATTCAACAGGGAAGTACTCAATGAGATTCAAACCCAAGACCTCACCAAGACCCTGCATGACCACTACCACTAAGCTGGACCCTGGGGGATTATCAATACATTTAATTGTTATAATTATTTAAAAGTAATAAATTTAACAAAAAACACGCTATTCATGAAAATTGTTTCTTTATATTCAATAGTATTTTCCACGCAAATTAATATTTTTTAATTATATTTCAAAAATAATTTATTTAGTTTTTATTAAAGTACTTATAATAAATATTTTTAACATCTAAATAAAATTTATTTATATCAACTATATATTGATAATTCCAAATTGGTAAGATGTTTATCGGTATTATACCCAATGACTATATACCCTTTAATAACAAGCATATAAAAACTATATTACCTTCATTACATATTATAAATTCATTCTATTCTAACTTCATAAAGTACACTTCTCATTATTATAGTTTCTATTTTGGATATTACAATCATGCTTTCCCCTTTCATGTTTTTTTCTCATTATAAGTTTTTTCTACTAACAATGATTCTCAAGGGTAAACATGATTCAGAAGAATTTCTAGTTGTAAAAATATTATTATTTTATATTTATTACATTTTAATTTATGAATTTTTAAGGGATGAAATCATCAATTATATGTAATAATCCATGATATTTAAATTATATTTTCATGTACTTTTGTCGTAATATTCCATTATAAAGGAATAAATTATTATTAGTTTGATTCATTTCTTCTATAATTTATTTCTTACTTATGTCTCAATTAATTATAAATAACAACGTAAGTATCATAGGAAAATAAAATGTATACTTAAATTTGGGATGTTACATTCTCTACTTAACTAAATTACATCCTTACAATTTTAATTTCTCTCATCAATGAAAATAAATAAGTGTATTCTAAATATAGTCATGAATCAAGATATAATTTCTAATAAGTTGTTAATCTTACTAACTTGGGTAAGACTAAGAAACTTATCTTTTCCCTCATAATATGAACATGTTTAGATTTTCATTTTTTACAATCATTTGTGCCAAATATGCCCATCTTTAATGAAAATAGCATCGTTGTAAACTATAGATCATGCATCGGGTAATTTTTCTCATGGACTTTTAATTAATGCAAGAAACAAGCTACTTTCATGTCATTTGACATGAGGACACATATCAATCTCTTATTTAATGCATTAATGCATATCAAAAAACATTTTTCACTATAAGGTAGTGTGAGTATAGGTGTAATAACCAACATTCCCTTGATCTCTTTGAAAATTTATTCACATTCATTTTTCAAAAGGAACTTGAATCTCTTCCAAGTTAACTTGGTTATCGAATTTTAAAGTCATGAGAAATTTCTCACAAAGCATTGATAGTATCATCCAATCCAAGAAAACTATGGATATTTGTTACATTAGTTAGTTTGGGCCATTCTTCAATTACCCCTATCTTTGAAGGATCCATAGACATACCTAATGAGTTTCGTATGATCATCATATGACCATGTGAAACAGAATACAACCTAAAAAAAATAGATCTATATTCAAGAATCAACATGTAAATAAAATTGTAAAATAGAGTACTCAGAAAACACCAACAACAATAGTATTCTTATTCCTTGGTGAATGAGCATGCTTGATAAATATCATGAAGTCATGAACAAAAGCACCCTACCTCTAGGGGGCGCTAGCCAGTAGATCTACAATCATATTTTGAGGATACCCAAATGATGAAGGGGCGTTAACACCTTCATCTCAGATGATTAACAATAGTATAATATGAAGATAGAATTTTCCTCACCTAATATAAGAGGACACAATCCTATTATATAGGTAGAGCCCGAGGCTCCTCTCATCATATGCGTTTTATATTATTGGGTTAATTCATTGAACATTTTCAATGAATTAATACAAATCCATTAATATATTCATAATGGTTTGTAACTGATAATAAAAACATTCAGGAGAAATAAATACACATCATATATATATATATTCATTATTGTAAGTTTAATACATAAATAAAGATACTTGCATCACATGCATGTATTAAATATCCACACACACATATATAAAAAATAATATTATATATATATTGCACATCCAAAAATCTCCCACTAACACTAAAATCTCATAAGGACATTGTGTACAACTTTACAACTCTGTGAATCTATCCAAAATCTTTTGGATAGTTTTTTTGTCAAACTCTCTCCATCTTGAACAAATACATTGTTCAGAATTTTATCCTTATCCAAGGGCTTAATTGTGTGACCCCATAGTTCTTAGTAGCGTTGACTCCAACTTTGAAATCTATATTTCATAGATGTAAGAAAATTAAAATTTTTAGAAAAACTTCAGTGATACTCAAGCTACTAAGCGATCTGGTATGATCTCCACCAAACATACTCATATCTCTATACGAATGTGTCCACCACAAGCTGTATCATATATATCATATGTATCCTATATAATCCCTTTTTCCATGACATTGAGTGACCACTAGACACAGAACATGTCAATCTAGTATTGTCCCCTAGTTATTTTATTAATTCTCTGAAAAATACTGACCAAGTGGATGAATACATCACATATCATTTATCTATCTAATAAGAACATCACATGTCACTTATCCAAATAGTTGAACACATCATATGTGAAAAAACTAAATAGGACTATGCATTTACTTAGTCTAATTTAATCAAAATCCATACATCTTTTATTATCATACAAGTGGAAAAATCTCATCTTTGTTGCACTCCAACTGATGAAATGTTCAACAACATACCTAACCACCCCCTGATTAGATAAGTTCATATGGTGAATTGAGTAAGTAGAGTATCAAAGTATGAAGTTTATCATTATAGGTATCTCACTATCATTTGGTAAAAAGGACTGATAATAAGAAAACACTCCTAAGTATATCCATGACCATATGAAATTTAATAATATATTCTTTAGCGGATAAGTCCTAGTAATAAGTATATACCTATTATCTAAAGAATCTACCATTAAATATCTCATATACAACCATTTTCAAAAGATATAAGAATATATTCAAGATAACCTTTACACATCATCACAACCCATTATAATACATGATAACCATCGATTAAGGAAAACTAAAAATCTTTACTTTGAGGGTATATTTATCATTTGACCATTCATGTAAAATATATTACATCTCACATAAATGAATGATAAATGTATATTTACTTTATTATAATAACATGATACATTTACAACCATTAAAACCAATCTATCATGTGTTTATCACCCAGATATTGTATATAACCTTCATGTTTATACTACAGTAATGGTTTATGTTAATGAATCCAATACATTCTTCTGTGTAGACACTCATCTTTACATCACCCCCCTAAAAAATCTCCCATATGAGATGGTATTTTTTAAGTATGTGTTTATTAATTTTATGAGACTGGGGTTGCTTAGTTTGAGAAACAACACCATTTTTTTTCATAATATAGCACTATTTATCATTCAATACTAGGAAACACTCTATGTTTAGAAATGAACTTCCTGATCCAAACAACTTCCTTTGCAACATCTGATGAAATGATGTATTTTTCCTCTACTATCAAGTCTTATATGGTGGGTTGTTTGAAACTTTTCCAATAAATTACTCCACAATGTAGGAAAAATACAAATCCATATTGATATTTCATATCATCTTTGTTGGGATGGAAACTAGCATCTGTACAACCCTTTTAAAAAGATATCATCCTCTCTTTAAATGACCAAGAACAACACCTTTTTCTTTCTCAAGTATTTAATAATGTTCTTTACAAAAATCCAAAAACTATCACCAAGATTGTATTTGTATACAATCATCATGATCAAAGCATATGAGACATCGGGTTCGAGTACATAACACAACATACATGATAGATCCTATTACGGATACATAAGGAATATTATCCATCCTATCTAACTCTTTAAAATGATATTGAATATTCCTAAGATTCATGCCCTGAAACATTGTTAAATACCCATTTTTGGAGTTCCCCATGCTAAACCTCTTTATAAATTTACCAATATATGTATTCCAACTCAGTTCAAGAAACTTCTTAGATCTATATCAATAGATCCTCATACCGAGTATGTAAGCTACATCACCCATGTATTTCATTGAGAAACATTTACCCAAACACATATTTATAGAGTGGAGTGTTGGTATATCATTTCCAATAAGTAGTATGTCATCTACATAAAGTATTAGAAATACTATTATACCGCCACTAAGCTTCTTGTATACACAAGAATCATTTTCATTCTTAATGAAACGAATCTCCTTGATTGCATCATCAAACCAAATATTCCAACTCTAAGAATCTTGCTTCAGTCGATAAATATACCTTTACATATTGAAAACCTTAGCATTATCGTTGGAAATTCAAAACCCTTGGGCTATATCATATACACATCCTCAGCTAAATTCCTATTAAGAAATTAAGTTTTGACATACTTTTGAAATATCTCATAAT
Source organism: Viscum album (assembly GCA_963277665.1). Lineage (NCBI taxonomy): Eukaryota > Viridiplantae > Streptophyta > Magnoliopsida > Santalales > Viscaceae > Viscum > Viscum album. The sequence goes on along the minus strand of OY728157.1, from coordinate 31,853,217 downwards.
CATAATGAGATGTTATGGATATAAAAATATGAATAGAATTTATCATCACAACATGTGAAAAGGTCTCATCATAGTTAATACCATGAATTTGTTTTTAACCCTTTCCCACCAGGCTTGATTTATAGGTATACTATCTACCATACATTTCATTTTTCTTATAAAAAACCCACTTTTAACCTATGGGTATCACCCCTTCAGTTGCATCTTCCATGCTCTAAACTGGGTTTGTGTACATCGATTCTATCTCATATTTCAGGGATTTTAACCATTTCATATAATCCAAACTCTCAATGGCCTCTCAGTAGGAAGTAGGTTCATCTCTTATGAACATTATTTCATCATCATTTCCATGAGAAGCTCATATCTCTTGGGCATTTGATAAATTATTCCAGAAATTTGAGGTTCTTGTGTAACTTGAGTAAGGTATTCTTACAAAACTCTTTGTAGAACTAGATAAACTTCCATATTATGAATACTTCCTATTTGTTGGTCTTGAATATATTTAAGTTCAACTTTCCTTCCACCAACTCATTGAATTAGATATTCCTTCTAATGAAATATACCAGTTTGAGACACGAAAACTTTGTTCTCATTAGAGTGGTATAGATAATATCCCTTGGTTTCCTTGGAATTATTGATAAATAAGCATTTTTTAGACTCAGGGTCATGTTTATCAGAAGTCAAATGTCATACGTAAGCTTCACAACCCAAAATATTCACATGAGACAAATTGGGATGTTTCCCATACCATACCTCATATGGTGTAGTTATGAATGCTTTAGATATAACACAATTTAGTAATAATGCAATAATATCTGAAGCATATCCCAAAAATAAGATAGGAAGATCACATAAAATCATCATCAATCAAACCCTATCTAACAAGGTATAATTCCTTCTTTTAGATACACCATTACATTATTTTTTCTAGGGATGAGTGAGTTGTGAAACTATTCCACAATATCTTAGATGATAAATGAATTATTGGCGTATATATTCACCACCTGACCTGATTGGAGGAATTTAATACTTTTTCCCAGTTGATTATATACTTTGTTCTAAAACTCTAAACTTTTTAAAAGTTTCATACTTGTGTTTTATTAGAAACACATACCCATACCGACTAAAATCATCGGTAAAAAAAAAGTACCTATAACCACCATTTTCTTGTATACTCATTGGTCCACAAACACCAATATGTATAAGATCCAATATTACACTAGTCCTTTCACCTTTTCTCCAAAAAGTAAATTTCTATTTTTTTACAATAAACAAGATTAACATGTACTAAACGATTCATAATTGAATGATTTGAACAATCCATCTCTATTAAATCTTTGAACACATTTCTCATTTATGTGTCCAAGGTGACAATTCCAAAGGTAGGAGGGATTATAATTAACCATTAAATTCTTATTCTAAATTTTATAAATACAATTATCCATATCAAGAATATATAAATCTTACATTATATTACAAATTCCAAAAAACATCTCATTATTATATATAGAACAAATCTTGTTCTTAATAATGAATGAATAACCCATATTGTCCAAAAAAGATACAGATTTCAAATTCATATTTATAGAGGGAACATAATATCAGTTTTTGAATTCTATGATCAATCAAATTGGTAAAATTAGATCATTAGTACCACCCTCTTATGTTGCAAATTTTTATCCATTACTGATATGAAGATCTACACTTCATCAATTTCATCTTATCTCCGAGTCTATGTTTGTCAACAAAAGTTTGTGAATCATAACCAGTATCTAACACCAATGAGTTAGAGTTGGAGAAATTTATTTCTATAACATTCACATTTGGGTACTCTAGACGTTTCTCCTTGAGAACACTACTAAATCCTAGATATAAATCATCAACTATTTTATAGGTCATACCTTTTAATGATCTCAATATGATTAGTGTGAAATATGTCATAATATACAATAAAGACATATCGATTGGTGAGTATCATGTATTATATCTTTTCCTTAAGGGATTTAAAATGAAATTTATCCCACTAAAAATGATTCCCCGATATATCATATCCATTTAGTGATCCAAAATCCATATTTCATTAAGTAATGAGTTTGTTATGGCGTTTCTCTCACTACTTAATTATTTAGGTTGAGAGTCATCCCAATCACAGGAATTGTGACTCTTTGATAGTTGAGTGAACAACCCTTTATCCAAATATATCCTATGGATTCATTCAACTATATTCCTCTGATAACCTAATTCCATTAGGGTCTCATAGTTAGTGTAACCCAAAGAAAATGCCAAAAATAGGATAATAAAATCCAATCCATGGGCACCCAACTATGGAATGAACTACCCAAGGATGTTCTAGTATCACCCATTACTTTCTTTCCTTACCCAAGATAATCCATGGGCACCCAGCTATGACATGACCTACCCGGTTGAATGATCAAGGTCTTGAAAAGTGTTTCTTTGGAAGGAATCTCACACTTAGTATTTGATGGATTTTAGTCTCATTAATTTAATATAAATCATATTCTTATTAAACTATTACATAATACGTAATCATTATTTTTTCATGTTTTATTTCCTTTTGTGTATACATGCTTCTAATAATTTAGTTTTGGAATCCCCATTCCAACCACCAAATTAATGTGTTCACACCACATTAATGTGTAACTCTTTACATAACAAACAAGTCTGCATTAATCACCCAAAAATAGAAGTCAAGTATACTTAAACATATAAAAATTCATCATATGAATAAGGTATATGAATTATTCATGTAAATACATAAAGTTATATGATATTGGAAAAATCCACATTAGTAAGCCCGAAGTGACGTATAGCCAATCCCATTCACTTTCCTAGCCCATAAAAGCCTTTGGGAAAGTTGGTTGTTCAACCCCAAGTCCCTTTACAAGGGAGAATTTACTGAATATAAAATTAAATTCATAAAATATCTAACACCTAATATGTAAAAATATGCCCAAAAACTATTATCAATCTCATAAATCCAATTAAAAACTGAGGTCAAGGCAGATGCAAACTAAATTTTATGACATCAAACCTAGTATGATATAAAAGGATAAATACTAAAAGAAATTTATCATATAAATGAGTATACACAATATTCATATTTCATAAATAATTAACTAAACATGAATATCATGACAATATAATAAATAAATAAATAATTTATTTATCTTCCAAAACATGACACATTTATGAACCTTTCATAAATAAATTCTAATTATAAACATTTTATAAATTAGGGAGAATATAAAAATTTTATATTAATTTCAATATAAAACCATTTATATTTTATATTAAATATAATTTATATGATATTTCATGAATTATAAACATGTTATAATTTAATATCTATTGTGACGGCCTAGTTTGGATGACCCCTAAAACTAGCAACCAAACTGAATAGCTACAGAACAGAAGGGTGTTCTCAATCCCTACGGGCCGGAGACTAGCACTCGAACATCTAACAATAACCAGAGGGAATAATTTATCCCAACCCAAAACAAACTTCATGACATATATAAAATAGAAAGAAACAATGATATAAAACTAGAAGAAACACATTCCACAATCAGAAATAAAATAATGGTCGTGATACAACTAGATATCCAGATAAAACCAAAGGTACATGTCTAAGAAAACCATAAAGGAAAACTAAAAACCAACAACTGCTACTCCATGTGACATGTGGGAAATCTCATACCATCTCACCACCAGCAACCCATACACAACTGATGTAATCCTCATTGCCTTACTGTGGAATCTTGACTTTTCCTACATCAAAAGACAATACCAAGTCTACACACCACCAAAGGGGTGTGTAGGGTGTGAGCTAAACAGGATCAGTAGGATCTCACCCTAGTGTTCCATATCAAGTCACTATATAAATAATCTTAATATTATTATTTCAAATAAAACATTGAATGATAAGTAGTAAAATAGATTTATATCAAAAACATGATAAATATTCCCTTTTTTCACAATTCTAAAACAAAGGCAGATGAAACAATTTCAAAATATAAATCCACATTTCTCAAAGTAGGTATATCAGATCCAAAATAGTATAAATTGAAGCATAATGGAAAATAGGTCAATGATCACAATGGGCCAGGCTATCAGACTACTTTTACCACAATCAACGACTAGTTCACTCAAGTCCTTTAAACACAGACATAAGGATAATAGGAACAACCCATGAGTGAACCCTATAACAATGTCAAAATCATATACCTAGAACATAGGCCTAGAGAGTAGAGGAAAAACCCATGAGTGAAACCCCTGACAATAAAAATAGATGAGACCCAATACCATGCCTTCCCCCTAAGTAAACTCCCCCTAAGTACCCAAGGCTTCCCATGTGTTTCATTTATCAAATCAATTTCAAAGGGATTCATATTTCAAAAACAATTCCAAAAAACCCTCTATTCAATTAAAAAATTCTTTGAAAACTCATTTCAAAATCCATTTCACAATGATTTGAAAACACCTTTTCTTTTACCAAAATTAGGGGGAAACCATATTTTATCATAAATCCATTTACACACACAAATCAATCATTCAAATTTATTTATAAAACAATTTATAAAATCAAAAACTATTACAGTTCATCCGACATAGTCTAGAGATGAAACCAGCTACCTCAAACTTTGGTTTCACACTACCTGCAATGGGATTCACACACACTAGGAGGAACATATAATGATAAAAATAGGCCCTAGCATCAATTCAAATATTTCATAATTAAATTATATAAGAAAAATGGTTCGTGGAGAGGATAAGTTAGAGAACACCTCAAGGAACTCACACGCCGCACCACATCCAACATAAGGGCTGAACCCAGAAGATGATCTCACAATAGATCTAGAAGGTATTAATAAAGCTTCATCAAATGTTCTAAAAATCCCATAAATTCATTCCTATATCGTTGATGCAACTTGAGAAACAAATGAGTAGAATGGTCGCACTTATCTGAAGGAAGACAACCAACCATGCTGGAGATCAAATGCCTAAACAAAGTGATCTAAAGGGGATGGAACATCAAAATGAACTTGGAAGGAACCTAGGGTATGGTGCATGAAGGATGAAACTGAATGAATTAGTATTCATTCTTGTAACACATGAAATCTACTGGGAATGAAAAGTTTATGTTTCAAATCACTGATTATCAGTGTATATTTACCATATTACATTTACACTAAAAAACACATCATCTTGAGTTAAATTACCTCGAGTGATGATTTTATGAAGTAAAAGTAGGTTTTATGGCATAAAATATTTTATGACCAAAACCATTTTCATGGATTCTTGAGTTAAATTCCCTCTGTAACTAGCACACAAACTGGTTCTATAGAAACTACCAAATCAACTCTGAGTCCCTCCAAACATGAGATACAATCTCTTAAAAACCATAAGAGAATACCTTTTATCTAGGATGTTACGTAAATTATATAAAATTTTTTATATAATCTAAATATCATATATGTTTTAATTTATAAACACTTTATAAACAACCTATTATGATTTATAAATAAGATAGTTATTTCTATATCATAAAGCATGCCATTTATTTTTTCAAAAGTTATTTTAAAATTATTTATCAATTAAAAATAAACATTTAATTGTTAATTAATTTATAAAACACTTCTATAATTTTTTATAAATATTTAAAAACATCTTTTTTTTATTTATAAACAATTTATAAATAATATAATTTAATTACTAATTGAATTATATTGATTAAAATAAATAATATATTTATTTCCATAAACAAGAGTAATAAATATGATTTTTTCATATTTATTTTCAGGCTTGAAAAATATCATTTTACAATTAAAATGTGTTTTTCATTAAATAATAAAAATATTGATTCGTTAGAAAAGCATATGCTCCAATACCACTGATGGGTTTCGTAAGTTCATCATATGACTATATGCAATATAAGACAACCCAAACACAGATATATCTATCTTCAAGAATCAATGCATAAATAAAACTATAAAAAAGAGTACCTAGAAAATTTTAATAATATCATTTTTCTTCTTTATTAGCAATGGTGAATGCTTGATAAATATCATGAAGCAGTGAACACAAGAACCTTGCCCCTAGGGTGAGGGACACCAACCTATGGATCAGTGATCGTATCATGAGGATACACAAATGCTGAAGGGGTGTTAGTGCATTTGTCTTAGATGATAAACAACAGTATCAGAGGAAGAGAGAATTCACCACACCCAACAGAATAGGACACTATCCTCTTATATAGGTAGATACTGATGCTCTTCACATCATATTCATTTTATACTATTGGGTTAATTAATTTAACATTTTCAATGAATTAATATAAAACTATTAATAAATTCCTAATGGTTTGTAACTGATAATAGAACCATTTAGGAGAGATATATATATATATTATAACATTTATATTTAATATATAAATAAAGATACCTTCATCACATGCATGTATTAAATATTCAAATATACATAATATCATATATATATATATTATTGCACATCTAAAAATACCCCCACTTTTGATTACCTAACCAAACAATGACAGTTTCTGGAGCTATAATTCACACTTGATAAATTTAACATACAATTTCTCCTTTCTAAAAGTCTTTAACATAATCCTAAAATGATCCTAAAATGATATTACTGCTCTTTCTTGATCTTGTAATATATTAGAATATAAAATATAAATGAAACCATAAATTCATCGATGCAATCTCTAAAGGCTATTCATCAAATCCATGAATATAACGAGATCATTTGTAAGTCAAAATTACATTACTATGAATTCATAGAGTCCATATCTTATATGAAAGGATATATTTGGTATATATTTTATATTTACCTATAATTGATGGTATCAAAATCGAAGATCCAACTTTAAGAAGTATTAATCACCTATAAGTTGATTAAATAAATTATCAATACATGGTAGATGATACTTGTTTTTGGATGTGATCTTGTTAAGTTCAAAATAATTAAATCAAAGAAAAATTTATCCATCATTATTCTTGAAAAAAAACGACCGGATCACCCCACGATGAAGCACTTAGGTGTGTAAAACCCTTGTTTAGATTCTCTTGTAGAAACTTCTTTAATTCTTCTAATTAAATGGGGGGAATTCTGTAAGGAATCATCGATATAGTCATATAAAAAATGTCACCCTTGAACTTTTTGTTTCTTTATCATTTCATTTATTTATTTGTTTTTATCATTTTTATTCATTTCTAAGTCTTTTTTCTTTGAGATTTTGGAAAATGGGGGATCAACATATGTAGTATAGTTTTCACACAGTTTGAAAAAATTGCGTAACTTGGCCATGTGAGGGACTGCAACATTTCATAGGTATGCACTAGGTTAGAACATGGTTTACCAAACCATGTGTAATTCCCTGAGGTGATCCATATCCATACACATGGCCAGCACATGGTTTAGTAAATGGTGTGGTCAAACTACATGGCTTACTCAGATTCATTAAAAATGGGAATTTACCCTTATACCTCTCTCAAATTTTAACCCTTTAAACTCTATTTATCCTCCCATTCACCCCTACAACCTCCAAAAATTATCCCATTTATTTCCCCTCATTCCTTGGTGATTCAATGGGATTTAACCATGTTTTGAGGTCGATTATTCAAGGTAAAGATCTCTGAACCTAATCCTATATTGTCTTTCATTCTTTCTCCTTTAGTTTCTTTCCCTAGTATGGTCTCAAAAAACTAGCGTCTTATGTTATCCTAATTTTAATTGGAGGTTTATTTTCTTTAGGGTTTATATTGGTTGTTTAAAGGTTTTTCATGCCTCCTTGTGGTGGATTAACATCTCACATAGTAAAAGCAACGTATTGAAGTAAGTTTTTTCTATGAACGAATATTTAATTTTAAAACCATGATTGCTTTCCCCTTTAAATTCATGTTAAGGATATCTGATGATAATTGTATGATTATTGACCCTTTTCAAAATGATATTGATTGTCACTTGATTTTCATTAAATATGAAGTTTTCCCTCTCTTTTTTAAAAGGTTCAAATTTGTTTTCAAATAACCATGAAAATTGAGTGTTTGTTAAAATACCCAAATGGATTTTATAAAGGAGTTCCAAAATCAAAAAATACTTTTTATCTTTTAAAATAATTTATGAAGGTTTTAATTTTAAAATTAAATACATGCTTGAATTCTTTTAAAGATGTTATGTATTTTTTGTTTTTTAGGATATGTTAATGATGTGAAGTGCCCTCAAAGATTACTGATGGTTTGAATTTGTTTTCAATCTTTATTAAGAATCATTAGAGGTTGTTGAGATTTTGTTTGAACGAGTGTATAATGTTTTTGAGAGGCTATGAGATGACCTTGAATGATTTCAAAAGGTTTTTGGAGAGTTTGATGGAATCTAGAATCACTGTTTTGGATGTTAAAATTATGGCTGAGCCAATTATCTTACGTGACTCATGCATAAGATAATTGAGTTACAAACATGATTTTATAAAATATTTAAGTAAAATGAGTGTTGTATTCCAGAAAAGACTAATCTCATAGGATAATTGATCCACACATGATATTTTATCTATGAGATTGAAAATTTTGTTAAGGGAATTATCTTACGGGGAAACTGCATAAGTGAATTATCTTATAGGGGTAGTGCATAAGATATTTCCCCTTGTTAAGAATTGGTTTTATGGTCACATAAGTAAATTGAGCTATGTGATGAGAATTATCCCATGTATGATTATTTACTTAGATAAAACTCGAGTTTCCAGAATTCAAATATTTTGAAGATTTTTTTAAATTAGACACTAATCAAGCGAATCATCAGTGCCTAAAATATCACAATCAAATTGTGATTCTAGTAGTATTAAAAATTATTGATCTTCATTAAGTAAATAAAAAGTTCAAACAATATATCTATAACGATCCGCATCGTCATAGGTTGTGGAAATCAGGGAAAATTTTATTTTTTGTTCACGAAAGTGTTTTAGGGGAAAAATGATAATTTTTCCTATAATATGTTCTTGTATAACTTTTCTGACCACTATGTTTTCCCCCAAATAGGATTTTCACCCAAGGATAGAAGTTTGGTGGAAATATGAGTCATTTGAATTTTTAAAGAATATTTAATATCTAATTAATTAAATATTATTCTATTAACTAATGTTCATTTGGTTATATCTTCTAAATGGAGAATTATATTTAGATTCTATCTATGTGGTTTAGTCCGGGATGGTGAGTTTTGACTAGGTGAGGCATAAATCTAATGCGGATGTCAGGGCTAGGCTTAATTCCTTTTCCTTTTCTTTTTCTTCCTTTTTTTTTATTTTTTTATTTTATCTTATCTCTTGTCTTGTCATGAATGACCATGGGGATACCCCTTTGGGGTATTTATATGAGAGAGGGAGATGAATAGAAGAGGGATGGGAGGAGGTGGTGCCGCCTTGGGTGCTCGTCTGGAGGTAGATTGAGGCGCAACGGGTGCATGGCGCGAGTCTGGTGTGAAGATTCAACGGTTTCTACCTAGAGTTAGACCCATATTTAAGTTTTTGTCATAAAAATACATAACTTAGTTTTTTTAAGTTTTTAAATCTCTTTTTTTGGGCTTTTGAGCACCCTGCGAGGTTTGATCTGGGATTAATTGGGGAGAAACGAGGATTTCAGATTGTTTTGGGAATTATTCCTTCAGGAGAACCCATGTACATGATGTTTGGTTCAGATATTAGATGAAATATGTTATTCTTATTCAAGTAATATAGGGGTTTCAGACTACACACCATGCACTGGGGGCACATGCTGTGTAGTGGGGACTCAGACTGTGCTGGGGGCACGTGGCTGTGTAGCATACATAACCAAATCCCATGCTAGGTACACAATCGTTGGCTGTGTACTTTTCATAAATAGACCCCATGTGGGGGTACACGGTCAAGTTCTCAAATCAGGATCCCATTTAGGGTAAATTCTGTGTATGGGGTGATACATGTTGTGTAGTCGAGCATTGTACATGGTGAGTGTGGTCGAGGAACACGATCAGGCACCCATGTGAGGTTACATGCTGTGTATAGGGTGCACACACCATGTAATTTTGAAAAGTATATGATAGTGGCCTAGGGAACACAACCATATAGGACCTTTGGGGTTACATTCTGTGTACTCAAAGAACACATAGTTTAATTTTTCCTCCTTGGTGTGTTTGACCAGTTTTTCACGCTGAAGTCAGAATTTGACTTATGAGTAGTCCATTTAGAGAATTTTTTGTATAGATTTCTTCAAGTTTTTGTTTTAAAATACTCTAGTAGGTTGGGATGTGAGCTATGAGAACCGAGCTAGGGTCATGTGATCAATGATCTGACTATATCTAGTGTTTTATGATAGTCTATTTAAGGTTCTTTTGGATAGATCTTGAAAGTATGGAGTGAGTATTATCTCTGAGGAGATCTTGTTTTGTCCCTGGATATTGGGATTGGTTTCTTCATGTTAGTGTAGTTGAGGTTTAACTTATGGGTTTGAGGATCAGAACCATTGGAGCCTTTGGAATGGTTTGACACTACAAGATGGTGGTTACGCTCAGGTGTTGTTGATCCGTTGAGATGTGTCTAAGGGACTCATGAGGTTTCCCTTGTGGGAGAGTTAGTACCTGAGGATGGGTTTTTTACTGGGAAGTCCGACTAATGTTTTAATGTAATTTGATTTTCCTTGAGGCTTTCATATGTTGAGGATCCCTTTTAGAGGGTCTTCTTATTTTGAGGTGGTCCCAATGACCTTTGATATTCCCTTGTATGCATGCTTTTATTTTGGATTCCCCTTTGGGTGCGTTGTTGATCGAGGATCAGTTGGAGGACACTGATGGTTGTTTGGGATACTTCTACACTAGGCATGTACCATACTTTGAAAGATATAGTAGAATCCCTATTAGTGTTTCCTACTCTTACTATGGACTTTGGTCTAGTTGTGGATATTTTGGGAGGGAATAAACCAAGAGCTTGGGTGTAGTAGGGGTGTCCCTAGTAGGACATCACTTTGTACTGTGACCCTAGGGACAGAGGGATCCCCAAATTTTGGTTTAGCCTTGAGGAGGGCCATAGAGAGACCATTATGGATATTTTTTGGATGATGATATCTAGGGGGCCAAGAGAGGCCCCATGTTTTGTTATTCTAGAGTTGATCAACACTACTAGTTTAGCTATTTGGATGGTGGGTTCGAGAGTTAAACTGAACCACGTTCTGATGGCCATTGGTTGTGATGTTTAAGGTACTTTATGCTCAAGAATTTGGTTTGGAGAGGATTGAAGGTTCTGAGCATAGCGAAAACATGGTTGGGATGACACCCAAATTTAATTTTTACCATGATCAATGATTCCGAGATCAATATGATGATGAACGCCAGTCTCCATAGAATAGAATCAAAGATTTAGATAAAGAAGGAAGAGGCCCGAAACCTTTAGAGAGGATCTTGCACATCATGTTTATAATTAATTTAATTAATTCTATAAATAAAATAATACCTGGATCTTTGGTATTTTCTTCGTTGATGATGTTGATCATTTGTAATGACCCTTCCAGATTATCTCATTGTGCTTGCGAGGATCCAAACTAGAATCCCTTTAGCAGCAATCTACACGTGCTCCGATGGCCTCCGATCGACACCACTAGTTCTTTGGGTGCTAGCATGGTGAAGTGAGTGTCTTGTGTCAGTCGTTCTTAATTGATTGTTCTTCAGCCTTGAAGAGCATCTCTCGTCCTTGAGAGGGGTGGGAAGAGGATTCTAGAGAGAAATTGTTTATCTCAACAATTCTCAATTCACAAAGTGTGCGATGTGTTCACCACGACACAATAGACGTACTTGTCTATTTATATGCATGGATATTCAGTTACAATATTTAATTTAATAATGACAATTAAATACATTCATGAACTTAGAAAAAACCCATGCTCATAATAATAATACCACATCATTATTTATGGTGCGCCAACTTACGCAAAATGAAATTATGAATAAAATTTTGCATCACAAAATAATAGCAGCGTCATTATTATTTTAACTTGTTCCAACTAATAATTGTTTATCATCTTGAAAATAATTATTTTACTACTGGACCGACCTTGGTCCACTCAAACTCCACTTCCATTTATTGAACACCCGAATAAATAAATAAATAATTTATTCTCTTAAATAAATATTTTATTTACAAACTAGTAAATAAATATTTATTAAATGTTCAATAAAATAAATATATTTAATTTAATTTATGTGATCATCTTAACTTGAATAAAATTATTCCATGGTCTTGAGAATAATATTTATTTCATTAATTAAATTCAAATAGAATTTAACCGAGACCACCAAAAACACTTTAGTGTGTGACCCTCTAGGATTCTTTCATGTTGGCATTAGGCAGGATTTCCTAAAGTCCAAGAGTAATGTCTAGAAATGGGACAAGGAACCTAAGAGAAAGAACATAAATTTGCAACAACGACATCCACATGCAAACATTCACCGTGTAATATAATCCATTTGTCTCAATATCTCATCAAGCAGGTTTCATGATAGTGTCATCAACCTTTATACTTGATATGTAATTCTTTGACTACTTGAAATAAAATCTGCGTTACACCATGGACATATAATTTCGCATGATGGTTCTATTTCAATCAAAGGTCCGAGATATCAACTTTCATAAATGGAAGGGACAAATCCTTCCTCGACTTATCCATTAATATCATGTCACTCGTGATGCACCCAACATAACCTAATTCCCGCCAACTGTCTGCTTGACTATTTTTATCAATAAATTGAAGTGCATGAGTTGTGGCACATATTAATGATAATCTTAAAGTATAAGGATAATTAAATACACTCACAGATATAAATATCCAATGACACCAAAAGATGAAAAATTCTTACTAGCGGGTTTGTTCTCATAATCTCCTATCTTGGAGATTACCAAGTGAGAACTTCATGAGAGGAAGTCTCATCTTCTTACGAGTACTCACACCTAACAGTCTGTATGCTATGTTTCCTTTCATAGTATGTCATCCAACCATAAAACTATATTTAATAATATTGTTATAGTATTTCAATCTTCTCATCATAGAAGGGAACTTCCATGAACTTATTAATGCAACAAATACTCTAGGACATTATTACATCATAGTCATGAAGAACAATGAAAAATATGCAATAAGATGTTTAATATTTAAATAAATTAAATATCCATGTAATAAAAGTAAAACTAGTTGGTTCTAGGACATAAACTCTTACAAATTCTCACTTGGACTAGAACCAACTGCCTAAGACTTTCGGTCCGCTAGACCTCACATAGTGATCATGTTTCTTCTAAGTCAAGGCTTTAGTAAAGGGGTCCACCATGCTGTCTTCTGTGGAAATAATGCTCACTGAAACTTCACCTCTCTAGGAAAAATCCCTCAAGAGATGATACTTATAAAGTGTGTGCTTCATCCGTTGATGTGACCTTGGATTTTTTGCGAGAGCCACTGCTGAAGTATTATCACATTACAATGTAATGGGATCTTTACTATTAGGTATCACATATATCTCATGGACGAAGCTTCACATCCAAAATGCTTCTTTAGCTACCTAAGAAGCTACGAGATACTCGGACTCTACTATTGAATCTATGACCACACTCTACTTTTAGCTCTTCCAGCTCACTACACCTCCATTAAAAGTGAATATTTATCCCATTTTCAACTTCGTGTCATCTTGATCAGTTTGGAAACTAGCATCTGCATATCCTCTAATAACTAGTTCCTCATCTCCTCTATAAAGTGGGAACATATCCTTAGTACGCCTCAGATACTTTAGGATAGTCTTGAATTCCATCCAATGGTGGTCACCTGGGTTATCTTGATATCTTCTTACCACACTTAATGCATAGGCGACATCCAGCCTAGTACATAGCATGACATGCATGACTAACCCAATCACTGATGTGTATGGAGTCCTTTCCATTATCATTCTTTTCTCATGTGTATGAGGACACATTTTCTTGGAAATATGAATGCCATGTGATACTAGAAACAATCCCCTCTTGGATTTTTCCATACTGAATCTCTTCAGTATCTTATCAATGTATGTACTTTGACTTAGGCCCAACAATATCTTGGATATATCACGATGAATCTTGATCCCAAGAATATATGCTGCCACGCCCAAGTCCTTCATGGAGAAGCATTGATTCAACCATGCCTTAACTGACAGTAAGACTCGTATCTCGTTTCCAATAAGTAATATGTCATCAACATATACTATTAGAAAAACGACTGCACTCCCATTAAACCTTTTGTAGACACAAGGCTCACATTCATTCTTGATAAAACCAAATTTTGTTATGGATTCATCAAAATGAATGTTCCATGACCTGGATGCTTGTTTTAATCCATAAATGGATTTTTGAAACTTGCATACCTTATTGGAATCCTTTAGAGTCACAAAACCTTTAGGTTGTGTCATGTAGACATCTTCCTAAAGGTTCCCATTAAGGATATTTTGACATCCATTTTCCAAATCTCATAGTCATGGTAAACCGCAATGGCAGGTAGAATTCTGATGAATTTCAGCATTGTATTTGGTGAAAAGGTTTCATTATAATCAATTCCTTGATGGTGCTTAAACCCTTTTGCAACCAGTCATGCCTTATAGGTATTGAAATGTCCTTCCATGTCTATTTTCTTATTGAATACCCATTTTCAACAAACATGATTTACATCAAGTGGAGAATCTACCAAAATCTAGACTTGGTTTTGATACATGGAATCCATTTCAGAATTCATGGATTCTTGACACTTGGAAACATCTGTGCCACTTACTACTTCCTTGCAGGTTATAGGATCATTATTATCAACTAATAATTAGTCACCATCCTCAGTAACTAGAAAACTGTACCATTTTGGTTCTCTAACCTCTCCTGTACTTTTACGCAGTACTTGTGTCTCTAGAATAGATTCTTCTTCCATGGGGCTTTATGGAATCTGTTCTTGTACAAAATCTTGTGTACATTGAGCCTCGACTTCATCGAAGTCTATCTCACTCCCACTATCTCTTTTAGAGATGTTCTCACTCTCAAGGAATGTAGAATGTCTTGCCACTATAACCTTTTTGTCTGAGTTTTATAGGTAATATCCTATTTTTTCCTTGGGGTATCCTATAAAGGTACAATTTGTGCCTTGGGGTGAGATTTTTTTACCTGAATAGGTCTTAACAAACACTTCACTACCCCACACATGTAAATTCGATAACATGGATTTTCTTACACTCTAGAATTCGTACGGAATACCATTTATCAATTTAGTTGGTACTTGGTTTAGTATGTGTGCTGTTGTTTGTAACGCATATCCCCTAAAGAATAATGTAAGACTCGAATAACTCATCATTGATCTCACCATGTCCAACAGGGTGTTGTTCCTCATTTCTCTCACACCATTCCACTAGGGTGTAAATGGAGGAGTGATTTGGGATAGGATCCAAAAATCCCGTAAGAAATAAATGAAGTCTTGATTAAGATATTCTCCACCTCAGTCTGAGCGGAGTTTCTTAATCTTCTTAACAAGCTGGTTCTAAACTTCATTCTTGTATTCTTTGAACTTATCAAAAGAATCTGACTTATAACTCATTAAGTAGATATATCCATATCTACTAAAATAATCAATAAAAGTTATGAAGTATGAGTACCCTCCCCTTGCTTTAACTGGAAGTGGTCCACACACATTGGTATAAACAAATTCAAGAAGTTCTTTAGCCCTTTCACGTTTCCCACTAAATGGGGCTTTGGTCATTTTTCCTTGTAAACATGGATGACATACGCCAAGTGGTTTTAGTTCGAAAGAATATAAATATCCATCTTGATGTAACTTTGTCAAGAATTTCTCATTTACATGACCTAACTAGTGATTCTAAATTTGGGTGTGGTATGAGTCATGTGAAGTATCTTTGTTATCTATTTCCATTACTTGGTTTGTGTAATCAAACATGTAAAGACCATTGTATAAATGTTCCCTACCAAAAAAATGTTATCTTTATAAAAGAAGAAACATTCATTTCCAAACATGAAAAAAATCCATCTGTATCTAATCTAGATACAAAAACAATGTTTTTAGTAATATAAGGCACATAATAACAACCCTTTAACACCAATATCATCCCAGTTGGCAATGTGAGGTGGTAGTCCTTGACAGCTACAACAGCAAGTCTGGCTCTGTTGGCTGCTCGAAGATCTGCCTCCCCTAGATCAATCTTCCTGAATCTACTTGGTTCCTGTATTTGGATACATATGTGAGAACCACAAGATGTATATAATACCCAATTTGTAGAAATAGATAGATTTCATTCGATAACAAATGCACCTAAATATTCCCCTTGTTTCTTAGGTTGGGTGCAGTTTTTCTTCCAGTGGCCCTTCTTGCCACATGCGAAACAAACAACCTCCTGTTCCTTTGCCTCCCCTTTGATCTTACTTTTCTTGGAAGGCTGTGAAGAAGCTTTGTGCTTAAAGATATTCACCTTCCCTTTCCTCTTATTCACCATAAGGATAGAATAATTTTCACGCTTCATATCTTTGTCCACTTGGCTAATGAGGATAATAAGATCAGATAGAGTCTTATTAATGTTGTTCATATTTAAATTGACAATAAAGTTAGAGAAGCTCTGAGGTGGTGATGAGAGAATGATATTGGTTCTTAGTTATTTGGGTATTTTAAACCCTAGAACCTCTAGGCGCTCAATGTAGCCAATGAGCTTGACTACATGAGGCCCAGCTGGGGCATATTCTCCAAGCTTACTCTGAAAGAGTTCCTTAGAGATCTCAAACCTTTCATGTATTTCTCTCTCCTAGTAAAGACCACAGAGGTACTTGAGCATGCTATAAGAATACATGTTTTCATGAGACATCATGAGCTCACTAGAAATTGATTATAGAATCAAACATTAAACATCGACCGCATCATTCATATGTTTCTCATAGACTAGGAAATCCTCATCACTCACCTCTTTGGCAGGCAGATAAGGTAATGCTAACTCCAGCATGTAAGAATTTCGTTCATGGCATAGGATAACCCAAAGGCATCTAAACCATTCCTGGAAGATACTGCCGATGAGGATGTTGTCTTTATCTAGAATTGATTGTAGGGATAGTGTGGTTGATGATATTTTCATTTTTATTCTACAATTAAAAGAGCAGATAATTAGTACTTTCTTAATTACATTTTATGATAAATAATAAAATTTTATTAAGTCTCCCACTATTTTATCAAGTACCAATGACCCTCATCATTGAACTCATAATGTACAGTTTCTATGACATTCTAGTGGAAATGATCCATATTACCCTTTTCATAACCCCAACAAGGGTTGGTCAAGCTATTAGAAGGTATTTAGGTAGGCAGGACTTTGAAAACTATGGGCTTGCAGCTCCTTGATCCGTTGAGTGGACTCTCAAATCCTGAAATCATGACTTTTGGATTTCCTCAACTCTTACCTCCAATATTACACCAAGTCTAACAAGGGATAATCCTCTTGACATAATATGGTTAAGTCAAACCAAAACATTTCATAAGGGCTTCCTGTATAAAAGTAAGTGTCCCAATAAGGGTTGGCCAAACACATAATTTTATTGAGTTTTTCCCTTAATCAAGTAACAAAATTCTTGGTCTGACTTAATATTTTATTTGAGGTATTTTTATAACTTATGAGTGAATTTATTATTATCATTATCACATTCTTGTTAATATTAAGTGGAACTTACTTAAGTGATTAACCATGTCTTGATAATATTTATGCATAAGTCTGGATTATTTTAGTTCTATCTTGCATGCTTGTTTAATTCATTAATTATGTGATCGTGACAACACATACATAGTGATAAACCATGCAACTGATAGAAATAAAATAAAGAGAATGGTCATGAGATTTTCAAATGGTTAGTTTATCTACCAGTTGATAAACTAACCCTAACCTAGGGGAGATACATCTTGAACCTTTTGGGTTCATGTTTACAGCTTTCCACCTATCCACCTTTGTATCTCCTAGGATTAGTTTCATCTTGACTCCAGATTGAACCGCCTCCACTAGCTTAGGATTTCCATCCATTACATATTACTTTTTTTTAACTCACATGCAGGTGAGGGGTAAAAAGGGGTTTTACATAAAAGAAACCTTGGGCACGCGGGCCCTACATATTAATGATGGGAAGACCCACATGCCAACAAATTTAATTTAAATAAATAAATTAAAAGAAATCATCCACATACAAAGGTCTTGGTATATCTCATGATCATCCATACATGCAACTATATTTATGCATAAATAAAACTAGCATTCAATTATTTAATCGTTCTTTTTTAAGATAAATCATGCTCAAATCAATTAATTATCATATTTAATTAATCAATACTTTTATCTTAAACCCTTTTCTGAATTTCCTTGAGATTCTCATCCATCATAATTTTAAACAAATAAATTCATTTATAATTATCTTTGTATGTAACTGGTACCTTGGAGGCAACCCGGTGAATTCCTATTCATAACTACCCAATGAGTAGAAATGAACATTACATAGATTTTAAATTAAACACACATATATAAAACACCTATCACGTGTTGTACCTCAGCTTTATGCCTACACGATGGTACATGTCTCAAGGGTTTGTATAATATAATAATAAATTTTAATAAATCTACGTAACTTGGATGAGTACACATCCTGTAGTTCCAACTACATGACGTGTACTATTTTTCACCATCCATCCAAAGTACACGCTCAGGGAAATGGTGTGTGAGTGTACTTAATAAATATTCGAAGTACACGACGTGTCCATTAGGCCACACGCCATGTAGTTCCTCGTTACATGGTCTCCAGTTGGGCAATCCATGTATGGGGTACACAGTCCAACCCTAACCCGAAGGGACTACACGTCGTTTCCATTGGGCCACATGACGTGTAATCTAAAAACCGTATGCCACCTATTCCTGGTCAACACATGGAGTTATTAAGACTTAGAAAAACATTAATGACACAACTTGGTTTGGAGGACCAGAGTCAGTGCATTGAACCTTGGCTACATGGTGTGTAATGCCGAATAAATGTCGTGTGTTCTTGTGTTGTACGTCCAGGAACCTTTGGCACCTCTGGATGAGATATTCTGTTTTATTTTAATCAAAATTAAAAGAAAATATCATTTCTGTAAGGTGAAAAAGAAACAAAAGAGGAGGAACATATCTCAAGATTCAGATTTGTAGAACGACTAACTTAAATTGAAACAAATAAATTAATAAATGTGTAAATCATCAAAGAAATATTTAAATAATTATAAACTATGATGTAACCCCTCTGATACCACTTGAAGGTTCCGGGCGTAGTGGAAGCATGGTTGGGACGACACCTAAATTTAATTTTTACCATGATCAATTATTATTCTGGGATCAATACGACGATGAACGCCAGTCTCCATGGAATAGAATCAAAGATTTAGATAAAAAAGGAAGAGGACCAAAACCTTTAGAGAGGATCTTGCACATCATGTTTATAATTAATTTAATTAATTTAATAAATAAAATAATACCTGGATCTTCGGTATTTTCTTCATTGATTATATTGATCATTCAGAATGACCCTTCCGGATTCTCTCGTTGCACTTGTGAGGATCCAAACTAGAATCCCTGTAGCGGTGATCCATACGTGCTCTTATGGCCTCTGATCGACACCACTCATTCTATGGGTGCTAGCACAGTGAAGTGAGTGTCTTGTGTCAGTCATTCTTGATCTCTTGTTCTTAGGACTTGAAGAATGTCTCTCGTTCTTGAGAGGGGAGAGAAGAGGATTTGAGAGAGAAATTGTTTAGCTCAAAAATTCTCAATTCACCAAGCGTGCGGTGTGTTCACCATGACACAATAGACATACTTTTATATTTATATGCATGGAACTTCAGTTAAAATATTTAACTACATAAAATCAATTAAATACATTCATGAACTTAAAGAAAACCCATGCTCATAATAATAATACCACATCATTATTTATGGTGTGCCAACTTGCGCAAAATAGAATTATGAATAAAATTCCGCATCACAAAATAATAATAGTGTCTTTATTATTTTAACTTATTCTAACTAATAATTATTTACCATATTGTAAATAATTATTTTACTATCGGATTGGCCTTGGTTCAATTGAATTAAAATTACATTTATTGAACACCCGAATAAATAAATAAATAATTTATTCTCTTAAATAAATATTTTATTTACAAACTAGTAAATAAATATTTATTAAATGTTCAATAAAATAAATATATTTTATTTAATTTATGGGATCATCTTAACTTGAATAAAATTATTCCACAGTCTGGAGAATAATATTTATTTTATTAATTAATTCAAATAGAATTTAACTGAGACCACCAAAAACACTTAGTTTGTGACCCTCTAGGATTCTTTCTCATTTGCAGTCGGAAGACTTGCCTAAATTCCAAGAGTATTGTCTAGAAATGGGTCAAGGAACCCAAGAGAAAGAACATAAATTTGTAACAACGAAATCGACATATGAATGGTCACTGTGTAATATAATCCCTTTGTCTCAATATCTCATCAAGCAGGTTTTATGATATTGTCATCAACCTTTATACTTGATACGTCGTTCTTTGACTACCTGAAATAAACTCGTCGTTACACCATGTCCATGGAATTTTGCATGACAATTCTATTTCAATCAAAGGGATGAGATATCAACTTCCATAAATAGAAGGGAAAAATCCTTCCTTGACTTATCCATTAATATCATGTCACTCGTGACACACCCAACGTACCCTACTTCCCACCAACTGTTTGCATGACGGTTTTCATCAGTAAATCAAGGTGTGCGAGTCATGACATGTATTAATGATAATATTAAAGTATAAGGATCATTACACATGCTCGTAGATAGAAATATTTGATGACACAAAAACATGAAGAATTCCTACTGGAAGGTCCATTCTTGTAATATCCTGTGTTGGAGATTAGCAAGTGAGAACTTCATGAGAGGAAGTCTCATCTACTTACGAGTACTCACACTTGACAGTCTGCATGCTATGTGTCCCTTCATAGTATACCATCCAACTGTAGAACTATATTTAAGAATATTATTATATAATTTCAATTTTATCATCATAGAGGGGAACTTCCATGACCTTATCAATGCAAAAAATACTCTAGGTCATTATTACATCATAGTCATGCAGAATAATGAAAAATATGTAATAAGATGTTTAATATTTAAATAAATTAAATATCCATGTAATAAAAGTATAACCAGTTGGTTCTAGGACACTAAATCTTACAAGGATAACCTTGGTATGTTGCACCCCAAGGGTTTTCTTCCTTTTTAGTAATATTTTGTTTGTTTTTCACTTGGGTTTGGGGTGTTCTGGGTGAAATTATGAGTTTTTGGATGGTTTTCCAGTGTTGCACAGTTAGGTACATGATTTGGAAACTATGTAGTAGAAATTGTGTTCCCTTTTCAGTGGTGGAATAAAGATGAGTGCATGGCATATACACAGTTAGGGAACCATACGAGATAGCATTTTGTCCTATGGGGTTTGAGACAGTGCTAGATGCACAGTTTGCGCACAGTTGGGCATATCATAGGAGACGACCATCCAGTCAACCCAGTTTGGGGTATTTTTGTATTTTCACCTTATTTTTAATTTTTATTCCACCCCAAGTCTCCATCATTAAAACCCCATGACTTTGGAGCCTCTTTTTTGGGTTCTCCCTACTTCTCGATGCTCCTACAAGTTTATTTGGAGTGATTCTTGGGTGGTTCTTTATCCGAATAAAGAGGTATGAGATTCTATTTTATTCCTATATTAATTTATCTATTTTTCTACATGTTCCTATAGAACTAGTGGCCATGGGTGGTTGATTTTATTGGTTAGGGTTATTAGGAATTTGGGCCTTCATTTTTTAAAGTTTGTGATCCATTCTAGGAGTTCTGTTCCAAAGGATTTTTTTCGAAGGTGACATGATTCTACCATATGAGGTAGGTGTTTCCATTTAATTTCCTTTCATTTAAGAGTTCCATGGGTTCATGGATTTCTAAATTCATTTCTATACTAGATAATGATGGTGTGTTTTACGTAGGTTTGGTTTCTATAACTTCACTTGGTTTTTATGTGGCTTAAAGGCTAGAATTTCTTTCTTAAAGGGGACTTTGATGTAAATTAGTGTTTTATGCATCCTAATTATTTTATAAAATACCAAGAATGGTTTTCTATAAGAAAATTACTTGTTCATTGTGTTTTAATCAAAATATGATTTTCAAAGTGGGTTTTGTTTTTAGTTTAAGGGGGTTTCTTAATTTAAAAATGAGTGGTATTGTTTTATAAAATGAAATGAAGTTTACCTTGGGTCATTTTTTTGTTCTTATTGATAATCATGATTTCCTTTGTAATTGTGTTTGGATTCCAAATTTTTTTAAAAATGGATTTCCAAATGTATATGTTATATGTGATAAGATAAAGTCCTAGTTGGCACCTTATGATGTGTTGACTGATTGTTTGATTGTCGTTCCCTTGTTGAGATCCCTTGTTCTTATTGATAATGTTATGTTAATCCATGTGATGAATGTTTTGTAATGTTATTCATATTGTGATTATGGATTGAATATATTACTAAGGGTAGTATGTGAATTGGGAAGGATATGGTTATGGTGTTATACATTAGGGATTTATTATTTTAATGTGATAAATTTTTTTTTCATGACCCACCTTCTTTAGTTACTCCCTGAGGAATCCTGGATCACTAAGTGAGAAGTAGTGGGATGTTTCTAGGATAGTTGAGATGATGCACTGGATAGTCCCCCTAGTTTTACATAACATATGTCTAGTGGGAGGGTCGCCAAGGAGACTAGTTAGAGTGATTTGATTAATATACATGTGACTGTTAAACTGCTGAAATTAGGACAACCTTTACATGTATTTCACTTTACCATTATTCCCTAAGGTTTTTCCACATGATATGTATAATTTGTTACGCCTTTCTTTATATATATTGGCATGTGTGTTGATTATTGTTTGGATGGTCTTTCTTGATTTGTTGATCCTTTTATACTTTAGTATTTATGTTTAATAGTTTAGTTCCATCTATTTATTGGAATTATTTGTGACATTCTATGATTGTGTTTTCATTATTTTTTTACATTGTTTCTTTGTTTACCTTTGAGTTGGGTGTGTAAAATATTTTTAAAGGAAAAAGGGAAATGGTTTCAAAGTTATAGTTTTGTTGGAAATGATTTTTAAACATTTTAAACCATGTGTGGGTTTGTTTTCAAATGTGTGATGTTTTTAAGAGAAATGATTGGAATTCAAATTGGAATTTCTTTTGGTAAAACTTCTTTACAACATGTTTTACAAGTGGTGAGGTTTGAGAAAGTGCATGATCTATATTTTTTTTACACTTATATCATGTAAAGGAAAAATAAAAACCTATTTTTTACATTATTTTCAAACTATAAAACTAGGTCTATTTTATAAAAGGGATGAATTGGACACATAGTGGTATCCTACCGACATTAGTCACACCCTACAAACTCACATTGGTGGGTATGTAGTCTTAATGTCTTGTGTAAGTTTCTTCATTTGTTGGATTTCAGGATGGATCTGGTGCCTTATTCCTTGGAAATTAGATGGTTATTGGGATCATGGTGGTGACTTGTGAGTCACATAGAGATGGTGATCATACCTTTGATTTCATAAAATTGGGTGGATCAGATTTTAGTTTTGGCCTCTTTGGTCTTCTGTTTCAGTTATTTTAACTTCTTTTGTAGCTTTGTAATATTTTATTAAATTTTTGTTTATATTAGATTCCTTTGGAATTTATCTTTATCTCTTGTTGTCATGCCTTGCATGGATGTTTGTATTTGGTTCATTGAGGTTGAAACCATCCCTAATGGTTATGTTTGATACCCTCTATTCTTGTTTTCAGCTTTGGGGGATTAGGGACACTCCTTGGGGATGTGGTGGTCCAGGTCAGGCATCCATTAGATGGATGGCTCGGTCCGGTTTGTTTTAAAATGGTATTGAAGCATGTTTCTAAAAAGGGGTCCTATTTTGTTTTGAGATTCACCTTCTCATTATTTGGGGGGTTAGTGGAATAAAGGATATAAGACCTTAGATGATCTATATATAGGCTTAATAAAGTTATTTACTATCTCTTGTATCGAATCTTGAGTTTCCATGGGTGGTTGGGTGTTTTTTTTCAAGTTTGGGTCTTTTAGTTTTTAAATTTTGGGATATTTGATGTGGTTTTCTATTATTCTGAGTTGTAGGGAGATTTTAGGAGATGTTTCGAGAAATTACTCATTTTGGAGTGGAATTGGAGGGGATCCATAGGGAACATGGTTTAGGAGAATGGTATGTCAAACTATGCACAAGTTGTGTATACCAATCTATAGAACTTTCGGTGGAACTTGCATGGTTGGCGCACGGTGTGAAAAACCATGCATCTAAACTGTGCATAGTAGAGAATATTTTATTTTTTTTATTTTTTATTTTTAGAATATTTTTTGGTTGATAGTTTTTGTTTATGGTTTTTGGAGTTGATTTCCTTGGTTGTAATGCTTTTCAAATTAAGTTTTAAAAATCAATTTTTTAATGATTTATTGGTTGGGATTGTTTGAAAAATAATTCTTTGGTTATGTGGTATGAAAATTTTCCAAGGATTTTGGTTGAAAATTTTGAAAGGGTTTTTTTTACCTTAATTTGGTTTCTATAAGATTCGATTCCCTTATGTGGAAATTTGAGGTGGTTTTGTAATTTTTTTGGTTTGAAATGTGTTTGTTACCTTTGGGTTGAAATTTAAAGTGGTTCAATTTAGTGTTTTGTTTTGTGATGTTTTAGAAAAAATCCCCCAAGAAAGAATAAAAAAGTCAAGAAGGTAATGTCTCAAGTAGTTATCCTAGTGATATGTGAGTTTTCCTTCCAATCTCTGACCCCACCCAAACTCGTGATAGATTGGTAGAGCCATTATCTTTCCATATCATGGATCACACATGAGAGTTTTTGAACTAGTATCATTCAGTATTCTATGGTGATTGAGGATCCTATGAGGCAATTGAGTGAATAGACAAGGTTAAACAGATTTTTGAATCGATCAAAATCTTGAAGCCTCTAGGGAGAGGTGTGACATCCCAGCCCGGATGCCACTAAATCAGTTCCCCGAGCCGGTTCTCCACAAGACCTCAAGATCCCCTCCATGTATTCCAGAGGCTGTTGACTAACAATGAGGGTCTAAGTTGGAACTGTGATGAGACTATACCCCCATATAAGAGTACACAACCAAAGGTAAATAATCAAACATCATACACATCAGAGTACACAAAAAGAAAAAAAATTAATGCATGCTGTAATAAAATGAAATACCGTAGAGTCATGAACAACCATATCATTCTTACAACACTAATCACTCACTGGGCTGATCACATATACAAAATAAAAAACTAAAAAATAACTACATCAGGATATACTAATAACTTTGAGCTATATCACATGCCCAGTCTCTAGTAACCTGTCGAGAAATCCCACCTGATCATGAAAACCCAACACATACCTCAGTCTAAACATGTTCTTTCAATAAACATGTGAGAGATTCTTGGGTATTAATGTGTAGTGTAATATCAAGAAGGGTGTGAGTACAACTCAGTAGGAAATCACCAATGGTGTCTAAAACAAATACTAGTCATGGAAATAGTGTACACAGGTAAATAGTAAAATAAATAATAGTAGATAGGAGGAGATACATATTGTGAAAAAGTTTGGATATTTTTATTTATCATTTAACTCATGAAGGAATAAGGAATAAACCAATGGTACCTATCTCATGTACTCATGATATCCATGCCTAGAGTATCAGTCTGGAATCTCAAACAGTGGATGCAGAGTATCATACCAACATCCCAAACCATATAAAATACTAATGGCGCCCAAATATTTATTATGAAACCTAAAACATGGATCAAGAACACTATGTCTAACACTCTAAAACATATAGAATACTACTAGTTCCTAGAGCATCAGTCTGACACTTAAACCATGGATGAGGAACTCCATGTCCAATATCCTAAGCCATTACATTATCAATCAATTACATTATTCAAGGTTCAATATAATTATTTTTTTTACATATTAACATCAATGGTGAAACAAAATTCATTTATAAATATTCAAATCCTTAACCAATTAATCATTTACCAAGGTACCAATGATCCTTAAAAAACAAAACATTCCTCAAAAAATCCCAACCCCTTCTACATGTCATAAAAATACTAAAGCCAACATCCTAGTTAAAAATTTTGAAACAACCATTTAAAACATGGGTCTCTCTCTTTGAGAAACCAAAAAGGACCAAGATATTAATTTCAATTAAATTCATCACAAGATCAATTATGTAATTTTCACCCAAGATAGAACCACACACTCATTTCAATCAACATTTGAAATCAATTTAAATCCCCTTTAAAATCACCTTGAGTTCAACACCCCATTTACAAATAACATTCAATTTAAAACATAGTTTTACAACATTTTAAATAATGATGAATCAAAATATAAAGAACAAAATTTAATAATTTCAAAATGACTCATAGGATTTTTACAAAACTCAACACCCATAACATTCTATTTTTTTAAAGGTGGGCACACCCCATGGGTTGTCGTAGGACTGGTCTCACAACACCAAAAATCCAATGGGATCTATGAAAAGTCTAAGGAAAAAAATGAAATCCCAAAGCCATAAACTTAAACTAATAGTGAAAACACACCACACAAGGTATCTAAGGCACATGAAACATACACATGTAAAACAATTTTCAAGACTATGGGTAAATCTCTTTAGATCACCTACCTCATCATGAAGATTTCCCCAATGTTTTCAAAGTAGGAAAACCTTTCCAAAGACCATTTAAGTCTCACACAAACTCTTTGGAATCCAAAAATTCCCATATTGACAACCCAAGATATAACCTCATTAAAAAAAATTAATTAATTAATTGTCACAATTATAATTAACTAATTTAACCCTAACTTGATACAATTTCAGAAAAATCATTGGGTGTTCAACTCTTATTGAAACTACAAAAAATCAAAATGGGAGGTACAAAATAGAATCCCAACACCGTTTCCAAGAAAGTTTGTGATTCCATGAAAAACTTAAGTAAGAACCTTGTATTCAATATCATGTATGACACACGACACTAAGCACGTATGGTGGTATCTAGATACTTTATAATACATTTACTATTTAAAATAGATTCTCTATATATTTCAATGCATGAAACACTGAGTTGTCTTACATTACTCACAAGATCTACCTTCTTCAACAGCTTTTTATACACACAAGAGTGACCTTTCTCGATAGTTTTCATTACACGCAAGGCCGAGTTTCACCAAATAACGATGTATTATTAAAATATTATTATTTAATATAATATGATATAACCTAGCCATTATATTAGAATTTATGAATATTATTAACTAAATTATGAAAATATATGGTATATATAAATATAAAATTAATTCATGGGTTACTAATTAATGAGAAATGAAAATAAGAACCAATTGGATATAAAAAGAAATATTATTATTAATATGCTTCCAATGGAGTTTTATCTTAATAAACACAATTAATTAAAATTAGTGAATAATTTTAATGAAATATATATGTTATATATTCAATCAAATATTTTGGATATTCATCCATTGGATTTTATATTCATAAGATAAGAACATACCGTATTTTACACATAAAAACCTATATTTTTATAAAGGCAATTTTACCGCCTTTTAATGGATAACCCATTTTAAATATGAATTTTGACACTTTAATTGATTTAATATGTCAAAATAAAATTCTTATTTGAAATAGAAATATAATAATTCTGTCAGGGTTATTTTTTGATATTTTTCTGAGACATTTCATTTTTAAATGGATAGTTAAAAATTCTGAATTTTTATTCAAAAATACTTTTTAATCTAATTAATTTATATGGTTAAGTTATGTTTTTGATTAGTTTTAAAGTTTAATAAGATAATATTTTTTTATAAATTAATTCAATTTAGTTTATTGGGATCAATTTCACTTTTAAATTGATTATAAAAACATAGGAAACCTTCACATGTTTTTACTTTAAAAACCTCCATTATCGCACCGTCTGCAGGATTAATTTTAATTTAATTGTTGCCACTTATGTGATTGGAATTTGGAAAAATGGATTAAATATTTGTAATCATAATAATTTCTAATTTATAATAATACCAACTTTGTTTTTGACCAAAAATCTTAGTGAAAGTGATTAAAATTAATCACAATTATTGAAGTTAAATTGAGCTTAATAGAGGACTAAACCTTTATCTTAAGGACCCAAATGACCTAGAAACTTGTAAAAAACCGAAAATATATCCATAATTCGGCCATTAACCTTAAATTATTGAGTTATTTAGGTTTTTTTTGACTTTTTTTAGGTAACAACATGTGCACAACTAACTTGTTTTCAAAAATTCTAAGTGAGTCCTTTTCCTTCCTTATAAACGGCCACCACCTATCCCACTTCTCAAAACCTATCAAACCTCTTAGGTTCGGTCAAGATCTGCCCAAATGGTCTCAAAAAATACATACCCTTGAAATTTAATCCTCCCATTTGAAAAAATACCTTCCATGGATACCTTTTGGTTTAAACCCAAAAAAGTTACCCGATTAAAAGGTAACGTCTTTTCTCAATCTCTCTAGTTTCATTCCCATTATACGACCCCTAAAATCTATTTTTTTCCTATTATTTTACAAAAAAAAAGTATTATAAATATAATAAGATGTTTTTAGTCCAATTGTTTGATCTAAACTTGCAAAAACCTCCAAATAATAGAAGCGAACATACTATTTCTGTGTACAACAAACTACTACCTCACGAAATGATGATTGTTCAATTTTCCCTTACCACCTCTCATGATGGACATTATGATGGAAAATTTGTTTATAAATTTTATATACGATATTTACTATGTATTTATACTTATTTAAACCTTTTATATTACATATATTTAATACTTTCTATTTTACGTTAATATGATGACATCGTTTGAGGAATTATGGACTACCGACCCCTCAAAGCGATGTGATTCGTTCACACTATACATGAAATGTATAAAAGAATAGTTATATTTAAAAATAATTTAAATACAAAAAATAAATAATATATTCATGACATAATTATATTTCTGTAAATATAATATATATATATATATATATATATATCATCTCCTTTATTACCCTTCCATACACTTTAAAAGAGATAATGTCGTTCGTGGACATGTGGACTACCACCTCCTCGACATGATGTGATTCAATTTAAATCACAAAATTATATATATAAGTATATATGATTAAATAATATGGTATTTATTATATAATTATAATTCTGGAAAGATTTTAGTTACTTACCTTATTTCCACAATGATCATTTAAAAATGTGAATGTTACTCATGCGTATGTACGACCTACCGTCTCCATGATTGTAACATTAGATTATTTTCATAACCATATTTAATGATTGATTTTAAAAGTATAATTGATTTATAAATATTATAATTATGTCATGGTTATTATCCTGGAGATTTTATATAATGAACCTTTTGACCATAGTTGACCAACAATAGTTGTTTTAACACATAAACTGAATTTGGTCAAAAACACTTGATGTAAACTTAACTGTTTAAGTAGTTGTACAAAAAATGGTAATAAGTGAAATAAAATTAATTATAAACATGAAAAATGTTCTAAATAAAATATAAAATTAACATAAGTTTATTATACCAGAAGTTAAAGTACGTTCACCTGAAAGGAAATGCACGGTAATGATATCCATATCACTTTTTACATCTGTGGGATAAATGTCATATTCAACACTTACTTCTTTTGTGTGGTGTAACTACTGCCCATTTTGATATATTATATCATGAATTAATTTATCTTCATTTTATTTAGATGCTTCATTTTATTATTATCACTTTTGATTCTTTTGAATCATATGTAAGGGATTTTCGTCTCAATTTACATTTCATTGAGGCTTAATTGTTATTATGCGCCTAGTTTATTTTATATGGTGTATGTACTACCCTTTACATGATATATCGTGAATATCATTACTCTAATTATATTATGACTTTAATTTAATTTTATTTCTTAATGAGGTTATGATTTAGGATGTTTCAAAGTGGTATGTGACACTTCGTAATTTTTAAAGATTACTAACCTCAATAATAACTTTAATGATCTTTCAATGGTATTTCCATTCTAGGAAATATATAACCATTATAAAAATAAAACCATTCATTCTTATATGGTTATTCATGAAAATTTTCAAGTATTAGTACAAATCTAAATTTTTTTGGTACTCAAAATGTTCTAGAAAATGTTTTTAGAAAACCTGACTTTATTTCTCTCTTTAGTTAGAGAACCTATTTTCTTTTAAAAAAAATTATTTATTAAAATGTTTTCAAAATGTTTTTAAAATTATTTGGTGAAGGAATTTTTACCCTTTTTTTTTATTTTACCAATTTTTTCAAATGAATCTTCTCATATCTTTCTGAACTAGGAATTTTCTAACTATTTGTTGTACAAAAGGAATATTCTTTTTTTACCTTATATGACTTGTACTAATTCATCCACCATAATTTCTTTGAAGCCTCCTTTTCATGTTTAAAAGGTTTATTTTTAAAGAAAAATATTTTCAAAATGTTTTCCAAAATAAAATTATATTTTCCTCAAGAATATTTTTAAAAGTTAATTATTTATTTCATCAACGACAACAACCCTCTATTTTACTTCACTTGGGTTTGTTATATTGATACCATCCTTATTCTTCCTCTGGATGGTTTATCATTGATTCGGACAAGGATAATATTCACATTCACTTCCTAGATTCATTATTGATGTCCCCTTGAAATATTAAACTTCATATGATCATCTAGAATTGAATTTATCCTAATTATCCATAATATTTATCATGGATATTACTATTACCTAAACCATATACCATTGTTCAAACATTGCTTACTTTGACAGTTATTTGATTAATTTGGGAAGTATTGACAGATATGTATTACTCATTAAATACGGTTATTTGATAATTCATAATATTTATTTTGGTTATTCAATATGATAAATACTTTGTACTGGAAATGATGGGTGGATCCCAAACTTTATATAGCTCCTCGATGCATCGAAAGGCTCTTATGAGATGAATAATTGTGAAAATGGGTTTCTACCCTTAGTTTTAAACCATCTTGTGAAAGATATTGACGTTAATAGGTCCTCATGTGCCTTAGACATGATGTCCATTAATAAAGCATTTCCCTCATAGTAGTTTCATTTATTATTCATCCATGAAATTTTTTGTCGACATATCTATAGATACATTTAATTTCTGTTAATTGATTAATGGAATGTATTTTTATTTCACACCTTTCCATATTTATTTTTATTTATCTAGTTATTTTAATGAAATGTATTTCTATTTATTTACCTTTCTATATTGACTATTCTCATTGATTCATTATTTCTTTTACTATATTTTTCCGTTACTGATCATTTGAGCTCATCCTTATTATGTTTCTTTCCCTAGGAATCTAAGAAGCATACTTTGAAAGATATGAAAGAATATACTAGATGGATTAGAGTTATCTTAAAAGTTGTTTATTTGTTTAGAAGAAAAAAATATGTTGTAATTAATTTATCCATTTGTAATAAAATTATAATTTATTTATCTAGTTTTCTAAGACAACTAAACTAATTGGTCTTTTAGGACTTGATTCCTTGTAATCATGCCAATGTAATTAATAGCAGACACTGGATCTAGGATATCTGGGGATGGGTCACTACAAAGATCATAAGATCTGATAACATTAAAAAAATTGATTAAATCGATTCATTATGAAACACCTAATAAAATTCACCATGGTCTCATAATTTAATGAAATGCAATGCAACGACCAGCAAAAGTTGTCTCAAGATCTCCTTTGTAACACCCCAATATTTTAAAATAAGAAAATTATATTTGATAGAATAAAGGAAATGAAATAATGATTTTATCTTGAATTAAATGCAATAATAAGTTTTTCTTATGTTACATTAAACCCTAATATTTTTATCTTCGATAATATATTCCACATGAAACACCGAACATAAACGAACCATGATATATATTATCATTTTAACCAAACCATTAAATTTGATGGTATGAATAATATTAAATAATTTATGATATATATATATATATATCTTACCCAATATAATAGATGTTTTTTAAATAATCAATCAATTTTTAGTAAATTGATTTTTTTCTTCAAAAATATGTTTTGTTAAAAAATGAATTTTATTGATTTTTATGAAAAAATATTATAATAAAAATTTTGAACTTTGAAAAAATTTATTTTATAAAATTAACTTTATTTTTGGAATCAGAATATCAAATTTTACTTTGGGTGAAATTTTTGGATTTTTCAAAAAATATTGATTTTTTCAGTGAATAGTGAAAAAATACCGATTTTTGTAAAAAGTATTTTATTTTAAATAAATTAAAAAATTTAAAAGTTCAAATATTTTTTGATTATTTTTTAAATTATACTAATTTATATTTAATACACCTAATTAATTTGAATTAAATTTATATTTTTTAGTATAAGTTCATTTTTTTTGTTAAAAAATTGGTTTTTCTAAAAGATGTTTTAAAATGAATAATGTTTATCTATTTTAATTAATTAAAATAATCCCTAATGGGGAATATTTTAAATTAAATTTATATATTATATATAATTAAATATTAATTGAGTGTAATTACAATTATTATTATTAGTCAAAGATTTAATATAAAATAATATTTTTCTAAAAAAATACTCTTCTTTAAAACCCGTTGTCTTGTCGAGTTTATGGGATTAATGTTATATTAAAATTTTCCAATTCTGTGAATTGAATTTGGAAAAATGATTCCATATTTGGAATCAGAATAATTTCTAATTTCTAATAAGGTCAACTTAATTTTTGACCAAAATGAATAGTGAATGCAATGAAAATTAATTACCATGATTATGGTAAAGATTGATTTATAGGGGGTTTAAACTAGAATGATAAGAGTGAAAATTACCTAAAATATTATATAAATTTATTTAATGAGTTTATTTATACCTTGGCCATAAAATTATCTGAAATTTGGAAACTTCTTGACACTTTACTTTGAATACGAACTATATAATAAGTTAAGAAAATAAAAAGAAAAAAAAGATATTTTATTCCTTTTAATTTCTATAAAGATTTGGGATAGGGACAAAAACAACATAGGTTATGTTATATATATTATTTCGAAAGATAAATTAGTTTTTTTATCTTAATAATTTATCTTTAAATTTTAGAGATGAAATAATTACATAGAATTCTTAAGAAATGGAAACAGAGTAATTATTTAGTTAGCAATTAAATGAAATAAATGGTACGAAAAATATTAAAAGTGAAGTAAATTGAGTGAATTATTGTGTTGAATTAATTTTTTATATGAATATATAATTTTACAAAGGTTTTATAATTATATATTTTAATTCCATCATTTTATTGATATTTTGAAATTCAAATTAAAAGAATAATGTCAAAATTATTAATGTTATTTTATAATAAATTATATTTTATTAAATGATTTAAAATTAATAAAAATAAAATATTATTCCAAGTGTTTTTTAAATGTTAATAATTATAAACTATGTCCTATTAATGGGATATTTTTTCTTTTATAATGAATATATTGACCCCCAAATTAGTAAAAAACTCTTTTAGTGAGGTTAAGGTTAAAGCAGTGTTTTTGCACGTTACTTGCACTTGTGTTAAAACTAATTTTCAAAACACATAATATGTTCATATAATAAATTTTATTTCATATTTATAATAATTATATATAATATTTCTAATAATTATCACTTTAATTTAGTCTTAAAGGATAAATTACCTAGGTTAGAAAACAAGTTACAGTAGTGAAAATCCAAAATGGTAAAAATAAGGAAACTTATAAGTTAAGGAACAAAATGTTTAAAAAACGAATTTCATTGTGTTTTGGAGGTGTGTATAGAACATATAATACCTAAAAACCTTTAATTATCAATTTTGGATCCACTATAGGTAATATTGACCTCCCAATAGTGAATACTTTTGAGTATTTATAAGAATTCCACTCTTCTCCAACTATAAAAGGGCACTCACTCCTCTCACTTATATATACCTATCAAGCCATTCGGATCCTAAAATACCTACCTAAATGACTTACCAATTCCCATAACCTTAAAAGCCTTATTTTGTGCAGAAATCCAAACTTTCAATGATTTAGTGAAAACCTAATGAGGATACCCGAAGAAGAGGTAATGTTTTTCAACGAGCATCTTTATTTGAGTTTCTTATCTATCTCCTTCAATTATTATTATAACATGATGATATAATTACCTCATTATATTCTATATAATAATATGTTGTTATGTTAATGGTAATAACTACAACCACACACACTTCCATCAAACGAGTTACGAAATCATCATTCGTGTGTATGATAAACTACCGCATCGTGAAACGATATCATTCATTTTTCCAATACCTTCTCTCACAGTTGTGTATGATGATGGATCTAAAGTTTTATATATTATATTTATAACATAATTATATCTCTTTATTAATTACATAATATATAATTTTTTTAAATTCCATTCCATACTGTATATGATAATGTCGCTCATGTGTACAACGGACTACCACCTCTTGATGCGATGTGATTCGTTTTTCACTAACGCATTAAATGGAAGGTAATAAGGGTAAAGATAAAAAATTTATGTGATATAAATGAAATATTTATGACATTAATACAATATTTATAATTTTTTAATTATAATATATTATTTAATTTTTATCCTTTCACTCACTGAAAAAATGATAACATCGTTTGTGGATGTGTGGACTACCGCCCCCTCGAAACGATGTGATTTATTTTTTCATCAACACATCATAATAATGATACATAAAAGTATATATAATTAAATATTATTATATTTATGATATTATGTCATTATTTAAAGATAAATTTCACTTACCTTCTTTCCATAAGGATCATTAAAAAATAGAAATGTTATTCATGTGTACGTACGACCTACCATCTCCATGATCATAACGTTAGTTCATTTTTATTAACATATTTCATTATGGGTTTAAAAAGTATAATTTATGTATAAATATTTTAATTATTTCATGATAATTTTTATTAATATTTTTAAATAATTACCTCTTTGACCATATTCAACGTACCAAATTCATTTTTGACACATAAGCAGAATATAGTCAAAACATTTGATGTAAAATTAACGAATTAAGTTATTGTATATAACATGTTAATAAGTGAAATAAATGTAATAATAAACTTTAAAAAGTTTATAATTCAAGTAAATAATTAACATAAGTTCATTATTCAAGAAGATAAAGACACACATGACAAGTCAGACTCAAGGTAAGGGTTTTTCTCATTTCACTTTTATTTTTGTGAGATATATGCCATATTCACCAATTATTTTTGTTGTGTGGTGTATATAATTATAGTTAATGTATTTTATTATTATTATCCTTAAATTTATGGGGATTTAAATATCAATTTTAGGACCTCTCTTTCATGGGGTTTACGATTTCAAAGTTACCAAAGCAGTAATTGATTATTGTCAAAATTTACCTTCTTTGAGACTTATGTAATGTTATGCACCTATTTTATTTTATGAGGTGTATATAAACCCCATTTTAAATTTTATACCATGAATTTATTTATTCTCATGGTATTTTAAGTTTCATTTAATGAAATCATTTCACGGGGCTTATGATTCAAAGATACCAAAGTGGTAAGAGTTTTATGTTACAATCTCATCCTTTGTTGGAATTATTTATGATTATGCTTACAATAATGAGATAGTATTATACATATCTCAAAAAACTCAATAATTTTATTATACTCTGGTTATTCATGATATTCACAAGTAATAGTACAATTTTTACACTCTTTGGTACTTAAAATTAATGAGAAAATATTTTTAAGAAAATCTGACTTCATTTCTCTCTTCAATTAGAAATATGTTTTATTCCAAAAGCATGTTTTATAAAAAAATCAAAAAAGTTTTTAACATTTTTAAAATTATTTATTAAATTAATTTTCACCCATGTATACTATTTACAAAAAAAAGTTAAAATAAATATTATGTCTTTTTCAAAAAAATGTAAATTGGATTTTAATGAAAATGTGAAAGAAACCTTATTATCATTTTCTGAATAAGGAACTTTCTTAACTTTTTACAGTGTAAAGGGAATATTATTTTATAGAATGTATGGAATTTACCACTATTATGACCATAATTTCTTTAAATCTTTCTTTGAAAGTTTATGAGGTTATTTTCGAATAATTTTTTAACAGTTATTTTCAAACAAAAGGATTTTCAAAATGTTTTATATTTTAAAAAGTGCTATTAAAAATGAAAGGTATATTTTCCTAAAGAATATTTTTATTGATATTTTAATGAAATTTCCATTCATAAACATCAATAACCTTTGATGTTACTTATCCTCTACTGGGGATATTTTTTATTGATACTATCTTCATTCTTTCTCTGGATAGAATAAGATTATTTCAAAGAGATTATTATAAAACATGTTTCTCTTCCATAGGTTAATCATGGTTCAAAGATATTATTATGGAACCTATTTATTCTCCACAAATTAATCATGTTTAGAAGATATTAATAAGAAACTAATTTCTTTTATATGGTATAATCAAGTTACAAAGGGAATAATGAATCTCTCTATGAGTTTTTTTGATAAAATAAAATCTATATGTACTTTATTCATGTAGTGGTTCTAGGTCATTATATACAATGGGTGATCTCAGATAGCATTGCATAATCCCATTATAGCTTAAATGATGGGTTCAGTCATATAGTGCTCCAATGCACTGGGTAATGATAAATTTTTTTAAAGAATTATATTTCAAGTTTTCCTTATAGTTATTCTAATTTTAATTGTTCTGTAAGGGTTC
This sequence comes from Viscum album, assembly GCA_963277665.1. Lineage (NCBI taxonomy): Eukaryota > Viridiplantae > Streptophyta > Magnoliopsida > Santalales > Viscaceae > Viscum > Viscum album. The sequence goes on along the minus strand of OY728157.1, from coordinate 31,816,079 downwards.
TATAAGTATTCTATTAAGTTTATGTTCCCAGATACCAATATGCTTTATTTATGCTTATTATGGGTTTGATGTTTCATTTGATCAAGATTGGAATCACATGGATCATGATTATTTATTCTTATGAGTCTTTCCTTTGTTAAATACTTATTCCATGTTTTCATGTTTGATGATCCAGGTATTGTTGAGTATGAATATTCTTATGTTATACTTATGAAATTTTATTATGTCATCATAACTTTATGATTTTCTTATAAGAATTTTATCTCACCACTGTTAGGTTTCCTTTTCCTCAAGTTATAAGGAATGAGGTTGAATGAATTAGTTTTAAAAGGTATTTCATATGGATGATGATGATGACTAAATGTGAAATAAGAAAAGTTGGGTTAAGTAGGAGAAATGATCATTGATGATATGGATATTATTTTGGTAGAAGTTTTTCCTATTCCTCTAAAACTCTAAACCTAAAAGTTCCTCGAGTATGTAAGTTATCAAAATTTTCCTTTTGATGTTTTAAGGTTTGGATGGGAAAAAATTGTTTCAAAATTATCAATATCACAGCCAAAAATGTAAATTTTACACTTTCAGTACCAGATCTAAGAGTTCATGTTCTAGGTTATTATATCCTCTATACAAGTCAACCAGAAGCTCTATGAGAGACAAGTAATTCCACCATTATTTTCTGGAATCATCAACAAAATATAGATCAGAGAACTCCAAAATTATAGAGGATTAAGAAGAATAAAGGAAGCCACCCAATAAGAAGAACTCACCTTAGACACTGAAGAAATTCCATGAACACACCCTAAATCTAGGGGTTGTAGAATGAGTAAGAGGTTTGGGTACCCCCTAGTTTGTGTCCACCAATTTGGGAGAAAGGGGGTGGATAAACCTAAAAATACAAGGGGGTATTTTGGTAAAATCCACCTTTTAATGAAGTTTTGGGAAACATCATGGTTTGGCCACATGGTTTTCCAAAACATGTGCCAACTATACAATTGAAACTATCCAAACAAAGAAACCCATACAATTTTTTCACATGGTTTTCCAAACCATGCACCAACTGTGCATGCCCCACTGGACCCCTTCTATAATAAGGCACATAGTTTGTTCAAAACCATGCACAAGCCGTGAACTATGACTCGATCCATACTCATCCTTGAAAGGTTTTTCATTGAACCCAAAATGGTTTTTACTTAACCATGTGGTAACCATGAATCAAAGCCATGCTTGGCTCAAAATGAATTGAAATCACCATGAGCATTAAGGTGTCACTCAGTTTCTCCTAAATCGTGCACACAAAACCATGAACCCTAGATAGACCACTCCAAAACTCTCAAAACATAACCTAAATCTTATGAAACTCATTCTAACACCTAGGATACCTCCCAAGTATCATTACTCACCTCAAAAAATTACTTTGAGGCATTCTAACTCTCAAAATTCCATTCCGAGTCATGTTCCAAAAATTTGACCCGTACAACAATGAAGAATCAAATTACTTATAAAATTTACAACTCATATGAACATGGTATCTTACAAACTACCATCCATAATACTTTTCATCCATTATAAGTCTTGATGGTCATCCATCTGCATCATCTGACCTATGTCAGTCACCAGTTATAGCTAACGGTCTCATTCAGCTTATGAATGCTAGAAACACAACCAAGGAACAACTTCCAACTCTATGAACTCAATTAGAAAAAATTTGAACCAAGTTACATTGTAATAAATGGAACACCAATATGTATCTCACTCAAGTGAATATAAGAGAAACACTGATTACATCATCACTCGATCCCTCATTATAGATATGGTGCACCTCACCATAAGATTCAAATCACAACCACCAAATTCTAATTATTTTAACCTTTACCATTATAAAATCCCAAAAAAACCTCAAACTTGAACTCCCACAATACCCATGATTTGGTTCCCAACTTACCATGCCCCTGCACCCATGAGAACACCACTCAACATTGTCATCTGTCCTCATCATTTAAAATAAACTAGAGTAGATGTATATCCCCTATCCATTCACAAACTAAAAATAGACCATATTTTCCTCAAAATCCTAACTCAACTTCCAATACACATTTTTATTTTCCAAAAAGACACACCAGATGAAATTTAAAACTTTATACACACACTTCATACGCTATCCCAAATCAGACTATCCTCAAATGAATCATTACAAAAAATTCCAGGCTCCAACTTCTGGTACGTTTCCACCTCACATGGTCACAATGCCTTCACACCTAGAGGCTTTACATGATCACCCAAACACACCTACTGGATTCCATACTCAAATCCGGATGAGTCTCCCCAGTCAGATCCTCCATTAACCCAACACCGTCATCATGCTCTACCACACACATCGACACAACTCCAACAAAAGCACCTCATATTACTTTTAAAAACCACTATGAGTCCAATGCCATGCTCAGATCTATCATCCACCACAACTATTTTCCCATTACCATTCCATATGTAATTTAAAAACACACTTCAATGGTTTTTTACTAGCATAATAATTCCAGCACGATCGATCTGTGACCAGTTCTATACACCTGTGACCCTTCCAACATGAGGGTCATATCTCTATGAATGACATGTAACTCCCCACCATAGGAGTGTTGTTTTCATCACCTCACTAAAGAAACCTCAACCACTATATCCCAAATTCTATTCACTACCAACCCAATAATTGGTTGTGGCCACCTCGCTCTCACCCGATCAACCAACGAGACACCAACTATCACTCATTATTGACTCCTAATAATAACACCCATGGAATTAATTGACATCTAATCCATCACAAGGACCATGCTCATATATAATTTATGGTGAAAATCCCACTATATTTCACTTACACCACTCCATGAGTAAAAATATAGGGAGACCTATCATCAAACCAGAAAATACATTTAAGTAGCTATGTGTATAGATGATGTTGTCTTAGAGTACCTAGGAAGATGCCAAGATATTGGGTATGGTCATAAATAAATAAAAGTACACTAAGATGTCATATAATAATACTAAAAAAAACTCATCCTTTCTATATGTTATCTCTAACTAAAAGGACATGTCAAACCCATCCAAAAGTCTTAGGCCTCCCTGCCCAAAAAAATATCATCACACCCATATTGATTCTCAACCTACTCATGACTGCCTTCTTAACACAAGCTCCTCATATACATGCTCCTATAACATCTGATCCACAATCCAAATTACATGGTGTGTCACCTCATGTGCATGCCTCCGGAATCCCATTAATGTTTAACCATTACACGCTCTCATGTTACCTAGTTGTAAAAATCATTCCCAACTCCAGAAATTCACGTCTAATGAAAACTATTCTCAGAAAACCTATCCACTAGACATGCCTATCTTGAATGCCCATTTTAACTAGAATTGAGAACCCTTGGTACTTTCCAAAACTAAAGGAAACACACTGATCCAAAACCACTTGCGCGACCCCTAAAATCCTAAGCATCATTTCAAAAACTACACAAATACCATTTATTCTCTTACCATGTTCTTGAAGTCTCATACAGAGCTAACCATGCCTGGAACCTAACCAGTTATACTCTAAAAAAACACACGTGCTACTAAGACATCAACTCTATAAGAAATTTCCATCTCAAGAAAAAAATACATTTTCATGTGCCTTATGCTAGAAACAACCTCTCCCACACGGTTTCCACCCAAAGCAAAGCCATGCGCCTAAAACCATGTTCTCTCGTGCAAATTTTGTACTCTCAATCCAACTCATAATCAGTAGGCACATATTTCTTGCATAAAAATCACCCAGTCTAGGCACCTGAATGAGCCTTCCCCTATAGAAACCAACCACCAACCTAAATCACTAGCGCACAAGTGATCTCTCAAAAATAATAGGAATCCAATTCACTTAAACCTCACACTAAGTTACACCCTTTGTGCATCACTATCAAAAGTACTGAAGCATCCACCCATGCCTCACACACCCAAAGGAAATTACCACCCATCCAACCCCTCTCATGGGTTACCCTTGAAATCCATACGACACTAACTTCCTAAATCAGAATCACATCAAGAAGTTCACTAGGATCTCTCACCTATCCCCACCGATAAAGTCTCACAACAAGTCATTAGGTCCAACAACCCTGATCTATGCTAAATCATAGTATATTACAGCTCATGGGGCATTAAAAAGACACCCATACCAACATTACACATCATAAACATACCAAAAAACCCATCTCTAGGGTCTCAAAAATGGAATACATCACATGAAAAACCAACTGCCCACAACCAGAGCACCCATCCTATCCGAGCATCTCCACATCAGATCACTCTTTGGAGGACCAGGTCGCAAAACCAATACCAAAAAAAACCTACCCACAAGGGTCCAACAGTCATAAAATTATACCTCATTGACCCACTAGGGTCACAACATCAACTGTTCATAAGGACTACACCAACATCATCATCGAACATCCCACCATAAATCCACAAAACCTTCTATCATAAGGAAATCCATAAAATAAAACACTTTCATGCCTACAAAATGTGTATCCTATATGCCTAAAATGATGCATAAGACAACTATTTTCTCTAAATTAAAAGATTTAAAACCAAATCATCGGCCTCTTTAAAATAGTACAATATCCATAAATCCATAAAAATTTATCAAATACAAACCACATGTGTGTCGCCCATGATGAAAATCCTATACAATCATAACATCATAAACAAAGAACATGAATCCCAACCATAATAACCTATACTTCCTACCGAAACAAGTGTTCGTAACACACTAGTTAGATAACCATCAAGTTCTCTAACATATTAATATATCTCCAATCTACCAAATACCAAATAGTAAAATAATAGGAAAGTAAATTTCATTTGATACCACTTTACAAAGTCCTGTCCCGGATGTCACTAAACAAGTGTCTTGAGTCGGTTCACCACAACAACTCAAGTGCGCCTCATCGCACAATAAAGGCTTTAAAATAACAGTGGGGGTCTAAGGTGGAACTATGAGGAGACCATGCCCCCATATTAGAGTTCACAACTAGAAGTAAATAACCAAACATCAAGCACATCCGAGTACTTGGAAAGGAATAAATAAACTAAAATGGAAGCATGTTGTAATAAAATAAATTACTATAGAGGTATGAATAACCATGCCATGCATACAAAACTGATCACCCACTAGTATAATCAAATATACAAAATAAAAATCTAAAAAAATAAATACATCAGGTTCTACTAACAACTTCGATACATATCACATGTTTTGTATGTAGTAACCTATCGAGCAATCTAACCTGATCATGAAAAAAAACAAGGCGGGCCTCAGCCCAAACCTATTTTTATAATAAACATGTGAGAGCTATTCAGATACCCATGTGTTTTGGTGGCCTAAGCAGGGTGTGAGTATAACTCAATAATCCCCCACCAATGGTGTCTAAAGAAAATACCAATCGGGGAAACAATATATGAAGGTAACTAGTGAAATAAATAATAGTACATAAGGGTAAATATATACTATGAACAAAAGGAGGGGGTTTTATTTATCATCTAACTCATGAAGGCATAAGACATCATCCCATGGTACCTATCTAAAGCATCCACGTTATCCATGCCCAGAGTGTTAGTCTGACATCACAAACCGTGGAAGCAGAGCATCAATCCAATACCCTAAACTATATAGAATACTACTGGTGCCCATAGAATTAGTCTATCACCTAAACCATGGATGAGTAATGCCATATCCAACACCCTAAACCATATAGAATACTACTGGTTCCTAGAGTGTCAGTCCAGAACCTAAACCATCGACATGGAATTCCATGTACATACCCTAGGAGTTATAAGCATTAGTTCATCCTCCAAAACTATGATGCACTGGGATACTTAGATCATCAGTCTGGCCCACCCAAGGGAGAGGAGCATTAGTCCAACATCTCAACCAATCATATATAATATCTTTGGTGCCTATATCATCCACATGACACATAAAACATGGATATGGATGCAATTTCTAACATCCTAAACCATTACATTATTAATCAATTCCACTATTCATGGTCAAACTTAATTAAACCTTTTAACATATTAACATCAACAGTGAACCACCATATATTTATCAATATTCAAATCCTTAATCAATTCATAGTTTAACAAGGTACCAATTAGCCTTCAAAACCAAAACATGCCTCAAAAAATTCCAACCCCTTTCACATTTTATAAAAATACTAAAGAAAACATTGTCATTAATTTTTTTGAAACCAACCTTTAAAACATGGTCCTTTCTCTTTGAAACACCAACAAGTACAAGACCTTCATTTATATTAAAACCATCACAAGATTAATTAGGTAATTTTAACCTAATAGGGAACCACACACTCATTTTAATAAACATTTGAAATCCATTTAAAACCCCTTTAAAGTCACCTTGAGCTCAACACCCATTTCAAAATGACATCCATTTTAAAACAAAATTTTTCTATATTTAAAATAACAACAAATAAAAATCTAAATCACACTATTTAATCATTTTAAAAGGAATCATAGGTTTTTTTACAAAACTCAACGCCTATAAAATTCCATTTTTTAAAGGCGGATACACCTCATGGGTGGTCGTAGGTCCAATATCACAACACCACATATCCAGTAGGATCCATGGAAGTTATAAGGAAAAAAATAAAATCCAAAATCCATCAACTTAAACCAATAGGGAAACCACACCACACAAGGGTTCTAAGAAACATACAACATACACATGTAAAATAGTTATCAATACTATGGGCAAATCTTTTAGACCACCCACCTCATCAAAAAAATTTCCACAACATTTCCAAAGAACAATAACCTTTTTAAGGCATGTCTAAGCCTTATCCAAACTCCTCAAAATCCAAAAAATATTGTCTCGACCACCCAAGTTCTAACCTCACACCAAGAAACAATAATTAATTAATTAAACCCCAACACAACATAATGCCAAAAAACTCACCGATTGTTCACCTCTCGTCTAAAATCTATAAAACCACTAGGGGTCTATAAGGGACTCATGACAACATTTCCAGAAAATTCCCTAAGAGGTGATGCCATTACAATAATTAATTAAACTAATTAATTAGAAAAAACATAAGAAAATTCACCATGGTCTTATACCTTAATGAAAACCCCCAAAATGACATGAAAAAGTCATCTCTAGATATCCTCTACACAATCCAACTGAAATACCCATGAGAGACAAATGATTCCACCATGCTATGGTGGAATTGTCAACAAAATTGAGACCAGAGAACTCTAAAATTAGAGAGAAGAAAAATGAATAAGAAAGGAAGCCACTGTAGAAGAATAAGTCACATAAAATGCTGAAGAAACACCATGAACACACCCCAAATTGAGGGGTTGGTGGAGGAAGGGGTTGGGAACTCCCTGGTTCGTGTGTTTTAACTATAGGATAAAGGGGTTAGAGAAACTTAAAAACTTGAGGGAATATTTTGGTAAAATACAATTTTTATTGAATTTTTGGGAAACAACATGGTTTGGATGCACGATTTTCCAAACCATGAACCAACCATGTGGTTTGAACTTTCTATGCCAACACACCCACACAATTTGGCCACACACTTTTCCAAACTATGAGCCAACTATTTACACCCCACTGGACCCCTTCTATTACATAGAGTATGGTTTGTCTTAAACTATTTATAGGCCTTGCACCATGCCTCTAGTCCTCCACATATTTTCATGATTTTCCATTGAAATCCTCATAGTTTTTCCTTAACCATGAGGTAACTATGTAGGACAACCATTCTTAGTTCCAAATGAACTGAAATCACCATAAGCATCAAGGTGTCACACGATTTCTCCTAAACCGTGCAAACCAAACCGTGCACTATGGACATCAAACTCCAAAACTATTAAAAATTAACACAAATATCCCAAACCTCATCCAAAAAATTCTGATATCTCCTAAGCATCATTACTCATCAAAAAACACCACTTTGAGGCATTTGAAATCTTAAAATTCTATTCCGAGTCTTGTTCCAAAATTTGACCCTTCCATCAATGAAAAATCAAATTCTTTCTGAAATATACCCCTTTTATGGATGAAAAATCTTACACAAGGTACACCATTCCCTTATTCAAAGGATTGGGTTTAGAGTAGTGGAATATCACTATTCATTCCCAACTATTCAGGTCTCCATCTTGGAGATATTTAAAGGTTGCGTTCATTCAATGGTTTTATCCCGAAGAAGTGAGAGTTAAGAAGGTGATGAAATTTTTAGGTATTATTAAGGGTGATTAGTCAGTGAAATACTATATATGATAATTTTATATCATGGTACCCTTGCCTTTAGAGTTGGATATTTACAATTTGAAGAAGGAGTGGTTCTTTGATAAATTCCTTCATCCAGAACTATGTTTTTTAGTATTTTAGTCTGGCATGACAACCTATATAGAAGTGGTTTATAAGGATATCATCATTAAGGAAATATTAGCAGGTCTACCTACAATAGGAGATACTTTGATTCCTTCTAGAGCTAGGAAGGACGGTCCAACTAGAGATAAATGGAAATAATGAAGTGATAAGGATGGGAATCCATCTTCAAAACCTATTTTTCCATCTCAATAAAGTGGAATCCATTAGTGTGATTTTAGTGCAGGAAGTATGGATATGATAGTCTATCATGTTCATAGTCTCCAAATACCTTCTATTAGTGTGGATTTACTTGTCATATTTATAGGTTTTGCAAGATAGTTGGGCATTGAAAGAAAAAGTCTCGAACCTAGCTCATATCTAGTCACGGATCAGTATTTTAGCTTTCATTAGGGAGTTGGAAGATGAGTGCTTTTTTTGAGCATCCTCTTTTTAATTTTTCTTTTTATTTTGAGACTTGTCTCATATTATTTGTACCCAATTCCTTAATGTATAATGGATGAAAGGGATTTTGACCCTGTTTTCTTATATTTCGAGTCATTTATTCCTTATTAATTCTTGATGCATGTTGTCTTCTATACATTGTGTGGACCTTGTGTTGAGGTTTTTTTGATGGATGATTTGGGAATACCTTGGGTGTAAACTATGGTAACTAGGATAAGATGTTATATTATAGGTATAATATTGGAGCTACGATGTCTAGGTTCTCTTTAGGATCACCATGAGTGGGTGTTTTGTGTGTTTATACCTAAGTTAACCTTTTTTTAGTTTTGTGACCTGAGTTTATAGAAATTACATTCCATGTTGAGGCATGTGCATACTGGTGTGTCCCTCCTATTTATTGGAGTCCATTTTCTTAGTGGTCAGGTCTAGTGACTTATTGGTTGTGTTCAAGGATGTGCTCTCTTATAGTGTTTTGAGTTAGTTTTTGTGGTTGGTGGAATCATGTCCCTTTGGTGATGATCGTCATTTTAAGTACTCCTAGCCAATGTTTCACCATCTTAGAGATATTATAAATAGTGGGGAAACCTATTCCAGGTTTCTATGTGTTTTCCCATTTTTATGGAGTGATCTTTTAAGAATCCTTTAGTTGAGATGTGTTGCCTTTTGGATCTAGTAACCTTGTGTGTTTCATAGGTGGTGTTTATGCTTTTCCCTGTGATCTAGTTTTGGATTCATGAGGCTCTTAGAAGTAGCAATAAATATCTTGGTATTACTTATTTCAAAGAATATTATAGGAGTGTATATCCTAATTTCATCTTTTGTTGTATCTTCACTTTAATTTAGTGAGGAGTCTGTTTCTCAGGACTACATATGCATTTTCTATTGGTGAATTCTAAATATTTCATCATTGGTTATCTCAAGGAATGAGTTTCTCATTCCTCGTGTCCTTTGTTTGGAGGCATGGTAGGTTGTTTAGTAATAGACTCCCCATTATAGGGAAGTTAGTATTGAATTCACACTTATCCTAAGTGTCTAGGGACTTTCATGGGGAAGAAAGTTTCATGGTTAGGAGTTTGTGACACCTTGAGGTTTTGGGGTATTTTGGATTAAAAATATGAGTTTTTGGATGTTTTTCTAGTGGTTCACAATTAGGAACATGGTTTGTAAATTTTTCAATAGAAACCATGTTCTTTGTACTGTGGTGGAACTAAGGGGAGAATATAGTTTGGGCATGGTATAGGTAAATCAAGTGAGAAAACTATTTGACCTCTAAAGTTTAATATAGTGCGAGGCGCACGGTCTATGCATGGTTGGAAAAAATATGAGAGACAATCATATATCCCACTCAATTTGGGATATTTTTGTCTTTTCACCTTCTTTTTAATTGTATATTCCATCCCAAGCCTCTCCCATTTGAGCCCCATGAATGTGGTGCCTCTCCTTGGGTTTTACCTCATTCTCTAATATCCTCCAAGTTTTTTGGGGTGGTTCTTGGGTGGTCCTTCATCTAGATCAAGAGGTATGATCTTATATTCTCTTCCTATAGTGATTTATCTCTTTTTTTAAAAGTTACTCTAACCCTAGTGGCCATGGGTGGCCAATTTTATTATTTAGGGTTGTTAGGAATTGGGGATTTTGGTTTATAAAGTTTTTTTATCCAACATAGGATCCTTGTTCTAATGGATTTCATCAAAGTTGACATGATTCAACCACATGAGGTAGGTGTTTCCATTTTATTTCCTTTTATTTAAGAGTTTCATGGGTTATTGGATATATAAATACATTTCTATCCTAGATAATGATGGTGTGGGTTTCCTAGGTTTGGTTTACAAAGGTTTTCCATAACTTCACTTGGTTTTTATGTGTCTTAAAGGTTTAAATTTCATATTTAAAGGAGAATTTTATGTAAATTGGTGTTTTATGCATCATATATGTTTGATAAAATTCCAATAATGGGTTTATAAAAGAAAATAACTTTTTCATTGTGTTTAATCCAAATGTGATTTTCAAAGTGGGTTCCCTTTTTGGTTTAAGGGGTTTACTTGATTTAGAAAGGGGTGGTATTGTTTTATAAAATGAAATAGATTTTCCCTTGTGTTTCTTTTTTATGATTATTGATAATAATGATTTCATTTGGTTTTTTTTAGATTACAATTTTTTTTAAAAAGGTATTTCTAAATTTATATGGTATATGTGATAAGATAAAGGATCAATTAACACTTTATGGACTATTGATTGATTGATTTTTGATGTGCCCTTATTTATCCCCCTTATTTTTGTTTTTTTTATGTTATGTTAATCCATGAGATGGATTTTTTGTTATGTGATTCGTGTTGCACTTATAGATTGTGGATCTTACTATGGGCAGTATGTGAGTTGGGAAGGATTTTATTGTGGTGTTATCCCTTGGGGATTTTTTATTGTCATGTGAAGAAATTTGTTTGTTCTTGGGCCAATTCCTTTAGTTATTCCATGAAGAAACCTAAGTTACTAAGTGATAGGTTGTGGTATGTTTCTAGGATAGTTGATATTACAAACTAGATAGTCCCCCTAGTTGTACATAACATCAAGATAGTGGGAGGGTCACTGAGGATACTAGTTAGAGTGATTCGGTTGATGGATGTGTGGCCATTAACCTGCTGGTAGTAGACCCACCTTTGCATGTCTTGTACTTTAGCATTAGTATTGAAGGTGTTTCTCCATGCTATATATCATTTTTTATGCCTTTATTTATATGTATTGTCATGTGTGTTTCTTATTTTCTGGATGGACTTACTTGATTTTTTGATCCTTTTATAGTTTAGTCTTGATGTTAACAAGTTTGGTTCCATCCATTTATTTTCATTATTAGTGACATTATATTATTGTGTTTTCATTATTTTTTCCATTGTTTCATTTCTTACCTTTGAGTTGGGTGTGTGAAATCTTGTAAAGAAAAAAGGGGGAAATTGTTTCAAATTTTTGGTTTTTTTGGAAATGATTTTGAAAAAATTTAAACCAGGTGTGGTTTTTTTTTCAAAAGTGTGTTACTTTAAGGAAAAGTGATTGGAATTTAAATTGGAATTTATTTTGGTAAAACATATTTATGACCTGTTTTAAAACTTTTTATATTTGATAAAATGAATAATATATGTTTTTTACACTTATATCATGCATAAAAAATGAAAACCTATTTGTTTACATTATTTTAAAACTAGAAAACTTAGTTTCTTTTATAAAAGGAGTGAAATACACTCATGGTGGTGTCCTACTAGCTTCATATCACATCCTACATTCTCAGGTTGGTGGGTATGTATTCTCCTTATCTTGTGAAGGTTTCTTCATGTCTTGGATTTTAGGTTGGATCTAATTTAATCTTCCTTGGGAAGTGGATGGTTGTTTGGATAATGGTGGTGAATTGTGAGTCACATAAATACGGTGATAATACATTTGTTTTCATGGAACTGGTTGGCTTGAGTTTTGGTTTTGGCCTCTTTGGTCTTCCATTTCATTTCTTTTAGATTTCATTGTAGCTTTCTAATCTTGTATTAAATGTTTTTTAGATGAGATTTCATTTTAAATTTATCTGTATCACTTATTTTCATGCATTTCTTGGATGTTTGTATTTGGTTCCTTAAGGGTGAAACCATACCCAATGGTTATATTTGATACCATTGATGATTTTTGTCAGTCGAGGTTTATAAAATATGCTCCTCGAGTATGTGGCATGCCAGGTTGGGTGTTCATTGAATGGATGGCCTGGGATGGTTAGTTACATGGGATATATTGGACTAGATGTTGTATCTAAGTTTTGATATGGTTCTTTAATTTTATGGATGGTTTTGGTCAGACGGCTTAGGATACTAATGGATCTGGATGAGTGCACCCCTCTAGTTGAGTGTTATTCCCTGACTAAAGGTTAGCTACTATGGATGTTGATGTGATCCTAGTATCGTAGATTCTCTACACTCCTGGTTTTATAGATGGATCCCTATAGGATAGTGCATTCAATGGTTTCATGTGGATGGAGCCCATATAATGGTGTAACTATGGGGATGATGTTAGAGTCTTATTTTTTATGCAACACTTTCAAGATATGAAAGTTTCTCAGACATGTGAAGTGGATATTTATCGCCAGTTTAGATCATGCCATTGGAGTACTAGACCTTGGTAAATGTTCTTTCTCATGGGGACACCTATGGTTACACCCTAGGGCCTGAAATTCATGCAATTCCATTTAGATATCTTGGATATCTTATATAGATCTGAAGTATGCACAAATAATTATGTGGATAGGTGAGAGAAATGTTATAAATCCTCTAGCATGGGCCAGAGAAAGGGTATATTTACCTTGGGTCTTAGGCTAGAACCCACATTTGTCCATTTTTTTTAGCCCTACTTTTTATACAATTTTTTCTTTTATTCCAACTATTATTAGTTTTTACTAGGTTGGGAATATCATGTCTGCATGCACTTATTATGATACTAAATTATTGGTTCACCATTGGGTGTGACCCACTGAGATTTATTTCTCACCCCCTATAAATGAACCTTGATGTGTGTGTGGATTTGATGTCTAATTTTAGGTTGGAGAAAAGGTTACATGATTAATGGGGTTGAGACCTAGTGTTTCTTGATCGAGTGGAGTTTCTTATGTGGAGTCTCCGAATTGGGTTGGTGCAACTCGAGCATCATGGAGGCCAGGTATGTGGTTTGGCACGATGTTGGTAGTAGGGATTGATGTAGTTATTTTAAATTTATTTTATATATATGGTTGGACTTGTGGGAAACTAGCTGCTATATTTTTTCATTCTTTGAGTCTGTATGACTATATGCTGCATTCCATTTATTTATATCATGATATTGATTTTGTTTATTTATTATACATAATCTAATTTCTATCATTGTGTTTGAGTTTTCTTATTTTCCAATATTATTACACTCTGAGTAGAGGGTATAGTCTCCCATAATTGTATCTCTTATACCATTCCCACTAGGAAGAAACCTATGGAATTTAGGGAGGCATGTTTGAGGCCTTTTGGTGAGCCAAATCGGGTGACGTGTTAGGTTGACTTGGGTTGGTTCGTTAGAATATCCTCCATATGATATGAACTCAAAATAAATTGGATTTTTTTTCAAGTATAATAAAAACATTAGTGTGACAATTATTATTTTTCACTTAGTTACTAAAATCACATACGATATGTACAATGATTCAAACTAAGCATTATTAATGTTTGTGATGTTTATTAATCTGGGTTTTAAAGTGGTTACATTGAAAGTATTTCTTTCTCACTTCAAGTTGGTAAAAAAATGTAATTAATGGAAAATTATTTACTCAGTTATACTACAAGTAGGTTGAAGATGAATGAAAATTAAGACTGATCTAGTTAAATCATAATAATTCAATAGTATTATTTTTCCTGAGGAAGAATATAAGGGTAGTTATGGTATTTCCATGAGAACATGAGGGAGAATACCTATGTGATAGTTTTGAATGAGTCTTGGGAATAATGATTGAGGAATCTAAAAATATTATAATACTCATGATGCTTTCTTTTGTAAGTCTTGATACACCTTATTATATACCAATTTCGGTATATTAAAAGGAAATGTGGAATTAATGTGTTGTATAAACAGAAAAATGGTTTCTCAAAGAAATAAGATTTGTAGCCAAGAAACATAAAATAAAATATGATAATAAAAAATTTAAGAGTTGAGAGAAGCTATAGTTGTGGTAATGATAATCTTAAAAATACTTATATACTTGAGATTTCAATAATTTTGAGAAGAAGTAGAAACAAAATCATCCAAAGGGTTTTCATGTAGTGAGAATGAATCGACTAAAAACCTCATTATTATCATCACTAGTTGTTGTTTTTTTGAATAATATGAGCACATTCAGTTCTGTCCAACCATTTTTTATGAGAGAAGGATCTTCATCTATTTTCAAATAAATCAAAGCTTCAAGTGATCTTTATCATTTTTTTGGACTTATTATAACCAGAGGGATGCTGGGTATGACCAACGGGATACTGTGTGATCGTAGTAGTGGGATGATATGAAACTATATGTGAAGGGTGATTCATCCCTACCCATTGTAAGTTAGGGATATAATTATCATGTAAAAATTGTAACCAGTATAATAACTGGTTCCATCCATAAGTAGGCTCACACATTATGGTCTAACCTTGTAAAATTTGTTGTGTGTCTTGTTCACTTTATTTTCTGAATTTTCATGCAAGGTTGGGAATAAAAATTTTCAAGTGATATAATCATATCTTAACTAATCCTAGGGGTTTATTTCTAGCATGTGTTTAATTTTTTTAAAAAATATACATCGATTTATACCCCTCTCAGTGTAGTCATACGATCCATTGACACTAAAAATTGGTATTAGAGTAAGGTTATCCCTTTCATATTCTCTATGTGTGTTGAATGATAGACAAAATCAATTCTGTTTACTACAGAAGATTACTGAAATTTTATTAAAAAATATTACATGGATGAAAAAATAGGATTCTGTTGTTTTTTCTCACTTGGTCTTGAATTTCTTGATGTAGCTACAGTTGGTTTCTCACCTATTCAAAGCTATGATCATATGACCTTCACTGAGAAAATAAATCTTGAATTTAATATAAAATCAAGGAATGTTATTCTTATATCACTTTCAAAGAAAATTTTCACCAAGGTAATGAGTCTACAAACTTCCAAGGAAGTATAAGATAAGATAGAGAGAAGCTTTAAATGGAATGAAAAAGTCAAAGAGGAAATGTTACAAATACAAAGAAGTAAGTTTAAATATTTAAATATGGATAAGTAGGAATCCATTGATGAATAATTCATTAGTGTTAATAAAATTGTGAGTAGTATTAGAGGATTCAATGAAAATTGGACGGTGTTTTTATTATGAAAAAAACTCATGAATAACTTCCTAGATAGATTTGATCTCAAAATGTATGCTTTGGGAGATATGTAAGATCATTCACTTGATGAGTTATATAATGTCATTATTACTTATGAAATGATAGAAACTTCTACCTTTAAGAATAAAGTTAAATATGAGATGGATTTTGAATCCATGAGAAAGCTAAATCTTAAATAATAAGAGTCTGATTCTTTAAGTGAATTAGAAGGTAAAGAGGATAAAAATTAATATGTAAATATTATCAATTCTATTGTCTCAAAAAATACCAGAAAAGGTAAATTACAATGGTAAACTTCCCTTTAAGTGTTTCAATTCTTGTGGTGCTAGAAATTTTTCTATTAATTGTTTAGAGAAAAAGAATTTTGGATATGAGGTTGATGATACTGATGAAAATCCCAAGAGGAGGAATTGGTAGAATACCTCCAAGACTAAAAATAAATATAGTTAATTTAAGAAGAAGTTTCTGAGAAGAAAAAGAAAAATCTTAATAATATAAAAAGAAGATAGAGACGTTTCATGTTGTAGTTATTTTTAGGATGAATGGATTGGAAAGTTCAAAAAAATTATGGAACGTGTTGAGAATGAATAAACCTATTCAATATATGTTAAATAGTGGGGTTAGGAGATATACATGGATCACATGCTCATATCTGAGTTAGAAACATGTTTTGAGCAGAACACAAAGATTAAGAATAAGTTAAAACTTTAAATAATGTTAATGGTAAGAAGATTGAATCATCTGAAGTGTATCTTAATAAAGAATCTAAAATCATTGAATATATTAATAAATAAAAGTTTAAAGTAATCAAGAATGGAAATATCATGAGGGATCTCAAATAAAAATCGATCTCCAGAGAAGGAGAACTTATTAAGATAGAATAAAAATTTATTTCAACTAATAATTAGTTGAAAATAGTTCTGGAAGTCTTCAAGAAATCTATTGAAGTTGAGGATGAGACACTTACGATAGATGAAAATTATAGAACATCATATCATGTTAAATTATTATTTGAAATTTTTATAAAAATTGATTCTGACTTACCTAACCATGAAGGTTTAAATTCAAAATTTATCCAAGTTTGGGATAGAAGAGATAATGAGAAATAATCTACTACATTAATGGAATAAAATATAATGTAAATAAAATCAATTCCCTTAAATAATAAAAAATATTAAAGTATATCTAGAAAACAAAGAAAAAATTCTAGATTTTTTTTTTCAAAATATGCTTATAGTTATAACAGGAGATTCATATTTAGAGGATATTGTTTCTACTGTGAGACTTATGGTCATAAGGCCTACACATTCTAGTAAAACATGTCTCTACCTATATGAAGGAATTAAAAAATGGGGAGAAACTATAATATTAAAATAAGGGAATCCTTACAAAAGAAATCAACAAATAAAGTTACTTTAAATCTATCTACACAGAACATATTTGAAAGTTTAAAAGAAGTGCATGGTAGATTTGATAATCTGGTAAATTTTGCTGAAAATGTATGGAAATTATACTTGGATAGTTTTCATACCAATAAAATGGAAATAGAGTTCAAAATAATAATAAAGATGATGATTCATTCTTTACAGACATATCTCTAAAGGTGAGAATAAAAGGAATACCATGGATACTTGAAAATGGGTGTTATTAACATATAACTGGTGACACTAAAATCTTGAAAGGCATTAATAAACATGAAGGAGGATAATTTACTTTTGTAAATGATTTCTATCTGAAAATAAATTGTATTGGAACTACTAAGATCGAGTTTAAATGATTCATGATCAGTGATGTTCTGTTTGTGGAAGGTTTGAAAAATAACTTGTTAAGTGTCATCCAACTATGTGATGAAGGGAATATATTTTTTTATAAAAAATAATTCATGTATTGTTATAAATTCCATGGATGGAAGAATTATTGCTTGATTTGAAAGGATAAGGTGGGGAATTTTTCTAGATTTTTTGATCTATCAAACTCCTAGTACGCGAGTGCCAATGATGAAAATGATCTCTGGAATAAGAGACTTAGACACCTTAGGTGGGAGAATGTGAGAAATATCTCCAAGAATAAAGTTGTGAGGGACCTTCCCAAACTCAATATAGAAAGACAAGTTGTTTTTGAAACATGTCATAAGGGGAAGGCGAATCAAAATACACACATAAAGATGGACATATAATCCACTTGACCATTATAAATGGTATATTTAGATGTATGTAGTCCATAAGAAACATGTTAACAAAGGGTGATATATATTTCACCACATTCATAAATTAATTAACCCTAAATAAAAGTGTACTCTTCATGAAACAAAACTCATAGGCTATCCATATATTCAAATTTTTCTAAAGATAAGTGGAGAAGGATCTTATTATATGCATAAAAAAGAGTGATGCCAGATAATGGAAAGGAATACACAAGTAATGATTTTGATAACTATATATAAAATCATGGGATTAGATATCAATATATCACACAATACACCCCTCAACAAAATGATGTAGAATAAATAAAAAACATAAGTGTTGTGGAAATGGGAATAATTATGCTAACTGAGCACAAACTTCTAAAGTTATTTTGGAGAGAAGTTGTCTAAAACACTATGAATATCCAAGACAGGTGATTATTAAGATATAAAACTCACAAGACTATATATGATATGTGGAATAATAAAAAACCAACTATAAAACTCTTTAATGTATTTTGAAACCCATGTTATATGAAGATAAAAAAAATCTAGAAAAGTCTAAAGAAAAGGATGAAGAAGGCACCTTTTTAGGGTATCTATCAAATGGAACAGTTAAAAATTATAGATTAAAAATCGACATAAGGTGGTATAATTTTTATATGTTATAATAATTTAAAATAAAAACAAAGTAGATTTGCTTGTTGATTTTGAAGATGAATCTTCTAGGGTTGGAAACATGTAGAATTCCTAAAAATAGCCAGGTGATAAATTTATAATCAAGAATATAATGGTTGATATTGATTCAAATGTAAATATTGAGGAAATAGATAATGAGAATCTAGGATAGCGACATAAAAGGAAGAGGAAGCATGTTTACTTTGAGAATATTATTGGCCAACAATATGCACCTGTCAAGACTCGAAGAAAGAAAAGGTAAGAAAACCAAACTATACTTATTTCACATGTTGAACCTCACACTGTCGGTGAGGTAGTTGAGTATGAAAACTGTATTACTATAATGAATGAATATATTTATCAAATAGAGAAAAACTCCACTTGGTAACTTAAACCAAGGCTTAAAAATATAAATTTATTGGGAACTAAGTGGATTTTCAGAAAACAAGCAGAATGAAAAAAGAGAAGTAACATGAAATAAAGAAATAATTTTTTATAAGGATTATTCTCAAATGGAAATATTTGAATTTGAAAAAAAAAATCAAGTATAATTATTGAACAAACTAAGGGATTTTTTCTTAATAAATATGTAAACATGGTGTGAAGGCTTAAAAATGATTTATATGGGTTGAATCAGACCCCAAATCTTGGTATTATAATCTTGATGGATATTTGAGATGCAAGGATTTTTAAAAGTGAAAAGTTGATAAAATAATTTTTGTGAAGGAGTTTTCCATAGGAACTCTAATTATCACAGTATATGTTAATGAAAACATTTTTTTAGGCGAAAAAGAGTCTCCCTATTTGGAATTTTCTAGGAAAATCAAAAATTATTTTGAGATATCAATTTTTGGGGAGAAGTCATATTTTATATGGATTTAAATTATACTAGGAGATAATCATATCTTTTTATATTAGAAAAAAATACTCCAATGAATTATCAAAAAAGTTTGAAATAGAAGAATATAAAGGGATCACTACTCCAATGGTTTTCAGTAAAAAAATGAGAAAGGATGAGACTAAAACTTATGATAATAAAAATCAATACAAAAAATTGATTGGTAGACTACTTTATTTAATAACCTCTTAACATGAAATTTTTTTATCATAAAATTATGTGAAATATTTCTGAGTAACCCCAAGGAATAAAATATTTTGTAATATAAGAGTATCTTGAGTTATGTCAATAACACATTGAGTTTTGTCCTTCTGTACAAAAAACTCCAGATCCAACTCTATCGAGGTTTACTGATACTAGTTGGGTTAGAGATTCTGTTGATCAAAATTCCACCTCATAGGGGACATTATTTCTTAGTGAGAGTTGTGTAACATGGAATATAAATAAGAAAATTTGTTTGGCATTGGGTGCCACTAAATCCAAGTACATTTAAACCACTCATTATTTCACACAAATGATTTTTCTGTAAGTACAACTAACATACTTGAGAGTTAAATTTGAGAATCCACTGTGTATTTACAGTGAAAATCAAAGTGTTATAGATATATTTAAAAATTAAATTCAACTCTATAAATCTAAGAAAATTGATCTCAGATATCATTTCATCAAATAAAAAATGGAACATGGTGATGTGATATTTGATTTCATTGAACTAATGAAAAAATTACAGAAAATTGTACTAAAACATTTCCAAAGGAGAGGTCTTGTGACTTGAGGCTGAAAATTTATGTTCAGTGTTACCCCCTCACCTAAAATTATTTTTATGATATTCCCCCATAAAACTTTGGATTCTATTATCAATAAGGTATGATAATAGTGTTATAAATCTTACTTATGTTTCAAAGGGGGGTCGTTTGAGGGGGATTTCATTCAAGTCACATGGACATAATTACTTTTCACTAGAATGAAATTCTCTAAAAAAATTACCTTATATATTAGTGTTGTGAAAGATACTTATCATATGAACAAGGATATGATTTGATGATTCTCATGATATTTCTTGAGTTTTAAAATATATCTAAGTTAATGTGGAAGGGTTGAACAACACTGCAAAAAATCCAAAAGGGGGAGATTGAAGTTCCCTCAACTATTGTTGATTTTTTTAATTTATTTTTAATCTTTGTTGAAAATAATTAGAGGTTGATGAAGTGTTTTTTAAACCAACAAATTTTTTTTGAGAGGTTCTGATATGACTTGAAATGATTTAAAAAGGTTTTTTGTGTGTTTGAGGGAATCTAGAATCACTGTGTTGGATATCGAAATTATGGACAAGTCAATTCTCTTACATGACCTATGTGTAAGATAATTGAGTTTTCACAAGATGTTGTGCAACATGTAAGTAAAATTAGAATTTTATTCTATAAAAAACTAAGCTCATTAGATAATTGATTTGTTTATGATATTTTATCTACGTGAATGAAAATTTTGTTAAGGTAATTATCTCATAGGAATTTTGTGTAAGTGAATTATCTTATAGGGGCATCATATAAGATATGTTCCTTTGTGAAGAATAAGTTTTATGGATTCTTAAGAAAATTGAGATACATGATGAGAATTAACTCATATACGATGATTTACTTGGTGAAAAATTGCATTTATTGAATTTAAATATTTTGAATAATTATTTAAATCATACAATGCTCAATCTAATCATTAATGCCTAAAATATTATAACAAAATTGTGATTCTAGTAGTATGAAAAATTATTTATCCTTATTCAGTGAAGAATATGTTCAAACAAGACATTCATTAGATGATATGACCTTAAAGGGAAGTTTATTTATTGTGTTTTCAAGAATAATATATATATTATTATGAATATTTGTTATCATTCCTTAATTACTAAAATCATTTGAAACTTGTACAGTGATTCAAACTGAGTGTTCTGAATGTAAGAGATATTTATTAATCTAAATTTTGAATTTGGATACACCGTAAGTATTTTATTCTAAATTTAAGATGTTAGAACAAAATTTGATAAGTGGAAATTGATTTACTCAGTCATTTTGTGATAAATTTGAAGATAAATTAAACTCAGACTGTTCCAGTTAAAGAAGAAAAATTTGAGGGTATTATTTTATCAAGGAAAAAGATGATGGTAGTTATAGTATTTCTATCATAACATGAGGGTACAGAACTACGTGATAGTTTTTAATGAGTCTTGGGAATAATTATTGAGGAAGCTCAAAATAGTCTAATACTCATGATTCTTTATTTTGGTAGGCTTGATACAGCTTATTACATACCAATTTGGGTATATGAAAAGAATTTTTAGAATTAATGTTTTTTCTGACCAGAAATGTGGTTTCTTAAAGAAAGTGGAGTTGTGACTGAGAAATATAAAAGAGAAGATGATAAGTAGGAATTTAAGATATGAGGAAGATCCAGTCATGGTAACAAGATTCAGGTAAATCAATCTTCACCTGGGCTTGCATTAATTGAGAAAATAAGGAGAAGAAAAATCATCTAAAGGGTTTACATGCAGTAAGAAGGAATCAACTAGAAACTTTATCCTTATTATCAATAATTTTTTTATTGAAGAAGGTGAGCACATTCAATTCCATCAAACTATTTGGATTGAGATAAGGATCTTTATTAGTTTCTAAATAAACCCTAACCTTTAATAGATCTTTCTCATTTTATCTGACTCACTGTAACCAATGAGATTCTGAGTAAGACCAATGGGATATTTCCTGATGGTAGCAACATGATGTTTTAGTGTAGGTGAATGGTGATTCATCCCTATCCATTTTAAGTTAGTGGTTGGATTATATTATAAAATATGTAGTTAGGATAATATTTTTTTTATAGCAAGGATCAGGATCCAACATTGTGTCTAAACCTTATGAAACTTATTATGTACCTCATTTTCGTTATTTTTTTAATATTTGTGGAAGTTCGAGAGTAAAAATTTACAAGTGATATAGTCAGATATTAACCAGTCATAGGGGTTTATTTATAGTATGTAGGGAAATTGTGAAAATAAAATTCTACAATAATTCACTCCCACCATTAGTTTATTTACATGATCCATTGGCACTAACATGATTTTTAGGTGATTTGCTTTACTAAAAAGAGTTTTATAACTTGGTTCTAAAAAAGGATGTTTCAAAGGCTCGGTTATCACTTTATAAAGATAATTTTCTTAATAAAAACATAACCTTGGTATGTCCCCCCTATGTTTTTTTAAAGTTGATAAAATTTTCCTTTTTATAGGTCACGTTTTTTATATTATTATTCTTGATGAAATGGGATGTATTTATGAATGGTTTTCAGAGATCAGAGTGTGTTTATAGTTCTCATCTATTATATATTTCTATTTTTCATTTTTGGATGGATCAATTCCATTTCATATATATATATATATATATATATATATATATATATATATCATGGGGAACCAAGAGTAACTAGTGGGATGTCTTGATACATATATTGTACTAGTTTATGATTATTCTCTGGCTAGTAGCTCATAGTATGGTGTGTAAACTACTTCATGAATTTTCCCCTCAGTTAGGTAAGATAGGATAAAACCAAGAATTGGGATGGTGGGATTATAATGGTAACTTTGATAGGATGGATCTAGTTTAGTATTATTCTATATTTCAACCTAAACTCCCTGGTGTTCCAATGATATTGGTTTTTAGCTATTTTATAATGGTTATGTTTCCTCTATTTTTATGTCAGCTGAATAATGATTATTTTCTATAACCATACTTAATATTACTACTAGTATTATTATTGTTTCCTATTAAAATTTTTATTTTTTTAAAGAAAATTAGGATCTTATTTAATTAAAATAATATATTGTGAAAATATTTTGGGACTATTTTCTTATTTTCACTACACATGGGCATTTTTGAAGGAAAGTTCTAAAACTGTTTCTTATAGAAAATTCTCTTCCTTAATTTTTTAAAATTTTAAAGGAATTATTTATCTAAAATTCAAATATTTAATTTTTTTCAAATTGAATGGTTTAAAATTATACCACTTTGTTATTGGTTTTAATTAAATTGGAAAATATTAAATTTATAGTTGTATATAAAACTAGCATTAAGTGGATTTTTTATAAAAGATTATGCATGGGGTGTGGGGAGGATACCAATTGAGTTTTTTTTCTCATGCCTATTATATTTATGGTTCACTTCAAATTCCACATAGATGCAAAAAATTATTATTAGGATTTTTTTTGGATTTATTGGAGTTGTAAAGTGAAGATATTTTACATGGAACATGGAGACAGATGACTGTAGCCTTATTGTTAGTTTAGTATGTTATCTTCATTTTGTATCATACTATAACAGTACTCAAATTTTGACTTTTTTAGTTTTTAGTATATTTTTTATTAGTTAGTTTACTATTTAAGAGTTGTATTGTCATGGTGATGCCACATTTGGTTCTCCTTATTTATAAAACTATTTTTCCTCATGTGCAAGGATATGCGACGTATGGAGTGGTTATGCCGAACTTCTAAGGGGTGTTTCTATGTTTATCCTTATTTATTGGGAATAATTATTCCCTCTTGATAATTTTTTGATCACATAAAACTATTTTCCAACCTATGGATATTAGGAACACCCTTTGGTCCTTATCATAGGCTGAACCGGGTACCCGGTTCATGGGTGGCCTGGGTTGGTTCATGAAAAATGGTATTAGAATATCCTATGTTATTTGGGGAGTCATGATAAAAATGATCCATGAATATCAAGACTTGAGATTTTGGTGTGGGAAGAGTATAGCACGATCTTTTCTATTTAGAGCCTCAAGTTAGCATGAGATTTCAGGTTGTGAGTTGATTTTTGTCATTTTATTCATCAATATGCGGAATATTTTGATTTTGATTGATGAAGAATATAAATTTTATAAAGTGGTATGAGTTGTTTGTGTGTTTTCATGTTTTGGGGTGAAAATGGGAGAATAACTGAGGGTGAATGGTTAGTTCACATGGCTTGGAAATGACCATGGTTTTGGGAAGTTCTTAGTGGAAATTGAACAGTTGGTGTACAGTCCACCAAATCATGCCAAAAAACATGAAAACAACTAACCCCATTTAAATTTTCACGATGAAATTATTTTTCATATGATTTTATTTTAGTTATAGGTGTTACATATTGAGGTGTACTATAAAATATTTTTATGACATTTTGATGTCACTCGGTAGGATTTTATTAATTCTTTATGGTGAAAATTTTAATTTAATTAGAAAAAGTTAGGTTTTAAAATTTATAAGGTATTTTTTAAAAGATAATTTGAAATGAACATAATATTCTATATTTTCAAAATGAATTGAAATAATTTTAATGTTTTGGACCTTACAAAATTGATTTTAATGATAGAATTTTGAAATGGTAGAAATAAACTTTTGAGTGTAATTCCCTGATTTTGAACTATATATCAGAAGGGTTTTAAAATTAAATTTCAATTTTTATTTGAGTTTTCCCTCACTTTAGAAAATTATTATGAAATTTTGGAAAATGGGGTTTGAAATGATTGGGAGTGATGGGTTGAAATAAAAAAAAGGTAAAGTAAATGGATTTACTTTGATATATTGAGAACCGATTCATTGGTTTTCTTTTTATATATTAGTATTTGGTTCAGTGAAGATTTGGATTTTTAGACCTATTTTTATTGTGATTATTTATTCTTAATTTTTAGAGTATTCCCCCACTAAGTATTTATAGATTCTATAGGGGAAGTTATGGGTGAATCTCGTGTGCAAACCCTTCAGCTGATCAACCTATAGATTACCTTCTTGAGTTTCAAAAGTTGAGTCTTCCTCTATTTCATGGGTAACAAGATCCCCATGAAGTATAAGAATAGTTGTAGAATATCAAAATGAATTTTCATATTCTTGAACTTCCTGATCCCCTTATGCTTAAGTTCACTACCTTTATACTTAAAGGTCTGAGTTGGAAGTGGTGGGATTCTATCATCCTAACTATGCCATAAAAGGACTATTCATGAAAAGGTTTTAAGCCATTTATTATATATAATTATTTCCTTGAGGTTGTGAAAGTAGCTAAGGTGATGAATCTGTCTTTCCTTGAGTTGGTTGATCGACTAGTGTAGAGTACTCTTTCCATTTCATTTAATTGGTGCCCTTTTTTCCAAATATACCCTTGGATGATTCTTTAAAATATTAATATTTTTAAAGAGTTATTTTTCTTAATCTTTGGTCCGTTTTATCCAAGTTTAGCCTAACCAATTATATAGAGGTGGTGAGGTAGGATATTGTAATTAAATCGATCATGACTGGAGTGCTTGAGGTGATCAATACTTCCCTTGTCCCTAAGAGCAGTGAAGGTAATTCAAGTAAAGGAAAGGGGAAATGAGTCTAGTCTGATAATATGGGTGGCAGTGTTAAGAGATCATCTTGTATCTCCTCATCAATATCTTCCAAGAGTAGGATGCCAATGTGCTATCAGTGTGGTAAGTTGGGTTATAATAAGCCTTCTTGTTACAAATCTACAAATACCTATAATAGTTTGGTCATTTGGGTCCTCTGTAAATGTTTTATAGAGGAGTAAAAAATATGAGTGGTGGATCTAGAACTAATTCTTCAGGGAATACCTAGGTTCAACTTTCTAAACTTGATACTAATTAAGTGATTAATTAAGTTATTACTTATTCCCTTTTTGTTCCTCATATTTGATTTTTATTTTTTGGCCTTAGTTGGGAGGGTTTTTTAAATCATTTTATGGATAGTGTATTTAGTAATTTTGAATCATTAGTGGTTATATCATAGGTTTGTATATTTTATTAGTGTTTCCTCATTGGGGTGATGATAAGACTTTCTTGGCGAGGTTCTTCTTGAATTCCTTTATTTTTTTGGATCCTTCATTCTTCATTAGAATTATTGGGAATAATCAATCATTTTTAGGGAACTATCATTATAGTTGAATTATAAATATGATTGAGTAGATCACCATAATTGATTATTCTCATTCGATAATTACTTTATTTCCTTGTAGAGGTGGAAATGAAAAT
This sequence comes from Viscum album, assembly GCA_963277665.1. Classification (NCBI taxonomy): domain Eukaryota; kingdom Viridiplantae; phylum Streptophyta; class Magnoliopsida; order Santalales; family Viscaceae; genus Viscum; species Viscum album. The sequence continues at coordinate 31,789,479 of OY728157.1, read as the reverse complement.
ATTCTAGGTGTAGTGATCAGTTCCCCAATACAACCCTTCTTAAAATGAGTTACAAGTTCATTGACCCTGAATGTTATCTATGATCTAATTTATATTACATTATGATTCCCATATATGAAGTATTATAGTTATTATAATACTCTTAATATTCATTTTAGTGATTTGATGTTTGGTTTTATCTTGTGAGAATTAAGGTTCCTTGAGATATATAATTGAGTTGGGTTAAAAACCCATTCTATCCTTCTATTTTCCTTTTCTTTGTTATTTTTTAGTGTATGTCGGCATTCTCCTTAGTTTTATGATTTGAAAAATTCGGGAGGAAGCTAACCCCCCCCCCACTCCATTCCTTGTTTGGACCATTCTATTAAAACGTTATGGAGGTAGAAAGTGATATATTGGGGAAAATTATCACACCCCAACCTCATTTTTCCTTATCATTTTATTTATTTATTTATTTATCATTTTTCATTTTTGAGTCCTTTTCCCCTTTGAAATTTTAGAAAATAAGGGATCAGGGCATGCCATACCATTTTCATATTGTTAGTTAAAATAGTGCGACTCGGTCATGTGAAGACCCGTAACATTTTAGAAGTATGTACATGGTTTACCAAACTGTGTGGTCAAACTTTTTGGTATGCACTGAGGTGATCTAAATCCATCTGTATGGTTGTCATGTGATTTGGTAAAATGCATAGAAAAACTATGTGTCTTATCTAGATTCATTAAAAATGGGAATTTACCCTTATTCCCCAATCAAAATTTTACCCTTAAAACCCCATTTATGATCCCCTTCACTCGATATGACTTCTAAGAATCAATCCATTAATTTTCCCCTCCTTATTTTCTAGGGATTTTCCAATGAAGGAATAAATTTATCATGTTGGGTAGATGGGGTACTCTAGGTGTGTGGGAAAGATACAGATGTGTTCAATGTTATCTTTGTGTTATGAAAATGTGGCGAGTGAGATACTTGGGTTTGGGGAATAATTGGTCAATAAGTGGTTGAGATTTCTTAGGGATAATATATCATATGGAAGGGAGGTAATAACCTCCCAAGTATTTATAATAAATATTTGGAGTCAAGTATTGTATTTATTACGTGACTTTAGACCTTGTAGAGTTCTTAGGGGTGTTGGCATAGGTTGAGGAATGATCCTTGGGAGTTGGTCCATACCATGGGGTTTATTTTTTATAAAATTTTGTTATAGGTTTCATAGAATGAATATTATGTTATTTATGAGTTTGGAGACATTTTGAGGGGATTAAAATGAATTTTTTAAGTTCAAGGGTTATTTGGGACTTATAATTTTTTTGGTAATTTGGAAAAGGAAAAAACTAAGAGACATTCTAAAATCACTATTCCTAAGTAAGACTTATTTTGGAATAGAAAAATGGATAATTCCAAAATGAGTAAGTCCCATTCCCGATTGAGTGAGACATATTCTGGACTGAGTAAGATTTATTATAACATTAAAAAATGGATAATTTTATAATGAGTAAGCCTCATTTTGGAATGTGTAAGATTTATTCTAGACTCAGTAAGATTTATTCTAGAATGGAAAAATGGATAATTCTGGAATGAGTAAGACTCATTCTTGACTGAGTAAGTATTATTCTATAATGTAAAAATGGATAATTATGGAATGAGTAATAATCATTTTGGACTAAGTATGACTTATTCTATATTGAGTAAGATTTATTCTATAATGGAAAAATGGTCAAGTCTAGAATGAGTAAGACTTACTCTAAACTAAGTAAGACTTATTTTATGCTGAGAAAGACTTATTCTAGACTAAGTGAGACTCATTTTGGTGTTTTTCAAATTTTGAGTATGATGAATTATTTTTCCATATTTTTCAAAATAATTTAAAATGGTTACTTAATATTGAAAATTTATATAAAAGGGAGATATGCCTATTTTTACTTCTACATAATGTTTAAGCCCTAGTTTCACTCTTTTCTTATTTAAGGGAGTCCTCCTTTGATTATTACAAGAATGTTGTGTGGTCTAAGGAAGGGTAAATCTATGGTAAGGATAAATTTCTATATGTATCCATTTTTTATATGTCTCTCTATTTATTTTTCCACCATTGAAAAAACCTAATTTCAGGACTTTTTCAAATTCTGGTAAATCTTTCTATTAAAGAAAAATCATCCATAATTTCTTTAAAAGTGGATACCAACTAACTCCATGTAAATTTTACTTAGTTATTTCCTATTTATATATGTGTTGTGGATATTTTAATAGATAAGAGAGAGTTAGTTCATGGGTATGTGATTGAAAATAGAGTCACGCATGGTTTATGTTTTTTGTAAGAGATACCTATGGATGGTATCATGTGGTAAATGATTGGTTTGGGCCTGTTATGGCATGGTCACATGGTTTGTTGGTTTCATGGCTTGTTGGGTGTAATGATGTTGGTTTTTGGTGTTGATTTTAAAGGTGTGGTTCCTTGGGAACATGGTGGGTGTAACCTATGGATTTGTGGGTAGTTTTGATCACTAAGAAATAAGGAAACAAGATTTTTGGTATGATGTGGCTAGCATTGACCATTGAAACAGGTGGCGAAAGAGGTTCACTGAGGTGTGTCAGTAGTATGTTGTTGATTCCACTCACTTTGGGGTTCAGTCTGTTGGGTTTTTGTGCACAGAGGATAAGACCCATGAGGTGGTTTTGACTACTAATTGTATATGTGACCTGTGTAAAATAAAAGAAAAAATGTGATGGTGTTGACCATCAGTGTGTAGGAGAGGACACACCATAGTTGTCCATGGTTAGTGGAATGTGAAACCATAAAATGGTGACATGAGTCTCACCATATATATTGGGGCTAATGGACTGAGTTTGGGAGGATGTGTGACATTATGTTGTCAAGACGATGGTTAGAAAACAGACCTAGAAGATCGTGGGTCTTGTGACATGGGATATGGATGTAACTTTGGGTTTTTTTGATGAGTTAGAATAGTTATATGTTTATTTTGGAATATGAAACTGGGAAATATGGTTTTGGTTAGATGATCGAGGGCTCTTCTAGTATCAAAGACCATGGATTTATCATTCCACTCTAGCATTTTTTTATGTAGGAAAAGGCTCACTTGGGGCATCTTAAGAACGAGTGGGTGGGTTGTGTGAAATATGTTGGGATTATATTTATTATAATTTATATACACTGGTATATGTATGGATATTAGTTAGGGAGACCATTGGTCATGTCCTACTGAGTTTATACTCACACCCTACATGGTACCTCCAAGACACTTGCAGATTTTATAGTTCTTGGTACTAATAAAGGAAAAGGGTCGATCACTAGTTCAAAAAATGATCTTCAATGTCATTTTTTAAAACTTTTAACATTGGTTAATTAGGGATGTAATTTTAGGTGATTTTGTAAATAATTTTTTAATGTTGGTTATTTTAATCGAGGTAAAAAATATTTTTCACATTGATTGTTATAAAAACCTTCATATAAACCCTTAAAAATGTAAAATAATCATATTTTTTACATCAATTATTAAATAATCAATGTAAAAAATTAGTTTTTTTATAATTAATTTCAAAATATAGTATACTCAAACTAGTAAATAGGATAAAATAAACAACATCAAAGAGAATAAAACAAACAATAAATAACAGCAAATTGTTCAAATTAAAATAAGATTACAATTTAAAGTATTAAAATATATATTAAAAATATAGATAAAATAAAAATAGATAAAACTTGTAAAATAGTCTTCCAATTCTCCTCATAAATTACTTATATCTTTTACACTATAAGGTTTTGGTTTATAAAAAACTACAAATTGAAAGATAATTATTCAAAATGTATTCTCAATATAATTATAAGATAAATATAAAAAATATTTTAAAAAATAACTTGTTGAATTTTGTAATTGTTCTAGTTGTAATTATTTATATATAAATTTTAGAACATAATATCTACATTCAACTATTCTTTCTTCAATATGACATTTCTATTTCAAAATATTTCCTTACTTGAAAGAAACTTTTTAGGTATATGATAAATAGTGGTTTTTATAAATTAAATCACCTTTGGGATCACATATTTGATTTTAGTTGTCTAATTTTCTATTAATTGATTATTGTAATATCATTCCAATTTTCAAAATGCTTTATATGAAATAAAATAAAAATTTATTATAATATATAAGTACTAAAATAATTAAAATTTCTTATCTAATACTTCTTTAAGGTTTTCTCACACATAACCATGTATAAAACATAACTAGTGAGCTATTTTTATTATGGATAAAAAGAAAACAACATCCAATGACCACATATATACAAAAATATATTGTTAGTGATTATTTAATTAAGTGAAATAACACTTTATAAAATATATATTTTATACCGGTCAGGATAAGGAAGCATCAAAAACCAAATTCTGTTATTGTGAAATCTTTGAGAAATATATGTGGTTTTTTCTACTTCCTTCAATGTATTTATTATTAGTGAAATAAATTTTGGGTCCAATAATCCATGCACTAATTTCCTATTATACTTAATACAGAGTGTATAAATATACATAATAAAAAATAAACATAAGTATTAATTTAGATCAATAAATTTGATATAATTGAAAGAAATATGATAATTGACTTACATAGAAAATAATTTTCATCACTGTAATGCCCAACATATCAAAAGTTTCAAGATATATGATATCTATTTTACAAATCATCAAAATCACATCACTCCCAAAAATATCAACAACCATTGGAACCTTATTAACATATAACAACATAGATATATGTGTTTCTAATTTTGAAATCCCTTCAGAAAAAATATAATCCAAAGTTAAAGGGGCCACAATGTGTTTTTTATTTCTATACAAAATGTCTTTACCTTTAATGTATTATTATATATATATATGTTAAAATATTAAAACAAATTTAAAAATAATATAAATTAAAAGATACAATCTATGAATACCTCAGTGGTAAGTAGTATGACAAGTCTATATGGTAAAAGTAAAAAATGTTGGACACTTTATCCAACTATAGAAAAATCATTTGTAGGGAATTGTACTATAGATTATGCATCTATAGTATCCATTTTCTATTACCCTCATCCAATCCATATCCAACTTCTAATGATGTAGGGTATCCCCAATATAATATATAATCCCATATTCTACAATATGATATTGGAGATATTTTTCATATAAATCACAGTAGTTGGGAAGTTGTGGAATAAGCGGTGTAGGAGTGAGATATGTAGGAAGAGGTGGATGAGTGGGATATGTATCTAGAGGTGGAGATTTAAGATATATATCCCAAAACTTTCTCTTCATTTTAGAAAACATTGATTGTTCCTAAGATCTAATCCTCTCCTCCATCATCCTAGCCATATCCTGAAATTTAGCTTCTAAAGCATCTATTTTTTCCATTACATACATCCTCCTTTAAGGAAGTTCTAGAATAAAAAAACAATTTTTGAATAGATATACTCACCAAATATCCTCATACACAACCTGGTTTTTTAGGATTTCCTAATTTAGTAGCTAAAATATCATTCCTACCCTCAGGTATGAAGGTACTTTGTGTTCTATGTTCCTCAAGGGATCCCTGTATAGAATATTTGAAAGATTTATTAGTGAAATAAAAAAAATATAACTTAAAAATAACTTAAATAAATCCTTATAATATTATAAGCTATATAATTTCTATCTCATGTCAGATATGTTCCATTTTATTTCATTCGATCCCTTTCCCATTTCTCATGTCTATCTGGGGAGGAAGAAGGGGTCAATCTCTATTGAGACTAAAGACTCAACTCTCATTTTTAAAAAAAATCATCCATCATTTTCTATTCCAATAATGGATACCCTCTATGAGATAAATTTTGAGCGTATACATTTTTTATTAGATCTTATGATGATATCTCCTTAGATCATATTAATTAAGGACAAACAGATAAAAAATATGACCATTTTTAGCGAGTATACAATTTTTTGTCAAAAATCTAACATTTCACTTACCAAAAATGTTTATTTATTCCTAATTTCAATAAAAATATTGAATGTATATTCATTTATAAAAGCATACATATCACATATATTTTCATTTTTTTCAACAATAATGATAAGTAGAATAATAATAAATGATATTACTAAAATTATCTCCCATAGTTGAACTAGCGTCATATTATAGATATTTTTCCAATTAGAAATCAACATTCTTACTTTCCCCCAAGATTGAATAGCCACATAACCTATTTATTATTTCAAATTTGGACCCCTAGGTTTTCCGTTATCATCAAACTCAATATGCATCCTTTGGTATTGGCTATGATCAAGTGATAATCTAAGTAAACTTGTGCTACCATTTTTTCTAACCCTAGAGGCTTTCTCTATCCCTATAGAAGTAGTTGTCTTATGTGCATAAGGATGAGGAGGATCCTCAGTAGAAGTATGTATAGGTTCCTCACTAATATATTATGGTGAATCAGCTATTTGGTCTAACATTATCCTATAAATCAAATTAAAAAACCATTAGTTCAATAATATACAAATTCAACTATTACATATAAATTTAAATAAAATTTAAAAAATGATCCAAAAAAACTAAAGTAAACTAAACAAATTTTTATTCGTATTAATTAAATAAATTAACTAAAATGCTAAACAATGATGACACCATTTATGAGACATGAAATTATACAAATAGAAGAAAATAAAAATGAATTAAAAGATTATAAAAATCAAAATATTACATATAAATTTTAATAACTATTGTAAAATGATATAAAAAACAAAATAAAAAAACAAGCTATTTATCATAATTTTAAGATTATTTAACAATAATGATAAAAAACACTTTCAATATTTATAAAACATGAAATGATATATTATAAAAATATAATAGTTTCATATAAAATTGAATAATTGTAAAATTATAAAAACTAAAATAAACTAAACTAAACTAAACTAAAATATTATCATATTTGTAAAAGTGTGTTACTTAAATAAAATAATAATAAACAATATATCTAACATTTTAAAATTTCTGAAAAGTTAATCAAGAAATAAATATATGTTACTTATAATATTAGAATATTACTAAAGGATAAATTTACCATATTCCTTCTTCATGACCAATATGTATGACACAAACCATGTCCAAGACATGGTCATCAATATCCTCTAATAATCATTCCTTAAAAGTAGGTATCTTGCCTAATTCATTATATTCATTAAGTTTTTCATTACCAAAATACATTTTTCCTGAAAAAATGATATACCATTGTACATTTAATGGATCAAGAACATAGAAAATTTGTTTCTCATGTGTTTCCCTGATAAAAGGGTCATCTGTGTATTCCAATCTATTTATATTTACTAGTGTTATAATGAATCTTACATGTTTAACATTGTTATTACCGAAAAATCATTTTTTTAGTTGAACAAAATAACAAAAAATTTAATGTAATCAATCTCCCATACTTTTTAAATAAATCCATAGTATTCACTTGACACAAATATTTATTTTTTATATTTTTCACTAAAAAAATTCATTTCTTTAACAAACACAAAACAACTCTATTATGAACTGGACTTCTATTTTTCTAATATTTGGTATAAAATGTATAGCTATTAATTTCATACACAAACCATGTTGTTATAGTTAAACTTGTATTTCCCACTAAAAATCTCATTATTTCTAACACATACTATCTACCATGTAGATTCTCTTTAAAACATGATAAAAAGTTTTTTTATTCTCATTCAATACCCACATATCTTTATTTTTCAAATAACATTATTTTAACACATTAATATGTGGTGTTATATAGGGATGAACATCATCTATGTTATTCAAGATGTATAAATGTGGCTAATTTATTTTTTCACCAACCAATAATTTTATTTTCAAGACATGAATCCCATTTCCATTAAAACTGACTTGTTTATAGTGATATTTAAGCAAACTGACATGATCCACTATAAAAATGTAGTCTAAAAAACTCTTCCACCTCCTCAGAAATATACTTCTCAAAAATAGAGGATTTTGATCAATATATATTCTTGACATACCCCTTTAATATCTTCGTATACCTTTCAAAATGATACATCAAACATATATATATGGGACCATAAATCTTTATTTCTCACACCAAACAAACCATTATATGTACCCTGATATTAAAAAAATGTGGTGGAAAGTATATTTCTAGTTGAAAAAGTTTATAGACTGCACCATTCTATAAATTTTTCAATAAATTTAGATATACCACTTTTTTACAAATGGAATTAAAATAAACACCTTCATGATAGTCAATATGACAAAAATGGGTAGTAATCCATGAAATGTAACTGCAAGGATCTATTGAATAATAACATGAGAATCATGAGATTTCATTCAAATTAACTTTAAATCTTTTAGTGACATAATTTTTTTTAGATTTTAATAATAACCCTGAGGAACTTTGATACCATGGAGGTACTAACAAAAAATGGTTTTCTTTATCTTAGATAATGTGTGAAAAGATGGATGTAAGTATATTTGTTTTCCTTTAGGAGTGGGAGCTAACTCTAAACATATCCCCCTTAATAATAAATCAAATATTTCATTAAAACCATCTTTTATCTTGTCTTTAATATCTATAATTACAAATATTCTTCTCAACATGCATTAAATAAATATTATGTTTGATCAAATGATATATCTAATATGGAATCTAAAAAAATATTGATTGTTTCATCTATATATTTCTATAATTACCATATCTCCATGTCTTTTCAAATATAGAATCAATATATTTCACCCTCCCAAAATATTGATCAAATGACAAAGGAATTTGAGTAAAATAAAATTATTTTTTTCTGTTGAATACCTTTTTAAAATTTTAATTAGAGTGATTAATAGAAAAAAAAAATTCAATGACCCATGTTTATTTTTTTCATTATATATTTTTTTTAACAAAATAAAGTCCCTTATTCATAAATTAGACATACTATATGCCCATTAACATTATATTTCTACAGATTTCTATATGTTGGGAAGTTTTTTATAGTAAAAATAATCATTGTATGAAATCAAAAATATTTCGTTTTATAATAATTATGAATTTTGATACCTTCCTCCCTTAAGTGTTTCAAATCATCAATTAATGTTTTCAAGTAAACATGAATATCATTTCTATGATTTTTTGGTCTAGAATTCATTAAACTCTACATGATATATTTATGATTCATACAAAATTCAAGAGATAAGTACTAATTTACCAACAAAATTAGGCATGAAATATTTTTGATACTAAGGATCTAATATATATTCATTCAATTTGTACATAACCAAAGTCTAAGATTTCTAACTTTATTTCCAAATTTAGGAAATTATTGATCAGTTTTATTTCATTATATAAAATCAACTGAATAACAAAATTTTCCATTACATATTCGATCATCTACATTACAACTTAACCCTTTTGAAAAATTTTATTCTTAAAATTAACATTTTCAATGATGAATTATAGGAATGTACCAAATTTCATTAGAATGAGTATTGGTACTTGGAATTATAGATAAATTAACTTCTACACTTTTTTTACTTATACCATGAAGTCCCATATTTAGGAAACTTTGAAATCCCTCTGTTTTCCTTAAAATATAGCACATAGTCATTAAAGTATGTATTTATGAAGTATGACTTTCAAAATCTATAGAAATTAAATAAAACACTTTTCACTCTATCCATTCCTGGCTACTAAGTTCACCAATATTAACATTATTGATAAAACTAAGAATTTTTACAACCTTGATACAATGATTTTTCAGTATCACCATATAAGTGCTCAAACAATAGTTTTTTATTCATTTCATTTTCTTCAATATCAACAATTATTTCTTCAATTTGATCAGAACTTACATTTGCCATTAGATATTAAATTATATCCAATTTCACCAAACCAAATAGAAGGATTGTAACTCAGATTAAATCTATTAAAATTAAATTATCTTTGATTTATTTACTTTACAACTTTCTCATATTTAAATATTTCAAGCATAAATAGAAAAAAAAGTAATTTTTATAGAACCTTTTATTTGGAAAATCCCAAAAAAGCACCAACACATTCTTGATTTCATCACCTGTTCATCATGTAGTAATCCAACTATAATTCATTATCACATACCACAAATTTCAAGTATTAAATATAATTTACTATATTATGAAATATAGATTCAAATATACTTTTATAAATAACAATACAAATAAAAAAAGACAAATTTTTTACTTTTATTTTCATTGTTCATTATGTAATGAAATATTATTAAAACCAAATTATTTTATTAAAAAATTAAAATAAAATATTTTATTTATCAAAATATTTTATAGAAAATGTTTTATAATTTTTTTTATTAAAATGAATTCAAAATTTATTTATTTTTGTATTTAAAAAACATGTAAAATATTCCTTTATGGAATTATTTTTTATTTATTTTGAAAAATGTAAGAATAAAAAAATAGAATTATTTTATATACAAAATATAAATACAAAATATTTTAAAAAATTATTTATTTTCATATTTTATACATAAAATATAATAATTAAATTAAATGTTTATAAATAAAAACACTCGATATAAAATATATAAATGAATAAAAAAGAATAATTATATATAACACATAAAGTAAACAACTAAAAATTAAATATTAAAATTAATAAAAACTAATAAAATTTACACATAGTTATAATTTTTAAATCTTAGCTTATAAATTTTTTAATAATTTAATAATTTAAATTTAAATATGAAAACAACTTATATAATCAAATAGAAAAAATGATTTATGAATAATTAGCCACAAATACCCATGAATCTGTTTTTTATTTATAAGAAGCATCATTTCTAATGAATAAAGACATATTTAAAAAAAGGAGAAGAGTATATCTAAATGTAATAGATATTAATATAGATTTTAAAATCCCTTAAAATATGTTAAAGAAATATCACTAATTATTGAATGTGTCAACTAAAGGAATATTTGGATTAACCACCAACTTTGTAATGTTCAAGATTGGAATGATAATAACAGAACCAATAATAATTATAATGGAAAATAACATAAGAAAAAATAATTACGATTTATAAGTTGTTATAATGAAACAAATTTAATGAGAATGAATTACAATTTAGTTATTTTTAATTAATTATAATGATTTTTAAATTAAAAAAAAAGGAGCTTATAAAATCTGTGACACTAAAAAATAATCAATTAATAAAAATCCAAAAAGTAACATGTATTGTTAAATAGTACCACTTTTGATGATTAGATTAAATCTTCTAATGAGATTTTCAAAAAGTAATATAGTTAAAGTATACTTCTTATGGTGATTGAATTGGATTTGATAATGATATTTTCAAACAATCAACAATTTTTTAATGTTTCAATTTAAGGAATATTATGATTAACAAACAAATGTATAACATTAAAGATTTTAATGATGATAAAAAAACCTATAATGATGGTAACAATAAATAATGTAAGAAAAAATAATAAAAATTTGTAAGTAGTAATAACAAAACAATGTTTTACATAATTTTTATTGCAATTTTACTATCAAATACCACACACTTATATTACATATTATAAAAAAATACCAGAGTGGTGGAGGAGGAAAAGTTTAAGCATTAGAAGAAGGTGCAAAGATCTCTAAGGTGGTGGATGATGGTGGATAATAAAAACTAAGGGATACTGAAAGAGATTCAAGCCCAACAGATCAAAGAAATAAGGGTTAGCGTTCTCTTAGTGATAGAAAATAGACTATTGTTGTGTGGACGAAATAAAAAAAATTATGGGTCTCAACATTTCCAAAAAAATAATGGTTTTTCATGCTAGTTATCAAATAACCAATGTCAAAAAAATCAGCATTCAGTTTTTTTAAATTAGTTATAAATAACAGGTGTTATAAATACTTCATTTTAAATGATTTTTTACTAGTGGATGTTAGGAATCCAGTGATTAGTGGAGGTGAAGAAGGTGAACAAGTTGGATGACATGATTTTTTAGATGGTTCAAGTGGTTCTATAATGTCTAATTGATATTTATTTTACTTATTTTGTACTTGTATATATATATATGATCACCCCATGAGCGATCATGTTCACTCTTGTATTATTTTTATAACATCGTAGATATTTACATGGCTTATCATATGTATATTTTAGATTGTTGTTACTTGTTATTTAAACTACTTTTGCTATGTTGTGTTGGTGTTATTATTATTTATATTCAGAGGGTATAATATCATCGCTATCACCTCATAAACCTTCACTGATAGTCAAAATCCTTTAATGCACAACGATTCATGCCTAAGGTCAAGTGACACTCCGGTTCAAACGCTGATGAGTGGTCTCAGGCTAGGGTGTTACATTAGAGGGGTAGGTTTTGGATTCTTATGCCAAGAATAATTTGGGATAGTATAGACATAGGTGTAATCTGAAAATAAAATGAAAGTTATGAAGGATCATATTGAAACTCTAGTGGAAAAAGTAAATAGGAAAAATGAAATAATAAAGCATCTCCTTATAATGGGTGATCGAGAACAATCAATAAAATAACAACCACACTAGATAGAGATATACACCCCTAGTTTCAATGTTATTCATTCCCCTCAAATTCTTTCCTTACTCATGGTAATTATATTTTTCATAATAGATTCTATTAATTATGGAACAAAAAATTATTGATAATTTTCTTATATTAAAATATTATAGGGTGAAATTGATTGTGATTTATATCTATAAACACCCACTCATTACATTATTTCCATAGGTAAAATGTAAAATATCCAAGGTGATACCCTACACTATAAACTACTACCAATTGATCATGTGAGGGTGGGTATTTAGGTAGATCATAAGATAAGATCTGAGATACCCCATCCATATTGATTATGTTGGTATTGACATAGTGGACTATGTTATTGTAAATTTTATAGAATTATTTTAAATATTATAAAGAAACAAAATGATAAAGGTGTATATAAATTTTAACTTGTATCATATTAAAAATATTTTACAATGAATTAAAAATATCTCAACCAATGTATGTAAGGATATAAGGGGAAACATAAAGTCAGATCAAGATAATCTAACTGATCATCTATTTGATCAAAAAATGTTATGAGGATACCTTTACCCTACCAATCGATCTACCACATTTATTTTTATTATAATTTTTTATAAATATAATGTTTTAATATAGAAATACTATTGAAATTGAATTTGTAGATAAAATATATGGCATAATCTCTTATAAATTTTTGGTCTTGAGAGTGTAAATTAAACTCCCAAGAATGAATGTTTAATAGTTTTGGTTGTTAATGTATATATGATCTATATTTAAAGGTTTTTGGAGGAGAATAAATTTATCCAAACATAGTGAAAATTAACAACCAAAAACTATTTTTCTATACAATCATTCCATATGTTTAGACTGAATAAAATAAATGAATAATGTACTAACTTTCTCTGTTGATCCAGTTTATTTGTGTTCCTTAACATGATCTTTATATTGATTAATGATTAACAACCAAAAAACTCCTTTCTCTTTGGGAATCATGGTTTGAATTAATCTAAAAATTCTTAAAAATGATTTTATCTTATCAGTGATCATCTACAACCTTAATGTTAAAGGATATAGTGACTAAGTGCTAAAGAGATTGGTACTAAGGAGTTTCATAACCATAATATGATTCCAAATCACAAACTCTGAGCCCCTATATATATCCATCCAAGTAGAGTCCTTGGATTCCAAATGTTCAACTATATCGAATGAAATGTTTCATAAACATTTCATTAGTTACAATATTTTGAACTCTTGAATATTATTTTGTGAATAATAGCTTAATGTTTATGCTATTAACTTGGAAATTCAAACTATACAGAGCATTATTATGTTGAAAAAACTGATTATGATAGCCTAATATGGGAGAATAATTCTATATCATTCATTATCACATAAAATATAAGATACCATTCATAACAACATAAGATGGTTTATCCTAGTATAGAACATAACATGGTCTAAACCACCATGTAATGTATTTACATTTAGTTCATATTTCCAAAAATTTCCTAATTGCATTAAATCCATGTAGAATTATTAATACTTTTCCTTATATCACATCATATATAATAACTTGTGAAACCATATCTAAAAATCCATTTAGATATCATATAAAACTTCTTTTGGAAAATATAAAATTCATTAACACCACATGTTACATCATATGTAAAAATTTCTAAGAATCCATACAAAACTTCTTTTGGATATCCCTCAAAACACTTTAGGGGTAGCTCTCAAAGTTTTGAAAAAATTATTTATAAAAAAACTTAATACTCAGTATCAAAACCAAAAATTATGACCCCATGATACTTTGTAGTGTTGACAACAATTACAAATTCTCTAATCCATAATTCTAATAAAATAGCGGCCTCTATCAAAGAATACATACTACTCAATATACAAAGGTATTTTTCATGATCTCTATCAAATTCATGCATCTATATACCTATGTCCACCTGCTTTATCTCATACAAGTATATATAATCATATAATACCATTATCTATGACATAGATTAGACATGTGACATAGATTATATCAAACCCATGTAGTTAATTCATACATCCTCGATTCTCCAAGTACAGACCGACCATATGGATGAACACATATCATACCATTCACCCATGTGGATGTGGACATCACATATCCCTCATCTAAATAGATAATCACATCACATACACCTTATCTCAGTATGACCATACACTTAATCAGTCTATCTCAATCGAGGGCCCAAATTTCATACTCGTTATACGAGGGAAAAATCCCATCTTGGTTAAACCTCATATGACAGCATGATCAACAATATACCTAACCACATATTTACAAACCTAGGTATGGGGATTCAATATGAAACATACACCCATAATATACTAAATACATTGTATATGACACTCCATGTGGTATACCTGGCCATTCACCCATCACACAAAACTTGTTCTCTGTATCATGAGATTATTCCATATCTCTATATTAAATCTTAACCGTGACAACGTTAATATTTCAACAAAAACTATAATACTTCATTATGAACATCAGTTAGAGATAAATCAAAGTCATACTTTGATAGGTCACTTATTATTTCACTCTTGGAAATATATGAATCCAATGATAAAGAATAATAAAGTGGATACTGACTTTTTTATAACATGATACATTTTTTATTCTTAAACTCCTTTTAGAATACTAACAAAAACATACATAAGAACAAACCATATCATATATTATATGATAAACTTAGAGATAGGTATTATTTTTTGTATTTTTAGGGTTTTTTTAAACTCATTACATCCATATATAATTCCAACCATAACTCTATGCGAACATCTAATAAATCCTCCCAATAAACTCCTTTAACTGGTAGCATCAATGAAGTAATCATGTTTGAAAAATAGTGAGACTAAGAATAATATTATTAATTTTCAATACTTTTAACAAACATTCAAACTAATTTAATTTACAGCATCTAATTATATGATGTGAATAATTATTTTGTCTATTTAGAAATATTTCTAAGTTCACCATCATCATCATGAAACTTTTCCATTAAATTTTTTCTTTTAGACCACTTTGGTAAAAAAATAATTCTTTACAGTTTACTAATATATCCTAAAATATTTTAGGATATAAAGTGACTCCCACTATAAATTTTAATGGTATAATATTTTATTTATAATAGTTTAAACCTATATAAGTATCAATATAATCCCATTAGTCATTTAAAAACTATATTTTCCCTAAAATATATTTCTAAGATACACAAACTCTTTTTTTGTTTAGGGAATAAAATTTATTTCATATAGTGGTAATATTTAACAAATAATCTATTAACATCCTATCTTATATGATATTATATATTTTTGGATCAATATTATGAAAATAATTTTTTATTATTTAAAATATGACTCTATTTTGGTGGTGGGATCATATCCCTTGTATTTTAATAAACGACTTAGATAAACTCTTTTATCTTGGATAAAAAAAATTTATCCTTATCTTATTTTCAAACATTATATATAACTGGATTAATCATAACCATGTAAATAAATAAAATTCATCATATTTATTTGTAAAAATTATTGTTTATAATAACACTTCTTATCATATGAGAGAAAAAACAAGATGAAAATACATAATCTTTATTCTAGCCTAATGGATCTTTAAATTAATACACTAAAACCAACTCCTTGATGTATATA
Organism: Viscum album; assembly: GCA_963277665.1. NCBI lineage: Eukaryota > Viridiplantae > Streptophyta > Magnoliopsida > Santalales > Viscaceae > Viscum > Viscum album. Next base: position 31,773,195 of record OY728157.1, on the reverse strand, counting down.
CCATTACTTCATGACTTGAAAGCATACTTTAATCTATAAACAAAAATACTTATTTATTTTTTAGTTCTTATACATATCTATGATAATTTTTTAATGCATAGTTGGTTTCATATACCCTTTAAAAACTAAGAATTTATTTCTGTAATATAAATTCCTAATGTAGATTTCCCATGATGATTCATCCACCCATTTAGGAATTATGTGAAATTTATCCTCTAATGTATATTTTTTTAAATTGAAAACACTTTCATTCCTTATAATCTTGTTTATTTGATTTAGAAGTTTGTTTAGACTCACCATGACCTCTTTTATTTTTCCACTAAACAAAACTTCCAACCTTTCATTTTTATACCATCATTATGAAACTTAATCTTGGATATCCCATGTTATACTCAAAAATCCTGAAAATATTGAGGAGTCTAGGTAAACTTTAGTTTAACTCATTCATGTTGTAATTCATAATAAATTTTCAAAACTTTTCCGACATTGATTGAAGAATGGAGTCTATAGATAAATCAAGCTTGAGCGGTGACCCTAATCTCTCTAAGTCATTTACACACCCAATAATATTTATTAAATGAGTTTATATTGAAGTAACCTCAACCATTTTACATTGAAATAGTGTTTTTAATCTTTATATCTTTCATTTCTATCTTATTCTTGATAGATCCTTTTTGGTTTTCTATCATCCCAAAAACATTCATATTCTTATATTTATTTTGTAGTTTGGTATAAATTGAAATAAGAATAAATTTAGAGATTTAAAGAGAATATTTAATTTTCTTACTATAAGTTTCTTTCACTTCTTGACTATATTCATTCGAAAGAGGTTTCTTGGGATGTTTTTTTTCAAAAACATATAATTTTCCTTCTTACATAAGAATAATTCTTAAGTTTCTATACCGATTTGAAAATTAGTTTTCATTAAGAATTTATTTCTCCAAAATTGATCTCAAAGTTTAGTTGGATGATTATGGTGACATTTTCCTATAAAAAAAGTAATTTATCACATGAGTATCTTATTTTACATTCATTTAATAAGAAATTTTATTAAATTAACTTCCACTGAAATAATGACCCCTTTTAATATACATTATATCCATTAGTGGGACAAGATCCATATTTCAATAATCAAGGAGTCTAATTTAAAATTTATCTCATCACATAGCTATTTAGATAAGTTTTTATTCTAATAATATCATATATGGATCTTGGATAGTTGATTGAACGACTCCTTTATCAATCCATAGTATGGATAAAATCAAATCTATTCCTTTGGTATCCTAACCTTTAGGGTTTCCAAACCAAGTTTAACATAAATCATATGTCAAATATAGGTAGCTGATCCTATTAGGGCCAACTATAACTTGATTACTTCATACAATATAATCCATGAGAACACATTTTTAGCATGAAACTTCTTGGTTAGATGATCTAGTTTTTGAAAAATGTTTCTTTGTAATGAATCTAACACTTAATATTTTAAGTGGTTTTAAATATCTCACCATATTATATTACATATTCCCTTTACAGTTATGCATGCTTCTAATGATTTAGTTTTTTAATCCCAATTATTTTTACAAAAATAGTATATTCAAACTATATTGATGTGTAAATCTTTAGAAAACTTATATCTTTTGTTACTAGTCCAAATTAAAATCTAAATATATTTATACATATCTAAATACATCACGTGAATTAGGTACATGAAACCATTTTATGCAATGTCTAAGATTCATATGAAATTAATAATCCCCATAGGAGTAAGTATGGTGTGATAGGTATACAACCCCAACTTTTTAAAAATACAACCTAATCTCTGAGGTTAATTATAAATCTGACCCAAATTCCCTCTACCCATGGTTCAATATTGAAGAGATACCTCAATTACATTATAATTTTAACACTTAATATGTGAAAACTGTAATAAAAATTTAAATTTAAGATTATAACTCGTTAAAAAATATAAGTAATGGTTGAAGAAAAGTAAATAAATTAGAATATTGAGCATGTAACTCCTTAAATGCATGTATAATAATTTAAAGAATAAGTTTAAACATATTTAATCTAAAATGAACATCAATTCATAATATAAAAAATTTATATCTATAAGTAAAGAAGATAATAAACTAAATAAATGAACATTTCACAAATTTAAACATGTGAAAAAAATTAATGAACATTTCGTGAATAATACAATAATAAACACTGTATAATTAAAACATGATTTATAAACACTCCATAACATAAATTAACATAAACATTTTATATTTATTTTAACGAAAAATATTTCATGTTATCAACTCATGTGATATTTAATATGAACTCCTTCATATTTAAAAATATTTAATATATTATGAAAACTTTTATGATCATATAAACATTTAACAATTTATGTAAGCACTTTATATAAGCTAAACAACACATATTTTCCAAATAATGAAATTCAATGTAAATATTTTATATTCTTATTTATGAATAATTCATAAATAAATATAAATATTTTTATAACTCGTATTATTTTATAATTTATAAATAATTTATAAGTTATTCAACCATATAAATCAAATTTAAATTTAGATAACATTTATCAAAATATTTTTGGCACGGTTTAAATCCACCTCAAATTCCATATGGGGCCAAAAATCCCACACAAGTGAAGGTTTTTGAAACTTTTAATAAAAAAATAATTTTTTTTTAAAATTTTACAAACCATGGACATTTTTAAATAGAATATAGCATGGATTATATTGGATAGAAACTTTGTTCAAGTGGAAACACCAAAAATATTTTTCTTATAGCCACACTATTATTTTTTCCTATGGTCACAACATAAACCATGAGCTTTTTAGATAGATCTTGTATATTTAAAGAATCCCTTTTGTTAAATGGTTACACCATGAACCCTGACTATTCAAGATCCACCATGACATGGTCAGTACCTATAGTGGAAATTTAATTCCCATAAGCCATTGTAATGATGAGTAAACCATGATGTGGTCATGTTAAAAAAATCGTTGTTTATCATGAAACATTTTTATGATTTTTTATGAAATCATGATGTGGTATTATAAATTTTATAGAACCACACCCATTTTGTATCACAAACTATTTCATGGTTTTGAAAAACTCTATTAACTTCACCTACTTTATAAAAAACACATTTTTGTTTTTAAAACATCATTTTTCCAATTTCTTCATTCACTCAAAAAATAAATCCAAATACAATAGAAGTATCATGGATATCATTGAAGGGTTTTATAGGGAATAAAATTTATCCAAATAAATTTTAATATATCAACCAAAGAATATTTTTCTATAGGATCATTCCATATATTTAGAATGAATAAAATAATTGAATAATAATATACCTTTTCTTTATTGATCCGGCTAATCCAAGATCCTTGACATGTGCTTGACATTGATCATTTATAAGTAGATAATGGGATCCTTCCTATTAGGATATCCATGGGATCGAATAAATTCTTGGAAAGTATTTTCTCTTATCCATGGTCTATTAGAACTCTAATGTTAAAGGATGTTTAGAATGAGAGCTAAAGAGATTTAGTTTTAAGATTTTAACAAATGTTATATGATCTCAAATAATAAACTATAAGACTCTATATAAATAAATTATATGATACTATAATACCCCCTATTTCAATTAATTTACCCTTGTATTTTATTTTTCAAGTTATACTATGTTTGGGTTGAGTTTCAGGAGTTTTCGATAGGGTTTTGTAGGGTTTTTTGAAGGGGTTTTGTAAAGGTAGCATGGGCTGCAACGTAGAGGCTCACACTACACCACAAGGGGGGGTATCTGTGGAATGGAGGTGTATGATACGATGTAGTTTCCTGGGAGGAGGATTTTAGAACCACTAATAATTTTGACTAGTCTACGACATGGAGGTAGAGGCTGTGAAATGGAGTTTTATAGGGTTAAGTTTGGTGCTATTTCCATTTTTGAGGCAGCTACACTATGAAGCTAGGCTAAAACGAAACCCAACTTAATCATTCTCAGGTCCTTGGGCATGGTAGCCTTAGATGTTCTGAGGACATTTTCCTTAGTTTTTCATATATACAACATGGATCTCTCCATATATCCCAGATGCACATTTGGTCAACACCACTACGACGTAGTCCCTTCCACTGTATCATGGTTTGGTGTTTTTCTTTCATCTTTATTCCATGGAGTAAGAGGTTATTCCATGGTATTATATTTTAATCCTAGATATAAATAACATATAATAGTTTTAAATTATTTTTTGGTGACATCTCTTCTATTATAAACCTCCAAGACAACCCACGGTGACTTCTGATGATCCTCAATGTTCGGACTCCAATTACTTTAGATCTCGAGCATCCAATTGTAGAAACATAGAGGAATGTAAGGGAGAGGTATAATATGGTGGTATAATCTATGATATTTTATTCCAATTAACTTAAGATAGGTGGTTTTGACCCTATTTTTACTTGTATTAGAACTCAATGTCTTTTAGGTTTCTAAAATATTTCTCCTCCATTTTCAATGGTAATTCACTATTAAAACTCTATTGATAAATCTATTACTGGTTGGATTTGAAATTGGATTATGGGTTTCACTATAATGGGATTTCTAAATTGATTTAAAGAAATTTATTTAATTAAAAACTGTTTTGGTATATGAACTTATAATAACTAGGTTGTGAGTACCATTTGGGAAGGCACATAGTTGGTGTGGGTTCCTGATTGAATTTTATGAGGCCTTTTTGAAATAGTCTTGGTGTTCGGTGGTGAATGGAAAGTCGTATGGAAGAAATTACCACAGATAAATATCTTGGTGGATGATATATCTTCTCTAATGAGAATAGGGATATTTAATTCATCATGCATGTGTGTGTGTGTGTGTGGACATGGATGGTTATACCAAACTGGAAATTATGAATTGATTTTTCTTTTTAAAGTAGGAAATTTCTAATGATAAATTTCTTTTAGAAACCTATTAATATTGTATATTTTATATTGTGAACTTTTTTTTACTTATATGATATTCTTCCTACCAATTTTATGTCCTATGACCTAACATATTTATGGTATTAGTGGCATGTGGGAAAAATCTTGGGGGTTACCTACTGGGTTTGATTAATGACCCCTTACATATTCACTTTGGTGAATATGTAGATTCTATTTTTCATGAAATAGGAATGGTACCAGTTTCATACTTTTTTAGTGGAACTCCTTGATATCGTTATCATATTTGGTCAAGTTGGAGCTTGGATTTGATTTATGTATTGGTTAAGAGTAGCTCCACCCTGGTACCTAATTCTTTTCCTGCTTTGGAGTTTTAGATTCTATCTCTTATTATTCCTTTATTACTATGATATTTTTCCCTATTTTATAATTTATTAATGGATTGGTCACTTTTATTATAGTTGGTATTTGGTACATGAATCATTTATATATACATATGGGGTTTTATTTATTTGTACCTTGTTGTGTGTGTGTGAGTTTATTAAAGGGTAAACAATTCCCCCATAACTCTTGTATTTAAACCCTTGGAACTTATTGTCACCCTTTGGTGTCTAGTGAATTTCCCATAAGGTTAGTGGTATTATATCTTGCCTCAAGACAATGAGTTGGGTAGGGGTGTTACAAATCGTATCAGTCTAGTTTGGTCCTTGATTTAGGTTGGCAGTAAAAAGATATTAATGTCGCAACATTAATTTTATAGATTAAAAATACATAGATAACCTTATATTATGAACTTCAAGTTACCATGATGGTAGGGTACAAAGGTGTTCTAAGATAATTCTAGGAAAGTTTTAAACTCATCATCATCAGTTTAGATGATGAGTGTATCATATCATGCATTAATATTGAGTTTTCCCACTATTATTGCATTTTCACAAGGATATTTGGTTTTTATTTTTTAATATAGTGATTATTCTATAAATATATAAAACATAATCATGAAAATATGAATAGTAAAAAGTGTTAAATTGTTGATTTTTGAAATAGTTTGTAGTAAGAATAAAATGCCACTAGTAAGAAGAATAAGAAATCAGTGAGAGGAAGCAGCTGAGAATATAGTTACACTAATACCACAAGTGAACCGGGATTTAGTTTAAAATATAGTGAATTATTTTTTAGGTTATTTATAAGGGACCTAAAATGAGGAACCTCGTCAGCTAAATCACAAAGCATACTTTCTAAAGTAGAATCCACTGATGTTTCATTGTGATTCTGGACTTGAGCAAGAAAAGGTGTGGATGAGAAGGATGGCCATAATTTTTGACTTTTTCTAAACACCAAATGATATGAAGGTCAAATTAGAAATTTATATTCTTGAGGACATGGCTCTACCATGGCATGACTTTCTTGTTCATGCTAAGTTGGATCAAGGCCTCACGTGAAATTGATTTGTAAAATTGTTCAATAAAAAAATTTCCAAAAAACATTAAAATAGTGAATACAAAATACTTATTTAAATTGGAACAAGGAATTATTTCAGTGACTAAATATTCTACAAAATTCATGCACCTTGTTCATTTTACACTAGAGGTATCGGCTAGCAAAAGACTGAAATCTTGGATCCTTGAGGTAGGTCTAAGACCCAAGGTTCACTTAAATGTTGAAATTTTTTGTTTTATAGACTATATAAAAATTGTAACACCCTGATATTTTATGAAATATTTATTTCAAATATATTTAATTTCTTCAATAGCTTGAGTTACATGCAACACCGAGTTTAAAAAAATCGTGATATACTTTTAAAATATTATTATATAATGTGATAGTTATCACCTATCCATTAGATTATTATGTATAAATAGAACCAACTAAATTATAAAAATAATTTGGTTAAATTATATATAAAATAAATTATTTGGTTATCAATTAATTAGAAATTAAAATAAAACCCAATTGAAAATAAAGGAGATGTTTTTCTGAAAAAACTATTTTTAGGATCACAATGTGCGTGTATATTAATAAATTAAATTGATCAATATTGTTGAATGATTTTAATGAAATTTAAATATAATATATTCAATAAAAAAATTTAACTTTTATCTAATATTTTTTATTGGTGTGAGATAATAATAAATCATGTGTTATGCTTTAAAAAAGTATTTTTCTAAAGAGTGTTTTCATCACGCTCTACTCAATCATTTTTAAATTTGTTTTTTTCCACTTTTAAAAAATTTATTTTAAAATTTTGAATTTATTTTTAAAATCATCATGTCAAAATTATCTTATATTTATTTTTTTATAATTTTCTAAAAAGATTAATTTTTGATGAATAGTGAAAATACCGATTTTTATTAAAAATTTATTTTCATTTTAAGAATTTACAAGGTTTAATTTTATTTAAAAATGGTTTTAAAAGTAAAATTAGTTCAATTATATTATTATTAATCCAATTTAGTCCATTTGAATCATTTTCTTATTGAATTTTAATCTAAAAACTTTTTACACTTAAGAAAAAAAATTCTTTCGAAAACCACTTTTCATCGCATTTGTAGGTTTAATATTAAATTAAATTATACCAATTATGTGAATTAAATTTGATAAAATTTATCCAAATTTTTTAATTAGAATGATTAATATTATTTAATAAATTCAACATAATTTTTTGTAATAATTAATAGTAAAAACAGTTAAAAATTGGTTATCACGGTTACGGTTAAAACAGGTTTATCAGTGGTTAAAATAAAAAGTTAAGGGTTAAAATGAGGTAAAAACTTATTGAAACCAAATTTTTTTGTTGGATTTAGAAATTTATATTTTAACCTCTGAATATGATCCACTTGGATCCTTTTTTCAAATAAATTAACATTACATTATTTTAAAACTTTGAAAATTTATAATTGTGCCACTCACCTCAATTATAAAAGGACACCCCATATCCTCTCCTATCCACACTTAAAGATCCTTTTGGTTCAGAAAATACCTATTAAAATACCTTCCTTATATCCCTCATCATGACCTAGATTTACTATTTTGACCATAAAACCATCCTAGGAATTCTTTAGGTATAAACCTAAAGAGGTTTTCGAAGAAGAGGTATAGTTCTTAACCATGTGTTTTTATTTTATTTCTTCTTATACCTCATTAAAATATTATTAAACTATGATTAAATAATAAAAATGGTATATTATATATACTAATATGTTATTAATTTAATGTAATAACCTATATTCATCTCTTTTTTCATCAAATGGAAAATAAAACTATCGATCATGTGTACGACGGACTGCCACCTCGCGAACCGATGTCATTCATTTTCTATCAACTCTTCTCACAGATACGTATAATGATATATATAATATATAAGTATAATATTTATAACATAATTATACTTTTATAATTATAATTTTATATATACCTTCTTACCTTCCAAACTGTTGGAAAACAACAATGCCACTCGTGCGTACGTATGGATTACCACATCCACGAAGCGATGTGATTTTTTTCCATTTATGTTTTTCATGGGTGGTAATAAGGATGGATTTAAATAATATATATGATTTATATGATATAATAATGATTATTAAAAGGTTAATTATTATTTACCTTCTTTTTTAATTTGTTGAAAAATGAAAATAGTGTTCATGCGTACGTACGGCCTACCGCCTCTATGAATTCATTTTTCAATATATAACCGTCATTGATGACTATAACTATATATATAGTGAATATATATGATATTTATATCATTAATAAAATCCTGGATATGATGTAACCAGGATCAAATTACAAGGACCAAAATTGCCGAACCAGAATATACATGGAAAACTAAGCAGTTATTACTCAGAATAATGATTTTAATAAATAATTGTTAATAAACAAGTTATAAGTAAATAATATATGGTACGGTATATAGGAGTATGGTTCTAGAATATATTTATAATAAACCTATATTTATTATACATGATATTATAATGTGTATAAATAAAAATGAGACTCTAGGTAAGGGATTTATGTTTCAATCCTATTTTTAACTAAGATTGTTTATGCTTGAATTTACATTGAGAAAATTATATGATCCTTATCTGATAAATACCTTTAATTTTTATTATCCTTTATTTATTTCTTGATAATACATGTTTTCATTTTTTTAATTTAAGTACTTAAGAGACTAAAATAATGTTTTCTAAGGTAACCCGAATATGTTTTTCTATTCAGTCAGGAAGATTTCTCTTCCATGTACATGGTTTCAAAAAATGTTTTCAAGAACGTTTTTACTATTATAAAGTTATTTTTTAAAGTAATTTTTACTTTTTTTGACCTTTTTTTAAATAATAAAAGTAATTTTCTTATCATTTACTAAATAAGGTACTTTTTTACTTTTTACAATAATGTGAAAGAAATTTTTTCTTTTAACTTGTTTGGAACGAAGGTAATTTACCATTGTTATGAGCGCTCAATGATTTTAAGCTTCCTTTACAAGTTTCTATAGTTCCTTTCAAAGAAGAACTTTTCCATTTCATTTTGGAAATTTTTTGATTTTAGATAATTTATTTTAAAATGGAAATTTTATTTTCTTTAAGAATTTTTTTAATGATATTTTTTATGGTATTTCTATTCCTCAATAACAAAAAAAATTGTGTTACTTATATTTTACTGGGGATATGATCCAATGGTACCATCCCTATTCTTTCTCTTGATTGTTTATTATTATGAGGATAATATTTTTATGCAACCCATTTATTTTCCATGGGGTATGCTATGATGGATATATGAAATGTTTATGAAACTCGTTTCCTTTTCAAAGGTTATGATATGATGATATAATGAATGTTTAATGATCTTATGGCACACATATGTATAGTTTCCATTATTTTATGGGTGGAATCCAAATTATATACCCCTCTAATTCATCGGGTAAATTATTGTATCTCATGAGATAATTATGGGATGCAATTCGATGTGCTTGATCCAATATAGTAAACAAGTCAGTATTATTGATCCACTATGTCATGACCTGTCCCCCAGGGCCCGTGTCATAACTACCCCAAGCCCGCCTTCCATAGGCTAGAGGATGGCAACTAGCACCAAAGGCGTAAATCCATATAACTGGGAAGGCATTGCCTTTATAAAATTAAAACACACACACAACCAGATTACAAGCAGAAGAAAACACTAAGTAAAGTAGTATAATAAGTGTGCTAAAAGTACAAAGGGGGCTGGAAATACAAACCCAACAGTAAATTACAAGGAACAGACAAAACGACAGGAAGGTGTCAAGCTGCTCCTGGATCATCCTCTGGAGTTCCTACCTGAAGGGTAGGTACAGATGGCCACCTCATCTCTCCATGTCCGTCTGTCACCTCCGGATACCGAATTGTTATGAAGTCCACCTCCGAGTATCGTCCATCTCTACAAGCCTCAACCACGATCAGTGTTGTCCGTCGTCTGCAACCAACACAATGAGGTGTGGGTGTAGCCCGTGCAGGGGTGAGTATAACAATACTCATTAGGGACCCTGAGACCCTCAAGGTCTCACTAAATCCAACAAGGATAAAACACAAAGAAAGATCTCAACAGATAACCTTTACCTAGGTATATGCCCATACATATACCTAAGTTATCAAGTAACTCATCTAAATCATGAGGTAAACATAAAGTTCATTGACTCAGCTCAAACCAGGATTGTTATTCATGATGTCGAAAACACGGCTGCTGGAGAACTCCTCTGTAGAGAACAGTGGTCCTGTCACGACTCTGAGGTGCTAATCACTAACCTTAGACTGCTGAGGTACTCCTCCTCTGTCGAGTACCACAGGTCTGCCACCCTAACACAGTAGTGCTCCCCGCCATGGTTCTTCCGCCCCAACACAGTAGCGCTCCCCCTAATAGCCTATAGAGGTACTCCTCCTGTCGAGTACTGCGGGTCTGCCACCCCAACACAGTAGTTCTCCCCGCCATGGGTCTGCCACACCAACATAGTAGTGCTCCCCACTAGGCTATTCAAGTCACTCCGAAATCAATCGGACAAGTAGTCATCAGGTGTCAGCCAGCTACAAGGTCTCCGTACTCCGTATGCTCGTCTCCGAGAGGATCCGCTCCACGAGCTACTGTTCGATACTTCCAAGTGTCACGTAATCTCACTTGGAAGTATCTCAAAGGACCGCCTCGTCATAGGGGTCACAACGCAACAGACGGTGCGTCAAACGGACGCCCAGTCTGTGAGTTATTAGCATTTCTGTTCCAGGGGCCCGGTTGGATTTCGGGTATAATCCAACCCGGCCATACACCAACTGTGTCGAAACCTCAGGTGAAGTATGCCAAAAGAACCGTCTCATCAGGAGGAATCCAACATAGTCAACGGCACGTCAATCAGACGTCTGGCCCTTAAGTTATAAGTGTTTCCACTCCAAGGGCCCAGTTGGAATTACGCTCATTCCAAACCCGGCCATTTTCCAAAGTCATCCAAAAACTCACTAAGATTAACGCAAAATGACCGCCTCGTCGAAAGGGTCCTAGTGCCACAGACAGCGTGTCGATCGGACGCGCGGTCTTTACGAAATTCATGTTTAAGTAAAAAATGGTCTGGTTCGTTAGGCCCGATGGGCTGACGGGTCGGGTCATCTCGGTTTTGGCGGGTCCATCCCGGAAAAGGGGTCGGACCGGCCCGGTGAGTTGCGTGGCTTGGCCCGAGGGGTGCGGCCCGGTCTGAAGTGGCGAGGCCCGGCGGGGCGTGACCCAGCCCGGCCCGGCTCGGCCTGGCCCGTCGCGGCTCAGCGGGGCGCGTCCCGGTGGGGCTCGGCCCGACTGGCTCGGCCAGCCTGCCGAGCGGTCCAAGGGAGGGCGTGCCCCCCCCCCCAACTATCCGAACCGGCGGCCCCAAGTGGCACCGCCTTCCCAAACCGGCCGGCTAGGCCGGTCGGCCTTCTGGCGCAAGCGGTCCACACGGGCAGGCCGCGGGTCTTCCAGCGCGGCGCCCTCCTGGAACTGTGGATTTGCTCCTCCCAGCCGGCCAACGGGACGGCCGGTCCTTCTGCCAAAGCAGCCCACAAAGCAGGCCTCGGTTCCCACTGCACAGTCGGTGCGACGGTGCCGGCTTCCTCTGTCGTGGCCTGCGCTGGCCGTGACCCTGCATCCCCAGCACGGCGCGATGGCGTCGCGCTTCCTTGGCCGTGGACCGCTTGGCTGTGACTTTTCTTTGAGGGTGCGACGGCGGCCCTTGCGCCGCTGGTCTCTTTCTCTTTCCACCTCTGATCGTCGATTCTAGAATATCAAGTTATAGCGGAGGGTCGTCGGGCCATGTTCTTTCAGCTCGTGCCCTCCGCGTTAAGCAATAGCAATATGCCGAGACAATCGAAGAAATACAACGATGAATCTAGGCACAATTTTAATCCTTAAAAATCGAACATAACCCCTACCTCGATAATTTTCGTCGCATGTCGGGCGTTGCGGAAGATGGCATCATGGGGAAAGGATTTTTAAGCGACGTCGGAGTGCGTCTGAGGAGGAAGCGACGTCTCCTCACTTGTTGCAGAGAAGAGAATGGTTGGAGCGCCGTCATTCTTCATGGAATCGGCGTTCCTCTTTGAAGAAGTCACCGTTCTTCGTCGGAGAAGAAAATATTCTCTCAGGAGCTCTCTCCCCCTTAACACAACGAAAGCCCTCCCCACAATAAAATAATAAGCTACCCTTATTATTTTATTAACACAAGCCATTTAAAAATTCAAACATTCAAACACATAATTAATTAAAAGAAGAGGTTCCATTAAATAATTAAGGTATGTTGGAAAGATTTAAGAGAGAGAGAGGGAGAGGAAAGGTCCTCATAAATTTAAGGGGTTTTCATGAATTAATGGAGTGAGGGAGGTGGAGAGTTTGCCAATTAAAGGGGGTGTTGCCAATTGAATGAAGGGGGTTTAAGGAGTTTAGGGGAAAATGAAAGGTTGGGGCTCGTGTGGGACCCACCTCTCATTTATCCACACATGGGAAGTTGAGTGGTTGTGGGCCCCACGAACAACTTCCCATGGGTGGGTTTAACTTCCAAAGATACAAAATAAAATTGTCCTAACAATTTTATTTATTTTAAACTAAATCCCCAATTAAAAATTTACAACATGCATAAAACACAATTGCGGTAAAGGTCCCCTTAAGCAGTTATCGCCGCTGAGAGTTTATCGGTGCCCTCAGATTTCAATTCCGAGCACCGGTTTAAAAGATAGAAAAACTCACTCGTTCGTTTACTGAACGTACCTGAGCTAAACTTCAGAAATTGATTCCGGGCACACCGGGCCTCGGAATCGAGTGCCGTCAGAAGCTACAGACTCGTAAAATTCCAAATAAATTAAGAAAAAAATTTCCTTGAAATTTCAAGGTCTTTACATTACTACCACCTCAGGGATTTAAGTCTCTGTAAAGCTACAACACAAACTAGGAAAACTAAAGGAGGTGTCGAGCACGCATTTGAGCCTCCCGCTCCCATGTATCCTTGTAGGACCCGCTCCTGTCAATCCTCAACCTCTACTGGAACCCCGTGAAGGTCGCCCTATCATCGATGTCCATCTCCCCATGGTCGATGATGTGGGACAGATCGTGCACGCATCTCCTCGGCTGAGATATGTGGAAGAAGGCGTGTACCAGGTGCAACTGAGGTGGAAGGGCCAGGTGGTAAGCCACCTTGCCTACTCTGCTGGGTACCTGGAAAGGTCCGATGAAACGCGGATATAACTTGCTTCCTTGGCCAAATATCCATAGACCTCGACGAGGTGAGACTCGTAGGAGTGGTCGCCACCCTTGAACTTCAGTGGTCTTCGTATCCTATCAGCATATGACTTTTGTCTGCCCTGTGAAATATTCATCCGCTACTGGATGATCTGCACCTTCTCCGTTGTAGCCTGAACTATCTCTGGTTTTACACGTGATGACTCCATCACTATCCACAAAGGATATCTGAAACGTGGCCAGCTACTGTCTCGCCACTCCTAACAGCTGAATGCTTGATCTCCTACTAAGAGCATCTTCTACAACGTTCCCCTCCCCAGAAGTATAAAATATCTCGAAGTAATAGTCCTGGAGGAATTCAAGACATCACCTCTGTCTCAGGTTCATGTCCTTAAAATAGAAGATACACATGAGACTATTGAGTTGGAGAGAACCGTAAACTGTTCACTCAACGAACAATGGGTGAGACTAGCCAATTGTAAGAACTCATCTCCACCCTTCTTCATCTATGTTCTACAAGAGCTGCTGATATTTATTATTTTCTGAAAAGAGAAATCTGGTCTCATCCCCTATATGAACCACGTTCTTTGCCTAATACATTCATTCCTAACATGAACGGTACAATTCATGTCTTGAATGGTGTCGTAAGGACTCGACGCTACTACTAAGAGATCCAACCGTTACTCTAGCCTCCAAGGGTTGAGTCACATAGTCGGCATCAGTGCGTGGTTACTGAGTCTCCTCCAGTAGGAATCTCACAAGTGAGGTTCAAATCAAGAGTTTTAACTGGAACCTCTTAGTATCAACCATACAAAAAGGACAGGAAAGTAAACGTCACAATGATAAGTGTATTTTATTACTACAGCTCGAAGTACAAAGACACAAAGCAAACACAACAACAACAAAACAGAAACTAGAATCACCAAGAACAAAGGCCTCCATGCCTGGAACTAGTCTCGCTCCTGTCCACCTGCTTCCGGAACTCCACTGCCTTACCCACCACTCGGTTGTTGCTCAAGATCCCGCCACTGCTTCTGTCTCAGTGGCTCCTTCAACACCTGCGGATCAACTGTGCGGGGAGTCAGACAGTCACGTGCCATGTGACCAAGCCCACCATAGGAGAAACACGGTGCATTCCTAGTATGCCGGGATCTAACTCTACCCCGGGTGCCCCGCACTACCGAACCTATATCCCGAGGTCGGCCACATATTGGCATGGTCCTCTTGAACCTTTGCATCATCCGTCTACTGCCTACAGATGACTCGGATTCTGACGCAATACCCTACGACAAGGGTAGCAGCTCCTGAGCATGTTCAGAGTGTAGAGTCACTGGTATAAACTCCACCCTAAAGAAAGTCTCGAAGTCTCCCCAGGTGAAGGTCATTTCTTCGCAAAACTAGAGCATCTAGCTCCACCACCTCTCATCCTCTCCCTAAAAGAGACTAACAGCTAAGTACACCATCAAGTCAGCGGGTGTCCCATCTGTGTGGAAAGCTTGTGCTACAAACTCCAGCCAGTGCCCAGCCATCTGAAAATCTGACTCGCCTTGAAAACTCATAGGCCTCTGTCATTGGAACTCGTGCAATGCACTCAAGCAGCGTGAACTCTCTGCTGGTATGTAAACTGGGAGAGGGACCTGTACTGAGGCCTCACTGCTTGGTGAGTTATCATCACGCTCTCCACTCGGTACCCATGCTGACTGACCAGGTGAAGACATCCTGAAAGAACCAGATGTCACACGGTCAAAAGACTATACCTAGTGAGCTGACCTGGTTTGAGCTGATTTAGAATAAAACTTTTGAAAACACACATGACATCAGTGTTTTTGTGCACTGAGTCGGAAATTAGAAGTCAAGGTCCTGGTGTATGGATACGTCATCCACCCACACCAACACTGGACTCCCTGAACTGAAAACCACACTTAGTACCCTTAACACAATTGCTTCACAGAAAGAAAATATCAGAGTCCTATGTTATGCGGTAGAACCAACTCCTTTGATACCAATTTGTCACGACCCGTCCTCGGGGCCCGTGCCGTGACTACCCCAAGCCCGCCTTCCATAGGCTAGGGGCTGGTGACTAGCACCAAAGTCATAAATCCCGATAAAAAGGGAAGGCATTGCCTTTATGAAACATAAACACACACAACCAGAGGACAAGCGGAAGCAAAAACTAAGTAAAGCGGTATATAACAAAATATGTGCTGGAAAGTAAAGGGGCCAGAAATACAAGCCCAAAAGTAAAGTACAAGGAAAATAAAAAACAACAGGAAAGTGTCAAGCTGCTCCTAGATCATCCTCCGGAGTTCCTACCTGAAGGGTAGGTACAGATGGCTACCTCAGCTCTCCACGTCTGTCTGTCACCTCCGGGTACCGTCTCGTCATGTAGTCCTCCTCCAGGTACTGTCCAGCTCTACAAGCCTCAACCACGATCAGTGTTTTCCGTCATCTGCATCCAACACAACGAGGTACGGGCAAAGCCCATGTAGGGTTGAGTATAACGATACTCAGTAGGGACCCTGAGACCCTCAAGTTCTCACTAAAATCCAACAAGGATGAACCACAAATAAATATCTCAACAGATAACCTTTAATTAGGTATATGCCCATACATATACCTAAGTTAACAAGTAACCCATCTCAATCATGAGGAAAACACAAAGTTCATTGACTCAACTCAAACTCGGATTTTTATTCATGATGTCAAAAACAAGGCTGCTGGAGAACTCCTTCACTATCGAGAACAATGGTCCTGTCACGACTCCGAGGTGCTACTCACTAAACTTAGACTACTGAGGTACTCCTCCTCTGTCGAGTACCACGGGTCTGCCACCCCAACACAGTAGTGCTCCCCGCCATGGTTATTCCATCCCAACACAGTAGTACTCTCCACTGGGCTATTCAAGTCACTCCGAAATGAATCGGACATGCAGTCATCAGGTCTCAGCCAGCTACAAGGTCTTCGTACTCCATACACTCGTCTCCGGGAGGATCCGCTCCACGAGCTACAGGTCGATACTTCCAAGTGTCACGTAATATCAAGTGGAAGTATCTCAAAGGAACACCTCGTCATAGGGGTTACAACGCAACAGACGGCGCGTCAAACGGGCGCCCGGTCTGTGAGTTATAAGAATTTCTATTCCAGGGGCCTGGTTGGATTTCGGGTATAATCCAAACCGGTCATACTCCAACTGCGTCCAAAACTCAGGTGAAGTATTCCAAAAGAATCATCTCATTAGGAGGAATCCAATATAGTCAATGGAACGTCAATCAGATGTCTGGTCCGTAAGTTATAAGTGTTTCCGCTCCGAGGGCCCGGTTGGAATTACGCTCGTTCCAAACCCATCCATTTTCCAAAGTCATCAAAAAACTCACTAAGATTAATGTAAAGGGACCACCTCATCGCAAGGTTCCTAGTGCCTCACATAGTGCGTCGATCAGATGTGTCATCTTTATGAAATTCAATTTTAAGTGAAAAGGGCCCGGTCCGTTAGGCCCGATGGGCTGACAGGTCGGGTCGTCTCGGTTTTGGTGGGTCCGTCCCGACAATGGGGTTGGACCGGACCGGTGAGTCGCGCGGCCTGGCCCGAGGGGTGCGGCCTGGCCCGAAGTGGCGCGGCCCGGGCCGAAGGGGCGTGGCCCGGCCCAGCCCGACGCGGCCCGGCGAGGTGCGGCCCGGCTGGGCACGTGGCCTGGCTGGCTCGGCCAGCCGGCCGAGTAGTCTGAGGGGGGGCGCGGCCCCCCCGGATGTCCAAACAGGCGGTTCCAAGTGGCACCGCCTTCCCAAACCGGTCGGCTAGGCCGGCTGGCCTTCTTGCGCAAGCGGCCCACACAGGCGGGTCGTGGGTCTTCCAGCATGGCGCCCTCCTGGCGTCGTGGCTTTGCTCCGCCCGGCAGGCCGATGAGCCAGCCAGTCCTTCCGCCGAAGCGGCCCGTAAAGCGGGCCGCGGTTCCCACTGCACAAACGGCGCGACGGTGCCGGCTTCCTCCATCGTGGCCTACGCTGGCCGCGTCCCCGCATCCCCAGCATGCCATGATGGCGTCGTGCATCCTCCTCCGCGGCCCGCTTGGCCGCGACTTTTTTTTGAGGGTGCGACGTCGGCCCTTGCGCCACCGGTCTCTTCTGCGTTCCGCCTCTGATCGTCAATTCTAGAAGATCAAGTTCAAGTGGAGGGTCGAAGGGCCGTGTTCATTCGGCCCGCGCCCTCCGCGTTAAGCAATAGCAATAAGCCGAGATAATCGAAGAAATACAACGACGAATTGAGGCACAATTTTAATCCTTTAAAATTGAACATAACCCCTACCTCAATAATTTTCATCACACACCGGGCATTGCGGAAGATGACGTCACGGGGAAAGGATTCGTAAGCGACATCGGAGTGCATCCGAGGAGGAAGCGGCGCCTCCTCACTTGTCGCGGAGAAGAGAATGGTTGGCGCGTCGTTGTTCTTCGTGGAACCGGTGTTCTTCATTGAAGAAGTCACCGTTCTTCGTCGGAGAAGAAAATATTCTCTCAAGAGCTCTCTCCCCTTTAACACAAAAAAATCCCTCCCCACAATAAAATAATAAGCTACCCTTATTGTTTTATTAACACAATCCATTTAAAAATTAAAACATTCAAACACTTAATTAATTAAAAGAAGAGGTTCCATTAATTAATTAAGGTATGTTGGCAAGAGTTAAGAGAGAGAGAGGGAGAGGAAAGGTCCTCATAAATTTAAGGGGTTGTCATGAATTAATGGAGTCAGGGAGGTGGAGAGTTTGGAAATTAAAGGGGGTTTTGCCAATTTAATGAAGGGGTTCAAGGATTTTAGGGGAAAATGAAAGGTTGGGGCTCATGTAGCCCACACCTCTCATTTATCCACACATGGGAAGTTGAGTGGTTGTGGGCCCCACCAACAACTTCCCATGGGAGATTTTAACTTCCAAAGATACAAAATAAAATTTTCCTAACAATTTTATTTATTTTAAACTAAATCCCCAATTATTAATTTACAACCAGAATAAAATACAACTGTGGTAAAGGTCCCCTCAAGCAATTAATGGCATTGTGAGTTCATCGGTTCCCTCGGATTTCAATTCTGAGCACCGGTTCAAAAGATAGAAAAACACGCTCATTCGTTTACTGAACGTACCTGATCTAAACTTCAAAAATTGATTCCGGGCACACCAGGTCTCAGAATCGAGTGTCGTCAGAAGCTACAGACTCATAAAATTACAAAGAAATTAAGAAAAATATTTCCTTGAAATTTACGAGTCTTTACACACTATGGGATGAAGGTGTTAATGTTAGATCCATTATAACATGGGAAATAGGTAGAAATTCCTGATCTACTATGATTTGATGGTCATTATAGTTAACATTGACATATTAAATGGTTTCTATATTTATAATGGTTCCATACATTTATTAAATTAAATTACAGTTCACGATTGATTTATAATGATTTCTCACTCTTATGATATAATACTTTTTAAATGATAAAGCTTTATTTTGTGACACATGTTTTTGATCTTTGACAGATTGGATATGAACTTGTAAGTTATGATCAGGATATAATACCTTTATTCTTATCTTATGATTTAATATGATCATCAATTGATATCTCCCATGTTTACCCTTACTGAGAATCTCATCTCACCCTTTCTTATGCTTCATTTACCTAGGTTTTGAAGAAAGGTTATTTCATTACGTTATTTCTATAAAGAGTACTAAATGGGGATATCTTTGTGGGAGTTTATAAATATATTTAATTAAATAAGAAGATTGTGTATCTAGTATCCAAATACACTAAACCTTTATGGTCCTTGGGTTTTTATTTGTGAAATATATTGAATATTCATCTAAAAGGATATAATATTTATGTATGAAAATCCTGGGTCATTATAGTTGGTATCATAGTAGAGTTTAGTAACTATTTGTATATTAGGGATATAAAAATTTAGTGAAAACCCTAGGGATAAGTCTAAGTATAGGATAACATTCTAAAGTTTTCATAAGGAATATATTATATGGTTTTCTTATAAATAAATCCCTATCTGGATACTATAAGTGGATTTGGTTTTGAAAAATATGCAGCTAGGGATTACAACCCTAAAAAGAGTTGGTGGAGTATATCTCAACCATCGTTATAGTTCACAGTGAGTATTCCCTTATTGTGTGCTAGGTTTGACACTCCCAAGGGATACTCATGGGTTAATTCAAATTTTATTTATAGACTATTATAAAGTATTTGAATAAATTATGACTATGGATGACCTAGGTTAAACCAAAGGTGTCATTGGATGAAAATAAAGTGTCATGATTTTGAAATCCTTTTAATTTTTCATGATTATGTGGTTTCCCACTATGATTGTTTTTTCACATGCATTAATTTTTATTTTTAGTCAATGGATACAACCAGAAGACATTATAATAAAAATAAATGTGATGGACAATACCATTATTGTCCACCCGGGAAACTAAATGTTGTGTAAACTAGAATGCAAATCCTATTATTATGCTCATGAAAATTTCTTAGGCCATGAATAATGATGAGCTCCCAAATGATCAAAAGAGGAAATAATATATTTTTTATCCTTTTATAAGGAAACATCTACCTTCTTTTAGTAGTTATTCTAATCCATTGGTAGCTAAGAAATGGGTTAATGTAATTGAGAAGATATTTTCTATTCTCCAGTGCTCAAAACATGAAAGGGTTGTCCCAGTCATTTATCATTTGGAAGGCGAAGCAGATCAATGGTGAAACCTTATTAAGAATACTATACAAGAGGAAAAAATTAAATCTATGGAATGGTATTAGTTTAAGAGGATATTTTTCAGTAAGTACTTCTATCATATTCTATATAAAAAGATAGATAAGGAATTCCCTGTTCTTACAAGGTATGCTTCTGGTTTAACCATTAGCCCTAAAAGAAAAATTGATCAATTCTTTGGTGTCTTAAAACCAAGTGTCTGAAAGGTGTTAAATATAAGATAATTAAGTGTATATGAAGAAATAATTAAATTTTCACTCAGGGTAGGAATGAAAATTAGATATTCCCACCATTCCCATGTTTTTGATAAGAAAAGGAAGATAAAATCTCATGAAAACTCGAATAAATCACATGGTGGAAAAAAATTAAAGCCATCTACATGCCAGAAATGTGGGAAGAAACATCAAGGGAATTTATTTAATGGAATTGGGAGATGATTTAAATGTGGAAATGTGGGTCATAAAGCCCAAGAATATCAAAAGGAAATGAATGGTCTGATTAATGTAATGGAAGATAAAAAGATACTAACTAATGCACCACCCACACTCCAATGCTTCAAATGAAAAGTGTGTGGATATTTTTTAAACTAGTGCATGAATACAAAGGTTAATGATGATGGTATATATCATAAACCTCTTAAGATCAAAGAAAAATGAAAATATCATGTGATCATGACTGATAAAGTGGGTTATGAGAATGACATGGTGAAGGGTGCGTTTATTATCCACTCTAGAATAGCTAATGTGTTATTTGATTTTGGATCTACCCAATTTTTATATATATGTAATTTTTAAAGGGTATTGAATTTCCAGCTCAACGATTAGATGTTGAGTTAGTGGTGAAAAATCTTAACAGTATGATGGTTTCATCTCAGGACTACAGATCCTCTCTTATTGAAATTTTTTGGAAAGTGATTCCTACAAATCTTATGATTCTCCCTTTAGTTGAATTTGATGTGATTCTAGGAATGTATTCGATTTCTTTATATGGAGCCAATATCAATTGATAATGAAGGAAAGTCACATTATATATTTTAAATAAAATACTGTCCATTTATCTATGTGAGGATGAATACAAACTTCTAATGGAAACTACTTCTATTTTGTGGGCCTTAACACCTATCCATGAAGGTTATTTATCTCATATGGTACATAACATCAAAGATATTATAATTTTTCAATATTTTGTTGACTTCTTTCAAAAATAATTTCATATTCTTCCCCTGATTCATGAATTTGAGTTTTTAATTGAATTCATACCTGGTGCTACACGTTTTTTAAAGACTTCTTATAGAATGACTATAATTGAGTTAAAGGAATTTAAGAAGAAACTCAAAGAGAATATTGAAAAGGGATTTATTCATCCAAGTGAATCACCTTGTGGTGCACCATTTTTTTTGTTAGGAAGAAAGATATATCAATGCGACTCTACATTGATTATCGAGAACAAAACAAGATCACTATCAATAGCAATTATCCTCTACCCCACATCGATGATTTGTTTGATCGGTTATGAGGAGCTCAATACATTTCAAAAATTTATCTTTGATCTCAGTACTATCAGTTGTGGTTAAAAAGTGAAATCAAACCCAAAACATCCTTTTGTATGAGGTATGGACACTATGAATTTATAGTGATTTCATTTGGTCTTACAAATTCATTTGTTATATTCATGGATTTAATGAATATAGTATTTAGAGATTACCTTGATCAGATTGTGGTAGTCTTTATAGAATATATTTTTATATATTCAATGAGAAAGGAGGGGCATAAATATCACTTTATAATGGTATTTAAGACCCTGAGGAAGGAAAATTTGTATGAAAATTTTACCAAGTGTGAATTTTGGATTGAAAAAGTTTCATTATTGGGTAATATAATATCATATTTTGGTATTTCAGTGGATCCTTAAAATATGAAATTCATTGAGAAATGGCTCAGAAAAACCATGGTTACTGAGATCTATGGTTTTCTTGGTTTGAATAGATATTACTGAATATTTTTTTAGAATTTATCATGGATTTCTAATCCACCCACTAATTTAACTTAGAAGGGATCTGTGTTCCTTTGGATAGATGAATGTGAGGAATATTTCAAGGAACTCAAGAGAAGGTTAGTCAGTGCGCCTATAACTACATTAACCTATATTATAAAAGGGTTTTTAATCTATGGTGATGAATTAAATAAGGGAATATGATGTGTTCTCATGAATAATGGTATGGTTATATATTATTCCTCATAAAAATTGAAGATTCATAAGAAAAATTACACAACTCTTGATTTGGAGTTAGATGTGGTGATTTTTTCATCAAAGATATGGTGGGATTATCTTTATGGAGAAATATATGACATATATACTGGTCATAAAATCTTAAAGTATATATTCACTCAAAAAGAGATGAATATGTGTCAGTGAAGATGGTTGGATCTGATTAAATATTATGAATGCTCAATATATTACCACCCTAGGAAAACTAACAAGGTGGGGGGTGCTTTGAACTAAAAGGATCATGCAAGATTATCTATGATGAGGATCACAAAATATCCAATATTTCTATATTTTCAAAGTATGGGTCTAGAAATATTATCTTGATCAAATTAATATTCAACCATCTATCCATGTAAGGATTAAATAGGAATAGAAAGAAGATGCAAAGCTGTAAAAAAAGATGAGAAATATACCTAAGTATAACCTTGATTAATATAGAATTATAATGTTCGGGAATCATGTATGTGTCCTATTCATACCAAATTTTAAGGAGTTGTTGGATGAAGCTCATAGTTAATCATTATCTATTCATACTAGAAGTATGAATATGTATAGAGATCTAAAAGAGTATTTCTAGTGGGAAAACATGAAAAGGGGTATTGTAGAATATGTATCTCGGTTATTGGTATGTTAAAAAGTTAAGAATGAGAGAAAAAATTATAAGGGGATGTTATAACCATTACCCATACGAGAATATAAATAGGAAAACATGAACATGTATTTTATCATTAGACTCCCCAAAACATCTAAAGGTCATAATTATATTTTTTTGTAGTCGATTAGCTTATGAATTCAGTACACTCCATTTTTATCAGATAAGAATCCTATCTTGATCATATTTCCAAAATATACATTAAATAAGAGGTAAGGTTCCAAGAGTACCACATTATATTACATCTGATCTGGATCTAAGGTTTACCTCGATATTTTGGAAAAGTAGTTAGAAATATTTGGATACATAGTTAGGTTTTATCACTGCTTATCATCCTCAAATAGATATTTATTATAAGAGAACCATTCAAACCTTAGAGGATATGTTGAGATTTTTTATCTGGAATTTAGAGGTGGTTGAGATCAATACTTTCCTCATGATGAATTCTTTTATTACAATAGCTTTCACTCAAGAATTTATCTAGATACTTATGAATACCTATATAAAAATAAGTATAGAACTCTAATGTGATGGAATGAAGTTGGATAAAGAGAGTTACATAAGGGTAGAAAAAATTCCATAGAAAAGTTATGTTGATAATCATTGGCATGTTCTGGAGTTAAAATTTGGTGACAAGGTGTTTCTATGAATTTATACATAGAATAAGGTTATAGTATTTGAGAATATAGAAAATTAAATCCCTAGGTATATTTTCCCCTTTAATGTTCTTGATTAATTTGGGATGGTATCTTATTTTTTGGTGCTTCCATGTAACCTCTCTGAAGTTCACAATGTGTTCCATGTATCTCTCCCAAGGAATTATATACCTAAACCTTCACATGTACTAAACTCAAAGGTATTACCAATGGATAAATATATAACTTATTAGGAATAAATGGTGGATATTTTTGATCATAGAGAGAAAGTGAAAGAGCACTGTCGTGGGAACCCTCAAATGATTAGTGCGATTTTGGGGTACTTAGGTGCAGCAGAGTGGCTGACCAAGGTCGTCTCTCAAAGGAGGAAGAGAATTTAACAACTTATTAAAGGTATTATAAAAATAAAATAGAATATAATTAAAACACTAGTTTAAAGGATGGGTGTTGTTTATAGTTTATAAATCTAGAAGAAGTTTTATGGAAGAAGATTGTATTTTTTTTTTTGTTTTTAGTTTTAAAATGAAGTTTGATTAAAAAGACACAATAAGAAGATGTTTTTTAGAAACTATTTTAAAAGGCGTAATCGATATAACTCTACCTATTCATTTACTTATTAATCATTATCATTTAAATCAATATCCACTTAATTATGATCCCCTAATTTGTTAACCCTCGAACCCTAAGAGTGTTAACTTAACCTCAAAGATGAAATTACTTAAACCCTAGGCCAGCTTCGGAACACGCAATCATAGCACCCTACATTGATTGTTGTTCTTAGGTTAGCTTATGGTCAGTGGTTAATTAGATCACATATCCATTCTGGAAATGAGAATTAATTTTTTTTAGGGATTATATTTTAACTCTACAAATTTATCCAGTGTGGTCTTGTATTACCGATTAAGATCGTGCTCTCAAAATTTACACAAAATCTCGACCTCGCGTGTTTTTGTGTTAATTGTTCAATTGCTTGCTTAGTTTCTTAAAATTTAAAAAAAGAAATTAATGGATCATATTAAATGAATTACAGTATCTCAATGATTCAAAATAATTAAATTAAGAGGGTAGCAGATAGATCGATTACTAAAAGACTACTCTTCCATGAGTGGCGTAATCATCGTAGAAACGTTTTGCATGTGCAAAGGCTTATAATGGGTATAACCCAATAAAACTTCTACTAAATAATTCAATCCAAAATAGGAAGATTAATAGAATAATAAATTTAAAAAAATAAGAAGAAAAGAGAAGAAATAAAATAAGAACAAAGAATTTTATTACACAGACAAAAGCATTACAACACGAAGGAGAAGGAGAAGGCTTCATCGAAGGGATCCTTTCTTCAAGAGATACCCTTATTGAAATGGTTGGATAATTGGAGTGGATCCACTTCTCTTATTCCATAAACTTCCCAATTCACGTCCCAACCCCACAAAATGATAAAAACACCAATTTATAGAGTGGTGGGGAGGTTAGGTTCAAAGTGGTTTCAAGTGTGAATGGGGAATCTCGGCCAAATATTTTATTCCAAATTTAACCACCTATTTGACCACCAAAACGCGTGACTTGGCCAGCATTACCGAAGTATAATATGTGAGGATATGGTTCCTCTATCTCTTATAAAAATTTGGGCTCAATACAAGCCCATATGAAGGCGTTATGGCCAAAATACATAAGCTTCTCCATTCTGGCGTGTCCAACCCACCTTTGACTTTATGGCCCAATTACTCCATACAAATGCATTATTTTTATCAAGTTTCCTGAATAAAAGTTGTATACCATGAAGTAATGAACACATTTACAAAATATTAAGTTCAAATAATTTAAATAATAATATTTATTATTTAAATACTACAGTGATTTTGAAAGGGTAAAACTGCAATTTTCTTCAAATATTCAAATGAATGATCTAATCCCAAATACTTTCTAATTGAACATATTTAACACAATGTGAGGAAATTATGTCATTTATTATCAATAAAATATTCAATAGAATAGTGTTTTATCAACTCCCCCACACTTATCCTTTTGCACTCCTGAGCAAAACCTCATATCAAGTAAACATCAATATCAAATCAAAACCAATTTTAAAACACATATCCTTGAGATCAAACAATTACACACCAAGAAACAAAATATATCATGCCTCATAAAAAAACATTATTTCAAGTTCTCCATTTATATCATTCAATATATTTCCACTTCATTTATCCTCTCATGCACAAAACACTTATCTCGCTTGAATTTTCTCTTATCACACAAATATCAATTTTTTTTGCAATGTCTTTCTCATCCAAACTCATACAAGGGTCACTATAGGCTTGATAAATTCCTAAATCGCCACCTGATGTGATTAAAGGATGTATTTTTATCATGAGGACTTTTTAGGGTTGTTCTGTGGATTTCGGTTGATAGGATTTAGATGTGAAAAATTCTGAGGCTGAATGAGGAGGGATTAACTCTTTTTGAAGCAAAATTGCATTAATATAATTTTCACTTAAATATGTTCTTCTCCTCAATCTCCATAGTATAAATTCAGCTCCATCATCATGAAAAGTCATGAAAAGTTTACACCATTCATCATTTCAGCATCATAAATGTCAATCTTATCAAACATGATTTTCGTGAAAGCTCCAGATAGGCACAACTTTCCACCTCAATTAGAAGCTCCAGAAAAGGCACAACTTCACTTGTCATGAAAGCTCCAGAAAAGGCACAACTTTCAATATAATGAATTTCTTCAGCAGAAAACACATCTCTTCAGAATTTAATTTTCCACCCAAAGTATCACAAAATGTGGTAGCACAACACAACATAGATTCCCCCACACTTAAGCTCAACTAGATTATGCAATTTCACTCCAAGAGTTGGATGGATAGGGAAAATTGGATTGTAATATGGCTAAACTAAAAGGTTTTTCATGGCTTATAAGGGCTAAAAGGATTAAATGTTCAAGGTAGGCCATTATAAAAAAGTATTCTTTGAAATAGGGGCTTTAATATCAAACAAATGCCTCAATCATTTAAACATAAGTACCTCAAACCCTCAAGTTTTGACAGGAATAGATCAAATTATGGTCAAATCAAGCATGGTTTGGTTCTCTCAAGAAGTGAGGTGAATGTAAAGAATACGAAAATAATGGTTCAGAAGCCTCACAAGAAAGTTATTTCAAATATAAAGATAGTGAGATGTGGCATGGGATTCAAAATTCAGTATACTTTTCATGAAATTACTAAATATTTTAACTTGAAAAAAATTCATTTTAGCATTCATTTAAGCTTATTTTCAAGGGATAAATTGTTTCACTCATTGATATTCATTTAAAAATTGTGATGAGAATCATTTCATCTTAAAAATTTCAAAAACACAAAGAAAATTGAAAAATAAACACACAAAATTTGAAAAACACACAATTTTTTTTGGTTTTTTTTAAATTGGAAAACAATTGAAATTACTAAACTAAAAGGTTCCCTCCCCAACACTTAAAATATTGAATTGTCCTCAATGTGAACCCATTAGATGATATATTCACATGAAATTTAGAATTTTTAAATAGGACAAATAATATAAAAGTGAAAGGGTTAGGAACAGCCTGATGTTCTCAAGTGATGATGGGGTCATGCAGTGTGATAAAATCCACTACATTAGTAGTAATTCCCTCAATGTATCTCTTCAAACATTTCCCATTGACTGTAAGGCTCCTTCCAGTGTCCTCTTGTGTGATCTCCACTACACCATAAAGAAAAACATTAGATACAATATAAGGGCCTAACCACCTGGAACGCAACTTACCAGAGATCAACATCAGTCGTGAACTGTAGAGTATGACTTTCTCTCCAACATGAAACTCCCTTTGTTGGATTATTCTATCATGAGCTTCTTTTGATATTTCCTTGCAGAGCCTTGAGTTCTCATATGAATATAATCTAATCTCCTCAAGCTCTTGAATTTTTAGCTTCCTTTGGATTCCAGCTTGGGCCAAATCCATGTTGCATTTCTTTATAGCCCAATAAGCCCGATGCTCAACTTCCACGGGGAGATGACACACTTTCCCAAAAAAATACGAAATGGGGACATGCCAATGGGTGTCTTGTATGCTGTCCTATAATCCCACAATGCATCATCCAAGCGCTTTCTCTAATCCTTCCTATTTGGCTGCACGGTTTTCTCCAATATTTGTTTCAACTCATGATTTGAAACCTCAGCTTGGCCATTAGTTTGGGGGTGGTATGGTGTTGATGTTTTGTGTCTCACCCCATACTTTCGAAGGAGGGAAGAAAATTTCACATTGAAAAAGTGTGTCCCTTGGTCACTGATGATGGCCTTTGGTACTCCAAACCTGCAGAAAATTTGAACCTTGACAAAATCCACTACAACATGAGAATCATCAGTCCTGATAGCCTTGGCCTCCACCCATTTACTCACATAATCAATAGCAACCAAAATATAAAAAAATCAAAATTAACTAGGAAAAGGACCCATAAAATCAATTCCCCATACATCAAAAATCTCACAGAATAGTATGGGTTGTTGGGGCATCTCATGTCTCATAGAAATGTTCCCAGTGTGTTGGAAACGAGAGCATGACTTACAAAACACATGGGTATCATTGAATAAGATAGGCCAATATAATCCAGAGTCCAAAACTTTCCTAGCTGTCCGTTGGGGTCCAAAGTGTCCACCATAAGCAAGTGTATGACAAAAATGAAAAACAGACTCAAACTCATGATCGGGAACACGCCTCCTAATGACTTGGTCACTACCCATGCGCCAGAGGTAAGGATCATCCCACACATAAAACCTAGACTCACTTTTTAATTTTTGGCCTTGATTCTTCTTCAAATTTACTGGGATTTCATAGGAAACAATGTAATTAACTAAATCAGCATACCAAGGATGCGTACCTGAGATGGTATAGAGATGCTCATCAGGGAAATTTTCCCGAAGTGGTACATGGTCCAAGGTGTCACCCTCTGGTGTGTGAGTAAGCCTACTCATGTGGTCTGCCACCAAATTCTCTGACCCCTTCTTGTCCTTTATCTCGATTTCAAACTCTTGAAGAAGGATCATCCATCGGATAAGTCATGGATTTGCATCTGGCTTCTTTAAGAGGTACCTCAAAGCTACATGGTCAGAAAAAACAACTACTTTAGAACCCAATAAATATGAACAAAATTTATCTAAAGAAAATATAACAACAAGAAACTCCTTTTTTGTTGTGGTGTAGTTTGATTGAGTAGAATCCAACGTTCTAGATGCATACGAAATAACATGTGAACGTCCCTCCGCCCTCTGAGATAAGACATCTCCAACCGCGAAGTTGGATGCATCACACATAAGCTCAAATGGAAGGTCCCACCGCGGGGGATGTATGATCGGTGGAGTGGTCAGACATTTATTTAGCTCATAAAATTATACCCTGCATGAATCATCAAAATTGAAGTCAAAATCTTTTTGAAGCAATCGAGATAAGGGTAGAGCGATCTTACTAAAATCTCTAATGAAGTGTCGATAAAATCCAGCATGTCCAAGGAATGATCGAACATCACGCACACATGTAGGATATGGCAGGGATGAAATAATGTCTACCTTATATTTATCAACTTCAATGCCATGTTGTGAGACTATATGACCTAAGGCAATTCCCTTTTCAACCATGAAATGACATTTTTCAAAATTTAAGACCAGATTCTTCTCAATACAATGATGCAACACATCACCCAAACTAGAGAGACATTCATCAAATGAGGATCCATAAAATGTAAAATCATCCATAAATACCTTCATTCAAGTCTCAATGAAATCTGAGAAAATACTCACCATGCATCTATGGAAGGTACCTGGAGCATTGCAAAGTCCAAATGGCATCCTTTGGTAAGAAAAGGTACCGAATGGGCAGGTGAATGTCGTCTTCTCCTGGTCCTCTGCTACAATGGGAACCTGAAAATAGCCAATGAAACCATCCAAGAAGCAATAATGTGTCCTACTTGCAAGTCTCTCAAGAATCTGGTCAATGAATGGAAGTGGGAAATGGTCCTTACGAGTGGATTGATTTAGTTTCCTATAATCAATACACACTCACCAACTGTTTTGTACTCTCATAGGAACTAACTCATCATTTTCATTTTTTATAACAGTGAAACCAGTTTTCTTTGGTACAACCTGGACAGGGCTAACCGATTGTGATTCAGAAATAGGGTAAATGATACCTGACTCAAGTAATTTTTTAACTTCATTCTTAACAACTTCCAAAAAGTGTTGCATTAAGTCTCCTTTGTGGCTACCTAATCAGTTTATCCCCATACTCCAAGAGAATCCTATACATGAAAATAGAGGGGCTAATACCTGATATGTCTGCCAATGTCCAACCAATTTCCCTAATGTTATCTCTCAATAGATTCAAAAGTTTTTCTTCATGTTCAAAAGAGAGATTGTTAACAATGATAACATGTAATCTATCCCCACTCAGCAAGTATGCATATTTAAGATTTGGGGGTAATGGCTTGAGTTCCAATGTAGGGGGGTGATGTATGGATGGAGAAATTGATGCAACAGACATATATGCACAATGAACATCAGTATTAGAATAAAAATCATCAAAATTAGAAAATAATGCATCAAATCCATCAACATACTCAACATCCATGTCATAATCAGAGTTTATATGATCAGAATTTGAATCCACATCAAAATAAAATCCAAGATAGGTTTGTCTATCAAAAACAGGTGTGGAAGTACTCTTATACATCAAACTAGAACCAATACTCATAATATCTCTAAACATAGGAAAATAAAAATCCATGGAGTTTTTACTTGGTGGTTCAAAATGGGAGATAACAGAAGCAGAATGGTCCTTAGAGGGGTACTTCATGGAGTCCATAACATTAAATATCACAACTTTATCCCCAAATTCCATGGAAAGTGTACCCTCATTGACATTTATGATAGTTTTTTCAGTTTTGAGGAAGGTTCTACCTAATATAATGGGGGCATGAGAACTTACATAATCATCCTCCATTTTGAGCACATAGAAGTCTGCTGGAAAGATCATGTCTCTTACCCGGAAAAGTACATCCTCAAGGACTCCCGCTGGATATGTCATAGCTCTATTTACCAATTGCACCACCACTCTCGTCGGCTTCAACTCACCAACCTGCAAAGAAGATAATACAGAGTGAGGCATCACATTTATGGAATCTCCTAAATCACAAAGAACATCAGAGAAGTGCAACTCCCTTATGGTACATGGGATGGTGAATGTCTCAGGATCCTTGCACTTTGTTGGCATTGCTAGATTTGGTGTAATGAGTGCTGAGACATTCCTTCCAAGGTTGATCCTCTCATTTCCCTTGATCCCTCTTCGATTGGTACAAAGTTCTCTTAATAATTTCACATACCTTGGAATTTTTTTAATGGATTCAAGTAGAGGAATGTTGATCTTCACATGCTTAAATGTGTCCAAAACCTCATTTTGAATTGCCTCTTCAGGCATCTTCTTAGTTTGAACAACCCTGTTTGAAAAATGAAGGGGTTTAGGAGGAACATCATCAATCTTTTTCTTACCTTTATCTTTCTCCTTGGATTTCTCATCAGTTGGTATAGAATGCGTCTTCTCTAGAGTTGAGGTGAATCCCGGTGGAATGGTAGGTATAGATGTATCGTTCATTTGCTTCCCACTTCTCAATGTGATGGCACTAACATTCCCCTTTGGATTTAGAGTGGGTTGGGAAGGTAGATTTCCATAATTCTTACTTACAAGTTCATAGAGGGCAGTGGCAATTTGGATCATTTGAGTCTTCAACTCTCTCAACTCCGAACCTTGACTCTTCAACTCATTCTGATGATTAAGAGCAATTTGTTTCAAAAGATCATCAGTGTTAGAGTCTACCTTGTGTTGGAGATTCCCTTGTTGCTGACTTGTTGATGTTTGAGCTTTGAATCTCCTTTGGGGTTGTTGGAAACCCTGTTGGTAAGGTGGAGGCTACTGGAAGTTTTGTTGAAATGGGGTACTTTGTTGTAGTCCGGAGTCATACCTCATGTCCAGTTGATATTTCCACCCTTGGTTGTATTTTGGATCAAACTTCTTTTGGGGATATGGTTGTTGTTGTTGTTGCTGATATGGTCTCCTAGGAAACACTGTTGCACAATCTTCTGTTTCTTGGAGTTGTGGGTAACAGTCAGTTGGGTGGCTTGTCTCAGTGCAAATACCACAAGGCCTTGAAGGAGGGGGTAGGGATGTCTTTTGTTCCAAAGCAATCTTCCTCACCATAGTTTTCAATTATTCTAACTTGGTATCAATCAAATGACTCTCTAGAGAAGAAGGACTTACCTAATGTACTCCCCTGACAAGTGGTGTACCTCTATCGCCAAATTTTTGGGAGCTTTGGGCCATCTTGTCGATCAATTCACGTGCGGCTATTGGTGTCTTGTCCACCAATGCCCATCCGGCTTCAGCATCCACCATGCTCCTCTCCATAGGTGTGAGTCCTTCATAGAAGTACTGAATGAGGATTTTCTCACTGATTTGGTGATGTGGACAGTTTGCACACAACTTCTTGAATCTCTCCCAATACTCATACATTGACTCCCCTTGTGCTTTCTTGATCCCTGAGATCTCATTACAAATGGAATTGGTCCTTGATACTAGAAAAAATCTCTACAAGAAAAGACATTTCAAATCATTCCAACATGTTACATCTTCAGGTTGTAAATAATACATCCATTCTTTCGCAGCTCCATCATGTGAGAATGGGAATGATCTTAATTTAATTTGATCTTTAGAGACATTTCTAGGTTTTATGTTTGAGAAAACCACATTAAATTCTTTCAAATTTTTATTGGTATCCTCACTATAGAGGCCATGAAACTTTGGAAGTAAGTGAATTAACCCATATTTTAGTTCAATGTCTGATTCGAGATTTGGGTATGCAATAAAATTTGGTTGATAATTAATATCAGGTGCATCCAATTCTAGAATGGTTATATTTAGCTCATTGTTATTATTTCCAGCCATTGGTTCTTATTTTATGTTTTAATTTGAATATATTCCAATTTCAATGTTTCCAGAAGAGAGAAATTCACCAACTGGTTGAATATTGAAACTTCCCGTAGACTGAGAATGTCTTATTCGTGCCCTAAGGCTACGTTCAATCTCAGGGTCAAGATCTAATAGATCTTCGGGATTAGTTCGTGTCATAAATAAATGAAAGATGAAAAGGAAATAAAGAAAAGTGGACCATAATAAAAAGAAAAGAAGTTTGATTTGGTCTGATAAAAATAAAAGAAGAGAGTAAGAGAAAAAAAACTATAGAAATGGGAAAGAATAAATAAAGAGGAGAAGAAAAGAATTAAATGAAAAATAAAATAAATATATATAATTGTTTGAATAAATTACTTACCTCCCCGTAAATGGAACCAATTTGAAATAGCCCTATCGTGGCCGCTCTCAAATGATTAGTGTGATTTTGGGTTACTTAGGTGCAGCAGAGTGGCTGACCAAGGTCGTCTCTCAAAGGAGGAAGTGAATTTAAAAACTTATTAAAGGTATTCTAAAAATAAAATAGAATAGAATTAAAACACTAGTTTAAAGTATGGGGGTTGTTTATAGTTTATAAATCTAGAAGAAGTTTTCTGGAAGAATACTGTATTTTTTTTAGTTTTAAAATGAAGTTTGATTAAAAAGACACAACAAGAAGATGTTTTTTTTAGAAAATATTTTAAAAGTCATAATCGATCTAACTCTATATATTAATTTAATTATTAATCATTATCATTTAAATAAATATCCACTTAATTATGATCCCCTAATTTATTAACCCTCTAACTCTAAGAGAGTTAACTTAACTACAAATATGAAATTACTTAAACCCTAGGCCAGCTTCGGAACACGCAATCGCAGCACCCTGCATTGATTATTGTTCTAAGGTTAGCTTATGGTAAGTGGTTAATTAGAGCACATATCCATTCTGTAAATGATGATGAATTTTTTTTAGGGATTATATTTTAACTCTACAAATTTATCTCGTGTGGTCTTGTATTACCGATTAAGATCGCACTATCACAATTTACACAAAATCTCGACCTCGCGTGTTTTTGTGTTAATTGTTAAATTTCTTGATTAGTTTCTTACAATTTAAAAACAAAATTTATGGATCATATTAAATGAATTACATTATCTCAATGATTAAAAATAATTAAATGAAGAGGGTAGAAGATAGATCGATTACTAAAAGTCTACTCTTCCATGGGTGGCGTAATCATCGTAGAAACGTTTTACATGTGCAAAGGTTTATAAAGGGTATAACCCAAAAACGCTTCTACTCATGAATTACAGACCAAAGAGGAAGATTAAGAGAAGAATAAATTTAAACAAAACAGAAGAAAATAGAAGAAATAAAAGAAGAAAAAATAAGTTTATTACACAAACAAAAGCATTACAACACGAAGGAGAAGGAGAAGGCTTCGTTGAAGGGATCTTTGCTTCAAGAGATACCCTTCTTAAAATGGTTGGATAATTGGAGTGGATCCACTTCTCCTCTTCCCTAAACTTTCCAATGTACGTCCCAACCCTACCAAATGATAAAAACACCAATTTATAGAGTGGTGGGGAGGCTAGGTTCAAAGTGGTTTCAAGTGTGAATGGGGAATCTTGGACAAATATTTTATGACAACTTAAACCGATCATTTGACCATCAAAACGCATGAATTGTCTGGCCTTACAGTGTGATAATATGTGAAGATATGGGTCCTCTATCACTTATAAAAATTTGGGCTCAATCCAATCCCATATTAAGGAGTTATGGCCGAAATACAGAAGCTTCTCCATTCTGGCGTGTCCAGCCCACCTTTGACTTTATGGCCCAATTAATCCATCCAAATGCATTATTTTTATCAAGTGTCCTGAATAAAAGTTATATCCCATGAATTAAGTAACACAGTTACAAAATATTAAGTTCAAATAATTCAAATAAAAATATTTATGATTGAAATACTATAGTGATTTTGAAAGGGTAAAACTGGAATTTTCTTCAAATATTCAAATGAATGATCTAATCCCAAATACTTTCTAATTGAACATATTTAACACAATGTGAGGAAATTATATAATTTATTATCAAGAAAATATTCAATAGAATAGTGTTTTATCAGAAAGATTTATGAAACAAGGAAACTCACTTAATCAAGGCGTTGTGGAAAAACCACCAATTTGAGGAAGTTACATGGGAACTAGAGGATATGATGAGGCAGAAGTATCCTCATTTTTTGTATCAGAGTAACCAAATTTTGAGGGTGAAATTATTTTTAAGTTGGGTATAAGGTAACATCATGAGATTTTATTTAATATTTTTTTTCAAATAGATTTAATTTCTTTGATAACTTGTGTTACACACAACACCAAGTATAAATGAATTACAATATACTATTGAAATATTATTATTTAATGTGAGAATTATCACGAAGACATTGGATTGGTGGGTATGATTACTTATTACTAAATTATGAAAAATTTATGGTTTAAATATTTATAAAATTAATTCTTTGGTTTTAAATTAATTAGAAATTAAAATAAAAGCAATTGAAAATAAAGAACTTTTTTCTGAAAAACAACTTTTATGCGCGCAATGTGTGTGTATCTTAGTAAATTAAATTTATCACTATTAGTGAATGATTTTAATGAAATTTATATATTATATATTCAATTAAACAATTTATCTTTCATCTAATATTTTTTCTTGGCGTGGGATAAGAATAAATCTAATGTTATGCTTAAAAACTATATTTTTCTAAAAAGTGATTTCATCACATTTTCACACTTATTTTAAAAATAATTTATTTCAATTTTATAAAATTTATTTGAAAAAATTTAACTTAATTTCATAAATAATAATGTTTAAATTATCTTATAGTTGTTTTTTGAGAATTTTCTGAAAAGATTATTTCTTTGATGAATAGTAAAAAATACTAATTTTTATTAAAAATGTATTTATGTTTAAAGAATTTAAAAAGTTCCATTCTGTTTTAAAATAGTTTTAAAATAAAAATTATTTTAACTATATTATTATTAATCTAATTCAGGTCATTGGAATCAAGTTTTTTTTTTGAATTTTGATATAAAAACTTTTAATACTTAAGAAAAACAATTCTTGGGAAAATTGTTTTTTATCACATTTGTGGGTTTAATTTTAAATTAAATTATGAAAATTATATAAATTTAATTTGATAAAATTGATTAAATATTTTTAATAAGAATAATAAATATTATTTAATAATTTTAACTTAAATTTTATCATAATTAATAGTAAAAATAGTAAACAAATATGTTATCACAGTTATGGTTAAAACAGATTTAGTGGGGGTTAAACTGAAAAGATAAGGGTTAAAATGATCTAAAAACTTTTTTGAAACCGATTAGTTGGTTTTATTTTTACCTTAAAATTATTATATAATAATATGATCCACTTTAGATCATTTGTTCAAGAAAGTGACATTACATTATTTTAAAACTTTTAAAAATTACAAGTGTGCCACTCACCTCAATTATAAAAGGACACCCCCTCTTCTCTCCTCTACACACATCAATAGCCTTTTTTTGACAATTACTACCCAAATAAATTCCTTATATCCATATTCATGAACTATATCCTATATTTTTATCATAAAATCATCCTAGTAAGGCTTCAGGTAAAAAACTAAAGAGGTTGTCTCAAGAAGAGGTACAGTTCTTAACCATGAATTTTCATTTTATTTATTATTCTACCTCCTTAAAATATTATTAAAATATAATTAAATGATAAAAAAAATATTTTACATATGCTTATATTTTATTATTTTAGTTTTAAAATTTATATCCATCCCCTATTCCATCAAATAGAAAATCGAAATGTCGATCATGTGTATGACAGACTACCACCTCGCGAACCGATGTAATTTGTTTTCCATCACCGCCTCTCATAGCTGGATATAATGATGAATTTAATCTATATATATGTTATTTATAACATAATTATACTTATTTATTTATAATATCATATCTACCTTCTTATATTCTAATCCGTTGGAAAATGATAACATCGTTCTTGCGTACATGTGGACTACCACCACGACGAAACGACGTGACTCATTTTTCATTTCTATTTTACATGGGCGGTAATAAAGATGGATTTGATAAATATATATGATTTATCTGATATAATAATTATTCACTAAATTTTAATTATTATTTACCTTTTTTTCATTCCATCCATTGAAAAATGAAAACAACGTTTATTCATATGTACAGACTACCGCCTCCATGAACGATGCAATTCATTTTTCAATCTATAACTTTCATGTATGACTATAAATAGTTATATAATGAATATATATGATATTTAAATCATTAATAACATTATATATATATGATATAATCATGATAAAAGAACAAATAATAAAACTATTGAACCAAAACATGCATGGAAAATGAATCACTTATCACTCGAAATAGTTATTTTAATAAATAATTATTAATAAATGGGTGATAAAAGGTTATAAGTAAATAATGTATAGTATGATATATATTATTATGGTTCTATAATATATGTATAATAAACCTATATTTATTATTTAATAGGTTCTAATTTGTATGAATAAATTCATGAATTTAGGTAAGGGATATATGTTTCAATCATATTTTTAATCAGGTTTGTTTATAATTGAATTTACATTGAGGAAATTATATGATACTTATCTGATAAATCCCTTTAATTTTTCTTATCCTCTATTTATTTATTAATAACACATGTTTTCCTTTTTTCCCTCAATTTAATTACTTAAGAGATCGAAAGAATGTTTTTAAGGAAAACCGACTATGTTGTGTTACTCAGTCGGGAATCTTTCTCCTCCATGTCCATGTTTTCTAAAAAAATTCAAGAATTTTTTTAAAATTCTCTAATTATTTTTGGAATTAATTTTTACCCTTTTTAACCTTTTAAAAAAAATTAAAATTAATCTTCTTATCATTTTCCGAATGAGGTACTTTTTGACTTTTTGCAATAATGTGAAAGGAATGATTTCATTTTACTTATATAGAATGAATGAAATTTTACCTTCATCATGACCACTCAATGATTTTAATATTCCTTTACAATTTTTCATAGTTCCTTTCAAATAAAATTTTTGGACAATATTTTTGAATTTTTTATATTTTAAATAATTTATTTCAAAATAGAAAGTCTATTTTCCTCAAGAATGTTTTTAATGATCTTTTTATGGTATTTCTATTCATCAAAGAGAATAATCATTGGTGTTTCTTATGATTTACTTAGGATATAATATAATGATACCATCCCTATTCTTTCCCTAGTTTTTTTATGATTATGATGATGAGATATTTATGTAACCCATTTATTTTCCATGGGATATGGTATGATGGATTGATGAAATGTTTATTAAAATCATTTCCTTTTCATGGGTTATGATATGGTGATATGATGAATTTTTAATAATATTATGGAACAAATACGTATGGTTTTCATTATGTAATGGGTGAACCTGAACTTATATATCCCTCCAATGTATTGGTTAAAGTATTATATCTCGTGATATAATTATAGGATGGAAGTTTATATGCTTGATCCACTATGAGAAATAAGTAAATGTTCTTGATATACTATAAGATGCTGGTGGTGATGCTTGATCTATTATGATATGGTAAACAGTTAGGGATTCTTGATCTTATATGATTAATGGTCTCTATATTTAACATTGAAATATGAAATGTGTTTTATACTTATTATGGTTCCAAGATTTTATGACATGAACTTATGGTTTATTATTGATTTATGACGATTTATCACTCTTATGATACATACCTTTTGAAATGAAAAATTTTTAAGTCATGAATCTTATTTATGATTTTTTTCATATTGGGTATGAACTTATAAGTTAAGGTCATGATATCATGACATTTTACTTATATTATTCTTTTATATGATCATCAATTGATATCTCTTATGTTTACCCTTACTGAGCATCTAAGATCAATCTTTATTATGTTTCCTTTCCCCATGTTATGAAGAAAGGTTTCAAGTAGGTTATGTTTATTAAGAGTAATAAATGAGTAGATATGTATTGTAAATGTTGAATATCTTTCATGAAATAAGAATATTGTGTATCTAATCTCCAAATACACTAAACCTTTATGGTCCTTAGGCATTTATTTGTGAAATTTATTGAATATTCATCTAAAAAGATGTAATATTTATGTATAAAAATCATGGGTCATTATAGAAATAGTGAATAAGGTTATAGTTAGAGAAAGATACCTTTCAAGGAATCTCAATAGAGGATACACCTTTGTTCATCCATGTACTAGTGGGAGTTTCAGCATGGGAAATAAACACAAGACGGAGAGTTGCTCCTAGGGTAGAAAGGTAGTATAAAATAAATCCATGGGATCACTCTATTATCCTCCACATTACAATAATGAACTAGGATATTTCTAGTTTGGTGTGTTTTCACATGGCAATAAATAATTCACAACACCACTGAGGAATTTTCACCATTACATCAAGTAAAGGCATTTTAAGAAGTATTTTTATAAAATTCTAAGATCAATAGGTGGAACTGAATCGACCTAGCCTCAATCATTGTATTCTCAAAACTAATAGTCCCATTATACTAGTTCCTAACCATAGACTCAAGTAAACTAGGAAACCTCTAGGAAAAAATCAGTTTTTTAGGAAACACCTCAGTAGAGAAGAAAGATATATCTCGTGAAATTTGAGTGATAGTTATATGGAGAAGAAAAGGTTATCATGAGTGTAAAACTAGGCCCATGTATGGTATGAGGTACCATTTTTCTAAAATTGAATATTATGCATGTTCTATTTGATACTGGTTCGTCATATTATTTCCTTACTTCTTATATGGTTAAACAATTTTTATTACATGTACAAATGATACCTCATATCCCGAGTATTAAGAAACCCCTTATACAGTGGGATTTTAGAGGATTTAAATTACAATCATGCTCCATTACCAATGATGCAGTATAGTTTCTATAGAAGTTTATGGTCTTAGAGATGTATGATTTTTATGTAATTTTTTATATAGGTTAGCTAGTGGTATTTAAATCCCATATATACTACCACACTCAGAAGGTGACATTCATATCCCCAAATGGAGATCTTCATGTATTCAAGGGGGATTGGGATATAAATTCAGGTAGATATGGACCTCTAGTGATAGCAGAAATAATAATCTTAAGATAATTACTGGAAATGAATTTGGATACTACTAATGAAATATAAAATGGGACTCTTTCTGTTGTAGTGGATCAATACCCATATGTCTTTCTGAATGATTTCTCTAGGTTACCACATGAGCAGGAAATCGAATTTTCTATTGATCTAATTCTAATAACATGACCTATTTTATTAAAATCTAATAGAATGGCTCCAACTGATTTATTAGTGTTAAAGGTTTATCAATAAGATTTGTAAAGTAAAATATTTATCAAATCAAGTACATCTCCATGGGACTCACCAATTTTATTCATAAAAAAGGCAAATAGAACACTCTGGTCATGTGTTGGTTATCATAAGTTGAATCAATCTATGATAAAAATTATTATCCTTTTCCTTGATTCGATGATCCATTTTATCAATTAAAATGATCCAAATATTTATCCAAGATTTATCAATGATCAAGATATCATCCTCTTAAATTCAAAAGATAGGATACCCCAAAGATAAAATTTCAGAGTCGCTATGTCCATTATGAATATTTTGTCATGCCATTTGGATTGATGAATAACCTTCGGTTTTCATGTCCTTGATGAACTATATCTTCCATATTTACCTCAATTATTTTTTGGTATTATTTTTTGATGATATTCTAGTTTACTCTCAAAGCATGAATGACCACAAGGAGCACTTGGAAATTGTACTAAATACACTATGACAACATATTTTGTATTCTATGTTTTGTAAGTGAAAATTATGGATTCAAGAAGTTCATATCCTTGGTAATTTCATTTATAAAGAAGAAATATTAGTTGATAGTGGAAATATAGAAGTATTAATCTCCTGACAACCACTAAATAATGTTTTTGAGATATGCAGTTTTATGGGGTTAGTATGTTATTTTCATCACTTTTCTAGTGATTTCTCAAGAATTTTTTCTCCCATGAATACTTTTAAAATAAAGGGCATTCCATTAATATGAAATGATAATTGTCAGAAAATATTTATAGATCTTAAAACCCATCTCACCTCAGTACCAATCCTAAAATTTCCAGAACTTGGTAAGGACTATGTGGTATATTGTGATGCATCTAGATCTAGTCTTGGTTGTGTAATCATATAGGGGGATTATATTGTGTCTTATTATTTAATAAAATTGTAAGGACCTGATAATAATTATCCTACACATGACATAGAATTAGTTTTAGCTATCTATTCCTTAAAGACTTGGTGCAATTACCTTTTTAGAGAAAAGTTCATAGTTCTCACTGAGCATAAGTGTTTGAAATATAAATTTTATAATAGATAATTAAACTTGAGGTAATTAATATGGATGGAGTACCTACATATTTTGTATTTCAACTTGGTATAAACACTAGGTAAAGATAATTATTTGGTAGATGTGTGATTCAAAAATTATATATTGAAGTGGCCTAAGAATATCATGACCAATGATAACTGATGAGCATGATTAATGACATGCATATAGATTGTTCCAAACAAAATGAGCATGAAATTTTATTCATGGTTAATCTTGTTCCTCAATTATGGGATTTGGTAAAATAGGTTCAAAAATAAGACCCAAATTATATCACCATTAGTTTAAAACTAAATAGTAGGGAGACTTTTCAAATCATGGAAGAGGATGAAAACACCTTGTAAAGATTTCAGAATCGAATTATAGTTCCTTAATATTTACATGAACAACTTATTTTAGTGTACCACCACCCAAAAATGGTCTATTAACCTTGGTATTCAGAAAATGTATAAGGTGATGAATGAAAATATTTAGAGTTCAAGTATGCGATGAAAGGTCACATAGTATGTTATAAAATGTCTAGTGTATCAACAGATAAAGGACAAACATCAAAGACCAACTATCATGTTGCAATCCATGCCTATACCAGTATGGAAATGGGAATAAATTGTAATGGAATTTGTCATAGGTCTCAAGGATGTTGTTGAAGCATGATTCTATTTGGGTGATGTTGGATTGAATCACCAAGTTAGCACACTTTATCTCTATAAAAGAGTCTAACATGGTAGAGGACTTTGGAAAATTTGTATATCCAAGAAGTGGTAAAGTTGCATGAAGTTGCAATTTTGATTATTTCTGATAGATATAATTGAATTACTTAATGATTATGGTATTCTTTATAAAGACTCTCAATATTCATTTGACCATGAGCACAACATATCAGTTTTAGATGGATAGGCAGTCAAAATTCACAATTCAGACATTGGAAGATATTCTTAGAGCTTGTGTCATGGAATTTGGTAGCTCATGGGAGGTTCATATGTATTTGGTTGAATTATCCTAAAATAATATATTTTAGGAGATTATATAGATGGCCCAATTTGAGGCCTTATATTGAAGATCTTATCATTCTCCACTGTGTTGGGTGGAAACATAAGATCTATCCCTGATTGAATCAAGTATTGATCATATGACTATAGATAAAATCCACATGATTGGGAATCATATGGATACAACATAGATCCGATATAAATCCTATGCTGATAATCCTCACTAACACTTATATTTTTATGTGAGTGGACACATCTTCTTGAAAGTGTCACAAATACTTGGTCATCAACACTTGAGGAAACAAGGGAAGTTTTCACCATGGTATGTGGGACCATTTGAAGTGGTTGGATGGATTAAAAAAGTTGTATATCAGTTATCCTTACCATTGAGGTTCAGTGTCATTCAAAATGTGTTCCATGCTTCTCAACTAAAGAAGTATCACTAAGATCCTCATCATGTGATCAATTAGGATCATGTTATTCTTGAGCCTAATGTGACCTTTATCCATGAACTATTTTGGGTTTGGGACAAACAAAAAAACCCTATGTGGGAGGTCTATTTCCTTGGTTCAGGTTTTATTGAAGCATATTCAATTTTAATAGGAAACATAGGAGCGGGAAAAGTCTATGTTGGAGAAATTGCCAAACCTATTCAAGAGTAAGGTTGATATATAGATTTATTAGGATGGAAATAAAATTGTTGGGGAGAATTGAACACCCATAGTTTTAGTTAATTTAACCCTTTCTTGTATATTTTCAAGTTATATTATGCTCGGGTTGAGTTTTGTGAGTTTTCAGTAGGGTTTTGAAGGTTTTTGGGAAGGGGTTTTGTAAAGTCAACATGGGATGCAACGTAGAGGCTTGCGTTTCACCGTAAGGGGAGTATCTACAGCATGTAGGTTTGTGGTATAGAATAGGGTATAGGTAGGAGGTTTTCAAATCCACTATTTATTTCAACCAGGGTGCATTATGGAGGCATAGGTTGCATTGTGGAGTTCGTCAAGGATGATTTTGGTGCTACTGCCTTTTTTTGAGGTAGTTGTGTCTTGAAGATAGGCTATGGTAAAACCCATCCATAATTATTGGG
This sequence comes from Viscum album, assembly GCA_963277665.1. Classification (NCBI taxonomy): domain Eukaryota; kingdom Viridiplantae; phylum Streptophyta; class Magnoliopsida; order Santalales; family Viscaceae; genus Viscum; species Viscum album. The sequence continues at coordinate 31,729,585 of OY728157.1, read as the reverse complement.
TTCTGTGATGTGATATCCTGGGATAAATTGTGGATATTTTCCCTAGTTTTTTCGGATTTTTGAAATGGAGATTATTACGGATCTTGGATGTGTGTTTGACCAGCACTGCTACGGCATGGTCCCCTCCACTATGCAGTAGTTTGATTTTTTTCCTTTGGTTCTATGTTATGGAGTAGGAGACAAAGCCATGTATTATATTTCTATCCTAGATCCATCCAATAGTTTTAAATTCATTTTTTGTGATACCTTTTCTCCTATTGACCTCTAGGGAATCCCTATATGACTTTCGGTGATCATCTACATTCAGACTCCAATTCCTTCAAATTTTGAACATTTGATTATGGAAATCAAAAGGAATAGAAATAATACATCTATTCTAGTGGTATCAACTTATATAATTCATTCCAATCAACTTAAGGTAAGTGGTTATTCCTTATTTCCACTTTTCTTGGAACTTGAAGGATTTTAGGTTTCTAAAATATTTCTACTCTATTTTCACTATTTTTCCCCTAGTAAAACTATGATGATAAATTTTGTACTAGTTGGATTTGAAATTGGAATATGGGTCTCACCACAATATACTTTCTAAATTGATTAGAATAAATTTCTTTAATGAAAAAGGGTTTTTGTATATGAACTAGGCACAACTATATTATTTGTTTCATATAAAAGGCACATAGTTGGTTTGGGATCATGATTTCATTTTATGATTCCTTATTAAAATAGACTTCATGATCATTATTAACTAGAAATACACAAGTAGTAAATTTTCACCAAGATATGTCTTGGTGGAGGATGTATCTTCACTTAGGATCATAGGTAGATGTCATTCATCATGAATGGGGGGTGTGAGAGAGAACATGAGTGATTATGCCAAACTGAAAATTATGAATTTCTTCTGATTTTTAAAAGAGGAAACTATTTATGATAAAACTACTTTTAGAAAACCTTCTCATTTGGTATATTTTATATTATGAAATTTTTTTACTACTTCGATATTCTTCCCACCTATTTTATATCTTGTGATATAACTTGTTTCTGGTCTTAGTGGCATGTGGTGGAAATATTGGGGGTTACCTAGTGGGTATGATTACTCACCCCCTAAATATTCACTATGGTGTGTATATAGATGTTCTTTCCATGATATAGGAAAGGGATCATTTTATTACTTTTCTAGAAAATATCCTTGATGGAACTATCATAGTTGGTGGAGTTGGGACTTAGAGTTGGTTCATGTCTTGCTCAGGAGTGGTGCCACCTTGGTACCTGGGTCTTTTGCTGCTTCAGATTTGTAGTTTCTATAACTTACTATTTTTTTGTTACTCTGATATTTTTCCTTGTTTTATTTTTTATTAATGGATTGGTCACTTTTATTATAGTTGGGTTTTGGTAAATGAATCATTTATGTTGGTGTCATGGATTGTATTTATTTGTACCTTGTTGTGTGTGAGTGAGTTTATTAAAGGGTAAATTGTTCCCTCATGACTATTGTGTTTAAACCCTTGGAATTTATTATATGCTTTTGGTGTTCAATGAATTTCACCAAAGGTTAGTGTCATTGTGTCTCTCTATAAGCCAATGAGTTGGATTGGGATTTTACAGAGACTCTTTGGATTCCAAATGTTCAACTATATTGAATAAAAAAAATTATAAATTTTTAATGAGTAAAAACATTTATAAATCTCACCTATTCTTTCATGATTAATAGTTTAATGTTTAAACTATTAACTTGGATGTTTCCACTCTTGATAACATCATCATGTGATGAAAAAATTGATTATGATAACTTAAGATAGGAGAAGGTGGATATATCATGTTTTTTACATAACACATAAATTTTCATTATAGCACCATGATGGGGTGACATTCATCATGGAATAGTCATTCCCAACATAGACCATGACATGATCTAAACCACCATGTAATGGTATTTCCTTTAGTGAATATTTCTAATAATATTCATAATTTTTATGTCAAATAATTGATGTATAATTTTTATTAAAATTTAATAGTATTCATATTTTTTTCATCCATATATATCATGATTACGCAAAGGGAAAACCTTGTGATAATATTTTTTTTATTTGTTAGTCCACATGTCACTTATACAAAACAAAGATCAATGGGATAAGATGAAATCCAAGAAATAACACACTAAGTATCTAAAGTGTTTGAGAATAAAGTAACTAATGAAAAACTCTTCTTAATACCTACCATGAATAATTAAAACCACATACTCTAAATTTATTTAATATAATTTTATTTTTTTTATATTAATTACTTATTAATTTTTAATTTTTATAGGGATCACTAGATTCTCATTCTGATCAATTCCTGTAATCCAATGATATATTTTATGGATCACATGCATGGATATCCAACAAATAAACCATACATGATATCCCTTATGATTTTTTAATACACTATATTAAATTTTATATAAATTAATCTTCTAATTATATGTTTTATAATATATCTTAACAGAATTTTTTTATGATAATGTGGTGTTTATTTATTATCAATTATATAGTTTTAGGATATTCAATTCACAAAAAAAAACTATGGATTTCTGCAACTAGATAAGTATTAAAGTATATATAATAATATTTTAATATTAAAACATATATCATAACAAATTACTTATATTTTTTTAATGTTTTTACAATGTAAAAAACAAATTAATGGATATGATTATAGTTATTATGTATAACTATGATTATGGTTATAGTGACTATAAACTTATAAAAAATGTTATGCTCCATCAAAAAAATCACATCCTTAAAGTAGAATTTATAAGAGTAAATAAAATTTCATTCAAAATATTTAATAAAAATTTATATAAAAATATTTTTCTAGTATTATGAGGACTATATTGAGAAAAAATATTCATATGAGTAAATAGATTTGTTCAGGATTGAGTGGGTATCATACATGGTGTTATAATGTTTACAAACATCATGAAGATGTGGTTTCCTATCACTTGTGTATTTTTTTACATTTCGATTTCACTTTAAGTTATTTTTTCATTATTAGTATTCATCATATTTATAATTAATTTTCTCTCTTTGTGCACTCATCCAATTCCCTTTCATTTTCATGTCTTAAATAAAGATATTATATAAACAAGATACATGATATAATAACTAAATTAAGTCTAAAAATACATTTCCCATAGTTAATCAATAAGGAATCTTTAAGGGATTTTTCAATCAAGGATGTTCTCACCCATCATAATTTCTTGATACAATTGATGAAATAATTAATGAGAACTATCTTTTATATTAATTTTTGTATAAATACTCCCCAAAATCACTAGCAAATTTTTTTTGTAAGTTGAGAGGAAAAGGTGGGAATTATAGCCTTAAGGATATAGAGATTGGGAAAATCAATGAGCATTATCCCAAAGTCTTTTTAAGGTGGATTTATATTCAAAGGAATAGAAAACTTATAGATAAGTTTCTATCATGTTTAAAGTATAGGTTCTAGTTGATTGGGAATATTATATTCCCTAATATATATTATAAGGAAATTTATCAAATCTTTCCTAAAACTGTTATTTTCAACAAAATTGCAACCAATGATAATAACTCATGATGTAAATTGATTTATACAATTAAAATTATTTCTAATTCTATAAACATACACCCAATGATAATAACTTATGAAACTTTCATGGATTATTATAAAAATTTATGACAATGATATTTTATTAATTTATGGCTTCTAAGAAAAACAAACACATCAATCCAATGTATAATGTGATAGAAATGATTATAAGTGAATTTTTATAGTTATATAGACATTCCTAAAATTATTAGAATTGCGAAAATGATATTATATTATCATAAAAATTTAGGATAACAATAATTGGTTCATTCGCGATCTGTAGAAAAAAACCGCATATTAAACTAACAAGCAATTTGTCTAGAATGGCACAAAGTGTATTTTAATATTAAATTTTTTATATTTCTATATATATGTGTTAAATGATCATAATAGATTAAATTAACATGAATTGTTACAAAAGTTTAGGAAAATGGTTTTCAAATAATTTTTTACTTACAGGAAAAATTAACACATCAATTCAACCTATGATATAAAATTAATGATCCAATGTGATTTTTAAAAAGAAAATATCTTTTTTTTTATGTTTTAAAAATGTCATCCAAACAGTCAAAACCAAAAACAATGGTATATATTTTCCTAAAACATAGGAATACAATTATTGATTTATTTATGATTTTTGAAATAAACTGTATTTTAATCTGATTTTTGGTCTATTCAGAATGATTTAAATTTCACTTATTCAATTGTAATTAGTATTTATTATTGTAAACTAATTTTGTTGTATTTTCTAAATAACCACTTTTGAGGGGTTGAGTGTGAACCCTTACAAAATTTCACACTTATGAAGGTGAAAACCGTGAATTAAGATTAAGGATATTTAAATCCGTCATTATAAAAAGGTTCAAAAGTAAAAGCATAAACATAATATTGAAATTCAGAATCAACATCCCCAAAGTTATAAAAGCGATTATTAGAGCGGTTTCAAGTTCTTCCAAACACATCATCCAGTTATTTTTTAATAGAGGAGTCAATATTAATCCCAATTTTGATCAGGTCCCATTGTTGAACCTTCTTCGGGTGATTTTTGAGGTTAGGTACAAGGCTATAAGGAACATCCTCAAAAACAACTTCCCCAAGGATGTGGAACGAATTCATCATGGCCACTGGAGAGAAAACAACAACCTACTACCCTTCCAGTATAATATCACCTGGTTTAGACTATGAGGGAGCCTTAGGGAACTCCTGAATAATTTTTCTTCCACCTTCAAAAGAAGATGTATCAAAAATACGCTTGGGTGTGCCAACAACATCCCGAAAAACCTTGCTTAGAAATCCACATACAATATCTACAAGTGATCCAGCCACTAGTCCCATATCATTTGTGGCTCGAGAATCATAAACCACCATGGGTTCCTTGCCTTTATGATCCACCAAGGCCTGAAGGAGAAATGGGGGAGAACCAATGGACAGGGGTGGCCAGACATAGGGATAAAAGACTGCATGAGAACAATCAGCAGTTTTAGGTGAATAATGTACAATTATAGGACTACCCAAGCCATGGGACTCATGGGTAATAGGATCCTCTACTGTAGTATGATGATCTCACATACTACAACTGTGACTCCAAAGACCATGATAACCACAAAAGGAGACAAAAGAAATATTGTGAATTACTTAGAATTTATCATATATTATATAATATTATACTTATAATTATTTTTTATTTCTTTATATATTATTAATAAAACAAGTATTGTTTTTATTATAGGAGAACACTTCTTGTGTATGAGGTTAATTTATTCTTGGAAAATATCTCCTATGAGTAACATTCCTTTTTGTATTGGTTTCAACTATTTTTGTTTGAAAGTGTTGTATATCAATGTAATTGTTATAATAACTGTATTTAAATGTTGCGATGAACATATATTTGTGCTGAAATGATGCAAAATAAATATATTTTTTATTATAAGAAAATATTATGAAAATATTGAAATGGTGCAATCTAAATTGATTTTTTTTTATGATGGATATTGTAAATTTCTATTTATACTATGAAAAATTGAAGTAGTTAATATAGGATTTTATAATCACTAACTTAGTAGTGATAAACTTATACCTTATCATCACTTTTAAAGTGTTGATAAAAATATTTTTGAGTATTAATAAAAGTCCTATTTATAGCTAAAGCAGTTGAATTAATTTAGATGTTGTTGATCCTTGAGTGACCTTGCAGATATTTGAACGACATGTTTGATAGATAAAAAGAATGTGTGGAGATATGATTGATTCTATATAAAATATGAAAGTAGAAGATATGTTAGAAACTACTATATTTTCTAGGCACTCCTTGATTATTCATGGATGACCCCCCCCCCCCCAAATTTTCAAAGGGGTAAAGCAGAAACAAGTGGAGGTTCACAGAAGCGGGTGTCCAACCCCACCCGCTTAGGTTGGGCGGAGGAGTGGGGAGCATGTAAAAATGACTCTAGAAGGGGCTCTCCACTCTTTGGTCTATCATCGCCAAATCAGGGGGCATGTGAAAATGGCTATAAAAGGGCTTCTCTTCTCTTTTGTTTTGTCATCACCAAATCATCCATCTCCCAATCATCATCAGTTCTCTCATCAATTTGAGCATGTATTTTGTGTGGTGTTTTTTCTCCACTTACTTAAGAGAGAAATCACGAGGGTATACTCTCTATAATAGTGAGAGAAATTATGATGATACTCTCCTTATAATTGTGAGAGAAATTGTGTACCCATATTTTACCCATAATGAGATCCTTCTATTTGTTCATATTTTTTACCCCATTAGCATTAGTTCATTTCAAATTACTATTGAGGTTAGAGATTCAAATCGCCCCTTTACCATTAGAATAACAACACAAGATAAACACAATGAAGGTTACCCAACTCAAACCCACACCCAAAATATAAAAAATGGTGGTTATCGGTGGTTTTTTAGCGATGGTTCTCAAAACCACCGTTAAATTTCTAGTTTGCATTTATTTAACGTCATTTTTAGAAAACTACCACTAATTCATGATGCTTTATTAAAAAACATCATCATTTGGGGTGGTTCATTTCATAGGGGTTTAAACCCTCGCTAAATATAGAGTGGCAATTTTTTTATTTATTTTAAAAAATTCCTAAATATGTTTTGAAATTTTTTAATATATAATTTGTTAATATAAAATTAATTATTATTTATTATTTATTATTTATTAATTCATTAGTAATATGAATTGTGTATTATTTATTATAATTATTTATTATTTATTATTTAAAATTCTAAATAATTATGAATGGTTAATTATTAATTATTAATTATTTACTAATTATTAATTATTTACTCATTATTAATTATTAATTAATTATATGTATATTGATATATAATTATAGAGATTTATACATATTTATATATTTTATATGGGTATATATATATTTATGTATATTTATATATTTATATGTTATTTATCATTTATTATTTATTATTTATTATTGTTATTCATCGTCGTTATTTATTATTAATATTTAAATTATTTATTATTTAATATCTAATAAGTATTCATAATTATTTTTAATTATTTATTATTTATTATTTATTATTTATTAAATTAAATAATTAAGAATTATTAACTATTAATTATCTATTATCTATTATTTACTAATAATTAATTATTATTTATATATATATTTGTCTATATTTATGTATTTTTATCAATATTATGTGGGTATATATCTATATAATTATATGTGTATATATATATATGTTTATATATTTATATGTGTTTATTTGTGTGTGTGTGTTTATATATATATATATATATATTATTATATTCAATTATATATATATATATTTATGTAAATTTATTTACAGTTATATATCACTAAAAAAAGGGTGGTCTTAGCAGTGGTTTAAACCACGACAACATGGCTTAGCGACAGTTAAAAAACCACTGTGTATTTCATGATCAATGATCATTTAGCGTTAGATTTTCTTTTTTAGTGGCATTTTTTATTTGTGTCATTTTTTGAGCACTTAGTGGTGGTTTTTAATTCATTCTGTGGTGGTTTGTTTAGAAAAAAATCAACTGAAAATAAAATATGGTAAATGAACATAACTATCGCTATATACTTTAGTGGTGGTCATATGTAGGAGTGATTATCATTAACCACTGCTGAATAGATTTTAATGTACCTATTTAAAGGCGGTTACAATAAATTGCCGCTAAATATTTTACAATTTTTTTTGAGATATTTAATAAAAAAATGTGCTTATAAAAAACTAGACATACAATAAACTAAAATATAAATGCACAATAAACTCATCATAGATACACCATCATACATCCATAATCATATATATAAACAACCTCAATCAACCCATAAGCTCAGTTATCAATATATACATATAAAGTATGTCCAAGAACAATAACCCATGACCAAAATACATCTATTCCATGATCTCTACTACATCCATCTACCTCCATGTCTTATCATCAACTGGAAAATACCACATCATGTCATCAACTAGAACAAAAAAAGAAGATATAAATTATAAATGAACATAATAAATCACAATTTCAATAGAATCATTGATAATATTTAAACATACCATAGAAATTAAGAACCATCATGGCCACCATATAAAGAATATCTTGGATTAGGATGTTCAACCTCTTACCTACTATCAGCATCTATCACCTATAATAAAAATCAGAAAATTTAAGAAAATAAATGAGAAATAGAATAAACACAAAATATATTTAGAATATTGAACATAACATTTGTTATTTTTTTAATCAAATAGAATAAATTTTAACATTAAAAAAATAATATTGTAACGTCCCAGATCCGGGTTCCACTCAAAGGGTTCCCCGAACCCGGTTGGTCACGTGATCTCAAGCGCATTTCCCCAAACGCCAGAGGTTGCCGACTAGTAGCGAGGGCCCAGGTATAATAGTGGGGAAACTATGCCCTCATTTTTCAAAGTGTAGCGCAGCGGAAAAGAAAATAACATAAAATAGTGTAAGCGGTAAAGAATATGATCATAAATGAACAAATTCAGTAAAAGATAACCAACAGTTATATATAATGATGCATCATGTCTCTAATTCTATGAAAGAATCCAAAATAGGATACACTGTAATACAATACAATACAACTCAAAGTATAAGGTACAACCAAACAAAAAAAGAAGAGTAAACAAAATGCAGCAGCATCGTAAGCCAAAGCTCGGTCCCATGCTCTCCTACTCCTCTGCTACAATCATGTATCTATATAGGGACCCTTGCCCCTGTCGACACCTACAGCAATATAGTCTGTTTGGGCCGAAGACATGACCCAAACAGGGTGTGAGAAATAAATCCTAGTAGGCAACCACCAAAGGCTCGTTCCCAACTGTTAGTGAAAATGTGCAACAGAAGTGTACAGTAGTAAATGCAATAAACTAAGCAATACTCAAAAGTAACTAACTTTACCAGTAAAATGGCCATTTTAATATTCATTTAACCATGCCAAGACCATTCTTTAACTTGTAAGGTATAACATATAAAAATCACAACGGTGAATATTCGTGATAACACTGTCCTTATACATACCATCCTTACCCTCAGATAACTAGAATCAAAACTCGTAGGTGATTGCCCACATGAAAAATGAATATTTCCCTCAGGCGTATGAAGTGTCGCCCACAGGCATAGAATTTACTTCCCACAGGCATAATGAATATTTACCTCAGGCTAAACGAACACTACCCTCAGGATAATCAAGTAATCGGGCCGATCCCAACACATAAGCAAGAAATTTATATACAATTCCTCTCAAGGTAAATGCAATTCACAATAAAATCATGGAATACCCTTGGGTATCCTGGCCAAACGGCTAAATAGAGGAACGCACCCCCGGGGTGGTCCTGGATCCAAGCAGTGATCCCAAATAGCAGTTTTAATTTATCAAAAGTTTATCTATGAAATTCTAGAAAACTTTTAGAAAAGGCCACAGCCATACGACACCCCAAACATGGGTTCATAGCACAATGGTACACAAAAACGCACAACAGTTGGAATTTAAAAACTAGACCACCTACCTCGATTGTCTTTGATCGGTATACGTGAACGACGCCTCCCGAAACAAACGAGAACGGCGTAGATATGAGGTGAACATAATCTTGTTCATACTCAAATAACTCTCCCTTGGGAAATAATTGGTAAGAAACACACAATAAGGTGGAAGAACTCACTCGTGCGGTTCCAAGTAGATCGACAGCGTAGGAATCGGGTTCCCGGTGTGCGGTCGGGAGATCCTCCAAGATCTGACCGTCTCTTCCGCTCTCCTTCAGCTTTCTAAGTTTACTATGTGAATAGAGGAGGATACTGCCCATTTTAAGTGAAAAAAATAGACTACACGGCATGTACTCTCAAGTACACAACATGTACTTTTCTCATTTAATTGTTCCTCTGGAGGCTACTTTTTCACCGCTGAATTGTTCACTTGTCGACATGAGTACACGACATGTATTCCTGATTACACGGCATGTACTATCGCTCTGCTGGCGGCTACCTCCACCACCTTACTATTCACCTGCCGACTGAATACACGGCATGTAAATACCCCATACACGGTGTGTAGTCAGTTTTTACACCCTTCATTGTCGACAAGCCTACACGCCCTGTGTACCCATACCACACGGCCAAAGTACACAGCGTGTAGTCACAAAATTGGGGATTTTTACCCATTTTCCTTATTTTCTCAAAAACACTTAAGGAAAAAGGAAAAGAAGAAACTCGTACCTCAAGAATAAGAACCGGGTTCTTACAAAATTCCCCCTTAAAGAAATTAGTCCCCAAATTTCCCTTCCAATGGTGGTGAAGATAAAGCTATGAACAAATCTGGCCATTGGGCACGTACGTCGGTCTCCCGCTCCCAGGAATCGTCCTGCACTCAGCTATGCTGCCATATCACATGTACGAGAGGAACTGACCATCCTTAGAGAACCTTCGTGCTCCTATCAACAATATGAATCAGATGATCTTCAAAGGATGCATCGATTTGTAGCTAAACCTCCTCGGCTGAAAGATGTGAGAAAGGTCTGAATGATAACGGCACAACTGATATAAATGGAAGACATCGTGCATGTCCCGGTACCTCTGTGGTAACTGCAACCTATAGGAAACTGGCCTGACTCTCTCTAAAATCTCAAATAGCCCCACATACCTCGGTGAAAGTTTACCATGTCTCATGATCTTCTTGTGTCCCAGCCTCAGTGAAACACGTAAGAAAACCTGACCCATGACCATAAACTCCAAGGTTCGTCTATGGTGATCAGTAAAAGATTTCTAACGAGACTGTGCGGTATCCATTCTCTTCTGAATCAACTGGACCTACTCTGAAGCCTCCTACACAAGACGTGGTCCCAGCAAAGCTGCCTCACCTACCTCCATCTAGTACAAGGGTGATTGGCATGGCCTACCATATAAAGCCTCGTATGGTTCCATCTCAATAGATGCCGGAAAGATATTATTGTAGGAAAACTCGACCATGGGTATGTGCTTCTCCCAAGAGCCCCCAAATTCTAGGACGCATGCACGCATCATGTCCTCTAGCACCTGTATTGTACGCTCTGACTGGCCATCAGTCTGAGGGTGGTAACCTGTGCTCAGAAACACCTGTGTACCCAGTTCCCTCTAAAAACTTTTCCAGAAATGAGATGTAAAGAGGGCGTCCCTATCTGAAATGATAGAACGAGGGACCCCATGAAGATGTACTACCTCTTGGATATACAACTTCCCGAGCTCGTCAACACTGAAGGTCTCCTTGATCGGCAAAAAGTGAGATACCTTCATGAGTCTTTCCACAACAACCCACACGGCATTATTTCCTCGAGGTGACCTTGGCAACCCGGTCATAAAGTCTATAGCGACATCATCCCATTTCTACTATGGGATGGGTAACTGTTGTAATAGTCTAGCTGGCCTCTGATGCTCCTCCTTCACCTGTAGACAGGTGGAACATCTCATAACAAAACCAGCTACATCTCTTTTCATACCTGGCCACCAATACTAACGTCTCAAGTCGTGGTACATCTTGGTGACTCCTGGATGAACTGCCCAATATGAAGCATGAAAATCCTGCATCATCTCCTCGTGTATGTCCCCTGGAACCCACATTCATCCATGGACACGCAGTACCTCATCATCGCCTATCGTCCAACCAGGATGAGGGTCCTCACTTGCCACCGACTCCCATAGAACTAGGCCTTCTGAATCTGATAGTTGTCTCATCCTCACTCTATCGAGGAGGGTAGAAGTCATAGCTAAGGATGAAAGGTAGGTTTTCCCCTTACTCTTGTGCACCTCCAAATGCATCTCAGAGAACAAAGCCATAATCTTCCACTCACCACTGGCCTCATGAACTGCATGTATTTGAGTCTTCCTACTCAGTGCATCAACAACTACGTTAACCTTACCAGTTGTATAAGCAAGCTCAAAGTCTAAGGACTGTAGGTATTCAACCCACCTCCACTGTCTCAAGTTTAATTCACGCTGGGTAAAGATATACTTGAGACTTTTGTGGTCCGTGAACACCACAAAATGTTATCCCAAGAGATAGTGTCTCCAACAGCGTAACGCATGAACAACTATAGCTAACTCAAGATCATGCGTCAGGTAATTCCTCTCATGTGGCCTCAACTGCCGAGACCTGTACGCAACAACTCAATCACCCTGCATCAACACTACTCCCAGCCCAATACCTGATGCATCACAGTAAATTGTATAACTCCTCCCTTGCTCTGGAAGTATTAAGATTGGTGCTGATATCAACCTTTCCTTCAACTCCAGAAAGGTTGTCTCACAAGCTTCTGACCAAACGAACTTCACACCCTTCTTAGTCAAACCCGTCAATGGAACTGCTAAGTGGGAGAAGTCATGTATAAAGTTCATGTAGTAACCATCCATCCCCAATAAACTCTGTATCTCAAACACGTTCTTAGGTTGCTCCCAGGAAACTACTGCTCTAACTTTCTCTGGGTCCACGGCAACTCCTGCCTCTGAGATGATATGACCTAGGAAGTGTATTTGGTCCATCCAAAAGTGGCACTTTGATAGCATAGCATATAGCTAATTCTCTCTCAATTTACTCAAAACGATCTCAAGATGGGTGGCATGGTCATGTCGAGTGTGATAGTACACCAAGATATATTCCACGAAGACTACCGCAAAAGAGTCCAGATAAGGATGGAACACACAATTCATCAGATCCATGAAAATTGCTGGCGCGTTCGTGAGTCTAAACGGCATAACCAAGTACTCATATAGACCATATCTACTTCGAAAAGCTATAAGCGGTATATTCAATGGTCTAACGCATAACTGATGATATCTGGATCTCAAGTCAATCTTCAAGAACACTCTTACTCCCCAAAGTTGATCAAAAATATCATCAATCCTTGGCAGGGATATAGTTTCTTGACCTTCAACTAGTTCATCTTCCTATAATCCACACAATGTCTGAGGGTACTGTCCACCTTCTTAGCAAACAGGACAGGCAAACCCCAAGGAGAAGTACTGGTTCAGATGAAACCCTTTGCCTGTAACTCCTCTAACTGCCTCTTGAGCTCTTGCAACTCAGGTGTAGCCATCCTATAAATAGGAATGGACACTGGTGCTTCTTCTGGAACAAGTTCAATAGAGAAATCCACCTCTCTCTCTGGAGGAAGACCTAAAAAGTCGTCCGGGAAGATATCCCTGAAACGATCAACTACTAGAGGTAAATCCTGCTGACAAGCCCCCTGGTTATCTAGATATAAACTTACAGTCTGGGCTATCACTCCACCTCGCCCACGATGCTCGGGTCCAGCTCGGCTCGCCTGGACATCCCATTCACCCTTTTATAGAAACTCTCCACCCTCTGGTGATGTGAAACTCACCCTGCGACGATAGCAATCCACAAAGGCTCAGAAGGGTACCAACCAGTCCATCCCGAGAATGAAATCATAGCTCGTCATCTCTAATACATATAGGTCCCATAGAAAGTGACACTCACCAACCTCTAGGGGAACTCCCTGCACTAATGCACACCATCTATTCTAGTCCCCAACGGAGTGTCTAGCGTCATCACAGAAGAAGAAGAAGAAACACAAAGCCCAAGGATCTCCACAACAGGAATAGATATAAAACTATGTGTAACACCCATATCTAAAAGCACTGAAGATAAAACAGAAGCTACAAGAATAGTACCTCTGACTGTGGAAGGTATGGGATCCTGCTCATGTGGGGTCTGTTTCACTGCATATGCCTTCCCAGTGTTGTAGCCCTGTGACACAGCCTGGCTAACCTGAGCTGACCCACCATGCTGCCTCTGAGATCCTGGTGTCTGGATACCACAACCACGACCACCATCTCTGCCTGCACACCCTGACGTATTCCAATTGCCCGAATGGTAAGAAGCTGCTGGTCCTGCTCCCGCATGCAGAGTCTGCACAGAACCCCTCTCACTATCCACTAGTGTAAACGCCCTGCAAAAGCACCACAGATGACCCATCTTTCTGCAAGCTCGGAACTCCACTGGGTCTCGAGGACACTGAGGTCTCTTGTGCCCCTCTCTACTACACTGGTAGCAAATGATCTGGCCACTAGAATTATTCTTTTGACTCGTACTACCATCGTGAGATAATTCCATCTGCCTCTTCCTCTTACCAGTAGAAATTGTACCAAAAACTGGTGTCGAACCGCACTGGCCCACACTACTAGCTTTCTGCAGGTTCCGCTTAGTAATCAGTGCCTGGTTCACAATAGCATGCACTGTAGGAAACCTAAAAACATTCACCAGTGCTCGGATGTCATACCGAAGATCATCCTCAAATCGTTGAGCCCTCAACACCTCATCACCCACCATAACGAATGCAAAACAATGAATCTCAATGAAACGAGCAGAATAATCCATCACTGACAAGGCGCCTTACTGCAGATTCATAAACTCTCAAGCTTGATCTTCCGTCAACGTCTCTGGGAAGAATAATTCAAAGAAAGTTTCCTGAAAATCTTCCCACACCATGTCTTAGTGATGCTCAGATTGGGTGGTAACATCCCACCACCTCTTGGAGGAATCACACAGCATGTATGTAGCGAGCTTGACCCTCCACCATAGAGGCATCTCCAGATGCTCGAAAATAGTTTGCATAGAACCCAGCTAAGACTCCATAGCCTACGGTCTGCCATCCCCTAAAAACCTATATGGATGCTGCTGCTGGAAGATACGAGTCAGCTCTCCCATAGATGTGGTGGCCTGCAGTACTCCCTGGAAGGTCTGCATTAACCACATAAAGCCTTCACGGAATTGTGCATCAGCACCTGTGTCTGGTAGAATGGCTGGCACTGCATATGGCTCTACTAGAGGTTCCATTGGTAGCCCATAGCCTACCATCTCTGGAGTATGATCGTCGCCACTCTCCTGTTGAACAAATGGTGGTCATCTCGGGGGCATGACTCTACAAGGTCAAACGCACACCTTAGATCAATATTATCAAAGACCGAAAACAATGAGACCAAGAAGGGAACAGGAGAAGGAAAGCATTCAAGATTTACAAAACTTGACTACACGGTGTGTATAAATACTACACGACGTGTTCTCACAATCCATTCACATGGGCATGTACTCCAGCTAAAACTGTCTATGTAACACCCCAAACACACGGCGTGTCTCTTAACTACATGGCGTGTACTTTAATCTCCCTTCACTACATGATTCCTTCTACACGGATAAGCCACACGGCTCTCCCAAAATAGGACTACATGGAATGTCCCACAGGTACACCACGTGTACTCGACAAGCTTTCACCAGCCTGTGTTGTTCGTGACACGGCCTGTGTACCCAAGTCACATTACATGATGTGTTTAAAAAGGACACGGCGTGTTTAAAGAATCCCCAGACCGACCCGTGTTGCTCGCTACACGGCTAGTTAAATAGATGACACTACGCGGCATGTTCCAAGTGGACACAACGTGTACTAGGAAAGATAACAATGACTCGTGTTGTTAGTGACATGGTCGGGTACCTGGGTCAGAATACACGGCATGTTCAAAGTAGACACGGCGTGTATGTCTTAAATTTTCCTCCATCTATGTTGTTAGTTACACGGAGGACACCAGGTCAACACTACAATGCGTGTACAACTGGTACACGACGTGTTTCCCCAAGCCATTACTTACCCCGTGTCCCCGCCCACATGGTCTATGACACAGGAAGAGACTACACAGCATGTACTGAGGGTACACGACATGTACTTAAAAAGTTTTCATTTCTTCCCGAATAGAAGAACACACAGTGTGTGTCCATAGAACTACATGGCATGTATCCTGGGTTTTCTTGACAGTAAGCCTCAGATACTACTCTAGAACCCATAAAAACACTGAAACCAACATCTAAGTGCCAAATTCCAATCTGTGAGGGCCCATACTCCCCGCGAATCAAATCTTGTCATATTACACATGTTATAAAAAAAATAAAATCATCAATGATCCACCAAATTCCGGTTATTGAGGGCCCATACTCCCCAAAAACCAAAGTTTTGCATTCATTTTATCAACAACCTCACACAAAAATACCCTATCAAATAGCAGGTATTTATCAAAGCAGCTATCACAACAACATGCTTTTCTAGCACAACAACTATCACAACAACATGTAATTCCTAATGCACCTACATGGCATGGAAAGAATGCATGACATGTGATTTCTAGCATGTGCCTAAATGATGCATGATATGGCATACCCTTATCTCATCGGGTTGCAACTAAATAGAACCCAAGTGTAACATATAAAGAGTACACCACAAGTGTGTCGCCCAATGGTGAAAATCAAATCAACTGTTAAAGTGCAAAATCAGAAAAATTGAAACACTAGGTAAATTGGATTTTCCCTGTACACAGGTTAGCTACTCCCAGGCATAGCTTAGTACCAACTACCATTTTTGTTCTATCCCCGACTAAGGCTCCAAACAGTAATTCAAAGAAAAGAACTCCTCTAATACCACTTTGTAACGTCCCGAATCTGGGTTCCACTCAACGGGTGACCCAAACCCGGTTGGTCACATGACCTCAAGAGAATTTCCCCAAACTCCAGAGCCTGCCAACTAGAAGTGAGGGACCAGGTCTAATAGTGGGGAAACTATGCCCTCATTTGTCAAACTATAGCGCAGTGGAAAAGAAAATAACATACAACAGCGGAAGCGGTAAAAAATATGAACTAGAAATGAACAACTACAGTAAAATATAACCAATAGTTATATATAATGATGCAGCATGTCTATAATTCTATGAAAGTAGCCAAAATAGGATACACTGCAATAAAATACAATATAACTCAAAGTACAAGGTACAGCCAGACAAAACAAGCAGAGTAAACAAAACGCAGCAGCATCGCAAGCCAAAGCTCGGTCCCATGCTCTCCTACTCCTCTGCTACAATCATGTACCTGTATAGGGACCCTTTCCCCTATCGACACCTTCATTAATATAGTCTTTTTGGTCGGAAGACATGACCCAAATGGGGTGTGAGAAATAAATCCCAGTAGGCAACCACCAAAGGCCCGTGCCCAACTATTAGTGAAAATGTGCAACAGTAGTGTACAGTAGTAAATGCAATAAACTAAGTAGTACACAAAAGTAACTAACTTTACCAGTCATATTTCCATTTTAATATTCATTTAACCATGCCAAACCCATGATTTAACTTGGAAGGTATAACATATAAAAAACACCACGGTGAATATTCGTGATAATATTGTCCCCAGACATACCATCCTTACCCTCAGGTAACCAGAATCGAAACCCACAGGTAATTGCCCACAGGAAAAACAAATATTTCCCTCAAGCATACGAAGTGTCACCCACAGGCACAGAATCTATTGCCCACAGGCATAACGAATATTTCCCTTAGCCTAAAATAACCACTGCCCTCAGGCTAAATGAACACTGCCCTCAGGCTAAGCAAGTAACCGGACCAAGCCCAACACATAAGTAAGCAATTTATATACAATTCCTCTCAAGGTAAATGCAATACACAATATAATCATGGCATACCCTCAGGTATCCTGGCCAAATGGCTAAACAGAGGAACGTAGACCTGGGGTGGTCCTGGATCCAAGAAGTGATCCCAAACAGCATTTTTAATTTATCAAAAGTTTATCTTTGAAATTATAGATAACTTTGATAAAATTCCACAACCATACGACAACCCAAACATGGGTCCATAGCACAATAGTACACAAAAAGACACAACAGTTGGAATTTAAACACCAGACCACCTACCTAGATTGTTTCTTATTGGTATATGTGAACAATGCCTCCCAAAACAAAAGAGAACGACATAGATCTGAGGTGAACATAATATCATTCAAACTCAAATAACTCTCCCTCGAAAAAGAATTGGTAATAAACACACAAGGAGGAATAACTCACCTGTGCGGTTCCAAGGAGATCGACGGCGTAGGAATCGGGTTCCCAGTGTGCGGTCGGGAGATCCTCCAAGCTATAGTCATCTCTTCCGCTCTACTCTGGCGTTCTAGGCTTCCTTTGTGAACAGAGGTGGCTACTGCCCATTTTAAGTGAAAAAAAAATAGACTAAACGGCATGTAATCTCAAGTACACAACATGTACTTTTCTCATTTAACTGTTCCTCTGGCGGCTACTTTTTCACCGTCGAACTGTTCACTTGTCGAAATGAGTACACGGCGTGTATTTCCGATTACATGGCGTGTACTATCGCTCTGCTGGTGGCTGCCTCCCCCACCTTACTATTCACCTGCCGACTGAATACATGGCATGTAAATACCCTATACACGTTGTGTATTCATTTTTTACACCCTTCATTATTGACAGGCCTACACTCCATGTGTACCCATCACACATTGCCAAAGTACACAGTGTGTGGAAAAGTACACGGCGTGTAGTCACAAAATTTGGGATTTTTCCCCATTTTCCTTATTTTCTCAAAAACACTCAAGGAAAAAGGAAAATAAGAAACTCGTACCTCAAGAATAAGAACCGGGTTTGTAACGCCCCGACCCCAGCTACCCAGAGCCGGTGCATTACTTCGTAACATTGGCATGATCACAAAAGATCAAGTCTCGAAAGACCGATTAGTTTAGTAGCCTTGGAAACACTAGATACATTCATCAGTCTTTCATTACATCAAAAGTAAACAAACTACAATAACATGGTCTTCATAGTCCACAATCATATCCCTTTCTGACTACCCCTGTAGGTCATTCATAAAATACTTCTTCACATCCTGGAAAAATATTAAAACATTGAAAGGGGTGAGCTCAGATGCTCAGTAAGGTTAACAATATAGCGGAAGCTTTCATAAATAAACATTAACATTTAAGGCAATGTATAACTAAAACAAAATCCTTTTAAACTTGAAATTCAACATAATATGGCAAAAGTAAAATGAGATAATTCCATTTACTTCTTCACATGGATATTCTACTGGTCAAATAATCACATGAAATATCAATAACCACTTTCATAATGATGGAATGCATAATGCCAGACTATCATAACCACATAGCCAAGGCCTCTTTCCAAGACTATAAATAAGATTTTTTCAAGGCCTTGTGCCAAGACACTAGTTTGTCTCATGAGACCTTCCGATGCATCGAGGAGCTGTAGCGGGCTCCACCCGTCACTTATTAAGTCCAATTCATTCCTCGTATGAATAGGTTTAAACATATCATAAACCATAACATAATCATATCACATAAAACATGCATAAAGGAAACATAACATTTCCACATTTCAATCACAAGATATCAATACAATACATTGATATAATAAAATTCTTTCAAAACCATTTTCAATACCAAAATAAAAGAAAGTTAAAACTTTGTATTTATTTTTCATTAAAAAAATGATTGCTTGTAGAGGAAGCCGAAACTCAAATAATGGTCACGGCGGCAGAGAAGTCGTTGTCGCCGCATAAGTACGGAAAGAAAAACATTCCCTTTTTGTCGTTTAGTAAAACTCTTCGTATAAAAATATTCCTTTTGAATAAACGTAAAAGTCAAAGGGGTTTATACACCATATAAAAGAAAGTTGTGTATAAAACCAAATATGCCTCAATGAAAGGGGATTGAGACGAAGTCCTTAAAAGTTCATTTTTAAAATAAAATAGATCTATTATGTGTATTCACTATAGGTACACATAAAGAAAGTAAAAATACAAAATAGGACATAATAATATCATGACATAATTTGAAAGTAGGAGATTAACCCAAAGAATGGAAGTTGGGTTAAGAAATTCCCTTACAAAGATCATTTTTTTAAAATAAAGTAGATATATTATGTGTATTCACTCTAACTACACATAAATAAAGTACACATACAAGATAGTACATAATAATATCATGACATAATTTGAAAGTAGGAGATTAACCCAAAGAATAGAAATTGGGTTAAGAAGTTCCCTTACCTCGTGTCTGACTTGACTCAACCGTTCTTTAACCTCCTGAATAATAAAATAGAGTTAATATATACCTTATTAAGAACCATTTTCAATTTCATTATCTTTATTATATCACTTATTACAATGATATGAACATTATGTAATTATTTAAGTTAATAACGATAGTTTTGTCGATCTTTGGTACTTGAGTCAACAATAAACTTCTTATAATTACAACTTGTTTATGTGGTAGAATATCCATTATCTCCAGAATTATATTCATGATTTAGATGTCATATATATCTTATATATCCAGTATATACATTCATTTATAATATTACCTAACATTTAGAGGTAAGAAATGAAATGCACTGTTCATGGAGACGGTAAGCCGTACGTACGCATGAACGCTACTTTCATTTCAATTTCATATTTAATGGAACGAAATCATAATGATATAAATTTATAATATAATTCCAGTATAATATAGTGTATAATACCATTTACTCCATCCTTTATACATCCCACATATGGCATTAACGATTCAAATCACTTTGAGGGGGCGGTATTCCGCACTTCCTAAAATGAAATTATCGCGTTTTACCCATAATGGAAATCATAAAGTATGCCATAAATGAGAAATACATAAGCATAAGTAAAACATAAACATATTATATATCATATATAAAAATAGTGACATCTTAATGGCCACCTTTGAAGGTGTTATATGAGTGTTGAACAATCATCATTTCGTGAGGCAGAAATTCACCATCCACAGAAACCGTATGTTCTTTAACCATTAGATGTAGGTGTGTGTAAGTGTAGCTCGAATACTTCTTATAAAAACATCCTAGTATATTGAGGATACTGGTGTTGTTACAAAAGAAATTAATAAAAAAAGTTTAGGGTGTTTGAGAAGAAAAATAAAACAAAACAACATTAGAGAAGACATTACCTCAAAATCGGGTAACTCTTTTTTATTTGAGCCAAAGGCTTCCTTGAGAAGAGTTCTGCCCAAAGGGAGGCTTCTAGGTGTAAGAGGGGGAAGTTGGGAGAGTATTTGGGCAGAGGTTGGCCGAGCAAAATGGCTTGAAAGTGTTAATGAGGTGGGAGAGGTGGGGGCCTTTTATAAGTGGAGAGGAGGGGCACTTTTGGAAAGATTGAAATGTTACATTATTTCACAATGATTTTCGGATTCTAAAGGTCCCACACTTATATAATTCGAGTCTAAGGTGATAAGTTTTCGAAATCTACCCATCCAATAGGCTTTGGACAAGTGTAAGCCTTGTATTTTGCATTATCTTCTCATTTTATTTAAATCGTTAAATAATGAGGTCATCGCTGCATCATAATGATGTCATAAATAATTTAATTTATTTAATGTCTAAAAATTATAAAAAAAATACTGTGATGTAGGAAATCTTTTTAGCTTTCTAATGAATATTTATAGTCAAAATTTGGACTTTTGTAACCCCACTTAAAAACTGTTTTAGTAAAATAACTCATGTTTGTGTCAATTTAATTTTAACATTAAATAAATATATATTAATGTCATTTTCCAACTAAAGTGGCTCCATGGGGTCCCCAAGTTGACCCATGGGTTGTCTTGGTCGGCCATGACTCATACAATGGGAGTAGGACAAGTGTCAATCTCATCTTATATTATTAAAACATTATTTTTACCTTAAACTACACTAATTACCTCTAATCGCGATTAAGAACTTAAAAGTTACTATTCACCAAAAAATTATTTTAATCTCATTGAACCACATTTTACTTCTTAATGACAACCATGTATGTCGGATTTTTGAAAATCAAATCACAGAAGTGGTAATATTTCATTTAAACGAAAAATCAGTTATTTAACTACCACTTAGTGGTTTCACTATTCATCAAAAATTGAAGTTTTTCAGAATAAGGCCAAAATTTCACCCTAAGCTATAATTGATATTCCGATTTCCAAAATGATGTCGATTTTACAAAATTATAAACATATAAGTTGCATTAATTAATTTTATAATTAATTCCCGCTGTTACAACAAATAGCGTGTTTTTAAGAAACAATTTATATCAAAAGATTGGCAATTGTTTATGTCCAATTTCAATGTTAAATTAATTCTAATGACCACCTTTGGATAAAATGGTAAAAATATATTCTAATTATACTTTAAAACCAATAAATAGTAAAATTTATCACTATAAATTATTTTTATTAAAAAAGTTGTTTTTAAGTAATTTTCACTATTCATAAAAATTGGAAGTTCTCAGAAAATTACAAAAAATTCAACTTTGGATAATTTCGATATTACGAATACAAAAATGAAGTCCATTTTGAAATATAAAATTTCTATAATTTTAAAAAGTGGTTATTACTATTCATAACGGCTACTTTGATTAGTCGCGGTGTTTTACAACTCGAACTTGCGTACAATGCAAGCTATTGCATTATTGAAAGAGAGGCGTATCGTGGAAGCTCGGGGTGTTACATTCTCCCCTCATTCAATAAATTGCGTCCTCGCAATTTGATATTTTTCTTTGAAAATAAGAGGTTGAAAATAGAAAATACCTTTGTGGAAAACCCACATCGGAAATAAGGTTAATAAAATTTAGCCTTAATAAGAGGGAAAGGGAAATGAAAAAGTCACCACCCAATTATGATCTCGATTAGGAGAACATTGGTGGCAATTAGAGACATATAATTGGAGGAAAAACGTAAATATTCGTAGGGAGTGATTGAGGTCATCAATCACAATCAACTGTCAAATTGAGGGCCTCAAAGCCTTCAATCTATGTTGATTTAAAATATCATCAGTTCAACAAGACATAAGGTATTAGGATAATGCATTTTTTTGTTTTAATATCCCTTTACTAAAGTTTAAGAATTAATTTATTCATTGAATAACAGATAGGTATATATATATTTATGCCTGACAATTAGAGTTTCAACCTTCAACTCACCTTTCACTCAAAAAGATAATAGAACCCAAAAATATTATACTTTTCCTAATTATATAAGGTTCCAAATGTTAACACATACAATTTAGATTAGTAAAAATATTTTGTAATAACCAGGGACTTCCTGTAGGCTAGTGGTAGGAAATAAAGGCCTGTCGCACTATGGTTGTGGGTTCGATTCCTGCAGCTTTGTCCGACGCGGCAGGTTATGCCCCACCCTGCAGGTTGTCCTTTTCCTAAAAATATAGTACTATACTATTCCAAAAATAATCTTCATAAATGTTTTAACCTTAAACAATACTATCCAAAGATCAACTTAATCCATTCCAACCTTTATAGTTATCCAAAATACCTCCGTCCAGACTTTCTCTAAAGGGTCGTTAAATTCCAAAATCAATTGTAACCTCAGATTCCCCAAACAAAGTAAAGTTTCTCTTATTGTCACATACTAAAAATATGATTACCTTCATCATATTAACTCCTTAATGAAAACAACATGTACTGCAGTACAATCCTTATATATATCACATTATTCTTATAACCATAATCTAGTTCTTGCGTCCAAAAACACAAATACAATAATTATTCCGCTTCAACTGTAGTCACAGCATAAGATTGGCCTTGATCCCTTGGCCTTTTCTGAGGTAAGTTTCCTTGACGCTTAGGACATTCATTTGAATAATGACCCATTTCTCTACAATTGTAGCATTCAACATTGATAGCCTCTTTCTTTCCCTTGCAATCACGCGCTTGGTGACCTTTTTCTCCACATTTATAACAAACTCCCATTCCTTTTAGGCAAGCACCAGGGTGATTCTTCCCACAACTATCGCATAATGGAAAATCCTTCTTTCCCTTTTTCCCTTTATCCGTTTCTTGTTCCACCATTCTCTTCTTCTCTTGCTTTACTTTTTTGTCATAAGACTTAGAGAATTCCTTTTCTGTCTTGATTGCACACAAGACAATATCTTCGTATGATGAGAAAGATTGTGATACTAAAGCTCGATGGAGAAATGGTTTTAACCCATCAAAGAAACGATCAATCTTACTCCTTGGGTTACGTATATAATCTGCAGCATACCTCGCTAACCTTGTAAAGTTGGCCTCATACTTTGCGACATTCTCATCCTCCTTTTGTTTCAGACTCAGAAATTGCCTTTCCATATCTGCTCTATGGTCATGAGGAAAGTATTTTTCTAAGAAAAGATCTTTGAACTCCCTCCATTCCATATTTGACACATCATCATCTTCCTTTGTGTTTTGAATCAGCGACCACCACTGATCGGCATCTCCAGTGAGGCGGTAAACTGTCATGACAACCTTCTCCCTTTCACTACTCCCCAAGGCATGGAATATTTTCTCTAAGGAATTTATCCATCGCTCAGCTACTATAGGATTTGTACTCCCATTGAAGGTTGGTGGTTGTTGTCTCATGAAACGATCTAGCATTGATCCTCCACGTTGTGGATCAGGGTGCTCCATATGAGTAAGGTTGTTATTCATAACCTGCGTGAGTTGTCCCAGTATGGTGAGAAGCTGATCAGCACCAGTTGTATCACTAGCTCCACCATAATTATCCTGAGCAGGAGGGAAATCCCTATATGGAGTGCGTGCATTGATACGGTTTCCATTCCTTCCACTAGGAGCCATTTCTAAATAATGTCATAAACTAGATTAGTTCATGAATCAAAATACATAATTCCATACTTGTAAAACACTTAACATAAATTGAACTATTTATGGATATAATCCATAATCATAAAAAAAAAATTCTTTGAGGAAGTATATACTCATAAACCCTTCATAATGATTTGTAAAGAAAATGAGAGTTATCCTAAGCATATCCCCCGGGAGTGTCGTAACCAAGAGTGTAGCAAGGCCCGTTGTCGTGCACCAGTTCTCGTTCGAGTCTAGCTCAAAGCGGTGTTTTCGGGTTTTACCCCTAGGAACATCTGTGCCAGAGCCGCCTCTACCTGCTCGTATCCAGACAGGGATGTATTGCTCGGAAAACTCACAAAATCTCTACAATACCAAAATTCTAGGAAGTTATTCTATACTAATCCTCCAAATTCATCTTAGGTCTACGTGCTCTAATCAGAGTTTATCTAAATCTAGCTTCCAAGGTTTGTACTAAACTACCTCTGATACCAACTGTAACGCCCCGACCCCAACTACCCAGATCCGGTGCATTACTTCGTAACATTGGCATGATCACAAAATATCAAGTCTCGAAAGACCGATTAGTTTAGTAGCCTTGGAAACACTAGATACATTCATCAGTCTTTCATTACATCAAAAGTAAACAAACTACAATAACATGGTCTTCATATTCCACAATCATATCTCTTTCTGACTACCCCTGTAGGTCATTCATAAAATACTTCTTCACATCCTGGAAAAATATTAAAACATTGAAAGGGGTGAGATCAGATGCTCAGTAAGGTTAACAATATAGCGGAAGCTTTCATAAATAAACATTAACATTTAAGGCAATGTATAACTAAAACAAAATCCTTTTAAACTTTAAATTCAACATAATATGGCAAAAGTAAAATAAGATAATGCCATTTACTTCTTCACATGGATATTCTACTGGTCGAATAATCACATGCAATATCAATAACAACTTTCATAATGATGGAATGCATAATGCCAGACTATCATAACCACATAGCCAAGGCCTCGTGCCAAGACTATAAATAAGATTTTGTCAAGGCCTTGTGCCAAGATACTAGTTTGTCTCATGAGACCTGCCGATGCATCGAGGAGCTGTAGCAGGCTCCACCCGTCACTTATTAAGTCCAATGCATTCCTCATATGAATAGGTTTAAACATATCATAAAACATAACATAATCATATCACATAAAACATGCATAAAGGAAACATAACATTTCCACATTTCAATCACAAGATATCAATACAATACATTGATATAATAAAATGCTTTCAAAACCATTTTCAATACCAAAATAAAAGAAAGTTAAAACTTTGTATTTATTTTTCATTAAAAAAAATGATTGCTTGTAGAGGAAGCCGAAACTCAAATAATGGTCACGGCGGCATAGAAGTCGTTGTCGCCGCATAAGTACGGAAAGAAAAACATTCCCTTTTTTTCGTTTAGTAAAACGCTTCGTATAAAAATATTCCTTTTGAATAAACGTAAAAGTCAAAGGGGTTTATACACCGTATAAAAGAAAGTTGTGTATAAAACCAAATATGCCTCAATGAAAGGGGATTGAGACGAAGTCCTTAAAATTTCATTTTTAAAATAAAATAGATCTATTATGTGTATTCACTATAGGTACACATAAAGAAAGTAAAAATACAAAATAGGACATAATAATATCATGACATAATTTGAAAGTAGGAGATTAACCCAAAGAATGGAAGTTGGGTTAAGAAATTCCCTTACAAAGATCATTTTTTTAAAATAAAGTAGATATATTATGTGTATTCACTATAAGTACACATAAATAAAGTACACATACAAGATAGTACATAATAATATCATGACATAATTTGAAAGTAGGAGATTAACCCAAAGAATAGAAATTGGGTTAAGAAGTTCCCTTACCTCGTGTCTGACTTGACTCAACCGTTCTTTAACCTCCTGAATAATAAACTAGAGTTAATATATACCTTATTAATAACCATTTTCAATTTCATTATCTTTATTATATCACTTATTACAATGATATGAACATTATGTAATTATTTAAGTTAATAACGGTAGTTTTGTCGATCTTTGGTACTTGAGTCAACAATAAACTTCTTATAATTACAACTTGTTTATGTGGTAGAATATCCATTATCTCCAGAATTATATTCATGATTTAGATGTCATATATATCTTATATATCCAGTATATACATTCATTTATAATATTACGTAACATTTAGAGGTAAGAAATGAAATGCACCGTTCATGGAGACGGTAAGCCGTACGTACGCATGAACGCTACTTTCATTTCAATTTCATATTTAATGGAACGAAATCATAATGATATAAATTTATAATATAATTCCAGTATAATATAGTGTATAATACCATTTACTCCATCCTTTATACATCCCACATATGGCATTAACGATTCAAATCACTTTGAGGGGGCGGTAGTCCGCACTTCCTAAAATGAAATTATCGCGTTTTACCCATAATGGAAATCATAAAGTATGCCATAAATGAGAAATACAGAAGCATAAGTAAAACATAAACATATTATATATCATATATAAAAATAGTGACATCTTAATGGCCACCTTTGAAGGTGTTATATGAGTGTTGAACAATCATCGTTTCGTGAGGCAGAAATTCGCCATCCACAGAAACTGTATGTTCTTTAACCATTAGATGTATGTGTGTGTAAGTGTATCTCGAATAATTCTTATAACAACATCCTAGTATATTTAGGATAATGGTTTTGTTACAAAAGAAATTAATAAAAAAAGTTTAGGGGGTTTGAGAAGAAAAATAAAACAAAACAACATTAGAGAAGACATTACCACAAAATCGGGTAACTCTTTTTGATTTGAGGCAAAGGCTTCCTTGAGAAGAGTTATGCCCAAAGTGAGGCTTCTAGGAGTAAGAGGGGGAAGTTGGGAGAGTATTTGGGAAGAGTTTGGCCGAGCCAAATGGCTTGAAAGTGTAAATGAGGTGGGATAGGTGGGGGCCTTTTATAAGTGGAGAGGAGGGGCACTTTTGGAAAGATTGAAATGTTACATTATTTCACAATGATTTTCGGATTCTAAAGGTCCCATACTTATATAATTTGAGGCTAAGGTGATAGGGTTGCGAAATCTACCCATCCAATAGGCTTTGGACAAGTGTAAGCCTTGGATTTTTCATTATCTTCTCATTTTATTTAAATCGTTAAATAATGAGGTCATCGCTGCATCATAATGATGTCATAAATAATTTAATTTATTTAATGTCTAAAAATTATAAAAAAAATACTATGATGTAGGAAATCTTTTTATCTTTCTAATGAATATTTATAGTCAACATTGGGACTTGTTTAACCCCACTTAAAAACTGTTTTAGTAAAATAACTCATGTTTGTGTCAATTTAATTTTAACATTAAATAAATATATATTAATGTCATTTTCCAACTAAAGTGGCTCCATGGGGTCCCAAGTTGACCCATGGGTTGTCTTGGTCGGCCATGACTCATCCAATAGGAGTAGGACAAGTGTCAAGCTCATCTTATATTATTAAAACATTATTTTTACCTTAAACTACACTAATTACCTCTAATCGCGATTAAGAACTTAAAAGTTACTATTCACCAAAAAATTATTTTAATCTCATTGAACCACATTTTACTTCTTAATGACAACCATGTATGTCAGATTTTTGAAAATCAAATCACAGAAGTGGTAATATTTCATTTAAACGAAAAATCAGTTATTTAACTACCACTTAGTGGTTTCACTATTCATCAAAAATTGAAGTTTTTCAGAATAAGGCCAAAATTTCACCCTAAGCTATAATTGATATTCCGATTTCAAAAATGATGTCTATTTTACAAAATTCTAAACATATAAGTTGCATTAATTAATTTTATAATTAATTCCCACTGTTACAACAAATAGCGTGTTTTTAAGAAACAATTTATATCAAAAGATTGGCAATTGTTTATGTCCAATTTCAATGTTAAATTAATTCTAATGACCACCTTTGGATAAAATGGTAAAAATATATTCTAATTATACTTTAAAACCACTAAATATTATAATTTATCACTATAAATTGTTTTGATTAAAAAAGTTGTTTTTAAGTAATTTTCACTATTCATAAAAATTGGAAGTTCTCAGAAAATTACAAAAAATTCAACTTTGGATAATTTCGATATTACGAATACAAAAATGAAGTCCATTTTGAAATATAAAATTTCTATAATTTTAAAAAGTGGTTATTACTATTCATAACGGCTACTTTGATTAGTCGCGGTGTTTTACAACTCGAACTTGCGTACAATGCAAGCTATTGCATTATTGAAAGAGAGGCGTATCGTGGAAGCTCGGGGTGTTACATTCTCCCCTCCTTCAATAAATTGCGTCCTCGCAATTTGATATTTTTCTTTGAAAATAAGAGGTTGAAAATAGAAAATACCTTTGTGGAAAACCCACATCGGAAATAAGGTTAATAAAATTTAGCCTTAATAAGAGGGAAACGGAAATGAAAAAGTCACCACCCAATTATGATCTCGATTAGGAGAACATTGGTGGCAATTAGAGACATATAATTGGAGGAAAAAAGTAAATATTCATAGGGAGTGATTGAGGTCATCAATCACAATCAACTGTCAAATTGAGGGCCTCAAAGCCTTCAATCTATGTTGATTTAAAATATCATCAGTTCAACAAGACATAAGGTATTAGGATAACGCATTTTTTTGTTTTAATATCCCTTTACTAAAGTTTAAGAATTAATTTATTCATTGAATAACAGATAGGTATATATATATTTATGCCTGACAATTAGAGTTTCAACCTTCAACTCACCTTTCACTCAAAAAGATAATAGAACCCAAAAATATTATACTTTTCCTAATTATATAAGGTTCCAAATGTTAACACATACAATTTAGATTAGTAAAAATATTTTGTAATAACCAGGGACTTCCTGTAGGCTAGTGGTAGGAAATAAAGGTCTGTCGCACTATGGTTGTGGGTTCGATTCCTGCAGCTTTGTCCGACGCGGCAGGTTATGCCCCACCCTGTAGGTTGTCCTTTTCCTAAAAATATAGTACTATACTATTCCAAAAATAATCTTCATAAATGTTTTAACCTTAAACAATACTATCCAAAGATCAACTTAATCCATTCCAACCTTTATAGTTATCCAAAATACCTCCGTCCAGACTTTCTCTAAAGGGTCGTTAAATTCCAAAATCAATTGTAACCTCAGATTCCCCAAACAAAGTAAAGTTTCTCTTATTGTCACATACTAAAAATATGATTACCTTAATCATATTAACTCCTTAATGAAAACAACATGTACTGCAATACAATCCTTATATATATCACATTATTCTTATAACCATAATCTAGTTCTTGAGTCCAAAAACACAAATACAATAATTATTCCGCTTCAACTGTAGTCACAACATAAGATTGGCCTTGATCCCTTGGCCTTTTCTGAGGTAAGTTTCCTTGACGCTTAGTACATTCATTTGAATAATGACCCATTTCTCTACAATTGTAGCATTCAACATTGATAGCCTCTTTCTTTCCCTTGAAATCACGCGCTTGGTGACCTTTTTCTCCACATTTATAACAAACTCCCATTCCTTTTAGGCAAGCACCAAGGTGATTCTTCCCACAACTATCGCATAATGGAAAATCCTTCTTTCCCTTTTTCCCTTTATCCGTTTCTTGTTCCACCATTCTCTTCTTCTCTTGCTTTACTTTTTTGTCATAAGACTTAGAGAATTCCTTTTCTGTCTTGATTGCACACAAGACAATATCTTCGTATGATGAGAAAGATTGTGATACTAAAGCTCGACGGAGAAATGGTTTTAACCCATCAAAGAAACGATCAATCTTACTCCTTGGGTTACGTATATAATCTGCAGCATACCTCGCTAACCTTGTAAAGTTGGCCTCATACTTTGCGAAATTCTCATCCTCCTTTTGTTTCAGACTCAGAAATTGCCTTTCCATATCTGCTCTATGGTCATGAGGAAAGTATTTTTCTAAGAAAAGATCTTTGAACTCCCTCCATTCCATATTTGACACATCATCATCTTCCTTTGTGTTTTGAATCAGCGACCACCACTGATCGGCATCTCCAGTGAGGCGGTAAACTGTCATGACAACCTTCTCCCTTTCACTACTCCCCAAGGCATGGAATATTTTCTCTAAGGAATTTATCCATCGCTCAGCTACTATAGGATTTGTACTCCCATTGAAGGTTGGTGGTTGTTGTCTCAGGAAACGATCTAGCATTGATCCTCCACGTTGTGGATCAGGGTGCTCCATATGAGTAAGGTTGTTATTCATAACCTGCGTGAGTTGTCCCAGTATGGTGAGAAGCTGATCAGCACCAGTTGTATCACTAGCTCCACCATAATTATCCTGAGCAGGAGGGAAATCCCTATATGGAGTGCGTGCATTGATACGGTTTCCATTCCTTCCACTAGGCGCCATTTCTAAATAATGTCATAAACTAGATTAGTTCATGAATCAAAATACATAATTCCATACTTGTAAAACACTTAACATAAATTGAACTATTTATGGATATAATCCATAATCATAAAAAAAATTTCTTTGAGGAAGTATATACTCATAAACCCTTCATAATGATTTGTAAAGAAAATGAGAGTTATCCTAAGCATATCCCCCGGGAGTGTCGTAACCAAGAGTGCAGCAAGGCCCGTTGTCGTGCACCAGTTCCCGTTCGAGTCTAGCTCAAAGCGGTGTTTTCGGGTTTTACCCCTAGGAACATCTGTTCCAGAGCCGCCTCTACCTGCTCGTATCCAGACAGGGATGTATTGCTCGGAAAACTCACAAAATCTCTACAATACCAAAATTCTAGGAAGTTATTCTATACTAATCCTCCAAATTCATCTTAGGTCTATGTGCTCTAATCAGAGTTTATCTAAATCTAGCTTCCAAGGTTTGTACTAAACTGCCTCTGATACCAACTGTAACGCCCCGACCCCAACTACCCAGAGCCGGTGGATTACTTCGTAACATTGGCATGATCACAAAATATCAAGTCTTGAAAGACCGATTAGTTTAGTAGCCTTGGAAACACTAGATACATTCATGAGTCTTTCATTACATCAAAAGTAAACAAACTACAATAACATGGTCTTCATAGTCCACAATCATATCCCTTTCTGACTACCCCTATAGGTCATTCATAAAATACTTCTTCACATCCTGGAAAAATATTAAAACATTGAAAGGGGTGAGATCAGATGCTCAGTAAGGTTAACAATATAGCGGAAGCTTTCATAAATAAACATTAACATTTAAGGCAATGTATAACTAAAACAAAATCCTTTTAAACTTGAAATTCAACATAATATGGCAAAAGTAAAATGAGATAATGCCATTTACTTCTTCACATGGATATTCTACTGGTCGAATAATCACATGCAATATCAATAACCACTTTCATAATGATGGAATGCATAATGCCAGACTATCATAACCACATAGCCAAGGCCTCGTGCCTAGACTATAAATAAGATTTTGTCAAGGCCTTGTGCCAAGACACTAGTTTGTCTCATTAGACCTGCCGATGCATCGAGGAGCTGTAGCAGGCTCCACCCGTCACTTATTAAGTCCAATGCATTCCTCATATGAATAGGTTTAAACATATCATAAAACATAACATAATCATATCACATAAAACATGCATAAAGGAAACATTTCCACATTTCAATCACAAGATATCAATACAATACATTGATATAATAAAATGCTTTCAAAACCATTTTCAATACCAAAATAAAAGAAAGTTAAAACTTTGTATTTATTTTTCATTAAAAAAAATGATTGCTTGTAGAGGAAGCCGAAACTCAAATAATGGTCACGGCGGCATAGAAGTCGTTGTCGCCGCATAAGTACGGAAAGAAAAACATTCCCTTTTTGTCGTTCAGTAAAACGCTTCGTATAAAAATATTCCTTTTGAATAAACGTAAAAGTCAAAGGGGTTTATACACCGTATAAAAGAAAGTTGTGTATAAAACCAAATATGCCTCAATGAAAGGGGATTGAGACGAAGTCCTTAAAATTTCATTTTTAAAATAAAATAGATCTATTATGTGTATTCACTATAGGTACACATAAATAAAGTAAAAATACAAAATAGGACATAATAATATCATGACATAATTTGAAAGTAGGAGATTAACCCAAAGAATGGAAGTTGGGTTAAGAAATTCCCTTACAAAGATCATTTTTTTAAAATAAAGTAGATATATTATGTGTATTCACTATAAGTACACATAAATAAAGTACACATACAAGATAGTACATAATAATATCATGACATAATTTGAAAGTAGGAGATTAACCCAAAGAATAGAAATTGGGTTAAGAAGTTCCCTTACCTCGTGTCTGACTTGACTCAACCATTCTTTAACCTCCTGAATAATAAACTAGAGTTAATATATACCTTATTAATAACCATTTTCAATTTCATTATCTTTATTATATCACTTATTACAATGATATGAACATTATGTAATTATTTAAGTTAATAACGGTAGTTTTGTCGATCTTTGGTACTTGAGTCAACAATAAAATTCTTATAATTACAACTTGTTTATGTGGTAGAATATCCATTATCTCCAGAATTATATTCATGATTTAGATTTCATATATATCTTATCTATCCAGTATATACATTCATTTATAATATTACGTAACATTTAGAGGTAAGAAATGAAATGCACCGTTCATGGAGACGGTAAGCCGTACGTACGCATGAACGCTACTTTCATTTAAATTTCATATTTAATGGAACGAAATCATAATGATATAAATTTATAATATAATTCCAGTATAATATAGTGTATAATACCATTTACTCCATCCTTTATACATCCCACATATGGCATTAACGATTCAAATCACTTTGAGGGGGCGGTAGTCCGCACTTCCTAAAATGAAATTATCGCGTTTTACCCATAATGGAAATCATAAAGTATGCCATAAATGAGAAATACAGAAGCATAAGTAAAACATAAACATATTATATATCATATATAAAAATAGTGACATCTTAATGGCCACCTTTGAAGGTGTTATATGAGTGTTGAACAATCATCGTTTCGTGAGGCAGAAATTCGCCATCCACAGAAACCGTATGTTCTTTAACCATTAGATGTATGTGTGTGTAAGTGTAGCTCGAATACTTCTTATAACAATATCCTAGTATATTTAGGATAATTTTGTTGTTACAAAAGAAATTAATAAAAAAAGTTTAGGGGGTTTGAGAAGAAAAATAAAACAAAACAACATTAGAGAAGACATTACCTCAAAATCGGGTAACTCTTTTTGATTTGAGCCAAAGGCTTCCTTGAGAAGAGTTCTGCCCAAAGTGAGGCTTCTAGGAGTAAGAGGGGGAAGTTGGGAGAGTATTTGGGAAGAGTTTGGCCGAGCCAAATGGCTTGAAAGTGTAAATGAGGTGGGAGAGGTGGGGGCCTTTTATAAGTGGAGAGGAGGGGCACTTTTGGAAAGATTGAAATGTTACATTATTTCACAATGATTTTCGGATTCTAAAGGTCCCACACTTATATAATTCGAGGCTAAGGTGATAAGGTTTCGAAATCTACCCATCCAATAGGCTTTGGACAAGTGTAAGCCTTGGATTTTTCATTATCTTCTCATTTTATTTAAATCGTTAAATAATGAGGTCATCGCTGCATCATAATGATGTCATAAATAATTTAATTTATTTAATGTCTAAAAATTATAAAAAAAAATACTATGATGTAGGAAATCTTTTTATCTTTCTAATGAATATTTATAGTCAAAATTGGGACTTGTGTAACCCCACTTAAAAACTGTTTTAGTAAAATAACTCATGTTTGTGTCAATTTAATTTTAACATTAAATAAATATATATTAATGTCATTTTCCAACTAAAGTGGCTCCATGGGGTCCCCAAGTTGACCCATGGGTTTTCTTGGTCGGCCATGACTCATCCAATAGGAGTAGGACAAGTGTCAAGCTCATCTTATATTATTAAAACATTATTTTTACCTTAAACTACACTAATTACCTCTAATCGCGATTAAGAACTTAAAAGTTACTATTCACCAAAAAATTATTTTAATCTCATTGAACCACATTTTACTTCTTAATGACAACCATGTATGTCAGATTTTTGAAAATCAAATCACAGAAGTGGTAATATTTCATTTAAACGAAAAATCAGTTATTTAACTACCACTTAGTGGTTTCACTATTCATCAAAAATTGAAGTTTTTCAGAATAAGGCCAAAATTTCACCCTAAGCTATAATTGATATTCTGATTTCAAAAATGATGTCTATTTTACAAAATTCTAAACATATAAGTTGCATTAATTAATTTTATAATTAATTCCCGTTGTTACAACAAATAGCGTGTTTTTAAGAAACAATTTATATCAAAAGATTGGCAATTGTTTATGTCCAATTTCAATGTTAAATTAATTCTAATGACCACCTTTGGATAAAATGGTAAAAATATATTCTAATTATACTTTAAAACCACTAAATATTATAATTTATCACTATAAATTGTTTTGATTAAAAAAGTTGTTTTTAAGTAATTTTCACTATTCATAAAAATTGGAAGTTCTCAGAAAATTACAAAAAATTCAACTTTGGATAATTTCGATATTACGAATACAAAAATGAAGTCCATTTTGAAATATAAAATTTATATAATTTTAAAAAGTGGTTATTACTATTCATAACGGCTACTTTGATTAGTCGCGGTGTTTTAGAACTCGAACTTGCGTACAATGCAAGCTATTGCATTATTGAAAGAGAGGCGTATCATGGAAGCTCGGGGTGTTACAGGGTTATTACAAATATATCATGAAAAAAAACTTTGAAAACATAAACTTACATATTTAATATATGATTCAATTCTTAGAACATAAAAGGGATAAGTATAAAATAATCAAATCAATTTTTAAATCGAAGTCTGGTGTGCTTTAAATTTACTTAATAAAAAAATTTAAGGACTTTGATATGGATGCATGTATTATATATCCAAAATAATTCAATGGTTTTTTTCTTTTGATTTCACATCAGTATG
Organism: Viscum album; assembly: GCA_963277665.1. Lineage (NCBI taxonomy): Eukaryota > Viridiplantae > Streptophyta > Magnoliopsida > Santalales > Viscaceae > Viscum > Viscum album. The sequence goes on along the minus strand of OY728157.1, from coordinate 31,693,844 downwards.
AGGTTGTTTACTTTGGTTTTCACCATTACACGCATGTTTTATTGTTTTAAAACACTAAAAATATGTTTAAGGGAATCCCAAGAAAAAAGTAACTTCGAATGAAAATTTGTTGGTTTATACATTTAAAAAATCAATATACATTCATTTTAATTTTATTTAATGGTCATCCGACATCATTTTCTTGGTTTTTACACCATCACACCCATTTTTAAAGACTTTGATATCTTTAAAAAATTATTTAGTCATTCTGAGTACACTGCATTTCATACAGATGTGTTATTTACTATTACATATTAAAAATGATTAAATAATGGTTTTCTCATGATTTCACATCAATATGAGATCATTTTATATATTTTTTAACGTTATATACACATTTTTGTCTTTTAAAACACTAAAAATGCATTTACGGATATCTCTTGAAAACCATAACACAGAATAATGTGTCATCGATTACTAAATTTTAAAAATAAATCTATGATCATTGTCCTATTATTTAATGACCATATTATGTCATTTTCCTAGTTTTGACCCCCTGACACGCGTTTTTAAAGATTTTAGTATCTTTTAAAACTATTTATCGAGTCATTCTAAGCACATTGCACCTCATATGGATGAATTTTCTAAGCATACACATAAAAAATAATTCAACAGTATTTTCCCTATGATTTCATGTCAAACTGAGGTCATTTTCTATGGTTTTTACTATTACACACATATTTTAGTAATTTAAAACACTAAAAATGCGTTTACAAGCATCCCGGGAAAACTGTAACTCGGATTGATGTGCCTTCAGTTCCAAAATTTAAAAAACAATATATGGTCATTTTCATGTGATTTCACAACCATTTAGCATTTTTTTCCCTAGTTTTGACCCCCTAACACAAGTTTCTAAAGACTTTGGTATCTTTAAAAACTATTTATTGAGTCATTCTGAAAATACCACATTTCAAATGGATGTTTTGTTTTTGTGTACACATAAAAAATAATTCAACATTGGTTTTACCATGATTTCACATCAATATAAGTTTTTTTCTATGATTTTGACCATTACACCAATTTTTTAATTCTTTAAAACACTAAAAACATATATACAGGAACCCCGAGAGAACTGTAACTCAGAATGAAGTGCTATCAATTCCTAAATTTCAAAAATAAATCTAAAATATTTTTTCTATGATTTCACATCTATATGAAATCATTTTCCAGGTTTTGACCCCTTAAAATGTGTTTTTAAAGACTTCAATATCATTTAAAACTGTTTATTGAGTCATTTTGAGAACATCACATGTCGAATGGATGTTTTTTCTATACATACATTTCAGAAATAAATCAAATATGGTTTTACTATGATTTCACATCAATACGATGTCATTTTATATGGATTTGATTATTACATGCATGTTTTATTGTTTTAAAATACTAAAAAATGTATTTACAGGCATCCTGAGAAAACTATAAATCAGATTTATGTTTAATCAATTCCTAGATTTCAAAAATCAGTCTATGGTCATTTTCTTATGATTTCACAGCTATCCCGTAACAAACCAATGTTTTATAAATGAAATACCCTTTTATAATTATGTCTTATAGTATAATCATATAGGATTATAAATATAACACAATACAAACCTTATAAATGAAGAATGAGTGAAACAAAATGTATCTCTAGAAGTTAAGGAACATATACTGATGAAATAGTAACTTAACCTTTGTAATAGTAATGTGACCCTTATGAATAGTAAACTAGCCAATTGAATCATAACCTCACTAATAAAAGTATAAATAAAATTTATCCATCTTATAAGTGATAATATAGTATAATTATATCATGGCATAAGTAAATAATTTTTTTAAATTATTAATAAAGTGTTGGTATTTTTGTAAGTCTTTTATATTTAATTGCAATTTTATGATTAATTTAATAAATTAAAAGAAAATTTATTTTCATAAAATTAATTAAAAAATTATTATTTTATTTTCTTATGATTATATGATAATTTTAAGATGCCTTAATAAATTTTTCAAAGTGTTAGAAAATCAGTTTTAATTTTAAATTTTGTTTTTTTCAAGTAAATTATAATTTTAATTAAAATTAAAATTTCACATATTTAGAAAATTATATTCATAAAATGGAGTTCATTTTTAGTTTCTACACATTGAAAATGTTTGGGGATAATTTTTGAAATTTTTCTAAAATACTTGAATTTTTGGTGAATAGTAAAATATTATAATTTACGATAAATGCTAAATAAATGAATTTTTGCATCATGCTTGAGTCATGAATTTTGTAAATGTACATTGTTTCAAATTCACATAAACATATTACTATTTTTTTTACATGAATCATTACTATTTTCTTATCTTGAATAAAATAATAAAATAATAAATAAAATATTGAGGAAACTGTCCTCTCCTCCACTATAAAAACCACCCTCACCCCTTCTTCTCTTCACCCCTCTAAAGCCTTGGGCCTTGTCAAAATTATGCTCAAACATCTCCCTAATCCCCTATACCACGTCCATCAGCCCTTGGTCTCTTCAAAATATCAAATCCTCTCCCCTAAATAGTCTCTCAAGGAAGATATATTCAAGAGGTAAATTCTTCTTTTCATTTCTTTTATTTTCCTTCAAGTTCCTTTATTTCTTTTCTTTCCTCAAATCCTTTCATCCAAATGTTATGATAACTACAGTACCTTACATGTTCTGTAATTTTTTTATGATAATGTAATAATTAATCATCATCGCTCCATTCCTCCTTTTATACTAGAAATGAAAACACCATCCGTGATGTGTTAATTTATCACATTCAAGGATGATGGGTTTTCAATTTCTATTATCGTCTTCAATTATGGTCATGAAACCATTTTTATGGTTGAAATAGAATATAATATATGTTTTATGACTAATGCGAGGTTCTATAATCTTTTGTATACATGTTATTAATTTATAAATCCAAATGAGTTTGGTGTGATCAAAGAACCACCAATTAACCAAAATGATTATCATTAAGGTTTTATATAATGATTCATCTTCACTCCAAATAAAGAAATGAATTTTATAAACATTTAATATTTTTTATTTTCATTAATAACATATAATTTCAATTTTGGAAAACCATTCCCATCTTACATGTTTATCATTACATGTATATAAGTAAACCAATCATGAAAACCAAGGAAACAAACGCTCCCAAACAATGAAATTGAACCTCTAAACCCATAAAAAAGGTCATGAATGAACTTAATAAGGTTATAATAATTCAATTAAATGTATAATATTTTCTATAGATATTAATTAATGAATCTAATTTGGTTATCTAGTATATTACGATCAAGTGAAGGACATCATCGTGCTTAAGGTAAGGGACTCTACCCGAACCTTCATTATTCCTTCGGGTGGTTCTATCTTTATTTTTACCCAAATGAAGTTATCAATTATTTTTATTAAAATATTATAAATGATATTTATATGAACCAAAATTATGTATCAATATCCATTCATCACTCTCTTTCAGGGATATACATGTTATTAAATGATTCCCTCCTAAATTATTCCTGATAAGCAAGCCCGTTTTTAGGGAACCACCCGAATTTTTACCCAATTTCAAGTGCACTCTATCATCTATTTTAAGCTACCATTGTTTTTTAAAAAATAATTTTTATTATTAAAACCTTCTTGGTTTACTTTGGGTTTTATATAAAATATTATTCCCTTTTATATTTTAAATATTTTTTAGTATTTTCCTTAAAACTACACTAAAATGTTTTAATGCTAAAATTTATTAAACACTTTTCTTACATGTTTTCAATTCTGTTTGACATTAATTACCATTATATATGATTATTTTCCCTTATTAATTTCTATTTATGTTTAAATTCCTTTATTTCATGGACACTTGTATGATACGCTCATTCATTATGCATTGTGAAATGATTATGATGCCCATTTCTTTTCAAGGGTGCCCTTATATTTATGTATGATTTATTATGTATGATTCTTAAGGTAGAAAACATATTCATGAACATGTTAAGATGGGTACTACCAGATAGAGCTCCAATTCATTGTTTAAATTTGAGTCTCATGAGACGTTATGTGCAAGGGTCTTGGCGGTTAGACTTGACTCGTGCTACCATGTGCAATAATCTTGGTGGTAAACCTTGATTTGTGATCCTCTATGTGAAATGAGCCTTGAATCATGATAAATTCATGTTTTATGTTGCTACCACATTACTATTATTCCATGTTTATATGATTCTATATGTTCCATACCTTTTTATATCATTATGTCATGCCTTCTAACCCACGTGCTAAAGCTTTATTCTTATGTTTATTCCCTTACTAGGATTTTTAGCCCATCCATTCTTTTATGTTATCCTCAGGTTATCCTATGAAGATTTATGAGAAAAATGGAAGTTAGGAGATCTTTATGAATACTAAATAAATAAATGTTATATTTTGTTCCATGTTTTAAGTTTTATGTACCTAGTCTTTCAAGACACTAGACTTTACGATCATTGTCTTGTAATATGATGTTTTTCTAAGCTTAAAATCATGTAATGATATGTGTAAAAGGTTAGGGTCACTATAGTTGGTATCATAGCATGGTATAGTTATTTTTGGAGATTATGAATTTATCACTTTAGTAAGAACCTTAGGGATGAGACTAAGTATAAGAAAACATTCCTAAATTTTGGTAAGTATAGAGTAAGTGGTTTATCAAGAAAATACATCCCTGTCTAGATACGAACAAGTGGATGTGGATCTAGCACAGATGTATCTAGGGATAAAATCTGAAAACACTGCTTTGAGCTAGACTCAAATAGTAACTGGTGCATGACAACAGGCCCTGTTGTACTCCTGGTTTGAAACTCCTGGAGGATATGCTTTAGTAAATTCATAAGCTCATTATGAACTATTATTAAGGGAATAAAAAAAGATACCATAAGAATATATTCTAAGAAACAAATCAAGGATAGCATAGATTAAAACATAGGGAATTACAAGTTATTATATACTTTTCCTTTAAGATTTTATGCTTTTATGTTTAAAGTTTCCTATTTTATACTTATTAAATAAGTATTCAAGCCTACTAATTGTATGTTTTTTTATTAGTTAATGGAAGGAAATAGAAGAACACGTGCCAACAATCAATGTGATAGGCATTGTGATTATTTCCCTAATGATATGCTTGATATGTTGGGAACGGGTCCTCAAAACTTTATGATAGTACTTTCTCAGCAACCACAAGTTATGAATAATAACTTGAATCATGTGGACTTCCCTCCTCCTCCAAGGAAAGAGCATGTTGTTGTTGAATCCTTTATGCAGCAAAGGCCTCCCATGTTAAGTGGATCTTCTAATCCTCTCCTCGCGGAATAGTGTATTAACTCCATTGAAAATATATTCTCTATCTTCCAGTTCTTATTAGAAGAGAAAGTAGAACTAGAGGTATATAATTTTGATGGAGAAGATGATCAGTGGTTTAAAATGATCAAGAATATAAAGTCCCAAGAGGAAATCGATTCCATGGATTGGGATGAATTCAAGAAAATGTTTTTCAATAAATATTTTCCCCAAACCCTCCATCTCAAGATGGAAACAGAGTTCCTTGAACTCAAGTAGAAGGAAAATGAGTCCATCGGGGCATATGAAGAAAACTTCATAAGTCTTGTGAGATACACCTCCAGCTTTATCATGAACACCTAAAGTAAGGTGGATCGCTTCTTTAGAGGACTAAAGACTAGTCTATGAAATTTTTTTGTGATTCATGACTTCAAAAGTTATGAAGAGATTATACATTGTGCCCTTAAGGTTGAAATGAATATCAGAGACTCTCAGTGGTCTTATGGAACCAATGAAAAAAGAGAAAATGGAGTCTAATATGGGTGGTTGAGAAAATAAATCCCATGATGGAATGAAGATAGAACATTCCACGTGTCAAAATTATGGGAAGAAGCATCTTGGGAACTATCTAAATGGAACTAGGAATTGCTTCAAATGTGGAAGAATGGAACATATGGCTAAGAAATTCTAGAGGGATATGAATAATCCCACTAATATGGAAGAATAAAGGAACATTCATATAAACACTCAGCTTGTAGTGCAGTGTTACAACTATAAGAAGCATGTTAATTATGTGAACAATTTAGCTAAGAAAAGGGTTGTTGGAGGAAATAAACAACAACCTCCAAGGAAACAAGTAAGGTCTTATTCTATCACTACTACTGATATGGATCCACATAATGATGTGGTGATAGGTATTCTAGTTATTCATTCAATAATATTGAATGTACTATTTGATTCTGGTTCTACACATTCTTTCATATCTTGTAAGTTTAGTAGAACTATTCAAACACCACCTCAAAATTTGGAGGATCAGTTATCTATTAGAACAACGAATGGGGAAATTTTTGTGTCTAGGTTTTATAACTCATACCTAGTAAATGTTTGTGGACTGAACCTCCCAAAAAATCTTTTCATACTTCCTTTAGTGGATTTTGATGTTATTTTAGGCGTGGATTGGCTATCTTTATATAAATACAACATCAACTGTCAGGAAAGGGATATCACTCTTCACATCCCAAAGCATCCTATAATTCTTTACAAGAGTAAAGAGGAAGATGAATATCCTTTAGAATCATTGTCTCAAGTGTGGATATTATTTCCTTATGATAAAGAATATCTAGAACAAATGATTTAGATAAAGGATAGAATCATGCTCGAAGACATGCCCATCGTGAGGGGTTATACTAATATATTCCCTAAAAAATTGGTTGGTCTTCCTCCTGATCGAGAGGTTGAGTTATAAATTTAACTTATTACCAGATCCCTACCTATATCAATTACACCATATAGAATGGCCATCGTTGAGCTGGAAGAGCTGAAGAAGCAGTTACAGGAGAATCTAGAGAAGGGTTTTATATGCCCAAGTGATTCACCATGGGGAGCATCAGTCCTCTTAATCAAGAAGAAGGATGGTTCAATTTTCCTTTGCATTGATTATTGTGATCTCAATAAAATCATGATAAAGAACAAGTATCCCCTACCTCAAATAGATGACTTGTCCGACCAGCTCTGTGGGTCCAGTTATTTCTCTAAGGTGGACCTTCATTTAGGATATCACCAATTGAAGGTGAGGAAGGAAGATATTCCCAAATATTCCTTTCAAATAAGGTATAGACACTATGAGTTCATAGTGATTCCTTTTGAACTCACTAATTCTACACAAATATTCATAGATTTAATTAATAGAGTCTTTATAGATTATATCGACAAATTTGTGGTAGTCTTTATCGATGATATTCTGATTTACTCCAAGAGCAATGAGGGGCATAAGGAGCATTTGAATACTATTTTTATGACTTTGCAAAGGGATAAAATTTATGAAAAGTAAAATAAATGTAAGTTATGGATGGTGGAAGTACCATTCTTGTGGCATGTTATAACAAGCAAAGGCATATCTATGGACCCTTCCAAGACAGAGGCAATTGAAGAATGGCCCAGGACAACATCTTTAATGGAAGTCCATAGCTTTCTGAGTCTAGCTGGGTATTATCAACTATTTTTTGAGAACTTCTCGTGATTTTCAAACCCAATTACCAAGATGGAACGAAAGGGAGTGAAGTTTTTTTGGACTTAAGAATGTTAAGAAATCTTTAAAGATCTCAAAAAGATACTTATCACTACGCCAGTAATCACACTCCCAATAAGTGGATAACTCTTTGTGGTGTACAATGATGCTTCAAAGAAAGGATTAGGATGTGTACTTGTGAAAAATGATAAATTGATATCCTATGCCTTAAGGTAGCTAAAATTTCATGAGAAAAACTATCTCACACATGATCTGGAGTTTGTAGTTGTGATATTTGCATTAAAAATATGGTGGAATTATCTCTATGGGAAGAAGTGTGAGATATATACTGATCACAAGAATCTAAAATATATATTCACACATAAATAGATTAATATATATTAGTGAATATGGTTATATTTTATTAAGGATTATGATTTCTCAATCCACTACCATCCTAGTAATGAAAATAAGGTGGTGGATGCTCAAAGTATAAAGGATCATGCATCTTTATCAATGATGAGAATTGAAAAGGATCCAATCCTCTTAGATTTTTAGAAGATGGACATGGGAATAATTAAGGGAGGAATATCATCAATCCCTTCTCATATGATTTCTCAACATCCCTCATGAATAAAATAAAGTTTTCTCAAATAAATGATGTGGAAATTTAGAAAAGGATGAAAGATATCAAAAATGGGAAATCCTCTGAGTTTAAGATTGATGAGGAAGGAGTTGTAATATTTGGGTTATGATTATGTGTACCATCTGATCCAGAGATAAAGAAGGATCTTTTGAATGATGCACATATCTCAACCTTATCTATTCACCCAGGGATCACATATACGTATCGAGATCTCCAAGATAACTTTTGGTGGGATAATATAAAGAAGGATGTTGCTGAATATACATCAAAGTTCCTGGTATGTCAACAAGTAAAGGCTGAAAGGAAAAGGTATAAATGGATAATGCAACCACTACCCATACCAACATGGATGTGGGAGAACATAACCATGGACTTTTTCACTATACTTCCAAGGAAATCCAGAGGAAACAATGTTATATGGGTTATTTTGGATCATCTTACAAAGACAACTCACTTTATCGAAATTCAAGATGACTTCTCATTGGATCAACTTGCACGGATATATATCAAAGAGGTGGTAAGGATGCATGGAGTACCAATATCTATTATAACTGATCAATATATGAGATTCACCTTGAAGTTTTGGAAAAGTCTCCAATATGATCTAAGCACTAAACTGAACTTCAGTAAGGCCTATCATCCTCAAACTGATGGCCAATCTGAGAAAACTTTTCAGAAATTGGAAGATATATTAAGAGCATGTTCTATGGAATTTAAAAGATGATGGGACCAACATCTTTCACTGGTTGAATTATCCTACAACAATAGTTTTCACTCCAGCATCCGAATGGCACCATATGAATCCCTTTATGGGAAAAGGTGCAGAAAACCAGCATGTTGGGATGAAGTTAGTTAGCGTAAGCTATTAGGACCTGAAATGGTTGAAGAAATGGTAGAGAAGGTGAAAACCATCCAGCAACACATCAAGGTAACCCAAAGTTGACAGAAGAGTTATGCAGAAAATCATCGATGGGACCTTGAGTTCAAATTTGGAGACATGGTATTCCTCCGCATATCTCTATGGAATAAGGTCATGAGGTTTGGGAAGAAAAGAAAGCTAAGTCCTAGGTACATCAGCCCCTTCGAGATTCTTGATCGTGTAGGAGCTATAGCCTATCGACTAGCACTTCCACCTACCATGTCTAAAGTAAATGATGTCTTTCATGTATCACTTTTAAGGAAGTACATACCAGATACTTCACATGTACTATCTTCATAGGTGGTATAATTGGAGAATGGTCTTTATTATGAGGAGCATCTGGTGAAGATCTTAGATCGTAGAGATAAAGTTATATGCAACAAGACTACTCACCTGGTCATAGTACTATGGCAGAATCATAAGTATGAAGAGGAAACATGGTTACTAGAAGAAACAATGAAGGAAAAGTACCTACACTTATTTACAACTTAGAAAGTAAAATGAAATTTTGAGGGTGAAATTTCTTAAGGGGGGAAAGAATGTAACGATCCAACATTTTATCAATGAAATTTCCTTCTTATAATTATGTCTTATAGTATAATCATATAATATTACATATAGAACACAATAAAAACCTTATAAATGAAGAATGATTGAACCAAAGGTATCTCTATAAGTTAAGGAACATATACCGATGAAATAGTAACTTGACCTTTGTAATAGTAATGTGACCCTAATGAATAGTAAACTTGCCAATTGAATAGTAACCTCACTAATGAAATTATAAATAAAATTTTTCCATCTTATAAGTGATAATATGATATAATTATATCATGGCATAAGTAAATAATTTTTTTTAAAATTATTAATAAAGTGTTAGTATTTTTGTAAGTCTAGTATATTTAATTACAATTTTAAAATTAATTTAATAAATTAAAAGAAAATTTATTTTCATAAAATGAATTCAAAAATTATTATTCTAAGTATAAGATAATTTTAAGAGACCATAATTGATTTTTCAAAGTATTAGAAAATCGGTTTTAATTTTAAAATTTGTTATTTTCAAGTAAATTATGATTTTAATTAAAATTTAAATTTCACATATTTAGAAAATTATGTTCATAAAATGGAGTTCATTTTTTGTTTCTAGATATCGAAAAATGGTTGGGGTGAATTTTTGGGATTTTTCTAAAATACTTGAATATTTTGTGAATAGTAAAATATTATAATTTACAATAAATGCCAAATAAATAAATTTATGCATCATGATTGAGTCATGGATGATGTAAATGGACATTGGTTTGAACTCACATTCACATATTACTATTTTTTTTATAATAATCATTACTACTCCTTATCTTGAGAAAAATAATAAAATAATAAATAAAATATTGATGAAACCCTCCTCTCCTCCACTATAAAAACCACCCGTACCCCCTATTCTCTTCACTCCTCTCAATCCCTGTTACTTGTCTAAATTATACTAAAATAACTCCCTAAGACCCTATACCATGTCCATAAGCTCTTGGTCTCTTCAAAAGACCAAATCCTCTCTCCTAAAGAGGCTCTCAAGGAAGATATATTCAAGAGGTAAATTCCTCTTTTCATTTCTTTTATTTTCCTTCAAGTTTCTTTATTTATTTTCTTTACTCAAATACTTTTATCAAAACATTATGATAACTCCCATACCTTAAATTTACTATAATTATTTTATGATAATGGAATAATTCATCATCATATCTCCTTTCCCCCTCCTTTTATAATAGAAATGAAAATACCATCCGAGGTGTGTTAATTTATCACATTCAAGGACGACGGGTTCTCAATTTCTATTACCGTATTCAATTCTGGTCATTAAACCATTTTTATGGTTGAACCAGACTATAATATATGTTTTATGTATAATTTAATGTTCTAGAATATTTTTTACACATTTTATTAATTTATAAATCAAAATGAGTTTGTTGTGATCAAAGAACCGTCAATTAACCAAAACGGTTATCATTAAAGTTTTATATAATGATTCATATTCACTCCAAATAAAGAAATGAATTTTATAACCATTTATTCTTTTTTATGTTCATTAATAACCTACAATTTCGATTCTGGAAAACCATTCTCATCTTACATGTTTATCATTACATGTATATTAGTAAACCAATCATGAAAACCAAGGAAACAAATGCTCCCAAACAATGAAATTGAACCTCTAAACCCATAAAAAAGGTTATAAATGAACTTAATAAGATTATAATAAGTCAATTACATGTATAAAAGGTTATTTAAATATTAATTAATGAATTTAATTTGGTTATCCAGGACATTAAAATCAAGTGAAAGACACCATCGTGCTTAAGGTAAGGGCCTCTACCTGAACCTTAATTATTCCTTCAGGTTGTTCTATATTTATTTTTACCCAAATGAAGTTATCCATTATTTTTATGCACATATTATAAATGCTTTTTATATTATCCAAAATCATGTATTAATATCAATTCATCACTCTCTTTCATGGATATACATGTTTTTAAATGATTCCCTCCTAAATTATTTCTAATAAACAAGCCTGTTTTTAGGAAACTTCCTGAATTATTACCCAATTTCAAGTTCACTCTATCATATATTATAAGTTACCATTGTTTTTATAAAATCATTTATTTTATTATGAAAACATTCTTGGTTTAATTCTGGTTTTATATAAAATATTATTCCCTTTTCTATTTTAAATTCTCTTTAGTATTTTCCTTAAAACCGCACTAAAATGTTTTAATACTAAAATATATTAAATAATTTTCTTACATCTTGTAAACTCTATTTGAAATAACTTACCATGATATATTCTTATTTTACCTTATGAATTTACATGTATGTTTAAATTCATTTATTTCATGGACACTTGTATGATACGCCCATTCATTATGCATTATGACATGATTATGATACCCATTTCTTTCCATGGGTGCCCTTATGTTTATGAATGATTGATTATGTATTATTCTTAATGTGGAAAACATATTCAATAACATTTTAATATGGTTATTCCCAGATATTTCTCTAATTCATTTGGTAAAGTTGGGTCATCTCATGAGACGTTATGTGCAATGATCTTGGCGGTTATCCTTGACTTGTGCTACCATGTGTAACAGTCTTGGTGGTTAACCTTGACTTGTGCTCCTATGTGTGAAAAGAGCCTTGAATCATGATAAATTCATGTTTTATGTTGATTCCACATTACTATTAATCCATTTTTATATTATCCCATGTTTATATGTTATGATTCCATATGTTCCATTCCTTTTTATATCATTATGTCATGCCTTCTAACCCATGCACTAAAGCTTTATTCATATGTTTATTACCATAATGGGATTTTTAGATCATCCCTTTTTCATGTTATCCTCAGGTTATCCTATGAAGATGTATGAGAACAATGGAAGTTAGGGGCTCTTTATGAAGACTAAATAAAGAAATGTTATATTTTGTTCCATGTTTTAAGTTTTATGTACCTAGTCTTCCAAGAAACTAGACTTTATGATCCTTTGATTGTAATATGATTATTTAATATGATTAAAATAATGTAATGATATGTGTAAAATGTTAGGTTCACTATACATCCAATATCTTTTTCAGATTTTTGACCCCCTGACACATGTTTTTAAATACTAAAGTATCTTTTAAAACTATTTATTGAGTCATTTCGATCACACCATAGACCATATGGATGTGTTTTCTGTGCATACACATCAAAAATAATTAAATGGAAGTTTTCCCATGTTTTCATGTAAACTATGAGTTTTTTTCTATGGTTTTTTCTGTTACACATATGTTTTAGTGTTTTAAAATACTAAACATGTGTTTACAGGCCTCCTAAGAAAATCTTAATATGAAATGATGTGTCATTGGGTTCTATATTTCAAAACTAAATCTATGGTTTTTTTCTATGATTTCATAGCTATCTTATATTTTTTCCTATTTTTGACCCCTTGAAACATATTTTTAAATACTTTAGTATCTTTTAAAACTATTTATTGATTCATTTCGAGCACACCACACATCAGATGGATGTTTTGTCTACATGTTCACATCAAAAATATTTCAACGGTGGTTTTCACATGATTTCATATCAATATGTGGTTGTTTTCAATGGTTTTGGCTGTTACATACATGTTTTAGTGTTTTAAAATACTAAAAATCCATTTATAGGCATCCTAGGAAAACTGTAACTCGGATTGATGTATCATTAATTTATACATCTCAAAAATAAATCTAGGGCCATTTTCCTATTATTTCATAGTCTTCAGATACACAAATTTGGAAGTATGACTCGTGGTGTGTGTTTTCAATATATAAGTTTCATTTTTTACTTTAAAACATATGTCACATTTCCAAAAATGAGCAAACAAGATCATATTATTTTCAAACATTAGTATAATGATACATAATTAATTTTTAATGTGTGTAAATCAAACTCATGTCAATCAGACACATGATGTGGTCAGTATTACTAGAAGTTCATGTTTTCAATATAAAATGTCATTTTAAATTAAAATGTCTATTAAATTTTCAAAAATAATAAAACAAACTCATATTATTTTTAAAATTTAGAAAAATGATCCATAATTCATTTATGATGTGTAGTTATTGACCACGCCTCAATCAAATTAATAAATTGAGTAGTATGACTCTAAGTTTGTGTTTTCAATATAAGTGTCGTTTTACTTTAAAATGCATGCCACATAGTCAAAACCATGTAAATGAGATCAAATTGTTTTCATGCTTTTGAAAAATGATCCATAATTTATTTTTAACATGTAGGAATCAATCGAAAATCAATCTGAAACACGATGTGGTCGTTATGACTCAAATTGCATGTTTTTAATATAAAATTGTCATTTTAGTTTTATTCATTGCAGTTGTATATGTTATTTGAAAATGTGTATAGAGTTTAGAATTTACCTCAATAGGATGATCTATAAGGATATAAATTCCTCAAGGGTCGTGCCCTTCATCCTATAAAATACATAAACTAAATCATTTTCCATTTTTGACTGCCATTGATCCTGTGTTTTCTTATAAGAGTCATTTTCTTTCACTTTTTCTTTTAACCTCAAAATTTATCTATGTGCCTATGATTAATAGAATAGCTTATTCCTCCAATAGGTGTAACAATAAATGATTATGATTTCCAACAAATGACATTTGATGGATTAGTCCTAGAACTCATCCCTCATACACACCCATGATGCTCCTTCCCTAAAACAATCGCAACTGCATTGTTCTGATATATCAATGATGATAATGAAGGGTTCACATCCCAGGCTTCTTGAATTTTAACTTATTAATAAAACAATATTAATAATTATTTTTTAAATTATATAAAATTTTTAATATTATCTAATTAATAAAATTTTAATTACTATTTAATTTTATTTCATTACTTTAAAAATATAATAATGAAAACTAAATTATAAAAACAAACAAGTTTTAAACCCAATTAATTGGGGATGGCGAGATGGATCAGACAACACCAATAGAGCTAATTGTAATTGTTTGATCTATATAGCTAACCCATTTAATTGGTTTTATGAATTATTTGTCATTATAATTTATTTTTCATTATTATGTTTTTATAGTAATGAAATAACATTAAATGGTAATGAAAATTACTTACTCCAACATATCTGGTAGGTTCATTCACAAAGCATTCATTGGGTTTTCTATGAACTTTAAGATACATATCTATCTAGATAACATAGTGTAATTTCCTGACCTAGGTGCCACATGTCGGTGCCCTGAGCTGGTCGGTCACATGACCTTAAGCATGCCTCCTCATATGCCAAAGGTTTTCGACTAGCAATGAGAGTATGATAAGTCATTAATGGGGAGACTGTACCCTTTTTTATCAGAGTAATACACCAATGTAAATAAGTAGAAAATAGTGTAAGCATATATAACCATAAATAATTCCAATATCTCAAGATAATCAAATCAAGAAATACAATATCCAACTAAAACCAAAAACATGTCATGCCAATGTAAGTGTCAAGTTTCTATAATGAAAACTGAAAATAAAAACACTGAGGACTCTCAAGTAGATTGCTTACCACATCCAGTTGCCTCATCCAAGATCCATTCCCAAATCATCCATATAACTCAGGTCCTTTACCCTTAACCTATCCTCTAACAATAAATTCTATTCGGGTACCAATCGGGTAGCCTAAGTAGGGTGTGAGTAAAACTTAGTAGGCCACCACCAATGATATCTAAAACAATTCCAGTTAATAATAGTGCATGAAATTATATAAATAAATAAATATAATGCATAAATAAATAGTTTATCACATTATTAAATATTCTCTATTTAATCATATAAACCCCTAGGTTTTTTAGAACACTTGAACCTTAATACCTACTTCTTGTCATGCCGGGATCTGATATATCCCCAAGGGATGTCACATTTGAATGTTCATGTTACCATTCTTAATAATTGTTGAATGTCCGCATTACCATTCACAATTTAATATCACATAATTGAATTGGAATGTTACCATTCATAATACTTGGTCAAACGTCCATGTTACCATTTACCATTTAATAACACATAATTTAATAAGCATGTTACCATTCATAAAACTTGACCAAATTTCCATGTTACCATTTACCATTTAATAACACGTAATAAGCAACATCACAATATTACGCATATCTCAACAACCATTAATTAATTCATCAATTAATTAATCATACTCACAAATTCAATATATTGTAATTAATATACCATTAATTATATCATCTCATGACATCAATATTTCATAATTAATATATCATTAATTATCTCATCTCATACATATTGATATTTAATAATTAATTCATCAATTAACTATCTTAAACCGATTATCTCAATACCTTGTAATTAATCCACTGATTAATTATCTAAATCAAAAATCCCTAAATCTCATAATTTATACTCTAATTAATTATGTAAATGGAAATACCTTAAATATCATAATTAATTCCCCAATTAAGTATCTAAATGGATGTCCCCTTAGTCTAATAATTAACTCCCAAATTAATCATCAATTTCAACAATAATCCAATTAATCAATTGACCATTATCTAAATCACAAATCCTTAAATATCATAATTAATCTTTGATTAATTATCTAATTGGGAATCCAATAATTCTAATAATTAATTTCATAATTAATTATATAAATGGATGGCCCCTTAATCTCATGATTAACTTCCCAATTAATCATTTATTTCAACAATAATTCAATTAATCAATCGACCATATTTACTAAACCAATTTAGGAATTTTAATTTTATAAAGAATGGTAGAAATATTTAAACAAGTATACATGTATCAAAATAATGACAATGATAATTTAATATTAGACCACCTACCTCAATCCTTCGAAGAATAATTTCCCAATATAAATCCCCAAAAATTGAGCGGCACAACAAAGTAGATCTAGGTCCAAATCTCATAATCCTAAATCAAGATTAAAGAAAATCAAGATATTGAAAATATAGATATAGATATAGAATCATAGATATATATATCACACCAAATAGATATATATATTTCTAATAAAGTGGATTACATCACTGAAAGAAAGCAAAAAGAATGGGGGAATAACGAGGTAGGAATGGGAGAAGAATTCACTTACTGTGAGAGAAGCGGGCTTTGATTCGGGCATCAATTCGTGAATAATGGAGGTTAATAGGACCCAAAATTCATCTATGGAGCTAACAAAACATGAAATATGAACTAGAGTTGATTTGGGGTTAATTTGGGATTAATTAGGAGGTTCAGGAAATATTAGAATTAATTTTTGGGAGACTTTAATTCCCATGAAGGGTTAGCTGGGCTAAGGTGCATGGTTTTCCCTAACCATGTGCCAACTGTGAACCAATTATTTTATGGTTACATGGTTTCTCCTTTTAGGGAAAATGGTTTTACAAATCATGAGTCATCCGTGTGAATCCCCTCTGCATGTGTTCGCACAGTTAGTTAGGCTGGGTGTATGGTTTTCCCTAACCGTTGGCCAACTGTGCACAACCCTTTTTCTTTCATTTTTCTCAAAATTTCACCCAAAACACCCCAAGTTATAATAAAAAAATACACAAATAAAAACAAAAGAGTACCTAAAATCAAGTTTTATTCAACTCTAGAAAAGGTGGGGATCTTACAAACTATCTACCTTATAATAACTCGTCCTCGAGGTGCACTCCCAATATTCTCTAAGATTCTTGATGAAAATGATCGAGCCATTAAGCCTTCATATCTACCTCCATTTCCCATGTCTTCTCCTACATATTCCCATGTTTCCACAATACATGAACTATCAGTACAGTCTTTCCCCACAATACTTCCTCACTATGATCCAACACACATATCAGATGTTCCTCAAAGGACGTATCTACCTCTACATCAAAATCATCTACATTGATCACATGATAAGGGTCGGGGTGATACTTCTGAAGTTGGGATACATGGAAAACATCATGCCTAGAACTTTATTTCTATGAAATATCTAATTGGTATTCCACCAGCCTAATTCTCTCCCCAACCTTAAATATTTTGATGAACCTCTGTGTCAACTTTCCATGTCTCTATATCCTGCGATGACCCAATCTAGACAACACCCGAAGGAATACATGATCACCCTATGTAAACTCTAGGGGTAATCGACATATTTCAACATATGAATTTTGTCTACTATAAGTTGTATCCATACATTTCCAAATTAGCTTCACCTACTCCGATGTCTCCTATATGAGACTCAATCCAAACAACTCTAACTCACCTACCTCCACGCAACATAGTGGTGATATGCACGTTATACCATAAAGAGGCTTGTATGCTTCCACATGTATAGTTTTCTGATAAATATTGTTATAGGAAAACTCCACTAAATTCAGGTGCTTCTCCCAAGACCCATTGAAGTCAAGAATACACACCCGTAGCATATCCTCAAGCACATGTATAGTACACTCCGACTGACCATCTATATGTGGGTGCAAAGTTGTAATTAAATAATACTTTTGTATCGAGAATGTTCTATAAACCCTTCTAGAAGCATGAGTCATGATCTGAAACTATAGTTTGGGTCACCCTATGCATATGTATATCTCCCAAACATACAAATCTCCCAACTGATCCACTAAAAATTCTCTCGTATAGGCAAGAAATGTGATACTTTTTTCATTCAGTCCACAATAACCTAGATAGAATCATTATTCATTAGAGTCTTTGATAGAACCACTACAAAGTCCATTATCATGTCATCCCACTTCCATTGTGGAATGGGCAATGACTATAGAAAACCTTCAGGTCATTGATGCTCTACCTTCACCTACTGATAGGTGTAGCATCGTGTCACGAACCCTGGTATCTCCTTTTTCATGCCCAACCACAAAAATTGTCGTCGTAGGTCACTATACATTTTGGTCACCCATGGATGCACCGCTGACTTTGAGGCATGAAATTCCTGCATGAGCTCCTCTTGCATGCTCATAGGAACAATAACCTTATTCTTGACGTAGATGATCTCATCCTCATATATGATCTAATCAGAAGGTGAATCCCATCATTCAAGACTTTACCTCAAGTTAAAACACTCCAGATCCCCATACTTCCTATCTCTAATCTGGTTCAAAAGTGTATACTCCACTAAAACAATTGAAGATTCATATGCTTCTGATTCTCCTGAACCACCACATGCATCTCAGCCAGAAAGGTCATCATCTTCCACTCAACTCTAGACTCCTAAACTTACTAAGCTTGTGTTTTCTTATACAAAGTGTCAGCCACATTATTTCTTTTATCAGGAATATATTCAATCTCAAAATAAAATGAATTCATATACTCCACCCACCCTCTCTTCTGAAGATTCAAATATCACTGTGAGAAGATATACCTTAAGATCTTGTGATTAGTAAACACAGTAAACTTCGCACCCAATATATAATGATGCCAACACTTCAAATAATAAACCATTATTATCAGTTAGAGGTCTTACGTAGGGTAGTTCTATTCATGTGGCCACAACTACTGAGACCCATATGCTACGACTAGATCTCCTTTCATCTAAACTGCTCTAATTCAAATCCCATAAGCATCAAAATACATCATATACTCATCACCTAGATTGGGTAGGATCAAGATAATTTTTGATGTCAAGAACTTCCTCAACTCCTGGAAGGACTTCTCACATGATTCTGACCCATCAAACTTTATCCCATTTTTGGTCAATCCTGAAAGTGGTGCTTCTAAATGGAAAAATTCCTGGATGAATCTCTAATAATATCCAGATAACCCCAAAAATATATGTATATTGAATATGTTCTTGGTATTCTCACAAGAAACCACTACTTGAACCTTATTTGGGTCTACCTACACACCTTCCTCCAAGATGATGTGTCCTAATAAGTGTACCTAGTAAATCCAAAACCGTCACTTAGATAGCTTGGCATATATACAATGCTCTCTCAATGTAATCAGGATGATTTCAAGATGTTTTCATGATCATTATGAGTCTTAGAGTACACCAAGATGTCATCCAAAACTACTATAATGAACTGGTCCAAGTGAGGATGGAAGATTCTATTCATCAAGGCCATAAATACTGCTGGTGCATTTGTTAATCCAAATAGAATTACAAAGAACTTATATAGATCATACCAACTTATAAAAGTAGTCCTTAGTATATTAGAAGTCTAAACTCTCAGATAATGATACCCTAATCTCAAGTCGATCATCAGGAACACATAATCTCCTCTCAATTGGTCAAATAGATCACTGATACGTAGAAGAGGATACCGGTTCTTCATAGTCATTGGGTTCAATATATGGTAATCAATGCACAAGCATAGAGTCCCATCATCCTTCCTTTCAAACAACACCAAAGAACCCAAAGGTGATGTACTCATCTATATAAATCCATTATCATCCAACTCCTCTAGCTAATTATTGAGATCTTGAAGCTCTGTAGGCTCTATTATGTATAGTGGAATAAAAACTGGATCAGATCTCTACATGAGTTCAATAGATAATTCCACATATCTCTCAGGTGACATCCCTAATAAGTCTTTAAGAAAAAAATCATGAAATTTTTCCAGTATGGGTGGAAATATTTCATGCTTCACACCTATTTCATCCAAAAAAAACTATCAACCTGGATTGTGATCACTACCATTTTCTAATTAATTTTCCCTGCTCGGCTTGCCTAGATATCCCACTCTCTATAGTGAATGTAATTATCACCCTTAGGAGACGTAAACTGCAATCTCCGATAGTAACAACCAATGTGGGATCAATATGCGACTAGCCAGTCCATACCCATAATTAATTTGAATCCTGATATATCAAGAATATAGAGATCTAATAGAAAATTATACTCCCCAATCTTGAGAGAACATCCCTTTCATAAATAGAAGTCTCTAGACCATACTCCCAACGGTGTATGTATCATTATTACCCCGCTCAAAAACTCAACCTCCATGATCAAACCATTAACATGTTTTGTAGATATAAATTAATTATAGGCACTAGTATCAAATAATTCACTAGCTAATATAAAATCTATAAGAATAGTACCTCTCACTATTGATGGACCATCCTTTCTATCCACAATTATAAGTTGCACTACATGTAGTTGTCTTTCTCCTCTTTCATGTGATGCAGTATGACTCCCTTGAGTTACACCACTCTGTTGATATGGTTTATCTTTCCTAGAATAACCACGTCCACTGCCTCTACCATAATGGCTAGTAGAAATCCAGCTGGCAGACTGATAAGGTGAAAAAGACCCCCTTTTGGTACCATGGTTCTTTCTAGATCCACCATAACTAACTATCTGTCACTATGACCTGTATAATTTCTATATATACCCCATCTTTCCACAATATCTACACTCTACTGGTGGTTAAGGAGAGTGTCAACGATAGTGGAATGGCCTAACGTACTGGTGGAAAATCACTAGAGAAAGGTCCTGTGTAACCGAATTTTCCCCTTGGCCACTCTGTTTTCTACTGATCTAGCTAATGTTGTCATAATGATGCTTCCTACTCTTAGATGTCATACCCCCTAATCATCCAGCTAAAACCACATGTCTTTCAATAGAAGCCTCTGTTGGGTTCCCCTCAACTATGAGAGCCTAATACACCACCTCAGAAAAATTATTGAATCAAAATAGGTTGACTTGAGACTTAATCTCACACTTAATACCATACTAAAATCATCTCACCATAACTTTATTATCTCCTGCTAATTCCATATAAAAACATTAAAGATCTATGAAGCATCTAGTATAATCCATCACGAACATGTTCCCCTGAGTCAACCGCATTAACTCTGATGCTTTGTCCTATCTCAACATCTCTGGATATAAGTGTTGCAGAAACTTCTCCAAAAATCTCTTCCATAGCATACCATCAACTTATCCAATCCACTCTTGAATATATCACTAGTGCTTCATTGATTCTCATAGTATATAAGTGGCCAACTTAACCCTCCTCTTATAAGGGGTCTCCAAATGGTCAAGTATCATCTGGATAGACTCAACCCAAAACTAATCTCCCTCAACTACACCCTCTCCAGTAAAATTAGGAGCATGTTGCATATGAAACTCCCTCTTTAGGACAGGCATGCTCTTTACAACCCTCTTTCCATGAATTGTGTAAAGTGAGTGAAGTTTTCTCGGAACTTCTCCCCTACTTCCTCACCTGCCACTACTGGTGCCTCAGGTTCCACTATTGGCAGATCATCTCTAGCCATTTCCTCTTGTCATCCTCTCAATAAGCATCATCATGAAGGTATAACTCTATAATTCCAAACACACATCTTTGGACTCATGGGAAAACTTTAATCATATTATATATAAGAGGAATAATCACAACAATTTTTTCCCCGAGTCTTGCCATGTGGTCAAAATTGAGGAGTTATCACTACCCTTAACCACCCTACTCCTAGGTCTTGGTTATCTAAGGGAATTATCATTATTCAATTTTCTCACTGAGAAACCTAATTATTTAGATTATTGCATCATTTTACCACTTCAAATTTCATAATAGGAAACTTTTTCATTTCAATTTCATAAGCAAGGAAAAACAAGGTAAGTTTAACAACTTACCCAAAACTCATTTTCCCATGTGTGCCTATAATGATTCATGTCATAAAATAATCCTAAGTGCCTAGAATGATGCTTGCAAACTCAACCCTTATTCAATAACAGAACACAAGTTAATTTAAAAAAAATAGAAAAATAATCACATCACACAACAAGTGTTTCACTCAAGGTAAAATAATATTCAACTGTAACAATGAACAACAATAAAAATAATCCCACCCTAGGTACTTGGATTTCCCCCCATACATGGGTTTGAATCTCCCATGCATGAGCTCATTACTGAGACCCGACTCTTCCTAGTCTCCGGTATACCTTTCCCCAAATAGTAAGACAAAATAAAAAGAAAATAAAACTCATTTGATACCACTTTGTAACTTCTTGACCTAGGTTCCACATGTCGGTGCCCCTAGCCAGTTGGTCACATGACCTCAAGCATGCCTCCATGTACGCCAGAGGCTGCCGACTAGCAGTGAGGGTCTAATAAATCATTCATGGGGAGAATATTCCCTCTTTGATTAGATCAATACACCAATGTAAATAATTAGACAATAGTAGAGGAATATATAACCATAAAAAATTCCAATCTCTCAAGATAATCAAAGCAGGAAATAAAAAATCCTGCTAAAATAGAAAACATGTCATGCCAATGTAAGTATCAAGTGTCTAAAATGAAAACTAAAAAAAACGCAACAATGACTCCCAAGAGGGTCCCAAACCATGTTTAGTTCCCTAATCCAAGCATCATCCCCAAATAATTTATGTAACTCAGGGAATTTTCCCTTAACCTATACTACAACAATAAAGTCTATTCGGGTACCGATCAGGCAGCTTGAGTAGGGTGTGAGTACAACTTAGTAGGCCGCCACTAACTCTTTATAAAAAAATCATCCAATAACATTGTATGAAATTATATAAATAAATAAATATAATTCTTAAATAAACAGTTCATCGCATTATTAAATATTCTCTATTTAATCACATAAACCCCTAGGTTCCTAAAAACACCCAAACCTCAATACCTAATTCAGACCGTGCTGGAATCAAATCTATCTCCAAGGTATATCACATTTGAATTTCCATGTTAACATTATTAATACTTGTTTAATTTCCATGTTACCATTCACCGTTTAATATCACATAATTGAATGAGCATGTTGTCATTCATAATACTTGGTCAAATGTCCATGTTACCATTTACCATTTAATAACACATAATTGAATAAGCATGTTACCATTCATAATACTTGTCCAAATTTCCATGTTACCATTTACCATTTAATAACACATAATAAACAACATCACAATATTACACATACTTCAAAACCATTAATTAATTCATCAATTAATTATTCATTCTCACAATTTCAATATCTTATAATTAATATACCATTAATTATCTCATCTCATGACATCAATATTTCATAATTAATCTACCATTAAATATCTCATATCATACATATTTATATCTCATAATTAATTCATCAATTAACTATCTTAAACCAAATATCTCAATATCTCATAATTAATCCTCTAATTAATTATCTAAATCACAAATCCCTAAATATCATAATTAATCCTCCAATTAATTATCTAAATAGACAGCCCTTAAATATCATAATTAATTCCCCAATTAATTATGTAAATGTAAAACCCCTTAGTATCATAATTAACTCCCAAATTAATCATCAATTTCAAGAATAATCCAATTAATCAATTGACCATTATCTAAATCACAAATCCCTCAATCTCATAATTAATACTCTAATTAATTTTCTAATTGGGAAGCATTTAATTCTTAGAATTAATTTCCCAATTAATTATGTAAACGGAAATCCCCTTAATTTCTTGATAAACTCCCCAATTAATCATCTATTTCAACAATAATTCAATTAATAAATCAGCCACATTAACTAACCCAATTTAGGAATTAGAATTTTCTAAAGAAAAATATAAATACTTAAACATGAATACACATATAAAAATCATGACAATGAAAATTGAATATTAGACCACATACCTCAATTCATTGAAGAAGAATCATCCAACAGAAATCCTTGAAAATTGAGTGTCACAACGATGTACATCTAGATCCAAATCTCAAAACCCTAAATCAATATTAAAGAAAATCAAGATCATGAAAATATAGATCTAGATCTAGAATCATAGATATAGATCTCACCAAATATATATATAGATCTATCCAATATAGTGGATTACATCACTGAAAGAAAGTGGAATGAATAGGGGAAGAATGAGGGAGGAACAGGAGAATATTTCACTTACTGTGAGAGGAGCAGCCTTCGATCTGGGCTTTGATTCATGAAGAACGGAGATCAGGAGGACCTAAAATTCATCCAGAGAGCTCCCAAAATGTGAAATAGGACCTAGAATCAAATGGGGTCGATTTAGGTTTAATTAGGGGGTTTAGAAAATTTCAGAATTAATTTTTGGGAGACTTTAATTCTCGTGCATTGTTAGTTGGGCTTAGGTGCACGGTTTGCTCTAAATGGGTGCCAACTGTATGCCTATTATTTTAAAGGAGCGTGTTTTCTCCTTTTAGGGTGCACGATTTTCCAAACCATACACTAGCCATGTGAATACCCTCTTCCTGTGTTTGCATGGTTAGCTAGGATGGGTGTATTTCCCTAACTGTGTGCCAATCATGCACAACCCTTTTCTTTCATTTTTATAAAAATTACACCCAAACACACCCCAAATTATAACCCAAACAAAAAGTACTAAAATAAAGACAAATTTGTACCTGAAATCAAGTCTGAGTCAACTCTAGAAAAGGTCAGGATCTTACACAGAGTGACCTAATTTATTATCCTTTATAAAAAATATACATGTTAGAAAAGAACCTTGACTTATAATAAAATAATATAAATAATAATGGATAAAATATGACCAAAATTGTTCTTTTTCTTGAAAAAATCTAAGACTCAATGATACGAGGAATGAATTTTTTTCTCATGATTTATAGTGTTTTTTAAGATAATTCCTACAAAAAATAGCAACATTAATAAAAATTATAATTTTATTTTGTTTATATTATTAAGATGCTGTAAAATACAAAATTACCTTATGAGATGTATCTCTGTTAATATAAATAAATATCTTCCACTACTCCTGAGAAATTACTTTGTGAACATTTTTATACATTTATTGTGATCTTATAGATGTTTCATTAAACATATGTCATAATATCCATTTAAAATATCTTCATTTATTGCCTAAAATTTTCGGAGTCCATGGGCGTGAAACAAATTATGGTGCATCAAAATGAAAAAATATCTAGAAATAAAAAATGTAAAACTTTATAATCATATTAATAATTTTACTCATGTATTTTAAATTAGTTATAAATGAATATTAAATCAATATTACCTTTACTTGGTTATCAAATTCCACATTTTTTCAATTTGTAGGAATATGCCCCCAATATTTATAATTAATGGGAAAGATCATCGTCTTGTAAGAAAGTTTCCCAAGAATCTGTCTATATATTTTGATAACATCACTGGTAGGTACCTCAAACTCATAAAATGGAATGATAATATTGAAGTCTTTTAGGTCTCATACATCTTCCATGTTCATATTTATATCTCTTCTATTGTTATCTTTATCTGTTTGAAAAATGTATTAAACAATTAATAAAATATATAGATTTTTTAAAATAACATACATATTAGTAATAGTAAATTTCCAATATCCCCTAGATGATGGGGTTAATAACTTCTCCATCACCAAAGGTGCATCATATGGTGGACTACCAATAACATCTCGGGAAACTACTAGCTCACTAGAAGTCTCTGGTACAGCGGAATCACTCGGATCCACTGAAACTAACGATAGTGGTGATGTGCTCTAAGATTTTTATTAACTAGGATCTCAATTTTTGTTTATTATCAACATTCCTACAATTAAAATGGTTCAAAATATAATAAATGTATAAAAAATGCAAAAGTAAAATATTTTTACAAAAAAGAAAAAATAGAAAAAAGTATATATGTACAAAACACTTATAAATGTGGATTTATAATTTTGTTTTATTACCAATTTATACATTCAATTATCTTCATATTCATTGTCTTTATAATTATCAACCTCCATTATGATGACTAATTCATTTTCACCCTCTCTTTAAAGTTTTATTGTTTCAATATTGTTAGGAAAAAACTATTCAATGTTTTGTGGTTGGTGAAGTTCATTGTCACAAAGTACAAATTTATATTCATTTCTCATATCATACAATTCTCTTTGCTTTAAGTGTACAAAAAATACTCCAACATTCATGTATTTTATCATCCACATAATAAACCATATTCACTTATGAAGCCAGGATAAATGGATCATGCTCCGCATGCTCATCGGTATAGATCAAGCGAGAGAAGTTGACAATAGTAAAATGTAATGAATCTTTAATTATACCCCTATCAATGTTGACCCACATACATTTGAATAATACAATTGAAAATTTAACATGATAGTTTAATTCGATTAAATAAATCATCTTTACATGGTATCCCACCTCTGCAAGTGTAAATACACCACTATTTTGAGTTTTTTAGCCTTCTTCATGATAAATTTTATGAAACTTGAAGCCGTGAATATTATAGGCATCAAATCTTTTAGCCTGCCTTAGAGGAACTTGATCCAAAAACTTCAAATTATTCGATATTTCAGTTTGATTCTCAACATTAGTTATCTATAAAAGAAGATGTAAGGTGTTACTTTTAACATAGAAAAAATAAATACATTTCAATAATATGAATATGAGTATATAATTTCATGATAGGTGAACCATTCAACAAAATTCTTATTAACAGCTTTTGTTAATTCCATATCATTTCAAGATCAGTCCCTTAGTCACCCCTTTGTTTTCAATATCAATTCTTTAATAAATGGATCTATAATAATATTATTGAGCAGCACATATATAAGCACTTATATTAACTCAAATTAAGTAATTGTAAAATTTTAACCCTTTCTAATTGGTTGTCTAATAGTTGTAAATACCAATGATTGGTTTTCAGAATTAGAATTAGGGGAGATGCCTTCAGCACATCCAACATGATTTTGTCACACCTAGATTTTCATTTTCTTCCTCTATTCTAGCTTATCTTTTGGTCTTTGGTTTTTCCATCAAGTTATGAGTGTTCTAGATTTAAATTTTGAGTTTTAGGCTAGCTTTCTCTAGTTACAGGATTTAGGTGCATGGTTAGGGAAAATCTTGCACCATTCTCCAGTAAAACATGTGGGTCCTTGGTTTTCTTAGGTTAGGGGTGCACAACCCATTCATTGTTAGGAAAACCGTGAAAAAGGCAAGTACATGGTTCTACCATTTTGGGCAGAACCATGTCACGCAGTTGTCACATTATTTACCAAACCATGTGAGTACTAAAGTGGTCCAATAAGGGGTACATGGTTAGCACAAGGTTTGAAAAATTGTACAGCTTAACCATGCACAGTTCCTAGGTCATTAAAAATGTGAAATTACTCTTCTTCCCTCTCAAGATTTTAACCCGAAAACACCTCCTCTCTTCCTCTTCTGGTTCTTGTAACCCAAAGGGAGCCGGTCCCTTATTCTCCAATCCTCCCCTCCTCTCCCAAGGTGTGGATCTAGGGTTTTCTTCTAATTTTAATGATGATTTATCAAGGTAATATTTTACTATCTTCTTCCTCTTACTTATACTTTTATTTTCTCTTGAGTTATTCTTATCCCTTAGTTTTTTAGATATAGGTTTCATGTTTATTTGGTTTTCAATTAGTGGTTTTTCTTGGTTAAGGTTTATCTTGGTTGTTCTTACTTTGTTGGACCTTTTTAGAGTTGTTTTGGGTGGATGTTATTGAAGCACCATGAGTTTGAGGTAGGTTTACCTTTTCAATTTCCCTTTAAATTTAATAATCATTGGTTTCTTTCTTTTTAAACCTTACTTATATGTTAAATAGTGATGTATGATTTTTGGAATATTTTTTTATGTGAAATGATGTGATTTTTATAATTGTTTTGAATTATATGCTATAGTTTTGTGCATCTATACACACCAAGTATTTGATAAATTTCTCAGTTGTATTTTTCAAGTAGAATATGGGTTTTAAAGCATGGAATGGTTTTTAAATGGTTTTGTGACATCAAAAATGTTGGTTTGGGTTTCTCAAATGGATTTATAAATGGTTTTGGACTTAAAAGTGGTGAGAATTTGGATCTTGAAAATGGTATGGCATGTGATGATAGTGTCTAGCCTGTTTGGAATTTTGATTAAAGTGGAATTAGTTTGAAAATTTTGTGTGAGTTATTAAATAGAATTTTTTAAAATGGTTGTGCAATTTAAACTAGTGTATTTTCACCTTTTTAAAAAGTTGGATTTTGTTCTTTGAAAAAAAATAGTTTCTTGAAGGGTGCTTTAGGCCCATTTGGTTCTTTGTGAAAATGATCATCTTGAAAAATATCGTTGGATAATAATACTACCTTTGTTATATTGATTGTTGTGGGTGGCCCACACCAAGAGGATCCTTTATGATTGAATGTTTGAAAGGAAATAGGTTTTCCTTGGGGTGACTCGGGTGTGACTTGTTGTGTGAGTTGCTTGTGTATGATATATGTGCATGTGATTGGATGCTTGTTTAGAATTTTCGATTCACCCCCACTTTAGTCTTGACATGGGAACATGGCATAGCTAGCGGATTTTTAGTGAAATGTTGCTTCACTAGCTTAAGATTTCACTCTGGCTAGTGGCCCATAATAGGGGATTTGTTTTGTTTTTGTTGTTATAGGATAGTGCCCCTTGGTCAAACCAGGTAGGGTGTGATCAAGCATGTGGGTGATAATTGATTTCATTGGGTGAGGCATGCCTTTGGGATTATTCAAGATGTATAGTATGTTCTATATTATTCCAATGATCTTCTAGTTTCTTCCATGTTCTTTGAAACTTAGTTGTCTATGGTAGATGATTTAGTTCATTGTTGGTTGGTCACTTATGCATGTTATTTTTCCATTTTCGTTGTTATGTGATCATTTGTACTGATTTTTTGTATGGTTTACTTCTTGGATAAAGGTTATGTGATGGTTTTCAAAGGTTTATAAAAAGTGTTGAGAAAATGTGTTATACTCTCTTTCCCAATTTTTAAATGAAAATATCTTTTTTTCCTAAAAAATGTTAATGTATGCTTCTTAGAAAGGAACCTGGATTTGAATGAAAAATAGGAAATGGACAGTGTTTTGTTTTAAAGAGTAAAATGTGTGAAAGATTAGTTTTATATATTGTGTTTCAAACCTGAAATTTATGTTTCTTTTATTTAAAGGAAGTGCATTGGGAATAGATTTTTCGGGCACACCTGCTGATTTTTAATACTCATTCCTATAGTTCTTTCTTCTTTTTAGCTTCTAGTGTAGGTTTCATGTTGGTTTCGATCATCATGGGTGATGGTTGGTTTTGGTATCAGATAGTGACCATCGTGGTCACATGGAGATTTTGTGGTCATCAGTTTTAGTATGGGTATTCTTGTTCAGTTTTTTGTATTTTTAGTTTTTGTATAATTAATGTTAAAGTTGGAAAATTGTATTTATTTATATTGGGATGCTCTATTTTTTCCACTATTTATTTATTTATATTGGATAAATTTTTCCCTTAGTTACTCTATTGATTCCTAACACTAGTTTCTTGCTTGGGGGGATCAGGAATGCCTCTCAGGCCTCTCCATGAACCGAATAATGTGACCATTTCGGGATTGACATAGGCTGGATCATGAAAAAATGATATCATAGAAAGATGGTTCTTTATAGGATTTAGCTTTTGGAGCACCCTTTGTTATTTGGGATGTCAAGTTATATGGAGTAGGACAATTAGAACTTGGGATGTAGGTATGAGAGAGTGTTTGGCCAATACTTTCTATACCAAAACTTGGGTTACCATGGGAATTCGGGTTAAGTTTGGTTTATTTGGTCCATGTTGGTTGTTTGATGTTTGGGATATAAAATGGAATTTGGTTCAATGGTCTCAGTGAGAACGTAGGGCTTGGAATAAAATGGATTGAAGCATAGTATTTTAAATGGTTTTTATTTAGCGGTTGGTGGTCTTTTGAAAAAAGTTTTGTGAAAATTTGAAATGTGAAGTAAATTTAAAAGTTGAAAAAATGGGTTGAATGTTTTGTATCATAAAGTAGAAAGGTTTTTTTACCTTTGGTATTCTCATAGTGATCACATGCATGGATGTGTTTTAAAAGGTGGATGGTTGATGGTATAGATGGATGAGTTCCTAGATTTTCATGATTTGATGAGTTCCTGGGGTGGCATGAGAATGTGCATGTGTGAGGCTCTAAGGAATACTCTTGGTGAGTGTAAAACCCACCAAATTTTTTTTTATTTAAAAAGTATTTTTAAGAAGAAATTTGTGATTTTTTGATAACCAGTGGTTGTGTGGTGAATTTTATTGAGATTTGGAAGTGTTTTTTATGTGGTGTTTTGGGTTTGATAATTATTTTTGATGAATTGATTTTGATCGAGTTCTTCATTTTCTTGTTTCTTAATGTACACCACCACCAAAGATTCGATGGATATTCGAGGTGTATCTATGGGTGTTTTACCATTAGTAGACTTTCCAGTTGATCAACCTATGGACTTCCCTCTCGAGTTTCAAATTTTGAATCCTCCTCTCTTTATGGTCAAAAGGATCTTCTCGAAGCGGAAGAGTGGATGCAGAAAATTGAGAGAAGATTTAGTTTCCTTGTATTTCTTGAATATTTAAAGGCTATGTTTGATAACTTTATGCTTTAAGGTTTATCCTAAAAGTTGTGGAATTCAGTCTCTTGAACCAAGACTCAAGAATATCTAACCTTGTATTTTTTCAAGGATTCACTCATCTGGAAGTATTTCTATGAGGTAGTGAAGGTGAGGAATGGGGTGGAAATTTGTTGTCTATGACAAGGTGATGGGTCATTGTTGGAGTTCTTTAATCATTTTTTAGACCTAGTTTCTTAACTTACAAAATTGTTTGTGGAAAATTCCTTGAAGGCTCGACATTTTGAAAATGGGCTTCATCCTGATCTGCAGTTAAAGGTGTTGGAGTCTAGTCTAAACTCATTTGCTGACATGGTGAGGCAACCTATTTGGGTTGAAGATGTTCTAGTAAGAGTAATTAAGGAATCTAACCTTCCCCTAATATCTATAAGTAGTGAATTAAATTCTATTAAGGAGATTTAAAAGAAGCCTGAAGCTGTTGGTGTGGGTCACAGAATTAAAATGCCTCTAGATCTTTCTTTATCTTCTTCTAAGCGCAGGATCATGGTGTGTCATAAGTGTGGAAATATGGATCATAATAAATTTTCATGTAATTATTCTCCAAATACCTTCCATACATATGGATGACTAGGTTACTTTCAATGGTTCTATCAAGGTTTTCCCAAGAAGCAATGTGGATCCAGATCCACCCCTTTGAAAAACACCCCAGCCCGTTTGTAGGAGTAGAGTGCTATTTTGGGATAAATTTAAATTCCCTCTATATTAAATGCTTCTTTTCTCATAGTAGTTGTGTCCAGTGGTGTTTTTTGGTGTTTTATTTTCTTTAAAATGAAAAATCAGATGTTTTTAATCTCTTGAGAACTTCTGTTATAATGGAAGCATGTCCTTTGAGAAATTCTAGAATTTTTTATGTTTTAAGTGGAAGTTTGTTCTATGTATATATTGTTCCTATTATTTCTCGTTCGAAGTGAAGGAGGATGATGAGTGTGTATCTTCTTAATCACTATTTTAGTTGAAATAATAATTTTTGATTAGGTATTGTCAGCTCCAGACTATGGGCATCTAGATTCTTCAATATATCAAGGCTCTAGCCATAGGTGCTAGAGTGGAGCTCTTCATACAGTCAGGAATCTCCAAGGGTGTGGGGAAATTTGTCTTAGTCTTTGACTCTGCTATTAGGGTGTAAGATGTTTAAGTGTTCATGTGGTATATTCCCTTGTTTTTTTAAGTTTCTCCTTATTTTAAAAATATTGGTGGTATTTCCCTAATACAATTCCTATGGTTGTGCCTTTCAGATGCGCATATCTGATTGGTTTCCTTTTGTGTTTAGCCCTGGTGAGTTGGTTTCTGTTCTAGTTTATGTATTTTGGAGATGTTTGTGTCTTTTGAAGATGATTAATCGGGGATTGTATTGTATTTTGGTTTGGAGTCTCTTTCGTCGAGACTCCCCCCCCCCCCCCCGTGGTGGGAATGGTTGGCCAATGTAGGATGGTTTTGGTTTGTGTGGGGAGTCCTTAGGTTGGTTTAAGTTGACTGGATCTTAATGGTGGGGAGACCCACCATAGATCTTGTTAAGTTTTCTTCTATATTTGATCAATTCTAGTGTGTTTCTAATAGTGGGGAGTCTATTCTGGACTCCTGTGTTGGTAATCTAATTCAATCTCTAGTGTATCTTTATAATGGTAGTTTTATTTGGGGTTTTTGGTTCTGAGTTTTTTCTTTTGAGTAAACATTGTGTTTTTTAGAATACTCCCAGTGGTCTTGTTTGAGGAAAAGCTGTATAAGTTTTAGTTCAATCCTTTCATCATTTTTTAGGAAGTGATTTTGGTTTTTTGTATCATTTCAGGTAAGTGGTATAAGTTTTTTTGTGGTGGTTGAGGTGTTCTTGGTTTGAGAGGTTGGATCATGTGGTTGTGAAAATCCCTTGTATTTGATCGATCAACTGGAAAATGTTGTGGCTTTCTGGGAGTAGAAATCATAATGGTGGGGAGAATTTTCACCCCCAAATTTTCATTTTCATCTTCTTTTCTGGATTATCTTTTGGTATTTGGTTTTTCCCTCGAGTTTTAGGTGTTCTAGATTTAAATTTTGAGTTTTTGGCTAGCTTTCTCCAGTTTCATGGTTTAGGTGCACGGTTAGGGAAAACTGCATGCCATTCTCTAGGAAACCATGCAGGTCCTTGGTTGTCTCAGGTCATGGGTGCATGACCCACACACAGTTAAGAAAACTATGTGGAATGTAGGCACATGGTACTGCTATTTTGGATAGAACCACGTCACACAGTTGGAACATGATTTACCAAACCATGCATCCAAATCGCACGAGTACCCAAGTTGTCCATTAAGGGGCGTACGGTTGGCATGTGGTTTGGAAAACCATGTGGTCTAACCATTCATGGTTCCCAGATCATTAAAAATGTGAAATTTCTATTATTCCCTCTTAGTATTTTAACCCCAAAAAGATTCCTCTCTTCCTCTCCTGGTTTGTGAGACCCAAAGGGAGTCCCTACCTTCTTCTCTAAGCCTCCTATCCTCTTCCAAGGTGTGGATCTAGGGTTTTATTCAAGTTTTAAGGGTGATTTATCAAGTTAATCCCCTCCTCTATTCTTCATCTTACTTATACTTCCATTTTCTCTTGAGTTCTTCTTCTCCCTTGGTTGTGTGTATCTAGGGTTCATGTTTCTTTGGGTTTTAATTAGGGGTTTTATTGGTTAAGGTTTATATTGGTTGTTCTTTATTCATCAGACCTTTGTGGAGTTTTTTTAGGTGGTAATTGTTGAAGCATCATGAGTTTGAGGTAGGTTTCCCTTTGCACTTTCCCTTTAAATTTAAGAATCATTGGTTTCTTTCTTTTAGAACCTTCATTGTATATTAAATAGTGATGTATGATTTTTTTAATTATTGTTTGATGTGAAATGAGGTGGTTTTCATATTTTTTTTGATGTATATTCTATAGCTTTGTGGAGCTATGCACACCAAGTGTTTGAAAAATTGCTATATTGGATTTTTCAAGTGGAATATGGGTTTTAAAGCATGGAATGGATTTGTAAATAATTTTTTGGTATCTAAAATGGTGGTTTGGGTTTCTAAAATGGATTTCTAAATGGTTTTGGACTTGAAAGTGGTGTGCATTTGGCTCTTAAAAATAGTATGTCATGTGATGATGGTGTGTGGCCCATTTGGTATTTTGATGAAAGTGGTATTGGTTTGAAAATTTGGCGTGAGTGATTAAATGGAATTTTGTAAAATTTTTGTGAAATTTTAAATGGTGTGTTTTTACCTTTTTTGAAAGGTGGATTTGGTTCTTTGAAAAAAATTCATTTCTTAAAGAGTGTTTGAGGGACATTTTGTGCTTTGTGAAAATGATCATCTTGAAAACTATCCTTGGATAATTGTATTTCCTTGGTTATGTTGATTTTTGTGGGAGTCCCAAACTGAGAGGCTCCCTTGTGATCAAATGGTTGAAAGGCAATAGGTTTTTCCTTGGGGTGACTCGAGGAGGGTGACTTTTTGTGTGAGTTGCTTGTGTATGATATATGTGCAAGTGATTGGCCACTTAAGTGGAATTTTTGGATCACACCCAATTTAGTCTTGACATGGGAACCTGGAATAGCTAGCATATTTTTAGTGAACGATTGTTGTAATAGCTTAGGATTTCAGTCTAGATAGTGGCCCATAGTAGGGAATTTGTTTTGTTTTTATTTATATGGGATAGTTCCCCTTGGTCAGACTAGGTAGGGTGAGATCGAGCGTGTGGGAAAGAATTGATGTCATTAGGTGAGGCATGACTTTGGGATGAGTCAAGATGTATAGTATATTCTAGATTATTCCACTAAGCTCCTAGGTTATCCCATGTTCTTTGGCACTTAGTTTTCTATAGTGGATGATTGATTTTCATTGTTGGTTGGTTACTCGTACGTGTTATTTTTCCATTTCCCTTGTTATTTGATCATTTCTACTACTTTATAGCATGGTTTAATTCTTGGATAAAGGTTATGTGATGGTTTTCAAAGGTTTCTGAGAAGTGTTGAGAAAATTTTTTATACTCTCTTTCCCTATTTTTAAAGGAAAATAACTTTTTGTTCTTAAAAAATGTTAATATATGCTTCTTTTAAGGGAACCTGGATTTGCATGCAAAAAGGGTAATGAATAGTGTTTTATTTTAAATATGAAAATTTGTAAAATATTATTTTTATATATTATATTTCAAACTTGAAATCATTTTTTCTTTTATTTAAAGGAAGTCCATTGTGAATAGATTCTTTCAGGCATGCCTACTGCATTTTAATACTCATGTCTGTAGTTCTTTCTTGTTTTTAGCTTTTGGTGTAGGTTTCAGCTTGGTTTTGATCATCATGGGTGATGGTTGGTTTTGGTATCAAAGAGTGAGCCTCAGGATCACATGGAGACGTGGTCATTAGGTTTAGTTTGGGTTTTGTTGTTTGGTTTTTTGTATTTTCAGCTTTTGTATAAATGATGTTAAAGTTGGAAAATTTTATTTATTTATATTGGGTTGATATGTTTTGTTTGATATTTATTTATTTATATTGGGATAAATCATTCCCTAGGTTACCCTATTGATTCCTGACACTAGTTGTCAGCTTGAGAGGATTGGGAAGGCCTCTCGGGCCTTACCATGGACTAACTTAGGTGATCGGTTTGGGGTTGACCAAAACTGGTTCATGATAATTGAATCTAGTATTAATCCCATCCAAATATCTAGAATAGAAGGTAAAGAACTCTTAGGTTATGAAACCTTTAGCAATAAAGCCTTCTGGTTGAGATTTATTTCTCACATATGATTTCAAATGACCAAAGTACCTGATGAAAAAAATAAAAATCATATTAAAATTTTTATGCAATAATTTTATAAAATTGAAATAATCAATGAAAATAAAAATAATATTAACATACCTCTCAATTGGATATATCCATCGATAGTGTACCAGTCCACTAATTTTAGCTTCTTCAACAAAATGAACATTCAAATGAATTATGACAGTAATTAATGAAGGGGGAAATAATATATTCAAATGAAAATGTTTAAAAAAATATTTTTTTAAGTTCATCAAGATTAGTTGGATTTAGAGTTTTTCCATAAAGCTCTCTGAAAAATGTATGCAAGTCAACAAAAACTGCAATTACTTTTTTAGGAAACATATTATGCAATGTCAATGACAGAATTACTCTATCATAATATGTGAATCATGACTTTTCAATCCATGTAACTTTTGATGTTTTAATTCAACTCACCTTGAAATGTTACTTGAATATCTATCTAGAACTTTTACATTCTTTAAAGTTTGAAGTAATATGTATTTATTATAAATTTTCACTGTAAAAATAGATTAAGGATAATTTCCATTCTCATTTTTTCACAAACAATTCTTTATATTCATTGATTCTAAATCCTTGTGAGCATTAAGGTGATCCTTCTATTTACTTTTCTCATTAAGCAATGTAAAAATTATATTTTCACATATGTTATTAACAATATACAATATTTCAAGATTAATATGTATCAAATTAAACTCCCAATAAGGAATTTTGAAAAATATGTTCATTTTCTTCCACCATTTTGTTTCATCTACTTCAGATATTATACCTCATACCCTTTTTACTCCTTTAAACTGATTACGTTTTCCAAATTCTGTAGTGAAATTCATTAATTTTCCCAAGATTTGTAAACCAGATAACACATTAAGTGGATTTCTCAATTAAATATCTCCATTTAATTATGTCTTATTAAATTTGAATTTATGAGAAGTATCATGAAATTGATGATGACACATAAAACACACTTTTCGACCATGAGGTAATCATTGAGGTTTAAAATCAAAATTAAAAAATGGAAAAGACAAACAAATATGAGTGTTCCAACCAGATAAGTTTTATAGTCTAGGAAATTCACTAATTTTACACATTAAAGTAGCATGAATTTTGAATTATTTTCTCATTGAAGCATCATATGTTTCCATTCCATCATCTCATAATTCTCACAATTATTTTATTAGAGGTTGGAGGTATACATCAATTTAATTTCTAGGAATTTTCTTTCCAGGAATAATCATCGAAATAATGAAATAAGTATTCTTTATACAAATCAATGGTGGTAGATTATAGGGAATAAAAATAACTAAAAAAGTGATATAATTAATACTTAAAGTATCAAAAAGGTTAAAACCATCAGAATCCAATCCCAAACTCATATTCCTAATATCCAAAGAAAAATCTAGATATAATGAATCAAAAACCTTCAATGATGCTGAATATTTTGGATGTATCATAAATTAATTATTTTTACTCTCCTAAGAATGTCACTTCATGTCGCATGCAATCTTAGATAACATGAATAATCTTTGCAAGCTTGGTTTTAGAGGAAAGTAGCATGATACCTTTTCCGGAGTTTTCTTATTTTGTTTCTTCCTGGTGTTGCATTTATTTTTACTCTCATTATTGTTCATTGACTTCCAATTTATTTTATGAAATCTTATACATTATTATTTATCTGAATATTCTCCCCAATAAATCATAAAATCATTAAGGAATTTATGTATCTTTGTATAATCAAGTCCATGTTTTTTGATGATTTTTTTTTCATTGCATAGAATGGTGTAGGGATCTTATCTTCACTAAATAAATCATTAAGAAACTCTAAAATCATGGACATTTCTTTTTCATTAATTCCACAGAGACACTTAATATAATAAAACTTAAGTAGAAAAGAAAACTTTGAATACTTGGTGCACCCTTTATACAATTCTTTTTATCTATCTTCAACTAATTCTTAAAACTCATTTTTTTGGTTACTAATGTTTTGAGAAAGATTAACCTGCTCTGGATCAACTTAAGATTCTATTGATCTATTAAAATCTTTTACATTGTATCCTATAAATCCAAATTCATCATTTATCAATTTAAAAACTGAATTATCCTCTGGTGGGTCACTTCGTGTTTCTTTTACAAGATACATATCAACCAGGAAACTATTTCAATATCAAGTATTCATATACTTTGTTTCTATTCAACCATCATTTGAATTTATAATCAATACACATACATTTTATTCTACCATCCACTGATTGATTTTCAATTGTATAATCTAAAAATTATTCCAAACCATTGGCATAATGAGGTGTGTTTCTAGGTAAATTAATCTAACCTATATCCATAGGTATTTGATTTTCACTCTTCTCCCTATACATTCATATATAAATATATAAATGTTTAATCAAAAAATTACAATCAATTTTTAACATCTCCCAATTTTTTCATTGATAAGGGTAGAATATTGATTTGATAGAACAAAAATTTAACATGAAAATTAGTCAATTCAACATGAAAAATAGAAACAACATAAATGAATAAATATCACCCTTCACAATAACAAGGTCAGATATCGTGGAAAAAGGTCACTAAGGCAAGGAGAGGGAAATGGAAAGCATGGAGGTTGTGGATATGATCCCAGTAATATATGAATCAGATATAATTAGGGTAAATAAAGGAGGGAGTGTAACACCCAGAGTTTTTAAAATATAAAATTATGTTCAATAATGTATGGCAACATTAAACCCAAACAAATGATGATTATTTAAATATGACCATTATACCTTAGTCGTTAAATTTATATGTATGAATAGGATTAAATAATTTTTGATATATATATATGTGTGTGTGTGTGTACCTTATTAAATATAAATTTATTGATAAATTCTTAGTAAAAATTTTCTCAATTTTTGGTAATGTCTTTAAAATACATTTACTTCAAAAATGATTTTTATTTATTTTTTGTGAAAAAATATTATAATAATTTTATAGAACATTTAGAAAATTTATTTGATAAAATTAAATTCATTTTTGATATCATCATATAAAAATTAAATTAGGGTGAAATTTTGGGATCTTTTGGAAAATGTTGATTTTTCGGTGAATAGTGAAAAAATCATTTTTTATAAAACTGTCATTTATTTTAACAAATTAAGAAACCTAAAAGTATAATTATTATTTTAATCTGATTTAAAATTAAAATAATAATTCTTGAGTTTTATTTAATCTAATTAATAATATTTAAGTCGTCTTTATACCAGATTTTAGAATAATCTTATTTTTAGGCTTGAAAACAAATGTTTTTTAAAACTGTTTTAAAATGGATAATGTTCACCATTTTAATTAATTAAAAATAACCCCTAATGGGGAATTATTTAAATTAAATTTATATATTATATATTTATCATTAATTTAAATCCATATAATGAAAATTAATAGATATAGAGTTAAAGTAAAATCATCATTTCCTTGAGAAAATGCATTTTTCATAAAACCGCTTGTTGCCACATTTGCGGGTTTTATTTCAAGTTAAATTATTCAACCTATATGAATTGATTTTGTTAAAATTGATTCAATATTTAAAATCATTATAATTAATATTAGGTAATAAGATCAACTGAAATTTTAGACAATATAAATAGTAACCGTAGTAAATATTTATTACCATGGTAAAAGGAAAATAAGCTAATTAAGGATAAAAATATTTTAACAAGGACTAGAAACAAAGTAACCCTAATAATATTAATATTTATATTTTAATTTCAATATAATAATTATTATATTTTTTTGTTACATTATAAATGATTAAATAATGATTTTGATAAAAATTATATTTTTGATATATTAAAACATAAATTGTATTTTTGTGTAATATGAAATTTCAATTAAGACATTACTTTTGATTAATTCATGAATTTTTAAAATAAATTATATTTTATTAAAATAATACTATAAGTAATTTTTATTAATTATAAATGATAATATAATTTTTATGAAGTCAAATGTAATTGTTATAAGGGTTTGAAATTTGTTATTATCGAAAAACCATAATTTCTAAAAAAATTCAGTTTTTTTAAAAGTGAACATTCCATATTTATAAAATTATTTTGATAAAATAAATATTATTTTTGGAATCATAATTTCTAGATTATCCAATAGTGATTTGTTTTCATAATTTTTTGAGATAATTGAATTTTTGGGTAAAAATTAAATATAGTATAAATATATTGTGTGTATTATGACATCATAATGACCTATAAGTGATGTAATAAATTATATAAAGGGTATCCATGACCAAATATATGTTTTAACTTTAAAATAATTGGATTTTCAGGTTATTTGATTAATCTTATAAAGCCTTTATGAATCCTCAAAAACCTATATTATATGTTATGGTTTTAAAATCATTTCTTTATGAACATGACTCACTTACACATCACCAAGGGAAATATTTTAATGAGTTCAGGCCTTATACTTATAAAATAATTAAAACCACTCCTCTTTGGTAGAAACCATGGGCAAAATCTATGGGAAGTTTTGTGGTTTTGATTATTTTATTATATAGTGTCCAAAACCTAAGTTTTAGAAATAATAAAGAACTTCCTTCTATTTTCCTATATAAACCCACCCAATCCTCCATTCCTCTTCACTAAAAACCCATGTATAACATAATTACACTGACATACCCTATCTATATTCCTACCAAGTTACCCACATGTCATGAACCAACCCAGGTCAACCCCAAATTGATCACCCGAGTCGACCCACGACAAGGCTCGAGATGCGTTCTTGATCCTCTCAGGATGGTAAATAGCATCGAGCATAAAATATAATCAATTTGGAATGTTTTATACAATAAATTATTGTCTAATAAATAAATTTAAACTGAAAAAAAAACACTAGCAGTGAGAAGAAATAAAATTGGGCATACCTCTATGTGACCTTATGGGTCACCACTAACCACTGAACAAACGTCGCTCTATGGAAACCAAGATCGAGCTTGAAGCGATGCCAGATCTAAAAAAATATAGATATATAGGAATGATTATATAAAAGTACAGTTTTCCCATTCTTTTCAAAAACAAGTAATAGGATTACATTTTATGTAAATAAATATCCATAACTTTTTCTAAAACAATTTTAGAAAAAACTATAAGCATGATAAAAATCTCAAATAAGTTCACTGTAAGAGTAAATTGTTCTAAAATAGCTTACGTGTAAAACAAGTGTCATGGGATCTAGGGTGTTGGTCGAGACAGCCTAAGACACTGATCTAATACATCTCACATAATCAATAACTACCAGTTCTAGATATAATAAAATTTTACCCTAACACTCATCAACACCATAAATGGCTCGGTTGAGGGGAACATCCCAAAATTAGTCAATTTATCTACTCAGGGCCACTAGTTAGTGCATAATCTCAACTAGTGCAGAATGTATACCTAAGGCTCCCTCCTAACTACCCAAGTCTTCCCATGATGAATAAATGGAGGTTCTATTTTAATAAACTTACATATACTGACATTTATCATTCTTTAATAAAAACACATCCACCATATCACCTCCAATCTCCCACCCTAAGCGTTCCCCCTTTTCAAGTCACAAAAATCAAGCACAAACCACACACTAAACACATATATCACATTTACAATTAAATGTGGATGCCTTAGAAGGGGTTTTACAATTTTTATAAAGTGCCAACCAGGCCTTGTCACTTTAATATTAGAAGAAAAATTTAACATTTAAGGATTATTTACATTTTAAAACAAGGTTGAAAGAATAATTTAATATGAAGGACCCATATTGGAAGAATTGGTAAGTTATGTAAAACAAAATAAAAACTATTTCCAAGAGCCACACCCAATTTTTATAGCATATACATAATTCATAAGAATAAAAACACACATTTAAAACATTCAAGAAATCTAGGAATTTAAATTAAAGGCTTGGTCATAGGGAAACTACCTCCAAACACACCACTTTTGATGAAGGAAATCTGAATCCACTCTTTTATGATTACAGGTGCATTCATTTATACATTTATATATATATATATAAATACTCCTAGATGAAATGAATATATTCCCCTATCCATGATATAATATATACAAAGAAGTTATATATACATATTCCCTACCCATTCATATGGGTTTAAGTTAACTTTACAAACGGCAGTCCAAAACACATTAAAAACTAATAGAAACTCAAAATTTACAAAATCCCTAAATAAAAATTGTGAAAATTTGAATAACATAGAAAAACATACCTGAATCCCATGGAAAATCCACTAACTTGAATGGTTGTGGCTATAATTGGTTCCCATAGGACACAAGGACCCTAAATATCAATAATTGGTAAGAGGAACAATTGAAAATCATGTTAGGGTTCAACCATTGTGCACACACCACACAGAAAGGAAAGGAAAATAAGAAATAACGGAAATGGAGGAAGAATAGAAGAGGAGGAACTCATTGTAGTATATAGAACCCAAAACTAGAGAATAAAATGAATGCTGGAGGAAGAGGGGGGGATGCGGTGGCACATGCGAGGAGCCCCTTCGAGCATGGTGTGTTGCACGACACATAGAGAAAGGGGGAATTTGGCCGATCAGGTAGGGGGTGGGTTAAAAGACAGTAATTATTATTATAATATAATAATAATAATAACAAAACATTTATTTATATTAATAAATAATAATAAAACTATTTTATTTTATTATTATTATTTTTTAGAAAATCGGTAGGTTGCATGGGATCATGGGGGATGGTTCATAACCATTCTCCATACTGTGTGGTCAAGACATAGCCATTGTCTGGACTACACAGTTTTCCCTATGTTGGCTCATAGTTTCCCCTAACTGTACGCCAACTGTTCACCTATACAAAAAACCAAAAAATCTAAAACTTTAAAATTGGCTTGAC
Source organism: Viscum album (assembly GCA_963277665.1). Taxonomy (NCBI): domain Eukaryota; kingdom Viridiplantae; phylum Streptophyta; class Magnoliopsida; order Santalales; family Viscaceae; genus Viscum; species Viscum album. The sequence goes on along the minus strand of OY728157.1, from coordinate 31,651,082 downwards.
CCAAAACTCAAGAACATGACTTAGTATTATTTAATAATTAAAAATATTTAAAAATATTTAAAAATATTTAAAAATTCAAGGTTGGGGTCTGAAAATTATCCCCGCCATTAAAACTTTATGCCCTAAAAAAGTCACCCAACCAAACAAGGAACAAAATCAGGTCACAAAAATGATCAAGACCAGATGAAATCACAAAACATGGTGTGAAATTTCAAATCCACCAGTTACACCTAACCAACTCATAAGAACATGTCAAAGAGGGCTATAGTGTGTCTCCCCACCATTGAGGATATGACTATCAAGGAGGTTGTTCTAAGAGGAACACTCAAAAAACGACCACCAATACGAAAATGGTTTAACTATAGAGACTCAAATAGGGCACTTAGCCAAGCTATAATTCATAATTTATCAAAAAAATATTCATCTCCAAATTAGTATGACTCGAAAACTAAAACCGATCAAAAGTAAGACTAACCATTTAAGAGTTCATATTCCACAAGGCACAACCACAAAAATTTCAAGAAAGAACCCACAAATTCTTCAAAATGAAAGGTTCCTAATAATAGAAAACCATAGTAGGGGAAACATTTAATGGTCACCACTCTGAAGTTAGAGACGACATGTTGAATGTGCATACCCCACACCTGGAAACTCCTACACTATGTAAAAAACATCACTTTGAGACCTATGGATGGAGTCTCAATGTCTTGAAGTGTCTGTTACACCATAGTTAGGAACTAATAATCCTCAATTGAAACTCATTCTTTCAATAATGTAACTTACAAAACCTCTTGGGGTATCACAAATGGGCACACCGATAACAAGACTTCATATGATTATGAAAATATAGATTAGATCACCCAAATCAAACATACTATAAGCAAACAAGAAAGTGGTTAGATGGATGAAATGCAATAATTGATAAAAGATAATTTTTCATAATAGTTTCCTTCAATCCACACTCCTTGTCGGATGGGGAACCTCTGTGAGCACCAAAATAAAATGGACTGTCAATATCCATGGGATGCCCTCTGAGGATTTCCAAGACAAAATAATGTGATCCTTGATCCCTAAATGGAGACCCCACATTAAAATAGGCGCTTCTAACTAATTGCTTGACACTATCACTAGAGAAATGTAAACTAACTCGTTGAAATGGTCAACATACCCCTTCACTAATTGTTGACCTTGTCGAACGTCTTTAAGATCTGCCTATTTCTTCTCCTTCACTTCATCAAGAACAAACCATTGGATGAAATTTGTCTTAAAGATCACCTGATACATACCAAATTGCAATGAGAGTGGAAAGACCACCTTCCATTGGTTTAATCCTAATCCTTCAAACATACCCAAAACAACTCACACTCTCATGAAATCTAGAGTTCCCAAACCCATGAATACACTCTCAACTTCTTAAAGACACTCTAAAAACTCTAACAGACCCCAAAAACTACATACAATAGAAAACAATTGAGAATATCTCAGCTCTACCACTCCGATAGGAGTCTGGATGAGGTCAATTATTGGAAGAGTCTCCTTATAAACCTTTTGGCTCTTTTTGTTCAGTATACTCTAAACAACATAAATCACTAAACCAAGTCAACATAGAATCTAAGCTTGACCAATTAACATTTTAAACCAAATACCAATCTTATAAACCAAAACATCAAAAACCCGAATCAAAACCAAATAAGATATCAACCAAAAAAACCACAACAACATCGTAAAACAAGAAAATAACCCACTTTTTAAAAAATATCCATTTTGAAATTCACCCATTTTCAAATTTAATTCTTCCTTTTGAAATTAAAAACATTTTCCACTTACAAAATCATTCTAAACACTAAAGGCCATTTTCCAATCCATTTTCCCATTTCAAGTTCTCATTGCTAAAATCACTTTTAATGCATCTAATTCTAAATCCAGAGCACCACTTTCATTTCCCCTTTGAAAAAAACCCCTTTAGAAAAGAATCCTTTTCCCCTTTTAAAACTCATTTTTTTCACTCTGAAGACCCTTTTAAAAAGTCATTTTCCTTTCAAAATCTAATCACACTAACCAAAATCAGACCAAAGAATCACCCATACCAAAATAACTAAAATAAGGAGCTAGTGGTCATGCATAACCCAACCACATGGTTTATCCAATAATGTACTGAGAATGAACTAACCACTAGAAGCATATTGAATTGTGCACTCGGGATCCACATGGTTCGTTATGTCATGTAATCTAACCGTGTAACACCAGATCACTTCCAATGTCATCTCCCAACAAACACAAGCTTATTTAACTAAACAAATTCTAAAATCATTAACCCAAAACCAAAAATAAAGATTTGAAACCCAACTACCCTTGGTGACTCAGGTCTCATCACGAGTGGCGGTGATCAGGCACCGACCCATAACCTACCTCCTGAGCCATGAAAATCCTATCTCTAATCAACCAGATATCTCAAATAACATAGGGATACTTTGATACCATTTTTTCACAAAACAACCTAGGTAAACCCCAAACTGGTCACTCAGCCAACCCACGACAAGGCTCGAGAGGTGATCCTGATATTCTCAGGCTGAAAACTAGTGTTGGGAATCAAATATACTCAATTAGAAATGGTTTAGTCCATAAATGACAAAATAATAAATAAATATAAACTGTAAAATAAAAATAAACACTAGCAGTGGAAAGAAATAAAATTGTACAAGCTTCTATGTGACTTTGTGGGTCACCACCTACCATTAAACTAACGTCACTCTATGGAGACCAATACTAAGCTATAAGTAGCACTAAAGATAAAAAAAGATAAATCTATAGGCATGAGTAGTAAAGCTTAGTAGGTTTTGTCGAATAAACTAATCCTTATGCCTTACCTTTAAAAAGATAACCAAATCATTCTAGTTTGAAAATAAGATATATAAAATTAAGGTTTTCCCATTCTTTTCAAAAATAAGTAAAAGGGTTACATTTTATGTAAAACCATCTTCATCATTTTTCTAAAACAATTTAAAAAGGATTTTATAATCATAAAAAAAATCTCAAGTGACTTCACTGTAATATTAAACCATTCTAAAATATCTTACATGTAAAACAAGTGTCATGGGATCTAGGGTGATGGTCGAGATGTCCTGGGAAAAAATTCTAATACATATCACATAATCAATCACTATCTTCACTGAATATCATCAAACACTACCCTAACACTCGGTGAACCCTCACTAGCTTGATCGAGGGGCACATCCCAAAAAGATTCAGGTTATCTACTCAGGGCCACTATCCAGTTCACAATCTCAACTAGTGTTGCATGTGTTCCTAAGGCTCCTGACTAACTACCCAAGGATTCCCATGATGAATTAATGAAGGTGAAATTTTAATAAACTAACATATACCAACATGTATCATTATTTAATAAAAACTCGTCCACTGTCTCACCTCTGATCTCCCACCCTAAGTGAATACCCTTTTCAAGTCACACAAACCAAGCACAATCCGCATACTAAACACATACATCACATTTCCAATTAAAGGGGAATGCCTTAAAAATGGTTTTCCAATTTTTATAAATTTTCAAATGGGTCTCATCACTTTATGATTTGAATACAAATTGAATATTGAAGGATGCTTTACATTTTAAAATAAAGTTTAAAGAATATTTTAATATTAAGAACCTATGTTGGAAGTATTGGTCAATTGTGTAAAACAAAATAAAAACTATTTCCAATAGGTACACCCAATTTTCATAGCATACACATACTACATAATAATAAAAACACACTTTTAAAAAATTCAAGCAATCAAGAAATTAAAATTAATGAATTATTCATAGGGAACCTACCTCAAAACATGACGCTTTTGATGAAGGAAATATAAATCCACTCTTTTATTATTACATGCACATGAATTTATACACACACGCACACACTCATATATATATATATATAGACCCCTAGCTGAAATGTACATATTCCCCTTTCCATGAGGGAATATGTAGAAAGAAGGTATATATATATGCCTTATTAGTTCATATGGGAGTAAGTAACCTTTACAAATAGTTGTCCAAAATGCACTAGAAAAATAATAGAAACTCAAAAATTACAAAATCCATAATTAAAAATTTTGCAAAATTAAAGAATGGAACAAAACCTACCTGAAACCCACGGAGGATTCATTGCCTTCAATGGATGTGGATAGAATTTATCCCCATGAGACCCAAGTACCCTATAAATCAAGAATCAGAAAGAGAAACATCCAAAAATTAGTTTAGGGCTTTTTAATAATGTACACACCACACAAAAAGTAAAGGAAACCAAGAAATAAAGGAAACAGAGGTGGAAGTGAGGATGAGGAACTCACCGAAGTAGATCACACCCACAATCAGAGAAGAAAAAAGACACTAGAGGAAGAGGCTAAGATGTGGTTGTGTGAATGTGGATCCCCTTCCATCATGGTGTGTCGTTAGTCCCCTGTCATTATAGCATTTACCTAATCCATTACTATGTTGAAATTTAGTAAGGGATTTCTCTCTATTCTTTTCCATTCAAGCACCTTATTTGTAATTAGCCTTTTTAATATCAATTTTTTATATTTTCATGACTTTATAAAGACCCCTATACTATATAATTTTTGTTTTAATAATTATATACCATTTATTCCCTCTCATTATATCATTTACCTTAGCTGTTACTATGTCAAAATTTAGTAAGGGGTTTCTCTCTCTTCTTTTTCATTCAAGCACCTTCATTGTAATTAGTCTTTTGAATATCAATTGGTTATGTTATCATTGATTTATAAAATCAATCTAATTTATAATATATATCTTAATAATGAGATATCATTTACTCCCTCTCATTATAGTATTTACATAAGTCGTTACTATGCTAAAAATTAGTAAGGGATCCTCTTTATCCTTTTTATTCAAGCATCTTATATATGTAGTGCACTTTTTATTCCAATTACTATTAATGGGATATGGTATTACATATCCCTCTTTCTTAAATTATGATGTTCAAGTGATTATTTACCCATTTTACTCTCATTAATCTCTCCCATGATTCATTATGCACCCCTGTTACACTACTAAAATTATCCTGTGATTTTTCCATGCCAAGTTTTTTTTCAAGCACCTTCTTTGTCTTATGCCTATTAATTCCAAAAAAAATATTGGATTATGTTCTTACATATCCATTATATTTTCCTTTTTACTTATAAGTTATGATATATCCCTTTCTCTCTTATGATTTCATGTTTAAATTTGTTGACACATTCTCATGTTGCCTTTATGTTATCATGCCACATCATGACTCGTTATTTATGTTTATGATTATCACCTAGTTTATGTACCATTTAAATTCCTATTGTCTAACATATAATACTTTCTTAATGTTATTATTTTTTATTCCCTTATTGGCCTTTATATATCACCCCTTTATTATGTATGTCCTTAGGTTATCCCATACTATTTTAAGAATGATGGAAAATTATGTGCATGTTAAGGAAGTTTTCAATAATGTCGATGTACCCCATGATTTAAGTTGTTATGTAATGTACCAAATTACCCAAATACACTAAAATTATTGATATTTTGTGGTGTATTATGTGTATTAGTATGTAATAAATCATGAATTAATGTGTAATAAATACTAGATTTGTCATAGTTGGTATCAGATGAAAGTCTAGTTATTTTGGGATTAGGATTAGAAAACTCTAGAGAAATACTTAGGGATAACACTAAGTATAGTCAAACATCCTTAAGTTTTTTTTAAATTATAGAGTCAGTGGTTTATAAGAAAATAAATCCCCTCCTAGAAACTATAAGTGGGTGTGGCTCTAGTATAGATGTACCTTGGGGAAACAACCCCGAAAACATTGTATTGAGCTAAACTTGATTAGGATTTGGTGCATGATAATTGGACTTGTTGCATAACTGGTTTGAAACTCCTAGGGGATATGATTTGGTAAATTCACTATCTAATTATGAACCATTATTAAGGGGGGAATTCACATAATAGTCTATGTTAGGAAATGGAACATGGATAAGTTATATTGAAGTCTATAAATTCATAAGTTAAGGAATAAATTTAATTTATAAGTTATCCCTTAATGTTATTGGATTCTTGTTTATATGTTTAATAGTTTAAAGGTACTCATCCCTAATCTTCCATCTATTCTAGTCAATGGATGGAAATAGGAGAAACTGAGTCAACAACCAATGTGAATGGAAATGTGATGACTACCCAAATGAGATTCCTAACATGATGGGAGATCAAGTAAGACATCTCATGATTATTCCAAACCATCTATCAAAAACTACAATTACCAACTAGAATATAGTTGAATGCCAAAATACATCAAATAAGAGGAGAATTATGTCTCAAGTAACTTTATCTAATAAATTTGATAAAGTAAATAAGGTTTTATTTCCTAAATGTCTAAAATGTGGAAAGAAGAACCAAGGTAAATGACACAAAATAACTAAAAGGTGTTTTAAGTGTAAAAAATAGGGCATAAATTCACTAGTTTCCATAAAAAATGAAGAGTATGATGGAAGGGAATAAATTACATCCTAAAAAAAACTTTGTTGTTCAATGTATTATGTGTGGATAATATGGGAATTATTTGAGTTAATTCCCTAATCCAAGGGTTAATTCCTAAACTAAGGAAGGACATATGCTATGTAAATCATTGAAGTGTAAGGATTAAAGTGTTTTTGTATTAGTATTTGAGAATTATAGTGTAGAAGTATAATATCAATGACATTATGGATATTAGAATCATGAAACATCTAAGTATTTTTCTATAATAGTTTTTATTTAAGGACTTGAAACATATATTTAATGGTACCGATAACCTGTAAAAGTGATTTAGTGATAATTTGATATTTTGGAAAACATGTGATTTAGGTATTGATAGCCCTTAATATTTGTTTGATGTTGGGATAAACCTAAATAGTCTTGGGATGGTATGCCTAATTCTAATCTTATGTTTAAAAGAATTAATACTACTTTTAGAGATTTATGTGATGGAATTTAAGAATGTTTAAGGATATTTTGGGAAACATATTACAGGATAATTTTTTTTTTTGAGGTGATCAATGATATTTTGGTAGATGTTTTATTTGGTTAAGGTATATATACCCATTGGGTTTAATATAAAGGATTATTTAGAATAATTCTATTATGTTTTTTGAGGTGTAACCTGAAGATTGTGAGACAACCTTTGAGGTTAAAACATTTTTTAATGTTAAGGTTGTTGGTTTTATTTGGGATATATAGGTATTTATTTAAGGAATGATCTATGTTAAAACTTTGGGATTTTTTGTTGAATTTTGAAGATTAATGTATTAAGGTTTATTCATTTTATATATTATCTTACTTTATTCTAACCATTTTGGATTTATTAAATACAGGAGGAATATATTTATATTCTTTGGTGGATTATGTGATCCATTAGAACCTTATTTTAGTGCTTTAGGCATAAAAAATCATCTTGAGTACTCATCGTTTGGATAAAAAGAAGAGATTGTAGTGGAAATTTATTAAAGGATGAAATTATACTTCTCAGGAGGGAATATTTCATTATGTTCCTAATCTATATGGTAAATTAATTCCATAAGGAAAATAATCATGAAATAAAAAAAATCATCTTATGAATTGATGGTCTTTTCACAGATCATAGATTTATGGTTTTGTAGCCATTGACTTTATCCTAACTATGTTCTATATCAATCTATATTAGTTCTTGGTTGTTATTTTTTTTCTTCCATGTATATATTTTCACTTCCCACTAATGTTCTCCTACTTGGAAACCTCGTTATGTGATGACATTCATACTTCCCTTTCTCTCTTTTCAAGTGGATGTTTTATTAACCCTTTTTAAATATGGGTTTTCAATAAAGCTATCTTTAAGTGTCAAAAAATTTCTTACCAAGATCAAGTTAAAATTTTGAGGATGTAATTAATTAAATTTGGAAGAATTTAATGCCTCTAGTTTTTAAAAAATAAATTATTTTTGATATCGTATGCGATACGCAACACTAAACTCAAACAAATGATGATTATTTATATACGACCATTACAACCCAGCCTTTAAATTTGAGGGTATGAATAGGATTAAATATTTTATGAAATATATATATATATATATATATATTACTCAACATAAATTTATTGATAAATTATAAGTAAATAATCACTAAATTTTTTGTAATGTCTTCAAAATACGTTTTCTTTAAAAATGATTTTTATTTATTTTGGTGAAAAAATATTATAATTGTTTTCTGGAACATTTAGAAAATGTATTTGAAAAAATGAAATTAATTTTTTATATCATCTTATCAAAATTAAATTATGGTGAAATTTGTATTTTTTCAGGAAATATTGATTTTTTGGTGAATAGTGAAAAATAACATTTTTTAACTATCATTTCTTTGGATAAATTAAGTAATTTAAAAGTCAAATTATTATTTTAATTTGTTTAAAAGTAACATAATAATTATTTAGTTATATTTAATACAATTAATTACATTTAAATTATTTTTATACCAGATTTTAGAATAATCTTATTTTTAAAATTGAAGACACGCTTTTATAAAAACTGTTTTAAAATGCATAATATTTCTTCATTTTAATTAATTAAAAATAAACCCTAATGGGGAATTATTTAAATTAAATTTATATATTATATATTTATTATTAATCTAAATTCATAAAATAAATATTATTATATATTGAGTTCAATTAAAATCATCATTTCCTTAAAAAAATGCATTTTCAAAAAACTGTTTATCGTTGTGCTTGCGGGTTTTATTTTAAATTAAATTATACCACATACATGAATTGATTTTTATAAAATATATTATATAATTTTAATAATTATGATTAATATTAGGTAAAAAGGTTAACTTAATTTTCTAAAAATATGAATAGTAATCGTAGTAAATATTTATTGCCATGGTAAAAGGAAAATAGGTTAATAAAGGATAAAAATATATAAACAAGGACTAGAAACAAAGTAACCCTAATAGTATGAATATTTTTATTTTTATTTCAATATAATATTGATTATATTTTTTTAAAATTTATAAATGATTAAATAATTATTTTGATAAAAAAATAGATTTTTGATATGTTAAAACATAAATTGTATTTTTTTATAATATGCAATTTCAATTAAGACATTCCTTTTGATGAATTCATGAATTTTCAAAATAAATTATATTTTAATAAAATAATACTTTTAAGTAATTTTTATTAATAATAAATGATAATATAATTTTTATGAAGTCAAATGTAATTATTATAAGGGTTCAAAAACTCTTATTATCAAAAAAACCAGTATTTCTCAATAAATGTCAATTTTCGTTTTAAAAGTGAAAATTAAAATATTTAGATAATTTTTTTGATAAAATGAATATTATTTTTTGAATCATCACATCAAAATTATCCAATGATTAAATTTTCATAATTTTATGAGACAGTTGAATTTTTGGATAAAAAATAAACACGGTATAAATATACGATGTGTATTATGACACCATAATGACCCAAAACTGATGTAACTAATGATATAAACAGTATCAATGACAAAATATATGTTTCCACTTTAAAATAATGTGATTTTTAGGTTATTTTATTGATTTTAAAAATCCTTTATGAATCCTCTAAAACCTATATTATATTTTAAGGTTTTAAAATCATTTCTTTATGAACATGACTCGCTTCCACATCACCAAGGGAAATATTTTAATAAGTTCAGATCTTAGAATTATAAAATAATTAAAACAACCTCTCTTTTATAGAAACTAAGGTAAAAACCCATAGTAAGGTTTGTGATTTTTATTATTTTATTATATAGAGTCCAAAACCTATGTTTAAGAAATAATAAAAAACTCCCCTCTCTTTTCCTATATAATCTCCACCCAAGATACCATTCATATTCACTCAAAAAACATGGATTAAATCATTAATCTTACCTCCCCTATATATATTACTCTCAAGGTTCCTCGAAGCTCTCAAGAAGCTCCTCCCAAGCTTTTGGAATCACCCTCTCCAAGTAAGGAACCTTTGTTTCTTCTTTTCAATTCAAGCACATACTTCGTATTTATCCTTTTGAATCTCAATTGGTTATGTTTTCATGAATTTATAATGATCAATATATTGTAAAATTTATGTCCTAATAATTATATATCATTTATCTCCTCTCATTATATCATTTACCTAAGTTGTTACTATGTTGAAATTTAGAAAGAGATTTCTCTCTTCTTTTCCATTCAAATACCTTCTTTGTGTTTAGAATTTTGAATCTATATTGGTTATGTTTTCATGAATTTATAAATATCTATATACTAACCAATTTAATTCCTAATAATTATAGATAATTTATCATCTCTCATTATATAACTTACCTAAATTGTTACTATGTCAAAATTTAGTAAGAGATTTATCTCTCTTCTTTTCCATTCAAGCACCTTATTTACAATTATCCTTTTGAATCTAAATTGGTTATGTTGTCATGACTTTATAAATATTACTATATTGTCCAATTTATGTAATAATAATAATATATAATTTATTCCCTATCATTATAGTATTTACCTAAGTCGTTACTATACCGAAATTTAGTAAGGGATCCTCTCTTCCTTCTCCTTATTCAAGAACCTAATTTATGTAATTCACTTTGTATTACAATTATTATTGATGGGATATCGTATTTCAAATCCCTCTTACTTACCTTATTATTTTAAAGTGATTAGTGACCCATTTCACTCTCATTAATCCCACCCGTGATTTATTGTGCACCCCTGTCATGGTATCGAAATTATCCTATGATTTTTCTATGCCAAGTTTTTATTCAAGCACCCTCCTTATATTATACCTATTAATTCCCAAATTTTCATGTTGGATTATGTTTCTACATATCCCCCATGCTTTCTTTTTTACTTCCAACTGATGAGAGACTTCTTTCTCTCTCATTGAACCATTTTTATGAATCTTCATGTACTGTCATTACGCTGTTGAAATGTCATTGTGATTTACCATGCCAAACATTTGTGAGGTGTATACCCGTACCCATTTCCACTCAAGGGTATTAACCTAATTGTACCTATAATTCATTGATTGAGTAATTCCATGTATGTAACTTATTGATGCCTATATTTGGGTGTGGAAAAACAATTTTTATTATATTACCTAATTATAGTCTTGTGATTAACCCTAGGTAGTCTCCTGAAGAAGAGTGAACACAAAATAGTTTGTCACTTTTAATTTGAGGGAAAATGGGGTGTTTTTGAATTTGGTTGGTTTTTAAAACAAACAAAATAAATGAAACAATGGAAAGTAATTAAGAAAAATATTTAAAATAAAATTCCAACTCAAGTGATTGAAAACTATTATATGATAAGGGTGATCAGGTCAGGTCAGTTTTCCAATTTCAATGTTATCCTAGTTGTAATGGACCAGACCCTCCTGGTCCATTAATTTGTCAAATCTTGATGTTTGAGGAATTCTGGGGACCATCGGTGACTCATTGAGGAGTTTTACAAATTTCAGGTTGAATGAACGGTGGCACTGATGGGCATCGGTGGCACTGATCGGCCATCGGTGGCACCGATCGGCCATCGGTGGCACCAATGGACATTGATGATGCTGATCGGACAATGGTGGCACTGATGGACATCGGTGACACCGATCTTCCAACAGTAGCACCGATGGGCCATCGGTTCCAGGGAGACAGTTCTAGGGTGTTAGTGACTCACCCATCAGTGAGTCATTTCCAGTTTCTCTAGGACTTTCCAGTTTCACTTCTATAAAGCCTCTTTTAACATAAAAGTGTTTTAATGCCTCTTTTAAGTTATTTAAGGCCATTTTAAATCCCATAAATGATATCTTAAATCCCCTAAGATTCGGTCAACCCTTGACTTACCAAAACGCGTGGCCTTTTATCAGTGTCACACCCTTTTCCGCGTGTTCCAGTTTTTCACAGTTTTTCCCGTTTCACCCCTGTTATGTGTTTTTATCCATTTAAAGTTAGTTTATCAACTCACAGCCATCTATTTTTCTATCTCCACCTTTTATAAGGAGAGTTATTAAATCTCAATTAATTTCAATGTGTGAAACCGTTCAGCCGTGTGGTCAATCCACGATCTGACTTTTAAGTACTTAGAAATAGTCTCCCTAATTTTACGATCTTGCCTCTTCTTAAGCCGAGATCCCCTCTTCCTTCTTCCTTTTTCATTTTTCTAACTGCACCTCGATACTTCCTCTGGATATGAATTTTCCACCTGTGTTGGAGCCCTTTCTGCTCAGCCTTGGAGTTCTTCCTGTAAGTCGTGTCATTCCTTGTTTTTAGCGCAACGAGAAAAATTTGATCCTTGATCATCTAGGTAGGGGTTCTTCCTTCATCTTTCTTTATCACGCATCATGTGGGGTGGGTATGATGTTTTTCCCTTGGGAGGTAGATAAAACCAACTTTAACAAAGATAATAAACGGACTTTTAAAGAGTGAAGGGGTGGGAAAGATGATGATGTTATTTTATTTTACCTTAGTTTTTATGTTGTGAATTTTATGGGCTCATGTCCACTGAAAATCATAGTTGTTGGTGGTCCTTTATTGCACACTACTAAAGATCTGTTTTCTGGATAATCTTGTGATTGAATGACTATAGCACGGAAACTAATTAATCACGTAAACTTGTTTGATTAAATGGATGCTTGGTGGATAAGAACCCTTGTGTGATCACCTCGGTTAACCAAACAGAAAGAAGGAACTTAATGAATGATGTTAGATAAATCTGAAAAACTCCCTTTCTCTATTATAGTGATATGCATGGTTGTTCTAGTTGATTCTTTGTGGGGTGACGTGGATGAGAATGTAACCTCTGGTTTAGAGGTTTTTGGTTTTTAAATTTGAGGCCTTGTGGATCCAGGGGTAAATGTTCTAGACCTAGTAAGTTGGGGCTTGGTTTGTTTCTAGTACTTCGAGGGATCTCACGGATCCCATTTTGATGTTGTTACTTACAAGGGAACTGGGAGTAAATTCTTAAATGCTTGCTTGGATGTTTTCTTTCAATTTTTGTTTTGGATTATGGTTATTCTTGTTAGTTTCCCAATAGTGAAGAAATATTTATATGGAATAACTTGAACATGATAATGAGAATGGATACAATGGGGAACTATTTTCCATAAGTGGTTTGTGCTCTGGGTGTGGCTGTTGTGTACTTGTGCATGTAAGGGTAGTAGTAAGAGTGGTTGTGTGTGGTCTGGTTATTGGTTTCAGGACCCTTGGGTTGGGATAAGTTCTTGATTACCTATATGTATAAAATTTAGTTCTTGTGTTTCTTATACGCACCCCACCCATGTCGAGAAATCCGTGCCAAACACCCCCATTTCATGGGGGAGGGTGTTTTTTCCAACATTACTATTAGTGGATGGTTATTAGCTCCTTTCCACTCCCTCTCCTAGGTAGCCTAAGACTCTTCAGGCAGGCTTTGATGGCCTAAGGTTCATTATGGCCCAAGACTCTTCAGGCAGGGTGTGTTATGGTGAGTTGACCTAGGTGTGTGTGGGGAATTTTGTTTCCCAGGTGTCTTCAGGATGAGGCTTGGGTGTCTTTAGGCGTGACAGTGGTTGTTTTGGCCCAAGTGTCTGTAGGCATGGTTATGTGTGGTTGTGGTAGCCCAGGTGTTTATGGGCGAGATAAACGTTTGGTTGGGATGGCCCATGTGGTTTTTGTTGGGGGTGTTAGTGGGACTATAGTGGTATTTGTGGGGGGGTCTGATGCATAGTATGTTCTAAATAACTAGTGGGAAAGTGGTGCGGGGTACCCAAATATTGATGTATTGTTACTATTATTTTACATGGATTGCGTTATTTTGGGAGTGTGACTTGGTGAGGCTGGGTGGATAGTTTTTCTTTCTAGGTGTTTTGGTTACCTCTATTTTCTCACGATGCATTAGAATGCCTCCCCACTTTTTCATGAGATCTTTTGGTTTTCCTACTAATTATACTTGTATACTCACCCTACATATATAAAACTGATTTCAGGTTTCCAGGAGGACTTTGAGGACCGTGTCAGACCTTACTAGATCGGGCATCTCGTTGCTTATTTTCATTATTTTGTTACTTCACTTCAGATTTTTCTTATACTTTGTATTAGCTTATTTTAAATATTCATGTGGGAATGGATTTTTTGATTTACTTTTATCTTTAGTTATTGGTGTTGCTGGGAATTACCATCTTATCTCCTGTTCTTTTTTTGTAAAAAGGGTAATGAATTCCATTTATGTGAGATTCTATACCCTTGGTTCCATTCGCCACTTTGGGGCCTACTAAAAGAAGGACTCGGGGGGTCATTATCTCTCTTTCACCTTGAAGAAGGAAGGGCATGGCACATTTTCATCCTTTCCCTCATCTTGGAGAAGGTGGGTCATGGAAGAATGGTATCAAAGGCTGATGGTTGAGATATAGGATAAATTTTGGGGTTAGGCATAGTGATGATTGCATGGGATGGTAGGGAAATAGTGTTAGGCATTCTTGGTGCATGAAATGGGCTAGGGAAAACCTGCTAGGACATAGGATTTTAGGTCCCCCCATGATCCGATGCAAGGACTCTGGACCTACTGAACGACCAAGTGAGGCTACACTGATTGTAGGGTAGAGACCCTGGAAAAAGATAAATGCATCATAATGACTTCTTTTCTTGTGTGTCTTGGGTGTTTTGGGAATTTAAAATAAATAAAAAGTTTAAAAAAACTTTAAAAGTAAATTTATGCACTACTCAGGCTTATGAATTTTTTGTTTACCTTTTCAGCTATGGAACCTGGATGATGTCCATGAGTAGTGAGGGTAGTCAAGGCCTAGAAGGTTGATATAGTTGATCAATGGATAGCTGATTGATGGGAGGAGGATGACTAGTGGTAGAAAATTCTTCATGCCTTACAATGTCTGACTCTCGGAAAGTATGAGGGCAGCGTCTCGGACATGGAGATGGAGAGCTGGCTCGAGGAGATAGTGATCACTTTCAGCTTGATCTAGGCTCTGAAAAAGTATTGTTTTCCTCCTTCTATGATCTAGATGCAGGGAGTGGTGCATCAATGGTGGATGCTTTATCTTGGGGAGAAGATGGAAGATGAGGTTTTATTTACTGACTTTGAAAAGGAGTTCCAGTCGGAGTTCCTTTATTCCATGATGAAGGCCGAGAAGAGGCATGAGATTATCTACCTCCATCAAGGGAGTATTTCAGTGAGGGATTTGGGGATCAAGTTCAAGGATCTCCTTAGTTTTTCCCCGGACTTCTTTTTGAATGAGGAGTCATGGGCAAGACGCTTAGAGGAGGCACTCCGACCTTCTCTTCAATATGTTGTTACTCCCTTCACTCTACCGACGTACTTAGAGGTTTAGAAGAAAGATGAAGTAGTGGAGAGGATGAAAATTCTGGGAGATATTCCGCAAGAGGGGATCCACTTGGGTTCATCAAAAGAGAAGGCCATCAGTAGAAGGACTCCAGCATCAGGGCCTTCCAGGTTTCGGCCGGCGGGGAGCAGGCCTCAGCAGTTCCAATTTTGATCTCCTGGTCCTCTCCATTTCTCCATGGGCCTAGGACCAAGGTGATTTAATTTTGGTGGTCATGGTCATATTCAAAATTAGTGCCCTAAGTAAGTGTAGTACAGTGGGAGTGGGCAGGTTCAGCGCCCACCTCAGCAATAGCAGTTGCTAGCCAGGCCCTTCTAGGAGCAGGGTCAGTGAGCTCCCACTCCACCGAGGGTGGACAGTGTTGGAGGAGGCCGACCTCAGGGAACTCCTTAGAAACCTCTACTATGGCATGTTTGGGGAGGCTTCCTATATCCAATGGGTAGAGGAGTTGGGCGTGGGCAGTTGCACACCGTAGAGGCAGCAGCTCTAGTAGGGCCAGAGGTTGTTCAAGGTACGATCAGTCTGTTTAGTACTATTGTGTGTGCCTTGTTTGATTCATGAGCTTCACACTCCTTTTTTACACCAATTATAGCCCATGCCTTGGGTATATATGTATAGAGACTTTCTATGCCCCTGGTTTTGAATATTCCTATTAGAGGTCAGGCCGGTATGTTTGATGTTTTTCAAGGATGCAGACTGATGTTGGGGCCACATCAGTCCAATGGGGATCTTCTTCTGCTACAAATAAAATTATATGATGTCATCTTTGGAATAAACTGGTTGTTTTTCATGCACGCTATTATCGACTGCTTCTGGAGAAGTGTCATGTTCTCAGATATGGGCAGCCAGTGTGTAGCTTTCATTGGCGAGTGGGATTTCCAAGAGGACAGCCGGCGTGTGGAGACCCTTCTTTCCTTGTTAGCCGAGATTTCAGTGGGATCGGTAGACTCACAGATGGTGGAAGTACCAGGGATTGTCAGTGAGTTCCTGGATGTCTTCATCGAAGAGGTTGTGACTCTACCCCCTCAATGTGATGTTGAGTTCGGGATAAACTTATAACCTGGTGCATGTCTGATTTTGATGGCTCCTTATCAGATGGAACCTTCTAAGTTACAGGAGTTGCGGATTCAGGTTGATGACCTGATGAATAAGGGTTTCATCCAACCGAGTGTGTCGCCATGGGGTGCTTCATTCTTGTTTGAAAATAAGGAAGACAGTGGTCTCAGGCTGTGCATAGACTACTGGAGACTAAATCAAGTGATAGTCAAGAACCGTTACCCCCTCCCGAGGATTGAAGACCTTTTTGACCAGTTTAAGGGAGTAGGTTGGTTTTCTAAGATCGACCTGCAATTTGAATATCACTAGTTGAGGATGAAGGAGGGTGACATCCCGAAGACTGTTTTTAAGTGCAGATATGGTTACTTTGAGTTCATGGTCATGTTGTTCATCATTACGAACGCACCAGTTATGTTCATGGGGCTCATGAACACTATTTTCCACGAGTATCTAGACCGGTTTGTGGTCGTGTTCATCGACAACATCCTGCTCTACTCAAGGTCAGAGAAGGATCACATCGAGCATTTAAGGACTGCTTTGGAGGCCCTTCGACACCACCAGATCTATGGGAAGTTGTCCAAGTGCAAGTTCTAGACACAAAAGGTTCACTTCCTTAGACACATGGTGTCCTAGTAGGGAATATAAGTGGACCCATCAAAGGTCAAATCAATTATTTCTTGGGAATCACCCAAGAATGTGGTAGAGGTTCATAGTTTCCTGGGTCCGGTAGGTTACTAATGGAGGTTCGTACCTGACATCTCTCAAGTTCCAGCGCCTTTGATGATTTTGAACAAGAAATACCATGCTTTCATATGGAGTGAATAGTGCTAAGAAACTTTCAGTTATCTGAAAGGGAAGATGGTGAGTGCCCTAGTGCTGAGGTTTCCAGAGGAAGGGGTAACATTTGAAGTGTTCTGTGATGCTTTCGGTCTAGGCTTGGGGTGTGTGTTGATGCAGCAGTGGGGAGTGATCTATTATGGTTCTATCCAGTTATGCCCTCAAAAATGTAACTATTTCACCCATGACCTAGAACTTGCAGTGGTTGTGTTCATTCTAAAGTTTTGGCAGAATTACCTCATCGAGGAATGCTTCATGGTCTTCACAGATCACAAAATATTGAGGTATATCTTATCCCAGTGAGACCTGAACTTACGACAGTGGAGGTGGATTTATTTTATTCAGGACTAAAAATTCGAGGTATCCTAAACCTTAGGAAAGGGTAACATGGTAGCCAATACCTTAAGCATGAAGTCACAGAAGGATGTGGTTCGGGAGTAAGCAGATGCTTGGAAGGCGATGGAGGAGTTGGTTGCTTTGCATCTGGGCTTGAGAGTGGAGGATAGTAGAGGCTGCCTATTTCATATGATAGTTCAGTCTTCCTTGGTATGTTAGGTGGAGGAGTCTCCATTGGGATAGTCAGAGGTTGAATTGATGCATGACCGTGTTAGCCAAGGTGATCTGAAAGGATGGTCAGAGGATAGCCAAAATCGGATATTGTTCCAAGGGAAGCTGTTTCTCCTGGTGACGATGCGAGAGGGAGTTCTCGATGAGTTCCATAACTCACCCCTAGAGGTATATTCAAAATTCTCCAAGATGTATTGGGGCTTGAGAGGTCAGTTTTGGTGACCCATAGTGAAACGGGAAGTAGCTAAGTTTGTGGTAAGGTGCCTCATGTGTCAGTAGGTGAAGTCTGAACATCATGTTCTCGACGGTCTGTTTCATCCCTTAGATGTCCCTAAGTGGAAGTGGGATGACGTATCGATGGATTTCATCAAAGGACTACCCAGGGCTGAGGGAGTTTGTGACGTCGTCTAGGTAGTGGTGGACCAATTGATGAAATAGGATCACTTCTTAGCGGTTAAGAAGTTGAGCGTAGTTGATTCCTTAGCACAAAAGTACATGGGTGAAGTTTTTTGGCTGCACAGAGTTCCCATAACCATCATTTTGGATCGGGATGAACACTTTATTTCAGGAGTTTGGAAGGGATTATTGCATGATTTTGGCACCCAGTTATTTCTTAGCACTACTTTCCACCCTCAAACATATGGGAAGATGGAAAGGACCATCCAGCTATTGGAGGATATGTTGCGTGTGTGTGTTATGGAATTTGAAGGATCATCTGTATGACACTTGACTCTGGTAGAGTTTTCCTACAACAACAGCTATCAATCTACCATTGGCATAACACTGTTTGAAGACATTTATAGAAGACCATGTCATTCACTCGTGTGCTGGACAGAGGTTGGGGAGGCAGGTGTTCTTGGCCTAGAAGTGGTGTAGAGAACGACAGAGAAGGTTCATCTTGTGCATGAAAGGATGAAGGTATCTCAGGATCAGTAGAAGTCGTATGTTGATCATAGGAGGAGGCTATAAGGACCCGGCCTTATTACATACATAATCTTGAATTTAGTCAAGAAAAACACTTCCTTTTACATTGAGGATCTTTTCAAGTTTAGATATTTAGATAATTGTGACATAATACATTCATATCATTACACATTGTTACAGAGTGGATACCATAAAAACATATTCCATTTTTTTCAAAATTAAGAACATTAAAACTTAAAACATGATTCCTTGACAATTATTCAACATTTAATATGGATTCATTCTTTGTCTTACACATCCATTAACCAGTGAAAAATCATTTAAAACTTGGGATGAGCACAAAAACTCAATAAGGGATATAAAAATAAGGAAAGAACACATTAGTCCATGAATACTTGTAACGTATGAAATCATTTTCATAAGACATACTTATCACCTGTATATATATACTTACTTTGTGAAACATGAGATTTAAAAAATATCTAAGAACATAAGTAGAACCATAAAGGTATCTTGGTGCATTACTTACATAATGTTGTAACCCTCTTGGTTACCTTATAATTTGTAACCCTTACGGTTACCTTACTATTTGTGTAACCATTGCAATTACACATGGAGTAACCATACGACCGACCTCAAACTTACACATACCCAATGAATTGGAGGGAAATATAGGTCACACCTTTTATCATAAACAATTCCCAATAACCATAACATAATCATACAACATGAATAATATCATAAAAACATTGCTTTTGAATTTTGTAAAACATAATTTTAAAAGAGGATTTTAAAAGAAAAGCCCCTTATAAATATCATATAATTGAAGTGAGACTTAATAGAGTGGATGGAATATGTATATAATATGTAAATATACAAAATTAAACATAGTATAATCAAAATTCATCACACAAACAATTTAAATGCCACATAAATAATGAAGAATAAGTTTAACCCAAAGGATGGTAATCAGGTTAAGAATTCCCTTACCTCAGGCTTGTCTTACTTCAAACTTGTTTAAAATTACTGTATAATGGTTAAAATAGTGTTATTATTATTTTAAAGAAACATTTTAATGTTTATAAAATCTTATATGATCGTTTCATAACCTCATTTCACCCATTAATTATTAGTATTTTGTTCCTTGCACTGTTTTGGGTGAGTTCCTTACATGATTTCCCTGATTGGTTCATAATGGATGTTCTTGTCGATTGGAAGTGAAACTCCAGAATTGGAATAGAAAGGTATTTAAATATTTCCAGTACCATAATTTATACCATTTATCATTTTTATTTTTTATATGAGGATGATTCATAAGTTAAAACATTAATGATGTTTGTTTAGATCATTTTAGTGGTTCTTTGATAATAACAATCTCATTTTGTCTTATAAATTAGAACCATGAGTACAAAAGAATTCCAGAACCATGAATGAGACATAATAAATATATTATAACCTGGTTCAACCATAGAAATGGTTTCATGACCATACTTGAAAGAATTAATGGAAATTGAAACCACATCTTCCACAATGTCGGTAATTTGACACATCACGGACAATGTTTTTATTCCTTGAATAAATGGGAGAGGAGAAGAATAATGATGATGAATTTTACATTAACATGAGAAAATACAGAATATACATGATTCTTAGATATTTCATTCCTCTTGTGTAAGAATATATGAATAAAGAATAATAAAAAAAAGGAACTCAAAATAAAAGAATAATTGAGAAATCACTTACAAAAATTTGGTAGCCTAACGGCTATGCAACATGGTTTTAGAAAATATTAAAAAGAGAGGGGAAAAGGGTCACCCATCCAGAAATGAATCATAATACATAATAGATCAAGAATAATAAATAAATAATAACATGGTATTGAAACTTGAAAGTTATACCACATAAAAGAGAACTTGAATGGAAAAAAGAAAGAAATTGATAATTTTCTTACCTTGTAGAGTAACTCCTAGAACTTGAAGGTTGGGACATTGGGGGCTTTAGGAAATATTGGGAGAACTACTAGGGAGGTAAGGAGGCTAGAGCTTCATTGATGAGTATTTTGGAATGAATTAAATGGAGTAATGGGTTGGTATTTATAGCAAAAGTGAGGGATTATTTTAATAATTTCCAAAGGACACCTCATTAGTTGTATTTACAAAACCATGGGCTTGCCCATGGTATTTTCCCATGGTATTATCCACTTGGGAAAACTCACATATTATTTTACTGTACACAAGTCGACCAGATTTATTACATCACTATTACATCATTAATGATGTCATTAACACATTGAAACTTAAAACTGTATTTTTTACTATTCACTCAAAAATCAATTGTTTCAGAAAAATCCCAAAAAATTACCCCAAACATTTATTGATGTTTAGAATTAAAAAATGAAGTAAATTTTTTGAAAATAATTTTCTAAATAATTTTAATTTAATTTTTAAATAAAATCATACTTAATTCAGAAATTAATAATTTAAAAACTATAAGTGCTTTTATATCACATTGAAAAATTAATCAAGATGTCATTATCTTAAATCCTTAATAAAATAAACTAAATAATACAATTTACTATTCATTAGGTTCATATTACTATTCATAAGGGTATGTTACTATTCACCAAAAAAACAAGTTGGTTCCAATAGACTCCAAATAACATATTGAACACAATTGTAGATGACCATTTTTCAAAATTTAAAATATATAAGCAGTAAAATTATGTTTAAAGGCTACTTATAAATATCTACATTAAACAAAATTTCAAGCATTTAAATTTATTTTTTAGAAAACCTTGGGGTGTTACATTATCCCCACCTTATGGAAATTGCGTCCTCATAATTTTATTTACTTATTAAACAAGTGAGGGTACCTTTCCGTCATAGCATTTTTAGACTCCCATGTTGCTTCTTCAACCATGTGGTTTCTTCAAAAAACCTTTACCTAGTGGATTACCTTATTCCGAAATACCAGTTCCATTCGATTACGAATCTAAACTGGTTTCTCTTCATAAGAAAGGTTCTATTCTAGATAAACAACTTCTGGGATCAACACATGTGATGAATCTAGCACATACTTTCTCAACATCAAAACATAAAAAAACATTGTGTACCTGAGACAAACTTAGAGGAAAAGATGCTCGGTATGAAACTGTTCCAACTTTCTCCAAGATTTCAAAAGGACCGATGAACCGCAGACTTATCTTTCCTTTCTTACCAAAACGCATCACACTTTTACAAGGAGAGATTTTAAGGAAAACATGGTCACCTAACTCGAAAGATAAGTCTTTACTTATATTATCTACATAAATTTTATGCCTTCTCTGAGATGTCTTCATGTGATGCTGGATCATCTTTACTTTCTCAGCCACTTCTTCCACTAATTCTAGACCCATAAACTTTCTTTCACCGACTTCATCCCAAAATGTTGGAGTCCGACACCGCTTACCATACAAATACTCAAAAGGTGCCATCTGAATAATGGAATGAAAACTATTATTATAAGAAAACTCAACTAAAGAAATATGTTGATCCCAACTTTCCTGGTAATCCATTGATCAAGCTCGAATCATATCCTCTAAAGTTTGAATCGTTCGTTCTGACTTCCCATCTGATTGAGGATGAAAAATGTACTAAAATTCAATTCTATTCCCAACAACTTTTTAAGTCCCTTCCAAAAGTTAGAAGTGTACCTAGGATTCTGGTCAGATACTATGGAAAAAGGAACTCCCTATAACTTGACAATCTCCTTGAGGTACAATCGAGAAAGATGATCTAAAGACAATGTATCTTGAATAGAAATAAAATGTGCAGATTTTTTCAGCCAATCCATAATAACCCAAATTGCATTATTACCTCAAAATGTCTTAGGTAGTCCCACCACAAAATCCATGGATACATTCACTCATTTCCACTCTGGCACTGGAAAAGGCTGAAGCATCCCCTTCAGTAACTGTCGCTCTGCTTTAACCTATTGACATGTCAAACATTTCATGGTAAAATCAACAATATCTTTTTTCATTCCATCCCACCAATAATACTCCCGAAGGTCTTTGTACATCTTATTACTGCCAGGATGAACTGAAAATGGAGAACTTTGTGCTTCACACAATAATTCTTTCTTCAACTGAGAATCACAAGGCACACACAACATTTTACCAAATCTTAAAACACGATCTTTATCAAGGTTAAATTATGTCAAATTACCCACTTTAACCAATTTTACCTTTTTTTTAGCTCACGGTCTTCCTAGTGAGCTCTCTTAATTCTATCTGACAACAAAGACTGCACTAAAACCTGAAACAAAACATATGTATTCCCTACACCAACAACTTCTAAGACAAAATTCATCAAATCATTAATCAACGGATCATGTTCCAAATGTAACATGGTTAATTATGTGTGATTTTTTTGACTCAAGGAATCCACCACTTTGTTTTCTTTTCTAGGATGGTAATTGATCATGCAATCATAATCCTTTATCGTTTCAAGACATCTTCTTTTCCTCATGTTTAATTCCTTCTGAGTGAATATATACTTTAGAATTTTATAGTCAGTATATATTTAACATTTGGCTCTGTATAAATTATGTCTCTAAATTTTCAAAGAAAAAAACATAGCTTCCAATTCCAAATCATGTGTGGGATAATTTAACTCATTGAGTTTTAATTGTCTTGAAGCATAAGTAATTACCTGATCATTCTGCATCAAAACAAAACCAAGTCCCTTTAATGAAGTGTCATTGTAGATGAAGAAATCACCATTTTGGGAAGGTAAGTCCAAAACTGGAGCATTTACCAATCTCTTCTTTAGTTTTTGAAAATAAACATCACATTATTCTGTACAAACAAATTTAACCCCTTTCCATGTTAACTTAGTTATCGGGATAGATAACTGATTAGCCAATAAATGAGGAAAATATTAATTGTTAATATATATAATATTAATGTGATTTATTATTCATAAACACCATTTTAGTGCATTTTACACTTTGAATATCATTTCACATTATGATTGTAATTCCTTCTTAAAATGCACTATTATGTGGTACATTTTTTAACATCATTTAAAGTACCTAATGATTCATATGATTTTAAGGAATGTAATTATCCATATTTTAATTTGATATTTTGTGAAATTTATCTACACTTCAATATGAACATGTTTCATTCAGGGATCAATGGCGGATTCATAAATTATGATGGAGATATTTGGAGATGAATGGAAGCAATTCTAGAGAAGGCAGATTGGACATCAGCCCACTGATGAGAATGTGGAACCCACATTACAAACCCAATGAACCCCAAATTTCGTGGAATGATAGAATACATATATAGGAAAAAATAATTATTCATGATACATTGCTAATTAGTCCTACATTGTGGTTATTTAGGCGGCCCAAGTTAGAGATAAAATTATGGGCCAAATTCTGCATCCCAGAAAAACATCTCACTAATCTAATCATATCTCCGAATACACAACTCCAAATAGGCCAAAATTTTACATGAGGTTAGGAGACATACGGGGATCCATTTTATTATTCTATGTCCCTCTATAATTAGGCCTTCTAGAATGTATTCTAAGCGTGTCTGTTCGGTGGATGAAAGTTGGATGCCACCTCGGGTCAAGGGTGGAAAAATCAAATCTCCCTCAACTTTCCACCCACCTATGGCCTACAAAAATTAAATGAGGAGACTTGGACTATTGAAGTCTCAATACGAGGATTAAAAAATTCATATTTAAGGCAGTTTTGGTGGATGAGTTGAGGATATTTGAGCTTTGTTTCATTTTAATGTTATGTTGTCAATTTGATGTTGTAATCGCATTCCTTCAATTGTAAGTTCCTTGAATTACCTTAGTTTCTTTATAAAAGTTCTTCATATTATCTTTTTATATTCTTATTATTATAAATTTTATACTGTTGCCTCAAGGTGTGAACTTGTTCATACCAAACCTCGTGATATTATCACACAACGGTGGAGTGATTGTTTTTTTTTTCATTGTTTTTTTTTTACTTCTCCAATTCATCCCTCATGAGTCTACTTTCCGCTTCCATTGAAACCATGGGATCAATAGAGGGCTAACCCACTTATGGGTTGATCAAAGGGAGTATCAAGGGGATGTATTTGATGTTATTTATCACTACATTAATGGATAATCACTTCTTTTAAATGAGATTTTTATTTGATGACTTTAAAACTTCTTTATCCTTATTGAATTTAAGGTCACACATTTCAAGTGCTAATAAGAACCTTTACCTTGGAGTGCTCAGAACTTTGATCCTTTATCTGTATAGGTGATTAGTATTAGGGTGTGTGGGAATTAAACCAGTAATTGATGATTTTTTTGAACTCCTTAAATGAACCCATCTCAAATATAAGAAATTGAAATATTTTTACAATAAAAAGAATGCATCCAATCCACCCCTTGTAATAACCTAGGATCAACCCTTCTCGTAATTTGAATTCACATAAGACTTTTAGTGTTCACTTAAACCCATCTAAAATAAACCCAAAGTTGGCCACTCAATAGTCAAAAATAGTTCATAGAATTTACGTGTCCATAGGTTACTTCTTAGGTCTCTGAGTATTCGACAACCCAAGCTAAACTACAAAGACCGTTCTACCTTCTTCTCTTGGGTAAATTTGAGCGTGAATCAATAACTGACAAAATTTCTTAAAAAAACGTCAATAATAACCTACTAATCTAAGAAAACTATGAATTTCTTTAATATTTGTGGGTCTTGGTCATTCATCAACCACTTTTGTTTTGGAAGGATCAACTATTATTCCATCCTTATTTACAATGTGCCCAAGAAAAGAAATATGTTGCAACCAAAAATCACACTTGCTGAATTTTCCATATAGTTTCTTTTCTTTTAAGGTTTTTAAAACAACACTTAGTTGTTTTTCATGCTCCTCTTTATTTTTAGAAAATACCATAATGTCATCAATAAATACAACCACAAACTTATCCAAGAACTCATGAAATAATATATTCATAAGATTCATGAATACAGCAGGTGCATTAGTTAACCCAAAGGGAATAAAAAAGATTCATAATGCCCATATCTAGTACGAAAGTCTGTTTTTGGGATGTCATCCTCCTTCACCTTCAGCTGATGGTATCCGAATCTCAAGTCAATCTTGGAAAAGTACTGAGCTCCCTGGAGCTGATCAAACAAGTCATCGATATGAGGCAAAGGATACTTGTTTTTAATAGTTATGTTATTCAAAGCTCTATAATCAATGCAAAGTCTCATGGAAACATCTTTCTTTTTAACAAACAAAACAGGATCTCCCCTTGGTGAAGTGCTATGACGAATGAATCCTTTATCAAGCAAATCCTGCAACTGATTTTTCAATTAAAGAAGTTCTATTTGATCCATACGATAAGGGGGTTTTGAAATTGGCTTAGCATCAGGAACTAATTCAATTGTGAATTCGACTTCCCGATCAGGTATGACAATGGGTAACTCATTGGAAAAAACATCAAGGTATTCATTTACCACTGGTACGTCATTAATCTGAACAGTTCCCTTGTTTTCAACAATATGAGAAATATAACTTTCATTTTCATCTTTCAATAGTTTCTCATCTTCCTAATAGGTTATCAATTTTATGGGTTCATTCTTGTATACAAACTGAAACTCTTTCTGAAAAAACAACTTTTTTAGCTCTACAGTCAATCTTAACATGATAAACAGAAATCCAATCTATTCACAAAATAACATCAAACTTGAATAAGGGTAAAACAACAAAGTTTTCAGGTAAATTCTTTCCACAGATCACAATAGAAAGATTATTATAATTCATATTTTCTATAATATTTCCCCCTTGTGTTTTAACAACAAGTTAATGTATCATTTATTGAGGTGATATTTCTAATTTACCTGAAAATTTCTCAGATATGAAGGAATGCGTAGACCATGTATCAAACAAAACTTTAGAAAAATCTGAGTGAACAAACAAAGTACCTGATACAACTTCACTGGATGGACCGACATCTGCTGACGTAGTCAGAAAGGATCTCACTACACCTTTCTGTTTATATTCTGGATTCTTTGCATCATTCATATCTCTCTTTGGGTAGGAATTTGCATAATGACCCATCTCACCACATTTAAAACACTTTACAGTTTTCTTATCAGGATTAGTCTTAGGATCATTTTCATTGTAATCTCAGGCCATATGTCCAAACTTACCACATTTAAAACACTTCCCAGTTTTGCAAAGACATTCCCCAGGGTGTTTCTTGCCACACTTTTCAAAAATTGGAAACTATATTTTCTTACCATCATATTTCTTTGGTTGATTCTTACCCATTGCTTGCCACCTGAACCTCTTCTTCTCCTTATTTCCAAAATGAACATGATCATCAGAAAACTCTATCTCTACCCTCTCAGCACATCAGACAAGTTTCTCATAACTTTTGAATTCATGGGAGGCCAACGCCCTTCGATACCTTGGCTTTAGTCTTGAGTAAAAGTGGTTGATTTTGCTATCAATATCCAGAATAAGATTTAGAGCATACCTTTCTAGTCGGGTGAAGTTTGCTTCATACACAGCCACTGAATCCTCCTCTTTTTTCTTCAATTCAGGGAATTACTTATCCATCCTAGGTCACACCACCTTAGTAAAATATTTTTCAAGGAAAATACTTTTAAATCCATACCACTCTAAGGCATCAAAAATCCTATCTACCCCTGATATTCCTTACCATTGACCATCAATGATCAGCTTCACCTTTAAAATGATAAATGGAAATACTTACCTTTTGATTGTCTGAACATCCCATAACATCTAATATCTTTTCAAGGGCTTTGATCCATCCTTCAGCTGCTATTGGGTCAAAAGATCCATTGAAAGTAGGAGGGTGTTGTCTGATAAAATGTTCCACTATTGTCATGTTCTGTTGTGGTACCTCTATTTGTTCTCTTTCATGGATGCCACCACCATTTATTTCCTGCATTATCTGAGCCATTACTATCACAAACTACTCAGTTCCAATCCCTACCATTCCGAGCTGTAGATCCGGAAGGATGTCCTTCTGTCGGAGCCTCTCCTCTTCAGCATCCTCGTTCCTTCTACGAGCAACCATTCTGAACAAACATATCTTAGATAAAGCAACATGGTAATATTTAAATTCATAACATTTCAAATTAATTATAGAGTAAAAATCATTTATAGTGTTCTTTTAACATCATCCTAACCCCTAAAGTTATCTAAACCATCCTATGATACCAAATATAAAGACCTGGCCTTATTACATACATAATCTTGAATTTAGTCAATAAAAACACTTCCTTTTACATTGAGTATCTTTTAAATTTTAGAGATTTAGATAATTGGGACATAATACATTCATAGCATTACACATTGTTACAGAGTGGATACCATAAAAACAGTTTCCATTTTTTTCAAAATTAAAAACATTAAAACTTAAAACATGATTCCTTGACAATTCTTCAACATTTAACATGTCTTCCTTATTTGTCTTACACATCCATTAACCTATTAAAATCATTTAAAACTTGGGATGAGCACAAAAACTCATTAAGGGATATAAAAATAATGAAAGAACACATTTGTCCATGAATACTTGTAATGTATGAAATCATTTTCATAAGACATACTTATAACCTATATATACATATATATACTTACTTTGTGAAACATGAGATTTAAACAATACCTAAGAACATAAGTGAAACCATAAAGGTATATTTTGGCATTACTTACATAATTTTGTAACCCTCTCGGTTACCTTATAATTTTTAACCCTCACGGCTACCTTACTATTTGTGTAACCATCATAGTTACACATGGAGTAGCCATATGGCCGACCTCCAACTTACACATACCCAATGCATTGGAGGGAAATATAGGTCCCACCCTTCATCATAAACAATGACCAAGAACCAGAACATAATCATACAACATTAATAATAGCATAAAAACATTTCTTTTGACTTTTGTAAATCATAATTTTAAAAGAGAATTTGAAAAGAAAAGCCCCATATAAATATCATTTTATTAAAGTGAGACTTAATAGAGTGAATGGAATATATATATACTCTGTAAATATACTAAATTAAACATATTATAATCAGAATTCATCACACAAACAATTTAAATATCACATAAATAATGAAGAATAAGGTTAACCCAAAGGATGGTAATCAGGTTAAGAATTCCCTTACCTCAGGATTGTCTTACTTTAAACTTGTTTAAACTTCCTGTATAATGGTTAAAAGAGTTTTATTAGTATTTTAAAGAAACATTTTCATGTTTATAATATTTTATATGATCATTTAATAACCTCATTTTACCCCTTAATTGTTAGTATTTTGTTCCTTGCACTGTTTTGGGTGAGTTCATTACATGAATTCCATGATTGGTTCATGATGGATGTTCTTGTCGATTGGAAGTGAAACTACAGAATTGGAATGAATAGGTATTTAAATATTTCTAGTACCATAATTTATACCATTTATAATTTTGATTTTTTATATGAGGATGGTTCATAAGTTAAAACATTAATGCTGTTTGTTTAGATCATTTTAGTGGTTCTTTGATAATAACAACATCATTTTGTATTATAAATTATAAACATGAGTAAAAAAGAATTATAGAACCATGGATGAGACATAATACATATATTATAACCTGGTTCAACCATAGAAATGGTTTCATGACCATACTTGAAATAATTAATGGAAATTGAAACCATGTCTTCCACAATGTCGGTAATTTGACACATCACGGACAATGTTTTTATTCCTTGAATAAGTGGGAAAGGAGAAGAATAGTGATGATGAATTTTCAATGAACATGAGAAAATATAAAATATACATTATTTCTGGATATTTCATGCCTATTGGGTAAGAATATATGAATAAATAATATAAAATAAAGGAACTCAAAATAAAAGAATAATTGAGAAATCACTTACAAAAATTCAGCAGCCTAACGGCTATGCAACATGGTTTTAGAAAATATTAAAAAGAGAGGAGAAAAGTGTAACCCATCCAGAAATGAATCATAATACAGAATATATCAATAATAAGAAGTAAATAAGAACATTGTATGGAAACTTGAAAGTTATGCCACATAAAAGAGAACTTGAATGGAAAAAAGAAAGAAATTGAGAATTTTCTTACCTTGTAGAGTAACTCCTAGAACTTGAAGGTTGGGACCTTGGGGGCTTGAGGAAACCTTGGGAGGACTACTAGGGAGGTAAGGAGGCCAGATATTCATTTATGAGGATTTTTTAATTAATTTAATGGAGGAATGGGTTGGTATTTATAGCAAAAGTGAGGGATTATTTTAATAATTTCCAAGGGACACCTCATTAGTGGTATTTGAAAAACCATGGTCTTTCCCATGGTATTTGCCCATGGTATTTGCCAATTAGGACACTTCACATATTATTTCACTGTACACTAGTATACCAGATTTATTACATCACTATTACATCACTAATGATGTCATTAACACACCGAAACTTAAAACTGTATTTTTTACTATTCACCCAAAAATCAACTGTTTCAGAAAAATCTCAAAAATTCACCCTAAGCATTTATTGACATGTAGAATTCAAAAATGAATTCCATTTTTTGAAAATAATTTTATAAATATTATTATTTTATATTTTAAATAAAATCATACTTAATTAAAAATTAATAATTTAAAAACTATAACTGCTTTTATATCACATTGAAAAATTAATCAAGATGTCATTATCTTAAATCCTAAATAAAATAAAATAATAATACAATTTACTATTCATTAGGGTTATATTACTATTCATAAGGGTATGTTACTATTCACCAAAAAAACAAGTTGGTTCCAATAGACTCCAAATAACATACTGAACACAATTTTAGATGACCATTTTTCAAAATTCAAAACATATAAGCAGTAAAATTATATTTAAAGGATACTTATAAATTTCTACTTTAAAAAAAATTTCAAGAATTTTAATTTATTTTTTAGAAAACCTTGGGGTGTTACAGAGGCCCTTGGAGTTTGATGTTGGAGTTCATGTGTTCTTGAAGGTTTCCCCTCAACATGGGCAGTGGAGGTTTGGCAGAGGGAGTAAGATTTCTCCTAGGTTCATCGGACCCTTCGTCGTGTTGGGACGAGTCAACATGGTGGCTTATTAGATGGAATTACCACCATGGTTAGAGAGAATATAAAATGTATTTCATGTCTCTCATCTCCGTCGATATTTACATGTGATTCCCACGTCCTCGACTGGGGAGAGTCGGATATTGAGGACGATGTGACATTCGTGGAGCGACCAGTGAGAATCGAGGATCATAAGAAGAAGGTGCTTTGTGGATGGACCATTCCCTTGGTTTGTGTGTTATGGATGCATGGTGGCCTCGAGGAGAGTAAATATGAACGGGAGTCATGTATGTGTGCCCAGTACCCAGAGTTGTTCTGATTTTTGATCTTGTGTTTTCTTTGTGCCTTGATTATGATGTAATGTTTGACCCTGCTTATTGTATGACAAGTTATTTCCATGTTCTCTATTTTGTGTGAAAATTCATTTCTATAGGAAAGGGAGGACCTAATCCATAATCAAGACACATTAATGTGGATATGATTAAACCTATGCAGACAAGTCAGTGCCTCCCAAAGTGGATAGTATCTTGACAAGGAAGAAGGAGCTCCCTAATCCATGTGTTTAGACGGTGTGACATTTCTATGTTTGTGTGGTTACTTGAAGGAGAGGAGCGGTAGTGTTTCCAAATTTTTTCAAGAGATAGATGTGAGAGAGATGTCCCTAGATGTCAAGGTTTTATTCCAGCTTTCAAACAACCCTAATGTGGTTTGTACCTGAGTTACGAGGTGGTTATTCAAACCCCTCTCTTTTCTTTCAGTTTACTCTTGAATTCTCGAGGGAAAGAATAGTTTTAGAGGTATATCATGCAATGTCCCGGACCCTCCTTGTACATTACTTTTTCAAATATTGATTTTTGAGGCATTATGGAGACCATCAGTGACTCATTGAGGAGTTTTTAAAATTTCAGTTTGAACGAACGATGGCACCGATCGGCATCGGTGGCACTGATCCACCATCACTGGCATCGATTGGCCATCGGTGACACCGATCGGCCAACAGTGGCACCAATGGACATTGGTGACACCAATCAGCATCAATGGCACTGATGGGTATCGATGGCACCGATCGGCCATCGTTGGCACCGATCGTCCATCGGTGGCATCGATGGGCATCAGTGTCTAGGTGTCGGTGACTCACCCATTAGTGAGTCATTTCCAGTTTCTCCAGGACTTTCTAGTTTCACTTTTGTAACACCTCTTTTAACATAAAAGTGTTTTAATGTCTCTTTTAAAGTTATTTAAGGCCATTTTAAATCCCATAAATGATATCTTAAATCCCATAAGATTTAGGCAACCCTTGAATTACCAAAACATGTGGCCTTTTATCGGTGTCACACCCTTTTCCGCGTGTTCCAGTTTTTCCCAGTTTTTCCAATTTCACCCCTGTTATGTGTTTTTCTTCATTTAAAGTTAATATATTAACTCACAGCCATTCATTGGTCTATCTACACCATTTATAAGTAGAGTTATTAAATCTCAATTAATTCCAATGTGTGAAACCTCCGAGCTGCATGGTCAATCCACGATCCAACTTTTAAGTACTTCAAAATGGTCTCCATGATTTTAGGATCTAGCCTCTTCTTATATCAATATTCTCTCTTCC
This sequence comes from Viscum album, assembly GCA_963277665.1. Taxonomy (NCBI): domain Eukaryota; kingdom Viridiplantae; phylum Streptophyta; class Magnoliopsida; order Santalales; family Viscaceae; genus Viscum; species Viscum album. Next base: position 31,618,564 of record OY728157.1, on the reverse strand, counting down.
TTATTCATTTTTTGTTTCTCTAAGTGTGCCTCAAGACTTCCTTCCAAGAATAATTGTGCGCCCGTACTGGATCCCTTTCTGCTTATCCTTGGAGTTCTTCCTGCAAGTCGCGTCATTCTCTATTCTTGGCGCAACGAGAAAACTTTGATCCTTGATCATCCAGGTAGGGGTTCTTCCTTCGTCTCTCTTTACTGTGCATATTGAGGGGTGGGTATGATGATTTTCCCTTGCGACATAGATAAAACCAATTTTAAAGAAGATAATAAATGGGCTTTTAAAGAATGAATGGGTAGGAAAGATGATTATGTTGTTTATTTTACCTTTGTTTTTATGTTTTGAATTGCATGGGCTCATGTCCACTGAAAATCATGGTCGTTGGTGGTCCTTTCTTGAACATTAATGAAGCTCTGTTTTCTGTATAATCTTGTTATTGAATGATTGTATCTTGGAAGTTGATTAATCACATAAACTTGGTTGATTAAATAGATGTCTGATGGATAAGAACCCTTGTGTGATCACCCCGGTTAACTAAATGGAAAGAAGGAACTTAATGAATGGTGTTGGCTAAATCTGAAAAACTCTCTTGCTCTGTTCTGGTGATATACATGGTTGTTCTGGTTGATGATTTATGGGGTGATGTGGATGGGAATGGAACCTCTGGTTGAGAGGTTGTTGTTTTGTGAATCTGAGGTCGTGTGGAGCCGACAGTAAATGTTCTGTACCTAGTAAGTTGGGGCTTGGTTTAGTTCCAGTACTTCGAGGGATCTCACAGATCCCATTTTGATGTTGTTACTTACAAGGGAACCGGGAGTAAATGATTAAACGTATGCTTGGATATTTTATTTAATTTGTTGTTTTGTCTTATTATTATTCCTATTAGTTACCCAGTAGTGAATAAATATTTAAATGGAATCACTTGAACATGATAATGAGAACAGATACAATGGGGAACTTTTTTCTATAAGTGGGTTGTGCTCTGGTTGTGGTTATTGTGTACTTGTTCATGTAGAGGTAGCAGTAAGAGTGGTTGTGTGTGGGATGGTTATTGGTTTCAGGACCCTTAGGTTGGGATGAGTGATTTATTACCTATATATATATATATAATTTATCTCTTGTGTTTCTTATACGTACCCCACCCATGTTCAGAACTTTGTGTCGAACACCCTCATTTCATGGGGGAGGGTGTTTTCACCAACATTCTTATGAGTGGTTAGTTATTATCTCATTTCTTCTCCCTCTCCCAGGTATCCCAAGACTCTTCGGGTAGGTTGTGATGACCTGAAGTTAATTATTGCCCAAGACTCTTTAGGTAGGGTGTGTTGTGGTGAGTTGACCCATGTGTGTGTGGGCCGGTTTGTTTTCCAAGTGTCTTCTGGATGAGTCCCAGGTGTCTCTGGGCGTGGCAGTGGTTATTGTGGACCAGGTGTCTATGAGCATGGTTATGTGTTGTTGTGGTAGCCTAGGTGTTTGAGGGTAGGATAAATGTGCGGTTAGGATGGCCCATATGGTTGTTGTTAGGGGCGCCAGTGGGACTACAGTGGGATTTGTGGGGGGGGGTCTGATTTGTAGGATGTTCTAAATAACCAGTGGGAAAGTGGTGCGGGGTACCCAAATATCGATGTGATATTACTATTATTTTACCTAGATTGCATTATTTTGGGAGTGTGCCTTGGTGAGGCTGGGTGGATAGTTTTACTTGCTAGGTGTTTTGGTTACCTCTATTTTCTCACGGGGCATTAGAATGTCTCCCCACTTGTGCGCGAGAGCTTTTGGTTTCCCTACTGAGTATACATTTATGCTCACCCTACATACATAAAACTACTTTTAGGTTTCTAGGAGGACTTTGAGGACCATGTCGGACCTTACTATCTTTGGCGTCGGAACAGTTGTCATTGTTGCTTTTCTTTCTTTTGGTACTTTCCTTCAAAGTTTTCTTGTACTTTGTGTCACTTTATTTTAAACATGAATGTGGGAATGGATTTTTGGAATTACTTTTATCTTTAGTTCTTGGTGTTGTTTGGACTTTCCATATTATCTCCTGATCTTATTCTATAAAAAGGTTAATGCCTTCCATTTATGTGAGATTCTATACCCTTGGTGATAGTCTCTACTCTAGGGACAACTGAAGGTGGGACTCAGGGTTCATTATCTCTCTTTCACCTTGAAGAAGGAAGGCAAGGGAACCTTTACATCATTTCCCTCATCTTGTAGAAGTTAGGTCATGACACTAGTTCTATTTTATCCAATAATATTCTTCTAAGTTGATTGAAGTGAGATTCCATGATCATTTCCTCTCACTACCTTCATCAAATGGTGATGGTGATAGAAAACCTTACCAAGATCTTAGTTTGGTTTACTCTCTTTCCTTTTGCGAGTGAGTTGCTATGAATATCCTCAATTGAATTAGGTAATTCCTGATTGGATCTTGGTTATATCAAACAATTAAGAACATCCACTACCCCTCCCACACATACTGATGATCATCGAGTACTTCACCATTAAGCCCTATTCTACTCCATCGTATATAAACGAGAACCTAGCGGAGGGAGATAATGATAATTGACCAAAGAAAAAAATCAATAATGAATCAAAAACCAAAAATGATCATACTTGATAATAAAAACTGCTATATGAAATTGAAAACAACTTCATAGAAGAGAGAAAGAATTTTTATTCAATAAAGTGAAATAACTCAAGCATTACAAAATGGAAAACCACCCCTTACTCAATCACTCATAATTTTACCCTACCATGGTAAGGTTAACGAAGAATAATGGGTAATAGGAAGGCATTAAAAAATTAAGAAAAATAAAAGAGCTAAAAATAAAGGTAGAAAATTTATCCTCCAGAATCTCTTCTCTGAAATTTTTATCTTGTTTCATCCACCTCCCTTCTGACTCATGCCAAGGTCCCTTCTTCTAGGATTTTACAAATTGAATTTCTTTTCTCCCCTAAAAATATAAAATTAATTGGAAGTGTAAAATATAAGTTATGTCATAATTAATGAGTAATACTTTTTCTAGCTGAGGCTTCCCCAAATATTCCTTCAATGTTGAGAATTTAATTGGTTCCTTACTGAGTGCATAACTCCATGAAATTTAATGAAAAAAATGATCCTTCGAGTCCTATTCCAAATACAGCTAGAATCATCTTAATTTGAGGTGTGTATCCCGAGTTATTTTTCACTTATGTAAGTGGGGTACACTTTGTCATCCGGAATGATTTTCCATATTGATTGATTTTTTCATACCTTTAAATGGATGAATTATCTCTTGGTCTAGAAGAGAAATTTGTATCCCACAAACATAAGAAACCTAAAAAAATCACATCAATTGGATCTATATTTTAAAAGTTATGCATAAAATACTAAAGTGATTAAAATCTATTAAAATTCTATAATTAATAAATTTTCACATTTTAGCACAAAACACACCAAAAATCCAAAATTCATGCAAATGCACTCAAATTGAAAAATTAGTAGGGTGGATGACCTGGGTTCAATCCCTAGAAATATTTCCAAGTTTGACACACATCTATTGTGGGGTGTGGAAAACTATTATTATATTACCTGAGTGCCCTAGATACTCTCCCAAAGAGGAGTACACAAAAAATAATTTGTCACTTTTAATTTGAGGGAAAATGGGGTGTTTTTTAATTTTATTGGTTTTGAAAACAAATGAAAGAAATTAAACAATGGAAATTAATTAAGAAAAATATTTAAAACAAATTTCCAACTCAAGTGATTGAAAACTATTATATGATTAGGGTGATCAGGTCGAGGTTGGTTTTCCAATTGCAATGTTATCCTAGTTTCATTTTATCTAATCCTCTTCTGCTAAGTCAATTAAAGTGAGATTCCACAATTGTTTTCTCTCACTCCCTTGGTCAAATGGTGATTGTGAGAGAAAACCTTACCAAGATATTAGTTTGGTCAACTCTCCTTCCTTGTGAGAGAGATCTTCAGTGAATATCCTCAATTGACTTAGGCAATTCTCAATCGGGTCTTGTTTATCCCAAACAATCAAGAACATCCACTACCCCTCCCACACATACCGGAAATCACCGAGTACTTAAGCACTAAGAATTGGTCTATTCCATTGTATATAAACCAGAACCTAGTAGAGGGAGATAATGATCATTGACCAAATAAAAAATCAATAACAAAATCAAAAACCAAATATGATCGTACTTGATAATAAAAACTGCTATATGAAATTGAAAACAACTTCACAAAAGATAGAAAGAATTGTTATTCAATAAAGTGAAAGAAATCAAGCATTAAAAATGGAAAACCTCCCCTTCCCCAATCACATAGAAGTTTACCCCACCATGGTAAGGGTAACCGATAATAATGGGGAAGAGGAAGGAATTACAAAATTAGGAAGAAGAAAAGTGCTAGAAATAAAGGTAGAAATTTTCTCCTTCAGAACCTCTTCTCTGAAAGTTTGATCCTGGTTCATATTATCATAAAATTTAGGACTACAATTATTGATTTATTCATGATTTTTTTAAATAAATTGCATGTTAATATGATTTTTAGTTTGTTCAGAATGATTTTAAGTTTACTTTTTTAACTGTAATTGTTGTTTATCATAATTTATTGGTATTACTTTATGATATGTTTTTATGTATTATTTTATCATTTTTCAATTATGTATCATGTCTCATAAAAAATATAGTGTGGATTAATTAGAATTTATCACTTGTTATATAATATTATAATTATAATTATTTTTTATTTCTTTAGTAGTATTAATAAACAAATATTTTTTTTATTACAGACACACTTCTTTAGTATGGGGTTAGTTGATCCATAGACAAGATCTCTTATAGGTAACATTATTTTTGTATTGGTTTCAACTATTTTTGTTTATAAGTTTTTTATATCAATGAAACTGTTATAATAACTATATTTAAATATTGTAGTGTAAATATATTTTTACTGAAATGGTACAATATAAATATATTTTTTATTATAAGAAAATAGTGTGAAAATATTGAAATGTTGAAATCTAGATTGATTTTTTTGTTTAATGTTGGACATTGTAGTTTTATATCTATATTGTGGAAAATTAAAGCAGCTAATATAGTATTTTATGATCACTAACTTAGTGGTGATAATATTTGACCTTATCATCGCTTTTAAAATGCTGATAAACATTTTTTAAGCATTGATAAAAGTCATATTTATAGTTAAAGCAATTGACTTAAGTTTAGATATTGTTGGATCTTGAGTGGCATTGTAGATACATGAATGACATGTTTGATGGATAAAAAGTATGAGTGGGGATATGATTGATTCTTTATCAAATTTAAAAGTAGAAGATATGTCGGAAACTGCTAGATTTTATAGCCACTCCTTGATTATTCATGGATGACCCCCCCCCCCCCAAATTTCTAAAGAGGACAAGTAGAAACGGGCAGAGGTTCACAAAAGTGGGTGGCCAACCCTACCTACTTAGGTGGGAAGAAGAGTAGGGACATGTGAAAATGACTATAAAAGGGGCTCTCTACTCTTTTTGGTTTATCATCACCAAATCATCCTTCTCCCAATCATCATCAGTTCTCTCATTAATTTGAGTGTGTATATTTTGTGAGGCGTGTTTCTCCACTTATTTAATAGAGAAATTATAAGGCTATTCTTCCTATAATAATGAGAGAATTTAAGAGGGTATTCTTCTTATTATAGTGAGAGAAATTGTGTACTTATATTTTACCCATAGTGTGATCCTTCTATTTGTTCATATTTTGTTACCCCATCAGCATTGGTTCCTTCCAACTTACCATTGAGGTTAGAGTTTTTGATTGCCTTTTTCCCATTAGTATAACATAAGACAAACACAATGCGGGTTACCCAACTCGAACCCATCCGTACACTATAAAACAATAGTGGTTATTGGTGGGTTTTTAGCAATGGTTCTCAATACCACCTCTAAAGTTATAGTTTTTATTTATTTAAGGACAGTTTTAGAAAATCACCACTAATTCACGATGCTTTATTAAAAATCGTCATAAATTAGCTGAAATTCATTTCATGGGGGTTTAAAACCCCGCTAAATATTTAACAGTGGTTTTTTATTTTTTAAAATTTTTTATTTTTTAAAAAAAGTTTTTAAATTTTTTAATATATGATTATTTAATATTTAATATTTAATTATTTATTATTATTATGTATTATGCATTTTTTATTTTTTATTATTTAAAATTATTAATAATTAGAATGGTTAATTATTAATTATTAACTATTAATTATTTACTAATTATTCATTATTAATTATTAATTATTTATATATATATTGATTTACAATTATCTAGATTTATACATATGTATATGTATTATATTGGTATATATCTAGATATAGATAAATATAAGTGTTAATAATTATTTGTAATTTTTTATTATTTATTATTTATTATTTTAAATAATTAAGAATCATTAATTATTAATTGTAAATTATAAATTATTTACTAATTATTAATTATTATTTATATATATTTTTGTCTATATTTATATATTTTTATAAATATTACGTGGGTATATATCTATATAATTCTATGTGTGTGTATGTATGTATTTTTATATGTGTTTATATATAATTATATTTATATTTATATATAAATATAATCATATATATGTGTGTAAATTTATTTACAGTTATATATATTTATAGATATTTAAATGTATTTATATATATATTTATCTATATTTATCTATATTATATGGGTGTGTGTGTGTGTTTATTTGTGTTTGTATTTATGTATCTTTATATGGGTTTATATATATATAATTCTATTTAATTATATGTATATATGTATTTATATATATTTGTGTATATTTATATGTGTGTGATTTGGCGTAAGGGGTTTTTTTTATTTTAATGGGTTTAGGGTGCAAATAATTAGGAAAATGGGTCGGTTGAGTGCCACATGAAGTGGCGCTCAAAGGGTAAGGAGGTCGAGCGCCACTTCAAGTGGCGCTCGGCCATTTCGGGGGAGCATCCCTTCAGCGCCACTTGAAGTGGCCCTGAAGGCCTATCCAACCAATGAACAGCGCCACTTGAAGTGGTGCTGCTCCTTTAACCCCTCCACATTTAGCGCCACTTCAAGTGGCGCCGAAACCCTCCCCCTACATATAAATAAGGCCGCTCGCCCTCCCCATTTCCCATCTCCTCACTTCCCCCTCTCTCTCTCTCTAAAATTCCCATCTCATCACTTCCCCCCCTCTCTCTCTCTCAAAGTTCTCCAGTTTTTTCTGCGATTTGCCTCTCCGGTTGCTCTGCCTGCATAGTTACGTCTCCACAAATTTGAGGTAAATCTTTCTTTAAATTTATTTAATATTTTGATTTATTAATTTAGTTATTTAATTTATAGAATTAGTTTATAATATTTGTATTATATAAATAGTATAGTTTTTTTAAATTTAGTTAGATAATGAAATGATTATAGTTAGTTAATTAATTAAGTAATTATAATTATGTAATTAATTAATTATAATTAGGTAATTAATTAATTATAATTAGGTAATTAATTAATTATAATTAGGTAACTGATTAATTATAATTAGGTAACTAATTAATTCTAATTAGGTAACTAATTAATTATAATTAGGTTAACAGTTAATTCTAATTAGGTAACTAATTAAGTCTAATTAGGTAATTAATTAATTAAAATTAGGTTAATAGTTAATTCTAATTAGGTTAATATATAATTCTAATTAGGTTAATAATTAATTATAATTAATTTATTAATTAATTATAATTAGGTTATTAATTAATTATAATTAGGTAATTAATTAATTATAATTAGGTTATTAATTAATTCTAATTAGGTTATTAATTAATTATAATTAGGTTAATAATTAATTCAAATTAGGTAATTAATTAATTATAATTAGTTTAATAATTAATTATAATTAGGTTAATAACTAATTATAATTATGATAATAACTAATTATAATTAGGTTAATAATTAATTATAATTAGGTTAATAATTAATTCTAATTAGGTTAATAATTAATTCTAATTAGATAATTAATGAATTTTAATTACGTAATTAATTAATTCTAATTAGGTAATTAATTAATTCTAATTAGTTAGTTAATTAGTTCTAATTAGCTAATTAATTAATTCTAATTCGGTAATTAATTAATTCTAATTAGGTAATTAATTAATTATAATTAGGTAATTAATTAATTATAATTAGGTAATTAATTAATTCTGATTAGGTAATTAATTAATTCTAATTAGGTTATTAATTAATTATAATTAGGTTATTAATTAATTATAATTAGGTTAATAATTATTTCTAATTAGGTAATTAATTAATTTTAATTAGGTAATTAATTAATTCTAATTAATTCTAATTAGGTAATTAATTAATTCAAATTAGGTTAATAGTTAATTCTAATTAGGTTAATAAATAATTCTAATTAAGTTATTAATTAATTATAATTAGGTTATTAATTAATTCTAATTAGGTTATTAATTAATTCTAATTAGGTTATTAATTAATTTTAATTAGGTTATTAATTAACTATAATTAGGTTATTAATTAATTCTAATTAGGTTATTAATTAATTCTAATTAGGTTAATAATTAATTCTAATTAGGTAAATAATTAATTATAATTAGGTAATTAATTAATTATAATTAGGTTAATAACTAATTATAATTAGGTTAATAATTAATTATAATTAGGTTAATAATTAATTATAATTAAGTTAATAATTAATTCTAATTAGGTTAATAATTAATTCAAATTAGGTAATTAATGAATTCTAATTAGGTAATTATTTAATTCTAATTAGGTAATTAATTAATTAAAATTAGTTAGTTAATTAGTTCTAATTAGCTAATTAATTAATTCTAATTAGCTAATTAATTAATTCTAATTGGGTAATTAATTAATTATAATTAGGTAATTAATTAATTATAATTAGGTAAATAATTAATTCTGATTAGGTAATTAATTAATTCTAATTAGGTTATTAATTAATTCTAATTAGGTTATTAATTATTTCTAATTAGGTAATTAATTAATTATAATTAGGTAATTAATTAATTCTAAGTAGGTAATTAATAAATTCTAATTAGGTAATTAATGAATTCTAATTAGGTAATTAATTAATTCTAAGTAGGTAATTAATTAATTCTAATTAGGTAATTAATTAATTCTAATTAAGTAATTAATTAATTCTAATTATGTAATTAATTGATTCTAATTAGGTAATTAATTCATTCTAATTAGGTTATTAATTAATTATAATTAGGTAATTAATTAATTCTAATTAGGTAATTAATTAATTCTAATTTGGTAATTAATTAATTCTAATTAGGTAATTAATGAATTGTAATTAGGTAATTAATTAATTCTAATTAGGTAATTAATTAATTCTAATTAGGTAATTATTTAATTCTAATTAATTGATTGATTAATTATAATTAGGTAATTAATTAATTCTAATTAGGTAATTAATTAATTCTAATTAGGTAATTAATTAATTCTAATTAGGTAATTAATTAATTCTAATTAGGTAATTAATTAATTTTAATTAGGTAATTAATTAATTCTAATTAGGTTATTAATTAATTCTAATTAGGTAATTAATTATTTCTAATTAGATAATTAATTATTTCTAATTAGGTAATTAATTGATTATAATTAGATATATTAATCAGCGAAGTAGTTATATTAATCAGCGAAGTAGTTATATTAATCAGCGAAGTCGTTGTAAATTGCTTCTGGAATATACCTTTGCATTACATTCTAGGTATGGTAATGAATTTAGTTTTCAATCTACCTTGACCTCGGTTTGTAATTGAAGTTATGAACTTGAATTTAGTAGTTGAATATATATTTTTCATATTAAGTGTTAGGGTTGTCATGAAATGATTACTTTCTTGAGTAAAGTATCCCCGGGTAGAGGGGCTTTGGGTCGGACCACCTACTTTCCTAGAGGCTTGCTTTGTCTAGGAAAGTGAATGGGGTTGGCTATCTGTCGCTCTAGGCTTACTAATGTGGATATTTTCAATTTCATATAACTCTATGCTTTTACATGACGTGTTCGTGTACCTCGTGCATATAATGCATGTGGATATGTATGAATATGTTTGACTTCAATTTTTGGGTAAGTAACACAAACTTGTGGGTTGTGTAAATAGTTACACATCAATATGGTTTGAACGTATTGATTTGGTGGAGGGATTAGGATTCCAACCTAACTTACTAGAAGCATGCATACATAAATTGATTCTTTGATTAGATTTAATTAATACCAATGGTTTCTTTTAGATAAAAAAGATGGTTGTTGCCTATATTTATTGCAATGGTCAAATAATTGAGACAGAACAAGGATGTAGTTATAGTATACATCCAGAAGCTATTGTGATGCTTGGAGGATGTACTACTTTGGAATCTGTGCAAAGGAAAATTCATTGGAAGTTAAAACTGGTGAGGAATCAAGTGATGGAGTCCATTACATTCAGACATCTCCAATTTATAGATAGGTTTTGGCATGTGCCCTATCCGATAAATGATGATGATGATTGGGAATATATACTTTCATTGGTTAAGTATATACCTGAGAATCAAATGATGGAGTTTTATATCACTATAGCTACAATGGAGGTTCCATCGACATTGGAAGTTGACCCATCTCAAATTCATGAGACTATGTCATATGCTCCTTCACATTAAGAAGTTCCATCAGTATCGGTAGTTGTTCCATCATTTCCATCGACCACAGTTTCAATGGATAGTCCTCCACATACTTTAGATGCATTGGTCGATGAATTTGAGGATGATGACAATTTCAAAGAAGAATATGAAGAGGAAGTTGAAGAATAAGAAGAGCATGTGGAAGATCAGTCTGTGCCAACTCATGTGAGGTTCAACGGACCATTGAACCATCCTCCACTATTGGCTTCATGGTCGACTGAAGGCATGAATCGCTTTCCAGAATTTGATTATTCAGTTATTACTCCCAGTTTATAATTTCCAGGAATCATTGGTGGCACAAATCGAGTGTCAGATAACGGTTTTATGTATATTGGCAGAGTGTTTGCGAGAAAAGAAGCAATGAAAAATGTGATAAAAAATATCACATTGAAATACATTACTCATATGTTGTAGAAGAGTCAAAGAGGTCTTACTATTTGATCCGTTGTGAAAAATATGAATCGAACTGTCAAATGTGTCTGCGAGCTATTATTGATAACACTTTTCACAGTCGGCACATCACTAGATTTACTCCACACACCTGTGTGAACCCAAGCTTGTCACAGGAACACTCTTCATTAGATGTTGAGTTTGTTTCAACTATTATTGTTGAAATGATTAGAGCATGTCAAGAAGTCCATGTGGTTCTGGTCATTGAGTGAATCAAACAACTTTTTGGGTATCAAATCTATTACTGGAAGGCATGGGTAGCATGACAAAAGGCTATTGTGAAAGTGTGCGGTGATTGGGATGACTCTTATCGAGTTTTACCACAACTGTTGGAGCTTCTACGCCACAATAATCAAATATTCTATCGGTTACATATTATTGAATATGTTAACCAACAAAACCAACTTGACCGCTCAATGGTTGTGTTTGATAGATTATTTTGTACATTTTTACCATGTGTGTCAGCTTTTAGACATTGCAAGTAGTTCATACATATTTATGGCACATTTATGTATGGAAATTATATAGGAACTTTATTTATTGCCACCACATAAGATATAAATCGAGCCCCTCTACCTATAGTATTTGCAATTGTGGATAAAGAGAACTTATCATCCTGGAGCTGGTTTCTGGCATGTCTCTGAGAGTTTGTTACAGATGTAGAAGGGATTTGTCTTATTTATGATCACCACCATGAAATCAAGGAGGTGATACAGTCTGAGGGTCTTTCATAGAGGCCACCCTATACCCATCATCAATACTGTATTCGACACATTGCCAGCAATTTGCGAAAGAAGTTCAAGAATGAGTCGATGAAGAAGGCAATCTTAAAAATTGGTATGAACATCCTTTTCTGTTTTTAATTTTTTTGTCATAGTTATTTCCATAACTGTTTAGATGAATTCTTGTATGATAGCATATGATCCTCAACAACAAAGGATGGAGGAGCATCTTCAAGATATTCACATAGTGAATCTGGAAGTGTTTGATTACATGATGCAAATTCCAAAGTAGAAATGGTCATTGGCATATGATGATGGGAGGAGATATGGTCATATGATGACCAACATCGTAGAATTTATAAATGGAGTTTTCAAGGGAGTTTGAAAACTACCTATCATAGGTAAATACGAATATTTGAATATATGTTACTCAGAAGAGCTACTATTATAATATAATATTTTTATAATGTCGTAAATCTAAATTTTAGGGTTGGTACAAGAGGCCTTTTATCGTAGTGTAAAGTACTTTCTGGAATGAGGAAAGCAGGCTGAAGAGGGCTTGAACAGAGGAATGTGCTATGGACACCATTTCCAATGCGAGCTAGATACAGTTCTTCAGGAAGATGAAACTTACCGTGTAACTACATTTAATCATCCAGAGCAATGATTTGAGGTCACTGAGCCTGTTGATATTGTGGCATATAGCAATGGTCATGTGCGAGTTGTTTTACTAGAGAAGCGTTATTGTGAATGTGGAAACTTTCAGGCACTGAGATATCCTTGCGGCGATGTGATTGCAGCATGTGCTTACGTACACGTATCTTGGGAGCAGTTCGTTGATCCGGCTTATCGACTCGAGAGAATCAACTCCTGCTACAGTACTTCGTGGATGCCAATTGGGGGATATCATAATTTTCAGCTGCCTGATGGCATATCCACGCTTCTACCGAACAACAGTAGACTTTGACCTAAAGGGAGGCTAAAGTTGACTCGTATTCGGAATGAAATGGATTGGCCTAGTGAACATCCAGCTGGATGACGGTGCAACATATTCCACCAAGAAGTTCGTACGAAGACATGTTTCCCTAGACACATAGGGTAATCATCTAATGGTTAAAATGAATCATGTACTGTATCAGTTACTGTAAAACTTTGTACATGTAATCATTTGTATAAGAAAACATTTATACGTCGTGTGCGGGTTCATTGAAATGATGTTTTATGGTTATTTCTGTTGTTGTTTCTACTGATGTAGTGTGTTGGAAGAATACTGATGTTTATTTGGATTCATTCATCAGTCTTTTATAATGAAAGATAAACTTACAATGGCCACACAAAAAAATGAGGAAACTCCGAACGTCTTCACCCCAACACCCCAACACAGGAGACAAAAACTGAGCCAATGTGTTTATGCTTCTTTCAATCATTAAATGATAAATTTCATATCTTACGTGATAAATGTCCTATCTTAAATGAAATTAATGTTTTACTATTTGCACATTCAGATGGAGCATCCACTTTTATCTGGCCAAGAGACGCATGTGTCACGTGATGTGTTGGCGCGACGACCTGTTAGACATCTTCATGTTTGGAGAGCGCATCGTTTCTATCATGAGGCACCGTTGGTATCTATTTTTCCATACCTTAGATGTGCGGTATTTTATGGAGTCTCTATGTGTGAATTCAAGACCATTGGCCATCATTTGATAGCTGCGTTGGTTGAGAGATGGCGGCCAGAGACACACACATTTCATCTCCCTGAGGGGGAGATGACTATTACATTAGAGGATGTCGCCTACATGCTGGGGTTACCTATCCATGGACATGCAGTTATGGGTTCCAGTACTGACGATTGGGCTGCAGTCATACAGAGGCTACTAGGCATTGATGTCATCGGCGCACGGGGTGTCCTCCAGGGTTCACGCTTGTGCATGAGGTGGCTTGATCAGCATTTCGACGTCATTCCTGATGATGCAGATGAGGAGACTCTTCTTTAGCACACACGTGCATACATTTTGCGTCTGCTCAGGGGCATGTTGTGCGTCGACTACTCCACCGCTTTGGTACATATGATGTACCTCCCATTACTTGAGGATCTGGATCAGACGACTACGTACAATTGGGGGTACGCTGTACTAGCACATCTATACAGATCTCTCTACACCATTTTTCAAGACGATTCACATCAGATTGCAGGTTTCATAGTGTTAGTACAGATGTGGGCCTGGGAGCGTTTTCCATGCATCGCTCCTCGAGTTGTCGCATCGCTTGCACCAGAGCTACTTCAGGACTGTCCTCGGGGACGATGGTATGTCTATATCATTACTTTAAATTATTAAGTACTTTTGTTATTGTTTTTTATAAACTTACTGTAGATTACTCTTTTTTCATCAGGTGGAGTCAGTCTCAGAAGTTTTCACATACTCTGAGACATAGTGTGCACAACTTCCGACAGATATTCGACGCCATAGTGCCAGCTGATGTAAGTTAAACAGTAATTTTTTGTAGGAAAATTTGTTTTTTCATCACTATTTTAAGTTATTTCAATATAATCTCAGTAACATTATCATGCTACTATATGAATTATTTTTTGAGTTTACATTTCAGGTTTCATGGACTCCTTATACAGGTTATGTCTACGCATCACTTCCACTATACTGCACAGCTATAGTTGGAGATCGTGTTGCAGTAGTGCCACTCATTCACTTCCACATCATTGAGTGGCACCAGCCAGACCGGGTCATGCACCAGTTTGGTTTTATATAGCATATCCCCATGGCACCACGACAGTCTACCAAGTTACATTCGATTATGCTTATAGGTAGACAGACGACAGACTGGCGGCAGCATCATGCATCTTATATCGAGCTTTGGGACAAGCGTGCCTGATTCAGTATCTTTCCACATGGATATACCACAGCACGCTCTCAATTATCTGATCAGGGGGATTATGCACACTGGTATCGATGTCACACCATTATGCACCCTACACGTCAGGGGATTGGCATTCATAAGTTGGTATGTTTACTAAGATTTATTATTTTTTTAACTCATTTTTTATATTAATTTGAATGTTATTTCATTTGCAGGCAGATGTCATTGGTCATCTTTCACATTCCACACAGCCTCAGGATCATGCATATATTCTGTGGGAGGTAGTTCATCGGGATGTGGTGGCTCTATTTAATCATATCCGGTTGATACGTGATATTTTTTTTGATAAGGATCCATAGATATATCCTGATCCATATCTTTAAGCTGAAGCACCGGAGGATGACGATGTCCCTACTATGTCTGCTGAGGAGGATGCACCGCCACCGCTACCGCCAGATGGATGACAGGGACGAGCACATCTGGAGGGGCAAAGGCGAAGACATCGACATCCTAGAGCGGCTCCTGCAAATGTCGCCGCACCACAGAGAGATGATCCGGCCCAACCGACTGATGATTTTGCACAGTAGGGAGACACTTATATACTACATATGGCGTCTCTGCAGACTACTATGGACTTCGATCTGGGTGCAGTCACACAGCTTATGGCGGCCCCCTCTCCTCCCGACGAGGCCTTCTTCAGTACCCCGTTTCTACCATTTATAGGAGCTTCGGAGCCATATGGCACCCCATATGATTTTGGGGGGTCCTCCTCACATGGTTTTGGTTAGTCCTATACACAGCACCATGAGGAGGCACTAGAAGCACCGGAAGAGGAGGAACCCACAGAGAGGACACCGGAGCGACACGGACGTCGGACACGTAGAGGACGTGAGATTCAGACGTCGTGTTGTGGTACCGGGGGGCATCGTCGTTGATGTTTTTGGATGTCATGTTGTATATATTAAATAACTTATTTACTATGATAATTAATTGTTTTTTAATACAAATAACAAGAAAATCAAAAAAATAGTAAATACAAACTGATTTAAATTAACTATTAAATTATAAAGTACAAGTACAATATAAACAAAATTTGTCACATAGACTAAACATCTGATAATTTCTTGAAAAATGAAAAGAAAAACATACATTTAGTAAACAAAAAATATTTTACATGACTACTTAAATATTTAAAAACATTACATTTATAATTATATAATAAAAAATATATTTATAAATTCAAATTACTAATTACTAATTAATTAATTAATTAATAATTAACCATTAATAATTAATAGTTATAATGAAAAATAATAATTAATAATTATATTACTAACTAATTAATTATTTTATATTAAATAATAATATTTTATAGGCTTTAAAATTCGCATACTTGAAACATTTTCAAGTTTCAACTAGGTGGTTTTGAAAGCCTATAAAATATTTTTTATCAACATTTTTTACGTAATTTTTTTATTTTCATATATTTAGTATATTTTTAATCCATGTTTTAAGTTTCATTCATATTGATCATATAGTTTATATTTCATAGGCTTTCAAAGTCACATACTTAAAACATTTTTAAGTTTCAACTAGGTGGTTTTGAAAGACTATAAATTATTGTTTATCAACATTTTTTACGTAATTTTTTTATTTTCATCTATTTAGTATATTTTTAATCCATTTTTTAAGTTTCATTGATATTGGTCATATAGTTTATATTTTATAGGCTTTCGAAGTCACATACTTGAAACATTTTTAAGTTTCAACTAGGTGGTTTTGAAAGCCTATAGAATATTTTTTATCGACATTTTTTATGTAACTTTTTTATTTTCATCTATTTAGTATATGTTTAATCCATTTTTTAAGTTTAATTCATATTGGTCATATAGATTATATTTTATAGGCATTCAAAGTCACATACTTGAAACATTTTTAAGTTTCAAGTAGGTGGTTTTGAAAGACTATAAAATATTTTTTATCGACATTGTTTACGTAATTTTTTTAATTCCATCTATTTAGTATATGTTTAATCCATGTTTTAAATTTCATTTATATTGGTCATATAGTTTAAATTTTATCGACATTAATAATACTGTTGTTATTACCAATTTATTATATGTTTAACAATATTTCAAATTTATTTATAAATAATTACTTATAACTATATAAACATAGATTAGTAATTATAGATTTAAAATTATATATATATGTACAAATATATAATTATAAATATATAAGTATAACTATAATTACAATATAATTATAAATATAATTATATATATATATATATTAAATATATTTATAACTAAATTTTAAATATATATGTAACAATATTTTCATAATTATATATTTATAAATATATTCATATTTATATAATTATAAATATTTATTTATAAAGATTAGTTTATAATTATATAATTACAAATATATTTTTTATTTCAAAAATATATATAAATAGATTTATATTTAAAAATATTTATTTTTAATTATATATATACATAATTATATTTATACACACATATATATATAACTATTTATAATTATAATATTTATAATATTTATATGTAAATATATAAATAAAACACACAAATTGGAAAAAAACCTTATATTTTATATAATATAACTATATAAATATAAATAAACCATATATTTTTAATTTTATAGATATTTTTTATTTACAAAATTATATATAAATTTATAAATTTATATAAATAATTATATATAAGGTTTATTTCATTATTTTATTATATAATTAAATAAGTTTTATAACTATATAAATATAAATTTATAAATTATATATTTATAAATATATTTATCAATATAATTATAAATAATTTAAGGTTTTTAAATACATATTTATAAGTATATTTTTAAAATTTTAATTATTTATTATTAAAAAAGGGATGGGGTGCCAAAAAAACAAAACAAAAAATAGGGAGGGGTGTAAAACAAAAAAAAAGAAAACAAAACAGAAAACAAAAAAAAGGTGGCAAAGTTCCGCTTGAAGTGGCGCTAGCCACCCGAACTGTTGAGCGCCACTTCATGTGGCGCTCTACTGGCCCATTTTCCTAATTATTTTCACCCTAAACCCATTAAAAAAAACCCTTACGGAAAATACGCCATTTATAGATATTTATAAATATTCATATGGTTAATATATTAGGGATGGAAAAAGTCACTCTTCCACTGAGGGTCCCATATAGGTTTTTTCTGGTCTTCGTTGGTGTTTCTATGCGCCGATGGAGTGGGTCGTCGTTGCCTTCCTTCCCATGAGCACTTAGGACCGGCGACGGGGTGTGGGTCTGTTTTTTCCTCGGCCTTTGGCATTTCTGACGGGATCTCTCATGCTCTTCGATAGTCTGCAACAGCTGATGGGCCTTCGAGTTCTCTGACGGATCTTGAGGTCTTCGAGTTCGATGGCTCCGCGGCGGACCTGCAAAGGCACGGATCTGCGTCCGTGATGCTTTCTGTTCTCGGATCTTTGCTTTTCTCGGTCTCCATGATTTTGGATCAGCGAGTGGTGATGAGCTTGTATTGCGACTATCAGTGATTGACCATTGTTTGCAAGCGCTGGTTCTTCAGGCCTTCCTGCCTGAATCGGTGTTACTACGGTTGTTTGAAAACCACAAGTCTCAGCGGTGGAACTTCATGCCCCTTGACCCCATCAGAATTTCGAAAGACCTATGACGACCTTGTCCCATGTCGTGTGGTGGAATCGTTTCAATGTTCTGCAACATCTGGTTTCAATATCTCTTCGAATTGACGAGCGGTGTCCGACTTGATTTGAGTTTCCTCGGTGCTGGATCTGTGATTTGTGTTAGGTAGCATTGGAGATCTGTGTTTCTACAACACAAACTAGATCTGTTCCGCAAACGGGGTGCCAGGCGGGCGCCGCTGTTTCCCCTGAATCCCGCACGGCCGCGGGATCCTCCCCTCGCCGCCACGGCCGATGCCGCGGCGGGCTCCTTCTGGCGGCGTGCCGAGGCATCGCTGCCTCCAGGTGGCCGGCCGGTGTCAGCCGCTGCCTCCGGCCGCCGGCGGCCTGTGCCTTCGGGGTCTTCTGTGGGCACCGGAGTCATTATGGTGTTCCGTTTTTGCTTCCGACTGCGCCTACGGTCGTCTTGGGATCTGTATTTCACTGTGAAGGCCCCCAATCGCCGTTGTGGTCCTGTTTCATCATCTCCAAACACCCCGCGCCTCAAGAACAAAATTTTGGTGTGTTCGGACTTGTTTGTTAGTCCGTACCCACCGCGTTAGTGGTTCAAATCATCACCCGACAATTTAAACGCCTTGTTCGAGAGTAATAAACACATATATGAAATACACAAAAAATTCTCCCTACCTCGAAGTTGTCTTCATACGTCGTCGATCCGTGGAATACAAGCGTCGCGATAGACAGGCGTCGCGGAAGAACAGTGTCATTCCGTCAATGATGGAGGAAGGGTCGCTGTCGTAGGCGACGTAGGCTCCTTGACGTCGAGGTGCATCCGAGGAAGAAGTTCTTCGCGTTCTTCGCCGGGGATGTTCTTCGTTGAAGAACGGTGTTCTTCGTCGATGAAGGATCTCCTCTGCTTAATTCTCCAAAGACCTTTCCCAAAGAGATTTTCCAACCAAAGAAAAAGGGACTCTCTAATTAATAGAATTTTTATGCAATTATTATTAATTCCAACGCGGTGCCAATTAAATTAATGCTGACATTAATTATCAGATTTGGCACAATTAATTGGGAAGAGGGAGGTGGGAAGGCTCCACCATAATAAATGTGTGGAGTTGTCAAAGTAAACGACAGGGAATTAATGGGAGTTAAAAGGTTGGGGCTCGTGTGGGCCCCACCTCAAAAAATAAAATTTGTGCACCACCAAATTTTATTTAATTTTAGGTATAAACCCCAAAAATTAACTTTCAACCCACACAAAATGCAACCGCGGTAAAGGTCCCCTTAAGAAAATATCGGTGCTGCAAGTTCATCGGTGCCCTCAGATTTCAAATCCGATCACCGCGTCAAAAGATAGAAAAATCCGCTTGTTCGTTCACTGAACGTACCCGAGCTAAACTTCAGAAAATTATTCTGGGCACACCGGGCCCCGGAATCAGCTGCCATCAGAAACTGCGTACTCGTAAAACTCCAAATAATTTAAGAAAAAAAATCCTTGAAATTCACGGGTCTTTAAACTTTACAGAGGGGATCTGGGATTTGATTTCCATGGTCCGGTCTCTACCGGCGCCAAGAGAAGCACCGAGGCATCGCTGCTTGAGGATCATCTCCCAAAAAATGGAAAGTGATAGCAGAAGGCTCTAATTTTGTAGCTCCAGGGGCGGAGGATGGCATGTACCAGCCCCACCCACCGTAATGAAAACCTTATGTAGGAACGATCGTGGGCTTGGCAACCCACGGTCAGTTTTCATGCTCCACCAATGAAGCTCTAAGTTTATCCCTGATATGGTCTTTCTATCTGATACCATGTTGGAAAGCAAGGTTATGAGAGTAATTGCCTTAAATACAGGATTTCATAATTGTTTCTCGGTCGGACGGTCGAGGCATGCTGGAGGAATGTCTTTCATGTGGAAAGATTATTTCAATGCTTCGGTGATTTACTTTTCTGACCACCACAGTGATGTCTCTATCTTCCATCCTTGGGAACCTGTGTGGAACTTTGTGGGTTTCTATGGCTGACCGGGAGCAAGTGACAAATGGAGGTCCTGGGAGTTGGTCACTTCCATCAGAAATATGTTACAGGGTCCCATGTTGTTTGGAGGTGACTTCAACAAGATCCTTTGTCACCATGAGAAGCTTGGCAGCGCATGCCGAAGTGACTCTTCTATGCACCTCTTTCGAGATTGTTTGCTTCAGGCTGGTCTCTCGGAACTCAGTTACTCAGGGACCCCATTTACTTGGTTTTGTGGACACAATCATGCTTCCAAAATTCAATAAAGGCTAGATAGATTTGTGTCCTCTTGTGATTGGATGCAATCGTTCCCAAGGTATGAGGTCTCACATTTACCCCTGTCACTTCTGACCATTGTCCCATCTTGCTCCAGCCACAGGTTGTGCCCAGGAGCCATCAGCCAAAGCGGAGCTTTCATTTCAAATGTATGTGGATCCACAAGGATGGATGTGAGGATGTTGTCATATCCGCTTGGTCCCCTTATCATGATCATGTCTGGGAAAAAACTAAGGAGGTTCACTACTACAAAAACAGACTTTATCAGTGCTCAAATGGGCTTTATCAGCGCTAAAAAAGTGTTGTAAAGCTCAGCGATGATAAGGGGGGGTCCCCTTTATCAGCGTTAAAAAAACACTGATAAAGGAAACCTTTATCAGCGCTAAAAAGGTGTTGATAAAGGGAGACATTATCAGTGATAAAACAGCACTGATAAAGGACCCCTTTATCAGTGCTAAAAAAGCACTGATAAATGTGTTTTTATCAGCACTCTTTTAGCACTGATAAATGTGTTTTTATCAGAACTCTTTTAGCACTGATAAATGTGTTTTTATCAGTGCTCTTTTATCATTGATAAATGTGGCTTTTATCAGAACTTTTTTAGCGCTAGTAAATGCCCTGTCTGCTGTAACAAAAAATTCTGCAGCAGCACACCCAAACAACACCTGTAAAAAATTCAGCATCTCATCAAGTAAGTATACCCATACAAAATTAACACATAAATCATAAGGTAATTACACCAAGTATACCCATACAACAAGTATACTCATACACCATTAACATATAATTCATAAGTTAATTAAATACATAAAGAATTCAATTCAGAATTCAGGGGGTTGGGGGCTGTTCAGGGGATTGGGGTGGGTGTCCAAGGGGGGGTAGGGGTGTCCGGGGGGACGGGGGTGTCCAAGGGGGGTGGGGGAGATTCAGGAGGTTGGGGGATATCCAAGGAGGGTGGGGTGTCCATGGGGGTGGGGGTGTCTAGGTAGTGGGGTGGTGTCTAAGAGGGGGGTCCAGGTGAGGGGGGGGAGGGGCTGTCTATGGGGGTGTCTGGGGGTGGGCTGGTGTCCAGGGTGTCGAAGTGGCTTTCCAGGGGGTGGGGGTGTCTGGGGGGTGGGGGCAGTCCAGGGGGTTAGTGGGGCTATCCAAGGGGGGTGGGGTGGTGTCCAGGAGGGTGGAATGGGGGTGTCCTGGGGGTGGGGGTGTCCAGGGGGGTGGGGGAAGTCCAGGAGGTTGGGGGGCTGTCCAAGGGGGGTGGGGTGGTGTCCAAGGAGGGGGGGTGTTCAGGTGGGGGGGTGTCTATGGGGTGTCCAAGTGGGTGGGCTAGTGTCCAGGGTGTTGAGGGGCTTTCTAGGGGTGGGGATGTCCGGGGGGTGGGGGCGGTCCAGGGGGTTGGTGGGGCTGTCCAAGGGGGTGGGGTGGTGTCTAGGAGGATGGGATGGGGGTGTCCGAGGGGATAGGGGTGTCCAGGGGAGGTTGGGGGTGTCCAGGGGGTGGGGGAATTCTAAGAGGTTGGGGGCTGTCCAAGGGGGGTGGGGTGGTGTCCAAGGGGGGTGTCAAGGTGGGGGTGTCTATGGGGTGTCCAGGGGGGTGGGCTGGTGTCCAGGGTGTTGGGGGGGGGGATTTCCAGGGGTGGGGGTGTACAAGGGGTGGGGGCGATCCAGGGGGTTGGTGGGGATGTCCAAGGGGGTGGGGTGGTGTCCGGGAGGGTGGGGGTGGTCGTCCATGGGTGGGGGTGTCCAGGGGGTGGGGTGTCTAGGAGGGGTGGGGGTGTCGTCCAGGGGGTGGTGGTTGTCCAGGGGGTGGGGGGGATGTCTGAGGTGGGGGGTGTCCATGGGCGTGTCCAGGGGGTGGGGGTGTCCAGGTGGGTTGAGGGAGTTTTCCAGGGGGGTGGGGTGTCCAGAGGGGTGGGGTGGGTGTCCAGGGGGTGGGGGTTTCGAGAGGGGTGGGGGTGTCCAAAGGGGTGGGGGTGTCCAGGGGGTGGGGGCGGTCTAGGGGGTTGGTGGGGCTGTCCAAGGGCGGTGGGGTGGTGTCCAAGGGGGTGGGGGTGGGGGTGCCTGTCCATGGGGGTGGGGGTGTCTAGGGGGTGGGGGAGGTGTCCAGGTGGTGGGGTGGTGTCCATGGGCATGTCTAGGGGGTGGGGGTGTCCAGGGGGTTGAGGGGGATTTCCAAGGGGTGGGGGTGGGTGTCCAGGGGGTGGGGTGTCCAGAGGGGTGGGGGTGGGTGTCCAGGGGGTGGGGGTGTCCATAGGGGTGGGGGCGTCCAGGGGGTGGGGGCGGTCCAGGGGGTTGGTGGGGCTGTCCAAGGG
Organism: Viscum album; assembly: GCA_963277665.1. NCBI lineage: Eukaryota > Viridiplantae > Streptophyta > Magnoliopsida > Santalales > Viscaceae > Viscum > Viscum album. The sequence continues at coordinate 31,595,549 of OY728157.1, read as the reverse complement.
GGGTGGGGTGGTGTCCAAGGGGGTGGGGGTGGGGGTGGCTGTCCATGGGGGTGGGGGTGTCCAGGGGGTGGGGGAGGTGTCCAGGTGGTGGGGGTGGTGTCTAGGGGGTGGGGGCATCCAGGGGTTGGGGGGCCACACTGTGCCTCGTATTGAGATGGGGTTGAGTTTTACATGTCTTAAAGGACTCATGGATCGTTCTCCTAAAGGATCAACACAATCTGAATGCGTTTGGTCGGATTTATGTACGTCAGTTGTTGTTTTTACTTAAAATTATGTCCATTTTAAACAAAAGAGAGACCCTTTGAGTGATACCAGCCACACCGTGCTTCGGATTGAGGCGGGGTTGACTCATACACATCCCCAACACACCCATGGATCATTCTCCTAAAGGATCAACACGATCCGAGTGCGTTTGGTCAGATTTTCTTATGTCAGTTGTTGTTTTCACTTAAAAATATGTCCATTTTAAACAAAAGAGAAACAATTTGAGTGATACCGGCCACACCGTGCCTCGGATTGAGGCGGGGTTGACTCGTACACATTCCCAACGTACCCATGTATTGTTATCATAAAGGATCAATATAATCCGAATGTGTCTGGTTAGATTTGCGTATGTCAATTGTTGTTTTCACTTAAAATTCTGTCAATTTTAACCAAAAGAGAGACACTTTGAGTGATACTGTCCACACCGTGCCTCAGATTGAGGAGGTATTGACTCTTACACATCACAAAGGACCCATGGATCGTTATACTAAAGGATAAACACAATATGAATGCGTTTGGTTGGATTTTCGTACGTCAGTTGTTGTTTTCACTTAAAATTCTGTCCATTTTAAACAAAAGAGAGACCCTTTGAGTGATACTGGCCACACTCTGTCTCAGATTGAGGCGTGTTTGACTATTACATGTCACAAAGGACCCATGGATCTTTCTCATAAAGGATCAACATAATCCGAATGTGTTTGGTCATATTTTCATAGGTCAGTTGTTTTTTTCACTTAAAATTGTGTCCATTTTAAACAAAATACATACACTTTGAGTGATACCAGCCACACAATGCCTTGGATTGAGGAAGGGTTGACTCATAAATGTCACAAAGGACCCATGTATTGTTCTCCTTAAGGATAAACACAATCCGAATGCGTTTGGTCAGATTGCGTACGTCAGTTGTCGTTTTCACTTAAAATTCTGTCCATTTTAAACAAAAGAGAGACCCTTTGAGTGATACCGGCCACACCGTGCCTCATATTGAGGAGGGTTTGACTCATACATGCCAAAAATTACCCATGTATCGTTATAATAAAGTATTAACACAATCCTAATGCATTTGGTCAGATTTCCATACGTCAGTTATTGTTTTCACTTAAAAATATGTCCATTTTAAACAAAAGAGAAACACTTTGAGTGATACCGGCCACACCATGCCTCATATTGAGGTAGGGTTAACTCGTAAAAATCCCCAACGCACCCATGGATCATTCTCATAGAGTATCAACATAATCCGAATGCGTTTGGTCGGATTTTCATAAGTCATTTGTTGTTTTCACTTAAAATTTTTTCCATTTTAAACAAAAGAGAGACACTTTGAGTGATATCAGCCACACCATGCCTCAGATTGAGTCAGGGTTGACTCATACATTTCAAAAAGGACCAATGGATTGTTCTCCTAAAGTATCAACATAATCTGAATGCATTTGGTTGGATTTGCGTACGTCAGTTGTTGTTTTCACTTAAAATTCTGTCCATTTTAAATAAAAGAGAGACACGTGATACCGGCCACACCGTACCTCGGATTGAGGAAGGGTTGACTCTTATACGTCACAAAGGACACATGAATCTTTATCTTAAAGGATCAACACAATCTGAATGTGTTTGGTCAGATTTTCATAGGTCAATTGTTGTTTTCACTTAAAATTGTGTCCATTTTAAACAAAAGACATATACTTTGAGTGATACCGGCCACAGCGTGCCTTGGATTGAGGCGGGGTTGACTCGTACACATCCCCAACACACCCATGGATTGTTATATTAAAGTATAAACACAATTGTAATGCGTTTGGTCATATTTCCGTACGTCAGTTGTTGTTTTCATTTAAAAATATGTCCATTTTGAACAAAAGAGAAACACTTTGAGTGATACCGGCCACACCGTGCCTCGGATTGAGGCAGGGTTGACTCGTACACATCACAAAGGACCCATGGATAGTTATCTTAAAGGATAAACACAATCTGAATGCTTTTGGTTGTATTTGCGTACGTCAGTTGTTGTTTTCACTTAAAATTCTGTCCATTTTAAACAAAAGATAGACACTTTGAGTGATACCGGCCACATCGTGCCTCGTATTGAGTCGGGTTTGACTCTTACATATCACCAATGCACCCATGGATAGTTATCCTAAAGTATCAACACAATACAAATGCGTTTGGTCAGATTTGTGTACGTCAGTTGTTGTTTTCACTTAAAATTCTGTCCATTTTAAACAAAAGAGAGACCTTTTGAGTGATACCGGCCACACCGTGCCTCGAATTGAGGCGGGGTTGACTCATACATGTCACAAAGGAACCATGGATCATTATCTTAAAGTATCAACACAATATCAATGCGTTTTATCGGATTTTAGTAGGTCAGTTTTTGTTTTCACTTAAAATTGTGTCCATTTTAAACAAAAGACAGACACTTTGAGTGATAACAGCCACACCGTGCCTCGGATTGAGGCGGTATTGACTCTTACACATCCCCAACGCACCCATGGATCTTTCTACTAAATTATCAACACAATCATAATGTGTTTGGTCATATTTCCGTACGTCAGTTGTTGTTTTCACTTAAAAATCTGTCCATTTTAAACAAAAGAGAAACACTTTGAGTGATACCAGCCACACCGTGCCTCATATTGAGGAGGGGTTGACTCGTACACGTCCCCAACGCACCCATGGATCATTATCATAAAGGATAAACACAATACAAATGATTTTGGTCAGATTTTCGTTCGTCAGTTGTTGTTTTCCCTTAAAATTTTGTCCATTTTAAACAAAAGATAGACACTTTGAGTGATACCCGCCACACCATGCCTCGGATTGAGACGGGGTTGACTCGTACACGTCACAAAGGACCCATGGATCGTTATATTAAAGTATCAACACAATCCGAATGCGTTTGGTCAGATTTGTGTACGTCGATTGTTTTTTTCACTTAAAATTCTGTCCATTTTAAACAAAAGATAGACACTTTGAGTGATATCGGCCACACCGTGCCTCAGATTGAGTCAAGATTGACTCGTACATATCACCAACACACCCATGGATCATTATCATAAAGGATAAACACAATACGAATGCGTTTTGTCAGATTTGCGTACGTCAGTTGTTGTTTTCACTTAAAATTTTTGTCCATTTTAAACAAAAGAGAGACCCTTTGAGTGATACCGGCCCACACCATGGCTCAGATTGAGGCGGTTTTGACTCTTACACATCACAAAGGACCCATGGATCATTCTCTTAAAGGATCTATACAATCTTAATGCATTTTATCATATTTTCTTAGGTCAGATGTTGTTTTCACTTAAAATTGTGTCCATTTTAAACAAAAGACAGATACTTTGAGTGATACCGGCCACACCGTGCCTCTAATTGAGGTGGGTTTGACTTTTACACATCCCCAATTCACCCATGGATCTTTCTCCTAAAGTATCAACACAATCCGAATGTGTTTGGTCGGATTTCCATATGTCAGTTGTTGTTTTCACTTAAAAATATGTCCATTTTAAACAAAAGAGAAACACTTTGAGTGGTTCATCATTCTTGCATGTTGCTGGTGCATATCATTTGTTAAAATGGGGAAAATGACTCATTGGAGAAAGGATTTTTTATTTAATAACAATTACAATTTTCCTACGAACATCTACATACAACAATGTTTTATCTTTTGATCCCCTTAACCCCTCTCAAAAATGACCGCCAATTATACACGTCCCCAATTCAAATCTTCATGTTATTTGTGTACAATCTACCATCAGGTATGCATCCCATTCGTTTCTAAACAAATCTATATCATCTTGTGAGTATGCGGCTTTTTGGCAGTCAGAGTAGTACTGCAAAATATAAAAATAAATAATTAATAAATAAATAAATTGAAATAGTAGTTGTTTTTGAAAATACCTCTTTAGGGATGCTAGTTTGTTGATGAAAAATTATCTCTTTAATAATTTTACAAACATAATAACCACAATCATTATCATTTGTTTGTTTTGGATACTGCAAAAAAATTGATCATTAGGAGAATAAGTAACTTGTGTTGAGATGTGTTTGGATAGTGAAATTTTATTATATATACCCTGATATTTGTCCATACGTAGTACTTGCTCACCTCCTTATTCTTATCCCCTGTCCTCATTCCTTTTTCTAGATGATAATGATACACCACCCTATCATAACAGAATCCCCAATAAATGATAATATAAATTATATTACTTGATGTTTAGACCTAAAATGTAGGATGTAGTGTCTTACAGATTCACAAACTCCATCATGTGTGGTCGGTTTGATGGATATCCTTGCTTTGAATCTAGAAAATAAATCTTTGGGGTATCCAAGTTCACCACAATTAGCATCCAATGTTTCCTAAAAATACAAAAAGGAATAAGTAATAAAATAAGTGAAAATATAATTGATATGCTTTAATCGTAGAGTTTTACCCCTGCATGGTTGGTATTAGGAAGAGTCTGTTATCTGTAATCTTGATTTCAAATGTTTTTAGCAAGTCATTCACTATTTTATTATTTTTTGATGGCTCTAATTTCGTTAGATGTTTTGATGTGGTATGAGGACTAACGAGTCCGAATTTTGGATCATGGAAAAATTCCTTCAACTGTTTTTCATATATATGTCTGTCAACAATATAAAATGCATTTAGTCATAATTTTCACATTAGACCAGCTTTTAGAAAATAAATTCATGAAAACATACCTAATATATATATATTTACAACTGTGATTCCTATCCAACCATTTTCAAGGATCTCATTTACATTTTCAACAGCAACGAAATATTGACTTTCCTCTCCGTATATATTCTTTTTGAAAACCATTATATGACTACTACCACCTCTTAGCTTCGTATCCACATGAGTCTTCAATGCTAGTAAATGTGGATAGAGAACAGGTGGTGTTATTGTGCTTTCAGTAGCTCCTTGGGATCGGTTGGTCAATCCTTTAGATGGTTTTGAGCCGACGTTTATCACCCCCTTCCCTTTCTCTGTCTATAATAACATTCATTGGTTCAGACCCTTTTTTATCAATTGTTAAAGGTTTAGCTTGAAAAAAAGGAAATAAATACCTATTTGTCTACATGTACTATTACAAGTTGTGACAACCATGCAATGAATGTCCCAATATCCTTTTCGACCGTATGAATATCATCGTCATCAAGTGGAATAGGTATCTATGCATTTGGATCATGAGCTACAGTAATCGTCACTTTCAGATGATCTTTTGGAAGTGGTCTATTATGAAACGTGTCATCTGGGATGTTGAACATTGTATCCCTCGTTACAAGGTGATAGGTGGGTGTTGAAAGATATAAATCACAATCATTATCACCATGTATAAGATCAGTATAGGAAAAGTATCAGTGTTTGTCTGATTCACATTTCATGGCAACAATTATTAGAATATTGATTACCACGGCTAAGATAGCTCTTTGAGGGGAATGGCTCACCTCAAAGATGATGGGGGGTGGGGCGGGATCTTCATGTGCTGGTTGTTACTGAGTTGTGTCTTCTCCTTGCTTCTCACCCATAAAATTTGCTAGCAACTCTCCCTACCATTGCAATCGTTCTTCAAGATTTTCTAGTCTTTCGCACATTTGTTTCAATTTTTCATATTATCATCCGTTTTTCTTCTTCTAAAAATATACTCGGGGTGTCACCCCAAACCCCACACCTCTAACACGACCGTATTGTTCTGGCTACTTCAAAGCCATCGATAATAGGTCTGCATCCGCTATAGGAGTAGCTGAATCCTATGACTGTTGGATATAGGAAAATAACTAAATATTTTTATGTAATAGCAATTTAAAACAAATCTTTTTATCGTCATGTCATACTTACACATATTTCCCACACTTTTTGTGTGATCTCATCTACTAGCTTCCCTTCCTTATTCACACGTGCCTCCTTCCATAGTACATGACGTGGGATGGAAGTTTCTTTGGTTTTAGACTCATCAATCTACATATAAATATAGAAAAATAATTATGATGTTGTTTATTGGAACCTAACAATATTACTGTAAATTTAAAATACGTACCATTTTCTTTTCTAGTGAAGTGTACCCCATCCTTGATTTACGATAGAGGTATGTTAATTTTTATGCACATTTATTATTTTCAGTACAGAGTTTCTATTTTATAAATGAAATATTGACAATCAAAGTGATGAATACATGTATCCTCAAACAACGTATTATCACCCATAATGTACCTGAAACTTCTCATCCCCACGGCGGACAATAAATGCATCCCATGCTTCTTGGGATATCAAGTGAGCATAGAAAATGGGTGGGTGCGGGTTTATTTTACCTTTGGAATCTTTCAGGTGACATCTTATTAAAATAGTGCGAAAACCATGATGAATCCTTCTTGCAAGCCTTAGTACATAATCCTTGTATTAATCGTCTACTATAAATGTACTCTGCAAGAGATTGAGAAGAGTAAGACATTGTTTCATTATTTTATTTTCTATAAAATTAAAGAAATAATATCATAATGTTACCATAATTTCTTCCTAGATCACAGCCTTCAGCCCGAACACAACATGGTGCCATGAATCTATGTCAATCGGCACGCGTTGTCGAGTGAAAACTCCAATGTAACTACTAAACATAGCCTTGTTGGGATTCACATGTTGGCCTCATTCATTCCATCCAACATCAAATTTGATGCCTTTGTTTTTCACCTTAATAACTTTGGCTAACACCGTTAAACTACGACGCAACTGTGTTTTCTGCGACATCGGTCCTCAATTCCCGACCATTTCATAAATATCAACATCATCTATATGTTCATCTGAAATGGTAGCAATAACATGTGCTGATGTTTGTTGGACCTCAACACTAGGAGAAACAACGGGTTCAGAAACTTGTTGTTGCTCTGCACTGTGAGCAGCAGCAGCAGCAGCTTGAGAGACTTGTTCAACCTCAAGGTTAGGAGAACCAGAACGTGCAAAAGTCATTATCTACAAAAGTGGTTGAACAGTTAATTTAGATTACATAAATTCAGTAATGATAAGATAATAACATGAGATAACAAGATCTATATTACAAACAAAATATAACATGTTTATTGAACTCTCTTTCTTTTTTTCAAAGGCTGAAGGGATTTGAAACCTCTATCGATTATACAAATCCCTTCATTGGGGTCTCCTCTAACATACAAAAAATCATCTACATTGGGACCGTTGTGAGATGATTGCGACGTACCATTGAAAGGATTGTCCTCAACTAAATTTTCATCGGACCCTTCAGTAGTTTTGGACAATAACAGAATAATCGAACACTTTCGGTTTGCGGGATCTAGAACATAAAAAACTTGTACCGCTTGTGATGCCATTATAAACTGTTTGTATTTGTACCCTTCTTTACTAAAATCAACTTTCACAAATCCTCATTCATCTATTTTAACACCACTGTTGTTATCAACCCATTTTCATTGAAAAATCAGCAATTGGAATGTCGTATAATCCAACCCCCATATTTTTTGATAATGCCAAAGTATGACATATTTTCATAAATTGGATTTATGTCCTTACTACCAGAAACATGCATCGCTTCAGCCAATAGTGTAACTCCACTATTTTTCATGGTACTATCTTCATCATGTTCATCTGTATATAATGTATAACCATTAATTACATAACCATTGTAAGATAATACATACACACTTGGTCTGAAGGCTAGCCATCGAAGTCGTTCTGAAATTGAATTCAGATTTTCATCCAACTCCTTAAAAATATGGTCCTGAAAGCATCCTATAAATTGGTGATTATGTGTATTTGATAACCATTTTTCAGCCCTTGATGGATTCAACTACCTAAGAATTTCTTTGTAAGTTTCAATATATGGAGCAACCTCCCAACTGTTATACAAAACATAAAGTTGGGCATGCTCCCGATCTGTAATACTGATTGTCACAACATCTCTTATAGAAATTCTCTCACCCTCAATGCATCCAGTGTGATGAGATTTTGGGAGACCAATTCTTTCCACATCAGATAGGTATTTGGTAAAAAATTCAATGGATTCCTCAACAATATATCACTCCACTATACAACCCTCTGGTCGACTTTGATTTTTGACATACCCTTTCAAAATCTTCATATACCATTCAACGGGGTACATCCATCTATAGTAAACAGGACCACAAAGTTGAATCTCTCTCACCAAGTGAATCATCAAATGAACCATCATATCAAAGAATTTTGGCAGGAAGAACATTTATAATTCATGTAATATGATGACAATTTCTTTTTCCATAGCTAGAAATTTCGACGGGTCTAAAACTTTTCTACTTATAGCTTTGAAAAAGAAACAAAGTTTGGTTAACGTATGACGGACATTCTTGGGAAAAATGCAACGTAAAGCTATAGGAATTAGATCTTGTATCAAAACATGATAGTCATGTGATTTCAAACCTTTTAACTTCAAATAATTCATTGACATGATGTTTCTGATATTTGATGAATACCCCTATGGAACCTTTACATCATTGAAGAAGTTGCAAAACTAATATCTCTCCTCCCTAGAAAGAGTATAAGCAGCTAGAGGAAGAAACATTTGATTTTCACCCTTCATGGGAGTCAACTCTTCTCGTATTCCCATGTCAACCATGTACAACCTTGCCTTAATTCCATCCTTTGTTTTTCCAGGGTCATTTAGCAACATTCTGATAACATTGTCACATACATTTTTTTCCACATGCATCACATCAATAAAATGTCTAACGTACAAACAATTCTAGTATGGTAATTCAAAAAAATCGATCTCTTTTTCCAACCGATTTTCGTAAGGTTTTTCGAAAATGGTTTACCAAAAATAGTATTCACATCTTTTACTTTCTCAAACAGTTGATCACCTGTTAGTGGATATGGTGCAGTGCATTGTTTTAAACTTCCATTGAATGGTGTCGTCCTAGATCGGTACTTATGCCGATGAGGTATAAATCTACGATGTCCTAGAAACACAGATTTTGATAAATGTTTCAACCTAATTGATTTTGTATCTTCTTCGCACACGGGACACCCTTGAGTTCCTTTAATGATATAGCTTGAAAATTTTCCATAAGCAGGGAAATCATTTATTGTCCCATACAACATCACTCTCAACGTGAAGTATTCACTTTTGTAAGCATCATAAAACATAACACTTGAATCCCACAATAACTTCAAATCCTCGATCAAAGGATCCAGATAAACATCAATATCGTTACCTGGTTGTTTTGTTCTTGATATAAACATAGATAACATGATGAATTTCCACTTCATGCATAACCATGGTGGCAAGTTATAATTTATCAACATAATAGTCCATGTACTATGAGTGCTGGTTTGAAAACCAAAAGGATTCACTCCATCTGTAGATAACGCAAGACGAAGGTTTCTCGACTCTTTTCCAAATTCATGATACTCATGATCAATTTTCTTCCATTGAGAAGATTCAGTCGGATGACGTAATTTCCCATCTTTATTTCTTTTATCTGCATGCCACGACAATTGTCTTGTATTTTCTTCACTTCCATATAGATGCTTAAACCTTGGAATGATTGGAAAGTACCATACAAATTTCATAGGATTGGATTTATATTTCTTGTATCGAGAAGCACCACACTTTGTGAATTCTGTAAGTGATTTGTTCTCCTTTCGAAACAATATACAGTCTTTCGGGTAGGCATGTATTCTTTCAGAAATCATACCCATCGAGTGTAGCATTCGTTTAGCTTCATATGTCTGGCTTGGGAGCTCATTATCTTTTGGGAGCATGTCATTCAAGAGAGCAAGTAGTTCTGTAAAACTGACATCACTCCATCTGTTGCCTGCTTTCAATTTATACAACTTCATTACAACTGACAATGATGTATATTTAGTGCAACCAGCATACAATGGTGTATTTGCATAACTCTTTAACTTCTCAAACAATTTTGGGAAATCACGGAGTTCATCTTCAATTGTCTTTGTCATTTCCTCAATATGATCCTCATCATCATTGACATCTATAATCACATCCTCCATATGGTCTTCTTCATTATCCATATTTTTATTCATATTTGATGATCCATAAAACGTAGTTTTATCCCAGCCAGTAGCTACATTCGCTTTTTCTCCGTGTTTATTCCAACATTTATAACTCTGATCTATTCCGTGACATATCAAATGTTCTTCCAACTCCTCTAGAGTAAGTAGTCTAGAATAACAACAACGTAAACATGGAAAAAGGATTTTAGAAGGATCCTTTTCGTGATCCTTTGCAAACTTGATGAACTCTTTCACTCCGTTCTCATACTCTATTGTCAAACGATTGGAATCCATCTAATCTTTATTCATCTCCATCCTATTTGAATCTAAAATATTAGTATTTATGGTTAAAGTACACAAAACAAGACTTCCAAATATAGTAGAATAGAACCAATTCCTTATAAAAATAGAGATTAATAGAGCCTAACCATTTCCAATAAAGATTTGGAAATCAACAGAACCAGGATAGACCCCCCATCAAAATCAACATAGTTTCCAAACACAAAGGGGTTCACGGGGATAATCACTTGTTTCATAGATGGTAAAACTCACACAGAATCATCCTCTATGGATCATCCTCCTCTATCAGGTCAAGCCTTCTATGGTCAACTAGTCCATCCTTTTATACCTCACCAACCTAAAATACATATGGATGAAAATCAGTAGCCATCTCTATAAGTAAAGAAAGGATTCTCATAATCTCTATAATATGTAATTCATTAAATATAATTACTTTATATTCATTATAGTTTCCTCAAATCACCCCCGTCCAAACATAAGAATAATCAAGAATGATACATCTACCACTCCTAGGTCTCTTCCCTACATTCAATATCATCATGCCTAATATTTTTGGTAAGCTCAAGTTACTTACTTTAAATCACAGGGGGGGATAATCACTTGTGTAATATATGGTATCCCATGTTATTACATATGAAAATTTTAACAAATATTATTGACCTATCATCCCATTCAATCCTCATGAGTGTATAATTCCAAACTCCATATTAAGTGTAATATCAAAAGAATATATATTAATAAATTACCCCACATCCACTTCCCCACTAATCTATTCATTCTCACACTCTAATGGAATATTTATTATGCTTCATCCCATTCTATATAATCTCATAACCATATATCCACACATACACATGTCACAAACACATAAAAAACCATATCCACATCACAACCACACATAAATATATATGGAGTGTTGGTTCAGCCGAATGGCATAAAAAAATACTCATAGTGGCTATACCTACTCCTAAATGAGGTCTTTGGAATATCAAACTCCTTGATCCTGAGCTGGTGTTAACCAAACTGAAGACTGATCCTAGAGAACCACTCCCCCCCTAGAAGATCTAATAAATCATAAATATAGGTCAACAGATACTTTTTATTGATCATAACCCGATTGGGATTCTGGTAATCAACACACAAGAGAAGGGTTCCAATGACCTTCTTGGTGAAAAGCACCAGTTCTTCCCAAGGAAACACACTAGGTTAATTAAATAATTTGGAAACCAATTCATCCCACCGATTATTTAGTTCCTTCAATTTAACTAGTTCTATATGGTAAGATAGAATAGATATTGGTTTTTTACCCATCACCAGGTTGATAGAGAACTCTACCTCCCTCTCTAGTGGTAGACCAAAAAAGACTAAAGGAAACACTTTTGGAAATTAAATAGCTACTAGGGGAAGTTCACTATAATAGGCTTCCTACTCCAGATCAATAGCATAAAAGGATATCATCCCACTCAACTCTGGAAGAAGAGTTCTATCTCAACTAGACCTCGAGTCTGATTCTCTATGGAAAACATGGAATTCCCCATCAGGGGCAATGAAGGACACCCACTGATGATAATAGTAAATCCAAGATTTATTAGAAACTAGCCAGTCCATTCTGAGAATAACATATAGGGGAATAATTTTAAGAACCAAAAAATATCATATGGTCTAAATCTCTGAAAAATAGAAAGCATGATAGGGGAATCAGAGACCTTACTCCCTCTTTATCCAGAGAGATGTTACAATCTCTATCACATAATCCATGATCTCTATTATAAGTTTTAATAGTTCTATATTGCGGTTTGATATGAAATAATGATGGAAACCAATATCAAATAAAACATACACTAAAGAAAAAGAAATGGAAATGGTGCCTCTCACTATCGCATGACCCACATCAGTTCCTACTGGAGATTAATCCACTACATGAAGTTGTTTCGTTCCTAATACATGTTTCTAGGATCCCATTTTTATTGAATAATATTACTATGATTTGGTACCTCTCAATATTTATGATTCCATTCCACTACATAGGGTAGTAAAAACATGTAAAACCCTCTTCAAGTGGGTTTAATGTCTGTACGAGATGTAAATATTCAATGCTTCTATGCAATAATGCTTTGAGTGATCAATCTTTACACATTGGAAAAAGTCATTTGGCCTTTACTAGACACTACAGATGATCTGGAGGAAGTTTTCTATAAAATACCACCACCACTATTTTCACTATGAGGCTCATTCTACTTTCTATTCCACTTATAGGAACCACTAAAACTACCACTGGGAATATAAGTAACTCTGGTTAACACTTTCATAATAGTCATGCCAATTTCTTCCATCACATCGCTATCCAGAACATCAAAATTTTAGGTAAACTTTAGCATAAATACTTGATATTGGATATCTGATCGAAGAACCATATAAAACCTCTGGGACTTAAGATTCTTGTTTGACACCACTTCAAGTGAAAATGGAGAAAGTTTATAAAAATTATTATTATATTGAGTCAATTTATAATAACCTTAGATGAGGTTGAGAAACTCTATGGACTTACCCAATACCATCGAATCTAGATATAATTGCTCCGTAAAAAAGTTCTTGAAGTATTTTCAATCTAAAACCCCATTTAGCTTAATTATAACTATATAATCCCATCATATCCTTCTAGACCCCCCAATATTGAATATGGCACACTTTACATTAGTGGAATATGACATCTCCAAAAACTCAAATATCCTTTAAATATTTCACAACCAATACGCTTCCTCCTAAGTATCATTTGTTCCTTAGAAGGATGGTTATTTCAGATGAATAAAATCCTAGGATTGATCTCTAATATTTTCTCTTTGAGGTTCCACCACTTTAGCCTAAATAGGGGTAGGTGAGGCTCCCTAGACCATAGCTCTGACTATGTGCACTACTTCCTCTACGAGGTTCTAGTTGATAGGGGGATTCTCTTTTTTTGGTTTATTAGTAGATCCCTCATAAAACTTGATTATAAGTCTTATTAGGGGCATGGTACTATACAATATTAACAGAAAACAAGGAAACATTAGTCAAGAGACACAATAACATCAAATATATCAATTAGAACTCAACCGGGGAACACAAACCTCATATTAGGATTTGGGAAAATTCTAGAATTAGATTAATTAATTCCTAAAAGACACCTTTTTCAACCACCCATGGTAACTTAAGGATCAATACAATAATATCTATTCAGACACTCGCTCATAACCTACTAGTTAAGTCCCAAAAATCATATCTCTTACCTACCATGTCATATCCAACCACATCAATCAACCATCACCCTTATAATCATAGTGATAAATACCTCATACATAGTAGCATGAAAGGGAAAACATATAATAAATTCACACTAAAAGTCCTATGTATGACCATTAACTATTAAAACCATAACAGAAAAAACAAAAACTGAATCAGCATTGTTGTCACATCCTTCCTAAGAAGAAAGTTCAAGAAGAGAATCAAGAACAATAGAAAAGAAATTCACCTTAGAGGAGGAGAAGTAGGGAACCTTCTACGCTATGTCATGAGGGGAAGGCGCGACGGCCAGAGGTGGAGGTGCACGGGAGGAGCCTCCAACCGAAGAGAAATGGAGGAGTACAATTCGTGGGGAGTAGGGTTGAGCGAAGAGGAGGAGAAGTAGGGTTTTAGGGGAGGAGGATTCGCTGAAGGGGTTCGAGGGGGAGGATTAGGAGAAGGGCTAGCGACGGAGGTCCGGCAATGCGAAGATCGGGGGAGGCGGAGGTCCGGAAACGAGAAGATCGGGGGCAGTGGAGGGGAGTCGCGGGGTTATAGTACTGCGAGAGATTTAGGTCGCGATAAACCGAGGACACTGTGCGAGCGATTTTATAAAATATGGGACTACGGTTTTATCAGTGCTAAAAAATCAGTGCTAAAATTTTAGCGCTGATAAAGGTAGCCTTTATCAGTGATTTTTTAGCACTGATAAAGAGGCCTTTTATCAGCGCTACAAAAGCGCTGATAAATCCTTCCTATATTAGCGCTAACATTTTAGCGCTGATACAAGCCTTCTTTATTAGCGCTTTTCTAGTGCTGATAAAGGGTCTCTTTATCAACGCTTTTTTTAGCGCTGATACAGGGATTCTTTATCAGTGGTTTTTTTCTTAGCGTTGATATAAGGTGGTGCTTCCCTTGCATGTTTTTGTAGTAGTGGTGGCGGCTCAGTTTTAGCGTTGGAGTCAACAACACTTTAGGGACTTTGACCAGAGAATTTGTGGGATAGAGAATGCTCTTTCTAGATGTTACAAGAGTTCTTCAGATTTTTATCTACAAGAGGTTGTTCCTATGGAAAAAAATCTTGATGAGGCCCTGAGAGAAAAAGAAATTTGTTGGTTCTCTAGGTCAAGGGATGCCTTTATTAAACAGGGTGATCAAAAAACTAAATTCTTCCATCAAAAGGCCTCTTCTAGGAGAAGGAAGAACCTTATTTCCAGGTTGTAGGACGAGAATGGAAACATTACTATTGATGAGGTGGAAATCTGGGAGCAGATAGATTCTTTTTTTTAAATCTTTTTTTTTCTGAGGGGGGAACCTCCCAAGGGGATCCCCTGAGCTTTGTTGAGCCTAAGGTGTCAGAGACCATGGCCATGAATCTCAAGGATGATATCTCTGGAGAAGAAGTTGAGGCATCCCTAAAGAGCATCCACTTGTATAAGGCGCCTGGTCCCGATGGGTTCCATGCCCTTTTCTTCAAAAAATTTTGGCATATTGTGGGACCTGATATTATTTCTCTAATACAGGGGTTATGGGCTAGTTCTGCTAGTATGGAAAAGATAAACGAAACTCTTATCGTGCTAATCCCAAAAATCCCTGATCCAGTTAGAATTTCTAATTTCAATCCCATCAGCTTGTACAAAGTGATTTACAAGATTTTCTCCAAAGTTTTTTCCCGCCGCATGGGTAGAATCCTTCCATCAATCATCTTAGAGAACCAAAGTGCTTTCATTCCCAAGATTCTCATTACTGATAATGCCATCATGGCCCATGAAATATTCCATTCAATGAAAACTCGTTCATCCTTAAAGAGGGGGATCTTGGATATGAATTTGAAATTTTCAAATTTATATGATAGGGTGGAATGGGCCTTTCTGAAGGAGGTCTTGTGTAAACTGGGCTTTGGCCCAAAATGGGTGAGAATGTTCATGAGTTGTGTTAAAATTGTTTCTTATTGCATCAAAGTCAACGACTCCCTCACTAAGTCCTTTAAACCATCTAGAGGCCTCCGATAGGGTGACCCTCTCTCCCCCTTTTTATTCCTCCTGGTTGTGGATGTTTTCTCTCACCTTTTATCTAAAGAAGATCGGGCTGGGGTTATCCACGAGGCCAAGGTTTTTCAGCAAAGTTTCCCCATTACACACCTTTTCTTCACTGATGATTGTCTCCTCTTCTCAAGAGAAACTTCTTAGGAGTGCCAGGTGATTCTCAATATCATTGACACTTTCACCAATGCCTTGGGACAATGGGTTAATTTCTCCAAGTCTAAGATGTCTTTTAATCATGGTGTGCAAGATGGGATGAGAGATTCCATTGCTGGCTTATGTGAGATTGAGGTCGTTGAGAAGCATAACAAGTATTTGGGGATCCCGACGGTCTTCGAACGGTTCAAAAAGAGAGATCTTCTCCTTTATCCTTGACAAAGTCTATATAAAAGTCCAGGGTTGGTCTGGGAAAAATCTCTCCAGGGAAGGCAAGGAGGTTCTTATCAAAGCGGTGGTCCAAGATGTTCCTTCGTACGTTATGTCCCTTTTCAAGCTCCCAGGCTTCTTAATCTGTCAACTTCATTCATACTTCGCCAACTTTTGGTGGGGTTGTGCAAAGGGGAAAAATAATTTACATTGGCTCTTGTGGGAGAAGTTGTGTGCCCCTAAGGCTTGCGGTGATTTGGGATTTCATGATTTGAATGTTTTTAATGATGCCATTTTGGCCAAGCAAGGTTGGCGATTGTTACAGGACCCTGACAGCTTATGTGCAAGAGTCATCAAAGCTAAATGCTTTCCTAATGGGGATTTTTTGACCTCCATCTTGGGTCCTCGTTTGAGTTTCTTCTGGAGAAGTGTGTGGGGATCAAAGGTTGTTTTGAATCGCGACATTTTTTGGAGAATTTCCAGCGGTGTTTTGATCAATGTCCGGCACGATCCATGGTTGCTTGGGTTGGAGGGCATGATCCCTGCTTCTTCGCTTGCGCCCAGCCATGAGCTGGTGGTTGTTAGGGATCTCCTTATTGATGACCTTTCCAGCTGGAACTTTCAGAGGCTCGAGCACTAGTTCTCTGAACCCAGTCGTAAGGCAATCCTGGCGATCCCTGTGGTCCACGATGTGGGCCTAGATAAGTTGTGTTGGTCTCTTGAGTCTTCTGGTTTCTATTCTGTTCGCTCGAGGTATAGGGCGTGTGTTTCGGGTGGTGAAGGTATGTGGCCCCCTCTTTGGAAACATATCTGGAATCTTGATACTTTGCCTAAGGCCAAGCTAATTTGTTGGCAGGTGCTCAGGGGTATCCTACCCACATATGCTTGTCTGGCCGAGAGGCACCTTTCTGATAACGACATGTGCCAGCTCTGTGGGGTTATGGAAGAGACTGATTTCCATGCCATTTTTTCCTGCTCCTGGGTCACCGGGCTTTGGTCCACGTGTGTGACACATGATCTCATCCGTTGGAGGAATTTTGGGGATGTAAAACTCATTGTGGAAGATTGGTTCAAATCTTTGTCTGCTCAAACTATCGTAGGATTGTGTTTTCGGGCCTGGATTATTTGGTTTCGCCGAAACGCCTTCATTTCCGAGAATATTGTTAAAGATGGCAGGGTCTCGCTTTCCAAGATCCATTCTTGGGGATCTCTATGGCTTGACGTCGAGGGGGCTCGCCCACCTTTGTCTGTCCATTCCCCTTCGGTCAAATGATGTCCCCCTCCACTGGGCATTCTCAAACTCAATACGGGCGCGGTTATTCCTAGAGATGGTTCTATTGATCTAGGGGCAGTTCTCTGGAACCATGCAGACTCTATTGTTGCGGCTCGTCATTCTTCAAACTTTGCTTGTTGGTCTGCTCATGTGGCTGACGCTATGGTTATTTGGAAGGGTAAGCAGTTCATCGCATCTCTTGGATGGAAGGAAGTTATGGTTGAATTTGATTGTCAAGTTATTATCAATGCACTGCAGGAGAATGAAGGTGGTCACTGAGCCTATGGGACTATTATGGACAACATTAAATCTTTGGTGCCTCTTTTCTCTTCATGTTGCTTTTTCTTTGTTGGGAGTCGGGTGGCTCACTTTTTGGCTACCTTTGGGAATCATCGGGGTTCTTATTGTTGGCTTTCATCTTTTCCATCGGATTTATGTATATCTAATATATGTGGTTTATCTTCAAATATATATATATATATATGCGTGCTTTTATATATATTTATGTCAATCAATTTGTATTTATATATATTTATAGATAATTATTTGTGAATTTATTTGTATTTTTATTTATTTATATATATTATGTGTGTGTATGTGTGTATAATCACACACTATTATATTTAACAATACACACACATTTATATGTATTAATATATATGTGTGTGTGTAAATTTATTTATATTAATATATATACCTATATATACAAATATTTATATGTATGTATTTATAAATTATGAATAAATTTATGTGCACATATGTATGCATTTACATGTATCCATCTATATAAAAGTATATTAAAGCCTCAATAACCATCAAAATTTTGGTATAATAATAAATGATTTGGAGATAACTAAGAAGTAAGGGTTATCCCACATGCCCATAGGATAGACTCAAACAACAGTTGAATTTGCGTGCAATTATAATAATAATGACAGTGAAGGATCCAAACAACCCAATCGGATGACAAAACGCATTAACTTATTCTCTATCAATCTCACTGAAGTGTTGAATAGAATTGGCATCGTTGAATTGTATTGGTATACATGAAACTCCCGCGTACCTCCCTTGGGAGAGCATGAGCGCGGGAGGACGGGCTCGGGCAAGCAGGAATGAATGAAATCGCGAGCGGATCACCTTCGTTTGTTCTTGCTCCCCACCAGCAGCGCCAAGTAGAACAGGATCCGGAACAGGAACCCCCACGCCACCGTGATCCACAGGCAGTTCCACTTGCTCAGCTCCGTGATCCCCTGCTGCCGGAGGATGTCGGCGCCGGTGGTCACGCAGGTGGTGTTGGTGAGGCTCACCCCCAGGGAGCTGCCCAGACTGCGCAGCAGGCCCACCTTCGCCGCCGCCGGGTACCCCGCCAGCGGGGTGCCGTCGAACATCTGCACCCCCCGGACGAAGCACTTGGTGGGGTCCGCGAACTCGTTCCTCAGCACACCCTCGTACGGGTACTTCACCAGCGACGCGAAGTGGAACCAGATCCAGTAGTCCGGAATCCGGTCGCGGTTGATGAAGAAGCCGCTGAAGAGGAGGAAGTAGGCGAGGAGGGCGACGACGATGGTGTACCCCAGCATCACGTGCGGCACCACCCCGGAGAGGAAGGTGACGAACGAGTTGCCGGCCCAGAAGGAGGCCAGGATGATCAGAAAGTAGAACCCAAACCCGGAGGCGCCGCCGTCGAGCCCCACCGCGAAGAACGTCCCCGCCGCGAACGTCAGGGAGAGGAACACCAGCGCCGGGAGGGAGACCAGGGCGTGGGAAAGCACGTAGGAGGAGCGGCGGTAGGCGTTGTGCGCCGTCTCCCGCATGAAGATGTAGCGCTCCTGCAGGAACACCGGGAGCGCGTCGGCGCAGGTGTAGAACGTGGTGGACATGGCGAACGCGAAGAACCCCAGCCGCTCCTGCACCCCCCGGGGCGAGTCGTCCAGCTGCCAAAATATGGTCGCCAGAATGAACCCCGTCACCACCACCGCTCCCAGCCGGACCCCGAACAGCTCCGGCATCCGCCACGAGTTCTTCACGGACCGGCTCGACAGCACCGCGAGCTCCACCCAGACCGGGTTCGCGAAGCTCGGCACCATCGAACCCCGTCCCGGGTCCCCGGTCGCGCCGGACACCAGCTTCCCTCCGGATATGCTCGCGCGGATCGACTCTTTCAGAGACATGGTTGGGAGCACCGCCGCCGCGGCGGCGGCGGCGGCGCCCATCCTCATAGTGCGCTGCCAGGACTTGTTGAATTCCACCAGGCTCTTCGTCCCTCCGGGGGAGGTTTCCAGTTCCCGAATCAAATCCAGTGCGAATTCGGTCCGGTTCTCGTTGTTCTCCGGGATCGGGTGGCCGAAGTCGGAGAAGAAGAGGGGGAGATTCGTCGGGGAGCCGCTGTACACGGTCTGTCCGCGGGAGAGGAAGATGAGGCGATCCAGGAGGCCCAGGATCCGGTAGCTCGGCTGGTGGACGGACATTACGACGATGCTGCCGCTCAGCGCGATCCGGCGCAGCACCTTGACCACCATGAACGCGCTGGTGGAGTCGAGGCCCGAGGTGGGCTCGTCCAGGAAGAGGATGATCGGGTCGTGGATGATGTCGATGCCGATCGACACGCGCCGCCGCTCCCCGCCGGAGACCCCGCGGTGGCCCTCGTCGCCGATCACCGTCTTGGAGGCGTTCCGGAGCCCCAGCTGGTCGATCAGGGCCTGGACGCGCATCATCTTCTTCGACCGGGACACCGCGCGGGGGAGCCGGAACTCCGCCGCGAACATCAGCGTCTCCTCCACCGTCAGCATCGGGAAAAGCAGGTCGTCCTGCATCACGTACGCCGATATCACCTTCAGGAGGCGGGACTCCAGGCGTTCCCCGTTCAGCGCCACGCTCCCTTTCAGGCTCCCCCTCGCGATTCGGTTAGCCAGCGCGTCGATCAGCGTGGACTTCCCCGACCCGCTGGCGCCCAGCACGGCCATGATCTCTCCGTCGCGCGCTTCGCCGGAGACCTGATCCAGCAGCACCTTCGTCGGCGAGGAGAACAGTTGCCGGTTCCCTCCTCCGGCGCCCGCCTCGTCCGCCGCACTCAGGCGGTTGCGCCGCGCGAGCGTCTTGCGGCGGACCTTCACGCTGTAGGTGAGGTCGGTGAAGGAGAGGACGAAGGGGAGGCGGCTCCGAGCAGCGGCGGCGTCGTCCATCTCGACGGCGTAGTGAGGGCCGTCGTTCCCGTCTTCCCCGATGAGGTGCCCCAGGGTTGGGGAGCCGGCGGGGGCTCCGTCGCCGGCGGCGCGTGGCGGGGTGTAGCCGCCAGGCAGCATTGCCTGACGGCGGTCGTACAGCGGGAGGGCATCGTTCGCCGGCGATGCGTGTGCGGCCACGACACGCGACATTCGTGGGGAGAGTGGTTAAAATCGAGAGGACTCACCGAACTTGGCTGCTATTTATAGACCCCAAACTAACACAGAGAGAGAGACTGTTGAACGCTAACGGCGTGATTGGGGTAAGAGGCACGTGGTCTCATGGGGATTGGGCGGGGTGTTTGGCAGTTCGAATAGAGGGGTCTGGATAAAAAAAAAAAAAAAACAAATCTTTTATCCCCAACTCCCTCTCCTCCCGCAGTTATGGGGAGGTGGGAGTGAGGTCACCTAAAATCGCCTAACCACTTCTCCATACGTTTTTTTTCACCGTAGCCCCCGCACCGGACTACTGGGGTTTGACACGTGTCTATACAGAAAGGGGTGTTTAATGTACCGTATTTTTTTTTTTTTACATAAATACTCCACCAAAAAAAAAAACACTAAAAATGAACATAAATATATTATATATATACAGTTTATAGATATTTACACCCATGGTGAGTAATTACGTCGGCGTGAAAGGTAAAGTTCTCAGCTGTTTTCTTGTGGGATATTTTGAATTTGGGGCCATGAATTTTGAGGATAAAAACATGGCTTAATTATTCTTTCATATTTTGTCATGTTTTTTTTTTGAATCCCAAACTGGGATTAAACGTATGCTTCTCCTCTGTTTAATTCTTATAATTCAACCATTATTTATTTAAACAGAAATTTAAAATATGAAAATTTTAAAATGGTTAAAACTCATTCAACTGTTTTATGTTTAAAAGTTTAAAATGTTATTGCTGCATTGATATATATATATATATTAATGCGTAATATTATTATAATAATGAATAACCAAGTTAAATTACCTTAACGTATACTCAATCGCCCTCTTCCTCTTCTGTTTGTTAGTTCAAAGCCTCCAAAATAAACCAGGCACGACATGAATTTCCTCATTTATATTGTCGGATTCTTTGTACTTCAACAAAATTAATATGCCAACTCTAATATATATTTTCCATAAAAAATGTTCAATTATTTATTATCGAGCAAGTCTTTGACTTTGTCGTGGTCAAACCTTTGTTTTATATATATATATAGGTATATAACAATACCCGACCCAAGCAATTTTGGTGCATGGGGTTTTTTTTGAGAAAATATTGGATGTAATTGGTTTCAGCATTTTGCTTAACGGGGAAGAAAAAGGAACTTAATAGTAACTTTATAATAATAATAATAATAATAATAATAATAAATATATATATATATAAATAGGGAGACGTGTAATAAATGAAGGCAGATGGGCCACCTCTTACCGAATTGAAACCCACACCCATTAATAAATGCGATCTTCCCCAAGTAAGTCAAAATCACACGGCACTCAAACACTTCCCAACTCCCCCAACCCCTTCTTCCCCCCTTTCCTAGCCTTTTTTGCCCTTTATCACAAGCCACTACTATTACAAATATCTTATACACAGCTCATATGGTGACACGTCATATAGTATTGAAATTTGTAAAAATTTCAATTTGATGTGAAAATCACACCCTATTTCAGGAAAAACATAGTGGGATGGTTTTAACGGTGGGAATGAGGAATTGGTGAAATTTGTATAACCCATTTAGAGTGTAACGTGAGCAATGTGTGATGATTGTATATATAGTGAATAAATTGGGAATGAGGAAGTCGTGACATCAAAGGGATAGGACATAAGGTTGTGTCCATTATGAGTATATCATTGTAAATTTTATTATTTCAGTGATGGTTGATATAGTACTATGTTTGTTATGTGGCCACCACTTTAGTTGTACTCCACGTGAGTTAATGTGCATGTTGTACTGGATTCCGAGTGAACCATGACATCAATGTTGCATTGGATGACTCTCTATTGACCTCTTATGACATTCATACAGGATGTTGCATTCTCAAAGATGTGGTATTATGTCGCGGATGTTGTATTTCATTGACACATGTGATTGCGAGATGATATATTTCTTGGGGATGTCGTATTCCCTCAAAGATAGATTCGATAGGAAGTAGGTTGTAGTGGACCTATTAATTTTATTATTTTGATGACGAGGTTAAAATTACACGATGTTTATTGTTTCTAGGAGAGTGTGATTGTGGTGAAATGGGATGCATCAGACTTACCTTAGGATGAGTTGGATTATCTATTTTTCAGTTTTATTCATAGTGGTTTTAGTATATTTCATTTACATTGACATGCAGATTTCTAGGGAGAAACTTATTGAGTATTGTTACAGACTTGCACCAACTTTATCATTTCTAGATTTGCAAGACCAAGAGGGAAATTGTGCTAGGCTATATTAGCACGAAACTCTTGGTGGTTAGTTAGAGTCAGAGGAATTGAATCATATTTTTCTTTTACATTGAGTATATTGAGGATTGTTATTTTGTTTTTATTTATTGTTTGGAGTCCTCTTCTGTCCGAGTTGTATGGCATATCATGTATAGTGACCTGGAAATTCAATTTTTGGAAGTTTGTAAAATTCTTGAGGTTATTTTGGCCACTTTGACTACGAAGGGTAAAATAGTAATTTTATCAGACGATAAATGAAATTTGGAGTGTGTTATTGGCTCTATAACACGATGTTTACACTTGGGAGATGATTTGAATTTTTTTTATATGGTTGGAATTTTTAGTAAATGTCAAAATTTGATGGAATTAAGTTATTTAATTATTTTTTAAAGTAATTAATTCTTATTGAATTATTTTAATAAATAATTTATTTGAGATATTATGATGGAAATGACATGAAAATATTAGAGTAATGGGTGGGAAAATATTTTATGAAGTTAATGATATAACACGTGGTCTAGTCAGTTAATTAAAGAGGTTTGAATGGAGAAGCCAACAACGATTATGAAATATTTTAATAAACCATTTTATGGGAGTTGCATCTTTTGACTCTCATTTGATATATCTTTCCATCAAAGTCATTTCACTCATTTTCTTTATTCTCTAAAGAATGAAAGTTTTGGAATCAATGTTTTGTGGCAGTTTGAAGAGAGAGGTGGATGAAGATCAGGAATAGATGAACGAGGAACACCAATTAAGGATTTACTATTGCTATTGATCATGGTAGATGACTCAAGATTCTCAAATTTTTATTAATATATGTGAATCTCCCATGATTTTGTTCTGTGATAGGTGAATAATTTATGATGATCTGAGATAAAGATTATGTTGGTAAATTGAAAATAAGTATAATAAATACGAGATTGATGGAATAAATATCGCATATGAATATTTGAAATGATTAAAAAATTTAATATAGGGGATTATTGGTAGAAATTGATAAATGGTGGAAATGATATAATTTAATTGATGAGAAAATATATTCTATGAATATAAAATTATTTTTTTTGTGTTTTGTGGTAGATTAGCTGTGGAATTTGATGTATTGATAATGAAATATGAAAACCTAGAAAAGGGAAATTACATTAATATGTTTTTTTGATGAAATTGGTGTAGATATTTTTTAGGATTAATATATGATCATGTGTTAAGTTTTGGTGAATATTTTGAGCATGAAATGCTATTAAGATGGTAAAAATTACTAAAATGGAGAGATCACGATCTTTTCAAAATTTTGTATGATGGTGTGACAATTTAGTATGGTGGCTTGCCACTTTCTTTAAAGTTTTTTTCTAAAAAATTTCCAAGATTTACTTGAGGCACGTGAAGGGGTGCTGCCAAATTGACATAAGGGTGTGACAATTCGACATGAGGCCATAATACTTTCTAGAATGTTTCCACACATGATAGTTCATGAACACGTGAAGGGACAATGGGGTGCACCGGGGGGGGGGGGGGTCATGCCACTTAGGCATGGGGAATGCCACATAGGCACAAGACAATTCCAAATTCCATTGAAGTGATAAATTTATTCAATGAGGTATACAGGGGTGTTGTTTGTACACAAGTTGTCACTACTAGAAAATAATCTTATAGCCACGCTTTTTCAAAAAACCATGGCTATAGACCATACCTATAGTCACAGTTTTCCAAAAATGTGGATATAGGTCTTGGTTGAAGCCTATAGCCCCGATTTTCCAAAAAACCGTGGCCATAGGCCATACCCATTGTGACAATTTTCCAAAATCGTGGCTATAGGTCTTGGTCAAAGCCTATAGCCACAATTTTCCTCAAAACCATGTCTATAGGCAGCACCTATAACCACGATTTTCCAAAACCATGGCTATATAATTGATCTATATCCATGGTTTTCTTAAACCATGGCTATAGGTTTCCCATGAAATCACGTGAATTTTTTTTGTGGGAAGGGCGTGAGAAGACCCTATGGTCACACTTTGTATAATAAGGTGGTGGTTTGAGGCTCAAAACTGGGCACAATATTTTTTTTCGTAGCCTATAGCCATGGTTTCTAAAAACATCACAATATGGTAAAAATAGGGTCCCTATAGTCACAGTTTTCCAAAATCGCAACTATAGGTCTACTCGCATGACTCTTCCGTCCATGGTTGGAAAAACCGTGACTATAGCTTATGGTCACAGTTTTTTTAGCTATATACATGATTCAAAACTGTGGCTAGTGCATTCCACTTTAACATGGGGGCTATTCCATATTTTCATAGGGATATGCATTTGTTTGACTTCTGAAATTTATCTAATGTGATGTGATAATGGTGTATGAGGAAGGATGTGGTGGATATAAAATCCATGTAAGGATAAATATTCATAATATGATAAAGATAGTGATGAGGTTGTGGAATTATCTATGCCCATGATACGAGGAATGTTAGTGACATAGTGATTAACTCCCTAAGATCTAGCGGTGATAGACCTAGGTGAAAACATGATATATCTATGTGATTTGATTATATTCCCCAGGACCATTGTTTATGATGCTCGCTTATGATCATGTTGATAACATGGCTATCTTGTAGTGTTGGGTTGTGATATAGTGGTGGTTGTGATATGTGGTGATAATAATCTTGGTTGAGGTGGGGAGAGTCCCCATGGGTGAACAAAAGAAAATAATGAGAGCTCCTGTGGTTGGAAAGATCACTACTATAAAGACACAATTTAACCATGTTTTTTTTTACATTAACTACATTTATTAAAATAAATAAAGTATTTAACCTTATTAAAAATCATAGCCAATTAGCCAAGTTTTTTAAAATCTGAATAATTAGCAATGTTTTTAAAAACATGGCTAATTGACTACATTATTGAAAATGCAATGAATTATCCATGTTTTCGAAAACATGGCTAATTATTCATATTTATAAGCATGGATAATTGACCATACATCATTTTCTAATAATTTTAAAAAACACCAGAATGAGGGGTTTTCTGAACATGACTAAAAATTTAATATATGCTTACCCACAACAAACCTCCCAAACCCACCCTAGCATGGCAACCTCTATCCCGCCTCACCGCCCGACCCACAAGAAGCCTTAACGCCACCTGCCTCAATCGTGTCCACCTCCAATTCCACTGAAGGTGCATTAACCAGTGCGCAACCTACCCCAAGCGCACACACAGATGGATCTTAGGGATTTAGCCTACAATAATCATGGGCCACCCGCATAATGTCTTCAATAAATTGAGGTTGAACCAACTGGTCCAGGAAAATTATTTGATATATAAAGTACACACACACAAGTTTATATGTAAAATATTTTTAAATTTTTTAAAACTATTATAATACTATATATATATACACATTTAAATGTAAACTTATAATATATATATATAATATTATTAATACTATATATATATAAATATATGTGTGTGTGTGTTTAAATATATATATGTATGTAGATCCCAGGTTGGTTAAGTACCATTGAGAGGGTGGGGGTGTAATACCCTAATATTTTAAAAGAAGACTATATTCGATAGCATATAAGACAACAACATTGAGCTTTAACGACTGAAAAATATTGTTATTTAAATATAACCCTTATAACATAGTCGTTGAATTGGTGGGTATGAATAAGAGTAACTGCATTATGATATATATATATATATATATATATATATAATACCTACTTAATAAAAATGTATTGATTAATTCTTAGGAAATAAGCACTCAATTTTTAGTAAAATCATTTTATGTTTTCTAAATATGTTATCTTCAAAAATGACTCTTATTGCTTTTCATGAGAAAATATTACAATCAATTTCCCCCACTTCTAAAAAATTTATTTGATAAAAAGGATACCATTTTTGAAATCAGCATATCCAAATTATATTAGGATGAAATTTTGAGATTAAACTAAAAAAAATTATTTTTCAGTGAATAATGAAAAATTCCGATTTTTATAAAACATTCATTTTTTATTAAATAAAGTAATTTAAAAGTCCTATTATGTTTTTAATTTGATCTGAAATTAACATAAGTCTACTTTAATTTGATATAATTTAATTAATTACATAGGAATCATCATTATACTTGATTTTGGTATTGGTTCATTTTAGGATTAAAAACACATTTTTCTAAAAACTATTTCTTATTACGTTTTACATATTTATATGAAAATTGATTTCTAAAACTTAGAGGAATTGAATTTGATAAAATGGATTTCATATTTGGAATTATGAGGTTTAAATTTGGTAAAAAGGTTTCTTTTATTTTTATTCATTAAGAATAGTAACCATGATAAATATTTGTCACATTAGTAAGGGGAAATAGGGAAACTAAGGTTAAAAATAATGAGATAAGGATTTAAAAATCTATCTAACACCTGAATTATTTATATTGGATGAGTTTAGTTCGACCATATTCATCTAATATTCAAATATATGGCAACTTGATGCTGTTTTTCTTTGATAACGACCATAATATTATTTTAAGTAAAGAATAAATACAAAATACCACTCGCTTTGTTTTAATATATCTAATATTTTTTCATAGGGATAAAAAGATGTTATTTTTTGTTCTAATTTTTTATTTTAAATGTGAATGATTTTTTATTATGTAAATTTATTTTTAAATTTTAGTGATAAAATAATTACTTTAAATGCTTACACAATGCTGACACAATGCTTGTGTAAGCAATAGAAAAATCAAGTTAATAATTTTAAAAACATTACAATTAATACAATTTAGATGAATGATTGTGTTCCATGAATTTTTTAGAAAAATCTAAAAAATTAGTGGTATTTTAAAAGTTTATATTTGAATTATATTACTATATTTTTTTTAAAGTCAAATCATGTGAATAGTCTTGAAAATGACTTTAATGGTTTTTTATGTTAAATAATATTTTATCAAATGATATAAAATACATAAAAATATTATATTTGTCCAAGTGAAAGGGATATGGTCGATAATATCAACCATTTTCCACTTATAGGTCAATTTTTCTTTTATAGTAACTTTCTTGACCCCTAAAGAGTAAAAAACTTTGATATTATGGTAATCGTCAAAAGGGTTACTGAGGCTTAAAACATCCCCTAAAATTGTCTAAATTTTATTTTATGATAGGATTTAGAATCATACTCATCCTATATTTGAAATATATCAATTTTACCACTTTTATTTGAAAATTAATTTATATTAATTTAATACATTAAGTAATTCCAAGGGTGCCCCTCCCCTCACTTATAAAAGGGCACCTCCTCTCCTCTTTTACTCAAAACTTTTAAACACTCCATATTAGTCAAGACCTACCAAAATCCCTTAGCAAACTTCCTATCCATAACCTAGAGGCTCTATTATCATCAAAAGACCAACCTTTAAGGCTTAAGGTTCAAGCCAAAGGTGGTTTTCTAAAGAAGAGGTATAACTCTTAACTGAGTATTTTAATTTTACTTCTTCTTCTACCTCCTTCAAATATTCTTAAACCATGATGTTATAAAAAAATAATTGTATCCACTATAATTAAATTTTATTATTTCTACGGTATATCCCCTTTTCATCTCCATTTCCATTAAATGGGGAATGCAAACATCGTTCGTGCGTACCTGTGGACTACAACCTCCACGAAGCGATGTGTTTCGTTTTCCATCACTGCCTACCATGGCTATTTATAATGATGAATTTAATGTATATATATATGATATTAATGAAATAATTATCATTTTTGAAATATAATATGACATCTATCTTCATATCATTCCACTCAATAACAATGGAATCATCATACATGCGTACGTATGGACTACCGTCTCCACGTAGCGATGTACTTCGTTTTAAAAAAACGACTCTCATGAAAGGTTGTGGTGTAAAGACCCCAACCCCAATATCCCAGAGTCGATGCCTTACTTTATTACATTGGTAAGATTAAAAGGAATTTCATCCCGAAGGACCAAATAGTTTAGCAGTATTGTAAAACCAGATACATACATAATTGTTACATTACAACATGAAATGAAAAACAATATAGAGATTCCATTGGGAATATCCATAACTCCTAGATTATCATTATAAGTCATTCATAATATAGATCTTCGCATCCTGGGGAAAAATAAAACATAATAAAGGGGTGATATCAGATGCTCAGTAAGGGTAATCAATACAGCGGAAGCATAAATATAAATCATGGTGAATAACTAAAAGTACACATTCCATTAAAACATAATCCTACGCATAAAATGGCAGGAATTAAAAGATGATTAAATATACCTTAATAAAACATAACCATGAATATTATACTAGTCAAATAATCACATGGAAAATCAATTACTAGTCTCATAATGAGGAAATGTATAATTCCATACATCATAAACATACTGTCAAGGCCTCGACCAAGACATCATACATAATGGGTAAAAACTCAGGCTAGTTTGTCTCATGATACCTACCGATGCATCGAAGAGATATAGCAGGCCCCACCAGTCACTTAAAAATTCCAATGCATTCCTCATATGAACAGGGATAAACATAAACAAAATATACATATTAAATGTAAATAACCTTCCCCAATCTATAAACATAATCACTAACCATTCTAAGTAGTATGGTGAATAGTATCAAGATAGCACATCCATAGTCAAACTGATCATAAACCATTTAAAATATAGTATATTATAAACATAAGAGATAAAAATCAATAAATAATAAAATTCAATAGAGTTTTTTAAATGTATGAAAATACTCTAATAAAATCTTTGAGAATTCTTGAGAGAAACACCCTTTTTTTACTTTGGAAAGAAAAATTCTTTTGGAAAAATCATTTGTATTTGTCACGATTGTTTGTATAAAACCAAAAATTAACAAATATAGTTTTCATGAAAAAATTAGTTAATTAAGAAAAATAATGGAGTATTAAAATATATTATGGATTATACTTCAAAATGGGTAAGAAATTGGGAAGTTCCCTTTAACGGGTTTGCTTATCGGGAATAATTGAGAAGAGAACCTTGTAAAAAATGTATTACCCCATAAAATATAGATGAACTGATATGGATATATGGGTTTGGAACATATACATAGAATATAGAATAATTAAACAAAAATAAAGAAGCATTACATTGGGGTAAAGATAGTTGAAGAATAACCTGAAGGAAAAATAAAGGTTCGGGTAGAATCCCTTACCACTTTGCTAACAGTCGAACCATATGCCCCATAAAATTAATGATCATAAAATAAGTTGTCGAATACTATGAAAATAAATAGATTAATGATATAATACATAAATGGTCAGTATACATACCCCACACACAATAAATAGTGGCGAATAAGGTATATCTCACGAAATGAAAGTAAGTTGAGAAAACCCTTACCATGTGTCTGAATATACTCTACACTTGACCTTAATGTCATGAATAATAAAATCAAATCCATTAATTGATTAATTAATAACCTTATATACATGTATTTTATTTATTATAATTTTATTAAGTTCTTTAATATCCTTTTTGATGAGTTATAAGATAAAATTTTATTGCTCGGGAGCACTCCTTTCCTTGGTTTTCACGATATACTTGTATATGAATATAGAAGCTCATGCAGAATGGGAAAACTTTTATAAAATTGAATTTATATGATATTAATGAAAATTCAAAAGTTTAAATGGTTATATATATCATTTGTTTATATAGTATGAAGATTAATCATTAGATAAGACATTCAGTGATAACCGTTTACATTATTACTGCCACGACCCATCCTCTGGGGCCCATGCCGTGACTACCCCAAGCCCGCCTCCTAAAGGCCAGGGGCTGGCGACTAGCACCGAAGGCATCAACCTGCAAGTGGGAGGAATTTTCCTGGATACCTGTACGCACACACACGTCCAACCAAGTCATAACTCACAAAAGAGAAACAACATACCACTGAAAAACTGAGTACAAGTACAATTGGAAGTAAAGGGCCAGAATACAAGCCCGACTAAAAGAAAAACAACTAAAATAGAAAATAGCTCCTGAGATCGCTCGCCAAGGATCCTACCTGAAGGGTAGGTACAACTCGTCTCTATAGCTCTCCACG
Organism: Viscum album; assembly: GCA_963277665.1. Classification (NCBI taxonomy): domain Eukaryota; kingdom Viridiplantae; phylum Streptophyta; class Magnoliopsida; order Santalales; family Viscaceae; genus Viscum; species Viscum album. Next base: position 31,564,274 of record OY728157.1, on the reverse strand, counting down.
CCAACTGTCACCGCCGTCCACCGTCAGGTCCTAGCTCCCCGAGTCTCACTCAAGGATGCTCATCCTCTGCACAAGACACAACAAGGTGCGGGCGAAGCTCGTGTAGGGGTGAGTATAACAATACCCAGTAGGGACCCTAAGACCCCCAAAGGTCTCTTAGAATTCCACAAAGGAAAACCACAAAACACGATCTTAATCACAAGCACAAAGCAAAAGACTCGGCTCAAACCAGGTATAACTTAAGTACAAAAGTACAGATGATTAGTCGTAAAGCTAGACCATCTTATTATGTTAGGGATCTGCTGTTGATCCACATAAGATCGCTCAGTGCTGATCCACACATGATCGCTAGGTGCTGATTCACATAGGATCTCTAGGTGGTGATCCACACAAGATCTCTAGGTGCTGATCCACACAGGATCGCTCCGTGCTGATCCACACAGGATCGCTAGCTGCTGATCCACACAGGATCGCTAGGTGCTGATCCACATAGGATCGCTCGGTGTTGATCCACATAGGATCTCTAGGTGCTGATCCACACAGGATCGCTAGTCATTCTTCACACATTAGCCAGCCACTGGATTCCCGCACACAATACGCTTGATTCCGGGAGGTTTCGCTCCTCAAGCCATCGGTCGTATGTCAACCAGCACGAAGTCCCACGAAGAAGTAACCCGATGATTTGTCATATCATAAGGGTTCTATCGCAACATATGACACGTCAATCGGACGCCTGGTCTGTGAGTTATTGGCATTTTAGTACCGAGGGCCCAGTTGAATTCAGGGTTGATCCAACCCAACTATACTCCAACTTTCTCCAAAACTTAGGTGTAGTATCTCAAAAGGATCGTCTCTCTCCAAGGATTCCATCATCACAGACGGTTCGTCAAACAGACGTCTGGTTTGTGAGATATGACCTTTTAAGTGAAACTGAGCCAAAGAGGGTCCGGGTCCGGTCCGGGTTCGGTCCGACCCGGTCCGACCTGGCCTGGGCTGACCCGGTTCAGGTCAACTCAACTTGGTCCGGGTCTGACCTGGGTTCGAGCCGGCCTGGCTCGAATCGGCTGGGCCGACCCGAGTGGGCTGGGCCGCGGCAGGCTCAGCCCACTGGGTAGCGGATCGGCTTGGCCTGCCAGTTGGGCGCGACCCACACTGGGGTCACACAGCTCCCCTCCCAAATAGACCAAAGGTCCTTTCTGATGTAACAGTGGTGCCACGTGGCACCGCCCCCATGTCAGTGGGACCCGCGGGCGTGAGTTTCCTCTACCGTGTCGCGCAACGGTGCGCCGCCCAACTACTCCCACGACCGGCCAAGGGTCGGCCACTCCCGTTATCCACCGTGGCGCCTATGAGCGCCACCTATCATCCGTGGCTGGTGAGTGCCAGTACCGCGCCCGCGGGGCTTCCGCGGGCCACCAGGTGAACTCCAGTGGTCCGTTTTCCCTTCTGAAAGTGCCTAGGGGCTTCCCGGGATGCTACCAACGCTGCGTGGCTCCCAGGTTCATCTTGCCGCTCTGTTTTCTAGTTGCTCACGAAGAACGCAATAAAGATTGAAGCAGTGGAGGGTTTGGGCCTTTTTTGTTTGGCCCAAACTCTCCACGTTAGCATCATAACAAGGGTGTGATAATCAATAATCAAAAGACAAATAAAAAACCTCATTCAATATTTTCCCGCAACAACCACCCGCAATTTCATATGAATTGCGGGTCAACTCGTTTTGGTTGATCCACATTCGTCATGATTTTCAAGAATGTGATAAAGAAACTAATTTTCTTGAATTAAAAAAAAACCCTACCTCGTAATTGTTGGGAGGCGCTGCAGATGAGGAAGAAGTGTCCACGTCTGAAGGTGTTCGTCGGTGCTTGCCGTCGCCCTTCGATTCCTTTAACATTCATCGCTCAAAGCTTTATTCTAGGATGGTGGAATTCATCATGGCACTTCGTCAGAGGTTCCTCTCTTGAGTGCAAAAAACCCATGCCCGAGCTTCGTTTAAATAGAGGGGAGGAGAGGATCAACGCACCGCACAATTAATGAGGTTCATTAACGAGTATAATTAATGAACCTGTTTAATTCTCTCAACGGCGTGGTTACACATTCATTTAAAACTCCCAACAGTGTGGTTACAAAAATTAAGAGTCAATCCATTAAATGGTTTGACGTTGCACTGAGGTCCCACCACCATTTGTCCAATGGTTTCACAAAGAAAAATAAAATAACCAAAAGTTATTTTATTATTTTTTTGTAAACTCAAAAAATCAAATTTTTCATCCGACCATTTCTGGTTGAAGTTAAGCTTTTCTTAAGTGAATCTTGGTGCTACGGATTCAATGGTACCCTCGTATTTTTAATCTGAGTACCGGTTCAAAAGATAGAATTCGTCACCCGCATGTTTACTGAACGTACCTTAAAAAAATTCAAAAATTATTAACATTCATCTTTGGCCCACACTGGTTGAGGTTAATCTTTACCTAAGAGGAACACGCCCTCACGAGCTCAACGATACTCTCAAATTTTCAATCCAAGTTACCGTTTTGAAGTTAAGGATTTTACAATAAAATAATTGTTACTTAATTATTTTATTTACGGCAAAAAACTAACTTCAACTGGCGGCCTGCGCCGACCAATGTCAGTATCTGCCTAAGGAAAGCATACCCTCACGAGTTCAGTGGTGGTCTTATATTTTTAATATGAGACATTGTTCGTGAGTTATAATCGTTTGAAAAATAAAATAATTTTATTTAATTATTTTATTTACGGTTATGCCATTTTTGGGTTTTCTCACTGGAGGCCTGCGCTGACTAAATTTAAGTCACGACTAGGGTAAACCCGCCATCTTGAACTCAATGGTGCCCTCAGATTTCTGATCCGGGCACTAGTTTAAGATTTATTCCACTTTTTTCAGTAAAATTGCTCAAGCATGCTATTTAAAGCTTAACATTTTTTTCGACGGATCATTTTGGGCACTACAGGCCTCAGAATCACGTGCCGTCAATTTTCGCAGTCTCATAATAATCCCATATAATTAAAAAAAATTATACAGAAATTCGGAGACATTACAATTACGATGGTTATTGACCATAACGAACTCATTTTGTTTTATCGTTTAGTATTACGTAAATATGTTAATTTAAGAACTTAAGAAAGGTTATAATAAATATATTATAGTATAATTTAACCATAAAAATGGTTTCATTACCATACTTTAAGGATAAATTGAAGAACAAAAATCCGTCGTCCATGAAGGTTGTAAATCGGCACCTTACAAATGATGATTTCATTTTTAAAATAAGAGAGAGAGAGAGAGAGAGAGAATTTTTTTTTGATGAAGGATATTTCATTAATATGATATCATTAAAATATATAGATGATAATAGAGTTATCATGATCATTTTGATATAGGAGGTGAGGAGAGAATAATAAAAATAAAATAACTTGAAATGAAATTAAAATGAAAAGGAAGAGGATTTTACCTCTTGGATACTCCTCCTTAAGAACCTCCTTAAGGGGATTGATTTTGGTCTTTTGATGAGACCAAGAGATATTGTATGTGAGGGAGAGGTTTTGGAAGAGTATTGGGAATAAATTTTACAAGCTTCAAGGCTTATAGGTGTGAGGAGAAGTGGTGGTGAGGAGTGGTATTTATAGTGGAGGAGAGAGATGATTTCTCATTATTTTATTCATTATTTTATTGTTTTGCTCAAGAAAAGAAATAGTGTTGATTCTTGTGATTAAATATAGTCATAAGTTTATTTTATTTCAAACCAAGGGTGATTATATCAACCAAACATCACCTATGACTCAATAAATCGTGTATTTATCATTTATCACAAATTATCGTATTTTACTATTCACAAAAATTCGGGTATTTTAGAAAAATCTCAAAAATTCATCCTAACCATTTTTCAGTATGTAGAATTCAAAAATAAACTCCATTTTATGAAAAAAATATAAATATGAGAAATTTAATTTTTTTTATTAAAACCATCATTTACTCGAAAGATACAGATTTTAAATCTATAACTGATTTTATAAAACTTTCAAAAATTAACTAAGGTCTCATAAAATTATCCTAAAATCATAAGAAAAAAATATTGATTTATGGATACATTTTATGAAAATTAATTTTCTTTTAAATAATTTTATAAATGATGAAATTGAAAATTAAATATTTAGGACTCACAAAAATACCAACACTTAATTAATATTTTTTAAAATATTCATTTACCTATACTATGATATAATTATATCATTATCATGACCCCCTCTCCACAAAGTGTACCCATCCCATGCCAGAAATGAGAGAAGAGAGATAATGACACCCGAGTCTGGCCTCCAGTAGGCCCCGAGTTGGCGACTAATACTGAGGGTATAATAAACACACAAATGAGATACATTACCCTCTAAGAGAACAAATGTGAAAGAGAGATAATACATACACCAACCAACTCTTGATCATACTACAATATAAAATAAATCCCAAGTACACATATTTAATGTCATGCAAGAACTACTACAACTGAAAAGAAAAACTACAAGTACCAAAAGAAAGTAAAACGATAGATACAATGAAGCTTGAACAACTCCTACAACCCAAAGCTATTAGTAACCAGCCCGACCTCCAACCTACTCCAAGTGACCTGAAAAATAGTTTATATAATGTAGGGTGAGTATAAAAGTATACTTAGTAGGATCCTCCCCAGAGCCTCTCATGCAAAAGTACAGAAAGCATGCTAAAGCACAGTGAACAACAAGTGAAACTAACTCGTCACCTAAACAGGTATACTATGTTCCCAGCCTCACCATGGATACTCTCACCAAGTATCACATACAAGAGTATATAATATAATAAAGTATATTGAGGGTACCCCGCTACCACTTCCCCATTGGTTTTCCGCTTTGCCCCAACATCACACGTCCTAAGCATCTTTCTCCAAAAAGGCTTACCCGCAGACACATGGGCATAACACCACAACATGAACCTCATGCAAAAAAACCACTAAGTCCATGTAACCAAAGTAACCAGGTAGTTTTAGGGAGCCACCACAGATTGCATAACATGTATCATACATCGAATATTATACCTCAAGCCATTACAACCCATACACCGAGTAAGGATCCTCAAGCCATCATATCCTATACACGTTATACCTACAGTAGAACATAGGAAACTATATCCAAAATATATGTGTGTGAATAACCACAAGCCATTACATCCCTCTACACACATATATGGGGAAAACTAACTGCCATGCCTATCAGCACAAGTAACTATCAAGAGAAGAGAGCAGGGCCAAAGGGGGTAGTCAGCCATCCATCCTCCCATGAGGATGTTGGGGAAAACACCCCCATGGATCAGAATCCCTAGAGTGTCAGTTTCCCTAACCGATTGGGTGGAGTAGCATATCGAAACAAAAAAAAGTATAGAATATAATATATATCACAACCACACTATGGGCATGACCTAGTCTTAAACTCAACTGCAGCTAATGTCTCTTAGACTCCTGACTTCCACTGCTAAGACTAGGTATCCTATAAGCACATGACCATTTAAAGAGCTATGTTAGATTACTTTATCCCATTTTATCAGTTTCAATTTATGTTAATTAATTATTTAACCATTAATTAACCATTATCATTTCCACATTACATTTCATTAGCATCACACCAAAGTTCCATTCCCTCCATGCATAACCAAACCAAGTCTACAGTTCCTTTAAAATGTAACCTCATCATTGCATCCCAGAAAGCTCCAATCTTATGGGTTAACATCATTTATTAACAGCATTATCACTTTTCCATAATTACAGGTATTCTAGAAAATAATTATAAGCTACCAAACACACGGGTATCAACATGGTGAGTAGGTGAACTACCCATCGAGTCATTATCACCTATAGCAAGAGCGTAGACCCATCCATCCTCAAGAAGCTAAAAACGAAAAGAATGTGGCATACACCATGTTCCTTCGCCTCTTTTGGAAGGAGGGTAAGCAAGACCATCTGCCTCAAGCAGTGGGGAAGGTAAATCAGATAAATAAATAACAAGATTCAGCAAGCACAACATTCACATCCAACCCATTTCATCATCTCCAGTGTCCTCCCTGACACCCACATGCATAAACCGATGCATATCGCCGCCCTTGAAATCAACTGCTGCCATCACAACCATTGGGCCTTTCTATGCCTGCATACCACAATAGACCTCCAAGCTTAGCCATCCTAGGATCACACCACAACACAAGTATCAAGAAACAAATAACATAACGACTGGGCTCTTGGACCTAAACAAGTCATTCAGCCTTCACACACAACGAGCACTCACGATTCCAAAGAGGGTAAATTATAACCCTTCAAGGAATTATTTTTATCAAACAACCAGTCCTTTATTCCATATTGAATCAATCGATTCAATTAAACATGCATAACTGCACCCGTTTGATTTATCACCAAGCACAAAAACAACAACCAGATTCATTAACATGCCTCTTTATCTTTGGACAAATAAATTTACAATTAATCTCAGCGTTACATTATTTACCAATTTCCATCAAGAATGACATGCTAAACAAGAAAGGCATAAATATTACAGTATCTAGAAAAATCAAGAGGCAAACCATTATCACAGTATAAAGCAACAACATATGATCGATACCAATTATTTACACCAGTTCAATATTTATTATGTCAATTTCATTGTGGTCCAGGGGATAAATCAAACTAACTATGAAACTGCATGTAAAAATAATATATAAGCCATAAATCCACTACCTAAAAATCTTTTCGATGTTCTTTTCACGAGAATGGGACAACATAATGGATCACAATCACCTCTCCCGCAACGAATGCATCCACCTGAGGATGTTGTGGTAGAACCACATCATCCAACACCCAAGAAAGGTCCATTAGAAATGTGGAGAACATGTTTCATAACATGTCAAGTAGAAAAAGGAGGAAACATATCAAAGAACCCATAAGAACAGAGATAAAACATACCTTCCATCGAAGACAGATCAACACTTGCTTCTTACACCAAAACAGGGGCACACAGGAAGGGAAAAATCGCTCCAAGGATACATCAAAATCTCATATCTCCTTAGGAAAGACAGGTTTTTGGAACCTCATATCAAGAGGGAGAAGAATAAACAAATTAAGGGAAGGCCCCCTGCTTAGAAGGATCAGATCCGAGACTCACAGAATGTAAAATAGTTGAATTTCCATTAAAGACAGATCTTAATAAACCACATGGTTTGAACAAGTAAAAACCTTGAGACCCTTAGGGATTTAAGATAGGACTTATGAGATTTGAATCAGCCTTAAATCCCTTAAAACAAGGCTTTAAATTCATTTTAAGTCAAAGAAAATGTTAAATGGGGGAAACTGTAGGAAGCTGGAAACACTGTTCACTGGTTGATCTAGAAACACAGTAGCAACTACTGATAGATGAAGATGACTCACCGACATCAACAGATGAAGATAAATCACCGATAGATGAAGATGAATCACTGACATCGATAGATGACAATGAATCACTGACATGTGAAGATGACTCACCGACATCGATAGATGGAGATGACTCACCGATAGATGAAGATGACCCACAAACACCGACAAATGAAGATGACTCACTGACAGATGAAGATGAATCATTGACACTGATAGATGAAAATGAATCACCGATAGATGAAGATGAATCACTGACATCGATAGATGAAGATGACTCACTGAAGGATGAAGATGACTCATTGACACCGATAGATGAAGATGACTCACCGATAGATGAATATAACTCACTGACACCGATAAATGAAGACGACTCACTGAAAGATGAAGATGAATCACCAAAAGTGACAGATGAAGATAACTCACTGATAAATGAAGATGACTCACTGACACCGATAGATGAAGATGACTCACTGACAGATGAAGATGACTCACCGACATCGAAAAATGAAGACGAATCACCGACAGATGAAGACGACTCACCTACACCGATAAATGAAGATAACTCACCGACAGATGAAGATGACTCACTGAAATCAGTAGATGAAGATGACTCACCATTGGCACTGTTCATAGAACTGGAAACACTATTCACATAATTGGAAATTTGGCAAAGTGTTTGGAATAAGTCATCTTGACCTCCCAGAACACCTCAAACACCAGATTTCAACAAAATAATGGACCAGAGAGGTCTAGGCAATTACATTAGATACATATCAAAACATTCTCGTCCTCGAGAATCCAAAACCAACCCAGAGAAGAAATAGAAAAAGGGTCCAAACAACCACCTTTCAAGATTCTTCTCAAGGCTCTCGCCACCAAAGGAGCTCAACCACTTCATCAAAGGAACAATGAAAAACCACACGAAAACTACAACCAGATCCTAAATACTCTCCCATGGGAGATACATCTCAAAAGAGAGATAGACACAACAAGAAATAAGAGAAGATATCTCATAAACAAGAAAGGTCTACAACCACAAAATGAACATTATTACAAGAAAAGAGATAAACATAAAAAAACTCGGGGTAATGAGCACATATCTGAGACTCATGTTCCCAAGTACTCTCATCCATGCCACTGTTCTACCACAAGAAATGAACCAAGGGGACAATATACCCTCACAACACCTTCTCCTTGCATTCCTGGATCTCCACATGCTACTCCTCAAAGGTTGAATCATCATCAACATCGATCTCACCCCAATCGATGAAGTGAGAATCATCTTGAAGATAACAAAAAAGCTGTGACATGTGAAAAGCCTCATGTATCTGGATCATTTGTGGGAGAGGTGATACCTGATACATCATGGATTCAACATGATACAAAACCTCTAAAGGCCCAAAAAACCGGGGATAAAGATTACTACCATGAACAAACCTTCATTTCCCACGATAGGGAGTCACCTTCAGAAACATGTGATCCCCAATGTCAAACTCCAAAGGTCTCCTCCTATAATTGACATAGGATTTCTGATGATCCTACACCACCTTCATTATCTCACGAATCACCTGAACCATCTCTTGAATCACCAAAGGAATGAAAATTCTTCCCTGAAATAACACCTAATATTGTCCACCTTGAGATCAACCATCAGGGGCCTCACCACAAACAGCCCGGTCTCTCCAGACCTCCACCTCAAGATCCACCAACTGAGATTCTTCTACCTACCACACCCAAGATTATTGCACTGTTATCTGAAAAAGATAACCTCTTCCCCCGACTTCTCCCATATCTAGATGTAATTCTAAAATTTCTTCCATTACTCTCTAGGAATTACCTGATTCATGCACTAAATCACTATGTGAATTCCTACTCAGCGCATCGGCTACAACATTCCCCTTACTAGGTATATACAAGATTTCGAATTTGTAATCTTTTAATAACTCCACCCATCGACATTATTTCAAGTTCAAGTCACACTGGGAGAAAACATACCTCAGGATTTTATGATCGGTGAAGACCAAAAAGAACTCTCTGATAAGGTCATGTCTCCACAACTTCAGGGAAAACACCACTACTGCCAACTAAAGATCATGGGTGCCATAGTTACATTCATGGGGATGTAACTATTGAGACCCATAAGAAATGACTGATCTCTACTACATCAAAACACATTCTAACACCAGACATGAAGAATCATAGAAAAACTCAAACTGAACTCCTTTTACCAGTAGAAAAAGAACTGGAGCATCGACCAACTTCTCCTTTAGATACTCAAAATATTTCTGACACTGGTCAGTTTACAGAATGTTTTATCCTTCCTATTAAATGATGTTATATGAGTCGCAACCTGAGAGAAATCAACTACGAACCTCCTGTAATATCCTGCAAGACCAAAGAAACTTCACACCTATGCCACTATCTTGGGGGATTCCCAAGACACAACTACTTTTATCTTTGATGGATATACAACTAATCCCTGTTGGGATACAACATTCCCCAAGAAATGGACTTCTCTAGAACAAAAATCACACTTTGAAAACTTCCTAAACAGCTGTTATTGACAAAGAACTCACAAAAAGAAATGCAGATGCTCTGTATGCTCCTCCTCAAATACAGAGTAAACAAGGATTTCATCGATTAAGACCACAAAAACTTATCTAGGAACTCATAGAACACATCATTCATCAACCCCATGAACATAGCTGGAGAATTCGTCACACTGAACGACATCACAATGAACTCGTAATGCCCATGATAGCAAAAAAAAGTAGCCTTCGGAATATCCTCATCCTTCCCACACATCTAATGATATCATGACCATAAATAAATCTTTGAGAACAAACTTTCACCCTTCAGTTGATCGAACAAATCATAAATCCATAGAAGAGGATAGCAGTTATTCACTGTCACTTAGTTCAAGCAATAATAATCAACACAAAACCGCAAACTGCCATCGACCTTCTTCATGAACAAAACCAGTGCACCCCACGGTGACACTTGTCCAAACAAAACCACACTGAAAAAGACCATCGAGTTGTATACGCAGCTCTCACAACTCAGAAGGAAATGTTCTATATGGAGACATTGATATAATAGATTCTCCTAGCTATATCTTGAACTCGAAATTGATCTCTCATCGAGGGGGTAATGCTACAAACTCTTCTAGAAAGACATCAGGGTACTATTCAATGACCCTAGGAAATTCCAATTGCTAAACCTCTGATGAAATCAACATCAGCTTAGCCATCAAGGATGAAAAGGATGGAACATGCCACTAACCCATCTGAGGGTCTTGCTCTCCAACAAACACCACTAGCTCTCCATCAGCATAGAAGAACACCACCTGCCTCTTGAAGTAATCCATGATATCCTACACTGAATACAACCAATCCATACTGAGGATGACATCATATAGTTGTATTTGTAGAAATAGGAAATATCACCAAGAGCGGTGCTGCCCAGCACTAGCTCACAGTCTCTACATACTTCAAACAATTCATATCAACCTACAACAGGTGTAGTCAATGCCAAGGGAACTAGAAGCCTCTCTACATCAATTACCAAAGCATGGAAAATATAAGGTGATATGAAGGAGTGCGTCACTCCTAAATCAAAAAAGTCATACGCCCAAGTAGAAAACAAGCAAAGGGTACCTTGAATGATGTCTAGTTTGCCCAGTGCTGGAAACGCTAAAGCATGAAGCTGTCCATAACCTACTCTACAACCTCTATGACCCTACTAACGATCACCACCATGGCTGCGATATGCTCTCTGAGGATGGGGAGAATCCCAGGGCTGTCCTCTGCCTACCCTATATGCTCTCTGCTGATCCAAAGATGGTGCAACCTACTACTGCTGCCTCGACTGAAACTGCCTCAATGGAGGAACTTGAAGTGGAATATATGACAACCCTGCTTTTATTACAAACTTAAACATGATTTATTACATAAACTATTAACTTGATACAACATGGAAGATCAAGAGGTCTAGTGTATTTGGGTCTTAGGATCATTACATAACAACTTAACACATGAAATACAACATCTTTATTGAAAACTTCCTTTACATGACCACTACATTCCCTCGTACTTAGCATTTCATGGGATAACCTGAGGACATGCATAAGAAAAGGGGTGAGCTATAAAGCCCAGTAAGGGAATAAACATGGAATACATGAGGAGTAAAATATATGTTAGACAATAGACATATCAATAGAGAACAAGAGAAACATGAACATAAAGTCATGATAAATCATGATAATCATAACATGGAAATGTGGCAACAACACTTAACATGGAATTAACATGAGCCAAGGATCATTGCACATAGAGCATGAGTAAATTATCATTGCACATAAAGCACGAGTAAACCCTCGTTTCACTTGAATTATCATGAGTCAACACTCATTTCACATGATGTATCATGATACTATACTTTACCCAATGCATTGGAGCACTATAAGGGCACACCCTTCTTAAACATTTCATTTCATGCATAAGTGTGCCACATGGATCATAAAACATGGATTCATTAAAAACAATCATTTATTACACGATAAAGGAATGTGGAATTCACACATGAAACTTTATAATCAATAAGTAAATGTGCATAAAGGTGAATACCCTTGATGGAGAAATGAGCATGGTATTCACTACACAAAGGCATTGGCTTAGAAAATCGGTGCAATTTCGGCAGCGTAACGACGTGACATAAGAATTCATAAAAATGGTTGATGAGAGAGAAAAAGGGGTGTCTCATCATATTTACATGAAATGGACAGTAAGGGGTTCATATAGATACATGTCCAAACAATTTTAATGGAATTTAGATTCATGATACAATAGTATTGCTTGAATGTAAATGAAGAGAGAGAAGTTCCTTTCAGAATTTTGGCATAGTAACGGGTGTACATGGGAGGCAGTTAATGAGAGAGAAAGGGGTCTCCCATCATTAAAACAATAAGAGGTCAGTATGGGGGAGGTGAAAAACCATACCCCAGAATTTATAATTGAAATTAAAAGGGCATAACAATATTAAGAAAATTGGACAGAAAAAGTGAAAGGAAGAAAAACCCTTACTTGGAAGTGTGCTTCCAAGGCTTGAGAGAGGCTTGAGAGAGGCTTCTTGGGAGCTTGGGGCACCTTGTGAGGATTCTAGAGAGAGTAGGGTAGAGGTTGGATGAACTCAAAAGGCTTTGAGTGAGGAGTAATTGGGATCTTGGGTGGGTTTATATAGGAAAGGTGAGTGAATTCTTTATTATTTAGGTTTGGGACCCCTTACATTAAACTAATCCAAACCACAAATCAGCTCATGGTTTTGCCCATGGTTTTTGGCAAAGGGAAGAGGAAAACAATATTTTATAAGGCCAAAGTCCGAACTTCTTAAAATAATGGGGTTGCTTATGTGGAGGTGAGTCACACTCCCATGGAAAATAATTTAAAAAGACAAGATGTTTAATAAGTCTTGAGGGGTCCATTAATGCTTTGAAAAGTAAGTCAAACAAACCAAAAATCACATTATTTTAATGGTAAAACATATATTGGTCTAACATAAATCTTATAGTATTTTATTACATCACTATTGGGTCATTATGATGTCATAAAACACATTATATATTTAAACGGTATTTAATTTTTACCCTAAAATTTGACTATCTCAGAAAATTATGAAAAATTCACCGTTGGATAATTTTGACGTCCTGATTCTAGAAATATAATTTATTTTATTTAAATAATTTTCTAAATATGTTAATTTTCACTTTTAAAATAAAAACTGACATTTATAAAAAATTCACGGGTTTTGATAGAAATGGATTTCAAACCTTAATAAAAAATTATAATTACATTCATAAAATTATATGATAATTTTTATATAATAAAATTAATTTAATAATAATAATAATATTTTATTAAAATATTATTTAATTCAAAAATACCTTAATTTAATAAAATAGATTTCTTAATTAAATAATAACTAAAAACACTACTTGTACTTTAAAAACTATTTACAATGTATCAATAATGACAAGAAAGTATATTCATTATTATATAGAAAAATAATGTACATGAACATATTACTAAAGATTTGTAACATAACCCCTTAAAATAGCCGCATAAGACCTAATGGTAAGGTGTGCGATGGTGACAGACTCTTTGGGTGGCTCAGATAATATTGCTCGAGTGGTAATGTCTATCAACTTACACTTTTCCCGTAGACAGTCTCATTCGAGCTTGACATGATGAAGCTCAGCTTGGGCTTGGTCAAGAGAAAAGCCCAAAGATGCCACATCTTTTCCGAGCTCCAACAAATGGGATTCGTATGGAGAAATTTTACTGGATGAGGCCATCGCTTCCTTTGTCCGAGTAAATTGGATTTGTTAAAGCCCAATATTTATACTAATCATGTGATCACTGTTCAACGGCTATAAAAGCAACGGTCACAATTCTTAACATAAAACCAAAGAAGTTGACATTTTATATAAACATTTTACATAAAGAGACATTTAATTAGATTAAGAGGGATTTCCATTAATGAAACTTTGGGTTGTTACAATATTCCCCCTTAAGAAATTTCACCCTCGAAATTTTCTTTTCCCACAATAAAACAGATGTGGGTAACTCAGCTTCATCATTTCCTCTAATTCCCAAGTCGCTTCTTCAAACTTTTGGTTTTTCCACAACACCTTGACAAGGGGCATTGTCTTATTTCGTAGAACTTTTTCTCTACAATCTAAGATCTTCACTGGTTGCTCCTCATAAGAAATATCATCTTCCAACTGTACCACCTCAGAAGAGAGTACATGTGAAGGGTCTGGTATATACTTCATTAAGAGGGATACATGAAAGACATCATGTACTTTGGACATGGTAGGTGGAAGTGCTAGTCGATAGGCCACAGCCCCGACACGATCAAGAATCTAGAAGGGGCTGATGTACCTTGGACTTAACTTACCTTTCTTTCCAAATCTCATGACCTTCTTCCATGGAGATATGTACAGAAAAACCATGTCTCCAACTTTAAACTCAAGGTCTCGTTGATGATTATCTGCATAACTATTTTGTTGACTCTGGGCTTTCTTGATATGCTGCTGAATGGTTTTCACCTTCTCCACCATTTCCTCGACCATTTCCAGTCCAAGCAGCTTACGTTCACCGACCTCATCCCAACACACCGGTGTTCTGCACCTTTTCCCATAAAGGGCTTCATATGTTGCCATTTGGATGCTCGAGTGGAAACTATTATTATAAGAGAACTCAACCAGAGGAAGATGTTGATCCCATCCTCCTTTAAAGTTCATTGAGCATTCTCTCAACATGTCCTCAAGTATTTGGATAGTCCGCTCAGATTGGCCATCAGTTTGAGGATGATAGGCCGTACAGAAGTTCAGTTCAGTATCCAGAGCATGTTGAAGACTCTTCCAAAACTTAGAGGTGAATCTTGGATCTCAGTCAGACACAATGGATAGTGGTACTCCATGCAGCCTTACCACTTCCCTGATATATATATCCGTGCTAGTTGATCCAATGAGAAATCTTCCCGAATAGCAATGAAGTGTGCAGTCTTTGTAAGACAATCCACCACAACCCAGATTGCATTATTGACTTTGGATGTCCTCGGAAGTCCAGTGACAAAGTCCATGGTGATGTTCTCCTATTTCCATTCTGGTATGGGCAATGGTTGCATCATCCCCTTAGACTTCTGCCTCTCTACCTTCACTTTCTGGCACACCAGGCACTTTGATGTATATACAACGATCTCCTTCTTCATATTATCCCACCAAAATTTTTCTTAGAGATCTCGATACATCTTTGTGCTCCCTGGGTGAATAGAGAAATTTGAACTATGTGCATCATCCAAAAGTTCCTTATTTAGCTCCGGACTTGATGAAACACATAGTCTTTTCCCAAATCGCACAACTCCTTCTTCATTAACATTAAACTCCAAGGATTTACCTTTTTCTATAGCTTCCACTTTTTCCTGAATTCCCACATCATCCTTTTTAGCATCCTTTAACCTTTCTAAAAGAGACATTTGAGCAATCATTTGTTAAAGGATTGATGATGTTACATTCTTTATGATTCTCATGTTCATATTCATCAAGTCTAAGAAGATTGGATCCTTCTCAATTCTCATCATTGATAGAATCACTGGGTCCTTTCTACTTAGGGCATCAACCACCTTGTTCGCTTTCCCAGGGTGGTAATGTATTGAATAGTCATAATGCTTGATGAGCTCTATCTATCTTCTCTGGCGCATATTAAGCTCTTTATGTGTGAATATATATTTAAGACTCTTGTGGTCAGTATATATCTCACATTTCTACCCATAGAGATAATGCCTCCAGATTTTAAGGAAAATATCACCGCTGCCAACTCCAGATCATGCGTTGGATAGTTTCGCTCATGGATTTTCAACTTTCTTGAGGCATAGGATATCACTTTATCATTCTGCATCAGCACACAACCTAATCCCTTCTTCGAAGCATCACTGAATATCAAAAAAGGCTCCCCACTTGTGGTTAAAGTGAGCACAGACGCAGTGATAAGCCTCCTTTTCAACTCCTTGAATCTTTCTTTGCATTCATCACTCCAAGAAAACTTTACTCCCTTTCGAGTTAGCTTGGTAAGAGGGTTGGACAATCGTGAGAAATTTCTCACAAATCGTCGATAATATCCAGCTAACCCCAAGAAGCTATGGATATCCGTTACCGATGTTGGCCTCATCCATCCCTCAATTGCATCTGTTTTAGAGGGATCCACAGATATCCCATTACTTGTGATGATATGGCCTAAGAATGAGACCTCCTTCAACCAGAAATCACACTTGCTGTACTTTTCATAGGGCTTCTCCTTGCACAAAGTCTCTAGTATAGTTCTTAAATTCTCCTCATGATCCTCTTTGGTTTTGGAGTATATTAGAATATCATCTATAAAGACTACCACAAATTTGTCAAGGTAATCTCTAAAGACTCTATTCATCAAGTCCATGAAGATTTCTAGAGTATTAGTGAGTCTGAAAGGAATTACTATGAATTCATAGTGCCCGTATCTTGTACGAAAAGCAGTCTTGGGGACATCTTCCTTCTTCACCCTTACTTGATAATATCCTGACCGCAAATCTACCTTAGAGAAATATTGTGATCCACACAGCTGATTGAACAAGTCATCGATCCATGGAAGAGGATACTTGTTCTTTATCTTTATTTTGTTAAGTTCACGATAATCGATGCAAAGCCGCATTGACCCATCATTCTTCTTGACGAAGAGGACTGGTGCACCCCATGGTGAAGCACTTGGGCTTATAAACCCTTTATCCAAATTCTCTTGTAGTTGTTTCTTCATCTCTTCAAGCTCCACGACAGTCATTCTATATGGATTCTTGGATATTGGTAGCGCCCCTGGTATAAGTTCAATTGAGAATTCAACGTCTCTTTTAGGAGGAAGACCAGGCAGTTCCTCGGGAAACACTTCAGCAAATTCCATCACAATAGGCATTTATTCAAGGATGGTTTCTTCCTTGGACTCAATCATCTGATCCGGATACGTGTGCTCATAGGGTAGTAATATCCATGCTTGAGATAATGGAGCTAAAGGAGATTCATCTTCCTCCTTACACTTGTAAAGAATCTAGGGTCGATTCTCCATATGGAGTGTGATTTCCCTCTCCCAACAATTTATGTTGGCTCTATATAAGGAAAGCCAATCCATGCCAAGAATTGCATCAAATTCCACTAGAGGGAGTATAATGAGGTTCACCGGGAAATTCAATCCACAGATTATGATAGGGGAGGAGTTATATTTATGGGATGAAATGATTGCCCCATTTTCCATACTCACTAACATCTTCACTTCCGTGATTTGTGGTGGTGCTGGGATTGTTCTACTAAACTTTCAAGATATAAAAGAATGCGTAGAACCTGAATCAAAAAGTACATTCGCTATTATTGAATGAATAAGTAGCGTACCTATCACCACTTCGTTGTCGGGGTTCACTTCGGCATAAGTGATGGAAAAATCTCTTCTTTATTGCCTTGGAGGTTGTTGGTTGCCTCAAAAAACCCTTGGATTAGGGAACTGATTTGAAAAATTCCCCGGTTCTTTGCAGTTCTAGCAATGAAAAATGCGTTGAGGTTCGAATGGAGCGTTCCTCTCCTCTTTCGCAGCCGCGGGTCTTTCTTGCCGACAGTTAACAACTAGGTTCCCTTCTCTTCCACACCTAAAGCATTTTTTCATCCCCTTGAGGCAATTTCCAGGGTTTTTCTTTCCGCACCTTTGGCAAGTGGGGTGCTGGA
Organism: Viscum album; assembly: GCA_963277665.1. Classification (NCBI taxonomy): domain Eukaryota; kingdom Viridiplantae; phylum Streptophyta; class Magnoliopsida; order Santalales; family Viscaceae; genus Viscum; species Viscum album. The sequence continues at coordinate 31,546,538 of OY728157.1, read as the reverse complement.
TCTTCTTAGCACTGTTGGATTTATCCATTGGACCACCAGCATTTAAGTCCACCTTACGCTTCTTGTCCCCATGATACCCCTGTGATTCCCCGATCTCCATTTCAACCTTGAGGGCACATCATACAATTTCCTCATAGCTGTCGAAGTCATGGATCGCTAATGCTTTCCGTAGGCTAGGCTTCAGCCCACCAAAGAAGTGGTCAACCTTGCATTCGGGAGTAATGACAAAGCCGGAAGCGTATCGTGCAAGCCTTGTGAAGTTTGCCTCATACACTCCAACATATTCTTCATCTTTTTTTCTTGAGGGAAAGGAAGTCCCTTTCCATCTTAAGCCAGAGGGTGCATGGAAAATATTTATCGAAAAACATCTTCTGGAAATACTTCCATTCCAACGCCTCGATCTCCTCCTCAGGTTTCGCATTTTTGATCAACGTCCACCATTGATTAGCTTCACCCTCCATACGATAAGCCTCCAGGAGAACCTTCTCTTGTTCAGAACATTGAAGGATGGAGAATATCTTTTCAATGGATTTGATCCATTGTTCAACGATCGTGGGATCAGATGATCTACTAAAAGTAGGAGGCCTTTGTCTCATGAAGCTCTCGATAGCGACTTGTTCCTTCTTAGGGGGGTTGGAAGTTCCTCTTGACCTGTGTTTCTATTCAAATATTGAGTTATCTGAGAGATAATCATGACAAATTTTGCGATTCCCGCTCCCATTGGATTGGACATCTCATTAGTACAGTCATCACACTGATCTTCACATCGGTTGTTAGCCCGATTTCTCCTATTATAGGCCATTGGATGGAATAAAAGGAATGTTAGGGGGTAACACATAAAGGGTAATACAAAGACAAAAGTTTATGGATTATAAATAAACTTTTATTTTCCTTAACTCATGAGTCTATAGGCTTTAATCTAGGCTTTTCATGATCTACTTTCTAACATATATTCTTAGGGGTATTTTTTTAAATTCCATTAATAAGGGTTCATACTAAGCTTGTGAATTTATCAAAACATATCCCCTTGGAGTTTCGTAACCAAGAATTGCATCAAGGACCATTGTACTGCACCAGTTTCCATTCGATTCTAGCTCAAAGTGGTGTTTTCGGGTTTTACCCCTAGGATACATCTGTGTTAGAGCCGCCTCTACCCGCTCGTATCCAGACATGGATGTATTTGCTTGATAAACCACTCAATCAGTACTTACCAAAACTTAGGGATGTTTTTATTATACTTAGTCTTGTCTCTAAGGCTTTACTGGGGTTTTCTAATCCTAATCCCAAAAATAACTAAACCTATCCTCTGATACCAACTATGACAACCCTGCTTTTATTACAAACTTAAACATGATTTATAACATAAACTATTCACTTGATACAACATGGAAGATAGAGAGGTCTAGTGTATTTGGAGATTAGGATCATTACATAACAACTTAAAACATGAAATACAACATCTTTATTGAAAACTTCCTTTACATGACCACTACATTCCCTTGTACTTAGCATTGCATGGGATAACCTGAGGACATGCATAAGAAAAGGGGTGAGCTATAAAGCCCAGTAAGGGAATAAAAATAGAATACATGAGGAGTACAATACATGTTAGAAAATAGGTATATCAATAGAGTACAAGAGAAATATGAACATAAAGGCATGATAAAGCATGATAATCATAACATGGAAATGTGGCAACAACACTTAACATCGAATTAGCATGAGCCAAGGCTCATTGCACATGGAGCATGAGTAAATTCTCATTGCACATGAAGCATGATTAAACCCTCATTGAACTTGAATTGGCATGAGTCAACACTCATTTCACATGACGTATCATGATACTATACTTTACCCAATGCATTGGAGCGCTATAAGGGCGCACCCTTCTTAAACATTTCATTTCATGCATAAGTGTGCCACATGGATCATAAAACATGGATTCATTAAACATAATCATTTATTAAACGATAAAGGAATGTGGAATTCATACATGAAACTTTATAATAAATAAGTAAATGTGCATAAAGGTTAATACCCTTGATGGAGAAATGGGCATGGTATTCACTACACAAAGGCATTGGCTTAGAAAATCGGTGCAATTTCGGCAGCGTAACGACATGACATAAGAATTCATAAAAATGGTTGATGAGAGAGAAAATTGGTGTCTCAAAATATTTACATGAAATGGATAGTAAGGAGGTCATATAGATACATGTCCAAACAATTGTAATGGAATTTAGATTCATGATACAAAAGTATTTCTTGAATGTAAATGAAGAGAGAGAAGTTCCTTTCAGAATTTTGGCATAGTAACAGGTGTACATGAGAGGCATTTAATGAGAGATAAAGGGTTCTCCCATCATTAAAAAAATAATAGGGAAGTATGGGGGAGGTGATAAACTATAACCTAGAATTTATAATTGAAATTAAAAGGGCATAACAATATTAAGAAAATTGGACAGAAAAAGTGAAAGGAAGAAAAACCCTTACTTGGAAGTGTGATTCCAAGGCTTGAGAGAGGCTTGTTGGGAGCTTGGAGCACCTTAAAAGGATTATATAGAGAGTAGGGCAGAGTTTGGATGAACTCCAAAGTCTTTGAGTGAGGATGAAGTGGGAGCTTGGGTGGGTTTATATAGGAAAGGTGAGTGAATTCTTTATTATTTAGGTTTGGGACCCCTTACATTAAACTAATCCAAACCACAAATCAGATCATGGTTTTTTAAAATGGTTTTTGGTAAAGGGAAGAGGAAAAAAATATTTTATAAGGCCAAAGTCTGAACTTCTTAAAATAATGGGGTTGCTTATGTGGAGGTGACTCACACTCCCATGGAAAATAATTTAAAAAGACAAGATGTTTAATAAGTCTTGAGGGGTCCATTAATGCTTTGAAAAGTAAGTCAAACAAACCCAAAATCACATTATTTTAATGGTAAAACATATATTGGCCGAACATAAAGCTTATATTATTTTATTACATCACTATTGGGTCATTATGATGTCATAAAACACATTATATATTTAAACGGTATTTAATTTTTACCCAAAAATTTGACTATCTCAGAAAATTATGAAAAATTCACCATTGGATAATTTAGAAGTCCTGATTCTAGAAATATCATTTATTTTATTTAAATAATTTTCTAAATATGTTAATTTTCACTTTTAAAATAGAAACCAACATTTATCAAAAATTCACTGGTTTTGACAGAAATGGCTTTCAAACCTTAATAAAAAATTATAATTGCATTTATAAAATTATATGATCATTTATATATAATAAAATTAATTTAATAATAATAATATTTTATTAAAATATTATTTAATTCAAAAATCCCTTAATTTAATAAAATATATTTCTTAATTAAATAATAACTCAAAACACTACTTGTACTTTAAAAACTATTTATAATGTATCAATAATGACAAGAAAGTATATTCATTATTATATAAAAAAATAATGTACATGAACATAGTACTAGTGATTTGTTACATAACCCCTTAAAACAGCCGCATAAGACCTAAGGGTAAGATGTGCGATGGTGATAGACTCTTTGGGTGGCTCAGATAACATTGCTCGAGTGGTAATCTCTATCAACTTCCACTTTTACCGTAGACAGTCTCGTTCGAGCTTGACATGATGAAGCTCAGCTTGGGCTTGGTCAAGAGCGAAGCCCAAAGACGCCACCTATTTTCCGAGCTCCGACAAATGGGCTTCGTATGGAGAAATTCTACTAGATGAGACCATCACTTCCTTTGTCTGAGTAAATTGGATTTGTTAAAGCCCTATATTTATACTAATCATGTGATCACTGTTCAATGACTATAAAAGCAACAGTCACAATTATTAACATAAAACCAAAGAAGTTGACATTTTATATAAACATTTTACATAAAGAGACATTTAATTAGATCAAGAGGGATTTCTATTAATGAAACTTTGGGTCGTTACAGAATACCCGACACACACTGACTGCTCAGAAAGGTCAGGCACTCTTGCTGTTGATGACCTTTATCTCCACAATAAAAACAAATTCCTGATCCCTTTGCATATTTCTGAGATCTGGTTCCCCTAGAGAAACAAGATACTGAGGGATGGGACCGAACCCTAGATGAATGGAAACTCTTCTGTCCTGAAAACTGGGAACCCCATACCATAGCTCTACTTTGTGAGGAATCCTGACAACTCCCCTCTCTTGATGATCTAGTTCTGGCTAACATCCTCTCGATGACCTCTTCCCTCACCAACACCTCAAGATATGTCTTCAGCATAAACATGGTGACTTAGTTCTAGATCTGTGGATGAAGATCCTCCTTGAAATGTCTCACCCTAGCATCCTTAGTTGATAATAGGTCCTAAAAATATCACAAAAGGTTCCTGAAATGGATTCAAAAATCTCGCACACTGGAGCTCCCCTGTCGAAGAGCAAGCACCTCCTAACGATTGGCCACCATCATAGTTGAAGAAAGAATCTCGACTCTGAACTGGTCTTAAATTTCCTCCCACGAGATTTCCGAATCCTCATGACCCCCAAGTAATAAGAACCACCACTTCCTCACTACCCCATAAAGCATCGTCACAACCAACGACACCTAGTGATCCTTACAATCACATATCAAACTAAAAGCTATCTCAACCTCCTCGAACCAGTATTATGTGACTGTATCTGAAATGAAGACCACATACTTCTGAAGACTCTAGCATTGAAACTCTCAGAGTGTCCTTCGCCAAGTTTCGTCATCGTTAACCTCTACTCCATAGCGATCTACTGACACGGCCTGCTGAACATCTTCTACGTGAACTTGATGAGTATGTCGACCTAGAACCATACCTGCAAAAGAATAAAAAAGAGATCCTAAACCTAGAATATGGAAGACTATAATTTTAATTAATTGTTTTCTTTTATTCATTTCTGGTTAACCTGTCCCAAGGTCTACCCATTAAAATACAGGCACAAAGAATAATGATGCAATATCCTTTCCTAGGTCTCTACCCTACAATAAGTATCATCTCATTTAGTAGCCACTGTAAACTTAAATGTCCATGCATCTGATCATAGGGGTCCTTAAATACCAGTGTCTTAGCTTGTCTCCCATGTTTACAGTGCTTGATAAACTTAACTGACATTATTTCCCTACCAACCCATGCATCCTCACCTATTCCCAACTCCAAACTCCATCAAATACCTTAACCAGAGATCTGATACCACTCTTTCATGACCCCATCCCCATAAAGTTTACCCCTCCCAAAACGTTAATGATAGGAGAGAGATAATGACACTCAAGTCCCACCTCCAGTAGGCCTTGGGTTGGCAGCTAGCACCGAGGGTATTGTAAACACACAAATGAGAGGCATTAACCTCTAAGAGAACACATACAAAAGAGAGAGATAAGAAAAACACAAACCAACTCCTACTCAAACTACAATATAAAAGAAATCCTAAGTACACATATGTAATTTCATGCAAGAACTACTAAAACTGAAAGGAAAAACTACAAGTACCAAAAGAAAGTAAAACAACAGTGACCATGAAGCCCGAACAGCTCCTGTAACCCCAAGCTAGTAGTAAACAGCCTAATATACAACCTACTCCAAGTGACATAAAAAATATTTTATATAACGTAGGGTGAGTATAGCATTATACCCAGTAGGATCCTCATCAGAGCCTATTGTGAAAAAGTAAAGAAAGCATGCTAAAGAACAATAAACAACAAGTGAAACTAACTTGTCATCTAAACAGGCATACTATGGTCCTAGCCTCACTATGGATACTCTCGCAAAGTATCACATACAAGAGTATATAATATAATAAATAATATCGAGGGTACCCCGCTACCACTTCTCCACTAGTTTACTTCTTTTCCCCAACGTCGCACGTCCTAAGCATCTCTCTCCAAAAAGTCTTGCCCCCAGACACTTGGGCGTAGCACCACAACATGCACCTCATGCAAAAAAACCACTACATACACATAACCAAAGTAACTAGGTAGTTTCCAGGAGCCACCATAGCTTTCATAACGTGTATCATATGTTGGGTATTATACCTCAAGCCATTATAGCCCATACACCGAGTAAAGATCCTTAAGAAATCACAACCTATACACATTATACCTATAGTAGAACATAGGAAACTATATAAAGAATATATGTGTGTGAATAACCACAAGACGTTATAGCCCTCTATACACATATATGGGGAAAACTAACCACTGTGCCTACTGGAACAAGTAACTACCAAGGGAATAGAGTGGGGCCAAAGGGGGTAGTCAGCCATCCATCCTCCCATCAGGATGTTGGGGAAAACACCCCCAGGGTTCATAATCCCTGGGGTGTCAGTCGCCCTAACTGATAGGGTGGAGCAACATATCAAAACACAAAAAGTATAGAATATAATATATCTCACAACCACACATGGTAATGACCCAGTCTTAGAATCAACTTCATCTAACGTCTCTCGGGCTCTCGGTTTCCACTGTTAGGAATGGGTATTCTATAAGCACACAACCATTTAAAGAGATACATTAGATTAATTTATCCCTTTTTATCAGTTTCACTTTATGGTAATTAATTATTTACGCATTAATTAACCATTATCATTTCCACATTACATTTAATTAGCATCACACCAAAGTTCCATTCCCTCCAGGCATAACCAAACCAAGTCCACAGTTCCTTTAAAATTTAACCTCATCATTTCATCCCAGCTAGCTTCAACCCCATGGGTTAACATTGTTTATTCAATCATTTATTAATAGAATTATCACTTTTCCATAATTCTAGGTATTCTAGAAAAGCATTATAATCTACCAAACACGAGGTGATCAACATAGTGAGTAGGTGAACTACCTGTCGAGTCTTTTCCACCTATAACAAGAGAGTAGACCTATCCACCCTTGAGAAGCTAAACACAAAAAGCACGTGGCATACCCTATGAATCTTCGCCTCTTTTAGAAGGAGGGTAAGCAAGACCATCTGCCTTAAGTAGTAGGGAAGGTAAAAAAGATAAACAAAAAAAAAAGATTCAACAAGCATCCAACATTCACATCCAACATGTTTCATCATCTTTGGTGTCCTCCCCAACACCCATATGAAAAAACTGATGCATCTCACCGCTCTAAGTGTCAACTACTACCACCACAACCACTGGGCCTCCCTGACCCCACATACCACAATATCTCTCTAGGCTCATCCATCCCAGACTCACACCATGACATTATAAGTAGGAAATAAACAACATAGAGACTGGGCTCTTGGCCCTAAACAAGGCATTCAACCTTCACACATAACGAGCACTCACAACTCTAAAGAATAAGGCGCCTGGCCTTTAAAATCAAGAGGGTAACTCAGAACCCTTCAAGGCATTATCTTTATCACAAAATTGGTCTTTTATTCCATATTGAATTAACCAATTCAATTAAACATGCATAACTGCACCCATTTGATTTATCACCAAGCACAAAAACAATAACTAGATTCATTAACATGCCTCTTTATTTTTGGCCAAATAATTTTACAATTAATATTGGATTTACGTTATTTACCAATTTATGTCAATAATTACATGATAAACAAGAAAGGCATAGATATCATGCTATCTAGAAAAATCCAGAGGCAAATTGTTATCATGGTATAAAGCAACAACATACGATCGATACAAATTCTTTACTCTAGTTCAATATTTATTATGTCAATTTCATTATGCTCCAGTGGCTAAATCATACTAACTGTATGAATGAATGTAAAAAGAATATATAATCCATGAATCCTCTACCTCAAAAGCTTTACCACATTCTTTTCATGAGAATGGGCCAATATAATGGATCATGATCACCTCTCCCGCAACGATTACATCCACTCGAGGACGTTGCGGAACAACCGCATCAACCAACACCCAGGAAAGGTCCAATAGAAATATGGAAAAAATGTTCCATAACATGGAAAGGAGAAATAAGAGGAAATGGATCAAAGAAACCACAAGAACAGAGATAGAACATACCTTCTATTGAATATGGATCAACACTTGTTGCCTGCACCAAAACAGAGGTGCGCAGGAAGGGAAAAGCCAGTCCAAGTATACAACACAATCACACATATCCGCATGAAATAAAGGTTTTGGGAACCTCTTACCAAGAGGAAGGAGAATAAGAAAACAAAGAGAAGGCCCCCATATTAGAAGGATCAGATCCACGACTCATGAAATGTGAAATGGTTGAATTTCCATTAAAGTCGAATCTTAATAACCCACATGGTTTGAACAAGTAAAAACATAGATACCCTTAGGGATTTAAGATAGGAGTTACGGGCTTTGAATCAGCCTTAAATACCTTAAAACATGGATTTAAATTTGTTTTACCTCAAAGAAAACATAAAATAGGAGAAAACTATAGAAAGCTGGAAACATTGTTCACCGGTTGATCTAGAAACACTACAACACCTACCAAAAGATGAAGATGACTCACTAACATTGACAGATGAAGATGACTCACCGAAAAATGAAGATGACTCACCAACACCAATAGATGAAGATGACTCACAGATAGATAAAGATGACTCACCGACACTGACCGATGAAGATGACTTATCGACAGATGAAGATGACTCACCAACACCGACAAATGAATATGGATTACCGATAGATGAAGATGACTCATAAACACTGACAGATGAAGATGACTCACCAAAAGATGAAGATGACTCACCAAGAGATTAAGATGACTCACTGACACTGATAGATGAAGATGACTCATCTACAAATGAAGATGACTCACTGATACTGATGGATTAAGATGACCCACTGATAGATGAAGATGACTCACTAACAACGATAGATGAAGATGACACACCGATAAATGAAGATGAATCACTGACAACGACAGATGAAGATGACTCAACAACACATGAAGATGAATCACCAATAGATAAAGATGACTCACCAATGGCATTGTTCACAGTACTGGAAATTTAGAAAAGTGTTGGGAATAAGTCTCCTTTACCTCCCAAAACACCTCAAACACCAGATTTCATCAAAGGAATGGATCAGAGAGTTTTGGTCCATTACAATCCAACTTTCATTTATAATATTCCTAAATTTTATTTATACAAACATGGGTGAGGTTACTATTCATTTGGTCTATTTACTATTCATAAGAGTCATATTACTATCTATAAGATCAAGTAACTATTTCATCAGTATAGATTCCTTAACTTCTAGAAATACCTCTTATTTCATTCATTATTCATTTATGATGTTTGTATTATGTCGTATAAGTGAGTTTATGTGATCTATACTATATGAAATAAACATAAGAAGGGAAATTTCACTGATAGAGTTATGGGTCGTTACATTCTCCCCTCCTATAAAAATTTCACCCATGAAATTTCCAAATTGTCACCCAAAAAAAATTTGGGTAGTTCTTCATCATATTCTCCCCAGGTTCCCACACCAACTCTTCAATTTTATGATTTTTCCAAAGTACCTTTACCAACCGAGTCATCTAATTCCTCAACACACATTATTTAGTGTCCAAAATTTGGATAGGCTCTTCACAGTAAGATAATCCAGGTTCCAATTCTATTCCTTCTGAAGTGAGTACATGTGTTGGGTCTGGCATGTACTTCCTTAACAAGAATATGTGGAACAAATTGTATACCTTAAAAATTCTAGGTGTAATTGAAAAAAGATAAGTCACATCTCTAATTATCTCTATAATTTCAAAAGGACCAATGTACCTAGGGATCAGTTTCCCTTTATTCTCAAATCTTATAACACCCTTCCATAGAGATACTTTCAATAAAATTTGATCTCCTACTTGAAATTACAAATACTTCCTTCGATTATCAGTATAGATATTTTTTTTACTTTGAGGTGATTTGATATGAGTTCTAATAGTCTTTACCTTTGCTATTTTTTACTCCACAAACTCTGGGCCTACAAGCTTCTTTTCACCAACTTCCACTACTGGGATTTTACACTTTACCAACGGTTCACAACCGTTGGTAAAGGCCTAAAAACCATTGGTATATATTATACCAACAGTTCCCTCAACTGTGGCCAATTAAGCCATGAAAATAGGCCTATACCAACGGTTCTATGAGAACCATTGGTATAGGTGTCAAAATAGAAGGTATACCAACGGATTTCTAAAAACTGTTGGCATATGTGTGTTAAATATAACATATACCAACGGTTTGTAAAACCGTTGGTATATGTGTGTTACAATAATACCAACGGTTTAAAACCATTGGTATAGAGGGGATATGGCAAGCCATAAGGATATACCAACGGTTCTGTTATAACTGTTGGTATAGATTTATACCAATGGTTATAACAAAACTGTTGGTATAATTATATTATAGAATCTATACCAACGGTTTTAAAACCAATGGTATAAATTTTCTCAACTCCAAAGCAGCAGTCCCCTCTCCCCCCTCTCCAGACCTACAACAAAACAGCTCCACAACAACACACCTCCCCCTCTCCAAACCTGAAACAACACCAATACAAAATCCCCATCCAAAGTATTCAACATTTATAATTCATTCTAGAATTTAGAAATTTAGAAATTTGGAAATTCAAATTCAATAAATGGTTCCTGATGTGTTAATGGGAAACATTGGCCAATCTCGACATATGAGACGGGTTACCGGAATAGCCTACATGTTTTTCATAGAATTTTTAATCAGAATAAGGGGGTATGTGGCTAATTTTAATTTGCTCTCCTGGATGTGATGTGAGATGAATCCCCATCTTGGGTAGTGGGTATGAATATTCAATTAATTCTTTGGTATTGGGTTCCCAAAGGGACTTTGGTTTGGTCCTAGAACCCACTGTTTGAGGATGAGATTGACGTGATCCATGGGGATATGGTGTCACCATATGTATTCCTCACCATTGGGGTATTTTTTATGAGACTTTGAAACTTATTTTTCAAGAATTTATGTGTAGCCTTGTTGACCAATTTGTTATATGGTATGATTGAGTGTTCATAGGTTTCATATGAAATCACTATATGATATTTATTTTTTGTATGTTATTGTATATAATGAACGACCCATGATTGAGAATTAGAACATGAGTGTTGGTGCATGTTCATGATGGGATGTCGAGACTCATTCTTAATATAATTCATGTTTTTCTATATATACCATGACCCATTGTGTTTCAATATATTCCTTGTGAATATTTTCTTCTAATAACATATGACCAATAGACCATATTTTATTTTTTATCCCTTAATTTCAAGAATCTATGTGTATCCTTATGAAGATTTTCCATATGTCAGTTGTTGTTTTCACTTAAAATGTTGTCCATTTCAAACAAAAGTGAGACACTTTGAGTGGTACCAGTCACACTGTGCCTCGAATTGAGGCGGGGTTGACTCATAACCATAAAAAATGATCCATGGATCATTGTGCTAAAGTATCAACACAATCCAAATGCGTTTGGCCAGTTTTCCGTTTTCCAATTGTTGTTTTCACTTAAAATCCTGTCCATTTCAAACAAAAGTGAGACACTTTGAGTGGTACTTGTCACACCGTGACTTGTATTGAGATAGGTTTAACTTTTAAAAATCACAAATGAACCATGGATCATTTTACTAAAGTATCAACACAATCCGAATGCGTTTGATTAGTTTTTCGTATTCCAGTTGTTGATTTCACTTAAAATGATGTCCATTTCAAATAAAAGAGAGACACTTTGAGTGATACCAGTCACACCATGACTCGGATTGAGGTGGGGTTGACTCTTACACATCAAAAATGACCCATGGATCATTTTTCTAAAGTATCAACACAATTTTAATACATTTGGTCGGTTTTCTGTATGTCAGTTGTTTTAACTTAAAATGTTGTCCATTTTAAACAAAAGTGAGACATTTTTAGTGGTACCATCCACACCTTGCCTCATATTAAGGCAGAGTTAACTCGTACATATCAAAAATTACCCATGTATCATTGTCCTAAAGTATCAACACAATCCTAATGCGTTTGGTTAGTTTTCCATATGCCATTTTTGGTTTTCACTTAAAATACTGTCCATTTCAAACAAAAATGAGACACTTTGAGTGATACCGATCAAAACATGCCTCAGATTGAGGCGGGTTTGACTCTTACCCTTCAAAAATAATCCATTTATCGTTTTTCTAAAGTATCAACACAATCCGAATGCATTTGGTCAGTTTTCCGTATGCCATTTGTTGTTTTCACTTAAAATCCCGTCCATTTCAAATAAATGTGAGACACTTTGAGTGGTACCGGCCACACCGTGCCTCATATTAAGGAACAGTTGAATCATAAATGTCAAAAATTACCCATGGATTGTTTTCCTAATGTATCAACACAATTCGAATGTGTTTGATCAGTTTTTCCATATGCCAGTTGTTGATTTCCCATAAAAAGCTGTCCATTTCAAATAAAAGAGAGACACTTTGAGTGATATCGGCCACACCGTGCCTCAGATTGAGGCGGGGTTGACTCATGCATATCAAAAATGACCCATGGATTGTTTTCCTAATGTATCAACACAATAAAAATGCGTTTTATCAGTTTTTCCATATGCCAGTTGTTGATTTCACTTAAAAAGCTGTCCATTTCAAATAAAAGAGAGACACTTTGAGTGATAACGGTCACACTGTGCCTCATATTGAGGCGGGGTTGACTCATACATGTAAAAAATGACTCATGTATTGTTTTTATAATGTATCAACACAATTAGAATACGTTTGGTCAGTTTTACGTATGTTAGTTGTTTTGACTTAAAATGTTGTCCATTTTAAACAAAAGAGAGACACTAAGAGTGATACCGGCCACACCGTGCCTCAGATTGAGGTGAGTTTGACTCTAACACGTCCAAAATGACCCATGGATCATTTTCTTAAATTATCAAGACAATATGAAAGCATTTGGTTGGTTTTCCGTATGCAAGTTGTTGTTTTCACATAAAATCTGGTCTATTTCAAATAAAAGTGAGACATTTTGAGTGGTACCAGACACACCATGCCTCAGATTGAGGCGATCTTGACTCATACATGTCAAAAATGACCCATGGATCATTTTACTAAAGTATAAACACAATATGAATGCATTTTGATGGTTTTCCGTATGCCAGTTGTTGTTTTCACTTAAAATGTTGTCCATTTCAAACAAAATTGAGACGCTTTGAGTGATACCGATCACACCGTTCCATAGATTAAGGCGGGGTTGACTCAAACCCATAAAAAACAATCCATGGATTGTTGTGATAAAGTATCAACACAATCCAAATGCATTTTGTAGGTTTTCTGTATGCCAGTTTTTGTTTTCACTTAAAATATTGTCCATTTCAAATAAAAGTGAGACACTTTGAGTGGTACCAGCCACACCGTGCCTCGGATTGAGGCGGGGTTGACTTGTACACATCACAAATGACCCATGGACCATTTTCCTAAAGTATTAATACAATATGAATGCGCTTGGTCAGTTTTCCATATGCAAGTTATTGTTTTCACTTAAAATCATGTCTATTTCAAATAAAAGTGAGACATTTTGAGTGGTACCGGCCACACTGTGCCTCGATATGATTCACTAACTACATAAAAGGCGTGGATATGATGAATTCAAATCAATTTGATTCATATAATCATGACACTTGAATTATAGAATGAAAATAGAAAACAAATCAAACTGCAATTATTGGGTATGTCATGCCACACACGGCACCACCTGGTTCAAGTGTACTAAACACCTAAAAAACACATATTTAGTCATTCCACGCAAAACACACTTTTGAATGATGTTTTGTCTTTTTTTAAACCTCAAGAATAATAATTAGGGTATTTTTGTGTGATTTTAAGTCATTCCGATGTCGTTAGGTATGTATTTGACCGTAAAACACATGTTTTGGCCATTTAGGACACACAGAGTACGTTTTCGGCCACCGTGGTCACAAAACACCTCCGATTGACGTGCCGTCTAGCCGACCATTTCACAATTCACCCACCCTTTGTTCTTTTCCTATTTCATGGCATTCTAAGGTTGTTTGGCCAGTTTTGACCACCCCACGCACGCTTTTCAAATGCGCCAAACACCTAAAAAACACATATTCAGATGTGTCATGCAAACCGCATGTCCGAATGACATGTCGTATCCTCGTACACCTCAAGAATAATAATTATGGTGTTTTAGTGTGATTTCAAGTCATTCTGATGTCGTTCGGCATATATTTTACCGTTAAACGCATGTTTTGTCCATTTACGACATGCGAAGTGCGTTTTTGGCCACCACTGTCACATGACACCTCCGATTGATGTGACGTCTGGCCGACTATTTCACAATTCACCCTACCTTTGTTGTCGTCCGATTTCATAGAATTATGAGGTTGTTAGGCTGGTTTTGACCACCCCACGCATGCTTTTCAAGCGCGCCAAACACCTAAAAAACACATATTTAGTCGTTCCATGCAAAACGTGCTTCCGAATGACGTGTTGTCTTTTCGTAAACCTCAAAAATAATAATTAGAGTGTTTTTGTGTGATTTAAAGTCATTATGATGTTTTTCGACATGCATTTGACTGTTAAACGCATGTTTTGGCCATTGACGACATGCAGAGTGCATTTTCGGCCACCTTGACATGTCATCTGACTGACCATTTTATAATTCACCCACCCTTTGTTTTCGTCTGATTTCATGGAATTCTGAGGTCGTTCGGCTGGTTTTGACCACCCCACGCACGCTTTTCAAGTGCACCAAACACCTAAAAAACACATATTCAGTCGTGCCACGCAAACCTTGGGCCCGAATGATTTTTCGTCTCCTTGTACACCTCACGAATAATAATTATGGTGTTTTCGTGTGATTTCAAGTCATTTCGATGTCGTTCGGCATGCATTTGATTGTTAAATGCATGTTTTGGCCATTTACGACACGTAGAGTGCGTTTTCGGCCACCGCAGTCACACAACACCTCCGATTGATGTGCTATTTGGCCGACCACTTCAATATTTATCCACCCTTTATTGTTGTCCGATTTCATGGAATTCTGAGGTCATTCGGCTGGTTTTGACCACCCCACACATGCTTTTCAAGTGCGCCAAACACCTAAAAAACACATATTTAGCCGTTCCTTGCAAACCGCACATCCGAATGATGAATCGTCTCCTCATATACCTCACGAATAATAATTATAGTGTTTTCTTGTGATTTCAAGTAATTACGATGTTGTTCGGCATGCATTTGACCGTTAAACACATGTTTTGGCCATTTACGACACGCGAAGTGCGTTTTCGGCCACCGCGGTCACACAACACCTCCGATTGACGTGAATTCTAGCCGAACATTTCACAATTCACCCACCATTTGTTGTCATTCGATTTCATGGAATTCTGAGGTCGTTCGGTTTGTTTTGACCACCCCACGCACGCTTTTCAAGCGTGCCAAACACCTAAAAACACATATTTAGTTGTGCCGTGCAAACCACACTTCCGAATGACGTGTTGTCTTTTCTTACACCGCAAAAATAATAATTAGGGTGTTTTCGTGTGATTTCAAGTCATTCTGATGTCGTTCGGCATGCATTCGACCGTTAAATGCATGTTTTGGCCATTTACAACACACAAAGTGTGTTTTCGGCCACCGCGGTCACACGACACCTCCGATTGATGTGTCGTCTAGCCGACCATTTCAAAATTCACCCACCCTTTGTTGTTGTCCAATTTCATGGCATTCTGAGGTCGTTTGACCAGTTTTGACCACCCCACGCACGCTTTTCAAGCGCACCAAACACCTAAAAAACACATATTCAGCCATGCCGTGCAAATCGTGCATCCGAATGACATTCCGTCTCCTCATACACCTCACGAATAATAATTATGGTGTTTTTTTGTGTGATTTAAAGTCATTTCTATGTCGTTCGGCATGCATTTGACCGTTAAACGTATGTTTTGGCCATTTACGACATGCAAAGTGCATTTTTAGCCACCGCGGTCACATGACACCTCCGATTGACGTGCCGTATGACTGAACACTTTACAATTCACCCACCATTTTTTTTTCATCCGATTTCATGGAATTATGAGATCGTTCGTCTGGTTTTGACCACCCCACGCACGCTTTTCAAGCGCACCAAACACCTAAAAAACACATATTCAGCTGTGCCGCGCAAACCGCGCATCCGAATGATGTGATGTCTTCTCGTACACATCAAAAATAATAATTATGATGTTTTTGTGTGATTTTAAGTCATTACGATGTCGTTCGGTATGCATTTGACCGTTAAACGCATGATTTGGCCATTTACGACACGCAGAGTGCGTTTTCGGCCACCGCGGTCACACGACACCTCCGATTGATGTGACGTCTAACTGACCATTTCAAAATTCACCCACCATTTGTTGTCATCCTATTTCATGGCATTCCGAGGTTTTTTGGCTGGTTTTGACCACCCCACCCACGCTTTTCAAGCGCACTAAACACCTAAAAAACACATATTTAGTCGTGCCACACAAACCACGCATCCGAATGAAATGCCATATTTTCTTAAACCTCAATAATATTAATTAGGGTGTTTTCGTGTGATTTCAAGTCATTATAATGTCGTTGGGTATGTATTTGATCGTTAAACACATGTTTTGGCCATTTACGACACGCAGAGTGCATTTTCAGCCACCATGGTCACACGACACCTCCGATTAACGTGCCATCTAGCCTAATATTTTAAAATTCACCCAACCTTTGTTTTTGTCCTATTTAATGGCATTCTGAGGTCGTTCGGCTGGTTTTGACCACCCCACGCACGCTTTTCATGTTCGCCAAACACCTAAAAAACAAATAGGTAAATTTTGGCATTCTGTCTCATCTTACACATCAAGAATAATAATTAGGTAAATTTTGTGCGATTTCAAGTCATTCTGATGTTGTTCAGCATGCATTTGACTGTTAAATGCATGTTTTGGCCATTTACGACATGCGGAGTACGTTTTCGGCCACCTCGGTCACACGACACCTCCGATTGACATGAAGTCTGGCCAACCATTTCAAAATTCACCCACCCTTTATTGTCGTCCGATTTCATGGAATTCCGAGGTTGTTCGGATAGTTTTGACCACCCCACGCATGCTTTTCAAGTGCGCCAAACACCTAAAAAACACATATTCAGTCGTGACGTGAAAACCACACATCTGAATGACGTGTCATCTTTTCGTACTCCTCAAGAATAATAATTAGGGCGTTGTAGTGTGATTTCAAGTCATTCCGATGTTGTTGGGTATGTATTTGACCGTAAAACACTTGTTTTGGCCATTTACGACACGCGAAGTGCGTTTTCAGCCACTGCGGTCACACGAAACCTCTGATTGATGTGCCGTCTGGACAACCATTTCATAATTCACCCACCCTTTATTGTTGTCTGATTTCATGGCATTCTGAGGTCATTCATCTGGTTTTGACCACCCCACGCATGCTTTTCAAGCGCGCCAAACAGCTAAAAAACCCATATTCAGCTGTGACACGCAAACCGCTCGTCTGAATGATGTGTTGTCTCCTTGTACACCTCACGAATAATAATTATGTTTTTTCATGTGATTTAAAGTCATTATAATGTCGTTCGGCATGCATTTTACCGTTAAACTCTTGTTTTGGCCATTTACGACATGCGGAGTGCGTTTTTGGCCACCGCGGTCACACTACACCTTCGATTGACGTGACTTCTAGCCGACCATTTCAAAATTCACCCAACCTTTGTTGTCATCTGATTTCATGGAATCCCGAGGTCGTTCGGCTAGTTTTGAACACCCCACGCATGCTTTTCAAGCACGCCAAACACCTAAAAAACCCATATTAAATAGTGCCGTGCAAACCGCGCATCCGAATGATGTGTTGTATTTTTGTACACCTCACAAATAATAATTAGGGTATTTTTATGTGATTTCAAGTCATTATGATGTTGTTCGGCATGCATTTGACCGTTAAACAAAAGACAGACATTTAGAGTGATACCGGCCACACCATGCCTTGGGTTGATAAACCCCCATTGATCCATTTTAAATCTAAATTTTATATAGTAGTTCCTATAAAACATTGATTTCGGTATAGATCCAAGTGACTTATCAGTGAGAGAGGTTCTTAATTGTTGTATAAATCCTTATTGGTAAAAATATTTCACTAGCCATTATATATGGTGAACCGAATTTAATTAGATGAATGACTAGTCCAATGATTATAATAAAAAGACACAATAATAAGAGAATCTAAATCACCATCAGAAAACAAATAAAATTATTGAAAAACTATTTGATATCTTGAATAAATCAAAAAACCACATAGTCATAATTAAAAGTATCTGTCATCATGTTTTATCAAATAATAACCTAGTCATATAAACCATGAATACATTATTGTGTGGTAAAAATTATTAGTTCAAGGGATAATTTCTCTGTAACCATGCATATCTAAACCATTAGAATTTTTCTTAGAAGATAGAATCATATTCTTGTAGTCTATAATGAAACATTGTTGTTCAATATGGCCACCACATCATATTTTTTCCAATAAAAGGAGGATGAAGAGATTGATCATTCAGAAGTGTTATACAATAGATTATAACATCATAGGACATGAGAGGGTTTGTAGTTCATGGTAAAATATGGCCCTCAACCCGGAAAGCCCCCCAACCCCCAGACAGCCCCCCCTCACCCTGGACAGCCCCCCACCCCGGAAAACCCCTCCAACCCCCGGACATCCCACACCCCCCGGATAGCCCCCCACCCCCCGGACAGCCCCCCGCACCACCCAGACAACCCCCGCACCAACCGGACTACCCAACCACCCCCGGAAAGCTCCCCCTCAACTCGGATAGCCCCCACCCCCCAGACAGCCCCGCCCCCACCCCGCCCCCCCAGACAACCCCCTCACCCCAGACACCCCCACCCCGGACACCCCCCACCCCGGACAGCCCCCCGTCAACCCGGACAGGCCCCCCGACCCCCAGATAGCCCCCCCGACCCCCTGGACATCCCCTCACCCCGGACAGCTCCCACCCCCTGGACAGCCCCCCTCACCCCAAAAAGCCCCCCCAACCCCCAGACAGCCCCCACCCTCCGGACATCCCCCCCACCCCGGACACCCCCCCCACCTCGGACAACCCCCACCCCCGGAAAGCCCCCCCACCCCCCGAACAACCCCCCTGCACCACCCAGACATCCCCCCACACCACTCGGATAGCCCAACCACCCCCGGACAGCCCCCCGACCCCCCGGACAACCCCCTCACCCCGGATAGCCCCCACCCCCGGAACAACCCCCTCACCCCGGAAAGCCCCCCAAACCCCCGGAAATCCCCCACCCCCCGGACAACCCCCCTCACCCCAGACAGCCCCCCCCCCCACCTCAGACACCCCCACCCCCGGAAAGACCCCAACCCTCCGGACAGCCCCCCGCACCACCCAGACAGCCCCCGCACCACCCGGATAGCCCAACCACCCCCAGACAGCCCCCCTCAACTCGGAAAGCCCCAAACCCCCGAACAGCCCCCGACCCCCCGAACATCCCCCCTCACCCTGGACAACCCCCCTCACCCTGGAAATCACCCCAACCCCCAGATAGCCCCCACCCCCACCCCCAGACATCCCCCCCAGACATCCCCCCCAGACATCCCCCAACCCCCCGACAGCCCCCACCCCCCGGAAAGCCCCCCACCCCCCGGACATCCCCCACCCCCAGGACATCCCCCGCACCACCCAGAAAGCCCCCCCGCACCACCCAGACAGCCCAACCACCCTCGAACAACCCCCCCTCAACCCAGACACCCCCTCACCCCGGACAACCCCCCACCCTAGACAACCCCCACCCCGGACAGCCCCCTAACACCCCAGACAACCCCCCACCCCCGGCCGGACAGCTCCCCCGACCCCCCGGACAGCCCCCACCCCAGAAATTCCCCCAACACCTCGGACAACCCCCACCCCCAACCGAATAGCTCCCCCACCCCCCGGACAGCCCCCCCACCCCTCGGACATCCCCCACCCCGAACATCCCCCCAACCACCGGACAGTCCCCACCCCCTCGAACAGCCCCCACCCCCCGTACGCCCCCCACACCACCTGAATAGCCCCCTCACCCCCCGTACAACCCCCTCACCCCGGACAACCCCCCAACCCCCCAGACACCCCAGACACCCCCACCCTGAAAAGACCCCCCTCACCTCTGATGGAGGGTTAAAGATTTAATTAATTAAATGGATCTGATGGGATGGAGAAAATCTAGGTTAAATCAAAATAGAAAAAAAACATACACATCAAAATCAAAACAAAAAACTAAAATGTTAGATGAATAAAAATAATAATTAGGTAACACTTAAAGATTTTAAGTGTATAAAGAAAAAAATACCTGATTTGAGATGGATCTGATGGATATTTTTCAGTTCGGATGGGGGAAGTCGAGCGAGGATGGCCTACCGCTGCTGCACATGTAGTTCTGTTCACGAATGAGGAGGGGCTTCTAATTGGGGTAAACTTTTCCCAACAGTTTTTAAAAACTGTTGGGAAAGAGTTCCTATCCCAATGGTTTATATATAACCATTGGTAAAATACTCTAAAAAAAGGCTTTACCCAACGGTTATGTAGAATCATTGGTAAAGCCTCCTACAAACGAGCCTTTCCAAACAGTTCTCTAGAACTGTTTGTAATGGCTCCTACAAACAGGCCTATACCAACGGTTTTGTTAAACTATTAGTATAGAATCCCTTTCCCAATGGTTTTTGTAAACCGTTGGGATAAAAGCGTAGGGAAAACACCCATTTCTAGTAGTGTTCATCCCAACAAGTTGGTGTACAACACATCTTTCCATGCAATGCTTCATATTATGCCATTTAAATACTAGAATAGAAACTATTATTATAGGAAAACTCTACCAAAGGTAAATACTGGTACCACATATCTTGAAATTCAAGTAAGCATGATCTCAACATGTATTCTAAATTTTGGATCATCCTTTCTAATTTCCCATTAGTTTGAGGGTGATAAACAATACTCAAATGAAGCTCAATATCCAATGCTTTCTAAATACTTTTCCAGAATTTTGATATAAATCACAGATCATGATCAGACACAATTGAGAGAGGTGCTCCATAAAGTCTTAAAAATTCATTAATATAGAGTTGTGAAAGTCACTCTAGTGTAAAATCCTCCCTTATAATAAGGAAATATGCAGATTTGGTAAGTAGATCAACAATCACCCATATTGGGTCATTCTTTCTTAGTGTTTTTGTCAATATGGTGATAAATTCCATAGTGATGTAATCCCATTTCCATATAAGAATAGGCAGAGGTTGCATGACTCCTTTAGGATGTTTTCTTTCAGCCTTCACTTGTTGGCAGACTAAATATCTCGATACATAATCAGAAATTTCCCATATCATGTTATCCCACCAGATATGTTCCTTCAAATATCTATAAATCTTAGTGCTACCAGGGTGTATAGAGAAATTCAAACTATGGGCATCATCTAATAACTCCTTTTTTAGCTCCGGTATAGAGGAAACACATAGCCTCCTCCCAAATTTCAGAATTCCATCCTCACACATGAAGTCCGGAAACTTCCTATCATTCACAGATTTAATTTTCTTTTAAATATTCTCATAATCACACTGAGAAATTTTAATTCTTTATAATAAATATGGTTGGGAAAATAGTTGAAAAGTAACATTGTCTCACCTTCCTTTATAATTTCTATATCCATCTTTTCTAGATCCATGTACACAAGATACTTATCAATCCTCATTTTATTCAGAACTCCATGATCCTTCATACTCAAATAATTCGATACATTATTTTCCTTCCCTAGGTGGTAGTGTATTGAACAATCATCATATTTGAGTAGCTTGAGTCATCACCTTTGCCTCATGTTGAGTTATTTCTGTGAGAAGATATATTTCTAACTCTTGTGATCCGTATATATCTCACATATTTCACCATAGAGATAGTGTCTCTATATCTTCAGAGCAAATATTACAACTGCTAACTCAAGATCATGAGTTTTATAGTTCTATTCATGAGTTTTTAACTTCCTTGATGCATAGGAAATAACTTTATCATTCTGTATAAGGATACAACTAAGTCCTTTCTTTGATGCATCTCTATAAATCACAAATCCACCATTTCTTGATGGTAGAGTCAAGATTGGATCATTCACTAACCTCTTATTCAACTCTTCAAAACATTTTTCAGATTATTTTTTCTATACAAACTTAACCCCTTTACGAGTAATATTGGTTAATGGGTTATCTAATTAGGTGAATTTTTGAACGAAACACTGATAATAACCTTCTAAACAAATAAATATACATACCTTGGTTATGTTCATTGGTGTAGTCCATTCTTTAACCATCTTTGTCTTCATAGGATCAACTAAGATTCCATCTTTTGAGGCAATATGGATAAGAAAATAAACTGATTGAAGCCAAAATTCACACTTGCTAAACTTACCATATAATTATTTTCTTCTAAGAGTATTTAGAATAATCCTCAAGTGATTCTCATTGTCTTTATAGATTTTGGATTATACCAAGATATCATCGATAAATACCACAAAAAATTCATCAATATATTCCTTGAAAACTCTATTAATTAGATCCATGAAAACATAGGGTGCATTAGTTAGTCCAAATGGAATTACTGTAAATTCATAATTTCCATACCTGGTACAAAAATACTGTCTTTGGAATATATTCTTTCCTAACACGCAATTGATGATATCTAGATCGAAGGATAATCTTTGAAAAGTATTGAGATCTGTGAAGTTGATAAAATAAATCATCAATTCAAGGTAGGGGATACTTGTTCTTTATTGTAATAGAATTGATTTCTCTATAGTCAATACATGACCTCTTGGATTCATCTTTATTCTTGATAAATAGAACAGGTGATCCCCATGGAGAAGAACACTAAGGTGGATAAATCCTCTATCACTCAATTCCTCTAATTTTTCCTTTAGTTCTATTGATTCCACCATGACTATTTTATAAGGAGTCTTTGATATAGGTCTTGACTCCTAAAATTAAATCAATAAAGAACTCAAATTCCCAATCTATAGGATGTATAAGTAAATCCTATGGAAATACATAAAAGTATTCTTGCACAATAGATACATACTCAATTTAAAGATTTATTTCCTCACCCATATATATTGTGTTGTTTTCCTCCCCAAGAATTGAATTCAGTAGAGCTACTGGGGGTGGATCTAGATAAGAATCATATGGTGAGGTTTCTACTCTAAAGATAAGGGACTCTACATCATTCTCAAAAATTGTATCTTACTTCTTCTTGTAATATATTTTCACATCATAATTTTAAAGTCAATTCATTCTGATTATTATATCAAAATCAATCATGGGTATAATGATAAGGTCAGTAATTAAAGCTTATTTATGTGTTATAAAGGGGAAAGATCGAAACATATTTTTTTAATGATACTTACCTTAAGAGTTTTGACTGAAAAATCCTTTATTAAATCAAAAGAGAAATGTTTAATTTTCTTAGAAAACTGGGAAGATATAAAAGAATGTGATTATCCAGAATCAAATAAAGCATTGGATAAGTTTGAGGAAAAAATTAAAGTACCTTCCACTACATCATTAGGAATTTAAACCTCAGTAGTTGTGACCACATAATATTGGCCTTGATCCCTTAGCATTCTTTGAGGAAAGTTTCCTTGAATCCTAAGATAATAATTTTCATAATATCTCATCTCTTTGAAATTATAGCATTGAAAATTATTAGATTATCTATTTCCCTTTAAATCACAGGCTTAGTGGCCTTTTTCTCCACACTTATAACAAACACACATAACCTTCAGGCAAGTATGGGCGTGTTTCTTCCCATAATCATCATAAGATAGAAAATCAACTCTTCCCTTATTTCCCTTTTCCTTATTTCCTTTTCTATAGTGTTTAACAAACCTCTTCTTCTCTTTCTTTACTTTTAAGTCATATGAATTAGAAAATTATTTTTCTTTCTTTATATCACATGAGACTATATCTTCGTACGATGAGAAATTTTGGGAGACTAGTACCCTTCATAGGAATGGTTTTAAACCATAAAATAATTGATCAATATTTCTCCTTGGATTACGTATGTAGTATATGACATTACTTGATAACCTTGTAAAGTTGGCTTCATACTTGGAAACATTCTCATCTACCTTTTTCCTCAGATTCAAGAATTTCCTTTCCATATCCACTCATTATTCGTGAGGAAAATATTTTTCTAGGAAATTTTCCTTAAAATCCCTCCATTCCATATTTTTAATTTCTTCCTCCTCCTTTTTGTTTTGAATTAGTGACCACCATTGATCCACATCTCCTGATAAATGATAAAATACCATGATAACCTTCTCCCTTTTGTTACTTTCCAAAGCAAGAAATATCTTCTCTAAGGAACTTATCCACTACTCAGCTAAAAATGGGTTTGTAGTCCCATTGAATGATGGAGGTTTTTGTCTCATAAAGCAGTCTAACATTGTTCCTCTACATTGGGGATTAAGATGATCCATACGGGTAAGGTTATTATTTATAACCTAATTCAACTGTCTCAGTATAGTTATAAGTTTCTCAACACCAGTAGTAGCTCCAATACCAAAATAATTATCTTGCATAGGAGGAAAATTTAGACATGGGATATGTGTTTTGATATGGTTTTAATTCCTTCCACTAGGAACCATTTCTAAATAATGTCATACACTAGATTAGGTGATGAACTGTAATGTGTAATCTCAAACTAACAAAAGTCTTAAAATAATTTAGGTTTTATGCATAATTGAACTCATAATCATAAACATGGTTTCTTTGGGGAAATATTTACTTTTAAATCCTTCATAATGGTTTGTAAATAAAATATGACTTATCCTAATAATATCTCCTAGGAGTGTCAAACCAGGTGCACAGTAAGGCCCCTTTTCATGTACCAAGTTATCCCGAGTTAGGCTCGAGATACCTTGTCAGTGTTTTTACCCCTAGGTACATCTATACCAAAACCACATCCACTTGTAGTATCTAGAAAGAGATATATTTCTAGGAAGTTCTACATAATATCTACCTTACCAAAATTCTAGGATGTTCTTATATTATTATCCTCAAAGTCTATCTTAGGGTTATGTTCCCTAATCTATGTTTTCTAAATCTAGTTTCTAAGGTTTCTACTAAACTTCATCTGATACCAACTGTAAAGACCCCGACCCCAGTATCCCGCAGTCGGTGCCTTACTTTATTACATCGGTAAGATTACAAGGAACCACATCCTGAAGGACTGAATAGTTTAGTATCATTGGAAAACCAAATACATACATAATTGTTACATTACAACATGAAATGAAAAACAATATAGAGATTCCATTGGGAACATCCATAACTCCTAGATTATCCTTTCAAGTCATTCATAATATACATCTTCGCATCCTAGGGAAAAATAAAACATAAGAAAGGGGTGATCTTAGATGATTAGTAAGGGTAAGTGATATAGCATAAGAATAAATATAAATCATGGTGAATAACTAAAAGTACACATGCTTTTAAAACACAATCCTGAGCATAAAATGGCAGGAATTAAAAGATGATTAAATATACCATAATAAAACATAACCATGGATACTATACTAGTTTAATAATCACATGGAAAATCAATTACTAGTTTCATAATTAGGGAATTCATAATTTTTAACATCATAAACATACTGTCAAGGCCTTTTCCATGACACCATACAAAATAGGTAAAAACCCAGGCTAGTTTGTCTCATGAGACCTACCGATGAATCATGGGGATATAGAGGGCCCCAATCATCACTTACTAAGTCCGATGAATTCCTCATATGAACTGGGATAAACATAAACAATATATAAATATGAAATTTAAATAACTTTCCCCAATCCTTAA
Organism: Viscum album; assembly: GCA_963277665.1. Classification (NCBI taxonomy): domain Eukaryota; kingdom Viridiplantae; phylum Streptophyta; class Magnoliopsida; order Santalales; family Viscaceae; genus Viscum; species Viscum album. The sequence continues at coordinate 31,520,644 of OY728157.1, read as the reverse complement.
ACATAATCACTAACCATTTTGAGTAGTATGATGAATGGTATCAAGATAGAACATCCACAGTCAAACTGATCATAAACCATTTAAAATATAGTGGATGATAAATATAAGATATAAACCTCAATAAATAATAAAATTCAACAGATTTTTTTAAATTAATGAAAATACTTTAATAAAACCATCAAGGAATTCTTGATAGAAATACCCTTTTTTTACTTTGCAAAGAAAAGTTCTTTTAGAAACGTCATTTGTATTTGTCGCGATTGTTTGTATAAAACCAGAAATGAAAAAATATAAATTTTAATGAAAAAATTAGTTAATTAATAAAAATAATAGAGTCTTAAAATATATTATGGATGATACTTGAAAATGGGTAGGAAATTGGGAATTTCCCTTTATAATGGATTTTCTTATCAGGAATAATTGAGAAGGGAACCTTGTAAAACACGTATTAACCCATAAAAGATAGATAATATGATATGGATATATGGGTTTGGAACATATACATAGAATATATAATAATTAAACAAAAATAAAGAATCATTACATTGGGGTAAATATAGTGTAAGAATAACCCGAAGGAAAAATGAAGGTTCGGGTAAAATCCCTCACCACTTTGCTAACAATCGAACCGTATGACCCATAAAATTAATGATCATAAAATAAGATTTTTAATACCATGAAAATAAATAGATTCATGATATGATACATAAATGGTCAGTATATATACACCACACATAATAAATAGTGGTGAATAAGTCATATCTCATGGAATGAAAGTGAGTTGAGAAAACCCTTACCTTATGTCCGAATGTGTTCTGCACTTGACCTTAATGTCTTGGATAATCAAATTAAATCCATTAATTAATTAATTCAGAACCTTATATACATTCATTTTATTTATTATAATTTTATTAAGTTATTTTATATCCTTTTTGATGAGTTATAAGATACAATTTTATTGCTCAGGAGCACTTGTTTCCTTGGTTTTCACGATCGACATACTTGTATATGAGTATGGAAGTTCATACAGAATGGGAATAATTTTCCAGAAATTAATTTATATTATATTAATGAATATAAATAATTTTAAATGTTTATATATATCATTTGTTTATATGGTGTGAGTACGAACCATTAGATAAGACATTTAGTGATAATCGTTTACATTATTACGACGATTATTGATCATAACTAACTCATTTTGTTTTATTGTTTAGTATTATGTAAATATGTTACTTCCAAAACATAATAAAGGTTGAAATACATATATTATAGTCTGGTTTAACCATAAAAATGGTTTCATTACCATCCTTGAAGGATAAATTAAAGAATGAAAATCTGTCGTCCACAAAGGTTGTAAATAAGTACCTCACAGACGATGATTTCGTTTTTAGAATAAAAGAGAGAGAGAAAATATTTTGATGAAGGATATTACATTAAAATGATATAATTATAGTATATATATTATACTAGAGTTATAATGATCATTTTGACAGAGGAGGTGAGGAGAGAATAATAAAATAAAATATCTTGAAATGAAATTAAAAGGAAAATGAAGAAGATTTTAACTCTTGGATACTCCTCCTTGAGAACCTCCTTAAGGGGATTGATTTTGGTCTTTTGATAAGACCAAGAGATCTTGGACATGGGTGAGAGGCTTGGAAAGAGGATTGGGCAGAAATTTGACAAGCTTCAAGGCTTATAGGTGTGAGGAGATGTGGTGGTGAGTGGTGGTATTTATAGTGGAGGAGAGGGGTGATTTCTCATTATTTTATTATTTTTCTCAAGACAAGCAATAATGTTGATTATTATGAATAGATACAGTAATAAGTGCATGTGAGTTTGAACCTAGGGTTCTTACATCATACACACATCACCCATGACTCAATAAATTATGTATTTATCATTTATCGTAAATTATCGTATTTTACTATTCACCAAAAATTCAAGTATTTTAAAAAAATCCTAAAAATTAACCCTAACCATTTTTTTATGTGTAGAATTAAAAAATAAACTTCATTTTATGAAAATAATTTTCTAAATATGGGAAATTTATTTTTTAATTAAAACCATTATTTACTTGAAAAATACAGATTTTAAATATATAACTGATTTTATAACACTTTCAAAAATTACCTAAGGTCTTATAAAATTATCCTAAAATCATAAGACAATAAAATATTAATTTATGAATACATTTTATGAAAATTATTTTTATTTTAAATCATTTTATTAATTATAAAATTATAATTAAATATTTATGACTCACAAAAATACCAACACTTAATTAATAATTTTTAAAATATTCATTTACCTATACTATGATATAATTATATCATACTTTCATTTATAAGATGCCTAAATTTTATTTATACAAAAATGGGTAAGGTTACTATTCATTTAGTTGATTTACTATTCATAATGGTCATATTACTATTCCTAAGTTCAAGTTACTATTTCATCGGTATAGGTTTCTTAACTTCTAGAAATACCTCTTGTTTCATTCATTATTTATTTATGATGTTTTTATTAAGTTCTGTAAGTGATTTTATATGATATATGCTATATGAAATAAATATAAGAAGGGAAATTTTATTGATAGAGTTCTGGGTTGTTACACATGGGGATTGATATAATTAATTTATTTGATGTTTATAACATTATAATAATTCTCGAAAGATAGTTTTTTATTTTATTTCTTTATTTTCCATCAAATTAAAAGTAAAAAACTCCCTTGTGTGTACGTACAGACTACTGCCTCGTGAGATGATGTATTAGGTTTTTCATAATTTCTTTTCATGGATGAATATAAAATTGTATTTGATGTGTAAAAATGATAATTATTTCATGATTATTATTTTGTATAAAATGTAACAATTACCTCTTTGAACATGATGAACATACCGAAGTTGTTTTGCAAATATAAACGAAACCTCCTCAAAAAACTCAACCTAGAATTAACCGATAAAGTAATTAAATATGTCATTGAAAAAATGAAATAAATGGTATAATGATAAGGGAATAAACATGTAAAAGGTTTTTACATAAGTAAATAATTAATTTAAGTTTATTATATAGGAGTTAAAGGAAATAAATAGTAAGTTGGGACTTGAGGTAAGGGGTTTCTTAACTTAACTTCTATTCATTAAGTTATACTTATAATTCATTGACTATATTATGCCAATATTATTTGTGAAATTACCTATTATTATATTATTTTTTATTTGCACTTGTTTTGTGTGGTTTTATAATTGTTACACATAATCACTTCATTGATTAATTATAACTTCAATGATATGATCTTTATAAGGATTATTTGTCTCAATATTGTTTGTTTGAGACATGTCTTATAATATGCACCTACTTCTTTTTATAAGACGTATATGATGCCTATTGAGATATTATATCTTCAATTAATCTTTCATCATGATATTTAAAATTCATTTGATGTTCTCTCTTTCATGACATATTGATTCAAATGTTATAAAGGTTGTAAGGGTTTTCATGGTCTCAATTTCAATTCTTTTAGACCAAATTCATGTTATGCACCATATTTTATTTTATATGGTGTTCTTACTACCCCATGAATGTGTTTTCACATATTATTTCATGGAAATTATGGGTTTTAGAGAATCATGTTAAGTTCCTTCATTCAATGGGGTTTTTATTCAAGCATTACCCGAGTTACAAGGGTTTCACATCTCAAACTTCCTCCTTTGAGACATGTTTTGATTGATGCACCTATGTTTATTTATATAGTATATATACTGAATATTGAAATATAATATAATGACTGTTTTTATGCTCATGGTGTTTTATTTTCCTTATTATGTTCTTTCTTTCAAAGGGGTTTGTTTTTTAAAAGTCTATACATGGATTTTCTTTAAAAACGATACTTTAAAGGTTTTAAATACTTTTATACAAACTCTTTAACGTTATGTATATTATTTCAATAATGTTCTTTTCTAAATATAAATGATTTTATAAATTTATTTTCCATGATATTTTACCTTATTTTAAAAGGTTTTAAATAGGAAATTTTTTATTATTTTCCGCACAGGTCACTTTTGACTCTCTTTACAAAAGTTTGAAAAGAATGTTTATTTTTAACATTTATGACATGAATGGATTTTCTCACTATCATAAATATTCTTTGTTTCAAATATTCCTCTATAAATACCCATGATTACATTCAAATAAAATCATTTTCTCAATATTTTAGTAATTTTTAGTTTTTAAAGGTTCTGAAAGAAAAGGGTATTTCCCCATGTTTTCCAGGAAATGTTTTGAATGTTATTTTAAATGTATTTTAATTTCTATAAAAAATAATTTAATAATTCATATTATTTATTAGGGACATTATCTTATGATACCATCCACTTCATTTCTTTGAATAATTTATGATGATTCTTTAAATAGATTATCAGGAAACCTGTTTCTTTTTTCACAGGAAAATTAAGCTCTAATAGTTTTGATGAAATGCAAGAATCCATGTGTTTTGTTTCATGATATGGTACTTGGATATTATTGATGAATGCAAGATTGGGTAGTGAACCCAAATACTTAAGGGAATCTGTCTGATATGTGATGGGTGGGTCCATTGTATCCCTCTAACGCATTAGGTAATGAGATGGAGTTAACTAGATGGAGGTTACTCCTAGGAGATGATGGAGTTACGTTACCCTTATGAGATGAAAGAGTTAACTGATTATAAGTCACTCATAAGAGATGATGATGTTTACCGGTTATAGGTTACTCCTAAAATATATGAGAATTATCTGGTTTAGTGATTCCATGATGAATGTTTGTTGTTCCAAGATACCCCCACAGTTTTTCAATGTTTTCTATGAGTTCTAATGGATCCTTTACTCAATGATTATTTTCACATGGCTCATGATTGTTGAATTATATAACTCTTGTCTTATGTTAAATATTTATTCCACATCTCATGATTCATGATCCACGTTTTGATGGGTATGAGTTATCTTATGTTATGCTCATTCACTACAGGAAAACCAGGCTATTGAGACAGGTCAGTAGCCTGTCGCAAATAGTCCTTCGAAAAAAGTTTTTACGACGGGAGAACCCGCCCATCGCAAATAATAAGGCTTTTGTGACGGGAATATGGTTCCCGTTGCAAAAGATTTGGCGCGCAGTGCATGCCAAAATGCGGGAAAAGTATTTGCGACGGACTATACATCCCATCGCAAATAGAATGTCGGCCGGTGGCCTTTTGCGACGGGTTCCATTGCAAAAGAATTTTTTAATTAGAGGGCATTTGCGACGGGACCCGTCACAAATTAATTCGTCACAAATAATCTCACATATATATACCCCAACCTGTTTTCCCTTCATTCCACCCCATTCTCTACTCTTCTCTCGCTCTCTAGTGAAAGATTTTCTCTCAAAAAATTTCATATTTTAACGTTTTAATTTGGGGCATTTTTCGTAGCTTATATCCTTTGAAAGCTTCAGTTTTAAGGTATTTATCTATTTTTTTTATTATTTAGTTAATTTAATTTATTTTAATTATAGTTATTGTTAATTAGCCGTAGTTAAATTAAATTAGAACTAGATAGTTTTATTTATCATTTTTATGTTTATTTTTACAAATAATTATGTGTGATTAGTATGAATTAGTAAGAATTAGTAGTTGTTATTTTAATTAGTAATAATTAGCAATAATTAGCAATAAATTGTAATAATTAGTAATAAATAACAATAATTAGTAATAAATTGTAACAATTAGTAATAAATTGCAATAATTAGTAATAAATTGGAATAATTAGTAATAAATTGGAATAATTAGTAATAAATTGGAATAATTAGTAATAATTAGTAATAATTTGTATTAATTAGTATTAATTAGTAATAATTACTAATAAATTGAAATAATTAGTAATAATTAGTAATAAATTGCAATAATTGGTAATAATTAGTAATAAATTGCAATAATTATTAATAATTAGTAATAAATTGCAATAATTAGTAATAAATATGAATAATTAGTATTAAATTAAAATAATTTGTAATAAATTGGAATAATTAGTAATAAATTGGAATAATTAGTAATAAATTGGAATAATTAGTGATAATTAGTAATAAATTCTAATAATTAGTTAAAATTTTGAATAATTAGTAATAATTAGTAATAAATTCCAATAATTGGTAATAAATTCAAATAATTAGTAATAAATTAGAATAATTAGTAATAAATTCAAATAATTAGTTATAAATTCCAATAATAAGTAATAATTAGCAATAAATTCAAATAATTATTAATAAATTGTAATAATTTCGAATAATTAGCAATAAATTCGAATAATTAGTAATAAATTGCAATAATTTTGATTAATTAGTAATAATTCTGAATAAATTGTCATAATTCTGAATAATTAGTACTAAATTCAAATAATTAGTAATAAATAATAATAATTAGCAACAAATTGTAATAATTAGCAATAAATTTTAATAATTTGTAATAAATTGTAATAATTTGCAATAAATTGTAATAATTTGAAATAATTTGTAATAAATTGTAATAATTTGCAATAAATTGTAAAAATTTGCAATAAATTGTAAAAATTTGCAATAATTTGTAACAATTTGCAATAAATTGCAACAAATTGCAATAAATTGTAACAATTTGCAATAAATTGTAACAATTTGCAATAAATTGTAACAAATTGCAATAAATTGCAACAATTAGTAAAAAATTGCAAAAATTAGTAATAATTAGTAATAAATTTTAACAAATTCTAATAATTAGTAAGAAATTCTAATAATTAGTAACAAATTTTAATAATTAGTAATAATTAGCAATAATTAGCAATAATTAGCAATAATTAGTAATAATTAGCAATAATTAGTAATAAATAGTAATAGATTGGAATAATTAGTAATAAATTGGAATAATTAGTAATAAATTGGAATAATTAGTAATAAATTGGAATAATTAGTAATAATTAGTAATAATTAGTAATAATTAGTAATCAATACTAATAATTAGTAATAAATTTGAATAATTAGTAATAATTAGTCATATATTCCAATCATTAGTAATAAATTTGAATAATTAGTAATAAATTCCAATAATTAGTAATCATTATTAATAAATTAGAATAATTAGTAATAAATAGTAATAAATTGAAATAATTTCAAATAATTAGATTTAATTTTGAATAATTAGTAATAAATAGTAATAAATTACAATAATTTCCAATAATTAGCAATAATTATGAATAAATTATAATAATTCTGAATAATTAGTAATAAATTTGAATAGTTAGTAATAAATTCGAATAATTAGTAATAAATTGTAATAATTAGCAATAAATTATGATAATTATCAATAAATAGTTTAATTTATAATAAATTGTATTAATTAGTAATAAATTGTAATAAATAGAAATAAATTGTAATAATTAGAAATAAATTGTAATAATTTGAATAAATTATAATAATTTACAAATTTTTCTAATAATTTGTAATAATTTGCAATAAATTGTAATAATTTGTAATAAATTGTAATAATTTACAATAAATTTTAATAATTTGTAATAATTTGTAATAATTTGCAATAAATTGTAATAATTTGCAATAAATTGAAACAATTTGCAATAAATTTCAAAAATTAGTAATAATTAGTAATAAATTCTAGAAAATTATAATAATTAGTAATAAATTCTAATAATTAGTAATAATTAGCAATAATTAGTAATAATTAGTAATAATTAGTAATAATTAGTAATAATTTGCAATAATTTGCAATAATCAGGAATAAATTGTAATAAATTCACACAAATTATAATAAATTGGCACAATTTTCAGTGGATTGGTGGCTCCCTTTTGCTCGACGCCTTATCTCCTTGTAGTTTTCTCCCAATAAAATCCCTATGAAAAATCTGTCCTCACGTACAAATATTATTTTTTATGCACGATAATGGAGAGCAGCATGGCGAGGCCTTCCTACTCTCTATTCTCATGCATATGAAAATAGATATGTGTATATCAGAGCACATTTTTCATATTGATTTCAGTCGGAGAAATTTGCAAGGAGATGAGCCACCAAGAAAAAGAGGCTCATTTGCCTGATGTCTCATCTCCACTGTGTCTAACTGAAATCACTATGAAAAATCTGCTCAGACGTACAAATATCCATTTCTATATGCAGAAAGATGGAGAGCAGGGAGGCCTTACCGCGCTGCTCTCCATATTCGTGCATACAGAAATGGATATCCGTATTTCTGAGCATATTTTTCATAGTGATTTCAGTCAAAGATAGTTGAGATGAGTCATTGGGAAAAAGAGTTGTGGCCAATCTGTTGGAAATTGTGTCACCGGTAATTAAAAATTATTGCTATAAGTTAGTTGCAATTAATAATAATTAGTGGTAATTGATATAAATTATTATAAGTTAATTTAGATTATTATAAAAGTTTAAAAAAATACTATAAATAAGTATAAAATAATGGAAACTATTATAATTTGATAGAAAATGGAATTTAATTGTCTTCTATTTTTTGGATAGTGTTTTTATTATATCAAATTATACAAAAAAATAATTATTTTATGTTTTTTAGAGACATATGGAACAAGGAATCTGACAAAAATTATTATTAGATGACCACACTTGGATAAATCAGCGTAAAAATCCAAACAGTTCTGGTTTAAATCCTGTATATATTGAGGGTGTTGACGCTTTCTTATAATTTGTATCATTAAAACTAAAATTTGTTTCCGAATGGAAAATTAAGTGTCCTTGTAAAAAATATGATCTGAGTATGTTTGAAACATTTGAAAATGTTGGTAGTCATTTATTACGTTTTGGTTTTCATCCAGATTATGTTTTTTGGTTTCAACATGGTGAATGCAGTTCTAGAGAAGGTACTAATAATTTTGTTCTATATCTAACACAGTTTTAAAATTTAGTACATGATGTGGACGATCCATATTTTAAACAATATAAAACTTAGGATGACATTAATTTAACTCCTAAGTTGGAACCATCTCACTTTTATGAGTTGTTGAGGTCTGCTAAGGTTACCTTATATCCCAGTTGTTAGATAAGAAAATTTGAAGTAGTTGTAAAATTTATGTTTATTAAATCAGATAATGGAATGTCAAATAACTGTTTTGATCAGATATTATCTTTGGTAAAAAAATTGCTACCTGAAGAAAATGTGTTGTCTATAAATTTTCATGAGAGAAAGAGGCTGGTTTGTAATCTAGGTCTTGGTTATCTGAAGATTCATGCATGTTCAAATGATTACATGTTATATTATGGTGAAAATGAGTTGTTGCATAGTTTTACCACATGTATACAATCAAGGTATAAAGAGGATCAAAAAGGGAAGTTTGGATTGATTCCTATAAAACAATTGAGATATTTCCCACTTACACCCATATTGCAGTGTTTATTTATGTCTCAGAACACATCAACATTGATATCATGGAAAAAAGAAATATTCCAATCGGAAAAACCTTAAATCATCCCTCTGATGGTGATTCATGGAAAATTTTTGACCAAGTGCATCTGCGTTTTGCTTTAGAATCCCAAAACGTGCGATTGGGTCTTTCTAGTAATGGTTTTTGTCCATTTTGTTCTTACTGTAGTCAGTATTCATGTTAACCTATCTTTATAACTCTGTATAATTTATATCCTTGAATATTGATGAAGGAACCATATATCTTTTTGACTTTATTAATTCCATGACATATGAAAAAGAATATTGATGTTTATTTGAAAACATTGATTGATGAGTTAAATTCATTATGGAGTAATAGTGTTAGTACATTTGATGTTGTTGCGAAACAAAATTTCTTGCTGAAAGCTACATTGATATAGACAATTAGCGATTTCCCAGCATATGACATGTTATTTGGCTAGAGTACATAAGGTCCAAAATCATGTCTATACTTTATGAGAGATAACAAATCATTTATGCTTATCAATGGAAAAAAACCTTATTTTTTTGACTGTTAGCGCAGATTCCTTCCAACAGATCATCCTTTTCAAAGGAACAAATATCATTTCAGAAAAAGGGACAATTGAAAGAGAGAGACCTCCAAAAATGATCTCAGGTACATAATTGAAATCAATTTTATCTTCATTACCTCCCATCACATTTGGACCAACAATAAACCCATAGAAAATTGATGGCTTTGAGAAAGAACATAATTGGATAAAATAGATCATTTTTTGGGATCTTCTAAATTGGTCTGATTTTATGGTCTGTCACATGTTGAATACCATTCATATTAAGAATAAAAATTTTTATAATTTATTTCATATATTTTTGGATACACTAGGTAAGAAAAAATATAATTTAAAGGCATGATTAGATCTTGCCCAAATTTTCAGGCGACTAGAACTTGAACTATTTGAAAATGTTAGATCAAAAAATTTAATGAATCCAAAAGAATTTTATACACTCTCTAAAGAAAATCGATCATTATTTTGTTAGTGGATTGCATATTTGAGACTTTTAGATGGTTATTCTTTCATTTTGGGTAGATGTGTCACAAATGGTCATATTACGAGATTAAAAAGTCATGACTGTCATGTTATAATGGAAATACTTATGCTGATTGAATTAATAGGTATGTTGAATTATATTATTTGGTATGATATTAAAAATATATCATATTTTTTCTGATACATTTATGCGGTGACAAGTGACTACGATGCATTAAGCAGACTACAATAATTCGTTGTTTTAATTTTATGTAAACTAGAAAAAATCTTCCCACCAGCTTTGTTTTACTTAATAGAAGATTTGATATTATATTTTCCACAGGAAGAAAAATGTGGAGGACTGGTATAGTTTCGATGGATGTACCCATTTTAGAGATGCATGCAGAAATTGAAGAAAAACGTACTTAACAAAGCATCAGTTGAAAGTTCAATTGCAGAAGCTTATTTGGAAGAGAAATTTTCTTGTTTATACTCTAATTACTTTATAAATCTGAATATCCCTAAAAACAAAACTATATGGGATATAAAAAGGGAACCATTGATGATGAAATGAACTATCAATTATTAGTTTTAAATCAGGCCGAACTTGGCTTTGGTGGAGTTCATCAATGATGACTTTCAGATGATGAACATCACAAAGCTCACATGTGTTTACTCAACTGTGAAAAAATGACACCATTTGTATAGTGAGTTATCCTATCACTTATTCTATAATATTTTTATAGTAAATTAATCTTATTTTAATTGTAGGTTATATGATAATCATATCAAGAAACAACTTCCACAAATTACAGCAGCTGTTCTTGAAGAACGTTGAAAAAAAACTTTTCCTATTGGTTTTGTAAAGACCATAAATTTCCATATAATTTTTTTTAAAAATTATTTCGGATTAATATGAGTTTGTGAAAATTGACGGCATGTGATTCTAAGGCCCAGAGAGCCCGAAACAGAATTTTGAAATTTTTTTAAGGTACGTTCAATAAACGTGTGAGCAACGATTTCTATATTTTGAACCGGTGCTCAGATTAAAAATATGAGGGCACCGTTGAATTCTAAGCAACAAGATTCACTTAAGGGAAATTAATTTTGTTTGGAAAAATTCAGACAAAAAAGTTAATTTTTGGATTTTACAAAAAAATAATAAAATAACTAAAGGTTATTTTATTTTCGTTTTGAAACAGTTTAGAAACGGTGGTGGGACCACAATGCTACATCAAACTTTTAATGAGAGACTTTTAATGTCTTAAACCTCTCATTTTTTTGGTTTTGTAATGACGACATTTGTGAGTTTAATTGACTCATTAATTACAGTTAATTAATGAGCCATAATGTTAAACACAACAAGGGAGATTAATCTCTTATTTAATAAAAGCTTGGGAATGAGTTTTGGGGATCGACATGAGGAACCTATGATGAAGTGCTGAAGATGTCTTCCACCAATGTATAATGGAGCTTCGACAACCATTGGAGGATTCAAACCAAACAATGACAAACACCGACGAACACCCCTTCGAACGCGGGTTCTCCTTCCCTTATCTGCATCTTCTTCCAAAAGATTCCAGGTAGGGGTTGTATTATTTTATTTATAAGAGTTTTAAGTTTCATATACTATTGATGATTTAAAACTCTTTCCTTGTTATAACACTAATGAAAAGGTCATGGGATGAATCGAACAAGGCCCATACCCTCCGCCAACGTTGCTTTGACTGCATTCTTCATTGGGCGACCAACCAATACAACGTCAAGATAAAACCGAGGGCCACAACATAATGGAGACATCACAGAAGGCTTTTAGACATAGTCGAGAAGAAAATTGGACAACTAGGGATTCATCGGTGGCCCACGGAAGCTCCACTGGTGTGGCGACGCCAATGACCAGAAGCAGCGGCGGCTGGATCTCGTTGGCCGTGAGAAGGTGGCGGTGCTCGAAGGTGCCACGACGGACGAAGGGGGAGTCCGAACATCTCCAAATGTGTTGATGGTAGAAGCGCTCTATGGAGGAGGGCCATGGAGGAGGTCAGACCCATGCTCCGTAGGTCCTGCAGATGACCGGTCTACACGAACCGGCCAGATGGAGCGGTGCCAACTGGCACCGCTAATGTTTAAGACCCGAACGGACTTGTCCGTTCGGGAGGGGGGAGAACCCCCGTGCTCAGCTGGTAGGCCACACCAAGCCAGCAGTCTAGGTTTTTCTAGCTGCCCGATGGGCAGTTCCCAGCTGGGTGGGCCAAGCCGGTCCTGCAACCTGGCGGGCTGAACCTATGGCCAGTGGGCCAAGCCCATGGCCCTGTGGGCCGAGCCCGTAGCCCAGACCCTTCAGGCCGGGCCCAGCAAAACCGGGCCAAGCCCAGCATTTTTGGGCTGGGGCTAGCTGAACTGGGCTAAGCCCAACCTCTTTGGGTTGGGCTAGCGGGCCGGGTCGGGTCGGTCTGGACCCAAACCCACTTACGACCCAGTTTTGATTAAAGGCCTCTATCTCCTCAATCAGACATCTGTTTGAAAAACTGTATACGGAGATGGAACCCTTAGTACGAGGAGTTACTTTTGAGATACTACACTTGGGTTTTGGAGAAATTTGGAGTATGGCCGGTTTGGATTGGACTCGAATCTAACTAGGCCCTCAGTACTAAAATGCCTATAACTTACAGAACGAGCGTCCGATTTAAGCTCCGTCTCTTGCGTTGGAACCCTTATTACATGGAGGTTCAACGAGTTACTTATTAGTGGGACTTCATGGGGGTTGAAATATTCCCAATGGATTGTGTGGGTTAGAACCTAGTGATCTTGTGTGGGTTAGCACCTAGTGATCCTGTGTGGGTCATCACCTATCGATCCTATGTGGGTCAGTGCTTAGAGATCCTATGTGGGTTAGTATCTATCGATCCTGTGTGGGTCATCGCTTAGCGATCCTGTGTGGGTCAACATCTATCAATCCTATGTGGGTCAGCACCTAGCAATTCTATTTGGTTCAATATCTATCAATCCTGTGTGGGTTGGCAGTAGATCCTCTCTACAAAATAAGATGATCTAGCTTTATGACTAATCATCTGTACTTCTGCACTTAAGTTATATACCTGGTTTGAGATGAGTCTTTCCTTGTGCTTTGTGATTGAGATCATGATTTGTGTTTTTTATTTTGTGAAATTTCGAGAGACCTTCAGGGGTCTTGGGGTCCCTACTAGGTATTGTCATACTCACCCCTGCATGGGCTTTTCCCGCACCTTATTGTGTCTTGTGCAGACAACTGAAAACTTTGACTGAGGTTTGGGAGCTAGGACCAGATGGTGCATGGAGGTGACCGGTTAATGCAGAGATTCACAATGATGAGCTGTACCTACCCTTTAGGTAGGATCCTTGGTGGATGATATCAGGAGATTATTTCTTTTTCATTTATATTATCTCTTTCATTTGGGCTTGTATATTGACCCCTTACTTTCAGTTCACACTCTTACTTTAGCAGTTTTACTATGTGGTTTACTTTTGTTGTGTACCTAGTCCATGTGTGTATAGGTTTAAAGCCAATGCCTTCCTATTTTAGGGATAAACCTTTCAGATGCTAGTCTCTAACCCCTGTCCTATGGAATGCGGGCTTGGGGTAGTCACGACAGAGGCCTCGGGGGATGGGTTGTGACAAAGTGGTATCAGAGCAGTCGGTTCTACCGAAGAACTAAGACTCTGATATTTTCAATAGGGAAATAGTTTTAAGTATTTTGAGTACATTTTCTAGTCTGGGGAGTCTAGTGTTGGCGTGGCGGCTGACTTATCTATACACCAGGACCCTGAGTTCTGATTTTTGACTCGATACAGGAAAACACTGATTGCATGTGTTTTGAAATATTTTTCTTTGAATATCTTTTGAGTCATCTCACTAGGTATAACTTATTGACTATGGAACACCTTTTTCCTTATAGGATGTCACCATGTAGACAACCAGCCAGGAATCTAGAGAGAGTACACAATGATGGCCCACCGAGCGATGAGGCTATGGTGTAGGGCCCTCTTACGGCGATGGTACCTTCGGGTGGTGTACTAGTAACACCACTACCCATAGGGAAGTAGATTCCACTAGACCCACTAGCAGACTATGCACACCGACTGAGCGCGTTGCACGAGTTCCAAATACAGAGGCCTCTGGGGTTTCGAGGCGAGACAGATCCCCATGTAGCTGAGGACTAGGTTGAGGCTGTGGCACAAGTTTTTTGTTTGGTTAAGACACCAGTAGACCAGATGGTGATCTTAACTGCTAGCCTCTTTTAGGGAACATCAGGAATATGGTGGATCCTAACGCTCTAGATACATAAGAAGGTGACCCTCACTTGGTTGGACTTCAAGATCCTCTTCATGGCAGAGTTCGTACCAGTGACTCTACAATCTGTGCGTACTTAGGAGCTCCTGCACTTACAATAGGGAAACCTAACAGTAGCCCAATACTCAGTGAGATACACTGACCTCTCCCGATACACCACTAAAATGATATGAGGACCTTTCTTTAGGGCCTGAACCTTTGAGAAGGGTCTCCGACAGGTGATTAGATCATCTATGATATCACTCAATATACCGATGCAGGCTGGAGTGCTGGAGCGAGCACTTCTGGTGGAGAGATTCCTAGATGAGAAAACACCAACAATGAGAGCCACCACTGGGTGACACATGGCTGAGTCATCTGTAGTAGGCAGTAGGTGGATGATGCAGGGGCCCAATCGGGCCAGACCTTCTGGTGGATGACCCCAGGATATAGGGTCAGAGGTTCGAAGCTCACGGGAGAGAGGAGGTTAGAAGAGGATCAGACTGTGATACATGTGCGGAGGGCAGAGTCACATGGAGCATGAATACCCAACCCTCCACGACGATGATTAGTAGACAGTCGAGGGACCTCTAAGGAAGATGCAGAGATTCGAGTAAGGAGGTCCGTAGGGAGGTGAATGTGGCAGAGGAGTAGGTCGTGCAGCATGTGATGGGTGATGATTTGAGGTTCTACCACCACCACCCCCAGGTGGTCCACCCTGACCACACGGAGTAGGTGGACAAAGATGAGCTCAGATTCAGGTAGCTGAGGCCAACGACCACGGTGCTCCTGAGATTATTTGAGGTACGATCTGTGTCTATTCCACCCTATTTGTAGTACTTATAGACACTGGTGATAGTCAATCTTTTATTTCCATGACTCTTTTTCAGAGCTCAGAGATTCTGATGGAGTCTTTGGCTCGATCTTTATGATTAGAGACTCCTATGGGAGAGGATTAGAAGATTACAAACTAGTGATGACAGTGTGAGATTACTCTAGGAGGCAAGAACTTCAGATGGGATCTCCTAGTAGCAACATTGAGGCCTTGTGATGTCATCTTGGTTATGGACTGGTTATCCACAATCCATGCTCAAATTGACTATTTTAGGAACAAAGTGTGGTGTGACAGCGAGGATGGGACCAGGTTTTCCTTCACCAGTGAGAAGGGAACCTTTGCAGCTCAGGATGGACTTTCTCAGAGGAGGGTGCAACCTATCACTTATCAGTTGTCTAGCCCTACCCTTGGAGCAGTTGATGAGAGGAGTCCGAGTTATCCTATAGTGGTGGACCAGTATACTGATATCTTTCATGATGATGTTCTGGGATTACCTCCTCATAGAGAGGTATAATTCTACATCAACATGTACCCTAGGAAGACATCGATATCTACACCAGAATATTAGATGCCCCCTGCAGAGCTTCGTGAGTTGAGGGTATAGTTGGAGGACTTGCTGGGCAAGGGGTTCATAAGGCCCAGTGTTTCTCCATGGGTAGCCCCAATTTTATTCACCAAGAGGACAAATGGGAGTTTGATGCTTTTCATGGACTATCAATTCCTGAACTAGGTGACCATGAAGAACAAGTATCCACTCTCAAGGATTGATGATCTCTTCGATCAACTGAAGGAAGATCGGTGGTTTTCAAAGATAGACCTCAGATCAGGCTATCATCAGCTCAGGGTATGGGATGAAGACATGCGAAAGACAACCTTCGGATGTCAGTATGACCACTATGAGTTATTGGTGATGCATTTTGGTGTGACCAACTCTTCGGAAGTATTCATGGGGCTCATGAACAGAATATTCTAGCCTTATCTAAATCACTTTGTGGTGGTATTCATTGACAACATCATGATATACTCGGCGTCAGAGGAGGAGCACACTACTCATCTGTAGATAGTTCTGGATATACTCCAAGAGCACCAACTTTATGGAAATCTCTCGAAGTTCTAGTTCTAGATATGGGAAGTTCACTTTCTGGGACACATTATCTTAGAGGTTAGAGTAGTAGCTGATCCAGCAAAGATAGAGGCAGTGCTTGCTTTGGAGCCACCAAGGAGTGTGACCAAGGTGCAGAGTTTCCTGGGGTTGGCTAGGTACTACCAGAGATTCGTACCTGAATTTTCTAGAGTAGCATCACCCTTGTCAGCTTTGACAAAGAAGGGACAACCTTTCTTTTGGTCAGAGAGATTCCAGTAGAGTTTCCAAGAGTTGAGGC
Source organism: Viscum album (assembly GCA_963277665.1). Taxonomy (NCBI): domain Eukaryota; kingdom Viridiplantae; phylum Streptophyta; class Magnoliopsida; order Santalales; family Viscaceae; genus Viscum; species Viscum album. The sequence continues at coordinate 31,503,665 of OY728157.1, read as the reverse complement.
GGATACTGACAAGTGCCCCCATCTTTAGGATATCGGAAGAGGGTGTTGGGTATGTAGTCTACTGCGACGCATCAGGGACTGGACTAGGATGTGTCCTGATGTAGGAGTGAGCAATGATCGCCTATGGCTAACTAAAATTGAGGTAACATGAGAAGAACTACGTGACCCATGGCCTGGAGTTAGCAGTAGTAATCTTTTCATTGAAGATGTGGCGACACTACTTGATGAGAGAGAAATTTACTATATTCTCTGATCACAAGAGTCTCAGGTATATATTCTCACAGAAGGACCTAAATCTGAGACAGCGATGATGGATATAGTTCCTCCAGGACTCTGACTTTGAGATAGTCTACACTCCTGGGAAAGGGAACGTGGTGGCAGATGCACTCAGAAGGAGGTCTGGTTTACAGTTGCTGAGTGAGGTGACAAAGCAGCTAGCTACGTTGCAGTTATCCTTCATCGATAGTGATGGAGTATCTTAACTTCAGTCCATGACTGTCACTCCCCCACTTCTTCAGCGAGTACAGGAGGCACAACTTGGAGACATTGACTATAAGGCCCAAAGTTCTCAGATATCCTCAGGACATTATCCTGAAGGATTTTCTAAAGGTGGGGAGTATGCCATCCTTTTCAAAGGACGTACCACGGTACCAGTGACACTATGAGAGGAGGTTTTGAGGGAGTTCCAAAAATCCTCTTTGGAAGTACATCCTGGTGTGGTGAAGATGTACCAGGACCTTTGACATTAGTACTAGTGTCCAGGGATGAATAAAGCAGTGGAATAGTTTGTTTCATGATGCCTCGCTTGTCAGCAAGTGAAGGCCGAGCACCAGGTTCCAGTAGGCTTGAATCAACCACTTGAGGTGCCAGAATGGAAGTGGTATGGAATCTCTATGGACTTCGTGATAGGGATATTATATAAATCCAGGGGCCACAATTCTATATGGGTGATCGTTGACTGACTCACCAAGTCGGCCCACTTCTTACCCATCCAAGAGCAAGGATCAGTAGAGGGCTTGAGATGCCTCTATATAGAGGAGATATTACAGATTCACAGGGTGACATCAATGATCGTTTTAGATCATGATGCTCATTTTACATATCGATTGTGGAAGGGATTACTGGAGGCATTCGAGACTCAGCTACGCTTTAGCAGGGCCTTTCATCCTTAGACAGATGGTCAGATGGAGCAGATAATACAGATGCTTGAGGACATGATCCATGCTTGCATCCTTGATTTTGGATGTAGTTAGGAGGACCACCTACCTCTGGTGGAGTTTGTATACAACAATAGTTATCACTCCACCATCAGCATGACACCATTTGAGGCTTTGTACATGTGACCATGCTGGTCACCTCTATATTGGGAAAACCCAGGGGATTCAGCACTTATGGGTCCAGAGTTGGTACAAGCTACCACTGAGAAGGTGAAGATCATCCAGAAGTGGACGAAGACTACACAGAGCCGACAAAAGTCTTATGACAACAGGAGATGTAGGCCCTTGGAGTTTGAGGAGGGAGACCATGTCTTCCTACATGTCTCACCCCAACAAGGATTATAGAGATTTGGACAGGGAGGCAAGCTATCTCTAAGGTTCATCAGACCTTTCCAGATCCTTAGCAGAGTAGGCGAGGTGGCGTACCTCCTAGCTCTTCCCCCACAGATGCACCAGGTGAATTATTTTTTCCATGCGTCATAGCTGAGGAGGTACATGCATGATCCATCACACATTATTGATTGGGGAGAGCTGAATATTGAAGATGGGGAGACATTCATGGAGTTCTTGGTGGAGATAGAGGATCCACATGAGTGTATCCTTCATGGGTGTTTGATTCCTCTTGTGCGAGTTCGGTGGAAGCACAAGAATCTCTAGGAGAGAACATGAGAGTAGGAGGCTCAGATATGTATTTAGTACCCCCAATTGTTTCCCTAGTTTTGTTGTGTATTTCAAGGACGTTAATCCCTAAGGTGGGGAATATGTAAAGACTTGGAATTTCTATATATATATTTAAATTATTTGGGATTAATATGAGTCTGCTAAAATTGACGGCACATGATTATGAGGCCTGGAGAGTCCGAAATAGAATTTTGAACTTTTTTTAAGGTACGTTCAGTAAACGTGCGAGCGACGATTTCTATATTTTGAATCATTTCTCAGATTAAAAATCCGAGGGCACCGTTGAATTCGCAGCACCGAGATTCTCTTAAGGGAATCTTAACTTTTTTTTTGGAAAAAGTCTGACAAAAAAGTTAATTTTTTGGAATTAAAAAAAAATAATAAATAACCAAAGGTTATTTTATTTTTGAAACTATTGAGCAATGGTGGTGGGACCACAGTGCAACGTTAGACTTTTAATGAGATACTTTTAATGTCTTAAACCTACCATTTCTTTGGTTTTGTAATAACAATGTTTGTGAGTTTAATTGACTCATTAATTATAGTTAATTAATGAGCCATAATGTTAAACCCAATAAGGGAGATTATTCTCTTATTTAATCAAATATTGGGCATGGGTTTTGGGGATCGATGTGAGGAACCTCTGATGAAGTTCTGGTGATGTCTTCCACCAACGTAGAATGATGCTTCGATGACCGTTGGAGGATTAGAACCAGACAACGACGAACACCACTTCAAATGCAATTTCTCCTTCCATCATTCGCATCATCTTCAAACTAATTCCAGATAGGGGTTTGCATTATTTTATTTCTAATAGTTTTAAGTTTGATCTACTCTTGATGATGTTGAACCATTTCCTTGTTATAATGATAACGCGGAGGGAGCGGGCTGAACTGAACAAGGCCCAGACCCTCTGCCAATGTTTCTTTGATTGTATTCTTCATTGGGTGACTGACCAATACGGCGGTGAGATGAAACCGGGGGCCACACAGTGATGGAGACATCCCAAAAGGCCCATAGGCACAGTCGGGAAGAAAATCAGACCACCGGGACTTCACCAGTGGCCCGCGGAAGCTCCGCTAGCATGGCGGCGCTGACGAATGGAAGCAGCAGTGGCTAGCTCTCATCAACTGCGAGAAGGTGGTGGCTCCCAAAGGTGACATGAAAAATAAAGGTGGTGGCCGTCCATCACCGGATACGTTGAATACAACGGTGCGCCATGGAAGTGCACCGCGGAGGAGGGACGCGACTCTGAACCGCGGTATAGGGCGGACCCGTACCCCATGGGTCCCACAGATGACTGATCCACATGGACCGGCCAGATGGAGCGATGCCAATTGGCACCATGGATGTTGAAGACTTGAACGGACTTGTCCGTTCAAGAGGGGAGTGAACCCTCACGCTCAGCCAACAAGCCAGGTTGGTCCAGCGGCCCAATGAGCCATGCCCAATAGGGTGGTCCGGGCCAATCCCGTGGCCCAGCGGGCCGATCCCACAGCCCAGCCCCTTCGGGGTGGGCCCAGATGAACCAGGCCCAGTTGTACCAGGCTGGGCCAGTAGGATAGGTCGAATCGGTCCAACCAGGTCGGACTAGACCCAGACCCATTTACGACCCAATTTTGATTAAAGGGCTCTATCTCCTAAACCAGACATCCATTTGAAAAACCATATATGGAGCTAGAACCCTTATGAAGAGGTGGTCCTTTTGAGATAATCCACTTTGGTTTTGGAAAAAGTTGGAGTACGGCTGGGTTGGATCGGAATCGAATCCAATTGGGCCCCCAACACTAAAATGCCTATAACTTACAGACTGAGCATCCGATTGACATGCCGTTAGTTGCATTGGAACCATTATTATATGGCATTTCAACATGTTACTTCTTCGTGGGACTTCGTGGTAGTTGAAATAAAGATGATGTCTTGAGGAGAGGATCCTTCGGAAATCAAGCGTGCTTAGTATGGGAATCCAATGGCTGGCTGTGAAGTGAAGAATGAATATCGATCCTGTGTAGGTCAGTGCTCAGCGATCCTATGTGGGTCAACACCTAGTGATCCTGTGTGGGTCAGCATCTATGGTTCAACACTTAGTGATCCTGTATGGGTCAGCATCTATCGGTCCTGTGTGGGTCAGCGCCTAGCGATCCTGTGTTGTTTAGTATCTATCGATCCTATGTGGGTCAGCACCTAGCGATCCTGTGTGGGTCAACATCTATCGATCTTGTGTGGGTCATTAGTAGAGTCTCTTGAAAGAATAAGATGATATTGATTTACAACTAATCATCTGTACTTATGTACTTAAGTTATATACCTGGTTTGAGTTGAGTCTTTCCTTCTGATTTGTGTTTGAGATCATAATTTTTGGTTTTTAGTTTATGGAATTCTGAGATACCTTTAGGGGTCTCAGGGCCCCTACTGGGTATTTTCATACTCACCCCTGTATGGTATTTTCCTACACCTTGTTGTGTCTTGTGCAAACGACGAACATCTTTGACTGAGGTTTGGGAGCTAGGACCAGACAGTGAAAGGAGGTGATTGGTTGATACAGAGAGCCACAATGACGATTTATACCTACCCTTCAGGTAGTATCCTTGACCGATGATCTCAGGAGTTGAATTATTTTTCTTTTTTATTATCTCTTTTAGTTAGGCTTGTATACTGGCCCCTTAATTTCAGTTCACACTCTTACTTCAGCAGTTTTACTACGTGGTTTACTTTTGTTGTGTAACTAGTCTGTGTTTGTATAGGTTTAAAGGAAATTCCATCCTATTTTAGGGATACACCTTTCTGGTGCTAGTTTCTAACCCCTGGCCTATGGAAGGTGGGCTTGGGGTAGTCACGACACAGGCCCCGGGGGACGGGTCATGATAGGTTTCAAAAAATGGTATCATAAATTATTTTTGGTTTAACATATAAAATAAATTTATTATCTATTATATTGATAAGTATTTTAAAAATTTTCAGGTATCTCAACATGATGATAAAATCAAAAATCGATTGCGTGTATTGAGTAACACACCATAAAAAATGGTTAAATCTTATAATGCATATGTGGTGAATGGTTTTTGATTTTATACACGTGCAATGGGGAATCAAAAAAAAAAAAATAATGAATAATAATGTTTTCTTGAGAGGATATCATCCTAGATAAATTGAAGTTTACTTTTAGGGAATGCTGTAAGAAATTATTAAACTGTTTTATCTAGAATTGGATTACATAAGGATGTTTAAATGCGAGTGGTTGGATACTGAGAGAGGCTTGTATGTTCATCCGACCCATGGAATCATTGATATTAAATATAAAATTTTTCTTGGAGAAAATGAACCATTTTATTGGCTCATAAAGCACATCAAATTTATTATTTAAAATATTGTGCTACTTCAAGAGAGTTGAGTGATTGGTGGAGCATAATAAAAATTAAATCTCATGAAAATCAGTTTACTCAAAGTGCATGTGGTTCCTCTAAAGTGGAATGAATTGAAAATTTTTAAGAGAATGCTCAAAATCCATCTTTTTCATGAAGAGACACAGATATCTATGATGACACCCCACAGTTAAGGGTTAATGGTGAAGATGATGTTAATTATGTTAAAAATGAATTTGAAATGACAAGAGATGATGAAAATAAAACTCATATGGAAATTGATGACGCTGAGGAGGAATATGAAGACATTGATATCATCAGTTATGAAGATGAGGATGAATATGAACATTGACACATTTAAATCCTGGTTATAATAATATATAATATATATCTATATATAATAGTTATTTTCTAGTGTTTGATAACATTATTCATTTCGTGTTTCAGATGAATCAGGATCTGTATCATCTATTGTAGGAAGTTGAGTTGCCCTTGGATGAACAGGATGTTGGGTCATCTGACCCTCAGACTACTGGCGATTTAGGGGGGACTCGGAGGGGGCGTGGTCTTGCATGGTTGATGATTCCTGACCTAATCCTCAAGCAGTGTTTATGTATTGGCTTCAATCCATGTGTGCAGAGGTATGTTTACCTGTATATTTTAGTTATTTTTCAATAATTTATTTATATAATAATTTTTTGATTTTTTGTTCTTTTTTTACAGCTTTATGAATATATCTACTGGACAGGGGAGCACTATACTGCATAATTATTTTTCTAAAGCATGGGTCTCATGGGATCAGATTCCTATTGATGTGCAGCACCACATGTTCAATCATGTATGGTATGTAAATAAATAATATTTATTTTAAAACTAATTTAATTAATAATTTGATATTATAATTTTTTTTAGGTTTTATGGTATCCCATTGATGAGATCATGTGTGGGTCTTTCTATAAGGCATGTTAGGGGAATATGCATCAGCATTGTAGTCAGTTTTTGCACACTTTGAGAAGGACGAAAATGGAGAAAGTAGGAGTGATAGAGTTTGATGAGTCTTATCATGCCCACCAGACTGATTACATTTCATCTCAGGTTTAAGATGAATTATATTCACACTGGTTGGGTGGTCATTTTCATAGTATATCATCAGTAGGGTGACAAAACTGGGGGAGATAGGAGGTGACATATCGAGCTGGTTGGCATACATTTAGTACGCATAAAGAGAATATAGTAAGTATTTTTTTTAAATATTTTATATAACTTTAAATGTAAAAAGTTTCTTTTATATTCATATAGGCAGTCAAAAAACCTGATATTTTGAAGTTCGACATTTATAGGAGGATGTATAGTGATCCGACCACTGGAGAGATTAGAGGTTCTCACCAGTGTCAGATTGAGGTCATTATATTTTCTTTTTGAGTTTAAAATTTAACTACAAATAATATTTTAACTATTTTACTTTTAAATTGCAATTGAAGAAGTCATATGAGGCCCCAAATTCTCAGACACAGGCTGAGAGTCAGGTGGAGACCGATGGTCAGACCAGTGCTCATCAATTTGACGAGACATCATGGATACAGGTGACCTAGTATGCCTTTGAAAAAGGTTGGGTTGTTGGTATCGACTCCTGATTGACACCTGTGGATTATTATGGCACCACTGCAATGTCAGCATCCAGCTCGACATGAGCTCATGGAGAGTCATTATCATCTACTGTACAGTATTAGGAGTAGCTGTGAGCTCAAAGTGAGCTTATAGAGAGTATGCATAGGGAGCAGGAGTAGATGCGTCAATAGTAGCAACAACAACATGAAGGGTTACTATGATAGCAATAACAACATCATCAGGAGATGCAGGAGGGGATGCATCGTTGGCGGCATCAACAGGAGCAGGACCAGTTGGAGTACATGCGACGTCTGACTCAGGGTTTAGGGATGAAGTTCCCTCCATCATCTCCTCCAGATGACCCCCCTCAGTGATCTATTTGCTTTTTTATGATCAAACATTTGAATGTAATTTTTTTTTGTAATATTAAATATCTATATTTTTATATAGTGCATTTTTTATATTATTACGAATATTACATTTTTTATTATTTATTTTTTTTTATTTTTTTATTACTTTATTACTTTATATAATTTTTTTATTATTTTTATTATTTTATTAATTATTATTTTTTATTATTTTTTTTTGATTATTTTTATTATTCTATTAATTACTATTTTGATTATTTTTTATTATTTTATTATATTTTTTGCGAATATTAAAGTTTTCATTATTTTATAATTTTTTATTATATTCGTAATATTAATAATAATAATAATAATAATAATATTATTATTATTATATGAATATTATTTTATTATTTTATAATTTAATTTAATTTACTAATATTAATATTATTTTATTATTATTATCATTTTTTGTACACTATTTATGATGGGCCGTCGCAATAAGTTTTTTAAAAACTATGATGAAAATATTTGTGAATGGTGTGAATTCCGTCACAAATATTTACTTTTTACGACGGACCATTGCAAAAAAACTCTTTTTGCGACACTGTTTTTTGCAACGGGTCATTTGCGATGAGCTCCCATTGAAAATGGGTATTTGCGATGGGATCCCATTGCAAATGACCCATCATAAATGACCCAATTTATAGTAGTGATGCACTTTGATTATGTCATCATAACCTTATGATCATCTTATACTCATTGATAAAATTAAATTATCAATGCTTATTTATACCCTTATTGAGAATTTGATCTCACTCTTCTTATGTTTATTTTCCCCATGTTACAAATAAAGTAAGATATTTATAAAAGGGTTTCATGTGGGTGATGATGAATACATAATGTGGAATAAGAAAATCCAAGTATTGTGGGAAAATTATCACTTAAATACATGGTTATTTTTATGTAATACTTTTTACTAATTATCTAAAACTCTAAGGCTAAAAGTGTTGGGCGGAGAAAAATGGGAAGGATGGCAAGAGGGGGGGGGGGTGAATTGCCTTTTAAAAAATGATTAACAAATTAAAATCAAAGTAAAGAATGCAGCGGAAAATAAAAGAGGCAATCACACAAGAAATTGTTAACGGAGTTCGGCCAAAACCCGGCCTACGTCTCCGCTCCCAACTAAACCGTTGAGAGATTCCTACCGCTTGCTTTTCAATGGTTTTAGCAAGAAACCCACTAGGCTTTGAGGTAGCACTAGGACCTATTACAGCTTGCTTTTGATGGTTGAGCAAGAACCCACTTGCTTTTAATGGTTTAGCAAGAACCCACTATCCTTCTTACAGGTGAAGGATAGCTCACCTATGTCTCAAGCTATTTAAAGGAAAGCTTGACAACCTCTTCACACCTTAGAGGTGGTGTGAAACCCAAAAGAGAGAGGAATAGTAAAGGAGTTGGGGTTTGTAGGCACAAACCCAATTTGAAAGCTCAAAAAGAGATAAACAAGAAAAACCGTATTTAAGGAAGTCTTGGGCGCCTTTGATTGATTGGAGATGTTGAAGGCCGCTTCCAAGCTTCTTTGAAGGAGCTCCTTGGATGTGGAAGTTGTTGGAGCAAGGTGGGTTCCTTGAAGGAAGTCCGCCGGAGGTTGGCCAATTGATACAAAATATGTCCGTTGGCTTGGTATATGATCCGGTGGGTGTCCGGGGCTTCCTTGGCCTTTATTTATAGGCATGGAACCCTTGGGGAGTCTTCGGAGCCGTTGGAGAGGCTTCGGAGCCGTTGTAGGCCAAAAGAGGGTTGACTGGTCAAAGCCAACGGCTAGTTTGACTGGGCTACCGGCTGGCCGGTGCAGGGCCACCGGCTGGCCGGTGCCTTGGATGATGAGAAGGCCTTCTGCCCAGGCAGCACCGGCTGACCGGTGACAGAGCCACCGGCTGGCCGGTGGTGAGGCAGTATCCATCACTGTTGCATCAGGTTGCCACCGGCTGGCCGGTGATAGAGCCACCGGCTGACCGGTGGAGCCTGGCAGTGGGCAATGCCTCTGCCAGGTTCACCGGCTGGCCGGTACAATCACACCGGTTGGCCGGTGGACTGAATTTCAGTCCACTTGATGTGCTTCATGGCCCATTTCCTTGGAAATCTTTTGCCTATAAAACAAAAACACTTAAAACAATGTTAGATAAATAAGAAAGTGATTGTGATCATGAAAATTAAACCACGAGGGGATACGAGAGGTACAACAAAAAGTTCCATGGGTATGTATGGGGTCCAATATTTACATTTGATGTTGTATGTTCTAGATTGATAAAATTGGGTCATGTTTATTGGTATCAAATCCATAAATATAAAGATTATGTTTTATTTTCACCTGATCTAGAAGTACGGGTTCATGGCTGTTATAGTTGGCATAAAAGTAAGGGCTTTGATAACTTTAAAGATTATGATGTTTCAAGTGATGTTAAATTAAGAGTTATGGATACCATAATGGTTTTACAAGTTTAAGGTAGATCATAAGTTCAAAGACATAGACACCCCTTTTTGAGGTTTTAAGTAATGTGATTTTAAAGTGATTAATGATATTTTGGGAGACATTTTATTAGGATGAAGTATAAGTAACCCTTACGTGTATCATGTGATTTAAAATGAAGGATTATTTGGAAAAAATGCTATTTCATTTTGGGTATGTAAGATTAATTTTATTAGATAAACTTTGAGGTTGATATTTTCTTATTGAGGTTATTTAGGATACATGGTTAATTATTTTTTGAATGATTTAATTAAATTTTTTGGTATTATTATTGATTTTTTTATATTATTGTATTATTTTTTCATATGAAGGTTTATTAATTTTGGACATTATCTTAGCTTTTTATAACCATTTTGGTTCTAGTAAATAAATTAAGAAAAGTTTTTCATCCTTTTATATTCCTCATGGTTAATCAAAAGTTGATTATAATGCTTTAAACATTAAATATTTGTACTCATAATTTGGAGTAAAAGATAAGATAAATGTGTAAAATGATTTAAACATGAAACCAAATGATTAAATTACATTTATAGTTTTGAATAAAATTAAGTAATTATTTTCCTTATGTTATTAGTTTAGATGGTAAAGGAATTCCTCAAATCTTGTAAAAGTATCTTGAAATAAAAATGTTATCCCATTATATTTATTTCTAATGGATTGATGGTTGTTTTCACACCTCATTGGGTTATGGTTTTGTGTTCATTGACTTTCTTATGAACATTTAATTTCTTGTGGCCAATGTTCTCTATCACTCTATATTTTTTTAAATTTGGGTCTGAAGCCTCTTTTTATTATGAAATTAAAACCTTTCTATGTGTTATTCCATATGATATTAATATTTCTCTTTTCCTCTTTTCAAAAGGAAGTTTTATTATCCCTTTTATTATGTGGGTTTTCAATAAAGATATTTTCAAATATCAAACCCTTGAATTACCAATATAAATATCAATTTGCAGAGGTGAAATTTATTTTAATGTGGGAGAATGTAATACCTCAAAATTTTAAAATAGTAATTTGTTTATTAGCATACAAGACACACAACATTGAGCTTTAATGACTGCAAAATATTATTATTTAAATATTTCCATTATAAAATAGCCATTGAATTGATGGTATAAATAATAGAAACTAAATTATGATATATATATATATATATATAAAGGTCATACATAATAAAAATTTACTAATTAATGCTTATAAAATAATCACTCAATATTTAGTAGTCATTTTATGCTTCTGAAATATGTTTTCTTCAAAAATGGTTTTTATTGATTTTTATGAGTGAATATTATAATTAATTTCTACCAATTTTAGAAACTATATTTGATAAAATATATACCATTTTTAAATTATAATATCAAATTTATCTTAGGATGAAATTTTGAGATTTTTTTTAAAAAGATTTATTTTTCAGTGAATGGTGAAAGAAACTGTTTTTTATAAAATTTTCATTTATTTTAATTAAATAAATTAATTTAAAAGTCCTATTATTTTTTGAATTTTATCTTAAAGTAATATGAGTATAATTTAATTTTATAAAATCTAATTAACTACATAGTAATCATCTGTATACTTTATTTTGGTATAAGTTCATTTTAATATTAAAAACACATTTTTAAAAAAACCTTTTTTAATTCCATTTTACACATTTATATTAAAATTGATTTTCTCCACTTATAGGAATTGAATTTGATAAAATTTATAGAATATTTGGAATGAATTGGTTCAAATTTTTTAAATATGTCCCTTTTATTTTTTGTCATTATAAACAGTAACCATGGTAAATAATTGTCACCTAGGTAAGAGTAAATCGGGTAATTAAGGCTGAAAATAATTTGATAAGGCCTTAAAAATATATCTAAAATATAAATTATTTCCAATGTATGGTTTTATTTTCAATATACTCATCAAATATTCAATGATATATAAACTTGGTGTCATTTTTCTTTGACAATTACCTTAATATAATTTTAAGTAAAGAATGAATACAAAATGTCACTCTCTTTATTTTAATATCACTAATATTTTGTCATAAGGATAAAAAGAGGTTATGTTAAGTTATAAATTTTTATTTAAAATATGAATTATCTTTTTCCATGTTAGTTTATTTTTAATTTTTAGTGATGAAATAATTTACTTAAATGCTTATGCGATGCCGAAACAGTGCTTGTGCAAGCAGTAGAAAAACCAACTTAATGATTTTAATAACATTAATATTAATAAAATTTGGATGAATTATTGTTTTCCAATAATTTTTTAGATAAATATAACATATTATTGTTTTTTAAAGTTTATATTCTAATTAAGTTACTATTTTAATTTTTTAAAGTCAAATTATGTGAATAGTTCTGAAAATGACTTTAATGGTATTTTATGTTAAATAATATTTTATTAATGGATTTAAAATTAATAAAAATATTATATTTATCCAATTTAAATGTATATGGTCTATAATATCAATTTAGTTTCACCTATTTGTCACTTTTCCTTTTATATTAACTTTTTTTACCCCTAAAGAGTAAAAATATTTGATATCACGGTAATCATCAAAAAGGTCAATGAGGGGTTAAAACTAAGAGATAGGGGTTAAAAAATCACCCAAATATGTATAAATTTTATTATATGAGATTATTTTGAATAATAATAATCCTATATTTTAGATATATAAATTTGGAACCACTTTTCCATGAAAATTAATTTATATTAATTTAATACTTTAAGTAATTCTTAGGGTGCCCCTCCCCTCACTTATAAAAGGTAATATCCTATCTTAAATTACTCAAAATTTTTAAAAGATCTATATTATAAAATACCTATAAAAATAAATTCCCAAACTTCCATTCCCATCCTAGAAGGCTGAAGGTGTAATCCAAAGGTGGTTTTCTGAAGAAGAGGTATAACTCTAAACCGAGCGTTTTCATTTTAATTATTCTTCTACCTCCTTAAAATATTCTTAAAACATGATGATATAATAAAAAAATTATATAAAATATACTTAAATGTAACTATGACTATTTAAAACCCATTTTAATCTTCTTTTCCATCAAATGGGGAACGTAAACATCATTTGTGCATACAATTGAACTATTACCTCCATGGAGCGATGTGTTTCGTTTTCCATCACTGCCTCACATGGATGTTTATAATGATGGATTTAATGTATATATATATATATGATATTAATTACATAATTATAATTTTTTAAATACAATATATCATCTATCTTCATACCATTACAATCGTTAAAAATAGAATCATTGCACATGTATACGTACGGATTACCATCTACACGTAACGATGTACTTAATTTTTTTAAAACCTCCCCTCATAGAAGGTAATTGGGATAAATTTAATGAAGTTATTTTATTATTATAAAATTATAATTATTTTATAAAGATAAATTTTAATTTTATTGTTTTCCATCAAATGAAAAGTAAAAATATCACTAGTGTGTACGTACAGACTACCGCTTCACAAGCTGGTGAATTTTGATTTTCATAAACTATTTTCATAGATGAATATAAAATTTTATTTGATGAATAAAAATAAAAATTATTTAATTATTATTATTATATAGATTATGGAACAATTTCTTCTTTGACCATGGTCAACATATCAAAGTCATTTTTCAATTGTGAACCGAACGTCCTCAAAAAACCCAATATGGACTTAACTGATGATGTAATTAAATATGTAATTGAAATAAATGAAATAAATGGATTAATTATAAGTTAAAAACATGTAAATGGTTCTTAAATAATTAGATAATTAATATAAGTTCATTATACAGGAGTTAAGGGACATGCATAGGAAGTTCATACTCGAGTTAAGAGGATTCTTAACTAAATTTCCATTCATTGGGTTATAATTATACTTTATTGAATATGTTATGCCAAAATTATGTGTGAAATGACCTTTTATTGTATTATTTTTTATTTCCAATTATTTTTTTGGTTCTACAATTGTTACACACAATCACTTCATTGATTAATTCTAACTTCAATGATACGATCTTTATAAGGATTATTCGTCTCAATATTGTTTCTTTGAGACATGTATTGTAATATGAACTTAATTAATTTTATATGGTTTATATGATAAATATTGATATATTATATCATGAATTAATATTTGATAATTATATTTAAATTTTCTTTGAATTTATATCTTTCATGATATATTGATTCAAATGTTATAAATTTTTCAAGGGTTTTAATGGTCTCAATTTCAATTCTTTGAGACATAATTCATGTTATGCTCCTTGTTTTATTTTATATGCTATAATTAATAACCTAGGAATGTGTTTCCACATATTATTTAATGGAAATTATAGATTTTACATGATCACATTAAGTTCCTTAATTGATTTACAACGGTTTCACAACTCAAACTTCCTATTTTGATACATGTTTTGGTTGATGCACCTGAATTAATTTATATGGTGTATATACTGAATCTATAAATATAATATCATGGATATTTTTAAAAAAATTATATTTTATGTTCATTCTTATGTTCTTACTTTCAAATTATTTTTGGTCTTAAAAGGTCGTAAATGAGTTTTATTTAAAAATGATGCTTTAAAGGTTTTAAAGATTTTATCCAAAATCTTCCTCCATGTTCTTTATCTTATTTAAAGATATTATTTTATAAACATAAATTATTTACTAAAGTTATTTTCCATGATATTTTTCCTTCTTCTAAAATATTTTAAAAAGAAAATTTCTTAATGTTTTCTTAATGAGTCACTTTTGACTCTCTTTACAAAAGTTTGAAAAAATGTTTATTTTTAGTATTTACAACATGAAAATATTTTATCACCATCATAAATATTATTTGTTTTGAAGATTAATTTAAAATTATCCATGATATTTTTCAAAGAAAAATATTTTCTCAATTTTTTAGTTTTTAAAGGTACCGAAATAAAATGGTATTTTACCCTATTTCCAAGAAACTTTTTAAGAGTTATTTTAAAGGTATTTTCATCTATGTCAATATAATTTAATGATTACTATATTTCAATTGGGATATGATATTATGATACCATTCAATTCTTTTCTCTGAATGGTTTGTGATGATGTTTTAAAGTGATTATCTGAAATCCTCTTTTTTTAATAAATAAATCAAGCTATGATATTTTTGATGAAATGAAATAATCCATGTATTGTGTTTCATGATATGGTACTAGGACATTATTGGTGAAAGAGATATTAGAGAGTTAACCCAAATCCTTAAGGTAATTTGTACGATATGTGATGGGTGGTTCTGTTAAAGCCCTCCAAAGTATTGGGTAATGAGATAAAGTTAATTGGATGGAAGTTACTCCTAAGATATGATGAAATTATGTTACAGATAAGAGACTAAAACATTAACTGATTATAATTTACTCTTAAGAGTCAATGAAGTTCATTGGTTATAGGTTACTAATAATATATATATGAATTATATGGTTAGGTGATTCCAAGATGAATGTTTTATGTTCCAAGGTACCTACACAATTTTCAATGCTTTTCATGAGTTCTAATGGATCCTTTACTCAAGGATCGCTTTTACATGGATCATAATTGTTGAATTATATAAATCCTGTCTTATGTTAAATATTTATTCCACATCTCATGATTTATGATCCATGTTTTTATGGGTATGAATTCTCTTATGTTATACTCATGCACTTTGATTATGGAATCATACCCTTATGATTTCCTTATTCCTACTAATTCCATTTAATTGTTAATTGTTATAAATATAATTACTCAGTATTTGAGCTCAACCTTCTTATATTTATTTTCCCCAAGTTATAAAGAAAGGTTCTGCGTAAGATATGTCTAGAAGGGTTTCATGTGGGTGTTGATGAAGAACTACTATGTAATAAGAAAATCTATATATAATAGAAAAAATTCTCACTTAAAGAAAAGTGTATTATTATGAAATAGTTTTTCCTAATTATATAAAACCCTAAACCTAAAAGGTCATTGGGTATATAAGTGATCAAGTATTTCCATTTTATGTCATATGTTTTGGATGGCTAAAATTGGGTCATGTTTATCAGTATCAAATCTAGAAATATAAAGATTATGTTTTTTTTCACTGGATCAATTAGTATGGATTCAAGGATGTAAAAGGGGGTGAATTAGTGGTACACTATTATGATTTTTTTTAATTTAACTTCTTAAAACAAGTCTTGATCCATTATCTCTTGACTTACTCAACATCCCCTGAATAATGCCAAAAATAAATAACATAGGAATACTGGTATTTACAAGGTTCAACCTTAAAAGTCTAATCCATTACATGATTGTTCATCCACCATAATAAAAAATTCTATAATAAAAACCCAAGTGAATACACCAAGGATCTTCCCAATTCTATCATCATAGAGTCCCACTGTGCTTCTATTTCTTGAGAACCACTAGAAAGATGCAAATTTCCACTGCCTACTAAAAAAGTGTTCAAACTAGAACAATAAATATATCCTTTTTTCCTTCTAGTTTCATCAGCACCACATTAAATAGAGATTCCTATTCAATCCTCCTTGATCAATAGTTCAACACATGCTACTTATTTAAGAAATTTAGTAGCTAATAATCCTGATTAGGTTTGGTGAACTAGATCTCCTTCATAATATATCAAATGATCTAGATCTTCCTTAGTTCCTTTAATTCTTGGGTACACAAGTATTTTTACTTTTGAAAAAAATCTTTACTCCAGTGTCTCACTTTCTCTCTTATATACAACCATATATCAAGTTCTCAGAATCTTCTCATGAACTATACATTATTTCTTATTCATCACTTATTATATTCATAGAATAATACATGGATACTTTGAATATTATTTTTCATATTCAAAATATGAAAACTCCTTGAAAAGAGAATGGGAAGATTTTATTTTTCATATTTGGAAGATTTTTTCCAGATCAAATTTTCTTTTTAATATCACAATAAACTTCATTTTAAATCCTTGTCAAACCTAATTCGAATCCCCAAGAATCTGGGGATAAATTTATCTTCTAATTGATAAAAAAACTATAGCCTTTAAATATTTTGAATTTATCATCCACATATGCAAAAACCCATGCATTATGACATAACTACGTGAATTATGGTCTCAAGTCCTTCTAAAAAAATTCTCAGATTAAATCATAATTATTTTATATTAATTATAATGTTTGAATCTATGAACATTGGTGCATGCATCACCTGATTTGGTTTTCTTTAGAACATTGATTTTGATATTTCTAGGAATAATTTATTCTGGGTTCTCATAATTTTCCCAACTATTGGCTATATACCGATCCTTATGGTCACATACTATAGTTATATTCTTAGATTGGAACAACTTCATAAGGGTGAATGATCTTGATGATTATCATCCTTTTTGTTTCAAATTAATTCCTATGAAGACTAAAATATTTCTTATATAGTTGTAGATCAACCTTAATAGGTCAAAATTCATCCATAAAAAAATTGAAATCATACTTAAAAAACACAAAAATTTTCTTAAACAACTCATTTATCCTTATAGAAAATCAAAATTATGCTTATGTCGGTCTGTGATAATCCTTATATATGTGTGTATTATTATAGAGACCCTTCTTTTTATTACATTATTGTTACATCATTTTAAAGATAAAAAACATAAACGTGCTACAAATATAGGATCCAAATGTTTAGTATCTTGGGAAAATTAGGACCATACATAACATTTACATAATAAAACATAAATATTTATTTGATTCATTCTTATCTAGCTTATTAGTGGCCTTCAGATTTACCTTAGTAAAAGTAATCACCTGAGGATATATATCAAAAGAAGGGGTGAGATAAATGCTGAGTAATAGGATGAATAAGAGACAAGAAACATGGGTGAGCATAATCATAATCATCATAATATAATAAAAGTATCATAATCATAATAATGATAGGAAACTTTAGATAAATTTTTGGAATGGGGCAATGCATAAAAATGAAGCATCATGTCTTAATGGTCAAATACCACACATAGTTGTGAAAAAATATAACATCATGTTCACACATATTTCACTTTATCTCATGTTATTAATAACATTAAATAATTCATTATAGTGATATATAATTCTAGGTAAAATCATCACATTATATCATTTACATGCACTATATAATTCTTGGTGCACCGGTCATATCATAACATTTAAATTATCATGCATGCCACATAGAACATATATCAATCTTGGAAATAAAATAAGCCATGTAAATGAATGAGTTTCATTTCATAAATCATACATTCATGAATAAACTTTTAGGTTTCCAAAATAAATATGGAATAACATACTTGGTTTAAGAATCATCAATCTTGAGTGAGGAAGAAACAATATCATGAGAAGTAAGAGAAGAGTTCTTTTGAAAAAATATTTTCATTTGTCATAAAATCAGATTTGAAACATGTATATCTATAAAATAAAAGGGAATTAAAATAAAATGATATTTAAGGAACATTAATGGAACATACATATTGAAAATGGAGTGAAAGAGGGAAAACCCAAAGGAAGAGAGTTGGGTTTGAGAATTCCCCTTACCTTATGTCTGAATGCTTTTTTCTCTTTAATATCATGGATAATAAAATTAAATTCATTAATTAAAAAATAAATAACATTTAAAGCATAAATTTTATTCATTATAGTTTTATTAAGTTCATTTATTTTATTTTAGTTGAGTTATAGGGTTTAATTTCATTATTCAGGAGTGTTCATTATCTTGGTTTTCATGTTCGGTTCACTTATTTATAAGTAATGAAATTTATGTAAAATTAGAATAATTATATAGAATTGTAATTATATATTATTAATTAACTTAAATAATATTAAATGACCATATAAATAATTTGGTTATATGGTACGATTATGAATCATTAGTTAAAACATTAATGATAATTGTTTAGATTAATTTGGTGGTTTTTGATCACAATGAACTCGTTTTGTTTTATTAATAAATATTATGTTTATAAGTTATTTTCAGAACATAAAAAGGGTTATAACATAAGATTTAAAATATTTTTTCAACCATTTAATGTTTTTATGTTCATTATTGAAGGCGTTAAGGGAAAATGAAAATGCATCGCTCACGATGTCTGTAAATTGACACATCACGAGCGATGGTTTCATTTTTAGAAAAAGAAGAGAGAGAAAGGAGTTTGGTAATGGATTTTACATTAACATGATAGTATTATATTATATAAAAGAGAATTAATTTATAATTTATATTTGGATAGAGTAGTTTAGTAGAGAATAATAAAATAAAAAGAAATTAAAAGAAAAAAAAAGAGGATTTTACCTCTTGAATTTCTCCTTTTGGAGAACCTCCTTAGGGAAAAAGGTTTGGTCTTTTGATGAGACCAAGAGATTCTGGAAGTGAGTTAGGGTCTTGGGAAGAGTATTGGAAAAAAATTTAACATGTATTAAAGATTTTAAGGTGTGAGGAGAAGAGGTGGCGATGAGTGGTATTTATAGTGGAGGAGAGAGGTGTTTTCTCATTATTTTATTCATTATTGTATTAGTTTGGATCAAGACTATGAATAGTTTGAGAATTATAACTAAATATATTAAAATAATGAAGTATGGTTCTAGATTATGGTCTTATATATTACATACATCATCTATGACCCAATAATTCATGTATTTAGCATTTATCATAAATCATCGTATTTTACTATTCACAAAAATTCAAGTATTTTAGAAAAATCCCCAAAATTCACCATAATAATTTTTTGAAATGTAGAATTAAAAAATTAACCCCATTTTATGAAAATAATTTTCTAAATATGATAAATTTAATTTTTAATTAAAATAATCATTTACTCGAAAAATACAGATTTTAAAATTATAACTGATTTTATAACACCTTGAAAAATTAAATAAGGTCTCATAAAATTATCTTAAAATAATAAGAAAAAAATATTAATTTATTAATACATTTTATGAAAATAAAATTTCTTTTAAATTATTAAATTAATCATAAAATTATAATTAAATATTTATAAATTACAAAAATACAAACACTTAATTAATAATTTTTATACCATTTATTTACTTATAATATGATATAATTATATTATACTTTAATTTATAAGATGCATAAATTTTATTTATACTTTAATGGGTGAGGTTATTATTCATTTGGCAATTTTACTATTCATAAGGTTCATATTACTATTTCTAAGGTGAATTTACTATTTCATCGATATAGGTTCCTTAACTTCTATAAATTCTTCTTATTTCATTTATCCTTCATTTATAAAGTTTTTATTGTGTTCTAAATGTGAATTTATGCGAGTTATAATATATGACACAATTATAAGAAGGTAATTTCCATTGATAAAATTTTGGGTCATTACATTCTTCCCCCTTATGAAATTTCTCCCTTAAAATTCCGTTTTACATACTATAGTGAAAACAAGTGAGGGTACTTATACTTCATCACTTCCTCCTATTCCCTTGTTTCCTCTTCATACTTATGGTTTCTCCATAATATTTTTACCAGATGAGTAGTCTTGTTGTGAAGAAATTTATCTCTATGGTCCAAGATCTTCACTGGCTACTCCTCACAGGAGAGATCATTGTCCAACTATAACACCTTTGGATTTAGTACCTATGAGTTATCAGTTATGTACTTCCTCAAGAGGGATACATGGAGTAAATCATGTACTTGAGACATGGTTGGTGGAAGAGATATTCGATAGGCCATAGCTCCGACTTGATCAAGAATATTTAAGGGGATGATGTACCTGAGACTCAAATTTCCATTCTTCTCAAATATCATGATCCTTTTCCATAGAGATATTTGGAGGAATACCATGTCTCTATCCTTAAACTCAAGGTCTCATCGATGATTATCTTCATATATTTTCTATCAACTTTGGGATGCCTTGATGTGACGATGAATGATTTTCACCTTTTCCACCACTTCTTCAACCATTTCTAGTCCTAGAAGCATACGTTCACTAAATTAATCCCAACACACCAGTCTTATGAATCTTTTTCCATAAAGGGCTTCATATAGATCCATTTGGATGCTTGAGTGGAAACTATTATTATAGGAGAACTCAAATAGAGGAAGATATTGGTACCATCCTTCTTTTAAGTTCATAAAACATTCCCTCAACATTTCTTCTAGTGTTTGAATAGTATGATCATTTTCCCATCAATTTGAGGATGATAATCCTTACTGAAGTTCAACTCAGTGTTTAGAGAATGTTAGAGACTTTTATAGAACTTCAAGGTGAAACTAAGATCCCTATAATATACAATCAACAGTGGTAATCCATGTAGCCGTACCACTTCTTTATATATATCCATGAAAGTTGATCCAGTGAGAAGTCCTATCAAATAAAAATAAAGTGATCTATCTTTGTAAGATGATCCACAATAACCCATATAGCATTATTTCCTCTGGATGTCTTTAGAAGTCCTATGACAAAGTCCATGGTGATGTTTTCCCATTTCAATGTTGGTATGGGTAATGGTTGCATCAACCCCTTATACTTTTGTCTTTCATACTTCACTTACATAAATAATAGAAACTTTGATGTATAATTAGCGATCTGCTTCTTCATATTGTCCCACTAATAGTTCTCTCGGAGATCTCGATATATCTTTGTGATCCCTAGGTGAATGGATAAGGTTGAGCTATGTGATTCATTAAGAATCCACTTCTTTATCTATGGATCATTTGGTACACATAATCATGACCCAAATATTACAAACCATTCCTCATCAATTTTAAACTCTGAGGATTTCCCATTTCTCATAGCTTCCACCTTCTTCTAAATTTCCACATCATTTATTCAAGCATCCTTTATTTTCTCTGAGGGATGGCTGAGTAGTCATTTGAGAAAGGATTGATGAAGTTCCTTCATTAATGATTCACATGTCCATCCTTTGAAAATATAATAATATTGGATAATTCTTAATTCTCATCATAATAATGTTACAGGATCCTTTTTACTTAGAAGATATGCCACTTTATTTTCCTTACCAGGATGGAAGTGGATTGAGCATTCATAATCCTTGATGAGCTCTAATAATATTCTCTAGTGCATAATAAGATCCTTATGCGTGAACATATATTTTAGACTCTTGTAATCAGAATATATCTCACACTTCTCTCCATAGAGATAATGCTACCATATTTTCAATGCAAAGATCACAACTGCCAACTCCAGATCATGTGTAGGATAGTTTTTCTATTGAATTTTCAACTTCCTTGAGGCATAGAATATCAATTTATCATTTTTCATTAATACATATACTAATCCCTTCTTTGATTCATCATTTTACAACACAAAGAGTTCCCTATTTGTCGAAAGTGTGAATACTGGCGCAATGATAAGCCTCTTTTTTAACTCTTTGAAGCAGTATTCACATTCACTAGTCTAGACAAAATTTTCTCCCTTTTGAGTTATCTTTTTTAGTGGGTTTGACAATTGAGAGAAGTTATATTAGTTCTGGGTGTAGTGAAAGCATTGTGGTGGAGGGAGATATATTAACATTTATTTTAATATTTGTTTCCTGAAACCAAGAGTGAGGATCTTGAATATCAAATTTATAATTAATTTATTTAATATATGAAGAAATAAATACCTAGGCTTAAAAAATTTCTTTATTGATGATTTTTGATCCTTAGAAAAGGAACTTTAGGATTTACTTCATTTAACTTGTGAGGATACAAGGGTATAATCCCTCTAGCAGTGATCCACACATGCTCCAATGGTCTCCGAGCAACGCCACTCATTCTCCAGGCGCTAGCGCGACGAATCAAATGTCTTGCATTGTTTGTTTTTGATTGATCATTCTTAAGTCTTGAAGAAACTCTCTCTTGGGTTTCTCATTCTTAAGAGGGAGAGAGGAGGAAGAGTCGAGAGAGAATTCATTGAGCGTAACAATTATCTATTCCCAAACTTTGAATTGGTTTCAAATTCTTTACACAATATGCATAACCGTGTATTTATAGAGTTGGGATTTCAGTTAAAAAATTTAATTTCATAAAAAACATTAAATATAATTATAACCATTGATTATATTCCATGACACATAATAATAATAATAATAATAATAATAATAATAATAATGTTTTATGGTGCATCAACTTGTGAAAAATTGATAAATAATATTTACTAGATCATAAATAATTATTTTATCACCAGACACAGTCTTGTTTAGTTTAAACTCTTATAGAATTTATTGAACACCCGAATAAATATTTTATTCTCTTAAATAAATATTTTATTCACAAACTAGTAAATAAATATTTATTAAACATTCAATAAAATAAATAAATATATTTTATTCATAATCTAGTGAATAAATATTTATTTAATTTATACGATCAATATAACATGAATAAAATTATTCCTCAGCCTTGAGAATAATATTTATTCCATTAATTAAATTCAAATAGAATTTAATCGAGACCAATAGAAACACTTAGTGTGTGATTGTCTCAGATTATTTCTCGTTGACATTAGGCGGGCTTGCCTAGAGTCCAAGATTATTGTTTAGCAATGGGTCAAGGCACCCCAGAGAATGAACTTAAAGCCACAAAGATGACAACCACTTATGAATACTCACTATGTAATATAATCCCTTTGTCACAATATCTCATCAATAAGGTTTCATGATGGTGTCATCAACCAATATGCTCGATACATCATTATTTGACCATCTGAAATAAACTCATCATTATACCATGGCCATAGAATTTAGGGTGATAGTTCTATTTCAATCAAAGGGATGATATATAAACTTCCATAAAGATGGAAGGGACAAATTCTTCCTTTAATTATCCATTAATAACATGTCATTTGTGACACACCCAACATACCCTACTTCCCAGCAACATACGGTGTGATAGTTTTCGTTAGCAAATCTAAGTGTGTGAGTCGTGACATACATTAATGATGATATTAAAGTCTAAGGACCTTTTTACACATTCATATATAGGAATACCTGATAACCCCAAAATATGTGAAATTCCTACTGGTGGGTCTGTTATCATAATCTCTCATCTTGGAGATTACCAAGTGTGAACTTCATGAGAAGAAGTCTCATATACTTACGAGTACTCGCACCTGACGGTCTATATACTATGTGTCCCATAATAGTATGTTATCCAAACACAAAACTATATTAATAATATTGTCATAACACTTCAAGGTTCTCACTACTATGACCTTATCAATGCAAAAAATACTCTAGGACATTATTACATTAAATTCATTCATAATGATGAATAATATGTAATAATATGTTTAATTTAATATTTAATACATTCATGTGATCAAAGTAAAAACAGTTGGTTCTATAAAATCAACTCTAAAAAACTCTCACTTGGACTAGATCCAACTACCTAAGAATTTCAGTCCGCTAGAACTCACATGATAATCATGTTTCTACTGAGTCAAGATTTTAGTCAAGGGGTCTGCCACATTATCTTCCTTGGAAATAATGCTCACTGTAGCCTCATCTCTCTAAGAAAAATAACTTAAGAGATGATAATTATAAAGTATTTTCTTCATCTGCTAATGTGACCTTGGCTATTTTTCTAGAGCCAGTGTTGCAGTATTATCACAATAAAGTGTGATGAGATATTTACTGCTAGGTACCACATCAAGCTCTTTGATGAAATTGCGCATGAAAACTACTTATTTTTCTACCTCATAAGCCATAATATACTCATAATATACTATAAAATTTGTGAACACAACCTACTTTGATCTCTTCCAGCTCACAACACCTCCATTAAAAGTGAATATGTATCCTGTTTGCGAATTCATGTCATCTTGATCAGTTTTGAAACTTGTATCTATATATCCTCTGATAATTAGTTCCTCATGTCCTCCAAAAATAAGTAACATATCCTTAGTATGCCTCAAATACTTAAGGATAGTCTTTAATGTCATCCAATGGTGGTCACCTGGATCATCTTGATATCTACCTACCACACTTAATGCGCAAGAGACATCTAACTTAGTGTATAACATAACATACATGTCTGACCCAATCATTGATGCATATAGAATCCTTTACATTCTATTTCTTTCCTCATGGTTCTGAGGACACATTTTATATGAAAGATGAATGCCATGTGATACTAGAAACAATCCCATCTTGGATTGTTCCATACTAAATCTCTTCAGTATTTTGTCGATGTATATACTTCGACTTAGGATAAAAAACCTCTTGGATCTATCATGATGGATCTTGATCCTAAGAATATATGCTAACTCATCCAAGTATTTCATAGAAAATCATTTATTCAACCACACCTTAACAAACTTTAAGACTAGTATTTCATTTCCAGTAAGTAATATGCCATCGACATATACTATTAATAAAATGACTACACTCCCACTAAATAGTTTGTAGACACAAGACTCACATTCATTATTTATAAAACCAAATTCTATTATGTATTCATCAAAATTAATGTTCCATGACCTGGATGCTTACTTTAATCCATAAATGTATTTTTGCAACTTTTATATCTTATTAGAATCCTTTGGAGTCAAAAACCCTTTAGGTTGTGTCATGTAGACATCTTCTTGAAGGTTCCCATTAAGGAATCCTATTTTGAAATCCATTTTCTAAACTCATAGTCATGGTAATCCATAATGTAAAGTAAAATTCTAAGGAATTTCATCATTTCAACTAGTGAAAAGGTTTTTTCATAATCAATGCCTTGACGCTGTTTAAACCCTTTTGCAACCAGTCATTCCTTATAGGTAATGACTTGTCCTTCTATGTCCAGTTTCTTCTTGAATACACATTTGAAACCAATGGGACTTTCATCCATTGGAGGATCTACCAAAATCCAGACATGGTTTTGGTACATGTAATCCATTTTAGAATTCATGGATTCTTGCTACTTGGAAACATATGTTCCACTTACTGCTTTCTTGTAGGTTAAAGGATGATTATTATCAACTAATAATGAGTCAACATGTCATGAACCAACTTGGGTTTACCCTAAACCAGTCACCTGATCTGATCTTTGGTAAGTATTGAGAGGCGTTCCCGATCCTCCCGAGCAGGAGACAAGCGCCAAGGGAATCTTTATAGTGACAAAGGGAACAATTTCACCCAAAAAGAAAAAAAGAAAGAAAAATGAATAAAAGAACAAACGCAACTAAAAATTATTTCAACACTTTACATAATTTAATTTAAAAATAAAGGGACAAAATAATTGAGAAACAGACAAAACTAGAAAACCCAAACGGAACCTGAAAACCAAAAAACACCTCCATGTGACTCTGAGAGTCACTCTTCAACCAAACCCCAACCATCGACCGAGGTGACCGAACCAAGGATGGAACCTGCTGGAGAAACTAAAAACAAGAAAACACTATAGGCATGAGTATTAAAACTCAATAGGTAGGCCCAAATAATTATATTCCCAAATAATATCCTTTACGTAAAGAAAAATTTATTTCAGGTTTTAAATACAAGCCCAAAATGTAGGTTTTTCTCACACTTTTCATTTCAAAATACACAAATTACTACCCATTTACCTCATGTTTTAAAACAAGGTTCATTGTGAAGATAAGTTAAGTTCATGTAGAGGAAGGATAAAAGAGAACCAAATAAGAAACATTCATTTTTCATTATAAAGTTTAATAGGGCTTAAAAACTTAAAAAAACACACATTCATGACTTACCAAGAAAACTCCAAAACCATGAACAAGGGAGATGGTCTCATAATGAGGGAAATGGATAATGGGTTTAGTATCGAATCATTACAAGAATACCTAGTAACTCAGAGGAGAACCAAAAAATACTATATAGGTGACTCATCCTGAAGGCATGCCCTGCTCAATGATGTTATAACACCCTAACGCCCAACCATCGCCCTACCTGGCCTGGTCGAGGGGTCCAATCCCATAGAAATAGATCCAAGTATTCACCTAATATGATCCAATAGATAGTATAATAACTGATAATAATGCAACAATTATTCCTAATAAACCTATTTTCTATGCTAGGTTCCCATACTATGTTCATAAAGGGGTGTTCCAAACAATTCAAGCAGCAAGTCACACACACACACAAATATATATATATATATATATAGTCATCCACTACCACAAACGACACTACCCTGACCTACTCGAGGAGTATCCCATGCCTTAAACAAGAACCACATGGGTGGAGTTCCCTACTGAGGACAACCCCAACCCTTTATCATCCAACTAGGAAATGGATCCCTCCATGAGGGGTTTTCCAAAGAAAACAATTTAGGATTCCAAAAAAGCTTTCATCATTAAAAAACAAATCATTTCATAAAATACCATACACAAACCACTTTCACAACCAAATATACCTTTGAAAATTCATTTCATTAATCCAACCTATCATTTCAAAACAAAACACACTTACAAGGGACAAAGTGGAATATAACATTAAGCACTTAATTTGAAAAACCCATTTAAAGTCTTAGGTCACCACTTTGAACATCATAAATGTGTTTATAAAAACAAAACCATACCATTTCAAGTCACTAGACAATTTAAAGAGCTAATCGGGCCATTTTAAAAATACATGGCATGCCAAAACCTTTCTAACCATTCCAAACCATCACAACCAAATGGAAACAAATTAATTTCACAGGGTATAATTATTCTAACAACATTAAGTGCCAATTTAGAAATCAAGGGAGGTGAAAACATCAATAAATCAAAGTAAATCTAAATTTAAAGGACATATGCAATGGGTTTCTACCTCAAACAATGAAGAACACCCATAAATCAGTGAGAAATGTCAAACACACCACAATCACACCCACAAAAAGCTAAATCCAACCCTATGAACCAAGATTGAACCCAAATTGAGAGATTAACTTAAGAAATAAAACCCCAAAAACTAAGGTTTTTGAAAAATTAAAACCCCTCAAAGAAAACCCAAACTCAAGAACCCTTAATGAAGGGGAAGATCGTCACTGGAGGGAGAGGATGCCTGAAAGGGGGCAATGCCAGTGAGGGGGAAAAGCTGGTGAGGCAGCATGCCAAATATGGGGGTAAATAGAGGCCATGGGTTGTGGGTTAGTCAGAGAGGAGGGAGGTCACACCGCTAGGTGGTGCGCTGTTCAAGGGAAGGGTGATGGTGAGTAGGGGTCACTAGAGCTGGGTTTGCTATAGCAGGGAGTGCGCCGGAGGGAGGGCGGTGTGCTAGGGTTGCTGCTCACAAGGTGCGGGTCGAAAAAAGGGGGGAGGCACACATAATGGGTAAATGGGGGGGGGGGCATGAGGAAAACCCTAATAAAAAATTAAAAGTAACTAGCTTAATAATAATAATAATAATTGAAATTATAATAACTTAATAATAATATTTTTAAACTAAAATATTAATAATAATAAAATCCTTAATAATAATAATAATAAATTCAATAACAATGGTTTTAAAAATTCTTGGTAACATTAATAATTAATGTTCATAAATAATTATATCATTTATAAAAACAATAATAATAATAATAACACCCTAATGATAAAATTATTTATAACACTTGTCTCATTCATAATAACGATATCATTAATAACATTTTTTAATAGTAAAAATAATAATAATATTAATACTAAAATTATCAATAATAATAATAATAATGATTTCTTTAATAATATTATTATTATCAAAAAAATAACATTATCATTATTATGATAAAATTATTTATTTAAATAAATTTTAATTTTTCAACTCATTCACTTTATTTTATTTGATTGATCTAAATACCAAAACTGTGTGGTCCATGTATAGCTCAAGCGACCATATGCGGACTATGTGGTAGCTTCTGTCCGATCTATAAGCAACCGCACAGGTACCTGGGATGACTGCATGGTTTCTGCTACCCTTGCGGTGCCCGCACACCGACCTAAATCACAATATTAATTAATTAATTAATTATAACATAATGATAAAAGTAATTATGATGCTCATTTCATTTTTAATAATAATTATAATAATGATAATTTTGATGATAATAATGATAATAAATTTTTTAATAATATAATTCTTAATATTAATAATGATAATAATAATAATCTCATTGATAATATTATAAATACCTCTAGTTCTATTTTACTTTTTCCTATTTTATTTAACACTCATTTTAACTTCATTTTATTATTCATTCAACTTTTTTAATTCATCCTGCAAATCGGGCATGCTGCGCGGTGACCAGGGTGTAGCTACACGGTCTCCCAACCATGCTCTACCTATGCCCCAGACCCCACCAAACCCAAAAAACACATTTTTCTCAAATAAAAACAAAAATATAAACAAAGACTGAAGCGAACCCCGAACCAAGATAAAACCAAGAGAAAAATAAAACCTGAGTGTAGCAAATCTCCCCACCATAACGCTTTCCACCCCCAGAAAGCCATAACAAGGTCGAAACCCAGAACTGAAACTGATACTCCCTTACAGTTCAAGGATATTCAAAAAAAAAACGGGAGATAAAAAGAGAGAAAATCACTATCAACAAAGAAAGAGGCTTATTAAAATAAATTGGGGATACCCAGAATGGAGTCTATGCCAAGTGTTACCCGCCCCCAAAAATTTAAACACCTCCAACTGATCGGTCTAAAAGACATAATATTTTCACAACACCAAATCCTGCCTTGATACATGAACATCCTAAAAATCATCAAGTGGAACACAAAATATCCAAAACCATTGGAATAATCCCATATCTATTTTTTCTCAAAGGGAGAACTTAAAATTTGGTGGTTCCGCACAAGACCAACCACCACTAAACCAATACCAATAAAAAAACTAAGATATTGAAATGAGGAGGCCCGAACAGACTTCCCACCATAGGAAACATTCCAAAACTAAATTCAGAGAGACCCAGGATGGGTCTCCTCTCCATAAGTACTGACAAGATTAACTAAACTTGAAGGCTCTCTACACAGATCAAAAACCCCCACCATAAGGGGAGGGAAGGGAAATTCCCAACTAATAGGGAATCAAAACTACAACTATCACTATACCAACAAATTCACACCACAAGAATAACACAAACCATGCCACAATATGGATAGAAATTAAACCAAGGCCCTTTTTACACCACTGGGGTTCTCCTGAATACGTGCCAGATTCACTCCGAGACCTATGGCTGGAGATCCGATGATTGAAGCATACCCTTCCTCATAGTCAGGCTTTCGAAACCCCCCAAATAGAAAGCATAGATCAAAATCTCACAAAACACAGTTCTATTAAAATAGGAGTTCAAAAAAAGGGTTCAACAACAACCATTATTACAACTTAAGGAAAAGAAACACCACAAAATGCTACCAGAAACGACCATAACATCTAAATAACATTATAGAGATACAACCCCAAACTGATCTTAGCCATAACCCTACTCCTATGGACTAGTAGAGGTGACCTTTGAAGAGTTGGGTTTGGATTTGAGGTGATTCTTGGAAACAACCCGATAGAACCGCTGTAGGTAACCCAAGCATCCACAGGTGTGGAAGGTTCTTGGAACACTCATGCACTCTGGCTTTTTGTAACCCTTCTTACTACAATGATGACAGATCACGACATTTCACTCCAAAGAAGTTGACTGGAGTCTTGAAGGCCTCTTAATTCCCCTACCAACACCACCAATATCAGGCTGCTTCCCATTATTCTTATTACAACCCTATTCACCACTTCCAAAGGCCATAAGAGGACTCTCCATCCCAATTTCTCCTGCTAACTCAGCTTTGGAATGAACTAATTGTCTCACTAAGTCAGATAAGGTGGTTAGGTTCATTTCTTCCACCTTCTTCTATAGTTCAGGTTAGAGTGAAAATTCAAAATGTCGAGCCTTCTCAGGATCTTTTGAAACATATAATGGGTCATACATAACTAGTTCCAAGAAACATAAATATAATTATAATACTGATCTGAAACCCTGATGAAGACCACACAACTATATCCTCTTTCTCAGCTTCGTCATCTCATAGAAATACTGTTGGATGAATGATGACTTGAAGAGCTCCCAGATAAGATCTTCATGATACTTGTTTCTAGACATGGTCTTCTACCATTTCTAGGTTGGACCTTCGAGCATGAAGGTAGAAAACTTTACCTTCAATGACTCAAGCAACATAAAGAAATAGAAGTCTCTCTCAATCCTCTGCATCCACTCCTCCATCTCAAGAGGATTATCTTGACCGTAAAAGAGAGGTGGGATCAACTTCCAAAACTCAAGGATGTCGCCTATGGGTTGAACAACTGGAGTTTTTTCTAAATATGCACCACCCGAAGCTACACCTTGTGGATCCATCGAATCTTCTTGGGGGAAGACACTAAGAATATAGAAACAAGTAATTTTATCAAAATAAATTCATTACCATATCAAATTCAACTTTTCACAATTCAAAACCAAAACTTTTTAAAACTATTTTCCAGAATTAACAAAAAAAAAACAAAAAGATTCACAAAGGGAAACTAGTGTTGACTGGTGACTTGGCCATATGCCAATCACACTACCATCACAGAGAGTATTCTAGGGAAATGTCCCCAGCTCTACATGGCTTTCCAAGGCCTAAGAGCTCATTGAGGCCACTTCCTAACTCTATTTTTATTTTCTAACACCAAAAAAACCATAAGAACCAAAAGAAACTGACAAACCCAAACATCCCCTAGTAACTTGAGGTTCAGAACAAGAAAGGGTTCATAACGTCCTTAGTGTTCCTACACCTCGGATCCCAACAATCCTACTCCTTCTACCTTAGAACCCCAAATAACTATGGGCATTATAAAAGCAAGGTCCTCAAAAGAGTCGACCTGAACTGATACCATTTTTTTACAAACCAAACCGGGTCAACCCTGAACCAGTCACCCAAGCCGATCCGTGGAAAGGCCTGAGAGGCATTCTAAATCCTCCCAGGTTGGCGACAAGTCCCAAGGGAATCATTAGAGAGAAAAAGGGAATAATTTATCACAAAAAGATAAACAAAGAAATCAAAATTAATAAAAGAAAAAAATTGACTAAAAATGATTTCAACAATTTACATAATTTAATTCACAAATAAAGGGACAAAAAAAACAAGCAATAGAAAAAACTATAAAACCCAAACAAAACATGACAACCAAACAACAACTCCATGTGACCCCAAGGGTCACTCTCCAACCAAACACCAACCATCACCCGAGGTGATCAAACCAAGGATGGAACCTATAGGAGAAACAAAAAACAAGAAAAAACTATAGGCATGAGTATTAAAACTCAGTTGGTAGGCCCAAATAATTCTATACCCAAAGAATATCCTTTATATAAAGCATCATTGATTTCAGCTTTTAAATACAAGCTTTAAATGTAGGTTTTTCCCATACTTTTCATTTAAAAAATACACAAATCACAACCCATTGCCCTCATGTTTTAAAATGAGGTTCATTGTGAAGATAAGTTAAGTTCATGGGGAGGAAGGATAAAATAGATCCAAATAAGAAACATTCATTTTTCATTATAAAGTGAAATAGGGCTTAAATTTTTTTTAACAAAAACACACATTCATGCCTTACTGAGAAAAATCCAAAACCAAGAACAAGAAAGATGGTCTCATAATGAGAAAAATGGCTAACGAGTCTAGTGTCAGATCATCATGGGAATAAATAGGAACTTAGAGGATAACCGGAACATACTATACATGTAAATCATCTTGAAGGCATGCCCTACTCAATGATTTCATGACTCCTTAACACCCAACCATCTCCCTACCTGGCCTTCTAGAGGGGCCTGATCCCATAGCAATAAACCCAAGTATCCACCTACTATGGGCTACTATCTCGTACAATAACCTAGACTAGTGCACCAGTCATTCTTAGTAAAACTCTTTACTATGCTAGGTTCCCATGCTATGTTCGTAAAGGGGTGTGCCAAAAAATTGAAGAAACAATTCACACACACACACACACACATATAGTCATACACTACTACAAATGGAACCACATATACCTACTTAAGTATCATCCCATTCCTTAAACAAGAACCACATAGGTGTAGTTCCACACTGAGGACAACCCCACCCCTTTATCATCCAACTAGGCAATGACTCCCTCCTAGAAGGGTTTTCCAAAGAAAATAATTTACGATTAAAAAGGGTCCTTTCATCATTTAAAAAAACAAATCATTTCATAAAATACCATACACAAACCACTTTCACAACCAAACATACCTTTGAAAACCCATTTCATCAATCCAACCCCCCATTTCAAAACAAAAGACGCTTATAAGGGCCAAAGGGGCATATACCATTAAGAAATTAATTTGAAAAACCCATTTAAATAATTAGGTCACCACTTTGAACATTATAAACATGTTTATAAAAACCAAACCATGCCATTTCAAGTAACCATCCAATTTAAAGATCCAACTGCGCCATTTTCAAAACAAATGGCATGCCAAAACCTTTCCAACCATTCCAAACCATCACAACCAAAGGGAAACCAATTAATTTCAAAATTTATAATTATTCTAACAACATTAAGTGCATATTTAGCAATAAAGGGAGGTGAAAACATCAAGAAATCAAAGTAAATATAAAATTAAATGACACATTCAATGGGTTCCTACCTCAATCGATAAAGAAAACCTGAAAATCGGTGTGAAATGTCAAACTCACCTCAATTGAACCCACAAAAAGCTGAATCCTACCCTATACACCAATATTGAACCCAAATTTAGGGATTAAATCAAGAAATAGAACCCTAACAAATAGGGTTTTATCAAAATCAAAACCCCTCAAAGAAAAGCCAAACTTAAGAACCCTTACCAAAGGGGAAGACCGTCGCCGGAGGGAGAGGAAATCATTGAGGGGGTGACACCATTAAGGGGGAAACACCAGTGAGGCAGCGCATTGAAGAGGGTAGTTTCTGGAGGCTGGGGGTCATGGGTTATCTGGAGATGAGGGAGTTCATGCCGCTGGGTGGTGCACTATACAAGGGAAGGGTGCTGGTGAGTAGGGGTCACCAGAGTCGGGTTTTTCGGAGTAGGGAGTGGCTGGAGGGAGGGTGGCGTGCTAGGGGTGTTTTGCACATGGTGTAGGTCACAAAAAGGGGGGAGGCATGTAGAATTGGTGAAACAGGGGTGGGGGGAGAGGGAGACTAAGTAAAACCCAAAGAAAAAAAAAATTAAAAGTAAAACTATCTTAAAAATAATAATAATAATTGAAATTCTAATAACTTAATAATAATTGTTTTAACCAACGTAATAATAATAATAAAATTAATAATAATATTAATAATAACAACTTTGATAATAATGGTTTTAATTTTTTTTTGGTGGCATTAATAATTTACACTCATAAATAATTGTATCATTTATAAAAACAATAACAATAATAATAACAACCTAATGATAAAATTATTTATAACATTTATTTAATTCTTAATAATGATAACATTAATAATATTTTTTTAATAGTAACAACAACAATAATATTAATACAAAAATTGTCAATAATAATAGTAATAATTTTTTTAATAATAATATTATTATCCACAAAATAATATTATCATTACTATGGTCATATTATTTATTTAACTCAATTTGAATTTTTCAACTCATTCAATTTATTTTATTTGATTGATTTAAATACCACAACCGTATGGTCCACACATAGCTCAACTGACCGTATGAGGATCATGTGGTAGCTTTTGTTTGATTCAAAAGCAACTGCATGGGTACCCAGGCTGACTGCATAGTTTCCACTACCCGTACAGTGTCCGCACACCGGCCTAAATAACAAAAATATTAATTATAACATAATGATAAAAATAATAATGATACTCATTTCATTTTTAATAATAATTATGATAATGATAATTTTGATGATAATAATGATAATACATTTTTTAACAATATAATTATTAATATTAATAATGATAGTAAGAATAATAATCTCATTGATAATATCATTAATACCTTTAGTTATATTTTACTTTTCCTATTTTTTAACACTCATTTTAACTTTATTTTATTATTCATTTTACTTTTTAATTCATTCTGCAAACTGGGAAGACCACACAGTGATCAGGGCATAGCCGCACGGTCTCCCAACCGTGCTCTACCCATGCGTCAGACACCGCCAAACCCAAAACACACATTTTTTCTCAAATAAACACAAAAATTTAAATAGGGACTCACCCGAACCCCGACCCGAGCTAAAACCAAGATAAAAATAAAAAACCGAGAGTGACACACCATCCTTGGTAACTAGAAAACCATGTTTCTCTAGTTATCTAACCTCTCTTGTAATCCTACATAGTTCTTGTGACTCTAGAATGATTTCTTATTCCATGGGGATTTGTGGAATCTGATATTGTACCAAACTTGTATGCCTTGAGCCTCAACTTCATCAAATTTTATCTTACTCCCACTATCTCTTTTGGAGATGTTTTCCCTATCAAGGAATATGGTGTGTCTTTCCACTATAATTTTTTTGTCAGAGGGTTCATGTAGGTAATATCCCCTTGTTTTCTTTGGGTATCCTATAAAGGAAAAATTTGTGCCTCAGGGTGCAAGTTTGTTACTTGAAGAGGCCTTAACAAATGCTTCGCTTCCCCACACATGTAAATTAGATAACATGGTTTTTATTCCAATCCAAAATTCATATACAATACCATTTATTGATTTAGTTGGTACTTAGTTTAGTATGTGTGCCTCTTTTTGTATCACATATCCCAAAAAGGATAATAGAAGACTCACATGACTCATCATTGATCTCACCATGTACAACAAGGTGCAGTTCCTCCATTCATTTACACCATTCCACTGAGACATGTAAGGAGGAGTGAGTTGAGATAGGATTCTGAACTCTCATAAGTAATCAATGAAGTATTGATTAAGATATTATCCACCACATACTAAATGGAGTTTCTTAATCTTCCTACCAAGATGGTTCTTAAATTTATTCTTGTATTCCTTGAATTTATCAAAAGAATCTATCTTATACCTCATTAAGTAAATATATCCATATCTACTAAAATAATTAGTAAAAGTTATTAAGTATAAGTACCCACCCCTTTCATCAATAGGAAATAGTCCACACAAATCAGTATGAACTAATTCAAGAAGATCTTTAGCCCTTTTATCTTTCCCACTAAATGGAGATTTGGTCATTTTTTCCTTGTAAACATGCGTGACATACACTAAGTGGTTTTAGTTTTAAAGAATTTAAAAATATCCATCTTTATATAATTTTGTCAAGCATTTTACATTTACATGACCTAGTGGATGTTGCCAAAGTTGGGTGTGGTATGAGTCATGTGAAGTAACTTCGTTATCAACTTCCATTAATTGGTTCATGTAATCCAACACATGAAGAATGTTATCTAAATGTTCCTTACCATAAAAAATTCCGTCTTTATAAAAGAAGCAATATTTATTTCTAAATTTGAAAATGAATTCATTCATATCTAGTATGGATACAGAAATTATGTTTTTGGTAACTTAAGGCACATAATAACAACCCTTTAAATCTAAGATCATTGCAGTTGAAAATGTGAGGTGGTAGTCCCCAATAGCTACAATAACAAGTTTAGCTCTGTTAGCTGCTCGTAGAGATACCTACCCTCGATCAATTTTTCTGAATCTACTTTGTTACTATATTTGAATACATATTTGAGAACCAAAAGGTACATCTAATACCCAATTTTTAGAAATAGATAAATTGAACTCGATAACAAACCCACCTGAAGCTTCCCCTTTCTCCTTTAACTACGTGCGAGTTTTCTTCTAGTGGACCTTCTTACCACATGCAAAATATAAAACATCCTATTACCTTCCTTCCCATTTTATCTTCTTATTATTGGAAGGGTGCGAAGAATCTTTGAGATTAAAGCTCTTTACTTTACCTTTTTGTTTTTTCACCATAACGATAGAAGGATTTTCGTGCTTCATATCTTTATCTACTTGGAGAAAGAGGATAAAAAGATATGATAGAGACTTATCAATGTTTTTCATATCAAAATACACAACAAAACTAGAGTGACTTTAAGGGAGTGATGTGAGAATGAGATCAGTGCCCAGTTATTTAGGGATTTTAAACCCTAGAATCTCTAGGCGCTGAATGTTTCCAATGATATTAAATACACGAGGCCCAACTAGGGAACCCTCTCCAGTATTAATCTAAAATAGAACCTTGTAAATATCAAACCATTAATATCTAGCTCTCTCATAGTAAAGGCCATAAAGGTTCTCAAGCATTCTATACACATACATGTTTTCATTATAATTCATGAGTTCACTAGACATAGAAGAAAGCATCAAACGTTAAACATCAACCACGTCATTCATATGTTTTTCATAGACTATGAAATCATCATCACTCACCTCTTAAGCAAGCGGATCAAGAATTGATAATTCTAGCACATAATATTTCCACTCGTGGTGTAGAAAAACCCGAAGGCATCTAAACCACTCTTTCAAGTTACTACCAATGAGGAGATTGTGTTTATCCAATATTGATCACAGGGATAGTTTGGATGACAAGATTTTAAATTTATTATACAATTAAAAGAGCATATTATTAGTACTTTGTTTGATTAAAAATTTTGTGATAAATAATAAATTAATTGATTTTATTAAATCTACCACTATTTTATCAAGTCCCAATAGCCCTCATTATTAAAATTGGAATGTCTAGTTGCTAGGAAATTATAATGGAAAGGATCTATATTCCCCTTCGCATAACCCGAAGAAGGGTTGGTCAAGATATTTTGAATGTATTTAGATAGAGAAGTCTTTTCTAACTGCAGGCTTGTAGCTCCTTAATCTGTTGAGTAGACTCCCCAATCTAGAAATCTCGACTTGGATTTTCTCAACACTTACCTCCAAATTAAAAAAAATCTAGTAAGGGATACTCCTCTTGATGTAAAATGGTTAAGTCAACTTGAAACCTTCATAATAACTCCCCTTATAAAAGTAAGTGTCTCAATAAGGGTTGGTCAAACACATAGTTTTATTGATTTTTGTTCCTAATCAAGAAACGAAAGGCTTAGTCTGACTTAATATTAGATTTAGGGATTTTTATATTATTATACTTAAAATTTTTATCTTGTTTTATCCTTTACATGTCTTGTTAATATTTAATTGGATGTTTACTTAATTAATTAACCATTTTTAGATAAAACATCATGCACAATCAATTTTACTTAAATTACATCTTTTTATATTAATTAATTTATTTGTTCATAGTTTTGAATAAATAAATATAATTTTAATGCATTAGAAAATAAATAAATAAATAATTAAATGAACCAATCATGAGTTTATCTAATAGTTGATTGAATAAGAAGACATTAAATCAATCTATGACCTAGGGGAAATAACTCCTTATACTGAACTTGGCATGAGCTACAACATTCCACATATCCACCTATGTATCACCGATTTGACGCCATTATGGTTCTGTATTGAACCATCTTCACATGACTTGGGATGCTACATTAATTAAAAATATTTATTACTCACACACAGGTGAGGGAAACCAAAGGATTGGTTAAATGGAATTACATAAATATCCATGGACATGCAGGTCCTACATAATAATAGAGGGAGAAATGACTCAGAGACCATATTTTAATTTAATATTAAATAATGAAAAAACCATACAATAAATTTATTTAAATAAATTCCAACACATACATAGGTCTTATTCAATCTCATGATTGGTCATACATGTAACGAATATGCAAAAAGTAACTAGCGAGCATTCATTTCTTTATTATTAATTTGAATGTGATTATATTAATTAATTAATAAATTAATTAATTACCTTTAATCTTAATGATAATACGAAATTAATTGGAGATAATATTCAATTTGTAATTCATGAAAAATAAATGGCAGAACCATTAATGAAATATTTATGATAGTAAATTAATTAATCAATTAAAATTCTTTAAAACCACTATTAAATTATCAAACATTCAATGGTGTGCTCATTAATTAAATAAGATTTTAATGCTGCAATTTTAAAATTTATTTTAATTTTAATATTTTCCATTAATGAGAGACTTCATGGTGTGTACATACAGCTAAACATCATGTACCTCAGTTTTCATATATCCAAGTCACACACATGGGGCTTCGACATATTAACTTAGCCTAACTATACAGTGTGTTTATGCTAGCTACACACCCTGTATCAACTTGCCACATTCCAGGTTAGATCGATCAACACATGGGGTGCAATAAAATCACAACATGTTTTTAATTTCTTGGAACATCTAGATACAATGCACATGGTTATACACTGTGTGATCCGGCCACATGTTGTGTAACCCAGCTTTATCAACCAAAGATTTGGCACTTCCCGTTGGCATCTCTAGTCATTATTCATTTTTTCTTAAATCTTTAAGAAAATGAAATACTAAAAAAACATGATAAATATGTTAATAACATGTTAATTCAAATTGGATTAAATAAAAAATAACATGAAATGAAAATCTAATGATTGCGCATAGATCAATAATTAAATAAATAATTATAAATTTAAACATAACCCTCTGATAACACTTGTTAGTTCTAGGTGTAGGGGAAGCGTTCTGGTAGAGGGAGATATATTAAAATTTCTTTTGATAATTATTTCCAAAATCAAAGAGTGGGGATCTTGCACGTCAAATTTATAACTAATTTATTTAATATTTGAATAAATAAATACCCGGTCTTAGGAAATTTCTTCGTTGGTGATTGTAGATCATCCTAAAAGGCCCTTCTGGATTGTGTTCATTGCGCTTGTAAGGATCCAAGGGTAGAATCCCTCTAGTGGTGATCCACACATTCTCCAATGGTCTCCAAGCAACACCACTTGTTCTCCAGGTGCTAGAGCGGTGAATCAAATATCTTTCATTGTTCATTATTGATCGCTCATTCTTCAGTCTTGAAGAAGAAATTTTCTCTTGGGTTTCTCGTTCTTGATAGGGAGAGAGGAGGAGGAGTCGATAGAGAATTTGTTATGTGCAACAATTATCTATTACCAAACATGGAATGGGTTTCAAATGATTTACATAATAGATATAGCCCTCTATTTATAGAGATGGGATTCTGGTTACAAAATTTAATTGAATAACAACCATTAAATATAATTATAACAATTAATGAAATCCTATGATAGATAATAATAATAATAATAATATTTTGTGGTGTGACAACTTTCACAAAATAGATAAATAATATTTACCGACTCGTATATAATTATTTTATCACTGAGAACGATATTGGTCCATTCAAACTCCTATTTAATTTATTGAACACCTGAATAAATATTTTATTCACTTAAATAAATATTTTATTCCAAAACTAGTAAATAAATATTTATTAAATATTCAATAAAATAAATAAATAAATTTTATTCACAATCTGGTGAATAAATATTTATTTAATTTATTCAATCAATACAACTTGAATAAAATTATTCCTCAGTCTTGAGAATAATATTTATTCCATTAATTAAATTCAAATAGAATTTAATCGAGACCAAAATAAACACTTAGTGTGTGACCCTCTAGGTTTCTTTATCATTGGCATTAGGTGGGATTGCCTAAAGTCTAAGATTACTAGCTAGAAATGGGTCAAGGAACTCAAGAGAAAGAACTTAAATCCCCAAGGACAACAACCACATACAAATGCTCATTATGTAATAAAATTCCTTTATCACAATATCTCATCAAACAGGTTGTGTGATGGTGTCATCAACCTATATGCTCGATACATCATTCTTTGACTATCTGAAATAAACTCATCTTTACATCATGGATATGGAATTTAGGGAGAATGTTCTATTTCAATCAAACGGCCAAGATATCCACTTCCATAAAGATATAAGTTACATATCCTTCCTTGAATTATCCATTAATAACATGTCATTCATGACGCACCCAATGTACCCTACTTCCTACCAATATATGGCGTGAAGGTTTTTATCAGAAAATCTAAGTGTGCAAGTCAGGTCATGAATTAATGATAATCTTAAAGTCTATGGATGATTACAGGTAGATAGGAATATCTGATGACACCAAAACATGCATAATTATTACTGGCAGGTTTGTTCTCATAATCTCCCATCTTAGAGATTACTAAGTGAGAACTTCATGAGAAGAAGTCTCATTTTCTTATGAGTACTCTCACCTGATAGTCCATATACCATGTGTCCCATCATAGTATGTTATCAAATAGCAAAACTATATTAAGAATATTATCATAACACTTCAAGGTTCTCATCATAGTGGGGAACTACTACAACCTTATCAATGTGACAAATACTCTAGGATATTATTACATTAAAGTCATATAGAACAATGAAAAATATGTAATAAGATGTTTAATTTAATATTTAATACATCAAATATTCATGTAATCAAAGTAAAAACAAGTGGTTATAGGACACAAAATCTAACATGTTATACACAAATCTCCAGTAATACATAGCTATACCAAGGAAACTATGAATCTTAATTACAGATGTTGGCCTGGGACACTCTTTGATTTCCTTTATCTTGAAAGGGACTATAGATATTCATTTTTAGTGATAATATTCCCAAATAATTATACTTCCTTCATCCAAAAATCAAATTTACTGTACTTTTCATAAAGTTTATCCCTTTACAAATTCTTTAGCACAGTATTCAAATGCTCATAATGTTCCTCCTTACTCTTGGAGTATATCAAAATATCTTCAATAAAGATAGACACAAATTTATCAAGGTAATCTCTAATGACTCTATTCATTAACTCCATGAATATTTCTAAAGAATTAGTGAGTCTGAAGGGCAACACTATGGGATCATAGTGTTCATACCTCATTCAAAAGGTAGTCTTGAGAATATCTTCCCTATTCACCTTTAATTGGTGATATCTAGGATAAAGGTCCACCTTAGAGAAATACTTGGCCCCATGTAGTTGATAGAACAAGTCATCTATCCATGGAAGGAGAAACCTGTTATTTATCAAGATTTTGTTTAGATCATGATAATAAATGCATAGGTGCATTTATCCATCCTTATTCTTGACAAAGAGAACTATAACACCCTATGGTGAGGCACTTGGGCATATAAAACCCTTATTTAGATTCTCTTGTAATTACTTCTTCAGTTCCTCCAACTCAATGGTGGCTATTCTATAAGGTTTATTTGATATAGGAAGAGATCCAGGAATAATTTAAATTTATAACACAACCTCTAGAT
Organism: Viscum album; assembly: GCA_963277665.1. Classification (NCBI taxonomy): domain Eukaryota; kingdom Viridiplantae; phylum Streptophyta; class Magnoliopsida; order Santalales; family Viscaceae; genus Viscum; species Viscum album. The sequence goes on along the minus strand of OY728157.1, from coordinate 31,461,714 downwards.
CATGTAGAAGTCTAAGAAATTCTTTAGGGAATACATTAGTATAGTCCCTTAGAATGGGCATGTCTTCAAGCATGATTCTCTACTTTGTCTCAATAATTTTAGCAAGATATTCTTTCTCATAAGACAATAATATCCACACTTGAGATGATGTATTTGAAGAAGATTCATCCTCCTCCTTCACTTGTATATAATTAGAGGATGCCTCAGGATATGAAGAGTGATATCCCTTTATCAATAGTTGATGTTTGATTTGTATAAAGATAGTCAATCCATGCCTAATATATCATCAAACTCCACCAATGTAAGTATATAAAGATTTATTGGGAGGTTTAGTCCAAAAATATTAATCGGGGAGTACTTATATACTTTGGATGTAATAATTTCCCAACTTTTTGTTCTCATAGATAACTATACTTCCATATTTTGAGGTGGTATTTGAATAGTTCTACTAAACTTTCTAGATATAAAATAATGTGTAGAACTAGAATCGAATAGTATGTTATCTATTCTGGAATTAATAACTAATGTACATGTCACCACATCATTATTGGGATCCACTTCAGTAGTAGTGATGGCATAAGCCTTCCCTTACTCTTTTGGATTTTGTGGATACTGACACTGATTACCCTTGAGGGCTCGAGGTTTAGTTCACTTGATTGCATAGTTCCCTTTCTCCCTATAGTTGAAGGATTGAACCATAGGTGGTGCTCTCCATTATTCCACCACATTATTTAACTTCCTTATGTATTTTCGACATTGATGAGTTTGGTGGCGTTCTCTCTCACACTTATATCATTTTCCATTCTATTTGAGGTAGTTATCATGATGCTTCTTCCCACATTTTTGACATGTGGGTGGTTGAGTTTTATTTCCAAATTTCTCATTAGATCCCCCAACTTGAAAATCCATCTTTAGTTTCTTATCACCGCATCCATATGAACATTCTCCAAACTCCATATCCACTTTAAGAGAACATAGAAAAACTTCTTCATAACTCCCAAAGTCTCTAATTACTAAATAATTTCAAAGGTTTGGTTTTAAACCAATAAATAATATATAAAATTTTCTATCATTGTTGATAACAAAAACCTAAGTGTACCTTGAAAGAATTGTGAAATTTTATTCATAGGCCTTAAAAAATTCTCCTTCTTTTTTTCTTTAGATCTATGAATTCTATCTCCATATTTGTATGAAGAGTCTGATGGAAATACCTGTTAAAAAAATTATCATAAAGTATTTCCACTCCAACTCTTCAATTTAATCCCCCAGCTTGATGTTCTTAATCAACAACCATTATTGAGCGACCTCTCCATCAAAATGATAAATGGACAGATTCACCTTCTCTATCTCAGAACAGTAAAGTACAGAAAATATATTTTTCATTGATTTGACCCACTATTCCATGACAAGTGGATCAGAAGATCCACTAAATATTGGTGGTTGTTTATGAATAAAAGACTCAATAGATAGTTTCTCACTCTTAGGTGAAGGAGGACATTCCACATTATTCAGGTTATTTTTGATAGCCTGAGATAGCTGGGTAAGCATCACCATGAAATTTTGAACTCCACATCCTAAGGAATTAGGGATTTCGTTTGGGAAATCACTATATTGTCCCTCATATGGGTTGTTGGCTTGGTTTCTCATAGTTCCCACCATTTTTTAAAATATAAAAGTTTAGAACAAAACATAAGTCAACAAGTCATGAATAAATAATTTATTCCTTTGTGAAAATAAGTCTAAAGGCATATCTTGTGGGACCCCTTTGTTTATAATTTTTCTAAAACAAATATTATTGGGATATTACTTATACTTAGTTTCATACTAATGGTTTTCAATAAGGTTCTATAATCCTAATTCCCAAATTAATTAAACCATGCTCTGATACTAACTATAGTGACCCTACTTTTTATTACATTATTATTACACCATTTTAAAGATTAACAACATAATAGTACTAAAAATATAGGATCCAAAGGTTTAGTGTCTTGGTAAAATTAGGACCATACATAACATTTACATAATAAAACATAAACATTTATTTAATTACTTTTTCTCTAGCTTCTTAGTGGCCTCCAGATTCACCCTAGTACAAGTAATCACCTGGGGATTTACATCAAAAGAAGGGGTGAGCTAAAATCCCGTAAGAGGATTAATAAGAGACATGAAGCATGGGTGAGAATAATAATAATCATTATAATATAATTAAAGTATCATAATCATAATCATGATAGGAAACTTTAGATAAATTCATGGAATTTGGAAATGCATAAAAATGAAACATCATGTCTTAGTGGTCAAATAACACACATAGTTATGAACAAAGATAGAATTATGTTCATGAATATTTCACTTTATATCATGAGATTCATCACATTACCCAATGAATTATAGTTCTATATAATTCTGGGTGCAACCATCACATCATATCATTTACATGAGCTATATAATTTTAGGTGCACCCATCACATCATAACATTTACGTTGTCATGTATGGAACATATAATGTATATCAATGATGGACATAAAATAAAACATGGAAAGGAATGAGTTTCATTTCATTAAGAATACATTAATGAATAAACTTTTAGATTCCCAAAATAAATAGGTAATAACATACTTGGTTTAAGAATAATCAATTTTGAGTGAGGAAGAAACAATCTCACAAGTAGTAAAAGAAGAGTTCTTTTTGGAAAAAAGTATTAATTTTTCATAAAATCAGATTGGAAACATGTATATCTAGAAAATAAAATTAAAGTAAAATGAAATGATATTTAAGGAACATTAATGGAACATCCATACTGAAAATGGAGTGAAAGATAGAAAACCCAAAGGAAGAGAGTCGAGTTCGAGAATTCCCCTTACCTTATGTCCGAACACTTTTTTCTCTTTAATATCCTAGATAATCAAATTAAATTCATTAATTAACAAATACAGAACCTTTTATAAATTAATTTTATCAATTATAGTTTTATTAAGTTCATTTACGGGATTTTCATTGAGTTATAGATTTTAATTTCAACATTTGGGAGTGTTCATTTTCTTGGTTTTCATGATCGGTTCGCTTGTTTATAAGTAATGAATTTTATATAAAATTGGAATAATTCTACAGAATAGTAATTATATATTATTAATGAACTTAGATAATATTAAATGATATTATAAATAATTTTTTATATGTTATGAGGATGAATCATTAGATAAAACATTATTGATAAATGTTTAGATTAATTAAGCGGTTTTTAATCACAACATACACATTTTGTTTTATTACTAATTATTATGTATATACTATCTTGCGGCGCATGACAAGATTGTGGGGGAGAAACGTGCGCTGCCCGACAGTTGATTAGAGAAGATTGGGTTCTGCTTAATCACTCATATCGGGTGAACTGTTTTTACCTCAAAACGCCCAACGATTCCATATCCAGCAATGCGTGGATCTGCTTTCCAAAGGCAGGCATTCACTGGGTGGTTTGACTAGCGATGCTTAAGAACTCACATTCGTCAAGAGGATGGGAAGTCAGGCTCATCGCACCATTTTGGAGGGAATTATTGCATGTTCTGGGACTCTCTTATAGATTTAAGACATATTCATATGTTCGAGAATATTTAGTTTATACCCAAGCATACTATCCATGGATTTCTCCTTGTTGGAAATGGTCTATTGGATGAAGGGGTTTAGAATCATTTATACCCGAGGTTTACCATCTCTCATTGGATTAATGACCCCGAAGAGTTTGGACTCATGGAGATGGAACTGGTAGCCTCGTAATCAGGCACTCTGGAGTTTATTGTCATACAGGGGGGGACAAATAACAATTTAAGAATTTGGATCGAAACTGTGGTACGAAATTCCTATATATTCTCATGAGAGGAATTAGAATCCACGTAGTTCGGTTTGGTATGGGACTTACACTCCAGGCTACCCAGGGTTGGTGCGGTGAACAAACGTAAAGATAGTCGGATTGACCGGTTGTTGGGCTTGAACCTCAGAGAGGCTTCCTACGTACCCTGCCTAGGAAACAGGGATCAAAGTCCACATAGTTCAATGGGAGTGTTGGAGAACTGATGTGAATGTGGACCCGGGGATCCAATGGTGACCGGGCTTGAACCTCTTTAAGGCTTCCTACGTATCCCTGTGGTGGGGAATCAAAGTCCACGTAGTTCAGATGGGAGTGTCGGAGAACCGACATGAATGTGGACCCAAGGGTCCGATGGTGACCGGTCTTGAACCTCTTTGAGGCTTCCTACATATCCCTGTGGTGGGGAATCAAATTCCACGTAGTTAGAATTGGTATGGGGATTACACTATGAGGAGTACCAGGGTAATGGATTGGGGATTACACTCTGAGGAGACCCATAAGAGGATGTCATGGTCGATGCTTACTCTAAGACCATGTGAGTCATGCTCGGTGTGAGAAACAAGAGGCAGTAGGGACCGAAGGATCACGTCGCGAAAGGTGTGTCCGTGGGAAGTGGAGTGAGGCTTACGCATGGAGCGGCCCTAACAGTCGGGGCTTACTCCGAGATGGACGCCCATAATGTCTTCCTCATGTCTGGACATGAGGACATCCCAACCTACTGGTAGATTGAGGCATTTACCTATGCGCTAGTGCACAAGCGGGATAACTCCAAGGGGTGTTGGAATCTGTCTGAACAAAGGGAGATGAAAAGTGTGAATCACATGCCCAACATTCAGAACACAATGAGGGTGGCGTGGCGATGGAGAATAACTATTGACCATGTTCAAAACATAGAATCCATATCACGTTAACCTGGAATGAGGGCAGACAAGTGAGGGTCGACTGTTGACCGTGTTCAAAACACATGACCTGACTTAAAGTGTTAGCCAAATTCTTTCGGGAGCATTGGCCCAGGACGGTAGGTGAGCCGAGGTGGCATGGGACCAGGTTGTTAGGGGGTCCCTTCAGACATGTAAGGGAATGAATATCCAAATGAAAGACGTGCAAAGCATGGGGTTGAGTGATGAAATATTTAAATGGATTCCAGCGCTCTTGAAATTATGCCACTGTAAACATGGAATGATGCATCTTATACTTGGAGAATAATCCATCTCTTTCATGGAGCTAGAGGCATCCAATTATTAAATGATAAGGAATTCTAATGTTTATAGTCATGTAGAGAGGACTGTTTCCATATAGTTTAACATCATATGGATAGGACGAGGGCCATACAGTTTAACGTCATGTGGTCAGGACAACTAGGTAGGAGAGACCTAGAAATGGTTGGTGTGGGACTTACGCAAGGGCAACCCTTTCTGGATGAACCTAGAAAAAGGAGCTAGGTAATGGGGTTATAGGAGAGTCATGAGGAGTATCTCGACTCAAGATGTGTATAGGAAGGATGTTGGGGTGGTTCAAGGGTGAAATTTAAAATACTTTTGACCCAGCGATATGGACCAGCGAGTGCATGGGGTTCATCACATGGGGGCTGGCCGTGGAGGAGGTGGGCCGCATAGAAGCTGGCCACCTAGGATGTCCACGAAGGAAATGGCCACTAAGGACTGGCCGCATGTGGTTCGCGGTTTGGTTGTCCACGAAGGGTGTCCATGGAATAGATGGCTGCGAGGGAGCATGCCACGAAGGACTAGGCCACGAAGGAGGCTGTCCGCGAAGGATGGCCGCAGAGGATATGGCCATCCGCGAAGGGTGTCTGTAGATGAGATGGCTGTGAAGGAAATGGCCACGAAGGAGGCTGCCCGTGAAGGATGGCCGGCGCCCGTCCTACTTCGCGCCCGCGGAGGGGTTCCCACCTCCATTTCACGACCGACACTGGTCCACGGAGAGGGTAGCCGCGAAGGAGATGGCCACGAAGGAGATAGCCACAGAGGGACTATCCTCGAAGGAAGTGGCCGTAAAGGGCGTCTGTAAAGGGGCTGGTGCCCGTCCTACTTCGCGCCCGCGGAGGGGTTCCCGCCTCCATTTTGAGAACGACACTGGTCCGCGGAGGGGGTGGCCACTAAGGAGATGGCCACATGTGGTTCGCAGTTTGGTTTCTACTCTATGAGGAAGAGTGCATCCGCGACTGATATGGGGTGTGCAGATGGTCGCAGAACTTTACCGCTAGGAGCGATTTCTCCAGCGTCTCCCCACGGGTTTTCACCCGTCCTTCCCCTCTTTTTTTGGTTCCCCTTGGGGTATATTTATAGAGTAGCGAAGATGCAGTATCAATGGGGCACATGGAACTTTCTGCAGAAGCCCATTAAGGAATCCCCCACCTGCAGATGACTTGGACAACTGAGGATTTTTGAATCCGAGATTCGTGGAATTGCTCCCTAGACGTGCACCACTCCACCTCTATTCCATGAACGATGAGGTTCATGACTTCATACATATTCCACCTCAGTTTCACAATCGACGAGGAACGTGGCATGGGCCGGTTGGCGCGGTTCACGGTGGTGGACCGACCTGGCGTTCATCTTGCTTCGCACCCGCGGAGGAGCCCTGCCTCCGCTTCATAGACGACGCTGGTCTGCGGAATTGCGGTTTGTCGAACCGGCCGCGTACTGTTGCTGGGAGCTGGTACGCGGACCAGTTAGGTCCTTTCCCAAGTTTTAGGGTAATTGGATTTCCCCCTTGCGGAATTTTCAGTACCCTACAAATTCCCCCCATCGGAATGGGGTTCGATCGGAATGAAGAGGAGGCTATTCTGATGTAGAGTGGTCCTGCAAATCGATGAGTGATTGGAAAATGCTCTAAATTTTGCCTGAGCCAAGGGACTCAGCGAGCACAGTTTGAATATTTCTATGATTTTATAGAAAAACCCCACAATTTTTTTGTCTTTTTTGTTAATACCCTTATTTTTCCTGGGCCCATTTGGTGTGGACCCAGCGGGTATGGCTCAACTTTTGCTTAGGTCATCCTTTTTGGGTTTTCAGACTAACGGGCTTTGTGCCTCTTTTTGTGAGTGGTTTAAAGTCCCAACGACAAGACTATCATTACTGATGTTTTAGGTTGAACAACTTTGACCAAGTATGGTGGGATGAGGGCCCCAATGAGGTTTGGTTGATTAAAAGATGTCTCAATATCATTCAGACATATGTGGGGGGGGGGACATGTTTAGATTTTAACGACATGCAGGGCATGTCTCAAGGAATGAGAGCCGTATCAGCGTGTAAAGGTAGGAAGAGAATCGCCTATGGAAATATTGAATTTGTTAGACGGGCCAGGGGTGATCAATATGCAGAGCCGCTGAGGGCTTGGTATGCATAGTTGTGAAAATGTGTCCTTAGGTCAATGACTTCCCATTTCTGATGGCCATAGGACTTCATAGAAGTCCGGCTTATGGAAACCACCATGGGTAGCTTTGAGAATTATGAAAACCACTAGGGGTGGCTTAGAAAGGATGTGTGATGAATGAAAGGGTTTGAGAACATCTATATTAATCAAGAGTGTGGACACCAGGTCTCTATCCTACACGTTTAGTTAGTGTGAAGGACGGTTGGAGCTTGGCGTAGTTTAAAGTCATGCAGCCTAGACATTCTTCAAGTGGAATGGATTCTCCTGGTTCTCAGTAATCTCGTCAGAGACATTCCTCTATATTTAGGCAAGGTTATGAAAGAGGATGGTAAACTGTATCTCAGAGGGTTTCTGAATACCGGGATGGACATGGGGGCTCAAAGGCCAAGAGGCGTACGAAGAGAAGCATTGCCTAAGGAAATATTGCCTTTGGTAGATGAGCCAGGGGAAATCAATATGCAGAGCTGCTGAGGGCATGGTATGAATAGTCACACAAAGGTGTCCTTAGGTCAATGATTGCATTCTCCCGATAGTCAAGAAATATTCAAGGAAGTTTGAGATTCGGGACCACCAGGGGTGGTTTATGATAGTTCAATTTTTTTTTCTTCTGAGTACAGAGTATGGTTTATGAGGAGAGGGTGCCTAGATATGGGAGAAACATCTGGGATAAATTTCCTGAGAATGAGTGATGTCATTCCTTCTCTCACTGGGGTGATACGGTGGTTTGTGCAGGTCTAACCCGTGCACTGAGGGATAGAGAAAATCCTTCGTTCCTTACTGAACCCATGACAGGTTTGACCGTGAAGTTTAACGTCACACGGCAAGGACGACTTCTGTGCAATTTAACGTCATGAGGTAAAGACGAGGAGCATTATTAATGGATGCTGTGCAGTTTAACATCATGCAGCGAGGACGAGGGGCATTTTTAAACCAGAAAAAATTCTTGTAGTTGGAGGCATTTCCCTGTATGTTTAATGCTTGGTCATTGCAGCTTTATGCCAAGCGTACAAGATGTTTCGTGCTATTTAATGTCATGCGGTAAGGACGTAGTTGCAAAGGCCGCTCTTGATCAGAATGTAACTAGGCTTGAACACCCCAGCATGCCCAAGACATGGAGAGGGGTTGATTGGTGTAAATTGTGGTTCCGGGGCTTCTTGGATTAGGAGAAATGATATGGGGGCTTTGAGGCCGGTAAGCGTACGGAGCTAGGAAGAGTATCGCCTGAGGAAATATTGCCTTTGGTAGATGGGCTAGGGGATATCAATATGTAGATCCACTGAGGGAATGGTATGCATAGTCATGTAAAGGTGTCCACAAGTCGATAACTTCCCACTTCTGATGGCCGTGAATGGTTATGAGGATCCACAATTGTCCGGGCCACAGATTCTGTCATTTGGTAAGAAAATATCTGGACATGTTGGGCATATTTAGCCCTGGTTCCTGTTAAAGCTTAGAGAGATCCCTACGCCGATTTATCTTGCGTGCGAGGGTGTACCTTCACTATATGTAGTTTAACGTTGTGCGGTAAGGAAGAAGTACTCCTATTTTAGTGGTCATAGATCTTGGACTATTGGGTGACTATTGCTGTAGTTACTCGAAGGATAACTGAGTTACCATGCTCTGATATACTCTGAATAGGTGTGAGGGGATGAAGGTTGTAAAATTTAACTTTGAGGTTTCCCGAATCAGGAGATGTGGTGTTGGGGCTCTGAGGCCGGTAAGCGTACGGAGCTAGGAAGAGTACCGCTTGAGGAAATCTTGCCTTTGGTAGACGGGACAGGGGCTATCAATATACAGAGACACTGTATGCCTAGTCATGCAAAGGTGTCCCCGGGTCGATGAATTTTTACTTCCGATGGCCATGAATGATTATGAAAACCTGATATTTCTCACAGTACAGAGTTTGGCACACGAGGATAATGGTGTCCGAGCATACAAGAAACATCTTCACTGAAATTGTCCATTGAGTCAAAGTAGCCTAGACCTGGCTTGATGTTCGTAGATGCAGGTCATTATGTGAACCACAGGTGGATACATAGGCTAATGGGGTAGGGATACCCTAGAAACGTTTGGATGTGAAAATTGGAATGAACTTGTAAACCACTCCTCCATAAATTTCTGGATCGGGAGATATGATATGGGGGCTCTGAGGCCGGTAAGCATATGAAGCTAGGAAGAGTATCACTTGAGGAAATATTGCCTTTGGTAAACGGGCCAGGGGCTATCAATATGAAGAGCCGCTGAGGTCATGGTATGCATAGTCATACAAAGGTGTCCCCGAGTCGATGAATTTACACTTCCGATGGCCGTGAATGGTTATGAAGATCCATAATTATCCGGGTCGTGGAGTTTGATGTATGGAGAGGATGCATCCAAATGCGCGAGGAGTATTTCCATCTCGTTTCGCCATATATATTGGGTGGGCTGCGATGAAGTCCATGCAGTTTAACGTCGTGTAGTAAGGATGAGATCCGTGCAGTTTTAACGTCATGCGGTGAGGTCGAAGTCCGTACTTTTTTAACGTCGTGCGGTGAGGATGAAGTCCGTGCAGTTTTAACGTCGTGCAGTGAGGACGAAGAATAAACTCCATGCAGATCTGGTCCGTACATGGGGGAAGAGGTCATTTTTGACTTTCATTTGGGGACGGCTGGGCTAGGGTGAGTGTAACAACCCGAGATTAATGAGAATTATTATTTTTAATTTCTTTGATGTCTTTTGTTGTACGCTACACCAAGATTATCTTGCGCTATACGCAACACTGTATTAGCTTGCAATATATGCAAAAATATTCTTGGATCATGTTACACACAATTTCAAGTTCGATTTTTGGAAATTATTTTACGCAACATTAAGTATAGGTTTTGTTTAATTTATAAATGAAATAAGTTTTGATTATGTTATACGCAACATTGAGTGTGTGTGTGTATATATATATATATATTCAATGTATAAATGAAATATGGTTGGATTTTGTTATACGAAACAACAAAGGAGTCTTGCACTACACGCAACCCTAACTTGGATTACGTTAAACGCAATCACGACCTTCCTTGATAGCGTGTATAGTACGCAATACCGAGTTTCACTAAACGAGATATTATTATAATATTATTATGAACTAGCCGTTATGAATAGTAATACCCACTTTTTGAAATTTTATAAATTTTATCTTTCAAAATGGACTTCATTTTTGGATTAGGAATATCGAAATTAGCCTAGGGTGGATTTTTGGTATTTTTCTGAAAACTTTCAATTTTTGATGAATAGTGAAAACACTGGGTTACTATTTAAAAACCGACTTTTTATTTAAATAATTATTTATTTTATTTAAATTTATTTTAGGTCAAAATTGATACATAATACCTATATAAGTTCAATGTAATTCATTAGAGTCATTTTATAATAATTTTAGATATATAAAAATTTTATTGAACTTTTCACCGTCTTTTAACCACCTCCTAGGAGAATTTGAAAATTCACATAAAACTTAATTTTACTGCTTCTGTGAGTGGAATTTAGAAAATCCGAGAGACATGGTTAATATCAAGGACTAAAATGTGGTTTAATGAGATGAAAATAATTTTTGGTGGAAAGTAACTTTTTACTTTTATTTACCACGGTTAAAAGTAAATAGGGTAATTAAGGGTAAAAATGATATTATTATTACCCTAACACATGTCCTAATTCTATTGGATAAGTGTAATTAGACCAAAAACAACCTTAGAAATAATATATGACCATTTAGTTCCACTTGGATTAGATTAGGACATTTATTATTAATTTATTTAAAGAAGGGTTAAAATAGTTAAAATCAAAGTTTAATAACTAAAACATTTTTAATATAGGGTTATACATAAGATAAATTCGACTATAAATATTCATTATAAATATAAAAATATTTCCTACATAATTTTATTTTATTTATGATTTTTAGACATTAAATAATTTAATTTATTTATGACACAATGATGATGCAGTAATTATCTTATTAATGAAATATTGACATAATTAATGTTATAAATACCCAAATAAATGTAATTTGAGACTTTTTATGAATTCCAATAATTTTCTAGGTTAATATGACATGTTATTATTGATTTAATTAACTTTTTTCGAACTAATCATTCTGTTATTATTTTCACAAAAATCAATTACCAAATAGTGTCAAAGTTGACATAAAATAGTTTTTAAAACAAATATTATATTATTAATTGATATTTTATTCCTAAAATATAAGGTTCAGCCAAATGACTAAGATAAGGTTATATATATTAATAATAAACAACTTGGGGTTCGTTTGGTTTGTTATAGTAAGTTTATTAACCTTATATTGTAAGAAAACAAGAAGACACGATAAAAGTAAAATTATTTAACTTAAAGTTAAATCTAAATGATAAGGTTAAAATTGTAACCTAAAATTGTCTAAAATATATTTTTTTAGATTATTTAGACCCATCCCCACTTTAGATTCTAAATAAATCAATTTGGAGCTATTATAAACCGAATATGACTTTATTATAAAATAATATTTTGAGTTTTTCCAAAGGTGCCCCTCTCCTCCCTTATTAAAAGGGCACCCCTTACCTCTTCTCTTCACACACTTTTGAGCCTTTAAGATCGAAAAAACCCTGCCCATTTCTCTTCTCCACTTCCCTAGCAACATTCTGGAGGATCTGGTCTTCTCAAAATACCAACTCTACTTCCTTAAGAGGAAGCTTAAAGGAGGTGCGTTGAAGAAGAGGTAATCTCTTCTTCCGATTCTCTCAAGTTTATTTCTTCTTATAATTATTCTTATTTAGTTGTATCATTATGAATTAATAAAATCAGTATTACTTATATACTGGTATGTTATTATAAATATGAAGAAACCTTATTTCACCTTCTATCCATCCTACGGAAAACAAAATCACCGCGCGTGCGTACGTACGGAATACCATCTCCACGCCATGTTGTAATCTGTTTTCGACCACCACCTTACTTGGATGGGTAAAATGGTGTAAATAAATAAATATATATGATTATTTTAAAGTGATATTGATTCTGAAATATTATACATACGCTTCAATACAATTCCACGATCATGGGAATGATATCATCGCTCGTGCGTACGTACGGACTACCGTCTCTACGACGTGATGAGATTCATTCTCCATGTTAACCATTCAAGAATGATTATAAAGTATATATAATGAATAATAATGAAATATATTACATAATTAATCTAATTTATTTATGTATATATATATATGTCATCTACTTACTTCCATTCAAGTCAATAAATAAAGGAAAACAACGTTCATGCGTACGTACGACCTACAGTCTCCATGAACGGTGTGTTTCTTTTCATTTATCTATCTATTATATATATATACTGAATATATATGATATATAAATCATGTTTTAAATTATTGAAGTAAGTAAATCATGATATAAGTAATAATAATATCAAGAACAACAAGTCCAAACACGTACGATAAATGAAACAATTTTACCCAAAATGCTACTTTAACATGGAACTGACAAATGAACGGGTAATATAAATACCTAAGTGAACCATATATGATATAATAACAATGAATATGATTCTATAATAAGTCAATGACATTATTTAAATCATTATACAGGAGGTTCAGATACATACGAAGCATATTGGACATAAGGTAAGGGATAATTATTCCAATCTCATTCTTATACGAGATTGTTTATTCGTAAGTATTTACTGGGGGTTATGTTTATTATCCATGTTCATATGTTCTCAAAATGTTTTCATAAAATGTTTACTTTCTTCCATGTATGTTTAAAGAAATTTTTACCCTTTTCTTTTACCACATCGTATGGAAGGAATCTTTCTTTTGTTTACCATACGAGGTACTTTTTGAATTTTCCGACAAAAGTACGAGAAGAATGTTATTTTTAACCTATATGGCATGAACGGATTTTTACGGTTTCATAACGCCTCATTTTCATGAAGCTTACTCTACAAGATTTTATGAATATTTTCAAAAAAATACTTTTCTTTTAAAATTGCATGGAATTTTGTGAAAAGAAAATGATTTAGAAGAAGAAAGGATATTTTCCTCAAGAATTCATTTCAAGAGTTTTGTCAAAACTATTTTACATCTAAGATGAAATTATTTCATATGTGTACGTTTCAAGTATAATGTCTCTATGATTTAAATGGTTCCTCTTTTCTTATGATTAAATAATATCAATTTGTTTTATATGAATTATGTTATGATGGGATGATGTTTATGAAACCCATTTTTATTCTTTGGGTTATAATGAATGTTACAAGTTTATTTTGTGGTACTATTAAGAATGATTTAATTATGAGATGGGTGGTACCTATATCTACCTCCAATGCATTGGATAAAGATTTATATCTCATGAGATAGACATGGATGGAATGGTAAGTTAATCCGGTTTAGTGTTACAGGACTGAAACAAGGAGTGAACTCGATTCAGAAAGGGACTTTTTCCACTAAGATGGTCTTGGCAGCAATGCCTTGGGTACTATGGAAATCATAACAAGTGCTGAATGGTTTCCACAATTACATGATTTATTCCCATTCTATTTTATCAAGATTGATGTTCCTTTATGATATATTCCTTACGTACTTCTAAGATTTATGTCTTTTCTCAAGATTTTGATGTTTAGATTTTATGTTCAAGCTTTTGCATTCAAATGTTTATGGATTATTTTATATTCTCTATGCTTACCCTTACTGAGCATTTGAGCTAACCCTTTTTATGTTTTCTTTTTACTAAGATATAAAGAAAGGTTTTAGGTAAGAAAAAAAGGGAAGATATTTATGGGAGAAGTTTAAGATCTTTCACCACGATTAGAAGATTAAATTCCGAGTTTTCAAAGACACTAAACTATTACGTTCCTTGTGTCTCTGTGTTTGTTATGTATTAAGTATTCCGCAAAATTAATATAATTTCCATGTACATAAAGATTTGGGTCTCTACAGAGAGGGACCCTGGCGTCACTAAGTATCCTGCGAGGGCAGGAATCAAGCCTCACGTAGTTCTCTGAAGTCCGTGCAGTTTTAACGTCATGCGGTGAGGATGAAGAATACACCCCGTGCAGGTCTGGTCAATACAAGGGGGGAGAGAGATTTTTTTTTGAATGGATGGGCCAGGATGGGGAACCCTGGTGTCACTACATATCCTGCGAGGGAAGGTTTCAAGCCGTACGTAGTTCTGTATGGAGTACACCCCATGCAGTTATGGTCCATACACGGGGGAAAGAGGAATTTTTTTTCTTATCCGTGCAGTTTAACGTCGTGCGGTAAAGACGAGGAATACTCCCCGTGAAGGGTTAGTCCGTACATGGGGGGAGAGGACATTGTTTTTAACTTTTATTTGGGGGTGGATGGGCCAGGATGGGGAATCCTCGCGTCACTATGTATCCCGCGAGGGCAGGAATCAAGCCATACGTAGTTCTCAGAAAGAAGAACACCCCGTGCAGGTCTGGTCCGTACACAGGGGGAGGGGTCATTTTTTAATTTTATTCCATTTGGGAGTGGTTGGGCCAGGATAGGGGATCCTAGCGTCGCTACGTATCCTGCGAGGGAAGGAATCAAGCTATACGTAGTTCTCTGTGGAGTACACCCCGTGCAGGTCTGGTCCATACATGGGGGAAAGGGGCATTTTTAAATCTTCTTATCTGTGCAGTTTAACGTCGTGCGGTAAGGATGAGGGATACACCCCGTGTAGGGCTGGTTCGTATATGGGGGGAAGAGGGCATTTTTAATTTTTATCCATGCAGTTTAACGTCGTGCGGTAAGGACAAGGAATACACCCCGTGCAGGGTTGGTCCGTACACGGGGGGGGGGGCATTTTCAATTTTATTTGGGGATGACTGGGCCAGGATGGGGAACCCCGAAATCTCTACGTATCCTGCGAAGGCAGGAATCAAGCCATACGTAGTTCTCTGAAAGAAGTACACCCCGTGCAAGGCTGGTCCGTACACGGGGGAAGGGGACATTTTTTTTAATTTTATTCCACTTGGGAGTGGATGGGCCATGATAGGGGATCCTGATGTCACTACGTATCTTGTGAGGGTAGGAATCAAGCATCACGTAGTTCTCTTTGGAGTACACCTTGTGCAGGTCTGGTCCATAAACGGTGGGAATGGATTTTTTTTTTCTTTTATCCTTATCCATGCAGTTTAACGTCATGCGGTAAGGATGAGGAATACACCTCGTGCAGGGCTGGTCTGTACAAGGGGGGAGAGGTCATTTTTAACTTTTATTTGGGGATGTCTAGGCCATGATGGGGAAACCTGACATCGCTACGTATCCTGTGAAGGCAGGAATTAAGCCATACATAGTTCTCTAAAATCCGTGCAGTTTAATGTCGTGCAGTGAGGACGAAATACTCCTAGTTTAGGGTCATAGAGTTTGGACCGTTGGGCGTTTGGAAGTTTAACGTCCTGCAGATCGGACGATAACTTCTTGTAGTTATACTGCGAAATACTTCTTCAGGAACCTCGCGTTTGTAGGAGTGGTGGTGAATTTCCCGTCCATGGAGATCAGGGCATACGCTCCACTAGAGTGGAACTTGTGTATAACATATGGTCCCTCCCACTTGGGCTCCAACTTTGGAGGTTTATTTATGAGTATCATTGGGTTTCAGAGGACCAAAACCAATTCTCCTTCCAAGAAAGATCGAAGACGGACCTTTTTATTGAATGCTCGTGCAATCCGGTTCTGGTATACTTCCAGATGGTGCAAAGTGTGCAACCGATTCTCGTCCAGATGTTCCAATTCACCTAACCTCTTTTATGATTTCTCATCATTGGATAACTGATCACAAATGGAAACCCAGAGCGAGGGAAATTAGAGATCAATGGGAAGAACCGCTTCTGTTCCGTATACTAATGAGTACGGAGTAGCCCGAGTAGCAGTGCATATTGTGGTTCGGTAGGCCCACAATGCATGGAGGAGTTTATCCGGCCATGACTTCTTGTCTTTGTCCACCATTTTTTGGAGAATGTTGGACATGGTCTTGTTGAAAGCCTCAATCTATCCGTTGGCTACTGTGTGGTAGTGGGATGAGTGGTTAGCCTTGATACCATATTCTTGGTATAGTTTCTCCAATTCAGTAGAGTAGAAGTTGGTGCCGTTATTCGTCAGTATGGTATGGGGGACACCAAATCTGGTGATGATATTGGTTTTCACAAAGCTGACAATGCTTATTGCCCCGACTTCCTTAAGGGGTACAACTTCTACCCATTTGGAAAAGAAGTCGGTTTCCATGAGGATATACTTCAGCTGTTTGGCTGTGGCGGGAGGATATGGTCCCACGACGTCCATTCCCCAAACGGAAAATGGTCAGGAGTACTTGGCCTGATGAAGTAACTCTTGGGGTTGGTGTATGAAGTTGGCATGAATTTGGAATGAGTGGAATTTTTTGGTAAAGCGCTCGCAATATTGTACCACTATGGGCCAATAGTACCCAAGTCTTTGAACCTGATGGGAAAGCTTGGACCCCGGCTGATGTGCCCCACACACTCTGGCATGTACCTCAGTCATGATGGCAACAGTTTCCTCTCCATCAATGAATCTGAGGAGGATTCCGTCGAGGCCTCATTTGTGGAGGACCTCTTGTTGACCCGCGCTGCTATATAAGACAAAGTTAATTTCCCTTATCCATATTTTCTCTCATTCAGCCTTGTCTGGTGGAAGTTCTCCCCGTTGAAGGTAGTTTGCAATGGGGGTCATCCAACCGGTGGATGGAGAATATGGTTCAGGGATAGGACTGAATTATTGGATTTCTTCCATCTTAGCTTGAACAAACGGTGAGACCATTCGACGATGATCAATTCTGATAACTGTTTCATCCCGGTCTGGGTTGGCTAGGGTCGTGGCCGCATTAGCTAATGCGTCAGCCTGTGCATTCTGAGACCGGGGAATATAGGTCAATTTTGGTTCTGTGGATAATTCCGCCATTAACCCTCGGACATGATCAAATAGGGGAATCAGCTTCTTCTTTTTAATAGCATAGTCACCATTGACCTACTTGATGACCATTTCCAAGTCACCTTTTATCTTATGGTGCTGTACTTGTGCCTGGAGTGTGAGCTCCAGGCCTGCAATGAGGGATTTATACTCTACTTCATTGTTCGTACATCCTTCTGATAGGAGGAAGGAATATGGAAAGACTGACTTTTCTAGGGACATGAGTATTATCCCCAAACCCACCTTGTTAAATTTGGGATCTTCCATCCTCTTCCCGGTTGGGCTTCAGGAGGCACCGTCGAAGTACATTTCCCATGTTGGGAACTCCTCTTGAACCGAGAAGATGTCTTCATCAGGTAGCTCGGTGTCTGGAGCGGCGGTCCCTATTGAAGTGTGCTCTGCCAGAAAATCTGCTAATGTCTGGCCTTTGATGGCCTTATAAGGCACAAACTGGATGTAAAACTGTTGCAGGATGACTGCCCATCGGGACAGGTTCCCAGTCAGCATTGGGCAGCTAAGGATGTACTTGAGTGGGTTGCTACGTGAATCCAAATGGACTTCATGATGCTGAAAATAATGTCGAAACTTTTGGACTGTGAAGACCAAGGACAAACAACTCTTCTCGATGTTTGAGTATTGAGTTCAGCACCAATCATGGTTTGGATGAGGTAATATAGACTGTTTTCACTACCGACATCATTTTTCTGCATGAGGAAGGCTCCCAGCGACCACTCTAGGGCCATCACGTATGGGATGAGAGGTCTTCCTTCATCTGGGGGCATGAGAACCGGTGGGATTAAGAGATACTTTTTTAGGCTGTCAAACGCCTCTTGGCAGTCATCTATCCATCAGTATGTGACTCCCTTCTTCATTAACCTAGTAAAGGGCAAACATTTGCCTGCCAGGTTGGCTATGAATCACTTGATGTAGGCCAGGTGCCCTTGGAATGCTATCAACTCGATGATATTGTAGGGGGTGGTAGTTCGAGGATAGACTTTGTCTTTTCAGGGTCAAATTCGATGCCATGATGGCGCACGACAAAGCCAAGGAATTTCCCTGAGGTAACCCCGAAGGTGCATTTTAAGGGATTCATCTTCAGGCTATGTTGCCGAAGTTTGTTGAAGATGGTCTCAAGGTCTAACAGGTGATCTGAGAACTAACTTGACTTAACCACCAAGTCATCCATGTATAAAAACAAATCTCCCTAGGAATGGTTTAAAGATATGATGCATGGCACGCTGATATGTGGCACCAGCGTTCTTGAGACCAAAGGGCATAACCCCTGTAATAAAATATTCTTTGAGGGGCCCTAAAGGAAGTGTCTTATTCATCTTCTTGGGCCATCCTGATTTGATTATACCCAGAATAGCCATCCATGAAGGATAGAGCCTAATACCCGACCGTTGCATCGATTAATAACTCAGTGATCAGGACCGGGAAATCATCTTTTGGACAATGCCGATTGAGATCTCTGAAATCAATGAAGACGTAGATTTTTCCGTTCTTTTTCTTGACGGGGAAAATGCTGGACAACCAGATGGGGTATTGGACCTCCCGAATGAAGCCCGCTTTAATAAGCTTATCGACTTCAGACTCTATTTTGGCAGCATGTGAGGGGTGTGTCCTTCTGGAGGCCTGCTTATAGCCTTGGTGGTCTTCTGGCAGGCCTAGGTGATGCGTCGCCACTTCGGGATCGAGTCCCGGCATTTCTGTGTAATTCTAGGAAAAGACATCCCGGTGTTTCCTAAGGAAGGAGGTATATACCTTGTGCTCCTCGGGGGACATGGATGCACTAATAAGAGTGGGCCTTGGGTCTTCCTCGGTACCCGGGTTTATTTCCATGAGCTCATCCACCGTGGTGGAGATACCTTCCTCAAATGCGGGAGGTGCATCCCTGAGATCTTCCTCCTCTTCTTCTCCCAAATCCTCATCTTTTTGATCCAACGGGGAGAGAGTTCTTGACATGGGCTCCTGGGAGTCCAAAGGTGAGACATTGTGGGCATCCCCGCTCAGGTATTCACCCCCAAATTGAGGGTTGGCAGACATTACTGCATTTTCATGCTTGGCCGTTATGGCTGAAGTCATGAGGATAGCTGAGTGTGTGTTCAGACTTGAACCCCTGCTCTCAATATGGTTGATGGGCAGTACATAGTCTCTGCCAAGCTGCCTAAGGGGGCCATCAGGAACCATTTCCAGACCATTTGGAGCGGGGATCCAGTAGACACCATCGATCGAAGGCTTCTTCTTCTTTTTCTCATAGAACTTATTGTCAATGTAGTGTGACTCGGAGAGCTCGAAAGGGGACTTATTGGTGTGCAATGTACCACTTTTCCCATTGATGCAGTACTTAATACACTGGTGGTAGGATGAAGGAACGACCATGTGCTTATGGAGCCACGACCTTCCCAGCAGGGCATTGAATGCTGTGTTCTGCTAGACCACCAGGAATTCCGAGTAGGCCACAAGGTCGCCAAAATTGGTCTTTAGCTTGATTTGTCCCATTGGATTATACTCACTCTTGTCGTAACCTAGCAGAGTTGTGGCCAAGGGTATTAAATCGCCCTCACTATAGACCAAATTACGGAGTGTCCGTAGGGGAAGGAGGTTAACTCTAGAGCTGTTGTCAATAAAGACTTTGCAGATCTCAACATCATCTAGCGTACCAGACACATACAGTGGTTTGATGTGTCCTTGCATGATGACATCTTCGTCGTGACCGGTGAAAGAGATCACCACATTGAATTCAGCCAAGACAGTCTCTGTTCGATAAATCTTGGTGGCAGATACCTCAGCTTGAAACTTCTGGGGGCTGAGCAAGGCTTCTATAAGTGCCTCCTTGAGGTTTGCTGACAGACTCAAGGAATCCAGGATTGACAGTTTGGCTGGTACCGATGCGAGTTGCTTAAGGATGTCATATTTCTGTTCTAGTGACCGTCGCTTCTCTATTGGCAGGAGAGTTTTAGAAGGCATATTAGGAGTTAGAATACGTGATGAGGAGGGACCGGCTGTGGAGTCAAATGCCGATGATGTCCCCATGTTCTGGGGACTCAGCCCAGTCGGTCTTTTTGTGCGCACTAAGTGGATAGACACTTGTTATTCCTCTAATGGGTACCGTATAATAACAAGACCAGAGTGGGTTCTTGTGGAAGTGGAAGGATATTCTTTCTCCTGTTGAGTCTGTTAAAGGGCTCTCCCATGGGTTTTCGTGATATTGACAGTTTGGGCTGAGGTCCAACCGTAGGGTTGGTTTCGGCCGCGACTGCGCCTCCCCTGATATCCACTGCCTCTGTGATTCCCCCTCCTGGCCCTTTGCATCGGGAACTTGGGTTCATAACCACAACCTTCGTCAGGGAATGATTCCATAAGATGGATGACATTGATGGAACAAAAAATTGGCTCCTCATCCTCTGACAAGTCAACCCGGTCGGTTGTCCTTGATGGACCCATTTGGTGGGTCGGTGCCCGTGGTGATAAGTTTGAGGGCATAAAATCCACCAGTGTCAGGGCTAACTTTGGCCTCGTTGTGGGCTGTTCCTCTTGCGCTTGTTTCCTCCCTTTTTGCTTACGCCTGGATGACCGACTCATGGAGGGTTGTGAGGATGATATTCTCAGCTGTACGACATCAGGGGCTGTTGACGACAACACTGGCTACTGTAATTGAGCTCGGAGTATGCCATGGGACCGATTGATAGTCTTTCGAGTCATCCAGTTATCAAATTTCTGTCCCTTCTTTCTGGTGACTTCTTTCCACCCCTCCCCCTCATTAGAGTTGGTGGTAGAAATGTATACCACATGTGCTGGGGGTGGTCGCAGCTCGACCTTCCTGGAGTCTACCATCCTTTTCAGGGGGTCTTTAAAGATGAAGCATTCCTGAATATCGTGCCCCAACATTCGATGATAGGGAAAATAATCTATCCTGTCATCTCGGTTGACTTCTTCGAGTTTTCTTAGCTATGGGAGGTGGAGAAAGGTTCAATTAATAGAGGCGATGAAGTAGCCGCAAACTTGGTCCTCTCAGAACGAGTATACTTTGTGTCTTCGTTCCTCAAAATGGTTCCAATTCTATCCTCTCTGATCGTCCCGCTTAGGCGAAGGTGGCCGCTGATATACAAGGGGACCTTGATGATTTGGAGGAGGCATGAGCAGTGGAGCAGGCACAGGGGATGGCTTGAGCGTGACAGATGACACTTCAGCTCTGGCTTCTCTCTTTGTGGAAGCCTGCGAGGCTATTCAGGACTTCAGATTGGTCCGCTGCAGGGAGTCCTCAATTCTCTGGGCAATGGACAAGAGATGGGGGAAGCCAGTGGTGCACTCCACTGGTATGAGCGGTGTTCGCATCTCATCTCGAAGATTATTGATGCATATGGAAAGCAACTTGTCTTGAGGCATTGGACTATTCATGGAGTAGGTCAGAACTTTCCATCTAGTGATGAAATCTGAAACCCTCTCGTTCTCCCTCTACTTGCAGTTCATGAGGTCACTGACTGTTATTTTAGGCAGCGTTGAGCTTAAGTGGAACAAGAACTACTGCCAAAGGTCTTCCCAGCTCTTTATTGACTAGGCTGGTAGACTCTTATACCAGACAAAGGAAGATCCTTGCAAGCTCCGTACGAAGCATCTGAGTTTCACTGCTTCTTGTTGTTCCGTATTTCCCATCACATGGTTTCAATAAGATGCATAGTGCATGAAATTCTGTTCCGGATCACCTGATCCATTAAATATAGGGAATATAGGGCTCCCAAAATTGGTTGGAGGTGGTGTGTAGCTCCCCCAATCTGGGTAGGGCTTCCGCTCTGGCTGTATCAGAGCGCGTTGACCTTCCATTTCTTATAATCGAGCTGTTAGTGCCTCGATGGTGTTGGTGATACCCTGGTTTACATCCTGTTGGGCCCAGTCCTGGGAAGGTGTAGCCCGAGGCACTGGTTGAGGATCTAGCTCAGTTGGCACCAGGGGTTCATGTGCCATTTGTGACACCTTCAGAGGGTTCAGACGTACTCTCTCTAGTTTCTTCCTTAGTGGAGGGAAGTCTTGGTATTCATCAGGATCCAAATTTAGGTAGTTGGATGGGCCGGGTGCCTCATTGGGTGGGAGCCCTGACCGTGATTCGTTTGCCAGGGAAAACCTTGGTCTTTGAGGTGCACTTACTAGGAGTGCATGATGTGGCTCCTCTTGGGACGCACTTTCAATAAGATGGTTCCTCTGGATTAGATCGGCGTTAAGTCGCCTCAATTCTTTCATTTCCTATTTCTGTCGAGTGAACCTCTCTTAGAGCGTAAGTGGCTCGTTTTTATCAAGAGAGGGAGGGATATTAAGGGAAACTGGTCCTTTTTTCTTATCCTTATTGGAAGCTCGCAGGGTCAGTGGAGGAAGATTAGCTGAAGGGGCGTCCATATTTAGAGCGGCCCTCTGGTTTTGGGTGTGCACACCTGATGGTTCATTGTGAGTCACAGCCTGACCGGAACCATCATCTCCCGATCCATTTGGATTTGCATCATCTTCAGTGTTACCTGTGGGGTTAACCTCTATGGCGTTGATGGATGCATATCACGGGGTACAGAAGATGTCATCTTCCAAATAGGAAGAGTATCTCCCTCGTCTTTTACTTGTATTATATCCCGGGATTGCTTTCGGGATCCTTGACGAAGGGTGACGCGGAGAGTTATTTGATGTGACCTTACGGTACGCCTCCCTCTTGAAGGTGATTATGATTCAAACGACGGGATAGGGCAGTAACCTCCTCTTCTGACTATCCTCCCTAGACGAGAGAATACTGATTCTCGTGGGGAAGGTTGTTGTTGAGGTGGTAAAAATTCTCCCAGCCCTGAGGGCTGGGGTTGGCTCTGTTCTTTGGATGTTTAGTCTCTTCCTATTTCTATTGGTCTTACGGGGGAATTTGTTATTAAAAATACCCCCATCCCTACAGTCTGGGGTTGACCCTGGATTGCGATAATGGCTGTTGCTATCACTACCTGCCTGATCTCGCGTGCCCCCATTCGGGGGTAAACTGGGTTTGGTGCCAAGTTCTTCTGTGAATCAATCCCTTCTGGGGAGGCATGCAATGACCGATGATTGGCCTCTCTTAGGTAAGAGGCCTATTGTATGCTCTCGGTGGCCTGATTCGGGAGTTCTTGGATGGATTATTCCCATCGGGCTTAACACTTCTGGGACTTACTCAAGGCCTATCTCTATTGGGTGTGTTGTCTCTCCTGAGCAGGGACCCTACTCGATTTCCGTCTTGACGTGATGGAATTGCAAGATACCATGCTGAATGGGTTCTTCTGGGAAAAGAGTGAAGTGAAATGCAGAGCTCTATGTTCTCCCCATCCTCTGATATGGACTCCTATCGGGGCGTCACCAATAAGGTGCATGGAGGCAGGCTAACTCAGGGTTCCCTTTACGCCTCTCAGGTCATTGTTTCCGTGCCGAAGGAAGAGCTTCTAGGTTGATGTGACACATGAGGTCTTCTATTGTCTTGACATGGTCTACATACCCATCGTAGGGCAGGAAGCTTGATTTCAGCTAGCGGAGGGTTGTCCATATATTGTAGTAGATGTCGTGCACACATTGTTCTGACAAATTTCTGGGTATATCGAATTGGGAGGTGTCCGTGGGCCAAAACATAACTGGTACATCATCTCTGGCCAGTCATTTACTTAGGTGCAACATGTCGACATACTCCTCCGCTAGTGATTCCTCTACCTGGTCAGCACAACTGAGATGCTCACCGATAGCGTGGTCGGAGGCAGTGGGACCGGTAGGTATTGAATTGTCATGTGGGTGATTCTGAGGTGGTTCAGAAGATGAACATGGCCCCAGAACATCTCCTGATTGAAGAAGGGTGTCGTTGGATACTAGCTAGGAATCTGACATGCTTGATCCCGTCCTTCTGAGTGCCTTGGCATATGAGGTCTTTTCTGTGCTTTATTCGGAAGGGGTAGGACCTTCTTGTCTATATGATATGTCATTGCGGGGAGGATCTTCGCAATGGCGGCTGCAATGGCGAGGACTACCATTACTGCTTGACGCCTCACTGCATAGAGGACTTTTGCAGTGCATACCTTGGGGAGGACATCCAAGGCCTGTCGCAGCAAGGGGATGAACTTCTGGCTACGTAGCATTTTTACGGGTAGGGCCTTCGCAACAACTACCATCATGGTGAGGTTGACCATTATGGTTTGAAGTTCTATGTGCATCCTGGGGAGGACCTTCAAGACACACTACGACAAGGGGAGGACCTTCTGGTTTCTTGGGGCCACTGCGGGGAGGACCTTTGCAATGGCGGCCGTAGTGGCGAGGACTACCATCACAACTACTATAATGACGAGGAATACCATTACAGATGCCACAGGGAGAATATCTGCGGGGTACACCCTAGGTAGGGCCTTGAGAATGTACCACAATGAGGGGAGGACCTTCTCGTTGCTTTACTTCTCTATGGGGAGGAACTCCATTATCAGGGTGGCGAGAAATAACACCGTGATCTGATGCCCGACTGCGTGGAGTGTCATTGCAATGTAACCCCTGGGGAGGACCTTCAGGGTAGGCCACGACAAGGTGAGGTCCTTCTTGTCATGATGAGACGTCACTGCGGGGAGGGCCTCTGAAGTTGCGACTATGATAGCGAGGACTACTATCATAATTTGTGGTCTCACTGCATGGAGAGTGCTTGCAGTGTATACCCCGGGGAGGAACTTCAGGGTGGACCACAACAAGTGGAGGGCCTTCTTTCTGCTCAATATTATGGTCACATGGAGGGTTTCCATGACTCGCATCAAAAGATGATATCTCGTGATCGATCGTTATATGACTGCGGGGGAGGCCCCCACAGGTGCTCTGGGGAGGACCTTCATAGCTGCTGGTAGCGACATTGTGGGGAGGACCTTCGCAACTCCTACTGCCGCTCCCATAATATGGTAATGGGTGGGAAGGTTTCAGAGCCTTCGATATGCGCTTAGCATCATCGGGAACCCTAGATTCCAGCAGGGTGGAGTAGTGAATCTACTCTTTATTTTCTGGCTTCCTTCGGCACGTTCGGGGCGCTTTCTTGCGGGCAGCAGGTACCGTCTACTGTTGACAATGGCCTTCACCTTTGGGTCAATGTCTAATTGGGTCCCGTGATGTTTCCAGGATACGCCGACGAACATCTTGACTTTAGTAAGAATATATGCCTGCTCTGGAGCATCCACCATGATGGACGAATGTCCCCCAGTTGTAACAAGTGAAGCTGCTCGATCCGGTTGCCCTTGCGTCGCTGAATATGGCCGGTGACCCTCCTGGGTGGAAGTAGGGATGCAGATATTCTCCGAGACGGCTATCTCGTCTCTTAGATGAGTCGCCTCAATTGGGGAGACGATCTCACGAGCCCGAGTCCTTGCTGTTGCCGCTGATGCAATCAAATTCTGGAAAGTCTGTAAGATATGATCTGGGATCGATACTTGCTCCTCCATCATTTCTAGGATATGCAGAGAGACATCTTTGGCTGGAATGGGTATGAAGGCCCATTCCGGTATCAGAGTAGGAATATCCTGCTCCGGTCCTCCAGTGGTCAGTGGGTATTTGTGACAACCCTGCTTTTATTACAACTTAAACATGCTTTATTACATAAAACTTCACTTGATACAACAAAGAAGATCGAGAGGTTTAGTGTCTTTGGGGCTTAGGATCATTACATAAAAACTTTAAACTTGAAATACAACATCCTTATTGAAAACTTCCTTTACATGACCACTACATTCCTTCGTACTTAGCATTGCATGGGATAACCTGAGGACATGCATAAGAAAAGGGTGAGCTATAAAGCCCAGTAAGGGAGTACATAATGAATAACATGAGGAGTACAATACATGTTAGGCAATAGGAATATCAATAGAGCATAATAGAGACATGAACATAAAGGCATGATAAAGCATGATAATCATAACATGGAAATGTGGCAACAACACTTAACATTGAATTAGCATGAGCCAAGGCTCATTGCACATGGAGCATGAGTAAACCCTCATTGCACTTGAAGCACGAGTAAGCCCTCGTTGCACTTGAATTAGAATGAGTCAACACTCATTGCACATGATGTATCATGATACTATACTTTACCCAATGCATTGGAGTGCTATAAAGGGCGCACCCTTCTTAAACATTTCATTTCATGCATAAGTGTGCCACATGGATCATAAAACATTGACTCATAAAACATAATCATTTCTTCCACGATAAAGGAAAGTGGAATTCATACATGAAACTTTATAATAAACATGTAAATGTGCATAAAGGTGAATACCCTTGATGGAGAAATGGGCATGGTATTCACTACACAAAGACATTGGCTTAGAAAATCAGTGCGATTTCGGCAGCGTAACGGCGTGACATAAGAATTCATAAAAAGGTTGATGAGAGAGAAAGGGGTTCCTCATCATATTTACATGTAATGGACAGTAAGAAGATCATATATATACATGTCCCAACAATAGAAATGGAATTTAGATTCATGATACAAAAGTATTGCTTGAATGTAAAAGAAGAGAGAGAAGTTCCTTTCGGAATTTTGGCATAGTAACGGGTGTACATGGGAGGCATTTAATGAGAGAGAAAGGGGTCTCCCATCATTCAAACAATAAGAGGGAAGTATGGGAGATGTGCGAAACCATACCCCAACATTCATAAATGAAATTAAAAGGGCAATACAACTTAAAGAAAAATTGACAAAAATGAGAAAGCAAGAAAACCCCTTACTTGGAAGTGTGCTTCCAAAGGCTAGAGAGAGGCTTGTGAGAGGCTTCTTGGGAGCTTGGGGCACCTTGAGAGGATTCTATAGAGAGTAGGGCAGAGTTTGGACGAACTTCAAGGGATTTGGGTGAGGAGGAAGTGGGAGCTTGGGTGGGTTTATATAGGAAAGGTGAGAGAATTCTTTATTATTTAGGTTTGGGACCCCTTATAATAAAATAATCCAAACCACAAACCATACCATGGTATTTGCCCATGGTTTCTGGAAAAGGGAAGAGGAAAACAATATTTTACAAGGCCAAGGTCCGAACGTATTAAAAAATTAGGGTTGCTTATGTGGAGGTGAGTCACACTCCCATGGAAATTAATTTAAAAAGGCAAAGTGTTGAATAAGTCTTGAGGGCTTCATTAATGCTTTGAAAAGTGAGTCAAACAAACCCAAAACCTCATTATTTTAATGATAAAATACATATTGGCCGAACATAAGGATTATGGTATTTTATTACATCACCATTGGGTCATTATGATGTCATAAAACACATTATATATTTAAATGGTATTTAATTTTTACCCAAAAATTTGACTGTCTCAGAAAATTATGAAAAATTCACTGTTGGATAATTTCGACGTCCTGATTCCAAAAATAATATTTATTTTATCTAAATAATTTTCTAAATATGTGAATTTTCACTTTTAAAATAAAAACCGACATTTATAAAAAATTCACGGGTTTTGACAGAAATGGCTTTCAAACCTTAATAAAAATTTTAATTGCATTCATAAAATTATAAGATCATTTATATTTAATAAAAATTAATTTAATATTAATAATAATATTTTATTAAAATATTATTTAATTCAAAAATCCTTTAATTTAATAAAATATAATTCTTAATTAAATAATAACTAAAAACATCATTTGTACTTTAAAAACTAATTACAATGCATCAAAAATGACTCGAAATTATATTTATTATTATATAAAAAAAATAATGTACATGAACATGGTGCTACTTATTTGTTACATAACCCCTTAAAATAGCCGCATAAGACCTAAGGGTAAGGTGTACGATGGTGACAGACTCTTGGGGTTGCTCGGATAACATTGCTCGAGTGGTAATCTCTATCAACTTCCATTTTTCCCGTAGACGATCACGTTTGAGCTTGACTTGATGAAGCTCAGCTCTGGCTTGGTCAAGGGAAA
Source organism: Viscum album (assembly GCA_963277665.1). Lineage (NCBI taxonomy): Eukaryota > Viridiplantae > Streptophyta > Magnoliopsida > Santalales > Viscaceae > Viscum > Viscum album. Next base: position 31,433,560 of record OY728157.1, on the reverse strand, counting down.
ATCCCAAAGACGCCACCTCCTTTCCGAGCTCCGACAAATGGGCTTCGTAAGGGGAAATTCTACTGGATGAGGCCATCGCTTCCTTTGTCTGAGTAAAAATGGTTTCGTTAAAGCCTTATATTTAAACTACCCATATGATCACTGTTCAACGGCTAAAAAAGTAACGGTCACAAATCTTAACGTTAAACTAAAGAAGTTGACATCATATAAAAACATAAAGAAACATTTAACTGGATCAAGAGGGATTTTCCATTAATGAAATTTTGGGTCGTTACAACATTCCCCCCTTAAGAAATTTCGCCCTCGAAATTTTCCTTTTCCCACACTAAAAAAAATGTGGGTAACTTAGCTTCATCATATCCTCCGACTCCCAAGTTGCTTCTTCAAACTTGTGGTTTCTCCACAACACCTTGACGAGGGGCATTGTCTTATTTCGTAGAACTTTTTCTCTACGATCCAAGATCTTCACTGGTTGCTCCTCATAAGAAAGATCGTCTTCTAATTGTACCACCTCAGAAGAGAGTACATGTGAAGGGTCTGGTATGTACTTCCTTAAGAGGGATACATGGAAGACATCATGCACCTTGGCCATAGTAGGTGGAAGTGCTAGTCGATAGGCCACAACCCCAACACGATCAAGAATCTCGAAGGGGCCGATGTACCTTGGACTTAACTTCCCTTTCTTTCCAAACCTCATGACCTTCTTCCACGGAGATATGCGTAAAAACACCATGTCTCCGACTTTAAACTCAAGGTCTCGTCGACGATTATCTGCATAACTCTTCTGTCGACTTTGGGCTGCCTTGATATGCTGCTGAATGGTTTTCACCTTCTCCACCATTTCTTCGACCATTTCTGGTCCAAGCAGCTTACGTTCACCGACCTCATCCCAACATGCCGGTGTTCTGCACCTTTTCCCATATAGGGCTTCATATGGTGCCATTTGGATGCTCGAGTGGAAACTATTATTATAAGAGAACTCAACTAGAGGAAGATGTTGATCCCATCCTCCTTTAAAGTCCATTGAGCACGCTCTCAACATATCCTCAAGTGTTTGGATAGTCCTCTCGGATTGGCCATCAGTTTGAGGATGATAGGCCGTACTGAAGTTCAGTTCAGTATTCAGAGCATGTTGAAGACTCTTCCAAAACTTAGAGGTAAATCTTGGATCTCGGTCCGACACAATAGATAGTGGTACTCCATGCAACCGTACCACTTCCCTGATATATATCCGTGCCAGTTGATCCAAAGATAAATCCTCTCGAATAGCAATGAAGTGTGCAGTCTTTGTAAGACGATCCACAATAACCCAGATTGCATTGTTTCTTTTGGATGTCCTTGGAAGTCCAGTGACGAAGTCCATGGTGATGTTCTCCCATTTCCATTCTGGTATGGGCAATGGTTGCATCATCCCCTTAGACTTCTGCCTCTCTGCCTTCACTTGCTGACACACCAGGCACTTTGATGTATAGTCGGCGATCTCCTTCTTCATATTATCCCACCAAAAGTTTTCTCGGAGATCTCGATACATCTTTTTGCTCCCTGGGTGAATAGAGAAATTTGATCTATGTGCATCATCCAAAAGTTCCTTCTTCAGCTCCGAACTTGATGGGACACATAGTCTTTTCCCAAACCGCACAATTCCTTCTTCATTAACATTAAACTCTGAGGATTTTCCCTTTTTGATAGCTTCCACTTTTTCTTGGATTCTCGCATCATCCTTTTGAGCATCCTTTAACCTTTCCAAAATAGATGGTTGAGCAATCATTTGTGAAAGGATTGATGATGTTCCCTTCTTTATGATTCCCACGTCCATCTTCATCAAGTCTAAGAAGATTGGATCCTTCTCAATTCTCATCATTGATAGAATTGCTGGATCCTTTCTACTTAGGGCATCCGCCACCTTGTTCGCCTTCCCAGGGTGGTAATGTATTGAACAGTCATAATCCTTTATGAGCTCTATCCATCTTCTCTGGCGCATATTAAGCTCTTTCTGTGTGAATATATATTTAAGACTCTTATGGTCAGTATATATCTCACATTTCTATCCATAGAGATAATGCCGCCAAATTTTCAAGTCAAAGATCACCGCCGCCAACTCCAGATCATGCGTTGGATAGTTTCGCTCATGGATTTTCAACTGTCTTGAGGCATAGGATATCACTTTATCATTCTGCATCAGCACACATCCTAAGCCCTTCTTCGAAGCATCACTGAATACCACAAAAAGCTCCCCACTTGTGGGTAAAGTGAGCACAGGTGAAGTGATAAGCCTCCTTTTCAACTCCTTGAAGCTTTCTTCGCATTCATCACTCCAAGCAAACTTTACTCCCTTTCGAGTTAGCTTGGTAAGAGGGTTGGACAATCGTGAGAAGTTTCTCACAAATCGTCGATAATATCCAGCTAACCCCAAGAAGCTACGGATATCAGTTACCGATGTTGGCCTCGGCCATCCCTCAATTGCATCTGTTTTGGAGGGGTCCACAGATATCCCATTGCTTGTGATGATATGGCCCAAGAATGAGACCTACTTCAACCAGAACTCACACTTGCTGTACTTGGCATAGAGCTTCTCCTTGCGCAAAGTCTCCAGTACAGTTCTTAAATGCTCCTCATGGTCCTCCTTGGTTTTGGAGTATATTAGAATATCATCTATAAAGACTACCACAAATTTATCTAGCTAATCTCTAAAGACTCTATTCATCAAGTCCATGAATATTTCTGGAGCATTGGTGAGTCCAAAAGGCATTACTATGAATTCATAGTGCCCGTACCTTGTACGAAAAGCAGTCTTGGGGATATCTTCCTTCTTCACCCTTACTTGATAATATCCCGACCGCAAGTCGACCTTGGAGAAGTATTGTGCTCCACGCAGCTGATCAAACAAGTCATCGATTCTTGGGAGAGGATACTTGTTCTTTATCGTGATTTTGTTAAGTTCACGATAATCGATGCAAAGCCGCATTGACCCATCCTTCTTCTTGACGAAGAGGACTGGTGCACCCCATGGTGATGCACTTGGGCGTATAAACCCTTTATCCAGATTCTCCTGTAGTTGTTTCTTCAGTTCTTCAAGCTCAACCACAGCCATCCTATATGGAGTCTTGGATATTGGTAGCGTCCCAGGTATAAGTTCAATTGAGAACTCAACATCTCTTCTTGGAGGAAGACCAGGAAGTTCCTCGGGAAATACTTCAGCGAATTCCCTCACAATAGGCATTTCTTCAAGGATGGTTTCTTCCTTGGACTCAATCATCTAAGCCAGATATGCGTGCTCATAAGGTAGTAATATCCATGCTTGAGATGATGGAGCTAAAGGAGATTCATCTTCCTCCTGACACTTGTAAAGAATCGGGGGTCGATTCTCCATATGGAGTGTGATTTCCCTCTCCCGACAATTTATGTTGGCTCTATATAAGGAAAGCCAATCCATGCCAAGAATTGCATCAAATTCCACTAAAGGGAGTATGACGAGGTTCGCCGGGAAATTCAATCCACAGATTATAACAGGGGAGGATTTATACTCATGGGATGCAATGATTTCCCCATTTGCCGTACTCACCGACATCTTTACTTCCATGATTTGTGGTGGTGCAGGGATTGTTCTACTAAACTTTTGAGATATAAAAGAATGCGTAGAACCTGAATCAAAAAGTACGTTCGCTATTCTTGAATGAATAACTAGCGTACCTGTCACCACTTCGTTGTCGGGGTTCACTTCGGCAGAAGTGATGGCAAAAGCTCTTCCTTGCTGTCTTGGAGGTTGTTGATTGCCTCCGATAACCCTTGGATTAGGGCACTGATTTGCAAAATGACCCGGTTCTTTGTATTTGAAGCATTGAACAACGCGTTGAGGTTCGAACGGAGTGTTCCTCCCCTCCGTCGCAGCCGCGGGTCCTTCTTGCTGACAGTTAACAGCTAGGTGCCCTTCTCTTCCACACTTGAAGCATTTTCTTGTCCCCCTAAGGCAATTTCCAGGGTGCTTCTTTCCACACTTTTGGCAAGTGGGGTGCTGGAATTTCTTAGCGCCGTTGGATTTATCCATCGGACCACCAGCATTGAAGTCCACCTTCCGATTCTTGTCCCCATGATACCCCTGTGATTCTACGATCTCCATTTCAACCTTGAGGGCACATCGGACAATTTCCTCATAGCTGTCGAAGTCACGGATCGCTAATGCTTTCCGCAAGCTAGGCTTCAGCCCACCAAAGAAGCGGTCAACCTTGCATTCGGGGGTAACGACAAAGCCGGAAGTGTATCGTGCAAGCCTTGTGAAGTTTTCCTCGTACGCTCCCACAGATTCCTCATCTTTCTGCTTGAGGGAAAGGAAGTCCCTTTCCATCTTAAGACGGAGGGTGCGTGGAAAATATTTATCGAAAAACATCTTCCGGAATATCTTCCATTCCAAAGCCTCGATCTCCTCCTCAGGCTTCGTATTTTTGATCAACGTCCACCATTGATCAGCTTCACCCTCCATACGATAAGCCGCCAAGAGAACCTTCTCTTTTTCAGAGCATTGGAGGATAGAGAATATCTTTTCAATGGAGTTGATCCATTGTTCAGCAATCGTGGGATCGGATGATCCACTAAAAGTAGGAGGCCTTTGTCTCATGAAGCTTTCAATAGCGACTTGTTCTTTCTTAGGGGGGGTTGAACGTTCCTCTTGACCAGTGTTTCTATTCAAAACTTGAGTTAGCTGAGAGAGAAGCGTGACAAAGTTCGCGATTCCCGCTCCCATTGGATTGGGCATCTCATAAGTACAGTCATCACACTGATCTTCACAATGGTTGTTAGCCCGAGTTCTCCTATTACCGGCCATTGGATGGAATAAAAGGAAAGTTAGGGGTAACACATAAAGGGTAATCCAAAGACAAAAGTTGATGACTTATAAATAAACTTTAATCACTTTAACTCATGAGTCTATAGGATTTAATCCAGGCTTTTCATGATCTTCCTTCTAATATATATTCTTAGGGGCATTTTTCCCTTAATAAGGGTTCATACTAAGATTGTGAATTTATCAAAACATATCCCCCGGGAGTGTCGTAACCAAGAGTGCAGCAAGGCCCGTTGTCGTGCACCAGTTCCTGTTCGAGTCTAGCTCAAAGCGGTGTTTTCGGGTTTTACCCCTAGGATACATCTGTGCCAGAGCCGCCTCTACCTGCTCGTATCCAGACAGGGATGTATTTGTTTTATAAAACACTTACTTAGTATTTACCAAAACTTAGGGATGTTTTTATTATGCTTAGTCTTGTATCTAAGGCTTTACTAGGGTTTCCTAATCCCAAAAATAACTAAACCTATCCTCTGATACCAACTGTGACAACCCTGCTTTTATTACAACTTAAACATGCTTTATTACATAAAACTTCACTTGATACAACAAAGAAGATCGAGAGGTTTAGTGTCTTTGGGGCTTAGGATCATTACATAAAAACTTTAAAATTGAAATACAACATCCTTATTGAAAACTTCCTTTACATGACCACTACATTCCTTCGTACTTAGCATTGCATGGGATAACCTGAGGACATGCATAAGAAAAGGGTGAGCTATAAAGCCCAGTAAGGGAGTACATAATGAATAACATGAGGAGTACAATACATGTTAGGCAATAGGAATATCAATAGAGCATAATAGAGACATGAACATAAATGCATGATAAAGAATGATAATCATAACATGGAAATGTGGCAACAACACTTAACATTGAATTAGCATGAGCCAAGGCTCATTGCACATGGAGCATGAGTAAACCCTCATTGCACTTGAAGCACGAGTAAGCCCTCGTTGCACTTGAATTAGCATGAGTCAACACTCATTGCACATGACGTATCATGATACTATACTTTACCCAATGCATTGGAGCGCTATAAAGGGCGCACCCTTCTTAAACATTTCATTTCATGCATAAGTGTGCCACATGGATCATAAAACATTGACTCATAAAACATAATCATTTCTTCCACGATAAAGGAAAGTGGAATTCATACATGAAACTTTATAATCAACATGTAAATGTGCATAAAGGTGAATACCCTTGATGGAGAAATGGGCATGGTATTCACTACACAAAGACATTGGCTTAGAAAATCGGTGCGATTTCGGCAGCGTAACGGCGTGACATAAGAATTCATAAAAAGGTTGATGAGAGAGAAAGGGGTTACTCATCATATTTACATGTAATGGACAGTAAGAAGATCATATATATACATGTCCCAACAATAGAAATGGAATTTAGATTCATGATACAAAAGTATTGCTTGAATGTAAAAGAAGAGAGAGAAGTTCCTTTCGGAATTTTGGCATAGTAACGGGTGTACATGGGAGGCATTTAATGAGAGAGAAAGGGGTCTCCCATCATTCAAACAATAAGAGGGCAGTATGGGAGAGGTGCGAAACCATACCCCAACATTCATAAATGAAATTAAAAGGGCAATACAACTTAAAGAAAAATTGACAAAAATGAGAAAGCAAGAAAACCCCTTACTTGGAAGTGTGCTTCCAAAGGATAGAGAGAGGATTGTGAGAGGCTTATTGGGAGCTTGGGGCACCTTGAGAGGATTCTAGAGAGAGTAGGGCAGATTTTGGACGAACTTCAAGGGCTTTGGGTGAGGAGGAAGTGGGAGCTTGGGTGGGTTTATATAGGAAAGGTGAGAGAATTCTTTATTATTTAGGTTTGGGACCCCTTATAATAAAATAATCCAAACCACAAACCATCCCATGGTATTTGCCCATGGTTTCTGGAAAAGGGAAGAGGAAAACAATATTTTACAAGGCCAAGGTCCGAACGTATTAAAAAATTAGGGTTGCTTATGTGGAGGTGAGTCACACTCCCATGGAAATTAATTTAAAAAGGAAAAGTGTTGAATAAGTCTTGAGGGCTTCATTAATGCTTTGAAAAGTGAGTCAAACAAACCCAAAACCTCATTATTTTAATGATAAAATACATATTGGCCGAACATAAGGATTATGGTATTTTATTACATCACCATTGGGTCATTATGATGTCATAAAACACATTATATATTTAAATGGTATTTAATTTTTACCCAAAAATTTGACTGTCTCAGAAAATTATGAAAAATTCACCGTTGGATAATTTCGACGTCCTGATTCCAAAAATAATATTTATTTTATCTAAATAATTTTCTAAATATGTGAATTTTCACTTTTAAAATAAAAACCGACATTTATAAAAAATTCACGGGTTTTGACAGAAATGGCTTTCAAACCTTAATAAAAATTTTAATTGCATTCATAAAATTATAAGATCATTTATATTTAATAAAAATTAATTTAATATTAATAATAATATTTTATTAAAATATTATTTAATTCAAAAATCCTTTAATTTAATAAAATATAATTCTTAATTAAATAATAACTAAAAACATCATTTGTACTTTAAAAACTAATTACAATGCATCAAAAATGACTAGAAATTATATTTATTATTATATACAAAAAATAATGTACATGAACATGGTGCTACTTATTTGTTACATAACCCCTTAAAATAGCCGCATAAGACCTAAGGGTAAGGTGTGCGATGGTGACAGACTCTTGGGGTTGCTCGGATAACATTGCTCGAGTGGTAATCTCTATCAACTTCCATTTTTCCCGTAGACGATCACGTTCGAGCTTGACTTGATGAAGCTCAGCTTGGGCTTGGTCAAGGGCAAAGCCCAAAGACGCCACCTCCTTTCCGAGCTCCGACAAATGGGCTTCGTAAGGGGCAATTCTACTGGATGAGGCCATCGCTTCCTTTGTCTGAGTAAAAATGGTTTCGTTAAAGCCTTATATTTAAACTACCCAGATGATCACTGTTCAACGGCTAAAAAAGTAACGGTCACAAATCTTAACGTTAAACTAAAGAAGTTGACATCATATAAAAACATAAAGAAACATTTAACTGGATCAAGAGGGATTTTCCATTAATGAAATTTTGGGTCGTTACAGTATTGACAATTGTCTTGTGTCAGGGCAGGCGAACGAATCTTCCCCTAGGCCGGGATATGCTGGTTTATCTCTTCGTTTTCCACCACATCGGGATGATGGACTTTACATGCATCTATAGGGAGATGGCCCTGCTTATGTTGGTTTCCCACCATATTGAGTCGGTGGCCTTTGTTGGTAGGGAGATGTGCCCGCCTATTAATTGCTGCCACATCTGGATGGTAGGCTTTGTTTATCACCACCATGTCGGGATGGTAGGCATCACGAGCATCTTCTAGGAGCTGGTCCTATAGGCGCTGGGTCGACACCACGTTGGGTTGGTGGGCTTCACGACCCTGGGTAGGGAGAGGTGCCTGCCGGGTAGGTGCTGTCTTGTATGAGTGACGGGCTTGATGGATCCCGGCGGGGATGCGTGCCTGCTCGTATGATGCCGCCATGTCTGGATGGAGGACTCTAGAGGAGCGAACAGGTGTATGTGCCTGTTCTTGGTACATCTCCATGACTGGGCAGCAGAGCTCCTCCTTAGGGACAAGGGTGATGACTGGTACCTAGTTGTACGTTTTCCACCCTCGTCAGGTGGTTCGAGTAGCCGGAGCTCGGGGAGCGTGGGCCTGGATCCTTTGGGTGACATCCTACTTATCATGAGGATGCTGAGTCGCAGCACGACCACGATGAAGTCTTCCGGTTGGGGCCTTGGAGCAGAACCCCCATTCAGCGGGGATGAAGTCCTCAGCGTTGACCTCATCAGCCTCCCTAAGATAAGGGAGGTACACGTAGTCTCGTTCCGGGGATAGACTCCTAAAATGGTTGGAGATAGCAATACGGGCCATCTAGATCTGCCTTCGTGGCCGCTGCTGGGCGGGAGACTGGCGGGTCCTGGTGGATTAGAGGGCGTGCATGGCCACCTCCACCGTCGGGAGAGTACCGTTCACGTGGTACTCTCAGATCAACGCATCTGAGACCCAGCTTTGAAGATGCTGGGTAGGTGATGGGGTCCTCCATTGGTGAGGATGTCCGGTCATTGCGTAGCTCGAAGTGCTCACCTATGAGTTCCTTCGTGATGCCATTGGATCAAAGGGAGTTCTGTGTGGTACCTGTAAAAAATATTTTAACAAATACAAACATCAAAACTGTCAAAGTAGAATCTCATGATCCCATAAGTAATTAATGACCCTTCTTGGCCCTCCTTGTGAGTATAAGGGGGAATAGAGTAATATTAAGTTAAATCTATCATGCTTGGTTAAAGATTCACGTCGGGATCACCATTTTTTGTCTCTTGGCGCACGACAGGATCATGGGGGAGAAACGTGCGCTTCTCGATGATTGATTAGAGAAGATTGGGTTCTGCTTAATCACTTATATCGGGTGCACCGTTTTCGCCTCGAAACTCCCAAAAGTTCCATATCTAGCAATGCGTGGACTTGCTTTCCAAAGGCAGGCGTTTGCTGGGTGGTTTGACCAGCGATGCTTAAGAACTCACATTGGTCGAGAGGATGGGAAGTGGGGATCATCGCACCCTTTTGGGGGGAATTATTGCCTGTTCTGGGACTCTATTATAGATTTAATATGTATTCATATGTTCACGAATATTTGGTTTATACCCAAGCATAGTATCCACAGATTTCTCCTGGTTGGAAATGGTAAACTAGACGCAGGGGTTCAGAATCATTTATTCCCGAGGTTTACCATCCCTCGTTGGATTAATGACCCCAAAGAGTCTGGAATCATGGAGACAACACTGGTAGCCTCGTAATCAGGCACTCTAGAGTTTATTTTCATCCAGGGGGATAGATAACAATTTGAGCGTTTGGATCGAAACTGTGGTACGAACTTCCTACATATCCTCATAAGAGGAATCAAAATCCACGTAGTTCAGATTGGTATGGGACTTACACTCCAGGATGCCCAGGGTTGGTGTGGTGAATCGACATGAAGATAGTCAGATTGACCGGTTATTGGGATTGAACCTTAGAGAGGCTTCCTACGTACCCTGCCTAGGAGACAGGGATCGAAGTCCACGTAGTTCGAATGGGAGTGTCGGAGAACCGACGTGAATGTGGACCTGGGGGTCCGATGGTGACCGGGCTTGAACCTCTTTGAGGCTTCCTATGTATCCCTGTGGTGGGGAATCGAAGTCCACGTAGTTAGAATTGGAATGGGGATTACACTCTGAGGAGGCCCAGGGTAATGGATTGGGTCTTACACTCTGAGGAGGCCCATAAGAGGATTTTATGGTCGATGCTTACTCTAAGCCCACATGAGTCATTCTTGGTGTGAGAAACAAGAAGCAGCAGGGATCAGGAGATCACGTCGTGAAAGGTGCTTCCGTGGGAAGTGGAGTGGGGATTATGCATGGAGTAGCCCTAAAAGTTGGGGCTTACTCTGAGATGGACGCCCATAATGTCTTCCTCATGCTTGGACATGAGGGAATCCCAACCTACTAGTATATTAAGACATTTACCTATGCATTAGTGCACAAGCGGGATAACGCCAAGGGGTGTTGGAATCTGTCCGAACAAAGGGAGATGAAAAGTGTGAATCACATGCCCGACATTCGGAATGAAATGAGGGTGGAGTGGCGATGGAGAATAACTGTTGACCATGTTCAAAACACAGAATCCATACCGCGTTAGACTAGAATGGGGGCAGACAAGTGAGGGTCGACTGTTGAGCGTGTTCAAAACACAGGACCTGACTTGAAGTGTTGCCCAAAGTCTTTCGAGGGTGTTGGCCCAGGACGGTAGGTGAGCCGAGGTGGCATGGGACTAGGCTGTTTGGGGGTCCCTTCAGACATGCAAGGGAATGAAGATCTGAATGAAGGACATGAAAAGCATGGGGTGGAGTGATGGAATGTTTGAATGGATTCCAGTGCTCTTGAAATTATGCCACTATAAACATGGCATGATGCATCTTATGCTTGGAGCATAAGGAATCTCTTGCATAGAGCAAGAGGTATCCAATTATTGAATGATAGGGAATGCTACAGTTTATAGTCATGTAGAGAGGACTGTTTCCATATAGTTTAACATCATATGGATAGGACGAGGTCCATACAGTTTAATGTGATGTGGTAAGGATGACTAGGTAGGAGAGACCTAACAATGGTTGGTGTGAGACTTACGTAAGGGCGGCCCTTTCTGGATGAAACTAGAAAAAGGAGCTAGGTAATGGGGTTATAGGAGATTCATGAGGAGTATCTCGAATCACGAAGTGTATAGGATGGATGTTGGGGCGGCACAAGGGTGCAATTTAAAATACTATTGACCTAGCCCGAAAAGTTCGCGGTGAGACTCTCCATTTTTCATGGGGGTCAGTGTCGGGCTGTGGTCCCGGCCCGGGGCGGGGGCGCAACCCCCGCGGTATGGACTAGCGAGTGCATGGGGTTCGTCATATGAGGACTGGTCGCGGAGGAGGTGGTCCGCGTAGAAGCTGGCCGCCTAGGATGTCTGCAAAGGAAATGGCCGCTAAGGGATGGCCGCATGTGGTTTGTGGTTTGGTTGTCCGCGAAGGGTGTACACGAAGGAGATGGCCATGAGGGAGCATGCCGCGAAGGACTAGGCTGTGAAGGAGGCTGTCCACGAAGGCTGGCCGCGGAGGAGATGGCCATCCGCAAAGGGTGTCCGCGAATGAGAGGGCCGCGAGGGTGGATGTCCGCGAAGGATGGATAGTGCCCATCCTACTTCACGCCCGTGGAGGGATTCCCACCTCCATTTTGAGAATGACACTTGTCCATAGTGGGGGTATCCGCGAAGGAGATGGCCGTAAAGGAGATAGCCGTAGAGGGACTATCCACGAAGGAAATGGCCGCGAAGGGAGTATGCAAAGGGGCTGGCACCCATCCTACTTTGCGCCTGTGGAGGGGTTCCCGCCTCCATTTAGCGAACGACACTTGTCCGTGGAGGGGGTGGCCTCTAAGGAGATGGCCACATGTAGTTCACAGTTTGGTTTCTCCTCTATGCAGAAGAGTGCATCCGCAGACGATATGGGGCACGCGGATGGTCACAGAACATTACTTCTGGGAGCGATTTCTCCAGTGTCTCCCCATGGGTTTTCACCCGTCCTTCCCCTCTTTTTTTTGGGTGCCCCTTGGGGTCTATTTATAGAGTAGCAAAGAGTCAGTATTGATGGGGCACATGGCACTTTCTGCGAAATCCCATGAAGGAATACCCCCCCGTGGATGTCTCGGTCAACCAAGGACTTTTGAATTCGAGATTCGCGGAATTGCTCCGTGACCATGCACCACTCCGCCTCTATTCCGTGAACGATGAGGTTTGCGGCTGCATACGTCTTCCACCTCAGTTTCGCGATCGACATGGTGCGTGACATGGGCCGGTTGGCATGGTTTACGGCGGTGGACCGGCCTAGCGTTCATCCTGCTTCGCGCCCGCGGAGGAGCCCCGCCTCTGATTCGTGGACAATGCTGGTCCGTGGAATTGCGGTTCACCGAACTAGCTGCGTACTGTTGCTGGGAGCCGATATGCGGACCGGTTCGGTCCTTTCCCAAGTTTTGGGGTAATTGGATTTCCCCCTTGAGGAATTTTCAGGACCCTACATATACATTAGTTCCAAAACATAAAAATGGTTTTAACATAAAATTTAAAATCTTTTTTCAACCATTTAATGGTTTTATGTTCATCCTTGAAGGTGGTAAGGGAAAATGAAAACACATCATTCACAATGTTGGTAAATTGACACATCATGGTCGATGACTTCATTTTTAGAATAAAAGAGAGAGTAAAAGGAGTTTGATGATGGATTTTACAGTAATATAATAGAATTAAAGTATATAAAATATACTAGAGTTATCATGAATATTTTTATATATGAGTTGAGAAGACAATAAGAAAATAAAAATAAATTAAAAGAAATTAAAAGAAAAAGAAAGAGGATTTTACCTCTTGAATTTCTACTTATTAAGAACCTCCTTAGGAAAAAGGGTTTGATCTTTTGATGAGAACAAGAGATCTTAGATGTGGGGGAGGGGCTTGGAAAGTTTATTGGGTAGAACTTGGAAAAGACACAAAGCTTTGAAGGTGTGAGGAGAAGAGGTGGTGAGGGGTGGTATTTATAGTGGAGGATAGGGGTGTTTTCTCATTATTTTATTTATTAGTTTCTTATTTTGAATCAAGACTATTAATAGTTTGATAATTATATCTAAATATATTAAAATAATTAAGTATGGTTTGATATTATGAGCTTAAATCAACCATACATCATCTATGACTCAATAATTGATGTATTTAGCTTTTATCGTAAATTATTGTATTTTACTATTCCCCAAAAAATTGAGTATTTTAGAAAAATCCCAAAAAATCAACCTAACCATTTTTTATATTTATAATTCAAAAATAAAATCCATTTTATGAAAATAATTTTATAAATATGAGAAATTTAATTTTTAATTAAAATCAACTTTTACTAAAAATACAGATTTTAAAATTATAATTGATTTTATAACACTTTGAAAAATTTACTAAGGTCCCATAAAATTATTTTAAAATCATAAGACAAAAAATATTAATTTATTAATACATTTTATGAAAATAAATTTTATTTTAAATTATTAAATTAATCATAAAATTACAATTAGTAATTTATGACTTACAAAAATACCAAAACTTAATTAATAATTTTTAATTTTTTTTACTCATACTATGATATAATTATATCATACTTTCATTCATAAGATTCCTAAATTTTATTCGTAATTTAATGGGTGTGGTTACTATTCATTTGGCTGGTTTACTATTCATAAGGGTTATATTACTATTCCTAAAGTCAAGTTAATATTTCATCGGTATAGGTTCCTTGACTTCTAGAAATACTTCATATTTAATTAATTATTTATTTATAAAGTTTTTATTGTGTTCTCAATGTGATTTTATGTGGTTTATACAATATGACACAATTATAAGAAGGGAATTTACATTGATTGAATTTTGGATCACTACAATTATCCTTATGCAGATTCCAAAACCATCCTTTTGAATTTTACTTTATTATTCTTAGCCCCAATTTACTTATTATAGGCTTAACTCAATTAAATTTAGAATTTACTTAATTGATCCCTAGGAATTCTAAATGTATTAAAATAATCAAGAAACATCATCTAATTTTTTACTGACTTCAAAATCCTTGAATCATAGGATTCCTTTGGATGGTTTTTATATCTTTCAATCCAATTTCTTACTATTTGAGATATAGATCTTGAATCTATCCTTTAGGCAGCTTCTTATAAAAAAATTTCTCAACTATTATAGATAGTTTCCCTTCATCCATAAACACATGTCTTAGGTGTACATGAAGAAAAAAAATCCAATAATCATATGTATGGGTTGATATTAAGAATATTTATAGCTAGATATTCTAGAATTATAACAGTATTTCTTTTAGATTAATGTAAAAACTTATTCGTCGACTCAACTTCTTCTTCCTTCAAAACATATTGAGAACTTCTCTAAATAATAACAACCTTACTTGTTGATAAAAAATACAATTCATACTTGGGATATTTAATCCCCCCATTTGAATTTGTTATAAAAACCATAAAATAATCAATTAAATATATGTGTCTTTTTCTTCTCCCCCTTATTGACAATAAATAAAAATAAAAATTCAAGGGAAGTCTTCTCATCTCATATTTAAGATTCTTAGACAGTTATCAAAACAACTTATTCTCCCATTTTATTTCAAAATCATAGAATTATCCACTTGTTTGAGAGAAGCTTTACACCACACAAAACTTATCCAACAGCCTTTAGTTAATCTACTCTAAGTCCACATGAGCTAACTTGATGTAGAAAACAAGAGTGAATAACTAGGGTGATCAATTCTATCCATAAAGTTTCATGTATATGATACCACTCTCAATTTTCTCATTTTAGGGTTATCTAAAAATATTCAACAAGGCTAATTTTTAGTATTAAATAATCTCAACAAATACATTATAAAGTTAAAGTGAATGATATTAAACTCCCCATTTATCTCATAACCAACACCCCCTTTATAAAAATGTTTAATACAATCAAAATAAGTTATATAAGTGTCATTAGAATACACAATTCTCCATTTTTATATAGTTTTACAAACATTCCTAATTCAGTGAATGATGATAATTTGACATATTCCATTCACATTTTCTTCCCCTTAAGGGATGCACCTATTTCTTATTTATATTGGTAATTAGTAAAATCTATGATGAAAAAATTCTTTTCCATATAGTGTATAAAACAATCATCTAACTCCTTCAATCCCATGCATGTCAATATAAGTAAATAATAAATAAGGGAATAAGGGGAGACCTCTTAATTCCTAAGTCAAAATATCAAGGATAGTTTCCTTTCAACAATGATCTATCATTTCTTCCAGTCCAATCATAGTAATAATTCTTAATACTTCTTTTCCTTACATCATCCTTTATAGATTGCATGGTCATTTTTCCCTTTGTATGGAGTTGTCTTATTCACCTCATCCATTAAATCAACTGAATTTATAGATACTATCATTATATTTATCATGAACTATACTTGTGATATAAGAATGCTCATAATGTTTTTCATATCATGTCAATATTGTTCATATATTTCATACATATTTTCTTAAAAATTTAGGTGGTCAATTTTAGAAAAACCTTCATGGTTTTTGATCTCTTCTTAGGAACTCACTACTTTCCTTTATAACTAGATATTATTTGTTCTTTATCTATTAATTTATCCATTTTCAATTGAGGTGGCCAAACAGTTAGACACTACTTCTTAGAATGATCAACTTATTCGAATTTCTCACATGATTTCTTGGTAATCTCAGTAAAATAGCAGTTTCCTCCTTTTAGCTTCTAAACTTTCTTCCCTTTCACACCATAGAGAACCTATCCTTGTAGAATAGTCATCAAATCATCATATTTATGAACCTCTTATTCAGATATTCCACAAACATCCTTTAAACATCTAAATATATTTTTGTTTGGTAGATTAGTTGAATTTATGGTCATTGCTTGATTTCTTTGAGAAACTATCCTTATTTTATTAGTAAATCTCCACCTTGGTTCATTAATCTTCCCTAGTAAATACATATTAAAATATAAAGATAAATATTTATATTCAAACAACCCACAACACTATAATAAACCTTGAAACTTTAATTTTCCATATTGATAGTAAGTTTGTCCAGAAAAATGATGCAGCTGTCTTGTTGCAACTTGAGACTATATTTTCCTAAGGGAAAGTTATCTTCTTGTCACATTACTCTCTTAATTTTATGTGGAAGTGTGTCTATCACTTATATTATTAGTCTAAATAGGTCCAGAGTTGATTTTGTAAACTAAAATATTAGAAATAACAAATTTAATTCACTATACCAGTATCTCTATTCAAGCTACATGTCAGGTGCTCGATCTATTGCCTGAACCAATTTTGTCTAACCTGAGGTAGTCCATACATCTCTAATTCAATCCAAGAAGCAAGAAATATAAATATTTGTTCCTTTTACTCATAATAATCCCACTTTATAGGCCTAATTAAATATTCCATCCCAATTAACTAAGCCCTATTCCCACAATCTAGCATCTCCAGCCCCACTATTCTGCATCAAGCTATCCACATGGAGGCATTGAATGATTCAAGATGAAAAAGTTGATATCCACACATATCCTTGGTATGAAATCTAAGTTAATATTCTTATAAATTTTTATCTTCAAAATCAAAGGGGAAGTGGATGATTATAAAAGGGGATTTCACTATATCAAGGAACTACAAATTTTACTATATTTTTGAATATTTTTTATCTTTTTTTAATAGAATTTATTATTCTTCTTTCTTATTCTATTTTAATTATTTTTTTTCTATAATAGAGGGATAAACTACCAATTATTTTTAATTCATGTAACTTATATACTTTATATAAAGGTGTGGATCATTTAATTTTTGGTTTAATTCCTTAAAAATAACTTAGTAAAGATGTCTAAGAGGTTATTTGAGGTCTCAGGTGCATTTGAGGCTCGTTCGAAGCCTAGATCCCTGAAATGGGAAGAGGTAGACTGGGAAACATTATTTGTATGAAACCATGAAACCCAAGGCACACAACCATGTGAGTGTTATGGATTTTGGGAAATTGCAGTTTTTCATGGTTTGCGCACGGTTAGTCAAACCGTGCGGAAAACCGTACTATGTGCCCCTTATAGTAGTGAATGACGCATAGTTGGTGCACAGTTTGACCAAACCACATGGTCAAAACATGTGCAAGGTAAAAATGGGTGAAATCACATGGTTTAAACTCTTTAATATTTTATTTGACCCCACCTTTCTTTCCCCTTCTTTTCTAGTGGTATTTTTCTCCCCTCTTCGTGTGTGACCCTCTTCATCCCTCCTAATGGCGTTTTGAGGTATCTCCTTCATACAGAACTCAAATCCTTTACCATTGGAAGATATAAAAATCCATTATAAAGCTCTACCTTCTACACCCATCTATTTATAGTTTCATATTCCATCTGTTTTGTTATTTTGGTGTGAAAAATTTTACCCTATTTTTAGGGTTTTTGACAAATCCATTGATTTATTTTGTTTTAGGTCAAATCAAGCCTTGATAGTAGATGAGTGAAGCACTACTACATCATGGTATGTGGTCTATGCTATTTACCATAATTTTTTTTCATTTTAATTGATGTTCTATTTTTCTGCTTGCTGGACTCTTACAAGAATGCTTTGTTCTTGCATATTAAATTAATTTTAATAGTTTGTCATGTATTGTGTGACCTCACCTTGTTGTAAAACGCATCCATGGGGTGTTATCCTTGTCACTAGTCACTCATTAGGTGTTCCCTATTGAATGATCCTTTTTCCCATTGCTCTAATTTGTGAACCATCTTATGTGTGTGAGTTTCAATTTAATTAAATGCCTTAATTGATAGAGTAAGTTAATATGAATAGTGAACCATGAGTTATCCCTTGATCTCCATGCCTAATAACATATATTTAAATACACAAGAATCATGATTCACTTTGAACTCCATAATCCTTACATTTAATTACTTATTTTAAATTGGGTAAACACATTGCTTTATGTTAAAAGCCATTGCTTATCTTTATGCATGTCAAGTTCATTGTTTTCTTTGCCTCATATTATTCTTATTTATTTAATCCATAATTGATTGGATTGGATTGAATTCTATGATTTGGTAATCTTGTTAGCTTGAGATATTGAAATGCTAATGATGACATGTAATTTCTTACATGATATTCCTTATAGCTTATGCCTCATGCTCATGCATTTCTCATGTTTAGTACCTTATGCCTTTTTCATATAATTTTTCCATAGTGCTTGGAGTTAATTGTGTAGTTGGGATAACTTGGTAAGCATGTGGTATTGAAGGTTATATGATTTATTGTGATTAAATATAATTACCATGCCTTGTGACATGCCTTGATTACTATGGCTCACCTGTTACAGGATAGGAGAGAACATGGGTCCTAAATTAAGGATTCCATGAATGGACTCACTGTGTCTGGTTGGATCTACTTCATGTGATGGGAGTGATACACTGGCTTTCCATGTACATGATATTTGGGTGGTTTACTTATATTCATGAGTGAGACCTGTTCCCTAGGGAAGAAATTAAGGAAAGACCTGTTGGAAAGATGGTTAATTTAATGCTTTAAATAATTCCATGGTTTCCTCTCCCCTCACTTATAAAAGCGCACCTACTCTACTCTTTCACTCACACATTTTAAACACTCTATCTTAGCCAAGACCTACCCAAATACCTTACCAAACTTTCTATACATGACCTAAAGGATATTGTATCATAAAAATACCAACCTATAAGGCTTAAGGTGTAAGCGAAATGTGTCTTTCTCAAGAAGTAGTATAACTCATAACTGAGAATTTTAATTTTAATTCTTTTTCTACCTCCTTCAAATATTCTGAAACCATGACATTATAAGATCATAAGTATCTCAATAATACTGAAATTTTATTATGACTATGGTATAACCCTTTTCATCTCATTTTCCATCAAATGAGGAACAAAAACATCGTTCATGCATATATGTGGGTTGCAACCTCCACTACTACAAAATAGACCTTTAACAGAACTGGCCTTTATCAGCACTAGTAAAAAGCGATGATAAAGATATCCTTTATGAGTGCTAAAAAAGCACTGATAAAGGGTAAACTTTATTAGTGCTTTTATATAGTATTGATAAAAGGTACCCTTTATCAGCGCTTTATTTTTAGCATTGATAAATGTCTAGAATAAAATGAAATAACTAAACAAATTAGAATTAAACAAATATTAAATTTTTTATCAATTAAATAATTATTTATAAAAATGACTAAATTGAATATACACATATATATAAATTGAAAATATTAATAAATAATATTTATTAAATATATAGATATGTAAAATGAATAAAATTAAATAGTTAAATAAATAAAAATTAAAAATAAGTAAATTAAGAAAAATGTTAAACATTTTATTAATTAAAAAATTATTGATAAAAGTGAATAAATTTAATATAAATATATATATTATAAATATTAATAAATAGTATATATTAAATATAGATATATAAAATGAATAAATTTTAATAATTAATCAAAAAATTTAAAAATGAATAAATTGAAATAATTAAACAAAAAAATTAAAAATAAATAAATTACAAAATTTTAAAAAAAATTATTAATGAAAAAATTATTAATAAAAATGAATAATTTTAATATATATATATATATATATTTATATATTAATTATAAATAGTATTAAATAATATATATTAAATTTAAATATATAGAAAATGAATAAAGTATAATAATTAAAAACATATTAATGTCTTATTCATTTTTAATGTTGTTTTATTTTTCAGTTTAACATATATCAAACATGTATTACATTGATTTCTCATACATATAAGTAATTAATTCATTTTTATTTAAAATACACCAATTAATGAAATATTATATAGAAACACATACACATAATATTTATTTAATTTATTTAAAATTTTAGTATATTTTGGAATTTAGTTATAACATGATACATTTAACATATTATATTTTTAATTGGTCAATTTTATTTATTCATTTTTAATATTATTACAGTTAGGTATTATTTATTCATTTTTAATATTTTTTATTTATTTTAATTTTTCTTGAATTTAATCATCTTCTAATATATATATATACACTATGTTTTAGTATTTTAAATATGTATTCATCTTTACTTCAATATATATCCATATTTTTTTAATAATTTATATTTATTTAATAAAACTTATCCATTTTTTCAATGTTTTTAAAGCATACTCAATTTTTATTATTCAATTTCACTCATTTTTAATATGGATGTATTTAAGATTATATATTCATTAATAATGCTAAAAATATATTTGCAAATAAATATTTATAAATAAATATATTTATAAATGTATATTTACTATATTTATAAATTTATATATTTATACTAATTATAAATAAATAAATACTATTTAAAAAAAAGTATTTATATAATTATAAATAAATAAT
Organism: Viscum album; assembly: GCA_963277665.1. Classification (NCBI taxonomy): domain Eukaryota; kingdom Viridiplantae; phylum Streptophyta; class Magnoliopsida; order Santalales; family Viscaceae; genus Viscum; species Viscum album. Next base: position 31,413,082 of record OY728157.1, on the reverse strand, counting down.
TATATATATTTAAATAATTATAAAATTATAATAAATTTATTTAAATAATGAATATACTATATTTATATTTATTTTTATTGTATATATATATATATATAATTTGAGGCCAAAACCTCAGTTTATTCATGGAAAGAGACTACATTATAAAGAAAAGCAGACAACATACAATGTAGGGATGAACTCGATGAGACTCAAACTTAAGACCACACCGAGACCCATATAGGCAAATACCATTGAGCTGCACCCTATATATATATAAATATATAAATATATAAAATGAATTAAATATATAAATATTTTTTTAAAAGTATTCATATATTTATAAATAAATAAATATATATTTAAATAATTATAAAAATATAATAAATATATTTAAATAATGAATATATTTACTATATTAATATTTAAATTTAAATTAATATATATTTATTAAATAAATAAATAAATAAATAAATATATAATTATAATTATAATTATATAAATATATACAATGATATAAATATATTTATAATTATATAATTATAATAAATATATTTAAATAATGAATATATTTACTATATTTATGTTCATATATATATATTTATTAAATGCATATATAAGGATATAAATATATATATTGATATAAATATATATAATTATTTAAATATATTTATAATTATAAATATATTTATAATTGTATATTTACTATATTTATAAAATTATATATTTGTAATTATAAAAAAAATATATTTTTTAAAAATTATTTATCTAATTAAAAATAAATAATTATAAAAATATAATATACAAATTTATAATTATATAAATATATTTAAATTTTTTTATTTATAATTATAATTATTAATCCTTTATCAGTGCTTATCAGTTTAGCACTGATAAATGGTATCTTTATCAGCGTTTTTTTGTAAGCATTGATAAAAGTGTCCTCGATCTATTTAAAAGAAACCTAACTGTGACTGGTTCAGTCGTGATTCTCAAGCTCTCACGGAACTCCCCTACCGCAAACCATCCTCCTCTACATTCTCTCAGATGAATCAAGGCTAGAATCCAAGGTATTTTATTTTATTCTTTTCCTCTCTCATTGACTGCTTGTTTGGTTTCCGCGGTTTGTGTTTCTGCACTATTCTAAACCATGATGAACCCTAATTCTTCATTGGACAACAATGATTCTTTATGCTTCTTAACTTTGTTATGTTCTTCAATGGGTGCCAAACCTTATCTTGCTTATTTCCATACCCTCATCTGGAATACCTACCCTTCTAAAAATCCTATAGAGGGATTCCTATTTATCATAGTTGAATTGGAAGTCTAACACAGTGACCAATACAACATGATCCTTTCCCATTACCCATTTTGACTACACATGAAATTTTTGTATTTTGATTTTTTTTACAAAATACCATAACATACCTTCATATAGGCCGTCTATGTACTTCATGTCTTTAACCATGTTCTTCAAAATTACCTTTTTGGGATCTCTATTTCTCATAGGTAAAATTATAAGTAGATACGTTGATCTCCACAATACATGGTTATTTTGTAGTTAGTTTGATCAACTTTTAGAGATGTTGGGTACATTTTCTACACCTTCCACTATGCCCATTTTAGGTTTAATCATTTTTCCTAGGTAATATTATAGCTCAAAACGCCATCCTCTATGGCATGGTGACAAACTATTGTCCATTTTGTAATCCTAAGGCATTCCAAAATATTTAGATCATGTAGGATATGTAAGAGTTTATAACGTATATCTTTTATAGTTTTTTTTGAAAATAAAGAATTTATTGTTTATTAACCATTGAAATATCTTATTCATGATTTAAATAATTCAATACTAATTAAATAACTCCATTAATAAGGGTTTTAGATTGGTTTTGAACATAATTGATGACATTGAATGGTTTTAATTATGTTAGATTTGAGAAAACATGGTTTATATATAATCTTGATCAATTATTATGTATTAAACATGCTATAATAGAAATATTTAAGTGAATATCATGTTTTGTTTTTCAATTAAGGAATTTTATGTCTACGATACTAGATTAGTTATAGTTTACATATATATATTTAATATTTTATTTTTAGATAAAATGTTTTATAATATATATATGTTGATAAGATAAATATATTCTTCAAATTATTTTACTATAATCATACAAAATTATGGTTTTAATAATATTTATTTTCTAAAATGAACTAATACACATTAACAACCACACACCTCCATACACTATTTAATATCTTTATATTGCTAAAATTCTGCATGGTACAGTTGCATGTGATTTTTATCTATAAATAACCACACACCACCTTATTGTGATGGGTATGGTGTATAATATCCCAAAAGTCAAGATAAACTATAAAGACCACCCAAAAGATCACATGATAGTGGGGATTGAAGTATCTTATGAGCTGATTGATGAATTTCTTGTTTCACTTGATGATATAGATATTACAACAGTCAATGATGCTATTGGAACTTTTATAGCATGACCATTTAATATTATAAAGATAAATGGGGTATGTATTTAAAAAAAAAATTCATATGAAAACCTATAATAGTTGATGAAGAAAGCTTTGATGTGAGGTATGATATTACATATGGATAAAGTGATGTGGAAACAAAAGGTCAGATCAAGATAGTCTAGTGAATCGAACAAGAAATCAAAAAAACCTCATGAAAGTACCTTCTCCCCACAAATTATAGAGAAACATTTATTATCATTAAAAATTCTTGCAGAGACCACATTTAAAGATGAAAATATGTCTTACATTCCACATGAAGAATAAATATATGGAAATTTCCTGAAAAAAATAATTGGTATTGAGACTAAAAATCAGATTCTCAAGAATTAATGGCTGGGAGTCTTAGTTGTGAATACATATATGGTAACTTTTCACAATACACATGTCCAAATAGTGAGATAACATGTTTATTAAAGTTAATAACTAGTCATATTTTCTATAGGTGTTTATATTACTACTATATAAAGGGAAAACTATGCGAATCATGATTTGGATTCATCAATCTTTGTATAATTTATATTAAAAAACTTATAATGGATAATAAAGAAATTAAGATGAAAAAAGATAATATACTCAAAAAATTTGAGAAAAAATATCAGACGAAATACTCTTTTTGATGCCTACAATGTAGAAGTAAAACTCTATAATCTAATCACATAAAATATATATTTAATTTTTTCATTACTTATTTTTTTTGGTTTTTATAAGAAGCACTAGATACTGATCGCAATCAATATGGATACTACAAATATTTAGTTTTTGGATCTAATGCATGTATATCCAATAAACCAACCACACATGTTGTGTATTGTGAATTTATAATACACTAAAATAAAAAATTTATAGATAAACTTCAAATTATATGTTTTAGTCGATGTTTTAACAAGAATTTTGTTATAATAGGGAATTCACTAAATATAAGATAAATCATTGCATGAAGTCGATGTCTAAATAGATAAATTTTGTGGAATACTAAAAATGGTAACAGATTAAGGTATAAATAGAAATAATTAACTATCAAAACATATTTCAAAACAATTTACTTCTTTTGGTAAAAGTTTCTATAGTGTCTAAAGCAAGATAATGGAACTGATTGTGGATATTATGTTTGAAAATTTATGAGAGAGATCATAAGTCATGAAAAAATAGCATCCCCCAATAGGTCATTTCTAAAGGTAATAACAATTTCATTTAATATATTTCATAATAATTTGTTTGTACATATTTTCTAAATACTAGCAATATTTTGGACACCATTCATACTCAAAAAAATAAGTAAATTTGTTTACAGATGAGTGGGAAACATGCATATTTTTAGAATGTTTCTCGACAAAAAATTTAGGTGATTACCTACTATGTTTGTGATCTAGTATGATCTATGTCCTTAGAAATATATTTAGAGTGTGAAGAATTAGTGTTAGAATGCTTATATATTATTTTTGATCTGTTTCTCAAGGATAAGTATAATGGAGGAAAAAAATTTGTTTAAAAGAGTTGAATTGAAAAAAATAAAATTTTTAGGAAATGGTGTAGGTGGAGGCGGAGGTGGAGGAAGAGGTTGAGGTGGAGTCGAAGTCAGAGTTAGAGATTGAGGTGGAGGAGGAGGTAGATGTAGAGACTGAGGCATAGGAGGAGATGAAGCACTGGCTTGAAAACAATAAAATTATTTGGAAATGGAGTATCATGATGATCATACCAAGGTTTTGTTTGAGAAAAACTGTTGAAAAGTGTGAAAACAACTTATCAATTAAGATACGATCCATTGTGCAAGTGTTTCAGGTGGCTTATTGATTTTTTTTCACCACTAGTTTAAGTGATTTTATACAGGAATTTAAGTGAAGATTTTTTTTTCAGAAATAGAAAAAACACCGCTTATTTTTTCAAACTGATTATCATAGGCTATAATTTATATTAGTACATTCCAAGTACTATTAAATATTAATGAATTATGAAATTAACCCATCAAGATGAACAAATTGAACAAAAAAAGATGTAGTTGCTTGCTCATGACTTCTCTACACTACAAAGAAAGAGTCTTAGTAGTGGAGTCAATAGTCACTCGAGAGTCATACAACACCAGTCCAATCATCAAAAAAGTATATAATCAAACTAAAATGTTTGAATAAATATGTGTGTAATAAACCACTAAATACAACAATTGTATGATATAACTATTGGAGGACAACCAGCATTGAGATATCTTAGTCATCGAGGAGGGATGGTGTCAAAGGAAACATGACATAAAATGAAAATAAACTTCCTTATAAAGAAATAAATTAAAATTAAAACCCACTTCAAATGAAATAATTATGTACTAAAAATACTAACAAATACCCCTTTGAAAAATAATCTAGTCTCTTGATCGAAAACCTCTAAAAGAAAATAAAGAAATAAAAAATTTTATCGACTGAATCATAAATTTTTAGAAAATAAAAATATAGTGGTTTCACTTTGGTGGCTGGTGTAATTATTTGGTCTATTAGATCATCAATTATATGCATGATATAATATCACAAATTCTTGTGAAGTCCATGTAAGTAACATTCATTATGAATATAGACATTCATTATATAAAATGATCTATATTCATAAGATCATTAATAAAAAAGTAATCATCATTCTCAATAAAAAATATATGAGAATAATGATATTCCCATTTTGATGAAAAAAATAGTTATGATGTTATGTTAGATTTTATAACATCCCAAAATATTGAAAATCATATACTAATCTATAGCACAATCTGAGAATATTTAATGGATTCCCTAGATTTCAGTGTCATTTAGATGCTATAAAGGACTATACTGATGTTTAATACTATCAAAAGGGGTAAAAAATTTATAATGGAGTTTAGTGTCTTCTAAAAAGACATAATGGGTTACAATGATGTTTTTTCCATCAAATAAGGTACATGGTTTATCATGGAGTTTATACTCTCTATAATGGCGAGATGTTAAGATAGATTTTAATATGTTCCATAAAAACTCACATGTAAATATTTATTTTAGTTCAATCAATGAATTATGATAGGTTTAAAATAATAGTTAATGTTTTCTTTGAATAAATGACTTCATCAACAAAGACGATTCACTCCTATACTATGATCATTCAATCAAAAAGGACGATTCACTCATGATGATGCAATTTTCTTTATATTCTCCATTTCATTCAACATTTTAGAATATCAAACTACAATATTGTTAGATGAACTAGAGTGTTGAATGTACTGTAGGATAAAAAGACACAGTGGAATCAACCATACCTCAAATAAATATATGGTGTACCTCGTATGACTCAAATTATGTGGTTCCAGCTTAAAATTGACATTTTATTAATGTATTGTCTCATATTTATGTTTCATTTATTTTTTTATAGTATTACTAAGATACTAATTGTTTTATTATACTGGTTTATTCTTTTCTTGAGTTGGGGTGGTTTTTTTGAATATGCTCATGCTCATGAGATATTGGACTTCAAGGCTGCAATTGAGATAACGAAAATAAGGAAATGGGTCAATAATGTATACAACCATCCTGGAAAGGTTAATTCCTACTACTTATTTTGTTAATTTTTTTCACCATTTTATATACTATTTTTAAGTTAATTTCATTACCATTTTTATATAATATTTTATACACATATCTTTTGGGAAATCATTTTTTTCCTTCAATCATATGTAACAAGCCAAAAAAGAGAGAACATGATGCTTTTGGATGAGGCATTTTAGGAAATATGGGGTTTCTTCTTCCATCCAAAATGAATTTTTTTATGGATTATTTTAGATATTTGAAAGAAAAACACACATCTCATACTAAATCATCCTCGCCTCAATATGACACACAATGTGACCCGTATGACTTGAACAATATGTTTTTTAGTTTATAATTTACATTTTAGTTCAAAAAAACATCACATAATCAAAACTAAGAAAACACATTCATATTATTTTTATAATTTAGGAAAATAATCCATAATTAATTTTCTAAGTATAGGAATCAACCATACCTCAATCCGATATACAATGTGCTTAGTATGAATCAAAGTGTCCGTTATCAATTTAAAATTGACATTTTAGTTCAAAAAGCATCACTCAATAAAAACTAAAAAAACATGCCCATATTTTATCAACAATTTAGGAAAATAATTCATAATTTATTTTTGATGTGTAGAAACTATTATGACATCAAACACGCACACGATTTGACTAGTATGACTCAAAGTGTGTGTTTCTAGTTTAAAATGACATTTTAGTAAAAAACACAAATGTCATACTCAAATATAATAAAACACATTTTAATTGTTTTTATACCTTATAAAAATGATCCATATTAATTTTTGTAATTTATGAATCAACTACACCTCAATAAAGCACATGGTGTGACCGGTATGATTCCACATGCATCTTTTTATTTAAAATTGGCATTAATTTTATTAAAAAAGAAAACTGACATACTCAAAATTGAGAAAAATCATTTTGATTATTTTTATACTTTAGGAAAATATTCCATAAGTCATTTTTTATTTTTAGGAATCATTCAAACCTTAATCCCATACATGATGTGCCCTATATGACTCAAAATGCTCATTATCATTTTAAAATCGACATTTTAGTACAAAAAAATGTCACTCACTGAAAACCAAGAAAACACACTCAAATTGTCTTGATTATTTTAGAAAATGATCCATAAGTCATTTTTAATGTTTATGAATCATCCAAACCTCAATCCGAAACATGATGTGCCCAGTATGGCTCAAAGTGTTCGTTATGAGTTTTAAATTGAAATTTTAGTACATAAAGCGTCACTCATTGAAAACTGATAAAACACACTCAAATTGTATATATAATTTAGTAAAATGATTAAATATTAATTTGAAACCTCTATGAATTAGTCTCAGATCAAAACCACACCTGATGTGACTGGTATGACTCAATGTACATGTTTCCAGTTTAAAATGACATTTTAGTAAAGAACACAAATGACATACTCAAAATTGAGAAAAATTAATAGGATTACTTTAATACTTCAGTAAAATAATACATAAGTCATTTGGGGCCTTTAAAAATTAGTCATAACTCAATCAAAATCATGGTGTGACCGGTATGACTCAAATAACATCTTTTTATTTAAAATAGACATTAATTTTACTAAAAAAGACAACCAATATAATCAAAACCAAGAAAATACATTTTTATTGTTTTGATTCTTTAGTAAAATGATCCATAATTAGTTTTTGACTTGTAGTAATCATAAAAAAATTATTATGATACATGATGTTCCTAGTATGACTCAAAGTGTCCATTATTAATTTAAAATTTACATTTTAGTTCAAAAAGTGTCACTCATTGAAAACTGAGAAAACACACTCGGATTGTATTGAAAATTCAGGACAACGATTCATAATTAATTTGTGATGTGTAGGAATTATTCTCATGTCAAACCCACACATTATGTGACCAGTATGACTCAAAGTGTGTATTTCCCGTTTAAAACGATCTTTTAGTTAGAAACACAAGTGACATACTCAAAACTGAGGTAATGAATTTAGATTATTTATGATACTCTAGTAAAATGATACATATGTCATTTAGGATGTGTAGGAATCATCAAAACTTCAATATTATTCACATTGTGACTGTTATGACTCTAATTGAATCTTTTTATTTAAAATTGAAATTACTTTTACTAAAAAATAAAACCAACATACTCAAAACTAAGAAAAGACATTCAGATTATTTTGATATTTCAGGAAAATGATCCATAAGTCATTTTTGATGTGTAAGAATGAACCAAAACTAAATCCGATACATGATGTTTAGAATAAATATCCTTTTACACATATTATTACATGATTTTAAGCATAATTAACCATCAAATACAAACCAAGGATTGTAAAGTCTAGTGTCTTTGAAAGATTAGGTATATAAAACTTAAAACGTTGAAAAAAATAATTATGTTAATCATACATAATGAGATACGAACATCCTTTTATCTCTTCCATATACATAGGATAACCTGGGGAATACATAGACAAAAGGGATGTGCTAAAAAGTCCAATAAGGGAATAAACACAGGAATAAATCATAGCATATGGGTTAGAAGACATAACATAGTGACCTAAAAAAGGCATAGAACATGGATAAAAATATGGAAGCATAAAATATATAACATAGGATAATGTAACAATAAAAACATGGGAATGTTTAAATAACATATAATATTACATAAACTTGAGTTAAGGCTAACTTCCAAGACTATATCACATGGTGGACAAAGTCCCATAAAGGAATCAGGTTTACTCCCCGTCCTAACATGAAATCTCATGAGACTAAACATTACCCAATGAATTGGAGTGATATTTGTGAACACCCATCATAACATGTTCAAGCATATGCATACCATATAGATAATAAAACATAAGGTATAAACATAAAGGTTAACCATGGAAAGAAATAGGTATCATAATCATGTCATAAGGTATAAAAAATGGGCATATAATAATGATGTCCATGAAATAAGGGATTTAAAGCATACATGGACATTCATAAAACAATAGGCATAAATCATGATAAATGTTGTCCAAATGAAGTGAAAGCATATAAAAATAGTGTTTAATAAACTTTAGAAATGTGCCACTTTGGTGCGATTTAAGGGAAAGTATAAAATAGTCTTTAAAGAAGACAAAGAAATAATTTTTTTATAAAACCAGAAATGAACTAAGGCAGTTTTTCATTATAATGTGAGTGATTTTAGGAAAATATTTGGGTCTTAAAATATTTTATGTATTTTAATTGAAAATGTATACGAAATTGAGAAGTTCCCTTTAATCACGCTTACTTATCGGAAGGAATTGAAAAGGGAACCCTATAAAACATGTATTTCCCCATCAAAGAAAGAATTGTTGAGATTGGTATATATGTTGGAATTTAAAAAAATAATATTTTAGGATTATAGAATAATAATTAAGAATTACATTAGGGTAAAGAGATAGAAATTTAAACCTGAAGGAAAATTGGGGGTTTGAAGAGAATCCCTTACGTTATGTCTAAAAGTGTTCTACACTTGTACTTAATGTCCTCTTGAGCATCACCTCCTTGAGAACCTCCTTAAGACATGTGGAAATGGCCTTTTAGGGAGAGAAAAAAGACCAAAACATTTAAAAGAGATTTAGGAGAGGAATTGGGTATAGTATAAGAAAGATCTAAGTCTTAGTGGGTGTGAGGAGAAGAGGTTGTGAGGGGTGGTATTTATAGGGAGAGGAGAGGGGTGTTTTTGATTATTTTATTCATTAGTTAATTATTTTGGCTCAAGACTATCAATAGTGTTGATTCTTGTGACTAAGTACAATAACTAGTGCATGTGAGTTATAAATAATGGGTTATTACATCATCCATAACTAAAAAATTTATGTATTTGGCTTAAAATGTTAAATATCATAAATTATCATAATTCACTATTAAAAAAAAATTCAACCATTTTAGAAAAATCCAAAAAATTCACCCTAACCATTTTTGAATGTGTATATTTAAAAAACTGACTCCATTTTATGAAAATAATTTTCTAAATATAATAAATTTAATTTTAAATTAAAATCATATTTTATTCAAAAAATACCAATTTTAATATTATAACCTATTTAATAACACTTCAAAACATTAATTAAGGTCTCATAAAATTATCTTATAATCATAAGACAAGAAAATATTAATTTATTAATCTATTTTATAAAAATAAATTTTCTTTTAATTCATTATATTAATTATAAAATGTAAATAAAAACTTACATTTCACAAAATACCAACACTTAATTTATCATTTTAAAACACCTATTACTTATACCATGATATAAATGTATCATATTTACACTTATAAGATACTTAAATTTTATTTATAGTTTCATAGGTGAGGTTAATATTTATTGGCAAGATTACTTTTTCTAATGGTCACATTACTATTCCAATGGTCAAGTTACTATTATATTGGTATAGGTTACTTAATTTCTATAAATACCACTTGTTTTATTCATTATTCATTTTGAAAGTTTGTATTGTGTTATCTATGATATTTTATGTGTTTTTTACAATATGTCATAATTATAATAAATGAATTTCTATTAATAAAATTCTAGGTCGTTGCATTCTCCACCCCTTATGAAATTCAACCCTTGAAATTTCATTTTTCATACCAAGGTGAAAACAGGTGAGACTACTTCTCCTTCATTACTTCCTTTGGTTCCCATGTTGCCTCTTCATACATATGGTTCTGCTATAGTATGTTGAATAGGTGAGTATTCTTATTGTGTATAACTTTATCTATATGGTCCAAGATCTTTATCGTCTTCTCTTCATATGAGAGGTCATTCTCCAGTTGTACCACATATAGATTTAGTAAAAATGAGGGATATGGTATTTACTTCCTCCAGAATGATATATGGAATATAACATACACTTCAGACATGGGAGGTGGAAGTGCTAGTCGATAGGCCACAACTCTGACATAATCAAGAATCAAGAAGTGGCCATTGTAGCTTAGACTCAGCCTTCCTTTATTCTTAAATATCATGATCCTCTTATATGGAGATATACCAAGGAATACTATGCCTCCATCCTCAAACTCTATGCTTCATCAATGATTGTATGCATATCTCTTTTTTCACCTTTGGGCTACCATGATGTGATTCTAAATGGTTTTCACCTTTTATACCATTTCTTTGACCATTTTAGGTCATAACAGCCTATGTTCACCAAATTCATCCTAGCATTCCATAGTTCTGCATCTTTTCCCATAAAGGGATTCGTATGGATTCATTTAGATGCTTGAGTGGAAACTATTATTGTATGAGAACTCAACCTGAGGCAGATGTTAGTCTCATACTCATTTAAAGTCCATAAAACATTATCTAAACATATCTTCTAGTTTCTAAATATTCTTCTCAGATTGGAAATCATTTTAGTATGATAGAACATAATGAAGTTCATATCATTGTTTAGAGAATGTTAGAGACTTTTCCAAAACTTGGAGGTGAATATCAGATATCGATTAGATACAATCGATAGCGGTAATCCACGTATACTTAACACTTCTTTTATGTATATCCTTCCAAGTTGATCCATTGAGAAGTCCTCTCGAATTGTAATAAAGTGATCTATCTTTGTATGATTATACACAAAAACCCATATATCATTATTTCCTCTAGATTTATTTAGAAGTCCAGTGAAAAAGTACATGGTGATGTTTTCCCATTTCCATATTGGTATGGGTAATGGTTGCATCATCCTATTATACTTTTGGCTTTCAACCTTCACTTTCTAACATACTAGAAAATTTTATGTACCTTCAATGATCTCCTTCTTCATATTGTCCCACCAATAGTACTCTCAGAGATCTTGATACATCTTTGTGCTCCCTTGGTGAATAGAGAGGGTTGAGATATGAGTTTCATTAAAAAGATATTTCTTTATCTCTGGATTAGACGGTACACATAATCATGTCCCAAATCTTATTACTCCTTCCTCATCAATTTTTGAACTTTTAGGATTTCCCATTTTTGATAGCTTCCACCTTTTTCTGAATTTCCACATCATTTCTTTGAGAATCCTTTATTTTATCTATGAGGGATGGTTGAGAAATAATTTGAGAAATGATTGATTATATTCCTTTATTAATGATTCCCATGTATATACTTTGAAAATCTAAGAAGATTGGATCCTTTTAAACTCTCATCATTGATAAAGTTGTAGGATCATTTCTACTTAGTGCATCCACCAATTTATTTGCTTTACTAAGATGGTAGTGGATTGAGAATTCGTAATACTTGATGAGATATAACCATCATTTCTAGTGAATATTAAGCTCCTTATATGTGAATATATATTTTAGGACCTTCTGATTAGTATATATTTCATACATATCCCCACATAGATAATGTCACCAGATTTTTAATGTGAAGATCACAACCAGCAACTCCAGATCATGAATGGGATAGTTTTTATCATGATTTTTCAACTGCCTTGAGGTGTAGGCTATCAATTTATCATTTTTATCAGTACAAAACCTGAGACCTTTGTTGAAGCATCACCTTATACCACAATTAGTTCCCAATTTGTTGGAAGTGTGAGTACCGGTGCAGTGATACGCCTCGTTTTCAACTCTTTGAATTGGTATTCACATTCACTGGTCTAGACAATCTTTAATTCCTTCCAAGTCAGATTTTTATTGGGTTTCAAAATAGTGACAAGTTCCTTGTAATTCTTCGGTAATACCTAGATAGACCAAGGAAACAACATATTTTTGTTATAGATGTTGGCCTGGGCCACTCTTCTATTACCTTTATCTTGGAAGGGTCCATAGATATTTTTTGCTGGTGATAACATTCCCCAAAAAGGATACTTCCTCTATCCATAACTCACATTTTCTATACTTCACATAAATTTTCTTCCTTCTCAAAGTCTTTATCATAATATTCAAATTCTCCTCATGCTCTTCCTTTATTTTAGAGTATATCAGAATATCATCGATAAAGAAAACCTCAAATTTGTTGAGGTAATATATAAAGACTCTATTTATTAATTCCATGAAAATTTATGGAGCATTAGTGAGTCAAAATGGAATCACTATGAACTCATAGTGTCCATACCTCATTCAAAAGGTAGTCTTGGGAATATCTTCCTTAGTTACCTTTAATCAGTGATTTCCCAACCGAAGGTCCACCTTAGAGAAATACTTGGCCCCACACAGCTTACCAAACAAGTAATCTATTTGTGGAAGGGGATACTTGTTCTTTATTTTGATTTTTTGAGCTTCTGATAATCAATGCATAGGTGCATTGATCCATCTTTATTCTTGATGAAGATGATTAGAACACCCCATGGTGAAGCACTCAGGCATATAATTTTTTTCCAGACTCTCTTGTAATTGCTTCTTTAGTTCCTCCAACTCAATAACAAACATTATATAGGGTGTATTTGATATTGGAAGAGAACTAGGAATAAGTTAAATTGATAAATAATCCTCCCAGTTATGAGGAATTCCAAAAAATTATTAGGGGAACACATCAATGTAGCCCCACACAATTGGCATGTCTTTGAGCATGATTATCACCTTTGTCTCAATCATTTGAGCTAGATATGCTTGCTCATAACGAAATGATATACAAAGTTGAGATGATGATTCTAAAGTAGATTCATCCTCATCCTTACACTTATAAAGAATTTGAGGATTCCTTAGTATGTGAAGATTGATATCCCTTTCCCAACAATTTATGTTGGATTTGTATAAAGATAACCAATCCATTCAAAAAATAGCATCAAACTCTACCAAAGGAAATAGGATAAAAATTTCTAGGAGGGTCAGTACATAAAAATTAACTAGGGAGGATTTATATACTTTGGATGCACTAATTTCCTCATTTTCTTTTCTCATAAATAACTTAACCTCCATATTTTGAGGTGGTTTTTGAATAGTTCTACTAAACTTGCAAGATATAAAAGAATGCGTAGAACCAGAATCAAATATTATGTTTACTATTCTTGAATGAATAATTAACATACCTATCCCCACATAATTTTTAGTTTCCAATACAATAATAGTGATAACATATTTCTTTCCTTATTTACTTGGAGGTTGTTTTTTTTATTGCCTCCAAAACCATTAGTTTAGGGAAATGGATGACATAATGCCTATGTTCCTTATAGTTGAAACACTACACTAAAGGCTGAGTGTTGATTTGAACCTTCATTTATTCCTAGAAATTAGTGGTATTATTCATATCCCTTTGGATATTATTATCTAGATTCCCCACTCTTCCACATTTAAAGCATCGCCTGGTTCTGCTTAGACAATTTTGAGGATTCTTCTTCACAAACTATTTAGACGTGGGATGTTGGGTTTTCTTTCCATCATGGGATTTATCTGTTGATCCTCCCATATTAAACTCCATTTCCCCCTTTTTAACTATAGTACCATGTGACCACTAAGAGTCTCTGATCTCTATTTTAACCTTAAGGAAACAACATAAATTCTCCTCATAGCTATCAAAGTCTCGAATTTCCAAGTATTTTCCTAGAATCAGATTTAGTAAACTAAATAAGCAAGCCACTTTGCTTTAGATGTTCATTACAAATCTAGAGGTGTATTGTGAAAGCCTTGTAAAGTTTCTCTCATATGCCCTGATAGTCTCATATTCCTTTTTCTTCAGCCTGAGGAACTCTCTTTTTATATTAAGATGGAGTGTTTGGGGAAAATATTTACTGAAAAATATTTTCTATAATGCATCCTAATCTGTGGAATCAATTTAATCCTTGTTATTTTTTTGACCAGTGTCCACCACTGATAAAATTCCCAATCAAAATAATGGACTTCTAGCACAAAATTATCTTCTTCTGAGCACTAGAGGATGAAGAGTATCTTCTCAGTGGAGTTAATCCATTGTTCCATGATAAGGGGATTAGATGATCCACTAAAGATAGTAGGCCTTTCTCGCATAAAGTATTCTAAAATAAATTTTTCTTTCTTAGGATAAGGAGGGAATTACACATGATTAAAGTTATTATTCATAACTTAATCTAGTTGATCCATTATTATCATGAATTTTTGAGCACCTTTTCCCATAAGATTTGGAATTTCATTAGGGAAATCATCACATTTCCTATCACATGGATTATTGGCATGGGTTATCCTATTTATATACATTAACTAAGAAAAATAAAACACAATTAGGTTATCTTCAATACTTATCTAATAAGAATATAAAAAGGAAACTTTGAACATAGAAGGATAAAATTATAAATGGAAATAATATCCTATCTTGTGATTCCATAAGTTTCAATATAAGTTGTCTACGGTGATAGAATTATCCCAAGGGTTTTTAATAAAGTTTTCTAATCCTAATCCCCAAAAATAACTGGAACATACTCTGTTACCAACTTTAGTAGCCCTAGAATTTTACACATATTATTACATGATTTTAAGTATAATCAACCATCAAATAAAAATCAATGATTGAAAAGTCTAGTGTCTTTGGAATATTAGGTACATAAAACTAAAAACATAGAGATAAAATAAAACATATTTATATTAATCATACATAATGAGATCTTAAATTCATTTGATATCTTACATTTACATGAGATAACCTAAGGAATACATAGACAAAAGGTATGAGCTAAAAATCCTAGATTGGGAATAAGAATATGAATAAAGCATAACACATGGGTTAGAAGACATAACATGGAGACATAAAAAAGGAAAGAAAAATGGATAAATATATGTAAACATAACATATAGAACATGGGATAATGTAATAATGAAAAAATATAAATATGGAAGCAACATATAACATGACATAAACATGAGTCATGGTGAACTTCCAAGACTATTTCACATGGTGGACAAAGTCCCATAAAGGAATCATGTTTACTCCCTATCTCAATATAACATATCATAAGACTAAACATTACCCAATGTATTAGATCACTATCTAGGAGCATCCATAATAACATGTTTATGAATATGGTTTCCACATGAATAATAAAACACAATATATAAACATAAGGGTTACCCCTGGAAAGAAATGGGTATCATAATCATGTCATAAGGCATAAACAATGGGCGTATATAATGATCTTCCCGAGAGAATGGATTTATAGAATATATGGACATTAATAATGGGAATTAGGCATATATCATGATAAATGATGTCTGAATGAAATGAAAACATGGAAAAAGAGTGTTTAAGAGACTTTACAAATGACCCACTTTGGTGCAGCATAAGGAAAAATACAAAAGAGTTTTTAAAGTGGACAAAGACATAATTTTTGTATAAAACCATAGATGAACTAAGATAGTTTTTTCCTAATAAAATTAGTGATTTTAGAAAAATATTTATGGATTAAAATAGTTTATGGATTTTAATTGAAAATGGGTAAGAAATTGAGAAGTTTTCTTTAATAATGCTTTTTATCAGAAGGAATTGAAAAGTGAACCTTATAAAACATGTATTTCCTCATCAAAGACAAAATAATTGAGTTAGGTACATATGTTAGGGACATACAAAATTTTTTTGGAGGATCAAATAAGAATAATTAAGAATTAAATTGGGGTAAAGAGATAGAAATAACAACCTGAAGGAAAATGGGGGTTCAGAGAGAATCCCTTACCTTATGTCTGAAAGTGTTCTTCACTTGTACTTAATGTCCTCTTGAGTTTCATGTCCTTAAGAACCTTCTTAACGAACTTGGAAATGGTATTTTGGTGAGAACATAAAGACTAGAATACGGGGAATAGGTTTAATAGAGTAATTTGTCATAATATAAGAAAGATCCAAGGCTTAGATGGTGTGAGGAGAAGGGGTTGTGAGGGGTGGTATTTATAGGGGGATAAAAGGGGTGTTTTTGATTATTTTATTCATTAGTTTATTATTTTGGATCAAGAATATTAATAGTTTTGATTCTTGTGACTAAGTATAGTAAATAGTGAATGTGAGTTTGAAATAACTGGTTCTTACATCATCCATGACTCAAAAATTCATGTATTTGGCTTAAAATGTTAAATGCCTTAAGTTACTGTATTTCACTATTCACTAAAAGTTAAACTATTTTAGAAAAATCCAAAAAATTCACCATAAAAGTTTTTCGATGTGTAGATTTAAAAAATAGACTCTATTTTATGAAAATAATTTTCTAAATAAGAGAGATTTAACTCTTTATTAAAATCAGCATTTATTTGAAGAATACTGATTTTAATATTGTAACCGATTTTATAACACTTTGAAAAATTAATTAAGGTATCGTAAAATAATATTACAATAATAAGAAACAAAATAGTAATTTAATAATACATTTTATGAAAATAAAATTAATTTTAACTCATTATATTAATTATAAAATTATAAAAAAAAATTATGTTTTACAAAAAATACAAACACTTAATTTATCATTTTTAAAAAATTTATTTACTTATACCATGATATAAATATATCATATTTTAACTTATAATATACCAAAATTTTATTTATAATTTCATAAGTCAGGTTATTATTTTATTTTCTAGAGTGCTATTCCTAATGGTCACATTACTATTTCAATGGTCAAATTACTATTCCATTGGTATAAGATCCATAATTTTTTTAAATACCACTTGTTTCATTAATTATTCATTTATAAAGTTTGTATTGTGTTATCTATGTGATTTTATGTGATTTATACTATATGAAATAATTATAAGAAGGGAATTTCCATTGAAAAAATTATGGGTCATTATGGGATGTTTTCAGTATGACTTAAAGTGTCTGTTATCATTTTGATACAATCCATTGTTTTTATTTTATTAAAGAAGCCAATTTAAGGGTGTCTAGGAACCAACAAAAAATCCCCAAAAGACACATTACAAATTTTGAAACTCAAAATAACAAACATAACCATCAAACTGTTCCACTATCCTTTAAAACACACTATAAAAAATTCAAACTAGAGCCATCATCACTGCCTCGCTATGTGCACCATGATACATAACCTTTTTTAATTTTCAAAAAAGAGACCATAATCACATCCTCAAAGCTACCGCCTCATGATCCAACCTTCAATGAAACCAACCCACTAGAAAATAGTAACACTATTCCAGATTTCAAAATTTAAAAATAAATCAAAAAGGAACATCGTATTCCGAGGAGGCCTTAATCTAAGCAACCCATATCATCCAAAATAAAATCACCTGTCATCAAATTCTTCAGAACACCACCATCGTCATCGCTGCCCTATCGCTGCCGGAGCTGATTACCGAAACTCATCATCAGAACCACCATCATGAACCCACAAATCAGATCATCTGAAGCACCCAATCCATCGCTCCTCTGTTACATTCCCAAGACACTGTAGAATGACCAAGTTCGACTAGGTTATGGCCTAACACAATTTGAACTGTAGAAAGAGCAACAGAGAAAGAATGACGAGCCTCAAAATCCAAACACCATACTAGAAGAAAATCGAAACTGAAAGGAAGGGTTGAAGAGCAGATGAAACCCTAATCACCAAGGGAGAGAAAGGTTCCATTTAGGGCCGAATCAAAAAAAGAGAACAAATATTCAAATGAAACCCTAAAGGAATCTTTCCAAAAACACCATAAAAGGAGATAAGACAATGACACCAAAGCCAAAGGGGAAAAAGATCCACAAAAAAAGGCTCTATGATAAAGTGACACCGAGATCCGAGAAAAGAGGCTGATGAGAAAAAGAAACAAGGAGAAAATGAAACTGTATCCATCACCAATGTGTGAAAGGAAACACTTCCATGTAGAGGAAGATGATGAAACCAAAAGACCACCAAGCTAGATGAAATAAGGTCCTACAAAAGAGTTTGTTATCATTTTAAAATTGACATTTTAGTAAAAAACGTTCCACTCAATAAAAAATGAGAAAACATGCTCAGATTATCTTTATAATTTAGGAAAATAATTGATAATTAATTTTTTATGTATATAAATCAGTCTCAGGTCAAACCCACACAGGATGTGACCAGTATGAATCAAAGTGTGTGTTTCTAGTTTAAAATGAAATTTTCGTAAAAACACAGATGACGTACTCAAAAAATGATAAAACACATTCATATTGTTTTTATACTTTCGGAAAATGATACATAAGTAATTTGAGATGTTTATGAATTAGACGCACCTCAATATGATTCACATTGTGATCAGTGTGACTCTAAGTGTGTCTTTTTCTTTAAAATTGACTTTAATTTTACTAAAAAACGACAACTAACATACTCAAAACTGAGAAAACACATTCAAATTATTTTGATACTTTATAAAAACAACAAATAATTTATTTTTGATATGTAGGAGTTTGAAACACATCAATATAATACTATATGTTCCTGGTATGACTCAAAGTGTCAATTATCAGTTTAAAATTGACATTTTAGTACAAAAAAGTTTCACTCACTGAAAACTAAGAAAATGAACTCATATTTTCTTGATAATATAGGAAAATGAATCATAATTGATTTGTGATTTATAGGAATTAGTATCACATAAAACCCACACACGATGTGACCAATATGACTCAAATTTTCTGTTTCTAGTTTAAAATAAAATTTTATTAAAAAACACGACCGACATACTCAAAACCAATGAAATGAATTCAGATCATTTTGATACTTTAGTAAAATTATCCATATATCATTTAGAATTTATAGGAATCAACCTCACCTCAATCTGATTCATGGTGTGATCGGTATGACTATAATTTCATCTTCTCAATATATAAGCGTTATTTTAGATTAAAACATGCATCACATCTCCAAAAACGAGTAAACAAGTATAGATTTTTTTCTCATCATTATATAGTTTATTACTTAATTAATTTTCTTATCATTTTTATCTTATATTATTTAGTTAATTTTCACACATATAATGCTTGAATATGAACAATAAATGGTGTGATGTGAAAGAATCAACTGCAACTTAATCCAACACATAATGTTTTCAGTATGACTTAAAGTTTAGTTAATTTATTTCTTTATATTATTAGTAAGATAATTTTTTTCTTATATAGGTGAATTAATTTACTTGATTAGGGGTGGTTTGTTATTTTATACAAGTGAATTAATTTTCTCTATAATACTATTTTTTATTGTATTATTATTGTAAATTTTATTTCATTTAAATTATGTATTTGTATCTGATTTTTCTAATTTCTGGAATTATTTATGGTGCTAAAGTCTACCATTATAACACACTAAAATATTCATTATTTATGGTTCTACAGTGTGTTGTAACATCACACTTTAGTATGCCCCTTTATTAGCACATTTATTAGCACTGATAAAGGATACCTTTATCAGCACTTATAGAAGCACTGATAAAGGGTTGCTTTATCAGTTCATTTTTTAGCACTGATAAAGGACCCATTTATTAGTGCTTTTATAGTGATGAAAAATTCCAAGGTCCTTTAACTATAATTCAGTATTCAATTCTTTTTTAGTGCTGATAAAGGCATATTCTATCCCTGTTAAAGGCCTCTTTTGTTGTAGTGATCCATGGAGAAATGTGTTTAGTTTTCCATCACTGCCTCTCATGGATATTTATAATAGTGGATTTAATGTAGATATTTAATATTAATGAAATAATTATCATTTTTTAAATACAATATGTCATCTATCTTCATACCAATTCAATCAATAAAAATCGAATCATTGCACATGCGTATGTACAGACTACCATCTCCACATAGCGATGTACTTAATTTTTAAAAATCCACCTCTCATGAAAGGTCATTTGGATGGATATAATGAAGTTAATTTATGTTTATAAAATGATAATAAATTTATAAAGATAATATTTTTTTCTTTATTTTCCATAAAATGAAAAGAAAAAACATCTCACGTGTGTACGTGAAGACTACCTCCTCACACGTTGGTGTATTATGTTTTTCATAACTGATTTTCATTAATTAATATAGAATTGTATTTTATGTATAAAAATTATAATTATTTCATGATTATTATTCTATATAAAATTTAACAATTACCTCTTTTAACATTATCAATATACAGAAGTTGTTTTGCAATTATGAACAAAACTTCCTCAAAACACTCAACATGGAGTTAGCTAATAAAGTAATTAAATATGTCATTGAAACAAATGGAATAATGATAAGGTAATAAAATTGGAAAAGGTTATTAAAAAATTAAAAAATTAATATAAGTTTATTATATATGATTTAAATGATATACATAACAAGTTTTAACTTGAGGTAAGGGATTTCTTAACTCAATCTCTATTCATTAGGTTATACTTATACTTCATTAACTTTGTAATACCAATGTTATGTGTGAAATGACCTATGAATGTATTATGTTTTATTTACACTTTTTTTGTTTGGTTTTACAATTTTTATACATAATCAACTCATTGATAAATTCTAACTTTAATGATATGATCTTTATAAGGATTATTCATCTCAATATTATTTCTTTGAGTAATGTCTTATAATATGCCCCTTCTTTTGTTTTATAAGATGTATATGATTCATATTGATATATTGCAACATGAATTAATATTTTATCATGATATTTAAAGTTCCTTATAAGTTCTCTCTTTCATGATATATTGATTCAAATTCTATAAAGGTTGTAAGGGTTTTCATGGTCTCAATTTCAATTCTTTGAGAGATAATTCATGCTATGAACCATGTTTTATTTTATAAGGTGTAATTACTACCCCATGAATTTATTTTCACATATTATTTCATGTAAATTATGTTTTTATAGAATCATGTTAAATTCCTTCATTTAATGACTTTTTGATTCAAGCATTAGTTGATTTAGAAGGGTTTGTATCTCAAACTTCCTTCTTTGAGACGTATTTTGATTGATGAACCTATGTTTATTTATATGGTGTATATAATATCTCTTGAAATATAATATCATGATTATTTTTATAATCATGGTATTTTATGTTCCTTCTTATGATCTTTATTTCAAATGGGTCTGTGTTTTAAATGGATGTAAATGGATTTTATTTAAAAACAATGATTTAAAGGTTTTAAAGACTTTTATCCAAACACTTAAATGTTATTTATCTTATTTAAAGAATCTTATTTTATAAATATAAATTATTTCCTAAATTTATTTTACATCATATTTTTCCTTATTTTAAAAGGTTTTAAAAAGGAAATTTCTTAATGATTTCCACATGGGTCACTTTTGACTCTCTCTAAAAAGCTTGAAAAGAATATTTATTTTTAACATTTATGGCATGAATAGATTTTATCACCATAATAATTTTTTTAAAGATTTATCTATAAGTATCCATGATTTCTTTCAAATAAAATAATTTTCTCAATATTTTTTTAGTTTTTAGTTTTTAAAGGTGCTTAAAGAAAATGGTATTTTCCCCTATTTTACAAGAATTTTTTTAAATGTTATTTTAAATTTATTTTCATTTATGTCAAAATCTTTTAATGATTACTATTATTTACTAGGGATATGTTATTATTATACCATCTACTTTATTTATATGAATGGTGCATGATAATGATTTAAAGATATTACTAGAAAAATCATTTATTTTTCATAGTTAAATAAAGATATGATAGTTTTGATGAAATGAAAGCATACATGTGCTCTATTTCATGATATGATACTTTAATATTATTAATGAAAGTGGGATGGTTAGTAAACCCAAATACTTAAGGTAATTTTTATGATATGTGATGGGTGGGTCCATTATATACCTATAATGAATTAGGTAATGATATAGAGTTAACTACATAGAGGTTACTCCTAGGAGATGATGGAGTTATGTTACTCCTAAGAGATGATAGAGTTAACTAATTATAAGTTACTTCTAAGATATGATTATGTTTAATTGTTATAAGTTACTTCTAATATATATTATAATTATCTTTTTTGGTGATTCCATGATGAATATTTTTTATTCCAAGATACCTATATAGTTTTTCAATGCTTTCTATGAAATCAAAACAGATCATTTACTCAAGGATTGTTTTCACATGGATTATGATTGTTAAATTATATAAATATTTTCTTATGTTAAATATTTATTCCACATATCATGATTTATGATCCACTTTTTTATGGGTATGAATTATATTATTTTATGATCATCCACTTTGATTATGTCATCATAACCTTATGACCATTGATGAAATTTAGTTGTTAATTCTTATGTATACCATTATTGAGCATTTGAGCTCACCCTTATTATGTTTCTTTTCCCCAGGTTACAAATAAAGTAAGATATGCCTATAATGGTTTCATGTAGGTTATTATGAATAATTATTATGGAATAATAAAATCTAGGTATAGTGGGGAAATTCTCACTTAAAGACATGGGTATTTTTATGTAAGAGTTTTTCCCAATTCTCTAAAACTCTAAACCTAAAATGTGATTGAGTATGTAAGTGATAAAATATTTCTATTTTATGTTTTATATTCCACATTGATAAAATTGGGTCATTTTTATTGATATAAAATATAGAAATATAAATATTATGTTTTATTTTTACCATATCCAGAAATATGGGTTCAGGGCCATTATAGTTGGAATTAGAGAAAGGGTTTTGATAACTTTGGATATTATGACATTTTCAAGTGAAGTTAAATTAAGAGTTATGGATAACTCCTTGGGTTTATAAGTTAAAGGTTGATAACAAGTTAAAATTCATAGACACCACCATTTAGGTTTTAAGTAATGGGATTTTAAAGTGATTAATGATATTTTGGGATATTTTTTATTAGGTTTAAGTACAAGTCACCCTTAGGTGTATTATGTGATTTAACATGAATGATTATTTTGGAAAAATAATTTTTCATTTTGAGGATGTAAGATGAATATTATAAGATAAAATTTGAGGATAATATGTTTTTATTGAGGTTATTTGGGATATATGGTTAGTTATTTTTTGAAGGATTTAATTATAACTTTTGGTATTATTGTTGAATTTTTGAGATTAAGGTATTATTTCTTCATATGAAGGTTTATTCATTTTGGGTATTATCTTATGTTATGATAACCATTTTGGTTCTAGTAGAGATAGGAAGGAAATATTTTCATCCTTTTATATACCTCATGGTCAATCAAAAGATTATTATAATGTTTTAGGCCTTAAATATTCATACTCATAATTTGGAGTAAAATATTAGATAATGGTGGAAACTGGTCAAAATATGAAACCAAATGATAAAATTAAATTTATGGATTTGAATAAAATAAAGTATATTCCTTATGTACATTTTTTTGATGGTAAAGGAATTCCTCAACTCCAGTAAAATGTTCTTCAAATAAAAAAATTATCCCATTATCTTTATTTTTGATAGATTGATGGCATTTTTCACACCTATTGGTTTTTGTTTTTATGGTCATTGACTTTCTAATGAGCATTCAATTTTTTTTATCAATGTTCTATGCCACTATCTATCATTAAATAGATATTTATTTTTTCCTATATGTCTATAATTTCAACTCCAAAAAATGTTCCCCAATTTGAAAACCTAGTTATGTGTTATTCCATATGAGCTTCATATTTCCCTTTTCCTCTTCAAAAGGATGTTTTATTATCCCTTTTATGATGTGATTTTTCAACAAATATATTTTCAAATGTTAGACCCTCAAATTACTAAGATCAAGATAAAATTGAAAGGATGAAATTTATTTAAATGTGGGATAATTTAATACCTCAATATTTTAATATAATACTCTGTTTGATAAGCATAGAAGACACTAAACTTTGAGCTTTAATGAATGTGACAAATTATTATTTAAATAAGACCATTATAACCTAGCCCTTAAATTGATGGGTATGAATTGAAGTAACTACATAATGATATATATATATATATATATATAAAGGTCCTACTCAATAAAAAATTACAGATTAATACTTAGGAAATAATCACTAAATATTTAGCAGTCATTTTATGCTTCCAAAATATTTTTCTTCAAAAATAGGGTTTATTTATTTTTTATGAGTGAATATTATAATTAATTTATACCAATTTTATAATTTTTATTTGATAATTTTTTTTAAATCATCTTATTAAAATTTTCTTATGATGAAATTTTGATATCTTTCTAAAAAAATTATTTTTCAGTGAATAGTGAAAAACCAATTTTTATAAAATTTTCATTTATTTTAATAAAATAAAGAAATTTAAAACTACCAATATATTATGAATTTAATATTAATTAATAATAATTATCCTTCAATTTTATATAATCTAATTAAATATTTATGAATCTTTAATATACTTGATTTTGGTAAAAGTTCATTTTTGGATTAAATATACATTTTTTAAGAATTGTTTTCATTGTGTTTTATGAATTTATATTAAAATTGATTTCTACCACTTATACGAATTAAATTTGATAAAATTTATTTAATATTTGGAATCATTAGGTTCATTTTTTTAAATAGGTTCCTTTTATTTTTGGTCATTATGAGTAGTAATCATGGTAAATAATTGTCCCATCAGTAAGAGTAAATCAGAAAATTAAGGTTAAAAATAATTTTATAAGGCTTTAAAAATATATCTAAAAACTAGATTATTTACAATGGATGAGTTTAGATTTAATATAATCAACCAATATTCAAATATATGGCAACTTGGTTCCATTATTCTTTGATAATGACCTTAATATCATTTTAATTAAAGAATAAATACTAAATGTCACTCTCTTTATTTTAATATAGGTATATTTTTTCATAAGTATAAAAAGATGTTATGTTTAATTATAAATGGTTATTTTAAATATGATCGATTTTTTTCATGGTTATTTATTTTTTATTTTTAGTGATGAAATAATTTCCTTAAATTATTACACAATGCCGACATAGTGCTTGTACAAGCAGTATAAATATTAAGTTAATGATTTTAAAAATTTTAAAATTAATAAAATTTGGTAGAATTATTATTTTCAGGAATTTTTTGGATTAATATAACATATTAGTGATTTTTAAAAGTTTATATTCCCATTATGTTACAATATATTTTTTAATGTCAAATTATGTGAATAGTCTAGAAAATGACTTTAATGGTATTTAATGTTAAACAATATTTGATTAAAGGATTTAAAATTCATAAAAATATTATATTTGACCAATTTAAAGAAATATGTTCTATAATTTCAACCATTTTACACTTATTTTTCACCTATCCATTTATAATAACTTTCTTCTTCTAAAGAGTAAAAATATTTGATATCATGATAATCGTAAAAAAGGTTAATAGGGGTTAAAACTAAGAGAGAAGGGTTAAAAAAACACCTAAACTTATCTAAATTTTATTTTATGATATTATCATGAATCATAATCATACTATATTTTATATATATTAATTTTGTGACACTTACTTTAAAATTAATTTATATTAATTTAATACTTTAAGTAATTCCAAGGGCACCCCTCCCCTCACTTATAAAATATCACTTACTCTCTTATATTCCTAAAACATTTTTAATGATATAGATTATCCAAGACCTATAAAAATAAATTCCTAAACTTACTATCCATTCCCAACCTAGAAGTCTTAAGGTGTTAGCCAAAATCAGTTTTCCAAAGAAGATGTTTAACATTTAACGGAGCGATTTAATTTTACTTCTTCTTCTACGTCATTCAAATCATATTAAAACATGATTATATAAGAAAAACTGTATCTATACTATAATTAAATTTTATTATTACTATGTAAAACCATTTTTACTCTCCTTTTCCTTCAAATGGGGAACAAAAACATCATTTGTGCATAAATGTGGATTATTACCTCTATGGAGCGATGTGTTTCATTTTACATAACCGTCTCACATGGATGTTTATAATTATAGATTTAATATATATATATATATATATATATATATTAATTACATAAATGTCATTTTTAAATATAATATATCATATATCTTCATACCATTTCAATCGTTAAAAATGAGATCCTCACACATACGTATATACGGACTACCATCTCAACGTAGTGATGTACTTAATTTTTTAAGAATCACCTCTCATGAAAGGAAATTGAGATAAAATTAATGAATTTATTTTATTTTTATAAAATTATAATTATTATATATGTATAATTCATTTATTTTCTTTCTTTATTTTCTATCCAATAAAAACTAAAAACATTCCTTGTATGTACATGAAATCTACCGCTTCACAAGCTGATGTATTTTGATTTTTGTAACCTCTTTTAATAGATGAATATAAAAAATATTTTCTGTATTAAAATTATAATTATTTCATGATTATTATTCTGGATATAATGTAACAATTACCTCTTTGACCATGATCAACATATTGATGTCATTTTTCAATTATAACCGAACATGCTCAAAACACCTAATGTGGACTTAACCGATGAAGTAATTAAATATTTAATTGAAATAAATAAAATAAATGGTTTAATTATAAGGTAATAAACCTAAATTATTTTATTAAACATATAAAGAATTAATATAAGTTTATTATACACGAGTTAAAGGACATACATAACAAGTTGGGACTCGAGTTAATTGGATTCTTAACTAAATTTCCATTCATTAGGTTATAATTATACTCCATTGACTATGTTATGCCAAGATTATGTGTGAAATGAACTCTAATTTTATTATTTGGTATTTAAAATTTTATTTTGTGCTTTTACAATTGTTACACATAATCACTTTATTGATTAATTCTAACTTTTGTGATACTGTCTTTGTAAGGATTATTCGTCTCAATATTGTTTCCTTGAGACATGTCTTGTAATATGAACCTACTTAATTTTATATGGTGTATATTATAACTATTGATATATTATATCATGAATTAATATTTGATATTTATATTTTAATTTCCTTTTAATCTATCTCATTCATGGTATATTTATTCAAATGCTACAATGGATGAAAGGGTTTTCATGGTCATAATTTCAATTCATTGAGACGTAATTCATGTTATGCACCTTGTTTTATTTTATATGATGTACTTAATACCCTATTTATGTGTTTTCACATATTATTTCATGGAAATTATAGATTTTACATAATAATTATAATTTATTTTATTTAATTACATTTTGATTGAAGCATTACCCAAGTTATAAGGGTTTCATGTCTCAAACTTCATTCTTTGAGACATGATTTGATTGATGCACATGTATTAATTTATATGATGTATATAATAACTCTTGACATATAATATCATGAATCTTTTTAAAATAATTATATTTTATGTTCCTTCTTATGTTCTTACTTTCAAAGTATTTTTGGTCTTAAAAGGCTGTAAATGGGATTTTCTTTAAAAATGTTGCTTTAAAGATTTTATAGAATTTTATTCAAAATATTCCTCCATGTTCATTATCTTATTTTTGTAATATAATTTTATAAAAATAAATTATTTCCAAAATTTATTTTCCATGATATTTTTCCATATTTTATAAGGTTTTAAAAAGTAAATTTCTTAATGTTTTCCTCATGAGTGACTTTTGACTCTCTTTAAAAGAGTTTGGAAAGAATGTTTATTTTTAACATTTACAACATGAAAAGAATTTATCACAATTATTACTACTATTTTTTTGAATATTCCTTTACAAATATCCATGATTATTTTCAAAGGATTTTTTTCTCAATATTTTCGTGTTTTTTTCATTTTTAATGGAACCAAAAGAAAATGGTATTTTCCCCTATTTTCAAAGAAAATTTTTATATATTATTTTAAAGCTATTTTAATCCATGTTAATATAATTTAATGACTTATATGATTCCTTCAGAATTTGATCATACAATACCATTCAATTCATTTATCCAAATGATTTATGATGAGGTTTTAAAGAGATTATCTGGAAACCAATTTTTTTTAATGAATAAATAAAGATATGATAGTTTTGATGAAATGAGAGCATCTATTTATTTTGTTTCATGATACAGTACTTTGAAATTATTTATGAAAGTGATATTGGGGAGTGAACCTATATTCTTAAGGGTATTATTTTCAATATATGATGGGTGGGTCTATTAAATCCATCTAAATCATTGGGTAATGAGATGATGTTAACTGTATGGAATTTACTCCTAAGAGATGATGAAGTTATGTTACTGGTAAGAGATGAAATATTTAAATGATTATAAGTTGAACCTAAGTGAAAATGGAGTATATTGGTTATATTTTACTACTAATATATATGTGAATTATCTAGTTAGGTGATTCCAAGATGAATGTTTGATGTTCCAAGAAATCTACAAAGTTTTTCAATGCTTACGGTGAGTTCTAATAGATCATTTTCTCAAGGATTTTTTTCACATGGATCATAATTTTTGGATTATATAACTCTTGTATTATGTTAAATATTTATTCCATGTTTCATGATTTATGATTCATGTTTTCATGGGTATAAATTCACTTATGTTATGATCATGCACATTGATCATAGAATCACACCCTTATGATCATATTACAATCATTGATTCCATTAAATTGTTAATTATTATTTATAAGCTTACTCAGTATTTGAGGTCAACATTCTTATATTTTTTTTCATGACCCATCCCCCAGGGCCCATGCTATGAATACCCCAAGCCCACCTTCCATAGGCTAGGGGATAACGACTACCATCTAGTAGACATATACTAAAAGGGAAGGCATTTAATTTAAACCAGTATACATTCACCAAGTACAAAATATGGAAATTAAACACAAAGTAAACCACAACTATCACTGAGACAACTACTGAGAGTACAATACAGACTGGAAGTACAAAGGGACCAGAATACAAGCCCAAAACCAAAAAGGAAAGTACAACTGCCATAGTCTATCCACTCGAGACCCTACTTTAAGGGTATGTGAAGGGTAGATACCTATAGCCATAGAAGTATGCCCGTCCATCCCATATCACTAAGCACCACCTCATCCTGGACCACCAACATCTCCGTTGAAGAATTGATCACCTGTATGAGACATGTCACATGCGATCGAAGCCTGTGCAGGGGTGAGTAACATAGTACTCAGTAGGGATCCCAAACCACAAAGGAAAGACCAAAAATCAAGACCAAAAAGTAAAGACTATAAAGAAAATATAGCTCAAACAAAATATAACTCAAATTATAGAAAGTAATATTATCAGTCATAAAGATCAATCATCTTGTACTGCTGAGGAACTCATCCATGATGAGTCACTAAGGTCTGATCGGCTACTGAACCACTGAGGTCTGCTACTCTATTAGACCACTGAGGTTCTCTCGGCTACTCGACCACTGAGGTCTGCTCGGCTACTCGACCACTAAGTTTGGCTCGGCTACTAGACTACTGAGGTCTGCTTGGCTACTGGACCATCGAGGTCTGATCTGCTATTGGACCACCGAGGTCTGCCCAGCTAATGGACCACCAACTTCCACTCTCCTATTAGACCACCGAGGTCTTCTCTACTACTAGACTACCAATGTCCACTCTGCTATTGGACCATAGAGGTCTGCTCTACAACTGGACCACCGAGGTCCGCTCTACTACTAAACCACCGAGGTCTGCGATGCGACTAGTCCACCAAGGTCCTGCCCGTCATATCCTTCATGTTACCTCTAGTTGTAGGTTTCCTGCTCATAGTGCGCTTGATTTAGGGAGAATCTAATACTCAATCCATCAGTTGCATCTAGACTACCATGAAGTCTCACTTATAGTATACCCAAAGGACCGTCTCTTCACAAGGGTACCAATGCCACATACCACTCTTGAATCAGATGCTTGGTCTGAGTGATATTGAAATTTTAGTAATTAAAGGACGGTTAGGTTTGGGCCTGGTTTGACTTGGTTGGACTGACCCAAACCAACCCAGCTCGAAGGTTTGGCATGAAACAACTTGGTTCGACTGACCCAACCTGACCCGGTTGGGTATGGGCTAACTCAGTCCGGATTGGGCCAGTGGCCAGGCCCATAGTTACTTGTTGGACCCAACCCAGTTTGGTAGTGGGTCCATCCCACCAGGTCGGTCGATGACCCGGTCTGCATTCTATGGCCTGATCTAACTTAGTCGGACCGGTTTCTTTCCATCCAGGCCGCATAGCGGCCCGATTTCCTATCTATCTCGGCCCACATGGTGGGACGATTCTCCTCCATCCTGGGCTTTCCAACGGACTGGTTCACTCCATTTTACTTGTCCGCATCGGTGAGACAACTTGGGTCCATACTAGACAAAGTGTTGGCATTTATATCACATAGCTAGGTGGTGGGCAGAGGTCGAACGCCTCCCCTTTGCACGCGGTCCATCATAGACCGCATGCCAGTGTACTTTGTGGCCCACCATGTGGGCTGATCAAACCGATGCAACACTCGACCGACACCACCCACCTACACCACCATGGACTTTACTAGCCGTGGCCTCTGCTGCCTCCTGCCTGCGACCACCACCGCTGGCTTCGGCGTGCCAACGGTCTCCTCCACTGGCCACTGATCTCACTCTGGTGGTTTTTTTCTGATCCGTCTACACTTCTAGGTTTATTGGGTAACCACTATCACTACTAAATACTCGTCACCATTTTTCCATCGCTTCGGGGGTCCGAACTCATTTGGAATCCCCGAGGAAAATATTTTACATGACCTCGTGGGTCCATCAACGAAGAACAAGGAGAGAGACAGGGGATCACAGAGAACACCCAATGAATAAACCGACCTTTGTTCGTGTCGGCCCATAATTGTTCTTGTCTACAGGATTACGATGCATAATTTAAATGACCCAGATTTAATTTCCAATATCAAACCCGAAATAATATTTTCCAATCCTGTAAGAAGAATTCATCCGTGGATCAACTAGTTAGTGAGATGATCTACGTTCTTCAATTAGAAGGGAAGAACAAGGGAAAAAATCACTTAGATTTAAACCCCTACTTGGGAAAAGAAGATCGGTTGAGGTGGATCGCCCATCACTGTCCATCGATCTCTAGTTACGATTCTCTCTCCAAGGGCATCGTCACCAATTTCCGATTCACTGGAATTTTTCATTGGAGAGGTTTCCTTCATCTTTCGTCAGAGGAATTCTAGGGTTATTCATCAACCCTAAATCCCCGATTAATTAAATAATAAAGATGCACTTCATGTTGTAACATCGCCAGACTGATTAATTAATGAGATTCATTAATGGATTCAGCATTTTCTCATCACTGTACTGTGGCACTGACGAGTCTCTATTTAAAGTTGAAGAGAAAATAATAAAATAATTTTTTTAAAGTTATTTTGTTTTTCTTCTCAGGTTCCCAAAAAATATCTTTTTTGGTTGACCCACACCAATTGATATTAGGCCCTTCCTAGGCAAATCCCGATGCTTTGAGTTCAATGACACCCTTATATTTTTGATCCGAGAACCAATTTAAAAGTAAAAAAACCAACTTTCATGATTATTTAATGAACATTAAAAATAGTTTGAAAATATATTCCAGCCACTCCAGGCCTCAGAATCACGTTCCATCTTAGATCTTGGTCTTGAAATAATCCCCTTTAATTTTCAAAATTTTTTATGGAATTCTGGGGTATTAAATTCTCCCCACCTTAGTGCTTTACATCCATGAAATACAAATAAAGGCTAATAAAAAAAATGGAGGTACTGAGCATAAATCCGAGCCTCTCTCTCCCACGCGCTCTCCTAGAGATTCTCGTGCTACCAACAATCACACACCATAAGAATCGACTATACAAAGAGGATCCTCTCCTACTGATTCTCTATCTCCATTAGGTACTCTATGAATGTCACCCCATCATCAAAATTCATCTTTCCATGGTCGATGATGTGAGAAGTGTCATGCATATATCTCCTCAGCTGGGATACATGGAAGATGTCGTTCACCCTCTCTAGCTACGACGATAGAGCAAAGTTGTATGCCACCTCACCCACTCTATGCAGTATCAGGAAAGGTCTAAAGAACCTCATAGATATCTTACCGCCCCAACCAAATATCCATATACCTTGTCGAGGAGAGACCCATAGGAATACATGGTCCCCCTACTCAAACTCCAAGGGTCTCCATCGCCCATCAGTATAGGAATTCTGTCGGATTTTCATAGTCTTCATCTGCTCTCGGTTTACCTGCACTTTCTCAGTGGTAGCCTGTACCATCTATGGACCCATGAGTGCTTACTCCCCTGAGTTTGTCCAGAATAACGGTGACCTCAATGGTCATCCATAAAATTCCTTGAATGGTTCCATACTAATGGTGGAGTGGTAGATGTTGTGATATGAAAACTCCAACAGTGGTAGGTGGTCCTCCCAACTATGACCAAAATCAAGAATGCAAGCTCGAATCATGTCCTCCAAATTCTGTATGGTCCGATCCGTTTGACCATCCATTTGTGGGTGAAAGGCTGTGCTCAAGGATAGATGTGTCCCAAACACCTCCTACAATCCATTCCACAACTGGGATGTAGAGCGTGCATCATGATCTAAGACTATCGTAGATGGGGCTCAATGGAGTTGAACAATATCCTGCACATATAGGCGTCCCAAGCTCTCTACTGAACCCTACTCTTGAATGGGTAGGAAGTGGGATGACTTGGTGAGTCGGTCTATGATTACCCAGATGGTATTGTGCCCCCTGGATGTTCATGGTATGAACCTCACAAATTCAATCAATATTTCATCCCACTTACACTCTAGTACCTTGAGGGTTGTTTCAAACCTGCTAGAACCTGATGCTCAGCCTTCACTTGTTAACAAGTAAGGAATATAGAGACAAACTCCGCCACTGCCTTATTCATTCCCGGCCACCAGTACCGATGTAAAAGGTCTTGGTACATCTTCTCCACACCTAAATGTACCACCAAATGGGATGTACGAAACTCCCTCAACACCTTCTCCTTTAACTCCATTGGTATAATGGTGTGTATTATGAAAAGGGTGAAATGTTCCCTATCTTTTGAATATCCATCAGGGGCATGCCCTGTGGACATCTGGGCACATGTAGTCTCACAGCTAGCATCTCCAAGTTGCACTTCCCTGACTCACTGTAAAAGTGGGGGGGGGGGGGAATTACCATAAACTAAAGAAAATTCATCTCTTATCTATACACTATAGATATTTGAAGTGAGGCTAACTTCTCTAAGGCCTCGTTCAGTAGATGTGAACTCTATCTCTTGCTAAGAGCATCTGACACCACGTTCTCCTTCCCAGGAGTATATACTATCGTGAATTCATAAACTTGGAGGAACTCAAGCCAACGTCCCTGTCTTAGATTTTGATCCTTATGAGAAAAGATATAATTGAGACTCTTATGGTCAGATTAGATGATGAATCATTCACCCATAAGGTAGTGTTGCCACATTTTTAGTGTAAAGACTTCCGCTACCAACTCAAGGACATGAGTTTCATAGTGATGCTCATGCAGTCTCATATTTTGTGAGCCATAAGCAATCATTTCTTTCCCCTACATTAAGAAACAACCAAGCTTGGTTCCTGATGTGTTTTAGAACACCACGTAGTTAGTTCCCTACTATGAAAGCCTCAAGATAGGATCACTCTTCAAGATTTTCCTCAGCTGCTGAAATCTCTACTGCTATCTTTCTGTCCACAAAAAGTGGTTTCCCTTCTTCGTTAATGCCGTCATGGGTTCTGAAACTATGGAGAATTTGGGTAAAAACCTTTGGTAGTATCCAGCCAACCCAAGGAAACTCCACACCTCGATAATTCTCTTGGGTGTCTCCAAAGAAAGAACTACCTTGATCTTCACTGGATCCACCACAACTATAACCTCTAAGATGACATGTCCCTAGAATTGGACCTTTTATCTCCAGAAGTCACACATAAAGAGATTTATGTAAAGATGGTTCTCTCAGAGTGTGTCAAGAACCATCCTTAGGTGTATCATGTGCTCCTCCTTAGATGCTGAATACACTAATATGTCATCAATGAAGACCACTAAAAACTGGTCTAAGTATGGCTAGAAGATCCTGTTCATGAGTCACATGAACACTGATGGGGCGTTCGTCATGTCAGATGGAATCACTAATTACTCATAGTGTTCATAGCGACATCTGAAAGCCATCTTTGAGATGTCCTCATCTCATACTTGAAGCTGGTGATAACCTGATATGAGGTCTATCTTCGAGAATCTTCTCACTCCCTTCAGATGATCGAAGAGTTCATCAATCCTCGGTAGAGGATACTTGTTCTTCATGGTCACCTGACTATAGCACCAGAAGTCCATGTATAACCTCAAGATTCCGTCTACCTACTTGGAAAATAACTTTGAGGATGACCATGGTGAAATAATGGTCCTTAAGTACCCCTTCCTATGAATGTCCTCCAACTGTACCCTCAGCTCCCAGAGCTCTACGGGAGCCATCTGATATTCATGTGTAGATATCAGTGCCATCCCAGGATATAGATGAATGCATAAGTCTACCTCTCTATGGGGAGGTATTCTTGAAACATCCTCAGTAAATACATCCTCATACTCATCTACCACTGTAGGAAACTGTGGAGTTATCTTATCCACTGTACCGAGGATTATTCTAGACAATTGATGAGTGATCGGATACAACTTCCTATGTGTGAGTCCATCCTGCACTGCTCTATTTTTCTACTTGCTGAAAAAGGAAAACCAGTTCCAATCTCCATGGACACACCACACTTTTCATCTAAAACAATCGATCTGATCATGAACTACTGATTGCTACTTCATACCTAGAATGATGTCGTAAGGCCCCAACTCCACTACTATAAGATCCTAGCTAAATCTTCCAACTTAAAGAGTAATCTCACACTATCAGCACCAGTGTGTGATCATCAAATCCCCTTTTTTTGGAGTCTATAATTGTAAGGATCAAGCTAACTGCTCGATCATAATCTCCGATCTTCGAACACGGTCTGTGATGAAGAAAGAGTGACTGAAATTTTTTCCCATAAGAACTATAGCAAATGTGGAGAAGTCACAGATCATACCGTGTATCATCTCTAGGATGTGAGGACCATAGGAATCGATCGTCTGAAGCTGAGCCCGCCCCTATCCACCTACTCTTGTATCCCGTAGTGGACCACTTGGGGGTGGTGGTGGTAGTACCTCTTACCTATGACCACCTCATGCTGCTCTTCCGGCTCCACTACCATGTTAGATGCCTGGAGGACCACCCTGTTCTTGTATCTACTAATTCTTTGGAGGTCCCTAGATAGTCTGTCGGTCCTCTACGTGGTGAGTCAGGTAATCCCAATCTATGTTCCCATGCCCTCCACACATGCAGCATACTATGCTCCTCCGAATACTCCCTCTACCTCAGGAGCCTCGTACCACCAACCCTGAGTCCTGGGGTCATCCTCCAAATGGTCTGGCTTAGTTAGGCCTCTGCGTCATCTGTCGGCTACCCTCCATGGATGACTCATCCACCTTTCACCCAGTGGTAGATCCCATCGTCAGTTCCTGATCAGTGAGGAAGATATCCACTAGTAGAGCTCGCTCCAACACCCCATCCTATGTAGGGATGATGAGGGAAATTATCGATTCCCTGATATCCCATTGGAGTCCCTGTTCAAAGGTCTAAGCCTAAATAAAGAGTACCATACCATATCCATATAGTTACAGGAGGGGCATGTGATCCTTGCAGAGCACTCAACCATTGTCAGGCTTCCTTACTATAGGTGAATCAGGTCCTATATGCGCACTAAGTGCTAATTCGTAGGGAATAAATCCTCCCTGAAAAGTCACTTGAAGTTAGACCAGGTGAGGGTCAACTCATAATGTGTCTGGATCTTCAAACTCCACTATCTCCCTACCGAGCCTTGCAGAAGGATTGTAGCTAGAAATTCCATCTGATCAAGTGGTTTCCTCACTAATTAGAAGACTCGTGTCATATCCTCCAGCCAATCCTCAGCGACCTAAAGATCTGTCTCTCCCTTGAACTTGGGAGGACTCTATCTCTGGAACTCGTGTGAGGCATTGAGCCTATGCGTGTCCACTACCGACAATGCAAGTAGTAAATTCTAACCAATGGGTGGTGGTAAAGCTAGGACACTTCCTCAAGGTTCCATATCATGAAATGATTCCTGTAACAAAGCCTCATCACTCTGTGGATCATCATTGTGGTCACACACTGGAATCTTGGTGTGTTGTATACATGGAGGTATCTAAAAAGAGATCAAGATGAATCATGATTAATATATTATACATGGTGATCTAACTATGACTCAGAAATATCATGAGAAAACATTCAATGACACATGAAACCTGTGTTTTCATGTACTGAGTTGGAAAGCAGAATTCAGGGCCCTGGTGTATGGATATGTTGTCCACCGCACAAAAACTGGACTCCCTAGCCTAAAATCCGAACTAGAAACACTTAACATTGTTTCCCCATAAAAATTTACAGACTCCTAGTTCTTCTGGTAGAATTGACCACCCTTTGATACCAATTTTTCACGACTCATCCCCCAGGGCTTGTGTCGTGACTAACTCAAGCCTACCTTCTATAGGTCATGGGTTGGTGACTAGAACTGAGTAGACATATCCAAAAAAAGGAAGGAATTTCCTTTAAACCATTACACATGCACCAAGCAAAAACTACGAAAAGTAAACACAAAATTAAACCACAAATATCACTGAGACAACAAATGAGAGTACAATACAAAATAAAAGTATAAAGGGGAAATAATACAAGACCAAAACCACAAAGGAAAGTTCAACTACCAAAATCAATCTGCTCGAGACCCTACCATAAGGGTAGGTGAAGGGTAGCTACTTGTAGTCGTACAAGTATGCCCGTCCGTCCTGTCTCACTAAGAACGAACTGATCCTGAACCACTAAGGTCTCCATCAAAGAATTGATCACCTTCATGATGCATGAAACATGCAGGAAAAGTCCATAAAAAAGTGAGTAACACAGTACTCAGTAGGGATCCCAAACCACAAAGGAAAGACCACAAAGAAAGACCATAAAGGAAAGACTAAAAAGAAATGACATATCACACTAGGGTGTAACTCAAAGTATAGAAAGCAATATTATCAATCGTAAAGATGAATCATTTTGTACTGATGAGGAACTCATCCCTAATGAGTCACTGAGGTTTTCTCGGCTGCTGGACCACTGAGGTCTTCTCAGCTAGTGGACCACTAAGGTCCACTCGGCTACTGGATCACTATGGTTTGCTCGGCTACTGGACCACTAAGGTCCACTCAGCTACTGGACCATCAAGGTCTGCTTGGCTACTGGAAAACCGAGGTCTAATTTACTACTAGAACACCAAGGTCCACTCTGCTACTAGACTACTGAGGTCTTGTTTGCTATTAGTCCACCGAGGTCCCACTCATCATATCCTTTGCATCACAGCCAGCTGTAGGATTCCCACTTGTAGCACGCTTGATTATGAGAGAATCTAATCCTCAAGCCATCAGTCACATATCAACTACCATGAAGTCTCACTTAGAGTATATACAAAGGAACATCTCATATCAGGGGTCCCAATGTGATAGACTGCGCGCCAATCAGATGCCTGGTATGAAAGATATTGACGTTTTAGTAAACAGGGGCCGGTTGCGTCTGGGCTCGGTCTGACTTGGTTGTGCCGAACCGAACCAACCGGACCTAGGGGTCCTGCATGACCTGACCCTATTAGGCCAACTTGACCCAACCTGGTTCGGTCTGGGCCGACCCTGTCCGGCCTGGCCCAGTGGGCCTTGTTGCACCTGACCCAGTTTGGCTATGGGTCCAGCCTACTAGGTCACCCAGTGACCCGATCCACATTCTACAGCACGGTCTGACTTAGTCAGACTGATTTATTTTCATTCAGGCTGCACAATGGCCTAATTTAAAATCTAGATTGGCCCGTATGGTGGGAGGATTTTCCTCCAGCTCAGGCCACCCAGCGGCCCTGTTCACTCCATCAGCCTACATCGGCGGGCTGGCTTGGGTCCATCACATACATCACCCTGGAATCCGGTTCACACAACCACATGATCATCTGAGGCTAGATGTCTTTTCTCTATATGTGTTCCAGTGTGGACCGTGTTCTGGCACACATCGCGGCCCGCCCTGTGCACCGCTCGAACCAACATGATTTTTGATCGGCACCGCCCCTACACTGCCACAATCCCTGCTGGCCACGGGCTCCGCTGCCTCGGAGCGCTGCCTCCTGCCCCTAGCAACCACCACAGGCCATAGTCGGCCGCCCCCAATGCACCAGTGATCCCCTCCATGGGCCACCAGAATCGCTTTGGTGGTCCGTTTTTTGATCTGTCTGTGCTTATGTGTTTTTTGGGGTGCCACTATCACTACTGCATACTCCTCTCCATTTTTCCATCCCTCTGGGGGTTCGAAATCATTTGGAATCCCCATGGTAAAGATCCGATGTGACCTCATGGGTTCATCAGTGAAGAACAAGGAGAGAGAGAGGGGATCCTAGGGAACACCCAATGAACAAACCGACCATTGTTCATGTCAGCATGAAATTGTTCTTATCAGTAGGATCAAAAATCACAATTCAAATCGCCAAGATTTAATTCCCAATATCAAAACCACAATAATATTTCCTAGTTCCTCAATAAGAATTCATCTACGGATCAACTAGTTAGTGAGTTGATCTACGTTCTTTGATTATAAGGGATGAATAGGGGAATGAAGATTGATCAAGGAAGATTTACCATAACTATAAATCGATCTTCGATTCCGCTTCTCTCTCC
The DNA here is from genome assembly GCA_963277665.1 of Viscum album. Classification (NCBI taxonomy): domain Eukaryota; kingdom Viridiplantae; phylum Streptophyta; class Magnoliopsida; order Santalales; family Viscaceae; genus Viscum; species Viscum album. The sequence goes on along the minus strand of OY728157.1, from coordinate 31,373,423 downwards.
AAGGGAATCTTCACCACTTTCCGATTCTCTGGCATTCATCGTTGGAGAGGTTTCCTTTGTCATTCATCAGAGGAATTCCAGGGTTGTTTTTCAACCCCAAATCCCTGATTAATTAAAGAAGGAAGATGTGTTGTGCATTGAAGCATCACCACACTGATTCATTAATGAGGTTTATTAATGGATTCAACGTCGCCTCTTCGCTGTACCACAATGCTGATGAGTCGTTGCATAACGATGAAGAGAAAATAATAAAATAACTTTATTTAAGTTATTTAATTTTTCTTCTCAGGGTCCCTAAAACTGTCTTTTTTTGGTGACGCATGCCATTCGATGTTAGGCCTTTCCTAGGTGAATCATGGCACTCTGAGTTCAACGGTGCCCTCATATTTTTGAACTGGGCTCTGATTTAAAAGTTAAAAAAACCCGCTCATAATATTATTTAATGAAGTTTAAAAATAGTTCAAAAATACATTCTGGCCACTCTAGTATTCATAATCACATGCCATCTCAGATACTGATATCAAATAATCCCATTTAATTTTCAAAAATTTTACATGGAATTATGGGGTATTACATTTCTTTTTCTTAGGTTGTAAATAAAGGTGTTAAGTAAGGTATTTATAGTAGGGTTTCTTATGGGTGATTATGAAGACTTATTGTGGAATAAGAAAATCTATGTATAGTGTGAAAAATTCTTACTTATAGACAAATGTATTATTATGTAAGAGTTTTTCCCAATTCTCTAAAACTCTAAACCTAAAAGGAACATTGGTATATAAGTGATCCAATATTTTTTTTGATGTTGTATGTTTGGGATGGATAAAATTGGGTCATGTTTATTATTAATAAATAAAGAAATATAAATATATTTTTTTCATTGGATCAAGTAGTATGAATTTGAGGCTATTATAGGGGGTGAATTAGTGGTACACCTTTTCAATTTTATTCATTTTTAATTCAAACTCTTAAAATAGTTAAATTCTTGATCCATTATATCATTAAATACTCAGACTCACCAGAATTAAGTAGTAGTTAAATAACATAGGAATACCAGTTTATATAATGTTTTACCTTAAAATCCAACTCCTTTCTATGATTGGTTAGTCACTTCAATAAAAAATTATCTAATATATTCCTAAGTGGATACACTAGGGATCTTCCCAAATCCATCATCATAGAGTCCCATGGTGCTCCTATTTCTAGAGTCCCACAATAAAGATATAACTTTCCACAACATAATACAAAAGTGTTTATACTAGAATAGTAAATATCTTTTTTTTTCTCATGGTTTCTTTATCACCACATAAAATAGATATTCCTCTTCAAGCCTCCTTAATCAATAGTTTAGAACATGATACTTCTTAAATAAATTTAGCAGCTGATAATCATGGTTAGGTTTGGTGGTCTAGATCAACTTCCTCATACATTCAATTATTTGGATCTTTTCAACTTCCTAAAATTCTCAATCACACAAGACTTCATCCTTTTGAAAAACTCTTGACTTTAGTCTATCACTTTCTCTATTCGATACAATAATATATCAAGTTCTCAGAATATTCTCATGAACTATACATTATTTCTTACTCATAACTCATTATATTCATAAAATATTACATGGATAATTTTACTATTATTTTCTAAATTCAAAATATGGAAACTCCATGAATATATATGGTGAGATATTTCCTTATTCATATTTGAAATATATTTTTCAGTTGAAATTTTCTTTTTAATATCAAAAAAATAAACATTTGAAATCCCTTTAAAGCATCATTCAAATCCTAAATAATCTAAAGATAAATTTTTGTTCTAAAATATCCAAAAAATCCACATCTTTAAACTATTTTGAATTTATCATTCACGTATGCAAGAACCCATGCATTGTAACGTACCTATGTGGTTTACTAGCCAGAGTTCTTTTAAAATCTTTCTCAGCATGAATAATAATTATTTTAGATTAATTATGATTTTTGAATCCATGAATATTGGTGCATGAATCTTATGATTTGGTTTTATTTAGAATATTAATTTTGATATTTATCATAATAATTTATTCTGTGTTCTTATAATTTTCACAACTGTTTTCCATATACTAATCCTTATAGCCCTATGCCTTAGTCAAATACTCAGACTAGAACAACATCATAAGGATGACATATCTTGATGATGTTCATCCTTATGGTGAATCAAATTGATCCCTATGAAAAAGGAAATTTTTCTTATATATGTGGAAATAATCCTTAGTAGTTCAAAAGTAATCCATACACAAATTGAAATCATACTTACAAAAAATCAAAATGATGCTTACACAGCTCAATCATCCTTACTGAAACTCAAAATGATTATTATGTAGGCCCGTGATAATCCTTATATAGGTGTGGATTGTACTTACATAGATACAAAAATCATCCTTAACAACTTTGATTTATTATTCTAATCCCTAATTTATATATTCAAGGATTAACTCAATTAAATTCAGAACTTAATTAATTGATCTCGAGGAATTCTAAATGAATTCAACTCATCCTAAAAGATCATTAAAAACCTTTTGAAAAATTTTCAACATGATTTAATCAAATAATTTCTTTATATAGTTTCCCCATCTTTCAATAATGTTTCTTACTCTTTGAAATATAGATCATCAATACCCCCCTTAGCCAACTTCTTCTAAAAACATTTCTCAAGTGTTGTTGATAATTTCCCTTTATCCACCAATACATGTCTTAGGTTTACCTAAAGAACAAAACACTAATCATAATACATATGGGTTGATATAAATAATATTTCTTGAAGGATATTCTATAATTATAACATTCTTTACTCTAGATTAGTGAAACAACTTATTCCTCGAATCAACTTCTTCTTATTCCAAAAAATATTGAAAACTTATTGAAATAATAACAAATTTACTTGATGATGAAAAATACATTTCATACTTGGGAAATTCAATTTCCCAATTTTAATTTTTTATCAATACCATAAAATAATAAATTAAATATAAGTGTATTTTTCTTCCCCCATTATTGAAAATAAATTAAAAGAAAAATTTAAGGGAAGTCTTCACATATCTTCTTTAAGATTCTTTGATAGTTATAAAACAACTTCTTCCCCCTTTTTATTTCAAAAGTATAGCTTGATATAATCATTTTAGAGAAGGATGACACTGCACAAAACTTATCCAAGAGCATTTTGTTAATGTAATATAAGTCTACATGAGCTAACATGCTGTATAAAACAAGAGTGAGTAACTATGGTGATTAAGGTTGTCTATAAATTTCCATGTGTATTATACCATTATCAGTTTTATCATTTTGGGGTTGTCTAAACACATTCAACAAGACTACTTTTTATTATTCACTCATCCCAAAAAACACATTATAATGTTAAAGTGAAAGATTTTAAACCACACATTTCTCTCATCAACCAAAACCCCCTTTATTAACATGTTTGATACAATAAAAACAAGGTATATAAGTTTATTTTACATTCCCTATTATCTAGTTTTATATAGCTATGAAAAAATTCATATTTAGTGTAATATGATAATTTAATATATTCTCTTCACATTTTATCCACCTAAAGGAATTCAATCATTTCCTCTTTATCTTGGTAATTATTAAAATCTATGATGAAAAACTTATTTGCTATACAATGTATACAATACTCATCTAACTAATTCAATTACCTACATGTATGTATGAGTAAATAATAAATAAGAGAATAATGAGGGAATTATTAAATACTTAATTGAAATAACAAGGATGAGAGTTTCCTTTCAAACAATATCTCTCACTTCTTATAATCTAATCATGGTAATAATTATTCAAACTTATTTTCCTGCCATCATCCTTTAAAGATTTCATGGTTATTTTCTTCCCTTTGTGTGGAGTTTCCTTCATCACCTCAGCCACCAAAACAAATAAATTTCATAATTATTTCATCATATGTATCATTAATTCATCATGGACTAGTTTAATAGTCACAATGTGTTTCATATCAGTTCAATATTGTTCACATCTTTGACACATATTTCATTAAAACTTTAGGTTGTCACTTTTAGAAAACCCCTCATGATTTTTGACCTCTTCTTAGGAACTCACTCTTTTCCTTTAGCTCCAGAAATTATTTTTTATTTATCTATTAATTCATAAATTTTTAATTGAGATGGAAAAACAGTTAGACACTCTTTCTTAACATTCTCAACTTTTTTTTAATTTCTCAAATGATTTCTTGTTCATCTCAGCAAAATAACACTTTCATCATTTTACCTTCTGAACTTCGTTCCATTACACACAATAAAGAACCTATCCTAGTAGAATAGTTATAAAAACCTCATATTTATAAAAATACCATTCATATCTTCCAAAAACCTACTTTAAACATCCAAATCTATTTTAATTTTGAAGATTAGTTGAATTTCTGGTCATGGCTTGATTTCTCTAAGAATCTATCCTCATTTTCTTGTAAATATCCACCTTAGTTCATGTATCATCCCTAGTAAATAAATATTAAAATAGAAATATCAGTATTTATGTCCAAACAACCCACACCAATATGATAAACCTTGAAATTTTCGATTTTCATATAGATAGTATGACTTTACATAAATCGAATACTGTTGTATTACTGTAACTTGATCCTATATTTTCCTAAGAGGAAGTGGACTTATTCTCACATTCCTCTCTTAATTTGATGTTGAAGAGTGTACCTAACTTATATTCTTAGTAAAAATAGGCCCATATTTGATTTTTAAGCTAAAATATTAGAAAAAATAGATTCAACTTGAAACTAATTAGGAAAAAATTTCACCTATCTGTTGAGACTCATCTTCTAAAAGGCTTGAGAAAACATAGCTTTAACTAAAACTGACATGATGAAGTATCCTATGATATTATTTAAATCATTTTTAGATTCAATACATATTGAATATACCTCATACATATATTTCTCTTTCATAACTATTTTCTTTTCAATATCCCTTTTCATATTTTCTTTCTCAACCACTTTAACTTTATATATCTTGATCTCATCAATGTATATCATTTTTTAACATAATACCATTTTTACTTAACAATATTATCATTTTATTTCATCATTTTTCTCTTCTCTAACTTGATATGGGTGTTCTTCTCAAGAAAATCCTCTAAATAATTCTTTAACATGCATTCTAGATTTCTTGGTTCTCCCTTATCATCATCACTACTAGAGGTATCATTTTTTTCCAGTATGAGCTATAAAGTTAAATTCATATTCTAATAATATGATTGATGATGAGTCATCTTGTTACTTATTTATAAATATAGTCCTTATATTTCTCATAGAATATTTATTCTTTCTTTCCCCCCATTTATATATATAGTATTTATCATCCTCTTTATCTGATTCAAATCCAATAACCTTCTTCTTTGGTAAATTTATGGAAAAAATGTCAAATGATATTATAGTTATAATAAATTAGTGGTTTCTTGCCATTTCCTTTCCACCATCTTTTTTTGAACCTATTTTATACAAGAGAAATAATTCTTTTGAACTCCATATTATCTTCCTCATTATAAAAACCACTTTATTATTCTCTTTCACCATACTTGAAATTAAGTTTTATCATCACCTTAAAGGACATATCATAATTTTTCTTCTTCTTGAAGACTAGAAATTTCCTAATCACTTAAGAAATATGAATATTCTAAAACTAATCCAATGAATTTTTTTCTATATATTCTAGAATGATGATATTTTAGGTTATAACATAGGTGTAACTTTTTGTCATTAGATTTTTGATAGTAGTTAACTCATTTAGATTCCAAAAAAAGTCATAGATATCACTAAAAAATATCATTTAATGTTGTGAAGTAGTAATCAATATTTCTATCCTCATCCATTTTAACATACTAAAAAATACTCCTCTAAAACCTCATCTTGGATTCTTTGACTTCATTTACTTTATAAGTACTCTTTGATTTATCCCAAATTTCTTTAACAGTTTTAAGTTCCATGACTTTTGTGTAAAAATATTATGAAAGAGACATTATAATTACATTTTGAGATTTTCCATCAAATTGAATATTTATCTTGTTAGAAATTTTCATAGGTGTTGGTCCCAGGTAGTTGGAAATAATGGACTAGATGTGGGGGGTGAATAGTCTTTAAAACATTTATTACTAATAATAAATCAAACTTTAATATTAAATAAAACAACAACGTAGTGAAGTGTTTAGAATATAATAATGTGTAAATAAAATATGAAAATAGTATTTTCATAGTATTTTAGATCACCAAGATCCTTCTCTACTCTTTAATATTCTCCACTTAGTGAGAAGATTGATACCCACTAAGAAAAACCCAATTTTAAAGGCATGATAACTTGTTTACAGACCCCACCTTTTACAATATCTGGAGACTTAACCAACTAATAATTTCATAGGAGTCACAACCTATACTGACCCAACTTTTATTTGAGAGTCCTAACCCAATGAGGCCCCTTTTTTCTGGGTATAATAACCAATACTATACTTTATTTTGATTGGGATAAGCATAAAATAATTTTCACAATTATAACCTAATGAAATAAAATATAACATGGTAAAAAAATGAAGTTAAACAGATAGAATAAGATATGGAAGTTGATGTATCTCATATAACTTTGATCACTTCATCAATAATGAATGAAACCTTTTCAGTTCCTTCATGATCACACTAATGAAACTGCAGTCACAGAGGATCTCAATAATTATGTATGATGTATCAATTTAATTTTTCACAATATAAATTGATATTTATTTATTAATAGATCACAAACAATCACATATCTGTCTCCTTGGATTCTATTTTCATAGGAATTTCCTAAACTCATCACCACCATTCAATGATAATAAATATGTAAAAATATGAAAATATGTCATTACCTATTTATTTCGATGCACTCTAATTCTTGGATTTGGGTTATTAAAACACTTTCAAATATGTTCATTAATATATATGAGAATTTTTCAAATAAATAAACCACTAAAATTATTCTCACAAAATTGCAGTAAAAATATATAAAAGAAAAGAGTGTCCAACCTATTAGTCCCAAAAATATTTTACTGATATTTTTCTTTCAAAACAATTCCAGAATCATTGTTGAATCAGTTGTTAAAACCACCACCATGTTTATGTTATGGGTTTTGGAGAATAAAGGGAATGAAAAATGGTTTTAATTTGTAAAAATTTCAGTCTGATATGAAAATCACACTCTATTTTAGGAAAACACAGGGTGACGGTTCTAATAGTCGGAATGAGGAAATGGTGAAATTTTTGTAACCCCTTTAGAGTGTAAGGTGAACAATGTGTAGTGATTGTATTAGACTAATATATACTGAATTAATTGGTAATTAAGAATTAGTTTCATCAAATGTATGATACCCAGGGTTATTTATTTTATGATTATATAATTATAAATTTTATTATTTCAGTGATAGTTGATATAATAATCTATATGTTTTATGCGACCACCACTTTAGTTAGACTCCATGTGAGTTAATGTGTATGTTGTATTGGATTTCAGGTGAACCCCAACACCTATGTTGAATTGGATTCCCATTTTCTAAACTCTCATGATATTTACACATGATGCTGTATTCTCAAATATGTGGTATTCACTTACAAATACTTTATTTAATTGACACATGTGATTAAGAGATGTTATATTCCCTAGGGATGTTGTATTACCTTATAGATAGATTCGGTAGGAAGTAGGTTGTATAGGGCTTACTGATTTTATTATTTTTATTATGATTTTAAAACTATAAGATATTTATTTTTTCTAGGAGAGTGTGATTATGGTAAGATGAGATGCATTATTACTACCTTAGGATGATCTATATTATCCATTTTTTAGTTTTATTCATAGTGGCTTTGGTATACATCATTTACATTGACATGATTATTTGTAGGGTGAAACCTATTGAGTATTTTTACAGACTCACCCTTATTATATCATTTCTATATTTTCAAGACCAAGGGGGAAATTTTTTAGATCATATTTGCATGAAGATCATGATGGTTAGTTGGAGTTAGAGGAATTTTATTCTATTTTTATTTTTCATTGAGTATATTGAGGTTTTTTATTTTTTTATTTTCTGTTTGAATTCTTTTTTTTATTAAATTTTTATGAAATATCAGGTGTAGTGACATGGAAATTCAATATTTGGAAGTTTCTAAAATTATTTTCGTTATTTGTTCATTTTGACTATGAAGAAAAAAATAGTAAATTTATTAGTCAAGAAATGAAATTTTGATTATATTGCTGGATTCATAACATAATGTTTACACTTGGGAGATAATATGATAATTTTATGATATGGTTGGAATTTTTAGTAAATGTCATAATTTGATGGAATTAATTTGTAAAATTATTTTTTGAATAAAATAATTTTTATTTAATTATTATAATAAATTATTTATTTTAGAATGTATGATAGATCACATGAAAATATTAGATTAATGGTTAAGAATTTTTTTTTATGAAGTTAATGATATAAAACATGGTCTAGTTTTAAAATTCAAGAGGTTTGAATGGAAAAGTAAACAATAATTATGAAATATTTTAACAGAATATTTTATAGAGTCATATATTTTGAATCTCATTTGTTATATCGTTCCATCAAAGGAATTTCACTCATTTTCAGTACTATCTTAAAAATTAATGTTTTTGAATCAATTTTTTATGGAAGATTTAAGAGAGATGTGGATGATTATTCAGAATAGATGAATGAGGAACACCGATTAAAGATTTACTATTGATATTTATTGAGGTAGATGAATCAAGATTCTCATATTTTTACTAATCTATATAAATATCCCATGCCTTTTCTCTTTTGCGATAGGTGAATAATTCACGATGATCCAAGATAAATATTATATTTGTAAATTCAAAATAAGTATAATAAATATGATATTTATGGAATAAATATCACATATGAATATTTAAAATGATTGTAAATTTTAATAAGGAGGATTATAGGTATAAATTGATAAATAGTGGAAATTAAATAATTTAATTGATGCTAAAATATATTCTATGAATATAAAATTAATTTTCTATGTTTTTTGATAGATTAGTGGTGGAATTTTATGGATTGATAATGAAATATTAAAACCTTGAAAAGGGAAATTATATTGATATATTTTTCTAATGAAATTGTTGTAGATAAATTTTTATAATTAATATATGATCTTGTGTTTAGTTCTAAGGAATATTTTGAGAATGAAATTTAGTTAAAATGGTAAAAATTAATAAAATGGAAATAATATGGATTTTTCAAAAAATTTCATGAGGGTGTGACAATTTAGCAAGGTGGATTTCCACTTTCTGTAAAGTTATTCTAAAAGATTCCCAAGACTCACTTAAGGCACATGAAGGGGTGGTTCCAAATCAACATAAGGGTGTGAAAATTTGACATGAGGCCATGAAAATTTCTATAATTTTTCCATACATGATAGTTTATCAAGACATTAAGGGATAGTGGGATGAATAATGGTCATGCCACATGGGCATGGTTCATGATATACAGGAACATGAGAATTTTAAATTTTAGTGAAGTGGGAGATTTACCCAGTGAGACATATAGGGGTTTTATTGTATATATACAAGTTTTCACTACTATAAAATAAATATATATCCATGGTTTTACAAAAAACTATAGCTACAGACCATACCTATAGTCACGGTTTTCCAAAACCATTGCTATAGGTATTGGTTAAATCCAATTTCCACAATTTTCCTAAATACCTTGGCTATATGCCATAATTATAGACATTGTTTTACAAAAACGTGGCTATAGTTCGTGGTTAAAACTATATATCCATGGTTTTATGAAAATGTATGTATAATATTGATCTATATCCAAGGTTTTCTTAAACCATGGCTATATGTATCTCACACAATCGTGGGAAATTTTTATCCATGGGAAGGGTGTGAGGAGACCCTATGGTCACATTTTTATAACCTATAGTAATGGTTTTAAATAATTACATGTAAATACTCATATATATTCAAAAAAATTGTTAGAATAGTGGTTGATTACTCTATATAATAAGGTGGAGGTTTGAAAATTAGAACTGGAAACTGTCCTTTTTTTTTCACAACCTATTGCCTTGGTTTTTAAAACCATGACAATAGGGTAAAAATAGGGTACCTATAATCATGGTTTTACAAAACAATGAATCTAGGTATACTGGCATGGATCTTCTATCAGTGGTTGAAAAAACCATGACTATAAATTATATTCATTTTTTAGATATATTCATGGTTCACAACCATGGTTATATCCAAATTTTTTAGTAGTGCATTCCACTTCAACATTGGGGCCATTCCATATTCACATGGGGCTGTGCAGTTTCATGAATTATGAAAATTTTCTATTGTGGTGAGATAATGGTGTTTGAGGAAGGATGGAGTGGATATAAAATCCTTGTAAGGATAAAGTTTCATAATATGATAGAGATAGGGATGGGGTTACAGAATTATCTATGCACATGATATAAGGAATATTAATGATGGAGCGATTAACTTCCTAAGATCTAGTGGTGATAGAACTAGGTGAAAACATGATATATCTATATAAGATGATTATATTCTATATAACCAATTTTTAGGATGATTTATGATGATCCTATTGATGACAAGAATATATTTCAGTGTTTGGTTGTGATATGCAGTGATTATTATCCTAGTTGAGGTGGGGAGAGTCGTCATGTGGTGATAAAATTAAATAATGAGATTTCCTATGGGTGGAAAACTTAATATAATAAAAACGAAATTTAACCATGTTTTTTTACATTAAAAATGTTTATAAACATAGATAAAGTATTTATCATCATTAAAAAACATATCCAATTAACCATGTTTTTGAAAGCTTTACTAATTAGAAATGTTTTTGAAAACTTGTCTAATTGACTACATTTTTGAAAATACAATGAATTAGCCACATTTTAAAAAACATGGATAATTATACATGTTTATAAACATGTCTAATTTACCATACATAATTTTATAATAATTTTAAAAACATATTTGTTGATGGTTTTCTAAATATGGCTAAAAATTTAGTATATTTATACCCGTAACAAACCTACCAACCCCCCCCCCCCCAACACTCCTACCTCTATCCTACCTCATTGCATAATCCACAAGAAGCCTCACTTCCACATGGATTGATATTGTTCACATAAAATTCCATTGAAATCACATTAAACAATGCATAAACTACCACAATTGTACACACATGTGAATCCTAGGGATTTTACCATATTAATCACTGACTGCCCGCATAATGTTTCTAATAAATTGACTGTGATTCGATTCAATAACTCTACATGTGGGATAAAAATGGAAGTCCTAAACCATCTAGTACCATAACATTATTTTATATATAGATAACACACACATAGGGTTATATACATATAATATTTTTAAAATTATATAATACTATTATAATAGTATATAAATATATATATTTAAATATAAATTTATAATATATATTATTAATACTATATATATATGTGCGTGTTTAAATATATGTATGTATGTAGATAACATGTTAGTTAGGTACCATTGAGTGGAGGGGGGGGGGGTGTAAGACCCTAAGATTTGAAAATAAGATTATGTTCAATATCATTCAAGACACACAACAATGAGCTTTAATGGCCATGAAATATTATTATTTAAATACGACAATTATAACCGAGACATTGAATTGGAGGGTGTAAATATGAGGGAAAAAATTATTAAATATTTATAAAGGTCCTACTCGATACAAATATATTTATTAATTCTTAGGAAATAATCACCCAATTTTTAGTAAAGTTATTTTATACTTCCATAATACATTTTCATCAAAAATGGGGTCTATTGCTTTTAGTGAGTGAGTGTTATAATTTATTTTTAGCAATTTTAGAAATTTAATTTTATGAAAAGTATACCATTTTAGAAATAACCACATCAGAATTATCTTAGGATGAAATTTTGAGTTTTTTTCATAAAAATATTTATTTTTTAGTGAATAATGAAAAATATCAATTTTTATATAACTATAATTTCTTTTAATTAAATAACGTAATTTAAAATTACCATTATTATTTGAATTTGATCTTAAATTAACCCAAGTATCATATAATTTTATATAATATAATTAATTACATATGAATCATCAATATAGTTGATTTTTATATAAGATCATTTTATGATTAAAAATAGATTTTTCAAAAAACTAGTTTTCATTATGTTTTACAAATTCATATTAAAATTGATTTATTAAACTTATAGGGATTTAATTTAGTAAAATGGATTCCATATTTTTAATTTTTAGGTTCAAATTTTGTAAATAGGTCCCTTCTATTTTTGGTCATTATGAATAGTTATCATGGTAAATATTTGTCACCTTGATAAGGGTAAATCGGGAAATTAAGGTTAAAAATAACACGAAAAAGCTTTAAAAATATCACTCAAACCAACCTTATTTATATTTTATGAGTTTATATAAACCATACTCATCCAATATTTAATGATATTTAAAATTGGTTATATTTTCCTTTGATAATGACCTTAATATTATTTAAAGTATAGAATAAATAAAAAGCGTCACACTCTTTATTTCAATATATCTAATATTTTATCATAGGGTTAAAAAGTGTTTATGTTTTTATATAAATAGTGATTGGAAATATAAATTATTTTTTATTATGGTAATTTATTTTTAAATTTTTTTGATGAAATAATTACCTTAAATGGTTACCCAATGCCGACATAGTGTTTGTGTAAGCAATAGAAAAATGAAGTTAATAATTTAAAAACACTACTGTTAATACAATTTTAATGAATTATTACATTAAATTATTTTTTTAGATAAATATAAAAAATTATTTATGTTTAGAAGTTTATATTTTAATTACATTACTGTAATGATTTTTTATAGTCAAATTATCTAAATAGTCTCAAAAACGACTTTAATGATAATTTATGTTAAATAATATTGTATCAAAAGATTTAAAATTCATAAAAATATTATCTTTTAAAATTTTAAAAGGATATGGTTGATAATATAAACCATTTTCCACTTATGGGTTACCTTTCCTTTTATAGTAACTTTCTTGACCCCAAAATAGTAAAAAAATATTGATATCATGATAATCATCAAAAGGGTTGATGAGGGTTAAAACTAATTGATAAGGGTTAAAACATCACCTAAACTTGTATAAATTTTATTTAATGAGATTATTTATACTTATAATCATCATATATTTAAAATATATCAATTTTATTCCACTTTTACATGAAAATTAATTTATATTAATCTAATAATTTAAGTAATTACAAGGGTTCCCCTCCGTTCACTTATAAAAGGGAACCTCCTATCATCTTTTCCTCATAGATCCTGAGCACTATATTTTGGTAAATACTTGAAAAAATAAAATAAAAAACTTCTTCTTCATGACACATAGGCTCTAGTATCATAAAAATACTATCTTATAAGTCTTAAGGTGTACGCCAAAGGTGGTTTTCTAAAGAAGAGGTATAACTCTTAACTATGAATTTTCATTTTACTTCTTATTATACTTCCTTAAAATATTCTTAAACCATGATGATATAATAAAATTAGTATCTAAAATATATTGAAATGTTATTATACCTTTGTTAAAACCCGTTTTCATATCTATTTCTATCAAATGGTAAATAAAAACATCATTTGTGAGTATATGTGGGCTACCACGTCCACGAAGCAATGCGTTTAATTTTCCATCACCATATCTCATTGATATTTATAATTATTTATTTAATATATATATATATATATATTATATTAATTACATAATTATCATTTTTAAAAATAACATATAATCAATCTTCACATTATTCTTGTTGTGAAAAATAGAATCATCGCACATGCGTACGTACAGACTACCATATCTATGCAGTGATGTACTTCATTTTTCAAAAATCATCTCTCATAGAAGTTCATGGGGGAAAAATTTAATGAATTTATTTTATTTTTAGAACATTATAATTATTATGAAATGATGATTTTTGTTTTATTTCTTTAATTTCCATCCAATGAAAAGTAAAAACATCCCTCATGGGTAGTGAAGACCATCACCTCATGAGTTGATGTATTTTGTTTTTCATAATCAATTTTCATAGATGAATATAAAATTCTATTTGATTTAAAATAATTATAGTTTTTAATGATTATTATTATATATATTATGGAATAATTACCTCTTTGATTGTGATCAACATACCGAATTCATTTTTCAATTATGAACTGAACGTCCTCAAAACACTCGATGTGGACTTGATCGATGAAGTAATTAAATATATCATTGAAATAAATTAAATAAATGAAAAAATTATTTAATGATAATTTAATAAACCTATAAAAGGTTTATATATAAGTAAATAATTAATATAATTTTTTTACATAGGATTTAAAGGACATACATAGCAAGCAGGGACTCAAGTATGGGGTCTCTTAACTCAATTTCAATTCGTTAGGTTATAATTATACTTCATTGACTATGATATACCAATATTATGTGTGAAATGACATATTATTTTATTATACTATATTTAAACTTATTTTATTTTGTTTTAAAATTGTTACAGAGAATCCTTTCATTGATTAATTATAACTTCAATGATACAATATTTGTAAGGATTATTCATCTCAATATTGTTTCTTGGAGACATGCCTTGTAATATGCACTAAATTCATTTTATAATGTGTATATAATTACTATTGAGATATTATATCATTGATTAATCATTGATATTAATATTTTATTTTCATTCTAATTTATGTCTTTCATGATATATTGATTCAAATGTGATAATGGTTGCAAGGGTTTTCATGGTCTCAATTTCAATTATTTGGAACATAATTCATGATGTGCACCGTGTTTTATTTTATATGGGGTATTAATAACCCATTAATGTGTTTTGACATATTATTTCATGAAAATTATGGGTTTTAAATAATCATGTTATGTTCCCTCATTCAATGGTTTTTTGATTCAATCATTACTCGAGTTGCAAGTGTTTCTCATTATAAACATCCTTATTTGAGACATGTTTTGATTGATGCACCTATATTAAATTATATGATGTATATAATTAATATTTACATATAATAGCATGAATATTTTTAAACTCATGGTATTTTATATTAATTCTTATGTTCTTTCTTTCAAAGAGTTTTTGGTTTTAAAAGTCCATAAATGGTTTTTCTTAAAAAAATGGTTTAAAGTTTTTAAATACTTTTATCCAAACTATTACTACATGTTCTTTATATTATTTAAATAATGTAATTTTATAAATATAAATGATTTTATAAAGTTATTTTACATGATCTTTGACCTTATTTTAAATTTTTTTAAAAATAAAATTTCTTATTTTTTTATACATGGTCTAATTTTTGAATTTCTTTATAAAAGTTTGAAAAGATATTTATTTTTAACATTATAGAACGAATGGAATTTCTATCTCTCATAACTATTATTTATTTTTAATATTAATTTAAAAGTATATGATATGTTCATTTATGTTATACATTTTAGGGTATTTTTATACAATGATTTCTGTAAATAAATGATCAATCTTTTAAAAAATGGGAACTTTTTACTTGTTTTGTGATAATCAGAAGGATACAAACAATTCTTGGAAAATGAGAAAAATTAACTAATTTGAGTATAAAAAGAATCATGGTTTGAAATCAGAATATTGAAGCTAGAGTAAAAATTATAATGGAGTAGGAGCAGTCTGGAGAAGCTTGAGAAAGACATTTCACGACATGAGATGAATTCACGTCATGTGATTCTTGGGAAAATAATTACCCCAACCATCCCTCAACTATAGATTCGTGACTTGTGACATTACACAAAGTGATATTCATTCACGTCGTGAGAGTATTGAGATAGAAGTAGATATTAAAAACCAACCATTTTCGTATACTACATGATGTATAAAATATACATGTTGTGAACCTACCATCAACAATAATATATGAAATATTCAAACACATGAGATTTTATGGGATTTATTTATTTTTGAATTTGTACTTCCATGCATAAACTAAGATGAATTCAAAGATATTTTAAGGTATGATCATAGTCACATTCAGGAAACCTGGTTTAAATATGGTATTGGGAAAACCTCGATTCAGAAAAAAACTAAATTATTAGACCAAGGGAAATAGGTAATTACCATAATGATGAGGGGATACCATGACCATTTGATCCACCTCGTATCAACTCCAATGTGAAAAATTAATTAATCAGTTTATTTTTTTAAATCCAATTAAACCTGAACCCTAAAACTATAAAATCCCAGCACAAATTAGAAGTTTTATTTTTCGAAAAAAATAAATATGTTTTGTCTTCATTCTGATTTCTTCAAATTAATCAAACCCATATTTTATTTTCCCCCTTTCTTAAAATCAATCAAATAAAACCTTTATCTTCAAAAACCAAATTAAACTAATTTCACCATATCTATGAGATCGATCTCAATTACATTTATTTTAATTAACTAATTAGTATTGATATGAGTTTTATAAATTTTTATTTTGATTAGAACCATGGTAAATAATGACACCCTTTTGGCCTGTCAGTATCGATGATTATTTTCAAAGAAAATAGTTTTCTCAATATTTTGTGTTTTTTTAGTTTTTAAAGGCACCTAAATAAAATGGTATTTCTTCCTATTTTCCATGAAACATTTTAAAATTTATTTTAAATGTAGTTTCATCTATGTCAAAATAATTTGATTATTCCTATGCTTCACTGGGGATATGATGTTATAATACCATCCACTTATTTATCTAAATAGTTTATGATGATTTTTTAAAGAGATTATATAGAAATTTATTTCTTTTTCATGGGTAAATCAAGCTATGACTGTTTTGATGAAATTCAAGCATATTTGTGTCTTTATTTATGGTATGGTACCCAAAAATTATTGGTGAAATTGGTGTTGGGGAGTGAACCAAAATACTTAAGGGAATTTGTCTGATAAATGGTGGGTGGGTCCATTATAGCCCTCCAATGCATTGGGTAATGATAAAAAGTAAACTGGATGGAGGTTAATCCTAGGAGATGATGAAGTAAGTTACTTATAAGAGATAAAAGAGTTAACTAATTATAAGTTACTCTTAGGAGAAAATTAAGTTTACAAATTATAGGTTACTCCTAAGAGATATGAGAATTACCTAGTTATGATATTTTGTGATGAATTATGATTTTCCAAGGTACCTATATAGTTTTTCATTGCTTTATATGAGTTCAAATAGATCCTTTAATCAAGTATTGTTTTCACATGGCTCATGATTGTTAAATTAGAAAACACTAATATTATATTAAATATTTATACCATGTATCATGATTTATGATCCCTATTTTTATTGGCATGAATTCTATTTTTTTTATGATAATGCACATTGATTATGTCATCATACCCTTATAACTATTTTATGCTCACTCATGACATTCAATTGTTAATGTTTTTATATACCATTAATAAGAGTTTTAGATAACCCTTCTTATGTTTCTCTCCAATAGTTTATAAATAAATTAATATATATATATATAAGGGTTTAATATTGGTGATGATGAATACTTAATGTGGAATAAGGAAAGTTAGGTATAGTGAAAAAAATCTAGGTATAATGGGAAAATGATCATAAAAAGACTCAGGTATTGTTATGTAAGAGTTTGTCTTAATTTTATAAAATTATAAACCTAAAAGGTCTTGGGTATGTAAGTGATCCTATATTTATTTTTGATTTTTTATGTTCTAGATGACTAAAATTAGGTCATGTTTATTAGTATTTATTCTAGAAATATAAATATTAAGTTTTTTTCACCAGATACAGGAGTGATGGTTTGGTGCTATTTTAGTTGGTTTTAGACCAAGTGTTTTTATAACTTTGGATATTATTCTATTTTCAAGTGAGGTTAATTTAGGATTTATGGATACCACTATGGGTTTATAAGTTTAAGGTTGATCATCAGTTCAAAGTCATAGAAACTCATTTTGAGGTTTTAAGTAGTGGTATTTTAAAGTGATTAATGATATTTTCTGAGATGTTTTATTTGGTTTAAGTACAAGTAACCCTTAAGTGTATCATGTGATTTAACATGAAGGATTATTTTGGAATAATAATATTTCATTTTCGGGATTTAATATGAATGTTTAAGATTACCTTTGAGGTTAATATGTTCTTATTGAGGTTATTCAGGATATATGATTAATTATTTTTTGAATTATTAAATTATAACTTTTGGTATTATTGTTTAATTTTTAAGATTAATGTATTATTTCTTAATATGAAGGTTTATTCATTTTGGGTATTATCTTACCTTGTGATAACCATTTTGGTTCTAGTAATGAGAGGAAGAAAAAAATTTCATCCTTTTAAATACCTCATGGTCAATCAAAAGTTGATTACATTGCTTCAAAAATTAAATATTCATACTCATAATTTGTTTTATAAGAAGAGATAAAGGTGGAAACTATTTGAAACATGCAACCAAATGATGAAATTGTGTTTATGGTTTGAATAAAATCAAGTTTGTATATTTCCTTATGTTCTTAGTCAAGATGGTAAAAGAATTACTCAACTATTGGTAAAGGATATTAAAATAAAAATGTTATCCTATTACCATAATTTATAATCAATTCATGGTATTTTTTAAAACTAATTGGTTTATGGTTTTATGGTCATTGAATTTCCCATGATCATTCACTTTATTGTGATCAATGTTTTATGTCACTCTGTATCGTTAATTGGAAATTTCTTTTTCCTAAATGTCTATATTTTCACCTCACACTATTTTTTTCTAATTTGGATACCTAGATATGTGTTATTCTTTATGGAATTTATATTTGTGGCATCCCACCTTTTTAATACATAACTTTTCATTAGATTTTACATACAGAGGATCTTTAAAATCTACTGTCTTGGAAATTAGGAACAATAAAACTTGAATACAACATAAAAAATTATTCTAATACACTTGTAAGGATTCATCATAATACATCATAAGTAAAATTACTTCCTTTCATATCCTGGAGACATACATCAAAGGAAAGGGTAAGCATAAGGCCCAGAAAGGGTAAACAAGGAAATCAGTGTACTTGTGATATCAATAAGAACTTGAATAACAACATAAAGATATGAGCAATGGAAGTATAGGAATATCATAATGAAAATAACTTGAAACATAACTTGAATATGTGGCTACAACATTTAATTTATACATTCATGAACATATCACCAAGTTCCATCCACAAGGCGTCATAAAAATTATCAAGGTTATTCCCCAAGGTATCGCGAAACTTGTTATCTCTAGAGATTAAATCTTTACCCAATGCATTGGAGCGCTATCAAGGAAAAACTTTAATATTTATTTAATTACATGTGATCCACATAGATCATATTCAAAC
The DNA here is from genome assembly GCA_963277665.1 of Viscum album. NCBI lineage: Eukaryota > Viridiplantae > Streptophyta > Magnoliopsida > Santalales > Viscaceae > Viscum > Viscum album. The sequence continues at coordinate 31,353,946 of OY728157.1, read as the reverse complement.
ATTTCATAAATAACCGATAGAGAATAAAAGGAATGGATTTCATTTCAAAATCGTGACGTTTTAAAATCTCTTAAAAAAAGATCATTATATCATCTATAACCCATGGAAAGAGATTGAGGGTTATATGTATTTAAATTGAAGAATAAAATATATCATCTTTATATATTTATTAAAACACATATAAATGAAATAGGTTTGGTTATTCACATAAATAAATAAGGGAATTTCTTGAGAGAAAGAGAGAAATTTTGAGACGAAATTTCTGCAGCATAACGACTATATAACATGGTTTTAGCAAACATTGAAAAGAAAAGAGACAAAGGTCACACACTCATAAATAATTCATAATACAGTATGGTTACTGAATAAGATCATGATATTGATATTTTAATGAAATACCACATGAAAAGGAACCATGAAATAAGATAGAAGATGCGATTTCTTTTATGAGAAATTCGACAGCCTAACGGCGTCACATAAAAATATAGAAAACAAATTTATGAGAGAAGAAAGGGTATATCATCATTTGGAAATAAAATTGAAAGTAATAAGAACATATAATAACATACCCTCAACATAAAGATATGGAAAATATAAGACAAAACATAAAGGAAGTCATGACTTAAAAGAGGAGGGTGAAAGAATCCCTTACCTCAAAGAGTAACTTCGAAAGCTTAAAGCTCGAGAACTTGGGAGGCTTGAGGGAACCTTGGGAGGACTCCTTCGGAGTTAAGGAGACCATAAATTTGTTGATAAGGATTTGGAAATAAAAATAATGAGGTAAAGTCTTGGTATTTATAGGATAAGTGAGGGGAAAATTCATTAATGGCCAAGGGACACCTCATCAGTGGTATTGGAAAAACCATAGGCTTGACCATGGTATTTTCCCATGGTATTGGCCACTTGGGACAACTCATACTTTATATTACTATTCAAAATTCAAACAGAAATATTACATAATTATTATATCCTTAATGATGTCATTAAACACCCAAAACTAAAAATTGTATTTTCACTATTCACCAAAAATTCATTTTTTTCCAGAAAAATCCCCAAAAATCAACTCAACCTAATATAGATGCTCTGAATTCAAAAATGAACTCCATTTTATAAAAATAATTTTCTAAATATTTTTAATTTAATTTTTAATTAAAAAACACTATCACTCGAAAAAAATAATACTTGACTAATAACACAAACTTCACTATAGGAAGAAATCAAAATTTTATTTATATAAAAGGATTACAAAAAGTAGCTACAGTATCATTATAAAGACCCTTATAACCCCATCATAGGACCTAAGTGTAAGATGTGCTAAGGTGAGAGAATCTGAGGGTGGCTCAACTAACATTTCCCATGTAGTGATTTATATAAGCTTGAACTTCTCTCAAAGGCGATTCCGCTGCAGCTTTAAACGATGAAGTTCGGCTTGGGTTTGGTCCAGAGAAAAGCCCAGTGGTACTACCTCCTTCCCAAGTTTCGTCAGATGGGCTTTGATCATCCTGAGACTACTAGATGAGGCCATCAAATCTTCTTTCTATATTAATTAACCAAGATCACTTGTATTTAGAGACAACAATCGTAACATTTGGTTTTCAATGGTCATATTTACCAACGGTCATATAACAGTAAAAACCCAACGATCTCATTTTAATTATACTCAAATAATTAGTTAAAGAATATAGTTTTGTTGAGTATAAACTAAAACAACACACACACACAAAAAAGGAAACAAAAATTCATTCAAAATTTTGGGGCGTTGCATTCTTCCCACCTTAAGAAATTTCGTCCCCAAAATTTTAACTCGTATCCTCAGAAAAGAAAAGGTGTGTGTACTTCTACCTCATAGACTCCTCTGGTTACCATGTGGCTTCTTCATATTTGTGGTTTCTCCAAAACACCTTAACAAGGTGGGTAGTCTTACTGCGTAGAACCTTGTCTCTAGGATCCAAGATCTCCACCAGCTGCTCCTCATAAGAGAGGTCATGTTCCAGTTGTACCACCTCTGGGTTTAGTACATGTGAAGGGTCAAGTATGTACTTCCTCAAGAGGGATACATGGAAGACATCATGAACTTGTGCTATATTTGGAGGAAGTGCAAGATGATAGGCCACTGCTCCCACACGATCAAGGATTTCATAGGCACCCATGTACCTAGGGATGAGCTTACCATTCTTCCCAAACCTCATGAATATCTTCCAAGGTGAAATTAAAAGAAATACCTTATCACTGACATCAAACTTCATGTCCCTTCGATGGTTGTCGGTATAGATCTTTTGATGACTCTGAGCAGCCTTAATGTGTTGTTGGATGGCATGGAATTTTTCTGTCATCTCTTGCACAAGATCAGGACCAAGAATCTTTCTCTTAGTAGCTTCATCCCAACAAGTAGGAGTTCTACATTGCATCCCATAGAGATCTTCATAGGGTGCCATTTGAATGCTCAAGTGGAAGATGTTGTTGTAAGAGAACTCAACTAAAGGGAGATGTTGATCCCATCCAACCTTAAATTCTATTGAGCACATTCTCAGCATGTCCTCGAGCGTTTGAATAGTCCTTTTAGATTGGCCATTAGTTTGGGGGTGATAGGCCGTACTAAAATTCAATTCAGTGCTTAGATCTTGTTGAATACTTCTCAAGAATTTTGATGTGAACCTTGGATCACAATCAGATACGATAGAAAGTGGAACTCCATGCAGCCTTACCACTTCCTTCACGTAAATTCTGGCAAGTTCATCAAGAGATAAATCTTCCCAGATAGAGATAAAATGGGCAGTCTTCGTGAGACGGTCCACAATAACCCATATCACATTGTTTCCTTTGGAAGTTCTCAGAAGACCAGTAATGAAGTCCATATTGATATTGTCCCACTTCCATGCTTGTATGGGTAGTGGTTTCAATACCCCTTTAGGAAGTTATCGCCATGCCTTCACTTGTTGACATACTAGGAAACTTGAAGTGTAGTCATAAATCCCCCTTTTCATATTATCCCACCAATAATAATCACAAAGGTCCCTATACATTTTTATTCTTCCAAGATGTATAGAGAAAGTAGAGCTACAAGCTTCATGCATCAACTCCTTCTTTATTTCCAGAATAGATGGAACACATAGTCTTGTATGAAATTTCAGTACACCTTCTTCATCAATATTGAACTCAGGAAACTTTCCGTCCTTTACAGCCTCAAACTTCTCTTGTAACAAAGGATATTCTTTCTGAGCCTTCTTGATCTTCTCTAGTAATTATGGTTGGGAAATCATTTGGGTTAGGGTTGATGATGTCACTTTCCTGATAATTCCCATGTACAACTTTAATAGGTCATTAATCAAAGGATATTTTTGAATCCTCATCATAGAAAGAACAACTGGGTCTTTCCTGATTAATGCATTAGCAACTTTGTTTTCTCTTCCAGGGTGATAATGAATTGAACAATCATAGTCTTTAAGAAGTTCCAACCATCTCCTTTGTCTCATGTTCAATTCATTTTGTGTATAAATATACTTTAAACTTTGATGGTCTGTTTATATATCACATTTCTCCCCATAAAGATAGTGCCTCCATATCTTCAGAGAAAAAATGACCGCAGCCAGCTCCAAATCATGCATAGGATAATTATGCTCATGAATCTTCAACTTTTGAGATGAATAAGAAATGAACTTATCATTTTTCATGAGGACGCACCCAAGCCCTTTTAGAGATGCATCACTAAAAACAATGAATCCTTCTCTACTTGGGGGAAGAGTTAACACACGTACAAAAACCAATCTCTTCTTCAGCTCTTGGAAACTTTCCTCACACTCCTTTGTCCAGATGAAATTGACCCCTTTTCGAGTTAACTTGGTTAATGGATTAGAAAGTCGTGAATTTTTTTCTCAAACCTCCTATAATATCCTGCCAATCCATGAAAACTACGAATCTCAGTTATTGTAGGTTGAGGTCACTCCTCTACAAATTTTTTCTTTGTAGGGTCAACTGTGATTCATTCATTGGTTACAGTGTGCCCTAAGAAAGTGTTTTTTTTGTAACCAGAAATCAAATTTACTGAACTTTCCAAAAATCCTCTCCTTCCGCAGAGTTTGAAAAATAACACTTAAATGATCTTCATACTCCTCGCGAATTTTAGAATATATCAGAATATCATCAATAAAAACTACCACAAAGTAATCAAGGTAGTCCTTAAAGAATATATTAATCAAATCCATAAAAATAGCAGGTGAATTAGTCATTACAAAGGCAATAACAACAAACTCATAATTCCCATATCTTGATCGGAAGACAATTTTTATAATATCTTCTTTATTCACCCTCAATTGATGATAGCCAGATCGAAGATCAATCTTAGAGAAGAATTTAGCCCCATGAAGCTGGTCAAATAATCCATCAATTATTGGAAGAGGGTATTTTTTCTTCTCTGTGATCCCATTCAGTTCTCTATAATTAATGTATAGCCGCATCGATCCATCCTTCTTCTCCACAAAGAGAACAGGTGCTCCCCAAGGAGACACACTTGGTCAGATAAACCCCTTCTCCCAAAGATCTTGGATTTGTTTCTTTAATTCCTCCAGCTCCACATTTTCTATCCTCTATAGTGTCTTTGATATCAGATGAGATCCAGGTACGAGTTGGATGGATAACTCTACCTCTCTTTCTGGGAGAGGTCCAGGAAACTCCTCCAGAAATACATCAACGTATTCCTGGATGATGGGGACATTTTCCATCATCAAACTCTCATATCCTTCTTATTCTTTACCAATAAAATCCATAAATAAGGATATAGGGGGTTCATTTATACAAAGATGAGGTTGAGATATCTCTCCTTGGAAGATAACTGTAGTTTTTCCATTCAAGACTACTGATATTTACTTGCTTCTACAATTGATCTTAGCATTATACTTTGAGAGCCAGTCCATCCCTAGTATAATGTCGAATTCCAGCATGGGAATGACTACAAGATTTGAGATAAGATTGTTCTCACTAAAGTAAATAGTAGAGTTTCTAAACATTGACGATGCTTGGATAGTCCCACGAGGAGTCTTGACTGACAAATCTACTTTTAGCAATTCAGGGGTTGATTCTAAATTCTTTTCAAACTTGGAGGAAATAAAGGAATGCGTAGAACTAGAATCAAACAAAGTACTTTCTATCTTTGAGAGGAAAATAAGAGTACCTGCTACCACATCATTCGGAGCATCGACTTCAGCTATCGTGATAGTAAAATCACGGCCTTGATCCCTTGGACTTTTCTGAGGCTGATGGTGGTTCCACTCCACTACCCTCAGATTTAGAAAGTGATTGGAAAAGTGCCCACTTTGTCCACACATGAAGCACTGGACATCAGGTAGGGCCTGCACCATCTTCCCCTTTTCGTTTGTGTTTGGAAGTTGAGGTTTCATCTCACCATGACAATTCCTCGCAATGTGGTCATATCTGTCACACTTGTAGCACTTCCCACTCCCGATCAGGCAGTTCCCCGAATGCTTCTTCCCACATTTATTACATGTGGAAAGTTTCACTTGCTTTCCTCCTATTACCTGATCAAAATTCCTCCCTAAGCTGGGCTCCATCGATCTCTTCTTGTCATTGGATTTATGAGACCACTACGTCTTACCAAACTCTATCTCGACTTTCATCGCACTCCGCACGTTCTCTTCATAGCTATCAAAATCTCGGTTGATGAGATTCTTCTACAGATGAGGTCTCATTCCACTAAAGAATCTATCAACCTTACTGTTTGGATCCATGAAAAAGCTATAGGTATATTGTGAAATCCTTGTGAAGTTCATCTCATAGCTTCCCACAGATTCATTCTCCTTCAGCTTCAGCTCAAGAAACTCCTTCTCTATTCTTGTTCTCATGGAATGAGGGAAATAATTACTAAAAAAGATCCCTATGAACTCTTCCCACTAGATATCTTCAACTTCAAATATTTGCCTTGTGTTTTTGATCAGTTCCCACCATTGATCAGCTTCTCCCTCTAAGCGATAGACAACAAGGGTGACCTTCTCTTGCTCTAAACAATGTATCACAGAAAAGATCTTCTCTATAGAGCTGATCCATTTCTCAACAATCAATGGGTCAGTCAATCCGCTGAAGGTTGGTGGTCGTTGGAACATAAAGGACTCAATAGAATGTTGTCCCCTTCGTGGTGAGATCAGCCTCTCAGCTTGATTCAAGTTATTACTCATAACTTGAGTCAGTTGGTTCATCATTTGCATGAATTTTTCCATTCCAGATTCCATTGTAGGGTCGTCAGTGCATGGTCAATTGCGGTCACCATTTGCATGGTTCCTCCTATTACCCGCCATTTTCTAAAAGAATAAAATCTTAGTGAGAAACTTGTTTCATTTACGAATCTTTTAATTATAAAGGATTCTACGTCTTAAAACTTCATGCTTAAACAATTATATTTCTCTATAATTCCTTCATAATGATTCATAAAAAGCTTGCGATTAACCAAACATATCCCCTAGGAGTGTCGTAACCAAGAGTGCAGCAAGACCCATTGTCATGCACCAATTCCCGTTCGAGTCTAGTTCAAAGTGGTGTTTTCAGGTTTTACCCCTATGTACATCTGTGCTAGAGCTGCCTCTACCTACTCGTATCCAGATAGGGATGCATTTGTTTGACAAACCACTTACTCAATACTCACCAAAATACCAGGAAGTTTTCCCTATATTTAAACTTTTCTATAGGGTTCTTCCGAATTTTTTCATAGGCTAATTTACATAAATAACTAAAATATTCTTTGAGACCAACTGTACTATCCCGCCTTTTTAATACATAACTTTTCATTACATTTTACATACAGAGGATCTTTAAAGTCTAGTGTCTTGGAAATCAGGAATAATAAAACTTGAATACAACATAAAAAATTATTCTAATCCACTTGTAAGGCTTCATCATAATATCATCCTGATTACAATTACTACCTTTCATATCGTGGAGACATACATCAAAGGAAAGGGTGAGCAGAAGGCCGAGTAAGGGTAAACAAGGAAATCAGTGTACTTATGATATCAATAAGAACTTGAATAACAACATAAAGATATGAGCGATGGAAGTATAGAAATATCATAATGAAAAGAAATTGAAACATAACTTGAATATGTGTCTACAACATTTCATTTAGACATTCATGAACATATCACCAAGGTCCATCTCTAAGGTGTCATAAAAATTACCAAGGTTATTCACCAAGGTATTGTGAAACTTGTCATCTCTAGAGATTAAATCTTTACCCAATGCATTGGAGCGCTATTAGGAAACACCCTTAATATGTATTTACTTAAATTTTAGCCACATATATCATATTAAAACATTTCAAAAATAACCCACAGATAACAAAAGGAATGAGTTTCATTTCAAAATCCCTACGTTTTAAAAGCTCTTAAAAATAAGATCATTATATCATCTATAAACCATGGAAAGGGAGTGAGAGTTATATGTATGTAAATTCCAGAATAAAATATATCATATTTATATATTTATGAACACCCATAGAAATGAAATAGGTCTAGGTATTCACATAAATAAAAATGGGAATTTCTTGAGAGAAAGAGATAGAAATTTTGAGACGAAATTTTTGCAGCATAACGACTATATAACATGGTTTTAGAAAACATTGAAAAGAAATGGGGCAAGGGTAACCCACTCATAAATAATTCATAATACATTATGGATATATAATAAGATCATGATATGTATATTTTAATGACATACCACATGAAATGGAACCATGAAAAAAAATAGAATATGCGATTTCTTTTACAAGAAATTCGACAGCCTAACGACGTCACATAAAAATTCAGAAAACAAATTGACGAGAGAAGAAAGGGTCTCTCATAATTTAAACATAAAATAGACAGTAATAAGAATATATAATAACATACCCTCAACATAAAGAGATGGAAAATATAAGACACAACATAAAAGAAGTCATGACTTAAAATAGGAAGGTGAAAGAATCCCTTACCTTGAAGAGTAACTTCGAAAGCTTGCAGGTCAAGACCTTGGGAGGCTTGAGGGAACCTTGGGAGGAATAATTGGGAGTTAAAGAGACCAAAACTTATTTTATGAGGATTTGGAAATGAAAAGAATGAGGGAAAGGCTTGGTATTTATAGGAGAAGTGAGGGGACAAGTCATTAATGGCCAAGGGATACCTCATTGGTGGTATTGGAAAAACCATGGGCTTTCCCATGGTATTTACCCATGGTATTGGCCACGCGGGACACCTAATACATTATATTACTATTCAATAATGACCAGAAAGATTACATAATTATTAAAACCTTAAGGATGTCATTAAACACCCGAAACTAAAAACTGTATTTTCACTATTCACCAAAAATTCATTTTTTTCAGAAAAATCCCCAAAAATAACCTTAACCTAATATCGTTTCTCTGAATTGAAAAATGAACTCCATTTTATAAAAATAATTTTCTAAATATTTTTAATTTATTTTTTAATTAAAAACCACTATTCACCCGAAAAAACTAATACTTGATTAATAATTTATGAAACAATTATTTACCTATTTTATTGAATCACATTACCTAATCTAGGTGAATAAATTATATTAATACTGTCTTTAAGTGAGATTACTAATCCATTTGGCCAAATTACTAATCCTAAGCATAAAATCATTATTCATAATTTACTATTCACAAAAATTTAAGTTTATCTTATTAGATTCTAAATTTCTTACAGAATACATTCCCAGAAGACCATTTTTTGAAACTCATTACACATAATTAATTATTTAAGTTTTACATAAATATTTTAAAATATTCCCATTTTCCAAAATTCATCAATATACATCCTATATTTATTCGAACATCTGAAAAAAAAAACACAAAATTTACCATAGGAAGAAATCACAATTTTATTTATCTCAAAGGATTACACAAAGTAGCTACGGTCTCGTTACATAGCCCCTTATAACCCCAACATAGAACCTAAGTGTAAGGTGTGATAAAATGAGAGAATCTGTGGGTGGATTGGCTAACATTGCCTGAGTAGTGATTTCTATAAGCTTGATCTTGTCCCGAAGGCGATTCCTCTCCAGCTTCACACGATGAAGTTTGGCTTGGGATTGGTCTAGAGCAAATCCCAATGGTGCTACCTCCTTCCCAAGTTTCGTTAGATGGGCTTCTATTAGCCTGAGACTACTGGATGAGGCCATCAAAGCTTCTTTCTATATTAATTAACCAAGATCACCTGTATTTAGAGACAACATTCGCAGCATTTAGCTTCCAATGGTCATATTGACCAACAATCTTCTAACAGTCGAAACCCAACAATATCATTTTAATTATACTCACATCATTAATTAAAGTATATAATTTTGTTGAGTATAAACTAAAACAACACACAAAAAAAGGAAACAAAAATTTATTCAAAATTTCGGATCGTTACAATATTACCCTTTCCCTATTTTTAAAAGGATGTTTTATTATCCCTTTTACAATGTGGGTTCTCAACAAATGGATTTTCAAATATTAAACCCTTGAATTAACAAGATCAAGATCAAATTTAAAGATTGAAATTAATTTAAATTCGGGATAACAAAGTACCCTAATATATTAAAATAATAAAATGTTTGATGTCATATAAGACATGAAACTCTGAGCTTTAACAACAAAAAATATTATTATTCAAATATGACTGTTAGAACCTAGACATTGAATTAATGAGTTTTAATAGGAGTAACCGACATCTTCCTCTCATGGGGTGTGGAAAAAACAATTATTTTCTAAGTTAAAATGAAGTTTAGTGGAAACCTAGGTTCTCTCCATAGAGGAGCACACAAAAATCATGTTTTCTGATTTAAATTTGATATAGAAAATGTATATTTTTTTGATATTGTTTGATTTTAAAAAGAAAAGAAACTAAAAAAAGAAAATCAATTTAAGAATAATATTGAGAAAAATTTGATTAACAAGTGATTTAAAACTATTATTTGAGAATAGTGATCAGGTTAGGTTTGGTTCTTCAATTATAATTCTATCATAGTTCTAATTTATACAATTATTTTCTTCTAAGTCGATAAAAGTGATATTCCACAATTGATTCATATCACTCTTATGTTCAAATAAAAGTGATAAGAATAAACCTTAATAAAATATTATCTTGGTCTAAACTCCTTCTAATGTGTGATAGAGTTTCAGAAAATATCCCCAATTTACTTAGGAAATTTCCAATAGGGTATTGTTAATCCCAAACAATAAAGAATGGTCACTACCCCTCCCACACATACTAATGATTGTCGATTACTTCACCACCAAGAAATGGTCTATTCAATTGTTTATAAACCAATACATAGTGCAGGTAGATATTTATCATTAAATAAATAAATAATAATAATAGAATATAAAGTCAAATAAGATCACACAACATAATAAAATTCTCTATTAGAATTTGAAACCAACATCACAGAAGGGAGAAAAAGATCTTAAACCATTAATGCAAGAACTCAAGAATTACAAAAGGTAAAACCTCTCATTTTATAATCACACAAAATTTTACTTCTACATTTGAAGGGAATCCTTAAATAATGGAAAATAAGAAGATATTAAAATATTAAGAAGAGCACAAGAGAGAAAATAAAGAAGATAAATTTTCTCCTAAAAATTTTGTCCACTAGAATATTGCTTTAGTTATGTTTACCAGATAGTGGAAAAATTACATGGTACTTTCTTATAAGATTTTAGAAATTGATTTAGTTATATAATCCTGAAATTTAAATGAATTTGGATCTTTTTCATAGAATTTATGGCCACATTAATAGAACTGAATCTTTGTAACCGCCGATCACTATTCCACCTACCCCACTTTGATTGGTTCAAGGGAAACCTTAATGATGGACTATATGCATGAAATTTAATTTGAAGATTCAACTTTGAGTATGTTTTCTAAAAAAAATAGAAGAATCCTATTTAGAGGTTAGTAACCTTATATATGCTTCATTGAATGAGGTAGGGTCCATTCTGTTGACCAGAATAACTCTTCAACTTAGTCGATTTTTTTGGGCTTATGGGAGTTCGAATGGGATCTGGGTCCAGAAGAAGAATTTTAATCCCATGATTACTAGATGCCTATAAAAAATTCACTTTATTGGATTAAACTTTTAGAAGTTATTCTCAAAAAATAGAATCAATAGAAAACTACAAAATTTATATAATTAACCAATTTTCACTTTTTATCTCAAAACTCACCAAAAATCATAAAATGATGAAAATTAGCTTATATTGATTAATTAGAAGGGATTAAGTCATTGAAAATCATATTAATAATAATGAAAATATTATATCTATCAATTCCTATACACTTATAACTTGGATCCCGGACAAGTAAACATCACAATCAAATCAAAGAAAATTTAAAACACATATCCCTGAGTTCCACCAATTAAATACCAAGAAAATAAAGATATCATGCCTCCTAAAAAAAATTTATTTCAACTTATTCATTCATATCATTCAATATATTTCCACTTAATCTCTACTCTCATTCAAAAAAATCACTTACCTCACTTTTATTTTCTATTATCATACAAATGTCAATTTTTAAAAATGTTTTTCTCATCCAATACTCATACAAGGGTCACCATAGGCTTGATAAATTACTTAATCTTTACCTGATGTTAGTCAAGATTTTTTTTATCATTAGTATTTTTTAGGGGTTTTCTACAGCTTTTGGTTGGTAGGATTGAGATGTAAAAATTTCTAAGGATGAATGAGGAGTGTTTGGATTTTTTTGAAGAAAAGTTGAATGATTCTAATTTTCACTCAGGTATGGTCTACTGCTCACTCCCCTTAACAGAAAATCAACTTCAGCATCATGAAAACTCAAGGAAATTTTACACCATTCATCACTTCAGTAGAAAAAATTTGAATCTTCTCAAACATATTTTTTCTTGAAATCTCCAAATAGGCATGACTTTCTTTCTACACTGTAAGCTTCAGAAAGGTACAACTTATTTTATCATGAAATCTCTAGAAAAGAAATATATTTCAAAAAAATGATATTTTTTGAAGAAAAATCATATATTCAATATTTTACTTTCCACCAAAATTATCAATAAATAATGTATCACAATATAAGACAACTTCCCCCACACTTAAGTTCAAATAGATTATGAAATTTCAATTCAAGAGTAGGTTAGATAGGGAAAATTGGATTGTAATGTGGCCAACATAATAGGATGTTCATTTATTCTAATGGATAAAATGATTAAATGCAAAAGGTAGGCCATTACAAAAAGGATTCTTAGAAAATGGGGCTTTAAAACCAAATAAATGCCTCAATAATCTAAAACAAAAGTACCCAAAACCCTCAAGTTTTGATAGAAATAAATCAAATTATGGTTAAATCTATCCTGGCATGGTTCTCTCAAGGAGTGAGGTGAATGAAAATAATATGAAAAATAGGTTCAGAAGCCTCATTGGAAAGTGTTTTCAATGATGAAGACAGTGATATGAAGCTTGGGACTCAAAAAGCATAGTACTTTTTAGGAAATTTCCATCTATTTGAACTTGACACAAAGTCAATTTCTGCATTCATTTAAGCTTAGTTTCATGGAATAAATTGGTTCACTCATTTACATGGGTTTTCAAAATGAAAATGATAGTCATTTCATCTCAAAATTTTCATAAACACATAAAAATTCAAAAAGAAACCCAGAAAAATTTGAAAAAAACAAATTTCTAAATATAAAAACAAACAATTGAAATTACTAAACTATAAAGGTTCCCTCCCCCACAATTAAATGATGTAGTGTATGTAATGAATTCAAGTGGATTTAACATGTAATAAGATTTGAAATTGAATCACACCAATCAAGAAAGTGTTAATGAGAGGTATGCCTTGATGGATTTATTGATAAATAGGTTGGAGGAGTGTGATATCCTCCACTATATTTGATAGTATGGCCCCAAAAAATTTCTTCAACCGATACCCATTAATAGTGAATGGATTATACTCTCCATCATTCACAATCTTCATAGCAACAAAAGGATATATATGAGTAACTATAAATGGATCTTCCCATCTAGAACAAAGTTTACCTGGCATCAAATTGAGTCATGAGTTGAATAACATCATTGTGTCTCTAGGATAGAAGTCTTTCGGTTGGATCATCTTTTCATGAGACACTCTTGTTCTCTCTTTATAAATCCTATAATTTTCAAAATCTTCCCTTCTAATTTCTTCCAGCTCCTATAACTGTAATATTCTCCCCTTCACAACACTTTCAAGATCCAAATTTATCTTCCTCATAGCCCAATATGCCTTATGTTCCAATTTTACTGTTAGGTGATAACTTTTCCTATAAATTGGCCTATATTGACTCATTCCAATTGGGTTTTTATAAGCTGTCCTATAAGACCATAATGTTTCTTCCAAACTTTAGCTCAAATCCTTTCTGTTTGGATTAATAGTCTTTTCTAAAATTCCTTTGATTTCCCTATTGGGCACTTCTAGTTGACCATTAATCTATGGATGATGGGGAGTTGATTTTTTATGATTCACTACATAATTCTTCTATAAATCCTCCATTGTCCTATTGGAAAAGTGAGTCTCCTAATCACCGATGATGGCTCTAGGCCCTCCAAACCTATAAAATATGTTAGCCTTAACAGAATCACAAACAACTTTAGCATTGTCAATACTAGTGGATTTTTGTTCCACACATTTGGAAACATAATAAACAATAAGAAAGATATAATAATTTACAAATGAAATTGGGAAAGGGCCCATAAAATCTATCCTATAGACTTCAAAAATTTCACAAAAATTAATTGATTGTTGGGGTATTTATTCTATTTTAAATATTTCCTAAAAACTGAAATTTTTACACCTTTTGTGAAATTCATGAGCATATTTAAAAAAATTGGGATAATAAATTGAAAATTATAAAAGCTTTATTTATGTCTTTTTAGGTCCAAAGTGGCCTCCATAAGCTAAAGTCTGAAAAAAGTCAAATACAGAATCAATTTCAGTTTTAGGAAAACATCTTCTTATCACTTGATCATTGCGAATATTTCAAAGAAATGGATCATCTAAAATGTAATATATAGATTCATATTTTATTTTTTGAATTTGGTGGGAATTTAAATGATATAGGACCTGATATGTTTCCAGATAATTGACCATATTGGCATACCATGGAACTTCACCATTGATGGTGTAGAGTTTTTCTCTATAAATCTTATCATTATATGGGTTCTGGTTTGGAATTTTTACTTCAGTGGTGTGGGGTATTCGACTTAGATGATCGAACACCTAATTTTCAGTTCCATTTTTATCTTTAATTTCCAAATTGAACTCTTGTAAGAGTAGCATACATCTGATTATCCTTGGATTTTTATCTTTATTTTTCATTAAAAACTCGAGTGCTTAATAATCAGAAAAAATAACAACTTTAGTTCCAATAATATATGATCATAATTTATCTAGTGAAAACAAAACTGCAAGGAACTCCTTCTCAGTGGTTGGGTAATTTATTTATATGGAATCCAAGGTCCTTGTTGCTTATGATATTACTTGATGATTATTATTAATTCTTTGTGATAGAGAGGCTCCCACTGCTTGGTTGGATGCATCAAAAAGAAACTCAAAAGGGTACTCCTATTTGGGTGGTTACATTATGGGAGGTGTGATAAACCTTTTCTTAATTTCATCAAATGAATTATGACATGCATAATCAATATTAAAGTTAGCTTCCTTTAGTAATAATCATGAGAGAGGGAGAGAAATATTACTAAAATCTTTTACAAATCTTCTCTAAAATCCTACATGTACTAAAAAGGATCTAACATGTTTTTAAAAAGTTGTATATGGTAAGGAATTTATTACTTCCACTTTATATTTATCAACCTCAATCCATTTTTGTGAAATTATGTTCCCCAAAACTATTCCCTTTTCAACCATGAAATGACATTTTTCAAAATTTAAGACAAGATTATTTTCAATGAATATATTCAGAATATTTTTGAAATTTATTAATAAATGATCAAATGAATTACCGAAAACTGTGAAATCATTAAGAAATAACTCTAAGCATTCCTCAATATGATCTGAAAAAATACTCACCATACATAGTTGAAATGTACCTGGGGAATTGTATAGCCCGAAATGCATCCTTTTTTAGGAGAATCTTTCAAATGGATAGGTGAAGATCATATTCTTCTGATATTCTGGTGTGATCAGTACTTAGAAGTATCATGAGAATCCATTTAAAAAATATTAATGAGTTTTTTCCAACTAAACTTTCTAGAATCTGATAAATGAAATGAATGGGAAAGTGGACTTTTTGGGTAACTTGATTTGGCTTCCTATAATCTATATACACTCTCTAGCTATTTTGTACTCTCCTGGGGATCAGTTCATATCTTTAAATTTTAATAGTGTTCAGGACAATTTTCTTTGGAACTAAATAAATAAGGATGACCCATTGCGAATCAGAGATTGGGTAAATTATGTCAGCTGCTATAAATTTCTCTATACCTTTCTTAAAAACCTCCATGATGGTAGGATTGAGTCTTATCCAAGGTTTTCTAACTAGTTAGGCATCACTTTCTAAAAATATTCCATGATATTAGACCTTGGGTTTGATTGTGGGTATATCACCTAAACTATATCCTATGACTTGGACATTTATTTTGAGTAGGTCAATCAGAGTTTGTTCTTTTGAATGAGATAGGTTATTGGTAATGATTACCAGCAATTTTTCTCCTTCCATTTGGCAAGAATACTTTAAATCACTTGGAAATGGCTTAAGTTATATACATGGTGGTTGTTTAAGGGATGATATGAAATTCATATTTTCTACTTATAAGGATATAATATTTTATATCATCTCATTTTATTTTAATAAATCCTCAACATATTCATATTTTACCTCTTAATTTAACACGAGATCAAGATTTTTAGGTTATTGGGAATTATAATTTTCAATTAAAAAATATTATCCTAAAGATAATAATTCATGAAACATACCTTAATCTTCAATTGGATCTATACCTTCTTCATAGGATATCACATAAAGTGAGTGACTACTAGAAGTATGTTTCATTTCATCAAGAATGTTGAAGTGTAATGTACTATCTCTGAGATCCATTCTGAGTGTTCCTTCATAGACATTGGTGATAATCCTTATTTTTTTGAGGAAGGGTCTCCCCAGGGTGATGAGAGAGTGGGTTAGTTCTCAATCTTCTTCCATGGTAAGAACATAAAATTCTATTGGAAATATTAACCCTCTTAATCCAACAAGTACTTCTTCTATAACTCCAGTTGGGAAAACGGTGGATATTTTTACTATTTGTTCCACCACTCAATTTGGTTTTAGTTCTCCAATATTTTAGGATGAAAATATCAAGTGAGTCATAAAATTTATTGAAGCTCTTAAATCCCATAGTTCATCAAAAAAATTTAAATACCTAGTGGTGTAGGGAATAGATAATGTCCCTAAATATTGACATTTTTTGGTATCGTTGGTTGGATCAGTGCTGAGACGCTTCTTCCTAAGCTAATTCTCTCATTTCTATCCAGCCTTCTTATTTTCATGTATATCTCTTTCAAAAAAATTTCATATTTAGGGATTTTTTGGATTTCATCTTGTAGTGGGATGTTTATCTCAACTTTATGAGAGGTTTCCTGAATTTTCCATTGAAGCGTATCATCTTCAACCTTATTCGACTCAACTAATATAGATGGGAAAGGTTCTTGGATATCTATTTTCTCCATTTCTTGTTTATGAGAAGGTGTTTCAATCCTTTCATTTCTAAATTTGGTTCTTTATCCTTTGTTTTCTAGGTCCCCTTATTTTTGGATAGATGTGTTGAGCTTTGTAATGTTTCTTAGAATCATCATCCTCAATTTTTTTAGGTGGTGTGAGATCTTTTACACTAATTTTTTATCATGTTGACATTCTTCTTTGGGTATGGGATTTTATGGGCCAATATTTCTCCTTGATTATTTCTTATAATGTCTATAAAAATTCTAAATTTATTAGTTATCCTATCAATATTATCTTCTAACCCTACAAATTTGGTTCATAGATTCTACTCTTTAGTAGTTGGTGCACCTGTGGAAGGTAGATCCTAAGTCTTTCATTTGAATGGTGGTGGCTGAAAGGCTTGTTGTTTCAAGAAGGAATGTTTATAAGATTATTGTAATGGAGGGGGGGGGGGGGGTTCTGGTATTATTGTTGAAAAGGAGGTCTATCATGGTTTTTTGGGAATCCATATCCTGGTTGGCATGGATGATTTTGTTGAAATTTCATTTATTGATAGGTTGCAACACAAATTTCTATCCTCTGAACTTCTACACACTGGTTAGTTTAATGATAAGTAGAAGACCATAAACCACATACCTGAGTTGGGACTTGTTCTTCCTTAACTTGGTTTACAAAAAGTTGTCTCATCAAACTGGTTATTTCTTTAAGTGTCGATTCAAGTAAGGGTGAGTAAGAATCAGAAGTCCTTACCTCATGGATGCCTTTAGTACTAGTACCTCTATTTCTGATTTTTTGTGAGTTTTATGCAACCTTTTCAATGAGGCCACTGATATCAGTATGTGTCTTTTCAATTAGGGATCCTCCAGATATGGAATCTAGTAGATTTCAATAATTTTAGGGTAATCATTAGTAGAAGAACACACAGAATTGGTTATTTTCCATTTTTTAGTGTGGAAAACTTGCACATAGTTTCTTGAAACCTTCCTAGTATTCATAGAGAGTATCTCTGGTCGATTGATGTATAAGTAAATCTCTTTTTTATTAATGTTCTCCTGAATATAGGGAATAATATATGCAAGAATATTCTTTTGAGATCTTCCCAATTGTTTATCTCCCCTAGTTGATGATTGTACAACTATTTAATTTCTACTCCCTCGAGTGAGAAGGAGAATTCCCTCCACTTTACTTTCTCTTCTACGACTCCTCAAGGTTTGAAGCTAGAGAAGACATAGGTGAACTCTTGGATGTTATTATTTGGGTCTTAACCTATAAGGCCATGAAATTTTGTTAGTACATGGATAATATTAATGTGCAGTTAAAAATAATTTTCTATAGAAGGGGTAGTGAGTTTTTTTATTTTGATTAGTAAATTGAGGTGTGCAGAGATCTTGCAGTGCTTGGTTGGGATTGCTATCCCTTATTGTAGGTTCAGAGTGATCACTAAAAGTATCACTTGAATATGTGTGATGTATTTCCTCAAAATCCCTTTGCAATTATTTTCTCAATTGGGTTATTGTTCATTCAATTTCAGGATCAAATTCAATTAAATGGTTATTCGAACTACGGGTCATTCAATAAAGTTTTTTTAGTTTTTTTATTTTGAGGCAGTACCTCCTCTGCAGCGATACCAAGTTATGACGCATTTTTATTATGGGGTGTAAAAAAACAATTAGATTCTAATTTAAAATGAAGTTTTGTGGTCAACCTAAGTTTTCTCCAAAGAGGAGATCCCAAAAATCACATTTTTCACTTTAAATTTGATATTGAAAATGAGTGTTTTTTTAATATTTTGTGATTTTAAAAAGAAAAGAAACTAAAAAAATGAAATAAATTTAAGAATAATATTGAGAAAAATTTGATCAAACAAGTCATTTAAAACTATTATATGTGAATGGTGATCAGGTCAGGTTCTATTCTACAATTGTAATTCTATCATAGTTCTAGTTTATCCAATTCTTTTTTGCTAAGTTGATAAAAGTGAGATTCTATAATTTCTTCATCTCACTCCTTGGGTCAAAGAGAAATGATAAGAATAAACCTGAATAAAGTATTATATTGGTCTAAAATCATTCCAATGTGTGATAGAGTTGTATCTCATACCCCTAATTTACTTAGGCAATTCCCAATCAGGTATTATTTATCCCAAATAATCAATAATGTTCACTACCCATCCCACACATACTGGTGATCGTTGAGTACTTCACCACCAAGCACTGGTCTATTCCATTGTGTATAAACCAGTACCCAGTGGAGGGAGATATTGATCGTTGACCAAGGTGATAATAATAATAGAATATAAAATCGAATATGATCACACAAGATAATAAAATTCACTATTATAATTTGAAACCAACTTCACAGAAGAGAGAAAAAGATCTTAAACCATTAATGCAAGAACTCAAGAATTACAAAAGGGAAAACCTCTACTTTCACAATCACATAGAATTTTACCCCTAAATGTGAAGGGTATACTTAAATAATGGGGAAGAAGAAGGCATTAGAATATTAAGAATAATCATAGAGAGAGAAGAACGAACATAAAATTTCTTCTCTAAAATATGTCATCCAGAAGATTGCTTTGGTTCTGTCCACCAGATGGTCAAAAAATGCCACGATATTTTCTTATAAGATGTTTCGAATTATGGTGGATATATAAACTTAAAATTTAATAGAATTTAGAGCCATTTTAATGAAGGTTTTTAAACCTAAATAGAACCTACTTTTTCTGGCCGTTGATTACTACTCCACCTACCCCACTCTGATTGGTTCTTGGGTGGCCTTAATGAAGGAATTTCTCCATGGAATTTAATGTAAAGCTTTGCCTTTGAGTATGATTTCTAATATTGATGTAATCATTCTATTTAGAGGGGGTTAACATGATATATCCATTATTTAATGAGATATGGTCCATTCTACCGACTAAAATAAATCTTCAATATAGTCTAATTTTTTGGACTTCTAGGATTTCCAATGGGATCTAGGTCGAGAAGAAAAATTTGTAGCCCAAAAATATTGAAAGTATAAAAAGAATGATTCAATTGAATTAGATCAAAAATTTAGAAGTTATTATTGAAAAATATAATTAAAAGAAACTACTAAATTTATAGAATTAACTATTTTTCACATTTTAGTTCAAAACTCACCAAAAATTAGAAAATAATGAAAATCATCTCATATTGATAAATTGGAAGGGATTAATTCATTGAAAACATATGAATAATAATGAAAATATTAGCTCTATTTGTAACCAAATTAAGATATATATATATATATATATATATATTTATAAATTACCTCCTCAATAAAAATATATTTATTAATTATTAGAAAACAAGCACTCAATTTTTAGTAGTAATTTTTTTCTTCCAAATAATGTTTTCTTCAAAAAAAATTATTGCTTTTTTATGAGTGAATATTATAATCAATTTATATAAATTTTAGAAATTTTATTTAAAAAAAGGATAACATTTTTGAAATCAATATATTATAATTATCTTATGATTGAATTCTGATATTTTTCCAAAAATATTTATTTTGTAGTGAATAGTGAAAAATATTGATATTTATAAAATTTCCATTTATTTTCATTAAATTAAGTATATTAATATTTAAAAAATGTTTTTAATTTTATTATGAATATAAAATAATTATACTTTAATTTTATATAATCCAATTAACTATATAAGAATCATCATTATACTTGATTTTGGTATATGTTAATTTTAGGATTAAAAATGGATTATTCTAACTACTGTTTTCATTACGTTATACATATTTATATTAAAATTGATTTTTAAAACTTATATAAATTTAATTTAATAATTTTTTACATATTTGAAATAAATAGGTTTAAATTTGGTAAGTAGATCCCTTTTATTTTTTTTAATTATGAATAGTAACCATGATAAATATTTGTCACCTCAGTAAGGGTAAATCAGGGAATTAATGTTTAAAATAATGTGACAAGTCTTTAAAAATATATCTTACACCTACTTTATTTACATTTTATGAGTTTATTTTGAATATCCTTATCCAATTTTTTATGATATGGTAGCTTGGTTCCATTTTTCTCTAATAACAACATTAATATTATTTTAAGTAAATAATAAATAAAAAATGTTACTGTTTTTATTTCAATATATGTAATATTTTTTCATAGGGGTAAAAAGAGGTTATGTTCAGTTAAAAATGTTTATTTAAAATATTAATGATTTTTTATCATGGTAATTTATTTTTAATTTTTAGTGATGAAATAATTAACTAAAATTTTAATGCAATGCTAATATAGTGTTTGTGTAAGTAGTAGAAAAATCAAGTTAATGATTCAAAAAAATTACAATTAATAAAATTTTGATGAATTATTATGTTAAACAATTTTTTTAGAAAAATATAACATATTAGTTATTTTTTCAAAGTTTATACTAGCATTACATTATCGTATTGATTTTTAAAGTCAAATTATTCGAATAGTCCTAAAAATAAATTTAATGGTATTTTTTGTTAAATAATATTTCATTAAATGATTTAAAATTCAGTAAAAATTATATTTTTCTAAGTTAAAGGGATATGGTTTATAATATCAACAATTTTCCACTTATTTTCCACTTGTTATTTTATAGTAACTTTCTTGACCCCTAAAGTGTAAAAAACTTTGATATCATGGTAATTATTAAAAGGGTTAACGAGTTGTTAAAACAAAGAGATGAGGGTTAAAACATAAAATAAACTTATATTAATTTAATTTTATGGTATTATTTTGACTCATACTAATCCTATATTATAAATAAGACAATTTGGTTCTAATTTTCAAAAATATATATATTAATTTAATACTTCTATTAATTATAAGGGTACCCCTACCCTCACTTATAAAAGGTAACCTCCTATCCTCTCTAACTCAGACCTTTTTATCACTATATGTGAACAAAAACCTACCAAAATAACTTAAAAAACTTCATATAAATTACCTATAGGCTATGGTCTCATTAAAAGACCAACATATAAGGTTGAAGGTGTTACCCAAATGTGGTTTTCCGAAGAAGAGGCATAACTCTTAATTGATAATTTTCATTTTACTTCTTCTTATACCTTATGAAAATATTCTTATGCCATGATTATATAATAAAATTAGTATCTAAACTATAATAAAATTTTATTTTGTCTATGTATCAGCCTTTTTCCATCTTGTTTCCATAAAATAGAGAATGAAAATATCGTTCGTGCGTATATCTATACTACTACCTCCATAGAGCGATGTGTTTCATTTTCCATCACCTCATCACATGGATGTTTATAATGATGGATTAAATACTTATATATATGATATTTAAGAAATAATTATCATTATATGAGGATAATATTTCATCCATATTTATACCATTCCAATAATTAAAAATAGAATCATTGCACATGCGTACGCACAAACAACCATCTCCATGAAGTGATGTTGTTAGTTATTTAAAACCTGCCTCTCATGGATGGTCATTAGGATGGATTTAATTAATTTATGTGATTTTTATACCTTGATAATGATTATATAAATTTAATTATTTATTTTATGTCTTTATTTTCCATCCAAAATAAATTAAAAACATTGCTTATGTGTACATGCAAACTACTGCTTCCCAAGATGATTTATTTCATAACTGATTTTCATTGATGAATATAAAATTGTATTTTATGCATAAAATTTACAATTAAATCATGATTATTATTTTTAATATTATGCAATAATTACCTATTATACCATGAACAATATACCAAAGTTGTTTTGCATTTATTAACTGAACATCCTCAAAACACCTGATGTGGACTTAACTAATGAAGTAATTAAATATGTCATTAAAATAAATTAAATAAATGATTTCATGACACAAGAATAAAACTGGAAAATTTTCTAACACAATTAATAATTAATATAATTTTATTATACCAGATTTATAGTATATACATAGAAAGTTGGGACTTCATCTATGGGGTTTCTTAACTCAATTTTTATTCATTGGCTTATACTTCTCCTTCATTGACTATGTTATGAAAATATTATGTGTAAAATTACCTCTTATTATATTATGTCTCATTTCTAATTGTTTTGTGTTATTTTAAATTTATTAATCATAATAACTTCATTTATTAATTATAACTTCAATAATATTATCTCTGTAAGGATTATTTGTCACAATATTATTTATTTGAGACATGTCTTGTAATATGCACCTACTTACTTTTGTAAGTTGTATAAGATACCTATTGAGATATTTTAACATGAATGAATCTTTTATAATGATATTTAAATTTTATTTTATGTTATATCTTTCATGATATATTGATTAAAACTTCATAAAGGTTTCAAGGGTTTTCATGGTCTTAATTTCAATTATTTGAGACATAATCCATGTTATGAAACATGTTTTATTTTATATGATGTACTTAGTTCACCATGAAAGTTTTTTCACATATTATTTAATAGAAATTGTGGTTTTTATTTAATAATTTTATTTTCATTCATTCAATTTATTTTTGATTCAAGCATTACATAATTTTCAAGGGTTTCTCTTCCCAAACTTCCTTCTTTGAGACATGTTTTGATTGATGCGCCTAAAATAATTTATATATTTCACATAATAAATATTTAAATATAATATCAT
Organism: Viscum album; assembly: GCA_963277665.1. Taxonomy (NCBI): domain Eukaryota; kingdom Viridiplantae; phylum Streptophyta; class Magnoliopsida; order Santalales; family Viscaceae; genus Viscum; species Viscum album. The sequence goes on along the minus strand of OY728157.1, from coordinate 31,330,562 downwards.
GAATATTTATAAAATATTTATATTTTATGTTCCATATTATTTTATTTATTTTAAAGGGGTTTTGGTCTTAAATTTCATTAAATGTATTTTATTTTGAAACCAATGCTTTAAAGGGTTGAAAGACTTTTATCCGAACTCTTCCTCCATGTTATTCATATTATTTAAATAATTTTATTTTATAAACATAAATGATTTCATAAAGTTATTTTATATGATATTTGAATTTATTTTATAGGGTTTTAAAAATTAAATTTATTAATGTTTTGCGCATGAGTCACTTTTGACCATTTTAACAAAAGTTTGAAAAGAATTTTTTAACCTTTACAACATGAACAAATTTTCTTAAATTCATATTTTTTTGAATATTAATTTTAAATTATCAATGATTATTTTCAAATAAAATAATTTTAAAAATATTTTGGGATTTTTTTAAAGGTGTTGATAGAAAACTATATTTTCTCTTATTTTATAAGAAACATTTTAAATATTATTTTAAAGGTATTTTAATCTATGTAAACATAATTTAATGATTAATTTTCTTAACCAAGGGTATGATATTTTGATATAATTCACTTACTTTATTTGAAAGGTTTATGAATATTTTTTAAAGATATTTTCAGAAAACCCATTTATTTTTTATGGGTAAATCATGCTATGAAAGTTTTGATGAAATTAAAGCATCCATGTTTTTCGTTTCAGGATATGGTACTTAAAAATTATTAATGAAAGTGTTATTAGGAAGTGAAACAAAATACTTAAGGTAATTTATACTATATGTGATGGGTGGGTCCATTATTGACCATAAATGAACTACATAAGGAGGTGAAGTTAACTGGATGTAAGTTTCTCCTAAGAGAAGACAATATTAACTGATTGCAAGTTAATCCTAAGATATGACAGAGTTATCTAGTTATGGGTTACTAATAAGAGATATAAGAATTATCTGGTTAATTGATTCTATAATTAATGCTTTATATTCGAAGATACGTATATAGATTTTCAATGCTTGCTATGAGTTCTAATGGATCCTTTTCTCAAGGATTGTTTTCACATGGATCATGATTGTTAAATTATATGTCTCTTTTATTATTTTAAATATTTATTTAATGTATCATGATTTATTATCCATGTTTTGATGGGTATTAATTCTCTTAAGTTATGCTCTTACAGTTTTATTATTTCATCATACCCTTATGATCATCTTATACTCACTGATGAAATTCAATTATTAATGCTTATGTATACCCTTACTGAGTGTTTAAGATCACCTTGATTTTGTTTCTTTTCCATAGTATATAAATAAAGGTGTTAAGTAAGATATTTATAAAGGGTTTCATTTGGGTAATGATGAAGACTTAATGTAGAATAAGATTATCCAAGTATAGTGGAAAAAATTCTCACTTAAAGAAACAAGTATTATTATGTATGAGTTTGTCTTAGTTCTATATAAATATAAATTTAAAATCTCCTTAGGTATGTAAGTGATCCAATATTTATATTTTATATTGTGTGTTTTGTATGGATAATATTTGGTTATATTTATTAGTATCAAATCTATAAATATAAATATTATGTTTTTTCCACCAGATCTAGGAGTGAAGGCTCAATGATGTTATAGGGGTGAATTAGTGGAACACTTTTATAAATTTATTCTTTAATAATTCATCATCTTAAACTATTTAAATTTTTAATCCATTCTCTCTTGAATTACTCAAAATCACATGAATGTAGTAGAAAATAAAGAACATAGAATAACTATTATTCACATGGTTCAACCTTAAAATCCAAATCCTTGCCATAATTGGTTAGTTACCCTAATCATAGATTCTCTTCTATAAACCCAATTGGTTACACCAAAAATATTACTAATTTAAATATCATAGAGTCCCATGGTGCTCCTATTTTTAGAGTCCCACTGAAATTCTATAGGTTTCCACTGCCCGCTACAAATGTGTTCACACTGGAACATGAAAGATCTCCTTTTTCTCTTAGGTTCTTCAGAACAAAATAAAATATATCTCCCTCTTCAATACTTCTTGATCAATAGTTTATCACATGTTACTTATTCAAAAACATCAACAACCGATAATCATGATCAGTTTTGGTGGTATTTCTCACCATCCTCAAATGTTCAATGATTTATATCTACCTCAGTTAATTGAATGGTCAAGCACAAAATTAGTCTTCCTTTTGAAACTCTACTGACTTCAGTATCTCACTTTCCCTCTTTAATAAAATAATATATCAAATTCTAAAAATATTTTCATTAATTGAAAATTCTTTATTATCTTACACTTATTATATTCATAGAATATTACATGGATATTTTGAATATTATTTTCCATATTCAAAATATAGAAACTCCCTGAATATAGATTTTAGGATATTTTCTTATTCAAATATGGAAGATATTTTCCAGATATTTTTTTTAACCACAAAAAATATCTATTCTAAATCCCAATCAACCCTCATTCAAATTCTCAAGAATATAGGGATAACATTATCTTATAAAATCTCCAAAAAATCCATATATTTAAATTATTTTCAAATTCTCATACTTGTATGCATAAATCCATGAATTGTGACGTTGTAGTGTGTCTTGTAGAGTTGAGTTCTTCTCAAATATTTCTCATCTTTAATAAAAATTATCTTATATTAATTATGATTTTTGAATCCATGAAAATAAATGCATGTATCATCGGATTTTTTTAGAATATTAATTTTGATATTTTTATGAATAATTTATTTGGGTTTTTCATAATTTTCCCAACTATTGGTCATATACTAATCCTTATAGTACCATACATTTTTCAAATTCTCAGACTAAAAAAAATTCATAAGGATGAATTATATTTATGATGATCATCCTTATGGTGACTCAAATTCATCCATATAAAGACTAAAATATTTCTTACTTTGGTGGAAATCATCCTTAGTGGGTCAAAAGTCATCCATTCAAAAATTGAAATCATGCTTATGAAAAGTCATAATTTTTATTACATAACTCAACCATCCTTACAGAAAATAAAAAAAATTCTTATATAGTCCCGTGGGTGTGGATTGTTATTACACAGATACTAAATCATCCTTATGAAATTCACTTTTTTATTCTCATCCATAGTTTATATATTCTAGACTTAACTCAATTATATAAAGAACTTATTTAATTGACCCCAAGGCACTATAAATGGATTAAAATCATCTAAAAACATCAACCAAAATCTTTTTAACTAAATTCATAATCCTTGAATCATATGATTCTTTTGGATGGTTTCTCCATATTTCAATTCATCTTCTTACTCTTCTAAATACAGATCTTCAATATACCCTATAGACAGATTCTTTTAAAAACCTTTATAAATTATTTTGGATAATTTCACTTTATCTATCAACACTTTTCTTAGGTTTACATGAATAAAAAAATATCCAATCATCACATATATTGTTTTTTATCAAGAATATTTCCATCCAAATATTCTATAATAGCAGTAGTATTTTCTTTAGATTAATGCAATAACTTCTTTCTTAGATCGACTTCATATTCATGTAAAACATATTGAAAAATTCTATAAATAATATAGTCCTTACTTATTGATGAAAATTACAATTTATACTTGGGAACTTCAATCCCCTCATTTGAATTTGTATCCAATACTATAAAATAATCAAGTAAATATGTGTGTCTTTTTATTCTCACCCTTATTGAAAATAAATAAAAATAAAAATGTATTAGAAGTCCTCTCATATCATCTATATTATTATTTAATAGTTATAAAAAAACTTCTTCTACCCTTTTATTTAAAAATTCTAGTTTGATTCACTTGTTTAAGAAAAGGATGACATCACACACAACTTAGCCAAGTGATTTTAGTTAATCTATTCTAAGTCTATATGAGATAACTCGTTTTAGAAAACAAGAGTGAATAAAAAATGTGATCAAGGATATCCATAAATTTATATTTATATAATAACATTCTCAATTTTATCATTTTGGATCTATTTAAAAAGATTCAACAAGACTACTTTGTAGTATGATTTCATCTCAATAAAAACATTAAAAATTTCAAGTGCAATTTGTTAAACTCCCCTTTATCTCATCAAACAAATACCCAATTTATAAAAATGTTTGATAAAAATGGAACAAGGTATATAAGTTTGATTGGAATACCCCATTCTTTAGTTTTATACACCTATACAAAAATTACAAATTCAGTTCATGATGATAATTTGTCATATTCTCTTCACATTTTCTCCCACATAAGTGACACACTCATTTTCTCTTTATCTTGGTAATTAATAATCTCCTTGATAAACAAATTATTTTCTTTATATTGTATACAATTTTGGATCGTAAGATTCTATGGTGACTTATAATGGGGGTGGGGGTGAATTGTATGTTAAAAACTTTAAACTAAGAAAGTAAAATACCACTTAAAGTAAAAAGATTGGACTCAGACTTCATCCAATGATACGAGTATAAGAATAAAAGTCATAGATTATTTGATTATATCAGATTATGTTTTAATCATTATCATAGATACATTTATAAAATAAATGATAAGAAATATTTGTAAAAAAAAACTTTCTATCATAATATGCACAATAGAATAAAGACTTTAAAAAACAAGAAATACAATGGCTAGTAAAAGTAAGAATCAATTACAATATATATTAAAATAATTAAATCTTCTAACCTTAAGAGTAAATATTGTTAGCAAACCATACTAAAGGTATCCATAATTTTATACTTACTATAAAGTCTGTCTTTCCTTATTAGGAAAGTTCTTGATACAATGATTGGTGTCTGCCTTCCTAGCCCTAGAAGCCCTCAATATAATGGAACAAATTCAGCGTATTCCTATCCCATAAATCCCTCAATCCTTAAAATGATTGGAAATATAATAAAAAAAGAAAAAAAATTCCAAATGAAACAACCCTGAAAATGATTCCTTAAAAAGGAAACTCTCTAAAGTATTACAAAGATTAAGAATAGGCAGTTCACACTAAAAAATATTTATAATACTTGAGTTTTAAAATATATCATCCCCAAAATATTTGAATGAACAACTATTTATATGTGAATCTCCAATGATTATATGTTAGAGGTAGTTACAAAGACCTCAGTTAAATTTCACTTGATAGCCCAACTATAATAAAATTCCCTACATTATTTTTTATCACCATTACAATGCTGAATTATATTCCTTTTGATATAATATATATATATATATATTACTATTATAAATTTAGGATAGTCTGATGGAGATCATTATCATTTTTCAATATTATAAAACTTATAAGGGTTAGTTCGATTTATCAGAACTGGTATCAGTCAGATGGATTTTTTCAGTATGATAGACAAGGAAAAAGTCTAACCACTGGTCAAAACAATGGTATGTCTGATGAATCAAAATCATCCTTGATTTGATGTATTGTATTGAATAATGATAATTTCATATTCATAATACATTATAATTATTTATATATTAGGAAAAATTAATGTTTTCTATAAAAACATATTAAAACACACGAGACATAAAAATTTGGTAATCATAGTTTTAAGGGGGTGTTTGTGATTTATAAAACTAAAGGAATGGAAGATTAAGAAGTAATAATTCTAGATCAAAAATCTCTACCTTTTTGGAAATCACAATACACAATGATGAAAATAAAAATAATAACTTTGAAAAAAAATATTACAACCCTTTTTTATTTTAATAAATTGAAGATCTTCTTTATAACTCCCATTGAGTTTATTACTACTTAATGATATTATGGAAGGTATTAATACTTATTCCACTTAGAATAGTGTATCCCCTTTTTTGAAAACTACCCCTAAAAAAACTCTATTTCCTCTTAATCATAACCATTTAAGATATCTCTGCTTTATCATTTTCAAAAATAATGTGAAAGTAACCGTAGTTTCTTGAAATTTTAGTCAGTGATAACATACGAAGAAATTATTTGTGAACTAAATAATCATCTAAGAAATAATAGAAATAACACAAAATAAAAGTATTAAAAGACATTAAAATACGAATTATTGGATAAAAATATAATCACATTCATTAAAAATTTAAATGTTAAAAATAAATACATAATGAGTTCAAAATAAAAGTGTTCATTCTTTGTTTAGAAAATTATTTACAATGGCCTTAATTTTTTAAACTCATATTGATCCTTCTAAATCTTGTAAGTTATTTATTATATAACTTCCTACTTTCATACTTGATTATTTAGTCTTTTAACCTCTTTAGAAAATTATTTATTCTCATCCCTCATAATGATCAATTCATTTTCACACAATCTCAAACTTCTATTCTCCAACTCTAAATTGGGAACATTTTATTGAAATGCTTTTAATTATTTTATCTGATCATAAGTTGTATATTTTAATTCTTACACTAAATTCACTCGATAAGATATATTAGAAGATAACTTGTTAAACGAATCTACCACTTCTAACAAAATATTATTTACTTCAAAAAATTGATCATCATAATCCCTGATATCAAAATACACTTCTTTAGACCACTTAACCCATTGATTATTTGATATTTTCCAAGTTTTGGATTTTTATTTAATGGTTTTTGACTCCACTTTAATAATAATAACTGATTCTATTAAGAATTTAAGGGACTCTAATTTTTCATTCAAAGAAATTTGAATCAACTTGAATCTTTCCTGAACATTAGGAAAATATAGAATGATGTATTCTAACATCCTCAAAGATTAGAAAATGAAATTAAAACCTTTTTTTAAATGTTTTTCCATGAATATGATGAACATAAATAATGTTTTGGAGGTTTCATTCTCAAATATTCTGCATCTGGTTTATCTTCAACCTTATCTTTCCATTTCTTAAAAACTTTCTTATCATCTCAAATTTATACAACATCCACATCCTTATCTGACTCAATATTTTATGAAATTTTTGTATGTGATTTTAGATCTTCTTCTTATTTATTTGATGATGATTTTTATTTCTCTTCTAATTATTACTTTTCATTCTCTTTAGAAGTAATTTTTTTTGAGATCCTTCTAGGTATGTATCCTTATCAGACTGAGAAGTTAAAGCTGATGATGATAAATCTAAGGATTCTTTTTTCTTTTGATCATCCATCAATCTATGGGTTTTAATTATCTTCTTATTATTTCACTTCCTCTTATAATTATTCTTTTAATTATTCTTCTACTTGTTCCTGTTGTTTTTTTCTTATTCTTCAACTTCTTACTCGGATTTTCTAGTTGTTCAGAGAACTCCCTTTCCAACACTTTTTGAGATAGATTATTTTTTTAGTGCAGATACTGTTAATTCTTCTACTATTCATTTTCCCTTATACTAAATATATGGAAAAAATAGTGTTAAAATTTCTGTTTCAATGAATTCTAATCTGACACCAGGAATAAAATGATTATTAATTGAAGTTGTAAGGATTAGATTATCATAATCCTTATCACCCCCCCTCTAACAAAATTTCAACAACCTTAGATTCTACAATCATTTTATTATATTTATATTTCTTTTATTCTTCCTTAAAATCATCAACTATTCTAATTTTTAAATCTTTTTCCTTAGCAAGATCAATACCAAACTCTAGATCCCCTAGTTTCTTTTTCAACTTATGATATAATATTTTTTCAAAAACATCATCCAATATTTTCTTTTCTTTATTTTGTTTTATTGGTGGGGAATATTCAAACTTTCTCTTTTTCTTAAAATCCTAAAATTTCTTTGACGGTTGTGCATCCAATGCAGCTCCATCAACCTTTTTTAAATATTTTTATAATTATAATCAAATATCATTTTCATTCTTGAAATAGTATCTTCACTAATAAAGAAAATATTCCCTCCCATTGAATAAGTTTGGTTATCAACTTTGAAAAGTTTCATAAATTTCACTAGAAACTTGTTGCTGAAAGAAGGAAACATGACATTTTTTGAATTTATTAAGTATTATTGAGGGATTATACCATAATTAAAACAAAATTTATAAGTTTTATTTTTATCATATTGATCAATAAATCCAACAAAATATATCTGATGCCTTAAGGGTGTCCCTATTACCTTTCCTAGGTATTAAATACCCATGGATCCACAATTAGGAAACTATATTGTCTAGTGTTAGATGTTATACTTTATTTTCTTTCTCAAAAAACAAAGAAAGAGGCTTCAACCTTTTTTCACACAAAATATCCAAGATTATTAGGATGTTTATGCGAGGGTAAATATGAATCTCCTCCTAAAGGAAATCCACATAAATATGAAACTCTTTTAAAATAAATCTTATATTTATTCCCAAAAAAGGTGAAATATACTTTTTAATTATCATATTATGTTATATATTCAATGGAGGTATAAAAATCACTGATAATTTTAGTATAGAACAAATCAAAATCCTTTTCTGGTTTCTCTATACATACGTCCTCCTAGCCTTGTAAATAAATGATCCTTTTGAGAGTAGAATTATAATTCTCAAGACACTTTCGTTATATGAGATATTATTTGAAAACATTCATGTGTTTGTAATATTATTTGGTCTCCATCATAATGAGACTTGATCTAGATATTAGATGATCTCTAAAAAAATAAAACTGGTGACTTTATGGGTGGTGAGAGTTGGTGAAAAAATATCTAGAAACTGATGTACGAGAGGAGGTGTACCTACCTTTATATAGGTGTGAAAAATGCCTATTTGTATTCCCAAAAAATTTCAACAACTTAGATTAAAACCTTAAAAAGTATAAGAGAAAATATTTTTCAAAGAATGTTTTAAATATAAATTTTAACTCTCAATGTTGTAAAACCTTTTATTGGAGTGAGAATCATTATAATTATATATATATTTATTTTTTTTCAAAAAAATAAAAGTAATGAAACAAAAAGAATAAGTAATCTAAAACATTATAAACTAAAATAATGGATTAGTAAACAAACATAAAAATAATATAGGAGCAACTTTTAGAGTATAAGGTTTTAGTAGTATTAAAAACAAGTTCTTTTTTATTTTTGTAATATAAACTGATTACAATAATTTTATAACATAAAATGATTATGGTAGTTTTAAAATAATAATAATTGTGATAGTTTTAAAATGAAACTTAATATTATTGTATGTTTTATAAAGAAATTTGAGTCTAGAATTTTTATAACAAATTTTGATCATGAAATTTTGTAAAACATTTTGAATTTGAAAAATAAATTACGATAAAAACTTTTAGAAATTTTAAAAATTTAGAAAGAAAGTATATATAAATAATAACTTGATATTGATCATTCCTGGTTTCTGTTTAGTATATTTAAATCTATCAAAACTAAGTGGTTTAGTAAAAAGATAGGATAGTTGGTCTTGCATTCCAAAGAATTGTAAAATAATATATCCTTTAAGTGTGTAATCCCAAAGGAAATGGTGTCTTATATCTATGTTATTGGAACATGAGTGATGTGATGGGTTTTAACATAGAGAAATGTTACTTGTGTTGTCACAAAGTATATGAGTTTTTTTAAATTCATTCCATAATCTGTGAGTGTGTGTTGCATACACAACACTTGAGTGCAATAACTTCTAGCTACCAAATATTTGTATTTTGTAGTGGAAATCGATACTGAGTGTTTTCTCTTACATGAAAAAGAAAATAAATAATCTTCTAATGAATAAAATTTTCTAGATGTACATTTTCTATCCATTCTACATCCACTAAATTCAACATTGAGAAAACTTTTTAGTTCAAAAAAAATCTGAGAATAATAGAATAATACTAAATATATAGTTCCCTTAATATAATAAAGTTTAGTTTAACATATTTTAGGTGGGATTATTTTGGATTATATTTATATCTAGCACATAATGATATGGAAAAAATTAGATCTAGATGACTAGCTGTTAAGTAAATTAGGCTTCCAATCATACCTCTAAAATTTTTCTGATTAGCTAGTTTCCCAACCTCATCTATATCTAAAGTATTGTAGGTACCGACGAGTGTAATAATAATTTTAGTATTTTTTATATTCAATATTATTAAGAATATATTTTATATACTTATGTTGTGATATAAAATTTCCTTCAGGTTTTTGTGAAATTTAAAATCCTAGAAAATATATTAACTCACCCATCATACTCACTTCAAACTCAGACTTCATAATATGAAAAAAGGAATATGTTAAATATTTTTGAGTAGAACCAAATATAATGTCATAAACATATATTTATACAATCATAATGTTTTTATTGGCTTCTTTTATAAAATTTTTGGATCCTCATCTCCCCTAACAATTTTTTTTGTAAAAAAAATCTAGTTAACCTATCATACCAAGCTCTATGGGATTGTTTAAGTCCACAGAGTTGTCACGACCCGACCTCGGGGCCCGTGCCGTGACTACCCCAAGCCCTCCTTCCATAGGCCAGGGGCTGGCGACTAGCACCAATGGCGTAAATCCCGATAACTGGGAAGGCATTGCCATTACAAAAGCAAACAAACACCACAGAGTAAGCAAGCGGAAAAGTAAACACAAGCGAAGAAAAGTAAAAGGGCCGGAAATACAATCCCAACTGTAAAGTACAACTCGAAAGGGAAAAACAGCAGCTGGAAGAATGAAGCGGCTCCTGGGTCGTCCTCCTCGATTCCTACCTGAAGGGTAGGTACAGATGGCTCAGCTCCTGGATCGTCCACCACGGATCCTACCTGAAGGGTAGGTACAGATAGCTCCTCTACTCCTCGGGTCCCGTCGTCTACTCCGGGTACGTCCGCCCAGTGGTCCTCCTCCGGGTACCGACCTGCTCCGCAAGCCTCAACTGCGATCTGCGCTGTCCGTCGTCTGCAACCAACACAACGAAGTGCGGGCATAGCCCGTGCAGGGGTGAGTATAAGCTACTCAGTAGGGACCCCGAGACCCTTAAGGTCTCACTAAATCCAACATGGACATCCACAAAGTAAAGACAGCAATCACGAAGTAACATCAGACTCTACTTAGGTATATGCCCATACATATACCTAAGTCATCAAGTAACCCATCCAATCACAAGGATACACAAAAAATCATGAAATCAACGGATAACCATCACCCAGGTATATGCCCATACATATACCTAAGTTATCAAGCGACCCATCTCAATCATGAGGAAACGCAAAGATTCATTGACTCAGCTCAAACCAGTATTTTCATTATCGAAACCGTAACTGCTGAAGAGCTCCGTCTCTGGAGTGTACAGTGGTCCTGTCACGACTCTGAGGTACTGCTCACTAACCTAAGACTGCTGAGGTACTCCTCCTGTCGAGTACCGCGGGTCTGCGGCCAACTACCGGGCGCTCCGTCCGCTGTGGGTCTCTCGCCAAATACCGGGCGCTCCCCCCAATAGCCTACAGAGGTACTCCTCCTGTCGAGTACCGCGGGTTTGCGGCCAACTACCGGGCGCTCCGTCCGCCATGGGTCTGTCGCCAAATACCGGGCGCTCCGTCCACTGGGCTATTCGACTCACTCCAAGTCGAGTCGGTCAAGCAGTCGTCAGGTCTCAGCCGGCTACACGGTCTCCGTACTCTGCACGCTCGTCTCCGGGAGGGTCCGCTCCACGAGCTACTGGTCGATACTCCAAGTATCACAAGGTCCCGCAAAGAAGTGTCACAAAAGTCCGCCTCTTCACAGGGGTCTCAACGCAACAGACGGCGCGTCAATCGGACGCCCGGTCTGTGAGTTATTAGCCTTTTCGTCCCGGGGGCCTGGTTGGTTTCGTGAGCAAACCAAACCCGGCCATATCTCAACTGTACCCCGAACTCTCATAGGGTAAGCACATAGGGACCGTTTCTCAACGTGATCACCAACGCCGCTGACGGTTCGTCGAACGGACGTCCTGGCTGAAAGATATCAGCTTTTCTGTTCCAGGGGCCCGGTTGGATTTCGGGTACAATCCAATCCGGCCATACTCTGACTGCATCCAAAACTCGGGCGGAGCATGTCAAAAGTTCCGTCTCGTCAAGAGGAAGTCAACGAAACAGACGGCGCGTCAATCGGACGCCCGGTCTGTGAGTTATTGGCTTTTTCTTTCCAGGGGCCCGGTTGATTTCGTGTACGAACCGACCCGACCGTACTCCGTCGGCATCCAAACCTCGAGCAGAGTAAGCCAAAAGTTCCGTCTCACTGAGAGGAATTCAACAAAGCTGACGGTACGTCATTCGGACGTCCGGAGCTCAAGATATGTGAATTTGACCGAAAAGGTCCGAAAACGGGGGGGGGGGGTCCGGGTCCGGGCCGACCCGGCCCGACCCCCCCTGGGTCGGCCCGAACCGGGTCCGACCCGGTTGGCCCGGCCCCGCCCGGCCAGGGCCGGTCCGGCTCGGCTCGGCCGAGCGGCCTGACAACCCCGCGGCACCCGCGGGGTGTCGCGCTGGACACCCGCGGGGTGCCGCCTGACAGCCCCGCGGCACTCGCGGGGTGTCGCGCTGGACACCCGCGGGGTGTCGCCTGACAACCCCGCGGCACCCGCGGGGTGTCGCGCTGGACACCCGCGGGGTGCCGCCTGACAACCCCGCGGCACCCGCGGGGTGTCGCGCTGGACACCCGCGGGGTGCCGCCTGACAACCCCGCGGCACCCGCGGGGTGTCGCGCTGGACACCCGCGGGGTGCCGCCTGACAACCCCGCGGCACCCGCGGGGTGTCGCGCTGGACACCCGCGGGGTGCCGCCTGACAACCCCGCGGCACCCGCGGGGTGACGCGCTGGACACCCGCGGGGTGTCGCCAGACAACCCCGCGGCACCCGCGCGGTGCCACCCTGGACACCCGCGGGGTGTCGCCAGACAACCCCGCGGCACCCGCGGGGTGTCGCGCTGGACACCCGCGGGGTGCCGCCTGACAACCCCGCGGCACCCGCGGGGTGTCGCCAGACAACCCCGCGGCACCCGCGGGGTGCCCCCCTGGACACCCGCGGGGTGCCGCCGCCTCCGGCCGCCGGCGCCGCCGCGCCGGCGACCCGCGCCGCCGCCGGCTTCCGCGGGCCACCGGAGACGCTCCAGTGGTCCGATTTGCTTCCCGTCTGCGCCTACGGTCATCCCGGGACCCGACCTTCACTGCGGAGGCCTCAAAATTAACTTGCGGCCTCGTTTGTCGTCGCCCGTCAATCTGCGCTCAAGAAAAAAATAAAATTAATTTAATCTGCGGCCTCTTTGGCGCGGCGCGACGACGTCGCGTGCTTGATCGACTTCTCGGCGTGGCGCGAAGGCGTCTCGATCTTGTTTGATTTCGTTCCACAGCGCGGCGCGACGGCGCCGCTCAATAGTTGCCGTACGATTCCCGCGTGGTGCGACGGCACCACGCCATCTCGCTCCATCCGCAAGAAACAACAAGAATAAAGGAGGGGGGGGGGGGTTCAGCCGTGTTTGTGCGGCCCGACCCCCCTCGCATTAGATTGATAACAATCGGCCTTTCTAGAACGATAATCCATCACATTCTTTTTAAAAATAAATAAAAAGATTCGGAAACAAGGGCCGACAAAAAAAAAGAACCTTCAAGATCGAAGGAAAGATCAACAACTTTAAAAAGGTTTAACACCCCTACCTCAAGCGTTGTCGCTCGCGAGTTCGTCGCGGAAGAGGACGATCGTCGCGGAAGAAACGTCGCCGGAGAAACGTCGTTGATTCCGTTGTCGTCGAGGTGCGTCCGAAGGGAGAACGTCGCTTGGAAAGGAACGATCGTCGCAGAAGAAGCGTCGTTGATTTCCGCGGTTTCGGCATTCTTCGCCGGAGGCCGGCGTTCTTCGCGTTCTTCGCCGAAGAAGAACGCTCTCCTCCAAATTCTCCCCACGCCACAAGCTTCCACCCAAAATAAAATAAGAGTAATCTTATTTTATTAACGCACAAGCAACGATTAAAAAAAAAGAAACGAACAATTAATTCCAAGAATTAATTTACCAAAGAAACCGCCCAATTAATTGGACGAAAGAAACAACCCAATTTAATGGTCTGTTAAGAAACTAAGAAACCGCGTCAGTTGACTTTCAGTTTCTTTGACGGGTTTTTGCGGGTGCGTTACTTAGTGGAAGAAACGACGGGGCTCGTGTGGGCCCCACCCACAAATATCCTATCAAGAGGATAGGATATTTCAGTTGCACCCTATCCGTTTCAACTAAGCTTAACCAGCTTAATGTGGCTTTCAAGTGGCTTCAAGTGAAATAAAAATAAAGTTGTCGTAACAACTTTATTTTATTTCTTAACCTTAAGTCCCAAAATTTAAAAAAACCACACCTGAGAAAACGCAACTCCAGAAGAGGCGTTTCTAGGCAAAACCCGGCGCTGCGATTTCATCGGTGCCCTCAGAATTCGATTCCGGGCACCGGTTCAAAAGTTAGAAAAACCCGCTCGTCCGTTCACTGAACGTACCCGAGCCAAACTTCGAAACATGATTCCAGGCACACCGGGCCTCGGAATCAGGTGCCGTCAGAAGCTGCGCTCTTGAAAAATTCCAAAGAAATTTAAGAAAAAAATTTCCTTGAAATTTACGGGTCTTTACATTACTCCCACAACAGGGCTTTACGTCCCCGTAAAGCTTCACCACAAACTTAGGGAAACAAAGCGGTACTGAGCACGCATCGGAGCCTCCCGCTCCCATGTGCTCACCTGGAGGTTCCCGCGCTGCCAAAGAAAGTGCACAAGAGGAATCGACCATACTCCTAGGATCCGCTCCTGTCGATCCTCGATCTCCACAGGAACCTCCGTATAAGACACTCATCGCCACCGTCTAGCTCCTCATGGTCGATGATATGCGAAGGGGTCGAGCACGTATCTCCTCAGTTGGGATACGTGGAAAACGTCGTGCACCTAGTGCAACTGAAGTGGTAGGGTCAAGCGGTAAACCTCCTCGCCTACCCTGTTAAAGACCAGAAGGTCCGTCGAACATCAGAAGTAACTTGTCACCTCAGCTACAACTCCATAAACCTCGTCGAGGTGAGACCCGTATAAGAACGTGGTCTGCCACCCTCAAACTCTAGAGGCCTTTACTTCCTGATTAGAACTGAAACTCAAAACTCCTGCTGCCACGAAGGTAAGGTGGGTCGACCCAAGAATGATCGGCTACACCCTCCTGTGCATGAGTTTATCTTGAGCTGCCCAGGGTTTCCTTTTCGCCGACTAAGGAAAACCTATCCCAACGTTGTAGATAAACCACAACCTTTTTGCCTAAAACAGTCAACCTGGGTATGATCTGTGAATTCGATCCATAACCAGACCAACGTCGCAAGGCCTCGACGCTGCCACCAAGAGATTCCAACCAAAACTCTCGCCTCGTGGTCAGATCACACTGTCGGCGTAAGTGTGATTATCGAGTCTCCTCCCAAAGGTATCTCCAGACGTGAGGGTCAAGTCAACGGCTTACCCGGAACCTCTAGGTCTGGGACAAGATTCGTGGAAGGAAAGAATGATTGGTACCTATGTCTAATGATATGGCAGCTCATAGTAGACATAGCCCGTACCCCGAATCATTCTTAGAGCCCCTGGGTCACACTACTTGACCGCATGCAGCTACTCTCCTTCCCAGCCCTCCTGCTCCCTGAGCCTGGCGGGGATTTCAAAGGCGGGTGGTTGTAACATGTTGAGATGTACACCACCACCTGCTGCTCTCAAGGCCCCACTTCCACGTCTGCTACTCCGCAGATTCATCTGTCCTTTAAGCTTCCCCATCTTTAAACATTTAACACGCTCGAGTCTCTAAGACTGGAGTCGGTTCCCTGCTTCTTGCATTGTGCAGTCTTCATCCGCTCCTGGATGATCTGCACCTTCTTTGCCTACGATCTGAAAGAGCTGCTAAAATTTCTCCTTTGCCGAAAAGAGAAACCCGGTCTCATCCCCTGGATGAACCATGCCCATTGCCTAATACAGTCAATCCTGGCATGAAGGATGCATTCATGCCATGGATGACGTCGTAAGGCCTCGACGTAACTACTAAGAGATCCAACTGTCACTCTCGCCTCCAAGGGTCGAGTCACACTGTCGGCATCAGTGTGAGGTCACTGGGTCTCCTCCAGTTGAAATATCGAAAGTGAGGGTCAAGTCAACAGTTTAACCGGGACCACTCAGTATTAACCAAACAAAGGACAGGGAAGTGAACATCAAAGAGATAAGTGTCTTCTTTATTATTGCAGCTCATAATACAAAGACACGAATACAACAACATAAAGGAACTAGAAGTACAAGGGACGCATCCACTAGTTCCGCTCCCGTCCACTGCTCGGCTGTTGCTCAAGCGCTCAACGCTGCCTCTGCCTCAGTGGCTCCTCAAAAACCTGTGCATCATCTGCACGAGGCGTCGGACAGTCACGTGCCAGGTGACCCTTTCCGCCACAAGAGTAACACAACCTTCTCCTTGCATGGCTGGCTCGGTTCCCACTCCGGGTGCCCCGCACCACCGGTCCTAAAACCCGAGATCGCCCAACTGCTGGTCTGGTCCTCCTGGACCTCTGCATCATCTGTCTACTGCCCACAGATGACTCGGCTTCTGATCGAAAAACACGCGGCAAAGGCAGCCGCTCCTGAACACGCTCGGGGTGTAGAGCTACTGGCACATACTCCAACCTGAAGGAGGTCTCGAAGTCTTCCCAAGAGAAGGCCATCCCACGGCAAAACTGGAACAAGTGGCTCCACCACCTGCCTGCTGCTGCCTGAAGAAGGCTAGCCGCAAAGATCGCCATAAAGTCTGCTGGCGTCCCCACTAGCCTGAAGACTCCCACAACAGCCTCCAGCCAAACCTCAGCCGCCTGCGGGTCCGTCTCTCCCTAGAACCTGGGTGGCCTCTGGCGCTGGAACTCGTGCAACGCTCTCAAGTAGCGTGCATCGCCTACCGCTGGGGCTGGTGGCATCGGTGGCCCAACGTATGGTAGTACCGCTGGTGCCTCTGCTGGTGCCTCGACTGTAAGAGGGCCCTGAACCGAAGCCTCGTCGGTCGGCAGGCTGTCAGTACGCACATCCCTCTGGGCTAAAGATGGTCGTCCGAGAAAAGGCATCCTGAAAGAAACATCCTAACACGGTCAAACGATTAAACCTGGTGAGCTGACCTGGTTTGAGCTGACATTTTTAAACTTTGGAAACACACACGCAATCAGTGTTTTCGTGCACAAAGTCGGAATTCAGTTGTCAGGGTCCTGGTGTATGGATACGTCGGCCGCCCGCACCAACACTGGACTCCCTGAACTGAAAACCATACTCGGTACTCTTAACACTATTGCTTCACAGAAAAGGAAACATCAGAGTCTACGGTAGAACCGACCACCTCTGATACCAATCTGTCACGACCCGACCTCGGGGCCCGTGCCGTGACTACCCCAAGCCCGCCTTCCATAGGCCAGGGGCTGGCGACTAGCACCAATGGCGTAAATCCCGATAACTGGGAAGGCATTTCCATTACAAAAGCAAACAAACACCACAGAGTAAGCAAGCGGAAAAGTAAACACAAGCGAAGAAAAGTAAAAGGGCCGGAAATACAAGCCCAACTGTAAAGTAAAACTCGAAAGGGAAAAACAGCAGCTGGAAGAACGAAGCGGCTCCTGGGTCGTCCTCCTCGATTCCTACCTGAAGGGTAGGTACAGATGGCTCAGCTCCTGGATCGTCCACAACGGATCCTACCTGAAGGGTAGGTACAGATAGCTCCTCTACTCCTCGGGTCCCGTCGTCTACTCCGGGTACGTCCGCCCAGTGGTCCTCCTCCGGGTACCGACCTGCTCCGCAAGCCTCAACTGCGATCTGCGCTGTCCGTCGTCTGCAACCAACACAACGAAGTGCGGGCATAGCCCGTGCAGGGGTGAGTATAAGCTACTCAGTAGGGACCCCGAGACCCTTAAGGTCTCACTAAATCCAACATGGATATCCACAAAGTAAAGACAACAATCACGAAGTAACATCAGACTCTACTTAGGTATATGCCCATACATATACCTAAGTCATCAAGTAACCCATCCAATCACAAGGATACACAAAAAATCATGAAATCAACGGATAACCATCACCCAGGTATATGCCCATACATATACCTAAGTTATCAAGCGACCCATCTCAATCATGAGGAAATGCAAAGATTCATTGACTCAGCTCAAACCAGGATTTTCATTATCGAAACCGTAACTGCTGAAGAGCTCCGTCTCTGGAGTGTACAGTGGTCCTGTCACGACTCCGAGGTACTGCTCACTAACCTAAGACTGCTGAGGTACTCCTCCTGTCGAGTACCGCGGGTCTGCGGCCAACTACCGGGCGCTCCGTCCGCTGTGGGTCTGTCGCCAAATACCGGGCGCTCCCCCCAATAGCCTACAGAGGTACTCCTCCTGTCGAGTATCGCGGGTTTGCGGCCAACTACCGGGCGCTCCGTCCGCCGTGGGTCTGTCGCCAAATACCGGGCGCTCTGTCCACTGGGATAGTCTGTAAAGACCCGTAAAATTCAAGGAAAAGTTTTTCTTAATTTTCTTTAGAATTTTACAAGAGCGCGGTTTCAGACGGCACCTGATTCCGAGGCCCGGAGTGCCCGAAATTAATTTCCGAAGATTGGCTCGAGTACGTTCAGTGAACGAACGAGCGGGAATTCCTAACTTTTGATCCGGTGCTCGTAATTGAAATCCGAGGGCACCGATGAACTCGCAGCGCCGATATTCGCTTAAAGAGACCTTTTCGGGAGTTGCGTTTGTTGCGGGTTGAAAGTTAGTTTTGGGGTTTTTAGTTTGAGTTAAATAAAATTGTGTAGAACAATTTTATTATAACTTGTTAAAACCTATCAAAGGAGGTTGGAAGTGGGACCCACACCCACTTAACCTCCCTTGGGAGGATTAAGTGTGGTGGGGCCCACACGAACCCCTAATCCTTTCAAATTCTCCCAACTCCCTTAACGCCTCATTTATTGGCTTGAGTTACCTTTTTAATTATGGGAGTTAAACCTTTTGAATTTCAAACCTTTGAAATTCTAATGTGTTATGTGATAATAAAATAAGATGTTGTCTTATTTTATTTTGGGGTTATTTGTTTGTCTTCTTGAGAGGTGGAGAGCTCTTCTTCTTTTTCAACTCTGACGAAGAACTCGAAGAACGTTCATCTTGACGAAGAACGCTCAAGCTCCGACGAAGAACGCCGCACCTCCATTCTTCGTTTACCGTGTCAACGAAGGGGACGCCACTTCTTCCTCGGACAACCTTCGTCGGCGTACAAGTTTCGCCAACGACGTGTCTCTTCGAACGCATCCCTTCGTCATCGGATTTGACGAACGGCTACCGCGACGCCCGACCTCCGCGACGTCGTCTTCCGCGGAACGTCCGCAATCTTCGAACCTTATACCCGAGGTAGGGGTTGATGTTTTCTTTTTGGTTTCCTTATTTTATTCTTGATCGTGAATAGCAAGTCTAACGTGTGGCTTGAATTATTTAAGTTGCGTTATTATTTTAACGTGAGGGGGGCCGGACCGCACGAACACGGCCGAACCCCCCTCCATCGTTCATGTTGTTTATTCTTGCGGGCAGAAGCAAGGTGGCGTGGTGCCGTCGCACCACGCGGATAATTGTACGTTTAACTTACGCGATGCCGTCGCGCGCGCACCTTGGAAGAAACAACAAGAACGCGACGCCGTCGCGCCGCGTTGAATGAATATCAAAGCACGGCGAAGGGGCGCGGTGCCGTCGCACCGCGCCGGACGACGAACACCGCGGCCGGTTCCGGGCCGCGGCGGGACGAGGAGACCACGGCCGGTTCCGGGCCGCGGCGGAAGAGAAGACCGGTGGCCGGGCCGCCGGCGTCGGAAGCCGAAGGCGGGACCGGAATTTCCGGTCCCGTTGGAGAAAACCGGCCGGCCAGCTGGCCGGCCGGAAGGCATTAAACCGGGGGAATTAATCCCCCGGCCAGCATGTAAAACCCCCCTCTTTAAGAGGGGGGGCGGTTCCATGAAAGGGGGGGGGGCAGCAGCCCCCCGGTTCTTTATTAAAAACCGGCCCCCACGTGGGGGCCGTTTGCTGCAAAGGCGCGGCACATAAGGCCACGCCGACAATTCAATCAGCGGGGGCTTAGCCCCCGCGTGCGGCCCCTCGCGGCGCCAGGCCGACGCGGCCCGCCGCGCCGCCGCGCCGCCCCGGGGGGGGGGGGGGGTCGGGCCGGGTCGGCCCGGACCCGGACCCCCCCGTTTTGAACCTGTTTCTGTCTTTTGGCCATAACTTGAGCCTCGAACCTCCGAATGACAAACCGTCTGCGGAAACGCGATCCTTGGATCGAGACGGTCGTTTCGGTATATCGCACTCAAGGTTTAGGATTACTTTGAGTTCGGCCGGGTTGGTTCGTTCACGAAACCAACCGGGCCTTCGGAGCGGAAACGCTCATATCTTGAGCCACGAACGTCCGATTGACGCGTCGTCAGTCGTGTTGTGTTCCTCTTAGTGAGACGGATCTTTTGGCATACTCCGCCCGAGGTTTGGACGCAGGTGGAGTACGGTCGGGTTGGTTTTTCCTTAAAAACCAACCGGGCCTCGGAGACGAAAATGCCAATAACTCTCAGACCGGGCGTCCGATCGACGCGCCGTTTGTTGCGTTGAGTTCCTGTTGACGATACAGAACTTTTGGATACATCAACTCTGGACCTTGTGACAGTTGATGTATCAGCCTCTCGGCTCGTGGAGCGGACCCTCTGAACGAGCTTGCTGTGTGCGGGAACCCTAATGCTGGCTGCGACTGACTGCTACTACTACTGTTACTGTGACGACTACTACTACTGCTACTGTGACTGCGACGACGACAGTACAGAGATCCTGTGTGGATTCGACGACGACGACTACAGCACTCAGCGATCCTACGTGGAACAATGCTACCGAACCTGTGTGAGCTGAATCTTCTGTTTACCTTGGGCGGTGGAGCGCTTTGGTGTAGCGGCGGACCCGTGGTACTTGACAGTGGTGGTGCGCTTGGATGCAACAGCAGACCCTTGGCGGTGGAGCGCTTGGTTGTAGAGGCGGACCCGCGATACTCTACGGAGTGTGTGCGCTTGGTTGTAGCGACAGACCCGCGTGGGTGGAGACGTGCATGCGGAGTACGGAGACCGTGTAGATGACTGAGACCTGACGACTGCTTGACCGACTCGACTTGGAGTGAGTCGACTAGCCCAGTGGACGGAGCGCCCAGTAGTTGGCAGCAGACCCACGGCGGACGGAGCGCCTGGTAGTTGGCAGCAAACCCGCGGTACTCGACAGGAGGAGTACCTCAGTAGGCTATCTGGGTGAGCGCCCGGTATTTGGGAGCAGACCCTCAGCGGATGGAGCGCCCGGTAGTTGGCAGCAGACCCGCGGTACTCGACAGGAGGAGTACTTCAGCAGTCTTAGGTTAGTGAGCAGTACCTCGGAGTCGTGACAGGACCACTGTAAACTTCAGAGTTGGGGCTCTTCAACATTTACGGTTTCGATAATGAAAATCCTGGTTTGAGCTGAGTCAATGATCTTTGTGATTCCTCATGATTGAGATGGGTCGCTTGATAACTTAGGTATATGTATGGGCATATACCTGGGTAATGGTTATCCGTTTAATTCATAAACTTGTTATAATCTGTGTGGATTTACTGTTTACTCTTCTTTGTGGATTGGGTTGTTCTTGGGCTCGGTGTTGGAGCCGAACGGAAATTGATGACTTAGGTATATGTATGGGCATATACCTAAGCAGTGTCAGTCGTTACTTCGTGATTGTTACTTTTCTTCATGGTTTATCCTTTGTGGATTTGAGAGACCTTCAGGGGTCTCGGGGTCCCTACTGAGTAGCTTATACTCACCCCTGCACGGGCTTTGCCCGCACTACGTTGTGTTGGTTGCAGACGACGGACAACGTTGACCTTAGCTGAGGCTTGCAGAGCGGAACGGTACCCGGAGGTGGACCACTGGGCGGGACATGCACGGAGCGGACGGCGGGACCCGTGGAGCAGAGGAGCTATCTGTACCCACCCTTCTGGTGGGATTTCCAGTGGACAACTCGGAGTAGCGGCTTTTACTTTTCAGTTGCTGTTTTTCCCTTTTTGAGTTGTACTTTACTTTCAGTTTGGGTTTGTATTATGGCCCATTTACTTTTCTGCACTTGTAGTTACTTTCCGCTTGCTGACTCTGTGGTGGTTGTTACTTATAAAGGCAATGCCTTCCCTGTTTACTGGGATTTTACGCCTTGGTGCTTGTCGCCAGTCCCTGGCCTATGGAAGGCGGGCTTGGGGTAGTCACGACACGGGCCCCGAGGGCGGGTCGTGACAAATTGGTATCAGAGGAGTTCGGTTCTACCGCAAACTCTGATCTTTTCTATGTGAAGCAATAATGTTTAGCGTATTGAGTGTGGTTATCAGTCCAGGGAGTCCAGTGTTGGTGCGGCGGCCGACGTATCCGTACACCAGGACCCTGACTTCTGATTTCTGACTTAATACACGAAAACATTGATTGCGTGTGTGTTTCAAAGTTTTCTTTGTGATTTACTTATATCAGCTCATCAGGTATACTGTTTGACCGTGGCGCACCTGTCTCCTTTCAGGATGGCCCCACGACGGCAGCCAGCTAGGGTTCCGAGAGTCGAGCGAGACGACAGCCCACTGAGCGACGAGGCCTCGGTGCAGGGCCCTTTTCCAGTAGTGGCACCGGCGGTAGCTTTACCCGCCGAGCCCCCGATGCTTCCAGCAGCAGCTGCTGACGATGCACGTCGCCTCAGCGCACTGCATGAGTTTCAGCGCCAGCGACCGCCCAGGTTTCGCGGGGAGACGGATCCCCAGGCAGCAGAGGACTGGCTGGAGGCAGTAGTTCGAGTGTTTAGGCTAGTGAGGACACCAGCAGACCTCATGGTGATCCTCGCTGCGAGCCTACTACACGCAGCAGCAGGACGATGGTGGAGCTTGATGCTCCAGGTGCACGATGAGGCATCTCTACTTTGGACGGACTTTGAGAGCATCTTCCGCTCGGAGTTTGTCCCAGCCACCCTTCGTGCGGTGCGTATCCAGGAGCTTCTACAGCTGCGGCAGGGCAGCATGACGGTCGCTCAGTACGCGGCGAGGTTCACCGACCTTTCTCGGTACTCGACAGACATGGTACGGGACCCCTTCTTCCGGGCCCGGACCTTCGAGCAGGGTTTGAGACACGAGATCAGGGCATCGCTGATCTCCCTCAGCATACCGACTTAGACAGGAGTACTAGAGCGGGCCCTTCTGATCGAGAGCTTCCTTGCTGAGTCTACACCAGCACAGAGACCCACCGCAGGGCGGCACGTAGCGGAGTCTTCGGTAGCAGGTAGCCGACAGATGACTCAGGGTTCCAGGCAGACCAGACCTACCAGTGGCCGACCGCACGACTCAGGCTCAGTTGTGCGGGGAAGCCGGGGTGGAGTCAGAGCCAGGCGTGCCGAGAGTGGGCAGTGTTACTCCTGTGGCGGGATTGGTCACATGGCTCGTGACTGTCCGACCCGCCATGCTGATGATCAGCAGTTAAGTGAAGAACCTCCCAGGTAGAGGCAGAGGTTCGACCGTGGCGGTCCGCAGGGAGGAGGCGGACGAGGCAGAGGAGCTGGACGAGCAGCCGGTGGTGGGCGACGCTTTGAGGCTCTTCCACCACCACCACCAGGAGGTCCACCCCGACCGCAGGGGAGAGCTCAGCTTCAGGCATCCGAGGCCTTCGATCATGGAGCTCTGGGAGCCGATGGACAGGAGCAGAACTAGTGGATAACATCCTTTGTACTTCTGGTTCCTTGTTGCTTTTGTGTAGCGTCTTGTATTATGAGCTGCAATAATAAAAGACGCATACCTTTGTGATATTTTCGTTCCTGTCCTCTTTCGTGATGTTACTAAGAGGTTCCAGTTTTGGCTGTTGACTTGACCCTCACTTGTGAGACATCTACTGGAGGAGACCCAGTTACCACACACTGATGCCGACAGTGTGACTCAACCCTTGGAGGCAAGAGTAACGGTTGAATCTCTTAGTAGTAGCGTCGAGGCCTTACGACGTCATCCTTGGTATGGATTAGTATCATCCATGTTAGGATTGACTGTTTTAGGCAAAGAATGTGGTTCATCCAGGGGATGAGACCAGATTTATCTTTTCGGCAAAGAAGAAATCTTGCAGCTCTTGTGGGACCTGTGATGGTCCAGGCCACGACAGAGAAGGTCCAGGTCATCCAGGAGCGGATGAGGACAGCTCAGAGCCGGCAGAAGTCATACGCTGACAGGAGGCGGAGGCCACTGGAGTTCGAGGATGGCGACCACGTCTTCTTGCGGGTCTCACCTCGACGGGGTATTCGGAGATTTGGCCGAGGCGACAAGTTATCTCCGCGCTTCATCGGACCTTTCCAGGTCCTCAGCAAGGTTGGTGAGGTGGCTTATCGCCTGGCTCTACCACCTCAGTTGTACCGGGTGCACGACGTCTTCCACGTATCCCAGCTGAGGAGATACGTGCACGACCTGACACACATCATTGACCATGGGGAGCTTGACGTTGACGATGGGGAGACTTTTACGGAGGTCCCGGTGGAGATAGAGGATCGACAAGAGCGGGTCCTGCGTGGGCGATCGATTCCTCTCGTGCACATCAGATGGCAGCACGGGAATCTCCAGGAGAGCACATGGGAGCGGGAGGCTCAGATGCGTGCTCAGTACCCTCATTTGTTTCCCTAGTTTTTGATGTAGCTTTACGGGGACATAAATCCCTGAGGTGGGAGTAATGTAAAGACCCGTAAAATTCAAGGAAAATTTTTTCTTAATTTTCTTTAGAATTTTACAAGAGCGCGGTTTCAGACGGCACCTGATTCCGAGGCCCGGAGTGCCCGGAATTAATTTCCGAAGATTGGCTCGAGTACGTTCAGTGAATGAACGAGCGGGAATTCCTAACTTTTGATCCAGTGCTCGGAATTGAAATCCGAGGGCACCGATGAACTCGCAGCGTCGATATTCGCTTAAAGAGACCTTTTCGGGAGTTGCGTTTGTTGCGGGTTGAAAGTTAGTTTTGGGGTTTTTAGTTTGAGTTAAATAAAATTGTGTAGAACAATTTTATTATAACTTGTTAAAACCTATCAAAGGAGGTTGGAAGTGGGACCCACACCCACTTAACCTCCCTTGGGAGGATTAAGTGTGGTGGGGCCCACACGAACCCCTAATCCTTTCAAATTCTCCCAACTCCCTTAACGCCTCATTTATTGGCTTGAGTTACCTTTTTAATTATGGGAGTTAAACCTTTTGAATTTCAAACCTTTGAAATTCTAATGTGTTATGTGATAATAAAATAAGATGTTGTCTTATTTTATTTTGGGGTTATTTGTTTGTCTTCTTGAGAGGTGGAGAGCTCTTCTTCTTCTTCAACTCTGACGAAGAACTCGAAGAACGTTCATCTTGACGAAGAACGCTCAAGCTCCGACGAAGAACGCCGCACCTCCATTCTTCGTTTACCGTGTCAACGAAGGGGACGCCACTTCTTCCTCGGACAACCTTCGTCGGCGAACAAGTTTCGCCAACGACGTGTCTCTTCGAACGCATCCCTTCGTCATCGGATTTGACGAACGGCTACCGCGACGCCCGACCTCCGCGACGTCGTCTTCCGCGGAACGTCCACAATCTTCGAACCTTATACCCGAGGTAGGGGTTGATGTTTTCTTTTTGGTTTCCTTATTTTATTCTTGATCGTGAATAGCAAGTCTAACGTGTGTCTTGAATTATTTAAGTTGCGTTATTATTTTAACGTGAGGGGGGCCGGACCGCACGAACACGGCCGAACCCCCCTCCATCGTTCATGTTGTTTATTCTTGCGGGCGGAAGAAAGGTGGCGTGGTGCCGTCGCACCACGTGGATAATTGTACGTTTAACTTACGCGATGCCGTCGCGCACGCACCTTGGAAGAAACAACAAGAACGCGACGCCGTCGCGCCGCGTTGAATGAATATCAAAGCACGGCGAAGGGGCGCGGTGCCGTCGCACCGCGCCGGACGACGAACACCGCGGCCGGTTCCGGGCCGCGGCGGGACGAGGAGACCGCGGCCGGTTCCGGGCCGCGGCGGAAGAGAAGACCGGTGGCCGGGCCGCCGGCGTCGGAAGCCGAAGGGGGGACCGGAATTTCCGGTCCCGTTGGAGAAAACCGGCCGGCCAGCTGGCCGGCCGGAAGGCATTAAACCGGGGGAATTAATCCCCCGGCCAGCATGTAAAACCCCCCTCTTTAAGAGGGGGGGCGGTTCCATGAAAGGGGGGGGGGCAGCAGCCCCCCGGTTCTTTATTAAAAACCGGCCCCCACGTGGGGGCCATTTGCTGCAAAGGCGCGGCACATAAGGCTGCGCCGACAATTCAATCAGCGGGGGCTTAGCCCCCGCGTGTGGCCCCTCGCGGCGCTAGGCCGCTGCGGCCCGCCGCGCCGCCGCGCCGCCTCGGGGGGGGGGGGGGGGGGGGTCGGGCCGGGTCGGCCCGGACCCGGACCCCCCCGTTTTGAACCTGTTTCGGTCTTTTGGCCATAACTTGAGCCTCGGACCTCCGAATGACGAACCGTCTGCGGCAACGCGATCCTTGGATCGAGACGGTCGTTTCGGTATATCGCACTCAAGGTTTCGGATTACTTTGAGTTCGGCCGGGTTGGTTTGTTCACGAAACCAACCGGGCCTTCGGAGCGGAAACGCTCATATCTTGAGCCACGAACGTCCGATTGACGCGCCGTCAGTCGCGTTGTGTTCCTCTTAGTGAGACGGATATTTTGGCATACTCCGCCCGAGGTTTGGACGCAGGTGGAGTACGGTCGGGTTGGTTTTGCCTTAAAAACCAACCGGGCCTCGGAGACGAAAATGCCAATAACTCTCAGACCGGGCGTCCGATCGACGCGCCGTCTGTTGCGTTGAGTTCCTGTTGACGATACGGAACTTTTGGATACATCAACTCTGGACCTTGTGACAGTTGATGTATCAGCCTCTCGGCTCGTGGAGCGGACCCTCTGAACGAGCTTGCTGTGTGCGGGAACCCTAATGCTGGCTGCGACTGACTGCTACTACTACTGTTACTGTGACGACTACTACTACTGCTACTGTGACTGCGACGACGACAGTACAGAGATCCTGTGTGGATTCGACGACGACGACTACAGCACTCAGCGATCCTACGTGGAACAGTGCTACCGAACCTGTGTGAGCTGAATCTTCTATTTACCTTGGGCGGTGGAGCGCTTGGGTGTAGCGGCGGACCCGTGGTACTTGACAGTGGTGGTGCGCTTGGATGCAGCAGCAGACCCTTGGCGGGGGAGCGCTTGGTTGTAGCGGCGGACCCGCGATACTCTACGGAGTGTGTGCGCTTGGTTGTAGCGACAGACCCGCGTGGGTGGAGACGTGAGTGTGGAGTACGGAGACCGTGTAGATGACTGAGACCTGACGACTGCTTGACCGACTCGACTTGGAGTGAGTCGACTAGCCCAGTGGACGGAGCGCCCAGTAGTTGGCAGCAGACCCACGGCGGACGGAGCGCCTGGTAGTTGGCAGCAAACCCGCGGTACTCGACTGGAGGAGTACCTCAGTAGGCTATCTGGGTGAGCGCCCGGTATTTGGCAGCAGACCCTCAGCGGATGGAGCGCCCGGTAGTTGGCAGCAGACCCGCGGTACTCGAAAGGAGGAGTACTTCAGCAGTCTTAGGTTAGTGAGCAGTACCTCAGAGTCGTGACAGGACCACTGTACACTTCAGAGTTGGGGCTCTTCAACATTTACGGTTTCGATAATGAAAATCCTGGTTTGAGCTGAGTCAATGATCTTTGTGATTCCTCATGATTGAGATGGGTCGCTTGATAACTTAGGTATATGTATGGGCATATACCTGGGTAATGGTTATCCGTTGAATTCATAAACTTGTTATAATCTGTGTTGATTTACTGTTTACTCTTCTTTGTGGATTGGGTTGTTCTTGGGCTCGGTGTTGGAGCCGAACAGAAATTGATGACTTAGGTATATGTATGGGCATATACCTAAGCAGTGTCAGTTGTTACTTCGTGATTGTTACTTTTCTTCGTGGTTTATCCTTTGTGGATTTGAGAGACCTTCAGGGGTCTCGGGGTCCCTACTGAGTAGCTTATACTCACCCCTGCACGGGCTTTGCCCGCACTACGTTGTGTTGGTTGCAGACGACGGACAGCGTTGACCTTAGCTGAGGCTTGCAGAGCGGAACGGTACCCGGAGGTGGACCACTGGGCGGGACGTGCACGGAGCGGACGGCGGGACCCGTGGAGCAGAGGAGCTATCTGTACCCACCCTTCAGGTGGGATTTCCAGTGGACAGCTCGGAGTAGCGGCTTTTACTTTTCAGTTGCTGTTTTTCCCTTTTTGAGTTGTACTTTACTTTCAGTTTGGGTTTGTGTTCTGGCCCATTTACTTTTCTGCACATGTAGTTACTTTCCGCTTGCTGACTCTGTGGTGGTTGTTACTTATAAAGGCAATGCCTTCCCTGTTTACTGGGATTTTACGCCTTGGTGCTAGTCGCCAGCCCCTGGCCTATGGAAGGCGGGCTTGGGGTAGTCACGGCACGGGCCCCGAGGGCGGGTCGTGACATAGTCGACTCACTCCAAGTCGAGTCGGTCAAGCAGTCGTCAGGTCTCAGCCGGCTACACGGTCTCCGTACTCTGCACGCTCGTCTCCGGGAGGGTCCGCTCCACGAGCTACTGGTCGATACTCCAAGTATCACAAGGTCCCGCAAAGAAGTGTCACAAAAGTCCGCCTCTTCACAGGGGTCTCAACGCAACAGACGGCGCGTCAATCGGACGCCCGGTCTGTGAGTTATTAGTCTTTTCGTCCCGGGGGCCTGGTTGGTTTCGTGAGCAAACCAAACCCGGCCATATCTCAACTGTACCCCGAACTCTCATAGGGTAAGCACATAGGGACCGTTTCTCAACGTGATCACCAACGCCGCCTGACAACCCCGCGGCACCCGCGGGGTGTCGCGCTGGACACCCGCGGGGTGTCGCCAGACAACCCCGCGGCACCCGCGGGGTGCCACCCTGGACACCCGCGGGGTGTCGCCAGACAACCCCGCGGCACCCGCGGGGTGTCGCGCTGGACACCTGCGGGGTGCCGCCTGACAACCCCGCGGCACCCACGGGGTGTCGCGCTGGACACCCGCGGGGTGTCGCCAGACAACCCCGCGGCACCCGCGGGGTGCCACCCTGGACACCCGCGGGGTGTCGCCAGACAACCCCGCGGCACCCGCGGGGTGCCACCCTGGACACCCGCGGGGTGCCGCCGCCTCCGGCCGCCGGCGCCGCCGCGCCGGCGACCCGCGCCACCGCCGGCTTCCGCGGGCCACCGGAGACGCT
The DNA here is from genome assembly GCA_963277665.1 of Viscum album. Classification (NCBI taxonomy): domain Eukaryota; kingdom Viridiplantae; phylum Streptophyta; class Magnoliopsida; order Santalales; family Viscaceae; genus Viscum; species Viscum album. Next base: position 31,301,310 of record OY728157.1, on the reverse strand, counting down.
CCGGTGGTCCGATTTGCTTCCCGTCTGCGCCTAAGGTCATCCCGGGACCCGACCTTCACTGCGGAGGCCTCAAAATTAACTTGCGGCCTCGTTTGTCGTCGCCCGTCAATCTGCGCTCAAGAACAAAATAAAATTAATTTAATCTGCGGCCTCTTTGGCGCGGCGCGACGACGTCGCGTGCTTGATCGACTTCTCGGCGTGGCGCGAAGGCGTCTCGATCTTGTTTGATTTCGTTCCACAGCGCGGCGCGACGGCGCCGCTCAATAGTTGCCGTACGATTCCTGCGTGGTGCGACGGCACCACGCCATCTCGCTCCATCCACAAGAAACAACAAGAATAAAGGAGGGGGGGGGGGGGGTTCGGCCGTGTTTGTGCGGCCCGACCCCCCTCGCATTAGATTGATAACAATCGGCCTTTCTAGAACGATAATCCATCACAATATTTTTAAAAATAAATAAAAAGATTCGGAAACAAGGGCCGACAAAAAAAAAAGAACCTTCAAGATCGAAGGAAAGATCAACAACTTTAAAAAGGTTTAAAACCCCTACCTCAAGCGTTGTCGCTCGCGAGTTCGTCGCGGAAGAGGACGATCGTCGCGGAAGAAACGTCGCCGGAGAAACGTCGTTGATTCCGTTGTCGTCGAGGTGCGTCCGAAGGGAGAACGTCGCTTGGAAAGGAACGATCGTCGCGGAAGAAACGTCGCGGAAGAAGCGTCGTTGATTTCCGCGGTTTCGGCGTTCTTCGCCGGAGGCCGGCGTTCTTCGCGTTCTTCGCCGAAGAAGAACGATCTCCTCCAAATTCTCCCCACGCCACAATCTTCCACCCAAAATAAAATAAGAGTAATCTTATTTTATTAACGCACAAGCAACGATTAAAAAAAAAGAAACGAACAATTAATTCCAAGAATTAATTTACCAAAGAAACCACCCAATTAATTGGACGAAAGAAACAGCCCAATTTAATGGTCTGTTAAGAAACTAAGAAACCGCGTTAGTTGAATTTCAGTTTCTTTGACGGGTTTTCGCGGGTGTGTTACTTAGCGGAAGAAACGGCGGGGCTCGTGCGGGCCCCACCCACAAATTTCCTATCAAGAGGATAGGATATTTCAGTTGCACCCTATCCACTTCAACTAAGCTTAACCAGCTTAATGTGGCTTTCAAGTGGCTTCAAGTGAAATAAAAATAAAGTTGTCGTAACAACTTTATTTTATTTCTTAACCTTAAGTCCCAAAATTTAAAAAAACCACACCTGAGCAAACGCAACTCCAGAAGAGGCGTTTCTAGGCAAAACCCAGCGCTGCGATTTCATCGGTGCCCTCAGAATTCGATTCCGGGCACCGGTTCAAAAGTTAGAAAAACCCGCTCGTCCGTTCACTGAACGTACCCGAGCCAAACTTCGAAACATGATTCCAGGCACACCGGGCCTCGGAATCAGGTGCCGTCAGAAGCTGCGCTCTTGAAAAATTCCAAAGAAATTTAAGAAAAAAAATTCCTTGAAATTTACGGGTCTTTACAAGAGTTCCTTGGTAAGTTTGAAAAAAATTTCTAGATGTTTTTTAGTTTAAAAACCATGGGGTTTTTCTACATTAAATTCCTCATGAACATATATGTTAAGAAATAAACAATTCACATCAATTTTAAATAGTTCAAATTTAAAGAATATTTAAAAATATAGAAGTATTCGAATAGCTTCAAGTCTTACTACCAGAACATAGGATTCTTCACAGTCTATTACTTTTTTTGGTTATATCCATTAGAAAAAAGTATATATTTATTTCTAAATATTATTCATTTGTTATCACATTTATTTTGAAAAACCGATTTTAATATAATTATAGAAGTTTACTTAGGACTTTTTGACAAAGTCTATAGTTTTTTCCTTTTAAACTCATTACGTTTATCTTTCATTGCTTTATTAAATATTTATCACCTAGAGCCTCATCCGGATTATTATGTTTAAATTGAGATACAAAATCTTGATACTCAATTCCATTTCTCTAGGAACTTCTAATCCTAACTAGTTGATCTACATCACCAATTAAACATTTACTAGAACGATTCCTAAGAAAAAACTAGTTTCTTGGGGTTTTAAAAATATATTCTTCAATAATAGGTTGAAAATATTCCCAAGTAAAAACTTCAAAAAAATATTCTTGGTATATTTACTTATGTGAAGTTTTTTATATTATAGTTTTAAAATAAATTTTAGAAATAACCTTTGAGGATGTAGGTTGAGGTTGTTCGAAAACAAAGGGATCAGTTTCATCAAAGTTAATATTCACTATTTCCTCAGCAATACAAATTTTTTGTTAAAAACTCTATAATCATTACCAGTTTTGGAATAACATAATAATATTCCTTCATAATATTAGGGTCAAAACTTATATAAATTATCTTTTTTATTCAGAATGTATACTTTTTAACCAAAGAAGTTGAAGTAAGAAACCTTGATTTTCTTCTTGTACACAATTCAAAAGGAGTTGTGTTATTAAAAGGTGTAATTAAAAATAATTTTTAGTATAGAAGTCAGTATTAAATACTTTATTAAAAAAATGTTTGTAAAATTAGTATTCAATCAAGATTGTTCTATTAATATCATGAATAAATCTATCTATTTTTTCAACAACAACATTTTTTTGTGGTGTTCTAGGTGCTAAAAAGTTATGTTCAGTACCTTTCTTACTATAAAAAGTTTCAAAATAATAATTTAAAAATTATACATCATGATCACTACAAAAATTTATCAAGGATTGGTTTTTCTCATTTTTATCTTCGGATACAAAAGTTTTAAAATAATTAATGGCTTCTAATTTTCTTATTTTAAAATAAACCCATGCGTATCTAGTGTAATCATTAACTAAGACATATGCATATTATTTTCCACTAATACTTACAGTTTGTGTGGGACTAAATAAGGCCATGTGTACTAACTATAAATCATAAGAAGTTGTTACTTCACTAATATATTTAAAACTTGACTTATGTTTCTTACAACATTGATAAGGGTCATTTAATTTAGAAGTATCAAACCTATGTTTCAGTATATCCTTAACAACTACTTTATTTGTCAAATTAGCTTTGTTTCTATGGTTTTAGTGACCTAACCTTCTATACCATAACCAAGATTGATCTTCCATTACACTGAGGAAAGTAAGTCTTGGTTCATGATTTCTTATAGGTTCAGTATATAAACATTTAAATTCCTATTGGAAGAAGGAATAAATTCATCCTTGAATATATGCACAATACATTTATCATTCCTAAAGTTCACATGGTAACCTTCATTACATAATTGACTTATACTTATAATCTGTGCTTTAGTCTTACAACAAATAAATCATTTTAAATTAAAGTATTTACAAGAAGTATAATGTTACCTATGATAATTATTTCTTCTTAAGAATTATTTCTGAAAGTTACTTTTCCACATTTCACCTTGAAAATATTTTAAATAAATCTTTGTTTTCAGTCATGTTAATGGAGAAACCACTATCCATGTACCAAATGTTTTTTGGGCACCATCATTATTTTCCTAAAAAAATATTAGTTTTTCATAACCTAAACTATAACTATAAGGCCCCAGCCTTAAAACTTACTTAATCTTGAGTTAATACAAGATTACACATTGAGGATCTTTTAAGGTTTAGTGTTTTAGAGAATTAGATCATAAAACTTTCATTATATTCCACATTTAAACAAAGTGGTTACATAAAAGACATGAATCATTCTTCCCATCAACGAAAACATATTTAAAATAAAACTTGGATTCTTTCTTGACACATCCTTGACACTATCATCACATCACGTACCTTTCCCTTGACCTGTGATTTTTTTTAAAACTTGGGATAAGCATAAAAAAGCCCAGTAAGGGTTATAAAAATATGTAAAGGAAACATGAGTTCATATATACATAAGAATGAAATCATACTTTACCCATAAAACATAGGCACTTTAACATACCTCATAAAACCATGAATAAATCATAGAAATCATAAGACCTAAAGGTAACTTAAGACATTCATAACATTCTTATGTAGGGAGTAACTTTCTTGGTTACGTTTGGAATACCCATCACAGTATATTATCTAAATCTCTTCAGAGAAACCTTAACGTTTCGCTCCTTCACGTTACCCAATGGATTGGAGATCTATATCGGGCTCACCCGCCCTTAGTTTATCACGGAACCACCCATTTTCATAACAATGCCCAAGAACCATAACATAAATGTATCACATAAAACATGCATAAAGGAAACATAACATTTCCACATTTCAATCACAATATAACATTTTAGTATATTGAAATAATGAATCCGTTCAAAAAGAAACCATTTCCAAAACAATTTAAAACATTTAATAAAGAGATTTTTGAATAAAAGTGTCCCATACCACCTTGAAGCTTTTAACATTTTAAACCATTAATATCCATATAAATAAATCCTTAAAACCATTTTGAAAAAATGGATATTAATAAGAACAAATCATTAAAACATTTAAAGCGATATTTTGGTTAAAGGGTTTTTACCAAAATTAGAGACACTTGAATACAATAATTGAGGAATAACATTTAATCAGAACTTTATAATATCATGAGAATAAATGGATTCATGATATAATATTCCAAAGGACAGTATATACACCATATAATAGTGAATTGGTGCATAACAACAATGAAGTCTCAATAGGGATGTAAAATGTGATGAAATCCCTTATAAAGAAGGTATCCTTAAATTAAGGATAAATCAATCTCAAAATTATGTGTGACAAATATAAATACACCCAATATAATTGGATATTAAGTGTAAAATAATAAAAGTTCATTCACACATATTCAAAGGATGACATATTCAATAACTACATGTTGAACCCAAAGAAATCGAAATTGGGTTAAAACGTTCCCTTGGTAAAATTCGACAGCCTAAACGGCGTCACTTCAAAAATTCAGAAAATGAGTTGATGAGAGATAAAAGGGAATCTCATCACTTGGACATAAAATTTACATCAATCAGGATATAGAAGAACATATCCCGACATAATAGTATGTGAATTAAAATACATAACAAACGAAGTCTTTTAAAATGAGGAGGGTGAAAGGTTCCCTTACCGACTTGGGTAACTTTCGAATAGTACACCCCATTGAAGAAGTGTCATACAATGAATATGTAAATACCAATAAATGGAATTATATTACAAAAGGAGTGTAATAATGGGCAGTACATAAACCACTCAAATGAAATTGTGGCAAATGTAGCATAAATCTCACAGGAATAAAAGTGCGATGAAAAATCCCTTACAAAAACTCGGTAGCCTAACGACGCCACTTAAAACTTCCAAATATGGATTGATGAGATCAAATAGGGTATCTAATCTCATTAAAATAAAATGTACATCAAGAGGAATATAAAATAACATTCCCTATCATAAAAAAAGTGGAGCTTAAAAAAAGTGACATAAAGGAGAGTACTTAAAGAGAAAGAGAGGGGTTAGATCTCTTACGAAAATTCGGTAGCCTAACAGCGCCACTCAAAACTTCCAAAATGGATTGATGAGAGAGAATAAGGTATATCATCATATGAACATAAAAATTACAGTAAGAGTAATATAAAATAACATCCCAATCACAAGAAAGATGAGCTTAGAAGGAATAACATAAAAGAGTATACTTAAAAAGAAAGAGAGGAGTAGGATCCCTCACCTCGGGTCCGACTTGACTCGATCGTTCTTTAAAATCCTGAATAATAAACTTGAGTTAATTTACACTTCATTAATAATCTTTTTCTAGTTAATTATTCCTTTTAGATCACTTATTGCAATGTTATAAACATTATTTAATCATTTAAGTTAATAATGTTTGTTTTGTCGATATTTGGTTCTTAAGTCGAAAGTGGACTTCTTACAATTACATGTTGTTCGTGTGGTCAAAATTTCATTATATCAAGAATTATATTCATGATTTGGATATCATATATATCATATATATCCAGAATATACATGTATTTATAATATTACATAATCATTTAGAGGTAAGAAATGAAATGCACCGTTCATGGAGACGGTAAGCCGTACGTACGCATGAACGCTACTTTCATTTCTATTTCATATTTTTATGGAATGGAATAATAATGATATATAGGTATGTTATAATTCTAGTATAAAATCATATATAATAACTTTAAATACATCCTTTATACGTCCCACATATGGCATTAACGAATCACATCACTTTGAGGGGGCGGTAGTCCGCACTTCCTTAAATGAAGATATCGCGTTTACCCATAATGGAAACCATAAAGGTATGCCCAAAAAGAAAAATACATAAGCTTAAGTAAATCATAAACATATTATATATCATATATAAATATAGTGACATCTTAATGGCCACCTTTGAAGGTGTTAAAAGAATTTTGAACAGTCATCGTTTCGGGAGGCATAAATTCGTCATCCACGGAAACAGTATGTTCTTTAAACATTAGATGTAGGTGTGTGTAAGTTTAGCTCAAATAATTCTTATAAAAACATCCTAGTATATTTAAGATAATGTAGTTGTTACAAAAGAAATGAATAAAAAGAGTTTAGGGGGTTGTAGAGGCAAAATAAAACAAAAGGACTCAAGTGAAGACATTACCTTAAAATCGGGTAACTCCCTTTGGTTTGAGCTAAAAGGATTCCTTGGGAAGACTTCTGCCCAAAGTGAGGCTTCAAGGAGTAATATAGGGAAGTGGATAGACAAAATGGGTAGGGTTTGGCCGAGACAAAGGCTTTGCGAGTGTGGGTAAGGAGGTAGAGGTGAGGGCCTTTTATAAGAGGAGAGGAGGGGCACTCTTGGAAAGTAAGCAAATTTTACTTTATTTGAAAATGGTATTCGGATTTAAGAGTTCCCACATTGATGTGTTTATATTATAAGGTGATAATGTTTCGAAATAAACTCATCCAATAGGTTTTGGACATATTTAGGTCTTATATATTACATTATCTTTCCATTTTATTTAAATCGTTAAATAATGAGGTCATCGCTGCATCATCATTATGTCATAAATAATTTAATTTATTTAATGTCTAAAAATTATAAAAAAAATAATATGATGTATTAAATCTTTTTATATTTCCAATTAATATTTATAGTCAAAAATCTGATTTGTATAACCCCATGTAAAAATTGTTTTAGTAAAATATTTCATGTTAGTCTCATTTTTACTTTAACTTTAAATAAAAAGATATTAATGTCATTTTCCAACCAAAGTGGCTTCATGGGGTCCCCAAGTTGACCCATGGGTTGTCTTGGTCGACCATGATACATCCAATGAGGTTAGGACATGTTTCAAGTTCATTTCATATTATTAAAACATTATTTTTACCATAAACTACACTAATTACCTCTAATCGCGATTAAAAACTTAATAAGTTACTATTCACCAAAAAATTATTTTTATCCCATTGAACCACATTTTGCTTATTAATGAAAACCATGTATGTCAGATTTTTGAAATTCAAAACACAACGATGGAAAAATTTCATTTAAACAGAAAAATCAGTTTTTATAAGTACCACTTAGTGGTTTCACTATTCATCAAAAATTGATGTTTTTCAGAAAAATCCAAAAAATTCACCCTAATATATATTTGATATTCCGAATTAAAAAATGAATTCTATTTTACAAAATTCAAAACATATAACTAACATTAATTAATTTAATAATTAATTCCCGCTGTCAGAGCAAATAGCGTGTTTTTATGAAATAATAAGTATCAAAAGATTGACACTAGTTTAAGTCTGGTTTCAAAGTGAAATTAATTCCAACGACCACTATTGGATTTAATGGTAAAAATATATTCTAATTTCACTTTAAAACCAATTCAAAAGATAATATAATCATATAAATATATTAGATTAAAAATAGGTTTTGAATTAAAATACAACATTTTACACTATTCATTAAAAAAATGAACTTTATCAGAAAGATACCAAAAATTTACACAAAGTAAATTTTGATGTCCCAATTCTTAAGAAGAGTTTTATTTGGTCCAAAAGGATGTATAAGAGTGATCAAAACTATATTTAATGACGATTCTCCATCAAAAGGCGATAAGTGAACCTTTAGTGAAAACTAGGGCATATGCGCCTAAAATTGAATTATTTCCGTATTTTAAGCCTTAATATTTTATTGGATAAATGTAAAAACATTTAAAAACATATATAATCATATTTTAGTTATTTCTATCCATTCCCGCCAATAAAAAGGCTACATGTTAACTGCCATTTAAAATAATGTTATTTTATTATTAGAGTGCAACATAAGATTCCCAAGAAACTCGTTGTTGCGTGTTGGGTACGCCATCGAGCATAGAATCCCCTTTAAAGTCATATTAATATTTTATTCACAAATATGGATAAATATGAAAATGTCATATTCTTTATTTACCTGGGGTGTTATATCCTTCCCCCCTTTTGGGAATTGCGTCCTCGCAATTTTTAAAATTGAGTTTGGAAACATCCTTGAAAGTCCCACATCGGAACAAGAGTCGGTAAAACAATCACTTTAAAATAAAGAAAGATAAGTACAAAGGTCACCCGAGTTAACGCATAATAGGATTCCGTGTAGTAAAACATGGACATGGAAGAAAAAGAAAAGGGTCATGTTCTGATGGAGAGTGATAGAAAACATGTTTGGGAGAAAGTTAACCATGAGAAAATCACAAACTTGTGATGGGTTAAACGGTATTCGATTCCCCAGTAGGAAAAGTTAATAGACAACATTTTTGTTTTAAGTTAATTTTTATTGAGGAATTTATTCATAAGGAAACATAATCACTTATCATGTTGACTTTCAACTTTTATTAGATTCCTTACACAAACTCATATTTTCTCCAAAAAGGCGAGTATTTAGGAAGACTTGTTCACATTATGAGTACTATAATCAACTTTTAGAGAATCACCTAATCCAAAAAATAGAACTATATACTTCCCATGTCTTTAGATTTTAACCAAAACCAAAACCAAAAAGGCTAGTACAAGATCAGATAATCCAAAAAAGGATAACCCTTTATAAAAATAAAATCTATGCTTAATCTCCAAAATTTGTCAAACAAAACCCAAAGTTCAACAAGGACCATTAGATAAACAATTTGTCCATAAAATTATTCAAAGTAAACCAAACTAAGATTGAAACCCAAATATTTGAAGGATTTAGTCACACAATCTTCCAAGGTACAAATTAACACTTATCTTTAAATAACATCAGTTGCTCCAAAAGTCTCATATTGAAAAGTAATTATCCTAATCAAATATCCTCCATGATAGGATAATAATTTCCATAGATAACCCAAAATCAACTTATTATAGATTTCATAAGATCATCTAACTAAAAATAATTAGTCAAACTAACCAGGGACTTCACGTAGTCCAGTGGTAGGCGATAAATACCAGTCGCACTTTGGTTGTGGGTTCGATTCCCGCAGCTTTGTCCGATGCGACGGGTTGTCACACGGTCTGTGTGTTGTCCTTTTTCCAAAACTATATAATTCTTAAATCATTCCCCAAAAAGAGATAAAATCATCAAAAATGATCATAACATATTTTAACCTCAAGTTTATCTCATGCCTTTCATTTTCCAGCATATCATATAATAACCCATAATTACCTCAAAAGTAAGGATCATATAAACTCTAATGGTTACCTTTATAATTATTACCTAAACTTCCACATCGATTGGTCACATCATACATGATGAATTACAGAACATACCAAGGTTCAAGTGGTTGATCATGACTACTTGATATTTGGTTTAGAACAACCACGATTTTCCTCATTGAATCCTCCATTTTATCTAGTATCTTAATCAGAGAACCACCACAGTTTCCTTCAAACCTGTTGTCTCTTTGGTGCCTGCTAGATCCATCCATTCACTAAAAACAGAAATGTCAGTGTGAGTATATCAACAAAACCATCACGTACTAATGAGTAAGATAAACACTAAGATATACTTACTCATTCACTTTATCTAAAACTAAGACTCTTTCTGAAATCCTAACCATTATGGTAATGTCACATATGCTTAAAGAATACCCTAACCTCTAAAGTTATCTAAACCGACCTTTGATACCAACTATAAGGCCCCGGCCTTAAAACTTACTTAATCTTGAGTTAATACAAGATTACACATTGAGGATCTTATAAGGTTTAGTGTTTTAGAGAATTAGATCATAAAACTTGAATTACATTCCACATTTAAACAAAGTGGTTACATAAAATACAGGATTCATTCTTCCCATCAACGAAAACATATTTAAAATAAAACTTGGATTCTTTCTTGACACATCCTTGACACTATCATCACATCACGTACCTTTCCATTGACCAGTGAAAAACATTTTAAAAAACTTGGGATGAGCATAAAAAAGCTCAGTAGGGTTATAAAAATATGGAAAGGAAACATGAGTTCATATATTCATAAGAATGAAATCATACTTTACCCATAAAACATAGGAACTTTAACATACCTCATAAAACAATGAATAAATCATAGAAATCATAAGACATAAAGGTAACTTAAGGCATTCATAACATTCTTACGTAGGGAGTAACCCTCTTGGTTACGTTTGGAATACCCATCATAGTATATTCCCTAAATCTCTTCGGAGAAACCTTAACGTTCCGCTCCTTCGCGTTACCCAATGCATTGGAGAGCTATATCGAGCTCACCCGCCCTTAGTTTATCACGGAACCACCCGTTTTCATAACAATGCCCAAGAACCATAAAATAAATGTATCACATAAAACATGCATAAAGGAAACATAACATTTCCACATTTCAATCACAATATAACATTTTAGTATATTGAAATAATGAATCCGTCCAAAAAGAAACCATTTCCAAAACAATTTAAAACATTTAATAAAGAGATTTTTGAATCAAAGTGTCCCATACCACCTTGAAGCTTTTAAAATTTTAAACCATTAATATCCATATAAATAAATCCTTAAAACCATTTTGAAAACATGGATATTAATAAGAACAAATCATTAAAACATTTAAAGCGATATTTTTGTTAAAGGGTTTTTACCAAAATTAGAGACACTTGAATACAATAATTGAGGAATAACATTTAATCAGAACTTTATAATATCATGAGAATAAATGGATTCATGATAGAATATTCCAAAGGACAGTATATACACCATATAATAGTGAATTGGTGCATAACAACAATGAAGTCTCAATAGGGATGTAAAATGTGATGAAATCCCTTATAAAGAAGGTATCCTTAAATTAAGGATAAATCAATCTCAAAATTATGTGTGACAAATATAAATACACCCAATATAATTGGATATTAAGTGTAAAACAATAAAAGTTCATTAACACATATTCAAATGATGACATATTCAATAACTACATGTTGAACCCAAAGAAATCGAAATTGGGTTAAAACGTTCCCTTGGTAAAATTCGACAGCCTAAACAGCGTCACTTCAAAAATTCAGAAAATGAGTTGATGAGAGATAAAAGGGAATCTCATAACTTGGACATAAAATTTACATCAATCAGGATATAGAAGAACATATCCCAACATAATATTATTTGAATTAAAAGACATAACAAACGAAGTCTTTTAAAATGAGGAGGGTGAAAGGTTCCCTTACCGACTTGGGTAAATTTCGAAAAGTACACCCCATTGAAGAAGTGTCATAAAATGAATATGTAAATACCAATAAATGGAATTATATTACAAAAGGAGTGTAATAATGGGCAGTACATAAACCACTCAAATGAAATTGTGGCAAATGTAGCATAAATCTCACATGAATAAAAGTGAGATGAAAAATCCCTTACGAAAACTCGGCAGCCTAACGACGCCACTTAAAACTTCCAAAAATGGATTGATGAGATCAAATAGGGTATCTAATCTCATTAAAATAAAATTTACATTAAGAGGAATATAAAATAACATTTCCCATCCTAAAAAAAGTGGAGCTTAAAAAAAGTGACATAAAGGAGAGTACTTAAAGAGAAAGAGAGGGGTTAGATCTCTTACGAAAATTCGGTAGCCTAACGGCGCCACTCAAAACTTCCAAAATGGATTGATGAGAGAGAATAAGGTCTCTCATCATATGAACATAAAAATTATAGTAAGAGTAATATAAAAGAACATCCCAATCACAAGAAAGATGATCTTAGAAGGAATGACATAAAAGAGTGTATTTAAAAAGAAAGAGAGGAGTAGGATCCCTTACCTCGAGTCCGAATTGACTCGATCGTTCTTTAACATCCTTAATAATAAACTTGAGTTAATTTAAACTTAATTAAGAACCTTTTTCTAGTTCATTATTTATTTTATACCACTTATTGCAATGTTATAAACATTATTTAATCATTTAAGTTAATAATGTTTGTTTTGTCGATATTTGGTTCTTAAGTCGAAAGTGGACTTCTTACAATTACATGTTGTTCGTGTGGTAAAATTTTAATTATATCCAGAATTATATTCATGATTTGGATATCATATATATCATATATATACATAATATACATGTATTTATAATATTACATAATCATTTAGAGGTAAGAAATGAAATGCACCGTTTATGGAGACGGTAAGCCGTACGTACGCATGAACACTACTTTCATTTATATTTCATATTTTTATGGAATGGAATAATAATGATATAGAGGTATGTTATAATTCTAGTATAACATCATATATAATAACTTTAAATCCATCCTTTATATGTCCCACATATGACATTAACGAATCACATCACTTTGAGGGGGCGGTAGTCCGCACTTCCTTAAATGAAGATATCGCGTTTACCCATAATGGAAACCATAAAGGTATGCACAAAAAGAAAAATACAGAAGCTTAAGTAAAACATAAACATATTATATATCATATATAAATATAGTGACATCTTAATGGCCACCTTTGAAGGTGTTAAAAGAATGTTGAACAATCTTCGTTTCGGGAGGCATAAATTCGCCATCCACGGAAACAGTATGTTCTTTAACCATTAGATGTAGGTGTGTGTAAGTGTAGCTCGAATAATTCTTATAACAAACTCCTAGTATATTTAAGATAATGTATTTGTTACAAAAGAAATGAATAAAAATATTTTAGGGGGTTGGAGAGGCAAAATAAAACAAAAGGACTCAAGTGAAGACATTACCTTAAAATCGGGTAACTCCCTTTGGTTTGAGCTAAAAGGATTCCTTGGGAAGACTTATTCCCAAAGTGAGGCTTAAAGGAGTAAGATAGGGAAGTGGAGAGACAAAATGGGAAGGGTTTGGCTGAGCCAAAGGCTTTGGGAGTGTGGGTAAGGAGGTAGAGGTGGGGGCCTTTTATAAGAGGAGGGGAGGGTCACTCTTGGAATGTAAGAAAATTTTACTTTATTTGAAAATGGTATTCGGATTTAAGAGTTCCCACATTGATGTGTTTCTAGGATAAGGTGATAATGGTTCTAAATCAACTCATTCAATAGGTTTTTGACATGTGTAGGTCTTATATATTACATTATCTTTCTATTTTATTTAAATCGTTAAATAATGAGGTCATCGCTGCATCATCATTATGTCATAAATAATTTAATTTATTTAATGTCTAAAAATTATAATAAAAATACTATGATGTAGGAAATCTTTTTATCTTTCCAATTAATATTTATAGTCAAAATTATGATTTGTATAACCCCATGTAAAAATTGTTTTAGTAAAACATTTCATGTTAGTCTCATTTTTACTTTAACTTTAAATAAAAAGATATTAATGTCATTTTCCAACCAAAGTGGCTTCATGGGGTCCCCAAGTTGACCCATGGGTTTTCTTGGTCGGCCATGACACATAAAATGAGGTTAGTACGCGTTTCAAGTTCATTTCATATTATTAAAACATTATTTTTACCTTAAACTACACTAATTACCTCTAATCGCGATTAAAAACTTAATAAGTTACTATTCACCAAAAAAATTATTTTTATCCCATTGAACCACATTTTGCTTCTTAATGACAACCATGTATGTCAGATTTTTGAAATTCAAAACACAACGATGGAAAAATTTCATTTAAACGGAAAAATCAGTTTTTATAAGTACCACTTAGTGGTTTCACTATTCATCAAAAATTGAAGTTTTTCAGAAAAATCCCAAATATTCACCCTAAGATATATTTCATATTACTAATTCAAAAATGATTTCTATTTAAAAAAATTAAAAACATATAACTCACATTAATTAATTTAATAATTAATTCCCGCTGTCAGAGCAAATAGCGTGTTTTTATGAAACAATAAGTATCAATAGATTGACACTAGTTTAAGTCTGATTTCAAAGTGAAATTAATTCCAATGACCACTATTGGATTTAATGGTAAAAATATATTATAATTTCACTTTAAAACCAATTCAAAAGATAATCTAATCATATAAATATATTAGATTAAAAAGAGGTTTTGAATTAAAATACAACATTTTACACTATTCATTAAAAAAATGAACTTTATCAGAAAGATACCAAAAATTTACACAAAGTAAATTTTGATGTCCCAATTCTTAAGAAGAGTTTTATTTGGTCCAAAAGGATGTATAAGAGTGAACAAAACTATATTTAATGACGGTTCTCCATCAAAAGGCGATAAGTGAACCTTTAGTGAAAACTAGGGCATATGCGCCTAAAATTGAATTATTTCCGTATTTTAAGCCTTAATCTTTTATTGGATAAATGTAAAAACATTTAAAAACATATATAATTATATTTTAGTTATTTCTATCCATTCCCGCCAATACAACGGCTACATGTTAACTGCCATTTAAAATAATATTATTTTATTATTTGAGTGCAACGTAAGATTCCCAAGAAACTCGTTGTTGCGTGTTGGGTACTCCATCGAGCATAGCGTCCCCTTTAAAGTCATATTAATATTTTATTCACAAATATGGATAAATATGAAAATTTAATATTCTTTATTTACCTAGGGTGTTACAATAACACCCCAAGATCTTATGGTATGTCTCTTTTATAATTTACCATCTTTGATAGTTTATTCTTCATGCAACACTGAATTTAAAAATGTAATATACTATTAACTATGACCATTGGAATAGTAATGTGACCATTACGAATAATAATCTAGCCAATAGAATAATAAACTCATTTATGAAAGTATAAATAAAATTTAGACTTCTTATAAATGAAATTATGATATATTTACATCTTGTAAAAATTAGATAAATGTTTTAAAAATGATAAGTTAAGTGTTGCTATTTTTTTTGAAATATAAATGTTTATTTACAATTTTATAGTTAAAATAATGAATTAAAAGAATATTAATTTTTAAAAAATATATACATAAATTAATATTTTGTTTTATTATGATTATAATATAATTTTAAGATCCTTAATTAATTTTTCAAATTGTTATAAAATAAATTATAATTTTAAAATTGTAATTTCTCAAATAAATGATTATTTTAATTAAAAATTAAATTTCTCATATTTAAAAAAATATTTTTACAAAATGAAGTTAATTTTCTAATTTTTCACATCAAAAAATGGTTAGGGTGAATTTTTGATATTTATTAAAAATACATTATTTTTTTATGAATAGTGAAGTATGATAATTTACGGTATTTAAGATTTTATGCCAAATACATGAATTAAAACATCATGCATGTTGTATAAAACCATTAGTTTTAAATAACATGAACTAAATACTTTATTTAGTCATATGAATCAAAAATATTCATATTTTTGAGCCAAAATAATAAACTAATGATTAAAATATTCAGAAAACACCCGTCTCCTCCACTATAAATATCACCACTCACCACCTCTTCTCCTCACACATCTTAAGCCTTAAAGCTTATCCAATTTATACCCAATAATATTTCCAAGTGTCTTCCCCATGTCTAGGAGAATTTGGTCTCAAAAAAATTCCAATCCCATTGCCCCATGGAGGTTATCAAGAAGAATAAGTTCAAGAGGTAAAACCCTCTTCGGTTTTCTGTTATTTTCTTTTGATGTTATTTTATTTTCTTATATTCTCTACAAATCCATATCACAAAGTGAAATGATAACTACAATATATTTTATATACTATAATTTTATTATTTTTATGGAATAATCCATCATCAATTATCTTATCCTCTTCCTTTTATTCCAACGATGTAAATATCATCCGTGAGGTGTCAATTTACCACCTCTATGGACGATTTGTTTTCATTTTTTAATTACGCCTTCAAGGATGGTAATAAACCCATTTTTATGGTTAAAATAGATTATAATATATATATTAAATCTTATTTAATATTTTTTAACCATTATATATACATAATATTAAATAATTAAAATAAACTAGTGTTTGATGATAGAAAAACTGCCATAATAATCTAAATGGTTATCACTAACATCTTATCTAATGATTAATCCTCATCCCATATAACCAAATGACTTATATAACCATTTAATCTTATGTTAGTTTTTTAATAACATAAAATTTTAATTCTAGATAAATTTCTCCTTTCACATGATATTTCATACATGTATAAAAGTATACCGATCATGAAAATTAGGGAAACAAACACTCCCAAATAATAAAATTATGTCATATAACTCATAAGAAAACATAAATAAACTTAATAAAATTATAATAAATATAATACATTTTTATAGTTTTTTAATTAAATTATTAATTAATATAATTTCATTATCTAGTACTTTAAGTACAAGTGCATAATACTTTTAGATATAAGGTAAGGGTTTCTTCCTAAAACTCTATTTTTTATTCGGGATACACTTTATCTCTATTTACCCAAAATTAATTCTTCTTTATTTTTATATAAATTTTATAAATTCTATTTTTATTTTATAAAATAATTTATATAAATCAATTCATCCTTATTTTATAGGAAATACATGTTTTATAAAGGCTCCCTTCTCAATTCTTCCCAACAAACACGCCCGATTAAAGGGAACTTCATGATTTCTTACCCATTTTCTAGTACACTCCATAATCTATTTTATTCCAAAGTTATTTATCTAAACCACTCATTTTATCATGAAAAATTATCTTGGTTCATTTATAGTTTTATACAAACAATTTTTCCTTTACTGTTTAAAATAATCATTAAACATTTCCCTTAAACAACACTAAAACATCTCATTTTAATGTTTCTTAAATGATATTTTTACATGATTTCACTTAAGTTGGAAATAATTTGGGAATAAAGTATAATTTCATTGTAACTACCATTTATTTTTAGTGATATACATGTTACAATATTTTTTATGATAAATACAGATGATTTTCCAAAAGAACTCTTCTTTCGAAAATAAGAGGACCATTTCTCTCTAGAATTCCTTGATGATTTTATTATTGTATTTTCATATATTTAAAAACTCTATATTTAATCTTTTACTTAATTGGGTTTGATATTTTATTAAATAATCTACCATATTTTATTAAATGGTTTATTATTAGTTTGACTATGGATGTGCTATCTTGATACCATTCTCTATTTTACTCCAAATGGTTAGTGATTACGTTTACTGATTAGGGAAATTTATTTACATTTCATATGTATATGTTGTTTATGTTTTAACCCATTCATATTATTAATTAATTTCACTTAGTAATTGATTTATATGGACCTCTATAAACCCTCGATGCATCGGTAAGTCTCATGAGACAAAATATATATGGATTTGGATGAGGCCTTAACCATTTATTTTCTGATGTCTTGGTAAATTCTTCGATGGTATGTTTTAGATGTCCATAATTATGAATTACCTAATCTTGATATTGGTAATTCAAAAATCATGTGATTATTCAACTAGTATAATATCCATGGTTAAGTTTCATTAGATTATTTATTTGGTATTATTTATTCATCTTTTATTCCTATCATATTATACACAAGATTATGTTTTATTAACACATGTTTCAGTTATTAACCATGCCTTATTGTTTATGTTTATGATAGATTTAATTTTATTTTTTACCCTTAATGATCATTTGATATCAAACCTTTATTATGTTTTATTTTTGTTCAAGATGTGAAGATGTATATTATGAATAACTTGCAGGAATAGTCGAGGATTTATAGATATTCCCAATGGAGTTTATATGTTTTTTTTATTTAAAGTTGTAATGTAAAACTTGTTTTTGAATACATTTTTAAAAATATACTAAAATGTTTAGTACTTTGGGATGTGAAATATTTTTCATAGTACCAATTTAACAAAGTAAGGCACTAGCTCTGGGCTACTGGGGTTGGGGTCATTACAGTTGGTATTAGAGGAAGTGTAGTAGAAACCATGGAAACTATTCTTATAAAACATTGATTAGGGAACATAACCTTGTGATATACTTAAAGGGTAATCAAAGAAGTACATCTGAGAATTTTGGTAAGTTAGAGATTATTTGGGTATTCTTATCAATACATCCCTATTGGGATACAACAAGTGGGTGTGGTTCTGGTACAAATGTACCTTAGGGTAACAACTCCGACAAGGTATGCCAAGACTGACTCGATATAACCTGGTATGTGACAATGAGTGCTACTACACACTTGGTTTGACACTCTTATGGGATATTCTTAGGATAATTCACATTTTTTACAAACCATTATGAAGGATTTAAAATTAAACATGTTCCCAAATAAACCATGTTTATGATTACGATATTAGTTATACATAAATTTCCAATGTATTTTAAGTGTTTTTATAGTTTAAAAATTATGCATTATGATTCATAAACTAATTTAGTGTATACCATTTTTTAGAAATGTCACCCAGTGGAATGAATGGAAACCATATCAATGCATGTATCCCCTATTAGGATTTCCCTCCCATGAAAGATAATGATGTTAGAGCTAGAGTTAAAACTAAAGATGAGCAACTTATAACTAAACCAGGACAGTGGGCTCAGGTTATGAATAATAACCTTAACCATATGGAGAATCTTAATCTAAAATGTGGTTTAAAAATTTTATACAGATTTATATGACTGAAACATCCAACATTCAATGGGACTACAAACCCATTTGTATATGATCAGTGGATAAGTTCCTTAGAGAATATATTTATTAGTTTGGGAAGTAATGAGAGGGAGACGATTATCATGGACTTTTATTGTCTATCGGGATATGCAGATCAATGCTAGTCATTAATAAAAAACAAAAAAGAGGAGGAAGACATTTCAAATATAGAATGGAATGATTTAAAGTATATTTTATTAGAAAAATATTTTCCTTGCGAACAACAAGTGGATATGGAGAGACAATTATTGAATCTAAGGAAAAAGGAGGATGAGAATGTTGGTAAGTATGAAGCCAACTTTACAAGTTCATAATGGAATTATATATATTACATACACAATCCAAAGAGAAATATTGATCAATTATATTATGGGTTATAACTATTTTTATGAAGGGCATTGGTCTCCCAAAATTTTCTCATCATACAAAGATATAGTCTCATGCACTATCAATACTGATAAATAATTATCTAAG
Source organism: Viscum album (assembly GCA_963277665.1). Lineage (NCBI taxonomy): Eukaryota > Viridiplantae > Streptophyta > Magnoliopsida > Santalales > Viscaceae > Viscum > Viscum album. The sequence goes on along the minus strand of OY728157.1, from coordinate 31,281,817 downwards.
TCTTATGAATTTAAGGAAAATATGAGAAGAATATGGTGGAATATCTAAGATTGGATAAAGGGACTGACAAAAAAAGGGAATTTTCCAATGTACGATACTTATGGAAGGAAAATCCTTGGTGCCTGATTAAAGGGAAAAAGAGTTTTATAAAAGTGTGGTGAGAAATTACATCATGCTCATGATTTTAAGGGAAATAAAGAAGCTACCAATGTTTAATGATACAATTTTAGGGCTATAGGACACTATGAAAACAATTATACAAAGATTCAATGAAAGTTTCCTCTAAAAAGGATATGGGATCAAGGATAAGTTTATGAGATCACAACAACTAAGGTTGAAGTTACCAATGATGTGGTGGTAGGTAAATTAATCCTATCTTAAAATTTATTCAATAATCTATTTGATTTTGTATCATATCACTCTTTTATATCTACCCATTTTTTCAAGAAAATTAGACATTTCCCTTTTGATTTAATAGGGGAGTTGTTAGTAAAAACTTATAATGGTAGTCTCATTATAAGAAAATGTGTCGGTCAGTCCCCTTTATGATACATAAACATGATTTAGTTGTTAACCTTATCATCATAGCTATGGTTTAATTTGATATAATCCTCGGTATGGACTAGATTTTAAAATATTATGTAAAAATATATTTCAAGAGAAAGGAAATTTAAATTTTTTAGGAATATATGGAATCCATTATCTTTAGAGAAGAAACCTCATCATCTAATTATTATCTAGATCCACCCCCAATAGCTCTACTAAATGAAATTATTAGGGAGGAAGTGAAAAAATAATCTATGTATGATGAAATGAATCTTCAAATTTAGGATATACACATTGTACAATAATACATTGATGTATTTATAGAATATTTACCTGGTCATCTTCTTGAGTGTATATTTGACATTTTTATTGATTTAATCCCTAAAACAAGGCCAATATAATTGAATCCTTATAGAATAAACACTGTGGAATTAGTGTAGATGAAGAAAAAACTGAAGGAGTTGAGTAATAAAGGATTTATTTTCCCCAGTGTTTCTATAGGTGGATCCCAAGTTCTCTTTGTTAAGAAGTAAGATAGACCCATGAGGCAATGCATAGACTATAGATAAATCAATTCTATTACAACAAAGAAAAAGTATCCTCTACCTTGTATTGAAGATTTATTTTATTAACTTCGCATAGATCAATATTTCTTGAATATTGACCCTCGTTCTGGATATCATTAATTGACTGTTAGTATGGAATATATTCATAATACATTATTTTGAACCTTGTATGGAAATTACATGTTTACAGTAATGAAATTTGGACTGAATAATTCACCCTCTATTTTTGTGGATCTAATGAACAGAGTGTTCAAGGAACATCTTGATGATTTTTTGGGTATTTATTAATGATATCTTGATATATTCCAAAATCTATGAGGTCCTTGAGAACCACTTATGGGTTGTTATAGAGACTCTTAGAAGAAAATATTTATATGGTAAGTTTAGTAAGTATGACTTCTAGATTCAAATAGTATATTTTCTGGTCCATATTATCTCTAAGTATGGAATTTAAGTCAATACTATAGATAAAAAAGTTGTCTAGGAATATCCTACACTAATGAACATAATCGAGGTATGTAGGTTCATTGGTTTATTAGGTTTCAATTAGCATTTAGTTTATAATTTTTCCAAGTTAGACGACCTATTAACCAAGCTTACTCATAAAGGGTTGATGTTTGTATGGAAAAAATAATGTGAAGAATGTTTTTGAGGAATTAAAGAGGTGATTAGTGGATGCTTTGATCTTGGCTCTACCATTGGGAAATTTTGGATTTTTGATTTATAATGATGCATCAAAGAAAGGACTTGGCTATTTCCTTATAAAAAATGGTAGAGTTATTTCCCATGAATCAAGGCAATTAAAAACTCATGAACAAAACTATCCAACTCATGATGTTGAGTTAGCATCCATAATATTTTCTATAAATATATGGATATAATACCTTTATAGTGAAATATATGAGATATACATTGATCAAAATATTTTGAAATATATATTCTCATAGAAAGAAATCAACATGAGGAAAACGAAATGGCTTGAGATACTCAAGGATTTTGAATATTCACTACACTATCACCCAGAGATGGAAAATAAGTTAGTAGATACATTGAGTATAAATGATCATGGAGTTATAAACAAAATGAGGATTGAAATGGAACATATGTTCATTGATATAGTGAATATGGATATGAGAATTTTCAATGAAGGTGAAATATAAATAATTTTTCAAATGGATTCTAAAATATATTTATTTGAAAGGATTAAAAGGGATCAGTCTAAAGATGATAATTTTCAAAGGAAAATTATAGCTTTGAATGATGGGACTCTAAAAAAATTCATGTATGAGGATGAAATTTTGAAATTTGGGAAGAGACTTTGTGTTCCCTATATATCTGAGCTAAAAAGGGAGTCATTGGATGATTCTCATAGCTTTAATTTATTTATACACAATAGTATCACTATGATGTATAGATATTTGAAGGAACATTTCTGGTGAGTTAATATAAAGTCGGAAATTTCTGATTATGTATCAATATATTTAGTTTGTTAACAAGTGAAGGATAGAGGAGTGAGACATCCCTCCTAGGAATTCCTAGGGTTTCAGTTTCTTTGTCCGCCCGGGTTCCGATGGCGCTGTCTCCCTTCGCGTACCCCGCCCGAGATCAGTGTTGTTCGCTCGTCCCCAGCTCCGGTGTCTCTGGTTCTCTCCTCCTTCCTCTATCTCTCCCAATGTTGTTGCAGCGGGATCTCGCGTTCTGCCTCCCTTCTCCCTCTCCGGCTCCCGGTTCCCATCGTCTGTGCTCTGGAAGGAATTGGTTCTCCCTCATCTGCTCGTCTTTGACTTAGGAGTGGGATCAGGCCTCCCTCAGGGCCCTGAAGCTCCGTCCATCGTCACCCCCCTCACCGGCTCTAGATTTGCGTGAGGGAACATGTCGCCATATCCCCATCCTCTTTAATCACCATCACTCCAGATCTGTGCGTCCTCGGCTCCTAACTTCATCATCTTCTTTTGGAACCCCGTCCCTTCTGCAAGTTCACTTTCGGAGTCAGATTCTTGTGCCCAGAATCTCGAGGCAATCTATAATTCGAGGATTCCTCTTTTTCCCCTCTCTTTCTCTTCTTCCTGCTACTGTGGAGTGGATTCCACACTGTTGCAGGTTTCCTTCCCCCTGATTCGCGAAGTGTCCACCACGAATGGGTTCTGGCTCGTGAAGCTCCATCCGCAGCAAACTGAGTTCGCGGAGCTCTTCACCCTTTGGTTCTCTCCCTACTATTGTGAAGTGAGCACTGCTCTGCTTCCAGATTCATTATCCTTGATTCGCGAAGCCTCTGCCGTGAACTGTTCTGGAATCACGAAGCCCCTTCTGCGACGATTCACTAGGCCGAGAGACCGCGAAGCGGCTGTCCCGGTGTGGTCTCCCTCGTGAAGTTCCCCTCATGAGGTTCGTCCGTGTTGTTTAGTCACGATGTGTATGATCGCTAAGTGGCTGTTGTGCTGATCAAGTTGTGGGGGTTTGATCTGTTTGGCGGGGTTGACACAGTGCTGAAGGTGGGGACCGGTGGGTGCAAGGTTGTCCCCTTGTTGTCGCTACGAAGCTCAGCTATGAAGTGGAGTGATGTGGGCCTGGAGTGCAATGTGTCTCCGCGAAGCACTTGTTGTGCTGTGGAGGTCGAAGCCTATCCAGGGGTGTGATTCATGGCTGGAGGCTGCCTTGGGGCGTACGACTCAGGGATCCCTTCGTGGCACCGGGCTTTGACCCAAGTGAGGGCCATGGGGCTACAAAGACACCGTCCCATTGGAGTCTCCGAAATATTTTTTGCATCATGGATGAGGAGTTGGTCACTCAATGGAAGAGGTTGGACCTGACAGACAAAGAAAAGTCAAAAATAGAGGCACAATGAAATGAAGACACATTTCTAGAAAAGTGCTTGTCTCTTCTCATGGTGGGAAAGTTTTTGGAAAACATATCGGTTAATCAGGGGGCTCTCAAGAACACTCTACAGAATATCTATAAACTTGAGGCAAGAGTGGCTATTCGGGAAGCGGGGATAAACCGCTTCGTCTTTGAGTTCTTTAAAGGGAGAGATAGAGATAATATCTTGCGTGGCAGACCGTGGTCCTTCGATAACCAACTTTTTCTCATGGAAGATTTAAAAGGGGGGGGGGGATATCCAGCGAGTGATTTTAACCCATTCCCCTTTCTGGATACAAATTGAAGGAATCCCCTTCCATGCAAGAACGGAACGTACAATGAGGGGAATTGGGGACAGTTTTGGGAACTTTCTTGAATGGGACAGTTTAGACCCAATACAATGGGGCCCCGAGGTTCAAATTAAGGTGAAGATTGATGTGTCAGAGCCACTGATGAGGAGAATGTTCTTAAAGATTGAAGATACCAACACTTGGATATCATTCAAGTTTGAGAAACTCCCAATCTATAGCTTTCACTGTGGTCTCCTTGGCTATCTGGAAAGAATGTGCACCACTAAACATAAGAGTGATGCGGGTAACGCCTTCCTCCAGTACAGTCCCTGTCTCCATGCCAAAACAAATAAACATGATTTCATACCGGAGATGGAAAAACAAAAAGACCGTGACCGTCTCACTTTGGGACATTCTAGTCCGACAAACCCCATACCTGAAAAAGCCTTAATGCCTCGGCCAATGAATTCCCCAAAGGATGGCCCTCCCACTTAGGGAGAAGCTGGAACTCAGAGAGAAGATGGAGCTCAACTAAAACCCATGAGGGACAATTCTCCAACATCAGCAATGTTGGTGCTGATGCAACAAAATTCCCCGTCATATTGCTCAAAGACGATGCTGATGCACGTCGAACCACCAGATCCGGACCCTGACCCATCTTTGACCACAACTAGCACTCTTACGATGAAGGACCTTGGTATGTCGGGACCTTCACTAACGGGTCCAATCACCCGTCGAACATGGAAAAGGAGGCAACGAGGTGAGAATGATGGGCACACAGATGTCCCAAAACTCAGGGTGAGGAAGAGACAAATTGAAACATGTCAATTAGGAAAGAACCTCACCAAAAGATGGTAAATGACAGGTGGAAAAGTAAGTTTGGAGATACCAAAGGCGGCAGTGGGAGAGTCCCATCCCCGCCTAGGACAATGATTGTCTTATTTTGGAACTATCGTGGGCTTGGAAACCCCCGAACGGTTCACATGATTTAGAGAAATTACGCTCAATGTCGCCCCGATATGGTTTTTTGTCCGAAACCATACTGGAATGCAAGGACACCAATGGTATTGCTCTGAAGTGTGGATTCCAAGGCTGTTTACCGGTGCCTAGACAAGGCCATTCTGGGGGTCTCTGTCTCCTTTGGAAGGACAATGCCGATGTCAAAATTTTTTCCTTCTCCCCACACCATGTGGCAGCGACTATTCATACGGAACTTCACCCACCCTGGACTTTTGTGGGATTCTACGGCTGGCCATCCCATAATGACAAGGTGAAGTCATGGGATCTTCTATGCAAGCTACGAGTTGACTTATTGAGCCCCATTCTGTTCGGCGGAGACTTAAATGAGATTATGTTCCATATGGAAAAGAGGGGAGGAACCATCTGACCTCCAGTTTCGATGTCATGCTTCAAGGATGCAGTTTCCAGGGCAGACTTGGTCGATCTGGGGTACTCAGGAAATCCGTATACTTGGTTCCGTGGAACCTCATAAGGCACCCATATCGCTGAGTATATTGACAAATTTCTGGGCTCTTCTGATTGGATTAATATGTTCAGCATGTTTCATATCGAACACATGGCCCTCAACTGCTCAGACCACTGTCCAATCCTCATTTACTGTGCCCATGGAGAACGTACTAGAACTTTTATCAGACCCTTCAGATTTGAGAGCTTCTGGTCAAAAGATTATGAATGTGAAGTGGTGATCCGATCAAGCTGGAAATATACTCACGAGGATGTTTGACTCAACCTCCAACAGGTCGCATCCGATCTGAGGTCGTGGAGCAATAAGAAATTACGACACCCTAACTGTCGCTGTGGATCCCTTGAAAAGAGACTGAAATTTTTCCTCAAACAACCCACATCCAATTGCAATCTCTCTAAGATTGGATCCATACAAAGAGAACTGGACACGGCCTTACGTATCAAGGAAAGTTTCTGGGCTATGCGCACACGGGACAACCATATCAAATAAGGGGATGCTAACACCCAATATTTTCATCAGAAATCTTTATCCAGGCGTCAAAAAAACTCCATTACCTGCTTATCACAACCTGATGGAAGCAAAGTCTCTGACACCAATGGTATCCACGAGGCCTTTAATGGCTTTTAACATAACATCTTCTCTGCAAGAACCCCTTTCATGTCTGCTGAGGTGGAAGAATGTATCATACCTATGATCACTAAAGAGATCAATAGGAAGCTCTCCAAAGATGTGACAGATGAAGATATTCGCCTGGATTTGAAACATCTTCATCCCACCAAGGCTCCGAGACCAGATGGGTTCCATGCCCTATTGTTTATGCAATACTGGCACATAATCGGTCCTGACATCTGCAATATGATTAAAAATATCTGGGCTAGCAACACCAGCATTGCGGCCATCAATGAAACTGTCCTCGTTCTCATTTCCAAAATCAAGAAACTTGTGGCGATGCCTGACTTTTGACCTATCAGCCTCTTTAATGTCTCTTACAATATATTCTCAAAGATCCTTGTCAATCGACTGCGACCTTGGCTACCAGATATTATCTCCGAAAATCAGAGCACCTTCGTGTCCAAGAGAATTATCATTGATAATGCGATTGTGGCCCATGAAGTGTTCCACTCTATGAAATCACGCTCCACGATGAAAAGAGGAACCATGGCATGGAAATTGGATATGTTCAAGGATTGCGATAGAGTTGAATGACCCTTCCTTAGAGACGTTATGCAGAAAATGGGTTTTTTCACTAAATGGACAGATATGGTCATGAACTGTGTCTCGACTGTCTCGTTTAAAATCAAGGTCAATGGGGAGCTTACCAGAGAGTTCACCCCTTCTCGAGGCATTCGCCAGGGAGACCCTTTTTCCCCCTTTCTCTTCATCATGGTGGCTGACGTGTTCTCTAATATTATTTCCAGGGCTGTTTCCTCCAAGTCTATTCATGGGCCAAAAGTTTGTCGAGTTATCCCCTAGTGTCGCATCTCTTCTTCGCTGAAGACTGCCTCCTTTTTTCTAGAGCAACAATTAATGAATGCCGGGTGATTTTCCAGGCAATCCGCCAGTATGAGAGGGCGTCTGGCCAAACAACCAATCATGTTAAATCTGAAATTTCCTTCAGCGCAGGGGTGCCTCTGTATAAGAGGGATGAACTTTTAACTTCAGCTGGCATCCATATGGTTGTTAAACACCAAAAGTATCTCAGACTCCCCACAGTGATTGGCCGGTCTAAAAATGAAATCTTCGTATCCATCATGGACAAGACTGAGGCTAAAATCCAAGGCTGGACCCCTAAAATAATTTCGAAAGTTGGAAAAGAGACTCTCATTAAAGCCGTCATCCAATCTGTCCCCAGCTACTTTATGTCCCTTTTAAGCTCCCGGTGGCCATCACCGATCAGATCCACACATGTACTGCCAATTTCTGGTGGGGGAAGCATGATGGAAGGAATCAACCCCATTCGATGGCCTGGGAGAAACTCTGAAAACCCAAATCAGAGGGTGGGATGGGGTTTCAGAATCTTCCTCTCTTAAACGATGCACTTTTGGCCAAGAAAGGATGGCACCTTATTGACCGTCCTTCATGTCTTTGTGTGCGAGTTCTACGAGCTAAGTATTTTCCCCACACGGACTTTCATGCTTACTCTATTGGTCCTCGTCCCAGCTTCCTCTAGAGAAGCATCTGGGGGGCAAAAAATCTCATGGATAAAGGATTGGGTTGGAGAATTGGGACTGACTCATCTATCAAAATTTGGTCTGATCCCAAGCTTGTTGATAAGGATGGTTTACGGGCTACATCCCCCGCCCAACCAGGTCTGGAAGACGCCACTGTCAGCTACCTCCTTTCCGACCGGGGACAAGGGTGGTGTTTGTCTAAGATCCTCGAATGGTTTAACAAAAGAGATCAAAGAATTATCCTCATCATTCACTGGGTATCAGACGCAAGCCCTGACCGTCGCTTCTGGATCAATGACATTTAGGGCGTTTACACGGTGAGATCCGACTACAGAATTGCTCTTGGAATCCACCCAGTTGGCAGGGATGAGGGTCATTGGAAATCGATCTGGTCACTCAACTTCCCCCCAAAAATTCGTCATTTGTGGTGGCAGGTTTGTATGGGAACTCTCCCAACAATGAGCCTTCTCATTTTTCGACATATGGCCAGCATCGCCTTTTTCCCTTTTTGCCCGAACACTCCTGAAACCTCTCTGTACGCTATCATTCTCTGTCCGGGAGCTAAGGAAATCTGGAATCTATGGGGCTCGTCTTCTTCTGGTTCCCTAGCATTGGCCTCTGACCTTCCCTATCTTCTGACGCATTGGTACTCCTCTCTCTTCCCGGCTGATGTTGGTTCACTCTACACTCTGGCCTGGATTATTTGAGTCCGGTGCAACAACACTATTTTTCATCATGCCCACAGACCCCCCAAATTCTATATTGATCGTGCTTCCTCATGGATTGAATTTTGGAAAGGCCACAAAGGATGTTCTATACCAGGTGTCTCCCCCTCTACTCTTGTTCCCTGGAATCCCCCAATGGAAGGGAATCTCAAGATCAATGTGGATGCGTCGCTTCCAAAAGATGGGCTTGTTTCCCTCAGCCTCCTTGCCCGAAATCATCTGGGGAAAATCTTTGCTGCTAAGTATGAACCACATCAGACATTCTGGGAACTGGTAGTCGTGGAAGCCAAGTCCATCCTTGCTGGTATGATGCTCGCTATTGAATGTGGTTGGTGAGACATCATCATTGAGTCTGACTGTCTTTCCGTTATCGACGCTATCAATCACAAAAACAGTAGACTCCAGTCGTTTGGCGCCATTGTTAGGATAATTCTCTCACTCAGCCAATGTTTCTCATTGTGCACATTCTCATTCACCAAAAGGGAAGGGAACAACACGGCCCATCAGCTAGCGTCCTCAGGCCCATTCGACACTAACCATCTCTGGCTAGACAATTTCCATTCATGGATTCGTACATGTACTTCTGCTAAGCTTTGTCATTAATTCTATATGATTTTTTTAAAAAAAAGTGAAGGATAGAGGACAACATCATAAAGGTGCATGCAACCTATGTCTATTCCTACATGGAATGAGATGAAATTACTATGGATTGTTTTACTAGATTTCTAAGGACTCTAAGAAATAATGATGAAATATGGGTAATTTATGATTGGCTTACCAAATATACACATTTCCTCTCTATAAGGGATGATTTTCCATTGGAACACCTTGAACAACTCTATATTAATGAAGTTGTAAGACTTCATAGTGAACCAAATTCAATTGTATCTGACCGAGATCCTTGATTTACATAGAAATTCAGGAAAATTATTCAAAAGGATTTGGATAATGTTTTTCATTTGATTACTACATATCACCATCAAACTGACGGGCTATTAGAAAGGATGATTCAGACTTTAGAAGACATGTTGAGATCATTCTCACCTGAATTTTCAAGGCATATGGGATTATTATTTAACTTTGGTATAGTTTAGCTACAACAATAGTTTCCATTGAAGTATTCAAATGGAACCATATGAAGCATTGTATGGAAATATATGTCGTACACCAATGTGTTGGGATGAAGTTGGTGAAAGGATGCTTGTAAGCCTAAAATTTATATAGAAAATAACAGAAAAGGTAAATACAATTCAAACCCATATTAAAGCATTTCAATGTAGGAAAAAATCTCTACCAATAATCAAAGGAAGGATTTAGAATTTCAAGTGGGAGATCATGTTTTATTGAATGTAACTCTATGGAATGGTGTTATAAGATTCAGAAATAAGGGGAAACTAAGCCTCATGTACATTATTCCATTTGAAATCTTGAAGATAGTTGGAGCTGTGGCTTATCATTTATCATTGTTTCATAGAATTTCTAAAGTACACAGTGTGTTCCACATCTCTTTGTTAAGTATGTACATATCAAACCCTACACATGTCCTCACCTCTAAAGGAATAGTATTAGAACCTGATTTATCTTACTACAATGAGACAATCCATATTATGGACACTATTTAATAGGTTTTTGGGAATTAAACAACTTGGATAGTAAATGTACTTTGTATGAATCATAAAATTGATGAGGTGACATGGGAATCAGAGAAAATTTTGATGAAAAACTACCCAAATATTTTTATGGGGTGAAATTATAGAAATTTTGATGATGAAATTTTTATATGAGGGTAAAATGTAACACCCAAAGATCTTATGGTATTTATATTTTAAAATTTAGCATCTTTGACAGTTTATACTTCACGCAATATTGAGTTTGAAAGTATAAAATACTATTAAATATGACCATTAGAATTGTAATATAACCCTTAGGAATAGAAATATGACCAATAGAATAGTAACATCACCTATGAAAAATTTTGGCATCTTATGAATGAAAATATGATATATTTAAATATTGTAAAAAGTAGATAAATTTTTTAAAAAGGATAAATTAAGTGTTGGTATTTTTGTGAAACAAAAATGTTTATTTACAATTTTATAGTTAAAATAATGAATTAAAAGAATATTTATTTCCATAAAATATATTCATAAATTAATATTTTTTTGAATTACGATTATAGTATAATTTTTTGAGACCTTAATTAATTTTTTAAAGTATTATAATATGAGTTATAATTCTAAAATTGAAAAATTTCAAATAAATGGTGATTTTAATTTAAAATTAAATTTATCATATTTTGAAAATTTATTTTATAAAATTTAATTCATTTATTAATTTTACACATAAAAAAATGTTTAGGGTGAATTTTTGGGATTTTTCTTAAATAGTTAAATTTTGAATGAATAGTGAAATACAATAATTTACAATATTTAAGATTTTAAGCCAAATGCATGAATTAAAACATCATGAATGATTTAATGAACCATTAGTTAGAAATAACATAAACTATTAACTATATTTATTCATAGTAATCAAAATTATTCATAGTCTTGAGATGAAATAATAAACTAATTATTAAAATATTCAATAAAACCCCTCTCCTCCACTAAAAAAATCACCCCTCATCGTATCTTCTCCTCACACCTCTTAAGCCTTGAATCTTGTCCAATTTATACTCAATAGTCTTCCCAAGTATCTTACCCGCGTCTAGGATCCTTTTGTCTCAAAAAAAGACCAATCCATTTTCCCTAAGGAGGATCTCAAAGAGAATAAGTTCAAGAGGTAAAACCCTCTTCTGTTTTCCTTTATTTTCTTTTCATGTTCTTTTCTTTTATTATCTTATCCTAACCTCCCTATCCCAAAAGTAACATGATAACTATATTATATTGTATATACTAGATTTTTTTGTGTTTATGGAATAATCCATCATTAATTCTCTTCTCCTCTTCCTTTTATTCTATAGATTAAAACATCATCCGTGAGGTGCTGATTTACGGCCTATGTGGATGACATGTTTTTGTTTTTCAATTATACCTTCAATGTTGGTCAAAAAACCATTTTTATTGTTAAAAAAATTATAATATATGTATTAAATATTTTTTAATGTTATGGATTCAATATATATACATAATATTAATTAATCAATAAAAACTAGTTTGCAATGATCGAAAGAGAGAAAAAACAATCTAAACGATTATCACTACCGTCTTATGTAATAATTCATCCTCACCCAAAACAACCAAAAGAATCATATAACCATTTAATATTATTCAAGTTCATTAATAAAATATATTTTCAATTCTAGATAATTTTTTTAATTTCACATGATCTTTCATACTTGTATACAAGTATTCAGATCGTGAAAACCAAGGAAACGAACTCTCCTGAATGATAAAATTGTAGCTTATAACTCATAAAAAAAGAACATAAATGAACTTAATAAAATTATAATAGATCAAATAAAAGTTTTATAGGGTCTTAATTAAATTATTAATGAATCTAATTTCATTATTTTGGATTTTAAGTACAAGTGTAGAATGCTTTCAGACACAAGGTAAGAGTTTCTTCCCGAACCTCCATTTTTCATTTGGGATACACTTTATCTCTCTTTATCCCAAGGTAATTATTATTTATTTTTATATAATTAATATAAATTATGTTTATATGTTCCAAAATCATGTATTTATATCATTTCATTCTTCTTTTATGGTAAAAAAAAGATTTATAAAGGTTCCCTTCTCAATTATTCATGATAAACAAGCCCAATTAAAGGAAATTTCTTGATTTATTACCTGTTTTCAAGTGCACTCAATAATATATTTTAAGCCATAATTATTTTTCTAAAATCACTCATTTTATTCTGAAAAAATATCTTGGTTTATTTCTATTTTTATACAAATAAAAAAAAGAGTCATTAAAATTTTATATTAAATCATACTAAAGAGGTTCAAATATAATGTTTCTTAAATCCTATTTTACATGTTTTCACTTAATTTGGAAATAATTTATGCCTAAAATATAATTTCTCTATCCTTGTATTTTATTTTTTGGGATACACATGTTACAATATGTTTTTACGAGAAATAAAAATGATATTCCAAAATAAATCTTCTTTCTAAAGTAAACAGAGTATTTCTCCCAATAATTCCCCGATGATTTTATTAGTATATTTTCATCTATTTCAACACCCTCTATTAAATTTTATGTTTAATTGGGTTTTAAATTTTTATGAAATCATCTACCAAATTTCATTAAATAGTTTATTATCATTTTGATTTTGGATTTTCTATATTGATACCGTTCACCATATTACTTAGAATAGTTAGTGATTATGTTTACTAATTAGGGAAAGTTATTTACATTTTGTTTATATATGTTTTTTATGTTTCAACCCATTTAGATGAGTAATTAATTGTACTTAGTAAGTGATGAGAGGGGCCTTTTATATCCCCTTGATACATCCATAGGTCTTATGAGATAAAAAATATGGATTTGGGATAGGCCTTAACCATTTATTTTTAGATGTCTTAGCCAAGGCCTCAACGATATGTTTCAGATGCTCAACATTATGAATTCCCTCATCATGATATTAGTAATTGAAAAATCATGTGATTATTCAACTAGTATAATATCCATGTTTAAGTTTCATGATATTATTTATATGGAATTATTTATTCACATTTTATTCCTACCATATAATTTAGAAGATTATGTTTTATTAGAATGTGTTTCAGTTATCCACATTTCCTTATTGTTTATGTTTATGATAACTTCTACTATATTGTTTACCCTTATGAGCATCTGATCTCACCCCTTTATTATATTTTATTTTCCCCAGGATGCAAATATGTATATTATGAATGACTTGTAGGGGTAATATAAGAGTTTATGTATATTCCCAATGGAGTTTCTATGTTGTTTTTCATCTCAAGTTGTAATGTAAAACTTATGTTTGTATCAGGTTTTCCAAAGCTACTAAACTATTCAGTACTTTGGGATATATACAATTATTCATCATACCAATGTAATAATGTAATACACTGTCTCTAGGATACTAGGGTTTGGGTCTTTACACAAACCTTATTGGGTCTGATATTATCATAAAATAGTATTTTTGGTAACCACATTTTTCTAATTTTACTATTTTGGGAAAATTTCATTTCTTTAGAAAAAAATTATTTATGAAAACCTAATGATTTAACATTTTTAAGAGTATAATTAATTTTCCAAAGTCCACCACTTTTCTATTTTGTACAAATTGGTGTAATTTTAAGAGAAAAATAGTTATTACTAAATATTTATTTTTTTTGAAAAACCCATTTTGGAATTATTACCATGTAGTCTAATTTTTTTGTACATTTTTTCAAAGTATTCATTACTAGTGGTAAACTTGGAAAAATGTTTCTTCAAACAAGAAATTTTATACTTTTTTTTGATAACTACATTTTTCCTCATCAATATTAGTTTTAAAACTCAATTTTACTAATAAACCATCTTTTTAAGAAATAAATTTATCAAGTTATTTAGAAAAATATTTTTTTTTTCAAAATTAGCCTTATCAATATATTTAGAAAGATATGATATTTCATTTTTTAAAAGTTTTATTCTTGAATCTTCCTTAATAAGTTTTTATTTGGAATTATCATGTTTTTTAAATAAGTTACAGTTTTCATTTTTGAGTATTTTTTCGAATCTAGATACCTCCTCTTTGCTAGGTAAAATATTATATTCCTTTGAGAAGGAAGATTCTTCATCCAAAGATACATAATTTTTCTCCTCAGAATAGTTTTCATTTAAATACATATTAGTAAGAAATTCAATAGTGTGTAGCTTATCCATTGTACATTTATTTACCATAGTTACTTCTATAAAAAGAAAAATGTTCCTCTATCAAGAAATTTCATTATCTGAATAATTTTCATAATAATATCCACCAATGGCACTCCATATGCCAAAAGAATTCATAATTTCCTTTTATTTTGACTTATAATAGTTATTTGAATTTCTATCTAATTTATTTCCATTCTATATTTCCTTTTGATCTTAAGAAAATCAGGATGAATATGTCCTTCCTTATTACATTTATAACTAGTAACTTTAGAATATTTTATATCATTTTTATACTTATGAATATTTTAATATCTTCATTGAAATACTTCTTTCCCACAATAATGTTCATCCTTCTAGGAAGATCTCATAACTCATTATCAGAATGTTATGATGTAATTTTATCTGATTGAACAATAAATTTCTTCTTCCTTGAAGATTTTACAAATTTCTCTACCAACTGAACCTAATTAGGAATATTAGATGTTTCATTAAAAGAAACTCCACCATTTTTATTCTTAGAATTATCAATGTCTATCTTCAATATTCCTTCACATTTTACGATGTTTCCAATAATATTATAAATACTTATATTCATAATCTTTCTTTTGTCACCAACAATAGTTCTTTTAGATTCCCACTCATTGGGAATTATATCAATAATATTAAAAAAAACAATATTATCATAAATAAATTTCTCTCCAAGAGACTATAAACTATTGATAATAGTAATAAACCTTTGGTTCATCTTGCAAACTATCTCAATAGGTAAAAAATTGAAGGATTGATAATCATCACAAAGCACAGATCTTCTTGTTTCAATAAATTTGGAAGCACCAAAGTGTGTTTTTTTCATTTTACTCCAAATTATATTTGGATCTTCACATAATGAATTCTGATTATAGATATTCTTTGTAATTAAACACAATAAAGTATTTCTAGCTTTACAATTAAAATGATATTCTAACTTCTCAACATTAGTAAAAGTAGAAACTTCATTATCAGGAATCCTATACTTCCCAATAATCATTAAGAAGCTATCAACTCCAGTGTTGATCATGAAATTTTTTATTCTATCTCTCCACTACTCAGAGTCATTACCATAAAATATAGGTGGTAAAATAGGATTCATATTATCAAGAGAACTAATATTCATACCTCCCATATTAAAAAGCCAAAAACTTTTTATTTCTAAAAGTAAAAGTTAGGGATTTTTTTAAACAAGTAGTTCAAAACAAAACTTAATAAAAATTTCAGTTGATAGAAGAAGTAAAAACTAGTAATTAAAAGTAGTATAACCTCAAATGATACCAGTTGTTGTATTATAAGAGTATATTATAGATTAAAATAGGGGGGGGGTGAATTTTAGTTCAAAAACTTTAAACTAAACCAAACACAATAACTATTAAAGTAAAAAAGATTAGACTCAGTATTCATCCGGTGATCAAAGTATAAGAATCAAAGTCTCAAATTTTCTAATTATTTTAGAGTATGTTTTAATCATTATCACAAATACACCTATAAAAAAATTTTAAGAAATATTTTGAAAACAAAATTTTTATCATAATATTCACAGTGGAATAAAGACTTGTAAAAAAAATCAATACAATAGCTAGTAAAAATTCAGAATAACTTACAATCTATATTAAAAGAATTCAATCTTTTAACCTTAAGAGTAATGTTAGTCATCAACACTTACTGATGGTATCTGTAGTTTTATACTTACTATAAACTATGTCTTTCCTTACCAGGAAATACCTCTATATAATGATAGTAATAAGCTCTATCTTCCTATCCTCGGAATCCCTCAATATGATGATCTATATCTGTCTTCCTAGCCCAAGAATCCCTCTATTTGATGGATCAGATTCACCATATTCCTATCCCTAAAATCCCTCAATCTTTACAGTGATCACACATAGAATAAAAAAATGTTCTTAAGGAAACAACCCTGATAAGGTTACCTTATAACAAAAAATATTTAATTTATTAGAAATACTAAGGCCAAGAAGTTCACACTAAGAAATATTTAGAATACTTAAGTTTCGAAATGTATCTACTCCTAACTCTCTGAAAAACTAACTATTTATTGGAAAATCACCAATGGTCATATTTTAGAGTTAGTTGTGATGGAATCAAACAAATTTCACTTGACAACTCAGCTATAACAAAATTCCCGATGTCGTTTTGTTTAGCACTACTACAATGATAAATTATATTCCTTACAATGGAAAAAAAATCTATATGTTCCGATTATAAATGTAGGATAGTCTGATGGAATTCCTTATCATTTTTCAATATGATAAAACTTATAAGGTTTAGTCCAATGTATTAGTACCAGTACCAATCTGATAGATTTTTTAAATATTATAGAAAAAACAAAAGTCTAACCACTATCAAAATAAAGACCAATATAATGAATCAAAATCATTTTTGACCTGATGGATTGTATTGAATAATTATAAGTTTATATTCATAATATATTATAGTTATTTCAGTGCTAGGAAAAAGAAATGTTTTCTAAATAAACATACTAAAACACTTAATACATAAAATTTTTGTAATAATAGTTTTAAGAGAGTGTTTTTGATTTCTAAAACTAAAGGAAAAAATAATAATTATGAATTTTTAATCAACATAAAACACTCATCTAACCCCTTAAATTCACAACATATATGTTTGAGTAAACAAGAAATAAGGGAATAAGAATGAAACTCTTAATTTGTCAGTTGAAATAACAAGGTTGAGAGTTTCATTTCAACCAAGATATCTTATTTTTTCTAATCTTTGTATGGTAATACTTCTTTATGTTTCTTTTCCTATCATCACACTTTATACACTACTTGGTTATTTTCTTCTATTCGTGTAGAGTTTTATTATACACCAAAACCATCAAATAAAGTAAATTTAATGATCATATCATCATCTTTATCATTAATTCTACTTGGGATAGTATAATATTCATACTTTTATTTATATCATGTCCTAATTATTCATATCTTTTAGACATATTTTCTTAAAAATTTAGGTCGTCACTTTTAGACAACCCCTCAGGATTTTTGATCTCATATTAGGAACTCAATTTTATACTTTAGAACTAGAACTTATTTAGGATTTCTCCATTCATTTTTCCATTTTCAATTGAACTGGATAAACATTTAGGAACTCCTTCTTATCATTGTCAACTTCTTTTAATTTCAAAAATTATTTCTTGATAGTCTTAACAAAATAGTACTTTCCTCCTTTTACCTTCTGAACATACTTCCCTTTCACACCATAGGGAACCTCTCTTGGTAGACTAGTCATGAAATACTCATCTATATGAACCACATATTCACATATTTAACAAACCCACTTTAAAAATCCTAATATGTTTTAGTTTTGTAGATTAGATAAATTTCAAGGTATGGATTGCTTTCTCTGATAATCTATCTTATTTTTCTTAATAAATATTTACCTTATTTCTGAAATCTTTTATAGTAAATATATATTAAACTAGTAAGGGGAATATTTATATCCAAAAAACACTACAACATCAGTATAAACCTTGAAATAATTTTTTCTATATTGATAGTAAGTGTTACTAGAAAACCGATGTTACTATATTGCTGTAACATAAGCTTGAATTTTCCTAAGGTGAAGTGGTATTATTGTCACATTCCTTTCTTCCTTTGATTTGGAAGACTATACATCACTTATGATATTAGTATAAATAGGTTAACATTTTATTTTTTAACCTATATTGTTAGAAATAATATATTCACCTTGAAATTGATTAGAAATAGATTTACCCTTTCTATTGAGGCTCTTCTTATGAAAATATTGAGAAAACACATATTTAACCTCAACTGACTTTTTGAAGTATCCTATGATCTTGTTAAACTCATTTATAACTTCAAGGCATATTTACTATGCCTCAACAAGCTCTTCCTCTTTCACAACTTGTTTCTCCTCAAGATGTCTCTCTATATTTTCTTTCTCAACCATTTTAACATTATATTTATCTATATCATCAATTTATATCACTTATTTTTTTACATAATACTTTTCTAACTTAACAATATTATCCTTATCTTTCATAATTTTCATTTACTTCTCTTAATATGTGTGTTTTGATCAAGATAATTATCTAACTCATTCTTTATAATGTGTTCAAGATCTATTGGTTACCCTTATCATCATCACTAACTGATTTATCAAAATATTTTTCAACATGAGTTATAAAATCAATTTTATCTTATCATTGGATGGTTGATGATGAGTCATCTTGTTACTTATTACTCAACTGATTCCTTCTATTTCTACTAGATCACTTTTTCTTTATTTTTCTGCATTTCCATTTCTATGTTTCCCATCTCCTTTATCTAATTCAAATCCAAAAACCTTTTTCTTTGGTAAATTTAAGTCAAAATTTCTAATACCATTATAGTTATAAAAACTTGGTGATTTCTTTTCCTTTACCATCCATTTTATTTTTTTAAACCTATTTTATTCAAGGGAATTGATTCTATTTAAATCTATATTATCTTCTTCATTATCATAATCATTTAATTCTACTTGTTCATCATCCTTTACTTTAAGTTTTCCCATCACCTTAATAGAAATCACATTATTGAATTTCTTTTTTAAAACTACAAGTTTACTCATATAAGAAGAAATGAGAATATTATATGACCTATCTAGTGAAAGGTCTTATCTATCCTCTAAAAAGATGATATTTTAGGATGAAACCTATACGCAAAGTTTCTCATTAGCTTTTTGACAATAGTTGAATCATATAGCTTCTCACCAAATCCTTAGATATTGATGAAAATATCATTTACTATTATGAAGTGGTCATAAATATATTTATCCTCATCCATTTTAATATCCTCTAATATACTCCTCAAAATATATATATTGGCTTCCTTGACTTTATTTCCATCATATATATGCTTTAATTTACCCCAAATTTATTTGATAGTTTGAAGTCACATGAATTTTTTGTAAACCTCTTCTAAAAAAGACATCAGAATGGAATTTTGAGCTTTTCTATCTACTTCCATATTTCTCTTATTAGAACGAGTCATAGAATCACTGATAAAAATGGGTGTAAATCCCATTTTTGTTACATATCTAACTTCTATACCTAATGATTTATGGTAAGGAAACATACTATTAATCTAACTATAAATTCTATTTATATCAAATGCAAGGAAACCCCTACTGTTCACAAAATTTAAGCTCTTTATTCCCATTATTTTCTTGGATCTTTTTTAGGAAACCTTAATTAGATATTTTACCACTTATAGAGACCAATTAAGTTTGGTACCACTGGGGGTGGGGAGAATCAATGGTACAATTTTATAAATTTATTCATTTTAATTCAATCTATTTGACCGATTAAAGTCTCAATCCATTCTCTCTTGAATTAATCAACCACACTTGAATGTAGTAGGAAATAAAGAGCACATGACCATGAAAATTTATAAGGTTTTAACTTAAAATCTACTCCTTAGTGTGATTTGTTAGTCTCCCCAATAACATTTTCTCCATTGTAACCCCATTTTTTTACACCATGGATATTACCAATCCCATTAGCAAAGAATCCCATAATAATTCTGTTTCTTGATTCCCACTAGAAAGAAACATCTTCCTACTACCTAATACAAAAAAATTTATACGAGAATAGGAAAGATACAATATTTTATCCTGGTTTCTTCAACACCACTTGAAATAGATATTCCTCCTCAATCTTTATTGATCAATAGTTAATCACATGTTACTTCTTTAAGAACTCTAGTAGCATATAATCATTATTTGGTATGTTGGTCTTGCTCATATTCCCTATATTTTCAATGATATGAATCTTACTTAGTTCCTTGAACACTCATACACAAAATTATTCTTTATTTTAAAAAAATATTGACTTTGGTCTCTCACTTTCTGTCTATTCGATAATATAATGTATCTCGTTCATAGAATATTCTCATAAACTATACATTATTTCTTATCATGTACTTATTATATTCATGGAATATTATCTTATATGAAACCACTTGAATCAATAAGGGAAGAAAAATTATGTAAGTTTTAGGAAGATTCAATGGTCATATAATCTTTTAGATTGTATGAATGAAATGGGGGATTTCAAATAAATAAATACATAAGGATAAAATGGGAAGCAACAAATTAAATTTTTGGGTAGGTTTCATGGTTTGGATATTTGGGAAACCATGGGTCAACCATTTGATAGATTTTGGTATTAATTAGGTAGTATGAATGGTTTTACCACAAAATAAGTGGAATCTTGTGCCAATCGTACAAAATCCACTTAATTTTATGCACTAACTTTCATTGTCAGGATGCATGATGAGCACTGAGCATGCAACCCACAAACTCTCTCAGTTTTTTTTTTAAATTTTAATTTTCCAAACGCTCAAAAAAATCAAATAATGAATAATAAAAATAAATAAATACAAACCCCTGACACCATGGGTGTTATAAATCTCCCCACTGTGCCAAATTCTACTCTAGAAAGTTCCCTGATTTCCCTCAAAGGAAGCATATAATAGGGGATAAATCCAAAAATTTGAAAAATATAAAAAGAACATATAAGTGTTTTCAAAACATATACCTCATTAATATGCAGTGATATACCTACCATATAATATTTTCGTTCTATTTGGAGACCATAAATCATAAAACCACCATTTCTGTGATGCCCCAACCTAGAACCATTGTCTGAGCCTGAGAGTCATGTGAGCTCAAGTGCTTCTCCCAACATGCCAGAGGCTTTCAACTAGCATCAAGGAGATAATACATATAATGAGGATTCTATTACATTGAATAAGAGTCATAAAATAATATAAATTACTAATTATTCATAAAATAAACAATATAAAATGAACAATAAAATAAACAAAATGTTGTAATAAATGGAATATAATAGATAGATCCATGATCATATAAAACACACAATGATCACTCACTGGGTTGATCCCATATAAAAAAATATATTAAAATACACACCAGAAACCTACTTTAATCCTTGGGTCTCATCCCAATATTCGATTCCCATTGAGCTACTTTGGTTTGATCCACACCCCAACCCATAACCTTCCTAAAAAAACCTAAGGCCTGCGTGCACACCAGAATTACCACGTAGAGTGTGAGAAATAAATATCATTAAGTTGTCACTAAATACTCATACTATATGACATCGTATATGTGTTTTCATGAGAAAAAAATAAACATATTACACAAGAGAATAAAACATTGTGTGATAACTAGGCCACTATGATTCTCTACACATCAGGAAACCATGTACTAAAAAACCACTACAGAACCTGAGCATACATTCTTTAGTACCATGATAGAGTCCCATCATGAAATCACCTTATACATTTAAATTGATACCCAGCATATACCTAAATAATTTGTGTGGGGCATCATCCAAAACCTTAAATCACTAACCAGAGAATCTGGGCTCAATCCTATGTCCACATCTCAACCCACTACCTTATCACTCAAGGTTGGGTCCTTCATCCATGTCTCACATCACATCCTAACACATGACCTCATGGGAAGTACTTGACCCAAGACTACTCAAGGAATGGCGAATCATCCATGACCCAATATCACCGAACCCAAATTTCTCACTTAATTCATGGTCAACCATACATTGTCACTCAAGGAAATACAATTCCATAACCACTAACTTATTAAACAAGGTAGAAAAAACTATATTCACAAGGACTCCATATCATGGAAGTCTAGCTAGCCATCTCACTCATGGAGAGTCCATACCTTATGATCATCTCCCCACCAACATCTATCACCCATTAAAAGAATAAGCACATTCAAACACAAAATTATGACACATGGATTTCAGCCTATCACATAGCTCACTAGCTTATCATAGGGTTCTAGTAACCCGAGACCTATCCCTTACTTGAACACATCTTATCTCACTCATCAGTGTTCCCACTGGGTCCTACAAACCTGTCATGGTCTCTTCTCATCAGCACTTTCTCACATATATCACATGATAGTGACCTCTTTGCCCAAAGTCTCATCCAAAATAGACCTAAAGGCCTGATATAACCTCATAAAACCCCCTCAATAGTCCTAGTATTATTACCTGAGGATCATCCCAAGCTATCATGCTCTAAGATGATTGGTATCCCGATGCCAAGTTCCAAAAAAAATCCATGACCCCCCCTAGGTCCCATCTCACATAAACAAAGGGATACTACTCAGCCCATCACCAAAAGGAACCGCTTATCAATCAAATAAATACATCCCAATAGGGTTTATCTTACTAAAAACACTCACATAACCTCAATCTACCCTCAAGATGATGTATTTTATAGGGAATGAGAGGCATGTCCATCTCACCCATCGTTGCTTGGCCCAATCCCCACACAATTTCCCGACTAGACCTAAGAATAATGACCTAGGATAACCATGTCAATTATCACATATAGAGACCACCCAAGATCTCCCTTGAAATTATGAAACACCATCTCCCCTTGAATACATAGTCTTCGGGTGATCCAAACTATCTAAAGTGCTAAAGAGAACTTATACCAAGCATAAGAGACCCAAATTCTTCCCATATCTATTGATTGTCCACTCTTGGTCCCTATTTGTCTTACCTTAACCCATGAAATAAGCATGAAACATAAAATCATTAATAGAAATGAATATGTATTTGTAATAAAGGGACTAACTTCCTCCAAAATAGAGTTGCCATCCATGATAAGATCCACACACTCTCATCCAATCCCGTACTTTCCTCATCCAAGCTTACACCACCACCCAAGAACCACACATATTCATCAAAAAAAACCTCATATAATGACATGATATCAACCTTCCAGGTTCTCTTCTAGATATAACACATGAAATTACCATCTATTTGTGATTATTTCACCATTTTTTGGGGAAATTATCATTGAAAATTTAGCCCAAAGTCGACAAAAATCATGGTCGATTGAAGGACAAAAATAATAGAGATAAATATGGTGGATGATACCTTAAAAAACCATTAAAACCCTAAAATTCATCCCTTATAAACAGATATTTAATGAGAATAAAGGGATTTGGATAACTAGATGAAAATGGCCTCTCCTAAAACCCCAACCTCCTAGAACCTAGGATCCATTCATGGAGTGAACCAGGGATCCACAACATGAATTCCCTTCACCTAAAACTTTCATGATCTGAACCACTAATTCACAACTTGAAATATTCAAGGTAGAGGGATCCTCCCTGACAAACTATCATTCACAATGTGAATGAATCATGTAAAATTCCTTAACCACCTATGTAAAGTTCAAATTCATATCGTGAATGCCTCATTCACTATGAGAACCACCTTGCATAAAATTCTCTGCCTCAGGGAGCCCCATTCAAGGTGTGAACCACCCCTCAATGTAAGAATTCATGATGTAAACCACGGTTCATGGAGTGAAATGCTACAAGGAGATGGAATTCAACTTCTGGGTCACCTGAACCTACTCTAAAATACACTCAAGCACCTAAACCAACAAATTTATTTATTCCACATCCAAAAACATCTTCTAGAGATCTTTTATCACTCAAATTACTAATTCAAATCCAAATTCATGGAATAAACCCATATCCAGATAAAAATTAAAACTTATTCCAAAATGTAATGACCCTAAAATTTGAGAATCTTTGGTAGTCCTCCATTTTTCAATCCTAACCTATCCTAGTCATTAATTAACTAATAACGCACCATTCTCTATCTTTAAATTCCAAATGTACTTTAATTGTGAAAATAAAATCTTCATGGTGCACTATTCACCAGAAGTCGAGCCAATCATTTTATGCCAATGAAAACACTAAGATGATGCTCACCGCACCCATATAACTCAAGACACCATACTTTATTCAGCCAATTCGTCCTGTGGAATATGGTTCTCTCAACCATAAGGATTAATTTAAAGATAGGTCAATATAAAACCATGTTTCTCACCACTATAGGAATCTCCAATCGAAAACACACTTCTAGCAGTCTTCAAACACTAAAATAACATTTCAAATAATACCCCTAATGCAATTACACCTCACCATATTCAATTACACACAAAACACAAGTCAGTCAACCTCTAATTGAATTTTCTTGAAAACACTCAGTTTCACCTTCATATGCATTACCACATCACCTTGCTTGATCATGATGCCTTAAATCTTGAAGAAATATCAAGAACATCCAATGAATACACCAAAGTTTGAACCTGACTCATAGTGCAATTTGATGGTTGAATCACTAACTATTTTATTTGACCCTTATACTCTCACTCTGAGCGCCAAAGCACCTCCAATTATAATTACTCTTGGATCACACCAACTCCAACCATTACCAACACCGATGAACCAAATATTCCCAACCTCACATATAAAATATAAATCTAAAATTTAATAAGGAACTATGTAAAATTTGATTTTAACATACACATATATCATGATGCCACGTAGACTATCTACCGACCCATCTTACTCCACCCACGTTCCTTCCAATATGAGGGTCACACACCTATGATCGATATGAATCCCCCAACTATGATAGTATCATTATCATTTCTCACCAAACCCAAATGCTGAAATCCATTTCCCACACTCTGTATATTACAATATATAATGGATAGACTTGACCATCCTGCACATTCATGATAGATAGAACAAAACTACAATGATTCCCATCCCCAAACTACTAAGAATTACATACACCAACAACTAATTGTGAACTCACCACCACATGGATTCCCTTACACCATGCCTTAAGAACTGACCCAAATGGATCCCATAAGCACACATCCCTAACAGTTCATGTCATGGAACACACATGGGTTAACTATTCATGGTAACATAATCTATTTCCAATGACACCTCTTTGCATATAGGGTCTTACCCTAACACCTCAGGTCAATATTCCCATGAAAATATTTCCACTAAAATACTACCAAAATGTTTTCTAGGTTTATCCATCACTATATAAATTCTCAACAGATCTGTACACGACCCGTTCATTGACTTATAAACTAAACAGGCACCATGCATACCTAGAACACATGTTATAACCACCCACCCACTTAATACCAATTTATTTTCTATTAGAAAAATAAATTTTATGGGAATAGTCGTAACCCTCGAAAGATTCAGGATAAAGGATCATCAAACTACATAATGAATCACAAGACCATTCCAAAAAAGTTTAAAATTACTAGAAACATTCAACCTATATAAACTCTATTGTAATGTCATTAACTTTGTTTCTGGGTTATCCTTACTAAGATCTTTGAAATTTTTGGGAATCTTGTCCCATGTTTGTAAATACTTTTCTAGATTGATATTTCTGTATTCAGAGTTTCATTTTAAAATTCAATCTTGTTTGTTGATCGAAGAGTGTTTATCCTCATTACTATCAACTACGATCTATCTCTCGTACTGTTAACATACACTTTTTAAACATTGATAGTGAAAACCTCCTCTATAATTTATTCCTTAGTGTACATGATTATATTTAAGAAATTATCTTTATTTCCTTTCTTCTTTCCCATTACCTTCTTCATAGACTTATCAAAATCTGATTCCTAAGACACCAAGTCACTAGTGACCAAGGAATTTCAGGTTTAACAATGCTATCATGATCACCGAAAAACACCAAGTCTTCTTGTACCTGATCTATAACTTTAATCTTATCACTTACCTAAAATTGTTTCTTAAATTAATCATACTTTGACATTTGAATTTCCTCTTGAGAGGTAATACCCTTCTTTTCAACATGCTTGTCCATGTTGGTTTTGCATTACATCACCTTGGCCGCCCTAGTCTCTTTGGATGACCGTGTATCCATTTGATTTGGTAAGTTAGAGTAGACCTTATGACCATTATATTTCTTCCCATTTGGAACAATGTATCTCCATGAGTCTTGTATTCCCTCCCCCCTTACACATTTAACACCTGAGATTTATTTTTAGTAAGAAAAAAATTAAATTCTAAAGAAATAATAGTATAATGTACATATATTTATTCAAGAATGAAAATAAAACCTAAATTCTAAAATTTTATAAACTAAATTTGATTAAATAAAGATAAATTTTTAATTCATCATTTAAAAATTATATTATAATGAAATTTTTATATTTTTCTAAAAAGATAATTTTTTAGTGAATAACGAAAAATACCAATTTCACACAAAATGGTCTTTTCTATTCAAGTAATTAAAAAGTCCCATTTTTTTGAATTTATTTTAAAATTTAATTTGTTTATTTTTATTAAAAATAATACAATTAATATCAATGTAATTGATATTATAATTTTTTTTGTATAAAAAAATTTTTATACTTAAAAATACATGTTTCTAAAAAACCGTTCTTCGTCACGTTTTGGAGTTTTTAAAAGTAAATTCTTATAATTATAAGGATTGTATTTTATAAAATTTATTCCATATTTGGAATCATAATTTACAAATTTTTTAATGAATTATATTTTATTTTGTTTTATTATGAATAATAACTTTGGTAAAAAAATAGTTTCCAAGGTAAGAGTTAAAATATGTTAAAAGGGTTAAAACTAAAATTATAAGGGTTAAAATGACCTAAAAACTTGTATAAATCCTATTATATGGTCATATTTTGAACTTATACTATATTATATTCAAATATTTTTTATTTTTTATCTATTTGGATTGAGTAATACATTAATATATTTTAATCTTTTAAAAAATACTAAGTGTTTCTTCTCCCTCACTTACATAGTATATAATCTATTAATCACACTTCAAGATCATTTTATTTCATCTAATCCCTAACTAAATAATTTAATATCATCCATACATATGTCTTAGAGGTCCTTTTTTTATCATAATACCATCCCAAAAGGATTTAGGTATAAACCTAAAGAGGTTTTCAGAAGAATAAGTATAGTTCTTAACCAACTGTTTTTATTTTATTTCCTCTTTTAACAAATTAAAATATTCTATAACCATGATAATATAATAAAATAAGTATCTTAAATGTACTAAAATGTTATTATGCTTATGGAACAACCCTTATTCATATTCTTTCCATCCTATGGAAAACAAAAACATCACTCATGCATACGTACGACGTACCATTTACATGTATCAGTGTAATTCTTTTTTTCATTTTCACATTACATGGATGATTATAAAGATTAAAATAATGAATATATATAATATTTATTAAATAATTATAATTAATTAAATATAATATATTGTAACACCTTGAGTTTTTATGATTTTGTTTCATATAAATTAAAAATCTTTGATGGCATGTATTGCACGCTACACCAAGTAAAGCTTGATTTATACACAAGATTGTGTTACATGGAAAGAATAGTTTGGATTTTGGTATATGAAAACAAAATTTTCTTTATTTAAAACACAATAATGAGTTCCTTCAATATCTTGTGTTATACTCAAAACTGATTTTTACCAAACAAAAATACACTATTTATTATGATAGTTTTCACCTAGACATTAGAATCAAAAGAATGAATAGGATTAACTAAATTATGAAAATATAGTTTAAAAATGTTTATAAAAATAATTATTTGGTAACCAAATAATTATAAATGAATATAAAAAACTAATTTAAAATAAATGATGTGTTTTTTTTGAAAAATATTTTTTATTCCTACAAAGGAGTTTTATCTTAGTAAATTAAATTAATCACTTTCAGTGAATGATATTAATGAAATTTATATGTTATATATTAAATTAATTTTTTTTAAATTCATCCAATAAGTTTTATAGGCATAAAATAAGAATAAATCCATTTTTAAAGCATAAAAAACTCTATTTTTCTAAAAAACTATTTTATCGTCTTTTAATGACAGATTTGTTTTGAAACTAAATTTTAAAACTTTTATAAATTTTATTGAACAAAAAAACTTCTATTTTTTATTATTAATGAAAAAATTATCTTATTGTAATTTTTTTAGTTTTTTTGAAAAGATACTTCTTTTGATGAATAGTGAAATTATTGAATTTTAAATAAAAAATTCTTTTTTCATCTAAATAATTTACAATGTTAAATTATAATTTAAATTGGGTTGAAATTAACAGAAGATAAATTGTAAATACATTAATCCAATTTAGGTAATTGGAATAAATTTTACATTTAATTTAGATATTCAAACTTAGTGAACTTCTAAACATTTTCACTTTAAAAATCCACTTTCTTACCCCATTTACAGAAAAAACTTTTAATTAATTTTAGTCACTTATGTTTTTCAAATTTTTAAATATTTATTCAATATTTATAATCATAATATCCTAGTTTATTAAATATATCTCTTTTATTTATAGATAATATGTATATTAAAATAAATTTTTTTTATTACCATAATTAAGGGTAAATCAGGTAATTAAGAGTAAAAATAATTTCATAAATATTAAAAAATGACACTAAAACTTTTCCCAATTTTATTTTACGATTATGTTTCATCAATAATCATTAAATTATTAGTTATGCGACCATTTATGGCCATTTGGATGAGATTATAACATTTATAATATTTTGTTCAAAGAAAAGTCAAACTAGTCATACTATTGTTTTCAAAAAGTGAAATATTTTTAATATACAGTTATCTTGAAGATATGTTAGAATATAAATAATAATTTTAATTATAAAACATTTATATTCATAATTTAATTGTATTTTTAATATTTAGTGAATTAATAATTAACATAAATAATTACACAATGATGATGTAGTAATTATTCAAATATTGAAAAAATAAATTAAATGACATTAAAAATATTAAAATAAATATAATTTGAATTAATTATGGAGATACAATAATTTTATTGATGATTTTGTAATGTTAAGTTTCTATTAATAGTTATTTTTTGAACATATCTTATTGTATTTTTTTAAAGTCAAAGTAACGAATAGTGTAAAAATCGACACTGATGATATTTTATGAAAATAATATTTTATTAAATTATTTAAGAATAATAAAAGTATTAAATAATGAAAAAGGTATGATATATAGTATAAAATATCATAAATTTTCAATTTATTGTCCAATTTAAACTTTATAATTAAAAATAACATCCTTTTAATATTGAAAAATTTGTAACCGTAGTTAAAATAGAAAGGGGTTAACTAAGGGTTAATCAAAATGATAAGGTTTAAAATGACACGACGCTAGTATAAAATATTTTTTTTTTGATATTAAAAAATTACAATATGTTATATTCTAAATAATAGAATTTTTTAGGTATTTTGATTTATATTAAATTTATTATAAATTAATATTTTTTGAAATTTCAAAAGTTCCCTTCCCCTCTCTTATAAAAGGGCACAACTTCTTCTATTTTCTTCACACTTAAAAACCTATTTTTCTCATCCAACCCATGTCTATATCTCCAAAATTCCATAAATTCATCCTGTAATCCTTCCTTTGGGAATAAATCTTACCAAGGAAGTCCTTTGGTGCAAACCAAAAGTAGATATCCGAAGAATAGGTAACGTTCATCAACAAATTTTTTTGTTTTATTTATTCCTTAAACAAATTAAATTGTTTTTATTTAAAATTTATACAACAACATAATTATATTAAATATACTAATATTATTTTATATTAAGGTTGTGATCTATAACTCCACACATTTCCATCAAATGGGATACACAATCATCGTTCGTGTGTACGATGGACTACCACATCATTAATCAATGTCGTTCATTATTACATTACCAACTTAAATGGATATAAATAATGATTGATTTATAGTTTATATATGATATATATTATTTTTATGATTATTTTATTATTATATTACACATACCTTTATTATTTCCAATTTGTGGGAATACAATTACATCGTTCATGTGTACGATGAACTATTGCCTTGCGAAGTGATGTGATTCATTGATGATTTACATGAAATGTATTAAGGATGGTTTTAATAAAAATATATGATATATATCACATAAAAATATTCTTTAATGATAATATATCATATACTTTTCTTTCTTTTAATATGAAAAGAAAATGAAAATTGCATTAATGCGTATATACGACCTACCGTCTCCATGAACGATGTATTTTATTTTCTACCTATAAATATTATGAATAAACATAACTAAATTTATAATATATATATATATATATTATATTTATATCAGGTTTATAATTCTTTAGATGATGAAATCTTGATCTATGTAAGAGGACCAAGAATAACAAGTCAAAACATGTAAAAAAACAAAGCGGTAATTTTAACATGGATTTAATAATAAATGATTAATATAAATTCATAAGTAAATAATATATGTTATTATATATATGAATATGTTTGTATGGTAGATTTATAATAAAATTATATTTATTATACGTGAGGTTTTAACATGTGTGATGGTAGTTAATATTTAAGGTAAGAGGATTTCTAGTCTCACTTTTATTTCTGAGACTTATGCCATATTCATCACTCATTTATTTTGTGTGGTATATATAATACCCTTGAATGTAATATATTATCCTTATAATTAAATTTATGGTTATTTACATATCCATTTTATTATATATCTTTATTGGTATTTATGGTTTAAAATTTACCAAATC
Organism: Viscum album; assembly: GCA_963277665.1. Classification (NCBI taxonomy): domain Eukaryota; kingdom Viridiplantae; phylum Streptophyta; class Magnoliopsida; order Santalales; family Viscaceae; genus Viscum; species Viscum album. The sequence goes on along the minus strand of OY728157.1, from coordinate 31,250,749 downwards.
GGTTAGGTAATTTTGTCTCAATTTTCTTTTTTTCGAGACAAATGTTATGTTACGCACCAATAATATTTTTTGAGGGGTATATAATTCTATTTTACATGTTTTATCATGAATATAATTATTTTAATGATATTATAAGTTTCATATTATTCTATTATCTCTTCAATCAAAAGTTTATTTTATTTAAAAACCATGTTTTCTAAAAATGTTTTCAAAAATGTTCTGCCATGATTTTTAAAAGACATTTTTAACCATGTTTTAAATTTTTTAAAAATGGTTTTAAAAGGAATATTAATGTTGTTTTTTGATTAAGTATCTTTTTAATTCTACCAAAAATATGAAAAAAATATTCTTTTATTGTGTACAGTAAGGATGAAATTTCTTCACCACCATGACCAATCATTGCTTTAAAGCTTCCTTCATAAAATTTCAAAGTTATTTTCAAAGAAAAAGGTTTGGAAAATTTAATATGTTTTAAAAAGTGTTTTTTAAAGTGGAATGGTTAGTTTTTTCAAGAATTATTTCAAATGATCTTTTAAAACAATTTTTCTTATATGATAATATTATATGATGTAACTTATGCATTATTAGGGTTATGATTTAAGGACTATATCCTTATCATTTTTATGGTTGGTTTATGTTTATGATGAATTATTTATGTTAATGTGACTCACATATTTATGTTTTTTATTATTTTACAGGTGAGGCCTACATCTCCCTTTAATACTCTGGGTAATGATTTATATCTCATGAGATAGACATGGATAAAATTGGGAGTGAACCTTTTTAACTAAAGGAATTTGTTTTCTAATATGGACTTGGGAGTGAACCTTGACTATTAAGATGGTCTTGGGAGTGAACCTTGACTACTAATATAGTCTTGGGAGAGAACCTTGACTAATAATATAGTCTTGGGAGTGAACCTCAACTACTAAAATGGTCTAGGGAGTGAACCTAGTCCACTAAGATATTCTTTTACTTGAGCCTTGAATGTTATGGAAATCATTTTATATATTTACGTGTCTGCCACAATTCCATGTATTATTTATATGTTATAATTTCATGGTTTATGATTTTGAATACCTTATGATTCATGTCTTATGGACTACCATTCTTTAGTCCACGACTCATTTATATGATATTTGATATGTAGGGTATGATATTCAAATGTTATACTTACATTCTCATACCCTTATGTTCATGTTATGCTTATGTATATCGCTTTTTACAAATACTGAGCATTTGAGATCACCCTTTATTATATTTATTTTCCCTAGGATATGAAGAAAGGTATTAAGTATGATATTTCAAAAAGGGATATACTTATGAATAAATTTGGAGGAGAATATGTAGATGTATAATGAACCAGTTGTTTATGTTTCCAAGTTTCCAAAGACACTAAACTAATACAGTCTTTGGGTGTGTCTTTTTAAATTGTATTAAATATTCCAAAAAAATGATGTAATGTATAAGTATGAAAATTTTGGTTTGTTATAGTTGGTATGAGAGAAAAACTTTAGTCAAAATTTTAAAACTAGGATGGGAAAACCTTAGTAATAACCATAATGATAAGTCTAAGTATAGGTTACAATCATAGTGTTTTAGTACTAATTTTGAAAAACATATAATTAAACCTAATGTGTCATAGATTGAAATTTTATAATCAATTTCACTATATTATGTGGTTTTAGGATGATGATTATTGTTTCTTATGCTATGATTTATGGTTTTAGTTAGTGGATGGAACCCATATGATCTCTGTTAATGTGGAATGCAATAGAAAATTCATTGATGTCCCTCTAGAGAAACTAAATTTTATGGAATATGGAATGAATATAAGGCCCCGACCATAAAACTTACTTAATATTGAATTAAATGAATAATTCACATTGAGGATCTTTTCAGGTTTAGAGTTTTAGAGAATTAGGACATAACTATTACATCTCAAAAGATTACAAAGTAGACACTTCTACTAAGTTTCCATAAAATAAAAAACTCTTAAAAAGAAACATGTCTAGTTCCATGTTTTATATAGCATGAATTTACCTTGATCCCATCCTTGACCCTATTCCACATTAAGTCCTGTAAAAAAAATTTCAAAAAAACTTTGGGTGAGCATAAAAAGCTCAGTAAGGGATACACAAAGAATGAAAACTGTTAGTTTTTCAAACATCAAGTAAACCATGTATACTTTATAAAAGTAATACCTTCACCTTCATGAAGTAGTAAAAACTCTTCACTGAATAAAATATCATTACTTACCCTTTTGTAACCAAAGGATTACCATAAAACCCATATAAAGAACACATAACATATAAAGGTAACTTGGGACATAAACATACTTAAGTGGAATAACCATACGGTCGACTTCCACACATATCACTTAATGGAATAGGCATACGGCCAACTTCCATACATACTTAATGGAATAGACATACGGTCGACTTCCATACCCAATGCATTGGATGTTATAACGTAACCACCCATCCTGGTATTCACGGCACCACCCTTCATATGGTTTACACGTAACCACCCGTCAAATGTCCAAGTACCATTATAAAAATCACAAGACATAAAACAAATATAATGGAAAGAAAACATTTCCACACTTTGATCACAATATATCACTTAAATATATTGACATAACAAATCCATTATAAAAAACCATTTTAAATACCAAAATACATAAAAGAGTATATGGTATTTATTTCATTTAAAAAAACATTACGGCTTGTTCAGGAAGCCAAAGACCAAATAATACTCGCGGCGGTGGAAAAGGTCGTTGTCACCGCATACGTTAAAAGAAAATTTCCTTTTTGTCGTTTTGTAAAATGCTTCGTAGAAAAAGATTCCTTTTGTATAAAAGAAAAATTCAAAGTGTTTTATACACCGTATAAAAGAAATTTGTGTATAAAACAAAATATGCCTTAATGAAAGGAGATTGAGACGAAGTCCCTTACCTCAGGTCCAACTTGACTCGATCATTTTTTAACGTCCTGAATAATAAACTTGAGTTAATTTCTATTTGATTAAGAACCTTTTTCAAGTTAATTATTCCTTTTATATCACTTATTTCCATGTTATAAACATTATGTAACCATTTAAGTTAATAATGTTTGTTTTGTCGATATTTGGTTCTTAAGTCGAAAGTGGACTTCTTACAATTACATGTTGTTCGTGTGGTAAAAGGTTCTTTATATCCAGAATGAAATTCCTGATTTGGATATCATATATATCTATCATATACATGTTTTTATAATATCACATAATCATTTAGAGGTAAGAAATGAAATGCACCGTTCATGGAGACGGTAAACCGTACGTACGCATGAACGCTACTTTCATTTCTATGTCATATTAATGGAATTAAAACTAAATGAGAGGTATGTATATTTTAATTACAGAATTGTATTAATCATTTATATTTAACATACATCATATATATCCGTTATATATATGTACTTATAATAGTACATTACATTTGGGGATAAGAAATGAAATGCACCGTTTATGGAGACGATAAGCCGTACGTACGCATGAACGCTACTTTCATTTCTATTTCGTATTTTTATAGAATGGAATCATAATGATATAAATGTATATTATAATTCCAGTGTAATATAATATATAATATAATAATTCCATCCTTTATACGTCCCACATATGGTATTAACGAATCAAATCACTTTGAGGGGGCGGTAGTCCGCACTTCCTTAAATGAAGATATCGCGTTTACCCATAATGGAAACCATAAAGGTATGACCAAAATGAAAAATACAGAAGCTTAAGGAAAACATAAACATATTATATATCATATATAAATATAGTGTCATCTTAATGGCCACCTTTGAAGGTGTTAAAATAATGTTGAACAATCATCGTTTCGGGAGGCAGAAATTCACCATCCACAGAAATAGTATGTTCTTTAACCATTAGATGTAGGTGTCTGTAAGTGTAGCTCGAATATTTATTATAAAAACATCCTAGTATATTGAATATACTAGAGTTGTTACAAAAGAAATGAATAAAAAGAGTTTAGGGGGTTGGAGAAGCAAAATAAAACAAAAGAACACAAGTGAAGATATTACCATAAAATCGGGTAACTCTCTTAGATTTGAACTCAAAGGCTTCCTTGGGAAGACTTATGCACAATGTGAGGCTTCAAGGAGTAATAGAGGGATGTGTATAGACAAAATGGGCAGGGGTTCGCTGAGCCAAAGGGTTTGGAAGTGTGGGTAAAGAGGTAGAGGTGGGGGCCTTTTATAAGAGGAGAGGAGGGGCACTCTTTGAAAGTAAAGAAAAGTTACTTTATTTTAAAGTGATATTCGGATTTAAGAGGTCACACATTGATATAATTAGAGGATAAGGTGATAAGGGTTATAAATCCACCCATACACTAGGTTTTGGACATGTTTAGGTCATATATTTTACATTATCATTTCATTTTATTTAAATCCTTTATTAATGAGGTAAACGCTGTATCATCATGATGTCATAAATATTTTAAATTATTTAAAGTCTAAAAATTATAAAAAAAATACTATAATGTAGGAAATATTTTTATCTTTCCAATGACTATTTATAATAAAAAATCTGACTTGTATAACCCCATGTAAAAATTGTTTTATTAAAACATCTGATGTTTGTGTCATTTTTACTTTAACATTTAATAAAAAGTTATTTATGTCATTTCCCAACCAAAGTGGCTCCATGGGGTCCCCAAGTTGACCCATGGATTGTCTTGGTCGCCCATGACACATAAAATGAGGGTAGGACATGTGTAAAGCTCATCTCATATTATTAAAACATTATTTTTACCTTAAACTACACTAATTACCTCTAATCGCGATTAAAAACTTAAAAGTTACTATTCACCAAAAAATTATTTTAATCCCATTGAACCGCATTTTACTTCTTAATGAAAACCATGTATGTCAGATTTTTGAAATTTAAAACACAAAGTGGTAAAATTTCATTTAAACGAAAAATCAGTTTTTATAAGTACCACTTAGTGGTTTCACTATTCATCAAAAATTGAAGTTTTTCAGAAAAATACCAAAATTTCACCCTAAGCTATATTTGATATTACGAATTAAAAAATTAAGTCTATTTTACAAAATTGAAAACATATAAGTTTCATTAATTAATTTAATAATTAATTCCCGCTGTCATATCAAATAGTGTGTTTTCATGAAACAATAAGTATCAAAAGATTGACACTAGTTTAAGTCCGATTTCAAAGTGAATTTAATTCCAACGACCAATATTGGATTTAATGGTAAAAATATATTCTAATTTCACTTTAAAACCAATTCAAATGATAATCTAATCATATAAATAAATTATATTAAAAATAGGTTTTGAATTAAAATACAACATTTTTCATTGTTCAGTAAAAAAATGAACTTTATCGGAAAAATACCAAAAATTTACACAAAGTAAATTTTGATGTCCTGATTCTAAAAAAGAGTTTTATTTGGTCCAATATATTGTATAAAAGTGACCAAAACTATATTTAATGATGGTTCGCCATCAAAAGGCGATAAGTGAACCTTTAGTGAAAACCAGGGCATATACGCCTAAAATTGAATTCTTTCCATATTTTAAGCCTTTATCTTTTATTAGATAAAAGTAAAAACATTTAAAAATCATATATAATCATATTTTAGTTATTTCTATACATTCCTACCAATACAACGGCTATGTGTTAACTACCATTTAAAATAATATTATTTTATTACTAGTGTGCAACGTAAGATTTCAAAGAAACTCTTTGTTGCGTATCGGGTACGCTATCGAACATAGAAACCCCTTTAAAGTAAAATTAATATTTAATTCGTAAATATTAATAAATATGAAAATGTTTTATTAATTATTTACTTGGGATGTTACAATAAAAAATATTATTTTTATGACACAATAACCATTTCATTCCATGAATCATGCTAAGCATCAAAATTACCAAAGTAGGGAACATAATTTTCTTGAATCCTTCTTAAGTAATTGTCCTCCTTATTTTAGTGGAATGAACGATCCACTATTTATTGAGAAATGGATATATACCATTGAAATAATATTTTTAATTCTTCTTTATTAATAATGTAAAAAAGTTCACTTGGGAACCTATTTCTCGGAAGCTTATGTGAATCAGTGGTGAAAATTTATCAAGAATATAAGTCAACAAGATAAAATTGACTCCATGGATTGAGATGAGTTTTAGAACTTATTTTCCATTAAGTACTTTACTTGTATTCTTCTTACAAAAAGGGAGATTAATGTTTTCCATCAATAGCATGGTTATGAAAAGAAAATAATGATATAATTCAAATTAAACTCTAAAAACCATGGATAGAATAAGATTATATTTACTTTAATCTCAAATTATGGAAGGCAACATGGGGTAAATTTTCATAAGGGGGCTGGTAAATGATTTAAGTGTAGTAAATAAGGTCATCCGAAATTTGACTACTGATGTAATGGAAATAAAGAAAAATCTCTAAAGATTTATCCTCCCATAATTTATTGTTTTAATTACAAGGATTTTGGGAACTATTCTAATATGTTCCCTTATCTAAGGAATAATTTGGATGATAATCCACAAAAACATTTAAGGACAAAAGACAAAGGGAAGGATTATTATATCATAATGGATGAAGTGAACCATGATAATTAGTGAGTAATTATCCTAATATCCTTTAATGGGAATTTCATGTTTTATTTTTAATGAATAAGTTCTATAAAAATCATATTTTTCATCTGTGAGTGAAATTCAATGTGATTATCCACCTAGATTATAGAATAATGAAATCACATATTCTATCGGTATAAGGATAAAACCAAGCTTACAATTAAAATGTTTTCATATAAAAAATGTTATTATATAAGGAATGAAGAATCATGTGTGTATTCAATATTATTTTTGGGTATTACCATGTTTCAAGAGACTACATGGTTATGGACTTCACATGTTTTTTATGTGATGATTAAGAGCTACATAAAGTTGTTTGGAGGATTAATGATAAGTTGATTTTGGAAATTTAGTACCCTTATTTTGAAATTTTTAGATTTTAATATTTTAGAAGGTTCATAAAGGTAACCATTTATGAAATTTTTTAAGTTGAAATTTTTATTAGGTTTGATAGATTAATGTTTTACTTAACCATATGAATATTTTTTCTTATTGGATAACCTGTACTAACCATTTTTTTGATGATAACTAGAGATAAAAGTAATAACTTATCATCTCATTATGAATCTTATGATAAACTAGTTATTCAGGCATTAAAATTTCAAATAAATTTCTTAGAGAAATATATGAAGAAAAAATTGATCAAGGAACAACTTATGGATGAGATAATTATTAAAAAAAGGAATGAAATCATGTAATTATATCTTCCTGTGAAAATTATTTGTCTCATGGAAAAGCATATTAAAAAATGCTATCTTAGTACCTTCATTTCTAATTAATCAAATAGTCTCTTAGAGCATCACAAATTTATCATTTTGTGGTGGTTAACTTTATAATTACCATTTTTTCTATCACTCTCCATCAAAACATGATATTTATTTTCCTTTTCTATGTCCATGTTTTCACTTTCCACCTATGTTCTCCTATGTGGAAACATGGTTTGAGTTACTTTAGGTTACTGTTAAGTTTTCAAAATTACATTTTTAAAGGAAGTTTTAGTATTAATTTTTCTGATGTTCTTTTTCCACAAATAAATTCTCAAACATCCACCCTTGATTTTATAAGTGCAATTTTAAATTTCAAGAATGTGATTTCTGTTTCCAAATTCTTGATCATACTGGAACGGTTGCTTATCGATGGGTTCTTCCCCCAAATATCTCTGATGTTCTTGATGTGTTCTATGTATCTATTTTGATGAGGTACATACATGATCCTTAGAATGAACTAAAACTAGATGTTATATCGATAGAGTAATATCATTATTATGAAGAGAAATTGGTAGAATTTATAGATTGTAGAGATAAAGTTCTAGAATACAAGACCACTCACCTGGTTAAAGTTTTATGGAGAAACCACTAGTTTGAAGAAGCTACATGGGAACTTGAGGATATAATAAAGCATATTTATCCTCATTTTCTTGTATTAGAGTTAATAATTTCAAGAGTGAAATTCATTTTAAGGGGGGTGGAATTTAAAACCCTTAGTTTTTATGTTTTTTAAAATAAATTAAAATTCTTTGATGGATTGAATTCCACACTACACCAAGTAAATATTGACTTATACAAAATATTTCATTACATGCAACATAGAGTTTTGATTACAATATGCACAAAACTAATTTTTTCTTGTGTAACACACAACAATGAGTTCTTTTGATATCTTGTGTTACAAAAAAGACCGAGTTTTACCAAACAAAAATATACTATTTATTATAATAGTTATCACATAGACATTTGAATGGAATTAATAAATAGGATTACCTAAATTATGGAAACATGGTTTAAAAAAGTTTATAAAAATAATTATTTGGTAATTAAATAATTAGAAATGAAGATAAAAACCATTTGAAAATAGAGGATTTGTTTTTATGAAAAAACTATTTTTATTCCCACAACGGTGTTTTAACCTAGTAAATTAAATTAATCACTTTTAGTGAATGATATAAATTAAATTTATTCTTTATATATTCAAATAATTTTTTTGAAATTCTTCCAATAATTTTTATAGTCATAAAATAAGAGTAAATCTATTTTTAAAAGTATAAATTACTGTATTTTTCTAAAAAAACAAAATTTTCACCTTTTAATGGAAGAATTTTTTTGAAAATAAATTTGAAAACTTTTAAAAAATTTATTTAAAAAAAATTATTTTCTGGAATATTAATTTTAAAATTTTATTAGGTTAAAGTTTTGGGTTTTTTTCTAAAATGTTTCATCTTTTGATGAATAGTTAAAATACTAAATTTTAATTAAAAATGGTATTTTTGTCTAAGTAATTTTTAATGTTAAATTATATTTTAAATTGATTTTAATGCAAAAATAGTACAATTATACAGTTATTAATCAAATTTAGTTCATTGTAATTATTTTTATGTTGGATTTAGATATAAAAACATAGTGAACTTTTGAAAATTTTCACTTTAAAGACCCTCTTTCTCACCCCGTCTACGTGATAAATTTTTAATTAATTGTAAAGACCAGTAAATTTCAAGGGAATTTTTTTTTCTTAATTTTCTTTGGAATTTTACAAGAACACAGTTTCTGACGGCACCTGATTCCGAGGCCCGGTGTGCCCGGAATCATTTTTCGAAGTTTGGCTTGGGTACGTTCAGTGAACGAACGAGCGGGTTTTTCTAACTTTTGAACCGGTGCTCGGAATCGAATTCTGAGGGCACCGATGGAATCGCAGCGCGGGTATTTTCTTAGAAACGCCTCTTCCGGAGTTGCGTTTGCTCGGGTGTGGTTTTTAATTTTTGGGCTTTAAGTTAAGAAATAAAATAAAGTGGTGCGACAACTTTATTTTTATTTCACTTAAAAGCCACTTAAAGCCACTTAAGCTGAGTTGAAGCGGATAGGATGGAATTCAAAATATCCTACCCTCTTGGTAGGATATTTGTGAGGTGGGGCCTGCATGAGCCCCACCGTTTCTTTTCCGCTAAGTAACGCACCCGCGAAAACCCCTATTAAATAAAAGTCAACTGGGGCGTTTTCTTAAACAATTAAAATGCTCCTTTTAATTGGGCAGTTTTATTCGTTGAATTAATGTTTCATTACATAACTTTTCTTTTTTCATTTGTTGGCATATTAATAAAATAATACCAACACTTTTTCTTCTTGTGTGTTGTTCATTGAGAGGATTTGACAGAACCTTAAGTCCTTCATCCTTCTTCGCGAAGAACGCGAAGAACGCGAAGAACGCGAAGAACGCCGGCCTTCGAAGAAAGGCGACGAAGAAGTCCAAACCCTCGGAGATCGACGACGCGAAGCCGCGTTCCGCGATGCCAACCATTCTCCTCCTGCGACGTTTTTCTGCGACGTTCCTTCTTCCGCGACAAATCTCCGAACATCTGCTTGAGGTAGGAGTTATAAAATCTTTTAAATTCCTTTGTGGTTTTTATCCTCAACATGGATTTAATTGTTATAATTAAATCTGTGTGTTTCCTTTAAACCTCTGAGATCGTCGACGTGATTCCCTTCCGCGATGATGCGACGCCCTTCTGCGACGCGACAATCACCTCCTACCGCGACGGTCAATTCCGCGACGAACTCGCATCCGACGGCGACGGTGAGGTAGGGGTTTTATTTGAGAACAATCTTTATTCCCATGGTTGTTTCTTTTAAAACAAATAACCCGGATCAAAGTTCAATTTTAATTCCATTAAAATTGTGCCCTTCTTGTTATTCATGTGTTGAATATTTATTCCCGATTGTTATCACCTAACGCGGAGGGTACGGGCCAAACAAACACGGCCCGACAACCCTCCGCAGTTTTCCGTTGATGCGCGGATTGGTGGATGATGACAAACGGGGCCGCAGTGGAGTTTTGAGGGCCTGGAAGTGAAGAATGGGACCCGGGAGGAACTACGGCGCAGACGGAAGTGGATTCGGACCACCGGAGAAACTCCGGTGGCCCGCAAAATCCACTGGCGGCGCGGGTCGCCGGCGCGGCGGCGGCGACGCCCCGATGCGCCGCCGGATGGAGCCACCGTGGCTGAAGCCGCGGCGGTGTCGGCCAACCAGACCAACGACCGCGCGGGTCCGGTGACACACGGGAAGCGGCAAAGCCGCATCCGTTGACCAAGCGCAGCCCCACGCGGGGCCGTGACACCTCATCCCGCGGGGGGCAGCGCCCCGCGGTTTCCTCCGCTCGGCCGCTCGGCCGAGCCGAGCCGGGCCGACCCCCCGGGCCGGGTCGCGCCCAGGCCAGGCCAGGCCTCCGGGCGGGGCCGAGTCGCGCCCAACCGGGTCGGACCCGGACCAGGGTCGGGTCGACCCGGTTCGGGGCGACCCAGGGGGGGGGGGGGTCGGGCCGGGTCGGTCCGTGCCGAGGCCCCCCGTTTCCGGACCTTTTCGGTCTTTTGCTCATAACTTGAGCTACGGGACTCCGAACGACGTGCCATCAGCAGCGATGTGATCCTTGGATAGAGACGGTCATTTCAGTATATCACATTTAAGGTTTCGGAATACTTTGAGTTCAGCTGGGTTGGTTCGTACACGAAACCAACCGGGCCCTCGGAGCGGAAACACTCATATCTTGAGCTTCGAACGTCCGATTGACGTGCCGTCGACTTTGTTGATTTCCTCTAACTGAGATGGATCTTTTGGCATACTCTGCCCGAGGTTTGGATGCAGGTGGAGTATGGTCGGGTTGGTTTTGCCTTAAAAACCAACCGGGCCCCTAGGACGAAAAAACCAATAACTCTCAGACCGGGTGTCCGATTGATGCGCCGTCTACGACGTTGAGTTTCTATTGATGATACAGAACTTTTGGATACATCAACTCTGGACTATGTGTTAGTTGATGTATCAGCCTCTCAGCTCGTGGAGCGGACCCTCCCGAATGAGCTTGCTGTGTCCGGGAACCCTAGAGCTGGCTGCGACTGCTACTGTGATGACGACGACTGTGTAGAGATCCTCAGTGGATTCGACGGAGACAACTACAACACTCAGCGATATTTTGTGGGTCGGTGCTACCAATCCTGTGTGGGTCCGATCCTGTGTGGGTCAGTGCTCAACGGTCCTGTGTGGGCCAGCACCTACAGGTCCTGTGTGGGCCCGATCCTGTGTGGGTCTTTGCGAGGGTTAGTTACCTATCGATCCTTTGTGGGTCAGATCCTTTGTGGGTCATTGCGGGGGTTAGTACCTATCAATCCTTTGTGGGTCTGACGACTTAGATGGATCAGTGATCATCTCTATCATCATTTGAAGAAGTATACTTGTGTGAGATGAATCCTGTTTACTCTCCTTTGTGGATTGTACTGTGCTATCCTATGTGGATTACATTTTGCTTTCCTTTGTGGATTGTGTTGTGCTATCCTGTGTGGATTTACATTTTGCTTTCCTGTGTGGACTGGGTTGTACTTGAGCTCAGATGTTGGAGCCGAGCGAGAATTGATGACTTAGGTATATGTATGGGCATATACCTAAGCAGTGTCGGATGTTACTTCGTGATTGTATCTTTCCTTTGTGGATTATCCTTTGTAAATTCTGGGAGACCTTCGGGGGTCTCGAGGTCCCTACTGAGTAGATTATACTCACCCCTGCACGGGCTATGCTCGCACTACGTTGTGTTGGTTGCAGACGACAGACAGCGCTGATCGTGGTAGAGGCTTGCGGAGCAGGTCGGTACCTGGAGGTGGACCACTGGGCGGGACGTACTCGGAGCGGACGGTTGGACCCGAGGAGCAGTGGAGGCTATCTGTACCCACCCTTCAGGTGGGACTTCCAGTGGATGGCTTGACGTTGCGGCTTTACTTTTCAGTTGCTGTTTTCCCTTTTGAGTTGTATTTTACTTTCAGTTTGGGTTTGTATTTTGGCCCACTTACTTTTCCGCACTTACTGTTGTACCAGTTTTTACTTAGTGTTTACTTTTTCCGCTTGCTTACTCTGTGGTGCTTGTTTACTTTACAAAGGCAATGCCTTCCCTTTACCGGGATTTATGCCTTGATGCTAGTCGCTAGCCCCTGGACTATGGAAGGCGGGCTTGGGGTAGTCACAGCACGGGCCCCGAGGACGGGTCGTGACAAATTGGTATTCGAGGTACGATCTGTGTCTATTCCACCCTTGCTGCAGTTCTTATAGACACAGGAGAGAGTCACTCTTTCATAGTCGCTGCCCTCGTTCAGAGCTTGGAGATTACGACAGAGCCGTTGGCTCGATCCTTACGGCTAGAGACTCCTACGGGAGCAGAATCGACGATTACGCACTGGTGCCGACAATGTGAGATTACTCTAGGAGGCGAGAGCTGCGGCTGGGATCCTCTTGTAGCGGCGTCGAGGCCTTACGACGTCATCTTGGGCATGGATTGGTTATCTACAGTCCATGCACAGATTGACTGTATTAGGAACAAGGTGAGATGTGTACTCACCGATGGGAGCAGGTTCACCTTCACCGGTGAGAAGGGAGCCTTCGCAGCACAGGATGGACTTCCGCAGAGGAGAGGACAACCCATCACTCATCAGTTGGCTAGCCTCATCCTAGGAGAAGTTGATGTGCGGAGTCCTAGTTTTCCTACAGTGGTGGATTAGTATGCGGATGTCTTTCCCGACGACGTTCCAGGGATACCTCCTCGCAGAGAGGTAGACTTTTATATCGACCTATACCCCAGGACAACCCTGATATCGACTTCAGCATATCAGATGGCCCCCACTGAGCTTCGAGAGCTACGGGTACAGTTGGAGGACTTGCAGGGCAAGGGATTCATCCGACCCAGTGTTTCACCCTGGGCTTCCCCGATATTGTTCGCCAAGAAGGTGGACGGGAGCTTGTGACTTTGTGTCGACTATCATCGCCTGAACCAGGTGACGGTGAGGAACAAGTATCAGCTACCAAGGATTGATGGCCTCTTCGATCAGCTCAAGGGAGCACGGTGGTTCTCGAAGATAAACCTCAGGTCAGGCTATTATCATCTCAAAGTTTGGGACGAGGACGTGCAGAAGACGACCTTCAGATGTCGGTATGGCCACTATGAGTTCTTGGTTATTCCATTCGGCATAACCAATGCTCCAGCTGTGTTCATGGGCCTCATGAACAGCATCTTTCAGCCATACCTCGATCGATTTGTCGTAGTCTTCATAGACGACATTTTGATTTACTCGACGACTGAGGAGGAGAACTCCTACCACTTGTGTGTCGTACTAGACACACTCCGAGAGCTCTATCTTTATAGAAATCTCTCGAAGTTTCAGTTCTGGATATGTGAGGTCCACTTCGTGGGACACGTCATCTCTAAGGTGGGAGTTGTAGTGGATCCTGCGAAGATCGAGGCAGTGCTAGCTTGGGAGCCACCCAGGAGCGTGACGGAGGTGCGGAGTTTCTTGGGACTAGCTGGATACTATCGGAGATTTGTGCCAGACTTCTCCAGAGTTGCGGCACCACTCTCAGCTTTGACGAAGAAGGGGAAACCCTTCGTGTGGTCAGAAAGATGTCAGCAGAGCTTCCAGGAGCTGGGACAGAGATTGACCAGCGCACCTATCTTGAGGTTGCCTGAGGAGGGAGTAGGGTACGTAGTCTACTGTGATACATCCGGGACCAGACTCGGATGTGTCCTGATGCAGGAGCAGGCAGTGATCGCCTATGGATCACGTCAGTTGAGGCCGCATTAGCAGAACTACGCTACGCATGACTTGGAGTTAGCAGCAGCAGTCTTCGCCCTGAATACATGGTGACAATATCTGATGGGAGAGGGATTTACAGTCTTTTCTGACCATCAGAGTCTTAGGTACATCTTCTTGCAGAAGGACCTGAACCTGAGACAGCGGCGATGACTTGAGTTCCTCCAGGACTATGACTTTGAGATAGTATATACTCCTGGGAAGGGGAACGTGGTAGCCGATGCTCTCAGCAGGAGGACGGGCATTCAGCTACTTGAGGAGGCGACAGAGCAGCTTGCTGCTTTGCAGATATCCTTTGTGGATAGATATGGAGCAGCCTTCCTTCAGTCTCTCATAGTCACTCCTACACTACTGCAGCGGGTCAGAGAGGCACAACGTGGGGACACCGACTGTGAGACGCGGTGTGCACAGTTATCCTCAGGACAGGCACCTGATGGATTCTCCTTTGGAGTAGAGCACGACATCCTTTTTAGAGGACGTACCTTGGTACCCGTCGCTTTACGAGAGGAGGTGCTGAGAGAGTTTCACACTTATCCTTTGGCAGTACATCCTGGAGTGGCGAAGATGTACCAGGACCTCAGACGACAGCACTGGTGGCCGGGCATGAAGAAGGTTGTGGCAGAGTTCGTTTCTCGATGCCTCACCTACCAGCAGGTGAAGGCAGAGCATCAGGTACCAGCAGGCTTGGTACAACCCTTGGAGGTCCCAGAGTGGAAATGGGATGAGATATATATGGACTTCGTGACTGGACTTCCACGTGATTCCAGAGGTCACGACTCCATTTGGGTGATTGTTGACCGACTCACCAAGTCGGAACACTTCTTACCCATCAGAGAGCAGGGATCGGTGGAGAGCTTGGGATGTCTCTACGTTCAGGAGATTGTACGGATTCACGGTGTGACATCATCTATCGTCTCCGATCGAGATGCTCGCTTTACTTCCTGGCTTTGGAAGGGGTTGCAAGAGGCGTTCGGGACGCAGCTACGTCTGAGCACCACCTTTCACCCTCAGACGGATGGTCAGATGGAGAGGACCATTCAGACTCTCGAGGACATGCTCCGCGCATGTGTCCTCGACTTTGGTCGCAGCTGGGAGGACCACCTACCCTTGGTAGAGTTCGCGTATAACAACAACTACCACTCCACCATCAGGATGACACCCTATGAGGCGTTGTATGATAGACCTTGCAGATCTCCTTTGTGCTGGACAGACCCTGGGGAGTCAGCACTTGTGGGACCAGAGATGGTCCGGGCCACGACAGAGAAGGTCCAGGTCATCCAGGAGCAGATGAGGACACACTACTGGAAAATGTACCTATCCCCACGGTTTTCACCAAAACCGTGGGGATAGACCCCCCCTATACCCACGGTTTTGGAAAACCGTGGGTAGAGGTGAATTTTCATGACCTATACCCACGGTTTGCCAAAACCGTGGGTATAGGGGGCTCTATCCCCACGGTTTTGGGAAACCGTGGGGATAGGTCCTGAAAAGTCACCTGTACCCACGGTTTCCCAAAACCGTGGGTATAGGGGGGGTCTATCCCCACGGTTTTGGTGAAAACCGTGGGGATAGGTCTAGGATAAAATACCTATACCCACGGTTATGAAAAACCGTGGGTATAGGTCAATTTTGTGTGCGCGGGAAATTTTTTTTTCCGCGGGAAGGAATTTTTTTTTGGCGGGAACCCTATACCCACGGTTCTTCCCTCTATACCCACGGTTTTTATAACTATATTTAACTAAATATATATATATATACATATATGTGAAGTTAGGGTAGTGGTTAGACGCGGTGTTTACAGCGAAGAGGTTGCGGGATCGAAACTCGGCGCCTGCATTTTTTTTAGGACCTATACCCACGGTTTTGAAACCGTGGGTATAGGTCGTTGAAACCGTGGAAATTGTCTAAGTTTCGGTGACACGGTGGCAGGACACCTATACCCACGGTTTTCCAAAACCGTGGGTATAGGCTAGGGACCTATACCGACGGCATTCCAGCCCACGGTTCCCAAAACCGTGGGTATAGGCTATACCCACGGTTTTTGGGGCTATACCCACGGTTTTGAACCGTGGGTATAGGCCGTTTTTCCAGTAGTGACAGCTCAGAGCCGACAGAAGTCTTACGCTGACAGGAGGCGGATGCCGCTAGAGTTCGAGGATGGCGACCACGTCTTCTTGCGTGTCTCACCTCGACGTGGATTACGGATATTTGGCCGAGGCGGCAAGTTGTCTCCACGCTTCATCGGACCTTTCCAGGTCCTCAACCGGATCGGCGAGGTGGCTTATCGCCTGGCTCTACCATCTCAGTTGCACCGAGTGCATGAAGTCTTCCACGTATCTCAGCTGAGGAGATACGTGCATGACCCGATGCACATCATTGACCATGGGGAGCTAGACGTTGATGATGGGGCGACTTTTGCGGAGGTCCTGGTGGAGATCGAGGATCGACAAGAGTGGGTCCTACATGGACGATCGATTCCTCTTGTGCGCATCAGATGTCAGCACAGGAACCTCCAGGAGAGCACTTGGGAGTGGAAGGCTCAGATGCGTGCTCAGTACCCACACTTGTTTCCCTAGATTATGATGTATCTTTATGGGGACGTAAAGGCCTGAGGTGGGAGTGATGTAAAGACCTGTAAATTTGAAGGAAATTTTTTCTCTCTTAATTTTCTTTGGAATTTTACAAGAACACAGTTTCTGACGGCACCTGATTCCGAGGCCCAGTGTGCCCAGAATCATTTTTCGAAGTTTGGCTCGGGTACGTTCAGTGAACGAATGAGTGGGTTTTTCTAAATTTTGAACCGGTGCTCGAAATCGAATTATGAGGGCACCGATGGAATCACAGCGCCAGTATTTTCTTAGAAACGCCTCTTCCGGAGTTGCATCTGCTCGGGTGTGGTTTTTAATTTTTGGGCTTTAAGTTAAGAAATAAAATAAAGTGGTGCGGCAAGTTTATTTTTATTTCACTTAAAAGCCACTTAAAGCCACTTAAGCTGAGTTGAAGTGGATAGGGTGGAATTCAAAATATCCTACCCTCTTGGTAGGATATTTGTGAGGTGGGGCCAGCACGAGCCCCACCGTTTCTTTTCTGCTAAGTAACTCACCCGCGAAAACCCCTATTAAATAAAAGTCAACTGGGGCGTTTTCTTAAACAATTAAAACGCTCCTTTTAATTGGGCGGCTTTATTCGTTGAATTAATGGGTCGTTACTTAACTTATCTTTTTTTGTTTGTTGGCATGTTAATAAAATAAGACCAACACTTTTTCTTCTTGTGTGATGTTTGTTGAGAGGATTTGACAGAACCTTAAGTCCTTCATCATTCTTCACGAAGAACGCAAAGAACGCGAAGAACGCTGACCTTCGACGAAAGGCGACAAAGAATGCCGAACCCTCAGAGATTGACAACGCGACGCTGCGTTCCGCGACGCCAACGATTCTCCTCCTGCGACGTTCCTTCTTCCGCGACCAATCTCTGAACATCTGCTTGAGGTAGGAGTTATAAAATCTTTTAAATTCCTTTGTGCTTCTTATCCTAAACATGAATTTAATTGTTGTAATTAAATTCACGTGTTTCCTTTAAACCTCGGAGATCGTCAACGCGACGCCCTTCCGCGATGCGACGATCACCTCCTATCGCGACGGTCAATTCCGCGACGAACTCGCATCCGACGGCGACGACGAGGTAGGGGTTTTATTTGAGAACAATCTTTATTCCCATGGTTGTTTCTTTTAAAATAAAGAACCCGGATCAAAGTTCAATTTTAATTCCATTAAAATTGTGCCTTGCTTGTTATTCATGTGTTGAATATTTATTCCCGATTGTTATCACCTAACGCGGAGGGTGCGGGCCAAACAAACACGGCCCGGCAACCCTCTGCAGTTTTCCGTTGATGCGCGGATTGGAGGACTATGACAAACGGGGCCGCAGTGGCATTTTGAGGGCCTGGCCGTGAAGAATGGGACCTGGGAGGAACTACGACGCAAACTAAAGTGGATTCGGACCATCGGAGCAACTCCGGTGGCCCGCGAAATCCACCGGCGGCGCGGGTCGCCGGCGTGGCGGTGGCGGCCAACCAGACCCGCGACCGCGCGGGTCCGGTGACACACGAGACATGGAAAAGCCGCATCCGTTGACCAAGCGCGGCCCCATGCGGGGCCGTGGCACCTCATCCCGCGGGGGGCAGCGCCCCGCGGTTTCCTCCGCGCGGCCGCTCAGCCAGGCCGAGCCGGGCCGGGTCGCGCCCAGGCCGGGCCGGGCCAGGTCGCGCCCAACCGGGTCAGACCCAGAACCGGTTCGGGTCGATCCGGTTCAGGCTGACCCAGGGGGGGGGGGGGGGGTCGGGCCGGGTCGGTCCAGGCCCAGGCCCCCCGTTTCCGGACCTTTTCGGTCTTTTGCTTATAACTTGAGCTACGGGACTCCGAATGACGTTCCGTCAGCAGCGATGCAATCCTTGGATCGAGACGGTCGTTTCGGTATATCACACTCAAGGTTTCAAAATACTTTGAGTTCGGCCTGGTTGGTTCGTACACGAAACCAACCGGGCCCTCGGAGCGGAAACGCTCATATCTTAAGCTTCGGACGCCCGATTGACTTGCCGTCGACTTTGTTGAATTCCTATAAGTGTTTGGACGTAGGTGGAGTACGGTCAGGTTGGTTTTTCATTAAAAACCAACCGGGCCCCTGGGACGAAAAAGCCAATAACTCTCAGACCGGGCGTCCGATTGACGCGCCGTCTGCGACGTTGAGTTCCTGTTGACGATACGGAACTTTTGGATACATCAACTCTGAACTATGTGTCAGTTGATGTATCAGCCTCTCGGCTCGTGGAGCGGACCCTCCCGAGCGAGCTTGTTGTGTGCGGGAACCCTAGAGCTGGCTGCGACTGCTACTGTGACGACGACGACTGTGCAGAGATCCTCAGTGGATTCGACGACGACGACTACAACACTCAGCGATCCTCTATGGGTCAGTGCTACCGATCCTGTGTGGGTCCGATCCTGTGTGGGTCAGCGCTCAGCGGTCCTGTGTGGGCCAGCGCCTATAGGTCCTGTGTGGGCCCGATCCTGTGTAAGTCATTGCGGGTGTTAGTTACCTATCGATCCTTTGTAGGTCAGATCCTTTGTGGGTCATTGCGGGGGTTAGTACCTATCGATCCTTTGTGGGTCCGACGACTTAGATGGATCAGTGATCATCTCTATCATCATTTGAAGAAGTATACATGTGTGAGATAAATCCTGTTTACTCTCCTTTGTGGATTGTACTGTGCTATCCTATGTGGATTACGTTTTGCTTTCCTTTGTGGATTGTGTTGTGCTATCCTGTGTGGATTTATGTTTTGCTTTCCTGTGTGGACTGGGTTGTACTTGAGCTCGGATGTTGGAGCTGAGCGAGAATTGATGACTTAGGTATATGTATAGGCATATACCTAAGCAGTGTCGTATGTTACTTCGTGACTGTATCTTTCCTTTGTGGATTATCCTTTGTGGATTCTGGGAGACCTTCGGGGGTCTTGGGGTCCCTACTGAGTAGCTTATACTCACCCCTGCACGGGCTATGCCCGCACTACATTGTGTTGGTTGCAGACGACGGACAACGCTGATCATGGTACTGATTTTCTTAAAGTCAATGTAATGAATCATGTCAAAATAGACATTAATGATATTTTATAAAAATGATATTTTATTAAATTATTTAAAAATAATACAAATATTAAATAAAAAAAATGGGTCTATATATGGTCTAAAAGATTATAAATTGTTCATTTATGGTCTAATTTACACTTCATAAGTAAAAATTACATCCTCATAATGTTGAAAAATTTATTACTCTAGTTAAAATTAAAATGGGTTAACTAAGGGTTTATCAAAATGAAAAGATTTTAAATAACTCCAAAAGTAGTATAATATATATTGTTTAATGAGATTAAAAAATTATAATATATTATATTTGAATATATTTTCATTTTTATGTATTTTTATTTATTTTGAATTTATTAGAAATTAATATTTTCAAAAATTTCAAAAGTGACCCTCCTCTCTCTTATAAAAGGGAACCTCTTCTTCTCTTTTATTCAAACATAAAAACCTATTTGGATCAGAAAAACCCAGAAAAAATTTCCTACCAAATTCCCTAACTTCATATTAAAGTCCTTTATTTTAGCATAAATCCAACCAAGGAAGTCCTTTGGTGAAAACAAAAAAGGAGATATCTGAAGAAGAGGTAACGTTCATTAATAATTTTTTTTTATTTCTTACTTAAACCCCTTAAATTATTTTTATTTAATATTTATATAATAACCTAAGTATATTAAATATACTTATATGTTTTTATGTTAAGACTAGGACCTAAAAATCCACACACTTCTATAAAATGGGATACACAACCACCATTCCTGTGTACGATGAACTACCACCTCTTGAACTGATGTCGTTCGTTCTTCCATTAACAAAATTAATGGTTGATAATAATGATGTGTTTATAGTTTATATATTATATATATTATTTTTATTATCCTATTATGATTCAGTAATTTTAACATCACACATACCTTTATGCTTTCCATTTTATAGGAATACGATATCGGCGTTCGTGTGTACGACAGCCTACCGCCTCACAAGGCGATGAAATTCATTCATGATTTACATTTAATTTAGTAAGGATGGTTTCAATAAACACATGTGATATATATTACATAAAAATAATTCTATAATGATAATATATCATATAATTTTCTTTCTTTTAGTATGACAAAAAAATGAAAACAACGTTCATGCGTACATACAACCTACCATTTCCATGAATGGTGTATTTTATTTTCTACCCATAAATTTTATGAGTCACCATAACTACATATATAATAAATATATATATGATATTTATATCATGGTTATCATTATAGATATTATTAAATCATGATATATTTAAGAGGTCCAAGAATAAAAAGTCAAAACTTGTATGAAAAACAAAGCAATAACTTTAACATGGATTTGTTAATAAACAAGTAATATAAAGTTGTAAGTAAATAATATATGGTATTATATATATATATGGTTATATGGTATATTTATAATAAACTTATATTTATTTTAAATTAGTTTTTAACATGTATGAAGTAAGTCAAGACTTAAGGTAAAGGGATTTCTAGTCTCACTTTTATTTTTGCGAGACTTATGCCATATTCATCACTAATTTATTTTGTGTGGTGTATATACTGACCATGAATGAAATATATGGTACTTATAATAAAATTTATGGTTAGTTTCAAATACATTTTATGTTCTCTATTTCTTGGGATTTATGGTTCAAGAGTTACCAAATCAGTAATTTAATTTTTTCTCAATTTGCCTTCTTTGAGACACAAATTATGTTATGATCCGATAATATTTTATGAGGTGTATATAATTATATTTGAAATGTTTTATAATGAATAAAATTATTTTCATGATATAATATGTTTCATTTATTTTAATTATCTATTCATTCAAAAATTGATTTTATTCAAAAACAATGTTTTCAATAAATGTTTTAAAAAATGTTCTTCCATGATTTTTAAATGACAATTTAACCATGTTTTAACATTTTACAAAATAGTTTTAAAAGGATTATTCTTGTCATTTTATTATCAAGGATATTTTTAATTCTATCGAAAATATTAAAGTAATATTTATTTTATTATGTACTTCATGGATGAAATTTCTCAGCTGCCAAGACTAATCATTTCTTCACAGATTCCTTTATAAAATTTCCAAGTTATTTTCAAAGAAAAATGTTTCAAAATATACAATTCTTTAAAAATAATTTTTCAAATAAAAAAGGATATTTTCCTCAAGAATTATTTTAAATGATCTTTTAAAACCATTTTCAATCTATGATAACATAATTTGAGGTCACTTATGCTTTATTGGGGTTATGATTCAAGGTTCTATCCTTATTATTTACATGGTTAGTTTATGTTTATGATGAATGATTTATGTTATTGTGGCACAAATATGTATGGATTTTATTATTTTATTGCTAGTAACTATATCAGATTCCAATTAATTGGGTAATGATTTATATCTCATGAGATAGAAATGGATGAAATCCGGAGTGAACTCAGTTCAATAAAGTACATTGTCTGCTAAAATGATCTTGGGAGTGAACCTTGACTTATGAGATGATATTGGGATTAAACCATGACTACTCAGATGGACATAAGAGTGAACCTTAACTACTAAGAAATTTTCAGTTGTGAACCCATTCCACTAAGACAACTTTGGCTGTGCGCCTTGACTACTATAGAAATCATTTTATATAGTTTTGTATATGCCAAAATATCATGACTTTTTTCTATGTTATGATTTAATGGTTTATGATTTTTAATACCTTATTATTAATCTATTAGGAACTTCTAATCCTTATTCCACATCTCATATATATGATATTTGATATATAGGGTATCATCTTCCAATGTTATGCTTATGTTCTCATACACTTTTGTTCATGTAATGCTTACGTATCTCCCTTGTTTACACTTAATAAGAGTACAAACTCAACCTTTATTATATTTATTTTCCCTAGGATACATATAAAGGTATTTAGTATGATATTTTATTAAGGGTTCTATTTATGAATAAATATACAGGAGAAGATGTATATGTATTATTAATTCGTTGTTTATGGTTACAAGTTTCGAAAGGCACTAAAATAATAGTCTTTGGGAATGTTTTTGTTTAATTTATGAAATATTTTAAAATTTATTTAATTTATATGAGTTAAAATATTAGGTCATTATATATATAATTTACCATATTACTCTTCCACCCATTAAAAAATGACAACGTCGCTCGTTCATATATGTGGACTACCACTTCCACACAGTAATGTGATTAATTTTTCATGTTTGACATTAATGAATGATTAAAAATATGTATATAATTAATATATAATATCTATATAGCATGATTAACATTTTTAAGATGATGTATCCTTGATCACGATTCAAGTACTAAGACTACTAAATCAAAAATTCCATGACAAACGAAATAGTTATCACTCTGAAACAACAATTTTAATAAAGAATTATTAGTAAATAGATATTGAAATGTTATATGTATAAAATATATTATATTATAAGTATGAATTTTGTTTTGTTATATAAGTAAAGTAAATCTATATTTTTTATACTATAGGTTAAAATCACTTACAAAACAATTCAAACCTAAGGTAAGGGTTTATTTCACAATCACATCCTTATTTTGGATTGTTTATGTTTAAGTTTATATTGGAGAAATTATATGATATTTATATATTTAAACTAATATATTTTATTATTATTTGGTTATTTTTTTGGTTTTCATGTATTTAATCCATTTTTAACTTTTTTTCACTCAAAAATACCAAAATAAAGTTTTAATGGAAAATTGACATTGTTTTTCAACTCAGTCTGGAATATTTTTCTTCCATGTCAATATTTTTTTAAAATGATTTCAAGAATGTTTTTAATATTAAAAAATGGTTAATTAAATTCATTTTTACCATTTCTTATCTTTATATAAAGTCTTTTAAAATGGAATCCATTTATTTTTTCTGAATGAGATACTTTTTACCTAAGGTGTAAAAAAATATATTTGTTTTAAAGTTTACCACATGAAATTTTTTTGACCATCATGACTATTATTTTAATTGGAGGTTACCTTAAAAGTTTCCATGAATCCTTTAAAATAAAAATTTCCCTAATATTTTGTAATTTTTTTATATTTTAATATAAGTGATTTCAAAAACAAAAGGTTATATTCATTAATAAATCTTAAAATGGTATTTTGGAAAAAATTTCATCTATGTCAATATCCTTTGATTAATCTTATGATTTAGTTTGAATATAATCTATTGATGATTCCACTATATTACTTTGTATGGATTATAATCATATTATATTTATTATTAGAGAAAATATTAACATTTTGTTTTTTATTTTTTCAATATGAATATTTATATTGATTATGTGTTGAATTGTTATCCACCCCTTTCATATGATGAATGAATTGGACTTAGTAAATGATAGGAGAGGACTATTATAGCCCCTCAATGCATAGATAGGTCTCATGAGACAAACTAATTTGGGTATTTGGAATATGAATTAACTATGTACTATGATGTGTTGGAACAATTCCTTGATGATAAGATTATGATGTCTGATATTATACATTCTCTGATTATGAATCTAGTTATTGTTACCCTTGTGATTATTTATGTTTTAATTCCATCCTTGGATATATTCTTATTTTTATTATATTAGTCATATGGAATATTTGATTAATATTTATCTTTATCATGTTATTCATTATTTATTTATTTTATGATATCTTATGTTTTAAACATCACCTTACTGAGTATCTGATCTCACCCTTTATTATGCTTTCCTTTCCCCAATATACCAAAAAGGGATCTATGAATAAATTTTGGGGATATAATAGAAGAAATAATTAAGTAATCAAAAAAAAATTTGAGTTGTATTTTATTATCTTAGATGTAATGAGATAATAACATATATATCTAGTATCTAAAGAATACTAAACTATTCAACCCTTAGAGATGTGATCCATTTTATTTTGTGCCAACGTAGTAAATTATACACCATATTTGGGTTTCTAGAGTCAGGGTGCTATAACACACCAACCCTTATAAATTGATATTTTCTTGAAATTCCATGACAACACTCACTCTATTCCTCCAAAGGAAGAGTGATACACCAATAATCCTTTGAAATCTCCTTACCTACTATCTACCCAATCTCACTCAAACCCAATTGTGTATGCTCCCATACTCTCAATAATTCACCCAACTCACACTCCCATGAGTCACGTCCTATAAAACCTTGGATCATGTGCCTAACCCACTGACCATGCCCCTCATACATGTCATTCTCATCTAACAACATAATGAATCTCATCCATGCCAAGGCTAACCACATGGCCAACCGCCACCTGGGCGTCATTCCAAAGCCACGTGCATTTACCCAAACTCCCATTGTTCTTATAAAAGTATATCTAGTACCAAAAAAGATAATAATATAATAAATACCTACCTCAAAAACTAAACATCAATAGTATAATCACTCATAGTTATTTTCATTCCAAATACAAAAGTATTTCACATTCCTTTCCTCAACAACCTGATACAGTTAAGTCGAATTTCCTAAAGAATATATTTGGGAAAACATCATATAGGTTTTTTTCAACACTTTAATTAACAAAAACAACATCCTAAAGTTTACTTGTGACTATCATTGTATAATACCTCATAAATTATAGAAAATAACCAAAACCACTAGGGTTCTATTACCAAGGGATCTAGAGCCTATATCGATTCATTAAGGGTCCTTTTATGTCCTCATCTATAAGGGGATCATATAATGGTGTCTAGAAAACACCCTAAACCAAGATCAACTAGAAATACCATTAGAGAAAATACCATGGTTCATTTGAGTATAATTACATGAACAAGTTATATGAGAAAATTCAATATAAGTTGTTATTGACCCTTTAAACAACTGAAACCCTATAAAAAAATCCAATCACACACATGAAGGTTCATTATATGTTAGTTATACATTCTAAATATGATTAATTAATTGAAAAAACTTACCAACAGGACAAGAACCAAAAATATAAATAAAATATCTGGTAAACTCATAATAGTCAATAAAAATCTCATACATAAAAACAAAAAGAAATAATAACAACCCCATATCCTTAATAACTAGGAATTCCCACAAAAAATTTGTTCATGACCCACAAGTTTGAGATCCATCACAAACTATGAAACATTATTAGACCACCAATCTACCATCTACCTAAATAGTAAGATGCTAAAAAATATCTTATAACACTTTGTGATTCCCCAACCTAGAACCTTTTTCCGATATGAAGGGTCACATAGAATTTAGCACACCTCCTTGGATACTAGAGGTTGATGACTAGTAGTGAGGACTTAATCTATATAATAGAGATACTATTCCCACAAATCGGACTTATACAATAGTATAAATAACAAAACATCTACAACATAAACAATATAGAATATATAATCAAATAAATATAATGTTGTAATAAATTGAATGAATCACAGAGACCCATAATTATATAAAATATACATTGAAATACCACTGGGCTAATCCATTTAAAAACAAATAAAGAACAAAATACACACATTGTCCATATTTCCATCCCTAGGCCTCATCCAAATCTCTGATACCCATCAAGATACTCCTACCCAACCCACTACACAAATTTTTCTTTGTCCTAAAATCAAATATAAGGTCTTCATGCACACACAAGAGTGATCATGAAAGGTGTGAGAAATACATCTCAGTAGGGTCTCGCTAAGTGTCCCTAGTATATGATATCATATACTTATATATATAATGAAATAAATGACCATGTCACATAAGTGCATTGTAAATCATATGCTAATTAGGAAACTATGAATCCTTGCACACAAGGTCACTATGTTCTTTCCAAGACATCATAACACATGATCATACCTAATTCGATGCCATTACAGAATCCTATCATATCCTTACCTCATGCTATCAAACTTAATACCATACCCATACCCAAATAATTAGGGTAGGGTTTTATCCAAATCCTTGACCCACTACCCAAATAATCAGAGAATGATCATACATCCATATCTTAATAAAATTCCACTCCACTCAAGGAAGGGTCCATCATCTATGTTTCACATGACATCATTAACCAACCCCTAATGGTAAGTCTTTGACCTAAGACTACTCTAGTAAAGGTCCATCATCCATGACCCAACATCCATGATCTCATGTATTCTCACTTAAGGTGTGGTCGACCAAAGATTCTCACTTAGGGTAAGTACCCTTCTAAAACCACTACATTTTCACTCAAGGTAAGGAAAAAATACATGCACAAGGACTCCATATCATGGTAGTCCAACTAGTCATCTCACTCATGGAAATTCAAAACTTGAGGATCTTACCCCCCATAGTCATTCATCTATCATAGACACAAGATCACCCATACACAAGAAATAACACACATGAACCACATCCCATCACAAAAAAAACTGGATCATCATAGGTTTATAGTCACTCAAGACCTGTACCCTCCTTTAAAACATCTTATATTATCTATCATAGCATCCATTGGGTCCTCCAGACCCATCAGAGTCTCTATTCGTTGACACAGATCACATTTTCCACCCAATGGTGACCTCGTAGCCTGTAGGATCCTTTAACCAAGACCTCAAGTTGTGTTCCAACCTCATAAAAAACCCTTATCACTATCAGTACTGCTACGTGAGGACCATCCCAAAAAATCATGATTTAACCCCTTGGAATCCTAATGCTAAGTACCAAAAAGAACCCCCAACCACCACCTGAACCCCATATAAAATTTTCTATGGGAGACTACTCAACCCATCACTTGGAGAAACCACCAATCCATCACATAAGTCCAAACATGAAGTGTTCATACCACTCAAAAAACTTGTTAAGACTCATTAAAACCTTAATAGGGTGCCACTCATATAGCGTGAAATGTGTAGTTTCCTCACCTACCATCCCTAGGCCTAATACCAATATTCTTATCAGACTATCCCTAGGAAAAATGTCGCGATCTACCCATGTCACCTATCATATCCTGA
The DNA here is from genome assembly GCA_963277665.1 of Viscum album. Taxonomy (NCBI): domain Eukaryota; kingdom Viridiplantae; phylum Streptophyta; class Magnoliopsida; order Santalales; family Viscaceae; genus Viscum; species Viscum album. The sequence continues at coordinate 31,222,795 of OY728157.1, read as the reverse complement.
GACCACCAAAGGTCTTTCTTCAGCTCAAACAACAACATATCCCATTGGCAATATAGTCTATAGGTTGTATTATCCTAAATTTTCTTATGAGGTATGAATCATTTAATTTTTATTTTGAAACCTTATTTTTTATCTATATGGAAGTTATTAAAGTTTTATGGAATGATCTAGGAGCATCCGAGTCTTGTTCGGAACTAAATATATGCGTTTTAGAGGGAAAAGACTAGGAAAGTGATTTGTTTCAACCATGCACCTAAGGCCGTAATTCTTGTTGAAAACATATGGGGTATATAAGTAGACTATAAATGGGTACAAAATTTGTTTAAATCATGCACCTCAGGGAACTCGACCATGCAGGAATTGTAGAGGGTCTGTAGAGGGGCTTTATAGGATACAAAAATTTTTTTAAAACCATTCACCTAGACTAAATGGTTAGTTACACTTAGGTAGTAGATCAATATGTTTAGAACATGTTTTTTCCAAACCATGGGTCCAAACCATGCTCCCTTTAAAAATAGGTAAAAATTCCATTTTCCCTTGACTCCTTTTAAGTTTCTTCTTACCTTTTCCCTCTCCTATCATATGCATCACTTCCCATAGATTCTTGAGTTGTCCCTTATATATCCAAAGTAGAATTTGAGCTACCTTATACATTTGAAATCAAATTCTCTCACCATCTATCAGATTTGAAGAATATCAGTATGACCTTAAATCCACTTCATTTCTTTTTTATTTTACCTCATCGTATGGAATTCTAAATCAGGGTGACCTAATATTCCCTATCTGTATGGTATTCTTATATTTATCTAATTTATCCAATTATATCCTATATTGGAGGCTAACAATAGATATGGAGTCTACTAAAAATCTAATATAGTTGGTTTAATGCTTTTACCTAAAATTATAGTGATTTATATATTACTTCATTATGTAAGGCACTAGGATTTCTATGCACTAATTCTTAAATTTTTTTTCCTATAATAAATGTGAGTTCCTTAACCATGAAACCTATGAGGCTTGATATCCACATAAGAGGTTTATAACCTCAAAAATAACTCCCCCTTAGGTTTTTTTTCAAATATATTAAATAATCAAATACAACACAGTACATCAAATTACCCCTTGAGGTGTGATCTTTTCCACTTGTATTTGGGATTTTATAATTAATGGAATTAAATGTAAATTGAACTAAATTAAAGAGAGAGTGGTGATCCCACAACCTATTCATCATTCATTCACATGAATTATTGAGTTATCCCTTTTAAAAAATGTCCAAATAATTTAAAAAATTATAAATGGTATGAATAGGCTATGAAGCATGAGCATTTAGTGTGCCATACTGATAGTGATACATGGGTTCGAACTTAGAAATCCATATATGGAATCATTAATCTTATTAAATTAACATTAATTATATATGGATTATATTACACTAAGGACAACACATATATTCATATGAGGAATGCCTTATACGGGCTTACCAGACAAGGTGAATTATATTATTCCACGAGTGACACTTGGTATCCTTACATGGAATGCCAATTATTGACTTAGAGGGAAGTGAATTATATTATTCCATGTGTGAAACTTGGATTCCTCACTTGTAATTAAAGGAGAGGCTTCTATGTAAATTAATTTATACTATGCCTTGGGTGATACATGAGTTCTATGAGGAATGCTAGGGACTGTCTCATATGGTGATGGGTTCACAGTACACCTTGATCGACACTTGGGTTCCCTAAGAGGAACACCTGGGATGAGATTAGGATTCCAATAAATTAATCAAAGGATGCATCTTTGAATTCAGAGAATACAATTGAATTTTGTTAATGATTACATACACGATGACCTTGTTTTAGTTCCTTTTATAATAAAAATGTCATGAGAATTATTCATCCCCTATATGAATATGATCAATAGGGGTTTCCTTGGATATTATCCTTAGGTCCCGATCCTATTTTAAAAATTGAATCATAAGCATAATAATTCATAGACATAATGGTATAGTCCAAAGAAGGTAGCATTATATGGGTGATCCATGGGAGACCCGTAACAACATGGGTTTTTTTTATTTCATTTACTTCCATTATTATCATGCATGAAAACTATTTTATTGTATACTCAAGGATTGGTTTTAGTTAGACACCATTGGTGGTGGAATAATAAGTATATCTCACACCTTTTTCATGTTTCGGATTAGTACCTATGAAATCCTTGGACTGGATGCCACTTATTAGTGCCCTGATCCAAGTTGGCCACATGGACTCAGGTTCATCTCCCCAAATTGTTGATAATTATGACTAGTATCGAAGACCCAAGGTGTGTCCTTTGGGAGACTACACCCTCATTATGAGAGTGAATCACAATAGATCTGTATAATATAACAACCGATAATTAGTAGAAGGAATGTATGTAAAAATCATATAATAATAAGACATGAGTATTAAGAAATAACTAAATCAAATAAAATAACTGATATAAATATAAAAAAGCTGATGATTATATGTCATTTATCTATAAAGATAGAAAATAGATATACAAGCAGTAGACAATCATGCAATACAAAAGTTGAAAAAAGGAATAAAAAAATATCCCATGAATCCCAAGTTCAATATCTGTAATCTACTACTAGATCCATCAAAAAACATCAATAAATCCAGTGTCTGAAGATTTATGCTTCCCTTTGTCAACACCTTTATATATATAGTTCACCCGGCTGCCAATGGAGGCCCAGATAGGGTGTGAGATAAATCTTAGTAGGCCACCACCAATGGTGTCTATAAAATTCTATCCATGTAATATAAACTTAATGTGTGAAATCATGCATATATGAAATTAAATTAGTACAATAATGTAAATACCCAATTACTTTCTTCATCCCTTGGCTAGTGTTTGATCATGTAACCAATTCATTCATTAATTAATTTCTAGTTTATATAAATAGGTCACGTGAGGAATAGCCAACACTGAAATCAACTTATGATAGTATTATTAGTTGTTCCAAGATGTGATAAGGTATCCATGATGAATATAATATAAAAGGATTCCAAGGTAATAACCAAGGAAATCTAGACCTCAAGGGTCACCAACTCAGTAATAAATGCATCTAGGATAATGGTAATAGTGTAATCCAAGGATCATAATCCAGTTCATTCCACAATATCATGATCTAATTGAGTCCAAGGAGTAAATATAAGGTAAAAAAGGATAAGAAATGGCCAGGCCCAATGATATAACCAAGGCACATCATGTCCGTAGAAACTATGCTGGATCCAAGGAGTGTATCCAAGGTATCCTAAAATAGACTAGGGATACTATGGTGTCATACTAGGAATCCAATGATAGATGATGATCGGGTTCCAAGGGGGGTCTAACTGAGGAAAACAACATCCTTGAATCATAATTTCATCCTTGAGTGCTCATGGAATTACCTCTGGAATCCAAAGGATAATTCAAGTTAGGCCCTTCCTATAAGTATTTCAAGGTCCATGTATATATTTAGGCGCCTTACATTTAATTCATTTAAATAAATTTGGCTATTTAGTACTTAATCTATTAGGTAAGTTAGTTGGTTTAATAATTTTCTCTAAATAACATGATAAGGCCAATAGCATGGAACCATCTCATTAATTTCTATTTAATAATCCAAGTGATGGTCAAACCATTTAAATAGTCAAGGTTTAATCCATTACCTTTCATTAGTGTGAAAAGGCCAAAGCTACATGCATCTATTTCATTAATTCATTTAATCCATTTTTATTTATCTTATTTAATTCCACTACCTTCCACCCTAAGTGGAAATGTGTGCCACAACATTCAACCAATACACAATTCCATTTCAATTAGCCAAGTCATAAAAAAATATCAAACTTTCAAATTTATCCCTTATAATTTATTAATCAAGTTTAATAACATTTCTTAGGTTGGTAAGTGGAAGAAGACTATGGAAATATCAACTAATCAATTCACAAGTCATTTAATATACAAAAACATACAATTAAGGTGGTCAATATTAAGCACATACGAATGATGGCTCAAAAGTTTCAAAATGCTAAAAACCCAAACATGGCATATCACTCTACATGAGGTGGTTGGATTTGTTAACGAAACCACCATAAACGAATCACATATATGAAAAGGGTTATTTTATATGGTCCTAACAACTTCAATAATGAAATATTCGTTTAATGAATGAAACTAGATGAAATCAGTGGGATGACACGATAATTTCCAAAATGATGGAAATTGAGAAAGGAGTTATAGACCACCTACCTTAGGCTCATACAAATCTCCTTATCCAACACCATACTTTAGTTCCTTCTGGATTGGAGTTGATATGAAGAATGGATCAAACCCCTAAAATTGGGGCATATGATCCTAAATCTAAATAGCCTCATTGATATAAAGAAGAATGGTGTATGCTTAAAAAGGAATCGAGAACATACTAACATAGATCCAATGAGATGAATGATGCTTAAATTTAACTCTAGGAGTATGGTGGGTCTAAATTCCTAGAATATATATGATTTAGGCTTTAAAAGAGGTAGTATAGTGGCTATAATCTATTGGAGAACCCAAATGAAAGAAGGGTTTAAGAAAACATTTCATTAAGGAAAAAAATATTTTTACCCAAAATTTACATTATGCGTGGTTTTCCCACATGGTTTGGAAAAATATGAAAAAATCATTCCCATGTACCTATTATAATAGTAATAGTGCACGGTTATGCCACATGGTTATAGAAACCATGTTCCAACCATGCGAAACAACTATATCCAAATTGTATATATTCTAGCATGGTCCTATGACCCAACTCATATGATTAGATCTAATTGTGCACCCTATTCGAGCCCACTATTTATCATCACACAGTTTAAAAAAACTGTGTGGTATATATCGCACAGTTTGAACAAACTCTATGGTCTACATCACATGGTTTGAACAAACTATATGACATGCTGTTTCCCCAAAAAAGATGAGTTTTGGGATCCAAAAAATCCTTGGACACCCCCAAAACCTTTACGAACTCATTAAGCCTCCAAATTAGGACTATGAAAGTAAATTGGAAAACAATTTAAAGAATCCATACCCATACAAAAAATGGGTTCTTATAGTCTGCCCCCTTTAAAAGGAAATTGTCCCTGAGTTCACCTTACAAGGGCAGTGAAACACTATCTGAGAACAACTCTAGCCATTGGGAAGATACGTCGACCTTCTACTCCAAAGTCTCATCCTGTACAATGTGGTGTTTACATAGTACCAATACTAGAGGGATAGATCTAACTTAAGGAGCCTTCATGGATGCACCTCAATAAAATAATTGATATATATATATATATATATCAACTTCATCAGGTTCCAAAGTATAAGATGAGTCAACATGATATCAACAAAACTGTGAAATGTGGAATATGTCATGCATGAAATGATACATCTGAGGTAATAAAAGCTGGAAGGCTACTGGATTTACTATTTCTAGGTTCTCAAATGACCCTATATAATGAGTAAAAAACTTCCCTTGCTTTTTCAGTCATTTGTACCCTAACCTGGGTGGTACCTATAAGAAAACATGATCCCTGACCTAAAACTCTAAAGGCCATCTACAACGATCAATATAAGATTTATATCTAGACTGAGTTGTATACATTCCATTCATGATTAGATGATCCAACTCTAAAGTATCATACATGAGATAAGGACCTAATAGGGCTTCCACACCTCTCTCTATCTAACACAGGGGTGAACAACATGACCTACCATGCAAGACCACCAAATAATCCATCTGAATTGTCTCTTGAAAGTTTTTATTATTGGTTAACTAGATGAGAGGAATATGATTCTCCCAAGAGCTACTGAAATAAAATACACATTCCTATAGAATATCCTCTAGAACCTGCATCATACATTTTGACTTTCCATCAGTATGAGGGTTAAAAACTGTGCTCAGAAGCACCTATGTACCCATATCTTTCTACAACCCCTCTTAGAACTGTGACATGAAATGTGTGTCCCTATCTAAAACAATAGTACGAGGGAACCCATATAGTGCAATAATATCACGAACATACAATATTACCAAATCATCAATTGGGAAATTCTATTGGATAGGAATGAAGTGGGAAAACTTCATCATTCAGTCAATGACAACCCATACAACGTCACTACCTCTACATGACCTGGGTAAACCAAACAAAAATTACATGGAAACAAATTCACATTTCTATTTAGGAAATAGAAATGGATGTAACAATACTGCAGGTCTCTAGTTCTATGACTTCTCCAACAGATAGGTGCAACACCTAGTGATAAAGCCTTCTATATGAAGTTTTATCCTAGACCACCAATACTGGTGACACATGTCTTGATACATCTTGGAGATGTCTAGATGAACTGCCCATTGAGAATCATGGGAATCTCACATTAATTGCTCTATCATATCTATAGTAACAAAAACACATCCATGTATACACAGGATGCTATCTCTGTCCATAGAAAAATCTGGAGGTGGTTCATCTCTAGCTATACCCTCACGGAGAACCAAGCCCTCAAGATCTGAAAATTTCTTGATCTTCACCTTCTCAAGAAGGGAAGAGGTAACTGTCAAGGATGAGAGGAAGGATTTTTCTTTACTACCATGAAGCTTCATATGTGTCATAGAGAATAGGTTTATCAATTTCCTTTCATCACTGTCTTCTCGTATGGCCTGTGCCTGATTTTTTCAGCTCAGTGCATTAACAACCACATTACCCCTTCTAGGCGTATAAAAAAGATCAAAATCATAGGACTGAAGATATTCAACCCATATTCACTATATTAGAAGAAAATAATAATTTATAATGATATATTTGAAGATCTTGTAGCCCATATACACCATAAAGAGATCACCCAACAAATAGTGTCTCCAGCAACGTAAGGCATGTACAACTGCTGCTTGCTCGAGGTCACACTTCTGGAAATTTCTCTTAGGAGAACTCAACTTCCAAGATACTTACACAATGAATCTATCCTCATACACCAACACTTCTCCTAGTCCAATTCCTAACACATCACATTAGATGTTATAACATTTTTTAGGCTATGGTAGAGTTAGTATCGATGTTGAGACAATCCTACCTTTCAATTCCTTAAAGGATTTATCACATACTTCTAACCACTGGAACTTGAAACTCTTATTTTCAAGACTAGTAATAGGTGAATAAAGGAATTATAAGTCCTTTATAATACACTTGTAATAACTGGAAAACCCCAAGAATATCCTTATATAAAACACATTCTTTGGTTTCTCCCAGGAAACCACAACATTCACCTTCTCTAGGTCAACAGAAACTCCTAATTTTGAGATAATGTGACCTAATAATATAAATTTGTTGATCCTGAAGTGGCACTTATAAATCTAGGAAAAATATGATGCTCTCTCAGTTTAATCAGAATTATTTCAAGGTGCTTAGTATGGTCTCTATGAGTATGAGAATACACCATGATTTTGTATAAAAAAATATTATGACAAAGGAATACAAAAAGGGGTGGAACACTCTATTAATCAAAGCCATGAAAATGGAGAGTATTATCATGAGACCGAATGACAAAACATGATACTCATAGATACCATACCTACTTTGAAAATATGAATGATGTATGTCCGATGGAATGAATCACACCTAATGAAATCCTGATCTTTGGATGGTTTTAGAGAAGACCCTATATCATCAGATCTGGTCAAAGAGATTATCTATACAAGGTAGTGGATACCGATTCTTGATTGTAATATGGTTTAACTATTTATAATCTATTCACAGAAAAAGGGTACCATATGCATTCCTGGTGAAAATCATAGGAAATTCCCCAGAGGAAGTATAGGGATGTATAAAACCTTAGGCCTCCAAGTCCTCCAACTTTCGCTTGAGCTATTAGATCTCATTAGGTTCCATCATACATAGATGAATGGAAATTGGAGATACTCCAAGGAAAATATAGATTGTAAAATCTACCTCTATATCTGGAGGTAAGCTAGAAAAATCATTGGGAAAGACATCCCTAAAACAATATACCACTAGAGGGAGTTCAACCAAAAGTAAACCCTGATCCTCTATGAAGAGATTGTAAATCTGTGAGGTCACTCTACCTAGACCATAATTCTAGGGTCCATCTCTGCTAGTATGAACATCCCACTCACTATTGTGTAGATAACTTCTGCTCTATGGTGATGTGAAAGACACCCTACGATGATAAAAATCTACAAAGGCCTGATACAAAACCAACCAATCCTTTCTGAGAATGAAATCGATGCTCGTTATCTCAAGAACAAAGTGGTCCTATATAAATGGATAACTACCTACCTCATGGGAGAAGTTCATGTACTGGTTTATTCCCTTTGACCTTATTCCCAACAGTGTATATATGGTCATTAAACTAAAATAATACATTATTTCTAGATTGAGACTTTCCATGATAGATAAGGAGATAAAAGAGTGTTAAGAACCAATATATAATAAAGTAGATACTATATTGGAGGATACTATAATAGTACCTCGAATGATAGATGGTCCTAAAGTATGATCCTTGGGTATCAGATGTAATGAATTCAACAGATATAACCCACTGACTTGTGCTACAGTTGGACTACCATAATCAAAACTACTCTACTGGTGCTGTTGGTGATCAGGAGTCTAAATACTATGACCACGACCTCCTCCTCAACCATTCCTACCGATGCTACTCCAACCCTCTCCTAACATGGTGAAAAATAATATTCTCCTAAAGGTGGAGTTGGTGAGGATCCTCATCCACTAGAAGATGATAGAATGGTCCAACATAAATGCTAAATATGAACCATATGACCACGAGCCCGACATTACAGAGGATCTCTATCACAATGAGGATTTAGGTGCCCCTATCATCCACACTGGTGACACACCACAGAGTTACTGGTATAGGTACTATGGTAGCCACTACCTTGACGAGAAACCTCAAGAGACAGATTCCTGCTATTGGAAGAACAGCTGGCCTACTGCAGAACTGGTCCACTATTCCTGATACTATTTCCATCCATCATATTGTACTTAGTTATAAGATTTTGATTAACTATTTAAAAGTAGGTAGGAATGATAAAGACATTCACCTAAGTCTATATGGAATTCTAAATCCCATCCTCAAAATTTCTAGCTCATGTAAGCTCATCACTGGATAGAAGTGGTGAAAAAGCACTCTAACTCAGTGAAAAACACTAAATACTCCATAAATAAAATTGAACCTTCCTTGAGATGCATGAACATTCTGGCTCTATTAGGTCTTTGCTTATGAGTAATGAACTGATTGTAGGAAGAAATCTGAAAATTAGCCCATACCAAGATCTGATGGAAACCATCCTAGGTAACTGAATCCCACCAACACTTGACCGAATCACGCATCATGTAAGCAACAAGACTGAACCTCTTCTTTGGAGGCATCTCCAGATTATCAAAGATAGTCAAAGTGGCTTCTTTCCAAGATTTAGCAGCCTATGGACCAACATACCCTGAGAAGGTGGGAGGATGCTGCGGCTGGAACTCACATGTCAAATCAACTATTATATGTACAACTAATGGATCATTATTCATGCACTGTATCAGTTTTATAAAACTATCTACAACTTGAGTGTCAGTTACCAAATCAGGTATAGGAGGAAATTTTTCAAGTGCAACTCTAGGTGGTAAGACTGGTGGATCCATTCCTAAATCATGGTTTTCACCACCCTCTGAAGACACAACATGAAGAAGTCATGGTGGAATTGGTCTACAAATACCAAGCCCACACCTTATCACAAGCTCTAAGAAAATAGATTGAAATACTAGTGGAAGATAAATAAAATAAAGGGCTCAATAACCATATCATACTACCCCAAATACCTAGTTATAAGTATAGGTATCAACAAGTGATCAAGTATATGTTACACGGGTTCTAATAGATGAAGGGTCCATAGTAGTGTAAGAACCCGGATCTTATTTTCAGGTATGTTTTCCTTTATCTGGAGTTTTTAAGAAAAATTAACTTTCTATAAATTTTCAAAGTACACGCCATGTACTTTCTGAGTACACACCGTGTATTCTTCCCCGGCTCGAAGCCATGTGTTGGCCGTGCCCGGGCCACACACATGGTGTGTAGGGGTGACGTGGATGCTGATTTTGGCAGAGTAAATAACGGAACTAGTACACACCGTGTACTCTAAAAGTACACGTTGTGTACTTTATTTTTTTTACTAAATGAATCGGGGTTGCACGTCACGCACAGAAACACCTCCTTCTAGGTCCCGTTCGTCTGAGAGCGACCCGTATGGCCGAATCTTCGATGAGATCCTTCCCCTTTGTCCAATATCTGATTCGAGCAAGGACGATTGAATTGGAATCGCAATGGTAAGGTTTTCCTTCTTCTTGAGCTTCGTTTTTTGATTCCTCTTCATTTTCGAGTTATCGTGGGTTGAGCGTTTTTTGAATTTTCTCAGATCTATGACGTTCTAAGGGGAATCAATCGTCGCAATTCACATATATTGATCTCCTTGGATCGAGGTAGGTGGTTTGTGCCTTTCTGTTGTAAGTTGATGAATATTTTGTGAAAATTCCACAAATTCCCTTGGGCAGGGAGTTGTGGGTTTCCTGTTTTGCCCCTGCTGTTTGCCTGCTTTGCTTGATTACTGTGGTAGAGGTTTATGCTTGTAAGTAGAGTAATTTATTTTGTGCTCAAGATGCTTTTCCATGTTTGTTCTGCCTGTTTGGCGTTTTTCCAGTTTCCATGCCTAGCCTTAAGATAGTGGAACTGCTAATTTATTGCTGTTGAGCCTTAGATTGATAGCCAAGTAGTTCTTGAGGTTTACTTGGATGATGTACACGTGCTGAGCATGTTTATTTTCACTCAGGACTATGAGAACCTAGAGTAGTAGAACAAAGGGAGAATTGACGTAAGATCTTCTCCAGAGTGTCTTTAAATACGATGTGAGACCACAGGGGGAATTGATGATGAGTGATTCCTCAGAGAGTCTGTAGTTTCTCGACGTTGTCCACAGGGGGAATGAGATGTTGAGTGCTTCTCCAAAGAACCTTTAGTACGATACGAGACTATAGGGGGATTTGATGGGGAGTTCTTCCTTAGAGATTCTATTAATTTTTTTCGTAGCCGAACCAGAGGGGTGAGACTGTGTGTGCCACCTAGAGGGTTGCTAGTACTTATATGTTGAACCATAAGGTTTAGGCTAAGAGAGATACCCAGAGGGTTACCTTTTTTCCTTTTTCGTTGTCTATTTACTTGTGCACTTCTTTTGTTAGAACTGTAGATTGTAGCTGCTTGTGTTTATGTTTACTGCTTCTTGTTTTATTACTGCCATGTATTCATTTACTGTTAAGCATAGATCTTTGGGTGATTACCTACTGGGATTGTATCTCACACCCTGTTTGGGCCATGCTTTTGGGCCCAAGCAGACTATGTTGCTGCATGTATAGACAAGGGAAAGTGCCCTTCTCCTTCAGGTTCTTGATTCACTGGAGCTGGAGGGCACGTGACCGAGCCGAGGCTTGTGAGGCTGAGGAGTTTACTTGGTTTTCTTTCGCACTTTGTTTTCAGTTTTACTTCAGCACGTTAGTTTTTTTACTAATTTCCATAGACATATGTACCATGTTGCATCATTATTATGTATCCATTGCTTCTACTGTTCACTTCAATTGTTGTATGCAGTTGATTGTTTCTTCTATTATGTCTGGTTTTTTTTCGGCTGTATACTTTACCGAATGGGGGAATAGTTTCCCCACCTACTCACCAAGGCCCTCGATACTAGTCGGTAGCCTCTGGAGTTTGGGAAAATGCGCTTGAGGTCATGTGGTGAACCAGGTACGGGGCACCAGTGGAGGGGCTCCGGATTCGGGTCATTTCAAAGTGGTATCAGAGGGGTTCTTTTCTCTTGCTTTACTATTTAGAGACATTAGCCAGGGATGGGACAAACTCAGTACTTGGTATTAATCTATGCTCGGGAGTAGCTAACCCTTGTACAGGAAAAATCCATACTACCTCGTTAATTGCAGTTTGCTGGTTTTGAGTTTTTTTATGGTTGATATGTTTTCACCAAGAGTGATTCGCATGACTTGTGTGGTTATCGTTTTGATATTTCAGTTCTATTTCTGTCGCAGCCCAATGAGATGAGGGTATTCCATCTCATTCATCATATAGGCACTTCTAGAAATCACATTCCATGAATTCTTTCCATGCCATATAGGGTGCATTGGCGATTACATGTTGTTGTGATAGGCTCTGTGTAGATTATCCATTCTATTGTGATAGATGCTTGATATAATCCCTGCTGTTATGTTAGTGAGATTTTGTTTTTACCTTTTATGTGACTATAGGAGATTCCAAGCTTTGACTCGCGAGGAGTATGGGGCCTCACGAATCAGAATTTGGCACCTCTTTGCCTTGTTTTTAGTGTTTCTAGGATTCTGTGCAGTTTTTGAGCTACTGACCAGAAATACCCAGAATAAACGACTTGTACTTTTTGGATACACGTCGTGTAGTTTTCAAGACATGTTACTGACCGTGTGAGAAGAACACCGTGTCGTGAAAGTAACTTTAGGAACACGCTGTGTACGGTAGGTACATGCCGTTTAGTAATGAGTCGTGTACCTGGCCTTGTCACTAACAACACGGGTTGGGGAAGCTCGAGTAGCACACGCTGTGTTGTAAAAGAACACGCCGTGTAGTCCCTTCCAGGCACCTGGCCATGTCACGAACAACACGGGTCGGCATGAACTTCTTTCAGACACGCAGTGTTGCTCTTGGAGCACGCTGTGTAGTCTTGCCAGGTACCCGGCCGTGTCACGAAAAACACGGGATGGTGTCACCTTACCTATACATGCTGTGTTTGTTCGGAGCACGCCGTGTAAGGTTCAGCCGTGTATACGGCTGTGTGTTTAACAAAACGGGCCGCCGAAGCCTTTTCCACTATACGTCGTGTTCGTAGGGAACACGCTGTGTAGCCTCAGTTTGATAAAACCATGTGGGTTAGCCGTGTAAGGGACTCGGGCAGGGGAACCGTTTTCAAGTACACGCCATGTGTGGGTGCAACACGCCATGTAGTTTGAGGTGTACACGACTTGTAGGGAAGGAATACACTCCCATGTCAGTGGCTTAAGAAAACACGCTGTGTAGTTTTTATACACGCCGTGTAGTCGAGTTTTGTAAACTTGTGTTTTTTCCATCCCCTGTTTCCATTTTGTACTCTCGTGTTCTCTGTCCTTGTTTTTCTAATCTAGGGTGAATATTTTCTTCATAGATGAGAATGAGATGTTCAGGTGAGTCGAGTAAGACTCGAGCATCATGGGCTAGGAAGGGTGACAACCCAGATTTCTAGTCTTTATCTGGATTATCAGGGGACTCCACAGCTGGACTTTCCTCCAGTGGTGGATCGCTTCAGGGATGTCTTTCCAGCAGACTTTTCAGGTTTTCCTCCAGAGCGTGAGGTAGAATTTTCTATTGATCTCATTCTAGGAGCAGCGCTGGTGTGTATTCCTCCTTATAGGATGGATACACCTGAGTTTCAGGAACTCAAGAAGCAGTTGGAGGAGTTGTAGGCTAAGGTATTCATCCGACCCAGTACTTCTCCTTAGGGTTCGCCTGTCCTGTTTGCAAAGAAGGCAGATGGTACCCTTCGGCTTTGTGTGGATTATCGGAATCTGAACCAGTTGACGGTCAAGAACCGATATCCTTTTCCAAGGATCGATGACCTTTTCAATCATCTTCAAGGAGCCCGAGTGTTCTCAAAGATCGACTTGAGGTCCGATTATCATCAGTTGCGCATTAGACCCTAAAATATACCTCTGATAGCCTTCAAGAGTAGGTTTGGTCTATACGAGTATACAGTCATGCCGTTCGGTCTCATGAATTCTCCAGCAGTTTGCATGGCCCTGATGAACTGAGTGTTCCACCCTTACAGGGACTCTTTCATCATGGTCTTCGTGGACGATATCTTGGTGTACTCTCACACTCGACACGACCATGACACACATCTTGAGATCATTCTGAGTACACTGAGAGAGCATCATATTTGTGATAAACTATCGAAGTGCCACTTCTGGATGGATCAGATTCACTTCTTGGGTCACTTCATCTTAGAGGCAGGAGTATCTGTGGACCCAGAGAAAGTGAGAGTTATAGTTTCCAGGGATCAACTGAAGAACGTCTTTGAGGTACGGAGTTTTCTAGGGCTGACTGGATACTACAGATGCTTCATTCAAGACTTTTCTCATCTAGTAGTACCTTTGACAGGTCTGACCAAGAAGGGGTCAAAGTACTTATGGTCAGATTCTTGCGAGTCAGCCTTTCAGGAGCTGAAAGGGAGGTTTACGTCAGCACCGATACTAGTCTTGCCAGAGCCAGGCAAGAGATACACTATTTACTATGATGCTTATAGTTTTGGGCTAGGAGTTGTGCTTATGCAGGGAGATGGAGTCATTCCGTACAGATCCTGGTAGTTGAGGCCACATGAGAGGAACTACCCTACGCACGATCTGGAGTTGGCAGCTATTGTTCATGCCATACGCTGTTGGAGACACTATCTTCTGGGAGAAGACTTTGTGGTCTTTACCAACCACTAGAGTCTCAAGTATATCTTCACTCAGCGTGATCTGAATCTGAGACATCGCAGGTGGGTCGAGTATCTTCAGTCTTTTGATTTCGAGCTTGCCTATACGCTGGGGAAAGGCTACGCAGTGGAAGATGCGTTGAGCAGGAGTACTCAGATTCATTAAATTCAGGAGGCCAGCAGTGAGTGGCAGCTGATGGCTCTGTTCTCTGAGATGCATCTGGAGGTGCATGACAGACAGTGACAAACTTTCCTATCTTGTGTAGCTGTTACGTCTACACTTCTCAATCGGGTATGAATGAGGCAGCTATCAGACTCAGAAGGCTTAGTCCTGCGGGAGGGTGTGTCAGGCGATGACCCTCTTCCTGGATGGACAGTGGGCGAGGATGAGATATTGCATTTCTAGGGACGCGTGTGGGTGCCAGCAGACATACACGTAGAGATGATGCGGTATTTTCATTCCTCGGTTTGGATAGTTCATCCTGGCATCACCGAGATGTATCAGAATCTTCATCGCCAGTACTGGTGTCCAAGTATGAAGAAAGATGTTGCTGGTTTTGTCAAGAGATGTTCTACTTGTCAGCAGGTGAAAGCAGAGCATCAGCGACCAACATGCCTTTTATAGCAGTTACCCATTCCAGAGTGGAAGTGGAACGATGTTGCAATGGACTTCGTGACCGGATTTCCAAGGATGCCTCGGGGAAATGATACTATTTGGGTTGTCGTCGACAGTCTCACGAAGGTTACTCACTTCTTGCAGATCAAGGGGACCTTCAGTGTTGATGATCTGGGAAGACTTTACATCCAAGAGATCGTTCGTCTGCATGGAGTTCCACACTCCATTGTTTCAGATAGGGATGCGCGTTTTACCTCTCGGTTCTGGAAGGGACTTCAGAAGTCCTTGGGCACACATGTACTTTTGAGTACAACATACCATCCCTAGACTGATGGCCAGTCCGAGTGCGCGATCCAGGGCTTGAGGATATCCTCTGAGCCTGCATTCTAGAATTTGGCAGTTCTTGGGAGAAGCATATTCCTCTGGTGGAGTTCGCCTACAACAACAGTTTCCAGGAGACCATTCATATGGCACCATACAAGGCTTTGTACGATAGGCCATGCCAATCACCCTTATGTTGGTTGGAGGAAGGAGATGCAGATTTGCTGGGACCTCGTCTCGTTCAGGAGACCTCAGAGTAGATAGAGCTAATTCGGAAGAGGATGGCTACAACACAGTCTCAATAGAAGTCTTATGCTGATCAGCGGAGACGACCTATGGAGTTGGAGGTCAGGGATCAGGTTTTTCTGTGTGTCACACCGAGTTTGGGACACAAGAGGATTCAGAGACAAGGTAATCTTTCACTGCGGTACGTCGGGCCATTTGAGGTCTTATAGAGAGTAGGTCTGGTCGCCTATCGGATGCAGCTACCTCAGAGTTACCAGGACATGCACGACGTCTTCCACGTCTCTCAGCTCCGACGTTACTTTTTGGACCCGCCTCATGTATTTCAGCCTGAGGAGGTTGAACTTGAAGCAGATGCATTGTTCGAGGATCATCCTATCTGGATTGTTGATCGTAGTAGGAAGGTTCTCCACGGGTGATCTGTTCCTCTGGTATGGGTGATATGGCAGCACGGGCGAGTACAGGACGAGACCTGGGAAAGGGAGACCAATGTACGATCACAGTGGCTAGAGTTGTTCGGGGATCCTTCTTCTACGCCACATTAGGGAAATTCAGGGAAGAATTTCTTTAATGGGGGAAGTTTGTAAGAACCCATATCTTCTTTTTAGGTATGTTTTTCCTTTCTCTAGAGTTTTTAATAAAAATAAACTTTCAAGAAATTTTCAAAGTACACGCCATGTACTTTCTGAGTACACACCGTGTACTCTTTCCCGGCTCGAAGCCATGTGCTGGCCATGCCCGGGCCATACACACGATATGTAGGGGTGACGTGGATGTTGATTTTGGTGGAGTACGGAAAGGACCCAGTACACGCCGTGTACTCTAAAAGTACACGTTGTGTACTTTCTTTTTTTTACTAAATGAACTGGGGTCGCGAATCATGCACAGAAACACATCCTTCTAGGTCCCGTTCGTCTGAGAGCGACCCGTACGACCAAATCTTCAACGCGATCCCGCCCCTTAGTCCGTTATCCGATTCGAGCATGGTCGATTGCGTTGGAATTACAGCGGTAAGATCTTCCTTCTTCTTGAGCTTTGTTTTCTGATTCCTCTTCGTTTCCGAGTTATCGTGGGTTGATATTTTTGTGCGTTCTCTCAGATCTACGACGTTCTAAGGGGAATCAATTGTCGTGATTCACATACATGGATCTCCTTGGATCGAGGTAGGTGGTTTGTGCCTTTCTGTTGTAAGTTGATGAATATTTTGTGAAAATTCCACAAATTCCCTTGGGCGGGGAATTGTACGTTTCCTATTTTTACCCTTCTATTTGCCGGCTTTGCTTGATTTCTATGGTAGAGGTTTATGCTTGTAAGTAGAGTAATTTATTTTTTGCTCAGGATGCTTTGCCATGTTTGTTCTTCCGGTTTGGCATTTTTCCAGTTGACATGCCTAGACGTAGGATAGTGGAACTGCTATTTTATTATTTTTTAGCCTTAGATTGATAGCCAAGTAGTTCTTGAGGTTTACTTGGACGATGTACATGCACTGAGCATGTTTATTTTCAATCAGGACTGTGAGAACCTAGAGTAGTAGACCAAATGGAGAATTGATGTAAGGGCTTCTCCAGAGTTCCTTTAAATACGATGTGAGACCATAGATGGAATTGACGATGAGTCCTTCCTCAGACAGTATGTAGTTCCTTGACACGGGCCACAGGGGGAATGATATGTTGAGTGCTTCACCATAGAGCCTTTATATGATACAGGACTATAGGGGGAATTGACGATGAGTGCTTCCTCAGAGAGTCTATTATTTTTTTCATAGCTTAATGAGAGGGGTAAGACTGTGTGTTCCACCTAGAGGGTTTCTTGTACTTATAGGTTGAACCATAGGGGTTAGGCTGTGAGAGCTACCCAAAGGGTTACCTTTTTACTTTGTCTATGGATGTTTACTTGTGTACTTATTTTTTAGAACTGTAGATTGTAGCTGCTTGTGTTTCTATTTACTGCTTCTTGTTTTGTTACTTCCATGTATTCATTGACTATTAGGCACATATATTTGGGTGATTTCCTACTGGGATTGTATCTCACACCCTGTTTGGGCCATGATTTTGGGCCCAAGAAGACTATGTTGCTACAGGTATAGATAAGGGAAAGCGCCCTTCTACTTCGGGTTCTTGATTCACTGGAGTTGGAGGGCATGGGACCGAGCCGAGGCTTGTAATACTGAGGATTTTACTTTGTTTTCAGTTGTACTTCAGCACATTGGTTTGTTTACTGCTTTCCATAGACATATGTACCATGTTGCATCATTATTATGTATCCATTGCTTCCTCTGTTCACTTTAATTGTTGTATGCAGTTGATTGTTTCTGCTATTGTGTCTGGTTGTTTTTTCGCTGTATACTTTACCGAATGAGGGCATAGTTTCCCCACCGATTCACCAAGGCCCTCAATGCTACGCGAAGAGCTGATGCGGGATTTTCATTCCGCTATTTGGGCAGTTCATCCTGGCATCACCAAGATGTATCAGGATCTTCATCGCCAGTATTGGTGGCCAAGTATGAAGAAATATGTTGCTTGTTTTGTCATGAGATATTCTACTTGTTAGCAGGTGAAAGCAGAGCATCAGTGACCAGCATGCCTTTTACAGTAGTTACCCATTACGGAGTGGAAGTGGAATGATGTTGCATTGGACTTCGTGACCGGATTGTCATGGACACCTTGGGGAAACGATGTTGTTTGGGTTGTCGTCGACAGGCTCATGAAGGTTGCTCACTTCTTACCGATCAACGAGACCTTCAGTATTAATGATCTGGGATGACTTTACATCCGAGAGATCGTTCGTCTGCATGGAGTTCTACACTCCATTGTTTCAGATAGGGATTCGCACTTTACCTCTCTGTTATGGAAGGGACTTCAGAAGGCCTTGTGCTCACAGGTACTTTTTAGTACAGCACACCATCCCCAGACTGATGGCCAGTCCGAGCGCACAATCCAGGTGCTTGAGGATATGCTCCGAGCCTGAATTCTAGACTTTGACGGTTCTTGGGAGAAGCATATTCCTATGGTGGAGTTCACCTACAACAACAGTTTCCAGGAGACCATTTAGATGGCACCATATGAGGCTTTGTACGGTAGGCCATGCCAATCACCCTTATGCTAGCTAGAGGCAGGAGAGGCAGCTTTGCTGGGACCTCGTCTCGTTCAGGAGACCTCAGAGCAGATAGAGCTGATCCGGAAGAGGATGGCTACATAATAGTCTCAACATAAGTCTTATGCTGATCACTGGAGACGACCTCTAGAGTTCGAGGTCTAGGATCAGGTTTTTTTGCGTGTTGCACCGAGGTTGGGACACAAGAGGATTCAAGGACAGGGTAATCTTTCACCGTAGTACGTCGGGCCGTTTGAGGTATTGGAGAGAGTAGGGTCGGTCGCCTATCGGATGCAGCTACCTCAGAGGTATCGGTCCATGCACGTCGTCTTCCATGTCTCTCAGCTCCGATGTTACTTTTCAGACCAGTCTCATGTCTTTCAGCCTTATGAGGTTGAACTTGAAGAGGCTGTGTCATTGGAGAAGCATCCTATCTAGATTGTTGGTCGTAGTATGAAGGTTCTCTGCAGGTGATCTGTTCCTCTGGTATGGGTGCTATGGCAGCACAGGTGAGTATAGGAGGAGACCTGGTAAAGGGAGACCGATGTACGATAGCAGTGGCCGGAGCTGTTCGAGGATCCTTCTTCTACGCCATGTTAGGGAAATTCGGGGATGAATTTATTTAAGGGGGGAAGTTTGTAAGAACCCAGATCTTATTTTCAGGTATGTTTTTCCTTTCTCTGGAGTTTTTTAGAAAAATGAACATTCTGGAAATTTTCAAAGTACATGCCATGTACTTTCTGAGTACACGCCGTGTACATTCTGAGTACACGCCATGTACTCTTCCCCGGATTGAAGCCATGTGCTGGCCATGCCCGGTCCACACACACAGTGTGTAGGGGTGACGTGGAGGCTGATTTTGGCAGAGTATGGAAAGGACCCAATACACGCCGTGTACTTTCTTTTTTTTACTAAATGAACCGGGGTCATGCCTCATGCACAGAAACACCTCCTTCTAGGTCTCGTTCTTCCGAGAGAGACCCGTACGACCGAATCTTCGACAAGCTCCCGCCCCTTCATCCGTTATCCGATTCGAGTACGGTAGATTGCGTTGGAATCGCAGCGGTAAGATATTCCTTCTGCTTGAGCTTCAATTTCGGATTCCTCTTCGTTTTCAAGTTATCGTGGGTTGAGAATTTTGTTCATTTTCTCAGATCTATGACGTTCTAAGTGGAATCAATCATTGTGATTCACATATATCAATTTCCTTGGATCGAGGTAGGTGGTTTGTGCCTTTCTGTTGTAAGTTGATGAATATTTTGTGAAAATTCCACAAATTCCCTTGGGTGAGGAATTGTGGGTTTTCTTTTTTCTCCCTGCTGTTTTCCTACTTTTCTTGATTGCTATGGTAGAGGTTTATGCTTGTAAGTAGAGTAATTTATTTTGTGATCAGGATGCTTTTCCATGTGTGTTCTGCCTGTTTGGTATTTTTCCAGTTTCCATGCCTAGCCGTAGGATAGTGGAACTGCTACTTTATTGCTGTTGAGACTTAGATTGATAGCTAAGTATTTCTTGAGGTTTACTTGGATGATGTACGCACGCTGAGCATGTTTATTTTCACTCAGGACTATGAGAACCTAGAGTATTAGACCAAAGGGAGAATTGACGTTAGGGCTTCTCCAGAGTGTCTTTAAATACGATGCGAGACCACATAAGGAATTGACGATGAGTGATTCATCAAAGAGTTTGTATTTCCTCAACGCGGGCCACAGGGGGAATGAGACGTTGAGTGCTTCCCTAGAGAGCCTTTAGTATGATAAGAGATTATAGGGGGAATTGACGGTGAGTGCTTTCTCAGAGAGTCTATTAATTTTTTTCATAGCTGAACTAGAGGGGTGAGACTGTGTGTACCACCTAGAGGGTTGATATTACTTATAGGTTGAACCATATGGGTTAGGCTTTGAAAGCTACCAAGAGGGTTACCTTTTTTTCCTTTGTCGCTGGTTGTTTACTTGTGTACTTCTTTTGTTGGAACTGTAAATTGTAGTTGCTTGTGTTTCTATTTACTGCTTCTTATTTTATTACTGCAATGTATTCATTGGCTGTTAGGCACATATCTTTGGGTGATTGCCTACTGGGATTGTATCTCACACCCTATTTGGGACATGCTTTTGGGCCTGAGCAAACTATGTTGCTGAAGTTATAGATAAGGGCAAGTGCCCTTCTACTTCGGGTTCTTGATTCACTGGAGCTAGAGGGCATGGGACCGAGCTGAGGCTTGCGATGCTGATGAGTTTAATTTGTTTTCTTTTACACTTTGTTTTTAGT
The DNA here is from genome assembly GCA_963277665.1 of Viscum album. Classification (NCBI taxonomy): domain Eukaryota; kingdom Viridiplantae; phylum Streptophyta; class Magnoliopsida; order Santalales; family Viscaceae; genus Viscum; species Viscum album. Next base: position 31,201,658 of record OY728157.1, on the reverse strand, counting down.
TTTACTTCAGCATGTTGGTTTGTTTACTGCTTTCCATAGACATATGTACCATGTTGCATCATTATTATGAATCCATTTCTTCCACTGTTCACTTCAATTGTTGTGTGCAGTTTATTGTTTCTGCTATTGTATCTGGTTGTTTTTCCACTGTATACTTTACCGAATGAGGGAATTGTTTCCCCACCGACTCACCAAGGCCCTCGCTTCTAGTCGGCAGCCTCTGGCATTTGGGGAAACGCGCTTGAGGTCATGTGGCGAACCAGGTACGGGGCACCAGTGGAGGGGCTCTAGATTCGGGTCGTTACAATAGCTTGCCTCATCATTTACTCGAAACCATTTAATTTCATTTCATATTTAATTTTTGGTTCACTCCCCCAACTTTCACAGACATGTAAAGGTGGGATAAGGATGTGAAAACATTAAATTTTAAAAGTAAAGTTTCACTACCGGTTTCATTATCTTATTTCCATATACCAAGGTTCATTAAAAAAGAGATTTCCACCCTAGTGAATCAGGGCCCATACTCTTTATCACTAATATTAACACCAATTTGAATGTCTAATTAAAGTCTTGATCCCATAAATTACTCATTAAAACCCACAAGGGCCCATAAAACCTCTTTAATTTAAGAAAGAAATTACTCAATCACATCCCATAAGCAGAAAATAATACATAGAATGAAAGGATCACTCCACAATCATAGGAATATTAAGCAATGAAATGGTGAGATGCACCTATATGGCATGGAAATATGCATGACATGTGAATCTAAGGTGCCTATGATGATGCATGTATCTATGCTCCCTGACCTCATATCATCAGAACAAGTAAGGAATAGATTCTCAATCAAGATAATAATCAACAAAACCACATAAAATGTGAGTCACCCAATAGTGAAATGATATCAAATGTAATTGGAAAAAGCATACCAAAAATTATAATTTAGGAAAAGCATTGTTTACCCCAAACATGGGTTCATGAAAACCATGAATGACTTATAACCATGTCCCATAACATTCCTAATCTATAATATACTGTATCCAAATAGAAAATCAAGAAAGGAACCACCATGATACCACTTTGTAACATCCCGAACCCAGATACCACTTATGACTGCCCTGATCCCGGTTGGCCACATGGCCTCAAGAGCATAACCCCAATTTACAGAGGCTACTTACTAGCAGTGAGGGTGTAGGGTGTGTCCATGGGGAGACTATTACTTCATTAATCGAGTGAATCGTAGTGGATCAGTATAATATAACAACAGATAAGAATCAGAAGAAATGTATGTAAACTACACACCATAAGTAGAATGAGTAATAATAAATAAAAAAATAAAATGTAATGACTGATATAAATATACAAAAGTTTATGATGATATTTAATGTATCTATAAATATATAAAATATATATAGAAGCATCATACAATAATTCTATAAAAAATTATCAAAAAGGAATAAAAAACTATCCCAAGCATCCTAAAATCTAGCTTAGTTATCTACTTCAATCTCCATCCAAAAAGATCATGCAATCAAGTGTTTGAAGCCTTATGCTACCATTTATCAACACCTGTATACATATAGTCTACCTGAGTGCCAATGGTGGCCCGGATAGGGTGTAAGATAAATATTAGTATTCCACCACCAATAGTGTCTACAATATCCTATCCGTGTAATATAAACTAAAAGTGTGAAAGCATGCATATATGAAAGTAAAGTTGTATGATAATGTAAATACCCAAGTACTTTATTCATACCTTAGTTGGTGTCTGAATATGTAACCAATTCATTAATTAATTAAGTTCTAGTTTCTATAAATAGGTCCCATGAAGAATATATACTACCAACATCACCTCGTGATAGTACTAGTAGTGGTTCCATGACGTGACAATGAAACCATGATTTTTATACTATAAGAAGGGTTCCAAGGTAATAAACATGGAAAAATAGACCTCAAGGGTCACCAACTCCCTAATAACTGCAACCTGCATAAGGGTAAGAGTGTAATACATGGAGAATCCTCCAAGGAAGTCCACAATTGCATGATCTAATAGAGTCCAAGGAGTACATCCAAGGTAAAATAAGATATGCAATGGCTAGGACAAAAGGACATAACCAAGGAAAATCATGTCCCTAGAAACCATGTTGGATCCAAGGAGTGTATCAAAGGAATATTGAAATAGAAATGGAGGGATCCTATGGTTTCATACTAGGAATACACTGATAGATAAGGATCGAGTTCGAAGGTGAGTCTAACTAAGGCAATCAATATCCTTGAATCAGAATGGTGTCCTTGAGTGCTCATTAAATTCACTTAGGAATCCAAAGGCTAACTCAAGTTAGGCCATTTTTATAAGTATGTCAAGGTCCATGTATATAATTTGGAACCTTACATTTAATTCTTTTAAATCAATTAGGACATTTAGTAATTAATCCATTAGGTAAGTCTATTTCCTCAAGCCTTTTATTTCATTAATGTGACAAGACCAAGGAAATGAAAGCATATTATTCAATTAAATTTAATATTCCAAGTGTTGTTTATACCATTTAAATAGTCAAGCTTCAAACCATTTACTTTCATTAGTGTGACAAGGCTAAAGTTACATACAACCAATTAATTAATTCAATCAAGCCATGATTATTTATATCATTTCATTCTGCTACCTTCCACCGTGAGTGGAAAGGGGTGCCACAACATGCAACCACTACACAATTCCTTTTCAATTAGCTAAGTTATAAACATATATCAAACTTTCTAATTTATCACTTATAATTTATTTATCAATTTCATGCACTTAACTAATGTGGGTTAAGTGGAAGGAAACTATGGAACTAGCCATTAATAAATTCAAAAGTAATTTAATTCAAGGAATCTTATCATTATGTCTTTCAATCTCAAACACTTCTAAATGATGGATCAAAATTTTCAAAATGAAAAAAACATAAATATGGAATATCACCATACATGAGGTGGTGGGAGTTGTGGATGTAACCACAAAAAACAAATCACATATATAAAAAGGGTCATGGTATATAGTCCTAAAAACTACAAGAATGAAATATTAATTCAATGAATGGTGCTCGATGAAATCGGTGCAATGACATGAAATTTTTCAAAATGATGGTAATTGAGAAAAGAGTTATAGACTAGCTACCTTTGACTCATACCGACCTCATCATATAGAATCAACATTTATTTTGGCTTGGATTGGAGTAGATCTAAAGAATGGATTAAAGTCCCGAAATTGGGGAAAATGAGCCTAAATCCAAATAACATCATCGATAGAAATAATAATGATGTATATTTAAAAATTAGTCAAGAATGTACCTGTGTAGATCCATTGAGAGGAACGATGCTCCAATCAGACTTCAGATGGATGATGGATCTGAATTCATATAATAGCCAAGATTTTGGATTCAAAAGAGGTAGTAGGGGGGATGTTATCCATTGGTGATCTAAAATGAAATAATGGTTTAAGAAAACATTTCATTAAGGGAAAATCCATATTTTTACCCCAAATTTATACAACACACGGTTTGGCCAACCATGTAAAAATCATGCATGTGTACCTATTGGAATGTTCATAATGCACAATTAGTCTACACAGTTAGGGAAACCATGCGCTAACCATGTGGAAAAGCTCTGTCAAAATTACAGACATTATTGCACAACCATGAAACCCAACTTACATAGATAGATCAAACTGTATTACCCATTCAATGCAACTCTCTATAATCACATGGTTTAAAAAAACTATGCAGTTTGCATTGCATGGTTTAAACTAACTGTGCGTCATGCTATTTCTCCCAAAGGCTGGGTTCCAGGCTCCGAATAAGCCCCAAACACCCCCAAAACCTTTAAAACTCATTAGGCATCCAAATTAGGTCCATAAATGTAAATTGTACCAAAATTTAATTGATCCATACCTGATTAAAAAACCGAGTTCTTACAGTCTTCCCCCTTAAAGGAGCTCATCCCTAAGTTTACCTTCCAATGCTGATGAAACACTTTCTGAGAACAAATCTGGCCATTAGGCACATAGTTCAGCCTCCCGCTCCCAAGTCTCACTGTGTACATGGTCGTGATACTATAACACACATACTAGAGGGACATACAAGCCTCATAGATCCTTCGTGCTATAGTCAACAATGCATAGAGGATACCTCTCCAATGAAGCATCAATATCTAGATCAACTTCATTGGGATCAAAAGTATGAGACAGGTTGGCATGATAACGATGAAGTTGTGAAATGTGGAAGATTTTGTGCATGGGACAATACCTATTAGGTAATAGAAACTGATAGTCTACTAAATCGTCTATCTCAAGGATCTCAAATGACCCTATATAATGAGGTGATATCTTCCCTTTCTTCCAAAACCATCTATTCCCTAACCAATGAGATAATTATAGAGAAACAAGATCCCCGAACTCAAACTCTAGAGGTCATCTATGGTGATCAACATAAGATTTCTGTCTAGACTAACTAGTATCCATACACTTCTTGATCAACTGAACCTACTCCAAAGTCTCCTGCACAAGATGAGGACCTAGTAGGGCTGCCCTACCTTCCTCTAGCTAGAACATGGGTGAACAAAATGACCTACCATACAAGGCCACAAAAGCTACCATCTCAATTATTACATGGAGTTTTTTATTTTCGGTGATCTCAAAAATAGGAATAATCTTCCCCCAAGAGCCTAAAAAATCAAGGACGCATGCCCGAAGCATATCCCCTAGAACCTTTTTCATCAATTACAGATTTCCATTGGTCTAAGGGTGAATAGATGTGCTTAAAATCACATGTGTACCCATAGATTTATATAACCCTTACCAGAATCATGATGTGAATTGAGCATACCTATATGAAACAATAGTACGAGGGAACCTGTGCAGTCCGATAATCTCATGGACATACAATATTTCTATCTCATCAACTGAGAGAGTATACCAGATAGGAATGAAGTGGGAAAACTTCGGCATTTGGTCAATGACAACCCATACGGTGTCACTACCTCTTGGAAACCTGGGTAAACCTACTACAAAGTCCATGTGAACATCTTTCCATTTCCATTCCATGACTAGAAGTGGTTGAAACACACCTACTGGTCTACGGTGCTCTTCCTTCACTGATCGATAGGTGGAACACATACTCATAAAGAGTACTATATGATGTTTTATCCTAGGCCACCAATACTAGAATCACGTGTATTGATACATGTTGGAGATACCTAAATGAATTTACCACTGAGAAGAATGGGACTCTTGAATTTACTCATATATCATATCTGTAGAAACCCAAACACATCCATATATTTATAGGATTTCGTCTTTGACCACAGACCAATCTGGAGGTGGGTCATCTCCTGCTATACTATAACAGAGAACCAAGCCCTCAGGATCTGAAAATTTCATGCTCTTCACATTCTCAAGGAGGGAAGATGTAACTATAAAAGAGGAGTGGAAATACTACTAGTGACTATCGTGAAACTCTAGATGTAGCTTAGATAAGAGGGTCATCAATTTTTATTCATCACTTTATTCCCATATATCCTATGACTGAGTTTTCCAGGTCTGCACCTCAACAACCACATTTCCCTTTCCAGGCATATGGGAAAGCTCTAAATTGAAGGACTAAAGATATTCATCCCATCTTCACTATATGATATTCATTTCATGCTATGCAAAGATATATGTAATTATTTTTTGGTTTGTATACACCACAATGTGCTTACCCAACAAATAGTGTCTCCAATAACATAAGGCATGGAAAACTATTTCTAGATCGAAGTTGTGCATTGGTTAATTTATTTTATGAGGCCTTAACTTATGAGATCCATATGCAATGAATCTGACTTACTGTGTCATAAATGCTCCTAGTACAATTCATGACACATCATAGAATATGGTATACCCTTTTCCAGGATCTGGTAGAGTCAGTATCGGTGCCAAGACAATCCTCGATTTTAGCTCCTAAAAGTATTTCTCCCATGATTTTGACCACATGAACTTTACAACCGTCTTTAAATGACCAGTAAGGGGTGAATAAAGTCATATTAAGTCCTATATAAAATTCTATAATAACCATCCATCCTGAAGAATCTGCTTATATCAAACACATTATTGGGTTTCTCCTAGGAAACCACAACACTCACCTTCTCTTGGTCAATACAGAATCTTGATTCCAAGATAATGTGACCCAAGAAGTGAACATTGTTGATCCTAAAGTAGAACTTAGAAATCTCGGAGAAAGATAATTCTATCTCAGTATACTTAGAATGGTCTCAAGTTTATTATTATGGTCTTTTTGAGTATGAGAGTACATCAAGATGCCATCCAAAAATATTATGACAAAGGAATCTAAACAGGGGAGAAACACCATATTCGTTAAATCCATGAAAATGGAAGGTAGGTTTGTGAGGTTACATGACACAACAAGGTACTCATACAGACCATACCTGATATGGAAAGCTATACGGGGTATGTATGATGGAATGACTCAGGCCTATTGATAGAACAATCTCATGTCAATTTTAGAGAAGACTTTATCTCCCCAGATCTGGTCAAAGATATCATCTATATGAGTTAGTGTATATAGGTTCTTGATCATATGTTGGTTCAAATTTTTGTAATCTATGCATATACCAAGGGTCCCATCCAAATTATTGGGGGAAATCATAGGTGAACCCCAAGGGGATTTACTAATCTATATAAAACCATTGGCCTCCAGGTCCTCTAACTGCTACTTGACATCATAGAGCTCAGTAGGTACCATCCTATATAGAGGAATGGAAACTGGAGATGCTCCTAGAACAAGATAAATCATAAAATCTATGTCTATCGCAAGTGGTAATCCAGAAAAATAATCAGGAAAAACATCCCTAAAATGATATACCACTATAAGGAAATCATCCCTAAGTAAACCCTGATCCTCCATGAAGAGATCGTCAACCTGGGTGGTCACTCCACCTATCCCATGATTCTTGAGTCCATATCTATTAGCCTGGACATCCCACTCACCCTTGTGTAGATAACTGTTGCCCTATGGTGATGTGATAAACACATTATAGTGATATAATTATACAAAGGCATGATATGAAACCAACCAATCTATCCCAAGAATGACATTGAAGAATGTAATCTCAAGAATAAGGTGGACCAATAGAAATGGAAAAATTCCTATCATAAAGGTGATGTACCTAAACTAGTGTATTCCCTATAACCACATTAAAAATGGTGTATTTAGGGTCATTACACCATATTAATACTTTATTTCTAGCCTAAGATTTTTCACAAAAGATAATGAGATAAAAGAGTGTGAATAACTTGTATAAAATAAAGTAGATACTATAGTGGTGGATAATATAATAGTACCTTAAAATGTATATGGTCATGTAGTTTGATCCTTGGGTATCGAATATAATGCATGGAACTGAGCTGATCCACGACCCTACACAATAAATGGACTACCATGATCAAAACTGCTCTGCCGGTGCTGTAGGTGATTATGAATCTAGCTACTATAACCATGACCTCCTCCTTGTCTAGTCCTTCTGATATACTCCAACTCTCATCCTAAAATGGTGTAAAAGAACATACTCCTAAAGGTGGAGCAGGTGGGGATCCTCTTCCACTAGAAGCTGATGGAAATGTACAATATAATCGCTAAAGATGCCCCATAGGGATGGAAGATCAGCACTGTAGAGGGTCTCTATCACACTTAGGCTTCAGGTGACCCTATATAACACTTTGATGACACTCCACAAAGCTACTGGTATTGGTACTCTAGATTCCACTTCGCTGAGGAGAAACCTTGAGAGATCACTTCCAAATCTCAGTAAACTAAAGGAATTACATGACATTGGTCATCTATTACCAATACTATCACCAAACCTCTGGTTACACTTAATGATAAGAGTCTAATTAACTATTTTAGAGAAGGTATTAAGGAGAAATACATTCACTGGAGTCTGTATGGAATAATGAAGTCCATCCTCGAAACATCTAGCTCATTTAATCTCATCACCGGCTAGTGTTTTTAAATCTCGGTAGGCCACCAGCAATGGTGTCTATAACATCCTGTCTATGTAATATAAACTAAAAGTGTAAAATAATGCATATATAAAAGTAAAGTAGTATAGTAATGTAAATACTCAAATACCTTCTTCAGACCTGGTCTGGTGTCTGAACATGTAACGAGTTCATTAATTAATTAAGTTCCAGTTTAAATAAATAGGTCACATGAGACATAGTCAGTACCGACATCACCTCAGGACTGTACTAGTAGTGGTTCCAAGATATGACAAAGAAACCATGATGATTATTATATAAAAGGGTTCCAAGAAAATAATAAAAGAAACCTAGAACTCTAGGGAACCAAATTAGTGATAAATTTAGGTTGGATATGGATAAGAGTGTCATCCAATGAGAATACTCCAAGTAATTCCAAAATACCATGATCTAACCGAGTCCAAGGAGTAAATCCAAGGTAAAATGGGGTAAGAAATGGCCAGTCAAAAGGATAAAACCAAGGAGACTCATGTCTACTGAATCCATTATCGATATAAAGAGTGTATCCATGGCATCCTAAAATAGAAAAGGACAAATCATATGGTGTCATATCGACCATCCAATCATATATGAGGATTGGGTTCTAAGGTGGGTCTAACTGAGGAAACAAGCATCCTAGAATCTGAATGGAATCCTTGAGTGCTCATGGGATTCCCACTGGAATAAAAAGACAAAATCAAGTCAGGCCCTTCCTATAAGTATTTCATGGGCTGTGTATATATTTAGGAACCTTACATTCAATTCATTTAAATGAATTAGTCTATTTAGTACTTATTCCTTTAGGTAATTCAATTGGTTCAAGCCTTACCTTTCATTAACGTGACAAATATAGGAGCATGAAACCATATCCTTCAATCCTATTTAATAAGACAAGTGATGGTCATAACATTTAAAGAGTTATGTTTCAAGACACATCCTTTAATTAGTGTGAAAATGCCAAAGGTACATGTAACAATTTCATTAATTCATTTAATCCATGATTAATTATCTTGGTTCATTCTATTACCTTCCATCATGAGTGGAATGGGGTTCTACGACATGAAACCAACACACAATTCCATTTCATTTATGAAATCATAAACATATATCATACACACCAACTTATCAATTACAATTTATTAATCAATTTCAAGTACTTACCTTAGGCGGGTCAAGTGGAAGGAAAATCTGGAACTATCCGTTAATAAATTCATAATTCATTTAATAGAAGGAAGATTACCATTAACATGGGAAATCTCAAGCACATCTAAACAATGTCTCAAAAGCATCAAAACTCTAAAAAACCAAATATGGAATATCACCCTATATGAGGTGGTTGGAGTTGTAGATGTAACCACTAACAAAGAATAAAATATATGGAATGGTTCATGGTATATGGTCTTAATGACTTCAAGCATGACATCTTAATTCAATGAACAACATTAGATAAAATCATCGCGACAACATGTTAATTTCTAAAAAGATTTAAATTGATAAAATAATTACAAACCACCTACCTTAAGCTCACATGAATCTCCACATCCAATATCAGGATTTATTTTGGCATGGATTGGAGTAGATATAAAGAACAAATCAAATCCATAAAATTGGGGCATATGAGCTTAAATCCATAAATATTTGATGATAGAAAGAAGAATGACATATGTTTAGAAAGGAATAGAGAATGTATCAGTGCAAATCCAATGAGATAAAGGGTGATTTGATCATACTTCAAAAAAATAGTGGATCTGAATTCCTAGAATATCCAAGATTTAGGCTTCAAAATAGAGAGGATGAGGGATAATATTTACTGGAGAACCCATATGGAAGAAGGGTTTAAAAAAAATTAAATAATGGAAAAACCATCATTTTACCCAAAATTTACAATGTGAATAGTTTGGCCACATAGTTTAGCCAAATTATTCACAAATTTCACATGTGTACCTATAGGAAGGGTTATAACACACAATAAAGCTGCACGGTTAGAGAGACTATGTACCAACCATGAGAAACAGCTCAGTCAAAATTGTATACATTCTTACACAAATGTGCGACCCAACTCACCTAGTTAGATCAAACTGTGTACCCTATTCTATCCAAATTTCTAGACTTGTGTGGTTTAAAAAAACCACACATCCTGCCTCTCATGATTTAAGATAACAGTGTGACAATCTATTTCCCTAAAAAATTCAGGTTCTAGGCTCCAAAAAAACCATGGAAACCCCCCAAACCTTTATTAACTCATTAGAATTACAAATTAGGTCCATAAAAGTAAATTGGAAAAAAATTTAATGGTTACATACTTGAGTAAAAAATCAGGTTATTACAAGCCCTGACAAGGAAAAAATAAAAATGATCCTATCTAAAAAGAGCCACGCATGCCCCATTCCCGACGTGAAATAGGGGTTCATGACATGTATTCCTTTTTCCTAATAATTTCATTGCCTTTATTCCTGGTTCAAAACTTGAAATATGTGAGGCATAGGGTTCCTACCTTGATTAATCCTCATTCATGGTGTAAACCATAGTTCATGACATGAATGACTTGTATAAGGGTCACATTCATGACATGGACACCTCATTCACAGAGCGAACCAACATACATAAGTGTCATGGCCCCAGTAATCACAATTCAAGGTGTGAACACAACATCAACATAAGCATTCATGATGTGAACCCTGGTTCATGGTGTGAAGTGTTGTAGGCTGCTAGAATTCATTTCTCAGGTCACTCAACCCTTCTTTGACTTCCACCCTAGCACCCGAGCAGCCAACTAAGCCTCATTCCACATCCAAAAACATCTTCTAGATATGTTCTTACACATATATTCTCATTTATATTCCCAATTTATTAAATCAACCCTGATCTATATCAAAAATTAAAACTTCCACCAAAACATAATGACACAAAAAATGTGGGGAATTATAATTTAAATTAACCAAAATTAAATAATAGTCAATAATTCAATAATAAAAATCATAATACAATTCTAAAACTAGTAAATAAATAGTTTTCAAATATCATAAAATCAATTAAATAGAAACACTATTATGTTGACCTCAATTACTCAAAAACATATTAATCTCAAGACTCATCATACACAATAGATTCAAACACCTTATTTTGATATCCTCATAACAATTGAAACCTTAAAACAGAAACTAATTAGAAAGTAAATCAAATTCATAATAATTTACTAACTCCAATAAAAATATTAAATAATAAAATATCATCTCATAATATCAAATCATTTTTCTAAACCAAATTTCATTACCAAATCAAAATTTTCTTAAAATAAATGTGATATATTTACTTTAGTTTGATCACATAAAAAATTATTAAAATAAGATTGAGATTTAATTTTTATTAAATCACAATCCATTTGTGCATATAAAAACAATATTCAACTTAATTAAATTCATCATTATAAAGAAGAAAAATTATTTTATCATGGATTTTTTTTAAATACAAGTAAAAAAGGTATAATTTCAAAAACTACTTTATATCACATTGAGAAGGAAAAAAATATTTATAAATAGTTCAATATTTATATTTATCACACACATCCCCAATTTTATTACTCCTTAAAATGAGAGAAATAAAATACCATATATATATACACACCTTGAATAATATAATCAAAAAAAATTATAATTATCATAAATTAGGAAAAATGCCACTTGAAACCAAAATCCAAGATAAATAATAATAAAATAATTTATTAGATTATAGAAAAATAATTTCTAACCCATAAAATCAAAATAAAACGTTTGGTAAGTACCGATCATTAGAAAAAACCACACACACACACACAAATATATGTATGTATGTATATATTAAACAACAATAAAGAAATATTTTATATCACAAAGTAATAACTCTATAAAATGAAACACATAAAAGAAATCTGTCAAAACTAAGATATTAATTAAAATTTTATTCAAACCATTTTTTATACTTAGTAAATAAATTAATAGTATAAAAGTTAACATATAATATTTGTAAAGTGAAATAACAGTTTATTGTATCACAAACATACCATGCATTATGAAATATAACTTGAATTCATTGGAAATTTCAAAATTTTAAAACCTTAATAGAAAAAAACACATCTTTAAAAAAATAATTTATGTATAAAAGGATCCATATACATGTTTAAAAACATTTAGAGGGAACACATTAATTTTTTCAAAAATAAAGTTCATTTTAACCACAAAAATCCCATTTACATTAAAAATATAAGCACACCACTTTTATAATAAATATCATCTGAAACTCAAACCCTTCAAATGACACCTCTTTTAAAATAATATCTTCAACATCTATGTATATTCCCAACCAAATACATAGAAATTACTTTCTATTTTTGGGAGGAAGTAAATTGTTACTCCCAACTATATTAAATTAATATAGAACATTCCTATGGAATACATTACTTATTAAAAATTCCTAATGAGTCTTGTAAAACACTATCATAATGATAATTAATTAATTTTTTTGGATTTAAAAATTATTAGTTGATTTAAATGAAAATAAATTTTCCATATATAGACATTATAATTTATCCTAAATCTATTTAAATATAAAAATAAACCCAAAAAATGATAATATTTTCTATAAAAAACCTTTCACAAAAAATGAGATAAAATTTAAATCTTTTTTAAAAAAAGAAGGCCCAACCAAATAAAGTATTACCCAAAAAATAGTTGTAAAACTAGGTTTTAAAATGAATAGTATCTAATGGTTTCTAATAATATATCTAAAATCAAGGTAATTTTATCAAAATAACTTCTCCATTATTTAATAAAAATAAATAACCCAGACACTCCATAATATGAAATAAAACTATATGATAATTTAACTCATTTAAAAAATATAATATTTAGAATAAATTATTTAATTTAATTTTAGAGACCACAAGATAAAAAATCAATATGTAATTGATGAAACTTATTGAAAAACTTGTGTTCCATGTCAAAAAATACATAATCAGGGAAATAAATACCTCTCATTTTGTTGAAAGACAACAGTTTTAGAAAACAATAATGATTAAATCATAACTTTTAAACATATATGTGAAAAATACTATAACACCTTTATAAAAAATTTATAAGTTTTTAGTAATTTTCAAATAATATTTTTATCACCAAAACATATTATCATAGAATATTTTAAAATTAAAATTGTAAGAGTATATATTGATACATAATCATTTAAAATATACAATAATCTATAAATATACATAGGAAAATTCATATAGAATCATGATTTATGAAAAATATGTTTCAAAAACCATTTTATAAAAAAATAGAGTTTTACATGAAATCAATGATACCTTGAGAAGTTAAAAATGTTTGAAAATATTCACCAATGTCTCAATTATCACTAACAATAAACACATAGAAACAAAAATCACTAAATACATTTATGAAACAAACACTAATCTATAAAATTAATCAAGAACCTCTTTATAATAAGTTTTTAAATAAAAAAATAATTTATAATTTTATATAAAAACTATTTTATGATTTTTAAATTAACATAATCTCTCTTAAATTATATTACATCCTAACACCAAACCATAAGTTTAATAAAACAATATCACTTCACAGGTCATATATCCAAAAATAAAATGTATATAATACGACACCTTCAAGATAATACAAGTAATAAATAAAATCCATTCTATAAAATCAATATATATGGCATGATTTCATGGTTATAAATATAAATCATTAAAAATTTTGATCCCTTTACCTGTTCAAATATTTAACTTTATTACATTTAAAAATAAAATGTAAAAAGATTTCTTTTCCAAATAATTTTACAAAACGTAGGTTTGGTTATAATTTTTTTTATAATAAATGGAAGATAAAATTATCTTTACTATAAATTTTAATAAAAAATTTATAATTCAAAATTTTCTACTTTATAATCACTGGGAAAACATTAAAATAATTTTGGAATTCAATTATAAATCAAAAAATTATTTTCATTTGAATTTCTCACTTACTCAAAAACTTTTATTTGTAAGTTACTTAATAAATATCATAATAAAAGAATAAAATAAACCTAATAAATCAATAGATAACTCAATACTCATAAAATTAATAAATTATAACAATCAATTCGATTGATCATAAAAAAGTAATAACAACAAAGAAATCAATTTAATGTCTTATAAGGATAAAAAAATATATATTTTAAAATATTAAACATGATGATCTACTTATTGGACCATGTTTCAACCATTAATAACCCATTAAAGGTTATCTAGAACCGATTTTAGGGTTTATGCATGGTTTTCTAGACTGTGCATAGTAATCATTCATCCATAAATTTCCTCCCATTTTCACTCCAAAATTTTGAGTTTCCTAAAATAACTCATATAATATTCATAAAATATATATAAAATATTAACCCAAATTAAGATATATCAATGAATATTGAATCTAAATCCCATTTATAATAGACAAATCCCAACCACCCATTGTAAATCACGGATCAACATGAGATATTCGGTCATACACTTCATCGTACCTACCTCTCGAGTCCTAATGAGCCTATCATCTACCTACCTTTACTCCCCAAGGGTAAACTTGATGTGTCTCCAAAGATATATATACACAAGGATCAAAGAATATTCTTGATTTACATGGTTTGGAGATAAGTTTAGAGGGTACCAAATATTATAGTTAGTAATGATTTTACCCTCTCAAACCAACATAAAACCCCAAAGACTCCCATCATGAATCCAACATGAGGTATCCATATATTGGATGCTCATGAAAATAAAACATATTTTTTCAAAATAAGAACCAAAAAAATAGGAAATAAGTAATGAGAATAATATAAACAACCAAATATGTAATAAAAAATGAATAAGGAGTAATACTTGAAGTGTAAAATACAAAAACATATCGGAATGACTGAAGTGTCCAATACATGATCATTTCTTAATGAACTGAATTCCCCAAAGAGTCCACATGAACCATATCCTTGTAACCCATGGTCATAATCCAATTATAATTCCACCAAAACACAAACAACGCATCTATGGTACACTTCTAAAGGAATTATCTTCATACCATTACATGCATCAGATATAACAATATATATGAGAAATTGTCCAGAAAGACAGTACCAAAAATCAATCAAACTTCTTTTATAAGTAATTATTAAAATTATAGTTTGAAATAAAATTATAAAATCGGTTTATAAGTTTTAATTTATAAATGAAATCCAATAACACATTATTACCCTTATTAAAACCATTTCTTTTGAAGAATATTGAAAATAAAAGTGTAAGAAAGATCACACATCAATCATATATCAAAGGTTATAAAGGAAAATCATAATGAAAAGAAATGAATGATTTTATAAAACAACAACATGGAATATAAAAATATAAGGAAATTCACAAACCAAAGTGGATCACATGGGATATAAAAATATAAATAAATCCACATAAAAAAAGTATCACACATGGTATAATGACCTCAAATATACCTAAAACAATCTAGGGCTGTAACAAAACATGATTTCATTGTATATTCTCCTTAAATAAATAATATATTAGACACTATGTTCAAACACTATAACAAACAAAAATAGAAAATATTTAAATATTTTTAATATTAAATATTAAGATTAAAACTTAGCTATTAAATGAAATAGTAAAAAATTGAAGTAACTATTTTGGAAAATCAATAATGAAAGTAGGAAGAAATGACATCCCAAAGTAGAATAATTCCCTATGAAGTTAATTTTTTTGAGATAAAAAGTGATTTTGATTTTATAGGGTTTTCCCTGGACCAATGAAAATCTGAAATCGATCAATTATGGTTTGATAAAACCTATATATGAGGGAAGATCAAGCTTATGGAGATTACCACAAGATCCATGCTAGCTGAACTGCCACCCAAAAATGCGACCATAGGTTATATGATGCTTAGGTTTAACATAGATATCATATTTAGTTATGTTATTAGAAATTAAAATTATATCAACATGTAATAAAATATTAATATTTAAATATATCAACATTTTTATACCTTTTAAACAGATATTTTTTCTTAATTCACTTTATGCTTAAAAAAATGTATTTTCTAGAAATTAGAATTTTATTTCAAGGAACTAAGTTTATTATGATGGATTAATAAAAATATATATTGTTTTTATGAATAATAGGTGGACAATATATTAATTAGTAATTTATAAGAAAAATAATAGTTGATATACCAAAATTCATTTTTCCTATAAAAACAACTTTTTTTATATTTTATGTTTTTAATTAAAAATAAAATTTATAAATTTTAGGATGTAAATTTGATAAAATTAAATTAATTTTTTATATTAATCATGAAAATATTAAATTTGTTTAAATTTTTGATATTTTTCTAAAAAAAATAATTTTTAGGTTAATAGTGCAATATATTGTTTATACTAATACTATGCCTTTTATGCCATTATTAGTATAAAAGAATGACTTAGAAATTTATGAAACCATTTTATTGGAAAAATATTTATTTTATAATTTACATTATAAATGTTAAAATATTGATTATATTTTAAAAACCTATGATTGATATTTCAAAACTAAAGTAAAATTTTTCTCAAAAAATGTTTGAATACATTATACATTTAATATATTAAAATTTATTTTTAACAATTTTAGAAATTAATACATGAAAAATGGATTTAAAATTTATAATAAGTAGGTTTAAATTATCTAATAAGATACAATTAATTTTTAGGAATAAATATTAAGTTAGCTTCGGTAAAAACTAGTTGCTAGAGTAAAAACCAAAATAAAAAAGTAATAATTCAAGGGATAAAGAGGTTGGAAAATATTTAAAACATATCTAAAAAATATTTTTGATGTTAATTCATAATTATATATTACATGAAGCATTATTTATCAAATTTTGGAGCCACTTTCTTTGAGATTGACTTCTCATTATTGAAAAGTTATGAATATTTATAAAAATACCACCTATTTTCTCTTATAAAAGGCCCCTCCTATACTCACTTTTATTTACACCAAAACCCGATATTTTCAGCCAAAAATCTACCCAAAAATATCTTAAATACTTATATACACCCTAAATAAGTTATATTATTCTCAAAGTATCATCCATCAATTGTTTAACACTCTTTTCAAAGGATATAATCTAAGAAGTGAGGTATAAGTTTCCAACCTCTCTTTCCCTTTTCAATTTCTTTATGTAAACTTATAATTCCTAAAATTAAATTACACCGTATTAAAATGATATGATTATTATAAAAATTATAATTATATTTCATTATAATTATGTAAAAAAACTTAACCACCCTTCCCTTTTTTCCTTTAGAAAAGAGAAAATGACATTCATGTGTGTGTAAGGACTGTCGCCTCCCCAAAGAGTCATGTTTCATTTTACTTAACCAAATATCATAGATGGTAATAATTTTTAATTTAATAAATAATTATTTTATTTATATTTTATTATTGATAATTAAATTATAAAACATATTATACATTTCTCACATTTTATGGAAATTGAAATCGTCAACCATACGCACATGTAGACTAACACCTCCATGGAATGATTGATTTACATTCTTATTTTCATCATCACCTTGAACGGATGGTTATGATAATGGATTCAATAGATAAATATTATATCATTATTGTTTTATTATAAAGAATTTTAGAACCTATTAATGATATAATTAACAAATGATCATTTTTAATTCAATCATTTGAAATAAGTGCACTAGGCAGGAAATCTTTTATTCAAATTTGTAATATTTTCACATACTTTACTTTTTATTCTAAATATTTTATAAATATGATATATAAAACTAATAAAAACTAAATTATTTTATTATGATACCTGTGTAATTATTATGAAACTACATAACCTCATAATCACAAATAGTCATAATACGTTCATGTTTGGGTAAGTTTAACTAACTAATCGAACAATGATATGAAATTATAAAATTAATGAATATAGAAAAATAAATAATGATATTATATGATATATATATATTTAAATAATGATTTATTTTTTAGATAGGATACATCAATGTTTAACTCAATAATTAATAAAACACCTTTCTTTGGTTTAGAAAATAACTAGTCTTCTTTTTATCGATTTCCATTTCAAGGATAAAGAGTGAAACAATCATCAAGGTAAATTGAAGCTTTATAAATAATTATAATTCATATATTATAGTAAATTTGATTTAATTTAATGAATAATTTTTTTTAATAAGAACTAATACTGACACTGCTCTTATGAAACTAGTACAAATAGTCAAAAACTATAAACACCCAATGTGGGAAAATTGGAAAAAAATAACTAATATACATGTAAATAATGATTATAAATGAAAATTATAAATAGTTTTAGGTATTAATATGGATTTTAAATAATATATTAGGATATTTATTTTTTTATAGGTTGTTATAGGTCATTCAACTAAGTAGGAATTAAGGTAAGTCGTATTTGTGTCTCAATTTTTTTTCCTTGGGTCACAATGACCCCTAATTGACTATTATTTTTAAAGACTGATATATTTTAATCTTTTATGGTGTAATGTTTTATTTTCGGAATTATTTTTATGGGAAATAATATTTTACACCAAATTATTCCTCCTTAATGATTCTATTGTTTTGTGAAATTTCTTTTTTTATTAAGAGTAATTTCCATTTTTTTAATATCATTTTCTTTCGTATCCTTGTTTTTACTTCCTCCTAATGTTATTATTTACCAGGTGTAAATTCAAATTGTTTTTATCTCTAATTATCATTTTATTCTCCTTTATTAATACTAGTGTTTCATTATCCTTTTTACAATGCTATTTTTTAATAAAGGAGTTTTAAAATATTTAATTGGATTTTCCTTATCATGATCTTACATTATTACCTTCTACTTCACATTTTGACATATTATTTATTTATTATCAAGTTAAATTTATTGAAATTCATTTTCAAAAATGTTTTAATACGTTTTCTCTCTATTTTTAAAAATGGTTTTTAGAAATAAACTTGAAAATCATGTCCTTTTAAGATGATATGAAGAAATAATTTTTAAGAAAAATCCTTTTTGTGACTTATATTCTATTTTCAAAGGATTATTATACAATGGATAAATAGTTTATAAATCACCGTATATGTGATATTATTAAATATAAAATTTGGGAGATTATATTTTTGGTATTAAATGATCATTCTTTTTTAATGTGAAACCATTTAGAAAAGTTATAAAACCTATTTTATTCTCATGGGTTATTTTTGATAAAATGAATGATTTGATTTCATGTGGAACTCATATGTATGGATAATTATGGGTGGGGTCCTATATCTCCCTAAAATTTATTGGTTATGGTTTTATATCTCATTTTATAATGAATTGTGGTAATTCTTGGACTTTTTCAAAAAACTAAAGTGCAGAAATACTTGGATTTTTTCAAAAAGTTGAAGGGTGGACAAAATTGGATTTATTAAAAATGTTTTCCTTTGATTATGTTTATAAAAATTCTCTAAAATATGCCTTATTTACAATATATGATATTTTTTAACGATATTCTATGTTCTAAAGATGTTCTACTTTATTACGTTATAATTTAATTCTTTTTGATTTCTATTATATGATTATAATCTTTTTTTGATGAATTTTATTATTTCACATGTTTCTATTCCATGTTCCTTAATTATCAATCAAGTTTTAATATTTTAACTTATGATACCATGGGTTTTTATCCAATATTTCTCTATTTCTCATGTTTTCCCTCATGTTTATGGTTAAATAGTTATGAAAAGTTGATAAGTTTACCTTACTAAGAATTCGAGCTCACCCATTTCTCATATTTCTATTCCATAGGTTATGAAGATGATTATGTTATATGATATGTCTAATAGGGTATATATGAGCGTGGTTGTGGATAAATCTTCATAATTATTGAAAAATGAGATGTTTATGTAGCTAGTCTCTAAGACACCAAACATTTAGTTCCTTGAGTTATGTGACTATTTTTGTGATGTATTAATTAAAACATGGTATCAATGTATTATTTATATATTTTTAGCTTGGGTTTCCATAGTTGGTAAAAAATTAAGTTTTATTTAGCGAAAATCATTGAGATGAGTCTATATATAAGATGATATAATAAAATATTGGTAAAGTCTTGAGTAAGTGGATTTCCAGGAAATAAATCTCTTCCTAGATACTAGAATGTGGATGAAACTAGGTCAAAGATTCCACTAAGGGAAATCACCCTGAAAAGGGTTAGATGAGAATTGACTTGATCAAACTATGATGAAAAAATGAGTGAGTCTAATACTTCACAGTTGGATAAAAAATCCTAGGGCATATTGTTTTGTTGATCATATTCTCTTTATGAATAACTAAAAATGATTTATTTCTTAGTTAATTTGAGGGATTATGTTGAGAAGTCTAGGATAACCCAACTTAAATTAACCTCTGTCCAACTAATATTTATATAGGTTCAACTAAAGTAAATATAGGATGACATGATAATGTAAATGAACAAGATATTATAAAGTCAAATTACTTTTATGATTATGATAATTCCCCATTATTAATAATGTTTTGTCACTCTTGTAAACCCTTTTTGTTTTAGTAATGGATATAACTAGAAGGAACAATGAGTGAGAGGGAAAATGCAGAGATTTACTCAATAAAAAACCCATTAGAATCATAGTTGGAGTGAGAAACCTTGTGATTATACCAAACCTACTATAAAAAAATATAATTAAAAATATGAACATAGTCGAAGGCCCAAACATACTAAAGAAGTTAAATGTGGAGTATCATGAAATATCATGCGTGAAGATGATGAAGTAAATAATGTTGAATTTACTATATGTCAAAAATGGGAAAATAATTGCAATGAGAATTTCCTTAAAGGGTCCGGAAGATGACTTACTTATGGAATATGGGTTTATTGATCAACAAGTGTTCATAAGAAAAATAAGATATCGATTCATAATATGGGATTGGAAACATATATCCAAAATAACACCTAATTATGTAATGCCTTAAGTATGGAAAATAGGGAAATTATGTAACCCAGTTTCATAATCCAATGGATGATAAGGATGATAAATATGAACAACTACCATGAATAGGTGAATAAGTATGAGACTATTCGATGACTATTGATGAGATTGATTATGATAATTAAATAATTTTATTGATAATTTTGAAGATAGGATATTTATTCTATCCACTCTAAGTTACCTTAGATTTTTTTCTAAGTGTACCACCTTGATGTTTTGTTTATAAAATAAAATATCTCATTATATGATTACTTCATTCTAAACATTAATTTTATTACAATATAAATCATAGTATATGTTCTTTAGATGAATTAAACATAATTATAGTAATAGATTAACTATTTAAACATAGAATCCATATTCATTGATCATGGTTATATTTCTTATAACATCCTCACTATTTAAAAAAATGGATGGGGATGGAAACAAAATCCCACCATGACCATTGAGAGATATTAAAATCACTACAATATTTGGAGACAACAATGAATTATCTTCATTATCTACTATCAATTCAATATCACTAAGTGTATCCCCCAAAGTTTCCAAAGAATTTGAAAGAACCATTATAATAGTGGATATAGAATACAAACAACCTATACTATTGATATTTCAATATGACATGATGGTTATGTAAAAAATGGGGAGGCCACCTAGTGACCTCAACGTTAGGAGTAGCTCAAGAATTAGGTTAGATTATCCAGAGTATGAAATACAATAGAATATGTTTGAGAAATAGTTTAGGTATTTGAAGGCCATTTTTGGGAACCTAAAGAGCCACATGGAGGAGATGTGGAAGGAAATCAATACCCCACTAAGATTTAATTCAGAGGGTTTCATAGAGTAGGAAAAAAAGGATCAGTGTAACAAGAGGGTTTTGAAATGGGTGGTTATTTATTAAATCTAGTGACATTGGAGAGGGATAAGTTGAGAGGGTGTAGGATAATGCAGTGGAGAAAGATAATTCAAAAATGGTTGAGAGGAGTCTAAACATGGATATCAACAAGCCTTATGAGAAGGAAAATAATTCTTCATTGACTTCATCATTTGACCTCAACTTTCTTCCGACATCACCAAGTTAAATAAAAATGGGGGAAGAAAGATATTTTTGTGTGGTGCACCTATTTTAAAAATATATTATCACATTTCATACCTTAAATGTATCTATGATAATTTTTCATTATAGGTATGAACTATAAACTCACAAAAAAATAAAATAGGACTTAACAACAATCCATGAGTGGTATTTAACTCAAATGTTTAGTTAGAAACACAATATTGGGGTTATACTTATTATAAATGAATGTATTTGATTGATAATTCAATAGAATATTAAATCTAGAGTCATATTATGGATAAACATAGTTAAGTTCATTATTAAGTAATAATTAAAATTTTGAGGATGTAATTTATTTAAGATAGGGGGAATGTAATGACATGATATTTCACTATTTATTCTCCTTAAATAAATAATATATTAAATAACATATTTCAAAAACTATATCAAAATAAAACAAAAAACCCGAATATATTTTGAATATTAAAAATGAACATTAAAACTTATCCATTAAATTAGTTGGTATAAATTGAAGTAACCATATTAAAACATCAATAAAGAATTAGGAAGAAATAGAATCTAGAAGTTAAATTATTCCTTATGAAGATCATTTGTCTAAGATAGAAAGGTTGGCAACTTCACTAGGGGTTTACCTAAACCAAACCCAAGTTGATCTCAAGTAATTAAAATTTGAGTAAAACTTCATTGATGATAAGTTCAAGCTCATGGTTATTGGCATAAGATCCATTCCAATTGATGTAAGAACCCAATTTTTCACTTAGGTATGGATCCTTTAAATTTTGGTCTAATTCCTTATTTTGGACCTAATTTGGATTCCAAATGAGTTAGTTAAGGTACGGAGGGTGTATGGAGATTGTTTGGAGTCCAAAACCCATCTTTTTGGGAAT
Organism: Viscum album; assembly: GCA_963277665.1. NCBI lineage: Eukaryota > Viridiplantae > Streptophyta > Magnoliopsida > Santalales > Viscaceae > Viscum > Viscum album. The sequence continues at coordinate 31,178,574 of OY728157.1, read as the reverse complement.
ACAGGAATGACACCCAATTTATAGTAAACCGTGTGGGAAGGCCACATGATTAGAGAAAATCGTTCAGGTGTCACGTTTTTGGATAGAGCCTTACTACATGGTTGGCGCATTGTTTCCCTAACTGTGTGACCTAACCTTGTGAGTTCCCCCTTTTCTTTGGTACCCATGCAGGGTTCTGACATGGTTTTTCAGACCATGCAGAGAAAACGTGCATAGGCTATTTTCTAGGTATAATGAACATTTTTACCTTAATTATCTAATTAACCCTCATCCTTCCTTCTAATCTAAATTCCTATGGGATTAACCTATTTTTATAACATTTTTGAGCTATTTGAAGGCCTAAGGTATGGATTGAAATATCTCCTTCATCCATTATCTGATTGACCTTTTGTTCATCACGTTTGATGCACAACAGTTAGTACTGAGGTCCTTTTTAGCCATTATTCTCCTATATTTTTCTCAACCTAGTTATCAACATTTGAGTGTTTTTTCCTTTTTCTCAGATCTAATATGTTCTAATATGAATAAAAGGCCAATATTGGAGGATGAGAGTCATAAAACCCTAAGGTGGGTGGTCTAGATGTCATCCCTCAAGTTCTTTGATTTTGAAATTTTCTTGTGGGGACCTCCAATTTCATCATGTTCCATTTATTGAATTTATATGGAATGATTATATCTATTATAACCATATAGTTATTCTATTTCCAAATATGTGATTAGTTTTTGGTAGTTATGTCCAAAAATCCCAACACCCCATGTAGTGTGTTATGCCATAATTGGGTTTCTAGTGTTTTGACACATTTGACCCACCGTTCGGGTGTGCCTTGGCTTGACCTTTCCAAGTGTAATATTTTCTAAATTAAATGTATTGATTTATAATGTAAATTTCTTAATGGAAATTACATGTATTCTCACCACTTGACCCACCTAAGGTAATTTCTTGAATTTTTAATTAAATATGAAATGTAATTTGAAAGGTTTACTAGTATTTGACTTGGCCTTATTAAATGTAATTGGATAATAGGTTTGATGTCCATAGAACCACTTTCCAGGTTAATGGAAGGTTGTGGAGGTAACCTTGATTATTGAAAATTCTTTAAATGGATTAAATGAATGGTTTTATGCTACATTGCCTTGCCACACCAATGAAAGGAAAGGCTTGAACCAAATGGATTTATTGTTTAATTATGACTTGATTAAATGGTTTAATGATAAATATACCATTCACACTAATGACAGGAAAGTCTTGAACCAACAAGAATTATATATGAATCAATATCAAGTAGGATTGGACTGACTTGAGCTCTCCTTGTATTCTTAACGGGGAATTCCATGAGCACTCAAGAACCCATTCCAATTCAAGGATGCCGCTTTCTTAGGTTGAGGCCAACCTAGATCCTAATCCTTAAATATTATTGGATTCCTGGTATGACACCATAGGATCCATAACATAGTCTTAAAGTATTCCTTGGGTGTACTCCTTGAATCCATAATTGAAAAGTAGGTTCCAGGTTAAAGCCCATAGGACCTAGTTGCTGATTATCCCCATTTTACCTTGGTTAATCACCATTGATTCAATAAGCAAATTATTATGGAATGTCTTGGACTATGCTCCTTGGATTATACTCTTACCTTTATCTAGACCCATTTACTTCTATATTAGTGACCCTTGAGGTCTACATTTCCTTGGTTGTTACCTTTGAACTTATTTATTAAATATAATTATGGGTTTCCTTGTTTCACCTTGGAACCTTCACTGTGGTTAACATGTGGCTTCATTATAAATTGGTAATAATAAAATAATGATATTGTTTTATGTTCAGACACCAGTTGACGGCTGAATTAGGTACTTGCGTATTTAGTTACATTGTACTACTTTACTTCATATATGCATGCCTACACACTGTTAGATTTCCATTACATGAACCAAATGTTATAAACACTGTTGGTGGTGGCCCACTGAAATTTATCTCACACCCTCTCTGAGTGTCGATTAGTACCCAGAGTAGATTACATAATTGCAAGTGTTGAAAAATGGAAGTGTACGGCTTCGAACACGTGATTGCTTTCTGTTTAAGGAGGGGTTTGATATAATATGACTGAGATGAATCTCAGGATTCTTGTTATAGTCTTTTATTTACTTTATACTTTTGTGGAATATGTTATTTATACTATATTGTATCCATGTTTTCCAATTTCCTAGTGACATGACATATCATCATCAGTTTTTTAATGTTATTTCAGTAGTTTATTTACTGTTATCTTTATTTATGTATTACTTTTTCCGGCTTCTGCTGTTTACTTATAATGATTACACTATTTACCTTTGTTATATTTCTCTATTATGCTACACTTTGGTAATGAGGGAATTGTCTCAACATAGACACACCATAGGCCCACAATTCTAGTTAGTAGCCTCTGGTGTTTGGGGTGATGCACCTGAGGCCATGTGGCCACCAGGATCAAGGCACCTCTTAAGTAGAATCTCGGTCCAAGATGTCACAAAGTGGTATCATAGGGGTTCCTTTATTATTTTACTATTTGGAGGCAATAGTTGGGAGATTATGAATGCTTGGGAATTAGTTATATCGACCTCACCTGTTTTGATAATCCCAATTATGCTTTCATATAATTTGATAATCTCAATCTAATTTTTTTCTATATATTAATTATTTCGATCTGTGCTCAAGATGATAATAATATTAAAATAATCCCTGCAAAAGTTTAATATTTGTTTATCCATGTTTATATAAGTTCTGAAGTAATTATAAAACATTTGGATATGTTGTGTATGAAACAGATAAGTATTTAGTCACTGGTCTGCGTTTAAGCTACCAGTACTCAGTCTACCGATAGAATTAGTCTACCGATAGACAGAGTCACTGATACACTAAGGTCACCGATATATACAGAGCTACCGACAGACAACCAGTCTACCGATCTACTGATACATAACAGACCATAGCCACCGATAGACAAAAGTCTATCGATAGAAGTCTGCTGATTGTGTAAGTCTACCGATACGTGCAAACAACTACTGATGCAAAGATCCACTGATGGAGAGACAACCACCGATGGAACTAAAGTCACCAGTATATGAGCTACCGATGCAAGTTCAAAAGAGCTACCGATGGAAGGTTCTACGACAAAAGTACACCGTGCACATCTACCAATAAAACGCTACTAATGATTGAGCAACCAGTCAAGCCCTATACTCTTTATACTATTTATTTATTTAGCTAATGGTTACATTTGATTGTTTTAATGCAGTTAATGTTATTTAATGATTTCTGTTGCATGTCAGGGAACCGTACCTAGTACCCATGCAAAAGGAAATTGTTCTTTTCTGCCGAAGCTGAAACCTATAAAGTGATGGAAAGAGAACACTTAAATATATAGAAGAAACACATACATATGACACTCCTGAAAAAAAGAAAAAAGAAGACACACGAAGGGTGAAAGAAGAAGAGCTGAACAAGCAATCAAATGTGGGGCATTTTGTCATCTCTAGTCTACATCTATACTCGAAGAATCTTGTACATACATGAAGAAACTTATTCTAGAAGAGAAAAAAAGTTTCATCTTGAGTGAAGAACTACAAAAAACGTTTCATGCACTCAGGCTGCTAAGCTGGACCAAGAATCAAAGAAGAATTCGACACTCTGTTTTCTGAAAAAACCATAGAAGGACTCAAAAGCTTTTCTGATAAACCAAATGAGTCCAGAGCTGCACTGCTAATCACTAAAGAATTTCTAAACTCAATCATACTTCTCTTAATGATTATTTCTTTAAATTTTGAGAAGTGTGTGTATCCTGTTTACTTTACACACACACTGTCTCCTGTGCTAAACTGGAGGATTCTTAAATCCTCACTTAAACTCCATAACTCTTTTGTTTCCCACTGTGAATCGTGGTAGAGGTCAAGTAAGACCTGAACAACCTAGGAGTTGTTTTTTGTTTTTCCCATGAAAAACTGTGGTAGAGGTCTTTGTACCTAGATAGTAGTATACTGTTGTTTACCCCTGATCCAGGGTGTGGATCAATTTATATAAATTGTTGAGAGGACTAAGTCTCGACTTGAGACTGAACCTCTTGGTTAACTTTGATGTGCTTTTATTTTAAGTCTATAATTATTACATATATATATATATATTCCGCTTCTTATTACTTTGAAATACAAAACTATTTTAAATCTACTTTGGTAGTCAAATTAGCAAGTGTTTATACTTATTGTAAACCAGTAAGTCAGTTTCAAAAGTTAATTTAATCTTGAAATTAAGTTAACTGAGACCTAATCAATCTTTGAGAAACTAATTGAACCTTTACACTCTGTATATATTCACTACAGTTTAACTTTATTTTTAAATTGGGGGATTTTTAGAGAAATATTTTTAACAGAAATTTTAATTGTAACTCAATTCACCCCCCTCTTGAGTATCCACTATGACCAACATTTGGTATCAGAGGATTATTTTTGTTCAAGGATTTTTGAAATAATCTGTTTTTCAACTGTGATATTAGTTACATCTTTAAAGATCTTAAATTTCTATTAGTTCTAAATTTTTATCTCTTTAAAACTATTTTCTAAAATCTAGTTATGGATAACAGAATAGAGGGTGCTGCTACTAACCAGCCCCCTTTCATCAATGGCACAAACTATGTCCAATGGAAACTGAAAATGAAAATTCATTTAGAAAGTATGGGTTTTGATATTTGGACTGCTATAGAGTCTCAATATAAAATTCTAGATACTGAAAGAACAACTTGGGATGAACCTACAAAGACTGATTACAATAATAATTGTAAATCTATGAATGCTCTGTACTGTGCTTTAGGAGATGAAGAGTTTAATAGAATTTATGCTTGTAAAACTGCCTTTGAAATTTGGGATACTTTAAGTGTTTCTCATGAAGGAACAACCAATGTTAAAGAAATGAGATTGAAAACTTATACTATTAAATATGACAATTTTAAAATGAAAACTGATGAACCTATTTCTGATATGTATCTCAGGTTTAATGAGATAGTCAATACAATGAGTTTACTTGGTAAAGTAGTTCCAGTAAAGGAACAAATTATGAGGATACCGAGATGTCTGTCAGAATGATGGAGAGGCACATCTGTTTCAATCAGAGAATCATATGACATTGCTTCTCTACCTGTCAAAGAACTCATTGGTAATTTAATGATGTATTAGGAAGAACTCAAAGTGAATAAGGAGGAAGATGATGAACCTAAGAGAAAATCCGTAGCTTTAAAGTCTACTGCCTCTAAGAGTAAAGGCAAGGAGAAAATGAAAATACCTGCTGAGAGTTCAACCAGTGAAGATTCTGATTCAGACAGTGATGCTGAGATGGGTCAAATATCCAAGAGATTCAAGTAGTTTTATAGGAAGAAGAAATTCTTCATGAAATATAACTACAAAGGAAAGTATGAAAACAAGGGACACTGGAAGAATGATTGGAAGAAAGCTGACAAGAATGATGAAATAGTCTTCTATGAGTGTAAAAGAAAAGGACACATCAAGGCTGATTGTCCAAAGATAAAAGTCAAAAAGAAATATGATTATAAGGATATGAAGTACAAGAAATCTATTAAGGCTACCTGGAGTGCATCTGAAGACAACACAAGTGAATATGAAGTTTCTGATTCTGAGAAGAATCATGCCAACATGTGTTTCATGACTAACACATCTAAGGTAACCTTAGATACTTCTGTTTTAAATTCTTATTATTTTGAAGATGATGCAGAATCTGATTCTAATTCAGAAAACATGGCTAGTAAGGAATTATTTGAATACTGAAATATGCTGGAAGAGACATGCAATGAACTTAAAGATAAATACAAATCATTAAAGAAACAACATGATCTCACTACTACTGTTAAAACCAAACTTACTATTGAAAAAGAGAAGAATGCTCAACTGTTAAAGGAAAATATAGAAATGAAAATTTCAAATTAGAAACTTAGAAAAGAATTATATAAGTTTACAAATGGAAAAGACACACTTACTCAAAAGTTAGGTAAAAAAGTTACACCTAAATACACTATTGGTTTGGGATATCAACATGGACAGAGACAGTTCACTAAAACTTGATTTATTCCTAAGTATGGACAAAATTGTACTTATTCCAGTTCTGGAAATTCATATGCTTTAACCAGTTATTCATATGGTTATAGGTAAAATAAAGTTTTTCTTTCAAAATCTATTGATTCTATAAATTATATGAGACCCATAAAACAAATATGGGAACCTAAAGTTTTGATTTCTAACCTTTCTGGACCCAAGAAGATCTGGTTACAAAAATCATTTTCTATCTAAATCTGTTTTGTAGGAAACATGCTTAAAGAGTTATCACAAGATGGTATAGTACTTGGACAGTGGATGTTCAAGACATATGTCTGGAGATTATTCATGCTTCAAAAGTTTAACAAAGGTTGATGGAGGACATTTCACCTTTGTTGATAATTTTAAAGGAAAGATCACCGACCGAGGCCAAATTGGTAACACTGATTCAGTTTAAATTTCTAAAGTTTTATTTTTTGATGGACTTAAGTATAACCTGGTAAGTATTTCTCAATTATGTGATGATGGATTTAATGTGAATTTTGAAAATGATTCTTGCAATGTTTTTAATTCTAAAAATGTTTTAGTATTTTCTGCTTTAAGAAATGAAAATTTTTATGCAGCTGATTTAAATTCTCTATCTAAACAAAATGTTACTTGTTTAAATGATTTTCATAAAGAGTCTTGGCTTTGGCACAGAAGATTAGGACACTGAAATATCTATTCAGTTAGAAAACTAACTAGAAAGAACTTAGTTAGAGACCTAATCAAACTTGAATTCCCAAATGACAAAGTGTGCAATCCCTGTCAAAAGGGAAATCAACATAAAGTTTCTTTTAAATCAAAGAAATAAGTTTCAACTTCTCAACCTCTCGAGTTGGTTTACATGGACTTGTTTGGACCATCAAGAGTTTCTAGTTTAAATGGGAAGCACTATGTATATGTTCTAGTAGATGACTTTTCTAGATATACTTGGGTATAATTCTTAGCTCGCAAAAGTAAAGACTGTTCTTACTTTATTAAATACTCCAAATATGTAGAAAATATTAGTGGACTTAATATTAAAACTCTAAGAAGTGATCATGTACGTGAGTTTGAAAATCATGAATTTGAATCTTATTTCTCACACAATGGATATAGTCACAACTTCTCTGCTCCTAGAACACCTTAGCAGAATGGTGTAGTAGAAAGAAGGAATAGAACCCTTCAAGAAATATCTAGAACCATGCTTAATGAATATGAACTGCCTATTTACTTTTGGGATGAAGCCGTGAGTACAACTTGTTATATTATTAATAGAGTCTTAATTAGAACAGTTTTTAAGAAGACCCCTTATGAGTTGTGGAATAATAGAAAACCTAATGTTAGTTAATTTAGAGTCTTTGTCTACAAAGTTTTCATTATTAATACAAAGGATAATCTGGACAAGTTTGCTTCTAAGAGTGATGAAGGAGTTTTTCTTGGTTATTCTTTAACTGGAAAAGCCTATAGAGTCTTTAATAAAAGAACCAAATGTTTGGAAGAATATGTTCACATCAAGTTTGATGAAACTGATCCACATGAGCCTAAAACCACTCTTGAAAATCTTGAGGAAGATTTAAGTATTCTGGACCTTAATAATAAATCTAAAGAACCTGCTGTAAAAACATCCAGTTCTGAACATATTCCAGAATCTGCTGCTATAGAACCCGAACCTATAGATGAACCTGAAATTTCTAGTCCTACCCTTACTAGATCAACAAGGATTTTAAAGAATCATCCTTTGGATGCTGTTGTTGGTAATATTGATAGAGGGACACAAACTAGAGCTTCTCTAAAAAATCAGGTTGAACATCAATCCTTTCCTTCACAGTTAGAACCTATAAATATCAATGATGCTATCAATGATGAATTTTGGGTAATGGCTATGCAAGAAGAGTTAAATCAACTTGAAAGAAACAAATTCTGGGAATTAGTTGACAGACTTAAGGACACTTTAACAATAGGCACAAAATGGGTTTTTAGAAACAAAGTTGATGAGTATGGAAACATAGTTAAAAAAAAAGCTAGAGTAGTTGCACAAGGATATAGTCAAGAAGAAGGAATAGACTATGAGGAAACTTTTTCACCTGTAGCCAGATTAGAATCCATTAGGATCTTACTTGAATATGCTGCTCATCTGAATTTCAAGTTATATCAAATGGATGTCAAAAGTGCTTTTCTAAATGGTTTTATTATTGATGATGTTTTTGTTGAACAAACACCTAGATTTACTAATCCTCATTTTCCAAATCAAGTTTTTAAACTTTCTAAAGATTTATATGGTTTAAAATTGGCTCCAAGAGCTTGGTATGATAGACTTAGTAATTTTCTTATTTCAAAAAGTTTTACTAAAGGGATTTCTGATCCAACTCTTTTTATTAAAAGAATTTATAAAGTTCTTTTAATAGTTAAAGTCTATGTTAATGATATTATTTTTGGATCTTCTAAACATTCTTTATGTACTTATTTTTCAAAGAGTATGCAAAATGAATTTGAAATGAGTTTAATGGGAGAAATTAAATATTTTCTTGGATTTATAGTGTTTCAAAATTAAAATGGTATTGTTTTGAATCAAAGTAAATATACAAAGGATCTTTTAAAACATTTTGGTTTGGATAGTATTAAGGAAAGTGAAACTTCTATGAGCACTGTTTGTAAATTGGATGCAGATGAAACTGGGAAATCAGTGGATCAAACCAATTACAGAGGTATGATTGGAAGCTTACTTTACCTTACTGCTAGTCGACCAGATATTATGTTTAGTGTGTGTATGTGTGCAAGATTTTAGGCTAATCCAAAAGAATCCCATTTACTTGCTGTTAAAAGAATTTTTAAATATCTTAAACATACTGTAAACTTTGGTTTGTTTTACCCAAAAGAACAACCCTATGAGTTAATGAGTTATTCAGATGCTGACTTTGCTGGTTGCAAGTTGGATAGAAAGAGCACTTCAGGAACATGTCATTTATTTGGAAAGTCCTTAGTACTTGGTGTAGTAAGAAGCATAATTCTGTAGCATTATCCACTGCCGAAGCAGAGTACATAGCTGCTGGTAGTTACTGTTCACAAATTATGTAGATGAAACACACTATTTTGGACTATGGATATGACTTTAGGCACATGACAATCAACTGTGACAATAATAGTGCAATAAATATCTTGAAGAACCCTATGTCTCACTCTAGGACCAAACACATTGATGTAAGGCACCATTTCTTGAGAGATCATTACCAAAAGGGTGATATTACTCTTGAGTTTATAGGCACTGAACATCAATTAGCCAACATTTTCACTAAACCTTTGAGTTCAGATAAATTAAGTTACACTAGACACGAGTTAGGAATGTTTAATCTCAATCGGTAGCTATCCTCACCGATGTAACCTCACCGATGTAACCTCACCGATGCAACCTCACTGATAGAAATTCTCACCGATGTGCGTGCTGTTTTAAAACTTATGTCTGCCGCCAGAATTTAAATCGTTTACTTTATTTCATTTTGTTTAGTTATTTTATAATTCCTAAATGATAAAACTAAAGTCCGAGATACTTCAAAATCCACTGAGTCTCAAACCTTAACCCTCGAACCATAGCTCCCGAATCCTTAGAGAACACTAAATCTTTCAAACCAATGATGGAAAAAACCAAACTTCCTACCGTTAGAGATGACACTATTGAGATGAAAACAAAGAAGAAAAGAACCGAGCAAGATGCAAGTGGTAGTGGTAGTGTTGCTAGAACTAGGTCGGGGAGACGACCAGTGAATCCTCATCTGCAAAATCGAGTTATTTTGATTGAAAAGGAACTGTGTGTAGAATGGCTGATGCCTAGTAGGTCCCTAGTGCTCAAAGTTCTTGAAGATCAAAAATGGGTAGAGTTTTTTTCTAATAACAATGGTCCTTACTTTCCAAAATTAGTGAAATAGTTTTACGATTTAGTAACCTTTGAAGAATCGGAGAATGAAAATCGAGTAACTTATTTTGTAAATGGAAAGGAGATGTCATTCTCATATGTTGAATGGGATGAGTGCTTGAAAGTTCCACATGAAGGAGTATCTGGATATGTCACGAGAACCATGCCACCTACTAGTGACATTTTTGATTATGAGACTACTTTGGAAGAGCTGACTGGTGATGGAAGTCAAAGACAAGTAGTTGCTGCAGAGATGGATGGAGAGAACATATTGCTGTTCAAATTTGTTCAACATGTCTTGATACTGAGGAGATGAGACTTTCCCAATTTGAGATATCAGGATATCTATCTTCTGTACCTCTTAAGACATTGTGTAAAGGTTAATTCATGCAGATTGATGATGCTCCAGATAGAAGATATGATAAGACCGAAATCAAAGACGAATGCCCTATTCTTTGATAAATTAATCTCTGTGATGATCAAGGTGAAAGGGGTTGCTGAGTCTCAAGATAAGACAGTGGCAGTGAAGAATAACTTCTGTATCACAACCACAGTTTGTAAGTACATGAAAATAAATTGGAACCCATGGAGAGGAGAATGGGTTAATGATGACCAGAGGATGTATGACAACTTTAATCCTGTGACACATCCTTAAAGAGCAAAGGATGTGAGGGATCCATGTCTGGAACCTAATGAAGAGGTTCCATAATACAATGATGATTCAGAAGAGGAAGAGTCCTCTACTGATGAAGGAGGAGACCCTGACTTGCCTCCTAGCCAAACTCCTGAAAATATAGTTCAACATATATCAGATAAGGAAGAAGCTGTTGAAGTGGCTGCTATAGAAAATGAAGAAGACGTTCATGAGAGTGAAACATCTATGACAGCTAATTTGAGTCTGAGTCCAGTTATTGAACAAACTTTAGTACCTACTGTGGAAGCAAATGAAGTTGACATACCCTTACCTAATCCAGAAGACCCTCCTACTTCTGCAGTAATGGAATTGATAGTGGAAGATTCTCCTCAGGATGCAAGACCTGCTGAGGATGCTGCTGTGAATGATGTTGAGAATGCTGTTATTCTAATTGAGGATGCACCCATTGAGGGGGAGCATCGATCTAAGTTTGGAAGTGTCACAGTGGCTATTGGTTTTAATGATTGGGCAGAAGAACCTGGTTTTATAGTCTGTGGTTTAGACTATTCAGATTCAGATAATGAGGCATCTCATAATAGACCTAAAATTATTTATGATGTTGAGACTGAATTGCTACCTGAAGATGTGGTTAGAATGCATGACCTAGATAATTTAAAGAAAAATCTTAAGGACAGATTTGTGGAAGAGGAAAAGAAGATGGAATTTTCTCTGGTATCTTCAATTCAATCAGTTATGACTGATGCTGTGGTCTGTTCAGCCTCTGAAAGAGCATATAAAGTAGTTGCACCTGCTGATTTGGTTACCAAGGCTGATATGGACATCTTAAGGGATGAGCTGAAAGAATCTTTCAGTGTTTCAGTTGCTGAGATGAAGCACAGTTTTGCTGAAGAAATGTTTATGCTGGAATGATCTTTTGAACTATCTCTTGCCTGCAATTTACCAATATTTATGGGAGAAATAGTTGAAGAAGTTAAATAATTCTAGGATCAAGTTTCTAGACTTGAAGCAGATCTTAAAGTTTTAAAGTAATCTTTTGTTTCTTTAGACTCTTACATGAGCTCAAAATACCAAGCAGATATGGACTTAGCTTATTTGAAGAGTGTTGTAAGTTATATGGTTTCAGTATTTGAAGGTTTCAAATCTTCTATGAAAGATCATATTAAAACCCAGGAATCTGATGTTCAAAATCTTATCATTGTTTTGACCAAAATCTTCAAAGAGACTATATATTTCTCTGTTGGTTCACTTGCATCTAAACCTTCGATGGACTTTAATCAAATTCGAACTGTGATGAAAGAGGAGCTTGGTTCTGCCTCAACCAGTGGCTCTGTGGACTCATCTGAACTGAGTAGAGTTGTTCTCTCTACCAGAGATTCTACCAGAGAATTTAAAAAGATAGTCCAAGACTTCATGAGAGAAGCCTCTTCCTCTCAAAAGGAATTGAAAGAAAAGGTGGACTCCTATTTCTCCAAAATTTACACAAAGACCCCAATGACCAGTCATTTTAAGCTTCTGATTGAGAATATGAAATTGCCTCCTGTCACTCAAGCCTTTAGAGAACAAGTTAGCAAGCTGAGAGAATTGACTCCAGCTTTGGAAAAGTTTATGGAGAACAAGGATGAATTCATATCCGCAATGAAGAGAGGGGGAGGAATCATTATGGATTTCAGGAATCTTTTGATGCCCTTTCTACATGTTGATTCGCGGCCTATAATTGTCCCTCTATCTTTGCCTGCCTCTGCCTCCACTACTTCTCCAACTCAGATGACTCCTGTTCAATCCATTCAAAGACTCAGACCTATGATCACACAAAGGACTCCTCAATACAGGCCAGGAACAGTGTCAGTTGCTCAGCCTCCTGTGGTATTTTCAGGAATTCCTAAGCCTTCACCAGAATCCTCACCACCTGAATCCTCTTCTGACCCCAAGGGCACATCACACATTGAGGATGTGGATTGATCCAATAGCTGGACTATTTGTTAAGAATCCTATGTGTTTTTTCTGTCTTTGTACCTATTTGTCACATTTAATACAAGTGATTTTCTTCTATTCCTATTATTCCACTTCTTTTTATTATTTCCCACTTTTTGATGATCACAAAGGGGGAGACATATTAATGAAAGGGAAAAATTTTATCTAAGAGCTATCACGCTTTGCCTCTTTGATACCTCTGAAATTCATTCTCTCATATCAGTGTCTTTTCTCTCATCCTCTGATATCATTTCATTTAGTTCTCTAATATTCTATGATACATTTAATTCTATCTCTGATAGAGTATGTTTTATACCATACTGTTTTCTCGGAGAAAATTGAGCTTAATTATATATCCTCTGATGTTTTTATAAAACTGATAATATCATAAGTTGTGATTATCAAAAATGATGAGATTGTTGACCTCGCCTGTTTTGATAATCCCAATTATGCTTTCATATACTTTGATAATCTCAATCTAATGTTTTTCTATATATTAATTCTTTCAATCTGTGCTCAAGATGATAATAATATTAAAACAATCACTGAGATAGTTTAATATTTGTTTATCCATGTTTATATAAGTTCTGAAGTAATTATAACCCATTTGGATATGTTGTGTATGAAACAGATAAGTATTTAGTCACTGATCTGCGTTTAAGCTACCTGTACTCAGTCTACCGATAGACTTAGTCTACCGATAGATAGAGTCACCGATACACTAAGGTCACTGATATGTACAGAGCTACCGATAGACAACCAGTCTACCGAGATACAGATACAGAACAAACCATAGCCACCGATAGACATAAGTCTACTGATAGAAGTATGCTGATAGTGTAATTCTACCGATACGTGCAAACATCTACTGATGCAAAGAGCCACCGATGGAGAGACAACTACCGATGGAACTAAAGTCAACGGTATATGAGCTACCGATGCAAGTTCAAAAGAGCTTTAGATGGAAGGTTCTGCGAGAAAAGTACATCGTGCACGTCTACCAATAAAATCCTACCAATTCTTGACCGACCAGTCAAACCCTATACTCTATACTATTTATTTATTTAGATAATGGTTACATTTGATTGTTTTAATGCAGTTAATGTCATTTAATGATTTTTGTTGCATGTCAGGGAACTGTACCTAGTACCCATGCAAAAGGTGATTGTTCTTTTCTGCCGAAGTTGAAACCTATAAAGTGATGGAAATAGAACACTTAAATATATAGAAGAAACACATGCATATGACACTCCTGAAAAAAATCAAAAAGAAGAAACATAAAGGGTGAAAGAAGAAGAGCTGAACAAGCATTCAAATGTGGAGCATTTTTTCGTCTCTAGCCTAAATCTATACTCAAAGAATCTTGTACATACACGAAGAAACTTATTCTAGAAGAGAACACAAGTTACATCTTGAGTGAAGAACTACAAAAAAACGTTTCATGCACTCAGGCTGCTAAGCTGGACCAAGAATCAAAGAAGAATTCGACACTCTGTTTTCTGAGAAAAACCAGAGAAGGACTCAAAAGCTTTTCTGATAAACCAAATGAGTCCAAAGCTGCACTGATAATCACTAAAGCATTTCTAAACTCAGTCATACTTCTATTAGTGATTCTTTCTTTACATTTTGAGCAGTGTGTGTATCCTGTTTACTTTACACACACACACACACAGTCTCTTATGCTAAATTGGAGGATTCTTAAATCCTCACTTAAACTCCATAACTCTTTTGTTTCCCACTGTGAATGGTGGTATAAGTCAACTAAGACCTGAAAAACCTGTGATTAGTTTTTTTTTCCACGAAGAACTATGGTAGAGGTCTGTGTACTTGGACAATAGTATACTGTTGTTTACCCCTGATCCAGGGTGTCGATCAATTTATATAAATTGTTGAGAGGGATAACTCTCAGCTTGAGACTGAACCTCTTGGTTAAATTTTCTGTGCTTTTATTTTAAGTCTATAAGTATTACATATATATATATATATTCTACTGATTATTACTTTGAAATACAAAACTATTTTAAAGGCACTTTGATAGTTAAATTATCAAGTGTTTATACTTATTTTAAACCAGTAAGTTAGTTTCAAAAGTTAATTTAATATTCAAATTAAGTTAACTGAGACCTAATAAATCTTTGAGAAACTAGTTGAACCTTTACACTCTGTATAGATTCACTACAATTTAACTTTATTTTTAAATTGGGGGATTTTTAGAGAAATATTTTTAACATAAAATTTAATTGGAACTCAATTCACCCCCCCCTCTTGAGTATCCACTCCGACCAACAAGTTATAATCCATGATTTTTTGTGGTGAACCCATGTTCAGGGTAAAATCAAGGTTTCCTAAATTATAATTATTGTTTTTTTCCTACTAAATTTGATATCATATCACCATTGGGTGACATACATGATGCGTGGAGTTGTTGATTATTATTCTAATTGATAATTTCATTTCATCCTTGGTTCGATGATATGAGGGAAAAGATCATTGTTACATGCATCATCATAGGAACCTAGAAATCGAATTTCATGCATATTTCTATTCCATATAGGTGCATTTCACTACTTGAGTTCCTTGATATTATTGTGATTATTGAGTGATGCTATGATAGTTAGATTATTCTTGTAACAATCATTATTGTAATTGAGTGATTGACTATCTCAATTCATGAGGTGTGTGGGACCTCATGGGTTGGGATGTGTAATTAACTGAGTCAAGCCCTTATGATATAAATAAATGGGCATCATTTTCATTGATGATGTGTATGGGAACCGATTCACTAGGAATATTTATCCATTATAAATAAAAACATGAATTTTAAAATTATATGGTTACACATCCTTATCTTGATTTTTTATGTCTATAAAAGGTATATGAGTGAACCTGGTAATAAAATATAAAATGGAATGAAACGTATACTTGAGAACATACCAGTACTTGGAAATCTAAGAGGGTAGTTGGGGTTGTATGCCTTAGGTAGTGAGTTTTATTACGTTCAGCTTCTGCTAGTGATGCTATCTATCTTTTTAAGTATTGTTCCGAGGCATGTTATTGACATATTTAGATCAATTACACCATGATGTCCTTGTATCATATGTTAGGAGAGTGGCGACAACCGTGCTCTAAATGTGGTGGGCCCTGATCTGCTAGTCTTACCGCCATGAGTTCCACTTGGGGAACCACTTGATGTACCTAATTTGGGAACCGAAACCCATCTTTGTGGTAGTTTCCTATGTCTAATGCAGTCCATGCATGGTGCTCCACGAGTTTCACCTATGATGGTTGATCTAACTCATGAATTCTAATAGCAGCATCCTCTTACTTTCTTAGGGGATTGATGTCCACAAGATACTGAGTATTGTCTAGAGGTCACCCTATATATATTTGAGCCTCTAGATATGCCTCAAGAGTAGAGGGTCAAATTTTATATTTACATACTGAATGATTCATCCAAGTGGTGGTGGGATGTGATTACACATGATGGTCCTCAATAGGGCATGTTATGGGTTGATTTCTAGACTGCCTTCTATGATCATTATTTCCTCAAATGCTGAGAGCTGACAAATCTAGAGAGTTCATGCATATCAAATAGGGTTTTATGTCAGTTATGGAATATTCATCATTTTTCATAGAGTTTTAGTTTTTTTCATTGCTTCTAGAAGGTGATGAGCTTTCACGTGATATACGTTTTGAGGATGGGATATAGTATGCCATCTTCATGTAGGTCAATGCTTTTCTACTACCTACCTTTATTGTAATAGTCAATAAGGATATTATCACTAAGAAGAACCCAAGGGATGGAAATAGTATTAGATATAGTAGATGAATTTCATGACATTCCAGTAGTTCTCCTGGTGGTAGGAAACGTTCCCTCTAGGTTTCTCGTCGGGGCAATGAAAACTAGAGTGCCCACTTTGATAGCTCTATAACATGTCATTAGTGCAGATGATGGGGGAATTTAAATCCTCATTATGATAGAGTCCTAATGGAGTGTCAGGATTATGGTCATATGTGACATCTTCAGCATTTCTACAGGACCTTTCCACCAGCTTTGAGTGGAAAAGGATTCGCACCAGCTCCACCTTAAGAAGTGGGTTCTTTTTCACTTCATTAGGAAGGGAGTTGGAATAAAACTATCCATACTAGATGAGGAGGAGGTCGTGGCCATAGTAGAAAGACCCCTGATCAATAAAATATCTAGTAGAGAAGTTTCAATCATGGTAGTACAACTATTTCACAGGTCCATAGATCATGCCAATTGCATGCACTAAAACCGATACCTGAGGATCAAGCTGCAGAACCATCTACAGTATGAGGCACTATTCTTGTGGCATCTGTTATAGTATTTTCTTTATTTGATATAGGTGATTCAAAATCATTTATCTCTATATCTATTGTGGAATGTCTCGAACTGGAGATACAGTAATATTGGGTTTTAATGACTATAGATACACTATTAGGGGTAGGAACAGAGGGAATACACCAGTGTAGGGATTGTCCCCTTGAGGTAGAAAGGTACCACTTATTATGGAACCTCTTCATTCTTGAGATGACAGGCTTTGATTTCATTCATAGGATGGATTGTTTGGTTTAGTATAATGCTTTTGTAGATTGTTATGAATGTAGGGTATCATTTACATCACCTGAGGGAAGCATTTTTCTACATAAGGATGAGTGGAATGTCTAGGATGGTAGAGTAGAACCAGTGAATCATGGTCTAGGTAGAGTGACCTCCCAGATTGAAAATTTATTCATGTAGGATAAGGGTTTATGTTATGATGATTTTCCTCCAATAGTTGATCATTTCAGGGACATATTTCCCGATGATTTTTCTGGCATACCTTCACATAGAGAGGTAGAGTTTACGATCGATCTTATTCTAAGAGAAACTCTAGTTTTAATTACTCCTTAAAGGATAGAACCTACTGAGCTTTAGGAGATCAATATAAAGTTAGAGTATCTAGAGGCCAAGGTATTTATGTGGCCTAGTACATACTCTTGGGGTTCTCCCAAATTTTTTTTCCAAGGCGGCGGATGAAACCTTATTTCAATGTGTGGATTATAGATGGTTGAACCATCTTACGGTAAATAATCCAACTAACTCAAATAGATAATCTCTTTGAACAACTATGAGGAGCTAAGATCTTCTCTAAGACCTACCTAATATTGGCGTATCATTAGGTGTGAGTTAGGCCATCAGACATACCTCGTAAAACATTCCATAGTAGGTATGATCTATATGAGTACCTAGTTATTACGTTCGGTCTTACAAACCCACCTGATGTTCTCATGGATCTGATGAATAGGGTTTTCTACCCCTATTTGTACACTTTTGTTGTGGTATTTGTGGATGAAATCTTGGTGTATTATCACACTCTTAATGACCTTGCCAAACATATGGAGATCATTTTTATTAAAATGATAGAGCATCAAATTTATTCTAATATTTCTAAGTGCCACTTCTGGATAGATAAAGTTAACTTATTGGGTTATATCATAGTAGAATACGGAGTATCTATTGAACCTGAAAAGGCTAGTGATGTAGTTTCCTGGGAGCATCCCATAAATGTATTTGATATATGAAGTCTCTTAGGGATGGCTGGATATTACAGGAATTTAATATAAGTTTTCTCATGTCTCTCTTCACCTATTACTATTCTTACAAATAAGGGCGTCAAGTTCCCGTGGTCATAAGTGTGCAAGAAATCCTTTCAGAAGATTAAAGGGAGGCTTGTCTAAACACCTATTAAAATTATTCAAAATACAAGAATAGGCTATACCATCTTCTGTGAGGCATCAAGCATCGGCCTAGGAGGAGTGATGATGGGGGAGGATAGAGTCATTGTGTATGTATCTCAGTAGATGAGGCCTTATGAGAGAAACTACTCGACACATGACCTTGTGCTAGAAACAATTGTCCATGCCTTATGTTGTTGAAGACACTATCTATTGGGTGGGTGTTTTGTGGTGTAAAAATAACAAAATAGCCTCAAATATATCATTTCATAGAATGAATTTAACCTCAAATAGTGGAGATGGGTCAAATATCTACAATTCTTTGATTTTGAGCTTTCCTATACGTGTGGGAAGGGAAATGTGGTTGCAGATACACTGAGTTGGAAAACTCAAGCACAAGACATATGAGAATCCAATGATGAATGGAAGTTAATGTACCTTTTTATGAGTTATATATATAATTAAATGATATTCATGAGCATCCTTACCTCTTATCCTTGACATTTACCTCTTCTGTTGTTGTGTAGGTGAAGAGTAGACAATTTTTAGATCTTGATGTCTGGGTTCTCCGTGAGATTATATCTGGAGATAACCCACATATAGATTAGTATGTGGATATAGACTATGTTCTACGTCTATATGGACATGTCCAGGTTACTATAGATATGATAGAAGAGTTTATGCATGAGTCACATACTTCTTAGTGGGTAGTTAATCCAAAAATATCCAAAATGTATTGAGATATGCGATGCCAGTACTGGTGTCCTAGGATGAAATGTCAGATAGAAGGCTTAATCACTAGGTGTTCCACCTATCAGGAGGTGAAGTCAGAGCACTAGAGACCTATAGGCTTGTTATATCCACTTCCAGTACCGTAATGGAAATGGGAATATATTTCTATGGTATTTGTAGTCGGTTTACCTAGTTCACCTAGAGGTAGCGACACTGTATAATTTTTCATCGAAAGACTTACGAAAATATCCCACTTCATTCCTATTTGGTAAAATTACTCAGTTGATGTGATGGGAATAATATATTTCCTTGAAATCATACGAATACACATGTACCTCATACTATCATTTTAGATTGGGATTTTGGTTTTAGGTCATGGTTTTGGTAGGTATTACATAAGGATATAGGAACACAGGTTCTTCTAAGCACAAATTTTCACCCTCAGACTAATGGATAATCGGAATAATCAATACAAATTCTAGAGGACATTCTTCAAGCATGTGACCTTGATTTCGATAGTTCTTGGGAAAAGCATATCCCTCTCATTGATTTCACCTATAATAATATATTTCATGTGACAATTCATATGGATACCTTTGAGGCATTATATGGTAGGCTGTACCATTCACCAATGTACTAGATAAAGGCAGGTGACGAAGCACTACTGGGTCTTGATCTCTTTCAGAAGACTTTAGAGTAGGTTTAGCTGATCAAAAAGAATATGACTACTGCTCACTATAGATAGAAATATTATGATGATCAACATTGATGAACTCTAGAGCTCGAGGTCAGGGACTGTGTTTTCCTTCGGGTATCGCCCAGGCTATGGCATAGACAGTTACATAAGAAAGGGAAGCTATCACCTCGTTATGTAGGTACATTTGATATCCTATAGAGAGTCGGGTCGATAGCCTATTAGTTTATACTACCTTAGAGTTAATGTACCATGCATGATATCATCCATGTCTCACACCTTCTCCTGTATCATGCTGACCTGTCTCATACCTTTGATCCCAATTAATTTGAGTTAGATGAAAATTACATCTTTGAGGAGTATCCAGTACACATCATTTACCAGAGCACGAAGGCTCTACAAGGCCAGTCTCTCCCTATAGTACAGGTGTTATGGTAGCACGACGATGTGTATGATGAGACTCGAGAGAGGGAAGCTGACGTACATGCCCAGTGGCTAGAATTGTTCTTAGATAGTGTTTCACCACCCTTGGAAGGAAAACTAGGGGACAAGTTATTTTAAGGGTGGGATACTGTAAAAACCCATTTTAAATAAGGGATTTATCCTTTAATGTTTGCTATAATTATTTATTTTGGAAATAATTTGGATGCCTAATGAGTTGGTGAAGGTCCCGATGGTTTCAAGGGCCTGTTTTGAGCCTAGAACCCAGCTTTTTGAAAAAACAAGCCTTGTGCATGGTTTATAGTAAAACATTTGGGAAGACCACACAATTAGAGAAAACTGTGCAGGTGACATGTTTTTGGATAGAGCCTTAACACATCGTTGGTGCACAGTTTTTCTAAACATGTGGCCTAACATGCACATTCCCCTTTTTCCCAGGTACTCATATAGGGTTTGGGAACGATTTTTCAAACTGTTCATTCAAACCATGCACACACTATTTTCTGGGTAAAATGATCATTTTTCTCTTAGTGATCTAATTAAGCCTCCTCCTTCCTCCTAATCAAAATTCCTACAATATTAACCTATTTTCTCTCATTTTGGATCTCTTTGAAGGCCCAAGGTAGGGATTGAAATATCTCTTTCATATGAGAACCAATCGAGATTCCATTCATCATGTTGGATGCACAATAGTAAGTAATCTAGTCCTTTTTATCCATTCTTATATTCTCTTGATCCCGACCTAATTATTGAGTTGAGATTATTTTTTCATTTTCTCAGATCTACTCCATTCTAATCCAAATAAAAGGCTGATACTAGAGGAGGAGAGTCATACAACACTAAGTTGGGTGGTTAATAATATATCCATCAGGTTCATTATTTTTTGGATTTTCGTGTGGGGCCTTCTGATTTCATCGGGTGACATTTATTGAATTTATATGTCATAATAATATTCATTAGAACCATATGGTTTTTATATTTCCAAATAAGTGATTATTTTTGGAAGTTATGTCCACAACTCCCAACTCCCTAAGTAGGGTGTTATATCTTAATTGGGTTTTTAGTGTTTTGACACGTTTGAACCACCGTTCAGGTGTTACTTGGATTGACCATTATAAGGGTAATCCTTTCTATATTAAATGGATTTATTTATAATTTGAATTTCATAATGTCAAGTACCATGTCTGATCACCACTTTAATCTCCTAAGGAAAGTGCTTCAATTTATAATTAAATGTGAAATGAAATTTGCAAAGTATACTAGTATATGATTTGGACTTATTAAATATAATGAGATAATAGGTTGTATGTCTGTATCACCCCTTACCATGTTAATGGAATGTAACAGAGTGAACCATGATTATTGAAAATGCTTTAAATGGATTAAATGAATGGTTACATGTAACTTTTCATTATCACACTAATAAAAGGAAATGATTGAACCAAATGGATTTATTGATTAAATATGACTTGATTAAACAATTCCTTACTACTCGGACTATTCAGACTAATGAAAGGAAAGTCTTGAACCAATGGGAATTATATATGACTCAATATCTAGTAGGAGTGCCCTAACTCGAGCTCACATTCGATTTTTATCAGGGAATTCCATAAGCACTCGGGAACCCCAGTCCAATTCAATGATACAACTTACTTAGGTTGAGACCAAACTATTTCTGATCCTTTTCTATGGTTGTATTCTGGGTATGACATTGTAGGATCCCTCACATAGTATTAAAGGATTTTTTGGATACACTCCTTGGATCCAACATTGACAAGTAGGTTCCATGGTTAAATCCAATAGGGCCCAGTTATTGCTTATCCTCATTTTACCTTGGTTGATCTCCTTGGATTCGGTATGGATCTTATTATGGAATGACATAGACTATAATCCTTGGATTACACTCTTGCCCTTAGTTAGAAACAATTGCTTCTAAGTTAGTGACCCTTTAGGTCTAAGTTTCCTTGGTTGTAACCTTGTAAATTATTTATTAAATATCATTATGGGTTTCCTTGTATCACATTGGAACCTTCATTATAGTTAACATGTGAATTAATTATAAATTAGTAATAATAAAATAATGAAATGGTTTCATGTTCAGAAACCAGTTTTGGGATGAATTAGGTACTTCGGTATTTAGTTACATTGTATTAATTTACTTTATATATGCATGCCTACACACAGTTACATTTCCATTACATGGGCCAGATGTTATATCCACCGTTGGTGGTGGCCAACTAAGATTTATCTCACATCCTCTACAGGTGATGATTGGTACCCTGAGTAGAATACATGATTTCAGGTGTTTTTAAAGGAAAACATACGGATTCTAACACATGATTTCTTTCTTTTTACGGTGGAGCTTGATTGCATATGACCAAGTCAGATCTCATGATACTTTAGAAAGTCTTTGATTTCCTTTATACTTTTGGGGAACAGGTTATTCCTGCTATCTTGTGTCTATGTTTTCTAGTTTCCTAGTTAAATGACATATCATCATCAGTTATTGAATGTTATTTTAGTTATTCAGTTACTTTTATCCTTGTTTATGTAATACCTTTTTCTACTTCTACTATTTACTTATAATGCTTCCATTATTTACCTCTGTTATACTTATCCGTTGTGATACACTTTGAAAATGAGGGAATAGTCTCCCCACAGACACACCCTAGGCCCTGGCAGCTAGTTGACAACCTCCACTATTTTAGGAGATGTTCTTGATGCCATGCGGTCACCGGGCTCGGGGCACCTCTTAATTGGCATCCAGGTCCGGGGCGTCACTACTGAACCGCCACCTGAAACTACAAACATAACTTATCTTATTCTTTGGTATTATGTGGATATCATAAGTGGTTATGTAAGTAGAAATTATTAAAATATCAACAAGTTAAAAAATATTTACTTTTATAGATAAATCAAGAACTTTTATATTTTTTGATGTTTTTTTTGCTCAATTCACTTTATGCTTAAAAAATGCATTTTCTATATATTAATTTTTCATTTAAAGGAAATTTTTTTATTATGATTTAATAATAATAAGATATATTTATTTTATTAATAATAATTTAACACAATATTAATTATTAATTTATAGAAAAATAATAGTTTATATACCTAATGCCATTTTTCTATAAAAACAGATTTCACTATATTTTACATTTTTATTTAAAAATAAAATTTATAAATATTTGGATGTGAATTTTAAAAAATTTAATTAATTTTTTTGATTTATCATGCAAATATTTACATATGATAATGTTTTTAGGTTTTTCTAAAAAAAAATATTTTTAGGTGAGTAGTGAAATATAAAATTTATACTAATAGTGTCGAATTTATTCTATTATTAGTATATAAGTACGACATAGAAATTCATGAAACTATTTTATTGAAAAAATATGTATTTTATAATTTACATTAAAATTTTTAAAATATTTATTATAGTTTAAAATTTTTTTCTTATATCTCATAACACATGTAATATTTTTTTCAAAAATTGTTTCAATACATTATACAATTATTATATTAAAATTATTTTTTATAAATTTTATAATTTGAACCATAAAAAATGGATTTAAGATTTATAATCATTAGTTAAAAATTATTAAATAAGGTTCACATTATTTTTAGTAATGAATTTTTTCTTACCTGAGTTGAAAACTAGTTACCACGTTAAAAGCAAAGATAGAAAAAATAATAATTCAAGGGGTAAAGGGGTTCAAAAATGTTTAAAAAATGTTTTAAAAAACATGTCTGGATTTATCCAAAACTTATCAATTATCCAAAATATTTTTTATCACATTTTATCCACTTTTTCATGAGAGTGATTTCCCATTGTTGAAAAGTTATGGGTATTTAAAATATTTCATCCCCTTTCTCTGATAAAAGGGGAGCTCCTCTCCTAACTTACAGTCAAACCAAAACCCCCTAAGTTTGGACCATAATATGCCCATACCTATCCAAAACACTCCTATACACCGTAATAGGTTATGAAATTCTCAAAATACCATCCCTTATGGTATTATCTCCCTTTTTAAAGGAGATAAACTAAAATTGAGGTATAAGTTCTTAACCTCTCTTTCTATTTTCTGTTTCTTTATGCACACTTATTCTACATGAAATTACATTACACCATAATAAAATTATAACAGTTGTATCATTATTATATATATATATATATATATATATATATTATTTTAATTATTTTACAATCATTAACCACCCTTCCCCTTTTCCCTTAAGAAAAGAGAAAACGACATTCGTGTGTGTGTGTGGGAACTACCACCTCCCCAAAGTATCATGTTTAGTTTTCCTTAAACACCATTCATGGATGGTAATAAGTTTGAATTTAATAATTAATTATAATATTTCAACATATTTTATATTATTAAATGATAAAATATAATATAAAATTTTTATTTTTCTATGGAAAATGAAATCATCAACCATTTGTACATGTGGACTATCTGCTCCATGGAATGATTTATTTCTATCATTATTTTTATCAGCTACTTGAATGGATGGCCATGAGAATTATTTTAAAGTATAAATACTATTTTTATGTTATCATTGATGTTATGGTATAAAAAATTAGTGAACCTATTAATTATATGACCAAAAAATGATAATTGTTAATTTAGTCATTTAAAATCTGCATACTAAGAGGAATATATTTTATTCAAATTATGAAATTTTTTCTTATCCATTAATTCTTATAAATAATATATAATACTGATATATCACAATAAGAAACAAAAAATTATATCATTATGCCACTCGTTTAATTATATTTAATATAAATCACCTCATAATCATCAATAGTCATGAAAAATTCATGTTTGGGTCACTTTGACAACCTACTTGAAAAATACAAGGAAGTTATATCATGAATGACTATAAAAACATAATTAGTGATATAATATGAAATAAATATGTAAATACTGATTTGTTTTTGTTTATTTAAAGGATACATCAATTTTTAACTCAAAAATTAAGAAAACCCCTTTTACTGGTTAAGAAACCCATATAAGTGTTTATTTTATCTATTTCATGTTTTACGGATAAAGAGTAAAAAACTCATCAAGTTAAATTAAAACATAATAAATAATTATGATTCATAAATTAAATAAATTAAATAATTTTTTAATGATGAAATTTTTAAGAAGAATGAATATCGACAGTGCTCCTATGTAACTAGTAAAAATAGTTAAAACTATAAACAAATAATGTGTTAAAATAGGAAAAAAACTAACTAATGAACATATAGAAAATGATTATAAATAAATATTTTAAATAGTTTTATGTATGAATATGGTTTTTAAAAATAATATTAATATATTTAGGTTTTTTATACAAGTGGTTAGAGCACATTTTGGATAGATGGGAATAATGGTAGGGGGTTTTCATAATTCAATCTTTTTCTTGGGTCATAACCACTCCTCTTAGACTATTATCTTTCATGATTGATCTATTATAACCTATTATGATTTTATGTTTTATTTTGACCTTATTTTATAGGGATATAATGTTTCATATTGAAGTATTCCACCTTATTAATTCTATTGTTTCTTCAAAACAAATTTCTGTTAAGAGTAACTCTAATTTCTTTTAATGAACTTTTCTTCCAGATCTAGGTTTTTAATTCACACAAATTTTCTTATTTACCTTTTTGAAAATAAAATTGTTTTTGTTACCAATGATAATTTTATCCCCCTTTATTCATTTTAAAATAGAGTTTTCTGTATCCTTTTAACAGGTTGGGTTTTCAATAAAGGAATTTTAAAATATTTAAAAGGATTTTCCATACCATGATCTTATATTCTTCCCTAGTACTTCAAATTTTGGCATATTTTTTTTATCAAGTTCTATTTATGGGAATTTGTTTTAAATTAATTTTTTAATATATTTTCTCTTCATCTTCAAATAATTATTTTTTTAATGTGACTTGAAAATAACATCTTTTTAAGATTATATTGAGAGACAATTTTGAATAAAAATCCTTTTTTGATTTATATTCTATTTTCAAAGAATTATTATTCAATGAAATGAAGATTCATTAATAACCATATATGTTCTCTTCTTATATAATCCTTTTGGGAGATTATGTTTTGGTATCAAATTATTTTGTTTTTTAATGTGATACCATTTGGAAAAGTTACGAAACCTATTTTTATCTCATCAGTTATTTATGACAAGATGAATGACTTGATTTTAAGTGGAGATCATATGTATAGATGATTATGGGTGGGGTTCTATATCACCCTAAAATTCATTGGTTATGGTTTTATATCTCATGAGATAATGAAGAATTAACATTAATTAATTTTTTCACATAATTATAGGGTGGACATACATGGATTTATTCACAAAATTAAAGGGTGGACATACTTTTATTTTTTCATAATGTTTTCCTATACTTATGTTTTTTATACTTATCAAATATTCACCTTATTTTCAAGATATTCCAGATGTGTATGATATTAGATGTTTTAATATATTCCACTTTATTATTTTATGATTTTTTGTTTTGTTTGATTTTCATTATGTTTTACTAAGTAATGTTTTGATTACCTTTATTTGGTATTATTTTCTTTAATATGATCATTAATGCTTAGTCATATTTTTTAATAA
This sequence comes from Viscum album, assembly GCA_963277665.1. Taxonomy (NCBI): domain Eukaryota; kingdom Viridiplantae; phylum Streptophyta; class Magnoliopsida; order Santalales; family Viscaceae; genus Viscum; species Viscum album. The sequence continues at coordinate 31,151,717 of OY728157.1, read as the reverse complement.
CTTATTATCCCATGATATTTCTCCCTTGATCATGTTTTCCATAATGTTATGATATAATGGTTATGAATAGTAGATAATTTTACCTTTTTGATCATTAAATCTCACCCCTTTCTTAGATTTCCATTCTCTAGGTTATGAATATGATTACATCATTGAAATGTCTTGAATAGGGTCTAGAGGATAAAGATTATAGATTAATGTTTACAAGTGTTTTAAAATAATAAGTTTATGTAGATAGTATATAAGGAACTAAACATTTATTTCATTGGTTTGGGGGACTATTTTTGATATTTATTAATTATACCCTAGTATTAATGTATTATTCAAGTATGTTTAGCTTGGGTATCTATAAGTACATTGTTAATAGAATATACTATAGGCCTATAGTGTAAACCAATTGACCCAAACATTGACTTACCCTTATCCTCTCAAAGATATAACCCATAGTGATAATAAAATCATAACTTGAGGAATGATATAGAGTGAAATAGTAGCTCATACAACACACACTATAGATTACATACTAAGTAGTAGAGGTTTCACATGTAAACCAACTACCTCAAATCTGGACCCTCTAACAAATTCATATTTGAAAAATTCCTATAATTCTATCAATTTGTAACAAAAATATTAATGGGGAATGGTAAAAAAATATCACACAAACAATAAAAATAATTATATGACGAAACATAATCCTCCAATTTATAAAATATCAATAAATCCATGAAATCACATTAATATGAAATCAATCTTCCATGAAACCCCCTTTAAAAATACATTTAAATTTAAAAAAAAATTAAAATAGTTTATAAAATACCTTGTAGGAATAAAAAATTACTTTTATGTTATACCATTTGAAAACCATGGAAAAACCCATTAGGCAAAGTTTAAATTCACTTAAAAACTTTAAAATATTTATAAATTCATCATAAATTCTATATAAGTTAAATACTTATCTAGAAATCAATTTTATAAATATCTATCACCAAAGGTATGATAATAAGAAGTGACTTTCCTCAAAATAGTAATCTCAATCCATTGAAAAATATCTACCTTATTTGAATAACATTAGGTTGGGATAAAAGGAAACTCTCATGAACCATGAGAACCAATAAAATAATTATTATCCTAAACCTTGATCATGGCTTGAATACCATGGCTAACTAGGGTAATAAAGAGAGATGATCATAGAAAAATAATATATGAAGAGAAGATGAGAAGAGGAATAGAGGAGGAAAGGGTTTATTACCTTGAATAAGACCACGTGAATTAATAGAGGAAGACCAATGAATAAAGGGGGAAGAAGTTTCAATGGTTGGAGGTTCTATTAATATATTTGACTAAAAAAGGGGAGGAAAAATGAATAAATACCCAAGTGAGGTTAAAAGGGGAAACTCAAAATTAAATTGTTGGGATGGTCACATATTTTAGAAGCATATATTGGGAAACCATGAACTAATAATGTGATAGATTTTATAGTTGATTGAAAAAGCTGCACATTTTGGAAGCATTGTTAGGGAATAATTTTACCAACTTTCCAAAATCCACTGGGTTTGAGCAACCCAATTTCATGTTTTGGATACATGGTTAGCACTAACATTGATCTAATAATGCATCCATTACCACCTCTCAAATTTTTAATCTTTTCATTTTCAAAACTCCCAAAAACCTCAAAAAATGAATAATCAACCAAAATAAATACCCAACCTTAACACCATGGGTGTCACATTTGATATTTATTATTTATCTATTGTGGTTGAGAAATGAATTTATATTATTTATGGAAATCTATAGTTTTTCATTATAAGGGAAATGCCTTACAAATATGTGTGATGGTGTACTGTTTATACTTGTCTCGAACCCATGGTCAATTGAAATAAGGTTTAGAGAGTCACAAATTAATCATATTTTTAGCTTAGGTGGAGTCCTTGTGGGGTCATACCATTACACTAATAATGAATTAAAATGGTATTAGAAGAATAAATATATGTATCTAAATATTATCCGTCATAAAAATTAGTTTCAAATATTTGTAAGAGGAAATAATTTTAGATTCCACTAATTTTCCCTTCCCCTTATTATATTTATTCTTTTTATAATTGTCTAAAGGAAGACAAGGGGATTCCAACTTCTCTAAAACTTTAATAGACACTTTCCCCAATAAGTTATTATGAAACTTGGTCCAAACCTCACTATTTAAAACTAATGATTTTTAAAAATGTTTATGTAGATATGGGAGTGTCAATATCTCTGTCTATATATTCCAAAACCACATACTTAGATAAATAATCCTCAAGTATTTTAAGATCCAATGTTTATTGGGATACAAGAGACATTGATTTGAACTGATATTTCTCAATTTACTAAAAAAAACAAATAAAAAATGATTTTGATTTAGTATTTAATTTTGGATCTATAATAGTAACTCACACCATCATGGTATCCATTAGATTATTCCCCTTTAAGGATGGCACTAAAGATTCAGTCCTTATGCTTCTATGATAATTGATGATGAAATTACCCTATAGTTCACAAAAAACACAAAATTTTACCGTGGAATCATATTATATCTTTTATAAAGAATCCCTTGCACCTTTAATGTAGGAATAAATAAAATTTAGAATCAGATGAAAAAAATGCACCTCAAGGAAGATCTGAGTGTGAACTGGGTGGTTTCTAGTAAGGGTACACTGAACCACCTGAATAAATATTACAAAAAATATAAATCTTTAAATAATTATTTCATTCTAAAATTGAAATGGAAGATCCAAAATCAACACCTAGGTCACTATAAAGTTATAATATTTATTCTCATGGATAATGAATTCCTATCTCAAAATATGATTCCGATGAGAGTGAAAATACTAGGAAAATTTATAATAGAAGATGATATACTATTCCTTACTAAGAATCTGATGTCTACTAAATGAAGAATATGTAGTTTTATCATGACTCTATTATTTAAACCATAATACAAGTTTATGTTTTTTCTAAAATCATTCATGGAGGTGAAATGAATTTAAAATTTCCCAACCAAAGTGAATTGGTGTGAATATGTTGAATTTATGAGCTCATACTCAGATATATATATGGATAGAAATCCTTAAACCAATATAGGAACACTTAGATGGATTTTAATCACCAAAATGTGATAATAGATTGAAAATAGAGTTAACCAATATAAATTCTCAAAAACCACATAGGTATGATACACCTCACAGAATCTTACCCCCCTCTAAAAGGAAAAAGAGGGACCTTGACCACATTTTATTGAGTTAATACCATAAATTATAGGTTTTTTAGTTATAGAATTTTTTATGAAATACTTTAAGTATTCATGCAACCATTAGTGTCTCAATGGAATGCCTATATCAAGGATTCCAAACTAATAATGATGGAATATGAGTTTGATATATTATAAAATTTATATTTCTTTATTTTACCCTTCACATGTAAACTAAGATTCTAGTCGTTCTTAAAGTAGATAATATATTGAAACAAAATATATTTCTTGGTAATTAAAAATTTTTATGGATAAATGTTGAGAAAATATCACATTAGTTGTTACTTAGGGATCTCCATCAATTAGACACAATAAGGTTTGGATTCATCAAATTGAGGATATTTTATTTATTTTAGGTTTTATTCTTATAAATCCTATCATGTTAAAGTTTGTGGTAATTTATTGGTGATAAAATTTTCCACTATATATTGTTTACATATACAATTTTTGAAACCCTTTAGTGGTATAAAAGTCATTTTCATAATGTTTATAATAATATTTCTTATGAAAAATTAGGATTTTATGAAGAATAAGAATAACAAAAGTTTAGAAACCCTACCCCCAGTATCATAGAGATGGTGTATACTTTATTACATTGTCATAAGATATAAGTAATCACATCCTAAAGGAATGAATATTTTAGTAGTCTTGGTAAACTAGATACATCCTTGAAATTATCATTATAATTGAAAACATAAAAATACACAAAGTGTTTTCTTTTATAATTCCATTATTCCTTATCATGTATCCATGTATATCAATCAAAAAACACTTCATTGTTTCTTGGGGAAAATAAAACATAATAAAGGTGTGAGCTCAGATGTTTATTAAGGTTATGTGTATAGAAGAATATATGAATAAATAATGAATAATCAATATGGAAAGGTAAATAGTAGAAACACACACCATGTAATCAATAACTGAAGTATAATATGGTAGGAATAAATGACAATCAAGTAATTATATATAAATAATCACTTTAGTTTTAAACTTAACCATGAATATTATAACAAAAAAATAATCACACGAAATATCAATATTTTAATTCATAATTATGGAAGGAATAATATGAGACATCTAAAATATACCATCAAGGCATTGAACCAAAACATCTATATAAATAGGTAAGTCCTCAACCAATATTCAATATAGTTTGTCTCAAAAGACCTACCGATGCATTTAGGGGATATAGAGGGCCCCACCCATTACTTACTATTTCCAATTCCTTCCTCACATGAAGCTGGTGAAACATAATCAATATAAAAATTATCATAGAAAACTGACATAAGAAATGTTAATACTTACCCCAATCAATAAACCAAATCATAAACCATCTAGAGTAAAATGGTAAATGGAAATAAAATTATACATCACTAGTCAAACTGATCATAAAACATCTAGAGAAATAATAAGGATGGTATCAATACAAAATATCCTCATTGTATCATAAGTAAAATATAGGGTTTTTTTTCATTGATGAATATAAATACCATAAAAAGATCTATAAATTTTTTTTTTCAAAAAAACAACCTTTTAATTTTGAAAATAACATTTTTTTTAAAAAGTTCACAAAACATTTTAAAAATATTTTTCATTAAAAATAAAAATTTAAAGCATATAAAATAATTATTAAAATATTTATTGGTTAAGAAGGTGTAAAATTTAATTTATGTCATACACATTAAAATCGTTATTCCTTTCACATTTTCAATAAAATATAAACATACATTATTTTGAAAATTATATAAAGATTACATTAAAAAAGTTTTATAAAAATTAAAAATGGGTAAAAATTTATTTAGTAAATAATTATTAAAATGATTATTATTTTTAAAAAAATATTGGTTTTGTTGAAAATGGATTTCCAACCAAAGAGAGAAATAAATTTGGATTTTATTAAAAAACATTTCTCAATAATTTGAAGTACCAAAGAGTAGAAAAATGGAACTTTTAAATAAATAACTTAATTAATAATGATATTTTAAGAAAATATTTTAATTATAATATATAAATATAAATTAATTCCCCTAATGTATATGTATCCATAAACACCCTTGAATAATGATGTGATTGTGAAATAAACCCTTACCACTTTGGTAAATTCTGAATCGTAAGGAGTATAAAAGAAATGACATAAAAAGAAATTTTAAATACCATGAATATAAATATATTTATGATATAACTTATCTAAGAAGTACTATATATAAAACACAAATAAAATAAGTGGTGAATATGGAATATGTATCACAGAATTAAAAGTGAGATGAGAAACCATTACCACAGGTATGATTTCCTTTGTATGTGTTTTATACCTACTATATAATGGTTTTATGAAATTTAGTAATTTATGAAAAGAACATAATAATATTTATTATATCATATATGATCCTCTAATAACATTTTACCACCTATTTATAATATTTAATTATTTTCATTGTTTCAGGTGTTAATTTCCTTGTTTTCTCATGCACGTTTCGTCACGAATGTTCTGGTTATTGTGAATAGGATATATATATATATATATATCATCTTTTTAATGATAATAATTTTTTAAATATCATATTTAATGAGTTGATACATTTTTATAACCATATTTTAAATTTTTACACGGAAAATGAATCACATCGCTTTGTGGAGGTGGTAGACCATACACACACATGAGTGACGATATCATTCACTTAACGAGTTAAAGGGAAAATAAGTGGGTGATATATTAATTTTAAAAATTCAATATCATCTCTTTTATGTCATATATATTCATTGATTTTATCCTTATTACATTCCATGTAAATATTTAGTGAAAAATTAATCGCATCGCTTCGCGAGGCGGTAGTCCGTCGTACACACGATTAATGTTATCATATTTTAAATAGAATGGAAAATGAAAATTTATCTGCGATATTAAAATTAAATAAGTATAATAATATCATAAATATCATATATATATAGTAAATCCATCATTATATACATATTTTAAAAGTGGTGATGGAAAATGAAATACATTGGTTTAAGAGACGGTAGTCCGCCGTATATGCAATCGATGATTTTGGTTCCCATTTGATGGAAGTGGAGATGGATAAATACTATCCCACATACATAATAAAATATAATTATATTTTAGATACTAATTTTATTATATTTTATTTTTTAATATAAATTTTATGGTGGAAAAATAATAAATAAAATGAAAGATCTTTGTTAATATAATTGCCTTCTCTAAGAGAAACCTCCTTTGGATCTACACATAAGGACCCTAGGGATAGTCTTTTTAGAATATTAAAATCTAGATAATATGTACAAGTATGGTAGGTAGAAATTTTAGATTATTTTGGTCGATCCAATGAGCTCTATGGGTGTGAATAAGTGAGGGGAGGGAGTTCTCTTTTATAAGTGGCTAAAGGGAACCCTCTTGGAAATTACTTGGAAATTTCCCAAAAGAATAAAAAATGATAAAGTCACTCACATGAGAAAAGATTAAAAATATCATTAGGTTATAATTTAGGGTAGGATAAGGTTGAAATATATCCATCCAATAATATTTTGATAAGTTAGTATGTCATTTTAACCATTATCTTCTTAGTTTAAGCCCCGATAAACACATTTCACCTTAATCGAGGTAATTAAATTTTATTGATTTCAATCTTAATTTTGGTAAAAAATTATGATTAAATTATTATATAATATAAATTTTTATTATTACAAATATTTAAACTATTTTTATATATTTAATTTTTCAAAAGTGGAAGAATTCAATTTTAAAATTATACCCACAGACTTGAGGAAAAAGCAGGTTTCCAATGAGAAAATTATCATAAGTATTGAAGTTTTTAATATAAAAATTCAATATGATAATGTAATAAATTAGTTAAATTTTAATATAATTGAAATAATTTTATTATAAAACTAATTTAAAATATAATTTAACTTTAAAAATAATTAAAATGAAAAGGAAAGTTTTAGTAAAAATACGTATTTTTCACATTACATCAAAAAAATTATCCTTTTAGAAATTTATAAAAAATTAACCCAAAGATAATTTTTACATATAAATATGTAAATTTAAGTTTTTTATATCAAATAAATTTTATAGAAGTTTAAAAAATTAATTTTAACATAAGTATGCAAGAAGCGATGAAACCCTTTTCTTTGAAAAACAGTTTTTTAGAAAACATTTCTTTTACTTTAAAATGATTATAATTTTATTTATAATAAAAATATATAGATTTATTTTATTTTATGAAAGTATAATCCATGTAAGTTTCATAATTGTTTTATTATTATTCATACCCACCATCTAAATGACTTTGTTATAATGGTCATGTATAAAAAACAATATTTTAATAGACAATCTCTTTTCATTTAAACTCGACATTGATGGCATCACAAGCTTTCAAAGATATTGAATTTATTTAAAAATAAATATATTATAAAGTCTTGGGGTGTTATATTTTCTTCTAATATTGGATTTTCATTTCACATACGTTATTGAACATTATGTTCCTATTTTAAAATCTCGTGGTGTTAGAATAACTAACAATATGTCTATATTAATGTTTGTGATATATGAAAATCCTATGTAGATAAATTAGAACCATGGATCATGGTATCATAGGAAAAAATATGTGATATATTTTTCTATTATAGATAGTGTTCACATGTTCCAAAAATAGTTGATTGGGTCCCAGCTATGATATAGGGATATGATTCTCCATGGTATAGATAAAAGCACAAGTTTCAGTGAAGAGTGACTAGAGATATAGAGATATCGATGGATAATATTCATAACCTAGAAAATTATAAATATAGTGGTATATAAAAATCAAATCTCGAAGTTTTCCATAGATAAGTATTATCGTAGTATAGTTTATTCCAATTTCCTAGTTTACAAACTATATTATAATTTATACTATAATATATGTTATAAAATGTTTTTAAAATTTTATTTTTTTTCAATTGAGAAATGAAATAATAATTTATATAATGTTTATAAATTTCAATAAATAAATTTAAAATATTTATTTAATTTATAAATTAGTAACTAAATTAATTATTAAATAGTCATGTTTATTCATTAAAATTTTATGAAATATTAATAAAATAATTTTTTAAATATTGAATGTTAATATCTAATGCCTTGAATTTACATGGTATTATGTTTTTAATTTTAGTGTGAAGTGTTTTTGTTAAAATTAAAAATGGATTCACAAACTTCTTATGAATTAAAAAATAAGAATAAATATATATCATTTATATTAATTTTATGTAATTTTCATAAATAATAATTTGAAATGGTCATATTAAATGTTTCATTTTAAAAATTTATTTAAAACATGGTAAAATAATTTTGATTTTTATATTCAATGTATTATCTAAATATATAATATATAATATTTAAATTATGTAAATTATTTTCATTGTTAATAAGAAATGTTTACATTGATTTAAAATATAAAAATTTCATGTTCTAATAAATCATATATTTGAGTATGAAGGAGTTCATATATATTTTATGAGTTTATATTTTTGATATAAATATAAAGTACTTATATTTAAATTATAATGAAATTTTATTTTCATTACGAATTATAAATTTTTTATAATCATATTTAATTTAAATTTCATTCTATACTAACAATTATTAATTAATTTATTTTATTCCCTTATTCATGAATATTAATTGTTTATACTATATATATATATGTATAATTTTTTTAAATTGTTTAAACTTATTTAATGAAATTTTTAACCATGAATTTAATGATTTTCATACTAAGGTATACTATATGATTTAATTTATTTAAACCAAGGCCAGTAATTTGATGGTTATAATTCCAAATTAAACATTTTATTATAATTATTATTACATATTTAGAATTAAAATCATTGTGAAATTATGAATCAATCTTGAGTTTTCATATATAGATTATAGGATTATGGGTTAAACATTATCTAGATTGGAAACTGTAGTTTTATACAGAATTGTGATATTGACTACTTGTCACACTATATGTGATCGTGGGTAGGATTTTATTTTTATATGATTTTAATCCTTTGTGTGAAATAATTTTAGGAATTATTTTCATGAGATGTATTTGGATATATATTAAATATTATAATTAAAATTTTATAATTGATTCAAAACAAAAATCATTAATTGTATAAAGAGTAATACAATAATGTGATTAGACTATGTTAATTTAATTGATAAATATGATATATATAAATTAAATCAAATATAAGAATGTATACATATAGGGAAGACATGAATAAAATATAAATAATATATACATGGAATTAATATGGCAAGATAAATTAATTCCACTAAAAGTACTGAGTGTGATATTCCTCTAAAGTTAATAATTTTGAAGACCAAAATCATTCAATTAAGATGGTTCTTGAAAAATTTGAATTCTCATGAATAATATTTCTATGTTAAACAATATATATATGTCTCAAATGTTTAAGTTCCTATATATGATATAAAATATGAGATACAATTCACCAGATAACCTTAATGGTTAGTTTACCATAGGAATGGAGTTGAGATAATATATAATATGGATATGGTTTTTTTTCTACTCAATAATTTAAGATTTATATATTATATAATTGACATGATGGTATACCCAAATAATAATTAAATGAAGGAAAAACTATATCTAAACCAAAAAATATCGAAATATAGATCTTGACCTGAGACACGCCAGACAGATACTCTCAGATCTAGTTCATTACTTATATACAATTATTATATAACATGAAAAATCATTACATTTAAATGCTTCCTTGAATCTTTATGTTTAGTGTATTTAGAAAATAATGCATAAAAACATGAAAATTAACACATGAGAATTGAAATTATCATTACTAGATATATATATTAGTCTATAGTCTCTATATCCATTGAAATTCATTTTCATTCCTAGGGATTTGGGAAAACAAAAGAAATGCGGTGAGATCAGATGCTCAGTAAGGGTAACAATAAGTATGGTAGTGTGTAAGGAAGATACCTCCATATTTCATGTAATAATAATAATAAATAATATTATACATAAGGAAAACAAGATACATATGGAAATCCTGATACATAAGGAAATCATGATACATACATTTATGTAAATAATATTAAAATAAACGTGTGGTTGAAACATATGATGAAAAGGATACCCACAAAATTCATGGAATCTAAATAGAACCAGAACCATGATATCTTAATGTATCCTATAGAAAGGATAACCATAAATACCATGATATATGAATGTATTTTATTACAATAATTACCACCAAAACTATGATATCATTATTCCTTTGATGGAAAGGTGACTTGTCAATACCATGATATCTAAAGGACTCCACTGGAAAGACTACCCTCCAATACAATGATACCGAAATCAATTTTATATTACCAAGATTCCCACCGATACCATGATACCTAAATAGATCCACTAGCATGACTACCCACCAATACTGTGATATCATAATTCCTCTGATGGAAAGGACACTTTCCAATACCATGATATCTTGATGACTTCGATGGAAATGATATTTTGTAATACCATGAAATCATAATCATTCTATACACATTTTAACTCTAGATATGATACATTACCCAATTCATTGGCGGGGTATATAACCAGGACCACTCATCTAATAATGTTTTGAAACATTCCTATCATAGGGAATGGTAAAAACAAATTATTTTCCTAAAACAACAGAAAGGATAACTAGTGTCATCTTAATTGAGGAGCTTCTCAATAAATTTACTCACTTAATCTAATTAACCTAAATTATGTTTTTGTTCTTTTATTATTTATGAAAGTAATGAAATATATATTTTGGTTTTTTATTACTTTCCAATATATCAAAATGGTAAGAAGAATAAAACTTTAAACTAAAAACTAATATGAAATGATAACAAAATAAAATTAGAAAGAAATAAGTATTGAGTTTTCTTTTGTGCAATGTTATTATTATTATTATTATTATTATTATTATTTGGTTTAGTTTTATTTTGATAATCTATTCATGAAATATCGTAATGAACTTCTATGATTTTATTTAGTATTTTTAAAATTTATAATTCCTTAAGCAATATAAATTCCACCTCCACCTGTAGTCAAGGTTGATGGAACACCTTAGTTGTGAGTTTCACATCTTTGAGTACCTTGCTCAATCATGTGAAGTTCAAATCAATGGAATATATAGAAATAAATAAAATAAAATAATAAAAATAGATTTTATTTTCATGTAATGGGGGAAAATAACTACACCAATTTATGTCACCCACATCTATCATAAACATAAAATAAATTTTAAGAAATAATTCAAGAACACCTTAACCTTTCCTGGGATAAGACTCAGGTTATCCTATAATTATTGAGAGTAATATATCACTTGGTGGAATGATAGATAAGATAAGAAGAAGAATAAAAATAAAAAATAATAGGTGAGGGAGAGAGAATAATTAAAAACAGAATAAGAAGGGTGATAGTGAAGAATAAATTAAAATAAATTAAAATTATAAAAGATAATAAAAATGGATATGGTGAAGGAATTAGATGAATTAAAAGAGGATGAAGAAGAAAGAGAAGAAGAAATTGGGTGGTGGAAATAATTTGATAGAATAAAATTCGCAAATTATTTATTTATATACTAAATTAGAATTAGATAAAACAAAAAATAAAACAGAAATAAGAATATAAAATAGAATAGAAAAAAGTGGGTCGTAGAATTCAGATTCTCCCTTTGTGGATGGTTAACTACTCCATCAACAACTATGGCCTCCTACTTTTATAGGTAGAGGGAGGGTCTCAGCCTACTCCTTCAGAGGATTTTAGGGATATATTTTTTATATTGTTTAATATTTTTAAATTTTATATTTGATTAGTGATTTGAGAAAATCCTTTTGATTTCAGGTGTTTCTCGATTGAGCACAGGCGGTGACGATGAGTGTCGAAGGCTGTAGGTGGTGGAGGATGGCGATGTGAGGTGTCCAGACAGAGTTGAGGTGCAAACAAGGTAGGATAACGACATTTCATTTAAAAATGAATAGTACCTAACTTAAACACGTCCCATATAAATTTAGAGGATGATTTCCTCACTTTTTTATAACTCAAGGTGTGGGAGTACCACTTCAGATGATTTCATTGGGGATGGGTTCTTGGTTTCCACTTGCACAGACATAGACCACAAAGCCCATATGAGACCTAGCCAAAAATATACTCCCCATGGGCTCAACTCCCATTGGGCCACTTGCTACATGGACTTATTTCCTATGCGGTTCACCTTTGTAGCCAGGCAAGCATCCTCTATGATTGTGTATGGCCGTCCAACTCTCTTGGATATGTATAGATGGCATGTACCATTGAGTTGAGAGATTCCTTTATAGATAGTATTTTTTTAATAAATTAAACACCTTCAAATAATTAAATAAGTTATAAATGTCTTAAAAAAATTCAAAGAACAATATCTTAAATCTAAATAAATTTATAAATACAAAATCACCACCTTTCTATCTATTCAAATCAATTTCAATCTTTCAATTAAAATTTTTCATAATTTAATAAAATAATAGATTTTATGGTTATTTAGATCCAAAATCCATTCAAAACTATTGAAAAATCTTTAAAAACATTCATGAAATTTGTGATCATAAAATACCCCTACGCATTAACTATGCTTATCCTTAAGTATAAAATATCAATATTGAAATTTATAGGCAACCAATGTTATAATTATTTAAATTTCAAAATAATAAAATAAAATGATTATCAAGGTTAAATAAATATTAAAAAATTCCACATAAAATATCAATCTAATTTATCAATTTTTTTAAATAAATAATCAATTCAATTATTTTAGTTTTCCCATTTGAAAATGATGGTACTTATCTGCTCATTAATCCAATCTCCTTAAATAATTATTATTAAACATTCCAAATAGTGATCTACCTCTCTTTTAATTTTTTATCTCATAAATCATTATACAATTCAAGTAGAGTTATTCTCATATCAAGATAACATGCTCTTTATCCATAAGCTTGTTAAGGAAAAATTTTATCCACTTTTTAAACAAAAAATGAATATAAAATCATAACGAATTTTCAATCTTGGTTTATATGTTTTTGAGTCTTAAGGTTGGTAGGAATTGATGTTAAAAATACAATCCCAAAGAGGAGTCTTATCTCTTAATGTACAATGCATGATTTCAAAAGTAAATTTCTAATGACATTATCCTCTTAAAAGTAGTAAATCCCAGTTTCCAAAAAATCAAAGTAAAGGTCATGATCAATGAAAACATAATGAATGATGTGAACCTTCTTGAATTTTTATTTAATTTTATATATTTTTTAAAGTAATTTTTTTTATTTTTTTTTTATTTTTTGAATGTTATGCTAAGAATAAATCTCACAAACACCACCTAACCACACATGATAAAAATCATTGATCCATTAATGGTGATTTTGACTCTTCCAAGTCATAACGTATTTATATTTTTTCATTTTTTAGAAGGGAATAAAGTTAAAGAACAATTTATGAATAAAAAACTTTCTCAATACCCACAATTTTCACCCCCATAGTTTTCAATTACTATTTATTTAATCCATTTCACCATGAGTTTCCCAACCCCCACATATAACATTAAAATATTAGGAAAATACTAAAAGAAGGGTAGAAATGGATAAAAAATGCTTGGAACAAGGCTCATTTCTTGTAATGGAATTCATGGTCTCTCTGGGATAAATATGGATTTATGTAAAGGTGGTGATTTAAGGATAAAATCTTTTCAAAAGACGAATTAATAATTTTTAATATATTTTTACAAAGTCATAGATTTTTAAAGCTCCAATGAAAGTTATAGCAGGTGGCATGCCCCAAGATCACTCAAAAAATATTCTCAAGAAGAAATCGGAAGTACTTGGTCTATAAATCCTCCTAGGAATGAAAATATAATATTATAAAATCACTGAAAAAATGAATAATAATAAAAAAATCAATTCACATGAATTTAAAAAATTTAATGAATGAAAAATTATAGGGAAATTTTATTTACATGAATACTCTAATTTCCTCAAATCATGAGTCCTTATTTTAATATCCATAATTCACTTTAATAATTAAATTATCCATTTTACTCATTAAATATCATTAACATTGAAATCTGAAATATGTAATCATAGGATTCCTATGAAACTCATGTTTCCTAGATAATTCAAGTAATTCATAAATCTAAATGTGGGCCTGGAATATCCAGTTTGAAGATCAAAAAATGTTTCAAAAAAAAATAATGGGAGTTTAAAAATAATAAATGAAAGAATGAAATATATATCCCATAAATCCATCTCAATTTCTCATTTTTAGGGTCTCTCTTATGCCATAATGAACCTATAAAAGAAAATTAATCAATCAATCACAAGTTTCATGCCATTTAAGCTAAAAAAAGATTTGGGGGAGTGAGGATGCATGGTGGACTAATCCTAAAAAGTGAAATTGAAATATAAATTCCTAAAAAATAAATAAAATAATAGTGTTATTATGATCCCTGAAGTGGGACCTGATTTTTTTAATACCTCCAAAATGTAGTACCAAATGTTATCCATAATTTGATGTTGGGCGGATATTCTTGGATTTAAACAACCCATGTATCTTTTAACAGATTTGACTTCTCATTTATTAGTGAGGAATGACTAATGGGTCGAGTATACTAGATCCCACCCTTCACAGTTCATTATAGCTTTCAATGAGGGGGTAGGATGAAGTATGGATCATCCTCCGTCTTTTTTGGCACCTTTGTAGCCTCCTCTTTCTCCTCTAGTGTTGGATCTGCATGAATTGAATGATCAAAAGGAACGTAAGCATGTATTTTTAATTCTATTCAATTTAAATTTAAATCAAAACCCTCTATTTAATTATGAGTATCTTATGTCCTATTATCTTCAGTATCATATACTTTTACTTTTTCATGGGCTTACTCAAATTTATGTTTAATAAAATCAAGGAGATCTATGTGTTCCTCAGCAGGTGCGTGTTCTTCTTTAACATCTTCTTCTATGGGATAACAATTATTTTCCTAATATGAATGACTAAATATTAACTTTTATATTATCAAAACTTTTGGGGAAAAAGTGAGAAACCGTAAAGTCCAAACATTACAAGCAATTAAAATCATGAAAGATGATAAACCATGTCAATACTACCAGATCTTCCCCTTCCCAGCTATTACATCGTGATGAAATGCCTTCACCTTCACATGACTGCTCAGCTAGCTGTCTTGTGTAGGGGTGCACGAGCATGGTATCGATGGCAGAGCCATACCCTCTCGAACTTCCAAATCCGAATGGCATACAAAGGTGAATGCTGCTTTCTCTGAACCTCATCTGAAGCAGACCATGTAGTGTGCTGGTTGAAACACATTCATAGTCCAACAAGAAATACATGAACCACCATTGAACTTATCAAAATGCATATCAAAGTTTCATCTAGATAGATAAATGCAGAATCATCCAAAACAACATCGAAGTCATCCAAACTAAATTCACAAGCAAAGCACATCCAAAGAAGAAAAGGGAAACAATACCACTGGAATGATCCACACTGAGGCCCGACCTCTTCACAAATAGAAAAATCCAAAGAAAAACCAACAATATCGCAAGTAAACCAAACAACAAAGCCTCTACCATAATGAAACTTCACAAAATCTGAGACATCCACAGAAAAACACATAACAAACCAAAACAAATGCGAGGTAAACCAAATTGTGAAGTCGAGAATACCTGATCAGCCGATCCACATCCTGAACCTAAAATGAAGTCAAGAGACAAAGATAAAGAACCATCACCGAATCCATGACCACCCAATTCATGGCTCTCCAGACCTCACTACAATCTCATACCCAAATCCCACCGCCGCCCTCCAAAATGTACTCCGAGACCGAAACAGACCACCCAACACTCTCACGGGAGACATGCTAGAAACCCTCATTCGTAAAGCCTGGTACTCAACCGCTAGACCATCACCATGCCGCCTTGAAGACCTATCCCAAGTAGAAGGAGTGAGGCAAAAGTAAACCAGCAATGGAGAAAATCACCGAGGCGACCGAGCCCACAAGGTCGCACGACGCTACTGCAGAAATCAGAAACCACCGCGAGCACACCGATCAAGCACTGAAGAGGGCCGAGTTGACCCAAGGCGGAAGGGAGGAAGGTGACGACAGGATAACCCTAGGTATGGAGAACCCCTTATGGGTTTATCCCCACATATATTTTTCCTAATATGAATATTGAAAAAAGTGGGAATTAATACTCCAATCAGATTGAATAAAATGAAATGAAATGGATTTTGAGATAAGATATACTCCCTTAGTTGGTTTAAGTTCAATCATTTTTTCAATGGTAAGTGCCTCTTGAATGTGATTATCTATGGATGGAAGTAATTAGTCTATATCCACCAGTATTTCTTCAAATTCCTCCACATGGGTTGTGTCTTCTTCTTATATGTCTATAAATGAGTAATCAGGTGTTGATTATTCAATCTTGTTGATGGGAATATATTGTTTCATTTTATCTTTTTCCCATTCACTTCAAATTGAGAAGAATCATTTCCCATATTCCAATCATCACTTGAGTCTTCATCTTCACTTTTTATATCTTCTTGGTATTCTTGAATTAAGATCTTCAGATGGTTGGTCTGTGGATGTTCCTTAAGTGTGGCCTCAACCACTTGGATGTCTTCAGAAAAATCAAGAAAGGCTAATATAACTTCCTCTGATTTAGGTTTAGTCTCAGATTGTTACTCCTGGATATCATTTAAATATTCTATTATCCATGATATTTATCCTTATATTACTTTTTTGTACTCTTCATGTTCCATAAATTGAGCTATGTTTCACTCGAAAATAGTTTCTTCTTTTGTGGTTTAACCTACGAGTATTCAATCCAAGAGTAGTAATAGTAGTTTAGATACATCATGGAAAATTAGTTTTTTATGGGATTTTAAAGAAATGAAAACTATCTACTATCTGAATATAGAAAAAGTAAATAAAATATGATTATATCCCTAGAAATTGTTTCAGTTTTGATATACACCTTTCGTAAGGTGTGATAGAAAAAATTAGTTTCTAATGCAGCACAAAGGCTGACCAGGGTCATCTCACTTGAGGAGATTCTCTGTTAATTTACTCACTTAATACAATTAAACTAAACTATTTTTTTATAATTATTTATCAATATAATTAAATAAGAATTTGTGTTTTTTATTACTTTCAAAAATATTGAAATGACATACAGAATGAAAATTTTAAATTAAACTAACATGAAATGCTAATAGAATTCAATTAGAAAGAAAGAACATTTTTATGACTTTGGTTTTGGGTTGCATCATTATTCTCATTTATTTGTTTAATTTTATTTTAATAATCCATTTAAGAAATATCATTATTAATTACTATCATTTTATTTGGCATATCTCATTTGATAGTGTGACATCTTCTAGGACTTGGATCCAATGTATGTCGTTTCATCCATTGAATGCCTCAAATCCATCATGTGAAGAGAGAATCAATAACAGATAAGGAAAATAAATATAATAAAAGATTATAAACATATTTTAGTTTCATGTCACGGGGTACAATCACTACACCCATTCATTCAACGCACATCAATCAAAAAAATAAAAGAAACATTAAGAAAGAATTCAAGAACACCTTAACTTCCTTAATTTCAAGAATCGGGTTAGCCCCTCATTTTTAGGGGTAAGATATCACTTTGTGGTATGATAAATAATAGAATAAGAAGAATAAAAATAAAAAGAATATTACAGAGAGAGGAAAATAACATAAAATAGAAGAATAAGAGAGATATCAAAGAAGAAAATAAAATAAGAAAATAAAATAAAAACAGACAAGATGAATAAATTTGAATAAGAATAAGAAGAAGGAGAATAAGAAATCGGGTGGTGGAATCACTTGGATAGAATAAAATGCATGATTTATTTATTTATAATCTAAATTTAAATTACATAAAATAAAAACTATGTAACATCTCAGGTTTTTATAGTGGGTCAAAAACCTCTCACTTTTTCAAATTTTGGAAATTGGTGGGTATGAAAATTTCTTTTTTTGTCATCAAAACCTAATAATAAGTTTTATGTTAACCTAATATCATGTTTTTGGATGGTTTTAGAGTTTTGGATGAAGCCTTAGGTGTCCATATAAGGATTGATTGCATCGGAGGCCTTTAGGCCACATTTTAGAGTTGCAGGTTGGGGCACATGATTTAGGTTAAATTGTGAGGCCCCTAATAGTTAATAGTGTGGCCCATATTTATAATAAGAATAGTTTGGGGAAATCCATGTGTGTGGGTGCAGTGTATGGTCTTGTAGCTATGTCTGCATTTTTTGTAGAGGGATTTCACACATTTAGGGATAATAGTGTGACAAGACACACAAGTAGTGCCACTTAAGCAGTACCTATGCATTGTAGCCCGCATGTTTTCCACATGTTTTGGATAACCATGTGAGATAATCATGTAAACTATTAAAGGGAAAAAATTATGAAATTAAACTTCTTTTTATTTAAGTTATTTCTCCTCACAAGTCACACATATAGTAGGGGAGCTCACCCCTTCCTTCTTCTTCTTCATTTTCATCCACTTCCTTCACCAGTTCTCTATTATTCAAGACATCAGGTGGATTGGAACTGTATCGATAAGGATATCCTCACCCATTATTCCATTATTCCTTGATTTTTCCTCATGGACCACTAAATCCGTTTGATCCGTTTCCACCCTAATTTTAAGGGAATTTGATGTAAACTCTATTTTATTTCAAACCACTTCGAGTTAGAGGCTAAAACCGGATGTGACTATGTATATGAGTTAAAGTTAGGCGGTGTATAACTTTCTTCATGTTTTTGAATTAATTATGGGGTTATGGATATTAGTGCACCATTGGGTAGATGAGAGAGACCCTAATGCATGATATTAATTTGATTGTATGTCCTTATGAAATGTAAATGGGCATACCCAAACCTATTCTGCTCAAGCAAGGTTGGGTTAGTGGCCGTCGACCACATTGTGTAGTTAGGCTAGGGTGTTTTTTGGGTTTAATTTAAATATTTTGAATTTAATTGGTCAGTTTATTCGAATATGAGATATTAAATTCTATTATATTGAATTGTTTCATTTGAATTTAGTTTTCCAATTAAATTAAATTGAATTGTTTGTTCATAGTGAATTACTTTATATATGTGCAGTTTGTTGTGATATGATATTGTGATCCTTGGGATTGTGACGGGATTAGCTTGAAGAATTAAGGGGGCATGGCCATCAGTATTGAGGTGATATGGTCATCTATTTGGGATTAGTCTAGATATTTTGAGTGATGTTGATCAGATGATTGGTCATCCAGGAAATTGGTTTGAGATGGGGAGGCCATCAGGTTGAGGTCATGGCCAATGATATTGGATTTAATAACCATCAAACTTGAGTAACATGCTCACAGGGTCATGAGGTGATGAATTTGGTGTGTATTATGTACTTTTTGGTGATTTCCTTTCACCCATTATGGAAAAATCACAACATGGAGTCGTGTACACATAGGTTGTCTCAATGATGATGTGGTTTTGAAAAATTGTGTCGGTAGAGGCCCCCAGTAGTGAATCTTAGGAATTTTTTTCTGGGGTGATTTCCATAGAAAGACCTGGGGAAGGTGAGGAGCCTTTAGATGATATATTTACGTCTATTAATTGGGGGATGAAGCTCACTGTATTGAGGCTATTGGTTTTGGACTGTTTTGGGGGGATGAAGATCGTCGTTACTTAGGATGTCGTGCCATGAGATGAAAATGTTTTTTATTTGAGGAATGATATAACTGTACCTCTAGTCCACGGTCTGTGAGATGAAAAGTGCCTTCAATTAGGGGTATGAGAGACCATGGTTCTTTTTTATTGGGTGTTCCTTTGGGATGTTGGCGACTTGTTTGAGACATGAGGTTTCAAGAGGCATGAGGTGAAAAATAGATTATTTTGAGGTGGAACTTGAGGGTTCACCTGGTCTATAATAGTTAATGGGATTACTTAGGACATGGAATAAGGGTCCTATCCTCAATAGATATTCCAGCATTGGCCAACAAAGGTGATATCTTTCTGGTGGATGTTGAGCACCAGTGAAGCTTTTATTTAATTTTATTATATTCTGATGCATTATTTGTTCTTTTTAGATCACACCTATAGAAACAATTATGTTGGGTATGAACACGTGGGTGGTACAATACTATGACTTGGTCCCACACCCTACATGGGCCCTTTGGGACAAGTGTAGACTTTATGATTTTTCATACAGGTAAGGGTTTAAGATAATGAGATATATCCTAGTTGAGTTGGGATGGATATTGGTATTGGACCTTGTGGTCTTTCCTTACTTGGAGTTTATATTTTATTTTTACCTTTCAATTTTAGCATTATTATATATGTATAAACTAGTGGTCATACATGGGTGAACCATTTTATACATATTGATATTTATGACCTGTTTCATATGTATGATTATATAAAAATAGTTTTCTTGGATTTTTATTTATTTCTCCGGTTGTTATTGATTAGGATTATGTTATTTATTGATATTGACATTTTTTCTCCATTGGTGAGTCTGCTTTGAGTTTTCTGAGTCTTTACTTCCTATGGATGTTATATATATATATATATATATATATATATATATATAGACACACACACACAGACTTGGAAAATTATTATATCTTTCCTTGAGGATATAAACTCCCCAATTTTCCCCCTTTATATCCTAATTGCTAATCAATAGCCTTTGGTGTTTAGGGAGGTGCACCAAAGGCCAGTGTAACCCAGCCTAAAAGCATTGTTCAGGTGACTAATTAGGTTGGGGATGCTACAAATAGTATTGGAGAAGTTCATAACAAGGATTTAGTAGCAGTGTTTCAATGACTACTAATTAGATCGAGACTACCTTTTCTATTTTCATGGTATTACTCTGTGGGATATGGTAGACTGGGGATTAGGATATGGTCACAACTGGATTCATAGCTCATTTTTGTGTGCTTGCATCCCCATGTATGAGGGACGAACCAAGTTACCATGGGTGGGAATTGTTGTTCTATTTTTTCTCAGTTTACATCTGTTATGATTTCCCCATAGAGTAGATTATTTGAAATGTGAATTCTTAATTTTTATTAATTGTGAACCCTTTCATGATATAACAAGGTATGATATATTTGAACCTTTTCCTGGTATGATAAAGGGGTGTTTGTTATGCATGTTTATTCATTAATAGGCACATGGTAGTATGTTTCAATTATATAAATCATGTGCCTGTGAACATTTTTTTAAACATTCTATATCCACTTATGTATGTGATGTGATATATATATATAAATATTTTCTATGATGTGATTTGGGTCTAGAACTTATAGGATAAGTTATTTATGATTAAATGGGGAGATGCTGATCACCAGGTTGGGTGATGTTGTCATTAGATTGATGCAACATTGGTTGTCAGGATGAGCATGACCCAGGGTGTACCTAATACTTGGATCTGAGATGGTAGCTAAGAAGTACATGATTCCAATATGCTGTGTGGAATGGTTGCGATGGGGGGGGGGATAAGGGTAGTGATGATGTGATCCCTATTACTTTTTTCGATATATTTGATATTTATATATATGTTATCTAGGTTGTTTGACCATGTTGATGGTATTCAGTGGGTTTCCACCTAAATTGCTTGGATGGAGCATCAGGAGGGTGGTGATGGAGTGACTCTGTGGCATTAGAAGGTTGAGACCCCTGAGGGTTAGGCATATCATGAGAAATATACTAATTTTTAGGTACATGGTCAGGCTCAGGTCCCAATGTAGGTAGGGCATTCACTAGACTTGGCAGCATTTGGGACATGGCATGACGAGTAACTAAGAGTGAGCCTCATTCATGAGATTCAAGGTATCTATAGGGGAGCTCGTGGAGAATAGTACTCTATGGATTACCTTACTCGAGAGTTCCAGTAACAGCACCCACCACTTTCTCAGGGTGAGGGTGGTTCGTAGGAAGCTACGAACTGTATCGAGTCCATGAATATGATCTTTGAGTATCTAGAGATACATCCCTGGTGGAGGGTAAAATTGACATTGTATATTATTAGAGGACCTAAAAAGAACTGGTGGGATGTGTTGTCACAGGAAGGCAGACACAAGGGATTATCCTGGATTGAATTTTAGGCTAGGTTCTTTGAGAATTTATTTCTAGATAAGTTGAGGGTGAAAAGGGATTGGAAGTTCTTGATCCTTCAACAGAGTGACATGTCCATCATGGAATTTGTAGCGACGTTCACTGAGTTGTCTTACTTTGAACCTGATATGGTGAGCGATGATACCTTGATAGTGACACACTTCAAGGATGGTTTACAACATTCCATTTGGGTGCATGTAAATATATTTAGGTCAACCTCATTCTCAAAGGTGGTGAACCAGATACTCATAGATGAGGGAAACCTAATGGATATATTGCACTCGATCCAGACAGCGAATTCAAGTGATTTGAGTGGTTATTTTTCAAATAAAATGAAGTGAGGTTTTAATGAGTTCCTATATTAAAATCAAGACAAGGACTCAGGAAAACCACCTTAGAGTGGATCATTGACAATTTTCTTGCAGTTTGGGCAGCCATGACATGTCCAAACTTAGTGTGAACGACCTCTAAATAAGTTTCAGACATGTGGGTAACTCAATAATCTTGATATGTTCTTTATTAATCCTTATAATACAACCAAAAGTTAGGAACTGGTACTATATCGGGGTTATAAGGTCAGATCAAGATCAGTACTAGGTGAGGGTAGCCGAGCTTTAGCTGTACGCGGAGGTTGTGGTAGTGATAGAAGGACCTGGGGGGGGGGGGGGGTTAGTGGATGGTGAAAAACTATAAGGATTCCAAGATTATGGTAATCTAACATCAAGATAGTTAAATTCTATGGAGCTTCCAGGTGCTAAGCAGGCTTCTGAGCCAATTCCGATCAGAGGTACGCCATGGGCATAGTCGTACTTTTGTTTTCTTTTGGCATGGCCTGTTGAGACATGCTTGTTTTGGTTGCACGAGGTGCATGAGCTATATGTATGGACAAAATAGATATCTGTTAGTAGGTTTTCACTAGATCAGGTGTTCCATATATATATATATATATATATATATATTTGAGGTGTGTGGCACGAGGTTCAACATTTGAACATCGTTGGATGCATGTTTATTGAGATGCATTGGAATCGTGGCATCAAGGAGTTATTATCACTTGAGGTGCATGAAATTTGAGCATCATTTCTATGTGGTACTTATTAGGGTGTGAGAAAAACCTGATTTAATTTGAGAATAAATTGATATGTATGGTCTCATGGGGTCCATGTGAGCCATGGGAATAAGGTGAGAATGAATGCGATGAGTGACCCTGATGGGTGTTATGTATTTTATAGGTGCACCTAATGAGGTGCAGGATCCTGATGGGTGTTAGGTATGTCACAGGTGCACCTGATGAGGTGCGAGAGTGATAATTAATCATGGGTGTAAATGTGAGTTTAGAAATGGTTGGTGGACTAGTTGTTTTATTTGAGTTTTGGTTAGTATGTGACCAGGGTAGGTAACTCCTAAGGTGGGGATCCCCCTTGTGGTGGTTGAACTGTACCCCTAAAACAAGGAAAGTCTGGGTTGTTTTTTCAAGTATGAGTATGTTTTGTACCATCAATATATTTTTTATAGATTAGGGATGATATATGTTAATTTGTGGATATTTTAATGTCATGGGTTTTCAGAACTGGTTGAAAACCTCTCCATTTTTGAATTTTTAAAATTTATGGGTAGGATAATTTATTTTTTATTCATATAAATGTAATTATGAGTTTTCCATCAACCCAATATCTTTTGATTTGATGGGTTTATAGTTTTTTTTCTAATAATTGGGTGTCCGGATGGGTTTAGGGTGCATCATAGGACCAGAGTCTATGTTTTGGAGTTGGATCCTCAGGTGCATGGTTTTGGGTAAATCGTGCGACCTCTTCCATCTAACCATGCAACAATTGTTTTGCACTAAGAATAGTTTGGATAAAAATATATGTGTGGAGAACATGATCATGTAGCCATGTCAAAAAATTTTATAGAGGGGTTTCAGATGGTTTGTGCATGGTTATTGAAAACCACATAGCAATCCTCATGGGTAGTGCCACTTAGGTAGTACCTATGCACTGTATCCCGCATGGTTTCAACAAGGTATGGATAACTGTTCAAGATAACCATGAGGTCTATTAAAGAGTAAAAATTAATAAATTCACCTTCTTCCAATTTAGCTTATTTCTCATCAGTTTAGCCTACTGAGTCTCACACACATCAGGGGAGCTCGCCCCCTTTCTTCATACTCTTTATTTTGATGCACCTTCTTCTTTGGTGCTCTGTTCTTCTAGACATATGGTGTGTTGGAACTGTATCAGTAATGCTATCCTCCCCCGTGAATCCCTTCTTCCTTGATTTCTCCTCATGGACTGCAAAATCCATTTGATCTACTTTTCCCTATGTTCAAGGCATTCTACATAAACATCAATTTCTTCCAAACCACTTTGAGTTAGAGGATAATACTTGATGTTCCTATATCTATGAGTACATGGTAAGTGGTTCATACCTTTATTCATGTTTTCATAGTCATTTTTGGGGTGTGTCTTTTAGAATACCATTTTTTAGATGAGAGAGGCCATGGTGTTTTATTTTAAATTGATTGTATGACCTTAAGGGATGTTGGTAGGAATTACCATATGTTTTTAACTCATACAATTCTAGGTTTAGAGTTATTCGACCACCTTGTGTAGTTAGGTTTGGGTTAATTATAGGTTTAATTTTAATTTTTTTAAATTAAATTGGTTTTCCTATTGGAATATGAGATATTAAATTCTATTATGTTGAATTGTTTCATTTTAATGGGGTTTTCCAATTCAATTTAATTAATTATTTCATTCATAGTGAATCTATTTAAATATATGTGGTTAATTGTGATATGCTATTATGATCATTGGGATCATGATGGGATCAAATTGAGGAATTGAGGTGGCATAGACATCGAGGTTGAGGCAACGTTCCCATCTGGTTGGGCTTGACCCGAATAAATTGAGTGATGTTGATCATAGGATTGGGCATTGTGGATATTGGTTTGAGGCAGAGAGGCTCTCAGGTTGAGGACATGACCCATGATATTGTATGGAATGGCCATAATACTTGAGCGACATTGTCACAAGTGAATGAGGTTCCAGATTTAGTGTGGCTTAGGTACTTTTTGGTGATTTCTGCCCATCCATGATGTCCAATACACCACTTGGAGTCATGTGCACATAGTTTGATATAGTGATGAGGTGGTTTTGACCACTCATGTGCATAAAGGCCCCTGTTAGTGTGGATTATAAATTTGTGTTGGGGGTTTTTTCTATATAAATCCATGAGGATGGTGAGGAGCCATCAGAGGATAGCATTGAGGCTATCAGTTGGGGGTGAGATTTTCCATATTGAGGCCGTTGGGTATGGATTTTTTTGGTAGGATGGAGATCTATGTTCTTAGGTATGTCATCCTATATGCATAAAATGATTTTTATTTGAGGAAAAATATCTATATTCCTCCAAATGTTGATCTATGATTCAAAAAGTTATTTTGAGAAAGGGTCTAAGAGACCAGTGTTCTATTTTATTGGGAGTTCCTTCATGGCATCAGTGATTTGTTTGAGACATGAGGTCTCAGGAGGAACGAGGTACTGAGTTTCTTATTTGGAGGTGAAACTTGAGGGTTAATCTGGGATATTATACTTCAGGGGATCCCTTGGGCCATGGGATAAGGGTCCTCTCCTCTATAGATATTTCTACATTGGATGAGGCTGGTGATAGATTCCTGGTGGATGTCCAACACTAGGGAATATTTTGTTTAATTGAATTGCATTATTATGCTTTATTTACTCTTTATAGGTCACAATTTCTTAAAAACTTATGTCTGGTATGCAAACATGGGTTTTATCCTACAGAGACTCATCCGCAACCACTATATGGTCCCTTTGGTATTTGTGTAGTCTTTATGATTTTGTGTATATGTAAGGGTTTGGGATCAAGATATGGGTCCTAGTTTAGTTGGAATAGATTCCGGCATGGGATGTTGAGGTATTACCTTAGTTGATGTTTTTTAGTTATCCATTTATGTTTTAGTATGTTTATATATTTATAAATTGGTGGTCATCCATGGGTGACCTATTTTTTTATTGTTGGTTTTTCTGACCTGTTTTATATGAATTATTAAATACAAATGGTTTTCTTGGATGTTTATTTATTTATGATGATTTTATGTTTTTTCTTCTATTATTTATTGATATTGAATATGCTGTTACCATTTGTGGGTTTGGTTTGAGTCTTCTAAGTATTTACTTCCATTGCATGTTATATATATGTACTTAGACCATTATTATATATTTACTTGAGGGTACAACTTCCCCAATTTTCACTCTTTATACCCTTTCTTATAGACAACAACCTTTGAAATTTGGGGTGGTGAGATTAAGGCTAATGGAACCCAGCCTGAAAGCTCAGTTCAAGTGGCTAATCGGGCCAGAGATGATACAAACTAAAAAAATAAAAATAAAAAAATAGAAGAGGAGAAAGTGGGAAATATCATTCATCTTCTACCTCCATGGATGATGAACTCATTCCTTAGTAGCGATGGACACCTCCTTTTATAGGCTAAGGGAGGGCCTATACCTCCTCCTTTAGTGGGTGAGAGGGATATTTTTTTCTTGTTCAATATTTTTTAATCTTCTATTTGAGTAGGGATTTTAGAAAATCCCATGATTTTTGGGTGTTTATATATAAAGACATGAAATTATTGTGATTTTGGAAGGTCTAAGGTGGTGGAGTATAGTTGCTTGAGGGGTGCGAGCAAAGCCAATGCATAGGCGAGGCCGGATGACAATGTTTCATTTAAAAATGAACATTACCTAACTTAAGAATGTCCCAAATTGATTTTGATGATGATTTAATATCTTTTTAATAACTCAAGGCATGGGAGAACCACTTCAGATTCCTTATATGGGGATGGGATCCCAGTTTCCACTTGCACACACATGGTCCCCAAGGCCCATATGGGACCTAGAACAAACACCAATCTTTGCAGGTTTGAATCCCTTCTAGCCACTCACTGCATTGAATAATGCCTCATGTGGTTCACCTTTGCAGTAGAGCAGCCTTCCTCTATGGTTGCGCATGGCCAGGAGACTCTCTTTGAGTTAGCTAGGTGTAATGGGCCCTTGGTTTGAGGGATTCCTTTGCAGAAATTATTTTTTTAATAAATTAAACACTTGAATATCATTCAATAAGTTAGAAATATCCTTAAAAAAATAAAAATAAAAATATATTAAATCCAAATAAATAACTAAATTCAAAACCATCACCTTTTTACCAATTTGAATCAATTTCTATGTTTCAATTTTAATTTTCCATAACTTAATAAAATAATTAATTTCATGGTTATTTAGATAAAAAAATGTATTAAAACAATTGAAAAATCATTAAAAATATGCATGAAATTTGTCTATTTCACATGTCTAGTAGAAAATTCATGACTTACATTTTCAGAGCATCGATATAAAAAATTCAAAAAGTGTATCCACAGAAAATATTAACCCATGAGTAAAAAACATGAGTTTTATTATTAAAAATACCCATTCAATGGAATAAAATTATATATAGGTGAATAAACATATATCAAAATATGTAAGTAAAAATTATTTACAGGGTAGGGTATATACTAAAGGTAACCATGAAAACACTGTTTCAATTGGTTTTATAAATGTATTTTCAATGTAATATTATACAATATCACCACATAAGAGGAATTTAAGGATATGATTCTAATGTGGGATTTGTGATGAATTCATAGGACATGAGATCTTTCTATGGAAAGAAACATAGGTCGATTTACCCCTTAATTCCCAATAACTACCATTTTTAACTGCAGTACCTCAACATTCCTTCATAGGGACACATGAACACTAGGATTAAAATGATTTTAATTATGATTTATGTACATGGGAATGTTTTAAGTGAAAAAATTTTAATCATGAATTTTTTATAATAAATAAATAAAATGGTAGATATGTACCAATCCCTTTAAAGGTATTCCATCTCTAAAACATCATATATTTATAGGAATTTTGCTAATGAATCTTAGATCAATAGATCTTTTAGCATAACAATGATTTACAATAAAATCATAATGAGAATAAATAAGTAATATAACACTGATAATAGATACAAAGTATGATAATATACCATATATAGGATTATAAAATCCATGTAAATTAAGTTTTAAAAATCTTAATAACAAAATAATATTAATATGAAACAAAAGTGAAAAGTAAAAAAAACTTTTACATTGACATGGTAATATTTTTGAAAATGTTATAAAAGAGATATAAGATGAAATATCATTTATGAAAGATAAAAGGTATGATAATAATATATAATAATCATGGAATTATTTATATAAATGGTTTAAAAAAGGATTTAAACTAAAAACTTTTACTTGGAAAATAAAATGACGATGATTCAAAACCCATACCTTGGTCTGGTTAGAACCTAAGAAAAGGGTACAATGAGAGTAAATGAAAAATATATCCTGTAAAACACATAAAAGGGATGACAATATACTTTAAATGAAATTATATTGTCAAATTAAATGTAATTTATAATATACTACAATAAAAAATAACACTTTGGAAATGAGGAGAGATAAATTTGAACCCTTACCTTATTTGAACTACATGGAATTGAACTGACCCTTCCAACCACAAAATAATCATCAGTATTAAAGAGATAGATATGGTAGAGACACCTTAATAGAAATATGAAGTGTTTAATTGAGCTTTTTTATGTGTATAAACGATAATATGAGGGTGGTATTTATAGGTGTGGTGAGTGAAATTCTATATAATTAATTATGGAATATTTTATAATTTTATTACCTAAAGTGATCCTCTAAATCCACAGTTCCTGATTACCTCCCTTAATGACATGTTATAATGGATAGAGAAAAAATTCATCTAATATCACTAAAATTTATTAGCTTGGTTATGTTTAAATGCACATGATTATCTATTTACTATATGTTACCGTATTTCACAAATTTTTACCGTATTTTACTATTTTTACCAAAAATTACCAAATTTCACCCCTTATCGAGTTTCAACATCCTGATTTCAAATATTTAATCCATTTTATAAAATTCATATTCTGACTATATGAAATTTATATTTTAAATATAAATGGAATATTTAATAAAAATATAGTATCTAGATAAAAACATTTTATTACTAAAAGAGTTTACATATTAATACCACCTTAACCCCTAGAAACATAAACCCTTATGATAAAACCTAATATCTAAAGGAAAGGTGATAAATAGTGGTAATTTTATGGGGTGATTCAACCCAAATTGATCTTGTGGTGATTTTAATAACTTAAACATCCCCTGAGGACAATTTTTTATAAACATTAATTAGTGAAGTTTAGCTTAAGATTTGATTAGGAAAACCCTAGTGTTTCTACCTCCTTTTTAAGAATCTAAAAAATATACCTCATATAGGATGTTACTAAAAGATGAATCCAAGGTTTTTAATATCATAATTAATTAACTTATTCTATTACAAACATATTATAGACTAATCCAAATGGTGAAATAATCAATGGTTATGATTCCCAATGGTCATAATTATCTATGTTCATACCTAATTTATATAAAAAAATTCCCTCACTTAATAATTCTTATTTATAAAGTTAAAATTTCTCATAATTTTTATTCCATGGCTTGAATTTTATTAATTTTTTATAGTACTTATAATAATTTTAATGTTAATTGTGGATTATAAGCTACAAGAATTTTATATTATACTCATACTTTTTTTTTCGTATTATCTATTCTTATTTATAGAACCATTACTGAATAAGAATATCTAATTTGTATTGAATTTTTAAAAAATTGTAAAATATTTATTTCTATGATTTTTTAGGTATTACCTTCTCCCACCTTATATTAATTTCATCCTTTACATTTTTAACTCATACTAGATTAATTAAATAACTTTAGTTAATTATTATTCATTACATATTTAGGTTCCCATATTTATTCCTCAAAATTTTCATTCCCCTAAATAAATTTCACCAATCTAGTTGTTTGATTTTGTAGAAATTTCTCTATATGGTCTAGAATATAATCTAGATCCTCTATTTAAGATAGTTTAGGTTCTATTTTTACGTCTTAAACATGAATTATATGTGATATATATTGAATATATTTACTTATTAGACATATATAAATGAAATCATAAACCTAGGGAAGATTTTATAGGAATTTCATTCTATAACACATTATAATTATTTATAGTAATATTTTAAAGTGACCAATATACCTTGGTCTTAGTTTCATATTTATTATAAATCTAATGAAACCTTTCTAGAGAGATATATTAAAGAATAATTAATCTCTAACCTAGAAATATAAATCTCAATATTGGTTGTTTTCATATTACTTTTTATTTATTTGATCTTATTTGATGTTTTTTTGGATAACCTTTACTTTTTTTGTGTTCTGTTGGATCAACTGTAGACCTCGTAACTTCCACTCTTCAAATTATTCCTAGTAGTATAAAGTTTTACATTTATTTTCCTAGAGAGCCTTATAAGGTTCCATATTAATACTAAAATGGTATCTATTATTATATGATAATTCCACCAAAGGGTGGTATTCATCTTGGTTTCCATGTAAATTAAAATAGCATCACCTTATTATGTCTTATAATATCTGTATTTCCCTTTTAGATTTACCATAAAGTTTAAGGTGGTTAGAAATTCTGTGATATAGTTATTTATTTGATTCTCCTTGAATAATACTCTAACATTTCAAGGTGAACCTTGAATCATGATAATATAAAATAAAGAGAGGTTCATGATGAATCCTTACCACTTATCTTATGAAATATTAGCATGTTGGTCAAGGGAAGTATCTTCTCTTATTAATATAAAATCATCCAAATTTTCTAATCAATCAACCACTACCTAAATATAATTTTCCCCTTTTATGTACTTATAATAATAGTTATAAAATCCGTTATGATATTTTTTCCACTTTAATAATGGTACAAGAAATGATTGCATCGTTACTTTGGGTAACATTATCTCAGATTTGAATTCTGGATGTGAAAGTCATCTTGAATTATATTTAATTATTTCACATTTAATTCTATCCCAATAATATTTATTCTAAAAAACCCTATACATATTAGTGCTCCTAGGGTGTATAGGGAAAGAAGAGTTATACACAGAATCTTGTAATTCATTCTTCAACACTGGTATCAATGGAACTCATAATATCTATCCAAATGGACTTAATCCCTCATTTTCAATGTTGAACTCATAAAACTTCCCACCTTACACATACTCAATTAATTTCATCAGTACAACATAATCTCATTAAATTTTCTTGATCTTTTCTAGTAATTTTGGGTAAGAAACCATAATGGAAACATATATGGTTATTACTTCCATTAGGATTCTCAAAACCAGCCTTACTAGGTCATTGATCATGTAATTTTTCTCTATCCTCATTGGAGAAATAGTTCCACAGTCCTTTCAACTCAAGGAACCCAATCCCTACTTGAACTTATTATCTCAGAAGTGAATTTTACATCAACCAAAACTCTTTAACATTTAATAAATAAATAATAGAGATACATTGATAAAACTATGGAGTGATAATTCATGAATTTTTATGTAGAAATGACAAGAGAAAGTAGGTATTTATAGCTGTTCTGAGTGGAATTATAGGGAATTAATTATTGAATATTTATAATTCCATTATCTCAAGTGATCCACTACACTCAAACTACCCCATTACCTATATTAATGCTCTATAATAATGGTTAGTGAATAAATTAGGTCGAGAGAACTAACTTTTCTATGTTTGGTAATTATTACATATATATTATGTCATATTTAATTGTGCTACCATATTTAAACATTTCTCACAGAATTGTACTGTTTTTACTAAAAAATAGAAAATTTTACCCCTTACCAAATTTCAATATCTTTATTCCACTTGTGTAATTCATTTGTTAATATTTAGAGTCAAACTACATGATATTTATCTTTTACATATGAAGTTAATATTTAATTCAAATAACATATCTAGATAAAATACATTTTATTATTAAAATAATTAATATATTGATACCACCTTAACCCATATATACATAACACATTATGACACCAACATCAACCCTAATGGTAATGTGTGAAATGGAAGTAATTTCATGGGGTGGTTCAACCAATATTGACATAGTGGTGATTTACACTATGTTAAAATTCTCCCACAGTTGATTTCACTTAATCCTTAGTATTTGAAGTTCAATTTAATCCAGTCTAAGTAAAAATATGTTGATGTAAAATCCTTCCCAATATCTATTAAAAATGGCTCATATGGGCTATTTATACTAGTCAAATATTTGGATTCTCCTTTATTCACAAATTAAATTAAGCTATTACTAATTTAGTATACACTATTCCAAACTCTTATATTACCAATGGTTATGATTCCCACTAGTCACAATACTTACCTGTCATATTGAATTTTTATAAAATAATTCCCTCAAAAAATATTTATTATTTAGAAACTTAATTTTTCTCATAATGACTATTATATGGATTTTATTTTTTAATCTATATATCACTTATAATATATATGATATTTATTAGGGAATAGATATAATAATTTTAATAAATCTATATTATTGATTTGTGTTAAATCAATTTTAATAGTGAAATATTTTATATGCATTTCTTGGTTATTTCAGGCCCCATTAATTGATATAATGAAAATATAGAGACATTATTTATGTAGGAGGATATTTAATAAAATTACTTATTAATTATTTATAAAAACAATACTCATTTAATATGTAGTTTTTTATAAATGTAAATGAATACTATATCAGTATTTTTTTGAGATCAATCAAGGAGAATGAAGTAATGATTAATAAAAATTTCCACAATTTATGTCAAAATTTATGAATATTTCTTAAATAATAATAGAAGTTTTATTTATTTTTTAAACTTATTCTTGATACATTGGTTTAAGAATCTTGTCAAGGAGATAAGGATTATTAAATTAAGAACAAGAAGGAATGTATTTACATATTTATGTTGATGTTAATTTCTATAAATCCAAAGAATATAGAATAAAAATAAGAATATATATATTTTTTGGATGATTTTAAATAAAAATACTCTATCTAGAATAATATAGACATAAGATACAAGAAGTTTCTAAATAACTCTTTTGGTTTCAGAAAAATAAGGTCACATTAGTTTCCACTCATGCACTCAATATGACTGGGAATGTAAATGACATGGAGAGATTGAGGATACTGATTAGGCTTGATCCAACTACAAACATTATCCAAATGTGTAGAGTTATATTGAGTAAAATATGAGAGGTGAAAAAAAAAATTTATCAATACAAATATATGATCTTTATTTATATTTTTTTTACTTTTTATAACTTCCAAAAGTGTTTGGTAAACCTATAACAATAATACATGTGTTGAAACACAACTACCCTATAATCATTCCATAATTATATAACAACATAACCTATTTAATTTATAAAAATAATATTCTAGTTAAATAATAATAAAATCCCTTTATAATATAATAGGAACAATTTAAAATAATTATATTTCACATATCATAAATTTATAAATAAAAATAAATTATTTTTGTAATATCACATATCTCCATATTTATTTTATAAAAAATAATCTCCCCCCAATTTCCCATTTATTTCATCATTCCATGAAAATTAGTTTAAATAAATGACATCAAAATTCCATAAATGAAATCATATCATTAATTAATTTTTAAATCCTTATCATTTCAAAAATGTTATACTCAATAATCTCATTATATAAATTTCCCTCAAATTTCCAAATTTATAAAAACATACAAATTTAGGGTTTCCATTAAAATAATTATTATTATTTAAATACCATGATTATAAATATTTAAACATGACCTCATCAATATAATTATAATAATTCAAAAAACACAAAAATATAAATTCTATAATTTCCTATCTCATTAAGATATAGAATCCTTTACAGAAAAAGTTCGATGATCTCACTCTTTAAAATCCTCAATTCCCTATGCATGATAAAATATTCCCAAAATGATTTATATAAATACGTTTCCCTGATCAATTATAGATAAAATAGAGAATATAAGCCTATACTGATTAATCACAGAGAAACACATCTTTGGGTTTTACTTTCTCTCAATGCATGCCTAAATATACTCATTTCTAGGAAACAATTCATCAATAAATGTTTATAAACTTTATAAATAACTCTTAATTTTCATAAGAGACATTACCATGTTCAAGGAGGAGTTGAGATCATTAAATAAATGTTTTGGGTGATTTTTTATGTCTTATCACCTAAATTAAAGTTTTTTTCATGGTTAGTATGAAAAATTTGGCCAAATCAATTATCATATAGAAGAGTCCTCAATAAGATTAAAGGATTTATAGAGGAGGATGGAGAGATCTTATGAAGTGAGTTGATAAAGGAGTTGATAGAAGAGAACTCTATAAGACTTGGTCAACATAGTATTTTTCTTTACACAATGAGTTGGAGTGATATCATAAAAATTACTCAATTAAATATTGTTTTGCTCAGATAACTATCATGGAAATAGGATGTTATGAAAAAATTCTCAAGTTATTCATTAGTGAGCTTTGATCTAACTTATATGTTGCATTTATTGTCTATATGATCATATATTTTTAGGATGTTTGAGGTTGAAAAAGTCATAAAGTGATGGAGAAATTCAAGGAGGGTAAAAACATTTCATGGTAGGTTATTACTATGTCATGGTTATGATATATGAATCAAAGGAATATTAATTATGTGAAAACTATGTAACAATGTGGTATAAAAAACATCATTGTTTACAATTGAGATAAAATATAGTGAGAAGAAATAATCACTTGTTTTTATGAGGATAAAAACCACATGAAATATCTTTGAACCACATCACAATTTTAGAAAAATAGTTAGAGTTAATCAAAAGTATCTAATATAGAATTGAAGAATATTTATAACGTTTTTACCACTATATTCAATAAAACCATTTCATGGCTTCATTGAACATTTCATGTAATGAATGTAAAATAATCATGGTTTGGTGATCGTTATTCTTAAAATAAAAACTATATCATGGTCTGGATGACACCATGTTGTGACTCTTGTTAAATATAAGAAAGTAAATAAGGAAAACCCCTAAATTTATATGCATATTATGATTTAGAATATGATTTTTATATCTGTAATTTTCTATGATAGACCAAACAATGGTTTAGGCTACCAAATCATTGTTTATAAGACTATTTTTTGGGCCATAGTAATTGTTTCTTAATACAACCTCAAACTAAAGTTTATAAATTTATAAAAACTAGCTATAATACATTTTAAAAAAATTAAGTATTATAGGGTGTGTAAGTCTGAGGTAATACCCACAGAGATGAGTGTGAAATATTACTTATATTCAATAATTAAGTACACTTATCTATGTCTAAGGAAACTAAAAAAACATTTAATTTTTAAAGGGGAAAATATGATGATGAATTTGGAAAATTAAAGACAAAAAAAAAATGTTTAGGGAAATTATATCTATGGGTTGATGGCATAGTTATGCAAAAAATAATGAATAAATGATCATATAAATGTCATAATCAAGTATATGTGAGTCCCTTGGTCTAGGTAAACTCTCTCTATATTAATATTATCTATTTCCTATGGTAATGTACTTAAGATAATCAAATAAATAGGTAACCCAAAACAATTTTTAATCATTGATTCTAGTTAGCCCAATGGTCACGATGAAAACAAAAATATATTTAATTAAATAAAAAAAACTCACAATCTCACCCACATAAAATTTTCACACCTTATATAATGATATATATATATATATATGAGAATAAATATTAATGAAAAACCCTGATATGAATTAGTATTACAAAATAACATACATTTATATTTCAATTTCCCTTCAACTTAATCACCTCAGAAAAAATAAATCCATCCAATAATACTAATCTTGATAAGGTAAAGAAAATAATAAAATAAAATAATATATAATAGTGGTAGAAGCATGTTAGAGGACTCTACCTTAGCATCACTTCACACCCAACCCTAGTTCCTCCCAGATGGATCGATCTGTGGTGTGCACAAAAATATTCCTTCTATAGATAACTATTATTCATCATATCTTTATTTATATCACCTTTATCTTATCTATGTCATTATAACTTTTAATTTACCTCAAACTCCTCATGTATAAGTGGTAAAATATATGTGAAAAATTCCTTCTTCTATATGAAATATAAACTTACAAATGTTTCCCAAGGATAGAGATATTCAAACTGGATATTTAACTACAGATATCTCCACCAAAACATAGATTGATATATTATGAGCATTGAAACATGATTAATTATACCTCTACATGCTAGGAATATCACATCAAAATGGTACACAAATTTTAAAAAACTAACACATCCTTCACTATGGGTGTTTCATCAGTTTTACATATTTTCACAGAGATCAACCTTAATTCCTGAGTGAATACAACATTGAGATGTATTCCGCACTAATGGATAAAGAATTTTTCATTTGGTAATTCCCTATAATCCACAATATCACCCTTCATGAAATATCACATGAAATTTTAATCTTATATGCATGAGGCTTACATCTTCTCCATGAAATAACATCATTACTTAAAGAATTTTGGAGACTATTTTAATTCATAATCACACTCAATCACGCAAGAATCCTCTATTATTTTACCCTTTCCCCATGACCCTGACTATGATGAAGTTTTCAACATTTCATCATTGAATTTAATCAGTGAAACATGGAATTCATGGGTTTCAATCATTATAGAATTATCCATTTCATTTTATTACTGTTTTTTATTAGTGGAATAGTAAATTGAGCCCAAAATTCCTCATGGTTTTAATAGAACAATTGTTCAAAGAGATGTGTAAGTGCAACAAGCTATGAGGTTCTTTCTGATGAGTGACATATGAGTGGAACACCAAAAAAATGCCACATTTGTAAGTATGGACAATACCTCTATGTCGCAATCCCACATCATAGTGTCTCCTAGGATGGATTTTCATCTTATATTTGTACTTTGGACACTTGTTTCAATAAATTCCATTAATAAGCTCCCAATGTTAGTATACATCCTTCTAAACTATCAATGGTGTCAAATCATGTCAGCCTATGCCTACTTGTTCATGTGTGTGTCCTCCTTGGATAGTGTAAAGGACATATTTTACTTTGTGTGCATGAATAGAAGACATAAAATCCCCCCATAATTAAACTATTCTTGTCATCAAGAATATAATCCAAATATAAATCCCAAATAAATACAATGTTATAAATATTTAAAACCCAATACCAATAAAATCAAATAATTATCACCAAGAAAATAAAATTTTAAGTGCCACAAAAGAGATACCAATTCAAATCTGTAATATTTAAATAAATCGATATAATAATTTATTTTTAATTTTCCCGTTTAAAAAATATAAAACTTCTTATAGAATCAATTTAATTTTTTTAATTTATTATTACTATGGATTTCCCTTTGTGATCCACCTCACTATGAAATATTTTTCTCTCAGCACTCAAGGAAATTTTTTACTACAGTTACGATCATACCTCAAATACATGATCCTTACCACATGCTTTTAATGGATCTCAAATATTCACCCTATAAAAGAAAACTTCACAATTAATCACAAATAATTAACTTTATATATCAGATGAATCTGAGATTTAAGGCAGGGATTCAATGATGTGAAAAATAAATTAATGCTTAAAAGAAGGTTAAAATCTAAATAATCTTGCATGATAACCAATAAGCTAAATAAAAAACTAATTTCCAAATGAAACCAAACCTTCCTTCCCAAAATTAAAGAGTAGGATCATAAATATGAAAAATATATACAATGAATAATATACCTTATCTTTTAACAATGATATTTTTTCAAATCATGCTTTTCAAATGATTTTTCAAATTTTTTTGTATTTTACCTATTGTTAGAAATTAATTTTCAATTTGTAGAGGGAAATAATGTAATATAATCTATAAACCATTTATAATATCCATTGAATCACCCCACTTCCTTTATTTAATTTGACACATACATTTCCACCACAGACAATGTCTCACCTATTCTTGAACCACTGAATATCATGAAAATCACTAAGAGTATGATATGCAGAAAATAATAGGCCTATATTGAGGCTATTACTAACAAGGCTATTCATTTATTCTCTAGACTTAAAATAAGGATAAATGTCAAAGGTGGGTCTAAAGGATAATGGGATAAAATAACAATATGACACATATTTTAAAATTTGATTTTTTAATCATGAATTTAAAAAAATTAAATGAAATATATAATAGGTTTAAATTCCCTAAATATATCTCAAGAAATTAGTACTATAAGGAATATATGAAATTTAGTTTTTAACACTCTTGATAATATTAAATATGTAATAAAGGGTATTCATGCATGAAATACATCGTAATAAAAAACTAAAAAACATGAATTTAAAAAATTTAAAGAATGTAACATGTGAAAGGTAATTTCATCTACATAAATCAACTATCCTTTCCAAGAGAAGATTCATAAAAATGACACCCTTATATGTATTTTTAATCATTTATTCCCCATATTACTCTTTTAATCCCATTAAAAAATAAATTTAAAACATCAACTCATGGTATTACTAAGATAATTTTTATCTCTTAGATAAAAAAATATCATGTCTAAGTGTGGCCAGAATTTTATTTATAATAACTCAAAAAATTTACAAAAATAGAAAACAATGGAGTAAAAATAAATGAAAAATTTAAAACCATACTCACATTTTATTTAAATCTCTCCACCTATTCCATTTCTTATGCCTTTATTCATGAAAAACCTACATAATATAAAAATAAAGTGAATTTACAGGTCTATTTTCAATCAACAAAAAATATATAGGGGAATTGAAACTGAATCCTAATATATACCTAAAAAATTAGACTAATTTTATGAACATAATTTCTAATTTCCTAGAAAGAAATAAAATAAAGCCTAGACTGCCTCCTATAAATCTATTTTGTTTGTGGTCATTTATCTCTAAATTTAGTCTTTGGATATTGTGATATGAGTATGTAAATGTTTTACCCAATTTAGATTGATCTATGATTGATGTTGTTTCACAAGTGAGATAACTCTCCTATTTTACCTTACAATAAACTTCTTTTCTTATTGAGGAGAACACCAAAATATGAGAAGTGTTAGATAGTAAATGAGTAGTTATTGGGCTATCTATATTTTATAGAACTCCCACTTACCTCCTCTTCTATCTATTATTCAAATTTCATTCTAGTTTTAGTAGTTATCTCTTTCTCTTATTGTTTCTTAACAATTAGTGTTAGAGGTGTTTCTGTATAAATAATCCCAACATGTTTTAGATATTATGCCTCTAATAATTTCATTATGTTATTATAAAAATTCTATATCTATCATCCCATATTCTTATTTTACTTTTTCTATATAATCTTATTATTTTTCCTCCTCAGCAAGTGTGAAGGTTCCTTTTTCAGATTTAAATCGAGCTTCATCATGAGAAACCTCCTCATATTCAACCTCAATTTCAACACACCCAACAAATTTCTCCTTAGACTCTATCTCATTCATGTATTCCTATATTGTTTCTTTCTTTTTCTTCTCAGCCTCCTCTTCTATGATTTATAGAAGTTTCATTCCATATTTGAATATTTTTCAATGCTATGATGGAGTTACTCATCTAAAATTGGGTGTGGGTTTGGAACCCATGAATGAATTTTTTGCTCCAATTTTGGATA
This sequence comes from Viscum album, assembly GCA_963277665.1. Taxonomy (NCBI): domain Eukaryota; kingdom Viridiplantae; phylum Streptophyta; class Magnoliopsida; order Santalales; family Viscaceae; genus Viscum; species Viscum album. The sequence goes on along the minus strand of OY728157.1, from coordinate 31,111,375 downwards.
TGGATATTCTCTTTTATTACATAAATATTATATGATAGATTTTCTCTTTGGATTTCCATGCATATGTGGGAATTAATTTTGATTTTGTCGTATAACTACTTCTAAAATACCTTAAACATAAAAGAAAAAAATAATGACATAACTAAAACCATAAAAAAGAACAGAGAGAAGAATTTTTTTCCTAAATATTAAATCAATTTATCTCATATCTCAATTCCCCTAAAATGATTCCAAATACTTGGTCAGGCTACAAGCATCATTAATTCTTATGGACATAATCCAAATATTGAATATTTATAAACACGAAATAAAAAACACTAAAAATACAGTTAAGTCGTATAGTTTGTGAACGTATGAGGTTGAACCCATATAGCTTAAGTTAAAATATAACTTCAATTCAATAATTAATAACATTTAGCCTTTCTGAAAATAATTAAAACTAATTTAATTTTTGAAAGGAGAAATAATTATGATGATGTTGGAAAAATTACGAAAGAAAGAAATGTTTCTTGAAATTAAATATTTTAGTTTATAATGAAGCATAAAATAATGAACAAAAAAGAATATGGTTATTGGGATTGAGTCTAATAGATTACCTTAGTTTGGGTAAAAACTCTCTATATCTAGAATCTAATTTTCCTACAATAATCAACTTTTATAATAATAAAAATAGGTAACCCCAAGCCATTTTCAAATATAGATTGTAATTATCCCAATGGTCATGGTGAAAATAATAATATAGTTAATGTATTAAAAGGAACTCAATAAATCATCCAAAAAAAATATTGGCCATGACTTATTGAATGCGAGAGAGATATATCATAATATAGATTAATGTAAAATAATTGATATGTATTTTTATTACAAAATAACATACCTGAATACATCAATTCTCCTTAAATGTGATTACCTCATCACAAATAATTTCACCCTCTCATGCTAGTCATAGGAGGGTGAACAAAATTATAAAATAAAAATATATATAATGGTTTAAGCAGCCTGGTGGAAGAATATACAGAAACTACACTTCACAACTAGGACTTGTTCCTCCCCAATGGATGAATCATGGGCCTGTACAATGAACTATTTTTGAATGAGATATGCACTAAATACTTATATTTATATGATATATCTACGTAGCATTATTCTTTATAAATATTATGATTTACATGAATTATGGGTATATCATTTCATGCTCTCTTTGGATTCGATCAATAATCCACATAAACTATCATTTGTTATTCTATTTCAAAAAATGAAACATATTGGGGGATGGGTACTCACATATGTGATACATAAACTGTCCATGGAATTTACTCATGCATTTGAATTTATGAGTAAATGCAATATACCAAGGATAATACTTATGGATTATAAGAAAACCACCATGTGATGGAAGTTTCAAGGGGGTATTATTTATACACATCAAAAACTCCCTAGAACTAGAATATCTCATTCTCTCACATCCTTCATGTCATGAGATGATTAAAAATCATGGATAATGGTAACTTCTATGCATAAGATGTGCGATTCAGCTTGACCCATGGATATACTACATAGATGGGATGCAATTTGGATGAACTTGCTGATATTTATTAAGAAATATAATGATGATGAATATGATTTAGATTCTATATAGTGTATATTATAGACATATATATAAACAAAAGTTATTCATTTTAGTTTACACATAGTTTTCATATTTCATCCATGTCAGGTCCTAGAGAAATGATTTAAATTGTTTCCACTACTTCTAATAACTTTTATTAGACCCTAATGAATTCCTTTAGTGTTATCAGAGTAATCACATGTTTTTTGTTTATGAAATCATGTGTAGAAAATAAAGAAAATAAGGAAAAGAGAATCGTATATTTGAATTCTGAAAATTATGTAAAAAATATTTTATCTTTACTTAAAAGATTTTTATGTAAAGTTCAATACATTCTACCTTTATGTAGATCAGTAATTGTAAGGGTAAATATATTTTACACTTACAAAGAGTGGTCCACATAAGTTTCATCCCTATATACCTTTATGTATAAACATTATATGTAATCCTCATTGTCATTTTACCTTTACATTGATGGGTCTGCATAAAGGTCAGAGTAGATTATGTTCACGTAGGTGGATCTATGTAAAGGTAATGTTCATATACCTTTATGTAGTGGAGAGTATATATAAAAGCAATCATTTATATAATGGGCCCTCATAAAGGTAGTTTCTATATTACCTTTACACATGATATAAATCCCATGATACTTTTATGTGAATAAGTCTATTTAAAGCCAATATTTATATTACTTTTACACATGAGATAAAAATTATAGAATTACCTTTGCACATATGGCCTATATAGATTTAAAGGATTTCACCTTCACATATGTCACCCTTTCTTTAAAAGGGTAAACAAATAATATTTAAAAAATGATTTTAAAATTTTTAAATGGGTTTAGTGTTTTATAAAATCTTTATAAATCATGTTAAAAAGTATTCATGGAATATTTACTGTTTATGATATTAGTTAATTCATTATAAATTGTTTATAATTTGTTAAATAAATGTTTAGAAAACTTTAATATTCCCAAAACTTAAATATTAATATTTATAATACCTTTTACTATATTATATGGTATGCCTAATGATCTAGAAATAAAATGTTTATTTAGAAATCAAAAGGGGAAATTTTTAAAGAGTTATAAATTATAAATTAAGGATAAACTATAATATTGTTTTTATTTTAAATTATTAATTGTTAATAAACTAATAAATTTTGAATTTTTCAAATTAAAGGGCCATACTTTATTCCCTTGGTCTCAATACATAAAATAGATTCTCATTCATTTAAGACATTCTTTATAGTACCTCTCTACCATTCTTGACATAAAAGAAACTGAATCTTATTTCCTCCATGGTATCCACCACTAGAACTCTAAATAATCCATATCCTTATACTATTTGTTGAGTTTGAGAGTTGGTTAAGGTGCAATTTTTTAATCATATAACATGATAATTGATTTGTAATAATAATAATAAAATTTACTCTAGTCATCATCACATTTGGTTTCTCATAAACACCTTGTCTATAAAATTAAATGTTAATATAGTTCCTTATTGTTCCCTCCATTCAATAAAACCAAAAAGAATTATGTGAGCAACATTATTCACAGTGGGAAACTAAATAATCATGAAAAATAATTTATAAGATGTAGAAATTAGGAAACCTTATTTCTAATCTATGACACCTTAGGTTTATCTTGAGTCATTTATTATCATCATATTTCTAAATACATCATGATGATTATTATAGATTTTTTAATTTACAAAGCATATCTATTGGGAGTTTCATACCAGGTGTGAAACAAGGCCCATTTTCATGGACCAGGTGGCGATCAAGTCCAACTCAATGCACCATTTTTGAATTTATTACCCATAGGAACCTCTATTCTGAGCTAAAAATATATGTAGTATCTAGATAAGGATGTAATTTTTTTCAAACCACTAACTCTATCATTTTCCAAAATTCTAGTACATTTTACTATACTTTGTATCATCATTAGTCTCATACTTAGACATTTCCTTAGGGATTTTACTAATGTTTTCTCATACTAGTTTCCAAAGGATAAGTTAACCAATCTTATGTTACCAACTATAGTGAACTAGTATTCTCATACATATATATTACATATTACTAGATGAATATTGATTACATTAAAAAAACACACTCTAGAGGATCATAAATGTATAATGACTTTGGAGACTAAACAAAAAATATTTTTTATTTCATGAATGATCTTAAAAATTTTCCATAAAGATATTTCCGTATTGTCCCCTTATTATACATACCCTAAATAAATACATTATTTATAACCTAGGGAAAAATATATAAGAAATGTAGACCTCAGATTCTTAGTAAGGGTAAAAATAAGAGATACGTAAGAATAACATGAGGATATTGGTATGAAAACATGATAATAACATATGAAAACCATACCATACATATCAAAGATCATAATCTTGAGTCATGGAATAAATATGGGTAGTTTATAAGAAATTAATAACAGGAAATCAAAGAAAATGATCCTTGAGAGCGTAAAATTAACCCAAGACATCAAATTTTGGAAAAAATAAGCATCCAAAATTATTTACATACAATTCAAGACACACTTTAAAGGATATCATATTAGAATGATTTCACTCCCCAAACCATTATATAATTCAAGGTTCACTCACAAGACCATAATAGTGTAAAAATCCCCTTACTGAAATGAGTTCACTCCCTAAACTATTATAGAATTCAAGGTTCACTCCCAAGACCACTGTAGTGGAAAAATCCCTTTATGGAATTGGGTTCACTCTTAATTTAAATCATGTCTATCTCATGAGATATAAATATTTACCCAATTAATTCGATGGTGATATAGGTCCAACCCATTATATAATAAAAAACATACAGATGTTTTCCACAAGATCATAAAACATTCACTATGTCATAACCCATGAAATAAAATGGGATTTATAAACATTTAATCATATAATAACATATAAAAAAAGACAAGTTTAATAATCATTTCATCATTTAATAATAGCATAAACCATTAAAATAAGTGGGTTAAAAATTATTTTCTCATGGTATAACACGTGGAATTGAAATATGTCTCATAAAAATCATGACATCATAAACATAATGTATTCAGAGAAATAATAAGAATTAAATCCTTTGATCATATCTCCATTAAGGAATAACTAACATCAACATATGTCATATTTTTTGGAAAATGGTTTTGAAAATACACTTGGAACATTTCTTTAAGAAAATAACTTTTCCTTGAAAATCACTTTTTAAAAATAAAAAATCATAATTTTTTTGGAAATCCATTTCTTGTAAAAAAACTTGAAAATTTATAAAATAATATTTAAAAAATAATTTAAAACATTTCATTAAGAAAATTTTCTTTCTTCTTTGGATAAAAGTTTTAAATATATATATCATTTTGAAAATCATTTTCTTTGAAAATAACATTAAAAACTTATAAATGAATCTTTAAAAACTATTTATAAAATTTCTTGAGTAAAATCTTCTTTCTGATTTGAAATTTTTTACAACATAAAATTTTTTTAAAATCATTTTCTTTGGAAAATAAACATGAAAAATTATAAATGAATCTTCAAAGAAAAAAATTTCTAGGACATCCGAAAATAACCCTCATTCAGTACATGTTAAAGAAAAGATTCCTTTTACATTTTTACTAAAATTCAAACAAACATTGTTTGGACAATGACATGAAAATTACCTTTAATTTATTTTAATAATTAAATAATGGTTGAAAATGTGTTTAATAAGTCATTTAAAAATGAAATTTTTTTTATTATTAATAAAAACATGGTTTTGGATGAAAAAGTGTTTTCTATCGAAGAGAGAAATAAAGAAAACTTTTAATAGGTATATTATATTGACCTCTTGAGTAACTAAAGAGTTAAAATTGAATGTAAACCATGTATTCTCTTAAAATGACTGTAGGATAATATATTCATGTGTTTCTTCAGATAAGGATCATAAGATTTTATCATTAGAAATAAAATATTAGAAAATCCTGATAAATGATGAGATTGTGTCATAAAACCCTTTACACTTTAGTAACTTTGAATCATAATACACATGAAACAATAATATTAAATTAATCATAAAATATCATGAATAAAATTATATTCATGGTATAACATTCCATTGGGTCTATATGTGAACCTCATAAAAGAATATATGTCTATAACAAAATGTATATCCCAAAGAAGACAAATTGAGATAAAAATCCATTAATGCTTTGGTAACCTTTGAATTTTAATCCACATGAAAGAGAGATCCTGAAATGTATATGTATGTACCAATAATTTTCAGAATAATCATCATAAAATAAATTCATTTTCATTATTTAAACCACATAAAATAAATAGGTGGTGAATATGGCATGTGTCTCACAAAAGTAAAAAATGAGATGAAAATCCCTTATCATAACTCTCAAATTACATTTTACACATTAAAACATAATTTGTAATAAATATAATTTTATTTTAAATATATTAATTAACCATTATTATATATATCATGCCACATATTATTTACTTATGACCTTTTATTACCCATTTATTAACAATTCCATGTTAAAGTCATGTTTTAGGTAGTAACAACATTATTTTTCGTGTATGTTTTGATTTTTGATTTTTGGTCTTTTTAATTTTATAAATGGTTACATAATATACATAATTTTAACCATGATATAAATATTATTTATATTCATTATATATGTTTTTATATTCATCTATAATATTTAGATATAGAAAACAAAATACAACATTCATGTAGATGGTAGGCCGGGCGTACCCATGAATGTTGTTTCTATTTTCTTGATGGATTAAAAAAATAAAATTAAAATAATATATTCCCATTTTAGAACCATTTTAGGTCATTAAAATATTTTTTTTCATTAAAACCATCCTTATTACCTTCCATCTAAGCATGAATGAATCACATCACTTCGTGGGGAAGTAATCTACCACACACATAAATGACATTATTGTATTTCCATGGAATGGAAATTATGAAGGAACATGAGATTTCATGATTAAAAAAGAATAATAATATCATAAATATCATATACAAAAAATAAATCCACAATTATGTCTACTCATGAGAGGTCATGTTGGAAAAAAATAACATCAGTTTGCAAGGAAGTAGTCCACCATGCATAGAATAATGATTTCATAACCCATTTTCTAGAAGTGGATAAGGATTTAAGTTATACCATTAACATAAAGACATCTTAGTTTATGGAATATACTGATGCTATTTTATCATCAGGGTTTAATAATAATCAAAAGAGGTGGAGGAATAAATAAAATAAAATACTTGGTCTGAGACATTACCACTTCTTCAGATAACTTATTTTGGTTTACACCAAAATAATTATTAGGTTGGACTTATAACCATTATATAATGAGAGTAAGGAATTAAAGAAGTTATTTTTATAGGTATTTTATAAACCAATTTGTTTTAGAAGCGTGAAGAGGAGAGGAGAGGGGTGGCCATTTATAAGTGAGGTGAGTGACACACTTGTAATTTTTGAAAAGAAGAAGGCGTACCCACTATTTTTACAATCCAAAAGGCTTCATAATGGAAACTTCACAAACCGAAAGGTATAAGGGAGAAATATGACCATTCAATTTATTTTTTAAATTTTTGGGTTATTCTTAACCCTTATTTATTTTGATTAATTTCCGATAAACCCATTTCTTCCTAAACCACAATAAATAATTTTTAATGTATTTAAATATTCATTACGGTAAACAATTATGTTGAACTTATTAGATAATATAAATTATTTCGGATCAAAATATGGAATACATTCTTCCAAATTATATTCAAATAAGTGTAAAATTTTAATTTAAAATCAATCCCATAGGCACGACGAGAAGGAAATTTTCCAACGAGAAAATGTTAAAATGTTTAATATATATATATATATATATATATCAAAATTCAATATTAAATTGATTCTAATGACATAAATTGGATTAATAGATATATAATTGAACCAAATTTTCCTTCAAAAAAATTTTAAAATAATTTTTATTTTTTTAATTTCATTAAAAGAATTGACAATTCTTAATAAAAAAATAGTATTTTTCATTATTCATTGAAAAATTAATCATTTCAAAAAAATATTAAAAATTTAACCTAAGATAATTTTTAAATGAGTATTTTGAAAATGGAGTTTTTTTGGGAAAATTAATTTTCTAATAGTGTTAAAAATTAATGTTAAATAAGTGCTCAAAAAGCAACAAAACTTCTTTTTAGAAAAAAAAATGTGTTTTAAGAAAGAAATTGAATTAATTATTATATTTTATTTAGAAAACACATAAGATTAATACTAAATTTTTTATTTAATATATAATATAGAAATTTAAATAAAATCATTCACTAAAAGTGATTTATTTATTTTATTGAGTTAAAACATGTTTGTGTGTATAATTTTGTTATTAGAAAAATATTTCCTTTATTTCTAAATAGTTTTTATTTTCATTTCTAATTAATTAGTTTCAAAATAATTAATTTTATATACACATATAGAACATATATTTTAATAATTTATTTAATGATTGACAGAGCGCTATCGTGGGTGCCCTCAAATGATTAATGTGATTTTGGGGTACTTAGGTGCAGCAGAGTGGCTGACCAAGGTCGTCTCTCAAAGGAGGAAGTGAATTTAACAACTTATTAAAGGTATTCTAAAACAAATAAAATAGAACAGAATAAAAACACTAATTTAAAGGATTGGGGTTTGTTATATTTTATGAATCTAGAATAAGTTTTCTATAAAAAGATTGTTTTTTTTGTTTTTAGTTTTGAAATGAAGTTCGATTGAAATGACACAACAAAAAGATGTTTTTTTAGAAATCTATTTTAAAAGGCGTAATCGATCTAACTATACCTATTAATTCACTTATTAATCATTATCATTTAAATCAATATCCACTTAATTATGATCCCCTAATTTGTTATCCATCCAACCCTGTGAGAGTTAACTTAACCACAAAGATGAAATTACTTAAACCCTAGGCTATCTTCGGAACACGCAATCGCAACACCCTACTTTGATTATTGTTCTAAGGATAGCTTATGGTCAGTGGTTAATTAGAGCACATATCCATTCTGGAAATGAGTATGAATTGTGTTTATGGATTATATTTGAACTCTACAAATTTATCCCTTGTGGTCTTGTATTACCGATTAAGATTACGCTCTCACAATTTACACAAAATCCCGACCTCGCATGTTTTTGTGTTAATTGTTCAATTGATTGCTTAGTTTCTTGTAATTTAAAAACACAATTCATGGATCATATTATTTGAATTATAGTAGCTCATTTATTCTAAATAATTAAATGAAGAGGGAAGAAGATAGATCGATTACTAAAAGACTACTCTTCCATGGGCGGCGTAATCATCGTAGAAGCGTTTTGCATGTGCAAAGGTTTATAATGGGTATAACCCAATAACGCTTCTACTAAAGAATTCCAGACCAAATAGGAAGATTAAGAGAATAATAAATTTAAACAAAACATAAGAAAAGAGAAGAAATAAAATAAGAACAAATAAGTTTATTACACAAACAAAATCATTACAACATGAAGGAGAAGAAGAAGGCTTCGTCGAAGGGATCCTTGCTTCAAGAGCTACCCTTATTGAAATGGTTGGATAATTGGAGTGGATACACTTCTCCTATTCCCTAAACTTCGCAATTCACGTCCCAACCACACCAAATGATAAAAACACCAATTTATAGAGTGGTGGGGAGGCTAGGTTCAAAGTGGTTTCAAGTGTGAATGGGAAATATCAGGAAAATATTTTATGACAAATTGTACCACCCATTTGACCACCAAACACATAAATTTTATAGATGTATAGAAGGATAAAATGTGAGTATATGGGTCCTATAGATTCTCTCCAAATATGGGCTTAATCCAGGCCCATATGAAGGAGTTATAGCCAAAATACAGAAGCTTCTCCATTCTGGCGAGTCCAGCCCAACTTTGACTTCATGGCCCACTGTCAACAAACAAATGCACTCTTTAGATCTAGTGTCCTGAATAAAAGTTGTAGAAAATTAAATTATGAAAACTTTTACAAGATTTAAAATTCAAATAAAAAATATAAAAATATTTATCTTCAAAATACTACAGTGCACTATAAAGGGTAAAACTAGAATTTTCACCAAATTTTCAAATGAATGATCAAATCCCAAATATGTTTATAAATAAACATATTTAACACAATGTGAGGAACTTATATCATTTATTATCAATAAAATATTTAACAAAATAGTGTTTTATCAACTCCCCCACACTTACCCTTTTGCACTCCTGGGCAAAACCTCATGTCAAGTAAACATCAATATCAAATCAAAACCAATTTTAAAACACATATCCTTGAGATCAAACAATTACACAACAAGAAACAAAAGATATCATGCCTCATAAAAAATAATTATTTCATGTTCTTAATTTATATCATTCAATATATTTCCACTTTATTTATCCTCCCTTGCACAAAACACTTACCTCACTTGAATTTTCTCTTATCACACAAATGTCAGTTTTTTGTAATGTCTTTCTCATCCAAACTCATACAAGGGTCATCATAGGCTTGATAGATTCCTACATCACTACCCGATGTGAGTCAAGGACATATTTGTATCATGAAGACTTTCCAGGGTTGTTCTGTGGCTTTCAGTTGGTAGCATTTAGATGTGAAAAATGCTGAGGCTGAATGAGGAGGGCTTGATTCTTTTTGAAGAAAAATTGCATTAATCTAATTTTCACTTAAATATGGTCCTCTCCTCAATACACATAGTATCAATTCAGCTCCATCATCATGAAAAGTCATGAAAGGTTTAAACCATTCATCATTTCAACATCAAAAATTTCAATCTTCTCAAACATGATTTTCTTGAAAGCTCCAGATGGGCACAACTTTCCACCTCAATTAGAAGCTCCAGAAAAGGCATATCTTCACTTGTCATGAAAGCTCCAGAAAAGTCATAGCTTTCAATATAATGACTTTCTTCAGCAGAAAACACATCTCTTAAGAATTTAATTTTCCACCCAAAGTATCACAGAATGTGGTGTCACAACACAAGATAGATTCCCCCACACTTAAGCTCAACTAGATTATGCAATTTCACTTCAAGAGTTGGTTGGATAGGGAAAATTGGTTTGTAATGTGGCTAACCTAAGAGGATGTGCATGGATTCTAAGGGATACAAGGATTTAATATTCATAGTAGGCCATTATAAAAAAGGATTCTTTGAAATATGGGCTTTAATACCAAACAAATTCCTCAATCATTTAAACATAAGTACCTCAAACCCTCAAGTTTTGACAGGAATAAATCAAATTCTGGTTAAATCAAGCATGATTTGGTTCTCTCAAGAAGTTAGGTGAATGTAAAGAATATGAAAATAATGGTTCAGAAGCCTCACAGGAATGTGATTTCAAATATAAAGACAGTGAGATGCAGCATGGGATTCAAAATTCGGTGTACTTTCCATGAAATTACTAAATATTTGAACTTGAAACAAAGTCATTTCAGCATTCATTCAAGCTTAGTTTCAAGGGGTAAATTGTTTCACTTGTTGATATAGATTTAAAAATGGTTATGAGAATCATTTTAGCTCAAAAGTTTCATAAACCATAGAAAATTGTAAAATAAACACACAAAATTTGAAAAACACACAATTTTTTTGAAAAACACACAATTTTTTTTGGTTTTTTTTAAACATGAAAACAATTGAAATTACTGAACTAAAAGGTTCCCTCCCCCACACATAAAATATTGCATTTTCCTAAATGTGAACCCATGAGATGATATATGCACATGAAATGTAGGATTTTTAAATAGGACAATTAATATAAAAGTGAAAGTGTTAGGAACAACCTGATGTGCTCAAGTGATGATGGGGTCATGCAGTGTGATAAAATCCACTGCATCAGTAGGATGTCCCTCAATGTATCTCTTCAAACGTTGCCTATTGACTATAAATCTCCTTCCAATGTCCTCTTGTGTGATCTCCACTGCACCATAAGGAAAAACATTAGATACAATATAAGGACCTAACCATCTGGAATGCAACTTACCAGGCATCAGCTTCAGTCGTGAACTGTAGAGAAGGACTTTCTCTCCAACATGAAACTCCCTTTGTTGGATCATTTTGTCATGAGCTGCTTTTGATATTTCCTTGTAGAGCCTTGAGTTCTCATATTATGACAATCTAATCTCCTCAAGCACTTGAATTTGCAGCTTCCTTTGGATTCCAGCTTGGGCCAAATCTGTGTTTCATTTCTTTATTGCCCAATAAGCCCGATGCTCAACTTCCACGGGGAGATGACACGCTTTCCCAAAAACAATCCGAAATGGGGACATACAAATGGGTGTCTTGTATGATGTCCTATAATCCCACAATGCATCATCCAAGCACTTACTCCAATCCTTCCTATTTTGCTGCACAGTTTTCTCCAAAATTTGTTTCAACTCACGATTTGAAACCTCAGCCTGGACATTTGTTTGGGGGTGGTATGGTGTTGATGTTTTGTGTGTCACCCGATACTTTCGAAGGAGGGTAGAAAAATTCCTATTGCAAAAGTGTGTCCCTTGGTCACTGATGATGGTCTTTGGTACTCCAAACCTACAGAAAATTTGAGCCTTGAAAAAATCCAATACAACATGAGAATCGTCAGTCCTGGTGGCCTTGGCCTCCACCCATTTACTCACATAATCAACAGCAACCAAAATATACAAAAATCTAGATGAACTAGGAAAAGGACCCATAAAATCAATGCCCCATACATCAAAAATCTCACAAAATAGTATGGGTTGTTGGGGCATCTCATGTCTCCAAGAAATGTTCCTAGTGTGTTGGTAACGAGAGCATGACTTACAAAACACATGGGCATCATGGAATAAACTAGGTGAATATAATCCAGAGTCCAAAACATTCCTAGCTGTTCGTTGGGGTCCAAAGTGTCCACCACAAGCAAGTGTATTTCAGAAATGAAAAACAGACTCAAACTCATGATCGGGAACACACCTCCTAATGACTTGGTCACTACACATGCTCCATAAGTATGGATCATCCCAAACATAAAATCATGACTCACTCTTTAATTTTCAGACTTGATGTTTCTTTAAATTTGTAGGGATTTTAGAGGAAACAAGGTAGTTAACTAAATCTGCATTCCAAGGATGTGTAACTAAGATGGAATAAAGATGCTCATCGGGGAAAGTGTCTCGAAGTGGTACCTGGTCCAAGGTGTCATCCTCTAATGTGTGTGTAAGCCTACTCATGTGTTCTGCCACCAAATTCTCTGAACCCTTCTTTTTTCCTTTATCTCAATATCAAATTCCTAAAGAAGGATCATCCATCGAATCAGCCTAGGCTTTGCATCTGGCTTCATTAGGAGGTACCTCAAAGCATCATGGTCAGAAAAAACAACTACTTTAGAGCCCAATAAATATGAACAGAATTTATCTAAAGAAAATATGACTGTAAGAAACTCCTTTTCGGTGGTAGTGTAGTTTTATTGAGCTGAATCCAGTGTCCTTGATGCATAGGCGATCAAATGTGAACATCCCTCCACCCTCTGAGATAAGATAGCTCCAACCGCGAAGTTGGAGGCGTCACACATAAGCTCAAAAGGAAGGTCCCACCGTGGGGGCTGTATGATCGGTGGCGTGGTCAGACACTTCTTTAGCTCATCAAATGATACCCTGCATGAATCATCAAAATTGAAGTCAATATCTTTTTGAAGCAATGAAGATAAGGGTAGGGCGATCTTACTAAAATCTCTGATGAAGCGTCGATAAAATCCAGCATGTCCAAGGAATGATCGAACCTCACACACACATGTAGGATATGGGAGGGATGAAATAATGTCTACCTTAGATTTATCAACTTCAATGCCACGTTGTGAGACTATATGACCTAAGACAATTCCCTTTTCGACCATGAAATGACATTTTTCAAAATTTAAGACCAGATTATTCTCAATACAACGATGGAACACATCACCCAAACTAGAGAGACATTAATCAAATGAGGATCCATAAACTATAAAATCATCCATAAATACCTCCATGCAGGTCTCAATGAAATCTGATAAAATACTCACCATACATCTCTGGAAGGTACCTGGGGAATTGCAAAGTCCAAATGGCATCCTTCGGTAAGAAAAGGTACCAAATGGGCAGGTGAATGTCATCTTCTCCTGGTCCTCTACTGCAATGGGAACCTGAAAATAGCCAGAGAGACCATCCAAGAAGCAATAATGCGTCCTACCTGCAAGTCTCTCAAGCATATGGTCAATGAATGGAAGTGGGAAATGGTCCTTATGAGTCTATTGATCCAGTTTCCTATAATCAATACACACTCACCAACTATTTTTAACTCTCACAGGAACTAACTCATCATTTTCATTTTTTAAAACAGTGAAACCAGTTTTGTTAGGCACAACCTGAATTGGACTTACCCACTGAGAATCTGTAATAGGATAGATTATACCTTCCTCAAGCAATTTTTGCAACTTCTTTTTTAACAACCTATAAAAGTGTTGGATTGAGTCTCCTTTGTGGTTGCGTCACTGGTTTAGCCCCATCCCCCAAGATAATCCTATGTATGCAAATGGAGGGGCTAATACCTGATATGTCTGCTAATGTCTAACCAATTTCCCTAATGTTATATCTCAATAGATTCAAAAGTTTTTCTTCATGTTCAAAAGAGAGATTGTTAGAAATGATAACAGGTAATCTATCACCACTCAGAAAGTATGCATATTTAAGATTTAGGGGCAAAGGCTTGAGTTCCAATGTAGGGTGGGTGATGTATGGATGGAGAAATTGATGCAACAGACATATCTGCACAATGAACATCAGTATCAGAATAAAAATCATCACAACCAGAGAATAAAGAACCAAATCCATCAGCATACTCAATAGCCATGTCATAATCAGAGTTCACATGATCAAAATCAGAATATTATTCCATTTCAAAATCAAATCTTAGAGAGTCTTGTTCCTTAAAAATGGGTGTAGAAGTACTCTTAGACATCAAACTAGAACCAATACTCATAATCTCTCTAAGCATAGGATAATCCAATTCCATGGTGTTTTTACTTGGTGGTTCAAAATGGGAGATAACAAAAGAAGAATGGTCCTCTGAGGGGTACTTCATGGAATCCATAATATTAAATATCACAACTTTATCTCCAACTTCCATGGAAAGTGTACCCTCATTGACATTTATGATAATTTTTGCAGTTTTGAGGAAGGGCCTACCTAAGATAATGGGGGCATGAGAACTTACCTGATCGTCCTCCATGTTAAGAACATAGAAATCCGCTTCAAAGATCATGTCTCTTACCTGGAGAAGTACATCCTCAAGAACTCCCACTGGATATGCCATCGCTCTATTTTCCAATTGCACCACTACTCTTGTTGGATTCAACCCACCAACCTGCAAGGAAGAGAATACAGAGTGAGGCATCACATTTATGGAAGCACCTAAATCACAAAGTGCATCAAAAAAGTGCAACTCCCCTATGGTACATGGGATGGTGAATGTCCTGGGATCCTTGCACTTTGTTGGCATTGCTAGAGTTGGTTTAATGAGTGCTGAGACATTCCTTCCAAGGTTGATCATCTTATTTCCCTTGAGCCATCTTCGATTGGTGCAGAGTTCTTTTAAGAATTTGGCATACCTTGGGATTTTCTTAATGGCTTCAAGTAGAGGAATGTTGATCTCCACACGTCTGAATGTGTCCAAAACCTCCTTTTGCATTGCTTCTTCAGATATCTTCTTGGTTTGAACAACCCTGTTTGGAAAAGGAAGGGGTTTAGGAGGAACATCATCAATATTTTTCTTACCTTTATCTTTCTCCTTGGATTGCTCATCAGTTGGTTTGGAATGCGGCTGCTCCGGAGTTGAGGTGAATCCCGGTGGAATGGTAGGTATAGATGTATCGTTCATTTGCTTCCCACTTCTCAATGTGATGGCACTAACATTCCCCTTTGGATTTGGAGTGGGTTGGGAAGGTAGATTTCTGGAATTCTTACTTACAAGTTCATGGATGGCGGTGGAAATCTGGCTCATTTGAGTCTTTAACTCCCTTAGCTCCGAACTTTGACTCTTTAGCTCATTCTGTTGATTAAGAACAATTTGTTTCAAAAGATCATCAGTTTTAGAGTCTACCTTGTGTTGGAGATTCCCTTGTTGCTGACTCGTTGATGTTTGATCTTCGAATCTCCTTTGGGGTTGTTGGAAGCCCTGTTGGTAAGGTGGAGGCTGCTGGAAGTTTGGTTGAAAAGGGGGCCTTTGTTGTTGTCCAGAGCCATACCTCATGTCTGATTGATCCTTCCACCCTTGGTTGTATGTTGGAGAAAATGAATCAAAATTCTTTTGGGTATATGGTTGTTGTTTTTGCTGAAATGGTCTCCCAGGGAATACCGCTGCACAATCCTATGTTTCTTGTAATTGTGGGAAACAGTTAGTTGGATGGATTGTATCAGTGTAAATTCCACAATGCCTTGAAGGAATGGGTTGAGATGTCTTTTATGCCAAAGAAATTTTCCTCACCATAGTTGTCAATTATTCTAACTTGGAATCAATCAAATGACTCTCAAGAGAAGAAGGACTTACCTGATGTACTCCCCTGATATGTGGTGTACCTCTATCACCAAATTGTTGAGAGTTTTGGGCCATCTTGTCGATAAACGCATGTGCAACTACTAGTGTCTTGTCCACCAATGCTCCTCCAGCTGCAGCATCAACCATGCTCCTCTCCATGGGTGTGAGTCCTTCATAGAAGTATTGGATGAGGAGTTGCTCACTGATTTGGTGATGCAGACATCATGCTTAAAACTTCTTGAATCTCTCCCAATACTCATACATTGACTCCCTTTGTGCTTTCTTGATCCCCGATATCTCCTTTCAAATGGATGTGGTCCTTGATGCTGGAAAAAATCTTTGCAAGAAAAGACGTTTCAATTCATTCCAACACGTTACATCTTAAGGTTGCAAATAATACATCCAATATTTTGCAGCTTCATCAAGTGAGAATGGGAATGCTATTAATTTAATTTGATCTTCAGAAACATTTCTTGGTTTCAAGATTTAGCAAACCACATTAAATTCTTTCAAATATTTATTGGTATCCTCACCAGAGAGGCCATGAAACTTTGGAAGTAAGTGAATTAATCAAGATTTCAGTTCAATGTCCGATTCGAGATTTGGGTATGCAATACAATTTGGTTGATAGTTAATATCTGGTGTATCCAATTATCGAATGGTTCTATTAAGTTTATTTCCATTATTTACAGCCATTGGTTCCTCTTTTATGTTTGAATTTGAATTGCTTCCAATTTCAATGTTTCCAGAAGAGAGGAATTCACCAACTGGTTGAATATTGAAACTTTTCGTAGATTGAGAATGTCTGATTCGTGCCCTAAGGCTGCGTTCAATCTCAGGGTCAAGATCTAAGAGATCTTCGGGATTATTTCGTGTCATAAATCAAATAAAAATGAAAATAATGAAAGTGGACCATAGTAAAATAAAAATGAGAAGTTGAGTTGATGGTCCAAAAAGAAAAGAAGAGGATGAAAAAAAAGAAAACTTGAGAAAGGGGAAAGATGAAAGAGAGAGGTGAAGAAAATAATATAATCAAAAATAAAAGAAATACCTCTAAATGGTTGAATAAATTACTTGTCTCCCTAGAAAAGGCTCCAATTTTATAGAGCACTGTCGTGGGCGCCCTCAAATGATTAATGTGATTTTGGGGTACTTAGGTGCAGCAGAGTGGCTGACCAAGGTCGTCTCTCAAAGGAGGAAGTGAATTTAACAACTTATTAAAGGTATTCTAAAACAAATAAAATAGAATAGAAAAAAACACTAATTTAAAGGATTGGGGTTTGTTATAGTTTATGAATCTAGAATAAGTTTTCTGGAAGGAGATTGTTTTTTTTTTGTTTTTAGTTTTGAAATGAAGTTCGATTGAAATGACACAACAAAAAGATGTTTTTTTAAAAATCTATTTTAAAATGTGTAATCGATCTAAATCTAAATCTTCATTCACTTATTAATCCTTATCATTTAAATCAATATCCACTTAATTATGATCCCCTAATTTTTTATCCCTCGAACCCTACGAGAGTTAACTTAACCACAAAGATGAAATTACTTAAACCCTAAGCTAGTTTCGGAACACGCAATCGCAGCACCCTGCTTTGATTGTTGTTCTAAGGATAGATTATGGTCCATGGTTAATTATAGAACATATCCATTCTGGAAATGAGGATGAATTGTGTTTAGGTATTATATTTGAACTCTAAAAATTTATCCCGTGTGGTCTTGTATTACCGATTAAGATTATGCTCTCACAATTTACACAAAATCCCGACCTCGCGTGTTTTTGTGTTAATTGTTCAATTGCTTTCTTAGTTTCTTGTAATTTAAAAACACAATTCATGGATCATATTATGTAAATTACAGTAGCTCATTGATTCAAAATAATTAAATGAAGAGGGTATAAGATAGATCGATTACTAAAAGACTACTCTTCCATGGGTGGCGTAATCATCGTAGAGGCGTTTTGCATGTGCAAAGGTTTATAATGGGTTTAACCCAATAACGCTTCTACTAAAGAATTCCATAAAAAAGAGGAAGATTAAGATAAGAATAAATTTAAACAAAACAGAAGAAAAGTGAATAAATTAAAGAATAACAAAGAAGTTTATTACACAAACAAAATCATTACGACATGAAGGAGAATAAGAAGGCTTCGTCGAAGGGATCCTTGCTTCAAGACCTACCCTTATTGAAATGGTTGGATAATTGGAGTGGATTCACTTCTACTATTCCCTCAACTTCCAAATGAACGTCCCAACCACACCAAATGAAAAAAAAACCAATGTATAGAGTGGTGGGAAGGCTAGGTTCAAAGTGGTTTCAAGTTTGAATGGGGAATCTCAGCCAAATATTTTATGCCAACTTTCACCGCCCATTTGTCCACAACAACGCGTGAATTGTCCAGCCTTCCAGAAGGATCAAATGTGAGGATAGGGGTCCTATAGATCCTCTAAAAATTTGGGCTTAATACAAGCCTATATGAAGGAGTTATGGCCGAAATACAGTAGCTTCTCCATTCTGGCGAGTCCAGCCCAACTTTGACTTCATGGCCCATTTTAAACAACCAAATGCACTCTTTAGCTTCAGTGTCCTGAATAAAAGTTGTAGAAAATTAAGTTATTAACACTTTTACAAACTTCAAAATTCAAATAATAAATATAAAAATATTTATCTTCGAAATACTACAGTAAACTATAAAGGGTAAAACTGGAATTTTCACCAAATTTTCAAATGAATGATCAAATCCCAAATATTTTATAAATAAACATATTTAACACAATGTGAGGAAATTATATCATTTATTATCAGTAAAATATTAAACAAAATATTGTTTTATCAATGATATTCATTCACACCATTCCAATAGTTTGGTGATAATTATCATATTAAATAATAAAATTTTAAATGTATTTTACATTTCGTTTAAACTTGATTTTGTGTGTATCATAAGTTATACATAGTGTTTTATGTAATGAAAGATAAAATCAATGTTTCATTTAAAGAAATATAATATTAATTTTTCATTTATTTAGAACTATCTAAAATATTAAATTTATTTGAAAAAAATAATTCCCAAAATATTTGGGTGTTACAAGCCATTATGCCTAAATGTAAAACTATCGCTCCCAATTTTCCTTCTAGACATATCCATGTACCAAAAATTTGAAAAAGTGGCCTCATATCCCCCTATAAATCATTTTAACCCTAGTTGGATATACCGATTGATTATTCTTTATATGATGCTTCTAGATCCAACTCAATGTCCTTGTATTCTATAATATGTACATGATAAGACATGTAAATATGAAGCTAAGATACATGGAGCATATCTTTCATACCTTGATAAATCCTAGAAAGACCCAAATAGTAATACACTATCCCTACATTCATTATGGTCTCCCATAATCCATCATATCTTGGTCCTAGATTTCCTTTCTTCTGAAAACATTGATGTCCTAATTGAGGAGGCACCCATAAGAAAAACGGGTCACCCACATTGAACTCCAAAGGTATAATTATAATGTTAATATACAATCTCTATTTTCTCTGAGTGGTGACCATCCACTTTTGGTTCAAATACACTCTATCTAAAGTCTCATGTACCAAGATTTGTCCGACAACAACTGCCTCACTTGCCTCATTCCAGCATAGTGGAGGGTGATAAGGTTGACCAGAGAGAAGCTCATATGGTTCCATCTAGATATAATTCTAATAATTATTATTATAAGAAAACAAAAAAAGTCTATATGATCATACCATGATACTCCAAAGTCTAGGTTTCAATCTTGAAGAATATCCTAAATAATCTAGATCAACCTCTCAGACTGTTCATTTTTCTATGGGTGATATGTCACGCTCAATCTCAGCTAAGTTCCTAGTGCCTTCAACATGTCCTTCTAGAACCATGATATAATACATGCATATCCATCTAATACAATTATAAATGGAAGTCTATATAGAAATATAATCTCATGAACATATATATTTCCTAACTCATCCACAAAAGAGTCTCTTAGATTGGCCATAAATGGACTTCCTTAGTCAGCTGATTCACTATCACCCTAACAGTATAACGATTTCTTGAGGTCCTTGGTAACCCTATCAAAAAATCCATCACGACATCATCCCATTTCCACATGTTATCTAAAAGTGTCTAGAGTAAACCACCAGGATTTTGATGCTTATACTTTACTCTTTGTAAGGTTAGACATTGTGAAACAAAACCAGCAATATAACTATTCATACATTGCCACCAAAACTGCAGTGTGATGTCTTGGTACATCTTCATCGACTCAGGAAGAACTATGAAGTGCGAGGCATATAATTGTATCATAAGATATTCATTTATAGGATAAGGAACTACAACCATCCCATGTACATAAATCACATTTTCTAAAGAAATATTACCTCTAACACTACATTACCTAATAAATATACCTCCTTAATGAAAAAGTGACACTTTGACATTTTTTTATAAAGAAAGTGTGCCCAAAGTGTGATCAAGACTCTCTTGAGATTCCAATAACACTGATCTAAGGTCTGTGAATATATGAGTACATTTTCAACAAACACTATGATGAACTATTCTTGAAATGGGTAAAATTTATTTTTCATGAGGTCCATGAACACTACTGAAGCATTAATTTAACCAAACATCATCATTAAGAACTCACATAGCCCATACCTACTCTAAAACACCATCTTTAGTATATTTCCTCCTCGACTAAAAGAATATGGTAGCATGAACATAGGTCAATTTTAGAGAACCAATGACCACTACACAAATAATAGAATAAATCATCCATCATAGATAAAGGGTACAAGTTCTTCATTATTATCTGATTTAACTTTCTATATTCCACAATGAGTTGAAGTGTAATGTCCACCTTTTTAAAAGACAAAATGGGTCAGCCCAAGGAGAAATTCTCTATTTGATAAATCCCTTATTCTCTAAGTAAACAACCTGAACCATGAGTTACATTAACATGTATGATTACATGTGATAAAAAGGAATCAACAGAGGCTGTTCCCCTGGTATGAGTTCTATTTCAAAATTAATAAATATATTAGTAGTTAGACCTTAATAGTTTTCTAGAAACACATCCTGATAAATATTAAAAATTAGAGGGAAGGATGAGGGGGCTAATACTGAACCTTTTGAAAGCACTAATCCAAAAAATTTTATAATAATAGCTCCGATCTTACCCAAATCTGGGGCCACTCTACTATCTTCCAACTCCCAATAATTGGTCATTAAAAAATTTCCCCCCTTATGTGAGGTAATTGATACACATATTTAATAGAAGTTAACATATACACAACATATTATAATCCATTCCATCAAAATTATCTCATCAAATCTAGTCATCTTTAGGATCATTAAATCCAACAAATTCCCATAAGTAGTGATCAAAAAAGAAAATTATTGGCACCTTTGAAGATAGTATAATATTTTACCTAAAGGTGTGTTAAGAGAAATAATAAATAAATATATTCTGACTAGTAATTCATGGAAATCTACCACTTGATCAGAGTTAAAGGACTGGGAAGAAACATTATCAAATAAATTGGTAGATATCATAGATGAGATAAAGACCATACATCAAAACATAGAAGGTCCCTCACCTCCATCAATTGGAATCTGATCCATTGTAAAAACGCAATCCACCTTAGCTCCACTCACTCACCCATAAGTCATCAATGTATGGGAAGGTTTCATCCTCTACTGAGGTCTTCCACCTCTAGATTTCTATGATCTCCCAAAACTCTTATAATAATCCCTTGAACAAAAAAATTGAAGATGACTAGCCCTACCACATCGGCAGTACTCCAAAGATGAAAACTGATAATCATTTATAAGATTCCATCTTTTCTATCAACTTATATACCTACTAGATTCACTTCCCAAATAGGGGACTATGGAAGTCCTATTATGACCCAAATACTTCATGCCCTGCTACTCTTAATAAGATTTCCCCTTTCCTATTATCGAAAGAGGCTCCCTTAGTAGTGAGAGGAAGCCCAGTCACCTATCCATTGTGGACTTGAAGTAAGAATGATACCCCTTTCCCCACTAGTAATGTATTTATAGTTAAGGCCTTATGTAAAACCTCTAGGTACGATGTTAAATCAAGGCTCCTAAAATTTCATTTGATCTTAGGATTGAGTCCTACCTTTATTTTCTTATCCTTTTAGGAATCGTTTCCATCCATAAGAGAGGAGAAACATAGAAAATATATAAAACAAATAGAATGAAAAAATATAGTAATAGATCCATCATGTAATTCCATGAACTAATTTGCATTATATTTCTTTATTAAATCAGGAAAATATTACTTGAGGATAGCCTCATTGAATATTTCTGAAGTAAGACCCACTTGTATTCTATCTTGATTCATGGTAGTCCACCATCTCTTAGTAGATCCTTAGAACATGAGGTTTTCCCACATAACTCTACCATATATAGGAATCTATACTAGATTAAAGATTATTTCAATGATTTCTATACTTTCCTTATAATATTGTATGATTCATATACCCTAAAATGCTAGTGGATGTTGGAATAGGAAGTTTCGAGTATAACTGGGCTTTGTCTTCCAAATTGTTCTGCCTTGAACAGGAAAAATTCAAAATATTTCTAGATGAAAAATCTCTACATACTATACCTATAGATATGGTATAAGATTATCATAGGGTATATCCTCCTA
Organism: Viscum album; assembly: GCA_963277665.1. Lineage (NCBI taxonomy): Eukaryota > Viridiplantae > Streptophyta > Magnoliopsida > Santalales > Viscaceae > Viscum > Viscum album. The sequence goes on along the minus strand of OY728157.1, from coordinate 31,088,443 downwards.
CACCACTAGTGGTGGTATTGGCATATCCTCCCAAAAGAGAATATCTTTGGCTGCCTCTATTAGCGGTCCCATCAAAATTCTCCATATTGGAATTTTCGAAATGCCAAAAAAACATTTAATTCATCTAAATTTGTTAATTCAAGATAGATCCCAATCATTATATAAGATATCACAAATTTTCCCATAGGAGGATACCCATATACCAAGGAAAATACCTCCAATAACTACACATAGGTGAAGTCAAGTTCTCTATACCTATAATTTAGTAATAATCATATCCATTCAAAATATAACAATGTGATCAAGTTCAAATAATTGATAAAAACAATGATACCGCAATAGAAAAAAACATAAACATACCACTCAACAAATAAAATAGGTCTATCCCGAGTAGATACCACAATCAAGGCCTTAAATTAAAAACAATTATGTAGCACAGAACATGGATATCTATGGTATGTGATTTTATGTGCCTACTCATGATGAATGAACACTATCAAATACCATAAAATCCTAACAACACAAAATACTTAGGATGAACATGAAACCATTGAACCATAACATAAAAACTGTCCCAACGATGTTAATTTAGAGGTCTATCACACATTTCTTGTACAAGAACACATTTAATAAAGAATAAAGAGGGAAAATACATAAGTCCCACATAACTTAAATCCTTTATACATTTCCCCAAAACATATTAAAGAAGAAGAAAGAGGGTAAACCCCCTTTTATATTATTTTTAATTCCCCATCATGAATTATTTAGTCTAATATGAAGCTACAGATTGACTCATGCATTCCTACCTATTCAAAAGAGGTTTTCAACTAGTAGTGAGGGTCTGTATATGGTTAGTTAGGAGACTATATGTAATGTCCCATGTTTTTTAACTGTGTTAAATTAAGAAGGTTTTTGAAAAAAAAATTGGTTTATCGATGAGTCGTTTTTCTTAAACTGAGCTTCATAATTTTATTACGACTGTTGTAACACATAAAGGTTTCCTTTTTGGACATGCATAATTACTCGAAAATTTTCACGGTGTCTCGATTAGTCTTGAGAGCACTGAATTCAGAAAATTACACTTGAATGGATCTTCACGGGCTACACACTATTGCGGTCCAACTTTTACTGCTTAACCCGTTTAATATTTTATTTACATTAATTAAATAATATTAAATTAGTGTTTTGTGTTTAAATAGAATAATGTGTTAATACTAATAATGATATTATTATTATTATTTTTTCATCATAAATTATTTGGATATTAGATGAATTTAATTACATTATTAATGTGATGTAATAATTATGTGAATTTAATGAGGTTGTTGGGTATCTCAAAGAAATGGTTAATTAAATTAAGAGTTTCAGATTTTAAGAAGGAGCGTTGTTATTAAATAGAGACGTTGGCTTATATCAACGGTTTGAGTAATAATAACAATATTATTATTATATTGTTTTTATGAGTTTTATAATAATTGATAACTATGGTTGTTATTATTATTATAAATAATTATAGTAATGAATTGGGGAGTTATGATTGGAATTGAAAAAAATGAATGTTTTAATAATAATAATAATGAGGATGTAATTATTAGTATTATTTTGTTAATTAATTAAATTCAATGAAAATGTATTTAATTAATTGTGGTAATAGAATTATTTTTATTACTTGGAAGTCAAATAGAATTTAATTTAATTGAGGAGTAAAGGGGGGTTTGAATTTCTCAAAGAAACGTTTCCTTTTAAGAAGGATTAATTGCGGGTTTTGGATTTAATCAAAGAAATGCATTTTTAACTTTAATGAAGATGTTTTTTAAGTGACAGATATAATATTAATATTAATGATACTATTATTATTATGTTTATTATTATAAATATTAATGTATATTTATTAATCATTTATGGGTAGTATTTGTGTTAGAAAATAAGGGAGGGGCATGACCTTCTTCTTCTTCTTCTTCCAAGAGGCGCAACCCCACCACGATCTTCTCCCCTAATAGGAATGATGCAAAGAATTATACAACCTCCTCCTTCATGCGTCCCTCCTCTTCCAGACCTCAAGCAGTGTGAAACCCACCAAAAAAACCCCTACAGCAGTGAGACTCCCCCCGAGCAGCCTCCCCTATAGTGCGCAATGACCCCCTTTCTTGGGTCCTTTGTTCGTGAGCATTTTCTTTGAATTATACCTTTTATTTAGTTTGAATATTATATATAGAATCTTCTATGATGTTACCCATAATCTCTTTTGTGGTTCGATGCTGTTTCTATACACATTTAGGTTTGGAAAAATTTAGGGGTTTTGTTGTAACTTGAATTTTTGGTGTTCTTTAGTTCTAGGGTTGTGTAATGAGCTTCTCGTGATTCCTTGGTCCATATTCTAGAAAGTTCCACTGTAGGTAAGGCAGTTCGGGCCAATTCGGTTCCTCACCGTTGTTCCAAGGTAAATAATTATACCATTTTTTGGTTTTTCACCACGTAAATAGGAGTCTAATATTTTATCTAAGTCCATGGTATCTAGAAGTAGATGTTTAGACCTTGATGCATTGGTTTTGGTCTTCCAAGGTGGTTTTTATGATTTGTTGATTTTTGTTGCAGGTAATGGAATCATGAAAAATATATATTTAGATATATATATATATATAGATATATATACATATATATAAAGGTGGTGTGCGTGCGACTGCATTCCATTTGAAACTAATATCCACCAAGTAAATTAAAGTGATGCATAATTAAAATGACATCTCCCTAAGGTAGGGTACCAAATCCCTATCACTTTATTTAAGAATTATAGCTTCTTTAAATAAATTGAGAATGTGAGTATCCTTGATTAGGGAACTGCTAATATTTCTTGAAATGCTGATTAAAGATAAACTACTGGTTAGTGGTAATGTAATATCATGCTTTCTGTGCTATGGATTTTCAGATGCCTTCTTTCTAGTTCTGATATATGATATGTCGATGCATGACACTTTTGAAGTTATTAAATGATGCCTCCCATTTGAGATAAATGAGGACTTGAACATGTGTTTATTTTAAACATGTTTTTCTAATTTGGTTAAAGTGATATGATTAAACGATTAAATTATTTGAATGGGGTAAAATGGGTAATAGGTTAATTAATGGTAGAATTAATTATAATGTCACGAGTTGGAATAAAATTTTGGCTTTAACAATTTATTGAGAATATTGAATATTTGAAATTCTCTAAATATAATTTGGAAATTGGTAATAATTGATGGACGGATTAATTATTACATGTTAAATGGTAAATGGTTAATTAATTGATGAATGGTTAAAGGGATATGATTTAATTAATTAATTATTGATTTAATTAATTTTCAAGCATTAAATTAAGACTGTGAATTGATTTTTGGTCATGAATTTTGTCAAAGGGTACCTTCTGATGCGTATTTTTTCCTTGCCTTATGTTGTCTTGGATGGATTTGTTTAAAATTATGATATGATGTGTGAGATGTTTGCTAAATATCTGGGCCTTGTCAACATGTTTTGAGATGATTATGACGTGCATGTAAACTCTTAAAGTCCTGGATGAATCACTATTTGAGTGGATGGGTTTAGACTTGTTAAAGAATTTGGATACTTAAATGTTGAGTTAATTATTTAGTTGTCTTATTAATAATAATTTGTTGTTAATTAATTATTAACTATTGAGATATTGAATGGTTATTTAATTGTTGAATTATTTCACAGGAGATTTATGTTGTTAATTTTTTGTTGAATTTATTAATAGATTAGATTAATTAATTTATGAATTAATTAATGGATGTTTTTGGGGTGTTAGACATGGAATTCTACACCAATGATAAAAATATATATGTATGATTGATAAAAGGGTTTTGAGATATGGACTGACACTCCAAATACTCATGGGCTGCTATACATGGAATTTTACACCTAGATTGCTTGTAAACATTCTTTTATAGGACATGGATTGATGCTCCAAATACCCATAGGTTGGGAGACAAGGACTGACGCTCCAAATACTCATGAGGGTGCTAGATATGATGTTATACTACCATTATTTGAAATTAGACTGTGGGTCGAATTTTCCATATATGAAATGAATTAATTGGTTAATGAAAACTGTTGTGACATAATGATTTGCGAATTGTACATGAGAAAAGGTTCAGACTTATCAATGAATTGGGTGAATCACTATTTGTGGACAAACCTAGTAGAAAATCACTATTTTTGGTGGATGGGCTTGGAAATAGTATATTGAAGTCTAAAATTTAATATCTTATGATGCAATATACAAGAAAAAGAAAAATTTAAGATTCAATCTTTACTTTTTTTACTTAGAAGGTCTTTAGAGACATCTGTGGCGAGTGACCTACATGGGGGATTTTGGGCTTAGGTCAAATCTCAAGACATTCATAATTTAATGATGTTTGAATAATTGATAAATTAAAATGATTGTGTAATGATGGTTGAGTATGCCTGATAAATTTTTAATGTTGGTTCAGACACCAGCTGAAGGATGAAGTAGGTACTTGGGTATATAGTTACTTTATACTACTTACTTTATTTATGCATGCGTTGACAAAGTTTAAATTATTTATTAAATTTTTGGACTTGGGGTAGACGTCGGTGGTCCTAACCTACTGAAATTTATATCTCACACCCTACATGGGCCGCCATTACACTAGGATACCCGAGTAGATTCTATTTGGATGTAGGATTGTGCGGTTTTCATTTACTTTAGAGTTGGGAGCATATGACCAAGTGGAAGCTCAGGATGCTTGAGGAGAATTCCTTGGGGCTTTGAGTCATTGTTTATTTATTTCTGTATTAGAATGTAAATCATGTTGTATTGTTTACCTCTTTCCATTTTTGTATCATTAGCACTTCATGAATGCATCTGCTGTATAATTAGCACTATCCACTTTTATAAAATGAGTACTATTTGTCTTCTATTGTTTTGTTAATGATGTATTACTTCTTCTACAATTGATTATTCTTTACTCTGATGTACCGCTATGCAACTTTGATAAGAGGGTATAGTCTCCCCACTGACTATCCTTTGACACTCGCTGCTAGTCGGTAGCCTCTAGTGTATGGGGAGACATGTTTGAGGTCATGTGGTGATCGGTCTGGCCACCAGTTTAGGGGTGATCTGGGTCAAGATGTTACAAAGTGGTATCGGAGGGTTCATGTTTTTTATTTTTCCTTTGGCTTACTATTTTGGGGTTGGTAGACAAGAGACTAGAAAAGTATCAATGGATGGGTTAATAGTCGTGCTTGGGACTGATCACCCCTTGTACAAGAAATGGCCAAGTGGCCAGGGATGGGAATTGATGTTTATACTAATAGAGGTTATAGTTAATGTGATTTCACCTTGAGTGACTAGTGTATTTTCTGTTTCTTATTGATTTTGTGAATTTTGAAAAATAATTTTCTTGGCCTGATAGGGCAAGGAAGTTTCATACATGAATCAACTTAGTCACTTATAGATTCACATGTCATGCATATAACATGCCATGTAGTTTCATTTGTAGTATTGTTGATAATTTGGATTGTGTTCCTTGGGTGAAATGCCATGTTTTGATCTTTTTTATCATGCCTCTGTAGATAGCATGTTCTGGTGATATATTTAACATGATTTAGTGATTATATGCCATACTGTCTCAATTATTAGCTTTTTTGTTTTTGTTGTTACATGGTTTTGTGTTATTTCACGTTGTTGTGTAACTTTTTATGCTAACATTATAGATAAGTTTTGATATATGAAAGGGATTATAATGTTAAAATGTTAAATGATTGTTGATTGTGATAGATGGGATCCAAATTATAGTGATAATGTGTATGGAGCCTTATTGATTGGTTGATGGCCACCCATGTGTTCAAACCTTATATAAACATAGTGTGTTTGAAAATGGTTATAAATGTAAAACTAATAAGTTTTTATTGAAATGAACTATTGCTCGGTTGCTTTTAGAAGAATCCAGATTGAATAAATGGGACCCTAAGAGGTTTCCTTCATGGTAAACAGAATTTAGATTCTAAATTTCCTTTTTAAATTTGAATAATAGTGAATGTTAAATGATTAAAGATAATGTTTGTGATTTCATGCCTTTTTTTGTAGGTCATTGTTCTGAAAACCAAGTGACTTGTTATAAAAAAATTATTGTATATTTTTTTAAATTCATTCAAATGTTGAAAGGATGAAATGAATTAATTAAAATGGATAAAACAAAAAAGGGGATTTTGAATCTTGTTATTCCAGTTTTGTGTGACCTGGAGAGAGGGTTGACGTTTATGTTTCATAAGGGGATAACTCATGGTAGGTAGTGCCCTTAGAAAGTTCTAGGCCATTAATGTAAGTTCGTACCACTTCTTGGGAGGAATTATTGGGACTCAGCTATTATGGCACAATGATTCGTTTATGTTACGGATTTTATGAACAATGTTTTACGTGGTGATCGTGGTTCAAGGGACATCACATGCATGTGTTAATGTGTTATGAAATATTGTGCTAGTGAGTGGATGATATTTTCTAGATATGTTATGGAAAATTATAATGTGGGTAGTGTCTTATCATTTTTGGTAAACATGTCAGAAGGTGATGCCGAGCTTTTTGAATAGATTTATACAGTATTAGTTCAACTGATCTTTTTAATGACCTTAGTTTTCCATTAGTGTGATCTTTTGAATTCGACGAGGATATACCTTATCTGGAACTCATCATGAATATGCTGAGATAGCATTGGTCTTACGTCACTATACAATTTAAATATTGATGTCTTGATGAGTGGTTGTTATCTGGGTAGTACGTGGGATGCGTGATTTCTTTGGAAAACTCCTTTATTCATGTTGGGGCACAATAGTTTTATTTGAAATAGACATGAAATGTCTTGACTTGGAAATTTCATCAGAGGTCAATTAAGGACTTCATTATACATGCGTATGGTTTAGGAATAGTTTTAAAGGCATGTCGTCAGATGAAGGGAGAATGTGGGATTTGGGTCAACAACATTTTTCGAGGGAAGCATGCACAACCTGTTCTGTTGATTGATCAAGATTCAACCGTTTTTGTTGACGAGGTCCATGTAATGGCCTCAAATATAAGCTCTATTTCAATGTTTAAGCTATAAAGTGAGCTTTGGCTCTACTTTTAAAGGCATATCCATTAGTCTTGGGAAGGGTTAAAGGTGTGTCTGGCGTTGGGAATGAAACACGTCATTTCTAATGAGATTAAATGATCTTGATAGTTCGGTTGTTTAGTAGTGGTTCCCGATGGCTTCTCTGGGATGAGAAATTTTTAAGGTGGGTAAATTGTAAAGTCCCGTGTTTTTTAGTTGGGTAAAATTATGAAGGTTTTAAAAAAAAATTCCGATTTTTTACGGGTTGGTTTTTTTAAAATGAGCTCCAGAATTTTATTCTGAGTGTTGGAACACCTAAATGTGTCATTTGTGGACTTGCGTAATTACTCAATAATTTTCACAGTGTCTTGATTAGTCTTGGGAGCACCAAATTCAGAAAGGTCCACTTGAATGGATCTTCACGGGCTACACACGATTGCGGTCTAGCCCGTTCATCTTACCCAGTGTAATATTTAGTTTACTTTAATTAAATAACATTAAATGGGAGTTTTGTGTTTAAATAGAATAATGTGCTAATAATAGTAATGTTGTTTTTTTATTACTATGGTGTCATAAATTATTTTTATGTAAAAAGATTTTAATTTCATAATTAATGATGTGTAATACTTATGTGAATTTAATGAGGTTTTTTGGTATCTAAAAAAACTCTTAACTAAATAAGGAGTTTTAGATTTAATAAAGGAGCATTGTTATTAAATATAGGTGTTGTGTTATATCAGTGGTTTGAGTAATAATAATGATATTATTATTATTATTATTATGGTTTTATGTTTGTTATAATTATTTATAATTATTATTGTTATTATTATTATAAATAATAATGGTAATGAATTGGGGATTTTTGGTTGGAATTGAAAAAAATGAATGTTTTAATAATAATAATAATGAGGATGTAATTATTATTATTATTGTGTTAATTAATTAAATTCAAGAAAAAATGAATTTAATTAGTTATGGGAAAATAATTATTTTTATTACATTGATGTCAAAGTGATTTTAAATTAATTGAGAAGTAAAGGGGAGTTTGAATTTATCAAAGAAACATTTCCTTTTAAGATGGATTAATTGGGGGTTTTGGATTTAATCAAACAAACATTTTTTATCTTTAATGAGGACGTTTTTTGAAGATAATTTTATAATAATAATAATAATAATAATGATACTATTGTTATTATGTTTCTTATTATAACTATTAATGTATATTTATTAAACTTTTATGGGTATTATTAGTGTTATAAAAGAAGGGATGGGTATGTCCTTCTTCTTTTTCTAAGAGGTGCCACCCCCACTAGGATCTTATCCCCTAAGAGGTGCGATGAAACAGCTTCTACGACCACTTCCTCCTTGAATACCTCCTCTTATAGACCTCCAGTAGCTGGAACCCCCTGGATGACCCCCTACAAAAGTGCTTCACCCCTCGAGCAGCCTCCCCTGCAACGCGCAATGCCCCCTTTCTCAGGTCCTTTTTCTACAAGCATTTTCATTGAATTATTCCTTATATTTGGTTCTGTTATTGTATTTTGGATCACTTATGATGTTCTCCATCATTGATTTTCTGGTTTGATGCTGTTTATGTACCCATTTATGTTTGGCCGAATTTAGGGTTTTTGTTGTAACCCGAATTTTTGGCGTTCTTCAGTTCTAGGGTTGTACAATGAGGTTCTTGTGATTCCTTGGTCTGCATTCTAGAAACAGCCACCAAAGGCAAGGTGGTTCGGGCATATTCGGTTTTTCAATTTTTTTTAGATATATAGAATTATACCTTTATTTTGTTTTCCACCACCTAAATAGAAGTCTAATATTTTATCTGAGTCCATGGTATTTAGCGGTAGATGCGTAGCCCTTGTGCATTGGTTTTGGTCTTTCGAAGTTGTTTTGGTGATTTGTTTATTTTTGTTGTAGGGCGCACATGCATGGAAATATATATTTAGATATATATATGTTGATATATATACATATATATAAAGATGGTGCATGTGTGACTGCATTCCATTTGCAACTAATTTTCACCATGTACATTAAAGCGTTGCATAATTAAAATGATGTCATCACGTGGTAGGGTCCCAAATCCCTTTTACTTTATTTAAGAATTATATCTTCTTTAAATAAATTGAGAATGTGGGTTTCCTTAATTATGGAACTGCTAATATTTCTTGAAATTCTTATTAAAGATAAATTGCTGGTTAGTGGTAATGCCATATCATGCTTGCTGTGGTTTGGATTTTCATATGCCTTCTTTCTATAGCTGAAATATGATATGCTAATGCATGAAACTTTTGATGTTATTAAATGATGTCGCCCACATGAGATAAATGAGGACTTGAACATGTGTTGATTTTAAGTATGTTTTGCTAATTTGGTAAAAGTGATATGATTAAATAGTTAAATGATTTTAATGGGGAAGAATGGGTAATAGGGTAATTAATTGTAGAATTAATTATCAAATCATTTGTTGGAATAAAATTGTTGCTTTTACTGTTTATTGAGAATATTGAATATTTGACATGTTCATAATATAAATTAGAAACTGGTAATAATTAATGGATATAATAATTATTATATGTTAAATGGTAAATAGTTAATTAATTGATTACTTGTTAAAGAGATATGATTTAATTAATTAATTATTTAATTAATTTATTTTCACGCATTAAATTAATATTGTGAATTGGTTGTTTGTTATGACTGTTGGCCAAGTATACCTTTTGATGCTTGTTTTTTTCCATGCCTTATGTTATATTGGATGGATTTTTTAAAAATATGACATGATGTATGATATGGTTTCCAAATATTCGGGCCTTGTTTAGTATGTTTTGAGATGATTACGACAGGCATGTAAATTGTTAATTTCCTGGATGAATCACTATTTGAGTGGACGTGTTCAAACTTTTTACAGAATATGGATAATTAAATGTTGATTTAATTATTTTGTTGTCTTGTTATGAATAATTAGTTATTAATTAATTATCAACTATTAAGATGTTGAATGGTTTATTAATTAATGACTTATTTGATGGGTAATTTATATTGTTAATTAGAGTTTAATTAATTAACGGATTAAATTAATTAATTTATAATTAATTAATAGATGGTTTTGGGATGTTTGACATGGAGTTATACACCAACGATAAATATATATGTATGAATGATAAATGGGCTGTGAGACAGGGAATGATGCTCCAAATACTCATGGGGTGCTAGAAAAGGCGTTCAACACCCAGCTAGCATGCAAACATTATTTTATGGGACATGGACTGATGCTCTAAATACCAATGGGTTGCGAGACAAGGACTGACGCTCCAAATACTCATGAGGGAGCTTGAGATGATGTTCTACTACCATTAATTGACATTGGACTATGGTTCCCATCGTATGTACAAGAAATGAATAATTAGTTTAATGAAAACTATTGTGACATAATGATTTGTGAATTGGAAATGAGAAAAGGTTCAGACTTATCAATTAATTGGGTGAATTACTGTTACTGGACGAACCCAGGAATAAATAACTATTTTTAGTGGATGGGATCAGACATATTATATGAAAGATTAAAATTGAATATCTTATAACGCATTATCCAAGCCAAAGAACGATCTTGGATTTGGTCTTTACTTTGTTTAATTAGAAGGTCTTTAGAGACATCTGTGGTGAGTGACTTATACAGGGGATTTCGGGCTTAGGTCAAATATCGAGACATTCATAATTTAATAAGGTTTGAATAATTGATAAATTAAAATTTTTGTATAATGATTGTTTAGTATTCATGAAAAATGTATAATGTTGGTTCAGACACCAGCTGAGGGATGAAGTAGGTACTTTGGTATATAGTTACTTTATACTACTTAATTTATTTATGAATTCTTTCACACAGTTTAAATTATTTATTAAATGTCTGTATTTGGGGTTGATGTCGGTGGTCCCGACCTACTAAGATTTATATCTCACACCCTACTCAAGCCACCATTACACTGTGGTACCTGAGTAGATTCTATTTGGTTGCAGGATTGTGATGTTTGCATTTACATGAGAGTTAGGAGAAGAGGACAGAGTGGAAGCTCAGGATTCTCGAGGAGACCACCTGAGGGATTTGAGTCATAGTTTATTTATTTCTGTATTAGAATGTAAAGCAGGCTGTATTGTTCACTTATTTCCATTTTTTAATATTATAATTTCATGAATGCATCTGATGTATAATTGGCATTGGCCACTTTTATAAAATGAGTACTATTTTTCTTCTGTTTTTTGTTAATTATATATTAATGCTTCCACTATTGATTATTATTTACTCTGATGTACCATTGTAAAACTCTGATAAGAGGGTATAGTCTCCCCACTAACTATCCTAAGACCCTCACTGCTAGTCGGCAACATCCAGTTTACGGGGAGATGCAGTTGAGGTCATGTGGCGACCGGTCCGGCCACCGGTTTAGGTGTGAGCCAGGTCAGGACGTTACACTAAACGCTAAGTATCTATACATATAATAATAATAATAATAACATAGTGAAATAAATAAGAAATTATATAACATATGACATAACAATTATCTCAAGACATATAGAATAACAAACCAATGACCCCCCGAGTGGCATGTCAAACTAGAGTACAAGTAATATATGTAAGTAAATAAACACCACAACATAACTTCAGAGTCTATCCCAGTACTTCCTTCAAACACTATGCTTTATCTCTTTACACCGTATCTCTAGAGCCTTTATTGTAAAGACCCTGACCCTAGTAGCCCATAGATGGTGGTTACTTTATTATATTGGCACTAGATACAAGGAATCACATCCTGAAGGACCAAATAGTTTAGTAGTCTTGGTAAACTAGATAGATTTTTGAATTTCACATACATTTGAAAACATAAAATACATTGTGTTTTCCTAGAGATAACCATTATTACCCTCTTTATATTTCTATATATCAATAAAAAAACACTTCTCGGTATCCTTGGGAATATAAAACATAAGAAAGGGTTGGGATCAGATGCATAGTAAGGGTAAACATATATAAATTTTTTTCATGAATTGTTAAATATAATCAATATGGAAATGTAAATAACTAAAAAAATTCCATTTAATCATTAACTTGATCATAATATGGAAAGAATAAATAATGATGAAATTAATCCATATAAATAATCACATGAGATTGAAAATTATATATGGATATTCTAACTAGTCGAATAATCATATAAACATAAATAACTAATCTCACAATGTGGTAATTAATAATTCAAAAACTTAATAAACATAATTTAAATACATTTAATAAGAAAATTTAAATATGTGGGTAGAAACCCATCTAATTGTTCAAACTACTTAGTCTCATGAGACTTGTTGATGCATCGAGGGGCTATCAATAATTTGGCCCCACCATATCTTAATAATTCTAATGAATTCATAATAAGAAAGTGGTGAAACATAATCAGCATAAACATTCATATTAGACAAATAATGTACAATATCTTATTACTTACCCCAATCAAATAAACATAATCATAAACCATCCAGAGTAATATGGTGAATAGTAATAAAATTGTATATCCACTGTCAAAATAATCATAAACCATCCAAATAAATAATTACTATGATATCAATATAAAATTTCTCTAGTGGATCATAATTATAATAAAGGGTTGATGTCGTTGATGAATAAAAATACCAAAAGAATGTCATTAAAAACATTTTTGAGGAAAATAACATTTTTAATTTGTTTTTTAACTAAAATTTAACAAAATATTTTGAAGATAATTTTATTTTAAAATAAAATTTGAAACTTATAAAGTAAAATTTAAATCATTTAGTGGTCATGATTAAATGAAATTACAGTCTTGTAATACTTGTTGTAACAAATATTAATTTGATATTTTTGAAAAAAGAAAAACATGACTTATTTTGAAAATGAAATGATGATTTATTTAACTTTTTTGTAAAAATTGAAAAATGGGTAAAATTTATTTAATAAATAAATTTTAAAATGTTAAAAACATTTTAGAAACTTTTTTTGAAAATATATATTTTCATGAAATAGTATTTTCGACTAAAAATATAATTGATGTTGGATTTTTATAAAAAAAATTATCAATCATTTTAAGTATCAAAGAGTGGAAAAATGGTAATTTTAATTGAAAAGTTAATTAAAAACCATATTAGATAAAAATATTTTTTTTTAAGATTATGATACCAAATAACTCCACCATGGGACACTTAAACATAAATAATCCTGCATAATATTGAGATTGTGAAATAAACCCTTTCCACTTTGGTAACTTTGGAATCATAAGCCCCATAAAATAAAAAGTCTCAAAATTAAAATTAAAATTCCATGAATACAAATATATTCGTTCTATAAAATATAAAAGGTGAATTATATACACTACAAAAAAATAAATAAGTGGTGAATATGGCATACGTCTCAAAAAAGTAGAAGTGAGACGAGATAACCCTTACCTTAGGTTCAACTTCCTTCCTATGTGTTCAAACCTCTTATATAATAAATATAGATTTATTGTAAATATATTATAGAATTAAATTCCTATATATCATACCAAATATGATTTACTTATAGTCTTTTATCACCCATTTATTAATAATTATTTATTAAAATCACTTTTTTCGAGTGATAATGACTTCTTTTTTCATGAATATTTTAGTTCATTAATTTTGGTCATTTTAATTGTTTCATGGTTAAATAATATCCAGAATGTTAAAAATGATATAAATATAATATATAATTATTATATTTATATTTTAAATAATATATTAACGTTTTCGATTGAAAATGGATGACACCAGTCTTGGATGCGGTAGGCCGTGCATACACATGAGCACTGTCACCATTTTTCTCAATGGTTGAAATGAAAGGAAAAATAAGTATTAATTAATATTTAAAAAATAATTAATAATTAATATATTGAATTTATATTAACCAAATATATCCTTATTATCATCGATGATATAATTAAATGAAATAAATTTCACATCTCTACATGGAGGCAGTAGTCCACATATACACACAAACGATATTATTTTTTTCCAAAAGATTGGAAGGTAATAAGTTAGATATGATATTATATTTATAGAATTATTTTTACGTCTTAAATATCACATATGTTAATTAATTTTAACCTAACTACCTTTCATATAAATATTTATCAAAAAATGAATCGCATAGTTTCACATGGCGTTAGTCTCTCTTACACACGAGCAACTTTAACGTACCCCCCATTGAATGGAATGTAAGATGGTATATGTGATATAATAATCACTTAACTATAATAATTTCAAAAATATATTATAAATATGTCAAATAAATCACTATATTTATCCTTTAATGGTTGTAAAAAAAATACAAAATACATCGTTTCGTGAGGTGATAGTCCACCATACACATAATCGACGATTTCATTTTCCATTTTATAGAAGTGGAGATGAATATAGGTTATTAAATTAACATAATAAAATCTTATTATATTTTATATACTTATGATATTATGTATCAATAGTTTAATAATGTTTGAATATGGTTTAAGAAGAAATAAAAAAATACTCACCTTTAAGAATTTTACCTCTTCTTTAGAGAGCCTCTTTAGGTTTACACCTATATAATTCTTAAAAGGGATTAATATCCAATATAATTTCATTAAGATATGTGAATATATTTATTTAAGGTATTTTTAAATATATTATCTAAACCAAATGGTTTTGGATGTTTTAAGAGGAGAGGATATGTAGTGGCATTTTATAAGTGCGTGAGAGGACACACCTATATTGTTTGGAATGATAAAATGAAACACACATTTTTTTCATTCCAAAATAAAAAATGGATAATTCTTGAACCTTATAGTTTATAAGGACTAAATATTTCCATTTAATTGGTTTTGGATAAGTTTAAGTCATTTTAAACTCTTATCTTCTTAGTTTATCCTACTTTAAACCCATACTTACCTTAAACACAATAATTAGTTTTTTACCATTTTCACTATTAATTATGATAAAAAATTAATTTAACCCTATTAGATAATATAAATTATTGTTATTATAAAAATTAATCCATTTTTTCTAATTAAATTTACATAAGTGGTAAAATTTAAATTAAATTTAAACCGCTGACTAGATGACAAAGCAGTTTTCCAAAGAGAAAATTTTAATAAGTAGAGAATGTTTTAATATCAAAATTAAATATGAAATTTATTAAAATCAATTAATTATTTAAATTTTAATATAATTTAACTTCTTAATTAATTTTAAAAAATTAGTTTTCAATTAAAATTAGTATTTTTCATTATTCATAAAAAAATTATTATTTTTCAAAAATTCTAAAAAATTCACCCAAAGGCAATTTTACATGAAGATTTAAAAAATGGAATTTATTTTTTCAAATAATTTTTTTTAAAATTGGTAAAAAGTAATTTTAAATTATGTTTGCACCCTGTGACTAATCCACCTTTTTAAAAAATACATTTTTTGAGAAAAATTTTATTTCTATTTCAAATGATTACTAATTTATTTATTAAAAATAAATAACCATTGAATTTATTTTTTACTTTTAAAAAGAATATAATTTTAATAATTTAGTTATTATTTTTATTCACCTCCATTTTAATGGTAATGTTATAATGACTATGTTTAAATAATAATATTTTAGTAGAGTATGATGTTTCATTTAAACCTGACACTATACGTATCACAAGCTCTTGAAGAGATTGAATTTAAGGGAATATATTGTAAATTATCAAGGTATTATATTCTTTTATAAACTTCTCATTATGTTCCATAAACACTATCAAACATGCTGTTCCTATTTTAAAATATGAGGGTGTTCCATTATACCCCCCTTAAATAAATTGCATCCTTGCAATTTCATCATGATACTAGTAATCAAGGGTTTAACATTTTAAATGACCCTTTTTTTGGAAATCCACATCATAAAATGGGTTAATAAAATTTCATCTTGATATGATATAATGGGAAGTATGAAGGTTATCAAAAATAACACATTACTAGGTTTATAATTATGAGAATATTGGTAGGAAATGAAAATATGGACATAGAAGAAAATACTAACAATCAATGATTAATAGAGTGTGATAGAGAACGTTATCCTGAGAAAATTAACCACCAAAAATCAATAAATATGTGTTGTGTTGAAAGTCCATTTATTCAATATAAATGAAAGTAATAGGTTAAATTTTTTGTCTCAGTATATTTTTTCTAATGTTGAGGGATCCTATTACCATTATAATTGTGAAAAATAGAACATATACTTAAATATTAATCATTTGGTTATGATTTTATCAATTCATACTTAATCTCTTAATCCAAGAAATGAATATCCAATAATAATTTTGTGCCCAAATAACTAAAATTTAAATTTAATTGATCATTAACACAATAAAATAATGACAAGTCCTTCCTCATGTCTCTAGATATTTTTTATGAACAAAATATTTATCACAAGTTATCCAATAACACCCAAAGTTCAAATTAATCCATTCCATAAATAGTTAAGCTTAGGACTCATCCAAAATATGTCTACTGAAATTTAAAGTTAAATTTTTTTGAAGGAAAGTCACTAAATAAATATTATATTCCCCATACAATATAAAGTGGTTGTTACTGTCACATTAAAAATATATGAATAGCTTTATCACTATGTAACCTTGATGAAAACATGATTTCTTCCAAAAATAAAATCTCAGGTTGTCAAACATATTTCGTAAATCCAAACATGTAATAAACTCCAACAAACATTACATAAATCAATAACCAATTTCAAGGTTACCAATATTATCCCATAAACATATTTTTACCATTATTATCTCAACATCAACTATACATTAGGTGTAATGTTACATCAAACAAATGTTTTTAAAAAATATCAACTTTTCATAGAATCACTTTTCTTGAGTATCAGTACTATTCATCATATTCTTTTGAATCGTTAAAGAAAAATTATTTGAGTACAATACCCATATATTTTATGATTATTATGACCATAATATCACCGATAAAATACTACTATAACATATTTATTGAATCCAAATTCAAGAACATTAATCATTCCACTTCAGCTGTATCAATCGTTTAAGCTTGACCTTGATACCTTAACTTCTTCTAGGATATATTCCCGTGACTCTTGGGGAATTCATTTTCATAGTACCCCATATCCTTATAGTTGAAGCATTGAACTTTTGAAACATATTTATTTCCATTACCATCATAAGTTTGATCGAATTTATCTCTATACTCATAGAAAAATCCCGTTCACTTAAATAAAGTACTAAGGTTTTTATTTCCTTAATTATTACATTCAAGAAAATCCTTCTTTTATTTCTCCCCTTTATCCATATTTTTTCTCTACCATCTTATTCTTCTCTTGCTTTCCTTCAAATCCATAATACTTGAAGAATTATTTCTCAATCTTGATAGCACATGATAATATTTCCTTATACGATAAGAATGTTTGAGGGACTAATTCCCTCTAAATTATTGGATTTAACTTATCAAATAAATACTTAATATTACCCTTTTGATTACATAAATAGTTCTTATAATTAATTTTAAACCTTAAAAAGGTGGTTTCATACATAGCTACTTTTTTATCTTTAGTTTTTCATAGACTTAGGAATTTTATTTCTATATCTTCTCATTTCTCATGATGAGAATAATTTTCCAATAAGAGTACCTTAAAATACTTAAATAATATGTTTGATATTTATTCTTCATCCTTAGTTTTTTTAATCAATTAACACCATTGATTTGAATCTTTGTAGAGATGATAGAATTCTATGGAAACCTTCTCCCTTTCATTACTTCCCAAATTCAGAAATATTTTTTCCAAAGAGCTTATCTATTTCTATAATATAAATGGATTTTTTGTCCCATTGAATGATAGTGGTTGTTTATGAATAAATAATTCTAACATTATTAAACAATGTGGTAGATAAGTAGGTTCTCCATACATGAAACGATATTACTCATATCCTAAGTCATATACCCCATTATGCTTATAATTTCTTTAGTTACCACAACATCTCCTACCTCAAATTCATTTTCCGTCCAAATATGGAAATACTTACATGGGGTAAAGCATTGATAAAATTTCTATTACTTCCACTAGGCACCATTTATAAACAATTTCCTACCATATATTAGATCATAAAATTATGAAACATTATTTATCATCCCAATACTAGTTAAAGACTTAACATAAATTGAAAATTTTAGGAATATGTAATATCATAATCATAAACATGGTTTCTTTGATAGTTTTTAAAATTATTAAAAATACTTTAAAAACATTTATAATGGCTTTTAAAAAAATGATAATTATGCTGTGAATATTACTTAGGTGTTTCAAACTAGCTGCACAATAAGGCTCATTTTTATATAATTGCTAATTCTTGTGTCAATCTTGAAGCAAATTTTTAGAGTTATTACCCCTAGGTACATCTGTACCAGATCTATTTCCACTCGATGTATCCAGAAATGCATGTATTTCTAGGAGAAACCATATAATCTCTATCGTAATAAAACATTAATATTTTCTTTAACACTTATCCTCAATGATTATCATATGATTATATTTCAAAATATATTTTTCATAAATATATTTCCTAAGGTTTCTACTAAACTTCCTCTAATTCCAATTTTAAAGTACCCAACCCTACTATCCCAGAGTTCATGGTTACTTTATACATTGGAACTAGATATAAGGAATCACATCCTTATGGTCTTAATTGTTTCTTAGTCAAGTAAAACTAGACACATACTTTAATTTTACATACATTTTCAAAAATAAAATAAACAAAGGGTTTTCTTTGATAATTCCACTATTCCCTTTATAAAATCTCTATATATTAATCATAAAATGCTTCCTGGTATCCTAGAAAAAATAAAACATAACAAAGGGGTGAGCTCAAATAATCATTAAGGGTAAGAAAACAACATAATCTATGATGAATAAATAAGAATAATCGGTGAAAAAAGGAAAATAACTAAAACACATTTATTTTAAAAAATAACTTGAACAGAATACGATAGGAATAAATGATGATCAACTAAATCCATATAAATAATCACATGTGATTGAGAAATATACATGTACATTCTAACTAATAAAATAATCACATAGACATCAATCACTAATATCATATTGTAGGAATTCATAATTATAGACATCTCAGAAATACTATCAAGAACATTCACAATACATTTTAAATCTATGGGTAGAAACCTATCATATATAGCTGACTAATTTGTATCATGAAACACAACGATTCATCAAGGGGACATCTTTAACTGAGCCCCACCCATCACATACTAATTCCAATTCATTCCACATATGAAAATGGTGAAACGTACAAAACATAAACATTTGTATTGAAAAATAACATATGAAATTTTAATACTTAGCCCAATCAAATAAACATAATCATAAACCATCTAGATTAATATATTGAATGTTAATAAAATTGAACATACTCAGTAATGATAACAATAAACCATTCAAAGAAGAATAAAGATAACTTCAATACAATATTTACGTAATGGATCATAAGACCAATAAAGGATTGAGGTATTTTATTAACATAAATTCCATAATAATTTCAATAAAAACATTTTTGAGGAAAATAACACTTTCAATTTGAAAATATATATATTTTTTAAAATTAAATTTAAAAAAATATTTGAAAATAAATTTATTTGAAAAAAAATCTTTTAATATTATAAATTAATCATTAAAACATTGAGTGGATAGGATTACAAAATATTTAATTCATGAAATAAATTTTATCAAAGATTCTTTTCATATTTTTGGTAAAAGCTAAATGAGACTTGTTTTAAAAATTAAATGAAGATTCCTTTCGAAGTGTTTTTTTAAAATAAAAAATGTTTAAAAAATTATTTAATAAATTATTTTTAAAAATTTAATATATTTTGTATTATTTTACAAAACATATATTTTAATGAAAAATTAATTTCTACAGAAAAATGAAATGAAGTCATATTTAATTATAAAAAATTCTCAATAATTTTGATAATAAAAGAGAGACAAATGGTAATATTACATTAAAATTTCATGAATAAACATAGGAGGTGAAAATATAGTGGTCTTTCTATTTTAATACTCAATAATCCCCCTAATGGAGACTTAAACATTCACAATCCTGAATAATGATGTGATTATGGAATAAACCCCTACCACTTTGGTAACTTCTAAATCTTAAGCCCCATAAAATAAATAATCATAAAATGAAACATTAAATAAGATGAACATAAATAGATTCATGTTATAAAATATAAAATAGTATTATATACACCATAGAAAATAAATTAGTTGGGAATATTGCATATGTCTCATGATAGTAAAAGTGAGACAAGAAAACCATTACACAAGGTTTAACTTCCTTCGTATGTGTTTGAAACGATTGTATAAAAAATATAGGTTTATTACACATATATTAAAAAACCATAATAATATATATCATACCATATATTATTTTCTTATATTCTTTTATCACCCTTTAATTAGCAATTCTTTGTTAAAATTAGTATTTCGGGTGATAATTGCTTCGCTTTTAATGTATATTTTAGTTTGGTAATTTTGGTCATTTTAATTTGATCATGGTCACATAATGTAAATAAATTTAAAAATAATATAATTATCAAATAAATATAATAAATATAAATTATATATTCATTTAGAGTAATCTATTAAATTTAGTGATTGAAAATGGATTACACCGTTTATGGAGATGGTAGGCCGTACATACGCATGAACACTGTGTCAATTTTTCTTGATGGAGGGAATGAAAGGGAAAATAAGTGTTAATTTATATTTATATTATAATTATTATTTCATATATATCATGTATATTAATCAAATAAATCCTTATTACAATCCATGTAAAAATAAAATGGAAAATAGTTCACATCGCCACATGGAGGTAGTAGTCTACAAAAACTCACAAGTGAAGTTATTGATTTTCCAACAGATTAGAAAGTAAGAATTTAGGTATGATATTTTATTTAAATAATTATTTTAGGTCATAAATATCACATATATTCAATAATTTTTACCTTACTTCCATTTAAAGCATAAGTGAAAAACAAATCACATCGCTTTGGGAGGCGGTAATCCGCCGTACACACGAGCAACGTTATTGTTTCCCTCAAGAAATGTAAATTAAGAAGGTTTATATAATATAATAATTAAAAAATATTAATAATTTCATAAATATAATATAAATATATTAAATAAATCATTATATTCTTTCTTTAAAGGTGGCGATGGAAAACAAATTATATTGGCTCATAAGACGGTAGTCTGCCGAACACACTATTGACGATTTTGTTTCTCAATTGATGGAAGTGGTGATGGTTTTGGGTTATTAAATAAAAATAATAAAAAATAGTAAAAAATAATAATATATAAGATAATATTTCTATTATATTATCTTTTTTAAAATGTTTTAAATGATGTTTAAGAATAAATAAAACAAATACACCCATTTAAGAATTTTACCTCCTTTTCAGAGAGCCTTTATACCTAAAAATTTATTCTGAGGGATTCATAATAAAAATAATGACTCTAGGATGTGGGGAGTGAAGTAAACAAGGTATTTGTTTTGTTATTTTCCAACAAAAATAGTTTTGGAAGTGTGAATAGGGGAGGAGTGGTGGTGACCTTTTATTAGTTAGGGAGAGGAAAAACATGAAATTTTTTAATAGATAAAGTGATCCACAGGTTTTTATCATGAAAAAATCCTCCATAATGGGTGAATATGAAACATTTTATGTTTTAAGGTCTAAATATCTCCATACAATTTGTTTTTTAAAATTTTCAGGTCATTTGTGACCCTTATATTCTTAGTTTAACCCTCTGGTAAACCCATTTTAACATTAACCACAAAAATTAAATTTTATTGTTTTTAAGATTAATTAAGGAAAAAAATTAAGTTTAACTTATTAGATAATATAAATAATTTTGATTCAAAATATGTAATCAATTTTACTAAATTAAATTCTCTGAAGTGGTATAATTTCATTTAAAATTAAACTACATAGGGGATGAAAGGGAAATTTTCTAGAGAAAAAATTCGCATAAGTATATAATATTTTATTATCAAAAATTAAATATTAAATTTGTAATAATTAAAAAAATTAGTTAAATTTTAATAAAATTTAACTATGTTTTCTTTAAAATCAATTTAAAATTTTAAATGAAATATGTAAGTAATTTAAACAAAAATGCAGTTTAAAAAAATGTATTTTCACTATTCAACAAAAATTACTCTTTTAAGAAAATTTCATTAATTCACCAAAATATAATTTTAAAATTAATTTTATATTATGTGCAAAAAGTGCGACTAATCTAGATTTTATAAAAATACATTTTTTATAAAATATTCTTTTATTTTTCTAATAGTTCTTATCTTTTTATAATGAATAGAAAAAATAAATTCATTTAATAATTGTGTAAAACATATAATTTTCATAATTTATTTATTATTATTCATACCTTCCATTTTTATAGCTAGGTTATAATTTTCATGTTTAAATAATAATATTTTAATAGAGTATCTTTTTTCATTTAAGCTCGATTGAAGTTTCATTCATCACAAGTTATAAAATATATTGATTTTAAGTAGATATATCAAAAAGTATCATAGAGTTATACTCCCTTATAATATTTATTTCTCATTCCATACATGCTATTAAACTTGATGTATATCTCTTAAAATTGTATAGTGTTACATTTCTTTTTCTTGTATTCTTGACCATGAAGTTTGCATGCACACCAGAATTACCATGTAGGGTATGAATAATACACATAGTAGGACACCGCCAATAAAAAACTAACACAATTTCATGAAAAATATATAATAATGTATGTCATTATATAAGTAAATTATCATATAAATATATATCCTCACATGTCCTATGTCATTGTGTGCTAAGGAAGTGTCTATCAATCCTAGCCCCACCTACTTCAACATGATGTAGATAAGGATGTCAATGTTCATCACCACATGTCACAGTACATTCTACAAGTCCCAGTATCGGTTTCCACCCTACTCTTATCATTCCCATCTCTATATTTCACCTTTATAGAAATTCCATATGCCCCACCCTTATAGATGTTAATAATAGGAACACCGCATACCCAACCCTAATGGTGGGGATAATGCTCAGATAATGGTAAGTCCCACCAGAAATGTTTGGAATACTTAGAGGTGTAAATCATGAATGCCTATAAAACTCATATATTATCCCATAGTTGAAGGATACTCAACAACCTGACATGGTCTACTCTAATTTTAGTCGACATGTCCATGATTTGACTCATACAGTCAAATGAGCCATTATCCATAACCTTTTCACATTATCACACTTCCCCTATAAGGATATGTATAACAAAAACTAATCCATATGTTTCTCTTGATACCTTAAGTAAGGTTCTATAGGATACGATGTACCAAAAACATTACATTTCATAGTAAAGAACAATAAGGTATATCAAGAGTAGGTCTCAAGAGGCTAGACAAAAATCATATGAACATATATAAAGGATGGGTCTCAAGGTCCATTCATACTCCCAAATGAAATATATATCAAGCATGGGTTACCAGAATCATTGCAAAAATCATGAAAAAATCATATACAAGTACCTATATGGTAATAAAGTGAATAAATCAAGATCATTTATGTCAGCACCTAAGTTCTCTTAGAAGGTATCCACCCAAAACAAGCTCCCACCCAAAAAACTGGAAGCACCAATAATATAAGCTTAAAGGATCCATTAGATCAACCAAATAGGTTGATATGAATTAAATATAGAAAGCTAGAAATACCAAATGAAATAAGGTTCTACCTCACACCCTAGGTATATATGGAATTCACTGGATTGAAGGAATCAACAAGGGGAGGGAGGAAAATTTTATTAATAGGGGTTGGAACCGATTAATAATTTCATTAAGACCATAGATTTGATGTACCCAAATTTCCCATTTGAGTTTTCCAAGATCCAATAAGAATGGAGAAGATTTTTGGAATTTGAGAATCTAGCCCAACTATTTCATCACCTACCACCATAACCTGACCATGGTCATTGTGTTCTTCATACACCATAAAACTAACATCCTACCATTGGAGTGTGATAATGGTTTATATTTTTTCCCCAACACACCATCCAGGATGGATGTGGTGAGGTCACAAAGAATCTGGCCGACAGAAAAACCCATAAGAACACAACCTAGACATGGAATAACCCAGACATTCACCCCATTCCAATTTTACATCGAGTAAAAATAGGGCCAAAATGGTTTGAAATATGGTGTGTGGTCAGTTATTTTGAAACAAAAACCTTCAAAAACCCACTTTTATGCTTCAAAACACCACTAACACTAACCAAAACCAAGTTAAACCAATAAAAGTTTCAAAAATATCCCTCAAAACATTCCACAACATACATTAACATAACTAAAAAAACATGGGTGTTATAAGGGGCATGTGATGTACATATTCATAAGGATGGATGGATGGTGATGTATTCATTGAATAAGTCAGTTTATACATTGAGGATTGAGAACATATGTGTTAGATATATGAGATTGACATACTCCATGTACCTGATCAAATGGAAACTTTGATGAAGGGAAAATATGAGAATATACATTTGTATATGATAAAAAATGGTGGAAACTGATATATAGATACCTGTGTTTGATGGATATCATGCTACATCCCTTTGTATATTGAGTAACACTGAAAAAATTTTAGAGACCACTTTTTATTACATATTTGAATAAGATGATTCATATTTATTTTCAACGTTATAATGTCATATGGGTTTACACATTATGGTTGACTGAATAAGGATTTAGTTTTACTCAGAGAGATACTATATATAGTGTTTTAGAATAAATACAAAAGTGTTTTGGATGGGTATTTACAAGTCATTTCATATTATGTGATACGAGGTTAAGGTAATGATATTTTTCCAAAAATGTTTTTGAAGATATCCAATAAGATTTTTGGATATGATTTCATGAGTTATTGTATATGGTATAATATAATTTGAAATGAAATGATGTCTGTTAAGGTTTAGTGAAAGTGATTTATTAATTTAGATATTCCCTAAATCCTTATATGTATATGATATATATAAGTTGTATTGTTTTTTATGAAAATTATCAGTTTCCTAAATTATAGGTATATCAATTCATGTTGTATAAATCTTAGATAAATGTTACACATAATTTATCATTTATTAGTCTATTTCATAAGATGATATATTTGGGAGGAGGTTTATTCATTTGTAAGATACATAAACTAGACATGGAATTTATCCATGTGTTAAAACACATGTGTTAATTCTACCACACAAGGATCATCCTAATAACTAATAAAAACACCCCCTTTTGATGGTAGTGTTCAGGGGATATTATTTATACGTGTTCCAACCTAACGAAAACCTGGATATCTCTTTCTCCCACATCCTTCTCATCATGATATGACCACAAATCATATAGTATGGAAAGTTCCATATATATGATGTACAATTCATCTTAACTAATGAATATAGTACAAATAGGGAATGTATTTTGGAAACCCTTGGTGATCTTTATCAAATCATATAATTATGGTGAAGATATTTTAGAGGCTCTATTGTGTATGGTATTCACACATTTATTTAAAAAAAATTCATTTTAGTTTATATGTTATTTTCATATTTTATGCATGGGAGATCCCAGATAAAGGATTAAAATAATTTGATTTTGTTATAATAATTGTTATTAGACCCCAACTATTCACTTAAAATTGTATAGAAAAAAATCCATAATGTATCTCCAATTTTATATCCTCATATCTTCTTTATCATCTCCATATCTTTATCACTTTTAATTGAGAATCAACTCATTGTAGATAGTGGAAAAATCCACATGAAAAAGTACTTATCCCATCCAAAAAATATGTTTAAAAAAAGTCACAAGGATAGAGATATTTGAAATAAACATTTTACTATATATATCCCACCACAATATAGATAGGTCCACCATGATCATTTCCACTTCATTATACTATACCACACCAACAACACCACATCAAATCAATGTGCTGCTTCTAAGAAAACACGAATCCTTCACTGCGGGTCATTCATCATCTGTTTTTGATAGATTTACTTGGATCTTCCTTACTTCATGAGAACTTGAAATACCAATTTGTATTCCATGCTAAAGGACTATGAATTTTTGGATTAGCAATAAATATGTTCTATGGCATGACCCTCCATGTCATAACACTCAATGTTTCAATATTCCAAGAATAAAACTTGAATCTTCACTTCAGAAAAACATCAATCCTTTAAGAATTTTGGTGAAAATTTTCATTCATCATCACACTCATGTATGAAATAATTCTAATGTTCTACCTATCACTATGACCCTCACCATTCCAATGTTATTTAATTTTCATCCATGAATTCTATTAGTGAAATATAATATAAATGAGGTTTCACTCCTCATAGTGGTGACCATTTTCTTCTTCATAATGAGATCTTATCAATGGAACATAATCTCTAGACTAAGATTCTTATCTATGTTAATAGCAGTTTAATGGTGGTACGATGAAGTGTGTATGTGGTACAAGTGGTGACATTTTATATGAAGAGGGATACATGGTTGTGGTACTGGAACAACACCTTATTTGTAAGTATAAAAAATACCCTGATTCCACATCCCCACATAAGAGTGTTTCCTTGGATAGCTTTGTTTCTTATATGCGGACACGAGGTAATCGGTTTGAACATGTCTCTTAGGCACCTACCTATGTTGGTGAGCATCCTTCTGACCTCTCACTAGTTCCAACCTACACTGACCTCAAATTTCTTATCCATGTGTGTGTTCTCTATTTATAGTGTAAAAGATATGTTTTATTCCTAAAAATTAAACATTTTTTACCTTTGTAAAAAATCTTTCAAACATTTATATATATTTATTTTATTCTAAAATTACCTTTAAAAAATTATTACCTAAATATATAAAATAACAATGAATAGTTAGGAAAAAGAATTAAAAAATTAAAAAAATTTATTAATTTAAGTTAAAAATTAATTGTTCAAGAAAGGTATACATCAATTATATATTATAATACATTTGTATTTGTAGAAGATAGATAGCTACCCAAGCCTTTTAGAGATAATTATAGAGAGAAAAAGGCTATGTTTTAAATAATAACAAGGCCCACACATTATTCATAGATTGAAAGAAATTAATGAGTATGGAAGGAGTTCATTCATGATTCCATGTATTAAATGTTGATATTTCCTCATCTATATTTCACTTTTCATACTTTTATGGAATCTATGGATATCATCCTTATGTAAATTCTTATTTCAATAATAATTCAATTTTTTGTGATTTTGGATACCACCTACTAATAAATAAGGATTGACCACTCTTTAAGAGTTGGTTAAACTTGAAAAAATATTATATTTACATATTTTTCTATCATTATCTCTATTTATAATTATTTAGTAGTTTAGGTTGAAGATCCTATGTATTAACTAACATATGTTCCTTTTATGTTTTGTGAGATTTTTTTAATCACTAATTCATCCTACATTAATGCTATATATTATCACGTATGGTCACATTAATTAGTATTAGAGTAGATATTACATGTTTACACCTAAATATATTTAATTAATATATGAGAAAATATACCCACCAAATAATTTTTAATATTTTATCTATTGTTTATATTTTTTTAATTGAAAATTTCTTATGGAGAGTATGAATTATATAAAAAATAAGGTAATACACATGTTTGATGTAAAATTATTTAATTTATAGAAGTTTTGGATGCTTTTATACTTACTATAATTCAAATAATAAATTCTTGAGAATACTGATAATGGATTCAATATACCCAAATAAAGACTAAATTTTACTTTTATGGATATGAAAAACACTAAAACCGATGAAATGCCCCATAATTAATTGAT
The DNA here is from genome assembly GCA_963277665.1 of Viscum album. Lineage (NCBI taxonomy): Eukaryota > Viridiplantae > Streptophyta > Magnoliopsida > Santalales > Viscaceae > Viscum > Viscum album. The sequence goes on along the minus strand of OY728157.1, from coordinate 31,060,300 downwards.
TTCATCACTCCCTATGAAGTAATTAACAAGATTTATGGGTTCCAAAATAGAAAACTTTATATGTAAAAATCACATGACATTCATAATGGAGATTAAAAGGTGAGAGATTTAGAAATTTAAATTTTTTTCTCAATATTAAGATATAAAGATGACCAAAGATGAATTAATATATGAATTTTTATATAGGGGAATAAATTTTTTCTATTAAAAGTTCTGATTAAACATTTGAATATTCAATAATTGTGAATAAGATGATGATAGTCCCACCTAATTAATATTATGTAAATATTTCAGCTCTTGGGGATTTAAGACTTATATGAGTTTATAATTTAAAAATTAGAAATATCTTGATTTATTATGATATTATAGGAGGATATACCTTGATTAATAAATTATAATCTAAAAATTAAACTTTATTTAAATATTTAAATGTGTTTATTTTACTTTTATACAAAAAAATTTGAAGAGGAAAGGGTAATTACGAGGGTAAAATTCTTTTAAAATGTTTCATTTGTGAGAATATTAAACATTTTTTATTTAATTTCCATAATAATAATCATGATGAATATTTTGAAAATCAACCCAAGAGAACATAAAATAAGAGCAATAAGTTAGTTATAGGTTGTAGTGGAATGAACTTGTTCAAATTTAAAAAGAAAGGATAATTTCTTAAGAAAGAGTAATTTTCTATAAAAAATGAAGTTTAATCTTGTGATGATGAAATTGAAGTGGAAGTGGATTAATTGAAGCATGGAGATATTCAATCTTTCTTGTAATTGTAGATCCCTAGGCCAGATTTTTTTCTACTAGGTGGGGGGGGGGGAGGTTAATCAGCGATACACACATTTTTAATAATTATTTTCACTTTGAATTAAAATTAGTAAAGTTGTTAATGTTATTAATACACGTTGTTATATATCTCAGTCTCACTTAATTTGTAATAAAAAACAATAGAGGGAAACACGTGGTATTTACAAGGTTTGTAAAATAAATACCTACTCTTTTCCATGATGGTGTGACACCCAAATATGAATTATTCACCATCAAATAAGTGAATATAATTCTTTCATCTCCATGTGAAACAATTCCACTCTATCTATAACCATGAGACTCTGTTTTCTTTTAGATCTAACCAAATTAATTCTTTCTCTAGCTCAAACTAGGAGACTCCAATTTCTCTTGGCAAAAACCATAATATTTCCCAATTTCCTAACACCAACTAGAGGTATTCACCTTTATTGATGGATTGATCCACTATAGGTTGATATTTGATATTACTCCATGATATTTTTGGATATGACATTCTTATGTACTCCCCCATGAACTTCAGTAATTCTAGTCTCAAGACTACTTCCATATTTGGTGCAATCTAGAGTCCCTCAATATTTTAATTATTAAGAACTATAGTTGTTTCTTTTTCTTCTACAAAGGCTCCTGACATCAAACCATTTCTTTCTTCAATACCAAAATGTATCAGGATATGAAAGGATATTGAAATTAAATATATCTTCTAATCACCTACATGCACATATTTATATGAAACAATTTATCATGGGATATAATTTAATTACATGATTTATAATCCCAACTTAAATACTCCATTAAATGTGTTTATGAATAAACACATTTAATTCCCATTAAAATATTAATACATGATGGTTTTTAGGTATTATATTTCTCAAATTAAATACCCATTAAACTGTGGAGATTATATCTCTTCATGAATACTTGATTATTTTTTGGGTATCCCTTCCGCATGAAGTATATTTTAAACAATCAAGTGATTCAGGTTTCCTCTTCTTCACATGACTTAGTGATCATCCACGACTTTCCCTACATGCATGAACCTGACTATTCCAAATGGATAAAGGTTCTGGGCTTCTTATTTTGATACAAAAACTTGTAATAAACAAAAAATAATTTCTATTTCCTCATGATGTAAATGCACGAATACTTCAATTCATTATTCTCCACATGGATGATTCTTGAAACCCCCAAATAATTTGGGTGAGCTTCTTTCTATTCACTCATGTTGCATGCCACCCTATTTTTATTCATGCATAGCATGAAACACAAATACCAAAAGGATATCAGGTAACCTATACATCTCATGTGGGAATGAAAACCCCCATGGATCATTATACATGTTCACTGAATATATAAACAAATTCCCAAAGACTTATGCTTCTTTATTATTTGTGTGGTCTCATTATCACCCATGGATCGCCTTGTTTTTTAACTTAAGTGAATAAGGTTATAATTTTCTTCATATTTCATCTTTTGGATAAAAAATACCTTAAGTATACTTATTTTACCCAATTTCATGTTTCATCACAAGAACATAAAAAAAATATTCTCCTTTTTTCGAATCTTGGAAGAAACCATAGTGATTGGTTGACTGAACGACCTCTTGTAACTGTATTTTCCATCGGCTAATTCATTTTATTTGCATTATCACACACATGGAAATCATAGCATGAATTAATTGTGATTGAAAAATATAATCACTTTATCTTGATGACATAACACCTAAGGAGGACTTAGTTAGTTATTTAGAAGTTTGGCCTTGAGTCCTATATCTCATTAATGGGGAAACTACTACACAAAAGAGATCTATTAAATAAAGGTTGAAGAAAATTATTCTCATTTGATTGAACAGAAAAGATTAGATAGATAGTGTGGAAAAATATTATTTACCAATATTTTAATATGGATGAATATTAACCACTTTCAATTGTACCACATTGACCTATGCTTTGTTTGATCACTCTTTTATTACTATGAGTGTTCCTCTATCTCACCATAAGAGAGTATTAAGGACCACTCTCAAACCCAGATGGAACCACCCAATTCCATCATTCTCTATTTCCATGCTACCCCCACATGGTTTTACCTTTGCTACCCAATTACGCTTTTTTTGGGTGTTCTAATATTTTATCTCTCCTTCCACTTCCATGCTGGCTAGAGGTTGATCCTAATTCCCACCTCAATAGTATTTTCACTTAGATCCCTTCATATTTAATAGGAATATGGCCTTTATTTTTAATAAAGTACACACTAAAGACATAATTCTCATATAATATCAATCCAAAATGCCAAAGAAATTCTAAAAAATCTCATATCCCTCCTCACTTATTATTTATATAAACATAAGATACTCTTAATTCCTCATGAAATAGTAAATTCCTTTTTTCATGGACACCATTAATTTCATATGTATCATGTAGTAAAAATATATTATCAATGACACAAGTCTTTTTATCTTAATATCACTTCAATAACCATCAAAGTTAACTTAGAGAATTTTACAAGAATTCATCCATCATAATTTCATGAATCCATAAAAATTCTATAGGCATAACCACTTCATCCAAACTCACCAAACACATATTGAAACATCATTGACAGAAAATCCAAGACTAGGATGAATAATATCACCCTTTTTATTTTGTTGTCACTATATCTTCACATATTTAAAATTCAATATGCATGCTAAAATATTTCTCCCCCTTTAATAATAAAATTCAATGGATAAGTGGGGGGTATTCTCAATACATATTTTTATAAAAAATATGACCTTATCCATTATATGAAAATTTCATGATCAATTCCATGAGAGGGATAATCTAACATAGTTCTATTATAAAAGATCCATTAGTTAATCAAATCAACGTATAAAAGGGATAACCTGGTGTAGAAAAAACCATAGAATAACCAAGGCTATATAAATTATCCTTAACACATACTAACATGTGAAATCAATCTTAGAAATTCTCAACTCTCATTTCAAGGTTTAAAAAAAATTATATTTATCAATAAAATGATAAATCCTACACATAATTCAACAAATACATTATAAAGTTTAGGTGAAAAATATATATCTCCCCCTTTATCTTATCTTTAAATTTATCAACCACTCCCCATTAATGTATATAATAATATAATTAAGAATAGTGGATAATATTGTGATTGGAATACATTTATCTTTGTATTTGAATCTATTCCATGGTTTTTCATATTCTCAAGGTTCCTCCCCATTAAGGGATGGTCTCATTCATAATTCTCTAAATTTTTAGAATCTATATTGGGAAACACTTCTCCTTCAATCCTGTACATATTAGTTTATAACACACAAAATATCATGGAATAAATTAGAACTTATTTCATTAGAAGAAACATTCAAGGTGAGAGTTTTCTCTCATTCTTACTTTATTCTTATTTACAAGATCATTATGGGATGTGATTTATTTCTTATAGACTAGTTTCGAATATTTTGCACATATTTTTTTCCCATGAACTTAATCTTTTTGAGGGATATATTATTCAATACCCTTGACAACTAGAATGAACTATTTCAATTTTTTTCCTTTTCCACCAAGAGTGTTGTTGTGAGTGCTCAGATTTTAGTTCTTGATATACCTTTTGTTGTGGATAATTTTCATTATGTAAAACCTTAATCCTATTTTACATATTAATAAGCCCTTTTCCAGGATAATATATTTTTTTGTAAGTCATAAGAGTGTAGTTTCTTCTTATGGATTATTTACCCTTGCATGCATTCCTCAAAGTGGAATTTGTTTTCCATAATAATGAGGTTAGAAAAAATGAATCATTTACCAAATATGTTATACCACATTTAGTATCTCATTTTTTGATATGTTTTAATTGAAGTAGTTCTTATAAAATATATGAGATTTTTGTATTTGAAACATCTACTCATCATGTGCCCAAATTTTCCACAATTAAAACAATTTGGTGCTTTCAACGTTTGTGGTACCATGGTTCCAAAATTTTCATGGGACAAAACATTACTTCCAGATTTCTGATATGGATTCCTCTATATTGCTACACATTTTGAGACATATTTGTAGGGATGTTAATTTTATCTCTCTAGGTGTTAAAATTCTCTTCAGGTTCTCTTATTTTCAAATATATCTCTTTAAATTGAGTATCCGTTACGTTCATATTTGAAGCTGCAGTCATAATTGATTAACTCCTTTATTCAAGTTGGGTTTTAAGAGATATGACTCTAACCATCAAATCCTTCTTCACTGATTTTTTTTTGAAATTTTTTATGAAAGATATTAAATTATATCACATTGGTCCTTCATATTGGTACCCATTTTATTTATGCTCATATTTAAGTCCACATATTATCTTCTTAATATTTTATTTTCCAATGTCAATTATTTCACCATTGATTAATAAACTTCATGCATGATTATCCATTGATATTATTTGTCATTGAATGATTAGTCCTTTGAATAAAAACATGATTTTATTACCTCATCATCACCAGAACCACATTATTTTTTATCTCCAAGAGTGATTTTTAAATTTTATATACTTTCTCCATAGGAGGGTTAGAATCTAAAATAACATCAGGTTCAGGTTTTACCTTGATTAAAGAGTAGAACTTATGGAATTTCTTCTACTTTTTATTATTCATTTAAATGGAAAAGATACTTGAATTTTTGTTCAAATTTGGATGAAAATTTGGATTAATTTTATTCTTTAAATTTCATTACTTTTTCTATTTACCTTCATTAAACCTCATCGCAATAAAGTTTTTGATCTAATTGAAGTCGTTATTAGATTCTATCTGAAAAAATACATGGATCTTTAGAGGGGAACTTCCCTATAAAACCACTTGTAGATCCCGGAGCCTTATTAGGTTCCAAAAATAAGGGGGGGGGGGGGGGTTAATCAATGGTACCATCATTTTTAAAAATTATTTTTCACTTTGAATTCAACCTTTTAAAATTTTTTATGTTCTTCATCCACTCATTAATATCTCTGAATCTCATTTTTTGTGCAGTAATACCATAAGTAATGGAATCAAACAATATTTTAAAGGTTTTTTAATCAAAGGAATGCTCCTTTCTATGTTGGTTAGACACCTGAACATGTATTATTCACTATCTAACAAGTGAATAAAATTTATTCCATCCCCAACTAAAAGACTTATTCTCTAGATCCAATTGAGAGGCTCCTTTTTCTCCTGGATCCAACTAGAGGACTTCACTTACATCCAGCACAAACTCTATGTATTCATCTTTATTGAAAGATAGAACCACTATAAGTTGATATTTAATATTATGTGATGAGATTCTAGGATCTGGATTTCTCGTGAAGTCCTTCATGAACTTCAGCAATGTGGGTCTGAAGACTCCTTCAAAATTTAGTGCAAAATGGATTCAAGTCAAATTTTAGATGCTCATGAACTCTAGTTTCTTGTTATTTTTCAAATAATATCAGCTTAAAAATATTTTTTCTTTGATAAATAAATGTATCAGTATCACAAAAGAAAATTTCAATTCAGTAAGTCTTCTCATCACCTACATGCACATATTTATACAAAAAAATTTGGATGGGATATCATTGAATTACATGATTTAAAATCCCCATTTGAATCCCCATTTAAATATGTTTTTGGATAAATGAATTTATTAATCATTCAAATATTATTACCTTATGTTTATTATGTATTATATTTCTAAAATTAAATACCCCATAAACCATGGGTATTATGTATCTTTATGAATACCTAATTATTATATGGGTATCTATTTTTCCTGATGAATATTAGAAACACCATATGGATTCATGTATCCACTTCTTCACATGTATTATTGATCAATAATTGCTCTCCCTATATGCATGAAACACACTATTCAAAGTACCCAATGGTTTAATGCCTCCTATTTCCATAGATGGAATTATAATCACAATAAAATCATTTCTGTTTATTAATATTTTAAATTCCTAAAGACTCAATTTTATTATACTTTACATTTTTTAGTCTTCAAACACCCAATGAATTTAGTTGTTCTTCTTTTTGTTTACACCCACAAAATACCACTCCTTTTTCATGAATGTATAGCATGCAACTCAAATAACTAAAGGATATTGGTAAACCTATTCATCTCATATAGGAATGAAAACACTCATGAACCATTATACTTATTTACTAACATTGTAAAAAATTTCCTAAATACTCAAGATTCTTAATTCATTATGTGGTCCCATTATCACCCAAAACTCAACTCATTTAAACACTTGAGAGAATCATGTTCTCTTTTTTTAACCTTTTATCACATGGATAAAAAATACTTGATGAATTTTTATTTTAGGTGATTATTCATTGTATCACATTCAGGAAATAAAAATTGAATGAAAATAATTCTTTAGAATATCTAAATCATCTATAGTGATCGGATGACTGAACAACATCCTATAACTATGTTTTTAGTTAGATGATGCTTGCTCTTGATGTTATCATATGTATGCAAAGAGAATCATTCATGAATGGAGATTCTAAAGTTCAAGATTTATTTTTATTGATGAAGGAGCACCCATGGATACCTCAGTTAGATATTTTTATGTTCAGGAATGGGTTTCTTAGCTCATCAATGCATGAATTACCATGCACAGAAGATCCTTCGAACAAAGAATGAAGAAAATAATTATCCTTCGATCATACAGATGATATAAACCAGATATTTCGGATAAAATTATGTCTATTTATTTTAATGTGGAAAAACTTTAACCACTTTCCACTATCCAACATTGAATAGTAATTCACTTGAGCACTCCATTATTAATCTATGGTTCCTTCAGCCTGCAGGAACCAAGTACTAGGGTTTGCTCACGAACCCCCACTGAACTGCCGCGTTCCAGCTTTTTTTGCTGCCATGCCACCTCTACATGGTGGCCCCGCCACTACTCCCATGTTCTCCATGTGGTCATGCTAATTTTTCACCTCCCCTTCCATTTCTATTCTAGTGGGTGGTTGATCGTAGTGCCCACCTTAGCAGTTGCTGCACTTGGATCCCTTCAGTGGACACTGGTAGCCGACCTTTATTTGTAATAAAGGACACAATAAATCTATAATTCTCACAATATGTCAATACAAAATGAAAATTCACTTCAAAATAATCCTCTCTTCCTCCTTAATTATTCCTCTTGTTAACACGAAATTCTCTTCATTCCTTATGAAATACAATATTCTATTTTTCATAGAAATCTTCAATTTATTCTTTGTCTTTTAGAAAAAAAAATTTCACCAATGAAACAAGTATTTGGAAATTAATATCAGTTAAAAAATCATTATAGTTAACATGGATAATTTTACAAGCTTGAAATCCAATTCCATTTCACGAATCTTTAACAATTCTCTAGGCATCACCAATTCATCCAAACTCACCAAACACACATAAAAACATTTTTTAAAGAAAATATAACACTGGGCCCAATAGGAATAATAAAAATACATTAATTAACACTATAATGAATATGAAAATAGTTAAGAGGATGAAGTAGAAGAAAAAATGAAGAAGTATTTCTAATTGAGAATGTATATAATAATTTCTAAAAATAAATTCAAATCTCGATAAGAAGACTGAATCATTAAAGTAAAAAATTGACATATACAATTTACAAATATATTCTAGGAAGGAAATTTAATTAATATAGAATACCAATGATCTAAAATATACATAATTAGTGATGATATGAGGATATTAACTTAATTTAAGTGAACCTGTATAAAGTTGGAAGTTATTTTGAGAAAATTCAATTTCATTTTAAAAAATTATATGAGAACTAAGGGTGAATCCTTAAACCATGTGATTAATATGGTCAATTCCACTAAATAACTTGAAAATTATCCTAATAAGAAATAAACACTCAATTTATACATAGTAAATAATTAAAAAATAGAGGCAGTGAAGAAAATAATGTGAAGAAAAAAAATCAAATTATCCAATAAAAGGTGATACATCCATTTCATTATCATGTGATTATATGAAAAATAAAAATTACTATGGTGTATATTAGAAGAAAAATATTAAATTTAAGCCTCAATTTAGGGCTATTAAGAATAAAAGATCAATCAAACATGAGAAATAAAAAGATAATTAAAGGATATCACAATGTGTAAAAAATAAAAAAATAGATTTTTAATGAAAAAATATTTCTTATGCGGATATTTAGATTTAAAGGAAGATGGTGGTATAGTTTAATGAATATCCAAACAGAATAGATTTCTTGGTTAAACATGTCTCTCTATAAATCACAAAGTGGGTTGGATTTAATGGGGGAAAAATGTAAAACAATAATGATGTACTTGAGGAGACTTGTGGTAGGTGTGATTAACATGGATATACTACTAATTATTATATCATAATTATATCAGATCATATTAAAAATAATTCCAATTCCAAATCTTATAAGAAGTGTGGTGATAAAGAATATGAAATTGTGGTTTAGATTGTTTATAAAACATGAAATAGTGCAAGGCCATGGAACTTGTATAGATGTTTCTCATAAAATGTGAAAAATATAAAAATATGTTTAATTTTATTAAAAAAATATAATGTAGTTATTGTTAATTTTTTGAATGATAGTCCTCTAAATGTCAAATGCATTAGAAACACTAAAATCGGTGAGAAGAAAATTACTTAATATTATGTTTTATTTATTTATGGGATGAGATATAATTTATTAAGAGCATGTAAATTATATGATAATTTTATTGAGGAGATATTTTAAAAGAATTATTGTGTCATTATATTATTAAAGGATAACATAATTATCATGATATGGTAGTAAACAAATGAAAATTTCATTCAAATCACTATTGATAAATATTCTTATTTATTGAGTATAAAAGAGGAGAATGAGTCATGATATCAAAGAATACATTATTTAGGGTGAAATAAAATAAGGATACTCATTCATTGTGATTTTGTTAGAAAAGTTTTGAAGCTCAATTGGGGAAAAAGTAATAGTTTTTATGTTTTTTTAAAGGGATGATAGTGAATAAATGTTACAAATTAGTATAGATCAAAAAAAGAATGATACTTTTACACATAAATTTATATTTTTGTTTCTTTATGTGTATAAAATCAACTAATTTGGATCTTTATGAGGAGGTGTATTTTAAACAAATAGAGGTATTTATTCTTGATGGTGATGATACTCAAGTGTTCAGGTTGAAAAAATCACTATATGGGCTTAAAATTACCTCAATAAAGGAACTCAAAGCTAGTAAATATATTAATATAAATATATTTAAAATATTTAAGGTAAATAACAATTACTATGACAAAGTAAAACAATACTTACTCACTCTTTGTGATAGTGTATACTGATGAAGTAAGTTTATTTAGAAACAAAGTGAAATTTTGTGAAGGATTTATTACCCAAATAAAGAAGTAGTTTGAAATATATATTATTGGTGAGATAATATTTATATTAGGATTTAAAGTTGTAAATATAGTTTATTATATCCTAAATTCATAATAAAAATGATACTTCCTAGAATTGATTCATATATAAGTGACCAGTTTGATTGACTACATGGCCTTAACCATGCCTCCCCATATGCTAGAGTCCACCGACTAGTAGTGAGGATATATGATGTTTTTTTTGGGGGAATATATAATATTTACTAGAGTGGAACACATTTGTAAAATAATATATAAATAAACTAAATAATAATAAAAATAAAATAAGAGAATAATAGCACATTTAGTTAAATGAAATTGATAAAAATAATAAAAACTAATGACATTTATAATATGATTTCAAGTATGTATAATATAAATAATGGGAAATAAAATTGGAAACTGTGTAGAGGGAATATAGAAAATAAAAAAGTACCAAAGATATCTCCAACAACATTTTGATAGTTAGCTTATTCTTATTCTCCATAACTCTATCCTTGTCTAGAAAATTTGGAGTTCATAATTGGATGCTTCCCTTTGTCCCTTCCTGCATCCTTGAAATTTTTCTGGTTACTAAATAGTGACCTAAACAATGTGTAAGTAAAAATCAGTAGGCCACAACCAATAATGTCTAGTATTGTCCAACCAGTGTAAATAAAATGAGAAGTGCGTGTTTATTATAATATAAAACAGTGATACAACAGAAACTTAGTGAGGTTGGGTTCCTAGAGGACACCTGACTGACTCTACCTACTTCACTCCCAATCTGAAATGTCTCTTAATAGGTGTCACCATATATATATATATATATGTGTGTGTGTGTGTGTGTGTGTGTGTATAAGTATATATATATATATATATGTGTGTGTGTGTGTGTTTAATCATATATAGATAAATTTATATATACATAGTATTAGCCAGTACTCAAGGAATATAACAAGGCATCCATGCATAAACATAAGATTCATAAGAAAAAAAATAAGGAAATTGGACCAACATTCATCTGAGGATATAAAACATCATGTATATAAATCCAAATAAATGACGTGGGATTTCATTCCCAACATCCCATCCAATGATCGGGGAATATCATGTCTGACATCCTAATAAAATATTTGAAATGCATTTTCAAACATCCAACATCAAGGGAATGTGAAGTTTCAAGTCCAAATTTTCACTTATACATTTATCAATGAACAATATCCATGTTCTAACAAAATAATAATAATAATTCATTAAATTATATACTTTAATGTAAGATAAGATAATTTTCCCTAACATTTAACATTCTATTTAATATTTTTTTTCATGGGAATAATATTCAATTCAAATGGGTTAGGTGTCATTGTCTTACCATTAAAATTCTACTAATTTTAATTTATCCATTTCAATTAAGATTCAATATATGACCACATAGAATGTGGTTTGGTCACATAAGAATTTATAATGTCATGGTCATTTTATAAACGCACCCAAAGGGGTAGAAATAGTCGAGGTGGATGACCTCTGACAATAATAAGGGTCTATTAGAGTAACTCTATCATGGTCTCATTAATCTAAAATGATTTAATCATTTTTTGGTAACACATGAAAGCTTCAGGTGTGCAGAATAATGATGCATAATAGAAATTACAAGGACTTAAAGGAAATGTACAAGAAAACCTACCTTATGGTGGTAGATGACTCCATATCTAGTATCATCCTATTATTTGGATTGGAATGAGAAAAATCGGAAGGATATATAAATTCCATGAAAATGAGCCAAATTAGCACACACATATTTATCTTTCCATATGATAAAAGAAACAAAAAAAAGGATGGAATGGGATTTAATAACTTACCATGTGTGATCCAATAAGATGAAAAATTATTTATTTATACATCAAATGAATAATATTTCTCAAATACTTTCTTGATGGAGAAGGAAGCCCTCAAGTGGATGAGGAGGTTGTTGTGCATGGAGAGGAAAATAAAAAGGGGGTGAAGGTTAAATAGATAGATGGTAAAATAGGAATTTAAACCATTTTTAAGGGTCACATGGTTCATTTGAATAGTTTTCCAAACCATGCTCCAACTATGTTCCATAATTTTTTAGGGTGTTACCCCCCACACACTGGATAGGTACATAGTTTAACAAACCATGCATAGCCTATGAGGCTCACCGGTTTGCTAAAAAAACCAATGTTTATAGCTTTGAACAATTCTTGGATGCTCCCAAACCCTTCCTTAAACTCTTAGGTGATTTTATTAGATTTAAAAAAATAGGTTTAAATTTTAATTTAATGAATCTATACCTTTTTGAAATTATATTATCTTAAAAAAATACTTATTGGTTATTAAAAATGTTTAGAATGGAAGTATCAAGAGAGGTATATTCTTTCATCGATACTGGACCCAAATTTTCCCAAGATTATAATAAAAATGATGTGTATCATAAGGAGTTTAAAATATTGATAGAAATTATATTTTATTTTATGGTTTCAATACTATTTCACTTTTAATTGTCTTTTAATAAATTTGAAGGAGCTGCATATTATGGAATTTAAGTGAATATTATACCTTTTAAAAAAAACTATGGTGTATATATTGAGCCATGAAATAGATAAATCTATTCAAATGTATGTTTTTACTTATTTTTATTGGGAATGTGATATTATATATTAAAATATTACTTATATAAGGGAATTATTTACTAGAGAAACATATATTTTGTGGCAGTATAAGAAGTTAAATTTAGTTACTCTAAGAAGAACAGAAGGAGGGTAATTTATGAAATAACAAGTTATAATAAAAAATATTTGGATGAAGTCACAAATTGAATATATGATATTGGAAGTCACATGTCCATTTTTATTAGGTGTGATAAAAAAAATTGAAATTAACAAGTTAAACAATTTAGTGTAATATTTGATTGCAAAACATTTTAATATCTAATATCAATTCATTAACAAGAAGGTGTAATATAAATATATTAACTTGATTTATTTTTATAAAAAGTATATATCCCTAGATATATTGATGAAGCCATTGATAAAGGATTCCTTACAACACTTTAGAGTATTGTTGGGAGTTTATTCTCTCCTAGAATCCTTATATGTTAATTACTGACAATTTCTCTAATTCATTTCTTTGAAATTATTTTCAATGAGGGAGAATATATTGGGATATATTTTAGAAAAAATGAGAATTCATAATCAAATGTGGATATGGGAAAATGGGTTAATATATTCAAGGGAAGTTTATTTTAGTGGGAGACATGAGTTTAAGTTGGTTTACTAAAATTTTATTTTATGCTCAATACATGTTTCCAATGAATAAAAAGGGGGAGTTTGAAGAGGCTTTAATGAAATTGACGGATTCATAAGGTGGGTTGAATATCCATTATTAAGTGAGTTTAAAAAGGGGGATATTTAGTATCCATCAATGAGGCTTGGTTAACATATTATTTTTCTTTACACTAAGAGTTCGAGTGATCTCCCAAACATTAATCTATTCGATAATGTAGTTTCTAAATAACTCTCACATTGCGATCATGCTATGTACAATTTATTTAGTTTTAGATTTAATATATTTGATCTTGTTTTCATTTTTTATTTATTATCAGCATTCTCATTATTTTTTTTGAGTATGTTTGAACTGAAGGAGTATATAAATGAATGAAGAAATTTGAGGAGTGTGAAAACCATGTCATGGTTGGGAAAGACCACAAAATGGTCATGACTAAGTCAATGAAGGAATATCAATCACATTAAAACCACTCAATAGTGAGGGATAAAATTTTACATGGTATATAAAGAAGAAAATTTTATTCTAAATAATATGGTAAATCAACCATTATATTGACCATGGTCCTTAAATATGAAAGGAAACACTCACAGATTTCCATGAAGATAAAAACATGTGGTAGTTAAGGAAACCAAATCATTGTTTTAGAGAAATATTTATGGATTTAGATCCTAGACTAATAGAAAATTAGAGCATTTTAAAAAGTCACTATCCATCACTTATAATTAATCCAATTCATAGTTTTATTGATTATATCACGGTGTGGAAGAAAAATACTCATGTTTTCTTGATCATGTTTCCTTGAATAAATTTTTTTTCTTGTCTAGATGACACCGCATTGTGGTTATTATAAAATATAAGAAAGTAAATAATTAAATAACATTAATATTTTGAAGGAGATTATTATTTTGTCAATTTTTTTGAATCTATATTTGACCCGGAGAAACCATGTCGTGGTTCTTCTAACGTGACATGGTTCATCAACCTATACATAAGAATGATGTTTCAATTGGATAAGATATATATATATATATATATATATATATATATATATAAACCCCAAATTTATAGATATAATTCCTTATAGAAAAATTTAATATTTGAGAGAAAAATAGGGTGTACATATCATCCATGGATTGTAAGAACGTGAAAAGGATGAAAAAAACATTCATGCTTACTTATGATCATTGATAGCCTTTATTCCTCTATATTTCACTTTACAACTTAAAAAATTTCAAAAACTATCTTATGTATCTAAATTATTTTAATCCAAAAATTGAAAAAAGTTTCTTGACATAGGGTATTGAAAACTGATCATTTAAGTATTAGAGAATCATAAATCATAACAAACCATACATAATATACCTATAATTACATGATTTAATAATAGGATTTCATTTCCCTACATTCCCATTACCTTTTAGGTTTATTGTTTTAGAGAAATAGTAAAACAATTACATTATTAAAGAGAAAAATTCCACATAATGTACATTTTTTTCCAAAAAAATAGGTTTTTAAATTGACACAGGTTTCATTCAGGACACAATTTCTTCATTCAAGATGAATCTTAAAAATTGGAAACAAGAACTTGATAAAGTTCATATACATCCTTAAATAATTTTAAAGGATTTAGAAATGTGGTATGAGAAAATAAATATCAGTAAGGAATATAAAAATAATGGAATCCCACCATTCCATCGAAAGACAAGAAAATACCTATGAAATTTTACCTTTTTAAAAAATAAACATTGAGCTTAAATAATCACTTAATTACTCATGAAATCAACTTAATTGGAAAGATAATTTCATCAAAAATCATTCAAGGATGTATAAAATTGAAAACATGATCGTGAAGTTAACTTGGGATATCAAATTCATATCTCTCTTCCAATCACCCTTATAATGGAATAACCCACCCAGTTAATTCCAACATCTTCATGGGAGTAACTTATAAGAATTTAACTTTGTAATCATTAACATGTCCATTGGTGGAATATTTTGTACCCAACATTCATCATATATAATTTGAAAAATCTATAACATGAATAATACACATAGTTTCTTATTCTTTTATCACAAAAATCATAAGAACAATCATTTGAACCCATAAGCATAAGCACTTTTAACTATCCCATAAAAAGAAAATGAAATATCCTTTTATTTAATAAATATTTAAAATAAAATAATTAATAGAACAATGAGAAGTGAATTAAGATTGGAAAAAAGTTAAAATTTTAAAAGGAATCTTCATAAGAAATAATGGACATAATTGTGGAAAAAATCAGTCATGTTGTAAATGTTATAAAAATATTCTTTCCATAATATTATAAAGAAATTAAAAAATGAAATGTATGGAAAGAATTGAAAATATTAATTTTTAAAACATTATAAAGAAGGTAAAACGTAATATAAAAATAATTTAATAAATCATTGAAGTTTATAAAAGAACATTCTTGAAATAATTTGGAAATGTAAGAGAAAGAGATGAAAAGAAAAATTTGAATCATTTAAAATATGATTTCAAAAAATCCCTTACCTTAAGTCCCAAATTACTTCTTATGACCTCTAACCTTTAGAATAATAAAATGATATTAATTATTTAATTTATTTATGAAACATTTTCATTTTTATTCCTTTATTATCATAATTATTATTTATTTAAGAACAAAGGGTTCGAAGCATGCCAAGACAAGAGAAAACAAGATAGAGAGAGCCTATGGGGGTCTAAAATTATAAAAACTGAGGGAATCCCCTCAAACAAGGTCCTCTCCCTCAACATTGTGGGTACTCCTTCCAGCTGAGCATGAAGAAACAAAATTATGAGAAGCAAGTGATGAATGGTGATCTTCTACTTTATTTCCGTCCCTCCAGGTGTGAACCACATTTATGTGGATGTTGAGGATCCCTTTGCATTTTTTGGTAATATAGGAGATCGACCATGGGATATTACCTTTACCATGTAGAGTGTTGTAGAGAAGTATGAAATTTATTTCTGCTTCACAAATTTCAATATTGCGTTGGTGTCATAAGTTGAGACCGGTGAGCATGGCCATGGCCTCGGCCTAAAGAGAGTGTCTAGACCCATAGCGCGCTGTAAACACCATGATTTAAAATATCCTGGTGTCACGGTCCACCCTTCCACCCAAAATAATGCCTTTCTTATAAGAACCATCCATGTTGATTTTGATACCCATGTGAGAGGGATTCTAGGCCACCTAATGACCCATGGTGGTTCTAAGAGGATCATTAACACCCTGCGTGCTTGATTACAGAGGTATGAGAGTAGGAGTATCATGCAGGTTCCTATAGAGTCTGATCTGGTCGATGAGAACAATATTTGTTCTGGTAATAATGAGAGTACCAACAGACTGATCTCCCTCAGGTCTGGCTCTGTTTCTCACTTTTCAAATGTACCAGCATCGAGATATCAAGACCATAACCTGATTTTTCCTCTCAGGACCGTACTCTGGTGAACCATGGAACCTGTAGGAGTTAGTGTCCTAGAACCAAATGGTTGTACATTTATTACATGAAAATTTAATTTCTTTAAATATTAAACATCTTATTACATATTGTTCATTGTTCTGCATGACTATTATGTAATAATTTCCTAGAGTATTTGTTGCATTGAAAAGGTCATGGAAGTTCCCTACTATGATGAGAACCTTGAAATGTTTTAATAATATTCTTAAATATAGTTCTATGGTTGGGTGACATACTATGATGGGACAAATATCATGAATACCATCAGGTTTGAGTACTTATAAGCATATTATACTTCCTATTATGAAGATCCCAATTGGTAATCTCAAAGACAAAAGATTATAAGAACAGACATGCTAGTAGGAATTCCAAATGTTTTGGTGTCATCAGATATTTCTATCTGCGAGTGTGTATAAGGATACTTAGACATTATGATTATCATTAATACGTGTTACAACTCATGCACTTTTATTTACTAACGAAAACCATCACACATACAATTAGCGAGAAGTAGGGTACGTTGGGTACGTCATGAGTGGCATGTTATTAATGGATAAGTTGAGAAAGGATTTGTCCCTTCCATTTATAGAAGTTGATATCTCATCTCTTAGATTGAAATATAAATGTCACATGAAATTCCATGTCCATGGTGTAATGATGAGTTTATTTCAGGTTGTCAAATAATGTTGTATTGAGCATAAAAGTTGATGACACTATCATGAAACCTGATTGATGAGATATTGCGACAAATGGATTATATTACACAGTGAGTGTTCGTATGTGGATGTTGTTGATGCAACTTTATATTCTTTCTCTTGGGTTAGTTGAACCATTTATATACAGTACTATTGAACTTTAGGCAATCCCACATAATGCCAATGAGAAAGAATCCTAGAGGGTCACCCATAAGTGGTTTTGGTGGTCTTGGTTAAATTCTATTTGAATTTAATTAATTAATTATATATTATTCTCAAGACTGTGGGATAATTTTATTCAAGTTAAAATGATCACCTAAATTTAATTAAATATATATTTATTTATTTTGTTGAACATTTAATAAATATTTATTTACTAGTTTATAAATAAAATATTTATTTAATAGAATAATTTATTTATTTATTTATTTTGGTGTTCAATAAATGGAATTGGAGTTCGAGTGGACAGAGTCCAGTCCAGTAGTAAAGTAATTATTTTCAATATGGTAAATAATTATTTAACTAGTTGGCATAAGTTAAAATAATAATGATGTTGCTATAATTTTTTGACAAGGTATTTTGTTTATAATTCTGTTTTGCGCAAGTTGGCGCACCATAAAGTAATAATGCGTTATTATTATTATGAGCATGGGTTTTCTCTATGTTCATGAATGTATTTAATTACTGTTATGAAACTAAATATTGTAACTAAATTTCCATGAATATAAAAGTATTAGTACACCTATTGTGTTAGACACCACATGATACCGAATCGCACACCCGGTGAATTGAGAATTGTTGAGCTAAACAATTTCTCTCTCGAATCCTCTTCCCACCCCTCTCAAGAATTAGAGACATTATTCGAAGCTGAAAAAAATTGATCAAGAATGAATGACTCAAGACACTCTCTTTTCCATGCTGGCACCCAGATAATGAGTGGTGTCGATCAGAGGCCATCAGAGCATGTGTTGATCACCGCTAGAGGGATTCTAGTTTGGATCCTTACAAGCACAACGAGATAATCTGAAAGGGTCATTCCAGATGATCAACATCATCAATGAAGAAAATAACGAAAATCCGAGTATTATTTTCTTTATTAAATTAATTAAATTAATTATAAACATGATATTTTATTTCCTCTATAAAGGTTTGGGGCCTCTTCTTTGTTTATCTAAATCTTTGATTCTATTCTAGGGAGATTGGTGTTCATCGTCATATTGATCCCAAAATAATCATTGATCATCATAAAAATCAATGTTGGGTGTCGTCCCAACCACACTTCTGCTACACTCGGAACCTTCAAGTGGTATTAGAGCGGTTACATCATAGTTTATAATTATTTAAATATTTTATTGATAATTTATGCATTTAATAATTTAGTTGTTTCAACTCAAGTTAACCATTCTGAAAATATGAATCCCAAGATCTGTTCCTCCTATTTTGTTTCTCATTCAACTTATAGAAACGATATTTTCTTTTAATTTTGATTTTAATAAAACAAAGGATCTCATATAGAGGTGCCAAAGGTTCCTAGCCATACAACACAAGAACACAAGATGTGTATTCATAAGTACACACCGTATATCCAAGGTTTAGTACACCGGGTCTGGTCTGCCAAACCAAGTCGTGTCCTTGGAGTTTTTCTAAACCATAATGACTCTCTGTGTTGACCAGGAAACAGGTGGCACACGGTTTCCAGATAAAACGCCATGTGGACCATTGGAAACGACGTGTAGTCCCTTCGGGTTAGGGTTGGACCGTGTACCCCGTACATGGATTTCCCGGATGGAGACTATGTAATGAGGAACTACATGGTGTGTGGCCTACTGTACATGTCGTGTACTCCAAATATTTCTGATGTACACTCACACACTGTTTCCTCAGGCGTGTACTTCATATGGATGGGAAAAAATAGTAAACGCTATATAGTTGGTTCTACACGCCATGTACTCATTCAAATTATGTAGATTTTTTAAAATTTATTATTATATTATACAAACCCTTGAGACGTGTACCATCGTGCAAGTGTAAATATGAGGTAGAATACATGATAGGTGTTTTATATATATGTGTTTAATTTAACATCTGTGTAATGTTTATTCCTACTCATTGTATAGTTGTGAATAGGAATTCACTTGGTTTCCTCCAAGGTACAAGTTATGTATAAAGATAATTTTTTATGAATTTTTTTGTTTAAAATTATGATAGATGAGAATATTAAGTAAATTCAAAAAAGGGTTTAAGATAACATGATTGATTAATTAAGGATGATAATTAATTGATTTGAGTTTAATTTATCTTAAAAAAGAATTATTAAAGAATTGAATGCTTTTTATATTTATGTGTAAATATCGTTGCATGTATGGATGATTAGGAGAAATACCGAGGACTTTGTATGTGGATGGTTTCCTTAAATTTATTTATTTAAATTAAATTTTTGGCTTGTGAGCCTTCTCGTCATTAATATGTAGGGCCTGCATGCCCAAGGTTTCTTTTATGATAAACCCCTTTTTACCCCGCACCATCATGTGTGTTAAAAAATGAATATGTAATGGATGGAAATCCCAATCTTGGATAGGCGTTTCAAGATGGATCCAAGATGAAACCAATCCCAGGAGATATAGAGGTGGACAGGTGTAAAGCTGTAAACACAAACCCAAATGGTTCAAGATGTTTCTTTTCTAGGTCAGGGTTAGTTTATCAACAACTAGATAAACTAACCATTAGAAAATCTCATGATTATTCTCTTTATTTTATTTCTATCAGTTGCATGGTTTATCTTTATGTATGTGTTGTCACGATCACATAATTAATGAATTAAACAATCATGCAAGTGAGAAATAAAATAAACCAGACTTATGTGTAAATATTTTCAAGACATGGTTAATCACTTAAGTAAGTTACTATTAATATTAACAATCATGTGATAATTATAATAATCAATTCACACATAAGAGATAAAAATATATCAAAGAAAATATTAAGTCAGACCAAGCCTTCTATTACTTAATTAGGGGGAAAACTCAATAAAACTATGTGTTTGACCAACCCTTATTGGGACACTTACTTTTATACAAGAAGCCCTTATTAAAGGTTTCATGTTGACATAACCATATTACATCAAGCATAGTATCCCTTTCTAGACTTGATGTAATATTGGAGGTAAGAGTTTAAGAAATCCAAAGTCATGATTTCAGTATTGTGGAGTCCACTCAGCAGATCAAGGAGTTGTAAGTCCGCAGTTGGAAAAGAGGTTCCTACCTAAATACCTTCTAATAGCTTGAACAACCCTTGTTGGGGTTAGGCGAAGGGGAATATGGATCCTTACCACTAGCATGTCATGGAAAATGGAAATTCCTAGTTCAATGGTGAGGTTCATTGGGACTTGATAAAATAGTGTGAGACTTAATAAAATTTATCATTTCTTATAAAATGTAATCCAGAAAGTAAAAATGATCTTCCCTTTTAATTGTAGGATAAAAATGACAAGCTCATCAACCACACTATCCCTATGATCAATTTTGGATAAAGAAAACATCATCACCGACAATAAATTATAGGAATGGTTTAAATGCCTTCGGGTTATCCTACACCATGAACGAAAGTCTTATATTCAAGAGTCATCATTACCTGATCCACCTTCCAAAGTGGCGAGTGATGATGATTTCCTAGTATATGAGAAACATATGAATGACATGGTCGATGTTCAATGTTTGATGTTATCTTTAATGTCCAGTGAGCTCATAAAGTCTCTTGAAAACAAGGATGATTATAGCATGCTCAAGCACATCTACTGTCTTTACTATGAGAGAAAAAGACATGAAAGTTTGAGATATCTGAGGCACTCTTTCAGAGTAAGCTTAGAGAAGTTTCCCTAGTGGGGCCTCATGTAGTAAATCTCATTGGCTACATTGAGTGCAAGAAGGTTCTAGGGTTAAAAGTCCCTAAAGAACTGGAGACCATCTCATTATCACATCACTCCCTCAATGTTTCTCTAACTTTGTTGTTAATTTCAATATGAACAACATTGATAAGTCTCTATCTGATCTTCTTATCCTCATAAGACAAGTGGACAAATATATAAAGCGCGAAATGACTTTTATCCTTATTTTTAATAAGAGGAAAGGGAAGGTGAAGATCTTTAAGCATAAAGATTCTTCATGAACTTCAATGTAAAGAAATATCAAAGGGGAGACAAGGGAACAATAGGCTGTTTGTTTCGCATGTGGAAAGAAGGGCCACTGGAAGAAGAACTTCACCCAACCTAAGAAGCAAGGAAAAGCTTCAGGTGCATTTTTTATCAAATGCAATCTATCTGTTTCTAAAAATTGGTTATTAGATACATCTTGGGGTGCTCAAATATGTATCCAAATACAATAACCAAGTAGATTCAAGAATATTGACTGAGGGGAGGTATATCTATGAGTATCTAATGGAGCCAAATTTGCTGCTATAGCTGTCAGGGACTACCACCTAACGTTGCCAACTGGGATGATCTTGGTGTTAAAGGGTTGTTATTATGTGTCATCTGTTACTCAAAACATTATTTCTCTATACAGATTATATATAGATGGATTTTTTTCTTTTTGTGAAATGAATTTTTCTTCTTCTACAAAGATAACATTTGTTTTGGTAGGGAAAATTTATACAATGGTCTTTACGTTTTGGATTACACAAACCAAGTAATGGAAATCGATAACAAAGATACTTCACATGACTTATACCTCACCCAACTTTGGAATCACTAGCTAAGTAATGTAAATGAGAAATGCTTGACAAAGTTACATAAAGATGGATATTTATATTTTTTCAAACTAAAAGAACTTGGTGTATGTCATGCAGCTTTTGAAGGAAAAAAGACCAAAGCCCCATTTAGTGGGAAAGGTGAAAGGGCTAAAAAACTTCTTGAATTAGTTTATACCGATGTGTTTGGACTATTTCCAGTTAAAGAAAGGGAAGGGTACTCATAATTGATAACTTTTACATATGATTTAGTAGATATGGATATATCTACTTAATGAGGTATAAGTCGGATTATTTTGATAAGTTCAAAGATTACAAGAATGAAGTTGAGAACCAGCTTGGTAAGAAGATTAAGAAACTCCACTTTGTCCAAGGTGGATACTATCTTAATAAAGACTTCATTGATTACTTACAAGAGTTTGGGATTCAATCCCAAATCACTCCTCTATACACACCCTAGTTGAATGGTGTGAGCGAAAGGAGGAACCACACCCTGTTGGACATGGTGAGATCAAAGAAGAGTCATACGCGTCTTCCATTTTCCTTTTGGGGATATGCATTACAAACAGTGGCACATGTACTAAACCAAGTACAAACTAAATCGATAAATGGTATTCCATTCGAGTTCTAGAGTGAAAAGAAAGCCATATTATCGAAGGATATATTACCTATACAAAACCTCATGAAAATGGTTATAGTGTCAAGATAAGACATATTCCATGAGAGGGAGCACATCTCTAAAAGAGATAGTGGGAGAGAGATAGAATTCGATGAATTTGAGGCTCAAGGTACACAAAATTTGGTATAGGAACAGATTCCCCAAATCCCTATGGATGAAAGAATTGTTCCAGACACAGAAGAGTTGTGTAGGAGTACAAGACATGTTACAGAACTAGAAAATTATAGTTTTTTAGTTACCCAGGATGGTGACTCATTATTAGTTGATAATAATGATCATCTAACATAGTGTCAAGATAAGCCATATTCCATGAGAGGGAGCACATCTCTAAAAGAGATGTTGCGTAGGAGTACAAGACATGTTACAGAACTAGAACATTATAGTTTTTTAGTTACCCAGGATGGTGACTCATTATTAGTTGATAATAATGATCATCTAACATACAAGAAAGAAGTAAGTGGTAGAGATGTTTCCAAGAGGCAAGAAAACATTAATTATGAAATGAATTCCATATATCAAAAACTAGTTTGGATTCTGGTAGATCCTCTAGTTGATGTAATGTTTTGTGTTTTCAAATGGGTATTCAAGAAGTAACTGGATACAGAAGGACAAGTCAGCACCTATAAGGAACAATTGGTTGCAAAAGCATTCAAACAACGTCAAGGAATTGACTACGATGAAACATTTTCACCAGTTGAAATGATGAAATCCATCATAATTCTATTTTACATTTCCTCTTACCATGACTATGAGATTTGGGAAATGGATGTCAAAATAGGCTTCCTTAACATAAACCTTCAGAAAGATGTCTACATGACACAACCATAAGGGTTTATTACTCCAAAGGATGCCAATAAGGTGTGTAAGTTTCATAAATCCATTTATGTATTAAAGCAAGCATCCGGGTCATGGAAAATTTATTTTGATGAAGCCATAATGAAATTTGGTTTTATCAAGAATGAATGTGAGACTTGTTTTTACAAATAGTTTTGTGGGAGTGCAGTCGTTTTCCTAATAGTATATGTTGGTGACATATTACTTATTAAAAACAAGATACCCGTCCTACAGTCTGTTAAGGAATGGTTGAATCAATTCTTCTCCAGGAAGTACTTGGGTGAGGCAACATATATGATTGGGATCAAGATCCATGGTGATTTATCTAAGAGATTGTTGGGCCTAAGTCAAAGTACATACATTGATAAGATACTAAAGAGATTCAGTATTGAACAATCTGAGAGGGGATTGTTTACAGATTTACATGGAATTTATCTTTCTACAAAAATGTGTCCTCAGACATAGGAGGAAATAAATATAATGGAAAAGGCTCCATATGCATCATAGATTGGGTCATTCATGTATGACGTGCTATGTACTTGGCTAGATTTCTTCAACACATTGAGTGTGGTAGGAAGATATCAAGATGACCTAGGTGACCGCTATTGGATGGAAGTCAAGACTATCCTAAATCATTTGAGGTATACTAAGGATATGTTCCTAGTTTATGGAGGAGATGAGGAACTAGTGATCATAGGATATTAAAATTCAATTTTACAAACTAATAAAGATGACATGAAGTCATAAATAGGATACATATTCACTTTGAATGGAGGTGTAGGGAGCTGGAAGAGCTCAAAGTAGAGTGTGGTCACAGATTCAACAGTAGAGTCCATGTATATCGCAGCTTCTGAGGCATCTAAAGAAGTTGTTTTAATTAAAAAATTCATTCTAGAGATGGATTTGATACGTAGCAGTAATTATCCCATCACACTATACAGTGATAATACTACAGCAGTGGATCTCACAAAAGATCTGAGGTCACATTAGAAGATAAATCACATACTTCAGAAATATCATATCTTGAAGGATTTTTCTCAGAGAGATGAAGTTGTAGTGAGCAGTATTTACACAAAATACAATGTGGTGTACCCTTTTACTAAATCCTTGACTTAGTAGAAACATGATCACCATGTGAGGTCTAGCGAACTGAATGTCATAGGAATTTGTCTCTAGTCCAAGTGGTACTTTGTAAGAGTCAGTGTCCTAGAACCAACTGGTTGTATGTTGATTACATGGACATTTAATGTATTAAAATATTAAACATCTTATTACATATTGTTCATTGTTCTACATGATTATGATGTAATAATGTCCTAGTGTATTTTTTGCATTGAAAAATTCATGGAAGTTTCCCTCTATGATGAGAACCTTGAAATGATATAACAATATTATTAAACATAGTTCTACAGTTGGATGACATACTATAATGGGGAACATAGAAAGGAGGTCGTCAGGTGTGAGTACTCGTAAGCAGATGAGGCTTCCTCTCATGAAGTTCACACTTGGTAATCCCCAAAACAAGAGATTATAAGAACAAACCCGCCAATAGGAATTCCTCATGTTTTGGTGTCATCAGATATATCTATATGCAAGTATGTATAATTATCCTTATACTTTAAGATTATCATTAATATGTTTCATGACTCATGAACTTTGATTTACTGATGAAAACTGTCACGCATACAGTTGGCGGGAAGTAGGGTACATTGGGTGCGTCACAAGTGGCATGTTATTAATGGATATGTCGAGGAAGGATTTTTCCCTTCCATTTATGGAAGATGATATTTTTTCCCTTTGATTGAAATAGAACCTTCACACGAAATTCCATGGACATGGTGTAACGATGAGTTAATTTATGGTAGTCAAAGGATGACGTTTCATGCATAAAAGTTGATGAAACTATCATGAAACCTGCTTGATGAGACATTGTGACCAAGAGATTATATTACACAGTG
Source organism: Viscum album (assembly GCA_963277665.1). Lineage (NCBI taxonomy): Eukaryota > Viridiplantae > Streptophyta > Magnoliopsida > Santalales > Viscaceae > Viscum > Viscum album. Next base: position 31,034,394 of record OY728157.1, on the reverse strand, counting down.
AGAGTTCATATGTGGATGTTGTGGTTGTGACTTTATATTCATTCTCTTGGTTTCCTTGACCCGTTGCTAGACAGTACACTTGGACTTTAGGCAAGCCTGCCTAATGCCAACAAGATAGAATCCAAGTGGGTCACACACTAAGTGTTTTTGGTGGTCTCGGTTAAATTCTATTTGAATTTAATTAATGAAATAAATATTATTTTCAAGACCAAGGAATAATTTTATTCAAGTTAAAATGATCACATAAATTAAATAAAAAATATATTTATTTATTTTATTGAACATTTAATAAATATTTCATTACTAGTTTGTAATTAAAATATTTATTTTAGAGAATAAATAATTTATGTATTTATTCGGGTGTTCAATAAATGTAATTAGAGTTCAAGCAGACCAAGGCCGGTCCGAAAGTAAAATAATTATTTGAAAGATGATAAATAATTATTTAACTTGTTGGCACAAGTTAAAATAATAATGACGCTGCCAAACAATTTCTATACTGAATCCTCTTCCCACCCCTCTCAAGATTGAGAGACATTCTTCAAGGCCAAAGAACAAGTGATCAATAATGACCGACAGAAGACACTCGCTTCACCGTGCTAGCACCTGGTGTTACGAACCAACCTGGGTCGACCCTGAACCGGTCACTCGAGTCGGCCTGTGACCTGTACCAAGGGGCATTCATGATCCCCGCGGCCTGGAAACTAGTTCCAGGAATCAAAATTAAATAGGTGGGAAGAATTTGGACCATAAAAAGAAGAAAAATAAATTTACAAAGACTAAACAAAGAGAATAAAAACTATCAGCGATAAGAAAACAAGACTGCACAGACCTCCATGTGACCATTTGGTCACCTTCAATAACTAACGGCCTGCCTCACACGGGAAAAAAAAAAGAACCTAAAACAAACTACTAAAACTTCATCTAAAAATGAAGGATAGGCCTGAGCATTGAAATGCTCAGTTGGAATGCCAAAAATAAACTACAGAATCCATGAATTTTCCAATTTCAAAACAGTCCAACAATACTAGTTTGAACTATAGTTGTAAAAATAATGTTTTTATATTTACACTTTATTTTGAAAACAAACAATCAAAATTCCATTTCCCTTATAATTTAAAAACATGGAATTGAAAAAAAAAGAGGTGCACACAAACTTTTCCAAAACAGCTACTTTGAAGTCAATTTTAAAGTCAACCACACACACAAAATTTTCCAAGAAAACACCAAAACCATGTTCAAGGGTATGATATCACACACAACAAGGGCAATGGTACTAATAGTGATTGTACCAAAGGATCACAAAAAACCTAGGAACTCGGAGTAAGACTAGAATGTACCATACATGTGACTCATCCTGAAGGAATGCCTACTCTCAATGACGTCATAACACCCTAACACCCAACTATCTCCCTACCTATCCTGGTCGAGGGGCCCAATCCCATAGCAATAATAATAACAAAACATCTCTCTACTATTGGCCACTAGCCAGTGAGTAATCTAAACTAGTACAAAAATCATTCTCAGTAAAACCACTTGCTACGCTAAGTTTCAGGGCTATGTTCACAAAGAGGTGTGTCACACATTCCAATAACAAAGCCATATATATATAATCAAGCACGTGAAACAATTCAGTACCACCTCGACAACTTCAAGGTTAGTCCCATGACTTAACATTAATATTCTCAAATGGAGGTCCATTCGATGGACCATCCTATCACTTGATCGACAGACGAGGCAAAGCGCCTAACCAAAGAGGGTTTTTCCAAACACATAGTTTCAAAGATGCCAAACGGGCCTCATACAATTCATACACATCAAAAGTTTTGTAAACAGCCTATCTATAATGCCAAATGGGCCTTTTTCTTTACCTCATCAACCATTTACCAAAACATTTAGGAATGTTTCCAAAACAGTAATAAAATTATTATTATTTTTACAAACATGGTCAGACAGACCAAATTATTCCAATATCCTTTCACGAAAACATGCATTTACCAAAACGCACATTTACCAAAACATTCCAAAACAATATTCAATTATGAACCAATTTCAAAACAAATTTAAATACCAAAACTTGTTTCCAACCAAATGGTACAACCTTAAAGAACCCATGAAAAACCATGTCTTCCAAAATAGTTAAAGCAACACACTAGTTTACTAGTCATTCCAAAAAAAAATCTAACAGTTCGTTAAAAATTATATTAACAAATCTGACAAATTAAACTAACTAAAGGATAATGTAACAAAATACTTTTAATAAGCCCAAAAGAAAACTTGAAAACACTATAGAAGGTTGTTCAATTATTTTTCAAAGATACTAATCTAGTAAAATAATTGATTAAAAACATGAAAGCATTAAATGGACTTATTTTAAAAAAGGAAAATGAGGATTCACCTACCTCAGGTAGGTCAAACATAAAATTTCTAACTCAAGAAACATCCCGCTCGCACGCGCACACACACTTATATATATATATATATATATGCACACCGTTAAACTGATGCACATGTTCCCCGTTCCATGAGGGAACACACACTCATAAGATGTATATATATATATATCCATACCTGGGAAAATGCATGTGAGCACTTGGAAATGATCTCGACTCCCAGCAACAAGTCCCGACACCCTACATTAGTGTGGAGAATACCATCACACATCCAACAAAACACCAAGGACTCACATAAACCAATTACACATATCATAAAACACAACTAAATGCTACCCAGAAGGATTTATATCCAAAACAAACCCCGATATATTCAACAATACCATTTAAAAGAAGATGACAATTATTCAAGACCAAAAGGTGTGGAATTTACATGCATATAAAATAACAACATAAAAAAAACAAATTGCGATCAATTGAAACAATAAGAAATCACCCCTAAAAATTAACTAAGTATGTAATAAATGTGTGAAACATGTTTTATAAATTAAATAACAATACACAAGCACCACATGAATTGAAATTGGTAATAAAGGGCATGAAACTCCTACCTCAACACGTGCGAGAGCAACATAACCACAATAGAGGAAAGTGCATTGCTTCAAAAGCCAATTGAAAATCCTAGACACCAAAAACGACACGTGAAACCAACATGAAGCTTTTATAATTTGGTTAAAATGAAGCGAAAAAGAAAAAAAATAAAGAAATGAGGTTATACCAATAGAGGCAAGGATTGCCGGTAAGAGGAACTGAGGTCACATCGGAGTAGGGAAAAGGCGTTGCACAAGAGGGTTTCAGGTTCACCAGAAAAGCTTGTCGGAGGGGGGGTTGTCACGTCGAGAGGAGGGGAGCGGGCTGAAGAAAATGAGTCGCGCCAAGAAGAAGGGGGCGGGGGGCTGTCATGCTGGTTGGACGTGGGGGGGGGGGCTGAGGTCGCGTAGAAATCCCTACGTCCAGACGGTCAGACGATGCAGGGAGGAGCTGAGGTGAGTGGAAATGCAGGGAGGAGCTGGGTAGCAGGTACTGTGAGAGGGCAGCACGATGGGAGGTAGGTCGCGGGAGGGTAGCACAGCGGGCAGCAGTCCGCAGGAGGGGGGGTCGGCCTCCTTGGGTGAGTAGCGGGATCAAGCGGGGAAGGGGGGCTGTGGGTAGATCTAGGGTTTATTTTTTTCTTTTAACATATAATAATATTGATAATAATAATAATAATAATAGTCTTAATATTAATAACATAATTATAGTAATAATAAAAGTAAGAAAGATAAAAATAAAATCTTGTTCATTTGATTTCTTTTTTTTTTTCATATATATATTTACAACATTAATAATAATAATATAACATTAATAATTTTATTAATGATAATTTTATCATAAAATTAATAAAACCATTATTAAAAACCAATTAATATTAAAAATATTTATGACAGCAATAATAGTGCCAATAATAATAATATTATTATCATCTACACAATAATAATAATATTATTATTATGGTGGAAACATTTAACCCATTTCATTTTTATGAAACATTATTTATTTTAAACATTATATAACTGCACAAGCACGTGGACGGACTGTGCGACGACCACTGATCATGCGGTGCTTACACACCCGCCCGAAACCAAACAAAACATTAAACGCAAAAAATATTAGACTTGCGCTCGCCCTTCACCATGGTGAGGCTAACCAAAATAAATAAATAAAAATAAAATAATTAAAATGGGGCTGTGGTGTGACAATTCCCCCCCCCCCCACAAACACTTTCTACCCCCACAAAGGTGCCAATGCAACAGTTGACACAACTAGAGTCCATGACCAGACCAAACCATAAGAAATCGAGAGGCTCGGGGTGACCATTACCAACACACGTCACACTCGACCAACTCAAGAACAATCACTATTCGAAGTTTAGGGGAGAACACAGAAGGGTTCTCCCCACCACAAGAATTCACTAATATAGAATCCCTCAAAACCCAAACACACCACCCCCCAGGGGGGCCAACGCGGGAAACTCCCAAACCAAACTCATTAATTTTCCGCAAATGGACCGAACAAAACACTTGAGTCTTCTATGTAAAGCTTGCTAAAAAACAACCTAGAAACTTGAGGATGAGAAATTAACTCAACACCTCCCATCAATTTTACAAAATGAAACATCCCCCTAACAAACACATCTGAGACCAACTCAAAATCAGAACATGTCCATCTATTCATGGGCCGAGACCATTTAAATAGACCTAACAATTTAAAAACCACATTGAGATTGGATAAGACCACTTATATTGTGGGGTAACGAGCTCATCATTCCACCACAACAAGGATGAGATTATGAACATGACGATAATAGAACAAGGAAATTTGGGACATTTCCATCCCAAATATGAAAACATTATCCAGACCGAGGTTCCACACACCCTCAGAAACTCCTGACTGTGCGCGATCTTCACCCCAAAACCTGTGGCAGGGGCCCTAATGGATGAAGCATATCCTACCTCACAGTCAGACATTTGCATCCCCCAGTCCATAACTCCTTCCTCCCAAATGACACTTATTTCATAACTATCCCCGGTGGTCTAAACAGTCGCACAGTAGGAAGACTTTGGAGGGATGCGACAAAGCGGGTTAGAATACCTAAACTGGCCCGACTAGTGTCATGCGAGTGAACGGTCCCACAAACTGGGAGTCAGTATAGACGAAGATCCTCTCCAGACATGAAATATTCACAAGAGCTGACCCCCACCAACTACACCAGAGACTATAACGACGATGAGACATCCCACCTTTATTAGTCCAGAACTGAACCCTTTAATAACTTTGGGATGGTACGAAGCTTAACTACCTTGGGAGATTTCAACAACCTGAAGACACATTATCTTTACAAAATATACAAATACCTCTAACAGAATTCATTTACCTCAGTAAGCAAGAAACACACAAAAAGAACTGGGAACTGGGCATAACTCATTAACAACTTTTGGAGGCTTTTTGGGTGGCATACTCATAACAACACAAAAAACACCATCAAAACCGGACATCAATCCAAAACTCAATAAAAGAAACAACACAAGCCAAGGGAAACATGCCCATAAACAAGACATAGACAAACACAAGAAAAAGTTATTTTTCCAAAACATTTATTTCTTTAAAATTTCAAAACTCACCTATGGAACCTCATGAACCATCACATGTGCATTCATTCAATCCCGCTCACATAATCTGCGAGCAAGTGCCCCCTACACTCTCTGTACATACCCACTCACGTGTGACCATCCATAAGGAGTGACAAGGTTCAAACACCTCTTTTCCTTACCAAATCCAAACACATACCATGTTTTTTTGAAACAATACATTTTCTCTTTAAAAACACAGTTTACTAATTTCAAAAACAATTTTTAAGTAACACTTTTTTTTTCATTTCAAATTCACTTTCATTTTTAACACACACTCACATCAACTGAATTCATAATGAAACACAACCAACTATAAATCATCAGAATGAGGGTCCAATGTTTGTGCCTAACCCGACGACATGGTGGTGAGCCATGCCTCAGGTAAGGCATAACACTAAGAAGACCTTAAACCAGGCACTTGGACTCCACATGGGTCACCGCCCCATGTGATGCCACAATGTGAACTGATTCACTCCGATTGTCATCCCTCAGTCCAATACAACTAAAGACAAAAGACTCAAATCCCGGACTATCCCTGGTAACTCATGTCTCATCACGAGTGCTGGGGATCTGGCACCGACCCGGAACCTACCTCCTGAGTTCCGACAGTCCTAATCTCCTTCTACTGGACACCCCAAATAACAAGGGCCTCCTCTGATACCAAATGTGACAACTGGTTCCCAGTGACATGGTGGTGATCCATGACCCAGGTAAGGCATAACACTAAGATAACCTTAAACTGGGCACTTTGACTCCCGATGGGTCACCACCCCATGTGAGGTTGCAATGTGAACCGATTCACCCCTATTGTCATCCCTCAGTCCAAAACAACGAAAGAAAAAAGACTCAAATCCTGGACTATCCCAGGTAACTCAGGTCTCGTCGTGAGTGGTGGTGATTAGGCACCGACCCATAACCTACCTCAGGAGTCCCGAAAATCCTAATATCCTTCTATCGGACACCCCAAATAACAAGGGTCTCCTATGATACCAAATGTGACAATTGGGTCCCAGTGACAGCATAGACACCCCGCCTTAACATGGCTGTCGGGTCCTTGCCCACCAAGTACCACCAGTTTCCCCACAGAAACATGGTCCCTACCATGGGGCCCACCCACATGCCAGAACAGGTCAGCTGACTACTGATAGTCCCCATGGGCCAACACATATCCTTTCCAGTGTGCTTTTTCCTCACTCACACACACCCTGGGAAACATCCCAGAAGGTCACCAATCCTGATCACTACTCTAGGCCAAGCACGATTAACTGTGGAGTTCAAATCAAGTAGACTCTCGAAAATGAAGGTTCACCTTGTTGACATGAGTTATATCACTCATTCATTTAACCCTTTTTCAATCTGGTGTGTTACAATCACCCCCCCTTTAGAGCATAATGTCATCATTGTGGGCCATACATCTCAACCCAGGCAGTGCACCACACATAAGGCTGGGTACCTCCTCTGACACCACTTTGTCATGAACCAACTTGGGCCGACCCTGAACTGGTCACCCAAGCCAGCCCGCAACAAGGCTCGAGGGGATTCCACGATCCCTACGGCCTGACAACTAGTTTCAGGCATCAAAATTAAATAGGTTGGAACAATTTGGCCTATAAAAGGAAGGAAAATAAATTAATAAAGACTAAAAAAAGAGAATGAAAACAATCAGTGGCAAGAAAACAAGACTTAACATACCTCCATGTGACCTCTTGGTCACCTCCAATAACTAACGGCCAGCCTCACACAGGTAGATAAACAAGAACCTGAACCAAAGAGCTGATCCTGCACTTGAAAATGTAGGATAGTGTTGGGCATTAAAGTGCTTATTAGAAATTCCAAAAATGAACCACAGAATCCATGCATTTTCCGATTTCAAAATAGTCCAATAATACTAGTTTAAACTACAGTTATAAAAATAAGGTTTTCATATTTACACAGTATTTTGCAAACTAACAATCAAAATTCAATTTCCCTTATAATTTAAAAACAAGGAAAAGAAAACAAAAAGAGGGGTTCACACAAACTTTTCCAAAACATCTACTTTGATGTCCATTTTAAAGTCAGCCATACACACAAAACTTTTCCAATAAAATACCAAAACCAAGTTCAAGGGTATGATTCCACAGACAACAAGTGAAATGGTACTAATAGTGCTCGTACCAAAGGATCACGGAAAACCTAGGAACTCAGAGGAATACCAGAATGTACCATACATGTGACTCATCCTGAAGGCATGCCTACTCTCTATGATGTCATAAAGTCTTAACACCTGACCATCGCCCTACCTGACCTGGTTGAGAGGCCCAATCCCATATCAATAATAATAAAAAAACATCTCTCTGCTTTGAGCCACTAGCCAGTGCATAATCTAAACTAGTGCAGCAATCGTTCTCAGTAAACCCCCTTTCTATGCTAAGTTTCTGTGTTATGTTCCCAAAGAGGTGTGACACACATTCCAATAACAAGACATATATATATATAATCTAGAACATGACACAATTCGACACCACCCTGGCCACCTCAAGGTTTGTCCCATGCCTTGACATAAATATTCACAAAAGGAGTCCCATGACCAGGACCCTCTTGTCACATGATTGGAAGATGAAGCAAAGGGCCTAACCAAGGAGGGGTTTTCCAAACACTCAGTTTCAAAGATGCCAAACGGGCCTCATAAAATTCACACACATAATTTTTTTTTGTAAAAAATAGATCTAAAATTCCAAATGGGACTTTATCTTTACCTCAAAAACCATTTACCAAAACATTTATGAATGTTTCCAAAATAGTAATTTTTTTTTTATTTTTACAAACATGTTCAGACAGACCAAAACATGCCAATATCATTTCAGGAAAACATACATTTACCAAAACACACATTTACACAAACATGCCAAAACAATAAAGATTTACAAACCATTTTCAAAACAAAGTTAAACACCAAAACATGTTTCTAACCAAATGGTGAAACCATAAAGAACCCATGAAAAACCATGTTTTACAAAACACTTAAAGCAACACACCAATTACCTAGTCATTCTATAAAAAAATAAAACAATTTGTTAAAAATTATATTAACAAATATAACAAATTACAAAAACTTAAAGATAATGTAACAAACTACTTTTAACAACCCCAAAATAAAACTTGAAAACACTATAGAAGGTTGGAAAATTATTTTTCAAAGATGCTAATCTAGTAAAAGAATTGATTAAAAACATGAAAGCATTAAATGGACTTATTTTTAAATTGGAAAATGTATATTCTCCTACCTCAGGGTGGTCAAACTGAAACATTCTAACTCAAGCAACATCCCGCTCGCACGCGTGCACACACATCCATATATATAAATACACCTTTAAAATAATGCACGTGTTCCCTGTGCCATGAGGGAACACACACTCAAAAGACGTATATATATATATATTCATACATGGGAAAATGTGTGTGTGCACTTGGAAACGATCTTAACTCCATGCAACAAGTCCCGACACCCAACATTAGTACGGTGGCGACCATCTTACATAAAAAAAACACCAAGGACTCACATAAACCAATTGAACATGTCATAAAACACAGCCAAATGCTACCCAAAGGATTTATATCCAAAACACACCCCGATTTATTCAACAACATTTAAAAGAAGATGACAATTATTCAAGACCAAAAGCTGAGGCATTTACATGCACATAAAAGAGCGATATAAAAAAACTAATTAAGATCAATTCAAACAATACGAAATCACCCATAAAAATTAACTAATTATGTAATAAAAGTGAGAAACAAGTTTTAGAAATTAAATAATGACACACAAGAACCACATGAATTGAAATTGAGAGTAAATGGTATTAAACGACAACCTTGACACATGCGAGAGAGAAAAAACCACAATAGAGGAAAGTGCATCGCTCCGCGGGCTAACTGCAAACCGTAGACACCAAAAAAGACACGCGAACACAACCTGAAGCTTTTATAATTTGGTTAAAATGAAAATAAAAACACCAAAATAAATAAATGATGTTATACCAAAAGAGGAAATGGTTTCTATTAAGAGGAAACATGGTCGTATCGGAGTTGGGAAAAGGCATTGTGCAAAATTTGTTTTAGGTTCACCGAAAAAAGGTTGTCGGAGGGGGGGGGGCTGCCACACCAGGAGGAGGGGAGCCGGCCGCTGCCAGTGGGTCATGCCATGTAGAAGGGGGCTCTCATGATGGTTGGACAGGGAAGGGGTGCGCTTAGGTCATGCAGCAAGTCTGACAACCGGATCTTTAGACGACGAAAGGAGGAGCTACAGCAAGCAGAAGTATAGGGAGGAGATAGGTAGAGGGCCCTGTTGGAGGTCGGTGCGATGGTAGGCCGACCGTAGGAGGGTGCCGTAGTGGGAGGCAGTTCGCAGGAGGGGGGGGGGGTTCCTTGGGTTAGCAACAGGATCCAGCGGGGAAGGGGGGGGGGGGGGGTTGTGGGTCGATCTAGGGTTTAATTTCTTTTATTTTACCACATAATAATATTGATAATAATAATAATAATTGTCTTAATATTAATAAAATAATTATAGTAATAATAAAAGTAAAAAGGATAAAAATAAAATCTTGTTCATTTGATTTCATTTTTTTCCATTTATATATTTAACAAAATTAATAATAATAATATAACATTAATAATTTGATTAATGATAATTTTATCATAAAATTATTAAAACCTTTTCTAACAACCAATTAATATTACAAATATTAATGTCAACAATAATAGTGCCAATATTAATATTATTATTATCATCTGCACAATAATAATAATAATATTATTATTATGGAGAAGACCTTTAACCCATTTCATTTTTATAAAACATTATTTATTTTAAATATTATGCAACTTCACAAGCACATGGACCGACTGCGCGGCCACCACTGGTCGTGTGGTTCCTGCACACCAGCACGAAACACAAAAAAACATTAAAGGTTAAAAATATTAGACTTTCGATCACCCTGCAACTTGGAAAGGCTAACCAAAATAAATAAATAATAAAATAAAATAATTAAAAAGGGGTCAGGGTGTGACTCCCGGAGAATGAGAGGTGTCTATCAGAGGACATCAGAACATGTGTCGATCACTACTAGAGGGATTCTAGTTTGGATCCATACAAGAACAACGAGATAATCTTGAAGGGTCGTTCTAAAAGATCAACATCATCAATGAATAAAATATCTAATATCTAGGTATTATTTTGTTTATTAAATTAATAAAATTAATTATAAATATGATATGCATGATCCAATCTAAAGTTTTCAATCCTCTTCTTTCTTTATCTGAATCATTTATTCTATTCTATGGAGACTGGTATTCATCGTTGTATTGATCCTGGAATAATCATTGATCAAGGTAAAAATCAAAGTCGGGTTCCATACCAACCACGCTTCCTCTGTGCCTGGAACATTCAGAAGTATCGCTCCATGAATGGATCCCCAGAAAGCACCTGACAAGATAATGAAGTTAAATGAACGAATAAACACCACACATCACGAGCCCAGTCTCCCTCAAAGAAAAAGTGGATTAAACTCTACTCCTTATGAACACATAAGCACTTACAACTAGAGACCATAGGGATACCTATACTTCTAATACTATCCTCACTTGTCACTGCACGGTTCATGATTCTCTAAGAGATAGAATTACACTTCGTGAGGATCTTCCTAGACCACATGACTTCATTCCATCTGCCTGAACTGTCCTATAAATACATAACTCTACGGAAGTCTCAGATGGAGAAATCCCATGAGGTTGGGGAAGAAAAAAACACTTATCTGGTTCCATGATCATCTCAATGGTGTTGAAGTGCCCCCACTGATTCTTATTCAAAACAACCCTGATAAAAGAAGGGTACCTTCTTGCCTCCCTGAAAGAAATATGGGGAGATTGACATTTGGGATATCCGATCCTTTCCCCTGCCCAGTTATGGTGCCAAAAAAGGATATAACCTCTTTCTACTACCCATCAAAATAAAGGAAAAAGTGTAGAAATGTGGGATGAGATCATGGACCAGAGGGGAGAGTTATAACTAGATCCAGCTGGTGGATCCTCATTTCATCTTGAAGACACAACCTTTACCCATAAATATCATCCCTCTAAATCCTCCTAATCTAACTTGGTATGCATGCACTACAAGGTATCTAAAAGATTCCAAATGTCAATACTTCCATCCCAGATCTGCTTATCCATTTTGTGCCATGAAACCCAGTGTAATTTCCCTTATGATAGAGAATCCTAGGGAAATACCACTAGGATCGTATCAATGAAGGTGATAAAACCATTTGGAATTATAATGGATGTCCTCACATGAACATGTATATCCAATGGGACACTATTTAGAAGCATTATCCTACCTACAAATGATAGGAAATAGTTATTTCATTTGAAGACTCCACCCATGATCCGGTTAACTGTATGATCAACGTTAAGGATGCAGAGTCTTCGAGGTGACAAAAGCACACCCAAATAATCCAGGGGAAGATTCCTATTTATATATCCACATAGTTGCATAAGAAGATAGCATGGTTCTTAAAACATCTGTTAGATATATAGATACTTCTTTTCGAGTGGTTAATCACCTGAACACTCCAATAGAAATGCTCCTCAATTACCTTATTGAATCTATAAACTGATCTATTTCATCCATTCAAGAAGAACATGGTGTCTTTAGAAAACATGAGGTGAGAAGTTCTGGGGAAGATCATCTAAATTTGATTTGGTAAAATAATACCTTGATGAAAGCTACTATTAATAAGGATACTAAGCATGTTGGTTGCGTCCAACATTTAAATATCAACTTCAGGTCCCTTTATCATCATGAAAACATAAGAATTAGCTCTAGCCACAGTTGTATAAAATGATACTCATATTGTTATCTTTCTACTGTAAAAATTTGATCTTCATTGGGCTTGGTTTGTGGGCCACACATTTGTTTGATGGGCCTTAGGCCCATTAGGCTTTCTCCAGTAAACTACTACATTATTGAGCAAAAATATCCATCTTCCCTTAGTATTAATCCATCGTACCTAAAAAATAAAATGTTCCATATAGAATGATAAATAATATCCAAAAATATCAAATTAAGAAAATGAATATAATGTTGTCCACAAAAAAATGAATGATTGGGCCCAAATTTTCATTTTAAACATGAATTGCATTTAAGATGAGAAATGAAGTTCTATTTAAGTAATTCACAAAAAAAATGTTTATGGACTTTGGAACAATGAATATAAAGATATTAATAATGAAAATTAGACACTTTTAGTGACTAATCACACCCCCAACTTGAGTTTTTCTAGTCCCAAGCAAAATATATTACAAATATGAAATTCAAATCCCCTTTTCCCAAAACATTTTAATACCCATTGCTCACCCAAAGACCTCATACCCAAAAAATTATGAAACCCATATAAATCATTTAAAACAAGCTAGGTTCATAAGAATATCCCAAGCCTAAGCCCATTCCTTTGTTCAAAATCATCGCCACATTTCATCCAATTTAAATTAAGTATGATAAATTGTTGTGCATCAAAAAAGATATGGGGCCCATTTTATTGTTCAAGGGGAAAAAATGGAAGCGCTAGGTGGGAATCACATTAAACCTTAAGATGAGTATACAATTTTTTTGTTTATTATTTTTTTTAACCACAATAGATATGAAAAGACTAACTCTGGCCAATATAACTATGGAGTCACGATACCCAAGTGTTGGACTCCACACATATTGTCAATTCCATGCTCTAAAATAGAGATATAAAGCCTAACTCTGGGCAAGAAAACTATGGAGTCACGATCCCCAAGTGTCGGGCACCACACATTTGGAAAAAATATTGCTCTATGTGGTCATTATTTTTTTTCAAATAGTTTTGGTTTTTGGGTTTTTGTTTTTTGTTTTGGACACTCAAATTAAACTAAAAGTGACCCCAGAACCCTATGCTATAATAAAAGGGAACCAATAACTCAAATTTACACCCAAGATCTAATAGATGTTTATTGTGTCATTTTTATTAAGAGGATGAAAATGTAAACTTTGAAAAATCACATCATACAACCGCACTTTCAAAAAACTATTCTCATGAACTTAAACTTGCATTAAAATCAGAATCAAGGCATGAAAAATTATTTGATATTCAATTTACTAGTTTTCAATGTGTGTTATCATGTTCAAGGTTAATGAATTTTTTCTTTCCATGCATGTTCTTATAAAAAATAATTTATTTATTTCATCTCCCCCCAAAATAGAATAACAATGTCCCCAGTGTTTAATAAAAAGAAAAGTTAGAAGGGGGGTAGGAGAGGAGTTCAAAGAGGAAATTGAAAATGATAAACATGGAACAAATTCACCTGGTTTTTTTGAAGTTGAAGTTCATGCACTCTAGATTACTCCTTTGATCTCTTGGGGGATGTAGGAACCTCCTTTATTGAACATGTATCACCCAAAATAGTCTCTGAACCATAAAAAGAAGAAAAAACTAGACAAAACAAACAACACAACAATTTATTTAAAACCAAGTACAACATTTTTATGGTTTTCCCAATATTTTTTTAAAAAAATCAAACTGATGATACATTGTCTTCTTTATATTTTCTGTGTAAGGTATTACTCATGGATCACACCGCGTGACACGGATGAATACGGTGCTCTGATTTCATACCCATCCTTACTCATAAAAGAAGAACAGATCAACAATCTATTTTTTTTAAATACCTAAAAAAACATAAAATAAAATAAAATAAATTGATGATACATTGTCTTCTTTTAAATTTCTGGGTAAGGTATTACTCAAGGATCACACCGCGTGACACAGATGAATATGATGCTCTCATTTTATACCCATCCTTACTCACAAAATAAGAACATGTCAAAAGTCTATGATAATTTATTATATGAAAAATAAAATGATTCAGAATTATTAGAAACTTGAAAACCATGGGTTGCCTCCCATGCAACGCTTTTGTTTAACGTCGTTAGCTCGACTTGAACCCCCCAAATTCTCTAATTCCAACTTTCAAAATTTTAATTAACCCATCTTTCTGCACTTCAACAAGATTGAGATTTATTGTTTTTTTGAAATTTTTTTCGTATGAAATATTATTTTCTACAATGATTGGTAAAATCCAAGGAATATTTGAAATGGTTGATCGAGTTGCTTCTATAGTCTTGCCTAAGACACCAAGTATCATTCCAACATTATTGATTTCATGAGATAGATGAATGACAACTGAATGGTCTTGTTTGTACCCTATAAAGGGATAATTTAGTGGGGATGAAAGGTTCATAATTTTGAGGTTGGGTTGATTTAATTTTCCTAAAAAAGATTGGAAATTTGAAAAATATCTTTCTTCATTAAAAAATTTAAAAATAATCAGTTCATTTTGAAATTGTGATTATTCCTGAATATTGTCTAGTTGAATGTTAGGAATGGGTATAGACTCAATTTTTTTGATCTCTTTTATAGGTTCAATTATTGGTTCTTCTGAAAAGTTATAATTAGGAAACCCAATCCCTGATGTCAAATTTTCCTCTTTTGAATCAAAAAAATCAATTTCATCCTGATTTAATGACCCTTTGAAAACTCTTCGATCCTCTGAAACTATCCCAAATCCTAAAGTTGGTTCTTAAATAAAGGTATGAGGGGTTTTTGTGTTACAATATTCTTCAATAAATATTGAGGAATGGCTGGTTTGAGTGGGAATGGGGTCCACACAAGTTTTAATGCTTTGTAGTTATAGTCTCAAACTTGATACCTCTGAATTCATTTTGTCCATTTGTTCACACAATTTTTGAATAATTTTTTCAGGATTAGGGTTGATAGATGTTTTTACATCATGGACTTCTTCATTATTCATATTTTCAATCATTCTTGATAGGTATGGAAATTGATCTTTTAAACATTCATCATTTCAAATATCGTTCATGTATTTGGGTGTGGGGTATTCATTCAAAGGTTGATCAAAGTAATTAAAAAAGGTTGGTGATTCCCAATGTGGATTTTCTAATTGATTCAATCCTAAGTTTTTGAATAGATATTGTTGATTATAATCCATTGGATTCATTTTGAAATTTGGAATCGTGATTTTCGGATGTCCGGAAAAAAATAGAAAGGGGAAAAAAGAAGAGAAATGGAGATGAGAAAAGAGAAATGAGGGAGAATAGAAATATGTTCTAAGGTGACTTACTTGGTCCCCGGAAACGGAGCAAAAATTTGGTTGCACCCAACATTTAAATCTCAACTTCAGATCCCTTTATCATTATGAAAACATCAGAATTAGCTCCGGTCACAGTTGAATAAAATGATCCTCATATTTTTCTCTTTCCACTGTAAAATTTTTACCTTCATTGGGCTTGGTTTGTGGGCCCCACATTTGTTTGATGGGCCTTAGTCCCATTAGGCTTTTTCTAGTAAACTTCTTCATTCTTGAGAAAAAATCTCCATCTTCCCTTAGGATTCATCCATCAAAACTAAAAAAATAAAATGTTCCAAATAGAGTGATAAATCATATCCCAAAATATCAAATTCAGAAAATGAATATAATGTTATCCACTAACAATTGAATGATTGGGCCCAAATTTTCATTTTAAACATGAATTGCATTTAAGATGAGAAATGAAGTTCTATTTATGTAATACACTAAGAACAATGTTTATGGACTTTGGAACAATGAATATAAAGATATTAACAATGAAAATTAGACACTTTTAGTGACTAATCACATGTCTTGGGCTAAGATAAAAATCGTTGGAGATAATGGATCCCTCTGCTTGAGACCTTGGGTGTCCTTGAAAAATCTGTGAGTTTTCCCCATAAAAGAGACAGAAATCCAAGAGTAGCTGAAGCATCTAAATATGATGTAAGTTTCACAATAAAAGACCCATACCTATGAGCAATTTATTGATGAAGATCCATTCAATCCTATATTAGGCCTTATCCATGTATAGTTTAACAGATAATTTTGATCCAATGTCCTTGATGCTGATATCAAAAATCCACTCTTGAGACATCATAATTTCCCTTATATGAATCTTCCCTTCAGAAAGCCATGCTACTCTATGGAAATCCTAGGGGAAGGAAAGTTGAGATCCTTTTTTCATAATACTAGAGATGATTTTAGAAGGTAAATTTCACAACATCACGAGCCTGTAATGATGTATAGAGGAGGGATACTTGATCTTGGGTATGAGCCCAAGCGTGGTTTCACTGGCCTCACGGGGGATGCTACTACCATGAAAGAAATCTTGAATGGTCGTTAAAATTCCAATTTGAACCACATACCAAGACTCTATGTAAATAGAACTCAAAAAACCATCTAGTTTAGGGCCACTCTTGGGGTTAAGGATCATCATGGACTCATGAATTTCCTCCTTCGGGATCACTTAGAGGGTCTCATTTTCTTGTCTAGATACAGAATTGGGGACCACAACCATAAATTTAGCCTTGCCACTTGGATATCCCTCTTGAATTCCGGGTTTTGGGCCTACCAGTAACTCTTTGAAGTGTGAAAGAGCTATCCTGACCAAAAAATACAAATAATTTGAGTAAGAAAAATCATCAAACCTATGATTGGGGTTTATATGTCACTGTTTCTCTTTGATTCAAGCATGTAAATAGGCATTATTTTTATCCCCTTCATGTAGCCATTTAACCCATGAGTTTTCATGAGCCATAAATTCCAATTTCAAAAACATCTCCACCAAACTATTCTTCTTCCTAGAGAGTTCATCGAACACATTATCATCTTAAAAATCTTTGAGACTTGTTTCCAGCCGAAAAATCTTTTTCATGAGACCATAAATGTCAATATAAAAAGGGTTTGTTACTTTTACTGAACCAGAAGATCCCGCCTGTGGCGTCTCAGTTTGTTATGAAGCCCAATCCTAGTGTGACCCTATGCAGGGGCTCTCCATGAGCTGTTGACCATTTGATGACATCCTTCCATGAGGGTCCAAAATTGATTGAAGTTGAAGAATTCCTGGTTCTCTTGCCTTGAAGATAGAGAAACCAACAAAGGAGAGTGGTAAGAAAAACCCCAGGAAAGATGAGATACATTGGCATTGTGGTAGGAAGATATGGCCTAAATGTTAGCCAGGAATCTATCCAAATTATTCCAGGAACATCAACCAGATCCTTGATTATTCCACCATATAAAGCAGTCCCCATTGTATCCCATGTCTGAAAGGCCATTTTTGACCATGAATTAAACAAATTCCATGCTCTCCTTCCAAGTAAAGGGGCCTCTCCCTTTCATATCATGTGTGTTGGATATGATGTTAAATTCTCCTCCAATAATCCAAAGAGAGCCTCCTTTTTAAAAAGTGTTGAGCCCCTACCATATATATTATCTCATACAAGCATCGAAACTCCCATAAATGAATGAGGAAAACAAGGAGGAATTTCCAAGATTAACATTAGTATCCTAAAAATGTTAAAAAATAATTATACAAGTGTTATATAAGTTCTATATGTGTCATATTATAGGGTTCATATCTTTATATAAATAAAGAAGTTTAATAGGTTATGATATAGTACTTTTTTGGTGAATCTTCTTTGATAAAATGGGTTTTGATGGTTTAAAGTAACCATAATTTTTCACTTTAAATTATATTGTCATGATGTTTATTTAAAAATTATATAATCATTAAAACATATTAATTTTTTCATTCTTACATAATATTATGATTATTTAATTTTTTCTTAATAATTTGTGTCATAAAAATTATATCATTGTTCATATAGTTGTTAATTCCAATCCAAACAGAAAAACACTATAAAAACCGAATGAGTAAAAATATATATTATTTTATTGTAATAATATCACGTTTCTAGAAGATTAATTATTTCAAAAACATTTTATTAAAGTGATTAATCCCATTCAATAAGAGTTAGATGAATAATATAAATGAAATAGAATTGTATCAAGTTTTTACTTATGAAGTTTCTTGGTGTGATTTTTAGGGAGTTAAATATTAGGATAACCAATTTTTTTATAGAATGAAAAATTTATATTTCCATAACCTTAATGATGTTATAAATATAATATTAATTCATTAAATTCATTTTTAGTACTATCCATGTAATGCAGTGATGAAAAATGAAATATGTCATTCTTGGAGGTAGTAGTCCACACATAATATAGGTGATGTTTTCATTTCCAAGGGATGTAAGTAAAGTATATAATGGGTTTTACATCTACATATTTATACATTAATACACCAATGATACTGATTTAATTATGTTAGTATGTTTATAATATATTTGGATGTATAATAAGAAAGAGATTTGAAAGAAATTGGTTAAGAAGAATACATATTCCTTGGATATATTCCTCTAAGCATCCCCTTAATCCTTCTTATATTGGTATTTTGGGAAGAACATGACCTAAATTAAGTGGTAATGATATTTGGTGAAGGTTTTTTATAGGTATTTATTGAGCTAAGGTTCTAAACTTGTGTAAATGATTGAGGTGGGGAAGATCTACCTTTATAAGTGAGAGGAGTGACACCCTTGTAAATACATGTTTTATTAATATATAATAAATGTCATACTCAATTTAAGTGGTAATGAAATATCCAAATTTCAAAGATAAAATAATTAGGGTCTATAATTCACTAAAACAATCAATTAAATATAAGATTTTGTGTCCTTATTTATGATTACCACCATAAAATTATCAAAATAATCCTGAAAAAATCTATTCATTCGATATATAAATATAGAGGATTCATTAGTTAGCCCAAAAGGAATAACCAAAAAATCATAATGGAAAGAACCCATTCCAAATTATATCCTAACAATTTCTTCTTCCATTACCTTTAACTGAGGATAATCTTTAAAAACATTATGAGCTCCCTGGAGCTAATCAAACAAGTCATCGATATGAGGCAAATGATATTTTTTAATAGTAATTTTATTTATTTCTATATAATCAATGAAAAGTTTCATAAAATAATATTTTATATTAAAAAACAAAATTGGATCACTTTAAAGTGAATTATTAGGGTAGATGAAACCCTTATCAATTAATTCATGTATTTTTTTTTAAATTATAATAGCTCCACTGCAGCCATTCTATAAAGAGTTTTTTAAATTGGATAAGTATATAGTAATAATTCAATGGTGAATTCAATATACCAATTAGGAATAACACTAGGTAGATCATTAAAAAATAAAAATGAGACTTAATTTAACCTAGGACCATCATAAATATAAATAGTTCCTTTATTTTCAAAGATATGTGCAAGATAAGATTCACCCCCATTTTTAATCAATTTATAAGATTATTGATATGTTATCACAAGTATGAAGTAATTTTTTTATAAACATTAAAAAAACATTTTGGAAATTGAGTACAACTTATTTCACTCTTCAATCTATCTTAGCATGATTAAGTAAAAGCTTATCCATACCCAAAACAACATCAAAATCTATAATGGGTAATTCAATAAGATCTGTATGAAAAAATATTTCATAGAAAACTATAATAATATTACTATAAATCCTTATTATTTTATTTACACTATTTTTTTACTAAAACACATATATTTTTTTGAAGGTGATATTTCCATTTTACTACCAAATTTCATAGAAACAAAATAATGTGTAAATCGTGAATAAAACAAGAAATTAACATAATTTGAGTAAACATGTTATATACCAATAACCAATTATTTTAATGTAACAAAATCAAACATAGTAGTATTAAATTAAATTACCAAACCTTTATTATAACATTCTCATTAATTTACCCCTTTTATACTTATCTTTATACACACATTTTGATAAAGCCTCATCTGATTATAATTAAAATATTTCACTACCTTATTAACATTATTGGTTCGAACATAACTGTTTCTCATTAGTTTTAAATCAGGCTCCAAATTTATAATTTTACCACATTGATAACATTTACTTAGTCTCATCAGACACTCCCCATAATTATTATTACCATATTTAGTAAAATGAGAAAATTACACTTTCTTAACATTATATTTGTTTGTGGACTATTTATCCATTGCTTTTTCATTTTGGAATATTCTAATCCTTATTTTTATGAGATCCATAAAAGAGAACAAACTCTATATCAAAATTATTATTACATCAAAAAATTTACACATAAATTTTAAATTCATAAGATAACAAATCCCTTCATAAAACTGGTTTCAATCATGTGTAAAATATATTAATTTTAACTTCATTTTCTAGGATAAAATTTGGTGCACACCTAGCCATTATGGTAAATTTTTCATCCTAAGAAGCTACCAAGTCTTTCTATTTCTACATTAGCTCTATAAATTTAATTTTTCATCCTAAGTATGGAAAATATTTTATAAGATAAATATCCTCAAATACAATCCATTTCATGGCATCAATCTCACTCTTTTTCTTAGTATCCTTAATTAATTACCACCACTAATCTACTTCGCCTTAAAGATGATAAAAAAAGAGTTACCTTTTTATTCTCAAAATAACCCAAAACTGGAAATATCTTCTCTAAAGAATTAATCTACCTTTCTACTATCATTAGGTTCTAGGTTTGACCAAACTCTCAAGAGTGATGTTTCAATAAATGTTCCAATATTTATATATTCCTCTATATAGAATTAGACATTCTCTTATATGGGTGCTACCATTTATAGTATGTATTAATTGAGCTAACACAACTAAAAACTATCCAACTCTAACTCTAACCATTTTGGGTTGTTGGAATGGATGGATATTTTCCTCTTATTTCATGAATACTTTGTTTAACCTATAACCTATGTGAAAAAACACTATAAAATAAACATAAATTAGATTAATCAACACAAAAATCCATAGAGTAATAAAAAAAACTTTTATAATAATATAACATTAAATTAGGATCCCTATATTGTCTTTTATTGTCAATATACTAACCTAAAAAATTATCTAAAATATAATTTAATATAAACTATAACAACCCATATATAATCAACTTATAATTATATGAATTATAGAAAGGATTTCATTTCCTTACATTCCCATGAAATTTTTGGTTTTGTGTTTTAAAGAATTATGAAAACCATTTCATTTTGAAATAGTAAACATCCATATAGTTTACATTTTTTTAAAAAAAATAGGTTCTTAAATTGACACTCTTGTTTCATTTATGAAATACCTTCTTCATTCAATATGTGTCTTCATAACTAAAAAAATTAACTTTATAGATTTCATATATATATTCATAAATCGTGTACAACCAATTGAAAACATTATATGAGAAATTAAATCTATACAAGGGATATAAAAATAAAGTAATACCATTAGTACATTGAAAAACATAAAAACCCATGAGAAATATTTCCTTTTTTACAAAATAAAACTTGAAATTAAATAATCACGTATATACACATGAAATATAACTCATTTCCAAAATATTTTCATAAAACATGTATCAATGAAGCATAATGGAAAAAACATAATCATAGAGGTTAATTGTAACATCACATTCATATCACTCTTATAATCACACTTAGTATAACCCTTATAATAGAACAACCAACCTGGTTAATTACAAACATTTTCATAAGAGTAAATTATATGAATTTGACTCTTCTATAATTACCCAATGCATTAGAGGGGTATATTTGACCCACCTATAATCATATATAATTTCAGACAACTATAACTTGAAAAAAACATACAAGGGATTTCATTTATATCATAAGACTCATAAAAACATTCATTTGATCCCAAAACATAATCACTTTATTTATCCTATAAAATTAATAGAATATATACTTTTCTTTTATACCAATTTAAAATGAAAAGTTCAAAGAATAATGAGCATTGAATTTAATTTATAAAACCATGAAAACATGAAAATATGAAAATAAATCTTTGTAATAAATGATGGGCATGATGGAGGGAAAAGGAAGCAGTGTAGTATATGTTGAAAACAATATTTTCACACCTTTATAAAGAAAGTAAAAAATGACCTATATAAAAATTGTTAAAAATATTCTTTTTCAAAACAATATATGAAAGGTCAAAGAATAATATAAAAAGACTTTAATAAATAATTGATGTTTATATAAGAAAATTCTTGAAATTATATGGACATGGATGAAAAATAGTTGAAAGGAATACTTTGAAACATTTAAAATAATGTTTAAAAAAATACCTTACCTCGATTCCTAACTCACTTCATATGCCTTCTAACCTCTTAAATAATAATATTGAACTAATTAATTACTAAAAAAGAACCTTATTCTTGTTTATTTATTTATTATTACTAATTTTGTTTCATTTATTATAATTTTTCATATATTTACTAAACTAGTTCAGTTCACATTGATTATTTTGGGGTTGTTTGGTTCATAATGTCCAAATAATATTCATTTCCTTAGTAATAGTAAAAGGTCCTTATCTAATGGCACCATTTGTTCAAGATGTGTCTAAATGGTTTTTAAAAAAATATAATAACAATTATCCAATGAAGTAGAATAAATTTAAACCTTTTTTTGAGGATATCCCAAACATGTTAAATGAAAAGGCGATAAACCAAAAATAAATAACTGATGTCAATGTGTTCACTTTACCCTGAAGATCCAAAAACATTTATTCTATGACTTCAAATTTTCTAACTAAATATTACTACAAGATCATCCAAATATATTCTATCTCCAATTGTATCCCTGGGTTGATTGAATAATCTAACATTAATATGGGATCTATTCTATCTCTATGGCATGCTAGTACCTCAAATGAAAATGGGAATATTATAGAGATTTTTTTTGTAATAGAGTGTTTTCACCAATAATATTAAATTCAAACACACCTATATTTATCATATAGATATATTATTTATAATAATCAAGGATGTTCTATAGTTTGTTTCCTTTACTTATGCATTATAAACACATGAGTAAATACCACTGCGACCAATTCATGTATAATATAATTGAATTATTTTTCTCCCAACTGTTTCATCACATGAAATGTTTCATTTAATGATAGATACATGTAATAATGAATTAAATGATAGCTATTTATCATTCATTCATAACAATAAGCAAGAAATAATATACCCATTATACATGGAAATCATAATTTCCATGTAATGCATGGAAAGTTATATATATATGTCATATAAATATAAAGATTTATGTCATATATCATTCAATCAAACAACTTCACTAAATCATAATATATTTTGTTTCATTTCACCTTATATTGTATCATATACAATAACTTATCTAATCATATCCAAAACTCTTTTCTATATCTTCCAATACACCTTTGGAAAGTTATCATTAACTTCACCTTATATCACATCTTATGTAATAACTTGTGAATAATTATCTAATTTTTTTTGGATTAACTATAGAATAATTTTAGATCGTCTATCTTTGTTAAAATCAATCCCTATACAGTCAATCACAAAGTGTGACCCCATTAACCTTTATAGTGTTGATAACAATAAAAATCTCTAGATCCATATATGTTAGAAATGAGCAACCGCCATCAATGAATCAACAATACTAAAGTTATAAATGGATATGTAATTATATCCATAAAACACATGTATCTATATAATTTTTTCTACTAGAATATATCATATGAAAATGTGTATTCATATATTTCCCCTATTTCAAAGGCATCTAGTGACTATGGGGCACAGAACATGTCAGTCACATATAACCAACTCATCTATTCATGATTCTTAGAGTGTAGACTAATTTGATTTATGAATAAATCACATTTCATTAATAATTTTGAATAATAACATCACATGGCCCCTATATGAATAGATATACAATATTTAAAATTTTCCATAACCCCCCAAAGTCTATGTGATTTGAGGGCCAAAATTCCATTCTCATTATATGAGAAGACAAATCCTATATTGGTTATGCTCTAACCAATGACATGATCAAAAACATAACAAACCACCAATTTATTAGCTATGTCAATATGGGGACTTGGGTAAGTATGTTATAAAATTTTTAAGGTTCTCATGCTAGCTGTCTCACTAACCTTAGTCAGTGGAGACTCAGATATGATACATGCACCCTGAGTATACTAAAGACATCTGCATTAATGTCCATGTTTTATACCTAGTAGATCATCTAGCACACACAAAGAATCTTATTATTATTTCTACGCCACATGAGTATATATAGTATCTTTATATGAGAATTCTACTCATACTAACCTTAATTTATCTTTATGAAATATATAATATCGATGATGAACATTATTTAGGGGTAAACTCAAAGTTATACTTTGATATGTAAATTATCATTACACTTAATGAAATGTATATCTATATATACATTTTTGAATCTGACATGAATGATTGATAAAATAATTTTTTCCTTTAGTACGAAATGTTTTAATATTTTAAGCTATTAATGACTATTAAAAAAACTAATATAAGAACCAGTTTATCTCATAATATACAGCCAGATCCACCATATTTTTATATTATTTTCTAGGTTTTTTAACTCATTATATCATATGTAACCCTTTAACATCTCTATATTACCATATGATAAAACTCTCTCGCATAATTATTTAGTAAAAACATCCATTAAGTAAGATAATTTTAATAATGATGAGATTAAAGAATCATATCCTCAACTTTTTAAGTTTAAAACATAAAATATTATAATCTCAACTTCTATTATATACTTATAACTCTTTCTAAGTTCATCATCATTTCCTTACAACCATATTCCATCAAACTTTTTCCTTGAATTAATATAATTATTTACATTATTATTTACCATTCCTCCTAAAACCTTGTAGGATAAAGCGTTGAACACTTTAGTATGGTAACTAAATATAACTCATACATTTCAATTTACCGCCATAATCTATACACTTTTGACTTTTATAGTCCTTCCATAAATAGTATCTTTCACTTTTCACAATAACTAAATATAACTATTTACATTTTTATTTATTTTCAAATATTCTAATTTTTTAGGATATTAAGTAAAAACCATCTTCAATTTTAGAATGTTATGATCCTTTAGGAAATAATGATATTCAATCTATAAATAGTATTTGAATTTAACACTTTACTTTTTTTATTTTCTATCACATATCCTAAAAATTTTATATTATAAAGTAGAAAGAACTTTATCATAAGATTGATGTAATACTTTATTTGTTAACTTTGAACTTATTTAAGTCCAAAAATGCTCCCACTAGACTCTTAGAAAATATATTATTATTATAATATCATTCTAAAATTAAAAAATAGTTTTGTTTTATAAATAAAAAATTATTTATTTTTTAGTAGTGTAATGGTTTAAACCATATTGAATTTTACATTGTCTTTTTCTAATACTTGGTGTTGTTTAGGAGAAGTATTAAAGACTTTGGACACTCTTTCTATCCAAAATGGGAATTTCCATGGCTTGGTATAATAGATGAATTCATAGAACATACAAAATGATAACTTGTTTTCATAAATTGAGGCTTTATTGACATAATTTTAATCCGGTAATTGTTGGTTCTACATACCTTGGAAACTAATGATCAACTCCTTGAGATTATAATGCCTAGTTCCTAGATAATTGAATGATTTTCATTGATGGGGCCTTTCTTTTATTTTTCCTTCATTCATCCTTTTTTTTCAGATGTTGGTTAAGCCATAGCCTTATATTTTGGAGATGAAATCTTGTCTTGATTGTTGGTGGGTTGTGGATGCTATGTTCAGATAATTTTCATTTTTTTATAGTGTTGGATCATACTTGATTGTTCATTCTTATATGGATAATGTTGAGATTATAAAAGGATATATGGGATTCATTGATTATACTATTATTTCATGTCCAATTTTAATTTTATCATGCTTTTTCACTTTGGGTGATGTTTTAATTAACCTTAATAAAGATTAAACCAGATTAAAAAATAAACATTGGTTTTGGAGGTAGCGAAAACATATGTTTCTACTATGTCAATTGTTTTCCTCTTTATTTGGTAGTGTTCTATCTACGTTTATACTTTATAATTTCATGTTTTTTATGCAAAGTTATAACATATTTGATATGATGAAACTGGTTAAAGAACTTAAATCTAGTAACAATTATTGGTTATATGACAATGAGGGAAGTTTAACTTGAAACTGTTATTCCTTATAATTTGATGGAAATAAAATGACGCATGTTTAAATAGATGAGTTATTCTTTATCTTAATAGGATTTTTCTAAATAACATAAAGTTGGTTATGCTTGTTAATGATATAATAACAAATCTTGTTTAATTGAAATGTTCTTCCACAAGTTTTATAAAACTTGATGTTAGGATTGAAAACATATTTAAATATTTCTTAGATTTTATTAGATGATGCATTAGGTTTTCTGTGTTTGTAACCTATACAAATTGAATCCTTTAATACATGATAGTTATAAACCAATTATTTGATTATGATAAATGTTTGGGGCTGAGTGGGACAATTTTCTTAGGAAGCATTAATTCATTGGTTTTTTATGCCAATATGAATTATTGACCCAATTAGTTGTTTCCTTTTTTCATTGTGTATTTATATATATTTGATCCATTCAATGTGATGTGATATGATCCTAAGATAATAGATGGTTGAAAAGACTTGGGCAGGGTGCCCAAGTTGTGTCAGTAGTTGGTGGCTTTGATGGTGGGATGGATATTGATATCCATGGTGGGGTCAGGGATGACACCAGGACTAATGGAATTAGTTGAAGTAAGGATTTCCCATTATTGTTGTGATGAAATCTGAGTTTTTTTATTTTTAATAAATATTATTTAAATCCCATATGAATGGGTTGCTTGTTTGTGCATTCCTTTTTCCACTGCATGTAGTAGCTAGTTATTTATAATTTATGAATCTCTTTTATTATAGAATATAGTGAGTCCTAGAGTACCTATAATTATGGAATATTAGTTAATAACAAATGTTCTAGCACATGAGTTTCGTGACTTGTTGGAATACTAGTGATATTAATCTAGTGAAATTGCTGAATCAGTTGGTTAATTCTTCTAGGGAATGGGAATCAGTTGTTAATCATGTTAAAGTAATTTTTAATGGTTAAGAAAGAGTTAATGTAATTTGAAATTTTTATTAGAATTAAATAATTAAAAGTACTCAAGAAATGGAGTAATTTTTTTTTCTGGGTTTTAAAAAATTTAAAATATGCTAAAAGGGGCTAGGGTTCGGATAATTTTAAAATTGGGTCCAGGATGCGTGAACGCCGTTCACGCATCCTTTCGCGACGAAGGATGCGTGAACGGCGTTCACGCATCCCGGACCCCGACGGTAATGCGTGAACGGCGTTCACGCGTCCTTTGCTGACCAGCTGAAGGAAGCGTGAACGCCGTTCACGCATCCTTCGCGGACGAGCTGAAGGATGCGTGAACGGCGTTCACGCATCCGGCCGAGAAAAGTTATAAAAGGAGGGGTCCCCCCCCCAATACCCATTGTTCTCCTCTGATTTTCGTTGCGAAGCTCTGCAGAAATTCTTTCTCAACAAATATTTGCTGCTTTTATTGAGGTAAAATTTCTATTTAATAATTTAATTGTTTATTTGTGTTTATTTATTTCATTTGTATGTTTAATTGTATTTATTTATTTCATTTGTATGTTTAATTGTGTGTATGATTTATTTATTTCATATGTTATGCATGAAATGTTTTGTATGATTTAATTTTCTTGATGTTGAATGTTCGTATGATTTAATTTTTTGAATGTCTGTTGTATAAATATTGAATGTTTTATGTTATGTCTAAACTTTTTAATGTTTAGAAAAAGTAATTTATGTTGGAGAAATTTATTTTAATGGATGGTTTTGATGTAAGTGTAAATTAAATTACTTTTATTTACTAGTAATAATATTTGTAATCAATAAAGTATAAAATATATTTACTTATATTTTGAAAAGTAGAAGAATGGCCAAAAAACATTACAATTTCATAAAATTTAAAATAACAAAAGTGTTTATTATGTAAATCTCAATTAGATCAGTTATAATAAAATTTATTTAATGTTTTTAATAAATATATATATATATATATACACATGAAGTTAAATTTTTGTAAAAGAGGAGTAGTATTTAATATAGATTTTATATAATACGGATAATATAATAAATATACCAAAAAACACGGTATGAGTGATGACTGATCTTGAGACGACCGACCATGCATAATTGAAATTGCATGTTTTATTTTGTGTATGTTGTTATTCAATTTGTAATAATTGCATTTTTTCGGTATTGATGACCTGCGAGTCATCTCTCAGTAAGTGTAAGGACCTGCGTGTCCGTTTAAATTAATTTATGTATTTCATACCCCTAGACCCTCTCACATGCATGTGAGTAAATTTGTAAATAAAAGACTGACGCCCCAAAGAGGTGTCGACGAAGAGGCATCCCCGAAGAGGTGTCGACGAAGAGGCATTTGAGAACTTGTTCGAGAGGTGGCGTTGCTATTTGACAGGAGATTGGCGGTCGCTGCAATATTTGATAATAGAGATAGGAGTTTACCCATATAAATTGTGGTTAGTTTATCAGATAATGATAAACTAATCGCAAGTCTCAAGATCACGTCATGATTATATATTCATAAGTAATCAAACTTTATGAAACATTATATTAAATTTGCTTTTGTGCTAAAATCACAATCACTATACCTTAACAGTGATAAATCAATACATAAAAAAGTCTCAAGATAATCAATTATTGAAAACCAAATTAAATAATTTAAAATTTTAATGTAGTGTATAATATTTTTAAATTGTTTTTTAATAGGTAATTATGTCTGCTCAAATATATTGCAACGGTGAGGTAATTTGTACCGAGCAGGGTTTTAGCTACAGTGTGCCACCTGTCAAAGTGGTAAATCTCCATGGTTGTATGACATTGGATGCAGTTCGTAATAAGATTCATAGTCGGTTAAAATTGAGTGGAGGACAAGCAATCACTTCAATTAGATACCGACATCTTCAATATCCTGAGCGTATGTGGCACAGCGACTACCCTATAGTCGATGATGAGGATTGGATGGAGGCTTCTCAGTTATTCAGGCAACAGTGTATTAATGGTTTGATGGAATTATTTATTGTCATTTCTGATATTGATGTGGTGCAATCGATTACTACAGAACCATGCTTTGTGACCGCTATAGAAGTTGGTCCTTCACAACAGTCTTCTTTATTGCCTCCTTCTCATTCGACTCCTGTGGAAGAATGTAATGAGGAAGATCATCAAAATTTGGAAGGAAATGTAGATGACATCCCTTTCTGTGCTGATATAGTGCAAGAAAGTTTATCTGAGGAAGAAGAATCTGGGGAGTCAGCAGGAGATGATGTGGTTGGAAATGAACCTTCTGAGGTTCCTTTGAGAGACAGACATCCACTACATCCACCAGTTAGTGGTAATCAGCCTTCAGTTTTGAGTTCCTTAGTTGGAGGAATGTCTCGTGAACAACTTTTTGATTGGGATGTCATTACACCAGCTTCTGAATTCCCTGGCATTATAGGGAATATGCCTGCATCAAATGATAATTCCATATATGTTGGGCAGGAGTTCGAAACTAAACAGGTAATGAAAAATGTGATAAAGCAATACCACATTGAGCGACATTTCACATTTGTGGTTTATGAGTCAAAGAAGACCAAATATCTCATTCGTTGTGAAAAATATGGGTCAGAATGTAAATTTCGATTAAGAGCAGTATTTGATAAATGTTATGGATGTTGGAAGATAACCAAATTAGAAGGCCCACACACTTGTCTGCATCCCAGCTTGGCACAAGATCACTCTTCTCTTGATGCAGAGTTTATATCTACTGTTATTTGTGAGATGATAAGAACAAGTCAGGATGTTCCTGTTGCCCTTATTCAGGAAAGAATTCAACAGTTGTATAACTATAAGGTATCATACAACAAAGCTTGGAATGCAAAACAGAAAGCCATTGTAAAAGTGTATGGTGATTGGGATGAGTCTTATGCGTTGTTGCCACAGCTTATGGAATTGTTGTCTCTCAATAATCAGATTGTTTATCAGTTGGACACTGTTGAGTATGTATCCCAAAATCATCTAGTTGATCGGTCAAAGGTGAAGTTCAAGAGGATTTTTTGGGCATTCAGACCGTGCATTGCTTCATTTCCCTTTTGTAAACAATTTTTTCAGGTAGATGGCACATTCCTTTATGGAAAGTATACAGGTGTTCTACTCATTGCTGCCACACAGGATGGTAATCGCGCTCCTCTGCCACTTGCTTTTGCTGTTGTTGAAAAAGAAAATTTTGAATGCTGGAGCTGGTTCTTGGCATGTGTACGTGTTCATGTCACGCAGAAACAGGGCGTGTGTCTGATATCTGATCGTCATCGAGCGATTATAGAGGCCGTGAGTAGTGATGGGGTTTCTTGGACTGAGCCGAATGCTTATCACCGTTATTGCATTAGACATATTGCAAGTAATGTGCATAAGCAGTTTAGAGATGAGGCCATAAAGAAGGCGATCCTCAAATTGGGTATGGTTTTCTAAACTTTCTTTTTTTAACAAAATTTACTATCCATTTTAATACATTATTATGTTATGATTTCAGCATATGAACCCCAACAAGAAAGGTTTGATCGGCGTCTTGAAGAGATCCGAACAGTTAATGAGGAGGTATATGAATATATGGTACAAATTTCAAAGGAAAAATGGTCATTAGCATACGATGGTGGCATGAGATATGGGCATATGACCACTAATATAGTGGAGTGCGTAAATGGGGTCCTCAAGGGTGTGCGTAAACTCCCAATCACAGGGTTAGTGCAAGAGACATTTTTTAGATGTGTTCACTACTTTGTTGACCGGTCCCAAAAGGCCTACCAGAGGATGGAAAATGGAATGCTTTTTACTCAGCATTTTCAAACTGATATTGACCGGATACGGAATGAGGCTTCACGATGGAATGTTATAGCCTTTGACAGGGAAAAGAGGAGTTTTCGGGTAAGAAAGTGCTACGACCAGGGTGCATGCACTAATGGTGGAGTGTTTGTCGTGATGTTGGATAACAGGTACTGTGATTGTGGCAGCTTTCAGGCATTGAGATATCCATGTGTACATGTTATTACAGCTTGCGCTTCGGTAAATATATCGTGGGAGCCATATGTTGACCCGGTGTATCACATGAGCACTTTGGTTAACTGTTATAGTGCTGCTTGGATGCCTGTTGGTGACTTGCATTCTATCACATTGCCTGCTGATAAACCGACCATTGTCCCTGATATTTCCAGGTTTTCATAAGTCGGTTTTGGTATCATTTATAATTTTTTCAATGTGTGTCATTTTTAAAATTATTGGCTTCATGCTACTAGGTTGCGGCCTCGAGGAAGACCGAAGTCAACTCGCATCAGAAATGAGATGGATTGGCCTCGGCAACGAGGAGGGAGAATACGATGCAGTATCTGCCACGCAGAAGGACATACTCGTAAGAGATGTCCCCAAGTGGCAGGACAGAGTTCCAAATCTCATCATCCATGATCGAGTCTGTGTACCTGCTCTAAGAGGAAGAGGTTGTGGTTGGTGTCGATGATGAAGAAGAAGAATAAGAAATAGAGGATGAGGATGAGAAGAAGTAGAAGACTAAGAGGAAGAGGTTGTGGTTGAATAACATATTGTGGAAGTTTCTATAGTTACTTAGGAACTTGATCTATTTGGAATAATGTTAATGGTTATCTAATGGATAATGGATAAATTAACAAACGTAATTTCACAAATAAGAAGAAATAATTAATTTTTTACTTTTTCCTCTTAATTTTTAATGTGGAATAATGTTAATGGTTATTTAATGGATAATGGATAA
Organism: Viscum album; assembly: GCA_963277665.1. NCBI lineage: Eukaryota > Viridiplantae > Streptophyta > Magnoliopsida > Santalales > Viscaceae > Viscum > Viscum album. Next base: position 31,001,952 of record OY728157.1, on the reverse strand, counting down.
ATTAACAAATGTAATTTCACAAATAAGAAGAAATAATTAATTTTTCAGTTTTTCCTGTTAATTTTTAATGTGGAATAATGTTGATGGTTATTTAATGGATAATGGATGAATTAACAAACCTAATTTCACATATAAAAAGAAATTATTAATTTTTCACTTTTTCCTGTTAATTTTTAATGTGGAATAATGTTGATGGTTATTTAATGGATAATTGATAAATTAACAAACGTAATTTCACAAATAAGAAGAAATAATTAATTTTTCACTTTTAAATTATGGTTTTCTTATAAGATGTCTAGTTTTAGTAATGGCATCTGAGTGTCTGAGCATCCTTAACTAATGTTGATTGTGAGACTAGGCTAATATTGATTGTGACACCAAATAAAAATAAATATATCATGATTCCACTATTAATAAGTAACGATGATATCATGTGTGCAGATGGCAGGTTTTCCATTGCTTACATCTCAGGCTACTCATGTATCACGACTGCTTTTAGAGGGACGTCCTGTGGCTCCCTTGAGTGTACGTAGATCTCACCATTTCCATCATACTGCACCACCTCCCGCTATCGTCCCACATCTTCGTCGAGCTGGATTTTATGGCGTAGCGATGTGCGACTTCACGTTTCTTGATCATCAGCTCATTGCCGCACTTGTCGAGAGATGGAGACCAGAGTCGCATACTTTCCATTTCAGTGAGGGAGAGATGACTATTACATTGCAGGATGTGGCTATTATGTTGGGCCTCCCTATCGACGGACATGCTTTGACAGGCCGAGTTCCATCAGATTTGCCTGAGCTTGTTCATAGACTTCTGGGCATAGAGGTCCAGGATGATGGCAGGACCATCGTCGGTGGTAGATTGCGGATGCCTTGGTTAGACCAGCACTTCACACATTTACCAGATGATGCTGATGACGTCACCGTGCTGCGCTTTGCACGGGCATATATTTTGAGGCTGATCGGTGGCACGCTTTTTGTTGACCACTCTACTACTTTTGTGCACCTGATGTATCTATCTTTTTTAGAGGATTTGGACCAGGCAGGTCGATATAGTTGGGGGTCTGCCTGCCTAGCATATACATACAGAGGCCTATGCAGCGCATGTCGCATCGAGAAGATGCAGATCACAGGATGCATGGTTCTTCTACAGATGTGGGTATGGGAGCACATACCTCGTTTAGCTCCACATGCTCGTGCGCCATTACCCGTAGATATTGTAGCAGAGGCTCCACGTGGACGTTGGTATGTTATTATTTCTTTCTAATATCTAACTTACTTGTATAAAATTCTTTTATGAAATGTAAAAAAAATGTTATCTACAGGTGGAGTCAGGCGCATCGACATTCAGATTCTCCCAGACATGATGTTCACGCCTACAGACTTATGCTAGACAGCATTCGACCAGACGATGTAAGTGGTTACTATTTATATTGTTAAATCTTTACTCTTTACTGTAAATCTATTCATTTATTAATTGATTATTCATTTTTTCTTTCAGATTACATGGATGCCATATACAGATGCTATCCTTCAGAGTCTGCCCCCATACTGTACAGTGATGCTTGATATCGGCTCTTGCATGGTTCCACTGATTCATTTTCATATAGTCGAGTGGCATCAGACAGATAGGGTTATGAGACAGTTTGGATTCCTTCAGCCAGTTCCTGACCCGCCCAGTCAGTTGGATTCATTGCATTCCCTGAAGATGTCAGGGAAGAGAGATTTTGATTGGAGGAGCTACCATGCGAGATATGTAGCGTTATGGGACAGGCGACGAGAGTCCCAGTTGCGAGGGGCAGGGACAGTACGCTTTCATTTGATGGATCAGATGGATTATGCAGGCTAGTACATCAGGTCTCCCGTTAGATTTCTGACACGGCACGGACGGGGCTTCCATGACTTGGTATGCATTCTTTCTTTCACAGTTCAACATATTTTTTATTCAAATTAGTTAATAACAGAATTTGTTTTCGCAGGATGCTCGTATTTGTCATCTACTGCATATGTCTGATCCAGTGGAGAGAGCTGCCTTTGACCCATCATATTTTCACAGCCTTGTACGACAGATGCTACCGTCGATGGACGAGATTTATCATGGCATTTTCTTTGATCCACCACCTGCTGCGGAGGCCGCGGAGCCTGCTGCGGAGGCCGCGGAGCCTGCTGCGGAGGCCGCGGAGCCTGCTGTTGTTCCACAGGATGAGGCTGCTCAGCTTGCTCAGCCACATGATATTATTCCACTGGAGGAGGGTGTTCAGCATGACCAGTCATATGCTCCTCCAGCTTCTCAGGCACAGCCACAGGTACTTACAGACGCTGACTGGATTGAGTTCGATGTTTTATTGCAGTCATCCACAGCAGAGCAGCCATCTACTTCCTATATTGGTGAGAGTTCCAGCCAGCTTCCACTATCCTTAGATGCAGGCCAGGGTACAGGCGGTGAGACTGTACATCCACCGTCTGTCACACAGGAAAATGTGGAGGTGGCTGTCGATGAGGATGCGCAGCGTACGCCAGAGCACAGACGTAGACAGACACGGCGTGGACGCATCCAGTATACGCCTGACTGTGGGACAGAGGAGCATCCACACCGGAGGCGTAGATTAGGTTGACATTTGATTTATGATACGTTTTGTATGTGTATTACTGTTATCTAGACTTCTATTATACCTTTAATAAGTGTCTTACTGTTATCAAATTATCTACCAATGTATATATATATATATATGTGTATAATAAATAATATGATTAGAAATTCCATAATACTCATATAAATTCAATAAGTTCAACATAAAGGTTAAATAATAATCCAAGGCTATTTATTTTATGAATAACATATTAAAAGACCAAGTAAAATGTTTTGAAGAACTTTAGGAGGATTTTGTTGGCCTACAATTAAATATAGGATCAAGAGAAACTCTTGACTCCTAATATGATATTAGGAAATTAGGTCACACAAGTGATGGAAAAAAGGGAAATTATGGTTCATAGGTCCAAAAAATAGTTAAAAAATATTTAGGGAAGAAAATGATACATCGTAATGCCACAAATGGTATGGTTATTGTTCATAAACAGAAAGCAGTAATGATTGGTGTCAGAACACAAGAGCCTGTTATGTGGATAAAGATTTATTTTGGTATGAATTAGAATCATAATATTTACTGATCTTAAGGAATAATGAGTGGTGTATTAGTGATGCACATGAATAAACCATTTATCAAATATTATTTTTGTGGAAATATGGGGAATTCTTAGAATGCTCATTCCATAGCCTTGAGGGTCACTATGTGACTTGGGACACACTATAATATTTACAAATAAGGTGTGTATTATCAAGGGAAAATATAGTGGAGTTGTTTTGTAAGGAAAACACACAAAGGGGAATCTATATCTTCTGAGTGGACAAGAAGATATGTATTTTATATCCAAGGAAGAAGAAAATAGGTTGTGGTATAAATTTATTGTTTATATGAGCCAATCATACATGGAAGATTTGTTGAAATGTGACACTGCTCAAGATCTCTCTAATTTATCATGTGATCATACTCATACATGCGATTCTTTCTAACAAGGGAAGATTATTTGAAATATATAAAAGGTTAAAGATCAATGGTCAATAAGAGTGATTGAACTAATGCAAATTGATGTGTGTAAACCTATTTCACCAAGATCTATTGATACGAAGAGATATTTTTAGTGGCCAAGGATCAATTAGGTGGTAATGAGAGGTAGGTGAATCAGTGGTAGCCTTATTTTACTAATTCTTTTTTTAAATTCAACCTATTGAAATTTGTTTAGGTTTTTGATCCACTCAATATAAACTCTCAATCATTCCTCAAGTGTAGTTGTAATGAAATAGGGAGAATCACATGTTATTTACAGGGTTATTTTGAAAATACTACTCATTTCTATATTGGTTATACCCCCCAACATGTATTATTCACTATCTCCACAAGTTAATACAATGAAATATAATCCATTTTTCCTCTCTATAACAAAAAATAATCCACTATACACTCTCTTTCTCCATAATACATTGGAGATTCATTCTACTCTATAATCCAAAAGATACATCTACTTCCAAATTTAGAAAGAAGTTCTTCTTCAAATAGACTTACTCTATAAGAAATCTAGTCACTCCTACCTTGTGTACTTTATCAATAATTTTAGAAATTATTATATTAAGACTCTTTTCAGATTTTGTGCAATCTAGATTCTCCTCAATATTCAAATAATCAAGAACTCATCAATTCATCTTTCTGTATTTACCTGATACATTATTGTATCGAGTTATCAGAAATAATATTTCAATTCAACACAGAGTCTTCATCACCTTCATACACACTTTATTCACAAAACAAACAATAATTGTTCATGGGTAATATATCATTATTACATGATTTAAAATCAATCATTTAAATCCTTATTTAAATTTGTTTCGTAATAACACATTTAATTACACATTTATATATGAATACTCATCAGTAGTGGTATCATATTTTCCTCATATTGAATGCCCCATTAGTTTCTGTGGGTATTTTGTTTCATGCAACTCATAAAGAATACTAGAAGGATTAAGGTTCCCCTCTTTCTTCTTAATGTGGTGTCTATCTCTATGAATCATTATCTATATTCATACATGTAACTCATATTTAATTACATAATAAAATACAAAAACTCATCAAAAATACCCAATGCTCGGGTCTTCTCCATTCTTCACATAAATGTTACAACTCATGTAGGAATCTGATTCACGTGGATTCATCAAAATATGATCTTCTAATCACCCGAATACTTATGTTTCACATTTCATCACATAGGATATTCATTTTAGAATAAATTTTTACTCTCATCACATGAACTATTCATTTTATTATTTAAATTATATTAATGAAATTGTAACTTCATGAATATATTATCATGATTGGATATTATAAGTTCATCATGGACTTCTTAATATGGAAGGGTCCTTGGTTTTATCCAAGGATTCCCAACCATGATCTTTGTGACTCATCAATGGTAGATAACTAATGCTCTATAAAACCCTTGAGAAAGGGAAGAAGGTTCTCACTAATTAGACAACTTGAAAAAGTTAGATCAAACTGTTGTGTAAATGTCTGCATGTTTTTAGTGGAGAGACAATGATTGTGTCACCATTTTCCCATATAATAATATCACTCGGTTGAGTGCTTCCTTATTTATTTTATCATTCCTTCAGCTTGGTAGAAGTGATTACTGGGGTACGCTCTCAAATCCTCATTGGCATCGACCCATGTTGTCTTCTCTAACACCATTCCACTGCACATGATTGAACCACCACTCTAATACCATGTGCCTCATGTGAATTCATGCTCGCCTACCATTTCTTCCCATACAATAGTCAACTCCAGTTCCCACCTCAAAAGTGGCTGCACCTAATTCCCTTATGTAGCTAGTTGGATGGATTCCTTTTTAAATAAAGTTAAAAATATGTGTTAGATAAAATATTCCACCAAATTCCATATTCACTCCAAATACCAATCCTTATTCTTCATGAAAAATATAAATAATATATTTATACTTTTTTCAAATATCTCTTCATTTATGTAATTTAATTTCATATTTGGATAATTATCCATGTTTTAAAAGTGAGAATTATTTAAGATTATCTTAAATAGAAAAAAATGTGCAAAGGAGTTTTCAAATATGTTCACTAGGTATTCTGTGAGATGCGTGAACGCCGTTCACGCATCCCTTCTCTCGGGAAGATGCGTGAACGGCGTTCACGCATCACGCCCGGGTCCGGGATGCGTGAACGCCGTTCACGCATCCCGGACCCATTTTTAAAAATATTGGAACCCTATACCCTTTTATCAAATTTTAATTTTTTAAAAACCCAAATAAAAAAATTAGCCCAAGAAATGTTTATTTGTGCTTATAGGATATCTAGTTCTTAGTGGTGGTAGGCAGTTTCCTGAGTGAGGACAGTTGAATTTGAGACTAAGACTAGGTTAATACCTATAATATGGTTGTGATATATATATATATATATATATATATATATATATATATATATATCCTACATGTTATGTCATTTCATATGATACACCACCCTTATTGGCAGGGAGACTAACACCCAGTGGACTCTAGGAGGGTGTTTTCCCTAATGTGTAGGTTGGAATGGAATGGATGGATAACTACCCCCTCAGGCCCCGCTCTCTTCTTCTGGTAGAATTATGTGTTGGAATTCATAGTGGTTAACTTTACCATATTTTTGTGTATATGGATATAGTGGATTGTGGTTATTCATACACATGTATCTCTGGATATAGTATCTTATCTATTATTATTTTTTGGTCATGTCTGTGATCTACTGAATTGAGGTATAATGTGCAACATATGAACTATTGAGGATTCTAGAAACTACTTGGTTATTATATATATATGTGGTATGGTATGATGATATAATGTGATGTACAAAGTTTATGATATGTTATGACGAGGTTATTTAATATATAGGGTGCATGGTATGATATAGTAACTCAAGTGTCTTTGGGTTGACTTACTTTTGAAGAGAGATAGCCCAGGATGTGCGATTTTTTTGAAGAGATGAAATCTAAGGGGAAATTGGTAGTAGAGTACCTTAATTGATATTATGGTTGATTTTATATGATTACTCGTTTGTGATACGTTATGAGAGAGGCCCAGCGAGGCTTGGAACATAGCACACCTGTCTAGGTGGTGAGTTTATTTCACTTGTTGTTCACTCGGATTTAGTATGCTTTCTTTATCTATTGTATAAGATTGTCCTATGAGAATCCTACTATGTATGCCTATTATTCTCACTCTTTCAATAAATAATATATTTTTCAGGACATTAGAAGTTTTTTTATGGTTAGGCGAGACATCACTAGCTCATGGAATTATTCAAGAGCTTTTTGAGATTTGAGGTCATTGCTAAGGATGTTCATTTTGGTACTTGTATTTTATTTTGTAGTTTTTTAGTTTTATGAAATTACTTGAATATATCGGGATCTATCATTATTATTATATGAATATATATTGTTTGGTGGATTTATATTATCTCTTGTTCCTCATGTCTACTTATAGGGTGATTCCCCACATTTGTGTATATGATATACCCTCAATTTTTTGTGACAAAAAATGGCTAATAAGAGGTGGGATTTAGGTTTCACTATCTCTATTATCTATTTTTTCGACATAGGAGGGAACCTTGGGGGCTTGGGGGTCATGGAAGGGTGATATAAAAGGCTAGGTTAAGTGATAAAACAGAGTTTGGAGGTATGCATTAGTTAGGACTACATGATTTGGTAGGGAAATTTTTTTAGATATGTTTAGTATGTGATGTAAAAAATGGGGGATGGCTTGGAAACATGTATTTTGGTCACCCATGATCCATTATATAGATATTTATGTTTACAAATCCTACCAAGTAAATTGATGTTGGTTATGAGGTAGAGACCTAGGAAAGGTTCATGTAGCATTCTTCTTTGTGCCTATGTTTGAAATGGGTAGACCTCTCTAGGTTTACATTGAAGAGGTTTAGTATTATGTACCATCATATTTCATAGGGTTGAGGTTGATGATGGTTTCACTTTAAGGAGGACACTCTAAGAGTTCAACACTAGAATAGTAGATGTATGAGGGATCTATTTCAGACTCACTAATATAAGACTCATTATTGGAGGTGAAGATAACCTTTAGTTCAATCTATTCTCAAAAGGAGAACTTGGCTTCATTGGTGGTGATGATTCTATGTGGAGCAGCCATGTAGTGGTAGTTTTTGTTTCATAAGGATCAAGAGGAGTCAAATTTATCATGGGATGTTTCTTTCTTCAACTATGAAGGTGACCAGTCATTTAGAGATTCTTACCATTTGATAGAGGAGTGCTATCATATGAGAGTTTGGGATCTATTTCAAGACCATTATTTGATATGCTTTATACCTATTTCCTAATAAGGATACTTGGGAGTGTCATTTTGAGGAGTCTTTACATCCAAATATCTAATTCTAGGTCACCCTATTTGTTATTCTTAAATATATTGAGGTCTTGGAAAGAGTATAGGTCATTGAGAGGATATTCGATATTGTTGAATCATCATGATATGATTGTCTTCAGAATTATCCACATAGTAGATCTATGGTTTGGGGTCCCTTGTTTCCCGAAAAAAGAGTTTTTAAAATATTCAGGGGTAGGTCCCAACCCTTATCTTCTTGTTTATCTAGGGGTGGTGGGTCTTAGTCACCTACAATGGGATATAACACTTGTTTCTCCTATGGAGGAAATGGTCATCAGTTATGAGAGTGATCGATCATTTTTATTAGACTAAATGCATGAAATATTTAACTTCATATTCATATATTGAAAACATTTCAGTTGATTAAGTAGCAATTGTGTGATCCATCTTTCAATTAGCAGAGGGGAGAATAGATAAGAAGAGGATATCCCTGTGATGATCATTTTTCTAAGTGAGCATAGCATGACTATGGATCTGGTATTCAGTAGGGTGAAATAGGTTATATAGTAGGTCATGGTTAGTTTCATGGTCTAGAGTATGTAGTGCTAGGAGAGCCAAATGTTTTTCGAGGTACCTTTTGTTTGTTTCCTACTTGGGAACATGAATTATTTGATTCATTACCTATAAACACATTTATATCACCCTCCCTAGTTTGTGGATTGGTAATTTTGGTGGAGAGACTTCTAGTTCTCTTAGAATTGAATTCACCTGTTAGAGGTTGATATTTTCTTTATTAAGTTTATAGATATTGTGAGCTAGTGCTAGGGAATTACCGCTCTTAGGGAGACTCATATTTTTTCATATAAAATGATACAACATCATCCTAAATATGGAATAAATATATTTGGTGCAGAATATCATAGATTAATTAGTATATAAATTGTATTCTATGATGTAGATAAAGAAACTTATGTGTTTTTTGGTGAGGAATATCCTCCGTTGGATTGTCGGATATTTCTATCCTTTTCTTCCATGCTGGATATATGGATGACGAGTTCATTGGAAATTCATTCAACAGTATTTCCTAGGGTTGTGGAAGGGTGGTGTTATGTAATTCATGAGGTAGTTGTAGCATTTTACCCTCAATGAGAGATCATGTTAAAAATAGTGCTATATCTAGGTTCTTCTTTGATATTGACGTATCCATATAATATGGTTCCTTATGAGTTGAAGGAGATATTAGTGTATATCAATGATATTTTTCAATGAGGTTTTGTTTGACTGAGCATTCCACCTTAGGGTGTACTGATCTATTCATAAAGAAGGCTGATGGAATTCTACTTCTCTATATATATAATCATCACTTGAATTAGGTGAGAGTGAATAAATACTATCCTCTTATATAGATTGATGATTTATTCAATTAGGTGAAAGTATCTATTTGTTTTTTGAAGATCAATATGTGGTCAGGATATCATCATATGTGGGTAATGGATGAGGATATTCTGAAGACTGGTTCCTATTGTCTTTATCAGCATTATGAGTACATTGTGATGAAGTTCAATGTTATGAATGATCTTGAAATGTTACTGGGGTTTATGAACATAATATTTTTAGAGTTATTAGATTGTTTCATGGTGGTTTTCATCAATGAAATCCTAGTGTACTATGTGCCTTAGGAAGATCACATAGAGCATCTACAAGCAGTTTTGAGATCTAATCATTGTTAGTAATTGTATCATCATAGTCTCCATGAACCTAGTGCCGAAAGTTTTATTAATAAATTGGTATAAAGTAAAACATTTTAAAAATTATTGAACAATTTTTTAGTCATGGAATATCTGTTAAACATATAAATTACACTTGAAAAAAATAATATATAACATGAACATATATAAAGAACATGATTAAATCTTCCATCATATCTCTAAAAATTACACATAATAACCCTCAAGGTTTCACTAGAAAATATTTTATTTTTTCAAATAGGAAAATATATGATGGTAAAAAATCATTTTCTATTGGTAAAGAGTTTTACCAATAGATATTTCCCTATCAATAATTTATTGGTAAAAACTCTGCTTTTAAATTTTATCATGATAGATAAAATAGTTCTATTACAGTTATAATAATTCCAATAGATAATATATGTGTTGGAAATTTTTTTTAGAAATATATTCATATGATATATTTTTCAAGTGATAAAATTATTATAATTTTTTTCTTTCCATTGATAATATTATTAACAATATTTTTATATGTTATTTATTATACATAATATCCATAATTAATATCTGTTTGTAATTTATTAAGGAAATATTATTCGAGGGTATTCCAATATTTATTGCTGATTTTTTTATTATATTTATTAATCAATTTATAAATAAATATTAATTATATTAATTATAAAATGATTAAAAATTACCTTACATGAAACTCTAAAAAACTAAGGATTTATTTGAAAAAATGTGTTAAAAACATGCACAAACAAAATTTGAAAACATTTTAAGACTCCATGAAAAAACATAAAGATCCAATAATTATGTTAAAAACACGTTCAAACTCCAAAGTACTTTACATGAAACCCCATCAAGATTCATCCTCAATATACTTACCACATTGGGTGTTACTGTTACTATAATAATTCACACTATTGGTGGGATCTATGTATATTGTTTACCCACTTAGTTGTGAAATGATAGTGATCACCTATTTTATGCTCACATAGGTAGAATGATTTAAGTCATTAATAACTTTGGATTCCTTTAGCAGTCAAAATAGTGGGTAGAAATGTATGATCATCCCTATAGATGTAAGAAGATCCCCTTTCCTACAGTTGTGGATAGAAGCAGTTCTTCCCCAATCTTTCACTAACATCAAGAAAAAGATTCCTAGAGAAAATAACATTCCTATAAAATAAAATAACACACCAATAATGATTTTTTCCATAAATTACCACTATATAGATTCTAGAAAAACTTTTCCAAAAGTATTTCATCATAGTAAACAAGTGGGAAAATAACCAAAATATTCAATGTAAAATTTAGTATCACATCAACAAAGCCAAAAAAATTAACAAAAAAATATAGACTGAGTGTAAGCATTATATATCATAGTGATCTATAATCTAGATCTGCCTCGAGAAATGAGATGTTTGGATAATTCTTACACATAATATTATTTTAATTATATCAAAAGACATAGGAAAGGTTTAGAATAATATTTGGAAGAATCATTATTTTCTATTGAATAAAATGCCACAAAATTTTTGTGCTTGGAGTTACACGAATGTTTAGAATTAAAGAAATATTATTTTAAACAAAAAACATTTATTTATGCCAAAATTGTTATCATAAATGATAATTATTATAACAATTTGTTTAAAAAGTGTTGTTACAAATGGTCCTATATTTAAGAATTATAAACCAAAACACAACAAACACAAGTAAAACTATGGAAATATTTACTAAAAAAGAGATGAGAATTTAACATACCATTCCTCTATAAAACATGTCATCCTTCATGTTTTATATAGTAAGCACATCCAAAATATTGTAATTATTTTTCGGCATAGCCTTAGATTTCAATTTTTTTCAAAAATATTGTCCTAAAATATAATTATATATTTATAGATAAATTAATTGAGAAGAAAAAAGAATAAACATTTAGCTGTTAAACAAATTAAAAATTCAAAAGAAAACAGTTTAAGAGAGAGGTAAAATTATGGTATATGTACTTATAATCCATATTAGATATTCACTTTAAACAAATATGTGATTATTTTTCTATGATTAAAAAAATCACTTAGACTTAAATTTCAAGAAAGTTACACTCAAATAAGTAGAAGAAAAATAATTTCAATAATGAAAACAAAAACATTTATTCATATCACATTATCATATATGATAATACTTATTTAAATTAATTTTCAAAATATAGATTTAATTTTAGAAATATATAGAATATAAAAGTGGTGATAAAATAGTAGATTTTAAAGTTTAATATTTTTGGGAAAAAGAACTACTCTTATTAATGTGATGGTAACTATCAAAGGATCTACTTCCCCTTACTTTCCAAGTATGTATGAAAGTTCACATTTTTAATATGTATCTTTAAAACTACGAATAAGTCATTTGAAAAAAGGAAATGAAAATTTTGTTTCTAAAATAGTACTTTCACTTAAATTTTTAATGACTAGAACTCAAATATATAATGGAAAATCATATATTCAATAACTGTGAGTAAATCCATAACAATTTTCAATAAAAAAACTAGTCTTAAAAGAAATTAGCATCCTACAATTCATAAATAGAAAATAAATCATTTAAACTTGATAAAATATTTTAATATAATGGTGGTATCAAAAATAAAAATATTTATGTATATTAACATCAATAGATATTTATATAATTCCAAAATAAATTTTAATTCTGTTAGAAATGTTCTCTTAAAAATTAGGTACACCAAATTCCATATATGAGTAGTTAAAATAATGATAAAAACTCAACACATTGATATTGGAAGATATAAATTAATTAAAAAAATAGTGAATATCATACAATATTAGTAAACAAAAAAGAAATTTTTTTTGTATAGAATGTGAAAATGATATATGTTTGGAAAATAAAAAGAAATATAATTTTCATGCATAATGAAATTTGAGACATACATAACATTATTATTTTCTAGTACAATCTCATAGGTTTCTTGATAAATTTTTTATAGAAATAAACACAACATTAATCTTCTCTTTTTTATGAATCAAGAAGAACCCTTGATAGCGCTAGAGAGATAGAGGACAACACAAAGAGTTGTTAAAATGTCTTGGAGACTTGGAACCAAAGGTGAAATATCACAAAAATTATTATATTGGTATGATCATTATAAATTATATATTTATCATTCTAGATATGATAAGGGGAAAATCAATCTATATTGGAGTTGTGATGAAAATAATTTGATTACATAGTTGATATAATAATAATTGTTTAATTAAATTCATTAATTGATTAATTTTACATCTATAATACAGAGCAATTTATTTAGGTTTGATTGATAGTATATAAATTGTATTTAATTCATACCATGATCTATTTAATTTTGGGTCATACACTTGTTTTGGATTCTCTTCAGTCATTTATAATTTAATTTATTTCTAAATTTATGATTAAATTTATGATTTGAGGATTAGTAACAAATTAATGGATAATACATCATCTTAAAATAGTAAATTAAAACTTATTATGGCACTTATAACTTATGGTAAGTGGTTTGTAAAAAAGTTTATATTTCTTAATGATTTTTTATTTCCCATTATTTAAGAGATTTTCTTTCATAATTTATGATTCCACTTGACTACACATCTTATTTTTTCAAACTTTTTTTTCAAAGAAATAATATATACAATTTCTAATGAACCCCTACAATACTTATCACATATCAGAAGTGTTTATACATAAAAATTAATAGATTTATTTTGAAAAAATGTTTCCTTACACTTAAGTGTTATTCTATTAGTATTTAAGTACAATAGTTTTCTAGAAACACAGAGTAGAATAATTGTTTTTATTTAGGATGCTTCAATATAGTAATAATATCACACACTATATTTTTTGAAAATAATTATCATAAATGAAAAATTCCATAAGAAATTTAAATATGTGGTATTAAATATTTAATACGTGTAAGTTTTTTAGGAATGTAACAAACACATAATATTTTTTTAACATAGTATAATAAATGGAAAGTATAATGAACATTTCTAAGTAATATCTACTAAAAAGACCCTAATTTTGATATTTGAAACGCATATCAACAAGATTCCATGTATCATATCCCTATCATGCATTAATTATCAAATGTTTGAATAAAATTAGAGTTTTCATTGGTTTTCATAGATAATGACTTCTTTGTTATTATTATTCTTTCTAATTGGGAGAAATAATAAGTCTAGAATTCATTATTATTCATATAATAAAATATATTAGGGAATGAACACACAATATCAACCTGGATTAATATGGTTGTTGTCAACATGTATTGGTAACTAGATGAATGAAATTTTTTCAAATTTTGAAGCTGGAGTAAAAATATCTATAATAATAAAAAGTTATGGTCACTATTATTAATAAAAATAGGTGAAATTAATAGTGTATAGATGTTTTAATGAGAAGTTTCTTTATCAAGATGGGAAATAGGTAGCAATCCTATGTGAAAATTAAAAACGAAATTCAAATTCAAATAAAAGAGTTCTGAAAAGTTTAAATATAGAGAATTCAATAGGCATTCACATGTTTTGTACTCTATGATGGTATGAACAAAAAACCAATCACATGGATAGAGAAAAATCACATATAAACTAAAATAGATCAGTATACTTATCCTTTTCATCCTTACATGTTTGATTATCACATTTTGATAAATATCACTCCCCTTTATAGTTTTACTTTCCTTTATTTATAAAATATATTTTTTTAGATATTGGGGTTTTGGAATTGCAATTAGGTATGTAAAATAGACAATCCATGGGTTTTAAATGTAAAAACCAGGAAGTGAAAAATTGAATACTGTTCGATGTTATTTTAGGGAAGATTGTAAGGAAGGATCTTGAAAGCATTTTAGAGAACAATATTTCGACCATACCAATACCCCTATCATTAATTTTGGACCCACTAAAATCAATAAATTATAAAAATAGATATATTGAAGTAATATAAGTAATAGATTCATCAATGATTTTTTATTCAAGAATCAAGTTAATAATTTTCAGACTAATGAAGTTAACATCCACTACAGTAATTAAAAAACCAAGAGAGATCTAGATTGAAGAAACATGTCTTTTCATTGATGTAGGGTAACTCCTTCCCAAACCATCAATATTATAATTTTATAAAATAAAAAAACTAAAGAGAGTTCCCTAAAACAAGGTAGTTTATGGATATGTTTGATAAGGAATGAACATTGGAAAGAAAAATCATATAAATACTACAAGATGACAAGCTGAAACACATGAGACTACTAGACACTTCCATCTTAAGTCACAATAGTTAATTTTTATTTATAACAAAATGGTATAATTAATCTTTATTTATCCAATTGAAATTGAATGGAACCATTGCATTGATGTTGTATATTTGAGTTTTTGGTAAATGAAACTGACTTTCACCCCTTATGTAGTAGGAAAATAAAAATCAAGGGAATAAAATTGAATAATATGGATGAGTGAATACCATGTTATATTGGATCAAGAAAAATGTATAGTAATAATAGAACCACATTGGGATATATAGGCATTGATCCGTGAGTATGGGAAGTATAGGTAGATTTGGGAGATGGAATAGAAGTAAAATAGCATGGGGGGATGACGACACATGGGGACATGGAACTCTAGTTGTGGGGGGGGGGGGGGGGGGGTTATAACCCAAGGTAGAGGAGGCTAGTAGGAGGATCAGGGAATTGGGGGCTTCTTTGGTGGTAGACATGTATATTCTGGATATAGGGGAAGCAATGAAAAATTTGGAAATCAGAAGGGGAGTAGGGAAAACCTAGGATAGAAGGAGGGGATGAAAAGGGTAGTGGTGGTAGATCTGGGAGGAATAAAGGCTAACTAGTTGTGGAGGAGGCAGAGATGGAGGGGAGGTCGATCTAGTTAGTCAGGCGATGGGAAGAAAGGGCTCTAGGGTTAGAATTTTTGTTTCTACCACACATCTCAATAAATAATAATTATTTTAATGATTTTATTAGAATTAATTTTTATTATTATAGATATATATCTTGTTAATAGAAATCATTAAATTATCAATTTTTTAATTCAATATATAAACATATGTTTTAAAATAATAATTGATCGGACTTTATTATATAATTTTTAAATATATATTCAATTTTTAAAAAAGATTAATTGACATTGAATAATGTTTTTGTGATGTTTTTTAATGGTAAAATATTTTTTCGTAAAAATAAAAAATAAAAATAAATTTAATTATTGAAAAAATAATTATTGGTATTTTTATGATTAGGTGATATATTTAATTATTTATAATTTTTTTGGTATTGATAAATAAACATTAACATATATATATGTTTCAAGAATGATTTTTTGGTACCCATAAATTATATAAAAAATATAATATTTTGTTTGAATAACTAATTTCTACTAACATATATATTATATGAGACAAAATATCTATTTCTACTATTTTTTTAGTGTTTCCTAGGTAAAGGAAAATAAATAAGGGTGAGATCATATTTTCAATAAGGAGTCTCATACAACATAATATTATATAACATAAACATGGATTAAGTGATATCGAAACAATAAAATAATAACATGAATCCATAATCAACTAAAATAGAGGGAATATTATATCAATCATAATAAATGTAAACATGGATACCAATAATCATTGATTTCATACTAATTTAATTCATAATATCGTACATCAAAAACTGTCAAGGCGTTTTGCTATGAAACTTTACTCATCGTCAAGACCGAATTCAAGTCATTATCCTATTATGGGAAGTGGAATACACCAAAACCCAACATGTTTTGTGTCATGAGAATTTTTGATGCATCGAGGGGCTATATAAGGTTAGGCCCTCCTATCACCTAATTATTTAAAATGAATTCACCATAAGATTTATAAAGACCTTTCATACCATTCTTTAAGGAATATATTACTAAACAAAACATGGATATACATATAATTAGAAATAAATATATCAAATACATCCCTATTCAATAGAATTTTAACAACTTGGTTTCAGGTACCTCCCAAGGGTGCCCCATACCTGGTTGGTCACCTGACCTCAAGTGCATTTCCCCAAATTCCAAAGGTTGTAGACTAGCAGTGAGATCTAAGGTCTGACAATGGGGAAACTATGCCCTCATTGGTAGATTATACACAACGGAAAAAAATAGTAAACAATAGTTGAACCTATAATACCATACAATAGAACTAAACATCAGATGAATGATAGTATAAAACAACTACAATATATATAGATAAATTATGCAAGTCACATGTGTCTAGGAAAGAATCCAAATAAGTCACAATGCTGGAAATAAAATATTGAAGCCAATGTATAGAAAGCTGTACAATAAAATAGCATTGTAAGCCTCAACATGGTCCCATGATCTCCACCTCCAACAAAAATCAAGTACCTGATGAATAAGGGCACTTTCCCTTATCTATAACTGCAACCATATAATATATTTGGGTCCCAAAACATGACCCAAACATGGCGTGAGATGAATCATAGTAAACAAGGAAGTACTCAAAAGTAAACAATATTATACTTTTCAATTACTTTCATTTAATTTTATTAATTATTCAAACTGTTGAATAATGAAATCTCGGGATCTATCCAAAGCTATATATACCCTGTGTAATAGTGAAACATATGTCTCGTACGACCATCTAAAAAATATAGTAAGACTGAGTCCATGATTGTGCTTTGTCTTAGAAGGCTCGTCACAATAATTCAATCATTCAAAAGAAACCCTTTGGGAATGTTCTCATAGTCTAACCCCTCTGGTTTAACATGTCATCAATTCATAAATAATGACCCTCTGAAAATGCTCACAAAATTTGACCCATGTAGTCCCACATAGCTCTAACCATTCACAAATGACCACCTGGGCAGCTCTCATGGTCAAGACCTTCTGGGTCTGCACAGAAACAATAAAATAAAATGGCCACCTAGTAATTCTCACAGTCAATATCCTAGGGTCCAACATAAAATTTAATAACGACCCTCTATGTAGCTCTCTCAGTCTAACGCATCTGGTCTATGACCACCTGACAACTCTCACATTCAATACCTTCGGGTCAACATAACAACAATTTATTCATAAATGATCCTTCCTTGGGAAGCTCTCACAGTCAATTCCCTTTGGTCATACTTTCACAATGTGGAACACATGAATCTTATATAATCAGTAACTCCATCCTAACAACACGAGGCTTGGAAAAAAAGTCAAGCCTAACATGTATTCTAGACCAAACTTCCATGATCAATCAAACAAGGGTAACACACCCATAATAAAGGTATAAATCCTTATGCATAATAAATAACCATTTCTAAATCAAAAAAAAACTATAGAAGGTATTAAATAGGGTTAAATTCCAAAACATGAAATACCTGAAACATGGGTATTCGACACTTTAAGAATATATAATCCAAAGAAAATCAAAGATTGGAATAGACTACATAACTTGATATTGTATGAAGAACAATCTTGAATTTCATCCCTTGAATCATTCTAGAATGACAGAGATCTACAAAAGGGTGAAAATGATCAACCCTCGACAAACTCACAAGAGAGGAGGAATTATGAAGAAAGGCTCTAGGGAAAGAGAGAACTCATTAGTGGGAATGCAATGAACCCAACAGTAGCTCAACTAGAGGATGGAAAAAGAATCGAGAGGGGCTCAAAGTTCACAACTATTCCATTACTCTCTTATATGAAACACGGGTAGAAGAAATGTGTTCTAGAGATGAGACATGACCATGCTCTGATTCATAAAATAAAAGGAAAAGTACACAATGTGTTCATTTAATGTACATTCCATGTACTAGCCTCAACCTGCCCCCACTTTATGCAGACTTCCAGGTCATGACATTACCTTGTAATCGACCGTTACATGGCTAGTACCCGACTACATGTGGCAACTGGGTACACAACATGCACTCAAAATTACACAGCGTGTACTTAGAAAATTTCCCATTTCTTCATTTTTCCTAAAAAACAACCCAAAATAAAGATCCATACCTGAAATTAAGATCCATGTTCCTACAAACTTCCCCCTATAAAACAATTCATCCCTGAATTGCTCTTTTAAGGGTGGTGAAGAAGAAAATTTAAACAACTCTGGTCACTCGGATCATACATTGGCCTCCCTCTCCCAAGTCTCTTTATGTACCTTACCATTCTTCCATGGCACGCATACCAGAGGAATAGACTGGTCATGGAGAAACTTTATGCTGTGATCCACAATCCGTATAGGGTTCTCCTTGAAGGATGCATCCACCTCAAAATGAACCTCCCCGGGTTGGAAAACATGAGATCGGTTTGAAAAGTAACGCTGTATCTGATAAACGTGAAAGACGCCGTGCATATCCCGGTACCTCTGCGGTAACTATAACCAATAGGCAACCAGACCAACTCTCTCCAAAAACTCGAATGGCCCGACATATCTAGTGAAATATCCCCCTGTCTCCAAATCCTCATGTGTCCTGACCTCAGTGCAACACGTAAGAAAAACGAATCTCCAACTGTGAACTCTCGTGGTTGTCTCCATCTATCAGCATAAGATTTATACCAAGAATGTACAGTATCCATCCTCTTTCATGTCAACTCAAATTTCTCAGTGGTCTCCTGGACAGGATGAGGTCCTAGCATAGCTGACTCTCTTGCCTCCAGCCAACATAGGGGTGATCAACATTACCTACCATACAAAGCCTCATAAGGTGCCATCTGAATAGTTTCATGGAAAATGTTATTGTAGGAAAAATATAATAGGGGTATGTGTCTCTCCCAAGATCCCCCAAAATCCATGACGCATGCTTGAAGAATTTCCTCTTAAACCAGAATCGTGCACTCAGACTAACCATTAATCTGAGGATGGTAAGCTGTATTCAGAAGTACCTATGTACCCAAAGCCCTCTATAGTACCTTCTAAACATGAGAAGTAAACATGGTGTCCCTATCTAAAATGATAGAGTGTGTAACACCATGAAAACATAAAATCTATCAGATGTAAAAACTTCTAATATCATCTACACTAAAGGTTTCCTTGATTGGTAGGAAGTGTGAAACCTTCGTGAGTCTTTCAACGACAACCCAAACCACATCATTCCGTCGAGGTGACCTCGGTAAACCAAACATGAAATCCACTACGACATCATTCCACTTATACTCGGAAATGGGTAACTACTGTAAAAGAAAGACCGATCACTAATGCTCCACCTTCATTTGCTGACAGGTGTAACATCTCATGAAAAAATGAGCAACCTCCCTCTTCATTCCTGGCCACCAATACTAACAGTGTAGATCCAAATATATCTTGGTGACCCTAGGATGAACTGTCCAAACTAAGGAATGAAAATCTTTCTACAGCTCCTCGCATATGTTTGAGACACCCATACACACCCAGAAAAACATAGGACCTCACCCTCAGCAATGGTCCACCCAGAAGTAGGGTCCTCTCCCAACACACTCTCCTGTAGGACTAGGCCATCAAGATCTATAGCTGTAATAATCTCACTCGATCCAAAAGAGTATAGGTAACAACTATAGAATAAAGAAACATGTGCCCCTGTTTGTCGTGCACCTCCAAATGCATCTCAGAGAAGAGAGGCAAAATCTACCACTCACTGTTAGCCTCCTGAGCTGCCTATATCTAAGTCCTCCTACTGAACACATCGGCTTTTGCGTTACCTTTACCAGGAATGTAGGCAAGATTAAAGTCAAAATATTGAAGGTAATCAACCCACCTTTATTGTCTCAAATTCAAATCATGCTATATAAAGATATACTTGAGGATTTTTTGGTTAGTGTACACCACAAAATATTCTCCCAAAATATAATGTCTCTAGAAACATAAAGCATTCACAACTACAACTAAATCAAGATCATGTGTCGGGTAGTTCCTCTAATGTGGCCTCAACTACCGAGACTCGTACACAATGACTCCTTCCTCCTTCATTAGCACTACTCCGAGACTGATACCTGATGCATCCTAATAAACAGTGTAAATATTTCCCAGCTATGAAAAAATAGTTATTGGTGATGAAGTCAATATCCCTTTCAGCTCCATAAAAGGATGAATTGTATGAATATGTCCATAATTACTTTCTACACTTCTTAGTCAGGCCCTTTAGTGGTGCTGCTAAGTGTGAAAAGTCCTATTAAAGAACCTGTAGTAACCATCTAGCCATAGAAAACTCCATACCTCAATGGAATTCTTCGGATTATCCTCGGAATATACTACTCTCAGTTTCTATGGGTTTACTAATACTCTTGTCTCTAAGATAACATGACCCATGAAGTGAACATGGTCTATCGAAAATTGTACCTTTGAGAGCTTAGCATATAAACGATGCTCTATTAGTGTACTAAATATAATATCAATATATGTGGCATGGTCATGTCTAGTATGAGACTACACTAAGATATCAAACAAAAATACTACCAAAATATAATCCATGTAAGGATGGAACACTCGGTTCATCAGTTCAATGAAAACTGCCAGCGTGTTCATGGGACTGAACGACATAAACAAATACTCGTATAGACCATACCTGCTCCGAAAGGCTGTAAGTGGTATATCATATGTTCTAATGCATTATTATTGATAAGAAGATCTCAATTCAGTCTTTGAGAAAACCTAGGCAGCTCAAAGCTAATCAAAGAGATCATCAATCCCAAGAAAAGGATATTGGTTCTTAACTGTTAACTAGTTCATCTTCCAATAATCCACACAAAGTCTGAGGGTACCATCTGCCTTCTTTGTAAAAAGGACATGTAAACCCCAAGAATATGTAAGGGGTTAGATGAAACCCTTTACCTAAAACTCCTCTATCTACTTATTGATCTTTTGAAAATTTGGTGTAGCCATCCTATAAGGAGGAATGGACACCAGTGCCACTCCTGGCACAAGATCAATAGATAAATCAACCTTTCTCTCCAGAGGTAAAATTGAAAATTCACCAAGAATAAAATCTCTAAAATGATCCAAAAATAGAGGAAATTCCATTTATGAAGTTCCCTGGTCATCCAGATATAAACCAACAATATGGGCTATGATTCCTCCCAACCCATGATGCTCGGGTCCAGCTCTGCTCACCCAGACATCCCATTCACCCTTTTGAAGAACTGAACACCCCTATAGTGATGTGAAACTCACCCTATGGAGATAGTAGTTGAAAAAAAGTATAGAAAAAGACTAACTAGTCCATTCCAAGGATGTCATAGAAGCCTGTAATCTTTAAGGCGTAGAGGTCCCATAAGAAGTGACACACACCAACCTCAAGAGGGCACTCCTTACACTAACGTACTCTAGCTATCCAAATCCCCAACAAAGTGTCTAGGGTAATGATTTCCTTATAAGTAAAGATACAGATCCCTAGGATCTTCAAAATGGAAACAAATATAAAATTATGGTAAGAACCTATATCAATAAGATTATAAGCTAAAATTGAGGCAAATAGTATCATACCTCTAATTGTAGAGGGTTTTGGATCCTAATCCTGCTGGGTCTGCTCCAGTAAAAAAGTCTAACATGTACCATGGCCCTATGACCATGCTTGACTACTCTGAGCTGATCCACCATGTTTTCCCTGAAAACCTACCATCTGGATACCACTACCATAACCAACTTCTTGGCCTGAATGGCCATAAAAACTCCAGTTCCCTGATTTATGAGAAACTGGTGGTCCTACTCTTGAATGTGGAGTCATAAAAGAACCCATTTCACCCGATGCTGGTGAGAACACTTGATAAAAACATTGAAGGTGACCCATATTTCCATAATACTGGAACTCAAATGGGTCTTTCGGTCAGTGTGGTCTTGTATTCCCACTGTTTCTGCACTAGTTTCGTACCACTTGGATACTAGAAGAAACACTATGTGAAAGGTCTGAGGATCATTTCCTACTATCTGTTGAAGGAGTAGAAGCCCTAGATACTAAACCTCCCTGGCTCGCAGCTCCTGAATCCCAAATATTACACTCTTTAATCAACACATGGTTCACTATATCTTTCATCGAAGACAACCTTAAAATAATCACCTATTATCAGATTTCATGCGTGAGACCATCCTCAAATCTCTTTTCCAAATATAACTCGTCACCTCCTAGAATAGGTGTGAAGCGTTGAAGATCTATAAAAAAAGAAGAGTAATCCATCACTAAATAAGATCCCTAATCAAAGTGCATGAACTCTCCAGCTCAATCGGCCCTCAACGTCTTGGGATAGAAGTAATCATTGAAGGTCCTCTAAAACTCTTCCCAATCCGTATCCCGATGTGGTCCTTCTTGTGAGATAACATCCCAACATCTATTGGAGTGATCATGTTGAATGTACATCATGAGCTTCACCCTCCTCTTCAGTGGTGTCTTTAGATGCTCAAAGATTGAAAGAATGGCCTCCAACCATGACTTTGCAGGCTGTGGTCCTTAATCCACTAAAAAAGTGGGAGGATTCTACTGTTGGAACACCCTTGTCAACTCTGCCACAGTAAAGAAAGGATGTGGTTCTGTTTGGAAAGTCTGCATCTTCCTCATAAAGCCTTCACAGAACTATGCATCAGCACCTGTGTCCAGTATAATAGATGGTTCCATGATAGGCATGACTAGGGGATCTGTTGGTAGTCACTTATCTACCAATTCCGGTGATTGATCATCACCCTATACCTAGAATACAACTGGAGGAAATCTTGGAGGAATGAATTTGAAAGGTCAAGTTCACACCTCTTTTCATGATTATCAAGGACTGAAATACAGAAGTGAAAGAATGAAACAAAAGAATGAAACAATCCATGTTTTTTCAAAAGATGGTTACACGGTGTGTAGAACCACTACATAACATGTTTCCTTAAGCCTTAACATAGTCATGTAACTCCGCCAAACCTAGTTGTGTAAAACCCCTACACACAGCATGTTCCTCTTAAGATACATTGTGTACTTGAATTTTCTCTCCTTCCCAGGTTCTTCTACACTTCTAGAAATACACAGATATCTCCCTATGTTACACTACACGACATGTTCACCCTACACACGACATGTACCAAATAAGTCTCATACACCTGTGTCATTGTTCACATATTCAGATACATGGTTGATAACTACAGGACATGTACAATCTAGACAGGACATGTAAAAACAAATTTTTATCCACCCGTGTCATTGGTTACACATACTGATACACAGTTCTTTATAACACAACATGTAATTACAGTACACGGCGTGTTCTACTGAACATTTATCAGCCCCGTGTCTCTACTCACCCAATCAGTCACACGGTCAAGGACTACATGACATGTACATACAGTACATGGAATATACTTAAGAAAAGTCAATTCTTCTAGAATAGAAGAACACATGGCGTGTGTTTATAACACCACATGCCGAGTAGTCTGGGTTTCCAAACAATAGAACTCTAAAACTTCTCTGTAACCCTTAAAAACAAATAAATTTTTCCCAAGGAATGACATATTCCGACCTGTGGGATCCAATACTCCCCACAAATCAAAGTTTGACATCCTTTTTCACATCATAACTTGATAAAATTCTGTTAAACTTCAAACATGACCCACCAAACTCTAATCCATGAGGGCCCATAACACTACAAGGACCAATGTTTGGCATCCATCCAAATAAAAAATTACATATTCCAATACCCTATCAAAATAGAAGGTTTTATATCGTAGCATATATCACAACAATATGAATTTCTAGAACAACATCTATCACAACAACATGCAATCAGTAATGCGTCCTAAATGTCATGAAAAGAATACATGACATGTGATCTCTATGATGTTACTATATGATGCATGAGATGGAATACCCTCATTTCATCAGGTTTCAATAAAAATAGAACCTCAATAATATCAATGATAACTACACAATATAAGTGAATCACTCTACTGTAAAATCAAATCAACTAAAAAAATTTCCAAACTAGAAAAATTGAAATATTTTAGGTAACTTGGCTTTTCCCTGTACAAGGGATAGCTACTCATAGGCACTACTTTTTACCAACTACCTATTAATTTTTATCCCTATCTGTAGGCTCCAAATAGAAAGACAAGAAGAAATGAAACTCTTCTGATACCACTTTGTATTGTCCCAGTTCTGGGTGGCACCCAAGGGTGCCCCATATCCAGTTGGTCACACGACCTCAAGTTAATTTCCCCAAATGGTAGAGGTTGCCGACTAGCAGCAAGGGCCAATGTCTGATATTGGGGAAACTATGCCCTCATTTATAGAGTATACATAGTGGAAAGAAAATAGTAAATAATAGAGAAATTAGTAATACCATACAATAGAAGTAAACAAAATAATACTTATAGTACAAAACAACTGCAACATTTATAGATACATGATGCATGTCATATGTGTCTAGTAAAGCATACAAATAAGTCATAATGTTGGAAAGACAATACTAAAACCAAAGTATAAAAAATAGTAAACTCTAATAGCATCACAAGCCTCAACTTAGTCTCATTATCTCCAACTACAACAATAATAATGTACCTGGTGAAGAAGGGTGCTTTCCCTTGTATATACCTACAACCATATAATCTGTTTCTGTCCAAAAGCATGACCAAACCAGGGTGTGAGACGAATCCTAGTAGGAAAACACCAAAAGATCTATTCCTAACTGTCAGTAAATATATATAGAAGGTAATATGAAAAAATGAAGCAATAAACTAGGAAGTACTCAAAAGTAAACTATCTTATATTTTTTAATTAAATGATTTTTACATTTATTAATTATTCAAAACATTTAATATTAAAATCCCATGATCTAGCCCAAGATCTGTATCCCTTGTGTAATAGTGAAACAGATGTCTCGGAATATCATCTAAATAATCTAAGAAGAATGAGTCCAAGATTTTTCTTTGGCTTGGAAGACTCATCAAAATAATTCAATCATTCAAAAGAAACCCTTTGGGAAAGTTCTCAAAGTCTAAACCCTCTATTTTAACATATCATCAATTCAAAAATAACGACCATTTGGGAAAGATCACACAGTCTAACCCTTTTGGTACAACATAACACTAACCATTTACAAACGACCACCTTGGTAGCTCTAACAGTCAATACCCCCTAGTTCTGCATATCCACAATAAACTAAAATGACCACCTGGTAGCTCTCATAGTCAATTCCTTAAGGTTAAACATGGCATTTAATAATGAATCTCTACGTATCTCTCAGGGTCTAACCCCTCTGGTCCATGGACACCCTGCGGCTCTTGCAGTTAATACCATTGGATCAACATAACAATAATTTATACATAAATGTCCCTACCTTGGGAAGCTCTCACATTCAATTCTCTTTGGTCATACTTGCAAAATGTGAAACACATGCATCTCATATAATCAGAAACATCATAATAACAACATGGGGCCTGGAAAAAAAGGAAATCCCAATAGAAATCCTAGACCAAATTTCCAAGATAAATAAAATAATGGTAACACACCCATAATAAAATTATAAAAACTTATGCATAAGAAATAACCATTTATCCATCAAACAAACAATCACAGGTATTAAACAGGGTTACATTCCAAAACACACGATACACCAAACATGGGTATTCAGAATTTTAGGCATATATAATCCAAATAAAATCAAATAAAGTCACAGACCACCTACCTTAATGTTGTACGAAGAACACTCTTGAAAGTCATCCCGTGAATTGTCCTAGAACTACGTAGATCTAAAAATAGGGTAAAAATGATCAACCCTCAAAAAAATCATGATAGAGGAGGAATCAAGAAGAAAGGCTCTAGGGAAATAGAGAAGTCACTGGTGGGAATACAATGATCCCAAAAACATCTCAATCAGAGGTAAGATAAAGAATTAGAAGGGGCTTATAGTTCGTGGTTGTTCTATCACTCTCCTGTAAGAAAAACGAGGATAAGAAATGTGCTCTGGAGATGAGACATGACCCCATTATGATTCATCAAATAAAAAGAAAAGTAAACGTAATTTCCATTTAATGTACATACTGTGTACTAGATTTAACTGGCCCCCGCATTAGGTGGTCTTGTAGGTCACCACACTGCTATGTACTCAGTCATTACATGGTTAGTACATGGATACATGCGACAACTAGGTACACGTTGTGTACTCAAACGTACAAAGCATGTACTTAGAAAATTTCTAATTTCTCCCTTTTTCCTAGAAAACAACCTGAAATAAATATCCATACCTGAAATTATGATCGGGGTTCTTACAAGAATAATGTGTATGTCCTAGATAACATCCCTTAATAAACCTGGATGTTGCGGGGTAAAATAAAAGAAACATGAAGTATCCTTATCAGAGAAATATAGTGGAGAGGGTACAAAAAATGTTCTAGATTATCCATTGATGGAAATAATTTTCTTTAATTGATTTTATTGGTAGGATAGAAAATAAATGGTAATAAAAATTCTATCAACATGGTTCATTTAGAGAGGTTGTATATTCCAAATAACAACCCCTAAGAGTGTCTCCCTAGGTGTGCATTATTTGGCCCACTCAATGTGAATCATTTTGATAATTACGTTAGTGATCAACAAACCCATTTCAGAATGATTAACCATAGTAACATTTATAGCATAGCTATATCCACTTCCAATATCTATACATGAATGCATTTTCTAGAAAATTTCCCACAATTTTATTTTACCAAAACTTATAAATGATTTTTCCACCATTGAAAAGGTAAATCTTGACTTAAAAGAATACGAGAGAGGAAAAAAATAAAAAATTATAAATACCTAAAATTTTAGGAGTAATATGAAAAAAAATTCATGGAAATTCATGCACCACTAAAAATAAAATAGGCGGTGACTATAACCTGAGTCCCAAAGAATGAAAATTAAGATGGAAAACACCACTTATGGATTTCATAAAAATTAAACCATAAAATATTGGAATATAGGGAATGAAAATGATCTTAAAATACCATGAAAAAAATAATTTCATGATATAACATCTCAAAGGGGTAGTATATATATCAAATAAAATAAATTAGGTGTATAATACAAATTATGTCTCAAGGAGGGGAATTTGAGACCAAAAAAACCATACATATTGTCCAAAATTCCATGAAATTGATTTTACCTTACCATATAATAAATATAGATAACTTTATCACATAATATATAACCTCAATCACATCCATTTTCATTCATAATCTTTATAAATGGTAATTCTCTAAATGAATTATTTCTATTTTCCACAACAGTGTTTGTAGTTTTGATCGTTTGTAGTAATTTCATAATAGACTTATTTTTATTCATTATTATTACAAAGTAAATTATTACTAGGTAATAAAATATATTTTTATATATTGTTTATAATAATTTATGATATTTTAAATTATTTTAATGAGTGTTTTATACCATGTCCTTTAAGACAAAGTCGATAATAAACTTGTTTTGGTGTTTTTAAAAAAATGAAGGGTGTTTCCTTAATTAATGAATTAGATTTTGATATAATATAACAAGAAACAAAAAAATAATTATTTATAAATTTATATCATGTTATAGAATTAAATAATCTCCCATAGTCATCTATGATGAAAATGTTTATTACTGTTTATATAGGTGGTTAAACCAACCCAAACCCAAACCTAACAGGATTAGTGGATGATTATGAGATGGTTTGGTTGAAATATCATTATAAAACAAGTATAATGATATTTTTGTAGTGTTTATTAGTTTCATATATCTGAATAATAATAAATAATAATAATATGTAATGGATGTGAAAATATTACACCATTTGAATAAAAGATTATCCTCTTAGTTGACTTGTTTTAAATGATAAAACTAAAATTATTATTCCTGGTAATACCATTAATGAAATATAAAATTTTTCCCAAAAAACCATAATCATATCATAAAAAATATTTATCCATTAATAACATCCTTATATCCAACCATGTCATGCGGTAAAGGAAAACAAAACCCGTTATGTTGTGGAGGTGGTAGTCCGCACAATGCACGAACACCGATTTTTTTAATGGATGGGGTATATGAATAAATAATGATAATACCCATAATATAGTAAAATTTGAGTACATAAATTTTTATAATATAAATATAATATTTTTAATAGAATAAATTTTAAATACAATAATTTAGAAGGAAAATAAGTAATTGATAATACTCATGCCAAGGACTTGATTTTTCCTCGGAAGTCTCCTTTAATTTGAAGGTATTAGGTTAACTATGAGTGACCAGGGGTATATTTTCTTAGTATAGAGTTATAGGGATATAAAAATGGTTTATTTTAAAGTATAAATTATAATTTTAGAAATTTCTTGATGTGTTGAGATTGTTCCACTTTTTTATGTGAATGAAAGCGTTGTTTTATAAACATATTTACAATTTTCAATAATTTTATGGTAATATTCAAGGAAAATGACCCAAAAATCTATAAAAGAATAGGGAAAACATGTACTGGTAGATAAAAGTCTATAAAATTAAATTCTATAAATGTTTTGTTTTTCATTGTTTTAAAACATTTACACTAGGTTAACCACAATTTTTTACTTTTACTTTTGACTTTGTAAATAATTTATAGTATTAGTAATTATTTTTAATGAAAAAGATTAAGACTAAACATTTTAACTAATTTTATACTTCTAGTTTTAAATTTTAAATTCATATTATCAAATTAAATTTATAAATTTTTGAAAAATTATTTGTTTATAAATACACTAAATCATATCAAAACTGTTTTTAAAAAAGATAACTTTTTAAAATTTAAATTTATATATAATGTAAAACTATTTTGGTTACTAATTTTAATGAAAAAATTGATTTATTATAAGATAAATAAATTTTATGATTCTTTCATGTAAATCATAAACTTTTTTCCCTTGACAAAAATTCATTAAAATAAAAGAGAAAAAATATTTTTTATATTAAAGAAACATTTTAATTAGTTCTAGAAATGTATTATATATGTTTTTTAAGTTAAAAGAATATTGTAAAATATACAATATTTTACTTAAATTCATATTTTATTACTTATTTCTTTTTTCAATCTTTAATTTCATTCTTATATAATGGATAATTCAAAAAAAATTACATGTTTTATGAGAAATATAATTTGGACTAAAATACAATTCTTTCAGAAAAAGATCAAAAATTCATACTAAGATAATTAAATGATTAAAAAAATAGATTTAGATTGGTTAATTTAAAATTATAAAGTTTAAATTTTAAATAAAATCATGAATAAAGACTCTTTAAAGGAGTATTTTTAATTAGTTCATGATACGATATTTACCTGCTTTAGTAGATTCTCAGTTGTTACATTCTCCCTACCTAGAAAATTTTATCCTCAAAATTTCATTATAAATCAACTATTAAATATATTTGGATACTCCTTCCCTATATATTCTTTGGGGTCCCATGTTTCCAGTTATAATTAGTGATTTCACCAAAGTTCTTTCGTGAAATGAGTTGTGATTTATCAGATGTGAGCACATATGTTGGATCTAGCATGTATTTTCATTAGTAATGATATTTAGAATACATTTGTTACTTTAGAATGGTTGGATACATAATTAATTTTGGTATTTAAAAAGTCCTAACTTACATTGATATTAACATTCCATTCCTACCAAATCTTACAACTCTCTTACATGGAGAAACCTTTAATAATACATGATCCCCAATGTAAAATTCCAAGTATTTACTTTGATTATCAACATTGATATTCTATATACTTTGGGTTTTTTAAATGTGATTTTAAATAATCCATACTTTATCAGTCGTATTCTCTATAAGCTCTAGGGTAACTAAATATATCCTTACAACTTCTTACCAATAGGTTTGTGTACCACACCTCTTTCAATATAATGCTTCGTATGATTCTTATAGATGCTCTAACTAAAGATAATATTTAATAAAAGTTCCAAAAATTTATATAATAATACTAGAAACATTTTATGTTAATATAAATTGATATCCACATTTTTTCCAAAGTCCATATAGTTCTTTTATACTCAAAATCATTTTGGGGAAGATAGGCATTTTATAAATGTATCTCAGTGTTGAGAGACCTTTAAAGACTCCTATTCAATTTCAATGTGAAATGAGGTTCATGATCTAATTTAATTTATATCAGTTATCCATGAATCCTTTTTATTTTATTGATATAGAGATGGGAATTTACTCAATTGTTAGATCTTCCATTATTGTTAATAAATGATAATATTTTTTAAGATGACCGATGATGACCTATATAACATCATTCTTACTTAGAGTCTTTGTGATTCTAGTGATAAATTTCATTGTAACATTTAACCACTTCCATATAGGTATAGAAAGAGGTTTCATGCCTCCCTTAGGATGTCATCTTTTACAGTTTAACTCATGTAATACTATGAATTTAGACACATAATCCAAAATTTCCCACTTTATGCCAACCCACCATAAATTTTCTCTTAAATTACTATACATTTTTGTCTTCTTGGGTGTAAAAATAAATTTGAGATTTTTTCTTCATATATAAGTTCCATATTCAATTATGGTATGGATAGAATATATAAACAATTCCCAAAAATAAACACTCCATCTATGTAGATTATTTCCATAAATTTTACATCACCCACTTCTTTAATCATCCTTTGTAAGGTCTCATAATCATAATAGGATTTCTATATACTTTTTTAGTAAGGATGGTTTAAAAATTTATTAGAAAAGGAATGATGGTTCCTCTTTACTAGAAATGAACATGTCTATCTTTAATATATCTATGTATATAAGATTATTTTTAATCCTTATCACAGTTATAACTCTGTAGTCCCACCTACTCAATTCATCTACCACCTTGTTTTCTTTCCCAGGTTGATAGTGTATAGAGAAATAAGAGAGATTATGTAGTTCCAACCACATTTTTTTCTCTTATTCACCTCCTTATAGGAGAATAAATACATCAAAATCTTATGGCCGGTATATATCATATATCATTAACCATAGAGTTACTTTATCCATACTTTTAAAGAAAATATTCTAGCATCTATCTCCAAGTTATGAATTAGATAGTTTTGTTCATGGATTTTAAATTGTATTGACACATAATAAATTACTCTATCATATAAACATAAGAAAACAACTAATTCCTTTATTTTAATGATTACTATAAATTACAAACCATTATTTAGTTTATGGTAGTGTTAATACTATTTAATTAATCGATCTCTTATTTATCTCATTGAAGCCTTTCTTACATTCCATTAATAATGTGAATTTAACCTATTTAGGTGTTAACTTGGTAAATTGGTTTTCCATCTTGGAGAAATCTTGAACAAACCGGCAATGATGAACTATTAAGCTGAGTAAAATTTGGATATTATTCATTTTTATCATTGTATTCCATTCCTTGACAACCTTTTTCTTTGAGGGGTCAATATATATCGCATCCTTCCATACAATATAGCCATAAAAAAAACATAATTGAGCTAAAATTCACACTTACTATACTTCCCATATAATTTTTTTAGGGGACTCCGAAATTATTTACAGATGAATCACAATCTCTAAAGAGCTCTTAGATTATATGAAGATATCCTTAGTTAAGACCACCAAAATGATATCAATATAATTCTTGAATACTATATTCATCAAATATAGAAAAACAAAAGGTGAATTAGTCAATTAAAATGGAATTACCATAATATAAAAAATGTGAAAACCTAGTTCAAAATTTCATATTTAGTATATCATTTTTCATCACCCTTAGCTGATGATAACTAGAGTGAATATGAATCACTTAAATGTATCTAGAAGCATGATGTTGATCAAATAAGTCATCAATACATGGTAGGTCATGACCCCCCTTCAACAAGATGAGGGAAGGGACATCAGATTTTTAGACCCTTCCTTCTTCAAGTTGAAGATCATATAATGACCCCTGATACCCATATTCAATAGATCCCGGAGTGGAAATTAGCACCAAGGGTATAGAATCACACAAAAGCTGGAAGGTATTACCCTTTTTATTTAGGAGGATTAGGTGAAAAGATAGAAATTCCCAACAACACCAAAACTGGAGGTAAAAGTAAAGTCAAAAGCAAACCATTCCTATATAGATGTCCAAAAGTAAAGCTACAAAAGTTAAAGAAAATACCAAAGGAAAGTACCAAAGAAATGGAAAATAAAAACAACAACTATCCCCGGGTCCAAACTAGTACGGTCCTACACGATCCTCAAAGTCCTCCTGTAAACCTGAAAATAGTTTATATACGTAGGGTGAGTATACGGGTATACTCAGTAGGGAATCCAAAAGATCTCGTGCACAATCGGGGAGGCATTCTAACGCCCCGTGAGAAAGGGAGATAACCATAGAACCTAGCAAGGAAACTATCCACCCCAACCTCACCAAGTCACACTCCCCAAATAACACAAGTCAAGTAATGTAATGATAATAACACATCGATGTCTAGATACCACACACCACTTTCCCACTAGTTTTTGAAGACATCCTATGCGTCAAAGCTCTCCTGCCATTCTCACCATAGTCCCACTACCACATCCCACCCTCACACACCAGTTCTATAACCACATATCTCACCTGCAAACACCGGGTCCACAACCGCACATAACCATGCCCACAAACACCTGGGCTAGAACAACGTCCGCCACGCCCGAAGACACCCGAGCCTCATCCCGAAGACACTTGGGAAACCAACTTCCCGCACACACCTCAGACAACCACCACCATGTTCCCTACCTGAAGAATGTAGGGATATAATGAACCTTTGGTCATCATAGCCTACCCGAAGAATCTTGGGATACTTGGGAAAGGGAGTAGAAAAGGATCTAATAACCTGCCACTCATAGGAGTGTTGGAAACCCCCCCTCCCCCATGAAATGGGGGAGTTCGTCACAAAGTGCTCAACTTTGGTGGGAAATGAATATAAAACATAGGAACTAAAGTATACATATAGGTAAACATGCACTCATCCCAACCTAGGGGTTCCAAAACCAGCCCAACCACAAACACCCTCATTACTATTCATTCATAAGAAGTAGCACACGCACAACCTTGTCACAACTCTTTCCCGAAAAAACAATTCCCCATCAAACCCATTATCATTTTTATATTCAAGGGATTCTAATTAAAATAATTCTTCACTACTAGATAATTAACAGGCACAACCATGAGTCAAGGATAGAAAAATAGTCAAGCAACAATTTAAGAAATCACACCCGATCCATGTCACTTCCCAAGCATCAACCATAAACATCACCAGAACAGATCTAGGGAGTTTTCAAATTTGAATATGCCATTTATTTATTTTTTTCTTTCTATTTGGTTAACCGGGGTGATCACACAAGGATTTTTATTCATTGTTCATCCATTTAATCAACCGAGTTTACATGATTTACTAGTTTCCATGTTACATCCATTCAATCGTAGAATTAACCAGAAAAATAGAGGATCATTAGTGTGTAAGAAAATACCACCAATGACCATTATTTTCAATGGATATAAGCCCATAAAATCCAAAAAATAATAATAGGGGTAAAAGAGTACACTGAAAACATCAAACACACCCCTTCATCCCTGAAAGGTTCGTTTATTATCTTTATTAAGGCCTAGTTTCATCCATACCCATAGAAAAATCAGCATACCCACCCCACATGATACACTATAATGAGAGATGAAGGAATGAACCTACTTGTATGAACAACAATCGAAGATTTCTCCGGGATCCAACAACTGGGGATGTGCGAGTTGTAGGGGAGGAACTCCTAGGACTCCATGAATGAGAAGGAAAGGCTATAGCATAGGTGCACCATTCACCTCAAGAAAGGAGACTCCAAAGGTACCAAGGAAAGGAAAAACCATCCAAGAAGAAGAAGAAAGGATTCTAGTGCGATAAAAAGACGAGATCCCGACGTTATGGGATATCAAGATCTTGAGTGACTTTAAAGACAGATCATGGTTTCACCACGCAGTTGGGTGGTTAAACAAGATGGAATTTATTGTTATTTAATAATTCTCATTGGGGAGGTGGCCGTAACAACTATGAGTTAAAATATTTTATTAAACAGAGTAAAACGCGCTATGCAAACACACAGTCTGGGTCTATTGACGGATATCCCACACTTAAGAGTTTAAAACATTGTTTATGGGGCTAAAAACAGCCTTGATACACTTCTTAAAGGTTCAAAAGACTTAAAAGTGGCATTTTCGGGAAAAAAAATGGGGAAGAAAAACCCGACAAGACCCTATTCCACTGGTGACACACCGATCGGGGACTCACCAATCGGCAACACACCGATCGGTGACACACCGATCAGCGACACACTGATCGACGACACACTGATTAGTAGCACACCGATCGGTGACCCTCCAAATGGTGACACACCGATTGGTGACACACCGATGGTTGAAACTGTGATGAAATCCTACCACCAAGACACCGCCCTTACGATCCGGACCTGATGGGTCCAGGGCATGCGAAACACCAGAAATTTGGAAAAGGGATGGACTGGGAGGGATCAGGTCCTCCCTTCCCCACATATCAGGACTTCTCATAAACATTCACTAGGTAAGGAAACAAAACATCTCATAAACCAACAAACTCAGCATTACATCACAAAATAGTACAAAACAAAATAGAACAAAACTCAAAACAACTCTGGGTACTGGGCGCGCATTTGTGCCTCCCATTCCCAGGTACTCTCTTTGAGGCAACCATGCCTCCACAACACATGATCCAAATGGATGGTTCATCCACAAATCAATTTCTCCTTCCGATCCTCAATCCTCACTGGTCATTCCACAAACATAGAATCATCCCCTATATCCAACTCTCCCAAGTCAATGACATGGAATTCATTGTGTAGATATTGACGAAGATGGGAGACTTGGAAAAAATTGTGGATCCTTTCCAACTGAGGTTGAAATTCCAGCTGTTATGATACCTCGCTGAATCACCCCAACACTTCAAAAGGCCTGATGAACCTAGGGAGACCATTCTCCCCTTGACAATCCTTTGCTGCCCATTCCTAGGGTAAACCTTCAAGAACACATGGTCTCCAAATTCGAATTCCAAGGGCCTCCTCATACGGTCGACATTTGACTTCTACCAGTTCTGGGATTCTTTCATCCTATCACGAACAAGCTGAACCTTCTCCGTTGTGATCTACACTATCTCTGGTCCAAGAACACCTACCTCCCCAACCTCGTTATAGAAGACGGGAGAATGATAAGGCCTTCCGTACAAGGCTACAAACAGTTCCATGCCAATAGTAGAGTGATAGATATTATTGTAGACAAACTCTAATAAGAAAAAATATCATTCCCATGATCCTGCAGAGTCTAAAACACATTCTCTTAGTATATCCTCTAATGTATGGATGGTTCACTCTGTTTTCCCATCTGTCTAGGGGTGAAAGGCAGTGCTAAGACGTAATTGGGTGCCAAAAGCATGCTACAAACCTCTCCAGACTCATGAGGTAAACCACACATCCCTATCTGAGACGATGGTCCCCAGAAATCCATGAAACCACACCACCTCATCCACATATCTCTGTT
The DNA here is from genome assembly GCA_963277665.1 of Viscum album. NCBI lineage: Eukaryota > Viridiplantae > Streptophyta > Magnoliopsida > Santalales > Viscaceae > Viscum > Viscum album. The sequence goes on along the minus strand of OY728157.1, from coordinate 30,965,697 downwards.
CTAAGGAATCCACTACACTCGACTCCTTGATCACCAGAAAGTGAGCTGATTTCGTCAGCCGGTCTACCACTACCTAGGTAGTATCAGAACCTCCTTGAACCCTGGGTAGTCCTATGACAAAATCCATCAAGATGTCATCCCACTAATACTCGCGGACATCTAAAGGCTGTAATAGACCTCCAAGTATGCATTGTTCAACCTTCACCAGCTGACACACCAGAAACCTTGCCACAAATTCCGCCAGTTCCCATTCCACCCCGAGTCACCAAAACTATTCTCTCAGGCCTCAGTACATCTTGGAAACTCCAGGGTGTACCGCTATAGCTGAGTTATGGAACTCAAGGAGAACTCCCTCAAGAATCATGTTTGGGGAAACAAATTCTTCCAAAAAAGCATCCGATTCTCACTATCCTCCGACCACCCTTTCAGAGCATTACTAGGGTTAACCCAATCGTGCATCACTTCACTCTCTAAGTCTCCCCACTGAGACTCCTCCACCTGCTGCAACAGGGAGTAATACAATATCATTTGAAACATACAACCTAGACCACCATCCACCCTTTCATCTAGGTGTAGGGCATCCAACCCCTCCATTTCCTTCCAAGTATCCATAGATTCCTAAACAGATTCCCTCTACGACTTCCTACTCAAGGCATCAGTCATAACATTCCCCTTACCTTCAGTTTAAGATTTCTCAATGTTGTAGTCCTAATGAAACTCCACCAACCTTCGTTGTCGCAAGTTTAGGTCCCGCTAGGTAAAAATATACCTCAAACTCTTGTAATCCGTGACTACCACAAAGTGATCCCCGTTGAGGTAATGCCACCACAACTTGAATGAAAATACCACCGCTACAAGATATAGGTCATGGGTGGCATAGTTACGCTCATGAGGACATAACTTCCTAGACCCATAAGATATCAGTCCTCGCTGCTGCATCATAACACACCCCATTCCAAGTCCAGAAGCATCAAAAAACACCTCATACAACACCCCTTCCTCCGGAAACCTGAGCACTAGAGCGATGCCCACCCTTTCCTTCAGATAGTTGAACGCTTCCTGAAACTGATAACTCCACACAAAGTCTTAGTCTTTTCTTGTCAAAGATATCAATGGAGATGTTAATCCAGAGAAGTCGGGTACAAAATTTTAACAACAGCCTGCCATACCCAAAAATATGTGAACCTCCTTCACATTCTTGGGTGCTTCCCAAGAAACAACTGCTCCAACCTTTGACGACTCAACCGATACCACTTTCTGAGACACCACGTGTCCAATGAAATTCACTTTTAATGTCATGACCTTACACTTGGACAATTTCCCATGGATTTGGTGGTGTCAGAGGATTTCCAAGACCATCTTGAGGTGATTAATATGATCCTCCTATGATCTTGAGTAGATCAAAATGTAATCAATGAACACAATAACGAACCTATCCAAAAACTCACAGAAAATAGAGTACATGATCCCCATGAACACAGTAGGAGCATTCGTAACATGACACAACATGACTACAAACTCAGAGTGCCTATACCTGCACCTGAAAGCAGTCTTCAGAATGTCACTGCCCTTCACCCTTAACTGTTGATACCGAGACCGCAGATCGATCATAGAGAACCAACCAACACCCATTAGCTAGTAAAATAGATCATCTATTCTTGGGAGAGGATAACGGTTATTTACCGTTACCTGATTCATTCTCTGGTGGTCTATGCTCAGCTTGAGACCACCATCCACCTTCTTCGCTAACAAGATCAGAGCACCACATGGTGACATGCTTGGTCACGAAAAACCCTTCTTCATCAGATCGTCAATCTGAATCCACAACTCCCGCAACTGAGTAGGTGCCATCAGATAAGGAGACATCGAAATCGGGTGGGCATGGGGTTGCAAGTCTATCCCGAACTCAACATCACATTGAGGGTGTAGATTTTCCACCTCTTCAGGGAAGGCTTCCATGAAATCACTAATGATCCTAGGGACTTCCACGATATCTATATATGCTGACTCCACTGACAGCTCAACTAACAAGGAAAGCAGGGGCTCCACTCACCGGCGAAAGTCACACACTGTCCATCCTCATCGGAGAACATGACACTTGTTTAGAAACAGTTGATAACAGCGTGTACAAAAAACTGCGAGTCGATTCCTAGGATGACATCATATGGATATATCTGAAACAATAAAAGATGCCTGCTAGACTGATGTGGCCCTATCATCAGTCTACACCTTCGACAAACATAAAACAAGTCAGTTTGACCTCTGATTGGTGTAATCAACACTAGGGGAACTAGAAGTCTCTCAGCATCAAAACACAGAGCACAGGCCAGACTGGGTGCAAAAAAATAGTGTGAAGCTCTTATATAAAACAAGGCATAGGCAAGAGTACTAAATAGGATAATCGTTCCTCGAATGAATTCCAGCCCTGTCAGAACTACTACCTCTACTACGTGTAACTGCCCAAGCCCAGATTCTCTTCCCCTTGGCTGATGGACGCCTCCCCGACCACGACTTGGTCGAGGTCCCTGAGGAGCACCCTAAGGCCAACCACCTCTTGTAACATATGCTCTCAGATGAGCGAGAGCTTTCTGTCCCTACTGCTACTACTGCTGAAAGGGCATGGCTGGAATCTTCTACTACTGAGGTGGGTGCTGAACCTGGCCACCCCCACTATTCTACACTCGGTCTCGGCACAGATTCTGAATGTTCCCACAGCTGCCACAGATTAAACACCTCGGTCCTGGACCCACAAGGAAGGGGCGAGGACTGGGAGATTGAAACTAGAAATGCTGGGGCCTATTCCCCACTGGTCAAAACCTATAAGGCCCCAACTCTAGATGCCTGTTGCTGACTACCTTACCCTTTGACGATCCCAACTGGCTTCCCTCTCGTAGAATACCTCTCAGTGTGTGCATCCTCTCCACCACTTCATCCTTCTTTTGGACCTCCAAGTGTGTCAGTAAGGTGAAGGGAGTAGCAGCATAGTGAAGAGAAGCTTGGAGTGCCTTCTTTAAATGTCTCTCCCAAGACTCCTCATCCGGAAAAAGGTCTAGAGAAAAAAAAAGGAGATCCTTGAACTTGATCCTCAACTCCCTCACTGACATGCTACCCTCCTGGAGGGAGAGCATATCCTGCCTCTTCTTAGCCTTCATTGTGGAAGAGAGAAATTATTCCCATAACTCCTTCTCAAAGACAGTCCATGCAACCTCAGCCTCACTCTTCTCCTCAAGATAGAGAGTTTACAACTGACACGCCAATCCACACATCTGTCTTACTGTTAGAGGAACCTACTACTCCGTCAGATCCCAAATAAAGCTAAAAGATATCACCAGCTCCTCGAGCCAGCTCTCTGATTCCATGTACAAGATGCTTCTCTCATACTTCCTGAGGGTCTTCCACTTAAAGGAATGAAGCGCCCTCTTCCACTGGTCATCCTCCTCTTCTTGATCATCCCTCTACTAACCAGAAAAAATAGCCTCCTAGGCCTCGATTTCCCACACTACTCGTGGTCGTCTTCTGGGTGCCATAGCTGTAAGGTAAATAAAGAATGCCTAAGATCGAGTAGTATAAAAGATTTATTTTAAATTTTCATAGACTTTTTATTCATTTTAAATCCCCAAAATACCCAAGAAACACAAGAACACAAGTCATTATGGTGCATGTACCTTTCCTTGGGTCTCTACCCTGCAATCATTGTGACTCACTTGGTCGTTTGGTAGGCCCAGAGTCCTTGCATCGTATCACGGGGGGCCCCAAAATCTTGTATCCTTTCCGGTCTTCCCGGGCCTATTTCACACACCAAGATTTCCGAACACCATTGCCCTTCCATCCCATGTAATCCTCATTGTGCCTAACTTTCGACTCCATCATATCTCTCGACCGCCTCTGATACCATTCTACCAGGACCCCCCTTCACCAAGATGAGGGAAGGGACAATAGATTGCCATACCCTTCCTTCTTTAAGTTGAAGAAAAGATAATGACCCCTTGAGACCCGCCTTCAAAAGATCCCAGAGTAACAACTATCCCCAAGGGTATATAATCACACACAAGATGGGAGGAACTACCCTTTTTATTTAGTAGGATTGGGAGATAAGATATTAAATCCCAAAAACACCAAAACTTGAGGTAAAAATAAAGTCAAAAGAAAACCATTCTTATATTCATGTCCAAAAGTAAAGCTACAAAAGTACAAGAAAAACCGAAAGGAAAGTTGCAAAGAAAAGAAAAACAGCAACAAAAACTACCCCAAGATCCAAACTAGTAAAATCCCACACAATCCTCGAAGTCCTCCTTGAAACCTGAAAGCAGTTTATATATGTAGGGTGAGTATACAGGTGTACTCAGTAGGGAAAACCAAAAACACTCATGCACAAGTGGGGAGGCATTCTAATTCCATGTGAGAAAAGGAGATAACCAGGGAAACTAGCAAAAAAACTATCCACCCAACCTCACTAAGGCACACTCTTCAAATAATGCAAGTCATGTAATGTAATAGTAATAGCACATTGATGTCAGGGTACCCCGTGCCACATTCCCACTGGTCATTGAAGACATCCTACGCGTCATACCACTACCGCCATTCTCACCGAAGTCCCACTACCACATCCTGACCACACACACCTAGGTTATAACCACACATCCCATCCAGAAACACCTGGGCCACAACCACACATAACCACGCCCGTAAACACCTGGGCTAGAACAACTACCGGCACGCTCTAAGACACCTGGGCCTCATCCCGAATACACTTGGGAAACCACCTCCCTGAACACACCTGGGACAACCACAACCACATACCCTAAAAAAGAATCTAGGTCTATAATGGACCTCAGGCCTTTACAGCCTACCCAAAGAATCTTGGGATACTCGGGAAGTAGAGAAAAAACAAGCTAATAACCAACCACTCATAGGAGTGTTGGAAAAAACACCCTCCCCAATGAAATGGGGGTGTTCAACACAAAGTGCTCAACTTTGGTGGGGTGGAAATATAAAAAATAAGAACTAAGTTATACATATAGGTAAACAAGAAATCACTCCAACCTAGGGGTTCCAAAACCATCCCAACCACAAACACCCTCGTTACTATTCATTCATAAGAAGCATCACACCCACAACCTTGTCACAAGTCATTCCTGAAAAAACAATTCCCCATGGAACCCATTCTCATTTTCATATTCAAGTGATTCCATTTAAAATAATTTTTCACTAATAGGCTATTAACAGGCATAGCCACGAGGAAAGGAAATAAAAACATTCAAACAAAAATTTAAGCATTCGCGCCCGGTTCTCTTGTAATTCCACAACAACAAAAGGGATTCGTGAGATCCCTCGAAGTAATCGAACCAAACCAAGACCCAACATATGGCCCCACATAGCCTCATGTCCACTAACCAACAATTGCACCACAATAAGGGATCCCTTCCCCATCCGTGTCACTTCCCAAGCATCATTCGTAACAATCACTAGAACAGAGCAATGGAGTTTTCAAATTTAAATATTCCATTTATTTAGTTCTTTCTTTCCCTCTGGTTAACCAGGGTGATCACACAATTATTCTTATTCATTGGAAATCCATTTAATCAACCGAGTTTATGTGATTTACCAGTTTCCATGTTACAACCATTCAATAAAATAATTAACCTGAAAAAGAAAGGATTATAGGTGTGCAAGAAAAGACCAACAACGACCATGATTTTGAGTGGACATAATCCCATACAATCCACAACATATAAATAGGGGTAAAAGAGTACACTAAAAACATCAAACACACCCCTTATTCCATTAAAATTCTATTTATTATCTTCATTAAGGTCTGGTTTCATCCATCCCTATAGAAACATCAGCATACTCGCCCCACATGATACACAATAAAGTGATATGAAGGAATAACCCTACTTGGATGACCAACGATCGAATTTTTCACCTATCACCAACAACTGGGGATGCACGACTTGTAGGGGAGGAACTTCGAGGACTCCAAGAATGACCAGAAAAAGCTACAACATGGGCGTACCACTCTCCTTAGGAAATGAGACTCTAAATGCACCAAGGAAAGAAAGAAACCATCCAAGAAGAAGAAGAAAGAATTCTAGTGTGATAAAAATATGAGATCCCGACGTTATGGGATATCAAGATCTTGAGCGACTTTAAAGGCATATCATGATTTCAATATGCAGTTGGGTGGTTATACATGATGGAATTTATTATTATTTAATAATTCTCATTGGGGAGGTGGTCGTATCAGCTGTGACTTAAAAATATTTTATTTAAATAGAGTAAAACACGCTACACGGACACACAGTCTGGCTCCATTGTGGGTCACCCCACTATTTGGAGTTTAAAACATTATTTATGGGGTTAAAACGGACTTGAACCACTTTTAAAAGGTTCAAAAGACTTAAAAGTTGCGTTACGTAAAAACACTAGGGAAGAAAAACCCGAAAAGACCCTCTGCTACTGGTGACACACTGATTGGCAACAAAATGATTAGTGACACACTAATCGGTGACACAAAGATCAGTGACACACCGATCGAGGACACACCGATCGAAGACACACTGATCCGAGACTCACCGATTGGGGACTCACCGATTGGGGACACACCGATTGGTGACACACCGATTAGTGACACCTCGATCGGTGACCCACCAATCGGTGTCACCGATGGTTGACACCGTGATGACATCCTGCCACCGTGATGCCGCCCTTACAATCCAGACTTGATGGGTCCAAGGCATGCCAAACACCATAAATTTGGCAAAGGGGTGGACCGAGAGGGTCTGGTCCATTACATGGTAAATTATACTTATTATTTATGGTGATGGAATTGATATATCTATTATAAATGAAAAATCTCATAGAGCCATCCTTATTTTTCATGAATAAAACAGGGTCTCACCATGGTGAAATGTTGGGTTATATAAATCTATTTTCACTTAACTTCTGCATCTATATCCTTAACTCCATAAACTCCATTGGTGCTATTTTATAAGGAGTTTTAGATATGGTTCTTGCATCCAGAATGAGTTCAATGAAGAACTAAAATTTACAATCCTGTGGTTTCCAACAAAATTATTCTAAAAAAACATCAATGAAATTTTATACCATGGTTACATCCTCTATTTATAGGATAATTTACTATACATATATTTATCTTGATCTTCCATATTCAATTAATTTTATTAATGAGTTATAATAGGGGTGGTTCTAGAAAAGTATTGGGGGTTGAAGTATGTTCATTCATATGATATAATTACATGATCAATTTTTTCAACTCACTACTTCCCAAGGAGAGAAAAATTTTATTTAGGGACTTGATCCATTGTTCAGGTCCCAATGGATTGGTTGTTCCACTGAATGATAGAGGTTGTTGTTTCATGGAGTGATCCAACATAGTTACACCATTTTTTTACCATATAGTCTCTCTATACAGGAGATATTATTTTTCATAACCTGGGGAAGATAACATAATATGGTTATGAGCCAATTAGCCTTAACCCTAGGATCATTAAATTATTTTATGGTAATATCCATCCAAGGACTACGAGTAGTGATATAGTTCCCATTACCCCCACTATTTACCATAATTATATAATTAAATACACATTATTATTTCCTGATATTGTATATAACAATTGAAAATATTATTTCTAGAGTGTTCCTTATAAATATTTTGGGATTTTCATATTAAATTTTATATATTTCTTGGTTAATCAAAATATAATCCCCATGGTTTCTAATAAACATTATTTGAGACTAACTGTAACATCCCCTAATATAGAAACCCAAATTCGGTTGTTATATTACATAATTGGTACAATATATATGAGTTACTGAATGATCTAACAAATTATTATTCTTGTAAGGCTATATAAGTACATATATAAATTACAATTTTAAAAAATTAGATACAACATGAACATATTGAAAGAACATGATTTGACATTCCATAATATCTATAATAATTAGGCATAGTGCTCCTCTTTGTTTCTTGGAGAAAGGTAAAAAAACAGGGTGAGCTCTGATTCCATATAAGGAGTAGGATACAATGAAATAATATGTAGCATAAAAATGAAATTAGTGATATGTTAAGAATAAATGGACAACATGAATCCATAATCAACTAAAATTGAGGACATACTATATCCATGGAAATAAAAGAAAAAATTGATAAAAAAATCATGTATTTAATATTGATAGAATGAATAATTCTGGACATAAAAAACATGCTATCAATGCATTTTTCTAAAAACCTTTACTTGCTATCAGTAACACACTCAAGATATTATCCTACTATGGGAATAGGCATACACCAAAACCCAACATGTTTTTTTATTATGATACATGTTGAGGTATTGTGGGTCTATTTTATTCTAGGCCCCACTCATCACTTGATTATGTCATATTTTTTCAGAATAATATTCATCAAGACCTCTCATACCATTTCCCAAGGAACCACTTATTAAACAAAACATGGATAACTATTTAATAAGCAACATTAATTTCAAATAATACCCCATTCGGTAGATAATGGTGATGTCTAGGAGATCATCCTTTAATAAACTTTGATTTCATGGGGTATCATAAAAGTAACATGAAGCCCCATTATCAATGAAATATAGTTTACAAGGTACAAAAAAATGTGCTAGGTTATCCATGGAATATAGTAATTGGATTCAGTATATTTAATTGGTAGAAGACCAAATAAATGGTAGAAAAAACCCTTCACCATGGTTCATTAAGATCTTGTGAATATTCCAAAGCATCTCCACTATGATTTCTTTTCCAAATGTGTAGAATTAGGGGAAGTCATTATGAATCAGGGTGATTATTGAGTTAATTATCAAACAAACCTTCTCATGGTGGTCACTTCTAGGAGCATCTGTTCTAAAACTGAATCAAATTTCTAATATCTAGAAAGTAATGTATTTAATAGGTAATTACACACACTTTTACTTTACCAATTTTTTTTTATGATTTTTCCAATGGGAAAGGAAAAACATGAATAAAAATAATATGATATTGGTATAAAAATGTATACTTTTAAAACCCAATAATTTCCTGAGTAATGATGCAAAATCACTTCCATGGTAGTGTATGAACCACCCGAAAGAAAAAATCGTGGTGATTATAAATTAATTCCCAATGAATTGGGTAGAAATTAAATCATAAACTATAGGAATAAAGGGATTAAAATTGATCTTAAAATAACATGAATAATTAAATTTCATCATTTAACATATCAAATAGGTATATATATACCACAAAAAGAAAATTAGGTGCATAATACAAATTATGTCTCATGGTGAGAAATTTGAGACGAAAAAATCCTTATTTTTTGCAATAATTTACAATATAAAACTTTAACCACGTGTATAATAAACATATATATATTATTCAATTAATTTATAACCTTAATAATATCTATTTTCATTTACAATCTTCATAAATATTCATTCTATATGTGGATTCTTCTGATTTCTCACATCGGTATTTATAGTTTTTATTGTTTGTACTAGTTTCAAATTAGAAGTGTTTTCATTCAATGTTATTATAAATTAAATTATTAAAATGTCATAAATTATACTTTTAGGAATTATTTATAACTATTTTTTATTTTTGAAATTCCTTTGATGAGTAATTTAGACATTATCGTTGAAGATAAAGTCAATAATAAGCATATTTTGAAGATTTTGGACGAATGAAGGGTGTTTTCTTTAATTGATGAATTATATATTCATACAATATCTATGTAATTAAAATACCATTTTGTAAAATTTTATATCACATTATACCAATAAGTAAGTTCTGATATCCATCCATGGCATAAATGCATAGTACTGATCAAGTAGGTGGTTAAAACGACCCAAACATGAACCTATTAGGATTCATAGATGATTATGAGATGGTTTAGTTGTTATGTCACTATAAAAGTCATATAATGATATTTTATAGTTTTTATTAGTATGATATATTATAATTATAAGTATAATAGGAAGTAATGAACATTAAAACATTACACCATTTGAATAAAAGATTATCCTCTTAATATTCTTATTTTAAAATATTTAACTAAAGGTGATTGTTTGTTAGTAAAATTTTCAATGGGTTCTTAAAATTTTCACACAATAACATTAATTATATCATAAAAATCATATTTATACTTTAATTTCCTCTTTATATCCAACCATGTAAGGAGGTGAAGGAAAACAAAACAAATTATGTTTTGGAGACAGTAGTGTGCCCATTGCATGGACAATAGTTTCATTTTTCTTAATGGTTGGGGTATATGAATTAATAATTACAATTTAATTAATATAGTAATATTAATGTATAAAATTACAGTAATATCATTATATTAGTGTGTATAGAATTTATTTTAATGAAGATAATAAAGAATAAAACTAATTAGATAATAATACTCACATCGGGGACTCCATTTTCCCTAGAAATTATCCTGGTATTTTAAGAGATTTGGAAAACTATGGGTGAATAGGGATTATGTTCTTGGGATAGGGTTATAGGTTTAGAAAAATGGAAAATTTTCGAGGAAAAATTCTAATGAGAGGTGTGTCTTGATGTGGTAAAGATGTCACCCTTTTATTAGTGAAGGGAATGGTAGTTTTTGGAACACCATTACATTTCTCAAAAATTTTATGATCCTATTAAAGTGTTAATGGACCATAAAAGAAAAACAGTTGCAGGGAAAACATGTATTGGTCAATCCAAATCCCAACCATTCAATTATAGGAGCTATTTTTTAATGTGTTAGGCACTCTACACTATGTTAAGGAAAATTTAACCCTTTACTTTTACATTTTTAATTAATTTCCAATATTATTAGTTAATTTTAATGACCATGATAAATATAAAACATTTAAACTAAATTTTCACTTAAAACATCATATTAAAAAATTATTTTATCAACTAAAATTTCTAAAGGTTTGAAAAGTTAATTTTAAAACAAATACGCTTAATCATGTAAATCCCATTTTTAGAGAAATAACGTTTCAACAATTTAAATATATATCTAATGTAAAATCATTTTGGTTACTAATTTTAATAACAAAATCTAATTTATTATAATAGAGATAAATTTTATCATGCTTTATAGGATATAAAAAACTAAATCACCCTTTAACATAGTTGATTTAAAAAGAATAAAAAAATTGTTTTTATATTAATGTAATATTTTAATTATTTCTAGAAATTTTTTTTCAAATGTTTTCTATGTTCAAAGAATATTTTAAAATTTATAATGTTAATAAAAAAATTATTATTTTATTTCTCAATTTTTTATGAACTTTGAGTTCATTCTTATATAATGGTAAAGTCATACAGATTACAAGATTCATAAAAGGCGTACTTTAAACTGAAGAATGGCCTCTTTAGAAAAATATCGGAAATTACTACTAATATAATTTTGATAAATTATAAAATGGAATTAGATTTTTCAAATTTAAATTATAAAAATTAAATTTTAAATAAACTCTTTAATAAAGGTTTTTAAAGGGTGAATTTGTGTAATAGTTCATGATACGATATTTACCTGTTATAATAGAGTTTTGGGTGTTATAATAGACATTCAGAAACCTATAAAATTGTGAGATATGGGATCATGATGTTTTTTTGGTAATCACATGTTTTAGTTTAGTGTAGCAATGAAATGTTTGAATAATGAGGTGGTTATTTCTTGGGCATCCCACAAGATAGTTGTTAAGGTGTGGAGTTTCCTTGATCTTGTAGACTTTTATAGGATGTTCATAAATGAATTCTCTTAGATTGAAGCTCATCTATAATCCATTAATAATAAGGATAAGGTGATCTTATTGATTGATCAGTGTCAGAAAGATTTCGAGTGTCTAAAAAATAATTTGGTGAGTTCCCCAGGTATTCCTTTCCAAGAAGTGGGAGTCCAGTTTAAAGTTTTTTGTGTTTCTTCATATCTTGGATTAGGTAGTGTCTTAATTTAGTGAAGATATGTTATTTCTTAATGGTATCATTAGTTATGTCACCATGAATGTGACTATTTCACCCAAGATATTTAGTTAGCAACCGTCATATTTTCCCTAAAGCTATGGAAACATTACCTCATCAGTGAGTGATTTTGGGTTTTCACCAATCACAAGTACTTGAGGTATTTTTTCTCCCATTGTGACCTCAAATTGAGTAAAATATGGTTGATGGAGTTCTCACAGGACTCTGAATTAGATATTTCATTTACATCGACAAGGGTAATGTTGTGGCCATTGCACTAATCAAGAAGTCACGCAATGATTATATATGTGAATCTAGAGATTATTTGAGAGGTATGGAATAATAATCCACATGTCATATTTATATGGGAGAGGTTAGTGGAAAATTATGCCTTTTTAGATGAAATTTTAGTAATATTTGGTGAAATAGGTGGAGGATTCATAGTTGGGGGATTTTGAGATAAAGGTCTAGAGAGATCAAGTTTTCTATAGTGATTCCTCTGATGGTTGGTCTAATGATGATCTACAATGGTTGATATTCGAGGGGAGGTTTATTTCTCGTACCATGATGTATGAGGTGGTTCTACTCGAGTTACATATCTCAACCATAGTAATACATCCTTGCATTTAAAATATGTACTATTCTATGAGAGGATAATTTTTTATCCCAGGATGAAGTGTTCAATTTAATCTTTTGTGCCTCATTTTTTTGTCTTATAGAAGGTGAATGTTTAAAACTTTGTTCCCGAATGGTTTTTCCAATCGCTATATACTGCTAAATGGAAATGGGAGGAAATTTAAATAGACCTCATCATCAGTTTAACCTAGAGATAATAGAATCATTGATGTTATATGGGTGATAATAGATTGTTTGATAAAATTATCTCAGTTCTCAGCAACGAAAAATTGTATATCTGCGAAGGTTTTTTCTAGGAAGTTCATAGAGGAGGTAGTGAGACTCTATGGAGTCCTATGGATGATAATATTTGATCATGATCTTATTTTACCTCAAATGTTTGGGGAGGAATTCAATATTCTTTTATCTCTCTGTTGTTACTTAGCACTACTTTTCATCCACAGAAGGATGGTTAGAAAACACAGACAATCTTATCTCTTGAAGACATGTTTAATTCTTATGTCCTTGATTTTGGAGGTTTGTGGAAGAGGGACATACTGTTGGTCATGTTTTCATAAAATTATAGTTTCCAATTCTCTATTGGCATGTAACCATTTAAATATTTGTATGGAAAACCATTCCATTCTACATTATGAGGGACTAGGGTCATAAAGTTACTAATTCCTGGGTCAGAACTAGTGTATAGAACAATAAATATGGTTTAGGTGATTCAAGAGAGGATGAAGGATGAAAAAGATCATCATACATTCTATACCAACCATAGGAGGATACCTATGAAGTTCGATGTTGGAGATCATGTGTTCTTGAAGGTTAATACTCATTGTGGGAAATGAATGTTTGTTCATGGGAGTAATATTTCTCCCTATTTTTTGGGCCTTTTGAGGAATTGGATTGTTTTGGAGTCATTGTGTATCAGATAACACTTCTCCCACATATGAACTAGATACTTGGGGTCTTCCATGTGTCACAAATTTTCTATTATATTCATGGAGGCTCACATATCATAGATTGGGGTGAGATCAATTTTGATGGTGATGCGACCTTTGAGGTGCATCCTGTAGATATCAAAGACCACCAAAATATGGTGTTGTATGGGTATTATTTTCCTTTGGTTTATGCCCTTTGGTGGAATAGTGGTATGAAATATAGAAAATAGAAATGTGGGACACAAATATATACTCAGTATCTAGAGTTGTTTGATGTTTTTCACTTATTTTATATCGATGTTTTTTGTTTTTGTTATCTTTATCTGCTTTATAGATGGTTTATATCTTCATTTATAATTTGTGTGGGTCCTTGATCTCGTTTGAGGTGTATCTTCCCTAAGAGATTGTTTTGGAGGTGTGTTTATGGTGTTGTATTGTTTTGGTCCTTGTTTGTCTAAGTGAAGTGGTTATGCTTCTTTTAGGGAGAGATTCATGAGAGGCATCTCACATTGTCACGACCCGTCCCCCGGGGCCCGTGCCGTGACTAACCCAAGCCTGTCTTCCATAGGCTAGGGGCTGGCGACTAGCCATGAAGGGGTATTCCCTAAAACTAGAAAGTCATTTCCTTTATAAACTGTAAACTCATGCAAACAAGAACACAACAAGATAAAAACATGAGTAAACTGAATAGTAAAAAGAGTGTGTACTATAAGTAAAAAGGGTCTAGAATACAAGACCAATAGGAAAGTACAAGAAATCTAGAAAGTACAAGTAAGCTGAACAGCTCTGGTGAACACCTGCCAAGGATCCTACCTAAAGGGTAGGTACAACTCTCGAACATTCATCTCTATGGTACGCCTCGTCTAAGGTCCACCTCCGAGAAACCTCCAATCCTGGTACCCTTGTCCTCAATCAGTTCTGTCCATCGTCTGCACCAAACACAACAAGGTTCGGGCATATCCTATGCAGGGGTGAGTATAATGATGCTTAATAGGGACCCTAAGACCCTCAAGGCCTCACAAAATCCATAAATGATAAACCACAAAGCATGTGAACCAGTGACAACCCTACTTAGCTATATTCCCATACATATACCTATGTTATCAAATATTTCCCATCTCATTCGTAAGGAAAAACAAGTCCCATCTCATTAGCCAAAGTACAACTGTTCCACGAAGGAAAGATTAGTACGATGGTAATACCACAAAGGTAAGTACCACAAAGGAAAATCCTCACAGAAGGATACCACAAATGCATAGCCATGAAGGTAAGTACCACACAGGTATGCCACATAGAATAATTCCTCAAGGGTATCACCACGATGGTAAGTACCAAAAAGGTATGCCACACAGAAGATTACCACAAATGTAAAGACTCAGCTCACACCAAGTATAACTTAGGAACAATAGTAGAAATGATTAGATGTAACTACTGAATCATCTTACCCTGTTAAAGGGCAGACCCACATAGGATCATAAATCATCAGACCCACACATGATCCTAGTACATCATCAGACTCACACAGGATCCTAGTACATCATACCGACATAGGATCATAGTACCTCATCAGACCCACATAGGATCCTAGTATAGCAGACCCATTCATGATCTTAGTACATCATCAGACCCACACATGATCCTAGTACAACAGACCCACACAGGATCATAGAGTAGTCCCACATATATTCTTAGAGAGGATCCATGTGGGATCCTCGAGCACAGACCCAATAAGGATCCTTTTATCATGTTAGAACGAACTACAGGGTTCCCACAATAAGCTCGCTTGATTCTAGGAGGATCCGCTCATTAAGCCACATGTCAATACTCCAACTACCATGAATTCCAATGAAGAAGTATCCCAAAGGACCACCATTAAAAGGGGTCTCAATGCAATAGAAATTGAGTCAATCGGACACCCGGTCTGTATGTTATTGGCCTTTTAGTCCTTAGGGCCCAGTTGGATTCATGTTCGATCCAACCCAGTAGTACCCAAAATTTAAAAAAAACTCAACTGGAGTATACCAAATGTTTCTTCTCTCTCTAAGGTTTCCGACACCGCAGACGGTTAGTCAAATAGACACCCGTAGATCCAGATATGGCTGAAAGAGAGAAAAGGGTCGAAGTGGGTCTGGGTCCGGTCTGACATGGTAGGACTGACCCCGCCTGACCCAGGTCTGGCCCTGGGTCAGACCCGGCCCATGGGATCCGACTCAGACCGTTGGGTCAGGAACGACCCACCGCATATGGCCTGGCCCGCTGGGTCTGGCCCGAAATGTTGGGTCCGGCCCGACCCAATGGTTCCTGCCCGACCAGCTGGGTACGGTCCGGCTACCCTCGGCATCCCACGATGTTGCGGCCCATAGTGCGGTGGTCCACGATGGCCCACGGTGGGGTCTTATAGGGCCGACCGCTTGGTCGCCTCCGGCTGGCCGGATGGCCAGCCGCTCCTCCCCGTGGCTTGGTCACACGCCGCGCCATCGCCGACAGCCGACAGCGAGCCAGGCACCCTTTCCTCACCACCACGGCACAAGGTTGCGGTTCTTATCTGTCGGGCAGCGCAGACACCTGCCTCCACCCTTCGCGCAGCCAGCTAAAGCTAGCCCGACACTTGCTCCGCCGCAGTCGATGGGCCGTGTCCCTTCTCCGGCGGCGCGGTCGCACCACCGCCTTCTACGAAGCTGGCCGTGGTGCTGGCCACAGCTCTCGTGTCCCACCGGTGCCCATCACTGGCAATGGTCACCTTTTTCTTCCGTTGTGAAGAACACATCAAAACAATAAAGTTTTTGGAGTGGTTGGTCCATGTTTGTTTGGCCCGCAACCTCCGCGTTAGAGTAGTAGAAAGCGACATAGACATTATTAATTCAAGAAGGATGTCAAGACCGAGACAAGGGTATATAAATCAACAACAAAACCTACCTTGATGTTTTTGAAGGAGGAGGTTCAAGGAAGAATACGAAGTCATTGAAGAATGTCAGTGTTCCTCATCTCTAAAAGGTTCTTCTGATCTAGGCTCGGAGTTGGTTCCTTATTCTTCGTTTCGTGGTTCAAGTTCGCTCGTCACCGGCTTCTAGAACCAACTCTATCCTCCATTTATTGGGAATCACATCACTTCACCAGAGCTTCGTCGGTTAGTAAAGCCATGCCGAATCCTACCCAAGCTCTATATAAATAGGATAGTGGGAGGGTAAGTAACGATCATGGAATTTATGAAGGTTAATTTAATTGGAACCTTCCAAAATTCCAATGACTTTATTAATTAGTATTTGATATGTTTAAACAATTAATTTATTTTGGAACAATTAAATGTTGACACATTTAATAAATTTTTGTTGGCTCTACTAATTAAATGGGGAGTTGAATGGTTTTCTCCCATTAAAGAGGGTTTGGGTGGTCCCCACCACCATAACCCATGTAGAGAGGTTTCAATAAAAAAATAAAATAAAACTTGTTCTTTATTTTATTTTTATTTCCACATAAAACATGAAAACTAACTTTCACCCACAAACTACTATGGTTGAGATGAAGGTCTCCTAATGTGAATGCCTACACTTTGAGTTCAACGGTGTCCTCAGATTTTAATTCCAAGCACTGGTTCATAAGTTATGAAAACCTGCTCACACTTTTACTAAACATACATGAAAAAAAGTTCAGAAATTCACTGTGGGCACACCGGGCCTCAGAATCATGCATCATCAATTTTTGTGGACTCGTAAAATTTCCATGTAATAAGAAAACTTTACATGGAATTTCTGGGTCTTTACATTCTCCCCACCTAAAGGATTTGTATCCCCGAATTCCATATCACAAAAACTAAGAAAACAAGTTGGGGTACTGAGCACGAATCTGAGCCTCCTGCTCCCATGTGCACTCCTAGAGGTTCCCATGCTGCCAACATATGCACACCAAAGGTATCAATCACCCATGAAGGACTCTCTCCTGTCAATCATCTATCTCCATTAGAACCTCTTTAAACATATCCCTATCTTCGATGTCCAGCATGCCGTGGTCGATGACATGAGATGAGTCAGGCACGTATCTCCTCAGCTGGGATATGTGGAAAACGTCGTGCACCTGGTGAAACTGAGGTGGAAGTGTTAGGCAATAAGCTACCTCGCCAACTCTGTTGATGACTTGAAAGGGTTTGATGAACCACATAGATAACTGGTTGGCCCGACCAAATCTCAGGAAACCTCATCGAGGTGTGACCTGTAGAAAGACGTGGTCACTATCCTTGACCTCAAGAGGTCTCCGTCTCCTATCGACATAAGACTTCTACCTACTGTGTGCAGTCTTCATCCACTCCTAGATAATCTGTACCTTCTCCGTGGTAGCCTGTACCATCTCTGGTCAAATGAGTGCTGACTCCCCAGGGTCAGTCCAGCACAAAGGCGATCTACAAGGTCAGCCATACAGATCCTCGAAAGGTGTCATCCCATTGGTGGAGTGAAGGCTGTCGTGGTAAGAAAACTCCACAAAGGGAAGGTGTTCCTCCCAGCTACGACTGAAGTTGAGTATAGAAGCACGCAACATTTCCTCGAGGGTTTGAATGGTGCACTCAGTCTAGCCATCCGTCTGAGGTTGGAAGGCGGTGCTCAAACGAAGCTGTATCTCGAAAGCCTCCTGAAACCCCTTCAATAGCTGAGAAGTGAAACATGAATCACGATCAGAGACAATCATAGAGGTTACTCCATGTATCCGCATAATCTCTTACACATAGAGGCATTCCAAGCTCTCTACTAAACCCAACACTATGATCGGTAAGAAGTGGGATGAATTGGTGATTCGGTTGACGATCACCCAGATAGAATCATGACTCATAGATGTACGTGGAAGTCCTATCACGAAGTCCGTGGATATCCCATCCCACTTCCTCTCTAGAACCTCTAAAGGCTGCACTAATCTTGCTGGTACATGATGCTCCACCTTCACTTGCTGACAAGTGAGGCACCGAGAGACAAACTCTGCTACTGCTTTCTTCATTCCCAGCCACCAATTCTGTCGTCAGGGATCCTAATACATCTTTTCCACTCTTGGATGTACCACTATATGGGATGTGTGGAACTCCATCAACATGTCCTCCCGAAGTGACACTGGTACCATGGTATGTCCACTGAAAAGGATGACGTGCTCCCCACCTTCAGAAAATCCATCAGGTGCCTGTCCTATGGATATCTGAGCACATCAAGCCTCGCAGTCAGTGTCCCCACACTACGCCTCCATGAATCTCTGAAGAAGTGGGGGAGTGACTCTAAGATATTGGAGAAAATATGCTCCATACTGATCCACAAAGGATATCTGCAAAGTGGCCAGCTGCTATGTCGCCTCACCAAGCAGTTGTATACCAGATCTCCTACTGAGTGCATCTGCTACAACGTTCCCCTTCCTAGGAGTATATACTATCTCAAATTCATAGTCCTGGAGGAACTCGAGCCAACGTCATTGTCTCAGGTGCAGGTCCTTCTGATAGAATATATACCTGAGACTATTGTGATCAGAGTAAACAGTAAAACGCTCTCCCATCAAGTCATGTCTCCACATCTTCAAGGCGAAGACCACTGATACTAACTCCAGGTCATGGTTAGTTTAGTTCTGCTCAGGTTATATCAACTGTTGAGAACCATAAGTTATAACTGCTCACTCCTACATCAGGAAACATCCAAGTCCAGTTCTTCATGCATCACAGTATACTACGTACCCAACGTCCTTCTCTGGAAGCCTCAAGATGGGGGCACAAGTCAGCCTCCGCCTCAGCTCCTAAAAACTCTGCTTGCATCTCTCCGACCACATGAAGGTTTTCCCCTTCTTCGTCCACACTGATAAAGGTGATGAAACTCTGGAGAAATCTAGAACAAACCTCCAGTATTATCCATCCAAACCCAGGAAACCTCGTACCTTTGTCACACTTCTGGGTGGCTCTCAAGAAAGTACTGTCTCAATATTCACTGGATCCACTACTTATCCAGCCTCTCAAATGATGTGTCCTAGAAATTGAACTTCTAAGATCCAGAACTAGCACTTTGAGAGCTTACCATAAATCTGGTGCTATCAGAGTTTTTATAGAACTACCTATAAGTGATTGGAATTCCCCCCCTCAGTAGCGGAGTAGATCAGAATGTCTTTGATGAAGACTAATACAAAGTGATCAAGGTATGGCCAATGAGCATGTAACCTAGTGGTTTAGGCTTCTTCTTGGCGTCCAAAAGACCTAGGATCAAATACGGGTAGGGGAGAATCCTCGTGCTACTGTAGCGGGGGTACTGTAGCAGCACTGTAGCATCACTGTAGCAGTGGCAGACTGTAGCAGCGGCAGCACTATAGCGGCGGAGGGACTGTAGTAGGGTACTGTAGCGGCGGTGGTACTGTAGCTGCGCGGGTACTGTAGCAGTACTGTTCACTGAGGGGTCCTTTGGGCCAAAAAAATGGGCTTTCTAGCCCTGTATGCAGGCCACTTGGCCTTGGGACTTCAGGCTATGTATTGGGTCACCCTCTACCCAGTCTAAAGAGGTATTTTCTTTAATAATAAATTGAGGCTTCGACCCCAACCCTTAAAAAAAAGGTATGGCTGAAAATCCTATTCATGAGTCCCATGAAGACTGCTGGAGCATTGGTCACACTGAATGGAATAACCAAGAACTCATAATGGTCATACTAACATCTGAAACCTGTATTCTACACATCTATGTCTCGTACTCTGAGCTGGTGATAGCCTGATCTGAGGTCTATCTTCGAGAACCACCACGCTCCCTTCAACTGACCAAAGAGGTCATCAATCCTCAGAAGTGGGTACTTTTTCTTCAAGTTCACCTGATTCAGGCACCAATTGTAAAAAAAAGTCTCAATCTCCCATCCTCCTTCTTCGCGAACAAAATCGGGGCTGCCCAAGAAAAAACATAGGGCCAGATGAACCCCTTCCCCTACAAGTCCTCCAGCTATACCTGCAGCTCACGAAGATCTGTGGGATCCATCTGATACGCTGGTGTAGATATCGGTGCCTTCCTACGGTATATGTCAATGTAAAATTCCACCTCTCTATGTGGAGGTAGACCCGAAACATCATCAGGGAAGACATCCGCGTACTGATCCACCACTAGAGGATAAATACGACTCTCCACATCAACTGCTCCAAGGGTAAGGCTAGCCAATTGATGAGTGATCGGCTGCACTCTCCTCCATGTAAGTCCATCCTATGCTACAAAGGTTCCCTTATCACTGGTGAAGTTAATCCTAGTCCCATATGTGTGGACACACCGCACTCTGTGGCTAATACATTCAATATGGGAATGGACTGTAGATATCCATTCCATACCCAAGATGACGTCTTAAGGCCTCGATGCCACTACTAAGAGATTCAGACTAAAGCTATCACCTCCTAGAGTAATATCACACTATTGTAAGTAGTGTGTAATTGTTGAATCCACCCCCATAAGAGTTTCTAGCCGTCAGGGTCGAGCCAACAGCTCCACCGAAATCTCTGATCTCCAAATGAGGGTAGTGGAAATAAAATAATGAATGTAACCTATGTCTATAAGTACTAAAACTAAGGTGGAGTAGACACAGATTATACCTCATATCATCCCGGAAGCGCCATGGTTGTAGGCCTTAGCTACATAGATCTGAGCTCATCCCTATCCACCTGCTCCATGTGGTTGTGGTGGACCACCTGGTGGTGGTGGCGGTAACACTTTGAATCATCGTCCACCACCAGCTGCATGGACTGATCCTTTGTAACGTCCACCTACTCCCTAAGGACCTCCTTGGTTGAACCTCTGTATCTTTCTGAGAAGTCCTTCAGTTGTCTGCTGATCATCAATGTGGTGGGTCAGGCAGTCACGATCCATGTGACCCTTCCCGTCACATGTGAAACACTACCTACTCCTCGCATGATTGGTTCTATCACCGGTGCCCTGCACAACCGACCCTGAATCCTATGGTCGTCTACCTGTAGGACTAGTCCTCTTGGACCTCTGTGACATCTGAAAATTTCCCGCTGTATAAAAATCCTCTACGTGATGCCCGGTGGTGGATTTCGGTGCTGGCGACTGCTCAACAAGAAAACTCTCCACTAATAGGGCTCACTCTAACACCCCTCCTACATCAAGATGCTTAGAGAAATCATCAAATCCATGATCTCCCGCAGGAGCCACTAATTAAAGGTCTGGGCCCTAGAGAATAGGTCCCACACTATATCAGTGGAGT
This sequence comes from Viscum album, assembly GCA_963277665.1. Lineage (NCBI taxonomy): Eukaryota > Viridiplantae > Streptophyta > Magnoliopsida > Santalales > Viscaceae > Viscum > Viscum album. Next base: position 30,943,960 of record OY728157.1, on the reverse strand, counting down.
AGCATGAGAGGTCAGTGAACCTCACTGAGTACTGAGCTACAATCTTGCTGCCCTGCTGCAGATGAAGAATCTCTTGTATGTGCACTGTGCGAAGGGTCATTGCGACAAAATCTGCCCAAAACAGGCTCTAAAAGTCTTCCCCAGAGAAGTGTCACCTCATCATGAACATGGAGCATCAAGCTCCACCATCTGCCTACTACTACCTATAGAAGACTGGAGACAAGGATCACCATGAGATCAGCTGGTGTCCCTACCAGTTGGAAGACTCTCACCATGGACTTTAGCCAATACTCAGCCACATATGGGTCCTTCTCTCCCCTGAACATGGGTGCTCTATAGCCTTGGAACTCATGCAACACACTGGAGAGGCGTGTATCCTCTCTTGCTGAAGCTGGTGAAATCCGTGGCCCAACAGGTAAAGGTACCACTAGTTCCTCCACTGGTGCCTCTATTGAAAGAGGGCCCAGCACTGCAGCCTCATCGCTCGGTGGGATATCATCACATACTATACCCAGAACCCTATTTGACTGTCTGTGTGGAGGAATCCTGAAAAGAGATAGGTGTTGCATGATTAATAAGTTATACTTGGTGAGGTAACTCAAAAATATCACAAAGAAAACTTTTATAAGCACACACGAAATTAGAGTTTTTTTACACTGAGTTAGAAATTAGAAGTCAGGGTCTTTGTGTATGGATACGTCGACCGCCACACCAACATTGGATTTCCTAAACTGATAACCACACTCACTACACTTAACACTATTGTCGTTAAAAAGATTAGAGTCCAATGTTCTATGGTACAACTGACACCTCTAACACCAATTTTTCACGAACTGTCCCCCAGGGCCTGTTCCGTGACTACCCCAAGCCCGCCTTCCATAGGCTAGGGGCTAACAACTAGCACTGAAGACATATTCCCTAAAACTGGGAAGGCATTTCCTTTATAACCTGTAAACTCACGCAACCAAGCACACAACAAGATACGTACATGAGTAAACGAAATGAGAAAAATAGTGTGTACTGTAAGTAAAAAGGGTCCAAAGTACAAGCCCAAAAGGAAATTACATGAAATCTGGAAAGTACAAGCAAGATGAATAGCTCTGGTGAACACCCGCCAAGGATCCTACCTAAAGGGAGGGTACATCACTCGAATAGTCGTCTTTGCAGTACGCCTCGTCTAAGGTCCACCTTCAAGCTACCTCTAGTCTTGGTACCCTCGTCCTCAGTCAGCGTTGTCTGTCGTCTTCAGCAAACACAATAACGTGCACGCATAGCCCGTGCAGGGGTGAGTATAACAATACTCTGTAGGGACCCCGAGACCCTCAAGGCCACACAAAATCCACAAAGGATAAACCAAAAAGCATGTGAACCAGTGAAAATCCTACGTAGATATATTCTCATACATATACCTAAGTTATCTAATATTACCCATCTCATTCATGAGGAAACACAAGGCCCAACTCATTAGCCAATGTACAACTATTCCATGAAGGAAAGATTACCACAAAGGTAATACCACAAAGGTAAGTACCACAATGGTAAGGCCTCACAGAAGGATACCACAAAGTCATCACCATGAAGGTAAGTACCACACAGGTACGCCACACAGAAGAATATATCAAAGGTATCACCATGAAGGTAAGTACCACAAAAGTACACCACACAGAAGATTACCACAAAGGTAAAGACTCAGCTCATACCAGGTATAACATAGGTACAGTAGTAGAGATGATTAGATGTAACAACTGAATCTTCTTACACTGTTAAGAGGCGGACCCATGTAGGATCCTAAATCATCAGACCCACACAGGATCCTTTTAAATCATCAAACCCAAACAGGATCCTAGTACAAAAGACCCACACATGATCCTAGTATATCATCATACCCACACAGGATCATAGTAAAACATACCCACACAGGATCCTACTACATCATCAGACCCACACAGGTTCCCAGTACAACAGACCCACACAGGATCCCAGTACATCATCAGACCCACATAGGATCCTAGTATAGTAGACCCACACAGGATCCTAGAGTATTCCAACATGGATTACTAGAGAGGATCCATGTGGGATCCTTGAGCACAGAACCACGAAGGATCCCTTTCTCATGTTAGAGTCGGCTACAGGGTTCACACACTAAGCTCTCTTGATTCTGGGAGGATCTACTCATCATGCCACAGGTTGATACTCTAACTACCATGATGTACTAAGAATAAGTATTCCAAAGTGCTTCCATGAAAAAGGTGTCTCAGTACAACAGACGGTGCATCAATCAGTCACCGGTCTATAAGTTATTGGCCTTTTAGTCCTAAGGGCCCGATTGGATTCGTATTTGATCCAACCTAGTCAAACCCCAAAATTAACCAAAACTCAAGTGGGGTATACCAAAACGTCTACCACGCTCCAAGGTTTCTAGTGCCACTGACGGTTCATCAAACTGACACCCGTAGCTCAAGATATGGTTGAAAGAGAGAAAAGGGTCGAAGTGGGTTCAGGTCTAGTCCGACCTGGTCGGACCAACCCGGCCTGACCCAGGTCTGGCCCAGGGTCAGACCCATCCCATGGGATCTAACCCAACATGTGATGTCGGGCCCGGCCCACGGGGTCCGGCCCAGCTCGCTGGGTCCAGCCCGGCCCACTGGGTCCGGCCTGGCATGCGGGGTCCGGCCCTGCCCGTTGGGCCCAGCCCGGCCCACCGATGCGGCCCGCGGTGTGGCGGTCCATGGTGTGGTCTGATAGGGTGGACCTCTTTGTCGTCCTCGACTGGCCAGATGGGCAACCGCTCCTCTGTGTGGTGCGGTTGTGCGTCGTTCCATCACCGATGGCCAGCAGCGAGCCGACCTCCATTTCCACACCATCGTGGCACAAGGCTGTGGTTCTTCTCTTCTGGGTGGCAAAGACGTGCACCACCACCCTTTTCACGGCTGACCGATGCTGGGCACTGCCCTTACTTCGTCACGACTGACGGTCCGTTACCCTTCTCCGGCAGCGCAGTCATGCCTCCTCCTTCTTCATGGCCGATTGCGGTGCCGACCACCGCTCCCAAGCCCCACCGATGCCAATCGCCGGCACCGGTCATCATCCTCCTCCATCGCGAAGAACACATAAAAACCATAAAGGTTGCAGAGTGGTCGGTACATGTTTGTTTGGCCCACAGCCTCCGCATTAGAGGAGTAGAAAGCGACATAAACGTTCTTAATTCAAGAAGAATGTCAAGAATGTTATAAGGGGGTATAAATCAACAAAAATCCCTACCTTGAAGGTTCCGAATGAGGAGGAATAAGGAAAAAGATGAAGTCATTAAAGAACGTCGACATTTGTTGTATACACAATGCACTTCCGATCCAGGATCGGGGTTGGTTTCTCATTCTTCATTTTTTGGTTCCGGGTTGCTCATCACCCCTCGCCGGAACCGGCTCCATCCTCCAAGTGTCGGGTGTCGGGACACTTTACCAGAGTTTCGTCGCTTGGTGAAGCTGTGCCAAATCCCCCCCCCCCTCAAGCTCCATATAAATATGATAGGGGGAGGGTAAGTAACGATTGTGGAATTTATGAAGCTTCATTTAATAGGAACCTTCCTAAATTCGAACTATGTTGTTACATAGTATTTGATTGGTTTAAACAATTAATTTAAGTTGGCACAATTAAATGTTGACACATTTAATAAATTTTAATTGGCTCTACTAATTAAATGAGGAGTTAAAAGGTTTTCTCCCATTAAAGAGGTTTCAGGTGGCTCCCACAACCATAACCCATGTAGAGAGGTTTCAATAAAAAATAAAATAAATCTTGTTCTTTATTTTATTTTTATTTCCACGTAAAACATGAAAACTAACATTCACCCTCAACCTACAATGGTCGAGGTGAATGTATCCTTAAGTGAATACTGGCACTACGAGTTCAACGGTGTCCTCAGATTTCAATTCTGAGCACCGGTTCATAAGTTACAAAAACCCTCTCACACGTCTACTGGACATACCTGAATAAAAGTTCATAAATTAACTTTGGGCACACCGGGCCTCCGAATCATGCAACGTTAGTTTTCACGGACTCGTAAAATTCCCATATAATTTAAAAAATTACATGGAATTTTCGGGTCTTTACAGACATGGGGTATGTTCATATGACACCCTTTTTATTTTCCTATTCTTCTGGTTTTGTTTTAATTCTAAAGGATGAATTTTTTTTGTGATGTATATAATGTAATGGTTTATACCCTCTTATCATTAATTTCTAGTTTCCTAAATATTGGTGGTGTTTAGGAAGATTTTGTAGGAGTTTTTAGGTATTCTAATACTCTTTCTATCTAAAATGGAAAACACCATGGACTAGTGCACATTTTTGTGGCCATGGTGTCCTACTGTTTGAAAGAACCAACATGAAAATATCTTGTCAAGATGTTTTGGAAGCCGTTATAGGAAAAACTCCCTATATGTGGGAAGCACTCTATTGTAAACATTATTTCAGTTATCATGCTAAGAAATACCATTTCTTGGACTAGGGAATGGTGAAATCCATAGTGATGGATGTGTTTTCATAAAAAAGTGGCTAAAACCATAACCTTTCCTCAATATTATCATCTGTTCAATAGGAAAATGCATAAAAAATTAATATGGAGACCTAAATATGGTTTTAAGTCAATTATTAGAATCTATTAACTGATCATGGAATCTTTTATTAAATTCCTTCGATTTCAAAACACATATGGTGAAACTAGGGAGTTATTTCTTATTTTATGATATTCAGGATTTAATGATAAATGTTTTCATTGGGTAAGATTTCATTTTATATCCCTTGGTGACCAGTGATTTACTCATTTATATTTTAACCCCCAGTTCATAAATAATCTAATGAATTTGGTCTAAGGTAAAATTCTATAGTTTTTCCATCATTCATCATTTTGTTCTGATGTTAATTATGCCAGAACCTATGAAATATGTGCTTTTTTATTTGTGGTATATGGATTCCATGTTCCATCTATTCTTTTAATGTTTTTTGTGATGGTTTTTCCTCAATAATTAGTTCTTGTGTGAAGAATAATGAAATTATTAATTGAGGTTAATTATTTTTTGCTTATCTGGTTATTTTATGGGAAATAATAAATCGATCATGCATAACATCTTTTGGTGATGGTGGAATTATCCTTAATGAAGAATAAAATGAAATAAATAATGAACCATGGTTTTACTATTTGTTATTATAAGTGTTTCCACCATGTTAAACGGTGACCTCTTTATTTCCTTGATAGTGTTATATATATGTTTATGCTTTGAATTATAATTTTTTTTATGAAATGGTTTATCATGTTTGATATAATAAAAAACTTAAATAACATAATATTAGAAATGATTCAAGGATATATAATAAAAAAATGTTTAAATTTAAAGTATGGTTCCTTTTATTTTGATTTAAATAAAATACTTCTCAAGGAATATTGAAATTAATTAATCCTTCCTTATGTTAATGGAATTTGGAGAAAGAACATAAAGATAGTAATTCTAGTTGATGATATAAAAAAGTGGCATGTTTAATTTAAATGTTCTTCTTTAAGGTTAATGAAACTTGAAGTTTTTATTGATATTATGTTTAAATAATTATTATATTTTATGATTTGGTGAATTAGGTTAATTATGGTTTTAAAATGTTATAAATTCACTTATTAATCTTAGAGGGAAATAAAAAGGTTTTTTTATTAAGATAAATGAATGGTGCTGAGTGAGCCCGTTTTCTTGTAAAGAATAAATTCCTTGATTTTTGATCGAAAATTATAGATTGAATTTGTTTCTTTTTATTTCATCAAATCATTTTCTGTTTCTCTATATGTGATTCTTAAGATGTAATGTTTTTTGAGACTAATTTGGATGATGGTTAACGATACATCGGTGGGGAGGCCTGGGTTGTGGCATCAGTTGGTACCTAGAATGGTGAGATAGATGCTGATATTCATAGTGTCATCCGTTATGGAACTAGGTATGATGGAATGGGTTGAATCTAGTATTGACCATTTTGTTGGGAGTAAATATGAGATGCTTGATATAACTACCCATAATTTACATAAATTGTTAATAATCCAAAATTGAAGCAAACTTATTACAACATATAAAAAAACCATGAAATGACCGTATAGGTATAGTGTCTTTAGAAAATGGGAAACATAAACAACTGGTTCATAAAGAATCTACATTGTCTCCCATTTATTTCATCATATCTATAGTCCCTTTTGGAATATATTACTTAATAACCTTCTTCCTGACCTGGGGAAAGAAAACATACACAAGGGTGAGCTCAAATGCTCAGTAAGGGTAAACAAAAGAAATATCAATCACATCATATTCATAAGAACATAACATTTTAGAAATCTTACCCTGCAAAAGAGATCATAATTTCATAACATGGGATAAATAATGGTAGTAAAATGTAATAAAAAAAATCATAACATAAAACATGAAGCTTTGTTGCATACACACATAATCATAGAGAATCACTTCTTATTAGTCAAAACTCATTTCCAAGACTATCTTAGTGGACAAAGACCATTTCTGAACCGAGTTCATTCCTCATTTTAGTCCTGTTTCACTGAACCGGTTTAACCTGTCATTCCATCCATGTCTATCTCATGAGATATAAAATGTTTACCCAATTAATTGGAGGGAGATATAGGTCCCACCCATCTCATAATGATACCATTCTTATGTGTGCCACAAAATCATAAACCATACATCATAGCATAACCCATGTAATGAAAATGGGATTCTTAAATATCGTGAAATCATAAAACAATTCATATAAGATAAAGGAATTCATAAAAATAATTACATCACAACATAATTAAATCAATGTAATAATAGGGATAGAAACAGAACCCTTTATTATCTTAGATGGAAAATAATTTTGATAAAACACTGGAACTCCATTCTTGAGGAAAATATCCTTTCTACTTCAAAAATAGTTTTCCTTTCTTAAAATGTCATACAATTCTAAACTAAAAGAAGTTGATTAAAAATAAACTTGAAAACTTGTAAAGGAATCTTCTTGGAAATAATGTTTTAAAATTCCATTCATGCCGTATAAGTTGAAAAAAACATTCTTCTCGTACTTTTGTCGGAAAAGTCAAAAAGTACCTCGTACGAAAAACGAAAAAAGATTAATGTCATATCTTTTACTAAAAACTCACCGAAGGGTAAAATTGGATTTAAAAAATTGTAGGTTGATGGAAATAATATTACATATTGAGGAAACATGAATGTGGATGATAAAATACACCCCAGTAAATTCCAAAGTATAAAAAAAATCGGATAAAAATGAGATTGTGATATTTCCCTTACCTTAGGTCCGATTTGCTTCGTAAGTGTCCGAAACTCCTGTATAGTGATTTAAATAATGTCATTGACTTATTCCAGAATCATACTCATTGTTATGATGTCATATATGGTCATATTCTTAGATTATTATTAGTAATATTTCCTTGCTACTTGTTATTCGCGTGTTTATTACTTTTTGTTCTTATACGTGTTTTGTCGAATAAATTCTTATTATTCTTTTTAGGTTATAGATACCTCATTTCCAGAATGGTATTAGTGTAATATATATCATATTTATTCACTCAATTCATTTATGTAATCATTATACAATGAAAATCATGTAGAACGAGTCACATCACATCGTGGAGACGGTATTCCGTACGTACGCATGAGCGATGATATCATTCCCATGATCGTGGAATTGTATTGGAGTGTATGTATAATATTTCAGAATAAATATCACTTTAAAATAATCATATATATTCATTCTTTACACCATTATACCCATCCAAGTTAGGTGGCGGTGGAAAATAGATTACACCACGGCGTGGAGACGGTATTCCTTACGTACGCACGCGCGGTGATTTCATTTTCCATAGGATGGATAGATGGGGAAATAGGGTTGCTGCATACTTATAATAACATATCCGTATATGAGTGATACTTATGTTATTAATTCATAATGAAACAAATAAATAAGAAGAAGTGGAAGAATAAATAAAGTTGAAAGAATCGGTAACAGACATTACCTCTTTTTTGAAGCGCTTCTTTGAGTCCTCCTTTTAGGGCACTAAAATTGGTCTTTGAAGAAGTCCAGAACCGCTAGTGTGTTTCTAGGGAAGTGGATAAGATAATTTGGCAGGGTTTGGCTGAGCTTGATGGCTCAAAGTGGTGTGAGGAAGAGAGGGAGGAGGTTCCCTTTTATAAGGGAGGAGAGGGGCACCTTTGGAAAAACTAAAAATATTATTTCATTATAAAGTCATATTCGGTTTTAAATAGCTCCAAATTGATTTATTTCGAAGATAAGGTGGGTATGGGTCGAAATACTCTCATAAAATAGAATTTAGACAAGTTTTGGTTCCTATTTTAACCTTATCATTTAGATTTAACTTTAAGTTAAATAATTTTACTTTTACCGTGTCTTTTTGTGTTCTTACACTATAAGGTTAATAAACTTACTATAACAAGCCAAAAGAACCCCAAGTTATTTATTATTAATATATGTAACCTTATCTAAGTCATTTGGCCGGAACTTAGATTTTTAGGAATAAAATAAAAATTAATAATATAATATTTTTTTAAAAAACTATTTTATGTCAATTTTGACACTATTCAGTAATTGATTTTTGTGAAAATTATAACAGAATGATTAGTTCTAAAAATTTTATTTAAATAAATAATAACATGTCATATTAACCTATAAAATTAGTGGAGTTCATGAAAAATCTCAAATTACATTTATTTGGGTATTTATAACATCAATTATGTCAATATTTCATTAATAAGATAATTACAACATCATCTTTGTGTCATAAATAAATTAAATTATTTAATGTATAAAAATTGGAAATAAAATATCATTATGTATGAAATATTTTTATCTTTCTAAAGAATATTTATAGTCGAATTTATCTTTTGAATAACCCTATATGAAAAATTATTTACTTATTAAACGTTGATTTTAACTATTTTAACCCCTCTTTAAATAAATTAATAATAAATGTCCTAATCTAATCCAAGTGGGACTAAATGGTCATATTTTATTCCTAAGGTTGTTTTCGGTCGAATTACACTTATCTAATAGAATTAGGACATGTTTTAGGGTAATAATAATATCATTTTTACTCTTAATTACCCTATTTACTTTTAACCGTGGTAAATAAAAGTAAAAAGTTACTATTCACCAAAAATTATTTTTATCTCATTGAACCACATTTTACTTACTGACATCAACCATGTCTCTCGGATTTTTGAAATTCCACTCATAGAAGCGGTAAAATTATGTTTTATGTAAATTTTCAAATTCTACTAGGAGGTTTGTAAAAGACGGTGAAAAGTTCAATAAAATTTTAATATATCTAAAATTTTTATAAAATTAATCCAATGAATTACTTTGAACTTATATAGGTATTATTTATCAATTTTGACCTAAAATAAATTTAAATAAAATAAATATTTATTTAAATAAAAAGTCGGTTTTTAAATAGTAACCCAGTGTTTTCACTATTCATCAAAAATTGAATTTTTTAGAAAAATACCAAAATTTCACCCTAGGATAATTTTGATATTCCGAATCCAAAAATGAAGTCAATTTTGAAAAATAAAATTTACAAAATTTCAAAAAGCGGGTATTACTATTCATAACGGCTAGTTTTAATAATATTTTAATAGCATATCGTTGTTTAGTGAAACTCGGTATTGCATACGACACAAGCTATCAAGGAAGGTCGTGATTGCGTGTAAAGAAAGCCAAGATAGTGTTGTGTGTAGTGAAAGATTCCTTTGATGATTTATATAAAATAAAAACAAAATATTTCTTATAAAAGTCTCGGATGTTACATTCTAGCCCCCTTAAAATGAATTTCGCCCTCGAAATTCGTCACTTGTAACAAACAGATGAGGATACCTCTCCCTCATCATATCCTCAACCTCCCATGTAGCTTCTTATAATTGGTGGTTCCTCCATAAAACTTTCACCAAGCGAGTGGTATTGTTCCGTAGGACTTTTTCACTACGATCGAGAATCTCTTTCGGCTGTTCTTCATAAGAAAGATCTTGTTCCAGCGGTACAACTTCTGAGATGAGTACATGTGAAGGATCAGTTATGTACTTTCTTAGGAGAGATACATGGAACACATCGTGAACTTGAGAGAGATTCGGTGGAAGCGCCAATCGGTAAGCTACCTTCCCAACACGATCTGGTATTTCGAAAGGACCGATATACCTATGGCTCAACTTTCCCTTCTTTCCAAATATCATTACTCTCTTCCAAGGAGATATTCGTAAGAACACTTTATCACCACCCTTCAAACTCTAAGTCTTTTCTTCGGTTGTCGACACAAATTTTTTTTCGACTCTGAGCTGCTCTTATGTGTTGTTTAATAGATCAGACCTTTTCTGCCATCTCATCAACAAGATTAGTTCCTAATAGCTTTCTTTCCCCAACTTCATCCCAGCAAGTTGGAGTCCTGCATTTCTTTCCATAGAGAGATTCATAAGGAGCCATCTGAATACTGGAGTGAAAGATATTATTATAAGAAAATTCCACCAAAGGTAGGTGTTGATCCCAACCACCTTTGAAATCCATAGAGCAAGCTCTCAACATATCTTATAGAGTTTGAATTGTCCTCTCAGACTGAACATCTGTCTGAGGATGATAAGCAGTGCTGAAACTCAACTCTGTATCCAGAGTATGCTGAAGACTTCGCCAGAACTTTGAGGTAAACCTCGGATCCCGATCAGATATAATAGAAAGTGGTACCCCATGAAATCTTACCACTTCCTTTACATATATCCTGACAAGCTAATCCAGAGAGAAATCCTCTCTAATAGCAATGAAGTGTGCAAACTTTGTAAGACGATCAACTATGAACCAGATAGCATTATTGCCTTTGGATGTTTTAGGAAGTCCTGTGACAAAGTCCATAGTGATGTTTTCCCATTTCCATTCGGGTATGGGTAATGGTTGTAACATCCCCTTAAACTTCTGTCTCTCAGCTTTAACTTGCTAACAAACCAAGAATCGAGAGACATATTCAACAACATATCTTTTAATGCCATCCCACCAGAAGTACTCCTTCAGGCCCCTATACATCTTCATGCTTCTAGGATGAATAGAGAATTAAGAACTATGAGCCTCATCCAACAACTCCTTCTTTAATTCGGGGATGAGAGGAACACAAACCTGATTACTGAGCTTTATTATCCCATCACAATCAAGGTTGAATTCAGAAACATTTCTCACCTTCTTTTGTAACTCTACATATTCTTTCTGTGCCTCTTTAATCTTCACATGTATAGATGGTTGAAAATTCATTTGAGAAAGATAATATTTTTCCCCTTCCATTATAATTCCAAGATCCATCCTTTGTAAATCCATAAATATTGGATCTTCTGTGATCCTCATCATGGATAAACTGGCATGGTCTTGTCAACTTAATGCATCTGCCACCTTGTTTGATTTCCCAGGGTGGTAATGGATTGAGCAGTCATAATCCTTAATCATCTCCAACCATCTTCTTTGGTGCATATTCAGCTCCTTTTGTGTGAAAATATACTTTAAACTTTTACGATCAATATAAATGTCACACCTTTCTCCATAAAGATAATGCCTCAAAATCTTTAATGCAAATATTACCGCTGCTAACTCCAAATCATGAGTTGGGTAATTTTGCTCATTGATTTTCAACTATCATGAGGAATAAGCTATCACCATATCATTTTAGATAATAACACACCCCAATCCCTTCTTGGATGCATCACTGTAGATCACAAACCTTTCTCCACTACAAGGAAGTGTGAGTACAGGTGCACTGGATAACCTTCTTTTCAACTCCTTGAAATTCTCTTCACATTCCTCCGTCCAAACAAACTTAACTCCTTTCTGAGTCAACTTGGTGAGTGGATTATATAATCGTGAGAAATCTTTCACAAAACGTCGATAATATCCAGCCAAACCAAGAAAAATTCGAATCTCAGTTACTATTGTTGGTCTCGACCATCTTTTGATAACCTCCGTTTTTGCTAGATCCACAGATATCCCCTCTTTTGAGATTATGAGACCCAAAAATGCAACTTTTTGAAGCCAAAATTCACACTTTGTAAATTTGGCATAAAACTTATCTTTTCTCCGGGTATTCAATATAATTCTCAAGTGATTTTCATGTTCTTCCTTTCTCTTTGAATAGATAAGAATATAATCTATAAATACTACCACAAACTGATCAAGATAGTCTTTAAAGACTCTATTCATTAGATCCATGAAGATAGTAGGGGCATTAGTAAGACCAAATGACATCACTATAAATTCATAGTGTCCATACCTTGTACGGAAAGCCGTCTTTGTTATATCCTCCCTTTTGAACCTTAATTGATGATTCCCTGAACGAAGATCAATCATGGAAAAGTATTGAGCTTCGCGTAGTTGGTCAAATAAGTCATCAATGCACGGGAGAGGATATTTGTTATTGATAGTGATCTTGTTAAGTTCTCGATAGTCAATGCAGAGTCTCATTGATCCATCTTTCTTCTTAACAAACAAAATAGGTGCTCCCCAAGGTGACGCACTAGGGCGTATGAGTCCCTTATCAATATTCTCTTGGAGTTTCTTCTTTAATTCCTGCAACTCAATTGGGGCCATTCTATAAGGTGTCTTTGAAATAGGCAAATCACTCGGTACGAGTTCTATTGAAAACTCAACTTCACGATTTGGTGGAAGACCCACAAATTCCTCCGAAAAGACATCATCAAACTCCCGTACAATGGGAATATTCTTAATCGTGAGTTTCTCACCAACCATTTGAGATAAATAACCTTCATTTAGTGGAATCAAGACCCATAATATGGAAGAAATTTTCACTGGAAGGTTATGTTCATCCTTGCATCGATAGACGATCATAGATTGATCTGGAATATTAAATGTGACTTCACTTCTTTGGAAATTGATATGATCTCAATATTTAGAAAGACAATCCATGCCAAGAATCACATCAAATTCCACTATAGGAAGGATCACAAGATTTTCAGGAAGCACTTTCCCACAAACTTCAATCGGAGAAGAATTATAAACTTTTGATGCGACTGTTGTGCCATTAGTGGTTGTCACAGCTAACTCAATATCTAATTGTTGAGGTAATATGGCTATACACTTAGCAAATTCTTCAAAAATAAAATAGTGGGTGGATCCAGAATCAAATTAACCATTTTCTACTTTAGAGTGGATGGTAAGTGTACTTTTTACCACATCGTTATCATACTCCACATCGTTGATAGAAATTGCATGTGAATTTCTTTTGTCTTTGTCCTTAAGAGTTTGTTGACGTCGACCATCATCTTCAACCCTTGGATTTGGGCATTGATTGGCATAATGCCCCATCTCCTTGCACTTGTAACATTGAAGTGTAGGAGGTGCACTCTGTGTATCCTTTTCATTGTTCGCATCACTAGAAATCTTCTTCCCATCATTGCGACATTCAAATGCCCGATGACCTTATTATCCACATTTGAAACATTTACTTGTCCATTTAAGACAACACCCTCCATGTTTCTTTCCACACTTTGAGCATAAGGGAAAACTCATCTTCTTTTCAGTGTGCTCTTTAGATTTTCCTTTGAATTACATTTTCCTCTTCTAATCAAACCCATATGACTGATGGTTTACTCCAATCTCCATCTCAACTTTGAGAGCACATCGAACGATTTCCTTGTAGCTATTGAAGTCCCTTATGGCTAACGCCCTTCGAAGACTTGGTTTTATGCCACTAAAGAATTGATTGATCTTACTCTCAGGTTGGATAATAATACCAGAATCATACCTTGCAAGTCTTGTAAAATTTGCTTCGTAGGTACCCACAGATTCATCATCCTTTTGCTTTAGTTCAAGAAACTCCTTCTACATCGTTGTTTGAAGAATACGAGGGAAGTACTTATTGAAAAATAAGTTCTTAAACTCGTCCCATTCCATGGACTCAATTTCATCTCTTTGCCTCATATTATTGATAAGATTCCCCCATTGATCACCATCAACTTCCAAACGATACACTGCTAAGATGACTTTATCATGTTCAGAACATTGAAGAACTAAAAATATCTTTTCAGTAGTACTAATCCATTGTTCAGCAACTAATGGATCAGTAGACCCGCTGAATGAAGGTGGACACTGCCTCATGAAGGATTCAACATAACGTTTCTCCTTCCTTTGCTCGTTTGGAAGTCCTGCATGATTCATAGCTTGAGAAAGTTGTGTGAGCATGGTTACAAGATTTTGCATTCCATCTCCCATAACGTTTGGTTGCTCAGGGGTACAATCATTGCATTTCCCGTCGCATTCCGCATTAACACGGTTCCTCCGGGTTCCAACCATTGACTAAAACCTAGAAGAATAGTGTGAGAAACACTAATTATAATAGGGAAACCACATAATCAAGAATAATATTTCACACTTAAGGTCTTATCCTAGGTTATTCATGGACATTTCTAAAACACTATGATTGTGTTCTATGCATAGACTTATCTTTAGGATTCTTACTAAGGCTTTCACATCCTAGTTTCCAAAGGTTGACTATACCTTTCCTCTGATACCAACTATAATGGTCTGGAATTACTTCCAGTTTACTATAATTGATACCTATCAGGGAACTCCATTGGTGGCTACAACCCCTGGGCGGGACACACCACCATCCATAGTGGAAACCATTTCCTCATGAAGCCCTTGGGTGGAGATCCATGCTTCGTCCAACGCTCACATGTGAGAGTTCCCAAGGATCGGATACATTCCTACCTCATTTGCCTTTGATACCAACTATAACGACCCATACTTTACATACATTGTTAATACATCAAAATTTAAGCACACTTATTAAAACATATAACAAAACCATTAAAGGACCGTATAGGTATAGTGTCTTTAGAAACTGGGAAACATAAACAACTGGTTCATAAAGCATCTACACTGTCTCCCATTTATTTCATCATATCTATAGTCCCTTTTGGAATATCTTACTTAAGAACCTTCTTCCTAACCCGGGGAAAGAAAACATACACAAGGGTGAGCTCAAATGCTTAGTAAGGGTAAACAAAAGAAATATCAATCACATCATATTCATAAGAACATAACATTTTGGAAATATTACCCTGTAAAAGAGATCACAATCTCATAACATGGGATAAATCATGGTAGTGAAATGTAATCACAATAATCATAACTTAAAACATGAAGCTTTATGGAATACACACATAATCATAGAGAATCATTTCTTATTAGTCAAGACTCATTTTCAGGACTATCTTAGTGGAAAAAGTCCATTTTTGAACCGAGTTCAATCCTCATTTCAGTCCTATTTCACTGAACCGGTTTAACCTGCCGTTCCAGCCATGTCTATCTTAGGAGATATAAAATCTTTACCCAATGAATTATAGGGAGATATAGGTCCCACCCATCTCATAATGATACCATTCTTATGTGTGCCACAAAATCATAAACCATACATCATAGCATAACCCATGTAATAAAAATGGGATTCTTAAATATCGTGAAATCATAAAACAATTCATATAAGATAAAGGAATTAATAAAAATAATTCCATCACAACATAATCAAATCAATGTAATAATAGGGATAAAAATAGAACCTTTATTATCTTAGATGGAAAATAATTTTTATAAAACACTTGAACTCAATTCTTGAGGAAAATATCCTTTCTACTTCAAAAACACTTTTCATTTCTTAACATGTCATACAATTATAAACTAAAAGAAGTTGATTAAAAATAAACTTGAAAACTTGTGAAGTAAGCTTCATGGAAATAATGTTTTAAAAATCCATTCATGCCGTATAAGTTAAAAAAACATTCTTCTTGTACTTTTGTCGGAAAAGTCAAAAAGTACCTCGTACGAAAAACGACAAAAGATTCCTTTCATATATTTTACTAAAAACTCACCGAAGGGTAAAATTGTATTTAAACAATTTTAGTTGGATGGAAATAATATTACATATTGAAAAAACATGGATGTGGATGATAAAATACACCCCAGTAAATTCCAAAGTATAAACAATCTCGGATAAAAATGAGATTGTGATATTTCCCTTACCTTAGGTCCAATTTGCTTCCTAAGTGTCCGAAACTCCTGTATAATGATTTAAATAATGTCATTGACTTATTAAATAATCATACACACTGTTATTATGTCATATATGATCATATTCGTATCTTATTATTAGTAATATTTCATTGCTACTTGTTATTCGGGTGTTTATTACTTTTTGTTATTATGCGTGTTTTGTCGAATAAATTCTTATTATTATTTTTAGGTTATAGATACCTCATTTAAAGAATTTTATTAGTGTAATATATATCATATTTATTCACTCAATTCATTTATGTAATCATTATTCAATGAAAATCATGTAGAACGAGTCACATCACATCGTGGAGACGATATTCCGTACGTACGCACGAGCGATGATATCGTTACCATGAGGATGGAATTGTATTGGAGTGTATGTATACTATTTCAGAATCAATATCACTTTACAATAATCATATATATTCATTATTTACACCATTATACCCATCCAAGTTAGGTGGTGGTGGAAAATAGATTACACCACGGCGTGGAGACGGTATTCCGTACGTACGCACGCGCGGTGATTTCGTTTTCTGTAGGATGGATAGATGGTGAAATAGGGTTGTTTCATACTTATAATAACATATCAGTATATGAGTGATACTGATGTTATTAATTCATAATGAAACAACTAAATAAGAAGAAGTGCAAGAAGAAATAAAGTTGAAAGAATCGGTAACGGACATTACCTCTTCTTTGAAGCGCTTCTTTGAGACCACATTTTAGGGCACTAAAATTGGTCTTTGAAGAATACCAGGACCTCTAGGATGTTTCTAGGGAAGTGGAGAAGAGAAATTTTCAGGTGTTTACCGAGATGAAAGGCTCAATGTGGTGTGAGGAAGAGAGGGAGGAGGTGCCCTTTTATAAGGGAGGAGAGGGGCACCTTTTGGAAAAACTAAAAATATTATTTTATTATAAAGTCATATTCGGTTTTAAATAGACCCAAATTGATTTATTTAGAAGCTAAGGTGGGGATGGGTCGAAATACTCTCATAAAATAGAATTTAGACAAGTTTAGGTTCCTATTTTAATCTTATCATTTAGATTTAACTTTAAGTTAAATAATTTTACTTTTACCGTGTCTTTTTGTGTTCATACACTATAAGGTTAATAAAATTACTATAACTAGAAAAACGAACCCCAAGTTCTTTATTAATAATATATCTAACCTTATCTATGTCATATGGCCGAACCATATATTTTTAGGAATAAAATAACATTTAATAATATAATATTTGTTTTAAAAACTATTTTATGTCAATTTTGACACTATTTAGTAATTGATTTTTGTAAAAATTATAACAGAATTATTAGTTCTAAAAAAGTTAATTAAATCAATAATAACATGTCATATTAACCTATAAAATTATTTTAATTCATAAAAAGTCTCAAATTACATTTATTTGGGTATTTATAACATCAATTATGTCAATATTTTATTAATAAGATAATTACTACATCATATTTGTGTCATTAATAAATTAAATTATTTAATGTCTAAAAATTACAAATAAAATATAATTATGTAGGAAATCCTTTTATCTTTCTAATTAATATTTATTGTAGAATTTTCCTTATGTTTAACCCTATATTAAAAATTATTTACTTATTAAACTTTGATTTTAACTATTTTAACCCTTCTTTAAATAAATTAATAATAAATGTCCTAATCTAATACAAGTGGGCCTAAATGGTCATATTTTATTCCTAAGGTTGTTTTCGGTCGAATTAAACTTATCCAATAGATTTAGGACATGTGTTAGGGTAATAATAATATCATTTTTACTCTTAATTACCCTATTTACATTTAACCGTGGAAAATAAAAGTAAAAAGTTACTATTCAATAAAAATTATTTTCATCTCATTGAACCAAATTTTACTTAATGACATCAACCGTGTCTCTCGGATTTTTGAAATTCCACTCACAGAAGCGGTAAAATTATATTTTATGTAAATTTGCAAATTCTCCTAGGAGGTGGGTAAAAGACGGTGAAAAGTTCAATAAAATTTTTATATATCTAAAATTATTATAAAATTACTCTAATGAATTACATTGAACTTATATAGGTATTATGTACCAATTTTGACCTAAAATAAATTTAAATAAAATAAATAATTATTTAAATAAAAAGTCGGTTTTTAAATAGCAACCCAGTGTTTTCACTATTCATCAAAAATTGAAAGTTTTCATAAAAATACCAAAATTTCACCCTAGTCTAATTTCGATATTCCAAATCCAAAAATGAAGTCAATTTTGAAAAATAAAATTTACAAAATTTCAAAAAGTGGGTATTACTATTCATAACGGCTAGTTTTAATAATATTTTAATAGCATGTCGTTGTTTAGTGAAACTCGGTTTTGCGTACGATGCAAGATATCAAGGAAGGACGCGATTGCATGTAAAGAAATCCAAGCTAGTGTTGTGTGTAGTGAAAGATTTATTTGATGATTTATATAAAATAAAAACAAAATATTTCTTATAAAAGTCTCGGGTGTTACACTTGATTCATAATGAATCTACTTTAATGGCTAGATGGGCAGGTTACTTGTTTGTGCATTCCTTTCCCCAATGATTGAAGCAGCAAAATGTGTGGATTTCTTATTTAGTGAATTAACAGTATCTTCAGATGATTCATAGAGTACTTGAAATTAATGAATATCAACGAGAAAAAAATGATATAACAAATTGGGTACCTGAATTTTTGGAATACTAGTAATGATAATCTTGAAAAACTATGCAACTAGTTGGTAAATGCTTGGATGTATACAAAATAGTTGATGATAATGTTAAATTATGGTTTAATGGTTAAAAAATAATTAATGTAATTTGATTTGTTTAATGTAAATGAATAATTTAATTCTTTATTTAAATATTTCTATGCTTATAGGATATATATTTCTTAGCATGGGAAGATGGGTGCCCGAGTGATGATAGTTTTAGTTGATATTAAGACTTGGTTATTTTGTATAGTGTGGTTCTGAGATATATATATTTGATATTTTATGTTATTTCATAGGATACTCCACTATTAATGGTAGGGATACTAACACCCAATAGACCATGGGAGGGTGTTTTCCCCAACATCCATGTTGGTGAGGAATAAATGGATGACTACCCCCTCTAGCCCCACTCTCTTCTCCTAGTAGTATTATGTACCGGTATGCATGATGATTACCTTTCCCATATATGTGTGTAGAGGTATGTAATGTATTTTGGTTATTTAATACACATATATCTCTAAATATAGTGTCATATCAATTATTATAGATATGATGTGTATGGGATGTGATGAATTGAGGTATAATGCCCAAAATATGGGCTATAATAACACTCAGAAACTACTCAGTTACTATAAGAATATATGGCATGGGATGATGGGATGATGTGATTCATTGGGTCCATGTTACATTATTATGATATGATGTGATGAATGAGGATCATCGTATGCTACAATATCCCATGTATATTTATGTGATATTACTTTTAGATAGATATGGATCATGATGTGAGGCATTGGGTACCTTTTTTGATATTATTATAGTTATTATATTATTACATGTATAATATAATAGGTTAGTGAGCCATGATGAGGAAGAAAATGTTGCATACCTATCTAGATGGTGACTTAGTTTCACTTATTGTTCAACAAGATTTTGTATGCTTTCTTTATCCTTTGAATGAGAGTCTCTGAGGAGGAAGTTACTGAGTATACATGTTATGATCATCCTATGAATATATAAATTGTATTTTGTACTATAGGAGTGGGTTGATGATTTTCCTAGATATTAGTTGCTCATGGAGTTGTTTAGGATATTTTTGGGATTCAAGGTAACAGCTAAGGAGTTTCTTTAGTAAATTATATTTCTTTTGAAGTTTTTTAGTCATATGAAATTACGTGCAAGTATTTTGATTTGTATTTTCTTTTACCAGAGATGGTGTTGTTGAGTATGTTAATCTGATCTCTTATTCCTCATGTTCTCTCTTTTTATGTGTATAAAATACTCTCAGTTTTCATTTCCACCCTATGGCCTATTAGAGGTGGGATTCAAGTGTCATTATCTCCCTTATCAAATTACCAACCTTGGAGGGGTACCTTGGTGGGAGGGGGTTGTGAAAAGTATAAAAATTTAACATATGAACTATTGTTTCCATATGTGATTTTGTATGTGTATAGAAAATTTTTATTTTGATAAAAAACCTTTATTAAAAAACTATACTAATGGGTGGTGGTAACAAATTCCCTTATACTTTAACAAATATCTGGATAAACACTTTTATCAAAGATAAACACTCATTTTCAAATCATCATTTCTAAACATTATATAGAACCTGATAAATCATAAGCAATTTGTATATAATTAATCATCTCATGTTGTTCATAAAAACTATTATTTATCAAACATATTCTATTATCACACAACAAAAATGAGATGAAGATACACATAATTTTTCTTATATTCATTTGATCTTTATAAAATCATTTATATTCAAATCCGCAATATAATTATGTTTTACTTCATGTCAAGAATATAAGCAATAAGATAAATTAATTATTATTTTTAATTTTAACTCTAATATATATACAACACTTTATAAAATATACATTTATTATCTAATAACATTTAAAATTGAAGAATTCATTTCTAAAACATCAATACATGAACTAGAAATTTTATGTAATTTCACAGACTCCATTAGGTATATTTTCTAAAAATTCAATCATATTGAATTATTACTCTTCCTTTCTGAAAACCCTAGTTTTCAATAATATTGATTGGAATCTTGAAGAAACATTATTACAGTTTTCAACTAATTTTTAATCTAATAGTATTAACATTTAGCTACTTTTACTATCCATAAAGTACCATAGAACCTAGATATCAGATTCATAGTTCATATATATTCTACACACTTTAAGAATATTGGTTAAATTTTATTTTAATTCAATCATATTGTCAAAAAAATTCCATAGATTAAAATAGTTTAAATCCACTAACCAGAAAAATCCATTATTAGTATCCCCTTAAATCATATATTAAAATTAAATAACTAATAAAACATGTTTACTAAAAAAAACCCATATAATTTCATTTAAATAAATAATTTTTCAATATTTTTCTAAAAAGGTAAATGAGTTAAAAATACACATCTTATGAAAAGTTTATCCAATATTGAGATATCCAAGTTAAAAATGGATCAATTCATTTCCTCTATTACTTAA
This sequence comes from Viscum album, assembly GCA_963277665.1. NCBI lineage: Eukaryota > Viridiplantae > Streptophyta > Magnoliopsida > Santalales > Viscaceae > Viscum > Viscum album. Next base: position 30,922,584 of record OY728157.1, on the reverse strand, counting down.
AATAACACTATTAGTTTTAATTATTCTAATATTCAATTCTTCTATATATTTAAAACACAATTTAAAACATACAGTTGATATCATATATCAATCATAATAATAGAATTTATTTCTATAACAAATAATATTATAAAGAAACCTTTAGTCTCATTAAGTTGTCAAAATATTAAATATTATTTAATATCATTTGATATAACCAATAATATTGGGCATATGAAACTAAAATTACTTTATTCATTGACATACCAAATCATATTGAGTATATGAGTGTAGGCTAAGATTATTTTGGTTATTTTTCATCTACTGACTTTGAAACCTTGAATTAATCACTCTATAATTATATAAGAATCTATATTCACTTGTTGAATACTTTATTCAACATGATACTTATTGAGGAACTATTATAACACATATAATATTCCTTAAAAACTTTTATCAAATCATAAATATCTCTCAATAAGTTTTCCTTAGTTAAATTTTTTAAGAGATAAATTTATTAAGCTTCTATATATCATGAATTAATCAGAATGTTTACATTAATAATGATGATGATATTATCCACAATATAATTTTTTATCAAATGAGTATAATGTATTATTAACCATTTAATAATTATTCTTATTAAATGGCATTCCATGTTTACTAATGTGATGACAATTTTTGTGCATTGTATCTGTTAATAGGTAAAGATTCATATTTTACTAAGTAATGATTCCACATTGGATTTACTCTCACTAATTATCTCTTTAGGTAGTTCACCATCCAAATCATATCATATATTACTATTCGATAGCTGAGTAGATAACTCTTTTTTCTAATGCATCATATAGATAAACTCAAATTTATTCCTCTAATAATATAATCCTATTGGGGTATCATAGCTAGTATAACCCAAAGAAAATACCAAAAAAACATAATAAAGGAAAATTCAAGGGAACTCAACTTTGGAATGATGTACCCAAGGACATTCCTATGTTACATATCCTTTCTTACCTTACCCAAGATAATCTAGGGCTAGACATATTTGTCATGGAATACCTAGTTAGATGATCTAGGTCTTAATAAGTGATGAATTGGAAGGAATATAACACTTATTATTTAAATGGGATTTTAATTTCACCATATTATCTCATGTTATTTCCTTTTATTTATGTATGCTTCTATTAATTTAGTCTCTAATATTATTTCATCCACAAAAAAAATATCATCAAACCATATTTATGAGTAACTCTTTACACAATCTATATGTTTGTGTTACTCACCCAAAAATAAAATTCAAATATATTCATACATATCTAAATGCATCATAGGAATAAGGTACACGAAAACTTAATGCAATGGTTTATAATTATATGATATTGGAAATATCTAAATCAGTAAGATCAGAGTGGTAGATATCTAACCTGATTCACTTTCCCAGATTGGGAATAGGAATCCTGGTAAGTAGGTAGCCCGATTCCATGTCCCCGTACTCATGGATACTTTACTCAAGAGATAATCTAATTCATCCTAACCATATTACTTAAAATTAAGAAACTATATTCAATAACTAAATTTAAGATGATAAATTCAATTCCTAACTGAGGTCAAGGTAGATGAAAATTTTAATTCAGTATCACACATAGCATATAATGTTATGTTCTATATCCTAGATGTAGTTTAAAATTTTAAATTTAAGCATACCACATTCATCCTATAAATAGTTTTTAACTATTAAAAAATATGTAATTTCCTTTAAATAAATAAACAATTCAAATATTTAGACATGTGATAATAGTTTATAAATAATTCATAAATAAAAATTAATTAGACACCCATTTATAATTTCATATTTAACATTATATACATTCCATAAGTTTTAATATATATACATTATATTAACTTCAATATGGTCTCTTTTATATTCTAAAAAATATGGGATTTTAAATATATGATATATTAAAAATTATAAACAATTTGCAATCTAATTTTCTCTTATATAAACATTTTACATAATCAAAATAACATACGCTTTATAATTATTTTAACTTTGATCTTATTTATTCATCAAAATACTTTTAGATATGGATTAAATAATATCCAAATAAGGCCTCTCTTATTTTAAAAATTTCAAAATAATTAATTATAAATAATTGATAATTTAAATATCATAATTTTATATTTTGGCCTTATTTCATAATTTGTAACACTTTATAAATTGTCCCTTATAAATTATAAATAAAAAACAATTATTTATAGGTCATAAGTCACTACATATAATTTTTTTAAAAGGTATTTCAAATATTAGAATTTTATATTTGCGAAAAAATATATCATAAGAATATATTTAATTATAAAACATTTATATTAAATTAATTAATTTATAAATTAAATATTCCAATAATACAATTTAATATGGACTATAAAATCTCTATAAAAATTAAAACCATTTAGGAATTTATATTGTTTAAAAAACTTTTATATTTACCCTTACATTGAATCTAGATTCTACGAGAGTGTATACTCTCTCTATCCTTATGTAAATAGTCTATTTACGGGTAGATTGGATTGAGGTTTACATAGTGCATAGAAAATCCTTAGATACCTCTATATGACATAAAATACCTTATTGAGATAATGTATCTCATAGTAACCATTACACTAGCATTAAAACTATTTAATAACCTTTATGAAACAACCATTAAGTTTCTTCATGAACTTTGTGATTACCCTTATGCAAACCACTTCTTGTAAAGGTAAGTTAAGGTGACCATTATGTAGCCTGATATACATAAGGGTAAGGTGATAAAACCCTTACACAGACTAATCTACATATGGGAAGTGCCTTGGTTACCATTACACAACCCAACTGTGTAATGGTAACACTTCAGTTACCTTTACACAACCCAACTATTTAAGGGTAAACCATTTTAAAAATTGAATTTACAAAAAACCAAAAACACTACTCTAATTATATTTTCTTCTTTATTTCAATGAATGTTATCTCATATATAAATAATTGGAATACTCTGATTTGAAGAAAGGGTTTTAAAAATATCTAATAACACTTATCGGATGATGTTGATAAATTTCAACCCTTTTATGAGGATATACCATGTATGATAAATGAAAAAATGAAAAAATTAGAAATGAATAACTATTTTAAATGTTTTAAACTTACTATAAAGTGAACCTTATTCACCTTCTACATCTTTTTAATGTTCTTGAAAAATATCACTTCAAGAGAAACCAAAATACATCCTCACTCCTTAGGTTTCCATGAGTCAAGTTAATCATCTGAAATTCAGATGGGATCCATTCAATCTACATAACATGATAGTTCCCCAAACAAAAGGGAGAATAATGAATAGAGTTTCAGGTGATGAAGAGTTTTTTCCAATCATTTTTTTATCATCTAGACCCACAACCATCATATGGTTTTTTATTTATAAGCCTCAAGGATGTTCCTTGGGTTGTTTCTTTTACTCATACATTATAAACATATGTGTAAATTATAATATGATTAGTTTAGGTATAATATACCTGAATGATATTTGTCCAAAAAAATTTATCTCTTGAATTATTTCATTAAATGGTATCTATGAGGAATAAAGACTTTAGGGAGAGTTATTTTATCATTCAACCTAAAAAATAAATAGTATGAAATGACATACCCATTATGAATACAAATAATAAATTTTATGAAATATGAGATAACATATATATATATATATATATTTATAATATAAACATTATTTGTTAAGTTATACTTCCTTTAGTTTCAAGGTATGAGGTTCATATATTTCTAGAAAAAAGGCATCTAATAGGATTTGAAATAGTTAATTTTCCATGAATCTTCCTTGTTATGCTTGTTTTGATGGTATAAAGTAAGCATGATTTTTCACATGTAATTTTATTGTCATGATTGATATTTCAACATTCCATAATAATGAAAACATTATAAATTTAAAATTATTACATAATATTAACATTATTTATGTTTTCTTTATCATCCATGACCTAAACATTATAACATCATTTATATTGGCGGTAAAATTTAATCAAAGAAGAACACATTATAACAACTAAAATATTATGAATATATATATTATTATATAGTAATAATATCACTTCATTAAAATCATAATGATTTCAAAAACACATTATTAAAGTGATAAAATAGATTAAAGAATAGGTATATTAAAAAGATATGTAACATCTCGTTACCACTTTCAGGTACTTCTTAACCCCTTGTTTAGCTTCTATTTCGTTTGGGAGTGTTTTAGAATCCTTCAAAAGGTGTTCAGTGTTTTGGAAAAAATAATGGTTTTTAGTAGGGAGATATTACATGGTGTAGGATTTATGATTCGGATTGTCCCATCTATGTCATGGAGGATTTTTATACGACATTAGTTTCCTAGTGTATGATTTGGCCAGTTCTTCCAATTTGAAAACCCTTATGATGTAGGGAGTTGACTTCCGTGTGGAGGCTTGGGAGAGCAAGTTGGGTAACACTACTTATTTGGGATTGTCTATTGAAATGAATATGGTGTTTATGATAACATTACACTCTGTAATGTGCATATGAGTGAGTTTTATGATATTTGTTAATGAGGAAGGTTGACCAAGGGTGGTTGTGGTGTGGTCTGACTTTTTTTAGCTTTTCTACAGCATGGACATGAGGGATTTAGTGTGGTCTATGTTTTACCGACCTAAATTACCAATGTATTTTTTAATACCTTTTTCACATCATCTGGATCCTCACCTAACTTTTTGTCTTTCTAAGACTCCCTAGATGTATTTTGGACACTCCACTCTCCATCCTTCTTCAATCACCCCTCCGGTGGAAGCGTTTGATTCATATTCTGTAAAATATCTCTCCTAATTTTGAAATATTATATTTTATACATAGTATACCTCTTAGATATTGATATATCACATTTTTATTTATTGATATAATCTATATGTTGATGAATCTTGAATCGTTTCTTATTTCCTTGATCTCTTACGCCTTCGTTATTAATTGGCATATCATGTTGTGGGTGTTTTGTGGATTTGATCCTGTGATTAAAGGTAGGTAGTTCAATATAATTTTTGAATGTAAATAAAAATATTAAATTTATTGATGTATTTGAAATGAGTTTTTAAATGATTAAAAACCCATAATTAAATAATTTTATATGTGATGTGAAATATCATGGAAATTGAGAAAACCCCCAATTTCAATGATATTGAAATTGTGGGATGGATTTGTGAAAGATGAATTTATTTTATAAATTTATTTTATTGATTTATTTTATAAATTGACATGATTTAATATTTATTCTATAGAAGTTGTATCAAATTAAAATATGCTTGAAAAATTCTATTAATTGAAAAAAACCATTGATCTGGTTTTGAAATGAGAAAGGCGTGTTGAAATCTAAAATTTAGAAATTGTATTTTGAATTTATTTGATGTGATTGGCTTTCCCTTGTGATCCTAGGTACTAATTGGGTAATTAAAACAAAAAAACATGAATATGACCCCTATCAATGGATTGCTGATGATAATACTTACTTAAACTTAATGTGGAGTTAATTATTGAATTGGGAGTAGAGCCCCATCGGCCTATGCTGAGGGAAAAGTCACTCATTGATAAGAGATCACTGATTGAGTATGGTGAAGATCCCTTTTCTAGAAACAAATATACCACAAGGATTATCACATGGTGCTTTGATATGTTTGATTTGATGATTACATGCCACTAATTTTCAATAGTATAATTAAAACAAAATGATTTATAAAAATATTCTATATCTGAAATGCTAATTTTTTTCTATTTTGATACATATTATATATTTTTTATTATGAAATCATTTTATTAAAATATGTAAATTCCATGCCGTGAGTTTTTATTTAAATTTAATGAATAATTGGTTTAATTTTCATGGAATTGATTATAGAATACTTAATGAGACCCTATTGGGATTTTTATATCACACCCTATATTTTAATTCATGCACTTTTAGATTATCTTATACCAGAACCAAGAAAGGGTAATGTTCCACTTAGAGGTGTTGTATGTTCTTGATCCTTGGAATCGTGGAGTGATTATGGTGACCAATAGAGCTATTGTCCACATGTTACAAAGGGTTTTGATATTTTTATTGGAGTATATGTTACCGTTTTGGGTTGATGTACTATTTTGGGTTTGTTTTCTAGTTTTATTATGGTACTTTCTCCTTGATGAGTTTTCATCATACTAAATTTTTTCTTTTGTCTTCCATTATTTTGTGGAAAATTGACCCCCCTTGATTATTGTGTGATGTTAGATTCTAGTCACCAATATGTGGGGATTTGGAATTCCCTTCAATTCATGTAAGAGAAGAGTTTGGTATCAGTGTACCAAAGTATTCAAGATGGTTTGTGACCAAATAAAAGAAAGATAATGATAAAAAGTAGTTACTCACAATGAATATTAGTATGCTCATTTTAGGCCGTTAAATCATAGGATAATCATTTATTATTAATAATTTTTATAAAAATGTCATTTTACTTTTTTATAACCTTTATCATTTTATAAATATAATTTTAATTTATTATATTAATTTTTAGAACCATTTATTTAAGGTTGTGAGGAAAAAATGAAATACGTTGTTCATGGAAGTGTTAATCCACACATAACATGAGTGAAATTTTAATTTTCCAAAGGATGGAAAGAAGTTAGATAATTTTAGTTCCATAAACGTAATAAAAATTCATTTTAATAACAATATTTATGAAATTATATGAAAATGGATATAATAAATTTGGTGGAGGTGGAGGAATAAAGAAACTTGAATGAAATCAGTTAAGACTATAACCTATTATTTTTATATCTTGCTTCAAGACTCCCCTTAATCCTTATCAAATTGATTTTTGGGAAGATAAACCACAATAAAAGAGGTAAATATATAATATTAAGGGGTTTTTATAGTTCTTGGTTTATTTAATTACTCAAAGTGTGTTGAAAAGGGAGGTGGTGAAGGGATCATTTTATAAGTGAGAAGTGTGATAATTTTGTAAATACTTGTTCTCTGTATATATATGTATATGTGTATATATATATAACATCATACTCAAGTCTAATAACTCTAAAATAGAAAAAATTCAAATATAAGATATAGATAATTAAGAATCCACTCAACCAATATAATGTTCCTAGCTCACAAACACTCGTTAGTGTCTGGACTAGTGATGCTACCAGGACCTCAGGTACACCTCTCCGTTTGCCAGAGGCTACAAACTAGTAGTGGAGGTCTAAATTTTTACCATGGGGAGACTATAACACCATATCATATTTCACACTAATAGGTAAAAATAACCAAAAAATATCTATATCAAATAAGAATCCCTTAATGTATACATAATTAATAACAAGAGTAAATATTAAATGAGTACATAAGTATACAATCATACATACATACAACTAACTACCCTATGTACAAATTCCATATACCAAACAAATAACATAAAATAATACAATATATTATACTTTCATCCATTATCATCACCTCATCCAAATATACATCCCATAAATTCTATCATGCTCGATCAAGTTATACTGAGCCTCTTCCCAATATGATCCTACAACCAGTAAAGTCTATTTTGGTGCCAAATTCTCATGACCACCTGAATTGGGTGTGAGTACAGCTTTGTAGAGCACCAACAATTTAGTCTCATACATAACCAATAAATTATAGGTATCCACATGTGATATTCTTGTAATATAAAGAACGCATTCATGGAAACAAAAATAAGAAACCATTTTAAATCCTTTTGTATTAATCTGAAACCCATGATCAACCCAAATAGTCTTAGATTAGTGTTAGGATGTCTCTGAGTACATCAAAAAACCACTCCAATCAATATCATGGCCAAGGATTATTCCTATGATAAATTTCTAGTTAGTCTAGTAGTATTATACATAATAGTCGGTTCCTAGGAAAATGTCCTAGGAAATCCAATTCAATCCCATAGGCTAACTAGGAGAGCCACATCCCCTATTCTTGATTCTAAGGAATAAGACCAAGGCCATACAAACCATATCATATTTCAATCAAAGGAGCATTACCATGGAATTGAAAATAATTTCACATACAGATTCAAGGAGTTTATCCAAGTAATTCATAACCAATAACATAATTAATCAAAGGTCTATGTTCATGGCCTTAGAAACCAATAACAAGAACCAAGGTTGGATCCAAGGAGTTTTTTCAATTCATACCTTGTATCTCAATACATCTTGACGGGAAGTTCAATGCACCCAAATCATCTAATGTTTCTATATCATAAGGGTTGTTTATCTGTCCAAACCGATTTTATAATTTTGAGGTTGGACTCTCAAGTTAAAGACTTATCACTGTTATAGAAAACATTATCTCTTAGTCAAATATCTCACTAGGGTACCCTCCAAGGTCCCATACATCCCGTCATATCCATGAAACCTCTAAAGGGACCCTCTATCATTTTCTAAACTCCCTTGATAATTCTCTACCATTAGACGGTATAATGATTCATTAATTCATTATAATCATATCACGACCTCACTAGATACTTAAAGTAGGTTATATAAGGATGATGACCTCAAGCCCATCCCCTTTCCAAGTCACTCTAGGTCTATCCTCACACCCACCTATATGCCAATCTAGAAAATTTATATTCTCCCTAATCATCACATATTATCAGGGATGAACACTTTCCCCTTAGTAATCTCGACTAGACCAAAGGCTCTAAGGAATAATAAGGCTCACTAAGGCCTACTAGGTCCACTCACTCCCATCCCATCCCATTTCTATATTTTTTGGTCACTTGGGAACCTATACTAAGATCCGATACATTATCTTAATTTAATTTAATTTAATTTACACCTTTTAGGGTTCAAATATCATAAGTTATGCATTTATATTCAAGTTCTTGACTATCAATGGATAATGTAAGAAAGCCAATACACAAGGGTCCATTATGGCCGTTGTAAACTTCATTCAGTCTGTAAGAATTGTATGTAAGAGTGAAAATTCAGTTTTAAATAATGGTCAACCAACATCAGTAGAGAGACTACATACCACATTCCAAAAAAAAATGAAAATATCATAGTGGAATTATATAGGGATAACCTAACTCAATTCAAGGTTATTTAATTTTTAAACCACAACCAAAAAATTCTTTCCCAAGATTGTTCAAGTTTTCATCAAAATTCAGAGAACCTCTCTTGAGCCATAATTATCCATTATTAATTATTAAAATTTATAATTAAAAATTTAATTTAATTATAATTATTTTTAATTAATTAATAATTTAATTCAATTATGAATATTTCCAAAATCTCACATGGTTCTCCCACAACACCAAAACAACATCCAACTTCATGCTAACATTCTATGGAATTCTCTCAGAATATACCCTCTAAAAATCGATAACAACTGGAAATGATTCCATTTATAATAGCATTTAATTTAATCAAAATTCCTATAGAAATTCATATGATGATGTAATTTAATAATAATCACATGAAAATGACGTTAAAATACCATCATGGAAGTTCCTTTTTCTATGCATACAAACTAAATATCATTGTCGTCCAATTACACTATGATCTGGTGGAATCAGTACTAAAACCAAGAGTGGGGTCGCCCAAATTAACAGATAATGAGAAATTATGAATGGATATAGGAGGGATAAAATTAATAAGAATAGATGATGATTGAAACAAAAAAATTCCCCACACTGAGGGGAAATTAAAGATGCAGGAGGGGGTTGGCTGGCTCATTGTGTTTGAGGGGGGGATTGGGATTGGGGTTTAAAAGACTAGAGGGGTAAAGGTATAATGTTTATAATTTTCATTAGGAAAATGTGTTAATAAATAGTACACCAACTGGAAAGTAAAAACTATCCATGACACCTCATTCCACATGGTTTGGCCACACATTTTTCCAAACCATACACTAATGAAGAAAAATTATATTGAAACCATCTACAAAATTTTTCAAAGTTTTTTAATCCATTTGGTAACAAGGAACCAATTCTCAAACCCAAACTGAACAACATGGTTTACTATGGAATCCACATAGTTACACATTTACTATAAAATCACCATTCAAATTAATCATTCTCTCTAGGAAATGAAATTTAAAGCTCCCCACACAAGGTGATGAACCGTTTCCCTTAAACAATGCACACAAAATTATACACCATGTAAGAAATCCTCCAATACTTATTAAAAATGACAGGAATCTTGATAGAATCACCCGATAACATTAAATAAATCTCAAACCTAAATTCATATCCAAATAAACAAAATTGGTTTACTCCAACTCTCAGAATTCCATTCTAAATCATGAAACTAAAAACAACCCTACTTCAAAATTAAAAAATTTAAATTCCTTCATAACTCATAATGGAGAGGGATTTTATAACTTCCCCACTATTTCACTTATCATCCACAAAAAACCTCATTATTCCATAAAACATGAATCATAACCAATATCAATCATCAATTCATACTCAATTTTCTACATTATTTACCATAAGACAGAATAAGATCCCACTACACAACTCCAAACACAAGGAACATCATCCACCAAAAGCCAGGACACCACTCAATTCCAAAACCAAAACATTGATATGATTATTAACCTTTCCCTTATACCCCAATACACTAAAATTTAATATATTAACTCATCTTTAGGCTTATTTGACTTCCCACTATAATGTTTAGCACATAATAGCCTATTTCAACTCATGATGCTCTGCACAATCAAAATTTCCTATCAAAACACATTTGTAATGGTATGAGGACCCACTCATTGTGGTTTTAATCTCACCACACTCAATTTCAAATGAAAATTCATTTCAGTTACTCTCTTATAGTCTTTTACAAAAAGTCACAATCATAGTCACTAACAAGCTTTATTTATCACATGACCATGATGCCTAAATCCTAAAAGGCATCTTGCGATCATTCAGAACACATGGATAAAAATTTAGACCGAACATTTAATCAAATTCATGGTTGGATCCTCAACCAACCATATTCATCATCATACTCCACTCATGAGAACCAATGATTATCCTTCCTAAATCACACTTGGATTACTTAAAAACCATATCAAGACAAGTGCCAATGCAGAGAATAAATCCAATACCTAATTCAAACCTCTAAATTTTTTATTTGAAATGGAACCAGATAATATCCAATTTATTTTTTCAATGGATCCAAATGGAACATAAACCATCCAATAATTGTTCCTAACAAACCCATTACTATACCGACACGAGGGTTATACCTTCATGATTGAAATTTCATGTATTGACACATGTAGTGAATAGGCATGGCCATATCTATTAAACCCGATTACTCCTATGAAACATCAAACATCACTTGTTTCCCACTCAAGAGGAACATTATTCCCGACATCCTCCAATATTCACATCAATAACAGAGGTGAAACCCTACATGGACATTAGTGAACTCCTGACCACATAGAATTCCTCATACCACTACAAGAGTGAATCCTTAGTAGGTTCCATCAATCACATTTGTCTCTTCTCAAGAGCCACCCACATTCATCCTGTTAATACTAAATATGATCAACTGGGATTGGTTGTTCCAAAAAACTAAATCCATTTCCAATGCCTCCTCTATCATAGGGAAATTACCATTTCATCAAAAATCTAGAGAAACTATACCACAAAAAATCTATCAAAACCATCAATCACTACTCCTCAAATGACTTCTCATCGATCTATCCAGATTTCATTTGAAATCCAATAGGTCTATGCTCCTATAGTATCCTCTATTATAAAATGACTCAGAATCCCATGAGCTATGTATTATCAAACCAAGTCTCATGAACCAAAACAATTGGTAATGATCCTTATGCATTTCATTGTAGTATAACAAGATGAACCCTCAACACTCCACTTCAAAATCAACCATTAAACCTATTATATGGTCTAACCAATGATTATTTGTCACTCAATTATCATTCCAAAATCACAAACAACAACCCAAACATTTTCTATCATAGATCTAACCATATCAGATCAAAATTTGATATCTCAATGGAAACCATGGATAAAAATAATAGGTCTAGGAATTATACTAATACTTATCATTGAAATAATAAAATGACACCAAAGAAACTCAAGAGATATATGTCATATAGTTCAAGGCATAAAAAACCTATACTACATACTTGGTAGCACCTAACATACCATGAGAACATAAAATGAATCATATAGCCATGATTTACACCTCTAATGTACTCCTAAACCTAGTATAACCCATATCTTGAGTTACCCTCACATATTTCATCCCATTTCCTACACAGTACTCAGCTCACCCATATCTTGAGATGTATCTCAAAAGAACCTAGATTTACCACTTAACCCATAGATCATAACTCATGTAGGTCATAACTCATGGGGAATATATCTACCCCCATCATAAACATCACATGTCAACACATGTGACAACACACCCACTCTAGGATCACAAATATACATCTTAGGAATTAAACACTAACTTATCAACTACATTGGGAATTAATTATCACTAGGAATACACATATGGGAATAACCCCTCCAGAATCATGATATTAGGCTGATCCTTAATGAGATTCCACATATGAGATCCACCCCCTCTAGGGTCACATTTTTATCTATTAGCACTTTTGTGTATAATCATATATCCCTACAATGATATTTGTTGGGTATCTTGTAGTATAATGGGTTGGTTAAGTATAATTACATGAATATAATATATGGGAAATGGCCATACAGGTTACTGTTGACAATATAAATAACATACATTATTTCCAAATTACTCCCAAGGGGTTCATTACCATGACATCACATGCATGTACCAATCTTTTAAGGTTATTACACCTACCTTACACCAAGAATCTATATAGTCATCACAGTTGAATATATATCAATATATCCACATGAATTATCCCTAAAAAATATGGCATTCTCTTGTAGAGTATAATTCAACCAAAAATTAATGCGAAAACACTATATATTTTTTCATTGACACTTTAAATAAAATAAGCCTATCACCAGTGATATCAGTCACACACATTCATGTGAATTTCATATGAATCCGATGTACAAAAAATGATGCATGTACACAACTTATTACTATCCGAAAAATAGATAAAATCATTGAAATCATAAATATTAGTAAAATAATGTGTGTCACATGTGGTGAATTCATCCAACTATAAAATTATACCCCAATAACAAAAATCACATATCCATGGTGTCTTGGACTTCATAGAAAAAAAGGTTTTCGTTATGTACTAGTCCAATATCAATCATAATATTTCACACATTCCAATGTCACCTTTATACCATCTCTTAAAATAATAATATGAAATAAAAATATGATAAATTCAATGATATTAGTCACATAAAATTCATTTACCAGTTTGTGATGTCCTCAGTCCATGGCCATCCATCAATGTCAAGACTAGTGATAATTTAGGGACCCTAGGTGCACCTCGAATACACCGAAGGTTTCTAAATAGTTGTGGGAGTATAAGGTATTAATATGGGGAGACCATACCCCCATATCATAGTGTTAAATAAAATATTATAATAGCCAAAAAACATATATGATAAATAAATGTTCATAAGAGTGCGATTAATTGACAAAAAGAATCAATAATAAATGAATGTGGAAGAATATAGTCATATAAACATACATCCGACTTCCCAACACAAATACATTAAAAATTAATTAATAAAATAATATAGGAATTACAATAATCCATGATCCCCACCCCATCCTAGTATCAAATCCCATCCAATCTTTCTTTCATGATCAAGATATAGCAATTTTCATCCAAACCAAAAACTATAACTGATGAAGTATGCTCAGTACCCAAGGGCCATGACCGGTTGAGTAGGGTGTGAGTAAAAATTAGTAGAAAAAATCCCACTAAATAACTAGTAAATATAAATTTTATACTTGTAATATTCCCATAATATAAATAAAATATCTACATAAAAATTAATAAATAAGCAATGCCTGTCCTCAAGTTCTAATGCGATACCTAGGATCAACCAGAACCCACTTAGGATAGTGCCGAGGTGTCTATGAGAATGTCAATCAACTATTAAACCTATATTAGACCAATTAATGATTACTGGGAGAATTTCCTAGGTAATTCAATAGTTTAAGCTAAATAGATGATTCTTAGGAGCATGTCATAGGAAATCCAAATCAAGATTGAAGAGTAATTGGGATGGTTGCATCCTCTATCCTCAATTATAAGGAACAAGTACAAGGAAATACAAAAAATATAATATATGATTATATGGAGTATGTAAAAGGAATTAAAAATTGACATAACATTCAAATATAAATAGCATGTGTAAGGAATTCCAGACTGATAACTCATTGAATTCAAGAAACATTTCCACGGTATTCCAGAATGATGTTAGGAATGAAGTCTAAATCCAAGGAGTGTGTCCATGGTGTCCTATATATCTCAATAAATATAGGTGGTAAGTGAATACCACCCTAATTATCTCATGAATTCATCTCATAGGGGTTGATCATTTTACAATCTCATCCCACGCATCTAAGGCTGGCCTCGGAAATGAAAACCCTATCACTGTCACAACATACACACAATTTAGGGACTACATCTCACCTGGGTAACCTTTGGGATCCCCTAAGTATAATCATATACAAAATAATATTCTTGGGTTCATCTATAATGTTATATTCTCTTAGTATCATGATCAATCCTTATAGGAAATACCATCCCTTATCATCATCATAATCATTTCATAGCCTCATTATCCTCATAAGTTGGCCACACAAGGGAAATGAAATCAAGCCCAACCCCTTCCTAAGTCACTCTAAGATAGTATTCAAACCTACCTATCTAGAAATACCACATGGTCTATCCACTAGATTAATCACATATATTGGAGGAAGAACACTCACCCCATGATAATCTTGACTAGTCTAAAGTCTCTTAGGGATCATGAGGTTCAATGAGGCCTATAAGGGTCACTCACTATCATCCATTCACATCCCTCTACTCGGTTGCAACAATGGAGAACCTATACTATGGGATACAATATTAAATTCACATTATTTTATTTTATTTATACACCTAGGGTTAAAGTGTCAATGTTCATACATTTATAATCAAGTATTCAACCATCAGTAGCTATGGCAACCAAGATATTGCCCAAGGTATTTTTGTAGCCCCTGACACTTCGTTTAATTTATAGGATTTTTAAATAAAAGATATAATTCAGTATTAATTTTTTCCCTTTCTAAGTTGTGAGACCACATACCATATTCCAAAGAAACATAAAAAATAAAAATACCATAAGAGTATGCTCAAGGGAACGACCACTTAAATTTAGAGTTTTTTAAACCACTACCAAAATACTCTCATAAGAGCTTATAAAAGTTTACATCAGGATCCTGAGTACCTATATCAATACACGATTCCCCAAATTTAATAATAAAAAATTATAATTAATTTTTACATTAAATTTAAAACGTATATAATTAATTTATAATTTAATTCAAATAGGAATAATGCTTAAAATCTCACCGAGCACTCATACCACACCAAAAACACATCCAATACCATACCAACATCGAATTGAATTCTCCTTAAGGATATTCACTCAAAATACATAATAATAAAAAATTATTAGATTTTAAATATTATTTAATTTATTCAAAATCCTAAGAAAAATTCATATAGTGACACACATCCATCAAAATTACATGAAACAACATGAAAAGACCATCTCAGGATTCCCTCTTATTATTTTATAGGAAATCCCAATCATTATCTAATGATTACATCGTGATATAATAGAATTGACACCAGGACACTAATCAGGGTCACCCAAATTAGAGAATAATCATGGGAAATCATTAATAGATAGATACAATGGAATAAAATTACCCATAAATAGAAAAAAATTGACCTAAAACCAAGGAATAATTAAATATAATGAGGAAGGGGTTGGCTAGATCATCATACATGACAGGGATGAGGAATAGGGGCAACAATTTAGAGGATAGAAGGTAGAAAATTGAAAATTTTCCACTTTTAATGACCCCTATGGGTTTTCCACATAATTTACTAAATGTTGTAGAAACTATTTTGTTAGAACTTTTTAACACACCTTATTCAGTATAGTCTGACCACACAGTTTTTGAGACCATTCACCAGTCATGGAAAATGCTACTAAACCCATATTTTACTGTTCAAATATTTTTTCAACAATTTTGTCACAACTGTGAACCATGACCCAATATGAAACCATGCTGCATAGTTTCCCCTAGAATTCACATGTTTTATACTCAACTCTACACTAACCATGAACTTTAGAAAATGAATTTCAAAGTTCTCCACACTCAGGGTGCTTCATAGTTTCCCCTAAGAAGTGTAAATCAAATTGTTCAACTAGGTAAAAATGATCTAAAATTTTTAAAAGTTAAATTGAATATTTGAGACTTCCCTAAGAACTTGAGGAAAGTCTCGACCATCAGTCCATAAAAAACATAATCTTTGTAAACTTTACCTCTTAAAATTGAAATAATAACCTCAAAACTAAAAATTAAACCTACTATAGAATTTAAGAATTCAAAATTATCATTGAAAATAATAACTCATCATTAAGTGGGTTTTCCCAAAACATCAATTAAATATAATATTATAGCTCTTTATAAATCAATTTTTAGCCACTTACCTGATTTTAATCATCACTATTGAGACTACCATTTTCCCTATGAAACTTATTTTTATGTCTAAAAATGAAATGGAACATATTTCCTAATTTTAATAGTATGATTAAAATTATGAAATCCATTTTTAGGATTAAATTTATAATGGTGTTACAAATTAATTTTAATATATGTATGCATTAAAAAATGAATTTTCAAAAAAAATATGTTTAGAATTAACTCTCATAAAATTTATTTGTTTATGAATATAAGAAGGAGATTTATGGGACTTTAAAAATACTAGGAAAATCGATGGTAACTTATAAACACTTAATTAAATGAAAAGATATGGTATACGAGAATACGATTTTTACACTATATATCTAAAAATAAACCCTTTCAAAAAAATACCAAAAAATTTACCTTAATATAATTTTTATATATTGGATAAAAACATAAATTTCACTGTACAAATTTCATGTTTTAAAATTTTAAAATTTTACTTTATAATAAAATGATATAATACACAAAAAAAATTTAGTTGGAATGAAAACTACTTATTTTCCAAATAAAAAATAATATTATTATTCTTTAATATAATAAAATTATTTATAAGGTTATATTAATAACAATTAATTTGAATCCACAGTGTTAATATGAATAAAATATAAACCTATTCTTTAGAAACAATATTGGTTTCATCACATTCCCCACCTTAAATAAAGTGTATCCTTGTAATTTTTATTCATTGATAAAAACAAGGGGAAATTATTCTATCATATTCCTTTCAAGTTCTAATAATGATTCTTGGAAAAAATTATTTTCCATAAAACATTAACTACATGAGTTAATTTATTCTGCAACAAATTCTACTTATGATCAACAATCTAAACAGTATTTTCCTTATATAAATGATACTACTTTTATTGTACTAATTTATGGATTAATAAATGAGATATACTACATACATAATTTCTTAATAATGAAACATGAAACATTTTATGTTACTGAGATAGAATTATAGGAATAGATACTCAATAATAATCTTATCCCACTTTATCAATAATTTCATATGAATTAATAAACCATGTGCTAAATTTCCCCTTCTTTTTGAAAATCTTTACACATTTACATGGAGATATTTTAAGAAAAACATGTCCCCCCATAATTAAATAATCTCCCACTAGTTATATGGATATCTATTTTCTTTGATATCTATCATATGGCGTTGAATCATATTTCCCTTTTCAACCATCACATCTACCAATTAAAGTCCTAAAAATTTTCCCTCTTCAATTTCTTCCCTACATAAAAGAGTCTAACATAACTTTTTATATAATTCACAATATAGTTATATTTATATACTTGAATGTAAAATATTAGTCTGAGAGAATTAAACTAATTAAAGGTGTCTATTCCACCCTTAATGATAATCCAATGAAAAATCCTTGAGAATATCCTCCAAAGTTTCAATTTTCTGCACTGTTTGGCCATCAAATTGAGGATATATTACTATAAAAAATCATAAATTAGTACCCAATGAAATATGAATTCCCATCTTAAAATTGGATATAAACATAATATTATGGTTAGATATAATTCATATAGTAACTCCATGTAACTTTAATATCTCCTTATGAAAAATTAATGAAATCTGATCCAAAGAAATGTCATCTTGAATAGGAGGAAAATTAGTAGATTTAGTAAAATAGTCAATAATAGACTATAATAAATTATTTCCTTGATATGTAATTGGTAATTACACTATAAAATCCATGGATATATTCTCCCATTGACATTCTAACATTAACAATTATTGAATCATACCCATCAGTTGTTGTTGTTTAGATTTAACTAGTTGACAAATTAAACATTTAATGAGATAATAAACAATATATTTCTTCATGAATTCCAACCAATAATATTACCAATGATATATATATATATATAAAATTTATAATTGGATGAATATAATATAGAGCTATGGATGGCTCACTCAATAATTCATTTTTTCACTTGAGAGTTTTTTAATGCACACAACATATTTCCAAAATATTTTTAAATTTTATTTAACAATATTACACTCATAAATTTTTTCCTCTTTAAAGATTTATACCTTTCTTTTCAAACCATAATATTCCTTTTAAGAATATTTAATTCATTATATAAATTGTTATTTTATTGATAATTGGTCCAAAAGAAAATAGTTTACTGAATACACAACTTATAATTATAGTTTGTTAAATAAATAACTAAAAGATAATGTTACAAACATATAATGGATAATAATGTATTTTCCTTTGAGATATAAGAATCAACAAATTTGTTTACTTCAACTATATAATAGTGAAATGTATAATCATAGTCCTTTATTATTTATAACCATTTTTTTTGCATCATGTTCAACTATTTTTGAGTTATTATATACTTTAAAATTTTATGATCAACTATTATGGAATATTTAGTTAAAATTTAAGAAGTCGTCTTTTTTATGAGGTACAAAATCTTTTCATTTCCATTCATTTCTTTAGATTCAACCATATAGTATTTCCTAGTGGTTTCATGAATAAAACTAGGGGTGTTTGGGGCTTCTACGAACCCCTAAGTTTGATTTTTTAGAGAAGAAATATTAGCCATAGGGTTAGTAGAAACCATGCAGTCTAGTAAGCATGGTTAGAGTAAACTATGTGGGTTGGATCAGTGCCCAACAAGGGGAACATATTTTTTCATAACCTTGTGATCTAGGCCACACGATTTTGTGATTACTGTAGAAATTTTTACAAATAAAAAACACACAATCAACACACAGTATGTCTAACGATATGACAGTACCTTGAGATATGAGTTTTGAGTGACGTCTGAGTAGATGGTTTGAAAATATTTTGGATAAATATGTGAAAAAGCATGTGAACAAGTTTTTAAATAAGAAATAACCATTTTTCCCTTATTTAATTTTAAATTTAAACCACCTCTTCCTTCTTTATTTCATATGTACAAGAGTTCTTTCTTCCTTTGTTGAGATCCCTTAAGACTTAAACTAGGATCTGACCCCATTTCTCTATATGATGTATGATTCAAGAGATGTTTGTCTTATTGGATAACCACCGGTGAGTTCTTGATACCCTAGGATCCTTTCTCTATTTTCTTTACTATTGTAAAATATAGTTTAATGTAGTATCTTATTCTTTTTTTAATAGAGTTCATCCATTTTTTCATTTTATTTTGATTTAGATTCAAATTAATGTCTCAGTTTGGATGAGTGTTCTTATATAGAATTAAATTAGGTGGTCTATACCTTTTCCCTTATTGTTTGGTTATATATACCCTATTATCATTGTTTATAACATCTATCTTTCTGGAAGATTCTTACTAAATTAATTTAGACATTAGTTAAATAATAACTTTAGGATTAAGACATGTCATGGAACCCTTATATAAGGTTAGAGGTTTTTAACCTCAACCCGAGCCACACATGGAGTGGGTTTTAGATTTTGACCATGATTATGCCACCCTTGGGGTGTGTTGAGTTCGTGTTACATTATTTGGAATGGAATATAGTAATTAAAAGATTTGTTAATGGTTGTAAACACCTTATAGAACCTTTTAATTTATATATGAAAATTATCAAATGGATAATCCCTTGGATTGTATATGATTATGAATGGATTAGTGAAATGATTAAATAAATGGTTTATAAAGTGGTGAATATTTTTGTTATGATGATAATAAAGGGTTCGCGGTATTTCATCAATGACCTACTTGGATTCCCTTGGACATTTCTACTCTAAAGAGCTGACTTTCAAGGATTTCCTGGGAATTTCTACTCCATGTATTGAGTTTATCTTGTTTACTTGTCAAGCTACGATTCGTTGGACATTTCAACTCCTCTAATGTGATTTACTATAAATTCTAAAATTCCTTGGAAATTTGTACAACTTGGATATAATAACTTATTATGATTACTCTCCTTGGATCTGGTTCATTTATCTTAATTGGATGCCCTGGAAATTTCTAATCCTTGGGTATATTTTAATCATATTATTGGGATTCCATGTACACTTCAACTCCTTGGATTCAACCCCGTAGAAAGACTTGAAAAATTATACTCCTAAGATCCTGTTTAGATGATCTACTTAGCCTACTCAGATGGCTTGGAATATTTTTACTCCATGGACCATGGCCCATGTAGGCCTAATACATGACCACACAACTTAGGCTATTATTTATGATATCTATACTTTATATATATCCATTATGATTTAGTTTCCTGATTATAGAAATACTTAACAGACTGGAAAATATGACTTCTACTTTTATTACACGTCCTTCTATTTTATATACACACTGATTTAGTTTATATTCATACGATGAACATGTTATAGACACTATTGGTTTAGGAATATTGAGTGTTATCTCAAAATATGTTTGGTACATAAATGGGAACTTGGACAGACTTCATGGATATAGGTAGGGATAGGGGAAAGCTCCAACTAAGTGATACATGATTTATTGATGTATAAGAACATGGGAGAATACGACAAGGATATGGATCATGATGTTTTCTGGGGATAGATTATTTTTGGTCATTTTTTACTTTTGATACATGTATTATAATGGATTCATGTTTCCATGTATTTCCTTTATTTTATATATAATTCCATGATCATCATTTTTATATGACACTACTAGATGAAATTACATGGTTATTTATATGATGGAAGTTTATTCTTTAGTTTTTAGTTAATTTTTATTCTTTAAATATTGATTGATACGAATATTCATTATGATACACTATTACTATGAGTGTATAGTCTCCCCTCTGTTCCACTAAGGACCCTCACTATTAGTGAGTAGATTCCGACATATGAGGAGGTGTGCTCAAGGCCTTGTGACCCACCGGATCAGTGAATCTTTTAATGGATTTGGGGAAGGGATGTAAAAAAGTGTTATAATGGGGGTTATTCTCTTTTTTATTATCATTTTGGAATATTATATAGGATATTATGAATGTTTTGGATTTTTGTAATGGGATATTCTTTGGAGTTAACAACCCACATATAGGAAAAAGAAAAATTTCTTAGGATGGTACATGTTATTCTGGTTTATGTTATTATAGATCATTTGACTTTATAGTTGGGTAAAACACATGATGTTTGATATTTATTACAATTTTAGATTCTTACCCTTGGCCTGGTATGGTAAGGAAATATTATATTATGTATCATTATAGGCACTTCAGGATTTATATTCCATGCATTATTCCATGTCACATTTACTTACTGTGGGCATTTCTTGAAAATGTTTCTGTACCTTTAATGATTTATACATGAAATTTTTATAACATTTCCTGTAAGAAATTGATAAATTAGTTGTTTTGATTAAATATATTCCAAACATAAATTTATATGTTGTATAATCCCATAAAAATTCAAAGTGGTGATCCATATGTTCAAAATTAAAAATATAATTTCTATATAAATGATAATGCATTTAAGAGAAGATATATTTGGAAATGAATGGTCACCCTTATATGTGGATTCCAATTTCAATTTAAAGGGTGTTTTCCTTTATATATTTATATTGAATCTCTGTATATTGGGTCCATTTACTTTTAGTAGAAAATCTAACCCTGACCCAACCTCAATAGTGGGGAGTAGGCAGGGTCTCTCACTTTTATTTATGATTTGTTTACTAATACTACCGGGAATTAGGAGAATGGAAAGGGACATGACTTGTAATTAGGATGTATTGTACATTTCCAATTCATATATCTATGATCGTGTTGTTTCAAAATATTTTATGAGTCATGTGATAGGGATTTATAGAGATATTCTATCATGAAGGCCTCCAGTTTTACATTAGGAGGGAGGTGATGACTATGCAACAGAGGTGGAAGGCCTTGGGACACTAGTAAAAAAATCAGGTTGTCCTTTTTTTGGCACAACTAGTTATACCTGATTTGGGAATTGATTCCTAGTATAAATATGGGTTCCTATGCTTTATGAAAACCATTTAGGGAACTTCGTAACCCACCATAACTATAGAAGAATTGATGTGTGAGTTTCAAATAGATCATCCACCCATGTTTTTGTGGGAGGCATACCACATTTTAGATAATCATAACTAGAGTACATGATTTTTATAATAAATAATTCCAATACACCTCTAGCGAGGAGAGTGAATCTTGATACATATATTATCTGAGATTTTTTCAAGAGATGGTTGGACTAGATTAATCAAATAGATAGTCATTGGTATTTTACTTGAATGGATTTCTAGAAAACTTATTATGATTATTTCTATCCTGGGATGTTGATGGCATACAAAGCTAGAGAGATTATACATCTAGAGAATGGTGTTATATACATCATTGAATATTCTGTCAATTTTATAGAGATTCAAAATTTCAAACCTATTTTGTTATGTGACAATGCACCAAAAGTTAGGAAATTCGATGAAGGTCTTTGG
This sequence comes from Viscum album, assembly GCA_963277665.1. Classification (NCBI taxonomy): domain Eukaryota; kingdom Viridiplantae; phylum Streptophyta; class Magnoliopsida; order Santalales; family Viscaceae; genus Viscum; species Viscum album. The sequence continues at coordinate 30,899,402 of OY728157.1, read as the reverse complement.
TATTAAATCTGATCACAAGTGATTTTTTTTCACCTTATTATCGTATCAAAAATAGTAAATCTGGATTTTATTACTGAACATAACATGAGGGAATGTAGGCATGTAGAGCAAGATAGTTCAAATTCTCGACCTAATAAATCAATTTTAGGTGGTAGGGAGAGACACATGGAGGTATCCCGTGAGGGGAATACCAGAAAGATTATGAGTATTTGTAGTTTTATTTTCAGTGATCAATGTGGGAGGAAATGACACATGATGAGCTAGTTTGATAGATACCAATTTGAGTGCGATATTGCAGTACGATGATCCATATATAACCATATTGTTGGACCCTTCCCCCAACAGCTATTGAGAGATGGTCTGCACAGATTCCACATTGAAGAGCAAGGTCAGTAACTTATCATTAAGAAAGAAGATGGAATGTCACCGGACAATCAGGTCAAGGTGGCGGTCATGGACAAGGTATCTAGACCCCAGAATTAAAACACCATCACAATGAAACTACTTAGGGTAGTCAAGCTATATCTTAGGCGTGAAATTTTGACTATATGTATACAATATAGAAGATACCTAAGAAGAAAAGTGACAAACATTCTAAAGTGAGAGGTAATATTATGGTAGCCTCTACATTAGTATCTTATCTTTTTATGTAGTTATTTCTAATTCCTTCATATCAATACCTATTTTGGAGATCTTTGGGCTTAATATTTATTTTTCCAATGGCATGATCATACTCGATACTCCATTGGGGATTCAATCAGAGAGTGTACGCCAATTCTGGGAGTGCACCATTGAGATAGGCGAGTGTTGCATCATATAGGGCCTCTTTTTCTTTAATATTATAGGGTTTGAAATAATTATTATTATAGAATGGTTGGTTTCATATCATGCCTAAATTGAATGCTATCGCCAAAGGGTAAATTTCACATCACCTTAGGGTGGTGTTTTTATTCAAAAGGGTGAATGGGATGTACATGCGAGTTGAGATGGACTCTAGAATCATGGGTTGGGAAGGATAGTAGCCTAAATTACTATCTTATATCTAGATGATTAGGGAATGTGTAAGGATGACAACCTATATGTTAGATTAGTTTAGGGATGCGTTAGAATATGATGTTTTTGGACTACCTCATAATACAGAGGTAGAGATTTCTATCAAGCTAGTTCCTGGAGCTACACCAGTATCTATTACTCCTTATAGGATAGAAATTACTTAGTTTCAGAATCTCAAGAGGTAGCTAAAGGAATTGGATGGGAAGGAGTTTATTTTTCCCAATAGATCTCCATGTGGTTTTCTAGTCTATTTCACCAAGTATGTGGATGAAACACTTATTTTCTATGTGGATTACTGAAAATCGAATCAGTTTGTAGTTATGAACCAGTATACTTTTCCTTTTTATATATGATCTCTTTGATCAGTTCCATGGATCTAGAGTGTTCTCAAAGATCAATCTAATATTGGATTATCATAAGGTGTATAATAGACCATCAGGTATAACACATAAAATATTCCATTATAGATTTGGCTTTTATGAGTATTTGGTCATGTTTTTTGGTCTCATAAACATGCCAGTAGTTTTCAGGGCATTGATGAACCCTGTTTTCCATCCATATCTAGATTTGTTTTTGGTGGTGTTCCAGGATGATATCTTGATGTATTATCATAGATGACATGACCATTCCAAACACCATGATATCATATTGGATAAAATGATAGATAATCTGTTATATGATAATTTCACAAAGTTACACTTTTTATGGATAAAATTCACTTCTCGGGCTATATTATCTCAGAGAACAAAATATCAGTTTACCCAGAGTAGGTGAATGTTGTAGTTTCTTCATTGAATCCCAATAACATCTTTGATATACAAATTTTATTTGGACTAGTTGGTTATTACATGAGCTTTATTTAGGATTTAGCATGATCACCCGCACCTCTTATATGATTGACTAATAATGGTGTGAAGTTATCATGGTCTGAATATTGAGAGACAAACTTTTATGAGCTAAAAGGGAGATTGAATTCAGGGAAGATAATAATTTTTATAGTGTTGAATGGAATCTATACTGTATATTGTTCCGCATTAGGTATTTGTATTAGAGTATTTTTGACATAAGAAGAGTTATTCATGGAATATAATTCTCCTCGACTAAGGTTTTATGATAACAACTACTCAATGCGTGATATTTTGGAAGCCGTTATTGTTCATTCTATGCGCTGTTGGAGGAATTACTTACTGGGAGAGAGTTTTATGGGATAAAAGGACTATAAATTCTTCAAGTACATTTTTACACCATGTGACTTAAACCCTAGTAAATTAAGAAGGGTTGAATACCTATAATATTTTTATTTCAAGATTCCCTATTTTCTAAAAAAAGGCCATAGGTTATTGATTCTATGACATGGAGGTCTCATATATGGGCGGTTCTGTAGACAAGTAATGAGTGGAAGCTTATGGAATAGTTTTATAAGATTCACATAGAGTTTCAGGACCATCATGGAAAGTTTATACATTCATCACTATCTGTGACCTATTCAGTTGTGGAGAGGATGAAGATGATGCAACAATCAGATTCCGATGGCTTGGACATATGAGAGAGTGTAGTAGGTGATGACACACCACCTAGTTGGATAGTTGATGAGGATGAGATATTTCAAATCCATGGTTTTTTGGGTTCTTACCAACGTATGGGGGTATTTTATGCAGGAATTTCATGCATAATCTTAGGTATTACATCCCAACACCACCAAGATGTATCGAGACTTACGTCACCAGTAGTGGTATCCTGGTAAGAAATGGGGGATATCTGGATTTATTACTCAGTGTTCCAACTATCTATAGGGTAATGAAAAACATCAGCAACTAGTTTGATTCTTATATCCATTATCCATTCTCAAGTGGAAATGGGACACAATAACCATATATTTTGTGATAGGACTTCCTAGATTTACTCAATGAAGTTACTCCATATGTGTGATCATAGATAGGCTGAAAAATGTCATCCATATTCTTCCTATTCAAGAGAATCTTTCAGTTGATGATCTTACGAGGCTCTACCTTCCTGAGATCATACACCTCCAAGGGGTTTCACATTCTTTCTTATTAGATAGAGATTATTGTTTCATATCGCAGTTCTGATAGGTGTTATAGAGGGAACTGGATTCATCAGTATTGTTTTGTACAACCAATAAATCATAAAATGATGGTTAGTCCAATTGTATGATACATGTTTTGGATGAAATGATCCACAATGCATCATTGATTTTAGAGGTTCTTGGGAGAAACAATTACCTCTCATCGAGTACTATTATAATAACAGCTTATTGGGGACAATAAAAATGGATCCTCATGAGGCACTATATGATAGGCCATTATATTCAACCTATACTGGTTAGAGGTATAAGAGGTAGCACTATATGGTCATCGCCTCATTTAGTATACTTCAGAGATGGTTCATATTATTAGAAAGAATATGTTCACACCATAGTCGATGTAGAATTCATACGACGATTGTCTCCATCTTCCACTAGAATTCAAGGTTAGGAGTGAGGTCTTATTATGAGTTTCACCAAGAATGGGGAATATAAAAATTCAGAAATAAGGAAATCAATCACCTCATTACACTAAGACCTTTGAGATTCCTTAGTGAGTTTGTCTGATATCATATTATTTGTAGTTACCTCAAAGGTACTATACAATGCAGACAATCTTCCCCTTATGATTTATTAATTGATAAAATTATGATCTTTTTAATATTATTTATCCATTGGAGGATGAGTTAGGGGTATATACATCCATTGAGGATCATCCTATCCATATTATTTATCATGTAGTGACGTTTCTTTAAGGATATATAGTTCATCTGGTATGGTTGATATGACAAGAAAACTATAAACATGATTATATTTCGGAAAGAGAGGATGACGTACATGCCTAGTGGCAAGAGATTTTCTCAGATGATGATTGACCACCCTTGGAAAGGAAATTCAGTGATTAATTTCTTTAAGGGGGTAATATTGTAAAAACCTATATTTCTTATGAGGTATGAAACCTTTTTTGATTTCTATTAGCTTCCTTAAATTCAGCCTTATAGGAGTTCCTAGTGTTGTCACAAAGGAATCAAGGGAATCTGGGGATTGTATGGAGCCTATAGCATAAGTTTTTAGAAAAGTAAGCTAAGACTTATGGTAAGTTGAAACAGTGCATCCCAATTCACATAGTTAGAGTAATCTGTGTGGGGTGTCTCAATGCATAGAAGATGATGCATGATTTTCCCTTACACTGAGACGCATATTATACAATTGTGAAATTATTTTAGACATTTTAATAGAGGATAAATTCATGGTCATTGTATAGTATTTATAATCACGTTTTATAGTCATGTGAGGGGGGGTTTGGAGGTAGAGTTGGGTGGATGGTTGGTTCAGGGTCTGGCCAACTATGTTGCTAAACTATGCGAACCAATTTTCAAAGGGTAATTGATTATTTTTCCCTTATTTAATTTTAAAGATAAACCTCATATTACTTCTTTGTTTCCTGGGTATAAGAGGTCATTATTCCTCTGTTGAGAGCCCTTAACCCTTCAACCAAGGACTTGATCTTGTTTCTCTATCAGAATTCCTATTTGAGAGACATTCATCTTATAGGATATAGACCATTGATCCCTTCTTTACATAGTATCCTTTCACTATTTTCCTTTATATTGGCGATTCTATTTTGGTGCATGATCTTATGACCTATTTTTTAGGTAATTTTTCCATTCTTCCATTTTATTCTAATTGAAACAAAATAAAAGTGCAAGACATGATGATTTTTATTATACATTATAAAGGTAGGTGGTTTATACCATTTACCACAATGTTTTTTCATATATACCTTGTTTTCATTGTGCCACATGATGGACTTTCTTGGCGATGCTTCCTAAATTAATTAAAACTTGAGTTATATGATAAATTCATGTTTTAGAAATGTTATGGAATGATTTTATATGGTTGGAGGTTTTCAAAATCAACCTAAGACAACCATGGGGTGGGTTCTAGCTTTTTACCATCATTATGCCACCCTTGGAGTGTATTGAGTTCAGATTACTTTATTTGGAAATACATATAGTAATTTATAGATTTGTTAAAGGCTGTAAGCACCATATAAAAACTTTTCATTTGTATATGAAAGGTAAAAAAGGACAATACATAAAATTGTATATGATTATGATATAATTAGTAAAATGATTAATGAAATGGTGATTATTTTTGTTATAATGATAATAAAGGGTTCGCGGTATGTCATCGATGATCTAATTTTATTTCCATGGAAATTTATACTCTATGTGTAACGACCCAAACATTCATTAATGGAAATTCCTCTTGATATAATTAAATGTATTATTATGGTTATATAAAATGTGAAATTAATTGGTTTTATGTTTACGGATTTTAAAATATTGTTACGAATTGTGACCATTGCTAATATAGCCGTTAGACAATGATCACATGATTAGTATAAATATAGGGCTTTAACAAATCAAATTTACTCAGACAAAAGAAGCGATGACCTCATCCAGTATACATTTCCGTACAAAATCAATTTTTTGAATCTTGGAAAGGATGTGGCATCATTTGGATTCACTCTTGACCAAGCCCAATATGATTTTGAACACGTTAATCTAGAGCGGAACTGACTGTGGGAGAAGTGTATGTTAATAGAGATTACCACACAACCGAAGTTATCCGAGCCACCCCAAGAGTCTCTCACCATCACACATCTCACCCTTCGGTCTTATGTAGGTGTTATAAGGGGTTATGTAATGAGACCCTAACACTATGAGTATGTACATTATTCTTGTATAGATAATATACATTCTTTTTATTGTTACTTTGCAAATAGTTTTTAAGGAACAAATAGTATTTTCAGTTAATATTTGACTAAGAAATCTTTTTTGATGAATTAATGAATTTTTGAATTAAATAATATTTTAATAAATTATTATTAATACAATTAAATTTATTTTACTTAAATATAAATTATTGTATAATTTTGTGAAAGAAATTTTTATTTTTATTATGGTTTGAAAGCTATTTTTGTCAAAACCCATGAATTTTCAATAAATGTTGGGTTTTTTAAAAGTAATAATTCACATATTTAGAATATTATTTAGATAAAATAAAAATTATTTTGGGAAACAGGAGATCGAAATTATCCAATGGTGAATTTTTCATAATTTTCTGAGACAGTCGAATTTTTGGGTAAAAATTAAATATCGTTTAAATATATAATGTGTTTTATGACATCATAATGAAAAAATAGTGAGGTAATAAAATAATATAAACATTTTTTTGTGCCAATATATGTTTTATAATTAAAATAATGTGATTTTAGATTTGTTTGATTTATTTTACAAAGTTTTAGTGGACCCTCCAAGACTTATAAAACATTTTGTCTTTTTAAATTGTTTTCCTTGAGAGTGTGACTCACCTCCACATAATAAACCCTATTATTTTAAGAATTTCGGACATTGGCCTCATAAAATATTATTTTCCACTCCCCTTTGTAGAAAAACATGGGCAAAAACCATGGTCTGATTTGTGGTTTTGATTAGTTTAATGTCTGGTGTCCCCAATCAACATAATAAATAATTCCCTCTCCTTTCATATATAAACCCACCCAAGCTCCCACATTCTCTTCAATAAAGGCCTTTGGAGTTCTTCCAAACTCATCCCTCCTCTCTCTAGAATCCTCCCAAGGTGCCTCAATGTTATGAGCCAAATTTTTTGAATGTAAATTCTCTTCTTATAATTATGTCACAAAATTACATGAAAACACAACATAATGACCTAATAAGTGCTAAGTGACCTTTAAACATATATTTTTCACTTCTGTGTGTCGAATTTTGAAAATCCGACATACACGGTTGTGTTCAAGATGATTTTTAGGCTCCAATAAGAAAAACATAAATTTTGGTGAATATTAACCCACCCTTTTGAATCATAACCTAACCTTATAAATAGTAGTACAACCCACATGAATAGTAAATCATCCAAAATAAGAGTAACGTTACCCATGAATAATTAAATATAATTTAGGCATCTTAGAAAGTGACAATTTGACTATAGTAAGCATTTTGGTAATTTTGTAATTCATAAATAATTAATTAATATAAAAAAATTATTTTTTTAAAATGTGTAAAAAATTAATAAATCTTTGTCTTATAGTTTTTATAAAATTTTATAAGACCCTACATAATTTTTAAAAGCATTATAAAATCAGTTTTAATTTTAAAAACTGTATTTTTCAAGTAAATTATGATTTTACTTAAATATTAAATTAATCATATTTAGAAAATTATTTTTGAAAAATGGACATCATTTTTGTATTCTACACATCAAAAATTGTTGGGGTGGAATTTTTGGATTTTTCTAAAATACTTGAATTTTTGATGAATAGTAAAATATCACAATTTACCAAAATAAGCTAATTACGCTAATTATAGAGTAATGTGTGATGTTATACTCTTGTATGCCCCCTTGGTTTGGGATTATATTATAAAATTACTATTCTTGGTCATGGAAGACTCACAATTTCTTGTCTTGTGGAGAAATAATAAATTAATGAATTTTATATTGAGAAAACCCCTCTCCCCTCCACTATATATACTACCCTTCACTCACTCATTTACTCACACCTCTCAAGATTCAATCCTTTCCTAATATCTGACCAAGAATCTTCCCTAGCACATTCCACAAGTTAAATATCTTTTTTTTCTCATCAAAATACCAATCCTGGGCCCCTAAAGGAGGATCTCAAGAGGAGGATTCAAGAGGTAATTTCTCTCCCTCTTCTCCTTTAATTCCCTTTCAATTTCATGTTTTTTTATTATTCACTCCCCAAATATCTTTGTCCAAATGGTATTTTAACTCTAGTATCATACATATACTATAATGTTATGATACTAATGGGATATTATATCATCCAACCCCTTTTCTCGTCTTGTTTTTATTTTATAAAAGAAAACCTTGTTTGTGAGGTGTTAATCTATCACCTTCAAGAACAACATGTTTTATTTTTTCATTTCTGAATTTAGATCTGGTCATGAAAACATTTTTACGGTTGAACCAAAATATATTATATGTATTATTTCCTAATTAATGTTCTGGAACTAACTTATGTACATATCAGTAAGTGATTAAACAAAACAAGTTCTTTGGGGTCGAAAAACCACCCAAATTAACCAAAACAATCATCAATAAATTTCTATCTAATGATTCATCCACATGGTATATAAAATAATTCATTATAATATCATTAAAAATACTTTAATATCATTAATAAAATGTAATATCAGTTCTGGATGTTTACCCATGTTCTACCAAAAATTCAATTTTTGAATACAAGTGAACCACTCAAGAAAACCATAAAAACAAACATTCCCGAACAATGTTTTTAAACCCTATAACTCATCAAAAGTCCCATAAAATAACATAATGAAACAAAAAATAACCCTATTAGTGTATAAAAGGTTATTAATTATCTAATTAATTAATATAATGTCATCATAATGGACATTAAAGTGAAGTAATCGTTCGTATATAAGGTAAATGGAAAATCTTGAACCCAATTTTCTTTCTTCAGGTTCTCCCTCTTTCACTCCAAATTTTTTATGGTAACTCCTTAAAAATCATTTTTTTGTTAGTATATTACCTTTTAAGGGATATAATTTTTTTCTACTGAAGATTATTTCAAACAAAATGTTTTCCAAAAGAACTATTGTTTTAAGTACTCACCTTTTACCTCTCATTCAAGGTTGATAGTTCTTGTATCAAGTATGTCATTCCCTCTTTCTTTTAGGAATCCAAAGTTTATGAATGTGTTCTTATGAGATGAAAAAAATTCATTTCCATGAGTTATTTATGTTCATTATTGAATTATTTTCCATGTGGCATGCATGATAATGATAATGTTACGATGTTACAGGTGCACCCGGAATTATATAGTGCAACATGAATGTTTCAATGTGACGGGTGCGTCTAGAATTATACAGCACTCCAATGCATTGGTTAAATTAATGAATATCATGAGTAAATGTAAAATTATGTGAACAAGATGTTATCTTTGTTCACAAGTATTTGTGGTAGTTAACCACTAAGACACGATGTTTCATTTTTATGAATTTCCACATTAAAAGACCTATATTTATGTTTCCTCTTATGTTCATGATCCTTTGACTATGTTATGATTTTTCCCACCCCATGCTATATTGTTCATATATATCCCCTTATTGGGCTTCTAGATCACCCCTTTTGTCTTGTATCCCCATGTGACTACATTTACTAAAGAGATGTCAAGTTCCAGTAAGAATATAGTGAAGAAGAAAATGATTAAATGTTCATGCTCAATGTAGTAATTATTATGTATGGTCCTAGTTTTCCAAAGAAACTAAACATTTGGATCCTCTACGTGTAATACTATTATGATATTTGTATTTAAAATGATTTAATAGTAATGTAAGAAAAGGCTGGGTCATAATAGTTGGTATCAGAGTAAAGGTTTAGTTAATTTGGTAATTAGGATCAGTGAACCCTAGAGAAAACCTCTAGTACGAAACTAAGTACAAACACACACACAAGATGCTTTAATTAGGGATCCCATATGCTATGATTTCAGTATAAATTGTTCAAATAAATAAGTTATTTATTCATGACTTGTTGACTTATGTTTTGTTCTAACCTTTTCTATTTTAGAAAATGGTGGGAACCAGGAGAAACCAGGCCAACAAATCATGCGAGGACCAATGCATCGATTGCCCGAATGACATCAAAAATGATTTGGGAGGTGGTGTTCAAAGCATCCTATCGATTCTTACCCAACTATTTCAGGTTATGAATAATAAAAATGATAAAGGGGAGCATCCTCCTTCACCAAAGATGGATTAACTGGCTATCGAATGTTTTTTGTGGCAACAACCACCGACGTTTAGTGGATCTTCTGATCCACTAGTTGCAGAAAAGTGGGTCAAATCCATGGAGAAGATCTTTTATGTTATTCACTATTCTAAGACGGAGAATGTGACCCTAGCCATTTATCGTCTAGATGGAGAGGCTGATCAATGGTGTTCTTTGATTAAGAACACCAAGCCAAAGGAAGAAATTGAAGAGATGGAATGGGAAGACTTTAAGATAATGTTTCTTAACAAGTATTTCCCAATAACTTTTCGCACGAAGATGGAGATCGAATTCATAGAGCTGAAACAAAAAGAAGGAGAATATGTCACAACCTATAAAGATAATTTCACAAGGTTTTTAAGGTATGCTTCAGGTTTTTTTATCAACAATGGTAGAAAAATTGATAGATTCTTTAGTGGATTAAAACCACACCTTCAAAAGTCTCTTGCAATTCGAGGCATTGGGAGTTATGAAGAAGTTTTTCAGTGTGATCTCAAAATGGAGATGGAGTTTTGAGAATGGTAACATGGGTATGGTGATAAAAAGATAAAGATGGAGTTTCAAGCTATAGGATCTAATGAAAAAGGTGGGAGGAAAACTCAATGACCCACATGCCAAAAATGTAGGAAGTTGCACGAAGGGAACTTCCTCAAAGGGACGGGGAAATGCTTCAACTGTGGGAAAGAAGGAAACCTTGCTCAAGAGTGTGAAAAAGACATGAAAAGGAAAGAGAATGAGGTAGAATAAAGGAGAGAACCACAAATGCTTCAATGCTAAAACTATAGGGATCTAGGTCACTATGCAAGCCAGTGCACTAAACCTCGAGTTCTCGAGGGTAATCAATGTCAGTAGCCACCAAAGCCAAAGGAACAAGGGAAGGCATATGCCATCACTAATACGGAAGTGGAGAAAGATAATAAGGTCGTACAAGGTACACTTCCTATTCACCAAATAATGGTAAAATTCTTATTTTATTATAGTTCTACGCATTCATTTATATCATGCAAGTTTGTTAGAACTATATAATCGAATCCTCGAAACCTTGAAGTAGAGATATCTGTAAAAACACCAAGTGGTGCAATTATCACAACCCAAATGGTTGACTCTTCTCTTATTGGCGTTTGTGGGAAGATTCTTCCAACAAATCATGTAATACTTTCCTTGGTAGAATTCGATGCTATAATGGGAATGGATTGTCTCTCGTTATATAGAGCACATATCAACTGTCGATAAAAGGAAATATCTTTTCAAATTCTAAACCATCTCATTCTCCTATAAAAATTCAAGGAAGATCATGAATCTCCTTTGAAAAATCCTTCAATGGTGTGGGTGTTGATACCCTTTGAAGAAGCATACCTCTCCCAAATGGTTGGGTCAAAAGAAGGTACCAGCCTTACTGAAATTCCCATCATGATGGAATAAAGTGATGTAATTCCCGAAGAGTTACCCAGAATTCCCCCGGATCGTGAGTTAGATTTCTCAATATAACTCATACCCAAAGTTACTCCTTTATCAATGTGTCCCTATTGGATTGCTCCTATCGATCTGGACCACTTAAAGAAAAAGATACAATAGCATCTGGAAAAATGGTTTATATGCCCTAGTGAATCCCCTTGGGGTGTTCCAGTGCTCTTTGTGAAGAGGAATGATAGAATAATGCGGCTGTGTATCGATTATCGGGAACTCCACAAGATCACTATAAAGAAAAAGTATCCTCTTCCAAGGATTGATGACTTGTTTGACCAGTTAAGAGGAGCTCAATACTTCTCAAAGGTGGATCTTTGTTCTGGATATCATCAGCTAAAGGTGGAGGAGGAATATATTCAGAATACTGCCTTCCATACAAGGTATGAGAACTATGAGTTTCTGGTTATTCCCTTCAGACTTACAAATTCCCCTGTAATCTTCATGGATTTGATGAATAGATTCTTTAGACATTACGCGAACAAATTTGTGGTATTGCTTTTTGATGGTATTCTCGTCTACTCCAAGATCAAGGAGAAACATGAAGAACATCTAATACTTTTGTTGGATACATTGAAAAAGGAGAAGTTGTACGCCAAGTTCAGAATGTGTGAATTTTGGATGAAGCAAGTCACATTCATGGGACATGTGATCACAAGTGAGGGAATTTATGTGGATCCTTAAAAAAAGGAAATTGAGGAATGGTCCAGACCCTCTAGTGTCACTGAAATCCGTAGTTTTCTTGGATTAGCTGGGTACTACTGACATTTTGTGAGAAACTTATCACGATTGTCAAGAACTCTAAATAAGTTAACAAGGAAATGGGTAAAGTATGTTTGGATGGAAGAATGTGAGGGAAGATTTTAGGAGATAAAGAGAAGGCTGATAACTGCACCCATACTCACACTACTAAAAAGTGGAGAAAGTTTTGTGATATACAGTGACTCTTCAAAGAAAGGCTTGGGGTGTGTACTCAGGAAAAATTATAATGTGATAGCCTACGCCTCACGAGAGTTGAATATACATTAACAGAACTACCCAACACATGGTTTAGAGCTAGAAGCCATGATTTTTACCTTGAAAATCTGGTGGCACTACCTTTATGGTAAGAAGTGTGGCATTTACACTGACCACAAGAGCCTAAAGTATATATTCACACAAAATGAGATCAACATGAATCAAAGGAGATGGTTAGAGTTAATCAAGGATTACAATTTCTCTATTCACTATCAACCTAGAAAGGAAAACAAGGTATCTAATGCTCTAAGTCGAAAAGAACCTACTACTCTATCCATGCTGTGGATTGAGAGAGACCCTATCTTCTTGGATATGAAAAGAATGGATTTAGAAATCATAAGGGTAGGGGATACATCCTACCTTGCGTAAATTATTGCGCAACCATCCATCCAAGAGAAGATTAATTAAGCACAAAGGGATGTTGTAAAGATACAAAAGAGGGTGAATGCAGTAAAGGAAGGGAAGTTGCACGAGTTTTATATCGACAATGATAGTGTGATTCGGTTTGGAACACGACTATGTGTGCCATCATCACCCGTGATAAATAAGGAGGTATTAGACAATGCACATAGCTCAATATTCTCTATCCATCCTGGTGGCACAAAGATGTATCATGATCTTATATAACACTTATGGTGGGATTACAAGAAGAAGAAGATTACAGAATATATATCAAGGTGCTTGGTATGTTATAAAGTCAAAACGGAGTGACAAAATTCCAAAGGGATGATGCAACCATTTCCTATACCCATGTGGAAATAAAAAAAATGTTACTATGGACTTTTTCATGGGTCTCCCGAAGACATTTAAGGGTAATAATGCTATATGGGTTGTGGTTGATCGACTCACCAAGACTGCCCATTTAATCGCTATTCGGGAAGATCTCTTGCTTGAACAACTTGTAAAGATATACGTGAAGGAAGTGGTGAGACTGTATGGTGTTCCTATCTCCATTGTATCTGACCGTGATCCTAGGTTCACACCTAATTTCTGGAGGATCCTTCAACATGCTTTGAGTACTAAATTAAATTTCAGCACGACCTATCACCCCTAAACTGATGGCCTATCTAAAAGGAATATTCAAACGCTTGAAGATATTCTAAGATCATGCTCTCTAGAAATCAAAGGTAGATCGGATCAGCATCTCCCATTGATTGAGTTCTCATACAACAGTAGCTTCCACTCGAGTATTCAGATGACTCCATATGAAGCTCTATATGGAAAGTGATGTAGAACTCCAACCTATTGGGATGAAGTTGGAGAAAGAAATCTACTCAGACCTGATATTGTTCAAGAGATGACATAGAATATTCAAGTCATCCAGAAACACATCAAAGATGCTTAGAGTTATCAAAAGAGATATGCTGACAACCGTCGAAGGGACTTGGAGTTCGACATTGGGGATAAAGTCTTCCTTTGAATATCAACATGGAATAGAGTCATGCGATTTGGAAAGAAAGGGAATCTAAGCCCAAGGTACATTGGCCCCTTTAATATCCTTGACCGTATTGGAGATGTGGCCTATCGGCTTTCACTACCACCTAATATGGCCCAGGTTCATGATTTGTTTCACGTATCACTCTTGAGGAAGTACATACTTGATCCCTCACATGTACTAAACTCATAGGTGGTACAACTAGAAGATGATCTATCTTAGGAGGAGCATCCGATAAAGATTTTGGACTAGAGATATAAGGTTCCAGGCAGCAAGACAACCAACTTTGTCAAAGTGTTGTCGATGGACCATATGTTTGAAGAAGCTACTTGGGAACCAAAGGAGGTGATGAAGGAGAAGTCCCCTCACCTGTTTGTGTAAAGTGAAATTTCAGGGGAGAAATTTCATAAGGGGGGAAGAATGTAACAACCCAATGTTTTTCAATGGAAATTCCCTTCTAATAATTATGTCATAAAATCTCATGAAAACACAAAATAATGAACTACAAAGTGCTATGTGACATTTAAACATAAGTTTGTCACTTTTGTGTTTGGAATTTTGAATATCCGACAAACACGGTTGTGTTCAAGAAGATTTTTGGGGTCCAATAAGAAAAAGTTATTTTTTGGTGAATAGTAACCTACCCTTATGAATTGTAACTTACCCTTATAAATAGTATTACGACCATTATGAATAGTAAATCATCCAAAATAAGTGTAACCTTACCCATGAATAATTAAATAAAATTTAGCCATCATAGAAAGTGAAAATTTGACTATAGTAAACGTTTTGGTATATTTGTAAGTCATAAATAAATAATTATAATTAATTAATTAATTTAAAGGAAAATTTATTTTCATAAAATGTATTCAAAAATCAAAAAATATATTTCTTATAGTATTTAGATAATTTTATAAGACCCTATATAATTTTTGAAAGCATTATAAAATCAATTTTAATTTTAAAAACTGTGTTTTTCAAGTAAAATATGTTTTTAATTAAATATTAAATTAATCATAAATAGAATATTTTTTTTGAAAAATGGACATAATTTTTGGATTGTACACGTTGAAAAATGTTTGGGTGGAATTTTTTTATTTTTCTAAAATACATGAATTTTTTATGAATAGTGAAATACCGTAATTTACAAAAATAAGCTAAATAAGCTAATTATAGAGTCTTGTGTAATGTTCTGCTGATGTAAGCCCACTTGGTTCAGAATTAAATTATAATATTACTATTCTTGGCCATTTAAGACTCAATTTTCCTTGTCTTGTGGAGAAATAATAAATTAATGAATTTTATATTTATAAAACACCTCTCCCCTCCACTATAAATACAATTGTTCACTCCCTCATTTCCTCACACCCCTCAAAATTCAAGACTATCCAAAAATATTCCCAAGAATCTTCCCTATCACATCCCCCAAAACCTAGTGCTTTTGGTCTTATAAAAATACCAAGCCTTGGCCCCTTAAGGAGGATCTCAAGAGGAGGATTCAAGAGGTAATTTCTCTCCCTCTTCTCCTTTAATTCCCTTTCAATTTCAAGTTTTTTCTTATTCTCTCCCCACATATATTTTTCCTAATGGTATGGTAACTACAATATCATACATATAATTAAATTTTATGATAATAATGGGATATTATATCATCAAACCCCCTTTCTCCTCTTCTTTTTATTTTATAAAAGAAGAAGTTGTTCGGGAGGTGTTAATCTATCACCTTCAAGAATGACTTGTTTTCTTTTTACATTTCTACCTTTAGATATGGTCATGAAACAATTTTTATTGTTAAAACAGAATATTTTATATTTATTATGTCCTAATTAAAGTTATGTAAAAAACTTATGTATATATTACTAAATGGGTAAACAAAACAAGTACGTTGTGGTCGAAAAACCACCCAAATTAACCCAAACGATCGTCAATAAATTTCTATCTAATGAATCATCCACATGGTATATAAGATAATTGATTTTGTTATCATTAGAACTCTTGTAATACAATTAATATCATGTTATATCATTTATGTATGTTTACCCATGTTCTACCCGAACTTCAATTTATGAATACAATTCAACCGCTCTAAAAAACCGTAAAAACCAACATTCTCGAACAATGTTTTTAAAACCTATTACTCATAAAAAGTCCCATAAAATAACATAATGAAACCAAAATTAACCCTATTAATGTATAAAAGGTTCTGAAGTTTCTAATTAATTTATATAATTTCATTATACAGGACATTAAAGCGAATGAAGCATTCAGATATAAGTTAAGTGGGAAATCTCGAACCCAATTTTCTTTCTTCAGGTTCTCCCTCTTTCACTCCAAATTTGGTATGGTAACTCCTTAAAAATAATTTCATAATAATTATATTAACTTATATGGAATATTAATGTTTTCTACTGAAGTTTATTTCAAAAAAAAAATGTTTTCCAAAAGAACTCTTATTTTAAGAACTCACCTTTTACCTCTCATTCAAGGTTGATGGTTCTTGTCTCAAGTATGTTATTACCTATTTCTTTTGGGAACCCAAAGTTTATGAATGTGTTCTTATGAGATGAAACCCATTCCTTTACATGGGTTAGTTATTTTAATTATTGATATATGTTCTATGTGGCATGAAAGATAATGATAATGTTATGATGTGACGGGTGCACCCAGAATTGTATAGTGCTATATGAATGTTTCAATGTGACAGGTGCACCCAGAATTATACAACCCTCCAATGCATTAGGTAAAGTGATGAATCTCATGAGTAAATGTGAATATATTAATAAAATATTCTAGATTTGTTCACAATTTTGTGTGGTATTTCACCACGAAGACATGATGTTTCATTTTTATGCACTGTAACATTTCAAGTCTTATATTTATGCTTCCTCTTATGTTCATGATACTTTTCCTATGTGATGATTATGATCACCCCATGATATATTGTTCTAATATGTCCTATTACTAGGCTTCTATCTCACCCCTTTTTATGTATATCCATAGGTGACTTCATGTACTAAGGAGAGGTCAAGTTTAAGTAATAAATTAGTGAAGAAGAAATTGAATAAATTTTTTTGCTCGATGTTGTAATTGTTATGTATGGTCTTAGTTTTCCCAAGACACTAAACCATTGGATCCTATATGTGTAATACTGTTATGTTATTTATCTTTAAAATTATGCAATATTATTGTATGAAAAGTATGGGTCGCTATACTCAAGCTCCCAATAATCCTCTCTCAAGCATCTATTAAGCTTTTGGGATCACACTTCCAAGTAAGGGATTTCTTCCTTTCTCATTTTTGTCTAATTTTTTTAAGTTGTTATGCCCTTTTGTTTTCAATTATTAATGTTGGCGTATGATTTATCACCACCCCTATACTATCCTATTTATGTTTGGATTATGGGAGACCCCTTTTTCTCTCATTAATTCCTCCCATGTACATTCGTTACCATACCAAAATTCCGTGAGGGATTTGTCTCTCCTCTTTTACATCCAAGTTATTATTATTTTTATGCATATAAATTCCAATAAGTTTGTTGGGACATGTATCTATATGACCCCCTTACTGTACATTTCATGTACATATAATTAGACAGAAATTTCTCTCAGTCATCAATTTTCATGAATTCTTATGTCACACCGTTATGCTGCCGAAATGGCATGATGTTTTCCCAAGAAAAAGTCATTATGTAGTGAATACCATGCCCATTCCTCTATCAAGGGTATTCAAATTTATGAACTTTTAAATATTTTTTATTGAGTTTCATGTATTAATTCCACATTACATTATCGTGGAATAAATGATTATTTTTAATGAATCAATGTTTTTTGATCCCTCTGGCACACTTATGCATGAAATGAAATGTTTAAGAAGGGTACGCCTTGATAACACTACAATGCATTGGGTAAAGTATAATATCATGATATGTCATGTGAAATGAGTTTTGAATCATGATAATTCATGTTTAATGAGTTTTTACTCGTGACTCATGTGCAATGAGGGTTTACTCATGCTCCATGTGCAATGAGCCTTGGCTGATGCTAATTCCATGTTATGTGTTGTTCCCAAATTTCCATTTTATTATTATCATGATTTATCATGCCTATATGTTTATGATTATCTTGTGCTCCATTAATTTTCTTATTGACTAACATGTATTTTAATCCTCATGTTATTCCATGATTATTCCCTTGCTGGGCTTTATAGATCACCCTTTTCTTATGCATGTCCTCAGGTTATCCCATGCAATACTAAGTAAGAGGGAATGTAGTGGTCATGTATAGGATTTTTTCAATAAAGATGTTGTGTGTTTTATGTTCTAATCTTTTATGTAATGTTCTTAATCCCCAAATAGACTATACCTATCAATCTTTTATGTTGTATCGAGTGAATATTTTTTGTAATAAATCATGTTTAAGTGTGTAATAAATAGCAGGGCTGTTATAGTTGGTATCAAAGGATAGGTTTAGTTATATTTGGGATTAGGATTAGAAAACCACAGTGAATACTTAGAGACATGAATAAGTATAATAAAAACATTCCCAAGTATTGATGAGTATTGAGTATGTGGTTTATCAAGAAAATACATCCCTGTCTGGATACGAGTAGGTAGAGGTGGCTTTGACACAGATGTATCCTAGGGGTAAAACTGGAAAACACCGCTTTGAGCTAGACTCGAAAGGGAACTGGTGAACGACAATGGGCCTTACTGCACTCTTGGTTACGACACTCCTGGGGGATATTATTTGGTAAATTCAAAAGCTTAGTATGAACCCTTATTAAGGGAATTAAAAAAATGACCCTAAGAATATATGTTAGAAAGTAGATCATGATTAGCATAGATTGAAGCTTATGGATTCATATGTTATTTTAATAAAAGTTATTTATAAGTCATCAGTTTTTCCAATGGATTACCCTTTAATTTTTACCCCCAACATTCCTTTTATTCCAGCCAATGGCTAGTAATAGGAGGACATGGGCTAAGAACCGATGTGATGATCAATGTGATGAATTTGTTAATGATATTTCCAATCTGATGGGAGTGGGAATCACAAACATTGTCACACTTATCTCTTAGTTAACTCAACATTTGAATATAAACATGGGTCAAGAGGAATTTTCAACCCCCCCTCCCCCCCCAATAATGAACAAGTTGTTATCGAGAGCTTTATGAGACAAAGGCCTCCTACCTTTAACGGATCATCTGATCCCTCAATCGCAGAAAAATGGATCAACTCCATTGAAAATATCTTCTCCATCCTTAAATGTTATTAACAAAAGAAGGTTCTCATGGTTTCTTATCATATGGAGGGTGAATCTGATCAATGGTGGATGTTGATAAAAAATACGAAGCCTAAGGAGGATATCAAGGTGTTGTAATGGAAGGATTTCCAGAAGATGTTTTTCATTAAATATTTTCCATGCACCCTCCGACTTAATATGGAAAGGGACTTATATTCCCTCAAGAAAAAAGATGACAAATATATCAGATCATATGTGTCAAACGTCACAAGGATTTCATGATACTCCTTTGAAAATGTTGTTACCCTCAAATGCATGGTTGACCGCTTCTTTGGTGGGTTGAAACCCAGCTTAAGGAAAGCGCTGGCGATCCGTGACTTCGACAGCTATGAAGAAATTGTCCGATGTGACCTCAAGTTCAAAATGAAGATTAGAGAATCTCAGGGGTATCATGCAGATAAGAAGCATAATGTGGAATTAAATTATGGTGGTCTGATGGATAAATCCAATGGTGATAAGATGAAACAGCAGCCCACTTGCTAAAGGTGCGGAAAGAAGAACCTTGGAAATTGCCTGAAGGGGATAAGGAAATGCTTTAGATGTGGAAGAGAAGGGAACCCAGCTATTAAATACTGAAAAGAATAACCATCCACTGTAAAAGAGGAGAGGAACACTGTATTCTAACCTCAATGCGTTGTTCATTTCTAAAAATACAAATAAACAAGGTATCTTTCAAATCAGTTCCCTAAGCCAAGTGTTTTTGGAGGAAACCAATAACCTCTAAGGTAGCAAGGGTTTCCATCACTACTGCTGAAGTGAATCTTGACAATGGAGTGGTGACAAGTACACTAGTTATTCATTCAAGAACAGCAAATGCACTTTTTGATTTAGGTTCTATGCATTATTTTATATCCTGAAAGGCTAGTAGAGCAATCCCAACGCCACCAAAAATCATGGAAGTAAAGATGTTGGTAAGTACAAAAAATGGGGCAATCATTGCATCCCATGAATATAACTCCTCCCCAGTCACAATACGTGGATTAAAATTTCTGGATAACCTCATCACACTCCCTATGGTGGAATTTGATGCAATTCTTGGCATGGATTGTGTTTCCCTGTATAGAGCCAACATAAATTTCCTTGAAAAAGAAATCTCTCTCCATGTGGAGAATCGAACCTCGATTCTGTACAAGTGCTAGGAGTAAGATGAATCTTTTTTAGCTCCATTATCTCAAGTGTTGATATTACTTCCTAATGAGCACACGTATCAAGTTCAGATGATTGAATCTAAGGAGGCAAACACACTTAAAGAAATGCCTATTGTGAGGGAATTCACTGAAGTGTTTCTCGGGGAATTTCATGGTCTTCCTCCTAGAATAGATGTTAAATTCTAAATTGATCTTATACCTGGGGAATTGGTAATTTGAAAGACTCTATATAGAATGGATGTTGTGGATCTTGAGGAGTTGAAGAAACAACAACAGTAGAATCTTGATAAAGGGTTTATATGCCCACGTGTTTCATGTTGGGGTGCACCAGTCCTCTTCATCAAGAATAAAGATGGGTCAATGCACCACTATATCGATTATCGTGAGCTTAAAAAAATCAAGATAAAGAACAAGTATCCTATTCCATGAATTGATGACTTGTTCGATCAGCTGTGTGGAGCACAATACTTTTACAAGATGGATTTGTGGTTGGTATATTATCAAGTAAGGGTGAATAAGGAAGATATCCAAGATACTGATTTTTGTACAAGATACAGGCACTATGAATTCATATTAATTCCTTTCGGACTCACTAATTCTCCATAAATATTCATGGACTTGATGTATAGAGTCTTTAAGTATTACTTTGACAAATTTGTGGTAGTCTTTATAGAGGATATTCTGATATATTCCAAATCCAAGGTGGATCATGAGGAGCATCTAAGAACTGTACTAAATAACTTGAGGAAGGAGAATATCTATGAAAAGTAAAACATGTGTGAGTTTTGGTTGAAGTAGGTCTCATTATTAGGCAATATCATTACAAGCAATGGGATATCTACAGATACCTCCAAAACAGATGCAATTGAGGGATGGTTGAGGCCAATATCGGCAACGGATATCCGTAGCTTCTTGGGGTTAGCTGGATATTATCGATGATTTGTGAGAAATTTCTCACGATTTTCCAACCCTCTTACCAAGATAACTCAGTATGGAGTGAAGTTTACTTGGAGTGATGAATGCAAAGAAAACTTCAAGGAGTTAAAAATGAGGCTTATCACTACAACTATACTCACTTTACCCACAAGTGGAGATCTTTTTATGGTATTCAGTGATGTTTTGAAGAATGTCCTGAGATGTGTGTTGATGCAAAATGAAAAAGTCCTTGCCTATGATTCAAGGAAATTTAAAGTTCATGAGAAAGATTATCCAACACATGATCTGGAGTTGGCTGCGGTGATCTTAACTTAAAAAATTTGGTAGAATTATCTCTTTGGGGAGATGTGTCAAATATATACGGTCCACAAAATCCGCAAGTATATATTCACATTGAAAGAGTTAAACATGCACCAACGAATATGGATAGATCTAATCAAAGACTATGACTGATCAATCCATTAACACCCTGAGAAAGAAAACTAGGTGACAGATGCTCTAAGTAGAAAGGATCTAACGATTCTATCACTGATGAGAATTGAGAAGGATCCAATCTTCTTAGATTTGATGAATATGGACATGGGAATCATAAAGAAGGGAATATCATAAATCCTTTCACAAATGATTGCTCAACCGTCTCTTTTGGAAAGGTTAAAGGATGATCAAAAGGATGATGTGGGAATTAAGAAGAATGTGGAAGCTATCAAAAGAGGAAAATACTTGGAGTTTAATGCTAACGAAGAACGAATTGTGAGATATGGTAAAATACTATGTATTCCATCAATTTTAGAGTTGAAGAAAAAAAATTTGGATGATGCACATAGTTCAAATATATTTATTCACCTAGGAAACACAAAGATTTATTGAGATCTCTGAGAGCATTATTGGTGGGATAATATAATGAAGGAGATCATTGAATTTATATCAAAGTGCCTGGTTTTTCAGCAAGTGAAGGCTAAGTGACAGAAGTCTAAGGGGATGATGCGACCATTACCCATACCTGAATGGAAATGGGATAACATCACCAGGGATTTTGTCACCAGACATCCAAAGTCATCCAAATGAAATAATGAAAATATGGGTTGTTGTGGATCATCTTACAAAGTTTGCACACTTTATTACAGTTCTGGAGGATTTCTCATTGGATCAACTGGTACAGATATATATTAGGGAAGTGGTAAGGCTACATGGAGTACCACTATCTGTTGTATCCAATCGAGATCCAAGATTCACCAATAAGTTTTCCAAGAGTCTTCAATATGCTCTAGATAATGAACTACACTTCAATACAGGCTACCATCCTTAAACGGATGGCCAATATGAGTGAACTATTTAGACAATGGAAGATATGTTAAGATCCTATTCTATGGAATTCAAAGGAGGGTTTGACCAACATCTTCCGCTGGTTGAATTATCCTACAATAACAAATTTGACTCGAGCATCCGAATGGAACCTTATAAAGCACTGTAGGGGAAGAGGTGTAGAATTCCATCATGTTGGGATGAAGTCAGTTAGCGTAATATGTTAGGACCAGAAATGGTCAAAGAAATGGTGGAGAAGGTGAAAACCATTCAATAACATATCAAGGTATCCCAGAGATGATATAAGAGTTATGCAGATAACTGTCAATGAGACCTTAAGTTTAAAGTTGGAGACGTGATATTTCTACACATATCTTTGTGGAAGAAGGTTATGTTGTTTGGAAATAAATGGAAGTTAAGTCCTAGGTACATCAACCCCTATGAGATTTTTGATAATGTCAGGGTTATAACTTATAGACGTGGACTTCCACCTACCATGGACAAAGTACATGATGTCTTTCATGTATCCTCTTAAGTAAGTGCATACCAAACCCTTCACATGTACTCTCATCAGAGGTAGTACAGTTAGAGGATGATATTTCTTACGAGGATCAATCGGTGAAGATCTTAGTTCACAAAGAAAAAGTTCTACTAAATATGACAATGCCCCTCATCAAGGTGTTATCAAGAAACCAAAAGTTTTAAGAAGCGATGGGGGAATTTAAGGAATTGATGAAGCAAAGATACCCAAATCTATTTTAGTGTGGGAAAATGAAATTTCTAGGACCAAATTTCTTAAGGGGGAAATATTGTAACAACCCAAACTCTCATTAATGAGAATCTCTCTTGATCTAATTAAATGCCTTATTATGGTTATATAAACTGTAAAATTACATGGTTTCATATTTCTGGATATTGAAATACTATTATGAATTATTACCATTTCTAATATAGCCATTGAATTGTGATCACATAATTAGTGTATATATAGGGCTTTAACAAATACAATTTACTCAGACAAAGGAACCGATGACCCCATCTAGTAGAATTTTTTGTACGAATCCCATTTGTCGAAGATGGTAAAGGATGTGGTGTTGTTGGGATTTTCTCTTGAACAATCCCAAGATGATCTTGAACATGTTATTCTATAGAGGAACCGACTACAGGAGAAGTGGAAGTTAATAGAGATTACCACTCGAGCGATGTTATCAGAGCCACCCCAAGAGTCTGTCACCATCGCACACCTTACCCTTCATCCTTATGCTGGTGTTATATGGGGTTAT
The DNA here is from genome assembly GCA_963277665.1 of Viscum album. NCBI lineage: Eukaryota > Viridiplantae > Streptophyta > Magnoliopsida > Santalales > Viscaceae > Viscum > Viscum album. The sequence continues at coordinate 30,875,576 of OY728157.1, read as the reverse complement.
TTAATGAGACCCTAGCAATATGAATATGTACCTTATTCTTGTATAGATAATATACATTCTTTTTTTTGTTACTTTGTAAATAGTTTTTAAATCACAAATTGTATTTTTAGTTAATATTCGACTAAGAAATATATTTTAATGAATTAATGGATTTTTGAATCAAATAATATTTTCAAAAAATATCATTACTATTATTAAATTATATTTTATTAAATATAAATTATCGTATAATTTTATGAATGCAATTGTAATTTTTATTAAGGATTGAAAGCTATTTTTGTCAAAACCCATGAATTTTTGATAAAAGTCGGGTTTTATTTTAAAAGTAATAATTCACATATTTAGAAAATTATTTTGATAAAATGAATATTATTTTTGGAATCAGGATGTCAAAATTATCTAACAGTGAATTTTTTATAATTTTCTGGTCCAATCGAATTTTAGGGTAAAAATTAAATATCATTTAAATATATCATGTGTTTCATGACATCATAATGACCCAATAGTGATGTAATAAAATACTATAAACATTATGTTCTGACAGTATATGTTTTATCATTAAAATAATGTGATTTTATATTTGTTTGATTTATTTTACAGAGCTTTAGTGGACCCTACATGACTTATAAAACATTTTGTCTTTTTAAATTGATTTTCTTAAGAGTGTGACTCACATCCACATAAGAAACCCTATTATTTTATGAATTTCGGAAATTTAACTAATAAAATATTATTTTACACTCCCATTTGGGAAAAAATATGGGAAAAACATGAGCTGATTTGTGGTTTTTATTAGTTTAATGTGTGATTTCCCAAACCTAAATAATAAAGTATTCCCTCTCATTTCCTATATCAACCCACCCAAACTCTCACTTACTATTCACTCAAAGCCTTTTGAGTTCATCCAACCTCTGCCATAATTTCTCTAGAATCCTCCCAAGGTGCCCCAAGCTCCCAATAAACCTCTCTCAAGCCTCTCCCAAGCTTTTGGGATCACACTTCCAAGTAAGGGATTTCTTCCATTCTCATTTTTGTCCAATTTTCATTAAGTTGTTATTCCATTTTGTTTTAAATTATAAATGTTGGGGTATGATTTATCACCACCCCTATACTATTATATTTATTTTTGGATGATGGGATACCTCTTTATTTCTCATTAATTCCTCCCATGTACACACGTTACCATGCCGAAATTCAGTGAGGTATTTCTCTCTCCTCTTTTACATGCAAGTAATTCTTTTGTATTATGCATCTAAATTCCATTAAATTTGTTGGGACATGTATCTATATGACACCCTTACTGTCAATTTCATTTACATATGATGATACAACCATTTATCTCTCATCAAAAATTTTCATGAATTCTTATGTCACACTGTTATGCTGTCGAAATTGCACCACGTTTTTCCAAGCCAAAGTCATTGTGTAGTGAATAGAATGCCCATTTATCTATCAAGCGTATTCACATTTATGCACATTTACTTATTTATTATAGTGTTTCCTGTATAAATTCAACATTACTTTATTGTGGGATAATTTTATATGTTTAATGAATCCATGTTTTATGATCCGTGTTGCACACTTATGCATGAAATGAAATGTTTAATAAGGGTGCACCCTGATAGCGCTCCAATACATTAGATAAAGTATGGTATCATTATACATAATGTGCAATGAGTTTTGAATCATGATAATTCAAGTTAAATTAGGGTTTACTCATGATTCATGTGCAATGAGGGTTTAATCATTCTCCATGTGAAATGAGCCTTAGCTCATTCTAATTCCATGTCAAGTGTTGTTTCCACATTTCCATGTTATGATTATATTTCTTTATCATGCCTTTTATTTATGTTTTTATAGTGCTCCATTGATATTACTATTGAGTAACATGTATTTTATTCCCCATGTTATTCAATTTTCATTCAGTTACTGGGCTTTATAGCTCACCCTTTTCTTATGCATGTCCTCAGGTTCTCCCATTCAATGCTTAGTACGAGGGAATGTAGTGGTCATGTAAAGGAAGTTTTAAATAAATATATTGTGTGTTTTATGTTCTAAGATTTTATGTAATATTTCTAAGACCCAAATAAAATAGACCTCTAGATATTCTATGTTTTATTAAGTGAACATTTCATGTAATAAATCAGGTTTAAGTGTGTATTAAAGAGAAAGGTTGTTATACTAAACAACCATCTTAATATGATGGCTTGGAAATTTCTACTCCATGGATCCGTTTTAACTTGTTTACTTATCATCCTATGATAGCTTGGACATTGAAACTACTTGGATCTAATTTACTGAATATGCTAGAATTCCTTGGACATTCTAATCCTTGGATCTTATGGCTTAGTAGGATGCCTTAAAAATTTATACTCCTCGGATGTGGTTCATTTCACTTATTTGGATGCCTTGTACATTTATAATCCTTGGATCTAGTTTAATAATATTAATGGGATTCATTGGGTATTTCGACTCCTTGAATCTAAAAAATTAGAATACCTTGGACAATTATATCCTCGGATCTTATTTACTATATTTACTTAGATGGATCAGTATCCTTAGAAATTTCTAATCCTTGGATCCTGAAAAATGTTGTTCGCATACATGATAACATGAAATATGATATTATTGACACTTTATATTCTTTACAAATATCCCTTATGATTTAGTTAGTTTATCACAATGCGACTTAATAGATAATAAATTATCATTTCTAATTTTATTAATTGTACTTCTGTTATATCTATACATTACTTCGTATTATATGCAAATATTAAACTTATTATAGACACATTTGGTGATGGATTACTGAGTGTAATCTCACACCATGTTCGATTCATATTGGGTACCAGGATAAAATTCATAGATGCATGTAGTGGTTGGTGCAGGTTCCCTCTTGCTGATACTTTATTGGTTGATGCATAGGAGAAAGGGATTAAAACATCAGGCTACGACTCATGATCCTATTTAGGGATAGTTTTCTTGGGTATTTTTTTTACTTTTGATACATATATTATACACGATTCTTCATTCAATTTATTGACTACCATTTATATAAAATTCCCTGATCATCATTTTATATGACACTACCAGATGAGATTACTTGGTTATTTATAGGATTGATGTTTATACATCATGTTTTTAGTTATTTTATATTCTCTGATATTGATTGATATTATTATACCATTGTTCTATACTTTGATTATAGGGGTATAGTCTCCCCACTGTTCCACCATAGACCCCCTATGATAGTTGGAACCCTCTAGTGTATGGGGTGGGAAGCTTGAGGTCATGTGCCCCATCAGATCAGGGAACCATTTAGTAGATTTTGAGTAAGGACTTTACATAAAATATTCCCAAGGAAATAAAGATATTGTAACCAAAATTCACATTTACTAAATTTTCCTAGAAACATCTTTTCATTAAGGGTATATGGAATTATCCTTATATGTTTCTTAGGATAGTCATACATTTTAGAATATACAAAAATATAATCTATGAATACCACTAAATATTTATCCAATTAATCATAGAAAAATCTATTCTTTAGATCCATAAATACAATGGGTTCATTAGTTAACCCAAAGGAAAGAACAACAATATAAGGACCAAACCTTAAAAATTACATAATCTAGTGAATTTATACTAGAAATAGCTTTTTATTATTTCTAGTAACTTTCTCTCGTTATATTTTTAGTGAATTAGTATATAAATATTATTAAAAAACCAATACTTTACTATATAGAAACTTTATCTTAGTATCCATATTTATTACAATATAAAACTTTAAAAACAAAAAAATGACAAATATTTATAAATTTAAACATTAATTCTTTATTATCCTTACCCATCCTTAAACCCTATGATTTTTCAAAATAAGGGAAATAAAAAAAATATTATTAAGGGACATAAGAAGAATAATAAATAAACCCATTAGTCCAATTTAAAACAATGAGATCATAAAAATATTTTACCTTTAAAGTTTAAGCTCAACGAAATAAGTTATAATAGAAAATGTTTTTCCGAAAACAATTTCTAAGAAAACATGTGGGAAAAATAATAACCATGAGGATTTGGTTGGAAACGTGAAAACCAGTGAATTTTGTTTCCAAAAAAATCCTATATTACCCAAAAAACTTATAGTTATTACTTTAAAACAAATTATATTTATCTTTCCTTTTAAAATCAATGATTTCTATGAAAACTCATAAATAAGAATATAAAATTCATATATATGAAATGGGACATCATCCTCATAGAACCCTTATATAACACTTACAATTGGAATGACCATATGGCCAACTTTCAACACAATTTTCTAGAGAACATACTAATCACTCAATGAATTGGAGAGCTATAATAGGTCTCACCCATCATATAATGAGCTATAATGGTTCTCCACTCATCGTATCATGAGTTATAATGGGGTTCAAACCATATTATCATGATCTATAATGGGGATCAACACATAGTATAAGCTATATTTGGATTACTTGTTATCATAAATATTTTCTAAGGACTATATCGTGAATAAAACATCATAAACCCTTGGAAACTCTTTTGAACCCACATTAAAAACTTTTTTGGATTTTGAAATACCATTTCCCTTTAAAAAAATTCAAAACATTTTATAAAAATAAAGTACCTAGAATAAGGTAAATATGGTTTTTATTTGAATAAAATAGAAAATATTATAAAGTAACCCTAACATAAAATAATTCCTATAAAAGGAAGAAAATTAATTATCTATAAATTAATTAAAATAGGGCATTCATTTTTTCCTTTTGTAAAGAAAGTAAAAACATTTTGTAAAAATATTCCTTTTCAAAAGATTTAAAGAAACTAAAAAGAGGAATAGAATGAACTTTATAATTCTTTTATCACTATAAAAATACATTTACAATTAATTTTAAAAAATATGGGCTTGGAAGAAAAGAGTTTAAAGGAAAACAGTAATTGAGACTTTTTTAAAGTCCTTTATGTAAAACCTTAAAAAGATTTGTATTTGTTATAAATTTCTAAAGAAATTAAAATATGGTAAAAAGTGACATTAATAATCTATTTAAGAAGGGAAAAAAAATTTCTTGAGACATTTACAAGAACATGGGCTTGGATGAAAAATTTAAGAAAATAAATATTTAAAGCATTTAAAAGGAGGTTTCAAGTTAAAGTGTCCCTTACCTCGAGCCTAAATCATCATGTGAATTCCTTATCTTCATGAATAAAAAAATTAATATAATTATTTAATTTCTTGAGAAATTTATTTAATTTTATTATTCATTTTAATTAACTTATTACCTAGTTATATAAAACCAATGAATCCTTTAAGTTTACATCCAATGTTTTGGTAATATTCTTCTCAAATGTCCAAAATAACATCAAATGGATGAACATGATCAAAGTGGTACTTATTAAATAATATAAATATTAATAAGCATGTAATATTCATAATTTTTACTAATAAATTATACTTTTAAATAAAACAACGAGAGATGGTTATGAAAAATGGACTATATTACAATCATGGAGACAATAAGCAATACATATGCATGTGTAAACTTTCTATTTTTCAATGATAATTATAGAAAGAAGTTAAGTATAATATTATATTTAAAAAATGATCATAATATCATATACAACTTATTATTTTTTAAATATACTTATATATGTAATATATGTGATGTGGTGATGAAAATGAATCACATCACTTCGTGGAGGTGGTAGTCCACACGTACATACAAATGTTGTTATAATTTTTCAGTGAATGAAAAGGTAAGAAAATAAATGTTTTATTATATTTAAATAAGTATAAATATGTCATTAATATCATATATATACTGTAAATTCATCATTATATCCATCCATGATATGCAATTATATTAAATAGATTACATCATTCCCTGAGGTGGTAGCCTGTCATACCCACAAACGATGGATTCCTTTGCAATTTGATGGAGGTTGTAGATGGAAATAGGTTATTAAATTAAAATAATAATATAAAATTATATGTTAGATCATAATTTTATTATATCATAATAGTTAATGAATATTTGAATGAGGAACAGGAATATGTAAAATAAAAATGCTCGGTTAAGAACTATACATCTTCTTCAGGAAACAACCTTTTCTCAACACATTAATACCTCTATTGTTGGTATTATGATAAAATTAATGACACTATAAAGTGGTTAAGTATTATAGGAATCGATTTGGGTAGGAATTGTGTAACAAACTATGTATTTATAGAATAATATGTTTATTAGTATATTTTGATTTAAATAGTAATTCTAAAAATAAATAATTTATTATATGGTTATTTATATTAAAGAATTAATTTTTCAATTATAGAATTTTTATTTGAACAAATCAATTTTATTTTTCAAGTCATAATAGTGAAATTATCTTGTTATTAATTTTTGATAATTTTTTTAATTTATGGTGAATAGTAAAAAGTATATTTTTTTTAAATACGATACTTTTTTGTGGCGTCATGAACACATAATTGTGATGTAAAATTTATTAATTTATTTAATAATTAAATAATGATATTATTATTGGAATATTATACAGAAATAAAAACTAAAATAAAAATTATATTCTATTCCAAATAAGAAAAAATATTATTGTTAGTGTCGTGTCGTGCCTATGCATCATTGTCAATGTGAAATCTCTTGTACAAGCATAATAAAAATAAATAAAATGTTATAATTAAAATTAAAATAATTATTAAATGACCTAAATTGTTGTGAAAACATTTTATATATGAAAAGTTTTACCAATATAATATTTATATTCTAATTTGGGACATTTTGGACCCACATGGATTATATTAGTCCCTTTATATTATTTTATTAAAAAGAAAGACAAATTGTTCACAATTTTAATGGTCAATATGTATAATAATTTAATATGAGGTCATACATTAGTTTTTTCAAAAAATAATATTTTTTCAATGATAATTAAATTATATGTTTCTTATAATTTTATTTCTAATTTTTAGGTAATAAATAATTACCTTTATGGCTTGAACAATTATGATGCAATATGTATTTAATTAATGAAAAAAAATAAAATTAATGATTTTAAAAATAGTAAAACAATATAATTTGATATTTTTAAATAAATTATTGATTTATATTGGTAATTATAACATGCATAAGATATAATAAAAAAAATTATTATAATTGGAAACTTTGTTATGATGTTTATAAAGTCTTAATTGTGAAAAATGTTTAATTTGAAAAAATTATTTTTCATGAATAAAATATTTTATTGAATTATTTTAAAAATGAAAAAATATCTAATAAGTGAAAATGGGATGGTATTTTATCAAAAATATAGTAACCATTTGTTTTTAAGCCTTTTTTGGAAGTCTCAAAGCCTATAAAATATTTATTATATTCTAATAATTTGAGTAATTCCTAAGTTACCCCTCACCTAAATTATCAAAAGGGGATCCTTCCTTCAAAATTATAATTAAATTAAGATTTATTTATTGAAAAAACTCTTCCAAATTTTCTATTCCTCATCCCTTTCGACATTATTGCACTTATGGTCTCACAAAAATACCAATTACAAGATCCTTAAGAAGGTACTCAAGGAGAATTTTTCAAGAGGAATTTTTTTTCTCTTTTAAATTATTTATCATTTATACCTTATCCCCAACACTTATATAATGTTTCATGAAAACTCAAATAACACATATATATTTTATTTTTTTTGTTTATTTTATATTCATCATAAAATCTATCATTTTCTCCTTTTATTCTTGAAAATGAAATCATCATCTGTGATGTGTCAATTCAACGCCTTTATGCATGATGTTTATTTATTTCCCTTTTTCCAAAATCATGGGAAGTTTAAATTCACATTTAATTGTTTAAAATTTCACACAAAAACAGACACACACACACACATATATGTTATCAATTCTTTATTTTTTTTCCAAATAATACCAAAATAAACTGACCTTGGAAACCATGAAAAGAACGCACTCATAAAAATTCAAATAACAAAATATTGTTAATAAATGGGTGGAAAATTTTATAATAAGATATTTTATAGTATTATAAGAAAGGGTTTAGTTCTATAATATATTAATAACACTATTAAAATCATTATATAGATGGTTTGAACACATTTTAAGGAACTTTAACCAGTGTTAAGGAGCTCTTTAACTAAAATTTTGTTTCAAATGATTTAAATATTTGTTCTTCTAAATATTTCTAATTTATACCCATGTTTACAAAATAGTTTTTTCAAATGTATTTAAATGAGTATTAATGTTTTAATTTTTATCATGTGTTAAAAAAAGTATCTTTTTTTAGGTATTACATTAGGTACTTTCTTGTTAAAATCCTTTTAAATTAATATTCTCTGAAATTGAAAATGATTGTTCTTTTATTAATATAAGACATGAGTGGTTTCTTGGATTTCATGGAATTTTATTACTATAATGTTTCCTATATATGTTTTCATATTTATTTTTTAATAATAATATTTTATTAATATGTGTGCTGTTTTTATAATAAAAAAACAAATTTTACAAAAAAGGGTATCATGATACCTTAATGTGTTTTTCTCATGGGTTTAAATGAGTTATCAAGGGTTTTATTCTTGATATGTCACTTTTAGATTTTTTATGTTGGTTTTAGCCCATTATATCTGAATATATTATGTGTTTATCCCCATTATAGCTCATGATAAGTTTTTTTGAGCCTATTATAGCTCAAGATATGATGGGTGAGCCCCATTATAACTCTCCAATGCATTGGGTACTCCAGACATAGAATTTGACCAAATGGTTATTCCATGTGTAAGGGTGAATGTAAGTGTGATATCAAAAATATGTCCCCAGGAAACTGCTTGATTTTTCTATGCATGCTAATGAGTTTTTTATGAAATGGGTTTTTATTGGTTTTCATGCTTTCCCTGGATTAATGGTTTTTCTTTCTTTATATACCTTGCTATTTTTTTTGTGCTCATACCATGTTTTTAAATGTTTTTCATAGGTTATAAAGATGTATTAGAGAAATATTTATGTAATGTAAAATTTTAATAATTTTTTAATAAGAAATCATGTTTTATTTTGAATGATTTTATATTTTTGAAAAAATGGAATCATTTTCAGTAGTATTTTTTTGGTATGAATTTGTTTTGTTATGCATGAATTTTTCCATAATTATCTAAATATATAAAACAGAAAATATTCTCAATGTTAAAGAACATAAAATTTTAATTAAAACTCAAGGTTATATAATGTTTTAATGTTGGGTCCTTATAGTTGGTATTTGAGGATGGTTTAGATAACCTTAGGGGTTAGGATGATGTTAATAAAATACCATAAATTAATTTTTTACTTTATGGTAAATTTAAAATGGTATAGATTTAAAATATAGCCTTGTTTCTTCATCTAATATATATCGGTTCTGACTGGTTTTCTATATAAGAAATAGATACGATGATATAGGAAGGCACTGAGAGGCTGATATATTTCATAATCCACAATATGGAATAGTGGGATTTGGAACTGAGGAGTTTGTGATATTAAAGGATCAGTTCAATAAGGTGATAAATAGTAGTGGTATTCATACTAGATAGGAACCTGATCTTCTATGAAGGCACATTTCTTTACTGGAGCATTTCATGAGGGAACATCCCCCCATATTTCAATGGATCCTCTAACCTGGTGGTATCAAAAGTATGGATCAATTATATGGAAAAATATTTGATGTCATAGGATGTTTGGAACATAAAAATTTAACCCTTTCTATTTATCATTTTAAAGGTGAAGTTGATCTATGGAGGTATTTGGTAGAGAATTCCAGAGAGAAATAAGATATTGATTCCATTTAATGGAAAACCATCAGAGATATTTTCCATGAAAAATATTTTTCTAATATTGTTCGAATCTAAATGGAAAAATAATTTCTAGAATTGAGGAAAGAAGGTGATGCTTCTATAGCTTTATATAAATAAAATACACTAATATTGGCCAGGTATGAGCCAGATTTAGTTCAGGAAACCGATAATAAAACTAACCATTTTTACTCAGGATTGAAACCAGGTTTAAAAATATCTTTGGATGAATGAGAATTTAAAATCTATGAGAATGTTTTTTGTTTTTCAAAAAAGGTTTAAATGGAGTTTTCTAACACATATTTTCCTCATGATGACAATAATAAGAAGACGTTAGTTTTTAGGCTTTGGGCAATAATTCATCAGAGAAATTTAGAGGTAAGGAAAAAAAATTCTATTCTTGTGAAAATTTTGGTAAAAAGCATCCTTGAAAATGCCTTGTAAATTCTAGTAAGTTCTACTGATTTGGAATTTTTGGACAAATGAATTGTGGGTGAATAGAAAATGATTACAAGAATGACGAGAATCTATTGTTAAAATGATTTAACTGTAAAGAGTTGGTTCATTTTTCTAATGTGTGTCCAAATCTAGTGACTCAGGTAGGAAAATAGAAATAATGGAAATTGAAGGGGGTTCAGAAATCATTTGAAACTACTTTAGTATATATTGATCCATCAAACTAAGTGGTATCAATAATAAAAAAGAAGATTGGTTAATGCATTAGTTCTAACCCTTATTTCTAGAAATGGTGAGTTTTTCATCCACAACAATACTTCATTGAAGGAAATTGATTTTTTTTCTAATAAAAAATGATCATGTAATTTTTTATTTCACACACCAGTTGAATCCTCATGAGTTAAATTAACCTACTTGGGATTTGGAATTAGAAGGTGTTGTTTTTTCATTAAAAATTTTGAGGAATCATTTGAATTGAGTAATATGTGAAATATATACTGATCATAAAAATTAGAGGTATATATTCACTAAGAAATATTTGAACATGAGATAAGGAAGATGGTTGGAATTAATCAAGGATTATGATTTCTGATTCATTACAATTCTGGAAAAACAAATAAAGTGGCTGATGATTTGAGCCAAAAAAATAATACTACATTGACCATGATATGTTTGGAACATGACCCCTTTATTTTTTTGAATTTTGGATTGAATTTTGTTAGCATATGAAATTACTTTGTTTTGTTATAGGTGTCAATGAAGTTTTTTCTATATGATAGAATAAGGGATTCTCAAAAGGAAGACCATGAGTTGCAAATAAAGTATAATTAGTACAAAAGGTAAAGTTTCTTAAGTTTAACCTTTATAAATATTGTTTTTTGATTTTTGGGATGATATTATGTGTTCCTTGTGATTCTCAACAGAAGAAATAATTTTTATGTGATGCTCACAATTCTTTGTTTTATTTTTATCTTGGCGGCACAAAGATGTACACAGACCTTCAAGAGTATTACTGGTGGGATGGAATGAAAAGAGATATTGTAGATTTTATAATGAAATGTCTGTAATTTCAATAGGTTAATGTAGAGAAGTAGTAACCCAAGAGGATGCTTCAACATTTTATAGTGCCAGAGTGGAAATTCGAAAATATATCCATGGACTTTTTGGTGGGACTAAAAAATTCATTTCGAAGTAACAATGCAATATGGGTTATTGTAGATCATTTTTCCAAATCTACCCATTTCTTTCATATTCTAGACACTATTTTCTAGATCAGATATCTCGACTATACCTCAATGAAATTGTCTGGTTCCATGGAATTCCTCTCGCCATTATACCATATCATGATCACAGTTTTATTTTTAACTTTTGGAAAGGACTTCAACAGTCATTGAGAATGGTATGAAATTTCACTATAGATTTTCATCATTAATTATATGGGAAGTTAAAATGAACAATTTAGACATTGGATGACCTTCTATGAGGGGTGTTAATGAATTACATGGGAAATTGGGATCATTATCTTTCATTAGTTGAGTTTTCTTATAATAAGAGGTTTATTCTAGTATAAAGATGAATCCTTTTGAAGCATTATATGGAAATAGGTGTTGGAATGAATCATTTTGGGATGAAGTTAGGAAAAGGGAGTTCTAGGGACCAGAATTAATAGTGAATATGACAGAGAAAGTTTAATTGATTCAACAAAACATGAGGATAGCTTAGAAGAGACAAAAAAGTTAGGCAGATAATAGGAGGAAAGTCCTTTCATTCATGGTTGGTGATTATGTATTCCTTAAAATCTATCCATGGAAACGACTTATGCGTTTTGGTAATAAAATAAAGTTAATGCCTTGTTTCATTGGACCTTATTAAATTCTATATAAAGTTAGGCCTTTTTCCCACCAAGTAGCTTTGCCTTCGAGCTTATCTTAGGTATACAATGTTTTTCAAATTTCAGTGTTAAGAATGTATGTTCTAGATAAATATCAAGTTTTATCCCAAAAATAGTTCAAATGGTAGAGAAAATTTATTATAAATGGATATAAGATAATATTCTTGATCTTAGAGAGTATGTTTTGTAGAACAAGGTAATTTACCCAGTTATGGTTTTGTGGAGACACCACAAGGTAGAAGAAACAACATGGGTATATGAAAATTCTATGAGGGAAAATATCCTCATTTGATTATAAGTAAATACAAATTACAAGGTCATAATTTCAAAAGGGGGTGGGGGAGAATGTAACAACCCACATATTTATAGAATAAATTTTTTATTAGTATTCTTGATTTAAATAGTAATTTATAAAAAAACTCATTATATGGTAATTTATTTTAAAGAATTAATTTTTCAATTATAGAATTTTTTTTGACAAAAATAATTTCATTTTTGAAATCATAATTTTGAAATTATCTTGGTATGAATATTTGAGATTTTTTTTGAAAAAGTTTAATTTATGGTGAATAATAAAAAATATAGTATTTGTTTGTGATGTTAAGAAGACATAATTGTAGAATAAAATTTATTAAATTTATTGAATGATTAAATAATGATAAAATAATAGAAATATTGTGTAGAAATAACTTAGAATAAGAAAATTATATTCTATTCATGATAAGTAGAAAAATTATTATCAATGCTAATGCAGTGTCCGCGCAACATTGGCAATGTCAAATTTGATTCTTTTTTAATCATAATTGAGGGATAATAAATATTTTAAAGACTGATTTTTTAAGTATTATGTATTATTCATGTCTTTGGATATTAATGTTGAATTTTATAGTTATATAACATTAATCTTATCCAAATGCATGTGCAATGTTTGCACATAGAAAGAAATAACAATATAACAAATTTAAGATTTTATATTGACATGCATATGAGTGAATAAAAATAATGAATGAATATAAAATTTTATTTGAAACTTAATTAACTCTTTTTATAAAATTAATTTAATTTTAATTTTATTATATTAAATAATTAAAATTAATATATGTGCGATGATGATGCAGTGCTTGTATAAGAAAAAAATAAAAATGTTTTTATTAAAATTATAAGAATAGTTAAATGACCTAAATTATGTCTAAAGAAATTTATATAAAACATTTAGACCAATATAATGATTATATTTGAATTTGTGAAATTTTGGAGTCACATTGATCACATTAGTCCGATTATATTATTTTATTATAAAGAAAGACAACTTGTTCACAATAAAATGTTCAATAATTATAATATTTTAATATTAGTTTTCATAGAAGATATTTCGAACAATTATAGTATTTAAAAATATAATTAGGACAATATTTTTCATAGAATTTTATTTTTAATTTTTTGGTAATAAATAAGTACCTTAATGGCCTGAAAAATTAGGATGCATTAAATATTTAATTAATAAATAATTAAAATTGATGATTTTAAAAATAGTAAACTAAATAAAATTTTAAAATTTTATGTCAATTCAAGATATATATAGGTTATTATAATATGTATAAGATATAATAAAAAACTTAATTTGAATTGGAAACATTTTTTTATGTGTATAAAATCTTATTTTTGAATAGTGTTTAATTTGATAAAATTATTTTTAAATAATAAAATATTTGATTAAATTAATTTAAAAATTATTAAAAATCACTAATAAGTCCAAAAGACAAGATTTTTTTTGAAAATTTAATCCAATTTAGTTTTTAGGTATCTTTTGAAGACATAAACCCTATAATATATTTAATATATTTTAGTAATTTGAAAAATTCTTATGTTACCCATCTCCTCAATTATAAAAGGGGATCCTTTATTATTAAGCCTTATTGTTCAGAAAAACTCTAGGAAAATACCTCATCATCACCTCTTACCATTTTTTTTTTCTTTTGGTCTCACAAAAAGGCCAATTCTAGGGGCCTTAAGAAGGTTATCAAGGGGAATTTTTCAAGAGGGAAATTTCCTTTTTTTTCTCTTTTAAATTGTTTCTCACTTACACCTTATCCCCACCTCTCATCCATTTTTTCATTAAAACTCCATTATCACATATATATTTTATTTTTTTTGTGTTATTGATATATTCATCATAAAATATCTCATCTTCTCCTTTTATTCTTAAAATTGAAATCACCGTTCATGGTGTGACAACTCTATGCCTTCATGGGTTATGATTCTTCGTTTCCTTTTTAATGAAATCATAGAAAGTCTAAATCCAAATTTAATTTTTTAAAATGAGAAATATATATATATGTTGTCAATTTTTTATTATTATTTTTTTTACTAGGAAGGCCTTAATAAACTATCCTTGGAAACCATGAAAAGAACACACCTAAAATAATTGAAATAACAAAATATTATTAATAAATGGGTGGAAAATGATATAAGAAGATAATTTATGATTTTTTAAACATGTGTTTAGTTATATAGTATATTAATAACACTATTAAAACCATTATATAAGAGGTTTGAACTCATTTGAAGGATTTCTCACCCAATGTAAGGGACTCTTTATCAAAATCTTTGTTTTAAATGATTTAACGATTTATTCTTATAAATATTTCTAATTTATGTACATGTTTACAAAATGGTTTTTATGAATTTATATAGATTTATATTAATGTTTTAAATTATCTAATATTTTCAAACATTGATATTATTTACCTATTATATCAGGTAGAATAATTTTAAAATTGTTTTTAATGTATCTTTTATGAAATTCTAAAAGATTATTCTTTCACTTATAAATAGTATGAGTGATTTCTCTAATTTCATGAAATTTTATTACAATAATGTTTCATTTAAAAACATTAATAGTTATTATTAAAGATTATAATTTAATTATTATTTTTGCGGTTTTTTATATTTAAAAAAATGTTTCTACAAAAAAAGAATATTATGATACCTCAATGTGTTTGGGTTATGGGTTTAATTGAGTTATCAAGGATTTTATTCGTGATATTTTCCTTTAAATTTTTTTATGTTGAGTTTATAACATTATAGCTCATGTTATGATTGTTTGTTCCCAATTTATCTAAAGATATGTTGGTTTGAGCCCATTATAGCTCAAGATATGACAGGTAAGCTTGATTATACCTCTCCAATGCATTGAGTATTAGGGAGATGGAAGTTAACCAAATGGTTATTCTCTATGTAAGGGTGAATGTATGTGTGACATTGTAAATATGTCCCAAGTAAACATCATTATATTTCTATGTATGATAATGAGTTTTTAAGAAATGAGTATTATTGGTTTTCATGTTTTCACTGGACTAATAATTTTTCTTTCTTTATGTCCCTTACTAATCATTTTGTTCTCATCCTATGTTTATAAATTTCGTTCATTGTTTATAAAGACGTGTAAGATAAAGATTGAATTCATGTAAAATGTTAAGAATAATTTTCAAATAAATCCTATATTATTTTAAAGATGTTATATTTTAAAAAATGGGATATTGTTTTAGTAGTATCCTCTTTGTATGAATGTGGTTCGTTAGGCATAAAGTATGTCATAAATCTCAAAATCTCTAAACATGAAATGATACTCAATGTTAAAAAAGTAAATTTATGAAAAAACTTATGATTATGTGATGTTTTAATGCCATTTCATTATTAGTATTCTGAAGAAAAAGGCTTTTGAAGTAACAAGAATTTAGAAAAAGAGGTTCTCTTTTATAAGTTAGGAGAGGGCACTCTACGAATTTTATAAAATATTAAATTATTATAAATTATTCTTCATATTAAAATAGATATAAATTGATGATATTCCTTGATAATATTAATATAAGTCTAAATCATCTCATATAATATTTTTTCACAAGTTTAGAATAATTTTTTACCCATATATTTTAGTTTTATCCCTCATTAACAGTTTTCACACTTACCCTAATAATATAGTATTTTAGTCTTTGAGGGTTAAGATATTTAATATAAATATGAATAAGGCTTATAAATAGAGCATGATTGATATTTTAAACCATATCCAAATAATTTGGCTGAATGTATATCTTTGAGTAATTTTAAATAATTTTAAGAAATATAATTTATTATAAAATTTCAATAATGTCAATTTTGAACAATTCATTTACATTGATTTAAGAACATCAAAACAACAAATTCTATAATATAATCAACTAATAACTCATAAAATGTTATATTTATCCAAAAAATTCATTGATCACTAATATTTTTTTAAATTATATTAATTTCAATTTTTTAGGATCACTCATTTTATTTTTCTATTAGTTAAATAAATACCGTGTTAGCATTTAATAGAAATTTAATGTGATTATTTAATCAATAAAAAATAAAAAATAAATTACAGGGTCAAAAAAATATTTTTTTTTGAAAATAAATAATTATAACAAAATAGATCATATTTTTTCCATTATATTAAAAATATAATAGTTATTAAATTGATGAATTTGATATTTTATGTTTTATATTATCTTAAATATTATAATTGTCAAAATCATGTTCAAATGGAAAAAATTCAATATTTTCAACATTTGGATGATTATGGATGAGATATACTTATAGATTAACATTAAGATAAGTGTTAGGGTCATTTGTATTCCTTATCATTTTATTTGTAACCTTAATTACCCAATTTACCCTTACCCATGGTAATAAAAATTATTAAGGTTACAACTAATAATGTCCTAAAATAAAAGGGAACTATTTGAAAAAATTGAACCAAATTATTATAAATATGGAATCAATATTTAAATATTCAATTAATTGGAGTGTATTAATATAATTTTAAATTAAACTAAAATAATGAGATGAAAACAACCTTTTAGAAAAAAACTATTTTTTTATATAAAATGTTTTTACATAAAATTAAATTATAAAATACATTAAAAAAATAGTTAGATTATTTTAAATAAAAAATAACTAATTAAATTATAATATTAATTAAAAATATATTTTTAATTAATAAATACTTAAAAAGAAAATATAAGTTTAATTAAAAGTCAGTATTTTTCACTATTCAGTGAGAAATAAAACTTTACAGAAAAAATATAAACATTTCACCCCAAACTAATTTTTATATGCTGATTTAAAAATTTATTTCCATTTTTTTAAATATTTATTTTAATGTCTCTGAAATTAATTATAACATTTTCTCACAAATAACAATACATATCATTTTTTAAGAAAACATTTTTTTAAGAATAAATTGTATTTAAAAAAAAAACGAGTTCTAATTTCTTAATAATTAATAAATATATTTTTATTTATTAGGAACATTATATATATTACATAAATTATATAATACTATTCATACCTTCCTACTTAGAAACTTTGTTATAATATTTATATTTAAATAATAATATTTCATGGTTGGTTTAGGTTTGTTATTCCATGTCTGACACACAATCGATCAATTTTTTATTTTTAAGAAACTTAGTTTGTTACATTATATCACCCTTTAATAAATTTCATGGTAAAAATATTAACTTTATATTAGTAATAAATTTTTTTACATTTGAAAATACATTTATTTAAATCCCACATTGTAAAAAGGGATATAAGGGAGAAAGGAAGGTATTTAGGTTATCTAGAATAACACAAAACTAGGTTTCCAAATAGGAAAAAATTAGTGGGAAGTGAAAATATAAGCATTTAATAAAAGGGAAATGTACAGGTAATGATAAATATTGATAGATATCATTGAACAAAAGAAAGTTAATTATCATGAGAATGTTAATGACCCTAAAAACATAAACCAAATAGGTGTGAAAAGGGCCATCGATTCATCAGAAATATAGGTAATAAGATAACATTTTCCTTTCAAGGTCATTTTATTTGAGTTGAATAATTCCATACCATCTATACAAAGAAAATAAGGAAAAAATACTTACTTGACCAGTCATAATTTGATAATTTAATTAATTTATACTACAAAGTATTCTATATCTCTAAAAAATGAGCACATATGATGATTTTTTAAAGAATAAGAAGAAACTTCTAATAGATCACATAATTCATCAAAATGATCAAATTCTATTCCTCTTATATTTATATATTTACCAAAACCAAAATCATTTGAATAAGATAATATAATTACCAAAACGAATGACCCTTCATATGAGAAAATAGATTAATAATATTCATAATAAAAATGAAGTTCCCAATGTTCAAACTAAAACATTCGATAGAGAATAATATTTAAAAGTCATCAAAATATTCAATAATAATATTGAACCCCAAAAATTATAATGATTTAATCACCTATTCAACAAAGGTAAATTTAACATTTATCACTAAATAACATCAATCACTCTTAAAGTATCATTATAAATTATATATATTCCCTAATAATATAATCTCCATGATATAGTAATAATTTCTTTAAATAACTTCAATCACCATAAACCACCGTAAAATCATATATTCTTTTAAATGATAATTCAACCTTTATTCTTCAAATAATGTCCCATTATTTTGTTACCTTAATAATATAAAGTTCCCCAAAATTATAGTGATATTATTCTAAAATAAGATTAATTACCTAATCAAAACATTGCTTTTCAGTCTCATGGTTATCTATACGACATAAAATATCTTCCTAAAATCAACTAAATAATTATATATCAAAGAATTTAAGTAAAAAATTATGATTTTATACTGACTAGAATATCACATATTCTAGTGGTCAGAACTTCACCCTTATCACCCTTCGGTTTTGGGTTCAAGCCTCACAACATTTCCAGATGTGACAGTTTGTATCCCAACTTGCAAGCTATCATTTTACTAAATCTATTTCAATATAATCCCTATAAAATTTAAAAAATATAAAGAACAACATTAAAAATATCCTTAATCTTCAAAGATATTATAAACTAAAAAGGTTATCAATACCTTCAAAATTATACCAAAAAATGAGAAGGACATTCTTCCTTAAATAATAGTTTCACATATTAAACTAAAGGGTTACATAAAACAAAAAAAATATATAAAAACTAAACAAATTTCTCCCAAAGTATTTCCATATAAAATGTCAAAATAAGGTGTGTAAGAGTTTGAATTTATGATCAGCCTTAAATCCCCCACTACATCATAACTCTTGAATCCATTTATGTAGACACATTAATTATTCAAAATTCTTCATAATCCATTAACCATGATTTTGTATCTAATTCTTTAATAATTCCTTCTTTTAAACAAAAATATGAATCATGTCTTAAGATTACACAATATCAAAATATACGACAAGATATAATACTTACCTTTCATATATTATTTTTATATTTATTATCTTCAATCATAATATAATTAGGAATTGATAAACATTCATATAAATATGGTTATGCTGGTCTTGGTCTTGAAATTTCTACCAAGGAAATTTATTTTCATAATTCCCTTACCCACCACATTTAAAAAATTCAATTTATATATTAGGGAAAACTTTATACATCTATATATAATTAATTGAATTATTCTTTTTTCATTAGAATATTATTTATTTATTCCATATTTTACCACATAAAAACATATTCAGGTTCTCTTAAGTCATTTTCAAGGTGATTCTTCCTAAATTCATGAAGCAAAGGTCATTGAATAAATTTTTGTTTATGATATTTATCAGCTAAAATTCCATGGAGCTTCATTTCTCTCTTATTTGATGTATTAGGAAACTAACCTAGGTTATAGTTATTAATCATAAATATTGATATATGGTTTGGAATAATTCTAAGAGTTTATACTATAGCTCATATTCTCTTTGGTAGCTCATCTAGAGAACCACTACATTTTCCTTCACATCCATTATTAATTTGGTTCCATTTAAATTTATCCATTTACTAATATCAAAATTATTAGTGTAATTATATCAATAAAATAATAATAAAAAATATTATGAGGAGGATAAAAACCACTTTATCCTTAAAAAATTTATCTTCAAATTTTTTGATTTATCTATAAAAACATTCATTCATTCTAATATACTAACCATTGTGATCATAGAGAACATTTAATTTATACTCAAATAAAATACTATCTTCTAAATTTATCTAAAACTTTTTTCCAATCCCAACTATAAGGAACCAAACATAGGCATTACATAATCCAGTAAATTTTTACTATAAATTAATTTATCTAATTGTGAGCAAAATTTCTATTTACGTTTTTTAGAGAATTAGTTTTTAAATATTACCTAAGAAACCGATATTTTACAAAGTAAATTTTTTTACTCAATATCCATTTTTTCCACAACATAAAAATTTAAAAATAAAAAAAGATGAAGAATCTTAAATTACATGAAACATAATTATTATTTGTCCTTACCATCCTTTAAAACTATTTAAATAATTTTAAATTGTGGGATGAGCGCAAAAAAATTAGAAAGGGACATAAAAATAATAAGAATGAAAGTTCTAAGTCCATTTTAAAACAATGAGTTCCTAAAAATATTTTTTATTTAAACATTAAGCTCAATAAAATTCTATATAATACCAATTCTTTCATAAAAATTATAAGAAAACATGACGTAAAATTCATTACCCTGAAGGTTTCTTAAAAAACATGAGAACCCCTAAAAAATATTTTTTCTAAAGCCTGTATTTTTACCCGAAAGGGTATAATCATTTATTAATAACAAATGGTATTTATTTTAACTTACACAATCCATGATTTATTTGAAAAATCATAAAAAATCATAGAAAATTCATGTCATTTCCTTGGTACATCATCTTCATATAACCCTGATAAAACCCTTATAATTAGAATAACCATATGGTCGACTTCTAACATAATTCCCTTATAAAATTAATCATTACCTAATGAATTGGAGAACTATAGCGGGGATCCCCCATATTATATTGTGATCAAATGGGGATAAACATATTGTATCATGGGATATAATTGGGCTCAACCAATCGTATATGTTGTATCATGATCAAATTTTATCTTAAAAAATTCCAAGGATCATAACATGAATTAAACATCATAAAACCCTAAAAACCCCTTTTAAACCTATATTAAAAACATCTTCAGATACTAAAATACCATATACTTTTAAAAAATTAGTTTCAAAACAAAAATATCCATAATAAGGTAAAAATTCTTTTTATCTAAAAAAATCATGAAACCATGTAAAGTAATATAATCTTCAAATAATGGTTCTCACGGAAAGAGAAGTCATTATAATTGTATACATTAAAATATAACATTACTTTTTTATCTTATAAAATAAGGTCAAAAAATCCCATAAAAATATTACTTTTTAAACCTTTAAAAAAATTAAAAAGATAAATATTGTAACATCTTGATCTTTTTTTTGAAAAGATACAATATGTTTGATAGTGTACATAATATACCACATCAAACTTAAGCGAACAACTAAATATTATTATTTTACCTAATAACCTCACTCTTAAAATAGAGGGAATGAGAATTATTACTATATTTATGTAAATTATCTTTACACATGTATATAAATAATTTTTTATGAACAATTATTTACAAATTAAAATAAAACATTTTTTAAATTAAAGGAAAAGTTTTTTCTGAAAAAATATTTAAATGAAAATAAGTGATTTTATAAAATAATAAAATCAATTTTTATATATTTTATTACAGAAATATATTTTTAATAGATTCAATTTAATTTTTAAAATTAATCATATATGTTTTCTTGTAAAGATATAAGAAGAAATTCATTTTTTTATAAAAGAAGCATATTTCAAAAAATGTTGTTTTACTGCCTTTTGATGTAGAACCCAATTTAAATATTTTTTTTACACTTTTATAAGTTATATTTGAAAAAATAAACTTATTATTTGGAATTAGGGAATAAAATTTTACTTTGGATAGTTATTTGGTATTGTTCTGAAAATATTACATTTTAATTCAAAACTTTTTTTTCATCTATGTAATTTATATAGTAATTTTTTAATTTTAATTTTTATTAAAGTATTTTTAAATTATATTTATATCATTTAATCCAATTTTGGTCATTGGAATCAATTTTGTTTTGAAATCACACGTAAAAACTATGTGATCTTTTGAACGTTTTACTTAAAAAACCTATTTTCTTATTCTGTCAACTTGATTAATTTTTTATTAATTTCTTCTAATTATGTGTTTTGAATTTAAAAAAATGGTTTCCATAATTGGAATAATATGGTTAAAATTATGTAAAATTTTCCCTTTTATTTTTGGACATTATGAATTGTAACTTTGGTAATAAAATGTATTACCTTGGTAAAGGTAAATCAGGTAATTAAAGTTAAAAATAATATTATAATATTATAAAACTAACATAAAACGTATCTTAATTTACTTTTATGAATTCATACCAACCATTTGAATCCTTGGGTATATTATATGACCACTTTTAGAAACTTGGATGACTTTAATGAATTTATAATATTATATTCAATAAATAGTCCTTTTTGGGACACTTTTATATTTAAAATGTAAAGTATTTAAATATGGAGTTATAAAGGTGATATCTTAGACTATAAATATAATTCAAAAAGATAAAAATATTACCTATATCATGTTAATTTATGTATAATATTTAGGAAATAAATAATTAAATTTAATTGGGACATAAAGATGATGCAGTAATAGATTAATTAAAGAAATAATAAAATAAATGATATTAATAATATTACAATAGATATAATTTGATATATTTGATGCCATAAATGAATATTATGGATGACTATGACATGTTAGTTTTGAGTTAATATATTTTTTTCTATGTAATTAGGTATTTATGATTTTTTTAAAAAGTAATGTATGAATAGTATCAAAATTGACATAATTCATATTTTATAATATAAAATATTTAATTAATTGATATAGAAGTTTTAAAAATATAAAATCTGGAAAAAATTTGGTATTAGTCTAAATATTCCATCAAAAACTCATTCATTAGTCTTTTTAATGATTTAGAAATTATTTTAACTCTCAAAATGTAAATTAGTTGATAAATTTGTAAGAGTTAAAAGTGCCTAAAACAAAAATATAAAGAATAAAAAAAATTCAGAACTTGTATGAATTTAATTGGATGATCAATATTAGATCCAGAATCATCCTATGTACTGAATAATTAATTTTGGGACCGTTTTATATTGAAATTAAATTTATATTAATTTAATAATTCTAATAATTCCAAGGGTGCCCCTCCCCTCTCCTATAAAAAGGCTCCCATTCCTCTCTAATACTCACACATTAAAAACCCTTTGTTTTGGCCAATATCTACCAAATAAACTTAATATAATACCTCCCAAAATTCTTGAAGCCTTATTTTAGGCATAACACCCTTTTTAGAGGTTTTAAGGTGTTCTTCAAAGGTGATCAACCGAAGAATAGGTATCGTTTTACTTAATTATGTCTATTATATTTCTTCTTACTCCTCTTTCAAATATCGTCCAACCATGATGATATAATAAATAAATTATAATTAATATAATAAAATGTTATTAAGTTAATATCATCACCCAAATCCTTCTTGAAATTCATCAAATGATAAATGAACACTTCGTTCGTGTATACTGAGGACTACCGCCTCACGATCTGATATAGTTCATTTTTCATAAACATCTATAAAGCATATTTGTAATGATAGAATTAATTTTTATATGTGATATTAATGACATATTAATCATCATAAGATAAAAATTTATCAATTATATTCTTACTTTAAATGCACAAAAAATGATAACGTCATTCGTGCCTACGTGTGAACTATCACCTCCATGAAGCAATGTGATTCATTTTTATTCACTACACCACTTGTATGATATATATAAGTATATATAATTGATTAATATTATATTTATGATTTTATGATCATTATGTAAACAAAAAATATTACTTACCTTCTTTCCATAATGATCAATGAAAAATGAAGTCATTACTCATGCGTACGTGCGACTTACTGTCTGTCTGATTGTAACATTCTTTATTTATCACATCCATATTTAATGAGTGTATTTTAAGGTATAACTAATATAGTTTTTTTATTATGTCACTAATATTATTCTAGAGATGATGGACTTATGACCTCATGGACTATTGATATCCTACAAAGTACATTTTTGACTCGATTACCAAATATCGACAAAACAACTGTTGTGAACATAAGTAAATAATTAATTGTTGTTACATGATAATAGTCATATAAAAGGAATAATTAAATTTTTAAAGGTTCTTTATAAATTAAATTACTATCCTAATTTTATTATTTTGGAAGATAAAAATTGTACAAAAATTATTAGACTTTAGTTATGATATTTCATCTCAATCTCCTTTCATTGAGACATTTCGTGACGATGTCCACCTTTATTATTTTATAAAGAGTATGTACACCCCTTTGAATATTTGTATCTATATTTTATCTATACTCATGTTCTTTAATGTTTTAAAATTTTTCTACTTTCACTTGGCTTATAATATAAATGTTGAAAGAGGTATGGGAGTCTTAAACTAAAATATTATTTTAAGTGTTTTAAAGATGTATTCTTCTAAATATTTCTCATTCATTTCCATGTTTTCAAAATGGTTTTACAAATTTATTTATAGGTAAATAAATTCTTAATAATTTCAATTATCAAATATTGTTTTAAAATATTCAATGTTTTATGGGACACTTTGATTGAAAAATCACTTTTACAAATGTTTTAAATTGGGTTTTAAAAACAGATTGGTTATATTATAAATGAAAATGAAATTTTATGAGTGAAATATTAAAAATTAAAAGATCATATTTGTTGGTACTTGTAAATTTAGTGCGTGAGCCTAAAATACTTTATACGAGGGGTTGATCCCCATTATAGCACACAGGTGTTCTCGATATAGCTTATTAGAAGGGTTAAGCCCCATTATGGCTCATGAATGACAGGTGAGCCTGATATATCATATACGAAAGGTATGCCCCATTATAGTTGTCCAATGCATTGGGAATTTCGAAGGTGTAATTTGACTGTATGGTTATTCAATTTGTAAGGGTGATTGTTAGAGTGATATGGTAATGATTTCCCAATACACCTTCATGATTTTATTTTCTTGATAATAAGTTTTTAAAAAAATGTTTCAAATGGTTTTAATTGTTTTGATAGGACTGACAATCTACTTTCTTTATGTCCCTTACTGAGATTTTCTGCTCATGCAAAGTCTTAAAATGTTATTTAGTGGTCTTGATATTGGTAAGGATAAGGAACATACCTTGTTGAAAGTATTTAATATGTGTTGCAAAAATAAATAATGTTTTATTTTAAAAGGGTTTCTTTTGGTGAAAAACTGTATATTGAGTATAAGTATCCACTTGTAATGTACTTGTTTAATATGTAAGATTTTTTCCTAATTATCAAATTCTCTAAACAAAAATGATCCTATAATGTGAATTATAGTTCAAAAACACTAGAATAAGATATGTTTAATGATGTGTCCTTATAGTTGTCACTCATATGATGGTTTAGACAACATTAGAGATTATGGTGTCTTCTTAAGTAATTGGGATAAAATATGAGTTTATAATTTCCAAGTTTACCATTTGTTCAATGTCTATGACATCTGATTTCAGGCTTAATGTTCTAAAATTTTAAGGTGATTAATGGTATTTTTAAGGTACATTTAGTTTTTTGGTAATTATGGGCTATTAATTTTTTGGATTCCAAATGAAAGGCATGAGATAAACTCTGAGGTTAAAATATGTTAGGGTTATTTTTGAGGATTTTATCTCATTTTTTTGAATTTTATAAAATTAAAACTGTTTTTGAAAAATCATAACACCCAAACCATGTGGAAAATCATCATTTCAGACAATGCTGTGAGAATAAAACCCACAACCAAAGCATAATAAGACTTTATGACATACCACTAGCATATGTGCAGTCCTTCGTTAGTACGAATTCATTATTTTTAGTTAAACGATTTGATAAGTTTATTTAGGTAACTTATTTTTAATCAAATAGATATACATAATATTGGATAATGATTTGGTGATTAAGTGATAAAAGTTATTTTGGAAGATGTTCAATATTTTGGGAACTTTATATGATTAAGATAAATAGAATACTATGTAATTTTATTTGAGGATAAATTTCTGAATTTTATTTTGGTAGAATAGAGGTTTTTATTTTACACTTAAGGGAATTAGGTTATTTATGTAAATAATTAATGAATTATGGAGAATATTTTATTTGGAAATTAACATTTAGGTATGAGACATTAAGAGTGAATTATGTTATTTGGAAAAAAATTAGAACTTATCTTGGAATATTATTTGATTAAATCCTACAAATTTTGGGGATTTAATCTTGGTTATAATATTTTAGAGGAATTTGAAGGATAGTTATTTTTTGAGTGGTTTATGTTGAGCTTTTGATGTTATATTTTAATTTTTGAGATTAAAGTTAGATTTTATTCATCCAATGGTTTATTGTTTTTGATAATAATATTATCCTACCCACATTGGTTTTGGTTAATGTTTCAAGATAGGATAAATTGGTAGTTAATATTTTGTTGATTAATAAGATGATTCATCCTGAATACTCATCATTCAGAGAAAAAGTTGAGTTCTTGGTGGAATCCGATTAAGGGATAAAAACTCTACTTTCCAAGTAAGTATATTTTCTTACGTTATTATTCAAATTATTAAAACAATTCCTTGAATTTATGAAAAGAATATTTAAACAAAACTGTTTTCTGGTTACCTTTCCTACTATGAAATCAATGATGTTCTAAACAATAAAAAATTTATGGTTTTTTTATTATTAACTTTTTCCAGATCATGTTTTATATAACTCACCAAAAAAACACGATTGTTATTTATTATTCCATATCCATGTTTTTCTACATGGAGTCCAGGTATGTGTCATCTTAATTGACCTTTATACTATCGTTTCATTATTTTAAAGTTGTTGTTTTATTAATACTTTTTCCAATGTGGGATTGAAATAAAGGTATTTTGAAAATTCATACCTTAGTTTCAAAACCCAAATTCAAATTGTGAGGACACAATCTCCATAGGGGGGTGATAATGCAACATCCCTAGTTTTTTAAAAAGAGACACTATGTTTAATAACGTGCATGATACGCCACATTGAACTTAAGCGAACAACTAAATATTATTATGAAACATTATAAACTAACTATTAAAATGGTGGGAATGAACAATAATAATTGATTTATGAATAAATGTTTTACACATGTATATAATAATGTCTTTTTTTAATAATTATTTACAAATGAAAAAAAACCCATTTTGAATAAAAGGAAATGTTTTCGTGAAAAATTATTTAAAGGCAAACAAACTAGTTTATAAAATAACAAAATCACTCTTGATGGACTTTACTAATGAAATATATATTTAATTTATCCAATTTTTTATTTAAAATTCTTCTTATATGTTTTATATACATGTTATAAGAACAAATTTAAGTTTCCAAGTAAAAGAATTATTTTTCAAAAAAATGCAGTTTTACCACCTTTTGATGGAGAACCCATTTTAAATCTATTTTTTGACTCATTTATAAGTAATATTTGAAAAAATAAACTTATTATTTGTAATTAGGTAATAAAATTATACTCAGGATATGTTTTTGGTATTTTTCAAATAATATTATTATTTAATGAATAGTGAAAAATACTACATTTTAATTCAAAACTATTTTAGTCTAATTTATTTATATAGTTAAATTTTTTTATATTAATTGGTTTTAAAGTATATTTAAATTATGTTTTTATCATTTAATCAAATTGTTTTTATTGGAATCAATTTCACAATGAAATTGGGTATTAAAACTATGAGAAAATTTGAACGTTTTACTTTAAAAACCATTTTTATTCTTCCTTCAACGAGATTAATTATTAATTAGTTTCTACAAATTATGAGTTTTTAATTTTAAAAAATGGATTATATATTTGGAATCCAAAGTTAAAAATAATGTAAATTTGTCTCTTTTTATTTTTGGACATAATGAATAGTAACTTTAGTAATAAAGTTTATTATCTCGGTTAAATGTAAATCTGGTAGTTAAAGGTAAAAATAATTTTATAATAATTTAAAACTACTATAAAACTTGTCCTAATTTAATTTGATGAGTTTATCCTGAACATGAGAATCCTTGGGTCTATTTAAGGACCACTTGGAGTCACTTGGAAGACTTTAATGCATTTATAATATTATTTTCAATGAATAGTCATTGTTGTTACACTCTTATTTTTAAAAATTAAAATATTTTAATATATATTTATATATAGTATCTATTAATAAATAAATATTATTTATAAAGATAGAAATATTAAATACATCATGTTATTTTATTTATAATTATTAGGAATTAAATAATTAAATGTAATTATGACACAAAGATGGTGCATTGGTTAATTTATTTAGCAAAGAATCAAATAAATGATATTAATAATATTAAAATGGTTATAGTTAGATATATTTTATTCAATAAAAGAATTTTAGGAATGACTATGACATAATAGGATTGAGTTAATGTAATTTTTTTTGAAGGAATAAAGTTGTTATGAATTTTTAAAAAAGTCAAGTATGAATATTATCAACATTGACATAATTCAAATTTTAAAATAAAAAATATTTAATTAAATGATATAAAATGTATAAAAATATATATTTTGAAAAAGAATTATATTTTTTAAAAAAATACATTAATTACTCCTTCATTGGTCTTTTTTAATGATTTGGTTATTATTGTAACTCTCAAAGAAAAATTACTTTATAAATCGGAAAGAGTTAAAAGTGGTTGAAAAAAGGTAAGGATTAAAAAACAATCAAACCATTTCTAATTTTAATTGTATGATTATTATTTGACCCAAAATAATCGTATATTATAAATAAATCATTTTTGGGCAATTTCAAATCCAAATGGAATTTATATTAATTTAATACTTTTAATAATTCCATGGGTGCCCCTCCCCTCTACTATAAAAATGAACTCATTCATATCTATTATTCACACATCCAAAGACTTTTGGATCGGAAAAAATCTATCCGAAATCATTCCTAAAATCCCTAAAAACATTCTTGAAGCCTTATTTTTTGTATAACACCTTATTTAGAGGTTTTAAGGTGTTTTCAAATGTGATCAACCGAAGAAGAGGTATCACTTTCTTTAAGTATTTATATTTTTTTTATTCTTTCACTTCCTTCAAATCTCTTCCAAACAGGATTATATATTATATACAGTATACTTGATATTATTAGATGTTATTATGGTAATTCCATCACCTATCTACATCTTCAATTTAATCTAATGTGAAATGAACTTTTCATTCGTGTGTACGACGAACTACCCCCCCACGAACCGATATAGTTCATTTTTCATCACCATCTTTAAAGAAGGGTTATATAGATTTAATTAATGTTAATATGTGATATTGATCACATATTAATCATTATAATATAATAATATATCGATAAATAATTTTTTTCCATTTACATTAAAATGATAACGGTGTTCGTGCGTACGTGTGAACTATCACCTCCACGAAGTGATGTGATTCATTTTTATTTACTAAACTATTTTTATGATATATACAAGTATATTTAAATGATTAATATGATATTAATTATTTTGTGATCATTATTTATAGACAAAATAGTACTTACCTTATTTCTATAATGATCAAAGAAAAATGAAGACTTTACTGAGGCGTACAAAAGGCATACTGTCTCCATTATTGTAATGTTGTTCATTTTTTATATCCTTATATAATGAATTTATTTAATGTTATAATTGATATAAAAAATTTATCATTATGTAATTAATATTATTATGTAGATTATGTAATTATTACCTCATATACTATTAATATCCTAACATGTTTATTTTTTACATGAGTACAGAATATCGACAAAAAACCTGAAGTGAATATAAATAATTATGTAATTGTCATGAAATTGTAATAGTCATATAAATTGAATAATAAAATTTATAAAGGTTATTAAGAAAGTCAACAATTAACCTAATTTTATTATTTAGGAAGATAAAAATTCTACGCGATGAGTCAGACATAAGGTAAGAGATTTTATCGTAATATCCTTTCGTTGAGATGTTCATTGATGATATACACCATTATAATTTTATAAAGTATATATACACACCCATTGAATACTAATATCTATATTTTATCTATTCTCATGTTATTTTATTTTTTGGTTAAATGTTCTACTTTCATGTGGATTATAGTTTAAATGATCAAAAAGGTAGGATACTCTTAAAGTAAAACATTTTTAAGTGTTTTGAAATTTTATTTTTCTAAATATTTATCATTAATGTAAATGTTTTCAATATGGTTTTGTGGATTTATTATGTGTACCTAAATATTTTAGAAACATTAATTATCTAATATTATTTTAAAAGTTTTGTAGTTTTATGTGACAGTTTGATTCAAAAATATTTTTTATAAATGTTTAAAACTTGTTTCTGAAAATGGATTTTTTATCTTATGAATTGAAATTAAATTTTATGAGTGAAAAGATGAAAATTTTAGGATTATATGTGTTGGTACTAGGATATTTAATGGGATATCATGATATATCTTATATGAAGGGTTGAGACCCATTTTAGCTCATGGGTGCGCCCGATATAGCTTATATGAAGGGTTGACCCACATTATAGCTCATGAAATATGGGTGAGTTTGATATAGCTTATATAAAAGGTTATCCCCATTATATCTCACCAATACATTGGGTATTTCAAAGGTGTAAGTCTTCCATATGGTTATTCCATATGTAAGGGTGATTAAATGAGTGATATCATAATGATGTCCCGAGGCACCCACATGATTTTTTATGAATACTAATATATTCTTATGAAAATGTTTTTATATGATTTCCATGCTTTCATAGGACTAACAATCTAATTTATTTAGGTCCTTTACTGATACTTTTTACTCGTCCCATGTTTTGACATGTTTTTCATAGTTTTTAAAATTGCTAAGGACAAATAAGATTCCTTGATAAAAGTATTAATGATGTGTCATGAAGAGAAATCATGTTTTATTTTAAAAGGGATTATTTTGGTGAAAGATGGATATAGAGGATAATTATCCCTTGTAAGGTATATGATTACTATGTAAGAGTTTTTTGCCCTAATTATCTAAAAATATAATCTAAAAAGATCCTATAATGTGAATTCTAATTCAAAAACACTAGAATAAGATATGTTTATAACTTGGTACTTAGACACAATATTTACTTTATAATTATTTTATGTACATATAATAAAATTGAGAATATATTTGTAAAGATATTGACATGGAAGAAGAAAAGTTAAATGTAAAACTTTTAAAGATGAATTTTTAAAGAAAGTCTCTTATACAAATACTTAAAAATATTTATACTTTTAAACATTTTAAAAAATTATAATATGGTTAAAATTTAAGTTTATCATCCATTGAATAATATATAATAACTTTCGTGAGACATTTACAAGAACTTGTACATAGAAGAACATGATTTAGAAAATAAATTTTTAAAACATTCAAAATGAAATTTTAAGTTAAAGTGACCCTAATCTTAGGCCTGAATTTTCATGTGTGTTTCTTATATTATATAATAATAAACTCATGTTAATTATTTAATTTTTTAGAAATTTTTTAATGTTTATTATTACTTATATTTCACTAATTATCGTGTTATGTACAATAACATAATCATTTAATTTCACATTAGAAGTTTTGACGGCATTCACCTCATATTTCCAAAACGGAGTTGGTGGGTTAACTAAGATAAATGTGGTAATTATTCCATAATTCCTATAATAATCATAAAATAATTATAAATTTTATATATCAATTATAATTTTAAAACAAATATTGAACTATGGGTAAAAAAAATAAACTATGTTATGATCATCGAGACTGTAGGCTCTATGTACACTTCTGTAACTTTTGCATTTTTCAATGATCATTATGAAAATAAGTTAAATTTTGTTTTATATTTAAATAAGTATTATAATATCATAAATAATATATTATTTATCTAAATATACTTATTTATATAATCTATGTGATGTGGTGATGAAAAATGAATCACATCACTTCGTGGAGGTGGTAGTCCACACGTACGAACAAACGACGTTATAATTTTATAGTGAATGAAAAAGTAAGAAAATAGGTGACATATTATATTTAAGAAAGATAAATATTTAACTAATATCAAATAAATTAATTAAATCCATTATTAAAACTATCCGTGAGAGTTGGTTCTAAAAAACAAATTACATTAGTTTGTGAGGCAGTAGTCCTATGTTCATATAAATGATGGATTCCTTTCCCATTTTATGGAGGATGGAGACGAATATAAGTTATTAAATTAAAATAATAACATCTAATTATAAGTTATATACTTATTTATTATATAACCATGTTTAAGGAAGATTTGAATGTGGGTGAAGAATAAATAAAAGAAAAAGGTTTGGTTAAGAATGATACCTCTTCTTTAGACTACCTCATTTACATTACACTTTAATACCGAAAAGGTTGATATTATTCCAAATATAATAACAATAGAAAATGTTTAGGGATATTATAAAGTATTTTTTATTGTTTTTCTGAACCAAAAGGTTATTTATGTGTAAAGAAATGAGAAAAGGTGGTTCCCTTTTATAAGAGTGGGGAGGGGAACTCTTGGAATTTCTTAAAAAATTAAATTCATATAAATTAATTTTTAAGTTAAAATTGATTAATATTGATAATATTAAAATATAATATGATGATATGTTTAAGTACTCTCATATAATAAACTTTTGAAAAGTTTATACTATATTTCAAACCTTATATTTTGGTTTTAACCCTCATTAAACCTTTTCGCAATTACCGCGAAAATAAAGTTTTTTAATCATAGAGGATCAGGATAGTTATTATAAATGGAAAAGATCCCATAAATTGACCATGGTTGATATTTTAAACCATATAACAATAAATTGTTCTATTATAGTATTTTTAGTAATTTTAAATGATTTAATAAAATATTATTTACTATACATTTCATTAATATTATTTTTAGAACTATTCATTTACATTGAATTTTGTAACATCATGAAAAAAGTAATTATAATATAATAAATTATAATTTCCATGAAATGATACATTTATCCGAAAAGAATTATCACAATAAGTTTTTCAAAATATATTAATTTCTATATTTTTTGTGCTATTTTTTTATTTTTTTGTTAGTTATATAAATAAGGTGTCAACGTTGCCCAAAAATTTAAGGTAATTATTTCATCACTAAAAATTAAAAATAATATAACAGGATAAAAAATAATTTATCTTATAAATTAATATTTAAAACCTAACATATCCTTTTTTCATCCCAAAATTAAAAATATTATAGTCATTAAAAGCAAGAGTGTGCCATTTTTGGCTTTATATTCACTTAATTATTATAAAGGTTAAAATCATATCCAATTGGAAAAAAGGACATATATTCTGATATTGGTTTATTATAAGTGATATATACTCATTCAAGAGAATTTATTCATGTTTTTTAGATATTTTTTAGTCTTTATCATTTTATTTTTATCCTAAATTACCTGATTTTTCTTTGACCACCGTAACAAAAATTACTAAGGTTATTATTCATAATATACAAAAAAAAGAGAAATATTTACCAAATTAGAACCCATTGATTTAAAAAATGTCATATTTTTTTAGTTTAAATTCATATAAGTGATAGTGTTTAATTTAAAATTAAATCAGTAAAACACGATGGAAAACAGATTTATAGAAAAATTTCATTTTTAAGTATAAACCAATTTATTACTAAATTCATTTATAAAATTCATTTAAAAAAAATAATTTGATTAATTGAAATAAAAAATAACTAATTAAATTATAAAACTAATTTGAAATATAATTTTACTTTTATAAATACTTTAAAATAAATAATAGTTTTCAATAAAAATCATTACTTTTCACAATTAATTTAAAAATGAAATTTAAAAAAATATAAACCAAAATTTCACAATATGTAAAAAAATTTTTGTGATTTTTTCAAAAGTTATTTAATTTTTATAAAATAATTTTTTTAAATTTGTCATAAATTAATAATAATATCTGCATATATAAAAATAAATATCATTGTTTAAAGAAAATATAATTTTGAGGAATAACATTTCTCTTATAAAAGTTGAGTGATAATTTCCTTGGAATTAATAAATATATTTTTATTAATTATAACCTTTATATATATATTTCATGAATTATTAAATTATATTCATACCCACTAACTTTAAAACTATGTATAAAAATCATATTTAAATAACAATATTTCTTAGTTCATTTTGGGTCAGTGTTGCGTATTGTAAGTGCTATAGACCATATTTTTCTTTCAAAAAACATGAGGTATTTCAAACTAATCTCATAACGGACATACCAATTTCAAAATTCTATCCTCAAAATGTATAATTCCATTACTTGTAGTTGATGATATTTCAACCTAACGTCAATCTTTGAAAAATTACACCCTCAGAATTTTATTAAAGAAGTCATTTATTTGAGGAAAGAAATATTTTTTTCTTTTTATTAGTGTTATTTAGTGTTATATAATAAATTAAAATATTCATACAACTATATTTATTCTTTAAAAAATACGATAACCCCAAGGTGAAGTGTTAGGATGAATGAAACCCTTATCAAGTAATACATGTAACTTATTTTTCAACTCCAATAAATCTCATGTAGAAATTTGATAAGGAGGTTTTGAAATAGTCTTAGAATTAGTAACTAATTCGATAATGAATTCAACCTCCCAATAAGGAATAAAATAGTAATATCACCTTGAAATACATAAAAAAATTTAATTACCATAGTCTCATCACCAAACTTAATTGTTCATTTCTTTTAAATGATATGGGCAAGAAAAATTTCACCCCCCATGTTTAATTAATTTTGTTTTATTATTGGTATATTTTCAAAGGTATGAAATCATTATTATAAACAAATTTAAAATTATGATGATAATTGAATATCAATTATTTAAAAATTTATTCTATATTAGAATGATAAATAAAAAGCTAAATCAAACCCAAAATAACATCAAAATCTATTATAGGTAAAACAAAAAGAATTGTAGGAAATCCCATTCCATTTATGAACATATAACCATTACTATAAATCCTTGTTTCTTTAATACGTACTCCATTATTTTATACCAAATTTTTTTTCCCATTTCTTTAGGTGATATTTCGATTTTTCTACCAAATTTCACAGGAATAAAATAATTCATAAATACTAAATAAAACATGATGTGGGAATTATTTGATTACTTATGTAATGGTATTATAAAAACTTTATTATAGGGATAAAATTATCCATAATAGTTTAAAATGAAACTCCACCCCTTTTTCTATAAACACTAGATTATTTCCACCTTCCATATTTATCTTTGGATACACATTTTCTTAGTGGCCAATCTCCTTATAATTTAAAATTTTCTATTATGTATGACCATTACTAGTCTAACCATCACCTTTTCTTATTTATTTTCAATAATTATACAAATATACAATTTTTCTAAATTGATAAAAATTTTAATGATCTCATTAGACACCCCCATATTTATTATTACCACATTTAAAAAAAGAATAAAATTGAACCTTATTACTATCAAAATTACATATGGTATGTTTCCCCATTTTTTTCCACATTTAACCTTTCTTATCCTTTTTTTTGTGAGAACCATGTATGTAAAAAAACTCTATCAGAACATTGTTAGTACATTGAACCATTTCCTCCTAAATTTTAAATTCATGTTTTACCAAATCGATTTCAAAATATTAGTTTTAATCTTATGTAAAATATTTCAATTCTATTTTTTTGGTCCAAATAACTCATTTAATACCAATACAATATATTAAAATTTTATTCATAAGAAAAAATTGAGTACTAACCCTCTTCCATTATCTTCAGAAACTATATTTCAAAAATAATTTGAATAACATTAGATAAATAATTTTCTTGAAATTTATTTCTTAAAAACAATCCATTACATGGTATCAATGTCATTATTCTCCTTTTAGTTATTAATAAAATTCAAACATAGGTTGAATTCACATTTAAAAAAATAATTAAAAAGTTTTACCTTATAATTCTCTGAATAACCAAAAAACTAAAATATCTTCTCTATGGAATTGATTCATCCTATAGCTACCTATGGTTTTTCAGTTCCACAAAAATAAAATGGGTATTATATTTTGAGATGATCCATTATTTCACATACTACGATTATTTTTAACATTTATTCTACTCTGGTAATAACAATAAAAATGGATAGGACCACTGAGGATGTGAAATTTTGTCTTTATTCTAGGGTCCTAGTGAATGCAGATCTAAGTTCTTGCTTGATCCAGAATACTGTTTTGTCTGCATTGGATGATGAAATATCTCTAAAATTAAAACATAATTATTACCTAATTTCTATATGGACTTTAAAATTATTGGTAATGTTAAATAAAAGTGATGTAAAAATATTTTATGCTCTTTTTTTACAAAAAAGGGAATTATGAGGCTTCTGTAAGAAGAAGTTGATGAAGCAGACAATAGGAAAAAATGATGGTACTACAATAGTGGTGGAATATATTCCTCCTAAACTGGTACAAGAGCCTTATGTGGCTCAAGAGACTGAACATATTATTCCTATGAATAAAATATGGGAATGTAGGCTTGATTTGACTAGATATAAACCAGGCTTGGCCCTAGTAGTGGTTCCAGAGGATGGAGGTGAGGGCGACAAGAACTCAAGAGTGGAGAATCCTGAATTTTTTCTGGCATTTAATGGGAATCAAACGGTAACACCCCGAGCTTCCACGATACACTTCTAATTCAATAATGTAATAGCTTGCATTGTGCGCAACATCGAGTTCTAACAAACTGCAACTAATCAAAGTAGCTGTTATGAATAGTAATAACCACTTTTTAAAATTATAGAAATTTTATATTTCAAAATGGACTTCATTTTTGAATTCGTAATATCGAAATTATCCTAAGTTGAATTTTTTGTAACTTTCTGAGAACTTCCAATTTTTTATGAATAGTGAAAAATACTTAAAACAACTTTTTTAATAAAAATAATTTATTGTGATAAATTATACTATTTAGTGGTTTTAAAGTATAATTAGAATATATTTTTACCATTTTATCCAATGGTGGTCATTAGAATTAATTTAACATTGAAATTGGACATAAACAATTGCCAATCTTTTGATATAAATTGTTTCTTAAAAACACGCTATTTGTCGTTACAGCGGGAATTAATTATAAAATTAATTAATGCAACTTATATGTTTGGAATTTTGTAAAATAGACATCATTTTTGAATTCGGAATATCAATTATAGCTTAGGGTGAAATTTTGGCCTTGTTCTGAAAAACATCAATTTTTGATGAATAGTGAAACCACTAAGTGGTAGTTAAATAACTGATTTTTCGTTTAAATGAAATATTACCACTTCTGTGATTTGATTTTCAAAAATCCGACATACATGGTTGTCATTAAGAAGTAAAATGTGGTTCAATGAGATTAAAATAATTTTTTGGTGAATAGTAACTTTTAAGTTCTTAATCGCGATTATAGGTAATTAGTGTAGTTTAATGTAAAAACAATGTTTTAATAATATGATATGAGCTTGACACTTGTCCTACTCCTATTGGATGAGTCATGGCCGACCAAGACAACTCATCGGTCAACTTGGAGACCCCATGGAGCCACTTTGGTTGGAAAATGACATTAATATATATTTATTTATTGTTAAAATTAAATTGACACAAACATGAGTTATTTTACTAAAAGAGTTTTTAAGTGGGGTTACACAAGTCCAAATTTTGACTATAAATATTCATTAGAAATCTAAAAATATTTCCTACATCATAGTATTTTTTTTTATAATTTTTAGACATTAAATAAATTAAATTATTTATGACATCATTATGATGCAGCGATGACCTCATTATTTAACGATTTAAATAAAATGAGAAGATAATGCAAAATCCAAGGCATAAACTTGTCCAAAGCCTATTGGATGAGGATATTTCGAAACATTATCACCTTATCCTAGAATTATATAAGTTTGGTACCTTTAGAATCCGAAAAGCATTGTGAAATAATGTAACATTTCAATCTTTCCAAAACTGCCCCTCCTCTCCACTTATAAAAGGCCCCCACCTCTCCCACCTCATTTACACTTTCAAGCCATTTGTCTCGGCAAAACTCTGCCCAAATACTCTCCCAACTTCCCCCTCTTACTCCTAGAAGCCTCACTTTGGGCAGAACGCTTCCCAAGGAAGCCTTTGTCTCAAATCAAAAAGAGTTACCCGATTTTGAGGTAATGTCTTCTCT
The DNA here is from genome assembly GCA_963277665.1 of Viscum album. Taxonomy (NCBI): domain Eukaryota; kingdom Viridiplantae; phylum Streptophyta; class Magnoliopsida; order Santalales; family Viscaceae; genus Viscum; species Viscum album. The sequence goes on along the minus strand of OY728157.1, from coordinate 30,836,955 downwards.
AATGTTGTTTTGTTTTATTTTTCTTCTCCAACCCCCTAAACTCTTTTTATTCATTTCTTTTGAAACAACACCAGTATACTCAATATTCTAGGATGTTTTTATAATAAGGATTAGAGCTACACTTACACACACCTACATTTAATGGTTAAAGAACATACAGTTTCTGTGGATGGAGAATTTCTGCCGCACGAAACGATGATTGTTCAACACTCATATAACACCTTCAATGGTGGCCATTAAGATGTCACTATTTTTATATATGATATATAATATGTTTATGTTTTACTTATGCTTCTGTATTTCTCATTTATGGCATACTTTATGATTTCCGTTATTGGTAAAACGCGATAATTTCATTTTAGGAAGTGCGGACTACCGCCCCCTCAAAGTGATTTGAATCGTTAATGCCATATGTGGGATGTATAAAGGATGGAGTAAATGGTATTATACACTGTATTATACTGGAATTATATTATACATTTATATGATTATGATTTAGTTCTATTAAATATGAAATTGAAATGAAAGTAGCGTTCATGCGTACGTACGGCTTACCGTCTCCATGAACGGTGCATTTCATTTCTTACCTCTAAATGTAACATAATATTATAAATGAATGTATATACTGGATATATAAGATATATATGACATCTAAATAATGAATATAATTATGTATATAATGGATATTCTACCACATGAACAACTTGTAATTATAAGAAGTTTATTGTTGACTCAAGTACCAAAGATCGACAAAACGACCGTTATTAACTTAAATAATTACATAATGTTCATAACATTGTAATAAGTGATATAAAAAGGATAATTAAATTGAAAATGGTTCTTAATAAGGTAGATATTAACTCTAGTTTATTATTCAGGAGGTTAAAGAACGGTTGAGTCAAGTCGGACACAAGGTAAGGGAATTTCTTAACCCAACTTCCATTCTTTGGGTTAATCTCCTACTTTCAAATTATGTCATGATATTATTATGTATTATTTTGTATTCTTTATGTGTACCTATAGTGAATACACATAATAGATCTATTTTATTTTAAAAATGATCTTTTTAAGGACTTCATCTCAATCTCCTTTCATTGAGGCATATTTGGTTTTATACATAACTTTCTTTTATATGGTGTATAAACCCCTTTGACATTAACGTTTATTCAAAAGGAATCTTTTTATATGAAGCGTTTTACTAAACGACAAAAAGGGAATGTTTTTATTTCCGTACATATGCGGCGACAACGAATTCTCCGCCGCCGTGACCATTATTTGAGTTTCAGCTTCCTCTACAAGCCATCTTTTTTAATGAAAACTAAGTACAAAGTTTTAACTTTCTTTTATTTTGGTATTGAAAATGGTTTTTAAAGAGTTTTTATTATATCAATTTGTTGTATTGATATCTTGTGATTGAATTGTGGAAATGTTATGTTTCCTTTATGCATGTTTTATGTGATACGATTATGTTATGGTTTATGATATGTTTAAAACTATTCATATGAGGAATGCATTGGACTTAATAAGTGACGAGTGGAGCCCGCTATAGCTCCTCAATGCATCGGCAGGTCTCATGAGACAAACTAGTGTCTTGGCACGAGGCCTTGACAAAATCTTATTTGTGGTCTTGGCACGAGGCCTTGGCTACGTGATTATGATAGTCTGGCATTATGCATTCCATCATTATGAAGGTGGTTATTGATATTGCATGTGATTATTCGACCAGTAGAATATCCATGTGAATAAGTAAATGGCTTTATCTCATTTTACTTTTGCCATATTATGTTGTAGTTCATGTTTAAAAGGATTTTTTTAGTTATACATTGCCTTAAATGTTAATGTTTAATTATGAAAGCTTCCGCAATATTGTTATCCTGACTGAGCATCTGATCTCACCCCTTTCAATGTTTTAATATTTTCCAGGATGTGCAGAAGTATTTTATAAATGACCTGCAAGGATAGTCAGAAGAGGATATGAGTGTGGACTATGAAGACTTTGTTATTAGTTTTTCACTTTATGATGTAATGTAAGACTTATGAATGTATCTAGTGTTTCCAAGGCTACTAAACTAATCGGTCTTTCGAGACTTGATCTTTTGTGATCATGCCAATGTTACGAAGTAACGCACCGGCTCTGGGCAGCTAGGGTCGGGGCGTTATAGTTGGTATCAGAGGCAGTTTAGTACTAACCTTGGAAGCTAGATTTAGATAAACTCTGATTAGAGCACATAGCCCAAATATAGACTTTGAGGATTTGAATAGAAGAACTTCCTGGAATTTCGGTATTATAGAGATGTTATGAGTTTTCCGAGCAATACATCCCTGTCTGGATACGAGCAGGTAGAGGCGGCTCTGGCACAGATGTACCTAGGGGTAAAACCCGAAAACACCGCTTTAAGCTAGACTCGAACGGGAACTGGTGCATGACAACGGGCCTTGCTGCACTCTTGGTTACGACACTCCCGGGGGATATGCTTTGGATAATTCTCATTTTCTTTATAAACCACTATGAAGGGTTATGAGTATATACTTCCTCAAAGAAAACATTTTTATGGATTATATCCATAAATAGTTCAATTTATGTTAAGTATCTTACAAGTATGGAATTATGTATTTTGATTTATAAACTAATATAGTTTATGCCATTGTTTAGAAATGGCGCCTAGTGGAAGAAATGGAAACTGTGTCAATGCACGCACTCCATGTAGGGATTTCCCTCTTGCTCAAGATAATTATAGTGGGGCTGGTGATGCAACTGGTGCTGATCAGCTAATCACCATACTGGGACAACTTACTCAGGTTATGAATAATAACCTTACCCGTATGGAGCACCCTGATCCATAGCGTGGAGGATCAATGTTAGATCGATTCATGAGGCAACAACCACCAAACTTCAATGGGAGTACAAATCCTATAGTAGCTGAGCAATGGATAAATTCCTTAGAGAAAATATTCCATGCCTTGGGGAGTAGTGAAAGGGAGAAGGTTGTCATGGCAGTTTACCGCCTCACTGGAGATGCCGATCAGTGGTGGTCGCTGATTCAAAACAAAAAGGAAGATGATCACGTATCGAATATGGAATGGATGGAGTTCAAAGAGCTTTTCTTAGAAAAATACTTTCCACGTGACCATCGAGCAGATATGGAAAGGCAATTTCTGAGTCTGAGGCAGAAGGAGGATGAGAATGTCGCAAAGTATGAGGCTAACTTTACAAGGTTAGCGAGGCATACTGCCGATTATATACGTAACCCAAGGAGTAAGATTGATCGTTTCTTTGATGGGTTAAAACCATTTCTCCGTCGATCTTTAGTATCACAATCCTTCTCATCATATGAAGATATTGTCTCATGTGCTATCAAGACAGAAAAAGAATTCTCTAAGTCTTATGACAAAAAAGTAAAGAAAGAGAAGAAGAGAACGGTGGAACAAGAGACAGATAAAGGGAAAAAGGGAAAGAAGGATTTTCCATTATATGATAATTGTGGGAAGAATCACCCTGGTACTTGCCTAAAAGGAATGGGAGTTTGTTATAAATGTGGAGAAAAAGGTCACCAGGCGCGTGATTGCAAGGGAAAGAAAGAGGCTATCAATGTTGAATGCTACAATTGTAGGGAAATGGGGCATTATGCAAATGAATGTCCTAAGCGTCAAGGAAACTTACCTCAGAAAAGGCCGAGGGATCAAGGACAATATTATGCTGTGACTACAGTTGAAGTGGAATAATTAATGTATTGGTGCTTTTGGACTGAAGGATTATATTCTGGTCATAAGAATAATGTGATATATATATATATATATGGATTGTACTGCAGTACTTTTTGATTTCAGTAAGGTTTTAATATGATTAAGGTAATCATATGTTTAGTATGTGACAATAAGAGAAACTTTTCTTTGTTTGAGGAATCTGATGTTACAATTGATTTTGGAATTAAGAGACCTTTTAGAGAAAGTCTGGACAGAGGTATTTTGGATAACTATAAAGGTTGGAGTGGATTAAGTTGATCTTTGGATAGTATTGTTTAAGGTTAAAGAATTTATGAAGATTATTTTTGGAATATTATGATACTATAGTTTTAGGAAAAGGACAACCTGCAGGGTGGGGCATAACCCATCGCGTCGGACAAAGCTGCAGGAATCGAACCCACAATCATAGTGTGATAAGCCTTTATTTCCTACCACTAGCCTACAGGAAGTCCCTGGTTATTACAAAATAGTTTTACTAATCTAAATGGCATGTGTTAATATTTGGAACCTTATACAATTAGGATAAAAAGAATATTTTTGAGTTCCGTTACCATTTGGAGTAAAAGATGGGTTTGTGGTAAAAATTTATTAACGAATGAAAGTATACATAACAAGTATGTATATTCCCTTACGTTCTTAGTAAATCTCCTAAATAAATTCCTCAACATTATAAAAGGTAACTTAAAACAAAAATGTTTTCGGTTATCTTTTCCAACTAGGGATTCAATGACCGTTTAACCAATCACAAGTTTGCGATTTTCTTGTGGTTAAACTTTCTCTTAATCCTGTTTTATATAACTCTCCATCAGACCTTGATGGTTTTTTTCTCCTCCATATCCATATTTTCATAGAATCCTAGAATGGGCTATATCGGGTGACCTTTGTACTTATCTTTCTTTCTTTTAATATTATATGTTTATTAACCTTATTTCCGATGTGGGTTTTCCTCAATGGTATTTTCTCTATTCAACCTTTTATTTTCAAAGAAAAATTTCAAATTGCGATGACGCAATTTATTGAAGCAGGGGATAATGTTACACCCCGAGCTTCCACGATACGCTTCTAATTCAATAATGTAATAGCTTGCATTGTGCGCAACATCGAGTTCTAACACACTGTAACTAATCAATGTAGCCGTTATGAATAGTAATAACCACTTTTTAAAATTATAGAAATTTTATATTTCAAAATGGACTTCATTTTTGAATTCGTAATATCGAAATTATCCTAAGTTGAATTTTTTGTAACTTTCTGAGAACTTCCAATTTTTTATGAATAGTGAAAAATACTTAAAACAAATTTTTTAATAAAAATAATTTATTGTGGTAAATTATACTATTTAGTGGTTTTAAAGTATAATTAGAATATATTTTTACCATTTTATCCAATGGTGGTCATTAGAATTAATTTAACATTGAAATTGGACATAAACAATTGCCAATCTTTTGATATAAATTGTTTCTTAAAAACACGCTATTTGTCGTAACAGCGGGAATTAATTATAAAATTAATTAATGCAACTTATATGTTTGGAATTTTTTAAAATAGACATCATTTTTGAATTCGGAATATCAATTATATCTTAGGGTGAAATTTTGGCCTTGTTCTGAAAAACATCAATTTTTGATGAATAGTGAAACCACTAAGTGGTAGTTAAATAACTGATTTTTCGTTTAAATGAATTATTACCACTTCTGTGATTTGATTTTCAAAATTCCGACATACATGGTTTTCATTGAGAAGTAAAATGTGGTTCAATGAGATTAAAATAATTTTTTGGTGAATAGTAACTTTTAAGTTCTTAATCGCGATTAGAGGTAATTAGTGTAGTTTATGGTAAAAACAATGTTTTAATAATATGATATGAGCTTGAAACTTGTCCTACTCCTATTGGATGAGTCATGTCCGACCAAGAAAACTCATGGGTAAAATTGGGGACCCCATGGAGCCACTTTGGTTGGAAAATGACATTAATATATATTTATTTAATGTTAAAATTAAATTGACACAAACATGAGTTATTTTACTAAAATAGTTTTTAAGTGGGGTTACACAAGTCCAAATTTTGACTATAAATATTCATTAGAAAGATAAAAAGATTTCCTACATCATAGTATTTTTTTTTAAAATTTTTAGACATTAAATAAATTAAATTATTTATGACATCATTATGATGCAGCGATGACCTCATTATTTAACGATTTAAATAAAATGAAAAGATAATGAAAAATACAAGGCTTAAACTTGTCCAAAGCCTATTGGATGAGGAGATTTAGAAACATTATCACCTTATCCTATAATTATATAAGTTTGGGACCTTTAGAATCCGAAAAGCATTGTGAAATAATGTAACATTTCAATCTTTCCAAAAGTGCCCCTCCTCTCCACTTATAAAAGGCCCCCACCTCTCCCACCTCATTTACACTTTCAAGCCATTTGGATCGGCCAAACTCTGCCCAAATACTCTCCCAACTTCCCCCTCTTACTCCTAGAAGCCTCACATTGGGCATAACTCTTCCCAAGGAAGTCTTTGGCTCAAATCAAAAAGAGTTACCCGATTTTGAGGTAATGTCTTCTCTAATGTTGTTTTGTTTTATTTTTCTTCTCCAACCCCCTAAACTCTTTTTATTCATTTCATTTGTAAAAAAACCATTATCCTCAATATACTAGGATGTTTTTATAAAAAGTATTCGAGCTACACTTACACACACCTACATTTAATGGTTAAAGAACATACGGTTTCTGTGGATGGCGAATTTCTGCCTCACGAAATGATGATTGTTCAACACTCATATAACACCTTCAAAGGTGGCCATTAAGATGTCACTATTTTTATATATGATATATAATATGTTTATGTTTTACTTATTCTTCCGTATTTCTCATTTATGGCATACTTTATGATTTCCATTATGGGTAAAACGCGATAATTTCATTTTAGGAAGTGCGGACTACCGCCCCCTCAAAGTGATTTGAATCGTTAATGCCATATGTGGGATGTATAAAGGATGGAGTAAATGGTATTATACACTGTATTATACTGGAATTATATTATACATTTATATCATTCTGATTTAGTTCTATTAAATATGAAATTTAAATGAAAGTAGCGTTCATGCGTACGTACGGCTTACCGTCTCCATGAACGGTGCATTTCATTTCTTACCTCTAAATGTTACGTAATATTATAAATGAATGTATATACTGGATATATAAGATATATATGACATCTAAATCATGAATATAATTCTGGATATAATGGATATTCTACCACATGAACAACTTGTAATTATAAGAAGTTTATTGTTGACTCAAGTACCAAAGATCGACAAAACGACCGTTATTAACTTAAATAATTACATAATGTTCATAACATTGTAATAAGTGATATAAAAAGGATAATGAAATTGAAAATGGTTCTTAATAAGGTAGATATTAACTCTATTTTATTATTCAGGAGGTTAAAGAACGGTTGAGTCAAGTCGGACACAAGGTAAGGGAATTTCTTAACCCAACTTCCATTCTTTGGGTTAATCTCCTACTTTCAAATTATGTCATGATATTATTATGTCTTATTTTGTATTATTTATGTGTACCTATAGTGAATACACATAATAGATCTATTTTATTTTAAAAATGATCTTTTTAAGGACTTCATCTCAATATCCTTTCATTGAGGCATATTTGGTTTTATACACAACTTTCTTTTATATGGTGTATAAACCCCTTTGACTTTTAAGTTTATTCAAAAGGAATCTTTTTATATGAAGCGTTTTACTAAACGACAAAAAGGGAATGTTTTTATTTCCGTACATATGCGGCGACAACGAATTCTCTGCCGCCGTGACCATTATTTGAGTTTCAGCTTCCTCTACAAGCCATCTTTTTTTAATGAAAACTAAGTACAAAGTTTTAACTTTCTTTTATTTTGGTATTGAAAATGGGTTTTAAAGAGTTTTTATTATATCAATGTGTTGTATTGATATCTTGTGATTGAAGTGTGGAAATTTTATGTTTCCTTTATGCATGTTTTATGTGATACGATTATGTTATGGTTTATGATATGTTTAAAACTATTCATATGAGGAATGCATTGGACTTAATAAGTGACGGGTGGAGCCCGCTATAGCTCCTCGATGCATCGACAGGTCTCATGAGACAAACTAGTGTCTTGGCACGAGGCCTTGACAAAATCTTATTTGTGGTCTTGGCACGAGGCCTTGGCTATGTGATTACGATAGTCTGGCATTATGCATTCCATCATTATGAAGGTGGTTATTGATATTGCATGTGATTATTCGACCAGTAGAATATCCATGTGAATAAGTAAATGGATTTATCTCATTTTACTTTTGCCATATTATGTTGTAGTTCATGTTTAAAAGGATTTTTTTAGTTATACATTGTCTTAAATGTTAATGTTTAATTATGAAAGCTTCCGCAATATTGTTATCCTTACTGAGCATCTGAGCTCACCCCTTTCAATGTTTTAATATTTTCCAGGATGTGCAGAAGTATTTTATGAATGACCTGCAAGGATAGTCAGAAGAGGATATGAGTGTGGACTATGAAGACTTTGTTATTAGTTTTTCACTTTATGATGTAATGTAAGACTTATGAATGTATCTAGTGTTTCCAAGGCTACTAAACTAATCGGTCTTTCGAGACTTGATATTTTGTGATCATGCCAATGTTACGAAGTAACGCACGGGCTCTGGGCAGCTGTGTCGGGGCGTTACACAAACCCATGTGAAGATACATATATTTCAATGATTTATGAGGAGATTAACAAATTAATGGAATCGTAGGGAATCCATGGAAGGTGGGATTTGGTAGAGGATGATTCTCCCAAAAAAACTCACGTACAATCAGACTTTATCCAATGGGAAATATGTTGTTGTGGATAATGAATGATTCCAAACTGTTCCTCCTCGGAGGTAAAGAAAAATGAAAGACTACTCATATCTGAATCCATCCATGGTTACCATTCATCATGGTCCTTTTGATGATGAATCTAATTGGGATGGTGATTATGATTCTTCATACTATCACTATGATCCTTGATCTCTTTTCTTGTATCTGTTAGGCATGGGGTCATGTATGGTAGTATGACCCTGTCCGTCCTCCTTTTATATTTTCATTACTATTTAATAAAAAGGAATATTCTCTAAACTTTTCATTTATATATGTTTTTCATGGGTACCACTATTTACATCCTACATGAATTGAGTTAATATAAACATAAATTATTAAAATCAAACTCAAACCATTTTGAGTTGTTGATTCATAAGTATATTTCCCTTTTGTTGCATGTCTAATTTATTTACCCTATTCCATTATGGATAAAATTATATGATATGAATATATTATATGAAGAAACTTTTAAACCATTAAAGTATTCAAAATCTTTATCATGATAATATGACTATAAATTAACATCCCCATTTTATCATTCCATATATACATTCTAACCCCTATATTCATCTGAACACTACTCTGATACCAACTATAGAAACCCGTATATAATCAACCCATAAATATATGATTAATATCCAAGATTTGATTCCCTAAATTACCATGAAAATTTACATTTATAGTTTTATAAAATTAGGAAAACCATTACATTACAAAAGAGTATACATAAAAATGTACTCTTTTCCCACAAATATAGGTTCTTAAGTTGATACCCAAGTTTCATTCCTGACCACTTTCTTCATTCCAGATGAGTCTTCATACTTAATAATTGACTGTTCTAGAGTTCCGATATAACCATAAATCAATTAATGTTATAAAAGGACATGGGATGGAAAAATCAATCCTAGTAAGGGAAATAAAAGTAATGGAAACCCATTAGTCCATTGAAAAACATGAAAACCAATGAGAAATTTTGGCTTTATACAAAATAAAATTTGAGATTAAATAATCACTTACTAATGAAATCATCTTCATTTCTTAAATATTTTTATAAAACATCCCTCTAGTAAGAATAAAGGTGAAACCATACTCATGAAGGTTACTTGGGACATCACATTCATATCCCTCTTACAAGAATCCTTTTAATTACCCTTACAATGGAACAACCATCATAGTTAATTCAAACATTTTCCTTGAAGTAAATTATATCTAATTTTCTCCATCATTATTACATAATCATTGGAGGGATATATTAGATTCAAATATCATTATATATAAATGATAAGAACCATAAAATAAGTAAAACACATTGTATATTTCACCTTTATGAAGAAAATTGGATTTGGATTTGGTATTTATAGTTTTTTTCACGGAATAAAGGGAAGGGTATTGATATTGAGGATGAATTGGTTGTTGGTTGGGTGATGGATTGGAATTTTGATGTTATTTGGATTGGGTATAGGTAATTTTTAAGGTATTAAATGGGTATTTACACCCCTGAACACCCCCACCCCACCCCTAGACATCCCCCCTGGACACCCCCTGGACTCCCCCCATTAGAAAACGCCCCACCCACAACACCCCCACCCCCAGACACGCCCACCCCCATAGACACTCTCCACCACCTTAGACAACCCCCACCCCCTTAGACAACCCCCTGGACACCAACACACCTCATAGACACCACCGCACCGCCTAAGTGTTTGGCTCAATTTTTAAATTGGAATTCACAATTTAGGTGATTTCCCCTTTCCCCAATTAAATTTCTTAAGTGACTCATAGAGCCTTATAAATTTATTATTTCATGTTTTGATAAATTGAATTTGTCATGTTTTTATAAATTGAATGGGTTGTTTGGAATGAAATGGATAATTTATTATGGATTTCCATTCTTAATGAATAAAATGATTTTAAATAAAAATACCCTATGAGGGGATGCAGGAGGGGTAGGAGGGATGTACAAGTGTGGGGGGATTCCGAGGTGGGGGTGGGTCGTCCAGGGGAGGTAGGGGGCTACAGGGGGTAGGGGGATACAAGGGTGTGGGAGAGGGGATATGGGATTCCCAAGGAGGGCTATGGGATGTGTAGGGGCCAAGGTGGGGTGTTCAGGTTGGAGAGGGGTGTGGGTGAGGGCTGTTTCGGGGGTGGGTTGTCTAGGGGGTGGGGGTGGGCTGTCCAGGTGGGGGAGGGGGTTTGGGCTGTCGAGGGGGGGTGGGCTATCCTGGGGGGGAGGGTGGGGGTGGGGGTGGGCTGTCCATGTGGGGGGTGGGGGGTGTCCGGGTGGGGTGGGGGTGGTGGTGGTGGTGGTGGGGGGGGGGGGATGTTTACCTGGGGGTGGGTTGTCTAGGTGGTGTGTTGTCCATGTGTGTGTGTGTGTGTGGGGGGGGGGGTCCTGGCAGTAGGGGGAGGGCTACAGGGGAGGGGGTGTGGGCTGTCTAGGGGGAGGGTGGGCTATCCAAGTGGGGGAGGAGAGTTTGGGTTGTCCAAGGAGGGGGGGGGAGGGGCTGTCCAATGGGTAGTGGCATGCATGGGATGTGGGTGTGGGTTATCCAGGGAGGGGGTGGGTTATCCAGAGGGGGTGGTGGGTGGGATATCCTAGTGGGGGAGGGGGTGGGCTGTCCAAGGGGGGTGGGGGTCTTTTTTCTAGGTGGGGGAGGGTGGTGTGGGTTGTCCAGGGAGGTGGGCTATCCAGGTGTGGTGGGGGGGGGGGGCTGCAAGGGTGTAGGGGGTTGATGGTGCCGGGGGGGGGATATCTAGGGAGGGGTGTGGGTTATCCACTCTGATACTCTGCAAAAAATAGGAATCATATATAACCAATGTATAGTTTCTTTCACACGTGAAGACTTTTCTTGAAGTTTCATTCCAACACTCACTCTTACCCTTCCAAGAAGAAGTGATATCTACAAATAAATATCACTCAGGTTCATATCTACTATCCATATTTATCTCATACAAATTTAACATTTGTATAACACCATATCACCCAATGATTTAACAAAGATCATAGTCCCATGAGTAGTGTCTCATTGAAACTTGGCTCATAAAATCTGATCCACGAATGATATTTGTTGGTTTGTTTTCAATTGGGTGTGTTGTGATTTATATGTATGATATTCCTGGTTTACACCAATAGTCTTCTCTGTCATCTATAATATGCTTGAAATCATGCTACAATTGGATAGAGATTGGATTCTATGACCCTAGTTTGGGGGATGGACACCCCCACCCCTGGACACCCCGCCACCCCCATGGACAGTGCCCCATACCCCTGGGCATCCCCCACCTCACCGAGACACCCCCACCCACCCCCTGGACACCCCCACCCCCACTGGACGACCCCCACCCCTTTGGACAGTCGCACCCCCTTGGACATCCCACCCACCCTCCCTAGACAGCCCCACCCCTGGACAACCCGTAAACCCCTGGACAACCCCCCACCCACATGGACACCCCATACCCACTAGACAACCCCCACCCCTGTGGACAACCCGCCCACCCTTGGGAAACCTCCACCCCATGGACACCCCCATCCCCCCAACACCCCAACCCCATTGGAAACCCCTACACCGTTGAAAGTCCCCCACCCCCGTGGACACCCCACCCCCGTGGACAGCCCGCCCAACACCCTAGACAGCCCACCCAACCCCCTGGACACCCCAAGCCCCTTGGACAACCCCCAACCCCTTGGACATCCCCCACCCCCTGGACACCCCACCCCCATCGACACCCCTCACCCCCATGGACAACCCGCCCACCCCATAGACACCCGTACCCCCAACGTAGCCCCACAACCCCTGTGGACCACTCTCCCAGCCCTTAGAAACCCCCTACCTGCCCTTGGACAACCCCGCCACCCCGGTGGACAGCCCGCCCACCCCCTGGACACCCCATACACCCTTGGACATCCCCCATCCCCGTGGACACCCCTTACATCCTATACATCCCCACCCCCTTGGACAGCCTGACCACCCCCTGGATACCCCCACCACCCCCAGACAACCCCATACCCCTGGACACCCCCACCCCCTGGATAGCCCACCCCCGTGGACACCACCCCACCCCAGTGTACTACCTGCCCACCCCCTGGACACCCCCTACCCCTTGGACAACCCCGCCACCCCTGTGGATAGCCCCCCACCCCTGGAAACCCCCCACACCTTGGAAAGCCCCGCCACCCTCGTGGATAACCCACCCACCCCCTGGACACCATGTACCACCCGGGACAGCCCCACCCCCATGGACAACGCGTACCCCCTAGACAACCCCCACCCTCGTGGACAACCCACCCACCCTCCTCGACACCCCCACCACCCGGACAACCCTATCCCCCTGGACACCACACCCCCTGGACATCCCAACCCCCTTGGACAGCCCCCATCCCCTGGACACCCTCTCCCCCACCCCCTTGGACATCGACACCCCCATGGACAACCCTCCCAACCCCTTGGACAACCCACCCAACCCCCTGGACACCCCCGACCCCTTGGATAACCCTCAACCCCCTGGACAGCCCCCACCACCCTAGACAGCCCCACCCCCATGGACACCCCCACCCCTGTGGATAGCCCACCCACCCCCTGGACACCCCCTACCCCCCTGGACAGCCACTCCCAACACCCTGGATGGCCCCCACCCCCTGGCACCACCCCACCACCATGACACCCCCACTCTCGGAACACCCACTCCCATGGACAACCCCCACCCCCTAGACTCCCCAGACACCCCCACCCCCTAAACACGCCTACCCCCGTGGACATCCCCCTACCCCCTGGACGGCCCCACCGCCTATAGACAACCCCCACCCCCTTAGACAACCCTACCCCTGGACATCCCCCCCCGAACACCCCCACCCCCTGGACACTCCACCCCCATAAACAGCCCCTACCCCTGGATGGCCCCCAACCCCCGGGACTACCCCCAACCCCCAAGACACCACCCAATACTTTGACACCCCCACCCCCTGGACACCCCGACCCCCATGGAAAAACCCCACCCCCTAGACAGCCCCCACCCCTTGGAAACCACCCCACCCCATGGACACCCCCTATCCCCTTGGACAGCCGCCAACCCCCTTGACTGCCCCCACCCCCTGGACACCACCCCACCCCCTGTACACCCCCATCCCCTGGACACCTCCAACCCCTTGGACACCCCAATCCCATTATAAATCCCCCCAACCCCATGGACACCACCCTACCCCTAGACACCATCCCAACCCCTGGACACCACCACCCTCCTGGACACCGCCACTCCCCTTGGACACCCCCACCCCAATGGACAGCCCCCGAACACCCTGGACATCCCCCACCCCCAGGACTCCCCCATCCCCCCGGAAACCCCCACCCCCTTGGAAAACCACCACAACCCCTGAATTATGTGTTAATAGTGTATGGGTATACTTGTTGTATGGGTATAATTGTTCTATGTGTATACTTATTGTAATTAAATACAGAATTAGAGGTATTCCAACTTCTTTATGAATTATGTGTTTTATGAATTCCATATGAATTCATACAAAATTCTGTATGTATTTTGTAGGTATTGATAATTGTGTATGAATTCTTCATGGGGGGGAATTACTACTAGTGGAAGCTGGTGGAAGTGCTGTAGCTGCATAGAGGGAGTCGACTTGCAGCTTCAGGTACATAAAGGCTATTCCAACTGTTTAAAACTGTAGGAATATCTATAAAAACATAACTTATACCAACTGATTTATGTAAACCATCATTAAAAGTATATACCAATGGTTTACAAACCGTTTCTATAGGTATTTTTACTTGATATATACCAACAGTTTTTGGGAAAATGTTCGTAAAAGTCTATACCAACAGTTTATAAACTGTTGGTATAGAGGTGATTTTTGAAAATACCAATGATTTTAAACAATTGGTAAGCATTTATACCAACGGTTTCAATTAACCATTGGTATATAATCAAATTTTCCGACATATCCCAATGGTTATCACAGAACCGTTGGGATATGTCTATCCCCATGACTCAAGACCCAATGGTTTGGACAACCATTGGTATTGTTTATACAAACAGTTTTATAGCATTTATCGATGGTTTTAAACTGTGGGTAGAGATGAAGTTTCCAGTAGTGCAGAGATATAACACTCTATTGATATTGATAGTATTTCCTAGAAGTAAAATTCCCACTTCCTCAACCTCCAAAACAAGTAAAACTCCAACTTACAGACTAATATTCAGAATAAGATCCCCATCCTGCACACTGATTTTTCCTAGATCCTCCATCATTACCCACCTATCATGGGTTCTTTCAGAACTACGACATATGCCCCATACTACGATAAGATTGAAACTCCACTGATGGTTAGAGGAGCTATTTACGAATGTGACTAGTATTAACAAACTAATGGATGAGAAAACGATTCATGTACTAAGTAACTGATCCTTCCCCATGACCACTCTTCTTGCTATCACCCTAGTTGATGTTTTCAGAGAGATGCTTTTTACCCTTGGAATACATACCTCCTAAGAATATAGTCAAAGACACCTATCCTCTATTGGAGTCATACTTCAGTTTCCCATTAGATATGAGATCCTAATTCACCAATTCTAAAAAATTATACACACTAAATTTATTAACCTTGGATTGAATATCACATTTAATCCTATAACAAAAATGTTTCACTATCATAGACTCATCCTGTGATAGTATTGGAACAGTGCACCGAAAATTAGTAAATAATCCTATGTAGTCTATTACAGACATACTCCCCTAGGTCATCCTCATAAACTCTACTTACCTCTCCTCTTTAAGAGTCTATGTAACACCCCAACCCCAGTTACTCAGAGTCTGTGCATTATTACACAACTTTGGCATGATAAAAGAAGATCAAGTCTCGAAAGACAGATTAGTTTATTAGCCTTGGAATCACTAGATATATTCATAAGTATTACATTACAACCTAAAGTAAAAAAAACTACAAAAACATCTTCTCTTCATATCCCCTCATACTACCCCTGAAGTTCATTCATAAAATACTTCTTCACATCTTGGGAAAAATAAAACGTTGAAAGGGGTGAGCTCAAATGCTCAGTAAGGATAACAATATATCAGAAACATTCATTAATAAGCATAAACATTTAAGGCAATGTATAACTAAAACAAAATCCTTCTAAACTTGAACTTCAATAGAATATGGCAGAAATAAAATTTAATAATTCCATTTAATTATTCACATGGATATTCTACTAGTCAAATAATCACATGCAATATCAATAACCACATTCATAATGACGGAATGCATAATTCCAAACTATCAGAACCACATAGTCAAGGCCTTGTGCCATGAATACAAATAATATTTTGTCAAGGACTTATGGAAAGACACTAGTTTGTCTAATGAGACCTACCGATGCATTGAGAAGCTATAGCGGGCTCCACCTATCACTTATTAAGTCCAATTCATTCCTCATATGAATAGGTTTAAACATAACATAAACACTCATATTAAAACAAGCATACGGAATGTCATTACCTTATACATAAACCATGAATGGTGTAAAAATAACACATCCACAGTCAAACATATCACAAAACCTTCAATACAATATGGATGTTTTTTATTATAATAAATCATCTTCAAATAAGCTTAAAATCCATCAAAGGATTTTGACATAGATGAAATCAAAACTATTTAAGAGAAATATCTCTTTTTTTAAATAATTTAAAAGTCACATAATTATAAAATAAAAAATTTACTTTGAAAATATACTTATAATATTATAAGAGAAGCTTCGAAGATTTTAAAACGGCGTAATATAGCCGCACCTGCGTATAAGTTAAAAAAAGACATTCTTACCTTCATTCTATCGAAAACGTTAAGAAGGACCTTGTTTGGATAATGACAGAAAGATTCCTTTATAAATATATTATAAAAAGTCAAATAAGGATATGAATGAATTTAACCCATAGTCTATAAAATATTAAGAATGATTTGAAATACATTTTTAAGAAACCTGTATGTGGATGATAAAGAGGTCCCAGTAGATAATTACGTATAAATAACCTCGGATAATGAAGAGATTGTGAAATAAACCCTTACCTTGTACTTTTCCTTGGTTGAGGGTAGGCTAATCTCTTATATAATGGTGAAATAATTGTTATTAAATTATTCAAGAATCATATACATTAATATGATATCATATATGATCTTTTAACATTGCTTTGTTAATAATATCTTAGTATTATCGTCGTTTCGGGTGTCAACTTACTCGTTTTCTTTTATATGTTTTGTTACATAAGTTGTGTTTGTTATGGATATATTGTATCATATTCACATAAAAAATGATATCAATTCCTTAAACATAATTTTTAATCATCCAATGATAATTATTCTTGACTGGATACGATGGGAAATGAATCTCATCGCGTTCATGGAGACGGTAGTCCTTCCGTACGTACATGCGACAATATCATTCTTTTGATATTAAAATGATATATAATAGGAAGGTATATCATATATAAAGAATAATTATCATGTTATATTTTTTATTTACATGAATTACACATCATTATTATACCCATCCAAATAATAATGTATTGAATAACAATTACACCACAACGTGGAGACGGTAGGCCGTACGAACACATGTATGGTGACATGTCATTCAAAGGATGGATAGAATACTGAATATGGTTGTACCATATTTATAATAATATCACATTATATATAATATACTGGAGTTATTATTTTAGAATGTAAATAACAATGAAAGAATAAGTTGAAGAAGAAAGGAACTTGAAAGAGGGTGGTGAAAACATTACCTCTTCTTCGGGTTCTTCCTTTTGATTTTATCAAAAGGGAACCTTAGGATGGCGTTATGATCAAAATAAAGCCTCTACATTTAAGTGAGGGAAGTTGGGAGGATATTTTGGCATGGTTTGGATGAGAAAAAAGTCTTTGAAAGTGTTAATTAGTGAGATGGTGGAGTTCCCTTTTATAAGAGGGGTGAGGGGCACCTTTGGAAAAGCGAGAAATATTATTTTATAATAAATTAATATTCGGTTTATAATGGCTCCAAAGTGTATTCTATAAAGATTAAGGTAGGGATGGGTCGAAAAAAACTCAACGAATAGGTTTTACACAGGTTTGGGTCACTTTATTAACCTTATCTTTCAGTTTTAACTCTTAGTTAATTAGTTTGACATTTACCATGTCTCTTTGTATTTTTATATTATATAGTTAATAAACATACTATATACCTCCAAGAGACCCAAAAGTGGTCCATTAATGATACAAATATCATAATATAAGTCCTTTGGCTGAACCTTATATTTTTAGGAATAGAATATCAATTAAGAATATAATATTTGTTTTAAAAACTCATTTATGTCAATTTTGAAACTATTTAATAATTTATTTTTGTTAAATTCTTAAAATCTTTATTTACTCGAAAATAATTCATTTAAGCAATCCTAACATGTCATATTAACCAATAAAATTCGTGTATGTCATCAAAACTTTCAAATTATATTTATTTTAACATTTATAATACCAATTATTTGATTCTTTCATTAATAAGGAAAATACTACATCAATATTATGTCAAAAATATATTTAATTATTCAACATCTAAAAATTATAAATATAATACTATTATGTAGGAAATCGTTTTAGATTTCAAATTAATGTTTATAGTTGAAAATATAACATATATAACCCTATTTAATTTTTTTTTTCTAAAAGATATATGCTTATGTCATTTTTGTATTTACTTGAACTTAATTAATATAAAGTGTCATTTTCACTTACAAGTGGATCCATCAGTTCCCAAAATCAACCCAAATATGCTCATGGTCGGACATGTATCAACCAATAGGGTTAGGAAATGTTTTAGTGTAATTTATTATTATTATAATATTATTTTTTTACCCTTATTTACCGAATTTACCCTTTAACCATGGTAAATTAAATATTTTCCGAAATAATTATTCAAAATGTCTAAAAATAAAAGTTACCTATTTACATAATTTGGACCTCCAGATTCTAAATATGGAATCAATTTT
Source organism: Viscum album (assembly GCA_963277665.1). Lineage (NCBI taxonomy): Eukaryota > Viridiplantae > Streptophyta > Magnoliopsida > Santalales > Viscaceae > Viscum > Viscum album. The sequence continues at coordinate 30,818,261 of OY728157.1, read as the reverse complement.
TCTAAATTCAAAATACATAAGTGGCAGAAATTAATTTAAAATTAATTCCCGTTGTTAAAATAAAAAATGTGTTTTTAAGAAATAATAACTATCAAAACATTGACACTTGTTTATGTCTATTTTAAATGTCAAATTTCAAAAAATGACCAAAATTATATTAAATAGTTTAAAAATATTCTATATTTACTTTAAAACCACTAAAATTCATAATTTATAACTACTAATTATTTCGATTAAAAAAGTTGTTTTTAATTAAAATTTAGTAATTTTCACTATTCATCAAAATATGAAAGTTTTCAAGAATGTACCAAAAATTCACCCTAAGATAATTTCGATATTTAAAATCCAAAAATGAAGTCCATTTCAAAAGATAAAATTTATAAAATTTCAAAAAGTGGGTATTACTATTCATAATAGCTTGTTTGATTGGTTGTGGTGTGTGTTAGAAGTCAATGTTGCGTACAACACACGCTGCTGTATTATTCAAAGAGAAGCATATCGTGGAAGGTTGGGGTGTTAAATTCTCCCCTCCTTCAAATAATTTCGTCTTAGAAATTTATAGAATACTACTGCATGAAAAGACTCGGGTGATTCTTCATCATTAGCTCCTCGGGTTCCCACGTTGCCTCTTCCATTTTATGGTTTCTCTATAGAACTTTTACCAGACGAGTCATCCGATTTCTTAGCACTTGTTCTCTCGTATCAAGATCTTGACAGGATCTTCGCAATAAGATAGATCAGGTTCCAGTTCTAATTCCTCATAGGTGAGTACATGCATTGGGTCAGGCATGTATTTTCTCAACAGTGATACGTGGAACACATCATGAATTTTGGAGAGACTTGGCGGCATTTCCAAACGGTAAGCTACAACCCCAATCCTTTCTAGAATTTAGAACAATCCTATGTAACTAGGACTCAATTTACCCTTCTTACCGAAACATATAACTCTCTTCCATGGAGATACCTTCAAGAAAACATGATCTGCTACCTAAAATTCCAAATCCTTCCTTCGGTTATCGGCATAGTTCTTCTGCCTACTTTGAGCTGCTTTGATGTGATTTTGGATTAACTTCACCTTTTCCATCATTTCCTGCACTAGTTCTGGGCCTACGAGTTTTCTTTCACCAACGTCATCCCAACAGGTTGGTGTGCGACATCTCTTTCCCTATAATGCTTCATATGGTGTCATCTGAATACTTGAATGGAAGCTATTGTTATAGGAAAATTCTACTAGAGGTAAATATTGATCCGACATACCCTGAAAGTCAAGTGAGAAAGATCTCAACATGTCTTATAAGGTTTGAATAGTCTGTTTTGATAGTCCATCTGTTTGAGGGTGGTAGGCAGTGCTCAAACGAAGTTCAGTATCCAAGGCCTTCTGAAGACTCTTCCAGAATCTTGAAGTAAAATGAGGATCAAAATCAGAAACAATTGATAGGGGTACTCCATGAAGTCTCACAAATTCATTAATATATAGTCTTTCTAGAAGTTCAAGTGGTAGATCTTCTCTTATAGAAAGAAAATGTGCTAACTTGGTAAGAAGATCAACAATGACCCATATTGCATCGTTCCTTATAAGAGTCTTTGGTAGTCCCATGACAAGTCCATCGTGATATTATCCCATTTCCACTCAGTTATGGGAAGAGGTTGCATGACTCTTTTAGGCTGTTTCCATCCATATTTCACTTGTTGAAAAACCATACATCTTGACACAAAATCAGAAATCTCACTCTTCATGTTGTCCCACCAAAAATGTTCCTTCAAATCTTTATACATTCTGGTGCTCCCAGGTTGTATAGAGAAATTGGAACAATGAGAATCATCCAACAATTACCTTTCTAGATCAGGTATATCAGGAACACAAAGTCTCTTACCAAATTTCAAAATCCCATATTCATACAAAAAGTCACTCAATATCCCATCATTCACAATATTAATCTTCTTTTGAAACCCCTCATCATCGTTCTAAGAAATCTTTATCATTTCAAGTAAAGACGGTTTGGAAACCATTTGAAAAAGTATTGATGTTTCACCTTACATGGTTATTCCCATATCTGACTTTAATAGATCCATGAAAATATGATCCCTCCCAACTATCATCTTGTTCAAAAGTCCATGATACTTTCTGCTCAAAGCATCTGCCACCTTATTTTCCTTCCCCGGGTGGTAGTGTATCATGCAATCATAATCCTTGAGTAGTTCAAGCCATCTCCTTTTCCTCATGTTGAGTTCTTTTGGTGAGAAAATATACTTCAAACTCTTGTGATCAGTATAAATCTCACATTTTCACCGTAGAGATAGTGTCTCCATATCATCAAAGAAAATATTACAATAGCTAACTGAAGATCATGAGTAAGATAGTTTTTCTCATCAATTTTCAGATGTCGTGATGCATAGGAAATAACTCTATCATTCTGCATACGGACACAACCATGTCCTTTCTTTGATGCATCACTTTAAATAATGAACCCATCATTCTTTAATGGTAGAGTCAATATAGTAGCATTGACTAATCTTATCTTCAGTTCTTCATAAAAATTCATCACAATATTTTTTCCAAACAAATATAACCCCTTTACGTGTGAGCTTCGTTAATGGGTTATCCAATCGGGCTAAATACTGGACGAAACACCGATAATAACCAGCTAAACCAATAAAACTGCGTACCTCAGTTATACTCATTGGGGTGGCCATTCATGGATTTCCTTGGTCTTAGAAGAAACAATAGACATTCCATCCTTAGAGACAATATGGCCAAGAAAAGAAATCTCTTGAAGCCAGAATTCACACTTTCTAAACTTCCCATATAATTCATGTCTTCTAAGACTCTCCAGGATAATGCGCAAGTGATTTTCATGATCTTCGTAGCTTTTGGAGTATACCATGATATCATTAATAAATACCACCAAAAAATCATTGAGATATTCCTTAAAAACTCTATTCATTAGATCCATGAATACAGAGGGTGAATTAGTCAATCCAAAAGGCATTACTGTAAACTCGTAATGCCCGTACCTGGTTCGAAATGCTATCTTCAGAATTTATTCCTTCTTTACACACAACTGATGGTATCCAGATCGAAGGTCAGTCTTTGAAAATTATTGATCTCCATGCAGTTGGTCAAATAAATAATCAATACGAGGTAGGTGATACATGTTCTTTATTTTTATAACATTGATTTCCCTGTAGTCAATACATAACCTCATAGATCCATCTTTCTTCTTAACGAAAAGGACAGGGGCTCCCCATGGAGAAACACTAGGGAGAATAAATCCCTTATTACTCAATTCCTCTAGTTGTTTATTTAGTTTAACTAATTCCCCAGTGGCCATTATATAAGGGGTCATCGATATGGGCCATGAACCCGAAATTAAATCAATGGAAAACACAATTTCTCATTCTAGGGGATGTCCAGGTAAATATTCCAGAAACACATCTACATATTCTTTCACAATAGGTACATACTCTATTTGAACATTCATTTCCTTACCATAGTTATTTCATTCTATTCCTCCATGATAATTGAATTTAGTTGAGCTACTGGGGGTAGATCTAGATAAGAATTTGGTGGTGATGATTCTTCTTTAAAGATAAGGTGTTCCTTATCATTATCATAAAAAATCGTAACCTTCCTCTTCTTACAATAAATCTTCGCATCATATTCCGAAAGTCAATCCATATCGATGATTATATCAAACTCAACCATAGGTATGCCGATGAGATCAACAGATAAAGATCATTTATATGCTCTAATGGGAACAAATCCATAGAACTTTGTAGCAATGATACTTCCCTTAGGATTTTTAACTGAAAACTCTCTTGTTAGATCAAATTGGAAATATTTAATTTTCTTAGAAAACTGGGAAGAAATGAAACAATGAGATGATCCAGAATAAAATAATGTATTTTCTAAACTTGAGGAAACCATTAAATTACTTTCCACCATGTCTTTCAGATCTTCTACCTCAACTGTAGTGATAGCATAAGCTTAGCCTTGATCCCTTTGCATTTTCTGAGGTAATTCCCCCTGACGCTTTGGACATTCAATTGTATAATTTCCTATCTCCCTACAATTGTAGAATTTAACATCAATAGATTCTTTCTTCCCCTTGAAATCATGAGCTTTTGGCCTTTTTCACCACACTTGTAACAGACTCTGATTCCCTTCGAACAAGTACCAGGGTGTTTCTTCCAAAATTTACTGCAGGATGGATATTCAAGTTTCCCTTCGTCCCCTTATTTCCATTCCCAGATTGATCATCAAATTTCTTATTCTCTTGCTTTGCATTAATGTCGTAAGACTTAGAGATTTCCTTTTCAGTCTTGATAGCACATGAGACAATATCCTCGTATGACGAGAAGGATTGTGAGACCAATGCTCGATGGAGAAATGGTTTTAACCCATCAATGAAACGGTCAATCTTACTTCATGGGTTATGTATATAATCTGCATCATGCCTTGATAACCTTTTAATGTTAGCCTCATACATTGCGACATTCTCGTCCTCCTTTTGTCTCAGACTCAGAAATTGCCTTTCCATACCTGCTCAATGGTCACGAAGAAAGTATTTTTCTAAGAAAAGCTCTTTGAACTCCCTCTATTACATATTTAATACTTCATCATCTTCCTTTGTGTTTTGAATCAATGACCACCGTTGATCAGCATCTCTAGTGAGGCGGTAAACTTCCATGATAACTTTTTCCCTTTCACTACTCCCCAAGGCATGAAATATTTTCACTAAGGAATTTATCCATTGCTCAGCTACTAAGGGATTTGTACTCCCATTTAATTTCGGTGGTTGTTTCCTCATAAAGAGATTTAACATTGATCCTCCACGATGTGGATCTAGGTGCTCCATACGGGTAAGGTTATTATTAATAACCTGAGTGAGTTGTCCCAGTTTGGTGATTAGCTGATCAGCACCAGTTTCATCACCAGCTCCACTATAATTATATTGAGCAGGAGGGAAATCCCTACATGGAGTGCGTGTATTGACATAGTTTCCATTTCATCCACTAGGAACCATTTCTAAACAATAGTATAAACTAGATTAGTTTATGAATCAAAATACATAATTCTGAACTTGTAAAACACTTAACATAAATTGAACAGTTTATGGTTATAATCCATAATCATAAAAATGCTTTTTTTCAGTAAGTATACACTCATAAACCATTCATAATGGTTTGTAAAGAAAATTAGATCTATCCTAAGCATATCCCCTGGGTGTGTCGTAACCAAGAGTGCAGCAATGCCCGCTATCGTGCACCAATTCCCGTTCGAGTCTAGCTCAAAGCTGTGTTTTTTGGTTTTACCCCTAGGTACATCTGTGCCAGAGTTGCCTCTAACTGCTCGTATCCAGACATGGATGTATTTTTCAGAAAACCCACAAAATCTATTCAATACCAAAATTCTAGAATATTATTCAATACTAATCCTCAATGTCCATCATAGGTCTATGTGCTCTAATCAGAGTTTATATAAATCTAGTTTCCATGTTTTGTACTAAAATTTCTCTAATACTAACTGTAATGCCCTAACCCTAGTTACCCAGAGTCGGTTCATTGTTACATAACATTGGCATGATCATAAAAGATAAAGTCTTGAAAGAACAATTAGTTTAGTAGCCATGGAATGACTAGTTATATTCATAAGTCATACATTACATCATAAAGTAAAAAAAACTACAACAACATCTTGTATTTATATCCCCTCATACAATCCCTACAGGTCATTCATAAAATACTTGTTCACATCCTGGGAAAAATAAAACATTGAAAGGGGGGATCTCAAATGCTCAGTATGGATAACAATATAGCAGAAACTTTCATAAATAAGCATAACAATTTAAGGCAATGTATAAATAAAACAAAATCCTTTTAAACTTGAACTTCAGCATAATATGGTAGAAATAAAATGAAATAATTCCATTTACTTATTCACATGGATATTCTACTAGTTGAATAATCACTTTCAATATCAATAACCACTTTCATAATGATGGAATGCATAATGGTAGACTATCATAACCACATAGTCAAGGCCTTGTGCCAAGAATACAAATAAGATTTTGTCAAGACCTTCTTCCAAGACACCAGTTTGTCTCATGAGACCTACTGATGCATCGAGGAGCTATAGCGGGCTCCACCCGTTACTTATTTTGTCCAATGCATTTTTCATATGAATAGGTTTAAACATAACATAAACAATCAAATTAAAACTAGCATACAAAATTTCAATACTTTCTCCATAAAAAATGAATGGTATAAAAATAACACATCCACAGTCAAACTTATCACAAAACCTTGAATACAATATGGATGTTTTGTATCATAATAAATCAACTTCAAATAATCTTAAAATCCATCAAAGGATGTTGACATAGATGAAATCAAAACTATTTGAGAGAAATATATCTTTTTTTTGAAATCAATTAAAAGTCACATAATTATAAAATAAAACATTTACTTTGAAAATATCCTTATAAGCTTGTAAAGGAAGATTTGACGATTTTATAACAACAGAAAATAGCCGCACCCTCCGTATAAGTTAAAAAAAAGACATTCTTACCTTAATTCTGTCGAAAAGTTTAAAAATGACATTGTTTGGAAAATGACAGAAAGATTCCTTTACAAACATATTATGAAAAGTAAAACAAGGGTATAAATGGATTTAAACCATAGTCTATAAAATAGTAATAATGATTTGAAATACATTTTTACGAAACATGTATGTGGATGATAAATATGTCCCAGTAGATAATTACGTATAAACAACCTCGGATAATGAAGAGATTGTGAAATAAACCCTTAACTTGTACTTTTCCTTGGTTGAATGTAGGTTAACCTTCTGTATAATAGTGAAATAATTTTTTATTAAATTATACTATAATTAAATACATTAATATGATATCATATATGATCATTTAACATTGCTTTGTTAATAATATCTTAGTATTATCATTGTTTCGGGTGTTAACTTACTCATTTTCTTTTATATGTTTTGTTACATAAGTCGGGTTTGTTATGGATAAGTTGTATCTTATTAATATACATAATGATATCAAGTCCTTAAAGTTTATTTTTAATTATCAATTGATAATTATACTTGAATGGATACAATGGGAAATGAATCTCATCGCGTTCGTGGAGACGGTAGTCCGTACATACGCACGTGCGACAATATCATTCTTTTGATATTAAAATAATATATAATTGGATGGTATATCATATATACAGAATCATTATCATGTTATATTTTTTATTTACATGAATTACACATCATTATTATACCCATCCAAATAATAATGTATTGAATAACAATTACACTACAACGTGGAGACGGTAGGCCGTACGTACACACGTATGGTGACATGTCATTCAAAGGATGAATAGAATACTGAATATTGTTGTACCATATTTATAATAAAATCACAGTATATAGAAGATATTGGAGTTATTATTTTATAATGGAAATAACAATGAAATAAGAAGTTGAAGAAGAAATGAACTTGAAAGAGGGTGGTGAAAACATTACCTCTTCTTCGGGATCTTCCTTTTGATTTGATCAAAAGGGAACCCTCAGGATAGATTTATGATCAAAATAAGGCCTCTAGATTGAAGTGAGGGAAGTTGGGATGATAGTTTTGCATGGTCTGGCTGATAAAAAAGTCTTTTAAAGTGTTAATTAGTGGTATAGGGGAGTTCCCTTTTATAAGAGGGGTGAGGGGCACCTTTGGAAAAGCTAGAAATATTATTTTATAACACATTCATATTCTGTTTCTAATGGATCAAAAGTGTATTATTTAAAGTTTAAGGTGGGTATGGGTCACAAAAAACACAAAAAATAGGTTTTAGATAGGTTTGGATCACTTTATTAACCTTATCATTTAGTTTTAACTCTTAGTTAATTAGTTTGACATTTACCATATCTCTTTGTATTTTTATATTATATAGTCATTAAACTTACTATATACATCCAAGATACCCCCAAGTGGTTAATTAATGATACACCTATCATGATATAAGTCCTTTGGCCAATACTTATATTTTTATGAATAAAATATCAATTGATAATATAATATTTGTTTTAAAAACTCATTTATGTCAATTTTGACACTATTTAATAATTGATTTTTGTTAAAGTCTTAATATATTTATTAATTCGAAAAAAATTCATTTAAGCAATCCTAAAATTTGATATTAACCAATAAAATTAGTGTATGTCTTCAAAACTTTCAAATTATATTTATTTTGACATTTATAAAACCAATTATTTGATTCTTTCGTTAATAAAGAAAATACTACATCATTATTGTGTCACAAATATATTTAATTATTCAATGTCTAAAAATTATAAATAAAATAAAATTATGTAGGAAATATTTTTATATTTATAATTAATATTTATAGTTCAAATATAACATATATAACCCTAGGTAAATATTGTTTTTTGAAAAGATATATGCTTATGTCATTTTTGTATTTACTTTAACTTAATTAATATAAAGTGTCATTATCACTTACAAGTGGATCCATAAGGTCCAAATATCGACCCCAATATGCTCATGGTAGGAACGGTTCCAAAAAATAGGGTTTGGACACGTTTTAGGGTAATTTATTATTATTATAATATTATTTTTTACCCTTATTTACCGGATTTACCCATTAACCATGGTAAATAAAATAATTACCGAAGTAATTATTCAAAATGTCTAAAAATAAAAGTTACCTATTTACATAATTTGGACCTCCTGATTATAAATATGGAATCCATTTTTATAAATTCAAAATACATAAGTGGAAGAAATTAATTTAAAATTAATTCCCGTTTTTAAAACAAAAAGTGTGTTTTTAAGAAACAATAACTATCAAAAGATTGATGCATGTTTATGTCCGATTTAAATGTGAAATTATGTCCAATGAACAGAATTGTATTACATAGTAAAAATATATTCTAAATATACTTTAAAACCACTCAAATTAATAATTTATCACTACTAATTATTTTGATTAAAAAAGTTTTTTTAATTAAAATTTAGTAATTTTCACTATTCCTCAAAATATGAAAGTTATCCGAAATGTACCAAAAATTCACCGTAATATAATTTCGATATTCCGAATCCAAAAATGAATTCCATTTCGAAAGATAAAATTTATAAAATTTCAAAAAGTGTGTATTACTACTCTTAACGGCTAGTTTGATTGGTTGTGGTGTGTGTTAGAACTCGAAGTTGCGTACGACACACGCTACTGTATTATTCAAAGAGAAGTGTATCGTGGAAGCTTCGGGTGTTACAGTCTCAAGGAATATTTTCTCCAAGAAAATCTCTTGAATGTTCTTCCACTCAATATTATAAAACTACCCATCCCAATTCTCGATGTCCCACCAAATCTTCACCTGAACATTCAACATATAAGAAGCTAGGTTGAATCGCTTCTAAGTAGGAGTCTAAAAGTGATCAAAGATCATTTTGATGGACTTGATCCAGAACTCTAATGCCTTATTTCCACCCTATTTAGTTAAATTTAGAGGGTGAAGAAATTATAACTCCATTTTCAAGGCAGATATACCCTTCACATCCCACACTAAGTCTCTTTCCATAAACTAATTAAAGATAAAAAATTTCTCATAGAACCTCTCTCTGGATCACTCTATCTAAACTGTCAGATCCTCAAGTATCACTACTAGAGGCACATTTCATTCCATATCATCTAGTTTTTCTATCAACAAGTGTCATCATGGAGGAATATCTCTATAATTCCAACAGACATCTTAAGACACATTTCACAATATCAACACATTTACGTAAGAGGTATTCACATAAATTCGTAACAAGTTATCCCTTATACACTGCCACATAGTCAAATTTTAGGCAATATGACTACCCTCAACCATCCCCCAACTTGGTCATGGTTAAAAAAAGGGTTAACACTTTTCATATCTCAATGATTCTCATTAGGCACACATTTATCCATTTCAAATTATAACATTTTGTACAATATAAAATTTCTCAATTTCATATTAGGAAGAATTTTCATATAATTACCAAATTAATAAAATAATTTTCATTTAAATAATTCACCATAAAACCTTATTTTAAATTCTCTCCTAAAATTATTTGTGCTACATAAACTCTTGAGTTCCAATAAAGATGCAAGCATGATCATCTTCTACTCCATTCTGGGTCATGAGTAAAAAATCGCAGAAAAAATAATAAAATCACATAACAAGTTCATTAGTCAAGGTGAAATGAAATTAAACTATAAATGAAATCATAAATAACAATAATACCACCATGGGTACATGGTTCTACCACGTTATATGGGTTAGCTACTCCCATTCAGGATCTCTTGACCAAGGAATAAATCATCCCAGTCAACTGTTATCATATCCAAAATTGTAATAAAAAAACCCCTTTTGATAAAACTTTTCATCATATCAACCTTGTTCCACATGTCGGTGCCCTAAGATGGTTCACTACATGACCTCAGGAAATCCTCCACATAATCCAGAGTTTTTCAACTTAGAGTGAGGGTTTAATATATCACATGCGATAAAATATAATCTTTATCAAAGAAGAAAAAAAATTAAATAAATAAAAAAAACAAAATTAAAATTACCAATAATTAGTTTAATACCATAACCAAAAGAAACCGTCATCACATGACAGACCAAAACAAGAAAACAATATCCAATCTAAAGTAGTATATATATTATTTCATATATGTGTCAGATGTCAATATGAAAAACCCAAAATAAATACACAATCGAAATCATTAAGTGGTTCCCAACATCATATTTGGTTCCCTCATCCATACTATATCCCAACTCACCTATATAGCATAGGGATCTTACCCTTATTCTAACTTACAAACAAGAAGTATATTTAGGTGCTTATTAGGTAGGTGGAGTAGTGTTTGAGTATAAATTAGTATTCAAAACCACCAATATCTAAAAAATAACAATATATAGTAGTATATGTAGTTGTATAAAGAATATTGTAAACTAATAAAGTAAGAAGATTCCATTATTCATTGTTCTTTAATTAAGAAAAAAATCACTGGGGTTCAAGATGACACCCAAACCATCAATACTTACTTCCACCCATGTTAGAGACTAAAACATACCTCATAAGGAATAAAAATACATTATATATTGTAATTTTATTATTAAACTCATTTCACTTTAATATCATGGCCACGTGGAATGATAGTAAAATGACAACATTTTGGCCCTAAAATGTCATGCCTAACACCTCTTGAGTATTTAGAGCATCAATCTCAATCCGACACCTCATTGTTATCATAAATAGAATTTTAAAGCATTTTTCCATATCCCACACTAATAGTTATCACATATGGTCTTTTGAAGCATCAGTCCTTATCCCACACTCATCTTCACATATATCACAATGTCTAATATATCATATATTTTATATATATCAGGGTTAGGCCTCATTAACATTCCTATGAAAAATTCCTTAAAGTGTACCATTCCAACTATAAATTAAATCATAGTTCTTAACTTTAACCACTTGGAATAATATGAAAAATTCACTATTAAACCATTTCTCAACATTAAATCATTATAAAATTTAATTAATCAATTCAATATCCCATTATTCACCTATTTAATAATAAGAATTTTAAACAGTTTTATAATCACCTCGTTTAAAAAAATCTATCATTCCATTAATTAATTAACCAATTAATTAATTTCATTCAAGATGAAATTTATAATGTGGAAAATTGAATTTCACAATTGAATGCATGAAATTAAAAATCAAGACTATGGTAATTGACATTTAGACCACCTATATCAAGATCTTTGATGGGTGTTCACTGAATCATAATTTTCCAAATTGATATTGAAGTATCTATTTTACAATGACTCAAGATATATAAAACCAAAAACTATACCCAAGATCAAATGGATTAACACCCAATAAAACTTATATTTAAACCATCACCAATGGGAAATAAATAATTCCTCTATATCTATAAATAGAGACAAGAGGGAGATATTGGAAAACACAAGGGAAGATATTAGATACTAGAAGAGGTAAATATCCTTAAATAATATCTTTAATTCATCAATAATGGAGTTTGAGGATCCTTAGAATCCTTTTGAGAACTCTAAAAAATGTAGGAAAAAAATTAGGTAAAATCTAGAGTGAATAACAGTTAATAATGGGTGGCTTGGGAATTTTAAAATTAGTTTTGGAGAAATTAATCCAACACACATGATTTCTTATGTAGGGTCTCATAGTTTTCAATATTATGAACCTTAATTATGCGCCTCTTATTAGGTGTTCACAATTTATTATAAGAGGGGGAACAATTTGGATAATAGTGTTCCAACCATAAACTTCTCAAAAACCCTAAAAAAACTTCATAATCTTCCAATTTCTTTTGAAACAACACCAAAAATACCCAAACAAGATATAATTAATATAAGAGTAAAAGAGTACAAGAAAAAATTAATGAGGAATTTACCTAATGGTTGGTATATTACAATGTGTATCACTGATATAGGGGCTCCATTTCAGGTTCTTGTGATGCAATGACAATATACTAATCAGGTTAGAATAGTCAACACTATTAATGAATAAATTTCAGAATACCAAGGTAATAATTCTACTTATGTTCTAAATTAATTATAAATTAATGTAAACATAACATATATCTTGGTTTTAGAAAAAAAATTACCAATATTATTCAAAAAAATTATTGGTTATGGAGTTCACATCCTATACATTATGGATGATTCGTTGAATTCGAAAAAGGCTAAGTTGGTGGTAAGAAATAGGAACTTCCACTACATTCCAAACCAATAAGATGATGTGTCTTATATACCAATGACTAAGAATTATTTAAGGATTTTTATTTTCCCCATAAATCAATATCTTTCAGTGTTATTTAGGACATATTCAATCGGGACTTTGGGAAATCAATAGATTGGGGTTATAGTTCCCTTACATATAATAAAACAGGTCCTTTGTATTCCCACCAATCCTTGTAGTGTGGGATAAATCTTGACCCACTAGAATTCCTGGTTCAATATTCATTTTTTGTTTTCAATCTCCTTTACCTAATATATATTAATAATTTATATTCATAAATAATAATGTACCTATATACATATTCCTTTAAAATGAGTTTTAAATTTTTTGATTCTAATCGAAGGATTTTCAATAAATAACATATTTTATTTAATCACTAAATTTATTATAGATAAAATATTATTTTCTTAAATGGAATTTAAATTTTAAATCATCACATAAAAATTATCCAACAAATAATTTTTAGATAAATTGAAAATTATGATATAAATATAAACTAACCATTATAACATCATTATTTAGAAATTATAAAATAAATAATTTAAAATATTTATCGACCAATTTTTTTTATTTATTTAAAAAATGTATTTTTAAATAATAAATTTATTTTTACAAAACTATAAATATTTTTTAAGATCCTAAAATATCTTTTAAGATTTTAAAAACTATTATTTATGAATAAGAATTTTTTCCACGACCAAAATAATATTATTTAAGAGAGTTTAGTTCCTAAAATTTTTAGAGAGAAAAATAAGATCCACATATACAAAATATTAGGGTTTAAAACCATTGGAAGGATAATTTTTTTCAATTTTCCTACAACTTACATTCCAAGGACTATTTTTAGAATTTAATAAAAAAAATACCCTTCATTTTCTATAAATACCCACATATTATCCCATTTTTTTCCACTTAAAACCTTCTGAGTAGATATTTCAAATCAATTTCCTTATAAATAAGATTAGTTAAGAGAATTAGACAATGGTTTCAAAATATATCCCCATTTCTCTAACTAAGAAAACCTTAATAGTTTTTATCAAGAGACCTTATGTGTTAAGAGTTCATAAATCCATATCAATATTTCTCTTTCAATAAACCAAACTCTAAGAGTATAAGGAGTTCAAATTTAGGATTTTTAAATGGGACAAATCAAGGTAAGGGTTTTTATACAATATTCTTATTTTTATCCTTTTAAATTCATTTGAATTTATTTATGTTTACATTTGAAAATATTTTATGTTTCATTATTTAAAATCCAATATTGTATTTTGAATAATATGTTTCCATTTCCTCTTATTATAGCACCCTCATAAGCCCATTTATTTCAATAAAATTTATTTAATAAGGGATTTTTCGTTCATTTATTTTGTCTCTAACTAATTAATTAATTAAATAAAACCAAATAATACCCATATAAGATGAAAATACCACACTCTACTATAACATCAATAAGAATTCTTTCCATTGTAATGTGAATATCCTATAACTTATACTATATTCACAGATATTCCCCCATATTTATATGTAATTAAATTAAATAGGTAAACTTTTAAAATACATATACCCATGACTTCTATATAGATAATTACTGATTACTAAGACATGTGTATATAAGGGTTTTTTTAGATATTATGATATGTATTATTAGACATAATTTTTTTATGATGAATTTGTTTGGCTTATAATCTGATGGGTGTGGCCTCAATGTATTTATCCCCTAGATGCATCAATATGTCTCATAAGGAAAAAATGTTTGGGGTATTTGGTGTATTTATTCTCAAATATATGTGATGTCACAGAACAATGTCCTAAGAGTGTGATTATGATGTTTGCGATATGGCCTTGAAAGATTTATTAAAATGTATAGAATTATGGATTTCATATCTATTAATTAATTTATTATTATCCATGAAAGTATTTATTCCCTTTATTATTTAATCCATGGTCATGTTCCACTCATCTGATATCCAGTTGATTATTTATTATTTATACCTTGATATTTCCATGTTATCTTCTACTGTACACCACCTATTTCTGAGCATCTTAGAGAACCCCTTAACGTTTTTCCTTTTTCCTCATAAATCCAATAATATTACTAAAAATTATCTAAGGATAATATTTAAGTAATAATAAAATTTTATTTATCTTTTAGGTTTTATTTTTTAATTTCTAATGTAATATAAAGATCATGTATGTATCCAACCTCCTAAGGCTACTAAAATATTGTATCCTATGTAATGTGATATCTTTTATTATTCACCAATGTGAATAAATAACCTCTATATTTGAGTTACTAGAGGTGGTGTGTTATAGTTAGTCTCATAGAAAATCTAGTAGAAACATTAGGACCAAAACTTTTATAGTTATAAAACAAAACATTAAACCCTTATGATATTCTAGAAGTTATCATAAAATAATTTATCTTTATTGATATTAAATTTACTGGAATTGTGTACTATTATAGTATTATTTGTGAACTAATTAAGTTCATGTCATTTTTTTGAAATGGTGTCTAATAGATGGAATGGAAATCATATCAACAACTATAATAAATTTAGGGATTTCCCTCTCGAGAATGTCATTATGTTTGGTGTTGGAGTTGAGAAGAATATCACTATATTAGGATAGTTGTCATATGATATGAACAATAAACATCCCCATATAGAAAAACATCATACTCTAAAACATAGTGTAATAATGTTGGATCAATTAATCCAGAATAAACCAACATCCATCAATGAAACCAGAGTTAAATTAGTATTTGAACAATATATCATGTGTTTAGAAAATATATTCCTTGCAATGAGATTTTGTTAAAGGGATAAGGTTATCATAGTAGTATATCATATAAGGGGAGATTCTAATCAATGGTGGTAATTGATTTTAAACGTTATGAAGGAGAAAGAAAAAGAAAACATGTAATAGAAATATTTTAAGGTGGTATTACTTGAAAAATATTTTCTTAAAGAGTGGAGGGATCACTAGGAATGAAAATTTATAATTTTAATCCATTAAGAGGAGGAAGTTATTGCTATGTACAAGGCTAAATTTATAAGGTTAATAAGACATGTTACAAACTATGCAAATGATCTGGAAAGTATGATCAATCACATTATTTATTTAGTAAATCTAATAATTAAATTGTTATTAGTCACAAAAATATTTTCCTCATGTGAGGAGATAGTGAAAATTAGTGTTAAGGATGAGAAAGAGTTTTTCATGTCTTTTATTTTCAAATGAAAGAAATATAATAGAAGGATGAATAAGTTCCTTATAAAGAGAAATATATTTAAGGTTAAGAGAGAAAGGGTGGATCTTTCAATATGAAATACTTATGGGAATAACCATAGTAGGTGTTTTTTAAGGGAATGGGTGTTTTATTTATGTGTGAACATAATGGTTAAGAATCTCGTGAATAAAAAGGTTAAAAGAAAAGATGTGAATTTAAAATACTTCAATTGCAAGTATATGAGACATTATTCCAACAAATTCACCATGTTTCATGGGATCATACCTCAAAAATGGATAAGATATGAAAGATATTATTATGGAATTACAACACGAAAATTTGAAGTCCTGAATAATGTGATAGTTGGTACTTTGACTATAAACTCAAATTTAGTTAATTAATTATTTTATTATATATCAATGTAATCTTTTATATATTACATATTTAATAAGAACATAAAATCATCCAGTGACACATTAAAGAAGTATTTTTCAACTAATAAATCAAGTAGAGATGTAATTAAAATGATGATATGTTGGATAGTTTTGATTAAGATGCATAGTGATTCTAAGTTATCAATCATTATAGTTATACCGGTGGTTAAATTTTTTATAATCATTATAATGTATTACATCTATAAGTATAATGAAATTATTATATTCTAATATAATTAGATTAAAAATTTTAATAGAGGAATACAAACATTTCTTTAAAGGAAAGACATCATTATATGAGTTTTTTTGGAGCCGCGTCATGTAGATCATCTTAGTGAAATTATAAAAGAATATAAAGAACAAAATCAATCTATAAATGGGAATGATATCCTAGAAATAGTGTATTGATCTATTTATCATGATTATGTTAACGTATTTCTTGAGGTATTACTTTTATATCCCTTTGAGAGTGAAGTGGAGTTCTAAATTAACCTTACCCTTGATTAAAAACTTATATCATAGACTCCATGCTGAATGAGACAAGTGGAATTGTGTAATTGAGGAAACAAATACAAGAGTTATGTGATAAGGGTTTCATATATCATGGTGTCTCACATTGGGGAGTGACTATCCTATTTGTAAAAAAGGAATATGGGTATACAAAATTTTTATTGATTATAAAGAAATATATTCCATTACTATAAATAATAGATATCCTTTACCATGTATTGATGACTTTTTTGATGAGAATAAAGGTTCTAAATACTTCGTCAATGTTGATATACATTATTTTTATCATCAATTAACTGTGAAAGAGAATGAAATACCAAAGACCAAATTTTATATGATGTAAGAACATTAGATATTTATAATAATTACATTTGTATTAAATTTTACACTCTTAGATTTATAGATTTGATGAAATGATGTTTCTAGGATTATGTTGATAAATTTTTTGGGGTTACTAATTGATGATATATTGATGTATTCTAAATTCTATGAAGATAATGAGAACCATTTATGATTATTTCTTGATAATATTAGAGGTAATTAGTTATATGAAAAATCTAGTAAGTTTGATTTTTGGATTAAATAGTTTTCTTTTATTTTAAATGTTTTCTATAAAAAATAATATCTAATAACCCTTCAATGACCATGTAAATTAAATAATGGATTGAAATAAAAAATATAATTGAGATACATAGTTTCCATTTCTTAGCCAGTTACAATTAGTGAATTGTTCAAAATATTTCTCAATTATCCAACCTATTAACCAAGTCAACATAAAAAGATGTCAAATTCACATGGTTAGAGGAATTTGAATAATATTTTGTGGATATGAAGAAGATATTGATCAATGTACTAGTGATAACATTTCCATTGAGCATGGAATGTTTTCTAACATATAGTGATACTTCAAAGAAATGAATAGGGTGAAATATTATGAAAAAATGGTAGAGTTTTTTCTTATGTATCACTGTAATTATGCACTCGTGAACATATCTATCAAATTTATGATGTTGAGTTGGAAGACATAATATTTGAATTAAATATATAAATACAATATATTTGTTGGAAAATTTGTGACATATATATGGCTAATAAGAGTTTTAAGTATATATTCACACATAAAGAGCTCAACATGAGACAAAGGAGATGATTTCAACTAATCATTCACTATGAATACTTGATACACTACTGACTTAGGAAAAAAAATCAAGGTGGATGATGAATTGAGTAAGAAATATTATGGAGCTCATTCCACGAAGGGGAAAAAATTGGTCCAGTATTCCTATATTTAGTAATGCATGATATCAAAATTATTTTGCAATGGGAAACATAATTCCTGTTATAAATGATTTTGGAACCATATTAATTGGAGATGATATATAAGTCCCAAAATAATGACAAGGGTTTAAAAAAAATTAAATACATAAATGATAGGTACTTGACAGAATTCATATATGAATATTGTGTATAGAAGTGTTGAACTAGGATATGTTTTCAATCAGTACCTCAGATGAAGATGGATTTTTTAGATGAAGAAGTATTTTAAATATCTCTATACACTCTTGGGACACTAATATGTATAAATATTTAATAGAGAATTTATGTGGTATTAAATGAAGTGGTAAATTTATAACTATGTGTCAATATGATTGGTGTTCTTCTATATAAAGTATGAGAGACAACTCCAAAAGTGTGTCTTAAAACCACTCCATATACCAATGTGGAAGTGATATAATATAAAAATGTATGTTTTTAATAGTCTTCCAAAGACATATAAGAGGAGTGATGTTATATGGTTCATTATAGATCAACTAACCATTTCTATAAATTTCCTATAAATAAGAGAGGATATTCCCCTTGAGAAACATTCACAACTGTATATTAATGAATTTGTAGGACTTAATAGTGAACCTCTACCAATTTCATCAGATTATGCCACTCATTTAACATAGAAATTATATATTATTTTTTAGAATGAACTAAAAATTATGTTATATTTAAGAAAACCTATCATTTTCACACTGATAGTTAGACTGAAGTTTCTATCCAAACGTAGGAGGACATGTTGAAGTCATTATCCCTTGACTTATAAAGAATATATGATCAATATCTACCTTTGGAGTAATTTTATACAATAATAACATCCATTCAAGAATTTAAGTGGAACCATATAATGTACTGTATGAGAAAAAGTTTCATACTGCTACCTAGTAGGATCATATTAGAGTGGGGTAACATGTTTTTCTAGAACTCATTTAGGAGGAAACTAAGAATTATCAATCGAATTAAAATAAAATCTCAACTTCTAAAAGAATATAAATGTGCTATAAAAATAATGATTGGAAGAATTTTTAATTTCAAGTAGAGCATAAAATATTCAGAAAAGTGTCACTACGAAAAGGAGTTATGAGGTTTTGCAAGAATGGGAAGCTAATTCCATAATACATTAGTCCCTTAATAATTTTCGAGCGAATGGGAGTTTTGGGTTACTATTTAGTTATGCGAGCCAACATCTCTAAAGTATATGACTACATTAATTTCTCTCTATTGAGGAAGTATATTTTGGGCCCAATGCATATACTCACCATAAATGAAATTTATTTGTAGCAAGAAATTTCCAATAATGACGTTCCAATATATATTTTTACACTATATGGAAAGTGTTGTGGTATCGAAAAACTTATCTAGTGAACGTACTTTGTAGGAATAATAATTTTAGAGGAAGAAACATGGGTACCTGTAGAATAAATGATGAAGAATTACCCATATATATTTATGGACTAGCATAAAAAATAAATTTATAGATCAATTTTTTAATATGTTAAAATTTTAAGACCTAGTAATAATTAATCATTAATAATTTATAATCATGAATAACAATTTAACTATATAAATATTTTATATAAACGAGTTTTTAAATTCTTGGCACCAAATTGTGATTTTGAAATACATAAGTATTTTTATTTACTAATTACATTTCTTATAAATTGAAAATTATTTTCATGATGAATACATAAAATTTTGAATCATCAAATCAAAATTACACTAATTTAAATATTTATAACTTTATATGATAGCCAATTTTTTTGGGTAATTAGTAATATTTGGTATGAATATATAGTAAGAATTATATGATCTTAATTATTTTAAAATAATTCTATAATTAATATAAAGGATTTATGAACTAAAAATATGTCTATTCCATAAAATTATTTATTTTAAAATAATAATGTTAATTTTAAAAATAATTAAATATCTATCCAAATCGTAAAATAAATTTTATGATTTTAAAACTAGTTACTTGTGAATAATAATATTTTTCATGACCAAAATATAATAATTTAAGGTAGTTTGGTTCCTAATATTGTAAATGTAAAAAAACAGGCCCATAAGGTAAAATACCATGGTTTAAAACTATTTAAAGGATAAATTTTAAAATTTTTTCATAACATATTGTCCAAATTCAATGTCTAGAAATAAATAAAAAATAATTTCACATTTTAAATGAATACCCAACCACAATCCCATAAATCTCCACTCTATCACCATTCATCCTGAGTTTCCTATCATTTCTCTTATCTAAAATATTTTCAAATAGATTTTGTAAGATAAGAGTTTCAATCTCAATCTCTATCTGTATATCAAGGCCATTCCGAAGCATTTTTCTAAAGTGACATAGTGGGGTAAGGGTTTCTAAACAATTATCTACAGTTCTATTTTGAGATCCCAAAATCTGAGAATCTATGGAGTTTTTTTCATGATTTTGTAAGGGATATATAAATTTAAGGTTCTTAACACAATTTCCTTCATTTATTATTCAAAAATTATTTTAATTCCATTTTATTTACATTTTTAATGATTTAATGATTCATTATTAAAAAAATATAATTGTATTGTGAAAAATATTGACTTTTATTATTATTATAACACCCTAAAAATACATTATATTTCTATAAATATCATTCAATAAGGGATCTTTATATCATTTCATTAGCCTGCAACAATTTCATTCATTTACTAATTCCTAATAATACCCATATATAATAAAGGTATCCTTCTCTACAACACAATAACCAGGGATATTTTCAATAACAATTTGAATAACCTATAAACAATATTATATATATGGATATTCTCCCAAGTATCTATGAAATTAAAATTAGTGGGGAAACATTGTCAATATGTATACCCATTACTTATATAAGGAAAAGTATTGATTACTAAGGCATGTGTATGTAAGTGATTCCCTTTATCACTTTTAGATATGTATTGTTATCCAAAATCATTCATATGAGACATATTATGTAATAGATGAGGCCCTGAATTATATACCCCTTGATGCATTGGTGGGTTTCATAAGGAAAAATAGTTTGGGATGTTTAGTGAATTCTAACTTTTTATGTGTGATGTCTTGGAATTTGGCCTTGATGGTATGGTTGTGATGTTTTAGCTACAGTCATGTTGATATCATTATGATTTCTATGATTAGGAATTCCATATCTATGAATTTATATATTATTAAACATTTAATTATTTATTTCCTTTACTATTTAATCTATAGATTTGTTTTTCTCATCCTGTATTAGTTGGGTTCCCATGTATTATGACCTAGTGCAAGTAATTTACATTGTTTAAATAAATTATAATTAAACTAGTTGTTTTCCACAAACAAATATCATTATAGAGTGTCCCCAAGAGTCATACTCATAATTTTCATGAACCCTATGAAGAGATGAAATATGTTCTTTGTGATAGGCAATTTCTAATGGTTTTAACACAGAATTGATGAAATGGTAACAAAATATTGCACTAAAAATTTATAATTGTGAACTGAGGATGAACAAGGATTGAAAAATCTATGAAGTCCAACGTGTTTGTACTTTTAGAGATATTATTTCACCTTATTTTTATTGAAAAAACATTCAAATTATAATATGATTTATTTTCTCAACTCTTAAATGCTAATATAATGATTAAAATTATAAATGAAAGAAATATTTATAAACATATTTTATTAGGTTGAAAACATGAATTTTTATTCTTATATTCTCATGATCATTAGATTATGATGGAATTGAAATCAATGAAATTCATATAAAATTTTACATATATTTATACCGAGTTTATTATTTATGAAAATTATGTATTATCCATATTGTTTTTTTAAATTTATGTTTTTAAATTTTTTGTTGGTGTAGAGATATTGTATGTTTTTCTATGGTCTTGGATATTTCATACATGAGGGAATTCAATGAAAAAGTGTATCTAATGTGTTTTTTGATATTGTGAGAGTGATCAAATTTATGTATGTCTGATGTTTCATTCTACAAAATGAAATAATTTCAAAATTATAATTCATTGATAATTTTTAAATAAATATCTAAACATATTTTTTAGAGAAATATTAAAATATTTGATTAAATATTACTATTTTTATAATGAATACAATTTATGATCATTTTTTGAATTGTTCCATTTAAGTAGAATATTTATATTTTAAACATAATATTTTCAATCCAGATTTAATTCATGTGAATCATCATCTTTAGGATTCCTATAATATTTATCTATAAATAATTCAATTGTATCTAGAGATAGATTAGTTATTTGGAAGGACATTTTGATCATGGAAATTGACCAAACATTTTTATCATGTATCATAAACCAACAATGAAGTTTTTTGTGACATGTATAAATAATAAAACCCTAATTCTGTTGACACTATATGTATGGAATTAATATTTTTTTGGAGAAATTTGTTTTAAACAATTAGTTTCAATTCCTTAAATGAGATTACAAATCAATGAATTAAATAAAGACTTTGAAATCTCTCAATATTTTGGACCACTTTTAGTTTGGGGACCTTATCTTCCAAACAATTAGTCAAAATAAAATAAAATTTTACATGATGATATATAATTTAATGGAAAACAAATTCATTAACTTACATCCATTTATATTTATTTTAATTAATGTTCATAAAGGCACGGTAACTTGAAATTATTAAATTTGAAGATTCTGCTTGGCCATGAAATTTGAGTTTTGTATTTGAGAATTGTCATTTTCTAAATGTGTACAATATTATTGAAATTATTCAGGTTAGTCATTAATATATATATGAAAAAAAATATATTATAAATTTTTAGGATTCAACTATATTATCTGTTCAAAAGGTGTAAACTTTTAAAGGATGTATTTGGAGGAAAACATTACACCCCTATTGCCTATAAAATTATGTCTCCACTTCTATTATTAGGGATAAAATTATCAAATTTGATGGAGATTTAGAATTTACATAGAATAATATGGGGATTGAGAATCTTCTATAGTCATGTCCAAACTAGGGAGATCCCATCTCCTATCCCTTCTCTTCATTTTTTTCTTATTTACATTATTGTAATATGATATATTTTTATTGTAAATTAAAGTTTAATGATTACGAATGTTACCTATTTATCCATTCAATAAGAGATAAGTGGTCATGAAATAAACTAGAACTGTTCGTAGGAAGGGTTCTATAATGATAAATTTTGTCATGTTTGTTTTGAAAAAATAAAATACAAAAAATGGATTTTATTTTTAACACCACTTTTTATTTTGATGAAACAAGAATTATTTTTAATAGAAATGTGAGAGACATGATGAACTAGAATTATGGGGAGAAATTCTTCAAAATAATCATTGAGTTCATTTAGGATTACTTTGAACAACAGTGCCTTATGTTCTTGGAAAAGTAACTCTTTGAGTTATCTTAAAAATTTGTTGAGTTTCATAAAAACATGGCAAGAGAATAGTCCGAACAACTACATTTACTTATATTTAGTGAAAATTTTGTGGAGTATATAAAATACAAAAAATCAATAATTAAAATCCATTTACAAATATATTATGTGGATTTCTAGTTGTACTCAAAGAGGAACTTGAGTTATGGGATGAAATAATAAATGGATTTGATTATACCTTGGATTCAACATTATTTAACTATTTTGAGTAAATTTCTAAATAACTCTACTTATTAAAATATTATATCTCATCACCATGGTTTCATGATCTGTATAAAGAGTATGAATTATATAACCCAAATTATTTATTGTGTTTTGATGAGAAGATATAAGAGATTATTTTACATCCCACACATAAGGCTGATAGAACAAAACTGAACATTCAAGAAGAATCCATTACATAAGATAAGATAAATGAAAATCAATTTCTTATGAATGATAAGTAATAATATTAATAATTCATCAATACTCAAAATATTAATGGATAGATCCTTATATCCATTTCCATCACCAACTATATTATAAGTACATTAATAAGGAAGGGATGAAATTATTCAATAGAAATTGGGATCTCCCAATGAATCTTTTCTATAATAACATATAATATAACAAAATTTGGTTGTTCAAGTTGAGAAAACCACATCAATTTTTGTAATATAGATAGGTCAATTTAATTCTATACTTATATAAAAAATTAATTCAATGATTCTTGGGAGGCAACCCATGTTTTTCTTTATGTTTTTGAACATCTCATTTGATTTATTTTTTTCATTAAATAAATGGTGGATATTTTTTACTTTATCCTAGGTAACATTAATTTAAAAAACCATTACCTTGGGAGGGATCCTACACCAAGAAACATATCAACTTATTCCAATATAGATGATGAATCACCCCTTTGAAAATCTGTCTCTCTCACACTATCTATAAATATCTCTATCTATATATCAATTTAATTTTATATTTACTATATTCCCTCATTTTTTATTTTCCTTATTAGAAGTGTTTCTAAAAAACATCTTTCTTTCTCATCAAAATTTTCTATATTATGTCAAACAAATTTAGGGGATTAAAAATATATATTTTTATCTATTATTTTATTTTCATCACCATATTTTACTAATAATTTTTTTTTCAATCATAATACATTTTAAGTACCCATATTTAGATTGAAAAATGAATCTTTTCTTCTACCCATTAGGTATAAATTACTGTTTCTTGGTAATTCCTTTTATGACAACATTTTCTTCTTGTGTGTTTTCACCACCAATTGTGATTATATATTTCTTGACCTCTTAGAATAATTATACGACTCTTTGTCCATTTAAATGATACATGAAATTTATTTAGCCACTAGATATTCATTTTATAAAAATACCCTAACTTTAACATCAATTGAACAATCTTTTCAGAGAGCCATTACAATTAATATCTATTTTTTTATCCCCACATTACATGACTATGACCTTTCAACACCTATTTTTGACTTGGGTATTTTAGGTATAATTTGATGATATTTATGTATACAACAACATTTTTTATTGAGGGTTTAAATTCATTTATCTTTATATAGACTTATTTTTCATGGGTACAAATATTATCTTAAGTGTTGGGGAGAGGATGTCTTATAAAGAGTCTTGTGAATAATTTAATTTTCATTTAATGTCACTAATTTTGGGATATATCAATAATATAACTTTTCAAAAATTAAAATAATATAAATAATCCACAATAACAAATCAAATTAATCACAAATAAGAAAATAATATTGAAAAAATAATAGAAAAAAATGAGAAACACTTCTATTCATATCATTATCTATGTTCTTATGAGTGTTTTACTTTCTTATCTCTCAAGTATATCCATAATTATTTTCTTATAAATATTTTTTACCTTTGAAAAAATATTTTTTTGAAGTCCCTTGATGTACCCTATCACGTTTCATGAATATTTGTGCCCATGTTGATGTTTTAATACACTTTCACCATATTTTAACTAATTTCATATAATCCAAAAATCCTTTGAAATCCACATTAAAAAATTCCTCCTGAAAATTTTTAATATATAGATGGGAATGGAATATGGGAGCTCCAATAAACTTAAATATAATCACTATTAGTTGGTGAATGAGTGAAGTTTGTGTACAATGTTATATCATTGGGAGGTGACAACATAATTTCTAAGAATGTTTTCGAATTTGAAATTTGGGCATGAAAAATGAAAATTTATTTTGATTAAAAATTAAGTAATGAAAATATTTTTAGATTCTATCTTATATGATGATTGAGTTTTATTCAATAGTTTTATTATTCATCAAATATTCTTCAAAATTCATAACTGATAATGAATACTTGGGTGAAATATGATAAATTGACTACTATTGTCACTCATTCTTTCCCTTTCCTGGTGTGATGAGTGGTTTAAAATTAATTATTTTATATGAAAATTAAATCAATGGAAGCAGGAGGGGTTGAAGTGACCAAAGGAGTGACCATATTAGAATGATGGTGGATAATTAATTTTATAGAACATCAAATGATGGTATAGATATGGATTCAATGGAAATGGATACATGAGGAATAAAGAATCCAAGTAGAGGAATCATAGGTGAAAGTAGATACCATGGAGGGTCATTGTCAGTGAGGTGTGATGCCCCAATGTGTCATTTTTTGTAAGCATAGGGTACTTGACCAGTGATAGAGGATATTTTGTGAAGGTAAATGAGAAATGTTAAAGATTAGATGTTCTGGATTTGGAATTTTAAAATACATGATATGTATACTTTTGGTCCACACACTATATATGTATCATTCTATGGTGCTAGGGTTTCTATAGGTTATAAATAAACCATGAGTTATGGATTTGTATCAAAAAATATATATTTTTGGCTATGTAGCTTGATCATTTATCAACAACACATGTCAACTAATCAGCCATCCCCATATGTCCAATGGGCCATAGTACACGTAATATAAAAGAGACCCGATTGTTTTTCATGTACGTTGAGTAAATGCTGGATAACACACCTAGTATCACATAGCATGTGTTCTAAATTACATGTCTTCTATGACTCTAGTACATGACATAGGTTTTAATGGTATGTATAAAATATCCCAAAATGATTTACAGAAAATTCCATGTTTATCAAAACAATATGACTCCATGAATCTAGGATACATGATCTTGTAGTTTGAAGGTCTCACATGACATATACCCTCTAGGACACACCATGTATATTATATTTCACATGAAATTTCCAAAAATGGATTTTCGATTACTACAACTATATTCTTTACACCCTATATTATAAATTATATGTGATGTTTTCTGAAAACTTTGGTCTTTTTATTATTGCCTCACCTGATTATTAGAATCAGATCTAATAATAATTCACTTTCAATAATTTTCCATGTGTAACAAATTATATTATGTTTCATCATTAGTTGGGGTTATTTTTAAGGTGTTCAGGGTAGATGATGGACCTTATATTCATTAATATGTTGTTGGTGATGGGAAAAGATGGTGAAAACCCACTCCATAAAAGAAGCACTTTAACAATACACTATACTAAAATGAAATACCTATAGAGATGGTTTCCACCATAGAGAGATGGATGTCCGACCACACCAACCTACATATAATAAATTCTCCACAATGTTATATAATATAGAGTTTTCAGAGGAACCATATCCTCCTGAGTTATGTGTACTGAAACTAGGATGAGAAGAAATCTAATGAACACACAAAACTCCACAATCATTCTTCACACAAAAGGGAAAAAATCAAAAAAATTATGTGGTTTCAAAAAAGTACAACATCCATGGGATAACACTAAAAAAGTAATTCACACTAGGAGATACATGTGATTAAAAAACACTCACCAACATCTTCTCCACTAATTGGTCTGAAACTATTAATTCAAAAACACACACTATTCATTCTCTTAGTTGATACATTAAATATGTTCCACCACACCTATTTATAGAGGTCACTATCTAGTCAACATGTTTGAAGCAATATTGGAGTTTCATAGTCAACCCCCCTTGTCTCAAGTGACTGAATATGACTGTTTTATTTCTTAAAGAAACCACAAATAGATAGTCACCATGTAATAAAGTATGCAATGAGTTTCCATTCCTAGTGAATGTCAATTTTGAGAGCTTCTTCCAATGATTAAATCCTTAATATATAATTATCAATTTTGATGAATCTAAATCCAGTTGAATTTTTTGATACACACTATTCGATGTAAGTTTTTTCTAAATAGAAATATATATTTCCAAGTGATTTGAAACATTGTAGAAGGAAATCATGCTTCTACTCTATTTAGAGAACTCCATCTAATCATATATATCTAGAAAACTCTTCCCGATGAACCTGAAGAATCATTCCCAAACCCAAAAATCTCCCATATATGAATTATTTCAAGATTTTATTCTTCTTCTTCTTTCATTTACCTAATGTCTTACTTTGTCCAATGCATGCAGTTCCCTCTACTGTGTCTCATTATATGAGTCTCGTTGATATATAATGTTTCCTCATACTTTCTTTAACTATAACCTTTGTAAATATAACCATGGTATTTTTTCAATGAAAACATTATGAATATCCAACACTTTATCCTCTAGCAGACATCATAAAAATTGATACTTCAGGTCAGTGTGTTTCCTTCCTAAAATAATCAGTTGCGAGCAAGGTAAATGGAACTCTAGCTATCATAGAATAAAATTCCAACATCCTATTACTTTTAGATATTATTTATCAAGTTTATAATCTATATTAATTATTTCCCTACTTCATTAAAATAAATATACTTTACTTCAATTATAGATAATGTTACCATTGGTTTCAATTGAAATATCCAACAGACTTATTTTCCATAATAATTAAATACAAAACATGTATTAGTTTCCCTGAGTACATGTATCAAAAGAATCTATATTTACAAAACCTTTTAACTAATAATTACTATAGAAATATAAGTATTTGTCCTCCAAATCCTTTCAAGTATATAATTTTATATTTCACAACATCCTAGTTTTTTATTCTAGTACTTGACATGAAACGACTAAAAAGTATAATTGAAAAGGAAATATATATTGGTGTACAAAACATTGTGTACATAAAATATCTTATAACCAAATAATACGGATCCACATCCATTCCCTAAAATTACTTATCCATTCAGGGCAATTGAGTTTTACTATGTTTGTAGTGTCAAGTAAGGGGAGATAATATAGGTTTACAAAGAGTCATTCTCAGTCTTTTGATGACATAAATAATTTTTTTATTCTAAGATATAATTAATGAATTGAATTTCCATCACTCTCAATTATCATTCCCATAATCATCTTATCATTACAAATATCCTTCATCTGGAATATTATTTACAACTTCCTCTTATGTTTATCAATCTATAGGAACACTGGACAGGTAATCGATATATCATCCATTTAAAAAACCAATATGAGATATATTCCATCTTCCCATTGTTTTTTGTAACAAAAGTGATCAGAGTAATATTTATTGATACTTTCTTCAAACATGAAATTATCAAACATCTCATTCCACTATATTGGAGGTTAATTTAAGCCGTAAAGAATTCCACTAAACATAAAATACAACTCCTCATCTGAGTTAACTTTAAAACACTTAGGATGAACAATGTAAATTTATTCCTCCAAGTACCCTTAAATAAATATTTTCTTTACATCTATATGATCCAATTGTAGATCACGAGATGCAATAATGTTAAGTAATATTTGAATGGATGTGTGTCTCAATAGTGGTGAGGAAATTTTAGAATAGTCCTATGAAAACCCTTATATTTATTAAATATTAATTAATCACTTATTATGTAAAAGTACACATAATACAACATATAAGTTTGATAAGACTAGTGTCTTAGGGAATTAGGTACATTAAATAAAAAATTGAAAGAGTAAATACATCATCTTTATTGAAAAATTCATTAACAGTATCATACATAAAACTGTATGGGATTACTTGGAAACATACAAAAGAAAGGGGTTACTATAAAGCCCTGTATTGTAAAAAACAAGGAATACCATGAATAAAGTAATAAATTTTGTAAAATTGGATTATATATGGGGAATTAAATGAGTGATAATAATAAACACGAAGAATGAGGCATGATATATATTGATAATCATAAAAACAACATGGGAGATGAGGAAACAACTTAAAACACTACATCATAAATATAGGTCAAGGATACCTTCCAAGACATCATGATGAAAAAATTACCTTGATGTATTAGTTTCAATCACCAACCCCTTGTATAATGTCTCATGATACTGAAACAATACGAAATTCTTTGGATCAATATATAATTTCACGTGCACCTATCACTTTCATTTAATTTTGAAACTTAAGTTTAACATACAGATCCTTAAATATAGATTCATTCATCCTCATATTTTATTCCATGATCTAGGAGTGTGGAATAAACACATGAAATTACCAAACCAAGAATTATATGTGTATAAAATTTGACACCCTTGATAGTAAATGTGTACGGTTATTCACTACACAATTGTTTGGAATGGAAAAATGTGGTGACATTTCAACAACATAACTAGGGAGTATAAAGATTAATTAAAGGGATTAATGAGATTGAATTGGTTCTCTCATTGTTTATGAATCATAAGAGTATTAAGGGGGGAAATGTAATAACATACCCCTAATGAAGATAATTGAATAAAGGGGTGAATGAAAATAACTCTTACCTTGGTAGTCTGAATTAAAATTTTTGGGAGTAGCTTATTGAGAGATTGGGGGATCTTTGGATGGAATCTAAAGAGGGCAGGGAAAAGTAATAACATTCTCCAAGGATTTTTAGAAATAGTAGAATTGGTGGGTCCATATAGGAAAAGGGTGTGTAATTCTTTATTAGTTCCAAAACATTGGTTTTAGACTCTATAATAAAATAACCAAAACAAAAACCTTCCCCTGATTTTTCCATTGTTTTCTACAAAATACGGCGGTTATTAATTATTTTATTTTTCCAAGGGCCTATTTTTTTAAAATATTTCCGTTGGTGATGTAGTGGTGAGTCATTAACTTAAATAAATTATATTAAAATATTAAAATATATTACAGGTTTTGTAGGATTTATAAAGGTTTTAAAAATTAATTTAAAAAATTTTAAATCCCATTATTTTATAGGTAAAACATATATTTTTCTTTCATATCCTCTATAGTATTTATTTAATCACTTTTGGGTCATTATGAGGTCATAATACACACTTTATTCTTATATGGATTTTAATTTTTTAACCAAAATTTCATCTATCTCAGAAAATTCCGAAGACCACACATCCTCCATCCAGTGCCCACCCCTCTGAGTAAGCTTCTCCTTCATTTTATTTAGGGTTTCGGTTTCTCTGGTGGCTATGGTTTTGGTTTGGGTGTCTAATCTTGAGTCTCTAGTTTTCTCATCATTGTTAGGGATCGTTCTTGGTTGCTTGAGGTGCAGTTGAGTTGTGATGGATTTATCACCATTTTGAAAAATTTTCCTCACCCATGGTTAGTGTTTCAATGACCAATCATTTTTAGATGATTTTATTTTCTTGTTTTGTTAATTTTTTATATGCTCTATACATAAATATTGGGTGTACAAAAGCGGTTTTTAAAATAATTTGATGAGAAATTGGTTTTGAAACAATTTTTATACAAGATATTATGTGTATTTTTAGTGTAAAGGCTTGTTGTGCTTCTTGAAAGTCTCTTAATAGTTTTTTAAATGGTTTATTATTGGTTTTTAGTGATGAAAAATATGTTTTATAATGGGTTTATATGCTTTTGTACTGGGCTTGCATTTTATAAAAGAAATTGGCCATATTTTATGTGACTAATTTGGTGTGATGTTTTAGGGAAATGTTTTAGGAATTTATTAAAAGGTGAAAATCATTTTTTCTAAGGCACTTAAGGTTCGAGTTGGATGAAAATTGGATTTTGAAGTAAAAATGAATTATTTTTGGATAGTTGAACTTTTTGTGCGCCTTTGGACATAAATTATAAATAGTTTAAGTGATGAAAATTGTGTTTTAAAAATTATCTTTGTTTTTGTATGATTTTACTAATGGGATTTCCCATGGAATTGGTTATTAAATGGTGATTTATTCTCGTGTTTTTTAGAAAGAGGAATCTGTGAATTTTTCATGTGATGATAAATGAATTGAAAAGTGGTTTTGGTTTGAGTAAAATTGAAAATGGGTTTTTATAAAATTTCATGATTTCCTTGAAATGCTTGGCATTGTTTTATGAGAGTGGTGTTGTGTGTGATATGTGGACATGAACTTTATCCCAAGGGGGTCCCTGGTATATTGGTGGTTTGGATAGTTATAATATTCTAGATGATACAAAATTAAATTGTACCAGTTTCATCTAACAGGGTTAAATCCTACAACACTAACTAAACTATGATGATTAAATACTGATAGGTTATGGGGGTTCCCCTTTCTAGTGGATCTTTCATGATTACACTATTGTTCATGGTTTATAATCCATGTTTTATAAAGGTGCAAGGTTCTAGTATCCCACTTGAGCTAGATTTACCCAACTAGATTTACCCATGGTGCTCTACTTCATGTGATGGGTGCCAACCATCATCATATGATGGACCTTTTGCATGAATGTCTAGGTTCATATAAATTCAATTTTTTATTTTAAGAATGTATCTTTGAAATGGTTTACATTTGAAGCAATACATTCAAAATTGTTTACGTATTAAAAGTTTTTCCTAAAAAATGTTCTAAAAACTATTAATTAAATGATATTTTTATATAATATTTAAAATGTTTTGGAATTGAATCTTTTTATCTAGGTGGAATCCTACTGGGCTTTGTCTCACACCCTACATACACTCTTGGTTGTATGTAGACATTTTTTCATGTTTTTTCTATAATGGATGAATATTTAATGTGGGAAAATTGAGTTTATTATGTCACTTAGTGTGGATCATGGTGGTGGCAGCTTGAGGATGTGGTTCCTCTCGTTGAATGGAGGTTAGGTATAGAGTTTTATTTCCTTTCTCTTATAGTATATTTCGGTTGGTTTTAAGATTCATCATTAATTATGGATGTAATTTATATCAATATTTGTTGTGGGGACTAGTTTTCGTTTATTTATTTTGGTTGGTTGTTGATTCTTTTTCAAGTAGGTAAAATCATTCCCAAGGAAATGTTAGTGATACCCAAGAACTAGTTGCCATCCTGTAGGGATGGGGAATTATTTTAGGGCCTTGATACGGACTGGGTTAGGCATCGAGTCGGATGGTGTTCCAGCTTAGTTAATGAAAAAATGGTATCATAGGAGGTCTCACTCTTTTGGGTCATGTTCCTTGGGGAAGATTCTGGGTAGACCAGAGCTAGGAATTTCCGGACATGACATTCCAATTACAAGTTGGGTGCCTGGACAACAAACCATGTAAGGAGACTCAAGTCACCAGAGGAATTCAGGTTTCATCTAATTCATTTTTTTATTATGGTTCATTGATGTTTTGGGGAAATGGAAAGAGATATGGGTCAATGGTCTCAGTGAGATCATTGGGCCTGCAATGCCATGTGGAGCTGGGGACATTTCCCTAGAATACTCTTCGTGAAAGTGGAGTGACTGGTGTATGGCCACCAACCATATGTCCAAGTCACTCATAGACACTAATTTAATCTTTCATTATCTTATGCCTCCTTGGGTTCTAAAAATTTACATATAAACATTTGTAAGAAATTTTAAGGGATATATATTTTAAAGTGGAAATGGTCTTATTTTCAATGGATGGAAAAGTGAGTTTTTAGAATTGTTAGTAATGAAGTTTGAAAAGGTGGACTCTTATAAAATTTTTATTTTTTGTAAAAATGAGAATTACTCCATGTAGATTGAGTTTTCATAATCAATGTTTGTGTATTATAATAAAAACTATTTGTTTGAGGAAATGGAAAATCATCTTCAAAATGGTCTTGGAAACTTGTTTTAAATGAGAATAGATGAGTTCAAATTAAAAGTATATTGTTTAAATGATAATTTTTGTGAAACTTGGACTTATTTGAAATGAAATAATATATTTTTAGATAGACATGTAAGGTTTGAAAATGATTTTTAATTTGATGGGTTAGTGTTCTTATGAAAATATTTTGAGAAAATTGAAATGTGTTTTGATTTTTGTGGCTAGAGCTTTTGATAAATAGGTAGTATGGGTTGAATGTTCTTTTTTTTAAAAGTAGAAAGGTTTGGTTTTGGTCTTTTGTGTTCTCATGGGTATCCACATGCATAGGTATATATTAAATGAAGGATGATCAAGGTCATGAAAAGTTGAGCACATGGATGGACATGAGGTGGGTTCCCAGTATGGAATGTGAACATGAATGTGCGAGGCCCATAGGATATCAACAGTGAATATTCAAACCACCAAACATGTTTATTTTCAAAAATAATTTTAATGATATGTTTGGTGTTTTGGAAACTGGTGGTTGTGTGGTGTGTTTTCGTGTATTTTAGGAATGTTATTTGCAAGGAATTTTGAGCCTAAGAATCCTTTCTGTTTGACTTGTGTCTGGAGTTTTATTTCCTATTGGTAAGCTGGTGTGAAAATGTGTGGTTTGTGGGTTCTGCTGAAAAGTACTTTGGGAAGCCATTTGGTGTTCTCCTCTGTGTTATCAGTGTTTTTTATGCTATTCTTTGTCCAAAGGGTTGGTTTTATTGGGTCCTTGGATTTCCTTGTTGGCTAGTGCACGCCACTATAAGGAAATAATGCATATTCGAAATCTAGCCATTGGTGTTTCTCTGTTAGATGGTTCTACAGTTGATCAAAGTAAGGTCTTCCTTCTTTGGTATTATAATTGAGCCCACCTCATCCTTTCCCAATATTAATATCCTCTCACAACAAGATATAGGAAGTGAGAGGAGTTGAATAATGATTTGGTTTCCTTGAGTCATATGATTGTCAAAAGTGATGTTTGACATCGCTAAAACTAAAGATCCTGCCTGGATGTGGTGAAGGGAATCCCAGTGAGGAAGTGTGAAATCCGTCTGGATTTTTGGGGGTTGGATGTGTCTTAAAAGGACTTTTCTTCTTTTGTCAAGTTCATATAAGTGAAGGTTCATGTTAGGCCACAAATGTAGAAGGTTCAGTTTTAAGAGGTTGTTATTTCCATATGAAGGAATCATGTACTACTAGGGACTTGGTTTAATGTTCCCCGCCATGTAATGTTTCTATCAGTTATGAGGTTCATGTTTTATGGCATCTTGTAGAGTTTTTTTCTCTTTTAAATAAAAAGGAGGATGTGGATGAACCTTTTGAGAGCTTCTGTTCTAACAGAAGCATGTTCCTATTGTGGGAATTCTTAAAATTATTCATTCTAAATGAAGGTTCCTTATAAGTGACACTTCTTTCTATGTTTATTATTTGCGGTGAAAGGGATGATACTTTAAGTTCTCATCACAATGATGTATCATATTTATACCATGTGAGTCCTGGAATTTTTTGTGTTCTGTTGGTGCTATTTGGATCACATAGTAGTTTCTTGTGGCCCCATAAAAAAATATCCTTTTAGGATTTTTCAATGCTTGACTGCGAGGTAGGATATGCTTCAAACATCAGGGTTATATCCACTGGCACCTGAGTGAATCTAGCACATTGTCAGGAACCCCAGGGGTGTAAGGGTTCTTAGTATAATTTCTATCTTCTGCATGGGAAATAAAGACAGTTTATGAATTGTGTAGTTGTTCATTTTGATGTATCTATTTGGTTGAAAGAGGAATGGGGACCTTTCTTCCCTATTGTGACATGCGTGGGTGAAGGAGTTTTTAATTGGTTATAAAGAGGTGTCGCCATCCCGTTTTCTTAAAAATCCATTGGTTGTGTCTCACCAGATGTGTGTCTCTATTAGGTGGCCTTTGTACAACCATCCTTGTAAATTGAGCTCAATTTTGGTTCAGTATCATCGGAGGATGGTGATGCCCATTCGGAATAGTGAGATGTATTGTGTGTTACCATTGACCCTAGAGACTTCTTCTGTCAGATACCTAGTGATATGGGATCTAGTTGGTGTAGGAAGATTTTGAGTTAGCCAGTGACAGGTTCTTTTCTCAGCACATGCTAGTGGGTTGAATTAGTTAGTTCTTATGGTGGGGAGTCTATTTTTACCTCTTCATGTTGGTCCCCCGGCCCCATCTTAGGTGTTGGTCTGTTCTTATGGTGGGGATTCCATTCAGTCCTCCCCATGTTAGTAATTAGGTTATGTTTATGGTGTTGAATTGGAAAAAGGTTTCGACTTGGGAACATAACACACCTAATAATTTCCTAGAATTAAAATCATGGGGGGTATTTATCAATTTGTGGTTTGATTCATGTTCCCTAATTTAGGCTTGTGATAGAAGTCTCATTTAGTGATGTTTGGGGTGTTTGACATAGGAGGTTAGATTGTGCATTATGGGAATATCTTTTCCTTTGGTCTATCAATTGGAGGTGTTTTCACTTTTGGGGGCAGGTGTCACAGAGCGAGGAGTCAATTTTGAGTCTCCTAAGTTTTATTTGTAAGGATCTTCTTTTATTGATAGTGTTATGGACTTTTCTCATTTCTTGTTCATTAGGAATCTACTTGGACTATGAAGGAGTATTATTTTCAACATTGGGGTTAGGCCTTGCTGTGGCTTTTTGGGGGAGGAAAATGTTATGGTGGGGAGATTGGTCACACCCAACCCTTTTAAATTATTTTATTTTTTTAATTTTCTTTAAATAGGGTATCCTTGTCGAGGTTCGGGTTTAAGTCTGGTTCTAATTTTTGAGTTTTTATAGAAAAGTGATTATTTTAGGCTTGGTTGCATCTAACGAATGAGTAGATCATGTATTGGAAATCGTGCGGCTTCACCAAGGTCATTATTTGTCCTACCTAGTTTTCTAAATGAATAAAAATAAAACTAATAATAATAATAAAAGAAATATGACAAGAAATAATATATGTAAATTAAATTAGATACAAGAACTGGTAAAATAGTATTGATAATGAATATATTAGCATTTTAAATATTATCATTATCATTATTATTGTTATGAAGATTATTATAATTTTTAAGAATATTATGAAAATTATAATTATTATTATTATTACCATTATTAATAGTCTTATTATTATTAATTTTAAGTAGTGTTTTTAGGGAGTTTCGCCCTTCCCTCATCGTCCCCATAATCTCACACACCCTTCCCCTCTTCCCTCTCTTACCCTGTGCTCAATGCCTCCCTTAAGAGTCCCACCATCCAGAAGATCCTTTTGGTGAGATCACCTCATGTCAGTGCATCCCCTAGGTGTGACCACTCGTGCCGGTGCCTCATCAATGCACGACCCCTCCCACTAGTGCCCTTCCCTCTACTGGTGTGCTCCTCCAGTGTGTGACCGTAGTAAATGTCCTCCTCTAGAGCATGATTCAGGTGTCCACACCTCATCCCTCTAGTGGCCGCCCCTCAAGGTAAGATTCTCCTTAATTTTCATTAGGTTTTTGGTTTCTCCAACTGCTACAGTTTCTGTTTGGGGGTCTAATATTTATTCTATTATTTCGGTCTTCATTATTAGGGCATGTTCTTTGTTTCACGAGGTGATATTGAGGTGAGGATAGATTTAACATCATTTTTGAGAAATTTATTCACCCAAGGTAGGTGGATCTATGACCTAGAATTTTTAGATGATTTTATTTGTTTTTTTACATGCTCTATAATTTATGTTTC
This sequence comes from Viscum album, assembly GCA_963277665.1. NCBI lineage: Eukaryota > Viridiplantae > Streptophyta > Magnoliopsida > Santalales > Viscaceae > Viscum > Viscum album. Next base: position 30,780,720 of record OY728157.1, on the reverse strand, counting down.
AGGTGAAAAAGTTTAATATCTCGGTTCCGGGTGCTGCCCAAAGGTGCCTCAAACTCGGTTGGTCACATGAACTCAACCTCATTTCCCTAAAATCTATAAGATACTGACTAGCAGTGAGGCACATAGTGTGATAATAGGAAAACTATAACCTCATGGGTAGAGTATACATAGCTGAAAAAATTGTATACAATAGCGGAAGAAGTAATACCATAAAACAAAAGGAAACAGTGGAAGACTGATAGTAATATAACAACAAGGTAATATATAAATGATTCATGTCACTCTGTGTTCTATGAAAGGATCCAAACAATTAACAATGATAGAAATACAATACTGAACCCAATTTACAAAAAAACAGTAAACTCCATAGCATCACAAGCCTCAGCTTGGTCCTATGCTCTCCAGCTCCAAAAAAAATCATGTACCTAATGAAGAAGTTAACTTTTCTTTATCTATACCTCCAACCATATAATCTGTTTGGATCCAAAACATGACCAAAACAAGGTGTGAGATGAATCCAAGTAAGAAACCACCAAAAGATATGTGCCAAAATATCAGTGAATATATATAGCAGGTAGTATGCTGAAATGAAGAAATAAAATATGAAGTTCTCAAAATTAAACAATCCTATAGTGTTCAGTTAAATTCATTTTCTTTTATTATTCAATTCATTGAATCAGGAAAACCATGGGATCTAGCCTAAGCACTGTATCACCTATGTAATAGTAACATAAATACATCTTAGAGGACCATCTAAACAATCATGTAAAACCGAGTCCAAGATTTTGCTCTGGCTTGTAAGACACATCACAATAATTCAATCATTCATAAACAACCCTCTATAAAAACCCTCACAATCTAACCGATATATTTTACTATAGCACCAAAACATTAAATAATTAAACTTTTGTAAATCTCTCATAGTATAACCCCTTTGGTCCCACATAGTATAAATAAACTTATAAACTACCTCCAAGGTATCTCTCATGATAATACCCCCAGGTTAAAAATACATAAACAAATTATAAACAACCACCTGGGTAGCTCTAATGGTCTATACCCCTAGGTCAATATCTACAAAAAGGCTCTCATTTAACATTGTAAATAAACATGGAAATCCCCATATTTTTCCTCATCCAAGGCTCTCACAGTCCATTAAAAAAATAATGTGCATGTCATATTAAGAAACACATGTAATCAATAACTAACACATGTATAAACATTCAGAAAACATATCACATGCATTTCATGTAATCAAAAAACACAATCCTAATCAACCAAAATCCATATAAAAGATAATACTTAACCTTATAAACAAGAAAAAACCCCATTTTTAAATCAATCAAACCATAACAGGTATTAAATAGGGCTACATTCCAAATCATGAAATACCCCAAATGTGGGTATGTGGCACTTTTAGCACATATAATCCAAATAAAAACAACTAAAGGCACAATCCACCTACCTCGATGTCGTATGATCAATACTCTTGAATGTCGGCCCTGGAATCATCCTAGAATGATGTAGATCTATGAAAAGGTGAAAATATTCAACCGTAAATAATTCATGAGAGAGGAAAAATCGTGAAGCAAGACTATAGGAGAATTGAGGAATCAATGGTGGGATTCCAACGCTCCTGATGGTGTCTCAATTGAAGGTCATATGGAGAATCAGGAGGGGTTCATAGTTTGGGGTTGTTCCGTCACTCTCCTGTACTAACCAAGGGGAGAAGAAGACCATTACAGATGTACAAGGTGATCCCGATCTGATATATGAAATAAAAATAAAAGTAAATGACGTGTTCATAAAATTTTCACAAAGTTTATTATCCTCAACCATCCCCCAACTTAAGTGGTCTACCAGGTCACTTACACAGCCATGTACCTGGCAGTTATAGAGCCAGTATGTGGTTGTACGTGGAACCCAGGTACATGGCGTCTACTCATATATACACAACATGTACATAGAAAATTCTCCTTTCGTCCTTTCTCCTCAAAACAACCCGAAATACGAACCCAAAACTAAAATGAAGATCTGGGTTCTTAGAAACTTCCCCCTTAAAGAAATTAATCCCTAAATTTCCCTTCCAAGGGTGGTGAAGAAGAATCTGTGAATAACATTGAACATTGTGATCGCAAATCAGCCTCCCACTCCCAAGTCTCATCCTACACTTACCCGTGCTACCATAGCACCCGTACTAGGGGAACAAACCAGCCATAAAGAACCTTCATGTTGTGATCCAAATCCAAATTGGGTACTTCTCAAAAAATGCATCCACCTCCAAATAAACCTCATCGGGTGAAAAAACATGAGATGGTTCTAAAAAGTAACATTATAGATTAGAAACACGAATGACGTCATGTATAGCCCACTACCTCTGAGGTAACTGCAACCAATATGCAACTAGCCCAACTCTCTGCAAGACCTCAAATGGACCGATGTGTCTTAGTGAAATATTCCCTTGTCTCCAAATGCTCTTATGTCCCAACCATTGCGTGACACATAAGAAAACATGATATCTAACCTCAAACTCCAGAGGTCATCTCCATCGATCTACATTATATTTCTACCGAGACTATACAGTAGCCATCCTCTACTGAATCGACTCCACCTACTCAGTGGTCTCTTAGATAAGATGAAGTCCCAACATAGCTACCTCTCATGACTCTAGCCAACATTGGGGTGATCAACACGGCCTACCTTAAAAATCCTCATAAGGTTCCATCTAAATCGTTGAATGAAAAATTTTATTATAGGAAAAACCAACTAGGGGTATGTGTCTCTTCTAAGAACCCCTAAAATCCTGGATGCATGCTCGAAGAATCTCTTCCAAAACCTGAATCATACGCTCAAACTTACCATCTATCTGGGGATGGTAATCTCTTCTCAAAAGTATCTAAGTACCCAAATCCCTCTACAGTCCCTACCATACACAAGAAGTAAACCATGCATTCCTATCTGAAATGATAGAGTTTATAACCCCATGAAAATGTACAATATCTTGGATATAAAACCTTCCAAGCCCATCAACAATGAAGGTTTGATTAATCGGAAGCAAATGTGAAACCTTCGTGAGTCTGTCGACAACAACCCAACCCACATCATTACCTTGAGGAGACCTTGGTAAATCCATCACAAAATCCATTATGACATCATTAAACTTCCATTCGGGAATGGGTAACCAACGTAAAAGCCCCGTCAACCACTGATTCTCCACCTTCACCTGATGAAAGGTGGAACATCTAATAAAAAAACTAGCTACATCCATCTTAGCACCTAACCACTAATACTAATGGTGTATATCTCGATATATTTTGATGACACCTGGATGAAATACCCAAACTGAGAAATAAAAAAATCGCATCAACTCCTCATATATGTTTGCTGACACCTATACACGTCCATGAAAACACAAGATCTTATCATCTTCTATGGTCCACTTAGGAGTAGGGTCTTCGCCTGGCATACACTCCCATAGGACTAGGCCATTATAATCATATAGCTACCTCATTCGAACTCAATCCAATATAGTTGAGGTAACTACTATTGAAGAAAGATATTTCTGCCCCTTTCTATCATGAACCTCCAAATGAATCTCATATAACAGCTCCATGAGCTTCCACTCACTTGGGGCCTCAAAAACAACATATATCTAATTCAACATACTCAATGCATCATACAATGCATTTCCTTTACTAGGTGTGTAGAAAATCTTAAAGTCAAAATATAGAAGGTACTCAAACCTCCTTTGTTGTCTCAAATTCATATTTCACTAAGTAAAGATACAGTTGAGGCTCTTATGGATAATGTATACCAAAAAGTTATTTCCCAAAAGATAATGTATCTGACAGCTCAAATCATACAGAACTAAAAATAACTTGAGATCATGTGTTAGGTAATTCCTCTTATGTGGCCTCAACTACTGAGACCCATACGCAATGACTCCTTCCCCATGCATAAGCACTACTCTAATCCTGATACCTGATGCATTGCAGTAAATAGTGTATCCCCTTCCTAGATCCGAAAAAATCAGTATCAGTACTGAAGTCAACCTCCCTTTTAGCTCTTAAAAGGATGAATCATAAGAATCTACCCAAAAACACCTTTCACCCTTCTTAGTTTGGCCCTTAAATGGAACTGCTAAGCATGAAAATCCCAGTATAAAACTCATGCCTTAATAAGACAACACCAGAAAACACTTCACCTCAAAGAAGTTCTTCAGATTCTCCTAGGAAACTACTTCTCTCAGTTTCTCTATGTCTATTGATATTTCATTCTCCTAATACCGTTACCCAAGAAGTGAATCTGGTCAATCCAAACTTGGCAGTTTTAGAGCTTATCATATTACTAATGCTCTCTCAGTGTACTCAATATGATACCTAGATTGGTGGAATGGTCGTGTTGAGTGTGAGAGTACACCAAGATATCATCCATGAAGACTACCAAAAAAGAATACAAGTAAGGATGGAACACTTGGTTCATCAGTTCCATGAAAAAATTCGGCACGTTCGTGATACCGAATAGTATAGCCAAATACTCGTATATACCATACATACTTTGAAAGGCTTTTAGAGGTATATCTGATAGTATAACATTAAACTGATGGTAACTGGATCTTTATTAAATCATTGAGAACACTTGGGATCCTATTAGATGATCAAAGAGATCATTAATCCTCAGCAAAGGATACCAAGTCTTGACCATCAATTGGTTCAGCTTCTAATAATCTACACAATGTCTGAGGGTACCATCTTCCTTCTTTGCAAAAAGGATAGGACAACCCCAAGGAGAGGTACTGGGTTGGATGAAACCCTTTTCCTGCAACTCCTCTAACTAAATCATGAGATCATGTAACTTTAGTGTAGCCATCCTATATGGGGGAATGGACACTGGTTCCACTCCTGGAACAATATCAATAGAGAAATCTACCTCACACTCTGAATGTAAACCTGAATATTTTTCGGGAAATACATCTCTGAAACAATTCACTGCTGGAGGAAAGTCCAACTGTGAAGTCCCCTTATCATCTAGATATATACTTTCAATCTAGGCTGTAATTACTCTCAACTCATGATGCTCGATTCTATCTCTACTCTCATGGACATCCCATTCACCCTTGTATTGAAAAGACCCTACCTATAGTGATGTAAAACTCACCCTGTGGTGATAGTAGTCAATAAAGGCCTGGAAAAATACCAACTAGTCCATTATGAGAATGAAATCGAAGCCTATCATCTCTAAGACATAGAGGTCCTATAAGAAGTGAAACCCAACAATATTGAGAGGGAACTCCTTGAACTGACATAAAATAGCCATCCTAATCCCCAATAGAGTTTCTATCATCATAGCATCCTCTGACGTATTGATATAGATCCCAAAGCTCTCCACAACAAAAAATTTAAAAATATGGGAATCCCCAATATAAAAAAGTGCAGAATCCAAAATTGAGCAAACTAAAATTGTACCTCTAATAGTGGAGGGTCCGAGATCCTACTCCTATTACGTCTGCTCGATTGAAAATGTCAAACCTATACCATGGGCCTATGTCCTTTCCTAGTCACCCTTAGCTGGTCCACCATGTTGTCTATGGAAAATATCCATATGGCTACCATGGCCACAAAAACCTCCTCAGCCTGAATGGCCTAACAAACTCGAGTTCCTTGCCTGATTAGAAACTAGTGGTCCTACTTCTAGACATGGAGTCATAATAGAACCCCTCTCACTCATTGATGGTGAGAAAAACATGTAAAAATACTAATGATGACCCATATTTTTTCCAGATCGGAACTAAACTGGGTCTCTCAAGTACTTATGTATTTTGTGCCCACTATTCCCTCAATGGTAACACCTCGACTAAATACATGAAGATAAATCCCTAATTTAAGAATCACTATGAGAATGCTACCTACGGTGCATCCTTATATCAAACGAAAGAGTACCACCCTTGGTTGTTGAACTGCCATTTCTCAAAACTCCTAACTCCCTTAGATTATGCTCGGTAATCAATGCCAGGTTTACTATATCCATCATTGAAGTAAACTTGAAAACATACACAAGTGATCTAATAGTGTACCTAAGACCATCCTCATACCACCTATCAAGTGATAACCTATCACCTCCAAAAATAGGTTTGAATCACTGAAGCTCTATAAAGCGATATGAACAATCCATTACTAAAAGAGCTCATTTTCCATGTGCATGAACTCCCATGTTCGGTCAACCCTCAATGTGTTGGGGTAGAAGTAATCATAGAAGGTCCTCTAGAACACTTCCCAAGTCATATCCCAATGATGTCTTTCTTATGAGGTAACATCCCACCATCTCGTGGTGTAATAATATAGAATTTATGTTGTGAGATTCACGCTTCTCTCACGAGGCTTCTCCAGATGCTCGAAGATAGAAATAATGGACTCCAACCATGAATCTACATCATGTGGTCCTCCATCCCCTAAAAAGGTGGGAGGATGCTGCTATTGGAAAACCCTCGTCAACTCCACCATAGTGAGGGAATGATGTGGTGATCCCTAAAAATCCTTCATCATACTCAAAAATCCTTCATGGAACTATTCATCAGCACCTACGTCCGGTATAAAATCTAGTGCCAAGATGGGCACAAAGGGAGGATCTATTAGTAGTCCTGGATATACCATTTTTGATGTCTGATCATCGCCCAATATCTGCCATACAACTGAATGACTTCTTGGAGGAATAACTATACAAGGTCAAGCACACACCTCATTTCAATATTATCAAAGATAGTAACTTAGAAGTGTAATAATGGTACAGGAGAAATAAATCATTCACGTTTTACAGAAAAGGGTTACAGAGTGTGTAGAAAGACTACACGAAGTGTTCCTTTATGCTTTTGATAGGGGAATGCACCTCTGCCAACCTGGTCATGTAACACCCCATACACACGGCGTGTTCATCCTTTTACATAATGTGCACTTGAATTTTTCTTCCTGCCACGGTTCTTTTACATGGATAGAACTACACGGTTCTCTCCCAATGTTGTGCTACATGACGTGTTCTCCCTAGAAACGGCGTGTATGACTTATGTTTCCATCCACTCGTGTAGTTAGTCACATGGACGAATACACAGTCAATTTTTACACAATGTGTATAATCCAAACACAGTGTGTATAAGACAAGTTTTATCCACCCATGTCGTTAGTCACACAATCAGATACATGGTCTCTACAACGTGACGTGTACTGCCCATACACGATGTGTTTTTCTAGACTTTTATCAAACCCATGAATCTTCTAACACAGTCAATAACTTTGTCAAAGAATACATGGCGTGTACATATAGTACATGGTATGTACTTAACAAAATTTGTTTCTTGTTGAAAAAAAGAACACATGGCGTGTGTTCATAACATCCCCTACCTTGTTTTCTAGGTTCCAAGACAACAAGCCTTTGAAACTTCTTTTTAACTCTTAAATACTTAAAATTTGACCAAGGAATTCCATATTTTGATCCTTGAGAGCCCATACTCCCCGTGAATCAATGTTTTTCATCCTTATTCATGTCATATCATAACAAAATTCATTTGAAGTTCAAACATGATGCACCAAATTCTGATCCAAGAGGGCCCATAACACCTCACGGACCAATTCTTGGCATCTATCCAAATGAAACTTTTCATATTCCAATACCCTATCAAAATAGAAGGTATTTCAATCATGAAATCTATCACAACATGATGCATATCTAACACAACATCTATCAAAACAACATTCAATCATAAATTCACCCTAAATGTAATGAAAATAATTCATGACATATGATCTATTAAAAGTTATATATGATGCATGAGATGGCATACCCTCATCCTATTAGGTTACAATAGAAATAGAACCACACTGATATCAATACTAATAGCACAAAACAATTGAATCACCCAACGGTGAAATCAAATTAACTATAACAATTTCAAAACTAGAAAATTGTAATATTCAAGGTAACCTGGATTTTACTTATACATGAGTTAGCTACTCCCATGCATAACTTATTACCAACTAAATGTTCATTCCTATATCTATCTATATGCTCCAAATAGTAAGACAATGAAGAAATGATCCTCCCTCTGATATAATTTTGTAACGTCCTAGTTCCGGGTGACGCCCAAAGATGCCCTGAACCCGATTGGTCACATAACCTCAAGTGCATTTCCCCTAATGCCAGAGGCTGCTGACTAGTAGCAAGGGACAAAGTGTGATAATGGGGGAAACTATTATCTCATTGGCAGAGTATACATAATAGAAAAAATAGTAAATAATAGTGGAAATAATAATACCATACAACAAAAGTAAACAATGGAAGACTAACAATAATATAACAACTGGAGAATATATAATTGATGCATGTCACATGTGTTCTAGGAAAGAAACCAAAAAATTCACAATGATGGAAATAAAATATTGAATCAAAAGTAAAAAAAAGAAGTAAACTCCATTACATCGCAGGCCTCATCTTGGTACCATGCTCTCCTAATCCAACAACAATCAAGTACCTGATGAAGAATGGTTCTTTCCATTATCTATACATGCAACCATACAATCTGTTTGGTTCCAAAACATGACCTAAATAGGGTGTGAGATAAATCCCAAGAGGATACCACCAAAATATATGTGCCTAACTATCGGTCAATATATATAGTAGTTAATATTCAGAAATGAATTAATAATCTAGGATGTAATCAAAAGTTAACAATCGTACACTTTTCAATTATATTCATTTTCATTTATTATTCTATTAATTGAATCATTTAAACCCTAGGATATAGACAAAGAGCTTTATCCCCTATGTATTAGTTAGAAAAATATTTCTTAGAAGACCATCTAAATAATAATGTAAGACTGCATCCAAGATAGTGCTTTGGTTTTGCATATTCGTCACAATCATTCAATCATTCCTAAAAAAACCTCTGGGAAAGCTCTCATAGTTTAACCGCTATGGTTTAACATATCACCAAAACATTAAATACAACCCTCTAGGATAGAATTAATAGTCTAACCCCTTTAGTCCCACATAGCTGTAGATAAACTTATAAATGACCTCCTGGGTAGCTCTCATAGTCAATACCCTTGGGTCAATATAGCATAAAAAAATTATAAATGACAACCTAGGAAGATATCCTAGTTAATACCCCTGGGTAAATATCTACACCAAGGCTCTCATAGTCTTGTGTAAATATACATAGAAACCCCCATAGTTTTCCTAGTCCAAGGCTCTCATGGTTAATTGAAAAAAAAATAGCGTGCATATCATATCAAGTTGCACATGTAATCTATAACTACTACATGGCTAAAAATACACAAGGAATATCATATGAGTTTCATATAATAAAAAAACTCTTCCTAATCAACCAAGGAATGGAAAACAAGGTACTTATCCTTATGCACAAGAAACAAACCCCATTTTTTAATCAATAAAACCATAGCAGGTATTAAATAAGGTTAAATTCCAAATCAAGAAATTCCGCAAATGTGGGTATGTGACACATTTAGAACACATAATCCAAATACAAACAACTAAAGTGGAAAACCACCTACCTCGATGGCATACAATCAATACTCTTGAATAGAATCCCTTCAATAGACCTAGAATGACATAGATTTATAAAAAAGGTGAAAAATGGTCAAACTTGAATAACTCACTAGAGTTTTGAAATTAAGATGGAACAATCTATAAGAATTGACAAATCACTAGTGGGATTCTAACACACCTGACAACATCTCAATCAAAGGTCAGACATATAATTAAGTGTGGTTCGGAGTTCCTGGTTGTTACGTCGCTCTCCTGTATGAACCAAGGGGAGAAGAAGACCTTTACAGATGTAAGATGCGATCCCACTATGATATATCATATAAAAAGAAAATTACATGGCGTGTTCATTAAATGTACACACCATTTATTAGCCTCAACTGACCCCAACTTAAGCAGTCTTCCAGGTCACCTACATGACCATGTACTTGGTCGTTACACAGCTAGTACGCGGTACCTAAGTACATGGAGTGTACTAATATGTAAGAGGCATGTACTTATAAAATTACCCTTTCTTCTTTTTTTCTTAAAACAACCCGAAATAAATATCCATACTAGAAATGATGATTTGATGTTCTTACAAAAGGTTGTTTTTTAGAGGATTTGACGAGTAATCATCATAAAAATGGTTTTTCTATGAGGATTTGTTTGTATTTTCAGTGTATAATATTTTTGTGATTCTGGGAAGTATTTTATAAATTATGTAAATGGTTCATTAAATTGTGTTGGCAATGCGAGATATGTTTATAAAGGGTCTAGCAAGGTTATGTGTTGGGTTTTAATTTTATAAAAGAAAATGGCTATATTTTATGCAGGTTATTTGTTGGGATGTTTTAGAGAAATGTTTTATGAATTGTTTGAGAGTTGAGAATTATGTTTTCTAAGGCATTATAGGTCAAGTGTGTTTAAAATAATATTTGGAATGAAAAATATAGTATTTTGGCATGTTGAACTTGTTGTGATCCTTTGGATTTAAATTATAAATAATTTAAGTGATGAAAAGTGTGTTTTAAAAATGATATTGGTTTGTGTATGATTTTACTAATGGCCTTGCCCATGTAATTCATTGATCACTGGTGTATTTTTTTTAATATATGAATCTATGAATTGTAAAAGTGATGATAAATTCATTGAAAATAGGTTTTAGTAAGATTAAAATTGATAATGGTTTGTTTTATGAAAATGGGTGGTTTCCTTAAAATCCTTGACATTAGTATATGAGAGTGGTGGTGTGTGTGATGTGTGAACATGTGATTGATCCCATATTCATCCTGAGTATATAGGTGGGATGGATAGTTATAGTATGCTAGATGGTACAAAATTTGTTCTTCCCAATTTCGACTAGGTGGATTGATTCTTACAATACTAACTAAACACTAATGATTGGAGACACTAGGTTATGGGGGTTCCACATACTAGTGGATCATGGACGAAAACACAGTTACTCATGGTTTTAAATACATGTTTCACTGAGGTATGAGGTTATAGTTTTCCACTTGATCTAGATTAACCACAGGGGATTTACCCATGGTGATCCACATCATGTGATGGGGTTCCAACTGTCAACATATGGTGCACCTATTGTGTGTATGTTTGTGTCCATATAAATTCCCTTTTTATTTGAAGGAAATATTTTTGAAATGGTTTCCCTTTGAAGAGATAATTTTTTAAGTGTTTACTCATTAAATGTTTATCCTATAATTTTTTTTAAAAAGAAATAACTTAAATGAGAATTTTAGATTATCTTTAAATTTTTTTGGCCTGGCATATTTTTTTCCAAGAGGCATACTATTTGGTTTTGATTCACACCATATATACACCCTTAGGTGTATGTAGATCTTATTCATGTTTTTTCAATGTAAATTCAAGCCATTTAGTGTTGGTATATTGAGTTTCAAGTGACACTCACTGTGGATCTTGGTGTTTGCAGCTTGAGGATGTGATTCTTATCATTTCATGGAGGATAGGTATAATGTTTTGGTTCCTTTATATTTTAGTATTTTGGGGTTTGTTTAAATATGTAAACATTAATTATAGATATTGGTTATTCCATTTTTGGTTGTGCGTTTCAGTTTTGGTTTATTTATTTTGGTTGGTTTTTAGTTCTTTTTCAAGCGGGTAAAATCATTCCCAAATAAATTTTAGTTTTTCCGGGGTACAAGTTTATAGCTTGTGGGGATTGGGAACACCCTTAGGTCGTTACAGTGGACCAGGTTGGGCACCGGTTTAGATGGTTCCATGGCTTGGTTCATGAAAATTTCATCAACCATTTTAGGACCCAATAGTTTTCATTTCCCTACATCATCCCAACTTGCAATTGTTCTTCACCTTTTTAATTAAAGTAAATTATAGGGAGCTATTTGGATACTTGAGTGGAAATTGTAATTGTATGAGAACTCAACCAGAGAATATGTTTATCCCATCATACTTTAATTAAATTTGAGAATGTTCTCAATATATTCTCATGTTTATTTATAGTCTGATCATATTATCTATTAGTTTGGGGGTGATAAGACATACTGATGTTCAAATCATTTTTAGAGAATGTTATAGATTCATCTATAATTTTGTGTTAAATATTAGGTCTTGATAAAATAAAATCGAGAGTGTTGTTCCATACAGAATCAACACTTCTCTAATTTATATCCTTGAATTTTGATTAACTGATATATCCTCTGCAATTTTAATGAATTAAGAAGTCTTTGAAATATGATCCACAACAACCTATATAACTTTATTTCCTATTGATGTATTCAGAAGACCAGTGACAAATTTTAGGGTAATGTTTTCTCATTTCAATGTAGGTATGGGTAATGGTTTCATCATCCCTTTGGATTTTTTCCTTTTCAACTTCACTTGCTCACATACAAGACATATTGATATATATTCCATGATCTCCTTTTTCATATTGTCCAACCAATTTTTCTATTGGAGATATTAATACATATTTTTTTCTTCCTAGATGGATGGAGAAATTTTAAGTATGCGCATAATCCAATGACTACTTTAACATAGGATTTAAGGGTACATAAATTATTTTCCCAAATATCACAACTCCTTATTCATTAAAATTTAACTATGATAATTTCCCTTTCCATATAGCTTTCTCATTTTATGAATTCAGACATCATCCCCTTGAGCTGATTTTAACTTCATCAGAAGGGATGGTTGACCAATAATTTTTGAAAGGATTGAGGAGGTTACTTCATTTATAATTCCCCTGTATATTATTTTTATGTATAGGAATATCAGATCTATTTTAATTCTCATCAATGATAAAATTAATGGATCCTTTCTATAGAGAGAATATACAACGTTATTCGATTTTATAATATGGCAGATGATTGAGAAGTTATAGTACCTGATCAGCTCTAACCATCATCATTGACACATATTCACCAAAATCTTTGTGAATGTATAATTTAGGATCTTGTGATCCATATATATTTCACACTTTTACCCCAGGAAATAATGATTCCATATTTTTAATGTGAAGATCACTACAACAAATTATAGATCATGCATTGGGTAGTTATATTTGTGAACTTTAAATTAACTTGAAGAAAAGGCTATCACATTGTCACTATTCATTAACACTTAGCCCAATCCCTTCTTCTAAGCATCACTTAATACCATCAAACGTTCTCAACTCAAGGGTAGTGTGAGTACAAGTGGATTGATAAGAATATTTTTCAATTCCTTGATACTCTCTTCACATTCATCATTTCAAAATAACACGACTACCTTCCAAGTTACATTATTTAGAGGATTTGAAAATCATGAAAAATTTCTCAAAAATCATTGACAGTACCCAACTAATCTAAGAAAAATATAGATATCAATCATAGATTTTGGCCTCATTCATCATTCAATTTCTTCCATATTTGAAGAATCCAAAGATATCCAATTAATTGTTATAATTTTACCCAAGAATTAGACATCATTCAACCAGAACTCACATTTGTTTTACTTTTCATAAACCTCCATATTTCTTAATTTATTTATCATAGTTATGAGATGCTTCTCATACTCCTAATTTCATTTAGAGTATACTAGAATATCATCTATAAATAATACCAAAAGATTTTCAGGGTGATATCTAGATAATATATTCATAATGTCTGTAATAATTACTAGACAATTAATGAGTTTCAATGGAAACCCTAAGAAATCATAGTGCCCATACCATAAAAAAGTTGTCTTTAGTATATCCTCATTCTTCACCCTAACGTGGTAAAACCCCGACCACATATCCACCTAGGAATAGTATTGTACACCACATAGCTGATCTAAAAATCCATTAATTATTATAAGAGGATACTTGTTCTTCATCATGATTTTTTTGAGTTCACGATATTTGCTGCAAAGGTGCATTGAACTATCATTCTTGATGAATTGGACTCGTGCACCGCAACGTGAAGAAAATGGGTGGATGAAGCTTTTATCTACTATCTCCTATAATTATTCCTTAATCTCGCCATGTTTCATGATAGTCATTTTAAAAAGTCTTGGACAATGGTAACGCCCCATGTATAATCTTGATTAATAATTAAACCTCTCAGATATGAGTAATACTTGGGAATTATATGGTAGACACATCAATGAATTCCCTAAAAATGGGAATGTATTCCTGGGTGATCCTTTCCTTATACTCAATAATTTGAACTAAATATGATTTCAGATTGGGAAATAATATCGAGGACTGCGATGTTAGTTCTAAAGAAGATTCATCCATATCCTTGAATTTTTATAGAATCAAAGTATGATTCATGATAATGAATGTGATTTCCTTATTTCATAAATTTATGTTGGCTCTGTATAGGGAATGTAATTCCTTACCCTGAATTTCAAAAAAATTACATGAAAGGGAGTATGAAAATGTTCTCTAGGAAGTTCATCCAATGAAATTTATCAGGGGATGAATTATATACTTGGGATTCAATAATTTACCCATTTTTTATTTTCACAAACAGCTCTACTTCCCTAATTTTATGTGGCGTTTGAATAGTTCCACTAAACATTCATGACATGAAGGAATGAGTAGATCCAAAATCCAAAAGTTCATTCTCTATTTATGAAAGAATATGTAGAATAACTATCACCACATAATTTTTGGGATCTTGATCAATGGTATTGATGGAAAAATATATCCCTTAATTCCGTGGAGGTTGTTGGTTGTCTTTGAAATCCCATGGCTTAGTGAATTGGTTTGAAAAGTGCCATGATTCCGTATCAATGAAAAATGAACAATACAATGTTGTTAACTAAATAATTCCTTTACTATATGATATTAGTGGGATCTTCTCATCGATAATTTCTAAGTAGGTTTCCTTCCTTCCCACACCTAAACTATTTCCTAGCCACTCTTCTTCAATCTTTTGGGTGCTTCCTTCTACACTTTTTACAAGTGGGATGATGAAGTTTCTTTGAACCATAATATTTATCCATCAGACCACCAAAATTAAAATCCACTTTCCTCTTCTTATTTAAATGATACATTTGGGATTCCCCGATCTCATTTTTTACTTAGGTAATATCTAACAAATATCACATAGCTATCAAAGTATCGTATTGCCATGGATTTTTGTAGACTAGGATTTACTCCACTGAAGAGGTGATCAACCTTGAAATTGGGGGAGAAGAAAAAGTCAGAGGCATATCATAAAAGTCCTGTGATGTCTTTCTCATATGCCTTGATAGATTAATCATCTATTTTCTTGAGTGGAAGGAAATATATTTAAATTTTAATATGTAGAGTGCAAGGAAAATATTTATCAAAATACATTTTTTTAATTACTAACACCCCATATCGTAGATCACTTCATAAAGATTCATATTATTGATTTGTTTCCGCCACTGATCAACATATCCTTCCACATGAAAAACAAATTTTATAACCATATCTTTCTCATAACATTCTAGGACAGAGAAGATATTCTCAATGGAGTTAATACATTGTTCCATCATTAAGGGTTCAGATGATACATTTTAATGTTAGATGACTTCATCGCATAATGGACTCAATTACAGCTTGTTCATTAATATGTGGATTTGGGTTCTCCCTATAAACTAGGTCTTTATTCATAAACTAATTAATCTGAGAGAGTACCATCACAAAGCTTATGATTACTGCTCTTATTGGGTTGGACATATCACAAGAGAATTCATCACATTTACCATCACATTGGTTATTTACCTGATTCCACATATGTATAAACATTGGTTATAATAAAGGAAAAACGAAGTATGATTATTTTTAAAATATTAAACAAATGAATGGAAATCCCATGAAATTAATGGTATAACCTATAAATTACATGTATTTCTTTAACTTTTGAATTTCTAGGTTTCAATATATATTATCCATGATCTATTTCCTAACATATATTCTAATTGGATTTTTTTAACTTAATAATGGTATATAATGATATTTGTAATTTACCAAATAATATCCACAATGAGTTTCAAACTAGGAGTTTATCAAGTCTTATTGTCATGCACTAGTTCTCAGTCGACTCTAGGTCAGTGCAGTGTTTTCAGGTTTTACCCTTGTGTATATCTATGCCCAAGCCACATCCACTTATTATATCTAGAAAAGGATATATTTACATTATAATTCACTTACTATATATTGAACCAAAATTTAGTGATGTTTTTTATACTTAGTAATATCCCTAAATCTCTTTCTATAAATTTGTAATCCTAATCCCAAAATAACAGAACTTTTCATTTGATATAAAATATAACAACCCTTATCTTTATTATTTATTAATTATTAATTCATTACGTAAAAGTATACATAATAAAACATAGATAATCAATAATTATAGTTTTTGTGGAAATTAGTAACATTACATGAAAACGTAAAAAAATCAATACATCATGTTTATTGATAAATTCCCAAACATGCTTATACATAAAACTACATTTGATAACTTGGGGACATATAAAAGAAATGGGTGATATATGAAGACCAGTAAGGGAATAAAAATGGAATAACTTGAATTAACTAATTCATTTTGAAAAATATTCAAATAAATGGGTCATAAAAGGAGTGAAAATCAAAAACATGAACAATGAGGCATTATATAAAATGGTAATTATAAAGAAAACGTGTGAGATGTGGGAACAATGTAAAACACTCCCCCATAAACATAGGTCAAGGACAAGTGTCAATAAATCATGATAGAAAAGACACATGATAGACTAGGTTGACTCCCTAATCCCTTTAATGATGTATCATTAGACTAATAAATTAGTCTATTCATTGAAGTGTATATGGGAGAACCCGCCACATTCATTTCATACTCATGATTAAGTGTTCCAGATAGATCATACAACATGGATTCATTCATAATCCTATTTTATTCTGTCATCAAGTAGTATGAAATAAATACATGTAAGTCCCCAATGAAGAAGTATGAGTGCATAAAGGTGAACACCCTTCATATGAAATGGTTACAGGTATTACCCCCACAATTGTTTGGAATGAAAAATCATGGTGACATTTTTACATCATAATGAGGGCGTATAACTGTTCATGGGTGGGATTAAAGAGATAAAATTGGGTCTCTGTTTATTTAAAAATCATAAAGGTGATAAGGGGGATATTAAAGAATATATCCCAACATTATAAAATGGAGATAAAATATATAAGATAATGAAGATACATGAATAAAGGGGAAAAACATTACCCTAACCTAAAGAGTGTTATTCCAAATTCTCTATAAGAAGTTGTTGAGAGATTAGGAGAAACTTTATAGGACTATAGAGAGGTGATGTTAGAGTAAGTAAATGCTCCATGTATTTTGAGAAATGGGAGTTTAGTGGTTTTATATAAGAAAAGAGAGAGGAGTTCATTATTATTTCCAAAACACTAGTTTTGGACTTTATATAAAAAAATAAACAAAACCACAAACCTTCAAATTGTTTTTCCTATGGTTTATACCAAAGAGGAGTGGTTTTTATTATTTAATTATAAAAGTGGAAAAAAAAATTAAAATATTAACCATGTCGATGGGGAACTGAGTAATGCGGTTAAAGAAATTATATTAAAACCATAAAACATATTATATGTTTTGGAGTATTCAAAAAGGATTTACAAAATTAATCACAGAAGATTAAAATAAAATACTATTAAATAGAAAACATATATATGTTCATGGATACCATTTATAGTATCTATTACATCACTTTTGTTTCATTATGATTTCATAATAAACAATTTATTTTTACATGGTATTTACATTTTTTGCCAAAAAATTCAACCATCTCATAAAATTAGGAAAAATTAATGTTGGATAATTTCGATGTTATGATTCCTAAAATAATATTCATTTTTAAAAAATAATTTTCTCAAAATATGTATTTTCACATTTAAAATAATAATCAACATTTATCGAGAAATGTTGGATTTTTTGACAATAAGAATTTTTGAAGCCTTATAAAAATAAAATATGACTTCATAAAATTTATACGATCATTTATATTTAATAAAATGTATTTAATAATAATATTGTATCAAATATTATTTTTTTTATAAAATTCATTAATTAATCAATATAAACATATTAATTGAAACTAAATACTAATTAAGAAAATAATTTATTTTTTATTATATAAAATATAAAATAAATTATGAAGTGAAAAAATGAAAATATATTCATTACTTAATAAAATATAAATATTCATATTATTAGGTTCTTGTTACATATACTTTAATAAACTATTAAACACCCTCAGATTAAGCATACGATGGTGATATTTCCATGGGGTGGTTTGACAAACATGGTTTGGATCATGATCTCGATGATCTTGAACATCTCATGTAAACGGTTTTTTCTTAACCATAAGTTGTTGGGTATCAGCTTGGAATTGATCAAGGGAAAATAATAGTGATGATTTATCCATTTGAAGCTCCAATAAATGGGACTCATTGGGTATGATCCTACTTGTTGAGGCAATAATTTCCTTTGTCTTTATTTATTGGATTTGTTAAAACTGAATATTTAATCAAATAATATGATCACTATTCAACGACTATATTATGAATAGTTTAGATGATTAATAGTAATTTAAATCTTATTTGATATAAAAAACCATATATGTTCATGATTTTTCTATATCTATAATATATAGTATGACATTTAATTAAATCATAAGGGGAATTTTATTTACAAATGTTTTGGTTGTTACAAGTTTATTCCATATTTCTTCAGAAAACATTTCACCACCAACCTTTTTTTGTATGTATTAATTATATCAGATTCATATTCAAATGACACCCCCATTTTTTCAAGATATATCTTTATTTCTGGCATCTCATCCATCTCCCAATAGTTTTTGAGATTTAAGGGAATCGTTTCTTCTTCCCAGAATGTCTCCTACTATTTTGATTCTATAAGAGTAGTTGATTCCTCAAAACTATCTAGTTCCCATATGTCTCTTAGATATACGAAATTTATGTCATCACCAACCTATCAATAGGTTTTCTAATATGATTGGATATCTTCAACACAACCTTATTTTTGTTTTTCTAAACCTCTATGTTTGGTAGTATTCCATCCGGCATCAGCGTATTCGATATTTCTCTGTATGGTACTAATATTCTTGAAATTTTACTTTCTATAATTTTTTTGGATCTATCTCTATCCCATAAAATAAATATTATTGGTATAGTATTGTATTTTTTCCTTTAACTTTTAGAGTAAAATTTTTTCTAGTATCTTCTTCCTGATCACCTAGAAGTTTGATAGTTAAACTGTCCTCAACTTCCTCCTCCAAAAGGCTTAGATCTATATGAAAATGTTCTTCATTGAGAAAAGAGATCAATTTTTCATTATTTTGTTCTTTTAGTAAACCCACATGAAATAACCAAGGTTCTCATCACTATATCTGATAATAAAATACATTTTTGCTTTCACCTCCAACATTTCCCTATCTTTATTCTCAATATGAACATATGTGATGCTTCCAAATATGTTGAGATGCTTGATCTCTAGTCACTTATCTAAAAAAATTTCTTTAGGATGTTACCATCCCATATTTGAATCTGAAATTATATTGTAACCTCCCAATAATTTATAATATATTTCTTTTTATCTAAATCCATCTCATCAATAGTTCACGATACACACAACACTAAGACTTGAAGAGATGTAAAATACTATACCATAATAAAATAGAAGTTAAATAGGAATTTTTCAATAGAACTAAATAAATAATGTAAATTATTTTTTCAACACATATATAATTAAATTTAAATGTTATAAATTTATTATAAATCAAAAATCATTTGAAGGAAAAAGAAATGGTTTTCTAAAAAGATGTATTTTTTTTCTAAAAGGTTGTTTCATCACGATTTGTGCTGTAATTTTAAAATTAAATTTATCAATATATAAAAATTTTCAGTAAAAAAATTAACCTAGTTTTTGAAATAATAACTTCAGAATTATTTAAGAATGAATTTTCTAAAATTTTCAAAAAAGAATATTTTTTGATTAATAGTGAAAAATACAGAATTATATTTGAAAATTAATATTATATAAATGGTTTACAAGTTAAAGTTTCATTAAATTTTATTTAAATGTAAAATTAGTTCAATTATATTATATTTAATCAAATTAATATATTTTTAATCAGTTATATTCCAAATTTTGATATATATATTTTTTATACTTTTGAAAAAAAATTCTTTAGAAATCTATTTTTCCCTCAAGTCTGTAGGTTTAATTTTAAATTAAATTCTTCCATTGATGTGAATTGATTTTCTTAAAATATATAATGTATTTTTAAATAGAATAATTAATATTATACTATAATTTTAGTATATTATTTAGTCATAATTAATTGTAAAACATATAAAAAAATTACTATTATTAAGGTTAAAATGAGTTTACATGGTTATTAAACTAATAAGATAAAAGAAAAAATGGACTAAAAACTTGTGAAATTTCTATTTTATGGAAATATTTGGTCCTCATATCACCTAAGGTTACAGAATTATCCATTTTATATACTTTTGTACTTTGAAAAACTTGGGAATAATTTATTGTTTTCAAAAATTTTATGTGTGACCTCTCTCCCACTTATAAAGGGAACCCCTCTTCTACCCTATTCACACATAAAAATTATTTGGGTGAGAAAATACCAGACTAAATACCTTCTATACATCACAAAAAATGACATATACTCCCTCTTTTGATCAAAAAACCATTCTAGAAAGTATTTAGGTATAAACATAAAGAAGTTATTTGAAGAAGATGTATAGTTCTTAACCATGCATATTTTTTTTATTTCTTCATATAACCAATTAAAATATTATATAAACATGGAAGATTTTATTAAATGTTATTTTATATAATAATTAGTTATTATTTTAATGGAATAACCTTTATCAATCCCTTATTCCATCAAATTGGAAATAAAACCATCGATCGTGTGTACGGTGGACTATCATCACACAAACAGAGGTAATTTGTTTCCATCACCCTCTCTAAAGAATACATATAATTATGTTTTTAATATTTATATATTATATTTATGATAAAATTATATTTTTTGAATAATAAAATCAACTCAAACTTCTTACCTTACAATCTCTTGTAAAACAATAATGTCTCTCACGCAATCGTGTGGACTACTGCCTCTACAAAGCGATGCAAAACATTTTTTTATTTGATTTTGATATGGATAGTAATAAGAATATATTTAATGATTATATATGATATAATAATTAATAATTAAATGTAAATATTTTTTAACATTCATTTTTCCATCTATTAGAAAAAATGGAAACACCATTCATGAGTATGTACGACCTACCTTCTTCATGTACAATGTAACTCAATTTTCTTCTTCAATATATGATGGAATATTATAAATACTTATATAATGAATATATTTTATGTTTCTATCCTCATTAAAATTTTGGAAATTATAGGACCATGATAATAGTATAAGGAATAAAACTTCCAAACCAAAACATACATTAAAATTGTATTTATTACCCATAACCGTGATCTTAACAAAGAATAGTTAATAAAATTATGAAAAACGATAATGAGTAAATAATATATGATATGATATATATGAATTTATTTATATAACAGATTCATAATAATATATAATTATTATATAGAAGGTTTGGACATATATAATGTAAGTCAGACTAATATGTAAGGGTTTCTGGTATCTCTTTATCTTCCATGATACATATGTCATATTCACAACTTATTTCTATTGTTTGGAATATATCATACCCATTTGATATGTTAAATCGTTAATATATTAATATTTATTATATTTATAGTTTCAATTTAAAATATTTCTTTCATAGGGCTTATGATTTAGAATATACTATTGTGGTAAGGGTTTATTTCATAATCTCATAATTATTCGAAATTGTTGATGTTTAAGTATCCATTGAGTAAATTTTTTGATACATCTTAAAACCAATATATTTTCTTATACTATGGTTATTCACAAATTTTTAATGTAATAAACCCATTTTATCTCTTTATTACTTCAAGTGGTTGAGAAAATGATTTTATGAAAACCCAGCTTTATTTATCTAGTGGGTCAAAAATCCTTTTTCATCAAAATAAATATTTTATAGAAGTATATTAAAAAATTTAATTTTATTTATAAAAATTATTTATAAAAGTTATTTATACAAATTTCTTAATTTTTACAAAATTATTTGAAAGAAATATTATCATCGTTTTCCAAATAAGGTATTTTTTAACCTTTTTACAAAAAATTTAAAATAATATTTTTTATCTTATACAATAGGTACAAAATTAAATATAATAATTTTTTAGATGATTATATTATAATTTTTTAGTTTTATTTTAACAGAAAATATTTATCCTAACATTATGGAAATTTTATGTTTTTAAAGTGATATTCAAAGTGAAAAGGATATTTTCCTCATGAATATTTTTAATGAAATTTTTTATTGTATTTTTATTTACCAATGGAAAAAAACATTATCTTAATTATGCTATACTAGGGATGTGTTGTAATTATACCATCATTATTATTCCTTAAGATGGTTTATGATATGTTTGACTAAGGATGTACTATTTTGATACCATCCACCTTATTTATCTGGATGGTTTATGATAATTTTGATTGGGGATGTACTATTTTGATACAATTAATCCTATTACTCGAGATAGTGTATAATTATGAATATTGATTGGGGAAATCATGAAAATTTCATATTCTAGCTTTAAAATATTAATTTTACAATGATTATGTTTCTTAGCTTTTATATGAGGAATGCGTTTGACTTAGTAAGTGATGGATGGGTAAAGTTATATACCTCGATGTATTGATAGGTCTCATGTGAGAAAATAGTATATGAATTTGGTCGAGGCCTTATCCATTTATGCACAATGTGTTGGAATTAAGAATTAAGAGTATGGTTATGATGTCTAAAATTATGCATTCCTTAATTATGATATTATTTATTATGCTTGTTTGATTGTTCAATTAGTTATAATATCCAGGGGTATGTTTCAATATCATATTATTATCTTGGTAGAATTATTTTATCATCATTTATTCCTACCATATTATTCTTCACGTTTTTGTTATTTATTAAATTAACGTGTTTCAATTATTTACTATTTCATATTGTTTATGTCTTATTTATTCATTATAGATTCTACTATACGCATACCATTACTAAATGTTAGAGATCACCCCTTTTTTATGTTTCATTTACTAAGATTCCAAAAAGTATGTTATGATTGATATTTAGGGATAAGAGAAATAGTATAATGGTGTTCTCAATGAAATTACTATATTGTATTTCATGTTTTGAATTTTAATATCAGATTATAGTCTTTATCATGTTTTCCAAAACTACTAAAATTTTAGGTCTTTCAGGATTTTATACCTTATATCTTGTTCCAATGTAATAAAGTAACCAATGACTCTGGGATACTAGGGTTAGGGTCTCAAAAGTTGGTATTATATAATGTTTAGTTGAAACCATGGAAAATCGATTTTGTAAAACATAGATTAAGGAACATAACCCCATGACTGACATTATGAAACAATATAAGGATTGGATAACATCCTAAAGTATTGGTAAGGTAGATATTATGTGGTTATCCTAGTAATAAATTAATGTAAGGAAATAACAAGTGGATATGGATCAGTACTACAAAATGCAGAATATACAATGATGGCCTTTATCAAAATGTTGTTTTTATCACTGATAAAGGGAAATTGTTATCATCTCTTTTTAGCACTGATAAAGGTCTTGATCCTTTACATGAGTCCCATATCAAAATAGAATATGTTTATCTACTTCTTTATAATTGATTCTAATACTCGAACGGCCCGAAGGCGTTCATTTTTATTGATTTTTGATAACCCCATTTCAAGGGTTGAGGAAGAACCCTTACAAGGCTGGTAGGCTCAGAGATTACATGGACCGTAGGCTTAAGAGATTACATGACCCGAGGGTATTAGGGAATTCAACCAGACTATCTAAAAGGAACTTCTACTCCCCAGCATTTGCATCATGATTTTAGCTCTCCACCTTCACATAGTCGTCTTCCTAGGCCTCCCGTGCAAGCACAGGTTGGTCCCAATGGCATAGCCATACCCTCTCATTCTAAAAAATCCTTTAGGCTCTAATCTGGTAAGTGCACCTACTCTGAATCCTCTTCTGGGGTTGCTCTTTTTTTGTAGAGTCCATCTGGGGAAACTACATGTGGCCGGAAGTCTTGGAGGTGGCCTAAAGGCCTTGAGGTGGCCCAAAGGTCTTGAGGTGGCCCGAAGGCCTTTAAGGTGGTCTAAAAACCCTACTGACCCGAATTCCTGGGTGGCCCGAAATCCTGAAGGACTCCAAGCCCTAACCGGTGGCCTAAGGTGAATAGTTCCAGCTACTACAGTACCGAACAATAGCTGCTACAATGCCTACTACAGTACCACACAGTGTACAACCAACATAGTGTGCAGTTCTACTATAGTACCTGCACAGTGTACCATCTACTATAGTGCTGCTACAGTACCTGCTATAGTCCCCGAAAATATGGCTCTACTTGGTTTGGAACCTATGTCTCGTGGATGCACTTAAAGATACCTTAGCAGTTGGCTATAAGGAAGGGCTCCTGCTTACCCTTTCAACACACACATACGGCCTTGTTGTTAGGCTCGCTCGGGCCTTGACCAACAATATCCTCCCCATCTTCCTTGTCCCATCTTAATAGACCTTCAGGCCCACCAACTAGGCATATACATGACCCAACCTGTGAGCACTGACCTATTTTTTTACTAATAAAAAAATATTTATTAGAAATATTAAAATTGAAATAGTGAAGCAAATAAAAATTAAAAATGATAAAATTTAAGAAATATTAAAAAATTTATTAATTAAATAATTATTAATAAATAATATATATAAATATATATAAATTATAAATATTATTAAACATTAAATATTAAATATAGAGAGATAAAATGAATAAATTAAAATAATTAAAAGAATAAAATTTAAAAATGATTAATTTAAAAAATACTAAATTTATTATTAACTAAATATTTATTAGTAAAAATTGAATTTTTTTTAAAATATATATATATATATATATTTAAATTATAAATATTAATAAATATTATATATTAATTATAGGTATATAAAATGAATAAATTTAAATAATTAAATAGAAAAATAAAAAATTTAATGAATTATATATATATATATGTATATATAACATTAATTATAAGTAATAATAAATAATATAGATTAAAAAGATATATAAAATGATTAAAATGTAATAATTTAAAACATATAAATGTCTTATTCATTTCTAATAGTTTTTATATATAATAATACATAAATACATTTAATATTTCAATATATAAGTATATTCAAATATATATATATATCAATATATATAAATCGTTGAAAATGTGATTTATATAATAAATATATTTATTCTTAAAATAAATAGTTAATATATTTAGTGAAGAATGGTTAGTGAGAAGAAATTAATATTAATTAAAAAATTGACTAATTGTATTGAGTGCTAAACATTAATTGAATGTCATTTGATTTCTCAATTTAACATATATCAAACAAGTGTTAAGTTGATTTCACACATGCATGTACACAATTAATGCATTTCTATATAAAACATGCAATCATAAATATATACAAAATTAATGGAATCCTATATAGAAGCAAATGCAATTAATATTTAAGTAATTTATTCAAATGTTAATATTAAATTTAGAATTTCATTTAGTAACATGATATATTTAATATATTATGTTTTTAACTGTTAATTTTATTTATTTATTTTTAATATTATGAGTGTTAGTATTATTTATTCATTTTTAATATGTTTCATATTTATTTTGGTATTTAATTATTTTCTAATATTTATTTATATTTATTTATTTAATATATTTTAATATTCTCAATATGTACTCATCTTTATTTCAATAAATATCCATATTTGTCTAATAATTTAGTTTTACTTAATACAACATATCCATTTTCTCAATATTTTTGAAGTTTACTCATTTTAAATTATTCAATTTCTCATTTTTATCATGCATGCATTTAAGGTTATATATTCATTAACAATATTGACAATATATCATTAAATAAATATTTATAAATAAATATTTCATAAATGTATATTTACTATATTGATAAATATATATAAATAAATAATATTTTTAAAGGTAATTATAAAATTATTTATAAATAAATATGTATTTAAATAATTATAAAATTATAATAAATATATTTCAATGATGAGTATATTTACTATATTTATATTTATATTTACATTTATATTCATATAGATATTAAATATATATATATATATATAATTATATAAATATATATAATGATCTAAATATATTTATATTTATAAAACTATAATAAATATATTTAAAAAATGAATATATTTACTATATTTATATTTATATTTATATATAATTATTAAATAAGTATATATAAATTTATAAATATATATAATGATATTAATATATTTGTTGCTATTAAAAAATAATTATAAATATATTTACAGATATTTTTATTTAAATTTGTATTTATAAATGTATATTTACTATATTTATAAAATTATATTTTTAGAATTGTAAATAAATAAATATAATTTTTCAAAAATTATTTATATAATTATTAATAAATAATTACATATTAAATTAATTTTGTAATTATAATAAATATATTTCAATATTGAAAACATTTATATATTTATAATTATATTTATATATTTTTAATATATATGTATATAATTATATAAATATATATAATTATATAAATAAATTTATAATTATATTTTTAAATACTTTATGAGCACTAAAGTTATAATGAGTATATTTAAATAATGATTATATTTACTATATATATATATTTAAGATATTTTCAACTATACAAATATATATAATGATATAAATATATTCATAATTATAAATAAAAAATTATAAATATATTTACAATTATATTTATTAGTAAATACATTAATAAATGTATATTTAGGATATTTACAATATTATGTATTTATAATTATATATAAATGTATATAATTTTTGAAATATGTATTTATATAATTTTAAATAAATAATTATATAATTATATAATTTTAAAATTAAAATAAATATATTTAAAAAAATAATATATTTAGTATATTTATTATTTATATATGATGATAGAAATACAATTATAATTATAAAAAAATATTTAAAAAAATATTTATTTATAATTATAAATCCTTTGTCAACACTAAAGACATATTGATTATATTTATCTGTTGGGGGATTAGCCGGGTGGTAAAGGCTCTCTTTAATCCTGCATCAGGCCGAAGATCAAATATGGTGGGAGTGAATTTATGTAGGTACTGTAGTAGTAATGTTGCAAGTACTGTAACTACACTGTAGTAGCAAGGTTACAATAGCAGCATTATTATTCATCCTTATTGGTCCTTTGGGCCGTCAAAGGGGGTGGTATCACATGGAAGATGGGTCTACCTTGATGCATGCATAATGCAATCGGGGCCTCTAGGCCATCCAATGTCGGTCCTATGGGCCATTTAATGGGATTCATGCCCAAATGGGCCATTGAGCCAAAAATATTCTATGTAATAAAGTGGCTGGTTGGGAGGGTTATCGTAATGTCCTATCTTGATTAACCACTAATACTATAGCCAGACTAGTGGGCCACATTGCCTTAAGCACACCTCCCCATGTGCCAGAAGTTTTTGACTATTAACAAGGATCTAAGTATGTGATTTTGGGGAGACTATACCATCATCAACAAAACAACTTAATGGTTAATTAGAAATTGAATAGCAGACAAAAGGGGAAGCAGTAATAAATGAAAGAAAAATACGGGAAGAATAAAATATTTTCTCAATAAATGTGGCCAACACCAATTGACAACAATGGATGTTTTGAAAAATGATTCTACAATTAAAGGAAGTGAAAATTACAAATATTAATACCATGTAATAAAATATTAACTGCCCAATGACTAGATCAACGAGTATCTCAATCACTTGCTCAACCCAATCCTCCTACCTCCTAGGTACAACCAAAACAACTCAAGCAATTGTTCATGGTCCTATACATATAAGGCCTACCCAGGTAACCAAGTGTAATGACGCCTTGATAAGGGTGTGAGATATAAATATCCATAGGTCGACAACCACTGTGTATAACCCAATCCATTTCGCATATAAAAGTAAAGTAGTTTTCAAATATGTTGAATAATAAATAGTATCAAAATGAATAACAACATGATGCTTCAGTTTCTAAAGGACACATGACCGCTCTACCTACATCATCTCATTACTAGAATAATATGTTTTACTAATAATGATATATATATATATATATATATATATTTAAAATTATATATATAGTTATATATCTGTTGCATCCACCTCTATGAACCAAGTTTGTGTCAACGCCTAACAATCATATACCTAGGATAGAAGTTGTTGGATGGATGAAGGCATGGATTATACATCCATAACTTGTCTAAAGGAGTATAAACCTCATGAAATAGGTTACATACCCTATATCCCAATAAGAGTGGGAGAAATCATGAAAAAACACTCTATATGGAGAGTGATCCACCATGGAAACACTCTAATTGAGGTACAAAATGCATAAATTCGATCGCCTATATAGTATCACTTGTGTGAGATGCCATGCTCAACGCCCAATGTAAGGGAGCAAGAAAGATCCATGCTCAACAGGTCCCTTACCATCGTATCACAACCTTTATAATGGTTCATTATAAGTATATCATGAATGGGGAATTACCACCCATCCATATTTTTTATCCAACCAATATATATATATATATATATAAATGATGCATTATCATACTTGTAATTTTTTTAACATGAGTAATTTCATCCCATGTAACATATTTACCAATCCTTTAAGTATAATTAAGCTAAATTCATGTTTTAAATAGAATAGATGAGGAATTACCTATCATATGTTACTTTTTCCAAGTTTAATTATAAAAAAATAATTTCAAATCAAAATAATAATTTTAAATAAATAATAATAAATGGTGTTGTGTTACCACCCTTATAATCCATAAAATTTATTTAAACCAATTGATTCAAGGAAGGGAAAACATAATTAATTGACCACTTCACTTAAAAAACACATATTATTTATGAAAACATGGAAAATTCATTCATAAGGCTCAAATGGTCACTTAGGAAGCGACATGTGAAACATGGGAATTGCCTACTTGGTCAATTCTAACTATAAGAGGGCCAAATAGCTCAGAGGTTCCTTGGGTTCCATCTAATACTCACGTTAAAAGGGGGAATAAACATTTAAGAATAATAAGAGAGTCAATATACATCTTGTCTATTATTAACCTCTATCATGAAGGCATGAGAAAACTCTAATCCATAAACCATGAATTATATAAATAACTAATTATTACTTTTTAGCTTAGAAGAAAGTGTGCCTCAACAAATGGGTTTTATTATAAAACATTGACATTGTTTACCAACAATTTATTGAACATGATTTAATGTCATTTCAATATTCATACTCAATACATATTAAAGAATCATTTATTATAAAAATCATAAAATACTAATTTAATATCCAAGGAAGGATAAAAAAGAGAGAAATAAACACATTCTTAAATTTAAAGGGAAATGGAAATGGATCCTACTATAAAGGGGAGAGAACCAAGTGGAGCACTTTGACACTTGACATTTTCATTAGAGACCACTTGAACCTACTCTTTCCTTCCTATGAGAATATGCACTTTCGCATATGCATAATGACAACAAGACCTTATGTACATATTCATAAGACCATGAATATATACAAGGGGATCCTTACTTATATGCTTATGTATGCATATACCCATTTACACTTACACACGTATGTAGTTTTCATATATATAAATAACAAAACCTATCCCCAATGTATATATTAATTCCTCTATGGGTGAATATATATATAACGAGGGAACACACACACACACACACACACATATATATAAGCCTAACTATGCATATGCAAGTAAGACACTATAGACAACCAAAACTAAAATCATCAATGATAAGGTCTAATGTATTAATAAAATTTACCTGAATCATAGAAAATATAAAAAACCCAATTAGAAATTGAGTAATAATGAAGAAAGGAGGAAAAAATACACGAAATTGATTACATGAAGATCAAAATTCCCTTACTTTAGTGGAGGTTTCTGAAACATACTAAAAGACAACCCGAGAGTCCCACTACTTGCCCTAACAATGAATGAAAACCAAAATAATCGGTTAACCCTTCACCTACGGTTCATCTGAATGAAACCAGTTGACATGGAGAGGAAATTTCAGCCAACCAAGGCAAGATAAGGGAGATGGATGCCTTACCTCTAGGAATCAAATGAAAAATCTGAAGAAAACCAGGTTTAATTTGTAAGAAGAGAAGAGGCTGAGAGGGGATCTCCCGCATGCCATGGGATAAGGGAGGGGGAGCCATGTGATGTATAGGTTGTAGGGGGAGTATTTTAGAGAATAATTTTTTTATATGTTTTTAATTAGTTAGTTTTTAAATAATAAAAATTGCATAGTTTGGGTTTCATGGATAGCCATACTGTGAACCAACCCTGCGATGAACAGTTTGATCATACTATCTATATGGTACTAACATTCCAGTCTAAGAGCGTAGTTCGGGTTAACCATGTGCAGACCCTACGAGGAATTTCTTCTCTTTTTCTTGTAGCCTCATGGTTTTTTGTTGAGGGCTGCACGATTTCATACAAACTATGCACCCTGTTCAGAGCACCCAAACATTGATATTTTGGATCCCGGTGCTCCCAAAACTCAATAAAACACCCAAGGGACCCCTCAATACTTAACCTAAGTCCAAAATAAACACATTGAAGTGTTTCAACTCTTGAATTTATGTTCTGAATATTGGTTTATAAAAATGTCCCATCCAATAAATGGAAAATTCAAATTCATTTGGATTTTCATCTGGTTAAAAACATAGGTCATTACAACCACCCCACCTTAGAACTTACCATCCCCGATAAGACATTGGGAATAATGAAAATTCCACCCAATTAACATGGTTCATGAATTCTCATTCAAATGGTCACATTATGTTTCCAAATTCACAACACACCCCCATGTATTAATTAAATTACAAGGCACTTAAGCCCTCAAAACCTGATCCAATGATCATTTTCCAACCAAAACATCGATATTGCACTTACTAGGGACCGTTTATCTAGATAAATGATCATTTATTCATATCTTTAAACATTAAACCTTTTGTGATCTCCACGAATGGTATTAACATTACAAAGGATTGAATTCCAAGCCACAATACCTCCACCATTGAAATTTTCTTACAAATCATGCCTCTAAGTGTTCTAGTGACCCCCCTACATGATTTCATTAACTGAAAAATACCCATAAAAACTAAGGTCTTAAAAAATACCTACTAAAAGAAATAATTTAATCCTGATCAACCAAACCAAAACTGGTCATGAAATACTTCCATGAAAGACATAGCTAACCATTCCACCACACCTGGCTAAATCGAAAGTCGTGTTAAAAAATGGTTCCTTTGGACCACATCCATTAAAAAAGAGGTAAAAAATGTTGATCCACTCTATTTGAATTATCTCAAAGATTCCTAGCTTAGGTTTCTGAAACATTACAAGATGAATTGTATTTCCCTCCTTTATGAAATATTTCATTTTCCACAAACACGCTCACCGAAGCACATACCCAACTTTCAGTGATTTCCTTGGTTAATAAACGACCTGATCATTTAAAATATATTTCCTCAACATGAAAAAGTGGCATAAAATAGGAACATTCCTCTGGAATCATTACTATTTAAAAAAATAGTTCTAAGTCTGACCATAAGTCTTTGATAACCTTTTATTCAAAAAAATAGATTCCAACTGACAATTCCAAGTTAGTATACAATCTATAATTACAAGTGAGGCATTCGTACAAATCAAATATGTCCACTTTAGATCACTGAATGAGTCCATAATAGAACCCACATGGCAGTCGAGTCCAAAGAAATGATAGATGGTGTTCAAGAGTCCATCCATGAAATTCTAACATGGGAATCATAGTTTCACATAGGACTTACCAAGCCCTGATAAAACCCATGTGTCTGGTGTTAAACTCTGATAGAGATAAAATTTCAAGAACAATGGATTTTAATGATTTATCATGGAATAATATCGATACTCTTTTTGTGTAATAAGGATGACATAAAGATAAGGGAAAATCACATCTCAAAATAGAATACATTAAGAGAGTACTAAGAAAACCATAAGAATAATAGTTGAACCTATACTAGTCAATATACCTTGAAAGAATCTCGTATTCACTTACCAACACACCACCACAAACCAATTACAAGCCCTCAAGACACGAGTCATTACTGGATAGCTTGATCATCACCACTGATGTCCTCTAAGACCAATGGTGTTTCTCAATGATTACATACAAAACCAGCCATTTAAATGTTGAGTTTCTAAGAAAGAACCAAAATGAATTGAAACTCACAATACTCAAGGTAATAAAATAAAGATTGACCAATTACAAATGGTAATATTCAGTTTTTCTCCTTCTACATGGAAGGAAAACTTGACCAGAACCAATGCGACTCTCCCCCCTTAAGAGATTCCTAATCATAAAAATATGAGATAGACAAGAATTATAAAATTTCACTAGGTTAGAAACACCATAAATGATAAGGTTTAAAAAACTAGAATGAAAAGAAAAACTATACCTATCGGTGTGTCAAAACACCCAAGTCTTTGAATGTTATCCCAAATAGTGGGATGAACTCTATTTCCTTAATGTTGAGGTTACTCTTCTTGGAGATGACCTATGATCCCACTCAACATCACAAGGATTAATAATTTAGTTGAACTCAACCAGTTCGTTACACCATTTAACACTACACGAGCATTGTCTATGTGGATTCCTTCTACCCCAAGGTTAATGAATCAAGATTAAAAATCCTAAATATTATCCATAGTCTGTATTCCCTATACATTAAAGTATTGGTGGGTTGGTACATGATATTTAACCCAAATTCATATTTACCCATAAAACCATTAAAACTAATGATGACTTACCAAGTCATCCATTACATAGAATAAAGAAAGGGGTCAAGAAACCTTTGAAGTAGTTTACCATTCCATATTCATCTTTAACATGATAAAACCGAGCATTTATCAATTCTCACACCCATAATAAGGATCAAATACACCATGACCATTCGTTCGGACAAGGTGTTATTTAAAAACAAGGAGTCCTATGAAGGATAATGACACCCAAATGACACCAAACGTCGCATAAAATCATGGAATTAGAAATGAATTTAATCTCTAAGGGTCCTACATACCATATATAGCCGATAATGTAGCAAATGTGTCGACCATATCACTAGTTCATGCATAAGTGAAGTCACCAAATCTAGATTCTACCATCTAATACATTAATAAATAGTAAGGTCTATAAAAAATACTAAAGGTTTCATTAAAATGAATCTTAAAGAGAAACATAAAACTACCTCACATGAGGGTCTAAATAGAGAATTTTTTTTGTTCCATCTTAAGGACATTACAATGATTTATATAAATATTTAAATATTTAAAATATATAAAAAGATTCCAAGGCAAAATAGGAAAGTATTATCAAACATACATTATAAAAATTATTTTTTTATGGATACCCCCATATGTATTAAAAAATTTATAAAATAAATTCCCTTTTAAGTTATAATAGATAAATAAATATATGAGGGTCCCGTTAATCCAACCCAGGCTCATCAGAATGCATCCCAATAGTAATTTATTCATTATCTATGTTTCAAAACACCTGAATAAGTGATCTCATTAAAAACATACCATAAATGACCGACATGGGTCCAGTTAGTCATATATATATTTAACCATTTCATTAAAGATTAAAATTAAATGAATTTTGCATTTATAAGAACATCATAGTATAACATGGATACATCTAAAAGCTCGATTATATGGTTTCTGACCACCGGATTATATAAAGAACCCATACACATTATAAATTGAATTACAGGTCCCATTTAACCAAAAACCATTTCTTTTCTTAATTTAACATTATCATATACAATGAAAAAGTAATATGGGTGGCCATCTTCCAATCCATAAAGTTCCCATACACTTTAAAGGTTTCCATTTGGATCCCAATATTCAAAATCAACTCACTTTTTTAATATAAATTTAACAGTGTTATAAATTTTAACAAGTATATTTTATATGTTCACAAATTTCATGGGTGGTTTGAAAACACGCGTTACCTTTTCCTAGTTAAAAGGTTCTCAAAAACCTTACAACTAAAAATTGGCTCTTGTCATAATCATAACCAATAAATTTTCCCAGGAAACTAATTACATTAAAATAAAAATAGAATTTTATCATAAGAAGTAAGAAAATAGAAACATGATATAAGAACAAAAACATGGTATATAGACCATAAATGTAAAATAAACTTGCAGTCATTGAATATAATCATGTAAGGCACACAACCAAACTAATATGAAAGTTATCAATGTCACTTCATAGAATAGAATATGCATGTATTTTTAATTTTATACATGCGTAATGATGCATTCAATGCTTCACCAATACCAAACTAAGATAAGGAATAAATAAAATAAATTCATAAATCAATAACAGATGGAAAGATGTATACTTTTGAACACGATCCTTAGCCCAGTTGGTGAGGTATCCTTAAGTGAATCCACATGACCCAGGATAAAAACCAGGTAGAGACATATTTTTGGGGTATTGTAGAAGAACTGTAGAAGACTATACATGGTGTGGGTACTGTAGTTGGTAATATAGCAGGTACTGTTCGGTACTATAGCATCTGGAACAATTCACCATGGGCCACCGGTTTGGGATTCGAGTCCTTAAGGCTTTCAGGCACCTAGGAATTCAGGTTAGTAGGGACTTCAGGCCACCTTTATGGCCTTTGGGCCACCTCAAGGCCTTTGGGAAACATGCAGTTTCCCCATATAGACTCTACAAAAAAAGAGCAGCCCCAAAAGAGGATTCAGAGCAGGTTCACTCACCAGAATAAAGCCAAATGGATTTTTTAGAATGAGAGGGTATGACTATGCCATCAGGACTAGCCTTTTCTTGCACAGGAAGCCTAGAAATATGTCTATGCAAAGGTGGAGAGCTACTATCACGATGCATGTTCTAGGGAGGGGAAATTCCTTGTAGATAGTTTGGTTGAATTCCCTAAGACCTTTGGGACATGTAATCTCCTAAGCCTATGGTCCATGTAATCTCTAAGCCTACGGGACTTGTAAGGGTTCCCCCTCATCCTTTGAAAGGGGGGTTATCAAAAATCAATAAAAATTAAGGCCTTTGGGCCATTCGGGTAAAAAACGGATGGAAAGTATACCACTCACTCAATTTTAATTTATTTCAATTGTAATAGAAAAAATCATGAACATCAATCCCAATCTTGACTACATTGTTATTTCCCCATGGGTGTGGTGATCCATCCAAGACATGAATATTTAAAAAGAGACAACCCATTACTAGTTTCTGGTCAACATCCCAAAAATAAAGTGAAAGGAAAAATTTTAGGCTTAGATTCTACTTTGTAATTTCCCAACCTGACTGACCACTAATGTAGTAACTTGACCGATAGATCACATGGACTCAAGAACTACTACTCATACACTAGAGGTTTCCGACTAGCAGCTAGGGTCTAAGGAGGTGGTAGTGTAGTGACTATATCTTCACAATCAGATTATCAAAAAGGTAAATTAGATAGTTAATAGAATACAACATTATAAGAAATAATAAATTAAATACAAGTAGTGGAAAAATAATATATTATCTGAATAAAAGTAGACAATACCAATCCACAATAATTCATGTTTGGTAGGTGATGCTATATTTACAAGTAGTGGAAATTAAAATTAAAAATACAATGACACAAAATATTAACTTCCCAATGACTAGCTCCATGAAAATCTCAATCTTCGGCTTGGTCCATTGCCTCTAACTCCAAGGTACAAGAAAGATAACTCTACAAATAGTCCATGTTACTACAAACATAATGTAAAATTAGGTACCCAAGTTCAACAGTGTCCCGAGCATGGTGTGAGATATAAATCTCAGTAGGCTGACACCCATGGTGTCTAACCCAATCCATTATATATAAAAAACTAAATTAGTGTATAGGCATGAGGAATAATAAACTGTACTAAAATAAATATCAACAAACTGCTCATGTTTCTAAATAACACATAGAGGCTCTACCTATAGCGGCTCATTGATGAAATAAGATCACTGACTGATAAATAATTATATAGTTATAATTATATATATACTTAGTTTGTTATGTATTGCATCCACCTATATAAACCAAGTGTGTGCTGACACCAAATGTCTATTTACCTATAATACTAGTTGCTGGATGGATCGAGGCATAACTCGTACATCTATAACAATTCATAGTGGGATTATAAGCTCATACAATAGGGTACATTCACTACATCCAAAAATTAATGAGAGACATCATGTAACTACACTCGAGATGGAGGGTAAGATTCTACAGAAACACTCTAATCATGGTTTGTGGAACATAAATCCCATTTCCCATATAGTATCACTCGAGTGAGATTCCACGCTCAAAACCAGATGTAAGGGAGAGTGATAGTGCCATGCTCAATGGGTCCCTTACCGTCGTATCACAACTTCTATAAAGGTGCATTATAATTACAACTAGCATGGTGAATTACCTCCCATCAATCTCTTCTCTCCAACAAATATATATATAAATTATATATGTTGTATAATCATACTTGTAATTTTTTAATAAGAGGAATTTCCTATCATGTAACATATTTACTCATCCTTTAAGTATATTTTTGGTAAATTCAGGTTTTAAACATAATACATGATGAAATACCTCCTATTTGTTCCTTTTTCCATGTTTCATTACAAACAATCAACTACAATTTAACAGAAGCCTTTAACATAATTTTTAATCAAAGGTGTGGTCTTACCACCCTTATAATCCATAACATTTATTTAAACTAATTTATTTAGAGAATGGAAAACATCATGAATTAAACAATTCACATAAACAACCCATCTAATTTATCTAAACATGGAAAACATATTCCTAAGGATCAAGGGGTCACTTAGGAAGTGGCATGGGAAATAAGGAAATTCCTTACTTGGGAAATTCCAACTATTAGAGGGTCAAACACCTAAGAGGTTCCATGGGTTCCATATAATAGCCATGTAAAAAGGGAGAAACATAAATTAAGAATTGCAAGAAAATCCATGTACAACATTACACTTATTAAACTCTAACATGAAGGCATGAGAAAACTTCTAACCCTTAACCAAGGACGATATAAATAACTAATCATTACTTTTTAGCATAGAAGACAACACACCTCTTCTGAGGTGTTTTATTATAAAAACATTACATTGTTAGCCAACAACTATTTTAGAAAAATTTAATGTCCTTTCAAGAGTCATAATTAATTAAAGTCAAGGAAGAATTTATTCTAAAAATCCTACAACACTAATTTAATTTCCAAAGAAGGTGTGGAATGTGAGAAATTAACGCATTTGTAAATTTAAAGTGAAATGAAAAGGGATCCTACCATGAAAGGGAGAGAACCAAGATGAACAATTTGAAACCTGAAATTTTCATTGGCATCTAATTGATGCTTCACTTTCCCACCTTCGATCATATAATCCTTCACATATATATAAGAACACATAGTTCCTATGTAGATATTCACATGACCATGAATATGTACAATAGGATCCATAAATATATGATTATATATGCATATACCCATTTTCACTCACACACATATGTATTTTTCATATATATACATAAGAACCAATATCGTAAATAAATATATTCATGCTACCATTGGTGAATATATATATAACGGGAGAACACTCACACACACACACACTCACATATATATATATATATGCTAACCTATGCATATGTGGGTAAGTCACCTTTGATAACGACAACCGAATACCATAGTAGTAAGGTCCAATGTACTAAATAAATTTACCATGAAAATAAAAAACTAAAAAATCCCTAATTATAAACAGAGAAATAATGATAAAATGAGGAAAACCTACTTAATATTGATGACAGGCATACAAAAATGATTCACCTTTAGCAGCGGTTGCCGAAACACACCTAAAGATTACCCGAGAGTCCCACCACACACCCTTATAATTTAATAAAATCAAAATAACTAGCTAAACCATGACCTAGGGTTTAGATGAATGAAATTCAGTGATGGGGAGGTGAAAAATTGGCCAACCAAGGGAAGATAAGGGAGATAGAGCCTTTACCTTAAGGAATCACATGAAAATTTTTGATGGAAAAGCAGTGCTATCAGTGTGAAGAGATGTGGTCGATAAGGGATATTGGGTGTGACACGGGAGAAGGGAGGGGGAGCCGCATGATAAAAAGGGTGGATGGAGACTATTTTAGGGATTATTATTATTATTATTTGTTTTTAATTAAATTAATTTCTTAAAAAACACAACACATAGTTTGGGTCACATGATTAGCCAAACCGTGTGCCAACCATGTGGTAAAAAATGCGAGTATACTATCCATTTTGTAATAATAGTGTGGGCTAGGAGCATGGTTTGGGTAAATTGTTTATATAAAGTGCAGGTATTTTCTACTCCTTTACTGTAGTAGCATGATTTTCTACTGAGGGACGCATGGTTTCAGACAAACCATGTGCCCTGTTCAAAGCCCCAAAACATTAAGATTTCAAAGGATGATGCTACCAAAACTCAAATATGCACCACAGGGACCCCTCATGACTTTACCCAAGTCCAAAAATATAAAAATTTAATTGTTACAACTCTCAAAATTACATTTAAAAGCATGATTTCTGAAACGGACTATCAAGTAAATTAAAAATCCAATTTCTTTTGGATTTTTGTCTCGTTCAAAAACATGGGTTGATATAGTTATCCCCAGGGGGCATGACCTTGCTTTCCTGTATTTGTTTGTGTGCAAATTGTGTGTGTTTGAATGTAATTGTACACCAAACACCTAATAGAATATACCGAATATATTTAAATGATGAATATATTTACTCTATTTAGATGTATATATATTAATTAAATATAAATAATTACATAAATATATAATGATATAAATATATTAACAAATATATTTACGTATTAATATTTTTATAAATATATATTTAATATATTTATAAAATTATAAAATTATAATTATAAATAAATAAATAAATTATTTAAAATTATTTATATAATTATAAATATAAATAATATATTTAAATAATTATAAAATTATAATAAATATATTTTAATAATAAATATATTAAATATATTTATAATTATATTAATATATATTAATATATATTTATTATATAAATAATTATATTAATATATATAATGATATAAATACATTTATAATTATATAAAAATATTTATAATTTTTTTTATATTTATAATTATTAATCCTTTATCATCAGTAATGTTATAATGAGTATATTTAGTATATTTTTATATATATTTGTATTTTTATTTATATATATTTATTATTGATAAATATAAATACATAAAATGATATAAATAAATTTATAATTATATATAATCAATTATAAATAAACATAAAAATATATTTATAAACGTATAATCACTATGTTTACAAAATTAAATATTTATAATTATAAAAAAACAGATAAATATTTTTAAAAATGTAAATATGTAATTATAAATAAATAATTATATATTTTAATAATTATAAAATTATAATAAATATATTTTAATAATGAATATATTTAATATTTTGATAATTATATTTATATATATTTATTATATATATAATTTATTTAAATACATTTACAGTTATATACAAATATTTATAAATATATTTATTTATAATTATAGTTATAAATCCTTTGTCAAGTCTTAATTTATAGTGCTGATAATGACTTATCTTTACCAGTGCTAGAGAAGCACTATTAAAAAGTACTTTTATAAGCACTATAAATTTAGCACTGATTAAGATATCTTTTATCAATAATTATTATTTTAACACTGATAAAGGGTATCTTTATAAATGCTTTTTGGAAGAATTGATGAAACCTTCCTCGATCTTTTTAAAATATCCCTAACCAAACAGATTTCAGCCATACCTTTAATGCTCTTGTGGAAGTCCACTATTGTCACCACCCCCTCAACAATCTCTCAAAAGAATTAATCCTTGAATCTAAGGCATTTAATTTTATTCTACTCCATCATTGTTTGATTATTCCGGTACTATATTGTGCGTTAGTGTGGCATTTTATTTTCTCAGTGCTCACATGGGTTCTAAGCTTAGGGTATTGACTCTTTCTCATTCGAGTATTATTTATTTCTTTGTATAATCATGAAATGTAATTGGATCCATTATTTATGTTGGGGCTTGAGGTGTTCTTTGGTGGGTTACAGTTTTTTTTCATTCAGTAATTACTTGGTTGCCTCCTAAAAATTACTTTTATATAGTCTTGTCATATATTAATCTATTAGGGCTCAACAAAAGTATCATAAGAGTTTTTTATTAATTAGTGGGAACCGTGGTGACTTTTCTATGACTAAATTCCTTTGTATTCCACATAAAACAAGTTATATTATATTTAATAGAAAATTTTGACATTTTTTATCCAATTTTTAGATGAATTTTTGTCTCTAATTCTTTCAATATTTAATTTTAAGACCCTCACTGTAATTATAAACCTTATGGAATTTTATACCTTAAATATTTCTGTTAGATATTAACTCCTTATTAATATATTATTTTTGATCATTAATTTTTTAGATTCATCGAAAAAATTTATCTATTCTCCATCATCCTCTTTTTAGGAAATAAATTTCTCTTTCTTCATTAATGTTTAATCCTCATTTTTTAATTTTAATTGTGCATTCAAGGATAATTAAAACTTCTTTGGATACTATCAATTATATTTTAGTTGTGGGGAAAATATCCCCAATGCATTCCAACTCTTCTTAAAACTTTCTCATCTTGCTTCCATATTTTTTCAATGTTCATAGGATGTAATCCTTCTTGAACATCATATTTAGAATATTGTTTAATAGTTGAATTCATAGTCAAAATAGTGTGATACAGATATTTAAAAATGATATAATTGAAATAGAGAATTATCAAAATTTTAATTTATATTTTAATTTATGGTTTTCATGTGTATATCTAAATTTTAGAATTTCTATGAATAGTGATTTCAAAAAATTATAGTTTTTAGTATAATGGATACTTTAATTCTTTATTAAATGGTTTTTATTATGTAAGGAAATGTTTTGATGAATGAGGTGAAGTTGGTTGTACTTGAATAAAATTATAAATTATATCTCTAAAGCAATACAAAAGGATTATTATTTAATAAAGTGTCATTTATGCATATTAAACTAATAATTATTTTCATATATACATATTTTTTATATCAAATGAGACATTTTAACGAGTTTTGATGTTTTTTCAAAATTTAATTTATGGTTACATTTATTTTTTGGGAAGTTTTATTTAGTATAAAAAATGTTTTATGGATTTTTGTTTTTTTAGGATAAGTGAAAAATACCTATGATTGATAACTCTACTATTTTTGAAATAGAGGTTCATTAGTGGGTTATAGAAAAAATATATTTATTCATATTCTATAATACATGGTCTAGAATAATTTATAGAATAATATAGTAACATGGAACCCAACTTGACTTCTATCGTCCATAAAAATTTCATCCATTGGTTCATGGAATTCTATGATCCATGACCCTCTATAAAATATGGTTATTACATGACCTCATAGGTTTTGAAGAAATATATTTTTACAAAAATTTAGAAGGATATGGTGCAATTAAATGACAAATAAGAATTATAATTTCCAAGGGAATTCTTCCATGAAATAATAAATAAATTTTATTTTATAACATATTTATTATGGTTTATTAGATTATTATATGTCTTTAACTAATTAATTAGAGTAATAAATAAATTTTATTTATATTTTTAATAATTTATTTTATAATTATACGTGAAAAAATGGCTTCAAATCCCTAGATTTATGATGTAAAGTGTACCAGAACTTGGTAAATGGGAATAAATGAAAGAGGAGAAATTTCTTTTTGAAGTGGATACATATCATTGGAAATATTTAGAAATTAAATTATAGAATAATAAATGGTTTATGGATACTTATTAGTGGTCAAATGTCCTTTATTATTTCAATTTCTAACTGATTTTTATGTATATTTGAATTAATTATTACTGACATTTTCCCATTGGGAGGTGATAAACTAAAAAACATTCCCACTATTTTAACGATCCAATCATACTATCAATGAAACACCACCTGGCCAACCATATACCAAGTAAATTGATGAATAAACATCAAATACTTTCATATATTGGACTACCACCTAGAAAGGTTGTAGAAACTATCGTATAATTACCACCAATTTTTTTCATAAAAAGAAAATTGTTTATGAAATTATGTCCTCAAACCAAAGTTATTATCATTTTCATGGAGTAATTCAAGGATATCCTTGAATGGTAAAACATCAATTATTATCTCAACATGAATTTTTGTAAGACCATCCAACAAAGACTTCTCATAGTCACACCTATCACAGATCCCCGTATAGGGGTCAGACTACTACTGCTTATTTTTTAATCTTTAGGAAACAAACTAAGAATTTTTTTTGTTGATTCGACAAATTTTATCCTAGGAAAATTTATATTTAAGGAGACAACGTTCATCCTCATAAGATTCATCTCCCAAATAGTTATTATTGATTTTTCTTTCTTGGGACTCATCTCCCATATCTTTTGGACATGGACCTATATTGCTTCAACTACTATGAGAAGTAGTAATCCCATACTAGGTACCAGTGACCATTTTGGATAAAATCATCGAGAACACCTACTACCAGTGAAGTAATTATTTTCTTTATTTAAATTACCCATTTCTGTCAAAGAATCCTAAAATTATTAGAATCATACAAATGTTTGGTTTCCCATATTATAATTATCTATAAATTTAACCTTTGAATATGAATATTGTATGTGTATTGTTTTTTATAAAAATGAATATTTATGAACATAAATGGATGGATATGAATTGAAAATAGTTGCATGCTAATCATATGAAAAAATTGTACGAATATGGAGTTATAGAGTTTATGTTGTATTCAATATACTGTGGAAACAACTCTTCCCAAATCCTTTGTCTATGGTTTCATTATTTATATTCAATAAAAAATAGTCAGGATGATTTGGAATAAAAATTCATTTGTTAAGGAGCAGATCAACTCTATAAATATAGGACTAAACATGGGTAAAAACTGAACTGGCACACCAGTTGCGATGATACTACAATTTATAGATCATTTGATATAAATACCAATTTAAATGATGATGGGGATCATATGAAAAAAATGAAAATGGAAATTGAATATGACATTAATGATTGTCCCAAGTTGTTTGAGTATTTAAATCGAAATTCTGAGAGACAATTTTATACCGGTTCTACTTAATAAATAACATTGTCAGTTTAATTAAAGTTATATAATTTGAATGATGATAATGGATGGAGTGACACCAAATTTACAAAACTACTTGGTATCCTGAATGATGTTTTACCCAAAAACAATATACTTCCTTATCAAACATATGATTCTAAAAGAATTATATGTTCAATGGGAATGTTCTCCAAAAATAAATATTTAATACAGGGTTTATAAGACTATATGGATGTCAGAAAACATTGAGACAACTGACATGTCATGTAGATATAAGAAATTGATATGGGAAACTATGTAATCTAGAAGACTCTCCTCAGTGGATG
The DNA here is from genome assembly GCA_963277665.1 of Viscum album. NCBI lineage: Eukaryota > Viridiplantae > Streptophyta > Magnoliopsida > Santalales > Viscaceae > Viscum > Viscum album. The sequence goes on along the minus strand of OY728157.1, from coordinate 30,736,698 downwards.
AAAATTGATTATATGTATCCTGAATTTGGAAATGAGATGATAAACATTCGTCTTACGTTATATATAGAGAAAATAAGCCCTTCTAGTGTACATATTAGTAATCATATAACATAACCATTAATGTTTGTCAATTACAACTTACCGCAATGGTTATGCAAAAATACCTAATACATTATGTTTTATCTATTTATATCTAGAACAAAACAACCCGATAATGATATTGATATCTATTTATCTCCATTGAATAAATATTTGAAACTGATGTGGGATACATGGGTTAAAATGTATGATGCTCATAGAAATGAATAATTCATATCGATGGCCATGTTTTACGAGACAATATATGACTTTCCTAATTATAGGAATTTTTTATTCCATAACATTTATCAATTGTTGGGGTGGCCCATTTTTTGAATAATTCACACACTCAGTCTGGTTAAAACGTTCGTCAAAGGTTTTGTTTTTAGGAAAGAATTTTTTTTACCTCAATGACATAAATTTTGACTCTAGATGGTATAATTCAATGGGAATACAAACCAGGTACATCACCCTCTCAACTATTTAGTGATCAAATGTTTAATAAAGTATATGTTATTTAAATTTTATTCAGTAAACCATTTTTGAACAACCTAGAAATATCAGGGTGAAAAAAAATCAATTTTATTTTAATTACCGTATTGAAATTGTTTTTATGTCACACACTTTCTCGATTTCATGCATGTAGAAAAAGTGTATTTGATTGTGTTATTTTAACCTTTCTAAATTTTCCTAAAAAATAAATATGGAATTAAGGCTTTGTTGGACTTTATTGAAATGGGGATAAGGGAAGAATTAGAACTGATAAATGGTAAAGGGTAGACTTTTCTTTCTCATATAACATACACTCTATCCAGAAAATAAAAAAAGATTTTTTTATTTTCCATAATGGTGTAAAATTTCTAAATGGGTAATCATAAAATATCAAGAATGTCCTTTCAATGAATAATTTGTTGTTATAGGGAATAAAATCACTATAATGTCTTTTTTTGATGAAAGATTTTATGCCTATCTCTATACGTTTCATTCTTTCTAAAAATGTAATACAAACATTAACCAAACTACACCTATTTTTCAAAGACTTATGTAGTAAGGTTACAAAACTGGTAAATTTTCCAATCCTAAATTAAGAGGTTCAAGTCATAATAAGTGAATTAGATATGTCATTCCCACCACCATTCATTAATATAATGGTTCACCTAAGGATTCACTTGGTCAGAGAGGTTCAACTATGTGGTTGTTTCTATTATAGATGGATGTACCCAATTGAATGATAAATAAGTATTTAGAAATTGTATGTCCAGAATCAAATATGTCTAGAAGGTTGTTTTACAAAATGACATACTGTTGAAGAAGATATTAAATTCTGTACCGATTACCTATCATATGGGGATGACATCAGTCTTTCAAAGTATCATCATAGTGAATTACTTTTGGGTAAAGTGATTTCTAGAAGTGATGTTGTTACAATTACCATCACATGGTGGGTGAAAGTACACTATTAAATTTTACATAATAGTGAGGATGTTAGTCCATATATTTAATCCCACAAAGATATTATTAAATATTTGGATCCATAAAGAGTTGACAGATGGATATCAAATACACATAATCAATAGTTAATAGTATAGTTCTGAGATCATACTTATAAGGAGTTATCTGAAAATCCAAATTCAATTGTGGAATGACTTCAACAACTATCAAGGGGTACAAATGAAAATGTTATATCTTATACTAGTTTTGTAACAAATTCTTATATGTTCTATATAAAATAACACAATGAATGAAGTATGATTAAAAAAATGGAGTTTATCTTACGGAGAAATTGATGCACATATTAGGTTCTAAGGATAGAAATACAATTTATGAGAATGTGTCATATTTTGTTATTATCAAACATATATACGGGTTGTATTATATAAAATTTAATGTGATGATTTTTTCATTGAAAATGGGTTGACAATAGGAGTGTATTGAATGTTGATGAAATGGGACTCATGAAGGTGAATTTTAATGTGGAAGGTGAGAAGGATGTGCCATTCATAATGGAATCACTAGAAGTGCCCACATTTTATGACTTAGATCCAACAAACAAGAATTGTTATATTTTACTTCTGATGACTAAAACAATTATAGGGTTAGATGAAATTTAAATCAAGAATGTGATTTTGCTGGGAGATTACAATCAGTTCATGGATGTCCCAATGTATACAATTTCTTGTACATTATAGGGGACACAAAATGGGGATTTGGATTGTCTATAGTGGATCCAAATACCATCAAGATTTAAGAAAAATAACAAGATTTCAATGACAATGTTAAATTGTTTTTTAATATCATATTATTTTACACATAATAGTATATATTATCTATTGTAATAAAACAATCTAAATTAAATGTTTGACTACTCATAGAAAAAATTTCTTTTACACATGATGATGTTAGTAATATCGGGGAAGAAATGGTAGTTGATGATAAAATTAGAATATTATTAGGGGATAAATAACATGTTGTTGAAGAAAAAACAAGAATGTCACAACATCACAGTGTTGAATAAAATTATCAAGCAAATAAGTAATATCATAACATTTGAGGTTGGGTGGAATTAACACGTCCACCTTATTGACCCCGACAAGTCAATTTTCATTAGTTATGTTGGGTTCACAAAGAGAATGAATGTTCTAATTGATATATATTTGTAGAGACATGTACAATCTATAACAATGGAGTGCATTTGGGAATATATAAATTTAATTTTATAATATAATTTCTCTATTTTACTAAAATATTATATAATTAAATGTTGATTTAATATTTATTATTCCATGAAGAGTTCATTTATTTTTTGGAGATATCCATAATAAATATGTCTTAATGGCCATGGGATAATTCCACAGATGTCCTCATACTCGTTTTACCAATTTGTGCCTTAGAAATATTGAGGGGAATGTAGATCACTAGAAAATAGTTACTTATGCACACATTATAAATAAGAAAGCATGGAACAATTCCATAATTTCTTCATGATGATAAATCATTTGGAGTTCATTCTAATCGATAATATATTATTCTAAATTATTTATTTTATCTAATTTGGCTCAAAAATAATAATTTATAAAACAAAAGAGGAGTTCTAAAAAAAATGTGCATTAAAACCAATGTACCCCTATCACAAAGCAAGGATGGGGTACACTTCACTAGAGATGAAATTGATATGTATTTTAAATCAATAATAATTTTTTATGCGATATGAATCAACATATGTTTCTTTGTTTATAGATAGATTGATGAATAAAAATATGAAGCCACTTCCATCCCACACCATGTGATATGTAGGGTGAGTCACATAAATAATAAGGATAAAATAGTTGATGAAAACACTAAATCAGTATAAGAAACATGTTTATGTTTAACATAATCAACATTTTTATTATTTATAATAGTATTACATAATAATTTCTATTTATGTTCAAATTTTTTTATATGGTTTCGACATGAGAATCGATAGTGACCATATTAGAATAAAAAACACTTTTAGTAGCTTTGATGTAACCAAAACAATATGTTTGTTTTATAGGTTTAGGTTTTGGAGTGTCTCCTTGAACATTTTTAATGATGAAAAAACCATAAGAATACATATATAAGATGATTAAAGTATTGTTGGTACAAATAGATGCTTTTCAATATATTATTGTTCAGTTTTGTTTGGTATACCAATATATGTGAAAGGATCAATGAAAAATAATGGTGGAACAAAGATCAGTAGATGAACAACCAATTGAACCTACTAGATTTGAGGCTAGTCATTCCCATCAACCAAATAACATACATGATGTAATCAATTTTTTAATTACTCTTTATCTTAAATGTGATTCAAAAAACCTCCAATAACTTTATATTACTAAAATTATATAGGTAATTGTATAATATTTATATCTATAAACACCCATAAACTGCCTTGTTGTTATGGGTATGGTGTATAATATCCTAGGATACATGGTACATAATAATGAACTACCAAAACATCACACGAGTGTGGGGATTTAGTTAACACAAGAGAATACCTTTGAGTTTCCTATTCCATTTGATGATATGGATATTACAACATTCAATAAAGAAGAAATATTTGGGATATTCATTATATATGTAGTTGGTCTTGAGTGTATAAATGAGATTCTCATGTTTGAATGGCTAGGTTTCTTAATTGTGAATACATACATACGGTACATTTTCATAATATGCCTGTCCAAAAAATGATATAATATGTTCATTAAAGTTATTAACTATTAATATTTCATACAAGAATTTATATTAATAAAATATAAAAGGTAATCCATGTGAAGAAAGATTTGGATTCATTAATCCCTATATAATTTCTATGCAAGAAACATTTTTTAAAGGAAGAAATTAACAAAAAAATATTCTCTAAAGGATGATTTTGAGAAAAAATAATAGATGAAAGACTCTTTTGAATGCAAAAAATGCATAAGTAAAACTATAAAATATAATAAAATAATATATATTTTTATTTTTATCATTATACATTTTTTTTATATTTTTTGGAATTATTTTATCCATATCAATATTAATTTAGATTCCTAAAATATTTATTTTTTGGATCCTATGCAGGGATATCGAACAGATCAACCACACAAGAAGTCTATTATGAATATTTCCTGAACTGAAATCAAAATATTATACATAAAAATTGAATTATATGATTTAGTATATGTTTTAATAAGAATTTTGTTATTATTGGGTGATCTAAAATATAAGATCAATTATGGCATGAAGTTAGTGACTGAATTGAATAATCATATGGATTAATTAAAATTGAAACATATTAAGGCATATAAAGAGATATTTGACAATAAAAAAATTTAAAATATTTAATTATCTCTTTAAATATTTCTACAGTGTTTGAAGAAATATAATTGGAATGATTGTGAATAATGTCCAAAAAATTACGAGAGAGATCATAATCCATGAAAAGGAAATCATCACCACACAATTAATTTTTGAAGGTAATTACAATTTCATTAAAAATATTTATTAATAATTAGTTTTTATATCTTTTCTTATTAAAATCATGATTTTTAGCCATATTTTTACTCTAAAGAAGAACTAAATTTTTTTAGAGTTGAGGGAGAAGTGTAACTGGTGTTGGAATTTTCTTCAACATCAAATTTTGCTGATTACATGCTATGTTTGTGATATAGTATGGGCTATGACCTTAGAAATATATTTGGACCATGAATCATCAGTATTATAATTCTTATATATTATTTATGATCTGTTTCTAAAGGAGAAGTATAATGGAGGAAATAAATTTTTTAGAAACAGATGATAAAAATACTTGGTGGAAAAATGTATAAAAACATCATGTGTAGGTGACTTCCTACTACTTATTATGATTAAATTTTCATCATCTTATCTACTTTTTTATTGCTAATTTCCTTAAATTTTTTATATGATAATATATTTTTGTTAAATTTACACATTAGTTCAAAACACACATCAAATGCTTGAAATCAATCAAATGAGCTTATATTGTTTTAAGAATTTAGAAAAATGATCCATAATTAATTTTTCTCAGATAGTAATTTACTGCACACCAAAATATCATAGTATATGGTAGGTATGACTCTAGGAACAAATTTCCAATGTAAAGGCGTTATTTTAGTTAAAAACACACATCGAATAGTCAAAACCAATGAAATAATCATAGATTGTTATCAAACATTTGTAAAATTAACAAAAAATTATTTTTAAAATGTAATAATGGATCACAAATCAATTTGATACCTGATGTGGTCAGTATGATTCTAAGTATTTATTTTCAATATAAAAGTGTCATTCTAGTTTAAAACATACATCAAATAGTAAAAACCTGGCAAATGAGATTGGATTGTTTTTAAGGTTTAGAACATCAATCCATAATTTATTTTTTATGTATAGGAATTATCTACACATCAATTCGAGATATGATATGGTCAATATAACCCAATGTTTGTGTTTTCAATTGAAATGGGAAAATTTAGTTTAAATTTTGTGTCAAAATATCCAAAAACATGAAAAAAGAACAAATTATTTTTAAATTTTAGGACAATGTTTTGTGTTTCATTTTTCATATTTAAAAATTTATTGTACATCAATCTAACACACAATGTGTCCAGTTTTACTCAAATTGTGTGGTTTTAGTTCGAAATTTACATTTTAGTAAAAAAGAAAAGTGAAATACTCAAAACATAAAAAACATTCATATTGTTTTGATACTTTATTAAAATGACCCCTATCATATTTGACATGTGGGAATCAACCATATATTAATCTGATATAAAATATACATGGTATACTCAAATTGTGTAGTTTCAGTTTAAAAATTTCATTTTATTGTGGTATTGTTTTATATTTATGATTAATTTATTTCTTTATATTATTAATATAATAAGAATTATTTTTTATACATGGGGATTATTTTGATCAGGTTTGGGTTGTGTGTTTGAAGCTACTTGTGTGCATGATAAATTGTACTTTGAGGATGTAATTGAGATAATGGCAAGTAATTGGGTAAATAATGTATACAAACATCATGAAAATGACAATTCCTACTACTTATTTTTTTAAAATTATCCCCATTTTTGTCTATTTTTATGTTAATTTCCATATCATTTTTCTATAAAAATATAACTTATATCTTTTCTATCTTCTCTATACATTTGAATGAAAAAGACACATCGAATATTGAATCATTTTAACCCCAATATTTTACACAATGTGGTCGATGTGACTCTAACTATATGGTTTTGGTTTATAATTTATATTTTAGTTCCAAAAATATATCACATACTCAGAACAAATAAAAAATATTTTAATTATTTTTATACTTTAAGAAAATGATCCATAAGTAATTTTTGACATTTTGGAATCATTGTACCTCAATTAGACACAAGGTTTGAATGGTATGACTCTATGTGTGTTTTGTTTAATTAAAAATGTCATTAATTTTGTTAAAAAAATCTGACATAATCATAACTTATAAAATGCATTTTTATTATTTTTATACTTCATGAAAATGATATATAAGTCATATTTGCATGTGTATGAATTAGATTCACCTTAATATAATTCATAGTTTGATTGGTATGAATTCACGTTTATCTTTTTTAAATTGAAATTAATTTCAGTAAAAAATGAATGTGAAATACGTAAAACCAAGGAAAAAATAAATATTGTTTTGATACTTTATTAAAATTATATATATGACCTTGATGACATGTAAGAATCAATCACACCTCAATATAACACACGGTATGCCCAGTATGACACAAAGTGTTTTTTTAAATAAAATTGACAATAAATTTATTAGAAAAAGGCAGGTGACATACTCGAAAATAAAAAAATGAATTCATGTTGTTTTTATAGTTTAGTAAAATGATTTATAAGTCATTTATGATGTTTATAAATCAACCACACCTCAATATGATGCATTTTATACATAATATAACTCAATGTGTTTGTTATTAGTTTGAAATTGATATTTTAGTTAAAAAAGTGTATCACTTAATAAAAATAATGAAAATGATCTCAGATCGTCTTGATAATTTTTAAAAAGGATTAATAAATCATTTTTTATGTTTATAAATTGGTATCAAGGAAAACTGACACATGATTGGAGCAGTATAACTGAAAGTGCATGTTTCCAGTTTAAAATGAGATTTTAGAAAAAAAGGAAAGTTACATTATAAAAACTAAAAAATTTAATTTTTATAGTTTTGTTAATTTATTAAAATGATATATACGTTATGTTTTATGATTAGGAATGATCCACAACTAAATATTATTCACGATGTTACTGGTATGACTCTAAGTGTGTTTTTTATTTAAAATTGACATTAATTTTATTAAAAAAGACAAGTGACATAATCAGAACTGAAAAAAATCATATTTTTTTATTAATTTAGGAAGTTTATCGTTATGTAAAATTTTATGTATATTAATTATCACACCTCATTCCGATACAAGGTGTTCCCTGTATGACCCAATGTGTGTAGATTTATTTAAAATTGATGTTAATTTAATTAAAAAAGAAAATAGACATACAAAAAACCTTGTAAATGCATTCATATTATTTTGTTACTTTATTAAAATTATCCATGTGTAAATTTTGAAATGATGGAATTAGGAGAACCTCATTATGATGTATGGTGTTCATGATATAACACAAAGTCTCTATTATCAGTTTGAAATTTTTATTTTTCTGTAAAAATGGGTTCATTCACTGAAAACGGAAAAAACGAACTTATTTTTTTATGATTTTTTAAAATATTCATAAGTAATTTTTAAATTTTATAAATTAGTCTCACATAAAACTGACACACAATGTGTCCTATATGACTCAATGTGCATGTTTTCAATTTAATATGACATTTTAGAAGAAGAAAACTAACATGCTCAAAACCCTGAAAATGAATTTAAAATATTTTAATAGTATTTAAAAACTATCCATATATCATTTTGGATATTTAGTAATCGTCCTCATATCAATCTAATGAACAGAGTGACTGGTATGACTCTAACCATGTCTTTTTAATTGAAACTTAAATTAATTTTTTGTAAAAACGAAAAGTGACATACTCAAAACCATGAAAACACTTTTTTAGTTTTTTATAATTTATTAAATCAATACAGAAGTCATTTTAGGTTAGTATTAATCAGGATCAACATAATATAACATACCCTGGGACATTTATGACTCAAAGTGTATCTTTTTATTTATTATTGACATTAATTTTAGTCAGAAAGAAATTCACCACACTAAAAACCAATAAAGAGAATTATAATTGTTTTTATTCATTGTTGTATTGTTATATAATCCATTTTTGATGTGTAGGAATCATTTTTACCTTATTCATAAATTTGATGTGTCCAGTATGACTCAATGTGCCTCTTATCAGTTTAAAAATGATATTTTGGTTGAGAAAGTGTATCACTCACTAAAAACTAAGAAAATACACTCATATTGTATTTATAATTTAGGAAAATGATTCATAAGTATTTTATAACTTTTATGAATCATTCACACTTTATAGTGACACACGATGTGACCTGCATGAATCAATGTGTGTGTGTAATGCCCTAACCCTAGTTACCTAGAATCGGTGCATTATTACATAACAATGGCATGATCAAAGGAATCATGTCCCGAAAAACTGAAAAGTTTAGTAGCCTTGGAAGTACTAGATAAATACATAAGTTTTACATTACATCATGAAATAAAAAAACAACATTGTGTCCTCTTTGAATACTATTATAACCCATATCCTATTCCCACATTTTAATCGTAATAAACTTCTAAACATCGTTGGAAAACTAAAATATAAGAAAGGGGTGATCTCAAATTCTTAGTAGGGATGACAATATAGCAGAAACTATTATAAATAAGAATACATTTTTAATGAAATGTATAAGACTAGAACACAAGACTTCTAAACTTAACCTTCAGCATAATATGGAAATGATAAATCAAATAATTCAATTTAATTATTCACATGAATATTCCACTAGCCGAATTATCACATGTAATATCAATAGAAAATTTCATAATGATGGAATGCATAATGCCAGACTTCATAACCACATAGTCAAGGCCTTGTGAAAAGATTAAAAATAAGACTTTGTTAAGGCCTTGTTCCAAGACACTAGTTTGTCTCATGAGACCTACTGATTCATCGAGGAGCTATAGTGGGCTCCAACCGTCACTTAATAAGTCCAATGAATTCCTTATATGAAAAGGTTTAAACATAATAGAAACATTCGTATTAAAACTAGCATACTAAATGTCAATACTTTATCCATAAACCGTGAATGGTATAAAAATAACACATTCATAGTTAAACATATCACAAAACCATCAATAGAGTATGAAACATTTTCATCATAATAAATCAACTTCGATCAAGTATAATATCCCATAAAGTATACTGGCATAGTTGAAAATGATCAGTAAAAATATTTGAGAGAAATATCCCTTTTTCATGAAAGCATTTAAAAGTCTCACTATTTATCAAGAAGCTATTAAAATAGATTTTTTGAATCATAGTATCCCATACCACTATAAAAATTTTAAATGGAATTTAAATTTTAAAATAATAATTACCATAAAAATTAAACCTTAAACCATTTTTAAAACATGGACATTAATGAGAAATATTTAGAAGAATAAAATTTTAAAACATTTAAAATGAAATTTTAGTTAGAGTTCTTAACAAAATGAGATAAAATTGAATAAAAATAATTGATGTAATAAAAACATTATTATATCATGGGAATAAAGGGATTCATGATATACTATGTCAAAGTACATTATATACACCAAATAAATGTGAATTGGCTCATAACAACAAAGAAGTCTCAATGGAATGTAAGTTGAGATGAATTCCTATATAAAGACTGTATCCTTAGGTTAAGGATAAATCAATGACATTATTATGGGTTACCAATATAAATACACTCAATATGATTGGATATTCATTGTAAATCAATCATAGTACATTAACACACATTCTTGTAAAAACAACACCAAAGACTTGGATGTTAAACTCAATGGATAGAAATTGAGTTAAATTTACTCTTTTCAAGTTTATATCGATGAATTGAGAATTTATCAAGGGAGTGATTATGTGTATCAAAATTATATCCACACAAAGTGGAGGGTACATTACTAAATAAGTAAATAATTAGTGATTTCACACATAATCTTGGTGTAAAATAATCAATGAAGTACGTGTACAGCCCAATGAGTGGAAATTGAAATTTGAAATTCCCTTAATGATTTGGTAACTTACGAACCATAAACCCCATGAAAGATGTAACATAAAATGAGGAAGTAAATACCCATAAATTAAATTATATTACACAAAGAATACAATCAGGGGAAGTACATACAACCCATACAATGAAATAGTGGCAATCTAGCATGAATCTCATGGAAATAAGAAGTGAGATGAAAACCCATTACCATGTTGTAATCATCCAAGTCGTATGATCAAAATTTAATAACCACAAAATTAATCATATAATACCATTAATATAAAGAGAATCATGATAATATATATCAAATTCCAGTACAAAATACACCACATACAATAAATAAGTGGCGAATAATGGAAATGTCACGAGAATAAAAGTGAGATTAAAAACCCCTTACCTTGTACTTTTCCTTGGTGAAGGGTACGTTAACCTTCTTTATAATATATAAATAATTTTTATTAAATTATAAAATAAGTATATACATAAATATGATATCATATATGATCCTCTAATATTTCTAAATTATAATTTAGTAATATCATCATTTAAGGTGTTAACTGATCCATTTTCCTTTATATGCTCTGTTACGTAAGCCATGATTGTTTTGTATAAGATGTATTTTATTCAAATACAAAATTATATTAAGTTCTTAACAATTATTTTTAATCATAAAATGAAAATTATTATTCAATGATTATGACGGGGAATGAATCTCATCGCATTCATGGAGACGGTAATCCGTACGTACACACGAGCGACAATATCATTATTTTGATGGTGAAATAGTATGTAATTGGATGGTATATCATACATAAAGAATCATTAACATGTTATATTTATTATTTACATCATTTATACTCATTATTATACCCAGAAAAATAATTAAGTGTATGAATAACAAACTACACCACGACATGGAGAGGGTTAGTTGTACGTACGCAAGTATAGTGACTTTATCATTCATATGTTGGATAGAATAATAAATATGGTGGTACCATTTTTATAATAACATCACAATATATATAATATAATGGATCTATTATTTTAAAATGGAAACAAAAAATAAAGAGGAAGTGGAAGAAGAAAATAACTTGAAAGAGGTGATGAAATATTTACCTCTTCTTCAGGTTCTTCCTTTTGATTTGATCAAAAGGGCTCATTAGGTTGGCTTTATGACAAAAGAAAGGACTCTATGATGAATTGAGTAATGTTTTGAGGATATTAGGGATGGGTATGAATGAGAAAAATGGCTTTGGAGGTGTGAAATTATGACAAGGGTAATTACCCTTTTATAAGAGAGGTCAGGGTCACTTTATGAAAGGCTTGAAATATTATTTTATAATAAAATAATTTTCGGTTTCTAATGTCTCCCAAATGATTTATTTCTAGGATATGGTGGGAATGGGTCGAAAACATCTCAACCAATAGGTTTTATATAGGTTTATGTCACTATATTAACCTTATCTTTTAGATTTTACTCTTAGTTAAACAGTTTGATATTTACCTTGTCTCTTTTTATTTTTATATTATATGGTTAATAAACATACTATAACAATCCAATAGAACCCCAAGTGGTTCATTATTAATTTATATAACCTTATATAACTCTTTTTTTTAAACCTTATATATTTAGTTATATTATATCAATTAATAATATAGTATTTTTTTTAAACTCAATTATGTTAATTTTGATACTATTTAATATCTTTTTTTTTGTGAAAATCATAACAACATGATTAATTCGGGAAAAAATATTTAATCATACCTAACATGTCATATTAAGTTATAAAATTAGTGGAATTCATCAAAATTTTGAAATTACATTTATTTGGATATTTATAAATTAATTATTTTAATCTCTAATTAATAAGATAATTAATGCATCATCATTGTGTCACAAAAAAAATTTAATTATTTAATGTCTAAAAATTATAAATAAAATACAATTATGTAGGAAATATATTTATATTTGTAATGAATATTTCTTGACTAATTTATCTTATGTATAACCCTAAATTAAAAATTTTCTAGTTATTAAACATTGAATTTAACACTTTTAACTCTTCTTTAAATAAAATAATAATAAATGTCCTAATGTAATCCAAGTGGAAGAAAAGGATCATATATTATTCCTAAGGTTTTTTTGGACTAATTAAAATTATCCAATAGAATTATGACATGTGTTAGTGTAATTATAATATCACTTTTACCCTTAATTACCCTATTTACTTTTTACCACGGTAAATAAAAGTCCAAAGTTACTATTATCAAAAAAATAATTTTCATATTATTGAACCAAATTTTACTTAATTATGTCAAATGTGTCTCTGGGATTTTTTTAATTCAAATCACAGAAGTGGTAAAATTAGGTTTTATGAAAATTTGTAAATCCTCCTAGAAGGTGAGTTAAAGAAGACAAAAAGTTCAATAAAATTTTATACATATAATTTTATTATAAAATGACTAAAATGAATTAAATTGAACTTATATATGTATTATATATCTATTTTGACTTTAAATAAATTTAAATAAAATAAATAATTATTTAAATAAAATTCAGTTTTAAACTATAACGCATTGTTTTTCACTATTCATAAAAAAAAGAATGTTTTCAGAAAACTACCAAAAATTTACCCTAAGTTAATTTTGATATTCGGAATTCATAAATGAACTATATTTTAAAAAAATTAAAAATATATATATTTCATTAATTAATTTAAAATTAATTTCCATTGTCAAAACTAAAAAGCAGTTTTTTAAAAAGTAAAAACTACCAAAACATTGGCACATGTTTATGTCAAATTTATGTGTGAAATTACTTATAATGACTTAAATAGTATTGAATGATAAAAATATAATTTAATTATACTTCGAAATCATTAAAATTCATAATTTAACACTATAAATTATTTCGATTAGAAAAGTTATTTTCAATTAAAATTTAGTAATTTTCTGTATTCATCAAAATATGAAAGTTATCAGAAAAGTGCCAAAAAATTATTAAAAATAAAATTTTATGTCTCGATTCTAAAGAAGAATTTAATTTCATTAAATTTAATACATAAAAGTGTCAAATATTGTTTTTAAAAATAGTTTTCCATTAAAAGGTGTTAAAGTTTTATTTTTTTGAAAAATACTTCTTTTATCTCAAAAAATGAATTTGTTATTATATAATGTCTAAGAAACACATAATACGGATTCTAAAATTATACAGAGTATATAAAATTCAAAATTCAGTTAATACTATTCATAACTACTTTTTGAAGGACTAGTTTGTTAAGTCGTGGTGCGGTCGAACTCGGTGTTGCATATATCAGAACCTATTGAATTAATTTAAAGAAAAGAACTTACTATAAAATCCTGAGGTGTTACAGTGTGTCTCCAGTTTAGAATCAAATTTTTTTTAAAAAAAGGATAATTGACATACTCAATACCAATAAAACACATTCATATTTTGTTTATAATTTTTTAAAAATGTTCTTCTGGTCATTAGTGACATGAAAGAATGATATAAACCTAAATTCGATGCACGGTGTGACTTGTTTGACTCATAGTGTGTCTTTTTAGTTAAAATTGATAATAATTTTAATAAAAAAGACATGTGACGCACACAAAACCGAGAAAACACATTTGAATTGTTTTGATACTTTATTACTATGATCTATAAGATATTTTTTATATATAGGAATCATTATCACCATAATCTGATACATGATGTTTCTGGTATGACTCAATGTATCTGTTATCTATTAAAAATTTACATTTAAGTTAAAATAGTGTGTCACTCATTAAAAATCAAGAAAAAATGATAAAATTGTCTTAATAATTTAGTAAAAGTATTAATATGTCATTTTTATGTATATGAATCAGTCTTATATCATACTGACACATGATGTGGCCAGTATAACTCAAAGTATGTGTTTCATATTCAAAATGACATTTTTGTAAAAAAAACCAAGTGATATACTCAAAACTGAGAAAAAATATTCATTTTTTTGATACATTAGGAAAATGATCCATAATTTATTTTTAAATATAAAAATTTACCACTTGTCAATATGACACATGATGTGGTCTCTATGAGTCAAAGTGTGTGTTTTGACTATATAAGTTTCATTTTATGTTTAAAATGTTCATCACATTTCCTTAGCTGAAATGATGAGATCATATTGTTTTCTCAAAATTTTATTTGATATTAGTTAATTAATATTATTATATTTTTTATTTTTTATTTATTTAGTTAATTTTCACAGATAAAATACATGACGAGGAATAAGAAATGGTGTGACATGAATGAATAAACCACAACTAAATCAAATAAACTATGTTCTTATTATAACTTAAGTATATGTCTTTAGTTTAGAATTAAAAATTTGGGTTTAATTTATTTATTTATAGTATTACTAACATAAAAATTATTTTATTATATATATTAATTACTTTTTATTGAGATGTGGTTGTTTGTTCGACAATAGCAAGACTGAGGTTGAGTGGCTACATAGAAAAGAAAACACCAATTTTTTAAATGTCTACAATAATTTTTACATACTCATGTAATTGTACAGTTAAATGTTTGAAAGTTATATAGTATATTGTTTTTATTGTATTTGTGTTTTAAATTTTATTTCATTTTAATTTTGTATTTATAATATGTTTTTGGTGTTGTTTTGGAAGATATTTTTACTAGTGAGGTGTGCTATAAATTTAATAGAATACTACAGTATTCCGCATTATCAATGATAGTAATTATGTTGATAAATTCATTCCTTATCCATGCTACTAAAATTACTAATACATGGTCTCTCTAATAGTAATTTTTTAGTACTTATGAAGAGTCTCTTAAACATAAATTTTATTTAGCACTGATAAACTACCCCCTTCATAAGTTATAAAAAGAAACATTGATAAAGTGTTCCTTTACCATTGATTTTATAGAACTAATAAATTATACTGTTATAGTCATGATCATGTAGTTATCAACTGATTAGCACTGATAATTTCCACTTTTATCATAGTTAAAGGAATGCTTGTAGTAGTCGATCTGGAATTCTTGTACCTATGGGTGATAACACCAAAAGGGCATGGGATTTTGCTCGATCATCACCTGGAGCACAAAACCAGGCCTTTCTAAAAACTATTTTGAAACTCCAATGGTATAAGATTGGGTTAATTCAATTTTTTTTAAAACTATAATGGATAATTAGAAAATATTTTTTATATTTTAAAACATTCTCCAATAAACCATGTTTATTATTATAAGATTAGGAATGCACAAAATTTTTAATTTATGTTAATCCTTTCACTAATTTTAGGATTATATATTATGTTTCATAATGTCATGATAGATTTTGGTGTATGGAATTGTTTATAGATGGATCCTAGTAGAAGGAACCAGAACAATATCTATGCATATAATCTTTATAGGGGTTTCCATAATAGTAATGAAAATGTATTTTGAGCAACAGATGGCCTAGAACTATTAAAATTATGAATATATTTGGGTAGAAAATTCAGGTTATGACCAATAACATTTCCCATATAATGTATCTTACTAATAAAGTACGCAGTTTAACAGAGTTATATTTATTTATATGTTAGAAAAATCCATCAATCAATAGACAAACAAATCAATTTATAACTAATAAATGGATAAGTTCTCTATGGAATATATTTATCAATTTGGGAAGTAATAAAATGTATAAGGCTATCAAGTTAGTTAATATTCTCTCCAGATATATAGACCAATAGTGGCCATTTATTCAAAATAATAAATATGTGAAGGAAATAGAGATCATGGAATAGAATAATTGTAAGGTACCCTTTTTTGGAAAAATATTTTTCTCATAAGAAATGAAAAGATATTTTGGGAAAAATCTTGTGTTTATGAAAAAAGGAAGGTGAAAATGTTACCAATTATGAAGAAAACATCACAAGGTTAACAAGGAATTATGCAGACTACACACGTAATCCAATGATAAATATTGACAATTTATTTTATGGGATCAAGACAATCCTTTGAAGGGAACTATTCTCCTAAACTTTCTTATCATATGATAAAAAATTATCATGTGCTATTAAGAGAGAGAAATATTTATCCATATAATATAGATTCTATGTAATAAAATTTATGAAGATGTTTTATAAGCTTGTAGAAAAATGAAATAAGGAAAAAGGGTTGAAGGGAAGGGTTGAATTGATTTCTTGTAATTAATGTGGAAGGAAACAAAATATAATAGGCTTGCAAGAAATGAGAGCTTCCTAAAACTGTGTCAGGAAATGACACCATGATCCTAATTTATAGGTTATAAAAAAAGATTTTCATGTAAAATATTTCAATTGTAAGGAGATGAGGACCATTGAAAATTATTATCTTAGGCATCAACTAAATTTTCCCAGAAAATTTCCATGGAGAATGGGTAAGCTTACGTGTCACAACAATTGAGGATGGAATTACGAATGATGTGGTGGTAGGTAATTTAATCATATCCTGAAATTTAGATAATGTTTTTTTGATTCTAGATCTTTATAATATTATATTACATTTATGTTTTCAAATAAAACTAGATATTTTCCAAATCACCATAATAAGGGAGTTATAAGATAAGAAACCTAGTGAGTGTCTCACCGTAATAAGGATGTGTCAATTAGTTCCCATCAGGACGCATAAATGTTCCTTATTTACTAAATTCATTATCATAACAATGGTTTATTTTTATATAATCCTTAGTATTGAATTAATTTCAATATATAGTGTTAAAATTTATTACAAAGAGAATGAAGTTATGATCCATGATGATGATGAAGAATTCCTTATCAATATGGGGGAATCCTCTGATATGTCATACACTAATCCACCCCTCTAGCTCATTTGAATGAGATTATAGGATAATAAGAGCAGAACAAATCTATAAATGAAAAATATAATCTTAAAATTAGGGATATAACAATTCTAAAAGAATAAATTGATGTATTTCCTAAGAATTTACCTTTACATCCATGAGAGAAAAATGTTTCATTTTCCATTGATTTAATCCCTGATGATATACTAGTATCATATAATCAGTATAAAATAGCCACTGTGGAATTATTACAGTTGAAGAAACAAATAGAGGATTTGTGTGATAATGTATTTATATTTCCTAGTATTTCTCCTTGGGGAGCCCAATATTTTTTTAATAAGTATGATGGATCTATGAGGATGTGCATTGATTTAGGGAAATTAGTGATATTATAATAAAGAAAAAATATCCTCTACCTCACAGTGGTAAATTATTTGATCCAATTTGTATAGCTCAATATTTATCAATTATTGGCCTTGATTATGGATATAATCAATTATGAGTAAAGAAGTAATATATCTGGACGAAGTCATTTCATTTGAGGTATAGACTTTATGAGTTAAGAGTAATACCATTAAGATTGGATAATGCATCCAATGTTCTCATAAAATATAATGAACAATGTATTGAGGTAATTTCATGATAATATTATTATGGTATTAATTGATGATATCTTTGTGTACTCTAAGATGTAATAGGACCATGAAAATCACTTGAGGATCATTCTTGAGACTATTGGAAAAAATGATTTATATGGGAAATTTATGAAGTATGAATTCTAGATTCAAAATGTATCTTTTCATGGCCATATATTCCTATTTATGGAATATGAGATGATCTAGTGAAGAAAAATTAAATATAAAAATATCCTACACATACTAAAATAACCATGATATGTAGTTTTATTTGGTTTGACAGGTTACTCTCGGTAATTTTTTTGAAAATTATCCCAATAGGATAATATTTTAACTAAGATTATATATAATGGGGTTAATTTCATATAGAAAACAGAATATGAATAATTATATGAATAACTGATGACGATATTTCTGAATTATCTAATTTGGACTCCTCAATCAAGAAATAAGGTGTTTGTGTTGTATAATTATGCATCAAAGAAGGTGCATGGTTGTGTCCTTATATAGAATGATAATGTTATTACCTACACATCAAGGTAGTTAAAGATTAAGGAATAAAACTATCCAACCCATGATCATGAGTTGGAAACCATAATCATTCCTTTCAAGATATGGATGAAATATCTATATGGTAAAAGGGATAAAATATTCCTAGATCATAAGAGTTTGAAATCCAGATTTTCACAAAAATAGCTCAACCTGAGGTGAAGGAGATGAATGACGATACTCATGGAATATGATTTCTCAATACCTAACCACCATGGGGATGATAATATAGAATTTGATGTTTTGATCTAGAAATATCATGATCGATATAGATCCTATGTTCATGGATTTAGAAAATATAGATATTGGAATCATTAAGTATGGGGGTACATCAATCATTTTTAAATGATTTTTAAAGCATATTTGATTAATAATATAAAAAGTTCACAACCAGATGAGGATAATTTTAAAAATAAAATTAATGTTGTGAATAATGGAAAATTTGAAGTGTTTTTTAGTGAATATGGTGTCATAAATTTTGGGAAGATACTATGTGTTCCATATATAACTAAACTAAAGAGGGAATTTTTGGATGATTATTATAGCTTAAATTTCTTTATACATCATAGTAGCACCCATATGGATTGTGATTTAATGGAACATTTTTTGTGGGATAATATGAAGTTATAAATTTATGATTATGTGTTATGATAATTGGTTGGTTAATAGGTTAAGGGTAAGAGGTAACATCCTAGAGTATTCATGAAAACTTTACATATTCTTACATCAAAATTGGATGTAATTATTGTGGTCTTTTTAACTAGATTACCAAAGATACCTATAAATAATGATGTAATATGTGTTATTTATGATCACCATGAAATGTATACACATATCCTCACTGTGTGATAATATTTACCAATTTAATTCCTTGAACAACTGCATATTAATAAATTTTAAGACATTGTGATGAAACTCCTTCAATTATGATTGATCAGAATCCATATTTTATATTTAAATGATGAAAATTTCTTTAGATTGATCATGATACCAAGATTTGTTTGAGCACTGCTTGTCACCCTCAAAAAGGTTAATGGTCTAAAAGAACTAGTCAAACATTATAATGAATTTTTATGTTGTTCCATCTTTGCTTTCTAGGATTTTAGATTCAGTATTTACCTTGGGGGGGGTACTCATATAGAAATATATTCCATTCAATTATTCAAATGGTTCTATATGAAGCATTATATTAGAAGAGATATTGTACAATAACATGTTGAGATGAAGATGGATATAGGAATATAATAGGCCATAACATGTAAAGGATTCAACATAAAAGATAACACTACTTGTAACGCCCCGACCCCAGTTACCCAGAGTCGGTGCATTATTACAAAACATTGGCATGATCAAAAGATAGATCAAATCTCGAAAGACCGATTGGTTTAGTAGCCTTGGAAACACTAGATATATTCATAAGTTTTACATTACATCATAAAATGAAAAACTACTACTACAACATAATGTTTCCACAGTCCACACTATAATCCCCTCATAATATCCCTGCAGGTCATTCATAACTTATATCTTCACATCCTGGGAAAAATAAAACATAGAAAGGGGGTGAGCTCAAATGCCCAGTAAGGATAACAATATAGCGGAACATTCAAAAATAAGCATAAACATTTAAGGCAATGAATTACTAAAACAAAAGCCTTTTAAACTTGAACTTCAACATAGTATGGAAAAAGTAAAATGAAATAATGCCATTTACTTGTTCACATGGATATTCTACTAATTGAATAATCACATGCAAAATCAATAACCACTTTCATAATGTTGGAATGAATAATGCTAAACTTTAATTACTTTTCAAGGCCTCGTCCCAAGACCTTGGGGCTAACTGTAACCGGAACCCAACCCGGAGTGCCTCTAATAACCGGACACCAACCCGGAGTGCCTCTAATAACCGGACACCAACCCGGAGGGCTTAATTTTACCAGTCCCTAACCTGGAGGGCTTACTTTTACCAGTCCCCAACCTGGAGGGCTTACTTTAACCAGTCCCCAACCTGGAACATACTTGTCCAACACATTCATATGAAGTAAAGATTGAAATATAACATAAACATTCTTATTGGAACTAGCATACGAAATGTCAATACTTTCACTATAAACTATGAATGGTATAAAAATAGCACATCCACAGTCAAACATATCACAAAACCTTCAAAACAATATAGAAGTTTTGTATCATAATAAATCAACTTCAAATAATCTTAAAACCCATCAAAGGATGTTGACATAGATGAAATCAAAATTCTTTTTAAAGAAATATCTCCTTTTATTTTGAAATCATTTAAGATCCATATAAAATCAAACATTTTCCTTGAAAATAATCTTATAAGCTTTTAAGGGAAGCTTTGACGATTTTATAACGGCGGAAAATAACCGCACCCGCCGTATAAGTTAAAAAAACATTCTTATCTTAATTCTGTCGAAAAGGTTAAAAAGCACCTTGTTTGGAAAACGACGGAAAGATTCCCTTATAAACCTCTTATAAAAAAATCAAACAAGGGTATAAATGACTTTAACCCATATTCTTTTAAATATTAAAAATGTTTTGAAATACATTTTGAAGAAACATGGATGTGGATGATAACAAGATCCCAGTAGATTATTACGTATAAACACCCTTGGATAATGAAGAGATTGTGAAATAACCCTTACCAGTTTGGTAACTTATGAAACATACAACCCATGAAAGAGGTATCATACAATGAATATGTAAGTACACATAAATTAGAGTGTATTACACAAAGAATATAATTATGGGCAGTACATACACCACACAAAAGGTAATGGTGGCAATATGGCATGAATCTCACGGGAATAAGGAGTGAGATGAAAACCCCTTACCACGTTAATCAACTGAGTCGTATGGACAAAAGTTAATAACCACCAAATTATTTACAAAATAACTTGAATATGATAATATATATCAAATGCCAGTACACAATACACCACTTTCAATAATTTAGTGGCGAATAATGGAAATCTCACGGAATTGAATGTGAGATAAGAAAATCCCTTACCTTGTACTTTTCCTTGGTTGGGGTAGGTTAACCTCCTGTATAATGGTGAAATAATTGTTATTAAATTATACAAGAATCATATACATTAATATGATATCATATATGTTCTTTTAACATTGCTTTATAAATAATATCTTAGTATTATCGTCGTTTCGGGTGATAATCGATTCGTTCTTCTTAAATGTTTGGTTACGTAAGACATGTTTGTAATGGATAGATTATATCTTATTCATAATAAGAATGATATTAACATTATTTTTAACCCTAAAATGAGAATAATACTTGAATGGATACGATGGAGGATGGATCTTACCGCGTTCGTGGAGATGGTAGTTCGTACGTACGCACGAACGCTACTTCCATTTAATTTTTATTTTAAAAGAATTGAATCCAAATGATACATAGGTATATTACTATTCCAGTATAATATAATATTTTATATATGTTACTTAAGTTCATTAACACCATCCTTTATACGTTCCATGTGTGGTATGAACGAGTCATATCATTTTAAGGGGGCGGTAGTCCGCACTTCCTCAAATGAAATTATCGTATGTATATACAACATGAAAAGAATAATGGTATGAAATAAAATGTAATTACAGAAGCTTATATATAAAATATATATCATTAATATCATATTTAATTACAGTGCCATCATAATGGCCACCATGAGAGGCGGTAAGATGTATTTGAACAATCATCATTTCGTGAGGCGTTAGTTTGCCATCCACAGAAACATTATGTTCATCATCCACTAGATGGAGTTGTGTGTATGTGTAGTTTGAATCCTTCTTATAACAACATCCTAGTATATTGAGGATACTGGTGTTGTTACAAAAGAAAGGAAATAAAAAGAGTTTGGGGGTTGGAGAAGCAAAATAAAGGAAAATAATTTAAGAGAAATCGTTACCTTTAATTTAGGTAACTCACTTTGGTTGGAACCAAAGGACTTCTTGAAATGATTTCTGCCTAAGGGGAAGCTTCAAGGAGGAGGAGAGGGATGTGGGGAGCTTAGTTGGGCAGAGTTTGGACGATCCAAGTGGCTTGAGAGGTGTGAGGAATGAGTAGAAGTGGTCTCCTTTTATAAGGGAGAAGAGGGGCTCTTTAGGAAAGAGTGAAAGTATTACTTTATAATATAATTATATTCGGTTTATAATGGTCCAAAAATCATTTAGGTAGAAGATAAGATGACTAATATTCTAAATAACATCAACCAATAAGAATTGGACAGGTTTTAGATAATATTTTAATCATTATAATCTTATTTATTTAAATGATTTATTAATGAGGTAAACATTGCATCATTATTGTGTCATTAATAATTTAAATTATTTGATGTATAAAAATTATAAATAAAATATCATTATGTAGGAAATCTTTTTATCTTTCTAATGAATATTTATAATCGAAAATTCAACATGTATAACCCTATGTAAATGTTGTTCTTCTAAAAGATGTAAGCTTATGCCATTTTTATTTTTATTTTATCTTTATTAATATAAAGTGTCCCTACCACATACAAGTGGCTCCAAGGGGTCCCCAAATTTACCCAAGGATGCTCATGGTCGGGTATGTGTCCACAAATAAGGTTAGTACACGTTTTAGGGTAATTTTGTATTATTATAATATTATTTTTTAACCCTTATTTACCGGATTTACCCTTAACCATGGTAAATAAAATATTTACCACAGTAATTATTCAAAATGTCTAAAAATAAAAGTTACCTATTTACACAATTTGGACATCCTGATTCTAAATATGGAATCCATTTTTCTAAATTCAAAACACAGAAGTGGCAGAAATTAATTTAAAATTAATTCCCGCTGTCAAAACAAAAAGTGTGTTTTTAAGAGGTAATAACTATCAAAAGATTGACACTTGTTTATGTTCGGTTTAATTGTAAAATTATGTCCAATGACCAACATTATATTAAATGGTAAAAATATATTCTAAATATACTTTAAAACCACTCAAATTCACAATTTATCACTATTAATTATTTTGATTAAAAAAGTTGTTTTTAATTAAAATTTAGTAATTTTCACTATTCATCAAAATATGAAAGTTATCCGAAAAGTACCAAAATTTCACCTTAGGCTAAATTTGATATTCCGAATCCAAAAATGAAGTCCATTTTAAAATATAAAATATATATAACTTCAAAAAGTAGGTATTACTATTCATAACAGCTAGTTTGATTGGTTACGGTGTGTTAGAACTCAGTGTTGCGTACAACACACGCTAGCGTACCGTGGAAGCTTGGGATATTTCATTTTAAATTTTTGATGTCCCCATTTAGTCAAAAAGTTTAAAATATAGTATCTAAAAAGGGTTCACTATTAAAATTTGGTAAAAGTGCAATACTGAAAATGAATTTGTTCTTACATTATGTCTAAGAAACTCATAATATGAATTCTAAAATTATAAGGATTATATAAAGTTTAAAATTTAGTTAACACTATTCATAACCTCTTTTGAATGGATTTTTTTTTAAGTCATGGTGTGATTGAACTCGGTGTTGCGTGTAGTGCAAGTTATTGAATTATTTTGAAGAAATAACACACTATGAAATCTTGGGGTGTTACACTACTCAAACCCATATTAATGAATATGAACAGAGGAAAAGGAGTTATTCGATAACCAGAGGAATGTTTATCAATTTCAAGTGTGAGACCAGATTTTCATGAAATTATCTTTATGGAAGGGTGTTTTAAGCACAAGTAAGAAAGGTAAACTATTTCCCATGAACATTATTCCTTCTGAAATTTTAAAAATAATTTGGGCTAGGGTTTACTGCTTGGAAATTCCACCAAGTCTCCCTAAAGTACATGAAGTGATCCATATATTAGTATTAAGGATGTATATGCTAGACCCAAAACATATGACCACCTATGAAGAAATATAATTGGAACCTGATATATATTATTTTTAATATCCCATAAGTATTCAAGAAGAAAATAACAACTAACGAGGAATCAAACGACACAGTTGGTAAAGGTGTGATAGAGAAATCATTGGATACAAGAGGCGTTGTGGTAATATGAAGAAGTCATGATGATGACCTACCAGAATCTGTTCACGAGGTAGCATTATAGAAATTTCTGGGATATTTTATTTTAATTTGGGATGAATGTAAAACCATTATGTATTATGATATATATATTTTAATTAAATTTAATATCATTGATATTTTTTGATAAACAAAACTTTAAGTTTAAATGAACCATAAAATAGTAAACCGTTATAACCTATCAATTAAATTGGTGGATAGCAATATGAGTAACTGAATTATAAAATGTATATGGTCTAAAAATATATAAATAATTTCACTGGTTATCAATTTATTAGGAAAAAAACTATTTGAATGAAAAAAGACGTATTTTTTTTAAAGACAACATTTTTTCAAAAAAGGGTTTTGTCACGTTTTATGGGCTTATGTTAAATTTATTTTTTACAATTATTTTTTCATAATTAAATCCATTTTTGAAATAATAATTTAAAATTGATATTATAATTAATTTTTCATCATTTTTAGAAGAGATTACCTTTTTGATGAAAAGTGAAAAAATAGTGATTTTTATTGAAAAATACAGTTTCTTTTAAAGAATTTTCATGTTACATTTTTTTAAAATAATTTTAAATGTAAAAATAGTTAAAACATATTATATTTAACGAAATTTATTCCATTTTAATCAATTATGTGTTCAATTTTTATATAAAAACATTTTATACTTTTGAAAAATTATCTTTTGAAAACAGTTTTCTAATCATGTATCCAAATTTAATTTTATTTAATTTATTCACATTCTGTGAATTTATTTTGTAAAAATGAAAAAATATTTTGACAAAAAATAATGCATATTATATAATAATTTTGACTTAATTTATGTTAATAATTTATAATAAAAACATTAAAAATTAATTATTGCGGTTAAGGTTAAAACATGTTTACCGGGGGTATAATAAGAAGATATTGGTTAAAATGTACTAAAAACTTTTACAATTTATATTATAAATAAATATTTAGACATTATATTATATAATATTCATGACTGATCTAGTTTGGATCCTTTTGGCATGTGAAAAACATAGTATTAATTTATTCTTTTATGAAATTCTATGTTTCCTCTCCCCCACATATAAAAGGTATCACCCTATCCACTTTTGTTCACAATTATAAATAATTTTTTCTCCACAAAGGAAAACATAAATAATTTAAAAATTTATCCCCCCATAATCTAGAGTCCATATTTTTATTATAAAACCATTATAGGATAGCTTTATGTGTAATCCTAAAGCTGTTCTTCAGAGAAAAGGTATAGTTCTTAACCACAAGTCTTCATTATATTTCTTCCTAAAAACCTTTAAAATCTTTTATAACTATGAAAAAATAATAACAATGATATCTATCATATTATTATATTTTATTCTATTATATAAATAAACTATATCCTCCCTTTATACATCAAATGGAAAATGAAACCATTGATCGTGTTTACAGTGGACTACCGCCTCGCGAATCAATGTAGTTAGTTTTCCATCACGGTCACTCACATTAAGATATTAAAATTTATGTAATATTTATATATTATATTTAATAAATAATTATATTTCTATGATTAGAATATCTAATCTATCCTCTTACCTTCCAAACTTTTGGAAAACGATAATGTCGCTTGTGGATACGTGTGGACAACCAGCTACACGAAGTGTTGTGAAATAATTTGTATTTTATTTTTACACTAATGGTAATGAGGATATATTTAATTAATATATATATGATATAATAATAAATATTTAATGGTTAAATATTACATAACTTTCTTTTATTCCATTTTTTTAAAAAAAATGTTATCAACATGCATGCGTACGTATGGCCTACCTTCTCCATGGATGGTGTAACTCAGTTTTCTATTTGTATATTTTATATACTATGATAAATAATTATATAATTATTATATATATGATATTTATATAATTATTTACATTCTATAAATTATGGAACCATGAAAAAAGTATAATAATTGAAACTACACAACCAAAATATACATGGTAAACAAAGTAGTTACAACTAATAACATAGATTTTAACAAATAATTGTTAATACTTAGGTGATAAATGATTATAATAAAATAATATGTAGAATTATATATATTATTATGGTTCAAAAAAAGATTTATAATGTTTATATATGAAAGATCCCAGTTTTTCAATCATGTATTGATCCTTTAATCTTCAGTCTAAATATTTAATTTAAACTTTATATGGATTCTTAATGAGTTAGTAAAGGTTACAAGGGTGTCTGCGGATTGTTCTGAGCCCAAAACATATCTTTTTTGAGAAAAGGGGTATTGCAAATGGTTTTGATCAAACCATGTAGGAATTCCCCATGGTTTGTCAAACTATATAGACCATGTTTTTTCAGACAGATCCACATCGCACGGTTGGTACACAGCTGGGCGGCCTAACCGAGTGAGTGCCCATTTTTCCTAGGTATCCGTGGATGGATTTCAGATGGTTTGATAAATCATGCAGACCAAACCATTCAGGTAGAGTCGTCCCACATGGTCTGCACACAGTTTTACAGACCGTACGTACAAACCATGCACAAGTTATTTTTTGGGATGTTTTTCTAGTTTCTCCCTTAATAATATAATTAAGTATCCCCGTCCTGCCTAATTAAATTTTATGCAACATTGACCTATTTCCCTCATATTTTTAGGATTTTTGAGGATCTATACTTTGAATCAAGATATCTCATTCATTCGACATTCGATCAATCTTCTATTTTTTACTTTGGATGTGTAATGATCTATTCCGATCTGAGGAACATCTAGGGCCAATACTGGAGGATAAGGATAACACAACTCTAAGGTGGGTGGTCTATAAATTTTCGGTAAATTTCATCATTTTTGGAATGTTTGTGTGGGGTCTACTGGTTTCATTGGAAACAAATTCTTAAATTTACATTCCAAGGATATACTTGTTAGAATAGTATGGTTATTATCTTTCCAAATACGTGATTAGTTGTTAATGGTTACACCCACAACTCAATCCAAATCATATTAAAGGTTATCCCATTTTTGGGTTTTTTGGTGTTTAGACACAATTGAGCCACCGTTCGAGTGTGCCTTTTCTTGATCTTCCTAAAGGTGATCCTTCTTATAATAAATGGATTGTAATTAATGAAAATTTCATGATTGAATGTACCATGTATTCTCACCACCTCACCCACCTAAGTTAAGTTCTTCCAAATGATTTATTAAATATGAAATGTTAAATGGAAAGTATACTACCTATATATCTTGGCCTTAACAAATGAGTTGAATTAGGGTTACATGTCCATAGGACCACTTTCCATGTTATTGGAGGTATGATAATTAACCTCTACAATTGTTTATCCCCTAATGGTCAATTAAGTCTTGATTAAATGGTTGAAACACTACTTGGACTATCTATATTAATAGAAGACAATGATTGGACCAATAATAATTGTTTAGACTCTACATGACCTATCCACACTAATGGAAGGAAATAATTAAACCAAATGAATTATTACATGATTATAATATCAAATGGGAATGGACTAACTTGAGATCACCTTGGATTCTTAATGAGAATACCTTGAGACTCGGGGACCCCATTTTTATTAAATGATAATTTTTTCTTTGGTTTATACCCAGCAAGACTCTAGTTCTTTTCTATTCCTCGGATGATCGGTATACTACCATTGGTTCCTTTTCATTATTAGAAGATTCCTTAGATACACTTCTTGGATATAGCATTGACTAGTAGGATACATGGAAAAATCCCATAGGACCCTGTCGTTTCTAAGACCCATTTTACCTTGGTTGATCACCATGAATACGGTAGGCATCTTAATGTGGAATTCCTTGGATTAAACTCCTTGAATTACACTCTAACCCCTTAGCTAGACTAATATACTATTGGGTTAGCATTCTATGAGATTTACTTTACCTTGGTTATTACCCTTGAAATCCCTCACTGGATATCTTTTCACGTTGCTTTGTTATGTCTTTGGAATTTCACTACTTATACTATCACGTGGTGATGTCAGTGATGCCTATGAAACACATGACCAATTAACATTAAATGATAATTACTTCATTATTTAACAAGTTACATGTTCAAACACTAGCCAAGGGATAAAGAAGGTATGTGGGTATTTAGTTACATTGTACCGTTTTCTTTACCTTATATATGCATGCCTACAAACTTCTATATTCCATTACATGGGCCGGATGTTATAGACACCATTGGTGGTGGCCCATGGAGATTTATCTCCCACCTTCTGCGGGTGTTGTTTGGTACCCGGAGTAGATTACATGATTACAGGTATTAACAAAGGGAAGTATGAAACTCCCACCAATTGATTTCATACTAATAGGATGGAGCTTTATAGCGGATAACCGAGTAAGATCTCCATATTCTTGGAGTATTCTTTGTTTTCTTTTAACTTTTTGAAAATGTTATTCCTATAGTATTTATCCATGTTTTCTAGTTTTAAAGTGACATGACATTACATCATCATTATTACAGTTCATACAATTATTATTATTCTCGTTTATCTATTATGTTAGTTTGCTTCCACTGTTAATTTGTATCATATATATTTCATCCATAGTTTACTATTCCATTATATTACTTTCACTGTGCTACACTTTACTAATGAGAGGATAGTATTCCCACTAACACATCCTAGTCCCTCAATTCTAGTCAGCAACCATTGGCATTCCAGAAGGTGCGCTTGAGGCCATGTGGCCCACTGGGCTTGAGGAACCCGTTAAGTGGCATTCGAGTCTGGGATGTCACAAAGTGGTATTAGAGGTGGTTTCTTTTCATGATTTAATATTTAGAGATAATAGATTTGGGAATAGTAATACTTAGTACTTGGTCATAATTCATTCTTGGGCACCGGAAACGTATGTTCGGGGTAAAAACCAGGTTTCCTAAATTATAATTGTTATTCTTAGTTTTCCCTATTACAGTTGATATTATTTCACCATTAGGTGATGCACATGATGTGTGGTGTTGTTGATAATTTTTCTATTTGAGGACTTATTTCATGCTTGGTTGATGAGATGAGGGAATGGCGCATTGCTACATGCATCATTATAGGCACATTGAATTCACATGTCATGCATATTACCATGCCATATAGGTGCATTTCACTACTTTGCATTGCATGTTATGCTTATGCTTATTGAGTGATGTTGTGATAGATACTTTTACTTATATTACTATTGGTTGTGATTGAGTTATTTCCTATCTCTATTCATTAGGTGTTTGGGCCATGATGCTTTGAAATGAGTAATTTACAGAGTCGATCCATTATACTACAAATAAATGGGTTTTGTTTCTGGTGATTGGTGTATGGGAAGTGATTCATCAAAAATGCGTATCCATTATGAATTGAATCCTGGAATCTAAAATGAATTGGTGGCACATCCTTACCCCTCCTTTTTATTCATATGAATGGTGAATTATTGAAGCTAATAATTAATTGAAAAATTACATGAAACTTGGTCTTGATCACTTACCAATTCTTGGTCATCTAAGCAGGTAGTTTGGGTAGTATTCCTGTGGTAGTGAGTTTTCTTGTGTTAAGTTTCTACTAGTAATTCTACCTTATTCTTCTATTCTTATTCTAGGTTGTGTACATGGAATTTTTAGACCAATTATTCCATGACGTATTTGTGTTGTTCTCCAAGAGGATGGTGACGAGAATGCTCCAGACATAGTGGGACCTAACCTGCCAGTCTTACATCAACAAGTGATACTTGAGGAACTACCTGTTTTACCTGATCTGAGCAATAATTCTCAAGTTTGTGGTAGTTTCTTATGTCTGACGTAGTCCATGAAAGGTTCTCCATGGGTTGCACCAATGATGGATGATCTGAACCGAGTGTTCCACCAGCATCCTCCTCCAACTTCTTCAAGGGATGGTAGTTTTCTGGCTACTGAGTCATTTTTAGAGGCCATTCTATCTATCTTTGATCATATAGAAACACATCCTGAGTAGAGAGTCAAGATTTCTACATACATTCTTAGGGATTCAGACAAGCGTTGGTGGGATGTGGTTACCATGGACGGTTGTCATCATGGCATGTTATGGGTTGACTTCTAGACTACCTTCTATAATTAGTTATGTCCTTAGGCACTGAGGGATGACAGATCCAGAGATTTCATGAATCTCGAGTAGGGTTATATGATAGTTATGGAGTACTCAACAGATTTCATTAATTTACAACACTTTGTAACACTTGTAGCCAGTGATGAGATTTCATGTTCTAGACATTCTGAGGATGGGATTCTGTACACCATCCAATCTCAGGTGAATATCTTTCTCCTTCCAAACTTTTTTGAAATAGTTTATCAAGACCTTATCAATGAGCATAACATGAGGGATGACACACGTATAGGGTTTAAAGGACCAGTTCCACGATAGTCCAGTAGTTCTTCTGGGTGTAGGAAAAATTCCATTAAAGTTTTACATCAAGGTAGTGATAGTCAGAGTATCTAATTTGATAGCTTTATGATGTATCATTAGTGTTGAAAACCGGGTAATAAAAACACCCAATGTGACAGAGACCCTATAGAGTGCTCTTCTTGCCTCTTTATGGGTCTTCTTCCATGATTTTGTAGGACCTTTCTGCCAGCTTCGAGTAGAAAATTATCAGTGGTTGCCTCCCCTTCAGGAGCGTGCTCTTTTTTGCCATGTCAGGTGAGGAGTTGGAATAGCACTGGAAGGTCTGGACAACAAGGTGGTCGTGGCTGTGGTAATCTGAACCCTAATCACCGGAAGCGCCAGTAGGGTTGTCATGATCATAGTAGTCTATCTGTTGCACAGGGCCATGGATCAGGTTAGTTTCATGCTTTACAAATGATACTCGAGGATCAGGTTGTGGGACTATCTACAGTACTAGGAACTATTCTAGTACCCAATACTATTGTCTCTACTTTGTTTGATATAGGTGTTTCAAACACATTAATTTCTATTTCTATTGTGGAAATTCTCATACTAGGGATACAATATCACTCTGGTGAAATAAACCTCGACACACTGTTAGGAATATAGATAGAGGGTGTACGACAATGTAGGGACTGTCCCCTAGAGGTAGGAAGTTACCCTTTCTTGTGTAATATTTTTGTTTGTGAGATAATGGGCTTCAATTTCATTCTTGAGATGGACTGGCTTTTCCAATATCTCACTTTTGTAGACTTCTATTGCTATAGGTTCTCTTTTACATAACTAGAAGGATGTATTTATCCTTTCAAAGGTGAGTGTGATGTTCAGGATGGGAGAGTTGGACTGAAGCATCATGGGATATGTGGAGTGACCGACCAGATTGCATATCTTTTCAGAGAGGATCCGTGTTTTATTCAAACTAATTTCCCTCTAGTAGTTGATTGTTTTTGGAAAGTATTTCAAGATTACTTTTTTAGATTACCTCCCAAGAGAGAGGTAGATTTTAAAATTCAGATTCCTACAGAAGTATCTCCAATGTCAATTCCTCCAAACAGGATGGCACCTACTGAGCTTTAGAATCTCAAGTGGCAGATAGAGGACCTAGAGGCCAAATGATTTATAAGGCCTAGTAGATCCTCATAGGGGTCACCCATGTTTTTTTCTGATAAGGAAGATGGAACTATTCATATATGCGTGGGATATATAATGTTGAACGAGATTATAGTCCAGGACCAGTATCCACTTCTTAAAATGGATGATCTCTTCGACCATCTTGGAGGCGAAAATTTGTTCTCTAAGATTAACCTGATATTGAGTTATCATCACATGTGATATAAAGCATCAGAAATACTTCTTACATCATTACGTAGTAGGTGTGGTCTATATGAGTATCTTGTTAGTCTATTCGGTCTTACGAACATCCCTTCCATTTTCATGGCTTTGATGAATAGGGTTTTCCACCCCTATTTGGACTCTTTGGTCGTGGTCTTTTTTGATGCCATATTGGTGTATTCTCGTACTCATAACGAACATGCAAAACATATTGAGATCGTTCTATGTACAGTGAGAGAGAATCATCTTTATGTCAATATTTCTAAATGTGAATTATGGATCAAAAATGTCCACTTCGTGGGTCATATTATCTCTAAAGCAGGAGTTTCAATTGATCCTAAAAAGGTTAGTGTTGTAGTTACTGGGAGCAACCCAAGAACGTGTTTGATATACGATGTTTCTTGGGGCGAACTAGGTATTACTGGAATTTCATACAGGACTTCTCACATCTTGATTCACCTCTTACTGGACTTATAATGAATGGTGTTAAGTTCATGTGGTCAGAAGAATGCCAGAGATGAAAGGGTGGCTTCTCTAGGCACATATTCAAGTTCTTCCCAAGCATGGTAAAGGTTATATCATCTTTCGTGCTACATCGGGAATTGTCCTAGGAGCAGTGTTGATGCAGGAAGACAATGTTTTTGCGTACAGATCTCAGCAGTTGAGGAATCACAGGAGAAATTACCCATTACACTACCTCATGCTAGTAACAGTTGTCCATTACTTAAGTTATGTGAGACACAATCTATTGGGTAATATCTTTGTGGTGTATAAAGATCAAAAAATATTCAAGTATATCTTTTCTCAGTGTGACTTGAAACTATGACAGAGAAGATGGGTCTATTGTCTACAATCCTTTGATTTTGAGCTTGCTTATATGCTAGGAAAGGGCAATGTGGTAGCTGATACATTGATTCAGAAAACTCTGTTGCATGTCATACATGATGTCAGTGATGAATGGAGGTTAATTTATTTCTTTTATGAACATAACATAGAGTTTCATGGAATTCACGAGCCGTCTTACATCTCAATCTTAACAGTTTCATCATCCCTGCTTGAGAAGGTGATGAATAGAAAATTTTTAGATCATGAAGGTTTCTTTCCCCATGAGAGTATATCAGGTGATAACCCACATCTGGATTGGTCTGTGGACATAGATGACATCTTCTGTCTATGAAGACAAATCTGGGTTTCTATAGATATGATAGAGGAGTTGATGAAAGAGTCCCATTGTTTTTAGTGGGTAGTTCATCCAGGAATCTCGAAGATGTATCAAGATATGCGAAGATAGGATTGGTGGGATGGAATGAAACATCACATTTCAGGGTTCATCGCTAGGTGTTCCACCTATCAACAGGTGAAGGCAGAGCACCAGAGACCTACGGACTTGTTACAGCCACTTCCAATTCCTGAATGGAAATCGGATGATGCTGCTATGAATTTCGTAGTTAGCTTATCTAGGTTGTTGAGGGGTAGCGATGCTATCTAGGTAGTATTTGACTGACAAACAAATCATCCCACTACATTCATATATGATATACTTTCTTAGTTGATGAATTGGGAAGACTATATGTACGTGAGATCATACGACTACATGAGGTTCCACATACAAACATTTTTAATTGGGATGATCATCTCACTTCACAGTTCTGGTAGGGTTTACAGATATCTATGTTGACTTAGGTGATTCTAAAAACATCCTTTTATCTATAGACCAATGGAAAATCGGAATAGACAATACAAGTATTAGAGGATATGCTCCAAGCATGTGTCCTGGATTTTTGCAGTTCTTGGGAGAATCATATCCCTCTTGTCATGTTCGCTTATAATAATTGGTTTTAGGAGATGATCCAGATAGAACATTTTAAGTCCTCATATGGTACACCATTACATTAAACCTTGTGCTAGATAGAGGCAGTTGAGGTATCCCTACTAGGTCCTCATCTTGTTTATGAGACTTCAGAACATGTTCAACTAATCAGAAAGCACATGACTACTACTCAGTCTAGATATAAATTTTATGACAATCATCATCTATGACCTCTTGTGTTTGAGGATGTGGATTGTGTTTTCCTTCAGTTACGGCCCTGTCTAGGGCATATATGGTTAATAAATCCGAGAAATATGTTGCCTCATTAAATCGGGACTTTCAAGATTATAGAGAGTGTTAGGCCGTTTGCCTATCGTTTGCTTCTACCTCCGTGGTACCATATCAGGAATTAAATCATTAATGTCTCACAAACTACCCAATACCATGCTAACCCATCTCATACCATTGATCATGATGAAGTTGAGTTGGATTCTGATGCTACATATGAAGAGTATGCAGTACACATCGTTGATCGAAGCATAAAGATTCTCTGAGGCAAGTCTGTCCCTCTCGTATTGGTGATATGGAAACCCGACTAATTATAGGAAAAGATATAGGAGAGGGAATCTAATGTTTGTGCTTAGTGTCCAGAGTTATTCTTAGACTGTGTTTCTTTACCCTTGGAAGGAGAAGTCTTGAGAGAGTTCTTTTAAGGGTGGAAAATGGTAAGACCCGGTTTTTCACTCAGGTATGGATCCTTTAATTTTCTGTCTAAATATTTACTTTGGACCTAATATGGATTCCTAATGAATTATTAAAGGTTATAGGGGTTTTCTAGGATTTTTCTAATCATATAACCCATCTATTCAGAGAAAAAAACTTGTTTACGGTTTAGAGAAAATTGTGCAAGAATTATTCACTGTATGGGAAACCGTGCGGACTATGTTTTTTCAGACAGAGCCACATTGCACAGTTGGTGTATGGACATGCTGCCAAACCGTGCAAGCTCCCATTTTTTTAGGTATCTGTGCATGGATTGCACATAGTTTCATAAACCATGTGGACGAAACCGTTTGAGTAGATACATCCTACATGGTCTCCACACGGTTTGATAAACCATGCGTACAACCCATGTACAAGCTGTTTTCTAGTGAATTTTTCCTATTTTAACCTTAATGAAATAATTATGTCACCCCTTCCTCACTAATTTGATTTAATAAAGTATTTAACTATTTCAATATCATTTTGGGTATTTTTGAAGATCTAAACATTGAATCAAGTGACCTCTTTCACCTAACATCCGATCGAGCTTCCATTTGTCACGTTGGATGCACAACGATCTAATCCGATCTAAGGAAAATCATGGGCTGATACCAGAACAGAAGGATCGTACAACCCCATGGTGGGTTGTCTATAAATTTTCCCTAATGTTCGTCGTTTTTGGAATATTAATATGGGGTCCACAACTTTTGTTGGAAACTTTTTATTAAATTTACATTCCATGGTGATACTTGTTAGAATCACATGGCTATGATTTTTCCAAACATGTGATTATTTGTTAGTGGTTACACCTAAAAATAAATCCACCTCAAATCGAATATAATTACATAATGGGGATTTTAGTTCTTTGACAAAATTGAGCAACTTTTCAGGTGTGCCTTTGCTTGACCATCATAAAGAAGAGACTTCTTATAAAAAATGGATTGTTACTAATGAGAATTGAATGATGACATGCACCATTAATGCTCACCACTTGTCCTGCCTAATGTAAGTTCTTACAAATGATTTATTAAATGGGAAATGTGAAATAAAATATAAACTATGTATATATATTGGCCTTAAAAAATTAGTTGAATTAAGGTTACATGTCTATTTTACCCCATTCCATGTTAATGGAAGGTAACAGAGTGAACCAATAAAATTTTTTATGACTTCATGGTCAACTAAGAGTTGATTAAATGGTTTCTATACTACATGGAATATCCACACTAATGGTAGACATGGATTGAACCAATAATAATGGTTTCAACTCTACTTGACCTATCCACAATAATGGAAGATAATAATTTAACCCAATGAATTATTACATGATTATAATATCAAATAGAAATGAAATAACTCAAGCTCACCTTGGATTCTAAGAGGAGAATACCATGGGTCTTGGAAACCCCATTTCATTTCAAGGATGCTATTTTCTTAGGTTGATACCCACCTAGACTCCAGTTCTTGTATATTAATTAGATGCCTAGTATACTACCATTGGGTCCTTTTCATTATTACAGGCTACCTCAGATACACTCCTTGGATATAGCATTTACTAGTAGGTTCCATGGTGAAAGCCCGTAGAGACCTATCTTTTTGTAGCCTCATTTTATCTTGGTTGATCACCTCGGACTTAGTAGGTGTATTATTATGGAATTCCTTGGATTAGTCTCCTTGGATTACACTCTTACCCCTTAGATAGATTTAGATATTATTGGATTAGCATTCTGTGAGATTTACGTTGCCTTGGTTATTACCTAGGAACTCCCCCACTGGATATCCTGTTAGGTTTCCTTGTTACTTCTAGGGACCATCACTACTTATACTATCCCGAGGTGATTTCAGTGCTGGTTATGCCTCCCGTGACCTATTAACATTAAATGGTAATTAATTTATTAATTAATGGGTTATATGTTTATACTCTTGTCATGGGTAGAAACAGGTACTTGGGTATTTAGTTACATTGTACTATTTTATTTACTTTATATATGCATGGATGCACACAACTATATTCCATTACCTGGGCCAGATGATATATAAAATGCTGGTGGTGGCCCATTGAGATTTATCTCACGCCCTCTCTGAGTGTTGTTTGGTACCCGATGTAGATTACATGGTTGTAGGTATTGAAAAAGGGAAGCATACAACTTCCAACATTTGATTGCGTGATGATAGGATGGAGCTTGATAATAGATGATTTAGTATGATATCAGGATGCTAGGATTAGTCTTTATTTTCTTTTACCTTGTGGAGCATGTTATTCCTGATATATTGTATCCATGCTTTCTAGTTTTCTAGTGACATGAAATTATATCATCATTGTTCTAGTTGATCGTGTTATTATTATTATCATTTATGTATTACATAAGTTTCCTTACACTCGTTATTCATATCATTTATAATGATACCAGCTTTTAATATTCCATTATATTCCTTCCACTCTGCTACAATTTTCTAATGAGGGAATAGTCTTCCCACAGACACTCCCTAGGCCTTCGCTGCATGTCGGAAGCCTTTGGTGTTCAAGAAGATGCACATGAGGCCATCTGACCCACTAGGATTGGGGCACTCATCATGTGGCATCTGGGTCTGGTACGTCGCAATATATTTATTATATTGTATTGTAGGACATAGATAGAGGAATTAAAACCTATGGTAAGTGTTTCTGATATCACTTTTACTTTCACATGAAATATTCCATACTCACCACATATTTCTTTCTTGTAGTTTATATACCACCCCATTAATATATTATCTAATGAATCTATTTTTTTCTATATTATTTAAAGTTTCAATTGAAGTTATTTATTTTATGGGAATTAGGATTCAAATTCTACTAAATTAGTAAGGGTTTATTTGACAATATCATCATTATTCAGGATTGTTGATGTTTATATCTCCCTTGGGGGAATTGTTTGATAATTCTATTTTAAAAAACATATATATTTTACTATATTATAGTAATTGATCAACTTTTTATGTAATGGTACCATTTTCCTCCATATTTTACCTAAAGTGGTTAAGAAAATTATTTTAATAAAAGTAAACTTTATTTATTTTTTTAGTTGAAAATCCTTTTTCTTCCATATCCTTGTTTTCTAAAAATATTCTCAAAAATGTTTTTCAAAATTTCCAAATTATTTATTAATAATTTTTAACCCTGTTTTAATTTTTAATAAGTGATTTGAAATAAATCTTTAAGTCATTTTCTGAATAAGGAAATTTTTAACATTTTTTACATTAATGTAAAAGAATGTATTTAACTTATATAAAATGTAAATAATTACCCATATTAATTATTTTCAAGCTTCATTTATAGGTTTATAAGGTTATCTTAAAATAATATTTTTTTCTTAATAGTCATTAAATTATTATTATTTTAAAAAGTTTTTCAAAGGTAAAAGAATATTTTCCTCGAGAATATTATTAATGAAATTTTATGGTACTTCTATTCATAAATGACAACAACCCCTATCTTACATATGATCCACTAGGGATACATTGTAATTATACCATCCTTATTGTTCCCCCATATGGTTTATGATCAGTTTAACTAGGGTTATACTATTTTGATACCATTCACCATATTTCTCTAGATTGTTAATGATCAATTTGAATAGGGTTGTACTATTTTGATACAATTATCTATATTACTATGGATGTATTATGGTAATTTTTATTTACTGTGAAAATTATTAACATTTATTGCGATATTTTTTTAATATAAATGTTTCTTTATTATGTTTATCTCCTATCATATGGAAAGGTTATTGGAAATAGTGTGTGATTGGAGGGGAATGCTATATCCCTTTGATGTATTAGTAGTCCTCACATGACTAATATTCTTGAATATCTGGATAAGTAATTACCCATTTATGTATTATTTCTTCTCAAAATTCTTTGACGGTATGGTTATATTGTCTAACATTATGCATTCCCTCATTATGAAATTAGTTAGTGATGTCTATGTGATTATTCTATTAGTTAAAATATCCATGTATAAGTATCAATCTCATGAGATTATTTATAGGGAATTATTTGATCATCATTTATTATTACCATATTATTCAGCATGATCAAGTTATTGATTAAATGAAATTTGTTTCAGTAATTTACCTTTCAATTCTTATTATTCCTTATTTATTCATGGTTGCATTAACTTTATGCATACCCATACTGGGCATTAGATCTCAAAAAATGCATATGTTTTCATTCCCCTAGATTCAATGAAGTATATTATGATCGATATATCAGGATATGATAAAGGTAATAAT
Source organism: Viscum album (assembly GCA_963277665.1). Taxonomy (NCBI): domain Eukaryota; kingdom Viridiplantae; phylum Streptophyta; class Magnoliopsida; order Santalales; family Viscaceae; genus Viscum; species Viscum album. The sequence goes on along the minus strand of OY728157.1, from coordinate 30,697,121 downwards.
GGTGTTATAAAATAAAATACTATGTTTTATTTTCAGTTTTCAATTGTAATATGATTTTCAAGTATGTTTCTGCTTTTTTTGGACTATTAAAAAATTATGTCCATTAGGAATTGATACCTTGTATCTAGTTCTAATGTAATAAAGTAGCCAATGCATATAGGATACTAGGGTTCAAGTATTTACATTTTCTCACCTAGTAAGAATATGTATTCAAGAACTCAATCCAAATTCCCTTAGACAATCCTGAGTAAGGCCTTATACACTATGATTTATCTATTAGTTTCTGATTCATATTTTTTTATATTCTATTTTTTGAGTGACTAGAATGTTCATCTCATTATTGATTACATTTTTCTTAAAAAATTTATAAACTTTCTGTCCATTTTATTCCTGAATATTATATATCTTAAGACATTTCAACTTTTTTCACACACTTTGTAACACCCCTGGTAAATAAAGAATATGAAATTTTCATATTTATCCATATTTATGAATAAAATATTAATATGAATTTAAAGGGGATGCTATGCTCGATGGCGTACCTAACACGCAACAACGAGTTTCTTGGGAATCTTACGTTGCACTCTAATAATAAAATAATATTATTTTAAATGGTAGTTAACATGTAGCCGTTGTATTGGTAGGAATGGATAGAAATAACTAAAATATGATTATATATGTTTTTAAATGTTTTTACATTTATCCAATAAAAGATAAATGCTTAAAATACGGAAGGAATTCAATTTTAGGCATATATGCCCTAGTTTTCACTAAAGGTTCACTTATCACCTTTTGATGGGAACCGTCATTAAATATAGTTTTTTTTCACTCTTATACATTCTTTTGGACCAAATAAAACACTTCTTAAGAATTGGGACATCAAAATTTACTTTGTGTAAATTTTTTGTATCTTTCTGATAAAGTTCTTTTTTTTAATGAATAATGTGAAATGTTGTATTTTAATTCAAAACCTCTTTTTAATCTAATTTATTTATATAATTAGATTATCTTTTGAATTAGTTTTAAATTGAAATTAGAATATATTTTTACCATTAAATCCAATAGTTGTCGTTGGAATTAATTTCACTTTGAAATCAGACTTAAACTAATGTCAATCTTTTGATACTTATTATTTCATAAAAACACGCTATTTTCTTTGACAGCGGGAATTAATTATTAAATTAATTAATGTGACTTATATGTTTTGAATTTTGTAAAATAGACTTCATTTTTGAATTTGGAATATCAAATATAGCTTAGGTTGAATTTTTGGGATTTTTTTGAAAGACTTCAATTTTTGATGAATAGTGAAACCACTAAGTGGTACTTATAAAAACTGATTTTTCCGTTTAAATGAAATTTTTCCATCTTTGTGTTTTTAATTTCAAAAATCCAACATACATGGTTGTCATTAAGAAGTAAAATGTGGTTCAATGGGATAAAAATAATTTTTTGGTGAATAGTAACTTATTAAGTTTTTAATCGCGATTAGAGGTAATTAGTGTAGTTTAAGGTAAGAATAATGTTTTAATAATATGAAATGAACTTGACACATGTCCTAACCTCATTTGATGTGTCATGGAAGACCAAGAAAACCCATGGGTAAACTTGGGGACCCCATGAAGCCACTTTGGTTGGGAAATGACATTAATATCTTTTTATTTAAAGTTAAAGTAAAAATGAGACAAACATGAAATGTTTTACAAAAACAATTTTTACAAGGGGTTATAAAAATCATATTTTTTACTATAAATATTTATTGGAAATAGAAAAAGATTTCCTACATCATAGTATTTTTTCTATAATTTTTGGACATTAAATAAATTAAAATATTTATGACATAATGATGATGCAGCGATGACCTCATTATTTAACGATTTAAATAAAATGGAAAGATAATGTAATATCTATGACCTACACATTTCAAAAACCTATTGGATGAGTGGATTTATAACCCTTATCACATTAGACTCAAAATACATCAATGTGGGACCTTTTAAATCCGAAACACTTTTGAAAATAAAGTAACATTTTGTAACTTTACAAGAGTGCCCCTCCTCTCCTCTTATAAAAGGCCCCCACCTCTACCTCCTTACCCACACTCCCAAAGCCTTTGGCTCAGCCAACCTCTACCCATTTTGTCTCTCCACTTCCCTCTCTTACTCCTTTAATCCTCACTTTGGGCAGAAGTCTTACCAAGGAAGCCTTTGAGCTCAAACCAAAGGGAGTTACCCGATTTTAAGGTAATGTCTTCACTTGTGTCCTTTTGTTTTATTTTGATTCTCCAACCCAATAAACTATTTTTATTCATTTCTTTTGTAACAACTCTAGTATCATCAATATACTAGGATTTTTTTATAATAAGGATTCGAGCTACACTTTCACACACCTACATCTAATGGTTAAAGAACATATTGTTTCCGTGGATGGCGAATTTCTGCCTCCCGAAACGATGATTGATCAACATTCTTCTAACACCTTAAAAGGTGGAAATTAAGATGAAACTATATTTATATATGATATCTAATATGTTTATGTTTTACTTAAGCTTCTGTATTTTTCATTTATGGCATACCTTTATGGTTTCCTTTATGGGTAAACACAATAGCTTCATTTAAGGAAGTGCGGACTAGTGCCCCCTCAAAGTGATGTGATTCGTTAATGCCATACATGGGACGTATAAAGGATGGATTTAATGTTATTATATATGATGTTATACTGGAATTATTATATACCTCTATATGATTACTATTTCTTTCCATTAAAGTATGAGATATAAATGAAAGTAGCGTTCATGCGTACGTACGGCTTACCGTCTCCATGAACGGTGCATTTCATTTCTTATCCCCAAATGTAATGTACTATTAAAAGTACATGTATATAATGGATATATATAATGAATGAAATATCTAAATTATTAATATAATTATGTAATTAAAATATACATACCTCTCATTTAGTTTTAATTCCATTAATATGACAAAGAAATGAAAGTAGCGTTCATGCGTACGTACGGCTTACCATCTCCATGAACGGTGCATTTCATTTCTTACCTCTAAATGATTATTTAATATTATAAATACATGTATATGCTGGATATATATGATATATATTCTATCCAAATCATGAATATCATTCTGGATATAATGAACCTTTGACCACACGAACAACATGTAATTGTAAGAAGCCCACTTTCGACTTAAGAACCAAATATCGACAAAACAAACATTATTAACTTAAATGATTACATAATGTTTATAACATGGAAATAAGTGATATAAATGGAATAATGAACTTGAAAAAGGTTCTTAAGAAAATAGAAATTAACTCAAGTTTATTATTCAGGACGTTAAAGAACGACCGAGTTATGTCGGACCCGAGGTAAGGGATCTTACTCCTCTCTTTCTTTTTAAGTACACTCTTTTATGTCAATCCCTCTAAAGCTAATATTTCTTGATATTGGGATGTTATTTTATATTATAATTACTGTAATTTTTATGTTCATGTGATGAGAGACCATATTCTCTCTCATCAATCCATTTTGGAAGTTTTGAGTGGCGCCGTTAGGCTGCCGAATTTTCGTAAGAGATCTAACCTCTCTCTTTCTTTTAAAAGAACTCTCCATTATGTCACTTCTTTTAATCTCCTATTTGTTATGTTGGGGTATGTTATTTTATATTCCTCTTTCTATAAACTTTAAGTTAATATGATGAGATACCCTATTTGATCTCATCAATCCACTTTTGTAAGTTTTATGTGGCGTCGTTAGGCTGCCGAGTTTTCGTAAGGGATTTTTCATCTCACTTTTATTCCTGTGAGATTTATGATACATTTGCCACAATTTCATTTGAGTGGTGTATGTACTGCCCATTATTCTACTCTTTGTGTAATATAATTTTGTTTATGAGTATTTACATCAATGATTTATTGTCCTTCTTTCATGGGGTGTATGTTTTGAAAGATACCCAAGTCGGTAAGGGAACCTTTCACCCTCCTCTTTTTTAAAAGACTTCTTTTGTTGGGTATTTTAATTTACATATTGTTATGTTGGGATATGTTCTCATATATCCTTATTGATGTAAATTTTATGTCCAAGTGATGAGATATACTTTTTATCTCTCATCAACTCATTTTGATGTGACGCCGTTAGGCTGTCAAGGGAACTTCTTAACCCAATTTCGATTTCTTTGGGTTCAACATGTAGTTATTGAATATGCCATCATTTGAATATGTGTGAATGACCTTTGATTATTTTACACTTAATATCCACTTATATTTGGTGTATTCGTTTGTCACACATAATTATGTAATTTATTTATCCTTAAACCAAGGATACCGTCTTTGTATAGGACTTCGTCTCAATCTCCTTTCATTGAGGCATATTTTGTTTTATACACAACTTTCTTTTATACGGTGTATAAAACCCTTTTACTTTTACATTTATCCAAAAGGAATCTTTTTTATACGAAGCGTTTTACAAAACGACAAAAGGGAATGTTTTTGTCGTACGTATGCGACGAAAACGACTTCTCCGCCGTCGTGACCGTTATTTGAGTTTCGTCTTCCTCTACAAGACATACCATTATTTTAAAAGAAAAATAAATATCATGTTTTACTTTTCTTTTATTTTGGTATTGAAAATGGTTTTCATAATTTTTTTATATCAATGTGTTGTATTGATATCTTGTGACTGAAAGGTGGAAATGTTATGTTTCCTTTATGCATGTTTTATGTGATACGATTATGTTGAGGTTCTTGGGAATTGTTATGTAAACGGGTGGTTCCATGATAAAATAAGGGCGGGTGAGCCCGATATAGCTCTACAATGCATTGGGTAACGCGAAGGAGTGAAACGTTAAGGTTTCTCCGAAGAGATTTAGCGAATATACTGTGATGGGTATTCCAAACGTAACCAAGAGGGTTACTCCCTGTGTATGAATGTTATGAATGCCTCAAGTTACCTTTATGTATTATGTTTCTATGATTTATTCATGGTTTAATGAGGTATGTTAAAGTTCCTATGTTTTATGGGTAAAGTATGATTTCATTCTTATGTACATATTAACTCATGTTTCCTTTCCATATTTTTATAACCCTTACTGAGCTTTTTATGCTCCTCCCATGTTTTTGAAATGTTTTTCACAGGTCAAGGAAAAGGTACATGATGTGATGATAGTGTCAAGTATGTGTCAAGAAAGAATCCATGTTTTATTTTCAATATGTTTCCGTTGATGGGAATAATGAATACTGTCTTTTATGTAACCACTTTGTTTAAATGTGGAATGTAATGCAAGTTTCATAATCTAATTCTATAAAACTCTAAACCTGAAAAGATCCTCAATATGTAATCTTGTAATAACTCAAGATTAAGTAAGGTTTAAGGCTAGGGCCTTATAGTTGGTATCAAAGGTCGGTTTAGATAACTTTAGAGGTTAGGGTATTCTTTAAGCATAAGTGGCATTACCATAATGGTTAGGATTTCAGAAAGAGTCCTAGTTTTAGATAAAGTGAATGAGTAAGTGTATCTTAGTGTTTACCTTACTCATTAGTACATGATGGTTTTGTTAATATACTCACACTGAAATTTGTGTTTTTAGTGAATGGATGGATCTAGCAGGCACCAAAGAGACAACAGGTTTGAAGGAAACTGTGGTGGTTCTATGATTAAGATACTAGATAAAATGGGGGATTCAATGAGGAAACTCGTGGTTGTTCTAAACCAACTATCAAGGAGTCATGATCAACCACTTGAACCTTGGTATGATCTTTAATGAATCATGTACGAGATGACCAATCCATGTGGAAGTTCAGGTAATAATTATAAAGGTAACCATTAGAGTTTATATGATCCTTACTTTTGAGGTAATTATGGGTTATTATATGATACGCTGGAAAATGAAATGCATGAGATAAACTTGAGGTTAAAATATGTTATGATCATTTTTGATGATTTTATATCTTTTTGGGGAATGATTTAAGAATTATATAGTTTTGGAAAAAGGAAAGCATGCAGACTGTGTGACAACCCGTCACGTCGGACAAAGCTGTGGGAATCGAACCCACAACCAAAGTGTGACTGGTATTTATCGCCTACCACTGGACTACGTAAAGTCCCTGGTCAGTTTGACTGATTCTTTTTAGATCATTTTATTAATTAAGAGTATGTTGATTTTGGGTTATCTATGGATATTTATTATCCTATCATGGAGGATATGTGATTAGGTTATTACTTTTCAATACGAGACATTAAGAGCAACTGATGTTGTTTGGAGATAAATGTTACGATTTAACTTGGAAGACTATGTGACTAAATAGTTCAAATATTTGGGTTTCAATCTTAGATTGGTTTACTTTGAAGAATTTTATGGACAAATTGGTTATCGAATGGTCCTCATTGAACTTTGGGTTATGTTGGACAAATTTTGAGATTAAGAATAGATTTTCTTTTTATAAAGGGTTATCTTTTTTTGGATTATCTGACCTTGTACTAACCTTTCTGGTTTTGGTTTTGGTTAAAGGCTAAAGACATGGGATATATATAGTTCTCTTTTGTGGATTAGGTGATTCTATAGAAATTGATTATAGTACTCTTAATGCGAACAAGTCTCCCTAAATACTCATCTTTTGGAAAAAATATGAGTTTGATTAAGGAATCTAGTAACAGTTTGAAGTCAACATGACAAGTAAGTATGTTTCCTTATTTTTTTTAAGCTCAAAAATAAATTCCTCAATAGAAATTTACTTAAAACAAAAATGTTTTCTATTAACTTTTCCTACTGGGGAATCGAATACCGTTTAACCCATCACAAGTTTGTGATTTTCTTATGGTTAACTTTCTTCTAGACATGTTTACTATCACTCTCCCTCAAGAACATGACCCTTTTCTTTTTCTTCCATGTCCATGTTTTTCTACATATGGGTTAACTCGGGTGACCTCTGTACATATCTTCCTTTATTTTAAAGTGATTTTTTTACCGACTCTTGTTCCGATGTGGGACTTTCAAAGATGTTTCCAAGCTCAATTTTAAAAATTGCGAGGACACAATTCCCAAAAGGGGGGAAGGATGTAACACCCCAGGTAAATAAAGAATATGAAATTTTCATATTTATCCATATTTGTGAATAAAATATTAATATGACTTTAAAGGGGATGCTATGCTCGATGGCGTACCCAACACGCAACAACGAGTTTCTTGGGAATCTTACGTTGCACTATAATAATAAAATAATATTGTTTTAAATGGTAGTTAACATGTAGCCGTTGTATTGGTGGGAATGGATAGAAATAACTAAAATATTATTATATATGTTTTTAAATGTTTTTACATTTATCCAATAAAAGATAAAGTCTTAAAATACGAAAAGAATTCAATTTTAGGCGTATATGCCCTAGTTTTCACTAAAGGTTCACTTATCGCCTTTTGATGGCGAACCGTCATTAATAATAGTTTTGTTCACTCTTATACATTCTTTTGGACCATATAAAGCTATTCTTAAGAATTGGGACATCAAAATTTACTTTGTGTAAATTTTTGGTATCTTTCTGATAAAGTTCTTTTTTTTATTGAATAGTGTGAAATGTTATATTTTAATTCAAAACCTCTTTTTAATCTAATTTATTTATATGATTAGATTATCTTTTGAATTAGTTTTAAAGTGAAATTATAATATATTTTTACCATTAAATCCAATAGTGGTCGTTGAAATTAATTTCACTATGAAATCAGACTTAAACTAATGTCAATCTTTTGATACTTATTATTTCATAAAAACACGCTATTTGCTTTGACAGCGGGAATTAATTATTAAATTATTTAATATTCCCTTGGATCATATTAAAGTCATTCACATGATCAATTTCAGGACTTCCATCTGATAACATTGAGTTTAAAATTATTAAAATCATAAAATCTTTGTTAAGAGTTGTTGTTTTATTGTGAATTTCAGCCAAAAAATTCATACTCTATGATTCAGTTTTCTTCTATCAAAATTTTAATGCAATATTCCTCACAAGGTACATCATTACCATGGCTAAAAACTTCTTATAAAACAACGTCCATTATTCATTGTTGGTTGTTTCTAGATTTTTACTAGGCATAGGTTATTTATGATCTTTTTGTTTCAAAATATCATATACATAAATTCTCCAAATGGAATAGTCTATTCCATCAAACATAGTGATATTAAAAAAATTTTATTCTGAATTCATTCATTCAATAATAGTAAATTAACTAAAATCAAACAACATTCAATACAAGGGGAGACAATTCTCCTAAATGATGTGAGTGAAGTATATCAAACCAATCGCCCTATGGTACCACTTCATGGGAATGGAGGGTGTAAAAAAATCACAAAAAAATAACACTTGCACTATCCATTTTACTCAATGAAAAACAATAGTGAGACAATTTATTGTTGAGGAATATATCCATCTGATCGATTAAGCCTGCGCAGTGTAAAAATTCCATGATTTTTTTGAATGTATATTTTTTTATAACCACATAATGTACATTTATGTGAAATAGAAATTTTATGAGAAGAAAAATAGTCACAAAAAAAACTCCACAATATTAATTCAGACAAAAACAATTAAAATATGGAAAAATTAGACTTATGTGGTTCATAAAAAGTTTTATAAACATAAGAGAAAACTGAAAAATATTTTGTTTTAAAATATGCACACAATTAAAAATCCCTCCCTCACTTCCTCTCGACTATTGTGTATCATAAAATTATTTCAAAAACATACCCTACTCCTGTACACTATTGGTACTTCAGATATGGGCCAATACACCAATTCATATAGGCATCTTTCATTTCAACAAGTTTTCACCAGCCTATGAGCTTCACAGTTAACCTCCGATTGACTCGAGTGACCACTGATACAATGTTTCAATGCCTAATTAAACCACCAATAGTTAGTCACAAGGAAAGAAACAATGAAATGAGTTTCCACTCTTAGTGAACATGAGCTATGACAGATTTATCTAATGATCTAAGACTCATCGTATAATTCTTCAGTTTTATGACTCAAAATTTGGATAACTCTATATAATGCACAATTTTTTATGGGTTTTTTATGATGAAAAAACATATACTAAAATTATTTAAAAGACCACATATGGAAAACTACCATCTTGTCTAAACAATCATCTCCATCTATAAAAATCAACATGACAAACATAAATAATCTGCCACAAACCCAAATGATAGAATAACGATGATATATATGATGGAAAAATTGGACCAATATTTCATAGATATATTTGAAGGGATTGGAAAGTTCCCCCACCTGAATTGTTAATTTGATTTCTCCAAGGTATAAAAGTGTGCATGTTACCATTAATGGGGTATACATCCTTTATCCGAGCAATGGGTTGGTACCCAATGGATCATAAAGAGGAGTGGGTCCCCCATACTGAAGGTGAAATATATCCCTCATGAAATATGGAATATTCCATTAAACTATATAGGACAATGTTTCACAATCAGACAGGTTATGTTTTTCTTTTCCAGGGTTCAGTACCCCTTGACTAGTTTACACCTTAACAAGATGTTCGTCTTCTACTATAGTTACAATAAGGTTTTATAGAATTTATGAGGTATGAGTGGTTATAAAGATATATGATTCGAGATGTGGAACTTGGGAAATCATATGTGTACTCAATTTCCTTCAGGATACAACTCACAGTTGGGCTATCAAAGTTAAATTTTTTGTGAATTTTATTACATTAGAATCCGTTGTTTTACTAAGATATGACACCTTATGAAGTCGAGTTATGAATATTAAGATTTTTTTATTCATCTATGTTTTCCATAAATTTAGAGTATAACTATTTATTGTGATTATTCTTCATGTTCCTATTAAACATAGGTTTTTTATTCAAATATTTTATCTTTGATTTATGTTTTTATATGCATGTTTTTAGGTATGTTTATGCCCAAGATTTCAGGGGCCCTATTCTCAATTTCTTGTGTTTGTGTAGAATTTTCATAGTTAGAGGAGTGTCTAGAATATGTAGATAAGACAAACTTATTTTATTTATTGAATAGTGTTGTATGTTAACACATGGAGGGGATAGAAGCTGATAATGTTTTATTCCCATATGTTTTTAAAACATCGAGTTTTTTCCCCTGTATTATATTGTTTATATTTGGTTATATGATTTAATTATATTATGTTACCCTATGGTTTGAAATTGGTGAATTATTATAACTAGTTATTATATAATTCATATATTATTATGTTTTTTAATGTATATATATAGATGATGAATTTTCATTATATATATATCTTTTGTTTCAGAGATGCAATTTTATTAAAGGTTGATTTAGTCCATGGACTTACATATATGTTTATTCCATCTTGGTTCTAGTTTTTAGAACCTAGCCCATTGGAGGTGGGCTTGAGGTGTCACAGTCAACTTACTTTCAGCCCCCATGGTGTCCTGGAGGGTTGGGTCATGTTAGAATGGTCTCAATTTTGATTGATTTGTAGGGAAATTTTTTAGAGTTATTTTTTATGAGTATTGGTTTAGGAATTTTGTTTAGTGATGTAGGGATGTTTTTGAGTCAAGTTATACAACTAAAGAAACAGAATAGCTATAGAAACAATCATATCCCATATCTAAGACTTTGATAACCTATTAGCCTATCCATAAATCAAAATAATTTATTATAAGGTACAAGTAGGTTGGTATATTAATCATATACATTAGTTTTGATCTTTATTATCCTTCATAAGTCATGTCACCTATATATCATCTTTTAATAATGGGTTTATCTTTTTTAATAAAGAATGGTACCCATAAAAATCCATTTCTAATTTATATGTAGGGTTATGAATAGTATATGAAAGTGTTTGAGACTCTCTATACAGATCATTTGACCGATGAGACATTCATTCAAGTATATATTTTGAGGTATCTTTACCTTACTAATAAATGGAAGATCCTTTACTATATATTATTGGTGTATATTTAATTATTTAGAATATAGTATTTTCTAGTTAGCCAGACAAGAATACCAATAAACAGACTATGCTATATGCATTTTAGTGGTAGATTCCACATAGGTGTACAAGGCTGGGTGATCCTTGGGTGATAGGAAACTGTCTGTAGTTTGAAACTCATGTTTTTCTCTCTGGTTTGGAAAATGTCTAGACACATTTTTGTTATTAAACTAGATTTTCCCATCATAGAGTAGAATGTTGTTAGTTGATATTTACATAACTCACGATGGTATTACTCAATCCTGGTTAGAGTTTTTTCTTGTTTAGGGAGTTTGATAAAATTATTTTAAGAATTAATTGATCTCATAATGTGTTCGATCCATTTCAGGGAAGTGTGATTCTTAGCAATTAAATGTTTAAATTTCATATAGGGTATCCATTTGATATGATTCCAGTTATTTTACTTCAATATTGAGTGTTTTAGTGAGGATGTTGAGGTGTGATTCACAGTAGTGATTAATATCTATGTATTCCCCATCAAAACCAAATACCAAGTATAAGTATTGTTAGTTTTTATTTTTCTATTATATGTGTAACCTAGCATAGAACTAATGGTATTTCGATAATATTTAGGTAGAGTGGTTTCATGGATGGATCTATATCTTAAATAAAACTTTGAGATCAGTTACCTACTTTTCTTATAATCTATAGTATTCTATGAGGAAATTCCCACTGGTTATTATGTGGTTCAATATTAGAAAATTATTACAGACACATTCGATCATCTCTATCACCACCTTCAGGTAATCCTAATCTAAAATAGTGTCTTTTTGGATATGATATGATTGGTTTTGTATGATGAGTGACTATAAACAGGCTGTTTCTGATAGAATTTTATGAATTATTTACTTCTTCTCAATTAAAAATCCAACATATCAATACCATAATGATCTATTTTCCTTCATTCTATGTTATTTTTTTGGAATTTTAAATTATAGTGGATCATAGCCAGATCCCTTTGGCTAAAGGCTCTTACTGGTGGTGGTTATCCCATTACACCTATTAGTGTATAATGTTTGTTTTCTTTTAGATGAAAGAGTTTTTTTGATGAGAATCCATCATATTATGATACATTCCTATTAAATTGTCCTTGTTTTGTATTATATAGTTCACACTTGAAGTGATGTAATGTGTAGTTGAGAAGATGGGTCAGGGGTCACCCCCAATGGTGGGTGATACATATATGGAGAACATTCCAATGTTACCCTTGCCAATAAACCACCTTATATATGACTTTAGGAAATGAATTGACACCTCTTATTGTTTTTTAGGTTTCCCAACATACTAAAGGAGGTGATGGTTTAGTTTGAAGACTCATTACGGAATGTTTTTATTAGGTTTAGTGAGAATTTAATGAACTATGTAAAGGGATATAGTGGATCCTAATGGATGAAATTGGTATTCTATATAATCATATTTAGATTATGGGAATGAAATTACACAGGGAGTGTTCAATAATTTTCATGGATATACTATAATAAAAATGAATTTATTGGGAATAATAAATTATTTTGTGGTGATTATATGAACTGTGATTGAATTTGGAGGTCACAATTTATTACTCCATCAATAGGATGAATCCAAGGGTGATAATCTGAAGAATATGGATGGTTTTTCTTAGTATATATCAAGAGAATCAATAGTTTTGTTAAATTTCAAATTATTAGTTCTTATTATTATAGTCCTATCATTATGGGTATGATATTATGATGGTGGTGTAGTAGTTGGTCATTGTGATACTTAAGGCCGAAATAGATTTTGTGACTAGAGTTGAGTAGTGATTATTTGGTAGGTGATACCCTTGAATTGAAATTCATAATTATTAAGTAGGGGATCTATTTGAATATTTATCCTTAGTGTGGATGGTTTTATTGAAATCTAGAGGTGTGGTATGTATTTTTATAACCATGATGGACCTCACATCTCAAAAAGTGTGTGAGTACAAATAAAGAATCATCAATTATGAAATCGTATGCGATCATGTGTTAACTGATTTTATGCCTGACACATTCCGATAATGGTGGGGAGTGGATCATCTTACTCCAGTGATGGATGAAGGTGTTCCCATAAGGATCATCATGGGTGTTGTGCTGAGAAGTTGGAATTAAGGACTCATATTGGAGTATGAAACCTTGGTTGTGCAAGAAAGAATGAGCATTGGTGTTCAATGTGTTTAGTATCAGCTGTAATGACTAAAATTTTAGTATTAATTTCCATTTAAATAAATATTATTTTGAAACGTTTTTTTACACACAACTATAAATGAACCATGGTATAATTAATATATGACTATTTTAACATATCCATTGAATAAGATGGTAAAAATAAAATAACCCATATTACAAAATCAATGAAGTGAGTATATGAAATGGAATCCTGCAGAAGAATTATTTTTTTGAACTTTATTTTTTGAAGCTTGGAAGGGAGGTAGATTCCCTAGTGTTTTTCAAAGAAAATTCTTAAATTGAAATAAAACAAATGTAGTTTCTGTGAAATAATTTTTATGATAAGATCAAGTTCATTGAAATTTCTATGAGATCCAGAGTAGTTGTACCAGAACCCATGACTTCAAGTAAAAATTATCTTATCCTTAGGTCTTGAAAATAGATATTGAGTGGTTATATAAATTGAAGTTAGAATGGTGCATACTTAATAATGTAACTTGTTATATATATATATATCATTTATTTTATATTTAATATTTAGACTTTTAAGGATAATTAATGTTCAATTTCTAATACTAACACACTACTTAAATTCAATTATTATATCTAAAAAACTAATAAAATAATTTCATGCTTATGTTTTTTCTAAAATTATATTTTTATATGTTAAGAATTTTTATTTCAATAAATTATGTATATTTTGGTTAAATGATGATAAATTATATTATTGATATGAATAATATATTAATACTAATTTTATTATATTTAGAATGTAAATAAGAATAAGAAAAATTAATATTTAGAAAGGTCATTTTCCTACAAATACAAATTGTTATTATATTTTACAATTCCGTTTGAAAGATAAATTACTAAAATTTAGAATTTTAATTTGGGTAAATTAAATTTATTTTTTTTATTCAAAATAATAATAATTTCTTAGGGTGTTTTTTTGAAAAGACTAATTTTTAGCTTAATAGTGAGAAATATTATTTTAAAAAATAACATGAAATTTATGAAATCACTATGATATAAACACAACTTATAACTTATGACTCCTTTTTTATCTAATGTATATTTTTATATAAAATTATGTGTTTAAAATTATTTTTAATTATTTATACATTATTTTACAATTAATTTTTTCCTATTTGAAAAACAATTTCCTGATAAAATGGATTTCATGTTTGGAATAAAAAATAAAAATTATGAAATAAATCCCATATAATTTTTTTGAAACAAAAATAAATTACTTAGGTAAAAATTAGTTACTAGTATTAAAGTAAAAAGTTTATGTGGGTTAAATATAAAGGGTAAAATACGTGATACATGTAAAAAAAATTGTCTCTAAATTAGTGGACGATTGATTTATTGACTTTACCTTATACTACCCTATTTTATTGTAAGCATTGTATTGAAATTCAATGTTGTGAATGGTTTTTTATATTAAAGAATTATATTTAGAAAATTTTCATTCCCTTAACTTGTAAAAGGTTCCAGCCACCAACCCTTCAAATCTATACCAAAATTCAAATTCTTTCTTTTACTATTCCAAATCTCATTCCTAAATAAGTCTTTACAAAATTGTTGATCTTTTGTTCCCCATATATTTCTCAAATCCTTTGTAAATCAAGAACGTTTTCAAGAATAAATCAAATTCTTCTACGTAAGTAATTTCCCATCATTAATAATTATTTGATTTAATCTTATTTTACAACTTATTAAATATAATTTCAACATTCCAATATAATTAAATAATTATAATTAGTATTATGAAATGTTTTTATATTTATCTAATAACCATTATATAGCTTTAAACATTCCATAGAAAATGAAAATTTCATTCATGTTACGCGGAGACTACTGCCTCTATGAATAATGTGCTTTATTTTAATCACCTCATTACCTGGAAATAAAAGAATTTTTATTTTATAAATAAATATAAAATTTATAACATTATTAATATTCATGAAAGATAAATCAGTGTTTACCTTCGTTTGTTCTATGGAAAATAAAAACGTTATTCATGTATATTATCGGACTACGACCTTCATTGAGAATCATATTTCATTTTCCATATCCACTATACTTGGATGACTACCATAATATATTTAATGAATTAAAATTATTTTTATTAAAAGATTAATTTTCTTAAAGGTTATATTAGAAATTAAATTAATATTATTATGTAATATTGTTTTGTAAAAAATTATCAAAACATGCTCATCACCAATTCTATATACACTAATCATGAATAAAAATATCATGGAATGAAATTAAAAATTTAGCAATCATTATAAATAATCTATTATAATACCTTGTATTATATTGAATTTTTTTAATTTATATCAAATAACTGGGACCAACATCAAATTTATAATGCATGTGTGAAACAATTAATATTTGCAAAATTAAGATAATGTAAATATACTATAACCAATTTATAAATATGTAATAACTTATTATAATTAAAGAGGATATAGGTTAAAAGATAAAAATAAGTATATGAAATTATTTATTAATATTTTTATGATTATTTTATTTTATGTTAAAGGGCCTTCAAAGTAGTTAAAATAAAATGTAAGCGCTTTTATCATCACAATATTTCATTTTTGAGACATATGTTCAATTCACCAATTATTTTATTTTATGTAGAATTTATATTAACGATTTATGTATTTGTATAATATTTCTAATTAAATTCAAGGGATTGGTGGATCCATCTATGGTTTTACTTATAAAATACAACTGATTTAAAATTTCCCAAATTCATAAGGGGTTTTCAACAACTTTATTTCTTTTACTTTAGTCATAAACTATAATTCTATATTATGAAACCTATCCTAACATTTATCTATTCCAAGTTATATTTACTCTTATATACATAGAATATAAAAATTTACTTAAATTTATTCTTTTATTATTATATTTTATTCTCTTTTAAAGTATCACATTATCAAGAATAATTCTCATCAACCATAAATGAGTTTTTTTATTCCACATTCATATTAACTATTCCAACCAATTTTTTCCATTCTAATTTGGAATTATAAATATGCATTATTTTTTATCATATTTTAATGCCTATTTATCTATTTTAAAATGAACAATTTTCCCCTCTTTTTATGATGTGGGTTTCAATAATGGAATTTATAAAATGTTTTAAAGGCATTTTCCTTTAATTATCCAACATTTTATCTTGAAATAAAAATTTACATTGGAATATATTTATTTATTTTCAAGGATATGTTATAGAAATTTATTTCCAAATAATTTTTGAAAAATTTCTCATTTAAATTTCATTAAAATTATATTTTTAAAAGTGAATCGTAACTTATTATTTTAATAATAATGTTAAGAAATTATTTTCAATGACCTTATTTTTTCTTTTATATTTTAATCCTGGACTAAGAAATCTATATCTCTAATAGAGTTTTGTTTTATGAATCACCAAATAAAAGTATATATAAAGTTATTATTTTTAGTGATTGATTTTTTTGTTTCTACTTATCTATTTTTGATTACACATTATTCGATACCTTTATAAATGATATGAAACACATTTTATTTCCATGGGTTTTCATTTTATATTGAATTCTAAAAATATTTTGGCACACATGTGTATGTATTTTGATTGTTGAGGTCCTATACCACTCTATGACGCATTGGTTTGGAAATTTTTTGCCAATATATAATGATTTCGGGTCGTTTCTAAGTTAGAAGTTATACATATTTTTTTTCTATTCCTTTTATTTTGAAAATCAAAGACACCTTATTATATACTTTATTACTAAATAACTATGTCTAGAGTATTGTATAGTGTTTTTATAGAATAATTAATCTATTACCATACTTAAAATTAGTTATAAAGTTTTCATTTATATAAACTAAAATACTTCAATATGAATATCATAATGAGTATGAATTTGATAGTCCTCAGATTCAACTTTATCATATCAGATAAAAGAGTTTTTTTCTTTCCCTTAATACTAACAAAGTCTTACAAATCAATCTAATATAGTAATAATTAAACATCAGATTTATAGTCAAAAGGATTATTGTAATGACATTTGAATGGAAGACGATCAGATAGACAAGGTTTAAATTCTTAATAGGGAAAACTAATTTCTAATTTAAGGAAAAAAATTTATACTATAATGGTGTAAATAAATAAGATTTCAGACATTAATTTGTAAAATTTACATTGAAGTATCTAGTGTCTGGGTCATTGAGACAAACATTATGAAAATATGACTAATGGGAGGAAATATAGAAATTCGGAATATTTACAATAAATACCTAGTCATTATAAGAGTTTGGAGTAAATCAATTTAATTTTATAATTTCTTATTTTTTGATATATCTAAATATTAAAAATCATGAAAGAATTTTTCTTATTATTTTCTAGTTATTTCACAGTTTTTTCATATTAAGGGAAACTTTTTAGGATATTCTCTTAAGAATTATTTCTCTCTATAATCATACATTTGATATGTGCTTAAGATCGAGGGATTACGGGGATAAGAAGATATAGCTGATTCATCATATCAATGGATGATGAGGATAGTCAGATATAACAAAGAATATTTTCATATCAAGGGCTTTCCTTGCTGAGTAAAGCCAAAGTTGGTTGTAAGTATAAAACAACGGATACCAATAACCAAGGTTTGTGGCTGCCTTAATCTTAAGAATAAAATAAATATATTATTTTTAAATATATATAAGTCATTATCATATTTTTTCTATTATTTTACTTATTTATTACTAGTCTTTTATTCTAATATTCTTATATGAATTAGTTTTATTGTAACATATCTGAATACAATAATACATAATTTCTTAATCAGATATTATGAGAATTCCACTTTTTTTAAATTGATATATTTAATATTATGTAATTAAAACTCTTTTACTCAAATTTAATTTAATATTATATGACTATGAAAATTTGATTATTAGACTATGGGCATTGTCTAAATTTGATCATTTAAAGTAATTATGATTGTGAATTTGTTTAGTTTAATTATATTAATCTAATGATTTTTAAAATTAAAATCCACTCCTTATTATAATAGAGCCATATAGAATACTTTAAATTGATCCTAATATCAATATAACTCATATTGATATCCAAAAATTAGTATCTGGGTAGGTTTTTACTATTAAAATACTTTCTATTTTTTCTGTATCTTTACAATTACAAGTCTATTCTGTTTTGTTATAGAAATTTGGTTTATAAAACATTATTACACTAAAATTTATTTGTAAATGAAATTTTTTCTATTAATACTGATGGAAATAATTTTGGATATATAGATAATTTGAATCCCAATACACCACCAATTTTTTTTATTGCTGACTATGCATATTGTAGGGACATAATAAAGACCTTCGTAATCAACACTAGGGTTGATAAATTTTTCCAGCTGATTGGTGATTACAAAATACCTGATAAATAAGTTTGTGCCTTTACTAATCAACAAAATATAGAATATCAACTTAATTAAAAAGTAGGGAACACATTGTTATATTCCATGATGAGAAGAATATGTAGGTAGATACCATCTTATGAATATTCTGAAACTATTTTGAAGAAGTTAGAAGTTACTCATTTTGGTACATCAAAGGTAGTTGAAACTAGGGGAGATATGTTGAGAGACGATTGTCATGATTTTGAATTTATACCTAGAGAGTCTACATCTACGATACAAAAAAGGTTTATAAATAAGATAAATGGTTTACAATATATTAGAGAAAAAGTTTCAAATGATGATATACTTATAGAAAATATATTATAAATCATTCTAAATGAACGAGAGTCTAAGAGGATAGCTGTTGAAGATACAAGAAAATTTAAAAATATCACTCTTGATGTTTTGACTGGAAACCTTACCATGTATGAGGAGGTATTTATAAGATATGCTAAAATGGAAAAAATAAAAATGGTGATATTTATTTTTCTAAAAAAATTTCCTTACCCCATAAAGTTTAGTCTTCGAAGAAAGTAGTGCAACCACCAAAAAAGAAAAGAGATGTTATAGAAATAGAATAATGTTCATAAGAAAATTCTAAAAACGAACTCCCTAATATTTCTTAGATGATAAATAACATAGTTATTAAGAAATATTTTCAGTACCAATATACGAAATGTAATAGGTAGAGTAATGAAATGAAAGATGAAGCTACTTATCAGGAATTCAAGAATGTTTAACACATTAGAAATTATTTCCCAAATCTAAATAGGAAAGTCAAAAAAGATTGAAATTTTGAAAGTAATTTAAAAAGTTTTTATAAGTAAAAATGAAATAATTTACTTTAATATAATTATTCTTAGAGTGAAAGTGTAGGAAATTCCCTAGACAACTATTCTGATAAAAATAGTTTTGGATAGAGGAACATTGGTCCACATTCCAGGGTACCTATAAAAAATATTTATATTATAGATGAGTTAAACACTATTCAAAACATTAAAAACATATATTTAAATGAAAAATATCATGATGATAAGAATTGTATATCTTTGGATGAATAATGTTCTTCATTAGTAGATAATAATCTTTCTTCTTATGATCAACTATCTCATTTTTCTAAAATCCTTGAATATGAATATTTAAATGTAAATAAGTAATTGGATAAGAAAAATTAAGGCTTATGTATTTAAAAAAAATTAGTATCAGATCTATGTAAATATTTTGATAAGAAATGTTTTAAAATAGAAGCTATTTCTGACGAATTTGAAATAGTGATTTCTGGGAAAAATATTTTAGAAACCAAACATAATTCTAAAACTAATAATACTGATAATATGATTTTGTTTATAAAACAAAAATCCCAAATTTATTCTCTAAATATAATTTTTTAAATAATTCCATTAATAAAATTTTTTCGATAAAACGTACAAACTAATCAGACCTCAAGGTACTAGTTCAAGAATGGGATATACTGATAAAAAATTGTTTTTAGTAAAATTTATTTTTTTCCAAAGTGTTCTCCCATTTGTGAAAAATTGAAAAATTTTAGACCTTAGATATATTATTGTTACCTTAATAAAGATTAATCCTTCGGTTTTTACAAATCCTATTTTTTCCCAAATAAATGTGGATTCATAAAATTTTGATTTATGAAATTACTAGACCTAAGAATGTTTGGGTTCCCAATGTATAATGTTTTTTCTTTCATGAATAAAAATAATGTACCACCAATAAGAATAAATGTTACATGGATATTGGATATTCTAGGAATATGAGTGATACCAAAGATTTTTTTAAATGATTATCAAGATGAATGGTAGAAAGGTTACTTTCAAATATAATGCTCTAAGAGAGATTATAGGTATAAGTAACATTGTTCATCTCAGTAAAGCTTTAATTTAAAACTTTTTATTTGTTAAAGGCCTTAAGAAATACCTTATAATCATAATTAAAATATGTGATAATGGTTCCCTTGTGAATTTTACAAATGATAAATGTGTATTACACAATTACATAGATGAATATATTTTTTCTCCTAATCGGAATGAGAATGTATATACACTTAACATAGAAGACCTTATGAGACAAGACTTTCCTAACCTTAGTTAAATGGATGATCAATATTTTTATGTAATATATGGTTAGGAAACTATACCCATAGAAATATATGTATGTTGAATAAGAAAAGACATGTTACGGATATACCAGAACATATATTTGATTCATAAAAAGTGTTTGACCCCTCTCAATATATTAAGAAACATTAATCATGAAATTTAATCTATTTTTAATGTCTCAAGTACTAATGATTTATAGTTAGTACACACAGATTTATTTAGACTTACACAAACTAAGTGTATTGGGGAAGATTAAGATGTATATGTCTTGGTTGATTATTATTGTAGACACACATGTGTTTATTTTCTCAAAAATAACTCTGAATTTTTTTTTTATTTCAAAACTTTTGTATCCAAACTTAAAAATGAGGAAAACATTCCCTTGAAAACCATTGTTAGTCATCATAGTTAAAAATTTATAAATTTTGATTATAAAAATTTTTTTAGTAAGAAAAGAGTTGTCATTTTACAAATTGAATAGAACACAAGAACAACTTGCTGATATTTTTAAAAAACATTAACTTAAGATAGATTTGAATACATTAAATAGAATCATGGAATGATCAATGTAATGAAATAATTCAAATATACTTCTTCTTGACACATCTACTTACATCAAGATATTCCTCTTAATAGGGGGAGTATATAAGTTTTTTATTTTTTTCAAATCATTTTTTATCTATTTTTTTATAAGAAACCCTTTCAAATTCCGATTTTATGGACTCATTACCTCTATAAAATATATTAGATTCATTTTTCTCAGACTATTTTTTGACATAGAAACATCATTAAAAGATTTGTTTTTATTCAGTTTTTTATCTTTTTTCATAACAACTTTCTATTTTAAAATCTATCGTATTCAATTATACTATTTAATATTGTTAAAAATATCATAATCTATTAGTTTATAAAAATAAATAAGAAAATCGTTATCATACTGATAAAACATTCCATCTATGAAATGTATTGTTATGATGTTTTTATTTTTTTCACTATCTTATTATGATGGTTGGCCTATGCTGTTGTTATTATTCATTTTTTTAAAAATATACTTTATTTATTATTATTTTTCAAAACCGTATTCTGTATCAGTATAATTATTTATTTTTTAAAAACCTCAAGAGTTCAAAAATCCATAAATGATTCCTCTGATAGTTTCCAACTACTAGATCAGATTAAGATTAATCTTATCTACTGGATTATAAGTGGAATATGAACCATGTCACTCTTCACATATACAAATGGTACCCCCTTTGTCACACATCGTTCATTCAAAGAAATTTTCACCAAACTTCTGCTACCATTCAAATACCCCACTCTGAAAAAGTATTCATAAGTTATGAATGTTCAATTTCACCCTGAATATGATGGTATCTTATGATTTTAATAAGTTGTTTTTATTCTAGGAATGATTAGTAAAAAGATATTTTTATGATAAGTATGAATATAATTGGAAAATATTAATCAATTCTAAGGATGAGAGTCAGTATGTATAGAAACGACTGATAATGATTTAGATCTTGTCTACCATGATCATATTAGGAATTTATATTCTCTTATTAAGATTTCAAATAAGATTTAAAAAATTCTTTTTATAATATATTAAAAAGTCCACAATATGTCATATTATAAAGCTATGAGTATACTTAAAATACCGATGGATGGAGAACATTTTTCCGATATCCTAATTTATAATATGAATTTTGTTTTTGATAATAAGAAGGAATAAGATTAAATATTTGATCCTTATGAGAAATTATGAAATGTTACTAACCACACATAATACAATTGAGTTATTTCCCTCTAGATTCAAGGTTTTCTAATACTGAGAAAATGAAATCATGATACTTTAAAGGTAATAGATGTTTTCATTTTTAATTTTATTGAAAATATGGAAAAAATAGATCATATGGAATTTATTTTTATTACCTTCAATGACATCAATATCTAAGATATCGATTCTCAAATCAATATGTTTCTGGGTATTTTAAAATGTTTATGATAGAGATCAAAAAATATTTCCAGATTGTAATAATTTTTCTTCGAAGAGGTTGAAAATATAATACATAATTTATATACTTTGAAAAGGATAAGTATTAATTTTGAGGATGAATAAAAATTCTTTGTTGTGAAATACATACAAGCCATTACCCAAAGAAATATTATAAAGGTAATTAGAATAAAAAAGTGAAACTAATTCTTCTCCATCTAATAATGAAAATAAATAAAATAAAGTTCCTGCTGAGATTAGATATTAATAGATAAAGAAAATTGATGATTGGAAACTAGGTGACCCTCAATTCAGACTTGATCCAGAAGAACCCTTGGACATAAAAATTAATTAGGACTATACTGTACAGAATAAATAAATGAAAAATAGGAAAAAGAAGAAGTTTTTTGATGCTCATATATGCTAGAATTTGTTAAAAGCGGTGAAAATAGTCTTAAAAAATATGGTTCCAACAATACACACTGATATATCAAATCAAGATTTCAAATTTTATTTTCAAGAAACCAAAGTTGTAAATACTGAAGTTCCCCTAACTATTAATAAAGGAAAAACTATATTTTTCAATAAATAATTGGTACCACCTAAAATCCAAGAAAATTAATTTGAATTGGTACATACTAGTCAACATGTTTCATGAACAGACTCACAACTTCATGAGTATTTCTTTAAATCAATGGGAAAATGAACTGATGGAATTGATATTTTAGCCAAATATGTAGATGGAATTTAATAAAGAAGTGGATATTAAGAAAACTATGTCGATGAAGAGGTTGAAGAAGAAGAGTACGAAAATGAAATTAAGGAAGCTGATGAAGATAAAGAGGATGATAATGAAGAAAACAATGATAATGAAAAGTATCAATCTAGTAATCTCTATATGAAAAAATTATATCAATCCTTATATAAATTTCTTTTCAATGAAAATTAATAAAATAAATTCAAATTTTATGAAAGGATTGAATCCGCATAGGCTAAAGAAAAATATTCATCTAATAAAGATGAAAATGGTTAAAATTATATGACAGATAGTGGTAATGATGAAACCGATTATAGGGAAATCATTAAATTATCTGAATGAAAGGATGTTAGAAATGTATTTCAAAAAAAATTCTTAAAGAAATATGATAAAGGGAATAGAAATTAAGTTGAAACCAGAACAATTCATCCTCAACTTATAGAAATTAAAGAATTAGAGTCTGTGAGTATGACTAGAATTCAATGTATGTATTTAAATATTCAATATTTGAAATGACTTGATGGTATGATTACAAACATTCCATGACTTGAATAAATTGTTGAATTTATTTTTGATAATAATAATGACAAACTGATGTCAATAAATGTTTTAATAGAAATTATAATTCTTTTAGAGGCTGATGACAAGGTGTTACAAGAATCTTACAATGATAATAAAAAACAATGCAATATAGTTTTGATGTGGTAATATCAAATTGATACAGATGTAAAACAACACGAATATAATTTTTAATTAGTAAATAATATAATGAATGAAACCTATGAAGCATACAGTTAGCTATTTTAATGAAACTAAAGAAAGGGTAAAATTTATTGAATGGTTTAGAGATACTACTAAAAACCAGTCTAAAAAAATATTTACAGTTTAAATTATCAAGATTCAAAATTTATAAAGAAAAAATAATTTTTTTAGAAAATTCAGAATGATGATTTGTTTGAAAAAATTAGCATCCAAGACAAAAATCTTCAGATTTAAGATGAAAAGCTTCATTCTCCAGAAGAGAAGATTCAGATTTGTGAATGAAACTATTGAGAAGCTGGAGTAGGTAATACATGAGTTTAAAAAGATTAATTATTTTTTCAAAACTTTCATGAAGAAAGACTAATTTTTAACCACTTTTTTGTATTAAAAAACATTATATTATTATCAATGAATTATCAATTTCATCAAAATATAATTTTTTTTAATGTATTCCCAATTCCAATTAGTTTAATATTATTTTATAATTTTTGTGGATGATTAGATAGTTCAATATTGTGTTTTTATATTTTCTTTTCTAATCCTTTTTAAGATACTTCCCTTTTTTCTAATTCATTTTTAAAAATCAAAAAGGGAGAAAAGTTTATAGAAAGTGGGAGAAGTTTTCTTTCAGGAGGAGAATATCACTAAGAGTGAATATGATCCTAAGTCAAATTTTTACCCTAAGGGGGAGTTAATAATATTCACCATTGTATTCATATGATTAATAAAATTAAGGGTAGATGAATAATAATGTTTAATTTTGAATACAAAGTACCAAAAAGTTAACAGACTGTATGTTATTCAAAGTTATATTTTCATTCCTATTGTTGGTTCTTCCATTATAAAAGGGGAGAATGTTCCGTGAGAAGTTATACTTATTAATTTTAAATTCCTTTTATTTTGGAAATAAGAAAAAACCTTATTATATAATGGATTACTAACTTTTTATATCCAAATAATTTTTGAATGTGTAGAGTACATAATCTTTTACTATACAAATAATTTTTTTAATGTGTTCATGAATGTAAACTAATATACTCAATTATGATTATAGTATTGAGTATGAATCCAATAATCACCAGAATCACATTTATTAGATCAGATATATGAATTTCTGCATTTTCATTCGTATAGACAATGTATTAACAATCGAACATATATTGTAACTGATCTACATTAGATTCAAACACATAAAAAATATTGTAATGAAATTTTTATGTATGTCCATCAGACTGACTATGTTGAAATTTTGAATAATGAAAACTAATTTTTAATTTATTGAATTTTTTTTACACTATAATGGTGTAAAATAATATGACACCATACATTCAGTTACAAATGATTCATTTATGTTCCAGTTGACCAATTCATTGCAAAAAACATGGAGAAAATATGATAGTTTGGATGAAATATGACTATTGGGGGGATTTCCTATAAATATATGGTCATCCACAGATTATGGAGTTGATCAATCTAAATTTTAAATTTCTCATTATGTGAGATATTTGAAGATTACAAAGCATGAAAAACTTGTTATTATTCATTTTTAATGGTTTTAGAGTTTTTCCTGCTTAAGGGAACCTTGTCAAGTAATCCCCTTAAGATTTTTTTTATTTTAATCATTCATCCGATAGGTGATTACGATCAAGGGCTTCCATGGATAGTAAGATAGAGACGATCCATCATAGAAAGAGCTTCTAAGGATAGGAATAGAGAATAAAGAAGATAATTATATCAAGGGATTTCTTTTATTTAGAATGAAATACATTATTTTATGTATAAAAAGGGAAACCTTTATCAAGGGTTTGTGGATACCTTACTCTTAAGGTTAAATGAGATATTTTTTTAAAATTGCTATAACCCATTCTTATTTTTTTTCTATTGTTTTACATGTTTCTTACAAGTATTTTTTTCTGTTGTGCATATATGAATTAGTTTTATCATAAAATATCTAAATACCATAAAAATTAATTTTTTTAATCAGATATTATTTGAATCCAGTCTGTTTACTTTTAGATATTGAATATTAAGTGATTGTGATTCTTCTACACTGATTTAATCGTATCATCTCTGATTATGATAATTTGATTTACAGACTAATAGAAAATTCCAAATCTAATCTTTTCACTACTAGAGGTTTGGGAATATTTTTAGTTTAATTTTTTTGAACTAATGTTTTTTAACTAATAATTCTACCCTCTCTTAATAGAGACATATAGAATATATTCTTTTGATCCTAATATCTAAATAACTCATATTTATATCTAATATTCAAGATTGTGTTTTCTAACATATAATACATGGACAACATGGGGTTTTGACAACCCAATTCATAGACTTCATGTGTTTGTTCTCAAATTAATACAAGGTCATGTATGAAATTTATCACACTGATATTATTTACAATGCTTATTTTTTCCACATTTATATGGTATTACACATTCTTATATTATTATCCCATGATTCATGATTATTTTTACATGATTCCAATCCTGGTTATATTTTTTATTCTCCCTTGATGGCCTTTCTATCATATTTTGTTCCTATATCTTGATCATTAATACTAATTTTTTTTTTATTTTCACAATTCATCCCTTGATATTTTAATCAGATATTTTTTCCGTAACAATGTTTTATCTCATGTTCAAAATCAAATCATTATGATTAATTCATATGTTTTCTCTTACTGAGATTTTTACCTAACCACATTTCATATGTTTCTTTTCCCATAGATTATATATATTAGTATAAGTTATAAGAAATATTTATGGGGGTCTCTTTTCGTTTTATTATTGGAAAATGTTCACAAGTAATGTAAAATAAGGTTATTATTTAGACAATCCTAAAATACTGAACCATCAATTCCTAGGATTATAATATTATTTGTGAGATGTAATGTAAAATTCATGTAAATGATGTAAAATAGTATTATGTTTTTCTTGGGGAACGTTTTTTGGAATTATACCAGAGTTTAGTTATTTTTAGGGATTTTTTATATATTTTTAATATTAAGACATCATAACTTATTTGAAAAACCCCCATGATAAGCCAAAAATAAGGAAAAAAACCTAAAATTTATCTAATTTATAGATTTTATGGTTTCCAAGAAAATAAATACATGTGTGGATACAGATTATTGGATAAGGATATGACCAAGATTTACTAAGGTGTAATAACCCAGAAAAAGATGGTTGGGAATTATCTCAATCTTCCCTAGGTGCATGAAAAAGAAGTCTAACTACCCACATGGTTTGGAAATTGTTGGGAATACTGTTTAGTGATTCACATGAACTTTATGAACCATTATGAGGTATTTGAATATATTGAGTCTTGATAACCTATTAATAAAATGACCATAGATAACCTATATTGGAACCCCACAATTATAAGTTAGGGTACATATTCCATTAATGATTTATTACTTTTATGTTAATAAATTTCATTATTATAAAAAAAATGAATCAAGCATTATTATAAACAATATTACACTATTTTAGTAAATGGATATAAATAGGAGGAACATAGTTAACAATGTATGTGATGGATAATTCAATGATGTTTAAAATGAATAACCATATATGATGAGAGTTAGTGTTAAGAATATTAAAGTTATACCCAACTATATATCAAAAATTATTATTATAAAAATAAACATAGTGGAATTTTCAAACACAAAAAACAAGTGAAGTTTGAAGTTTCATGTATGTTTAAGTGACAAATACCTTTGAAGAAAGAATATTCATTTTAATACATTCCATGTTTCGGAATAGGCACAGAAGTAAATGTATCAAAAAAATAAGATGTTTTATGTATAAAAAAATAGATAAAAGTGATACTAATTACTAAGGAAAATTGAAGAGTTTGGTTAACATGATAGGGGGTAATAAAAATCATCTTAAGGTTACACTAATAGTAATATTCCTTAAATGTAGGGAACATGGGAATTACCTATGGTAGTTTACTGATTTAAGGGCTAACAAGGGTGATAATCGTTGGTTACCTCATAGACCAATGTAACAATAAGGGGTTATTCTATTAAAATAACTAAAATAGATAATGATAATTAATGTAAACTTATATTACACATCATATCATTTTATTTCTTATTGGATATTGAATCTTGGAACCCTATTATTTGTAGTAATTTTGTAAGAGAAATAAATCACCACCCAAATGATTTGTTAATCAAATAAAACTTATAGTTTTGTGATTATTGTATCTAAAGATGAATTTTATGGGAATGTTATTCATGTATGTCATGACCCCTCCCCAAAAAGTGTACCCCTCTTGGGCTGACAATGTGGAAAGGGAGATAATGACCCACGAGTCTTGCCTCCAGTATGCCCCGGGTTGGTGACTAGCACCGAGGGTATAATAAACACACAAATGTGAGGCATTACCCTCTAAGAGAACACATGTGGAAGAGAGAGATAAGATAGACAACAACAAAATCCAAATGAAGTATAAATGAAACCCAAGTACATATATGAAATGCCATGCAAAAGTACTACAACAGAAAGGAAAAAACTACAAGTACCCAAAAGAAAGTAAAAACATCAGCGATCAGAAGACCGGACAGATCCTACAACCACAAGCTAGTAGTAACCAGCCTAATCTCTAACCTGCTCCATGTGACCTGAAAAATAGTTTATATATACATAGAGTGAGTATAACAACATACTCAGTAGGATCCTCCATGAAGGCTCTCGTGCAAATGTAAGGAAAGCATGCTAAAGCATAGTGAACAACAGTGAAACTAACTCATCACTTAATAGGTGGAAAATGTTCCCAACCTCACCATGGATACTTTCTCCAAGTAACGCATAAAAGAATATAGCATATAGTAAATAATATCAAGGGCACCCCGCTACTACTTCCAAAAATGGTTTTCTAGTCTGCCCCAACGAAATACGTCCAGTGCATCTCTCTCGAAAGTCTTACCTGTATAAACTTGGGATAAGCACCAAAATCTGCACCACATGCACCACAAAGGCTTTCCCACAGACACCTGGGCTAAGCACCACACCATCCTTACATCCAAAAGTAACCAGGTAGGTTTCGGGAGCCACCACAACCCACATAACTTCTATCATATGTCGGGTATCGTACCTCTAGCCATTACAGCCCATACACCGCATAAGGATCCTCAAGCCATCACAGCCTATACATGTTACACCTATAGTAGTCCATAAGATACTATATCCGGGATATATGTGTGTGAATAACCAATATCCATTACAGCCCTCTACACACAAATATGGGGAAAACTAACCACTGTGCCTCATGGCACTAGTAACTACCCGGAGAAGAGAGTGGTGTCAAAGGGGGTAGTCACCCATTCATCCTCCCACCTAAATGTTGGGGGAAACACCCCCCCAAAGCTTAGAATCTCCGGTGTGTCAGTTTACCTTACCGATAGGGTGGAGTAGTATATAGAATCACAAAAACTACAGAATATATATAACTCACAACCACATTATGGGCATAACCTAGTCTTAGCCTCAACTGCAGCTAACATCTCTCGATCTCTAGGATGCTATTTCCAAGACTAGGTATCCTATAAGAACACAACCAATTAAACTTCATTAGGTTACTTCATTCCATTTTTCATAAATTCCACTATACTTTAATTAAGTCTCCCATCATTAATTAACCATGAAAAACCCACAATAACTTTATTAGCATCACATTCAAAATTTACTATTCCTTTAAAGTTACAACATCGCCATTAAATACCAGCATCACCATCCCCGTGGATTATCACCATTTAATCAAAAATTCATTTTAGAATTACTTTCCCATATTCCCAGAAATTCTTGAAAAGAATCCTATGCTACTCCACACAAGGGGGCTTAACACGGTGAGTAGATATACTACCCGTCGAGTCTTTGCCTCCTATAGCAAGAGAGTAGGCCCATTCTTCCTCGAGAGGCTAAAAAATGGAAATAACATGGCATTCCCGACGCGTCTTCGCCCCTTTCAGAATAAGGGTAAGAAAAACCAGCAACCTTGAGCAGTGGAGAAAAAGTAACGCAGATAAACAACCAAGAATCAAAAAACACCCAGCAATCACAACCATCCCATTCCATCATCCTCAGTGTAGTCCCTGACACCAACATGCATAAACTGATGCATCTCGCAACTCTAGGCGTCATCCGCTACCACATCCACAAGGCCTCCCTACCTCCACATATCACAAGACCCCTCCAGGGTCACATCACAACACAAGATATCACAACACCCCGTCTAGGTTCACAGAACAGCACATGCAGCAGGAAAAAAATCATTCCACCAAATGGGCTCTTGGCCATTTAACACGGAATCCGACCTTCAAATAACAAACACCAATAATCACATCAAATGGGATTTTACCCCTACTTCACAACAAGAGGGTAAATCTGAACCCTTCATGGAACTCCATCAAGTTATTTAACCCATCTAGAATTAAAAGATTCAATTGGTTGGTTCCTACATCATGAACGAATTTAGTAAGCTATCACCGAAGATTAAACATGATTACTATGCCAAATTTGATCAACATCAAATTAGAACAACTACAAAAACGGAAACAATCGGATTCATTTTGATGCCTCTTTATCTTTATCCAATTAATTATCAATTAATTATGGCTTGATAAAATTTTTTGGTTTAAATTGGATTTTGTGGCATCCTAGGATTTTATATGATATAGCTCTTGCTATTGGGGTCCCAATTAGAATGGATAGGGAAACTGAAATGGCCAGATATGGACATTATGCCAGATTTCTTGTAGAAGTTTATTTATATACCTCTTTAATTGATAAAGTCTTCTTATCAACTGATGATGAAGAATTGGAATTGAAAATTGAATATGAAAGTTTCCCAAAATTTTGCTTGGACTGTAAGGCCATAGGCCATGATAATTCAAACTGCAGGAGACAATTGATATGAAAGAACTGTTCTCGTCGAGGGCATGATTCTAAATCATGCCATAAATCTGAAAAAGAAAAGCAGGAACATGGCCAGGTGACTATTCTAACAGAGAAGACTCTAAGGGCACAAAGTGTCTCTACAGAATGTAATGGCAGGGTGCCTAATGCTCAAGCTAAAAAATCCTGGTCTGATATAGTGAAGGAGGGACAAGAGATTCCACCTAACTCAAGTGTAGACCTTGATAAGCCTGACTCATGCCAGGGTCCCCTGGATAATGCTGATGCTGCTCCTCAATCTGTTTCTGTTAAGGGAAAAGGATCTCTGACTTCTTTTCATGCTGATTCTGAAATTAGACATACACTACAACAACCTAATGCTATGATTAGTTCAGATCAGGATATGCATTTAAATTTTTATGTTCAACCTTCTTTGGTTCAAAGCAATGAATTTACGGCTGCAACTCAGACTGATTCTGGAAATGTTTCTATTCATACATCTTTCAATGCTATTGAATGTGACACTGATTTTCAGGTACATGTACAAACTGAGCCTCAATTTGAGGATGAAATATTGAAGCATAATTATGTGCTGGAGCACTCACCTTCTGACTTGAGTGGGTGTTTTAAAACCTGTGATGCTACTGCTTCACCTGGACCTTCTGAAAAGGATGACTCTGCTTCTCTTTCTCTGGCTCCATCAATCTCTGAACCTTTTTTAGTGGCTGTTGAAGACTCAATCACTCCGACTAATGAAGTGGTGGAAAATACCTCGGTCACTCCAGCGGGGAAGGTGAGTAACACCTTGAAAGAATCCTCTCTTATATCTACACTGGATGTGCAGGAGATATAACAGAAAACAGATAAACCAAGAAAAGGGCACCAAAAAGATGGAGATGATGAAGGTACTTGGCAACAAGTCAGAACCAGAAGTCAAGAAAGGGTAGGAAAGGAGGACATGAAGATGAAGGAGGAGGTTCAAGCTGACAGCTCAGATGAAGATGTAGAATCGTTGCTACAACAATCCAAGGAGCTTGAAAGCCACTATATGTGAGGAAGAGGTCGAAGGCGTATCAGTGCCAAAACATGGAACGAATGGAGAGAGAAAGAAATATTAATTGCTGACAAGATAAGGAAAAAGATTGGTTCACTGGGACAGGGAACTTGATGTATTGTCTTTCATGTTGACTTTGGTGTTCTCCTTTGAATTTATTTTAATATAATATTTTGGGGCCTAGAACCTTATTAAAAAAAATTAATTCTGGCTTCACGTTCTTTAATAATTTCCATCAAGAGCAACATGCTAACAATCAAGGCATATATATATCACACTATCTGGGAAACATGAGGCAACAACATACGTTCAATGTAATTTCTTAATACAATTCAAATATGTAATTAGGTAAATTACATTGTGATCCAAATGGATAAATCATGCTAAATCTACGATTTCACATAACATACAGAAGCCTCAAATCCCCTACCTCAAGGGTTTTTGAGGAAAACCACAATGGTCGATGAATGCCCATGAAACCGGGTCGATTCTCCACAAATCCTCCTTATATATCCTCTCCTAACACAACCAAGGCCAAATCTCATCACAAATGACATCCACCCACCTAGATCTACCCATAAAAACCATAGATATAAGAAGATGAGAGAAGCAGAGGAGCAGATCTAGTTAGATCTAAGAAACCAAACAAAAGGATGACATACTTTGAGAAACCGGCTTTGATTCACGAAGAGAAGCCTCCAGATCACCTCCAAAACAATTGGGAGAGGTTCATCCACTTCCAAGTAAGGGTAATCACGAGTTATGGCTGATTAGGGGCTTAAACGAGGTGATTAAAGGAAAAACGAGTTAGATCCAAAATTTTAGGATCTAACTTTAAGTGACCTCATGGTTAGTCTGCACAATTTAACAAACCCTTCTCTAACCGTGCGTTAGCTTCTGCCTCGACAATCAGTCCTCGCACGGTTAGTCCGCATGGTTAGACAAACCGTGTGATAACCGTGTGTTTTCCATTGCCTCCAAGACCATCCTTGCATGGATTGGCCACACGGTTTAGGCAAACAGTGTGCCTCTCGTGCAAAAGCCATAACCCTTTATATTTCCTTAAAATTCCTCCCAAACGCACCCCAAGCCACCTTGACCTTCCAAAACACCTCCAACACCACATTTTCACAAAGGAATTGACCGGAGAGGTCTGGGCCATTACATCATATAACTCTCAAAACATTCTCTTCCTCGAGAATCCAAAACCCAACTAAAGAGAAAACGATACAGGGTCTGAACAACCACCGCTGCCTTGCTGCTCTATGTAGCATCGTCACAACCAAGGACACCCAGTGCTCCTTCCGAGAATGGATCGAACTAAATCCTATCTCGACCACCTACAACCCATCTTCTGTGACTGCATCTAAAACGGAGCCCTCATTCTTCTGTAGACTCTGGTGCTGAAACTCTCGGAGTGTCTTCCTCTAAGTGTCCTCATCGTCAACCTCTACCTTGCGGTGACCTACTGGAACAGCCTGCTGAACGTTTTCTACGCAAACATGATGGAGACGTCGACCTGGATCCATACCCTAAAAATAACAAACAATTAGATCTTCTAATCCTGGAATATGGAAGACTCAACATTAGTTAATTAATTGTTTTCTTTCATTTGTTTTAGGTTAACCTATCCCAAGGTCCACCCATTCAAACACAGGCATAAATAAGAATGATGCATGATCCTTTCCTAGGTCTCTACCCTGCAACCAGTATCACCCTATTTAGTAGCCATTGTAAACTTAATGGTCCGTGCAAAAGAACATAGGGGGCCCTAAATGCCTATGTCTATGCCGGTCTCCAGTGTTTACCCCACTTTCTAAATATGAATGACACCATTTCCCAACCAACCCGTGCAACCTCACCTATGCCTAACTCCAAACTCCATCTTATCCCTCAATCTGGCCTTTGATACCACTCTGTTATGACCCCCTCCCCACAAAGTGTACCCCTCTTGGACCGGAAATGTGGAAAGTGTTATAATGACCCCAAAGTCCCACCTCCAGTAGGCCTCGGGTTGGCGACTAGCACCGAGGTTATAATAAACACACAGATGGGAGGTATTACCCTCCAAGAGAACACATGCAGAAGAGAGAGATAAGATAGAATCCAACCAACTCCAACTAAAGTATAATAGAAACCCAAGTACATATATAAAATGCCAAGTAAAAGTAGTACAACTGAAAGGGAAAAACTAAAAGTACCCAAAAGAAAGTAAAAAACAACAACGATCACAAGCCCGGACAGCTCCTACAACCAAAAGCTCATAGAAACCAGCCTGATCTCTAAACTGCTATGAGTGACCAGAAAAACAGTTTATATATATGTAGGGTGAGTATAGCAGCATACCCAGTCGGATCCTCCCTGAAGCCTCTCATGCAAAAGTAAGGAAAGCATGATAAAGCATAGTGAACAACAGTGAAACTAACTCGTCACCTAACAGGTGTACTATCTTCCCAACCTTACCATGGCCACTCTCTCCAAGTAACACACACAGGAATATAGCATATAGTAATGAATATCAAGGGTAACCCACTACAACTTCCCCACTGGTTTTCCGCTTTTCCCCAATGACATACGTCCGGTGCATCTCTCTCCAAAGGCTTACCCATAAAAACATGGGCTAAGCTCCATAATCTGCACCACGTGCACCATAAAGGCTTGCCCACAGACACCTGGGATAAGCAACACACCATCCTCACAACCAAAAGTAACTAGGTAGGTTCCAAGAGCCACAACAGCCCACATAACGTGTATCATACGTCGGGTATTTTACCTCAAGCCATTACAGCCCAAACACCGCGTAAGGATCCTCAAGCCATCACAGCCTATACACATTACACCTATAGTAGTCCATATGATACTATATATAGGATATATGTGTGGGAATAACCAAAATCCATTATATCCCTCTACACACATATATGGGGAAAACAAACTGTTGTGCCTTGTGGGACTAGTATCTACCAAGAGAAGAGAGCAGGGTCAAAGGGGGTAGTCATCCATTCATCCTCCCACTGGAATGTTGTGGAAAACACCCCCAGGGCTCAGAATCCCCAGTGTGTTAGTTTTCCTTACCAACAGGGTGGAGTAGCATATAGAAACACAAAAATAACAGAATATATATAACTCACAACCACACTATGGGCATAACCTAGTCTTAGCCTCAACTGCAGCTAACGTCTCTCGGACTCCAGACTGCTATTTCCAAGACTATGTATCATATAAGCACACAACCAATTAAAGAACTTCATTAGGTTAATTCATTCCCTTTTTCATCAATTACACTGTACATTAATTAAGTCTTCCATAATTAATTAACCATGAACAACCCAAATTAACTTTCTTGGCATCACATTCAAAATTTACTGTTCCTTTAAAGTTACAACATCCCCATTAAATACCAGCATCTCCATCCCTGTTGATTATCACCATTTAATCAAACATTCATTTTAGAATTACTTTCCCATATTACCAATCATTCTAGAAAATCATACTATGCTACTAAACACAAGGGGGCTCGACACGATGAGTAGATATACTACCCGTCGAGTCTTTGCTTCCTATAGCAAGAGCGTAGGCCCATTCTCCCTCGAGAGGCTAAACATGGAAAGCAAGTGGAATACCCCACACATATTCACCCCTTTCGGAAGAAGGGTAAGCAAAACCAACTACCTTGAGTAGTGGAGAAAAAGAAATGCAGATAAAAAATCAAGAATCCACAAACATCCAACAATTAGAACCATCCCATTCCATCATCCCCGGTGTCCTCCCTAACACCCACATGCATAAACCGATGCATCTCGCCACTCCAGGTGTCATCCGCTGCCACATCCACAAGGCCTCCCTGCCTCCACATATCACAAGACCCCTCCAGGGTAACATCACAACACAAGATATCACAGTACCCCTTCTAGGGTCACAACAGAGCACAGGAAGCAGGAAAACAATCATTCCAAAAAATGGGCTCTTGGCCCTTTAACAAGGCATCCGGCCTTCAAAAAACAAACACCAACAATCACATAAAATGGGATTTTATCCCTACTTCACAACAATAGGGTAACTCTGAACCCTTTATGTAACTCAATCAAGTTATTTAACCCATCTTGAATTAACAAATTCAATTCGTTGGTTGCAACATCATGAACCAATTTAGTAAGCTATCACTGAAGATTAAACATGCTTATTATGCCAAATTTGATCAATATAAAATTAGAACAAATACAAAAACAGAAACAACTAGATTCATTTACATGCCTCTTTATCTATAGGCAATTAATTATCAATTAATTCAAGATTTACATTCTCTATAAATTTCAATCAAGAGCAACATGATAACAAGGAAGGCATATATATATATCACACTATCTGGGAAACATGAGGGAACAATATACATTCAATGTAATTTCTTAATACAGTTCAAATATTTAATTATGTCAATTCCATTGTGAACCAAAGGGATAAATCATTCTAACACTATAATTGCACATAATTTAGAGAAGCCAAAAATCCTCTACCTCAAGGTTTTTCGGGGAAAACCACAACGGTCGATGAATGCCCAAGAAACCGGGTTTATTCTCCACAAATCCTCCTTAGATCTCTTCTCCTAACACAACCAAGGAAAAATCTCATCACAAATGATATCCACAAACCTAGATCTTTTCATAACGGGAATATATCTAAGAAGACAAGAGAAGAGGAGAAGAAGATCTAGGTAGATCTAAGAAACGAAACAAAAGGATCACATACCTTGAGAAACCAGCTTCGATTCATGAAGATAAGCCTCACGATCACCTCAAAAACGCTTGGGAGAGGATCTTCCACCTCCATGGAAGGGTAATCCCGAGTAATGGCCAATTAGGGTCTTAAACGAGGTGATTAATGGAAAAAACGATTTACATCCAAAATTTTAGGATCTAACATTAAGTGCTTGCATGGTTTGTCCACACGGTTTAACAAACCGTGCACTAACGTGTGTTAGGTTCTGCCTCGACAATCACTCCTCGCACGGTTAGTCTGCACTGTTAGACAAACCATGCGCTAACCGTACGTTAGCCACTACCACCAATACCAGCCTTGCACGGTTTGGCCGCACGGTTTAGGAAAACCGTGCCCCTCTTATATAGTGGCCATAAACCTTTATATTTCCTTAAAAGTCCACCAAACGCACCCCAAGCCACCTTGACCTTCCAGAACACCTCTGACACCAAATTTTCACAAAGGAATGGAATGGAGAGGTCCGAGCCATTACAATGTAAAAATTATTAATTCTTAGTTTAGATGATGTTGATGTTATTTTTTAACTGGAGTATTTATCTTCACATAGACTACATATTAATTACCGTAATAGGGAATTGAAATTTCATATTTATAACCATTACATGATCATCTATTAGTGAAAGGTTTACTATGATTTTTTTTGGAAATAAAATTATATTATCGGAGAATGATATATTATCATGAAGGATGTTTCACTCAAATGAATCAGTAAAAAACAAAATATTATGGATCCAATTATTCTCGGAAACACATTTTTTTCTTAAGTTTGTAATGTTGATATATATCTATAAATTATAACTTGACTCATATAGGCCATGTAGATACCTTTAGTTATTTTTATTAGTGGGTAAAAATTAAAATTTTGAGGACTCAATTTATTTAGAGGGAATGTAATTCCATAGAATTTAAAATTAGTTTACCTCTAAATAAATATGAATTTAAATAACATAGTTTGAAAACATCACTGATCAGACTACACTATAATTAATATACAACCATTGTAACATAGACATTGGATATGATTATATAAACATCAGTAACATTATTATAAAATTAGTTTAGAAATTAGAAAAATGGAAGCAGTTAGTAGAAGTCCTCCATATGAATCTCACTTGTCTGATCTTGGAATGGAGGTAGCTTCTCCAGGGTTTTAACTAGTGGGTGGTTACACATGTGGAAATTTGCATGATATAAAGTTATTAGTGTAATTACATATATATATATATATATCAGTTATTTTATATTTAAAATTTCAACTTTTAATAAAAAACATTCATTTTTAATTCAAATTTAGTGATGAAATTGAATTATTATAGCTAGACAACTAATATTTTTTTATGTTTAATTTTTTTCAAATTTTTTTACATGATATAATTTTTTTTAAGAAAATACGTATATTCTTATTAAATTATAATAAACAATCATTTATACGACTATCTTATTAATAAAAATTTAGTTATATATTTATAATAAATAAGAATAAGACTAATTAATATTAAAAAATTTCAATTTTATTTAAATAATTTGGAAGTTATTATATTTTATGTTTCGATTTAAAAAATATATTCCTAAAATTTATAATTTTATTTTAAAAAAGTGAAATTAATTATTTTATTCATCATAACAATATTATCTTACAATAATTTTTATAGATTTTTTTAAAAAGACATATTTTTATGTAAAGAGAGAAAAATACCATTTCTATAAATACCGCGAATTTTATGAAATAATTAATGTATAAAAATAACTTAAACCATATGAAAACCTTTTCATAACCCAAGATATAATTCATAAGTAAAATTATACAATTAAAAGTATTTAGTTTAATTTACAAACCTTCATTTGACATTCTATAACTTAACTTATACATTTTCCTTAGTCCTTTTTCAATTGTTTATACATTTATTTATTTAAAATTATTTTTAACACTTTTAGAAATTGTTTATAATAAAATATATTTCATATTTGAAATCATAAGGTCTAAATTCTATAATAATATTAATTTTTTATTCATGCAAATAATTTACATAGGTAAAAATTAGTTCCCATGATAAAATTAAAAATGTTAAATGGGTTTAATATAAGGGGTTGAAGACCACAGACATGTTTAAAATATTAATACAAATGGTTGGGTGAGGTGTTTATCGATATCACCTTATCCTAAACACAATTATTTACCAAATTTAACCCATCGTCCATCTTGAAAATGAAATTATTTTTGTAATATGAAATTATATTTACAAAAATTACATTCCCTACAATTATAAATGGAGCATACCACCACCCCTTCATAGATACAAAAATAATTTTAGTTCCCCATAGAATCTAATTTATTTAATTAGAAAATAATCCTCAAAAATATTCTCAAGATTTTGGTTTCTGGATATTTCCCAAATGACTTCAAAATCAAGAAGGTTTCAAAGAAGAAATCAAATTCTACTATTCACATATTTTCCCCAATATAATTATTATTCCATTTCAGATACTTTTACCTCTTATTAAAT
This sequence comes from Viscum album, assembly GCA_963277665.1. Lineage (NCBI taxonomy): Eukaryota > Viridiplantae > Streptophyta > Magnoliopsida > Santalales > Viscaceae > Viscum > Viscum album. Next base: position 30,657,609 of record OY728157.1, on the reverse strand, counting down.
ATATTTTAAAAATTTAAATTTGATTAAATAAGTATTATTTGTAAATTTAATTTTGTTATATTAGTGGAATAACCATTATGCAAATTTCCTCTTTCCATAGAAATATGAAAACATCATTCATCTTATATGTGAACTACCACATCCATGAACGACATGTCAAATATTTGATCTCTGATATACATTCTAGTCTGAAAAGTATTATTTTGTAGAATAATATGATATCTATATAATTATTAATATTATGAAAATATAAATAAATATATACCTTTTTTTTATTCTTTGGAATTCAAAAACCTCATCGACATGTATGATCTTACTACCACCTCTGTGGAGTGATATATATAATTTTTCATCACTAGAACACATGGAAGACTGTAGTAATGTATTAAATAAATTTAATTTTTTTATGATGTGATTAATATTATTGAAATTTTATATTAATATTTATCTCATTATTTATTTACCAATTTTTGATTATCATAAATTATTGAAATAAGTTCTTCAAAGATTTCGTTATATAGAATAGTGACTAAAACTCTAATTGAATGAAAATATAAAATTATAAAAAAAATTATACAACATATATACCAATAATTTAGCTAATCTATTATATTTGAACTTGGTATCAAATAATGGGGATCATTTCCTACATTTTGAATCTTTCCTAAAATAATCGAAATCACTAACATCCGATGATGAGAACAAATACAATTAACTAATAATTTTTTGTAAATGAATACAATTGAATAATTTATAAGGTAGTGGATATAAATAATGTTATTAAATTTTTTTATTAATATGTTAATTTTTACTATTCATTATGTTAAAGTACCATTGTAGAAGTTAAGGAAATAATTAATTGATTTTCTAGACACATGTTTATTTCTTTGAGGCAAACAACATGCTCACCAAATTATTTTTGTGTGATGTATATACTAAGAATGTATATATTTATTCCATAATTATAAATAAATTAATATTACTTGTTGATATATATAAAATTTTCTCATTGAAATCATTTTGACTTAAATGTTACCAATCTTAAAAGGGTTTTTAATTGACCCAATTTACTTTTATTGATTATTGAACCATATTTCTTGACTATGATCCTTTAAGACACCATTTATTTATTCAAATTGGTTTTTTTATATCTAGTAAAAATAAATTTTTACCTTAATGTGTCCTTCTATTTATGAAAATATTTCACTTTCAAAACATGACATCGTTAAGAATAGTTCCTATCCATCCGAAATAATCCCTTTTTCTTTCATATCAAAATTAGACCTTCCCTAAAATATTATATTTTCTCATTTTTAAGTTTAAATATATTTTTCTAGTTATCTTACAATTTATCCTTAGCACTATTTAAATGGAATATTTATCCCTGTTTTTATTATGTGGGTTTTAATAATGTTATTTTTAAAATGTTAGAAAGGTTTTTACCTTTCTAGATCAATCATTTTCTCTCCCACTCCACATTTCCACTAGATCAAATTTATATATTTTCAAGTATACATTATTGATATTAAGTTTCCAAATACTTTATGAAAATCAATTCATTTTAATTTTTCAGAAATGATATTTTTTAAAGTGACTCATAACTTCTTCTTTTTATGAAAATTCAAAGAAATATTTTCTAAATTTCATTTTATATTTCACTTCTATTTTATACCTTAAATAAAAATGATATATCTCTAATGGTGTTATGTTTTATGATTCACACTATGACTGCCTTTATAAAATACTCATTTTTGGTGATTGAATTTTTGAAATTAACCAATCTAATTTTGATATCACATTATGAGATTACATTTCTAAATGATATAAAACCTATTTTCTATCCTTGGGTTTTAATGATATAATGAATTATTGATATATTATGGAAACAATATGTATGGATGTTGATGGTTGGGGTCTTATATCTCATTATAATAAATTTTATAAGGATTTATATCTCAAGAGATAATGATGTGTGTGAATGATCATGTTATCTCACATTAAATGTCTAGATATCTTGGATTTATTGAAAACTTAATACATGGTAATGATTGAGTTTTCTTGAAAATTTATGTTATAATATACCTATATTTGATCCATAATTATATAATATTACCCTTTTTTTATTATGGTCGCATGATTCAAGATTATTTATACATGATTCTAATACATGTTATAATTTTTAAGCTTTATTGATATCCTTTTTATTATCTTATGTTTAAATATCATGATCCATAATGCTTGAACTGGTTTTACAATATAAATTTACAATCCCATGATCTATTAATTAGATATTTATTTTATATCTTTATTTTATACCATCTTTATGATCTAACTGTGATGATTCACTGATATGTATTACCTTATTGAGCATTTTATATCACTCCATTATTATCATTCAATTTTTTTAAGTTATGAATATGAGTATAACTTATGAGAATTATAGATGGTGTTATATTGTGGTTTTATTATGGAGAAATATTAATAGGTATTTTAAAATATGTTTCTTATGTATATTATCATAAAAAAACTAAACCTTACATTGTAAATATTATGATATTGTTTATGAGATATAATGTAAAATTGATGTGGATGATGTATACTAAAGGTATGTTAAGCATGGGGTGCCTCACTAGTCACTTGATAACGAATGTTTATTAGTTTTTTGTGGGTTTTGGTCACCTATGCTTCTAAAAGGTGTATGTTAGGGTCTAGAGAATAAAATGTAATGTTATATGAATAGGTCCATACCGTCTACTTCAGATTGATGTGTAATGAGACATCTGTGAGAATTGGGATGGTTTATTGGTTGTTTTAGGAGGTTGGTGTGGTATATATATAGTTTTTAATTAAATTCATGTAGAGTAATCATTAACTAATATATTAATAATTTGAAATGGATGTGAGTTTGTTTGGAGTAAGAGTTGTGGTTTTTTCATTTATATAGGTGGTAGAGATTGTATTATTCTTTAGATATGGTGATTTACTTATGCTTAATTTTGGAATCACCGACACATGTTTCTTGTCAAGTGAAGATAAAATATTTAGCAGATCACAAGGAGGTTATCCATATAATATCTTATAGTATTGTATCAAATATTTAGTTGAATCACCATATGATAGGGTTTGATACTGAGTGACCATTTACAATATATGGATTCCATGTTTCTCTTTAATGGCGTAAAGCATAATTATCTTGTTGGTGGTGCCATTTTTGATAATGCATTCTAAGGTCAGAATCAAAAAATCGTGGTTTATTCTATGTGGATGAGTGGTTGGAGGTTTGAAAAATCTTTGGTCTAGAGATTCACAGAATTTGAGTAATATGATTTTATGATGTTTTTTTAGATTTAATAGAATGTTATTTAAATGAATTATTCTCATGAAAAGTTAGTTGCTATTAAAGTTTTAGTAAAGGAGGATGTGTTATCTGTGTGGTCATGTCCTTGGTTATCATAGAACATGGACCTATAGATGTTAATCAATTGTGTTCAAGGGTTGGTGGATTTCCACAAAAGGTTTTTTAACAACATTTTTGGTTTAATAGGTCAGGTTGTTTCCTTTTATATGTTGAAATGTTTAAATTGTGGGGAGGATTTCGTGACCCAAAAGATCTACCCAATAAGATTTAATTTATTTTTATTCATAAGCTACCCCTTAAAAGTAGTAAAATATTAAATTTAACATAATATATTGTCTTATAAATTTTTTTTGTTTAATTGAGTATGGAATATGTTAATTACCCTTGGGATTAAATTTGGTGGAATTTGGATCTAGTTAAAATTTAAGGTATATTTATCATTTTATAAATAAAAATTATTTCATCCATTATAATGTTTTCAATATCACTAAAATAGATGTACAGATGAAAATTATATCACAATAGTTTTTTATGGAATTAGATTTTTTATATAAGAGAGGTATTAATTAGTTTCTTGGGTATTGAGCTTTGGAACGAACATTTTGGGGTCTTTAAATAAAATAACTATTAACTTAGTTATTTGACACTAAAAATATCATTATAGAATCTCCAATAAGGTTCTCACATTACTTCCTTGAACCCTAGGTAGAGAAAAATGTTTTTATTAGTGGAATCCATTTTTTAATTGTGTCAACATAGAATAATTAGAATGGTAGTAGATTCTTAACTCAAAAACAATAAATTTTGAATTATTTATTTCCAAGGATTAAAGTGTCGATGATGTGTCAAAAAGGTTGAATTTTTTTATTAATTAATTAACCTAATTTTTCATAAATTCAATCCTAAACCTGAACGATCAATTTTCACTACTCTTATTTTTGAAATAATGATTGAAATTATAAATAAAATAATTCCGTCCAAAAAATATTCAATTATGTAGTAATAGAGAATTCATGATAGAGAACATCTAATGAGGGTCCAGACAGAAGTAAAATAAAAATATTGATGTTGGGAACAAAAAATTGAAATAGATGTTTCATAGTTGATGGTGGATAGAATTTAGGGTTTTGGATAGTGAGCTGTGACAACCTAGGTTGGTAGGTTTGGTCAACATCAAGGACACGAATGGCTATGGAGGTTTCAACATAGTGAGAGGAATAAAACATATAAGATCAAACATTTTGGATCTATTTTTTTCTAAAATGATTTTATTCTATCAAGAAAAACACCATGAATATTGTGTTCCCATATTCTATGGTTTCGTTGGTCAATAAATATCACATAGAGTGTAAATTAAGGCCATATACACCATACTTGTTTTACATATCTTGAGAATGTACTAATTGTACATTCAGTTTAACTAGAAAACCCCAAGAACCATGAAGGACAGAGTATATACTATGTAAAATAGAATGTCTTTCATAGAACGTAATTGGAGTATAAAATGACTAACCAGAATTTTCCCACATTCATGTCTTCTAAAGTTAATGTTGTGTGTGACATAAGGGAATAACTCAAGTCTCGATATTATATACAGAATAACCCATGAATATCCATAAGCTATTTATCATAGGAAAACATAGAATTTTTTTTGTAAAAGAAACATGAATCCTTATTTATAGGATACAATACCTACTAAATCATAGATCCCACATATATTATACCTTATAAAAAATGGTTTTGGTTAGACATCACAAAAACTAGACTGATTCAACATGTGTTTAAATCCTAATAAGGGCTAATAAACATGAACTATAATGTATTTCCTTGTATTGTTCCATATTTTGTATTTTTCATATCTCCCCACTAATGTATTAGAAAAAATACGTTACTAGTACATTCTATAAAATTTTATATGTACTATATAGTGGTGTATATTTGATTATTAGTAGGGGTTGTTTCTACAAAGTTCAATGAAGATGATGGACCCTAGCTTAGTAAAGATGATGTTGGAATTGGGAAAATATATATGGTAAATACATGTAATTGATAACCCTATAATGATATTACCATGATAGGAAGTGGGTCCCTTATATATACTATAGAGTTATATACCCCCATTGAAATAGGGTTTTTGTACTATTAGACATGGTGTGTGTGTCCTTCATTTGGGAATGTGGATGGGATCCCCTTAATCCTAATGAGTCACGCGTTCCCTATACTAAAACAGATGTTAGTGTCTTCCATAAATTATATAGAATGTGTTCTTCAACTACATAGTTTTATGTTTCCCTATAACATAGTTTTTGGGACTTTCCTCCATTAGGGTCTGGTATCCCCATGAATGGTGTGTTCCTTGGGGATTCATGTGTCCACTAATATTATTATAGTGTGGTTTCACAGATGTTTATAGGTAAGTTTATATTATGTAAAGTAAGATTCTAGTGATGGGTGTTTTGATATGAAATGTATTACGAGTTTACTTTAATATATGATTTATCACTGTTCTATTGAGTTTGGGATTTGTGAAACATTGGTTACTCTAGAACCATTGGTTTTTATGAGATATAACCCTTCATAGAGATAAAATATTAATACTTGGATTATTAATTTTCTATGAATTCCTTGAATTTTTATCATATCTATTCCATGAGAATATCTATCCTATATTCCTCAAAACTGGGTTTTCGAGATGTCCTATTTTATCTTTAATTTCTATTTTTAGGGAATCCTACAGGGTTAGTTTATACTCTCACAATCATGATCCCTCATCCCAAAAGTATTTTATTTATGTTGACCTGGTATAGTAAGAGAGTCTCTAGTGGATGTGAATACATTACAACTATTGTAACGAGAATATAGTTTTGTATGGTGGAATATTATGGGGATGGTTTTTGTCTATGTTCTATTTGGAATAGTTCTTTGGGAATGGATTTTTTTCCCATATCACATGTGAATTGTGTTTTATGATACTATTTCATTCTATTTGATTACCTTTTGGTTTTCCATTGTGGAATATTATTGGCTAGTGATTATCTCATGCATGCATTATTGTACGATTTAGCTCTTATATACATGTGTGTATAGTGAGTGTGGTATATATATATATATATATTAGTGATTCTTTTCATATTACACATTGATATAGGCTAATGCCCTCCATGTATTTTATTCATTATTGGTGCTAATTTATTACCCCTAGCCTATTTGAGACATGTAGAAGGTGGTAGAGGTAGTTTATTATTAGATCTGGTGGGGTCATGGTGGGCCAGATAACAACAGTAAAAATATTTTATCTTGAGGATCATGACATGGATATGTGGACTATTGAGAAATAAAAAAATTTATTAATATATTATAATATGGGGATGGGGCTTATATTTAATAATAAATAATAATATAAAAAGGATACATGATTCCAAGTTGAAAAAGGTTCAAAACACATTGAGAATAATAAGAATTATAAGGATAAAGATGATACTAATAAGAATTACATGGATTTTTTTGATTCAATTTATTTATTTTCTGATGGTATGAAATAAATAGAAAGTAAATAATGGGTAAAAATTAATTTTTTGTGTTTTAACTATGAAGATATTTGATATTTTTCGAATTAATTTCTCAATATGGATCGATAAGAGGAAGAGGATGACAATCCGAAAAGTTCATCTTGGTAAAACATGCTGATGAGAAGTCACATTAAAGGAATGCTCATTAAGAGAAATTAAATGTATAACAGAAAAAATAATTTTCTTTCAAAATATTATGATATATCTCATGATGAGTAAAATGAAAAGAAGGAAGAGGTCACATAGATTTATGTACATTAAGTATCCATGGAAAATTCAATGTAGTCTAATGATACATCTATTTAAGAAGAAGGTATTAGTGGAGAAAAGAGAAGTGACGATAAAATAAGAGTTTTAATTGAGGATGCATATCTAGGTGGGTTTGAATGAAAATTGAAAAATTGAAATGTAAAATAAATAATTTGAGAGTAAAAATTTTCCAGGAATGAATTCCCCTGATGAATCAGACCCTAAAGGGATTAATAATATGGAAAATAAGTTCACATAGATGATGGGTGAAATCAATAAAATTAATTATGAAAGAGATAATATGATTAATATTACTAAAAAAATATAATTTCAAATAATTAAGAACTAAATCACTTTGGGTGAAGTTATATGAATCTAAAAATTCAATTAAATAATACAAGTTATGGATGTATAAAAAATATATCAAAGAATTTGGTGAAAGATGAAATTTTAGAATTTTTATTATATAAAGAAAATTTTATATTATATTATGATCCCATGAACCACTATATTTGATACTTGAGCATTCACCCAAAATTATGGTACTAGAAAAAATATTGGAAAAAGGTAATAACTTTACGCCGGAATGAAGAAACACCCATTACAATCTCAAATAGTGGTACTAAAATTTCTAATGGTAGGGATGTGTGAAAAAACAATAATGTGAAGGAAAATAATATGGGAAATTCCAAGACAAAATTTTATTCACATAAATATTATGATTCTAAAAGAAAGCTGTAGATTTAAAATATGATAGAAAATCAATAACCTATTTTTTATAAACTAAATTTCTATTCAAGGATATTCTATTTTGAAGGAAGATGATGTTACTTTGGAGTGTACGAACAAAATTATTCTATGTTTTGGTATTAAATTTCACTCCCTTATTCAAATAGAGACCATGGATTTAAGGGGATTAAATGTGAATCTATGGGAGGTAATTGGGTAAATCATCTAAAAAATTAGAGAAAATTTTATAATACACCTAACACAATTGAAGAAACTTTTTGGAGGTATGAAAAAAATTAACATGTCAACAAAAATTGTATAAAGATAATTTTAAAAAGAAAAAACCAAATGATAACTTTAAATAGAATAATAATATATGTAATCAAGAATAAATTATGGTTCTTATGGTGGATTATAAATTAGTTTATGGTGGAAGTCTTCGAATACGTAGTAGAAATGTTTCATTGCAAATGAATGAAAATAGGAATCTCGAAAAAGATATCCAAATCTATGATAGAGGAGGGATTAATTAGGTTAATAATTGATCAATTAGTGTGAAAAGAAAAGGATGAACAAACATTGGTTATAATAATTCTATATTCATTGATGTTCTCTTTATTTAAGGGTTGGAGGAAAATCTCTTGATTTTCTAATATGTTTATGTCAATAAGAATGTGGAAAAATTTCCAAATAAAATATGTTTTGTTTAGAGGATTAGCAATTAAAAAACCATCATTATGGAAAAAATTAACAATTCTAATGTTATTTAATATTTCCAATATACAAAATACTAACTTCATTTGTATAAAAGAGGATATGAGGTTTGACAACAAATATTTATCCATTTGTGCTTAAATATCATGTTTATTATTTTCAAAAAAGAATCTATGAATAATAAACTAATTATAAATTATGAGAATATTAATTATTTTTATTTTTTTAATGATGGAAAGATTGTGACCAAGATTTAAAATAAGGTTGTGATCAAGATGAAGAAATATTTTGAGTTGATATACTCAGATGTGTCTGGTCTGAAAGACATGAAATTTACCAATAGAGATAATTATTTCATTAATTTCTTTTATAATATTACTCATTTTAATTATGTTTATTTTATTTTTAGTTAATAATAATCTATTGGTAGATTTAATAAATTATATGGGTGTGATAAAAGTCAAATTGGATGTTTTATCAAAATATTTTGGGTTGTTAATGTATTTGAATTCAATAATGAAGAGTTCATGGAACATATTTTGAAGTATAGAATATGGAATGAATATAGTTCTATATAAAAACAATAAAAATTGGAGTAAATAAGTAAAATAACATAAGTTTTGTGGACATGGGGATCAATATTTTATCAGATCATGACAACTCAAGATTATTTTAGTGACATAATATAATATTATCTATTTATATTTTTAACAAGTCTTCAAAAAAAATTGGTCAATATGCCTTATGAGATATGTTTTGTCAAAAATCCTAGTTTTATAATATTTAATATATTTTACAACACATGTTATATCATATTAGAAGGAATAAATTTAGGCAATTTTTATGAACATGATAACGAGAGGATTGTTATTGTATATACAATTTGTGAAATGATTTATTGATGTTATAACAATAATATCAAGAATATCATCAAAAAATTGATATTATTGCCTTATAAAATTAAAATATATCACATATAATCATTTACTATTAATGATTATATTAAAAAACCTAACTAACAAAAGAAAGTATAACATGGTATTGATTGGGTTTCAAGAGTATATTTTCAAAATATCCATGTTGAAATCAAAATTTTGAGTTATGGGAATGGACCAGAAAAAGGAAGATCAATGATCTATAAAATTAAAAAACATATTTATTATAAAAAAATTCATATATTTATCATAAAACTTTTTTAAGCGAAAAATAATTTTGATAAATTCCAATCATATTTTTACTCTTTTGGAAGATGAACCGAGGATTTTTGTTAAAGAATTAAAACATTAGGATTGGATAAAAAATGGAAGAATAGATGAAAAAAATGAGACAAATAATTCCAATAAATTTTTGAAACATACTAATTCAAATAATTTGATAAAAAAATAGTGAGTTTTATTAAATAAGATCAATTAGTAAGGTGATGTTTCATAGAACAAATCTTTTCTTGTATGTAAGGGATACTCTCAAATTGAGGGTATAGAATTTAATGAGACATCTTATCTTTTATCAAGATACAAAAATTTTCAATGATATATATTCTTAAAGGAGTTAAAAAGTGTTCCAAAAGGATGTGAATTTATAATTACTAAATAGAGATTTTGAGGAATAATTTTTCCTGAAAAAACTAAATGTTTTTATCCTTGATGTTGATGGTTCTTGTGTTTTCCTTATAAAAACAAACTATATAGACTCAAAAAATATATAAAATAATGATATTAAATTAAATATGATATATTAAATTGAATTAATTTTATAAAATTAAGGATCATAATGATCTTCATATCGAAGTGGGTTACAAAAACTCTTTTAATGTGATTTTTATGTCAATGAAACAATTTTTCTTAGAAAACATGCAAAAACCTGTGAAGTGTTTTCGAATCAAATTATATGACACTATGAAATGTATATTATAACTGATATTAAATTATTTTTTGTCTTACAAAGAATGAACACAAGAGGATCTTTAATTATCTCACAATAAAAATATGACAGAGAGTTCTAAAAAAGGTTTTCAATAGAATAATTGAGGGACCAAGTTTTCCGTAAATGGAAATGGATGGATTGTGTTTCAAAATAAGTTTTAGAGGCCCATTTTAATTTTAATTTACATGATAGTGTCTTAATAATACATTTTTTTTGCTATTTCTCATTTTCCATGATGTGAAGGTATTCCATAAGTGTTTCAATTTATAGTAGATAAATTGATTTATCACTATATCAATTATTGGCATGATTTTGTATTGAGTTTTGATGAAGACATATCCTTTTATCTATACAGAATTTTTTATATGGATTAGATAGGTGATGATTTTGGTAATTTTTATCTTTTTATGTTAATTATTTATTAGATGAAGGATATTTCTTGGAACACTAAATATCAAGATATCTTTACTCTAAGAATATTGGAATTTGAGTATGTTTTAGCATCACAGGCTAAAAATAATAATGAGGATAAATTCATAACATGATGAAATTTTGGTTAACATATCAAACCTAATTATTATTGGACATCAAAACCAAAGTGTAACAAACTTATCAATTAATCCAGTGTAATAGTCCATTTCAAAGGTGGTTGATATCATATATCACTTCAACATTGATAAAGTGTAAAAAAGAGTAATTTAATTGGAATATGTTTAAATAAATTATAATGTTATGGATTTCTTGATATATCCCCAAATTAAGTATTCATTTAATTAATTGATAGTATTATTAGTAGTAAATTATTTCCCAATTTCCTCATAGGTTCATTTTTTTATTTCTACCATTTAATTCTCTTACATTTTTTTGAAAAAGGGGTAAAATATAAAGGGGAAATTACTATTAATGGGGAAAAACATTTATTTATATATGTGATGATATTGGGGGAGAAGATAATTTAATAAATTTTCATCTTTGTATTAAGAAACATGATTTGTTAGTAGATGAATCTTATAAAAGAGATCATTTGTTTTTACCAGTTACCACCAAATACTAAGAGGGATATTGAAGTTACATTTGAATATTGGTGACACAGAATGCCCATCATGAAATGAATTTAAAATTTTTAGTAGTCAAATAATCACAATCAATTCATAGTTAATAGAGTATTTATCATTACAGTGACAGTTAGATAACTCTAAAAAATATCAATATCTTATATGATGGGGTTTTTAGGTAACTTTATCATTTAATGCATGATATTAATTGTTACATGAAGTGATTTATTAATGTATTATGATGATGATTTTATGTATTATTTATTGGAAAAAATATATTGGATAAATTAGAGGTTTATTAGAGCAGATTTGGTAAAAAAGGAATGAAATTTTCTTGAGGGTAGTGAAACATGGTATGGTGATACAATGTTACACCACAATGGGCTATAGAAAGGTGAGTATTTACTCAGACATGAGACTAATTTTGTGATAAAAATGGATTGTGTTATTTGGTTTTTTTAAATATTTATACTGTTTAACTAATGTAGGTATTCCACCATGATAGAATGTTTCAATCCAAAAAATACCATATAATATAACACTCACACGTCATAATATTTGATTGTTTTTACATAAAAAATCTTTCTATATTATAATATGTCTCAACATATTTCAAATAAAAATTGGGAATAGTAATATTACAACAAGATTAATTCATTAATTCATAATTCTTTCTAGGGTGATTATATATTATGGTATATTAATGAATATTTATTGAGAGGCATAGTCCTTGTTTTTTTTAATATTGAGAAAATGAAATATAATGTAGTAACACATATTGTATTACTATATTAATTTTAAGGTCTTTAATAAAGGATTTACCCTAAATAATGTGATGATTGTGATAATTGATAGAAGCCTAGGGAGGTAACCCTGCCCTTAAATTTATCTCCTAGATATATAATAGGCTGGGTTTTAGGTGTGGAATAAAGTTATACACTTGATAAAATATCTAGAGGAACTCTATGGGGATAAATAATATTGACATACTTGTTAATGATCATCTAGTTAATTATTTAACTTATAGTTTAGTATCGTCTTCCTTCTCTCAAACCTATGTACTTCTTGATAACATGATAAGAATATGGATAATGGGTTCAAAACCATTAGACACTATTGATTAGACAATCAATAAAATGATAGGTCGAACCTTGTAAATTTCTTATGTGATGTGAATTATATCTCACTTAATATCTTTCATAATTTAATGGTTTCACTCATAGATCCTATCACTAATTATAATAAAAATAATTAAATTTCTAGCTTGTGTTTTGGTAACCACTAACCCCCCAACGATTGTTCATTATTTACATGGTAATATCAACCCAATTTTGGTATTACCTATATCTATTGATGGGCATTTTATGTGATGGGATACTAAGGGGTTTATTAACACGTAATAGAAGGAACATAAGTGATAGAAGTCCCATTATCATGATCACCATGACTAGAGAAATGAAAAAAATCACACCAAAATGAATAAAATCTAAAGAACCAAATAAACTCATTAAATAACCATTTTACCATATCAATCACCATTTCATGGGATTGAATAAGATATCTTCAGCAGAAATCAAAGGGAATACCACCAATATTGACATCCAAAAGCTATTACCGAATCATTTTTTATACGAATGGGATTCTTCCAACCTTCACAAAATGATATAGACAATAGAATAAATTATATATAATTGGAGGCCATTGAGGATAAGGATTTTCACAATGGATTTAAGAAGCAACAAACACATTTTCTTGGGATGGAAGTGGGTTCTTATAGAACATTATAAGATTATCCATATGCATTCATGTATGGATTAACTCATGAATTATAACCCATTAGTTAACACCTTATAAATATTTTTAATCTATCTCATTATACTCCCTCACATTACATATTATATAACTCTACCCTTAATTATAAACTATGAAATAAGAACACTCAACCTCTAATAAAATATAATGAAACTCATATTATATTGATTTTATAAGTATATATTAAATTAGTTGATGAATATGTCACATGTCATTTATTTTTATAGATGATCATATGACACGTCACTCATATAAATAGATAACCACATCATCTATACTATATAGGTGTGGTCACACACTCCCTATTATATCTCAATTGAGGGACTATATGTCTTACTAATAATAAAAGAGGAAATCCCTCACCTGTATTGACCTCCAACCAATGAAAATATCAACAACATACCCAACCAAACCCTAATTAGCTAAGCCATAATTTTATTCAGAATAATGTTATCAAAGTATAAATGTTATCATCATAGGTATTTCGAAAACCTTAGGTAATGTGGATACCTATATGATTTATGAACCCACAGAATATTAGTGACATAGTGTATCAAATACCATGTGGTATAATTAGTGAGTTATCAAGAACCAAAAAACATTTTTTCAGTCATGAGAAAATTCATATATCTCATACAAGAATCAAACTCATTATAACTGCAACATTTAATCATGACCTATAATAATCCATGACGAACATTGATTAGGGAAAACTTTAATTCATACACCGTGAGTTCAAATATCATTACATGTAATGAAATATAAATCAATATATACATATATGAAGCCAATGTGTAAGAATGATAAAGTGCATATTGATTTTTATATGTTACATTTTACATTTTTTAATCTCATTTTCAGAATACTTTACAAAATATATAATCACCTATCTCTAGTATGATATATGATAGAATACCATATCAACCATATGTTTTCTTCACATTGTTGTATTTTATTAACAAATTACTTATATATGTATATATATATATATAATTATCTCCACAAATATATGTGACCATACGATAAAACTCCCCAACTAAAATATTTATTGGGTAACATTTATGGATAATGTAAGTCTGAATAATGGAGATATTTAAGAATCATATCTTAATATTAAACTCTATCAAAATATTCACAATTATTATCTCCAAAAAAAAATATGTTCTTATGAAAACCTCTATTGTGTAATTATATTTTTTTTAATTTTATTATAATCATTCTTAGAACCCTTAATACAAATTTCTTTCAAAGAAATAATTAGAAAATAATGTAACTATTTATATTTTTAGTTACCATCTCATACTATTTTTTTGGAATAATACTATAGAAAATAGTGAAATCCACAATTCACTATAAGTAATTGTAAACTTTACGTTTGTAACACCCTAACCCTAGTTACCCAAAGTCGGTGCCTTATTACGTAACATTGGAATGATCACAAAGAAATCAGGTTCCGAAATACTGATCAGTTTAGTATTATTGGAAACAATATTCATACCTAAGTTCAACTTTACAACTTGAAAAGAAATAAAAAACTAATTTATTCCTTTAGAAACATCCAAGACTCCTATATTAATCCTGAAAGTCACTCGTAATTTACTTATTCTCATCCTAAGAGAAATAAAACATAGAAAGGGGTGAGCCCAGATGCTTAGTAAGGATAACAATACAGAGGAAAATTTTATAAATAAGCATAAACATTTAAGGCAGTGTATAAGAATAAGACAAAAAGCCTTTTAAACTTGAACTTAAGAATAATATGGGAACGATAACATAAAAATAATTCTATTTAATTTCTGATATGGATATTCTACTAGTCTAATAATCAAATTCAATATCAGTAGCCACTTTCATAATGATGGAATGCATAAATCCAAACATTAATAACCACATAGTCAAGGCCTTGTGCCAAGACTACAAATAAGATTTTTTCAAGGCCTTATTCCAGAACACTAGTTTCTCTAATGAGACCTACTGATGCATTGAGGAGCCGTAGTGGGCTCCACCCATCACTTACTAAGTCCAATTCATTCCCCATATGAAAAGGTTTAAACATTAAATAAAAATTCGTATTAAAACTAGCATAAGAAATGTCAATACCTTAACCATAAAACATGAATGGTATAAAAATAACACATCCACAGTCAAAAATATCACAGAACCTCCAATGTAATATGGAAGATTTTTATCATAATAAATCAACCTCAATTAAGAATAATATCCGATAAAGGATGTCGACATAGTTGAAAATGATCAGTAAAAATATTTGAGATAAATATCCCTTTTTCATGAAATCATTTAAAAGACACACAATTTATAAAGGAATTCATTTAAAATACTGTTTTCAAGCAAAGTGTCCCATACCACTTTCAATATTTTGAAAAGAATTAACATTTTAAAACATTCATGTCCATATAAATAAATCCTTAAAACCACTTTAAAAACATGGACATTAATGAGAAAGGATTAGAAAAATAAATTGTTAAAACATTTAAAATGATGTTTTAGTAAAAGAGTCCCTTAAAAATAATACCTTTGAAAAATCTTTTATGAATCATGGACATTGATAATAAATATGTCTCAGTATATACTCACGTAAAAACAACCTCAAATAATGAAGAGATTGTGAAATTAACCCTTACCAATTTAGTAACCAACGAAACATAGAACCCATGAAAGAAGTATCATACAATGAAGATGTAAATACAAATAAATTAAAATTTATTAAAAAAATAATACAATAATGGGAAGCACATACACTACACAAAAGGAAATAGTGGTAATGATAGCATGGATGTCCTGGGAATGAGAAGTGAGATAAAAACCCCTTACCTTGCACTTTCCTTTGGTCGAGGGTACGTTTAACCTCCTTTATAATGACCATTGTATGTTATTAGATAATTATAGAACCATATTCATATTTATTATATCATCAATTATTCATTTATGATTTTATAATACCCATATAATATCGATTTCCATGTTAAATTAACATTTCGGGTAATAATAACATTCTTTATCGTACTTATTTTAACTTGTTATTATTGATCGTATCATTTAGATCATGATATAAAAACTTCCATAATATAAAACATGACTTATATATCATATATATTTAGAATATAAATATGTATAATATATAGATATATGAAATCGAAAACACCATTTATGGAGATGGTAGGCCATACGTACGCAGAAACGCTGTTTCTGTTTTCATATCATATTGAATGGAAGTAAGTGAATGAGTTGAATGTAAATACATTAATATATATATATATATATATATCTAGTAGAATTATTATTTCATATATGAAATACTTATTAATAATATATATTTTTATAATAATCATTTAACGGTGAATGTGGAAATGAATCTCATCAAGTTCATTGAGATGGTAGTCCGTACGTATGTACGAGAGACAATATTATTATTTTGATATTAAAATAGTATGTAAATAGATGTTATATAATATATTCATAATCATAAACATGTTATATTTATTATTTAAATTAATTATACATCATTATTATACCCATCCAAAAAATAATGTATTGAATAACAACTACACCATGACGTGGAGACGGTAAGCCGTATGTACGCACGTATGGTGACTTTGTCATTCATATGATGGATAGAATAATGAGTATGGTTGAACCAGTTTTATTATTACATAAAAGCATATAGAATATATTGGAGTTATTATTTTAGAATGGAAACAACAAAGAAAGTGGAAGTGGAAGAAGAAAAGAACTTGAAAGAGGGTGGTGAAATTATTACATCTTCTTCGGGTTCTTCTTTTTGAATTGGTCAAAAGGTCTTATCAGGTTGGATTTATGACTAATGTAAGGCCTATAGAAAGAATTTAGGGATGTTTTGAGGATACTTGGTTAGGGTTTTTATGAGCCAAAGTCTTGAGAAATGTGAGAAATGGGTAGGAAATGAGGGCTTTTTATAAAGGAGGGGAGGGGATCTTTATGAATGTTTGAAACAATTATTTTATTATAACCTAATCTTCGGTTTCAAAAGGAAAAATATTAGTTAATAACAATGTTAAGATGACTCATGGTCTAAATAAAACAATCCAATAATAATTGGACGGGTTTCAGATATTTTTTTAATATTTATAATCTTATTTATATAAATCATTTATTAATGAGGAAAATATTGCATCATTATTGTGTCATAAATAATTTAATTTATTTGATGTAAATAAATTATAAAACAAAAAACCATGATTTAGGAAATCATTTTATATTTCCAAAACATATTTATAGTCTAAAATATAACTTATATATCCCCATGTAAAATTTATTTACTAAAATATATTTGTTTATGTCAATTTTGTCTTTACTTTAAATTAATTAATATAAAATTTCATTATTACTCCCATGTGGCTCCATGGGGTCCCAAATTCAACCCAAGGATTTCCATGGTCGGCTATGTATCATACAATAGGATTAGGACACATGTTATTGTAATTAAATATTTTTATAATATTATATTTACCATTAGTTATTTTATTTACCATTTAATCATGGTAAATAAAATATTTATTGAAGTAAATATTTAATATATATAAAAATAAAAGTTACATATTTAAAAAATTTGGACCTACTGATTCCAAATATGGAATCCATTTTTCAAAATTCAAAACATAGAAGTAGAAAAAAATAATTTATAATTAATTCTTGATGTTAAAATAAGAAGCGTGTTTTTATGAAATAATAACTATCAAAAGATTGAAACTTGTTTATGTACAGTCTAAATGTGAAATTAAATCTAATGACCAACATTAGAATAAATTATAAAAATATAATCTTATTATACTTTAAAACCACTCAAAATTATAATTTAACAATATAAATTATTTTAATTTAAAAATTTGTTTTTAATTAATATTTATTATTTTTCACTATTAATAAAAATATGAAAGTTATCAGAAAAGTGCCAGAAAATTATCAAAACTAAATTTTTATGTCTCAATTATAAAGAAGAAGTTTATTTTTTTTAAATTAACGTATAAAATGTCAAATATTTTTTTTAAAAAGGGTTCCCGATTAAAAGGTGGTAAAATATTTTTTATTTGAAAAACGTATTTTATCTAAAAAATGAATTTGTTCTTATATTTTATCTAATAAATACATAATACGGATTCTAAAATTTTATAGATTATATGAAATTTAAAATTTAGTTTACACTATTCATAACTGCTTTTTGAACGACTAGTTTGGTAAGTTGTGGTGTGCTCAAACTCGATGTTGCGTGTGGCGCAAGTTATTTAATTACTTTGAAGAGATAATGTACTATGAAATCTTGGGGTGTTAAATTCTCCCCACCTTCAATGAATTGTGTCCTTGGAATTTGAAATTTTTCTTTGAAAATAAAAGGTTAAATATAGAAAATACCTTTGCGGAAGACCCACATTAGAAATTGGGTTAATAAAATTTAGTCTTAACAAGAGGGAAATGAAATGAAAAGTAACCACCAAATTATATTATATATTAGAAGAAAATTGGTGAAATTAAAGACACATAATTATAGGGAAAATGGAAATATTTATAGGGAGTTGTTGAGGTCATCAATCCAAAACAAGTGTAAAATTGAGGGCCTCAAATCCATCAATCTATGATGATTTAAAATATCATCTGTTAAAAAAAACATAATTTATTAATATGATACATTTTTTGTTTTAATATCTGTTAACTAATGTTAACGAATTAATCTCTTCATAAAATAAGAGAAAAAAATATACTTGACATGTAAAGTTCTATACATTAACTAATTTCTACCCCATACTCATCTTCACTCTAAAAGATAATAGAACATAAAAATACTCTATTTATCCTAATCGTATAGGGTTCGAAAAAAATGAATTTATAATTCATTTGTGAGATTATTTGAAAAATTACATTATAGAAACTAGGACATCATGTAGGCCAGCGGGTGGTGATGCACCCTTGTCGCCCTTCGGTTATTGGTTCAAGTCTCACGGCCTTCCCGGATGCGACGGGTTAACGCCTGACCTCTGAGTTGTCCTTTTTATAAAAATCCATAAATAATCTTAAAAAATACTTTATCCTTAAGAATAGTATCCAATGTCAAAATTAATCCATTCCAACCTCAATAATTATCAATAAAACTTATGTCAAAACTCACAGTCCAAATTTTATAAGGAAGGTAAACACAATGAAGATCCTTTTTACCACGTAACAACTTGTGTATAATTCCATTATGTATTTTTTCAAAACATGGTAACAACATTATTTATTGCATTCATGATCTCTTATTCCTTATAGAATACTAGATATATTATTTATATGAGAAAATTTTGAATACTCCAGCAATGATTGAATAAACAAACCATTAATCAGTTACAAGTAATTATAGAATATCCAATATAATTTATCTAAATAAACCATATTTTATTCCAAAATCACCACCTCAGTATCAAGACCAGATTAAGGATTACCTTTCCTCTAACCATGTATTTTTTAAAAAATTCTAACTTGTTGTCGAGACACTTTTCATAGAACCATATAATCTCAAATCCTCATTGAAATAGTACTGCAGTACAATCCATATTTATTTCCCTAATTAATATTACTGGAATATCATCGATACAACACTGAAATGACATAATTCTTTAGTAACAACATAAGAAATCTATTCATTACTCTTCATCTATGGTAGTATCATAACTTGATTATTATCCAATATCATCAATTGCGGTATACTCTGATGACTTGTACATTGATTTATGTAGTGTCCCAACACATAGTAGATGAAGCATTTTACATTTGAAACCTTTTTCTTACCCTTTCAATCACGTACATGGTGTAATTTTTATCCAAACTTATAACAAACTACCATTCCCTTCAAGAATTTACCAAGGTGATTCGTTCCACATTTATCACATATGGGAAAATCCTTCTTTCCCCTATTCCCTTTATCAATCTTTCTCTCTAAAATCCTTTTCTTCTCTTGCTTCCCTTCAAATCCATAGGACTCAAGGAATTATTTACTTATCTTATTGACACATGATACTATTTCTCCATATGTTGAGAATATGTGGGAGACTGTATCCCTTCTAAATGTTGGCTTAATACCATGAAAGATATGATCTATCTTACTCTTTGGATCACACATATTACTAGAGTTCTCATTCCTTCTACTAGGAACCATTTTTAAACAACGACATACACTAGGTCAGTTTATGAATCGCAACAAATAATTCCAAACTTGTAAAATACATAATTTAAATTGAACGGTTTATGGATATAATCTATAATCCTAGAAATATTTCTTTGAATAAGTATATACTCATAAACCCTACATAATGGTTTGTAAAGAACATAAGAATTATCCAAAGCATATCCCCTGTGAGTGTTGTAACCAAGATTGCAGCAAGACCCATTGTCATGCACCAGTTCCCGTTCTAGTCTAGCTCAGAGCAGTGTTTCTGGGTTTTACCCCAAGGTACATCTATGAATGATCCACCTCTACCTACTCGTATTAAGACAGGGATGTATTTCTTAGAAAATAAACAAAACCTCTACATTACCAAAAATCTAGGAAGTTCCTCTATACTATTCCTCAAAGTCTATCATAGGGTAATGTGCTATAATAAAAGCTTATCTAAATCTAGTTTCCAGGGTTTGTACTAAACATCCTCTTATAACAACTGTAATTCCCTGACCCCAGTTACCCAGAGTCGGTGCATTATTACGTAACATTGGAATGATCACAAGGAAATCATGTCCCAAAAGACCGATAAATTTAATATTATTGGAAACAAGATTCATGCATAAGTTCAACTTTACAATTTTAAATGAAATACAAAACTAATTTATTCCATTAGAAACATCCAAGCCTCTAATATTAAGTCTGTACGTCACTCATAATTAACATCTTTTTATCTTGGAAAAAATAAAACATAGAAATGGGTGAGCTCAGATGCTTAGTAAGGAGAACAATATAGCGGAAAATTTCATAAATAAGCATAAATATTTAAGGCAATGTATAAGACCAAAACAAAAGACTTTTAAACATGATCTTAAGCATAATATGTACAAGATAATATCAAAATAATTCCATTTACTTACTCACATGGATATTCTACTAGTCTAATAATCACATGAAATATAAATAGCCAGTTTCATAATGATGGAATGCATAATGCCAGACTTTCATAACCACATAGTTAAGGTTTTGTGCCAAGAATAAAAATAATATTTTGTCAAGTCCTTATTTAAAGAGACTACTTTGGATTATGAGACCTACTAATACATCGAGGAGCTATAGCGGTCTCCACCCATCACTTACTAAGTCTAATGCATTCCTCATATGAAATAGTTTAAACATAACATAAACATTCGTATTAAAAATAGCATAAAAAAAGTCAATACTTTACCCATAAAATATGAATGGTATAAAAATAACACATCCACAGTAAAAGATATCACAAAAACTTCAATAAAATATATAATATTTGTATCATAATAAATCAACCTTGAACAATAATAATATCCCGTAAAGTATGGTGACATAGTTGAAAATGATCAGTAAAAATCTTTGAGAGAAATATCCTTTTTTCATGAAATCATTTAAAAGTAACATAATTTATAAAGGAATTCATTTAAAAGATATTTTTGAAGCAAATTGTCCCATACCACTTTGAAACTTTTGAATTGTATTAACATTTTAAAACATTCATGTCCATGTAAATAAATCCTTAAAACCATTTTGAAAACATTGACATTAATGAGAAAGGATTAGAAGAATAAATCTTTAAAACATTTAAAATGATGTTTTAGTAAAATATTACTTTAAAAATAATACATTTGAAAACTATTTTATGAAACATTGACAAGGATAATAAATACTTCCTAGTAGATACTCACGTAAAAACAACCTCGGATAATAAAGATATTGTGAAATTAACCATTACCAATTTGGTAACTTACAAAACATAGACCCATGAAAGAAGTATCATGCAGTGAAGATGTAAATGCACATAAATTAAATTTTATGACACAAATAAAAAAATTATGGGAAGTACATACACCGCACAAAATTGACTAGTTGTAATTATAGCATGGATCTCAAGGGAATGAGAAGTGAGATGAAAACCCCTTACCATGAAATTTCCTTTGGTCGAGGGTACATTTAACCTTATGTATAATGACCATTGTATGTTATTAGATTAAAACAGAACCATATTCATATTTATTATATCATACATGATTCATTTATGATTTTATACTACCATTTTAATATTGTTTTCCAAGTTAAATTAACATTTCGGGTAATAATCACTTTCTTTATCGTACATATTTTAACTTTTTATTCTTGATTGTATCATTTAGATTATGATTTAAATACTTATAGAATATAAAACATGACTTATATATCATATATATATATATATAATATAAATATGTATAATAGATAGATATATTAAATTGAAAATACTATTTATGGATACGGTAGGCCGTATGTACGCATAAACGTTGTTTCTGTTTTCATATCATATTGAATGGAAGTAAGTGAAAGAGATGAATGTAAATACACAAAAACTCACAAAAAAATATATATATTTAGTAGAATTATTAGTTCATATATCACATACTTATTAATAATATATATTTTTATAATTTTTTGTTGAATGGGGAATGTGGAAATGAATCTAATCGCGCTCGTGGAAACGGTAGTCCGTACGTACGCACGAGTGACAATATCATTATTTTGATATTAAAATAGTGTGTAAATAGATGGTATATCATATATTCTGAATCATAAACACTTTATATTTATTATATACATTAATTATACATCATTATTTTACCCATCTAAAAAATAATGTATTGAATATCAACTACACCGGGACATGGAGACTGTAAGCCGTACGTACGCACGTATGGTGACTTTGTAATTCATATGATGGATAGAATAATGAATATGGTTGAATATGATTTACAATAAAATCACATTATATATGAGATACTGGATTCATTATTTAATAATGGAAACAACAATGAAAGAAGAAGTTGAAGAAGAAAATAACCTAAAAGAGGGTGGTGAAATTATTACCTCTTCTTCTGGTTCTTCTTTTTTATTTGATCAAAAGGGATCCTTAGGTTCGCTTTATGAATAATGTAAGGACTATAGAATTAAATGAGGGATGTTTGGAGGATATTTGGGTAGGGTTTTTATGAGCCAAAGGCTTGAGAAGTGTGATAAATGGGTAGGAAATGAGGGCTTTTTAGAGGAGGGGCTCGTTAGGAAAGTTTAAAACAATTATTTTATTGTAACCTTGTATTCAGTTTCAAAAGGTAAACTATTCATTAATAACAATTTTAAGATGACTCATGGTCCAAATAAAATAATCCAATAATAATTGGACAGGTTTTGGATATTTTTTTAATATTTATAATCTTATGTATTTAAATCATTTATTAATGAGGTAAATATAACATCATTATTGTGTCGTAAATAATTTTATTTATTTGATGTCCAAAAACTAGAAAAAACCATGATGTAAGAAATATAATTATACTTCCAAATAACATTTATAGTCGAAAATATAACTTAAATAACCCCATGTGAAATTTATTTACTAAAAGATATTTGTTTATGTCATTTCTATCTTTACTTTAAATTAATTAATATAAAATGTCATTATTACTCCATGTGGCTCCATGGGGTCCCAAATTCAACACAAGGATGCCCATGGTCGGCTATTTATGATCCAATAGGATTAAGACACATGTTAGGTTAATTTAATATTATTATAATATTTTATTTTACCCTTATATATTTTATTTACCCTTTAATCATGGTAAATAAAATAATTACTGAAGTAAATATTTAAAATGTATAAAAATAAAAGTTACCTATATACCCAATTTGGACATACTGATTCCAAATATGGAATCTATTTTTTCAAATTCAAAACACAGAAGTGGCAGAAATTAATTTAAAATTAATTCTCGATGTGAATACAAAGCGTGTTTTTAAGAAATAATAACTATCAAAAGATTGACACTTGTTTATGTACAGTTTAAATGGGAAATTAAATATAATGAACAAAATTAGATTAAATGGTAAAAATATAATCTAATTATACTTTAAAACCACTCAAAATTACAATTTATCAATATAAATTATTTTGATTTAAAAAGTTTTTTTATTATAATTTTGTATTTTTCACTATTAATAAAAATACGAAAGTTATCAGAAAAGAGAATTTTTTTTATCAAAACTACATTTTTATGTTCCTATTCTAAAGAAGTAGTTTATTTTGTGAAATTGAATATATACAAGTTTTAAATATTGGATTTAAAAAGGTTTCTCCATTAAAAGGTTGTAAAATAGATTTTTTTTTAAAAATACTTCTTTTATCTTAAAAAAATAATTTTTTCTTATATATTTTCTCAGTAACACATAATATGGATTCTAAAATTTAATAGAGTATATAAAATTCAAAATTCAGTTTACATTATTCATATCTGCTTTTTGAACAGCTAGTTTGGTAAGCTGTGGTGCACTCAAACTCGATGTTGCATGTTGCGCAAGTTACTGAATTACTTTGAAGAGATAATGTACTATGAAATCTTGGGGTGTTACAACCTTCTTTACATAACATCACATACCATATAAAATTCTAGTATATTTAGTGAAGATAAATTTATACAAATATAATACATTATTTCATAACATTGAAATTCTCAAGCCCAAATATACTCCCACTATCCTCTTCGACATTATATTATTCTCATAATATAATGTTAAGATACAAAAACTACTTTGAGTGATGAATATATATTATTTTATCTTAGTAGAAATATTAGTAAACAATCTATTGAATCCATATCATATGGTATTCAATGTGTTCGGAGAATTTTCCTCCGAAAAGAATACATTCTTTTTAAATATACCATAGATGCATTTTGGGAATAACTTACCTACTATTTTAACAAATATATGGATACACACTATATCATAGATATTTTTTTATCCCCAAATAATTTGAGAAAAATGTTATAGAATTTTATGAATCATAAATTTTGAGTGTAAAATTAATCATCAATTTTTTTCACAACTATATGTTAGTGAGAAACTTCTATGGTCATATATGAGAAATTATATAAACACGCACATAATTTATTAAGATATATTTTAACTTGATAAAATCATTCACATTCATATATTTTATATAAAAACCCTTTTATTTATCATGTGAATATAAATTTCAAGCTCTATATGTTTTCCCATTATTTTTGAAATCATTTGTTTTTAAAACATTTGTAATTTATACTCTTGATATCATATTCTCTTAAAAAAGAGTTAATTTCTATAACATTGATACCAGGAATAAACATTATATGGATTTTAGAAAACCCCTTTGAGCGTACTAAATAAATCCATCTTATAGAATCCAAGTGATTTCTTATTTCACCTCTTGTTTTTAATGACCTTTAGTGGTATCTTTAAGTTACTTTATAGGAATCCCAAACTAACTTTTCTTTAATTGGATAATTTTTTTACCACTTTTACTATCAATAACACATTATAAACTATACATCACATTCCTAGTACATCTTTTCTCTACACTCATGAATATTAGGTAAACCTTTATCGAACTCAATTATATTATGGAAACATTTACATCAATGAAAAAAATAAATTCCATAATTATAAAAAATTATGAAGGAAACAACTATAACATCCCGGTTCTGGAAGCCTCCAAGAGGTGCCCCGTACCTGGTTGGTCACATGGACTGAAGCGCATTTCCCCAAATACCGGAGGCTTCGAAGTAGTAGGGAGGGAAGTGGGTGTGATAGTGGGTAAATTATGCCCTCATTGGTGGAGTAACACAACGTAAGTAAAACAGATTGCAATAATGGAAGTAGTAAAACATGTAATAGGTAAAAAACATAAGTAATAAACAACTAGAGCACACACACACACACACACATATATATATATGATGCATGATACCTATGTCTTGGAAAGAATCCAAACAATTCACAGAGATGTAATACATTTCTAAACCAAAGAAAAATAGAAATCAGATAAAATGATCCACAACATTGCAAGACTCAGTTTGGTCCCATGCTCCCCATCTCCACAAAAATCAAGTATCTGAAGGAGAAGGGCACTTTCCATTATCTATACCAAAAGAAATATAATCTGTTTGGGCCCAAAATCATGACCCAAATAGGGTGTGAGACTAAATCTAAGTAGGAAACCACCCAAAGTTCTGTTCCTAACTGTCAGTGAATATATATGGCAGTCTATAATCAAAATGAAGCAGAAAACAAAGAAGTACTCAAAAGTGAACAATCCTATAGTTTCAGATGCATTCAATTATCAGATATCATGTAAGAAACTAATAATAATCTGGTAACCCTCTGGGAAGTACTCACAACCCAAACCCTCTGGTCCAACAAAAAAACACAATCAACCCTCTGGGAAGTACATACAGTCTAACCCCTCTAGTTCAGCTTTTTCCCAGACTCTCTGAGGAATAACTCACCGTCAATTTCTCTTATAGTCCCATATCGGTATCTAAAAGGCGCTATGGGGAAGAACTCAATGTTCAATTCCCCCTATGGCTCGCATCAAGGAACTAAAAGCACTCTGAGGAAGCACTTAAATCTATTCCCCCTATGGTCTCACATCGTAACAGTAAACATACACTATGGAGAAGCCCTCAATGTCTATTCTCTCTATGATCTACTACACCAGGTTCTCATGGCCCTATGTAAGTCAAATGAGCACTGTGATATATAACGGCCCAAGTATACCTCAATAACTACTTTATAAATAGTATACAACATAACAACATGTCAGATAAATAATAGTGTCACTCTATCCTATCAGCACTAGGAATGGAAAGCAAGCAGCCTAACAGGCTAAGACAGACCAAACAGTCATAAACAAAACAAGAAAGGGAAACATATCCATATCATAGAAATTAACCCTATTCACATTCAATTGACCAATACTCAAGAATATAAATCATAGAAGGAAATAATAGGGTGAAAACCGTAAACACGCAATACACCTATCAAGGGTATTGTGCACTTTTTCACATATAACTCAAAGACTATCTTTGAAAAGGAATAAACCACCTACCTCGGCATCGTATGATCGATATACCCCGGTGTCGACCCTTGGATCGACCTAGAATGTTGTAGATCTACAAAATTTCTAAAATGTACAACAGAGGATAACATGAGAAAGCGGGGAAATCAAGAAATGAGGTTCAATAAGAAGAGAGAACTCACTTATGCAATTCCAACGAAACTAACAGAGTTCAATTTGGAGAATAGATGCACAATCGGGGGCTCATGGAAGGATCAACACTGTATGAATGCTCTCAGTCGATGATGGTGAAGAAGAAGACAATTCTGCCAATTAGACGCGACCTCGGTCCATTTAATGAAAAAAAGAAAGTACACAGTGTGTAATTTAGAAGTACACACCATGTGATTTCCCTTACTAGCCCCCACATTAGGCATCCTCTAGGTCACCACACATGGCTCTGTGCTCTTTATTTACATGGCCAGCACACGGCTACGTGTGGAAGAAGAGTACACAACATGTACATTCAAGTACATGGAATGCATTTCAAAAATTTCCAAACACTCCCTTTGTTCTAAAAAACACCAGAAAATAGAAAAATGTACCTAAGAAGAAGATCAGGGTTCTTAAAAACTTCCACCCTTAAAAAAATGCATCCCCGAATTTCCCTATCAAGGCGGTGTAGATAAAGAATCCTTGAAAAGGTCTATCCATTGTGATAGTACATCGGCCTCCCTCTCCCAAGTCTCATCTTGGACTCTCCTGTGCTGCCATAGCACTCATACCAGAGGAACAGACTGGCCACAGAGAAATTTCTTGCTTCGATCAAAAATTCTAATAGGATGATCATCAAATGAGGTTTCCACCTCTAAATCAACCTCCTTGGGTTGAAAAACATGAGATAGGTCTGAGAGATAACATCAATGCAGAGAAACATGGAAGACGTCGTGCATATCCTGATACCTCTGAGGTAACTGCAACTGATAGGTAACCAACCCAACTCTCTCCCACACCTCAAACGGTCCGACGTACCTTGGTGAAATCTTACCTTTCCTCCAAATCCTTCTGTTTCCCAACCTTGGTGTGACACACTGGAAAACCTGATCACCGACCTCAAACTCCAGAGGATGTCTCCGTCGATCAACATAAGACTTCTGTTGACACTGTGCTGTATCCATCCTCTTATGAATCAAATTTATCTGCTCATAGGTCTCCTCGACATGTCAAGATCCCAGCATAGCTACCTCTCCTGTCCCCATCCAGTATAAGGAAGATCGACATGGCCTACCGTACAAAACCTCATAAGGTTCCATCTGAATAGTTTCTTGAAAACTATTATTGAAGGAAAAATCCACAAGAGGTATGTGCTTCTCCCAAGAACTTCAAAAATCTAGGATGCATGCTCAAAGAATGTCTTCAAACACATGAATCGTACACTTGGACTGGCCATCTGTTTGTGGATGGTAAGCTGTACTCAACATTACCTGTAAAACCAAAGCCCTTTGAAGTCCCTCCCAAACCCGAGAAGTAAAACGAGCATCCCTTTTTAAAACAATGGAGTGCGTAACTCCATGTAAATTCGCAATCTCTTAGATGTATAACTTTCCCAGCTCATCATCATTGAATGTATCCTTGATGGGTAAGAAGTGAGTTCCCTTCTTGAGTCTCTTAATGACATCCCATACTACATCATTCTCTTGAGGAGACCTCAGTAAACCTGTCCCGAAATCTATCGTGACATCATTGCACTTCCACTAAGGAATGGGTAACTGCAGAAAAAGCCATGCTGGTTACTGATGCTATTCCTTCATCTACTGACAAGTGGAACACCTCATGAAAACACTAGAAACATCTCTATTTATACCGGGACACCAATACTGATGGAATAGATCATGATATGTCTTCGATACAGCATGATGAACTTCCCAAACTGAGGAATGAAAGTCTCGCATCAGCTCCTTGCGTATGTCTTCTAGTACCCATACACTCCCATGAAAATGCAAGATCTCATCCCCTCCTACCATCCATCCCAGAATAGGTTTCTCTCCTGCAACACTCTTCCATAAGACTTGGCCTTCAGAAACTAATAGATTCTTCATTCACAATCGATCTAGTAGAGTCGAGTTAACAACTACAAAAGAAAGAAAAGTCTTCCCCTGCCTATCATTCACATCCAGATTCATATCATAGAACAGATCCATAAGCTTCCACTAACTATTGGCCTCTTGAACTACCCGCATCAGTGTCCTCCTGCTCAACTCATCAGCCACAACGTTTCCCTTCCCAGGTGTGTAGGAAAGCTCAAAGTCAATGGACTGAAGGAACTCAACGCACCTATGTTATCTCAAATACAGGTCATTCTAAGTGAGGATATACTTGAGATTTTTGTGGTCGGTGAAAACCAAAAAATGGTCTCCCAAGAGGTAGTGTCTCCAATAGTGTAAAGCATTAAAAACTATATCCATCTTGAGATTGTGAGTCGGGTAGTTCCTCTCATGTGGCCTCAACATCCGAGACCAATATGCAACAACCCCTTCCCCCTACATAAGCACTACTCCTAGACCGATACCTGATGCATTACAGTAAATAATATAGCTTTTTCCGAACTCTGTAAATACTATTATCAGTGCTAAATTAAACCTCCCTTTCAGCTCCTAAAAGAATGAATTCTAAGAATCTGACCACATGTACTTCGTGCACTTCTTAGTCAGGCCAGTCAGTAGCGCTGCTAAGTGTGAAAAGACCTGTATAAAACATCTTTAGTAACCATCCATACCTAGAAAACTCCATACCTTGAAGACATTCTTTAGATGATCCCAAGAATCTACTGAACTCACTTTCTCTGGGTCTACTAATACTTCTGCCTCTAAGATAACATGACCCAAGAAGTGAATATGGTTCATCCAAAAGTGTAATTTTTAGAGCTTAACATATAACTAATGGTCTCTCAGTGTACTCAAAACAATATCAAGATGTGTGACATGGTCGTGTCATGTATGAGAGTACACCAAGATATCATTCACAAATACTACAATGAAATAATACTAGTATGGATGGAACACTCCGTTCATCAGTGCCATAAAAACTGTAGGCACGTTCCTGAGACCGAACGACATAAAATCCTACTCGTATAGAACATAACTACTCCAAAATGATTTAAGAGGTAAATAGAATGGTATAATGCACAACTTATGGTAATAGAATATAAAGTAAATCTTCGAGAACACCCGGGATCCAAAATTTTGATCAAAGAGATCATCAATACCCATAAAGGGATATCGGTTCTTGACCATCATCTAGTTCAACATCCAATAATACACATAAAGCCGGAGGGTACCATATTACCTCTTCGCAAATAGGATAGGTGAACGCCATGAAGAAGTATTGGGTTAGATGAAACCCTTTGTTTGAAACTCGTCTAACTGTTTTTTCATCTCTTGCAATGTAGGTGTAGCCATCCTATATGGAGGAATAGACACCAGTGCCACTCCTAGCACAAGATCAATATAAAATTAAACCTAATTATCTTGAGGAAAACATGAAAATTTCATTGGATAGACATACCTGAAATGATCCAGCACCGAAGGAAAGTCCATTTGTGAAGTCCCCTAGTCATCCATATAGAGACTAACAAACATGGCTATAACTCCTCCTAATCCATGATGCTCAGGTCCTGCTCTGCTCGCCTAGACATCCCAATCTCCCTTATGAAGAAACGATCCACCCTCCAATGATGTGAAACTCACCCTACAATGATAGCAATCGACAACTACCTAGAAAGTAACTAACCAGTTCATTCCAAGAATGAAATCACAGCCTCTCATATCTATTACTTAAAGTTACCATTGGAAGATAAACCCACTAACCTCAAGAGGGCACTCCTTTCACAGATGTATACTAGTTGTTCTTGTCCCCAACTGTGTGTCTAGCAATAAGATATCGATAGATGAAAAGATATTGATCCCTAGGCTCTGTAAAAAAACAACATATATAAAGTTATGGGATGCCCCTATTTCAAAAAAATCAGAAGCTAAAACTAAGGAAACTAGGATCGTACCTTGAAATGTAGAGGGTTTAGGATCTTGCTTCTGTTGGGTCTACTCTACTGCAAAAGTTTGAACTGCACTGCAGCCCTGTGACCCTACCTGACCACTCTGAGCTGATCCACCCTATTGTTGCTAAAAGCCTAGCATTTGGGTACCACAGCCATGACCTCCACCTTGGCCTGAATGGCTAGAAGAACTCCAGTTTCCAAACTGGTGATAAATTGGTGGTACTGATCCTGAATGAGGAGACATAGAAGATCCTTTTTCACCAATTGCAGGTGAGAAGAGTATATAGAAGCATTGAAGATGGATCATCTTTCCATATGATCGGCACTTCATTGGGTATCACTGAAAATGTGGCCACGTATGACCACTCATCCCATACTAGTAGTACACCACCTGGATACTAGAAGATGAATCCCATCTCCTTGGATCCCCCCATATTGACTCCCTGCGGTGATTCCTGCTGTCAGTAGGAGGGATACCATCTTCAGATGTCGAACTCCCCTGTCTCACTACTCCATAATCCCTCATATTGGGCTTCGTGATCTGTGCTTGGTTGACTATAGATTTGATGTTAGTCAACCTAAACATGTTCACCAGAGATCAGATGACATGCCTGATACCATCCTCAAACTTCCTTTCTATAAATAACTCATCACCTCTTGGAATAGGAGTGAAGCACTGTAACTATGTGATATGGGAATAATACTCCATAACTTAAAGATTACCATATTATAGACTCATGAACTCTTGAGCTCAATCGGCCCTCAAGGTCTCTGGGTAGAAGTTGTCATAGAAGGAATGCTAGAACTCATCCCATGCCATAACCTACAGGCATCCCGCCTTTGAGATAATATCCCACTATCTCTTGGCAGAGCCCCGAAGAATATACGTAGCAAGCTTCACTCTCCACTTTGGAGGAGTATCCAGATGCTTGATGATAGAAATCATGGATTCCAACCATGACTCTACAGCCTAAGGTCCTCCTTTCACTGTGAATGTGGGAGGATTCTGCTGCTAGAAAACCCACATCAACTCTTCCATAGATGGGTCAAGAAAACGGTACACCTCGGAAGGTCTGCATGAACCTCATAAAGCTCTTTTAGAACTATGTATCAGCACCTGTGTCTGGAATGATGGCTGGTGCCACGTCTGGATCAACTTAAGGATCTGTTGGTAGTCCTTGATTAGCCATATTTGATGTCTGGTCAATGCCCCATAACTAGCAGACAACTGGAGGACTTCTCGGTGGCATGACTCTGCAAGGTTAAGTACACACCTTAGACCAAGATTAACAAGGGATGAAACATAGAAGTGTAAGAAGGGAACAAGATAAATAAATCATTCATCTTTTCAAAACAAGGATACACGTCATGTATAATGACTACATGGCGTGTTCGCTTAATCCTTAACATGGGAGTGTACTTTTTCCAACCCAGTTCATGTAACACCCCATACACACAACGTGTTGTCCTAACAAAATTTTTGTACTTGAATCCTATTTCACTGCCCAAGTTCATCTACATGGCTAAGCCAAAAGATTCTCCAAGACCAAGACTATATGTAATGTTAGTTCAAGACACGAAATTTAATAGACAAACTTCACCAACTCTTGTTGTTAGTTACAAGGCCTGTTACACAACTACCTCTACATGGTGTGTTTTTTCCAAACACGACGTGTACTAGAAAGATTTCACCGACCTGTGTTGTTTGCTACATGGCCGGATACATGGGTTACACTACATGGCGTGTATAACCTAAGTTTTCAACTATCTGTTGTCATTATTCCCATAGGTGGATACATGGTCTATGAAACATAGCGTGTACATCCAGTATACGACGCGTCCCACCAAAAATTTCCCAACCTTGTGTTTCTGCACACATAGTTAGTGACACAGTTAGAGACTACATGACGTGTATATAAAGTACATGGTGTGTACATAAGAAAAACATTTCCCTCCATAACATGAGGCCACATGACATGTATTCATCATTACACGCCATGTATTATGGGTTTTCCTAGCATTAAGCCTCAAAAACTACTCCAGAGGCCCATAAAAACACTGAAATAAACATTAATGTGCAAATTACGATCCGTGAGGGCCCATACTCCCCATGGATCAAATCTTGCAATATTATACATGTTATATATAAACATAATAGAGCAATGATCCAGCAAATTTCGGTCCATGTGGACCCATAACACCTCAGGCACCAATTTTTGGCGTTCATTCAAACAGATCCTTACACAATTCAATACCCTATAAAAAGCAGGTATTATATCAAGGAATCGATCGCAACAGCCTGCACATCTAGCATGCCATCTATCTGAACAACTTGCAATTACTAATTCACCCTAAATGGCATGGTAGAAATGCATGAAGTGTGATTTCTAATAAGTTCCTATATGATGCATGAGCTGGAATAACCTCATCTCATCAGGTTGGAAGAGAAATAAAACCTCATTAATATCAACAATAACCACACAAAACATTTGAATCACCCAATGGTGAAATCAAATCTACTGTAAAATTTCCAAACCATAAAAATTGCAATATACGTGGTAAAATGTCTTTTCACTGTACATGGGTTAGCTAATCCTGGGCATAGCTTATTACCAACTACCTATTCCTTCATATCCCTGGCTATATGATCCTAACAGTATGTCAAGAAGAAAATAATCCTTGGATACCACTTTGTAACGCCCCGGTTCCGGAAGCTGCCCAGAGGTGCCCCAGACCCCGTTGGTCACATGGCCTCATGCGCATTTCCCCGAATGCCAGAGGCTACCGACTAACAGTGAGGGCCTTGAGTGTGATAGTGGGGAAACAATGCCCTCATTAGTAGTGTAACTCAATGGAAGAAAAACAGATAGAAATAGTGGAATTAGTAAAACATGAAATAGGTAAACAATGGAAGTAATAAACAACTAAAGTTCACACACATACGCAGATATATATGTATATATATGATGCATCATAAATATGTCGTGGAATGAGTCCAAACAAGTCACTATGATGAAATTAAATTCTAAACCAATGTACAACATAAAATAGGTAAAATGATCCACAACATCACAAGCCCTAGCTTGGTCCCATGCTCCCCAGCTCTACAATAATAAAGTACCTGAAGTAGAAGGTCACTTTCCCTTATCTATAAGTGCAGCAATATAATTGGGTTGGACCCAAAATCATGACCAAAATAGGGTGTGAGACTAAATCCATGTAAGAAAACACCCACATATCTTTTCCTAATAGTCAGTGAATATATTTGGTAGGATATAATCACAATGAAGAAGTAAACAAGAAAGTACTCAAAAGTAAACAATACTATAGTTTCAAATGCATTAAATTATCATATATCAAGTAAGAATCTAATAATAAGTAAGGAACCCTATGGGAATTAATCACAACCCAAACCCTTTGGTCCAACCAAAACAACACAAGCAACCCTCTGGGAAATACACATAGTCTAACCCCTCTAGTTCAGCTTTTTCACAAACTCTCTGAGGAATCACCCACAGGAAATTCCCCCTATTGTCTCATATCTGTAACTAAAAGGCACTCTAGGGAATCACTCAACTTTCAATTACCCCTATGGACCGAATCGAGGAACAAGATACACTTTGAGGAAGCACATACATCCATTCCCAATATGGTCTCACATCGTAATAGTAAACAGACACTCTGGAGAATCCCTCAACTTCCGTTATCCCAATGGTCTACTACACTAGGTTCTCACAGCCCTGTGTAAGTCAAAAAAGCAAAAAATTATATAACGACCAAAATATAACTCAATAACTACTTGTCTTAATAGTCCAAAACGTAACAACATGTCATATAAATAATTGTATCACTCCATTCTATAATCACTAGGAATGGATAGAAAGCAACAAAATAGGCTAAGCAAGATCAAACGGTCATAAACAATAAAAGCATGGGCAGCACATCTATAGAACAACAATTAACCCTATTCACATTCAATTTACCTCTACTCAATAATATAAATCATAATGAAATAACCGGGTCAAAACGGTGAACACGCAATACCTCAATCAAGGGAATTGGGAAATTTTTCACATATAACTCAAACACTATCTACAGAATGGCACATACCACCTACCTCAGTGTCATATGATCTATATAACCCAGTGCCGACCCATGGATCAAACTAAAACATGATAGATCTACAAAAATGTATAAAACATTCAACCAAAGATAACTTTAGAAAGAGGAGAAATAAAGAAACATAGTCTAATAGGATGATAGAACCCACCGATGCGATTCCAATGAAACCGATGAAGTTTGATTCAGATAATAGATGCTTCATCAGGGGATTGAGGAAGTATCGACATCGTATGGATG
Organism: Viscum album; assembly: GCA_963277665.1. Lineage (NCBI taxonomy): Eukaryota > Viridiplantae > Streptophyta > Magnoliopsida > Santalales > Viscaceae > Viscum > Viscum album. Next base: position 30,621,697 of record OY728157.1, on the reverse strand, counting down.
CTCTTAGTTGAAGAAGGTGAAGAAGAAGACACTTCTATCAATTAGATGCGACCCAAATCTGTTTAATGAATGAAAAAAATTACGTGGTGTGTACTTACCCTTACTAGCCCCTGCATTAGGCGGTCTCTAGGTCACCACACACGGCTGTGTGCTCGACCATTACACGGCCAACACACGACTACATGCAGGAAAAGAGTATAAAATGTGTACATATGAGTACACAATGGGTACTTCCGAAATTTCCAGAAACTCTTGTTTTTCTGAAAAATACCTGAAAAGATAAAATGCACCAGAGAAGAAGATTTGGGTTCTTACAACAACAATCCCTCCAAGTCATTTATATATTTCATTATATTGAGTAAAATTAATATTCCTAGTCATATGGACTATCTTATATTAATATTACATAGGTAATTTTTTATAAATTCTTTTAAAACCCAATGTAAATCATTATATAATTATCATAAGAATTATGATAAAACTATTGAAATAATTTAACACTTGGATACTTGTGATGGTATCTCTCTAAATCATAGAACTTAATTTCACATAATAAATCTTCATAAATTTCAAGTCTTATGAGTTTCTTACATTATGTTTTTTGTTTGTAAGAATTATTCTAAAAGTTAATTTTGTTCATTATAATGTCATTATGTATAAAAAGATATTTTATTAGATTAATATCTTGTTTTATAACCATTTAATAAATACTTTTGTTAAATTGGGTCATAAAAAAAATGATTACCCCATTTAAATTAAATATATCCATCAGTGGGAAAATACCCATATTTAATCATGACTTACACTAATTTACGCACATAAACAAGAAATATACATTTCTATTAGAAAATTATTATCAATCACATCATATATTAATCTTGGATATAAAATTAACTAAATTACTATGGTATCTTAACTGTTAGGGGATTCCCAACTAAGTAAAACCCAAATCCAACATTAAGAATGAGGCATCTAATTGTTCAGGTCACAAAATTTTTTTATTACCATACAAGACGATAATTCATGGGAACCTAACCCTTAGTTTCACTCATAATGAATGAATAAGGTATTGAAAAGTTCTTATTTGGAAGGAAAAAACACTTATTATTTTAATGGGGATTAATCTCACTATATTCCTCATGTTATTACCTTTTTGTATGCGTGCTTCTAACAATTTACTTTTAGACTTGTATTCTCTGTACTAAATCAATATCTTAAAAATATATGGATGTGTAACTATTTAGAGAACCCTCAATTTCCATTACTCACCCAAATATAGAAGTAATATATATTTACACTTATATAAATACATATCATGAATAAGTTATATTGAAATTTCATGTAATAGATTATAATTATATGAGTTTGTAAATACCCACATGAGATAGCCTACAGTGATAGATAGTTGACCCCGACATTTATGGAATAAGGCACAACCTCTGGGACAGTGGGATAATTGAACCTAATTCCCACTTCCTGGAGAAACATTACTCATTAGAGATTCCAATTAATCATAATTATAACACCTAATATAAATAAAATATATTCAAGAACTAAACTCAATATAATAAAATTAAATATAATCTAGGGTCATGGTAGATGAAAAACTACATCATATTTCATCATACCTAGCTTGTAATTCAAGGATTGATGATAATAGAATAGGTAGTCTAATAACCTAAAATAAAGTATATAGTTATTCAAAATATATATAAAATGTATAACTATGAATAATATAGGGAATAAAATTTAAATAAATGGAAATTTCAAATACTTATACATGAGATAAACATTTATTAACAATTCATAAATACAATCTAATTAGATATACACTATAATTATTGATTTATTTATTTTGGCCAATCCATAATTTTGAATACAAAAAATTTATATTTATCTGATAATATTAACTCTTTATATTATTCATTATATGAAACTTGAATTTAATATACAATATTTCTATGAATTATAAACATTATATTTTCAAAGTTATATTATGTAATATATTTAAATAATCTAAATATCATATACCAAATATTATTTAATCTTTTCATCAAATTAGTTCTAAAAAATCTTCCGATGAGCTTAAAATTATATCCCAAATAATATTATTTTAATTTGAACATTTAAAATTATTTAATATAACCATTTAATATTCTTTTTCAGTATAAACACTTTATATTATGCACTATTATGAAATTTATAAACCCTTTTCAAATTAATCTTATATGTTTTCATAGAAATAATTTATATTTATATTATATGTTACCCCATATAAAATTAAAAATATATATTAATGTAATAACCTCAAACATAGTAGTCTAGAGCTGATGCCTTATTTTATACATTTTTTGGATATAATACAAAAATCCCAACTGAACGATTAGTTTAGTATACTTGGAAGCCAGACTAGACACATGAACCATACATTGCAGTTCAGAAAAATGAACAATGACATTGAAAATACTTCATTAATTCTATTATTCTCATATCCTAACCTTGCATATCAGTCATAGTAAAGAACATGGCATCCATGAAAAAAATAAGAAAAATCGGTGAGCTTAGATGCACAGTTAGGGTAAGTGAAAAATGGAATTAATTATGAGTAAATAATTACAAAACGTAAGGCATGGTGCATAACTAAAACATAGTCCATTTAAACATAATATTGAGAAAAATATTATTATTATAAATAGTACCATATAAAATAATCACATGATCTATAAAGAATAACAGTAGACTGATCGAATAATCATATGGAATATAAATAACTAATATCATAACGATGGAATGCATAATAATGGACAGTATAACTATACCGCCAATTCTACATCAACGAAACCATTCATAAAAGAGTAAAAACCCACACTAGTTTGTCTCACGAGACCTACCAATGCATTAAGGGGCTATAGAAGGCCCCTCCCATCACATAATATATCCAATATATTCCTCATATGAAAAGGGTGAAACATAACCAACAAAAAAATTGTATGAAAAATAGAATATGAAATTTTAATACATTAACCATAAACTATGATTGGTATCAGAAATATCACATTGACCATTTAACATATCATAAACACTTCAGTACATTGTGGTAGATTATATCATAAGAAGTAAACCTCAATTAAGAATAAAATCCAGTAAAGGATATTTATATAGATAAAAATAATCTAATATAAGCATTAAAAATTCCGTGATAGAATTTCCCCCTTTTAATTTGAAATCATTTAAGCATACTTAAATTGAAAAAGAAATAATTTCCATTGAAAATAACCTTGTAATTTTTTAAGGGAAGATTCGAAACGTTAAGGTGTTATGATGGTGGAAAAACCTGCTCACACTGAATAAGTTAAAACAATTCATTCCATAGAAAATTTCAAATATCACCTCATTTGGAAAATTAAAAAAATATTCCTTTTATACCATTTTATAAAAATTTAAACATGGGTAAAAAAGATATTAAAAATTTGTTGGATAATAGTAAAAATAGTTTTAAAACATTTTAAAGAAATATGTACATGGATGATAAATATTCCCTAGTAAATACATACGTATAAAAAATCCCAAAAAAAGGAAATTGAGAAATTATACAATAACTATATCCATATTTCTCAAATAATATACGATCCTCTTATATCATTTTGTTATTAATATGACATTACTACTATTGTTTCTGGTGTTAGCTGCTTCATTTTATTATGTTGGTTTTGTCTTGTAAGTCTTGTTTCTCATATATAAGATATATTTTCTTCATATATAGAATGATATTAAGTTATTAAATATATAATTTAATCAATTTATAAATTTTTTAATTATTATTGAATGGTTAATATGAAGAATGAATCTCATCATGTCGTAGAGATGGTAGGTCATACGTATGCATGTTGGATGATATCATTCCTTTAATGGAAAAGTAGTATTAAATTATATGGTATATTAATTATAAATAATCGATATAATGTCATATTTATTATTTATATCCATTATATTTATCATTATTCCCATAAAAAAATTGGTGCTGAAAGACAAATTACACCAAAGTGTGGAGACGGTAAACCGTACACATGCACACATGGTGATATTACTTTCCATAAGAGGAGTAAGAGGATGAATATTATTGTCTGAAAGTCATAAAAACATCTTAGAAAATATACGATAATTGATTTATTATTTTTGAATTGAAACGATGCGTTAAGATAAAGTAGGCGAAGAAATAAATCTGAAAGAGTCGATAAAGACGATTACATCTTCTTTACCAACCTTCCTTTGGATGTCCTCTTAGGGAAACTGGGGTTGTTATTTTGAGAATAACGCAAAATTTGAGATGTTTATAGGTATGTTGAGAATGAATATTGGGAGGTATTTTTCAATAATGAAGTTACAATGTGTTGTGAGGATATGATGGAGGACGTTCCTTTTTATAATTAAGGGGAGCGACACTCTTGGAATCCTTTAAAATATCAAATTAATATAATTTTATATTTAATTTAAAATAGCACCAAAGTGAGTTATTTAGAAATTGAAATTATTATGGGTCAAAATAATATCAAAAAAATAATTTTAAACACGTTCAGGTCACATTATTAACAATATATTTTCTATTTAATACTTAGTTAAACCCTTTAACTCTTTCCATGACAACATGGATATTTTACTTATTAGGGTTGACATAGTTATTATAAAATGAAAAAATAACTCCAAATGGACTATTGATGACATATTTATCCTTATTCTTGTCATTTGGATGAATTTTAAACTTTAATTAATTTTATATCATTAAGTAAAATATTATTTATTTTAAAGTATCATTTATGTCAATTTTGATACTATTTATTATTTATCATTTTAAAATATACTAAAAATATGATAACTTATAACCAAAACGTATAATATATAAATAAAACGTCTAAGGTATCTATAAAATTCCTTTAATTTTTTAATTTTATAAGAATATTATAATATTATAATTTTTTATATCATTTATTTGATATTTCCAATAATTAAACAATCAATGCATCGTTACTACACAATCCATTAATTTAATTATTTCTTCACTAGAAAAAAAATAAGTTATCATGATGAAGATAAATTCAATATATTTAAAATTAATAGATATATTCTAATTTTTCTTCTATATAACCATGTATTAAAAATGCAATAATTATTTAAAAAACATGAGAATGTCATTTTTAACTTATCTTTAAAAAAATATTATTAATGTCATATTACTATCCATGTAACCTAAAAAGAATATAATTTAAATACAAGGTTAATTTTGGTCGAAACCCATTTATCAAATGAAATTGGGACAAGTTTTAGGTAAATTTTTTAATATTTATGATATTATTTTTATCCATAATTACAAGATTTACCCTTAAAGGTTGTATTTTTTTATTAAATGTAATTTTCATATGGAAAAAATTAAAAAAAAAATTAAATAATTTGAACCAAAATATTCCAAATATGGATTCAATTTTTCAAACTTAAAAACATAAAAGTTAGAGTAATTAATTTAAAAATATTCCCTTGTACGGGGTGAGAAAGTTGGTTATCAATTCTTAAATGTGAAAAAGATTGAATGGTTTTTATAAAATAATTCAATGTAAAATTGAGGACCTACATTAGAATAAATGATAAAAAATAATATTTTTATACTTTAAAATAAACCAGACATATAATTTAACACCATCAATTATTTCAATGAAAAAGTTGTTTTTAATTAAAAATTAGTATTTTTCTATATTCATCAAAAAATGAAAATTATCATAAAAAACACAAAAATTAATCCAAAATAAATGTTAATATTAATATTTAGAATAAGAAGTTTACTATTTCAAATATAAGATAAATTAATCTTGAAAAATTGGTTTTAAAATTGGTGCACCATTAAAAGGAAGTATACTTTTATAAACATATAGGTTTTTATTTGTAATATTAGGTTTTTTCTCATCATAGGCCTAGAAAATAAATTGGTTGAAATTCAAAACATTTTATTGCATTTATTATATATATATGCCATTAATAAAATTTTCTAATTGTAATTAATTTAATTTCCAAAGAAAAAACACATTTGGGAGCATAAAAGTAGTTTTGTTTAAAAACATTTTCTATATATTTAGTTGGATACTATATTCATTTATAATGAATCTTTAATGAATAAATTCAACCATGTATTTTCATATGTTAGATAAAAAATATTCATAACAAACAATATAATTTTTAGGTAATATTATATAAATAATAATATTTTAATAATATATTATTGTTTAGTAAAACACAACCTTGTGTGTAATGTATATCAACTCATTGTTGTGTATAGCGTATGCTGAAAATGGTGTTTCATATACATAAATAAGGAAACAAAATTAAATTTATTAAAATATTATAATGTATTGGGGGTGTTACATTATCCCCACCATAATTCAATTAATTCCTAACAATTTAACCTTAATCTTGGTAGTCTAGGGTTTGATATATGAAAATAAACAAATATTGAAAAACCCACATCATAAAATAGGGTTAATAACACATCTTATTAATAAGAGGGAAATGTAAATGTGATGGTGACCACAAAACTAGGCATTAAAATTAGAAAACATTTGTGAAATCATGGACCTGGAATAATATTCTAACCATCATTTTATAATGAAGAATAATAGATCCCAAGTTCATGATAATGTTGGTGACCACATAGTTATAAACTAGTGGTTTGGAAAAGGACATTGATATCATAAAGAATGATGATAATAGGAAACCATTTATGTTTCAAGACCTTTTTCCATAGAGTTAAGGAATTATTTAACTCTCTATGAATATAAATAAATATAAATTTCTATTTTATTAGTGAAATATTAACCTTTGGTTGTGACTTAAACAATTTATAAATTACTTATTATATGGTCATGTAATACATTAACCTTTAAAACCTCATCCAATGATCATCATAAACAATTTGATAAATGGTTAATATTTCTTAAAGATCATGATACAACACTTTAGAATCATTTCCATGGTAGATAGTAGTATCCATATTACTTTATAAATATCAATAATATCATTATCCAACATCATTAGCACATCATTAGGAACAAATTAATGGTTATCTTTCCCTAAACCATGTGTTTTCTAAAATTTTAACATTCAAATGAATAACATTTCATGGTTCCATTCAACATATATTCTGAAATCCTTAAAAAAGTATTGTAGTACAATCCTCATATATTCTATAATTCTTATAACAAGTTCATCGAGGATAAAATACTCAAATGAAATAATTCTTAAATCCAAACATAAGCACATGAATAATCCATCTTCATCTGTGGTAGTAGCTTAATCTTGACCATGGTAAATTAAAATATTTTATGATATATTCTTTTGTCTCATGAGTTATTTATTTGTATCGTGTCCCATATCATTGTTGTGGAAGCATTTCAAATTGAAATTTTATTTATTTACTTTAAAATCATGAACTTGGTGGACTTTTTCTCCACTCTTATGACAGAATACAACTCCCTTCAAGAAAGTGTCATGATGTTTCTTTCCAAGGTTATTAGATGTGCAAAAATACTTCTTTCCCATCTTCCCTTTATACACATTTTGACCTGTCATCCCCTTATTTTCTTTATTTTCTATGAATCTCTATGACTTAGAGAATTCCTTACCCATATCATTATCACATGATACTATGTCCTAATATGTTGAGGATAATTAGGAGAATATTTTACTTTTAAATGTTGGCCCAAGACAATAAAAGGTATAATCCTTTTTACACATTGGGTGATGTATGTTTGGGAGGTTCATGTACCTTCAACAAGGTTCTATTTATAAATTAAGATAGAAACGAAATCAGTTGATAAAATTATAAAATATAATGTATAATCTGAAAACTAGTAAAATAAATAACCTATATAGTAAAATTTAATGGTAGATAATCTACTAATAATAAACATAGTTTCTTTGGGGATATTTTTTTTAAATCCATCCTAATTGTTTGTAAAGAAAATTTGAATTATCCTTATAATGTCACCCATTAGTATCAAACAAGACGTGTAGTAAGGCCTATTGTCATGTACCAAGTTACGATAAGTCAGGACTGATGCACCTTGTTAGTGTTGTTACCCATATGTACATCTATGCCAAAACGACATCAAATTATTGTATCTAGAAATGGATATATTTCTAGGAATAGCCACATAATCTCTACATTACCAAAATTCTAGTACATTCTTCTATAACTATTCTCAAATAATATCTTAGTTTCATGTTATATAATCAATATTTTCTAAATCTAGTTTTCAATGTTTCTACTATACTTCATCTGATACTAACTATAATGACCTCAACCCTAGTATCCTGGAGCTAGTGCCTTACTTTATTACATTGAAATAAATACAATAATAGAATAAGAATGAATCAATTAGTTTAATATTATTGGAAGCTAGATTACATACATGAACCTTACATTACAATTCAAAGAATAAAATAAGAAAACTTAATCCTTCGAGAATGTAATTATTCTCTAAGACTAACCATGAATATCAGTCCTAATACACATCTTGGCTTCCAGGGATAAGTAAATATTAATAAAGGGGTTAGATCATATACTAAGTAAGGGTAAGCATACAGTGGAAGATATTTTGAGCAATTAATCATAAACCTCAAGGAAAGGTCTTTAAATGAAACACAAGCCCTTTAATCATAATCTTGTGAATAATAGGGCATGATTAAATAATACCATATAGAAAAATTATATGAACTAGAAAACATAAGCATAAATATTATAATAGTAGAATAATCACATGGAATATTAACAACCAATCCTATAATGATGCAATGCATACTACCATATATCATAAACATATCATCTAGAATATGAAGAAGACACCATATGTAAATGGGTAAAAACCGAAACTAGTTTGTCTCATAAGACATAATGATTCATAGAGGGGAAGTAGATGGGCCCTCCCATCACTTAGTAAATATAAATGATTCCTCATATGAAAAGGGGGAAGTATAACCAAAATATACATTCATATTAAAAATTGAATACAAAATGCTAATTAATTAACCATAAATATTGAATGATATCAAAATAAAAAAATACCTAGTAATAAATTGCATAAACCCTTGAATAAAATATTTTAGATTTTATCGTCAGAAATCAACCTAAATTAATAATAAATTCAAATAATGGATATTGACATAGATGAAAATAATCTAATAAATTCATTAGAAATTTCTTTCGGGAAATTCCATTATTTTACTTTCAAATCTTATAAAAACCCTGAAATTATAACAAAAAAAATCTTTTGAAAATAACCTTGCAATATTGTTAGGAATTATTAAAAATGTTGACATGTCATTATTACAGAAAAATCCACTCATGCCGCAGAAGTTAGAAAAACATTTCTTATGTTGAAAAGGTCATAAAGTACCTTTTTTGGAAAATGAAAAAAGATTTATTATAAAAAATGTTATAATAATTTAAAATAGGCCTAAAAAATTCATTAAATTATTTTTAGGATAATTATAAATTTTTGTGAAAACATTTTTATAAAACATAGCCTAGAATGTTAAATATTCACTAGAAGAAACTTACATATAAACAATCATGAAAAAATTTAGATTGTGAAATTAACCCTTACCTTGTACTTTCCTTTAGTTGAAAGTGAGTTAAAAAACTATATAATGGTTAAATATTTTTATTAAATTATATCATTACTATATCCAAATTTATGTTATCATATATGATCTTTTTATATCATTTTGAAATTAACATGTCATTATTACAATTGTTTTGGGTGTTTACTGTAGCAGTTTCTTATGATTGTTTTATCATGTATTTCATATTTCTTGTGAAAATGAAATATTTTCTTCATATAAAGATTGTTGCAATGTTAATAAATATTATATTCACTCATCATACACATTTTTATATTCATTTTTGAGTGGAAAATGTGGAGAATGAATATCATCACGATGTAGATATGGAAGGCCATACATACATATGATCGATGATATCATTAACTTAATGGTAATGTGGTAAATAATTGGATGGTATATTAATTATATAAAATAAATATAATGTAATATATATTACCTATATCTATTATATTTTGGATTATACACATAAAAATAAAGTGGTGTTGGAAAACAAATTACACCACAATGTGGAGATGGTATGTTGTACATATACATGCATGATGATATTGTTTTTCATCGGAAGGATAAGAGGAAGAATATAGATCTCCCATAAGAATAATAAAATATAAAAATAAAAATTATATTTTAGTTATTACTTTATTATGTAAACAATGTGTGAATATAAAGAAGAAGAATAAATAATTTTTAATGAGTTTTTAAATACGATCACCTCTTCCTTAAAAAACCAACTTTAGATATTCTCTTAGGGAAACTACGATTGGTATTTTGAGAATAATAAATCCTATATGATATTGATATGGAAGTTGATAAGGTAAATGGGCGTAATTTGTGTAGGGGAAAAAGGTCAAAGTTTTATTTGGATGTGAGGGAAGAGGTTCCTCTTTATATGATTAGGGAGGGGAACTCTTGTAAACCTTTAAAATATTAAACTAATATAAATTTATTTTCAATTTTAAATAGATCCAAATTGAATGATTTATAATATAATATAGTTATGGTTCCAAATCCTCTAAAAATGTATTTTATACATTTTTAGGCATGATATTAACCTTATATTTTGGATTTAACCCTTCGTTAAACCCTTTGACTCTTACCATGACAACATAGGTTTTAAATCTATAGGGTTAATATAGTTATTATAAATTTCCAAAAGAACCCCAAATAGATCATGCATGACATATTTAACTTTATCATAGTTATTTTTACAAATTTTATATTTTTATGAAATTTATACCATTTAATAAAATATTATATTTTTTAAAGTATCATTTACGTAAATTTTGATACAATTCACTATTTTCATTTTTAAAAATAACCTAACAATATGATTACTTGGAACCAAAACTTATAATATATCACTTAAATATCAATGTTATCAATAAAATTCTTTTATTTCATTAATTATGTTAAATTATATATTTATTAATATTTCTAATACCATTTATTTGATATTTCCATTAATTAAACAATTACTGCCTCATTATCATGAAATACATTAATTAAATTATTTATTCTCTAAAAATGATGAATAAAATATCATGAAGAATATTAATTTATTATATTTAAAATGAATATTAATATTTAAATTTATCTTTTTTTGTAACCACGTTTTAAAAATATTATACTTATTAAAAACATGAGTATGACATTTCTAATGTATATTTAAATAAAATATTATAAATGTCATATTAATACTCAAGTAGCATAAAATTCTTATAATTTCATCCTAAGTTTTATTTTTGTCTAAACCCACTTATCCAATGGAATTGGGACCAATGTTAAGGTAATTTAATAATATATATAATATTATTTTTACCCATAATTAACTGATTTACCCTTGATCGTGGTAATAAAAATATTACTAAAGTTACTATTCATATTCAAAAAAACAAAATAAATGTATTTACATTCTTTGGACCCACATATTCTAAATATAAAATCCATTTTTCAAAATTCAAAACATATAAGTTACAGTGATTAATTTGATATTAATCATGTCCATGGGTTGAGAAAATGGGTTATTAAACTTTGAAAATACAAAAATTTAATGCATTTTTACAACTAAATTAAATGTCAAATTGATGCCGATGAACAAAATTAGACATAATGATAAAAAATAATCTTTTTATACTAAAAAAATTCAAAAATATAGTTTGAAACTTTGAATTATTTTGATAAAATAAAGTGGTTTTTAATTAAAAATCAATATTTTTAAATATTCATCAAAACATGAAACCTATAATAAAAATACCAAAAATAAAACAAAATTAAATATATATATATATATATATATATTCAGAGGAATAAGTTTATTTTTTAGAATATAAGATATAAAAGTGTCCAAAATGTTATTTAATATATGTTCTTCAATAAATGGCTATAAAACTGCTTTTAAAAAAATATATGTTTTTATTTTTAGTATTGGGTTTGATATTATATTATGACAATCAAATATATTTGTTGAATGTGAACATATTTTATTTGATATATAATATATATTACATTAATACAATTCACTAATAGTTATTAATTTAATTTATTAAGACAAAACTCTTTTGGGAGCATAAAAACACTTCTTTATAAAAACTTTTTCATTATATTCAGGTGGTTCCTTTATTCATTTATAATTAATTTATAACTAAACAATTTCGCCATATATTTTTATAAGTTATATAATAGTATTCATAATATAAAACATAATGGATAGGTTTTATTATATTAAATAATAATATTTTAACAATATATTATTTTTTGGTCAAACTCAGCCTTATATGTAACGCAATCTAAATCATTGTTGTGTGTAGTGTAGTATTGACATGGTGTTTCGTATAAAGATATCTAAAAAATAAAATTTATTTTATTAATATATTTTAATGTTTTAGGGAGTTAAATTTAATATTAACACTTAATATTAATGTAATATTGATAATATATATTTTAAGAAATTTAATTAATTAATCACATAAAATTTATAATTAAGAAAAAAAACTCTAATAAATTAATAAATATCCCAAAATATCTTTTACATTTATTTATAAGCAATTTGTAAATTATTAATCGAAATTCCTAATTTAAAACTAATAAAAATAAGTTTTTTTAGTCCAATAACCTTTTATTATCCAAACCAATCAGAGAGTATGATTCAGATACATACTATATGATCCAATGATGTTTGAGAATACAATTGGCATGTCATAATTTTATATGGAATTAGTTTTAATTTATCATTTATAGTTATAACATAAAATATGAATGGAAAAAGTATTATATGATTTATAATCCTTTCTATAGCCACTGGTACTATATAAAAATTGTATGATAGCGTTCGATATCACCTTAGTGATTCATTTATCTATTTTTTCAAAATAGTCATAGGTAATAGTATTCAATGATAAGTGGGTGTTCAAATCTATGAAAAATAAAAAAATTTCAATTCAAATCACATTTCCATTTATGATATCTAATATCATTCACCACAAAATAAAAAACCCATTGGAGAGTACAACATGTCATATTTCATGACTAAAATAAAATATAAAATATGTTTTATAAAAACCTAATTTCCTAAAATATTTTATAAACCTAAGTTAATGAGATTATCTCATACAACTACTAGTATTATTAAGTATCTATTTACACTTAAAAGATGTAAAAGAATCAATATGAATTAGTTTCCAAAGATCACCATGTATAGAAAAATGAAAAAAAGAATATTGAAATGAATAAATTATAAAAAAACCACATATCATTCCCTAAAGGGATGCCAACCGATTTAAATAACTAATACATGGGATTAAATTAGATCATTTTATTTGTAGTAAAATAACATACAACCTTCAGAGCTATCCTTTGGATACAACTGAATCATCCATCTTATGGATGAGAATCGTTCAACATTCTTGTCGTAATAGATCCTCAAGTGTAAAGATGGTAGAATAAGAGAATTTGAGGGCTTCAAATTATATTAAATGGGTTTAAACATCAACACACCCACTACCATCACATGGAAGTAGGTTCTTATTAAATCCTATAGGATTATCTTCAGGCATTACTACATGTATTAATATATGCGTTATAACACACATGTTAATTCCGCATCCATTTCATCATAACATACACGATACCCAATCACATCATCTCTTATTTAATGCTTCAGTAAATGATATCTTACATGGGAGGAATTTTAGACCTACGATACAATCAAAGGAATGATCAAGAATAATTTATATGATATGATTGTCATACTCTATGACTTCATGGAAAAGGCCCTTTATGATTTGGGTGAAAAATACAATATGATTTCATTGGTTGATGAAGGTAGATGAATGAAATCATTTCTCACTCAATTCATTAAGATACCTAATAATAATATGATACAATAAAATAGTCATTGCATTATTTTACTAAAAAAATATATATTATATTTCTTAATCATTTTATATTATTTCCTTAAAAGAATCTCATGAAAATACGATTTATGAAATTTACCCTATTCATGGCCTACTATGATGCATCCATATTTGGATTATGATGTTTATTAATGAATGGAGACTATATAGTTCTATATACATTGAGAAAACTATGGTAAAAAATTATTAATTAGATTATGAATGAGTTGTAATGGTCTGCATCCATAAATTCTTTTCTGGATAAAATACATAAACTATTCATTGAGAAGTTTAGAGTCTATTTGGATCCTTAAATTTTGGAGGTGTATTTCCCCAAGTGTGATTTAAATTTTATGTTGTAATTGTGGGACAAATATCTTCACCCATAGATGTTGAGTTATCTTATACAACAAAAAAGGGATTTATTTTCACATATTCTTTCAGCTAGAAATCTCAGTATAAATTCGTGAAAGAGGTTAGTGATCTAATAGATATTAATAATCAAGGTGAAATATTTAAATTTGGAAGTATAGAAAATTGTATATTATGTGGATTTGTCATAAATTAATGATAATTCTTCCTTGGTGGGTTATATGGAAGAGGAAAAACTAAACAATTTTAAATTTAAGAGGATATTTGAAGACATACACTTTGAGAAGAACGTTGATGGGAAAACATTAATTTTTAAATTGTATATTTACTTTAGTAATATAGTCTAAATTCCGTTGAATTTTGAGGAATGAGTTTTGTGAAAATTTCATGAATCATACATGGTTTTTCAGCCAAGAGATAATAATATTTAGAATGATGTAAATAGGCTAGTTCATTATAAATTAAGTAGGATATAAATATTTTAGTTTCTATATTTTTGAATTTTCATTATGTTAGGTCTGAGCGTCAGTGACCTAAAATGTAATTACAACTTTTTTATGAAAATAATGTAATTGGAGAACGTCTTAGTAGGATATATAATATATTTTCTACCATTTCTATTGAAAAATTATTCTATTTAGGTAATTTATGATTAAATTATGAATTCTTATCACTTCTTATCCATTTCAGAAATATTATCAATAAATGATTTGTTTGTGATTTATATGGATAATGTTAGTAGACTTCATTGTATTCCCACATCCATAATATTATATAGATAATCATGATTTTCTTAGTTCCTAAAAGGCTCAATAAACTACTATAGGTATATGATTATTGGTAACCAAAACATATGTAGACACACAAAAAATCAGAGTGGACCATATCAATTATAAAGGATTTTTATTAATAATTTATATTAGAAAACATAAGAAGATTATATTTTGTTGATGTAATTTTCATATAAAAATAATTATCAATCATCAATTTATATGAATCATTTTATAGAATTATTATATGATTTATTACACTAAATTACCTGATGTGGGTGGTGTAATTTTCCTAAAAATTATTATAGTGATTATGTTATAAAAAAATATTATGGTACAAATAATTATTTTACAATAAAGGGTCTCCTGAATTGTCTGGTATCCAAATCATTGTACATCAGACAATTTATGATATAAGTTATTACATTCTAAAATTTGTTTCTTCCACTCAAATATATCCAAAATTCAGTATAATATTATATAATTTTATCCAAAATTGGTTCAAACAAATATAATTTTAAAATGGATTCATTTATGATTGGTTGAATATTAAAAAGTGTTTGTAACTTATTTTCATAGTTTAAATATTGTGAAATGTTTGGAATGAAGAAATGGATCTTATGTTTGATGCGTATGAAATATATGAAATATGAGAGGATATTAAATTAAAATACTTAATGATTATTAAATTAGGTTGCGAATGTTTTGATTTCAAAATAGAGAAACTTATACAAATTTGAGTCTCTTATTTATCTATTCTCTCTATATTAAAGGATCTTGAAATTCATGAGTGTGACAGAAATTCATCTTATGTTTTAGGATATCAATATAAATAGTAGAAACTTATTGGGGTGGGGAACTGTTAGCTGTCACTTAGGTGTATTATTTAAAATGTTTTGAATATATTATGAAGGATGTTTTGTAATACCACTAAAAATTGGAAATTATTCTATTTATATATATTCAATTCAATTCAACAATAAATGGTTATATTATATAGCCTTATTTTGGTTGATTATTCCACTACCATATGATAAATTAAAACCCCATAAAAACTTTGCAGTGGTATTAGAACAATTTTTATGAATATTGTTTTGAAAAATATAAAGAAAAAATTGGCATATATGATGAATTTTATAGTTCATTATGGGAGTTAAGTTTGCAATATAATATAAAGTGTAAAATACTATCTTAATTAACACTTGTTAAATGGTTTTTCAATGATGTGAACAACAGAGCAAGGAATTAGCTTCTTACATTGATAATAAAAAAATTTAAATATTGTGATAAAACAGTGTTCCACAGCAAGGTTGTGTTATGTCGAGTTGGTTTTCCATGAAGTGTATTTTTTACATAAACCATAAATTTTATTGAATATTGTACACTGTATTGAATAGTAATACAACATGGAAAAATTCATTTATAGTACACTTTCTTTGTCATAATTTGTTTTTTTAAATTTAAATATATCTACTATCCTGTATCAATATTTTATATTTTAAAAATATTCATCGATGTTGGACGTATGGGTTTTAGACAATAGAAAATTTTATTTTTAATATTAGATCCAAGATTTATATAAATTTAGATGGTTTTTGTTTAAAATTTTAATGAAAAGTGATTGCGTAATAATTAAAAATTAATTCATAAAGTCTTTGTAAATTATAAATAACGAATAATATAAATGGATTTTATTGTATTGTGACTTTTTTCTAAACATTAATATAAAGTGTTCATTTTAAACGCCTCAATGCATAAATTTTTTTATTGGAGGCCAAAAATTCTTTTGGTGAATTTTATCACACATTTAAATAAATATAAAATTGATGCCATTTAAATATTTTATATTATTTACATTATTAGTATGATATGTTTATAAGGATGTTGAATTTGAAAAGATAAAGTTTCAATAAATTATATATTTTATTATTTAAGAGTTTAAATTTTCTCCTTATAAATGTTGAAATATGAAGAGTTTATATTTTTCATAGAAATATAAAAGTGTATAAATTTAAATATTATGGAATCCCCAAAAGACCGTATCTAAATTTTAAATTTATCATTTATAAAATGTCCATTAAAATATTTCTATAGTATAAAAATATTAATTTTTCATTTAGATATTTATTCTTAACATGCTAATTATTCAGGAATATGAAGCATTTACGTTATTAATGGATTCATGATTTAGTATTGTGTGTTTAAATTCATTCTTCTAAAAGTCACACCATGTATATAAGTCACTATAGGAAATATGCGATCTAACAGTTAGTTACATTCAAACATGTTTATTTTTTAATTTTGGGTTTTAAGTTAAAAAATTTATTTATGTCATGTTTTAAAAATATTATTTATTAGGATTATATTTGATGTACAGTTTTTGTCTGGTATTGACTCATGGATAGTGGGACATTGTGTCATACTTCCTATTGTCTTGGGTGACTAGGATCAATTTCATAAAATTCAAGGGTTAACTATCTAACGCCCTAATACTTTTCAATATATTTACCTTTAAATAAATTTAATCTATTCGGTAGCTTGTGATACAAGCAACCCCATGTCTAAAAGAATTGTAAAATAAAATTCCCTTATAAACAATACAATTAATTGGTTGCTATAAATAATAATAAATAAATTATGAAAATAATATTATTTACACTTGTATAAAATAATTTCATTTTTTATTTATTAAATATAAATTAAAATAAAAATAATTCCAAAGGAAAATTAATGTTTTTTTGTAAAAAATTATTTTTATAAAAAGCAGTTCATCTTTTTTTTCACAATTATTTTAAAATTAATTTTTTTTTACCAATTTTAGAAAATTTATTTTTAAAAAATTTACTTTAATTTTTAAATCATCATTCTAGAATTATATTAGATTAAATTTTTTTATAATTTCATAAAATATAATTTCTTGATAAATAATGAAAAAAAATATTCTTATTGAAAATATCCTTCTAATTTAATGAAATTAGGAAGGTATTTTTTGTTATAAAATTTATTTAAGAGTAATATTGGTTCAATAATATTTTTTTAATCAAATTTAGTATATTTTAATCGATAATATTTTCAAATTGGATAAATAATATTTTCATAATTTGGAAAACGTTTCTTTACGAAACCCATTTTTTCAACTAATATTCATGTTTAATTTTAAATTAAATTATGAAAAATAATTGAATTTAATTTTTAGAAATAGATAAATATATTTAATCATATAAAGTTAAATGATATAATATGTAAAAACAAATTTTATCCATAATAAATAGTAAAAATTGATAAAAATTAATTATCACAGTTAAGGTTAAATTTATCTTACTAGAAGGATAATCTTAGAAAATAAGGGTTAATAAGTACAATAAACTTGTTAAATTTATACTGGAATGATAATTTTATAATTTATCTAGTCTAAGGTTTGTGAATGAGATATTTTTGTGCCTTGTAACATGTGGAGAACGTGGGTGTAATTTATTAATTTCAGAAATTCATAGTGTATACTCCCCCCCACTTTTAATGGGATCCCCCTCTACTATCCTATTAAAATTTACAAAGGAATTTGGGTCATAAAATAACAACCCTAATCCATTCTTCACATTCTCACCCATGAAATAGAGTCTCTAGTTTGATCACGAAACCATTATCATAAGGATTTAGGTATAAAAATAAATAGGTTCTCTAAAGAAGAGGTATAGTTCATAACCATGCTTCTTTATTTTATTTCCTCCTCAAAACCCTTAAAATAAATTCTTAATGTGATAAAATAATAATCAAAATTCATTAATATACTAATATATTATTTTTAATGTAATAATCTGAATAAATCTTCACTTCCATCAAATAGGAAACTAAATTGTTGATCGTGTATACGATAGACAACCGCCTCACAAACTGATGTAATTAGTTTTCAATAACCATATATCATGGATGGAAATAATGATGATTTTAATGTTCATATATGATATTTATTATATTACACTACTTTTATAATTATAATATCACATGTACCTTCTTACCTTCTATCATTTTGGAAAATGATAATGTTGCTTGTACATATGTTTGGACTACGACCTTCACAGAGTGATGTGATACAGTTTTTATTTTATTTTGGTATAGATGGAAAAAAGATGTATTCAATATAAATATATGATATATATGATATAAAAGTCATTTAAATTTTACATATTATTTACCATTCATTTGTTTCGTCCGTCAAAAGAGGAAAACAACGTTCGTGCGCATGTACGACCTACCATCTCTATTAATAGTGTAACTCATTTTTATATCTATAGATTTAAGGGAATATTATAAATAATTAAATAATTAATATATATTATATATATTTCATGGTAAATATTCTAGATATTAGGTAACAATGATGAATTCATAGGGACTAAAACTACTTAACCAAACCATATATGAAAATTAAACCA
The DNA here is from genome assembly GCA_963277665.1 of Viscum album. Lineage (NCBI taxonomy): Eukaryota > Viridiplantae > Streptophyta > Magnoliopsida > Santalales > Viscaceae > Viscum > Viscum album. The sequence continues at coordinate 30,602,068 of OY728157.1, read as the reverse complement.
ATTATTACCCAAAATAGTGTTTTGATAATAAATTATTAATAAATGAGTGATAAAAAGTTATAAGAATTAAAATATATTAAGAAATATATTATTATTGTTATTTATTATATACATAATAAATATATATTCATTATTCAGGGGTTTTGAAAACGCATGTATGGAATCATACCTAAGGTAAGGGTTTCTCATCCCACTTTTACTTCCATGAGACATATGCAATGTTCAAATATTATTTATTTTATTTGGTCTATATACTAACACTTAGATACTTAGTTTAATGAATATATTTATATTCATGGCATTTAATTTTTCACTTGATGTTATTTCATTCATAGAGGTTATGATTCAAAAGTAACAAAAGTTGTAAGGGTTTTATTTTACAATCCTATCATTAATCAGGATTATTTATGATTATGTATCCATTTGGGACATTATTTAATTATTATATATTGAAACAAATAAATTTTATTATCCTATAGTTATTTATTAAGTTTTCATGTAATAATACCATTTCAATCCCTTTGGTACATTTAATTATTTATAAAATGTTTTTAAGAAAAGGAGCCTGTATTTTACTTTTCGGTTAAAAAGCATTTTTATACAATATACATATTTTCAAAAAAATATTTTAAACATTATAAAATCGATATATTAAATAAATTTTACCCATGTTTTATTTTCATCAAATCAGTTTGAAATAAACATTCTTATCATTTTTTGAATGACGTACTTTTTTTAACCTTTGAACAAAAGTATGGAATACAAGTTTTTTTAATTTATATGGAATGTATGTAATTAACCCCCATCTTGTGTAGTAATTTTTTTATAATATTACTTTACAAATTTATGATCTAGTTTTAAAATATTATTCTATAATATTCAAGAAATGTTTAGTTTTTGAAAGTGATTTTCAAAGTGAAAATGATATTTTCCTCAAGAATGTTTGTATGGGAACTTTAATGGTTTTTATATTAATCATTGAAAGTCCATAATTTTCATAATTCTCCATTTAAGAATATACTGTAACGATATAGTCATTATTATTTATATAGATGTTTTATGATCATTCTGATTAGTGATGTACTATTTTTATATTGTTCTCCATGTTACTCTTGATGGTTTATGATTATGTTTATTGATTTGGGTAATTATTAAAATTTAATATCATAGTTTTTCAAAATTATTGTTTACATTGATTATGGTTCACCCATTTCATATTATGAATTCATTGGAATTAGTATGTGTGGGTGGGGCACACTAGGGTATGGGTATTTAAAAACTACATATCATTCAATAGTTTTTCTTTATTTTATTTTCATTTGATATCATTATAAATATTTATAAGGAATTTTCTTATGTAAACTATTAATGAGATAAATGTTTACATGTATAAATATAATTATATTTTATTTTTTGGTAACATAAATCATTAGTTATATAATATTTTATACATTTATAGGCCTATAACATATTAATTTTGATAAATGTATATAATACTAAGATAAATTGTTAAAAGTATTCATAAATATAGGTAATAAATAATATTAGTTGGTGAAAATTTAAAAAACCCCATAAATACTATGTGTTATATTCATTTATAATTAAAAATACATTATAAACCTAATTATAAAAATCAGAAGGTCATGAAAAATACAAGAGCACAAGGATTAAATTATATAATTAAAGTAGAAATATGGGTGACGTTAATGGGATTTGGTTCTATTATCTACAATATTATTTGTGTCATAGTTATTTGGAAAACCATAAATTTTAGGACTCTAGGGGAATAATGTCGAAATAAATCCATATGATTGATTTTTTCACGGAGTTTTCTACTTAACTATCTAAGAGTGATATATGATATAATAAATATGATTGATGACTTAAATGACTATGTGATGATAAAAATTACAAATTGGGATAAAAAATTAAGTGAAATATATAACATAACTCACTAATAGACATCTAATAGATCTTTAGTTAAATATAGATATTTGTGTATGAATATATTAATGCATATTAAAAGGGTTCATCATTTTGGAAATGAATTTTTAAAAAAAATCATTATTAAATACATGAAAAAATGATACTCATATAATAAAGTAATCTAATATATATATAATATAACAGACACCAATTTTTTTTAATATTAGAAAATTATAATCTTAATAAAAAAATAATATTATACTAACAAACAAACTTGATGATTTTTCTCAAGTAAGAAGATTTTTTTATGAGTGAGTGAAACCCTTTCTTGATAATTCGATTGGTGATGTTGTATAAAAATTGGATCTATATATTTAAATGAATAATTAGATTTATTCCATTAATGTATACATCCTAACTATTTTATCCATGTAACCAAAGTAGAAAAATAACATGAGAGTATAAATTTATTCTAGATGGTTGATAACTTATAGTGTTTTTATCAAGAACAAGGATAACATGAAAAATATGTTTCTTCAAATGAATTGTTTATATAAAAAATTATTTATAAAACCAGAGTTATAACCCATAAAATATTTATAAATAAATATTTTTATGAATTTTATATGCTGGGGTATTCTTTATAGTTGGATTTGGTGGAAAAAATCATTCTAAAAGTGTAATGGCTCGACATGGGTGCCACAAACCAGTGCCCAAACCAATCGATCACATGACCTTATGCGTACCTCCCTGAATGCTTGAGGCTTCTGACCGGCATAAAGGGTCACATAAGTTGATCATGGAGAGACTATACCCTCTTAGTAGTGGAAATAAATAAAAATATATGAATAACATATAACTAAAAATCACTACCAATATTTAAAGATAATCAATGTAGGAAATACAAAATCCAACTAAAGTAGATACATTCTTTGATAATTTCTGTGTTATGTGTCTAAAATGAAAATATAAAGAAATACATTGATGACTCCCAAGTGGGTCTCAAACCATATCTGGTTCCCTTAACCATGTTCCTTCCAGACTCTTCCATCTAACATGGGGCCCTTTCCCTTAACCTCTCGTGCAACCTTGAAGTCTATTCAAGTACCAACTAGGAATCCAGAATAGGGTTTGAGTAATAATTATTTTCCCACCACCAACAGTGTCTAAAATAAATATTTTTAATAATTTTTTTAAATAGTGTAAATAATTAATTATAATGCATAAGTAAAGAGTTATCACATTATAAATTAATATTTATTAACCACATAGACCATTGAGTTCCCAAGGACACCCATACCTCAATACCCAATCTAGGCCACAATGGTTCTGAATTATGTTACCCACCCAATTCAAAATTAATTTATAGAAATTGAATTTCATTATCCACATGTTTTTAACATCAATATTATGGAAAATAGGAATCATTGACTAATTCCAATGTTTTGGGTATATAACTCCATGTCTAGCACCACATTTATTAATGAGGAATATATCATGTCCATAGAAAATCATGTCTATCACCCTAATTCTCAATCTTGCATATACATTGTGGGAATATTAGGTCATGTATATCAACCAAATTGTCTATCATGTCTATATATCATTGGTTTATATAATCATGTCTAACACCGCATTTATCAACCATATTGATTGATATAATACTGGCATAGATCATCATGTCTACCACCCCATTTAACCTATATGAATATGCATCACTGGTGTAGATCCTCATGCCTGACACCCCATTTACCAACCATGAATTTATATCATAATAGTTTTCTTATTTATCCATGTCCAATAACTTATATATCAACAATTATTAAAAATTAATCATCTTATCATAACTAACCACCACTAATTCCATTAATTTATTAGTAAATTAATTAATCCAAGTCCTTTAATTAATTTAACAACTAATTGAAAATATAATATTTTAATTAATTAATTCAATAATAAATTAACCATTTCACAACCACAACATGGAAAAATTAATTCACAAATTAATTATTCTCAAATTACAATTTAATAATTTGATAATTAACTCAACAATTGATTATCCAAAATTTCCCAATCAATACTTTGATAATTAGTTCACCTATTAATTATCCTTATTACACACATAATTACTCAATTAAACCATCTTTATCCCCTAAAAATTAATTCCCACAATTAATTATCAAATCTTAAAATACCAAAATCTCATAATTAATTCTCCAATGAATTATTTTGTTCAACAATCCCTAAATATCCCATTTGGAAAACTACCTAAATTAATTAATTTAACACACTAATTAATTGAATTAGGGGTTTCAATTTCTAAAAAAACTATAATTTATACAACTTGTATATAATAAATAAAAATCATGAATTTTGGATTTGTAAATTAGACAACCTACCTCAATTCATTGAGGGGAGATTACCCAATGGAATTCACCCAAATTTTGCAGAAAAATAAACTAGATATAGAACCATATGTCAAAAACCTCAATCAAGATCCATTAAAACTATATCTAGATCTCGAATCATATATCTAGATCTCACAAAATATAGATATGCTAGCCTAGATATTGTTTCACCTATTATAGATCAAGAAATATGAAAATAGAATATTAATTTCCATTAAAAGAACAAGTGAATAAAGGATGTAAAATTTGAAATAAACATGAAATAACCAAATAACCTGAAGAGGAGAAGATATTTAATTCAGGATTCGAATCATGATTAATGGAAATCATGATGGTTTGGAATTCATCAAAAGTGATCTAAAATCATGAAATTACTTCTAGGTTTTAATGGGGGTCGATTTGTAGTAAATTACAGAATTCAAGAATTTTTAAGAATAAATTTTTGGGGATTTTAATTCCCACAAATGATTAGATGGGTTGAGGCACATGGTTTTCACTAAATATGTGCCAAAAATTCTCCAGTTATTTTAGGGGTTCCCAATTTTACTTTATATGGTGCATGATTTAGTAAACCATGCACCATCCATGTGAATCCCCTCTAATTGTGTTTGCATGGTTAGTAAAGGTGGGGTGCACAGTTTTCCATAACTATGCGCCAACTATGAACAAACCTTTTTCCTCACTTTTTCTCAAAATTTCACTCAAACACATTGTAAGTCTTAACTCAAACAAAAATTTCTCAAATAAATACAAAATATTACCTAAAATAAAGTTTGACACAAACGTAGATAAGGTTGATATTATAAAATCATCCCACTATATATCAACTTATACTCGATTTGGACTCCCACGATTTTCTATGATTCCAAGCCAAAAATATTGGGCTAATGAGCCCACATATCTACATAACATTCCCATGTTCCCCCAACACACAACCATGTTTACACCATACACAAACTATAATCATGGTCTTTCCCCCATAACACTTTTTCACTGAGATCTAACCCACATAACATATTCTCCTCAAAGTATTCATCTATATCAACATCAATATCCTCGATATCAATCCCCTAAGAAGGGTCGTGGTCATACTTCTATAGTTGTGATACATGGAAACAATTATGGTTGAAACTTTTTCTCTGTTCAGAAGCCAATCTGCATTCCACCAACTCGATTCTCTCCACAACCTCAAATGGTGTGATCTACCTAGGAAACCACTTACCCTACCTCTGTATCCGATAGTCGCCCAGTCTAGGTGACAACTGATGGAATACATGATCACCCTCTATAAACTCATGGGGCTATCGAATTCTATCAGTGTATGACTTCTCCCTACTTTGAGGTATACCCATACGTTTTAGAATTAGTTGCACCTGTTATTATGTCTCTTTCACTTGACATAGTCCCAACAACATTGAATCACCTGCTTCCATTCAGCTTAATGGTGATCTACATGGCCTACCATAAAGAGCCTTGTATTGTTCCATATGCATAGTTTCTTGATAACTATTTTATAGGAAAACCCCACTCAATCCAATTACTTCACCAAAGATCCACCAAAATCAAGAACACACACCCACCGAATATTCTCAATCACCTGTATGGTATGCTATGATTTCCCATCAATCTATGGGTGGAAGGCCATACACAAAAGCACCTATGTACTGAGGTATTTCATAAATCCCTTACATTTTCATAAATTAATGTATGAATCATGATCTAAAACAATTTTTTGGGTTTCCTTGTAAAGATATAATATCTCTATAACATACAATGCTCACTTCTTTTCTACTAATAAAGTCTCAAGTATTGGAATGAAATGCACTAACTTCACTATTCTATGTACAAAAACCCAGAAAGAGTAACTCTTCCTTAGAGTTTTCAGAACTCCCCCACAAAATTCATTATCATGTCATTATACTTCTATTCCAGAATGGGATACTGATATAGAAATCCTTATGGTTATTATTTCTTTTCTTTCAACTATTGATAGTTGTAGCATCATGTAATAAATATTTCTATATGTTTTTTCATGATCATCGACCAAACCATCCATCATTGATCTCACTACATTTTGGACACACCTCAATGTACCAACCAATTTGAGGCATGAAATTCACGCATTAGATCTCATCACAAGCTTCCTGAAAAAAACATGAAATCTGACATAGATAATCTCATTATAATATATGCTCCAATCAGAAGGTGACACTCTATATTCGTAGTTTTCCTTCAAGGTCAAACATTCTAGATTATTATAATTCCTATATCATATCTGTCTCAAAAGTGTATACTCCACTAAAACCAACACCAATGTCTTCTACTCCTAACTCTCCTTATCTAGTACATGCATCTCAGGTAGTACATTCATCATCTTCCACTCATCACTAGACTCATAAACATTATATTTCTATGTTTTCCTTCTTAAATCATCATCCGCACTATTTCCATTTTAGGCATATATGCTATCTCAAAATTGGAAGACTATATATAATCAACCCATCTCATATGTTAGAAATTCAAATAAAATTTCTGGAGGATATACCTCATGATCTTGTGATCTGTATGTACCATGGACTTCTCACCCAATAGATAATTCAACTAACACTTTGGAGAATATACCAATACTATAATCTAAAGTTCATTTGTAGGGTAGTTCGATACATGCGGCCTCAGTTTTCAAGACCCATACTTTAAAACATGATCTCCTTGCATCTATAGAGATCTGTGTATGATCCCATAAGTGTCAGAATACACTATATACTCCTCTCTCGGATAAGTAGGATAATAATCAGTACCGATTTCAAAATATTCTTTAACTCCTAGAAGGTATTTGTAAAAGATTTTGACCAGTCTAACTTTATCACCATTTCCACCAACCAAATGTGAAAATTCTTGTATTAAACTTAGATAATATCCATCTAATTCTAGAATTATATAGATATCAAACATGATCTTGGGCTAATCCCAATTTACCATGGCATGAACCTTCTCTAGGTTCACTGACACACTTTCATCCAAGATGATTTGCCCCAATAATTTTACCATTTCCTTAAAACTTTGACATTATATTGCTTGGGGTATAGCCTATTATATCTGTATGTACTCATGAAAATGTCAAGATGTTGGTAATGATCACCATGAGTCTTAGAGTACACCAAGACACTATCCATGAACAACATCAAAAACTAATCTTGTTATAGATGGAAGATTACATCCATTATGTCTATAATCACTATTGGAGTGTTTGTCATCCCAAATAGCATTATGATAAACTCATATAGTCCATAAAAACTTTTTAAATAAGTCTTTAGTATATCAAAAGTAAAAAAATCCCAGATGATGATACGTCAATATGAAGTAAATCTTCTAGAACCCAGAAGATCATCTCAGTTGGTCAAATAGATCACAGATACTTGGAAGAGGATATTATTTCCTTACCATAATATTGTTCAACATATATTAATCGACACACAAACAATAATCATACCTACCTTATTTGTGAATAAAATAAGTGGACCCCAAGGCGATGTACATAGTTAGATAAATACCGTATCCTCCAACTATTCTAATTGATTATTTATCTCTTAAATCTCAGTCGATACCATTATTTACGGTGTAATTGAAACCGTCTCAGCCCCATGGATAATATCAATAGTTAATTTCACATATCATTTAGGTTGAATCCTTGAGATGTATTTGGGAAAACATTCTAAAACTATTCCACCACTGGTGGAAAGATATTCTTTTTATGCCTCCATCAACCATCAATAATTTAGAAACTTGGGCTATGAGATCTACTAGTTTCTGAGTAATTGGCCCTACATAGCTTTCCTAGATATCCCACACCCCTTGGTTCATATACTGGTTACCCTTAGGAGACATAAAATTTAATCTCCTCTGGTAAAAATCTATATGATATTAGTATGAGACCACCCAGTCTATACCCATAATTAGGATGAAACCAAAAATTTCATGAATATAAGGATCCCACATAAAATTACACTCCCTATCTCGATGATGACATCACTTGCACCTAAAGATGTCTCTAGACCATACTTGCAATTGGGTATCCATAGTGATTACCCCGATCTAAAACTCCAATTTTAGGAACATAAAATTAACATGTTTTGCAAACATAAATGAATGAGAGGAATAAGTATAAAATAAGGAACCATCAAAATTAGAAGCTATAAGAATAGTACCTCTCACTATTTACAGTCCTTCCTTGATATCCATAATTATAGGCTTCACTAGATGAAAATGTCTGTACCACCTTCCTTTTGATTCTGTATGACTCCCCTAAGTTTCACCACTCTACTAATGTGGTAACTCTTTCCCATCAGCCCCTTGTCTACCACCTCTACCTCATAGGCCAATAAAACTACAACTAAGATTATGATTTGGTGTGGAATATACCCTTCCCACACCCTGGTTATATCTAGATCCCCCATCACTAACTATCTATCTTGGGATCCTATAGATCCTCTGTAGATGTATCATTTTTCTTGTAGGCATCAAAACTCCACTGTTGGACTGGGAATTTTTTTAGGAAAGTGTCCTGTCTTACCACACTAGGGGAAAAGCCCTTGTGTAAGATCCTGAGTTACTGATCCCCCTAATTGGCCAATCTGCTTCCCACAACACTGGATAAAGTTATCATAATGAAACTTTCTTCCTTTGGAGGATGCACCTCCAAATCATCCATAATAAACTGCATGTATGCCACTGATGGCCTATTTAGGTTTCCCCTCCATGACGAGAGCACGATTCCCCACTTCTGTATTTTTAAGCCTGGATATATTCAAATGTGACTTAATTTCACACTTAAGTCCATCCTAAAATCATTTTACTAAAGTAGCCTCATCTTCCACCAACACTAGAGTAAAGTGATAAAAATAATTAAGGTGTCTGTTGTAGTATATTACATACTATTTCCCTTATATCGGACACATGAACTCTGATACTCTCTTCAGTCTTAGAGTCTTTAGGTAGAAGTGCTCCAAGAACCTCTCCATGTAGTATTTCTAAAAGATACCATCAATCTGTCCATTATGTGATTGAATGTCCTACTATTACTTCACTAATCCTTATAGAATATTATAATCCAACTTAACACTCTTCTCAGAAGATATATCTAAATGGTCATATATCATCTCGATCAACACAAACCAAAACTCATCTCCCCTTGGTCCACCCTCTCCAATAATAGTCGGAGGGTTCTATAAAAGAAACTCACTCACCAGTACATACATGTTCTTAATAACCCTACCTTGGTCTCTTCCCAATTATTACATGAATATATAAATGTTCTATCAGATGTGTTATCATACTTCATCAACTCGCACAATTGGTTCCTCAGGTTCCATCCCCAAAGGATCATTCTAAGACCTGCCCTCAGTTGGTCCTCTCAACAAGTGTCGTCATGGGGGAATATCTCTAAAATTTAAAGCACACTTCTAAGGACTCATAAAACATTAATACATTTATGGAATAGGAAAACCACAACATGTCACAACAACCCCCTTTCCCATACATCTCCTAACAATCAAAACTGAGGCACTAATACTACCATTAACCACCCAACACCACGTTTTTGGTTATCAAAGTGTATTATCATCTCATATTCATTATTCTAATATAGAAACCCATATATTCAAATTATATAATTATTTTACCACTCCAGATTTCATATTGGAACCATTTTCAATTAAATTTTATAAGACAAGAAAACAATTCAAGTTCCAAAACATACCCAAAAATCATTTTCCTATGCATTACTAAAATGATGCATGTCACAAAATAATCTTAGGTGCCTAGAATTATGCATGCATAATAAACTTTAATTCCATTACAATCCATAATTCATGTCTCAGAAAATTTCAAAAACAATATTGACATCACACAACAAGTGTGTCACCCAAGGTGAAATAAAATCCAACTACAATAGAAAACATCAATAACAACAATCCAACCTTGGTTTCCTTGGTTATCCCCCATACATGGGGTAGCTAATACAATGCATGAGATCTTAACAAAGTATTGAATCTTCTTGCTCTCCTTTCTACCTTTCCCAAACAATAAGAAAAAATAATTGGAAAAAAAGTGGGCTCTGGTACTACTTTGTAATATCCTTTCCCAATTTCGACACACTGGTGCCCCAAAACAGGCAGTCACATGACCTAAAGTGCTCTTCCCCATATTACAAAGGATTCCAATTAGCAGAGACGGTCTGATAGGTTGATCAGAGTAATACACCATTGAGAATAAATAAACAATAACATAAGCTTATAGAACTAGGAAATGATACCAATATTTCAAAATAATCAACGGAGGAAATACAATATCTAAATAATATGAAATATTACATGCTAATTTATGTGTTAAGAATCAAAAATGAAACCTAAAGAAAGATACAAATGACTCCCAGGTGGATCCAAAACCATAAACGTTTCCTTTAAACATGTTGCATCCTGACCCATCCATCTAGAATTGGATGATTTCCATTAACATGTCCTGCATCCATGAAATATATTTGGTCACTAATGAGGAATCCTAAATAGGATGTCTGTATAACTCAGTAGGCCATCACCAATGGTTTCTAAAACAAATTCTGTCAATAAAAATTGTATGAAGTTTTATAGAGAAATAATTATAAAGCATAAGTAAACAATTATCACATTATCAATTAAAATTTATTAACCACATAGACCAATGGGATCCCAAGGACACCCATAACTCAATACCCAATCCATCCCACACCAGGTCTAAACCATGATAAATATTCAATTCCCAATTCATCTCATTAAATGTGGTTTCATTTTCCATTTATTTTTAATATCATCAATACGTCCATTTGGAATCATAGTCCAATGACAATGTTTTGTGTATATAACATCATGCCTAACACCACATTTATTAATCAATAATATATAAATTAGGTATAGAATTTCACATCTAGTACCCTAATTATCAACCATTTTTATACATCATGGGCATATAATATCATGTCTTGCATCCAAATTTTCAATCATTCCCATATTTTGTTGGTGTAGATCATCATGTATAACACTACATTTATCAACCATAAATATAGATCTATCATTGGCGTAGATCGGCCTATCTGTCACCCCATTTAAAAACTATGCATATACATCACTGGAGTAGATCCTAATTTCATACCCCAAATATATAAATATTGCATTTATATCATTGTTTTTGGCTTTGATCCCCATTTCTAATACCCCATTTTTGAACCATGATTAGACAACTTTAGTCCTTTTACAATAACTAACAACCCCTGCTGCCATTAATTAATTTTTAAATTAATTAATCCATGTACGTTAAGGAATTAAAAAATTAATTATAAATATGAATTTATAATAATCAATTCTATAACCAATTAAACAATTTTACAACCTCTATATCCAATAATTAATCCCCCAATTAATTATTCTCAATTTGAAATTCAAAAATGTAATAATTTACTCAACAATTAATTATCCACAATTTCTGAATCAATAAATTGACAATTAATTAACCAAATAATTATCCTCATTCCACATATAATTCCTCAATTCATCCATCAAAATTCCCTCTATTAATTATGAAAATAAAAAATTTCAAAAATCTCATATTTAATTATCCAATTAATTATATCATTCAATAATAACTAAATCTCATAATATAAAAATTATTTTAATTAACTAATTTAATACATTAAAGAATTCAATTAGGGATTTCAATTGCTAAAAAACTCTATAATTTATAATACATTCATATGTGAAATCAAAATCACGACTATGAGATTTTAGAAATCAGACCACCTACCTCAATTCATTGATGAATAATTACCCAAAAGGAATCCCCCAAATTGAGGTAAAATATGACATAGATCTAGACTCTTATATTTGAAACCTAAATCAAGATCAATTAAATAATGATATTTTTAAGCTACATCTAGATATAAAATAATAGATCTATATCCAGAAAATCAAGATCCACAAGAATAGATATTGATTCATCAAATACAGATCAAGATCTTGAAAATTTTAATATTATTTCCCATCAAAAGAATGAGAGAAATAATGAGGATGAATGAGAAAGTTAGGGGATAAAATCAACTATGTTGTAAAGGACAATCTCTTTGATCCGTGAATCAAATATTGAACAACAGACGTCGGGGCGGCTTGGAATTCATCTGGAGAGATCCAAAATTGGGAAGGACAACCTAGGGTCAAATATAGGTCGGTTTTGTAGTAATATGGGGGTTCATGAATTTTTAAAAATAAATTTTAGGAGAATTTATTTCCCAAAAAAGGTTAGCTGGGCTTGGAAAAACGTTTTTATCTATCAATGTGCCAACCGTGTGCCTTCAATTTTTGGGGTGCATTGTTTCTACATTTAGGGTGCATGGTTTTCTGAATAATGTGATAGCCATGTGAATACCATTTTTATGGGTTTACATGGTTAAATGGGCTGGGTAACATGATTTTCCTCAACCATGAACAAAACATTCACACCTCTTTTTATTCCATTTTTCTCAAAATTCCACTAAAACTCTCTTATCTTATAAATCAAACAAAAATTAATAATTTGAAGACAAAAAACCCTAAAATCATGTCTGAGAATACTCCAAAAAATTTCAGGATCTTATAGAAACCATTTTAAAAAAGGCTAACAAAATTTACTATAAAAAATATGAATGTGTTTAATATAATTCTACTTGATTCACTCAGTACATTGAGGATAGCTTAGCAGAACATGGTAGTTTCATGATATGTTTTTGTAATGATAGTATATAGGTGTATATGTTTAGTATAATATAAAAATAAATTACTAAAGGGTTAAATAATATTATCTTGTAATTTTAATTTAATGTATATATTTTAATGGATTGGAAATTTTTCTATTATAGAAAAATGTTGATTGGATCTAAGATACAAGAATACATGAAAGCGTGTAAGAAACACAATAGATGATACACATAATGTATTAATGTTATGGGAATAAAATATTTAATTATAAAGGGAATAAGATACCAACGGTATGTTGAAATAATATTTTGAATTTGTATATAAATTAATAAATAATAATGAATTGAGGGTGCATGATGTTTTTTTAAATTTCATCTAACTATATTATACAATGTTTAAAAAGTAAAAAGGATTACTCAAGATTGATATATTTAAAAATTATAAACAAGATATGTATCAATTTCCTCATTTTTCATATATGAGATATGATGACTCAGATATAATATAAGGGATATTTTTAATAAAATGTGCAGAAATATTTATTTCTTATAGTTTATAATTTGATTCATTTAATAACATGATTTTAAATGGAATGATAAAAGTAGTTATATACAATATAAAATTATTTTATTGAAGTTATTTTTTGAAATGTGAGTTGAATAGTTTTCAAAAATAATATGTGAAATAATTTAATAAATAAATATTTTTACAAGGATATTTCCCAAGACATGTAAAGGTTCTATATAAAATATTTTTATAAATATTATTTATTAAATATTAAATTGAAGAAAATATTTTTTTTTAAATTTATAATAATATGTATTTTGAAAATCAAATATATTAGGGAGTAGTTAGAGTATATTTTAACTTTGGGATGTTATAAAATGAAACAAAGAAATAATGACACATCTTTAATTATATGTGAAATTCAATTTATGTCTTAATAGGTTTAGGGTACATTGGTATTTAAATATATTTATGGAAAGAGTTATATTTAATTATATTAGTCAATTATGTCAAAGATATGTTTGAATTTTGTGTAAAAGATTCATTACTATGATTATAAAACTTTTATAATAATTATATGTATTTAAAAATATCATAACTTATTAACATTTTTATATTATATGATGTGAAGTAATTAATCATTAATATAATATTCCTGTTTTGAATATATTAATTATTAAGTATAAATATTACCATTATTCTTAAAATTTTCTTTAACATATGTTATATCACTAAATAATATTAGTCGGAATATTTATGACACAATTACATTGCGATGTAGAAAACGTTTCCAAAGTTAATGCATGATCATGAAAACCAAAAAATTTAATAAATAAAAGGTATTTTGTGTCGTTTTGTATCAGTTACATTAAAGATAAATTCTTATGTATATATTTTTTAATCTCATTAAAAGAGTTTAATAATGTATAAAATATATCATGTTAGACAAAAGGTATCTCTGATATATCATTAATTAAAGTAGGATTACAATTTGAAGAAGAAATATAAAAATTATCCCCTCAAACTATGATTTTGAGTTTACCCTAATCGATAGTAATCATTCATATTTAAGTGTTATGATGAGATCAAATTATTATAGTGAATCTAGGATAGTATGAAGATATTTAATCTCAATATTATAACAAAACAATTTTTTTTACAGGTAATCCATTGAGTATACTACATGGTGTGTCATCTAAAGTTCATTTTGGTATTTTTGGGAAAACTATTATGTAGTAATCCCAATTACATATTACTTATAAGTAATATATCATGTAAACCTTTTTACAATTATACATTATGTGATACATGAGGCTAAAATAATAAGGGTATGGTTGGGTATGTTTCAGATCATGTGCAAGATTTTTATTAACCAAGATGACATTTGTTTCTAATTTTAAAGATAAGAGATCTGGGATAATGATCAATAAAGAATTAAAAAGTTTTAGTATATAAATATACAAGTCACATATTATGTGCTTATCTATTTATGTATGTGTCATATTGATATTCCACCATGAATGATGCAACCACACTGGGGGCGGGGTGGATTAGTTTGAAAACTATTTCACCAATTAAACCCAATTATTTTTACTTATACACCTATTAAGTGAATAAGACAATATTTATTATTTTAATTATTTGTTATCATGCATAAAATGATAAATATGAAAGAAAAATATGGACATTGAAATTTGATAATTAAGTTATCCATTAATTTAGGGAAATAAATCCCTAGTGTATAATGGTTTTTATCTCACTCACAAAAAAATTATATTTTATTATAATGATGAATATTCCGAAATGATATATCCATGAACTTGTTATCTTTTCCCAAAAAAAAATTACAAGAAATAACCAATTCTCCATTTTTTAAACTCTATAATTGACCATTCCATCCTCATAAAAAATATGACCTAGCGTGCTCCTCTTGATGTTTTATCAATAGTGTAAGGTGATGAACCTTTTGGATAGAGTGAATATTATCTTCTTCCTTAAATGAAATATCATCCAAGGATTACATAAAAAAAATTAATTACTCACTCCATATATCATTTAGTCCTTATGATATATATATTACAAAGGTCATTCCTCTCAACATTCTTCTAATCTTGATACATTTTGAAGAAATAAAATTGAAATATATTTGTTTATAGCCGTAGAACACAAGATGTTCTCTCACATGGATAAGAGTTGGAATACTTCTCTTCATAGAAAAATTGAATATAAAACCATAGTATGTTATGTTATCTATAAGTTTCCTCAAGGATTGTGAATATCAAAATTGTTTCAGCATGAGTGTATATTCTTATCCCTTTCATCTCCTTTTTCTATTTTTTATTCAAATAATCTCTTGAATATTATTTCTAAATTTTATATATATATACCCCATTATATTTTGATCAATTATATTTTATTTCTAAAATCTATATAATATCCATAATTTTAATTAATATAAGAATAACATTATAAATCTGTCAATTATATAATTGGTTCTCCTAGAAATATCAATATCATTTTAATATTTTTGATAATACATGATTGTCATTAATAATTATTTTCAATAAACACTAAAAAAACCCCTATTAGTTAATCCACACTAGAATTCAACTTTACTTATATACAAATACCATTAAAGTATATTCTCTCCTTTATAGCCCAGACTCAGGTTCTATTTGTGCATGGAATAATAAGGTATCATGGTTCCTTTATTCATTGTGAATCGTAATTTTTCATCGTTAATCATTGTAACAAAATATTTTTTCTTTAATCGTGATTATAACAATAATGATGACATTTAAATAACTAAATAAATGGACAAGCATTGTCAAAGTTTAATCCTCCATAATTTTTTTCCCAACTGATAAACCCTATGTAAAAAATATATAATATCTTGCATATGAATTTCATGAGATCAAAATTATCTTATATATATTTTGAATCCTTAGTGTAAATATTGTGAGGTTGGATTTACAATGTAACACAAGATGGGGGGGGGTTAATTTTGTCTTTTCAAAAATCTTAAACAATTATGGATTTTGACACCCACAATGATTTATGATGATACGCAGTAATTCATTCTGTATAAAAATATGAAGTGAATAAATATAAAAAAAGAAAAAAAATTCGTAGTGGATAGGGGAACAAATATCCCCTAGTTCACTATACCAATCACTCTCTTTGTGAGCATGGTAAATTTTACTATAATGGTCCTCCTATCTTAAGACCATAAATGTAAAACTGAGTGAAGGCAATTGATACCTTTATAATAATACAAATAAATAATCCTTTAGGTTCTATAGAAGAGAACTGGTTATCCATATATTTGATTGAGAAGATGATACACCACCAAAACTGAGTACGAGTAGTTGAAACTCTAATAAATCAAAAGAGTATGATTTGAATGGTTCGGCTTTTTCTTCATACTTGCAGCACGAGGAACTGAAAATTGTTGGATCTTATTCTCCATAAAACAATATCATCATGAAATAAATAGTCTGAAGTGATCCTTATTGAAAAGATATCTTAAATAAGATATCAACTAAATATCAGTTGTAATCTTGCAATAGTAAAATATTGAACATGTGTATCTCCAAAGTGTAGCTTCTTTCAGAATGGATCGTTTGATGCAACAACACAATACAATATAATCACAATAATACCATCACATATGTGAATTAATTATCATATACACATAATAGTATATACTTGAAGATATAATATAAAATAAATGTTGAACAAGAAACATGCTTCGATATTCTAGATTCAAAATAATGGCTTGATTGATCATGAAATTTCATATTCCAATTTACTAGAGGGGATGTAACTTTCTATATAAATAGTAGTGATTTTATCTGATGAACAAGATAATTTTAAAAAATCAAAATAATCATTGAATTTTTATTCAATTCTGACATGACCTTTTCAGCAGTCTCAGATTGAAAACATGTCTTGAATTTTTTTTGTTGAGAACACAATGTAGGTTTGAGATGCATAGCATAATGTTCCCTTGCGTAGCACATGATTCCTTCATGTAGAGTAGGGTTACATAACAATACATTAACTTTTTCGTAATGTAGGTAAAAGAGTATCATAGGGTTGATAATCAATACATTTGTCCTTATCACTATAAAATCCCAAGCTTTTCATTGATTAACCATACGTTCAACTTTTTTGCATGTAGGGTATGAATAGTAAATACAGACTCCAATGTATGGTTGCTGATCCATACATTTGATGATTCTCTAAATGTAAGGATATTGATCCAAATGAAAACTATTTTGGATAGCGTAGGGTTGATAACAAACACATTCTTTTCACTTATCATCATGATGTGGTTTTGATACTATACACAAGAGTTTTACTTCTTATCATAACATAAAGATGATATAATATGATTATTTACCGAACCTATGTTTTTGAAAAAGAATTTCTAGAGTAATTATAATAATGTCAAATTACTTTAACCTGTAAATAAATTATTGAAAAATCATTCCAAAAAACTATATTAGAAAACAAACATGGGTATCTATGACCATCAAATCATCAAAAATTATAATGTATTTTTGAGAAAATACATGCCCAAAAATCTCCTCATTTTTGATGACCATAAAACCCATAACATAATCCACAACAAAATTTCAATAAAAGATAGGATTTTTAGACATACCAAAATAGATATTGAATATATTTTGATATTACTATTTTGAAATATCATTTAAATAATGAAAATAGATACTTGTAAATTAAATATTTTCCATAATGAAATTTTTTGGTTTTCAAATATTCTCCCCCATATCCTAATAGTATTTATGGAAATTCTCCATTGATTTTATTAAAAATATTCACAATTTCCTTAAATATGATCCACCATTTTGTGATATCAAAGTGAAAGGTTTGAATAAAAAATTATATAAACCAAAGTTAATGTAGAACATAACTATAAATGAATAGTTATAAATAAATGGGCTACAAAAAATAAATCTATGATTGGAAGTTTAAATATTGAACCAAAATAAATGATACTGAAATCATAAGAAGAATGTAAATTGAAATTAGAATAAATTAAAATGTTTCAACAAATAAAGTACAATCCCCTTTAAATGAAGGGGTCTTCAAAATGAAGGGCCTTGGTATGAAACAATAGGGACATAGGATTTATTAGTTTGATGATGGGATTGAACTGCACTACTAATATAAAGAAGCTTCAAAAACAGGATCAATAAATGGTTGTTGAAGACCTATGACTATTATTGAAGAAGCTTCATAGAATCATTTCCAACCTTCAAATTCTCTATCATATTAACTTTTACAAATTCATTCACAGCTTCCTCTGATTGAATGAATGAGTTAATCTTATCAATAATTTTATTATGCCCTGGTCCCAACAAGGATTCACTTGAATTTAGTTGATTAATTTTATGTCTTTGATTTTTCAAATAGCGCACTTAAATGAGTATTATCACACTGAAGAGTGTGTATTCTATAATTGAAATCATCTAGTATATAGGTAATAGCTTCAATCATTCTGAGCAGTTTTGGAGGTGTCTATTGAGAAGAGGTTGATGCTTGACTACTTTCCTCAAGAGACTAAAATTATATCCCTATAATTAGTTTAAACTTATCAAACTATGATTTCATAACAAATTCAACTCTATAACAATTTAACTATCTAGAAATAGTTCTAATAATCACTTTAATCTCCCCAATAGAAATTAGATTCTCATTGAATTCCCTTAAATAGTTCTTATGAGCTTCAATCTCATATCATGGAGTTGAAGAAAACATATATTCATTAAATTTATTTTTCTTATCCTCCCATAATCTATAAAAAGTAAATTTAGAGCCTCCAAAAGATTTATATTTTAACGAAATGATTCAGCCTGAGATTCAAAAGATTGAGGAGATGGTATGTCAGTGTCAGGAATGTCTTCTCTTTGAATAACTTCTACTAAGTAGAAACTTAGATCTTCATTAACAACTGCTCTATTTCCTAAGTGAGTTCCTCTAGTAATTTTATAATGATAAACAATTTGAGTTTGAGTATCAGGAGAATTTTCCATGATAAGTTCATGACTATGGGTCTCTTTCTCAACAATCCCATCCATTGGATTCTCATTATCAGATACTTCTAGTGCTTCATCCATTGTTTCTAGAAAGAATAATATAATTCTTATTTTCTAAATGAGAGGATCTTCTGGCCTTGAAGTGCTTTGTTCATCTGACCTCTGTCTCATATATCCAACTGAAGGAATCATCCTTTACTACCCTCGATCATCTGACAAAAACCATTGATGTTTTTCTTCACCAAATGGTAGAATACTATTATAAAAGATTCTCTAGAAAAAGCCTAATCTAATTCATAGTTTCATCATTCAAAGTGCTTCTATGGTGACATGTTTTTTTAAAATATATTTACAATTTTTACTTTCCTTCACAGTAAAAATGAAATAATTCCTCCAAAAAGATAAAATCATATCTTCACATTCGTGTGGTAGTAGTGATTTATATATATTATCATAAATCTAAAAAAATAATATTTATGTGATTCAGAAACAACAAAATGATATACATGTCAGGATATATGACTTTTTCAATCACAATAATCTAAGAAAAAATTATAGATTGAGTAAACATCAACAAAACTCAACGATTGGTAGTATGTTCTTTCATCATTACGGTTTTGGTAGTTCATGTTATAATGGAAAAATAATATATTTTGATGAATGTATTCCAATAATGAAATTTTTTAGATTTAAATGAAACTACCCTTGATGGGGACAATGTAACATCTAAACCATTTCCATATAGGACAAAGAGAAATCAAAATCATTTCTCATAGAGATAATGGAATATTTTCATAATAACAAACTAAAGGAATCATTTTTACAAAAATATATTACATTAATGACATAAACGATAGGAAAGTAATTTTCTCCAAAATAATAAACCGTGACATAAAATATAATTTGTTCATTGATAGAAAGATTCATATAATATAAATAAACATAATCAGTTACCTTTCCATAGATTAATTTTCAGGATTTCCCTGAATCATAAGTATTTTTTCCAACTCAACATCTACAAATCTTTGAGGGGGTTCCATATCTAAATGTTTTGAGATTTAAGGGGTTGGTGGTTTAGGTTTTTGGGACTTGGGAATAAAAAATATATTTGTAAACCAGAAGCACATGTAGGATAAAAAAAGAGAGTGGGAGAAGGAAAAATGTTTTCTCATGCCGATTGACAATGTACTAATTACGTTTTAATTTTGAAAATACAAGTAAAATAAAATCAAAATGAAATTAAAAATTAAAACGTAATTGAATAAAATATATTAAATAAAGTTTACTAAAAAAACAAAGACTAGAAATAAATTTATAAATAATATCTTAAACACAAATATTCATAAATCCACCATAATAAAATTAAACCAGCACAAGGAAGTGGTTTAGTAAAAATATCTGCTAAATGAAAATCATTATTAAAAAATTATATATATATATCCTTTTTAATGGCAT
This sequence comes from Viscum album, assembly GCA_963277665.1. NCBI lineage: Eukaryota > Viridiplantae > Streptophyta > Magnoliopsida > Santalales > Viscaceae > Viscum > Viscum album. The sequence continues at coordinate 30,580,951 of OY728157.1, read as the reverse complement.
GATCTCTTAGAAAATGATGTTTTATATCAATTTTCATAGTCCAAGAATGACATATTTGTTTTTTTAAAATTTTATGGATATACTATTATCACATAAAATACGTATACAATGATTATTTATTCTAAAGTATAGTAGGGCGTAACACCCCATGAAAATAAAGAGTATGACATTTTCACATTTATACATATTTTTGAATAAAATATTAATATAACATTAAAGGGAACACTATTCTCGATGGCGTACCCAACACGCAATAATGAGTTTCTTGGAAATCTTACGTTGCACTCTAATAATAAAATAATATTATTTTATATGGTAGTTAACGCCTAGCTGTTGTGATGGAGGGAATGAATAGAACTAACTAAAAAAATGATTATATATGTTTGTCAAATATTTTTACTCATTACAATAAATGTTAGAGGATTAAAAATGCGAATGAAACAAATTTTAAGCGTAAACATTCTAATATTCGTTAAATGGTCGATTAACCGTCTTTTTATGGCGAACCTCTTTTAAATCCACTTTGTGACAATTTTATGTGTTATATTTTACAAAATCAAATTCTTCTTTAGAATCATGACATCAAAATTTACTTTGTGTAAATTTTTGGTATTTTTCCGAAAAAGTTCAATTTTTAATGAATAGTGACAAATGTTGTATTTTAATTCAAAACCACTTTTTAATCTAATTTATTTATATGATTATATTATCTTTTGAATTGGTTTTAATGTAAAATTAGAATATATTTTTACAATTTAATCCAATAGTGGTCGTTGGAATTAATTTCACTTTGAAATCAGACTTAAACTAGTGTCAATCTTTTGATACATTTTGTTTCATAAAAACACGCTATTTGTTTTGACAGTGAGAATTAATTATTAAATTAATTAATTAAACTTATATGTTTTGAATTTTGGAAAATAGACATCATTTTTGAATTAGGAATATCAAATATAGCTTAAGGTGAATTTTTGGTAATTTTCTGAAAAACATCAATTTTTGATGAATAGTGAAACCACTAAGTGGTACTTATAAAAACCGAATTTCCGTTTAAATGAAAATTTTCCATCTTTGTGTTTTTAATTTCAAAAATCTTACATACATTTTTGTCATTAAGATGTAAAATTTTGTTCAATGGGATTAAAATATTTTTTTTGGTGAATAGTAACTTATTATGTTTTTAATCGCGATTAGAGGTAATTAGTATAGTTTAAGGTAAGAATAATGTTTTAATAAAATGAAATAACTTTGGTTGGAAAATGACATAAATAACTTTTTATTTAATGTTAAAGCAAAAATGACACAAACATGAGATGTTTTACTAAAACAATTTTTACATGCGGTTATACAAGTCAGAATTTTGACTATAAATATTCATTGGAAAGATTAATAGATTTCATACTTCATAATATTTTTTTTATAATTTATAGACATTAAATGAATTAAATTATTTATGACATCATAATGAAGTAGTGATGACCACATTATTTAAGGATTTAAATAAAATTGAAAGATAATGTAAAATATAAGACCTACACATGTCAAAAACCTATTGGATGGGTGTGACCATTAAAATCCGAAACGCATTATGAAATAAAGTAACATTTATTTATTTTCCAAGAGTACCCCTCCTCTCCTCTTATAAAAGGCCCCCACCTCTACCTCCTTACCCACACTTCCAAATCCTTTTTCTCGGCCAACACCTGCCCATTTTTTCTCTCCACATCCCTATCTAACTCCTTGAAGCCTCACTTTGGGCAGAAGTCTTCCCAAGGAAGCATTTGAGCTCAAACTATAGGGTGTTACCCGATTTTAAGGTAATGTCTTCACTTGAGTCCTTTTGTTTTATTTTGCTTCTCCAAACCCCTAAAATCTTTTTATTAATTTATTTTGTAACAACTACAGTATCTTAAATATACTAGAATGTTGTTATAAGAAGGATTCGAGCTACACTTACACACACCTTCGTCTAATGGTTAAAGAACATACTGTTTCTGTGGTTGGCAAATTTATGCCTCACGAAATGATGATTGTTCCATATTCTTTTAACACATTCAAATGTGGCCATTAAGATGTCAATATATTTATATATTATATATAATATGTTTATGTTTTACTTAAGCTTATGTATTTTTCATTTATGGCATATCCTATATGGTTACCATTATGAGTAAACATGATATCTTCATTTTAGGAAGTGCGGACTACCGCCCCTCAAAGTGATTTGATTCGTTAATGCCATATGTGGGACTTATAAAGGATGTAATTAATGATATTATATATGATATTATAATGTAATTATAATATACCTTTATATCATTATGATTCCATTCTATAAAATACGATATAGGAATGAAAGTAGCGTTCATGCGTACGTACGGCTTACCATCTCCATGAACGGTGCATTTCATTTCTTATCCCTAAATGATTATGTAATATTATAAATATGTGTATATTCTAGATATATATGATATATATGATACCCAAATCATGAATATAATTCTATATATAATGAACCTTTGACCACATGAACAACATGTAATTGTAAGAAGTCCACTTTCGACATGAGAACCAAATGTTGACAAAACAAACATTATTAACTTAAATGATTACATAATGGTTATAACATGGTAATAAGTGATATAAAAGTAATAATGAACCTGAAAAAGGTTCTTAAGAAATTATAAATTAACTCATGTTTATTATTCAGGATGTTAAAGAACGATCGAGTCAAGTCGGACCTGATTTAAGGGATCCAACCTCTCTATTTCTTTTTAAGTCCTCTCATTTATGTCATTTAATTTAAGCCCATATTTCTTATGTTTGGGGATGTTCTTTTATATTCCTCATACTTTAATTTTTATGTTCATATTATGGGAGCCCCTATTTGATCTCATAAATCCATTTTTGGAAGTTTTAAGTGGCGCCGTTAGGCTTCCGAGTTTTCATAAGGGATTTTTCATCTCACTTTTATTCTCGTGACATTTATGCTATGTTTGCCACTATTTCCTTTGAGTGGTGTATGTACTGCCCATTATTATACACTTTGTGTAGTATAATTTCATTTATGGGTATTTACATCTTCATTGTATGACCCTTCTTCCATGGGGTGTACTTTTCGAAAGTTACCCAACTCGGTAAGGGGACCTTTCACCCTCTTTTTTTTAAAAGACTTATTTTGTTATGTCTTTTAATTCACATACTATTATGTTGGGATATGTTCTTCTATATCCTTATTTATGTAAACTTTATGTCCATGTGATGAGATACCCTTTATCTCTCTCATCAACCCTTTTTGTAAAATTTTATGTGACGCCGTTAGGCTGTCGAATTTTACCAAGGGAACTTCTTAACCCAATTTCGATTTCGTTGGGTTCAACATGTAGTCATTGAATATGTCATACTTTGAATATGTGTGAATAAACTTTGATTGTTTTACACTTAATATCCACTTATATTGGGTGTATTTATTTTTTTCACACATAATTATGAGATTGATTTATCCATAATTTAATGATACCTTCTTTATAATGGATTTCATCTCATTTTACATTTCTTTTGAGACTTCATTGTTGTTATGCACCAATTCACTCTTATATGGTGTGTATACTGTCCTTTGACATATTATATCATGAATCCATTTATTCTCATGATATTATAAAGTTCGGATTAAATGTTATTCCGCTATTATTTGTATTCAAGGGTCTCCCATTTTGTTAAAAAACTCTTTAACAAAAATATCATTTTAAATGTTTTAAAGATTTATTATTCTAAATCATTATCTTTAATGTCCATGTTTTCAAAATGGTTTTTAGTATTTATTTATATGGACATTAATGTTTTAAAATTATAATTACATTAAAAACATCAAAGTGGTATGGGACACTTTGATTCAAAAATCTCTTTCAAATGGTTTTTTGAAAATGGATTTATTAATTCAATATCTTGGAAAATTACTTATTGTGATTGAAAATGAAATGTTGTTATTGAAATGTTTATATTTTCAATATTTAATGTGTAATGATGGTACTTGGAAAATTTACGGGTGGTTACGTGATACACCATATGACAGGTGGTGCCGTGAATACTAGGACGGGTGGTTACGTTATAACCTCCAATGCATTGGGTATGGAAGTCGGCCGTATGGCTATTCCATTAAGTATGTGTGGAAGTCAACCATATGGTTATTACATTTATGTATTTTTATGTCCCAAGTTACCTTTATATGTTATGTGTTCTTTATATGGGTTTTATGGTAATCTTTTGGTTACAAAAGGGTAAGTAACGATCTTTTATTCAGTGAAGAGTTTTTACTTCTTCATAAAGGAGAAAAGTATTAATTTGGTAAAGTACTCATGGTTTACTTGTTGTTTTTGAAAAACTAACAGTTTTCCTTCTTTGTGTATCCTTTACTGGGATTTTTAGGCTCATCCCAAGTTTTGGAAATGTTTTTCATAGGGTAAGGGAAAGGTTCATGATGTGATGATAGTGTTAAGAAAGTGTCAAGAAAGAATCCATGTTTTATTTTAAATATGTTTTCGTTGATGGGAAGAATAAATACTGTCTTTTATGTAACCACTTTTTTTAAAATGTGGAATGTAATGCCAGTTTCATGATCTAATTCTCTAAAACTCTAAAACTGAAAAGATCTTTAATGTGTAATATTGTAATAACTCAAGATTAAGTAAGGTTTAAGGCTGGGGCCTTATAGTTGATATCAAAGGTCGGTTTAGATAACTTTAGAGGTTAGGGTATTCTTTAAGCATAAGTGACATTACCATAATGGTTAGTAATTCAGAAAGAGTCCTTATTTTAGATAAAGTGAATGAGTAAGTATATCATAGTGTTTATCTTACTCATTAGTACGTGATAGTTTTGTTGATATACTGACATTGACCTTTTTGGTTTTAGTAAATGGATGGATCTTGCAGGAACCAAAGTAACAGTGGATGTGAAGGAAACTGTGATAGTTTTTTGAGAAAGAAACTGAATGATATGGGAGATGCAATGAGAACTCTTGTGTTTATCCTCAACCAACTATCTGGAGTCATGATTGACCACCTAAACCTTAGTAAATTCTTATAAGGCATCCTATATGCGAGAAACAAATCTCTACGGAACTACGAGTAATAATCATAAAGGAAAGTATTTTCAAAAACCTGTGTGTCAAAGATGTGGAAAGAAACACCTAGGAAAATGTTTCAAAGGGACAGAAATATGCTATAGATGTGGAAATGAAGGTCATAAATCAATAACCTACCATGGAAAGAGGAAGCATCCAGTTGAATCAAGGAAAGGGAAAGAAGTTCTTTCTATGGGATCGATTGAATGTTTTAAATGTTCTGTGCATGGTCATTATGCAAACACATGTCCCATGAAGAAGTTTCGTGAATGGGATCACCAAGATCGTACAAATATTCGTTTACCAATACCTAATGCCATTCCGATTGAGGATGAAGAAACTGACAATGACCAATCAAAGGTATGGATTATTTCATAACATTTTTTTCCTATTTTGGAATCATAGGATATGAATCATGATTTTGTTTGTAGGAAAGAAGTATTTCAGAATAAGTTGGAAAAGAATGGTTAATGGATCATGCAGAATGTTGAATGAGTAAGAAGTCAACATATAAGGGCTTCAAGAGTTATGGTGAAAATCTTAAGAGTATTAAGTCTCTTTTGATGATGGGGTTACATTAGAAGAATTTTTATAGTATGTGTAACCCTGATGTTTAATATATGAAAATTTTATTCAAGGAGTAGTTATTTATTCTTTTGTGGACATAGTTATAAAGAACCATTTGGGTTTATATGATCCTTACTTTTGAGGTAATTATGGGTTACTATATGTTATGATGGAAGTGAAAGGCATGAGATTAAATTGAGGTTAAATTATGTTATGGTTATTTTTGATGATTTTATCTCTTTTTGGTAATGATTTGAGAATTATATAGTTTTGAAAAAAGGACAACATGCAGACCGTGTGAAAACCCGTCGCATCGGAAAAAGCTGCGAGAATCGTACCCACAACCAAAGTGCGACTGGTATTTATCGCCTACCACTGGACTACGTGAAGTCCCTGTTTAGTTTGACTGATTCTTTTTAGTTATATGATTTTATGAATTAAGAGTAAGTTGATTTTGGGTTATCTATGTAAATTTATTAACCTATCATGGAGGATATGTGATTAGGTTAATTACTTTTCAATATGAGACATTAAGATCAACTGATGTTGTTTGGAGATAAATGTTACGATTTAACTTCGAAGACTATGTGACTAAATCCTTCAAATATTTGGGTTTCAATCTTAGTTTGGTTTATTTTGAAGAATTTTTATGGAAAAATTGTTTATCGAATTGTCCTTGTTGAACTTTGGGTTTTGTTGGACAAATTTTGGAGATTAAGAATAGATTTTCTTTTTATAAAGGGTTATCCTTTTCTGGATTATCTGATCTTGTACTAACCTTTTTGGTTTTGGTTTTGGTTAGAGTCTAAAGACATGGGATGTATATAGTTCTCTATTGTGTATTAGGTGATTATCTAGAAATTGATTATAGTACTCTTAATGCGAACAAGTCTTCCTAAATACTCATCTTTTGGAGAAAATATGAGTTTGATTAAGGAATCTAGTAAAAGTTGAAAGTCAACATGATAAGTAATTATGTTTCCTTATGAATAAATTCCTCAATAAAAAGTAACTTAAAACAAAAATGTTGTCTATTAACTTTTCCTACTGGGGAATCGAATACTGTTTAACCCATCACAAGTTTGTGATTTTCTTATGGTAAACTTTCTCCTAAAAATGTTTACTATCGCTCTCCATCAAAACATGACCCTTTGTTTTTTTCTTCCATGTCCATATTTTGATACTTGTAATCCTAATATGGGTTAACTTGGGTGACCTTTGTACTTATCTTTCTTTATTTTTGAAAGTGATTGTTTTACTGACTCTTGTTCCGATGTGGGATTTACAATGAAGTTTCCAAGCCCAATTTTAAAATTGTGAGGACGCAATTCCCAAAAGGGGGGAAGGATGTAACACCCCAAGTAAATAAAGAGTATGACATTTTCACATTTATCCATATTTTTGAATAAAATATTAATATAACTTTAATGGGGATGCTATTCTCAATGGCGTACCCAACACGCAACAACGAGTTTCTTTGGAATCTTACGTTGCACTCTAATAATAAAATAATATTATTTTAAATGGTAGTTAACGCCTAGCTGTTGTGATGGAGGGAATGAATAGAACTAACTAAAAAATTATTATATATGTTTTTCAAATATTTTTACTTTTTACAATAAATGTTAGAGGATTAAAAATGCGAATGGATCCAATTTTAAGCGTAAACATTCTAATTTTCTTCAAAAGGTCGATTAACCACCTTTTGATGGTGAAACTATTTTAAATCCACTTTGTGAAAATTTTATGTGTTATATTTGAAAAAATAAAATTCCTCTTTAGAATCGGGACATCAAAATTTTCTTTGTGTAAATTTTTGGTATTTTTCTGAAAAAGTTTAATTTTTAATGAATAGTCAAAAATGTTGTATTTTAATTCAAAACCTATTTTTAATCTAATTTATTTATATGATTAGATTATCTTTTGAAATTTTTTTAATGTAAAATCAGAATATATTTTTATCATTTAATCCAATAGTGGTCGTTGGAATTAATTTCACTTTGAAATCGGACTTAAACTAGTGTCAATCATTTGATACATTTTGTTTCATAAAAACACGCTATTTGTTTTGACAGCGGGAATTAATTATTAAATTAATTAATGCGACTTATATGTATTGAATTTTGTAAAATAGAAATAATTTTTGAATTTGGAATATCAAATATGGCTTAGGGTGAATTTTTTTTAATTTTCTGAAAAACATCAAATTTTGGTTAATAGTGAAACCACTAAGTGGTACTTATAAAAACTGATTTTCCATTTAAATGAAATTTTAACATCTTTGTATTTTGAATTTCAAAAATCCGACATATATGGTTGTCATTAAGAAGTAAAATGTGGTTCAATGGGATTAAAATATTTTTTTGGTGAATAGTAACTTATTAAGTTTTTAATCGCGATTAGAGGTAATTAGTGTAGTTTAAGGTAAGAATAATGTTTTAATAAAATGAAATGACCTAGAAACATGTCCTAACCTCATTTTATGTGTCATGGTCGACCAAGAAAATCCATGGGTCAACTTGGGATCCCCATGAAGCCACTTTGGATGGAAAATTACATAAATAACTTTTTATTTAATGTTAAAGTAAAAATGACACAAACATGAGATGTTTTACTAAAACAATTTTTACATTGGGTTATACAAGTCATATTTTTGATTATAAATATTCATTGGAAAGATAAAAAGATTTCCTACATCATAGTAGTTTTTTTAAAAAATTTAGACATTAAATAAATTAAATTATTTATGACATCATGATGTTGCAGTGTTGACCTCATTATTTAATGATTTAAATAAAATGGAAAGATAATGTAAAATCTAAGACCTACACATGTCCAAAACCTATAGTATTGGTGGATTTCGAACCCTTATAACCTTATCCTTGAAAGAAATCAATGTGGGACCATTATAATCCGATACTCATTCTAAAATAAAGTAACATTTATTTACATTCCAAGAGTACCCCTCCTCTCCTCTTATAAAAGGCCCCCACCTCTACCTCCTTACCCACACTTACAAAGCCTTTGGCTCGGCCAAAACCTTCCCATTTTGTCTCTCCACATCCCTATATAACTCCTTGAAGTCTCACTTTGGGCAGAAGTCTTCCCAAGGAAGCCTTTGAGCTCAAACCAAAGGGTGTTACCCGATTTTAAGGTAATGTCTTCACTTGAGTCCTTTTGTTTTATTTTGCTTCTCCAAACCCCTAAACTGTTTTTATTAATTTCTTTTGTAACAACTACAGTATCTTCAATATAATCGGATGTTGTTATAAGATGTATTCGAGCTACACTTACACACACCATCGTCTAATGGTTAAATAACATACTATTTCTGTGGTTGGCGATTTTCTGCCTCACGAAACGATGATTGTTCCATATTCTTTTAACACCTTCAAAGGTGGCCATTAAGATGTAACTATATTTATATATTATATATAATATGTTTATGTTTTACTTAAGCTTCTGTATTTTTCAGTTATGGCATATTCTTTATGGTTACCATTATGAGTAAACGCGATATCTTCATTTTAGGAAGTGCGGACTACCGCCCCCTCAAAGTGATTTGATTCTTTAATTCCATATGTGGGACGTATAAAGGATGTAATTAATGGTATTACATATGATATTATACTGGAATTATAATATACCTTTATATCATTATTATTCCATTCTATAAAATACGAAATGGAAATGAAAGTAGCGTTCATGCGTACGTACGACTTACCGTCTCCATGAACGGTGCATTTCATTTCTTACGCCTAAATGATTATGTAATATTATAAATAAGTGTATATTCTGGATATATATGATATATATGATACCCAAATGATGAATATCATTCTGGATATAATGAACCTTTGACCACATGAATAACATGTAATTGTAAGAAGTCAACTTTCAACTTAAGAACCAAATGTCGACAAAACAAACATTATTAACTTAAATGATTACATAATGTTTATAACATGGTAATAAGTGATATAAAAGTAATAATGAACTTTAAAAAGGTTCTTATGAAAGTAGAAATTAACTCAATTTTATTATTCAGGATTTCAATGAATGATCGAGTAAAGTCGGACCCGAGGTAAGGGATCCAACCTCTCTATTTATTGTTAAGTACTCTCATTTATGTCATTTCTTTTAAGACAATATTTCTTATGTTTGGGGATGTTCTTTTATATTCATAATACTTTAATTTTTATGTTCATATTATGGGAGACCCTATTTGATCTCATAAATCCATTTTTGGATGTTTTAAGTCGCGATGTTAGGCTGCTGAGTTTTCGTAAGGGATTTTTCATCTCACTTTTACTCCCGTGACATTTATGCTATGTTTGCCACTATTTCCTTTCAGTGGTGTATGTACTGACCATTATTATAAAATTTGTGTAGTATAATTTCATTTATGGGTATTTACATCTTTATTGTATGACCCTTCTTCCATGGGGTGTACTTTTCGAAAGTTACCCAACTTAGTAAGGGGACCTTTCACCCTCTTTTTTTTAAAAGACTTCTTTTGTTATGTCTTTTAATTCACATACTATTATGTTGGGATATGTTCTTCTATATCCTTATTTATGTAAATTTTATGTCCATGTTATGGGATCTCCTTTATCTCTCTCATCAACCCTTTTTGTAAAATTTTATGTGACGCTGTTAGGCTGTCGAATTTTACCAAGGAAACTTCTTAACCCAATTTCGATTTCTTTGGGTTCAACATGTAGTCATTGAATATTTCATCCTTTGAATATGTGTGAATAAAATTTGATTGTTTTACACTTAATATCCAGTTATATTGGGTGTATTTATATTTGTCACACATAATTATGAGATTGATTTATCCTTAATTTAAGTATACCTTCTTTATAATGGATTTAATCTCATTTTACATTTCTTTTGAGACTTCATTGTTGTTATGCACCAATTCACTATTATATGGTGTGTATACTGTCCTTTGACATATTATATCATGAATCCCTTTATTCTCATGATATTATAAAGTTCGGATTAAATGTTATTCCACTATTATTTGTATTCAAGAGTCTCTCATTTTGTTAAAAACTCTTTAACAAAAATATCGTTTTAAATGTTTTAAAGATTTATTATTCTAAATCTTTATCTTTAATGTCCATGTTTTCAAAATGGTTTTTAGTAATTATTTATATGGACATTAATTTTTTAAAATTATAATTCCATTAAAAACTACAAAGTGGTATGGGACACTTTGATTCAAAAATCTCTTTCAAATGGTTTTTGAAAATGGATTGATTAATTCAATATCTGGGAATTACTTATTGTGATTTCAAATGAAATGTTATTATTGAAATGTTTATATTTTCAAAATTTTATGTGTAATGATGGTACTTGGACATTTTACGGGTGGTTACGTGATAAACCATATGACGGGTGGTGCCATGAATACCAGGACGGGTGGTTACGTTATAACCTCCAATGCATTGGGTATGGAAGTCGGCCGTATGGATATTCCATAAAGTATGTGTGGAAGTCGACCGTATGGTTATTCCATTTAAGTATGTTTATGTCCCAAGTTACCTTTATATGTTATGTGTTCTTTATATGGGTTTTATGGTAATCTTTTGGTTACAAAAGGGTAAGTAATGATCTTTTATTTAGTGAAGAGTTTTTACTTCTTCATAAAGGTGAAAAGTATTACTTTGGTAAAGTACTCATGGTTTACTTGTTGTTTTTGAAAAACTAACAGTTTTCCTTCTTTGTGTATCCTTTACTGGGCTTTTTATGCTCATCCCATGTCTTGGAAATGTCTATCACAGGGAAAGGGAAAGGTTCATGATGTGATGATAGTGTTAAGGAAGTGTCAAGAAAGAATCCATGTTTTATTTTAAATATGTTTCTGTCGATGGGAAGAGTGAATACTATCTTTTATGTAACCACTTTTTTTAAAATATGGAATGTAATTCCAGGTTCATGATCTAATTCCCTAAAACTCTAAACCTGAAAAGATCCTCAATGTGTAATCTTGTAATAACTCAACATTATGTAAGGTTTAAGACTAGGGCCTTATATGGGGTGTTTGTCATCCACAATACATGTTCACAACAACTACTTCCAGATACATATTATGAGATAGTTATTTATAGGTCAACTAAGTGTTGTTTCTTACTAGACCATGAAAGAAAAGATTTTCCAAAGAAGTGATAGGTTCCCATGGTACTTTTTCATTCTAATCAACAACCTCCAATGTCATCATCTGAATATTAAATCAAATTAAAATCATGTGTTTTGAGTAAAGAAGATATTTAGAAATAGTTCCTTTTAAATATCTAGAAGATATTTTATCATCAGTAATATGGGCCACTTTTGGGTTTGATTGAATTGAGCACAATGCGACAAAGAGAACATAAAATCTAGTCCTCTAGTACTAAGACAGAAAAAAATATCCAACCATACCTCTATATTTTTTTTCAATTGGTTTTCCAACTTTATCCAAATCATGGTTTATATTTGTTCACATTGAAGTTTTATATATCTTATTGTTCACAGGTCCCAATTTATTCAATAAATATATAATATACTTTTTTTTGATTTAAAAAAGATCCAAAATATTTTTGGGTAAATTTGAAATCCTAAAAAAAATCAGTTCTCCCATTATACCCACTTCAAATTATTTATTCATTAAATTTAAAAATCATGACTAATATTTTTATTAGTTGAACAAAAAATAACATCATCAACATAAATTTGAACAAATAAAATTCTAGAATAAATAGATCTCTTGAAATGTGTTGGATGGTCCAATCCAATGGTAAATCCATTTTTCAAAAGAATCGAACACGATCTTTCATTCTAATCTCTAGGTGTTTGTTGAAGTCCATAGAGAGATTTAGTATGTTTAATAACAGAGTTTAGTTTTTGAGTTTTTTTTTAAAACTAGGTGTTGTTCAACATAAAATTACTCATTTAAATAATGATTTAAAAATGTAGGATTAACATCCATATGATATTATTTAAAATTAATATGGTATGAATAAGCTAAAAGGATTCAAATGGCTTCTAATCCAGCTAGAGGGTCAAACATCTCATCATAATCTATACCTTCTTCCTGACTATATCCTTCAGCTACAAATCTAGAATTATTTCATATTATTATCCCTTGGTCATCCTATTTATTACTGAAGACCCAATTGGATCCCATAAATGGATAATTGGTTGGTCTCTCTACTAGTTCCCATACTTTATTTCTTTTGAACTGGATTTTCCTTCTTTCATTGCTAATATCCAACTCTAATATTATAAGGATACCTTAATAGTCTTAGATTTTAACTAAGATAGAAAGGTAGAGAATTTACCTGGGTTTCTTAAATTTCTTCTAGTTTTAATTCATCTGTGAAGGTATCCTATAACAATTTCTAAGGTATTATTTTTTAATTTTCAAGATTGTCTTGGTAAGTCACTTTCATGTTCTTCAGTATCATGTTCTTATGAACTAGACTGAATTTTATTAATATCAATTTCCAAAACAAATTTAGGGGGATTAAGTCTCATGTTGTCAAAAGAGCCAGTAACTTCATCACTTTGATCAATCTATTTAATTAAAGGTCCAGTTTCACAACACATCACATGTAATGACTCTTTAAAAATCCTTTAATTTTTATTAAACACTCTATAAGATTTTGAGATTGAATAATATCAAAAAAAATTCCTTCATCAACTTTTGGATCAAACATACCAAGGTTTTCCTTATTATTCATGATATACACCTTGCATCCAAAATTTTAAAGTACTTTACTTCAGGTTTTCAATTACTCCAAAGTTCATAAGGTGCCTTTTTGAAAATAGGCCATATTAAAAATCTATTCATGGTATTATAAAATGTGCTTATAGTTTATTTCTATATATAAGTAGGAATAATATATTAATTTATTATAGTCTTTTCCATTTCATGTATAGTTCTATTTCTTCTTTAAAAATTCCATTTTTATGAGGTGTTCATGGTGTATATAAAGTGTGTATAATACTTATATTTTATAAAAATTAATTGAATTATTTATTCTAAAATTCTCCACCATGATCAGTTACTAATGGAATTTTTTTAAAACCTTTTCATTTTGAATTTTTTAAACATTGTTTCATTTTTTATTTTTTATTTAAAAACATTCAAAAACTGTGAATCGTTACTTTTGTGTTTTAAAAAATAACCCCAGGTAAATTTAGAATTATCGTCTACTAAAACATAAACATATAATTTACCATCCAAAATTGATACTCTTGATGGCCAAAACAAGTCCATATATATAAGTTCTAAAGGTTTAGATGTATAAATTTTGTTAATATATTTGAATTAATATTTGTGTTGCTTTCCAATTTGGCATGCCTCACAGAATCTTTCATTGTCAAATATAAGACTATGAAAATTAGAAACTAACTATTTCTTGGATAATTTCAATAAAGCATATATTTTATAGTGCCTAGGTCTTCTATGAAAAATCCACGATTCATTTTTATTATCAATTAAACAATTCACTTTATGGTTACATAAGAATTTAAATACAACATATAAAAATTATCAGTTATAGGTTATCTAAATTTAAGAAAATTATCTTTAAATTGAGAGCATGAATTGTTAGAAAATTTGACACAAAATTAATCATCACATAGATGATAGATAATTATTAGGTTGTTCTTTAAACCTTGAAAAACAGTACATTATTTATTAAGATATTATTTGGATCTCTATCGATTCCAAATCAAATTAATTTTATTTCGGAATTTCATCCTAATGTGACTAATCCTCCATCCATTTGAGTGAGGGAATGAATTTTTGTTAAGTCTCCACTCATATTACTCGAACATCCAATGTGTATGTACCACATGGATTTTGTTTTTCTATGACCTGTTTCCTATAAAAGTAATTAAACCAATGTTTTTTGTACCCATATCATCTTGGGTCTAGAAGTGTTAGCAGGTAATGATCTAATAATCCATATATTCTTATTTTTTCATATTTCATATCACATGTTTCACATAAAATGATAGAAATAAATGCCTTTTTAGATACCACTAATTTGAAGATTTTTCAAATATAAATTATTAGTGAAATGACATTTTGATCTAAAGTGATAACATGTAGTATTTTTAGAATTAGGTATAAAATGATTTTTATATAATTTTGACGTTTCAACCTTTATTACTATTCCATATATTCCATGTTAGTGAAATTATTTCCCAAAATTTCATTTAATATATTTTCTCCTTTATTAAAAACAAGAGAAGCACTCTTATAGGATTATACATCATCCTATAATTCCTTGATTTTATTTTCATGATTGATACTATTTGATGTAGAGGAATTGAATTTTTACAGTATGTCTTGATGTTGTTTTAGAATGGTATCTCTTTCACCTAAAAATGCATTATGATTTTTCCTCAAAGAGTTATGCTTCCTAACCAAATAATCACATTCTTTTTCTAATATAGATACTCAGATTAGAATTTATCATTTGATGAACTATAATGTCAGAATCCTAAGAGTAATAAGTTTGAATATTTTCCTCTTCATCCATAAATAACATATTTTCTTTTAGATTAGATTGATCTTTTTATAAATCATAATTTTAAGGGTTGATAGAGTCTTCTGATACACTCCATGAAACATTCATTACTCTTTTTCTTTTGTGCTCATAATTATTATTTTTTGATACCTATTTTCTAGAATTTTTCTTTCATATTTCAGTTGAGTACAATCTGGTCGGATGTGACCCAATTTATTACATTCATATTATCAAACTTCTCTTGGTTCTTTTTTACACTTCCTAATGGAATATTTGAATACTATTTTCTTTTTAATTAATTTCCTAATATTTCCGGATGTCTTATCCAGATCCATTTTAGAATTTGCGGAATATGAATTTTTCTATTATTTGATATCATTCTTTCATTCTTTACTATGATTTTGATATGTCACTTTGAGAGTATTATTTTCTTTATTTACTATAATTTTACTATCTTCAGCTTCATCCTACATTTCTAATTCATATATCATCAGTGTCCCAATTAGTTTTTTCATTGTAACATATTTGACATGTGATAAATGAAAAATTGAAGAAGATATAAAATTCCAATTAAAGGGCAGTAATATCAGCACTTTCAAAGCATGAAGAGATTGTTTTATGATTTCACTTAGGCTATAATATTGTTGACATTTATTTAAGATTTCTATTCATATGTGTGATTATTTCCCCATAAAATATTATAAATGTGTTAAAAATTATCTTAGATGTAGAATACCTCATCTAGTAGACATTATCCATTCCTTCATAAGAAAGTACAATTGTTTTCCACATTTCAAAGGAAGATGAAAATTGTGATGCATGATTGAATTCATCTTGTCTAAGAAAGCAAATGGTAGAATTCATTTCTTTAGGATTGATATCATACTCAATTTTTTTTGCAAGACCCCATGTATCTGATTTCTCATGAATTGGATATGGAGTAATGATCTTTGAGTATACTTTGAATCCAATATTTTTTAGATAAATAATCATTTGAGATTTCCAGCATCCATAATTTTCAATATTAAAATATAGAGAACGTACCATTGACATTAATTATCTCATATCATCCATTTCTATATTTTTATAGGCTTTACACTTTTAGATTTCAATATCTCTATCCAAAATCTATCATCTAATACAAATTTTTAGGCTAGAATATCTATGTAACACAATAGGGGGGGATTGTGACTTTTAAAAAATCTTACAAAATTGTGGATTTTCAAAAAAAAATTAGTTTATGTGGATATATAGTATTTTTCTTCTATATGAATATATGAAGTGGAAAAATAGAAAAAATGAACATAGATTTTTATAGGGGATCAGAGAACAAAGATCTCTAAGTCCACTATAAAAATCACTATCTCTACAAGCTTTGTAAATTTCACTAGAATGGTCATCTTATCACAAGACCATAAATATAATACCATGTTCAGGTTGTTTATAACTTTATAAAAAGGCAATAGTAATTACTTATGGTATATAGTATATAATTGATTATCCACAGCTTAGATCAAGAAGATGATACTCCACAGCAACTGAGTATGAGAAGTTGAAACTCTAATTAATCAAAAAAGTTTTATTTTTATGGTTTGGGTTATAATTCACAGTTGCATCAACAGAAACTGAAAATTTATGGATTTTATTCTTCATAAAATAATATCTTCAAGAATGAAATAGTCTAATGACATTCTTGTTGAAAAAGTATGTTCAAAACGGTAGAAACTAAACAATAGTCGTAATATTATAATAGTAAAATATTGAACATGTATATCTCCAAAGGGTAGCTTTTTTCATAATTGACCATTCCTTTCAAAATACATATAAAAATAATTTCAATAATATGGTATCATTTTTGAATCTCATATCACACACACACACACACACACATATATATATATATATATTTTAATAGATACTCTGATCGAATATATATAATAGAAAACATGCTTCGGTATTCCAGATCCTATAGAATACCATGATTGATCACATAATTTCAAATTCCATTTTACCAAAGGTTTCATAACTTCCCAGAAGAAATATGAGTGATTTTATCAGATGAACATGGTTCTATGACCCAATAAATTTTTTCCTTTAATTGGTCTTTAATTCTAACTTGACCATTGAAATAATCTCAGATAGAAAACATGTCTTGAAAAAAATCACTATTGAGAAGACAACAAAAAGTTTTGATGCGTAGTGTAGGGTTCATTTACCTAGCCTGGGGTTCCATTGTGAAATGTAGGATTACATAACCCTAAATTCACCTTTTAATAATGTAGGGAACAAAATTACCATAGGGATGATAATCCATATGTTTATCTTTATCAGTATAAAATCAATAATTTAGCAATGATTAACCATACATTAAACCTATCCACACGTAGGCTATGAACAGTAAATCCATACTCCAATGTAAGGTTGCTGATCCATAGGTTTCATGATTATCCAAATGTAAGGATATTTATATAAACATAGACTATTTATCATAGCATAGGTTTGATACCACACACTAGCATTTCGCTTCTCAGTAGAAAGTTGGATTGATACCATATACAAGCATTACTCTTATAAGCATAACGTAGGGTTGATACCATATGTTCATTTACCAAATCTAGGGTTTTGAAATAGTGTTTCTAGAGTTTTTCTTATAATGTAAAATTACATTAAATGATATATAAATTCTGGAAAACTCATTCAAGAAAATTTTATCAGAAAACAAACACATGTATTTTTGAACATCCAAATCATCATAAATTAAAGAATATTTTTGAGAAAATACATTCCCAATAAATATTTCATGCAATTTGGAAAAATTTACATATCACCTGAAAAAATTATATATCATAATGCACTCTTTAATTTTTCATATTTTAGAATGATCTTAAAAATCAAATTTTATAATCCTAACATAATCGTACACATTTTCAAAGACATCATCAATATCAACCATAATAAATTTTCTATCACTATGATATCTAGTATTCTACCAAATTTTAAACTAGAAAATCTTTTTTATAATATAGTGGTCTTGAAATATCTATATTAGAGTGCGAGATTCAAAACATTCATTTTATATGAACATGAATATTTAATGTATTAGAAAGAAAACAATGAATTTCTTTGTTAAAGTGATATATATCATAGTGTAATAATCATAATAATTTTCCATTTATTTCTCTACGAGATATCTACAATATTTTTTCACTCTGTTTGAAAACTCAGATATGTTAGGTATGAACTCCATGCTTTTTCAAAATAAACTAGCAGTTCCGAATATCACCTCCAAGATTCAAGAAAAAACACTAATTGACCTAATTCCCATTATCTCCCATAAAAATCATCCAAATACTTTTAAAATGTACCAACCATTCAAAAATCATGTTTCCACAATTCCCAAATTATTTTGAACTACAAAAATTCATCAAAACATTGATAATTAATCAATAATAGGGATATCACCATTTTCAATAAATAGAAAACATGTATTAAATTCAAATAAATTTATTAAACATCTTCTAAGTGTATTTATTTATAAATAGTAGGATTTATGGATTATAGTCATAAGTGTGGTTCTTTATAGCTAGCTTCTCAAAAATCAACCTCCATGTATCTTCAAAGAGATATATCCCTACATCAATAAATCTATATTCTCTATGAGATAACTCATATTTTTATTAAATAATGTTTTCCAACATATAAATAGTTATTTATTAATAATATTAATGAATATATATATATATATTACTTTTCCATATGAACTATGAAGACAACTCAACATCTCCATTTCAAGTCACTCATAGAAGCAACTATTTTATTTACTCCCCATTAATTATAAAATTATTTAGTATGAATCATACATGAGTGAACTTTTAATTTAGAGATGATAGGTATTCTATAATATAATAAAATTAATAAATGTAGGAAACCTTAATTGGTATCACTAAGCATCATTTTCATTCAATATTCTCATGTTTATAGGAACTACAATATTCTTCTATGATTCTATTCTGAAAATTTCTAGAAAAGAAAATTACTTTTATGAAAAATATATCGACACCATGTTCACTCAAAATATGTTTATTATTAATATTCTTTGATTAATTAAATTATATATTATTGGAAAAAATCCATCAAGATTACATTTTAGTTAATTTTTGTTGTGTTTTTTGAAAAAATAATGTTGAAAAATATACAGTGTAGAAGAAGAATAATTATTCACAAAGAAACTTCTATTGATAAGATTTTATTTATTTCAAGAATATTTTATAGAGATTAAAAAGAAATAAGGATTATCACATAATACTAACATACTCTTGTGAAGTATATATGTACTCGTAACATTGATGTCGCACAAACATGGCGATGTTTATGAAATTGGGGTGACATATATTCTATGTTTCATGAACATGGTGAAATTAATGAAATCAAGGGTAAACATATTATAGAATCATTAATGGGTTGAGAAACACATATTTTGTGATTTTATTTTTCCTATAAATAAAGAAATCCTTTTGAAATTAATGAGGATGAAGAAATAGAGTAAGATCAAGATACTTAAGGCTCCTTATTTTCAGATAATACATACATGAATGCATTTATTTTGTGACCTTTTTTACATGAGAAATAGTTCAATGAAGGAATAATTTTACTTTAGATATTATTTATGAAAATATAACTTAGGATAACCTTATTTATGAATAATATGGGCCATACGATCTTGAAGGATATTTCCTATAATTTCATGGGTAAATATGATGTCTGTATTTTTATGAATGAAGAGTTTCATGACACAAAAATTATAGTGTAAATAATTGTGATTCAAAACATCTAGGGATTCATCATAATGAAAAAATGGGTGAAATTTTGTTGAGGGAGTAGTGAGTTCTCAAATCCTAAGGGGTTTTAAACTAGAGGAATATTGAATTTGCCTCCGAAATTCTAAATAGTAACATGGTTTAGTGATTTTGGTATATTGAAACATGAATGCTATCTACTCCATGGATTATTTCAGTCTAGGTGAATTAAGTAACACTATTCCTCTCTTTTATGAAATAATTTAAATTTTACTTTACTAAAAGATATATAGAGAAGGGTTTCTCTTAACATGAAAGATTAATATTAGAGGGGTCATTATTTTAGCCATTCGTAACATAATTCACCCCCTATATGGGTATTAAATTTCGGGTGTCCAATATGTGGTATACAAGTTTAAGGTTTATGTTAGTGAAATTATTTTCTTAGTCTATAACCTCATAGAAAAAATCCACAAAGGGCATTTGAACATAGATTAAATAAAATTATCTTACAAAAAATTAGATGGATCACTATTTTTGATCTTTTGTTAGAGATATTTATACAAATAATATTCATAGAATCTTGGTTGGTATGCAAAAGATTTATTTATCAAAAGAAAACTTTATGAAATTAAATAATTTTTACATAGGAACCAGTTCATTAGGTATATAATTATCTAATGTAGTCTATATGAATGTGATATCTTGTAAATACATTCCCTCCATGTTGTAAATATTACTTAACATATATGAAATAGAGTCAATGGTTTGTGAAAATATGATGTATGTTCTACTGAAATAGACTGAGGATTTGGGGATAAAGTTGAGTTAATTTATTGATTCAATATTTTATCAGGTAAATCTGACTTGTGGTGGATTTTCAAAGCCATAGATAAACCCTCAATTATGTGAATATAATCATGTTCATCATGATAATATTACCACCACAGTTTAATGAAAATTTATCAATACTCACTAATAATAATCCAAAATTGATTATATTTAATAGTCTACATAGTAATATTTTTGTATAGCATATGTGGAATAATTATAGTGAGGAAGTTGATAAATAAAATTATTTGGAAGAGGCATTAACGAAATTGAAAAATATTATCATAGATAATGATTTTGAAATAGAGTAGGTTGATCAAGAAATTTCATTCCTTTCCATGAGCTTATAACGTGGAAAGAGAATGATTAAATTTAATATTACACTTATATTTGTTCGATGTATAACTATTTAGAAGCTATAATAAAAGTATCCAATTTTTTTTCAAGATGATAACAATGATAGTGAAATTCCCAGGAATAAATATTTATAGAATTTGAATGGTATGTGGATTACTAAGAATAAACTATTATGGAAGAATAAACTATTTCGATAAGATGATGATAATTTTAGGGAAATAGAACTGGTGTAATTTTAGGATAATAATGACCTCAAATAAGGAGTTCCTTTAGCTATTGTTGAGAATAGAAAAAAAGTGAAGACATTGATGATGAGAAAGGTGGATTATAAAGGACAATTTATCTCAAAACAATGTTAGATACTTCATTAAATGATACAACTATATAGAGATAAAAAATAGAATAATTGAATATAGTGGTTCACAATTCCAAAATCTACTTAAATAGGTTGGTAGAATAGACATTTAATTTTAAGGAATATATAGAAAGGATGAAATACAAAAATATGGAAATATCAGAGAATGTTTTTGAGAACACACTGAAGATCAAAAATCAGATATAGGTTATCAAGGGTTTCACTAATGAATAAAAATATTGAGTTAAATGTATTGGAGTGATAGTGGGAGAAATAATAATTTTGTTGAGAAAAATCAAGGGTCACAAGATATTGATGACTCTTGTAAAGAATCGGTAAATTAGATGAAAAAAGATGTGAAAAATGTGAAAGATAAGAGTTGAGTTCTTAAAAGGTAATTTGAAGACTATTTTTTGAAATAAAATGCACATAAAATTGTTGATGTTGTTATCATGATTTACTTCATTAAAAAATTATTATTAGATAATGATAATTCATAGGAACCCACTCTAATATTGTTGGTCAACCTAGGTGTGAATTAGAATTAAAAGACTCAAAATAGGCAATGCGATACTGAAGATGAAATTTATGAGAAGAATATCATCAGTGACTAAATAGTTATAGTGGTAATAAGGAGAATGAAGTATATATATATTTATAAAACATCACCCCTATCCTAGGTAGATCCATTTTATAAGAGGATTTAAATGATGAGAATTGGGATTAGACGTTTCATGAATTGTATGACCTAATGAAAAAGAATCATAAATGAGATATTGTTTTGAGAATGAAAGTTAACAAGTTAATCAAGACCAAATGGTTTTTACATAAACAACCAAATGAAAACAATATAATGATTCTGAAAAATGAATTACATGCCAACATGGGATACTCATAGATTGAAGGTATCGATGAAGGTGAGGCATTTTAACCTGTGGTGATGTTGGAAACAATTCAATATTTATTGGCCATATATTAGAAAAGGAAATTCAGGGTTTCCCATATCAAAGTCAAATATATATTTATAAATTTTTTACATGAATAAAAGGTGTACATCGAGTTGATAGATATTTTTCTTGTGTATTAGTACAATGAATTTTTTAATGGATTAAGAAGTCACTTTATGGGATGAAGTGAGCACCATGATAATGGTAGTAAAGAATATAAAACTTTATAAAGAATATCAATTTTCAACCTTCTATACATGATCATAACTTGTATATCAAAAAATGGAGTGATTAAAATATGGATGATATTCTATATGTTAATTATTTAATATTTATTGGATAGAATGGGGTTCAACGTAAATAATTTTTAGACAGTATCCAATGTGACTATGAAAATGGAAATGATTGGATAGATGAAATTTTTACATGGTTTTTACGTGGTATAAGGAAGTCCTGGATCATTCATATAACATTCCAAATATTCCATGGAATTTCTGAAAATATTTGGAAGGGAGGATTCTATAGAAATTAAAACCTTGTTTTCTACCTGGATGAATCTTTTAAGGGATGATAATGAAAATGATTTTAATATCATATAGTGTCAGTAGACCATCCAAAGTCAACTATATATAATAGTGAAAAGACCTAATATCAATTTTATAAAATTTCTATCCACCTGGTAATATAGTAATTCCAAAAAAAATACACTTTCAATAGGTAAAGAGAATATTGTAGTATATCAAAGGTATGATGGATATTATCATTTTAAAAAATGAAACATCTCAGTTGTAGTTTTTGGGATACAAAAATGCATATTAGGATATATTAGTTGATAATATAAATTCATTATCAGATAATGCAATATATTTTATAAGAATGTGGTTTTATTATCTTAACAATAAACAAGATTTCATTTCAGTAAGCATTGCAAAATCAGAATATATTATGGTAACTCATGTTTTCATGGAACTATTATGGATGAAGTAATAATGTGAGTATACAGTAGTCAAAGTGAGGTATTAAATCAATATTAAAAATGAAAAGTATAGTTCAATAAATCTTATTAAAAATCTCATCCATCAGTCAAAATAAATCACATTGAAATCAGGTATCACTTTATAGTGAGAAATTTTTGTGTGGGCAGTGAAATTAGATTATGTTCCTTCCCAAAAAATAATACTATATTTAATGAAAAAGGATTTACACCAGAAGATGTTTGAGAATCATCAGATATAGTGTAGGGTCCATTAATCCTCCCACACACATAAATTGTGGATGAGATATCCCCAATCACCATGGTTTTTCAGGATTTTCCCATGTACTAATAATTATTCTATCATTTTCATCCCATAAAGATATGTCATATTAGTTTAATGAAAATGTGGGTATTGATTGAAAATATGGTAAATATTACTTAAACCTTCCAAGGGGTGAGTGTCTTAAGATAGATTATTATTAAGGATAATTATTCAATGTTAAATTTTTTTGATAAAAAATTCATGGGGGAGAAGGAAGGATATAGTAGACTAGAATGGTGTCCAAACACTAAGTGGTAATCAAGAGTCGAGTGGAGTTATTAATTGTTATGTTTTTCATGTTTAATAAACTTTGTATGTTAGTATTTACTAAAATGGGAATAAAGTAAATTATATTTAAGTTTATGATCTTTATTTACTGTGATAAAGAGTGAATAGTGTTTTTAGTAGAAAGTGTGAAGGATTTTTTAACAATTTTAAGGGGTTTTATGTGTTTTCCACAAACCTAAAGTGTAAGATTATTGGTAAAAATTCATTGAGCTTACCTCTTAGTGATTTTGGGTTGTGTTTATTGATGTTTCAATTCGAAAAAGTTAGAGTGTATAGAATACCCTGTGTTATTCCTGAATAAAATAATCTAGATGTGTTTAATGTATACTCAAGAATTTTGTGCAGGGATTCATATAAAATGAAGGATTCTAATGCCTGATTGGAAGAATCTAACGAAAATAAAGAATATCATGAAGCTAAGTTTCTGTAAACATGGTTATATTAAAATAATTGAGGATATATGTTTTCAAGACTCCTGAGGAGACTATGCGATGTATATTTAATGATATTTTCCTACAAATAGGGAACTCATATTGTAATTAAAGTGGATGAAGAATTAGATGATGATCAGTAGAGTTAAGTGGATCATTTTTCACATAATAATTACTAAATAATATTTATATAACAATGTATTTTACACAAAAAAGATTTTTTTACAAAAAGGGTGTTATACAAAATAGTGTTAGTATAAATGTTTTTTATGCAAACATATGTTTTGCTAAACAGATGATACAAAGACCATAAATAAATGGCCTAATTTTTCTATTGAAAAGTGAAATTCATTAGTTTGATGTAATAATATCCTCACGACATGTGAATTTTTATGTGATCAACGGAGATTCACTATATCTGATGAATCTTATGAAGGAATAGTGAGTCTTTCTACAAAAAATCAAAATAACAAAGTGATTTAGTGATTTTGGTACATCCTAACATCAAAATTTTATGCTCTTTTGATTAGTCCAATTTGGGTGTACCAAGTAAAACCGTTGTATCAATTGCATGATTTCATTACCATCATACATTATTGAGGGATAATGAGAGAAGAGTGTTATGTAAGATGTCAGAAAAATATCAGGAGAGCGATTTTTTAATCAACTATACATTCATTCACCGCTATTAGGGTATTCAAACTTATTGGACCAAAAAGTAGGTTAATCGATCTTATCTGGTATTTACTTGGATAATTGATACTTTACAAGAGTCCTATATGGTTTTAGAAATATTCATGTCCCAATATCAATATATTTCATAAATAGATAGACTATATGATTATGCATGATGATAAAAAACCATCTTCTAAACTCAAGTAAGAGATATAATTGTTTTTTATTAAGTTTCACCATATCCCTTTATCACTTAGTTTTCATTGATGTTTATCTATAACCCTCTCTTTTCTTATAATTATTTATTAGAGAATTCATAATTTTAATTAACACTATATAGACCTATATGGGAAAACAAATAGGTTGTATGAAATAAAATTAGTTATTATAAAAAAAAAATTTGAATCATGGGAGATTGTATGATATCTACATTAAAGAGAGATATAGAGAATCAATAAAATGATTAAAGGATTTCATTTCAAATGTCTTTAAATGTCAGGAAATATATGGTGTAATATTAATAATATCCATGTGGTTTTAGTATAAGTGGTATACTAATGGAGTTAGTGTACTAAATATATTAATTTTGGAAACATGATGATCATAACGCTGTACTCATAATTACCCTGTGATGATAAAAAACTATACTATCCCCAATGTTGTATATGTAATATTGGGTTATGTGACTAATGTAGACACTCTTCACATTTTTTTAATGGTTTATGAGATATTATATTAAATTTGAACATTTTTTTCTTGTACTAAATTCTATTATATATCAATTACATTATAATTCAATGATATTAAAAGGTGTTTTTGAAATATTTTAATTATTAAGTGGTTTCATTCATGGTTTTATAAATTTTATAAATTTTATGTAATGTTGTTTCATAGTTTTGATCTTTTTAAAAATTTAAAATGATGAAAAAGTTTATGTGGAAAATTTATGAAATTATTGACTTAATTTTACTAGATTTAAATATATATTTTAATGGTTATAAATGTAGGTTAAGTATGTGTGGTACTAAAAGTAAACATTGGTCCAACATTAAAATTTTTATTTCAATCCAAGAAGATTGAAAGTAAAATAAAAGTCAAGGAGACCAAAAATAGTGGAAACCGAGTGAATCCAACCTTAAATTACTTCCACATGCATGTGGGATTGACCCCAAACCAGAAAAACAATAAACATTGATCCTCATTAGCCACCCAAGAAGCAATAAAATCTTATAGCTCATTCCCCTCACGTCATGTATGACAATGGTCTACCTGCGAATCAAGAATCCCTTTTTTTTATAATGTGGTAAGTGATGAACCATGGATTTTAAATCATAAAATGAATAAATCCAAGGATAATAGTCATGTCCATTTAAACCAAATCCAGCTTGATGTTGTGTAAATAACACCACTCAGTACCCTTCAGGATCATGCATTCCTCCACTATAAGGGATTCCCCATGACCATGACCTTCACTGAATGAATGAATCAATTATACTTAATGATCATGAACAACAACACCCCCTCATGACCCCAAATATAAAATATACATCATTGATAAGTTTAAATCCAATTCTCAGGCGAATCCACCTCACCCATACCCCTTGCATGATAATATTTTTAGATGTATAAGATGTGTATTTTCTAGGCCTGATATTTTTCAAATATGGATGCACGTTCTCACTGTTCTATGAGAAGGAAATGGTGTCACGTGAAGTTTTTATCTTTAAAAACCTTCCACAACCATGAATTATGGATGTCATCATGGAAGCTTTTTTCACACTACAAATGCTCCAATAGCCTAATGCATGGAGTAACGCCCTCAAATTTCATTCATGATAATTATTCACAGTCTCCATAAACCTTCCATGAATGAAAGAATATTGGTTCTTGTCTCGATATAACTACTCGATGAAATTGACAAGACCACTCCAAAAGCCTCAACAAAATCACTCTTGATGAAAATAGGATTGGAAGATTCCTATTTAGAATTTTTATAACACAAATATTTTCATGCTGATATGATTACTTTTTTACCCTTATCATTTGTAGAAATGGTGTGGTTACATAGAGGTCACATGAGAAAGTTTAATATTATGGGAATGACATCAAACCAGATAATTTTCTTCTACTCATCATGAACGCAATACCATTGATTCATAGATTACTATCCTTTTTTTCGATAACACACCTGACTCTGAACCTATAAATATGAGTTTATCTAGTTTATCTTTCATGATAATATAATTTAATTCATATATATTTTGGAATTTTAGAATGGCATGGATTAAATAATTTAACTAAATAATATGATATTTTTGGGTCGAATATATTGTAAAACTGAGCACCGAACATGCACAATTTTCATTGTAGAAACTAATCTATCCAGAACCCATAATCAATTTATAATGGCTCAATAAATTGGGAAAATGGATATATATCCTGATCTAAAGAAGATTTGTGTCTCCCTAAGTATTCCTATATTCATTCCATATCTATTATAGATAAATATGGCTCAAATAGATTGACCCTCTAGAAAATACCACACATGTCTAGCTTGAATGCTCAATTTTTTTTCTATGAAAAATCTGGGATTGATACCCCCATCACCCCCTGAACATCTTGTCCCATTAAGTTCAAGGATATCTTTCTTCAACATGAGAAACATAGATGATGGCTATCTTAATTTTTTCAATGATTATTTAAAAACCCCTTTCTTATTTTTATCACTGAAATCACAAGCATTGGAATTGAAGACAAGACGCAATTTACATGAATAATATGCCCCTAAATGAATGAAACATATTCTTCGACTTTTTAATGAGATCTATAATTTTATTGACCAACCCATAAAAATTAAGGATATGAATCCTTCACAGAGTGAATAAATCCCCATTGTTTTCCATGGGGAAAACTCTCCTTTAAATACCTAGGAATTCTTCAATTTTTCTTCCACAAAATTAAGAACACCATTTTGAGATGAACACACTACTCTTGTCCAAATTGTTGGATTATTCACTGCACTTGAAATAATTTCCCAAGATTTTGTTGAATTATTGACTTTTTTGACTATTTTCAATCACAAAAAATATCATCTCATTAATGAAAAAGACATGACAAATGTAGCTAGTATATTCACTACCATGGTATGGCTGATGGTTTCCATTGAATTTTTTTTAAAAACATCTGTTGATAGTTTCTTGAACCATGATAACGAGTCTATGAGATGAGATGTCTCCAAACCAAGGAAATGAGTGGATTTAAATAATCCTAACTTCTTCCCCGTGAAATAAATAGATATCCATGATGTGCTATATAATCTAAGGAAGTGATCAACCACCCCTCTAGTGAAACCCCTTATATTCAAAACTTTTTTTTATGAAACTCGATTATACAATATCATATGTTTTGTGCATAATCACAAAATTTGAATAGGATGAATTTTTTATATCTCTGCTCATTTCATTCACCATGGATATGTTGGCCTCAATCGATTTTCTATTTGATAAAACCCTATTGATTCCCTATGACTCATTGAGGTAGATGCATCAAGACTCTTCTATTAATAATGTTTGAAAGCACCTTATATGGGAAGTGAAAGATGTTGATTAGAAAATAATGATTGAGCAAGGAGGTATCCCTCACTTTTAGAATGATAACCAAGGTAGGAGAATAAGACACATGACAAATCTCTAACCTCTAAAGAGGTCATAAATGAACCCAAATATCTCTCCTTTAACCATCTCCCAAAAAGTTATGTATAATGAACCTCATAAAACCATTAGATCCCATAGTACTCTTTATATTAATGGAAAACATCTTTCCTAATTTGTAATTCCTCTAGAATGTTCCCAAAAAATCTTTTAATATCATTGGACACCACCCTGGAAATGTCATCGAATAAGTCAGTATGATCACCAGTATATCCTTCATGTATGTGAGGATTAGGGTTAGCTAGGAACATTTTAAAATAGACATTATCTATACCTCCAACTACAACCACATATTTCATGGAATACATATGTCATAGATTAATTTAGGAATATTGGAATGCTTAATTTGTTTTACCAATTCCTAAAATAAGGCTCCATTCTTTTCAACCTCCCATTACCAAGACTCTATAGACCTCTCTAGGAAAATTCTTGGTTTCTTCAGAAATATTTTAGCTTACTAATATTTATTTTCCACCAGTGTGAAAAATATCATTATCCCATTTGGATTATAGAATCCACTCATTTCATTTGATCAATTCATTAATATTTTCTTGGTTGATAAAATAGATAGAACTGTTAATATACCAAGTATGTATATCACCTTTGAGTCTTCATAACCTATTGTATAGGACCATCCAGCTACTCTCTTGCATGGGATTCATCCAAGAAACCTGAAACATCACATAAAAACTTTTACCATAAACCCATTTATTGGAATATTAAATTTTTTTTTATCCACAAATAATTTCCCCAAATGAATGTGAAGGGGAGCATGATCTAAGAGATACTGCATGTGCTGTTCAACCCTTACATTAAAAAAGGATGTAATTGTATCAATATTGGGGAAAAATCAGTGGAATTTACACTAGGCATGATGACAACCCTTTTGGTAATTACACCAAGTGAATTTGTTTCCAACAAAACCAATGTTTTGGAGAATATTTAATGTAGTGAAGGTTGAAAAAGTCTGGTGATCCCATTTGTGGTAAAAAAAACATCCCTTATTATCTAATGAATCATTTGTGACATTAAATTCCCCCTACAAACCAAGATGCATTCCTCATATCAAGGTTTTCTAGGTCCATCCATAAAGATTCCCTTTCTTTATCCCCACATTTAGTTTAGGAAATAGTCAACAAAAAATAATTATTATATTCACTGATTTTCATACACAAATCTTGATTAGATCCCCCAAAAAATTCAATTGAGATATTTATCCTCAAGAAATCCCATATTTTATGGTTGATATATTCCCTTTGAAATGAACTAGTAAGCTCATGTCTCAAGGAAAAAATCTATAAATCATTAAAAAATGTTTTTTAGTTTCATCAACCACCACCATAGAGGAATAGAGAATTTGTGTTCAGTGAAAATAAAATTTTTCTTAATCCATGCAGCACATCCCTATGCATTCTAAATGATAAGTGAGATCCTTGGAAGCGGCCATGCCTTGTTTTTTCCCCAAAATCGAAGATACTTTTGCATGAATCGATGATAAAATATGGTCATGTTTAATATGATCCGTGGTAAAAACACCACTAGAAGGTGGGGGAGATGATTGAGGTCTCCAAATATGAATCATTGAAAACATACATCAATGAAATGAATCAGTTAGGTTGAACAATTGACAATCAGAAAGAAGGAGATGGATCTATTTGATGTGTTTATATCTCATATTCAGGAAGTGAAGGATCTCTCTTTTCATAATAGGAAGCCATGGGAAGCCCCAATAATTTTTTAAAAAGATACATCTGATCCTTGAATCTCATTCTCTTTCAAATCCCTACACAAAACAATTGATGTTGAACCATTCAAACAATCCTAGTTAAAGGAAGATAATCACGTACTATATAACTCATAAATAGGGGTTCCAATCAAATGATAACCAACTATATATTCCCCCATAAAACTCTCATGGTTATGGATACTTTGACGAATAGTCCGCTCATGAAATAATTCATTATTACAAGGGGAGTTTTGAAGAGGATCTGGATCCTAGACTCGAGTATGTTGAAATTCACAACAATGTTTGGGCTACCTGTATGTGACAAAATGCCTGAAAATGGGTCCCATATCAGAAGAATTAATAATAACTATGGTGATTGGGTTAGAGGATTGTAAAACAAACAAAGAAAGAACCACTATGGTTCAAGAATAGTCACCATCAAATGATTTGATCAAAAAAACTATTGGGAATCAATGATATTAGAACCTCATTATGATATGAGATATCTATCTAATCACAAGTTGGATGATTTTGGTGATGCCTAGATAATATAGGAAATTAATGTTTTTGGAGTTGACATCCTGCACAGAACTTTTGGGCCCAGGGATAAACTAATGATTGAGGCCACTCATCAATTCTTTCTACCCTAAGAATGATCCTTGATGAAAGGGTGTGGGAAAGGTCCAATTCAATAAAAATACATTATAAAACTACTTCTTTGAGCCATATAGTATGTTAATCAGTATAGAGGAAGGTCCCTAATGAGTGCGGGATCCCATACGTGAAGGGGGCATTATGAAATTGTAGTGGTAATTCTGGTACCGAGATCCAAACCACTTCTCGTGAGGAGTCCAATCCAATATGGGTTTCCATCTACCAATTAAATAGGGTGAAATCTATAATACCCAAAGGATATTGGGAATGTACCCACAGAATTAATGAAATATACACCGATATCCAAAAAATTCATAAGACCCTTGAATTAAATTTTGATACCATTGACTAGTAATACATATTTTATGAATCTTTTTATTTTATAAACAAGTTAAGCAGCGGTTTGTACAATCCATATTTTGTGACCAGATTCAAATTGAGGTGAGTTAATGATTACATAAATAAATCCTACAACACAAAGAGAATCGGGGAACTACCTTCAATTGATAACACTAGCCCCTGGGGATGTTTTGGAAAGGAAACTCCCCCTGAATCCACATAAGACTAGGGCCAGCAGAGCCACATCATTGAAAGAGGGCAATGGAATTAGACCACTAGTTGATAAAGAAGTGTTCCCATCAATCTATAGTGTGACGGTGAAAACTGAAGATCTATATGGGTTGGTCACCTGTAACCACAGTAGCACCATATTGGTGGAGATCAGAGACACAAAGCTAATAATATGAAAGATTTGATAATCTAATGAAGTATAAGGAATGTTATTTTCCATTAGCTTGTCAATTCATTCTCTCAATCTAGACTGATTATTTTATGAATATATTTTTATTGAATGATAATTAGTGGGAAAACATTTATATGTGTTCAATTAGAGAAATTAATTATATTCCATGTATTTGGTGTTGATTACATGAAATGGGGAATAAAATGGAATTCAAGAAATTATAATTATTTTAATGGGTTTTAATGATAGTTTAATTGGATCATTTTAAGTATAAATATTTAATTTTGGTATTCCAATTGATAAAATGGAATGGCAATTAATCATAGGTAGTTAGTGGATTATAATAAAGGAAATATTTCAAAAATATTAAATGGAAGAATATTATATTATATTATATTATTTGAGTATTATTTTTTAATTTTTTAATTATTATAGATAAAATTAGAAGGAATAATTTGAGTCTTGAATTGGGGGTTATGGTAGTGAAATTGAGAGATATTTTTATTAAGGGGAATTAAAAAGGTATTTGATTATTTGGGAAGTTATTTATGGATAATTTATGTCCTATTACGTAGGATTATAGTCTATAATTTGAGAATGGTCTTGGAATGGCATTCACTTTGAAATATATCTCTACTTCTCTATTGGCTGTGGTAGAATCCAAACATGGGTGACTACAAGATGAAGTGTTGAAAGGATTACCATTATATTTTCAAGGTTCGTTCTTATGTAATTTAAATTTTTTAATTATTTAAGTTATTAGAAAACACATTCATTGACACTATGAATCCCATTTTCATATAAATCTCTCAAATGGTGAGAGTATGGGATTTTTCAGAGGTTCATGCAAAATGGGATGGGGTTGTCTCACTTTCTTGATATTTTTGTTTGAAAATTATTATTCCCTAATTTGGAGACAGTGAGTTATATAATCAAATGGAATATAGGTTATGTATGTCATTGGAGACCATGTAGTTTTAACTCAAGATTAACTTGGGGTCTTGTGAATTTAAAATGGGGACTTATGTACATAAGAGGAGTCAACCATTTTTAATTCAGATATTTAGTTCTTTTTAATTAATTAAATTGGATTCTTTAGAATTTGGATGTTCGGACTAGGTCATTTTCATTGTTAAGGTCACACATAAGGGACCTCGTGAAGGGTTGAAGGGAAACATATGAGGTTGCTATATCCTATTAAATCATAAAATATATATGATTATATTTCATATTATTTGTGTGATTTTCATATTATTGAATTAATGTTACATTTAAAAAAATTATATGAAATTAATTTTATATAATGACGATTTATCTAGATTTACGATTAATGGAATATAATAAGTTTGATAAAAAGAATGAATAATGGATTTTTTAAATCATGGTGTTTGATTTGGGGAAAATATGGTATTATGTTAATAATGATTTTGATTTAATATATTTTAATTAGATAAATCTATTTCGGTGAAATAGTTTTTTTAAAAAATAGTCTTTTTTTAAATTTTGTTAATGGCATGACTAAAAAAATTCCAAGGCTGGAGATAATCATATACTATTTTTGAAAATATATAGGGATAGTGTAAAATAGAATATATTGATTAAACAAGTTGTATAGTGATTCAATTTAGCCGAACTTTTGTTTGAACTAAGGAGATTCATCTAATAGGGTGTCGAAACATGTTTTTTTGAACAGGACAATGTTGAGACTAGAAGTTAAAAGGATAAAATTGATGTTTTTTTAAATTGATATTAAAGGAGTTATATATTAATATATAATTTTAATGTGAGTAGAAATTACTATATACATTTATAGAATAGTAGAGTTAATTTTGGAAAATCATGGTGATAGATTGATTTTTTAAGGTTCTCAGTAGGTCTAATAGATGTTCGACAAGAAAAGTATGAGTAAAATTCTAGAAAATAAATTTTAATGTGTAATAAATTTCTTTAAAAGGTTATACGTGATTAAATTAAGATGTTTTGGGGGTACATATAAATAAAATTAGAATACTGAAGCTTACATAAAATTAACATTAATTCAATTTATGATATTTATAAAAACCATTCCACAAGAGGGTTGATCATGCCACAATGAGTTATATGTCAAATAATTTAGAGAAGTATTTTTAAAATATAAAACAGTGGTATTCACATTCGAAAAAAAATTGACATATGTGTAAAATTTAGATAATGTTTGGATTAAAAGATAACGCCCTGTCAGGTATGAAATAAAATTTGGATACAATTTTTGAATTATAATTAATTTATAAGCTCACAGTGTAACATAATTATCATGTTTTAATTATGAATGGTTTTAAAATGAGGATTATAAATCATGGTATAATATTGGATACATGAATAATGGGTTTCTCATTATTAGATATTTGTAAAATAAATCAATCCACAGTTTATAGAATTATATCAAAATATTGTTCATTATTTTTTGATGGAGCTAGTATAGGAATCTTTTAACACCAAAATGATATAGGTTACCACATGATGGGATAGTTTCTATATTTTTTTATTAATATGATGTATTTTGAAGTGGGGATGTTTGGAATGTTTCTTGGAAGTTTTTATATGAACCAAATAGATTCTTTTGGTTTAGAATCAGTATCTAATAACTGAAGAACACTATATTTATAGATATAGAATAAATATTCAATAAGTAAGATGGTATATGAGAGAAAAAATAGAGATATTAAATCATAATAGAATAATTTATAATTTAAATATATAAAATTTTAGAGGTTATATTTTTTATTTTGAGAATTTATATTGAATATATTGATTTCACATAGGATACTAGGGATTCTAGGTGATAGCATTTCTATTTAGTATTATTGTTTCTCAATTTAGATCATTTTATGTGACTTGTGTATGGATATATAATATTCTCCATATCATAAATCCTTTTACATATTTATAATAATAGGAAGTGTCCCAAAAATAATCATTTCCAAAATTAGTAATAATACCTAGTGTGCAGTGATGTCAACAATATTCCAACACATCATTAGTGCATGCTCTGTGGAGTAATCCTTAATATAAAACCATGTAAAATATTAGAGTCTACAAACATATCTTCATTATCTATAAATTTTGGTTTTATCGATGATATTGAGATATTTATAGTATTCTTGACAACATGAGAAAAATATTTCATAAAAGGTTGACTTATAAATGATTTATAGGGTAATTCACCCACATTTTATTGAATGTTTGTGATTTTGTGGTTTCAACTTGTTATATAATAAACACCATGTTTTTATGGAGAGTATATTATTGGAATATCATTAATATAAATAATGTAATTTTTTTGAAAGGTGTTTCATTTTCCTATGGTTGTAATTTTTATATTTGGAGCAACAGTTTGAGAAAAAATATATGATCTATTAGGCCTAGCGTCTTTTCTATTTCAATGCAAAATATGCATATTGGTGGTATTTTATAATTGTATATGATTGAATCAAGTAATAAAATATTTAATACAAGTAATAAGTAAAAAATTCCTTATTTTATGCTTAGTAAAATTATATATACATGAATTTAATGAGATTATCATATATGAAGAAATTTTGGATAGGTTGACTAGTGTCTATGAAATATACAACATGGTGAGAGGAGAAAATATTCATGTTATATACAATAAATATAATGATTTGAAGATGTATCCATGTGATAATATTGATGATTTTTTTAATTGAATCAACAAAATTATTCATGCCATTCATGGACTAGTAATGAGATGAAATAAGAGAGTATTGTGAAGAAAATTAAAGGAAATTGGGACCTTTATGTAATCCTATAAGGCCCCTACTTTAAACATGAAATAATCTTGAATTATGTTAATAATTTACATTGAGTATCTTTTCTAGTTTATGGTTTTAGATAATTATGCTATAACTATTAAATTACATCTCAAAAATTACAAAGTATACACTTCTACTCAGTATCAATTTTTTTCGTAAAATAAAAATTCTTAAAAGAAAACAATAATTCATTTCTTGATATAAATCTTCTTGAGTTCTTCATTTTTTTTACCCTACCTTATACCGTATAAAAAACATTTCGAAAAATTTGGATGCGAAAAAAAATATCAATTAGGGTTATAAAATAATGAAAGAAAACATTATTCATCAACACATACAAAACATTAGGTCTATAACATACCTCATGAAATCATAAGATCTATGAATAACATATAGAAATCATAAATCATTAAGGTAACATGTGGCATCCATAACAAACTTGCATTGTAGATTTCTCAGCTACGCAAGGAGTTACATTTGGAATACCAATCATAGTATATTTGCGAAATTTCTTTGGAGAAACATTCACATTTACATCTGTCACATTAGACAATGTATTGGAGAGCTATCTCGGGCTCACCTACTGAAGGTTTATCACGGAACAACCCATATACGCAAAAAATTTCCATGAACCATAACATATTCATAACACATAAAACAATCATAAAGGAAAGATAACAATTCCACATTTCAATCACAATATATAATTTAAATATATTTACATAAACAATCCATTATCAAAAAAAATTTCAATACCAAAATATGTAAAAGATTATATGGTATTTATTTTCATTTTAAAAATATTACGGCTTGTTAAGGAATAAAAATATCAAATAATTCTCATTGTGGCAGAAAGGTCATTGTCACCACGTACTTTAAAAAAGAATATTCTTTTTATAGTCTAGTAAAACACTCCATAGAAAAAAATATTCCAATTAAATGAGATTAAAATATAAAGGTGTCTATACATAGTATAAACGAATGTTTTGTATAAAACAAAATATGCCTCAAAGAAAGGAGATTGAGAAAAGGTTTCTTACAATGATCATACCATTTAAATAATAATTAATCAAAGACATAATTATGTGTGAAAAATATAAATATCCTTAATATAAGTGGATATTATGTGTAAAAAATCATAGGTAAATCAAACATATTTATAGCAATTTATAATCACGAAGTATAAGTTTAAACCAAAGAATTGAAATTGGGTTAAGAATTTCCCTCAATGAAATTTGAGAAACTAACGACGCCACTTAAAAATTTAGAAATTGAGTTGATGAGAGAGACAAGGTTCTCTTATCACATGGAAATAAAATGTAAAACAATAATTATATAGAAAAACATATCCCAACATAAGAAAATGGAAATTAAAATACATGTCATAAAGAAGTCTTTGACTAAAAGAGTGTGGTGAAATGTTCCCTTACCGGTCTGGTAACATAAGAATCATACAACCCCTGAAATAAAGATAATACAATGAAGATGTAAAAACACATAAATTAAAGTATATTAAAAAATTTATAAAATAATGGGAAGTACATAAATAACACAAAAGGAAATAGTGGCAATTATAGCATGAATGTCACATGAATGAAAAGTGAGATTAAAACCCCTTAACACGTTGTGATCAATCGAGTTGTATGACCAAAAGTTAATAAATAACATAATAATAATATAACAACATGGATATTTATAGAATAATAATAATATATATCTAATTGAAGTACACAATACACCATATTCAATAAATAAGTGGAGTACAATGGAAATATCAAAGAATTAAAAGTGAGATAAAAAACCCCTTACCTCCTGCCCGACTTGACTCGTTTGTTCCATGTTCTTCCTAAATAATAAAATTATGTAAATTTATACTTCCTTAAAAAAAATTTAAATTTTATTATTCCTTTTATATCACTTATTACCTTGCTAGAACAATTAGTTAATTATTTGAGTTCATATTTTACATTTTTTCAATGTTCGGAACTTTAGTAAAAAATGAACTTGTTATAATTACAAATTGTTCTCAGGGTAAAAATTCCATTATCTACAGAAATATATTCATGATTTAGATATTATATATGTCATATATATCTAGTGTATATGTATTTATAATATTCCATATCATTTGGAGTTATGAAATGAAATGTACCATTCATGGAGACGGTAAGCCGTATGTATGCATAAACACTACATTCATTTCTATTTTATTTTTAAAGGAATGAAAATTTAATATTAAATAAGAATATTATAATTAAATAATAATATCTATGAAATTTAATTTAATGAACTCCATCCTTTACACGTTCCACAGATGGCATGAATGAGTTATATCACTTTGAGGGGGCGGTATTCCGCACTTCCTCAAATGAAATTATCGTATTTACCCCTTACGGGAACCATGATGGTATGATATAAATG
The DNA here is from genome assembly GCA_963277665.1 of Viscum album. NCBI lineage: Eukaryota > Viridiplantae > Streptophyta > Magnoliopsida > Santalales > Viscaceae > Viscum > Viscum album. Next base: position 30,542,689 of record OY728157.1, on the reverse strand, counting down.
AAAAATAAAGAAGTATCTAGAAAATATAAATATTATATATATCAAATGTATATATAGTTCCATCTTAATGGACACCATAATAGGTGGTAGGAGAAGATTGAACAATCATCGTTCTGTGAGGCCGTAGATCACCGTCCACAGAAATAGTATGTTCATTACCCATTAGACGGAGGTGTGTGTAAGTTTTTTTTGAATAATTCTCATATAAAAAATCTAGGATATTGATGACACTGGTTTTATTTTAAAATAAATGAATAAAATGAGTTTAGGGGGTTGGAGAAGTAAAATAAATGAAAAAAACACAAGAGCATATGTTACCTTTAAATCGTGAAACTCCATTTTGTTTGAACAAAAAGGATTACTTGAAGTGACTTCTTCCAAATATAAGGATCTTAAGTGGAAGAAAGATATTGTGAAAAATTATTGTGGTAGTGTTTGGATTAGCCAAGGGTCTTGAGAGGTGTGAGTAATGGGTTAGAGGTGAGGGATTTTTATAAGGGGGAGGAGGGGATCTTTAAGAAAGTTAGAAATTATTATTTTATTAAATAATGATTTTCTGTTCCTAAAGGTCCAAAACATATTAAAGTCAAAGATAATATTAAATTTTTTCTAAATAAAATAATTGAATAAGAATTTTAATGGTTTTGGATATTTTTTAATCTTTATAATCTTATTTATTTAAATCATTCATTAATGAGGTAAACAGAGCATCGTTATTGTATCATAAAAATATTTATTTATTTTATATCTAGAAATTATAAAAAAATACCATGATATAGGAATTTGTTTTTCAAATGAATATTAATACTCAAAGATATAACATATATAACCTCATCTAAGAATTTATTTACTAAAAGACATATGTTTATGTCATTTTGTCATTACATTAAATTAATTTATATAAAGCGTCATTATCACTCTTAAGTGGCTCCATGGGGTCCCAACATCGACCAAGGATTCCAATGGTAGGAAATGTATCATCCAATATGATTATGACTATAACACCCCAAGCTTCCACGATATGCTTTTCTTTGAATAATACAGTAGCGTGTGTTGTACGCAACTTCGAGATTCTAACACACCGCGACCAATCAATGTAGCCGTTATGAATAGTAATACCCACATTTTGAAATTTTATAAATTTTGCCTTTAAAAATTGACTTCATTTTTGGATTCAGAATATCGAAATTATCCTAGGACGAAATTTTGGTACTTTTCAGATAACTTTTATATTTTGATGAATAGTGAAAATTACTAAATTTTTATAAAAAACAACTTTTTTAAATAGAAATAACTAATAGTGATAAATTATGAATTTGTGTGGTTTTAAAATATATTTAGAATATATTTTTACCATTTAATAAAATTTTGGTCATTGGACATAATTTCACAACTAAACCGGACATAAACAAGTATCAATCTTTTGATAGTTATTATTTCTTAAAAACACGATTTTTGTTTTGACAACGGGAATTGATTTTAAATTAATTTTTACCACTTCTATGTTTTGAATTTGGAAAAATGGATTCCATATTTCGAATCAGTATGTACAAATTGTATTAATAGGTAACTTTCATTTTTATACATTTTGAATAATTACTTTAGTCAATATTTTATTTACCATGGTTAAATGGTATATCCGGTAAATAAGGGTAAAAATAATATTATAATAATAATAAATTACCCTAAAACACGTCCTAACCTTATTGGTGGATACATTTCCGACCATGAGAATCTTTGGGTCGATTTTGGGACCCCATGGATCCACTTTTAGGTGATAGAGATACTTTATATTAATTAAGTTAATGTAAATAGAAAAATGACATAAGCATATATCTTTTAGAAAAACAATTTTTACATAGGGTTATACAAGTTATATTTTAGACTATAAATATTCATTAGATTTATAAAAATATTTCCTACATAATGGTATTTTATTTATAATTTTTATACATTAAATAATTTAATTTATTTATGAAACAATGATGATGTAGTAATTATCGTATTAATGAAAGATTAAAAAATGTGATATTATAAATACCCAAAAAAATGTAATTTGAGACTTTTTATAAATTAAAATAATTTTCAAGGTTACAATGACATATTAGTATTGTTTATATAAATTATTTTTGAAGTAATAATTCTGTTATCAATTTATCAAAAACAAAATACCCAATAGTATCAAAATTGACATAAAAGAGTTTTTAAAAAATATATTATATTATTAATTTAAATTAAATTCCTAAAAATCTAAGGTTTGGCCAAGAGACTTATATAGTGAGAGGAGTATCATTAATGGACCAATTTTGGGTATCTTGGTGGTATATAGTATGTTTATTAACTATATAATATAAAAATACAAAGTGACACGGTAAGTGTGAAACTAATTAACTGAGAGTTAAAACTAAAAGATAAGGTTAATATAATGACCCAAACCTGTCTAAATTATATTGGTTGAGTGTTTTGAGACCCATACCCACCCTAAAATTTAAAAAATTCACTTTTGAGCCATAATAAACTGAATATGAATTTATTATAAAATAATATTTTTATATTTTCCTAAGGTGCCCCTCCTCCCCCTTATAAAAGGACACCACTTCTAGCCACTTTTTCACATTTCAAAGACTTTTGGTTCAGCCAAAACCTGCCCAAATACTCTCTCAACTTCCATAACTTCATCCAAGAGGACATAGTTTGACCAGAAATCCAACCTAAGGATCCCTTTTTATCAATTCAAAAGAAAGAACCCGAAAAAGAGGTAATGTTTCCCCCACCATTTTTCAAGTTAATTTCTTCTTAAACTTCTTCTTTCTATGATATTACCATTATAAAATAATAACTCCAGTATCTCCTATATACTGTGATATTATTATAAATATGTCACAACCATATTCAGTATTCTATCCATCCTTTAAATGACATGTCACCATACGTGCGTACATACGGCTTACCGTCTCCACGTCGTGGTGTAATTGTTATTCAATATATTATTATTCGTATTGTTATAATAATGAGGTTTAATTCCTGTAAATAATAAATATAACATGATAATGATTATTTATATATGATATAACATCCAATTATATATTATTTTAATATCAAAAGAATGATATTGTCGCTCGTGCGTACGTACGGACTACCGTCTCCACGAACGCGATGAGATTCATTCCCCATCGTATCCATTCAAAAATAATTTTCATTTGATGATTAAAAGTAATGTTTAAGAACTTTATATAATTCTCAATATGAATACGTTACAACCTATTCATAACAAACAAAACTTATGTAACAAAATATATAAAAGAAAATGAGTAAGTTAACACCCAAAACGACGATAATACTAAAGTATTATTAACAAATAATTAGTAGAAGATCATATATGATATAATAATTATGTATACGGTTCATGTATAATTTAATAACGATGTTTTAACTATTATACAGAATGTTAACATACCATCGACCATGGAAAAGTACAAGGTAAGGGTTATTTTACAATCTCTTCATTATCTGAGGTTGTTTATAAGTAATTATCTACTGGGACATCTTTATCATCCACATCCATGTTTCTTAAAAATGTATTTCAAATCATTCTTGATATATTACAGAATATTGTTTAAAGTCATTTATACCCTTGTTTGACTTTTTATAAGAGGTTTTTAAAGGAATCATTCCGTTATTTTCCAAACAAGGTCCTTTTTAACCTTTTTGACAGAATTAAGGTAAGCATGCATTTTTTTAACTTATACAGCGGGTGCGGATATTTTCTGCCATTATAAAATATTAGAAGCTTCACTTACAAGATTATAAGGATATTTTCAAAGTAAAAGTTGTATTTTATAATTATGTGACTTTAAAATTATTTCAAAAAAATAGATATTTCTCTCAAATAGTTTTGATCTCTTCTATGTCAACATACTTTGATGGATTTTAAGCTTATTTGAAATAGATTTATTATGATACAAAACATCCATATTGTATTGAAGGTTTTGTGATATGTTTGACTATGGTTGTGTTACTTTTATACCATTCATGGTTTATAGTGAAAGTATTGACATTTCGTATGCTAGTTTTAATACGAATGTTTATGTTATGTTGAAACCTCTTTATATAAGGAATGCATTGGACTTAATAAGTGACGGGTGGAGCCCGCTCTAGCTCATAGATGCATCGGTAGGTCTCATGAGACAAACTAGTGTCTTGTCATGAGTCCTTGACAAAATCTTATTTGTATTCTTGGCATGAGGCCTTGGCTATGTGGTTATGATAGTCCGACATTATGCATTCCATCATTATGAAATAGGCTATGGATGTCGCATGTGATTATTCGACTAGTAGAACATCCATGTGAATAAGTAAATGGAATTATTTCATTTTATCTTTTCCATATTATGCTGATGTTCAAGTTTAAAAGTCTTTTTTAGCTATACATTGACTTAAATGTTTATGCTTATTTATGAATGTTTCTGCTATATTGTTATCTTTACTGAGCATCTGAGCTCACCCCTTTCAATGTTTTATTTTTACCAGGATGTGAAGAAGTAATTTATGAATGTCCTATATAGATAATATGAGGGGATATGAAGACAATATGTTGTTTTTGTAGTTTTCATTTTATTATGTAATGTAAACTTTATGAATGTGTCTTGTTATTCCAAGGCTACTAAACTAATCGGTCATTCGAGACTTGATCTTTCTTGTGATTATGCCAATGTTATGTAATAATGCACTGACTCTAGGCACATGGGGTCGGGGCCTTACAGTTGGTATCAGAGGATGTTTAGTACAAACCTTAGAAGCTATATTTATATAAACTCTGATTAGAGCACATAGACCAAAGATGAAATTTGAGAATTAGTATAGAAAAACTTCCTAGAATTTTGGTATTTTCGAGATTTTATGAGTTTTCAAAGCAATACATCCCTGTTTGGATATGAGCAGGTAGAGCCAGCTCTGGCACATATGTACCTAGGGGTAATGCCCAAAAACACCGCTTTGAGCTAGACTCGAATGGGAACTGGTGCACGAAAATGGGCCTTGCTGAACTCTTTGTTACGACACTCTCGGGGGATATGATTTGGATAATTCTCATTTTTAATACGAACCATTATGAAGGGTTTATGAGTATATACTTCCTCATAGAAAACATTTTTATGATTATGGATTATATCTATAAACTGTTCAATTTATGTTAAGTGTTTTACAAGTATGGAATTATGTATTTTGATTCATAAACTGATCTAGTTTATGCCATTGTTTAGAAATTGTGCCTAGTGGAAGAAATGGAAACTTTAGCTATGCACGCACTCCATGTAGGTATTTCCCTCTTGCTCAAGATTATTATAGTGGAGAGAGTGATGTAACTGGTGTAGATCAGCTTATCACCATACTGGGACAACTCACTCTGGTTATGAATAATAACCTTACCCGTATGAAGCACCCTGATCCATACCGTGGAGGATCAATGTTAGATCGCTTCATGAGGAAACAGCCACCAACATTAAATGGGAGTACAAATCCATTGGTAGCTGAGCAATGGATAAGTTCCCTAGTGAAAATATTTCAGGCTTTGGGGAGTAGTGAAAGGGACAAAGTTATCATGGCAGTTTACCGCCTCATTGGAGATGCTGATCAATGGTGGTCTTTGATTCAAATCATGAAGGAATATGATGATGAATCATATATGTAATGGAGGGATTTCAAATATCTATTTTTAGAAAAATATTTTCTTTGTGACCATCAAGAAGATATGGAAAGACAATTTCTGAGTCTGAGGAAAAAGGAGGATGTGAATGTCGAAAAGTGTGAGGATAACTTTACAAGGTTATCAAGGTATTTTAAGGATTATATACGTAACCCATGAAGTAAGTTTGATCGTTTTTTGATGGGTTAAAACCATTTCTTCGTCGAGCAGTAGTCTCATAATCCTTCTCATCGTACGAAGACATTGTCTCATGTGCTATCAAAAAGGAAAAGGGTTTTTCTAAGTCTTATGACTTTAAAGAAAAGCAAGAGAAGAGGTGATCTTTTGATCAATCTGGAAATGGAAATAAGGGGAAGAAGGGAAATGTTGAAAATCCATCCTGCAGTAAATGTGGGAAGAAACACCCCGGTACTTATTTAAAATAAATGGAAGTCTGTTACAAGTGTGGTGAAAAGGCCACCAAGCTCATGATTGCAATGGAAAGAGAGTTGATGTCAACATGAAATGCTATAATTTTAGAGAGATGTGACATTATGCAAATGAATTTCCTATGCGTCAGGGGAACTTGCCTCAGAAAAGGCCAAGGGATCAAGGCCAAGCTTATGTTATCACTAATACTAAGGTAGAATCTTCGAAATATGTGGTGGAAAGTAATTTAATGGCTTCCTCAAGTTGAGAAAATTATTTATTTGATTCTGGATCATCACATTGTTTCATATCTTCCCAGTTTTCTATCAAAATTAGATATTTCCAATTTTATTTAACATAGGAGTTGTCAGTTAAAACTCTAAAGGGAAATATCATTACAACAATGTTTTGTGAATCAGTCAACATTAAAGCACATAAATGTTCTTTATCTGCTGATCTCATTGTCATACCTATGATTGAGTTTGATATAATCCTCGGTATGGATTGGATTTCGGACCATGATGAAAATATTTATTTTAATAATAAGGAGGTTAAGATTTTTGATGATGATGATAAAGAAAACCTTATTTTTAGGGTAGAATCATCACCACCTAATTCTTATCTAGATCCACCCCTAGTAACTCAACTAAATTCAATTATCAGGGAGGAAGATAATGAAATAACTGTGGGTGAGGAACGAAATGTTCAAATAGAGGATGTACCTATTGTGAGAGAATATGTAGATGTGTTTCTAGAATATTTACATGGACATCCTACAGAATGAGAAGTTGAGTTTTCCATTGATTTAATTCATGGATCAAGGCCTATATCGAAGACCCCTTATAAAATTTCCACTGTAGAATTAGTGAAACTAAATAAACAACTAGAGGAATTGAGTAATAAGGGATTTATTCTACCTAGTGTTTATCAATGGGGAGCCCCTATTCTTTTTGTTAAAAAGAAAGATGGATCTATGAGGTTATGTAACGACGATAGGGAGATCAATGCTATAACAATAAAGAACAAGTATCCCCTACCTCACATTGATTATTTATTTGACCAACTGCATGGAGCTCAATAATTTTCAAATAATGACCTTCGATCGAGATATGATCAGTTGTGTGTGAAGAAGGAATACATTACGAAGACAGTATTTCAAACCAGGTACGGGCATTACATGTTTACAGTAATGCCTTTTGGGCAATCTAATGAACCCTATGTATTCATGGATCTAATGAATTGAGTTTTCAAGGAATATCTCTATGATTTTGTGGTGGTATTTATTGATGATGTCTTGGAATACTCCAAAATCTACGATGATCCTGAAAATCACTTGCGCATTATCCTAGACTCTGAGATGACATGAATTATATGGGAAGTTTAGATGTGTGATTTCTGGCTTGAGGAGAGTTCTTTTCTTGGCTATATTGTCTCTAAAGATGGAATCTCTGTTGATCCTTCTAAGACCAAAGCAATCCAAGAATTTATAGCACCTACGAGTATAACTGAGGTACACAATTTTATTGGTTTACTAGGTTATTATCGAAGTTTCGTCCATAATTTTGCCCGATTGGCTAACCCATTAACAAAGTTGACATGTAAAGGGGTTAAATTTGTCTGGAAAAAAGAGTTTGAAGAATGTTTTGAAGAACTTAGGAGAAGATTAGTCAATGCTCCTATATTGACTCTACTATCACGGAATGATGAGTTCGTTATTTATAGTGATACATCGAAAAAAGGACATGGTTGTGTCCTTATGCAGAATGATAGGGTTATTGCCTATGCATCTCGACAGTGGAAAATTCTTGACCAAAACTATCCTACTCATGATCTCGAGTTAGCAGCTGTGATCTGTGCTTTGAAGATATGGATAAACTACCTCTATGGTGAAAAATGTGTGATTTATACTAATCACTAGAGATTGAAGTATATTTTCTCACAAAAAGAACTCAACATGAGGAAAATGAGATGGCTTGAATTACTCAAGGATTGGGATTGTACGATACACTACCACCCGGGGAAGGCAAATAAGGTGGCAAGTGTTTTGAGCAGAGAAGATCATGGAGTTTTGAACAATATGAGAATTGAAAGGGATCCAATTTTTATGGATCTATTGATGATGGACATGGGAATAACCATGGAAGGTGAAAAATCAGTGACTTTTAAAATGGTTTCCAAACCATCTTTACTAAAAAGGATTAAGAGTTCTCAACTGATGTTGAAGAATTTCAAAAGATGATTAAAGCTGTGAATGATGGGAAATTGAGAGACTTTGTGTATGAAGAAGGAATTTTGAAGTTTGGGAAGAGACTTTGTGTTCCCGATATACCTGATTTAAAAATGGAACTATTAGATTATCATCATAGTTCCAATTTCCCTATACACCCTGGGAGCACTAAAATGTATATGGATTTAAAGGGAAATTTTTGGTGGGACAACATGGAGAGGTATATTGCTGAATTGGTGTCAAGATGTATGGTTTTTCAACAAGTGAAAGCTAGAAGGCAACATCCTGGAGGAGTCAAGAAACCTCTTCTCATACCAGAGTGGAAATGTGATAATATCACTATGGTCTTTTTCATGGGACTACCAAAGACTCCTAGATAGAACAATGCAATATGGGTCGTTGTGGATCATCTTACCAAGTCAGCACATTTTGTTGATATAAGGGAAGATTTACCACTTTAACGTCTAGAAAGACTATATATTAATGAAGTTCTGAGACTTCATGGTGTACCCCTATTGATTATTTCAGATCGAGATCCCCGTTTTACATTAAGATTATGGAAGAGTCTTCAGAAGGCCTTGGATACTGAACTTCATTTGAGCACTGCTTACCACCCTCAAACAGATGGACAATTGGAATGAACTATTCAAACCTTAGAAGACATGTAGAGATCTTGCTCAATTGACTTTCAGGGTATGTGGGATCAATATTTACCTCTGGTAGAATTTTCCTATAACAATAGCTTCCATTCAAATATTCAGATGGCACAATATGAAGCATTTTACGGAAAGAGATGTCGCATACCAACTTATTGGGATGACGTTGGCGAAAGAAAACTTGTAGGCCCAGAACTGGTGGAGGAAAAGATGGAAAAGGTGAAGGTAATCCAAAACCACATCAAATCCGCTCAAAGTAGGCAGAAGAGCTATGCTGACAACTGAAGAAAGGATTTGGAATTTCAGGTTTGAGATCATTTTTTCTTGAAGGTATCTCCATGGAAGGGAGTTATACATTTTGGCAAGAAAGGTAAATTGAGTCCCAGGATCATCAGTCCGTTCGAAATTCTAGAACAAATTGGGGCTGTAGCTTACCATTTGGCAATGCCGCCAAATCTCTCCAAAGTTCACGATGTGTTCCACGTATCACTGTTGAGAAAATACATGCCTGACCCAATGAATGTACTCACCTATGAGTAATTAGAACTGGTACCCGATCTCTCTTATTTCAAAGAGCATGTTTTGATTCTTGATACGAGAGAACAAGTGCTGAGAAACCAGATGACTCGTTTGGTAAAAGTTTTATGGAGAAACCATAAAATGGAAGAGGCAACGTTGGAACCCGAGGAACTTATGATGAAGAACCACCCGAGTATTTTTATACAGTAATATTCTAGAAATTTTTGGGACGAAATTATTTGAATGAGGGGACAATGTAACACCCCAAGCTTCCACGATATTCTTCTCTTTGAATAATACAGTAACGTGTGTTGTACGCAACTTCGAGATTCTAACATGCTGCGACCAATCAAAGTAGCCATTATGAATAGTAATACCCACATTGTGAAATTTTATACATTTTATATTTCAAAATGGACTTTATTTTTGGATTCAGAATATCTAAATTATCCTAGGATTAAATTTTGGTACTTTTCGGATAACTTTTATATTGTGATGAACAGTGAAAATTAATGAATTTTTATTAAATACAACTTTTTTAATCGAAATAATTGAAAGTGATAAATTATGAATTTGAGTAGTTTTAAAGTATATTTAGAATATAGTTTTTCCATTTAATACAATGTTGTTCATTGGACATTATTTTACAATTAAACTGGACATAAACAACTATCAATCTTTGATATTTATTATTTCATAAAAACACGCTATTTGTTTTAACAGTGGGAATTAATTTTAAATTAATTTATAACACTTATGTTTTTTGAATTTGGAAAAATGGATTCCATATTTCGAATCAGGATGTAAAAATTGTATAAATAGGTAACTTTCATTTGTAGACATTTTGAATAATTATTTCGGTAAATATTTTATTTACCATGGTTCAATGGTAAATCCAGCAAATAAGGGTAAAAAATAATATTATAATAATAATAAATTACTCTAAAACATGTCCTAACCTTAATAGTGGATATATTTCCTACCATGGTCATCTTTGGGTAGATTTTGGGACCCCATGGAGCCACTTGTAGGTTATTGGGACACTTTATATTAATTATGTTAAAGTAAATACAAAAATGACATAAGCATATATCTTTTAGAAAAAAAATTTAAATAGGGTTATATATGTTATATTTTCGACTATAAATATTCATTAGAAAGATAAAAATATTCCCTATATAATGGTATTTTATTTATAATTTTTAGACATTAAATAATTTAATTTATTTATGACACAATGATGATGTAGTAAGTACCGTATTAATGAATCATTAAGATAATTGATATTATAAACACACAAATAAATTAGCTTTGAGACTTTAAATAAATAAAAATAATTTTATAGGTTACTATGACATATTAGGATTGTTTATATAAATTTTTTTTGAAGTAATAATGTGGTTATGAATTTATCAAAAACAAAAAACCCAATAGTGTCAAAATTGACATAAAAGTGTTTTTAAAACAAATATTATATTATTAATTTATATTCAATTCCTAAAAATATAAGGATCAGCCAAGAGACTTATATCACTAGATTTGTATCATTAATGGACTACTTGGGTGTCTATTGGAGGTATATAGTATGTTTATTAACTATATAATAAAAAAATACAAAGTGACATGGTAAGTGTGAAACTAATTAACTAAGTGTTAAAACTAAAAGATAAGGTTAATATAATGACCCAAACCTGTCTAAATTCTATTGGTTGAGTGGTTTTCGACCCATACCCACCATAAAATTTAAATAATATACTTTGGAACCATTAGAAACCGAATATGAATTTTTTATAAAATAATATTTCTAAATTTTCCTAAGGTTCCCATCCTCCCCCTTATAAAAGGACACCACATATAACCAATTATTGACACTTTTAAAGCCTTTTGGATCGGAAAAACCCTACCAAAATACTCTCTAAACTTCCCTAACTTCATCCTAGAGGCTTATGTTGATCAGAAATCCAACCTATGGAGCTCTTTTGATCAAATCAAACGGAAGAACCCGAAGAAGAGGTAATGTTTTCACCACACTTCTTCAAGTTCATTTATTTCTTCAACATCTTCTTTCTTTGTTAATCACATTCAAAAATAATAACTAAAATATATCCTATATAATGTGATATTATTATAAATATGTTACAACCATATTCATTATTCTATCCATCCTTTGAATGACATGTCACCATACGTGCATACGTACGACTTACCATCTCCACGTCGTGGTGTAATTGTTATTCAATATATTATTATTTGGATGGGTATAATAATGATGTGTAATTCATGTAAATAATAAATATAACATGATAATGATTCTTTATATATTATATACCATTCAATTATATATTATTTTAATATCAAATGAATGATATTGTCACTCGTGCGTACGTACGGACTATCGTCTCCACGAACGCGATGAGATTCATTCCCAATCATATCCACTCATGAATAATTCTCAGTTGATGATTAAAAGTAATGTTTCAGAACATTATATCATTATGGATGTGAATAAGGTACGAAATATCCATAAAAAACATGACTTATGTAACAAAACATATAAAAGAAAACGAGTATGTTAACACCCGAAACGACGATAACACTAAAGTATTATTAACAAATCATTATTAGAAGATCATATATGATATCATAATTATGTATATAGTTCTTTAATAATTTAATAAAAAAAAATTAACTATTATACAGGTGTTTAACATACCATCGATGAAGGAAAAGTACAAGGTAAGGGTTATTTCACAATCTCTTCATCATCCGAGGATGTTTATATGTAATTATCTATTAGGACCTCTTTATCATCCACATCCATGTTTCTTAAAAATGTATTTCAAAACCTTATTGATATTTTATATAATATGGGTTAAAGTCATTTATACTCTTGTTTGACTTTTTATAAGAGTTTTATAAAGGAATCTTTCCGTCGTTTTCAAAACAAGGTCCTTTTTAACTTTTCGACAGAATTAAGGTAAGAATGTCGTTTTAATTTATATGGAGGGTGCGGCTATTTTTCGCCGTTATAAAATATTAGAAGCTTCCCTTACAAGATTATAAGGATATTTTAAAATTAAATGTTTTATTTTATAATTATGTGACTTTTAAATGATTTCAAAAAAATAGATATTTCTCTCAAAATAGTTTTGGTTTCATCTTTGTCAACATCCTTTTATGGATTTTAATCTTATTTGAAGTTGAATTATTATGATACAAAACATCCATATTGTATTGAAGGTTTGGTGATATGTTTGACTGGGGATGTGTTATTTTTATACCATTCATGGTTTATTGTGAAAGTATTGACATTTCTTATTCTAGTTTTAATACGAATGTTTATGTTATGTTGAAACCTGTTCATATGAGGAATGCATTGGACTTAATAAGTGACGGGTAGAGCCTGTTGTAGCTCCTTGATGCATCGGTAGGTCTTATGATACAAAATAGTGTCTTGGTACAAGGCGTTGAAAAAATATTATTTGTCGTCTTGGCAGGAGGCCTTGACTATGTGGTTATGATAATATGGCATTATGCATTCCATCATTATGAAAGTGGTTATTGATATTGCATGTGATTATTCGACTAGTAGAATATCCATGTGAATAAGCAAATGACATTATTTAGTTTTATCTTTGCCATGTTAGGCAGAAGTTCAAGTTTAAATGGATTTTGTTTTAGCTATACATTTCCTTAAATGCTTATGCTTATTGATGAATGTTTCCGCTATATTGTTATCCTTACTGAGTATCTGAGCTCACCCCTTTCAATGTTTTATTTTTCCCAGGATCTGAAGAAGTAATTTATGGATGACCTGCAGGGATAATATGAGGGGATATGAAGACCAGATGTTGTTGTAGTAGATTTCACTTTATGATGTAATGTAAATTTTATGAATGTATCTAGTTATTCCAAGGCTACTAAACTAATCGGTCTTTCGAGACTTGATCTTTCATGTGATCATGCCAATGTTATGTAATAATGCACTAACTCTAGGAAAATGGGGTCAGGGCATTACAAGGACAAATGTTAGGGTAATTTAATATTATTATAATATTTTTTTACCTTGAATTACCCTATTTAACTTTAACCACAGTAAATAAAAGTCAAAATTTACTATTCATCAAAAAATATTGGCATCTTATTGAAAAATATTTTACATACTAATAATAAACATGTATGTCAGATTTTTGAAATTCAATTCATATAATCGGTAGAATTTCATTTAAATAAAAAGTCTGGTTTTTAACAAATACTTAGTGTTTTCAGTATTCATAAAAAAATGATGTTTTTCAGAAAAATACAAAAAAATCAGCTAAATGTATATTTTATATTTTGAATTCAAAAATGATTTCTATTTTACCAAATTAAAAACATTGAAGTTTAATTAATTAATTTAAAATTAATTCCTATTATAAAACCAAAAATCATGTTTTTTAAAATAATAACTATCAAAAGATTGATACTTGTTTTTGTCCACTATCAAAATGAAATTACATCCAATGACCAAAATTGGATTAAATGGTAAAAATATAATCTAATTACACTTTAAAATAAGTTAAAAATATAATCTAGCCATATAAATAAATTAGACTAAATGGATGTTTTGAATTAAAATACAATATTTTTTTACTATTAAAAAAATGAATTTTATTAGAAAAATACCAAAAATTTACCCAATGGAAATATTGATGTCTCGATTCTAAAGAAGAATTTAATTTTGAAAAATAGAACATATAAAAGTGACCAAAACTAGATTTAGTGAGTGTTCACCATCAAAATGCGGTATATAAACCATTAAAAAAATATTAGAGTTTTTATGCTTAAAATTAGATTCATTCACATTTTAAGCCTCTAAAATTTGTTGGATAAATGTAAAAACATTTAAGAAACATGTTTCATCATAATATGGTTAGTTATATTCATTATTTATTTTACAACGACTAGGAATTGACTACTATTTAAGGTAGTATTATATTATTATTTTTCATTAGGACCCAAGGTAGTGTGCAACGTATGATTTCAAGGAAACCCATTATTGTGTATAAGGTATGTCATCGAACATAACATCACTTTTATAGTAAAATTAATATTTTAATTCAAAAATATTAATAAATATGAAAATTTATTAGTCTTTATTTACATGTGATGTTACATCCTTCACCCCTTTTAGAAATTACATCCTCGTGATTTTAAAATTTGGCTTCGAAACTTCATTAAAAGTACCACATCAGAAAAAGAGTCACTAAAACTATCACATTAAAAGAAATAAGGATAAGTAAAAAGGTCATCCAGATAACCCATACTAGGATTTCATGAAAACATGGATATGGAGGAGAAACTAAGTGTCAAGTGTTGATGGAGAGTGATAGAAAATAAGATTAGGAGAAATTTAACCACCGGAAAATCCCAAACATGTGATAGGTTAAACGGTCTTCGGTTTCCCAGTTGGAAAATTAAACCCACAACATTTGTTTTTATAAGATCCTTTTTATAAAGTTGAAGAATTTTTTATGAGCTTGACTAAAGACATAGATAAATATACATAATTTTCAAGTAGAGTTTTATGCTTCAATAAGTTTCTACAAAAAAAAATCATCTTTTCTCTATATGATGAGTATTCAAGATGACTTGTTCACATATGAAGTGTTAAAATCAACTTCTAGAGAACAACATAATCAAAAAGAGATGAAATGTATATTTTCTCTATCTTCAGACATTAACCAAAATGAAAATGGTTAGTACAAGATCAGATAATACCAAAAATGGATAATCCTTAAAAAAGGAAATATTATTCTTAATATCCAAAATTTGACAAACAATAACCAAAGATCAACAAAGACCATTCAATAAAAAAATGTTCATAAAATTATTCAAAGTAAACCAAACAATGATTGAAACCCACAACCTAGAAGGATTTAATCACATAGTCTTCCACAATAAATATTAACATTTATCTCCAAATATCATCGACTACATTTAATGTCTTATACTAAAGTGTAATTTACCTAATCACATATTCCCTATGATAGGTTAATCATTTACATAAATAACCCTAATAGACATAAAACATACATTATTCCAAAATAAAATTCCAACCATTATTACACAAATGAAATCCCATAGTATTATATTTTCCTTAGGTATATAGTGTTTTCTCAAAATATATAATGTCTTCCAAAACAACCTTTATCACTTAATCACCAAATCATTTTCCTATACCACGGATATCCATTTGAAAAAACATAAGTTCTCAAAATCAACTTATTACTGATCAATAAAATCATTTAACTAAAGGAAAAACTCATACTAAATTGGAAATTCAAGTAGTCTTGTGGTATGCAATGCTACCTTATCACCCTTTGGTTGTGGGTTCCACTCCCATGGCCTTTCCGGATGCGACGAGTTGTCACCCATCTTACGGTTTGTCCTATTTCTAAATATCAAAAATCACTATAACATATTTTAACATCAATGGTTATCTTATTACTATAATTTTTATCCCAACTCATTAAGACTTAAACATCTTAATGATGGCTTATATATATTTTCATTTCTTTATTTCACCTATATATAATAAAATAAAACTATTCTCAAAATAAAGAATCACATACCTTGGTCATGGTGTCCACATGGTTTCATTGACATATTGCACACGTAGGTAGAAGGTCCATGTATTTTAACAATGATTTAGATATCTTCCAAAATAATTTTCATCCTTCATCCAAATAAAACTTGTACAACATGGGTCATATGGTTGTTCACAAGAAAATAGTTTCACAAAATAATCATGTATAACATATAATTTCAAAACATCTGATAATACATGATTTTTATAAAATAGTCAGACTGAGTTTGAGTTTAAACTTTCAATCAGTTGTCTTTTTAAAATCCCATAAGTGATAAAAGATTATAATTTAAAATAAAATATAAATAGTTTGCACAGGGGTCACTTTCTTCATCTTCTTTTTTCAAATTCATAATATTCTTCCCAATCTAGAGGTAAAGTAAATATTTTGAAAATGCAATGATAATATTTACCTTTAATGAAAATATGATAATATCGTGAAAATAGGATTTGAATAAATAAAACCAATGATCCACAATGATATAGTTATAGTGGAGGTTTTTGATTTCTAAAACAACATCTTACAAGTGAGTTGTATTATATAAAAAGTTTCACAATCATCTGAATAAGACTTTGGAAACATTATTGCAAGCATGTCATCTGGAAGAGATAAGAATGTTGTTTGGGATCCTCCTACTTCAATTTGTATCTGTCTTTCTTTGATCTGAAAAATTTATAATAAAATGATTTAACTTAAATAGTATACATGGAGACTTAACATTTTGTCTAATAAAAACTCATAATTACTAAATTTGTCTAAACCGATATCTGATGCCAACTATAAGCCCCCAGCCTTAAACATTACAGACTCTTGAATTAAGATAATAATTCACATGGAAGATCATTTTTGGTTTAGTGTTTTAGATAATTAGGCCATAACTATTACATTACATCTCAAGAATTACAATGTACACACTTCTACTCAGTATCTATTTTTTTCATAAAATAAAAATTATTAAAAGAAAACAATAATTCTTTTCTTGATATAAATCTTTTTGAGTCTTTCCTTTCACTTACCTAGCCTTAAACCCTGTAAAAAACATTTCAAAAACATGGTATGAGCATAAAATTCTATGTAAGGGTTTTAAAATAGAGAAATAAAACAATATTTCATCAATAAATTAAAATCAAATGCTCTTTAACATACCTCATGAAATCATAAGATTTATGAATAACACATAGAAATCATAAATCATAAAGGTTACTTGTGGAATCTATATCAAACTTCTATTTTAGATATCATAACTATGTATAGAGTTACATTAGGAATACCCATAACAATATAATCCCTTAATCTCTTAGGAAAAACATTCATGTTTACCTCTGTCACATCACCCAATGCATTGGAGAGCTCTCTTGGCCTCACCCGCCCTAGGTTTATCAATGAACCACCCATATATGTAAAAAATTCTCAATAACCATAACATATTCATAACACATAAAACACATATAAAGGGAAGATAAAATTTCCACATTTCAATCACAATATATCAATTAAATATATTACCATAACCAATCCATTATCAAAACCATTTTCAATATCAAAATACGTAAAAGATTTTATGTTATTTATTTTCCTTTTGAAAATATTACGTCTTGTTTAGGAAGCGAAATAAAAAATAATGTTGGCGATGGCATAATGGTCGTTGTCACCGCATACATTAAAAATGCACATTATTTTTGACATTTCGTAAAACACTCCATAGAGAAAATAGTCCATTTTAATGAAATTTAAATTAAAATGTGTTTATACATCGTATAAATGAATGTCTTGTATAAAAAAATACGACTCAATGAAAGGAGATTTAGACGAAGTCACTTACAATGATTGTACAAATAGATTAAGGATAAATCAATGACATAATTATGTGTGACCAATATAAATACACATAATATAAGTGGATATTAAGTGTAAAACAATACTAGGTCATTGAAACATATTTATAGTAAGACATAATCACGAATTATATGTTTAACCCAAAGAATTGAAATTGGGTTGAGAAGTACCCTTACAGAAATTCGACAAACTAACAGCGCCACATTAAAATTCAGAAAATGAGTTTATGAGAGAGAAACTGTTATCTTATCACATGGACATAAAATTTAATACAATATTAATATAGAAGAATATATCCAAACATATGAAAATTGGAATTAAAAGACATTTCATAAAAGAAGTCTTTGACTAAAAGTGTGTGGTGAAAGGATCCCTTACTGATTTAGTAACTTAGGAAACATATAACCCTTGAAACAAAGATAATACAATGAAGATGTTAATACCCATAAATTAAATTATATTACACAAATAATACATTAATGATCAGTAAATACACCACACAAAATGAAATAGTGTCAATAATAGCATGAATCTCAGGAGGATAAAAAAGTGAGATGAAAACCCCTCACCATGTTGTAATCAATCGAGTCGTATGAAAGGAATGTATATAACCAAAAAATTCATCACAAAATACAATGAATATAAAAATAATCATGAAAATATATATCAAATGGAAGTAAAAAATACACCATAAGTAGTAAATAAGTGGCTTACAATGGAAATCTCACGGAATTAAAATTAAGATAAGAAACCCCTTACCTCTTGTTCGATGTGACTCATATGTTCCGTGTTCTTTCAGAATAATAAAATTAATTTAATTTATACTTCCTTAAGAGATATTTTCTGGTTTATTATTCCTTTTTATATCACTTATTAAATTTCTATAACAATTAGTTAATTATTTGAGTTAATATCGATCATGTTGTCGATGTTCAAAACTTTAGTCCAAACGGAACTTGTTATAATTACAAATTGTCCATATCGTCAAAATTCCATTATCTCCAAAATGATATTAATGATTTAGGTATAATATATATCATATATATCCATTGTATATGTATTTATATTATTCCATATCATTTGGTGTTAAAAAATGAAACACACCCTTCATGGAGACAGTAAGCCGTACGTACGCATGAACGCTACATTCATTTCTATTATATTTTTAAATGATTGAAAACATAATAATACATAGGAATAATATAATTATAGAATAATATTCATGTTATGTAATTTAATTTACTCTATCTTTTATATGCTCGACGCATGGAATAGACGAGTCATATCACTTGGAGGAGGCGGTAGTCCGCACTTCCTCAAATGAAATTATCATATTTACCCATTACGGAAACCATAAAGGTATGATTTAAATGAAAAATATAGAAGTATATAGAAAATATAAATATAATATATATCACAAGTAAATACAGTTCCATCTTAACATCCCCCATAAGAGGTGGTAAGAGAAGATTGAACTTCATCATTTCGTGAGGTCGTAGTTCATCGTCCACAGAAATAGTATGTTCTTTACCCATTAGACAGAGGTGTGTGTAAGTGTAGTTAGAATCCTTCTCATATAAAAAAACTAGTATATTTAGGATACTAGTTTTTAAAAATATAGGAATAAAAAGTGTTAATGGGTTGAATAAGTAAAATAAAATAAAATAACTTAAGAGAAGACATTACCTTAATATTGGGTAACTCCATTTGGTTTAAACCAAAAGGATTTCTTGAAGTGCCTTCTGCCTAAGATAAGGATCCTAGGTGAAAGAGTGGGATATTTAAAGATTATCTAAAAATAAGTTGGATGATCCAAGTGGATTGATATGTGTGAGTAATGGGTAAGAGGTGATAGTTTTTAATAAAGAGGAGGAGGGGCTCTTTATGAATGTTTGAAAATATTATTTAATTATATAATGATTTTCAGTTTCTAAAGAACCAAATCTTATTAAAGTCGATGATAAGATGTGTCTTGTACAAAAAAAAATCAACAAATAATAATTTTACAGGTTTTGGATATTTTGTTAATCTTTATAATCTTATTTATTTAAATCATTCATTAATGAGGTAAACACTGCATCATCATTGTGTCATAAATAATAATATTTATTTAATGACTAGAAATTATAAAAAATACCATGATGTTGGAAATATTTTTAGCCTTAAATTAATATTTATATTCGATGAGATAAATTGTATAACCCCACGTAATAATTGATTTACTAAAATATATATGTTTATGTCATTTCTGTCATTACATTAAATTAATTAATATAAAGTGTCATTATCACTCTTAAGTGGCTCCATGGGGTCCAAAAATCGACCCATGGATGCCCATGGTTGGAAATGTATCAAATAATAGGGTCAGGACACATGTTAGGGTAATTTAATATTATTATAATATTATATTTACCTTGAATTACCCTATTTAACTTTAACCACGGTAAATTAAAGTCAAAAGTTACTATTCATAAAATATTATTTTAATCCTATTGAACCATATTTTACATAAAAATAAAAACTATGTATGTTGTATTTTAAAAATTAAATTTAGATAAGTAGTAAAATTTCATTTAAATTAAAATTTTGGTTTTTTAACTTCTACTCAATGTTTTCACTATTCATAAAAATTGATGTTTTTTAAAAAAATACTAAAAATTCAGCCTAATATATATTTGATATTCCTAATTAAAAAATTATGTACATTTAACCAAATTAAAAACATTGAATTTGAATTAATTAATTTAAAATTAATTCCTATTGTTAAACCAATAAGAGTGTTTTTTAAGAGATAAAAACTATCAAAAGATTAACACTTGTTTATATATAATTTCAAAGTGAAATTACTTCTATTGACCAAAATCGGATTAAATGGTAAAAATATAATCCAATTACACTTTGAAACCAATTAGAAATTTAATGTAACCTTATAAATATATAATATTAATAGGTAGTTTTTAATTAAAATACAGTACCTTTTAATATTCATTAAAAAATAATTTAAATAGAAAAATACCCAAAATTTACCCAAAGTAAATTTTGATGTCCCAATTCTAAATATTAATGTTATTTTTTCAAATAGAACATATAAAAGTAAAAAATACTAGATTTAATGAGTGTTTTCCATCAAAAGGTTGTAAATCGACCTTTTAAAGAATATTAGAGTATTTATGCTTAAAATTAGATTAATTCCCATTTTAAGGCTCTAATTTTTATTGGATAAATGTAAAAACATTTAAAAACATGTTTAATAATAATATAGATAGTTCTGTTCATTCCCACCATTACAATGACTAGGCACTAACTACCATTTAAAAAAATATTATATTATTTTTTTCAGTATGATCCAACGTTTTGTGCAAGGTAAGATTTTAGAGAAACCCATTGTGGCGTATGAGGTATGCTATCAAACATAGAATCTTTTTTAAAGTAAAAGTAATATTTTAATTCAAAAATATTAATAAACATGAAAATTTATTATTCTTTATTTACTTGGGATGTTACATCCTTCCCTCTTTTAGAAATTGCATCCTCGCAATTTTAAAATTGGGATTGGAAACGTCATTAAAAGTCCCACATTGGAAAAAGAGTCAATAAAACTATCACTTAAAAATAAAGAAATAGAAGTACAAAGGTTACATGAGATAACCCATACTTGGATTCCATGAAAACATGGTTGTGGAGGAGAAAATAAGTGTCATGTTCTGATGGGGAGTGATAGAAAACATGATTAAGAGAAAGTTACCACAAGAAAATCCCAAACTTTTGATAGTTTTAACGGTCTTTGGTCTCCCAGTAGGAAAAGTAAATAGACAATATTTTATGGTTTTAATTTCCTTTTTATAAAGTTAGAGAATTTTTATGGGATTGAATAAGGACATAATGAAATATAATTATTTTTCATGTATAGTTTCATCCTATAATAATTTTCTACCAAAAACTCATATTTTCTCCAAACGATGAGTATTCAAGATGACTTGTTCACATTTAAAGAGTTAGAATCCACTTCTAGAGTATAACATAATCAACAAAAGGTGAACTATATATTTTCCTTGTCTTTAGACATTAACCAAAACCAAAACTGTTAGTACAATATCAGATAATCCTAAAAAGGATAATCCTTTTAAAAAAACATTATTAATAATATCTAAAATTTGACCAACAATTCCCAATATTTAACAATGACCATTCAATAAAAAACTATCCATAAAATTATTCAATGTAAACCAAAATATGATTGAAACCCAAAACTCAGAAGGTTTTAATAACATATTCTTTCATAGTAAATCTTAACATTTATCTCTAAATAACATCGAATACTCTCAATGTCTCATACTGAAGTGTAATTAACCTAATCTCATATTCTCTAAGATAGGATAATCATTTACATAAATAACCTAAATAT
The DNA here is from genome assembly GCA_963277665.1 of Viscum album. Taxonomy (NCBI): domain Eukaryota; kingdom Viridiplantae; phylum Streptophyta; class Magnoliopsida; order Santalales; family Viscaceae; genus Viscum; species Viscum album. The sequence continues at coordinate 30,520,305 of OY728157.1, read as the reverse complement.
AAATAAAACATAGATTATTCCAAAATAAAATTTCAACCATTATTCCAAAAATAAAATCCTATAGTATTCTATTTTCCTTAGGCATATAGTGTTTTCTCAAAAGATAGAATGTCTTCCAAAATAATATTTATCACTTAATCACGTAATCATTTTCCTATAGTTAGGATATCCATTTGATAAAACATAAGTTCCCAAATTCAACATATTATTGATCCATAAAATCAATTAATAAAAGGAATAACTCATACTAACCAGGGAATTCATGTAGGCCAGTGGTAGGCAATGCTCCCTTATCGCCCTTCGGTTGTGGGTTTGATTCCCATGGCCTTTCAAGACAGGACGGGTTGTCACCCATCTTAATGGTTCTCCTTTTTATAAATCTCAAAAATAACCCTAAAATTTTTTAACCTCAAATGTTGTCTTATACCTATGATTTTTATCCCAAATCATTACGATCTCAATGTATTAATGAATACTTATATATAATTTCATTTTTTTATTTCAACTCTATATGATAAAATAAAACAATTCCCAAATGAAAGAATAGCATACCTTGATCATGGTGTCCACATGGTTTCACCGTCATCTTGTTCACTTTTGTTGAAGGTCCATTCATTTTAATAATGATTTAGATATCCTTCTAAATAATTTTCTTCTTTCATCCAAATAAACCTTGTACAACATGGGTCATATGGGTGTTCACAGAAAAATAGTTTCAGAAAATAATCATGTATAACATATAATTTCAAAACATTTGATAAAACTTTTTTTTATAAAATAGTTGGACTGAGTTTCAGTTGAAACATTCAATCAATGGTCCTTTCAAAATTCAATAAGTATGTGATTAAATACTATAATTTAGAATAAAATTTTAATAGGTTATGCAAGGGTATCCTTGTTTATCCCTTTTTCAAAATCATAATATGCTTTAAAATCTTGTGATAAGGAAAAATATTTGAAAATTCCATGATAATATTTACCTTTATTGAAAATATTAGAATATTTTGAAAATGGGATTTGATTAAATACATCCCACGATCCACGAAGATATCGAGGTATAGGGGAGGTGTTTGATATCTAAAAAAACCTCTATCATGTGTGTTGTAAGCTAGAAAACATTTAGCAATCATGTGAGAATGACTTAGAAATAATTATTGCAAGCATGTCATCAGGAAGATATAGAAATATTGTTGGAGATCCTCCTCCTTCAATTTGTAACTGACTATCCTTGATATAAAAAATTTATAAAACAATGATTTAAATTAAATAGTATACATAGAGACTAACAATTTGTCTAATAAAAACTCATAATCCCTAAATTTGTCTAACTTGACCTCTGATACCAATTATAAGGCCCCACACTTAAACATTACATAATCTTGAATTGAATTAATAATTCACATTGAGGATCTTTTTAGGTTTATAGTTTTAGAGAATTAGTGCATTACTATTACATTACATCTCAAAAATTAAAAATTAGACACTTCTACTAAGTATCTATTTTCTTTCATAAAACAAAAAATTATTAAAAGAAAAAAATAATTATTTTCGTGATATTAATTTTCATGACTTATTACTTTATATTACACATCCATATACCCTGTGAAAAATGATTCAAAAACTTGGGATGGGCATAAAATGATTTGTATAGGTTATAAAATTATGAAAGAAAAAACTATTTCATCCATACGTACAAAACATAATCTCTTTAACATACCTTATGAAATCATAAAATTTAGGAATAACACATATAAATAATAAATCATAAAGGTTACTTGTGGAATCCACATCAAACTTCCATTATATATTTCATAGAAACATATGGAGTTACATTTGGAATACCCATCACAGTATATTCCCTAAATCAATTAAAATAAACATTCATGTTTACCTCTGTCACTTGACCCAATTCATTGGAGAGCTATCTCGGGCTCACCCACACTATGTTTATCATGGAACCACCCATATACATAAACAATTCCCAAGAACCATAACATATTCATAACACATAAAACAAACATAAATGGAAGATAAAAATTACACATTTAAATCACAATATATCATTTAAATATATTGAAAGAACCAATACATTATCAAAACCATTTTCAATTTCAAAATATGTACATGATTATATAGTATTTATTTCTCTTTTAAAAACATTATGGATTGTTAAGGAAGCCCCATATAAAATAATGATCGTCAGGGCAAAAAGGTCATTGTTACCACATACGTTAAAAAGGAACATTGTTTTTGTCATTTTTTAAAATTCCATTTATAAAAAATATTCCATTTTAATGAAATTAATATTCAAAGGTGATTATAAAATGTATAAATGAATGTAGTGTATAAAAAAATATTCCCTAATGAAAGGAGATTGAGATGAAGTCCCTTACAATGATCGTACCATTATATTAAGGAAAAATTAATTACATAATTATGTGTGAAAACAATACACAAAATATAGGTGGATATGAAGTGTAAAACAATAATAGGTCATTCACACATATTTATATCAAGAAATACTCAAGAATTATAAGTTTAACCCAATTAATCAAAATCGGGTTAAGAAGTTCTTTACAGAAATTTGACAAACTAACGACGTCACATTAAAATTAAAAAAATGAGTTGATGAGAGGGAAAATGTTCTGTTATCATATGGAAATAAAATTTAAAGCCATAAGTATACATAAGAACATATCCCAACATATGAAAAAATAAATTTAAAGGCATTTCATAAATGAAGTCATTGTCTAAAAGAGTGTGGTGAAAGGTTCCATTACCGATTTGGTAACTTACAAAACATACAACCCATGAAATAAGGATCATAAAATTAAGATGTAGACACCCATAAAATAAATTATATTACAAAAATAATAAAATAAATATCAGTAAATACACCACACAAAAGTAAATAGTGTCAATTATAGCAAGAATCTCATGGGAATAAAAAGTGAGATGAAAACCCCTTACCACGTTGTAATCAACCGAGTCATATGACAAAAACATGATAAACACCATATGAATCAATGTATTCTATGAATATAAAGATAATAATGATAATATTTTTGAAATTTCAGTATATAATACACCATACGGAATAAATAATTGTCGTACAATGGAAATCTCACGGAATTAAAAGTGTGATAAGAAACCCCTTACCTCGTGTCCGAATTGACCCATATGTTCCGTGTTCTTCCAAAATAATAAACTTATGTTAATTTATAATTACATAAGAAAAATTTTCATGTTTATTATTCCTTTTACGTCACATATTATTTTTCTATAACAATTAGTTAATTATTTTAGTTCAAATCGAACATTTTGTCGATGTTCGGAACTTTTGTAAAAAATGAACTTGTTATAATTACCAATTGTCCATGTGGTAAAAATTAAATTATCTATAGAATGATATTAATGATTTAGATATCATATATATCATACATATTTAGTGTATATGTATTTATAATATTCCATATCATTTGGAGTTAAGAAATGAAACACACCGTTCATGGAGATGGTAAGTCGTACGCACGCATAAACGTTGCATTCATTTATAATTTATTTTTAATGGAATTAAAAAATAATAATACATAGGTATATTATAATTACATTATAATATCTATTTTATGTAATTTAATTAACTAAATCTTTTATACATTAGATGGATGATGTCAATGAGTCATATCAATTTGATGGGGCGGTAGTATGCACTTCCCCAAATGAAATTATCATATTTACCCATTGTGGAAAACATAAAGGTATGATATAAATGAAAAATACATAAGTATATAGAAAATATTAATATAATATATATCACATGTAAATATTGTTCAATTATAATGTCTACCATAAGTGGTTGCAGTAGAATATTGAACAATCATCGTTTCATGAGGCCATAGTTTGTTGTCCACAGAAACAATATGTTGTTTACCCATTAGACGGAGGTGTGTGTACATGTAGATAAAATAATTCTCATATCAACAACCTAGTATATTTATGATACTATTTTTGTTTTAAAATAATGGAATAAAATGAGTTTATTGGGTTGTCTAAGTAAAATAATCAAAAATAACTTAAGAGAAGACATTACCTTTAAATTGGGTAACTCCCTTTGGTTTGAACCAAAAGGATTTCTTGAAGTGCCTTCTGCCTATATTAAGTCTCCTAAGTGAAAAAGGGTGATCTTGAGAGATTATTTGGGCATAGGTTGGATGAGAGAAGAGGATTGAGAGGTGTGAGTAATGGGTTATATGTGAGGGATTTATATAAGGGGGAGGAGGGGCTCTTTAGGAATGTTTTAAATATTATATTATTATATAATTATTTTTGGTTTCTAAAGGCCCAAAACATAATAAAGTGGTAGATAAGATGACTCTTGATTGAAATACAATCATCCAATAATAATTTCACTGGTTTGTGATATTGTATTAATCTTTATAATCTTATTTATTTAAATCATTTATTAATGAGGTAAACACTGCATCATTATTGTGTCATAAATAATTTTACTTATTTGATGTATAAAAATTATATAAAAAATATCATTATCGATTAAATTATTTTTTATTTCAAATGAATATTTATAGTCGAAGAAATAACATATATAAATCTATGTAAAATTTGATTATCTAAAAGATATATGTTTATGTCATTTTTTTATTTTAATTAATCGATATAAAGTCTCATTATCACTCTTATGTGGCTTAATGGGGTCCCAAAATCGACCCAACGATGAACATGGTCGAAAACATATCATCCAATTGAATTAGGACACATTTTAGTGTAATTTAATATTATTATAATATTATTTTTACCTTGAATTATACTATTTACCTTTAACTGTAGTAAATAAAAGTCAAAAGTTACTATCAACCAAAAATTATTTTCATCTTATTGAAAAAAAAATTTCATACTAATAATAACCATGTATGTAGGATTTTTTAAATTCAATTCACAGAAGCGGTAAAATTTCATTTAAATGAAAATTTTGGTTTTTTAACTATAACTCAGTGTTTTCACTATTAATCAAAAATTGATGTTTTTCAGAAAAATACCAAAAATTATTCCTCAGATATATTTGATATTCCTAATTCAAAAATTATTTATTTTTTTATCAAATTTAAAAAAAATAATTTTCAATAATTAATTTAAAATTAATTCTTATTGTCAAAACAAAGAGTGTGTTTTTTAATAAATAATAATTATCAAAAGATTGACACTTGTTTACGTCCAATTTCAAAGTGAAATTACTTTCAATGACCAGGATTAGATTAAATGGTAAAAATATAATATAATTAAACATTAAAAAAAATTAAAATATAATCTAACCATATAAATAAATTTTATTAAAAGGAAATTTCTAATTAAAATATGATATTTTTTTATTATTCATTAAAAAATAAATTTTATTCAAAAAATACCAAAAATTTTCCCAAAGTAAATTTTGATTGTTCCAATACTAAATAAAAATCTTATTTTTCCAAATAGAACACATAAATGTGACCAAAACTAGATTTAAATAGGGTTCTCCATTAAAAGGTAATAAATCGACCTTTTAAATAATATTCGAGGATTTATGCTTAAAATTAGTTTCATTCACACATTAAACCTCTATTTTTTATTACATAAATGTAAAAACATTTAAGAAACGTGTTTAATCATAAAATGGTTAGTTCTTTTCATTCTTGCAATTACAACTATTAGGCGTTAAATACCATTTAAAATAATAATAATATTATTATTTTTTACTATGACCCAATGTAGTGTGTAATGTAAAATTTCAAAGAAACCCATTGTTGCGCATTGGGTATGCCATCAAACATAAAATCTCCATTAAATTAAAATTAATATTTTAATTCAAAAATAATAATAAGTATGAAAATGTATTATTCTTTATTTACATGGGATGTTACAAACACTATGGTATCATGGATTGTATATGGAAACTATTGGGTAAATTAATCCTTTTATTTTTTTGGTAATCATAAAACACATTATATAAAATTGATTTAACTTGTATTTTGTTTTTGATACTGTGTTTATTCTGAATAAATTTATAGTAAATAAATACTATAGAAAATCTAAATGTTTACAAAATTAGGGTACTCAGATCCTTCCTAACAGATTACTGTCATTGGGTTTTAGAGTACCATAGTAGTTCATAAGAAATTCATTGGATAAAATAATTATTTCCATACATAGATGAAAATTTGAATCTCAACGTTGTTGTAAATGACTCTATGATTTAGAGAATATGAACATTGAAGTTAGTTAAAAGTTGTCTATAAACATTGTCACAAGCTCAGACAATAGATGAATTAAAAAAAGATATATTATTCTGAAAGTTTCTGATTGTTATAAATATTAGAAAATTATTATTACCAAAATTTCTTCAAATTAGTGTAGTTATTTTATTTGCATGTTTTTATACTAAGTGCTACGTCTTACAAGGACATCATTCAATCTATTAATATTTATATTATATTTTTCAGATCCTATGTCATCAATTTATTTTAGGGATAAGATGAAAAATTTTAGGTACTTCCATGTGTGGAGTAATGATGCTTCTTATAGGTAATGTTGATATATTATATGGATATGAATTCATACCTTATGATTTTATAAAACTAAAATGTCTCCAAATTTCTATGTGTTATTTTTAAATATTATATAGATTTATTTCAAGACCATGTACAGTGATTGTGTGCGATTCTAAGGGTCGATGTGCCCGAAAAAAATGATTGAAATATATTAAAATATTTAATAGCACACACATGTTGTTTTCCTGAAAAATTAGAAAAACTAATAAATAGTTTCATAGATTATAAATTTAAGGGCACTGTTGAATTAATAACAATAGTTTTACCTCAGTTGTGACCAAACATTGGTCAGAATGAGTCACCTTTAGAAAAATTCACTAAGGATGTAATTGTAAAAAAATTATTAAAAAAAATTATTTTATTTCTAAATCCTAATAACTCATGAATGGGGATCAAATTTGAAATATGTTACCACCATTGAGTTTGTAATGCAGTGTTTTCCTTGGGCACAACATATATTTTGTCGGTGTGAAGGATTTTTGAAAAAGTCAGCACGAAGGTAGATAATAAAAAAATTAATAAATATATTAATTTTTATTTGATGACAAATTGACCTAATAAAATCCATTATTGGCTTGGTTATAACCACATTTCATGGTTTTCCTCATAACATGGGAATATGAGAGATGAGTCGGTGGGGGAGATTTTAATGACAAACACTAAAAAATCAAGCTTTGATGATCGGTGTGACAAGAAAAATTGAGGATCCGAGCAACAAAAACAAAAGTGAAATAGATTAGTTCTTCATCAGCGATTGATCCAAATCGAGGTAGGGCATGATTTTCAATTATTTAATTCAACCTTGTTAATTTCAACAATTAATGTGATTCAATAAACGAACTAATTGATTCAAGAATCAGGTGTATTATGGTAAGGGACTTATTTTGCATGGATTTTATCACGAGAGGTTTCAATGGTTAAATTCGTGGATGGATTCATTTTATGTGCTAACTGAAATGAACCAAGATTGACCCAAACATCAATTAGGGTTCATAAATCTTGATTAATTGTGATTTTTTCCCACATTTATTTGTTTCACCCAAGATATTCTTCATTGGCTGGAGGTTTTACACATCCTGATCAATAAATCCTTCCTCATCCAATTCATGGAATAATAATATGATATCGTAGATTTGGTATTGGCATGATACGAAAGAGGTGTGGTGATGTGTTTTCCGATGGACACGGGGAGCAGGAATTGTCGTTGAAGTCGGATTTGGTGGTGGGATGTGTCAGGTGGATGGGTCAGACATGATTGGATGGGCCAGGTTGATGAGTCCAGTCACCTTGGTGGGATGAACAAGACCCATGTCAGACCCGGTTCGGATTTGGGGTAACCAGGGTGGAGCACGATGGTGACTAACCATGATGGTTGACCATGTCAGTCGACAACGAGAGTCGACTAAGGGTACCATGACTATGTGACCAGACCTTGGGTAGTTAACCACAACAGTAGGTCAGCATGGTAGGGTACCAACCACCACATTCGGTCTATGGGCATAGTGATCCCTATAACCTAAAATGGTCACAATAGCTAAACATACCCTCCAATCGATGAGTCATCTATGATGTTGAGACCCTAACATCAAGACGGTCCTTTTTGAGAAATGGTGTATTTTTAGTCTATAATCGTATTGGTTGAGATCATTCCCCTGTTCATTTCCTAGAGGGTTCAGTATGACATTACATCCACATGAATAGATTGTAATCCCCTCTAGAGGTTGAGCCTCAGATAGAGTTTTGTATCCCTCCCTAAGACAGGAGTACAGTCCTTCTTCACACCTAGTGGAGTTTGGGGAATCACATGACCTCCATGAGTAGGGTGTTGATCCTCCATCTATTGGGCCACATCAGTAGGGTATGTGTCATCCCCCAGTGGTTTTGGGCATGATCTCTTATATAGAAGGATGATCCAAATTGAGTCCAAGGAATTCCCCCATTGAGTCTTGGAATGATATTATTTATGTGTATATGAGCCTTCCATGTGCAATGGATTCTCTTTGAGAGGGTCCCAAATGATCTATATATCTTTTTCGAGGGCCTCTAATGATATCATGGCTCTAGGAATACGTCATCCCAAAACAAGCATGCCTCAAGCAGAATCCTGTGGCTGGCAGTTCGTTATGACCACCTGATGGCGTGGTGTCTCTCTTGAGTATATCTAGAAAATCTTTTTATATGTGATAGTAAAATATAACAATATAGAGTTTATAATACTTTCCTTTGTTATATTATTTGTGATTTTGTTCTGTTATACTGAGTATTGTTATACTCACCACTGCATGATATTTTCACGTACCCGTCGTGTCATGTGCAGATGATCAACATTTTGATGGAGTCCTAGGTGGAATTGGACAAGATGGTTCTTAGTGAGGCAGTATATACTGAGGTGTGTTCATATGGATTTCTAATGTAGTCCCAATTCTTTTTTCTAACAAGTAAGACTTGTGTTACAAAATCATTTTGGTGGGATTTTATTTGATCACTGTTTATTGTAAATTATTTCCTATCATACTCTGGTTGTTAGATATAGTGGTAGGAATGACTTTTTTACACTACGGTTTTCCCATTTCAACATATCATGTTTTTGGAGATGTCTGTGTATGTGTATGTAAAAAGACAATGCCTCTTGTGTGAGTGACATGCATATTGGGTGCTAGTCACCAGGCCCTAGTCCATTAGAGCTAGTATTGGGTAGTCACAACACATGCCCAACTAGCACAGGTCGTGATAGTGTGATATCAGAGGAGGTTAGTTCTACTTTAATGTAGGTTGTCTCTGAGGTTTTTTTGGGAAACAATGTTATGTGTTTCAAGTTCATATTTCTAGAAAGGGACTCTAGTGTTTCTATGGAGGCCAATATATCTATACACCAGCACTTGGATTACCTACATTTCAAATAGGTACATGAATATACAGATTTTAGGTAAACCAATGGTATATGCATCATATTGGAATGGGTGTGTCTTCTATTTTCATTATTAAGTTAGATCTCTAGTTATAATCTATTGACTGTGGTAAATCATGTTTTACTTCAGGATGAGTCCACATAGCTAGTGTTCCTAGATTCCACCACATGATCATTAAGATGATCCACTATGTGATGATTCATTGGTACATGGGCATTTACTATTGATAGAACTTCTTGATGTTTTACAAGAAATTCCACAACTCGTTGAGGATTAGCTACTACCAATACTACTATATCTGGATGCATGAAGGATAAGTGTATTTCACAAGTTTCATAGGCTGAAACCTCTAATACGATGGGGTGATCCTGACACCCATATGGCTAGGAATTTTCCAGATAAAGTCATGAGTGTTTTCCACCATGTGGGGATGCCTATTAAGAAGATGGAAGTCCATGTCGTCAGTCCTCTTCAGGGATCTATAGAGTGATGGTGGAGCTTAGTGACTCATTCACACGATGATAAAACTCTATCCTAGAAATAATTGAAGTGTCTCTTTATGGAGGATTTCTATACAGCCATGTTGTGATTAGTACACATACAGAAGCACATAAAACTACAAGAGAGAATTATGAAAGGGGAGGAGTATTGAAAAAACTCTACTGATAATTTCTGCTACTCCTTGGTTATTTTATGGGAATAGTTCTTCATTTATTTGTCCTTTAGGAGAGGTTTTCATAGGGAAATATAATGATGTGTTGTCCCTATAAGCATTCCTACTTAATCTAGGATTCATGACCATGCTTTAATGGTTCATAGTTTCTTGGCTAAGAAAATATAACTAGTGGGAAAGTAGGAGAATAAATATACAAAAAGAGTCAGACACAGTGGAGGATATAGGTTATTAGAAGGAGGTGGTGGATTTTTCAAAATATAGCCACCACCATGCATAGGTGGTCCACACCAGACATAGGGAGATAGAGGTTAATGGAGTGTATAGCTGTATTCGGTCAAGGAATATGACCAAGAGGCTTAAGGAATGATTCTAGGTATGATCTATGTCTTTTCCACCTTAGTTGTAGTTTTGATTGAAATAGGATCTAGTCATTCATTTCATTCCATGAATCATGTTTGAGGATCAAATATTCTTGTTTAACCATGGACTTGAACCTTACACTTGGAGGCTTCTACTGGAGGATAATTGATGATCACACACTGGTGCTAAATATTAGACCTGACTCTTAGAGGTGATGTTTTATTTGGGATATCTTGGTAGAGAGGTCGAGGCATTGAGTTGTCATTCACGGTATAGACTATTTATCCTCATTTCATGCTCTAGTTGACTATTTTAGGTAAAGAGTGTGGTGTGTCTATAGTGATGGAACTAGGATTTCCTTTTTTGGTAGAAAGGAAGCACATGTACTGCAAGATGGACTCACACATATGTGGGTGTATCTGATTTCTCATCAGTTGATTAGACTCATATTGGTGTAGTGGATGATAAGAGTCCCTAAATTCATGCAATAGTGGTAGATTATGAGAAAATATTTCCAGAATATGTTACATGATTATCTCCACAAAAAGAGATGGACTTCTGAAATAACAAAAACCTCATGATGGAACCCATATATTCACCTGAATATCAGATGGATCCCACAGATATTCGTGAGATGAGGATATAGTTGGAGGACTAGCAGAGGAAGGGCTTCATAAGGAACAATGTTTCACCCTGGGAATACTCTGTTTTATTTTCTAAAAAGGCTGAAGGGAGCTTTAGGATTTATGTGGACTACTGGTTCTTGAACGAGGTGATCATGCAGAAAAAATATCCCCTATTAAAAATTGATGACCAATATTTCATCTGTTCAAAGGGGAGTCCTTTCCTATAGAAGGAAAAGTGCCAACATTACTTTTAGAAGATAAGGTAGAGGTCGAGGAGCGATCTCATCATGATGTTATTGGATGAAAGAATCAAGAATGTGGTGTTCTGCAATGCATCAGGGATCGATCTTAGTTGTGTCTTAAAGATGGGGAAATTAGAGAATGAGTATGGTTCACGCCAATCGAGACCACATGAGAAGAAATATTTGACCCATGATATTGTTTAAGAAATAGAAGAGTTCACATTAAAGATGTTGAGAAACTACTTGATGAGTGATCAGTTTAATATTTACTATGACTAAAAGAGTCTCATGTATATCTTCTATCAGAAAGATCAGAACCTTAGATAGAGGCGATATCTGGTGCTATTCTAAGACTATGATATTATGATTGTGTATACTCTTGGTAATGGGTGTGTGGTGGATGATTCTTTAAGTTGGATATCTAGTTCAAAATTGTTTAACAAGTAATCAAATAATTTGGAATTTTTATTGTTATCCTTGATTGATTGGTATGGATTAGATTACCTATAACTAATGGTTGTCACCCTTAATCTCTTATAATGAGTAAGGTAGGCACAAATTGGGGATACTGATTGTGAGACCCTATTTTCTCAGATGTCCACATGGAATACTCTAATGGATATTTCAGAAGGTGGGGATCCCATCGTTCTTTTCAGACGACTCACTATAGTACCAATGACAATGTAGGAGGAGGATCTGAGGGTGTTTCATACATTCCCTTTAGTGATTCATCTTGGTGTCTAGAAGATGAACCAGGACCACCAACACTAATTTTGGTGGTCAAAGATGATGAAATGAGTTGCAGAGTGTGTTTATCTATGCCTTACATATCATTAATTAAATGATGAGCAATAGGTTCTAACATGTTTTTCTCAACAATTTGGGGTTCTAGAAATGAAGTGGGATGAAATATCAATAGACTTCATCATTAGTTTACTATGTACTTATAATGGATATGATTCCATATGGATGATCATTGACTGACTCACCATTTCGTTCCACTTCCTATCTATCTGATTTCAGAGTTTAGTAGAGAGATTCAGACACCTATACATGAAAGAGTTAGTTTGAATCCATGGTGTCCCAAAAATTATATTATCTAATTATGATTCTCACATTAAATCTCATTTGTGGAACAGATTACTAGAGGATTCTGGTACCCAGTTATGCTTGAGAACAACATTTCACACATAGAATCATGCCCAGACTCAACAAACCATTCAGGTTATGGAGGACATGTTATGGGATTTCATGACAGATTTTTTTCATAGTTGGGATGATCTGCTACCACTGGAAGAGTTTTCATACAACAACATGTACCATTCCACCATTAGTGTGTCACCATTCAAGTAATTGTGTGGGAGACCCTGTAGGTCCCCACTTTTTAGGACTGAACCCAGAGAGTCGAGACACATGGGCCCATACATGGGGAGACCAACTATGTTGAAGGTAGAGATCATCAATGAGCAGATGAAGACTACACAGAGCCATAAAAAGTCTTATGTCGATATGTGATGAAGGCCTTTGGAGTTTTTGGAATGTGACCCTGTATTTCTTTAGGTTTCACCTCGATGGGGCTTGTAGATATTTGGATAGGGCGGGTGGATATCTTAGAGATTCATTGGACCCCTCTAAATATAGAATAAATTTGGAGAGGTGGCATACCTCTTAGCTCTTCCTCTATAGTTAGACTGAGCTAACGTCATCTTCCACATTTCAAAACTGAGTAGGTATGTGCATGACCCACTGCACGTCATCGACTGGGGTGAGCTAGTCATTGATCAAGGAGATAATCTTGCTGATTACCTAGTGGATATCAATAATGGATAGAAAATGATCCTGGGTGGGTGATCGATTCCTTTAGTGCATGTCTGGTGGTAGTACGAGAATCTATAGGAGATAATATGAGAGTGGGAGGCTCAGATTTGTGATCAGTACCATCATCTATTTGAGTAGCCCCAATTTTGTATTTTTGGGGATGTAAACCCCAAGGTGGGCATAATATAACATCTCCGATTTTCTGTGTATTATATTAAACTATTATATGAATTTATTTTCAGACAAGGCGCTGAGACGAAATGTGATTTTAAGGCTCGATGTTCCATGAACAAATGTTTGAAAATGAATAAGATATTTAATAGCATGCCCACGGGGTTTTCCTAAAAACACAAAATATCTCTTAGACAGGTGCATAGATCAGAAATATGAGAGAACCATTGAACTAATAACAATATTTTTACTCTAGACTCTTCCTAAAATTGGTCGGTGCAGGTCATATATAGAAAACCTTACAATAGACGTAATCGTATATAAAATAATTAAATAAAGTTTTTTATATTTAAATATAAAAACTCATGAATGAGGACATGGATTGGAAATATGAGACCATCGTTGAGTTCATAATGTGTTATTTACCCTAGACGCAACGTATCATTTATTTGTGTGAAGATTTTTTTAAACGGTCATCACATATGAAAATAGCAACTAAATTAAATAAATTTATATATTTTTATTTTATGAAAAAACAACCTAATAAAATCTTTTATAAACCCAGTTATAACCAAATTGTAGGGTTGAACTCCCTTCCTTGGAATTTCAGAGAGGAGCTAGTGTAGGTGTTTCCATGGATGAACACAATTAAATTGATCTTTAAAGATGATTGTGACAATGAAATTTGATGACCTCAGCAACTAAAAGAAAAATGAAGTAGATTCATTCTTAGGCAATGATTGATCCCAATTGAGGTAATCTTTGTGGTTCAATTGTTTAATTCCCTATTAATAATTTCTACAATGAACATGAATCAACTAAGGAACGAATTGATTAATTAATCATGTTTATTGCAAGAATGGATTTATTATGTAGGGAGTTTACCAAGACAAGTTCTAGTGATTTAATTCAGTGATGGATCCATTTTCCATTCTAATGAAAATGAACCAAGTTCGAAATGAAAATTGATCGAGGTTCATTCTTCTTTATTTATTTCACTTTTATCCTCCAATTCAGCATTTCACCTTTACTGGTCATCATTGGACAGGGGTTCACTATATCCTGATCAGTTGATTGTTGCACTCCCAATTCATGGTACAATGATCTGATATCATAAATCCAGGATCCTTGTGGAAAGAAAGTGGCGTGAATACTGAGATAGAGAGATTTAGATGAAAAATGATTCCTGAATTCTCATTTTTCAGCACAAAATGAAGAATGAATATTTGATTCATTTTTCAAGTATATATGATGACAAGATGAATTTTTTGATGATGATGAGGCATGGATGGGAACTAATCTACAACCATTTCAATTTCTGTGAATTAAAGGAGATGGGGAGTCTCAAAGAATTCGAGCTACCATTGACCAGTGGAGGCCTCAGCACATGACGTGGTGGTTGGTTGGTGGTAGAGGCCACTATTATGGACGAAAGATCTATGTTCAGTAGAGGATATGGGGAGCCAGTGAGGTTGGAAGAGTAGGATGTGGTAGTAGTGCGATGTGGGATGTGGTTGGGTGCCAGGTTGGTCTGGTCGAGTGGATGGGCCTGGGCAGAGGGGTCGGGTCGTAACTTGGTCAGATCCGAAGCAACTGGGGTGGACCCTGGTGGTAGGAATCATGATGGTCGATTGTGATGGTCGACCACGGGTGGAGAAACTTCATGGATGGACCATGGGTGGTCCTCCTCGATGGTCAACAATGGTGGTCGGTCCCCAGGCACAGTAACCCCTACAGTTTAAAATGGGAATAACTCCTAAATAGAGTATCCAATCGACAAGCTGTCTACAGTGTTGAGGCACTAATACTGAGATGGTCCTTTTGAGAGAAATTATGGGTTCTTAGTCTAGACCGTATTTTGTTGAGAGTTTTCCCTTGGTTTACTCCTCAAGGGTTCAATATGACATTATATCCACATCACTGGATTGTAATCCCATCTAGAGATCGAGTCTCATATAGAGTTTGGTATCCCTCCCTGAGACTAGAGTGCAATCATATAATACCCCTAGTGGAGTTTGTGGAATTGAATAACCTCTATGAGCAGAGTACATATCCTTTACTTAGAGGTCCACATTCATAGGTCCCTGGAATCTCCCAATAGTTCTAGGTGTGATCCCCTACGTAGAGGGTTGATCCAGATTGGGTTGGTGGTAGCCCATAGTGAGTCCTGGTGGGATCCATTCTATGTGTATCACAACATTCCATGGCCAATGTGTTCTCGTTGGGTGGGGCCCATATGAGCTATACCATTTCTTCAGGGTACTTTGATGATATTATGGACTGAGGTGTAAGTTCTCTTAGAAGAAGCACGCTTTGAGTAGAATCCTGTGGCTGGAAATTGGTTATGACAACTTGATGGCATGGTGTATCTCTTGATTATAAATTAATATTCTTGTTATATGTGTTGTGTACATATAACTATGTAGAGATTATTAATATTTCGTTTTTTTATTCTTTCTGGTTTAGAGGTGTCCTATTCTGTATTGTTATACTCAACCCTGCACGGGATTTTCTTGCACGGGTCACGTCTTGTAAAAACGACCAATATTTTGATGAAGTACAAGGTGGTTCAAGACGTAATTGTGCTTTGTGAGGCTGGATAGATTGAGGTGTGTTCTTGAGGAATCAAATGGTAGTTCTAGTACCTTTTTCGTAGAGGTTGGACTTGTGTGACAGAGTATTTTTTGTGGGATTGTATTCTGGACCTGATTACTTTACATTACTTCTTGTCATACTCTGGTTGTTGGATATAGTGGTATTCATGAATTTTTTACTTGGTGGATTTTAAATTTCACCATATTTTGGGCCTAGATATGTGTGCATGTTTGTAGGTACATAGGAAATTCCTCCCATGTTAGTGATATTCCTACTCAATGCTGGTCACCAGCCCTGGGCCTATTGGAGGTTGTCATGAGGAGTCGTGGCATGGGCCCCACTAGGGCGGGTCATGAAAAAATTCTAGGATCGCTTATGACATATTGAACATCTGGTGTACATTATCTTCTTTTTAAAAGTTCTACCATACACATTAATTTAATGTTTTTATTTTAATAATATACATTCAAGGGGAATTTTGTTTTTCAACCAATACATCATAATTTTTTAAGTTTATTTTATATTCAATTTTAAATTATCATAAGATTTAATTTTTGGTTCCCTCTTCTTAGATACCTTTTTTCATATTCTTATAATTTCAAAAAAACATTTATTTTTTATATGTTAAATGTATTTTATACTATTCAAGTTTATAATACATGAACAATTTTCATTAAGATTTATAAATTCATCATTTTTTTATAAATCTAATCAATTTAAAACATGAGGTAGTGATGAAATTTGTTTGTTTACATTAATACTAATATTAACCGCTCATTTTAGTGCTAATAACATTTATCATCAGGACAAAATTTAGTATTAGAGTAATTTTGTTCATGATTTTGAGTTTGTTTTAAATTTATAATTAGTCCATTGTAATTTTAGCTTATGTTCCTTACACTAACCATTTTGGTAGAGGATTCTTTTTTAATGGTAGGTTTTATTGTTTAAACGCTTGAGAATTTTAAACCAGCATACCAACCTATTTATGAAGGATCTTATTATGATTGATGGAATGATCATATAAAATCTTATATGATTAAAACTAGAGTTGACTACCTTATCATGATGAATAGAAGATATAATATTACATATAAAGAAATAATTCATTTTTTATTTTAATGAGAGTTATAATATCATGTAAATAATAATTTTTTAATAATTTGTTATGTTCTATGACTAAGAACATCTACATCCCAAAATCACCTTTTGGAAAATCCTTTTGTATTGGGAATAATATAGAAATTACAAAATATTTTCCTTCCAGGTTTTAGAAATCTATAAATCCATGTTAAAAGGGGATTACAAATCCTTTTATTTTATTCATAGAGAAATAGTAACTCCGATACATCATGTTTATATAAATATTGTAAATTGTTTTAAATATTTGCGTGAGAAAGAGTTATCAGAAGATCTTATTATCAAAAATATTATTTTAATAATTCTAATAGAATGGGAATAAAAATGAATATACATATATGACACTGTACACGTAGAAATTTTAAGTCATGATGACCACATCAATAACATAATTCAATATGAAAGTAAAAAAAATAAGTGTCTTTAAGAAATGTAAGAGGAAAAATATAATATCATTTTCTTCCACTTTTAGTAATACTAATTATATTACATTAACTTCTTTAGATTATATATATAAATATTAAGATTCAATTAATAAATATAAGACTTATGATTACTGTTGTTCATATAGTAGTGAGAATGGCCTTTCATAACATGGGACATTGATGAATAAGCTTCTTAGTGACATGAATTTTCATTATACTCATTGGAAAAAACAGACTTGAAATGAAGAAATGCGGTCTTTTAATGTCATATAATATAAATATAAGAAGACATGTTATATCAGACTAGATCAAATAATTCTAAAGAAAAGAGTTTTAATGTAAAAGAGTTTTTATAAATGTAAAGAAAATATTGAAAGGTACAAAAACTTATTGTAATAGTGAAGGTGATACATCTTCTAACATTTCAACGGAATATAGAGGAGATGAATGTTATAATTTTTTGGGAATTCAATAAATATTTTACATGTAATGAAAAATTATACATGGATAAGGTAATTAAAGATCCCTAAGAAATTTATATCTTCAATAAAAATTTACTTTTAGCGCTAAATATGATTATCTCGCATTAATGAATGATGGAAATGAAAATACATATAGAGATAAAAAGGTTTATTCACTAGAAGATGATGATGTTTCAACTAATTTTGATCAAATTGATTGATAAGTTAATAATGTTGAAAAATAAAATAATATTTTAAAAAATAATTATAATCGTACTAAAACTAATATTATTAAATCTTATATTATAATTTTAAAATTGACGTATGATTCCTAAATAATTTCAAAAAAATAGTTTCCAAATCTAATTTAGAGTCAAATTTATATTATTAGAGTTTTGTTACTCTGCCTAAATATGATGTTAGTCATTTGGTGAGAATTTTGTTGAATTTTACTTCTCATTAATATAATTCTAATAAAAATTATAAAACATTAAACCCTTTAGAACTGATAATGGTATTGGTTTTATTTATAGTCAATATCATATCTAATAAAATTAACTTTACCTAAAAGTTAAGTATTTTTCACTAAATTTTAAAGGGGAGGTCACTGTATTAGATATTTTTCTATAAAAAAAGATCCTTATTTTTTTCATAATGAATTTATATTCTATAAACTATAATCATTACAATATAGAATATTTGGAAGGATGTGGCTTCCAAATATATTTTTTCAAACATAACTAAACCCATGAAATTCCGAGTATGAAGAACATAGTTTTATCTATATTAGGAAAAAAATTTAGTAAAATAAAACAAAAATGAATGGTACATGGATAATTATTTTTCTAAACACATGACTAGATATAGGAAACATTTATAGAATTTGGGAATGTGAAAAGGGGGATGTGTCACATTTTGATACGATGTGTAAGACTAAATCATCAAAATTACTATAGTTACTTTTAAAGAAATATATTTATATTTAAATTTTTTGGTCTTAAGAATAACCTTATTAGTATTTTTCATTTATGAGGTGAGGGTTAAATTTTGAACATTAGGAATGATAAATGAGCTATTAAATGATTAAAAGATACTTTCATTTTATACATTGATAAGTATGGAAATGTATTCATTCTTAATGTAGAAGACCTAATTCATCAGAATATTCCTTTTAAAGTGATACATTATAGTTATCTTGGTTAGGGAATATAATAATGTGTCACTGTAATTTTTAATCTTTAGAAAACAATTATAGGAACATACATGTTATGGATATACATGAATTTATGTTTAATTCAAATAGAGTTTGTGATCCTTGTAAATTTATTAAGAAATATATATTTAGTTTTATATCCAAAAGTTAAGTATAAATCCTTGATTCTTTTGAGTTTTTTCACTTTGATTTATTCAATCATAATGAAATTGGAATCATTGTGGGGAAACACTATGTCTATGTCTAGTTTTATAATTACACTAGATTTACATGGGGTTATTTTCTCACTCAAAAATATGAAGATCTTAATCATTATAATATTTTGAATATTTTCAATAAAAATGTATTAAATCCTTTTATTACCATATGAATAGTGGTGTGTTTTTGAAATCAAAATAATAAATTTCTTATAATGTGAATTATATTACTCATAATTTTCATCACCGTGAATTCCATATAAAATGATTAATGTGAATTAATAAATAGAGTTATTTTGGAAATTACTTGAACATTACTATGTGATAAATTTATTGCTATAATTTTTTGGGTTGAGGCCATGAGTAATACTTCCTATACTTTAAATTGTGTTTTAAATAGATGTTTTATTAATAAAAATATTTATGAAATTTTGTTGGACTAGAAGAAATAAAAACATTCCTACTTTGGGGTCATTGAATGTAATGTACTAATCCGTAATACTAATGATAGACTATATAAATTTTATTGATATGTTTATGAAATAAAATTAGATATTATTTTACAACTAATAAGTCTTATAGAGTTTTCAATAAAATTTAAAATGTTTTTGAATAAATGGTTCAGGTAATGTTTGATGAATCCAATGTATTTTAAAAAAAATCCTTTAAAATTACTTCCAATGTATGATTTTATATAAATCACTATTTTTTACTAGTTGTTAATTATAAACTATAATTAACAATTCCTTCAAAACAAAAAACCTTAGATTTTCAACATCTGAGAATTAGTTCAATGATATATATATATATATCTAATAGTCAGGAAACAATTTACCACTTTACTGAAAACTAATGGATCTTAATAAATAATCTTTCAAATTATATTATTTGTTATGTAATTAATCTAGTTTGAAGTAAAATATCTTTTGTAAATAAATGTGATCATTATGTATACCTTATGTGACCCGAGAAAAAAATTCATAAATATTTCATCATCATAGATTAAAACATAATAAATCACCAAATACATCATAAACTAGAACGAAAAATGTTTATTTTCTTGGGAGACAAGATTAAAAATAAACTTTCATGAATTATCTTAAACATATCCCATAAGGTTATTCTATTATAAATACCTTATTTGACATTTTTTACATATGACCATTCTTCATTTACTAAGGAAAAATAGAAATATAAGAAATGGTGAGATCATGTGATCAGTAATGGTAAAGAAGGTATATACAAATATTTTATCATATGAAATCATATAATAATTCTAATGGAATGCATGCATGATCATAAATTATAATATTTATACAAATTGATTAATATATCATAAATTATTATTAATATAATATAACTTCAACATTTAAAAATACATGATTTATAAGAGTGAGTAAAAGTAATTAATCAATTACAATCCATGAGATCATATAATAATAATAATAACATGTAATTTTAATGGTGTAATAATTGAAATAATAAAAAATCAATTCTTTAGTCAAGTATTGCTGACAATACCATCATCACACCATTGAAAAAGTCAAATAATGTATCAGGTTCACTCTCCAACCTATTATCATTCCTGAAATGGGTTCCATCCCAGTAATATTCATATTTTATAATAATATATCAATAATTACCAAATTAATTCGAGGTATATATATTTATGGTCCCACCCACCACAAAATTAAAGCCATATATATGTGTGTTTTTAATAATATCCTTAAATCAATCAACATTTTGTCATTGCAAAATTAACTCATGGTAAAGAAACATGTTTCAAGGAATCTCCCTTAAAACACCAAAATCCAAGGAAATAATAGAAGATAAATTGGGTGGTATCATATTATTATATACTTTTTTAATCATAAGAAACATAAAATTATATTATCATATAAGAAGTTTACCTTCAAAATAAAGTTTGAACCATTATTTGAATACATGGGAAAAATACCTCTTTTTTTATAAAAATTTATATAAAAATTTCCCAGAAAATTGTGAAAAAAAATTTAATCTAAAACAAACATAAAAAATTGTAATGGAAGAATAAAATAAATTAACAATCATGATGTCGGAAAAATCCATTCGTCCGATTAATTTAAAAAAAATATTATATTGACACTTTTTGTAAAAAACCCAAAATAACATGTTAAGAAAAAATTGTAAAAACTCATTTTTAATAAATTAAAATGAAATTAAAATAAATATCAAATGAATTTATATAGTCACTAAATAATGGAAAATTATATTGTTGTAAAACTTTAAGGAACATGGACACAAAAGAAAAAGTTTTCCAACCAAAAAGAAAATAAGGTCGAATTTTATTAAACAAATTTCCAGATCATTTTAAGTACCAAAGAGAAGAAAATGATTATAAAATAATGAAAAAACCATAAATAAATAGATTAGAATAAAATATATGTTTTTTAATAGATATATAGATTATAATTCCTCTAATTTATAATCAATTAGAAACAATCATTATTAAAAACGAGGCTATGACATAAACCTTTATCTCAGGTCCAAATTTCATTGTTTTTCATCATTTGTTCCAGTATAATAGATTTATATTTATTATAATTATATACATATACCATATTTATAATTATATTATAAAAAATAAAATTACCAGATAATTTAGAAATACCAATTTATTAAAAATTATTCATCGAAATTGGTATTCAAGTGTTAAATGTTTTGTATCCCATGCGTGTTTTGGTTTAAATATTATTTCCCCTTAACGTTGTAAATGGTTTCATCATCTAAGAAAATGATATAAAATGATATGTATCATATTAATTCACTATATACACTTTTATAATAATTCATTTATGATGGGTTCAAAAATTAATCACATCACTTCATGGTGATAGTAGTGTGTTCGTACACAGAAGCGATATTTGAATTTTACAAAAAATGGAAAGAAATAATAGTAAATAATAATACATATTTATATAATATTTAAAACATCACAAATATAATAAATTTTTAATACATATATCCATATTACTATCCATGTTTGTAAAACACTAAAGGCGAATAACATCGCTTAGTGGTGGTGGTAGTCTACAAGTAAGCATATACAATATTATTATTTCTCAGAAGAATGAATGGATGTATAAAATGGTTTCATAATTAATATAAAAAATATTAAATTATAGTAATTATACTAGTTTAATTTTGTTAATATGGTTTCATAACATTTTTAGTATGTTAAATAAGAAATAAACTTATAATAGATCGGTAAATAAAATTACAACTTATTTGAAAAACCGCTTTTAGAATACACCTTTATCCTTCAAATGTTGGTTATTTGGGAAGAACATAGGCTCTAAAAGATAGTATTTTCAAATATTTAGATATTTTTATATGTATTTTATAATCAATATTTATATAAATTTATGAATAAGTGAATATATGAGGTCTCTTTTATAAGCGAGGTGAATGGAAAACATGTAGAAAATGAACACATTAAAATAAAATGAAGTCATATTCAAGTGACATTGGAACCATGAAAACAAATTATAAGAGAATATGTGGTTTGGTATAAATCCCTTAAACCAATCACATTTATCTATGATATAGAGACATTTTAATCATTATCTATATATTTAACCCCTAGTTAATCCATTTGACCCTTAGTGTGAGGAACGTTTTACCATAGTTACAATTCATAATAGGAAAAACTGAAATTGAATTATTTTTAAAAAATTTGAAATTATAATTCAATATATGGAAACCATTTTATCAAATTTAATTCCTATAAGTGGGAAAATCAGTTTAAAAATAATAGTGCAATATTAAACAAAAAACATATTTTAGAAAAATGTATTTTAATCACAATAAAGAATTTATTTTTATTCTCTTCCTATTAAAAAAAATTAAATGAATATGAAAATAGGTTATTGAATATAAATTTTATACATTTCATTGAAAAATTTGATTTGTATTTATTTATTTAATTTATTATGATAAAGAAACATGGCACACATTAAATTATTTTTCTTGATAAACATCAATTTTTTACCTTCAAATGCTTCAATTTTAATTTCTAACTAGTGGATAAACAACGAATTAATTTTATACATCTATATATAAAATTTATTCATATGTTTAATACTCTAAAATAACTATTAAGTAAATTATATATCATAAAAAATTATCATAATAAAACTTTTCCAAGCAATTATTTTTCATCAATAATAGCTTTTAAGTGAATGAAAAATTATTTTCAACAATCATATTTCATCTATATACAATATAATATTCATAATATTATAATTAATAATAATTAATCACATAATTTTAAGGTTCAGTACTTAAAAATATATCATACAAATTTATTTATTAAATAGAAATATGTTTTAAAATCTCAGGTTATTATAATCTACAACATTATATGATTTTCCCTTTAAAATTATATCAATTTAATAGTAAAAACTTGGGATACTTCTACCACATAACATCCCTAGGATTACATGTTTCTTAATTGAATTTGTGATTCCACTAGAGAATATTTATAAGGTTATTTCTCTTATTCTTTTTCACTTTTCCTCTAGGATGGAATATTTATAATAGTTGTTTTTCATAAAAATGTTCATTCACCAGTGGTATGGCCTCTATGTCTTGTACATATGAACAATAATGTTTTTTATTTTTCAAAAGAGATACATGAAGTATATTGTGGACTTGGGAGAGGTTTAGGGGAAGCTTCAAGTGATAATATACAATCTCAATGTGATCATGAATCACATATGGACTAATATATATGGGGCTTAACTATCTAATTTATCCAATTACCAAGACACTATTCTAATGAAAAAAATGTTCTAAAAAATATCACTAATAATGAACTCCAAATATCCCTTCAAATTTTCTATAATTTTTTATAGACCATTATATACTCTTATTAATTTATGAATGACTCAATAATTCTGTTCAATTTCTCTTTTGCTACATTAGGTATTAATAGATTTTATTCCCTGATTTTATCAAAGAATATTTTTTTGACTTCGTTCCCTAGAGGGAATCATAAGGATCCATATAAATTCTCGAGTAAGAGATACTACTGTAAGAAAATTCTATCGTAGGAAAGTGTTGACCCAAAACTCCATTGATACCCAAAAATAAAGATCTAAGACTATATTTCTGGGCTTTAATGGTCCTCTCATATTAAAAAACTATATGAGAATGATATGTTGGGATAGTTATCTGTAACACCCTAGGTAAATAAAGAATATTACATCTTTATATTAATCCCTATTTGTGAATAAAATGTTAATATCATTTTAAAGGGGACGCTATGCTTGATGGCTTACCTAATACATAACAATGAGTTCCTTTGAAATCTTACGTTGCACTATAATAATAAAATAATTTTATTTTAAATGGTAGTTAACGCCTAGCCGTTGTAATGGAGGGAATGAACAAAACTAACTAAAAAATGATTATATATGTTTGTCAAATATTTTTAATTTTTACAATAAATGTTAGAGGATTAAAAATGTGAATGAATTCAATTTTAAGCGTAAACATTCTAATATTCTTTAGAAGGGCGATTAACCGCCTTTTGATGGAGAACCTCTTTTAAATACACTTTTTGACAATTTTATGAGTTATATTTGAAAAAATGAAATTATTCTTCAGAATAGTGACATAAAAATTTACTTTGTGTAAATTTTTGGTATCTTTCCGATAAAGTTCATTTTTTAATGAATAGTGAAAAATGTTGTATTTTAATTCAAAAACACTTTTTAATCAAATTTATTTATATTATTAGATTATCTTTTGAATTTTTTTAATGTAAAATTAGAATATATGTTTACCATTTAATTCAATAGTGTTCATTGGAAATAATTTCACTTTGAAATTGGACTTAAACTAGTGTCGATCTTTTAATAGATATTGTTTCTTAAAAACACGCTATTTGTTTTAACAACGGGAATTAATTATTAAATTAATTAATCCAAATTAAATATTTTTAATTTTCTAAAATAGACATCATTTTTGTGTTCGAAATTCAAATAAAGCTTAGGGTGAATTTTTGGTATTTTTCTGAAAAACTTCAATTTTTGATGAATATTGAAACCACTAAGTGGTAGTTAAAGAAACAGATTTTTCGTTTAAATGTAACTTTTACACCTCTGTGTTTTTAATTTCAAAAATCCGACATACATGGTTTTCATTAGGAAGTAAAATGTGGTTCAATGGGATTAAAATAATTTTTTTGGTGAATAGTAACATTTATGTTCTTAATCGCGATTAGAGGTAATTAGTGTAATTTAAGGTAAAAATAATGTTTTAATAATATGAAATGACCTAGAAACATGTACTACCCTCATTGGATGTGTCATGTCCGACCAATACAATCCATGGGTCATCTTGGGGACCCCATGGAGTCACTTAGGTTGGAAAATGACATAAATAACTTTTTATTTAAAGTTAAAATAAAAATGTCACAAGCATGAGATGTTTTACTAAAACAATTTTTAAATGGGGTTATACAAGTCATATTTTTGACTATAAATATTAATTAGAAAGATAAAACTATTTCCTACATCATTATATTTTTTTATAATTTTTAGACATTAAATAAATTAAATTATTTATGACATCATGATGATGTAGTGATTACCTCATTAATAATGGATTAAAATACAATGAGAAGATAATGTTAAAACTATAACATAAACTTGTCAAAAACCTATTGGATGAGTATATTTCAATACCTTACCACCTTATCCTTGAAATACATCCATTTGTGACATTTAAAATCTGAAACTCATTTGAAAATAAAGTAACATTTTGTAACATTCCAAGAGTGCCCCTCCTCTCCTCTTATAAAAGGCCCCCACCTCTACCACCTTACCTACACCTCTCAAGCCTTTGGCTCAGCCAACCCCTGATCATTTTGCTTCTCCACATCCCTATTTTACTCCTAGAATCCTAACGTTGGGCATAAGTCTTCCCAAGGAAGCCTTTGAGCTCAAATCAAAGAGAGTTACCCGATTTTAAGGTAATGTCTTCACCTGTGTTCTTTTGTTTTATTTTGCTTCTACAACCCCCTAAACTCTTTTTATTCATTTCATTTGTAACAAATCCAGTATCTCCAATATACTAGGATGTTTTTATAAGAATAATTCTAGCTACAATTACACACACCTACATCTAATGGTTAACGAACATACTATTTCTATGGATGGCGAATTTCTGTCTCACGAAACGAGGATTGTTCAACACTCATATAACACATTCAAAGGTGGCCATTAAGATGTCAATATATTTATATATGATATCTAATATGTTTATTTTTTACTAAAGATTCTGTATTTTTATTTTGTGGAATACCATTATGGTTTCCATTGTGGGTAAACACGATAATTTCATTTTAGGAAGTGCGGACTACCGCCCCCTCAAAGTGATTTGATTCGTTAAGGCCATATGTGGGATGTGTAAAGGATGGATTTAATGTTATTATATATGATTTATGTTACATATAAATGATGAATATAATTCTGGAATTAAAATATGCATACCTCTCGTTTAGTTTTAATTCCATTAATATGATATAGAAATGAAAGTAGCGTTCATGCGTACGTATGGCTTACCGTCTCCATAAACGGTGCATTTCATTTCTTACCTCTAAATGCTTATTTAATATTATAAATACATGTATATTCTGGATATATATTATATATATGATATCCAAATCATTAATATAATTCTGGATATAATGAACCTTTGACCAGACAAACAACATGTAATTGTAAGAAGTCCACTTTCGACTTCAGAACCAAATATCGACAAAACAAACATTATTAACTTAAATGATTACATAATGTTTATAACATGGAAATAAGTAATATAAAATGAATAATTAACTTTAAAAATGTTGTTAATCAAGTATAAATTTACTCAAGTTTATTATTCAGGATGTTAAAGAACGATCGAGTCAAGTCGGACCCGAGGTAAGGGATCTGACCCCTCTCTTTCTTTTAAAGTACACTCTTTTATGTCATTCCTTTTAAGCTCATTTTCTTATGATTGGGATGTTATTTTATATCACTCTTAATGTAATTTTTATGTTCATATTATGAGAGACCCTATTTTCTCTCATCAATCCATTTTGGAATTTTTGATTGGCACCGTTAGGCTTCCGAATTTTCGTAAGATATCTAACCTCTATCTTTCGTTTTAAGTAGTCTCCTTTATGTCACTTCTTTTAAGCCCCTCTTTGTTATGATGGGGGATGTTATTTTATATTCCTCTTTCTTTACATTTTATTTTAATATTATGAGAGACCCTATTTGATCTCATCAATCCACTTTTGGAAGTTTTAAGTGGCGTCGTTAGGCTGCCAAGTTTTCGTAAGGCGTTTTTCATCTCACTTTTAGTCCCATGAGATTTATGCTACATTTTCCACCATTTCCTTTGAGTGTTGTATGTACTTCCCATTATTATAATCTTTGTGTAATATATATTCATTTATGGGTATTTACATATTCATTGTATGACCCTTTTTCAATGGGGTCTATGTTTCAAAAGTTACCCAAGTCGGCAAGGGAACCTTTCACCATCCTCTTTTAAAATAATGCTTTTGTTATGTCTTTTAATTCACATAATATTATGTTGGGATATGTTATTCTATATCCTTATTTATGTAAATTTTATGTCCAAGTGATGAGATACCCTTTTTATCTCTCATCAACTCTTATCTGAATTTTTAAGTGATGTCGTTAGGCTGTCGAATTATTGTAAGGAAAAATTCTTAACCCAATTTTGATTATTTGGGATAAACTTGTACACCTTTAATATGTTGTTCTATTAATATGTGTGAATGTCCTCTGATTGTTTTTCACTTAATATCCACTTATATTTTTTGTATTCATTTTTCACACATAATTCTGTAATTGATTTATCCTTAATCCAAGGATTCCATCTTTGTATGGGACTTCGTCTCAATCTCCATTCATTGAGGAATATTTTGTTTTATACACAAACTTATTTTATAAGGTTTATAAACCCCTTTGACTTTTATGTTTATCCAAAAGCAATCTTTTTTATATGAAGCGTTTCACTAAACGAAAAAAGGGAATGTTTTTGTCATACATATGCGGCGACAACAACTTCTCCGCCGTCAGGTCTATTATTTGAGTTTCGGATTCCTCTACAAGCCTTACATTTTTTAAAAGAAAAATAAATACCATGTTTTACTTTTCTTTTATTTTGGTATTGGAAATGGTTTTCATAATGTTTTTATATATCAGTGTGTATTATTGATATCTTGTGATTGAAAAGTGGGAATGTTCTGTTTCTTTTATTCATGTTTTATGTGATACGATTATGTTATGGTTCTTGGGCATTTTTATGATGAAGGGTGGTTCCGTGATAAACTAAGGGCGGGTGAGCCCGATATAGATCTCCAATGCATTGGGTAACGCAAAGTAGTTAAGCATTAAGATTTCTCCGAATGGATTTAGGGAATATACTGTGATGGATATTCCAAACGTAACCAAGAGGGTTACTCCCTACGTAAGAATGTTATGAATGCCTGAAGTTACCTTTATGTCTTATGATTTCTATGATTTATTTAGGATTTTCTGAGGTATGTTAAATTGGAAATGTTTTATGGGTAAAGTATGATTTCATTCTTATGTATATATGTTCTCATGTTTCCTTTCCATACTTTTTATAACCCTTACTGAGCTTTTTATGCTCATCCCATGTTTTTGAAATTTTTTTCACAGATCAAGGGAATGGTACATGATATGATGATATTGTCAAGGAAGTGTCAAGAAGGAATCCATGTTTTATTTTAAATATGTTTCCATTGATGGGAAAAATGAATACTATCTTTTATGTAACCACTTTGTTTAAATGTGGAATGTAATGAATGTTTTTTTATCTAATTCTCTAAAAGTCTAAACCTGAAAAGATCCTTGATGTGTAATCTTGTAATAACTCAAGATTAAGTAGGTTTAAGGTCGGGGCCTTATAGTTGGTATCAGAGGTCAGTTTAGATAACTTTATATTTTAGGGTATTCTATAAGCATAAGTGACATTACCATAATGGTTAGGATTTCAGAAAGAGTCCTAGTTTTAGATAAAGTTAATGAGTAAGTATATCTTTGTGTTTACCTTCCTCATTAGTACATGATGGTTTTGTTGATATACTCACACTAAAATTTCTTTTTTTAGTGAATAGATGGATCTAGCAGGCACCAAAGAGACAAAAGGTTTAAAGGAAACTGTGGTGGTTCTCTGATTAAGATACTAGATAAAATGGGGGATTCAATGAGGAAACTCGTGGTTGTTCTAAACCAAATATCAAGGAGTCATGATCAACCACTTGAAACTTGGTATGATCTGTAATGCATCATGTACAACATGACCAATCGATGTGGAAGTTTAGGTAATAATTATAAAGGTAACCATTAGAGTTTATATGATCCTTACTTTTGTGGTAATTATGGGTTATTATATATCATGATGGAAAATGAAAGGCATGAGATAAACATGAAGTGAAAATATGTTATGATTATTTTTGAATATTTTATCTCGTTTTGGGGAATGTTTTAAGAATTATATAATTTTGGAAAAAGGAAAACACGCAGACCGTGTGACAACCCGTTGCGTCGGACAAGGCTGCGGGAATCGAACCCACAACCAAAGTGCAACTGGTATTTATCGCCTACCACTTGACTACGTGAAGTCCCTGGTTATTTTGACTAATTATTTTTAGTTAGATGATTTTAGGAATCAAGAGTATGTTTATTTTGGGTTATCTATGGAGATTATTAACCTATCATTGAGGATACGTGATTAGGTTAATTACTTTTCAATATGAGAATTTAAGAGCAACTGATGTTATTTGGAGATAAAAGTTAATTTGTACCTTGGAAGACTATGTGACTAAATCCTTCAAATATTTGGGTTTCAATCTTAGTTTGGTTTACTTTGAAGAATTTTATGGACAAATTTTTTATCAAATGGTCCTTGTTGATCTTTGGGTCTTGTTGGACAAATTTTAGAGATTATGAATAGATTTTCTTTTTATAAAGGGTTATCCTTTTCTGGATTATCTGATCATGTACTAACCATTTTCGTTTTGGTTTTTGTTAAAGTCTAAAGACATGGGAAGTATATAGTTCTCTTTTGTGGATTAGGTGATTCTCTAGAAGTTGATTATAGTGAACAAGTCTTCCTAAATACTCATCTTTTGGAGAAAATATGAGTTTGTGTAAGAAATCTAATTAAAGTTGAAAGTCAACATGATAAGTATTTATGTTTCCTTATGATTAAATTCCTCAATAAAAATTAACTTAAAACAAAAATGATTTCTATTAACTTTTCCTACTGGGGAATCGAATACCATTTAACCCATCACAAGTTTGTGATTTTCTTGTGGTTAACTTTCTCCTAAACATGTTTTCTATCATAATCCATCCGACCATGACCCTATGTTTTCTCCTCCATGTCCATGTTTTCCTACATGGAATCCTAGTATGGGATAACTCGGGTGACCTCTGTACTTCTCTTTCTTTATTTTAAAGTGATTGTTTTACCGACTCTTGTTCCGATGTGGGACTTTCAAGGATGTTTCTGAGCCCAATTTTAAAATTGCGAGGACGCAATTCCCAAAAGGGGGGAAGGATGTAACACCGCAGGTTAATAAATAATATGATATCTTTATATTTATCCTTATTTGTGAATAAAATGTTAATATCAATTTAAAGGGGATGCTATTCTTGATAGATTACCCAATACACAACAATGAGTTCCTTTGAAATCTTACGTTGCACTATAATAATAAAATAATATTATTTTAAATGGTAGTTAACGACTAGCCGTTGTAATGGAGGGAATGAACAAAAATAACTAAAAAATGATTATATATGTTCGTCAAATATTTTTAATTTTTACAACAAATGTTAGAGGACTAAAAATGTGAATGAATTCAATTTTAAGCGTAAACATTCTAATATTCTTTAGAAGGTCGATTAACCGCCTTTTGATGGAAAACCTCTTTTAAATCCACTTTTTGACAATTTAATATGTTATATTTGACAAAATAAAATTATTCTTTTTAATCGAGACATAAAATTTTACTTTGTGTAAATTTTTGTTATCTTTCCGATAAAATTCATTTTTTAATGAATAGTGAAAAATGTTGTATTTTAATTCAAAACCTATTTTTAATCTAATTTATTTATATGATTATATTATCTTTTGAATTGTTTTTAAAGTAAAATTAGAATATATTATTACCATTTAATCCAATATTGTTCATTGGAATTAATTTCACTTTGAAATTGGACTTAAACTAGTGTCAATCTTTTAATAGATATTGTTTCTTAAAAACACGCTATTTGTTTTGACAGCAGGAATTCATTTTTAAATTAATTAATGCAACTTATATGTTTTGAATTTTTTAAAATAGACATCATTTTTGAGTTCAGAATTTCAAATATAGCTTAGGGTGAATTTTTGGTATTTTTATGAAAAACATCAATTTTTTATGAATAGTGAAACCACTAAGTGGTTGTTAAAGAAACTAATTTTTTGTTTAAATGAAACTTTACAACCTCTGTGTTTTGAATTTCAAGAATTCGACATACATGGTTGTCATGAGGAAGTAAAATGTGGTTCAATGGGATTAAAATAAATTTTTGGTGAATAGTAACTTTTATGTTCTTAATTGCGATTAGAGATAATTAGTTTAATTTAAGGTAAAAATATTGTTTTAATAATATTAAATGACCTATAAACATGTCCTAACCTCATTGTATGTGTCATGGCCGACCAAGAAAATCCATGGGTCAACTTGGGGACCCCATGGAGCCACTTTGGTTGGAAAATGACATAAATAACTTTTTATTTAAAGTTAAAATAAAAATGTCACAAGCATGAGATGTTTCACTAAAACAATTTTTAAATGGGGTTATACAAGTCATATTTTTGACTATAAATATTAATTAGAAATCTAAAAAGATTTCCTACATCACTATATTTTTCTTTATAATTTTTAGACTTTAAATAAATTAAATTATTTATGACATCATCATGATGCAGCGATTACCTCATTAATAAAGGATTTAAATAAAATGAAAAGATAATGTTAAAACTATTACTTACACTTATCAAAAACCTATTGGATGAGTATATTTAGAACCTTTACCACCTTATCCTAAATATACATCAATGTGGGACCTTTAAAATCCGAACTCATTTGAAAATAAATTAACATTTTGTAACGTTCCAAGAGTGCCCCTCCTCTCCTCTTATAAAAAGCCCCCACCTCTATCACCTTACCCACACCTATCAAGCCTTTGGATCGGCCAACCCTGATCATTTTGCCTATCCACATCCCTCTCCTACTCCTAGAAGCCTCACTTTGGGCAGAAGTCTTCCCAATGAAGCCTTTGAGCTCAAATTAAAGAGAGTTACCCGATTTTAAGGTAATGTCTTCACTTGTGTTCTTTTGTTTTATTTTGCTTCTCCAACCCCATAAACTCTTTTTATTCATTTCTTTTGTAACAAATACAGTATCTTCAATAAACTAGGATGTTTTAATAAGAATCATTCGAGATACACTTACACACACCTACATCTAATGGTTAATGAACATACTGTTTCTATGAATGGCGAATTTCTGCCTCACGAAACGATGATTGTTCAACACTCATATAACACTTTCAAAGGTGGACATTAAGATGTCACTATACCTATATATGATATATAAAATGTTAATGATTTAATTAAGCTTATGTGTTTTTCTTTTGTGGAATATCTTTATGGTTTCCATTGTGGGTAAACACGATAATTTAATTTTAGGAAGTGCGGACTACCGCCCCCTCAAAGTGATTTGATTCGTTAATGCCATATGTTGGATGTATAAAAGATGGATTTAAAGTTATTATATATGATGTATGTTACATATAAATGATGAATGTAATTTTGGAATTAAAATATGCATACCTATCATTTAGTTTTAATTCCATTAATATGACATAGAAATGAAAGTAGCGTTCATGCGTAAGTACGGCTTACCGTCTCCATGAACGGTGCATTTCATTTCTTACCTCTATATGATTATGTAATATTATAAATACATGTATATTCTGGATATATATGATATATATGATATCCAAATCATGAATATCATTCTGGATATATTGAACCTTTGACAACACAAACAACAAGTAATTGTAAGAAGTCCACTTTTGACTTAAGAACCAAATATTGACAAAACAAACATTATTAACTTAAATGATTACATAATGTTTATATCATGGAAATAAGTAATATAAAATGAATAATGAACTTGAAAAATGATCTTAATCAAGTATAATTTTAATCAAGTTTATTATTCAGGACGTTAAAGAACGATCGAGTCACGTCAGACCCGAGGTAAGGGATCCGACCACTCTCTTTCTTTTAAAGTACACTCTTTTATGTAATTCTTTTTAAGCTCATATTTCTTATGATTGGGATGTTATTTTATATCACTATTACTGTACTTTTTATGTTTATATTATGAGAGATCCTATTTTATCTCATCAATCCATTTTGGAAGCTTTTATTGGCGCCGTTAGGCTGCCAGATTTTCGTAAAAGATCCAACCTCACTCTTTCTTTTTAAGTACTCTCATTTATGTCACTTATTTTAAGCACCTATTTTTTATGATGGGGGATGTTCTTTTATATTCCTCTTGAATTAAATTTTATATTAATTTTATGAGAGACCCTATTTTATCTCATCAATCCATTTTTGTATGATTTAAGTGGCGCCGTTAGGCTGCCGAGTTTTCGTAAGTTATTTTTCATCTCACTTTTAGTCCCGTGAGATTTATGCTAAATTTTCCACCATTTCCTTTGAGTGGTGTATGTAAATCCCATTATTATACTCTTTGTGTAATATAATTTCATTTATGGGTATTTACATATTCATTGTATGATCCTTCTTCAATGGGGTGTATGTTTCGAAAGTTACCCAAGTCGGTTAGGGAACCTTTCACCCTCCTCTTTTAAAAGACTTCTTTTGTTATGTCTTTTAATTCACATACTATTATGTTGGGATATATTATTATATATCCTTATTGATGTAAATTTTATTTCCAAGTGATGAGATACCCTTTTTATCTCTCATCAACTCGTTTTCTGAATTTTTAAGTGACGTCGTTAGGCTGTCGAATTTTTGCAGGGGACCTTCTTATCCCAATTTTGATTCTTTGGGATAAACTTGTACTCATTGAATATGTCCTTATATGAATATGTGTGAATGTCCTCTTATTGTTTTTCACTTAATATCCACTTATATTTTTTTTATTCGTTTTTCAAACATAATTATGTAATTAATTTATCCTTAATCCAAGGATACTGTCTTTGTATGGGACTTCGTCTCAATCTCCTTTCATTGAGGAATATTTTGTTTTATACAGAAACTTCATTTATACGGTGTATAAACCCCTTTGACTTTTACAGTTATCCAAAAGGAATTTTTTTTATACGATGCATTTTACTAAATGAAAAAAGGGAATGTTTTTGTCGTACATATGCGGTGACAACGACTTCTCCACCATCGTGTCTATTATTTGATTTTCGGCTTCCTCTACAAGCCATACATTTTTTTAAAATAAAAATAAATACCATGTTTTAATTATATTTTATTTTGGTATTGGAAATGGTTTTCATAATGTTTTTATATATCAACATGTTGTATTGATATCTTGTGATTGAAAAGTTGAAATGTTCTGTTTCTTTCATGCATGTTTAATGTGATACGATTATGTTATGGTTCATTGGATTTTTTATGAAGATGGGTGGTTCCGTGATAAACTATGGGTGGGTGAGCCCGATATATATCTCTAATGCATTGGGTAACGCGATGGAGTTAAGCATTAAGGTTTCTCCTAATATATTTATGGAATATACTGTGATGGATATTCCAAACGTAACCAAGAGGGTTACTCCCTATGTAAGAATGTTATAAATGCCTCAAGTTACCTTTATGTCTTATGATTTCTATGATTTATTCATGATTTTATGAGGTATATTAATGTGCATAAGTTTTATGGGTAAAGTATGATTTTATTCTTATGTATATATGTACTCATGTTTCCCTTCCATACTTTTTATAACCCTTACTGAGCTTTTTATGCTCATCCCATGTTTTTGAATTTTTTTTCACAGGTCAAGGAAATGGTACATGATATGATGATAGTGTCAAGGAAGTGTCAAGAAAGAATCCATGTTTTATTTTAAATATGTTTCCGTTGATGGGAAAAATTAATAGTATCTTTTATGTAACCACTTTGTTTAAATGTGGAATGTAATGCATGTTTTATGATCTAATTCTATAAAACTCTAAACCTGAAATGATCCTCAATGTTTAATCTTGTAATAACTCAAGATTAAGTACGGTTTAAGGCCGGGGCCTTATATTATCAACTACATATTCTTATATTTCTAGTATCCTATTAAAAAATTTGGAAAACCTTGGATCTCGATAAGTAATGATTAAGAGTGGTACTCCATGAAGTTATAATACTTATTTAACATATATCTTAGTGATATGATCAGGAGAGAAGTATTCTATTATAAAAATGAAATATATTAATTTTTTAATGAGTTCAACTACAACCCAAATAATCTTATAACCTTTAGATGTATTAAGGAGTCCTAAAATAAAATATTGAGTTATGTTTTCCCATTTCCACTTTGGTATGGATAATGTTTGTAACATCCCATTAGTATATATGTTATAATTTTTTACTATTAATATAATTCATATATATCTTTAAAGAAAAATTTACCAAAACTAGTTCTATGTCAGGATTTGAGTAGTTATTCTCATGAACCAAAAATTGGTAAGAGACATAAACTATTACAATGACATTATATATATATGACCAAATTCAATTGCTTTCATTGATGCATAACTATAGATCAAAAATAATTATATAGTGTTGCATGGTGTTAGAATTGGTGCAATGACCAACCATATCTCCAGTTCCATTAAACTAGTTTCACATTTATATGTCCATAGAAACATGGATCCCTTCCAAGTTAACATTGTTTGTTGATTTTATAGTCCTGATAAATTTATCACAAATCATTTGAAGTATTATTGTATCCAAATAAAACTATATATTTGGGTCACCTTGGTCGGTGAAGGCTAAAATTTAATAACATATATCTTTGAGGAACCCACCAACATACCCACACATTTAATTATGTGACCCATAATGATAATTTATGTTATTATAATTAATATTTAAATTTTTTGGATTATAAATACACCATCGTCAGTGTCCTCAACATAATCCTCAAATTATCATCATTATATTCATATTTCTTGTAATATATAATAATATCATATAAAAATATACCATAAACCAACCATGATAATCTCTAAAGAGTCTATTAATTTTTTCAATAATTACTATTTTGGGAATTTATATATTTAATAGCATCATTAAAAATATATAGTTTTCATACCACATAATGAAGTATTCCTTGTATATGTACTCTTTTTAACCCTCAACTGATGATATCCAAATCAAAGGCCAGACAATTAAAATTATTTCCCTCCACATATTTGATCAAAAAATTATCAGTATTGGATAGAGGATATTTTATCTGGATATAAATATTTTTAATTTCCTTATAATCAATGCAAATAAAAATTTCCCCATATTTATACTCAAAAAATAAAATAGGTACTCTAAATGGTTATACACTTTAATAAATGAGTCTCGTACCGCGATTCTCTTAGATTTTCTTCATGAATTACAACAACTCAATTAGGGTTGTTCAATAATGAGTCTTTGAAATGGCCATAACACGAGGTAAAATTTTCAATTAAAACAAAACGTGACGATTCATGGGAAGGATATGAAAATATTTCATAAATAAATCTTAATATTCTTGAACAATAATAATAAACTCAATGTTGAGTTTATCAAAAAA
Organism: Viscum album; assembly: GCA_963277665.1. Taxonomy (NCBI): domain Eukaryota; kingdom Viridiplantae; phylum Streptophyta; class Magnoliopsida; order Santalales; family Viscaceae; genus Viscum; species Viscum album. The sequence continues at coordinate 30,482,901 of OY728157.1, read as the reverse complement.
ATATTGGGATAAGAATTCCTTATGAATAGGTAGTATGGACCACATAATAGAGAAATTTACATTTTATTTTCATATTAATCTTCACACTAACATGAAATCAATGGTTTATTAGTAATATTTTATTTTTCTTCCATTCCTCATAAATTGATAAGGGATCTATATAAATAAATCAAATTCTTTCACAAAATCACATATAATTAAACAAAATAGATAATCATAAGATTTATAGGAATCACATTATCATAAACATATATTACAGAGTATATATAGCCTTGGTATGTTATCAACATACCATTAGAACTTTATAATGATAATTCAAAATCTAATCCCTTTGGTAGTGATATGATATATTAAAAATTATTCTTATATAAAAGAGTGGGTACGAATATAATAAAATAATAAATTTTTAATTCTAGACATCATGATTGTTATATATTTCACCACTTTATTTTGGGTACCCACATTGGAAATTGTGATTTCATGATATCTAATTTTTTATATTGATAGGTTTTTATGCTAATTTTCATCATTAAAGCTTGGATTCATAATCTTTTTTTATGATTCCCATAATCCTTCCAGTTTTAGTATTGAAATATGGGTGGTGAATTTAGTTGATATCTCTCTATATACATTTCTTTATCTTGACACTTTACATATTAATTGTATTCAATTGCTTGATGGTATTTTTTTCCAAACATGAAACATTTAAAAATCATCCTATAGAAATCTACCCCAAACTCCTTTATATGATTATATCATAATTGAAGATTAATTTTCCATACTATATGAGTTTTATTATTATAATTATTTTAAAACCCTATAATTATATTCTTATTAGAACCATATGAATGATAATAATACCCATCCTTCATTTCTAAATTTAGAACACATTGAATGTTTTCTTCATAGTTACTAATTTTTTTATGGATAATACATTTCAGATACATGTTTTATTCTAGAAATGTATCAATCAATTTTTTAGGGTTAATGATAAAAATATATCCATAAATGGAATTTATAGAAAATGTTTCTTTATAATTACCAATATATTGTAAATCCATATTCTTAAGCATAATGAATTCCCTTTCCATTTTTGTGCAAAGAGTTAAAGGAAAGTATTTATTAAAAAATACCCTCCTGAACTCATAAAATTATATATACTAAATTTATTCAAATTTAAATGTATTATTAAATAGATTATTCCAGGGATAAACATGACCTATAGAATAACACTCTATAGATACAAATTTTTAATGCTATAATCATTCGAAGAATGGAATATGTCATTTTAGTGGTACCGATCCATTGCTCGACCGATAGCGGAATAGATGACCAACAAAAATAAGGTTTATTTTTTATGATAAATACTAATTTGTGTGTTGGTACCTAATTTTATCATATGTAAGTTCAAAATGATTCATGGTTGGAGAGAGTAACATGATAAAAGTAAAATGATTTTACATTCTAGGTCCAATTTCTTGTGGTTGACAAAGAGGAAAATCAATTGATTATCCTACTTATTCAATATTAATATTATTCCTTCTAGTTCAATACATTGATTAAAACCAAAAATCATAGTCTAAGAATCAAAGTACAAGAATCAGACTGAAAAATCATATAATTATGAAAATAATTTCTAATATATCATAAATTATGAAACATTCTTATCATCCAAAGACACTTATAGGTTCACCCTTTTTGAAATCAAGTTCTTTAACGGTTTTCATAATTTATTTCCTCAAATTATACAGTACATAAAATATAAAAAATAAATAAACCCAAATTTTATACAAACTAAGGAAACATAATAAAAAATTATATAAATATTATGTTATTTTAGATGAAAAACATAATTTGTTACACAATAATTCAGACCACATAACTTGAAATGTTCAGTGACACTAGAGTGTTGAAAAATATTAAACATATTTAATAATTATCTTCAACATCTCCAAAATATATTTTCTATCGAATAAACCTTCTCAGAAATTTCTTAATTAATATATTTATTATTAACATGGGGAAAATGGAAACATAAGTAAGGGAGTGCTAAGATTATCTGTAAGGTTAGTCATTACAGATATCAATCGATGATTCCATGAAATTGTATGATAAGAATAAGGATATATGTTCTTAATAAAAACTTATAAAATTAAAACACAATAATTTATATACCATAAGTCACGAGTCTTGACCTATGGTTTTATAATTTCCAAACATGTAATTTATAATAGTGAGGAATCGTCATTAATCAATCAGATGCCACAATAACATATCATAAGAATCAAAACGTTTTATAGAAATTATGAGATAGTAAGAATCATATAATATCACTTCCTTAGTTAATGATTACAACCAAGACCATAATCACATAGTGGAAAAAGTCCAAAAATGGATTGGGTTTACTTGCCAACATATTTCCATCCCTAGAATTGGTTCAATCCTAATCTTATTTATATTATCAAGAGAAATATCAATCATTAACAAATACATTGGTGATATGTATAATTCTATACCCAACCATATAAAAAACATATATATGTGTTCCACAAGATCATTAATACATTCATGATTTCATTATAACAGAATTAACCCACAGGAAAAAATATTTTTTTTGGAAACATCCAAAAAACATAATAATGAGAGGATATCTAGAAAAATAATTTAGGTGATATCATAAGATCAAATCCATAGTTAATTGTAATAAATTACAAAGTATGTTAATATAGAAGAAAATTATATTTAAAATAACATTAAAACCTTTATTTGAAAACAAGATAAGAATATTATTTTTATTTTGATATCATTTTAAATAAAGATAACCAAAATTTAGAAAAAAAAATTCTATGAAAATAAATATGGAAAATATTAAAGTAATATTCAAATAAAATAATTTTCATTATGGAAGAAATACTAATTCATGTATTTAATGATAAATTAAAGACTCATTTTACTCTTTTTATAAAAATACATAAAAGATATATTTATAAAAATAATATAAAAATTACATATTATTCATTTAGAAAAAATCAAATATTTTTTAAATTTAATTTCAATAATAGTTGGATTATAAAAAATAATATTCTTGGAATTTATTTAAATAACATGTACATGGATGAAAAATTTCATCGACTAAAGATGAACTAAGGATTAATTTCTTTAAAGATATTTTGTTATCCATTTTAAGTACCAAAGAGAAAAAACTAAAAGGAAATACATTTAAACTCTATAAATAACCATATTAGAATAAAATATGAGGGTTATATGTTATTAATAGCATATAATTTCCCCAAAGTAGATTCAGGAATAATCAATCATGATTAAAAAAGAGTTTTAAAAAACACGTATATTAACTCTTGAATTTATTCAGGCCCAATCTTCAGTTACTATATAATAATTTTATGTTAATATAAATTAATAGAAGGATTATATTTATACTTATATTACAATATAAAATTCTTTTATAATTTATAATTTCATATTTTTTAAAACATATTCATTTAAATCAACATTGGGGTGTTAAATATTTTGTTTTCCATATATGTATTGGTTTGACGGTACTGTCCCTTCTTTATTATACATGAATTCATTAGTTATAAACTCCTAACCATGTTATAAGTTTCTTATTTATTCATTAAATAAACTTTAATATTCATTAATACTATATAAACTTTTATAATATTCATTTTAATATGGTTATTTAATATTTAGAGTATGTTAGGGAAGAATGAAACTCCAAATAGGTCAGCAAAGAAAATTACCACTTCTTTGCGAAACCACCAACAACATAAAATTTATGTTTTCAAAGGATTGAATTATTTAAATAATATAAGATATTGGATGTGGGGAGAGAATTTATAAATATATTGGCTAGGTATTATTTGATCTTGATGAATCAAAAGGTGTCAATTATTGATTTAAATAGGTTCTCTTTTAGAAGTGAGGTTCATAGAATACATGAAAATAGTTAAAACATTAATGTAACATCCTGATCCAAGATCCTCTTAACCCATACCACAAGCCAATGGGTCACATGGAATCATTCTCACACCCCCATATAGTAGAGGATTTTGATAAGAAGTGTTGGTGTAAATGTGGTATGGTGTGGATACTATTACCTCATATCAATGTGGAAGAATCGATACAGTCATAAACATACAACGACAGAAGAATATGAATTAAAAGGCATAATGAATAAGCAGTGAAAGAATATATAACATAGAAACACAATAATAAATCTAATTCCACTTGGTAGTGTCATATACATTGATTCACTTCATGCTAATATAAAAAAGGAGCAAGGGATAGGCAGATGGAATCATGTTATACAAAAAGTATAAAAAGAATAGAAACTCCTCAACTAGAATCTCAACCCAATGCTCATTCCTCTTCTCATAATCCCCAAATATATGTAATCATATCTAAGACTAGTATGATGGAGCTTTACCATATCTGTACCTGCATGGAGATAATCTTCTCAGGTACCCAAGGACTCTTGTGTATGGTGTGATATAAAATCATAGTATTCCACAACCATTGGTGTCTAGAAGAAATCCAAGGACTTATTATAACTAAATTTTTTTAAGTATAAACATAATAAGAAACAAGTGTTGAAATAAATAACTGGTCTGTTCAGGTTCCTAGAAGACACCTAGAGGCTCTACATACTTCAGCTCATGGAGATAATGATATTTTTAAATAGTCAATATATATATAAATACTAATAGTATATAAATAGTATAGATATATATTTCATCCCACTATATGGACCAAGAATGCATTCACATATGTGGAAATATACATGAAATACTAGGTGCTATAAGTACCTTGCCATAACTCAGATGTCCATTTACTATCTAAATGAGCTCATATGCTCAAGAAATCTGGTACATGCCCTGCATCTCATAATGTGTAGGATACGTCATGCCCATCACATGAGATTGTGAGTGTGTCATCACATGAAAACTCGAAACAATGGACATGGAATGTAAATCCCACCACCAAAATAGTTTCAATGGTGTGAGACATCAAACTCAAATGCTGATGCAAGGTATGTGATATTATCTTACTTAACAAAACCCTTACCATCGTATCTCAACCTTTATTAATGATTAATAATTTTATTGTATTATACATGGAAAATTACCTCTCTTGTATCTCATTATTCAAGTCTAATACTGTAATTTCATTACAGTTCACAAGGATCATTTAATAAATAATTAACAAATGGTGTGGCCTTACCACCTTTTACAAACCATATAATTTAATTTATTCAATTAATTCAAGGAAAATAAAACCACATGAAAAATCCATCCAATCTAATCAAATTAATTTCATTCACTGGAACTAAAACATTACATTTTAGAAGGCTCAAATAGTCATTTAGAATGATTCATAGTCAATAGGAAAATTAGCCATAATGGAAATTCCAATTATAAATTGGGAAAACACTTATGAGGTGTATTGGGTTCAATTAAGCATTCATATAATAAGGTGAAATCAACTTAAGATCCTAGTTGAATTCATAGAAGGCATTACCAGCATTAAATCATTGAACCATAAAGGGTGATTCATCATGGGACATACAAGGGGTGTCCATAATTTAGGTGAACATCATCTAATCAACTAAACAAGGATCAATATACATATTTCATGCTATGTAAATTAATTCAGTATGAAGAAATAAATTAAATGGAGAAAAATAGTAATGTTCGGAATTCAAACAAATAATACAGGTATAAAACATAATATCTCTTGGAGAAAATGATGATATAACCTACCATAGGTCCATGGATGACCCTTTGTGTGATGGATACATTATATTTGAAGTAGGTTGGAAGAAATTGAATCCAAGGCCCTGCAAATTGGAAAAAAAGCTTGTACCTAAACAACATGATGGATAACAAGATAAACTTTTTTAAAAGGGAAGAAACTCAAGATCTCAAAAATCAGCTATCCAACCCCTTTAACAGATTTTGATTTGGGGAGATGAAAAATATGTTTCCTCAATGCCTTGACCTGGATTGAGGAATATCTATGGGAGAAATCGGGGGTACACAGTTAAGGCACACTATTTACTAATCTATGTAAAAACTGTGATCAAGTCATTGATTAGGGGAAAGCCCTGGATTGTTAAGACACATTATTTCCCTAACCATAATAAAATAATGAAAAATACCAGTTTCAAATGTCTATAGTTTATTGCAAGGTCATGTTCCTAGAGTCTCACAGTTTCATACAAATCGTGTGGCATCTGCTGCACCTATATTTCACCCCACATAGTTATTAGAGACCATCCTGGATTGGTTGAATGGTTTCTACTAACCATTCGACCTAGTAATGATTCACATTTTATGAAAATATAGGCTTTGAAAAAGACTCAGTCTCTCATGGGACCTTCATTAGTCCATTTTTCATGTTTAATATCATTAAACCAATTTTTAAAATTTAGAAACAAACAATCTATACTTTCAAAAAAATATGGGTCAATAAAATTAAAAAATAATTAAGTCATATTCATGTGAAAGCAGCACTAAGGAAACCCATATTTTAATATATGATTAGGGTGGGTGGATATGAATTTAACCAATCATAATTATCTATGACTAAGATATATTTTATACCTTATATAAATGTCGATTCCTTCAGTTAATCCTTTTAACCTTTACATTTTCATAATGTTTTCATAATGAACTAAAATAAAATTGAACAGTAAATATAATGATTATTCTAAATATAGAATCCATTTTATCAAATTCAATTCCATTAAGTGGAACAAATAAATGTTAAAATTTTTTATTCCCAACCTAATAAATCCCATTTTTGAAAAAAACACTTATAAGAATTACACTAAATTTATTATTAAAAATTTACTTATAAAAACTATTAAATCAATATTAAAATATTTTATTGGATATTTTTTCTACAAATTACATTAAAATTTTTCATCAGTAGTGGTTATTTTAACTTATTTGGATAAAAACATATTGAATATATAAAATAAATTTTTCAAAAAAAACGTCACTTTTTTCCATTAAATTGATTCTATTCTCATGTATACCATATTAATAAACAATGAATTAATTTTCTATATATGTATATATATAAATTACGTTTCATCTGTTTATTAACATGGGCTAACTTTTAAATAAAAAATATATGATAAAAATAATGGTCATAAAAAAATAATTAAAAATAGTTTTTTAGATCAATAATATTTCCTAAATGAGTAAAAAATTATTCTCAACAATTACATTCATTTTAAATAGTGTATAATTTTTTTTCATTACAATATCACCGAAGTCGTACTCCCAAATCCGCTGATAAAAAAATAAAATTTGCATTTATTCATTTATTATGATAAATATGAACCAATTTTACCCATTTAAAACATACAACATTAAAAGGATATTTTCTATAACTTTCATACAAAATGGTCTTTTATATTTTTTGTTTTATATAATTGGGAAAAAATCACATATAATAATAACCATGTCTTTATGTGAGTTTTTTCTACTATACTGTAATTTTATTATTCCTAATTAAGTTATCATTATCTCCCATAACATTATTTTCAAATATATCCTTTCAAGACACAATTTATTTAACATCAATTTTCATAAAATGGGGAAATGGAAAAAGTAATAGGGGTGTGATAAAACACACATTAAAGTTAATCACATGCATTGAAAATTGAATTTCATAACTGATAATTAGATTAGAATAAGGGAATGATGATATAATCAATGTGTATGAGAAAAATATAATAGAATTCATACCCATAAAAACCTGGATCTTAAGACATGATAAATGGAATAATTATTAACATAAGAAAGGATTCTTCTAAGCCATGAATCATGAGATATGTGAAAATAACCCTTATGGAAATGATCCGTTATAATTTTGTGCAAGTATAATGAAAACTACATCATACCATGAAATATAATTTCAATGTCACTTTTACAATAAATATTACAAATGGAATAACCTTCTTGTTAAATTAAAATAATCTCTTTGGATAAACATATAATTGATCAACATTATCCCATTTTCCATTGCACTAGGGAGATATACCAGGGTTACCCTTTATCATGAGCTTTATCAGGCTCACCTTATATAAAAATAAATATCAGGGTTACCTTTCATTATCAATAATGTCCATGTTCTATATCATGAATAAAAAAATTTATAAACAATCACTTTCCAACATAACACACTTGAAAATAAAAATTTTCCTCTTACAATTTGGTTTACTAGGGGAATGTAAATGGGTTCCAGGAAAATCTATTTGAAACAAAAACAATACACCCAAATTAATAATAAATATTGTATCATTAAAATATATCCCAAGTGGATTATAAATAAAACTATGTGTTGATATCATTATGAATAAAAATAAAATAAATTTATCATTAAAAATAGTCTTAAGGAAAATTCTTTTTCTAATTTGAAAATTTAATTAAAAAACAAAAAAAATCCAGAATATTAGGGAAAGAATTTATTTGAAAACAACCCTAGAAAATTTAAAAGGAAAAATTAAATAATTAATAGGTATGTATGGTTATTTATTTTATTCAACCTATAATATTTAAAATAATTTTTATATTCCCACATTTGATAAAAAGTACATTTTTCTAGAAAATAATAAGTAGAATCATTTTAATTTTTAAAAAGAAATTAAAACATGGTAAATATTAATTTAAAAATCATTCAATAATTGTGAAAATAAATCATGAAACGTTTTAGAAAACCTGGATATTTAAGGATGTGTTTTTTATACTGAATGATTAGAAATACGGTGGCCTTTTTTAAAAAAATTATACTGAACCATTTTGAGTAAGAAAGAGAGAAAAAAGAAAAATAAAATCAAAATTTATAGATATATCTATTTGAAAATTAAAGAAATATGTTTTAATAAATTATACCCACATAATTATATTTAGTGGAAGTTTATCTTATACAATCTTGAAAATAATTGAGATTTTAAAAGAAAAACTTAACACTTTGAGATATTTATAAACACCAACCCCGATGAAATAAGTAAATTAAAATGAATCCTTAAACACCATTAAAATAAGTATATTACTGATAAATAATAAAAATGGGTAATATATACACCTTATAAATAGAAGTAGTTATATTTAATCTAAAAAGTTTCATGAAAAAATATTGAGATGAGGAATCAATAAAAATATTGCATCTTTGAGGTTAGAATTAAAAAATTATGTGATTCGATGAAACAATTTTGTGACCTTGTAATATATTTTCAAATAAAAATAATAAAATAATATTTCATTTGACTCATAATATTGGCATAGCATAGTTATTGAAGTTGATGATAACTCAATGAATGGAAATCGAGTAAAGAAACCCCTTAATACTTGGTTAACTTCTATATCATAACCCATTAGATGAATTAACATAGAGTGTTACATAAAATACCATTAATTATGGAGTATTAATTATATGACATTAAAAGGGGATTCATATTTACCATATAAAATAAATTAGGTTCATAATATCAATATATGTTACCATGAAGGGAAATTGATACGAAATCCATTACCTCGAGTCGAGACATGTTATGTATGTTATTTAACAACTATATAATAAACATATATAAATTATTTGATTTATTAATATAATTTTATAGGACTAAAATATTATCATCAAACTACTTATTTCATATTTTAATGATATATTTAGTCAGTTAATTTGTTATGTTTACGTTGGGTATTTTGTGGATGTTCGGTAAATAGCATCAAAATGAGATCGTTATGTTGAGCGTGGTCAAAAAGGTATTTTTTTACATAATATCAATAATAATAATAATGAAATAATTATAATTTTTAGAAATTTATAAATATTTTTATTCCCATTAGGATTGACTGTTATAAAAAATTAATTGTGTTACACTCTGGGAGATTATAGGCTCTACGAATGCATGAGTAACGCTTCCATTTTTCAATGGACATGAGTGAAAGAAGGTAATTGTCATATTTTCTATAAAAAATTATAATATTATGAAAATATATAATATTATTAATTTAAATAAACTTATATATAACATATATGTGATTCATTGGTAAAAAAATGAATAATATCGCTTTGTGGATCTGGAAATCTACACATACACACGAATGATGATATCATTTTTCAATGGATGAGAAGGTAAGATTATAGGTGAAATTTTATAATAATATAATGATTATAATTTCATTAATATCATGTATATATATTAAATACATCATTATAACCATCTTGGACAGTTGGTGGTGGAAAAAAACTAAATTTGTTCATGAGGTGGTACTCCACCATACACATGAATGAAGATTTCATTTAAAATTTTATGGATGAAGGAGATGGAATAAGGTTAATAAATTAAGAAAATAAAATATAGGTATATGGGAAATAATTAATTTTTTATCTTAATGGGTATAAGAGTTATTAAAGAGGTAGAAGAAGATATAAAACTTAAACATTTGGGTAAATTTTGTACCCCTTAATCATAGAACCTCATTCACTTTATACCTTAATACCAATAAAGTTGTTTTATGAAAATATTGCAGAATATAGGATGTGGGGAGGGATTTTTGGAAGGGCTTTTGTTGGTTTTTTTCCAAACTATAGTTCAATAAATGTGTAAGGGAGAGAGAAGAGTAGGTACCCTTTTATATGTGAGGGTATGGGATCTCTTGGAATTTCATAATGTATAAAATCATTATAAATAAAATTTCAATGAAATGCGGGGAAAATTGATATATTTATAATATAAGACAATTATGATATTAAATAAACTAAAAAATTAAAATTTAGACATGTTTTTTTCAATTCATTATCCTTTATTTTTTTAAATCCCCATTAATATTTTTGATGAATACAATGATATCTGTGTTTTATACAATTTATGGGTTGATAATGTTTCTATAAAATGAAAATTGACCCATAAATGGTGCGTGGCTTACATTTTAATACATTTCTCCTTAATTTTACATATTATTGTATTTTTTATGATGTTTAAATATTCCAAAATATTATTTCTTGAAATAAAATATCATTAATGTCATTTGTTAAAATATTTATTTAACTTTACTTTTAATCCATGATCATAACAATAGAATTAGAATATATAATTTGAACACATACCTAATATGGTATATATATATATATCATTAAATTTCATGGTAGACTATATTTCACCAATAATATTTTTTTGAGTTTGTAAAATAATTTACTAGATTTTTATACTTCCTGCACAAGCACTATGTCGGCATTGTGTAGGAATTTATGTTATTTATTTTATTACTAAAAACTAAAAATAATTTATTATCATAAAAATAATTTCATTAGACTAAAAATAAAAATTAATATCATTTAAGAATTTATTTTTATCTATATATTAACATTTAAGATTAATGTAAAAGTAAGAGAGTGGCATTTTGTATTTTTCTTAAAGAAAAATATTGTCCATTTGTAAATAAAAATGTAATAAAATTTATACAAAGTAAAAAATTTTATTTTTTTGGATGAACCTATCTTGTAAAATATATTAAATTCTTGTGTTGGATTTATTTTTAGACCTTATCAGATTGTTTTTTACCTTAACTAACTGATTTACCCTTACCGAGGAGACACATATTAATTTTTTTACTATTTATAAGGATATCAAAGGGACTTATATACCAAATTTAAAGAATGTGATTATAAATATGATTTTTTTCTAAATTCAATTTATATAATTGTAAGAAAATAATTTAATGTTAAAACCCCAAAACATGATGAATATTAATTCTTGAAAAATGTATTTTTTAATTATAAGAGGGTCTTACATTTACCTTATGACTACTAAAAATCGTTATACGAATTTAAATTAATATATATTTAAGTATATTAAATAAATTTCATTTAAATAATTTGTCATTTTGTATCATTTTGATTAATATAAATGGAGAAACATTATCCACTTAAACCGAGTTTTATAGAATATAATTTTAAAAGAATAAAAATTAACTTATACCAAAATAAATTATGATATTTATTATTATGTATTAAATTAGACTATATTTTATTTAAAGATAATTTTATTATTTTATAATCATATATAAATGATAATTATTCTTTTCAATGAAAATAACTGAGAAAGAAAACATTTTTTCACTCTTCACTGGAAAATCAATCTTTTCAGACAAATAAAACAATTTCACATTAGTATAATTTTGATATAATGATTTAATGAAGGATATTTTTTTCCAATATATTTTTCAAAATTTATCAAAATTAATTATAATATGTCTAAAAATCCATAAAAACATTATTTGAGGATTTTTTTGAAGAATAAAATTACTTTACTAAATAATTGAGTGAAAATTTTCCAGTAATTTGTAATTAATTTATTTAATAATACATTATATATATATATCATAATATTTATCTCATATTCATATATTATAATTCAATAAATATGTTATATGTGTTATATTTAAATAATACAATTTCTTTGTTCTCTTAGACTCAATGTTGTGTATTGTATATGGGATAAAATATAGTGTTCTTTTAATATATATATATGTTAAATTATCTCACCTATATTAGTTATAATCCAGAAAATTTTGAATTTAATAATAGTAAGTAATGGATTGATATTTTAGAAAAACATTTTGGAAAGCAGACATCTTAAAAAGGGATAATAAATCTTCCTCTAGAAAAGGCGAAAATAGAAATACGAAGTCTATTTAAAAAACATAACTATTATTACAAATAGGATTAAATTATTTGTAAGTGAAAGTATGGAAATGGAGGAAATAATTAATGACTAAGTAATTATATATAGTAAAATAGAATATTTATCACTATAAATTGAATGGCAATGAGAATGTTAATGACAACCAAAACCATAAATCGATGAGTTGCGAAAAGGACCATTGATCCATCATAAATGAATGTAATATGATATACCTTTTATTTCAATATCATTTTCCTCGTGGTGAGAAATTCCATTACCATCATGAATGATAATATAAGGAAATATAGTTACTTGATTTCATTCAAATACAGTTATGTAAATGAAAATTTGGTTACATGTTTCAAACAGTTTCCACCATTATCTTATATTTTAATATAGATTATGACTATAAATTTTCAATAAATTAAGAAATGTAATAAAAATTTTATTACCCAAGAGCTATATAAAAGGACAATGTTTATTTTATTTTTTTTCTTTTCAAAAACCAACATGTTTAACATAACATAAGATAATACCAAAAATAAATAAAACTTTATATAATTAATAATTTAATTAATTCCAAAAGTTTCACAATAATAACTAATGTTCCACTTAGATCATTCCATAAATAAATTACCATATATCTTAAATAACCTCAATAAACACAATATTAAAGAATATTTTAACCTAAATGGTTATCTCATACCCTTCCTCTTTCATCCCTAAAATGTTATATCATTCATCCTAGATAATACATTTTTTAAACCAAAGGGTTATATAAAACTCATCTAAATAAAATATCTATATAAATATCATTAATTACATTAAAATATCATCAGTTAAAAAATAAAAAGGGGAGACTATTACTTTGAGATTATTCTCAATTTTAAACTCAAATACCGATGATGATATCCATTTATCTTATCATAACATCACATGAAATCATTAATTTTTACTGTTTTATAAACCCTACATTGATACCAACTATAATATCCCTAAACACATACCCTCGAATATAGTGCTAAAATTATAATATTTCTATTTATTTCTTGAAATTGATAAATTTGACATGTTTTATACCTAAAAAAATCATCAAAATGAGTTATTAGATCACTTTTATACATATAGTCCTTTTAGGTTTAGTTTTTTATAAAACTAGGGGGAAATCATACATTAAAATAACCAAGTCTTTTTGAGAAAAATGTTATCACAATACTTATATTTTATTATTCCACATTATGTTTTATTCATATCCCATAAATTAATTTACACATAAATACATTCTAGGAATAGTTCATTTAACATAAATATTCATAAATTAGGGAAATAAAAAATCAAATGAACAGAGTGCTCAAATTCTTGGTAAGGGTAACCTATAAATTAATAATTGAATTTAATTTGAGAGCATAAAATAAGAACAAGGGTATAGTGGCATAATCAAAGTTTATGTGAATAAAACAATATAATTTATACATATAAAAACCTAGACTATAAAATATGGGACATGTTACAATGTTTTAACATAAGACAAAAGTCGTACACATCAAAAATCATGAGCTTTGTCAAATGAATCCTTAAGAAAGGTACATGTTAAAATTAATTCATGAAAAGAAAATTCCTTGTAAACTTGGATCATCTACACATCACTCTTAAAAACACTCTTAAAAATGGAATAACCTAATCATTAAATTTCAATACTCTCTTAGGATAAACCTATATCCGGTTAACTCTATCACATGACCCAACAAATTCGAGAGATATATTAGGTTGGCCCATCATTATGATCTATGATAGGAGTACCCTTAATAATGAACTATATCGATCTATCCAACCATAATTTTTTTTAGAATTACAGTATCTTGAATAAAAGAATTATAATATTAAATATTTCAACATAACACCACTTAAAATGACTATAATTCCTTTATATCTTCATTAACACATATAAAAGAAACACATTCTTTGATAAATTAAGTGAAACAAGAATAACTGATCTAGAGATAGAATAAAGATGTTATAATTAGAAAATATATATTTTGGATCATATGTAACATCGACAGTTGATGTTATTAATGAATATACGTACTATTTAAAGATCATTAGAACCATTTTGGAGGGAAATAAATTTCCCCTTCTGAAATAACTATTAAAAACCTATAATATTATAGGAAAACATTCCATGAAAATAGAAAAGGATATTTTTGGATGAATTCTAAAATTATTGAGCTGTTATAGTGATGTGAAATTCCATTCAGGCCATTATTGTTAAAACAATGATTTTATTCATTCCTTTGGAAAGAAGTACCTAGTTTATAAAAGATGAACATTATTTTTGAAAGGTTTAGATAAAATTAAAAAATGGGTAAAAATTAATTTAAAAAATCATAAAATAATAGTCAATTTTTTTTTTCAGAAAACATGGTTATTAAAGGAAATGGTTTTTAAACCGAAAGAGTAGAAATATGGTTAAATTTTCATGAAAACATTTTCAAAACTATTTTGATATTTAATGATATAAAAAGGGTATATAAAATTAATGTCTATATAAGTATTAAGAGGATATTAAAATAATTGGCATTTAAAGGATAAGATATATATAATTCATTTCAATTTAAAATTAACATTGACAATCTCAAAAATATATGAGATTATATTTGAAAACATAATACTTTGGTATCATTTTAAATCACATCCCTTATGAAATAGAAAACATAAAATGAATATTTGAATACCATTTAAAATTAATAGTAATGATACATCATATAAAATTAGTAATAGGTACACTTCATAAACATAAATTGTTTTATAATATTAAACTAGTCACAAAAAAACAATATTGTGGTGAATAATCCTTACAGAGATCATATCATTGATTTCGAAATTATTCAATGAAGTGAATTTTTGTAAAAATCTTAAAACAACAATAAATATGTCTTAATAAAAATTAATAAAATCATAGGTCAATTTTAAAAAAAATCTAATATTTTTAGAAAAAAAAATTAAATAAATTTATCCTCATTGATTTTTTTCTATCATACGCAACACCGAGTTTTGGTTACATGCAACACCAAGTTTCAAGAAAATGTGGCATAATATTATAATATAATTATATAATATTATACTTATCCCATATAAATTAGAATATTGGGTATTAATAATATTAATTAAATTATGAAAATATGGTTTACAGACACACACACACACACATATATATAATTATTTATTTGGTGTTAAATTTATTTGAAATGAAAATAAAAACCTTTTGAAAATGAATGGAAATATTTGTATGAAAACTTTTTTTTGGGAACAAGTTTGTTTTAGATAAATTAATTTAGATAATAAATTTACGTGAATTATATTTATGGTATTTATATATTATTTATTCAGTCTTATTTTTAACAATCATCTTATGTTTTTTCTATACAAGAGATAAGAATAAATATAAATTTTCTATTTAAACTATATTTTCTGGAAAAGATGTTTTCTCATATTTTGTGCAATTATTTTAAATTTATTTATCCAACTTTTATCAAATTAATTGTACAATGTTAAATATATTTTTTAAATCATCATGTAAAAATTATATTAGGGTGGATTTTTAGGATTTTTCTGAAAGGATAATTTTTTTAAGGAATATTGAAAATACTAATTTTTATTAAAATATTTTATTTCTATTTAAGGATATAAAAAATTAAAAATTGTTTTAATATGTTTTTAAATTAAAATTAGTTCAATTATATATATTATAATCCAATTTATTTGATTATAATAAAATTAATATACAATTGTGAAGTGAAAAATTTGTAAACTTCGGAACATTTTCATTTTAAAACCCCATTTTCTTATTCCGTCTGTAAGGTTAATTTCAAATTAAAATTTTATACCTTTTTAATAAAATTTAAAAAAATGTATTAATAATTAAAATATGAATAATAAATATTATCTAATAAGGTCAGCATATTTTTTTACCAAAACTAATAGTATAAATAGTACAAATTATTTACCGTGGTTAGTTTAAAAATGGGTTTACATGGGGGAGGGGTAAACTAAAATGACAAGGGATAATATATAATTTCCAAGACCAATATTTTGTTTATATTTATACATTATCTATTATATGTTCATTATTGTACTATTTTTGAGATTTTCATCGTAATAAAAACATCAGTACACATTTTGTTTTTAAAAAATATAAGTGTGCCACTCACCTAACTTATAAATTTCCACCCTTATGGTCATTAATTCAAACCATAAATCCCTTACGGTCTAACGAAGAACATACCAAATCACTTCCAAAATTACATCCTATTTTTCTAGTAGCATTATTTTTTTTAGAAATCCAACCTAGGAAGGACTTTTGTGAAACCATAAGGAGGTTACCTGAAAAAGTTGTAATATTATTCAATGAGAGCTTTTATATTATTTCTTCCCCCACATCCATCACTTATTATTAATACATGATGATATAATAACCTCAGTATATTTCATATAATTAGATCGTTTTATGTTAATTTAATAACCTATAACCATTTCCACTTCCATCAAATGGGTTAAAAAGTATCATTCATGTCTATTAGAGACTACCACCATGTGAAATGATGTCATCCATTTTTTCCCTTACCACCTATCATGGTTGTTTATGATGATGGATATAAATTACATATATAATATTTATAACAAATTTATAACTATTTATAATTTATATCAATTAATCCATTTTTACAGTCCATTCCGTATGGGATACAATAACTTTTTTTGTGTGTAAGATGACCTACCGCCTCACAGAGCAATGTGATTCATTTTCACTAATTCTAGAAATGGAAGATAATAAGGATTGAAATAATAAATTTATATGATATAAATGACATAATTATGTTATTAATTTAATAATTATAATTCTGGAAAAAAATATAGCAATTTATTTTTTACCATTTTACTCACTGAAAGATGATAATGTCATTCGTGTATGTGGAGACTACCACCTCTACTAAGTGATGTGACTCTCTCTTTTCATTACCAAAGAACATGAATGTTATTTATAAGTATAAATAAGGATATTATATGATATTTATAATATTATTATAATTATATAAATTAATAATATTACTTACTACTATTCCATAATGATCATTGAAAAATGGAAACATTACTCATGCGTACGTAGTGCCTACTATCTCTTTGTTTATAACATACTTCATTTCTCAAAACCATTTTTATGATTATTAATAAAATGGAGATTTATTTATAAATATTATAATTATCTCAGGATTATTATTATGGATATTATTACAATAAAAATACTATTATAAGACCAAAAAAAATCAATACATACACAGAAAACAAGGTAATTAACACCTGAAATGTGATTTTGACAAGGAATTGTTAATAAAAGGATTAATAAAAGAAAAAATTAAATCATATATGGTATGATATACATATTTATGTTTCTGTAATGTATTTTTAATAAATGTATATTTATTGTATAGGATGATGAATCATGTATGAAGGATGTTATGTCTTAAAGTAAGAGATTTTCATCACAATTCTAACTTTGGTCAGACCCATGCCATATTCCCAACATATTTATTTTATGTGGTGTATAAAAATATTATGAATATATTTTATAATTACTATTATTAATATTACGTGGACACTACTACAAATCATAGCTTTAACATTGATGGCCTTTATTAGTGCAAGAAAAAAATGGTTGATAAAGGAACCCTTTATCAGTGCTAAAACAAGCACTGATAAATGGTATCATTTATGAGTGCTTTTTTCTAGTATTGATAAAAGGAACGCTTTTTCCTTGATTTTTTTAGAGATGACAAATGAAATCAAATATAAGTTCATTTTTAGCACTAATATAGTGTTTTCTTAATCAGTGTTATATGTTTAACATTGATAATGGGAACCCTTTATCCACATATTATTTTTAGAGCCCATAAAAGAATCCTTTGTGAGATTATTTATAGAATGATAAAATTTATAATAAAATAAAATTATTAAATAAATACATAATAATTTTTTTTGTAAAATAAAATTCAAATTTTTATTAGTTAAATAATTTTTTAAACAAAAGAACAAATTGGGTAAAGGATATATAGATTATAAAAAAAATATTAAGTATAAAGATATATATAAAATAAAAATTCAACAAATAAAAAATAAAAATAAGTAAATTATGAAAAAATATTATACATTTTATTAATTAAATACTTATTGATAACGACAACTCTAGAAAATGAAGGCCTCGAGTCGGAGAAAATGGCAGGGGCATTGATCGTGGGTGGCACTCTCTTTATTTGGTAGTGAACCGACTTCAGCTTGGACAACAACCCTTTAGATGCCTGAGGGTGGTTCATATGTTCAACGAAGACTATTTATTCTACCCTTATATGGAGGCATGATATGGCTTGGTTCTAGTGGTGGAGGAGCTTAGTGACTCCGGTGGTTCAGTGGATAAAAACGATGGTAGGTCTGTGATCGTGGTGTTTTACAACAATAATCAATGGAAATGCATCATGATGGTGCAACAGTTTCCTGATCTCGGATAGACCCTCATCTATTAGGTTTTGCAGCATAGGTCATGGCTTTTCAGATCTAGTCTCCTGGTTTTGATCATCTCTTCTCGGGTGCACATGATATATCACAATGTGGGATGCAGAAGGAATTGTGGACGATGATGGATTGGCATGAGTTAGACCCTATGACAGTCAACTATGGAATTGGAGTGTGTTGGGCTTGTCAAGCCAGTTTAGACATTTTTATTAGGATCAAGTATAAGGGGATCTATATAAATGGGATCCTAAAAATCATATCTAGGACTGAATGCCTCTCACCTTCAGGCATGTAATGGGTTCTACCTCATCCCAGTTCAAATGGGTTTTTATTTTTATTTTTATTATTTTATTAAAGGGGATGATCCCCAACTTGTTTCGAATAAATATATACATTTATATGAATATATCTAAAAACGATTTATATAATAAAAAATATTATTAATGATTAATATTATTTATGCTTTAAATTAAATAGTAAAATATTAAATGAATAATGGTATATAATTAAAAATTAATCATAATTAAAAATATAGACCAATTCCATCGAGTAAAAAAACTAATTGAATGGAGTTTGATTTTAAAATTTAATATATATTAAATATAGTATATTGATTTCACATAGACATAATTAATTCATTTACACACACACACAAATGTTTTCTTAGGAATTTAATAAATTTATTTTAATTATTTTATATATATTTATTTACTACCTTTTAATATTTTCATTATATATTCATATTTATTTCAATATATATCTATTTAGTAACGATTTATATTAGTCAAACTTATCAAGATTTTTATTATTGTACTCAATATTAATTAATCATTCTTACTCATTTTTAACATGAATAAACCTAATATTTAATATTCATTAATAATTTAAAAAGTACGTTTGTAAAAAATTATTTATAAAAAAATAATTATCAATGTATATTTACTATTTTTATAAATTTATAATTATAAATAAATAAATAATATTTGTTTATAAATAATTTATATAATTATAAAATTATATAAAATATATTTAAATAATGAATATAATATATATATATATATATTCATATAAATATATATAATTACATAATTATTATTTTTTAAATGTACTTATAGAATTCTAAAAAATAATTATGTATTCAAAGAATTATAAAATTAAAATTTTTAAAAAAGTATTATTATAAGTATTATAATTATATATAGTAACTATAAATTTTTGAAGTTTTTTTAAAAATATTATAATTATATATCATCTCTATTTTAGTGCTGATAAAAATATAGATTTATGAGAGCTAAAAATGCACTAATAAAATAAAATTTTATCACCATTAAAACATGAGGGGTGATAAAGATTCATTCTATTTGTTCTTAACAATATAATGTTGATAAAATGTATCATTATCAGAGTTTTTTAGAAGTGCTGATAAAAATGTCATGATCTATTTTAAGTACCCTAACCATCAGAAACCAGTTCAGGATATTCAAATCTATCCATCAAAGAAAAAAATAACCGAATATTTTTGTTGTCAAATTCACACTCGAATCATGGCTAGAATCAATGCTCCAACTATTCCAAGGCTCAAATCCATGGCTCAAGTGATTCAAGGGTTGAATGAAACCAATGCTTGATTGAAATTTGGGTTTTTTTGGTATGTCTATCTTTCCTTAGTTATCCACTAAAACTTCGCATCCCCCATTCGTGTATCCCAACATGTTCATTTTCATTATCTTTAATAAAACAATGAAAAATTCATTTCTTTTTCTTTTTAATTATGTATAAGCTTCATGAAGAAACCTATGTTGTTTAGATTAAAAAAAAGTAGAAAATATTTACACTTGAAACTGATACGTGCATCTAGTTTGATCTTTATTTTTTTATTCTTTGTTTCTATTATGTAAACTTCAATTAAGAATAATAATTCATATAAGTAAAATAAATAACAGCTTTCTTGGGAAGTTGTAATATGAATAAATTATTAAAATATAATTCATTTTTTTGAGTAGGATATAAACTAAGGTCTTTCTCTATGGTTTGGCTTGGCCTTCCTTATTATTTTATGTGCTGAGTGTCCATCATTCCTCTTACTGGTATACTTTAAACAAATATCAGTGAGAGCAAATGAGTTTTTCTATTATGGTTTGTAACTAAAAGAATATTAAGAAATATTATATGATCAAGTAATGGATATTAAACATTTTATATTTATGCTAATATTTTAATAGTAAGTACATTAAATTTTATGTTATTGTTTTATTTTGAAAATGATAATTTTTTTGGAATTATAATATTTGAAATAGAATAAATTTTTATTTATTTTAACATGATTTTCTTTTCAGAATGGAATTTATTTTCTTATGTCAAATTATTATTATAATAATTTTTATCATAAAATTTATATTTCATCTAAATTATAATAATTAAATCATATTAGTTATTTATTCAAATTATGTTATTATAAGTGATTATTTTTTATTATTTGAAGAATTATATTTTTCATCAAAAATTACAATATCATGTAGATATACCTATATTATGCAGATATATGTATATGAAATTATTTTCAAGTTATTAAAATTATTAAATCATGTTTTATAATAATTCAAGAATTTATATTTATAAAATATAATATAAAACAATAACAACGTCTTTCTTATTATAGTAAAGTAGATTTGATTTAATTAAAATATTTTTTTATATTTCAAACAAGAAAATTTATTATTTTATACGTCTCTAATAATAAAATGTATTGTCATTTAATTTTTATTATTAATATTATGTTTTATATAATTAAAACTATCATGTCATTTGTAAAAAGTAAATTCCAATTAATGAATGTGATTTGTAATATAAGATATGTTATTCATCTTAACACATGATATAACATGAATTCACTAGTTTTATTATTCATGTACATGTTTGTGTTCTGATTTAATAACCCAAAATTATAAATTACTTTTATCTAAGAGTTTCCCTTACAAACTTTCCACTATTTTTTTATCCACTTTTCCATAGTTAATGAGTTTATTAATGAACACCCACATGGTTCTCATAACATTTTTGTACTCCATCCAGGGAAAAATTTTCCATGTCTGATTGTTTATATTCGGATAAAACTCCTCATGAATAGATTTGATCCAATTATCATCCTTTTCATGACTCTCCAAATTATTTAGGCTCTACATTAGAAAAATGAGGTTTTTTATAGATTCTTACTCCTTCGAGTTTTCAACAAAACAATCTGATCTCCAACGACATTATATTCATTGATTTCATCCTTAATTGTATTTTAAAGAGTTGATAATACCTATTCATTTTCGTCTCCATCACTGTCCTATATTGAGTCTAACTAAGAACCATGTTCTCCACTATATGCTGCTTAAGTAAACATTATCTTCATTTGATGTTTTATCATTATTTTAATTATAAACAATATCCCCATTCAAATTAGTAAAAAATATCTATCAATTTTAACTTTCATAATAAAAACATCATAACCCACCATTTTTAAGTTAGTATCTAATTGTCTCATTATAAAATATAAATATTTTTTTACTACCAAAAATCAATTTTCTCTTTCAATAATGTTTTCACAATAAAATAATTATACATATAATTACTGTATTATTTCATATTTGAGTTAAATTTATTTATTTTTAACATTACTCATATAATAATTATTTTCATGTTTTAGTGGATACTATTATTCAATTTGAGGTGGTTTGTTCCAAGATGATCATGTTTGTGAGGGATTAGACTTCAATCCTACTATTGAGATAATGAAAACAAGGAAATGCATCATGAATTCATACAACCATAAGGAAAAGGTGAATTCATACTACTTATTTTATTAATTTTATCATCAGATTTATAATATTTATATGTTAATTTCGTTATCATTTTTATCTAATATATATTCAATTTTTACATAACTTTTGGGGATTCATAATTTTCATTCAACTATATGCAAAAATCAAAAAAAGAAATAAATTGATACTTTCTTCAAATGTTATGATGTTTTCCATTTTAATTTCATTTCTTGTCAAACTACCAACACTGCATATTGATTCAATTTTCTTAGCTAAAAAACATTATTTTTATTTAAATCATGAAGATTAGTGTAAGATAATGTGCCTATTGTGGTGACTTCTCATGATAGAATGGGAAAATGAGCTCTTATGCTCTTCTATCATTCAACGACAGGGAAGGTTTTTTTTAAAAAAGAACATCGAATCAATATGAAGTGTTGGAATTTTGATATAGAAAATAAATATATCTATATTTTGTAAAAAAATTGTATTTAGTATTATTTTGATACAAATCAATGTGTAGGAATCCGAAACACCTCAATCTGACACACTGTGAGACCGATATGACTCTAAGTGATTCTTTTTATTAAAAATTGATAGTAACTTCATTACAACGGAAAAAATGACATACTCAAATATAAGAAAACATGTTATGAATATTTTAGTACTTTATATAAATGATGCATAAGTAATTTGAGACACGTTGGAATTAAAAATACATTAATTCGATGCAAGATGTTACCATAATGACCCAATGTGTCCATTATCAGATGAAAATCTTTAGTTTAGTTCCAAAAATGCCACCCACTGAAAAATTAGAGGACACAATCATATTTTTTTGATAATTTAAGATATTTATTAGTAATTCATTTTTGATGCGTAGAAATTATTCACAAATCAAATTGATATATGATTTGATCATTATGAGTAAAAGTTTGTTTTTCTAGTTTAAAATGCCATTTTACTAAAAAAAAGTGACATACTAAAAAATGATAAAATATATTTATATTGTTTTGATACATTTGGAAAATGATTTATAAGTCAATTGAGATATAAATTAATTAGTATCACCCCAATTTGATGCACGGTTTGATCGTTATGGCTTCATGTACATATTTGTATTTAAAAATAACATAAATATTAGAAAAAATGAAAACTGACCTACTCAAAATTGAGAAAACAAATTAATATTGTTTTTAAAAAATATTTAAATGATACATATGTAAATTTTGACATGTAATAATAAACCACACCTCAAACTAATACCCAATGTGCCTGAAATGACTTATTGAGACTGTTATCGGTCTAAAATCGATAGTCTAGTTAAAAAATGTCACTCCCTTAAAATTGATAAAACACACTAATATTTTCTTGATAATTTATTATTTTAATTAATATGTAATTTCTGATTTGTAGGAATTATTCTCATTTAAAACCAATATAGGACATGATCTGTAGGAGTCAAAGTGTGTTTTCCAGTTTAAAATGACATTAAAAAAGACAAGGGTCATACTCAAAATTGAGAAAATTCATTCGGATTGTTTTGATAAATTATGAAAATGATTCATAATCCATTTGAGATGTTTAAGAATTATCTGAACCAAAATATGATGCACAGTGTGACTGATATGAGTCCAAGTGTGCCTTTTTATTTAAAATTAACATCAATTTTAGTAAAAAGGACAACTGACCTACTCAAAACAAGAAGACACGTTTATATTATTTCGGATGCTGTAGTAAAATGATAAATATTTAATTTGTGACATTTAGTAATTAGTTTCACATTAATCCAATACATGACATGTATTAGATAACTCAATCTGTCCATTATTAGTTCTAAAGAAAAATTTCAGTTCAAAAAACTGTCATGCACTGAAAACAAAGAAAAAACATGTATTTTCTTTATAATTTATTAAATTGAATCATCATGTATTTTTAAATGTATGAATTAGTATCACATCAAACTTACACATGATGTGACTTGTATGAGACCTTGTGTGTTCTTCCAGTTTAAAATGACATTTTAGTAAAAAAATAAAAGAGACATACTCAAGACTACGAAAACACATTTAGATTGGTTTTATAAATTATAAAAATGATCCAAAAGTCATTTGAGACATGTATGAATGAGGCCCACAAAAATATGATACACGATGTGACCAATAAGATTCCACATATGTATTTTTAATATTTAAGTACCATTTTAGTTTGAAACGTGCACCATATTGTGAAAATCGTGAAAACAAGTATATATTGCTATCTCTTCATTCTATCTATTATGAATTAATTAATTTTAATATCTATTATATTATATACTAATTTAGAAATTTTTCATAGATATAATTCTTAATGAAGAACAAGAAATAGTGTGATGTGTAAGAATCTTCCACAACTCAATACGATACACAGAGTTCCTTGTATGACTCAAAGATTTCTTTAAAATTACCATATTCTTTTAATTTTGGTGTTTATATTATTACAAACATTTGAATTTTTTCTTTATAAATGTTATGTTATTGATCGATTAGGGGTCAGGTTCAAAAGACCAAGAAAGACTATTATTTTTGAATGTATTAAATAATTTTTACATTTATAATTGAAATAACCAATGTTTGAAATGTCTATAATAAAGTGTTGTTTCTTTTATTCGTGTTGTAAATTTTAATTTAATTAATTTCTATTTAGTATTCTCTTTACTAATTTTGGGGTGTTTTTGGTGTTGCAGTTTGCAATTACAGCACACTCCACTGGTGTTGTACTATGTTGTTACAACACACTTCAATATTCACCTTTATCATCTCTTCTAAAAGAGCTATTAAAGGGATCCATTATCAATTCATTTAAAAGATTTGATAAAAGGGTCCTTTATCAAGACATAAAAAACTAACAAATAACTAGGTATTTTAATCTTACTATAATAGTAAGCACTTCTCTAGTGCTAATAAATGCCATTTATAGCACAATAATTTTTTTAATAGTGGGATTTAATTATCCATTTTAGGATCCCCTTCATGGGGTTTATGATTAAAAAGTTACCAAAGTGGAAAGGGACTTTTTTCACAATTTTCCATCTATGAACATATGTTCTGTTATAAACATATAATGCATTATAGGGCGTATATACAACCCCTTTGATAGGTAATATCATGAATTTATTTATCCTGGTGATATTTTAAGTCTCAATTTATGATTTTCTATTATGGTTCTCACATTTCAACGCTTTAAAAGTAGTAATGATTTTATGTTTTAATCTCATCATTTATTCGGATTGTTTATGATTATTTTTCCAATGATAAAATTTTATTATCTATTTCAAAAGAAACTCATGAATTTTACTATCCTCTATTTATTCATGAAATTAATAGTACCAATTTTCTACTATTTGGTCATAAAAATAATAGAACAAACATTTTTAAGGAAATATAAAATTATTTCACTCTTCAGTTAGAAATTTATTTTCTTCCAAAAAAATGTTTTCTAAAAATGTTTTCAGAAATGATTTACTTTTTCCCTATGTTTTAAATATGAATTTTTACTGATTAATTAATTTTTATGATTTTTGAAATGAATATTAATTTCATATACCAAAAAAATCCAATTTTTTTTTAAAAAATTGTTAAAGAAATATTTGTTTTATCATACATCACATGAATGAAATATCCCATCATATTGAACATTATTTTATTTGAAGATTAAATTATTAGTTTTTTAAGTTTATCTTTAAATGAAAAGATTAAAAATTGTTTTCGGTTTTTGTATTTTTAAAATAGGAAAAAATATATTCTATATAAAGTTTCATAAATGTATTTTAAATCTTACATTATAAAATTTCACGGTTTTTTTCACAGAAAATATTTTCAAAAATATATTTTGAATTTTTAGTTTTAAAAAGTGTTTTTGAAAGAACAATTTATCATTCTCTACAAACATTCCAAGTGATTTATGCTTAAAAATAAATATTTTTCTATGATGACATAATTTTATGTAATATATTATTTTTTCTGCATACAATCCATGAATAGAAATCTCATTCTTTAAGTGAATGATTGATATTTAAAATGAAAATATGTTTGTGAAACTTTTTTTCCTTCCACAAGTTATACCATTATAAAATTCTTATGAAAATTTATTGTTTCTATATATGTATTTCAAAAATGAAATTATGAAATTATTATAAAACATGTATCTTTTTCATTTGTAATGAAATGATGAAATCTTTGAAGGGACTATTTATTTTATCGGTTATATATGATGAATGTGTTACGATATTATGGCACACACACACGTATATATATGATTATAATTATTTGATGGGTGGGAAATATATATCCCTCAAATTCACTGGTAAAAGTTTCATATATCATGAGATAAAATTGGGAAACAAGTTGATGGAATTGATCCACTATGGGAAAAAAGGGTGTAATACTCACCTATGGAAAACATGTGTGTCCTACTCAACTATGAAAAATAGGTATGTCCTAATATACTTTTCAAAAATATTTATACAATAATCCACTATGGGAAACATTTGTGTTATATTCAACAATGTAAAATAAGTGATTATACTTGATCTAGTATTTTTATGGACTTCGTAGTTAACCTTGATATATGAAATAGCTTTCAATATTTATAATCATGCTACAGTTTTATGACATGAGATTATGGTTCATGAATTATTTCAGATGACTTACCACCCTTATTTTCCTTATTATCAGAAATGAATTTTATTCCCAAAATCAACTTAATGATCTATGAAAGGTTTTTTCGTGAACTTTTTAAGCCCTATTAATGATGACATACCATTTTTCTTATCTTATATGGTAATATGGTCATATAATGATATTTATTATGATTAACATTGCTGATAATCTGATCTCAACCTTTATTATGTTTACAAAATGATTTTATAAAGAACCATCTAGGTATGGTATAAATAATAGGAGGAATATGTGAGAAGTTCTTTGTATAATAGATTTAAGATATTTAATAAAATTAGAAGATTGTGTACATATTATTCAATGATAATAAACTATTATGGTTGTAAGGCATGTGTTTATGGAATTTATGGAATATTAATCTTAAAATATAAAATATATAATTTTTAAAATCTCATATTTCTATAATTTCATGCAAAATATAGGATTAAAAAATTCATTAATGTCAAAATATAACTATCATAAGGGAAATTGAGTTATGGAACCCCTTTCCACTTTAGTAGCATCCAAATCATAACCCCCCGCAAGATGTAACCTGAATTGTAACAGAAAATGACATGAACTGTGATTTATGTAAGATATAACATGAGAAAGGTATTATATATACTTTATAAATAAAATTATGTGGATAACATTGACCTTTGCCTCATTGTAGGGAAGTTGAGATAAAATCCCTTACCTCAAGTCCAAAATGGCCATGTTTTTACTTTAACCCTAGTATGATAATCATAGATAAATTATATTATTTATTAGGAAACCTTTCCAGGATTAATACCTTATCCTAAAGATATTTATTTCATTTATTTTAATATAATATATAATTACTTTATATTTTAAGATCGCATTAGGTGTTTTGAGGATGTTATATTCATAACTTTTAAATGAATCCAGTATGATAACAATGGTAAAAGAGAAATATATTTCATCATACCAATAATAATAATTATAAAATAAGTAAAATTTTATTCATTAATTATAATTTTAAAACCAACCATTAAATTTGGCTTAAAAAATGAATTATGTTACAATCATGGAGGTGATAAACCACATATACGCATGAATAATGTTTCCCTTTTTCAGAAAACATGAATGAAAAAGTTAAGTATAATTATATATATAGTATGTTAATTATATAAAAATATCATATTATATATATAAATACACTTTTATATACCATCCATGTGCAGTGTTGCTGGAAATTTAATCACGTGGCTTCGTAGAGGTCATAATCCAGACGTATGCATGAACGACACTGTCATTTTTAAAAGAATTGTATGGTAAGAAAATATATGATATATTATATTTAATTAATTATAATTATTTAATTAATATATTATATATACATTAAATAAATCATTAAAAATATCTTTGATAGTTGGTGGTTGAAAATGAATTACATTAGTTTGTGAGGCGGTAGTCCACAATATACATGAATGGTCGTTTTATTTCCCATTTGAACGAAGTCGGAGAGAAATTAAGGATATTACATTTAAAAAAACATGACTATATGTTATATACTTTTTTTAATACATCATAATGTATATAAGTGTTTTAAGGAAGTATAAGAATAAATAATACTAAAACATCTAGTTAAAATATTTTCACCTATTTAGGAAAACCTCATTTGCTTTATTCTATAATCCATCTACTATTGGTATTATGAAATAACAAGGCCTATATGAATTTATAAAGAATTATTGTTAAGGTATTTGGGTAGGTATTGTACAAACTATAGTTATAAAAATGTGTGATTGAGAGAGAATATAAGGTTCCCTTTTATAAGTGAGGGGATGGGCAGTCTTGGAATTTCTTAATGAATTAAATTAAAATGAATTATTTTGCATGGAAAATTGTAATTAAATTGAAATATTTCAAATATATTATTATTTTGTTTCAAAATAATCACATTCAATAAAATTTGGACATGTTTAGGTGTTGTATTCACTCTTATCTTTTTTTAACCCTTCATTCACTCTTTTTATGATTACCATGATATCAAAATTTATTACTCTTTAGGGGTGAAGAATGTTTGTATAAAATAATAAGTTATCTATAAAAAGAACATATTATCTATTCTAAAAAATATATAATTCTTTTTTATGAATATTGGGTGTTTATTAATTTTTAATCACTTAATAAAATTTTATTTATTATATAATATTATTAATGTCCTTTTTGGAACCATTTATTTTATTTGACTTAAAATTCATTGAGAAAAAAATGGAATTAGAATATAGACATTAAAAAATCTTGCTTATTTTATATATTTCATTAATATTAATGATACACTATAACTCACTCTAAAAAAATTACTTTTAGAGTTTTAAAAAACATTTAATTGATTTTTTATATTTCTTACACAATCATTATATCGGCCTCGCATAAGTGTTCTATATCATTATATCATCCTTAAAAATTAAAAAGAAATAAAAAATATAAATACAATATAATTAGATTAATAAAATCTTTAATATCCATTTAAAACATGTCTATATCCCTATATGAACATTGAAGGGAAATTTAAAGCAAGAGAGTAACATTTTGTATTTTTCATTATTTAAAATAAAATATAATTAATTTTCAAAGAAATTTGGAAAAAAAATTATGTAAAATAGAAATAGTGATGATTATGGTTGAAATAAATTATTATAATATATTTAATTCACATTTTGGGTTATTTTTAGTCCTTATCATATTATTTTTAAAGTTAATTACTCAATTTAACATTACTGAGTTGACAAAAAATTACTACAGTTACTACTCATAAAGGAAAAAATAAAATGAAATTATTTAATGAATTTAAAACTCATAATTGAGAATATGGTTTCTATTTTTCATGATTTAATTTCTACTAATTACATAAATTTATTTAATATTAAACCTAAAAAATGAGATGAAAAGCAGTTTTTGATAAATGCAGTTTTGATGTATAATATGATCATACATTAACTATATGAATATTAATAATAATGATATTAATTTAAATTGATATATTTAGTTATTTAAAAATACTTTTAATTTAAATAATTCATAAGTTTGGATAATTTTAATTAATAAATGTAGGAAAACATAATGCATTTAAAAATAATTATCTGAAAAACGTGTTGTTAAGTATAAAGACAAACTAATTCAAAAATAAAGTATAATGTTTATTCATACATATTTAATTATATTGTATTTATTCAAATGATAATTTAATTAATTTAATATCAAATTAATTTCATAATGGTACTTTTCCATGAAATTAAATGGAGTTTTTACGAAAAAAACATTATTTTGAACAATTCATATAAAAATAAATCTTTTTTATAAAAACACCTAAATTTATCCAAAAAAATAATTTTGATATGATATTTTCAGAACCAATATTATTTTTATCAAATAAAATTTCTGAAAATTTTAAAAAATAATTTTAATATTTTCACAGAAAAATAAATAAGACCATTTTTGAAGAAAACATATATTTTATGAATAAATTGACTTTAGTAAAAATATTAGTGATTATTTAATAAGAATTTATCAATAAATTTTCATTGAGTATGAACTTATATATATATATATATTATAATTTATATACTCCATTTTAATATTTTAATTCATTAGATAGGTTATATCGACAATGTTTAAATAATAATATTTCATTGTTCATAGATGCTTGGTGTTGCATAATATATATGCTATCAAACATAGTTTTATTTTATAATATTGGGGAGAGATGATCTCCCTTATTTAACAAACTATGTCCTTGTAATTTTAACTAGATATTGGTAATAAAAGGTTTGACATTTGAAAATATGGTTGTTGTAAAGACCCGTAAATTTAAAAGGAAATTTTTTTTTTCTTAATTTTCTTTGGAATTTTACAAGAACACAGTTTCTGACAGCACGTGATTCTGAGGCCCGGTGTGCCCAGAATCATTTTCCGAAGTTTGGCTCGGGTACGTTCAGTGAACAAACGAGCGGGTTTTTCTAACTATTGAACCGGTGCTCAGAATCGAATTCGGAGGGCACTGATGGAATCGCAATGCCGGTATTTGCTTAGAAACGCCTCTTTTGGAGTTGCGTTTCTCGGGTGTGGTTTTTAAATTTTTGGGCTCTAAGTTAAGAAATAAAATATTGTGGTACGACAAACTTTATTTTATTTCACTTAAAGCCGCTTAAAGCCACTTAAAGCTGCTTAAGATGAGTTAAACTGGATAGGGTGAAACCCAAAATATCCTACCCTCTTGGTAGGATATTTGTGTGGTGGGGCCCGAACAAGCCCCACCGTTTCTTTTCCGCTAAGTAATGCACCCACGAAAACCCCTATTAAAAGAAAGTCAACTGACGTGTTTTCTAAATTCTTAATGCCCCTATTAATTGGGCAGTTATGTTCATTGATATTAATTCCATGAAATAATTTGTTCATTAATTATATTTCTTTTTCGTCTGTTGTCATATTAATAAAATAATACCAACACACCTTTCATCTTGGGTGCGATTTGTTTAGAGGATTTGGAGATTCTGTGCCTTCTTCCTCCTTCGTGAAGAATGCGAAGAATGCGAAGAATGCGAAGAATGCCGTCACCCTTGGAGATCGATGACGCGACGCCGTGTTCCGCGACGCCGAAGATTCTCTTTCCACGACGCTTCTTCCACGACGTTCTTCCCCACAACAATCTCCGACCACCAACTGCTTGAGGTAGGAGATTTAAAATCTTTTAAATTTCCTTTGTGGATTTTATCCTTAAAATGGATTTAATTCATGAAATTAAGTCCGCGTGTTTCCTTTAACCCTCGAAGATCGTCGACGCGACGCCCTTCCGCGATGACGCGACACCCTTCCGCGACGCGACGATCCTCTTCTTCCGTGACAGTCAATTCCGCGAAGAACGCACGCTCGACGACTACGACGAGGTAGGGGTTGTTTCTTTTTAAATCTTTGTGATTTATATCCCCGGTTGTTAAATATGATTGTTGTGAGACTTTAAAAACTGATAACGCGGTGGGTGTGGACCAACAAATAGTCTGAACCCACCGCACTTCTTGTTGTTATGTGCGGATTGGCGGGTGACGACAAACGGGGCCGCAAGTTAATTTTGAAGGCTTTGAAGTGAATAACGAGTCCCGGGATGAGCACTGGCAAAGACCGCGCGCAAATCGGACCACTGGAGCACGTCCGGTGGTCCGCGGAACCCCCCGCCTGTGCGCCGCTGGGTAGAATCGTCGCGGCTGAAGCCGCAGCGGCGCTGGCCGGTCCCGCGGCCGTGCAGGACCGCGAAGGAGGGACGCCGCTTAAGCCGCGTCTGGGTGTCACGGAGCGGCCCCCACGTGGGGGGCCGCAGCTTCCTTACGCGACGCCTGGCCAACGCCAGCGCGCCGGCCGAGCCGCCCGGCCGGACCGCCGGGCCGGGCTGCGCCGGCTGGGTGGGAGACGGACCCGGGTCGGGTCGACCCGGTCCGGGCCGACCCAGGGGGGGTTGGGCCGAGTCGGTCCGGGCCCAGACCCCCCATTTTCGGACCCTTTTCGGTCTTTTGCTCATAAATTGAGCTTCAAGCCTCCGATCGATGCATCTTCAGCGGCGATGTGATCCTTGGATCGAGATAGTCGTTTCAGTATATCACACTATAGGTTTCGGAATACTTTGGGTTCGGCCGGGTTTGTTCGTACACGAAACCAACCAGGCCCTCGGAGTGGAAACACTCATATCTTGAGCTTCGGACGTCCGATTGACGTGCCGTTGACTTTGTTGAATTCCTCTAGGTGATACGGATCTTTTGGCATACTCCGCCCGAGGTTTGGACACAGGTGGAGTATGGTCGAGTTGGTTTTCCCTTAAAAACCAATTGGGCCCCTCGGACGAAAAAGCCAATAACTCTCAAACCGAGCGTCCGATTGACGTGCCGTCTACGACGTTGAGTTCCTGTTGGCGATACGGAACTTTTGGATACATCAACTCAGGACTATGTGTTAGTTGATATATCAGCCTCTCGGCTCGTGGAGCAGACCCTCCCGAACGAGCTTGCTGTGTGCGGGAACCCTAGAGCTGGCTGCGACTGCTACTGTGACGATGATGACTGTGTAGAGATCCTTAGTGGATTCGACGGCGACGACTACAGCACTCAGCGATCCTTCGTGGGTCAGTGCTACCGATCCTGTGTGGGTCTGATCTTGTGTGGGTCAGCGATCAGCGGTCTTGTGTGGGCCAGCGCCGACAGATCCTGTGTGGGTCTGATCCTGTGTGGGTCTTTGCGGGGGTTAGTTACCTATCGATCCTTTGTGGGTCACATCCTTTGTGAGTCATTGCGGGGGTTAGTTACCTATCGATCCTTTGTGGGTCATTGCGGGGGTTAGTACCTATCGATCCTTTGTGGGTCCGAGGGCTTAGATGAACAGTGTCAATATCTGGTCATCTTTATCGTCATTCAAAGAAGTATTCCTGTGTGAGCTGAATCCTATTTTACTTTCCTTTTTGGATTGTGTTGTGCTATCCTGTGTGGATTTACGTTTTTCTTTCCTGTGTGGACTGGGTTTTACTTGAGCTCAGATGTTGGAGCCGAGTGAGAGTTGATGACTTAGGTATATGAATGGGAATATACCTAAGCAGTGTCGGATGTTACTTCGTGATTGTATATTTCCTTTGTGGATTATCCTTTGTGGATTCTAGGAGACCTTCGGGGGTCTCAGGGTCCCTACTGAGTAGCTTATACTCACCCCTGCATGGGCTAATGCCCGCACTACGTTGTGTTGGTTGCAGACGACGGACAGCGCTGCTCGTGGTTGAGGCTTGCGGAGCAGGACGGTACCTAGAGGTGGACCACTAGGCAGGACATACTCGGAGCGGTCGGCTGGACTCGAGGAGCAGTGGAGGATATCTGTACCCACCCTTTTGGTGGGATTTCTAGTTGACAGCTCGACGTTGCGGCTTTACTTTTCAGTTGCTATTTTTCCCTTTCCAGTTGTACTTTACTTTCAGTTTGGGTTTGTATTCTAGCCCACTTACTGTTGTACCATTTTTTACTTAGGGTTTACTTCCGTTTGCTAACTCTGTGGTGCTTGTTTACCTTTCAGAGGCAATGACTTCCCTTTTTACCGGAATTTATGCCTTGGTGCTAGTCGCCAGCCCCTGGCCTATGGAAGGCGGGCTTGGGGTAGTCACGGCATGGGCCCCGAGGACGGGTCGTGACAGTTGTTGAAAACTAACACCCTAAAAAGGGTTAATTAAAATTCATATTTAAAATAGGGAAAGGGAAATAAAAAGTTCATATAGAATAACACATTTCTAGTTAAAATATGATAAAATTAGTAGGAAGTAAAAAAATCAACCTATAAGAATAAATATTTGTCCTAATAATAATATAGAGTTGGAAAGAGAATTGATCACAATAATTTGAATGATCATGATAATGTTATGGTCCACAAAACCAGAAATCAATGAGGTGTGAGAAATACCAATGATTTATAAAAAATGAAGGTAATAAGATATTTTTTTTCAAGACACTTTTTTCTCATATTGATCTGTTTCATTAATGTATAGAATAAAAACAAAAGGAAATTTACATACATGATTTTATTCAAATCTATAAATATATTATTTCCTTTTATTGTGTGTTTCAAAAAGTTTTCACTTATTTCTCATATTTTTTATTTAAATTAACATTTTGAATATTTATAGCCTAACACACTATGATAAACTATTAATGGACTACGAGGTATATAAAAGGATGACAATATTTTATTTTTGTCTTTAATAAAACCACAATGGTTACCACAAGGTAATATAATTTCCAAAATAAATACAAAGTCACATAGATAAATAAAAAATTTAACTCAAAACATTATTAATAGAAAAATTGGTTCTTCTTAGATAATTATGTAAATAAATAACATTGTATCCCAAATAACCTTAATTACCTTAGAATTAATTAATATTTTAATATCAAAAGTGGTTTTAAACCCTTCATATTATCTTACCAAAAAATTAATTACATTATTCCTTTTTAATAATTCACATTTAACTAATGGTTTGCATATACATCAACAAAAAAACATCTCTTGAAATATATTTAATTTCCATAAAATTTAAACAATTGAATCTGAAAAATGGGTGTCAATAATGTTTTATTTATGATCAAACATAATATTATAAATATATGATGGTATCTATAACAACCTCACCTAAAAATTTCTTAATCTCCAATGTTATCTATACCCTACTACGATACAAATTATTAAATCCCTTAACCAACACTTCCAGATTTGATGATAAAAATTTAATATTTAAATTTTTTCTTGATACTCATAAATGTGAAAATATTTTATCTATCCAAAACATTCAACAATAAAAGGTATTTTTAGATCAATTACATACACAAGGTCCTGAGAGGTTTTAAAATATAGATAATTTATAAAAAACGTACACAATAATACATGTGTGTTTATGTTATAATTTTTCCCACAATAATTAGATTTTCTTTTTACACATTTGGTATTCAATATCTCACATATAATTATTCCTTCATAAATCCATTCTATACATAAATCATTCAACATAAATCATCAAAAACAATGAAAATCGAATGAAATAAATATGAAAATATCAAATTCTCATAATGGATGAACATAAGTATTAAAAATTGAATCCCTTTAGTGAGAAAAATAGTATGATGAAATAATAAAAGTTCATTAGAATAACACAAAATAATTCAAACATGTAGAAAGATGTATTATAAAACATTATAAGAGGCATAAAATAGTAATATAAAACAAGAGTCATATAATTCTATAATCATGAGGCATTTAAAAATAATCGTTAATAAATTTATTTATTTGAACATGATAAAAGCATATAGAAAATATATTGGTATCCTAGAACATCTTTTTAATATAACCTTTAAAATCACTATTAAAAATTAAAAAACCTATGCAATAAATTTTAATAATCTATAAGGATAATCTTAAAATAGATTAACTTCATCTCATTGCTGAATTCGTTGGAGGGCTATACTGGGATCACACAACATCATGATCTATATCGGTCACACCTACCATCATGTGTCATATCAAGATCACCTGTCATCATCAATAATATCAATATATCATATCATGAATAAAACATTTAGGATAATTCTCTTTTGGAAAAAAAATCAATGAAAACAACCATCAATCCTTTATAGTTTGGTTAAATTATAGAAAAAAAATGGGTTCTATAAAAATATACTTAAAAAACTAATAATCCATGTAGAGAAAGAATAAATCTGATATCATTAAAACATATACATAGTGGATCATAAGTGATATAAATGGTTGATTTCATTGATGAATAGAAACACTATTAAAATATCATTAATAATATTCATAAGGAAAAGAAATTTTCCTATTTGAAAGTCACTTATAAAAACTAAAAGTCTCTAGAGTAGTAATATTTTGTTTGAATAGTATATGTAGTTTTCTAAATAAGTCTACAAATAATTGGGATGTCATGATGCTTGTAAATTCTAATCATTTTGTAATTGCTAATACAAAAATCTTATTCACACCTTTAGTAAAAAATACCTTGTTTAGAAAATGAGAAGGATATTTTTTTAACCTTATTAAAAAAATTAGTTTATGTTTAAAAATAAATTCAAACAATAATTTATTAATATATAAATCAATAATGATTATTTTCAGAAAAATAGATATGAAAGAGAAAAGGTTTTCATACAGGAAAAGGATAAATATTGTTGGATTTTATTTAAAACATTAATTGAAACATTTGACTACTAATGAGAGTAAAATGGTACTAAAAATATAAATTATATAAATATCCATAAAAAATAAAATAAATGGGGTATATATTATAAGATCCATATAATTTCCATCAATATAAATTTATCATAGAATATCCTGAGAAGAATTCAGATTATAATAGAAATCTGTACCACTTGGGTAACTTTTTTAAATCATAACACCCATAAAAGAAATTTCTAAAAATAAATCGTCAGATACTAAGAAAATAAGAATATTGGGGATACTTCATATGAAATGGGCAATAGATACCCTTCATAAAAATTATTTAGTGAATAACATCAAATAAGTCTTAATGAAACAATATTGAGATGAGGAATCCTTACGATGAAAGTATCATTGAAAATAGATATAATCCATTATGCGAGTATGTATATCAATTTTTAAAACTCAAAAAATAATTTCAAATATAAAATATTGTAATACGAGTTCATTTAAAGCATTATTCTGGAACTAAAGTTTCATTTAACTAGAAGTACAACTCAGTTAATGGAAATTGGGTAAAGAATCCTCTTTCATCTTTTGTAACTTTCCAATTGTAAAACCTTAGATAAAATAATAAAAATTGTAACTTACAATTACATTAATTATAAAAAAATATTTAAATAAGAATAAAATGTTATTATACACATGATATATATGTAATTAGGTGCATAAAATTAATACATGTCTTAAAGAATAAAAATTGAGACAAAATAACTCACCACAATTTCAGATATGCTATGTATATACTTTAACCCAATTATAATAAAATTATATAAGTTTTTTATTTAATAAATTTTATTGGATTAATAATTTATCCTTAATAAATATATTTCATTTATTTTAAATAAATGTTTAATTAATTAATTTGTCCATTCAACAATAGGTGTTTTGAGGATGATCGATTCATAACATCAAAATGACATGGGTTTGTTGAACATGGTAAATGGGATCATTTTTAAATAAAATATAGAATAATAATAATTAAATAATAATCATATTTATAAATAAATTATACTTTTTTAAACCAAATATTAAATATGGTTATGGAAAAATAATTACGTTGCAATCATGAAGACAGAATGATATATGTCCATAAGAGTTATGGTATAATTTTTCAAAGAACATGAGGGAAAAAAAGAAAGTATCATTTTTTATTTATAGAATTATAATTATTTAATGAATACTATATTATAAGTTTTATTACAGCTATTTAGACAGTCAATGTGATGAGATTATGAATGAAGAGTTAGATCATTTCGTGGATGTGATAATCCACACATATACATGAACAACGTCATCATTTTTAAATGGATGAAATAAAAAGAAAAGATATGAAATATTATCTTAAAAAAATATTTAGGTCATGAATATTAGATATATGTAGTAAATCCATCATCATAACAATCCAAAAAATGTGGTGATAGAAAACGATTACATCAGTTCGTGAGGTGGTAGTCTGATGTACACAAAATCAATAGTTCTATTTCCCATTTTATGAATGAATGAGGTGGATTGAAGTCACATAAATAATGTAGTAAAATCTCAATATATGCTATATAATTAATTTTTTTATATTAAAATGTTGAAATATGTATTTTAGGATGTAGATGAATAGATGAAACTAAATATTCAATTTAAAGTATTACCTCATATTTAGGGAATCCCCATTTCCATCAATCTTAATCCCTCTAAGGCGGGAAATATGAAAAAATATATGACCACTGTGATATGAAGATGGAATTTGAGTATTTATTTGGTATAGTATAGGCCAAAATATATTTCTCTAATGGTGTTAAAAAGTGAGGAGAGGCGGTTCTGTTTTATATGTGAGGGGAGACACACTCTTAAAATTTTATAACGTATTAAAGTAATGTATATTAATTTTGATGGAAAATCAAAAAAATTATATATTTTCAAACTAGGATGAGTATGAGTGTAAATTATCTAATCCAAAAAAAATGAACAAGTTTAGATGATGTTTTCACCCTAATAGCTTTGTTGAACACCATTCATTAACGCTTTACCGGTTTATTATGGTATTAATGTTCTTAAAATTTATGGGTCATGGAAGTTATTATAAAATAAAAAGTGACCCATGAATGGAATATTTTTCATTTTTTAAACCATATATAATTTATCTCTATTAATATAATATTTTTTGTGAATTTAAAATCATTTAATGAAATATTTTTATTATAAAATATCATTTATGATACTTTTGGAGAAATATATTTAATTTGACATTAAAGTCATAAAGATAAAAATAGAATTAAAATATTGAAATTTAAAACATACATAATATATTATATATATCAGGAAATTTATTAGAGTATAATAAATTACCCAAATAGTTACTTTTAGATGTTTTAGAATCATTTATATGATTTGTGTTCTTCTCACACAAGCATTATGTTAATTTTGCGTAAAAATTGAATGAAATTATTTCATAAATAAAACTTAAAAGTAAATTATAATCATAAAAAAATTCATTATTATGAAAATAAACATTAATATTTATCCAAAACTTTATTTCATCCCTATATGAACATATAAGCTAAATTCAAAAGAAAGTGAGTGATATTTTTGTATTTTTCTTCACTTGTTAGAAAATATAAGGCATTTCAATGGAAAATTGAACAAAATTCCATATCATTGGTAATTTGATGAGTATGTTAAAATACCACTCATCTATAGGATTAAAGTAATGTTTTAGGGTTATTTTTATTCCATATCAAATTATTTTTCACCATATTTACTAGAATATCCCTTATCGAGGGGATGATTATTTACCACGGTTAATATTTATAACCAAAAAATAATAAATGAGTTTTTTTACCAAAATTAAAACTGCTAATTAAAATTATAGAATACAAATTTACTGTTCATTTTATATATGTGCTAGAAATTAATTTAAAATTCAACCCACAAAATGAGGTGAAAAGAGGTTTTTAGACAAATGCATTTTTCAAGTATAAGATGAACTGGCATAAACTATATAACTAGTAATCATAATTATATTAATTTAAATTAATATATATAGATAAAATCAATAAGTTTTATTTATATTATTTATATTACGGATTATTATATTTAATAAAACTGTGAAAACATTACGCACTTAAAAGCTATTTTCTAATAAATGTGTTTTCAAAAATATAAATAAATGTATACTAAAATAAAGTATAATATTGATTACTATGTGTTTGATAATATTTTATTTAATTAAAAGATTTATTTTTTAATTTAAAATCAAATTAAATACATAATGGTACCTTTCAATGAAAATAAATTAATGGATTATATTTTTATTTTATTTTTTTACTATTCACTGAAAAATAAATCTTTTTCAGAGTATTCTCACAAATTACACCCTATGATAGTGTTGATATGTTGATTTAAATTTTGATATCTTTATTTTATCAAATCAAATTTTCAATATAATCCAAAAAATAAATATTATATCTTTCCAAAAAATGAAACGAAACATTTTTTTGATGAAAAATATTTTTTTAATGAATAAAATGACAGTACTAAAAAAATAATGATTATTCATGAAGAATTTTAATATAAAATTTTCATAAGTAGGAACTCAAATATATATATATATATATATATATATATATATTCAGTTACTCTTATTAATATCTTACAATTCAATGGATAGGTAATATCATTCATATTTAGGTAATAATATTTCATTGTTCATTAAAACTCAATGTTATGTATTTTAAATGATATCCAAAATAGAGTTATTTTAAAATATAAGGGTTTTATATTTATTTTATTATTCACAATAATTATTCACATAATTTAAGGGTTACATGCCTCAAATTCTCTCAAACACTATTTTTAATACAAGATAAATATATTCTAAAATATTTAGTCGTTACAATTCGAATCAGCATTTATACCTAAAATGACATATGATGTTTTAGGTTATGTAATTTGGAGAAAATATTTAAAATATGGTCACAATATATTCAAAAGGAATCTTGTTTGTACCCTAGTTAAATGACCAAAATATCTACAGGTAATATGAGTCAAATAGGTTTTTTGAAACAAATGTGATGAAAATATAATTATAATTACAATGAAGGAAAGATTTAATATTAAAGGTTAATATAAAACGAAGGCATAGATTATAGTGAAACCATTGAACTATTATTGAGATAAAAGTATATAATAATGTTAATAGCCTTTATAATACTTCTAAATTTTACATTTTTTCAAATGGATGTTAAAAGTGATTTTCTTTATTGTTAAGTTCAAGAGAACGTGTTTATTAAGTATGATTCTAGTTTTGAAGATACAAAGACTTTATAAAATATATTTTTACATAATAAATCCATATTTTGACATAAATATGACCCAAGATCTTGGTACGTTATAATTAACATATATTTACTTCAAAATAATTTTTTTAAAGTTATTTTTGATCCAACAATTTTTATAATGAAAATTATAAAAGAAACTGTTATTTTTCCAATTGATGTAAATAACATTATTTTCATATTAACTCTAAAATCCCTTTCAAATAATTTTTATAAACTTATGAAAATTGAATTTAAAATTATCATGTTAGGTGATCTTAATTTTATCCTTGGTTTTCAAATTTCACAAAAATAGAATGGAAATATTTTTATTCAAAATATAAATTCTAATGATAAACTCAAACATTCTGGTTTTATAAATGCATATAGTGTAAGTAAACTGGTAACATCTTCTACCAAACATCATTTTAATGAATGTGAAAAATTAGTAAATTAAAAAAAAATATAAGTATAATGGGAAGATTAGTTCACCCTTATAAAAGTTTACCAAACATTAATTTTATAATCATATTTACGTGTGAGCTTCCAGAAATATATGAAAGATAAAAATTTAATAGAGGTGAAATTTATTTTCAACTTCTTCAATGGAAGTATTAACATAGATTTTTCTATTATTCTAGAAAAAAATTTCACATAAAATTTACTTAGATGTTGAATTTTGAGGATGTATATTAGATTAAAAAATTTATTTTGGAATTTATCACTTCGTAGTATAAGATTAAGATTCATGGTCTATTGAGAAAAAATATTCTAAATAACATTCAACTACTAAATATGAATATATAGATATTGGATGTTATTTTTAATACGTATTGTTTACATAACATGCAATTATATATTTTGGTTTTATATACAATCAAACTCCTATTCATTATCATTATATTAGTGTTATATAATTTTATAAGAGCCCAACACATCACTCCTAAGCAAAGAACGTGTGTTTATGAAAGATTTTTTTATGGATCACACAAAAAATCTGATAATAATATTGACATTATGA
Organism: Viscum album; assembly: GCA_963277665.1. Classification (NCBI taxonomy): domain Eukaryota; kingdom Viridiplantae; phylum Streptophyta; class Magnoliopsida; order Santalales; family Viscaceae; genus Viscum; species Viscum album. The sequence goes on along the minus strand of OY728157.1, from coordinate 30,440,014 downwards.
AAACTAAATAACAACTCAATTATATTAATATAAAACTGTTAAATATCTAATACATTAATATTCAACAAATAGAATATTAAAAAGATTAAAATAATTCATACCACATATGTTATGGCCAGAAATTTTATTGGGAATATTTTTAGATCACTCATACATCTAAGAAAAAATTTTCTATATTGTTGAAATCATAAAGGCCTATATTAGGATTGGAATCTTAAAAAATTTATTCAAAAAAATTTATAATATTCACTATCATAAAATTATTTTAAAAAATAGAATATTTGGATTAATTTTGTAGAAAATATTAAAAAGACAACCCTGAAGCTTGTTGAGCATTATTCCAGATTAGTAAAAGCATTAGATCCCTCTAAAGAAATCCCATGGGCTATTGGTGAAGAAGGTGATGTTCAAAGTACGATAATACAGAAATATATCTTCTATTATATGAAAATTTATTTATTTTATCTATAAAATAGTACAGAATATGATGTTTAACATATAAAATCATTACACAATTTTTCATAAAAAATGAAATCATGGTCATAAGGGAATTAATGATGCAAATTTTAATTAAATAAACAAATTGTAATGGGTTTTTTCTTAACTATATATAGAGATGTTGAAGATTAAAAATCACCTGAAACATATAATTAGAAAATTCCCAATAGAAATAATTTTCAATTTTCTAATTTTATTTATAATTTCCAAATTTTTTCCTAACATATCACCATATTTTTTCTTTTCTTTTTTATTATTTCTCTCTTTTTTTTATATTTAAAAATCATCATGTGGAATAAATTTATGAAACTTTAATATATATAATTGGGGTGAGAAATTTAGATAGGTTTTTATATATTATTTATGAATAATTATTATATTTTGAATGTTTTATTTGAACAGAAGAGGTATTTTACTCTTCTAGAATTTTCAAAAAGCTACTCAAATGCATAAGTAGATTTATTAATCTTAAAATTTAGTTGAAATTTTCAATTTTCATTACATGTTTTTTCATTCCATAGTGGGGATATTGTTGAGTCAATAGAACCAGTTCCATTAAATAATGTTTAAATCATAATACACGTTATATAAACTTGATTTAGCTTGAGTTTTTTTAGTTGTTGTGTTTAGAAAAAATAAATTTTCTGTAACAGAAATAATATAGAAAATTTTATGGTTTGAAAATTGTATAAGTATAAAACTTATTGATAGTATACAATCATAATATTGAATAGAATTATGTTTTTTTAATAACTCCACCAATAGATAAAGATATCATTGAGTCCATTAGTAGATGACAATGTTAGTTTCATTATTGTTACAAATGACATTACCAGAAAGGCCCAGATTAGAAAAAAATCTGATCTGCCAAATTATTAATAGAAAAAAGTAAAGTGCAATGAAAATACAAGGCAAAGTCACTACATCACATCAAATCCATCCCCATCCCCATATCCATACGTAGTTACCTCATCATCTTCTTGCGTGGTTACCAATGACATTAAGATTTATATAATCTTAAAACCAATGTTAGTTATAGAATAATCTAAATATAAATTCATATACTAAATCATATAAATAAATAAAAATTAATATATCAAAATTAATATTTTATATCAGTTTAAAAAATATCAATTAAACAATTTTTAGAGTGCTTTGGATCGGTGTAATTTTTTTCTTTCTGGGAATATCTACTAAGATCTAAATATTACAAGGAATTATATAAAGATATGAATATTTCAATTGAAATTTCTATTTATGTGTCTTAAATGATAAATTTATTCCTTTGATTGTAATATAGAGTTGATTAACTTTTTTTTAAAGATAATTTTTTCTAATAGGTAAAGTAGAGTTCTTTTGTTGATTGGAAGGAAAGCATTATAATATGTATAAAATAAGGGATTCCTTAAAACATATTGAATTTAATTTATACCATAGATATATATTTTTAAAAAATACTATTTCATTTTTTGAAAATGTGGTTTTAATGATATCATTTAATGGATTATTTGGTTTTCCATCCAATAATATAATTTTTTAAATACATTTTCTCTATTAATTTTTAAATTGGAACCAATTTATGTTTTATTTTCCAACTACTTATATAAATATTGTCATATTTTTATAAACTTTTGACACACATATTTTCATTTTGTTAACTATATTTTAATAAGAATAGTTTCAACATCATGTATGGTTTCATATATTATTTATAAAATGAATAGTATTTCATAAATCTAATCAATAAAAACATATGATTTGGATGAAGCATGTATATTGTTTTAAACAACAATTAACCTCTAACTTGTAAAAATGATACAATTTAACATTGTGAAAATAGAAACCTTAATGATTTATCTATTTATTGTTTTCATGTAAGGATTGTCACATAAGAAATTCTTGTTAATTAGATAAGTTCTTCAAAGAAATCATTAGAGGAAATGATATTTAAATCTAGGGAGAATATTGGGATTCATAAAGTTGTAAATGAAGAATATGATGTGAGTGATGCGTTTTTTCTATTATGGGGATAAAATTTAATCCCAGAATAGAGATTTGAGGCCATGTTTCCATTATCATTTTTTCAATTTGGGGAAGTAATGAATTTCACAACATCATATCCAATATAGAAAAATTAAAGAGGGTGACTTTTATAGCTCAAAAAAGTAAAAATATAAATTTCTCCTAAAAGAATATTTATATATAGGCATATATCCAAAAATATATATTTATGGAAAATATTTGTCATCCTGAAAGCGGATTTTTATGAGGATATTTATATTGAATAAGGTGAAATAAGGTTCAATTCTAATACAATAAATGTTATGATGGAAAAGTGCATAATGGAAAATCTAAAAATCAATAAAAAAATATTTAAAAGTCATTATTGATATGAAAATAGAATATTAAAGCACACTTAAGGAGGTTCAAGTACAATTGAATAAGAATATGAATACTGTTCAATTTCTTAAATAATTTTCATAATATTTTGATCTACCCAAATCCAAAATCAAGTGGTTAATAGTGGTTATAGAGAATAAAGGGAAAAATAAAGAAACATTTATATAAAAAATTAAATTATTCTTAAAATGAAATAAAATGATAATCTGATTGAGAAAATTAATTTCTGTATTAAATATTGACAAAATATAGTTTTGAATCTACAGTAAGTGGTCATATGAAATTATATGAATCATGAACTAGAAATTAAAAAAATATTTCAAATGTCTAAAATTCAAAAAAATTTACAATGAATTGCTGATAGAGAGGGTTGAAATTAATACATGGTCTGTTGAAGACGTACTGAATAATCAAAGATCCAACCACACAGGTAAAATTAGCATTTCATATGAAATGTAATCATCTAAAGATGGGATATGAAACATGATGATTAAATGAATGAAAAATACAAGATATAGATCTCACCCATCAAGATTATATCAAATACCTAGGAACTATTAGGTGGATAAGTACGTGTAGAGATTGGGTCTCAATATGAAATTTCCCTGATGAAACATAAATTTTATTTCTATATTGGTTAAAATATAGACTATTATGAAGAGTTTGAGAACTAATTAAAGGTAAAATAACTTGAAATCGAATGATGAGAGATAAAAACATATCCCACTACTCAAATAATATACTATTTATATACATATTATTTTTATATCTCTACAATTAGTCGAAAAGATTTTGAATTTTGAAATTTATGAAGTAAATGTAATTTATATCAATGATCAAAGATAATAAAGAGAAGAAACCTGGATTATATTCCTTTTGTAATCTAGTTTTCTCCTTTAAAATAATAAGTTTATAACTATGTTTCTTATAATTAATAGAATGAGGACATAAAATAATTTTTCTCATCTTAGTCAGGTATTTCTTGGAAGGAATGGAAGAATAAGGGGAGGGAAATTATCATAGAAATTTCCTAAAATGTAATGAATAATAATAAAAAATTTATTTTTGATAGTGGGTGCTCACCCACATGATTAGGAACATGAATATTTTGATATCTTTAATGGGGGATGTTTATGTAATGGGTCAATTTTGAAATAAATTATATTTTAATATAAACCGAAGTTATAAGGTGAGACTTTCTAGAGATGAGTTGATGAACAATTAAGTTCATTAAATCGATGATATTTGAAATAATATTTTATGTGTCACCCAAATGTGAAATAGGGCACATGAAGTCATGTTAAATTGTTAGTGTATCAAAATAAATTATAAATCTAGAAAATATTTTATTAAGGGTTTGATAATGAATATAATGTTATAAAAAATGGAAAAAATGAGAACAAATTTAGTTTTTGTATGAAAGAAAAATATATATTTTTGAATTAATGGTTTGAGCATGTGTTTCGTTCTGGTTTCCGGCCACGAAACGCCCAACGGCTCCATATCCAATGATTGATGGACCTGCTTTCCAAAGGTAGGAATTCACTGGATGGTCTGAACAATGACTCTTAAGAACTCACATTGTTCGAGAGGATGGGAATTTAGGCTCATCACGTGCTTTTGGGGGGGGGGGGGGGGGTTATTTCCTGTCCCGGGTCTCTCTTACAGATTTAAGAAGTATTCATATGTTCGTGAATCTTTGGTTTATATCCAAACATTGTATCAACAGATTTAATCCGATTGGGCAATGGTCAACTGGACGCATGGGTTTGGAATCATTTATGCCCAAGGATTTCCATCCCTCATTGGATTAATGACCTCGAAGGGTTGGAACTCGATTGAGGCAGCACTAGGAGTGGCGCGGTGAACCGATGTGGGGATGATCGGATCGACCAGTTGTTGGGCTTGAACCTCAGGGAGGCTTCCTATGTACCCTGTCTAGGAGGTAGGGATCAAAATTCATGTAGTTCGCATATACAGTTTAACGTCATGCTGGACGAGGGTGGAACTCGACGTGAAGAAACGACCGAGTGGTGGGCTTGAACCTCATGGAGGCTTCCTACGTACCATGGTTCGGCATGGATCAATGTCCTCATAGTTTTCTTAGGTGTCAAGGAACCGACATGAAGAGAGACCAGGTGGTCCGATGTGTGGTGGTATTGAAACTCATGGAGGCTTCCTACATACCCTGTCTAGGAGGCAGGGATCAAAGTCCATGTAGTTCGCATAGGCTTCGGGCTTACACTCTGAGGCAGCCCAGATTGGTGGATTGGGGATTACTCACTAAAGATGCCCAGAATGATGGATTGGGGATCACACTCTAAGGATGCCCAGAATGATGGATTGGGGCTTACACTCTAAGGATTCCCAGAATGATGGATTGGGGCTTACACTCTGAGGATGCCTAGAATGATAGATTGGGGTTTACACTCTGAGGATGCCCAGAATGATGGATGTCATGGTCGATGCTTACTCTAAGCCCATGTGAGTCATGCTCGGTGTGGGAAACAAGAGGCAGCAGGGTCCAGTGGATCAAGTCGCGAAAGGTGCATTCGTGAGAAGCGAAGCGGGGCTTATGCATGGAGTGGCCCAGGGTGATGAATTGGGGCTTATGTTAGGTCCACAAGGATGAATACCCTAAGAGGGGGGGGGGGTGAATCAGGGTATGGCTAATTTAAAATTAACGCTCGTTCTGATCTCGTTTCACTGTTAAGAAAAACATTCTTCTCTCTCTTTCTTGTTGCACAATATAAATAGAAAGTAGAGCAAGCATAAGACACATCAATTTTACTTGGTTCACCGCTAAGGGATACGTCCAAGGAGCATACGCCGACAAGTTTCCGGTCGTAAAAAATTCCACTATACTTCACTAGCTGTGGATTACAATGTTCGGGTACAGTTACTATGTCCTAGGGTCACTACCTTTTCAAGGTTTTGGGTCAGATCACTAATTTCCCAAGGGTCACTCTCTATTTCTCTCTCTCTGGATCACTTCCGATGGATATGATCACCTTCTTTCTCTTCCTAAGTTCACTTCTCTGGAAGGGAATACACCCACATTTTATAGACCTGTAGGTCTCTTCATTCTCATAAATAAATTCATCCTCAACTGTTGATAGATTCTCTGTTATAGTCCAACATTCATCCACCGATGAATACCACATTGACTCTTAACCACTGGGCAATTCACTTTGGAAACACCTTCACAAAGAACCCAACTTCGCTAGGCTACCAATTTTGCGAAGCTCAAACAAGACTTTGCGAAGCTCCGACCTTCTCGCGAAGCACTACCGCGAAGCAATACCATGGAGATCAAGTCGTTGCATAGCAACTTCCATCGCAAACCTCACTGAGCCAACGCGGAGCGCACAACTTTCGCGGAGCTACAATAGCCGCCGCGAAGCTCTTCTTTCGCGAAGCACACAGGCTATGCGAACTACCTTCGCGAACCGAGAGAAAATGATTTTCTCTAAAAATTCCCTCTTCTTCTCTTGAGGGGGTCAACCTGTATTTATAGGTGATTCCACCGACCCTTGACCCTTCCGCGCGAAGTCAACTCCATGTCATCTCAAATCGCGAAGCTCTGAAGTTTCCACCGGAATTCTGTCCAAATCGCAAATCAGCACGGAAAGTTTCCGATCGCGGAGCTTGTCGTAATCGCGGAGCATCACCGTCAACATTCTTTCGCGCTTTCGCCACGAATCTCCCTCGCAAAGCCCTTCACTGCCGCGATGCGCTTCAACTCTGCCATTCGCGAAACGTTGACGTAATCGCGAAGCATCACTGCCTCCATTTTTATGGTCTTCGCGAAATCCAATCCATGCATCCCATCTTCCCGAAACTCATGACTTTTTACATATAAAAATGTTATCTTCGGGGAAATACTATTTTCGTGATGCTAACCAAACTCCAAATTTGGACCCCAAGAATTTGGAAAACACTGGGAAACGACGCCACCTTTTACTGATCTTTTGTACCGCCTCCAGATCGTCCTTTCCTTTGTCATCTTTCTTTGTCAACATGGATTGTCAACAACTTCTTGGGAACTCGACAATTCTCCATGGAAACCTGATTTTTCAACAACAAAAAACAACCCGAAAATACTACAATGTTACCTTGAGGGATTTTTTCCCAACAGATTACACTCTGAGGAGGGCCAGAAGGTCAAGGCTTACTCCGAGATGGACTCCCGGGGTGATGGATTGGGGCTTACACTCTGAGGAGGCCCAGAAGGTCAGGGCTTACTCCAAGATGGATGCCTGAAGTGTCTTTCTCATGTCTGGACATGAGGGAATCTCAACCCTCTGATGGGTTTAGTAATATAATGGAGGCCAACGCCTATGCGCAAGTGCACAAGCAGGATAACGCCAAGGGTGTTGGAATCAGTCCAAACAAAGTGAGATGAAAAGTGTGAATCACATGCCCGACATTCAGAACACAGTGAGGGTGGCATGATGATGGAGGATAACTATTGTTCATGTTTGAAACATATGATCCATATCACGTTAGCCGGAAATGGGGACGAATAAATGAGGGTCGACTACTGACCATGTTTGAAGCACAAGACCAATCTCGAAGTGTTGTCCAAATTCTTCTGGGGAATTGGCCTAGGATGGTAGGTGAGCCGATGCGGCATGAGGACAGGAAGTTAGGGGGTAGCTTTAGTCATAGAATAGTATGAAGATCCGAATGAAGGACACACAAATCATGGGATGGAGTGATGGAATGTTTGAATGGATTCCAGCGCTTTTGAAGTTATGCCACTGTAAACATAGCATAAGGAATCTCTTGCATGGAGCAAGAGGCATCCAATTATTGAATGATAGGGAATGCTATAGTTTATAGTCATGTAGAGAGGACTGTTTCAATGTAGTTTAACTTCATATGGATAGGATGAGGGCCCTACAATTTAACATCATGTGGTCAGGACGACTAGGTAGAAGACACCTAACAATGGCTGGTGTGGGACTTACGCAAAGGCGTCCCTTTCTGAATGATCCTAGGAAAATGCGATAGGTAATGGGGTTATTGGAGAGTCATATGAAGTAGCTCAACTCATGGAATTTATAGGACGGATGTTGGGGTGGCACAAGGGTGAAATGAAAAGTACTATTGACCCGGCCTGAAAAGTTAGTGTAAGGGGTTGTCCGCGAGGGAGCAGGCCGCAAAGGACTAGGACATGAAGGAAGCTGTCCGCGATGGAGGCTCTCCATGAAGGATGATTTCTTTGGAGGAGGCTGTCCGTGAAGGAGGTTTCCTGCGGATGAGATGGTCATCCGTGAATGGTGTCTGAAATGGGTATAGAGCCCATCCAACTTCACGCTCGCGGAGGGGTTCCATCTCCATTTCGCAAACGATAGTATTCTGCGGAAGGGGTGGCCACGGAGGGACTATCCGCGAAGGAAATGACCGCTATGGGCTAGCTGCGGAGGAGCTAGCCGCATGTGGTTTGCGGACTTGTTTCTCCTCTTAGTGGAAGAGCGCATTCACGGACGATATGGGGTCCGCGGATGGTCGCAGACCACTAGGAGTGATTTCTCTAGTGTCACCCCACGTGTTTTCACCCGTCCTTCCTCTTTTTTTTCTAGTTCCCCCTTGGTGAATATTTATAGAGTCTCAAGGAGGCAATATTGATGGGATCACGACATGTTTTGCAGAAGTCCATGAAGGAACACCCACACCTGTGAACGACTCGGTCAATAGTTAGTTTTGGAATCAGGTTTTGTGGAATTGCTCCACGGACGTGCACCTCTCTGCTTCTGTTCTGCGAATGATGGGGTTCGCGACGGTGGAATGGCGTGGTGCTCATCCTTCTTCGTGCCCGTGGAGAGTCTCCCCTTCTATTTCACAAACGATGCTGGTCCACGGAATTGTGAGAGGGCTGTCTGCTGAACCGGCCGCGTGATATTGCTGGGAGCTGGTGCATGGACCGGTTCAGTCCTTTTCCAGGTCTTACGGTAATCGGACTTCCCCCTTACCGAATTTTTAGGACCCTACACCATTTACATAAAAATAGACAAGAAAATTTAGAAAAATATATGGTTTCTATTAAAATTCAAGGAATTTTATATGGTGAATAACATAGTTTTTTATATTTTTATTTGAGGTAATATAGTGAAAAAATCTGACCAACCAAAGAAGAAAAATACCCAAAACATACTGGATCATATTCATACTAATGTTTATGATCTAATGAAACTTCAAGAAATATGTCACGAATGGTGTTTCATTTTGATTGTTAATGGAAATTGTATAATGGGATGCATCATACTTATATATAGTAAGAATTAATTCATATAGTATAGTAAATGATTCTATAAATGATTTGAAAAAGAAACTAGAAGTCTAATCCATATTTGGGGATCGAATAATGGAACAGTGTAAACCACAATTCTAGTGAAGAATAATATAGATTAGCATGGAATCGAGAAGGATGATTCATCAGATAGAATACCATAACAATATGGTGTTCTGGAAAACTGAAACTGGATAGTGAATAATATTGAAGAGATTTTTCTCATAGAGAGTAAAATCTATTAACAGTACAGTAAGGATGCAATTTAAGTTGCAGTATATAAATAAAAAAACTCTATTGAGTCAATGAGATAATAGGACACCATAAGAGATATGGAATGAATGGAATCCAAAAAATAATAATTTTTGTGTTTGAAAGTAATGGAAACATCCAATTAAAGGAAATAATCTGATGAAAATATTTTGATACATTAGATGAGGGAATATTCTTATGCTGATCAGTTACGAGTAACAACAATAAATATTAAAAAATATGTTGAATAAATCATGTAAATTAATGATGTGATTGTTTCTGAAGAAAATGTTATTAATAAATAATAAAAAAAAGTTAGAAGAAGTTTACGATTGATAAGATTATAAACACATCAATTATATATGTATTTAAGGTCTAACATAAGAATACGATTACAATGTTGAGTTAGAAAAAAAAGAAACTATTTAAGGGTGTCAAGCACTGAATTAAGGGAGTAATATACAAGATGAGGTTAATGAATCAAATATAATCAAAGGATTTTTTTTCTAACATAAACCTGAAGGATGAGAAATGTAGAAAACACCACTCTTTAATCATAGGTGGAACAAAAATTATTTGAAGAATCAGAAATATATGAATCATTGGTTAAGTCTATTCATGATGAAAAACTCACATTATTAAAATAATCATGAGTCGAATTAATTATATCATAAACTATGGTTTGGTTTTTTTTGTAAAGAAATAAAATTATTTTATTAAAAATTAAAATATTGTTTGGGTTGGAGATATTTTATACATAAAATATTCATGTGTTAGTGAATTTTTTATAAGAAGAAACCGTATTCTTTGGTTTAATAACAAGAACGATGGTAAATATATTTGTGTGACTAAAGAGAAGTACATTTGATCTATTATGGTGTGCACTCAATTTATATTGATGAAGTAGCAGTAAGGGGATCTTAGTAAAGATGTGAAGGTTTCAATAATGATTCACTATGAGAAAAAGAATTTTATTGAATTAATGAATAATCTAGTACATCAATCTTACATGAAGAATATTGAAATCAATTAGCATATTATTAAAGATAAGATAAAATAATATTTATCAAATTGGAGTATGTTGTAAATAATTAGTAAGTGAACTATGTTTCCACAAAACCATTGTACACATTTGAGTTTGAAAGGCATTGATTGAGCCCTGATGTTGTTTATCACTCTTCACTTAAGGATGTATAGAATATATCCTCTCACAATGTGATATTAATGTCTAAATATTCATATTTTCATGAATATGAAAATTTTAATTTGGTTGATTTAAAAAAGAAATAAAATGAAGTTTAAAGTGAAATTTGGTGAAATCGATTACTAAGATGGATTCTCAGCACATGGGAGAGACTACCCTTTATGTAGTGTTAATGATATTCACGATAGGGGGATATAATAAATGGGAGTGATCTTGAAGGAGATGAACATGGTTGATGAAATTAGAGTTAGATGGAGTTTGAATATGTTTAGTATTAATAAGTGATATTTCAAGGTTTAAAATTTATCATATGTACTTAAGAATGCATATATTTATTAATTTTTTTTCTACACCATGAACTAATCATATAGACTTAGAATTATAATTGAGTTATTCCATATGTTTTTTTGCTTCTAATGGAATTTCAAAATGGTATATGAAGACACTATGGATTACTTTTATACCTAAAGAGGTAGAATTTTTAAAATAATGTTGTTCAAATTGGAGTGTGTTAAAACATGGGAATTTTGATAGAGGAGAAAAATTAGAACCAAACCTAAAGGTAAGAAGTGATGTTTTGTTAGTTGTTCATGGATCTTGAAGGTGTTCTGTATTATGATGGAATTGTAAGGTGTGCGATCTTACCTGATGAAATTTAGAAAAGGATGAAGGTTACATTAGAAACGTCTATAGATTTGTAAGGTTAAATTACTTTTTTCAAGGGTCCTATAAATGTTGATTAAAGATTCAATTGGATTTATTTGGGTATAATTTGGTAAAGTAATTATGCATGATTAAGATGTTTCCTTCATATGTTATGTGTGATTAAATCAAGATGATTATGTTCATTGGTGTGAGGTTGTTTTCAAAAACTACACATCAATATTATTTTAATTTTATTTAATGATGAATTCTAGTGGTCAACTTTGGGTTATCTCTCAAGCATAGAACATAATTAGTAAAAAATTTAAAATGTTTTTGTAACTTTTTTATATTTTAATTTTTAAATAAATGATAAAAGTGATGAAGAAAAGTCTATGAAAACATTTAATTTTATTTTAAATTAAGAAATAAGAAATTGAAAGTGGAGGAAAAGAAAAAGAAATGATAGAAAATGTTTCAAAATCATAATTGGTCAACCTAAGAAAGGATTTTGTCAGTAGTAATTGTTTATAATATATTTTATTAAAATTAAATAACTAGATTATGCACCAATCCACTTGTTACCTTATTCCATTTAATGTAATGTTGGTATGCATGATTGATAATCTCTCTAAATGCATCAAAAACTCACTTCATCCACATATAATGACAGAAAACATACCTCTCTTGAGTCCATGATGTTTCTCAATATATTAACTACACCCCACAAGTAATTCTTCTCCCACTATGCATATATTCTCTACATTCCAATATATGTCAGGGATGGTAGGATAAAATTAGTAAATGTAAAAAAGAAAGTGGGTATTGAAAAATGATTGAATGAGTAAAAATCATTATCCCCTGTTCTAAAATCCATCAATTCACTTAAGAATTAAACTCAAATAATTAAATATAAATAAAACATGAGGATCACTTACTCCCCCTTAGAACACCTATAAATGTTGAACCACCTCCATAATGTTTGTATCCCCCATTTCAAATATTACCATTTGATCCTTTGACGATTGAACCCTTCATGTGCTGCTTCAATGTATAAATATTACGAGTTACATGATTTCTCCAGGTAGAATTGTTCTAGGAATTTAGCCTAGAGTATACCTATATATCCAAACGGAAGTCCATTAATCAACATAAATGAAAGAGACTTGTTCGAGTAAATATGGTATTTTTTAGATTTTGTGAAGGAATCATTATAGAGATCCAGGTAGCTTGTGAAAGGATCTAATAGCCTTGAAAATTACTGATCAATCCTTGTTTAGTGGGTTGAATGAGGTTTAGATGAACAGAGTGTTCTTGGAGTTTACATAGCAGTGTTGTGAGGGGGGTGTTTTGAAGAAGAGATGAGTTGTTCAAGGACCAACGTTTCATGGTGGAGGTGATTGGTTTTAGTTGGAGAACTCTTGGGTGGAAGCAAACAACATGAAAAATGAATTTGAGTTTTATGGTGTTGGAGAAGCAAATTTGATAAAAATTGATTTTTTTTAATTGGAATTTCATGATAGCTTTCACTACTATAGATTCTTCATTCCTTAGTCCTAAAAAATCAATGATAAAGTAGAACCTTTTGTAGTGCTAACTAAAGACACAGATAGATATAAAATTTACTAGTGTTAAAATGCATTGAAAATGGGTGACCCTTTATTAACACCTTTTAATGTTGTTAATATCCCCCCTTTTAATAGCAGTGAAAAAAAACGATGAATAAATAATGTGAATATATATGTATGTGTGTGTGTATATGTTTTTGATGGTGTAGAATGTGTATGTTAATGTAGTATGTCTATGTATGTGTTTTTACATGCATGTTTTTGTTGGTATGGGTATGAATATATTTTTGCAAACATGTATGTATGCGTATATTCTTGTTAATGCATGTATATGTTTATATGTATGTGTGTGTATATGTATTTGAATATATCACTATATAACAAGAAACGTCATTTTTTCAATTTGACATTTTTCATTATTGTATATATACATATATGTACACAAAATAATTGGAAAAGTCATTTAATTTTTAAAATATAATTAATGAATTTTTATTTAGTAATATATATATAATTTATTTTAAAAAAAAGTAATGTATTTATTTATACATATTTAGTTATTAATATTTAATATCTGGAATACAATTTATATTTTTATAATTAACATGTTTTGGTTTTCTACATCAATAAATTTTAATGGAAGTATTCATACGATTATTATTTTCATTATTTTAATTTTTTATTTTTCGTTACTGACTTGTATTTAATTGTAAATATTAATATTTATTTATTTTTATTGTAATATTTATTCATTATAAATATTTTGGAAACAAATATAATTCATATAATTTATTTATCTTTAAAATATTTTACAATTTAATTTTTTTTTTATTTTAACCTTTATTCATTTTTAAATATTTCTCACATTTTATCATTTATGTGATTTATTCACTTTGAATAGTTATTAACTTAATTGTTTTATAATGAATTCATTTTTTATTGTTATTTATACATTTTTTAATATTAATATCCTGAAATTTTAATTGACATATAATTTATATTTACTTATATTATAAATCATTTGTTTTTAAGTTTAATTCTAATGTGTTTATTTTTTTTATCATTTTTAGTCATTTTTAATATTGCATTACATTATATAATGTAAATTATTAAATCAATATTTTTTCATATGTTTTAAAAATATTCATTTTTCATTAATTTAATTTATTAATTTTTAATATTTATTAATATACATTTATCTATTCATTTGCTACACTTATTCACTTTTAAAATGTTTTTTAATTTATTCATTTCCAATATTTTTTCATTTCGTAATATTATAATTTATTCATATTTAATATTTAATTTTAAATTTTATTTTTTAATATTTAATATTATTTATATGTTTATAACTTACATAATTAGGGTTTATTCTATATTAATTTAATATTTTTTATTATGTCTTTATAAATTATTTATATATTAATTTTAAATTAGAAAATTATTTTTAATCATTTTTGTTTGAATTCATTTTTAGAATTAATTTTTTATTAATATAATTTTTTAGTATATATAATATATATAAATTAATATTTTAATATTTATCTAATTTATGTAATTAATATTATCTATTAATTTTTTAAAGTATTAATAAATTTATTACAATACAAAAAATTTATCATAATATTAACAAGCTTAGTAATACATTTAATATAAGTAATATTTTTAATTCATATATAATATTTTTTAATCTTTTTTAATATTTTTAAAATTTATTCAATTTAAAAATTTAATATTGGTTATTATAATGTAATTTTAAATATATATTATTATATAATTAGTAATTTAAAAAAAAATTAATCTTTATTTTGTCTTGTAGTATTGATCAGTGCTTAATGATTATAACAATTTTATTTATCACCACCTTTATGGCATTGATAAATCCTTTTCCTAATCATTATTAATGAATCACTCATAAATTAGAAATTTATATGAGACAATTCATTTTAGCACTTATAAAAGAATATTTTCATCAGCACTAATTTTAATAATGATAATAAACCCAATTCAACTAATTTAAAATAACTCAAACGGATATTTCCCCTCCTCGTTCCATTCAAGATCTAATGGAATCAAAATCATGGGGTTTCATGGTTTTTATCTTTTAGGAAAATTGACCATTCAATCCAAGGTATGCTATTCGTTATTTATGTTTATCATTCATTCATTTTTTATTGGGTTTTTCATTTTTTTCTCATCGGGTCTTCTCATTTCCTTGATGTTCTGGTGCTTATTTTCATGATTTTCGGTTCTTCTATTATGACTAATGTTATCCAGACACTTAGATGATTTTTTTTGTTTTTAATCATCTATTTTTGGAATGAAATCTCAATGGATACAAAAAAGAACTTATTTTTTCACATAATTCGTTCTTTAAAAAAATCATCAAATATAATATATCAATCAATTCTAACAGTTTTTCCTTAATTAAAAAAATCATTTAGAATTATGGTTCCTTACATTCATTATTATTTTAATTTTAATTATATTTTTATTTTAACAATGAAAAATAATCCCAAATATTTCTATTATAATTTAACAATTTTATTTTGAAAATAAAGTAAAATAAATATTTTAGTGAACTTTCAATTCATGATTTTGAAAAAAAAACATATAGTATTTTTTTCAAATTATAATTAATATAATTCATCAAATAATTTTAAACATCGTTGTAAAATTTTATGATATTTTAAAATGATTGATGCATCAAAATTCAAAAGGTACCATATTTTTTTATATATTAATATTTTAAAATATTAATATTTCTAATTAATGTATGAAGATTGTTTTTTTGAATTCTTTGACTCAATAAAATCAATTTCTTATTAAATTCATCATTTGAATGATTTTGAAATTTTGAAATTTTAGTTATTTTGTTTAAATCACTCAATTTTTCCATTTAACCCCCAATCATAATTATTTTCATATTCTCATGGTATATTAAATTTTTTTATTAATTATTAAAAAAAGAATAATAAAAATGATTTTATGGGTCTTTTCATGGTTATTGATGATGAGATACATTAAAATTAATTTATTTAAATGTAAAAAAATACCATCATCTCATATATTAATAATTCAAAGAGTTTTATCTTCAAATATAATATTTTCAAAAGGATTTATTGTAAAAAATGATTAATTATTTATTAATATTGAATGCTTGATAGTTATTCTTGTAACATCTTGTGTTTTTGAGTTGGGTTGAAAATAACTCCTTTTTTAAAATTTTCAATTTGTGGTGGTTCTGTTTTCTTTTTCGACAATTAGAACCAAATTTTGAGAGATCAATTAGCTTCAAATCACTTTCTATATGGGGTTAGAGGCTTAGAGAGTGTATAATGTTTCTGGAAGGGGTTTCAAAAGAGTCATAGGCACGAAGGACTATTTTGGAGTTGCAGGTCCGAGCACACAGTTTAGGATAAACCATGCAACACCATTTAGGTAACCGTGCACCTTAATTTTGAATTGTCACATGGTTCAAATAAACCATTAAGTATGGTGAGTAGTTGTATGGCCTTATTTGCATTTTTTGTAGAGGGATACCATATAGTTTCCACACAGTTATAGAAAACCATGTGGTACTCCACACAGGTTTTGTCACATAGGTAGTACCCATACGCTGTAGCCTATATGTTTTGTGCAAATTTTTGAAAGACCTGTTAGTAAATAGTTAATACCTTTTAAATGTTAAAAATTACATTTCCCCCTCTTCCATTTTTCTTTATTCCCACATATTACCCTCTTCTGGTTGCATGCTGCATAGGGGGTTTCCCCCATTCTTCCTTCTGGCTAGGGATTTCTAGCCCTCATTTGTCGAACCTCTTATTTGGAAATCATTGGGTGAAACAAAAGTGTCTAGGATTGTCTTACCACACACTAGATTCTTTTATTATTTTCATTGTCTTCCTGAATTTTTAAATCTATTTGAGCCATTTTTCCTTATTTTCAAGGTACTAAATGGAAACTCAGATCTTTTCTAATATTCTTTGTGTTAGGTCTTGATAGCAGGTGTGTCTTCAACCATGAGTCTAAGGTTGGTTGTGCAGACCTTACTTTGGGTTTCCATAAACAATTTAGTGGAACGATTTTTTTGTATGTTTTTTGTAGCCGAGTGAGACCATGTTGCTTCATATTAACTTGATTGTGAGACCCTATGGTTTTCCATTGGGCATTCCCAAACCATTTTTCATTAAGAGAGTTTGGGATAGAGTTTTTCTATCATAGGGTGGTTTATTTGGTTATATTAAATGTTTTTAATTTGAATTGTTAAAATTATATTAAGTTATTTGTTCAATTCCACTGTATAGAATTGTTTAATTTAATTTAGTGTCTTAATTTAATTATATTAAATTGAAATGACTGTTTATATTAAACTTGTTATTTTAGGTGAGTATCCTTATATATATGTGTTTGATTATGATGAGACCCAAGGGGCCATGATGTGCATGTCCCATGGTTGGGATGGCATTGGCCATTCCGAATTGAGGTTATATTGATCGTGTGGTTGGGCTTGTCCCTGAATGCTTGAGTGACATTGATCAAATTATTGGGCATCATAGACATATAATTGAGAAAGGAATGTTATCATGTTGTGGAATGGTTTGTGATATTGGATGGGATGGCCATCAAACTTGAGATAAATAGTCACAAGGGCACGATGTGCCAATATTGATTTGGATATGGTAATTATTGGTGATTTCCACTCATTTATGACGGGAAAAAGTGATGATATGTGTCTTTTTTACATAGGTTGACTCTATTATGTGGATTTATTGACCACTCATGTGGGTATTGGAACAAGATAGTGTAGATTAAGAAATGTGTTTTGGGTGAATTACATGGATATCCATATAATATGTGATGAACCTTTGGTTTATATTGATGAGGCTATTAGATGGGGACAAGGTTCTCTAGGACAAAAGCCTATGTATGCGGACATATAATGGAGGAAAGAGATCATCGTTCCTCTGGGAATCATGTCGTGATTCGTTGGTGGTTATATTTTTTTGGAAAGGTATTATTATGGCTCTAGATGTTGTGCTTCAAGATGACGTGAGCTTTTGAGTAGGGGTCAGAGGGTCCTGTTACTATGTTTGGGTGTGCCTTCAAGATGTTAGAGATCTATTTGAGACATGAGGTTTCATGAGGAAGGTGGTGTCTAGTTACATTTCATGAGGTGGATCCTGAGGGTTCCCCAAACTATGATACATTAGGGGATACCTTGGGCCATGGTCCATGGATCCACTCCTATTTAGACATCCATAATTTTCTCGAAGTAGGTTATATCACCAAGGTGGCTATTGATTTCCAATGGAGATTATGTTTATTTTAATTTATTGAGATGTTACCATTATTTAATTACATATTTAAATATTTCTTATACACTCTTGTTGTGAATGCACACACGGGTGGTATGCTACAGAAAAACATTCTCACACCCAATAAGGGCCCTTCGGGATTCCGGTAGTCTTTATCTCTTTACATTCAGGTAAAGTATTATCTTCAAGTTAAGGATGGTAGTATCTATTTAGTACATGTTTTTTTGTCATGGGACCTTGAGGTCCATACCTCAATAAGAGTTCTCTTTTATTTTTTCCTTTAAGATTTATTATACTACTTTTATATGTAGATGGATACAGTGGTCATCCATTAGAGAAACCTTTTTAAACATATTAGAATGTATGGCCTAATGTGTGTGCATGTTTTGTTTTAGGTATGGATTCCTTGTTTTTATTTTTGTGATAGTAGTGGTATTTCATCAATTTAATTATTTATGCTACATTATATAATTATTATTCTTCTATTTACATGATATTGATTGTGCTTCTATAATGGGTGGATCTAGTTATATTCTTCCGAGTCTTAATACATTTTCTATATGTTATATATTATAACTCAAACCATTAAAATTATCTCTTCCATAAGGGTATATCCTCCCAACAATACTGTTTCTATATCCTTACTATTATTCTGTAGACATTGATGTTTGGGGAGATTCACCTAAGGCCAATATAACCCTTCTTAATAGAATTATTCATGTGGATTACTGGGTTAGGGAAGCTATAGGTGGTATCAGAGCAGTTGTTGACTTGGATTCAGAAGTAGATTTTGGCTAACTTCTAATGACATGATGACTTTTTTTTCATTTTATTATTTTCTTAATATTTTAGATTCGGTACACAAGAGTTTAGAATGTAGTCATAATTGGGTTTATAGTTAATAAATGGGTGCCTCTAACCCCATGTATGAGGAATAGACCAAGTTACCTTTAGTGGGAATCACTGTTTCATTTTTCTCGTTTGAAAATTTAAGTAATTTTTACCTCAAGTGGATTACCTTGGAATATGATTATTATACTACTATGTCTGTTGACCATTGGACCGGTATAGAAAATGATGAAACTGAACCTTGTCCTAGAACATCAAAGAGGTGATTGATATACTTTCTATTTTTTAGGCGCACATATTTGTATGTTTTAAATATGAAATTCCTTGTGAAAACAATTAATTTTCATATATGAAATGTGATATTCAATTCTATATATATGGAATAAAAATTATTATTCTAGGGGATATAAATATGAAATTTCATGTTATATGTGAAATGGACCAGATCTTATAGGGGATGTAATGTAATATGGTTTGGGGTGATTTTGATCATCCAGTCGAGTGACTTGGTAATTCGTTTTGGGTGGAATAGTTTTTTATAATATGAAACATCTATGATACTTTTAATAATTGGATATATTGAGGGAGGGTAAGGAAACCATGATGACGAGATGATGTGTGGAATTTGTGTGATAAGAAAGCATAAGGGTATAGAGGATACACTACATGTTCTACATTAACTATATTCATTATATATATATATATGGGTTTTCTGTCTATGTTAATGGTATTAAGTGGGCTGCTACCTAGACATATCAGATGGAGCATTAGATATTCAAGGACTAGGTTCTGTTAGAGAACGAGAAGGATTAAACCCATCAGGGTCAATCAATGTATGTATAGGCTAAGGATCAGCCATAAGGACATGCTTAGGTCTAGGACCCAGTATAGATAGGGTAGCAACTAGATCTTACAGTGTTTGGTCTATGGATTAATGAGCATCTTATATTGATCATGGTAAATTTGATCAAGGGTATTGAAAGGGGGCCCATGGAGTAGATCCATCTATGGAGTATCTTACTCAGGAGTCTCAGTTACGAAACCCGCTAATTTTTTATGGTGAGGGTGGTCTACAGTTGGATGAGAACTAGATTTAATCAATCTCGATGATCTTCGAGAAGATAAATATTCCCTTATTGATGTGGGTGAAACTAGAAACCTATATTCTTAGAGTTCTGACGAAGTGATGGTGGGACATGGAAGTTTAGGATGGTATACATGGGGGAGTAGACTAAATGGTCTTTGAGGATAGGTTCTTCAATCATTTCTTCTTAGAAATGATGAGAGTGGAAAGGGATTGAGTGTTCATCAGCCTTCAATAGGGTGACATGATTTCTATGGAATATGCATCGACATTTATTGAATTGTCTCAGTTCACATCTAACATGGTGATTGATGACAACATGAGGGTGAGGTGCTTTGAAGATGGTTTATGGCTGGGTGTAGGTAAAAATATTTAGATATTTCTCATTATATTAGGTGGTGGACCATGCACTCTTAGCCATGGAAAACCTGATGGATATTTCTTACACCTAATGGAAAGTGGCCTCAGGTGGTTTCAGTGGGTATGCATCAGATGGAAGGAAGCAAGGTCGAGATGATTTCTAGTAGGGACGCCTTAAAAATGACTCTTATAGACCACTTTTTAGAGTGTATTTAATGGTTTTATTCTAGTGTAGGAAGATATGGGACCTATAGACTCAGTGTGAGGAACCTTCAAATGAGTTTCGGTCATGTAGATAGGTCAATAATCTCAATAGGTTCTACAAGAAGACTTATCGAACAACCAGTAGCTAGGGAATATGGTAGATGAAGGGATATTAGATAATTTTAGGATCAATTCTAGGTGAGGGTAGTCGAGATTTATATGTATGGAGAGGTCATGGAAAAGATAATGGGTCGTAGAAGTGGGGTTAGTGGCTAGTGGTTGGAGAAACAATGAATGGAGGTCATGCTTCAGGAAGTCGAGCATCGGTCCAAGTGCGTGTTGTGGAGCTTCCAAGGGCTAAGTATGCTAGTAATCTAAGGACAGTTAGAGGCACGCCATTGGCTTAGTCAGGTTCTATTCATCCTTTGTAATGAACTATTTAGGAATGTCTATTGGGTGCACTCGGTTCCGGAGATATGTATATTTACAGACTATACACTCTTTAGTAGGTTGGAATCATATCGAATGTGTCATATATATATATATATATATATATTACAGTAAATGGAACTAGGTTTTATGTTGAACATCAATGGATGCCGATCTATTAAGGTGTGTTGGAAATGGGGTATCGATGGATGAAGGTTACATGATGTGAGAGGCATTTGGGAACCAATGTATTTCAGTACATAATTTAGGTGAGAGGAACTGGCACATACTTGAGCATCAGTTGAGATTCATGGCCTCATAGGTTCCATGTGAGTTATGGGAATGAGGTGGGTAGTGATTCGATGTAGGAATTTAATGGGTGTCAAGAATGAAACAAAGAGAAATTGATGATGTGTAGGAGTGATTATTCATTAAGAGAGTAATTTTGAGTCTAATAAATGTTTGTTGGACTATATATTTTCATGAGTTTTGTTAGGATGGAATGGGGTAGGTAACCCTAAGGTGTAGATCCCCCTTGAGGCTATTAACATATATACTTTAGATCAGGTTAGTCTAGGATATTTTTTATAACGATAGTTAGGTTCAGTAGCATTTAAAGATTTTTTTTTCAGAGCTAGGAAATGAAAAAAAATTAATGTGGGGATATTTTAACATCCCATGTTTTTTAGTTGGGTAAAAAATCACTCACTTTTTGAATTTTTAATTTAGTGGGGGTTCCCTTTTCTTTTTTGATGATCGATACCAAATCATGAGAGTCATGATAGATTTATATCACATGTTCATATGGATTTAAAGGATTAGGGAGTCCCCTGGGTGTTTAGAACGTGTTTTTGGTTATTCGGAGTCCTGAAGTCCCATTTTGGAGTTATTAGTTAGGGCACATGGTTTAGGGTAAACTATGAAACCACATCCAAGTAAATGTGTTCCCAGATTTTGAACTATCGAATGGTTTGGATAAACCATGTAGGATGGATCATGGTCTTAAAACCTTTTCTATTGTTTTTGTGGAGGGATACCAGATGGTTTGCACACTGTCAGAGAAAATAATGTGTCATGCTGCATGGATAGTGCCACATAGGTAGTACCCATACACTGTTGCCCGCATGGTCAGTAGATGGTTTGGAAAACTGTACGAGTAAACCATGCAGATCCGTTGAAGGAGAAAAAAATATATTTTCCCATTTTCTATTTTCTTTAATTCTGATCTTTTTTCCTATCATGGTCACACACTGCATAGGTGGTTTCACAATTTCTTCCTTCCAGAAAAGGATTTCTCTACCTCACTCATCTGACATCTGATTTGGTCTCCATAGGGTTAAATAGAACCATCTTGGTAAATATGATCACACCCTAGCATATTTTATTATTTTATTTCACCTCATGGAGTAGTAAAAATGTTGGTGCCATTTTCCCTATTTCTTCATATTGTCATGACAATGAGACCCTATGGGATTCCTCTATAAATTCACAAGGTTTTTGGTGCATACAATTAGTTCTATTTCCACATAAATTTTGGGGGAGTGGAGTGTTTTTTATTATTGGTTAGTTGAGAGAGACCTTATTTCATAATATTAACTTGATCATGAGACCCTATGGAATGACTATAGGATTCAACAAACCTTTTTCAAATGAGTAATGCTCGGTTAGAGGTTGTCTCCAATTGGGTGGTTCAGACATGGATTTTAAATTATTCTAATTTGAAATGTTCAACTTAATTTTTTTTGTTCAATAAAAGATAATCGATTCATGTGTATTGAATTGTCTAATTGATTTTAGGTTTCCCAATTCAATTTTATTAAATTGAATTGGTGGTTTATATTAATTAATTTATGTGAGTTTCCTCATATATATATATATATATATATATATATATTCACTTGCGATGAGACCCAATAGTTCATGATGTGATTGGTCCATGGTTGGGTTGACATTAGCCATTCAAAATTGAGGTAATGTTCAATGTCTGGTTAGGATTAACGTTGACTGATTGAGTGGTATTCATTATAGGATTGGGTATCATGGATGTCGAATTAATATAGAGAGGCCATATGGTTGGGTTATGGCCCATATTATTTGATGACATAATAATTGAACTTGAGAAATGTGGTCACTAGGGAATGGGGTGATGGTCTTGACGTGGCTTTCGTACTTATTGGTGATTGTTTCTCAACCATGATGGATAAAATCAAGGATTTTTGTCATGTTTAGACACGTTGACTCCATGAAGGGGTGGTTTTGACCACTCATGGGGGGAGATTACATAGGTAGTGCGGATAAGGAATTGTTTTTGGGTGATTTAAATATAAATCCACATATAAGGTTAGGAGCCTTCAATTGATAGTGATGAGGATATCAGTTGGGGATTAGGGCTCACCATTATTAAGGCTAATGGACACTAACTTATAGTTGAGAATAAATATCATAATTCCTCGAGACATCAGGATGTGAGCTGAAAATTGTTTTACTTTGTGTACATGTATCATTGTTCTTCCATATGTCAATATTTTAGTCAATGTGAGCTCTTCATTTGGGGTTAGAGGGACCATTTACTATGTTTGGGCATGAATTTGGGATGTTAGTGATCCATTTGATGAAATAGGTGTTAAGAGGCATTTGGATCCATGTTACTTTATTTGAGGTGTAACTTCATAGTTCACCTAAGATATGTGACATTAAGAGATAACTTGGTCTATGGGATAGGGAACCATTCATATTTAGACATCCAACGATGGATGAAATAGGTGACATGTCCCTAGTGTCAGTTATGTTCAAGTAGAGATTGTGTATATTTTATATTCTAGGGTAGTTGAATTTATTTAACTCCATGTTAAACTTATGCTTAAACAGTCATGTTGGTAATGTACAAATGGGGGGTATCATTATGTGACACGTTCTCACACTCTATATGGGACCTTCAAAAGGCATTTTGACTTTATTACATTATGTTCAGGTAATGTATCAGCCTTAGGATCAAGATAATAGTAGTTGTATAACATGGGATTTTGGCATGGGACCTTAAGGTCCAATATTATTTAGGATTTATGTTTTAGTTTTCATTTTAGTTTTAACATTATACTTGTATATGTATACGGCTAAAATGGTCATCCCTTGGTGACCCCTTTCTCTGCTTATAATAGTGTATGAACTGATGGGTAGGAAATATTTTTTTAGTTTTTCATACATTATTTTAGTTTTTTTCTACAGGTGGTTTTTTGGATGTTTAATTACATCCTTTGGTTTTTTAAATAATGATTCCACTATTTATTTTATATTGACTATGATTCCACCATTAGAGGGTATGGTTTGAGTATTACAATTCTTAATCATTCCATGGAATGTTATATATTATAACTATAACCATTAAAAATATCTCTTCCTTAAGGGTATAACATCCCCACATTACTCTCTTGACACTGTCACTACTAGTTGGAAGCCTTTAGAGTATGGGGAGGTGCACCGAAGGCAAGTGGAACGCAGCTCAAAATCACTGTTTAGGTGGCTCATTGGGTCAGGGATGCTACAATTCTTTTAAAAATATTTTAAATGAGAAAATTGGATCTAAATAATGTTTTCTATTATAAATAGTTATAAAATCAGCAAAAACATAAGTAATATTCACAAATATTCTTAATTAAAGTTATCAAAAAAGAGAAACAGTATAAAAATAAACATTATAATGAAAAGATCAGTTCTTAAAGGACATTAATAATGGTAAAATATTTTTTTCACATGTATAAATCAACTAGATTCACTTATAGACCATGTATAATCCATGAATATCTTCCCAAATCACGTTAGTATACCCCACAACATAATATGTGCTACCATGATGTGTTTTATCATCAAATCATCCAAACTCTTTTATATTTTAATTTTCTTCTAGAAACACTTATTTAGAGAATGTTATATTTTACAAATAATTCTAACAGAATGTGATGCCGATAAATTAATTCATCTAAGATGTTTATTTCATTCAGAAATAGTTTAATTTATATATTCAACCCAATACATTTAAATAATTAGTAATTATAAAATCTTTAAAAAATTAGATGATTTAATGGTTGACACATCCCAAAGATGGGTTACAAAAGATTAATTTAGGAAATAACACTTTGGGGATGCTTGCATATGGATGGAATATTCTTCATGCTATTTATATATTCTAACATGTTTTTTATGTAATAAAAAATTATATCAAATATGATGATCATTTCTGTGTTTGTTTTCATAAATAATATCCTTTTAGGATTCTCATATCATACCTTATGTGTATTCATTTTTTAGTTAAATATGAATATTAATAAAGAATATAGGGTTGATAAGAATAAAAAATGTATGGATTATAATCACATAAAAAAATACCATGAGGGTGAGTCTAAATTTTTCATTATGATTGAAAAATATCATGCATATTAAACATCTCAAATTATTTTTCCCTGTTTAAGTTAATTTTATTCAAGATTAATTAGTCCAAAGTAGTTGAAATAACACTTTATCATTCATAGAATAGATAAATGTTATAAATTTTGGACTAAAATTGTGTAAGAACTCAATTATGATGGTGACTTGTGTCATATTTCTTTTTGTAGAAAATTTGATATGATTAAAATTGTTAATGATGATCAAGATCAAATTGAGGTTATGATTACAAGTGTAAATTATTGAGAATATCGTAGTGAGTATATCAAAATGATGGTTGAAGATGCACTTCATGACTATAAAAAGAAACTAAATAAGTTAAATAGATAGGAAAATATTTCCTTTTATAATATTTTTATTTTATCTTCATCATTTACACCAATAATAACGATTTATAATTTAATATATGGAAATAAATTGAGTGTAACCAACATTACACAACTAATTTCTCTCCTGAATGATTTGATACTAGACGTTAACGATCATCCTTATCGTAAAAATTATGATAAATGAATTCTAATTACAATGGTTGTTGTCTATAAAAGAATAAAATCCTATCCAAATTATTATATATTGTATCTCGTGGACCATGAATGACTTAAAAAACTCCAAATTTTTTATTTTTCCAAATAAATTTTATTTAATCAATTCCACCTAGGGTTTCATTTTAATTTATAATCAATTCATTCCATTTTTATCATATTAATGTGAATATAATGAAATGAAATTAATATTATTCCCATATACCTAAAATTGATAAAGGGAACTTCATCACCTGAAAATATATCCTTAGTTGGTGAAAATTGATCATGAGTGTCCTGAATTTCAAAATTACCTGAGAAACCTTCCTATTTCAATATCTATAGATGGAGTGAATCCTTTTGGGGTATAAAGTAGAACTCTGAGTACATGGACCATATTTTGGTAAACTATAACTTACCACCATGGTTATTAATGATTCATAAATAAATTATATTGTATCCATATATATTAATTCCAATGTAGCCTGGTAATGATATTAATGTTCATTAGGATTCATTGATAGAAGATTTGAAATTATTCTAAAAATTATTTTTTATGTTGTATTATAATTATAGATATTAATATTTATTGTTGAGTTCCATGTTTATATATAAGATAAATTTCCTTCCTTATTATATAAATTTTTAAGGATATAAAAATAAAGAATCGTTAGGCTATCCAATGTCAGGAAAATTTCTAAACACAGTTAGTTTTAATCATTATTGGATGATTATGTTTGTAAAAAATTGAAAATATTTTCCACAAATAAATAAATGAAAATAATGGATGAAATCATTTGATGGACATTTTTAAATAGGTACAACACTATCTCTACTAAAACATGATCAACTGTTGGATAAATTATTATATATGGTCCCCAATTTTGTTTATACATATTCAAAATAATTTACAAAAACTATTTGGAAAAAGATATTATTTTATTGAATTAAAATTCAGGAATTTTATGCACATATTAAATTTTATTGATTTCTTGCATGTACAGAAAAATAAGTGATATTTTTAATATTAAGTTAATAAATGAACCTGAAAAAAATGAAAAATTTAAGGTTAGGTAAGAAATGATTAACATTGGGATACAAGAAGAGTTATCACCATTGATTATTGAAATACATAATTTTATTCCTCTAGAAGCCTAAACTCCTTAAAAGAATATGAGATATCAATATTTTAGCTTCATAAAAAACATAATGGATCTATAGGGGTGTTCATGAAGTACCAAGAATATCATTTCAATAACATATTTAATAACGAAGTTCTGGTAATCACATTAGATTTAGGATTTTATGAAATATTTAAGGGTTATAGCTTTACGTAAAATTTTTCTAAAAAATGATCTTTATACATTAACAGATACATCCATATTCTTCTAAAGAATATTTAGTAATGATATAGACTTGAAGAAGTTTCCGACTATAGAAAAATAATTTTTTTCCATATTATGTGATTAGTATATGTGTTTCCCAAAATCATTTTTTGATATTATGGATCACTTAGTCAGAAAGATCTACCTTTGTGGTCATGTATATTATAGATGGATGTACCGCTTTTAATGCTACTAGTAGATTTTTAAAGGGTGCATTAGAAATTGATGTTCACTAGAAGGTTTTATTGTATAGATAAAAATTATTGGGGAATCCATTAAATTATATTCAGATTATCTATACAATGTGGAAGGAATTAGGGTAACTACATGAAAATTTAATAATTAATGCCCCATTTTAAATGAGTAATTTCTTTTTATGAAATGAATTTATAGAAAACACATGTACTATATTGGTTATTTTAGACCATTATAAAGTTTGAATGACTAAGATGGAAAATAAGGATAATAATCATTGAAAATATAATTTTTTATGGTGACCATTAATATTCCTAAATTTATGGTTATTATAAAGTCCAATTGACAAAGATAGAAGAAGAGATAGCCTCTATGAGTAGGATCATACCATATGAATCCCATTTATCTGAGATTCCAAGAGAGATATCATTACATGAATTTTCCCATGACCAAGACCAATTCATGAATAAATAACTAAATCAAGAGTGAAATTTTTTATCTGATTATATGAGGTTCATCAAGATCACAACCAAACGATGTTTGTTGAACCACCACAAAAAAACTTACCAACACAGACCATACCCTTAGGGTATTTTTGGTTTAATAAAGAGGCATGTATATATATCCTAATTATAGGAATTATTTTTATATTAATTATTATATTAATATTTTATTATTTCCTCATAATTATTAAAAAATATGTTCGATAAAATTTAGATTTTGACACAATGAAACACAACATGTATTTTTGGGAAATACAGTGTTTCAATCAAGAAAAACCTTTTGAAGTATTTAATAAATTATGAAATAAATTATGAAATAAACTATATAATTATAAAATAATATTATTAAATAATATTTATCAAATATAAATTACAATATAGTTTAATAAATTCTAGTTAAATATTTAAGAGTTTCAAGAAAATCATTTTTTAAAAAAACTATATTTTTCAATTAATGGGGATTTTTAATTTAAAAGTCTAAATTATTATATTTAGAGTATAATTTTGATTAAATAAATATTATATTTGAAACAATCATGCACGAATTATCCAATTTTTAATTTTTTGTTGTTTTTTAGAGAAATTTGAGTTTTTTGATAAAAATTAAATACTGATCAATTATTTAGTATATATTACAACATCATAAAAGACCAAAAGTGATGTAATAAATACTATAAATAGTATCAAATACCAGAATTTGGTTTACCATTTAAAATAATAATATTTCTTTATTTATTTTATTACTTTCATAAATACTTATTGAATCCTCTAAAACCTATTTTATTTTTGAAGGTTTTAAAATCGATTATTTATAATCATGGCTCAAATCAATATCAATAAGGAAATCACCTAGTTGTACATATCCTAATTTTATAAGGTTGTATCCTAATAAATATTTATGTACAACCAATCAATTAATATCTTTTAAATCCAAGTTCCCCTTTCTTATGTACGTCCCGAGGATAACCCAGGGAGTTTCAGAATATAAAGGTAAATTTTAGGCATGTTATGATGTTTTAGATTATTCCATTATATAATTGTTAGAAGTTGTTACTCTATGCACATAATTACCCAAATAAACTAGGAATAATGATATTATAAGTTTTTATTATTTGAATCTTTATGTAATAACTCAAAAAAAAACGTACTAAAGAAATGGGCTATAAAGGTTAGTATTAGGGAAAAGTCATTGTAATTTTGGGGAATACGATTATAAAACCCTTGTGAAATATTCAATGATAAGAATAAGAATAATAAAATATCTATATTTTTTGTAAAATATATAGTTAGTGGTTTTAAAGAAAATATATCCACATCAGGATTCTACAAGTGGATGTGGTCTTAGAACAGTTTTTCCTAAGGGTAAAAACCATCAAAAGGGAATATTGAGCTATACTCAATTGTCACCTAGTTCCTCAAAATGATCCTTTTATAAAAACGTAGTATGAAACTCCTAGGGAATGTAATTTGGTAAATTCAGAATATTTTTATAATTCATTTTGAAGGGAAAACACGAGTGAAAGAATTAATGATAAAACAAAATATAGGAAAACATCCATAAATTTTTAAGAAATATACATTAAATGGTTTCCAAGAAAATAAATCCATTTTTGGATAATACAAGTGGATGTGTATTGGAAATAGTATTACCTAAGGTTAATAATATCGAAAATGGCATATTGGGATTGAATCATTTGTCACCCAGTGCCTTAAAACAGGTCTTACTACACACATAGTTTGACACTACAATTAGATATGCTTTGGAAAATTGATAAGAATTTTACAATCCATTATATAGGGAACACAATTCCTATAAAATTTTATAATTGGAAATAGATCATGGATTTCCTATACTAAAAATTGTAAATACATTGATAAAGGAATTTATGTAATTTATGATCTATCCATTTAATGTTTGATGTTTCATTTTTTATGTGTTTAGTAGTTTTAAAATTATCATCCATATTTTTTAATTTTATTTGGGTCAATGGTTATGATTAAGAGGGACCAATTAGAAAACCTATGTTATATGTAATGTAATTGACACAAAAATGGGTCTCCCAACCTAACATGAGTAGGTGACAAAAAGATCAGGTAAACTCATTCTCAATTAACTTATCTTTTGAATTAAAACATGAATTAGGAGGAACTCATGACCCTCCCCTATCTAGAAAGAGAATGTTTCAATTGATACCATTATGAGACAAACTATTACAACATTTAGTTGATATTTATTTCCCCCAAATATATAACAATAGATCAAATAAATTGGAAATATCATCACCATCCATGAATTCTCTAAGATATAGAAGGTGATTTTTATTTTTTATCATATAGATGGAGAATCTAATCAATGATGGACATTAATAAAAAAAATATGAAGCCTGATCAGAAGATGGAAGAGATGGAGTGGAAGGAATTCCAAAAAAAATTTCAACAAATATTTTACTCAAACTATCAAACATAAAATTGAGATGGATTTCCTTAATGTCAAGAAAAAGAAAGATGAATCCATTAGAAAATACAAAGACATCTTCATAATAATTTCATGATACACCTTTGACGTTGATGTCTCTCTTAAAAGTAAATATTTTTTCTTATTTATTTGGATAAATTCATTTGTATGATATTATTAGTATTTAATGACTTAAATATATATGAGGAAATTTTTTGATGATCCTCTAGAGTAAAAATAATGATTAGCGAATCTCAAGGATCTCATGATTAAAGAAATAAGATATTGATAATCTATTTTAATACTAGAGGTTCAGTGGAATAGTATCATGGGGGGACTAAATTTTATAATCACACTTATTAAATGTGTGGGAATATGAATCACTAAAATTTTCTAAAGGGGGAAAGGAAATGTTTTAGGTGTAGGAAAAAGGGACACCTACCTAGAGATTACTGATGGTATAAGACCACTAATATTATTGAAGAAAAAAAAATTAATTTATCCATCATCCTATTTTAGAATTTTTATCTACAAGGAATTATGAAACTATTCAAATAAATGAACTAAGACAATAGTTATCGATGAAAACTGACAACAACAACCTCTAAGGCCTAGCGAGTAAGGGTGAGGTGATAAAATCCAAGTTGTTAAGGTTGATACCAACAATGATGTGCTGATTGATTTTTTGGTTATTCAATCATGTATTGAGAATGTATGATTTTATTATGGTTCTACCCATTATTTTATATAAAAAAATTTATAAAAATATTCAAACACAACCTCCAAACATGGATGTTGAGTTTTTAGTGGACACAAAAATAGGGTCATATGTTTTATCCCATGAATATAAATAATCCATTGTAAAAATTTGGGATATGAGAAAACTAGAGATCCTTGGGACACTACCTCTAGTGTAATTTGATTCAATTATTAATATGTATTGGATTTTCGTATTTATATCCTACATGAATTTCCAAGATACGAAAATCACCTTCAATATCAGGAATCGTCCGCATATACTCTAAAAGTGCAAGGAGAAGGATGAATCTAATTTTCTATGATCATCTCAATCATAGATATTATTACCCTATGAGAAAGTTTATCTTGGTAAAATAATGTTGATTAAGGTTGAAATCAACCATTAAGGCATTCTTATGTGATATAATATGATAAAGTGTTTCATTGAGAATTGTTTTGTATTCTTACTATCTAGATGGTTGAGTTAACATTCAAGGTTAAACCCAAATGAATTACAATATTAGTGAACCCTTAAAAAAATTATAAATTTTAAATTATGGAGATAAATTATTAACTACATAATAATCTTGAAAAAGGGTTCATACGCTCAAGTGTTTCACTTTTGGGGGAAGCAGTCCTCCTCATCATGAAGAATCATATCTACGTTGATTATTATGAGTTCAAAGAAATCATGATTAGGAAAAATTATCCTCTTAAACATATTGATTAATTGTTAAATTAGCTAAATAAAGGCCCATATATCTCTAAAGAGAATATCTGGTAATGATGTTACCATGTAAAGATGATGACAAAGAAAATCTCTGAGGATCCATTTGGTATAATTTATAGGAAATATGAGTTCGTAGTGAATTCATTTTGAATCACTAATTCTCTTAAAATATTCATAATATTAATCAGTATATTCTTTAGTTATTACATCCAAAAATTTGTGGTAGAATTTATAGATGATCATCATATCTACTCAAAAAGAAAATAGGAATATGGGGACCATTTCAATTAAGAACTAATGACTTTTCGAAATGAAATATTATTTGAGAGGTTTAGTAAATAACTGTTATCGATGGGGAAAGTAACTTTCCTATGATATTTTATCACTATCGAGGGGATATTAATATGTCCTTAAAAAACTAAGGCAATTTAAGGCTGGACAAGAAAAATATCTATGATGGCAATATATAGTGTTCATGGATTCGACCGATACTATTATTGTGTTGTGAGAAAATTATCATTATTGTTAATCCCAATAACCTTCAAAACATATAAGGGAGTCATGTTTCTATGAACTTATAAATGTAAGGAAATATTTTTAGATTTGAATAAGTGGTTAATCACAGTGCATGTTCTCACATTACCCACCAGTGGGGAATTATTTTAGGATTTATAACAATGCCTCACAAAATTGATTGGGTTTTTTGTTCATGCAAGATGAAAAAGTGAAATATTATGCCTCTCACTAATAAAATTTCCATGAGTAGAACTACCCATTTCATGATATGGAATTGGTTTCAGTGATCTTCACATTGATGATTTGGATTCATTATCACTATGATGAAATTTTTGACATGTATACTGATTATGGAAGCCTCAATTATTTATTTACACAGAAAGTGATTAATATATGCCAAAAAGGTGATTAAATATTATAAAAATTTATGATTATTTAATCCAATAACTTTCTATGTAAGAAAAAATGTAAGATGCTCTGCATAGAAAGGATCCTGTAACAAGATCCCTGATGAGGATTAAAAGAGATCCAATATTCTGGGATATTTAACGGATGGTTATTCGAATAATCAAAGGTTGTTCACCCTAACATTATCAAATGGCATCTCAACCATACATTCTTGATATGATCAAGGGGGATTAGAAGGATGTTGATTCAAAATATAAAAATATATTGAATATTCCAGAGATAAACATTACTAAAGATGGTGTTATAAGTTTTGGAACCCTCATATGTTTCTTGTAAAAACTATAATTAATGATGGATCTTATGGATGATGTGTAGAACTCATCCTTCTATATAAATCCTATAAGAACTATGATTTATATTGATTTGAGTAAAATATTTATGTCAAATTATATGAATACATAGATTGCAACATATCAAGGGTGAATGAAAGAAGTATAAATGTATGATGTGATGATTTCCCATACCTGTATGGAAATGGGAAAATGAAATAAAGGATTTTTTTATTGGACACCCTAGGAACCCTAAAGGAAATAAAACCATTTGTTTATTAGTTGATTTTTTTACCATGCTAGCACATTTCATTTCAATCGAGGAATTTCTTTCACTTGACCACATATCGAAGATATACATAGGATGGGGGTAATACATTATTGTATTTTCTTCTATACTATATCTGATCGTGATATGATGTTTACCTTGAGGTTCTAGAGAATCCTTGAGAAATTATTGTAAATAGAGTTGGATGTCATCCTTATTTATCACCATCAGAAGGATGATCAATCCGAAATAACTATTTATACTTTGGAAGATATAATCAAACCATGTTCAATGGATTTCATAGTACTTCAAGATCTACTCCTTCCCCTAGTAGAGATATCATATAACAATAGTTTCCATTCCAACATTAAAATAGATCCTTATGAAACTCTATGTGGGAAAATGGTTCTTACTCTAACATGATGGGATGAGGTTAAAAAGTGTAAGATGATGGGAATTTATCATATATAAGAGACGCAATGATGGTCCAAACCATTTAGAAACATATGAAATCCAAAATATATAGACAAAAAATCAATACAAACATTATTCAAAGAGACCTAGAGTTTTATGTTGGAGTTAAAGTGTTTTATGTATATCACTATAGATGAAATTCATGTGGTTTGGGAAGAAAATATATCTTTTTCCTAGACACATCGGCCTCTTTAGATCCATGATCACATCAGATCAACAACCTATCAACTAGCACTCCATCCTAACCCATATCAAGTAAATTATGAGTTCCATATATCCCTATCAATTAATGAAATACCAGATCCCTAAGATGTAATAAATCCAACGGTGGTACCATTGAAGATTTGATCTTTCACGTGAGGATCAAATGGATAATATCTTTCATCAAAGAGAAAATGTTTTATGAAATAATAGAACTGTCCAAGTGAATGTATTTTAGTGTATCCAAAAGTTTTAGAAAGTGACATGGGATCTGGAAAATCCAATGAAATAGAAGTACATGTTTTAATTTTAGTGTATGAAATAAAAATTTCAAGTGTGAGAATCTTGAATATAATGATAATTTAACGCTTAAAACATCTATAAATGAAATTCCATTTTGAAATGATTTTTTTAAGAAATGATGTTATAGAAAACACATGTAATAATTTTGTTATTTTTGACCATTTTATTGTATTTCTTATTTAAATTACAAATAATAATTATAACCACAGATAATATAGTAGTTTTTATATTGACCATTAAGATTATTATGTGAAGGGTTTTAATGAAGTCCAATTTACACATATGAAAGAACCGATGGATATGCCCTACATGATTGTATAATACGAAGACCATATATTAGATAATATTAGGGAGAAATAATAACATTGATTTTAATTTGACCTAAACTAAACCAAGATTCAACAACTGAAGCGTGAGTGAAAATATTTAAATTATACGTTTATGTGCATCAAGAGTAATGACCAAACCATGTTTTCCGAACAACCCTAATAATATATCCCCATTAGACACCTTTCTCAAACAGAATTTGTTGGTGTAATAAATGGATATGTATGTACACCCTATTATTATGAATTTTTATTTTTTTTTATAAATTTATTGTCGTGTTTATTATTTATTACCTGATCATAATGAAAAAATAATATGGTTGATAAAAATTATATTTTTATACAATGAAAAAAAGTATATTTTAGTTTAATATAAAATTTCAATCAAGAAATTGTATTTTATGAAGTCAAGATTTTTCGAAATAAATGAAATGTTAATAAAATATTATTTCTAAATAATTATTATTAAATATAAATTATAATAGAATTTTGTGAATTCAAATATATTTATTATAAGGTCTAGAAAAATATTATGGTAAATAACTAGTATTTTTCAATAAATGTGGATTTTTTATTAGAAGTGTTAATTATAATATTTAAGGAACTATTTTAAATAAATATATATTATTTCTGAAACTAGAATGTTCAAATTATTCAATAGTGAATTTTTCAATTTTTTCTGATGCAACTGATTTTTTTGAGTATAAATTTAAGACGATATAATTATATTGTGTGTAGAATGAAATAATAAATGACAAAAAGTGATTTAATAAATTCAATAAAGTGTATCCAAGAACAAATTTTTTTCCTATTTAAAATAATTTTTTATGTATTTTTCTTTATTTTATAAAACCTTACTGAATCCATGAAAACCTATAATATTTTTTATGGTATTAAAATGAATTATTTATAAAAATGACTCACTTCCACATAAAAAAAGGGTTATATTTCATGGAATTAAGTTAAAAACCTGAAAAATAATGTTATAAACTACCATTTAGTATAAATAATAGTAAACATCATGGGATAGTTTGTTTTTTGGTTTAATAAATAGTATAGATTCC
The DNA here is from genome assembly GCA_963277665.1 of Viscum album. Classification (NCBI taxonomy): domain Eukaryota; kingdom Viridiplantae; phylum Streptophyta; class Magnoliopsida; order Santalales; family Viscaceae; genus Viscum; species Viscum album. The sequence goes on along the minus strand of OY728157.1, from coordinate 30,404,055 downwards.
AAAAACTATGTTTTGAAATGAATAAAGAATTCTCCTCTGTTTTTTTCAATAAGAACCCACCCAACACCCCATTCCACTTCCCTCAAAACCCTTGTATTAAGATGTTACTCTACCATTTCTTCTCTATTAAACAGCCTTGGATCCCCCAATCTCATAAGAATATCCTCCCATTATTTGAGAATCTCCCTCTCAATGTAAGGTATCCCCTCCTTCTCCTCTTTATTCAAGCACCTTCTCTATATCATTCCTTTTGATTTACAATTTTTCATGGTGGGATATTTTTTTTTCACATCCATATTCTTTTTATTAGTAATCTGATTTTATTAGATACCCCATTTAGTCTCATTAACCCCTTAAATAAACCATTATATATACTCGTTATGCTACTGAAATTATCCAATTGTTTTCCATGCCAAAAGTGTGTGTAGTGAATACAAATCTCCATTTCCACTCAAGGGTACTCACCTAGTTGTTCTTATCCTTAATTGACTGGGAACATACTTGTATATATAAAACATTACATAATCATGGGTTCCTATATGATGATTTATATCCTTAAATTTTATGATCTATGTAGCACACTTATGCATATACCACTACTAGAAAAATAGGTATTTGCGACGGGCCATTTGCAACGGAATCCCGTCGCAAATCGCCCGTTGCGGAAAACGTCGTCGCAACAACAATTATTTGCGACGAGCCCATCGCTAAAGATATTATTTGCGACGGGGATCCTTCCCGTCGCAAATATTACTCCGTATATTTGTAAAAACGTTTAAAAAAGTAATTTCGACGGGGCCCATCACAATTACTATTTAAAAAAAATTAAAACTATTATTAAATTATTTTAATCAATATAATAATAATTCTATTTGGTACACGCATAGTATTCCGTCGCAAATACTATAAAAAAATAAATTTTTAATAAATTATTTTAATTAATATATTAATAATCCAATTATAATTCAAAAATAAAAAATAATAAAATATTAATAAATGATTCTAATTAATATAATAATAGAATTATAATTCACAAATAAAAATAATAAATTATTTTAATTAATATAATAATAATAGAATTATAATTAAAAAATAAAAAATAATAGAATATTAATAAATGATTTAATTAATATAATAATATTAGAATTATAATTCATAAATAAAAAAATATTAATAAGTTATTTTAACTAATATAAAAATTATTGAATTATTTTACATTCAAATGTTAAAATAATTAAAATATTACAAAAAAATATAATTAAATTATAATATTATAAAATTTTAATATATATATATAAATTAATATTATAAAATATAAATAATATTATTATTCATATTAATATTGTTATTTAAAAATATAATATTATTAATATTTTATAATGAGACAACAACTACGAATAGAAAAAAATTCATATTTTGATTTAACAAACTTTATAACATAAAAACAAACTTTAATATGAAGGAGGGGGGAGGGGGAGGGGGGGATCTGTAGATGCTGGTGGAGGAAACTCCATCCCTAAAGCATGAGTGAGTCGGCACATGTACTTCATCTACTCCTGGTGCTACTGTTGCCACCGACTCATCTGCTCCTCGTATAGCTGCCGCTGGCGTCGACGCACCTCCTCATGCTGCTGCTGCTGCTGACGCATCTGCTCCTGCTCTTGTCGGAGACTCTCTATCAGTGCAGTCTGAGATCGCAACTGATCCTCATACTGTGTAGTAGAAGAGGATGCACGAGCTCCTCTCGAGCTGGACGCCGACATCGTAACACTGCCATAATAATCTCTGGGAGTCAGTCGAGAGCTAATACCAACTACCCGGCCCTTCTCGAAGGCATACTGGGTGGCCTGCATCCATGCCGCCTCATCAAACTGACGGCCAGTGGTCTGATCTGATGACTCGGCCTGACTCTCAGGCCGGGTCTGTGACGCTGCGGCCGCATATGACTCATGTAGTTGCAATTTAAAATTAAAATTGTGAATATATTATATGCAGTTAATTTTTAAACTTGAAAACAAATAATACTGACCACGATGTGATGCTGACGATCACCTCTGAGCTCCCCAGTAGCAGGATCACTATACATCCTCTGATATACGTCATACTCCGTAATATCGGGGTTCTCGACAGCCTATAAGAATAAAAAATAAACTGTTAATATTTATTGTTATATAAAATATTAATAAATATTGTACGTACCAGATACTGTCTATTAGTACTGAAAGAACGACTCCCAGCTCGATGAGTCACCTCTTGTCTCCCCCGATTCTGCCTCCCCACCGATGATCTCCTCTGAAAGGCACCACTCAACCAGTGCGCACATAATCCATCCCATACATGGGATGAAATGTACTCTGGTCGGTGTGCTCTACATGACTCGTCAAAATCTGACACTCCTACTTTCTTCGTGGCAGCTTTTCTTAAATTGTGCAAAAACTGACGAAAGCGATCACGCATGGCCACCTCCCATGCCTTGTGGATGGCGTCACGCATGGTATCCTTGATCGGATACCATAAACCCTACAAATAAATTAAAATATATAGTTAGAAATGAAATAATTTTCAAAATAAAAATTATATATTTACGTACGTACCAACCAATGGCTGAACATCGCCTGCTGCACATCAATGGGAATCTGCTCCCATGTGGTCCACGACTGAGAGAAATAGTTGCGCAAAATAGCAATACCCTGTCCAACTGCTATATGCGGAAAACTGTAAAAATAATAAACATTTATTATGTGAATAGATTAATGAAATATTAGTCAAATCCACAGATTATCACACAGGTTATCACACCTCTGTATGCGTGGATCAAACCCAAGACGTGGACGTCGCTCAGGGACGGGGTCAGGAATCATTAATCGTGCAAGACCGCGCCCCCTCCGTCTACTCCCTGGAGCGCCTGCAGGCTGAGGGTCATCTTCTAGAAACTCATCCGCATCGAAAGGCAGGTCAACATCCGCCAACTCACGAAATGTGTCATCATCCATCTGAAACAGAAAATTTCAATGTTGTTAGAAAATAATTGATAATTACTATTATATATACATATATATATATATATATTATTATTATTATTTTATATAACTACCATGGAATTCTATCAGTGTTCATCTTCATCATCATCTTTATATATGTCAATGTCATCTTCATATTCCTCCTCAACATCATGGATATCCATTCGAGTTCCAGTTGCTTCATCTCTTACCATTTCAAATTCATATGTGACATCATTAACATCATCGTCATCACCGACTCTTAAATGTGGGGTGTCGTCATCGATACTCATGTCTCTTTGTAAAAAAGATTGATTTTGATTACTCTCTTGAAAAACATCAATTCTTTGCACATCAGTGAAAGCACATTCACTTTGACTAAACTGATTGTCTTGAATTTTGATTTTTATTACACTCCACCAATCAGTCAAGTCTCTTGATATAGCACAATACTTTGCGTAATAAACTTGATGAAAGAAGAATTGTATATAATATAAAAAATTATATTATTTTAATATTAATAATAAAATATACTAATAATGTAATAATTTTATTATTCCTAATTATTGGTAATTATTCCTAATTATTGGTAATTATTCCTAATTATTGGTAATTCTTACTAATTATTGATAATTATTACTAATTATTGGTAATCATTACAAATCATTAATAATTATTGGTAATTATTCCTAATTATTGGTAATTATTCCTAATTATTTGTAATTATTCCTAATTATTGGTAATTATTGGTAATTATTGGTAATTATTGGTATGTATTGGTAAGTATTGGTAATTATTGGTAATTATTGGAAATCATTGAAAATTATTGGTAATTATTACTAATTATTAGTAATTATTACTAATTATTTGTAATTATTACTTATTATTGGTAATTATTACTAATTATTGGTAATTATTACTAATTATTCCTAATTATTACTAATTATTGGTAATTATTACTAATTATTACTAATTATTGGTAATTATTATTAATTATTACTAATTATTAGTAATTATTATTTATTATTACTAATTAGTGGTAATTATTGGTAATTATTGGTAATTATTATTAATTATTACTAATTATTGGTAATTATTACTAATTATTGGTAATTATACTAATTATAGGTAATTATTACTAATTATTGGTAATTATTGGTAATTATTATTAGTTATTTCTAATTAGTGGTAATTTTTGGTAATTATTGGTAATTATTATTAATTATTGATAATTATTACTAATTATTGGTAAATATTACTAATTATTGGTAATTATTACTAATTATTGGCAATTATTACTAATTATTACTAATTATTACTAATTATTACTAATTATTTGTAACTATAACTAATTATTACTAATTATTGGTAATTATTATTAATTATTACTAATTATTGGTAATTATTATTAATTATTACTAATTATTGGTAATTATTATTAATTATTACTAATTAGTGGTAATTATTGGTAATTATTACTAATTATTACCAATTATTACTAATTATAGTTAATTATTGGTAATTATTGGTAATTATTACTAATTATGGATAATTATCGGTAAGTATTACTAATTATGGATAATTATTGGTAATTATTGGTAATTATTTCAAACTATTGGTAGTTATTGGTAATTATTTCTAATTATTACTAATTATTGGAAATTATTACTAATTATTGGTAATTATTACTAATTATTGATAATTATTGGTAATTAGTAAATTATGACTAATTATTCGTAATTATCGGTAATTATTACTAATTATGGATAATTATGGGTAATTAGTAAATTATTACTAATTATTGGTAATTCTTTGTAATTATTGGTAATTATTACTAATTATGGATAATTATTGGTAATTATTACTAATTATGGATAATTATTGGTAATTATTACTAATTATTGCTAATAATTGGTAATTATTACCAATTATTACTAATTATTGGTAATTATTGGTAATTATTACTAATTATTACTAATTATTGGTAATTATTGGTAATTATTACTCATTATTCCTAATTATTGGTAATTATTACTAATTATTACTATTTAGTACAAAATATTGGTAATTATTGGTAATTATTACTAATTATTGGTAATTATTACTAATTATTGCTAATTATTGGTAATTATTACTAATTATTACTATTTATTAGTAATTATTACGAATTATTAATAATTATTGGTAATTATTGGAAATTATTACTAATTATTAGAAATTATTACTAATTATTGGTAATTATTACGAATTATTAGTAATTATAACTAATTATTAGTAATTATTGGTAATAATTGGTAATTATTACTAATTATTGGTAATTATTGGTAATTATTACTAATTATTGGTAATTATTGGTAATTATTACTAATTATTCCTCATTATTGGTATTAATTACTAATTATTAGCATTTATTCTTAATTATTGGAAATTATTACTAATTATTCCTAAGTACCATTAACTATGAACAATGAATACTAATAATTTAAATTTATTAAGTAACAAAACAATGTAAACATAATTAAATTACAACTAATTAAGAATAATTGTAACTAATAAAAAATTTAAAATAAATATTAAATTAAAATGAACATAAATACCTTTAAAATTGATCTGAGGTTGATCTCTGATCGTTGTTGAAAACATCAATATCAACTCCGGAAAAAAAATTAAACTTAAGAAACACTGAACTCTAAAAATAGAGTTTTGAGAGACGGAGAAGATCGAGTTTGAGAATGAATGAAAAAAAACGGATGGGGGTATTTATAGGTTAGATCATTTGCGACGGGTATCTCGTCGCAAATAGTATTATTTGCGACGGTACCCGTCGCAAATACCTTAGCCCTCATTTATTACGGTCAACGGTTAAATAGTTATTTGCGACGGGACCCGTCGCAAATAATGACCTGCCCGACATACTATTTGTGACAGAGGTATATTCCCGTCGAAAATATCTTTTACCGCCGCTGGTTATTTGCGATGGGAAAATTCCCCCGTCGCAAATAAGTTTCTAATGGGACTATTTGCGATGGGATTTATCCCCGTCGCAAATAACCCATCGCAAATACCCATTTTTCCGGTAGTGTACATTATATTAATGTGACAGGTGGCCCCATATTTATATAGCTCTCAAAGGCATTGGGTAATGTTTTTATCTCATGATATTTCTTATGACAGGAATAAGAGGATATCCTTAAGACACTATGTTATGTTTTCTTTTTTATCCTTGACTTATTCTTATGATTTCATGTGTTTTTTATTTCAGCATTCCCATTTTCCATTTATTTTATCATCATATACCAGGATTGAATGTTCATGTTCAGGATTATCTCCCCTTTTTTGTCACACTGATTTACCTATTGATTCACATGTATTATATACATAATGTTTTTCTTTTATTATTACTCTACTCTACCTTATAGATCTCCTCATTATTATGTACATTCCAAGTTTATCCCATCCCGTTTTTTAGGATAAAGTTAAATTACTGGCATGTTATAGTGTTTTTATTTACTCTATTGTATTTATGTTTCATTCTATTATTCAATGTACATAATTACTCAAATAAATTATTCCTTTATATTAAATTAACATTTATGTAATAAATCATGACATAAAGTGTATTAAATAAGTGAGTGATCATAATTTGCCTCCCAAAATCTCATCACAATGGGTGACTTATAGTTGAAGTAATTTTTGAAATAGATACGGTCAAAATTAAAATTACATAGAGGGAGAAACATCATATTTACATTTTATAGATGTGTTCAGAGGTTTTACCAAACCTAATAAAGCAATTCATTGCTATCTTAATCCACTATAGGGCGAATTATAGATATAAAATACACATATTTGACAATTTATAAGATGATTTCATGACTATATTTTTATGCGGTGTGCTAAAAATCTAAATTTAATTTTAGAATGAATTTTATGACTAGCTAGTGTACCAAGTGTTCATTTATTATCTTATAATGGTTCTGTAATTAAAGGTTATGAATTCTATACAATGGAATATGATAAACTTAATACCATGATAAATAATGGATTTACTCTTATCATTGAAGCGATTCTTATATTAAGTACCAAGGAAAAATATAAAATTTATAGGAATATGTAGAAATATTTCATCATAAAATTAATATAAGAGAAAGATTAAAAAACTTTTAAAATATTGATGTTTCAATTAAAATGGGTTGATTAAAAGAGTGGAGTTAAAATCGATGAGTTAAGATTCTTGAAAGTTTACTTATGTAATGATGAATACTAGGAAAAATAATTCCTAATTGAATCACATGCATTACAGGTATCTTATTTCCAAAATCATTAATGAAAAAAGTTGTCAATTGTTTTCTTATCAGACCAAAACACCACAAGGTTCAATATCAATTCCATTTTGGATAACCCTTTAATGGGTATGTCACAATCATTTTGCGGTGGTTCCCATATAGGTGGCGTCTTTTATGTTATAAGGGACCAAAATTAGTGGACATGGATACTTGATAAAGGTATGAAAACTATTTAACCTTTATAAAATATAATAAGGATTTTAATAATAAACACAATTTTTTTTAATATACATTGTTTTACCACATATAATTATGTATCCAATACTTCATTTATGTAATCTACATTAAATTTTCTACTACTTTTGAAGATAATGGCTTATCCACTTACTGATTCTCCCAATTCTATGAAAAAATACGTTCCTCCACACACTAATGTTACCAATCCTGGGAAAATATATATTGAAACTTTTGAAACAGAGGAAATATTTGACGGTGAGAAAACTGTGGTTGAGAAAATATAGGAGTTTCATAGAGTGATTTTATTAATATTAATTTGAAATTATAGAAGAAAATGAATAAAATTTTAGGTTGTATGGTATTCCCAAGGCTAGCCTATTGACGAAAAATACCCTATTTTAATTAATCTTATCTGGGTAACCACTCAAATGTTTGCTTCGATTTTTGTGAATACATGGAAAAATGTTTTTCCAATGAAAAATCCACTAATTTGGTAAAATATTATTGAAACATTTTTATATACATACTCTATTTTATAAATAATTAAATAATTAAATTTTAAATGACTATTAATTTTCCCTTAAAGAGTATATATATAAAAGATGATGATAAAATAAATTTTTTATTAATGGTTTATATAAAGCCTCATTGATCCTTTTAGAAAATTATTAAATTCATTTTCTCAGGGATAATAAAGGGAAAGTAGAACTACACCCACTAAATATATATAAACACATGATTAAGTAAGAGATGTGGAATGTATTTATTATCCATTATGGGGAGGAATCATTTCAGGTACATTATTACTTGTAATACTTTACATAAAAATATATGTATTAATAACTTTGATTAAGAATTTATAATTTATTAAATATCGTCTGATATTTCAAAATAATCATCATGAATCAAAAAATGAACCTATACTATAATGTCGAGACAATGTGTACTTCAATTGAAAAAAACTATATATTTTAAATCTATAATAATAATTTTATGTTGCAAGAAACAATAAAATAATTATTTTTACTTGTTTATATATAGATTGATGATTCAAAATTAAAATCCCCTTCTAAACCATGTTTTGCTCTATTGGTGGAGGCAGGTGTAAATAAATACGGTATAATAGTTGATGAAAACACATAAAGAGTATGATAATGTTGATTAATTATGGCATAATTAGATCTTTTTTATTTTAAAGTTGAAATTTTATAATAATTACTAATTATTTACCTATATTTTAATATCTGATTAAGAAACAAGAATAATTGTTGGTTGTACCAAATGAATCACTTCTTTAGATGTCTATAATCTGGGTAGAAAATCATAATCAAATCATAGGTGTATTTTTTTGATATTTTTATTTGAATATATTTTGATAAAATAAATTCACAAGGGGATAAAGATTTGGAAATGTATGAGATGCATGACTTAGTAATTGTTCTAGAAAAAAATAAATATATGGTTGAGTAGTTAGAGAATATTGTTTAAAATAATAAAAATAGGAAACAAAAAACAATAACCACTAAATAAAGATCCATCTCTTCATCTTTGAGGGAACTCATTCCCCTAAAAGTCTTTTCTTACAAGAGGTAATAACTTTTATCATAACTATTTTTGTGAAATGTGAATCATTCTTTGGTATAATATTATATTAGGTGAAATTGATTGTGTTTTGAATCTATTAGCACCCACCCATCACCTTATTGTGAGGGGTACATAGTACAATATACAATGAGATGTTATACACAAACAATATCTTCTAAAAGATCATGTGAGGGTTGGGATTCATGTAGATGTGGACTCGAGCACTGAGCTACCTTTTCCACATAAGGATCTCTATGTTTACAAAGTCTAACTTTTTTGGATCTTCTATATCATAGTCATTTTATCTAGTAAAAATACAAGTTTATAGTGAAGTATAACCTTTAGAAATTATTTTTCATGAAAAAATGTTAAAAATTAATGAAATAGAATGAACCGATGATTGTTTCAATATGTTGTGAAATGAAAGGGGAAACAAAAGGTTTAATCAAAAGAATCCAAAGGATGAAAGAAAAATCCAAAATACATTTCAATGGTAACTTTACCCTTCCATCTCAACTTCATCATTTACTATTATTATAAATAAATATTAATACAACATTCAAGGATATTAATACAAACCTCATTGATATGGAAGGAAAATGGTACACATAGTCTATTAGAAACAATATTGGTACTTAGAATGTAAATGAAATCATCAATAATGTATGGATGTGAGTCTTAGTGGTAAATATATACATGTGGTTCATTTTCATAATATATTTATCCAATAGTAGATCCAACTGATTAATTACTGTTGAATACTATTCTGAATCTTTAAAATCATTTATATCAGTTCGATATGATGGAAAACCCTATGAATTAAAATTTGGGCACATTAGTCCCCACATTAAATTTATAAAAAAATGTCAATGAAAGAAAATCATTGTCTAACAAATATAAAAGGGCTACCTAAATTATTTTCAAAGAAACATATAGATTATGTAATATTCTTAATACAAATAAAATTTATGTTATATGCATCATATTATATTTTAATATTATTGTGTTTGAATATTGTAAAATTCATGTAATGAGGATGGTCCATGAGAATAATAAGACTATAAATATCTAGAACTAGATAAGTAATAGGGTATATATAATAATAATTCACTATAAAAATATATATAGAAAAAATTAATTATTTTGATAATGTATCTAAAATTTCTGAAATTAAAGATTAACACTGATTATGGTCAATACATTTAAAAAATTATGGAAAATATCATATTTAATTGACAAACCAAATTCTATGAGGTGGTATTTTAGATGATTACTAAAATTTAATTTAAAATATTTTTTAATAAATTGTTTATTTATATTTTCCCACTAATTATAAGACTATTGATAGTCCACGTATTCAAAAGAGGAAATGAATTTCTGTAGAAATGGGTGGTTAAAATACACGACATCATAATGTTTTTAGACATCTTTGAGAGATGTATTCTTATCACAATTGTAATTTTTTCATAGAGATAATTAATATTTTATATTATTAATACTTATTTAATAAAATTTGGGGTCATTTTATATAATATCTATTTCTTTAATTATTTTATCAATTTTTTCTTCAGCTTATTAAGTTAATTTTCACATTGACCATGAAGAGGTGATTTGTAATTTTTTCAACAAGAATTTTGATCCTATAAAGAGAATAAGAGCATATATATAATTTTTATGACCCTTCTTGAATCCTAAAATATCATATAACTTTTCAAAAAGGACTAAGAACAATCTATGTAGTCCTTTTTGTGCACATTATAGTCAAAAAAGTATTTGGAGAAAAATAAATTCTTGATGAAGGCTTCTATAAAAATATTAAACCAATATACTATTTAACATTTTATCCATAGACCGGTTAGTTATTAATTTCATTTATTTATTTTTCTATTGATGAAACACATTCCCTCATGGACCCATGTCTTTTAAAAATCATTTCCTTGAGAAATATTTATGAAGAAAATCAACAATTCAATTTTTATTTGTAAGAATAAACCGTTTTTAAACCTAATGTGTGATATGACCAATATAACACAGAGTGTGTGTTTTGAGTTTAAAACTAAATTTTTTGTTGAAAACAATTTCCACTCAATAAAAAAAAATAAGACACTTTCAAATATGTTGATATATTATGAAAAAGTTTCACAAGGCATTTATGACTTGTATTAATTACCCAAACAAAAATTTGATACACTGTGTTCCTGGTATGATTGAAATCATGTGTTTTTATGTAGAATCAAAATTTTAATTAAAATCAGAAGTCATATACTGAAAATTGAGCAAGAATGTTACTTTTTTCTTAATATTTTTTTAACAAAAATGGAGAAAATATTTTTTACATTTATCAATTAACCGAAGATTAATTCGACACACTGTGTGACTGCTAAGACTCAATGTGTGGGTTTTCAATTTAAAACTAAAATTGTTAATCAATATTTGAATATCTTTTTAAAAAATGAGTTAACACACTCATATTTTATTGATAATTAATTAAAATGATCAATAATTTATTTATGATGTATTATTATCAACCACATATAAATTTGACACATTTTGTGGATAGTATGATTGAAATTTACCATTTTTAACTTAAAATTAACTTTTTAGTACATAACAAGAATCACATTATCAAATATAAGAAAAAGATTTTAGATTTCATTTTATACATTTTAAAAATAATCCATAAGTCATATTTTATTTTTATTCCTCAATCACTTATCAATCTGATATATGATGATTTTAGATAGACTCAAAATCTGTGTTTTCCATTATAAAGTGAGAATTTTGTTTAAAACATTAATAAATCACTAAAAAATCCGAAAAATAAATCATAATATCTTGATACTGTACAAAAATAATAGGTAATTAATTATTTATATGTATAAATTTGTCACTCATCATTCTGAAAAATGGAGTTCTTGTTATGACTCAATGTTCTTGTTTTCATTTTTAATGTAACAGTTTAGTTCGAAATGAACATCACTAACTAAAAACCAAGAAAAAAATTATGTTCCCTTGATAAATTATTAAAATTATCCACAACTCATTTCTGATATATATGAATCAACCTTATAGTAATCTGATAGAAGGTGTGGTCGATGTGACCAGATTTAAAATATCTTATTTAAATTCAACATTTTAGAACCAAACAAACATCATATATTCCTAATTTCTGAATGTTCTTGAATGGAGATAAAAAAATAAAAAATGGTCTATAATTCTTCTTTTATAATTAATAATCAAGATCACTTCAATATTACACCTATTGTTCTCTACGTGACTCGAAGTCTATGTTTTTGAATTTAAAAGTGTCATTTTTGTTCAAAACATGTTCCACTCAGAAAAGTTTTTAAGAACTCTATTATATTTTCATGATAAATTAGAAAAATGATATAGAATTCATTTTTTACGGGTAAAAAATGGACTCTTTTCTATCTACCTCATGGTATCCCTATTATGACTCATCGTGTGTACTTTTCGTTTAGAAGTAAAAATTGAGTTCAAAATATACATCACTTCTTGAATTATATGGAAATGAACTCAAATTATATTCATAATTTATGAAAAATATCCATAGTTCATTTGTGTATATAATTTTATACCAAGCATCAATATAAAACATGGTGTGTCCTATATGAATGAATTTTTATGTTTTTCTTATAAAAAATCAATAATTTTGTAGAAAACACACATCACTTACAAAAAAAGAGAAAAATTAATCATATTTTCTTAACACATAAGAATATTTACCATACATAAATTTTAGATTGTAGAATGTAGTTTTATATAAATTGTAAAAAGGGTGTTCCTGGAATGATTCAATGTGGTTTCTTTTAGTTTAAATGTACTATTTTAGTTTAAAATATGCATCAAAATTGAATGACTGAGAAAAAACAAGTATTTTCATGATAAATATTAAAAATAGTTCATAATTACCTTATGATATATTCAAATTAGTTGAAAATCCTCCTAATTTTTTTGGATGGTGGGATTGAAAGCACATGTTTTTATTTAAAATAAGCAATATATTATAAAACAAATTTCACATAATCAAAAAAAAGAAAACATGATTAGATAGACTTTATACATTAGGAAAGTGATCTATAATACATTTTTTATGTGTAGAAATTAGGTACAGATCGACATGACAGTCATTTTTCTTGGTATGTCTCAACGTATGAGTTATTATATTAAAAGTGACATTTTAGGTCAAAACATGCATCACTCATTCAAAACCAAGAAAAATCCCTTTCATTTTATAGATAATTTTGACCAAAAATCTATATGAAATATGTGATTTTTCAGAATTAGAACTATGTAAATCTGGGGTATGACTCAAAGTTCATGTTTTCTGTTTCAATCTAGCATTTTAGTCCAAAACATTCATCTGTCACTAAAAACAAAGAAAATTCACAAATATTATCTTGAAAATTTAGGAAAAGTACTCAAATGTTATTTTTATATATAGGAATTTACAGAAATAAAATTGACACATTTTTATATGGTATGACTGAAAGTGTGTGTTTTTATTTAAAATTGACATTTTAGTACAAAACACACTTCATATACCAAAAATTGATGAAATGTGTTTATACTATGTTGATAATTCAAGGGAATGATCCATTAGTCATTATTTATTTGTAGGAATCATCCACATGTCAATCTGGATCATGATGTTCCTGATATGACTCAATATTTTAGTTTTTCAGTTAATAGTAAAATTCGAGTTTAAAACATGTGTCACTGAATGAAAACTATAAAAACACAGTTTAATTTTATATATAGTTTTTCAAAATGGTCCAAATGTAATTATTAATGTAAAAAAATCAACTTCACGTCAATTAAACACATTGTGTTGCGGTTTTTATTTTAAATTGTGATTTTAGTACAAAACACACATCACATACTCATAACAAAGCTAACAAGATTAGATGGTCTTGATACATTGAAAAAATGATCCATAGTTAATTTTTGATATGATGTAATATGACACATGTCAATCTGAAACATAGTGTATTGGGTATGACTTAATTTGAAAATTTTCATTTTGAAAGGGACATTTGGGTTTAAAACATGAATCCCTAACAAAAAACTAAGATAAATCACATATAATGTTGGATACTTTAGTAAAATGATTCATTTTCCATTTTTTTATGTGTAGGAATCGGAGGCATGCTAATATGACATAAGAGGTGTAATTTTTTATTGGAATATTGTGTTTTCATTTTAATTGTAAAATTTTAGTCTAGTACGCATATTACTCACTAAAAATAATGAAAAACACTAAGTTTATCTTTATAATTTATTATAAAAATATGTAAGACATTTTTTATGTATATGATTCAGCCATATATATTAAAAACATAGATTTTAGATTTTATGTAACACCCTGAGGTTTCACTTTCTTTTTAGTAATCTTATGGTTGTTTTCCTCCTTAGGATTGAGCTGTTTATAGTTGAATTTTTGATTTTTTAGTATTTTTCATAGGTGTGCATAGTTAGGTGAATGGTTTGAAAGAAATTTAGTATAAATCATACATGTATTTTAGTTGTGGATTGAGGGGAACAACATTCTATGCATGGTTTGGGAAAGCATGTGATACATTTGTTTTACTCATGGGGGTTTGATTCAATGGTAAATGCATGGTCTATGCACAGTTTGGAAGACCGTTGGAGAAAACCATTCAAATTTTCCTATTTATGGAATTTTTTATTGCCAAATTATTTTTAATTATGGATTCCACCCCAATCCACCCCCATTCAGACAACTCATCTAGGTTTCCTTCCAAGGGGTTCTTCCTCCTTCTTCAAGCTTCTCTAATTGGATTTGGAGTGGTTCTGTGGTGGTTCTTCTCCATGATCAATAGGTTTGACTCTCTCTTCTCTCTTTCTTTGGATTTATCTCACTTTCTCCATGTTATTATAACTCTAATGGTAATTTTTTTCTAATTTACCGAAATAGGGTTATTACAAATTGTGGATTCTAGTTTGTGATTGTTTTGATCCATTATAAAGGTTTCTTTCAGTGTATTTAATTTAATGATATATGATTCCACCCCATGAGGTTGGTTATTCAATTTTATTGGATTTAATTTAATATTCCAATAGGTCTATGTCTTACTAAATACATTTACAATCTTGATATTCCTAGCATGGATTCTTTATGTTTGGTTTATAAAGGATTCTAATAAATTTACTTTGTTTTTAGGTGGATTAATGTTTCGAATTTCATGTTTAAATGTGACATTGATATAAATTGGAATGTATGAATCCTACATGTTTGATAACATTACATGAATGATTTTATATAAAAAAAATATTCATATGTTTTTAGACAAATGGGACATCCAATGTGGTTTCTCTTTTTGGTAGGAGGGGTTTCCTTGATTTTAAAAGGGGTGGTGTTTTTTTATAAAATGCTATGTAGTGTCCCTTAGTTTTTCTGTTGATTATTATTGTTAATCATGATTTTTCTTGGTATTCTGTCCAGAATAAAAAATGTTTTGAAAATTAATATCCAAATGTATATGTTATATTTGGTAAGATAGATTTAGGCTTGGGACATTATGATGTATTGATTGATTGGTTGGTTGTAGTTCATTTATAGATCCCCCTTGTTATTATTTACAATGTTATGTTAATCCAGCTAAAGTAAGTCTACAATGTGATATATGTTGTGTTTATGTATTTCGTATCTTTATAAGGTAAACATGTGAGTGTTGAAAGATGTAATTGTGGTGTTAGTCCTTCAGAATTTTTTTATTTTTACATGATTGAATTTTATTTGGTCATGGACTACCATCTTTAGTTATTCCATGTGGTACCATGGGTTACTATAATGGAATTCATATAAAGTTTCTAGGATGATTGAGTTTTACACATTTTAAAGTCACCACTAGTAGTAGGTATTAACTATATTATTGGATTTCAACAATGAGGCTAGGTGAGAGTGATTTAGTTAATAGATCGGTGACAATTAAATTTCCTGTAGATTATAGCACCCCAAACACTTCATTGTATGTTTCTCTTAAATACATTCATGTTATAACCTATATTTTATGAATCACTGAGCCTATATGGAACAAAACATGGTTACTTATAGGATATATCCATAACCTAGCCATTAAAATTATATTTTCCAACTCTACGATTTGAATTTTAAAAATCCGACATACACGATCGTGTTCAAGATGATATTTAGAGTCTCATAGAAATAACATAATTTTTGGTGAATAGTAACATACCATTATGAATAGTAACCTACCCTTATGAATAATAACTTACCGTTATTAATAATAATATGACTTTTATGAATGGAATCCATACCCTTGAGTGTATATGTGAATTTAAGAACCTTAAAAATGAAGATGAATATTTTAAGTGTTTATATTTTTTGATTAAAAAATGATTCTAATTATATATTAAATTAATCAAATTTAGGAAATTATTTTTGGAATATGGACTTTATTTTTGGATTCTACATGTTGAAATATGGTTGGGGATAATTTTTTGTATTTTTCTGAAATACTTGAATTTTTGATGAATAATAAAATCGGATAATTCAAAATAAATGCTAAATAATGGATTAATTGACTCATTGATGATGATCTGATGTTGTAAGACCAATTGATTCAGATTCAAATGATAATATTACTATTCATGGTCATGGAAGACTCATTATTCCTTGTCTTATGGAGAAATAATAAATTAATGAATTTTATATTAATAAAACTCCTCACTCCTCCACTATAAAACCCCCCCTTCACTCCCTCTTCTCTTCAATCCTTTCAAGCCTTGAGGATTTCCAATATTCTTCCCAAATCTCTCCCCATAATCCTCCCCCACGCCTAAATTCTCTTAGTCTCTTTAAAATACCAAAACCTCTCACCTTAAGAGGTTCTCAAAGGAGAATGTCTTAAGAGGTAAACTCCTCTTTCCAATTCCTTCATTTCTTTTAAGTTCCTTTCTTTTTGTTTTGCTCCTCACCTACCTTCACCCAAATAGTATGACAACTCTAGTAACATACATGTACTGGAATGTTTTTATGCAAATGGTATATTTCATTATCTTATCTTTTTTCCCCACCATTTATTTGGAAGAAATGAAAGCACCATTTGAGATGTGATAATTTATCACATTCAAGAACAATCATTTATCAATTTCTATTATAATCATTAATTATGGTCATGATACCATTTGTGTTATGGTTGAACCAGATTATTATATATTTAATATATCATATTTTTAGTTCTTTAATCGTTATGTACAAATGTTATTAATTTAAAAAGAAAAACATGTTTAATGTAATAAACCCACTGTTTAACCAAAACAGTTGTCACTAAGGTTATATATATGTAATAATTAGACCTCAATCTAAGTAACCAAATTAAATTTAAAACCATGTAATATCTTGGAAGATAACTAATGGAATATAAGTTCATTTCTATATGACAACTTCCATTAGTCATATTTATCTGAACTTGAATATATGAGAATTGATCTTTTAAAAACACGTAATCAAACAAGCCCAAACAATGAAATTAAACATTATAACTAATAAAAAAGGCCTTGAATGACCTGGAAAGGGATAAAATAAATAATTTAAATATAGTAGTGGTTCTAGAATTATGAATTAATAATTCTAATTCATTTATTCAGGACTTTAATAACAAGTCATGAACACCTTCAAGCATTAGGTAAGGGATCCTCTATCTCACTTTTGTTCAAGAATCTCCCTTATATTGAGCCCATTTATTCTTAATTACTAATTAAGGGGTATGTTTTTTCACCTCCCCCATACTTCCCTCCTGAAATATAAATAATTGAATACCCCTTTACCCCTTATTAATCCCTCTAAATAACACTCGTTACCATGCCAAAATATTTGTAAGGGGTTTCTCATCTAATATTCATTTCTTTGAGATTTTAATTGTTCTCCAATTATTTCTTGTATGCGTAATATGTGTAGTACCATTTGATATATAATAACATGATTTTATTTATATTCATTTCATTCATTGATTTATTTTCGGGTTATTATGTTCTGGTCGTATGATTCGTCCGATTACATTGTGGTAAGAGACTTTGTCTCAACAATTATTTTGTTATGACTAACATTGTATTGTGCACCTAATAATCCTTATGTAGCAGACCTACTGCCCATTTGAGATCACTTTTCATTTGAAATTATATTTATATTAAATATCCATAATATCATATCATGGATATGTTTGTTTTCTAAATCGTATACTATTTTATATACAGTTTTTAAGTGGAAAGTTATTTTAATATTGATGAATATGTATACTCTACTCTATGTGGATATTGAAAAGGCATATTTCTATTTTATAAAATAAATTTATAAAGAATTATTTGGAAATAATATCTTGGGTGGGGCCCTCTATAGCCCCTCAATGCATCGGTAGGTCTAATGAGACAAACTAGTTGGTGAAAAACCATTCGAGTTTGTTTCTAAAAATCAGACGGGCTTCTACCCACAAATCTAAACCATTTTAACGGTAATATGGTTTCATGTGCTAGATACATGAAGTCCAATTTATACAAATTATCTTTATTCATTATCGGTTATTATTATTATCCATGATGTTTTCACTATGACATAATCTATGGATGTTGTTTCATTCTCAGTTTATTAATGGTAATAGTTTTTCATTTATTCACCATGCATTATTGATTATGTCTGATTGATTTTGATTCACATATTATTTTATTAATTCTTCCACTGTTTGTAACCCATATTGAGCATTTGAGCACACCCCATTCATTTTTTACCTTCAACAAGTGATGAAGAGAAGGTCATTTATTGAGTTCATGTGGTTGTAGATTTTAGTTTTGGTATGTATTGTATCTTGTAACCTTTTTAAATAAAATTTGTGTTAGATATATGTATCTAATTTTTTCAAGACTACTAAAATGAACTTTCCTTCAAGATTTTTCATACATTTTATCCATGAAAATACAATAAGTAATGCATCGGCTCTAGTCTAGAGGGGTCGAGGTGTTACAGTTGGTATCAGAGGAAATTTAGTAGAATACTTGGAAACTAGAGTAGGAAATGTATAGTAGGGAACAAATCCCTAAGGTAGTATTTAAGGATAAATGTACAAGAATGTCCTGGTATTTTAGTAAGTAACAGATTATGTGGATATTTTAAGAAATACATCCCCGTCTGGATACGAGCATGTAGAGGTTTCTCTAGCATAAATGTATCTATGGGTAAGACCTGAAAACAACGCTTTAGGCTAAAATAAAACGGGGACTAGTGCATGACAATTGGCCTTGCAACACTCTTGGTTATGAAACTCCCATGAGATATGTTTAGGATAATTCAAATTTTTTTACAAGCTATTATGAAGGATTGAAATTTAAATTTTTCCTTAAATAAACCATGTTTATGATATTAGATATTCAATGAATTTCAATCTATATTATGTTATTTCTATTTTAGATTCATAAACTAATCTAGTGTATTCCATTATTTAGAAATGGCACCTAATAGAAGAAGTGGAATCAATACTCATGGACAATATAGGGATTTCCCCACTAATAAAGTCAATATGGTCAATGTCAGAGAAGATGATATAATGAAAATATTGGGACAACATACCCTGGTCCTGGTGAGTAACCATGCTACACCTATGTTGGATCATTTCAGGTGACAAAAGCCCACATATTTTTGTGGGACTACTAATCCGATAGAAGTTGAGCAGTGGATCAAGTCACATGAAAAGATATTCATGGAATTAATATGTGATGAAAATGAGAAGGAAGCGATGGTAGTATATTGTCTCAAGGGTAACGCAGATCAATGTTGGTATGGATCTAGAATACCATAGAGGAAGAAGAAATAGAATATATGTAATGGATGAATTTTAAGAAAATATTCTTCGAAAAATATTTCCCTCGTGAGAAACGAACCGAAATGAAGAGGAAATTACTTGGATTAAAACTAAGGGAAGAAGAAAGTGTTGCAGTGTATGAGGCTACATTCACAAGGATATCCATGTATTCTGTAGATTATGTATGTGACTCAGTATACACAATTGATCCTTTATTTGATGGTTTTAGGCCAATTCTTTGAAGGGCACTCACTTCTCGAACATTTTCATCATATGATGAAATTGTATCAAGTGACATCAAAATAGAGAAGAAAGTTTCTAGATCAAATTTGTTCAAGGGGAACCAGGATAAGAAGAGGTACTTTGATAACCAAGATAAAGGTGAATCACAAAAGAATAACAAGAGAACAAAGCTATTACCGTTATGTGCGAACTATGGAAAGAATCATCTCTGGAAATTCTTAAAAGGCATGAGAGTCAGCTATAAGTGCTGAGAAAAGGGTCATCGATCTGATGAATGCATGGGGAAGAAACAATTCAATGATATTCAGTGATACAATTGTAGATAGATGGGACACTATGAAAAAGGGTATCCTATGTGCCAAGGAAACATGACTCAGAAAAGGAAAAGAGGGAAAGGGAGAGCGTATACGATTACAACCGCAGAGGTTAATGTTCTTAATGATATGGTGGAAGGTACTTAAATTGTTTCTTCAAACATAGCCAACATTTTACTTGATTCTTGGATCATCGCATTCTTTTATATCTTCTCAACTTCCCAAGAAAATTATATATGTCCAATTTGATTTCATAAAGGAGCGGTCAGTCAAAACTCCCAGGGTATGTATCATTGCAACAAATGCATGTCAACTAGTCCCCCTCCAGACACCAAAATGTAATTTTGTTGATAACCTTCTCATCATACCAATGAATGAATTTGATATAATTCTCACTATGGATTGGCTATTAAATTATGATGTGAAGATTTATTCTAAGAATATGGAAGTTAAATTTTTTTAAAATGGCATAGAATCCATTGTATTTAGGGTAGAAACATCTCCACCAGATTATTATCTAGAACAACCCCCAATAACTCTACTGAATGCAATAATTAGAGAGGAAGATAAACCAATAGATATGGGAATGGAAGGAAATATTAAAATTAAAGATGTGCACATTGTGCAAATTTACATTAATGTATTTCCAGAGGATTTATCTAGACATCCTTTAGAGCAGGAAGTTGAGTTCTATACTGATTTAATTCCTCATACAAGATGTATATCAAAAATTCCCTATAGAATGGTCACTATGGAATTAGTATAGCTAAAGAAACAACTATAGTATTTGAGTGAAAAAGGATATATTTGACCAAGTGTTTCTCCATGGGGAGCCCCTAACCTCTTTGTCAAGAAGAATGATGGATCCCTGAGGCTTTGCATTGATTATAGGGTAATCAATGCTATTACAAAAAAAAAATAACTATACTCTTCCCAGATTGATGATTTATTTGATAAACATCATGTATATCAATAATTTTCAAATGTTGAACTTCGATCCGGATACCATCGGTTGTGTGTGAGGAAGGAAGATATTCCTAAGACAACATTTTTGACCAGATATGGGAATTACGAGTTTAAGGTGATACATTTTGGACTAAAAATGAACCCTCTATTTTCATGGATTTAGTGAAGAGAGTTTTCAAGGATTATCAAGACAACTTTTTTGTATTATTCCTCAATGATATCCTCATATACTCAAAAAGAAATGAAGACCATGAGAATCACTTCCGGGTTATTCTGAGAACTCTTAGAAGAAATAAATTATATGGGATGCTTAGTAAGCTCGAATTCTGGCATCAATAAGTTTCTTTTCTAGTCCATATTGTATCTATGGATGGAATCCTAGTTGGTCCTACAAAGACAAAGGCTATCCATGAATAGCCCATTCCAACAAACACAACTGAGGTATGCAGTTTTATTGGCTTAGCAGATTACTGTTGGAGTTTTGTTCCGAATTTTGCCTGACTGGCTAACCTGGTAACCAAGCTCACACATAAAGGAGTTAAGTTTGTGTGGATAGAAGAATGTACATAATGATTCAATGAATTGAAAAGAATATTGGTCAATGCTCAGATATTGACTCTTCCATCTGGAAGTTGTTGATTTGTAATATACAGTGATTCATTAAAGAATGTACTAGGTTTCATCCTTATGAAAAATGATAAAGTTATTGCTTTTGAATCAAGACAGTTTATGACTCATGAGAAAAATTATCTCCCACGTGATCCTGAGTTAGCAGCCATAATATTTACTCTAAAAATATGGATGCATTATTTCAATGGAGAGAGATGTGAGATTTATACAGACCAATAGAGTTTGAAATATATTTTTACACAAAAATAACACAACATGAGGCAAAGGAGATGGCTTGAGTTGCTCAAAGATTATGATTTTTCAGTACACTACCGCCTGTGAAAGGAAAATAAGGTGGAAGATGCATTAAGCATTGAAGATCATAGACTTCTAACTCAAACGAGGATTGAGAGAGATCTTATATTTTTGGATCTACTAAAGATTTATATATGAATTGTTAAGGAAAGGGAAACATCTTTCCTCTTTCAAAATATTTCTAAACCATCTTTATTAGAGAAGATAATATGATCTTTATTGAATGATGACAATCTGTATAAAAAAATTAATGCTATTAATGTTGGGAGACTGGATGACTTCTTGTATGAAGAAGGAGTTCTAAAATTTTGGAATAGGATATGTGTTTCATCCGTACCTAAGCTAAAAAATCGAACTATTAGATGTTGTTCACAGCTCAAATTTCATTATACACTCAGGTAGCACCAAGATGTATAGCGATCTGAAAGAATATTTGTAATGTCCCAACCCTGGGTGCCACACAACGGGTGCCCCGAGCCCGGTTCGCCACGTGACCTCAAGCGCATTTCCCCAAAAGCCAGAGGCTGCCGACTAGACACGAGGGCCCAGGTCTGATAGTGGGGAAACTATGCCCTCATTTTTCAAAGTGTATCATAGCGGAATACCAAAATAAACATACAACCACAGCGGAAGTAGTAAACATACACAACTGAAATAACTGCAGCAGTGGATATAACCAACAATATATAAGTGGTGATACTACATGATTAATGTTCTAAGAAAACAGCCAGAACATGTTATACATCACTGTGATACAACCAAAAGCAAAGTACATCAAAACAAGTAACAGCTAGCAGCAGCATCGCGAGCCTAGGCTCGGTCCCATGCCCTCCTACTCCTCAGCAACAGCCAAGTACCTGTATAGCGACTCTTACCCCTATCTACACCTGCAGCAACGTAATCTGTTTGGGACGAAAAGCGTGACCTAAACAGGGTGTGAGAAATATATCTCAGTAGGCACCCACCAAAGGCCCCTGCTCAACTATGTGTAAAACATGCAACAAGTGTGTAGTAGTAAAGTTAAATAACTAAGAAGTACTCAAAAGTAACTAACTTAACAGTTAAATTTCCATTTCATTATTCACCTAAATTATTTAATTCAGTGTCGTTCTGTGCTTAACATCACCACCCCCTTAGGACAACCAGTATCTCTCCCTCAGGCTAATATAGTGAACCATGCCCTCAGGCTATACAGAATCTCGCCCTCAGGAATTCTAATAGAATTATTGCCCTCAGGCATAGGAAGTGTCCCCCTCAGGCACAGAAGTCAAGCCCTCAGGCACGAAAGGTTGCCGTCAGGCGGAATAACGACAGCCCTCGGGCTAAAATAGTCATGCCCTTAGGCTAATATAGTCACGCCCTTAGGCTAAAATAGTCACTCCCTCATGCTAAACAGGTAACCGGGCCATGACCAACATATCAAAATGCAGTAAACAAGCAATTCCTCTCAAGGAAATTATACAGTTACTACATTTAAGGCATACCCTCGAGTATCCTGGCCAAACAGCTAAACAGAGGAACACACCCCTCGGGATGGTCCTGGATCCAAGCACCGATCCCAAAATGCATTTTATTATCACAATTTAATCACCTATGCAATTCTAGGAATTAAATATAGCAACGGCCTCAGCCACACGACACCCCAACATGGGTTCGTGGCACGTAAATGCACAAAAACACACGACAGTTGGAAAATAAACACCAAGCCACCTACCTTATATGCCAACGAACACTATACCCAAACACCGGCTCCAGAAACGCCAAAGAACAGCGTAGATCTGACGAAGAACAAAACCCATTCAAACATAAATAACTTATGTTGGGAGAAGAATTGGAAAGAATGGTACCAGGAGGAGGAAGGGCTTACCCATGCGGTTCCAATGAGATCGTCTGAAGCCGAATCAGATTCCAGACGAACTCCCAGCGGATCTTCAAAGGTCTGGCCTCCTCCTTTGGCTCCAAAATGGCTCAAACATCTCCTCTGCCAAATGAGGAGGCTACTGCCTATTTTAAGCTGAAAAAACAAAGTATACGGCGTGTACTTATGAGTACACGGCGTGTACTTCTTTCATTCAACTGTTCATTTGGCGGCACCGGCACTGTTCACCTGCCGACAAGAGTACACAACATGTACTCCCGAGTACATGCCGTGTACTGCCGCCCAGCTGGCAGTGACTCCACCGCCTTACTTTTTAACCTGCCAACTGACTACACGGCGTGTAAAGGACCACTACACGGCGTGTAGTCAGTTCCTACCCCCTTTGTCCTCGGCGAGGCTACACAACCTATGTACTTATTCCAACACGGCCAAAAGTACACGGCGTGTGGACAAGGTACACGGCGTGTAGTTTCAAAATTTAGGATTTCCCATTTTTTCCATATTTTCTCAAAATCACTTAAGGAAAAGGGTAAGAAGAAGCTCGTACCTCTAAAACAAGAACCAGGTTCTTACAAACTTCCCCCCTTATAGCAATTCGTCCCCAAATTGCCCTTCCAATGGTGGCGAAGATAAAGCTCAGAACAGCTTTGGCCACTGAGCACGTACATCGGCCTCCCGCTCCTAGGTCTCGTCCTGCACTCCGCCATGCTGCCATAGCACCCGTACGAGAGTAACTAACCAGCCACGGAGAACCTTCGTGCTCTTGTAAATGATGCGGATCGGATGCTCCTCAAAGCACGCATCATGCTGAAGCTCAAACTCCTCAGGCTGAAAGGTGTGAGACGGGTCCGAATGGTAGCGACACAACTGAGACACGTGGAAGACGTCGTGCATGGCTCGGTACCTCTGCGGTAACTGCAACCAATAGGCAACCAGCCCGACTCTCTCTAGAATCTCAAATGGTCCCACATACCTCGGAGAAAGCTTACCCTATCTCTTGATCCGTTTGTGTCCCAACGTCGGTGAAACATGCAAGAAAGCCTGATCCCCGACCACGAACTCCAACGGTCATCTGCGATGATCAGCATAAGACTTCTGACGAGACTGCACGGTAGCCATCTGCTTCTAAATTAACTGGACCTACTCAGATGTCTCCTGCATGAGCTGTAGTCCCAGTAAAGCTACCTCACCTGCCTCTATCCCGCAAAAAGGTGATCGGAATGGCCTAAAATATAAAGCCTCGTATGGTGCCATATCAGTAGTTGCCTGAAAACTATTGTTACAGGCAAACTCGACTAAGGGTATATGCTTCTACCAAGAGCCCCCAAATTCTAGGACGCATGCGCGCATCATGTCCTCTAGCACCTGTATCATCTGCTCTGACTGGACATCTGTCTGAGGGTGGTATGTTGTGCTCAAAAGCACCTGTGTACCCAACGCCCTCTGAAAACTCTGCCAGAAATGAGACGTGAAGCGGGCGTCCCTATCTGAAACGATAGAACAAGGGACCCCATGATGACATACGATATCTCAGATATAGATCATTCCGAGCTCGTTCACACTAAAGGTCTCCTTGATCGGCAAGAAGTGAGCTACCTTCGTAAGTCTGTCCACAACGACCCACACGACGTCATTTCCACGAGGTGACCTCGGCAAACCCGTCACGAAATCCATCGCGACATCATCCCATTTCCACTCTGGAATGGGTAACTGCTGTAACAGCCTAGCTGGTCTTTGATGCTCTGCCTTCACCTACTGACAGGTGGAACACCTTGTAACAAAACCAGCTATCTCTCTCTTCATACCCGGCCACCAGTACTGACTTCTCAAGTCTCGGTACATCTTGGTAACCCCGGGATGAACTGCCCAAGGTGAAGCATGAAACTCCCTCATTATCTCTTCGTATATATCCCCTCAAACCCATACATGTCCATGGAAACACAAAACCTCTTCATCGCCTATCGTCCAACCGGAAGGAGGGTCCTCACTTGCCACCGACTCCCATAGAACTAGGCCTTCTGAAACTGATAGCTGCCTCATCCCCACTCTATCCAGGAGGGTAGAAGTATCAGCTAACGAGGAAAGATAAGTCTGTCCCTGTCTTCCATGCACCTCCAGATGCATCTCAGAGAACAAGGCCATAAGCTACAATTCACCACTCGCCTCCTGCACTGCCTGTATCTGAGTCTTCCTGCTCAGTGCATCGGCTACTGCATTACCTTTACCAGGTGTATAGGAAAGATCAAAATCGAAGGACTTTAGGCACTCAACCCATCTTCTCTGCCTCAGATTTAGGTCATGCTGAGTAAAGATATATTTGAGGCTTTTTTGGTCAGTGAAAACCACAAAATGCTCTCCCAATAGGTAATGTCTCCAACAGCGCAACGCATGCACAACTCCAGCCAACTCGAGATTGTGCGTCGAGTAATTCCTCTCATGTGGCCTCAACTGTCGAGACCCGTATGCCACAACTCGGTCACCCTTCATTAAAACAGCTCCCAGCCCAATCCCTGACGCATCAGAGTAAACTATATAGCTCTTCCCCTGCTCTGGGAGTATCAGGATCGGTGCTGATGTCAGCCTTCCCTTTAGTTCCTGAAAAGATGTCTCGCAAGCTTCTGACCAAATGAACTTCACACCCTTCTTAGTCAGACCTGTCAACGGTGCTGCTAAGTGGGAGACGTCCTGTATGAAGCATCTGTAGTTACCAGCAAGCCCTAAGAAACTCCGTATCTCAAACACGTTCTTGGGCTGCTCCCATGAAACTACTGCTCTCACCTTCTCTGGGTCCACTGCAACTCCTGCCTCTGAGATGATATGACCCAGGAAGTGAATCTGGTCCATCCAAAAGTGGCACTTCGAGAGCTTAACATATAGGCGATGCTCTCTCAGTGTACTCAATACGATCTCAAGATGGGTGGCATGGTCGTGTTAAGTGTGAGAGTACACCAAGATGTCGTCCACGAATACTACCACAAATGAATCAAGATACATATCGAACACAAGATTCATCAGAGCCATGAAAACTGCTGGTGCGTTCGTGAGTCCGAACGACATAACCGTATACTCATATAGACTATACCTGCTCTTGGAAGCTGTGAGAGGTATATCAGATGGTCTAACGCACAGCTGATGATATCCAGATCTCAAGTCAATCTTCGAGAACACTTGTGCTTCCTGAAGCTGATCAAACAGATCATCTATCCTTGGCAAGGGATATCGGTTCTTAACCGTCAACTGGTTCAGCTTCCGATAATCCACACAAAGCCTAAGGGTACCATATGCCTTTTTTGCAAAGAGGACGAGAGAACCCCAAGGAGAAGTACTGGGTCGGATAAAACCCTTTTCCTGTAGCTCCTCTAACTGCCTCTTGAGTTCCTGCAACTCGGGTGTGGCCATCCTATAAGGAGGAATGGACACCGGTGCTTCTCCTGCACAAGATCGATAGAGAAATCCACCTCACGCACAGGAGGTAGACCTGAAAAGTCGTCTGGGAAGACATCCCTGAAACGATCGACAACTGGAGGGAAAACCGTCTGACAAGCCCCCTTGTCATCCAGATATAAGCTCGCAAACTGGGTTGTGACTCCACCTCGCCCATGATGCTCTATGGTCCATCTCGACTCTCCTGAACATCCCACTCTCCCTTGTATAGAAACTCCCCACCCTCTGGTGATGTGAAATGCACCCTGCGATGATAGCAGTCTACAAAGGCTCGAAAGGGAACCAACCAGTCCATCCCAAGAATAATGTCATAGCTCGTCATCTCCATGACATAGAGGTCCCAAAGGAAGTGACACCCACCAACCTCAAGGGGGCACTCTTTGCACTGACGCACACCAACCGTCCTAGTCCCCAACGGAGTGTCTAGCGTCAAGATATCAGAAGAAGTAGAAACACCGAGCCCAAGGCTCTACACAACGGGTACATATATATAACTATGTGTAGCACCCATATCAAAAAGTACTGATGACAAGACAGAAGCTACTAGAATAGTATCTCCGACTGTCAAAGGTCCGGGATCCTGCTCTTGCTGCGTCTGTTGCACTGCAAATGCCTGACCAGTGTCGCGGCCCTGCGACACAGCCTAGCTACCCTGAGCTGTCCCGGCCTGTTGCCTCTAAGATCCTGGTGTCTGGTACCACGTCCATGACCACCATCTCTGCCTGCACGCCCTGACATATTTCAGTTCCCTGACTGGTATGAAGCCACTGGTCCTACTCCCGCACGCAGAGTCTACACATAACCCCTCTCACTAGCCACTGGTAGAACCGCCTTGAAAAAGCGCTGAAGATGAACAATCTTGCCGCAAGCTCGGCACTCCACTGGGTCTCGTGGAAACTGCGGCCTCTTATGCCCCCTCTGCCACACTAGGAGCAACTGATCGGACCACCTGTAGAAGCTGCCTGGCTGGTACTGCCAGCCTGAGAGAAGTCCATCTGTCTCTTCCTCTTGCTAGTAGAAATAGTACCAGTAACTGGTGCTGAACCGCCTTGGCCCACACCACCAGATTCTCGCAGGTTCCTCTCGGTAATCAACGCCTGATTCAAGATCACATTTACAATAGGTAACCTGAAAACATTCACCAGTGCTCGGATGTTATACCGAAGACCATCCTCAAAACGTCTGGCTCTAAGCGTCTCATCACCCACCAGCACGGGTGCAAAGCACTGAAGCTCTGTAAAACAAGCAGAGTAGTCCATCACCGACATAGCACCCTGCTGCAGATTCATGAACTCTCGAGCTCTATCTGCTTTCAGTGTCTCGGAAAAGAAGAATTCATAAAAGACTGTCTGAAAATCATCCCACGCCATGTCCCTGTGATGCTCTGACTGGGTGGTAACATCCCACCACCTCTTGGCGGAATCACGCAGCATGTAAGTCGCGAGCTTGACCCTCCACCCTAGAGGCGTCTCAAGATGCTCGAAAATAGTCTGCATCGATCCTAACCAAGACTCTGCAGCCTGTGGTCCACCATCCCATGAAAATGTAGGCGGATGCTGCTGCTGAAAGATATGCGTCAGCTCGGCCATAGATGTGGCAGCCTGCGGTGCTCCCTGAAAGGTCAGCATGAACCGCAATAACCCTTCACGGAACAACGCCTCCGTGCCCGTGTCCGGTATAACAGCTGGTGCCACATCTGGCTCTGCTGGTGGATCAACTGGTAGCCCATAACCCACCATATCCGGAGTATAATCGTCGCCACTCTCTTGGAGAACAACTCGCAGCCGTCTAGGCGGCATGACTCTACAAGGTCAAAAGCACGCCTTAGATTCAACATTATTAAGACTGAAACGAAGGAACCACAAAGGAACAAAAGAAGTAAGGAGTTAAATTTTTTTCCAAACAATCCTACACGCCGTGTACATTGACTACACAGCGTGTACTTGACTTCCCTTCCCCTGCCCGGGTCCTTCCACACGGCTAAGCCACACGACTTCCATTTTAACAAAGCTACACGGCGTGAATAATATCGACACGACGTGTACGGTGTTATTTTCCAACTTTTTGTGTCGTCTGTGACATGGCCGACTACTCGGCTTTACTCTACACGGCGTGTTACACCCGCACACGGCGTGTACACCATCTCGTTTCCCAGCCACATGGATAATCACCACACGGTATTTCCTCGGGAAAGACTACACGGCGTGTCCCAAAGGTACACGGTGTGTTCTGGAAGAGGTGACACCGGCCCGTGTTGTTAGTTACATGGATGAGTCCCCAGGTCACACTACACGGCATGTCCATAACTGACACGGCGTCTTCTGTCAAGGAGTTCACCGACCCGTGTTGTTAGTTACATGGTCGGACTCCGGGTCAACACTACACGGCATGTACAAAACTACATGGCGCGTTTTACCCAAAACCCTTTCCCTACCCCGTGTCACCGCCCACATGGTTTGTGACACGGGAAGAGACTACACATCGTGTACTCCTGGTACACGACGTGTACTCAAAAATTTATTTTTCTCCCCGAACATAAGAACATACACAGAGTGTATAAAAATACTACACGGCGTGTATACTGGTTTTCCGGACAGTATGCCTCAGAAACTTCTCCGGAACCCAGAAAATATAGAAAAACCACACCTAAGTGTCAAATTCCGACCCGTGGGGTCCCATACACCCCACGAATCAAGGTTTGACATCTTATTTGTGTTATAACCAACAACCAGTCAATGATCCACCAAATTCCAGTCAATGGGGGCCCATACTCCCCAAAGACCAAAGTTTGGCGTCTATTCTATAAACCAGCTCAAACAAAAATACCATATCACAAGGCAGGTATTTATCAAGCAGCTATCACAACAACATGCTTTTCTAGCACATCAACTATCACAACAACATGAAAATTTCTAATCCACCTACATGGCATGGAAACTATGCAGGGCATGTGATATCTAACATGTTCCTATATGATGCACGAGACGGAATACCCTTATCTCATCGGTTTGAAACTAAATAAAACCCACCGATAAAATATAAACAGAACAATCCAAGTGCGTCACCCAACGGTGAAAACATATCAACCGTAAAATTGCAAAATCCAAAGAATGCAAAATACGAGGTAGACTGGCTTTTCCATGTACACGGGTTAGCTACGCCCGGACATAACTTATTCCCAACTACCATTCTGTCCTATCCCCGACTATGACTCCAAATAGTAAGTCAAAGAAAACAACCTGCCTCTGATACAACTTTGTAACATCCCGACCCTGGGTGCCATGCAACGGGTGCCCCGAGCTCGGTTCGCCACGTGACCTCAAGCGCATTTCCCCAAACGCCAGAGGCTGCCGACTAGCAGCAAGGTCCCAGGTTTGATAGTGGGGAAACTATGCCCTCATTTGTCAAAGTGTAGCGCATCGGAATACCAAAATAAACATACAACAACAGCAGAAGCAGTAAACATACACAACTGAAATAACTACATCAGTGGATATAACCAACATTATATAAGTGATGATACTACATGATTCAAGTTCTAATAAAACAGCTAGAACATGTTATACATCACTGTGATACAACCAAAATCAAGGTACAGGAAAACATGTAACAGTTGGCAGCGGCATCGCGAGCCTAGGCTCGGTCCCATGCCCTCCTACTCCTCAGCAACAGTAAAGTACCTGTATAGGGACTCTTTCCCCTATCTACACCTGCAGCAACGTAATCTGTTTGGGCCGAAAAGCGTGACCCAAACAGGGTGTGAGAAATATATCTCAGTAGGCACCCACCAAAGGCCCGTGCTCAACTGTGTGTAAAACATGCAACAAGTGTGCAGTAGTAAAATGCAATAACAAAGCAGTACTCAAAAGTAACTAACTTAATAGTTAAATTGACATTTCATTATTCACTTACATTACTTAATTTATTATCGTTCTATGCTTAACAGCACCACGCCCTCAGGCCAACCAGTATCTCGCCATCAGGATAATATAGTGAACCACACCCTCAGGCTATAAAGAATCTCGCCCTTAGAAATTGTAATAGAATTCTCACCCTCAGGCATAGGAAGTGTCTCCCTCAGGCACAGAAGTCAATTCCTCATGCAAGAAAGGTTTCCCTCAGGCGGAATAACGACAGCCCTCGGGCTAAAATTGTCACGCCCTCAGGCTAATATAGTCAAGCCCTCAGGCTAAAATAATCACGCCCTCAGGCTAAACAGGTAACCGGGCCATGCCCAACATATCAAAATGCAGTAAACAAGCAATTCTTCTCAAGGAAATTCTACAGTTACTATATTTAAGGCATACCCTCGAGTATCCTGGACAAACGAATAAACAGAGGAACACACCCCTCGGGATGGTCCTAGATCCAAGCACCGATCCCAACCAACATTTTATTATCACAATTTAATCACCTATGCAATTCTAGGCATTAAATATAGAAACGGCCTCAGCCACACGACACCCCAACATGGGTTCGTGGCACGTAAATGCACAAAAATGCACAAAAGTTGGAAAATAAACACCAAGCCACCTACCTTATTTACCAACGAACGCTATACCCGAACGCCAGCTCTAGAAACCCCCAAGAACGGCGTAGATCTGACGAAGAACAAAACCAATCCAAATGTAAATAACTTATGTTGGGAGAAGAATTGGAAAGAATGGTACCTGGAGGAGGAAGGGCTTACCCGTTCTGTTCCAACGAGATCGTCCAAAGCCGAATAGGATTCCAGATGAACTCCTGGTGGATCATCAAAGGCACGACCTCCTCCTTTGGCTCCAAAATGGATCAAACACCTCCTCTGCCAAATGAGGAGGTTACTGCCTGTTTTAAGCCAAAAAATAAAAGTACACATCATGTAATTCTGAGTACACGGCGTGTACTTCGTTCATTTAACTGTTCATTTGGTGGCACTGGCACTGTTCACCTGCCGACAAGAGTACACTGCATCTACTCCCGAGTACACGACGTTTACTGCTACCCAGCTCGCGGCGAATCCATTGCCTTACTTTTTAACCTACCGACTGACTACACAGCGTGTAAAGGGACACTACATGACGTGTAGTCGGTTCCTATCCCCTTTTTCACCGGCGAGGCTACACGCCCTGTGTACTTATTCCAACACGGCCAAAAGTACACAGCGTGTGGACAAGGTACACGACGTGTAGTTTCAAAATTTAGGATTTCCCATTTTTTCCATATTTTCTCAAAATTACTTAAGGAAAAGGAAAAGAAGAAGCCCGTACCTCTAAAACAAGAACCGGGTTCTTACAAACTTCCCCCTTATAGAAATTCATCCCCAAATTGCCCTTCCAAGGGTGGCGAAGATAAAGCTCAGAACAGCTTTGGCCACTGAGCACGTACATCGGCCTCCCGCTCCCAGGTCTCGTCCTGCACTCCGCCATGCAGCCATAGCACCCGTATGAGGAGAACTAACCGGCCTCGGAGAACCTTCGTGCTCCTGTCAATGATGCGGATCGGATGCTCCTCAAAGCAAAAATCATGCTGAATCTCACACTCCTCAGGCTGAAAGGTGTGAGACGGGTCCGAATGGTAGCGACGCAACTGAGACACGTGGAAGACGTCGTGCATGGCTCGGTACCGCTGCGGTAACTGCAACCGATAGGCAACCAGCCTGACTCTCTCTAGAATCTCAAATGGTCCCACATATAAATTTATTTCTGCCCAATCACTTCCATATTTTATATTTATCGGGACTTGAATATAAGTGATCTGATCATTTAAAAACCAGTAATCAAACGAGCCTGAAAAACAAAGTTGAACATTATAACTAATCTAAAAAAATCCTTGAATGAATTGGAAGTGTTATAATAAATAATTTAAATAATTATAGGTTTTGGAATTATGAATTAATAAGCCTAATTTTTTATTCTGTTATTTAATAACAAGTCAAGAACACCTTCAAGCATAAGGTAATGGATCCTCTCTCTCACTTTTGTTCAAGAATATCTCTTATGTTGTGCCAATTTATTCTTAATTTCTAATGATGGGGTATATTTTTTCACCTCCCCCCATACTACCCGTGTGACATATAAATAGTTTAATACCCATTTATATCTCATTAATCCCTCACAATAACACTTGTTACCATGCCGAAATGTTTTTAAGGGGGTTCTTATCTCACATTCATTTCATTGAGATTTTCATTGTTCGCCACTTATTTCATGTATGTGGTATATATTTACTACCATTTGATATATAATGACATTATTCTATTTATATTCATGTTATTCAATGATTCATTTGAGGGTAATTAAGTTATATTCATATAATTCGATCGATTACATTGTGGTAAGAGACTTTTTCTCAACTACTATTTTGTTGTGACTAACTTTGTATTGTGCACCTAATAATCCTCATGTGGAATACCTACTTACCATTTAAGGTCACTTTTCATTTGAAATTATATTTATATGAAATATCCATATTCTCATATCATGGATATGTTTTTTTATAAATCGTATACCATTTTATATATGGTGTTCATTAAGAAAGTTATTTTAATATTGATGAATCCGACTACTCTACTAAATATGGATATTAAGAAGCCATATTCCTCTTGTATTGAATCAATGTAAATATAAATTTTTTGAAATGAAGTGGTGGGTGGTGCCCTCTATAGCCCCTCGATGCATCAGTGGGTCTCATGAGACAAATTATTTGGAGACAAACCCTTCGAGTTTGTTTCCAAATATCAAACGGGTTTCTACCCACAGAACTAAACCATTTTAATGGTATTATAGTTTCATGTTCCAGATACATGATGTCCAATTAATAAGAATTTCTTGTATTCATTATTGGTTGTAATTATTATCCATGAGGTTTTCACTGTGACAAAATTTATGGATACAGTTTCATTCTCAGTTTATTAAGGGCATTAGATTTTCATTTGTTCACCATGACATATTGATTATGTCAGATTTATTATGATTCTCTTATTATTGTATTCATGCTTCCACTCTTTGTAACCCTTACTGAGTGTTTTATCTCACCACTTTCATTTTTTACCTTTAAAAGGTGATGAAGAGTGGGCCATTTATTGAGTTCATGTGGTTGCAGTTTTATGTTTTGTTATGTATTGTATCTTGTAACAATTTTCAATGTAATTTGTGTTACATCTATGTATCTTGTCTCTTTAAGACTACTAAACTGATCTTTCCTTCAGGATTTTTAATTCCTTCTAACCATTTTAATATCACATGTAAAGCACCGTCTCTAGTCTAGAGGGGTCGAGGTGTTACAGAGTAGGTCCCCCTTTGCATGTCTTGTGTTGCAACAATAGAAAATGTTGTCTTGCTTCATGATTTATATCATATGTTATGAATTTTTATTTATTAATAGTGAAATTTTTTTACATAGATAAATATACTTTATGTTTTTATTCTTTTATGTTATAGTCAATTATTTGTGACCTTATATATTTATTTATTTTCAATATTATTTCCCTTTTTTACATTCCTACCTATGAGTTGTTTTGTGAAATCTGTTAATAGAAAAATGGGGAAATGGTTTCAAAGTGCTAGTGTTTTTTTAATTTATGTAGAAATGTTTTAAACAATGTATTGGTTTATTTTCAAATGTGTGATGTTTTAAGGATAAATGATTGGAATTTGAATTGGAAAGGTTTTGTGTAAAACCTCTTAATGGAAAGTTTTATATGTGTGCTATAGGAGAAAGTGCACATTATAAACCATTTTAATTCCCATATAATGTAATTTAAAATAAAAAACTATTTGTTTACAATATTTTCAAACCTTTAGTTTTGGTTTCATTTATAAATGGAATAAAAAAAATCATAGTGGTATCCTAATGGATTTAGTTCATGATTTATATACTAATGTTATTATGTATGTAGTCTTCATGCCTTATGAAAGTTTCTCTAGGAATTAGTGTTCAAGTTTGATCCCTTGTGTTCTAGGAGAAGATCTTAGTTGATGAGATCATGTTGGTGACTTCAGTGTTGCATGTAAATGGTGATCAGACCTTCTGTTTCATGGTACCTATAGTATAGAGTTCTATTTTTGGACTCTTTGGTATGGTATTTTCCTTTTTATTCAACTTCAGTTATATATTTATAAACATTATATTAAATTGTTATTTATATTGACATATCCTTGTGAATTTATCTCTGAATTTTATTGTTGTGACATGTTTTGATGTTTAAATGTAGTTCCATTAGTGTGATACCACCACCGTAAATTATGATTGATACCTTTAATTCTTTTCATTATCCTAGGGGATCGAGGATGTTCCTTGGGTATGTGGTGGGACTATTAAGGTGTTGATTCTGATTGATGTAAGGGCTGGTTCATTAGAAAATGATATTAGAGGAATAGGTTTCTTGAAAGGGGCTTAGGATTTTGAGATTCACCTTCTTTTTATTCAGAGGTTATTGGTAGACAATAGATAGGGCCATCAGGAATATTGTTTTTGCTCTAGGTAATTTCTTGTCCTGCTAGTCATTATATTATATAGAGAGTTTCCATTGGTTGTTGGGGCTAAAATTTTAGTTTTTGTGGTTATTGTGGGTTTTTTTGGATATTTGGGGTCAATGTGTATTTATTCTGAGTTTTATGGGTTTTTTTAAATATTCTATGGGAAATTCCTCGTTTCTGCATTGGAAATGGAGGGTGTTTAAAAGGACAATATTATGGTAAAAAATCTACCAAACCATGTTCAGTCTGTGAAAACATCTCTATAAAACTTCCAATATCACTCACATGATTGGTGCATGGTCCAAAAAACTTTGTGTCCAAACCATATGTCGTGGATACTATTTTTATATTTTTATTATTTTTTCGCATTTGATACTTTTAGATTACACTTTGTTTGATGGTTTTTGTATATATCTATTTGGGTGGATTTTATTGGTTGTAACATTTTTTAAATCATGTTTTAAATGCAATTTTTAATGATATAGTGGTCCAGATTATTTAAAAAACATTTTTTTGTTATGTTGAGGTGTCTTCAACATTTTTTCAACTTGTTAAGAGTGATTTATATAAAGGAATTGATTTTATGGTTTTAATAGTTTTAATATAATTTGGGTGTGTATAATGAAATGTTTCTAAATATTATGAGATTGTTTTGAAAAATGGTTTTTTGTGACCATGGTTGTTTTTTTGTGCTTTTCTTGTGTAAATTGATGAGGTAGTTTGTGAAATTTGTTGGTTTGGATTGTGTATGTTCCCTTTGGGATGAAATTTAATGTGGTTTCATTCTCTATTTTTTGGTGATGTTTTAGAATGAGTCCCCCATGAAATAATCATAATGTAATGAAAGTAATGCCTTGGGTAGTTGTCCTAGAAATATAGGAAATGACCTTATAGCCTTTTTCCCATCTTGGAGTCACGATGAAGTAGTAGAGTCATATTATTCATGAATAATGGATAATGCATGAGCGTTTGTGAATCAATATTCTACTGTATTCTTCGATGACCAAGGATCCCAAGAGGCCATTGAGTGCCCTACCAAGTTTGAATTAATTTATGGATTACTACAAATTCTTTATAACTCTAGGTTATGTTGCACAATTCCATTACTTTTTTTTATTTAAATTGGTGGAAGATCATTATTAATACCCAACTATTAAAGGAACTATCTTAAGGATATTTTATGGTTTCCTTTATTCGGTGGTTTTTTCATAATTATGTGAGAATTGGGAAGGTGATGATGTTTTTTTGGTATTCGATAAGGTAACCAATAAGAGAAAAAATATGTTCAATGCTTCATAACATTTGGAACCTTCTCTCTAGAGTGGGATACTGGTGATTCAATGAAGGAATGGTTCCATGAAAAAGGAAATTTTTCAATATCTGTGTTTTTTAGTGTTCCAGTCTAGTAAAATAAACATTATGGATGTATTTTATAAGGCCATAATTGTTAGGTAAATTTTCATAGGGAAACCTTTGTTGGATAATTATTTCATTCTCATTTTAGTGATTAATGTAGATCTAGATAACGAGTAAGGGAAGCCGGCTGGTGATGGTGATGAGAATGAATCTTCTCAACCATCCATTCATATTTTAGTAAAATAGATTTTGTTAGTGTGTTTACATTAGTACATATGGAATTTTATATGTTCATGGACAATAGGTCAAAAGCATTTCCATCAATGTGGCCATTGTGGTCACATTTTGTGTTTTTTGTGTGATGTTCAAGAATCAGAAGAAAATGTCCCAGACCTAGCATGAATCTAGATTGTGTTCTTTTTTTTCTCTCCTAGTGGACAGTTATACGATGAAAAATGTTTTGGGGAACATCCTATTTTATTATTATTCTTTTATTTTATACTTTCCTAATAATTTTTGTACATAGATCTTTTATATAGTGTATAGAGGGCCTTTTTATGATGTTTTTACATCTCTTGATATATTAACGCCTAATTGATACGTTAATCTTATTTTATTTTATTAATAGTGTGTATTATGTGTTAAGGTTTTTCTAATGGTTGATATTTTCATTACTTACGTCTGGGATTTGGTAACATTTGTAATTTTCTTCTTTCCGGTTAGGTTGTAAGTAATACATGGTTGACATTTTCTTGGGGATGTCTATGGGTGGGTGTTCAAAGAATTTAGACCTGAGATATAATTTTTGTAGAGTCATCACCCAGTCATGGAACGATGCTATTAAATATCATGGAGATTTCACGTTTAGGAGTTCATATTGTTACTCGGAGTTGCTTTTCAAAATGAGGAGGTCTATTTTACTATTTGTTGTGTTCTTGAATGTCCTCTATTGTGGAGTATTGAGTTGGTTATATTATGAGAGGAATCGTTTGTTTCTAGTTATGATAATCATTTTAGGTTTGATAAGATAGTGTTTCACCATTATAAACAAATTCTAAATAGTATGGAGAGACGTGAAAAGTTTATTTGTGTTTTTACAGTTCCTATGGAGTGTTGTTTTGGTATTCTTTTGGTTGTGGTATGATTTCATTTATATATAGTGACCTATGATATTCTAGATATGGTTTTCAGAATTTTTCATGTCATATAGTTTGGGATTCATAATTCTATTTGGAGAATTATTGTATATCTTGATATTCTTAATCTCAAAAAGATCAATAGTGTGGCTATTTGAACATCATTTAAATCATCTCATCACCTCCATTTAGTGAGGATTCTTCTCATTAGAACTCTAAGTAATTTTTTAATTGGTAATGTATAATCATTCAAAAATTGTAATAAAAAATAATGAGTTTTTCAACTCTCATGACCTTGGTTTCATGGTTTGGGAAGTTGTTTAGTAATCATGTTATTATCAGAGGGAATTTTGTTTTATAATTCATACTTAACCTATGGTACCAAGGACTTTATAGGAGTAAAAAATAATATGGTGTGGATTTTGTGACACATAGGTGTAAGAATTTCTTTGTATTACTATTTTAGTTGTTTTCCCCTTCAGATTGAAGTGTTTTAAGATGAAATTGTGTGCTTTTGGGATTTTTTCTCAGGGTCCTTGGTTAAACACATGGTTTGGAAGCTATGAAGAAGAATACATAGACCTTTTGTAATAGTGGATATAGGAGAATTAATAGTCTCCACATAGTTTTGGATGTCTAATGAGAAAACCATGTGGATATTGGGGGTTTGGGGTAGTCTAAGATGCACGATTTGCGCATGGTTCTTAAAAATGTGGAAGAGAACCATAAAACATACCATGTTTGGGTTAATTTTGTCTTTTGACCTTATTTTTAATTAGAGATTCAACCATAATACACACCCATTTGTCCCTATAATCCATGTTTCTATAAAATCGGTTCCCCCTATTATTTTATGCTTCTACAAGTGGATTGAGGGTGTTTCTTATTCAGTTTTTAATCAGGACCAAGTGGATTGAGAATCTCTTATGTCTATCTATTTATTTATTTCTACTTCTTCATGTTCCATTAACCCTCATGTCCATGTTTGGAAAATTTCCATTTATAGGGTAGATATGTATTGAAGATTATAGGTTTGTATGGTTTTGATCCATCCTAAGAATCCCTTAATACAGAGTTTCATTGACAGCGATTTGATTCCAACACATGAGGTAGGTTTTTCCATTTCATTTACTTTTATTTAATGGTTTGGTGGGTTCTTGGAATTTTAAATTAATTTCCAATCATGATACTTATGGTTTGTTTTCTTAGAGTTGGTATATAAATTTTTTCTATAACATCACTTGGTTTGTATATAGCATAATGGTCAAAAGCTCATGCTTAAATGGGACTCTAATGTAAATTTATATGTTAT
Source organism: Viscum album (assembly GCA_963277665.1). Taxonomy (NCBI): domain Eukaryota; kingdom Viridiplantae; phylum Streptophyta; class Magnoliopsida; order Santalales; family Viscaceae; genus Viscum; species Viscum album. Next base: position 30,364,060 of record OY728157.1, on the reverse strand, counting down.
GGATCCCACATGATTGAAAAAATGTGAGGAATATTATTCTATAATAAAAAAAACATTTTCACTTCATTTAAAGAAAAATATGACATTGAATGTGGGTTCCCTTTTTTTTATAAGGGAGTTTCTTCATTTAAAAAGGTGTGGTGTTAATTTATAAAATGAAATAGAGTTTCCCTTGGGTTGTTAGTTTTTTATTTTTGATATTCATGAATTCCATTTGAATTGTTTTTGGATTCCATATTATTTTAAAATAGTATTACCAAATTTTTATATATATATATGTGATAATATAATAACATGTTTAACACTTTATTATGTGTTTATTGATTGATTTTTGTTGTTTCCTTATTGAAACGCCTTCTTCTTGTTGATGATGTTATGGTAATCCCTAGGATGTATCTCTATGATGTGATTCATGCTTTAATTATTTATTTGGGATATTTATTTTAGAAATATTTGGTGTTGGAAGGATTCCATTACGGTGTTAACCCTTGTAGGGGTTTTTATCAACGTGATTACATTAACCTTGTTCATGGACCACATAATTTAGCTATTCCATAAAGAAATTTTGGATATTAAGTAGGATGTAGATGTAAATTTCTAGTATTGTTCGGATTTATGCACCAAATATTATTCCCTAGTTTTATATAATACCTAACTACTAGGTTGTTACCGATGATACTAAGTATAGTGATTCATTTTATTGTTTTGTGACTATTAACCATCCAGAAGTTGGTCTACCTTTATGTGTATTATGTGTTCCCATTAGTCCCTATAGTGTTTACTCATTATATGATTCATATGTTACACCTATTTATGTTTTGGAACGTGAGATGATTAGTTATTGGTTGAAATTTATTAATGTGTTAATATTTTTATGGTTAGTTTTGAGGGTGACTAGTTTTGTTTAATACATTTATTAAAATTATTTGTGTCATTATATGGTTGTTTTTTCTTTATAGATTCCCTTGTTTCATTTCTTACCATATAGATGTGTGTGTAAAATATTATTTAAAAATGTATAAATCGTCTTAATGTTATATTTATATTGGAAATTATTTTAAAATGTTCTAAACTATGTGTGGGGTTATTTTCAAAAGTGTTGAGTTTTAAAGATTAATAATTACATTAGACTAGGAATGGTTTTGGAAAAAACCATGTAATTGAATTTTTAATAATTGTTTTATTTTAGAAAGTGAATGTTGTAGGTTTTTTATTCCTATATCATGAAAACATATTGTTTTACATTGTTTACAAAATAGTTGTTTTTCTCTCTTATATAAATGGAATGAAACATACTCCTGATGGAGTACTTCCAGCTCTATCTCACACCTGAAAAACACATGTTCATGGGTCTATAAAATCCATGTATTGCTCAAGTTTTTGGAGGCATTTTAATTCAGGTTTGATCTAGTTTAGGATTATTTGGGAAGTGTCTGGTTATTGGGATCAATGTGGTGACTTCAGTGTCACACAAAGATGGTGATCAAAACATAGGTTTTATGAAATTGAATGGATTTTGTTTTTCTAACACTTTGGTATTATGATATATTATTTTATTCATATTCTTCTTCAGTATTAGAAACCTTGTATTAGATGTTTATTTTTGCTGAGTTTCCCTTTGGAATTTATATTTACATATCTATCATTATGTCATGCATAGATGATTATATTTGGTTTATAGAGGGTGAAACCATCTCCACTGGGTGTGTTTGGTATTTTTGTCACTTGTGATAAGCAATATGGTATTATAGACTATCGTCGAGTATGTAGAGGGCCCGTTCAAACAATGGTCTGAATTATTGACCAAGATAGTTAATTTCATGGTATTACTAAAATTGATTTTTTTTATTTTAAATAAACATTGTACTAAAAAAACATAGTACACATAATCTATATAGATCAATCATGCTCTTATTGTATTGATAATTTAAGAAATTATTCCATAATTCAATTTTTATATGTAGGTTTCATCATTAATATAAATGAAAAAGGTGTGCTAGATATGATTCAAAGGATGTTTTTTCTATTTAATATCATTATTTCATATCAAACCATTTGACACTAACTGGAAATTATGTATACACACTCATATTATCTCTATAATTTTTTAGAATGATCCATAAGTGATTTGGGAATTATAATAATTATCTTTATGTCAATCAGACACACTATTTGATTGATATGATTGAAAGTGTGTTATTTTATTAAATGTGGACATTTTAGAACAAAACATACTTCAAATACTCAAAAATTAGAAAATGGTTTTGTATTGTATTTATACATTATCAAAAAACACATAATTCATTTTGGATGTGTAATAATTAGGCACACATCCATTCGATTTACGGTGTGCCTAATTTGTCTCAAAGTGCATGTTTTAATTATAAAAAGTGATATTTTATTTCAATACATGAATAACTCACTAAAAACAAGAAAACTCAATTGGATTTCGTTTATAATTTAGGACAATTTCCCAGAATCTATTTTTTAATTTTTAGGAATCAAACTCGCATAAATATTATACATGGTGTTCATGATATAAATTTAAGTGTGTGTTTTCAATTTAAATGTAACATTTCATTTCAAAACACACGTTACTCACTAAAAACAACAAAACACAATTATTTTTTCTATAATTTTGGAAACTTATCCATAAATTTTTTAAATTAATCATCTATACATAAATTTTTCTTACATTATGGATGGTATAACTAAAAGTCTGGGTTTTTATTTAAAATTGAAATTTTTAATACAAAACAAACATTAATAATCAAAACCATGAAAATTCACTTATATTATTTTGATACATTATAAAATGTTTCATATGTTATTTATGATGTGTAGGAATCACACATGTGATAATCTGACACAGGGTGTGCCGATATGACGTAATGTGTGTATTTTTATTTAAAATTATAATTTAAGTTCAAAACACGCATTCGATATTAAAAATGGATAAAAGAATATGTTCATCACATTGATACATTTGGAAAAATTTAATAATTCATTTTTGATGTATATGAATCAATCACGCATAAATCTAACATAGGGGGTTCATAATTAAACTCAAAGTAAAAGATTTCATTTTATTAATGCATTGTACAATATTTATGTTTATTTTACTTCCTTATATGATTATTGGAATAATAATTCTTTCTTATTACATTTAAGAACTTATTTTTTTCTTGAGATAAGGTAGTGTGTTCATAAACTAGTAGTGTGATTGGGATATTTTGGATGGGGTCTGAAAGAAAGTAAAATATAGGACCACCCATGGTTTTTTGGAATTCATTGGAAAATTTAAAGTTTGAAATAAATTATACAAACCAATTTATTGTATTGTATTTTATTATTTTAAAAGAAGATATATATAATTTTATTTTTTTTAGAGATTAAATTTTAAATTATTTTTGGAATTAAGTTCATTAAAATTCTGTAAATGTAGAAGAAAATTGCAGCAACCTATGGATATTATCAGTGATATTATAAGCATTCATAAAGAAATATTACATCATCGATAATTTTAGTAATAATACTACGAGATTTTATCATCTCAATCAATAGCTATTATAAAATACTATCCATTTTCTACACTTTTCTTAGAGCTAACAAAGGATTCTCCTATTAGTTCCATTTCAAGAAGTAAGAAATGCTCTAGAATTTTGATGGAGATTGTTACATCAGTTATTTTTTAGTCATAAAAATTGTAATTTTTCTTTGATAATTCCTATAAATATTTTAGTGTTGGTCTATATGTCATGCAACAAATAGTTATTGCGAACATTTAGTTGTGGATGTGATGAAAGATGTTCAGTGAATAAATATGTCATGGAATTAGTATGTTCTTAGTTAGGAATCACCACATATAGGTGTGGAATAATATATAGTTGTGAATGAGTCACGATTCTTATAGTAAATTGTTGTAGGATTGATAAAATGTGAATGGTGGAATAACCACTAGAAATAAAAAAATGTCTTTACACTGGATGAATGGAGATGGTAATGGGCGTAGAAGAAATAAGCTACAGGTTGACGTCAAAGTCGATTACCCAATATAAAATTGTTTTTACTGCCTCAGTGCATTAAAACATGGTGTGAATGGTGTAAAATGTTGTTCACATCCAAGGTGAGTGGTAAATATGTTAGTGAACACACATGGGAAAGATTACACAAGTTCTTATATGATTGAGAGGGGGTTCAGGTTCGATGTGGGTGGTGACATTCTGAGGACAATGAGAGGTGTTAATATGGAAATTTATGGGTATCTGACAAAACTTCATAATGGAGGAATGAATAAAGGAGAGTTTTAATAGGGTAATCATGTATCACCAAAGGATTCAAAATTCTTTCCCCTGTATATGTTATTTTTAAAAGTCCCATATAGAAAATTACTTGGGATGAGGTTTGTTTATAAGCCTCATCATGCCTTTAACTAACCTTATTTCCAATGTAAAACTAAACTATAGAAACACATACTAAAATTTTGTGTGATGAACCATTATTTTAAACATTTTTTCTATGGGATTTTATATACTAAACCATAACATCCAAAAAAGAATAAGTAAATTAGAAACAGATATTAAAATTATTTATCATTCAAAATGAGTTTGTTCAAAAAATCTAAAAATGAGTTTTGTGACCAATTAATGAATAATATATATGTTTTTATTAAATAAAATTAAATAAAAATATTTAGAAAACTATATCACATCACCCATTAACACATATTTTTATCACTATGGGAAAAACAATATCTTTATATTCAACATAAATGAAATTCAGTAGAATTTATATTTCCAAAGTAATGATTTATCATAATATGTTTATTAATTTTTTCCCAGGTAATGATCTTTCATATTAACATTAAAATAAAATTTGAAATTATATACAACCACATTCATTTATATAATTCACATTCAATATAATGTCGAGCTTTAATCAGGTGAACTTTGTAATCTATGAGTTATTCTCATACATTGAAAATTTTATATATCACCATAATATTGTGAAAATTCTATTTTTACTACACCGTAGGACTCTAAATATTTAATTAATCATTGGTAATTTAGGGGAATGTTTTATGGATTCAGTTAATTGGGAAAAGGTATAAAAAAAGGATTAAAGAAGTGGTTTTACTCTTAAATATAATGCATGAAAATTCAAATAAAGTAATAAAGGATACCTCACTCAAATCCCAAACTAAAGTCACTCAAAAACCCTATTTTGATGTGTGTCATGAATCATTTAAATATTTAATAATTTAATATTCATTCCTTATTCTAAATTTTATATTTTTTTATCATATACACTTTTTTATTTATCTAATTACTGTTCATATTCTTTTTTTTCAAGATAATTGGATGATATGAATAAATACAATGAATGAGACTCGTGCTCTTTTTTTGAATTCTGAAAATCATGAATCCACCCTCATAATCACTTATACATATAACTAATACCTAATTAAAGACATGAATTTTCATTCCCACATAGTCGCAGTTGAAATAATCTTTCAATTATATTAAGCAAAAAGGTAGTAATGGGAAATATTTTCCATTATTGTTTCTTAAACCATTATTGTCATCTATGTAAAGGAAAATTATTGAAAAGGATAAATTTAAAAGGTTAGGTATCAAGGTAAAAATATATTCTATATAAATAATTAAATATATCATTTTAAAAAAATTTATATACACCAATTCATTGATAAAGAATAATAAAAATTTATAGTTATCTTAAAAAACAAGTATCTATTAATAAATAAATGGTATAAGTATGAAAAGTAAAAATTGTTTTAGAATAAATTATAGGATGGAAAATACAATTTTAGTATGTCATTCATGTTTTTGAACATCATTTTATTTCAAAAATGATATAAAACACTGAAAATCAAGTCTAATTAATGATAAAAACACATCAGTAATTATTTAAAAACTTATAAGATAAAAATTATGATGCAGAAAAATAGATTACCCTTAAATTCAGAAATTAGTTGCGACATACATTTAATTTCAATGAATTTAGAAAAAACTAAATATATATGTTAAAAATGATAAAAAAAATGAAAAAATCCAAAAAAAAGTTTAAAAAGTATCTGAACCAATGTTCTATTTCCAAAATCACACTTAATTGTTAAAATATCCAAAATTTATTCAAAATTGATACTCATGGAATGATAAAAATGATATTTTAAATTAAAAAAAATATTGGTTTAAAAAACACAACCTGCAGTATTTGTGGAATGATCATATATATCCTCATCTTCACACTCTAAAATTACTAAAATAAAAGAAAGTTATAGAAAACAATTATTAAAATGAAAAATTAAAAGATATTATTTGGAAAATAAAATAATATTAGGGTTTCCTCCCAATATTTTCTGAAGATATAATTCATATTTCTATCACAAATTATCATCTTTGGAAATAAGGTTGGGGTTACCTTAATAAGAACCAATAAATATGGATATTACTAGTGTCAATGAGTGATAAAAAAATGGGGAACCAAAAGAATTAAGTAAATATACCGAATCCCCTAGAATGAAAAAAAAAGACAAGAAAAAATGGGTAGAGAAGTGAAAGAAAGAGTGCTCCATGAGATTTTTCAAATATTCCGCATGTTCATAATCATGTTGTTATGAAATTAGTGGATTCAATATAGGTTAAACTTCTCATTTATTTGTCACCACCACTTATATGGTGGAATCATCATTATATTTGAGTTCCTTATTCTCTTCAATTGATTAATTGTGTTATTCATCTTCCCTATCTTGTTTCATTAGTTTCTGGGTCAATTATATAATGAATTCAGAAATCAATTCAAAATGAATTCTATACAATGAAAAATAAAATTAAATATAAATTAATATAAGCTCAAATAGATTTAATTGTTTTACTATAAGCTCTTATTCTTCACGAATTTTCTTGTTGAAAGGATCCCTGAAAGAGGTATGTGAATCTATTATCTTATTTTAAAAGAATATAACCTCTAATGTAGTTTTATCTTTACTCAAGGATTTTATTAATTGTAGAGAATATGAAAGAAACATAAAGGGGCTAGTAATATTTTCAATTTGAAAAATATCAAAAAAATTATTTCCCATGTAATGTTAACATCTTTAAATTCGTTAGTAGGAATGATTCCCATGTGACGAAGGGAATTAGAAATCAAATTGAAAGTATTTGAGCCTAAATTATTTTGATGTTGTTCTCGCACATTTTCGATAACATATTTAGATAAAACCATAAAAATTAGTTCATTATCATATTTTTTATATAGGTTTTTGTTATCCATGCTCCATTTATAGTTTTAAGGATGTGTTCATCATTTTGATAATTTCTTTTAGATCAATAATCTCAAAACATTTCATCTACATATCGTAGTTTTTAAGTAATAAAATATCCATTATCTCCATTACCTTTGGTGTTGAAGTATCTTCATCATGATGTCCGGATAAATTAAAAGTTGATATTATTTTTCATGGTTATAGCATAACCCTTCCACTCATCCATTTTTCTACACCTTGGATAATTTTTGTATGTGTTACATACATTGAAATGTTGTTCTTGAACTTATAGAAAGATAGAAGCAGTGTTATGATGTTGTCAGATAGATAAATCTTATACTATCTCATAATGTTAATACACTTCTGAAATTGGTTAAATAAGTTTGGATTTATTTTATATAAATGATCCTCATTTTGTTTGTTAGACCTGTGTCAGGGAAAAAATGTTGGTATAAATATTAATTAATAATTAAAAAAATTAATTTTTTTTACAAATGGTGAATATACTACAAATAAATACCCACTCCTTGATAATGGAGTAAGATTAAAAATATGATTTTTTCATGAACATCTGATCAATAGTATTATTATGTACATTAAGGATGTAGGCTTGTGGCTAACCCAAGGTTCCCTATGGGGAGGATACATAATTAGACAAATATCATAAAAGTTGGTTGTCAATTATTCATTTATATTTTTAATTAAATAATAAAATTGTTGAAAAATTAAACTGTATCTAAAAAATGTAAATTAGAAATTGGAATGATGAAATTTCATTTAAAAAGATAATAAAATTGAAGGAATGATTTCAAAGATGTTTTTCAAAGAATTTTTTGACAAGGAAAAGGACTTACTGTTCTTTATTTTTAAAAAATATATTTTTTATTGTCAATAATTAGATTATCTAACATTCCTCTAGATTCCTTCTTCTATTTAATGCATGGATGGTCAATGTACCTGAGAACCTATCTAAACAAATTGTTCACTTTAATTTTCCATTAAAAAATAAAAAATACCCCTCTTATGTACATTGCGTCACTCAGTCTCCTAGATGTATCATATGTGTTATTCTTCTCCCACCGTGTATGGATGATACACAAAATTACCCAAGAAATTGAGGCAAGAGTAAAATGACATGAAGGAAAATTATGTCAGCGGTGAAAAATGTAATAATGAGTGAAAAAATTGATCTCGTGATCTATAATTAATCACATCACTTCATTATTAACATAAAATAATAGAATATAGAACATACTCATTCATAACTACCCCCTTCAGATCTACTGACACAACCATATATACCACTTTTTTGAATGCTTCCATTTATTAGTGATAAAAATAACGATTGAAAAATGTGAGCCTTTTATCAAAACTAAAAGAAGCATTGATAAAAGGAAACAATTTATCAATGTTTCTATTATTACTAATTAAGGACCCATTATTCAATTCATTAAATTAGCGCTAACAAAGGAAAAAAATGAATTATTTAATCCATTTATATGGATTTACATATTTTAAAATATGAATTATATGTGATTAATTATATATATATAACATATAAATATGATTTATATAAATATATTATAATAAGAAAATATTAAAATCTTATTTTCATAAATTATTATATAAAAGAATCATTAAAAATTTTCAAATATATATTAATAAAAAATTTATAGATAAATATAATATATTAATATTTATGAACAATTATATAAATTCATAAATTAATATATATTTCATTGAATTTATTATCTTAAATTTATATATATATATATATATATTCATATTAAGTACTTTAAAATGTGCTCATATATTTGAATATATATTTATGCATGTGTGTGTATGTGGATATATGTATATGTATTTATATGTGTATTTATGTGTTTGTATGTGTTATATGTGTATATATGTGGTATGTGTGTGCATGCATATATTTACATGTATGTATATAGATGTATGTGTGGGTTACACATATGTTTATGTGTATGTGAGTGTCTATATGTTTGCGTATCTATGTGCATGTATGTGTGTGTATGTATGTATGTAGATGAATGTGTATAAGTGTATGTGTGTATGTATGTTTGTATGTGTATATGTATGCATGTGTGTGTACATGTATGTTTGCATGAATGCATGTGTATGTAAATCTAGTATGTGTATGTTTATGTAGTTATATATTTTCATATTGTATATGTATGCATGTGTATGTATTCTTATGTAATTTTATATGTATGTGTATGTGTCTGTGTATATGTTTATGTTTGTGTATGTTTGAGTATCTCCATGTATATGTATGTATGAGTATATTTATTTGTGTATGTGTACGGGTATGTGTATATATATGTGTATGTGTATGTGTATGTGTATGTGTATGTGTATGTGTATGTGTATGTGTATAAGCATGTGTTTGTGTGTGTATGTGTATATGTCTGTATGTGCTTGTGTGTGTGTGTGTCTATGCATATGTATTTTTGTATGCGTATGTAAGTAATGTGAATGCCTATTTATATGTATATGAATATATCATTATATAATACGAAAAAAATTTTGTTTTTCAATATGAAAAATCTCATTATAGTATATTTATTATTATGTACAGATAAACGAACACACAATAATAGGAAAAGTTAATTTTTTGTCAATTATAATCAATAAAAACTTATATAGATATACACACACACACACACACACACACAGATACATTAATTACTTTTTTAGTTTTTTTCAAATTTTAACAATTATTTATACATTTCTAATTATTAATAAATAATTTTTATAATAAGATTGTAATTTTTTTAAATATAATTAATTTTTTTAATTTTAATTTTTTTGGTTTTAATATTATTTCAATTATTATTTACACATTTTAATTTGTAATTTATTGTGAATCTCTTATATATAAATGTACTTTATAATATTTATTCATTACTATTTTAATATTTATCCATCGTTTATTATTTTTTTAATTGTGACAATTAATATTACTTATATTTAATTTTTAATAGTATTGTATTTTATTTAATTATAATTCTTAATTTTTATTCATTATATCATTTATTAATCTTAAATATTAATTTAATTATTATTCATAAAATATATAGAATTTTCATAGTTATGTAAACATTTTTGAATATTAATATTCAATACTTTTAATATGTATCTAATTTATATAATTTATATAATTTATGTTTTCTATTTTAATATATTTGTTTTTAAATTTTTATACAATTATTATTCGTTCATTAATAATCAATTATTATTTATAAGTAGTTTATTTTAAAATTAAATACTGAATATTTACTTATAAAATCATTTTTAATATTCCATTAATTTATATAATTTAAATTATTAGTTATTTTTTTTAATATTTTTTCTATATATTCATTTTTAATTATTAAATATTTTCATTTCTAATATATTTTTATTTTTTATTATCTATTTAGTTTTAATACTTATTCACTTTTAATGTTTTCATAATTTATTCATTTTTAATAATTACCCCTTTACTATTTCTTTAATTTATTAATTCGTAATATTTATTTCAAAAATTTTATTTATTAATATTTTTTATTTTTTATATGTTTTTACATTATATAATTAATATTTATTCTATTTTATTTGATATGTATTTAAAAAAAATCATTAAATAGTTATCGTCTGCCCATTTTTAATCTGGGAGATATTTTAAATCCTTTTAAATTAAAAGTTATTTTTAGCATTTAATAATTTTTGTTTAAAATTTCTTCTTTTTTATCTTTTTAATATATATAATACTTATAATATGTATAAATCATTCATTTTTAATATTCTTGTGACTTGTAAAATTATTATGATTAATTTATTTTTCATGGTATTAGTATATTTATCATAATATTAATACATTCATGAGAATATTATAACATTTATTAAAATAATTAATATAAATAATGTTTTTTAATTTTTTGAATATGTTTTCTAATTTAATTATTTTAATATTTATTATTTATTTATTATATGTAATTTTGTAATTTTATATTTTATATAATTAGTGATTTATTTTAATTTTTATATTTTATTTTCAATTTTTATTTCCCATTAGTATTTATCTTTCCTATATTATGAACCCGTAAAAGAAAATTTTTTCAGCACTATATCAAACACTGATAATAGATACATTTATCATCTCTTATTAGTTAATGCTAATAAATGTGTGACTTATCAGTTTCTTTTCGGTGTTGGTAAATCCGAGGCATTATCAGCACTAAAAAATTGATAAATCATTCCTTTATCAGGGATTTCATATTCAGTGTTGATTAATGTATATTTTCATAGTACTTTTTTACTAAATAAAATAAAATCCTATAACCTATTTTAAAATAACCCTAACTGATATCGACATATATCACTCTATTCAAGCTCTAGTTGAAGCTAAATTCTATTTTCTTCTTCTTCATATTATTTTGATGATTTATACCTTAAAATTATTATAAGTTATTACAAACATTTTTTAGTTTATCTTTTATATTTTTTTATTCTTCTTGTTGGGTTCTTCTTCTCTTATTAATGTTTTGGCATTCTTTTTATGATTTTTGTTTCTTCTCTTATGATTCATGGTTTACCTCTTCCTTAAATGATTTTTGGATGATCATCTCTCATGATTAATGTTTGTCTCATTCAACAGTTTTTGGGTTATCTTCTTATTATTATCATTTTCTTATTTGTAATCGGGTTTTCCTTTGATTTAAAAACATCATACAAGAAAGTATAATTTTTTGTTTCTTTTTATATGATTTTTTTCAATAATTTTTTGAACAATGAAAAATACTCATAAATTTTACTTTTTCAATTTCATATTTTTATTAGGGAAATAATGAAAAATAAATATTTTACAGATCTTTTAATTCAAAATATCAGCAACATTCCTAAAAACATTCTTTCCATTATAATTAATATAATTGACTCAATTTTTTTATTTTTTTTAAAAGATTACATCAATTTCAAGGAGAGTTGAATCGAAATTTTTATGTTCCTTATTTTTTAGAGTAAAAAATATTCTAAAAGTTAAATTATATAATTATAATAACATGGTTGTTTATTTTTTAATTATAACACTCATTAAAATTATTATTTGTGTTAAAATATGTTCATGATTTCAAAATTTGAAAATTTGGGTTATTTTGGTGAAAGAAATTATTTTTACCATTGCACCCACAATCATAATTATTTCCAAAATACCATGGATAATTAAACTTGTTATTTCCCTTATTACCAAATAAATTATTTCAATAAAATACCATTCATATAATTACAAATGGAATAACTATAATCTAAATGATTACATCATTTATGGCACTATAGATATTTTTTTAAAAAATAATTAATTTGTTTCAATTTATACTTTGATATAGAAATACTAATATTTATACCCTAATAATTATTGATTTGTGTTAATATATATGAATTTTGTGAACATTTAAAATGGCATGTATTGAATTATCTCCCATGATAAATCCATTAAAGAAATATTTTTTTATGATATGTGACTTTTTTTAATATAAAATAGTTTTTCTAATACTTTATATTCATAGAATTATTTATATTTATATGTCCTATCATGTTTTTGATTAAATGATAATTTATATAATATATGATTACTATATGTTTTTATATATAATGAATAACATTTTTAGATACAAAATAATTCCTTCTATGTATTTTTTATTGAATAGGAATATTAATGAATCAAATGTAATGGATATGAATAAAAAATTGATGAACATCAATAATAGAAAAAAATAGTATTAGGACATGGTTAAAAATTTCATCATATTAGGATATGATCATAGAGATGATCCTACTCATATCGTTTGTCCATGTTTATGTTATTGTTATTCAAGACTAATTAGTCCATAGGATTCGGAAGAACAATTGATCTTTCACAGAATAGATCAATGCTCTAAATGTTGGACTAAAAATTGAGAAAAAATAAATATTTCTAATGAATATTAAATTTTTTTCTTATGGATAATCTGATATGATTATAGGTGTGAAAAAAATTATTATTGTATCGAAGATATCATTAAATGTGTTAGATATAATGGGGATCATATTATAGAAATGATAATGGTAGTCGAAACCGATATTCATGATTACTCAAAGTTGTTTTGGATTTAAAAAATATCACAAAAGATTGAATTATATGTTGTTTGTACTGAATATAACATATTTTCATCCATGCTAATACTATATAATATAAAAATACATAAAACATGGAGTGAAATGAGCTTTACTGTACTACATTCTCTCTTGAATGATATTTTACAAGAAGATAATTTGTCTCTTTTCCAAACATATGATGCTAAACAAATGAAATGTATAGTGGGTATAATATTTAACAGAATAAAAACTAGTCCAAATTAATCTAAATTTTTTCACAAGGACAATGAATCACTTTAAAAATTACCAAAGTGTGGTGTGTCTCGATAGGAAAAAGATGAATCATGTCATTCAAATGTTGCATAAAAATTACCAATCACTATAAGTTTTAAGAACCTATATGGGAGTGATAATATCTCAAGTCAATTGATGTGGAACACATATAAAAGAAATCAATATGGTAGACTACATTACCCAATATAATCTCTTGAGTGGAAGAAAACTGATTATGAGTGTCCTGAATTTTGCAATGAGTTGTGAAACCATCAACACACGCTATACAAAGATGGAGTGATTAATTTTGGTTAACAAAGTTTCACTCATAGTAAATGGTTAGTTATGTTGGTAAATTATAACCTACCACCATGGTTATTAATGAATAAAAAATACATTTTATTATCTCTACTTATAAAATGGGAAAACTGGGTAAAGATATGAATGTTTATTTGGTTCCATTGGTTGAAGATCGACAATTAATGCGATATTCTATCTTTACGTCCTATTATGCTTATAGAAATGAAGATTTCTTTTTTAGGATCTATTTTATACACAAGACGGAAAATTACAGTTCTCCATTTTGTTTTGTGGGTTTTTAATGCTAGTTACCTAGCGATTTTATTTCTAGAAATTTTGTAAATTTGTTTTTTTCATTGTATTTATTGTTAAAAAAGGTAAAATATTGTGTTTAACATCATTTTTTTGAAAGAATATCATATAAATGTGTCACAATTTACAGATTCAGATGTTTTTTCACATTGGTTATTGTATAAACAAGATAAAAAACACTATCAAGTTTATTATTTTTAATAACCAATGTGATAAACTATATTTCACTTCACTTATTGTATAATATTTGTGAAATATATATTCTTTAAATCCTTCACATCAGTTATATAATAATGGATGTAAAAAATAAATCTTTTTAAAAAAAATAAATAAATAAAACAATAGAACAGTAGTATAGAAAAATATTCAAAATACGAAATCCAAAACACAAAGATAAATAGAAAAATTAATTTCATCCTTATTATTTAAAATTTAACTATTAAATTATATATATATAATATACTAAATCTCAGCCAAACCTATGAAATAATTTTCCACTTTCCTTGTAAGTGATTTATATTGTTTTAAAAATAACGGTTAGGGTCATAAAAATGATTCAAATTAAATTTATTACTTTTAACATGTGTTTTAAACATAAATAAAAGGTAAACTGAAAACGTTTTATAATAATCATTTAACTTGATTAATTTTGTAACTACCCAAATTAAAATTATTTCAACAAAAAACATTTAATGTAATATCCAAATCATTTTCACGTTGTTGAAAATGAAAATTCTATTTAAAATAAGTTTTTAATTCAAAATTATATATTCGGTACTTGTAGTTAATATATATTAATTATAAATAAGAAGTCATCCCTTTTCACATATATTTGATTTTTTCTACCCTCATACGTATTATACATCTAAATAAATTCCATTCCGAATTTTATAATGATACATAGAAAATAATTTAAAATTAATTATAATATTCAATTATTCAAATAATCAAATGTACATGTCAAATATTTTGATGAAATTTTGTCGCACATCATCCTATATAGATCATAACTAGTTATGAAGTATTCTATTTTTAAATAAATTATATAATATATAATTTTAAATAATATACAAAAAATATAATTTGATAGGTAATTTAATTAAGATGAATAATACTTTAAGGAATATATGTTCCATATCCTCCACGATAAAAAAAGATCAAATACCGAATTTTATTATTTTATAATATTTCAGAAATATATATTATTCTTCATTAATCACTCATTGTTAACTTTATTATAAAAATAAACTGTAGGTTAAAAAATCTATATTCTATTTTCATATCATAAGAAATAAAAATATTATAAAGATATATATATATATCACATCACACAGAAGAATTAAGTTTCTATTAAATAAATTAACTGAAAGAGATAAGATAATTCACTTACATATAAAATACATTCATGGTGTTGATTCCAAATACTTCCCTAGTTACAAGATCAATCACATCTCATTTAATAATGGTCATAATTATTTCATACTTAATTTTTCATCAATTAAAATATTATAAACATAAAAAATAGAAGATGAATAAGTTGATTGTCTATCTGGTCTAGAAGAAGTATTATCTGAATTCATAGAATCCTATACCAATTTTTGTCTAAATATCATATTTTCACATTTAAATATTCTTTAAAAAACAAATATAAATAAATAAATTTGAAAATGTTAAAAAAAATATAACACCAATATGAAATATAGGATATTATTTATACAAACCTCAGTTGTAATTTTTTAAACATGTATATATTGAAAAATTAAAACTAGCTAATACATTATCCAACTATAGTGAAATAATCTATAGTAAGTGGTACCCAAAGCCGATATATCTATAAAATACAACATAATGGCCCTAAAATAATCCATATCTGTTTGTGTATTATGAATGATATCCAAAATATAATATATAATTTTTTTGAAACAATATGATACCCATGATCATAAACATATTACTCATAATATTTGTGTTTTCATAAAAGAGGGGGTTTGGGATTTTAATATGAAAGAATAGGTGGGGGAGTGGGATATGTAGGTGAAAGTGGAGGAGTGGGATTTATAGCCAGAATATATCATCTCATGTATGTAAACATTAATTATACTAAATCTCAAATATGCTCCCATATTATCTAATATATATTCTTAACACTAGATTTCAAAGCTTATATATTCCTTTACCTACATCCTCCTTTGAATAAACTTTAGAATGACCAAAAAAAATTTCTACTAATACACCCTCCTCACACCCTCACGCATAACTCAATTGATCAAAATTTCCCAATGTAGTAGCTATAATATCCTTCCAACCATCAGGTGTAAAGGTCCCCTACATGATCTCTTCCTTAAGGAATTCTTATATAGATTATTCGAAATTTTAATTAATGAATCACAATATAAACAAATTCTTGAAATAACATTGATAACATAAATAACTCTTTATAATAATCTCAAATACAACATAAAATTGTTTTAAAAGATATATCCTTTTTGATAATTTAAGACCACTTCTATTTATCATGTCTACATGGGGGGTGGGGGTGCATCCTATATTGATCCAGAATACCCAGCTCTCAATTTTTAAAAAAAATTATATATCATTTTTTATTTTAGTTATGTATACCCTCTAATATATAACTTATGATGTTATATATTTTTTGTATTAGATATCTTCATGTATTCTCCTCTGTGGTTTTAAATTAATGTTAAAAAATAAATAATGTTATCATTTATAATATATTTTGTCTAAACGCAATATTTAACATACCAAAAATGATTCTTTTTGTTTAATTTAAACAAACCACTTCCATGTATATTCATATAGAATAAGATATATATGAAATGTTTTTTTATTTTATCTTTCCACATAAATGAAATATTATGTGAGGGTTGATTTTAAATCCCTTCATATCCTAAAAACCAATGTTAAACAATTCTTCTTGAATTATCTAATGACTGGTATATCATATGTCATCTAAGGATAATGGAAGAAACCTATATTAGTTAAAACATATCAATAAATGTAGAATAATAAGAAGTGATATTACCAAAGGTTACACCCATAATTGATATATTTTGACATTGTGGACACTTTTCTAATTAGAAATCAAAATGCTAACATTGGACAAGGATTTTACTACAATACAAGTATTATGTTGTTTTGAAATTTTAACCCTAGTATTATCATTATCATCATACTCAACATATATCCTCTCCTTTATTTTATTAGTAATTTGCAGTTTTTTTAAACATGTGCTACCATGTTTACTAGCCCTGGAAGGTTTCTCTTCCCATGTGTAAGTAGATATATCTTGTGCTGATGGATGTGGTGGCTCCATAGTAGAATAATGTGTATGGAACTCCCCTAAAGCTTGTGGTCACTCATCTGTTTGATCTGACATTGTACTATAAATATAATTAACTAAAAATAATGGGAAACTATATAAATCCAACTATAATATATATAATTAAATAAAAAATTGAAAATGATTTAATAAAAACTAAGATAAACTAAATATATGTTTTATTCTCATTTTTAATATAGTTAAATAAAATTATTAAATCATTAATGAAATATGAAATGTTTAATAAGAGTAAAAAAATTATTAATAGATTATACAAATCCAACTATTCCATATAAATTTTAAAAAATATATAAAATGAGTCAAACAAACCAAATAATAATAACAAAACAATATTTATCATATCAATTAGAGTAGTTAAAAAATATTAATAACCTTAATGTAAATATTCCTTATCTTATTAATTAGTATTTAACAGTGATAAAAGAATATTGGAAATATTTATGAAACATAAAATATTATAGATAATAGAAAAATATCTAAAGTAAAAAATTTAAACGAATCAAATAGTTACATCTAAATATAAATAATTTAACAATGTTATAAAAAACTAAACATGTATAAAGAAACAATTTATCATTGTTGTTAAAATATTTTTTTTGATTAAAAAATGAAAACCAATATATCTAAAATTTTATGAAATTTAAAAAGTTAAACAAGAAATAAATATATGTTTACTATAACATTAGGAAATTTCTAATGGTTTATTTTCCCGTAATCCATCCCCATTATCATTCTATATGGAATAAAACAAGACGATGATGTGGTCATTATTATTATTTGGTAATGTATCCCTTGAAGTAGAGATATCATATAAATCAGCATCTTTGTTATGTCTTTCATCAATATAATATTATTTTATTTGTTGAAAATGATATAGCACATCACATTTGGGGGGGAAAGTATAATTTTTTCATCTGTTTCCATGATAAAATTATCATTTGTGTATTCCCATATATTTAGATTAACTATTGTCATACCGAATTAATCATGTGTAACAAGTTTTTTTTATCAATAACAGATTTGATGTTAAAAATTGGAAGTCAAAACTTAATGTAAGCAATCTCCCATATTTCTTAAATAACTAATTTTTATTCAATTGATACATAGATGAGGTTTTTATCATTATAACATGAAAAATCCATAATTTCTATGAACATTAATGCACTGCTATTTTGAATAGATCTTTTATTGTCCTTGCCTTTGGTATAAAATGTGTATCCATTTATTTCATACCTATACCATGTTGTCAAATTTAATCATGGGCCTCCTACTAACCATCTAAATGATTTAGATGGATCTGATCTTCAATGGAAAATCTATTTAAGCTCTGGAAAAAAGGTTTTTATGGTCATTCAATATCAACATATTTTTCTTCATTAGATAACATTATTTTAACACATTAATATGAAATTTAATTTGTAGAATATTATTTTCTATTTGATTCAAGATGTTTAAATATAACTTTTTTATATATTTAATTATTAGTGATTTCACATCCTATCCATGAAACAAACTACCCCCAAAAATAATTTTTTTAGAGATATGAAGGAAAAATGACATTCTCTACTTTATACTGTTAGTTTTTAAAAATCTCTACAACCCCATTCAAAATACACTTCAAAAAATGGAGGTTTCTGGTTGATATGGATTATTAACATATCCGTTCAATATAATTATATACATTTAAAAAAGATATATCCAATGTAGATATAAAGGTCAATAAAGATTAATTTATCACACCAAATTAACCCTTAAATTCACCATGATATCAATAAACATTGACTAAAGTATATTTTTCATTGAAAACATATAGAAACAACATTGTTCTCAAAATTTATCAAAAAGTGTAGATCAATAAATTTTTTATAAATTCAATTGAAAAATTACCATACCTTTATAATATTTATTCCAAGACATAGAGAATGAATTCTATGAAGTGAAACTGGAATGTGTTACTCCATCATGATGTCAAAATCGTAAAATTTTATGCCTATAAAATTCAAATATTCTATTAAAACAAAATATTTTACATTTCAAGAATAACCATTCCAAAATTTGACACCATATGGGATCTAAAATAAAATAAATTTATCCCTCATCGAAAATGCATGACATTCTAAAGGCAGGTATGTTCATCATGCACTACAATGAGGAGCTATCTCTAAAAATAATCCAATAGAGAGTAAATCCAATATTCCATTTATCCCATTACAATTCCTTTATTTAATATCAAAAATGTTCTTATAAAACCATCATATATATTCTTATCCCCTTGCATTAAATCAATATTATGTTCGACATAAAGATATATCTAATTTAGAAGCTCCAAAAAATATTAGTCATCTCATCAAAATATTTCTACAACTTCTGTATTTTTGTGTTTTTTATTATGGAATCATTGATTTTCACCCTTTCAAAATATTTATTGGTGGAAAAATGTTTTAGACCAATATAAAATCCAACGATCCATTAAATTGATTTTATCAAATTTATATATGATTTATCCATAGGAAACAACCATTATTGAATCGCATATATAGTGTTTCTCCCATGTTGAAGTTTAAAATATTAAGTCCATTCTTTGAAAATCAGATAATATTTATTCTCCTTCTATGAATATAATCGTATCATGTTATTGGAAATGTTTCATTTTATAAGAATCGTATAATATTATACCATAATCCCATAATAGTATCAAATCATCAATTCATGGTTACATAAAAATCAATATTATTTCCTGTTGTTTTGGCCAAAAAATATTTTAAAACTAAATTATACCGATTAATTAAATATCCCAGAGATGAGTTGTAAATTTTGAATTAAAACAACAATGAAAAATGTTTTTTTCTATGTCCTTGATATGGATTCATTATATCCATAAACAATCCATAACTATTATTATTAACTTCATTTATAAATGTAGTAATCTATTGAAAAAAATTCTTCCATAGTGGGAAATCATCTAGATAATGCAATTTTCCATCAGATATTTAATCATCTATATACCATCATAAAACTTTTATGCCAATTTAATTAGAAAAAAATAATAGTTTCTAATTACTGTAATGTACTAAATTTTCCTGACATGAATCTTTATAATAGATAAATGATCTTAATTTTTTTTCTACTTATTCAATGATGTTTTACATTTAAGACACTCATAGAGAAATCATATTCATTTTTATACACCGCACAATCATTATGGTTGGAATGTACCTTTTTTTCCCAATCCAATAAGGCGTAATATTTTCTTCACATGTGAATATGGAAGATCATTATTATTAGAAAATAATACTTTCATTATTTTTGGAAACTCTATAAAACTCTAGTCACTCCATCCATTTTTATCCTTCAATTTTTTTGATTATACCACTATTGATTTTACTTTAAATTTCATACAACATGGATATAATGGTTTTCAATATCTCTATATAGATTCTCAATTATCGGTTCTTCCCCAATTTCCTATAATTCAATCTCAAATATAATTTCATCAATTTGATTAAACATACCATCTGGAAAATAATCTTCATCAATAGATTATATATTCTCCCAAATTTCACCACCCTAGATCCAGTGATTATATCTTGGATTTGAATCATATCACATGAAAAGATCATTGATTTATCTTCATTTTAAAATTTTCATTTTTAAATATTTTATGAATGGATAGAACAAATTTATAGGTTTGAAAAATCTTGTAAAACAAATTACAAAAAAATATTAAAAAGAATCCACATGGATAGAAGGATATCAAATAAGGGTCTTCAAGATAAAATAGGATAAAATGTACCTGGTATTAATATATCATGTGAGACAATAGGTAGATGGATTTTCTCAGAAAAATGTTTTAATTTCAGTGAAATATTTTCACATATTATTTGGATGAAAACCATGTATGTAGTTTTGTAAATGTGTTCCACATACATTTTACATATAGAGTAGCTGGATATGAATACAAATCTTCTCAAAGGTGATCATGATAATGAAATCTATATGCTCTAACCAAAAGGGTTTTCAGAAGAAGTTAATGAAAAATTAATTTATAGGTGGAAACATATAGCTACAGTCTCAAGAAATTGGCAATGCTTTGGTGTAGGGTAAATGATTTCAATATTATGATGCTTGGATATGTATTAATTAATTTATAACATTTTGTATATTTCATGGTTTTAGATGGTCATGATTTTATCATTATTTTTTATATGTGGATGAAATATTAGTTGTAATCCCTATCAATGTTTTGATCCTTGAGATATAGGAATAGTTAGCTATAGAGTTTTATATAAAGGCATATGGATAAAAAATATGATTATTAGGATGCATATTTACCAAGATAGAAATAAGGGAATGCCTTTTCTATAAATGAATATTTAATGGGGAATATATTGAAATTCTTTAATATGATAGACTATATGCCAACCACAATCACACATCATATAAATTTTAATATATCATCTATGAAGAGTCTTATAAGTGAAGAAGAGAGGATTTAGATTCCTCGATTACCATGTGAAACATCTATAGGTCGTTTGATATTCACTATGGTTTGTTGTAGACCATAAACATCACATACAGTGGGAGATATTATTTAGTACATGGGGAATCCAATAAATTAGAATTTGAACATAGTAAAGAGGATCATATAATATGTCAAGGATACCTTAGATGCTTCATTATGTTATAGAGTATTAGATTTTACTATAAAATTATTTATTGGTTCCTATTTTTAAAAGAGAATAAAGAAAAAGTAAATACACTATTGATTATATATTTAATCATATAAGAGGATATATGAGATAAAATATAATTTGATAATCTATTATGGATTTATCCATTATTGAGATAGTGTACATGGAATATACAATGAATTTACAAGAGTAAATTTAGATTAGAATGTTGTTAAAGGTTCTCAGACATAAATTGATGTATGTTCTAATATATTATGACTATCAGATAACCCTACACAATGTAATGAATCTGTCATTACATTCTAGGAAGAATCATGTTTGGGGTACAATATTAATTTATTCAAGATATAGTAGAAGAAAAAGTATGAATATTTATAAATATAGACAAAAGAAAAAATTAAAATTTTCTTTACAAAAATGATTGACTCAAATTAGAGAATATGGTGTAAAATATGAACCATCCTAACAGAGACATAACCAACAAGTTTATCTAAAATAAATAATGTGTGGAGATTTGATTAGTTCTCAGGAAATCTTTATGTGGAATATATTTTATCCCCATTGTAACAGCCCAAGATTTTATGAAAAATATTCTTTTTAATTTTATTATTGTATTGTGTTGTATGATACTCCAAAAGGATCTTTCACAACACGCATCCTTGACTTTCCTTCCATTACACGCAATCGCGACCTTCCACGATAGCATGTGTTGTACGCAACACCAAGTTTCGCTAAACAACGATATGCTATTAAGATATTATTAAAACTAGCCGTTAAGAATAGTAATAACCACTTTTTAAATTTTAGAAATTTTAGCTCTCAAAATGGACTTCATTTTTGGATTCGGAGTATCGAATTTAGCCTAAGGTGAAATTTTGGTACATTTCGGATAACTTCCATATTATGATGAATAGTGAAAATTACTAAATTATAATTAAAAACAACTTTTTTAATCGAAATATTTAATAGAGATAAATTATTAATTTGAGTGGTTTTAAAGTATATTTAGAATATATTTTTACAATTTAATACAATGTTGGTCATTGGTTGTAATTTCACATTTAAACCAGACATAATCAAGTGTCAATCTTTTGATATATTTTGTTTCCTAAAAACACGCTATTTATTTTAACAGTGGGATTTAATTATAAAATTAATTAATGCAACTTCTATGTTATGAATTTGTTAAAACAGATTTCATTTTTGAATTCGGAATATGAAATATAGCTTAGGATGAAATTTTGGCATTTTTCGGAAAACCTTCATTTTTTGATGAATAGTGAAACTACTAAGTGGTAGTTAAAAAACTGAATTTTTCATAAAACTTAATTTTACCACTTCTGTGAATGGAATTTCAAAAATCCGAGAGACACGGTTGATGTCAGTAAGTAAAATGTGGTTCAATGAGATGAAAATATTTTTTGGTGAATAGTAACTTTTTACTTTTATTTACCACGGTTAAAAGTAAATAGGGTAATTAAGGGTAAGAATGATATTAATATTACCCTAACACATGTCCTAATTCTATTGGACAAGTGTACCTCGACCAAAAACGACCTTAAGTGTAAAATATTATCATTTAGGCCCACTTGGATTAGATTAGGACATTTATTATTATTTAATTCAAAGAAGAGTTAAAAGAGTTAAAATCAAAGTTTATTCACTAAAACATTTTTAATATGGGGTTATACATAAGATAATTTCGACTATAAATATTCATTAGAAAGATAAAAATATTTCCTATATAATTATATTTTATTTATAATTTTTAGACTTTAAATAAATAAATTAATTTATGACACAATGATGATGCAGTAATTACCATTTTAAGGAAATATTACATTAATTGATGTTATAAATTCTCAAATGAATGTAATTTGAGACTTTTTATGAATTCCACTAATTTTCTAGGTTACTATGATATATTAGTGTTGATTTAATCAACTTGGTTCGAACATATAATTCTTTTATGACTTTGAAAAAAATCATATATCAAATAGTGTCAAAATTGACACAAAATAGTTTTTAAATCAAATATTATATTATTAATTGTTATTTTATTCCTAAAAATATAAGGTTCGGCCAAATGACTTAGATAAGGATATATATATTAATAATAAACAATTTGGGGTTCGTTTGGCATGTTATATTAAGTGTATTAACCATATAGTGAATGAAAACAAAAAGACACGGTAAAAGTTAAATTATTTAACTTAGAGTTAAATATAATTGATAAGGTTAAAATAAGAACCTAAACTTGTCTAAATCCTATTGGTTGATAGGATTTCGACCCATCCCCACTTTAGCTTCGAAATAAGACCAT
Organism: Viscum album; assembly: GCA_963277665.1. NCBI lineage: Eukaryota > Viridiplantae > Streptophyta > Magnoliopsida > Santalales > Viscaceae > Viscum > Viscum album. The sequence goes on along the minus strand of OY728157.1, from coordinate 30,339,380 downwards.
TTGGAACCATTATAAACCGATTTTGACTTTAATATAAAATAATATTTTGAGATATTCCTAAGGTGCCCCTCTCCTCCCTTATAAAAGGACACCTCCTCCCCCTCCTCCTCACACCAATTTGAGCACTCAAGCTCGGCCAACCCCTGCCAAAATCTTTTCTCCACTTCCCTAGAAACATCCTAGAGGTTCTGGTATTCCTCAAAGACCAATTTTAGTTCCCTAAGAGGAGGTCTCCAAAAGGTGCTTCAAAGAAGAGGTAATTACCGTTACCAATTCTTTCATCTCTATTTCTTCTTCCACTTCTTCTTCTTAGGTTGTTTTATTATGAAGTAATAACATCAGTATCACTCATATACTGATATGTTATTATAAGTATGAAACAACCCTATTTCACCATCTATCTATCCTACGGAAAAAGAAATCACCGCGCGTGCGTACGTACGGAATACCGTCTCCACGCCGTGGTGTAATCTATTTTCCACCACCACCTTACATGGATGGGTATAATGGTGTAAAGAATGACTATACATAGTTATTAAAACATCATATTGATTCTGATATATTTTATAATCCACTCCAATTCAATTCAAAATTTATGGAAATGATATCATCGCTCGTGCGTACGTACGGAATACCGTCTCCACGACGCGATGAGATTCATTCTCCATGTTAACCATTTAAGAATGATTATAAAGTATATATAAGAAATAATAATGAAATATATGACATTATAAAGCTACTGGATTTATGTATATATATATATATATGTATGTCATCTACTTACTTCCATTCAAGACAATAGGGAAAGGAAAACATCGTTCATGCGTACGTACGGACTACCGTCTCCATGAACGGTGTTTTTCATTTCATTTATCTATCTATTATATATATATATATATATATACTGAATATATATGATATATAAATCATATTGTATATTCTGGAAGTAAGTAAATAATGATATAAGTAATAATAATGTCAAGAACAACAAGTCAAAACACCTACGATAAAAGAAACGATTTTACCCAAAACGCTTCTTTAACATGCAATTTACAAAAGAACGGGTAATATAATGTCATAAGTGAACCATATATGATATCATAACAATGAATATGATTCTGTAATAAGTCAATGACATTATTTAAACCATTATACAGGAGCTTCGGACACATACAAAGCAAATCGGACCTAAGGTAAGGGAAATATCACAATCTCACTTTTATCCGAGATTGTTTTTACATTGGTAATTACTGGGGTGTATTTTATCATCCACATCCATGTTTCCTCAATATGTAATATTATTTTCATCCTTCTACAATATTTTATATCCAATTTTACCCTTCGGTAAGTTTTTTTGTAAAAGATATGAAAGGAATCTTTTGTCGTTTTTCGTACGAGGTACTTTTTGACTTTTCCGACAAAAGTACAAAGAATGTGTTTTTAAACTTATACGGCATGAATGGATTTTTAAAACATTATTTCCAAGAAGCTTCCTTTACAAGTTTTCAAGTTTATTTTTAATCAACTTCTTTTATTTTAAAGTAGTATGACATGTTATGAAAGGAAAAATGTTTTTTGAAGAAGAAAGGATATTTTCCTCAAGAATGGAGTTCAAGTGTTTTATCAAAATTATTTTCCATCTAAGATAATAAAGGGTTCTATTTTTATCCCTATTATTAAATTGATTTGATCATGTTGTGATGGAATTATTTTTATGAATTCCTTTATCTTATATGAATTGATTTATGATGTCATGATGTTTCAAGAATCCCATTTTTGTTACATGTGTTATGCGATGATGTATGTTTTATGATTATGTGGCACACATAAGAAAGGATTCATTATAAGATGGGTGGGACCTATATCTCCCTCCAATGCATTGGGTAAAGATTTTATATCTCATGAGATAGACAGGGCTGGAACGGTAGGTTATACCGGTTCAGTGAAACAGGACTGAAACGAGGGTTACTCGATTCAGAAAGGGACTTTGTCCACTAAGATAGTCTTGGAAATTAGTATTGACTAACAAGAAATGATTCTCTATGATTATGTGTGTATGCCACAAAGTTTCATGTTTTAAGTTATGATTATTGGGATTACTTTTTCACTGCCATGATTTATCCCATGATTATAAAATTATGCTCTCTTTTGCAGGTTATGATTTCCAAAATGTTATGTTCTTATGAATATGATGTGATTGATATTTATTTTGTTTACCCTTACTGAGCATTTGAGCTCACCCTTTTATGTTTTCTTTTCCCCAGTATATAAAGAAAGGTTTTAGGTAAAAAAAGGATGATCTTTATGGGAGATTTTGAAGATCTTTCACCACGATTAGAAGATTATAGTCCGAGTTTCCAAAGACACTAAACTATTACGGTCCTTGTGTGTGTGTTTTTGTAATGTACTAAGTATTCCGCAAAAGTAATGTAATGTCAATGTACGTCAAGATACGGGTCTCTACAGTTGGTATCAGAGGAATGGTTTAGTCAACCTTTGGAAACTAGGATGCGAAAACGTTAGTGAGATCCCTAGAGATATTTCTAAGGTATGTCTAGGTATGTCTCTAAGGTTAAGTATACGTATAGGTTATAGTCCTAGAATTTCTCTAACGATCATAGAATTTATCCTAAGATGTTAGATATTGAGGGTACTACCCCTTTATTATGTTGTTTTCCCTAGAATGATTTTTGCCTCTCACACTATTCTTTTGGGGTTTTAGACGATGGCTGGAACCCGAAGGAACCGTGTTGATCAATGCAATGGAAAATGCAATGATTGTCCCCCTGAGCAACCAAACGATATGGGAGCTGGAATGCAAAATCTTGTAGCCATGCTCACACAACTTTCTCAAGCAATGAATCATGCAGGACTTCCAAACGAGCAAAGGAAGGAGAAACATCTGTTGAATCCTTCATGAGGAAGCGTCCGCCTTCTTTCAGTGGGTCTACTGATCCATTAGTTTCTGAACAATGGATTAGTACTACTGAAAAGATATTTTCAGTTCTTCAATGTTCTGAACATGATAAAGTCATCTTAGCAGTATATCGTTTGGAAGGTGAAGCTGATCAATGGTGGAATCTTATCAAGAATACGAGGCAAAGAGATGAAATTGATTCCATGGAATGGGATGAGTTCAAGAACTTGTTTTTCAGTAAGTACTTCCCTCATATTCTTCGAACGAAGATGGAGAAGGAGTTTCTTGAACTAAAGCAAAAGGATGATTAATCTGTTGCTATATACAAAGCGAATTTTACAAGACTTGCAAGGTATGCATCTGGAATTATCATCCAACCTGAAAGTAAAGTTGATCGATTTTTCAGTGGCTTAAAACCAAGTCTTCGAAGGGTATTAGCTATAAGAGACTTCAGTAGCTATGAAGAAATTGTGCGTTGTGCTATCAAGGTAGAAATGGAAGTTGGTGTTACATATCCATCTCATGGTTTTGACAAGAAACGAAAGATGGAGTTCAAGGAGAAATCTCAGAATAATGGTGAAAAGAAGATGAATGTTTCCTTATGCACAAAGTGTGGAAAGAATCATGGTGGAGATTGTCTTAAAGGGACTAGAAAATGTTTTAAGTGTGGAAAAGAAGGTCATCGAGCAGCTGAGTGTCGAAGTAATGGAAAAAGGGATTCTAATGAAGTGAATAAAGCAAACACTGCAGAGAACGCACAACCAACACTTCAATGCTTCAAGTGCAAGGAGATGGGACATTATGCCAATAAATGCCCTAATCCAAGGGTTAGTGATGATCGGCATGAGCAACCGCTTAAGGCAAAGGACAAAGGGAAGTCACATGCGATCACTATTGGCAATGTTGAATATGACAACGATGTGGTGGAATGATTAAGTTTTTATGTAATGGGATTCCAAAATAATGTTGTATCATGGAATATTGGAATATTTATGTATTGGTCTAAGGTGGTATTCAAAGTGATTGAGATATTATGCACATAATGAAGGGAAAACGAGAAAACGAAATGTTTAACAGTATTCATGAGCTCATGATTGATATAAGGACTAAGTGATATCATGGTTTGAGTATATAGAATTTTGAGGATTTTGGTATGTGGAAAGTGTTAACTTTTAACTGCATTCAAGTTTTCACTAAGGTTCAATGGGTATTCAAGAGAGTACAAGATTAAGGCCTTTGAATGTTTGGAATATGTCCAACAAGATATATCTTATGATATATGGGGATCAACGATGGTATGAAATCTCTGGTAATCATTTTCACTATGTTATGAAAGTGGACTGCAGTATTATGGATAAGCCTAAAGAAGTTCTTATTTTGATATTATTGATAGGATGTTATAGTAATGTAGTTTTAGAAAAAGGACAACCTGCAGGACGGGCGACAGCCCATCGCTTCGGACAAGGTTGTGGGAATCGAACCCACAACCGAAGTGCGACTGGCCTTTATCGCCTACCACTGGCCTACAGGAAGTCCCTGTTTAGTAGAAACTAGTTTTATTATATTAAGAAGTATTATATATGAAGTATAAGTCCATTTTAGGAACCATATGTGATTAATCTCACTATAGATCGACTTATGTATATAATTTTTTCTAACCTTTTGTTTGAGACAGATGGAATGACCCATCATTCTATCACATGATCTGCTAACACTTCACGAATAACAAATTCAACTTCATTTATTTAAGAGATGAAGTGGAAATTGTTCTAGGCACGAACAATAGTGAGATTGTACCAAAATAAAGAATGTATTTATTCCAATTCAAATTTTCAACTTTAGGGAAATGATCTTGAAAACCAAAAATGTTGTCCTAGTGATCTTATACCTGATGAATCGGATGGTACCTTAGATCGTCACAAATTTATGGATTTGTGATTATTGGCATTTCCATAGCCATGTTCTCTACCACTCTCCATCAGAACATGATGGTTAGATTTCTCTTCCATATCCATATTTTCACCTATGTGGAAACCCAGTGATTAGTTTTTTTGGGTAATCGTTACATTTCATACTTTAGTTTTTAAAGCCATGTTTTGGTATTTCTTTTTACGATGTGGGTTTCTATTAAAGAAACTTTCGATTAGTAAACCATTTATAACCACAACGAATTTCGAGGGCGAAATTCATTTTAAGGGGGGTAGAATGTAACAGCCCAAGATTTTATGAAAAATATTCTTTTTAATTTTATTATTGTATTGTGTTGTATGATACACCAAAAGGATCTTTCACAACACGCATCCTTGAATTTCCTTCCATTACACGCAATCGCGACCTTCCACGATAGCGTGTGTTGTACGCAACACCAAGTTTCGCTAAACAACGATATGCTATTAAGATATTATTAAAACTAGCCGTTAAGAATAGTAATAACCACTTTTTAAATTTTAGAAATTTTAGCTCTCAAAATGGACTTCATTTTTGGATTCGGAGTATCGAATTTAGCCTAAGGTGAAATTTTGGTACATTTCGGATAACTTCCATATTCTGATGAATAGTGAAAATTACTAAATTATAATTAAAAACAACTTTTTTAATCGAAATAATTAATAGAGATAAATTATTAATTTGAGTGGTTTTAAAGTATATTTAGAATATATTTTTACAATTTAATACAATTTTGGTCATTGGTTGTAATTTCACATTTAAACCAGACATAATCAAGTATCAATCTTTTGATATATTTTGTTTCCTAAAAACACGCTATTTATTTTAACAGCGGGATTTAATTATAAAATTAATTAATGCAACTTCTATGTTATGAATTTGTTAAAACAGATTTCATTTTTGAATTCGGAATATGAAATATAGCTTAGGATGAAATTTTGGCATTTTTCTGAAAACCTTCATTTTTTGATGAATAGTGAAACTACTAAGTGGTAGTTAAAAAACTGAATTTTTCATAAAACTTAATTTTACCGCTTCTGTGAATGGAATTTCAAAAATCCGAGAGACACGGTTGATGTCAGTAAGTAAAATGTGGTTCAATGAGATGAAAATAATTTTTGGTGAATAGTAACTTTTTACTTTTATTTACCACGGTTAAAAGTAAATAGGGTAATTAAGGGTAAGAATGATATTAATATTACCCTAACACATGTGCTAATTCTATTGGACAAGTTTATCTCGACAAAAAACAACCTTAAGTGTTAAATATTATCATTTAGGCCCACTTGGATTAGATTAGGACATTTATTATTATTTAATTAAAAGAAGAGTTAAAAGAGTTAAAATCAAAGTTTATTCACCAAAACATTTGTAATATGGGGTTATACATAAGATAAATTCGACTATAAATATTCATTAGAAAGCTAAAAAGATTTCCTATATAATTATAGTTTATTTATAATTTTTAGACTTTAAATAAATTAATTTATTTATGACACAACGATGATGCAGTAATTACCATTTTAAGGAAATATTACATTAATTGATGTTATAAATTCTCAAATGAATGTAATTTCAGACTTTTTATGAATTACTCTAATTTTCTAGGTTACTATGATATATTAGTATTGATTTAATCAACTTGGTTCGAACATATAATTCTGTTATGACTTTCACAAAAATCATATATCAAATAGTGTCAAAATTGACACAAAATAGTTTTTAAATCAAATATTATATTATTAATTGTTATTTTATTCCTAAAAATCTAAGGTTCGGCCAAATGACTTAGATAAGGATATATATGTTAATAATAAACAATTTGGGGTTCGTTTGGCATGTTATAGTAAGTGTATTAACCATATAGTGAAAGAAAACAAAAAGACACGGTAAAAGTTAAATTATTTAACTTAGAGTTAAATCTAATTGATAAGGTTAAAATAAGAACCTAAACTTGTCTAAATCCTATTGGTTGATAGGATTTCGACCCATACCCACTTTAGCTTCGAAATAAGACCCTTTGGAACCATTATAAACCGATTTTGACTTTAATATAAAATAATATTTTGAGATATTCCTAAGGTGCCCCTCTCCTCCCTTATAAAAGGACACCTCCTCCCCCTCCTCCTCACACCAATTTGAGCACTCAAGCTCGGCCAACCCCTGCCAAAATCTCTTCTCCACTTCCCTAGAAACATCCTAGAGGTTCTGGTCTTCCTCAAAGACCAATTTTAGTTCCCTAAGAGGAGGTCTCCAAAAGGCGCTTCAAAGAAGAGGTAATTACCGTTACCAATTCTTTCATCTTTATTTCTTCTTCCACTTCTTCTTCTTAGGTTGTTTCATTATGAAGTAATAACATCAGTATCACTCATATACTGATATTTTATTATATGTATGAAACAACCCTATTTCACCATCTATCTATCCTACGGAAAAAGAAATCACCGCGCGTGCGTACGTACGGAATACCGTCTCCACGCCGTGGTGTAATCTATTTTCCACCACCACCTTTCATGGATGGGTATAATGGTGTAAAGAATAACTATACATAGTTATTAAAACATCATATTGATTCTTATATATTGTATAATCCACTCCAATTCAATTCAATATTTATGGAAATGATATCATCGCTCGTGCGTACGTACGGAATACCGTCTCCACGACGCGATGAGATTCATTCTCCATGTTAACCATTTAAAAATGATTATAAAGTATATATAAGAAATAATAATGAAATATATGACATTATAAAGCTACTGGATTTATGTATATATATATATATGTATGTCATCTACTTACTTCCATTCAAGACAATAGGGAAAGGAAAACAGCGTTCAAGCGTACGTACGGACTACCGTCTCCATGAACGGTGTTTTTCATTTCATTTATCTATCTATTATATATATATATATATACTGAATATATATGATATATAAATCATATTTTATATTCTGGAAGTAATTAAATCATGATATAAGTAATAATAATGTCAAGAACAACAAGTCAAAACACCTATGATAAAAGAAACGATTTTACCCAAAACGCTTCTTTAACATGGAATTTACAAAAGAACGGGTAATATAATGTCATAAGTGAATCATATATGATATCATAACAATGAATATGATTCTTTAATAAGTCAATGACATTATTTAAACCATTATACAGGAGCTTCAGACACGTACAAAGCAAATCGGACCTAAGGTAAGGGAAATATCACAATCTCACTTTTATCCGAGATTGTTTTTACATTGGTAATTACTGGGGTGTATTTTATCATCCACATCCATTTTTCCTCAATATGTAATATTATTTTCATCCTTCTACAATATTTTATATCCAATTTTACCCTTCGGTATGTTTTTTTTGTAAAAGATATGAAAGGAATCTTTTGTCGTTTTTCGTACGAGGTACTTTTTGACTTTTCCGACAAAAGTACGAAGAATGTTTTTTTAACTTATACGGAATGAATGGATTTTTAAAACATTATTTCCAAGAAGCTTCCTTTACAAGTTTTCAAGTTTATTTTTAATCAACTTCTTTTATTTTAAAGTAGTATGACATGTTATGAAAGGAAAAATGTTTTTTGAAGAAGAAAGGATATTTTCCTCAAGAATGGAGTTCAAGTGTTTTATCAAAATTATTTTCCATCTAAGATAATAAAGTGTTATATTTTTATCCCTATTATTAAATTGATTTTATCATGTTGTGATGGAATTATTTTTATGAATTCCTTTATCTTATATGAATTGATTTATGATGTCATGATGTTTCAAGAATCCCATTTTTGTTACATGTGTTATGCGATGATGTATGTTTTCTGATTATGTTGCACACATAAGAAAGGATTCATTATAAGATGGGTGGGACCTATATCTCCCTCCAATGCATTGGGTATAGATTTTATATCTCATGAGATAGACAGGGCTGGAACGGTAGGTTATACCGGTTCAGTGAAACAGGACTGAAACGAGGGTTACTCGATTCAGAAAGGGACTTTGTCCACTAAGATAGTCTTGGAAATTAGTCTTGACTAACAAGAAATGATTCTCTATGATTATGTGTGTATGCCACAAAGTTTCATGTTTTATGTTATGATTATTGGGATTACTTTTTCACTGCCATGATTTATCCCATGATTATGAAATTATGCTCTATTTTGCAGGTTATGATTTCCAAAATGTTATGTTCTTATGAATATGATGTGATTGATATTTATTTTGTTTACCCTTACTGAGCATTTGAGCTCACCCTTTTATGTTTTCTTTTCCCCAGGATATAAAGAAAGGTTTTAGGTAAAAAAAAAGGAAGATCTTTATGGGAGATTTTGAAGATCTTTCACCACGATTAGAAGATTATAGTCCGAGTTTCCAAAGACACTAAACTATTACGGTCCTTGTGTGTGTGTTTTTGTAATGTACTAAGTATTCCGCAAAAGTAATGTAATGTCAATGTACGTCAAGATACGGGTCTCTACACCCAAGTCTCCACTTTATCATGGGTGTGGGCATGTTTTTTCTGGTGGGTGGAAACCCCCACCACCATCCAATCTTAGAGATGTAAAATCAGGGGGCCTAGTGTCCCTATAAAATGAAAGGACATATTTGTGTTTCCACATCTCTTTATCCTATGAAAATCGACAATTTGAGTGGTTTTTAGTGGTATTTTAAGAGGTAGTTTCACCATAGAATAAAGAGAGATATTATGAGGACTCTCCTTTAAATTTAGAGGGAGTTTTTACTCACTTCATACCAAATATATTTTTCTAATTACTATGTTTTTAGCTATTTTATTTTTTGGGTTTTCTCTTATTACACATGATTTACTTTTTATTCGTGTATTGGTTGCATTATTTTTATCTTGTAATTATCACCACACTATGTTTATAATTTTTTTTTCTAAAATAGGTCGTTATGTGAATATATTCACATCTATATGTTTGTATATTAATGTGAGATATGAAGCATGAAAGTGAAGAAACCATACAGATTACAGGTGATGGTTTAGTGATAGAATATATGAGTAATGTGGGACAACCATCAATGAGCAATGAAATTTATATCATGGGTGAGGTACATAGATGGTAGTGTTGGTGAAAAAATCTCAAAACAAAAAAATGTGAAATTATCCAATGAAAATATATGAAAAATAAAAATAAAAAACCAAAACATGATTTACACTAACCTTAGAAAAAAAAATATACGTGAAAACCACACCCCATAACAACTTTATGTTCTATCTAAAAATCATCTCATGATAAAACATTATCCCTATATGATCATGATCCAAAAAATAAATTTTTGAAATCAAACAAATATAATGACTTCTTCTCTTCTTGTTGTAGTAGATGATCTACATGTTTCCCCTTACTACATTGATACCCATTATATTTCACATGTGTCTACCATCACTACACTTACATCACTATTCCGTATTCATTCCTTCTCTCCCTTTTTGTAGGAATTCCCAAACACATGGGATCCATTTTCAAATTGAAATAGATTTCATAAAATAAGAATAAAAATATCACAGGTGTACTAAAACAAGAATGGGATTCCATTTGACTTTATAAAGAAATATTATATTATTTATAAACTCATGTAGGCTAAACAACAATAATGTCCCTATTTGTGTAATAATTGATAAGATGAATTCTAATAGACTTAGTTGGAATGAAAACTCATTGGTTTCTCACAAACCATCAACCTTCCATAAAATATGAAATAATCCTTTTGTAACTCAAAGAAAAACACTATAGTCACCCCTAAAAAATAAATTCAAATGACATATTCTTTAACATACCCATGACTATACTTCCCTACAAAACAATATTGGAATTGATAACACCTAAATCCCTATAATAGTGATCACCACATAGTCTTAATTATCTTCAACAACTAATTCCCCACCCCCCTTATCACCATCCTTTGAGTAGTTCGAAACTCTTAACACATCATCTCATTCATTGAATTTAATTCCATATTTATTAGTGGAACTCACTACAAATGTAATTATATGTAGGGATGGAAACACCTTAACTAACTTGATTCAATTTTCCAACATTCTTCATCCTTGTTAATGGAATTTGTCTCTTGTGTGATGATTTCCTATTCAACAAATCTGATGAATTCCTCTTCGTAACTGCATTCTTCACTCTCTCACACACATTGAAATTAATTATATATAGCATAAAATCCATTATAACTCATGTATATACAATATATATCCTGGAAAATGTCTATATACCATTTAAAAATTACATTCCTAACCCATAATTATCATAATAACAAGAAAATAACCAATTATGGTTGCTACTTGGAAAATGTAACACATTCCTCAACATCAGAATACATCCCTAATTTGTTTTGATATTAATATCACCAACAATAATACTAATATAATATTCATATTTTGATCTATAATATACCATTTCAACATTCTTCGTATGAATAAAATTATTCCCTCCTTTTTGTTATATGGTACGAAGCCATTTAATCAATCTCACTTTCAATTTATAAATATGACTTATAATAATCAATGATAACTGAATGTAAATATCACTCAACCAGTAGAATAATTACACATGTATCCTTATAATTATCATAGCACCTCATATATTGCTCCTTAATATTCTTTTACATGTATTTATTAAACCTTTATACATGACTCTCATTATCATGAACCAAACTGGGTCGACCATCAACTAGTCACCTAAGCCGATTTGCAGAAAGGCCGAAGAGGCATTACATACCCTCCCAGGAAGGTGAAAAGCACCATGGGAATCAACAGAGTACAACAAGGAAATTTTTTAAACCAATAATAAAATTGAAACTAAACATTAGCAAATTTAACATGAAGTGAAAAATATATCTAAAACTAAACTGAATATCTTTTATTTTGAAGAGAAAAAACAATACAAAAACTATAAATAAGTAACTAAAACTAATTGGATGAATAAACTAGCTCCATGTGACAATATAGGTCACTCTCCAACAAAATGATCATCCTTTTCTCAAGGAGAATGAATCTCAATATGAATCATTTCCAAGGGATAAAAATAGAATATGAACTATATTCGTTAGTAGAAAAATCAGTAGGCTAGCCGAATAATCTATTCCCAATGCACTTCCCTTAAAATTAAAGAAAAAAAAATATCCTTTTTGAAATATAATTTATAAAAGTATGTCTTTCTATACATTTTAGGTAAAATAAATTATGGCTCTTTGCTACTTTTTATTTCAAAAACCATGATCGTACCATTAGTGAGGTATTAACCTTTTCAAGGGGAAAGTGTGTCTATATTTCAAATCTGCACAGAACGATGATAAATCAATTCTCCTTAAAAACAATTTCCAAGTCCTTATTAAAATCCAAACATCAATTTCCAATTAAAACACTTCACATGAAGGTACGATAGTAATCACACAATAGGGGAAACCAAAATAGTCATACAAATACCTCAACAACATTACAAGTGACTAAAGTCAACTTACATAGCTGAACCTATAAGGTTAAGAATAATACAAAAGATACTAATATATGTGACCCCATCCCCGATATCATTAGACAAATGATTAAATAATAATTCTCAATATGGTTGGTCACCCTAACATAGGACAAACTGAGTGAAAATCCCGTAGTAATAAACCCAAAAATATATCCAACTACTATAGGCCACTGGTCAGTAAAACAACTACCAGCGCATCAATCATTAACAGAAAATTCTCTCAATATTCTAGGTTCCCATGTCTCATGTATATAATTTTGGTGATCCAACCAATTCTAGTCGAGCATAAAACCATATCATTATGTATAATAAATAAACAAAAATAGACAATACCTTGATCCATCCTAATAATTGACTCACATGACATAGAACAAATTGAATACAAGGTGTCTGTGTTGAGGACATCCAATAATTGGTCACAAGGATTAAAAAGTTAGGATATCCCACCAATTAAGAATAACAATGCATGAGAGTCATTCCATGGATGTTTTCATAAGAAAATGCTTTCACAATTTTCACAAGATGACAGACGGACCCTTAAACATTTCACAAAACCATCACTTACCATTAAAAAACATCAAATATTAATAATTGGGAGTAAAAATAAAATTTTCTACACCAAAAAATTAACATAATATACTCAAAACATTCTAATTTCACATTCAAGACTCAAATATTATTTATAAAAAAATTATAAAATAGCCATTCACTGGAAACAAATGCCAAACACCTAAAAAATGATACCCTTTTCATTATAATAACAAAAAAAAAACATTAGAAACCAAATAAGGAACCCCAAATTTTTTAACATGATTCCACTACATTTATGAAATCTAAAAAATTAATTTATGTCATATTTAGCACATAAAGGCCAACTAGACAATTTTAACAAACACTCAATGTTCAAAACTCAAAAAAATGCACTGCATGTCTAAAATCAAATTTAAAATCACATGAAAACTAATTAATTTCCTTGTTGTGTATCACACCTTTTATATAAATTTAAAATTCAATTAAATGTTTTATTAAATATATCCATGAGTTACCGACAATCTTTAAACCCCAAAACACACTCAAAATTCTCTTCTAAAATCAATCACACTCCAAAAAACAGTACCTATCATGATTCTGATCACATAAATAATTTAATAAATATTTATAAACACTTTATAAATAATTAAATAAAGGCACAATAAGAATTCATGTTAAAACACACCCATTTTCAAATAAAAAATATAATTTGAAATCAATTTCATAGCGTAACCCTGTCATACATGGCATAAAGCATCACTCGCATACCAAGAAACTAACTAATGGTGTCAAAAAAATATTTACCATGTATAAAAAATGTGAAAAACATGAAATTTAACTTCCTTAAATTAAAATGGAAAGTGCATAGTGTAACCATACCTCAAAACCATGGTGTGATTACAAAAAAACCCCGAATTCGATCTTTCAGGGGTTTAGAAACCTAAATATACAAATAAAAACACTAAACAATCAAAAAACTAACATAATAAAAGGTAAAAAAGATGAAGATGTTTTTAGAGGCGAGAGGAATCTTTATTGAAGAGGAGTGCGCAAGGGTGGTCACCAACTATAGAAGAATTCTGGTTGACAGAGATGAAGGTTAGAGATCGCAATCAGGGGAATGGGGGACACTAGAAAAAGGGTACTGTACCAGGGGTGATGGTTAGAGGAATTTTTCAGTTTATGGTGGTGCAATAACAAGGTTCATTATCTTATAGTGGTGGCACGAGAGGGTGAAATGGAAGAAGAAGAAGTGTAGAAGTGGGGGGGTAGGTCGCATGCTACACAAAGAGGGAGGATGGGCTGGTAGGGCATAGGATAGTGGGGGTAGCATTGATTATAGATTCCATTCAATTTTTTTTATTTCAAAACAAAAACCCTATAAATAAACCAATAACACACAAATAATAATCTTAATAATAAAAATCAAAATAATATAATTAAAATATAATAATATAAACATGATTATAATTTTCAATAATATTAATCATTATATTAAGAATAATAATAATAATAATAACAATAATCTCAATAATAATATATAAAATCATTTAATTATTATTTTATTTTTCTAATATTGGTAGCTGGCACGGTTTCTTGGGCGAAGCCACACGGTTTCCAAACCGCGCACTTCTAGTGTTCCAAATGATGCCAAACCCAAAACACACATTTTTAAATAAAAACTCAATGATTTAAACAAAAACTTACCCTTAACTACGACAAAAAATTCCAAATCCTAGAAAATAATAAAATAAAGTAAATACATAGGATTGGGTGTGACAGTTCTCTTCCCTATAATGCATTCCACCACCAGAAATCCAAAACACTTTCCAACTGAATGATAAACACCTAAGGATACCACATCAAAATGATCCAACCTCTTAATCAAATGTCATTTCACTATCCACCAACGTAACTCAACCTCTTTTCTCAAAATAAATCATTAGTAGAGGGTAGGACAAAATGGACTCCCCATAATTAGGATTATATTAACATATGATAACATCTTATGAGAAAACTTAATGAGACCCTTCGTGCGTCTCGCCACCATTATGTACCAAATAAGTTCAAACAAACATAATTTGAGCACAAACCAGAAATGAGCCTCTTTCACATGTGCCAAAAACCTTGACCACATGGGCGGGGTGGTATGGGACCCAATGAATGGGCCACTAGACCACCGCCATCAACTGCCCAACACTCAACTACCATTAACAAATAGAAACCAAGACCACACCTGACTCATAAGGGTGGTCCAAACGAGGACATTGATCAATAATTCACATTCTAGAAGGCACGTAATAGACAAAGAGGGAGGGATAAGTACACCACCCTCTTGATACTATAGGTAATTCTCAGCAATATAGAATCCAAAATAGAAACACTATAAATACCTCTCCACAACGATGGATACATAGACTAAACCAGAATCTTTAAACTAATGGGGTTCCTAACTATGCATTAACTTTACTCCAAAGACATTGGATAGATATATTATTTATGAAGCATCTACTACCATACTGTCTGGATCTCCTAATCCATAATCGGTACAAGAATCATTCGATTAGATAAAAATAGAAGGACAAGATTTTTGGAAATGAAACCACACTTTCATTAAAAGTAGGAATTCTAAAAGGACTCACAACATCCCATACATTAAAAAAATAACATTGGAAAACCCATATTAAAAAAATATCACTTACAATAGAAAGAAACATTCAAAAAGTAATTTCAAACACCATTCTAACAACACATAACTTATGAGGATTTCCACCATTATAGTTTCAAGTAAAGCTCTGAAAAAATCTCAGCAAGTAACCCAAGCATCCACTGAAATGATAGGGATTCAAGGAATTTTAACGAGATTGTTTTTTCTAGTTCGGATTTCTAAAATAATTACATATGAAGACATCTCATTCTGAAGAGGTTAATGAAATACCTTTATTCTTTTTTATTCCATGACCTGCTCTATAAACATTCAACCGCTTACTCATATCCTTACCATAATATTTCCCACTACTTTTGGGGATTATAGGAGGGAGGAATACCTCATGCACTCTCACCATCATAGCTTCAAGAAGAAAATATTGGCTCACCACATCGAAAAATGAAAAAATATTGTGCTTTGACACATTCAAATAAAGGTGAGGAAAAACCCCATCCTCGAAACATCGATCCTTAATGGAATCATTTTCAGCATACCCTGGATCATAAGGGAATATATCTCTATAAAAATTGTAATAATCCATCAATAATTCATCACCCTTTTATAGAAAACCCATATACATCCCCTTTCTCATGCATTATTTCTCAGAGAAATACTTACCAATAATAGTGACGAGGGAACAAAAAATTTTAAAACTCCCAAGTAAGATTTTCATAGGGGTTGTTCTGAGACACCGACTTTCAGAACAACCATGGTGAACCTTCAATCATGAAAGTTACAAACTTAACCATCAATGATTTGGAAAAATCAACAATTTTAATGTTTATCTCGATCGTTCACATCCACTCCTCCTCTATGGAAGGGTGTGTTTGATCATAAAAGAAAGGTGGAACCAGCTTTCAAAACTCAATCACAAAATACTTAGGTTGATTAACTGGAAATATATCTTACATGGAATCACCTGAAACAACACTACAATCACCCATCAATGCTCCATGGGGAAAACACTTGGACAAGAAAAAATCATGAACAAAATCATGGAAAACTCAACAATACAATTTCTCAACATCAAACACCGAATAGGTGATGAGTTTTGAACACAAGAAAACAATAAATTAGATAATCAAAGCTTTTATTTTGGAAACATCTATAATTTAAGAAAAACATAGTTGGTTTATCACTTTCCCTTTGTATTCCTTAGAGTCTCACTCACATTAATGTTTCTATGCCTCCTCAGAAACCCATCTACCAATCATGTAATCACCGATGAGAACACCAATGCTAAAACATATCATCATCATTTCCAAAACAAAAAATTTACATTTTTAGAAATTCAATAGAGTCTATTTTCATAACCCTCTAGCCATCAAGATCAAAACCCATTTTGATTTACTAAAAGCCACTTTTGAAAAACAACAACCATTATGATCCAATTTCCAAAACCAATATTAGATTAAATCATGATATATAATTTTCTACTTTTCAAAATTCAAAAATTCCATTAAATCTTGTTTCCATAATTCACACAAATGGATTATTAAACCAATTTTTATATTTCATATAAGGTCCAAGAGTCCCACAAAAGGGAACTAGTGCCAGTGGGGGATGTTACCATATATATGGAATCCATACTCCAAACGTGCCACCAATATAGAGAGCCTTCAAAAACCACACCCCCTACTCCATATGGATTTCCTGGCCTTGTGTGCTCATGGAGGCCATTGGAAGAACACCCCTGGTAATATCCCAATCACTAAAAAATATCCAAATACCATTTAAACTAATGAGATCGAACATCCCATTGATACTTGAGGATCATAATGAGTAAGAGTTCACAATGCTCTTCTGACACCTACCCATCAATTCTTAACAATCATACTCTATCTACCTTGAAATCTACAAATAGAATGGGTGTTATGAAAATCAGGGTCCACTAAGAGCCATCCTAGATCTGAGAACATTTTTTCACAAACAACACTTGTTAATTCATGAAAGGGTCACCCAAGTCAGTCCACGACAAGGCCTGAGAGGAATTCCCAATCATCATGAGATGGAAAGATGCCCCAAGGTCATCAAAAGAGTAAAATAAGGTAATGATTTATGCCAATAAAAATATAATAACTATGTAGTAGAAAGTTTATATTCAGTTAAAAATATATATAAAAATGAATTGAACATCTTTTATATATAATAGACAAAACTATACAATAGTTAGAAAATGAAACTAAAACTAACCAGATGACCAAAGTATCTCCATGTGACCTTATGGGTTACTCTCTAACACAAAAATTAACCATATCTCAAGGTGAACAAAACTCAAAATGAAACCTACATAGTGGATAAAAATATGAAAGAACTATATATGTGAGTAAAAAACTCAGTAGGCTATCCCAGTAATGTTTTCCTAATGAACTTCTCTTAAAATTAATGAAAAAAAGATCATGTTTGAACAAAAAAATTTAAACATAATATTTTATATACATTTTAGTTTAATACAGTGTAAGAAATGGTGTACCATTTTATTTCAAAAAACAAGACCGTACCATTAGTGATACATTAGAATTTTCAAAATAAAAGTGTGTCTATATTTTCAATATGCATAAAATATGGTAAAACACTTTTCTTTGAAAACAATTTCCAAAAGCCTTATTAAAATCAACAAATAACATTGTAAAAAAAATTCTACACATTAAGGTACCACAATAATCACACAATGGGGGAAATAAAAAAAATCATACAAATATCTCAACATCACTACAAGTGACTAATACCAACATACATAGGTGAACCCAAAAGACAATGAAGAATCTAGAAGATACTAATACATGTGACCCCATACCAGATAGAATGACACAAATGATGAAATAAAAACACTCAATACACTAGGTCACCCTAACATAGGACAGACCGAGGGAAAATCCCAATGTAATAATCCCAAATATATATCTACCTACAATGGGACACTGGTCAGTACGTCAACTACCAGTGCAACAATCATTCATAGAAAATTATCACAATATTATAGGTTCCCATGTCTCGTTTATATAATAAGAATGAGCCAACCTGTGGAAGCTGGGAATCCAATCACATGTTCATTTATAATAAATAAACAACAACATGAATCACCCTGAGCCATCCCAAGAGTCGACTCACATGCCATTGGACAAATAGAATACTTGGAGGCCATGTTGAGGACCTCCAATAAGAGGTAATGAGGATTCCACAATGAGGATATCCCAATAATAAAACAAAACAAGTCATAAGAGTCATTCCACATAAGATTTTATGACCAATCATTTTCACTAATATCACAAGCTGCTAAAAGAGCCTTTAAACTTTTAACCAAACCAACATTTACTAACACACAACATCTACTTTTATATAAATTAATGTAAACACCCAATTTTATGCCCCAGGACATTCAAATAATATCCTAAAAAATATTCATATTAAATATTCACGTCTCAAACCATTTAAAAAAAGTAAAATGGGTCATTCACTGAAAACACATTCCAAACACCTAAATAACCGATAGACATTTTTTTAGAAACCAGAAACACTTTTGAAACAAAATAAGGAATGAAAAAATATTTTTTATCATGCATCCACTATATTTATAAATTTAAAAATATTATTTTATATATTATTTAGAACATAAAGGCCTACCATGCAATTTTAACAAACACTCAATGTTCACAACTCAATAAAAAAGAACCACAAATTTAAAGTAAAAATTAAAATCAATCTCACCCAAAAACATTTCCCATTTTGTATCAAACCATTTATATAATTTTTTAATTCATTGAAAATATTTATAAAATAGTTTGAGGAGGCACCGCTAGGCTTTACACCCAAAAACACACTAAAAATTCCCTTCTAAAATAAAATGCATTCCAAAAACACTCCCTATCCTGATTCACACCACATAAATAATTTTATAAATATTTTGAACACTTTTAAAAGAATTAAAATATGGCACGGGAAGTGTATACATCAAAACACACCCATTTTCACATAAAAATACTATATTGAAATTAGTTGCACAACAAAACCCTATCAATCATGGCTGAAAGCATCATTAACATACAAAAAACTAACTAAATTGTTACAAAATAATATTTAGCATGTATATAAAGTGATAAAATCATAAAATTAATGTTCATTAAATTAAAATTGAAATTATGTGGGGAAAACGTACCTCAAAACAGTTGCTTGATGATAACGCAAACCAAAATCACTTCGTGAGGGATTAAAAACTATAAATATAAAGAGAAACCCCACAATAAATCAAAACCCCCCATCATAATCAAAGGGAAAATGAAAAATAAGGTTACCATATGAGAGAGAAAACTTCACAAGTAGGTGTGTGAACAAGGTTAGTTACCAACCAGAGAAGAGGGCAGGTCATCAGAGCTACTGGCCGAAGATCACGAGTAGGGGAAGGGAGGTTTCTAGAATAAGGGGTGCACACTAGGGGTTTTTCTGGAGGAGGTGACCGGCTGAAGGTAGTGGAACCGTAGGGTGTTCTTGATAGAGTTAGTGGCTCTATAGGGTGAACTGGGTAGAAAAAAAGTTCATCAAGGGGGGTGGGGTAACTTTTCATGCTCCACACAAAGAGGGAGGAAGGGCAGGTAACATATAAGAGGGTATGGGGGTAGAATTGGTTAGGGTTTCTATTTTTTTAAAAATAAAGACCCTAAAGATAAAATAATAACACATGAATAATAATAATAATATTAATATAATGACAAAATAATAATATAATGATGATGAGAATTTTCAATAATATAACTGTTAATGTAGAGAATGATAATAATAATAATAATAATAATAATAATAATAATAATTTTATTAATATTATCATCCAATAATTTGATAATTATTTTATTTTTTGAAGATGGGTAGTCCACATGGTTACTTGGGAAATGTCCCACGGTTTCCAAACCTTGCTCTTCCCATGCACTAAATGTCGCCTAGTCCAAAACATGAGTTTCTTAAAAAGACTCAAAAATTTAAACCAGGACTCAACCGGATCCCCCAAAAAACTATCCAAATACAAAAAAATAATAAAAATAATAAATTAAAAAGGAGTCAGGTTGTGACAATAATTATATCAATAGATGTAATTTACTCTTCATTTTTTCATCTTTACAACCTCTTTGATTACCTTTTACATATATCACAGCAAGAATAAGAATATTTCCCAAAGTTTCATCATCACTTGTCTCTCACATAGTATTGTTAATATATATTGATAAAATCACATTATCTATCCTCAGAGATTACATTCATAGTAGTAATGTGGTTATGAGATTATAATATGAATCTATATTCAAAGCTAATTAATCCAAATCTGTATTTTCATTTTGTATTTAAATGGGTATTACATTACCTTATCACTGATCTCATATTCCAAAAAAATGTTATATCATAATTTCATTTTACTCATTCATATGGTTACATTAATATATATTCTTAGTCATTTTCACACTACAAAATCATTTAATATATTTGAATTATTTTGGAGGTTTTTAATTTATAAATTCTTTCAGTATTCACTCAGATATCCTCCTAATCTGTAAAATTCATTACATTTAGTAGTTGATTATCAACCAAATAAAAATGAATTTTAATTTTCACTAACTCTATAAATTCCAAATAAACACCATCTATCCTCTTCTCTATCTTCTATTTCTATTTGAAGTATCCACTTTCTTCACACGAGTCAAAATATTTTTAATCCATTGTTTCCATAGAGTAAATCATTTTCCTAGTAAGAATTTCAATTATGATATAAATAATGTGGTATGAATCCTGCATATAAAATACAGAAGAAACATGGAATACCTCCACTTAGTACCAGATATCGAGGAAATAAAGTGATCTCTCTTAGGGAAAAATATCAATGTGAAAAAATTGTGACAATCACTAATGAAAAACAAAGTCAGAAATGCCGAAATAAAAAATCAATCAATATGAAATATGTCAACATGAAAAACATTAAAATTCTCGGGATTATAATGATATGGTAGTTTTTATTATTCCAATATAGTAATAGAGTTTACAAAAACAATGTAAAAAATTGAAAAATAAATTAAATTCACATTATAGAAAAATATGTGGGAATTCCACAACCCGGTAAACCTCTATCTTTTCCAAGATAATAAATAGTGAAAAAAGGTTATCCCTCAGAGATATGGATCCCAACATGAATCATTAATGCTATAATTCTTCAAAAAATTATTCTCCTATTTCCCTAATATATCTATAGGAGGTTATTCGTATATATTCTGGGTGCAGTAGAATCACATGATGAACATTTACCCAACATGGATAATTTCCATGACTGATGATTAATATGTGATCAATAGAACAATAAATGAAAATATCCAAGAAATTGAATAAATGATAAAAGACAAAGGAGGGAACCCAGAACACAGAATAGAGGATCAACATATATTTTAATAATCAATTTAATTAAATTAAATAATTTACCCCAAGGTTATTCTTTCTTCATTGATGTGTTCTACCAAGGATATGTTGTGTGGCTTTGTTGAGATGTATAATCCAAGGATAGGATTCTTATAATTGTGATCCACACATGATCCACGTATCTACAGATGTCGTTAAAGGGGTAATCAACAAATATAATGGAAGCTAATTTCTCTTGTGATGTTTTCCTTTAATCACCTTGAGAATCACTTCTAAATCATTCTTCTAGATCTAGTGGAGGAGGATGTCTACCGTTCTTGAGAGAGTTCATGGAGAGGGAAGAATTCTCTAGGATCGAGAGATTTTATCCAATTATTTTGTGCACACAACCATTGGTTATCTAATAGAATGCCTCCCTATAAAATTAGAGAATAATAACATAATGGAGAATTTAATTCACTAGGTAATAATATATAATTATCACAAGTGTCGTTATATATTTCATTATTCCATGTGAAACCCAAGGTCAAATAATAATCGAAATGCTATTATTTCCATGACATGTTCTTAACATTCATGTTATATTTAAATATTATTTAACCAAATAATATTTAATATTATATGATGAAATAATATTTAATATTATTTATTATCAGACCGATAACAATCTCCGTCAATCCTCCTCAATATATACCTGACATTGAATAATGACTATTTATTTATAAAATAAATATAACTTCATTGTTCACCAATAAATAAGTATTTCATTTTCATTATATTCTTTCAAATAACTGTTTTTATAATTAATGTGATCAAGCATAATTCAATAATTACTAAATCACAACTAAGAATAATATTTATTCATCTTGTTAAATAATAAAATATTTAACTGAGATACTTGCTATAATTAGTGTGTAACCCTCTAGGTCACTTTCTCATTGGTATTAGGTGGGATTTGCAAAATTCCATGATTAATGTATAGCAATGGGTCATGACACCCCCATAGAAAGATGATGATGATTCAATGACATTTCACCTTATATGAATGTTTACCATGAAATATATTCTCTTTGTCCCAATATTTCCATCCAAGCAGGTTTCTTGAATGTTCCATCAACCCATGTGATCGAGTTCACATTATTTGACTTCCTATAATTGAACTTTCCTAGAGAACACCATGGACAAGGATTTAGTTAGGCTATATCATTCACATTATAGATCCTGAGATATCTACTTCTTTAGAAGTCATAAATCCTTTCTTACAGTATTCATTTACGTAGTATTACACACGACACACCTAAAATACCCTAACTCGCTTCGAACATCTGTTGTATTGGTTTTTATCAATAAATCTATGTGTGCGAGTCTTAAACCCATTAATAATAATCTCAATGTATAAGGACCAGTACACACATCCTTATAGAGAAACATCAAATGACTAGTATGAATGTTGATTTCATACTGGCAGGTCTTATTCCCATAATATCCTTAGTGATATTACCATGGAAGCACACCATGAGAAGGTTCATCAATGTTTCATGAGTTCCCATCCCAAATAGCCTAGATCATTTTTGTCACTTCAAATGATATTATCAGTCCATAGAAAATATATTCTAGAATAGTGTCATGGAACTTCTCAGTTCTCGTGAAAGCAAGGATCCTCTATTACCATTTAGTGTGACAAATATTCTTAGGATATTATGACATTTTAGGTCACGTAGAAGTATAATAATGATGTCGTAAGGAGTTTATTAATATTCATCTAACAAATAATTCTTTATAATAAATTAAAAAATGATTTCTAAGGATCCATCCCCAATAGAATCCCACTTTCACTAGAGCCAACGACTTACAACCTTTAGTAAAATAGCTCTCACATGATATTCATGATTCTACTATGATTGGACTTTAGTCACAGGGTCCACCACGTTCTCTTCCACAGACACTATGGTCACTGAAACTTCAACCCTATGATAGAAATCCCTCAATTGATGATACATTCAATGTATGTTCTTTTTTTGTTGATTTGACCTTGGTTCCTTTACAAGATCCACCACTACAGTATTATCAGAATAAAATATAATGGGATCCTGATAGCTAGGTACCACATCACTCTCTAAGAGAAGATTCAAATCCAGACGGATTCCATGGCTGCATCAGAAGCCTTTATAAATTCAGACTCTATTGTAGAATCAATGATAAATAGCTAGTTTGAACTCTTCTGTCTTGCAACTCCTCCATTAGGAAAGAATTCATACATTTATTGTGAATTTAAATCATTCTAATCTATCTAAAAATGAGCATCAACATACCCTAAGATGACAACCTCATTGTCTCCTCTGAACACTAGAAACATATGATTAGTTTTTCTGAGATACTTAAGGATAGTCTTAACAACAGTCCAATACTATTCTTTAGGATCTTCTTGATATCTTCCTACCATGATGAGTGCATAGGCAAAATCAATTATGGTACATAAAATGACATACATGATAGATCCTATTGCTAATGAATATGTAATATTACTCATCCTTTCATTCTCATGTTATGTTTAGAGAGATGTTTTCTTGGAAATATGTATACCATTTGACATTGGAAACAATATCCTCTTGTATTATTCCATAATTAATTTCATTAGTATTTGGTAAATGTTTGTACATTTACATGGTCCACATAGCCTCTTAGATCAATCATGAATGATATTAATCACTATAATATGGAATGCTTCACCTAATTTCCTGATAGAGAAGCACTTGTTCAACCAGTCTTTGACTGGCTGCAAGACTGGTATTTCATTTCCAATAATCAATATGTCATCAACATACACTACTAGGAAAATGACCGCATTCCCATTAAACCACTTTTAAACACATGTCTCACATTCATCCTTAATAAAACAAAAATCTATTATGTCTTCATTGAATCAAATGTTCCATGACCTGGATGATTTCTTTAATACATAATAGGATCCTAATAAATTAAATACAATTTTAGCATCACCTAGTATCACAAAACCATTTTCATTGGTCATATAAACCACTTCATTGTGGTTCTAGTTAAGTAATGCATTTTAGAAATCCATATACCAAATCTCATAGTCATGGAAAGAAACTATGGAAGGTTTGATTCTTATAGATTTAAATACGGAAAATTGAAAAAATGTTCCATCCTAGTAAATTTTTAATGACATTTAAAACCTTTACCCATCATCCATGCTTTATAGGTACTAACATGACCTTCTATGTACATTTTATTATTCAATACCATTTACACCCAACATGAATTACTTCAACTGGTCTATTGTCCAAAACTCAGACATGGTTATAACACATGGAATCCATCTCATAATTCATATCTCCTATCCATATTTCACATTCTATGAACTTTAATAATTTTTTTTAGAAGGTAGGTTCATCATTTTCCAACAATAATATGTAACCATCATCGGTGACATGGAAACCATATCACTCGGGTTCCCTTTCCAATAATTTAATCCTATGCAATACTTATGTTTCAAGAACTACCTCTCCCATAATGACCTGTAAAACTTGTTCCTATTCAAAATCCAGTGTATCTTGTTCCTCAACTTAATCAAAGATAATATTTCTCCCACTATCCTTTTTGATGATGTGCTCCCTCTCCGGAATGATAGCCTTTCTAGAAATAATAACTTTTTTGAGGGGTTTTATAGGTATTTTCCATATGTTTCCTTAGAGATACACTAAATATACATTTCAAGCACCAGGGAAGTAGTTTTTTCTTCATAATAATATAAAAACGCATCACAACACAATACATGTGTATGCAACAAAGTGGGTTTCTTTCCACTCCATAGCTCGATGGGAATCCACTTTTACTCCTTAGTTGGTACATAGTTAAATGTGAATTATGTAGTTTGCAATTAATATCCAAAAATAGATAATGGAAGATCTGTATGAATCATCATTGACCTTGCCATGTCCAATAAGAAATAGTTCCACCTTTCACTAACACCATTTGACTATGTGTATAAGGTGGACTGTATTGAGATAGAATCCTAGACTCCCATAAAATGTCAATGAACTCTTGGTTAAGATATTATCCACCTAAATCCAATCGATGCGTCTTTATCTTCTTACAAAGTTGATTCTCTATCTCAATATTGAATTCCATCAATTCCTAAAGGGACTCTTACTTATTCCCCATTAATTAAATATATCCATATCTACTCTAGTCATCAGTAAAATTTATGAAGTAAGAATATCCCCCTAGAAATTCTTTTGGAAATGGTGTACATACAGCAATGTGTACCAATCCTCAAAGATCTATGGACCTTTCACCCTATCAACTAAATGGTGGTTTGGTCATTTCTCTTGTAAACAAGAATGACACCTATCAAGTGGTTTTAACTTATAAGAGTGTAAATCACCATCTTCATAGATATTTGTCAAACTCTTCTTGTTTAAAAGACTGAGACATTGATTCCACAAATGGGTGTCGTATGAGTCATGAAATATTGGTTAGATAGCAATTTCCAACACTAGGTACCCTTAATTTAATACATTAAAACTGTTAGTTAAATGTTCCATACCATTACATATGTTTTCCTTATAAAAGTAACAACATTAATATTTGAAATTGGATAAAAATAACTATGTATCTAAACATGATAAATAATTTATGTTCATGGTAACACTAAGTAAATAATAAAATCTACATAAAACATAAATCATTCATGTTGGAAATGTGAGGTGGTAGTCACCAATGGAAAGAGAATCCAGCCTCACACCAATGGTAGCTCACAGATCCTTCTATCCTCCTGAAATTTTCTAGAATATAATTGGTTTCAGAATTTGAATATTGATGTGAGCCACACATGCTATGTCTAATACCCAATGTGTATAAATAGAAATATTTCACTCAATAACGAACACACCTTTGGCTTCCCCTTCCCACTGGGTGTAGTTCCTCTTATAGTGGCCTGATATTCCACATGAAAACCATACTACCTAATTTTCCTTGCCTATATTATAAATATTCTTATTCTAAATCGAATGGTGGTCAAGGGATTTAGATTTTTTATAAACTGTAGGCCTTTTTTCTAGTCTATTCACTTCCTATTCACTATAAAGACTGTAGGTTTCTTCAAACCCCATGTTCTTATCAACATGGTGAATCAAGGTAAGAATATTTGATATAATCTTCTCATTATCAATCCTATTATAATTCACAATAAAAATATAGAAGGTGTTAGGAAGAGATGAAAGTATGAGATCTATGTGAAACTCTTATAGGAATTTAATCGCTAATATGTCTAGACCCTCAATTTTTCCAATAATCTTGACTATATGTGGTCTAGTTAGCGTAGAATCTCTATGATTAGTGGAGAAAAAAGTTTTGAAGATCTCATACCTCTCTTATCTCACATTATCTTAATAAATATCTCTATGTTGAGATATCATGCTGGGATCATCCATTTCATCATTTTGTTTCAAATTATCATTGGTCATGTATGATAGCATGATGCACTAAAAATCTATAGTGCTATTTAGATATTTCTCATACACAAAGAGTTCCACATCACCCGTCTCATTTTCAAAAGAAACTTCAAAAGTCTCTTCCATCACATAAAGGTTCCTCTCACAGAAAAAGATGACCTGAAGGATCCTTTTCCACTCCTAGAAATTAGTGCTTGTGAGAAGGTTTTCCTTCTTGGGTATTAATCAAAATGATAAATTTGATAGAATAATTATTCTATTTATAAAAATAATATGAGAAATTTTTTTGTGCTTTATCATGATAAATATAGACAAATAAAAAAATTAATATTTATTAGAATCACACTATTTGGTCGAAACCCAATATCCCTCTCCATTGGCTTTAGAGTATCATGTTTCATGGAAATTATAATAGTAAGGATCCATATTTCCTTTAAAATTACCCCATACAGGGTTGGTGAAGAAACATGAATGGTTTTAGTTATGAATTTCAAATGCCTACTACATTAACTCAAAAATCCTTATTTTATTGAGTTTACTCCCCAATCCTTAAACCCTTAATTTTATATTACCTCAACCATTGCCTCTCAGTTGCAACAAGTCTAGATATGGAAGTAAACCCTTAATATAAACTAAATTAAGTCAACCCAAAACCTGAAATTATAATTCCACAATAACTCAATGTGCCCCAAATATGGTTGATCAGGAACATTGAATTATGGTTTGATTCTAACCTATGTAAACAAATTTTATACCAGCTTAATATATAATTAAGGGATTTTATCCTTTATGTGTAAATTTCCACTTATTAGTCTTTCACGTGATTTTTAATTTGAGGTGACATATATATAAATGATTTACCATGTATAGATAATAATAACAAATAATTAATTTTATTTTAGTTTCATATTGTATTCTTGTTAGTTCATTAATTACTTTATCCTGTCAAACATCAATAATTAATAACCATATAACTTAAAAAAAATAAATATAGGGTTTGATCATGAGATTTACCAATGGTTATTTTATCAAGAATTTGATAAGCTAACCCTGGCCTAGGGGATAGACACCATGAACTGCTTATGTTTTGAGTTTACATCATTCCACCTACCCACATTTTTACCTCCTTAGATTCGTTTCACCTCAGCCCCTAACTTAAACTGCCTCCACTAGCTTCGGAGATCCATCCATTACATATTATTTTAACTCACATGCAGGTGAGGGGTAAAAGGGGGTTTACATAAAAATAAACTGTCGGCATGTAGGCTCAATATATTAATGAGGATAAGGTTCACAAGACAATAATTTTAATTTAATAAATGAATTAAAAGGGAACTAACCACACACAACGGTTTGGTCCAGCTCATGACCATCCACATACATGCAATGAATAATGAATTAAATAAAACTATCATCTAATTTTATAATCATTCTATTTAAGATAAATTACATTCGAATTGAGTAATCAATTCTCTTTAATTAATCAATCATTTTTATCTTAATCATTTTTATAATTTCATTGAGATTCTCATCCATAACCTTATACATAACTTATACCATGGAAGAACCCATTTGATACCCATAAAAAATTACACATCATGTGTTATAAATGTTTACACATCATTCATTGTGACATGTAGCAAGAAATAATACTTAAAATTAAAATACAAATCATACATGATGTGAATATAATTGAACATTAAACATATGTTAATTAAAGAATTATAAATACATATATCAAACACCTATCCCATTTTGTGTCCCAGATTTATGCCCACAAGTAGGTACATGTCTAAAGGGTTAAATAGTACAATAATATTTTTTAAAAAGAAATCATAATTTTGAAATAGTACATGACGTGTGGATCCGACAACATAGCATGTGCCCTCCTCACCATAAATCTGAAGTACAATCTTGTGGAAATGGTGTGTGAGGTGTGATTCAGAAAACATAAGAATATATGACATGTCTAGTGGGTCACACGATGTGTAAAATCTAAATTATATGGTCATCATCTGGGAAATCTATGTATATGATACAAGACTTGACCCCGAACTGAAGAGACTACACGTCATGTCCATTGGGAAACATGACGTGTAGTTTTCCTGATTGTGCGATTTTTTTCCTAGTCAACATAGGATATAATAATTAAGTACACCACATGTCATTAAATAACACTACATCATTAATTTCTTAATTACTTAGGGTAAGTTGAACACAACTATATGGTCTGTAATCCCAAATACATGGTTTGTGTTGCAGATTACACGATGTGTAATTCCGAATACACTGTAGGTACTGTCATGTTACCTGAACAGAATCGTTGATGCCTCCTATTGATATCCTCAATGTAATTTTAATCCAAATAATATTTATTTCTATTAGTTCTATGATAAACCAATGGATAAAATAGATCCTTAAATTCAGATTAAAAGAATGATTTAACATGAATTGAAATAGAAAATTATTAAAGCATAAATCCTCAATGAATTATTTAAATTATTTTAAATGAAAATATGACCCTTTGATATCACTTGTAGGTTCCGAATACAGTGGAAGAATAGGATTAAAAAGTACCCTACTTTTAGAATTTCCTTGATCGATGATTTATCTATGATCAATACGATAATAAATACAAGTATCCATGGAATTAAATCAATGATAAAAGACAATGGAGAGAACATGGAATTGAGTGAATTAAATTTATGTACTTAATATTATTCTGTATATGATTAAATAATGACCACTTTGACTACATACACCATTTCATTGTCATTTTGGACTTGAGTATCAAATATCATAAAAACAACTAATGCGGACATAAAAAACTAAGTAACTATATTAAAATGGTATTAGGTGAATTAAATTTAATAATAATAAATAATAAGGTACTCAATATTTTATATAACTAACCTAATATTATTATTATGTAAGATAAATAATGTATGTGACAAGTTAGATTCAATGTAAGTGATTTATTATCTAAAATACATATTTTTAAATATTTTAATGATTTACTATTTTAAATATTTATATTCAATTTACATTTTTTGAAAATGGGTTTTATGTATATATTTATATGGAAATGGATATTTTAAAATGGGAATTATCAAATTTATCTCAAATTTTTTCAAAAAGGAAACTTTTTTTGGTTTATATAAGGGACAATCTTTTAAAAATCATCTTTAAAAGAAACTCATTCAACTATTTTATAAAAATAATTAATGAATATTTTTTAACATATACGACATGAATGTAGTTTTTTGATTTCATGTTTGTTTAATGTTTTAATGGATAGTTTAAAAGGTTTATATTTTATTTTCAAATAAAATGTTTTATGTTATGAGTACGTGACATTGTAAAAATTAAAATTGATTTTAGAAAGGAAAAGTTATTTTTATATTATTACATATTCTTGTGTTGTGATTATTTTATTGTTTGTGGTAATTTTTTATGAGTATGGGTAGTACCATGATAATATAAGGGTGGCTGATACTGTTATATCTCTACAAAGAATTGGATATTGGGACAGAGGGAACCTAGAGGGTTTCTCTAAAGAGATAATGGGAATATATTGTATTGGTTGTATGAAATAAGACCATGAAGGTTAATACTTTTATATCCAAGAGCGATACATTGTCTAGATGATTGGAATTGAAAATAATGTTTCATGTTCCAAAATTTTCATTGATATTATTTATTATGAGTTTTCAAAAAAATTGATTGATCTTCAAAAGATACAATATTGATAGTTAGGAAAAATGATTCATTTTATGGAATAAAAATGTATGTTTTTATGAAAATATTTTTACCCATTTTTTTGCAATAACATTTCCCATCATTCTATATCCCTTTTCAAACATTTTTGTTCCCATCCCACATTTTTTAATGTTCATAAAATATGTGTATTTTAAATGATGACTTCATGTAGGGTGTCATAAAGTGTTTTTATAACAAAAATAAATTTTTGATTTAAATAGTTTTATATGGTGGAAAATCGATATTGATTATATGTGTCCACTTTTAATGTATGTGTTTAATTTTAATAGTTTTTCCTAATTGTCAAAAAATATAATCCGAAATGATTCTCGAATGTGAATTCTATAGAGACCCAACAAAGACACCCTAGAGACTGTATTTGATAAAAATAACATTATCATGATTATATGGGATCAAATCATTAGGTAATGAGAGTTTATTAGTCTTGGTATACTATATAAATATATATGTTATATATTACAAATGAATATAGTAATCACCACATAAATGTTTTGGTTCTTTATAAATAAAAAACTTCTAGGATAAATTTATTGTAACTATAATTCCATGGATATCATTCATAGTATGCTTCATGAATTCCTAGGGAAATAAAAATAATATTGGTGATCTCAAATTATCCGTAAGGGAAACATATAGTAGAATAAATAATGAATAATTGAGAACAATAGTTTTGACATGGTAAATAAATGAAAAAACATACCATATACTCAATATATTGAGAACAAAAAATATAAACAATATGAAAACGTAATAACTAGAGAAAAATACCATTCCAATAATAGGATAAAGAAAAAGAAATATTGTAATGTAAGAAACTAAAACTCATGTCATTTAATAAATGAAATAAAATGAAATTTATTTATAGATATGTCAATGATAAAATTCATGGGTGAATAATAATTGAAACTAAACTATGGATTTTTTTACTTAATGTACAACATGTCTATAGAACACGAAAAAATATACATCTCAGACCATTCAAAAGTGAGTTTAAACTCTTCCCATTTGAGAAACTAATTTGTCTCATGAGAACCTATCGATGCATCGAGGATCTATATCAATATTGGGCCCCATTTGTTATTTCTATTCCAAAATAATCCTTGTTTCACAATAAATAATATTCCATATCAAATGTCCTTATTGAATAATAAATAAAATGATATAAATATTTAACTAAATAATAAAAAAACTATCATACTAAACACTTTATGTAAAATGGATACGAGTTAGGAAATAATAATATCCATAGTAAATGAAATGGATAGTATAGGTAAATTAAATGTTCAATTTTGATAATATATTGAATATTTTATGAGGACAACTAAATAAACCATTAAAGTTAATGTGTATACCATCCTTGTCCAAAAAAATACCAAACCATACATAGGGATAATAATAATCATATCAATACAACATATCCCAAGGTGAGTAAAATAAATGGTTTTTGTTATTGATGAATAGAAATATTATAAACAGATTATAAAAAATTATTTAGAAAATATCCTTTTTTATTCTTTTTTAAAATACTTTTCCTTGAAAATAACTTTTGAAAACATGTTCCATAAAATAATTTTATTTTGAAAAGCAATGTAAGCTTCATGGAAATGATGATGAGTAATTCCATACATGTTTTATGAGGTAAAATAACATTCCTTATGAATCGTAAAATTGTTTGAAAAATGACTTGTCAGGAAAGTAATAAGAATATTCCATTTAAAACATTGGTAAAAGACAAAGATGGTAACAATTTCATTGTCAAATATTTCTAAAAACATTTTTAATGAAGTTTAATAAAACATGGTTTTAAGAAGGAAAAAGGTTCTCCTTCTATGAGTGCAATAAAGTTTCACAAGTGCCTCAACATAGTTGGTGGGGACTCGACAAATGTATCCAGGAGACCCATGTTCCAAACTAGGTGGAGACATATTTCTGGGTACTATAGCAGCACTGTAGTAGGTAATGCAACAAACACTATACTAGACACTATTCAGGACAATTGTAGCCAGAACTATTCATTCATTTGGGCTTTTGGGGCTCTGGTTTGTGCCTCTGGTCTTTTAAGGACTTCTGGACCCCTAATTACTTCTAGAAAATAAGGATTTTGAGACACCTCAAGGCCTACGGGCCACCTCAAGGCCTTCGAGCCACCTCACGGCCTTTGGGGAACATCAAGGATTTCAGGCCACCTAAAATTTTACTTAAATGATCTGACGTACTCTACAAGGAGCAGACATCAGATGAGGATTCATAGTAGGTGAATTCACTGGAGCATAAGCTAAGGGTATTGATCTGAAAGATAGGGTGTGGCATTTCCATCGGAACTAGACTGTTCTTGCATGGTCATTCTAGCTTTACATGTCATGTGGAGGTTAAGAGAAGATATCAAGATGTAGAAGCTAGGGAGGATCAGTTCCATGTATAGTCTTTATATTTTCTAAGACCTATAGGTCATGTAATCTCTAACCCTACTGTCCTTGTAAGGGTTCCCCCACATCCCTTGAAAGGGAGGTTATCCAAAATGAATAAAAATAAGGCCTTTGGGCTATTCGGTCAATAGTGGAATAAAGATGGGTTTTCTAAAAAACATTTTCTAAAACATGTTGAGTACCAGTGAGTGGAAAAATGAAACTAAAATTTTAAAAAGGTCATAAATAAGCATGAAAAAATATAATTAAATGGTCTATTTAATAAGGGTAAAATAATTTCCATTGAATAGAAATACCATTAAAAGATCATTAAATTTATTATAGAGTAAAATTATCTTTATTCATTCCAAACTGTCTCATACCACTGTGAAACATTTTAAATAATTAACCTTAGGAAGAAATAATATTAAATTAAATCCTTAAATACTATTAAGATAAAATAATTAATGATATTATATTTCATAAGGGGAATTATATACACCACACAAAAGGTGTTTGTGGTGAACATGACATTTATCTCATTCATGTTTAAACTGAGATGGGAATACATTACCTTGTGTTTCCTTTTGAGTGAGCATACATTAAATTCAAGTATAAAAAACATATGTTAATTTTATACTATCTTGATATAATTTTTTGAGTTTATCATTACTTTTATTTCACTTGTTACTATCTTGTATAAAACTACTTGTACAATTATGTTTACTTTAGATGTTTTGACCAAATTAAGTTTATTTGTCAAAAATAACATTGGTAGGTCAATCATGTTCAAAGGGTTCATTACATGAAATATATATAATAATTATAAGGATATGCATATAATATTTACTATTAAATTATGATTTTAATATCACTCATTAAATATGGTTATGAAAAACGAACCAATGATACAATCATGGAGACAATAGGTTATAAGTACGCCTTAGTAACATTATTGTTTTTCAATGATAATTATGAAAATAAATAAAGAACATATAATTATAGAATAAAAATTATATTAGGACTAATTTATTTTTTAATCATATATACTTAGATATATAATTTTTATGATGAGAGAGGAATCACATCTTGTTGAGGAGGCGGTACCCCACACATCCACGAAGAACGTTATAACTTTTTATGCGTGTGAAAGGGTTATAAAAAAATTATATATAAAATTATAGAATTTTAATTATGTAATTAATATAATATATAAGTTTTTTATGTCACATGTTATTAATTTAAATAATAATTTATGAGTTCCATGTATTGTCTGATGAATCGCATCGCTTTGAGGGGAAGGTAGTCAACACTTCCTCAAAAAATGTTATCCTATTAATGTTAAATGAAATGTATTAAATGTTTGCATTATAAAATGATTAAATAATTATAAATAAATATTTAATATCATATATATATCATATATATATAGTTTCCATCATAATTTCCACCATGAGAGGTGGTAATGGAAAAAATGAACAATTTTCATTTTGTGAGGGAGTAATTCACAGTACACCAAAACAATATGTTTGATACCCATTAGATGGAGGTGTATGTATATTTATGTTTCAGACATAGCATAAAAAATATAATCTATTTAGAATATTTTTTATATAAGAATATAATTAGAATATATGGGGTTTTTTAGAATAGAAACATGACTAAAAACATAAGGAATGATGTTACCTTTTAATTGAGTAACTACTTTTGGGTTGTACCAAAATGCTTCCATGGAATGATTTATCCCAAAATACAGGATTAACGGTCTAGGGGAGGGATTTTGGGAAGCTATTTTGGTGGATCATGGTAAATTATTCAAGGTTTGAGAGGGGTGAGCTGTGGGGGGAGGTGGTAGCCTTTACAGGGAAGGAAAATGGCACAATTTGAATTTTTGTAAAACAGTTATTTGTACACATGTTCTGACAAAAAAAAAAGAAAAATAACTCAATAATATAAGGTTAATGGATGATGTATGACCATAAAATAGGGTTTTTACTTGTTTCTAGTTCATTTGTGCCACTAAGTTAAAGTTTTATTCCTTCATTATGTATAGTTTTAGATTAATAATTATAATTAATTTTAATTACATACACTAATATTTTTGGTAAAAAAAGTTTTTATGTGAATAAAATATAAAGAATCTTGATTCCTTATATTTAATAAATTATTCCAAATTAAAATCATATAAGTGGTATAAATTGATTTAATTTTAATCTCACAGGTGGGATACCACTGAGGGTTTTTAAAGTAAAAATGTTCAAAACATTGCTATGTTTTTATAATCAATTTCCAAGTGAAATTGATTAAATTGACATAAATTGTATTAATTTATAAAAATATTATCTAATTATACTTTGATACCAACTCAATTTATAATTTATCCTTTAAATAAATTCTATGAAAAAACAGTTTTTAACTAAAATTAAATATTTTTAACCATTCATTAAATTGAAATGATTCAAAAAATTATTAAAAAATCACCACATCTTAATTATTTGTTTTTATTTAAAACAAGATGTTAATTAGACCTATTAAATCAATTAATTTTTAGAATTTATATTTAAAATGGGTTCTCCATTAAAAGGCATTAAAAATACCTTTATAAAAATAATGGATTTTATGTGTAAAAAATGGTCTGTTCTTATCATAAGTATATCAAACATAATGTTTGAATATAAAAAAAAATTGAATGAGTATATAGAATTTATATTTAATTTAAATCATTCACTAATTTTAATTAATTTTTATTTATTAAGATAAATCTCTTTTGGAAACATAAAAATAATAATATTTTATTTTTATGTCCAATTGGTTCTTATATTCATTTCTATTTAATTGGTAACCATTAAATACATTAAAATTTAAAAAATCCATCAATATTCATTAGTTAGTTAATAATATTCACAATGTTAAAGAAAATGGATTGGTTATATCATATTATATTAAATAATAATATTTAAATAATACATTGTTACTTGGTGAAAATTGGTCTTGCCTATAATTAACGTTATAAAGGAAGGTCACTCTTACATATAACAAAAAATAACTTGGTTTTGTGTTAATTAATATATTTAGAATATATTTTAAATAATAAATATATTATATTGTGTTCATACATTATATGACCTTACACGCTTGGTAATGTGTGTCATAAACACTATCCAATACAATGTTCTACTTTAAAATTTTGAGGTGTTACATTCTCCCCACCTTAATTAAATTAGGTCTTTAAAATTTAAACTCAATCTTGGTAATATATTTTCAAATATTTCCGATGTTAAAATTTCCCATCTTGAGAATGGTAAATAAAAATTTCTCTTGAAGAGATAGAATGTGAAGTATAGAGGTCACATGGACTACCATATAACTAGGAATCTATGTTGGGTAACATTTTTGGATAATAAAAATGCATACCTAGAAGAAATGAATAAATATTGATAAGGATTAAATGAGTTCATTAAATAAAAATAAGTAAATGATCAATAGAATGTTTACAGACTGAAAGCCATAAATATGTTATGATTTAGAAGTCCAGCGATTCAATATACATTAAGGTATTAGGACAACATTTTATTTAGAAGTCATTATCCTAGTGTTGGATAATTCTTTGGCTACCTTACAATATAAAGAAATATTCTTACTTAATAGGTTTTAATTTCTTATGATAAATACTAACTATTGGTTGTTCTGTGATCAAATTCAAATAAATTTTTTTACTACCATAAATTAATTACAATTAATAATATTTTTATTCAAAAATTACTTGAATAAAATTTTAAAGTATTTTAAGGCATATAAAATAGTGAAAAGTTTAAATATTTGTCTTTAACTATCATCCAAAACAAATATGGTTCATATACTAATTACTAATCCTCAAAAGAAATACTACTACCCCATCATTAAATGTATTAATCAAATTATTTTACTAAAAACAATGAAAATTTTACCAGGACATTTCTGATTACAGTGGTTGGGATAAAACCATTATCGTTATTTTTTATGGATTAATGAACCATGGATTAGGAGGATTTAAATTTTAGTCACTCATGTTTCATTTATCCCTTTTATAAATCCATGGTAATATAATTTCCAAGATTAAAATAATGGGCATATTTGAGATAAGTTTAACTACTGAATACCTTTTTGATTAATGTTTTCAATAAAATCCTAATACATAAAGGCTTCATCTAATTATTTCCACATAGGTCCTTCCTTATTCTATTATTTATCGATAATATCATTCATATGATTTCAAAAACATGTCTCCTTATTTACAATCTAAATCATGTTTGGTTTAAAATAGGATATTTATTTTCATTATCTATTCAAATTCTTCATAATTTTGTGTAAGTAAAACATTGATTATCCTATGAAAATCAACTAAGAGTGTCGAACCAATTGCGGAATTATGCCCTTTTCCGTGTACCAGGTTTCCCTGAATTTGGCTCATAATAGCTTGTCGGGGTATTGACTCTAAGGTACATATGTTCTAGAACCAATTCCACTTGTGGTATTCATACAAGGATGTATTTATATGGGTACCAACATAATCTTAACCTTTGAAAAATTATAGAATGTTCTTCTATAATTATCCTCAAATTCTACCTTCGGTTTATGTTCTCTACCTATTTTTTGCAAAATCTTGTTACCAGGATTACTACTAGACTTCCTATGATACCAACTATTGATACTTTACCCCAGATACCCCATAGTTGGTGTCTGTTACTAATTATATATGCATGATTACATTTACTAAAACTCTTAAGGAATGGGAGTTTAATAGTCTTGGTAAACCAGATACATAAATGAGTACTGTATTACACATGAGTACAAAAATTACGACATAATTTCATTCTTCTTTATAAATAAAGATCATTGATTAAATATTTACTCCAACTAGTAAATCCATAAATGAAATTCATAATATGATTCTTGGATCCATGGAGAATGAAACAAAGTAAGGGGGACATAAAATTCTTAGTAATTGTAAAGTATAGTGGAATAAATAATGAATCAATGAGAATATTAGTTAAGAAATGGTAAATAACTAATGAAACATTTTATATAATCAATATAATGAGAAGGAACAACATATAAAATACTACAAGGTAATAACTAGAAACATATGTGGTTCAAATATCTAGATAAGGAAAAATCTATATGGAAAGGTAAGAAATTGAAACACATTCCATTTAATCAATGAAATGGAATAAAATGTATATAAAGGTATATTGTAGAAAAATATCATAGATGAAAAAAAATGTAACAAACTGAGGGAAATTAGTTCTTAATGAATTTCATGTATAAGGCACCTGAAAACCAATAACTTCAAGACCTTTCATTAGATGGTTTAAACTATTCTAATTTTTACAACTAATTTGTCTCATCATAACTTGTTGATGCATCAAGGATCAATATAATGTTCGTGATCCACTCTTCATTGCTAGTCCAAAACATTCCTCATATCTAAATAAATAATATAATTAATCAAATAGTTATATTCAGTAAAGAATACTAAATTATCAATATTTCCTCAAATAATCAAATAAATTTTGAAATAGACACTATAATAAAAATAATATACACTATATTCAATATTAATATCCATGATAAATTAAATAGATAATTTATGGAAATTAGATATTCATTGATCATAAGAGATTGAATATTTCAAGGGGAATGACAAATAAATCAAGGATGTGAATGTGTGTACTATCCTAGAACAAATAAATCATAAACCATCACTAGGAATAGTATGTTTGGTATCAATAAAAAAATCCCCAGTGGAGTAAAACAAAGTTTTGTTGTCAATGATGAATGAGAATATTATAAAAAATCATAAAAACATTTTTTAGGGAAATATCCTTTTTTTTAAAACTCAAAACCCATTTATTATAAAAAAAATTGAAAAGAAAATTCTTTAAAAAGTATCCTTTTAAAAATTTAAAGGATGCTTCAAGGAAATTACAATGTGTAAATATTTACCAGCCATACATGGTAAAAGAGAATTCAATTTCTATAGTTAAAAGGTTTGAATTTTTTTCAGGAATATGGAAAAAAGAGTCATTTGAAAACATTGGTAAAAAATAGGTAAAAATGTTTTCAAAAAATCATTTTAAAAATAATTTTGAAAATATTTTAATAAAATGTGATTCTTAGAAGAAAACAGGTTCTCTGACTAATTGTGGAATAAAGTCTAATTTTCTGGAAAACAATTCTTAAAATATGTTGCTCGCCAAAGAGTATAGAATGAAACAAATAGTTTAAAAAGATATTGAATAAAGAGATTTGAAAACAAATTAAAGTTTTTATTAAACAAGTATTATATAATTTCCTCAAATGGAAATACCATTTAATGATCATTCAATTTATTATTGAGGAAAATAATCTTCAAACATTCCAAAGTTTCCTATACCACTTCAAAATATTTTAAATCATAAAACTAATGATGGAAAAAATATAAAATGAAAGCCTCAATTAACAAGAACAAAAAATTATTAATTATATAATATAACAAAAGGGGAAGTAGATACACCACCTAAAATATGTATGTAGTGAACATGGAAGTTTTTCTCAGAGATGTTAAAAGTGAGATGAGAATCAATTATTGTGTATTTCATTTCAAGTGAACATCCTTTAAATTCTTGTATAAAATAAATATAAATAATTTAATTTCTTAAAAATCTTTTTATGTTTTAGAATTATTTTTATTTTACTTTTTAATATATTGTATAAAACTACTTCACAAATTATTTTTATGTTGGGAATTTTTACAAAATTCAGTTTATGTGTCAAAAATAACATTGGTAGGTCAACTATTGTCAAAGGGTACATTACATGAAATATAAAGAATAATAATAATGTCAAAATAATCTTATTTATACATCAATTATTCTTTTAATATAAATAATGAAATATGGTTATGAAAAATGAAAAACTGCTACAATCGTGGAGACGGTTTTCTTTAGGTATGCATTAGTAACATTCTTATTTTTTTAATGATTGTTTTGGAAAAAAGTTAAGTAAAAACATATATTTTCATGATTACAATTATATAGTAAAGACTATTTTATTTAATCATATATACTTATATACATAATTCTTGTGATGAGAGAGAATCACACCATGTTGAGGATATGGTAGTCCACAAGTGTACAAATAACGTTATAACTTTTTAAGTGAGGGGGAGGGAAACAAAAAAGTGATATATATATATATATACATTTCAGAAAGGTAATTATTCCATGAATATCATATATATTTTCTTTATTTCATATTTTTTTAATTTTAACCATCTTTTATATGTTTCATGTATTGTGTGAAGGAATCACATCACTTGGAGGGGGCGGCAGTCTACACTTCCACAAACAATGTTATCGTATTAACAAAAAATGGAAAGTTTTAAAGGTATGTGTTAAAAAATTTATTACATTAGAATAACTAAATGATATATATATATATATTATATAAAATGTTTTCATCATAATTGACACTATTAAAGGTGTTAAGGGAAAAATAAACAGTCATCGTTTTGTACGGTAATAATTTTCCATACACAAAAACAACATGTTTGTTACCCATTAGATGGATGTGCATGTAAGTGTAGGTAGAAACCAAAGTATAAAAACATAATATTATATTTAGGATACTTTTTTTAATAGAATAATAGAATATTAAGATATGATGGGTTGTAGAATGGAAATAAAAAATATTAACGAAAGATGTAACCACTTAATCGTGTAACTGCATTCGGTGTGTATGAAAAGGTTTTCTTGGAAGGATTTATGCCTAAAGGGAGGATTCAAGGTATTGGAGAGGAATATTGGGAATCTATTTTCATATATATTTTCCAATCATAAGTTTTCTGAGAGTTTTTGGTAATGGGAAGAGGTGGTGAAATTTTATATGGAAGGAAACGACACACATGGATTTTTTTGAAACAAGTTAGGTGTACACATGTTCTAACATAAAAAAGTCCAAAAAACCCAAAAAAAAAGATAAATAATTGAATGTTAATAGCATAAATATGACAAAATTGTTTTCTTTTAATGTTTCTAGGTCATTTGGGAACCTTTGTTAAAGGTTTATTCAATTATTTAGATAAATTTTACATTAATAATTACAATTAAATATAAATAATTTCAATAATAATTTTTCTAAAAAACAATTATGGACTTATTTGAAATTATAAATTATTCTTATTATAATTATGTTATCCATTTTTTCAATTTCAAATCATATAAGTGGAAGAAATTTGTTTAAATTTAATCTCATAGGTGGGACAACAATTCATGTTTTATAGTATGAAAGCCCAAAATGTTTGCTAGGATATTACAATCAACATCAAAATGAAATTGATTCAAGTAAATAATTTTTTTTATTTATAAGAAAATTATATAAATATACAATAAAAAAATTAAAATTATAATTCAGACTTATTAATAAATTATATGAAAAAGCAGTTTTGAAAAAAAATCTATATTTTTAACTATTCATTAAATATTCAAATGTATCAGGAAAAATATCCAAAATTCACTATAAAATAATTCCTTTGTTTCTAGTTCTTATATTCAGTATAATTATATATATTTAATCTATTAATTTTTCAACAATAAGATATCAAATGGGTTATCCATTAAAAGGCGGTACAATTTCCATTACAAAATGATAGGTTTTTTTTGTATAAAACAGGATTTTATATCTCTTAATCATATAAAATATAATGGATGAATATAGAAAATATCTGACTGAATATATACCATATATATTTAATTAAAACAAATCAATAAATTTAATTATGTATGTTTATTAAAGTAAAACCACTTTAAAAGAATAAAAATAAAAATATTTCATTTTTGTATCTAATTGGTCCTTGTATTTATTTATAATTAATTGGTAACCCATTTATTAATTTTAAATTTATGTAAACTCTGAATTTTCAGGAGTTAGATTATACTATTCAAAACAGATAAAAATATGTCTAGTTTATTCATTTTATATTAAATAATAATATTTTAATAATATATTGTTACTTGGCGAAACTCGATCTTCCGTGTCATGAAAGCAATCAAGGTAGTTCGCTCTTGACTGTAATGAATTATTTAAATTAAGCAATGTCTTGTATGTCACAAAATCTAACTGTAAGTTCCATGAATTCAAATATATTCAAAATATTTTAAATAATATATATAATATAATGTATCCAGATATTATAGTATCTTACATGCTTTATGATGCGTGTCATACATGATACCGAATAAAAAGTTTCACTTTAGAATTTTGGGATATTATAAACATTAGTTCAAAACCTGATAATATGTAAATTTTATGTCTATTTCCCCAATATAAATGTTTCTATATTTATAAATTATTAAATTCCCACAAATCCATGTATAAATTATTATATTATTATCTATGAAATGTAAATAATTATATATCTCAATTATTAATATTCTTATTGTTCACATCTAAATTTATTATATCAATAAATATTTATTCATTAATATGAAGAGTTTATTATATTAATGAATCCATAATTTAGGTCAAAGTTTTTATATTAATTCATATAAATTTCAAACTATTTATAAAAGTAGTGACTTGTAGTATGAAGCATAAAACATTTTTATATTACGACTTGTATATGATTTTTTGGGTTATAAATTCAATAATTTAGGTTAATCATGGATTATAAATGTTATTTTTTAAAATTTTGTTATAATTATTGTTTCTCTTAGGTATTTACTCATGGATACTGGTACTTTAGGAAAGTCTTATCACTGTCCTCAGTTCTTAGGATCTATTTAAGAAAATTTAGGGTTAACTACCTATCACTTAATGGTTTATCTTTATTTTATTTTGGTTTTATACAGTTTCAAAATGTTAAAAGGAATTTTTTTATGTAAATTTTAAATAAAATAATGTTGGATATATGTAGATATAATTATATTTTATTTTATTTGTAAATTAATTCATTATTTTTACCTTGTTTTTTACATTTATAAGATTATAATATGAATCTTATTAAAGGGATAAAATGATAAAACGAATTCATAGAATCATTTTCATATGTGTGTTGTAGAAAACTCTATTTGGATAAATATTAAACCCACCTTAAAATACTAAGTGTAATTTTCCTTCAATATCAAAAACTTTTTAATAACAATAATATCTAATCTAGAATGTCATGAAAGAATTTGTGGAACATATATTATATTGTATAAGGAAAGTATAATTTGAGATACCATAATTATGTTTGGTTCCAATATTTGGAATATTATTTGGGTCATAATTATATTGAAATCCATAACAGTTACTATTTGAGAGAAATAATATTTTAAAATATATATATGATAAATTTGTTCATGTAGTTGTCTACATGACTATACAATAGACATATATGATATTATAGAAAAGATTGGTGACTTAAATAAATAATCGATGAATGAAATGATAAAGTGGGATCAAACATTAAGTCCAATATATATCTTATCCCGCTAATAAATATGGCTCAAATCTAATGATAAATGTGGATGTTGGACTTCTATTTTAGAAAATCACATTAAAAGTGTTTATCATTTTTGTGGGATAATATTTAATAAATACATTTTTTAAACATATGAAAAACACAATTATTAACTAAAAGAGATTCAGAGATAGATAGAATGGAATCATCAAAA
Source organism: Viscum album (assembly GCA_963277665.1). Taxonomy (NCBI): domain Eukaryota; kingdom Viridiplantae; phylum Streptophyta; class Magnoliopsida; order Santalales; family Viscaceae; genus Viscum; species Viscum album. The sequence goes on along the minus strand of OY728157.1, from coordinate 30,295,040 downwards.
AACTATTATTTGTGACCAATATCTAAAAAGGATAAACATTATAAAAAAAATTCATGGGATTATATAAATTATAGAAATTTTTTCTCAGAAAAGAATTAAAATTTTATAAAATCGAGAAACCCCATACTAACCATCCCACTAGGGAGGAAATTTAAAAGGTGAATTTAGATGCTTACATAAAATATAAGAAATATTCCATTAATATATCCGCCATAATTAATTTATTAATGTATCAAAGGTAGAATAATAAAAATAGGTAATGAATAATTCTGAGATGATAGATATCATAAATAGTTTCTATAAAAAATAGTGAATTAATGATAAATATGCGGTTTTAGAGGAATTACATAGGTATCAAATAATTTAAGGAAAATGTGTATGAACACATATACTTAATATGACATGGTATGTGAATGAATTAGAGATAACATGGTATACCTTAAAGATTTATTTGGTAGAAAAAATCCTTATAAATTAAATTTCAAAAAGAATCCGACAATTTATTATAGTTCATTATGTGAATATATATAATAAAACATTACATTATACTATAAAAACATTTAGGATAGCTTAATAAAACATGTTTGGTCCATGATTTTTTGTTTTGATGATAGTATATGGGCTAATAGATAAATAAAAAAGAAAAATACAATTAGTTGATGGTCTAATAGTCATCTTATGACATTGAAAATGAAATGATATTCTAGGATGGTAGGTAAATGTTTCCATTGTGATGAAATGATGTATTGGGGACATAATTTCATAGAATACATGAAGGGGGTGTAAGAAACATCATATAGATTTCACATCAGGTATTAATTTCCAAGGAATCAATTATATTATTTTAATAGTCATATGACACCAATTATATGTCAAACAATTGTTGTGAATAAGATAAAAATTTTAAAATTAATAATGAAATGATGATGCATGATGTTTTCATAAAATAGATGGACTGATTTTATATTATGTATAAAATAATGAAAAATATTTCTTTAGTATTGATGGATTTGAAAATTATTAGAAAGATCTATATTAATTTCCTCGTTTTACTCACATGAGATAATATATTTCATATATAAAAAATTATATATTTTAAATAAAATGAGTTGATATTTTTATTTCATATTATTTGTGATATAATTGATATAATGATGGGATTTAAAAAATAATAGTAAATTTTGTTTTAACCAAGATATTTTTTATCTAGGTTATTTATTAAAATATAATGGACGCTGTTTTAGACTCTTATCAGTGGGATATGTTAACAAAAAAAAGGATTCCCAATACAAGTACATTTACATAGACACATAATGGTTGCAAATAATATATTGTTATAAATATAATTTAATAAATTTAACTAAATGACATTTTTGTTACATAAAAAAGACTCTGTTATTGAAATATATTATTAGAAAATTTAATTTATAATATGATATTTAGAGTATATTTTAACATGGTGTTGTCAAAATGGTAACAAATAAATGATGATTCCTCGTTAATTCTATTTGAAATTCACATTATAATATATAGTGTTTTATGGTATATTTTTAAACAAATATCATAATGTAATGTTTCACATTTCAATGTGTTACTTAATTACCTTAAAAATATGTTTAATTGTTTATATGTTTCATTATAATGATAATATAAATCCTAATTGTTTTATTTGAATTAAAAAATATCAAAATTCTTTAACGTTTTTATAATAGTTGTTCTGTGTTAACGAATATTAAATTTAACATTCAAGTGATGTATATAATTATTATGAATATCAAATATTACTATTATTGTACCAATTTTTCTACATTGATGTTATCTCACAAAATTATCCTTATTGGAAGATTTATTAGATAGCTACATAGAGGTGTGAAAAATGTCATATATGTTGTAACATGATTAAGAAAACCAAAAAATATTATAAACATAATTTTTTTTTGTATTTTAGTATTGGATACAAGAAAGTTCAATTATTATATATAGTTTTTTATTATTCTAAAAAGAGATTATTAATCCATAAAATTATCATGCTATACCAAGATCAACATTGTTATGTCATTAAAATAAGTGGGATAACAATTACTTGGAATAAAATTTAAAGTATCCCCTCAAAGTATGACTTTTATTATTTCCTAATTGATAATAATATTTGGGATTTTTAGTTTATGATGACAAGTAATGAATTTCCATAGTTGAGGACAGTATAAATATATTCAAACATCCTAATTAGATAAAACATAGGTTTTGTGTCTTAGGTGACCCATTGAGTATACAACATGAAGTGTCATGTAAATATACGTTAGTATTACTTGTATTTGTGTTTTTTAGTAATCTAAATTATTAATATTTAATAAAAAATGTCCTCTTAATGACATCACTTATACCATAATTAATTCATACTTGAGTCCAAAATATTTCATTTAAAAAAAATTAATTTTAGGGAAACTCCATATGTTGAACATGATTCTCAAAAGAACCACCATAATTCAAAACATAGTTTCATTACATATAATCTAAAATCTAAATAACCAATTCAGATTATCATCCAGTCTAAAGATGATAGTTTTACTCAGAATAACCTATAATCAAAAATCTTTTTGATAAAAATTCTGGAACAGATATTGAAATTAAGATCATGATCCAAAATGACAATCTAAGTAACATTGTCAATTAAAATGATATATAAGAAATAAAGACTATAAAGATTATCGATAGTGATGGGCTCCTTGATAGGTCTGGTGCGGGATACCTCATTTAGTTCACCTGTGATCACCTACACTACATAATTCATGCGGGGCATCCTATATAATAATTTCATGAAATTGACAGTAACATCATCAAAAATTAATTATGGACTGAATATTAGATAAAATATACTAGTAGGCCTCTGATGACCGACCTTCACTTTGTGATAGGTGAAAAATATTTCCCCAAGTCTTGGTATCTCATTTTTCATCTATTACCACTAATATTGTCTACAGATATCATGATGCATCTTTTTTAGACCCGGATGTACCACTCATGTAGATATATGAAATCCTATCTTAAACTCATCAGGAAATACTTTGGGAAACCATGCCTAATAATGGATAAGAATAATATATCTACTCTAAAGAGACCATCCAGATAGTGGCTCCACACTTTATAAGTCATCCCTCCAAAATAAGACCTCTGGATTAGATAATTGTTCTGTCTTGACCTGGTCCCAAAGCATGGCTATAATATATGGATATATAAGATATAATATTCCCTAAGATACATGGATTATATATTCATGAATACAAAGTTTTCAATTAGAAAAAAAATAATCACAAGACACCCATAATACCTTTATCTTCATATTCAACCTCAATACATCATTGAAAACATTTCTTTTACACGGTGTGAATTCTATTTGGTTGTTAAAACACTATAGACACTTTACCTACCTACTCTACTGATGGTTCATGTATACCTAATAAATTATTTATATTGTGATCATGTCTTCCATGTACACAATAATCCTCTCTCTAAAAATAGTGTCTCAAACATCTCAAAGTGTGTACCACCTCACCTATCTCTAGATTTTGAGTAGGGTAATTTTTCTCTTGTGTTCTCATCATTCAATAACCACAAGAAACCACTGAATCATCCAAAATCATGATTGATATTAGTCTAATTTCAAATGAATTTCTATACATGATATAATTTTTACCCAACATAGGCATGGTGAAAATGGATGATGAGGTCAGGCTACTGTATATCTCCTAAAAATCACGCTCACAATATTCTATCCAAACAGACATTAACTATTTCTTAGTTAGCCTAGATATTGGTGAAGTCAATTGGGAGAAGTATTATATGAGACGACAATATTACCTAGAAAAACAAAGAAAAAATTGAATTTCAAAGTTATTTTTTTTCCATTCAAAGATATGAAAACTGAAAAATTATATATTTCTACTATCACTCCCTCTTTTAAGCTAAAATGGTCAATGAAGTACACTCCATTAGTCCAAATTTTTTATTTTTATTTTTTAACTTAATTCCAATTATCTCAAACTTAACTAAATATTATGTCAATATGTTAAGGATTTATTGTCTATATATTAGTAGTACACTAAGATTTTGTCAATGGAAAACTCAAAAAATTGATCTAATAAATGATAAAAGATCCAATTATTTGAGTACATGAATACCCGTAGTGTGTTCATCAGATTGAATGATTTCACTCTAAAATTATACTATTAATTCCAACTCTTAAAATATGTATGGGGTATGTCCAATGGCCTTACCCATAACTAGTTGTAGCATGACCTTAGTTTGATATGGGATAAGATCCTAGAACCCCATAGATGATCAAAGATATCATCGATTCATGATAGAAGATACTATTTTTTTATCAACATATATTTTTTCTCCAATAATCCATGCCTAAGAATAAAGTCCCACTTGCCTTCATGGAGTAATGATTGGGAGAACCTCATATAGATTTACCAGGAATTATGAAATAATTTTTTCATGATATTCCAACAGAGCATTCTTATCATGATGCTTTTCTAGAACCATTCTAAAAGCCGGATAGAAATTGAATAAACTTATAGAACCAAATCAATCATGAATATGATCTACCTCATGGGTGGTATTATGTAGAACTCTTTTGGAATGACATTCTGAAAATGATTCACTATTGGAGAAAATGTGTCCTATTGTATTTTTCCATCATCCAGATTGAGTTTTTCTATATGATCCCTTAGAAAATTCGATCTGCATTGAATTTTTCCTTCATGAATATCCTGAATCACCCACAAACCCTAGTGAGTATAACTACCCCTTCTAGTGTTTGAAATATAATTCTTGTTTGATGAAAATCAATATGATCATGGTTTTGGACTAGCAAGTAAATACAAAATATTTAATAAATAACTATATCTTATAGTATGAAAGGTCCCTAATGGTAATGGTAGTGACCAATTTCAAGAGAAAAGTCCCTTCAATTCTTATATCCTCAAAATGGACACCGTATTGAGGTTTGATAGTCATAACACCATCCAATATCACCACAGACAAAGCCAAAATGTTTGAAAATTTAGAAGAAAAAAAATAATGTGATAATAATATATCTAGAAAAATTAACTAAATATTAGATGATACATGAATCGTATCTCTTAAAGTATATTTTCCTACATCTACACTACATAGAGTAAACTTCACAACATGAAATTGACTCAATCCTCTACCTTAATCACCTTTATTTCTCCCTTGGATTGGTACTGTAACTTGTTTATTATAGTACAACATCCTCTACCATGTACTAAAATTTTGGTGGAATTCCATCTACATTCTACAAATGGGGTAGCTATGTCCTTTCTAGACATTATATTCTATCCTGCTACCCTACCATTACTATAATACTATTGTATCCTAGAAAACCTCAAATGATGAGCCATCCCACCACAAGCATGATAGCTTAACGCTTGGTGATTACACTTAGTGTGTTTGTGGCCATCCACAACACATGAATAAATCCCCACTAATCCACACGTTTTAGGAGAAATTCCACTTCCCAAGACTGTCTTACCGCTACTTCCATATTAATAATAATCATAGTGGAACTTCCAACTACTTTATGAAGAGTTCCAGATCTCCCCCAGTTTTTATAAGGCCACATCTCAATCCCTATCTCAGATTCACCTTTATGATGAGATCATGATTCATCACTTATGCAATGATACACAAGAAAAATATGTTCACCTACTACCTTAACTCATATTGAAGACCATCCTGAAAACATACCACCCTTTTGATGTCATATACTTCTAAGTATGGAGAATAACATTGCATGTTGGTGAAGTATCTAGCTTAGTCAATCACTATCATGCAACCCTACATCAGGTTCATGAACTCAAGAAACATCTCATTCTTCAATTTATTTTGATAAAAGTATTTAAAGAAAATTTCCTCATTGTCTTTCTTGGATAACATCTATTACAACCCAACATACTCAATGATTTCCTATAAATACATGGTTGGACACCAAAGCATATAAGAAGCATGATTTACAATTATGTCAACTAAGGTATCATGGTTCTCGATGATATTCTGGACTGACTCAATTTAGAACTCAAATAATAAGGATCATCCCTCCCTAGTGAAGGCAGGTGGATATTATATCTAGAAAACTATCATCATCCCTGACCTCAATGGTATGGTGTGAAAATTATCCCATTCCAAGGATAACATGATACTCAAGAAACGTTCATTGATATTATCATCCATATGGTTTGCTAGATATGTAAGATGTTCTGGATCAACTGTTCGAGGAGTGTGTTGATTTATACTCTCACAACACACTATTTAAAGATATCATGGAGATATTTTATATAAAAAGGTTTTATAAGATCCTTGGGACACAAGTTACATGACTATATATTCCTCAACAAGTAAAAATAACAAGGAACCAGCAGCTCAAGATTGAACTATAGTGGTATTTTAAATATAATTTCTGTAAAATAATATTTTTTTAATTTATTTATATCAAACATGTCATTGTATTCCTTTAATAGTTATATGGGAAAATATGTCATATGTAATAATTGAATTCCAAACATGAAAAATGCATGTCATTAAGTATCCCTATATTCCCACCTTGATGCAAGAATACTCATCTCATTGCAGGCTCATTATTAAATTCTCCTTAAATATTAACATAAAAAATATGTCGATAACCCAATGTGGAGTAACATCAAAACAGATACATGAAAACAACATGAACAAAAATCATATCACTATGCACTCATTGTTTCCTCTGCACCTGGGTAAAATAGTAACCTGAATGTGCTCATTACCACATCTTAACATATAATATTATCCTTTATAAATTTCTTAAAAAGTATGAAAATATAATAGAACACATCATATGATTCCTGTTTGTGACATCCCTGACTTGGTGCCCCGTCACGTGACTGATCTGGGTTGTCTATGTGTCCTCAAGCATGCCACGCCTCATCTCAGAGCATGTTGAATGGTAGTTAGGGTGTTAATAATCTAGTCGGAAGAATATAACATCAAGAAAAAAATTTTGGTAGTATCATAAGTACAAATATATTATTGGAAATAGCGGAAACGATATAATCAAAAAACATTCATCCATAATGGTACAAAGAAAAACAAAAATCAATAAATAATAATTGAATCATGTATATGAGGATGAAATATAACTAAATTTCATGATGAAAGGTAAAAAAGACTAATAATACTCAAATAAAACTATATTTTCCATTTTCCAAACCCTATGCCATCCTCTTCTCCAAACTCCAACCCATAAGAATCTAATCATCAACAGTAGCCCCCCCCCCTTTAGTTATTCAAATATGAATTCATGAAACATGTATTGGAACCTATAAACACCTATATTTTTAGCATGATATAATTATTTTTAATATTAGCCAAACCCTCGTTGAGTTTTTATTTTCCGATAATATTTTAAGGTTGTGCCTTAGGGAAGCATGATTTTTTTTCATTAAAGTTATTATTGGGTAAGAAGCCTAGATACATGCCAAATAGAGAAAGTTTATTTAAATAAATGATTTGTATTTACCTTACTAGACCCATTTCACACCATGAGATATGTTTTTCCAAGGTGGGGAAAAACCTGATCTTTAAAATATCTGTAAACATTATATTCCATGTAAATCCCTAGGGTAATTTTTATAAAATGAGACTGGGCTTATTATTTTATAGGGACCTCTTCTATTTTCTATTGTAGTTTCAATGTGATTGAGGGTGTTTGTAGATTCATAATCTAGGTTCATGAGGTTATTCCTCATCCAACGTATGATTCATTACTACTCGGTCACATTGGAAGTGTAGTAGTAATATATACATTCCTCTAACATATTTTTATCATTTATCTCTATGTATTTTTCAATATTTTTGTATAAAAGAACATTCCATATTTTCATGGATTTAGTCCTTTGTTTTAAATTTTTCCACTATATATTGATTCAAATGAAGAAACTGGATGAGGAGTGTGCTACATGCATAAGGTATATTTTTTAGTAAATTTACCTAAATTTTTAGGTGTTTTATAGTTTTTATGTTGTTCAACACTCCATAATTTTTAAATTGATTCCCTAAAAATGTTTTCCCATTTTATTAATTTAATGAACATGTTGTGATATTCCCTTGAGAATTGTTAAATTGTAATAGTATTTCTACCTTGATGATAACCAACCCTCTTTTGGGTGTGTCGAACATAATTACCTATTTAATAAAAAATTATAGTGGACCAAGCATCTCCTAAGTTCTTTGGATAAACCATAAATTGGATTTTCAACACTTTATAAATTAAATGGGTTTTTTATAAAATTAAAATGGATTGAAATTCCACACCAAGTGCAAAATATTTATATATTTGGATTATATAATTGTGACTCCCATTGTTAGATAGGGATAAATTGTTATAACTAATTAAAAAGTAATTCCAAATTATTTTTTGAATTAGGAAAATGATATTGGACTATAGAAAATGGATTGTTTTGTTGAGCATAGAGTTTCATGAACCTTTATATTGGGAGGTGGTCATGGTGACTCACACCATTTACTTATACTTTCATAATAAACTTGATGTTCGACATTTATTTGTATCAAGTGTTAGGCATGATCACTCATCCCAATATCCCATGTTATGAGAATGCAATCTTGCATTCATATAAAATTTAGGTCCACAACCCTTGTTGTAGAATAAATCTCATTAGACTATGCATGGGAACTTGACTTTTTCCCCAGGTCCCTGTATCACCAAGTATCCATTTATATGACAATAAATGTACATACATATATATTTTATATACATGTATAGATATTATATAAATTTATATAATACTACTTCTATATGTTTAACATAGTAGAAATTTCTCTAACTATGATGAAGAAAGTAATGTCTACCAGGTATCCTATAGAAATATGAGATGAATGGTTCTTCTTTTCAACATTATTAATTATTCCTTATTCCATCACACAAATTTTCTTTTCACATTGGATGGATTACTCTTAACCAAATTAGTGGCGTACAACTGAGTTTATCTCAATCCCAACTTGAGCCCCCATTGGTTCATGATAAGACATCGTGATTGCATGTTTGAATTAGGTAAATCATTATATCACAGAAGGTTGATATATTTTTCTTATAGGATGAATCATGGGAGTAGAGGACTGGCCATATACACATAATTCTTGTGGAGTGATATTTTGGTATTTTTGACATTTTTATAGTATGTTCTACATGTTATATTTGATTATCCCCTCCATCCAAATTTTTTATATCATAATTGCATGAAATCCTTGTTTATACTACATATCCTATGGATTGATTATTTTTACAGTGTTATGGATATAAATTTTCACTAATGACTATTATAACCCTTATACTATGATGTTAGTAACCTTATATACTTCCACTAATTAATATATATATTTATATATTATTACAACTCTGCTAATTTGATAAGAGGGAATAGTCCCCCACTATACCACAATGGAACCTTGATTCCAGTCATAATCCTTCGATATAAGGGGACGCACACTTGAGTCTATATGATCCAATTAACTTGGGAACCATTTCAGTGGATCATAGGTCATGAGGTTACAATACCCTTTGGTGTCCTAAATAGGGTGAGAGTATAACTCAGTAGGTTGAAACAAACATTTTGAAAAAATACACTTTACGAATATAGTGCATGAAATAAAGTGATAAACATTGGTAATGATTAAATAAATTAGTACTACTCAAGAATTAAAAAAATACACTAACATTTAAGATTAAGGATGACACTTGGGCACAACCCAAGCCTATTTTAGCACCAAGATAGTTATTTATGATCATGTCACAAAACCATTACAACCATATCCATAACACTGGTAGGGTAGAGGAAACATTATAATGTATAAATGAACCACAAAATGCCCATCATATAAGCATTTCCACATCACCATGCTCAATAGCTTTATATAATCATTTCATCAAAACTGGTCACAATTTATTTATATAACAATTTCATCATAAATAGGTATAACCTCGTTATTTAAAAATTATAGACTAATCAGGTGAAATTCCTTTATATAATCATTTCAGTATAATAAGGTATAATCCTTTTACAAAAGTATTTTATTATAACTAAGAACCATGAATGAAAAAGGTCATAACAAGCCATTATAGTCACTTCATCCATTTAACCATTATCTACCCATTTATACTTTATATGTTTATGGTACCAATTATCATTATAATCACAAAAAGGTCATACCAAGCCATTATAGTCACTTCATCCAATTAACCATTATCTACCCATTTATACTTTATATGTTTGTGGTACCAATTATCATTATAATCACATCAAATACCATTTTATTTACCATTTAAACCCATAAAAACCATCATCATACCAGATATCTAATATTAGTCTGAGTGATCCCATATGAAGAAGTCATGCCAATTTTACAAGTTATTCAAATTTAAAGTGTTAATCCAAGAATAAAAAAGATTAGAAAACATATGAGGGATAAATATTTAATCTTACCCAGTCTTTAAATACGTCAAAGGTTCATACACCTTTTAATATAACCAAGTAACATAAATCACTATGTTTCAAAGGAAAATAAAAAATAGAATGAGATTTTAGATTGGAAAGGATGTCTTTAACATTACTATAATGACCGAAAATCGAGAGTAGAAGACATAGATTATTAGAACCCATAAAAGAAACATTACGTTTTAAAAAACACAAGTAGATTCATATTATGGAATAAATATCATATTTATTTCACAAATCCCTCAGTTTAAATATCCACAAAACCCCCTAAAATGAAATTAAAAGTGCATAAAATACTTTTTTTCCATAAAAAAATGATTTAGGATGTAAATTTTAGTTAAATATAATTCCCCAAAAACTCATGGATTGTATTTGTTTTATTGGAAAATGTCAAAAAAATTACATTTTGATTATTAATTTATCAGCTAAACTCGTTATATAACAATAAATTTAACTTATAACTTCTATAAAACTTTATCTCCTAATCCTCATAGACCCTGTCTTAAATAAAGAACAACCAAATCTGAAAGAGTTTTACAAAAACTTAAGGAGACACATTCCATGTAAAATGTGGGATCTTACAACATCACCACCATAGAACATTTAATCCTTGAGCTTTTATATAAAGAATATAAGCGAGTATTAGTGAACATGTCTTAAAACTATTTCCTCATATTAGGAATCCTATCATATTTCTCTTCATGCACAGGCCCATTTATCCACTAAACTCACACTAGAGATATGATCTTCCCATTATGATTATTCTCACTATGTGTTATAATTATTATTAGATGTTCCTAAATGGATAATTAAATATCTAGCTCCATGTCATCATTTTTTAAATTTGAGAAGGGTATATATGATATAATTGAAGTTGTAACACATGAAACACAAATTCCATATAACTTTATCACTTTTGAAGGGAAAAAAGAATCAATATTGGTCCAACCCTTTCAGTTATCTCGAACAACCCCAAAAACATGGATGCTAGATTTTCATGTTTCAAGGATCAGTGTGACCCTTGCCCAGGGGATACTTAAAGGAAATCGTGTTGACCAACACCAAACTCTATAGCTAATATCTAGGAGTAGTTTTATTATTTTTTTCTAGCCATGGGAGATCACCAAACACATTCTGAACAACAAAGACTACATAGAGCTCTGTTGCATAAGACCTGGTCCAACAACCATTGACTGACCTCCCTCTAACTATCATGGTGGAAAACCAAAAATATATCCATATAGAACCTCGAAATAACCTATTTGGATCATTTTATATAAAATTTTATTATTGGATAACTCCATGAGTTCCAAATTCTTCTTTCAAGAACCAATGAAATTCAAAACATGGGATCACGACATAACCTCTATAACCTGAATCATCCTTTCAAATTGACCATCAATTTGATGATAATAGATAGTACTTTGGAAAACCTATGATTCCAAATACTTTTAAAGACCCATTTATAACCAAGATGTGACATGAGGGTCTTCATCCAAAATAATGATCCTTAGAACACATTGTAGTCAAACTCTTTAAAACATATAGTGCCTGCCAAAATCATTGATATTGAAGATCTCCCTAACATGTGTGGAGTGTTACATCATAATTATATTGACCAAGATAAACTCTAATGAATCATTAATATGGAGTTTCCGGGGTAATCTTGAAACAAAATCCATAATGATATCATATAGCATCTATTCTGAAATGTGAATAGGATACAATAGCATATTCAGACTCTAATGATTAGCCTTCACCTACTGACAGGTGATACATCCTTCCATGAAGCTTTCTATCTCATTTTAATCATTAAAAGCCAGTATTTTATATGGATAGTAGAAAACATATTTAATAAACCTAGATGTACCACCCATCTAGAGGAATTAAATCCCTTATTTTCTCCTCACTCAAGCCTATATGAACCCATACACAACTACAAATAAGAATAACATCACTTCTTCCAAGTGGTCATCTTGATTGTGGATCCCCATCATATTTGGTTCCCCTCAGATATATAACTTCAATATTTGATAACTTTTCTATCTTGATCTGACCAAAAAGAACAATTGTAATAGTTTGAGAAGTTAGATCTAGTCAAGCATTGGAATCCCAGACATCTAGATGCATGTCAGTAAATAGTTCCATCATCTGTCACAACTAAAAAGATTCCCACACTACCTCTAGATACATATTATAGCTAAAGGAATAGGAAACAACATTAAATTTTCTTGGAGAGTTATAAAGATCTATGTTGAAATAATTTACATTGTTGGAACACCACATCGGATGAAGGTTCATGTCTTGCGATTAAAAAAATTACTTGAGGAACTTATGGTCTATATACATGAAAACCCTCATTCCCATAAACTTTTGTCTCCATTATCTCATGGTTATTACCATAATATCTTACTCCAAATCACGAGTAGTGAAAACCATCTCATGGAGACTTTGATTTCTATAAGCATAAGAAACCAATCAATCATCCCACACCAGAGCTACTCAGATTCCTAAAACAAATGCTTCACAATACATGGTATACTCATTACCCAAAAAAATAAATTTAAGAATTTATAATGAATTCATCCTCCTCTATAACTCTCTAAAACACTCTCATAATAATCCAACCAAAAAAAGAATCAACATTTTCTAGGTAAACCTGAACATCCTTGCATCGAAGTAGTTGATTTCCAGGATAATATGACATTAATAAGAAAATTAAAAATGAAAACTCAGAATCTTGCAGATATTCTCAAATTATTCCCATGATACTATGGATACACCTTTTTTGGGTATACTGACACTCCAACCATTGAGATAACATGGACCAAGAAGTCACCCTATCAATAATTTTTTTTCATTTTGATAGCTTCATTTTATGTCAGTACATTGTCAATGTACTCAATATAATGTCAATTTTTTGGGAATGGTAATCAACATATTGGGTTTACAACAAAACATCTTCATAAAAACAACTGTAAAATAATACAATGTGGAATGAAAGATCTAACTCGATAATGCCATGTATATCAATGGTGTGTTCCTCAGACCGAATTACATCACTAGAATCTCATTCAAGCCATACCTGATCTTAAATGTAGTTTGAGATATGTCTATTGGACTTACTATCAACTGGTGGTATCTAGACCTCAATTTAATCTACCATAAGATTCAAAAACCACTTAGTTAATTGAATAGATCATCAATACCTAGAAAGATATCTCTATTAATGAACATTATCTTGTTTTTTCCATGAACATATGCATGAAAGAGCAATGTACCATCCTCAATCTTGGTGAAAATAATGGGAGAACCCCATGGAGATATACTAGGACCTATGAAAGCCTTTGTTTTATAATTTTCCAAGTGAACATTCTACTAAAAAATCTCTATTGGAACCAATCTATAAGGAATGATATAAATTCACTCAACTACCAACACAAACTCAATCATGAATTTAATCTCTCACTTATGTGGTAAGATGGAGAAATCTTTAGGTATGACCACCTAAAAAAACTTCTGTACTGGTGGAAATGTATCATGTTTCATATCACCATCATCATAACAATGGCTTGATTTCAGAGTTGTGATGAAATGAAATTGTCACTTAATTAACATTGCATGACTATCTTAAAGATCTGAATCACGCTTTGTGTATAAAAACACCATTTTAGAGTAATAAAGATAAATATACTTGAACAAAAGTCGATATGTGAAAATTATTTGACAATCCAATCTATACCAAGGATCGAATAATAAGATATCATTTCCATTAAAAGAAGTTCACAACAGAAATGATTGCCAAAAATTTCCATAGAACACTACCTATATCATTTGACATCCCATGATTTCTCACCCAATAGTGTGTTGATGTTCAAAAAAACATCCATGATATCCAAACCCAAGACTATTATATTTGAAAATGGAGATGATCAATATGAATAAAATGATACTATATAAAAAATTCTATAAATAGTAAATGATATAAGAATTATACCTATGATAGTATACATTCATGTGTCTGCAATACTCATAGTAGAATGAATTACATGAAACTAACTCACCCATTCTCCTTAGGTTTCCATATGTTTAAAATATGATTCTCCTTCTATGTTGTATTTCCATTCAATCAAATCAATGACATATCCTTTACCTCATCCTTAATTTTTGATAGAACTCAGACTATCTATTTTATTAGGGGTTAGTTATTTCCTTTTCAAACTCAAGTTCATTTCCTTGTCATATACCACTCTTTTCTATTATAAAAACGTTAAAACATATGAATATGACATTTCCTACATAAAAATTATGGTCTGTAGTGGGAGAGTACATTGATTATGATCTCCCATATTGCACTCATTAATGAGAGAATGATTGATCATGTCTACAAATCTTCTCAAGAGAAATACATTCACTTGTGTACATACCTCATAGTCAAGTAAATAATTAAAATATGTTTCCCTATAGTTATCATCATCTTTCATGTATGGACCACAACTGTACACATGAGGGAAATTTATAGTGTATCACATAAATGACATTTATATTTGAAGCATGTTTATGAACTCCTGAACCCATTCATTCCATAATTTTTCTAGAGAGAAGTGTCTCTTGAAATTTTATTTAAAGGCCACCTAGGATAAATTCAATTATTTCCTATCCTAATATAGTATTACCCAAAATCACATGGATGGTTCTTGAAGAATAAATTCTAGAAGATTCACCCTCTGGTTTTTATTGATTGAGCTAAGTGAAGATCATCTAGACTGACTCAATATTTGGCTCAACTACTCAGGGGTGTCACACCCTTTTTAATGTAAGAATATTATATACATATAACTCTATCATCATATCAGAAATTAAATTTATGGTGATAATAGGCTTTCATTTCATGGATCACATGAACCCCCATAATCTATTACAAAGAGGATCAATCATTTCATTCTTAGAAGATGCAATGAGTTTTGAATAGATTGCATTAAGAAGGTACTGATTTACACTCTCTTAATGATCAATTAAATTAATGAGAGGAGTAATTCTCCCTATAAAGGTTAAATACATACCATAGAATACAGATTGCGTGTCATGATCAACCACAATTGTTGAAAAATTAATATTGCATTGGATAATGTTTCTACTTCACTTGTATTATTAATTTAATTGGCATAACATAACATTTTCATTCATTTGTTTTCATCAAACTGATTATTTTTTACACATTATAGTAATTAAGGGAAATTTTTTAGCATGTAATAATTTTTTTCATTTCCCAAATAATACATTTTAACATATATCTCTATGTTCCTACCATGATGCATGAATACTAATCTCGTGTCATAATGGGACATGAGTAAAATATCATAAAATGAAAACATAACTTTTAATGTTAGTCCATAAAGGAGAAAGAACATGAAAACTATTATAATAGATCAACCTAAAAAATAATCCTATTTTTGTGATCTTCGATTTTAACTCACACATGGGTTAGATACAACCCTAGAAGAGATAATTATAGTGTAATAACACATCATAGTATCTTTTCAAGCATTCACATACAGAAATGAAGGAAATAAAAACTCAAATGATACCACTATGTGACATCCCAAAACCAACTCTCCCTCTTGGGATGAATACAGGTGGCTACGTTACCTAAGGCACACCCATATGCCAGAGGATTACAACTATTGGAGATGGTGTAATTAATATAGTGGGGAGACTATACCCTCTGAATTTTTTTGATAATAATGAAAATAACAATAGTGTATCATAAATTGCAGAAATAATATATTCCATTGTCATGAAACTGTACTAGAATAATGAACAACACAAAAAAACAATAATTGAATAATTCATGTCAGGATAAAATATAACTTAAGGCTCCAAGACCCCATTCTAAAACCCCATTCTAGTCCATCTCTAAGCTCCAACCCATCATGAAAAAAACACTCAACAATAGGGTCCATTTCTATTGTCCAAACCAATGTCAATGAAATGTATTCTAGTGCCCAATGGTGGGCGGAACTTGTTGTGAGTAAAACATAGTAGATCAACCCTAAAATTTCAAAAAATTCTTCTCTGAGAATATTTTACATATAATAAATAAATAATCATGGGTATTAATAAAAAAATTAATACTTCTTGTGAAATAAATTCACAAACCCTCAAGCTCATTGATGATCCTCAGGGTCATCTGTAACCAGCATTGGCACTAAGCTGGTTATCTTTGTACATGTCACCGATTAATGAAAACAATAGTCACAACCATCCTAGGGTAGATTAAAAAAGTAAAATATAGATGAAACAAGAAGATCCCTTTATATAAGAATTTAAAAATCATCAGGTGGAAGCACTTTATTTATGTATTTCAGCATATCCGGGTTCAATCCCTTTTTATAATCATTTCATCTAAACTAGTTTTACAACCAATTTATAATCATTGAATAATGACCACGTGTAATCCCTTTATATAATAATTTCAATAAAACCTTGAACAATACCATGACATAATCATTTCTACATAACTAAGAACCAAGAAAAATACATTTTTTTTCACGATCCATTATGGTCAAATAATTAAATAACCCTATATCTAATCATTTACACTTAATAAGTTTTGAAACCTAATTATCATCATAATCACATAAAATCAACTCCAGTTTTTTATTTAAACCCTCGTGGTTTTTAGCATACCAATTATGAAATTTTAGTATTTGTGATCATATTTTAACAATTCACACCAAATTCAAAATTTAGACAAATTCATATAATTAAGACAACACTCAACAATTTCTGAAACATCATAGGTCTTAATGATTAATCTAGCCATGTCATAGACAAGTTAAAATGTTGGCATACCATTCGGGTGGCCACAAGTCCTGATACCAATCACAATGGACCTAGCAAGATCAAATGGGATGTTTTATAAAGTTTAACTTATAAAAATTGAATTGTGCAATAAATTACGTAGTGTTCATGGATTGTCAAAATATTGATTCTCTTATTTTAAATACTATGTTAATTGAAAAAATCATTTAGGGAGTTTTTCAAGACCATCTAGAATAAAATAATTGTAGATAAAAAAATATCCACAATCAAGGTAAATCCATATTCCTCCACCCTTTCAACAGAACCAAAAAACATTAATCACTATGCCTGAAATTCCATGATCCAAGGGATCAATAATTTGGGGTCAGAAAGCATGTCTCACACATTACTAGAAATATTATATATCGATAAGGGAGGATACATATAATATGAATTCACAATAACTTCCATAGGTTTTAAAACTAGCTTGGAATAGATTATTTATTGAGAAAATAAGGTAAATACATTAGGAATTCTACAATTTTTATATCTTCCAGAAAACCCATCATCATGATTGAAAATCACATAATAATTTCTTTAACCATTTAAAACAGATATACAATATACAGTCTAGTTTTAAGGCCTACCAAGGAATTGTTGGATTGTATAAATTTTATGGGGTTTACCTAGTAACGTTACATCTTAAATTGGAATGTAAATCATAAATTAAATTGGTAAACAAAAATTTTCCCATATCCATGATTAACCGCAATAAATCAAAATCTGTTTGTATAGAGGCTAAAATAAAAGATGATAAGTGCTAAAAAATGTCTACCAGAACATAATGACAGACACTAAATGTAAAAATATGGGATTTTACAACAAGAAATTATCTTCCGGATATGGGTATAATATAAAAATATTGAATCATATTCATGATATAAAACACATGTTTTCTGTACTACGTGGACTATTGAGTATATTCCATGGAGTTTCATTTAATATTCCAATATTATTATGGGGATGTAGGTTTTGTGTTAATCTCTAATACTGTTGGTTAATAAATAATATCGTTTGAAAATATTCATAAATCAATACCATAATTATATCATAGTTGAGGATAAACTAATAATGAGATGGTTGGTTATGTTTCTGATCATGTGGTTGGAATTTATTAATAAAATGTGGCTTTACATATATTATAATACGTAATATATATTGGACCATGATTTAAATGTAACTTTTTACTATTTGATAATAGTTATGTTAGTGATATATGATGTTCTTATCTATTTCTATATGATAATTTTTGATGATTCACCATGTATTGAAAAACTACCTAGAGAGAGAGTAAGGGTGAATAAACGTGTCTTATTTTTTTACCAATTGATCCCAATTATTATTACCTCTTGACATATTTAGTGAATGAATATATTTTTAGTTTTTTCACATTTCTTTCCCATATAGCTATGATTAATTAGAAATAAAAAGAAATGGATCAAAAAAATTTAAATTGATGTTTTCCTTTATAATATCCTATGAATTTAAAATAATACTGTTCTTAATAGCTTTCTGAATGGAATGATGAGAATTAAGCGAATATGGATACAATATAAAACTATTATTATTTAAATGTGACTATTATATCCCAGCCATTGAATTAATGTTTATACATAGGAATAACCAAATTATGAGAAATATATAAATTTAACGCATAACAAATGTGTATTTAATAATGACTTGAAAATAATCACAAAATTGTTAGTGAAGTTATTTTATTCCTCAAGTATATGTTTTCATCAAAATGTTATTTATTTATTTTTCATGAGAGATAATTATAAATAATTTCTTAAAACATTAATAATTCTATTTTAAAAAATATATAATTTCAAATATAATCATATAAAAAATTATCATATTGGGATATTTTAATATTTTTATGAAAATAATGATTTTTTTAGTGAATAGTGAATATTACAAATTTGTATTAGAAACTATATATTTCAATCAATTAATGTGATATGTTTTATTTTAAAATGATTTAAAATTAGTATTACTTCGTGCATATTATCTATATTATAATAATGTTCATTGGAATCAATTTTATGGTTTAATTTGCTATAGAAATATTTTCTTACAAAAAAAATGAATTTTTATGAAAAAGAAAACTTTTCTTTTAATTTTGGGTTTCTATATTAAATTAATTTGTGCACATATACAAATTTAATATTGAATAATTGTTTCTATGTTTTTTATTTTATTCTTTATATTTGGTAAATAATTTTATTTTATTTTTGTTTATCGTCAATTGTAATAATATTAAATAATTTTCACCATGACACGGTAAATTGATTAATTAGAAATTAACATAATATGGTAAGGAAAAATGACCCTACCACTTTAATTTATATATTTTGTTGAGTTAAATTTTTTAATATCCATTTATTTTTTTTAAAAACGACAATTTGGTGCCTTATTTCATTTATATTAACCATTATAATATTTTTGTAAAATATTAAATAAAAAATATCACTTTATTGATTTTAATATATAAAACATTTTTTGATTGGGATAAGAAAAAAATATTTTTTATTATATATTTTCATTATAATATTATTTATTTTTTATCATGATTATTTATTTCTAATTTTTAATGATGAAAAAATTAACTTAAATACTTACATAATGTCGTAACAATATTTGTTCAATTAAGATAAAAATAAAATAAATTATTAAAAAAATATTAAATGTAATTTAATTTGATTGAATTATTGTATCTAATAAATTTTATAGATAAATATCTAATTTTAGGGATGGTTTAAATGAATATATTTTAATTACTTCTTCTTCTTTTCATGGTCGAATTATGTGAGTAGTTCTTAAAATAAAATTTGTCGTATATTAGGTTAAATGTAGAGACCTGAAGCCTGACGTACATGGACAATACATTACTTTTCCTGAATACTTAATACATAACAAAAATAGACACACAAGGACCGTAATAGTTTAGTGTCTTTAGAAACTTGGAACGTAATCTTCTAAACGTGGTGAAAGATCTTCAACATCTCCCATAAAGATCTTCCACTTTTTGATTCCTTACCTAAAACCTTTCTTTTGATCCTAGGGGAAAATAAAACATAAAAAAGGTGAGCTCAAATGCTCAGTAAGGGTAAGCATGGATAAAATAAAACATACCATATATATTTGAACGTAAAAACATGAACATAATGTTTAAACATCAAAATCTTGAGAAACGACATAAAACATGGAAGTACATAACGCATAGATCATAACGGAACATAAACCCTAACAAAATAGCATGGGAATAAAACATTTAATTGTGGCATCCATTAAGCACATGTAATGATTTCCATAGTAGCCAAGGCATTGCTTCCAAGACCATCTTAGTGGACAAATTCCGATTCTGAATCGAGTTCACTCTTTGTTTCAGTCCTGTAACACTGAACCAGATTAACTTACCGTTCCAGCCTTGTCTATCTCATGAGATATAAAATCTTTACCCAATGAATTGGAGGGAGATATAGGTCCCACACATCTCATAATAAAATCATTCTTACTTGTGCCATAAAACAAACATACATCATTCATAATAACCCAATGAATAAAATGGGTTTCATAAACATCATCCCATCATCACATAATTCATATAAAATAAATGGATATCATTTAATAATAAGAAAATTGAATCCATGAAAATCATAGAGACATGATACTTGAAACATACACATGTTAAATAATGTCATCTTAGATGAAAATGGTTTTGATAAAAACATTTGAAATGAATTCTTGAGAAAAATATCCTTTCTTCTTCAAAATCATTTTCTTTTAACAAAATGTCATGCAATTTTAAAAGAAAAGGATTTTGTTGAAAATAGTCATGAAATATTTTGTAGGAAGCTTTATGAAAATAAGGCTTTAAAAAATTGTAAAAATCCTTCCATGCCGTATAAGTTAAAAAAATCATTATCCTCGTACTTTTGTCAGAAAAGTAAAAAAAGTGCTTCCTACATAAACAAAAGAAAGATTCCTTACATACCATGTAGTAAAATTCAAAATGGGTAAAAAGTACATTAAAAATAAATAATAAAACTTTTAGAAAACATGGACATGGACAATAACAATAACCCCAGTAAATACTTACGAATAAGCCATCTCGGATAAAAATAAGATTTGCAAAATTATCCCTTACCTTAGTTCCGATATTCTTCGTACGTATCCAAACCTCCTGTATAATGATTTAAATAATGTCATTGACATATTACAGAATCATATTAATTGTTATTATATCATATATGTTTCACTTATGACTTTATATTACCCGTTCTTTTGTAAATACCATGTTAAAGTAGCGTTTTGGGTAAAATCATTTTATTTGTCGTATGTGTTTCAACTTGTCGTTCATGATATTATTACTTATATCCTGATTTACATAATTCCAGAATTTAAAACATGATCTATATATAATACATATTCATCATATACATATATATTATAGATCGATAAAAGGAATGAAATACACCGTTCATGGAGACGGTAGGCCGTACGTACGCATGAACGCTATTTTCGTTTCCCTTTTGAATTGAATGGAATTAAGTAAATGACATACATATATATATATAAATAAATAAATCCAGTATCATTATTATGTCATATATTTCATTACTATTCATTATATATACTTTATAATCATTCATGAATGGTTAACATGGAGATTTAATCTCATCGCGTCGTGGAGACGGTAGTCCGTACGTGCGCACGAGCGATGATATCATTCCCAAGATTGTGGAATTGTATTAAAGTTTATGTATAATATTACAGAATCAATATCACTTTAAAATAATCCTATATATTCATTAATTTCACCATTATACCCATCCATGTAAGGTGATGGTGGAAAATAGATTACACCACGGCGTGGAGACGGTATTTTGTACGTACGCACGCGCGGTGATTTCATTTTCCATTAGAAGGATAGATGGTGAAATATGGTTGTTTCATACATATAATAACATATCAGTATTTTATTGATATTTATGTTAATACCTCATAATGAAACAACTAAAAAAGAAGAAGTGGAAGAAGAAATAAAGTTGAATGAATCGGTAATGGACATTACCTTTTCTTTGAAGCGCCTCTTTGAGACCTCCTCTTAGGGCACTAAAATTGGTCTTTGAAGAAGACCAGGACCTCTAGGATGTTTATAGGAAAGTGCAGAAGAGAATTTGGCAAGGGTTGGCTGAGCTTGATGGCTCAAAGTGGTGTGAGGAAGAGAGGGAGGAGGTGCCCTTTTATAAGGGAGGAGAGGGGAACCTTTGGAATAACAAAAATATTATTTAAATATAAAGTCAAATTCGGGTTTTAATAGCTTGAAACTGATATATTTATAAGCTAAGGTGGGGATGGTTCGAAATCATCTCATACAATATAATTTATACATGTTTATGTCATTATATTAACCTTATCTTTTAGTTTTAACTCTTAGTTAATTAGATTGACATTTACCATGTCACTTATTTTTATATTATATAGTTAATAAAAATACCATATACATCCAAGAGACCCACAAGTGGTCCATTAATGATAAACCTGTCATGATATAAGTATCTTGGCCTAACTTTAGATTTTTAGGAATATAATAACAATTAATAATATAATACTTGTTTTAAAAACTATTTTATGTCAATTTTGACACTATTTGGTAATTGATTTTTGTGAAAATCATAAAAGAATGATTAGATCAAAAAAAATAAATTAAATCAATAATAACATGTCATATTAACATTGAAAATTATTTTAATTCATAAAAAGTCTCAAATTACATTTATTTGGGTATTTATAACATCAATTATGTCAATATTTCATTAATAGGATAATTACTACATCATCATTGTATCACCAATAAATTAAATTATTTTAAGTCTAAAAATTACAAATAAAATACCATTATGTTGGAAATATTTTTATATTTCTAATGAATATTTATAGTCTAATTTATCTTATTTATAACCCTATATTAAAAATGATTTAGTTATTAAACATTGATTTTAACTATTTTAACCCTTCTTTAAATAAATTGATAATAAATGTCCTAATCTAATCCAAGTGGGCATAAATGGTCATATTTCATTACTAAGGTTGTTTTTTGTCTAATTACACTTATCCAATAGAATTAGGACATGTGTTAGGGTAATTAAAATAATACTTTTACCCTTAATTACCCTATTTACTTTTAACCGTGGTAAAAAAAGTAAAAAGTTACTATTCACGAAAAATTATTTTCATCTCATTGAACAACATTTTAGTCCTTGATATTAACTGTGTCTCTCGGATTTTTGAAATTTCACTCACAGAAGCGGTAAAATTATGTTTTATGAAAAATTCAGTAATTTTAACTACCACTTAGTGGTTTCACTATTCATCAAAAAATGAATGTTTCCAAAAAAATACCAAAAATTAGGCCTATGCTATATTTGATATTATTAATTCAAAAATTATGTCTATTTTATCAAATTCATAAAATATCAGTTACATTAACTAATTTAAAAATTAATTCTCGTCGTCAAAACAAATAGCGTGTTTTTAAGAGATAATAACTATCAAAAGATTGACACTTGTTTATATCTGGTTTAAATGTGAAATTACATCCAATGACCAACATTGTATTAAAGTATAAAAATATATTCTAAATATACTTTAAAACCACTCAAATTAATAATTTATCACTATTAATTATTTCGAATAAAAAAGTTGTTTTTAATTAAAATTTAGTAATTTTCACTATTCATCAGAATATGAAAGTTATCCGAAAAGTACCAAAATTTCACCCTAAGCTAATTTCGATATTTAGAATCCAAAAATGAAGTCCGTTTTGAAAGATAAAATTTATAAAATTTCAAAAAGTAGGTATTACTATTCATAAAGGCTAGTGCATAATAATATTATAATAATATCTCATTTAGTGAAACTCGGTATTGCGTACTACACACGCTATCGTGGAAGGTCTAAATTGCGTGTAATGAAAGCCAAGTAAGGGATGTGTGTAGTGAAATCTTTTTTGGTGTAGCGTACAACACAGGACATCAATAAAATTAAAAAGAATATTTTTCATAAAATCTCGGGGTGTTACATTCTACCCCCCTTAAAATGAATTTCGCCCTCAAAATTCGTCGGGGTTATAAATGGTTCACTACTCGAAAGTTTCTTTAATAGAAACCCAAATCGTAAAAATAAATACCAAAACTTGGTTTTAAAAACTAAATTATGAAACGTAACGGTTACCCAAATTAACTAATCACTGGGATTCTACATAGGAGAACATAGGTGAAAATATGGATATGGAAGAGAAATCTAACCGTCATGTTCTGATAGAGAGTGCTAGAGAACATGGCTATGAAAAAGACAAAAATCAAAAAGCCATAAATTTGTGATGATATAGGGTACCATCTGATTCATCGGATATAAGGGCACTAGGACAACATTTTTGGTTTTCAAGATCATTTCCCTAAAGTTGAAGAATTTGATTTAGAATAACTAATTTATTTATTTATGTACAATCTCACTGTTGTTCATGCTTTGAAAAATTTCCACATCATATCTTAAAGAAATGAAGATTAATTTGTTATTCGTGAAGTGTTACCAGATCAGGTGATAGATTGATGGGTCATTCAATCTGTCTAAAAAAAGGTTAGCAAAAGTTATTAAATATACATAAGTCGATCTATAGTGAGATTAATCATATATGGTTCCTAAAATAGACTTATACTTCATATATCATACTTCTTAATATAATTAAACTAGTTTCTACTAAACAAGGACTTTCTGTAGGCTAGTGGTAGGAGATAAAGGCCTGTTGCACTTCAGTTGTGGGTTTGATTCCCACAGCCTTATACGATGCAATGGGCTGTCGCCCATCCTACAGGTTGTCCTTTTTCTAAAACTACATTACTATAAAATCCCATCAGTAATATCAAAAAAAGTTATCTCCTTAATCAATACTAACATTTGTCCAACATAATCCATTCCAATCTTTAGGATTATTTAAAATACTTCGGTCAAAGCTCATAGTATAAAGAAAACGATTACTTGAAATGTCATCAACCAAGCATGTGAATACCATCATTTATCCCCCATATATCTTTTTGGTCACATTCCAATCATGTGAATACCTTAATCATGTATTCTCTTGAAAAAATGAATACCCATTAAACCTTAGTGAAAAAAATGAACGATACCAAAATTCAAAAATTCTATATACTCAAACCATGATATAACCTTCTCTTTATATCAGTTATGAGATCATGAATACTGTCAAACATTTCATTTTCTCCTTATCCCTTCATTATTTTCATATCATCTTCTTTCCAAAAATATCTCAATCACTTTCCATGGTTACAGGTACCATAAAACTGTTGAAAGACACAATAGACCAATACATTAATATTCCAATATTCCACGATACTGTATACAACATTATTTTGGAATCCCATTACATAAACACTTAATCATTCCACCACCTCGTTTTCATATTCAACATCGCCAATAGTGATCACATGTGACTTCCCTTTGTCCTTTTCCTTAAGTGGTTGCTCATGCCGATCATCACTAACACTTGGATTAGGAAATTTATTAGCATAATTCCCCATTTCCTTGCACTTGAAGCATTGAAGTGTTGGTGGTGCGTTCTCTACAGTATTTTCTTTATTCACATCCTTAGAAACCCTTTTTCCATTACTTCGACACTCAGTTGCTCAATGACCTTCTTTTCCACACTTAAAACATTTTCTAGTCCCTTTAAGACAATCTCCACCATGCTTCTTTCCACACTTTGAGCATAAGGAAACATTCATCTTCTTCTCACCATTATTCTGAGATTTCTCCTTGAACTCCATCTTTCGTTTCTTGTCAAAACCATGAGATGGATATGTAACACCAAATTCCATTTCTACCTTGATAGCACAATGCAAAATTTCTTCTTAGCTACTGAAGTCTCTTATAGCTAATGCCCTTCGAAGACTTGGTTTTAAGCCACTGAAGAATCGATCAACTTTACTTTCAGGTTGGATGATAAATCCAGATTCATACCTTGCAAGCCATGTAAAATTTTCTTCGTATATACCAACAGATTCATCATCCTTTTTCTTTAGTTCAAGAAACTCCTTCTCCATCATTGTACGAAGAATATGAGGGAAGTACTTATTGAAAAATATGTTCGTGAACTCGTCCCATTCCATGGACACAATTTCATCTCTTGGCCTCGTATTCTTGATAAGATTCCACCATTGATCAGCTTCACCTTCCAAACGATATACTGCTAAGATGACTTTATCATGTTCAGAACATTGAAGAACTGAAAATATCATTTCAGTGGTACTGATCCATTGTTCAGCAACAAGTGGATTAGAAGACCCACTGAAAGAAGGTGGACGTTGCCTCATGAAGGACTCAATAGAATATTGCTCCCTTCTCTGCTCTTTTGGAAGTCCAGAATGATTCATAGCTTGTGTAAGTATATCAATAAGATTTTTCATTTCATCTCCCATAACATTTGTTTGTTCAGGAGGAAAATCATTGCATTGTCCATTGCATTGATCAACACGGTTCCATTGGGTTCCAGCCATCATCTAAACCCAAAAAGAATAGTGTGAGAGGCAAAAATCGTGCTTGGGAAAACAACATAATAAAGGGGGAGTACCTTCAATATCAAACATCTTAGGTTTAATTCTATGATCATTAGCGCAATTCTAGGACTATAACCTATACTTATATATAACCTTATGGAAATCCGTAGACATACCTTAGATATATCTCTATGGATCTCACTAAAGTTCTCGCATCCTAGTTTCCAAAGGTTGACTAAAACATTCCTATGATACCAACTGTAGAGACCCGAAGCCTGACGTACATGGACATTACATTACTTTTGCGGAATACTTAATACATAACAAAAACAGACACACAAGGACCATAATAGTTTAGTGTCTTTGGAAACTTGGAACATGATCTTCTAATCGCGGTGAAAGATCTTCAACATCTAACATAAAGATCTTCCACTTTTTGTTTCCTTACCTGAAACCTTTCTTTTGTTCCTGGGGGAAAATAAAAAATAAAAAGTGTGAGCTGAAATTCTCAGTAAGGGTAAGCATGGATAAAATAAAACATACCATATACATTTGAACTAAAAAACATGAACATAATGTTTAATCATCAAAATATTGAGCAACGACATAAAACATGGAAGTACATAAGGCATAGATCATAATGGAACATAAACCATGATAAAATAGAATGGGAATAAAACATGTAATTGCGGAATCCATTAATCACATGTAATTATTTCCATAGTATCCAAGGAATTGCTTCCAAGACCATCTTAGTGGACAAAGTCCCATTCTTAATCGAGTTCACTCCTCGTTTCAGTCCTGTAACACTGAACCGGATTAACTTACCGTTCTAGCCATGTCTATCTCATGAGATATAAAATCTTTAACCAATGCATTGGAGGGAGATATAGGTCCCACCCATCTCATAATTAAATCATTCTTACTTGTGCCACAAAATGAACATACATCATTCATAATAACCCAACGAATAAAATGGGCTTCATAAACATCATCCCATCATGACATAATTCATATAAAAGAAATGGATATAATTTAATAATAAGATAATTGAATCCATGTAAATCATAGAGACAAGATACTTGAAATATACACATGTGAAATAATTTCATCTTAGATGAAAATGGTTTTGATAAAACACTTGAAATGAATTTTTGAGAAAAATATCCTTTTTTCTTCAAAATCATTTTCTTTTAACAAAATTCCAGGAAATTTTAAAAGAAAATGATATTGTTAAAAATAGTCATGAAATATTTTGTAAGAAGAATCATGAAAATAAGGCTTTATAAAACCGTAAAAATCCTTTCATGCCGTATAAGTTAAAAAACATTCTCCTTGTACTTTTGTCGAAAAAGTCAAAAAAGTGCTTCGTACGTAAACAAAAGAAATATTCCTTACATACCATGTAGTAAAAATCAACATGGGTAAAGAGGACATTAAAAATACATAAAAACACTTTTAGAAAACATGGACATGGACGATAACAATAACCCCAGTAAATACTTACGAATAAGCAATCTCGAATAAAAATGAGATTTGCAAAATTATCCCTTACCTTAGGTCCGATATGCTTCGTACGTATCAGAACCTCCTGTATAATGATTTAAATAAGGTCATTGACTTATTAAAAAATCATATTCATTATTATTATATCATATATGTTTCACTTATGAATTTATATTACCCGTTCTTTTGTAAATTCCATGTTAAAGCAGCGTTTTGGGTAAAGTCATTTTATTTATCGTATGTGTTTCGACTTGTCGTTTGTGATATTATTACTTATATATTGATTTACATAATTCCAGAATGTCAAACATGATTTATATATAATATATATTCATCATATACATATATATTATAGATCGATAAAAGGAATGAAATACACCGTTCATGGAGACGGTAGGCCGTACGTACGCATGAACGCTGTTTTCGTTTCCCTTTTGAATTGAATGGAATTAAGTAAATGACATACATAAATATATATATATACATAAATAAAGTATCATTACAATGTCATATATTTCATTATTATTCATTATATATACTTTATAATCATTCATGAATGGTTAACATGGAGAGTGAATCTCATCGCGTCGTGGAGACGGTAGTCCGTACGTACGCACGAGTGATGATATCATTCCCAAGATCGTGGAATTGTATAAAAGTGTATGTATAATATTACAGAATCAATATCACTTTAAAATAATCATATATATTCATTACTTTCACCATTATACCCATCCGTGTAAGGTGATGGTGGAAAATAGATTACACCACAGCGTGGAGACGGTATTCCGTACGTACGCACGCGCGGTGATTTCATTTTCCTTCGGATGGATAGATGGTGAAATATGGTGGTTTCATACTTATAATAACATATCAGTATTTTATTTATACTGATGTTATTATCTCATAATGAAACTACTAAAATAGAAGAAGTGGAAGAAGAAATAAAGTTGAAAGAATCGGTAATGGACATTACCTCTTCTTTGAAGCGCCTCTTTGAGACCTCCTCTTAGGGCACTAAAATTGGTCTTTGAAGAAGACCAGGACCTCTAGGATGTTTCTAGGGAAGTGGAGAAGAGAATTTGGCAGGGTTTTTCCGAGCTTGAAGGCTCAATGTTGTGTGAGGAAGAGAGGGAGTAGGTTCCCTTTTATAAGGGAGGAGAGGGGCACCTTTGGAATATCTAAAAATATTATTTTATTATTAAGTCAAATTCTGTTTTTAATAGCTCCAAATTGATATATTTATAAGATAAGGCGGGGATGGGTAGAAATCCTCTCATCCAATAGAATTTTGACAAGTTTAGGTCATTATATTAACCTTATCTTTTAATTTTAACTCTTAGTTAATTAGATTGACATTTACCATGTCACATTGTATTTTTATATTATATAGTTTATAAACATACCATATACATCCAAGAGACCCCCATTTGGTCCATTAATGATACACCTATCATGATATCAGTATCTTGGCCGATCCTTAGATTTTTAGGAATATAGTAACAATTAATAATATAATATTTGTTTTAAAAACTATTTTATGTCAATTTTGACACCATTTGGTAATTGATTTTTGTGAAAATCATAAAAGAATGATTAGTTCGAATAAAATAAATTAAATCAATACTAACATGTCATATTAACATATAAAATTATTGTAATTCATAAAAAGACTCAAATTACATTTATTTGGGTATTTATAACATCAATTATGTCAATATTTCATTAATAGGATAATTATTGCATCATCATTGTATCATAAATAAATTAAATTATTTTAAGTCTAAAAATTACAAATAAAATACCATTAAGTTGGAAATATTTTTATATTTCTAATGAATATGTATAGTCTAATTTATCTTATGTATATCCCTATATTAAAAATTATTTAGTTATTGAACTTTGATTTTAACTACTTTAACTCTTCTTTAAATAAATTGATAATAAATGTTTTAATCTAATCCAAGTGGGCCTAAATGGTCATATTTTATTCATAAGGTTTATTTTGGTCGAATTACACTTATCCAATAGAATTAGCACATGTTTTAGGGTCATATTAATAATACTTTCACCCTTAATTACCCTATTTACTTTTAATCGTGGTAAAAAAGTAAAACGTTACTATTCACCAAAAATAATTTTCATCTCATTGACAAAAATTTTAGTCCTTGATATTTATCGTGTCTCACGGATTTTTGAAATTCCACTCACAGAAGCGGTACAATTATGTTTTATGAAAAATTCAGTTTTTTTTAACTACCACTTAGTGGTTTCACTATTCATCAAAAAATTAATGTTTTTAGAAAAATACCAAAAATTAGGCCTAAGATATATTTGATATTATGAATTAAAAAATGATGTCTATTTTATCAAATTCAAAACATATCAGTTACATTATCTAATTTAAAAATTAATTCCCGTCGTCAAAACAAATAGCGTGTTTTTAAGAGATAATAACTATCAAAAGATTGACACTTGTTTATATCTGGTTTAAATGTGAAATTACATACAATGACCAAAATTGTATTAAAATGTAAAAATATATTCTAAATATACTTTAAAACCACTCAAATTAAAAATTTATCACTATTAATTATTTCAATTAAAAAAGTTGTTTTTAATTAAAATTTAGTAATTTTCACTATTCATCAGAATATGAAAGTTATCCAAAAAGTACCAAAATTTCACCCTAAGATAATTTCGATATTCCGAATCCAAAAATGAAGTCCGTTTTGAAAGATAAAATTTATAAAATTTCAAAAAGTGGGTATTACTATTCAAAACTGCTAGTTCATAATAATATTATAATAATATCTCATTTAGTGAAACTCGGTATTTCGTACTACACACGCTATCATGGAAGGTCGCAATTGCGTGTAATGCAAGACAAGTCAGGGATGTGTGTAGTGAATGCTCCTTTTGGTGTAGAGTACAACACAAGACATCAATAAAATTAAAAAGAATATTTTTCATAAAATCTCTGTGTGTTACATTAAATATATATTTTAATTTTTTTAAAAACCATAAAAACCAATTATGATTAAAATTATCATTTAAAATGGATGAAACTATAATTCCATTTCAAATTATGAGCCAAATAATCATTTTATGAGTAGAACTATATCCATTTTTGATTGAAAATGTGATTACCACAATTATGGTTAAAATTTGTTAACCAATGGGTTAATCAAAAAGATAATGATTAAAATGGTACAAAAAACAAATAAATATTTTATTTTGTAATTATATTGTGTCCATATAACCCTTATAATAGAATACCTATAATTTTAGAACCATTTTATTCAAGTCAGACACATGTTATATTATAATATCTGATGTATTTCCAAAACTATCATTGATGATATTTTATATTAACAAATATTTTATTAAATATTTTAAAATTTGTTAAATAATATTATTAGAATAGTTATTGGGATATAGTTTAAAATATCAATCATAGAAAATTTATAGGCAAATAATCCTTTTATAGTAATTGTTATGACCTCGAAAGAGTATTTTCTTATGTGGTTATCATCCAAAAGTGTTAGCACGGATTAAATCATAAAAAGGCTAAAAACATAATCTAAAAATTAAATAAATGTCTTATACAAGTTTATATAGACCTATTTTTATCCTATATTTAAATTATATCATTTTGGACCCATTTATCCTTGAAACTTAATTTAAATTAGTTTAATACTTTAAGTAATTATTAATATTCCCCTCACCAATCTAATAAAAGGGAACCAAATATCATCTTTTCATCATAAATAAAGAGAATTTTAGTTAATAAAATAACTATCCAAATCAATTCCTTATATCCCAGCCCAAATCCTAGATACCTTTTTATCATAAAAACTACCTAATTAATATTTGGTTGTAACCATAAGAGGTTGTTCGAAGAATAGGTATAGTTTTTTTAATTAATAGTTTCAATCTATTTATTCTTATAACATTTTCATATTTTCATAAAAACGATTATATAATAACATAAGGTTCCCCTTACACTGAAATTTTAATGTGTTAATTTAATTATTTATTTATATCTTCTCTTCCATCAAATGGGGAATAAAAGAATCATCCATGTGAATGGAGGACTATCACCTTATGAACTGATGTAATTAATTTTTATTCGACAAATCTCATGAATAGATATAAGGATAGATTATATATATTAGAATTGGAATATTTATCATTCTCTAAAGGTAATATATCATCTTTTTCATACCTTTACATTTTTTGAAAATTTATTACACAATTCATGTTTATGTGTGGATTATCAAGAGAAAAATTAATAAATTTATATTTAATATACTAATACATTTTTATTATAATTATACCATATATATTTATCTCTTCTTTAATCAAATGGAGAACAAAAACATCATTCTTGTGTATGATAGACAGCTACCTCACAAACTGATGGAATTCATTTTCTATCACCACCCTCATAGCTATTATAAATATATTCTATATATATATATTATAAATTAAGTATTTAGAAAACTATAAAATTAATTTATCTCATCTTTTCTGAACATTCCATTCATGGAAAATGATGACATTGTTCATTCATACGTTTGAATTGCTGCCTCCATGAAGTGTTATGATTCATTTTTCACCACCATGTTACCTAGTTGGTGTATATAAGAAAATGCAATGAAATAATATGGTATTTATAAAATAATAAAAATTCTATAAATATTAAATAATATACATCTAATTTCTATCATGATTATTAAGAGTTGAAACATTACTCATGAAAAAGTATTGTTTACCGTCTTCATGACTGTATCATAGTTCATTATTCAGAACCATATTTCATTGTCCTTTTTGAAATTTAAATTATTGTATAAAAATGATAATTATTTAATTATTATAATTATAGTTATAATGGAATAATTAACTCTTTACCATGTTCATCATACCAATTTCTTTTTATGATAAATGAACCAAATATAATTCAAATCTGTCATATAAACTTAACTGATTGAGTAATTGAATGTTAAATTGTAATAAATAAAACCGAATCAAAAATATACATTAAAATGTTTTCTAAATTATGTAACTAATTAAAATATATTTAGTATACAAAAGGATAAAGAATGAATGCAATGATCCATACTCATGGTAAGATACACTTTATCATAAAACATCATTTTAAATATTAACAAGATTTATTTTTTATATAATATTTTCACATTTATATATTCATAAAAAATATGGATATTTTTATATAAGTACAAATAAATTATGTCACATTTTTACTTTCTAAAAATTGTTTTCAAAATGAATAGTTTCATGAAACATTTTGAATTTCTGTACATAATTGAAAAAGAATTTATTATTTTAATGTATAAAGTGTAAACTATTTTTAAAACCACCTCAATAACTAATTGAATTGTTTTACATGGATTATAAGATTCCATGTCTCAAAAAAATAATGACAAACTTCTCTTTGTTCTGGGAATTTGAGTTTTGAAAATTGGGTTTCAATGGAAATGGATATACCAATATCTAAATATTATTTATTCTGGGTTCAATGATTTTATTTATGATGCCAAAATTCATTTATTATGTTATAGTTCATAGAAATTGTTTATAATAATGTTTGGTAACATTATAAATCTAGGAATGGTTATTTGATTATAGATTTCCAATTTATTTGGTAAAGGGACAGATATAACCCATTATGTTTCACCAAAGAGATTATTTAAATTTTCCATTAAAGTTATTCTATTTTAAACCATGTTGGTTATTCCATTTATAACAGTGATTATGAGGGTGATATAAAAATGATACCTAAAGTAACATATATGATTTTTCTTTTATTTATATGCATTTTTATGGACATATTCTAATTATAAATAGGTATACATTTTTCTTATATTTAATGGTAAATATATTCTACTCCTTAAGGGTAAAATGTATATCATTGTGAAATTGATTTTATGAATTTTTCATGATTATAATGAATCCTTGTTGTGATTTATTTAATCACAAAAATTTATTGTGAATGGTATTTTTTAAAATATTTTTGAAGATAAATCTATTTCTTGGGTATGGAATTTCTTATTCAAAGACAAAATTGTATTTTGAAAAGTGTAAAATTTTTATATGCATTTAAGGACAAACAAGTTTATTTATATCTTTTCTTATATCCCTTACATGGGGTTTGTTGATGATACCACATTTTAAAAGTTTTTCTATTGGGTTTTAATGATATTTGGGATAATTATGAATTCATGATGAAAATTTTGATAATATTTTATGAAAACAAAACTTTTTATATGATAAATTTTTCGTACTGAGGAAAAATGGATACTGAGTGAAATTATACAATTTGTGATGTAATATTTATTTATGTAAGAGTTATGTAATAAATATCTAAAACTATAAAATTTAATGATCCTATTATACAAGATAATTTATTCTAGAATTAATACAAAATAGTATGTAATGATTAAGGTTTTTTCCATACAACCAATATTATGGAGAATACATCCATTGTGTATGGTCATTGTTATCTAAAAAACTAATAAATTTAATTTAATTATCAATATGATGTTCTAGACTGGATATAT
The DNA here is from genome assembly GCA_963277665.1 of Viscum album. Lineage (NCBI taxonomy): Eukaryota > Viridiplantae > Streptophyta > Magnoliopsida > Santalales > Viscaceae > Viscum > Viscum album. The sequence continues at coordinate 30,259,937 of OY728157.1, read as the reverse complement.
ACATTTAACTATTATCTTAACACCAAAAAAGTTACATGAAATCAGAAACTTTCAATTCCTTGTAATCTTTAATCAAATATTTATTCCTATTCAAATACATGATTTGTCCCATTTTTCATGATGTTTAATTAGCAGTGTTGGTTCATGACTATTTTAGACCAAATGGATCTGATTGCTTTCCTCAAATGTAGTAGTCATCAAGGATTCCTTCAACATAATAATATAAAATGAATATACTAGTATCTCTATTAACCCTTATGATATAGAGATTTCAAATGTCAATCCTCTCCATATTCATCAATGATTGAGATGTTAAAAAGTAAAAACATCAAGCTTTCATTATTATTTTCTTAAATATATTTTTTTTTCTCTAACATATAAGAGCTGGAATAAATATATTCCATGAAATACTAAATCTGAATTCATAGGAGGTCGATTTATTAATTAATTTTATTTAGGATAGTTAATGTTATAATTATCCCATCAACAATATATATTCTCATCCCATTATTATTTTTTCATTGTTTAATATTTTTAATAAATTATGTGAATATAATTCTTATATTTTTAATAAAATAACTCCATGATATTTGGAACCATGATCTTCTCTTTCTAAAATCTAAATAATAGATATCCTTTAAATCAATTAAAGAATATCACTTATAATCTATCAATAAAATCTTTGACTCATTAATACACTTGAATTAATTTTCTCTTATATAGAAATACCATTAGAGTATATTATTTACATCACAAACTAGTCTTGTGTTCTTCACATGCATGGAATAATATTATTCTATAGTTCTCTTCTTCATAGTCCAATCTCATTCTTCTTCCTTAATAATTATCACTAAATAAATTCGATTCATCCATGACTAAAACATTGATAATTATATTTAAAAAACTAAATAATTTTTCAAGAACTTCTACATTAAAAAATACATAATTATTTTTTCAAACTAATAAATATTATATACGAAATATAATATCATTCATATAAATTTACAACCTCAACATTATGTTCTATATAATTATAATCCATATATTAAATATTATATTTTCATTATAAAACATTATATATTGACTCAAATTTAATACATATCATAGTGAAGTGTGTAATTTTTCTATATTTTAGTATAATATTCAATAATATAACTTGTAAGTTCAATAGGATCTAACAAATTCTATGAAATATCCTATATAGTATCCTTAATATCATAAAAATCTCTATAATACCTCAAAAATTACTAATTTTCACTTTTTACCATGTTATTTAGTATCCCTAATATATTATGTTTTCCTTGAAAGTCCTTTTGTATGATCCATATATCTTATGTATCAAACAAAAGTTTTTAATTTTCCATATATCATTGTGATATTCAACATATATCACCCATATGAATTGGAATATATTTTTTAATATAAATTAAATATTAAATTAAATATTTTTAATTTATACAGAATATAGTTTATGAATCCATGTACTTTTCAAATTCTCTCTCTGTTAGATATTCATAGTTCCTTTTCCATTTCTTTCAATCAAGGATATATAATTTATAAACTTCAGACTTATTTAAAACCAATCGGAGATTCTAAATCTCAACTCCAATATTCTAAATAAAAATCCAATAGATATTATCCAAATTAAATTCTGTCAGAAAACATTAAAATAATTTAGAATTTACCAACCCCTCATAAACCATGTTAGTATAATTTACCAAGAATTTATAACTCACAAGAATCATCAAAACACATTTGAAGATTCACTGATGGTTTTATCACAATTTTCAATTAAAAAAGAACCTACTTTAATTCGAATAAATTTGTTAAACATCATCTAGGTGTGTTTCCGTATAAATAATATTATTCGTACATGAAATATCTAAAGGTTGTTTCTATAAAACAAGATTATAAGTAAAATAATTTCATGTATCCTCATAGATATATATAATGTAATTAATGAAACCATATTCTCTATGAGAAAAAATATATTTTTATTCAATAATATTTTATTAAATATGAATGGATCACATGTAATATACCAGTATAAATTTATTTTTTATAACAAATGTGGAAATAAATCAGCTTATCCCTTACTAATATTTCATGAAAATATCTTTATTACTTATTCCATATTAGTTGTTATCTTATTTATCAATATTCATAAATGACTCAACATAAAACTATAATATGAATAGTATCCTCCAATTTAATCATCTTCATAAATATAAGAATCCTTTCTTTGTATCTCTAAATAACATTTTCATCCAATATTTTCATGTGCTTGGGTACTACACTTTTCTTCCATTATTATCTTGTCAACACATTTATACATAATAATTATTCACTCAAAATATTACTCAACACCAATTGGGTTCAACACATGTTAGGTATTCATCTGTTTAGATGAATGACATTAGAAATTGTAGGAAAATTTCTTGAATATGTACTTTCATTTAATTTTTGATGGGTTTTAACAAAATCATTTTCACCAATTCCCATAGTTGATATTAACAAGAAGTTTTTATGTGTAATAGTATCTATGGGATTTTGAAGCACATTCTTAATAATTCATAGATAGTTGGAGGAAATTATTGATTCTCATGAAATATGAGATTATTTTTATAGAAATAATACAAACTCGTTGAATTTAAGATGAAAAACATGGTGATATTCAAGGACTAGAAGTGACCCATTTTATATGTTTCATGAACGTTGTGATACTAATGAATAATATGTGGCATATCTTTTATAATCCTCAAGTGGATTCATAGATTATATTTTATGATATTATAATGCCTATAAAAAGGGAAACCAACCTATCATTAATGTGGGTGAATAATAAGTGGATGATCAAGAGAGTAAAGTGGCATTGTTTTCATATCTAAAAAACATGAATTTATTTCATCCATGATTTTTAATGTGAAAAACTATTTCATGTATAATGAATGTGATATCAACAAGTGTTTTTGAAAATGGGATTTATATCAACTTGAGTTTTCCACAAAATAGGGTTATGTGTAACTGAAGATTGTTTCATATAATTTCTATGGTAAATTTGAAGTCCTTCATATTATGAAGTAATAGATTCAATAAAAATAAATAATACAAATGGAAAACTGGATTCAACACATATGTAGTATATTATGAAAGAAAAATGATTAATATTTAGTTAGTTGATCAGTGAGTTTTATTTTCATGAGTGGTTGTAAACCTTTTGTTTAGTCATAATGATAATAGATTAACGTTCAATAGGGTTTAAATTGACCATTTAATATAATTTAATCCAATTATAAATTATAAGTTTATGAAGTATAGAAATATAGATTAATTATCATTTTTAGTAGATCAAATATAAATGATCCTTCCCTAATATTAAATTCTCTCACAAACTGATAGATATGACACCCTCAATAAAATTCACTATTAATTTTGAAGGGAGATCAAAAACCATTAACAGTTTCTTTCTTAACCCCAAGAGGTACAACCCATGAAAAATACCATTTCCCATATGGTTTCTTAACTAGATCAACCTTCCTTTTTTTGAACTTAGAGATACATTCCATAATTTCTTTTAGTTATTGTTGTTAATCAATTAAATCTTTTAATCAGTCAAAAAATATCAAAATCCACAACATTTTACAGTTACAGGAGAAGCTGGTTCTTGAATTTTTTTTGGGACTCTGAACCCACTATCCCACCATAAGTGGTTAATATATCCTAGGGAAACAATCCAAAATAAATAAAATAAAAAATTAAATCTAAAAAACCATATTTAAATTTTTGTATTTGAGTTTGAGGAAACAATTCTCTCTCGACCAACAAAGGACAAAACGATTGTACATCATTTGAGAGTAATAGTTAATCAAAAAAGTATATCAAAATATTACATTTCAAGAGTATAATAAACCTCATTTTTTTATATAGACCCAAAAGTCTGCATATATAGAGTTTTTCCCAGTACATCATATTCATCAAATGATGCTTAATTTAATTCATCCTTCCCAAATAAAAAAATGATATCTTCATTGAATAAACCTAAAAACATACCCATGTGGGTCACATAGATAATATATAATATTATAAATATTTTATATAATGAAAACACATTAAAATAATAAATATAGTACAAATAAAAAAAACAACCAACACTAATGTCTCGTACAAAACTCCTATAATTTTTTCAAGATAAACTATTCAAATTAAAACCACATTAAATTTGAAAATTTTCATTTTCCAAAGAAAAGACTATTTTTATTTGACCCACATGATGAGAATTTATTTATTCATATAATTATTAAAAATAAAATTTCCCTTTATTTAAATAATTAATATTTATTTAATGAACAATTAAATCAATATAATTAAGTGAAAAAGCTATAGTGATTTAAAAAATAAAAGTATATCTAAAAATAATAATATTTATAACTAAAATTTGAAATTTTAATTATGTGATAATTGGTCATATAATGGTTTCAATAATTTTCCAAATTACATCTTTATATGTTTGGTTCAAAACGTTTTTAGAATGTTCACTTTTATTTTGTCCTCAATATATTTATGTTCAGGCTATCGGTAAATTTTTATTCATGTGGTAACCTCATGGTTTTTATGAAGTTACATCATTTTTATTCATTTGGAAATTTTATTTTAATTCATGAAATAAATTCATTTTCAATAAAATTTTTAGACTGAGAAATTTTAAAAAAAATTCACTCATAGTCACATTACATATGTTCACATATCAAGGTCACTTATTTTGGTCACATATCAATGTATCTTCTGAAGGTCTGTTCTCATGTTCACATATCAAGGTTACATCTGATGGTCATATATCAATGTCACATCTCATAGTCACTTGACTGAGTTACTTCTCAGGGTCACCTCTCAGGATCACTTCTCAAAGTCAATTATCATAGTCACTTCTCATTGTCTCTTCTAAGGGTAACGTCTTAGGGTCACTTATTAAGTAAACTTCTCATGGTTACTTCTCAACGTCACTTCAAAAGGTCACTAGAAAAGATCATTTTATAGGTTCACAAGAAAGGGTATCATAGAGAATTAACATGAAAATATTAAATCACTCATAGTAGTAAAATAAAATAGTGGATTAAAGAATATAATTTTTTCAATTATTAAAATACTAATAAATAAATTGTATTAAGGATCCAATTCAACACATGCGGTAATTATGTCCACATAAAATATTGTAAATTTTATGTTGATTTAGTGATTATAATACCAAAAACATGACCACTTACTACCTCTGGTATTAGTAAAATTTGGTTTAAATAGTTAATTTTAATGTCTCTTGTATGATTAAATTTTCATTTCACATTTATGAAATATTAAGGTATAAGTGTTTTTTCTCTAATGATAGAAAAATATCAGAAGTTGGATTATATAAAATAGTCATACCTAGGTCCAACCCATTTTTAGGGTAGTAAATATAATGTTCTGACTAGTGTAATTAATTTTATGGTTCGTGTTGGTGAAGTTATTCCCTTAGTGTAGAACATGGCAACATTTAATCTAACATGGATTCATTTCACAGAGGAAAAAATAAATTCAGTTTTGGAATAATTGGATGCATCACTATATATTATCATTTTTAAAGAGGTTTAAATTGTTATTATTCAAGAAATTTTGGTAGGTATGGAAATTATTGATTTATTTAATGTAATCTATGTGGATATATATCCTAGTTCCAGAGAAAACAATAAATTACAGTAATCCTTATCTAAAAAAATAAACATAAATGTGATATCCTATAAATCCTTTCACATCAAATTGGAAAAATTTATTATCATCTATGAATGCGACTAAATGGTAAAATAATCTAAAATATATGTTTTATAGATTCAAGGTTAGGTCATGGGGATTTACCACTATAAATTAATTTATTAATTATTTGACTATATAAGATTTTCATGGACTCTGAAAATACCACGATGATGTGATGATCATAATATTCATATTGACAAGATTACCATAATATTTTAGTCCAAATGGGTTTGTATTAAAGGATATGTATCCAAAATAGATGGCAGTGGATAATCTTTATAGTACTATTATTTTACATGAGATGAGGAAATATTATCATGAGTATATTAAGAAAGATATTTCTTAAGAATTGGAATTCAAGGCATTAAAAAATAGTACCATAGATAATGATTATGATGAAGAAAGTGTTGATCAGTTAATTTCATTACACTTTCTGATTTTTAAATAGTAAAAAATAATTTTTTAAATAAAATTACTACATACAGTAATTCACCGTATAAGGTTTTGGCACCTAGAAACAAGGATTCCCAAGATGTTTCAAGATGATAATGAGAATTTAAATTTTCTAATGAAAAAATATTCATAGAATGTGAATGGTTGGAGGAGTATTAATTTTTTTTCAATTATAAAAACATATCTTAATAATATGATGGTAGTTTTGAAGATTATAAAGTATTTTTATTTTAGAAAACTTCCTCAATAATGGTGTTATTGTGGTTATTGTGGATATTAAAAAATAATTCATGGTAAAAATGATAATGATTTAGAAGGGATAGTTGAAATTAATGAAAAATTAGAGGCTTCACAAGAGGAGATAGTTATTTATAGAGATAAAAAAGGAATCCAATAGATTGGTTCTTGATGAAAAACTCAATATGATATAACATGAAGAAAAAAGTATGAGTTTAATCAAGAAATTGAAAATGTCAAATATGAAAATTTAGAATTCATAGATAATATTTATAAACACAATATCAATATTGATATCAGATCTATGTTGTCAACATTTAAATTAATTCATTTAATTATTGTGTCTTATGTATTAGATATATAGGGGGAAAATCATGAGTTATCATAGAAAAATTGAAGTGTAGGATATATTAATGGCTCTCACTGTAGAATTGAGAAATTAGGTTGAATGGTTTTTAGAAAATTTAAGGAACCCGAATAATGGTCAAATAAGATAGTCAAATTATTGTTTGAAAAAATTTAAGCCACATAAAAATGATAAAGTGTTTATGGGTATTAATTATAAGAAGAAGGAAATATTAATTCATGAAATGTTTCAAGTTCCTACTTGAAATTTGAAGGTCAATTTGGGTGTGACTCAGAATCAAAAGACTCAAAATATCCAAAGAGTTAATTATTCAGAAATTGATGAAAAAATATCATTAGTTCTAAATAGGAAGAATATAAATTAGGAAAATGAAATATCTAAATAAAATAAAACTCATATCTCATTTAAGGTATTTTTTTAAAGAGGTTGTCAGAGATGAAAATTTGTTCTAGACGACGAATTATATGATTGACATAATTAAAAAAATCATACATGGAATATTGTTTTGTAGATTTTAAAGAATAATGTTATAAATACCAAATTAAACTTACATAAAAAACTGAATGTATACAATAATGGTAATTAAAAATAAGGAAATAATTTTGTGGAAGGGATAGTTATATATAGAATGTAATTGTGTATGTGAAGTATTTTGTCCATTGGATAGTTCGGATATGGTTCAAATATTCTTGGTGATAGAGGTTTAAAGGTTAATTAGAGATTACCATAGGTATGCACAATCCATATTCATAAATATATTAAATGAATTACTGGTGTAAATTAAGTAACTATATAGTATTATTATATAAAAATATGACAGAAAATTTCATTGGATAAAGAAGTGACTTTCTAGGATAATCTGAGCTCCAGGATCATGTTTCTTTAGACTCGATTTGTACGTAATGATGTTATGTTTCCTACCTGTTGGAGTTGATCACAATCTCAAAATCAAATTGGTAGTAGTTAAAATATGACTATTATTTGATATGTTAATGATATTATATATGGGAGATCAAATGTGATGCAATGGAAAAAATATTTATAATATGTATGATTTTGAAATGTCAATGATTTTAGAGATAAAATTTTCTTTTATTTGTAGGTGATATAAGGAAGGACTAAAAAGTTCATCTTAATATCCAAAATATTAAAATGATGTTCTAATTTTTTTTCAAATAGACGATTCAAAGGAAATTAAAGAACAATTTTCTACCTAGTTGAAGATTTCAAGGGAAAGTGATGGAAAATTGGTAAATATCACAGATTATAGGCTTGTTAATTGGAATCTACTATACATAATAATAACCTAATATAATATTTTTGTCAAATGTAAAGAGAAAAGGTACTATTGTAATCCCATGGAAATCCACTTATAAGAAATAAAGAGAATATTGATGTATATCAAAGGAATAATTAATTTTAGCTTGTTTTACAATGAACAATATTAGTGGTTGTTGTTGGGATATAAAAATTTAGATTAATCTAGTTCATTAGATGATATATAGTTAATATTAATTAAAAAATTCATTCTTAATTTATTTTAAATTTATTATCACGATGAGAAAAAAAACTACATTTCAGTTACCACTATAAAATCATAATATATTACAACCTCTCAAGATTTCACACAATAGTTTTGGATGAAGAAACAAATTGAGAATATGGTTGTAAAATTAATATATTATAAAATCATTAACATTGAAAATTAAAATTATATAATCATAATAATAAATACCATCCATCAATCAATAAAAAATCACATAGAAATCAATTATCACATTATAAAGGGGGATGTTTAGTATGGTTTTGTGAAATTATAATATGTGCCTACCCAACAAGAGATAGTATATGTCCTGATAAAGGCCTTACCTAAGGAGATATTTGAGATCCATCAGTTGGATATAATATTCCATTATACCCCCACAAAGAAATAGTATTAATGAGGAACCCAAACTCCCAAATTAATGTCTTGTATTTTTTTCATTAGATGATAAGTTTTATTTATTTTTCATCCCATAAATGTTAAAATTTTAGGTTCATTGAGAAATTGGGAGGCAAAGTGGGTGATATTTATCAGTAATTTCAAGGAGGAGAGTGTCCTATTGTTATTTATAAACAGATATAGTTATTGATTATTAAATTACGGGGATAGAAAATTCATGAGGGAGAAGAGAAGTTGTGGCGAGAATGAATTGTTGACAACAATAATTGATAATCATGAATTGAATAAAGCTATTCATTGATAATAATTACATGTTTCCATTTTTTCTTATAAAAATATTCACTCATGTAAGATTATAATAAATGTTAGGTAATTAATTTTTAATTATATATATTATTAGATATATAATGATGTTTCAAGTAGAAATTATGAAGGAATTTTTTATAAAAAAAATACGGAGTTATCAATGTTTCCCTTAATCATAAAGGGGAATATTGTTGTTAAAAATCCATTATGTATACATTTTTTATATTTTGGGATATGTTTGATGAAAAATCATGTTCAAAAATATATATAGTGGTGAAAACCCTAATGTACTTGAGAAGATAATTCTCTCTAGGTGTTTAAATTTTTTTCAAGAGGATTGTGCAGAGACTTAAAGAAATTAATGGATTATTATACAAGGTACGAAGACTCTCAGACAAATAAGACATTTCCCTAAAGCTAAAAATCTATAGACAATTGGTCGTTCACAAACTTGAGGTGACATGTTTTCCAAAATCATGATGGTATTCCATTAATGATATTTTATGAGGGGGTTTTCTTATAAATGGATAACTCATATTTTCATCAAGGTTGATGGAAAATTACAGTATAATTAATATAGTTATGTGACTGTATAATAGTGTGACACTTACAAAACACCTTTTCCCATCTAAATCATTTTACAAAACCTATATCTTTAAATATGAAGGATGTTACATGATTTAATTTTTGTGTAAATTTGAATTAATATAACATTTTTTATAAACAAAAAGGGATTTAATGTTCCTAAAGAAACTATAGGAAATTTCTATAGTAATGTGGGATTCATATTTTCGAGGAAACAATAGGATTATAAAAAGCCAATTGTCATGTTTAAAATATTATTCATGAAATATAAGAAATTTTATGAAGTAATAGAGTGTAAAATTCATTTTTCAGAACCATGAGTTATAAAATTGTGTGTTGTTTATAATCAATGGGTTAGTGTGTCTTCCCAATAGATTTCAAATAGAAACATGTTTCAATGATTCTGGTATATCCTCACTTTATTATTATATAATCATTAGATTATTCCATTTTCGGATATCTATGTAAAATTAGTGTGCAACTTTCATTATATATTATTCATCATATTTTTTTATTAGACTAAGAGGGTAGTGGGTTTTCCATTATTCAATCAAAAAATCAAAAAGGGGGTTATTTTAATCATATATATACTGATTTACCCCTCTAATGATTTTGAACATACATGGGCCTATATATATATTAATCTATATTATCTTGGATTTACATATAGAATAAATATTTTATTAGTTTATTGTATGATATTGATATGTTTCATATCTCATGATAACGAAATTACATAAACATACTTATTATATGATTATACACGGTGATGAAATACATCTATTGACTACAAGTAAGGAGGTACATGTGTTTTTACAAGATTTATACAAATCCCAATATCAATTAACTATCATAATGTTTTAGTAGAGAGAAATATTTGATTATAATTAGATATTTGATAATTATGAAAAAATTCAACACTATAGAGGCCTATATGGTCACACACATTGGTTGTGTGAAAGTGAATTATTTTTTTGTAAATTGTTTTATACTAGTATTATGATATTTTTAATGATAGTTATTTTAAATATAGTGTAATATAATCTTCAAATAGAGTCTTGGATTTTTTTTCCAAATGTTGTTAAATCTATGTAATATAATGTTAAATATTCATATATTCCATGCGGGTTTTGTAAAAGTTAAATATTCATGGAGTTGTTTTAGTAAATCACTTGATGAAAGAAACATAATTCCAACAACACTATCAAAAAATTACTCATTTGATGATTCTAATAAAATATATCCCCAACGTTGTATATGTAATATTGGGTAATGTGGCCATTTTAGTCACTCTTCTCTATTCAATGAATGGTTTGAAAAATATTATATTACATTTTAGTTTATTTTCTTCCACTCGTTTATATTATAAATCATTTAAAATATCATCCAATATTATAGAAAGAATTTGGTTAATGGTATTATCCATAAAATGGTTTAATTTATGGTTTTATAATTAATATAAAGTGTATGTAATTTGGATTTATAGTTTAAATGTTTTGAGAAATTTGGAATTATGATAAAGATAATAATTATAAAATTTATGTAGCGTTTTACAAAATCATATGAGATATAAAGTGCACCCTTAAATATATTAAATAGATGTTGAGTATGGTATTAAATGTAGATTCATTTTTTAACATATGAATATTTGTTGGATGGTAATAAATGGATTAATATTTTTATTTCACATAAAATAGGAATTAATTCAATTTCATGGATTGGGATAGGTTTATATTACATGGGGAATAAAATGGGATGTTATAAATTGACATGATTTTCATCATTTTTAATGGTACTTAAATTAAAATATTTTTTAAAAAAATATTTAATTTGTGGTTTCAAATTTATAAGATTAAATGAGAATTCATCCTAGTAAATTAGAGGATCATAATAAAGTGAGAATTTGATAAATGTTAATCATGGTCTAATTTACGGGATCATTGTATCTGAATTGTAAGATAAAACCAAAGAATTATTATGGAAGAAATTGGAAGGAATAATTAGAGGCGTGAATTGGTGGTCTTGGTGCAGATATAGAGATATGTTATTATTAAGGGGAATTTAAATGGTATTGAAGCATTAATTTGGGGTAATATATATATATATATATAAAATAGATTGTTTAGCATTATGGTTTATGAATGTTGGAGGGTCTTGGAATGTCCTCCTCTTTGACATCACTCTGTACTTATCTATTTTTATTGGTTGAATAATATAACAAGGGGGGTTAGTCGATAAAGGGTTGAAAACATTAACATAAAATTTTCAAGTTATGTACTAATATATGTTAAAGTTTCTAAAAATAGTGATGTTGTTATATAATCCATCTATTCACCCTAAGACTCCAATTTTTTTAATTATATCTCTAAAAGGTGAGAATATGGGATTTATGATATTTAGTTTGGGGTTGTTCAAAATGGAACATGCTTCGTCACAATTTTTGTATATTTTTCTTCTTCTATGATTATTTATTAAATAAATGATAGTGAGTTATATGGGACCATGTCAAATGGAATGATGGTTATGCCCCTCGTTGGAGAACACATAATTTGAACACAAGAGTCACTTTGTGGTTATGGGAATTTAGTATAACATCATACAAAATGTACATAAGTTTGGATGACCATTATTAAAATAAATATTTAATTTTTTATGTTTAATAACTATGGTTTATATATAATTTTAATTACTAGGAATTGAAAATATCAATATTATGGTCACCTTTTTAAGAATTTGAGATAAATTCAAGGGAATAATATGTGTTTGGTGGATCATATTCCTTCCTCGTATATTTATTATTCAATTAATTTGGGTAGATGGGATTTTTAAATTATTTATTTAATGTAATATTTTATAAAATAATTAATACGAAATTGATTTTATAAAATGAGGATTTACATAGGTTTATGATAAATAAAAAATTAGATTTTTTTTCAAAAGAATGAATAATTGATTTTTAAATTTTATTGCCAGATTTTGGGAAATAACATTTTATCACAATTTCTATTTGAATATTATATTTATTGATTATGGAAATCATTGAATGGTGAATAATTTTGGACAGAAAATAGGTTGTTTTTTAAATTTTGTTAAAGACACAAGTAATGAACACATTTGGTCTAGAATAATCATGTGGTGAGATTTAGAATATATATAGATAGTGTTAAAATAATTCTATGGATTCAACTTGGTGGGTGATGATTCGCTTCATTTGAAAAATTGATAAAACCAAAACTAATCAAGTTAGAGGGCTTAGAAGATGTGTTATCTAAAATATTATAATGATGACATATGAAAATAAATGACAGATGTGATGCATTGTTTGTCTAAAAATTTTCTCCATGGTGTTCTCAATTACAATATAATTTGAAGGTGAGTTATAATTTATAGTTATATTTAAACAAGGATAAAGGTAGTTTTTAAAAATCCTAGTAATATATTTATTTTTAAGGTTTATTCATTGGTAGATTAAAGGATTAACAAGAAATCAATGAGGAGAATTCTAGAAACATAGTTCTCAATGATTAATATATTTCATTAAAAGTATAGGGATTATTAAGTAAATATGTTTTAGCCGTAATTATAGATAATATAGGAATACTAAAACTCATGTGGGATTTATATAATGATTATAAAGTTGTGTGAGTGTAAACCATACAATAAGAGGGCCACTCATGACATGATGACTATTATGTATGATAAATTAGGTGAAGACTTTGTGATATGTGGAAAAATGATTTTAATCATGATAAAATTTATTTTAAAAATTAGTAAACATTTGATAATGTTTGGATAAAAAAATAATGCCACTTTGTTCATGGTGGGGAATTAAAAATAAACAAAAATTTGGATTATGATGACTGAAAAGAACATGGTAAAACATATATATCCTATTATATGGCTAAAACTATGGGAAATGAGGTATATATAACCTAGTCTAATGATTTATTCCAAAAAATTAGTCCCCACCTAATATATATTTTTTAAATTAATTATCCCAAAATAGAGAGGATTATACCACATTAATGTGTATTATTTTTCCAACTAGCTATTAGTTGATTTAAGCCATTGAAAATTGAAGTTGGTTACAACATGATAAGGTAGTTTATAGTTTGAAATGGTTGTTTAGATGTATTTTGAAATGGTATTGTGAGTAAAGTTACATGGAAATTATATCTCAAAACATGTGGAATATTTTGGTTACCAATTGTTATGTGAATAGTGAAAAACTCTATGTTGGTGGAGATTGAATAATTCATGAAAAGGGAAGATGATAAATGAGTAAAAATTCAGATAGTTTAAGATGATAGAATAAAGTAAAATTCCTAATTCATGAATTTTATAGGGAAGTTTTTACAATGTAAGAAGTTATATTAGATATTTTTGATTTCTTGGTGTGGATTGGGGCTTTACGAAGACACCCCAAATATTTAGTGTTATTTTTATCAATGGAAATATTTTTAAGTAGAATATATATATATATATATATATAATATTATTTTTCCTAATTATGTGGGAAATTTGATTAGTACAATGAGTGACCCTAGGATCAATATTGACCAGTCCTTAAACATGTAATCATATACAGTGTAAATTGATATTAATAGTATGTCAACACATCATTGAAATATGATCTTTGTATTAGTACTTAATGGAAAAACAAAAAAATTATTCATATATTTTCATTTTGGTTCATTATTAGTAAATATTTTGTTTATTGGTTGATATTTATATATTTGAAGTGTTATTTATAATAGAAAAACATGATACCTTGAATGCATGATGTGAAAAATATTCAAAATATAATTCACACTCTCTTAGTGTGTGTTTGATATATTTTGGTTCAAAAAAAAAATTTCATCAAATACACATATTTTTTCATAGAGAATCTATTAGTGTAATATCATTGATATAAGGAATGTAGTAAATTTTAAATGAGTTTAATTATTAAATGGATGTAAGTAAAATATATTAAATAACCAAATGAGAAAACATATTTTATATCATATGCCCTATATTTTCTATGAAAACATGTGTGATATACATTTTGGTGATTCTACTGATTTTTGTATGATTAAATCAAAAATAAATTTTTTGAATACAAATGTAAAGGCACCAAATGATTTATTTGAAGCAAAGTTAAAATAGATACACATGAAAGTAATGAGATTCAACTCCATGAAGGAAATTTTGGATAATGTATGCAATTTCATTGATGTCTAAAACATGTTGAAAGTGGAAATCCGGAAAGTGGAATATGATAAATTTAATTATTTAAATATTTATCCACATGAGAAAATTGATGGTTTCTTCAACCAGATCATCGAACCTATTGCGGTTATTCATGGACTATGATATGAGATGAATGATAAGAATATTATGATGAATTTTTTTAGAGATTAGGACCATTATATAATCCAAATGTGTTGGTGGTTGAATAAGGAAAATTCGGTGTGAAATACTCAATTCCATTTAATGTTTTGTAAATCAGAATACACATTATAAAATTTATTTAACATGAGTTATTTTTTGTTATTTTGTCTATAAATAATAAATTATAAAAAATTAAAATACCAAATAATTTTATAAGGCTTGAAAAATTAATGGCATTATGAAATATAAAAAAGATCATAACCCATAGATTTGATAGCACTATAGTGGTTCTAGAAAACTCTATTTTTAGATAATGAAAATATTTGATTCAATATATTGATATGAAAATTTATTCCAATGTTGTAACATCTTGATCTATGATTTAAATATTATAAACTTTGAAATTAGTCACATTTTTGTATATCAAAAATGTCACAACCTTGAGCATCTTAAGAATGAATAATAGACACGTAATTTAAAAAAATATCTGTATTTTTTAAGCCTTGAAATATTTTTTTCCCTGAGATTAATTTTGATCAATATAAGTGTTTTAAATTTAAGGGTTTCTAATAAGAGGTATGTTGGGTGAGGAATTCAATAAATATCTTATTGTTTTAACTATAATTTCTATTCTTTTGATCTTCAATGATTATGGTATTTGGAGGATTTTATGATAGATCTTATGAAATTATGTGTATATAAGAGAGACTCTTCAAATAGGTAAAGTCAAGGGCTTTCAGTGATACAAATAAAATCATTTTAATATTTATAAAATCTATTTTACCATAAAACTAGATGATTATCATGGATACCATAAGTCTAGTTTAATTATCTACCATACACATTGGTGTAAAAGGTTCTTTTTTAAAATATCAATTTAAAGAGTATTTGGTTTTCCATCCAATAATTAGTTATTTTTTAAAACATTGGATGCATCTATTTTTGAATTACCATTGTATTAATTTTTTTTATTTTCACAACATATATCACTATTATTAGATTTTTATGGGCTTTTAAAAAATTTATTTCTATAGTGTTATATGTATTTTATATAATTATTTTTTATAGATGTTTACCATTCACATACTTATAAATTTATTGATATTTCATATAGTTAATTAATTTTAGAACTACGGGTAAGATTATTATTTTATGTTTCTAAATACTAAAATTCAACCTCTCTATTTCTATTAATACAAATAATAATTGGAACAAAATTTGGTAATAGTGATATTATCTTATTTAGGCTGAGTTTACTTTCAATTTTTGATTGGTTTAGTAGAATATAATATGAGTTTCATCATTATAACTATGTTGGTAGAGGAAGAATTTCTTTTTTATTGGTTGGATTCCTAGTTTAGCTCAAGAAAATTTAAATTTTACTAGAACAATTATTTTTTAATATGATTATTATGATTAAAGAAATAATATTATGAATCATTATATCATTAATAATGTATATAAAAAATTTCCAATGATTAATAGATATTATAAATTCATAGAGAAAGAAATAATTCATTTCTCTCATAAAGAAAGACTATAATATTACATAAATAATAACATTTGAAAAAATTTTGTTATGTTATATGGCTGAGATCATTTGTAGATATAAATAATATATTGAAATGGAAAATAGTATTTTTTTTAGAAGATATAAATTACTAATTTTGGAACTTTGAAGGTTATGGTAACTGAAAAATATATATTGATGATGAAATGACATGACTTGGATTTTTTCATCATGAAACAATAACTCAAATGAATCAATATTCTACAACTATTTTAAATTATTCACAATATTTTGGTGAGAAAGAGATATCATAAGGTGATATTATCTAAATATAAATTGACATAATGATGTGAGAATTGGAATAAATTTATCACACTAGACCATTGACATAATAATGTATAAGTGAATTAATTAGTACCTTGATGAATAATGATAAAAGAATAAAAAGTGTGAGAGGAGGAAAATAGAGAATCATTATTTTATTGTTCTAGTAATCAGATTTAAAACAAATTTATTATTCTAATATTTATAAATCTCACATTTTAATGATGAAATTTAAGTTTTCTAATTAATTTAGTTCATAAGGTAGTGAAAAAATTCTTGATAAACTTTCTAGAAGGATGAATAGTGTTGCAAATATTTATAATTTTATTTATAATCATCAGGAAAATCGATATAGAAATGATTATAAGATATATTATGATGTTATATTCTATGACCATAAGAATTAATGTCACATTATAGTATATATACAAAATATGTTAATGAAATATAGAAAATAAAATTATTTTTTCAAACATTATGGAAAAAAATATTTGATTTTATAAAAACATATAGTTTTACTAAATGTGATAAATCATCTAATAGTTCATCTAATGATAGTAAAAAATAAGAGTTATAAAATTAAAGTATTATTAGATAATTTTAGGAAGAATAAAATTGGATACTTTTTTTAGTTACTACTGAGTATATAAAAATTTTAACTATAGATTGAAAATGTATTATTTCCATATGAATATGATTACTCAACTTCATCGGATAATGGAAATGAAAATCCATTGGAAGAAGGAAATTTTAATTCATCATATGATGTATATAATTTACCTATATCTTAAAACTAGTTTGATATGTTAATATTATTGAAAAAATGACATACTAAAAATTAATTTTTATTTTGATGACACTCATATTTGTAAAGATAACATGATAATTTCAAAATTAAATTATAAAATTGAAAAACATTTATCAAAAATAGTTTCTAAAGCTAATTCAAAATCAAATTCTGATGTTTACAATTTTGTTATTCCACATTAATCTTATGTTATTAATTCGAATAGATTTTTTTTTAAATTTTACATCTATTAATGAATAATTTGATAAAATGTATAAAAAAATTAACTGTTTTTGACATATAATACATTTCTTTATTACTTTTAATAAAAATATTTTCAAATATAATTATTTTCTACCAAAATTTGAACCCTTTTCAAGAAAATATCAAAGTAGAGTTAATTTAAATAATCATTTATCGATAAAAAATTGCAATCTTCATGTTTTTAAAAATTATTTATTTTTTGATAAAACAGAATCAATTTCAAACAAATGTGTTTGGAAGAAATGAATTCTTATGTTTTTTAACATAATTACACCCACGTATGTCTCGGTAACAAAAACATATTATTATATTTTCTAGGTAAATATTTTGAGTATATGTAGCTGAAAAAGTGGAATGTGGATAATGGTTTATCACAACACATGACTAGAGATAGGTCGAATTCATGTAATTTGAAAAGGATAATTGTTGGACACGTCACTTTTGGAGACAATTCACATGGTGAATAAGTTAAAATTTGTATTTTTTAATTTCATGAAAGGTAATTAGTTTCAAATAATTTTTATATTTATGTTCAAAATCACAACTTTATAATCATTAGTGAACTATGTGAAAAGGGTTATATTTTGATCTTTATGAATGATAAGTGTGTTATTAAATGTTTAGATGGTACTTTAAGTTTATATTTTAGTATGTATAATAACGTATAAAAACATGACAAAGATATCCTAAATCCTTGGAATTTACATTGTTTATGTGAAATAATAATGTTTTCTTGGTTACTGAAAAGAAGACTTAGAAATAATAAATTTAAACATTACTGAAAATTTCTAAAAATTTATATGTTATAAATCTACTATAACATATTTTTTATTCAAACCACCTTAGTTATTCATGTTAGTTTTGTAGTCAGTATAATTCTATATTAATATAAAAAAGAAAAGTGTCAAATTATAAATCTTTATTTTTTGTTCACATGTATTTATTCGGTCTTTTAGAAACTAGAATAAATTAGAGGAAACAAAATGTGTATGTCTTTGTTAATGATTTTAATATATTAACAATTCAATATTTTCTCATACAAAAATATTAATCAGTTAATCATTTTAATATATTTCATGCTTCTATTAAAAATGATGAAAAATTCCCTTTTGGTAAAATATGATGAGATCATAGTGGTGAGTTTGTGAAATCATAATATAAATATTTTTATATAAATAATGGTATTAATAATTAATGTTTATCATGTATAACACCTCTCATGAAATGGTATGGTTTGATGATGATATCAAAATATTTAGGAATTAAAATGAACTTTTCTAAGTGAATATTATATTTGTAAGATTATTTGGATTGAGGCAATGAGTACTTGTTTGTATACTATAAAATGATATATTATTAGGCCATTTATTAATTAAAAACTTATGAGTCTTCTACTAGAAAAAGGAAAAAAATTCTTACTTTAGGCCCATTGGATGTAAAATAGGGATCATGAATATAAAGGTCAAATACATAAATTTCATCCCAAGTATAATGAAGGAATATTTATTATATATTATATAACCATGAACTCTTATAGAATTTTTAATAAAATAATAAATGTTGTTTAATAAATGGTTTATGTAAAAATTGTTCAATCCTTTTAATTTTTTTTTCAAAAATCAAGACGTAAACCCCAGGAAACATATTCTTGAAATCACATCAAATATTTTACCAAAAGTTAGTTTAAAACCACTTTTAAAACATCCTATAGATATAATATCTCTTGGTTTTAAATATATATAAATTACATCATCAAAATATATATCTCTGATATTTGATGATCAACTAACCACTTTACGTAAAAACCATTTTATCTTATGAAATTATAATACTGATAATATTATTGGTTATTTATGTTAGCTAATTTTAACTATAAGTTCATTTATAAGACCATGAGATCATCGTGAATTCCAAAGATGATCTATGAAAAACATATATAAATATTACATCATTTTAGAATAAAACATACTATATTAAATTATAATTCATTCCCATACATGAGAAATATTTAGTGTCTCTAGTGACTAGATAAATAAGGAAATTATTTCATGAAATTTATTCAATATCCCTAATAAATTTCTTCTCTCATATAACCCTTAGAAAATTATTACTTATTACCTTTCTTCATAATTTTTAGAAAAACCGGAAACATAGGAAAGGCTTTGATTATATGCCATGTAAGGGTAAACAAGGTAGATATCAATAGAAAATACTTTATTGGTATAAAATAAGAACAATGGTACGAGGGATCGAACATAATTTACATAATTGGAACTCATTATGTCATATATCGTAAATTTTGAGTCATGGAATAAATCTCTAAAAGTTCAAAACAATTAAGTCATTGTAGCTAGGAATCATCATTAATCAGACATGTTCCATGAGAAAATATAATAAGCATATAAACATGGAATTTGTATTGTGGAATAATTATAAGAATATAAAATCACTTTATTATTCATTCCTCACCAACAGGACCATCATCACATTGTGGAAAACATCAAACAATGAATTGGGTTCAATCCCAAACCCCTTCCCATTCCTGGAAAGGGATTACTCCATATGCCCTTCATACTATATTAGCAGATATCAATCATTTACAAATTCATTATATAGATATATAATTTTGGTCTACACATCACAAAATAAAAACCATAAACATGTGTTTCATAAGATAATAACCACATTCAACATTCCATCATGGTGTATTTAACATGTGGGAATGAAATAGGTTTCATGAAATAATTATTGAAATATTTTCTTCATGGGCCATCATTGAAAATAAATATGATGGTATCATAAGAGAATATCTTCAGTGAATCCTAAGAAACACCAATTTATGAATATATTGATGAAAAATAACTTTAAAGTAACATTCAAACATTTCTTTGAAAACATGAGAAAAATATCAATTTATTTTGACATTTAAAAAAAATTAAAAAAAAGTATCTCAAAAAATAGTGAATCATTCTTAGGGGATCATCAAATAAATGAACAATTCAGATGGCAGGAAAATCACTTAACTCCTTAAATATTAAAACAATGATTCCTTTCATACTTTGTGTTAAATTCATAAATAAATTCAACATAAAACAAATTAATGAATTAATTTTTAATCCGTTGAAGAAGAAGTAAAATATTATTTAAAATGACTTTATATAATCATTGGATCATATGAATGAACATTATGGAATTTTTTTTAATGATTATAGTTACATAATAAAATGTTTTCCAACAGAAGAAAAAGTAAGGATTATTTTTATTAATAAAATTATCAATGGTTTTATGTTAAAAAGAGTAGAGAAGTAATTGAAAAAATTAAAACCATATAAATAACTATAAGAGAAGAAAATATGTGGGATTCATGAGATAAACATTATATAATTATTCCCAAAGTATATTCAATAATAAAAAATCATAATTAAAAATAAGAATGAAACATAAACATTTATCACCCATCCTGAATTTTTTCAAATGTGATCTTATGTAACTATATAATTACATTAAATTCATTATAAATAAATATATAGAAAATATTTAACAGATCATAAAAAATATTCTTAAATAGTTTCTAATCACCAATTTATTATCAATTATTCATTTAGATCAATATTTTGGTGTGAAGTGTTTTTTACCATAAATGTTTTTTGTTTGAAGGTTCTAGTGGATGAACCATGTTAATGGATTTATCATAAACATAATATTAAAAATATATATATATATATAATATTTATTAATTATGTACCCTTTTATAATCATTACTACAAGTTAGTGATGATAAATTAATTACATCACTTCGTGGAGATGATAATTTATACAAACACATGAGTAATGTTTTAATTATCCTGAAATGGAACTAATGATTGAGAAATAATAATATAAAATTCTTTAATAATAAAAATATAATAAATTTCATATATATTCATTAAATATATCTAGATTATCTTCAATGTATGTAAGACATGAATAATGGATCACATTTCTCCATGGATTTAGTAGTCCACACATACACATGCAAGACATTATCATTTATCATATAATGGAATGGAGGTATAAAATGAATCTATAATTGTCATAAAGTCATTTCAGTATAGTAATTATAATGATATCATAATTTAACTATTTTTATATATGATTTTATTGATTTATTTGATGAAATATAAACAAAATAGATCAGGAAAGACAATTACAACTCTTTTGGGACACATAATTTGGTATAAATATTAACCCTTGAAATGTTGGTTTTATAGGTAGAATATAAGATATAGAACATAATGAGGGAAATTATATATATATTTGGGTAGCTATTTGATGATATAAATATCTTAAAAAATTTGAATTAATGAAGATATGAGGATATGATTTATAAGTGAGGTTGGAAGAAGACCCATAAATACATAAAACATTAAATTATAATAAATTAATATTCAAGTGAAAGTGGAGCCACATGAACTCTAATACTAAAATAACTTAATTTTGGGTCTAAATAAATTCATAAAATTACATTCAACCCTATTTTAGACATATTATATTCCTTATCTCTTTGTTTTCCCTAGTAAATCAATATAGTACATACCCTGGAAAATGTTTGGCCATAGTCACTATTCATAATGAAGAAAAAATAATTTGAATTATTAATTTATTTAAAAATTATTATTCTAAATGTTTAAATATTTTTATAAAATTTACTACCTTTGTACTGTACAAATTAATTTAGAAGATGCATGAAAAACATAATGAAAACTGTTTTTAAAAATATTTATTTAAAAGTGTAACACTAAATTTATTCTTATCCCATTCCTTGTAAATATCACTTAATGAATGTTAAAATATTTTATCATATATATCATCTATAAATTTCCTAATAATTATTCCTTTATTATTATTAATTTTAATTATTAATATAAAAACACAATGGTCACATAAAAAATATTTTTAGAGAAAGATCTCATTTAAACATCAAATGATTAGGGTTTTGTGATTCAAAAACTATTAAAAAAACTGATTTATTAAAGAGTTTTGTCTTTAAATCTTAGGGTGGTACATTATACCTCCTCACAAAAATTATCAGTTGAAATGCTGTCACTCTGATTCAAAAAATAAGCTTAACACTAACTTATAACTTACTCACATTCCCAAATTGTTTTCCCAAATTTATTATTCCTCAAGAGACCATTAAGGATGCGATTTTTACTATTTTTTATGACTTCATTACCATGATCCAAAATATACACTAGTTTTTCATCATGAGAAAGATCATGTTCGATTGGGGTGACCATATATTATAGTACATGTAATATATTAGGTATGTAATTTATAAAAATAGATACATTGTAAACATTATTAACATATAGCTAAATATTAGATATTTATTAGATATGATTATGAGTTGTAGTCTATGAAACATTACCATAATTTTAATGTAATCATGGTAATAATATCAAGATAAAAATATTATCATATAAGAATGGGATGTGGGGAATTTTAAACGTGTTCTAAATTATTCCAAATATAATTATTACATATATATGTCACGGGGAGTCCCATAATAAAATATGCGGTGATTATTTCCTATGTTTTCTCGGGCTTATATAATGGTTATAAGATACCTGTAAAATTTATATATCTAATTCCTAACTCATTTTCATACTAGGAACCAAGACACATACTCCATAATATATCTCATCAAGTTATCCAATCATAAATTCCTTTTAATATCTCAATATATCTTAATAATTACATGAATATTAGAGAATGATAAATTTTTAGATTCATAAAATTTATCCTTACTTAAATACAATGACAATGAGAAACACACCATATTCCTCAACCTTATCATTACTTCACTGTCATGAAGCAATACATGAACATTCCTCACATTATTTGGTAGATCTTCATATTATTTCTTCACAACCATAAGATTTACATGAATATACTTCTTTACATTATTTTGGAAAAGATATGATATTTATCCATTCATAATTATTCATTCTTCATCCTTAGATAATAAATAGTGTTTGGATATCTTTCAATCCTCATTATCAAAAAAAGAGAATGATATTTTTGACTCAGATCATCATCCACCTTGTTCACCTTACTAGATTGTTAATTTATTTGAATTTATAATAATTAATCATATTAAACTATATTTGTTTGGTTCATATTAAAAAATTTATTTATGAATATAAACTTAATTATTTTTGATTGGTATATATTTCACAAAATTCAACAAATATATAATTCCTTGATATCATAGAATAAAAAATATCAATTTTACTTCCAAATCATGCATTGTGAAGTTTTTATTCTTAAAATAAATTGGATAGAGTCATAATGTATTACCATGTCATTATATAGTATAATAAACCCATGTCCATTCATTGATGCATAACTATAGATCTCAACCCCTTTCCTACTTCAAGGGTGAGTGAGCATTGGTTCAATGTTTAATCATCTCTTCAATTCCATGAAAATATCACCAATAAGAAAAAAGGCCTACTGCTATAGTTCCAAAACATGGAAATAGTCAAAAGAACTATGGCCCTAGGCTACAACCATGGTTTTGGCCAACCGTGGCCACTATCGCTGTGGCAGTAGGTCCTAGCCTATTGTTGCAATTTTAACCGTGCAAATATCTTCCTATAACCACAGTTTTGAAAACCTTGGAAATAGGCCTAAAAATTATCCAATGTGGCAGTTTAACTATAGCCACAATTTAAACTGTGCCTATAGGAATCTATTTCTATGGTTTTAACCATGGATATATCCTTGAAAAAATGTGGCAATAGCTTAAATAAAAAATGTGCCCACTGAGTTTTGATCCATGCACCTCTCGTTTGCCAACCTACGATACTCACCACTACACTGCCAATTTCATCACATATATATGTATATATTATGATATATATTAATAAAACCCTTGTAAATAGTAACAAAACCATGCCAGTTGGCCTTCCCACAAAAATGTTTGAGGGGATATTTTTTTCAAGGGAAGTGCGAGAACCCTATAGCCACGGTTTTGGAAAACTATGGCTACAGGGCTTAGAAAAAATGTATTATAGCTATAGGTTTTTAATAAATAGATACAGGACATATAATCATGGCTATAGATATGGTCTATAGCCACATTTATGAAATTCTTGGCTATAGGCCATGACAAAGAGACCTATAGACACAGTTTTAAAATAGTGGCTATCAGCTGTAAAATCATGGCTATGGCCACCTATAGCCACAATTTTTAAACCATGGATATAGTTCCATGTAAGTTACCTAATTTTCAAATAGTTTATCTTCACATTATTCTAACTATAGGAACTTGTCACCCTTACATGTCCACATTGAATTACATTTTATATATTTGAGTGATTTTTCAAAAAAATGACGATTGTATCCAAGAAACCTATTGAAATAATGGAATTTGATCAGACGGGTCGGACTAGGAAAATGGTTAATAACATATGTCTTTAATGTGTTCAATTATATTCCCACACTAGTAACAATATTATTATAAAATGAAACTTTTTATAGAAAAAATTAACATTTACTTTTTCTCATACAAGATATGTTTCCTCATAGTTTTCAACACAATCGTAAAATTATGTTTATTCTCTTCCATGATCTAAAAATAAATAATAATATTACTTATAAATACTATCCCATAATAATAAATTAATATCTTTAAATATTACTAATTATATCCTTTATTATATCTTGGTAATTCTTAAGAGATAATTTCACCACTATAAAATCATATTTTTTATACCACATAGAAAAGGTTGTTTTGGATAGGTTCTCTTATTTTACCCTTAACTTATGATATCCAAATTAAAGGTTAATCATTTAAAAGATATGATTTCTATATTGATGATAAAAAATCATCAAAATGAGGTATATGATACATATTCTTAACAGTGGTATATTTTCTGTTCTTGATAATTAATGAAAAGTTTCATTGAAACATATTTCCCCTTAATCTCCTATAGTTTCTTATTCAATTCCCATAACTCGATATATGCATTGAATAGGACGTATTTAAAATATGTATAGAACAAGTTTCAGAATATTTTAAAAAATAAACAAAAAATTTAGAGGGATTACTTTTAAATTATTCATAAAATTCATTGAAATATTACAAAATAGTAGGAAAATAATTAATTTGGAAATTGTCCCCAAACATTTGAGATAAGTTCCCCACATTACTAATTAATAATACCTATCTAATATAATTATTTTCTATTATGAATTCAATTTCATCTTCAAACATACAATCAATCATTGGATAATTTTTAATATGAAATATGATTACCCTTCACAAAAAATTGATATGGTATATATATAATGAAATACAATCTATCCCTATAATCACATTAAACTTGGAAAGAGATAGAGTTGAAATACCATTATGTGTTTTTACTAAAAATTTGATATATAATCATTGATATTGTGACATTCTATCCTTAGAAAATTAATTATATATATAATAGTGGTTAGAACTAGAACAAAATAAGACATTTTTATTTATATATTAGATGAAAATTGTAAATTTTTCACTTAATATTCATGACCCACATTGACTATTTTTATTGCAAGAGACTTCCCTTTGCCTCTTTAATTAGGAGGTTATCAACACCAATTTTCATTATTAACACATATATTCATACAATAGTTGGAAGAATTCCCATACTAAATGTAGTTTCGACATTGGTATAGCGGTGGTACATTTGGATGAGCTATCTCCACCTTTATTTCATGGATTTTAATCTATATAAATAATCATTGTTAAACTGATAAATAGGATTCCATTCCACAATTAAAACAATTAACGATCCACATAAGGAAATTCCCCCTTATTCTTTTCACACTTATTACAAAAATAATGAGTAATTTTCATTCCTCCATAGTTTTATTGAGAGAATTTCCTAAAAACTCTATCTTTCTTATCAGATCCAAAAAATGAGAATGATATAAAATTTCACTCTACATTTATATATTTATATAAAATCGAACAATTTCTTTATTGATACTAAATTACATTATTTTTAAATCATTTTAGAAAATTTCTTAAGACACTGAATATCAGATCATTTTTTGTTTTTAGGTCCATGATAAAAATAGAAGTGTAACGTGTCGGCTGTGTGAAATTTTCCTTCTCAATAACAATAAGTTCATCAAAATTCTATTTAATCTCAAGCAATTACATTTATATTTTCATGTAAAGAGATTGGGGATATTACTTACTGAAACTATATCTCTTAATTTCATCCCATTCCAAAGATTCAAAATTGAGAAAACATTCTCAGATTGTTTTAATAATATATGATAAGGATCCATTTGATATTTCTAACATGTAATAATTATGTGTGCATCAATATAACACATAGTGTTGTCACTATGAATCATTGTGCATTTTTTAATTTAATAGATTCATTTTATTTTTAAAAGTTCTCCACTCACTATAAATTAACCAATACTTCTGATAATGTCTTGAATGTTTTCCAAAATGATACATATGTCATTTTTTGACTTGTATAAATCATTTGAACATCAATATGGGACATATTTTACTCTATATGAATCAAATTTAAAGTTATCTACTTAAAAATATCATTTTATTTCAAATAAAATTTCACTCAATGAAAATTATTAAAACAAAGTAAAATTTTCATAATAATTTTGGAAAATTATTCACACGACACATATAATTTATAATAATTGACCTCGTATCAAACTGAAAATTTATTTCTTTAGAATTTTAGAGAGTTCCATTTATAATAATAAATTTCAGTCTAAAACATAGTACAAACACTAAAAAATATGTAAATTCCCCTAGGATATCATGATACTTTATTAAAATGGCCCACATATCATTTTTTAGGTGTATAAATTAGCCCCATATCAATTTGACCCAACATGTTCCTGATATGATTTAAAGTGCATGTTTTCAATTTAACACTATAATTTATGTTCAAACTATGAGTCACTGATAAAAAAAATAATGAAAATGAAGTCAAATTAACTTTATTATTTAGAAAAATGAACGATAATTCATTTGATATTGATATAAATTCTTCACAACTCAACCTAATATATAGTGTTTATAGTAGGACACGAAGTGATTTTTTTTTTAAAATCTAAATTTTTTTATAATCCCTACCTTCCATACTCAGAACTGAAAAAAAACTTTTATTTTCTTGATAGTTTAGTAAAATAATTTATAAATCACTTTTCATATAAATGAATTAGGTATGCGTCAATCTAATGAAAAGTATTCTTTTTATTTCTCAAATTTTGTGTTTAATGTTAAAAGGTAACATTTTAGTTCATAACATTCATCACTCATTAAAAACATAGAAGACCACTCATATTTTCATGATAATTTTGGAAAATTATCTTTGATGAAATTTATATGTGTTGGAATCATCCACCTATTAATACAATATTAAATGCCCTATATATGACTCAATGTGTGTTTATTGAGTTCAAAATTAATTTAAAAAAAACACACACCACCCACCTAAAACAAAGAAAATTCAACCATATTGTCTTTATAATTTAGAAAAATAATTATTAAGTAATCTTTGGCAAATAATAATTTTTGACACCATAATCTGATACATGATGTGGCTAGAATAACAATGTTTTCCAATTTTTATTTAAAATTTTTTAAGAAAATAACCCTTCACATAATCAAAACCAAAATAAAAAATATGTATTATCTTAATACTGTATAGAAATGATCCATTTGTAATTTTTGATGTGTATGAATTTGAGGCACTTCAACATTACACATGGTTTTCTTGTTATAACACAAATATTCTACATTGAATTGAAGTGAAATATTTTAGTTTTGAAAATTTGTAACTGACTGATATTTGATGAAATTTATATGTAATGGAATACTACATTTTTACAACTATTCATATGTGATTTTTGATTTATAGTAGTAAGCAACACATCAATCTGACACATGTTCTGGACAGTATGTTTAAAAGTGTGCGTTTTATTTAATATATTTAATTTAGTAAAAAGCCTCCACATACTCAAAACTAAGTAAACATGATTACATTTTCATTATAATTTAGTAAAATTGTTCATATTTCCTAACAACACTTTATTGTTTTTGATAATTTAGGGAAATGATCCATATTTTTTTCATGTACATAAATCAACCACAATTAAATTTGATACAAAGTATGAATAATATATTGGTAGTTAACGTTTTTATTTAAAATAAATATTTCTATATAATAGACACTATAATCACAAATAACGGAGAAAAATAACTTTGATTTTTTTAAAACATAAAAGAAACAAATCATATGTCATTTTGATTTGTATAAATCTTGTGCATGTCAATTTGGAAAATAGTGTGGCAAGTATGACTAAATGTGTGTGTTTTTTTCAATATTAATTTTTTTTCAATAAATTAAAATCGTTTTAAAAACCGTGTAAATAAATTTTAGATTAACCTATTACTTTAAGAAAGCAAGCCATAAATAATTTGTGATGTGTAGGAATCAACAACAATGTTATGAGACACACGATGTGGAAAACATGACAAGAAGTGTGTTATTTTAGTTTAAATGTGACATTTTTTTAATGTATTAGGGACTATTTATGTTTCATATATTTGGGTAAAATATTAATAAAAATAGAATTTTTTATTATTGTAAAAATGTTTATGATTTCTCATGCTGATGTGGTGTGTTCATTAACATATAGTGTAATTTGGAATTTTTTATAGGGGGACTCAATGATAATGTAATATAGTCACCCTATATCGGTTTAAAATTTGTTGGAAAATTTAATTTTTTTAATAAATTATAAAAACCAATTTTATTATAGAGTGTTGAAATGTTTGAAATGTATATTTTTTATCCTGATCATTTATTGTTTATTTGAAATTAAATTATAATAATCATTTGAATGGGTTGCTAAAATTTTTTGTAAATATTCTAGTACATTTTTACACTCTTAAAGTTCGTATCTACATTTTTATTAACACTGATAAAATAATCATTTATCAGGGGTAAAAATAATGATGTCACAAATAGATTTTATCAGTGATAGATAAATAGAGTTGACCAAAACACTATACATTAGTTCTAAAAATGGACAGATAAAGGATTTCCTTGGTGAACATATTTTTGGCACCAATGAATGGTTATTTTATCATTTTTATTTATAGGGTTAATAATGGAACTTATTATGTTTGTGTTTTTTTAGATCTAGAAATTTTCTATTTTTTTCACCAATAATTCATGTATATGTCTTACAGTTTTACGAAATTCTATAAAGGTGATAATGATTAAAAATTGGTAGATGTAGATTAGATAAAATATGATAGTGGGCAAGGAGGTCATTTTTTGAGTATGTTCATAGTTGTGAATCACCATATATATTGTGGGAAAAATTAGCAGGAATGGACATGATATTTACAATGGATGGTAGTATATATAGCTCACCAAGGAATGTTACATCATCTCTCTCTCCCTAATAGTAGATTTATCCAGACCAAATTAGTAGTAATATGGGTTTTTAATGAGTAATATATAGTATAAAATGGTGGATCAACTCTTTATACAAGTAAATGTTATATATAAACCTTTGAATATAATATAGAAACCAGATAAATTTAGAAATGTATTTGTTTTTGTTCTCACAAATAATGATCCTTTGAGTCTTTTACAATGCTTTTGAAGAATCTCAATATTGATATTAATTGGAGGAGTGAAATGATTTCTAGGATGTAACTTTTTTATCCACTATAGGCTCAACCTTAAGTACATGGGGGATCCCATTTGGATAAGTCATGCTACCAAGTCGAATGGGTAGTTACATTTTCTAGAAAGGTATTTATTTTTTTAACATTAAATATTTCTTTATGATCACAGTCTATCTCAAAGTTCCCACCCTCTATCAAAAAAAATATGTTATAAAGGGAACACACATGTTTATTTTATCTAACATGGGGTTCAAAAAAACCTTCCCCAAAAAACCCTAAATTAAAATAAATGAATAAATTAATGATTTTTTATAATCTAGTAATTCCCCAGAATTTTAAAATGATTAAAAAATAATTATAAAAAGAAATAACCATACTCTATTTTAATGAAATTGAATAAATAATTTCACCTCCCTATTCAATCCTTTTTATAGAAGAGGAAAATAAAAATAAAATAGAGAATCTTGGTGATAGTAACTTGAACAGGCTACCCTTGTTATCAATTAGATTCATCCAACACAAGTCCATTCAAGTTCCATAGTTCTTCATCTACATTGAGACACCATTATTCACATTTGTCACTTATACTTCCATGAATGTTTTGAAAACAATTTCATATGATCTTTGGATCAGACCCACTCCAAAATTCACATAGGTGAACCAAATAGTATTCCAAACATTCCAAACAAAATTGGAATCCTTATTCATTATGATTTTTAAGATCACCCTTCATTTCATCATTTGAATGAAACATGACATTAATTGGATGTAATATACATTGGTATTACCTTTACACATATCATAAATTTTATAATAATGAACATACACATGATTTTACGGTCCCTTCATTGGTGACCTTTTGAAATAACTTTAAACCCATACCTAAGGATGTTTTTAATACAAACTCCCTTACCTTTGTTAGTGGGTTGCCCCAATTTTGGATTGATCTAACAAAGAACACAATTATTATACAATATTATATCAACTTCATTAGAAGATAAAGTAAAAAAATGAATCCATTTTAGATTATTTTATACTTTTTTATTCTTTGAACTGTAAGATATCTCTCCACCCATACGTGTTTAAAATCCTAGAACTCCTAGAAGAGTGATCCTATATATTAGTTATCCATCTCACATTGGATAAACCATCAAATATATTTGTTTTTATAGTAAGGTATTTATATTAATCCATCTTATCATTTAGATAGTTGATTAATCTTTTAAAAACATCCCACTATAAATAACATGGATTACACTTATACAAACTCAACATTCAAACCACATATGAAATATCATGTCATAAATATTCCAATTGAGTGATCTCTATACCTAGATTTGGTAGCATCATAATACTCAATTCATATGGATCACATATGGATTTATATTCATATTTTTCAAAAATATTTATGAAGATTTTATAATATATGTTCTGATAATGTATAATGAATCTCAGAGTTTTAAAAATTTAAATTCCCAAAATATCCTTAGATTCACAAAAGTATTTCATTTAAATGTTTCATGAAAAAAAATTGCATGTTTATTTGATTCATAATAGTACCAAATATATTCATTCAATAAAATTATAAACATATAAAAACACCATAATTATTAAATAATCATCTATAATAAAGTTTATTTTCTTGGTTAAGTACAGAAGAAATAGATAAAATTACTATCAATTTCATAGGCACTTCATTTTTGATTTATTTAATCCATTTAGAAAATGTACTTATTTTTAATCCTAATTTTATTTACATGGATTTACGAATCATTCTTTCTATTCTATATATATATATATATATATATACACTTATTTTTCCAATAAAGTATTAAGGAATGTTTCCTTAGCTTCCATTTCATGAATTTATAAATTATTTTTGGTAGCTAATGTGAGATAAATTCTGAAATAAGTAGTCTTTGACACAAGATAATTAGTAGTGAAAAAATTTAATATTTAAATATAAATAAATCCATTATCTACTAATAAAGTTTTATATTATCCCACTTTACAAAAAAAATTCTTCTTATAAATACCCGATTATAAACTTCCAGTTGTTAACCTTGAAGTTGTTTAGGTAATGTACAAGTATTTTTATTATTATAGAATCTATTTCGTCAAATACAGCTTACATCTATAGAGATGATTGGAATGTGAGATAATTTATTTGTAAACTTGTGTTCTAGACTATATATTTATAAAAAGTTTATTTTATATAATAATAATATCATTAGTTACTTTGAATAAGTAAATACATAAATATGATCTGTATTCATTGGTGTTTGATGAAATTTTATTTTATGAACTACCTCGACAATATCATTTGGTGATAATCTTTATTTCAAACAAATTCCATTATTTGGACTTACTTAGGTAAATAGTTAAACCTTTATTAATAAAAAATCATCCATTTGATTCAATAATAGTATTAATAGTTACTAAATTATTTGATTCTATAACCATGAATCTATAAGCCTTTGAATTCCCAACAACACCATGAAATATTCTATCAGAACCATTTTTCTATCCTTTTCCCTTTTATGTTCATGTACTCTTAAAATTCAAGGATACCCCCAAACCTTTTAATAATTTAGGATTCATCTCCTATGCTTCCAAAATGAATATGGATTCATATACATATATTTTTTGGGAACCCTCTTTAAGATGTGACAGATAGTTGATAACACCTCTCCAAAAATGGCTCGATACACCTCATATTGACATAATGGAATTATCCACTTCCAATAATGTTTTATTTTTTCTCTTAGATGCACCATTTTTCTTGAGTTGTACATGGATCTATGACATCATGTATGACTTCGTGGATTCAAAAAATGGAACACTTTGTTTCTATCCCCAATCATATATGAGGTATTTAATTATAATACAACATTGGTTTTTTAAAATCATTTTTAGATATTATAAATTTATCTATAACTTCATCATTATCATGTTAAATAGATACATGTAAAAATATATTATAATCATCCATAAAATATACAATGTAATTTTTATTATGCATAGTGATTGTTCCAAGGCACTATGTATTAATTATAAAAAATGGGTTTTACTTTAAATTTGTTTATTTTTTTTCATAAATATTTTATTTTTCATGTGATTTACACATTTATTATCATTTTTATCCATTATATGTAGTAATTTTTTTAGACATGTCACAAAATTTTTCAAAACTAATTTATCTTAAATGATTATTCTATAAATAAAAACAATCTATAGAGTAATTAGGAAAAAAATATCTGAATTAAATTTGAATAATCCATTATATTATCAAATGTTTAAAATTATTTAAATAATAATCGATATTATGAATGATTTCTGTGACAATGATAGAATGATCTAGGCCTGTATTATTTTTTATAATGTGTTATATCATGTGTTTAGTTTTGTCGAATTATTCTATGATAGAACTACTATATACCATTTCATGTCAATTTGTGTTTTTGTTTCTATGAATTTATTTCATGAATCTTCTTCAATAATATAATTTTTTTCCAGGAAATACCATATATTCTTTTCAGTTTGAAGACGTTAAAATATAATGTTCAATTTCCTCCTAAGGTAACAATAATTGGATGGTAATAATGGAATAGAGATTGTTAATTCTTTTTCCTCATTCCACTAGGATCCAGGTTGGTGATGTACACCACAGTTATAAAAATCTCATAGCAAGGAGGTATTACCTATTTTAAAAATGTTGTATTAGAATATAGGAATAGAAACAATCAAGAAATGTTAGTGTATAATATATATGTAAAATAAAACAATTGAATTTCCCAGAAGAATATTCCAAACATACTATATGTAAATACCAAAGATAGTCTGATGGTAGTGACTCAACAACAGTTTCAAAACCGAAGATAGTAATGTCTTTCTCGAACCTATAAGTCATGATAGAAACCAAAGAAGTAGTTTATATAGATTCATGGTTAGAATAACATGTATTATCAAAAGTATCATACCCACAACATCAAGTAAACACGTGATAAGTGTATACTAATTCACCAATGAACAAAAGATAGATCCCAAAAACACTCATATAGGTCAACTAACAAAACCAAGACTCCCCATGGGATGCTCTCCAAGTAATTAATTTGATATTGTAACATCACATTAAAAAAATATGAAATGGAACCACATAAGAAATTTCCCCATATATTTTTCACACATGAACCCAAACATTAAATGTTATATGGTCCAATCTATTCTATGCATATCGTGGAACATATTCACCATCTCTATTGTGGGTAAGGGAAAATCCCTACGTACCCAACCCTTGAAAGGTATGGAATTCAGTGCTATTATCGGCATCATCACATCAAAACCTCAAAACATCACAACCTTGACACATCACAAACTCATCACATCACAACCTCATCACATCATAAACATATCACATTATAGCCTCATTATATATCAATAGATGTAGGGTGTCATTAATGTGAAATAAATCAACCTCGTGTCCTCCTAAAAATACCCTTTACCCCCACCACATATGACGTACTCCTAACCCCTATGCAATCTCCAAAACCAACCTATATCATAACATGGTAATATGTAATACCAACCTATATCATAAATAGTTAAGGATGATCTAGGAATACGTGATAACTAGCCATATTTATCTCCCCAAAACTACATGTTCAGAAAAAAACTCTGAACACAAAACCATTATCCATTTTCATGGTTTTTAAAAGGCCCTTGGCTTAAGAGTTATATAATCTTTAGTCAAGAAAAATATTCACATTGATGGTCTTTTAACGATTAGAGTCTTAGAGAATTAGGGCCTATCTATTGCATATCAACTCAAATATTTCAATGTATAAACTTCTACTCAAAATCAATTTTTTCACTTGATAAAACTATTTAAAACATAATTTATTTTTTTCTTGATAGATATATTCATTAAATTCATCTGAACTTTATCGTTTTTTCTTTAACATCCTTATATCTTGTTGGAATAATATAAAAAACATAGGATGATCACAAAAAAGATTAGTAAGTGGTATAAAATATGGAATGAAACCGGTAGTCCATGAATATTTTAATCGCATGAAAACATTTTCACAAAATCATTCTTTCCACCCATAAAACATATATTATTTAACATACCTCTAGAAATCATAAGATTCATGAAAAAAATTTTAGAAGTCATAAATCATAATGCTAACTTGTGTTATCCATATAATACTAACATTGTAGATTTTATAACAACATATGAAGTAACCATTATGGTTACATTTGGAATACCCATCATAGTATATTCACTAAATATCATTAAAAAAACCTTATCATTTACCTCCATCAAATTACCAAATTAATTAGAGATATATCAGAGGATCAACCACCCATAGTTTATCATGGAACCACCCATATACATAATCAATTACAATTACCATATCATAGTCATAACACATAAAATAAGTATAAATGATAATAAAATTCCCACTTTGTAGTCAAAAAATATAATTTCAATATATTGATATAATCATTCCATTATAAATTAAATTTTCATTACAAAAATACCTGAATAGGGGAAATTGTATTTTATTCATTTAAAAACCTTAAGTCCTGTAGATGAATCCAAATACCATATAACGGTCACGACGACAGAAAAGTCTTTATCACCATATACGTTAAAAAACCTCCTTTATGTCATTCAGTAAAAAACATTATATAAAGAGATTCATTTTAAAAAACATTGAATGAAATTAAAATTCAAAGTGGTTCATTATACTCTCTAGAGAAGAAGGTATTGTATAACATTAAAATATGCCTCAATGAATGGAGATTGAGATGAAGTCCCTTACCTCGAGTATGGATTATCTCTTACATTATTTATATTACTAAACAATTAACATATGTTAATTTATAATTTATTTAAAACCCATTTTATGTTTATTATTCCTTTTATATCATTTATTTGTGATTTTTTTAAAAATTACTTTATAATTTAAATTTATGTTAGACGTTTTTTCAAGATTCAGTACTTGAGTTCAAAAATTAATATGGTATGATGTAATTTTTTCCATGTGTTCGTATGTACATCATCTCTAGAATAACATTCATGAGATAGTTATCACTTTATTTCATTAATTATAGTTTTTATTTAAACCATTTTTTAAGGTTATGAAAAACTAAAAATGTTATAATCATGGAAATGGTAGGTCATACATACGCATGGGAAACATTTTAATTTTTTATATAAAATTAAAGAGATATAGTAATTATTATTTTATCTATCCATAATTATAATAACATAATTAATATCATTTCTATAATTTAAATATACTTATATATATATCATACTAGTTGTGTAGTGAATAAATACGAATCACATCACTCTTTGGGAGGTGATAGTTCACAAGTACACACGAACAATATTATCATTTTTTGAGAATGAAAAATAAGAACATAATTGATATATTATTATATTATAATGAATAAAATTGCATTAGTATAACATATTAAAATTAACTCATTCATTATAACCAGTCATGAGAGATGGTTACAGAAAATGAATTATATTTATTCGTGGAGGTGATAGTTCACACGTATATACGACTGATTAATTCATTTCCCATTGGATGGAAGTGAAGATGGATTTAGGTGAAAATATAAAAAATATAACTTCACTATATATTTTAGATATTTGTGTTATTATCTTATACTTTTTTTAAGAAATTTTAATGAAGTATAAGAATAAATAAAATATAAAAACATAAATAAAAACATTATCTTTATTTTAGATGATCACTTTTCTTAACACCTTAACACCTCAAAGAAGGGTGTTCAACCTAAAATATGGCTACACGAATGTGGGGAATGGATACTGGAAGATGTTTTAGGCTGATTTTTTCCAAACCAAATGTTTTTTTAAATTTGATTAATAGAGAGGAATGAGTTCTTTTTTATAGGTTATAGGAGGGAACCCTTGGAATTATTAAAAGCACTAAATTAATATAAATTAATTTTATATTATAATTGATCCAAGTTTATTTATTTATATAATAAGGTGTTTATGGATCAAAATGTATTCATATAATAAAAGTTATACACGGGTTTTATATTTTTGTTAATCATTATATTTATTATTAAACCTTTTTCACTCTTACCAATTTATTAAGTAAATTAAAATTTGAGAGATAAAATAATAACCATAATGTGATGAACAAACAATGGATGGGTAATTAATGACATTTTGAGACTTAAAACAACTATTTTTCATGATATTTTATATTTTGAACATTCAATTCATTTATTTAAATTTTTTATATTTTAAAATATGAATTATGTCTATTTTGACACTATTCATTACATTGTTTTTTGAAAAATCATAAAAAATTGATTCTATCAAAAAATATTGTTTATTGCATCAATAACTTGTCTAATACTTCCAAAAAATTCATGTTTATCAAGAAATATTTCAATTTATATTTATTTTAATATTAATAATTTCATTTATTTGATTCTTCCTTTAATACATCTTTTAATACCTCATCACTATAGAATATTTAAATATCATTATATAATGTATATAATTTAGAATAAATTAATAATGATATATTTATATATTTCTAAAGACTATTTAGAGTCAATGATGTCCCATATATATCCCCATATTACGATTATTTTATTAATTAGAGACATGTTTATGACATCATTGTTTTTTACTTTAAATAAAATGTTACTAATATTATAATCACACTCTAATGGCATCAAAAGGAAAAAATTTCAGCCAATGATTTTTCTTTGGTCAAAAATAAATCATCAAATAAGATAATTGTAAGTGTTAGGGATATTTTATTTTATTATTGTATTTTCTTACCCTTAATTACCAGATTTACCTTTAAGCGTGGTAAATATAATACTATTGTTACTATTGACCAAAAATTATTTTCATCTAATTAAATCAAATTATTAATATTGATTAAAACCTTGTAAGTATATTTTTTAAAATTAAATTCAATTTAATGACAAAAATTATTTAACAAATTAACCCCATTGACGGATTGAGGAAACAAATTTTGAATGTAAAAACATTCAAAAGTTCACAACGTTTTTAAATACAATATAAATTTAATTTTTTTTCAATGACAAAAATTAAAATTAATGTGAAAAAATTATTTAATTATACATTAAAACTAACTAAAAAGATATACACACTTAATAAAAAATCATGAGAAAAAACACTTTTGAATTAAAATGCTGTATATTTTACTATTTAATAAAAAGTGAATATTATCAGAAAAACATAAAGAATGAAACTGATGTAAATTTTTAAATCACGATTACAAAGAAAAAGTTAAATTTATCATATAAAATTAATTAAAGTATTAATATTTATAGTTAAAAATGTTTCACCATCAATAGGAAGTAAAATTAACTTTTAATAATATTACAATATTATATACGTAATATTGGATTTATTCTTATTTTATGACCTTAAAATTTATTTAATGAATGTAAAAAAAATAAAAAACCCAATGTAAACATAATATAGTTAGTTATCTTCATTCACAAAAATAAAAAGAATACCTATTAACTACCATATTATATAATAATATTAATAATGTATTATTTTTTGGTATATCTCTATCTTGTGTGAAATGTTTGATTTTAGAGAAAATCATTAATGCATGTCATGTACGCTATTAGAAAAAATAATCCCATTTAAATAATAATTGATATATAATTGATATATATATATATATATTAAAAAGAATTATTATATAATTACTTGGGATATTACATCCTTCCCCTATTTTGGAAATTACATACTCATAATTTTATTCACTTATATAATAAGTGGTGGTATTTATCTCATATAACATTTTTAGATTCCCATGATAACTATTTGAACATATGTTTTTCCACAAGACCTTAGCATGATGGATTAACTTTTTATACAACACATTATATATGAAATCAAGAATCTTGATGGGTTGTTTCCCATAAAAAATATTCTCTTCCAACTAAAATACTTAAGGACTCAGAACATCAGATGGATCTAGAATATACATTCGTAAAATTAAAACATAAAAAGAAATTATGTGCCTGGGATAAACTCATTGGTAAATCCACTCATTAGTAAACTGATCCAACATTATCTAGGATTTCCTAGGGTCTAATGAACCATGGACTCATTTACCCCTTCTTACCAAAACAGTCACACTTTTCAATGGTGAAACTTTGAGAAAGACATGATCACCTACCTCGAAATAAATATCCTTCCTTTATTTATCTACATAACCTGTATGATTACTCTTAGAAATCCTCATGTTTTTTTAAATCAACTAAACTTTTTCTACCACCACATCTACTAAATATGGTCCCATCAACTCCCTTTATAAAACATAATCACAAAAATCTAGAGTTTGACATTGATTTTTTTATAATGCCTCAAATAGTGCCTTTTATATACTATAAGGAAAACTTTTATTATATGAAAACTATACCAAATATATATTTTTGTACCAACTACCTTAGAAATCCATTAAACAAGCGCATAGCATATCCCCAATTTATGAATTTTTTGTTCTTACTACCCATTTGATTGTTGATAAAAAGTTTCACTAAAATTTAATTTAGTTCCCCATAACATATGAATTCATTTCAAGAATTAAGAAGTGATCCAATGATCAAGATCAGATAAAATGGAGAGTGTAAATCCATATAACCAGACTATCTCTTTTTGATACAACCGAGAAATTTGATATTGAGAT
The DNA here is from genome assembly GCA_963277665.1 of Viscum album. Lineage (NCBI taxonomy): Eukaryota > Viridiplantae > Streptophyta > Magnoliopsida > Santalales > Viscaceae > Viscum > Viscum album. The sequence goes on along the minus strand of OY728157.1, from coordinate 30,219,538 downwards.
AGTGTATCTTGAATTGAAATAAAATGAGAAGATTTGGTCAATCTATCAACAATAACCCAAATCACATTGTAACCAAGAGAAGTAATTGGTAATACCACTACGAAACCCCTTGATATATTTTCCCATTTCCACATGGGCACTAGGAATGGGTGAAGATTCTATTTTTCTACATTCATTGTATATTATCATACAGACAAGTCAAACACTTCATAGTAAATTCTGCAATATCTTTTTTCATTCCATCCAACCAGTAATATTACTAAAGGTATCTCAACATCCTTTTACTATCAAGATAAACTAAAATATATAATTATGGGCATCACATAACAACTATTTCTTCAATTGTGAATCACAAGGTAGAAATAACCTATTTCCAAATCTCAAAACACAATCACTATCCATGTTAAATTCATGAAACATACCCTTACTAACTAATTCTAAATTATTCCTCAATTCACATTTTTCCTTCTATGATTGCAAACTTTTATATAATAAAGATAATTCCGCTGAAAAATCAAAACAAATAGAGGAATTTCATTCACCAATAACTTACCTGCCAAATTTTATCAAATCAGGAATCAAAGGATTTTATTCCAAACATAGTATTGTTAATGTAGCATTACTTTTCCAACTCAAAGCATCGGCCACATTTTTTTCTTTTACATGATGGGAATGAATTTTGAAATCACAATACTTAATTAGTTATAAATATCATCGTTGTATCATGTTCAATTATTTCTGAGAGAATATATACTTTACACTTTAATGGTCTGTATATATTTCGTGTTTTATTCTATACAGATGATGCCTCCAAAATTTTAAATCATAAACAATAACATCTAATTCAAATCACATGTAGGGTAACTTAACGCATGAGTTTTAAACGAATGTAAATAAAAACAAATTAAATGGAAAATATGAATTAGGACATAACCAAGTCCATTAAAAAAACTATCAATGTTTATAAAAAATTCACCATTTCTGGGAGGTAGTGAAAAAATGGGTAATTCTCCAATCTTCTTTTCAATTCTTCAAAACATTCATAAAATTATTTTATCCATACAAATTTAATAGTTTTGTCAATTTACTTTAGTCTGTGGGATCAATAACCTTGAAAACTCTCTATAATCCACGGATAATATATTAATAAACCAAGAAATCTACGAATATCATTTATATTTTGTTTTTTTTTCATTTCATCAACAACATTCATTTTAGGTAAATCAATAACTATACCATATTTACAAACAATGTGACTAAAAAAATAAATTTGTTGCAACACATATTCACCTATACTAAATTTATCATATAGTTTCTTTTTTTAATGCTTGTTAAAAAACACTTAGATGATGTTAATGCTCTACTTTACTTTTAGAATACACCAAAATGACACCAATAAACACAACCAAAAAGTCATCCAAGATGTCATGAAATATTTTATTCATAATTTACATGAATAAGTAGGTTCATTAGTTATCCCAAACAGAATAACTACAAATTCATAATGGAAATATACAGTATGAAATATAGTCATCAAAATTCCTTCTTCTTTTCCTTTATACTGATAGTTCCTTGAATTCATGTCAACCATCAATAAATATCCTGCTCATTAGAGATGATAAAAAAACCATACATTTGGGGAAAATGATACTTGTTCTTAATTGTGGAGTTATTAAAGTCTTTAAATCAATATGAAGTCTCATTGAACCATATTTCTTTTTAATAAACAAGATAAGGGATTCCCGTGGGGACGTGTGAGGCCGAATGAAAACATTATCCAATAATCCCAATAATTTATTCTTCAACACTAAATGTTCAATTTGAGATATTTGATAAGGGGGTTTTGAAATTGTCTTACCCTCAATAACTAAATCAATAGTAAATTCAACTTATCGATCAATTACAATAATAGGAAACTCATTAAAAAAACATCAAGTTACTTATTTACCAATGGAACATCATTAATATAAATAGTTTCATTATTCTCAACAACATTTAAATGGTAACACTAATTTCCATCTTTTAATAGTTTATTATCTTATTGATATGGTATCAATTGTAAGGGTTAATTTTTTTACAAAAACTAAATTTATTTCTGAAAATCAACTTCATTAGCTATATAGTGAATCTTAGCATTGTAATCATAAAGACAATCCTTGCACACAAAAACATCAAACACCAATATAAGGAAAACAAATTAGGTATATTCCATCCACATTAATGGAATATAATATACTTATATTTTCATTTTTCCCCAAAATCCCCCCATGTGTTTTTAATTTAATTTATGGATTCATTTCGTTAGGTGAAATTTTCAATTTACCCAAAAAAATATCAAACATGAGAGAATGTTTTGAACCTAAATAAAACAACACATTGGAATAATCAGAATAAACAATGTTCCTAATACCAATTTATTTGATGTCCCAACATCTACATAAGTTGTTAAAAATGAAATAAACCTACCATTATGCATATTTTATGGATGCTTTATATTATTAAAATTCTTCATCAAACAATAAATTAACTAATGAACCATATCATTACATTTAAAACATTTTATAGACTATAAATTATGTTTTTTCTTACTAGTAAGTTTAACTTTTTAAGTGTCGTTTTGAGACTTATGTCCCATTTTACAACATCAGAAACAATTACCAGATTTTAGAAGAAATTTTCTATTGTGTTTTACCACAATTATTACAATATATAAACTTAATTTTAGTACTGTCATATATTTTATTGAATTATTCTTATCCCCCAACCACCTCTATAACTTTATTTGTTTGTTTTTTAAGAACACATGATAATCAACGAACTCCATCTTCACCTTCTACACACATAAAACATGTTTTTAATAACTTTTTAACTCCTGATAAACTAATGCCCTTAGATACATTAACATTAATAACTAGTAAAAATAATTGATTTTACTATAAATATATGAGATAAAGTTTAGAGCATACCTTTCTATTCGAGTAAATTTTTCTTTATAACCATCCATTGAGTCCTCATAATGACTCAATTAATGGATTTTTTTTGAATCCTAAGTGAAACCACCTAAGGAAAATATTACACAAGAAACATAATATTGTATTTACGCCGAGAAAGATCATCAATCTCCTCACTATCGTTGATATTCATAACCATTGACCACCACTAATCAGATTCACATTCAAAATAGTATATGACATGATAATCCTTTTTATTGTTTGAACACCCCAAAATATCAAAATTCTTTTGTAGTGATTTAATCAACCCTTCAGTCAGCATAGGGTAAGATGATCCTATAAATGATGGTGGATATTTCATCATGAAATTATCCACTACTGATATATTTTAATGCATTTTATCTTGACAATCTCAAGTAAGTATACCACTGCAATTTACATACTAAGTAAATTATTCCATCACTACAAAAAAATTGTTCATTTTTGATTCTAACCATATTAGGTTGCTAATTTAGAAGGTTTTTTTATCTAGATGTCATCCTAACATAGATTCCCAATTTTCTCTTCAGAAAACCATTCTAAATAGACATATCTAAGAGAAATAAACATGGTAATATTAAAATTATATATCATTTTAATTTACAAAAAAGTAAATAAAAAATTATGGATATTATTTTAACAATATCTCAACCACTAAAGTTATCTAAACTAACCTCTAATTCCAATTATAATTCCTCAACAATAAATATTACAAAATATTCAGTTATGTCAAGAATTCACAGTGAGGATATTCTAAGGATTAGTGTTTTACATATTTAGGTCATAACTATTACATAAAAAGTAAAATATTAAAAATTTAATACTTGTACTAACTATCCATTTTTTCTCAAGATATAAATCTTAAAAACATGATTTATTTTTTAATTGGTAGATATATTCATAACATTCATCTATAAATATTCCATTGTCTTACCTATCATTCTTCATTTTGGATATAATTTTAAAAACATGGTATGAGAATAAAAATATCATTATGGGATATAAAATAAGGAATGCAACCATTATTTTGTGAATATTTTAAACTTGTGAAAATATTTTCAAAAAATAATACATGTCACTCATAATACATAAGTTCATTAACATAAGTCATTAAATAGTAAGATTACTAGAAAATTACTTATCAATCATAAATGATAAAGGAAACTTGTGGCATCAATATCATACTTAATTTTTATCCATCACAGCTATATAGGGAATAGAAATCATGGTTTCATTTGGAACAACAATCATAGTATATTCCATAAATACATTATGGGATGCTTCATCATTTCACTCAATATCATTTCCCAATGCATTAGAGATCTTTCAAGGTATCCACCTACCATAGTTTATATTGGAACCACCTGTATATATAAGCAATTCTCGAGATCCATATCTTAATCATGACACATACATTAAGAATAATGGAAAATTACCTTTTTCATTGAAACAATAAAATAACATTTTCATATGTTGATATAGTAATCCCATTATCAAAAACATTTTCAATACTAAAATACCTAAAAATGGAAAATGTATTAATTTTTCTTTTAAAAACATTATAGCTTGTATAGGATAGTAAATACCAAATAATGGTCAAGACGATAGAAATGATGTTGTCGTTGTATACGTTAAAAACATTCCTACTATCCTTTAGCATTAAACATCATATAAAATTATTACTTTTGAAATAACTTTTTTGAAATTAAAATTCCAAGGGGATGATTATACACTATATAAAATAAGGTGGTGTATAACATAAAAATATTCTTCAATGAATGGAAATCGACACCAAGTCCCATACCTCAAGTCTAAATTTCATCATACATTATTTATATTCATGAATAATAAATTTAATTTACTTTATAATTTATAGAGAACATTTATCAATATTATTATTCCATTTATATCACTTTTTTTAATTTTATAACAATTACATAATTAATTAAGTTCACATCGGGCATTTTTTAAATATTTGGAACTTGAGTTCAAAAATGATCATGGTATAATGTAATTTGTCCATGTGGTCATATGTATATCTTCTATAAAATAATAATCATGATATAATGATCACTTTTTTACATTAATTATACTTTTTAATCAGACTGTTAATTATGTTTATGAAAAATGAACAATGTTACAATGATGGAGAAGGTAGGCCATACATACAAATGAGTACTGTTTTTATTATTAAGTGATGATTATGGAAAAATGTTAATAAATTATATATATATATAATTATTAAATAATTATTATTATCATATTAACCATTTAAATATACTAAAATATATATCATACAAGTTATGTAGTGACTAAAAACGAGTCACATTATTTTATCGATGTGACAGTTCACACGTATGCACGGACGATGTAATGATGTTTATGTGCATGGAAAGTAAGAACATAATTTACATATTTTTATCATATAATGATTAATATGTAATTAACATCACACATGAAAAATAATTTTATCATTATAACTGGTACTGATAGACGGTTAGGGAAAAAAATTATACCAGTTTGTGGAGGTGAAGTTCACACGTACGCACACATGATTAATTGCTTTCCCATTTGATGGAAGTGGAGATGGATTTTGGTGGTGATAATAAAATAGTAAAATATAAGTATATTTTTTATAATTTAGATATTATATAATAATTTTTTGAGGATATTCTAAGGAAGTGGAAGAATAAATAAAATAGAAACACTTAAATAGAAATATTACCTCTTCTTCAGATGATCAACTTTTTAACATCTTAACACCTCTAATAAGGGTTTTATTCTTAACCTAGGGCCTCAATAATTTGAGGAGATAATATAATAAAGTTTTTGGGTAGAGATTGGTTGATCCAAATGGTTTTGGGTGTGTGTGTAAAAGAGAGGAATGCGATCCTTTTTATATGAGATGGGAGGGGCATCCTCATAATTATTAAAAGTATTAAATTAATATAGATTCAGTTTCTATTCTAAATTGAACCTTGATTATTTATTTCTAATATAAGATGAATATGGGTCTAAATACATTAATCAAATAAAAATGAGAAAATATTTTGATATTTTTTAAATCCATATATATATGTTTTAACCCTTTTAACTCTTACTGTTTTATTATGTAATTAACAATTTTAGAGTTAAAATAATTACCCTAACAATTCAAACAACCAATTAATGAGGAATTAATAAAATTTTGAGACTTAAAAAAACTATTTGACAAAATATTGGTGGTTTAGATATTTTAATTCATTTAATTAAGTATTTTATATTTAAAATATGATTTATGTAAATTTTTACACTATTTATTACATGACTTTTTTAGAATTCATAAAAACTTGATTACTTCAAAAAAAAATAGTTTAACCAATAAATAACTTGTCTATATCATATGAAATTTTTTTTATTGCATAAAATATTTCAATTTATATTTATTTGAATTTTATTAATTTCATTTATTTTATTTGTTTCTTTTTCTAAATCTATTGCAGCATCATCATTGAGTCATAATTAAATTTAATTATTTAATGAAAAAAATTATAAAGTAATTAGAACTATTTAGGTAATAGTTTTAGGTTTATATGGACTACTTATAATTGGATATTTAAATTATATAACCCCATATTAAAATTATTATTGTAACATAAGACATGTTTATGACATCTTTGTTTTTACTTATATAAAATGTTATCAATTCCATAATCACACCCAAGTGGCATTAGAAAGCCAAAATTTTGGCACATGTGTTGTATTGGTAGATAATAACTGATTAACTAATATTAGGACATGTGTTTGGCTATTTTTATATTTTTATAACATTATTTTTACGTTCAATTTCTCTATTTACCTGCAACCATTTTAAATAAAATACTAAAGATACTATTGACAAAAAACAATTTTGGTCATATTAGATAAAAAAAATTATACAGATCACAAATATGTATGTCCATTATTAAAATTAAATTCACATAAATGACTAAAATTAATTTTAAATTTAATCCCGTTAACAGATTGAGGAAACACGTTTTTAAAGTAAAATTTTTCAAACATTCACAATGATTTTGTATCCAATTTCAATTTGAAATTGATTTCACTGACCTAAATTGGATTAAATGATAAAAAATTAGTTAATTACACATTAAAACCAACTAAAAGGATTACAAAACATAATAAAAAAATCAGAATAAAAAATTAGTATTGAATTAAAATGTTGTATTTACACTATTCATTAAAAAAATTAATTAAAAAATACAAAAAATAAAAGGAAGTACATAATTATGTCATAATTACAATAAAGGTGCTTTATTTTTTATATAAAAGTTATAAAACTCTTAAAATTTATAATTAAAAATGGATTTCCCTCAATAGGAATTAAAAATACCTTAGAAAAATATTTGAGTTTTATAGGATTAATGTTTTATTTATTCTTATTTTAAGGACATAAGATTTATTGTAATAAAGTAAAAAACATTTAATAAAATGTGTAATCATGATATATTTAGTTATGTACATTCTCACTAATAACATGGCTAGGTGTTGATGACCATTCAAAATAATGATAATAATAATGTATTATTTTCGGTATAACTCTATTTTGTGTGAAACATAATATTTTAGAGAAACACATTGTTGCATGTCAGATACACTATTGGAAAAGAATCTCATTTAAAGTAAAATTAATATATAATTCATAAATATTAATAGATATGAAAATTTTTTATTCTATAATAACATGTGACGCTACATTTTTCCAACTATGGTGGTGCAAAAATTGAAATATCCTAAAAATACATGATAGATAAATATCACTCAATACCCAACCTATAGGTACATAGAAACGACACTAGAATACACCACATTCACTCCAATACAAAATAGAACATTTTCCAAAACCTCTTACACCACTAAACGTATCGCACCACACAACCACTATACATTTCCACGCATTTCAACATTCAATTACAATTTCCTATATTTTCCAAATTTAACAATATCCTACTAACTCCTATTTACCATGTCATTAATTAACATTTACACAAAAAATTTAGTCAGAATTCTATTCATTTAACCCAATTACCATATATATGTTCAAGCCATTTCTTATTCTATTACCAACAAAATATATATATATATATATATATATGATTTAGAACACTGATAACTGAGAAACTAATATATATACACCCCAAAAATCTCCACTATCTCGTGTAAACCATTTCTAAAATAAAAAATAATGAAATCCATTTAATTATAACAACCACCCATCTCAACCACAAAACATCACAACCACAACACAACACAAATACCACAAACCACCACCGTCACACAACCTCTTAGATTGTATCCCATTCTAACCAACCATGACATCATTTCTCCATGCATTTCATGAACCGGAAAATTACACCATAACCGAATGATATGCCACATCACACACGAAAACATAAAAATAAAATTCATATATAACATTACATATTTTATTCCATAATTAGGTTCATGTGAAAAAAATAAAATGTTTCATTTTTTAGTTTGGTTTCCTTCTAAAAAACTTATAATTTACATGGTTAACCCATTAAATTACAATATATATATTCATATAAATTTATCTAGAGTGTGATAAAGAAACCTAAATATAAAGGGTATCACAATATCAAATAAAATACAAGAAAATCTCCCAAAAACTATGATTTTCAAAACCAAAAACATGCATGCATATACTCATAAAAAATAATATCAATATAATAAAACATGAAATTTATCCCCATTAACAACAATTTCATATTATGGAATTTTTTAATCTATATTAAAATGACCATTACCATCCACCAAATGTAAGTAATAACAACTCAATCCCCACACGTACACATAAGTAGGGTGATAATGAGGTTCCTTACCTCAAATGACCTTTCGAATTCACTACACACAACAGGGTGTCGGTGAAAAAAATAGAAACCATAACCACACAATGAAACCTCATATAATATTATACTAAACCATGTGATCATCAAAACCACAACATAAAATCACCCATATCAAAACATGATCACCTCTATGAAACCTAAAAATAATTAAAAAAGTAAACTATGGAATAAAGAGGAGAACCCACCCTAGATTTCCAATGATCAACCTCCAGAAGTGACAGATCAAAGTAAAAGGAAATGTGTTGAATGGGCATATAAAAATTAAGGGGGTTCACTAATAATATTAAGTAAATTAATGAAAAACAATATGAGTTACCCCTAATAGTTATTAGTAGGCTCGAAAACGATGATTTTACTTCAAGAATCACTTTATCATCTCGCGGGTTTTCGTAATACCATCCTATTCACAGAAAGAAAATAATTAATGTAGTGAATTTTCCCAACTCCAACATTGATGAATGTTTATTAAATTTTATGGTTACACATGTAGGAAATAATTCACGTCATGAATAATTCCTTCCCATTGAGAGTTCATTAAATAGTGATGTCCCACTGAATGGTGAAGCCTAAAATTAATGGCCTCAATGTTAGGAATCAACAAATCCCAATGTAAATATATATTCACATCATGAACAACCTAATACCAGAAAATTATAGCTCAAGAGTTATATTAACCCTCCATGAGGCTCCTATGAACACCTCCAACAAAAAAACCAACAATATAATCGGATTAAAGGCATAAAATATTACATTAGATACATTACAAACGATTAAAATCCACTAGAATCAAAACCAACACCCAAAATGAAATGGATTGGTACAAAAACTACAACCCCAAGAGGGTCCTCTTAGAGAAATCACTACAATACCAACACCAAAACAAGACAAACACATCAATCTAAAACAGAGTTTACACAAAACACCTTACACAAACACATCAACATAAAACCATTAGGAACAACACCACATCAACTCATACCGGGAAAATAAAACAACTATTTCACAAAAAAATCCTCACTACCATTTAAAACATTTCACAACCCAACCTGGAAACATCTTCAATGCTAACACAATACTACCCCAATCACACAATTCATCGAAATATTCCCCCTATTTCATGATATTGTCTAATTTTTGTTGAACTGACTCACATTCACAGTTTTAAAACATTTTTTAACATAAAAAATCATGATTAAGAAAGAGTTTTCCCTTCTCCATACACATGATAGAATAACACAAATAACTAAAAGAGGATTAAAGTTATATATCATAAATCAATATGGTAACAGTATCACCCCATCAATGAAATACAAACAAGGAGAAACTAAAAACATCATAGGGTATAAGGAAGACATCTATGTATCACTCACCCAAGTACCCTCTTCCAGGACACCATTCCTCCACATCACAACATTGAATGGGATGGTTTTTACATATAGTAATCTCTCTCAACAATCCTGGATATTTACTATTCACTCCATGAATTCCATATCAGAATCATTATCAACCTCTCTTTAGTTAATTATCTGGGAATAATTGTGAATGTACTGATGAAGTTGGAATATATAGAAGATATTTTATATCCTACCAAGTCATGGTTTTAGTACCAACTAATATTTCACCTCTCTAATATCCACCAACACCTCTAAAGGCCTAATGATATGGGGATCAAGATTACCCCTCTACTAAACATTTTTTTACCCTTAACGAAATGAAACCATCAAGAACATGTGGTCTCTAAACGTAAACATCATGGGCCTCTTCTTATGATTAATATAGGCCTTTTAGAAACCCTAAAACTTCCACATATCATCTTAGACTGACTATATCTTTTTGTTCATTTTATACAATCCATCAGGTCAAGAAATATTTACTCCCCAATCACTATCCAACAAAATGAAGAATGACATGGGCACCCAAAAATTGACTAAAATAGGGAAATACTAGTGGATAGTTGAATTATATTATTTTATATATACTCAACCATAGATAGGTTACTTATGTAGGATCTTCTATAGTCCAAGACACAAACTCACAACATATCCAATAGTTTTTGGATAGTCTGCACCATCTTCCCATCACGATGAGGGTGGAATGTGGTGATAATGCACAATTGGTGGGAAATGGATTGTTATAATCCACCCATTACTCATGAGGTAAAACAAGGATCATGAACATAGATGATGTTCCACAATACCCCATGAATCCTAACAAAATAATCCATATAATGGATCAGTAAGGCATAAACACCAAAAAATTCATGTATCACTAGAAAATTATATGACATAACCAGTCAATTCAATATCACCAAAACCACATCCTCTATATGCTCGAGGTAACCCTATAACGACCCGAAAAATGTTATTTTTTTAATAAAGGAACCCCTACCTCTAAAAAACATCTAATTATGGTTTAAAATACAATGAAATATAAATCCATTTACATGAGATAATTAATCTTAAGGAAATTAAAACAATTATCATATGATGTTTAAAAACCATTGTATGTTATGCAGTGATGTAATAGTATAATACTGGGAAAAAAATCATATTATTTCATATTTATGAAAATTACATTCAATATAAAATAACACCCAATAGAATGTCGAATATTAAAATTGGAAAAAATAGATCATGAATAAACTGATATATAAAAATTGGGGTTCCCTATTCGCATTGAATCATCATGACCAAAAATATCACTACAATAGATGATCAGAGAGTTAGTAATGTAGTATTCATTTTGAAAATGGTATTAAACCATTATGAATTCACATTGATCAATGAAGTGTATGAATTATGGTGTATATATACGGAAATATTATTGTGTACCTTTATGTTTTTCAGCTAATATGATTGACCTATATTATTCCCATTATTAAATAAAAAAATTTCTAATTATTATTTTTGGTTACATAAGTGAGTTTATGTAACTATAAAGATTATTTGGTACTACATCTTAAATTTCATAATAGAGGAAATAAATATTTTCCATTAAAAATATGTTTTTTGAGAAATTTATAATTTACAAATAAATTTTATGTTTATGAAATAATATTATATATTAATTTTTAAAATTATAATATATTTTAATGAAATTCTATGTAATTTTTATAATAGAAGGAATTCTTTTTATGTTATTTTTTTTACATTTCATTAAATGTGTATATTTATATAATAATTAAAATTAAAATATTTAGAGTATCATATTGATAATATAAATTTCAAGTTCGGCCTCATCACATTAAAATTATACTGGGTTTATTTTTTGCGAATTTTCAAACAGTGATTATTTTTTGGGTTAAAATTTGGAAATTAGGACTTTATGAGTAGTGCACTTTTATGAAATAGTAATTATATTAACATTATTTATAATTTAATGAAAAATATAATTAAACAAAAAATGAATTTATTATTTACATAAATAAATTTATAAATATTAATTTAATTTATAAATTGACACTTTAATTTTGTGAACAAAAGATTGAATTACTGAAATAAAATTTCATTAATTACGGTTTCTGTGCAGTAAGTGGGTTTTCTAGAAAGAGAGATTCGGGTTTTAAAGACAATTAACATTAATACTCACTCTTCTTCTCATCAATAGCATAAGAAATTGATTATAATTCATTTCACCCACAATTGGTTATCTTATATAATAAAATAACAAATATTTTTTCCTTAAAAAACTACCCCATCTTCATGTATATATACAATCTATTCCCCATTACACTCCACTCCAAATTCATAATCCAAGACTTTTTGTAATTTTAATCTAAATGAGTCCTTAAAATGTTTCAGAAAAGTATCATTGTTCCATCTGCATGCTTTTGGAAGATGACATTCAATGTATAGAAATTATCCTCTCCAACTTTTTTATTCATGAACCTCCCTCTTGTTAGTCTTGTTAATGTCAAAGATTATTTCCTTTGAAGAAAATTTTATTTTACCATTAATTTCCATTTGGTGTTTTATTAATGTTAGATATTTATTCTATTTCATTATTCCCTTTCTAATATAGATGTTGTGTATTATCTTGCTTCTATATTAATTTCTTGAATTCTCCCTCTTACAAGGGAAATTCAAATATTGTGAATAATAAAACCACTTAATTTTCCATGTAAATTTATATTTGTTTAAGAAATACTTATTTCTTTGGTATTTACATATATTAAACCCCCATCCCATTCATTTGGGTTTTTAAGGAAGTATTGTTTATGTTTTTAATATTATGCACTCAATTAATTTATATGAAACCCATTATTTATTCACCATAGATTTTTCTAAAAATAATTTTTATGGTTTATGTGGATAAAATGAATTATGACATATAAAGGGATCACCTTGATAACACTCCAATGAATTGAGAAAATAATTTATCTCTACAGCTGACTCATTTTATGATACCTTAGAGAATAACCTTGGTATTTATGATTTATGACGCCCTGGTGATAAACCACTGTGACATGATTATGAATGAATTATTTTTAGAGTGTATCATATATATATATATATATGTTTTTTATAGGTAATAATTACATCAACAAACACCCCACACATAGGTTAGAGAGGTAGACCATAGCTCTCTAAGGGTTTATCACACCCAACAAGCCATTTTTATTTTTCATATGGATGGAAAGAAGGCACAGTGAGAATGATACCCAATACATGTCCAACAAGAAGGACCAAAAAGTACCATAGGCCCATAGCTACCCCTATAATTATTCCACCCCAACACCTCCATAATTTCCACCATCGAACACTCTACGGGTGAAGTCGTTTACATCCCCTTTATCCCCCAGATTTAGCTCGTGTTCTTCCTTTTTTCTACCATAGGTGATTCCATGACCATTACCCAAGTGATCCTACCCTAGAAACACCTTAATACCTACCTCACATTCCATTGAGTCCCATAGGATGCTTACACTAGCTAGACAGTTTTCTATCACTGTAGCTGGTAAACATCATTGGCCATCTTTCTAGAAGACTCACATACTACCCTTAGCACCCTGCATCCTCACCTCAGTAACCCCCCCCCCCCCCACCCAATCACACATTTCCACATAATCCCACAGTAGACACATATTTAGATCCATACCTTCCCATGAACTTTGTGAAATCCTACATTCAATTATATCCGAATTCAACGCATGTAGGCAGGGTTTTTTGAACAAAAAACATGTGATACATCAACCAACGTTAGTTCCTTATCAACAAATGCCCATTTGAATTATTATATTTTATCCACATTTACATTTTATTATTAATTTTATTTATATTATGATATTTATCGGGTTAATTTGGTCATGAATTTTTAATATGTTTAATGTTTATATTATATACATATCTGTTGCTTATTACCTCTCTAAGATTTATTATCACCCCTTTCTTTGATGTATATCCATGGGATATACAATATAGTAAATGTAACATAGGATTAACCTTTGAATATACCATTAATTTGGATTAAAATAATATTTATTTTATTAGGTGTTATGTTTCTATCATCCATGTTACTAAACCAATAAATATACTGTATATTATTAATTTTTATACCATGTAATAAATGTTTTATTAAATAAAATTGTGAGTCAATGTAGTTATTATCAAAGGATGGTATAGATATTTATGGAAACTATGATTATAAACAATTAGTAAAATATTTATAGATAATTATACATATAAGAAGAAATCTAGTTATTTTTGAGAAACATTCAATAATTGGTTTGCAAGAAAATAAACCCCTCTCTGGATACTATAGGTGGATGTGGATCTAGAAAATTTGTACTTAGGGGTTATAACCACGAAATAGCCACATTCATATAGAGATGATAATCACATAGTGCATGAAAATAGGCTTTTCTACAAACCTATATTGACACTCCTAGGGGATATTCCTTGGTTATAATATGTTTTTGTTAACTAACATTAAACGATATATAGAAAGTGAATGATTTTTTTAAAATTAAATTTAATAATATAGTATATGATCCTAAAATGGGTATTTTAGATAGTTATTTGGATTAAACACTCCTTTTTAAGTAAATATCACAATGATTCATAAAATTAACATTTTCATTATTTATGTTTTCCAATTTAATTAATGGATAGAAATAAAAGGTAATTGACCATGTAATAATTTATTTTCAAATAATTAATTTTATGTTTTATAATTTTTATTTAGACATATAAAATATCATTTTCCTTATGGGAGTAAGGAAATAACGTATAAAATTTATTCTAGTTGACTTAAACATTAATATTTTTACAAAGAATATTTTGAAATAGTTTTAATGTTTTTTAAATATTTAACTCACCAATAAGAAAATATTTGATCGATCAAACACCTTTTTATTTCACAAAAATTGTTATGTATCATGGTGTCATTAATAGATGATTTCAAAATAAAAATTCTATCATATCTTTTGAAAATTGAAACACCTCCACGGACTTGAGAATTTATATATTTGTGTTGCAGAATTAATATTTATGTTTTTATTAAATATCATCATCTCTAAGGAATATTATTATGTTCTTATTTAATGGTAAAATTCAATAAAATAAAATTTTAAGGATAAAATTTCTTTAAGGGGGAATAATTTATGAACCTGAAAAAAAATTTCTTTTAATAAAGAAACCCATGATTCTCAAAAAATTTATATTATGTTTTAAAATATATAGACATAATAATCCTTTACATTACATAATGATGGTTGAGGAATTAACAACCATTATCATTTAATTTATATGTACCATTGTAAGTGGAATAGTGTTGTTGTATTATAATACTAGAAACCATAAAATAACCCCATATCATTATTTCTTAATTTTAAATTCAGTAAATAACAACACTAAATTTCATAACAAATATTTAAATGGAATAATTAGTGGATAAAAAATATTCAATATAAAAATTTTCATCACCTTGACCCCCTAGAATCATCGCACCAATGAACATCACAGTAATTTAATAATGAATAGTTAGTAATACAATATTCATTTTCCAAATCATATTGAACATTGATAGAATCAATGTGAATGATCAAGAGTAGGTATGATGTTTTATTTATAAGGATATTTTATTTTTCCTCGTTATGTTTGTCAAAAAATATATTCTTTTGAAATTATGACCATTTTTTAATAAAATATTTGGTATTTATTATTTTTGGTTACATAATCTCATTTAAGTTACATTGATGATTATTTCATAATATAAATAAAATTTTAATATTTTAGACAAAAAATATACTACATTAATAAAATATTTTTTGGATAAATTTGTTATTTCTAAATAAGAGTTAATGTCATGAGATAATCTTATGAAACACTTTTAAAAATTATAATATATTTTAAACAAGACCTATGAATGTTTTATAATGTCTAGAATTTTTATTATGATATTTGTTTCATTTTA
The DNA here is from genome assembly GCA_963277665.1 of Viscum album. NCBI lineage: Eukaryota > Viridiplantae > Streptophyta > Magnoliopsida > Santalales > Viscaceae > Viscum > Viscum album. Next base: position 30,203,226 of record OY728157.1, on the reverse strand, counting down.
TTCAAATAAATAAAAATAATTAAATGTAAAATTTTCATTTTTAGAGTATTATTTTGTTTAAATCAGTTTCATTTTTAGATTTATCACATCAAATTTTTCTTAGGGTCATTTATAAGAAATTTTTTGACAATGAACTTTTTCGGTGAAAAAGTTAAAAATACTCCTCTATGGGAACTGGTATTTTTTAAAATAATTTTTATGTCATCGTGAATTATAATTTTAGGGAAAAATTATTAGAATAAAATATTTTTTAAAAAGTGTATAAATGAGGATTTAAATATTAATTATAATTTATAAATTTATACTTCAACTTTTTGAAACTAAAAATATTTTTTTTGATTTAAAATTTATTTTTGTGTTTGTTGGAATTAAATAGGTTGTATAGAAAAATATATTCAGTTATCCAATTGAATTAATTTCCAACCACAATATCTCACTCATTAATAGTCTATAAAAATGGTTGGGATTCATTTCACCACAAGTGGTTAACATATATAATAAAATAACCAATAGTTTATTCTTTAAATATAACCTCCTCAATTATAAATAACACATATTCCCAATTAATCACCCCTAAAAATCATAAGAAATACTTTTATGGTCATTTTACATAAAAAAATATTCATTCCATAGTGCCCTCAAGGTCTCAAGCTTCCATCCTTAAATTTTTGGAACCAAATATTCATGCAAAGGGAGTTTTCCTCTTCATCCTTTTCATTCTAATACCATAATTTTTTATTCTTCTTAATGTCAATGAATTATTATCCTCAATAACTATTCATCTTAATATTAATAAAATAATTTAGTTTTATCAATGGGATACCTCCATTATATCCTGTTAGGATTTCCCAAAATTCCATTATGTGTACTTTCATGCAAACAATTTTTTAATGAATTTATCTCTTTTAGATCAAAAATTATAATGTTTTGAAAACACAGACCACATTTATTACCATGGTAATTCACCAAGATGTAAACATAACATATTAATTTTGGATTTACATTTGATAAAGCTAAATTCCATTATTTTCTATTAAAAATGATGTAATGTTAATATTTTAACACTTATAAAGTCAGTTATTTTTTTAAAATTCAGTGTTTATTCTCCTTGGTTATTATAAAAATGATTTATTATGATTGATTTGGATCAGAAGAATTAAAAAATATTAATTTTGTACCTTTATGTCACTCTAATTTGTTTGGTATAGAAATAGTCTCTATTTATGATTTGTTTTCTGATAACTAGTTTAATAATCATATAAATTAAGATTTATGGCACCCATATGATAAACCATGGTGATATTCTTATAGATGTATCATTTTTATAAAGTAGCAATAATAAAATTTTAGGATCACTATTATTTAAATTTTTATATGTCTCATGTTCATATAGTAATGGATTATTGATATTCCTCATGGTCATATGATTAATATCTCATTTGTTTAATCCCTTAATGAGCTTTAAGAACACCCATTTCATTGATATATGTCTATATGATAAAAGATAAAATGAAAATAACATAGGATAAACCTATTAAGAATTAATTGAAGTGATTTATATGAATCATTATTATTTTCATGTGTTGGGTTATTAATATACAACACATAGAACCTGAAAATATTATTTTTATTATAAAATTTAATATGATGTATTGAAGGTTTTATCTAATAAAAAACATGCTCAACATAGGCCAAATGATGAAATACATCGAGATTTTATACCATTTCCATTCAAGAACATTAAAGGGTTAAAAATACCATTACAAACGTCGTGTTCCACTTTCACTATCTAAAAAATGGATTCATTTCCTGAAACTTTACCACCATCTATTTAATTCTAAGCAACAAATGATATCTCTTTAATCCATGATAAATATTCGATATTCCATGATATTCCACTAATGTCCAACTATGATAAACATGGATAACTCCATATACCATTGATAATGGAACAAAAATACCCCTATTAATATGATCTTTTTCTAACTATCATATAACAATCCCTCTGAAGCATCACCCCAAAAAACATGGATACACAACACCTCTACCTCTATGTCTCCCCACTTATAATCCCATGCCTTCTATATTAAGGACTAATCTCTATTCATATGATCAAAAAAACCACAACCACTAATCTCTTTTATATAAATATGTATCACTAAGAGATCCTCCATTCATTTTGAAAAATCTATAGGCTCTTGATCCACATCCCATTGGGACATATAGCTCCGCACATAGACAACAACACTGCTATTTCCCATAATGTATGAAAAATCAAAATAAAAATATAGGAGAAACTCCATCCACCTCCACTGGTGTCGCCTTTATACATTATGATTGATGATGTATTTTAGGAACTTATGGTATGTGGATTTCACCAAGTGCATGTTGATAGGGTAATGTGTCCACAACATCAGCATATCCACTAAAGATTCCAATAGTAGATAATTAATTTAATAGATAGTTTCATGATGGTGAAAATTGATAGACCTGTAATAGTTCAAATACCTCTACATAAAACACTCTAAATCATAATCCCAGAAGAAATATGTCATAGAAAACCTTAAATGTCACACCCCCTTTAGGAAACAGATGCACCAGGGAACTGATCAACTTCTCCTCTAGGTAATCGAATACATTAGGGAACTAATCAATCATCATGAAGGAATGTTCCATTATAAGAAATGTTAATTGTAGGGATAAGAATTAAGATAAATTCAATAAAACATTATAATAATATACTATAATACTAATTAACTTACAATACACTTCCATGTTCTTGGATTCAACCTGTGAAATAACTCCCTTGGTCATTAAAGGGTCCATAGCCACACCCTGTTGAGAAAGTAATTGTTTATGGAAATGGACAAATCATGTATAGAATATTCCCTTAGGAAACTATCCAAATAAATTGTGGTGTCGGAGGGCCTACATGAAAACTATAATATATCCAACATTCTCCTCCTCTGAATTTTAGTAGAGAAAGATTTATTCAATGAACATAAAGATGAATTGGTATAAGAACTGAAGGAATATGGTGTTCATGATCCCCTTGAATAGAATTGGTGCTCTAATGAAACATAACAGCATAACTATGAAATCTATGTTCCTGTAACTACACCAAAAGTAAGCCTTTAGGTAGTGTTCATCTTTCACCCACATCTAGTGATATGCATACCAAAATTCATTATATGAAAACTAACTATCTACCATCAGCTAGATAAATAGATCATTCATCCTTAGAAGAGCATAACAGTTATTGAATGTTATATAATTCATCCTCTAGTAGTCTACAAAAATCCTCTAAATACCATATTTCTTATTGAAAAGAAACACTATATATCTCCCTAGTGACAAATTGGGTAAGATAAAACTTCTCTTCCTTATATTAACAAGAAATAACCATAACTCTCTCAACTCGAATAGCACCATTCAATAAAGATCCATCTCAATTGAATATGCTCCTAGATTTTACTATATTTCAAACCTTATGTTACAATGATAGGGTAGTGACATAAACTTCTCCCATAAAATATCCTTGAACTCATCCTAAACCTAGGGGACCTCCTTATCCCATGATTTCCCTAATCGCTCCACCAACTGGGATAAAAGAGGATCCACTTTTTTATTAATTCTATGATGACTCTTCTTGCAAGAGAACACTACCTACTTAACCTCAACATCAAAAACCAAACTCTACTCATGAATATTTTGATTGCTGCAAATAATGAATTTATTAAATTCATTCTAATTATAACATTGTATAATTATATCATTGCAAATTAGAAATACCCCATTGATTGGTGCAAAAAAATCACTAGTCCACATCCCCTTCACACATCAAACAAAATAATCCTACCCTCTAACCGGTGTAGATAACACCTGGGTTATTAGAAGTATATTCACATCCATTCCACTAGTAAAATACTATATCGAATAAAAAATGGAGTTAAAGGCCCCAGTATCATATAAGACACAAAAAATGTTAAATGATAAATTAAATATACCATGGATGAAATCTATCCCTACATCTACTACCACCCCTATCATTTATATATAACCATGCCCAGATCATATAAAATTTTTCTATTTCAAAATTTGATTACACATTAGCCAAGGTCCTCTAGGATGAAGAAAATCATGTGTATTACCAATGAATACCATCTTACACTTGAATTTTGAATAATTACCAATGATCCCTACTGTTAAAATCAACTCATAGGAAACTCCTACTCCTGCCAAAAAGGGACCTGAAGACCAATCTAAAACTAGTATCCTAGAGTGGTTGAATACTAATCCAAGTGGTTGAAATATCCCTCTCAGATATAGCATGAAAAATGTAAATCCATATAAATTTATCAAAAGAAAGTCACCCAAAAATTATGTAAATGGTTTTTTCATGGTAAGTTCCCCACTGGTTGAAATCCTCAATTTATTAATGAATGAAACAAGAATCTTGATTCCATTCATCTCATGAAGCCATTTTAGACACTCTATTGAGTCTAAAACCCTTGATAAATAATTAAATTGATAACCTGCATCTAATTTTCTCCCTCTAAGTACATAAGAATCATAAATAGGGTATCCAAAAACTGAATCACTAGGCACCACACCCCCTCTAGATTCCATACTCTGTAAACCCTATATAGAAAGACATTAGTGGAAAATTGCATCTTGTCTTTGATCATGACCTCATGTTCCATTAAATTAATACTCCTCGGATGAAGGGAGATAAACATTGACCTCTTCATTGACTTCATAAGTGATAATAGTAATTCCAAGTTAAATTACTTTTGTATGTCTATAAACAACACCTCTGTCTTCTTGGGGCCATAATGATGAAAACATCCCCCATTGGTGCAAAAATAATTTTATTTTACTAACTACCAATGTATCCCATAAATCAATAAAATATCAATTAAAATTGAAGGTGATATATAGCTCCTCCAACCAGAAATATACGTTCAGATTAGAGACACCACCCTCATACAATATTCCTCATACATTCCCAAAATCATCATATAAAAGGAAGACAATAGACTCAGACAAACCTCATCCTTCACAATATTGTCGATCATATGATGATCAAATAGATCTTATTAATAAACCTCTACAACCTCAACAACTTTTTGACAGTAGCAAGGGGTCATTTCTAAAATTATTATATATTCTACAAGCTTGGTAACATGCAATTTCATAAAATTCTATTTAATTATTTCATTTTAATTTACCACGATAACCCAAATTCAGAAAAAAAAACAAAATAATTCATGATGCATGTACCTCTTCAAAGTATCTACCATGAAATCAATTCCGACTCATTTAGACATTAAGTAATCAAAAAATTTATTGAAATAGATCACCGGGGGCCATAATTTACATTTCTTCACCGATCTCGATGGCCTATATTATACACAATGTTTATCAAAACCAGATTCCCTACCAACATGTAAAATCATAATAGTTCCTAACTCTAAATTTCATCCAACATATCAACTAAAAATTGATGATAAAAATCAATCATTACCCATCCCACAAAAACTCCCCTCTTATAAAGATAATTAAGTGATATAGATAAGGACCCCCCAAGTACAACCTCCAGTAGGATCCGAGTTGGGGGAAATCCCTATGAGAATAAAATATCACACATGTGAGGAATTCTCCTCTATAACAATATAGGATCCAAATATAGGCTAAAAAACCAACAAAAAACTCTATCATGTAATATTAATATAAATCCAAAACCGTACCACTTGTATTAAAAAGGATTATAAATACAAAAAAAAATTCCAATTAATTACTATCAGACAATCATATGGAAGTAACTAAAAACAACTCCAAAACCAGGATTAGTAGTGTCTGGCACGATTCTTAAATTCCTATTGGAAACCAAGAAATAATTTTCCTATATTTCGGATGATCATAATATGTATACTCAGAAGGATCATACCAATTGTGTCAAATAAACATGTCAAACTAGAACCCCTAATGTTCTAGTGAACAAATAGTAGAACCAACATGCACATAAAGAGGTAAAATAAAATATATCATCCCCTCCAAAACAACCTCCCCTAATTAGGTATCCAATTTAGCAACATGATATAAATTAATACAATAAATGGTGCCCCACATAAACTTCCCCATTTATTCTCGACTATTATCCACAAATATTATAAATCCTATGCTCACATAACATCCTTACATTTCACATCACTTATCATGTCATCGATGATGTGGGTTAGGATGTATCCTTACCAACCTCTCCATAAAAAGTTCTATCACTTTATGCCATAATCAGCCATAATCACATCACAATTTCATCACATAACAGCCTCATGAAATCCTAACCTCATAACATAACCAATGCAGTAGGGTATCATGAATGTGAAGGACATTAACCTTGAGCCCTCTTCTCCCCATGCATGAACCCCACCATATATCAAATACTCGTAAAAACATAAAAATATATAACACCAACATGTATCATTATTGGGAAATCTATAATACTGATATGTATCATAACTACTTATGAAAGATTGTAGAAGAGAGTGTAGCTAGATATTTATATCACCACTATCATGGATGTTATGGAAAAAACATACAACCCAAATCCATTAAATTATTCTAAGGTTATTCAATAAGCGTAGGGATTGTATGGATATAACATGAAAATAAATGATAGATATCACACAATACCCTACCAATGGGTTCAAAATAACTTCACTAGAATACACAAAATCACCACTACTCCACCATACACCATCCCCCACAACATCAACCACCACTGAATTCATCCCACACCACAATCACCAAACATGTACACATATTCACAATTTTAATTATAGGGTACAATTATTTCAAATTTTAATGGGTTCCCACAATGTAAATTTTACAATAAGTTTTTAAACATTATACAATACATTCATATATCATTAATATAATTGAATAAAATTATCATAAATCATTTCAATTATTATATTATTCTTTTACCAATCAATGTTTTTTAATTTTCAGCATTACAATTACTTAAATGGATAACTATGAATCTAATAGAACCACAACACAGAATGTCTCACCCATGTCACATCAACCATAATAACATCACCACATCATCCAACCCATATAATCACAATTATAACCCTTATCAACCATCATACATCACAACTGCAACAAAATACAACCACCACACTTCACCACTATCTCACAACCACCCCCATCACATGTAATTGCTACCAATTATAAAAACATCACCACACACATTTCACAACCTACTAAGTCACTAAAAAACCACATCACACAAGAAAAAAATTATAATCAATCCCATATAAACATCCATAATTTGGATATATGTAATATATAACTTTACTTAAAATTTTCTTTCGACTATTATCTAAAAATAAAAAAAATTCTAGTGCTATCCAATTGAGTGTATATATATTAATTTAAGCCTTTTATTATATGGTTGATAAAAATTTAACACCATAAAGGCCAAATAATCCTATTAAATATAACACATAGAAGGCACCAAAAAGAAATTATTTTCCACAATAGAAAAAGCATGCTTAAACACAAATGTAATATCACTAGAGTAGTAAAACATGAGATTCCATCCCATTACTATTAATTTTATATAAATCCATTTCATTATCAGTATTAACATGGCCCTTACTATTATACCAATAGAATGAAAACACATGAAATCCCTACACATGAACATAAATATGTAAAATATCTAGGATTACCTTCCTCAAATTCTATTTTTGATTTTCTAAGTACAACAAGGAGATAAAGAAACAATCTAAAAACCACATCTGTATTAGGCAAACTAAAATTTACAAGAACCACACCAATGGATCCTAAAAACTAGTCCCCAAACTCACTAGGATAAAAAAATCATGACTACTAAAAAGATCCAAAATAATTATGAAAGTAAATAAGGGTATAGATTCGGAAAACCACCTCAAATTAGAAGTAATTAATATCTATATTCCAAGAATACATTAAGGTGGAAAGGGGATGGGAGATATTCTATGAAATCATTGGGTTAGAATAATGTTAAGGGGAAAATGAAAGAAAAAATAGCATAGCTTATCCCATATATTTATAAAAAATAGAATATTATTAATTTAAAGCTTTGATAACATTTTCATATCATGAGTTTTAATTTGGAACTCCAATTCAGTACATGAACCATATTTAGTTCATGGATTTACAAAATTCAAAACCCAAAATATATAAGCCAAATTTCCGGGCACCTTATGCTGGAATAATATCCCATTATGAATAATTCATTCACATCATGTTTTTATTAAACACATAAATACAACCCAATGTTTGGGCTATGTGTAATTGGTGACATATTCATGAATCAACCTCTCATAAGATGAAAAAAAATCACATCATAAACCACCTGGATCAGAAAAATTGAATCTAAAAACATTAATAAACCCTACATTAGCATACACTAAACACTTATAACATAGATAATAAAAACTTAATTGGATAATAAGTATCAAACTATGACATAATATATGAAAAAAAATCACAACATAAATCATTGAGTATTTGTTATAGACCCATGATATCATTATTATCTCATATTATTTTTTGTAGAAAGGTTTGTGATTTTTATCATTGGATGTAGGGGGCTTTGGATTTGATAAAACATAGACCACTTTGAGGGTATTTGGTAGCAAGTGCATCATCCTTTTTCCACCTCTATATGTTTACACCATCAGATTCCTCTTTCTTCATCTCACTATTGAGAGTTTCATTATCATTTTTTATGAAATCTAATCTTAATATTTTTTAGATATACCATTGAGAAATAGATATATAATTAAATTATATAGTTGTTGAGAGAGCTCATGGAGGGAAATTACATGTATTATATCCTTAAATTTACATTCACCTCAACCCAATAGGAAGTATTATGGGTTATAATCAAATATACATTAGGATACAATGGTGGATTGATAATAAAAATTATTTACTTTGTTGAGAGTATCTCATGAAGAATCCATGGAAATGGAAATTTTATTATAGACTGTCGAAGTTTATTTTATTCTTATAGAAGGATTTTAGAGAATATCAACATAGATAGGATTTCTTCGAATGAAATATTTTATGGAATGTGATTTTCTCATATGATGTATGTTTCATTTTATAGAGTCTAAGTTCCCCTGCCCATTGGAATGGATATAAGCCTTTTTTAGAAAGGTAGATATTTTCTACATTTAATAATTTCTCTCCTATCACACCTGATCATGTAATTTGCCAAGATTAAACCCTCAATCTAATGGATAATATCCTCTTCTAAATATATATTTCCAATACCACCCCCATGGTATTCCAAAAAACTATTCCTTTTTATAAACATAAAATAAAACAATTTATATATTTTAAAAATAGCATAACTCCAACATAATGTTTTGGTATGATGCATAAAAGAGGGCCCATTCTACCGCCTATAGGTAGTGGATGTAGAATTGAGAGAATTCATATGACAGAATACCAACTGATGAAATAAAACTAGATTTCGATGTTGGGGTATAGAGAGTAATGTGAGAAAATAGTGAATAAGATTCTGGATGAGTAAGATGTTTCAATTTAAAATTTATGTCGGTGCTACATTTAATTTCAACATGGAGTTCATGGTGTATGATGATTTTCAATTCCTTAGTGAAGGTTTTATTTTTCAGTGGCCACGCTTGGGATATATTACAATGAAGATTATAGGTTTGAGTGTGGTGTTAGTTTGATGTGGGTTGTAGCAATTTTAGATCGATGAGAAGCACCATGATTTTATGTTTTATTATCATGGAAAGAATTCGTGGTGTATAAATGATGAATGTATTTTTTGAGTGAGGTAATAATGTGACACTGATACTTTATAAATTTATTTCCATATTTGTATGTTTTTTTTTGATATTTCGATATCTAAAAGTAATTGGGATCTTAGTATATTTATAAGCCACAAAATGAATACTATTTACTAATTTTCAATGTGATGTTGAACCATAATAAAATAAAAAAAGTTAGGGGAAGTACTATATCTATATCCCAATCTAATTCAAAAAACCAAAATAATGTCTGTGATATCTTATAATTTAAAGAAAAGTTGATTTATACTGAATCATTTATGAAATTTATTTCAAAGTTAACGATCTCTCATATACACTTGAAAATCAATATTAAATATAAATTCATCCAAATTTTTATACCTACCACACATTCAATTCAATTTCACTCTTCAATAATTATAACTATATATTTCTAGAGCTGCTGTCATATTTGGGAAAACATTTATCTCACCATCATCTTTGGAAAATTATATTTTCCCACACTATTTGACATTGAAAATGTAATAAATAGTTATTAAATTTCAAGGTATGTTTTGTGGATTTTGGTAGGTGGGTAAGTATTTGATAAATAAAGTCATTGGGAGAAGAGTTATCCCTAAAATACAATGAATTAAAATTCACGTATAGAAATGAAGGATTCCATAGCAATTCCAAAAATAATATATCACTCCATACACTATTTTTTTTGTATATTTGACATGGTCCATTTAAAATTTGCATAATGAAATATTAATTGATCGGCCTCCTTTTTAATATATTTTCCTCACATACATATTTCTATATAAATATTTTAATATTTATTTTTTTCAAAGAGAATGTGATTATTTGAAGAAATAAAATTAATGGGACCCATTCCAAAAATTTTTGATGGTCAATAATAATAGAACCACTCTTACAATCATCATCAAACATAATTCCTCTAAAAGTAAAAAAATAATTTTTTATTCCTCCATAGTCACACATGAAATTATATTATATATGATAATAGGTGGTATTAATATTATATTTTTAATATGGCCTGAACCTATAATGTCTTTCATGGTAAACCAAGGGATTAATAATAAACAATTTAACAAGTTAGGTCTCAAGGTAAAAAATAAAGTCTATGAAAAAGAGTGCGTCAATTATTTTGGAAACATTTAATGATTTCTAAATCATTGATACTAAATAATAGAATGTTCTATTTATTATAAAAAAATTATTTTTCTATCCATAAATAAATAGTATATGGTAATTGATTTAAAAAAAGTTATATAATACCTATTAGTGTGGAATATAAAATTAGGATCCATTACTCATGTTTTTTAACAACCTTTCTTATTAAAAAATCATATAGATGATTTAAACTAAATTCAAATGAAAACTAAAAATACTTCAAAAATTATTTAGAAAAATGTAAACTCAATATGATGAATTTCCAAAAAAAATTAATATAGAAATGAAAAAAATTTGGATGTCCATTTAATCAAAAATAGTTCAAAAATACCTTAGGAAAATAATTAAAAAGGAAAGGAAATACCCCCAAAATACTTAAAAACACTAAATTATAAGTTTTAATTTCCTTCCAATACATAATTGTTGTAATATCAAAATTTTAATCAAATGTGATACCCTTGTAATATTAAAAATATTATGATAAATTAAAAAAAGTACAATATGAAAAAATAAAACCTATGTTATTTGTGTTGAGATCAAATATAAGATCACCCTCTTACATAACAATTCATACAAGAATTATAAATAACACTATGAGAAATATTAATATGAAAAATTGGAATAGAATACTTGAAAAATAATTAAATCATGAGGTTTTCACCTGAGAAGTACTAATTATATACTATTGATGACATAACAATATTAATGGTCATCCTTATTTATAAGGTGGGTAGGATTTCATTAATTGGTTCCACCACATATGACTATTCACTGTGTCCAAGAGTGAAAACCATGAACGGGGAACCAGAAAATAAATTAAAAAAATTCCATCCCTTAAAATTTTATTAAAATTGTATAAAGTAGGAGAAAATATAAAGTTGAGTGATTTTTTAAAATTATCATATCTTCCACTAATTTATACTTATGATGTTATGGAAATAATGGCTTTAATACAACTTCATCTTTTTCATCATGTGTTACAACATCATTAAGGTTTCCTTTCTATAATATTTGTGTACCATATTCTATATAATAGATTTTTTATCATTGTTTTATTTAGTTTATAGGGATATTAGTTTCTCATTTTATTGAATATTGAATTCACAAATATAGTTCAGATGAATTTCATAAAATTAACAATCAAATGAAAATGAATTTAACAAATGGTAAAATACTTTTAATATTTTTTCAATAATTACTTGTTCTTATTGAATTTTCCATTGGTAATGGATGAATAGAAGAGTTATGGGTATAATCCATCTTGTCTTCAAATTAAATTTCCTCTGATGTTCTTTAATCTATAAATGAGGCCTCCTTTAATTATTTTAATTTTTAAAACTAAAAAAATAATGGGGTTATTAGTCCATCCAATTTTATAAATATTTAAAGTTTATTACAAATTAAGGTCAAATACCTTGAGATTTTTTGTTATAAGAGTACCCTTATTATATAGGGATACAGAATGAAAATTAAATAGTGTTGAGAAAAAATTATTTTTCATATTTGCTTCCAACTATATTTTGTATTTATTAGAAAATAAAAATGGAATTATTTCATTATACTCTTATTCACCATGTTTTCTGTAAATTATTGTTGAAAATTTTAATGACAGGGGTAAGCAATAACTTCAGCTCGATAACCTCAACTTATTTCTTATTCATAATGTTGATCAGTAATAAGAATTTAGTATAAATATAACTTTTATGTTTAAGTATCTTCATAATGATGGAATGTTGGAGTTTGATATTGTTATTGATGTTTATTGTTTTTATTGTAATCTTTCTTCCAATCCATTATTAGACAACCTGTATTATTATACATTGTGTTGCATCCATTGAAATAATTTCACTCACACCTTCAAGAAGATAAAAGTGGTGTTATGATGTCGATGCCGATATAAATCATCAACAATTATGGTAAGATAATACAATTTTTTAACTAGTTAAATATTTTGTAATTCATTATGGAAAAATGAATAATACTTCATTGATTAAACCCTTTCCATAAAGTTGTTACGAAGGAAATAAGAAATGAAAATAAATTAAATTAAATGAATAGAAGAATATATTTAAAAATTTATAGAATAAATAATAATCAATTAATTCTCTAAGAAAATTTTTCTATATTAGTTGGTGTATTTTTTCATGATCTAATCATTAAAATAATTATTATGTACCAATATGATGAAGTATAGTGGATAACCTATGGTTGTCTGTATAAGAGGAAGCTTAAATTGAAAAAAGTGAAAAAAAATTATTGTTACTAATTTATTTTTTAATTCTTTATTAAATTATACAAGTGAAGATTTTTTTGGGAAAATTTAAATTATAAATTAAAATGATGAAAGAAATTGAAATGAAAACAAAAGAAAAAGAAATTAAAGGAATTATTTTATATGGATAATTGATCGATATGGGAAAGGATTTAATGTCCAGTAATTTTTTAAAATATCTTTCACTCAAATTTAATAATTATATTATATATCATTACTATAGTTTCCCTCTTATATTTAATATATTAGTGGTCATCTTACTTCATAATCTATTTAAAAAAAATTGATCACTTGTTTTCTCCATGAAGAATGAAAATATACCCCTCTAAAGAGAACTCCTTGCTCAATATCCGAGCTATCTCAGGTGTTATTATTCTCTCAGAATATATGGACGATACACAAGCCATGAAAATAAATGCAATAGGGAGTAAAATTATTTTATGGAAAAATTAAGTGGGTGTTAAAAATTGAAATAATGGGTGAAAAACTTGATCCAATGATCGAAATTTTGTCACATCACATCATAATTGAAATAAATTAGCAAAAATTACATAAAACATGGCCATAAGTGCCGAAAAAATTAACTGCCACTTGTACATATCCTACTTTATTCATTACATAACATTATTTGTGCTAGAAAGATATAATAAAATGGATCCCTTAATCTGTACTAAAAAATGAGGTCATAAATGGAACCTTTATCTATGATAAAAGAAGCACTGAGGAAGGTTCCATTTCACAGCATTATTTGTTATCATGGATAATGGGATATTTGAAAAATTTAATTCATTTCTACATATCCATATACTTTAACCTTGTATATATATATCATTATGTATATATGTAAATATAATATGTAAATATCATACATATAACTATATTATAGTAAATTATATGAAATTAATATTTTTCAGAATTTTAAATTTTATAAATTATAAAATTTAATTTATATTGATCAATAAAAATAATGATTACATATTTATATATGTTAATTACAAGATATTAATTATTAATATTTTTAGATAATTATATAAATGTAAAAATGAATTAATACTTATTTAAATATTTTAATTTAAATTTATATATTATTATTCACACTATAAGATTTAAAATACCAAAATTTATCTATCCTTTTGTGTTTGCATGCGTATGTATGTGGACGTTTGTTTACATATGTATGTATATGCATGTATTTGTATATGTATGATTTTATATGTGTTTATATGTATTGTAGGCCTACATATGTGTTGTGTGTGTTTGTATGTGGGTATATGTTTATGTGTATTTATATAGATGTATGTGTTGTGTATGTGTATGTTTATATTTAATTGTGTATATATATATATGTGTGTGTGTGTGTGTGAATGTATCTATATGAACATATTTATGTATTTTTGTGTGTGTTTTTGTGTATGAATACAGATGTACGTGTCTTTATGTATATGGGTATGTGTGTATTTATAATAATGTATATATGTATGTTTATATATATTTATGTGTTTTTATGTATATGTCTATGTCTTCCTGTGTGTACATTTTTGAATGTCCATATAGAACATGTATTTTTATGTAGTATATATAAGTTTATGTATTATTTGTATTTATTCATTTATATATGCATGTATATTTATGTACTTGTATGTAATTGTATGTGTATGTTTAGGTGTGTGCTTTTATATATTCATGTATATTTATGTATATGTTTATATGTGTATATTTGTGTAATCATGTGTATAAGTATATACATTTGTATGGGTATGTTTATGAATGTGTATGTCTATAAAGGAGTATGTGTATGTTTATGTTGGTGTACGTATGCACATGTGTATGTTTATGCGTATAAATGTGTGAATCTATATGCATGTAATGTTCATATATATATATATTAATATGTCATTATATAATAATATGTGAAATTTATTATTTCAATATTAGTCATCTCACTATAGTATACACACACACACATGTACACTCAATTAAATGAAATTTTTTTATTTTTCAAATGAAATTAACATACTTTTTTAAATGATTATTTAAGTAGATATTTATATAAATAAATTTAATATGCTTTATATTTTATAATTTTTAATATTTATTTATACATTATTTATTTTTAATAATGGTTCTTGTAATATTCTCATCAACATGTTGGAAAATTATTAATTTCACTAGTATGGAGTGTTTTAAAAAAAAATTAAATTGATTTTATGGTTCTACCTTCATAATGATTCTCATATCCATCAATACTAAATCCATTCACATAAAATTTATCCATTCCACAATTTTTTCAACAATCCATGATCAATTCTACTTAATGATTCTACCTATTTATTTTCCTTCCTAACATGGTACATAGGAAAATCATAATACTTGGGGTTTTCTAGCTATCTCTTTTTCAACAAATTTGTCTCTTTCTATGATAATGTGTATTTAAAATTAATTTCAACAATATATATTACACAATATTCTTACTAATGGTAATATCTCAATTTATTCAATATAAAGAATACAGTTGAAAACTTAATATCTTAGGCTGGACGTTCAGTTCAGATATTTTTATTTACAATGTTTCATACTCAACTAATCAAACAATTCATATAAGGAAACACCCAAATCATTTATTTGAGACATCCCTATACATCATAAATCCATCCCATCCAGATATTATTGTGAATATACATTTTTTGGAAAATATTAACTATATTTATTCATAGTATCACATACATTATTATAACCATATGAACTAAACCCCACTACTTGTAAAATTGTTTATTGATAATGAAAATTGACAATAATTTTTTAAATATAATCAATACTAATCTACTAGTTCATCAAAAGAATGTACCATAGTTATATTCACTGGTGTTGATAATTACATCACCAGATTTGACATTGAAGGTTCATGTAATAGGCCAAACATAACTATGATATTTCCATGATAAGAAAATTCTTGAAAGAATAAAGAACAGTAACTAAATTTTTATTTATGTTCTTTTCAATATGATTCCCAAAATTATTTTAATATATATTTTATTCTCATAATATTATTTTGTGTGTATCATGATGTAGTCAATAAATACCATAAATAAAATATCAAAATTATATGTGATTGCTCAATTTTTTATATAAAAAACATAAGGTGAATTATTAAATCCAAAAATAATTAACATTAATTTTAAATTACAAAACGACATGTAAATTTTTTATTTATAATATCATCCTTATTTACATAATGTTGATGATTCCCAAAGGGATGATCAATCAATGAAAAATTTGAGCATTATGTTGTTAATCAAATATTTCATCAATGTGGGGTGGAGTATAAATGTTCATAGTGGAAATATAATTTATTTCTATATAATTTTTTCATGACATCATATACCCATTTTTATTATTTAAAAAAATAAATAGTCTTCCTATGATGAAACACTAGGGCATTTAAAGCCCATAACCCAATAATTTTGTTGTTGCTTTGTAGTTCCACTAATTTCACAATTTCTATAATATATGGAGTCTATGAAATTTTTTTCTCATCTAAAATATAATCAATAGAAAATAATCATCAAACTCCATCGGTTTTTATGTGGTTCTTCCAGAAAAACATCAATTTCTTTCAATTATATAGGTACATACTCTATTCGAAGGATTGAGTTTTTGTTTATATGTTATGCATTCTCTCAATATCCAAGAATTTAACTAAATATAGATACATTAATATCATTGAGATATGATTTTAATCATTTATTATCCCATTTGAAAATGTGGGATTAAATATATTCTATAAAAGAATAATCCCTTTCTACAATGAATAAATTTTCACATTATAATTCGAAACCACATCCTTACCACGGATTATATCATTGTCAACCATAGGTATAATAAATATGTATCTGATGTTGGTGACTCTAAGTTTCTTAGTAGAAGATTATTGACAGATCATAACTGCAATAATATTTCAAATAATTTTCTTAATTCAAAATTCACTTCTTTATGATCCATTGAAATATATAATTTTCATGGAAAACATAGTAGATATAAAAGAGTGTGAAGATCATGAACTAAAAAATCAATACCAAAATTTGAGGAACTGATTATTTTAAATACTACTAAATCATTATGGTTATAAACATCATCTATAGTGATTTATTTATATAATTCATTCCTACTTAGTATTTTCTGAGGAAAATTCAATCGACACATGAGTATGTCATTTTAATGGTGCCATATATCCATACAGTTGGAGAATTAAATACATGAAGATTATTTCATTCCCTCACAATCATGATCATTAATTCTCTTACATAAAAACATAAATTTTATCCCCTTTCATTTTAATAATATTCCTTAGCATCTATTTTAACAATTATTACATGTTTTAATTTCTACCCATACCTTATTCCCATGTATCGTATTTCCTTTTCCTTAGTGCTTATCTACCAACATCATTACCTATTTTAAATGAAAAATATTATAACCATTGATTTATTATTTTTTCATGATCGAACATGATATTATATCCTCATATATAGAAAATGCATTAGGGACAAATTCCCACTGAGTACTATGATCTAGACAATCAAACAAATGATGTGTCTTAATCCTTCAACTATTTACATAATCTACAACATTATTTTCAAACCATATAATTTTATAGCATTAGTCATCAATATTTTAACGTTTTTTACCTATATTGAGAAATTGTGACTCCATATTACATCTCTAATCACAAGTAATTTATTTTACAATAAATTCCATAGTAAAATCATTCCACATTATAATATTTAGTCACCTTGACTCATTCTTATGTCAGATAAATTATGAAAATCAATTAGTATCTCTTGTATGTTAATTAATATCTATAAAAATGTTTCCAATTTTTTACTTGTTAAATTGATAAATATATTTACTATTAATTAGGTCAACTCACTAACAACTAATTGATTATTAATCACACTAAATAAGGGCATATTTTGTTATATGAATTTTAATAATACTATTTCACTATGTTGGGTTATATGAGTTTCTCTATAATGGTGTGTTTATTATTAATAACCACCTTTAATTACCATTTTTTTCTTATAATTTTTCCCCTCCTACTCTAGCTCCATATCCTTCTCCATACCTATATTAAATGTCCCTCTCGGGAAGGAATCCTTTCATTGACTATGTGAATTGGAAAAATATCATTTCTTTTCATGAAGAACATGTTATATGAAATTAAATATAATAAATTAACTCATAATATTATTATTTTTGAATCATATTATATGAATCAAAATCAATTGGGCAACATAATTTGAATTGAAAATTTATTAGTATCTAACATCAAAATCATATGATTAATATCTTTGGGAATATCCTAAATTAAAAAAAATTATAATATTTCATTTGGATTTAATATACCAAATAATTAAATAAATAGATATTAACCACATGTCCCTAGAAAATCTTTTGGCCAATAAAAACTCATTCAACACCTGTGAGAATTTACTTAATACTCAATCCACCATTCTTCATTTATACCCAAAGGGGAATCTTTTCCATAACTATATCCACTTTCGAACAACCATAGAGGGTAATTTGTAGGAAAACTATGAAATAAATAATTTATCAAAATATTATGACATTATATTTTACCTACCCTTATACTTAGTGTTTTTCATAGGGTTATATTTTCTATTAAATATTTACAAAATTTAATTTCTGAAGGTATATACGAATCATTTTTGGATACCATTTGTAATTCCTCAACAATAGTAACCTAGTACGAATGATTATTTTAACATATTATCACAAAAAATGATTTCACATCCCAAAGTAATGAAAAATGTTGTTTTTATTATGATTATATATATATACATGATTTTATTATTAAATTTGAAAACATAAAATATAACAAAAAATTGAAGTGAGGAAATTATTCAATATTATTTAAATTAAAATAATACATTCAGAGAATATTTATTGGTATCATTAGGATTGGAAGAAATAGGTGACCATATATACTTAGTAATAGATTGTTTGAACAGAAGAAAACATTGTAAAAGTATAGTATAAATAAAAAATAATAGAAGATGATAATTAAATGTTCTTTGTAACCAAATCACAAAAAGGGTAGTAAATCCTTGGATAATATATAGTCATAAATAACAACATGGATAAAAAATATTTTTATAATGATAAAATTTATAATGATGGAAATCATACAAAATCTCACTATCAAGGATTTTTTCTAAGATATAATATGTAAAACTTTAATGTCCATGCCAAATGACGTAAATAGTTATCCCCATGAGACCCACCAATTCATAAATGTGATATAAAGGTCCATAACCATCACTTAATATGTATAATACAATCTTATTGTAACAAGTTTGAATTAAATTTCAACACATAAACATCATTAACATTTAGATTGAATAACTACCATTAGAATTGTTAAAATTTTCCTCAATAAATAAATATAACTACAGGATTTTATGAAATCTAGATAAAATTTTTTAATGATAATATTTGTTTATATCTCCAAAAAATCATTTTATTCGTTAATTTATGTTGAAATATATGAAAAAATATTTTATAGACCAATGAAAAATTTCATATGGAAAATAAAATTATCATTTAAAATATAAAAAATTACAAAATAATATGAGATATATGTTTTTTGAAAATAAGAGTGGATATTTCTAATGTATGTTTCAAGAGAAATAATAGTTATGAATGTGGGATAAATTTTTTTACAGTAACTGTTAATACAATAATTTATTCGCAAATCATTTAAATTCAATTTATTAAGATAAGGAAAATGTGTTTAATTTTAATTATTTTTTAAAAAAAAATTGGAAAATGGTAAATAACAAATCATTAATTAATAGTAAAAACATTATGATAACATATCGAGGAATATATGGATATATATACAAAATTGACCATAAACAAAAACAAAGTCGTTTTTACTCAAAAACTCACATTATGTATGTTGATTAATAAATAATGTATATATATATAAATATAATATTTTAATCCTCAAGAAATTACTAGTAGAGAATAAAATATATTCATGTATTAATAAAAATAAATTATAATTCATTCCATAAAAATAAATCATTTATAAGGATGAGATTTTGAAATATACACTTACCTCAAGTGTCACCTACTATATTAGTTATTTTAACCACATGTCTGGATGTTTTTAATTTTTTATATTTCTATTAAATAAACATATAAAAATTATAGTATAATATCTGATTAAATTATAAAATTTAATTGGTTTTTATTAATTATTATATATTGAAATTATTATATTGGAGTGTTAACTATTTCAATATTCATGTATGTTTTTGTTGGGTAGTTTTAATCCTTTAATATTTAT
This sequence comes from Viscum album, assembly GCA_963277665.1. Classification (NCBI taxonomy): domain Eukaryota; kingdom Viridiplantae; phylum Streptophyta; class Magnoliopsida; order Santalales; family Viscaceae; genus Viscum; species Viscum album. The sequence continues at coordinate 30,182,564 of OY728157.1, read as the reverse complement.
CATGGATACATCATAAACATTATTTTAATGATGATAAAAATATCCTATATATTCATTATATTTATAAAATTTTCCATGAAATGATGACTTGAAAAATGAACAACATTTCTTTTCAGAGGTTTTAGTCCCAACGTACACATGAGTTACAATATGATTTTTTATTGTTATAATGAGTAATATGGTAAATGATACGTTATATCTCCCAAATAAAAATTACATCAGAAATATAATATTAATTTATTAGTTTTGTTATGTATAATCATCTATGAAATGTTTTGATGAAAAATAAATTTCACCACAATATAGCTATGGTAGGTTGTACATTCGTATGAGTGATGTTCTCATTTTCCATAGGATATAAAAGATGTGTAAAGTAGTTTGGTATTAATTATAATAAAATTTAAATATATATATTATATTGGATTCAAACTATTCTATTTGATAAAAAATATTTGGAGGGATTATAAAAAGAAGTACACATTGTTAGAGTCACTAAAGATGATTACCTCTTAATCGATAGGCAACTTTTACTTAAATATAATGCATTATAAGGATGGTCATAAGAGAATAAAATGTGATCAAGAATAAAAGTAAGGAAAATAAAATGATTATTGGGATAGTATAGGATAAGCTAAGAGTCTACTTATGTGTGGAAAAGATAAGAGAGGTGATACCCTTTTGAAATGAGCTAGAAGAAACAATGGGTATTTTTCCAAAGATTAAAATATACTATTTAATCAATCATAGAAAATCACACCAAAAAGAAACAACATAAAATCTATTTCTAAATATGGTTATAATATGACCATATAATTTATTTGGAATTATTATTTTTTATTTCAACTCATACCATTTTCGTTTCTACCCTTTTAAATTGTTCAAACTTTTAATATGGTAAATGTTTTTTTGAAAAATACTAATATATTCGTAATAAAAAAACTGAAATGGAATAATTCCAAAAAAATTATATTAATATTCAATATATATATTCCATTTATCAAATTTAGATCCTATAATTCTTGTGACCTATTTTGGAAACAAAAATTCAATATGTGGGGAAAGAGATTTTCTTGATAAATTACATTTTAATGTATAAATTTTATTTCATAGAAAAATTAATATTAAATTTAATTAAAATGGAATTAATTTTATTATTTTAAATAATTTAATAATTATTTCCATTCAATAAAATTAAAATCCGAATTTTTTCTTTTTAAAAAATTGTTTAAAATATTATAAATAAAAAATTTATTCAGAAAATTCAATTTGTACATTTATAGAATGATAAGGATACATTTCTATACTAAAAAATATTTTTTAAAATTAAATATATTAGTAATTATATATATATATATTAAATAGTAACATTTCATAAGAATTAAAGTAATTTTTTTCTTCATATAGACATAAAAGACACATTTTTTTTAAAATCAGACATTTTCTATATTTATCAAAAGTCGACTATTTCTGAAAAATAAACTAAATAAATACAAAGTAATTTTGAAGTCATAATTTAAAATATTGAATTTTTTTGTTCAAATTAATTTTAAATAAATCTTTAAATTAGTTTCTACTTTTTTTTTTCTGAATAACTTTATGTTCATTATGTTCTAGATCTTCTAAAATATAACCCGATAAAAATTAATGAGACATAGAGGGTAATAATCATAAAACAATATAATGAATGATATATAAAAGAATATATATATATTTTTTCATAAATAATTTAACTATTTATGATGAAATTATTTCTTTATTTTTTCATTGAATTACCTCTATCAGAATATTGAAAAATAATTTTTTCCTATGCCCAAATTTTGATATAGATAGAAAAGAAAATTTTTCAAGAAGAATTTAAATATTAAAAATTTAGAGTTTTTGGGAGTCAATGATTGATAAAAATTAATAACATATGTTTTAGTAAATTTTATTAGATTGATAGTTATAGATTTTTCCTTATCAATACACCGAAATAATGATCCAATAAATTCAATAACCACAAATAGAAAACCATAATGGATTGTGATGATATGATAGTTATAAATAACGATGATTAGGTATGAATGATTTTTGTTTAATATGGTGTGGTTGATTTTATTAACACTTAATTTAATGAAGTAATCTAATATAAAAGATATATTCAAAATGGAGAGAAATATTCAATATAGAATAATGGTGTTTATAAAGTGTAAAATTCCACATGAAAAAAATAAGATAAAATAAATATGTTGATTCTTATAATTTCAATGGGAATGACAGTTAAGGGGTAAAAATTTAAGAGAAGTCATTAATACTATTCACACTAGTATATTTTAATTAATTTAACCTCATACTATTATAAAACCTTTTGAGAAAAAAGAGGGTTCTAAGCCAGCATTTACAAGATATATCAAATAGAATAAAATGATAATTGAGATCTTGTGCTCGTACCAAAATAGAGGAACCAAATTTTTTTATATTAGGATTCCTGAAACAACCTAAACATAAATGATTGTGTTCTATGAATTGAAACCATACTTCTGTAAAATCTCATACTTGAATGACACTCAACTTTTCCATGAGAGTAGTTAGCTATCTCATGCGTGTCTCCGCAAATTTCAGAAGATTCCAAGTAGTTGTGAAGCCTAGGTTATTCATTTGGGAGACTATGCCCTCATTACTAGAGTAAATCATAGAGGAATTCCATTATATTCAACAGAACAAGTAGATAAATATCCACGCAAATGGAATGTAAGACATGGTAAATATATATATATATATATATATATATATTTAATAAATATCACATACTCAATGATGTAGATGATAAAAGTTTCTTGAAAATAACTAAAATAGGTACATAGAAATAATGTATATAAAAGTTTTCAAAATACAAAAGGACCATGAAGTTCCCTTAAAATCGTAATCCCATGCATGGTCATATGCTCCCCTGCTCTAAAGTAATAACCCACAACCAATGATAGGGAGAATTTCCATATTATCACCTACAACCATATAATCTATTTTGGTCCAAACTGAGTCCCATACAGGGTATGAGATAAAAATCCTAGTAATTAACCACCGATAAGACTATATAGTTCTAAGCATCCAAATAAGTATACTAAAAATGTGTAATTAAGTAGTAACATATGTTTAAAACACCATGGAATATGTCTACTACAAATATTAAAACAAAAAATCATCTCAAGTCTCATGCATTCATGTTTTACCTCCTATCACGGCGTCTATATGAATAGTAAACATGATATACATCCTTTTCATACATCCATTCTTTATATAGACTGCCTTTCGATACAATTAAAACAAATAAAAAATCCATGTCCTTGCGGTGTAACCAATCATTCCATAAAATCCATGGCCATAATATAAAATTAATTTTGGGCCTTGAATGGTCAGATCTAAGGTGTTGAATACCAAGGCATCCATGTCGAGTCTGAGGTGTGTATTGATAGAAACTCGTAATAGGAACTATTTGGTTCTTCAGAAGCATATGTACCAAAATATCTTATACCGGTACATGGAAGCCTAATACAACGGATAACAGGGCCTAATGCATCCCACATAATCAATACCCAAGGAGAAAACTCTATCCAAGGTGTCCACTTTCACATTCTAGTCCCATGGAGAGAAATACATGGAGTCTTCTTAAACTATCATACATTAAAACCATTAAATCAATCAAAATCATATTAGTATAGTGAGTCATATAATCCATTTCATTGAATCATTCCATGTAGATACACCCACCCATGCCTCACCATTAGCCATTTAACGCACCACATGGGTATACCCACCCCTTAATAATTAATTAAAAATTCATCATATCCCATGGGTATACCCACCCATTCAATTGAATCCATTTATTCCAATAACAATATTTCATCAATTAAATAATTAAACAATTCAATTTCATAAATAATATATATATCTATTAGGGAAAGGGAGGTGAACTATCACCTAACCCAGCCAGTAAACTAATTCCATTTGTAACTAGCTTCTAAAACAAGGAAATCCCCAATAAAACCCGTTGAGTTGTTTAAATCAAGGAAAAATAAATTAAATTTCATTAGGTTAACCGCATGGGGTATGTTGGTTCAGTAAATAGTTACCAATGCATAAAAATGTATCCTATGGGATTCCTTAATAAGTCCGATTACATCTAATTTACGTAACCCATTCCACATCGAGGTTTCTCCAGAATATCCATTGTGTGTTGTAGTAAAATGGATCTAGAATGCACTAAAATATTAAATAATAGTATAGACCTCCTACCTTATCTTGGTAGTGGAATGTTCCTCTATTATCAAGTATAGAGTTTTCCTAGTTTTGGATAAATATAATGAATAGACAAAGAACTGGAATTTAGGTAATATGTCCCTAAATTCAAATAGAATAATCGACAGCTAGAATAATAAAAAATATATATAAGTCCTTGAGAATAAAAATTACATAATCTAGAATTAAGCTAATAATTCACATTGAGGATATTTTCAGTTTTAGAGTTTTAGAGAATTTGTCCATAACTATTACATTACATCTCAAATATTACATAGTAGACACTTCAACTCAATATCCATTTTTTTCATAAAATAAAAACTCTTAAAATGAAACCAGAATTATTTTAATGAGATAAATATTCTTGAGTTTTTTAATTTTATCTTACCCTGCCTTATATCCTATGAAAAACATTTCAAAAACATGGGTTGAGCATAAAAAGCTCGATAAGAGTTATAAAATAAAAAACATTAGTATATAATTACATACAAAACATAATATCTTTAAAATACCTCATGAAATAATAAAATTTATGAATAACAAATATTAATCAGAAATCATAAAGGTAACTTGTGGCATCCATAACATACTTATATTGTTGCTTTTATAGCTACGCAGTGAGTTACATTTGGAATACCCATCACAGTATATTCTCTAAAACTATTAGGAGAAACATTAACATTTACCTCTGTCACATTACCCAATTAATTGGAGAGTTATCTCAGGATCACTCGCCCTTGGTTTATCTTAAAACCACCCATATACGTAAACAATGCCCAAGAACTATCACATATTCATAACACAGAAAAAAATATAAGGCAAAGATAATATTTCCAAATTTCAATCATAATATATCATTTGAATATATTGAAATAACCAATCCATTAACAAAACCCTTATCAAATCAAAATATGTAAAAGAGTATATGGTATTTATTTTCCTTTCAAAAACATTATAGCTTGTTAAGGAAGAAAAATATCAAATAAAGCATGCAGTGGTAGAAACGTTGTTTCCACCGAGTACGTTAAAAAGAAACTTTACCTTTTTCATTTAGTAAAATGCTACATACAAAAAATATTCCCCTTAAATGAAATGAAAAGCCATAGTTATTTATAAATATTTTAATCGAAAGTCATGTATAAATCAAAATATGCCTCAATGAAAGGTTACTGAGATGAATTCTCTTACATCGTGTCTTGCTAGACTCGTTCATTCTTCAGTCACCTGAAAAATAAACTAAAGTTAATTTCTACTTTCTTAGTAACCTATTTAATGTTTATTATTCTTTGTATATAACTTATTACCACATTATAATCATTACATAATCATTTAAGTTAATAATGGTCATTTTGTCGATATTTGGTACTTGAGTAAAAAATGAATTTCATAATATTACAAGTTATCCATGTGGTCCAAATTCAATTATCTCTAGAATTATATTCATGATTTAGGTATCATATATATCATATATATCAAGTATATATATGTATTTATAATAGTACATAACATTTGGAGATTAGAAATGAAATGCACTGTTCTTGAAGATGGCAAGCCATACGTATGCATGAATGATAATTTCATTTCTATTTCATATTTTAGTGGATTGAAAACATAATGATACATTGGTATATTATTATTCCTGTATAATATCATATATTAATTCATTAACTCTTTCCTTTATATGTCCAACGTATGACATGAATGAGTCATATCACCTTGAGGGGGTGGTAGTCTGCACTTCCTCAAATGAAATTAATGTATTTACCCATTATGGAAACCATAAACAAATGATATAAATGAAAAATTCAGAATAATATAGAAACTATAAATATAATACATACCACATATATATATATATATATATATATATATATATTTTCATTATAATTTCCTCTATGATAGGTGGTAAATGATAATTGAACAATTATCGTTTCGGGAGGCTGTAGTACGCCATCTATAGAAATAGTATGTTTGTATCCATTAGATGGAGGTCTGTGGAAGTGTAGTTTTAATACTCTTCATAACAACATCCTATTATATTTTAGATACTATTTTTTATAGAATAATGTAATAAAGTGATTTAACAAAATGGGATAAGGAAAATAAAAAGGAAAGAACTCAAGAGAAGACATTACCTTTAAATTGGGTAACACCCTTTGGTTTGAACCAAAAACATTCTTGAAGTGCCTTCTTCTTATGTTAAGGAATATAGGTGGAAGTTAGGTATGTTGGGAGCATATTTTGGAAGAGGTTAGACAAGAAAAAGGGGATAGATCGGTGTGAGTGAGGGTAGTTGGTGATGGATTTTTATTAGGGGGAGGAGGCGCTCTTTAGGGATGTTTGAAAGTATTACTTTATTATAAATTTTTTTCAATTTCAAAAGTTCAAAAAAATATTTATTCTGAATATAAGGTAAATATAAGATTAAATATAATCATCTATCAATAATTTCAAAATTTTATATATTTATTTATTCATTATATTTTTTATTTAACCCTTTGATAACTTATTTTTCCTTTAACATGTCCTCTTATTTATTCATACTATATGGTTAATATATATAAAATAAAATTCCAGGAGTACCAAAATGGATCATTAATTACATTTATTACTTTATATATTTCAATTGGCCGAATAATATAATTTTAAGACTATTTTATCAATTAATTAAATTTTGGTTGATTTAAAAACTCATTTATGTCATTTTTTAAAGTATTCATATCAGGACTTTTGAAAAATTCAATAACAACTTGATTATTTAGGAAAAGCTACATTAATTCGATGATAACAAGCTATACTAATCCATGAAATTATAGTATGTCACAAAAAGTTTGGAAATATTTTTTTTAAATATTTATAATCTCATTTATTTAAAAAATTCATAAAAAAGTTAATGATTACATCATCATTATGTAATAAGAAAATTTATTTATATGATGTCTAAATATTATAAATAAAATAACATAATGTAGAAAATATTTTTATATTTATAATTACTATATATAGTTGAAACTATCACTTGTATAACCCATTATAGAATCGATTTACTAAAAGATATATGTTTATGTTACATTTTCCTTAATATTAAATTAATTTTTATAAAGTGTCATTTTCACTTAAAAATGGCTCCATGGGGTCCCAAAATGGACCCATAGATTCCCATGGTCATACATGTATCATCCAATGGGATTATAACACATGTTAGGGTAATTTAATATTATTATGATACAAGATTTACCTTTTAACAATGGTAAATAAAATATTTACTGAAGTTACTATTCATAATGTCTAGAAATAAAAGATATATATTTACACAATTGAAGCCTATTTATTATAAATATTGAATCCATTTTCCATATTCAAAAATAATAAGTTGCATAAATTAATTTTAAATTAAATTTCATTGTCAAAATAAAAAGCGTGTTTTTAAGAAATAGTAACTATCAAAAGATTGACACATGTTTCTGTCCAATTTCAAAGTGAAATCTATTTCAATGACCAACATTGGATTAAATGGTAAAAATATAATTTAATTAAATTTTAAAACCAACTAATAAGATTATATAACCATATAAATATATTATATTAATTGGATGTTCTAAATTAAATTGCAGTATTTTTTACTATTCAAAAAAATGACCATTTTTTTAACAATACCAAAATTTCATCCAAAAAAAATTTTGATAATACTATTCAAAATAAGAATATTATTTTATGAAATATACCATATAAAAATGAGAAAAAATAGATTTAAAATGGGTTCTCTATCAAAAGATAGTAAATCAACCTTTTAAAGAATTTTAGAGTATTTACGCTTAAAATTTGATTCATTCATATTTTAAGTCTCTAACTTTTATTGGATAAATGTTTAAAAAAATTAACAAACATGTGTTATCCTAATATTTTTAGTTGTTTTCATTCCTGACAATAAAATGGCTATGCATTAACTACCATTTAAAATAATATTATATTATTATTATTTTGTATGACTCATCATTGTGTGGAACATAAGATTTAGAAGAAACCTATTAAGGAATGTCAGGTATTACATTGAACAAAACATCCCATCTAAAGTAAAATTAATATTTAATTAAAAAATATTAACAAATATGAAAATATCATATTTATTTATTTACCTGGGATGTTATATCCTTCCCCCCTTTTGGGTATTGTGTCCCCACAATTCTATTCACTTATCAAATAAGTGGGGGTATTTATCCCTAATAGGATTTTTAGATTCCCTCATTTCCTCTCCAACTATATGGTTTTTCAAAAAAAACTTTTACCTGAAAGATTACCTTATTCCTCAATGCATGCTCTCTACAGTCAAGAATCGGGATTAGTTGTTCCTCTTAATAATGATTCTCTTCCAACTGAACTAGCTCTGGAATCAAAACATGATCTGTATCCAAAAAAATACTTCCTCCACATTGAAACATGAAAAAATTGTGTACATGTGATACACATGGGGGTAAAGCCCCTATGTATGAAACTTATCCAACAATATCTAGGATTTCATAGATTCCAATGAACCTCAGACTTAGCTTTCCCATCTTACCCAAAAGCATCACACTTTTCCATGGATAAACACTGAGAAATACATGAACACATACCTCTAAAGAAAGATCATTTGATTACCTGCATAACTTTTTCCCCACTCTATGATTTTCTCATGTGCTTCTGAATCAATTGAACTTTTTCTACCATCTCTTCTACCAATTTTGGTCCCATCAAACTCCTTTCACCTACTTCATACCAAAAAGCTGGAGTTCGACACCTCTTTCTATATAATTACTCAAATAGAGCCTTCTATATATCGGAATGAAAACTGTTATCATAATAAAATTCAAACAAACAATGATATTGGTCCAAACATCCCTAGTAATCCATTGAGAAAACACATAGCATATCTTCAAATGTCTGAATTTTTTATTATAAATCTCTATTTAATTGAGGATTAAAAAGTGGTACTAAAATTTTATTCAGTACCCAAAAACTTCAGAAATCCATCCTAGATGTTAGAAGTAAACTTATGGTCCCTATCAGATACAATAGAGAGGGGAACTCCATGAAACCTCACTATTTACTTAATATACAACTGATAAAGTTTATCTAGATACAAAGTATCTCGATAGGAATAAAATGAGAAAATTTAGTCAATCGATCAAAAATAACCCAAATTGCATTATTAACTTGATATTTCTTTCATAATCCCACAACAAAGTCCATGGAAATTTTTTACCATTTATACCATATCACCAGTAAAGGTTGAATTATCAATTTTGGGAATTATCGCTCTACTTTAACCTATTGAAAAGTCAAATATATAACAATAAAGTCAATAATATCTCTTTTCATTCCATCCCACCGGTAATAATCTCTAAGAATTTGCACATCATAGTACATCAAGGAAGAACTGAAAATGAAGAACTACGAGCTTCACATAAAACTCATTCTTCATGTTTGAATAAAAAGGAACACGTAATATCTTCCCAAATCTCAAAATACAATCATTATCAATGTTAAAATCAGGAAACATACCCTTCTGAACCAACTCTACCTTTTTCTACAACTCTTGTCTTCTATTTTCACTTTATTAATTGTGTCTGATAGAGTTGATTTCACTAAAACCTGAAATAAAATAGAGGAATATACTACACCGACAACTTCTATTCCAATGTTCATCAAATCATTAATCCAAGTATCATATACCAAATATAAAAATTTTAATGTAGCCTTACATTTTCGACTCAATCCGTCATCCACTTTATTTTCCTTCCTGGATGATAATGTATTGTGCAATCATAATGTTGGATCATTTATATCCATATGCTCTTTCTCATGTATAATTCATTCTGAGTGAATATATAAATCAAATTTTTTTGAACAATATATATATCACAATTTACTCTATACAAATGATGCCTCTAAAGTTTTATAGAAAAAAACAACAGCATATAATTCAAAATCATGTGTAGAGTAATTTAACTCACGATGTTTCAACTGATATGAAGCCTAGGAAATTAGCTGATCATTCTTCATAAGGATAAAACCAAGTCCTTTCAACAAAGCATCATTGTAGATAACAAACTCTCCATTTCTGGAAGGCATTGCCAAAACTAGAGCACTCACCGATCTTCTTTTCAATTCCTAAAAACATTTATCACATTCTTTTTTCCAAATTAACTTAATACCTTTTTGAGTTAACATTATCAGTGGACTAGATAACCATGAAAAATTTTCAACAAATCTCTTGTAATAACCATCCAAACCAAGAAAAATATAGATCAAGGTTATATTTGTGGGTCTTCACCATTCTTAAATAAATTCTGATTTAACATGATCTAGAGTTATGCCATTATTTAAAATAATGTGACCAAGGAAATAAATTTGGTGTAACCAAAACTCACACTTGCTGAATTTCAAATACCATTTCTTATCCTTTAAGGTTTTCAATACAACCCTTAATTGACATTCGTGTTCTTTTTTAATTTTGGAATAAACCAAAATATCATCAACAAACATAACCACAAACATATCCAATAACTCACAGAAAAAAATTCATAATATCTGTGAATATATCAAGTGCATTGGTTACCCCAAATGGTAGAACTAAAAATTCATAATGGTCGAATCTAGTATGAAATATGGTCTTTAGAATGTCTCCTTCTTTTACTTTCAACAAATGGTACCCCGACCTCAAGTCAATATTTGAAAAATACTAAGCTCCCTAGATCTGATCAAACAAATCATATACATGAGGAAAGGATACTTGTTCTTAAAAGTGATGTTATTAAATGATTTATAATCAATGAAAAGTCTAATTGAACCATATTTCTTTTTAAAAAACATGGTAGGAGCACCCCATGGTGATGTTCTAGGTCGAATGGAACCATTCTCTAATAACTCCTTCAATTACATATTTAACTCTAAAAGGTTAATTTGATCCATTACATAACGGGGTTTTGATATAGACATATCATCGGGAACTAAGTAAAAAAAAATCAACTTCTTGATTAGGTATTATACCAGGAAACTAATCCGGAAAAATATCAATATTTTCATTTACTACATGCACATCATTAATATGAATAGTTCCTTAATTATCAATAATTAGTGCACGATGACATTAATTTTTATTTTTTACTAGTTTCCCAGTTTCCTACTTTTTTATAAAAAATAACGGTTCATTATTGTATATAAACTAAAATTCTTTCTGAAAATAAACAACTTTATCTCTGAAATCGATCATAGCTTGATAAATGGAAATCCAATCAGTAACCAAAATAACATCAAACTCTACTAGAGGCAAAAAAAATAAGGTTTTCAGGTAGATTATTTCCACGCAAAAGGATAACAAGGTTATTATAAATTATTTTTGTCTCAAAATTCCCTCTCGGGGTTTTTACAATATGTTCTAGATTCATATCTTGAGATGGAATTTCAAATTTTCTAGAAACGTTCACTGAAATGAAAGTATGTCTAGACCCTGAATCAAAAAACACATTAGAATAATCTGAATAAACAAGAAGTATACCTGATTCTACTCCATTTGATGGCCTAACATCTACTGAAGTAGTTGCAAAGGATTTAACCACCCCTTTATTCTTATAGTCTGGCTGTTTTCCCTCAGTTTAGTTCTCCATAGGATACACATTTTCATAATGAATAATTTCATTGAACTTATAAAATTTTCTTAACTATAATTCAGATTTTATCTTACCATTAGTATGATCTTTTTTCGCACAATTATGAACCTTATGTCACATTTTACCACATTGGTATCACATACCAGAATTCAAAAGACATTACCAACGTGTTTTTTTACCACAATTTTCATAAACTATAAACTTATGATTCCTAACATTATAATTTTTTGAATAGTTATTCCCCTTCATATGCTGCCTCGATCTCTTATTCTATTGTTTTTCAAACAACAACTGATCATTGGAAAACTCCATTTCCACCATCTCTGCACATCAAACAAGTTTCTTATAAATTTTGATCTCACGAGAATCTAAATCCCTTCAATACATTGTATTTAATCTTGATTAAAAATAGTTGATTACAATTAAGATCTCGTATGAAATTTTGAGGATACCTTTCCAATCGAGTGAATTTTTCTTCATAAGCAGCCATTGAGTCATCCTCCTACCTCAATTCCAGGAATTGTTTTTCTATCCTAAGATAAAACACCTTAAGAAACTATTTTTCAAGAAACATACCTTTGAATTCAGCACAATCAAGGGAATCCATCTCCTCACTATCCCTGATATTTTTTTCCATCAAACACCACTGATCGAATTCATCTTCAAAATGGTAAAAAACAAGAGTAACCTTTTGTTGTTCTAGACACCACATGACATAAAAAATATTCTCTAGTACTTTAATCCACCTTTTAGCTAGAACAGAGTTAGGTGATCCTCTGAATGATGGGGGATGTTGCCTCATGAAATGATCCACTACTATCATGTTTCTTTGTGGTTGATCCAACTGATCTCATGCATGGATACCACCACAATTTATAGCCTGTGTCAACTATTCCATAACTATAAAAAAATCATTTTAGATTCTGACCATCTCTGGTTGATGATTTGGAATGTTTTTTTCAACTTGATGTCGTCCTATCAAAGATTCCCTATTTCCTCTGCGGAAAATGATTCTGAACATAGATATATCTTAGGCGAATCAACATGGTAATCTGTAAATGCTATATCATTTCAATATTATCATTAAGTAAAAAATTATTTATGGATATTAATTTAACAATATCATAACTCCTAAAATTATCCAAAACAACCTCTAATACCAAATATAAGGCCTCAACCATGAACATTACATTATCTTTAATTAAATTAATACTTCAAATTGAGGATCTTTTCAGTTTTAGAGTTTTAATGAATTAGGCCATAAAAATTACATTACATATCAAATATTATAAAGTAGCCACTTCTACTTAGTATTCATTTTTTTCATAAAATAAAAACTCATAAAAGGAAACAATAATTCTTTCCTTGATATAAATCTTCTTGAATTTTTAATTTGTCATACCCTACCTTATATCATATTTAAAACATTTGAAAACCATGGTATGACCATAAATTGATCAGTAAGGGTTATAAAATAATGAAAGTAAACAGTAGTATATAATTACATAAAAAACACAATCCCTTTAACATACCTCATTAAATCATATGATTAATGAATCACAAATAGTAATCACAAATCATAATGGTAAATTGTGGCATTCATAACATACTTATGTATTAGCTTTCACAGCTACGTAGAGAGTTACATTTGGAATACCCATTATAGTATATTTTTCTAAATATATTAGGAGAAACATTAACTGTTACCTCTGTCACATTACCCAATGTTTTGGAGAGCTATCACAGTCTCACCTGCTAAAGGTTTATCATGGAACCAACCGTATACGTAAATAGTTCCCAAGAACCATAACATATTCTTGCCACATAAAACAAGCATAAAGGAAAGATAAAATTTACATATTTCAATCAAAATATATCATTTAAATATATTGACCTAACCAATACATTATCAAAACAATTTTCAATATAAAAATAGATAAAATAGTATATGGTATTTATTTTCCATTCAAAAACATTTTGGATTGTTAAGGAAGCCAAATATCAAATAACACTCACGGTGGAAGAAAGGTGTTTGTCCATGCATACATTAGAAAGAACATTCCCATTGTCATTTATTAAAATTATATGTAGAAAATAGATTCCCTTTGAATGAATTGAAAATTTAAAGGAGTTTATACACCATATAAAATAATGTCGTGTATAAATAAAAATATTCCTCAATGAAAGGTGATTTAGATGATGTCTCTTACCTCTGGTCTGACTTGACTCGTTAGTTTTATAATCTCCTAAATAAAAAAATAATGTAAATTTATACTTCTTAATAACCTAGTTCAGGTTTATTATTTCTTTTATAACACTTAACACCATGTTATAAACATTACATAATCATTTATGTTAATAACGGTCATTTTGTCGATATTTGGTACTTGAGTCGAAAATGAACATCATATAATTACAAGTTGTCCATGTTGTCAAAAGTAAATTATCTCCATAATGATATTCAATATTTAGATATCATATATATAATATATATCTAGTTTATATATGTATTTATAATTGTACATAACATTTTCAGATAGGAAATGAAATGCACTGGTCATGGAGACGGTAAGCTGTACGTATTCAAGATCAATAATTTAATTTCTATTTCATATTTTAATAGAATAAATACATAATGATAAATAGGTATATTATAATTCTAGTATAATATAATACATAATTTCATTAACTCCATCCTTTATATGTCCCACATATGGCATAAACGAGTCGTATCACTTTGAGGGGGTGGTAGTCCACACTTCCCCAAATGGAATTATCTTATTTACCCATTAGGGAAACCATAAGGGTATACTATAAATGAAAAAAACTGAAGCATAGAGATAATATAAATATAATATATATCACATATAAATAGATTTCCATCATAATGGACACCATTAGAGGTGGTAGGATATAATTGAACAATCATTGTTTCTTGAGGCAGTAGTTCGCCTTCCATAGAAACAATATGTCCATGTCTATTAGATGGAGATGTGTGGAGGTTTAGTTTGAATCCTCCACATAACAATATCCTTGGATATTTCAAATACTTTTTTTATATGATAATGGAATAAAGTGAGTTTATGGGGTTGGATAAGGAAAATAAAAGAAAAAAACTAGAGGGAAGACGTTTCCACTAAATTGGGTAACTCCATTTGGATTGAACCAAAAGGCGTTCTTGAAATTCAGTATGCCTAAGTTAAAGAATATATGTGGAAAAGTGGAATTTTGGGATCTTATTTGGGCATAGGATGGATGATCCAAGGGGGCATGATTGGTGTGTGTAAGGGTTAGAGGTGATGGCTTTTTATAAGGGGACGATGGGCTCTTTAGGAACATTTGAAAGTATTATTTCATTATAAAATTATTTTTGGTTTAAAAAGGTCCAAAACTTATTTAATTCAAATATAAGGATCATATAAGACGAAATAAAATCATCCAAAATGAATTTGATTGGTTTTTTATATTTTGTTAATCCTTATCATTATTATTTAACCATTTGTTAACATATATAACCTTTACCATGTCCTCTTATATATTCATACTATATGGAAAATATATTTACTATAACATGTAAAATGACCCAAAATGGATCATTAATGGAATTTTTAACATTATATATCATTTTTCAGAATCTTATATTTTTAGAACTATTCCATCATTTAATAAAATATTGATTGATTTAAAAACTCATTTATGTCAAGTTATAAAGTATTCATATCAACACTTTTAAAAAATCTATAACAACTTTATTCATTAAAAATAGATACAATAATTAAAATATAACAAGTTATAATCATCCATATAATCCTTGGATGGCATAAAAAGTCTCAAAATAAATTTATTTTAATATTTATAATGTCAATTATTTAAAACATTAATTAATGAGGAAAACATTACATCAGCATTGTGTCATACATAAATTTCATTATATGATGTTTATAAATTATAAATAAAGCAAAACGATATAGGAAATATTTTTTTCTTTCTTATGACTATTTATAGTCAAAATTATCACTTATAGGACCCATTATAATTTTTTTTTACTATAATATATATGTTTATGATACATTTTCCACAACATTAAATTAATTTTTATAAAGTGTCATTTTCACTTACAAGTGGCTCCATTGAGTCCAAAAATAGTCCCACGGATTACCATGGTTGGTCATGTATTGGAAAATAGGATTAGGACACATGTTAGGGTAATTTAATATTGTTATAACAAAATATTTTTACCCTTATTTACCATATTTACCTTTTAACCATGATAAATAAAATATTTATGGAAGTTACTATTCATAATGACTAAAAATAAAAGATACCTATTTAAACAATTTGGAACTCTTGATTCCAAATATATAATCCATTATTTTAATTTCGAAATACAGTAGTTGCAGAAATAAAATTAAAATTAATTCCTATTGTGAAAACAAAAAGCGTGTTTTTAATAAAAAATTAATATCAAAAGATTTATACGTGTTTATGTCCAATTTCAAATTGAAATTACATACAATTACTAACATCGGATTAAGTATAAAGAATATAATATAATTAACCTTTAAAAAATTTAAAAATATAATAAAAAAATATAAATAAATTATAATAAAAGAAATTTTGAATTAAAATGCATTATTTTTCACTATTTATTAAAAATGAACATTATCAAAAAAATATCAATATTTCACCCAAAGTAAATTTTGACATCTCGATTATAAAGAGGAATATTATTTTGCAAGATATAATATATAAAAGTTACAAAAAAACAATTTTTAAAAATGGTTCTCCATCAAAAGGTGTTAAATTGTCCTTTTAAAGAATATTATAGTATTTATGCTTTTCACATTTTAAGACTCTACCATTTATTGCATAAATGTAATAAAAATTAAAAAACATATGTAATAATAATATGGGAAGTTATTTTTATTCCCACCAGTGCAACTACAAGGAATTAACTACCATTTAAAATAATATTATATTATTATTTTTCAGCATGACTTAGCATTGTGTGCATCATAAGACTTCAAAAAATACATTGTTGCGTGTCAGGTACGCCATTGAACATAGAATCCCCTTTAATGTAATATTAATATTTAATTCACAAATATTAATAAATATGAAAATATCATATTTATGTATTTACTTGGGATGTTACAAAAAAGGATAAACATGTATATAAGTCTTGCCGATGCAGATTAATTAAGGTGAACCATGCACGAAATAGAGGAAGGATTGAGAGTAGATCTAAAATCTAAGGATATACTCCATTGAGGGCTAAAGAGAAGGTTTCTCCTACTGTATGTTAAATAATTATAATATTAGGTTTAAAAAGAATGTTAAATTAATTAAAAATTAAAACACCTAAAATATCAAGTGGTGAATGGTTTATCTAGATTTTTTATCAATCCGTGTAGAAACTGTGCACAGTTTCTTATAAGCCAAGGTGCACCCACACAGTTTTAAAACTGTGGGAGTAACCACTATCTTATTATGAAAAATCTATAGTCTTGGAGGAAGGGATGTGAAACTCCAATCTCATGGTTTCTTCAAACCGTGAAACCTATAATAGTCATTTTCCAAGCCTCACATGTTTTCATAAAGCATGTGGACCTCCCTTCATGGGTTTTACAAAGTGTACACAATGGAATTTTCACCCCAAAAACTAGGTTTCAGACTCCAAACAATCCCCTAACATCTCTGAAACAACCATAACCATGTTGGGAACTCACATAAGGCCATATATAGGAATTTAATTTAAAAAAGGGGGTATTTGTACCTCATAAAAAAACCCATGTTATTAGAATCGTCCCTGTTATAGAAATATTACCCCTAAATTTCTCTCAGATGGTCGGTAAAGATTCTTCTGAGAACAACTCTCGCCACAGAGCATGAATGTTATCCTCCTTATCCTAAGTCTAATTTAGTTAATGGTCATGCTACCATAGAACATATACTAGTGGAACTAACCGACCATGGAGAAATTTTATGCTCTAGTCAAAATTAAGATTATAGGGTCATCAATGGATGAATAAACCTATAAATCATCCTCTTATGGATGAAAAGGGTGATACATATTTTAGTTTTGGCAGCCTAGCTGAGTTATGAGGAAGACAACATGCATGGCTCAGTAACATTGACTCTACTGCAACCCATAAGACACCGAACCAAATCACTCCATAATCTCGAATAGGCAGACATATCATGTTGAAATATTACCATGTATCATGATTCTCCAGTGTCCCAACATTAATGAAACATGCAAGAAACATGATCCTCAAACTCAAACTCAAGAGGTCATCTATGACGATTGATGTATGATTTCTGATTAGACTTCCTTGCATCCATCCTCTTCTATATCAACTAGAACATATAATAAGATTCATTAATGATTATTGGTCTAGTAAAGCTTCCTCACCTACCTCCACACAACATAATGGTGATCGTCATAGACTACCATATAAATCATCATAAGGTTACACCTATATAGTCTATTGATAACTATTATTATAGGAGAAATCAACCAAGGTAATGTGCCTCTTCCATGATCCCCAAACATCTAGGATGTATGTTAATAGTATGTCATCTTGTATTTTTATCATTTCCTCATACTAGAAATCATTCTGAGGCTAGTATTTTGTGCAGAGAAGTTCCTATATACTAAATGCCCTGAAAAATAACTGCAAAAAACAATTTGTAAATTGGGATACATTATATGGGATGATACTGTGTGATACCCCATGGAATCATAAAATATCAATGAAATATAACCTACAAATCTCATCAACACTGAAGGACTCATTGATCGACAAGAAATGAGTAACATTCGTTAGTCTATCAACAAAAACCCACATGGAATCAGTACCTCATGGAGAACTCAATAAACCAATCAGGAAATCCATCACAACATCATGACATTTCCAATTCAGAATAGGTAACTACTATAAAATACCTTCTAGTCGCTACCATTCCTCCTTCACCTATTGATAGGTGGAACACCTCGTCACAAAACCAGATACCTCTTCATTCATATCAGGTGACCAGTGTTGATGTTTTAAGTCAAACTGCATCATGGTAACTCCCATATGCACCACCCAAGCTGTAGAATGAAACTCCCAAATCATATCCCGGGGTATTTCAATAGGAACCCAAATGCGACCATGGATACACATGATCTCATCCTCACCTGTGTTCTAACTAAGAGTTGGATCGTCACATTCCACACTATCTCATAAAACTAGGCCCTCTGAATCTGGAAGATTCTTTATCCTTACACTATCAAAAATGGTTTAGGTCATAGATAAGGATATTATATATTTATATCATTGACTTTGGTACACCTTTATATGTATCTTATAGAGAAACGCCATAGTTATTCACTCGGTCTATGCATGGTACACTCCCTGCATCTGAGTCCTCCTGGTTAGTGAATTAGCCACCTAATTTCTCTAATTAGGCATGTTTTCAAGATAAAAGTCAATGTACTGTAGGTAATCGACCCTCCTTCACTAACTCAAATTCTAATCACAATTAGTAATTCTATAATTTTGGCTTTTGTGGTCTGTGTACACCAAAAAAATCCCTCTTAATAAATAGTTTCGCCAATAGTGTAAAGCATGGAAAAATATAGCCCGCCAAGATCAGGTGTTGGGTAATTATTTTCATGCATCCTCATCTTTGGAGACCTATATTCAATGTATCTATCTCCCTACATCATCAATTCCCCATATCTAGTACATGATGCGGAAAAATATACGATGCATGTTCTTCCCTTCTATGGGGGTATCAGGACTGGTGCTGATGTCAACTTTCCTTTAATCTTCTTAGAGGCTATCTCATAAGAACATGACCATAAAAACATCACACACTTCTTAGGTAACCCCATCAATGGATCATCTATATGTGATAAGTTGTAGATGAAAATTTTTTAGTAACCATATTTCCCCAAGAATCATTGAATGTCAAAAAAATTGTTGGGATGTTCCTAGGAAACTATATCTCTCACCTTCTTTGGGTCAACTGATACTCATGTCTATGAGATGATTTGGACCAAGAAGTGAATCAGATCCATCCAATAGTGGAACATTATGATCTCAGTATATTACTATTTCTATATCAGTTTATTCAAAATGATATCAAGGTTTTTGGAATGGTCTTGTAGATTGTAAGAATACAACAAGATAACATCCCTGAAAACCACCACAAATGAGTCCAGGTAATGATGGAACAATCAGTTCATCAGCGCCATGATAACTGATGGCACGTTCGTGAGACTAAATGACATAACCAAATACTCATATAGGTCATTATTGCTACGAAAGACTATACATGGTATGAATGTAAGTCATAAACATACATAGTGATATCTTTACCTAAAACCAATCATTGAGAAGACCCTGGGATCCTTAAAGCTAATCAAACATATCATCTTACAATGTCTAGGGATATTGGTTTTTAATGATCAACTTGTTATGTTACTGATAATCCATGCATAGACTAAGAGTATCATCATATTTTCTTCAAAAAAGGACTAGATAACCCCATGGAGAAGTGATGGAACAAATAATCTCATTCACATCTAAAACATTTAGCTACCTTCTAATATTCAAAAACTCCATCACAACCATCCTGTAAGGAGTAATGGATACCAGTGTAGCTTCTCTAACTAGCTCGATGGAGAACTCAACCTCTCTCTGAAGAGGTAAACAAAAAAATTTATTAAGAAAGACATCCTTGTAGTGATCAATAACTAGTTTAAAGACAACTTCACTCACTCCCGGATAGTAAAATAAAAAAACTATTGATATGGTAATTCATCTTGCCAATTCCACGATGCTCTGGTCTGGCACGACACAACTAGACATCCCATTCACTTTTGTGAGTAAACAATGCACCCTATGGTGATGTGAATGTCACCCTACGACTGTAGAAGTCAATGTAAACTTGATAAGATACTATCAATTCCATCCCAATAATTATATTAAACCCTATCATCTTGAGGACATAAAGATCCTCTGTTACGTGATCCCGAGAAACCTCAAGGGGGAACTCCATACACTAATTCACATCATCTGTTCTAATTCCCAATAGTGTGTATATCCTCAAAAATGCCTCAGAATACCACATAACAAGACCAATGCTTTTCACCACAAGTGTACATATGATACTATGTGATGATCCTGTATAAAAAATGAGAAGATGAAATAATAGAGTCTACAAAGATTGTAACTCTAACTGTGGAGATTCTGACACCATTCTCCTTTGATGAAGGCTATAGAGAATAAAAATGACCAACCCCATGACCTTTGATAAAACCTAAATTCTTAGAGTAGGCCCACACTAATGTCTATGTTTAACTTGTGTATTTATTACACTACCATTCCAACCACTACCTTGTCTCGATTGGACAACACTTCTTCAATTCCCTACCTAATGCTGAGTAGAGGAACCTGCTCCAAAACTTGGTGTCAGAGATGTCCCCTACCACTTTTATATATATGGAAGTTTCTCAAAAAAACACTTCAAGTTCCCCATTCTTTAACATGTTTGGTACTCGAACGGGTCATGGTTTAATTGATTCTCTATATAGCCCCACCTTCCACCCTAGTACCAAAACACCTAGATTTCGTCACTAACAACCTGAATAGAAATAAACTCATAGAAAGCATCAAAACAACACTTCCAAAATGTAAATGTAGACCAACTAGGTCGAGAAGTAACAATTCATAGCCTTACGATCCCATATTCCATTATGTTATGCTCTTTAATCAGTATCTAATTCACAATCTCAATAGTAGTGGTCAATCTAAACACATTGAACTGATATCTGATAACATGTTAGAGACCATTATCGAATCATCTCTCTAAAGAAAACTCATCATCATTGTACATCATTAAAAAAATCTATAGCACTTCAAAGAATTCTGAGTACTCTATAACCATCATCACTCACTACTATAGATTCATTAACTCACTATCCTACTCTACATATAGAGTCTCTATGTAAATTTAGGCATAGAAGAGGGTTTGATAATCATTCCAACCCATTTATCACCGTCAGTTAGCATAGTTAAGAACATCCCACTAATTCTTTTCTACTCCATGTATCATGTATGTGGCGGAATTACTATCCTTTGAAGAGGCCTCTATATATGTTGCTAGATAGCTATCACAATCACAAGCCACACAATAGCAGCCTATGGACCTTCATCCATTTAATACATGGGAGGATGTTGCTTCTAGAAACCATTCATAGCTTATACATAGTCATTTAAAGTTGTGATTCTCCTTTAAAAGTTTTCATATTGTAAAATAACCCCTCGTAGAACTCTGCCTCAGTACCTATGTCTCGAATAGTCTCTAATGGCCCAGCTGGTACTAAATGAGAATCCACCTGTAACCCTTGGACCACCCAATTCAGTGTGTGGTCTTCAACTCCATCATGGTTTAACATTAGAGTTCTTCAGGGTGGAATGTCACTACAATTCCAAACAGACACCTAAAAAAAGAACGATATAAAATTTTTATCTCAAAAGCATTGGACATGTCAAAACACACCTTGAACTATGTCCTAACACACAAACTACTCCTCAATCGAGGACTGTACAATAAATGGTCAATAAATTCCTATAAATTCTTCATATATCCCACTCAATGTCTCTGTGTAGGGAGAGTCCCTATTTTTCATTCCATTAAATTTTATTTTATCTGCCTTTTGTTAAAATTATTTAATAGATGGTCCACCATGTTCCGATCCATGAAGGCCCATAACACCTCCTAAAGAAATATTATTTCCCAATTAATCCATTCAAATATAATTTATTTTAACAATTGAATCTATTAGCTGCACCAATTTTCAACCCATAAGGGCCCATACACATTATGAATTAAATGTTGAAAACACTTTTTTACCCACTAGAAAAATTCTATCACAACAACATACATAACTATCACCACACTTATCACAACTTCATGTGTCAAATAATGAATCCTAAATGGAATGTCTTAATTCATGACATGCGATTTAAAAAAGTTCTTATGTGATTTATGAGATGGCATAATCTCATATCATTGGGTGGAAATAGAATCAGAGAAACAATCATATCATTAATATCAATGTAAATATTGTGTTGAAACCAATATTGAAATCAAATAAACTATAATGGTCCAAATCCTGACAACAACAATGTTACTTGAGGAAATTTTTCTTCTCCTTTAAAGCGAGGTAACTAATATGGAGAACAAATTATTACCAAATTCCATTTACTTCATATGCTTATCTATTTTTTCCAGATAGTAAATCAAATCAGAGAATAAAAATACTCTATTACCACTTTGTAACATCCCAGACCCAAATTCCTCTCAACAGTTACCCAATATATTTTGGATACAAGGCCTTAAGAACATCTCTTCAAATCTAGAGGATATTGACTAGTAACGAGGAATTAGGTTAGTAAATGGGGGCTATGAACTCACTACCATAGTAAATAATAGCATAATTCAAATACATTCAATAATATAATAAGATAAATAAGAAGGAAATGGGAATGTAATGCTTGAATGAAATATAATTATATATATATAATCCAGAAATTTTACATCCTCAATGATGCATATGATACATGTTTTTAAAAAAACATCATGAATAGGTAAGTAGAAATAAAACAAAATAAAATTATACAACATAGAAAAAAGGCCATGAAGTGCCAATAACATATCAATCCATAGCATATTCAAATGTTCCCCTGCTCAAAATAAATAATCAACATATGTTGTTAGGGTGCTTTTCTCTGTTATCACCAGGGACCATATAATCTGTTTGGGTCCCCAAAGAAGCCCCAATAGGGTGTGAGATAAACATCCCAATAGGTAACCAACAAGATTTCTATATTGTTCTATGAAGCATAAAAGAGTATTCAAAACAAGTGTGAGTAAGTGGTAACGTAAATGAAAAATCTCAGGGAATATGTCTATTGAAACATGTAAAATAAAAAACCTCTCAATACTCTCTAAATCCAATTCTAACTCCAAACAAGGTAGCTAATAGAATATAAATAAGTAACACTATCTTATCGTACATCCATTTCCAATCCACATGGCCTTGTCTTACAATGAAATCATATCAAAATCTCACATCCATTATATATAATGGAAAATTTCATAAAACCCACAACCATGCAGTATAATGAAGTGTAATGAGGGGCTACATACATGGTGTAAAAGACCAAGGCATCCTCATCATGTCCTAGGATAATCTCAATGGGAACTCAATATAATAACTATTTGGAGTCCTAATATAATGTGTACCAATATATCATATGCAAGTCCAAGAAAGACATATCCAAGGGGTTGAAATTCCCATGGAATCCCATGAAATCAAGACCCTATGAGTATACTCTATCCACAGTGTCAACCACCTCATTGTAGATCCATAGATATCGATCCATGAAATATATTTAAATTATCATACATTCATACCATTTAATAAGTCAAAACCCTATCACTATACCCAATCATATAAACCTTTTCATTAAATCATGTCACTTGGATATACCCACCCATGAATCACCATTATCCAAATAATACCACATAAGGGAATACCAACCCATTAATGATCCATTAAAAATTTATCATATCCCATGCGTATATACACCCTTTCAATTGAAAATGTTTATGCCAATGACCAAATTTGATCAAATTAAACAATTAACCAATTCAAGTTCAACGTATAATATACATATTAGGGAAAGGGAGGTAAAACATATCCTAACCAACCCAATAAACTAATTCCATTTATAATTGGATTCCAATGACAATGGAATCCCCAAACACACACCATGGGTGGATTAAAATAAAAAAATAGTCAAGTAAATTTCAAAAGGTGAATTGCATGTGTGACCTTAGTTCCGAGAATGTGAACCAACACATCATAACAGATGAAATGGGAATCCCTAATTAGTTTAATTTAATTTATTTCAAGTAAACTATTTAAAATAAGGGTTGAAAAATAAGTTCGGGTGGGTGGAATAATGGATGATAACTCTACGATGCACCAAGAACCAAAATAAATGTATAGAACATCTACCATAGCTTGGTAGTGGAGTGCCCATACAGTATCAATTGTACATTTGTCTCGATTTGGGAGAAATCTGATGAATGAATAAGGAATGATAAATTAGGTCATATGTGCTTAAAATAAAATATAAGGCCCCAGCCTTAAACCTTACTTAATCATGAGTTATTACAAAATTACACATTGAGGATCTTTTCAGGTTTAGAGTTTTAGAGAATTAGATCATGAAACATGCATTACATTCCACATTTAAACAAAGTGGTTACATAAAAGACAATATTCATTCTTCCCATCAACGTAAACATATTTAAAATAAAACACGGATTCTTTCATGACACATCCTTGACACTATCATCACATCATGTACCTTTCCCTTGACCTGTGAAAAACATTTCAAAAACATGGGATGAGCATAAAAAGCTCAGTAAGGGTTATAAAAATATGGAAAGGAAACATGAGTTCATATATACATAAGAATGAAATCATACTTTACCCATAAAACATAGGCACTTTAACATACCTCATCAAACCATGAATAAATCATAGAAAACAAAAGACATAAAGGTGACTTGAGGCATTCATAACATTCTTACGTAGGGAGTAACCCTCTTAGTTATGTTTGTAATACCCATCAAAGTATATTCCCTAAATCTCTTCGGAGAAACCTTAACGTTTCACTCCTTCGCGTTACCCAATGCATTGGAGAGCTATATCGGGCTCAGCCACCCTTAGTTTATCACGGAACCACCCGTCTTCATAATAATGCCCAAGAACCTCAACATAATCGTATCACATAAAACATGCATAAAGTAAACATAACATTTCCACCTTTCAATAACAAGATATAAATACAACATATTGATATAAAAACATTATGAAAACCATTTTCAATACCAAAATAAAAGAAAAGTAAAACATGATATTTATTTTTCTTTTAAAAAGAAGATATGACTTGTAGAGGAAGATGAAACCCAAATAACGGTCACGGCGGCGGAGAAGTCGTTGTCGCCGCATACGTATGACAAAAACATTCCCTTTTTTCATTTTGTAAAAAGATTAGTATAAAAAAGATTCCTTTTGGATAAACGTAAATGTCAAAGGGGTTTATACACCATATAAAAGACGGTTGTGTATAAAACATAATATGCCTCAATGAAAGTAGATTGAGACGAAGTCCCTTACAAAGACGGTATCCTTGGTTTAAGGATAAATCAATTACATAATTATGTTTGAAAAACGAATACACCAAATATAAGTGGATATTAAGTGTAAAATAATAAAATTTAATTTACACATATTCAAAGGATGACATATTCTATAACTACATTTTGAACCCAAAGAAATTGAAATTGGGTTAAGAAGTTCCCTTGACAGCCTAACGGTGTCACATCAAAATGAGTTGATGAGAGATAAAAAATGGGTATATCATCACTTGGACATAAAATTTAAATCAATAAGGATATAGAAGGACATATACCAACATAATAGTATGTGAATTAAAAGACATAACAAAAGAAGTCTTTTAAAAAGAGGAGGGTGAAAGGTTCCCTTACCGACTTGGGTATCTTTCAAAACATACACCCAATGAAAGAATGACAATAAATCATTGATGCAAATACTCATGAACGAAATTATATTACACAAATATTAGAATAATTTTCATTACATACACCACTAAATGTAAATTGTGAAAAATGTAGCATAAATATCATGGGAATAAAAGTGAGATGAAAAATCCCTTATGAAAACTAGGCAGCCTAACAGCGCCACTTAAAACATCCAAAAATGGATTGATGAGATCAAATAGGGTGTCTCATCACATTCAAATAAAATTTACACCAAGAGGAATATAAAATAACATCCCCCATAATAACAAAGAGAAGCTTAAAAGAAGTTACATAAAGGAGAGTACTTAAAGAGAAAGAGAGAGGTTAGATCTCTTAAGAAAATTCGGCAGCCTAATGGTGCCACTCAAAACATCCAAAATGGATTGATGATAGAGAATAGGGTATCTCATCATATGAACATAAAAATTACAGTAAGAGTAATATAAAATAACATCCCAATAACAAGAAATATGAGCTTAGAAGGAATTACATAAAAGAGTGTACTAAAAAAGAAAGATAGGAGTATGATCCCTTACCTCAAGTCCAACTTGGCTTGTTCGTTTCTTTATATTCCTGAATAATAAAAATTGGTCAATTAATAATTGCCTAAGTAACTCCTTTAGATATTATTAATAAGTTCATATCACATATTATAATTTTATAATAATTGTTTAATAATGTTAGTTCATATCAGACGTTTTTGACGATGTTTGGTATATCAGTCAAAAAAGAACTTGTTTGAAAAAGGTTGCCCATGTAGTTATAAGTAACTAATTTCCAGAATAGTATTAATGATTAAAATATCATATATATCCAGTAAATATTCATTTCATACTATTCCATATCATTTGGAGATAAAAAATGAAAAGCACCGTTCATGGAGACGGTAGGCCGTACATACGCATGAACGCTACTTTCATTTTTTCTCATATTAATGGAATTAAAAAAATGAGCGAGATATATATATGTTATAATTACAGATTTATATCCATAATTTAGATTTAATATATTACATATATATCCATTATATATATGTACTTATAATATTACATATCATTTTGAGATAAGAAATGAAATGTACCGTTCATGGAGACGGTAAGCCGTACGTACGCATGAACGCTACTTCCATTTCTATTTCATATTTAATGGAATTAAAACATAATGATACATAATAGTATTTTAATTCTAGTATGGTATCATATATAATATCATTAAAAATATCCTTTATACGTACCACATATGGTATTAACGAATCAAATCACTTTGAGGGGGCGGTAGTCTGCACTTCCTTAAATGAAGATATCACGTTTACCCATAATGGAAACCATAAAGGTATGCCATAAATGAAAAATACATAAGCTTAAGTAAAACATA
The DNA here is from genome assembly GCA_963277665.1 of Viscum album. Classification (NCBI taxonomy): domain Eukaryota; kingdom Viridiplantae; phylum Streptophyta; class Magnoliopsida; order Santalales; family Viscaceae; genus Viscum; species Viscum album. Next base: position 30,154,590 of record OY728157.1, on the reverse strand, counting down.
AACATATTATATATCATATATAAATATATTTTCATCTTAATTTCCACCATTTAAGGTGTTAGAAGAATGTTGAACAATCATCGTTTTAGGAGGCAGAAATTCACCATCCACGGAAACAGTATGTTCTTTAACCATTAGATGTAGGTGTGTGAATTTTTAGCTCGAATAATTCTTATAACAACATCCTAGTATATTAATGATACTGGAGTTGTTACAAAAGAAATGAATATGAAGAGTTTTTGGGGTTGGAGAAGCAAAATAAAACAAAAGGACTCAAGTGAAGACATTACCTTAAAATTGGGTAACTTTCTTTGGTTTGAGATCAAAGGCTTCCTTCGGAAGACTTCTGCCCAAAGTGAGGCTTCAAGGAGTAATAGTGGGAAGCGGAGAGACAAAATGGGAAGAGGTTGGCTGCGCCAAAGGCTTTGGGTGTGTGGGTAAAGAGGTAGAGGTGGGGGCCTTTTCTAAGAGGAGAGGAGGGGCACTCTTGAAAGGTAGAGAAAAGTCACTTTATTTTAAAATGGTATTCGGATTTAAGAGGTCCCACATTGATGTGTTTCGAGGATAAGATGATAAGGGTTATAAATACACTCATCCTATAGGTTTTGGACATGTGTAGGTCTTAGATGTTACATTATCTTTCCATTTTATTTAAATTGTTAAATAATGAGGTCATCACTGCATCATTATGATGTCATAAAAAATTTATTTTATTTAATGTCTAAAAATTAAAAAAATACTATGATGTAGGAAATAATTTTATATTTCCAATGAATATTTATAGTCAAAAATATGATTTGTATAACCCCATGTAAAAATGTTTTTAGTAAAACTTTTCATGTTTGTCTCATTTTTTACTTTAACTTTAAATAAAAAGATATTAATGTCATTTTCCAACAAAAGTGGCTTCATGGGGTCCACAAGTTGACCCATGGGTTTTCTTGGTCGTCCATGACACATCCAATGAGTTTAGGACATGTTTCAAGTTCATTTAATATTCTTAAAACATTAGTTTTACCATAAATTACACTAATTACAACTGATCGCGATTAAAAACTTAATAAGTTACTATTCACCAAACAATTATTTTTATCCCATTGAACCAAATTTTACTTCTTAATGACAACCATGTATGTAGGATTTTTGAAATTCAAAACACAAAGATGGAAAATTTTCATTTAAACGTAAAAATCAGTTTTTATAAGTACCACTTAGTGGTTTCACTATTCATCAAAAATTGAAGTTTTTCAGAAAAATCCCAAAAATTCACCCTAAGCTATATTTGATATTCTGAATTCAAAAATGAAGTCTATTTTACAAAATTAAAAACATATAAGTCACATTAATTAATTTAATAATTAATTTCCGCTGTCAGATCAAATAGCGTGTGTTTATGAAACAATAAGTTTCAAAAGATTGACACTGGTTTAAGTCTGATTTCAAAGTTAAATTAATTCCAACGACCACTATTGGATTTAATGGTAAAAATAAATTCTAATTTCACTTTAAAACCAATTCAAAAGATAATCTAATCATATAAATAAATTATATTAAAAATAGGTTTTGAATTAAAATACAACATTTTACACTATTCATTTAAAAAATGAACTTTATCGGAAAGATACCAAAAATTTACACAAAGTAAATTTTGGTGTCCCAATTCTTAAGAAGGGTTTTATTTGGTCTAATAGAATGTATAAGAGTGAACAAAACTATATTTAATGACGGTTCTCCATGAAAAGGCGATAAGTGAACCTTTAGTGAAAACTAGGGCATATACGCCTAAAATTGAATTCTTTCCATATTTTAAGCCTTTATCTTTTATTGGATAAATGTAAAAACTTTTAAAAACATATATAATCTTATTTTACTTATTTCTATCCATTCCCGCCAATACAACAGCTACATGTTAACTACCATTTAAAATAATATTATTTTATTATTAGAGTGCAACGTAAGATTCCCAAGAAACTCGTTGTTGTGTGTTGGGTACGCCATCGAGCATAGTGTCCCTTTTAAAGACATATTAATATTTTATTCACAAATATGGATAAATATGAAAAAGTCATATTATTTATTTACCTGGGGTGTTACATCCTTCCCCCTTTTGGGAATTGCGTCCTCTCAATTTTTAAAATTGAGCTTGGAAACATCCTTGAATGTCCCACATCGGAACAAGAGTCGGTAAAACAATCACTTTAAAATAAAGAAAGATAAGTACAGAGGTCACCCAAGTTAACTCATAGTAGGACTCCATGTAGGAAAACATGGACATGGAGGAGAAAACATAGGGTCATGTTCTGATGGAGAGTGATAGAAAACATGTTTTGGAGAAAGTTACCAATAAGAAAATCACAAACTTGTGATGGGTTAAACGGTGTTGGGTTCCCCAGTAGGAAAAGTTAATAGACAACATTTTTGTTTTAAGTTACATTTTATTGAGGAATTTATTCATAAGGAAACATAATCACTTATCATGTTGACTTTCAACTTTTACTAGATTCTTTAATCAAACTCATATTTTTTCCAAAAGACGAGTATTTAGGGAGACTTGTTCGCATTAAGAGTACTATAATCAACTTCTAGAGAATCACCTAATCCACAAAAGAGTACTATATACATCCCATGTCTTTAGTATTAAACCAAAACCAAAACTAGAAAGGTTAGTACAAGGTCAGATAATCCAAAAAAAGATAACCCTTTATAAAAAGAAAATCTATTCTTAATCTCAAAATTTATCCAACATAACCCAAAGTTCAACGAGGACCATCCGATAAACACTTTGTCCATAAAATTCTTCAAAGTAAACCAATATAATATTGAAACCCAAATATTTGAAGGATTTAGTCACATAGTCTTCCAAGTTAAATCGCAACATTTATCTCCAAACAATATCAGTTGCTCCTAAAGTCTCATATTGAAAAGTAATAACCTAATCACATATCCTCCATGATAGGTTAATCATTTTCATAAATAACCCAAAATCAACTTACTCTTAATTCATAAAATCATCGAACTAAAAATAATCGGTCAAACTAACCAGGGACTTCACATAGTCCAGTGGTAGGCGATAAATACAAGTCACACTTTGGATGTGGGTTCGATTCCCGCACCTTTGTCCGACGCGACGGGTTGTCACACGGTCAGTGTGTTGTCCTTTTTTCAAAACTATATAATTCTTAAATCATTACCCAAAAAGAGATAAAATCATCAAAAATGATCATAACATATTTTAGCCTCATGTTTATCTCATGCCTTTCATTTTCCAGCATATCATATAATAACCCATAATTACCTCAAAAGTAAGGATCATATAAACTCTAATGGTTACCTTTATAATTATTACCTGAACTTCCACATGGATTGGTCATCTCGTACATGATGCATTAAAAATCATACCAAGGTTCAAGTGGTTGATCATGAATCTTTGATAGTTGGTTTAGAACAACCAAAAGTTTGCTCATTGAATCCCCCATTTTATCTAGTATCTTAATCATAGAACCACCACAGTTTCCTTCAAACCTGTTGTCTCTTTGGTGCCTGCTAGATCCATCAATTCACTAAAAACAGAAATGTCAGTTTGAGTATATCAACAAAACCATCATGTACTAATGAGGAAGGTAAATACTAAGATACACTTACTCATTCACTTTATCTACTAGGACTCTTTCTGAAATCCTAACTATTATGGTAATGTCACTTATGATTAAATAATACCCTAACCTCTAAAGTTATCTAAACCAACATTTGATACCAACTATAAGGCCCCAGCCTTAAACCTTACTTAATCTTGAGTTATTACAAGATTACACATTGAGGATCTTTTCAGGTTTAGAGTTTTAGAGAATTAGATCATGAAACTTGCATTATATTCCACATTTAAACAAAGTGGTTACCTAAAAGACAAAATTCATTCTTCCCATCAACAGAAACATATTTAAAATAAAACATGGATTCTTTCATGACACACCCTTGACACTATCATCACATTATGTACCTCTCCCTTGACCTGTGAAAAACATTTCAAAAACTTGGGATGAGAATAAAAATCTCAGTAAGGGTTATAAAAATATGGAAAGGAAACATGAGTTCATATATACATAATAATGAAATCATACTTTACCCATAAAACATATGCACTTTAACATACCTCATCAAACCATGAATAAATCATAGAAAACATAAGACATAAAGGTAACTTGAGGCATTCATAACAATTTTACGTAGGGAGTAACCCTCTTGGTTACGTTTGGAATACCCATCACAGTATATTCCCTAAATCTCTTCGGAGAAACCTTAACGTTTCACTCCTTCGCATTACCTAATACATTGGAGAGCTATATCGGGCTCACCCACCCTTAGTATATCACGGAACCACCCGTCTTCATAATAATGCCCAAGAACCTCAACATAATCGTATCACATAAAACATGCATAAAGGAAACATAACATTTCCACCTTTCAATCAAGAGATATCAATAAAACATATTGATATAAAAACATTATGAAAACCATTTTCAATACCAAAATAAAAGAAAAGTAAAACATGATATTTATTTTTCTTTTAAAAATAAGGTATGACTTGTAGAGGAAGCCGAAACCCAAATAACGGTCACGGCGGTGGAGAAATCCTTGTCGCCGCATACGTATGACAAAAACATTCCCTTTTGTCATTTTGTAAAAAGATTCGTATAAAAAAGATTCCTTTGGGATAAATGTAAAAGTCAAAGGGGTTTATGCACCATATAAAATAAGGTTGTGTATAAAACAGAATATGCCTCAATGAAAGTAGATTGAGACGAAGTCCCTTACAAAGATGGTATCCTTGGTTTAATGATAAAATAATTACATAATTATGTGTGAAAAACGAATACACCAAATATAAGTGGATATTAAGTGTAAAATAATCAAAGTTCATTCACACATATTCAAAGTATGACATATTCAATAACTACATGTTGAACCCAAAGAAATCGAAATTGAGTTAAGAAGATCCCTTGACAGCCTAACGACGTCACATCAAAATGAGTTGATGAGAGATAAAAAAATGGTATCTCATCACTTGGACATAAAATTTAAATCAATAAGGATATTGAAGGACATATCCCAACATAATAGTATGTGAATTAAAAGACATAACAAAATAAGTCTTTTAAAAAGAGGAGGGTGAAAGGTTACCTTACCGACTTGGGTATCTTTCAAAACATACACCCCATGAAAGAAGGACAATAAATCATTGATGTAAATACTCATAAACGAAAGTATATTACACAAAGAGTAGAATAATGGGCAGTATATACACCAATAAATGGAAATTGTGGCAAATGTAGCATAAATCTCACGGGAATAAACGTGAGATGAAAAATCCCATACGAAAACTCGGCAGCCTAACAGCGCCACTTAAAACATCCAAAAATGGATTGATGAGATCAAATAGGGTATCTCATCACATTATAATAAAATGTACAGAAAGACGAATATAAAATAACATCCCCCATAATGTCAAAGAGGAACTTAAAAGAAGTTAAATAAAGGAGAGTATTTAAAGAGAAGAGAGAGGTTAGATCTCTTACGAAAATTCGGCAGCCTAACGGCGCCACTCAAAACTTCCAAAATGGATTGATGAGATAGAATAGGGTCTCTCATCATATGAAAATAAAAATTATAGTAAGATTAATATAAAAGAACATCCCAATAGAAAGAAATATGAGCTTATAAGGAATTACATAAAAGAGTGTACTTAAAAAGAAAGAGAGGAGTATGATCCCTTACCTCAAGTCCAACTTGTCTTGTTCGTTTCTTTATATTCCTGAATAATAAACTTTGGTAAATTAATAATTGCATAAGTACCTCCTTTAGAGATTATTATTGAGTTCATATCACATGTTATAATTTTATAATAATTGTTTAATAATGTTAGTTCATATCAGACGTTTTTGACGATGTTTGGTACATGAGTCAAAAATGAACTTGTTTGAAAAAAGGTTCCCCATGTAGTTATAAGTAACTAATTTCTAGAATAGTATTAATGATTAAAATATCATATATATCCATTAAATATTCATTTCATACTATTCAATATCATTTGGAGATAAAAATGAAAAGCACCGTTCATGGAGACGGTAGGCCGTACGTACGCATGAACGCTACTTTCATTTTTTGTCATATTAATGGAATTAAACAAAAATGAGCGATATATATATATGTTATAATTCCAGATTTATATCCATAATTTAGATGTAATATATTACATATATATCCATTATATATATGTACATATAATATTACATATCATTTTGAGATAAGAAATGAAATGTACCATTCATGGAGACGGTAAGCCGTACGTACGCATGAACGCTACTTCCATTTCTATTTCATATTTAATGGAATTTAAACATAATGATACATAATAGTATTTTAATTCCAGTATGGTATCATATATAATATCATTAAAAATATCCTTTATTCGTACCGCATATGGTATTAAGGAATCAAATCATTTTGAGGGGGCGGTAGTCCGTACTTCCTTAAATGAAGATATCACGTTTACCCATAATGGAAACCATAAAGGTATTACATAAATGAAAAATACAGAAGATTAAGTAAAACATAAACATATTATATATCATATATAAATATAGTGTCATCTAAATGTCCACCTTTTAAGGTGTTAGAAGAATGTTGAACAATCATCGTTTCGGGAGGCAGAAATTCGTCATCCACGGAAACAGTATGTTCTTTTACCATTAGATGTAGGTGTGTGAAAGTTTAGCTCGAATCCTTCTTATAAAAACATACTATTATATTTATGATACTGGATTTGTTACAAAATAAATGAATAAGAAGAGTTTAGGGGGTTGGAGAAGCAAAATAAAACAAAAGGACTCAAGTGAAGACATTACCTTAAAATCGGGTAACTCCCTTTGGTTTGAGCTCAAAGGCTTCCTTGGGAAGACTTCTGCCCAATGTTAGGATTCAAGGAGTAAGAGAGGGAAGTGGAGAGACAAAATGGGAAGAGGTTGGCTGCGTCAAAGGCTTTGGGAGTGTGGGTAAGGACGTAGAGGTCGGGGCCTTTTATAAGAGGAGAGGAGGGGCACTCTTGGAAGGTAAAGAAAAGTCACTTTATTTTAAAATGGTATTCGGATTTAAGAGGTCCCACATTGATGTGTTTCGAGGATAAGATGATAAGGGTTAGAAAGACACTCATCCAATAGGTTTTGGACATGTGTAGGTCTTAGATATTACATTATCTTTCCATTTTATTTAAATCGTTAAATAATGAGGTCATCGCTGCATCATTATGATGTCATAAATAATTTAATTTATTTAATTTTTCAAAATTATAAAAAAATACTATGATGTAGGAAATAATTTTATATTTCTAATGAATATTTATAGTCAAAAATATTATTTGTATAACCCCATGTAAAAATTGTTTTAGTAAAACTTTTCATGTTTGTCTCATTTTTACATTAACTTTAAATAAAAAGATATTAATGTCATTTTCCAACAAAAGTGTATTAATGGGGTCCTCATGTTGACCCATGGGTTGTATTGGTCGTCCATGACACATCCAATGAGGATAGTACATGTTTCAAGTTCATTTCATATTCTTAAAACATTATTTTTACCTTAAACTACACTAATTACCTCTAATCACGATTAACAACTTAATAAGTTACTATTCACCAAAAATTTATTTTTATCCCATTGAACCACATTTTACTTCTTAATGATAACCATGTATGTCGGATTTTTGAAATTCAAAACACAAATATGGCAAAATTTCATTTAAACGGAAAAATCAGTTTTTATAAGTACCACTTAGTGGTTTCACTATTCATCAAAAATTGAAGTTTTTTAGAAAAATCCCAAAAATTCACTCTAAGCTATTTTTGATATTCCGAATTCAAAAATGAATTCTATTTTAAAAAATTCAATACATATAAGTCACATTAATTAATTTAATAATTAATTCCCATTTTCAGATCAAATAGCGTGTTTTTATGAAACAATAAGTTTCAAAAGATTGACACTGGTTTAAGTCTGATTTCAAAGTGAAATTAATTCCAATGACCACTATTGGATTTAATGGTAAAAATATATTCTAATTTCACTTTAAAACTAATTCAAAAGATAATCTAATCATATAAATAAATTAGATTGAAAAGAGGTTTTGAATTAAAATACAACATTTTACACTATTCATTTAAAAAAATGAACTTTATCGGAAAGATACCAAATATTTACACAAAGTAAATTTTGATGTCCCGATTCTTAAGAAGGGTTTTATATGGTCCAATAGAATGTATAAGAGTGAAAAAAACTATATTTAATGACGGTTCGCCATCAAAAGGAGATAAGTGAACCTTCAATGAAAACTTGGGCATGTACGCCTAAAATTGAATTCTTTCCGTATTTTAAGCCTTTATCTTTTATTGGATAAATGTAAAAACATTTAAAAACATATATAATCTTATTTTACTTATTTCTATCCATTACCTCCAATACAACAGCTAAATGTTAACTACCATTTAAAATAATATTATTTTATTATTAGAGTGCTACGTAAGATTCCCAAGAAACTCGTTGTTGCGTGTTGGGTACGCCATCGAGCATAGCGTCCCCTTTAAAGACATATTAATATTTTATTCACAAATATGGATAAATATGAAAATGTCATATTCTTTATTTACCTGGGGTGTTACATAAAAGGTCACAATCGACATCTAGAATAATCGTGAATGGCTAAAAAGGAATGCGGGTCTTACCAATGTAGATCTAATGGGACATACCACACTAAAATCGGAGGTCAGACAGTGAATATATCAAAAATCAAATGATATAATCCTTTAAGCGCTGAAGAGGAGTTTTTCCACCACCATGATTTGATGACATAGAATTTTATGTTTAAAATAATATTAATTTAATTATAAAAAATAAAAACCCCAAATATTTGGAGCTTCACGATTTATCCTCATGGTTTGTCAATTCATGTAGAAATTGTGCATAGTATTCAATAGAACAAGGGAAACATGTATAGTTCAACCAAAATATATTCAAACCATGTTTAAAAAACTAGAATATCCTATCTCATGTTCCAAAAAAATTACAGACAAGGGTGCACAACTGTGCATATCCACTCGCATAGTTTCCTCAAATGGTGTGGCCTATAATAGGCCTCTACCCAGGATCGCACAGTTTATTCAAACCATGGGGCATGCCCCCACATAGTTTTTACAAACATCACACTATGCCAATTTCACCCCAAACACCTAGTTTGAGGCTCTGACCAAGGCCCAGACCCCACCAGAACACCCATGATCTAGTTAGGAAATCACATAAGTCTATATTTAAACTTTGAAATTGAAAACGTGTTGATTGGTACTTTTGATGAAAATTGGTTTCTTACACGTGTGTGGATGGGGTTATCGTAAATTTAGGTAATTAATTTATATTAAGTATTTTTAGTTATTTTTAGGATTGATACCCTATGTATCATATATTTATTTATATTAAAAAATCATAGATTATGAAATAGAAATTATATAAAGATATGTTTATGGTAAATTAAAGAATTATTTATTTAGAAACTATATGATTTTATCCCTGGTCGACATGAAATTTTAACGGTACATTCCTAGATCATTTGATGTATCACTAAGGGGGAGGGGTAATGGGAGATACTTTTTATTATAATTTATTATATATTAATTAACTGATATTATTTATTAGAGCCTCCATCCAAACATCTATAATTATCAACCATAATCATATGGAATCATGTGAAAAAATCATACAAATATTACTTACATGTTGGACCACTAGTTTCTATGACAAATCTATGTTTTCCTCATTTAAAAACATGAAACCCTGATATCAACTATAAATATTTATGTTAATATAAGAGAAAATAAATCTTATTCCATGAATCATAGAGACTGTCTAAAAATTTTAAATGTAAGGCCATTATTCGCACTTGAGTCATTGTAAATTAGAAAAACCTGTTAGAATTATTAATGTTCTATATCAAACAAAATATTTATAATTATCCATCCACTATTATGAGAAAATAATATCAAATTTACACATTTATGTCCTCACTTTCTAAAAAAAGATATTACTACACTATTTTGAGGACTTTAACTTCCGTAAAAATATCAAAACAACTGCATGCACTCTAACCTTCCTAATTAGTATTTCAAAATGATCAAGGTGATTTTTATGATCATGGACAAACATGTCAATGTTATTGATTCTCGATAACTAGACTCTAGATGGTCTTGAATAGATTCCATATTCCCTATCACAAAAGATGAATAATAGTTATATGATTTTGATTTTCACGCAATCATTATCTTTAATCACTTTAGTGGATCATCAACAGCCTATAATATTTTATATATGACATCAATTTTTATACTTTTAGGTATTTTTCATCCCCTATAATTGTCTCCATCTTGAATTGGGTGTTTTTTGGGACTCCAATTGATGGAGAAAAATTACTAAGAAAAATGAAATAATGTCAGGGATGTATTTTGGGTTGAACTAATGTATTGTGGTTATATATGTGTTAATAAGTTTAGGAGGTTCTACCTGAGTATGGTGAACTATAATTTTTATTAGTTGTTTTTGTGTAAGAATATGAATTTTTCAACTATGTATTGGGTGATAACATGACATTTAAATGTGTCACAAAACTTGTACTTGGTCTCCAAAAAATGTTGTGAACTATTTATACGACATGAAATGAGTAAAATTCATTTAATGGGTACATTTCATTTAATTTTAGTGGTCAAGATTAAAAAAAGGTGTTAGGTTTTTCACAAAACTTATCCCCATGGATTTCAATATGCTTAATGAGTAGTTATGTTTTGTAACTTTTGGTAGGTCGTCTTTTATGTTTCTAGATCGACTGATTTTTCATTCATGCATCTATAACCCTCCTTTATAACAACCTATATCCATTCCTCTATGATTTTTAGGACCCTTGTTCAATCTAGATTGATTTTCTGGGGATTGAATCATCAGGTATGTCATGTAGAATATCTCTGGGAAAGAGATACTTTCTTCTTCTTTATTAAAAATTTATGTAGTAGCATCATTCCATTTTGATATTTTTTCTTTGACCCATGGTGTTTATTTGTCTATATTATTTATATACTTATTGTTTGACCCCATTATCGCAGCTATATTATTCTAGGTTATGGTTAAAAAGGTGGGTGTTTCTAGGCCTATGTTTTTTTGACTTCTCTCCTCACCCTTTTTTAGAAATAGATCTATTATAAAAAAAACATATATTGATTCTATGGCCTCTTTTTTCATTGTTTAATTTTCTTGTTTGTCTATCCAATTTTTTGATGTTTGACACCATGTATATAATGTTTGTGGTTGTCTCGATCTTTTATTGATGAATTTCATTGATTCAATTTTGAAATTTTAAAATGGTTTTGTGAAATAGTTTTCAAATCATTATTTGATGGAAATGGATTGATGAAATAGTTTGTAAAATAGAGAACATAGGATGACATGGGAAGTTCTATAGATGGTACATTAATAGGTCTCATCTACATTTGTGTGGTTTTATCATGGGAAATTCATTTTCTCCCTATGCTCATTATTCTTTGTACATGTCGTCCCTGTTGGGGGGTTCACTTGATGTGGGTCTCATATTCCCTCTAGACATGACATATATGTCTAGTGGAATTATGTGTATACGGTTTTATATGTTATTTATAACTTTAGTAGCTATAGTAACATATTGTGGTCCATTGAATAATGTTACTAGTTAATATTTAGTCGGATTGTACTATTTTGATATACTAACATATAATTGATATGATATGTGATTTATGATTCATGTATAAAAGATATATCTTCTATGATAGATGGATTGTAAATTCATTTATACTGAATTACAATTTTATACATAATGGTTTAATAAAAATAAATTATAATTTTTTACTATTCTTTTGATAAAAAACTATTAAATGGTTATCAAACCTTGTTCCCTTTAAAGTTGATAAATCATATATTATTGTTTAAAGACTTCATATATAACACATGGGTGAGACTATACTGATTCTATTAGATCAAAACCTCCATTTATTTTTGGAAATCCATAGACCTTTCTATTTATTTTGATGAAGATAGAGTAAAGGTATCGTAGAGAGGTGGTCAGGTTTTTTGTCAGGTGGGTTAGGTATATAATGGTGATATGGTGGGAGTCTACCAATGCTAACACATGGAGTATTTTTTGTTTTGGGTTGTCCATTATGTTTACAACTTTACATGGATATTTATTCTATTATTGAGTTTTTTGGTATCAATTTCTTCAGCTATATAATATATTTATATTTTCCACTATTTTCTCTTTAGTATATATTTTCCATGTTTTTTCTTCAGGTTGGGAGAATCTATTCCCTCCATTAGCTGTTTAATAGTCCAATGCTAGTCTCTAGCTCATTGGGATTATGAAAATTGTTTGGTTATTTTATGGATCCTATTGGGAACTAGGTTGAGAGGGTATTTGGGTTGGTTCATTTTATTTTGGTATTAGAGGATTTTTCTCATAAGAATTTCCAATATTGGTATGATTTATAGACCATAGATAGGATATATGGGACTTGTGACATATATAATGATGGCTACATGGGAAACTATTTTCATGATGAGAATCAAGCTAAAATGGGATGTTGGGATGTATGTCTCTTATTTTGAGTTCATTATATTAATATTATTTTTTTCTTATGGGTTTTCTAGTATAAAATAAATTGTTCTACAACCTTAATCGTTTCTTTTATTTTGTTGTTTAGTAGTTTTCCAACGATATTTTTTATATGATTTGCTCCAGAGGGTGAAACTAAATATCCTAAAAGGAATCCTCTAATGGGTCATAACATTATTGATCTATCATATCTTCAGTTTGCACAATGGATTTGAGTGTACCATAGTCTTAGAATGTAGTTTTTGAGGAAAAACCATGGGATATAATTGAAATAGCTTAATAAATGGATTTATTGAATGATAAGACACCATCATATAATTTATATAATGAACATATAGATTAAGTGGAATTTCCCTAAAAGATTCAGCAGTCCTTTGACATTCTGTATACACTAGAATGAATCCAGGTGAAATGTGCACTCTTTAACATGAGAGAATGAGGATGTGTATATTGGATTCCATGGATCTAGAAGAAAGTAATGACAGCTTTGAATGGAATGGATTTAGGAGTATCATATTTCATTAGTTTTAACCATCATCACAAATGATGGAAAAGTCATTTGAGTTCATATCATTGCAGTAGGGAGAGAGTCCAGTTCCACATAAAACATTGGGTTTATAGAGCAAGTTTGGTTTTCACTAGATGATGTGATGAATAACCTTCTAAATGAAAATTATTATCAAAAAAAATTTGACAAGATATCTGAACTTAGGTAGTTATGTTGAATCATTAAACCTATTCAGAGACAATATAAAGGTCTATAATGGACTAACTAAATACCAAAGGAAATGTGGGATATTATTCCCCATATGTTTCACCTAGTGACATCTTCAATGGAGTTACAAGGATAAATAGGAATTGGGAGGATATTAATAGGGGTGGTGGAGGTTGTTCATATTAGAAGTAAACTTTGTTCCATCTTGTTGTATCTAGTGGTGTACCTCAAACATAATATCATTGGGGAAAGGTTAGACATAGAAAAATGTTATCCATCACCTCCAATGATTTGAAACTGTTTTGGATGATATCGTTATTTATAGTGATTCTATATGACTAAGTATCCACAAAGATATATTGTCAGGGATTGATTGATCTGAATTCTACTACATAACATTTAGATGTTTTACAGAATACATTGATTTATCCACATGCCTTAGGAGTAATGCAAATTAATGTATTAGATGAGTTTTTTTGGGGATGTTGATTTAGGTCCAGTGACAATGAAAGGTACCATCTTCATTTCATAATCGATAGCAGTTTCGTTATTTGATAATAGTGATTCTCTCAATTTTATATATGTTGTTTTTTTATCTTCTTAACCATATAAAAGATTTCATATAATTTTTTATGCAGTTAGAGAAACCTTAATAGAAGAAGAAATAATATGGGTTTTAGTGTACTTGGATGCAATCGATAGTTGACGTAGAGTAAGTCGGGGATTTTCTTATTCTAGGTTTAGATCTAATTGATGTCATCATTAGGATAGATTATATATTTATCTAATAATGTTTTGTTTTATTTTAATCATATTCATTTCTTTTTTATTGTGGTCAATGGGAGCTCATGGTTATGTCAAGGTTCATTATATAAGAGGCATGGTCGTGCAAGACCACACGGACCAGACCAAATGATATTTTTTTCTATAGTAAAAGGTATAACCATTAATGTATCATCAATTGTTGATCCTATCATTATTGTTTATAAATTTCTAGAAATTTTCAATAATGATTTTTATAGGATTTTTCAAGAGTGGGAAAAATAATTTACGATTGAACTGGTTCCATGTACACATATGATATCAATATCTTATTATCATATGGATCCTAAAGAGCTGAATTTCCTTAATATTTAGTTGGATGAACGTGTAGAGAAGTATTTTGTTCTCCATAATGTTTTTCTTTGGGATACCCCAATGATATTATCTATGAAGGATGACGGTTCACATCGATTTTTTGAGGAATATAGAAAGATAAACTATGTAAAAATAAATAATTAGTATCTAATTTTTCAATGTGGATTATTTTTTTGATTAGTTAAAGGGTAAAATTAGTTTTCAAAGATATATCAATGGTCATAATATCATCAGATCAGTATTTAAGAGACTGATATATCAAATATGAATTTCCAGAGCAGGTAGGGATGTTATGAATATCGTGTGATGTTGTTTGGACTAGCATAAGCTCCATCAGTTATCACGGATTTAATGGGTCATATATTATGTTAGTATCTCTACACTTTTGTGGTTGTGTTCTTGGATAATATTTTAGTCTATTATATATCCAAGAATAAGCACCAACACTATATGAGTTTGGTTTTAGAAATCATGCAGAATCACTATTTTTACAAAGATCATCAAAAATGAACTTTATAGATCTAGGATGTGAAGTTTATGGTGTGTTATACTTCTCAGCCTTGATAGTTAATACATCATGAGTAGGTAAGTGTTGTTTTATCATGGTAAGAATCTTATAATTTTGTTGACATTCATATTTTCTTTTGTATTTTTTTATATTAATTAATCTTAAGGGATATGTATTGGATGGAATCCCCATCGACTACTCTTACCATGAAAGGGGTAAAAATCACATGGGGTAAAAAAATACGTTCATTCGATGAACTAAATAGAATTATGACATCAACTTCTATTCTAATCTTACCTAGGCCTATTAATGGTATGTTGTTTTCATTGATTTTTAAAGAACTTTTTTATCTTGTGCTCATGTAGGATGTTGAAATGTTGTCATATACCTCTATTCGTCTACGAATTGACGATAATAATCACACCACTAATTTATATATCATGATGAAGTTATGAATGCATTTTATGTTTTTGAGGTATTTCTTTTTGTGGAAAATTTAATAGTATTATTCTGAACATAATTGTGTGAGCTATATATTTATTAAAAGGAAATGAATCTACGATAGAAAATGGGTGTGGAATACATTCAGACATATGAAATTGATATTACTTACATTCTATGGTAGGGGAATGTTTTCAAATATTCACTTATTATGAATCTTCCATTGTTATATATTTCTGAATCATGTGAATAGTGGAAAATTATGGATATATTTCCACAGTTTCACCTAAATGTATATGAGAATGTTTTAGGAATTGTTTTGACCATTGTTCATTTTTATATTATCTAATAGATTATACTATATAGAGTTAGTATTAGTATGTTGAGTTCATAGGAATTCATGAAGCCATCGACTGTGGGGATACCATTTTCTGTTGGTATCTCTCTTCAAAAGGTTTTCTCTGTTTGAGAGATTGAATTATCACTCCGCCATATATAAAGACATTAGTATTTTCCATATTTTATCATGGTACATTCTTTTGGACTCTATGATGATGTATTATTATATGAGGTGGTGATTCTGGTGGCCAAGTACGTTATGTGAAATTGCTGATTATGTTTCCTTCTGTTACACATACCATCATTAAAAAGAATAATATTTGAAAATATATGATTTTCTTTAACAAAATTCTTGGTTGGTTTGAAAATTGGGTGACGTATCATTGTATTTTATTTTTGTATTAACCAAAAATTCATAGGCGAGGAATTATATTTTGGTGGTGATAGATCGGATTACATTGTCATCTCATTTCATTCAAATCATGGACACCCATATAGTTGATGATCTTGGTAATATTTATATGATTTAAAAAATGTGGATATAGGGGTTAATTTGTTATTTTAATATATAGATATCCTATTTTTACATCATTGTTATAAAGGATTCCCCAAGAGGGTTATTAGTACTCTAGTAAAATTATGTATAACATACCATCCACATATAGATGGTCAGATAGAGAACGCTATTTATATTTTAGAGGATATGTTCTGGGTCTCTGTCAGAAATTATGGTGGATCTTAAGATATAAATCTAGCATGGGTTGGGTTTATTAATGAAAATAATTAAAATTAATCAATTAGAATGCTTACTTGCGAGGAATTATATGGTACCCTTTTAGCTCACTTCTTGGTTAAGTTGAGGTGGGAAATGAATTTTTTTGGGGGGGACCAAAATTGGTTTAGGATATATCAATGATGATTATAGTTATATGTCACTATCTTTATAAAATTAATAATAATAAATTTTCTTATGTGGATAAACACCATAATCCTTTGGAATTTTTCATTTTTGACTGAGTTTACTTGAATTTTTCTATTCAGTTGGGTTTCCATCACCGTCGAAAATATGTGATATTTCTTCTCAGAAATGTAAGACTATTTGAGGTCATTGAGAAAGATTAAATGGTTACTTAGAATTTCTATCTATATTGATGGTAATTCATGATTTTTTCCACATATTAGATCTTAGGAAATATCATCCTTAACCATCTCATTTTTTGAGTTGAAATAATATTTTCTTAGACCCAGAAGTTTTTGTTGATGAGAAACAAGTATAGATCATTGAATATCTTGTGGACATCTTTTGTGGGAATTAAATTTCATTTTTCAATGTTTTTTGAGGCACACATCATATTATCACGAGACATGGGATCAAAATTCATTGTTAAGGGAGTAGTGGCCTCACCACTTTACTAGAATTCATTGTTTCACATGAATTCCATGGTATAGAATGTATAATGGTGACTATTTTATAACATCCATTAGCCACAATTTGGTAATTCTTATCCCCTATTATTTTTTTCCTCTAGAATTAGGTTATTCTTAGACTCTCCATGATGGAAAAATTTTATTTTTTATAATTACATAATGTTGCAGAGGTATGTTTGTTTGATTTAACTGGTGCCAAGTGTAAATATGTTAGTGAATTTTCAGTGGTTCCCACATGTACAGAGAATGATTTAGTTTGTTTGGGGGTTTTTTTGTAAGAATATGGATATTTTATTTTGTGATGGGATATTATAGGGCATGAAAAGGAGTTACATGAAATTTATATGGTTTCCAGAAATAATTTGTGAACTTTGTACACAATGTGAATAGAGTAAGCACTATATAATGGTTACCCAATGTGTATTGTTAAATGACAAGGATTAAAAAAATGAATATGGTATTATGTGTCTTTGATCCCCGTGGATTATATGACATGAAAAGAATTTAAAAACCATGTATCTATTATAATATAGAATATTTGGGTGTCACATCAACTAATTTTCATTCATTATTTTGCATCCCTCATTTCACTCAACCTAGAGAAATTATCTCAGGATTTTGTGAGACTCCATTTTATCAGGGTGGATTTTTCCAAAATTAAATAAGTAGGGAAGTTTTGTTGAACCTCTTCTAGTAAAAGATAATTTATTCTTCCTCGCTTCTTTTTGTAGGAGTAGCACTATTTCATTAAAATTTTTGTTTTTTGACAAATGTTAATGTTTCTTCATGATTCTCTCATAATATATTTTTTATCCCATTCTATGGTATTTTTCCTTATTGGTTGTGGTGTGGAATGTTAAAATTATTGTATGTGTTTTCCATTTATTTTAGGATTTTTGTAGAATTTTATCAATTATACGATAAGTTGATTGGTTCTTGGTATTCCTTTTTTTGTTTCTACATTATTGTTGATGGTGGATCCATTGTTGGTCATGTATGAACCCATGATTTATATAGGTGGTTGTGTATCTGGAATGTTTTGGTGAGCTCCAATCCTCCTATTTTGATATATAATTTTATAAAGTGATATGGCTTGATATGAAAGATTTTTTGGGTGTTTTGAACATGTATTTTTTAAATGATGGGTCTCCACTAGTATTTGTTATATAAAAATGGTTTGTCAATACAATTTTGAAAAGTTTTTCATGTCATTTATTCAAAGGAATGGTTTGATCAACAAGTTTGTAAAATAGACCATGTAGGAATCCATCAGTACAAAGGTAGATGGTATTATAATAGATCTCATCCACTTTCAGGGGTTTTACTCATGCGGATATCCTCTCCTCCCTACGACTATTATTCTAGGGACTTGTTAGAACTATTAGGGATTCACTTTTTGCGGTGTTAATAATCTATATAGATTCAATTCATTTTTCTAAATTCCGGGTAAGTACACAATATTTTTATGTTTGGTAGGATTTTCTTTTCTAGCATTACCTAATTTGATCCATAACATGATTTTACACGCGCTTCTATTTTTGTCTTTTATGTTTTTTTACTTACATGAATTTGATATTATATTTAATTCATTATTTGTGTTGAAAGTATATGTCCACTTTGATATATAGTTAGGAAATACTTTTAAAATTATATATCTATTTTATTTTAAAATGAATAAAGTGTGGAAATTAATTTTTTTCATTCATTTTAGTTAAAAATAGATAAACTATTTTCATGAATTGTTTCTTTTAAAGTTGAGAATGCTTGTATTATTTTTGGGAAACATTGTATCTACCACATGGGTCTAACCCAACTAATCTCGTTAGCTTTCACCATTCATACCCCATAAAAAATTTCTAGACCATTATATTTATTTTGATTTAGGGAAATGTATGTGATGTATTGTGTTAGATATTTTTTCTATTAGATGAGTTTGGTAGCTTGTGATAAGATGTTTGGAGTCTTCCCACACTATCACTTGTAGTATTCTGTTTTCAAATTTTAGTAGTCCTTTTTGGTTGGGATAGTACTTGGAGGATGTTTCTACACTTGATTTTTTTGGTTTCATATATTTTATCACTATTGTGGAATGTATTTATCTTTTTGGTTGTTTTATTTGTTTTATATATGTGAAATTTTGTTTCTTAAAGTTGGGTGAAAGGATTCCCCTTAATTGTTATTTGATTCATGGGTTCTAGTATCCACGCCATTGGGGATCGAGATCACTATTATGGTAATTGATGGATCCTATCAGGTACTACAATGAGTGGGTATTCAAGTCAGTTCATAACATGATCAATAAAAAATTTATCCTCTTTTTTATATTCTTCAACCCTAATAATTACTCTTATATATAGTTTTATTTTAAAAGTATACAATAATATGGGTCATAAAATCTCATTTAATCTATCACATAAAATATTTTCTTATTCTCATGAATACTTGGTTTATAAAGGACATATTTTAAAAATAAATATTTTACCTCTTTATATAAATATAATATCTTTATATTTTCTATATACATGAAGACACAAATGAGTATCACTAATACATAACATTCTCATTTTGGTTGATGTGGTTATCAAAATAAAAAATTATCCCCAATGTCACTTATATCTTCCCATAACATCATGAGATGAACATGACATGCATGAAAAAAATCTTAAATCTATACCAATAATCAAAATTGAATTTAAAATTCATGATATTTAATAAATTGCATAATATATCAAACATTAAATGAAATTTACTTCTAAATACACTTTCTAAAGCACCACCAACAAGAAAACATTTTTTAATATAAAAAATCTAATACACCCCATTTATATTTCAAATTAATTTTAATCGGATTAAAATAAGTCATATATATTTCATTCTATAACAATATTCTCTCAAAATTAGCTTCACATCGCCTAAAATTAATTTTTATGTATTTGAATAATAATATTATATATTATTTTACATTAATATTTTTTAGTATACTATCAACAATAACATCATACAATTTCATGTTTACTTTTATAAATACAACTATTTTTATTATTATTGTTCATACTTGGTTGTATCCTTCACAAAATATAGTGTCTCACCAAAATATTGTAAATATTTTTTAGTGGTTATTATATGTAATTTTTAATTTTTAATATTATGCCCATAGAGTTAATTTCATGAATGAATAAAATGACTCTTATATATCTCATTTAATTTTTACATTTATAGTTATATAATAGAGTTTCATTTGCAAATGATATTTCATTTCACATTTTTTGATTGTTATTTAAAAAAGATATGTGTATTTAACTCTTTCTTAACTTATTTCCTTCAATTAAATTTTCTATAATTTTTATATAAGTGAATTATCTCTATGAATCATCTAATAGAATAATTAATTGATTCAAAATAATATTCAATAATATCTAATAAATATCATTATTATTTGTGGAAAAAATAATACTTCACTAATTTCTTAAGTTTTTTCAATATCCTTATATGTATTTATTACCAACATCAATAACACACTTAAATTAAAATAAAAGCACAATAACACTATCTTGAAACCACGGTGGATGAAAATTTAGTGTTTTTAGTGCATGTCATCATATAGTGGAAAGAAAAATCGTTGACATGTGATTTCAAAACTCACCCTCAGGACTGATATATTCATTTAAAAATTTATTCCCCTATTTGTAATAATCACTACTTTAGAATCTTAAATGATAATAGAAGAGTTTTATACTATAATATATCCCATGAAAAAGTAAATACAATCCCTATTGGGGGTTCTCTATACCTCCTCATTTTAAAAATTTGAGTTAATCTATAACTATTAAAAATACAGGTATTTGCGACAGGGTCCGGTCGCAAATGGCCTTTTGCAACGGGGCCCTGTCTCAAATGACCCGTTGCAGAAAATGGCGTCGCAACTAATTTTTTTTTGTGACGGGGCCGTTGCAACAATGTTTTTGTGACGGGCCTGTCGCAGCAAAGTATTTGCGACGAGCCCTTTTCCCGTCACAAATACTTTCTTCGAAGAGCCTATTTGCAACGGGCCTGTCGCAAATAATAAAAAAAAATTTAAAAAAATAAAAACATATATTTATAAATATTTAAATATATTAATCTCTTTATATTGATATAAATATAATATTTATTTTATAAATATGCTTCTGAAAGGATCTATGGAAATATTATATTAATATATAAGATATTTAATAGAATAGGATTATAAAATAAATTAAAAAAATATTTTTAATTAGTAATTATGTAATTTTTATCAATTAATAGTCATTTAATAACTCTTTGAACATAAAAAAAATAAAAAAAAATAATGAAAGATCAAAAATAATTTGAAAATGAAACCCAAACATCAAACATTCATAACTTTTGATCCGGGACTCCGTTTGAGCTCTACAGCATATCAAATCGAAGCCTGCGACGAGCTCTACGTCCCTATTGTTTGGTGAAACCCATTCAAGGTTTCCTCGAGGCCAAAAAGGCCCAGAAGGCCTCCAAAACTACGTTTTTAGTCGGGGTACCCCGGTTTTTTACCATTCAAACAGCTATAACTTCTGATCTCGATGTCTGATAAACCTTTACCATATATCATATCGAAGATCGTTTCATGTTTTTCGATTTTATTGATTGTAAAGCTGAAATAGACTACTGGATTAGAAGTTATGGTCGTTTTATGATTCAAATGGCTATAACTTCTGATCCGGATGTCCGTTTGTCCTGTACCACATATCATATCGAAGTTCATTTCATGTTCTTCGATTTGACTGGTTGTGGAGTTGAAACGGACTTACTGATTAGAAGTTTTAGCCATTTTAACATTCTCGATGGATTTTCACCCCCTCAATTCTATGTATTCATTCATAACTATACATATATGTGTGTGTGTGTGTGTGTATTGTATATACGTATGTATGTATTAATTTATTTATTTATAAATACACATAAAAAACATATTTTATAAATTTATTTAAAACGATGTTTATAAATATATATTAATATAAAAATAAATATACGAATAAAAATTTATAACTACATATATATAAATATATTAATATATATTAATATACGAATAAATATATATATTAATATATGAATATATATATATATATATATTCATATAACCAAATATATTCATATTAATATAAATCAATATTAATATACGAATAAATATAACTATATATATATATAGATAGATCGTTAAATGTATAAAAAATGAAATGGCTTAGTTGTAAAAGTTAATGCGTGAATGGAGGAGGTTTATTAATAATTATTAGTAATTATTAGTAATTATTAGTAATTATTAGTAATTATTCGTATTTTTTCTTATTTTTTGTAATTGTTCTTAATTATTTCCTAATTATTCTAAATTATTCTATATTATTACTAATTATTACTAATTATTACTATTTATTCATAATTATTAGTATTTATTACTAATTATTAGTATTTATTCATAATTATGACTAATTATTAATAATTATTCCTAATGATGACTAATTATTATTAATTATTCCTATTTATTATTAATTATTTCTAATTATTATTAATTATTCCTAATTACCATTAACTATGAACATTGAATACTAATAATTTAACTTTATTAAATAACAAAACAATCTAAACATAATTAAATTACAACTAATTAAGAATAATTAAAACTAATAAAAAATTAAAATAAATATTAAATCAAAATGAACATAAATACCTTTAAAATTGAGATGAGGATGATCTATGGTAGTTGTTGAAGACTTCAATATCGACTCTGGAAATAAAAATTAAACTTAAGAAACTCTGAACTCTAAAAATAGAGTTTTGAGAGAAGTAGAAGATAGAGTATGAGAAAGAATGAAAAAAACAGATGGGGTATTTATAGGGTAGCTTATTTGCGACGGGTATCCCGTCGCAAATAGTTTTATTTGCGACGGTACCCATCTCAAATACTTTATCCCGCATTTATCACGGTCAACGGTTAAATAGTTATTTGCGACGGGACCCGTCGCAAATAATAACCTGCCGACATACTTTTTGCGACGTGGGTATATTGTCATCGCAAATATTTTTTACTGCTGCCGGTTATTTGCGATGAGTGGTAACCCCCCGTCGCAAATAAGTAGTTATTTGCGACAGGAAAAGTCCCCTATCGCAAATAAGATTCTAACGAGACTATTTGCGATGGGATTTATCCCCGTCGCAAATAACCCGTCGCAAAAACCCCTTTTTTCCGTAGTGTATCTTTCTCAAGCTAAAACAATTTAATACTTCCATAGTCATGGATTTTTTGATAATATCAACAAAACTGTCTCTAGTGGTTATGGATTCAAAACATATATCTCAATTAAAAAACTTCTCTTTCTTAATGTGAAATTTGTTTCATTGTTTTTAAATACAGAGAGTTTTAATTTTTTTAGAGAGATATATTGAACTATGGTAGTCACATAAAGTTATTATAAGATTATCAATCATCACCTCTATGCACTCCTAGTCTTATTTAACTCAAATCATTTAGGTACATTAACATGTCCTATCATCATACTCAGACTCTATAGTGATTATTATAATTATCTTTCCCTTTATACAATTCCAACATATATAATAACATCTCTAATAAAATATTTAAAGTGAAATTGATTTCATAACATCATAATTAGCCAACTAATTAGTATTTGTATATATAAATAGGATTGGTTTCTAACCTCCTCTCTAAATCAGTTCAAAATAAAAGGTGTCATTCAATTATTTTAGATCCCTCATAAAATTCATTATAATTTATTTTGTTGGTCATATTGATATCCTTCCCAGAATGTCACTATATATAAAAAATCATGACTATATAAAAAGAGATAAATTAAACATCTAATAAGAAGTATTTATTCTTTCATATACACATTCTATCCTTAAATATCCATTCCTTGTTTCATTCTAACCAGCATGAATGTAGAAACATATATTGATTCACCCATATAGTAATTAGTCAATAATTCTCTTCCATAATTTTCATTATAATGAATAATAAAAACTTTATTTTAGAGGACATGGAAAAATACAATGCATCTAATTTCACAAAATATAGACATCATTAAATTATTTATCAGTTGTAAATAAAATTCATAACAAACATAGTATTTGTGTCATTAAATAATATTTTAGCAGTATTGACAATGAACATATGAGTTCATATTTTCATTTACTTCACGTATTTATTTTTCCTATTAACATTGGTGTATTTAAATTTTCTCATAAAGCCATAAATATTTAAATACATAGATCTAGGGGATTATTTTTTCCCATATGAAGAAATATTTATCATATAAGTCATATTTTAGTCTTTGTATAATACAAATCATTTTGGTTCATCAATATTTACCTCAATTTATTTCTCTCCATTAACAAATGTTGAATTCATATTTTATTTGTATATTTTATACATCCTATAAGATACAAAATACATGGACATTATTACAGCATGAACACATATAGAATTTGTGAAATTCACATCAAAGTAAACTAATTCAACATCTAGGTAGGCATTACATGCAGATATGGTTGTTTTTTAAAGAACTTCATTCTAATTAGTTGTATTATTCTTGGGTACAAAATTAGATACCATAACAATTTAAATTTTGGTTTTGAACAAATTCCCATGTAGAATTATATTCAATAAAATATTAATATTTATCCACATCAACTATTGAATCATTGTATTTTAAAACCTCAGAAAATAATATTTTTTTTGATTTTAGGGATAAAAGATATTTGATTATCAAACCCGACAATCTTTTAATCAATATATATTCCTTTTTACCCATTATTAATCATACTTTTTTATGAATTGTAATTACATGATTTTATTATTATATGGTTTTCTAAAATATTCAACTACATCATAGTTTTTGAGTTATTGTTCTTAGAATATTATCCTAAATCACATTTCTAATCTAGATCAATATCAGTAATACATGGTTAATTTATAGGTTATTTATCATCTGCCTCTATAGAAATATACATATTGTATTCATCAAAATAATCAATATCAACATAATTAAGATCATTAATCTTGACTACATTTTTAATAATCATAATATAATAATTTTCCATTGGCATGTGATGTATTTTACTTATGTACCTATTTCCTCATTCATTTGATATATTACTTCTGAATACTCTTTCAACATCCTTTTTAGGAGAAATTTCATTATTTAATATTCTATATTCATAAAATGTAGGCATCAATGAAATAAATAGTAGTTCAAATTTGTTTTATTCCAATATAAAATCACAAAATAATTCATATGATTTAAAATAAAGAAAAATATTTTTTATATATACATATATGCCTAAAACATCACTCATGAAGACTATTTAGATTTTGAATTCTACTTGCGTGGTTTCCTCTATATCAACCAAGAATTTGTTCATTATTTCAAAAAATAATGATTAATGTGGGTGTATAAGGAGTACTATAGTGATGTATAACTCTACGTTTTCATAGTAGTATTCAAATTATTTTATTATAAATTTTCATCTATCATCACGTGTATTTTTTATGATACAATCATATAATTCATTATGAAATCATTTCATTTAAATTTAAAACAACCCATGTAAATTAAATATTATTATGATCATCATATTATTAATCATTTAAATATCATTACATATTATCAGGAGTTAAATATATAACCTTTACAATTTTTGACTCATTAGAATAAAACTTGGAATAAATCAATCCATGCTGCATTGTGGACAAAACATTCACAATTATTAGGTTACCTAAGGTATTTTTACTACTTTACAGAATTTGACATTTGTATTATCCTTTTCTATTGAGAAGTAAAATGTATACAACTAAATATACATGGGAAATAATTATTATTATTCACTAAAAATGGTGGATAAATGTTCTATTAAATAGTATTTATTACACAATGAGGTAAAATTGTAATTATTTATTAGGTCTCAAATTTGGAAAATGATACCAATTATTCTCCCATAACAAGTGACAATTTATACATATTTTTTATTATTGATTGAGAATGTGATTGTGCTATAAATGACATAATAACTTGAAAGAAAATAATAACCCTAAAAAATTATGTTAGTGTTATTAAATGAAAAAATATAGAATTTTTCTTTTTTGATTCAATAGCATTTATAAATTTTACTTTCATTTTCTAGTAGATTAAATATCCAAAGATAACCATTCATCCATTATGTTTATCCATATTCAAAAAATATGGCATTCCTAGTCATAGGTTATGATCATCCACTATCATGAATCCATGACTTTAACCTCTTTTTTGATTTATTATCCACTTGAATAAGATGTGAATTTTTATTTTTTTGTACTCCAATCCTCATTATCTCAACCCTCCTACTAAATTCCACACAGAATTATAGCCATATCATTATTTTCATTGTGAATAGTATAATCAAATCATCCAAATATGAATTCTAATAGTCAAATCTGTTTTGTTTTAGAAATGATGATTGATTTATATCCACAACTTTATTCTTCACATATTTTCTAAAATATTTTTATGAGGTATCCCATATAAATCATGCCTTTTTTAAAATCATGTAAGAGACATTATGTACTAAATATCATATTTTATATACCAAATTATTTTGTAAAACCAACAAAAATCATTTAAAAACATTATTTGTGGAAACCTCTGAATCATTCTATGAATTTTAAATTTTAATATACGTACATTACTAGTATTATTTTAATTATTCCTATTTATGTGAAAATATTAATTATAAATATATATTAAAATTACTTTAATTTAAATGTGTTCTTATATTAATTTTTTTAATCCCATTTTATGATGATTTTATATTAGAACTGATATAGTTGGGTGTGGTATATTTTAGAATCCTTTAATTCAGAATTTACATTTTTACATATAATTGTGTAACACATTTATTAGTTTTTTTGGAGATTATTTATTTATTTTATATTTCTTATAAAAAAAATATAACTTATATTTTATTGGTTATTATATCATTTAAGAAATTATGATCTTGTCTTGTTCAATTCATCATAGTTTCTACAAGTTTTTTCGCAATAATAAATCTTGTATCTTGTTCATAAACTATTACTTTTATGCATTTCATATCGCCAAGACAATAATTATAAGTTTTATGATGCACAAATATTTAATTCATTATAATCTAAAACTCATTCACTATGGATTTCTTTGCCCTATTGGGTTAAATATTTATATTTATATATGACTAATTCACATCTGGTAACATTCTCTTAGTGTGTTTATTTTTTCCATTTCGACCAATACATGGTATTTCATCAAGTCATGCATCATTAGACAATAAATTAAAAAAAAATAAGTAATTTATTCTCTATATTGATTATAGGAGAAATATAATTCATCCCCCACATTATATAACTTTTAAATTCATTTTTTATTGGAAAACAAATTTCATGTTGGATTTGAACAAATACTTATTGTTTCTTCAACATTTCTTCATCTATGACATTTCTACAAGTTTATCATCTTGATTATATATACTTTTTGTCTCATATAATTAGATACTAAATTTCCTATCCCATCACAATTAAACACATTAATTTATGTTTTTAATTCTTATTTTCTGTCATATTTTTAATTTTTTATAAATAATATATATAATTATATTATAAAAGTAAATAATTTAATGATCATATTTTGATTCTCATTAGGAATTTACATCATCCACCTTTATCAAGTGTCTTTTAATAGATTTAAATAAATATTCCTCTGTGATTTTCATCATAAATAATTGTGAATTTCTCATCATATAGTTGAGACGTTTTTATTGTTACCCATGATAAGATATGTATTCCTTTTTAAAAAACAATAAATCAGTTGAGAAATCCCTAATGTAATTATTCATAACAAAAAAATTATTACAATAATAATAATCCCACAATTATCCAGGATATAAAATTCTATATTATTTACTATTTTAATGTAGTAGAAAATTGTGTCATTCCCATCCATTTAGATATCTACAAACATCACTCTCAGCAAAGTTTTTTTGGATTCACTAATTTTGACATTTCCATTAAATAAATTCACATGATCATCCCACATATCATTTACCCTCCTTATATTCATTATTTTTAAGACATTATGGGATGAGGAAAAAATTGAATTTATGGATTTTCCATCTACCAATAAATTTAATTTATGAAAAAAATATATCCTGAGGTTATATTTAATGTGTTGTAAAACCAATAATAACATATCCAAACAATTATAGAAATTATAGATGAATATATGGTATTATACTATTACTCTATACCAAGAAGTAATTACCATCTAAATGGTTTTACCACTACAATTAAATTAAATATAAATCTCAATTTTCAACTCATATAATGATTAGATATTTAATATACAACCTCATTCTCTATTAACACATTATGTTTCTAGATGAACTATTATGTCAATAATATGGGTCAGTTAATCATTTACATAACATTTCACAATTTTTTAGTTAGATATTTGTGTATATATTCGGTTATACACTCAATATAGTCTTCCTTAACACTCACCAATTATCGTATAAAATAAAGTGGAAAAAATAGAAAAACAATTACTAATTTTCTACACAGTTCACAACTAATGTGTGTGACTAAATTTTCCAAGGATTAGGTCCAGTTTTATGACCCATATTTTACTACACTTCATCATAATGATATAAGAGAGGGGATATATTATTAATTGAATATTGGTTACTATTTAAGTGTATGTATGATAAGTGTTTTTGTTTGACACCCCAAACCCACATTATTAGAACTGGTGTATTGAAATAATTCTTTAATCATATGCTTTCATAAATTATAATATTATCAAATTACAATGTACCTATGTGTCTTAAACTTTTTATTTAAAAATTTCTCTATATAAAAATCTAAAAACATTCTAAAAAAATTATAGTGTCTTTCAGAATTATTTTTTAAAAAATAATATTCAAAATATTTCTCCATAATAATACAATAATAATACCCATTATAGAAATATCCTTTGATATAATCATCTCTATTACATGGGGAATGGCAGTGTATGAGTGTTTTGAGTTGAATAAAAATATATGTAAAAACATATCATCATGTCATTATTGGTAAGATAAAATGAATATGAGAATAATAGATTGTGTGAGAAGTATCATATTATCAACAATATATAACAACAAGAATTGTTAACGAGGTATAATAGGTTTATGTGTAATTCAAATGATCAATGTATACCATAGCATAAAAGTGATGAATCATGAGATGATAATCATGAGACATAGATAAACTTATAGGTCATAAAATTGAAATATTTCATTTGAATAAGAATAAAAAACATAACATTATGAACATTTCCATTCATAATTATGACCACACATAGTCTTTGTGTGAATATATAACAAAAAATACACTAAGAATATTCTATATGAGCATAACTCAATGAATATACCCTCCTGTAAAATATTATTTAGGATAAATAACATAAAATAATGTCAAAAATTATCCTTATGAGAATATATAAGCACAAATAGGATCACATACAATCTATATGGGCATAACAATCAAAATACAATGAAGATAATTCTTTTGTGACCATAGGTATCAAATGGTACACTCTGTTGTTTTCATTTTGAAAATTTAAAGGAAAAAAATACACTTATTCATAGTCTTTATGAGAATATATGACTGAAAATACACATTAAAAAATAATTATTTTTCTAGATAATTTTAAATACAATCCTGAACATTGTAATTATCCTATGAGATACAAATCTTTAACCAATTCATTCATAGTATATATAGGTTCCCCGCCTGTTGAAGAATAATTGATTGCACATATTTTTGTGGAGAGTTTACATACCTCTGGATGAGTCCATATAATTAGTATAAATTGTACAAAATAATTTTTTAAACATATTTTCAAAACCATGTATTCTTTGTGTTTTAGTGAATTATAACAAATCATTAACTAACAGAGCCCGTTTCTTTTTCAAAAAACAATGAAAAAAATTTCCCAAAATATATTCTATAATTTAATACACAACAACTATTCATAAAATAAAATAAATTATAAAAAATATATAACCTTTTAGAAACATAAAATTTATTTATGTTCATCATAACATGGTTAATAGAATCATAAGAATGGTTTATGTTAAAATATTTAGCAAGGGATAAAAATAAAATCTGAATATATTTTTGTAATGACCTAGGGAATAACATAAGAATATGAACAAAATTACATCGTGATTTTTATATGTGGTATAAAATGAAGTAATGTACCTGAACGATAACATATAAATATAAATACAAATAAAATATAATCATGAGAAACTTAAAATCATATCCTAAAATTTTTCCCCTGAGATTTTCAAAAAATCATATAAAAATTGTTATTCACCCTTGTATAATTAATATTTTCCAAGGAATTATAAAAAATTATCATAAAGGATTAATATCGATAGATTAAGTTTTTATCCTATGGTTTCTAGTGCTAAAAGTGCACACATTTTATATTAAGAGGGTTTTTAAATAAAGTATCATAAATCATTGTGAAGATATGTTTCCAAGGCATAATAAATATGTCATTTATAAAGAATATTCATATATCCCAATAATTGGAGTGATATAAAGGGAAAAATAATATACGTAGCATTTTATGTTAAGAAATTTAAATTATAAAAAAAATTACATCAAATTATAATTAACCAAAGAAGGAAATGGGTTACAACATGATATAAAACAAGATCAAAATCCATCAAAATAAATAAGACAAATTGTATCAAAAGTGTCATGAACTGAATCTGGTAACCACCAATACTGGCACCAAATCAAGCCCATGACATGTCCTGAAGGTAATTCACTATCCCCATGGGCATAAACTTGTTCTAGGGTATCAATAAATTTTGTTTGGGAAAGTTTTACCTGAGTGTAAAAGAATAAAACTTTAAAAACAATCAATAATATGAATCTTAAATTTTCAGGCCAAACAAGCCATAAAAAAAACCCTATTTGATTACATGGTTTAAAATAATGTAAAATATGTCCAAAAATAAATTAAAATAGCAGAAATTTATCAACAAAGACTCTACAAGACAAGAGGTCATCACCCTCGAGCCATCTCCATAACACCACACCGTAGGAGGTGACGAACAACCCGAACCGCTTTCACCTGAGGCTTTTCCTTTAGCAGAGTCAAACATAACCAATTATACATACACCAAAGTTGATTAAGTAGGGTTTGATCTTAATAAAAATATTAAACCACTCAAATATTACAACGATTATGCAATACATGGTGAAAAAGTAGTCAGTTTTAATATGTAACGAAAAACGGTGAAAAATTCCAAGAAATTAAACATTCAATCGAAAACATTATTCAAAATAAAACATTAAAAATGTTAAAAAATTTAAATAATAAATTTTAGATAAATTAATATACATCCAAACACACCCTAATATAGTGGTAAATACTACAAATCCAATGATCACAAAAATCGGGAATTCCCCTAGGCCACTAGATATTCTCGGGCACTATGTACCTCATACCTAAGTGTAATGTAACCGTAAAAAACCATTTTCATTCAAGAGACACTATTTGGGAACATACCTATAACCTATTGTTCGCAAAATATCAATCATATAGTTTATTTATATTGTTTTATCCAAAATTCTATGTGCTAGAGGGAGAAACCGCATCCGGATCACTAGCCTTACATGTACATATCCTCCAACATAGGTACTCGTGATTCCCCCTTTGTAATCAAAAAATTTCATCATGCTAAATAAATACCATTTCATATAAAAACACCACTAAAAATCACATACAAAAAATATAGTAGCTATACACACTTTATACCACTTAAAACACACAACAAAGCATTTTGATTTTCAATAAACAACTTCTCAAAATCATGCCTTGTTTTGTACCCAAAAAACATTAAAATCCCAACTTTTCTCACCATGTGCACACTTATAATTTAAGAAAACATAAATTTCAGTTCAATACCCTTAAATAAAACCAACAAATTTGTTATAGGGAAATCTCATATGAGCCAACAAGTTAAATCTTTATAAAACCTCCATTTTAACACAAACATGACACTTAAAAATTCATATGTTTCACAAACCCCAATAAAAAATGTTTTTGCAGTAGAAACCAAAATAGATAAACATTAAAAAATTATTTTAATCCCTATTACATTTCAATAAAATCAACTATACAGTATCCCCAAATGAACCAACAAAATATTTATATGAAAACCCCCAATTTCACAAAAACATGGCACTTAAAATTCATTTTCTTTACAAACTCAACTAAATTTATTTTTTTCACCAAAAATCAATTTCTATAAACTTGAAAATAATATTCACACAGCATGAAAAATCACTAGGATTTCACACAGAATTTAATCACCTAAAAATATGTCAAAACCTTGAATCAATTGAGAGAAAACTCAATCACACCACCATCGCGCCTCAAGGGAGGTAGCTCAAGCATAAAAATTGAATATTGGACCATGAAAACCCAAGGTTAAACCCTAGGTTCTAAAACATAACCTCCGGTATTTTGGTAATTTAATAAAATTAAATAAAACTTCATGGAAAGAGGAAGAACTAAGAGGGAGAGACACTTACTTGAGATTGTGTGAAGTTCCTCCACTAAATCTCCCTTTAAAATGGGGTTCCAAAGATGGTTTGAGAGGATTTGAGGGATTGGATGGATGAAATAGTCAAATGGGGGAAGAAAGGGGAGAGTTAGGATCCATCATGGTAAAGAAATATGGATTTCTAAAATAATTTTTAATTACCTGGATAAGGCCACACAGTTTTCTTTCACAATTTAGCAAACTGTGCGCCCAAACCGTGTTCCCATTTTTATCCTCGGAAAAAAGTGTTAAAACCCTTAAAATTATAGGGGGCATATTGGAAACCATGGGGGAATTTTAAAGAAATAATAAAATATTAAAAATCAACTTAAATTAAGGACATGGGTGTGAAAATTCTCCCCACCATGAAAAGATTCCATCATAGAAATTCAACCTGAAGCTTGATCAGAAAAACTGGAATGAGTACTCTTCC
Organism: Viscum album; assembly: GCA_963277665.1. Taxonomy (NCBI): domain Eukaryota; kingdom Viridiplantae; phylum Streptophyta; class Magnoliopsida; order Santalales; family Viscaceae; genus Viscum; species Viscum album. Next base: position 30,121,181 of record OY728157.1, on the reverse strand, counting down.
ACGACCCATGAATTCCACTCCATTGTCTCATGATTATCATTAAAGTTATTCTAATTAATAAATACAAGTGGAATAGACATTCCCCAAATCACCTTCTCTTTGTATTCCACTAAATGCGCTGGCCACTCAAAAACCAAAAAAGTCAGGCTCTATCTTTGTTCTTCCCAACTCAGCACATGGGATATATCTGGGTTATATTTCTTCAACTGGGAGACATGGAAGACTTCATGGATGGATTCCAAATAATAATGTAAATCCAAACTATAATCCACCTTTCTAATATGATTGGTGATCTCAAAAGGGCTAACATACTGCGGCCTCAGCTTCCCTTGCTTTCTCAATCGACGATGGCCCAAACGAGGGGCCACTTTCAAGAATACCATGTCACCCATAGAAAACTCTAGGTTCCAATGACTCTGGTCTGCATATGATTTATGGTAAATACGAGCTTTCAATAATCACTGCATGATCAACATGACCTTCTCCTATGTCTCCTACACCATACTCGGCCCCAACAGTGAGGTCTCACTTACCTCAGCCCAACAGAGGGCGACCAACATGGAAGACCGTAGGGCACCTCAAAAGGATCCATTTAAATCGAGGAATTGTATCTGTTATTATAAAAAAACTCAACCAATCCCAAATGGGTATCCTAAGAACCTGCAATGTCTAGAACACATGCACATAGCACGTCCTCTGTAATATGATTCACATGCTCTATGTGACAATCCATTTGAAGATGGTATGTCATGATCATATAAATTTGAGACTCCAAGACCTTATGAAGTCCTTCCGAAAGCCAAGAAGTGATGAATGGGTCTCTATCTAGGAAAAAATTTAATGAGACACCACGGAGACTTACCACCTTATGAAGATACAAATAGCCCAACTCATCCACTTTAGCTGTATCCTTGATCATAATGAAGTGGGATGATTTTTTCAAGTGATCAATTACCACCCAAATTGAATTCTTACCACAAGTAGTATGAGTAAAACCAAAAATTAAGTCCATGGTGACCTCATCTCACTTCTAGGTAAGAATGAGTAATAGATGGATCAAACTGGAGGGACGTTGATGCTCCGCTTTCACCTACTGGAATGTGTAACATCTCGATATGAAGTCTACGTTGTCTCATCTCATACCAGACCACAAGAACTATAGAAGAACATCATAATAAATCTTGGTGGCACCTTGATGGAAACCCCACAGATACTGGTGGCTATCCTCCATCATCATGTTTCATATACACAAAGAAACTACTAATAGTACCTTGAAACATAAACTACCATATGAAGATGAAGACCAATCAAAATACGTCTCCCAAATATGAAGAAAATACCTCGATCACTAAAAGTGCTCATCACCAAGATATTCCTACTAAATCAACTCCATGAGGGAAGGATTCAACTAAAATCTTTCGAAGAACGCACCCCCATTTGGCACTTGGGTCTCCACATGCATCTGATCAAAGAGCCCTATAAAAGTCTACTCATCACTGGACTTACTTTAATCCTGTACTAGAACTCTCTTGCTCAAGGCATTGGCCACCACATTACCCTTTCATTTGGTATAGAAAATGTCAAATTCTAACCCTTGTAAATACTTGATCTAATGACGATGCCTCATGTGGAGTTCCTTGTGCGAGAATATATAGGCCAAGAATTTGTGATCATAGTAGACCAGAAAATTCTCCCAAAAGAGGTAGTGACTCCATTCCTCAAAAGCATCCATTATAACATCAATCCCGAATTCATCATTCGGGTAGTTATTTTCGTTTGGTCAGAGTTGGAGAGAACCATACGCCACCACGTCATCGTCCTGCATAAACACACACCCAAAACCCATACATGATGCCTCAAAATATACCACATACCCCTTTCCATCCTCTAGAAAAATCTGAATGGGGTGGTATTCAACTACATCTTCCTCTCCTTGAAATATTCCTGACATTCTGGGCCCCATAAAAACCTCACCCCTTTCCGGGTGAGTGTGGTCATCGGTGATGAAATCCAAGAGAAATCCCAAATGAATTTCCTATAATAACAAACCATGCCAAGGAAACTTCTTATCTCGAACACATTATTTGGTTTCTCACATCAAATGATTGCACTTATCCTTTAAGGTTCCACTGAAACCCCCTACTTAGAGATCACTTGCCCCAAAAACATCACCACCCTAATCTAGAAAGTGCACTTTGTCATATTTTCATAGATGCGGTGATCTCCCAAAGTGTCCAAGAAAATACTCAAGTGATGTTTGTATTCCTCTATAGGGATATAATATACTAGAATGTCATACACGAACACCACAATGAAGGAATCGCGATATCAGTGGAACACCCTATTCATGAGTGCTATATAGACTGATGGAGAATTGCTCAATCCGAAGTGCATGACCAAATAATTAAATTGTTCATACCTACTTCAGAAGGATGTCTTTAAGATATATGCCTCATCCACCCTGAGTTGAGGGTATCCTGAACAGAAGTCTATTTTTGAAAACCACTTTTCTTCCTTAAATTGGTTGAAAAAATAATCTATTCATGGAAAATTATAGTTTTCCTTAATTGTTACCTTATTTAACTTCCAGTAGTAAATGCAAAACAAGAGGGATCCATCAGACTTTTTCACGAACAACATAAGAGTGGAGTTAGGAGAGATGCTCTGGAAAATGAATCCTTTAGATTACAAGTTGTCCGTATGTATCTTTTATTCTCTCATCTCGGTAGGGGCCAGCGATATGAGGGACAAGATATCAGTTATGATCCTAGTGCCAGATCAATCGAGAACTCCATATCCCGCTCTGGGGGAAAACCGGAAAAATCATTCGGGACTACCTTTGGAAACTCATTCATGACATGAGGTAGTGCACCTTCATGGGAAAGACCATGTTCCTTTAGCACTGCGATGACAAATGAATGATAAGACTACTTATCACTCGGAGCAGAGGTCCTACACAACCTGATTGAGGATCTCATTCTCCACGAAAAACATGATGACCCCCATATGGTGGCTTGAAACTCACTCTCTTCCTAGATCTATTTATGTGTTTCTAGAAGTGTACTAGACAATCCATGACATGTATAATATCAAAAATATACATATCTAAGTCCAAGATGTCCCACTTTATCTTAACCCCTAACACAGAAAGCGCACACAGTGGGAACCTAAGACCATGCTCCTTCTTCGTTCTCAACGACATCACCAACTCCATCGTAAAAGACAACAACTTGGTTGAAAAATTCTGTGTGTCCAAAAAATGAGCAAAAATGAATGAAACATAATCCCCAGTATCATAAAGAGTAGTATATATAGAACATACGATCAAAACAACACCTCAAATTGTCGAAGGTCCTGCCTCAGATCCTAATGGTGTGTGATCCACCACATGGAGATGTCTGGTCTCTTCATGAGGATGACCACAAGTCTATGGTTGTACCCTGAACTGGATCTTCTAATAAGGTTACCCATCCCTATCACCAAAACCCCCTAAACTATATCCCCCCATCCTCGATGGATCGAAATGTGCTGGCACTCCACTTTAAAGGAATAATCATTCCTTGCTCTGAAGTAGACATGCCACCCCGAAAAGGTACTTCAAGTGACCCTTACCTCCACATTAGTAAGGGAGCTTTAGAAGAAGTTGGAATGCTAGTTAGATGTTCTCTGTCCTCCCACACTAGGGGCACATGATTGATCTTGCATCAGAAGCCATAGATGAAAACTGGATGGAAGACTGGCCGGAACTACTACCTCCCTTCTCACTTGTTCCTCATGATTCCTTTTATTTTGTGAAGAACATACACTTCCCACTACTAATACTGACCCATAGAAACCCGTCATGCCCTTCTAGTAAATCTACACCATCCATTCCAAATCATCCACCTTAGTATAGGTGCTCAGCTTAAACAAGAACACCTAGATGTATATCTATAGTCGCAAGCCTTTCTCAAAACTATAGGGATTATCCTGGTCAATAGAGATAATTTAATGAGCATACCGAACCAAATTAGTGAAACAGTTGGGGTACTCCATGACAAAAAGATTCCCCTAAAAAAGATACATGATCTCTTGGGACATGGCATATGCCAAGACCTCGGGACAATATTTCTCATTGAAGACAACCATGAAATCTCCCCAGTGCATCTTCTCATTCATCCCAGTCTGAATAACCGATTTCCACCACCTATGGATGGGACCCGCCAAAAAATATAGCTGCACACTACACCCTGATCTCCTCGAGAGTATCCAATAACTCTAACATTCACTCAATCTTCTTGAGTCATTCCTCTTCTTCCTGGGGTTGTATGCTACCTTAGAAGGTGAGAGGATTATTTTTCAAGAACTCATAGCCCTTGTCCTTTCTATGACTATTATTATCCTCTATAATAGGAGATTGAATAGGATTCGGTCCTTGTCCTATAGCCTGGACTTCTATGACCATTGCCTCGACTTGCCTTTGATCAATTGGTCTGGGAGAACTCACTCTGGATTCCTCACATGGGCGCAGGGGAGCTTTAAGGGAACGCATGTTTCTAAAGAATGAAATAGTGAAAAAAAATATGTAATACCAAAATTCATATAATTTTAATCAAATACATAAAAAATAAATAATCTAAACACAATATAGTAATAAAAGAAACAACTACTCCACCCCTCTCGATGTCCACATGTGGTCTGTAGCCTACACGTATCACCTGGACGTGAAGTCAATCCGACAATTCCAACGTCCCCTGGTGGCTACATGTTTTACATGAGAGGTGTAGGCCAGGAAACCTCCTCACAACCAAAACCTTGATCCCCAATAGTCCTAGCTCCTGTCTATCCCAACTCATCCCAAAATAGTAATATTACCCAAAAATTTTGGCCTCCTGGGATACCATTTTTTCACAAACCAAATCTGGTCCACTAATACCGGCACCAAATCTAGACCATGACAAGTCTTGAATGGAGTCCCCTATCCTCACTAGGTGGAACATGTGACAAGGTATCAATAAATCTAGTTTGGAAATTATTTACCATAGAATGGAAGCATTAAATATTAAAATCAATCAATAATATGAATATGAAATTTTCATGCCAAACAAGGCTTAATAAAAACAAGATCTGAATACATGGTTTTAAATAAATTAAAATATGTTGAAACATAAATTAATATAGCATCAAATAATCCAAAAATAATTCATGAAACAAGGGGACATCACCCCCGAGCTATTTCCACAACACCACAGCGTAGGGAAGGACTAACAACCTGAACCGCCTTCACCCGAAGGTTTTCCTTTACCTGAGTAAATCATAGCCAAGTATACTTACACAAAAGTGTTGTAAGTAGGTTTTTATACTAATCCATATATGATACGAGCCAAATATTCCAAATAGTATGCAATAAAAAGGGAAAAAGAAGGAATTTTTTATATGTTAGAAAAAACGGTGATAAATTCCCTGAAATGCAACTTTCAATTAAAAATAGTTTTCAAACTAAAATTTTCATACTGTTAAATATTTCAAATAAGACACTATAATAATAAATAAAACACACCCTAAGACAATGGTAAATACCAAAAATACATTTATCACCAAAACTAGGAACATCCCTTGGAAACTAGATAGTCTCGGTCCCATTGTACCTCGTAACTTGGTGTAAATTAACCATAGAAAAATATGATCTTTCACACATGACACTAGTATGGAACATACCCATTACCTAGTGGTCACCAAAAATCATACATATACTTAATTGAAAGGTTTCATCATCCAAAATTCTATGTGAAATGGTGACAAAACCCATCTGGATCACTAGTCGTACTAGTACATATCTACCCACCTAGGTACCCGGTCTTCCCCCTTTGTGAACAAAGAATTTCAGCATGCTACATACATCTCATTTCATATAAAAACAAAACAAACGATCACATACAAACAATACATTCTCTATACACACACCATGCAACATAAAACACACACACCATTTTATTTTCAATAAACAACTTCTCAAAATCTTGCCTTGTTTTGTACCCAAAACTCCATGAAATCCCCACATTGCAGTCCATGTGCACACTTATATGTTACCAGAACAAAAATGGAATTTTAATACCCATAAATGAATCCAAAATTCATTTATATGACATGTTAATATGAACCAACAAGTGATATCTTTATAAATCCATTATTTTCACAATAACATGGAACTTAACAATTCATATGTTTCCTAAACACCCTTAAAACAAGTTTTTACAGTAACAACCAAATGATATATACATTCAAAACATTATTTTCATCCCTAATACATTTTAATAAAATACACAAAGTAATATTAGGTTATTCCCAAATGAACCAACAAGATATTTCTATTGAAAATCTCTCAATTTTACATAAAAATGGTACTTAAAATTCATTTTCATTATAAACACAAATAAAACCAATTTTTCAACAATAATCAATTTTTATAAACATGGATAATTTATAAAAACAGAAATCTAAGTCACAAGGATTTCACACACAATGTAATCACCATAAAATTTGTTAAAACCTAGAATCCTTTATGCGGAAACTCAATCGTACCACCACTTCTCCTTTAGAGAGGTAGACCAAGCCTTAAAATATAATATTAGACCAATAAAATCCAATATTAAACCCTAGTTTTGAAACCATACAATTTGGTCATTTTTGACTTCAAGTAAATTGAATGAAAATTCATGGAAAGGGGAGGAACTAAGAGGGAGAGACACTTACATGAGATTGTGTGAAGTGCCTCCTCCAAATCCCACTAAAAAATGGGGTTTCAAAGAGGTTTTGAGAGTATTTGAGGGATTCCATGGATTAAATGGATGAATAGGGGTGGAAAGGGGTGAGTTAGGATAAATATCGGGAAGGAAAAATAGAATTCCATAAAAATATTTAATGACTAGGAAAATTCCCTATAGTTTTCTTGCATAGTTTAGAAAATCAAGAGCCCAAACTATCCACCCGCTTTTGTCCTCTTAAAAGTGTTAACAACTTATAATTAAAGGGGTCTAGGGGAAACCTAGTGGAAAAGTTAGGCCCAGAATAAAATAGAAATAATTACCTTAAATTAAGGACATGGTTGTTAAAAAAAGGGAGTATCATTGGAATGTATAGAGGATTTTCACATAAATTTAAAATAAATTTTTGTGATCATTAGGGAAATAAAATTGAAAAAAAACAGGAACCTAAAATTTTAATTTAAAATTAATTAAAAAGAATTAATATTTTTTAAAAAAAATAATAACATAGAATGGAATAACTATTTAATGTAATGTTAGACATGTGAGAAGGATGAGTTCAAAGAAAAGAGAACAATAAAACATTATTTTATAAATAATTTTTAACATAATCATAAAAACATGAAGTTATTGGTAAAATTAAAAAGATATTTTAAAAAAATAAATGTAATATTTTTCCCATGAAAAATGTAAAACAAATAATAATTAAATGGTATATTTAAAATACCAAAATATTATCAATTTTAAATTATTAATGTAGGTGAAAAACACTCAAGGAAAAATATTTTATTATTTTAAATTTTGTATGTTAAAATCCCGGGTGATAAAAATATTAATTAAACATCACTTTGAAAAATTAAGAAGTTAAATAAAATGGTCACATAATATAACACGTAACTGGGATTCCAAATGTATAGGGTAATGTTTGTGGGGTGAAAAATATGGGCAAGTAACAAAAATGTATGTTAGAGAATATGAATTGTTATTAATAATTGTATACTTTTTGAGAAAGAGTTTTATAAAAATAAGATATTTTACATGATACATCATTATACCCATACAGAAAGAGAAAAAATTCAATCATCAAATAATAGTTTGGAAGAATCCAATCATTATAGAAATATTTTCAAGAAGAAGTATTATAATGAATCAATTGGTGTTTTGTTAAATAAAACCCTTTCAATTTTTTAATAAAAATCCAATTATATTGATGAAATGATATTCATATTAAAACCCCATGAATTAAAAAATTATCTTAAAATAAATTACATAGTATATAATCACACTATATTAGAGTTAATGTGGTGAAAAATGTAAAACAATTCCTATGAAATTAAATTTTCGATAGAGAACCGCTTAACTAAATTCTTAAAATCCACTAATTTGATGAAATTAGATATATATCACAAAATAATTATCCAAATATGCTAGTTAATAACTTATTTCATATATATAGTATTTTTAAAAATCCATTTATAATTATTCTATATAAAAATATTAGTTATTTTGAAATATTTTCAATATTAGGTGTGTGGATTCTTGATTGTTTTATATGAATAATTAATGAAAATAAAAATAACTATTTATATATTAATATAAATAAATAATTTTATAAATCCTGTATATATGTTCCTTGAATCTATCACATTAGTGGTTAAGCCAACCCAAAAATAACCTATTGTGACTTTGAGTGAGTATCACTATTTAAGAGATTATTGTGTTATAATATAATTTTAATAAAGTTATAATGAATGGATTTAAATATGATTATGTTGATGAATCAAAATTTGAATAATGTATTAAATTATGAAAAATTAAAAATATTTTATCCCTTATATATTAATTACTTTCAACATGGTATGTTTTTTAGGAAGTAGGTTTAACAACGATGGATTATTAATAATAACACTTATATAATGAATTATTTAATTTCAAAAAATATAAATCATCAAATGAGTTATATATCTATTCAATACACTTATTTTTATAACCATCCATAAATGGTGTTGATTAAAATAAAATATATACTCCATAGAGGTGGTAGACCATACACAAATGAGAAACATAATAATTGTTTTTATTAAATGGAAGGGGAATATATAATAACTATACTATCACTTCAATAAAATATTAATATATTATTTACATTGATTTAATTATTAATATATAGTTATAATTGTTTTGGATTTTAAAGGTAATGAAAATAATTTAAATAATAGTCAATACTAATGTTGATATTTCTAATAATCAATTGAATAATATTTTGATAATTAATTATATAAGGAAAATTGGGGAGGATAGAGGAGTTAAAATATTTATAAGGGGTATATATGAAGTAAATTATGTATATTTTCCTATGAATTTTTATCTATGGTTTTTTTATTTAAATTTTGAGACCTAATCTCCTTTTATAGGTGGAAATCATTGGAATATAAAATTATGAAAGGGTAAACAATGGAATTGGATAACTATTGTGAGAGTTTTATGAGAAAATATTGATAATATGTTTAGGTATGAATTAAAAACAATAAAATAATATAATTTATATTTTTTAAATTACTTTATAAAAATTTAAGCCTAATTAAAAAAACCCATTTCTACACAGAATATTCTTGATTAAAATTTAACCACGCTATTAATTTTATAAAAAAATATTTATAATATGACCTTAAATAATAAATTTAATCAATCTTAATCTGAATTTTGACCCAATTTAAAATTATTTCATTTTAATATATTATAATGTTATGATTTATATTAATAATATTTTTGTGGAAAAATATTTATTTAGAGTAAAATATTCTAACAAGGAATCGATGATGAAATATTATTTAAAAATGATAATTAAATTAAATGAGTGTTATTTTATTTTTATATATGTATAATCATAATGTTAAAACATTATTTTAATATGAATTAATGTATTTTTAAATAAAAATATTGCAAAAATTATTATTACGTGAAAAGTTATTATTTTCTATTATATGTGATATTTATATCTATAACCTATTTTATGCCTAAAAATAATATAAACTCTAGTACCTAATTTCAAAACGATGATTTATATTATTAAAGTAATTTTTTACAATTACTTTTAAAAATGTTAAAAAAAATAACTTAAAATAACTGTGTATAATATATAAAAACATTTTTGAAGAAACTTATATATTCTAAGAATAAAACAAATTTATTTCAGTCCTATTAATTATTATCTAATATATGTTATCTTATTTTATTTTGTTTTACAAATAAATTAGATTTAAACATTTATCTGAATATAATATAATAATCTTAAATGTACATGATGACTAAATGTTTAAGGAAATATATATTAATTCATATAATTTTTCTTAATTTTTCTATATAAATTAATTTTATCAAAGAATTAGTTTTACATAAATATATTTACATATATTTATACATATATTTCAAAATTTTGTTTCACCAATATTTTCCTCCGTAAAATTAATTGTTATATAAAATTCAAAAAATGTTTTTGGTTCATTGTTAGTGGGAATCATGTTATCAAACACAATAATTTTTAAGTGAAATATATATTTTATAATCTTTTGGTAGGGAATGTTCACCCATAATATTAATTTCATCCTCATAATTTTAAGTATAACTCACTCATAAATTTTTTTACGATAATCTAAATGATAGGCCTAACTCATGATATATTATGAAAGAATTGTTCTACCTAAATATAATAATTATGAGTAGAAATTGTTTTCACTTTAATCATGTTAGAAAATTGATTCATTTTTACTCTCAAACATGATTCCATATTCCCACAATTTTTAAACATAACGAATCTTCTAATTCCCATTAAAAAATCAGTTCATTATTTTTCACAACATTCTTAATAATATGAGAATTGATTGTTCTATACTTTATACACATTATCATCAAAAAATTCAAAATACTATATCTATACAATTTATAGATTGTTTTGTAATTCAATTATATTTACATTTTTAACTATTATTTTTACATATTTTTCAGAAAATCTCATGAATTCCCACTTCTGATATAATACTGTTTAGTTAATCATTGAGATAATAATATAAATGTTTTTATTACCCATCATTATCATGATTCTTTAGGATACATCCATTTTAAAATTGATAATCTATTAACATTACTAATGATGGATTTACAAAATAATATAAAAATTATAAGATAATGACATGGGATATTCATCAAGAAAAAGAATTATTAATTAAAATTATTACATTTTATAGAATTTCATCAATTCTATATATTAGTTCAATATAAGATATTTTTTTTTTCATTGAAATCATTAAAAAAATTCCGTAACAAGAATAATAATTAATAATATATTCTAACGATAATGTTATTAAGCAAAGAATATCACATGGGAGTTTTTATCAAGGAGTATAGTCTTAGGCCCAACCATTATGCACCAAAGTTAGAATTGAGTTGATACAAAATTGGTTTTTTAAGGTTATTACTCATAGGAGAATCTAAATTATTGTTTAATCCAACTTCATATATCATAACATTAATTGAATTTCTAGGAGAAACACATAATATCAACATTAAAAAATCCCCTGTATGTTGTTTGATTTATATATTAGTCCCTTTTTTCACTACATTCTCATTATTCTCATCTTGAATGTATTTAATATTACCTAAAATAACCTAATTGTTTGCCTACTCATTTTATGTTATAATAATAATCTATATTAACCCCTTAATGTTCCCTCAACTAACATATGAACCTCTGAAGTTATATAATCCATACATTGAATCAAATTATAACTCCCTACAGATGTTTCATCTAAATTATTTGAATTAAATAAAATATTTCATTATAAACATTCTGAATAACATTTTTTTGTAGTGTTTTAGTTATTTATGAAAAATAATTAAATAATTAAACTAATTGAAATTCTAAAAAATGGATTTTTTTACAAATATAAATGTTACTTGTTAATCTATAACAACTTTTAAACACCACACACAAATTATACTAACATGATACTCCTTCACAGACATCATACTTATTACAATTCTCTATGAAATGGGGAAATGAAAACTGAAGAAAGGGTGGGAGTATATTCTTACTATGAGATGAATAATGAAATTAGAACAAAACAAGGTTAATATATGAAAAATAAAATAATAATATGAACATAAAGAACAAAAAAATAATTATATTAGACATAAAATTAACAAAAACTAAAATATGTATAACATGAAAATATTTATACAATTTAAAAACTAAAAATTCATACAAATATCAAAAAAATTCATCCCTAGGGATTCAAAGAATGAAATCACTTATGATAGTCACAAAAGTGTCAATAATATTTAGTAAGAAATTCTTCAATTGTATCATGGAGATATAATCATAAAATATTAATGCATGTCCCAATAAATTAGACAACTATAAGGGGGGACACATCATAATATCATATTTATTAATCAATGAGTCATTATACATTACCAAGTAATGTTTTAAAGGCATAATAAACATTTTATCTTAGTACAATAATTATTTACGTATTTCGTTGAAGTTAAATTAGGGTGAATGATTCATATTAATAACATTAGTTGTTCTTATGAAATAATTCATACATAATTTAATGACTGTATAATTAGTCAATTTATAAAAATGGATAACTTTTAATACAAAACATGAGAATAATCTATATAGTGAATAATGTGGATAGTTTCATTGGAGAATATCATAGAAATGAATTGAGGATATTGAAATTGATGGAAAATGACTATTTAATATCGTTTTGGAAATCACATCAATAAATAAAATTAAATACCATATTATATTTGAAAATTGTTTTTAAATATGATTATATGTAAATAAATTATCAAATGTGGAATGGAATACTTATAAAAAGTAATGTTCAGAACATATAATGTAACTTTTAATAAATTAAAAGACATAAAAATAAATTTTATAAAACATTTTTCACATCATTGTAAAATGTAAATGTTGTGGGACACATTAAAATATTTCTTACAAATTTTTTTAAGTAAAATAATTTTAAAAAAATTATATTAAAAATATCAATAAAAAAGAGGAAACACAATAGACCTAATGTGTATCCCTATATAATACAAAGAAGCTGATAAAATAAATGATCGTGGAAGTAATAATATGCTTTTAGTTAATATTATAATTATTGATACCTACAACATTAATATTTTAATAAAAATTTATATAGAAAAGTGTATAAGATAAATATAAATTTCACATGTGATAAAACATATTTGGGTTCCAAATATAAATGATGTCATTTACATTGAGGAAAATATGGATTACAATGAGATTTTTTAAAGAGGATGATAATTAATCTAAAAATGATTTACTTATTGAGAAAATATATTATAATTGTTGAATCACATGATTAAATTAGAATTTTCAAATAATAGGAATTGAATATAATAATAGATAAAATTATATATTGTTTGTAACCAATCATGGAAGAATAATATTCAATATGAATCAGTATAATATAAAAAAAGGGAGTTGAGATAAAAAACACTTTCATTATTGGAATTGATATCCTTTGGAAAAGATAAAATGTTATAACTATTAAAAACAAAATAATTACATTAATATGATAAAATATAATCTATTGGTAGTAGTCACACAAAATTATAGATAACCAGGTGCATAATACAAATAATTTATCATGAAATTAAATATGAAACTAATAACCCCTTAAATTAATTTGTGACCCCGAAAAAAGATATTGAATCTCTTATATAACAATAATAACAATCATAATTAGCTATTTCAACAAAATTATATATATTATATTTTATGATATTCCATTAATTGTATTCCCTATATAAATATTAAAAAGTAATTATCTATTTCCAATATAATGTCATTGTAATCTTGAGTTATTTGAACTATTTTTATAGTAGTGTTGTTTTATTCATTCATCTACCAATGTTTATTATTCCCAACTCTTAAAAGGTATTTGAAATAATGTTTTATAATTTTTCAAATTTTTTAAATTTTATTTCATAAGTATTTTAGTTGTAATTTCTGATGATGATGTCTGTGAAAACATTATTTGGGGAATTTTAAATGAACAAGTTGTGTGCTATTAATTAATTAGTTAAACTTGTATATTAACATTATATAAATTAAAATATAATTATTTACCTATTATAAGAAAATAATATTTTTTCAGTTACATTCTAGTTGAAGATTTATATCATTGTTAATGGAAGTGGTTAAACCTACCTAACTTGAACACACCCAGATCAATGTAAGAGTATAGTTATGGAAGATAATATTTTATAAAAATCTCATTAAAAAATATATATTGACTTTATTTAGATTTTATTTATTATCTGAATCAAAATTTATAATATTTATCAAGAATATGTTAATTGGAATATATATCATAAATTTTAAACAAATATTTTTTCTTTTTCATATATTCATTCACGGAAATTTGTTTTACAATAATTCCATATTGATAATATTTTTTATAATTCCAAATATATAATTATGGAATATAAATAATGAAATAAATAACATATATAATCCCTTATAACTTTTTATATCCTTCTATTAATGTTGGTGATTCAAAATTAAATGTGATGCTCATATAGGTGGTAGTCCGTAAAACAGATAAGCAAAAGTTTCATTTTTTAACGAATGAGACAGAAATAAATATTAGGTATGCCAAAAATATGATAAAATTTAAATATATTTTTTAAACTTATTTAACTATATAATTATTATTAAAATTCATGCAACCCTATTATATTTTAATATAACCCCATGTTTGGTATTATAGAGAATAAGAAACACTAAGAATAAATGATCCATATCTTATTATTAAAATATTATTATAAAATTATGATCATTATAACATTAAAATTTAATTTTATCAAATGAATAATATTACATATTGATGAAAGAATTATAAATGTTATAATAAATGTAAATGTATTTAAAAATTCATATAAAATAATTACACATTAACAAATAAAAACATTTCTTTAGAAAATGATTTTTTATGCTTTTTCTACAAAAATACTATAATTATTTTTGGGAATGTTTGGAAAAAATAACTTGTAAAATTAAAATAATTTTTTCAAATAAAAATATAATTTTTTTGAGATATATTTACATATATTTAATACTATAATTATTTTTCATTGAATGGTAGAAAATACCAATTTCTGTAAAAATGTGATTTTACTTAACAAATAATAAAATGTAAAACAACCATTATTATTTTAATTTTATATAGAATTATTATAAATTTTATTAAATTTTATATAATAATATAAATTATTTTTTAATAATATTTCTACTAAATTTTAATATATGTTTATTCTAGGGATTAAAAAACATTTATCTGAAAACATTTTGAAAATTTGTAACGATTCAACATTTAATTATTTAAAATAACCACTAATGAATAATTATTTTAATCAATTTTAAAGATAATATATATCTATTTTTTATTTTTCATACATATAATTATAATTTCTATTAATACAATTTATATAGGATTATATTATCAATGAAAAATGAATTTTTATGAAAAAATATTTTACATCCTGCTTGTGATATTGAATTAAAATTAAATTCTACAAATTATATTAAATTAATTTAGTAAAATTAAATTCATATTTTAAATCATACTAATTTATATTATATAATATGATCATCTTAAATTTTTTCATAATGTATTTTAAATATATTAATGAAAGTAGCTACCATAATAAAAAAATGAAAACAGTTAAATTGTGTAACCTAAGCCGTAAAGGGGATAAAATATCTACATCATTTTTATTTTTATTTTTAGTGGAGTTTCTATGATATATACCTACTAAAATATTATTTTTGTTTATTTTTAGAGGTATCTAGATTGAGAGTGACATTCCATTATTGAATTTTTTTTGTATTTAGAAGAATGAAATTATTCCTCCCTTATAAAATCCACATATCCACTCTTTTACACACTTAAAAAACTAATTGGTATTTAAAATAACTAATGAAAACTGATTATTAAATCTCACCTCATTTATTATGATCCTTTCTCTTATCAAAATTTCAATCTTTGAAGTCTTAATTTATAAACCTAATGTTGTGGTATGAAGAAGATGTATCGATCTTGGCCAATAATGTTTCATTTATTTCTTCTTACCCTTCCATAAAAAACAAACTCAATCATGATGATATAATAAAATAAGAATATTACATAAAATAATATGTTATTATGTTAAATAATTAACATAAATACATATCCAATTCCAAAAAATTGTATATGTAAACCATCCTTCATATGTCTACTAGAATACCACCTCGCGAAAGGTGTAATTTGATTTCCATCATAGCCTCTCACAATATTTCATGATGGATATAAATATTATATATTATACTATTTACATATTAATAATTCTATAAAACTAACATCTCATGAAATTTCCTACTATACCATCAATTTAAAAATCATATGATCAGTCTTGTGTATGGAGTACTACCTCCCCGAGAAGTGATGTGATTGTTATTTTAGTAATGCATCACATGGAAGTTAAATGAAAGTGTTTTAAAATTAATAATATTATATTTAAAAAATAATTATTATTATATAAATATGAAATAATAAGTAAATCATTACAATCATGATTGTTGGAAAATAGAAGTTTAATGCATATTTACATAAAGTCTAGAATCTTGATTATTGTATCATAATAGATTTTTTAATTTCTAAATTTCATATTTTTTGTGTATTATTTATATATATAAATATTATTTTATGATTATTATTTTGGAGATGATAGAAAAATGAACTATTTTACCAAGGGTAATAAATTGATTTAATTTTGAATATATGAATCACAAATACATAATACATATAACAGGGAGAAATTGATTACATAATTAAGCACGTTATTCAAATCAATAAATTAAATGGTCTTCTTACAAGGGAATAAAATTTAAAAATGTTATAAATAAAAAAAATTATTTTATGTTATAAAAAATACATCTTTGACAATTTCTATGATCAAATAAAGTGTTTCATCTCAAAAAAAATTATTTGAGGAACATATACTTTTATAATCATAACTACCTTTTTATTATATATATAATAAACCGTTAAATATTTTATCAAGAATCCATTCTAATTAATTAAATCATATATTATTGTTTATTTTCTTCATTTTTGAGAATAATTTTTCAAATATAACCAAAGAGGTAAAGGTTTATGTTCTAATATCATTTCTAATGGGATTTTTATGCTTGAATTATAGTTAGGAAATTATTTGTTTATTCTGGAAATTTTCAGGTAATATTTCAATTTTCCTCTATTTATTACATAAAATGACTAAGAAAATGTATGAATTAAAAGAATAATTAATTTTAATCTTATGTTGAAAATAATTTTTATTCAATATCCATGTTTTACAAATATGTTTCCAAGAAGTTATCAAACATTCTAAAAATGATTTATTAATTAAATTTTAACCTATGATGGAATATATATAAAAAATCATGAGTATAATTTTCTACCCATTTTTGGAATGAGGTACTTAATAAAAAAAATTAAATTGTGTCAAATACTTTATTAACTTATAATACATGTATAGAATTATCTATAGGTAAAACCACTAAATTAATTAAATCATACTATATAAATTTTAATTTTAATTTTAAAGTAAATTATTTTATTAATATTTTTGAAACTAATATATTTTGATGATTAATATTCAATGTGAAAAGTGTATTTTTTTAAAATAATATTACATATAATTTCTGAAAGTAATTTTATTCATCAAAAATAGCATTTAACATTATAGATTAATTCTAAATTATGTATATATATCTCTCACGAGTATAAATCAATATTATAATCCCTTTATATTAGGGGGTAATACATTATATATGTTTATCTTAAAAGTTTTTTTATATGAAATTTAATATTATTATTATATTAGAAAATATTATTCATCCCATTTTCACTCCAGGGGTATTACTTATGTTTCTAATTTTTGGTTTATTTATATTTTTGGAAACACATTTTTATTGAAGATGTTTGGATTTGTGGACCCCTATAGCACTATAATGAAATGTAAAATATTTTAACCCCATTATATTACATGAATATGATTATAGAGTAAACCTAATTCATTATTGTCACATTCCAAACTTGTGATACTACCCGAGTTGTAATCCTTGAATCAGGTTTATCTCATTTTATCTGTTTCTACCATGATTATTATGAATCAATGATCATATGATACCATGTTAAATATATTATTCTTTAATTTTATTACCCATGCGAATTTGTATAATGATATAATCTAATTAATTTTACTCACATGTTATGATTCCTTATTATATTCATTCAATTACATTGTATTTTAGCTTACCAATTTAGTTTATTTATTCCACATGTTAGCCCACACAGTATTCGGATCTTGAAAGGACTTTAGATCTCATTATGGAGAATAAAATAAATAATTTTTTTTATTTTAGTCTCACTTTGATTTACTATAAATGTATCCATCCAAATACACTATCCCAAAAAATTATTTCTTTGTAATTAATGGATTTTTATATTGAAAATAGATTAATAATGTGTGTAAAATGATTGGGTCACTATAATTAAAATCAAATAATGGGCAAGTTGTTTTTTTGTAAAAGGAACAGAATACATTTTTAACCACCGTATATATTAGTATAATTATATTTCTACATGTTGGAAAAAATCCTGATTTTTATTCAGGTTTATAGTTATTTGTTTCTAGGAAATTAAATCCCTCTCTAGAATCTCTAAGTTGATATGGAACAAGAATAATAAATTCTAGTCGTAATTAACTTGAAAAGGGTATATTACACATCATCTCAGTCATCACCTGGTGTATAAAAAAGGTCCATATTCCACACCTGTTTAGGCACTCCCATGGGATATATATTGGAAATTCACATAGTCAATATGAACCATAATGAAAGAAACTAATATATTATAATCAAGGATGACATAGGTTAAACATAATGTGTATTGGGATAATAATTTATGATTTTTCAAATGTTCGAATACATAAGAACCCATTTTATATATTTATGTTATAGATTCATAAAATGCTTAAGTGTATTTTGTGATACATTTATTATAATATAACTCATTTCGTATAGAAATTGGTTGATTAAAAAAATGTTATTTGAGGTAGATTTACATCAAAACATTTAGACATAATTTTAATGGATTTGGTATCCTTTGGGTTTTACCCACTCTTTGACATTAATGTACTATTAGTTGATTATTATTATTAAATTTTTTGGAAATATTACATGTCTAAAAGAACACAGTTTGAAAAAATTTATATGATTATTTCAGTTATTTTGAGGTTCTTCATCATTATATGGGGATTTAATAAGAATTATATTAATATGGTTTAATTGAAAGGAAAATATTCATATTGGGTGACAACATATCACATCCAAAAAAAGATTTGTGTCTTTAACAAAAAAAAGTGATAATAATGAATTTCCTATCACAAGTATGGTTGATGTAATGGTTAGTTTGATATTTTTTTATATAAATTAATTTCTGGAAAAATTTTTTGTTTATTTTGAAAATAAAATTATAAGATAATGTCTATTTGAATTTTACATATTTTTATGTGATAAATAATATTTTTAGAATCGTTTTATATTTAATTAGATATTCATAATATTTAGGTATAACATAAGGACTATTTTTGATGAAAAATATTATGTTTTTGGAGATGTAATTAACGATTTTGAGGTTGTCATGGAGGTTAAATCCATATTTCATGTTGAGTGTTGAGATTATTTGGGAATATTTGGTTATTTATAGAATAATTGTCTATACTAATCCATTTTTTTATTATTGAATTTTATAGATTAATAAATTAATATTTATTAGATTTATTATCTTATATTATGGTTAATGTATTTTTACTATTGATATCAGAAAGAGACTGAAACTCTTTTGTATATTATTTTGTGGGTAGAGGTATAGTAGAGATTCTATTGGATATTCAAATCAATAATGGTGTCACGATGACAACTAGTGTTTCATGTATTGCATAACCAGATATATTAATGTCCTATTTATGGTGGATGGTAAACCCATGAAATTGATTGACATCATGAAATAAAATCAGCATGTGTAACTAATTCAATCTGAGGAAATTTTATTTTCACTGGTTGTTGTAATAATTTGGGAACCTATGGATTTATATTCCAGAATGGGTTACATGGAATGATTTTTTTTGGAATTATAGGTTTTATAAAAATTTCTTCGACCAATTTTTATTTTTTCAGTTTTAACCTCCCTCACTCATGTTGGAGGAACATTAATATCATTTAAAAGGGCTTCCATCACTTTTCCTCATACATCGATATGTTAGATCTTTTTGAATTTTGAGGGTGAATGATGGAAATACAATCTCTTATGATTAGTTATTTTTTATTTCATTCTTCATATTGGTTCACTATCGGTGTGTTATTTTGGTTTGATTGTTAGTTGGGATATTTTTTTTATAATGCATGATATGGTGTAGGATGATCAGTGAGTTATGTGTGTGGGTTTTTGTTTTTTGTCATCTATTCTTATACCTATGGTTTATATTGAGTTGAAAAATATTCATTATATAAGGTAATCATTCATTTTTTAGTTTTGTGTGTCATGTGGGGGGGGTAATACTCATGTTTATAAATATGGTATGGTTTTTGTTGGTAAAATCATGATAAAATAATATGTTAATTAAAATTGAATAGGAAAGGGTAATGATTTTTATTCTCTTACACCTTTGATATTATTTTTATATTTTCATTTTAGAGTCTAAATTTTTCAATATAAATCATGTTTTTTGGGAACCTTTTATTTCTTTATAGATTTTATGATATGTTAACCTAAATTCATTATACTATGACAATACCACACAATGGGAATTTCCTGACAAATTATATTTTTCTAATTAAAAAATTTCATCTATTTTTATGGATTCTATTTTAACACCACGAAATTAATGTAAAATGTGATAGAATACCCTTTTGTTTAATATATAAATGATCATTTATGTTTTTTGATGTGATGTTGTGTTTTGGAGTGGTGATGTGTAGTTGTGATGCGGTGTTGGGTGATGTGTGGTTTGTTTGTCCATGCTATTGGGTTTATAGGTAGATAGATTTTTATTATTATTTTGGGGTTATGTGGTGTAGATTTCTTTTCATGCTTTGGGGTTTTGATTTGATGGTTTTTTTGAAAATAAATCTATAGTGGTGAGTTGATGGTTTGTTTGGAAATTCTACTAAGGCAAGAAGGTAATGGTTTGATAAGAAGTGTGAGATACATATGATGTTTAGTTTTGTTGAGTGAAATTCCCAAATAGTAATTCAATAATTAGTTAATAATGATAAAAATGTTTTTTTATCAAGGTTTATAAATGATTAATTATGAAATAAAGGGATGTGTGGTTAAATGAAATTGTTGTTAAATAATGAAATGAATGAGTCGTATAACGAAATTGGTTGGTGGTGTGTGATGTGGATTTTGGATTATGTGGTGTTATAAATTTAGAGGTGTTAGTGAATGTGGGTATGGTTTTTGGTGGTTATTGTTCTTTTAAACCACATGCTGGGATTCTATTTGGCTATATGTATATACTTTTATATTCCATATAATAACAATATTTACCCCACCCACATAGAAAACAATGTTCCAATACTAGTATTTTAATATGAGGATATCCATCACAACTTCCTAGTGATGAGGTTGGATGGATAGATATACTCTCTTCCCCTCTTTCCCATCATAGTGAGTAGATATTCAAAGGAAGTTATGGATGGACATATGTTAGTGAAAAAGGTGATGGCCTAGGTTTCTTCATATGAGATATGATACGATCGTGATGTGTAGGGGTTACCCAAGTGTCTTCGAGATTTATTTTGATATAAATATGTTATATGGTGTCTTATAGTGTGGGTTTCTCATAGAATTAGGATGGAAAAAGATTGATTTTAATCATGTTCATGGTACCCAATTAATATGGTTAAGGTGGTGGTTTTGATGTGAATACCCAGGTTCCCATGAGAGAGATGAAATATGAACATCTCATGGGGTGGTTTTATAGGTGTCTGTGTGTTTTATCTGATGTCCTCACACTTTGGGGATATGTTAAATGTTATTTATAAGATTTAAGAGCTCTAAGATGTATGATTATTGGGTGTGAGAGTGAAATATTATTTGGAATATGGTGTGGGTAGCCTTTATCAATATGATTCTTGTTATGTTATTATACATGTCTTATGTTATTTTATGATCATAGAATGGAGTGGTTCAAAAGGATAGTGGACATTTTTATGTTCTTTTGATTCTACTATTTCCACACAGGTTCATTAGAATTCTTCATTCACTTAAACATGAGAGACGTTGGGTTTCCTACTGAGTATATGTGTATGATCAATCTATATTTATATTATGATTATCAGGTTTCTAGGAGAATTACATGGATCATTCTCAATATTACAACCTTAGACCTTTTGAGAGAGTTTCTATGTCACTGAATTTGATTCTCATAAGGGTATTTACTTATGGAAATTTTTATCAAAGTCAATTTTACTTATACAAGAAAAAAGGGATGGTTTTTGTTTTTTTATTATTTCTTGTATTTTTCTAATGATGATTCATTTTATCTCTGGATCCTATACTATTTTAGATGGTAATGTCTCCTATTTCATTAAATTTATATAATATCAGTGCTAGTTTCCAACAAGGGGCCTACTAGATGAGGTACATGAGGGTCATTATCACAGACCCACCGTCATGGTACAATTTTGAGTGAAGGGGTAATGAAAAATATGTATTTGAGGTGATAGTTTATGGATAAGATGGACGTTGGAGTTAGGAATAGTGATTATTTCATCAATTGGTATGGAAACTCTGCTATTTGACATTGGTGAATGATATAAGATATGAATACTATGTAGGAAATTGTATTTTATGGCCCCCCTCATATAGTTCACATATGATAAGATTATTGAATGAAAAACTAAGGCAACCATGTTTTTTAGGTAGAGACCTATGAGTTGTACATGAATCATATTGAATTATAAATTTTTTCCAATTGGAATGTCTTGTAATGGTTAAAATGAAAAGGTGTATTTAGAATAATCAAAATAATATTCTATATTATTGATATTAAGAAATTATTGTTTTATTTTAGTCTATGTATGCAGGATGTCTCATTCATGTAAATAAGTTAGTTAAGGTTTCATAGGATGATACAATTGATTTTTAGGGTTGATCCGATAGTCGATGTTGAGGCTTCAAAAAGGGTGTTGCTTCATTTTTAGAGGTACTTTTTTCTGATGTATTATGGAAATGTTTTAAATGAATAGATAGTTATTTGGATGGAGGATCTAGTTATAACATATAGTTTTGTGTTTACCCTGGTGGGATATTAGGTCCATTTGATGCTAGTAAAAAATGGTGACCTACACATCTAAGGAGGATGATGTATCAGGGTGAGAAGAGGGGGGAGATGTTCAATGGGTTTCCTTTTAAAAAATACTTTTGTGAATAGATTTATTTATTTAAAATTATGGTTGTGAAAGGAACAATGTCCTTTATATTCATCAGGGGAGTATGTCAGTTTAGTAGTCGGTAATCAAGTTGAAGTATCTTATCTGTTTTTTGTATGATCTATTACTAGATGATTAGTCTCAGGTGAGACATCATGAGGAGGCACTCCATCAATATAACTAGTATGAACTTACTCTTCCCATATTCCGAATATATCAAGAGTTTTGGAAGATGGTATAGGTGATTTAGTGGACACATTAAATAGGGGGTTTACCGTGAGAGGGGAATGATTATTGTTCCATGAGTATCTTGGTTTTCTATGGAAATAATCAAGCTCCAATAACATCTGGGATTCAACCAGTGAGGATTCAATCTCAACAGTTTCCCTTTGGTCCATCTAGTTATAATGGTTTCCATGATTTACTAATGATATCAAACCATTGTTTCTTGATTTTTGGGGTATGTGGACATCATGAGAATCAATACCCTATAGTTCATATATCTTAGTTTGGTAGAGTTTCAGAGGTTCAACACCATCCTCAGAAGAAATTTATAGTGACATACGTTATGTAGTAGGGGATGCAAGGTTATTAATTACAATAGAGATATGGAGAAGGTATATGCCAAAAATAGGATGATCCTCATGTTCAGGGAACTATAATTGAGGGTGTTAATGGAGGAAGATTCCAATAGAGTGGTATAGGATTTCGGTATTGTCACTTTCACATAGCAGAGGAAGATGTGTTAGAGGGGAGAGAGATAGCTCTCAAAATGATCAGATTGTCATCTACCATTTTTTCAGTTCAGGAGAATCATAGTCCTTTATTGAAGCCTTTCTAGACCTTTCTTAAGGTCATGATGTAGATAGTAATCTCATTCCCGTGGTGTTTACTACTCTAGTGAGAATCCATACTAGTTTTGTGATGTGTTTTAGAGGTGTAACCTGAATATTGGGTGACATTAGTCATATTGGGAAATTTTCATGCTATAGATGAAGTCTTAGTATAACATCCTATAAATTTCTTGGGTGTATTCCGCATGTTTTATAATATACTATTTCCAGAAAATGTTTATTTTGTCAAATATTTAATACTAGAGTGTGATTTCTTATGAGCAGGGTTGTAAGGTGGGCAGTCAATATGTTGATACACATATTTATTTTATGTCTAATTTGATGGTGGAATAAGTCTAGGTTATTATAGTGGGTTTCCCAAAGTTAACTGGGGGTATTTATTTATTTTTCCTCAAAGGAGGTGGCGATGCTACCCATTAGCATGATGTTGGGTTTGGTATAGACCTGTAGTGTGGTGCTTCCCCAATTTCAATGGCTCATTATTGGATAGAACCTTCATAGTTGTGGGAGTCTCATATTCAGATAAATGATCTGATAAATAAGGTTTTTATCTATCCTAATGTTTCACTATGGGGTTCTTCAGTGTTTTTCATCAAGAAGGAATTTGGTAGTTTGAGGTTGGGTATAGAATACTAGTGTATGAAAAAGGTGATTGTCGAGAAACATTACCCTCTTCCAAGGACAAATGGTATTTTTAACTAGTCATTAATGGAGATTTATTCTTATAATACAGACTGACTGTCTGGATATCACAAATTGAGGCTAAAGGAGGGAAATATCCTAATATAGCGTTTAGATGTAGGCATGGGAACATTGAGTTTGTATTCATGTCATTCAGTGTCACAAACACCCCAAAAGTTTTCTCAAGAATCATGATATCCATGTTTTGTGAATCCTTGACTCATTCATAGTCATTTTTATTAATGAAATTCTCATGACCCGTCCCCCTGGTGCATGTTTCCTGACTACCCCAAGCCCACTTACCATATTCTAGGGGATGGAGACTAGTACCGAATAGGTATTTACCACAAAGAGTAGGCATTTTTCTATAAACCTACACACACACTCGTCCCAATGAGATGTACTAAAACTAAAAACAATGTGTAAATAGTTATTCAAACCACTGAGACAACTATTGAGAGTAATAGTACAAACTGAAATGTAAATGGTCTTGAATACAAGCCCATCTATAATAGAAAAGTACATACTCTGGGTTCCCATATGTAGAAAACTCTACTAGAAGGGTAGGTACAGTAAGCTACCTGAATGACTCTGAATCATACCACGTCTGTCAGGTCACCTAAAATCCCCCTCTTTCTCCAGCCTAATAAGGACTCCATAAAATCTTTTGATGATATATATAATCCACAACACCTAAATGATAATCCCATTTAGGGGTGAGTAAAACAATACTCAACAGGAACCGAAAATAAAAAACGAATCACATGAAGTATACTTCAATTAATAGTACTATGAAATGCACCTAGTAGACTACCACAAGGAACATGAAGTGTATCCTCTAAGAGGTATAGTGAAGAGATCCACTAGAGTCTACTCACACCATGTATAGGTCTATGGTACATACATATGATTGTTATAAGAGTCCACAATACCCTTCTGTAGTATCACACATTGCATTGGTAACAAAAGAAGTGTAAGTTACACATGGATTGTAGATAACACATGGAGTGTTGGTAACACATAGAGTGTAGAAAAAACTCAGATTGTATTAAAACTAGAGAACCTACAACCTAGTGGGACAGGGGATTACCAAATTTGTTTTGGTAAGACACAATGTTTAGATAAGACAAATAGTATTAGTAAGACACACAGTTTAGCTAATCATATAGAACATGCGTCACAGCTTGCCACTTTGTTACTCCCTTAGGATGCTCATTATGGGATCATATCCTCGTCAAGACAATAGGCTATCTACCAACATCCATATAAACTCAATTAGAGTATCTCAAAATTAATGCATCGTCATAAGTGTCCTAACCCCACAAACGACTCTTCAAACAGACACCCGGTCTGAGAGTAATGGTATTTTTGTGAAAAGGTGCTGATTGGGTCTCGGTCGAGTCCGACCTGGTTGGACCGACCCAAGTCCAATGAACTCGGACTACTGAGTTGAACCTTTAATCCTTCCTAGCCTATCCTATTATAGTGGTCTAGTTGGACTGCCTGGATAAAGTTGATGTCGCATCCATTCCCCATCAATGCGGTGTGACCACCACGTTTGACACAGTTATTCACCATGTGACCACCCTACCCCCATTTCTATTGGGTTCCCACAACCACGGTCTATCTAGAGCGTATCCACTTTTACATGGGACGCAACCTCCTATAACATTCTCTAAGGCCCTCTAGTGGTCCCCATGGCAGTCATTCCATGGGTTTCGCTCGACGGTTGGTCGCACCACCAAACACCACCACCAGCACTGTCGTTGGAGGTTCCCTTTCTATTTTCCTCCACCGATGTTGTGGAGGTCTGTTCTTATAACCAGAAAGTGCCACATTGTCCTCGGAATGTAATTTTTTATGGTCTTTAAAACATCCTGCCATCACTCTATAGTTCAGGCAACATTTAGAACCTCCCACCAAAATTACAGTGTGACCATGGGGGTCCAAAAATGAAGAACGTATGAACGGGGGAAAAGAAGAAGCACCTGAACACCCCTTATAATGGATGTTTCCCTTTTTTATTGGACATTTTCCATTCTTGTTTGCAATTTCATAAAATAATAAGAGAATAATAGTCACTAAGATCTATTCCCTTTAATCATGCAGTTTTAACCACCCCAAAAGAAGGATCAAATCGTGGATCAACGTGTTCTTGGTTTTTTCCATGTTCATCATTAAAATTATGAATGGATAATGAATTAACAAAGAAAATTAACCCACTACCGGGATGTTTGGATCTATCGTTGGTGAAGAATAGGGCTTTACTACCATCATTCATCGATCCTCAATCCTCAGTTCATGATCCACAATATATCGGCGTTCGTCATTTTCCAATGGGAGGTAATATCAAATCTCTCCTACAATGATCATAGAAAAGGATCAATAATCACAATCCAAAATCCCTACCATATCTTAAAGACACATTTCATCGTTACTGTTTCTCTTTGAAATAACATCACCAAGTTTTTTTATTCTTTAAAGGAAACTGATGCTTTGTCGTGGCGTCGCATCATTTTTGCATCATCACAATAAGATAAAACAAAATTAAACATAATTTTTTTTATATTTATTATTAGTATTCAAAACATTCAAAAAATATTTTCAATATTCAACCCATTCCAATCAATTTATGGTTATACCATTGAGAAACCTATTGCTATGAACACAATAGTTCCCTCAAATTTCAAATATGATCCCTCTTTAAAATTTTACTAAAACTGAGCACATGCTCTATTATTAATAAACATAAAAATAGATAAAACATTTAACTCAGTCACCCCAAGCCTTATAATAACATTATGTCTCCACACCTGGTTTTAAAATAATCTTATATAATTTCTAAAAAAACATGGAAAATATGAGTCATTAAATTCACCCCACTATAATTATTTACATCTTGGAAATCCAAAAAAGTATAAACCAAAAAAATAGATACTGAGCATGAATTTGATCATACCTCTCCCATGCTATCTCTTAGGGATTCTCGTGCTTCCATAGAACGTGCACTGGTGGAATCGTCCATCAACAAAGCATCCTCTCCCATCGATCCACTATATCCATTGGGTACTCCCCAAATGTTCCCAGTTTTCAATCTTCATCTCACCCTAGTCCAGGATGTGGGATGGTTCATGCACGTATCTCCTCGGTTGGGATATGTGTATGATGTCATGCTCCCACTCTAACTTCCCTGTTATAGAAAATTAGTACACCACCACACCGACATTACTTGGTTTCTGGAAAGGGCCGATAAACCTCAATGATAGCTTGTTGTCCCAACCAAACCTCTGTATCCCTTTTCATGGAGAGACAAGAAGGAAGACATGGAATCCATCCATGAACTCCAAGGATCTCTTTCACCTATCAATATAGGACTTATGTTAGATCTATACAGTCCACATATTCTCCTAGATGACCTACTCCTTTTCTGTAGTTTCCTACACCAACTCTGAACCCATTAGTTCTAACTCTCTTGGGTTAGTCCAACAAAGTGGTGACCTATAGGGTTTTTATAAAAAAAACTCCAGTAGTTCAATATTTATGGGGTAGTGGTAGATATTATTATACCCAAACTCCACTAGGGGTAGTTGATCCTCTCATCTATGGACAAAATCAAGGATGCAAGCATATATAATGTCCTCCAGGACCTGAATGTTCTGCTCTATTTGGTCGTCAGTTCGTGAGTGGAAAGATATGATCAAGTGCATCTATGACCTAAAAGACTCCATTAATCCCTTACACAACTTGGATGTAAAGCACGTTTCATGATATAAGACTATCATATATTGGACTCCATGGAGCCGAACTGTCCCTTATACATAGAGGCATCCCAATCTCTCAATTGAACCATGATCTCGAATCGCTAGGAAGTGGGCCAACAAGCCGATTTAGTCAGCGATCACCCATATGGTATCATTCCCTATGTACATAAGTGGTAAAACCATCATGAAGTCTATTGATATTCCATCAAACTTCCACTCCAATACCTCAAGGGGTTGAGTCAAACCCACTAGAACAGGGTTCTTAGCCTTCACTTTCTGACAAATGAGGCATCTAGTGACAAAATCTTCCAATCCTTCTTCACCAATGCCACCAAAATTGACATCAGAGGACATAGTACATCTTTTCCACACATGAATGTACCACCAACAGAGATGTATGGAACTCCCTCAACACCTCCTCTCGTAATGTCACCGGTATAACTGTCATCCATTTTAAAAGGATGACGTCCTCCCCATATTTCAATTATCTATACGGGCCATTCCATGTATACATCTGAGCATGTGTGGTCTCACAAATGGTTTCCCCAAGTTCGGTAACCGATATGAACTATAATAGTGGGGGGTAACCACTACCAAAAGGAGATAAGATACTTCATCTCCAACCACAGAGGATTATATAACATTAGGCCAACTGCTTTGGGGCCTCATTCAGAAGCTATGAAATTGATATCTGATTGAGAGAATCTTCCACCACGTTCCCCTTACCAGGTGTATAGACTATTTCAAATCCATAGTTCTAGATGAACTCTAGAAAATGCTGTTGTCTCAGGTTCATATCTGTCTAAGAAAAGATATACCTATGAATTTTTTCATATAAGTATATTATCAACTTTTAGCCCAAAAGTTTGTCTCTCTACATATTCAATACGAATACTACCACTACCAACTCTAGATCATGTGTCACACAGTTCTTCTCTTATGGTCTCAGATGCCATGAAGCATAAGCAATAACCACTTTCCCCTATATAAGGGAATAACTATTGCTAGTTTTGGATGCATCTCATAACACCACATACGTGACACCCTCATCTGGGAATATTAGAATGGGACTGCTCATCAAACTTTTACTTAGAGGATAAAAGATAACCTATCACTTCTTATTAAAAAACATAGGTTTCCCCTTTTGTGTTAAGGAATTCATGGGTTCTGCTAATCTGGATAAATTGGGTACAAACATCCAATATTACCCATCCATTCAAAAGTAACTATGCACCTTGGTAACACTCTTTGGTTTCTCAAAATCATGCACTACCTCAATCTTTGCTGGATCCACTACAACTCCAGCTAGTAAGATGACATGTCCCATAAATTGGATCTATAGAACCCAAGACTGACCCTTCAAGATCTTCTGGTAAATCTGGTGCTCTTAGAGTAAGCCCACGACCATCCTCAAGTGTATCTAATGATCAAAATTGGAATATGAGTACGTTATATTGTCATCAATGAAGACCACTACAAACTTGTCTAAGTATGTTTTAATGATCTTTTTCATGTGACCAATGAACACCATTGGGGCGTTCACCATGCCAAACAGAATCACTAAGTACTCAAAGTGATCATACTGACATATAAAAACCATGTTTGGGATGTCCTGATCCTGTACACGAATCTGATGATAGCCTAAAATATGGTATATATTTGAGAACCATCTCACTACATTTAGTTGATTGAAGATATCATCAATCTTTGGAAGAGGATACATGTTCCTTGTTGTCCCTTGTTTTAGGTGCTGGAATCCCACAAAAAACCTCAATCTCCCATATTCCATCTTGGAAAAAAAATCGTGGGTTTCCCATGCTGAACAACTAGGCCTCATGAAGTCCTTTCTCTTCAATTCCTCCAATTCTACCCTCATCTCTTGGGTCTCTATGAGAGCCATCCAAGATATAGCTATAGATATCGATGTCATCACATCGTATAGATCAATGTAGAAATCTACCACCCGATGAAGATGAAATCATGGGACATCCTCAGGGAATACATCCTCATACTTTTCCACTTCTTTATGAAACATACGACTCATCTCCCCAACTTCCCTAAGGGTCATACTAGCCAACTAGTATGTGATCTACTGCACCCTCCAATATGTGATTTCAGCCTGTGATGCATGCATTTCCTTTTTTACTGGTAAAGGGAAACTCAGTTCCATCTCTGCAGACACACTCCACTCTTCTCCTAAAATAGCCAGTCTAAGCATGAAGTATGGATAACCAGTCCATACCATAATGAAATCGTAAGGCCCCGACGCCACTACTTAGAGATCACAGCCAAATATCTCTCGCACAAGAGTAATTATACACTACCGACACTAGGGTGTGATCATCGAATATCCTCCTATAAAAGTCTCCAAAGTTAAGGATCGAGCCAATAATTCCACAAGAATCACTGAGCTCTAAACAAGGTTCATGTGAAAGAAGGAGTGATTGGAACATATGTCTATAATAACTATATCTTGGATGGAGAAAACAAAAATCGTACCTCTAATAATATATTGATATTATGGAATATAAGTCTCTATTTCCTAAATATTATATCGCCCATATCCACCAGCTCTCGGAGCCCACGGTGGACCACCTAAGGGTGGTGGTGGTGGTACCTCATACCTCCAGCCACCACCTACTTCTTCACCTTCTCCCCAACCATGTCCACCACTCTACACGGACCTCTTCTACTATCATGGAAGTCCCTTGACCATCACATAATTGTTCATATGATGGGTTGGGAAATCTCTAGCCAAATTCTGTTGACCACTGCACAAGTAGTATAGTCTGTACTTCAGCTAACTCACACTTCTCTAGACGGCTCAAACTTTTGATCCCATATCTATGGGGTGTCCCCTAGAGTTTTATACCCACTAATGTCCATGAATTATCTTTCATCTATCCTCTACTAAAGACTCTACTACTTGTCCCCTAGTTGTTGTGCCCACTATCGGTTCATGATCCGCTAGAAGGATCTCCACCAGAAGAGCTCTCTCCAACAACCCAATGTGTGTTGGAATGACAAGGTTCATCATTGGTTCCATGATTTCTTAGTGTATCCCTAGTTCAATGTTCTATGATCTAAAGTACATTCCCCACATCATTTTGGTAGAGTAGCTAAAAGATCCATAAATCTCATCGAGTGTTCTGCTGCTGACTGGTTTCCCTATTGTCGGTGCAATATCTCCTTTTTATGCATAGAGCTTAATATCGTTTGAAATAACTCATCCCCAAATAGGAATTAGAATTATATCCATGATAGATTCACCTCCTCATGAGAATGAGTCATCAAGATCCACCATTTCATCACCGAGCCCTAATAAAGGCTCACAACTAGAACTGACATATGGTCGAGATGTGTCCTCACTATGTGGAAGACTCGCATAACCAACTCTAGAAAATCCATCGGAATATTAGGATATGTATCCCTTCGGAATCTTAGAGGTGTATACCTATGGAAATCATGAAATACACTAATCCTATACGCATTCTCTCCTAGTAGTGTTGGTAGGAACTTATTCTCTCATGGTGGTTGTATCATTGGTGACCCACCCATAGGTGTTATCTCTTGCAACAATCCCTACACCGATTCCTAATTTCTCGAAGGACCATCCTCATGGTCCAAAAACGAAATCTAGGCTAGCTATCGACATGGATGAATATCCTAAAATAAATAAATATGAACCACAGTCAATAGAGTATACCCAGTGAGCTGACTCTAACTAAAGAACAGCCTGAGAACACACTTGATTATAATATGATACATACAACCATTAATTTTTTGTACTAATTTGAAAAGCATAATTCAGGGTCCTAGTGTATGGGTACGTCAATAGAAACACCATCCATGTACTGCATGTCCTTAATGACGTACTGGAAACACTAAACATTGTTTCCCCAAAAACAAAAAAAACATATACTCTTAACCCCCTTTGATACGACTCTATCATGACCCGTCCCCCGAGGCCCATGTCGTGACTACCACGTGCCCACCTCTCATATGCTAGGGTCTAGAGACTAGCAACAAATATGAATTTCCCAAAATGGGGAGACATTTTCCTATAAACCTACACAAATTAACTTGTTCCCATAAAAATTACTAAAACTGATAACACTACGTAAATAGATTTGAAACCCACTAAGATAACCACATAGAGTAATAGTAAAAAATAAAATTTGAACAGGCTAGAATAAAAGCCAACTAAAATATAGATTTATAATCTCAGGGGTCTTTTTTCAGAAAAATCCTTACCTAAAAAATTGGTACATCAAGGTGTCTGAATGTCACTAAAGTGCACCATGTTCGTTGGGTCACACTGAAGAACCATATGTCTCCACCCCCCCCCCCCAAGGACTCCATCAAAGAAACTGGTCATATACACAAGATATGACACATGTGGAAAGAACACAGGTAGGGGTGAGTAAAAAATACTCAGTAAGAACCCCAAACCACAATGGAATAAAATGAAGTATAACACATAAAAAAGATATAAAAAAATACACCAAGTAGACTACCATGAGGCACATGAATTGTAGCCTATAAGAGGTATAGTAAATATAGTCACTAGATTCATCTCACGCCAATTATAGGTCTATGGAACTTAAATAAGATTGTTATAAGAATCTATAGTTCCCTTAAGTAGTAACAGGAAAAGCATTATTAACACATGCTGATTTGGAAACACATAGAGTGTAGGTAACACACAGAGTGAAGATAACACATGGAGTATTGGAAAAGCACGGAGTGTCATCAAGGATAGAGGACCCACACCCTAGTGTGACAGGGGAGTACCAACTCAGTCATGGTATGACATAAAGTATAGATAAAACACATAGTCCATGTAAGATATGAAGTGTAGGTATTGAAATGGCTTATTAGTTGCTACCATTCATAGGATTTCGTCCATAGCATTCCTATTGTGGGAGAACCTCATCCTTAAACCACTAGGCCATATTCCAACATCCACAGAAACTCACTAAGAGTATCTCAAATTGACTGTCTAATTATAAGGGTCACAACACCACAAACTTCTCATCAAATGGAGACATAGTTTGAGTGTTATGGTATTTCGTTGAAAAAAGACCAGTAGGGACTGAGTTCAGTCCGAACTGATTGGACTATCCCCACCCAAGCCGATCTGGATCCTACCGACCTAACCCATCGATTCCAACCTGACTTGCCTGGTCAACCCGGCCTGCTCGGTCTAGCCACCTGCCTATCTCGACCCGTTGGAATGGGTCAGTTCATCATCTCAGTCATAGAGGTTGTTGCATAAACTCCCTGTCAATGTGTGTCGGACACCA
This sequence comes from Viscum album, assembly GCA_963277665.1. NCBI lineage: Eukaryota > Viridiplantae > Streptophyta > Magnoliopsida > Santalales > Viscaceae > Viscum > Viscum album. Next base: position 30,087,257 of record OY728157.1, on the reverse strand, counting down.
CATGACCACCCCGATGCCATTACCGTAGGGTTACACCGCCGTAGTCCACCACCATAGAAGCCCATTAAACACATGACATAGCCGCCTTCTGCATCCACTGGGGCCCTCTGGCAGCCACTATCTACTACCGACGATAGTCGTGCCATGAGATATGCCTGTCGAGTGGCTACACCACAACGCACCCCCACTGGCCCCGCTGTCGGTGGCTCCATCTTGTAAAAGCTTACATAGTTGTTTTTGTGGTCTATTCTTGAAACCAAAAGGTTTTGCACTATCCTTGGGTCGTAAAATAATCTTCAATAGGATTCAAACCATCCTTCCATCGCTCCAGGGGTCTGGATATGTTTGGAACCTTATGCCAAAATAATGGCATGACCTCGAGGGTCCACTGATGAAGAACGTATAAACAAGAGGAATGAATAATCACATGAACACCCAATAGAATTGACTATGGCCTTATTCATCAGTCTTGTTCTATTTGTGTCAGCAAAATCGCAAAAAAAACAAGAGAAGAATAATCTCCATGATCTATTCCCTTTAATCCATAACTTTAACCATCCCATAAGAATGATAAACCATGTATCAACATATTGATGACTTGGTTAGAATTCATAATTAAACTTAATAAAAGATAAAAAATTCAGTCAAATAAAAAGAATCCTTACCTGGATGTTTGGATCTGTCAATGGAGACGAAGAGAGTCACACCACCATCGTTCATCGATCCTTAATCATTGGTTTTTGATCCACGATTCGTTAGCGTATCTCAGCGTTAATCATTTTCCAATTGTAATAAATCACCAAGATCTCCTCCAACATTCATAGAGATGGATCAATTATCCTAATACTAAATCTCCTCCAAAGATTAAAGACACATTTAAACATTACTATTTCTCTTTAGAAATGCATAATGACACTGTTTCATTTAGGAAAAGAAACAACTTCTTTGTCGCAGCTTCACGAAATTACTATGTAATCATGAAATGTTAAAAGAAAAATAAAATAAACTTTTTAATTTTATTTTGTATGCTACTTTAATACATCAAAAAATTATTTTATGTAGTCGACTCGTGGTAGTCATGTTTAGGTCCTTTATTTTAAAAATCCACTACTATGACCCCAATGGATCCCTCAAATTTAAAATACGAGAACCCATTTTAATGTTACTAAAAACAATAATGTTAGATATTTTTAATAAACTTATAATAGGTCAAAAATTCATTTCGAGAACCCCAAGCCTCAGAATAATGTGTTGTCTAAGCTCCTTCTCCCGAAATAATTCCCTATAATTTCTAAAAATAAAACTAGGAAAATGAAAGTCATTACAGACGTATTGACATACTCGAAGTTAGAGGGGGAGGGGGGAAATCATCTCATTGATGTCTTGTGGGTTATTCAACCCCATCTGTTGTATGGAAATTATTCCCCAAGTGCATGTTTTGGACATGATATGTGAACATTATTGGGAATGTGGTGTCTTAGGAGCCTTTTGTATTAGGCCCTTCAGATTTTTTGGCATTTGATTCTTTTGAATCATCCATGACCATTGAATAGGATCAAAAATATATTATTAAAACATGATGATATAAGAGATTTGTGCTTAAATTTTCATGATTTGTATCCCCATTGACATCGAAAAACATGACAGGCCATGATCTTTGTTAATTTATCAACGATAAGAAGTGTTTCAATACCTGATGGGGATGATTTTTAGTTCATTGGTTATTCTTGTTCCTAATGAGTGTGTAAATTTTTTAGGTGTTTTGTGATGTTTCCCATTATGTATTGATGAGTATATTGATGTAGTAGAGGAAATTTATCCATTATGGGTCTAATTATTTTCATCTCCATGAGTGTAACTATTCCACCCATGATATGACATTGATTATTATTATATTTTTGTGGATGTTGTGGTAGAATTACCTCATTGGGAAGCATTTTGTGTAATTTATGTTTTAAAAATGTTTGAGGCTTAAATTTTTTTATCATTATATTAATTTTCATCAATGGATGTTGATATAGTACCCTAATGATTAGGATTTTAGATCTCTTACATTTTAGTAAAATTATATTTTTTGTCATAAAATATATGAATAACATGGTGACAGTTTGTTTTAAGGAGTCTCAAAAGGTTTGGAGAGTGATAGAGGAGTTGGTATACTTTTACATAGAAAAAATGGTGGTTGATGGTAATGGAAGTGTGTTTTAGAAGACATTGAATTATTCTGTGATGCGGAAGGTGAAGGCATCTGCTTGTGGGGACATGAAGAAGAGGTATCTCAATGTTGTATTGGTGATGTAGATACTTTGATGGTATGGTTGTATGATTTTTGGAACAATATGATGTTTCAAGGGAGATTGTTTTTTCTAGGGAAGCATAAGGAATTTATTCCTTAGATTTGATAACACACCTTTGGTGATACACCTTAGAGTACACTATATGTACCATGGTTGGAAGCTTTATTTTTTGTTTCCCAGGATAATATAGGTTGAAAAACTATTTAAGGTTATGTAACTAGTTTTCCCGTAGGTATAGGCCAAACATTGCATTCCTTTCTAATTTTCACATCCTTTAGATGATACATAGTGAAAATGGGATGACAACTCAGTGGATATTATCATAGGGATACAGAGTGTTTGTGATGGTATGTAGGTGATCATAGATCAATTGATATAATTTCCCCATTTATTATAATACAAGGAGTTAAGTGTAGTGAATTCATTGGGTAAGAGGTGTTTCAAAGAGATGGTTTGTCATCTTAGTGCACTAAAGTCCATTATCTTGAATATGGACACCTGTTTTAGCACACGATTCTGGAAGGGATTCTAGTATTCATATTGCACCTAGTTTTCTCTGAAAACATCATACCACCATTAGTTGGATGGGAATCAAGAGAATACCATATGGACAATATTGAACATGTTTTAGGCATACATATTAGACAACCTATGTTCATGGGAAACAAATTTTCCTTTGGCTATATTTTCATATAATAAAAAATATAACTTATCCATTGTTATTTAAAGATTTGATGCCTTATATTGGAGACCATGTTAGTCTCCATTAGGATGGAAGGTGGTTGGGTAAGGATCAGTTCTTGGTCACGATGTGGTGAAATGAATAATAGAGAAGGTTCATCTTGGTCATGATAGGTTGTAATCAGTGTAGGATTGATTGAATTATTATGTATATCATAATTGTAGGACCATGTATTTTTTATTAGGTGACCATATATTGATTGCATTCTCCCCTAGAAGGGGGTAGTATAGTTTTTCCATGGGTAGTAATCTTTCCCCTATGTTTTTGGGACCTTTGAGGTGTTGGGTGGAGTTGGAAAGGTGGTGTATTGGTTGAAATTTTCACAATAGATGTATATGATCCATTATATTTTCCATGCATATCAACTTCATTAGTATAATCTTGTGGATACATATGATAGTTATTGGGTTGATTTAGATATCTAAGATGATGTGATGTTCATCATGTGATAAGTATATATACAGAATTTCCAAGAGAATGCTCTATTTGGATGGACCATTCTCTCAGACAATGTGTTGTGGAGTTTTGTTGGCCTAGATGAGGTTAATTAGAAATGTATATTCATTTCCATTACCCGATTATGTCTTGGGTTTCTCTTTACAATGTTATTCATTTTATTTTATTTATGGTTCTTGTTGTGTTATTATTTTTTATTTTTTTTTCATATATTTTTTGTGGGGATGTTTTAAAACATGAAAATGGGATGACCAGATTTGAAATTAGGACACATTATACTATGATGTGATTATAACCATTTGGGTGATTTAGATTCACCTAGAATGGATAATATCTTTACAGGGGGAATGTAATTCTCTAATTAATATTTTTTTGAGGTGTGGTTTTTTGTATATAGTGATTCTTAGTTTAGGATGTGTGGAGTATCATTTCGTTATGTGGAGGTGTGGATATGTAAAATTATTCAGTTTTTGGTTGTGTAGTTTGATTAGTGGGTGTTTTGTGGGTGTTTTTTTCTTGTGGTGATGCAGATGAATAATGGGATCCTTGAAAACATTCTCACAATGTTGTTTTTCAGACCCATATTCATTATAGCATGGGTTTTGGAATCTCTTGGGTGAGATTCGCTCAAGATATATGTAATGTAACATCCAATTCCATCATCAAAATCTAATATCATTATTTTGGAGAAAAAAAGATGTGTTTCATTGGAGGTTATATGAGGTTTTTTGGTGGTCGTTGGTGTACTATGGCTATTGCGGGATATTCACATCCAGAAATATTATACGACGTGAACCGGTCTTTCATAGATTATGTATCCAACTAGATTCACAGCCTATGTGAAAATGATGGGGGATCATGTAATACACATTAACTTCATTATATAAATTCATGACATTTAATTAATACAAGATGAGAGAACATTATTTTTTAGAATGTTGTTATTATTTTAAAACCATTAGATTTGATTTCATGTATGTGTTATTTGAAGTAAATTTGTTGGATTTCCATGTTTTAAGATCAGTTTTTAGGTGGTCTTTATTCTTTCTATCATACAACTCTCTCACCAATTTTAGATGAACCCTTGTAAAATTTGAGAAATAATTCTTCCCTTTTATCCTTTTTTGATCCATGGGTTGAGGTACATGCCTATTGTTAATCGGTGGAAAGATCATCTCTTCATCTTGGTTAATTTTTTCTTATATTATTAATCTAATCTAACAAACCTAGCTTGACGTACATGGTAATTACATTTATTTTGTAAAATAATTATTAAATTACACAAATAGATTCCCAAAAACCATATTAGTTTAGTTCCTTTGGAAACTCCGAACACATTCTTCTAGATTGGTGAAAGATCTTAAAAATCTCCAATAAAGATCTTCCCCATTAGTTTTCCTACCTAAACCATTATTTATATCTTGGGGAAAAGAAAAAATATAAAGGGTGAGCACAAATGCATATAAAGGGTAAACATTAAGAACAAAAACCAACCTATAAACATTTGAATGTAAAAATATGATCATAAAGTTTAAATATCCAAACCATGGGTCATGAAATAAATTGTGGTGGTTTATAAGGAATAAATCATAAGTGAACACAAACATGATTACATAACATTGAAATAAAACATTGAATTGTGGAAAACAAATAAACACATAATAATATTTCCATTGTACCCATGTCATTACTACCAAAACAATTACAGTGGACAATTCCCTTTATTGAACCAGTTTACTTGTCATTACAGCCATGTATTACTGATCCAAATTTACCTTCTATTCCGACCCTATTTTACAGAACATGATTTACTTGTCCTTCAAGCCATGTTTATCTCATGAGATAAGAAAACATTACCCAATGAATTAGAGGGATATACAGGTCCTACCCATCTAATAATGAAATCGTTCTTACATTTTCCACAAAACCTAAATCATTTTCCATAGTGTAACACAAGAAATAAAATGGGCTTCTTAAGCATCATTCCATCATAACCTAATCCATATAAAATATAATTCCATCAAAAAAACTTTAAAATCACTATAATAATAGGGTTAGAAACATAACACTATGTTATCTTAGATAGAGAATAATTTTGACAAAACACTAGAGCATAATTCCTGAGGGAAATATACTTTCTTCTTTAATTTTCTTCCTTTTCTAAAAATGCCGCACAATTTCAATGAAATGAATTTAGTTGAAAGTATACTTGAAATATTGTAGAGGAAGATTAATAGAAATAAGAGTTCATGAAATCGTAAATATCCATTCATTCTATATATGCTAAAAAAATTATCCTCATAGATTTATTTGGAAAATTCAAAAAGTACATCGTAACATAATGAAAAGAAATATTCCTTCAATACCATGTATTATAAGCGAAAAATGGGTAAAAATGAATTTAATCATACATATAAGAATAGTAAAATTTTTATTATTTTTATTCAGGAAATATAGATATTCATGATAAATATATCCCCAAGGAATACTTACATATAAACAATCTCGAAAAAAAAGAGATTGCAAAATTATCAATTACCTTGTATTTTTCGTTAGTTGAGGGTTTGGTAACCTCCTCTTCTTCATTGGACTTCCTTTGGATCTATTCTTAGGGACACTAGGGATGAAATTTTATGGAAAAAGAAGACCTCCCAAAGTTAACTAAGAATGTTTATAGGAGAATTGGTCAGGGGTTGGTTAAGCTAGAAGGCTCAAGGTGTTGTGAGGAAATGTGGGAGGATATTTATTTTAATAAGATAGGATGAAAGGCACATTAGGAATGGATTGAAATATTAATTTATTAAAAAATTATTTTTGATTTCAAAAGCCCCATAAATCATTTATTTCGAAGATAAGAATATGAATTTCTGAAATCCTCTCAACCAATAGGTTTTATACAAGTTTAGGTGTCAAATTTAACCTTATCATATAGATTTGGTCCTTAGTTAACTAATTTAACTCTTACCATTTCTTCATGAATATTCATACTATGTGGCTAATATAATTATTATAAAATACCAATAAAATATAAAGTGGTTCATTAATAAAAATTTTAACATTATATAAGTCATTTGGACAAATAAATTATTTTTAGGAGTATTATGTCATTTAATAAAATAGTAATTATTTATAAACACATTTATGTCAATTATCATACTATTCATATAGTGGTTTTTTTAAAAATCCAAAACAACTTTATTTATTACAAAAACATCACTATATTAAATATAAAAAGTCATAATCATCCATAAAATTCGTGTATGGAATTAAAAGTTTCAAAATAAATTTATTATAATATTTGTAATCTCGTTTATTTAAATCAATCATAAATAAGGTAATCACTACATCATCATTGTTTCATAAATAACATTATTTATATGGAATATAAAAATAATAAATAAAATAATAAGATGTATGAAATACCACTATCTCTCCAAGATCTATTTATATTAAAATTTATCTTCAGTATAACCCATATTAAAATTGTTTTATTTAAAAGATTCAAATTTATGTCATATTTCCCTTTACTTATAAATAAATTCTTATAAAATGTCATTTTCACATCCATGTGGTTCCATGGGGCCCCAAAATCGAACTAAGGATGCCCATGGTTTGAAATATCTCATCCAATAGGATTATGAAATGTGTTTGGGTAGATTAATATTATTATAATATTATTTTTTACGCATGTTGACCGGATTTACCCTTTAACCATGGTAAATAAAATAATTGCTCAAGTTACTATTTATAGTGTCCAAAAATAAAAGGTAAATATTTAAACAATTTGAAACTTATGATTCCAAATATTGAATCAATTTTTCCAAATTCAAAACACAGAAGTTGAAGAAAATAATTTAAAATTAATTCTAGTTGTCAAAATAAAAAAAATGGGTTTTTATGAAATAATAACTATCAAAAGATTGACATGTATTTCTATCCTATTTCAATGGTAAATTACATACAATGAAAAAAACTAGATTAAATAATAAAAAATTAATCAAATTAAACTTTAAAACCAATTAAAACAATAATCTAACTGTATAAATAAATTCGACAAAAAGACAGGTTTGATTTAAAATGTAGTATTTTTCATTATTTATTAAAATATGAATTTTATCCGAAAAATAAAAAAATATCAACCAAGTGAAATATCGATGTCCTCCATCCAAATAAGATTTTTATTTTTTCAAATATAATATATATATTTCATAATAACTAGATTTATTAATTGTGTTCCATCAAAAGGTAAAAAAATGCATTTTTTTGAAAAATTCTTCTTTTATTTGAAAAATTAAATTTATTCTTATATCAGGTTCAAGAAAAAAAATAAGATGATTGATAATTACATATAAAATTAGAAATGAGGTTAAAAATATTCATAAGAGATACTTTATATAATATTTTAAATATATATTACTGTTTAGTGAAACTCGATATTGCGTACAATGCAAGTTATCGAGGAATGTTGCTCTTGCGTGTAATGCAAGGAAAGTAATGTTTGCATATATGGAAAGAAAATATATTGTTTTCTATAAAACAAGATAATATTGGCGTAGCGTACCGCACAAGATATCAAATAAATTAAAAAGAACCTTTCTTATTTAATCTCAGGGTGATACATTCTACCCCGTTAAAATGAATTTCTTCCTCAAAATTTTTTGGGATTATAAATGTTTTACTACTTGTATGTATATTTCATGGAAACCCACATTTTAAAAAATGAATACTAAATCTTCATTTAAAAAAAAATTAAGAAACAAAACCATTACGCAATGTAACTCATCCCTGGGTTTCCACATAGGAGAACATAGGAGGAATGTGAAAACATGGATATGAGAGATAAATATAACCATCATATTCTGATGGATAGTGATAGAGAATAAGGTTTTAAAAAGTTAAATACCAGTAGCCATAAATCAGAGATGATTTACAAAACCATATGATTGATCAGATAATAAGGTACTAGGATATCATTTTTTGTTTTAAGATCCCTTTCACAAAGTTGATGAATTTTTCCATGGAGGAGAAATACTTACTTGATTTCAGTACAATCTCACTGTTGGTTGTTCCCAAAAAAATTCCACATAATCTATTATTTAATAAAATGAAGTTGAATTTTTCATTCTTTAAGTGTTAACAAATCATGCTATAGAATGATTGGTCAGTCCATCTCTCACAACTAAAAAGTTAGAACTAGTTATCAAATATGTATATGTCCTCCTATAGTGAGATAACACATTAATCTGACAAACATTAATCATAATATAACTTATAATATACATAAATGGATAATATTACATTCCTTCCATAAAAACTGAAATCATAAAACTTTAGAAGGAGGTTAACTAAATCGATATAACATTTGTCTCCCATAGCTCATAAGGTAGTTCTTGGTTGTCACATTCCAAACATGAAAATACGTTAATCATGTATTATCTTTAAAGATGATAATAACATGAATTACCATATAAACTTATTGAAAACATGAATTATATCAAAATTAACGCCATCCACACACCAAAAATACCTAGAATTTTATATAATCAAACCACGATATCACTTTGACCTTATATGAGCTCATTAATACTATCAAACAACTCAATATCTCTCTATGCCTTCATAATGTGCATATCATTTTCCTTCCGAAAATATTTCATTCACTTATCTGGTTATTGGTACCACGTAAATATTGAAATCTACAGTATACCAATACATAGATATTCCAATATTCCATAATTCTATAAAAGAGATTCAACAACACTATTTTAGAATCCCATTAAATAAAAACTTATCATTACACCACTTCATTAACATACTCAACATTGCGAATAGCGATCGCATGTGGCTTCTCTTTGTCTTTTCCCTTAAGAGGATGATAAATTTGATTATCATTAACCCTTGTATTAGGGCATTGGTTAGCATAATTTCCAATTTCCTTGCACTTGTAGCATTTAATTGTTTGTGGTGCATTCTTTGTAGTCATTTCACAATTCACATCATTAACAAACTTTCACCCATTACTTCATCACTCAACTACTCAATGACATTATTTTCTACACATGAAACATTTTCTATTCCCTTTAAGATAATCTCCACCATGCTTTTTTCCACGCAGTGAGAATAAGGAAATATTCATATTCTTTTCACCATTACTTTGAGATGTTTTCTTGAAATCCATCATTCATTTCTTGTCAAAACCACAAGATGGATATGTTACACAAACTTACAGTTCTACCTTTATTTCGAATTTAAAAATATCTTCATAGATACTTAATTTTTTTATAAATAATTCCCCTAAAATTCTTGGTTTTATTCCACTGAAGAATTGATCATCTTTACTTTAGAATTGGATTATTAATACAGAAGCATACTTTGAAAGTCTTTTGAACTTCTCCTCTTATGTTTGTACATGATCTATAAATCAATATCAAGGACCTTATGAATTTTTTTTCAAGTATTCTCCCAAATGATGAGTCTCATGAAGACTTCGTGAGGAGTCACTTCACCCTTCTACCTAGTAAGCAGTTTCTCCATTTACATTTCCATCATATATAGAGGTTCAAAAGATGTCAGAGGTTACTAAAAGGATGTAGTCATGAGGATGTTTACCTTGATATGGGATCTTTTAGGGTTTTTCGAGGGGAATAATTTCAAGTGGGAGGCCTCATGCACTATTCCCTTTAAGGTTTTTACTCTAAGGGAGTCGACCTCAACAACTTCATGTCTTTTCTCCTAGTGTCATTGATTTCATTTCATTTCATGGGAGATTTATGCCAGTGTGTTTTGGTTGGGTGGTTTGCTTCTATCATAAGAAATAGTTCCTAGTGGTTCCCCATGAACTATTTTGTGGAGGTGAACATATTCAATGCCAAACGCAAGAGTAGTTTATAATGAGGCCGACTCAGCAGAAGGGGCATCAGGTTAATGCTCGACACATGTGACATTCAGAAGTTAGAATCCAACCATAGGATGTTCCTATTGTTCAAGGACTGTGACCCAAACATGTTTTTTGGGTTTTTTCATCCGTAGAGTGGTATAAGAGCTAGTTGTGTTTGTTTTATGTAGTGGTGGCAACAGATCTATAGTTCTTATAGATTGTTGGAGGTATGAACAGTTTTTTTATTACTCGTATTTTTTTTCTTTTTTTTAGTCAAGAGATTAACATTCCTTTTTTATAACTGCTCTATCCCATTCCATGAGACTAGATATAGATAGGCCTCCCAATCCCCTAGTGTTGACTATACTAGTTGGAGGTCAGACTATTTTTTTGGGTTCTGGGGTTGTGGACTGATGATGATACCACATTAGTTCATTGGGGATCTTTTCTTCCTACAGATTCATCCATACGATGTCATCTTAAACATTTATTTTTTTATTCCACATTTACTATCATCTACTTCTTAAAAAAGAGAGTCTTCTTTTCATATGTTGATGGTCGTCATGGGGTTTTCATTAGCCAGTGAGGTTTCCATGTGGGGAGTTAGTGTGGATCCACTTATTTACTTATTGTATGATTTTTTTGTGGAATAAGTGGACACATAGATGATGGAGGTTCCTTGGATCATTGAGATGTTTCAGGATGTTTTCCTTGAAGAGGGTGTGACTCTAGCCCCTCCATAATACATTGGGTTCAAGATAGACTTGTAGCCCGGTGGTTCACCAATTTTTATGGATCCTTATCTAATTTTAATTTATTAGTTGTAGGACTTGATTATAATGATATGTGATATAATTCATAAGGGTTTTATCTCACCCATTATGTCTCCATGTGGTGCTCCTATATTGTTCTCCATGAAGATAAATAGTGGTATGATGTTGTGTATTGACTACCAGAGGTTGAATTAGTTTACCATCAAAACTATTATCCTCTTACAAGGATATATGATCTTTTAAATGAGCATAAAGGGGGAAAATAGTTTACATTGATTGATCTTCTATATGGATATCACCATTTGAGGGTGAAGGAGGGATATATCTAGAAGACTGCTTTCAGATGTAGGTATGAGAAGTTTGAGTTTATATTCATTCCATTTTTTGTTATGAACACATGAGTTGTGTTCATGGGGATTATTAAGTCTCTATTATATTAGTTCTGTGACTAGTTCATCGTTGTTTTCATAAATGATGTCTTAATCTAATTGATGTCAGAGAATGAGAATGTCAAGAATCTTTAAGATGTATAGTAGGTTCTTCAGCACCACCAACTCTATGTAAAAATGTCCAACAATATGTTCTGGATATGTGAGGTTTATTTCCTCAGGCACGTGGTGTCTCAATAGGGTGTGGTAGTAGACCCAGCGAAGGTGGAAGAAGTTGTTTCGTGGGAGGCACCCAAGAATGCAGAAAAGGTTCGCAGTTTCTTTGGTTTCATTGGATATTAACAGTGTTTTATAACCTATTTCTCTTGAGTTTTATCCCCATTGAAAACTTTTACTAGGAAGGGCCTTGATTTTGTAGAGAGTGTTCAGTTCCAGGAAGAATTCAATTACTTGAAGGGTAAGTAGGTTAGTGCTGCAGGGCTTTGGTTTCCTGATGAAGGGTTAATGTTTGAGGTGTTTTGGGATGCTTCTTGTTTTTTCATAGGATGCATGCAGATGTAGTATAAGGAAGTGATCTCATATTGATATAGGCAGTTACATCCCCAATAGTGTAACTACACCACCCAAGATCTCGAGCTATCAACAGTTGTACTTGTGATGATGTTGTGGTGGAATTGCCTCATTATGGATCTCTTTGTGGTCATTAAAGATCACAAGATAATTAGGTATGTCTTTTCTAAATACGATTTTATCTTGTATTAGTGGAGGTGGAATAGTTTTCTTCAGTATTATGATTTTGAGATTTCTTACACCATATGAAAGGAAAATTTTCTGGCCGACACATTGAGTAGGAATTCATGAAAGGGATTTGTTCAAGAGTTTAGGTATTATTGGAGATAAATGTAAGAGTTTTAAGACAATAAATTATATTAAAGGTTATATTGTATTATTGGTTATTCGTTTTAGATGACGATGTAGTTGTATCCAATGTAATAGGTGGAGGAGTCTTGGTGGGAAGACTTAGAGGTAGAAGAGATGCATAATCAGGTTGGACATGGTGATCTTCTATAGGGATTGCCTAAGGATGGTCATAACTAAATTTTTTTCGTGGATGGATTGGTATTTTAGTTGAAATGCACAAAGGATTCATTTATGATTCTCATAAATTAACTTTGGTGTTACAACCAAGAATTTCCAAAAATTACTCTAGCCTGAGGACACTGTTTTTTTCATGAACCAGCCTGAGAACCCTGGTAAATAAAAAACTGAGCAAGTGTTGACATATCCCAAATTGAATTACATATCCCCAAGGGTCAAATACAACATTTGACTTCATACAACATGCAAGGGGGAATGATTTTTCCTCAAATCATAGTAAAAGAAAGACAATAAAGTCAATATGAATACGAATGAGACTCTACTATGAGTAATACACTAGAAATAAACAAGGAATTAAATCCCAAAGGTACTACAACCCAAATAAAAATAAGGAAAAAACATAAGTCCCTAAGGACCCCGCACAATATTTCAGTGGTTCAATAACTAGATCCACCTCCAAAAGATCCTCCCCCTGCTCAAACCTGGAAGGTGATAATCTATAAACACCCAAAGGAAAAAATTAGTGTATGACCTATAAATCCTAGTATGGTCTCACCAATTATTCCATATTGTATTACAATAATTAATTAACCAAATTAATTCGTTAAATTTTAGGATTAATAAGTTTGGAATTTTAAGTCACATTTAATGAAAGCATGCTATATAATTAAAATGGTGGAAAATAATTTAAGTGAAGGCTTTACACCTGATGGAAGATTTCTAAAACCATTTATTAAATAATAATTTTATATAAAAAATTTATATAAATACATATAACCTGTAAAGATGTTTTACAACGTTGTAATATACTTATATCTCATGTGTAATCAAGTAAACGACATGGTCATCTTCCAAATAGGTATGATCAGTCAAGGCTATTAGACACCAAACTCTCTAAGTGATCTCAATAATATGTGTATACACATGTCTATATAACAATGGCCAATGGAGACTAATCACCATCCCATTAGGGATTTGACCTACTACATATATTTTTTAGGACACTGTATAAGCATAGAGTGTGTCTGAATAACTAACAAACTATCTAAGGCATGCATGTGTTTTACACAATCAATTATAAGAAATTTATTTTAAGTGTCGTTAAATTATTATTAAATAAAATTCCACCAAATTGAAATGAAATTTCCATTTAATATCAAAAATGGGTTTTTAATAAAAAAACATTCCTCTTTAATAAGATAAAATCAGTTAGTTTGTATCAAAACATTTGAAGACATTTTCACAAATTTAAAATCAATTAAAAACAAAATTTAAACTTTTTACAATCCACTTCACGAACTAAATTCAAAATTTTAATTGAAATTATTTCTATAAAATCTATTATTTAAATTAAACAATTTAAATCAACCAATTTCCATAAATGCTCTTATCTAATTGAATTACAGGGTGTTTCTAAATTTGATGCCAAAGAAATTTCAAATATCTCAATTCACTATAACTAGGTTCCTATAAAATTAATTTATAGAAACATTTAAAAATTGAATTTAAATTAATAAATGAAATAAATAAATAAATTCATGTTTAATTAACTTCTCTAAATGGGATATAACCACCTAAAATATTCATGAAACACAAAACTCACAGCAGAACCATTCAATGAGAAAAAATGTGTAGAAGACCTCAAAACTCAACATATAAGTGAGATACAAAAATTTAATGGATAGATCCATCACTTATAATATAATCCATTGAAATCAAAATGGAGGAGAAATTGAGAAATATGAAGAACATGTATAATTATTACATGTGAATCCACACAACTATTGAAATGATGATTAAATGTTGAACTAAGGAATCCATAAGTGTTGGAGGGCTCCAAGATTTCATGAAGAAGGATTTGGGTCAAATGGAAACTAGATTGGAGTGGATGTAAAAAATATCACAATATTCCAACCAATTAAAAACCCTTAGTCGGGGTAGTAAATTATTTTTAATCCCTCTACATGTCGTAAAATAGTTATGTTCCATAATCTTCAAAAAAAACATGTCACATTAGATGAAAAACAATTCTGTAAATGACTGAAAATTTATAATGTATTGTCATGCTGTGTAATCATTCATGGTGTGAGTCCTCTCATGACATGATCCTTCTCCCGATATGCATTTAGGGGCCATTACACATTGTTTAACCATGTTACATGGCATGTAACCATGTTACACGGTGTTTAACACTCCGAAAGACTATATAAAAGTTGTGTTAAAGCTGAGAGTCCGGAAAATCATTGTCATCACCATTATATGTGTCCTCATAATTCATTTTCAACCCTACCTATTCAATGAAAAGGAAATACCATGATGAGATAAAAGACATGTCTGTCAGAATGGTAATGAGAAGATACATCGCCTCCCCATAAAAGATTTGTATCATAAAAACCTATGGGGAAGATTCCAGGCCAAAAATATTATTTCAATACTCTCTCATTAATGACTCATGTTCCCATGTCTCATGATTATCATAACCATGCTATCATAGAACACACACAAAATGTATTACCATCCCATGAAGTGCCTTCGTCTTAGAATCAATTATCACGACCCGTCACTCTGTCAAAGATAAATTAGATTCAATATAGAGATAACTCAAGCTCAAAATTTAAAACTGATTAGAGAGATACTTTCTCAGCTATGATATAATGAATATGTTGTTCATCAACGTCAGCTATTGTGGAAGTGTTAAACAGAATAGAGCTTTCCCCAAATGTTCAACAACCTCAAAAGGTCCCATAATATGAGCAGAGTGTTTCCCTTTCTTCCCTATATTTCAATGAACCAAATAGGTTAAAACATTCAAGAACACATTCTCAATCACTATGAATTACAAAGGATTATTGTGACAATTACTATATGACATCTATTGTCTCTATGCTTCCAACATTATATGACGAATTAGCTGAATATTTATTATAGTATCTTTCACTGAACATGGTCCAACCAATGATCATTCAAAAATCTCAGATAAAAAAATGGATATTTATAAGGATGGTCATACAATGTCCCAAATGGAGACATTACGGTCACATAATGGTTACTATTATTATTAGAAAACATCACCAGCCTCTTGTGATCATCCAAGCCACACCATGGTCAAGAAAAAAAAGCATTAATTATATCCTCAGGAATCTATATATATATATATCTATATATGTCCATCCAACTATGGATGAAAGGCCTTCCTGAAATAGACTTGATATCCAAGTGCATTTTAAAGGCCACTCCAAAAGCATGAAGTGAACTA
Organism: Viscum album; assembly: GCA_963277665.1. Classification (NCBI taxonomy): domain Eukaryota; kingdom Viridiplantae; phylum Streptophyta; class Magnoliopsida; order Santalales; family Viscaceae; genus Viscum; species Viscum album. Next base: position 30,071,369 of record OY728157.1, on the reverse strand, counting down.
AGGATCCATATTAGAAACATTAGAAGATGGATCTATGTGCAATCTCTTTCATATAGATATTTTCCAACTCCTCAATATTGGTTGTATCATGAATGTGTATCATGTGAGATAACATGGTCTGCCTATCAACCATAAACCATATAGAATTATTCTTAATCTAGGTACAAGGAAACCCAACCTTATGCATATATATATATTTCATCCCATATCTATATTGGTGACGTATGTGGATAAAGTAAAATTTTTGGTTTTTATGCTTATTCCTAACATTCTGACTTGTGTAATAGTGGGAAACAAAATAAACAATTCCCCATATCATACATGGATATTAGGACAACTTTTTTATGTCAAAAAAAATCTTAGAGGTTCCTGGGTGTATTGAATTCTAGGAATTATTACAATCACCTATCATATCCTTTCATGAAAATAATGGAACAAAAAAGATATTCTAATAGAATAGAACAACCTCTTTAGTAAAGTACCAATATGCATCTTATTCCCCACCATAGAAAGATCCCTTAATTCTACTAAATTCATCACCAAGATCTTGATACTGATGAATTTTTTTTAGAAGAGTGGAAGTAAACTAAATGATGGCTAAGGATACATCTGCCTCTTTCTCCCAAACTCAATCATGATATAGTGCAATGAGATCCATAAAATTCCACTCTTATATATATATTTTCAATTTATGGTTGGGAAGTTTCCTAATCAGTAACTCTATGATGAGATTACATTTCCCCATGGTGTAGGAAGTGTCAATTTCGATATAGTATTGGTACTACACGCAACACCCATGGTGGAGATTCAAATATTTTTGATTGATGATATAACAAATGATTTTTTTGTTTGAATACATAGTGATCATTTACCAAAAATGGTAGTACCACCCAATCTTAGCTAGATTTATCATAGTTGTAATTTCATGGTCATAGGTTGGATAGTTCCACTCATGTGGCCTAAATCGACGATAACTATAGTCAAATACCTGATTGCCATTTATATGAAAACATCCCAAGCATGAACCTGACGAATTAGAGAAGACCACAGAGCCCCACCCTGCCTCATGAAGAGTCAACATTGGTGCCATAGGAAAAACACATTTCAGCTCAAAAAAGAATTATGGCATTTATAATTCCATGATACCTTCTCTCCCATATGAGTTAGAGCATTCATTAGATAATCAAACATCGAGAAGTGCTTCACGTAATAGAAATTTTATTCAAATATTCCTAAGAACCTCCAAATCATTACAACATTTATAAGTTTCTCCCATGTTATAATAGCCTACACTTTTTCATGATCAACTGATATACCCTGTTGAAACACCGCATGACCCAGAAACATAATAGCCCAAATCTATAAATCACACATTGAAAGCGTGACATAAAGGTGGTGATTTCTCTGTAGAATCAGAACTCTTCCCAGATAATGCATATGATCATCTTCAAACATGTAGTAATCAAGAATATCAACGATAAATAATGCCAAATTGGTATACGTATACTTGGGGAAAATTCTCATCATTGAATCCTTGAAAACTATAGAATAATTTTTTACATTAAATGGAATAAAGAGTTTCTCATAATGGTCATACCTTCTCCAAAATTCAGTTTTTAAAATGTGAGATTCTTTTTTCCTCGACTGATGATAAATAGATCAATGGTTGACCTTTGAAAACAACATTTCCCCAATGAAATGATTAGAATGTCATCAATTTGTGGAAATAAATACATTTTATTTACCTTAACTTTATTGAGGTTTAAGTAATCAACACATATGTGAAGAGAAACATCAACATTCATAGGGAAGGGAACGGGTCATTCCCAAGATATTACAATCTAGTGTATAATACCTTTTTCAAGAAGATCAACCAACTTAGACTTTATCGCATTCATTTACAATGGAGTCATGGGGTATTAGGGAATATAAAATGGTTGAGTTCCAATAATTAAGTCAATGAAAAACTCGACCACCCTTACTAGTAGAAAACAATAGAAATCAAAAAGAAACAAGTCTGGAAAGTTGATGAGAACTAGATGTAGATCACTGCTCATTATTATTTCTCCAGATCAAAATAAAACACTAATATTACTTTACCTAGTTATAGAGAAGATGGTTCATCCCTCCTTGACCATGGTTCTGATTCACCTTGAAAGACAAGAGACACACCACAGGGTGTAGTAAGGTAGACCTTTAAAATATAAAAGTCAATCCAGGATTTGTTATTAATGATCCAATCCATTCAAAAAATGATGTCATGATGTTTCATGTCGTGAACCATAAAAATCCTAGCCACCTTGATATCTGATAGAGTGAAGACATAAGGGATACTATAGAGATCCCACAGTCTCTTTGTTCCAAGGGGTCTAGTTCTATCAAGTTCACATGCTAGAAATTACATATGATGATTAAGCAGATTAGCAATATAGGTTAAAATGAATGAATTAGACGTAATAGTTTTAAAAAGAGAAATCATTAATCATGAAGTTATAGTAATGGTACCTTTCAGAGTCTCCTGACCCATATATGCTTCATCTCAATACTCTTTCCCTTTGTGAAGTAGATTTTTTCTAGATTTATGTGGATAGAATGCATTTTTACATGAAGAATCCTATTTTCCCTTAGTTTTAGGAAAATATGATGATATTTTACAACTAAATAGAGTATAAAATATACATTATAATATCTTTATGTTTCCTAAAAACCATATGAGATACAATTCTTGGAATCCACAGTGGTAAATCCTCTTTGATTGTTCTAGATTCCCCACTAATATAAAGTAAAAGTAATTCATCCTTGAATTTTAGGAGGTATTAAATTTATCTATCATTGATAAGTCCATGTTAATAATAACCCGTACAACTTCCATTGAATAAATTGACATCACCAAATTGAAAAAAAATAACTATCGTCAACCTAAAATTTCTCAATTGGACCATCTGAACCATCATCACCCTCTTAAGCACATCATCATTAGTGGGTAACTTCAGCAAGAAAACCTAGGAATGGGTATATGATCGAAGTCCCCAATTCAACAGTGGATACATCATCCTATCATTATATATAATTATAGGTGAAAATAGCATCATCTCATCAAACTCATTTGGTTACTCAGTCATGGTTTTGTCGGCCTACTCATGCTTGAAAAACTCGAAAGCCTTATCCAACACCATGGACTCTAGATTGAACTCTATGTTTAAATGAACCTTGAATTTTTTCAATTCTATTGACTTATATTTCCAAATGATTACCTTTGTATTCCACCATCCCCTACTCGGTCCATCCAGCACGAAGCTAGAATAGTTTATCATGATTTCATCTGGTGTCTCCAAGAACTCAAACAAACTTTCTATCCTACCTAAACATTCATGATCATGTTGAGGATCTATGGAGACTTTGAAAAATTGTGAATTCTAGAGAAGTGACCCTTGAGAACAGTTCTGAAGAACATACACTAGAAGATCTACATCTGTAAACAGAAAAAGGGCTTAAGGTGGTTATTTTCACATAACATGGTTAGTGAATACAATCACCAAAACATGATTAGGTTCTACTTGAGGATTCTCTCACAATATTATAATAGCATCTAAATATTTTTTCTGATTTTCACATCTTCACAGAGGAATGATGCTACACAACATCAACAGTCAACAAGTAATACATAAAACTAACACTCAAACTATGAAACAAGGGAAATTATTCTTGGAATATTAAACCAACAATATTTCTATTTCACTCTACCAAAATAAAAATATTGAAATGACTAGAAGAAGTCCAAGTTATGTATTTATCTAAGCACCTATAGTGAATTCAGGATCATTATAGTGAGATTTATCCATGACATAAAACACAACTACATCTATGTCCTAAGAAGATTTCACAATGCATACTTACTTCAATGCAAGAAGCACAATAGCTTCCCCTAATTCCAAATTTTCACAGACCATCCTAGGTACCATAATAACCCGATAACTGATCCAAACCTGACATATCCCGATGGGTCTTCTTGATTCCCATTGGTTGTTGACTAGAACCAGTAATCATAAAACATGAATGTAGGAACAAATTTTCCAGAAAACCTAACAGAAGAAAGACATGCTAGTCAATACACATACAAAAGAAACTCCATTGGAATAATGTACCAGAATTCAACAAGACATTAAATCCCCAATGTACTAAATACCAATCCAAAATAGGGAATAAAATCCAATGACCCTAAAGACACAACTCACCACATCCATCATTCAACCGCATGTTCCACCTCTAAAAGAGCCTTTCCCCCTGCCCAAACCTGGATGGAGACAATATACAAACACACAAAGGCATAAGTAGGGTGTGACCTAAAAATATATGTAGGGTCTCATCATGGAATCCATATCAAATTCAAATAATAGAATAACTAATTTAAAACTTTCAATGATTGAATAAAATTTTACTGCATTTTAATTCATATTTAAAAAAATCATGATATAAATTTCACATTATTTAAAATGCATTAAGAAATTGAATTACAAGTGACATAATATGTATAAAATAATTTCCTAAATAAAACATTTATATAAAACATGATATATAAATCTAGAAGGTAGGTAAATAAGTTTAACAAAATTTGAATATATTTAAATCTCAAATATAATCGACTGAGAAACATTGGCTTTTCCAAATTTGTATGAAAGTTCCAAGAAAAGGACTCCACACACTCTATGTGATAACAGAGATATGTTTATACACATGTACCTCAAAAAATGGCCAATGGATACTCTTCACCAACCCATTGGGGATATGACCTAATGTATCAATGTTTTAGAATGTTGTAAAAGTGTAGAGTGTGTCCAAATAACACTCAATCAACTTAAGTATTGCACATACTATTACATAATCAATTATGGGAAATTAATTTTAATATTGATTAAAACAAAATTATATATCATTCCTCCCCTTTCATATTTCAATTTTCATTTTGAAACCCCAAAAAGGTTTCTAATATAAAATAACATGACTCTTTAATAAGATAAACCAAATGGGTTTCTATAAAAACATTATAATCCATTTTTAAAAGTTTAAAATTAGTTAAAGACTAGTTCCATAAATTTTACCATCCATTTTCATAATTATATTTAAAAAAATTAGTGACATAGTTTCCATCGAATATGAAATTTAAATTAATCAATTTTAATCAACAAATTTACACACATATAGATCCATTAAATAGAGTTGTGGGTTTTCCCAATATTCATGATAAGACTATCTCAAATGTCTCTAATCAAAAGAATTGGGTAATTATAAAATATATATAAAGAATGTTTGAGAAATTTAATTAAGTTCAACAAAAGAAGTAAATCAATCCATTCATGGTTAATAAAATTTCAAAATTGGGTATAAACTCCTACCTTTTCCTAAAACTAAACACTTGCAACGAAACCCTTCAATGAGAATGAATGAGTTCAAGACATAAATGATCAACCTAGAAGTTAGATCCAGTAGTACATATAATATATCCTTAAATTTTAAGAGGATCCTTTTTAATCATAATAGAGGATAATGATAGAAAGATATTGAACAAGGAGAACACTTACCTCTGAATCCACATAACAAGAGCAACGATGATGAAATGTAGAATGAAGAAACCCGGAAGGGTTGGAGGGATGTAAGATTACCTAGGAAAGGATTTGGGTTTAGAGAAATGAGACTAGAGAGGAGGGAAAATATATCTCACACATGATTCTTTTTTAAATATAGAATTTGGGGTATTACACGGTGTGTAATCCCACTACACACCAAGAAAAAGTTATGCTTCATAACCACAAAAAAGTGCATGGTATTAATTAAAAAAATCATTAAATGATTGAAGATGTGTAATGGCTCAACAAGTCATGTAATGTTTCATGGGGTGAAACCTATCATGACATAAACCTTCTCACATTATGCATCTAGAGACCATTTCACATAGTTTAAACAAGTTAAATATAATTTAACCCACTAGAAACCTACAAAAAGTGATGGTTACTGATGAGTGTCCACAAAATCTCAGACATCACAATTATAGTTTTTATCATAATTCATTCTCAATCATACCTATTCAATGAAAAATTAAAAACAATGACATGGTTAAAGATGTACTTATCATATCAGTCATTGGGTGTTAAAGTTGTTGTGGCAGAGGATGAAATGAGTAGCGACAGAGTTTTTAAATAAGTGTCTAGTTTTGTAGTAGGTAATGTCTGAGAAACATCATCCAGATGGTTTTTTGTAGCATTTGGATGTTCTAGAGTGGGAATTTTATGACATCTCTAAGGATATTATCATAGAGATACTGAGATCTCAGGGAGGCTATGATGCTATCTGGGTTATAGTAGATCAGTTGATGAAATCATCCAACATCATTGTGATTACTGAGTCATGCAAATTGAATTCATTGTCTATGAGGTAAGTGGATTAGGTGATGTGGTTTTATGGACATCTATGGTCCATTGTCATGGATCGGGATTCATACGTTACCTTACATGTCCGTAGGGGAGTGCAACATTCTTTTTACACGTAGTAATTCCTTATCACTTCATTTCACACATAGACATATGGGTAGACATAATAGACTATCCATATGTTGGATGATATGTTGTGTGAATGCATCTTGGTCATTGATGGATCTTGGGTATAGAACCTACCTTTTGTAGAGTTTTCTTATAATAAATCTTATCACTCTTACATTGGGATAGTTCTATTTGAGTCTTTGTACACGGGACTATATAATTATCTGTTATGGAAGATGAGTGTTGGGGACACTTGTATCTTAGTCCCAATGTGAATTAGAGAATGATAAAGAATTTACATCTCCTTTATGAGAGGTTGAAAAAAACATTGGAGTGGAAGAAGTCTTATGCCGATCATAGAAGGAGGTCGTCAGAGTTTGAGGATAGGGAACACATGTTCTTGTAGGATTAAACACTATGTGGGAAGTGGAGTTTTGGAAGATGTAATAAAATTTCTATGGGGTCTGTTGGGATCTAAGAGGTGTTGAGGTGAGTTGGAAAGTAGTTTTATTTGTTGGAATTTCCATCACATTTGGAGAGGATCCGAAATGTCTTCCATGTCTCTCATATTCATCGGTACCTTAACAATGACTCCCATGTCATTGACTTGGGAGAGTTGGATATTGAGAATGAAATGACATTTGTGGAATGGCACATAGTGATCTAGGATCATCACGTGAAATAACTTCATGGGCCAACCATTCCTTTAGTGTGTGTTTTGTGGAGTAATGGTGTCTTGGAGGAGAGTAATTGGGAGTGAGAGACACACATATGTTCCCAGTACCGAAAGTCGTTTTATGTTTTAATTTTCTATGTTTTTATATGTGTTGATATGTTTGAACTTTTTTATGAGATGATATATGTTCCTTTGTTATTTATTTTTTCAGTTTGATGTGTGATAATGTAATAGAATTTAAAAGGTGAGGACCCAATTCCAAATTAATGAGAACAAACTGTGCTGCAATCAAAACTACGCGGGTGAGTTAGCACTACACAAAGAGCAAAGTATATTAACATACAACACATAATTCCTAGATTATTGTGTCTGTCATGGAACATTTTTTTGGTTATAGTGGTTGTTGGTTTGGGTTATGTGGTGGTTGATGTGGTTTTGAAGTGTTTGTGTGGTAGTGTGGTTTTGTGAGAGGGGAATCTTTGTAATTGTGGTTTCCTCCTGAATATGATGTGTGGAAAGTTCATGGAATTCTGTTTTTCATTCTTGGATAGTGGTAGTGTTTGATGTATGAGAATATCCTTGGGAGGTATCTAATGGTGTGGTTATTCAGACAACTTTTTTTCGGGAAATTGTTATGGATTCTTGAGGGATAGAATCCTATGAGAGGTATCTTAGGTAATGCTACATGAAATACCAGTTTATTACATCACAAATTTTGGTTGTTGGAGGTGGTTAAAAAGGTTTAGAGGGATTCTAGAGTAGTTTATTTTCTAAAGGCTGGTAGAATTGGGATTACCTATCATGTAAGAAGATTACATGACACGAAATTCTATTGCATGGATTGTATAGAGGTTTCATGGTGTGTAAAAATTTAACACATTGTGATGAATAGTTTCACAGAATGTAATTTTTTATGTTATAAAAATAAATAACAAAATGAATTGGTGATAATTATGTGTAAGAATTGGAATCCAATGTATTTCATGATGTGAAAGGGGATTACATGTCATGTAATCCCCCCAATCCCATGATGTTTTAAAAAATATTGATCTCAGTGGATGCTCTTTGGTGATCCTTAGTCGATCTATGGTGAGTTCTCTTATCATTCTCATCTATTTTCATCCATCATTCTCTTGGGGTTTCATTTTGGTGGTGTTTCTTTGGTTGGGGGTGTTTTTGGGTTTTATTTATATATATCCTTGATGTGGAATAGGTTTATATATGGTTATCATGGTATAGTCTTGATTCAAAGGTGTTCTTCTTGGACCAGAAGTGTGCAACAAATTGAAAAGCTTCCTTGGGGTAGGATTTATTCATTTCACTTTATTTTTATATCATGTAGAAGTAGATTACTTTTTTATCTATGTGATATGGTGGTGTTAGTTTAATTAAATACAAATAATTGGATAATTGAAATTTAACGATGGAAAAAGGGGGTTTTCCAAATGTTTTAGTTACTTTATTAATATTGTGATAGTAGATTTTTTCCAGGCATGATGACTTACTAGAAAATTGTTGCTATTAAGGGATTTCATTATGCTAGATATGTGTGTTATGACTTTTTTTGGTTGTGATTTTTTTCTATCACCATAAAATGGATATAGGTTTTAGATGAATACATGGTTAATGAAATAGTTTCCCTAGGATTTTCATTTTAGTGATAATAACCATAAAAAAAGTGCAATGTGATAAAAATACACTTCCTAAACAAGTAAAAATGATCATGATGTGTTCTAGTTTTATAGCCATTCTTATTGGATGAAGATGTGTGGTTTTAATGGGGTGTGGGATCATATGTGTTTTTTTTCATGTCTTTGGGGTGGTGGGGGTGGTGGGGTGGTGGTTTGTTTGACCATGCTTTTTGGGTGGTGAAATCGTAGTTTATTTTGTTATGTGTTTTAGTGTTATAAAGAGGTGGTTTTTGATGTTTATTTTGGATGATAATGTGATAGTGTCTGGGCCCTGCTTTTAGGTCTAAGAGACAAATATGTGTTGATATGTTTGTGTAATGTGGTTTATTTGAGTTACATGCCTGAGTAGTGATGGAATAAATTAAATAATTGTATAATAATGTTTTAAATAACATGAGTTTGTTAGGTTAATTGGATGATAACTATTAATAAATAATTTAATGATTTTTTGTGCGATTAAATGTCATTTATGATGAATAATGAAATTAATGAGTGTTAAAATGAGAGGAAATGTGATTATGATTTATTTTATTACAGTTCGTCACCTTCTGAAATGACTATTACAGATACTAATAAATTCATTTTGAGGTTCTAGAAAAAGTGATGGTGTTCTGAGTTGGTTATTATGGTTGTGAATACATAGGTTCTAAATGAGTGTTTGTCACTATATATATACTTTTCTATTCTTTTGATTTCTATACGCACCCCACCCATGTTGAGCAGTATGAGTTGAACACCCGCATAGTCATATGGGGGGTGGTGTTTTTACAACATCTAGTTGTGAGTGTAGATAGCTGGGTACCCATTCCTTCCAATATTTCTTCTAGGTGAGGTAGGTAGGACACCAACTATGATGGTTTGAGTTCTATTAGTTCCCTATATGTTAATTTTTAGGGAATTTATTGATTCAGGTGAGGTATGATATCCCAAGTGTTTGCAGGTGAGGTGGTATTTGTTTCAAGTGTCTTTGGGATGAGGTGAGACGACCTAGGTGTTTTCAGGAAAGACATAACCACTCTTGAGGGGTGTTATTCTATGTGTTTTCATGTGTTATGTGTGTGTCCATTTATGTGGGGATGTGAGCCCAAAATGGTTGTGGGAGAGGTGTGTTGTTATCGTCCATGTGGGGAAGTGTGGTATATAGAAGATATGGGAGCACCATGATGTACGAAGTTGGTTGTGGGATCAAAATACAAGTGGGAAAGCAGTGTAGGGTACCATTTTTGATGTGATAATGTTATATTATATTATATGACTTTGATTATTTGGTGATCATGCCTTGGTGAGGTTGGGTTTGTCTAGTATACATGTTTATGTACTATTTAGTTTTGCTATTTTTTCATAGGTGAATTAGTATTCTTTTTCACATCTGCATAAGATATTTTGGCATTCCTATTAAGAATAGTTGTATGATCACCTGACATATATAATTTTTTTTCAGTTTTCAAAGAGGATTTCGTGGATTATACTGGACTATACTAGCTCGGATCCTTGACAGTTTTTGTATTGTTTCTTTAGCATTACTTTTTGGTGTATACATTAGAGACTTTAATTATGTATTTTTTATTTATAGAATTATTTTAGGACGGTTTTGGATTTATTAAATATTCTTGTCTTCAATATGTTTTTAGATGATTAATTTTATCTCTGGATGTTGTTTCTTTAAATGGTAAATACCTCCCAAATTTTATGATTTCTACACCATTTGCACTATTGGCTGACCCAAGGCCTACTATAGGTGGTACTCACATTGTCTCCCTCACATAATTGCATTATATTTGAAGGAATGTTTTCATGAAAATAGATTTTTTGAATAAATTTAATTTCATCAATTTATTGTGTTCCACACAACATCTAGTATTAAAAAACTTTGAGAGACTAATGAAATTAATATTTTAACTTGATCGTTATAACCCAAAACATATATTTGGATATATGAACATAAATATTTTTTTAAGATTAATAATAATTTTTTTATAAATAAAATTTATATATAAATAAGAGCAAAATATTTATTAATCTATTTATATGTTTTAGAAATATTTTTTTCTAAAAAATTATATATATCAATTTTTTTGATATAATGATCATTTTTTATTCCAATTATAGAAAAATTAATATTATAAATTATATACATTTATTAATAAACATTTAAATAATTTAAAAATGAAGAATTATTTATAATTTTCTAAAATGATTAATTTGTTGATGAATAGTGACAATATTGATTTTAATAAAAATCTGCCTTTTCCATTAGAGTTTTTAAAATGTTACATATTGTTTAGAAAGTATTTAAAATAGAATTTACTTCAATATTTTATTATTATATTAATTTATGTGATTTTATTAAATCTGAAATTTAATTTTGAAATTATAAAATTTTATACTTATGATAATATTATTTTTGGAAAACCTCATTTTCATCACGCCTAGGAGATTTCATTCAAAATAAAATCATATGTTTCATAGAATTGAATTTGATAAAATAGATATCATATTTTTAATTATAATAATATATATTATGTAATAACATAATATTATTTTTTCATCATATATAATACCCCAAAAATAAAATTTTGTTAATGTGATTAAAGCTGTGATGTGGTTTTTCTCATTACCATTGCCTATTATAAAATTAATATTATTTAAAAAAAGATTTGTATTCCATAAAACAGAATTAATATATAGATTTAATGGGTCTAAATTATAAAGTATGTCTCATTTATCTTTTTTATAGTATTAATTACGTAGGAAAATAAAAACATATTACTTACCTTTTTGAAAAATAAAATGGTAAATATTAGTAAATATAATGATAATTAAATAACATGTTTAAAACATTTATATTTTTTGTGGTGGAGGATTGGATCCCACCACTCCTTTGTTTAGAAAATTTTGAGTCTCAATTAATGACAGTGACTTCCCATTAAAAAATTGTATTTGGTATTTCTAAAAAAGTTACTCCTCCTAAATTAGATTGGAGGACATTCTCCCATCACCCCTTTCCAAATCTAATGAACTCTAGCTCGAAGAACACATACCAAATTTTACCCAATAACATTTTACAAATTATAGAGATACTATAGTTCCCAAACATACAAACCATAGGGTCCTAAATAATATCTCCAATGGATGATTTTTTGTGTAGTAGGATAAAATGTGTATGAAGGGAGTATGGACTTGTGGTAAGGGAAATTAATCAAATTCTGTGTTTTTTGGAAAATATTTTTTATTATGAATTTGTATTATTTTGTAAGGATTATATATAGGCACTATTTAAATTTAAATAATAAATTTATTTATTCATAGGTAATTTAATTTTTAATTAATGATTACTCTTTTTTGGGACATGGTTAAAAAGATACCCAAGTGAAAAATGCTTTATGCCACAATCACAATTTTATTAGAAATATTTGTGATTAAACATATGATGATGCAATATTATAATCAACCTCTCAGTAAATTATTTACATTTATTATCTTCTAGTTATTTCATTAAATTACATGTTTCACTTTCATTATCCTCTATTTAGTTATTAAAGTGTAAAAAAAGTGTTTTTATCATAAATTGATTTTATTTCTCTCTTCGGTTAAAAATAAATTTTCATCCATATACACATATCCCAAAAAAATATAACAGAAATTTTTACATATCTAAAATGATATATTAATTACCTTTTTATCTTTTTTTATCTTTTTATAAAATGGTTTAAAAGTAACCATCTTTATTTTTTCAATTGTAGTGCATTTAACTATTTTGAAAAATCATTAATGGAATATTAGTTTTAATGTTCACAACATGAATGTTATTTTCTTCTATCATGACCACTCAATGTTATAAATAATCATATATAATTCTTAATTTTCACTTATAAAACGAATTTTAAAGAAAAATTCACATCATTTAGATATAATAAGTCATTTTAAGATTAAATGGATATTTTCTTCCACAAATTTTCTAAGTGGTCTTCCAAAACTATTTTTCATACAATATTACATTATTTTATGTATCTCCTGTATCACTAGGGATATTAACAATTGAAACCATTCATATTCTTTATCTAAATGATTTTGGATTATGATTATAATATATTAATGAAACATGTTCCTTTTCCTAAGTGTAATGTTATGATGAAATGTAAAAATGATTATGAAACATGTTCCATTTCATTAGGTTATGCTATAATTAAATTCTTATGCAACTAAATTCAATTCATTGGTTCTAATATGATGAATTATTTATGATCATGTAAAAAAAATATCTATTATTACACTATGTTATTGTTGGGACCTATATCTTCCTCAAAGTAATTGGGTGATGATTGATATCTGATGAGAAAAAATGGTTTAAAAAAGGAGTGAACCTAGTTTAGTGAAGGAATTTTCCACTATCGTAATCATAAGAGTTTACTATGACTAGTATTATAGATTATTCAGTGAGAAAAATACATAGTTATATTCATAACAGTGGAACTTGATTAATATGATGGTTTGGTGTGTGAAACAAATCCATTAATATAGTCTTATCATTTAACCTTGAAAATATGAAAATGATATTTTATACTAAATGTATGCCTCTGTTCTTTTTTATGGAAATTTCAAAATTAAATGATGTATAATCTTTGATTTATTTATGAATCTTGTCGTGTGAACATATAAAATTTACACCGTAATCCAATTTTATGATCTATGATATGAAAGGTATGGTTTTAAAATGATATTATCGTGTTCATATACTCATATATTCATGTTATATTGATATATACCTTTCATAACCTTACTAATCTTATGATATCAATCGTTATTATTATTCTTATTCCCAGGTTATGAATAAATTTATAATGCATGATATGTCAAAGAATCGATCTATTTATGAATAACATAGGGGGATATGATATAGTTCAACTATGAAGTAATTTTTTATGTTTCCACTTATCCAAAGGCACTATATATAAATAGTATTAAAATTTATCCTTATGCTATTTAATGAAAAATCTTCTAAAAATATTTGATATTTATTTATATAAATTATTGTTAACTATATGTAGTTACATAATAAGGGATTCGTAATCATTTTGAACATATAATGTCAAAATCATTAGTTATATCCTTAGGGGAATGAATAAGGATATGGTTAAGGATAAGTCATGGTATATGAAATATTTTTGGAATTTTGGTGAAGGGCACATGGAGCGGTTTCCATGAAATTAATTCCCTATATTAACAATACATGTGGGTGATTCTCTGGAATAGTTATACCTATTGGTAATAAATTAGAAAAGGGAGAGTTGAGTAGGACCCGATCTTCTACTAGTTCATGAAAACGGTTCATTCTAGACACATAGTTTGATACTCCCATGGGATATGTTTTGGATATTCAAAAGCTCTTTACAATCCTTTGTTAATTATTTTAAAAATTATTTACTCTGAACGACCTATGATATATCTAATGTATCATATATTCAAAAGAATACTTGATGATATAAATATAATGTGAATTATTTATCTCTCTAATAAATGATACATATCTCTCGGGATCACCACTTTTGGTTTTATTATGGAATTTAACATAGAAGGATAAACATAGGAAGGAAAAATTTATGGTATAAAATTGTAGTTACCAATTTTAGATTAGTTCTATGTGCATAATTATATCATAAGAAGTATATAAGGATTTTAATTATTATTTGGAATATTTAAATTTTTAAATAGTGGTGAAAATTACTAATGTTATGATTGTAATATTTCGTGTATATTATTCTTTCCAAGTTAAAGTTTCCTATAATGTATTCCTTTGAAGCCTCATTATTATCCCTGTTATTTTATTTGATGTTATCATAGTATTAGATTTGATTTTTGTAAATAAATACAAAATTAATCTTTGAGGAATGGAGGTTAAATTTGGTATTCCAAACCTACATATGATCATCTAAATGTGTGATGATAGATATTATCCTCATATTTTGATCTATTCAATTATATGGGTCTTGATTCTCAATCAATATGGGTTTTTATCTCATATGGTTGTGGATAAACTAAACATATATGATGTGCCATTTATGTCAGAGGATTTTATTGCATTCCATTATGATTTTCCTATTTTTTTGACTCAGTCATGATGTTGAGATGAAAATATACCCCATTCATGGTGACACACCCATTTCATAAAATCTCTAAAGAATGTCTGGGATTGAGTTGCTGAGATTTAAGAACATATACCATATAAAACCTAACAAGGGATTAATTATTCTAAATGTGTCAACATTTAGTGACCCATTTAATTTCTAAAAAATAATCATAGATCGATGAAACATTTCATTGATTACCGATGTATGAAAAAGATCAAAAATTAAGAATAATTATTATATACCCCATATTGATGATTTTTTTGATTAACTTCATGGAGACCAATACTTTTCCAAGGTTGGAATTCATTATTGATAACATCAATTAAGGATTGGGAAGGAGGATATACCCAATAAAATGTTTTGTTTATGGTAGGGGAACGATAGGTATATGGTGATGGATTTGGCCTTACTAATTTCCCCACTATGTTCATAGTGTAAACTAATATAGTTTTTATGGAGTTCCATTTTTAGTTAATTGTTGTATTTATAAATTGTATTCATATATATTCAAAGAGAATGTATGATAATGAATATCACATTATTATTATCAAAAATACCCCATGGAATGATAATATATCTGATAAATATTCATTGTGTGAATTTTTGTCGAAAATGATTCATTTATGCATCTTATAATCTGATTTGAGGGTATATTGGTGGATCCATCATAGAGTGAATTTATTGAATAATGGACCAGACCAACCAGTATGACTGATAAGTGATTTTTTCTTGGTTTGGTGTGAGATTACAAATGTGTGTCCTATAATTTACAATATTTATTCAATACAAATAGATATTTAACTCATAAGTGATTTATGTTCCTCTATAAAAATAAATGTGTATAAAATTTCAATCAACTAAAGAGAATACTTTTCAGTACAAATATTCTTAAATTACCCCATAGTAGTGATGGGTATGTAATATATAGTGATTCTTCAGGGAATGGATTCAGATGAATTATTTTGAACACACATATGGTGAATGAATGTGCTTTATAAAAATTGATGATTCCTTAGAAGAATTACCCAACTCATGATTTATAGAAAGAAGCATAATCTTTTATTTTAAAAAATAGAGGAATTGTCATTATAGAGAATGGTGTGATATATACACTGATCATAAAATTTTGATGTTTATACTCTAATAGAAGGAGTATAACATGTGCTATAAAAGAATCATTAAAATTCTTAACGACGATGACTACTCAATACATCACCATTGGAAAGTGAGAAAGATATCTATTGTTTTGAGTCAAAATGTTATTTCTAGATATTCCATTATACAGATCACAAAATATCCAATATTTTTAGATTTTCTAAATATGGATATTGAAATCATAATGGAAGGGGATATGTCATATCATTCTGAAATGAGTGTACAACCATCTATCAATGTTAAAATTAATGTGGCACAAAAGCTAGTTGTATAGAATAAACGAAGATCTGGAATGTCCTTCATTTTAGCCATGATTATGATGTAAGGATATGTTTGAGAAACAATGATTGTTTCCCCTAAATAATTTTTTTAAATAAGTATCTATTATAGTAGGTTCATATATCTTCATTCTCTAATCATCGCAAATGTCCAAAAATATAGATATATTTGACAGAGTATTTATGTTGCGATTGAATGATGAGAGATATTTCAATGTTTGTATATTGATAATTTATATCTCTTCATGTAAAGGATGACATAAAAATATATGGGGATATTACTCCAATATTCCATAATCGAATGGATATAGGAAAAATAACTATAGATATTGTCATTGGAGTCCCTAAAGTATCTAAATGGTATAATTCTAAATGTGTTATAGTCGATGGAAATACAAAGTTAGCATCCTTATAACTAAATGATAATATTTCCCAATGAATAATATTTCCATTATACACATTATTAATGCATTATGTATTCCTTTTTTACCAAGTTCAATTGAATATGATTGTGAAATATGGTTTTTATTGATGTCCTAGTGAAGTGTACAACATGTTCTTTATTGAGTGTTTATGTCACAAACTAGCCTGGGTAGCCTGGTAACCTGATAATTGAGCCGGCCCTGACATAGCACGTAGGGATTTCCTGATCCCCATGGGATGGTGACTAAAACCTAGTATCTTACAACATAAAAGTGGGAACGATTTTTTCCACAAGAATGCAGAAGCAACAGACAGTATGCATTACAAAAGAAAATCCAACGAGAGTAATGTACCAGAATACAAAGAGGCATAAAAAGCCCAAAGTACTACAATCAAAGTACTAAAAATGGGAAAATATCCCCATGGTCCCTAAATACACCACTCACCAAGACCAATGATCAACAACTAGATCCACCTCAAAAAGATTCCTTCCATTTGCTCAATCTTGGAAGAAGAAAGTCTACAAACACCTGAATCAAAAAGTAGGGTGTGAGCCTAATCCCATTAGGGTACCACAAATGTTTCTGTAACAGATTCCAAATATAGATTATCCAAAGAAATTTTTTCAATTTTCAAATAAACAGGTCTCGAAATTCAAAAGCATATTTTAACAAAACATGTTGTACATTTTCAAATGATGGAAAAATCAATTTATGCAAAGTTTTTATAATGGTGTAATGTTTCTAAAACAATGTATTAAGAAAAAAAAATTATATAAAATAATTTATATAAATTCAGTAGGCATGTAAGGCAGTTCAAAAGCATTGGCATACATTTATATCTCACATATAAATAAACAAGCGAGAAACATGGTAATCTGTAAAAAGGTATGATAGTATTAACCAGTTATAGGATTTCACACTCTCTATATAAACTCAGAAAAATGTGTATACACATGTCCCTAGGACACTGGCCAAAGGAGAATCATCACTAACCCATCATGGATGTGACCCGCTGCATGTCTGTTTTAGAACGTTGTTTAAGCGTAGAGTGTATCCAAATAACTCCCTAACTACCAAAGGATTTCATGCGCTCTTACATGATGGGAGAAAAAATATGATATTTCTTATAATACTATCAATCCCATTATTCCATTTCAAAAGTTCCAATTTCATTCCATTAGAAACCAAAATAGGTTTTATTCAAAACATGCCTTTTTGACAAGATAAAACCAATGGGTTTCAATTGAATCTGTTTAAGATATTTTTACCTGTTTGAAATCAATTGAAACCCATTTGCATCATTACAAAATTTATTCCCACTATTAAATTCAAAAATTTAATTGAAATCATTTCCATCATTTCAATAATTTAAATTCAACAATTTAAATTGTCCAGTTTCCATAAACACACACAATTCAATGGAATTGGGGTTTTCCAAATTTCTATGCCAGAACCATTTCAAATATCTCGATTCACCAGAATCGAGTTTTTATCAATGTAATTGAATGAAAACATGAGCGATTGAATTTAAATAAACAATTTAAATAAATCAATCATTTAAAATGATAATAAAATTTGAATGTTGGGACAGAACAACCAACTTTGAAGGCTTTGACCAAAACCACAACGGTCGAGAACGCTCAAGAAAATTGGGTTTCTTCTTCAAGAAACCACCTTAAATCTCTTATACTAGAATTATAAAGACCAAATATCATCAATTTTGTTACCAAAAACATAGATCTACCCATAACAGACATAGATCTATGAAACCGAGAGAAGATGAGAAGTAGATCTTAGTAGATCTAAGAAACCGATCATGAACAATCAAGAACGATCACATACCTCAAGAATCTGGCTTATATTCACCAAGAAGAGCCTTTGGATCTCCTCCAAGAATGATGGGAGATCCTTCTCTGACCTTCAGAGAAGACAAATCTAGTGTTAGGGCCGCTTGGGAGGAAAAACGAGGCACTTAGAGGCAAAAATGATTGAGATCAAAACATTAATGATCTCATTTAAGTGGCCACATGGTTAGTTCACACTGTATGAAAAAACATGTGCTACCCATGTGTTAGCTTCTACCTCGTCCACCCTTCTCGCACAGTTTGGCCACATGGTTAGAAAAACTGTGCTCTACCCATGCGGAAGTTACTACCTCTAAGACCAACTATGCACGGTTTGGACACATGGTTTAGGCAACCCGTGCGCTGCCTGTGCGACTTCCCCTTTGCCACAAAACAACATTTAAAGTTCTCTTGACTCTCCCAACTCATTACTCAAGAATATAGGTACATAGAAACATCAAAAGTAATTGGAAACGTAACATGATGTCACAACCTCCCCACTATAAGATCTTTCTATCCCCACGAAGCCTATGAAGAAACCTCCATGTCAAAAAGATGAGGCCACTTCTCTCTCATTAGTGCCCCCTTTCCCACATCTCATGAGAATCAGAACCATGCTTAAAAAGTACAGGGACCATAGGTATCATTCTCCCACGAAGTACCTTGGTCTGAGAATCCACAACTCTCACTGGTCATTCAGTAACAGATAAATCTCATTCAATCTCAAGATCACTCCAGCTCACAACATGAGATGGATCAAAGAGATACTTTCATAGCTGCGATACATGGAACACGTTATGTATCGACGTCAGCTGTGGTGGTGAAGCTAAATGATAAGCAACTTTCCCTACAAGACCAACAACCTCGAAAGGTCCCAAAAAATGAGGAGCAAGCTTCCCTTTCCTTGCAAGCCGTCAATGTCCTAATCGGGGTGAAAGATTCAAGAACACCAGGTCACCAACTGAGAAATATAAAGGCTTATGGTGACGATTATCATAAAACATGTACTGACTATTTGATGTCAACATTCTCTGACGAATCAACTAGATCTTAGTGGTCGTCTCTTAGACCAAACTCAGTCCTACCAATGAACTTTCAAAAATCTCCAACCAACAAAAAGGATATTTACAAGGATGACCATACAATGCCTCAAAAGGAGCCATTTTGATCACAGATAGATAACTGTTGTTATATGAAAACTGAACTTGCACTAGATGATCAACCCAAGACCCACCAATGTCGAGAACACATGCGTGGAGCATATCCTCAAGGATCTGAATAGCTCTCTCTACATGTCTATCTGAATGTGGATGGTATTCCGTGCTCAAATGGACATTTGTTCGCAGTGCCTCCTGAATGCCTCTTGAAAAGCGTGAAGTAAACTGATGATCCCTATCATAGACTACACTAGATGGAACTCTGTGCAGACGAACAACTTATTTCACATAGACATTTCCCAACACTTCAACTTTTGTTGTATCTTGAATAAGTATAAAGTGAGAAGACATGGTCAATCTATCGATCACAACCCATATCACATTCTTCATTATCTGGGTTTGAGGTAACCCAACCACAAAGTCCATAGATATTTCATCCCACTTCCATGTAAGGAATAGAAGTGGTTGAAGCAAACCCAAAGTTTTATGGTGGTCATCTTTCACCTGCTAGCATGTATAGCAATGAAATAAAATCCCAGCAATGTCTCATCTCATACCTAGCCACCATAACTACTGATGCATGTCATAGAACATCTTTGTTGTTCCTAGTTGTACAAACCACTGTGAGTTATGGAAAACCCCCATCACATCCTTCCTTTCCGCTAATGGCACAACATAACTATTTCGATAACATAGAACACCATATTTAGAGAATGACCAATGAGTGTTGGTCTCCCTACCATAAAGACAGTCCCTAATGTAATGGTATTCGTCATCCAGTTGTTTTTCCTAAAGAATTAACTCGAGGAGAGAAGTTAACTGAACACTGGCTAAAGAAACTTCATTCCCCTTTACTTAACTCTAATATCCAACTGAGAAAAAAGATCCATCAAACTCCACTCTTCTAATGATTCTTTTATAGCCTGTGATGGATGTTTCCTTCTTAACCAATATGCAATGAAATTACCTTTTCCTGGGGTATAGGCATTGTCAAATTAGATGGATTTTAGGTACTCCACCCAAATCTTTAGGCGGAGATTCCAATATTTTTTAGGGAAGATATAACTCAAGCTCTTGTGGTCTGAATACATGGTAAACCTTTCTCCATTAAGTTAATGTCTCCAACACTTAAGTGCGTGTATTAAAATTGAATGTTCAAGATCATGGGTAGGATAGTTCTTCTCATGAGGCTTAAGATGACGAGATCCATAGGTAACAACATGATTACCATTCATAAGAACACATCCGAAACTTGAACCCAATACGTCATAGAATGTAACGCCCCGACCCCAGCTACCCAGAGTCGGTGCATTATTGCGTAACATTGGCATGATCACAAAAGATCATGTCTCTAAAGAAAGATTAGTTTAGTAGTCTTGGAAGAACTATATTCATTCATAAGTATTACATTACATCATAAAGTAAAACAAAACTAAAAAAACATCTTGTCCTCAAATCCCCTCATACTATCACTGAAGGTCATTCATAATACACATCATCACATCCTGGAAAAATTAAAACATTGAAAGGGGTGAGCTCAGAAACTCAGTAAGGATAACAATATAGAGGAAGCTTTTATATATAAACATAAATATTTAAGGCAATGTATTACTAAAACAAAAGCCTTTAAAACTTGAACTTCAACATAATATGGAAAAAGTAAAATTAGATAATTCCATTTACTTATTCACATGGATATTCTACTGGTTGAATAATCACATGCAATATCAATAACCACTTTCATAATGATGGAATGCATAATGACAGACTATCATAACCACGTAGCCAAGGCCTCGTGCCAAGACTACAAATAAGATTTTGTCAAGGCCTCGTTCCAAGACACTAGTTTGTCACATGATACCTACCGATGCATCATGGAGCTATATCGGGCTCCACCCGTCACTTATTAAGTCCAATTCATTTCTCATGTGAACAAGTTTAAACATATGATAAACCATAACAAAATCATATAACATGAAATATGCATTATGGAAACATAAAATTTACACATTTCAATCACAAGATATCAATACAACACATTGAAATAATAAAAACATTATCAAAACCATTTTCATTACCAAAATAAAAGAAAATTAAAACATAGTATTTATTTTTATTTTAAAAAATTTATGGCTTGTAGATGAAGTCGAAACTAAAATAATTGTCACGGCGGTAGAGAAGTCATTGTCGCCCCATACGTACGACAAAAAAACATTCCATTTTTTCGTTTAGTAAAATGCTTCTTATAAAAATATTTCTTTTGAATAAACATAAAATTCAAATGGGTTTATACACCGTATAAAAGAAATTTGTGTATAAAACAAAATATGCCTCAATGAAAGGAGATTGAGACGAAGTCCCTTACAAAGATAGTTTTTTAAATAAAATAGATCTATTATGTGTATTCACTATATATACACGTAAAGAAAGTATAAATACAAGATAGGACATAATAATATCATGACATAATTTGAAATTTGGAGATTAACCCAAAGAATGGAAATTGGGTTAGGAAGTTCCCTTACCTCATGTCTGACATGACTCGATCATGCTTTAATCTCATGAATAATACAGTAGAGTTAATTTATACTTGCTAAAGAACCTTTTTCAAGTTCATTATTCCTTTTATATCACTTATTACTATGTTATAAACATTATGTAATTATTTAAGTTAATAACGGTCATTTTGTCGATCTTTGGTACGTGAGTCAAAAATAAACTTCTTATAATTAAAAGTTGTTCATGTGGTAACATATCCATTATATCCAGAATTATATTCATGATGTAGATATCATATATATCATATATATCCAGCATATACATTCATTTATAATATTATATAATATTTATAGGTATGAAATGAAATGCACCGTTCATGGAGACGGTAAGCCATATGTACGCATGAACACTACTTTCATTTCTATTTCATATTTAATGGAATTAAAACTAAAAGAGAGATATATATATATATATTATAATTATAGTATAATATATATGTTATATAGGTCACATAAGTTCATTAATTTAATTATTTATACATTCCATGTATTTCATGAACGAGTCACATCACTTGAGGGGGCGGTAGTCCACACTTCCTCAAACAAAATTATCACATTTTCACAACATGAGAAGAATAAAGGTATGATTTAAATGTAAAATACAGAATCATAGAGAGGAAATAAATATAATATATATCATAAATAAATATAGTTCCATCAAAATGGCCACTATGAGAGGTGTTAGGAGAAGATAGAACAATCATCATTTCGTGAGGCAGTAATTCACCATCCACGGAAACAGTATGTTATTTAACCATTAGACGGAAGTGTGTGTAAGTGTAGCTCGAATACTTATCATGAAAACATCCTAGTATAATGAATATAATGGTGTTGTTACACAAGAAAGTCATAAAAATATTTTAGGGGGTTGGAGAAGCAAAATAAAACAAAAGAACATAAGAGATGACATTACCTTTAAATCGGGTAACTCGTTTTGATATGAGACCAAGGCTTCCTTGGGAAGACATATTCCCAAAGTGAGGCTTCTAGGAGTAAGATAGGGAATTTTAGAGAGTATTTGGGTAGTGTTTGGCCGAGCCAAATGGATTGATGGTTTGAATAAGGTGGTAGAGGTGGGGGCCTTTTATAAGAGGAGAGGAGGGGCACTCTTGGAAAGTCATGAAATGTTACATTATTATGAAATGATTTTCGGATTTTAAATGTCCCAAAATGATATATTTCAAAGATAAGGTGACAAGTGTTCGAAATATACTCATAAAATAATTTTTTTACAAGTTTATGTTATATATGTTACATTATCTTTTCATTTTATTTAAATCGTTAATAAATGAGGTAATCGTTGCATCATCATGGTGTCATAAATAATTTAATTTATTTAATCTCTAAAAATTCTAAAACAATTACGATGATGTAGGAAATCGTTTTATCTTTCCAATGAATATTTATAGTCGAAATTTTATCTTATATAACCCCATGTAATAATTGTTTTAGTAAAACAACACATGTTTTTGACAATTTTATTTTTACTTTAAATAAAAAGTTATTAATGTAATTTTCTTACCTAGGTGGCTCCATGGGGTCCCCAAGTTTACCCATGGATTTTCTTGGTCTTCCATGAATCATCCTATATGTTTAGGACAAGTGTCAAGAAATTTTAATATTTTTATAATATTATTTTTACCTTAAATTTCACTAATTACCTTTAATCACGATTAATAGAACTTAAAAGTTACTATTCACCAAAAATTATTTTAATCCCATTGAACCACATTTTACGTTTGAATTACTATGATGTATGTCAGATTTTTGAAATTCAAATCACAGAGGCGGTAAAATTTCATTTAAAGGAAAAATCAGTTTTTTTAACTACCACTTAGTGTTTTCACTATTCATCAAAAATCGATGTTTTCCGAAAAATACCAAAAAATCACCCTAAGCTATAATTGATATTACTATTTCAAAATTGATGTCTATTTTACAAAATTTAAAACCTATAAGTTGCATTAATTAATTTTATAATTAATTCCCGCTGTCAAAACAAATAGCGTGTTTTTAAGAAACAATATCAATCCAAAGATTGACAATTGTTTATTTCCAATTTCAATTTGAAATTAATTATAACGACCACCATTGGATAAAATGGTAAAAATATATTCTAATTATACTTTAAAACCACTAAATAGTATAGTTTATCACTATAAATTATTTTATTAAAAAAGTTGTTTTTTAGTATTTTTCACTATTCATAAAATATTGGAAGTTCTCAGAAAATTACAAAAAAATCAACTTAGGATAATTTAGATATTACAAATACAAAAATGAAGTCTATTTTGAAATATAAAATTTATATAATTTCAAAAATCGGGTATTAATTTTCATAACGGCTACTTTGATTGGTCACGGTGTGTTAGAATCTCGAACATGCGTACAATGAAAACTATTGCATTATTGAAAGAGAAGCGTATCGTGAAAACATGGGGAGTTACATTCTCCCCTCATCCAATAAATTGCATCCTCACAATTTTAAAATTTTATTCTATAATAAAATGTTGAAAATAGAAAATACCTTTGTAGAAAACCCACATCAGAAATAGGTTTAATAAAAATATAACATTAAAAGA
This sequence comes from Viscum album, assembly GCA_963277665.1. Classification (NCBI taxonomy): domain Eukaryota; kingdom Viridiplantae; phylum Streptophyta; class Magnoliopsida; order Santalales; family Viscaceae; genus Viscum; species Viscum album. The sequence goes on along the minus strand of OY728157.1, from coordinate 30,046,342 downwards.
GTGAAAGAGAAGTACAAAGGTCACCTGAGATAGCCTATACTAGGATTATATGAAAATATGGATATGGAGGAAAAAAATACCATCAAGGACTAATGGAGAGTTGTAGAAAATAGGATTAGGAGAAAGTTAACTACAAAAAAATCACAAACATGTGATTGGTTAAATGGTCATTGAATCCCCAGTAGGAAAATTTAACTGACAACGTTTTTGTTTTAAGTTAGCTTTCATAAAGTTGAGGAATTTATTTATGAGATTTACTATGAACGTAAGGAAATATACTTACTTTTCATGTAGAATAAATTTTTACCACAAACCCATCTTTCACACCAAAAGGTAATAGAACTCAAAAATATTCTATTTATCCTAATTGTATAATGTTCCAAATATTAACAGATACCATTTAGATTAGGAAAACTATTTTGTAATAACCAGGGACTTCCTGTAGGCTAGTGGTAGGTAATAAAGGCCTGTCGCACTATGGTTCTGGGTTCGATTCCTGCAGCTTTGTCCGACGCGACGGGTTATCCCCCGACCTGCAGGTTTTCCTTTTCCTAAAACTATAGTATTATAATATTCCAAAAATAATATTCAGAAATGTTTTAACCGTAAACAATAATATCCAAAGTTCAAATTAATCCATTCAAAATTTTATAGTTATCCAAAATACCTCTGTCCAAACATTCTCTAAAAGGTCTCTAAATTCCAAAATCAATTCATTAGATTCCCCTAACAAAGTAATGTTTCTCTTATTGTCACATACTAAAAATATGATTACCTTCATCATATTAAAACCCTAATGAAAACAACAAGTACTACAGTAAAATTTTTATATATATTTCACATTATTCTTATAACCACAATATAATCCTTGAGTCCAAAAGCACCAATACATTAATTATTCAGCTTCAACTGTAGTAACATCATAAGATTTTCCTTGATCCCTTGGCCTTTTTTGAGGTAAGTTTCCCTGACGCATAGGACATTCATTTTCATAATTCCCCATTTCCCTACAATTGTAGCATTCAACATTGACATCCTCTTTCTTTTTCTTTCAATCACAAGCCTGGTGAACTTTTTTTCACATTTATAACAAACTCCCATTCCTTTTAGGCAAGAACCAGGGTGATTCTTCCCATAATTATCGCAAAATGTAAAATCATTCTTTCCCTTTTTCCCTTTATCTGTCTCTTGTTCCACTGTTCTATTCTTCTCATGCTTTACATTGTTGTCATAAGACTTAGGGAATTTCTTTTCATTCTTGATAGCACATGAGACAATATCTTCATATGTTGAGAATGATTGTGATACTAAATCTTGATGGAGAAATGGTTTTAACCCATCAAAGAAATGGTCAATCTTACTTCTTGGGTTACATATATAATATGAAGCATCCCTCCCTAACCTTCTAAATTCAGCCTCATACTTTGAAACATTCTCATCCTCCTTCTACCACAGTCACAGAAATTTCCTTTCCATATCTTCTCGATGGTCATGTGGAAAATATTTTTCTATGAAAATTTCCTTAAACTCCCTCCATTTCATACTTGATACTTCTTTATCTTCATTTTTATTTTGAATCAGAGACCAACATTGATCGGAATCTCCTAGTATGGTGATAAGTTGATCAACACTAGTTGTATCTCCAGCTCCACAATAATTATCTGAGCAGGAGGGAAATCCCTACACGTAGTGCGTGCATTGATACTGTTTCCATTCCTCCCACTAGGCACAATTTCTAAAAAATTGCATAAACTAGATTAGTTTATCAATCAAAATACATAATTCCATAATTGTAAAACACTTCACATAAATTGAACTATAATCATAAAAAAAATTCTTTGAGGAATTATATACTCATAAACCCTTCATAATGGTTTGTAGAGAAAATGAGAATTATCCTAAGCATATACCCCGGGAGTGTTGTAACCAAGAGTGCAGCAAGGCCCGTTGTCGTGCACTAGTTCCCGTTCGAGTCTAGCTCAAAGTGGTGTTTTTGGGTTTTACCACTAGGTACATCTGTGCCAGAGCCGCCTCTACCTTCTCGTATCAAGACAGGGATGTATTGCTCGGAAAACTCAGAAAAATCTCTATAATACCAAAATTCTAGGAAGTTCTTCTATACTAATCCTTAAAGTCTATCATAGATCTAAGTTCTCTAATCAGAGTTTATCTAAATCTAGATTCCAAGGATAGTACTAAACTGTCATTGATACCAACTGTAAAGCCTCGACCCTAGCTACCTAGAGTCGGTGCATTATTGTGTAACATTGGAATGATCAGAAAAGATCAAGTCTCGAAAGACCGATTAGTTTAGTAGTCTTGGAAAAACTAGATTCATTCATAAGTCTTAAATTACATCATAAAGTAAAACAAAACTAAAAAAACATCATGTCTTCATATCCCATCAAATTATCCCTACAGTTCATTCATAATATACTTCATCACATCCTGGAAAAATTAAAACATTGAAAGGGGTGAGCTCAAATGATCAGTAAGGATAACAATATAGCGGAAGCATTCATAAATAAACATAAACTTTTAAGGAAATGTATAACTAAAACAAAATCCTTTTAAACATTAAATTCAACATAATATGTCAAAACTAAAATTATATAATTCCATTTAGTTATTCACATAGATATTCTACTGGTCGAATAATCACATGCAATATCAATAACCACTTTCATAATGATGGATTGCATAATGCCAGACTATCATAACCACATATCCAAGGCCTTGTTCCATGAATAAAAATAAGATTTTGTAAAGGCCTCATGCCAAGACACTAGTTTGTCTCATGAGACCCACCGATGCATCGAGGAGCTATAGCGGGCTCCACCCATCACTTATTATGTCCAATGCATTCCTCATATGAACAGGTTTAAACATATCATAAAACATAACATAATCGTATTACATAAAACATGCATAATGGAAACATAAAATTTCAACATTTCAATCACAGGATATCAATACAAAAATTGAAATAATAAAAACATTATCAAAACCATTTTCAATACTAAAATAAAAGAAAATTAAAACTTGGTATTTATTTTTATTTAAAAAAAGTTATGGCTTGTAAAGGAAGCCAAAACTCAAACAATGGTCACAGCGGCAGAGAAGTCATTGTCGCCACATACGTATGACAAAAAACATTCCATTTTGTCCTTTAGTGAAACGCTTCGTATAAAAAGATTCCTTTTGAATAAACATAAAAGTCAAAGGGGTTTATACACTATATAAACGAAATTTGTGTATAAAAAAAATATGCCTCAATGAAAGGAGATTGAGATTAAGTCCCTTGAAAAGATCATTTTAAAATAAAATAGATCTATTATGTTTATTAACTATATTTACACATAAATAAAGTATAAATACAAGATAATACATAATAATATCATGACATAATTTGAAATTATAAGATTAACCCAAAGAATGGAAATTGGGTTAAGAAGTTCCCTTACCTCATGTCCGACTTGACTCAATCATTCTTTAATTTCCTGAATAATACACTAGAGTTAATTTCTACTAGCTTAAAACCATTTTTCAACTTCATTGTTCCTTTTATATCACTTATTACCACTTAATGAACATTATGTAATTATTTAAGTTAATAACGGTCGTTTTGTCGATCTTTGGTACTTGAGTCAAAAATAAATATCTTACAATTACAAGTTGTTCATGTGGTAACATATCCATTATATCCAGAATTATATTCATGATTTAGATATCATATATATCATATATATCCATCATATAAATTCATTTATAATATTACATAATATTTAGAGGTAAGAAATGAAATGCACCGTTCATGGAGACGGTAATCCGTACGTACGCATGAACGCTACTTTCATTTCTATTTCGTATTTAATGAAATTAAAAATAAATGAGATATATATATATATTATAATTATATTATAATATATATTTTATATAGGTCACATAATTTCATTAATTTTATTCTTTATACATTCATTTTATTGCATGAACGAGTCACATCACTTGAGGGGGCGGTAGTCCACACTTCCTCAAACGAAATTATCAAATTTGCAAAACATGAAAAGAATAAAGATATGTTTTAAATGTAAAATACTGAAGCATAGAGAGGAAATAAATATGATATATATCATAAATAAATATAGTTCCATCATAATGGCCACCATGAGAGGTGGTAGGAGAAGATAAAACAATCATCGTTTCGTGAGCCAGTAATTCACCATCCATGGAAACAGTATGTTCTTTAACCATTAGATGGAGGTGTGTGAAAGTGTAGCTCAAATAATTATCATAACAATATCCTAGTATATTAAATATACTGGTGTTGTTACAAAATAAAGTTATAAAAACAGTTTAGGGGGTTGGATAAGTAAAATAAAACAAAATAACATAAGAGAGGAAATTACCTTTAAATCGGGTAACTCTTTTTGATTTGAGCCAAAGGCTTCCTTGGGAAGACTTCTGCCCAAAGTGAGGCATCTAGGGGTAAGATAGGAATGTTGAGAGAGTATTTGGGCAGAGTTTGTCAAAGCCAAATGGCTTTATGGTGTGAATAAGAAGGTAGAGGTGGGGGCCTTTTATAAGTGGAGAGGAGGGCACTCTTGGAAAATTAAGAAACGTTACATTATTATGAAATGCTTTACAGATTTTAAAGGTCCCACAATGATATATTTAAAAGATAAGGTGATAAGGGTTCGAAATATAGTCATTCAATAATTTTTGACAAGTGTATGTCTTAGATTTTACATTATCATTTCATTTTATTTAAATCGTTAATTAATGAGGTAATCGCTGCATCATCATGGTGTCAAAAATAATTTAATTTATTTAATGTATAAAAATTATAAAAAAATTACCATGGTGTAGGAAATATTTTTATATTTCCAAATAATATTTATAGTCTAAAATGTGTCTTATATAACCCCATGTAATAATTGTTTTAGTAAAACAACAAATGTTTGTGATAATTTTATTTTTACTTTAAATAAAAAGTTATTAATGTCATTTTCATACCCAAATGGATCCATGGGGTCCCCAAGTTGACCCATTGATTGTCTTGGTCATCCATGACTCATCAAATAAGTGTAGGAAAAGTGTCAAGATATTTTTATATTTTTATAATATCATTTTTACCTAAAATTTCACTAATTACCGTTAATCGCGATTAATAGAACTTAAAAGTTACTATTCACCAAAAATTATTTTAATCCCATTGAACCACATTTTACTTCATAATGAAAATTATATATGTCAGATTTTTGAAATTCAAATAACAGAGGTGGTAAATTTTCATTTAAACGAAAAATCAGTTTTTTTAACTACCACTTAGTGGTTTCACTATTCATCAAAAATCGATGTTTTTCAGAAAAATACCAAAAATTCACCATAAGATATAATTGATATTCTGAATTCAAAATTGATTTATATTTTACAAAATTTGAAACCTATAAGTTTCATTAATTAATTTTATAATTAATTTCCACTGTCAAAACAAATAGCGTGTTTTTACGAAACAATATCAATCAAAAGATTGACAATTGTTTATGTCCAATTTCAAAGTGAAATTAATTCTAATTACCACCAATGGATAAAATGGTAAAAATATATTCTAATTAAACTTTAAAACCACTCAATAGTATAATTTATCACTATAAATTATTTTGATTAAAAACTAGATTTTAAGTATTTTTCACTATTCATAAAAAATTGGAAGTTCCCAGAAAATTACCAAAAATTCAACTTAGGATAATTTTGATATTCTGAATACAAAAATGATGTCTATTTTGAAATATAAAATTTATATAATTTCAAAAAGTGGGTATTAATATTCATAACAACTACTTTGATTGGTCTCGGTGTTTTTGAATCTCGAACATGCGTACAATGCCAGCTATTGCATTATTGAAAGAGAAGTATATCGTGAGAGCTTGGGGTTTTACATAGAAGACCACATAAAGTATCCTAGAATTAGGAAGAGTTAACATTGGTGTAGTAGTCAAAAGAATATTTATCTCAACAAAAGAACTCTAGGATTTTTCATTCCAGGAAAACTTTACTCCCTTTCGAGTCAGAGTAGTCATTGGAGAAGCTAACTTTGATAATTCTTCAAAAAACTAGCGATAATATCCTACTAATACCAAGAAGCTCTGAATCTCAAAAACAATTCGTGGTTATTCCCAAGTCATAAAATCATTCACCTTCTCAAGATCAACTGTTATTACTTGTTCAGACACAACATGTCCCAAGAATTTCACTTCCCAAATCCAGAAATCGCACTTTGAAAGCTTGGAATAAAGTCGGTGATTCCTTAGAAGAATCAGAACTGTTCTCAGATGATTCAAATGATCCTCCTCAGACATGTAGTAGCCGATAATTTCATCCACAAAGACTACCACGAAAGTATCTATATAATCACAGAAATACTTGTTAATCAATTCCATGAAAACCGCACGAGCATTTGTTTGGACGAAGGAAAAAACAAGGTACTCATAATGGCCATACCTGCTCCGAAAAGTGGTCTTATGAATGTCAGATTATTTTATCCTCAATTCATGGTATCCAGATCGAAAATAAATTCTAGAAAACCACTTTTCCACTTTCAATTGATCAAACAAATTATCAATTCATGGTAACAGATATATGTTCATTATTGTAACTCGATTGATCTTTCGATAATCAGCACATAAGTGAAGAGAACCAGAAGCCTTCTTAGTGAAGAGAACAGGTGTTGCCCAAGGTGACACACTTGGGTGTATAAAACATTTTTCAAGAAGACTGTCTAACTTATACGTCAGTTCATTTAGTTTAGCTAGAGTCATACAGTAAGAGGGAATAGAAACTGGTTGAGTACTAGGCATTAAGTCAATAGAGAAATCAACCACCCTTACTAGAGTAAAACCTAGGAATTCAGAAGTAAACATGTCCGAAAACTCAGCAACACCTGGAGGAAGATCAACATACATTGAATCTATCTCTAGATCAAAATCAAACACTGATATAACTTTTCGCAACACTGGATAAGAGGGTCCAGATCTGCTTGACCATGGGTCCCATTCTCCTTAAAAAAACAAGAGGCACACCACTGGGTGTAGTAAGGTAGACCCATCAAAGATAAAAAAATTGATCTGATATTTATTGGAAATGAGCAAATCCATCCCAAATATGACATCAAAATATTTCTTGTCGAGAACCAAGAAACTCCAAGAGTGATCAACATCTGATAGAGAGAAGACACAAGCAGTACTATAGAGACCCTTCTCTCTCATTATACCAAGGAGTGTTTTAATATCCATCACACAAGATAAAAAATCCATAGGTAGATTAAGCATATTAACAAGATGGGTTAAAAGAAAAGAGTGAGATGAATCACTATCAAAAAGGGCTGCCACTAAAGATGAAGAAATTGTAATGGTACCTTTCACAGTTGCAGGACCTGCATCAGCTACCTCTGGAAACTCTTCCACAGTGTAAAAAAGCTTTCTTCCATATTCCTGTGGCTAGAACCCTTTTTTACGTGAAGTATTTGATTGAACTGCAGTTTCGGGAGGTGCTGATGATCCTGTTCCACTACGTGGAGTAAAGAAATGATGGAAGAATCTCTGTAAGTTCCCTAAACTTCTACATGAGCTACAGCTCATTGGTGCAACATTACAAACCCTCTTAGAATGTCTTGGCTTCCCACACTGATATAAAGTCAAATAAGCCCCTCCTAGTGCTACAGGAGATCTGGGATGACTCTACTATTATGAACTACCATGAGAAAAGTCATGCTTCAGTTTTCCTTTAATGGAACCCACACTGCCACTAGGAGGGAAAAGAACCTCATTCAACACTGACATTCCTACCAAGTCCATCTCAACCATCATCACCCAATCTAGCACATCATCATAAGTGGGTAGCTTCTGTAGGAAAACCTGAGAACAAATATCTGATCGAAGCCCAAACTCAAATCGTCGAGCCTTCATCCTCTCATTATATACAATCTCATAAGAGAATTGTACCAGCTCTGAAAAAAAAATTGAGTACTCAGTCATGGCTTTTTTCCTACTCAAGCATGAAAAACTCCATAGCCTTAGCCAACACCATTGATTTTGGATAGAACTGGTTAGCGAAAAGAACCCTAAAGTCTTTCCACTCCAAACCCTCATGTTTCCCAACTGTCACTATTGTGTGAAACCATCTCCTACTCGGTCCCTCCAGAATTAATGTGGCAAACTTCACCTTGATCACATCAAGTGTCTCTAAGAACCCAAACATACGTTCAATCTTACTCCACCATTCCTCAGCATGTTGTGGGTCAGTGGAGCCTTTGAAAGAGGGTGGCTTCTAGTGTAGGAATTCTTGAGAATGACTTCGGAGAATATAACTTTGAGGATATGTATCTAGAGCATGAACAAGAACTAGATGTGGTGCCTATCCCAAAGCTTGGACAATGCGAACAGTCACCATAACCAGACTCAAATCCACTATAGGACTCACTTGATGAGATTCCGCAACAACCCCTTTTTGGATCTGATTTCCACATCTTCTTGGAGGCATGATCCTACACAACATAAAAGGACATAGATTATCACCCAAACCATGTAACAAGGAAAACTATTCTTAAAATAAGGGATAACAAGACTTGGATTCCACTCTATCCAAATAAAAATAGGGAAGACACTAGAACTAATCCACAAGTCGTATTTCCCTAACCAACCGTGGTGAAATAAGGATCATTGTGGTGATAGATGGCCAGGAACTCAATCACAACTACCTCCCAAATCCTGACAAGAATACTCAAATGCATACTATCATCAAGGAAAGATGTTCAACCTCCCTCTGATACCATTTTGTCACGAAACAACCCGGGTACCCTGGTAACCCGATAACCGAGATGGCCCTGACATACCCCGAATGGTGTTCCCGATACCCACGTGTCGGAGACTAGCACCTGGAATCATACAACATACAAGTGGGAATGATTTTTAACACATGAATGCAGAAGAAACAGAAAACAAAACAGTATTCATTTCAAAAGAAACTCCACCAGGAGTAATGTACTAGAATACAAAGAGGCATAAAAATCCCAAAGTACTACAACCCAAGTACTAAAAATTTGGAAAACGGTCCCAAGGTCCCTAAGGACACAACTCACTAAGACCAGAGATCAACAACTGGATCCACCTCAAAGAGATACATTCCCTTTGCTCGATCTTGGAATAAGAAAGTCTACAAACACCCAAAGGAAAACGTAGGGTGTGAGTCTAAGCCCATTAGCGTACAACCAAGTATTCCATAACATATGCCAAATATAGAATATCCAAAGAAAAGATTACAATTTCCAAATTAACAGGTTTGGCAATTCAAAAGCATATTTTAACAAAACATGCTTTACATTATCAAATGATGAAAAATCAATTTCTGCAATGGCTTTACAATGATAGCATATTTATAAAATAACAGCTTAAGAAAAAATATTATATAAAATAGATTATATAAATTTAGCAGGCATGTAATGTAGTTCAGAAGCATTGGCATGCATTAATATCTCACATATAAATAAACAAGCGAGGAACATGGTTATCTTCCAAAAGGTACGGTAGTATTAACCAGATATAGGATTATGCACTCTCTATGTGAACTCAGAAAAATGTGTATACACATGTCCCTATAACACTGGACAAAAGAGACTCATCTCCAACCCTTCGGGGATGTGTCCCGCCGCAAGTCTATTTTAGAACGTTGTCGTTGCGTAGAGTGTATCCAAATAACTCACTAACTACCTAAGGCTTGCATGCTCTCTTACATGACGGGAGAACTATTTTAAGAATGATTAAAATATGATCAATCATATTCTTCTATTTCAAAAGTTACAATTTCATTAAATTTGAAGCCAGAACAGGTTTTATGCAAAACATGCCTTTTTCAAAAGATAAAACCAATGGGTTTCTATCAAATCATTTTAAGCCATTTTCACTAGTTTGAAATCCATTCAAAACCAATTCCATTATTACAAAATTTATTCCCACAATTTAATTCAATATTTTAATTGAAATCATTTCCATAAAATCCATAATTGTAATTCAACAATTTCAATCGGCCAGTTTCCATAAAAACACCCATTTCAATGGAATTAGGGTTTTCCCAATTTCAATGCCAAAACCATTTCAAATATCTCGATTCACTAGGATTTAATTTTTATCAATTTAATTTAAAGAAAAATTATGAAATTGAAATTAAATAAACAATTAAAATAAATCAATCAAATATAGTGAAAATAAATTTGGAAATATGGGACAGAACCACCTACTTCGAAGGCTTTGACCAAATCCACAATGGTCAAGAACGCTCAAGAAAACCAGGTTTATTCATTAAGAACCCGCCTTATATCTCTTATCCTAGAAAGATCTAGACCAAATATCATAAGATTTGGTACCACACAATAAGATATACCCATAATGGGCGTAGATCGAAGAAATCGAGAGAAGAGGAGAAGTAGATCTAAGTATATCTAAGAAACTGATCAAGAATGATGAAGAACGATCACATACCTAAAGAATCTGGCTTAGATTCACCATGAGGAGCCTTTATATCACCTCCGGAACGATGGGAGAAACTTCTCTAACATTAGGAGATGACAAATCCTGAGTTAGGGCCACTTAAGAGGAAAAACGAGGCAGTTAGAGGCAAAACTGAAAGATATTCAAAATTTAAGGATCTCATTTAAGTGGCCACACATTTAATATTCATGGTTTGACAAACCGTGCGCTAGCTGTGCATTAGCTCCGGCCTCAGCCACCCATCTTGCATGGTTTGGCCGCACAGTTAGACAAATCGTGTGTTTCCCATGCGGAAGCTACTGCCTCCAAGACCAACTGTGCACGGTTTGGACGCATGGTTTAGAGAACCGATGCGCCGCCAGTGCAACTTCCCCTTTTCCCCCAAACAACATTTAAAGTTCCCCCGACTCTCACAAGTCACTACTCCAAAACATATGTAGGTAGAAACATCAAAAGTACTTGAAAACGTAACATGATGGTACAGTTTAGTTTCTATAATGTGTATCATCCTTAGAAATGCGATTAGTTTCATAGAATAGTTGGAACCCTAGATTATATGTTGATATCTTATTCTATGGATTTCAATGGTTGATATGATAAAGACATTCATCAGGTAAATTGTTATTAAAAAAATATATTTCACTAAAGAATATAGATGGATAATTATAATGAACTCTATTAAATTAAATGATGAAATACAAAATGTTTTGATGATGTTACCCAAATAAATTTACAGGGAACTAAGATAACAAATCAAATGGTATAGAATTCATCATTTACTCCATAATACAAATGAGCATCAGAATGTAAGTAAAATATTTATGCTAACTATTGTTGTTGTGATTTGGAATTTTACATTGGCGAAATTTTTTTTCTAAAAATATATATTTGGAAGAAGTTAATGAGAATAGAGTGTAATGAAAAACAAATCCATTTTTATATCAATACCTTTGAAATTATGGATTTTATTGGTATATTATCTTATTGTTTGGAACATACATCAAACCTTTATAAAGTCCAAAATGTGGTCCATGAATTACTTTTGAGGAATTACATACCACACCTTCACATGTACTAATTTCAGAGGTCATACTTCTAGAACATGATAATTATTAAGATGAAAATGTGGTGGATATTCTAGAACATAGAGTGAAAATTATTCAAAATAAAGAAACTAATATCATTAATGTTTTAATGACCAATATTTGGATGCTTAATGGGAACACGAGGATATGATTAGGAGTATGTATCCGAATATTTTAGTATCTGAGTCATAAATTTTAAGGAAAAATTCATTTTATGATTGGTAAAATCCAACATCATATAATTATTTGAAATAATTTTTCTGAATATATTTTATTTCATTGATATATTCTATTACAAGGAATGATGGGTTTTAATAGACCATAATATATTATTAATATTTTTATTTTTATTTGACCTTTATAACCTGAATGTTAAATTTGGCGAAAAAATTCGATTTTTTTAAAAATTTATCTTTAAATGGTTAATATAAAGACAATAAATTTATATATACATAATTATTTTTGGTAATCTATTTATTATCTTTGAGAATACATTTTTTCTTAAAAATGTAATTCTATTACATTTTATGAACAAATAATCAGATTAATTATTGATAATTTTAGAAATTTGATTTGAAAAAATTAATTTATTTTTTTAATCATAATATCTACTTTATCTTATGGTTATATTGTTTTTGTAATATTTTAAAAAGTATAATTTTTTAGTTATTTGTCAAAAATACATGTTTTATAAAAAATGACTTTTTTATTAAGGAATTTTCAAAGATACATATTGTTTCAAAATATAATTAATGTAAAATTAGTTTAATTATATTACTATTAATCCATTCTATTTCAATTTAATTAATTTAATAACGAAATTTTATATTATAACATTTTATTGTAATGATGCTATATGGTTAAATTAAATTCCTCCAAATCCATTAATTTAATTTGATAAAACTAAATCCATATTTGGAATTATAATATTATATTATATAATTAAATTAAATTCAATATTTACTGAAAATGAAATATAAAAACAATAAATATTTATTATAATGATTATGGTTATAATGGTGTTTTAGGGGTTACATAGCCCTATGATAAAATTAATTCTCCCCAAAACTATAATTTTATTTAATAAATTAAACATTATTTTAGTTTTAGTGGAAATAAATTATCTAAAATAAGTCAATTTAATTTTAATATGATTGGATTATTTAAATATGTAAATAAAAAATTCTAGCTATCATTTCAGAAATATAATGTTAAATGTGATGAAACATAGATATTTAGAAAAAACATTTCTAAAAATTGCGTCTTTTATTATGATAGAGGTGTGTATCAACCATATATTCCCTAAAATACACTTATTATCAAATTTAGAGGTGCATTTCTTATAAGTGTATTCAAATTATATAATTGTTTTGATTATTTAAAAAAATTACACTCCTCGTAAATTATTATAGGGGGCTTACTGTCCTTTTTTATCAGTTATGAAGCCCTTTGCCACGACCAACCCCTACCAAAATCTGTCCAAGAATTCTTTTCAATGTTATATAGATAATTTTAATCTCAAAATAACTCCATATGTTCCTTAATATGATACCAAAAGGATTTGGTTTTAAAAGAAGGTGGATTGAATGTGTCTAATGCAAGTTGAGACTTAATATTATAGAAGTTCATATCAGATTGTAGTCTATATGAAATATATTATATTATGCACATATCTTTTTTTATGAGGTGTTTGTAATGCCTATATTACATTTCATGTAATAAATTTAATTATTTTAATGATATTTAATATATCATTCAATATTATTCTTTCAAGAGTCTTAAGATTCAAATGATATGCAGGTGGTAAACATATTATCTTAGAATCATATTTATTATCAAGATTGTTCATGTATAATATTCTGAGTATGAAATATTATAACAAAACCCTCATGAAACTAAATAATATTATTCTCAAATTTTTGTATCATTAAAATGTATTTTTTCATTAATTTTCCTATATTTATGTACTATTGAGTCCAACTAAAAGTTTATTTGAGAAATATATATTATATATATCATAGGTCAAAAAACATTTTCCTTCCATGTCCATGTTTTCTAAAAAAATATGATTTTTTATTACTATTCAAGATTTTTAATATTAAAATTTACCCCTTTATAATTTTTTACAAAAAAAGAATAATTTTTATGTCATTTTATTAATGGGGTGTTATTAAAAATATACAAAAAATGAAAATAAAATCATTTTTTAGCTTGTAAAAAATGAACGTCATTTTACAACATCCTTAAAAATAAATGTTTTATAAATTTCAATATAATTTGAAAACTAATATACAGTAAATGTAGATTTCTCAATGATATGTGGTATTTTATTTTTATAAAAATGATTTCCAAATTGAAAGGATTATTTTATTCATGAAATTCTCCATGTAATATTTCAAAATCATTTTAAAAATATGATTTCATCCTTTGATGTCACTCATGATTTATTGGGGTTGTGAACCAAGGATACCATTCTTTCCATTTCTGTAAATGGTTAATTTTTTTAATGAGAATATTTTTATCCTTCCTATATGTTCTTTAAAAGGTTATGTTGTGAGGAAATGATGAAATGATTAACTAACTTATAAATTTTCTATAAGTTATGCTACGATGAAATTTTTTTGAAACCCAAATAATTTCATGGGTTCTAATTTGATTAGTATTTTTTGATCTACTTTCACACATATGTATTATTCTACTATTTGGATGGTGGGACCTATATCTACATCAAAAGTAGTGGGTATAGATTGAAATATCATAAGAATAATAAGATTAAAATGGGTTAGTGAACCAAATTCACTAAGTAACTTTTCACACTATGAAAGTCATATGAGTGATCCCCACCTACTATGATGGTCTGTAGAGTCAGACTAATAATCAATGATATTCCGGGAAGTGAAGCATGAATAGTACAATGGTTTAAGGAGTAAATCCAACACATTAGGATTTTCCTAGAAATAAACAAAAAATAATTTGTAAATTATATTCTATAATTATGTTTATTCCACATTTCCATTGCATTTTTCAATTTTATGCTTTAATGGATTTTGAAAATTGATTACATTATGATTTATTTATTATATAATTTTATGATTTATTCTATGACTCATGTTTATGATATATGATAATCTCGGTATGCTCTCAAAATATTATTCTCATGATCTCATACTATCAGTCCATGTTATATTGATATCTCCCTCCTATCCCAAAACTAGATACTCAAGTGACACATACATATTATTCTCTTTCCCATGTTAAAATGACATTTATTATGTATGATATGTCTAACAAGGCTCGTATTTATGAAGAACATTATAAGAGATTATATAGTTCACATAGGAACCAGTTGTTTATGTTTACATGTTTATAAAGTTAATAGTTATGAATATTTCTAGTATGGATTATTGTGTTATGTAATGAAAAATAATCAAATAATTTGTGTAATTTTTGTATGAATAGTGTGGTTTTCATCATTATATATCGATATATATATATATATTGAAAATATCCCTTATCTATAAAGGTATTCTTTATAAAACTCATTCAATAGAATGAGTGACAATATTTAAAATTCATGTTTTATTAAATACCTAGGATCTGATTTGATTCATAATTTAAACCAAGAAATTTATAACCTTCTCAAAATGAAATTGTATTAATTAGTGCTAAAGTGGACTTGATTACAAGTATGTTTACTTATCATTCACACAATGAAAATGAATCTTAATATTTTTTAAAACCTTTTTATTAGACACAATATGAAATTATTTAGAAAAAATTTAATTTTAGGGGGTTGAATGTAACAATGCAATATTTTATATTAAATGTATTAAAAAAATGTTTTGTTTCATTGAATAAGGCACAAAAATTTGTCTATTTCAGAGATACATGATGTACTACAAGAATAATATTATTTATGAATGACATTTACATCATATACATTGAGTTCGAAAGTATGAATAGAATTCACCACATTACTAAATAAATAATTAATAATTTCCCACATTCAAAATTAATATACAAGTTCCTAATATATACTCTCAATTTTGAATAATATTTATTAAATAAAATATTAGTCAAAACCCACAAAATTATAATTTGGACATTTTTCTATAAAAGTATATATAGATTATTTATTTATTTCTATTGAAAATATAAATTTATAAAATTTTGAAGTTTTATATGAAAAAATTTATATCATTATATATATATATATATATATATTACATTTCTAATAATTTTTTTTTATTTTTATGAAAAAAAAATTTTTGGATGAATAATAATAATAAATTTTTAAAAGAAATATCAATTTTATAGTTTTTACAAATCCCAATTATAGTTTTTATAAGTTTTTAAGTTAAAATTAGTAACAATTTGTTAAAAAAAATATAATTACTTCAATAATAATAAACATTAAATTTAAATTTTGAAAAAAATCATTTTTTTGCTTAAAATGTATGTTTTTTTAAAAAAATATTTTTTTGTGTGTTATAAGTAGTCAAAATAAAATACTATTAAAAAATTAATGAAATTAAATAAAATTTTTTAATTTAATATTTTGAATCATCATATTCAAAAAATATAATGGGGTAAATTTTATTTTTTAGTTATAATGAATAGTAATCATGGTAAATGTTTATTTTCAAGGTAATGTGTAAATTGGGTTAATAAGGGTTGAAACTATTGTATAATGTCACAAAATATGTAGAAAAAATATTTTTTTTCATTGTATATGTTAAATTATACTATAACTTTTCTATCATCAAACATATATCATTTTGTTGAAAATTTTCTTTAATTGAAACTGGAATATTATTTTAGGTTATACATAATTAAAAATTGTCACTATGTGTCATTAATTAATTTTCAATGATATTAATTCTGATAAAAATAATATATCAACCAATATATATTAATAAATATAAAAATAATAATAAAATATAATAATTGAATATTTTTTATCAAAATATAATTTTTTTTATAATCACATAAAATTAATAGGAAATGAATTCATAGTACATGTTAAAGCTGTAGAAATAGAAAGAAAAATATGTGAAAATAAAACACATAATATCATTTGGATCAATTATGATGTAAAATAAATTTAATGGATAATTAAACATAGTATGTGTTTTTAATGAATTTATACTCAAATTATATTGTTATATTGAGGTATTTTAATTTAAGAAATGTTACTTGTCAAAAAAAATGTTTTCTAATGACATTTAATAATACCAAAATTACTTTGACTAATAATAAATGATGAAAATACAATAATTGATCAATATTTTTGGAAATATTCAAGAAATTAGGGAATTTTAAATGTAAGAGACACATATATGTTTTTAAAATATGTTCATGACACATAATGATTCAATATTTTTTAACACTCTTAGGATTAAAATGTAAAATTAGTGTTGTTAAACTATTGGATAAGGATCAAAATGACACAAAATCAATGTTACCAACAAATATATTAAATGCTTAAAATAATATTAAATAATATATATGCCTTGTAACACCAATATTTTTAGAGAATGTAACACCCTAAGTGTTTATCAAATACTTCATTTTAAATAATCCAATTTATTCAACAGTTTTTAATATTCTCAACACCAAGTTTGAAAGAAATGTCTCTCAATTATAGTTTTATTATTCAATCATGAACATTAAATCCCAGACCTTATGTTGGAGGGTATGTATTGTAATAAGTAAATTATCAAAAATATATGGTTATTGATAGTAGAAAATAGATTCAATGGATAACTATTAATTAGTATAAAAATAAGAATCATTTGGATGAATGTAATTATTTTTTAAAACTATTTTTTAATAGGTGGCTTAGTCATCTGTTGCACACATAATTTAAATTTAAAATTTAGCAATTTTATAAAATTTATTTGAATAAAAAAATAATTTTATAAATTAAAAAATAAAGAAAAATATTTATATTATTTTATGAAAATTTGTTGAAAAAGTTAATTTTATTATTAATAATGAAATATGTGATTTTTATTTTAAACTACATTTTAGTTTAAATTATTTTAAAGAAAATAATATTTTAAATTTGTTTTAAAGAAAAAAATTTATATTGTGTAATAATTAATTCAATTTAGGTTAGTGTAATCAATATCAAGTTTAAATTTTATATTAAAAACATTAATAGTTATGTGGATATTCTCATTGGAAACCCACTATTTTTCACGCATATGGGAATAAAATTAAATTAAATTATAACTGTTATATGAATCATATTTGAAAACATATATTCAATATTTGGAATCAAAATAATTTATATTATATAATATGTTCTGGTTCATTTTTACCATAATCAATATTGAAAATAGTAAAAAATAATTTCAATTATTATGGTAAAAATGGGTTTAACAAGGTTTTAAAATAATATTATATGGGTTTAAATGAATTAAAAAATCCCCAAAAACAATTGGATGGAAATATTTATAACTTATAATAGTTATCGATTGGTAATGACCGATTTTTTATTCTTTTTCAATTTAATAAAATTGGGAATCACTTTATTTTTTCAAAAATCACATGCCTGTCGACTCCTCCACTTATAAAATGGAACTACATATCGTCCCCTATTCACACATCCTGAACCCTTTGGATTAGATTATCCCAACCCATATCTATTAACCATATCACTCACAAAATCCTATATTCATTAATATATATTTGATTAAATATTTTGATTTTTAATTTGTATAAATTTAAAGAGTCTCTTCAATGAAGAGGTAACATTCATTAACGTAAAAACTCTCTTCGATGAAGAGGTAATTTATTTATTATTACAACACCTTTAAATAATGTAAAAATATTCTTATATAATATAAAATGTATCCCCTAAATACTAATATATTATTTTTATAATAAAATTACCTAGATCCATCTTCAATTTTATAAAATTGTAAATGAAATCGTCGATAGTTTGTATGGAAGACTACTGTCTCCCAACCGATGTAATTCATTTTCCATCACCAACATTAATGGATTGATATAATTATGAATTTACCTTTATTATATTATTTCGTTCATTATTATACTTCTATAATTATGATATTATTTTAAAATTATTACATTTCAATCTACGTGGGTTACGATAATGTGGGTCATGTATATGGTAGACAATCTCCTTGTGAAGAGATGAAATTGGTTATTCTCTTATGATTTACATTGAATGTTTTATGTTAAAAATTATGGAATATATTTGGTATTTATGACAAAAAATAAATCTCTATATATAATATGATATACATCTTCTTACTCTCCATTATATAAAAAACAATTATGTCTCTTACGCATACATCTGGACTGCTGCCACCATGTATTGATGCGATGCATTTTTTTACATAGATAGTAATAAGGGGATATTTTATTAATAAAATTGATATATATATATATATAACATAATTATTATTATGTAAATGTGAGTTATAATTTATTTTCATTGCATTCCACTTGTCGATAAAAATTGATACAATATTCATTCACACATTCAGCTTACCTTCTACATCAATGGTGTCACTGTTATTCTATATATAAACTTAATAGATTACAATAATTAAATATATATTGAAAATATATTATATTTACATAATTAATTAAATTATTTAGATAATGAATCCATGATAAAATTAAAAGGAACAAAATTAATTAACCAAAAACTAAATGAAATACTGGGAAATTTTCACCTGATACAGTTTGTTTAAAAATAATATTCTAATAAACTATACATAAAATAATATAGTTAAATAATATATGGTATGGGATATATTTTAATGGTTTTATAATTTATTAATAATAATCAATTATTGTGAAATGGTTCTTCAAACACATATGATGGAAATAGGAACTATAGTATTAGTTTCCCCTCTCACTTTCATTTCTTTGAGACATAGGCCATATTCACCACTTATTCTCTTGAGGGATGTATGTATATCATTTTTTAATATGTTATATATATATATTTAAAATTTCACTTAATTATATTTAACATTTCATTTAAACTTATTAATTTTATATTCCCCATGATTCAAATTTCTCAAAAATGGTATCTGTGTATTTTTCAATCACATCATTATTTGAGATTGTTTATATTTAAGCCTATATTGGTAGAATTATATTATATTTAATAAACTAAATATATTTTATTATTCTGTAGTTATACATAAAATTTCTCAAATAATAGTTTCATTTTTTGATATATTTTTACTTGAAAATATAAAGAATTTTTTTAATAGAATTTTATTTTATCAATCTCTTCTATGAAAAATAATTTTTTCATTGAATAAAATGTTTTTAAAAATTATCGTGCAAAATTTAAATAAAATATTGTAATTGATTTATTTAGGAAATTATTACACATTTTTTAATTTTTTTGAAAGGAATATTATTGTCTTTCTTCAAACAATCACTACTTGGATTTTGGTGAAAATGTGAAAGGAATTATTGTTTTATCATGAATGAAATCTATGAAATTTATCAATATCATGAACAATAAATGATTTTTATTTTTCATTGTAATGTATAATGGTTATATTAATTGAAAAATATTCTCAAAAATGGTTTTTAAAATATTCTAGTTAAAATTTTAATCATATATACATTTATATTTTCATCATTCAAAATTATAAGTGTAATATAATTGTATTTATATAAAAAAACAAAAACAATTTTTTTTAAATAAGATCCATATGATATATTTTTTATTAATGAAAAAATTATTATTTATCGAGATTTTTTCAGAATGGTTTTCCTAGGGATGTGTAGCAATTCAACCCGAGAAAGACTGGAGTTGGTGCCTACTAATATTACATTGGAATCATTATATGAAATGAAATACTAATAGAGTGATCAATTTATTAGTCTTGGTAAACTAGATACATAAATGGGTCTTGTTTTACAAATGAATACGCTAATTACAACATATTGTTTTCTTTATTAGATAATAATTTATAACATCTAGCGTATCATTTCATATCATTCATAGTAATATTTTTGGATTCAATGGGAATGAAATATAATGGTGGACTAAAATTCTCAATACGGGTTAAGTACATTAGAACAATTAATGAATCGGTGGTCATAAAAATTATGACAATTTAATAACAGATCACAGATTCCATATAATGGACAAACTATGAAAGGAGTCCTTAAATAATATGGTATGATAAATAACCAGTATAAAAATCCATTCAAATAATTACATATCGAAAAATAAATATTGAAAGGTTAGAAACTAAAAACACAGTCCGCATTAAAAAAATTATAATGAAATGCATTTATATACTTTTTCATTGTGAAAATACCATGGATAATAATCACTAAGTCAAAATATAAGAAATTATTAAATATTGGTCATCATATATAAGGTACATGAAAACCTATAAACTCAAGAACTTTTATAATGTCGTATTATTTTATTTGTAGAAACTTGTTTAATTTGTGTAACTAATTTTCCTCAAGAGAAACAATCAATGCATTGATGGGATATATAATGTATGGGCCCCACCCATCACTTATTATCCAAAGCATTCCACATATCGAGGAATCTATTTAATTAATTTATAATTATTCATATCCAATATCCTTGTTGAATAATGAATATGGATTTATCTATTTTTCCTTAGTGAAGGTTATCTAACAACAAGGGTTGTTGATGTTGATTAATGGATATAAATTTGAAATATTATTAAAACAACCATGTGGAAAATAATATTTAATAATTATAATGTATCACATAGCACAATGATACATTTATATCAAAATTTACCATGATATAAATGAAATACAGAATATAATGGTAATAAGGATATAGATGATATAACTTGAAAAACTAAACAACGTATATAAAATTGATACTCAATTTCACCCATAAATATCTCTATGATAAATAATATGTATAATGAATGGGAAATTCGATGTCAAATGATCATAGATAATTGAATATATAGATTTTCTAATAATGGAATCAAGGAAGCGAATATCAACAATATCCTCGAACAAATCCATCATAAACCATCTAGAGAAAGAATAATTATTTTACAAATGAAACATGTCCCTAGAGAATTAAAAAATGGTTGTTTTCATTGATAAAAAAATATTTTAAAAAAATTAATGTGGAAAATATCCATTATATTTTGAAAAACATTTTTCCATGAAAATAACTTTTAAAAACATTTAATCTAAAAAAGTACAATTTTAAACATACAAAGGAATATTCAATAAAATTAGGGTGGGTAAATATTTACATGAAATATAGGGTAAAAATAAAACTTATCTATCAGGATAAAAGTTTAGAAAAGTTCCTTTTATAGAAAATAAAATGAATATTCCTTCTAAAACATTGTATAAAGGAAAAAGGGTAAAAATTTATATAAAAAATCATTTAATAATTGTTTAAAATATTTTTTAAAACATTTTTAGAAAAAATATAAAAATAAACATGTTCTTCGACTAAATAATTATATTACATCCCATTGCCTTGATTGGGTACATTCTTCCCTCTCTACATGTTCCCCTTTTCCTTGGTGTTTCATATGTCGCTTCCTGGATTTTCTGTAAGATGCTGGAGAATTTCACACCATATAAATAGGTTACACAACATGTAATTATTTTTGGGTGTATTATGTGACAAGAATTAATTTTGTGTCAGGTAACATGATGTGATGAGTTTATACACATCATGAGTTATATTATGATTGTATTTTAACATGAGGTGATGGGATTTCATCATAATTCGACATCAAGGATTTAATTATGTGGAAAGGTATTACACATCTTTTCATTCCTAGATCATGGATTTTTAGGGTGTCGTTTAGGTTTTGAGTTCCCATTTGACTGTTGGTTCTCCCTTTCTCTTGATAGATGGTTCATATCAAATGTATTTGGGAGACTCTTCTCTTTCTCGATCGATCCATTTAGCATTTGATCATCATTCAATTTTTAGTGCTTCTGAATTGGTGATTGATCTTTCTAATTCTTCATTGTTATTGATTTTATTATCTCCCTTGAGTTGTGTTATAAGATTCATTGGTTCGGATTTTTTATCTTTCCCATGTCTTCTTCTAGATTATTTGATTGATCTTAATCTGATGGTAATTCCATTGTTGGTTTTCGTGTTGTGGGTGTTCGTTCATGAGGTATGTTGTATTTCCTCTTCTTAGCTAACCCTATTTTTCAATAGAATAAATTTCAAGATGATTGGATTTGGTTATATGGACTTTGTTTTTGAACATTGGTTTTCATTGCTGGTGGAACCTGTAACGGGCATGTGCAACCTGATTTTTGAGGTAGCTAGTTACATATCTATCCTATGTTGATGAACCTTACTATTAATGATTTGTAAACTAATTTATTCTTGGATTTGAAATAAATTTTTTTGGGTGTGTTGAAAAGTATTTTATAAAAAAATTCCCTCATTGTAGATACATGGGAAGAAAAAGGGTATTTTGAAAGCATTGAAATGGATTTCTGAAATGGATTTGTGAAATGGTTTTCAAATAATTATAATTAATTATGAAAAAAATCACATGGGTTCCCATGGGTACTTCTGTGTAATGTTTATCATGAGGCCATTGTCCATTTATTATGATTATCATATGTTTATATCATGGAGATTTTCTATTTTTCTTCGTCTTTTTGTTCTCAGGGACTGAAATTGACTTTGTTAGGGGGTTTACTCATGGCGTATTCCTATACTACTAATGCTAGTATTAAAAGAACCAAATTTTTTACTTGACTGATTGTGTTGTGAGTATCCTGATAGTCTGACCAATAGTGATCCTTTTTTCTTATACATATACTTATGGTTTGTGTTTCATGTATTTTTTTAGCCTTGCTATGCATGTTTATGATTTTAAAAGAAGATACTAAAAATGTGATTTGAAATTGATATACCAACTTTTGATTTTAGAAAATTGGAAAAAGGAAAATTTTACCATGTTCTATATAAAATTTATTTACGTATTATCATTCTATGGTATATTTTAAAAGAGCATACAGGAATTGTTATATAAAGAATTGTTATGGAACTCTTGGGTGGGATCCTACATATCCTGTTATCTCTCACCCTTCACACATGCTTCGTTGGTGTAAAGACCTATGAATGTATTCCAATGTCTATAAATTAAATGAAAAACAGTGGGGTAGTGAGGTTTTTACATCTCCAAAGTTGGGTATTTAGTGGTTAGATGGTGGTAGTTTATCCACACTATCACATGTATTAGTTGTTTTGTTTTGGTCCATAGCACTTGGACACGTCTCTTGGAGATTTTGGATACTTTTCTAGTAATTTAGTCTCTACTATTTTCTTATCCTTATGGAATATGTTTCTTAGCCTTCCACTATTTCTTATTTTTTCAGGAATATAAATACTATGTGTTTGAGAAGGTTCGGAGAAATCATTCCCAATGGATATTTTTCGATGCTTGAGTTCTATTATTCATCCCATGGTGATTGGGAACTCCCTTAATGTATTTGATGAAATAGTATGGGTTCTTGGTTTAAGTGTAGCTCAGGTTGGTTTACTGAAAAATGGAATCAGAGGTTGGTCTGTTCTCAATGGTCAATGACTAGTGACATTTTTTAGACTATAGATATGATTTTTGGGACATGAGAGGTATGTTGAAATATGTTCCTTACCAGATCTCATTTTGAAGAGACTCATTTATATATGGGATGGTGGGATATTTTCCTTTAGTGTTGGGTGTATTTTTAAATATCAATTTATGTTTATCGGTTTTACAGTTTGAATTGATATTTTTTCTATTTTTTTTATTTTTCTATTGTTTCTGTGTGCAGTAGTATAACTCTGGGCTGTCGTCCAATGGTTCTTCAATAGGATACATCTTATGCTCTCCAATGTAATTTTCCTATACATCATAATCTAATTGAGTATATATTATGGGAAGTTATTTTTGTTTATTATAACATTACAAGAGTTGAAAACGTTGTCATTGAAGTACATCTAGAAGTTGGAGAAGAGAGGGATTAGTCATAGGCATTATTGGGTGATAAGCCTCCATCCTTTAAATAAATGGATGAAGGTAAAGTGGCTGATTAATGTTGTAATAGGATCAATAAAATCATGGACCTTCTATGGACACTTTATAATATCAAGGTAATGTATGTAGTTTTCAGGCTCACGGTTTTTGGTAAGAGATGTTGGGATTCCATATTATAGGTAGGTAGACAAGTGGATATGGATTGGAAGGGTTTTAAAACCCATTTATTCTAGATGTATTGTTTATAGTTTTATATTCTAGAAAAATATCTTGAGTTCCTATATTTGCATCAAAGAGAGTTTTTGTTGTCAGTATACAATAATCGGGTTGTTGATCATGTCTGTTTTTTTCCAAACATGGTAAATAATGACAAGTTGAAGGCTTAGAAGTACCTATATCATTTACGACCAGATATCAGAGAACATGTATTTATGATAATTTTTTCTACCCATGAAAAGTCATTAGATAAAGCTATGATGACATAGATTAATATGTAAGGTAAGGTTTTATTTTACACCTCATATCTCAGATTTAATTGATTCTTTAGCGGTGAACATGTGAAGAAGATGATGTGGATGGATCGTAGAAGGAGTGGTGAAGGTGGGTCTCAGCAATGAGCTTCCTCTGCATTGTTTTCTACCACTATTTGTGTTTCTATGTCTTTCTATCGATGTGGAATGGTTTGTCAAAAATGAAATACATTTCCTAAGCCCCCAAAAATTTTCAATAGTTGTGGTCATCTTTGTCACTACCTATGTTCCATTAATTATATGACTATACATTGTAATTATCAGGGTTCCTCAAATACAAAGGCTACTATGGGGAATTTAAAATTCCATTGACTAAAGGGATACACCCACATGTTTCAGGATTGATGAAATTTCATTCATTGGATGAGTTTTAAGTAGAGATCACTGTAGGTCCAACAACAATGATAGGTGATATCTTTATTTAATCATTTGTAAAAATTTATTTATTTGATACTGGTGCCTCCCACTAGTTTATATTTTCATGTTTTGTGGATATTATTCAAATTACAATAGAAATTATGCATTTTAAAATAATTATTAGATTCATCTTGGAAAGAGGAAAGAGAATGGGTTTCAGTTTCCATCATTTTCGTTAATGATAAAAAATATGTTGTTGGTCTGAGAATTTCTCATTCTTTATGTGGATATTCATGATGTCATCATCGGTATAGATTTTCTTATCATTCATCATGATGAGGTTGACTATTACTGTCAGAATGTTTTGTTTATTTTTGTTGATGGGAACTCTCATGTGTTTCAGGGGGAGTGGGACCTACAGTCTCTTCATGAAAGACATCCCCACCCATAGCTCATGATTTTGTTGTGTGTTTTTGCGATTGAGACTGAATAATTCTATTTTGTTGTTTGTATATGCAATTTTTGGAGACATTTATGACATTTACCCCAATGAATTCTTGAGTCTACCACCTGAGAGATATATATAGTGTTTATGATTGAATTGGTTCTATGTACATAATAGATATTCATATATTTTTGTCATATGGAACCATCAGAGATGAACGATCTTATGATTTAGTTGGAGACCTATTAAAAATTGTTTCATTCTCCCTAGTGTTATGTCTTGTGTATCTCGCGAACTTTATTTCATGAAGGAATATGGTTCAATTTGGTTGTGTGTGGACTATCAAAAGTTAAACTGAGTAACATTTAAGAACAAGTAACCTCTTGCTAATGTGAATGATTTTTTTGATCCATTAAAGTTGTAAAAAAGTTCTTCAAATATTGATCATTGATTGGGTTATCATTAGCTCATATTTCAAGAGTTTGATATACATAAGGTAGATTTCAAGAGTAGGTATGTCAATGATGAATATCATGTGATGCATTTTGGTCTAAATAATTCTCCTATAGTTTTTATAGCCTTGATAAATCAGTTATTCTATAAATATCTTGAAACTTTTGTGGTTGTGTTTGTGGATGATATACTAGTTTATTCAAAATTTGAACATGTGAATTAGGACCATCTAAGGTGTTTTCTAGAAATTTTTAGAAGTCGTCATTTGAATGGAATTATTTTTAAATTTAATTTTTTTTATTCAAGAAGTTATGCTCTTACGTCATTATATTTCTGAACATGGCTTCTCAGTTGATGTGGGGAAGGTCAAAGTTGTCTTTTCATGGAATTAACTATATAATGAATTTTTTAAACAGAGTTTCCTTCATAATTTTTTATACTACCAGAGGATTTTTACTGAATTATCTGTGATCAAATAATTATTGACTGCTCTTACCTGAATAGCGGTGAAATTCAAAAGGCATAAAAGGCATCATTATTCTTTTATATGAACAGAAAATACATCTTACATCGGCTCTTATTCTAATGTTACCTGAACTTAGTAAAGGGTATATGGTGTTTGTTGATGCTTCTAGTGCTGGTTTGAGATGTTTTCTTATATTGTATGTCCATGTGGTATCTTATGGATCTCTTTAGCTCTATCTGCATGAGAACAGTGACCCACTAATGATTTAGGTCTTGTTGTATTTATAAATTCTCTTAAATGTTGACAAAACTGTTTTTTTGGGTAATGTATCACAATATTTTCAGATCATAATATTTTGTTTTCTATCATTTCATTGAAATCATTTAATCTTAGATATAGATGATGGGTAAGATACATTCAGATAATTGAATTTGATATTTCATACACCATGAGGATGGGGAATGTTATTGTAAATGAACATATAAATAAATTACAATCAGATGATGTTCTAAAATCAAAGGTGGAGTGGATCCTTATTGGGATTTTCAATCAGTTGCACCTGGATTCTTTGGTGGCTGTTTCGGGTATACATATAACTAGTGTGCATTTATCAACATCTCTCATGTAGTTTGTTATATAGATTCGGTAGAATAATGATGAGTTCAATGAAATTTGATAAAGCCTTTATGGAGGGGATACCATTTCATTTTGGTCTCCCTCTTTAAATGATATTGTCCAATTTAGGTATCAGGTCTTCATCATACAATCTTTGAGAAGTTTAGTCCTTTTTAGTTGTAACATCTCTTAATGGAAATTAATCCTACTCTAAAAATATGTATTGTGACATGATACAATGATTATTATATTCATGTAAAAATCATGACATCGCAAATTATGTTTCCCACTATTACACCTACCAATAGATAAAGGAAGAGAACTTGAATCCCTCAGGTTTTCCTCAGCCATTTCTTGTATCATTTTGGAAATGGGATGCGATATCCATGGAATTTTTTGTTTGTTTTCAAAAGAATATCTAAGGGAGGAATTTTATTTTAGTAGTTACTGATCAGTTGGTGAATTCTACTCATTACATTATGATCCAAGACCCCACTAAGTTTTATGATCTGAGAAAGTTTTATGTGTAGTTGATATTGAGGTTACATGGAAGTCCATATAACATTATAATAGATAGGGATAATTTGAAAAAAAAATAGGTTTCTAGGGAGTATCCAATATGAAATTGGAACTCATGAAAAGTTGAAAACAGCTTACCATCCAAAGAAATATGATCTAAATAAGTGTATGATTCATATCCGGGAGGATATGCTCCATGCCTGTGTATTAGAGTTTAGTGGATTGTAGGATATCCATATCAGATTAGTTGAGTTTGTTTATAAAAACACTTATCGGCTATCAATTAGTAGGGTCCCATTTTAGGGGTTTTTTGGTCTCCTGTCTTGGTTGCCTCTTTATTGGGATAAGGTGGGTGATGTAGCTTTGGTTGGTATAGGTTTTGTTGTGGAGATTTTGAGGTCCCATGGGAGTCCTTATTACATTATTTAAGATTGTTATCATTGGATTACCTTAAGGTTTTTTTTGAGTCTCTAGGATCCAAAGTAAATTTAGGTAAAGTACAGAAAAACATACCATCCATAGACTGATGGGAAGACGGATCATGTGATTCAGATGTGGATGATATGAATCGTCCCTATGAGTTGGATTATGGTGGATCATGGTATATCAATATGGGAGTGGTTGAGTTTGTTTATAATAACATTTATGATTAGTCGATCAGAATTTACCCCTTTGAGTCATTGTGTAGTTGTCGGTTTAGGACACATCTATGTTGGGATACAGTGGGAGAAGTAGGTTTGATATCTTTTTGTCCCATTATCTCAACTAAATTTTACACACCAATAATTTTGGGAGACTCCATTAATTCCTGATCGATCTTTTCGGTATTCGATCATTATTGTGGTTGTGGTGTGTCTCTCTGAGTGAGTGATATTTTTGCTTCTTTACTTACATTGATCATGGTATCACCCTTGAGTTGAGTTATCTAATTCATTTGTCTAAATTGGGTACTTTTTCTTTCATTCATACATATCTATTGTGTGATGTCATTATAGAGGTTGTTCCTTTGTTTTTCGTAGAGTGGTGGGTGTTCATTCTTGATGTATGTCATGTTTCGTCTTCTCCTCCAAACCTCTATGTCAATTATATCAATTATGAGATGTGTGGATTAGATTATAGTGCCTTTTTTGACATTATTGGATTTTTTGGTGGATCTTGTTGCAGGAATGTGAAACCTGAGTTTTGATATATGTTGTTCCATATATATCATATGTCGATGAACCCTATTTTATCTTTTTTATAAACATATTTATGCATGAAATTTTCATGATTACATTTTGTGTGTTGAAAAATGATTTTAATGAAAAATGTCTTTCCCTAGTAATTGATGAATGGAAAAAGAAAGGGTAATTTCAAAGTAGTAATTGGATATTTAAAATGGTTTTAAATTTTTTTTTCAATTCAATGAGATGAATTGAAAAAATTATTACATGGGTTACCTAGGGTATTTTGGTGGATGGTTTATCAGGAATCAATCATTAAGTTTTTATTTTTATTGGGAGGTTTTAGAAATGGTATTTTCCATATTTCCTAGGCCCATTATTCTAGAAGAATGATTTCGACATTGTTAGGGGGAATTACTCATGGTGTCTTCCTATAATTCATACGCTTGTGTTATAGGAACCAGATTGTGCACTTGATTAACTGTGTTACAAGAAGTTTTCTAGTATAACCAACAGTGATCTCTGGTGTTGATATATGTGCATATTGTTTTTATTGTTTATCATTGTTTTATATTCTTGATATGTATATTTACTTTTTTGAAATAAGATATGGGAATTTTTCATTAAAATTTATTTAACAGCTTCTGTTTTTAGAACTGTGGGAAAGGGAAATGATTACATTGTTTCCTATAAAACTGATTTACTTATTATCATGCCATGTTTTTTTTTGAAATGAGAATAAATAAATTTTTATACAGAGACTTTTTATAGAACATCTGGGTGGGAATATATTGATATTGTTATCTCACACCCTCCACTCCTCTTTGGTGGTATCCAGACCTATTTATCTCTTCTGATGTAAGGAATAGAATGGCACCACAGTGAGGCGGTGAGGTTTTTGTGTTAACTGAGTTGGGTAGAAGGTGGTGATATGGTTGGAGTTCATCAATACTATCATTTAGAGTATCTATCCCATATATGTTTTTATGTTGGACATGTGTCTTTGAGATTTGGGCTAATTTTGTAGTCATTTTTGGCTATTTTCGTAATGTTATAGAATATATTTGTAAAATTTTCATTGTTTCTTGCTTTTATGTATATTCCATGTGTTTTTTAGTATAGGTGAAATCATTCCATTTAGTTTTGTTTTGTATTGGATGCTAGTCGCCAACTTGTAGGTATTAAGAACACTCATTGGGCACATGACAGAATAGGTCAGGTTCCTAGTTTAAGGGTAGCTCGGGTTGGTTTTTATATTTTAAATGACCTGGGATTTTCATAAAAATATATTCTAAAAAAAATTACTATGAAGATTTAAAAATTTATACAATTAGTTAGAAACGTTCTCGAATAAAGACATAAGATGAAAATTAATCGGTTTATTGAAAATATGATCCAATAACATCCTCTAATGTAAATTAATTAGTAAACAATACTAAATAAAATTAAACTATGATGTAAACCCTTGAAAAGACCATAACACTAATTTGAGAATAAATCATTCAATATATTGTATGATTCAATTCTATATCCATATAAAATATATAGAAATAAAAAAAATATCTAGTAAAATGTTATTAGACACATAGTCATAGAATATTAACGATAATGAGGAAGTAAAATAACCCAATGAAAAGGAATTTGGTTATGATGTTCTTTACCACTTGGTAATAGTTAAGTCAAATAAACATGGAAGGAATTATTCAAATTAAAACAAAAAAAATTAACATGAAGTTTAAATAATTGATGATATAATATATCAAAATGGGTAGTAGATACATCACACAACATAATTTAGTGGTTAACATGAAATTTATCTCTCATATGAAAAAAGTGAGACAAAAATCCCATACATTGATTTATCTTGTTGATGGAAATCATATAAAATCTTGTATAATGGTTTTAAAAATGTTACTAACTAATTATATAACCATATTCATAATAATTATATCATATATCATCTTCTTATAATAACTTCTTTTATGTTTGTTATAAATCTTCCATTATTTTCACTATTTCAGTGGTTAACTGCCGAGTTGCTCAAATATGTTTTGACTTGTTAGTTGTTGTACCTATCATGGTTTTATCATCTACATAAATTTCAATATTATTTTAATATACTATATATACATATTATGTATTTAGAGTGAATCATTATGTTTTGAGAGATGAAATTAAATGCATCGTTCATAGAGATAGTAGACCATATGTATGCATGAACACTACATTAATTTCATTTCCATATTCAACAAATGAAAATTAAATGATATATATATATATTAGAATTACATTTTCATATTTATATAATATATGTAACAAATATTTAATAAAACAATCCTTTATTTGTTTCATGTAGAGTGTGAACGAATCACATTGTTTTGAGAAGGCGATAGTCCACACTCCAACAAAGCATATTATCATATTGACACAAAATTGAAATCATTAAGGTATATATTATATAAAAATTATAAAAGTATTAATAAAAAATAAATATCTTATATGTAATATTTAAAAAGTTTGTGTATTAAAATTCCCAACCATGAGAGTTCGTAATGGAAAAATGAAAGTCATTATTTTGTGAGGATATAGTTCTACATACTCATAAACGATATATTATCTGCCCATTATATGAAAGTGTGTGTAAGTATAGGTTGAAAATTTAGAATAAAAATATATCAATATATTTATGATACTTATGTTATTATATAATCATGTAATTAGAAGAGTTTAGTGTGTGGAATATGAAAATAAAATAACAGATCTTGAGGATATATGTTACATCTCATTTGGGTAACTCATTTTTGTTTCCACCAAAGGGCTTCTTGAATTGATTAACTCCCAATATGAGGATTCTATGGATAATGTTCGGTTATTGGGAAATTATTTGTTTTATATTTTCATCGATCCATTTTATCTTTAGAGGTGTGAGGAAGTGTGAGGTTTGAGTGACTCATTATAGTGGAGGAGGATTAGAATTCTTAAAAGTTTTTTAATGGGTAATTATACACATATTTATACTATTAAATGTGGTTAAAATAATGTTTATAATTTATAAAATAGATTTTAGGTCATATATTTGTCCAGAATATGAATTTTGGATATGTTTTTAGGTAATTTTGTCAAATAGGTTTGAGGTTTATTCCCTTGTTAAGATAATTTTTTCTTTTTTATCATTGTAATTAATTTTAAAAACATTCACATATAATTTTGATAAGTAAACTACGTTGATATTATTAGAGACTATATGTTATTCATATTATAAATATGGAATCAAATTTTCAAATTTCTAATAAAAAAGTGTAAAAATTAATTTAAATTTAATCACGTATATGAGACGACAAATCAGGGTTTTAAAATAATTGTTCAAAATATTTCTATAATATTATTTGCTATTTCAATGATAAATTCATTCAAGTGACAAAAATTGTATTAGTAGTTTTATATTTTATATAAATTTTATTCAAAACCAATTTTAAATATAATTTAATCTTAAAAATAAAGTAGTTGAACAAGCAGTTTTAAATTAAAATTCAGTATTTTCCACAATTCTTCAAAAAATGAAACATCATAGAAAAATACCAAAACATTTACCTTACATAAATTTGATGTTCCTATTTTATAAATTATGTTCTTTTTTGAATTATAAAATTTATCAACATTCCCAAAATTGTATTTAGAATAGGTTGTCAATTAAAATGCTGTAAAACCGTCATTAAAAAAATTATTTTTTATTAGAAATATTGGGTTTGTTCTTATTATATGACTATCAAATCTATTGGATGAATGTAGAAAATATTTTATTGAATTTATGTTATATATACTTCATTAATATAAATTTTTATTTGAAATTTATTTAATTTATTATGATAAAATACCATTCTAGGCATAAAAATTATTTTCTATAAAAAACATTCTCTTTATATTCAATTGGTTAACATATTTAGTTATAAATAAAACATATCCAATGAATCCATTGATTATTTTTATGAAACATATATTTTCATGAGTTAGTTAATAATCTTAATTATTGTTAATTTTACAGCTAGGTTATATCATATTATATGAAATAATACAAAAATCAATAACATATTGTTTCTCGGATAAAATTGGCCTTGAGTGTAATGCAAGCTATCGAAAAAAGTTTTTATTTATTGTATGTAATGATGTCATAGTGATCGTGTGAATTTATATCTATAACATGACACCCAAATATTTCTACAAATATATTTTCTATAATTAATTAGATCTATTTGACATACAAAATATAGCTTTTTTTATAAGAAAAATCTATATTTGGCTTCAGTTATACACATCAACAAGATCAGATTATTGTAAAAAAACACACTAGTTAGCATGAGGTATATGTGTCACTATGCTGGTATTATGTTACACACAATGTTGAGTTCTTTTGGTAGCTTGCATTACACCATAAGATCATGTTTTATTGAATAATGGTATATTATTAAAATATTATAACTTAATACAGTAAGATATAACTTATCCATTAAATTAATAGTAATGAATTTTATTTACTAACATATGATAATATATGGTTTAAAATATAAATCCATTGTTTAAAAAATAACTAGAAATGAAAATATATACCAATTGATTAAATAAGGAATTTTTTTTACTTTTACTCTCCTAAAGTAGTTTTGAATTAATAAATTAATAAATTACAAATAGTGAATGATATTAATTAAACATATATTTAATATATTCAATAAAATATTTTTGATATTAATAAAATATATTTTATAAGAACCAGATATGATCAACCCAAACATTATATACAGAAACCTATATTTTTCAAAAGGGTAATTTTACCACCTTTTATAACTTCTAATTCTTGTGTGAGCTCTGTATTCACAAAATTTTAGAATCATTAGGAGATTTATATAATATTTATTACTTTAATGTATCACTTCAACATTTTTAATTAATATAGATATTCATAAAAATAAATTAATTTTTTTTACAATATGAAATTTAGATCTTATATTAAATAATACATTAAAATTTCATATCATCCATAACTGTCACATCGTATTTAAAAAATGAGGGTGAAATATTGATCTCATTGTTAAGAATAAAAAATTAATAACATACAAAATTTGAATAATTTTATTGTATCTATAATATATTAATCTAGAACATACATGGGGATGTCAACTTTTTTATGTTTCAATACTATAGTAACATGAAAAAGTTCATCAAATTTGAATGGAGAATATATGGAGAAAAAAAATTTGATCTATGTTGATTAAAATGAGTACGTTTGTGGAATATGACATGTAATATAATTAAAAATATTGAGAACATTCTCATTATATTTAAATTTAGACATTCGAAGAAAATTGTAATAAATGTAGAAAATGATCCAAGGATGTATGAGTTGTTTGAGAATACATATCTAGGAAATAGAGATGCATAACTGAGATGACTTTTATTCCCCATGTCCTAATACATCACTTAATATTTTGAATTTATTTTATTTCATTGAATCGTATATTGTTTTATATAATCTATTTTTAGATAAAATAATATCAACATGTATTTTATTCTATTACTCTGTATTGTTCAAATTTTTTAATGGGTTGTTATAAACTCATTTTATCCTATAGTTAAAAATTTATCAAACCCATTATAAATAAAAATCCATTATTGATGATTTAAATTATAAAATTATAATTAATACCACTTTAAAAATATTTTAAAAGTAATTTTATGATTATGTCGAGCACTATAGCAAGAACGTATGATATTTAGGTAATTATGATAATAACATCACCATTCCAATCACTATGTGTACTGAGTTGATGAAATGTTTCTAACCACGAATAGTTTATATAAAAAATATCATTAATTACGTTTTAATTGATTATTGGAATTTTTTCCAAATTAATTTATAACTTCTAAATGAAGGAACATAGTTTTTAAAAAAATAAAGAATATATTCTCCAAATCAATTAGGAAATATTTTTCACAAATTTTTTATTACATGTAATTATAATTTCAAAATTTATATTCATTATATTATAAATAAATCATTGTATCAATAAAATCACATACCCAAGATTTTCACTTGAATCGTTCTTTTTTTCTTCCCCTTTTCTCATGTTTTAATTTTTATTATGGAATCATGATGTAAAATACGTGTGGGTTTAACCAAATTTTTCAATATATTAGTCTTTTGTAGGATAATAATTAATTAATTTGTTTAATCTAATATCACTATCCATATTTTCTAATGATTGATGGAGAAGGTTCTTTTTGTGGAAGATAAAATTTAATATTTAAAAAAATATATAAAAAATATAATTTTTATAAAATTATCTAAAAAATTGAATCCTATTTTGTTATTTTGAATAAAATATTTTCTTTTTCCATAATATAACACTACATAAAAACATGGAGATCATAAAATATAAAATTAATTAATATTATTGATCTTTTAATAAAAAATGAAATGTTGAAAATGGAAAAGATGAGAGAGACATTCCTTTTATTGCATTAGAGAGATCATGAATATGAAATCATTCTTGAAAAAATGAAATTTCTATATTATGGTATTTTTACAATATTCATGTATCAGAAAATAAATAATTAGTATTGATATTTCAATTATTATATATATATGAACTGATATCATGATATTTTTCAAAGCTTCTAACATTCAATTGAATAACTAACAAATAATTTATAGCCTTCAATAATGATTTAATAAAAAAGATTAATATTTCCCAATAAAATAGATTAGGAAAAAATAAAATAATATATTATTAGTCCATTTCAGTACTATAGTGAATTCCATGAAAAAAAAATTACCTTTAGAGGGGGACATTTTCAAATCCTAATACCAAATTTTCAATTCAATAGTAATGGGATATTATCCCACGAGTTTAAAATTAGGTAATGTATTTATGATTTATTTTTTAGTTGTATGAAGGCAATATTCATGATGATTATGAAAGGTTCAAGGATATTTTTAGGTACTATTCTCATAGCCATATGCATTACCATATTATTATAGATGGATTCTATATTGGTATTTCATCATCAGGTCGGAATTACAAGACCAATACAGTTGAGGAAATTTCAATGATATGATAGTTGGAGAACATATAATTTTTTTATCATTCATTACCATAATTAAAATATTAAATTTTATATGAGAAGAATTATCATAAATAGGGAGTATACAATTAGTTATGGCCTGTAAATGAATTCAAAGCATTCAAAAATAAGATTCCAACATTATTCTATAATACATCATAATTTGAACAAAATTTTCATAAAAAATATGAGTGAATAAAAGATAATCCACGATATGTAAATTGAATCAATTATGTTTGTTTTTTTACTCTGTGAAATGTTACCCAATCATTTACAAGCAATCATAACCATCGGAAATTTTTAATTTCTTAGTGTCACATAAAAATAAAACTAGTGTACACCCTTTTATCAAAAAACTAAAAACCATAAAATAGGAATACAACAACCAATTCGGTCAATAAAAATAAATACTGAGGAAATATAATTCAAATGGATTACATTATCACAAGATGAAAAATCAAAAAACCATTATAAGGTTGAGAATTTTTATTATCAAATGTAGTTATGCGATATCTTATTGTAATTTTTATGAAAATTAAATTTAAAAAAGGAAATATAAAATAAAAATATCTGAAAAATTGGTGAATGAGTCTATAAAATAGATTTAAAAGTGGATAATAAATATATAGAGATGAAGATAATAGAATTTAAAAGAAAATTACATAGCTTAATTGAGGTGACCGCTATAGTGTTTTTAATTACAATCACCACCATGAGTTGTTTAAAAAATCCCCAGGAAGGAAAAATGGTCATATGGATATCCAAAATGAAATTTTCAATGAATACAGAAACCAAAATATATAGAATAAATAGAATATATTTATTTATTTATCATAATAATTATAAAATCATCAACTACCACAGGAAAAAGATAAATAAAATTAAAACTATTGTCATGAAGAATGAGTAGTTTTAAAATATTAACGGATTCCATGAATGAATGACTACTATTTCTATGAATACATTTGAAACAATATCATTCACACAATGAGTAATAAAATCTTCTAATAATACATAAATATTACATATCATCATTTTTTCCAGGAGATTCAAATAAATACTTGTTTCATGAAATATTTTTTTAGATTCCATTATATTTTAAGTTGTTAAATAATTTTTTGACAATGAAAAAATTATAGAAGTGTTGGATACTTTCAAAATAACTATGTGGTACCGTTTTTCATTAAAATATTACCTATAAAGTTCATATATCTATATAAAATTGAATTCCCTAAAATAGAAATATATATGTCTAATTAAACATATATTGCAAACATTGTGAAAAAATTGAACCCTTATACATTATATTTATTATTGATATTTTTCAGAATCCAACCCATGATATTTTTATTTAACATGGAATTTATATCTAAAAATCAACCCTTAGGGTAACTGTTTAACCTTTTGGTTTATGTTGAGAAAATGTTTTTACCTATTGATTTCCTTATAAATGAAAAGTATTGTTGTTATGAAGTCTCTATCATTAATGGCAGTCCATTCAAAAATAGTTCTATGAAAATAATAGATTATCCATAAAAAATCAATTTTATTATTGGATTAAAAGAGATATTATTTTAATGTTTTCTAGAGAGGCATGATAATTTTAGAAAATAGATGCTTCATTAGGGATAAGATTCATGAATGTGATGAGTCTAAAAATGTGGAATAAGATGTATTTTTATGAATGCTTTATTATATTAATGGTATACTCATATTGATTTAAATTTGTTTATGATTTATTTTTAGTCAATATAAGGATTATTTTTAGGAACGTGATAAATAATATTTTGAAAAACATTTTGATTTCTGAATGAAATCATTTTAGGTAGATAGAAAAAGATAGAGCATAATGAGGTGTTTAATTTTCTCGTAAAGATGATAAATCCATAAAAATATTTCATAAATCACATTTGATATCTATTGAAGTCCATGGGGAACCCAAAATCAAAATTCAACCCTATTTTAAAAATAATCCTAAATTTGAGCATAAAACACCTCATCTCAATTTTTGCTTGTAATTACTGTCTTTTTCATGTAATTTATACAAAAATTGGGAATATATATTTTGAAATGATTATATATTTGTTGAAATGTTTTAAATTTTATTTTTATTATACCTTATTTGACAACAATATATTATCACATCACTCTACATGAATAGGATCTCATTGGAGCCTGATCACAAACTAGGGGATGAGGGAGAAAATTGGATCAATCCTAGCATAAAATAATTTTGGGGAATAAGTGGTAAAATTATAATCTGTTGGGATCATCTATCCATTTTCCTAAATCCATTGTTTAATTCTACTATATTTACTTCCAAAAAATTTAGTGTTACATTAATTTAAGCATAAAACAATATACCAATCAAAACCAAAACATTAGAAATGTGGTGAGTTTAAATTGACCATAATAAGCTTAATTCTTTTTCCTAGAAATTGTCATATTACTATCCCATTATTGAATAAAATTATTGAGATTATATATTTAGTGATATTTTTTTATTGTTGTTCCTATTAATAAAAT
This sequence comes from Viscum album, assembly GCA_963277665.1. Classification (NCBI taxonomy): domain Eukaryota; kingdom Viridiplantae; phylum Streptophyta; class Magnoliopsida; order Santalales; family Viscaceae; genus Viscum; species Viscum album. The sequence continues at coordinate 30,007,501 of OY728157.1, read as the reverse complement.
ATTCCAATTCACCAAAATTCTCTTGATGAAACCACATTAAAATTACCCTTTGATACATTTTCTTACTATTTAATTCTTATTATATTATATCATTCCATGAATTGAATTGAAATATTTATGATTATTATCATTTCAGATATTTATTACATAATACTTTATTTATTTATCAATGTGTTTAATTAATAAATAAAATTGAAAACCATTTTTATAATCTTGAATAATTTTAAAAAATGTGTCAATAGATCCAATTTATTTAAATTTAAGAAAAATTTCAATTCATGCTTATATAGTGCATTGTTCTTTATTATAGTGTTTTAATAGGGAGTTTAATGTTTATAATTATATGATATAGTAATTTCAAAAGCTACCTCCTCATGAAAAATTCATGGGTTTTGGGAGATTTCTATGACATCCATGTGATATATTATAAAAAAGAACATGTTCTATTTGGTATATTAATAATATTAATACACTTTTTTTAAGAAAAATGATTGTTTTCATTCAACATTCTCAAAGAGAAATTTAATTCTACAATTTTTATAAATTATTGATTATATAAATTCCTTTTTATAAAATGTGGATTTGAGAAATATATCTATTTGGTTATTCATTGGGTATAGGAATAAGGGAATGTTTTTTGTTGTGTATTTTGATAGAAAACTACTCGTTAATTCCAAATTACACTATATCATAACTAATAATGAACATTTAATTGTTTTTTATTATCATTAAAATTATGAATGATATTTTATTAGATCTATGTATTTATTATTTAGAAACATTATAGATCGGAAATACATGCTTCCCATGAAAGAGAAAAAATAGACATATGAGGTTCTACCTCTTATTATAATAAATTAATATATTGATTAAGGATAATAAAAGATATGAGTATTAGGTTACTAACCACCTATATAGGCAAGACATTATACAAATTAATTTCCTAAGGGAAATAATTCATTTTATAAAAAATTAAAAAATGAATGTTCTTTCATTGAAGGAGATTGATAGGAATGATATTTTTTGTAACAAACATGATGCATGATTCATAAAAAAATATTATTTCCAAAAATAAAAGGAGGAAATATATTTTTGGGATACCTTATTTTATTTGGGTCCATTTGATATTAATTTTAATATTCATTATAAATTTCATTGATGGGATTCTTATGATATGTGTGACTAAAGAGAAAACATAACCCATTCATGATTTTGTTTCCATTATTTACTCTAGTTACGACATAATGGGGTTGAATGAATAGATCAATAGGTACTAAATGTTGGTTTATATAGTCTAAAATGTATAAATAATTATAGGATCAGTGAAATTGGGTGGAACCAAATATTGAATAAGTGTAAATTTTTAATGAGACACGAGAATCCTCAAATTGAATTCTTTGTGGTTTAGATTTTTTGGAAATGTTAATAGATTTAATGGGACTCATACCTTCATCCCATGGATACTAGTATATCTTAATGGTCATATATTATCTTTATATAAGTTTATGTACTCTAAAATTTAAAAAATAAAATCCAATAGTATTTTGAAAATCTTTAAAATTGATATGTTTTCTTGATTTTCAGTACCCAAGTACTTTTTCACTAAAAATTTTCTCCATGTTAAAAAAAATAAATTCCTGTAATTAATTGAAAACTATTGATATGTTAAAAATTGTCTAATAGTACATACTATATTCAATATTTCGGGAATTTTGAGGTTTAGAATATGTAGATAAAATATATTCCAATGAAAATAGTTTAATGATAATGTAAGGTCTATTGTTTAAAGATAAAAGGGAACTTATAAGACTATATTGGAGACTATATAAAAACTATTGTATTTCCTAATTACTGGATTGTAATTTTTTTAATCCAATTCATTTTCATGTGCATGATTAATGTACATATTTTTAATCTACTAACGGGAAAATAATGAACTCAAAAATATTAAGGAATGAATATTTCATGAATTAAGTAGAAATATTGAGTTGGAAGAGAATCATATTGTAATTATAAGATATGAAAGGATATAACATCATACTATAATTATTCCATCATTCATAATAGTTATTTTTTTCTTGATAATGATTGTTCAATTTAAATAATAAGGTAAATAATTTTAGGGAGCAACCAAGTACAAAAATAATATACATTTCACTTTATGAAGTGTCCTATTTATTAGTGGTATAGAGTTAATAATAGAGGATAACATTCAATTTATGGTTTTTAAAAAAAATTATATTCACCATATTTAGAAAGAAACTAAATAGATTGGATTTAATTCTATCACTAATGATTTATCTTTCAATTATTCTTACTATGAAATTAATATTTAAGGCATCAATCGAGTCATCCCATAGTCAATAATCATGTTTTATTTTTATTCGTTAGAATTGAATATGGATACATATTATTCATATTTTGTTGACCAATATTATGTTCCTCAATATTATCTTGGATTCTAAACATATCATGTAATTAAATAATGAATTATTATAATTTTTTAAGGAACAAGAATATTTTATAGCAGTAAACTTGAATTACATTTCCATCAAAAGAGAACTTTTTATTTTCTTTATTCAAAAACACATATATTGTAATATAATATTCATATATTTAATGTATTAACAAATAATATATATATATACTAATATGATTTTTCATTAATTAAAATTTGGATCGTGAAATATGATAAATATATAATACCATGATTCTCTTAGAGTGGTGTTTTAAATTAAATTACCCACAATTTTTCCCATTTTTTTTATTTCTAAATAAAAATTCTTAACTAGTTTTAGGAATAAATTAGTTGATAAATTTTTTATAATATTCATTTATTTATAAAATACAAAAAATTTTCCATTTCAAAAAAAATCATCTAGTAACCTGTTAGACCATTTGTTTGATGACATGGTTTACTGATTGGTTGAATAGATAATATTTTTCTAAACATAATCTTGATCCACTAGAAAGACCTTATAGATTTTATTTTGATGAAAATTTCAGAAGAGAAAATAATTTTTTTCATTCCCCATTTTGTTAAAAAAAATTGACGAATGGTAAGAGTAATTGAAGTACATGATTCTCTATTGATTACATGGGAAGCTAGTTAGTATAAAACGGTGTGTGTGTGTGTGTTATAATTTCACTAATTTTATTATCAACATGTAAATTTTTATTTTAATTATGATTAATGGAGTTGTATAATAATTGATAAATCAAATATATAGTCTATTTTATTGCATCCCCCTCCAAAAAATGATAAGGTGGTTTAGAAATTTTCTAGAGATATCAAATTCTACTAAGGAGTCATTGAGGAGTTATATTGAAAACTATACACTTAAAATATCATCTATTTAGTGATAAAAAAATATATTTTTGATAATAAGTTATATGTTTCATTGAACCATATGGAATATAAATGATACTCATAGCCTATTATCGCTAGAAAATACTATAAGAACTTCAGGGATATAATATGAGGTGTAAGGAATCTGGAATTTTAGGGTAGTCATATGCAATGGGTATGGGATAATTATGCAATTAGATTATTATTTTTAATATTTTTAGAACATGTGTAGTAACATTAAACACGGCTGATATGGAACTATTAGATATTTTTTTGTAGAGAACTTGTTTTTTTACACGTATGACTTTAGAATTTATCTATATAAATATTCAAAGATAGACGCCAAGACAACATGGGTTTCTAAGGCCCAATGTTCCCTAAATTAATTTTATAAGTATATTAAATATTTATTATATCAAGAACACAAGGGTTTATAATAAAAATTGGATAAATCATAAGTGGGTTATTGGATCTAAAATTACAATACCATAGTTGAGTTCATTAAAGGATTTTTACCCTAGGCACAACTGGAAATCGAATTTTGTGGGGAGAGATGATATCAAGACCATTTAAGGGTACTTTTAATTAAAATAAATAATTAATGTTTTTTATTTAGTTAAATAACCTAAACCTAATTACCCTAATAATTTATTTTTCATTATGGATTTCTAGGATAATATAAATAACCCTAGGATAGTGGAGTGAATTCTCTATCCACCTATCCTTGGAAAATCAAGATATGATGAGGACAAAACTCCAGATCATGGATGATCGTGGAGAAGAAGAAAAAGGCCCCCTCTTATATATTTTCGAGTGTTTTCTTCATCAAATATTTATCCAATATCAAGGTATGACTTTTAAATTTTGGGATTGTACCCTAATTGAATAAATATATTGATCATGATTATATTTTCTCATTGATCCGCATTCAATTTTATCCTCAATATATTCCACGGCACCCTATTCAATTTTTTCTCATGATGGATATCCTAATTTGTATTCCATTAACACCGATTAGCCAATGGGGTATTAGTTTAAGAATTTTAGGTGGGAAAAATCTCTACATGACAACATTAATAAAAAAATATTTATGTTTGAATAAAAAAATAACATAATCAGGATTTATTAATATGATTTTTGGGACACATGTGATTTCAGATAGGACCACTCTAAAATTGAGGTGATATATGATGAACTGCGGTGTGACACTACGAGGTGGAGCATATGGTATTTTAAAAAACCAATGATGAATCCTTTATTCATACATAAAACAGTCCAACGTGATGAAATAATCCTTTCCCCGTAGATTTTTGGTGGCCTAGATGTGGTCTATGAGGAGATGAAATCAGATCTGGAACCCTATAAGCAGATCTCTATTTTTGTAAAAACAATTGAGTACACAGTGTGAACTACATTGAAGACACATCCTATAGTTCCCCTTTGGGTATGGATTTATGGTTTATGATAATATAGGGATCACAAATCATGTGGATGGTCCACATGCTATGTTACTCTCCTCAGGTTGACATGTTATGTGGTGGAGCACATGGGCATGACCCTGTCTGGGAGGACACATCATGTACGTGAGTAGAGGAACAAGAACATAGTTACCTAGACACTACAGCGGTCACATGCAAGAAATAGGGTTGATGAGGCATTCCATGTATTCCCCTTTATTATACATAAGTATACATTTTATGAAACATGTATAGAAATAGGGACAATGTTAGGTGGATGAGTGGGACAACCAACAATGTGGGTCCACCTATAATCCTTGTACCTCTATCTTCCTTTTTTAGAAAATTATACCACCCATTTCTCATTCGTTAAGAATAAAAATTCTATTTTTCAATCACATATATTGAGTAAATTTCCACATATAATGATATGGTGGAATTTATAGTAGTTGTTGAGAAATAATATTACATGTTTCAGATGATAATATTATTAAGGTGATACTCGTCAAGGGTGGTGATCGGGTAGGATCATCAGAGAGATCAGAGTGGAACCATCATAAAGGGAAAGGTATGTAATAGATATTGAACACTAGAGTGACACCCTCTAATTGGGTTAGTTAATGGGTCATCTATATATCAACAATGTGTGACACATTTGCATGGAAGGGCATGGGTCCTCGATCGACCACTAGTGTGGAACCCTCCTACTGGAAAAGACATGAGACCTCTACCGACTCCTAGATTTTCACCCTCATCATTTTCATGTTTTGATCCCTATACATTATACTAGATAAGAACCATAATTCTATTAAAGAGAATGAATCCTCTACGTAATTTTCAGTGTCTCCCTCATATAAATCTAGGGAATGGGTCCTTGACTATCGGAGTGGTACCCTCATCCCATGAAAGGTCACGAGTTCTCTAGAAATATATTATGTGTCGGCCATATTATTATAATATGGAATGTTTCCTCTACGTAGAGACTTTTCCTCTTAGAATCGTTGCACATCAACGAGGTGTGGTTTGGCCATGATGCTTCCACTAGACTAATGTCTAATATATTGTTCATAATTTATGGATTATTGGAACAGTTGTCACTCTTTCCAGGGTGGGTCTATGAGATGGGCACCACCTTAATATATCATTTGGGATTCATTAGTTCTTTTCATATATATCTATATATATATATATTCATTTCATTACATTTTGATAATCTACTACATTGGGTTAATTTGTCTACCTAATCAGACTATGTCTCCTACTTCTCACCCATCAGCATTTAGGGAGTCGTAATAGGTTTTTATATAATCACCCATATATGGTAATTTCTAACACGGGTCTTGTCTTACGTAGATTCTAGATAGGTCCATGGTGATTACTGGGTTTTTTTGGGATACTTGGTTCAATTGACCATGTGTGGTTTTCTAGGCTTATAGATCTATAGTCTAGATCTATCAACAAAATATTTTTAGTGTTTTCTTAGGTCAGGTAATATTTCTAGTTTTGTGTGTATTTTCCTATTTACTTTATATTTTTCATTTTCTTACTCTTTTTATTATCAAAAGGTTTTCATGTTTGATTATTACTCTATATTTTTAATCTTTTTCATTTATTCTTATTCACATATACATTGAGATTGTTGGGTGTTTCCTACCGGTGAATTTAGAAATGGCATTCCATAATATTTTTTAATTTCATTGGTTTTTTACAGGACCTCAGATATGGATGGGGGATTATTGTAGTTCCTAAATGATCCATTTTGGGTTGGATCATGACGGGTTGGAATAAAATGTGGTTCATTTCTTGGGATTTAGTTTGGATTAGTCCCTTTATGTGGATTTTGGTTTCGATTTACAGAAATAATGTCATTTTTTCTTGAGTGAGGCCCTCAGAATAAATAATATTTTGTGGCTGTGAAGATCAATATATCTATTCACCATTAGATTATCTACCTACATTCTAAGTCATCATACCGAGACATTAGATACAAAGGTAAATGGGTATATGCCATATATAAGAGTATATATACCAACTATACTTTTTGAATCATCTCCCCATTATATATATTTTCACCTAATCATAGTATTTCTTGATTATATTTTTAGGATTCCTGCACAATGACATCTATCTAGGCATCAATTATAGAATTATGAAGATGATCTGATGAGTGAGGAGGACTCAATTCAGGGTCCATCCCATGAGATCCTTACTTTAGGTGGATAGTTATAATCACACCATCGAAATGAGTAGAATATCAAACTAGCAGATTAGAAATATGATATTCTCAGTCTTATCCCTCTCTATGGGTTCCAGTGCCTGATGTCACAGACATTTCATTGTGAGATATGTCCCTAGGGTACTGATTATTGGATAGTTTCAACAATCCTTATCTTTAGGATAACAGACACAATATTGTATTAGGTGGTTGCACTATTAGCTATCCATTTTTTATATATTATATTGGTGTTGGTTGATGCTTATCACGAAAGTATATGGTGAATCGACACTCTAATGGTCTTCCAACAAAAATTATTTCTATGGGAAGTATGACCCCTCCTTTTATGAAAAAATCAGATTAATGGTATTATTAAGAATTATGAAGGATTTATGACGGTTTTAGAGTATGATGTGAGGATCATAGACCATACATTCTACTCCATTGATGTTCTTTGAGATGGATAGTTCTAAGAATATAAGTATATAAGGGACTCTAAAAAGATATCAATGTTAGTGTGTTACCATTTTTCATTACTACTGATTCTAGGGTGTTGGAATGGGAACCAGTAAATCAGAGCTTCCTATTATTGGCACTCTATGAATATGGATTTAGTAGTGGGAATTATTGAGCTATGTAATTTTCAGTAGCTACTAGATTTCAGTCGATAGGATCTTGGCATAAGAGACTGTCCTTGGATTAGAATCAGGCATGTAGTTATGGAAATCCAAGAGGACCATGGTAGCCCATATATGATAGGGGATGTCCCTGTAATGGGATAAGTCACTTGGTGCATAAATTACATTTCTGAAGTTCTAATGAATGAATAAAAATAGTGTATAGACATCAATGGAAGATAAGAATCCATGACTACATATCAACTAAGAATGAGAAGGGTGGCCAGTAGGGAGATGGAGCAGGAAGAGGAGGTGGCGCGGTTCTTTGAGGTGTACCTATAGATGTTAATAAAACTATGAGTTCCTCCCTCCACCAGCACTGCAAACAGGTTTCCCACGTCCATCTCAGGGACCTAACAGTTAGGACCACTTATAACTATATGATTTGGAGGCATATGACCCAATGTCAATTGAGAATATTGGATGTATTCTCTATGATTTTTATACTCTTTCTTCTTCACTATTAGACACATGTTTGAGTCATTACTTCATCTCACTACACATGGATTAATAAATAAGTCCCCCATTTTTGGTTTTATACCATAACTCTTTTATTGATGTTTTTGTGGGTAATGATTCAATTTTATCCTCTTTCATATGATATTTTTATATATAGCTTGTTGGAGAGTGGTTAGCATATGAAATTGTTTTCCAGGATAAAACTATATGATGTTTTCTTGGGTATTTTTTTCATGTCCCAATAATATATTTAATATCACCACAACTGAGTTGGATGAATTCATAATGATGTGATGAGATTCTCTATTCTGGGTTAGAATGATCTCATGGAGGGACGAGATGGTTTTTCAAGAAAGAGGATTTTAAATGTCACCTATTGTATAAGGAGTGCATCCAATTGGTTCTATAGGATCATCATGAAACAATATTTATTCATTCATGGATGATTTTCCGGAATTATTCCCCATGGATTTTATGATACTAACTCATTGTAATTGAATTTTTTTCATCTACATGCATCATGTGATTACTATTATATTATCTATGACATATTAGATGTCACCTACCAAACAATAGGAACAATAGTCGTAGTGTTAGTCCATCAAGTGAAGGGTTTTATCAAACCCATTGTGTCACCTTGGTATGCTCAAGTGTTTTTCATGAAAATGTAGGTGGTCGTTTATTTATTTTTTTGGAATATAATTTCATGAACCATTCAACAATAAAGATAAATTACCATATTCAATAGATTAAAGACCACCTAGAGTAGTTTCGGTCATGTGAAAGTTCTCGACTATTGGTCTTAGTTTTAGCTACAAATATTTGAGTGTTTTTCGGGAGGTATTCTAAATCTAACATTCCAATTTCACTATGGAATATATAAGCTGTTATTGATTCCATTTGGTAAGATTAATTCACCCACTAATACTTTGGAATTGATGAAATGGATCTTCCATCGATTCTATGAATAGTATTTTAATATCATTTTTGATGACATCTTCAAATAATCTATGTCGAAGGAGGATCATGAACATAACATGACGGTGGACCATGATTTTCATTAGGAGAAACAACTGTATGGTAATCTCTCACACTTTTTGTTCTAGATCTAGGAACTTAATATTTTGGGGCATGCCATTTTTTAGCATGGACTAGATGTGGTCCTGCAAAGGATTGATGTTGTACTTTATTTAGAGCTACTCAATAGCATGTAAATGGTGATCATTTTTATTAGATTGGAAGGGTAATATAATTTTTTAGTGGTAGAATTATATCAGTTTGAATACCATTTGACCACCAAGACATGTAAAGGGAATCCATTTCCGTTGATGGGATAGTTCTAAAAAACCATTTCCGAGTTGTTTTTGAGCCTGACGATTACCACTTTTTTAAACTACTATAGGTAGGAGTGGGGGACATCATGTATTAAGATGCATAAAGATATAGGTTGAGATATGTATTGATGTAGAGTAAGGTAGTTATCACATATGGGTCAAGGAAACATATACCTCATGAGCAGAACTACATGAATCAAAACATAGAGATGATATTAGTAGTCTTATATCCATGGTTATAGAGGCACTATCTCTAGGGTGATCACTTTATTGTATACTCAAACCATTAATGACTCAATAATTTCTTCATGTAGATATACTTGACCTTGGGATAGAGGTTATGGTTGGAGTTTCTTTATGAATATGACTTTGAGATATTCTATACTATGAGTAAGGGAAACAATATAGAGGATAACCTTAATAAGATGTCCTAGACTCTCTTGTTTCATGAAGAGTCTGAAAAGATGTCTTCCTTGTAGATGACAATATGAGAGTAGGATGGTGTGGATTTTTTTAGTAGATTGTTTTGATACCTCTACTTCTCAAGAATCTGAGAGAGTCCCAATTGGGAGACATTGATTATGATTTCTTCAATGACTAGATATCGTAAAGGGATTCACTAGATAGATATTCTAAATGAGGGAATCATTTCATCCCTTTCTATGGATATACATTGGTCCCAATTATGATGTGGTAGGACGTGTTGATATAGTTCCACATATATCCTTTGGTTGTACAGCCTGGTATGGGGATTATTTATAGATATCATCATAGATATTTTTGGTGGGTCAACATGAGACAAATTGATTATGAGTTCATATCTTACATCCTCACCTATCATTAAGTAAAGGCTCACATCCAAATTTTGGTAGGTTTTTTGTAAAACCATAATATCAATGATTTTAAATGGGACAAAATATATAGAGACACTGTGATGGGGCTTCCATAGATATAGATAGACCATGAGAGAATCTATTTCATAGTTGATCGACTAAATAAGTTGTAACACATCCTTAATATCAAGATGTAGTGTTCAGTGGAGGGATTCATCCATTCGTACATATAGGATATTGTTCAACATTAATGGGTTACCTAAACTATTTAATCCAATAATGATGTGTGGTTCAGATCAGGATAGTGTAAAGGCCTTTATGATTCATTATGGACCGATATGAGGATGAGTATAGCCTTCCACCAAAAAAAAGATGGGTAGACTGGGCACACTGTCGACATGTTTGAGTATATTCTATGGGATTGAATATTAGACTTCAATTAGAGATTAGAGGATCATATACCATTGGTAGGGTTTTCAAACCATAATAGATTCCACTTTACTGTCAACATGGAGCCTATTTTGTTCATTATAGGAGACCTTGTAGGACAACCTAGTATTGGGAAGAGATTAGTGAGGAATCTCTAGTTGGGAATGTGATGCTACATTGGATGACAGAGATGGCCCAGTTCATCTTCTAGAGGATGAGAATAACCATAATAAGGAAAAAATATTTTGAAAATTTACATATTATTCCATCACAATTGGAGCAAATAGACCACATTTTCTAGATAGTTTCCCAAAAATAGTGATTGTGATGTTTTAGAGGGGGATGAAATCAGTCCATGTGGTTCATCAAGAAGTTATAGTACTTGTAGAGGGTTCACAAGGTTTCATTTCACCTCTCCCAGACCGTATAGTTTGAGGGAGTGCATGATGTCTTCCGTGAGTAATAGAAATACAAATACATTCCTGACTATACATAGATTATTGACTAGGGTGAGCTGGAAAATGGGGATGGAGATGCATTGGAAGATAACCCATGGAGATTAGAGACAAAAAATATAGGACACCACATAGATGAAACACTATCTTGGTTAATTTTTTTGAACAATATGTGAATGTGTAAGACTGCTCTTGGGAGTGGGAGATCTAGATGTGGTCTCAGTATCCAAATATTTTTTATGAGTTTTTTATTTTTAGGAATTAAAAGTTTGAAGTATGGAATAATTAAATACGATGTTTTTTCATTGTAAGACTTTTTAATATAAGTAGAAATTTTTTCCGAGTCAGGAGCCAATATGTTTTTGTAATTTTAAGGCCAAGTGTGATTAGAATTAATTTATTTAAAATATTATATATATTATAAATAATTCGTGCAAGATTCTATAAATAAAATGAGATAAATCCTAAATGCAGCATCAGACCGAAATTATTGGCCCACAGTTGAGTCAAGAACAAGATGATTTCACAATGAGTGACCTAAAAAGGGTTAGTGTTGGTTTATCAGTTCTCTCAACCACTATAGGGTACATTTAAATAAAATAAATAAATTATTTTATATATTCAAATTAATAACCTAGAACTAATTACCACATTAAATTATTTATTATGAAATATCTCTATGGTTAGACTCATAACCATGAAAAAATTGATTGGATTCACCATCCACACATCATTAGTGAATCAAGATCTGGAGATGATGAAAATATGGATATATGTAGATCAAGGTGGAGTGAACACAAAAACATTTCTTATTAATTGGGGACCAAAATATTCATTAAAAATGAGACAATCTTGAGTAATAATTAGTTATTTGTTGTATAATTCCCTATTGAATGAATATATTGATCATGATCATATTATTTCATTGATCTATGGTCAATTTGAACTTTTCATGAACCCATGAATTGGATTTAAATTGGTTATTCAATTGTATATCAGCCTGTATATCACAATTTGTATTTTTTGGCCTTAAAAACATCAAAAATGATTATTATACCATTTTTCAACTATATTTATCACAATCATTCTTTGCACTCTTTTTTGATTTTCCTATGGGTTTTTGGTTCGACATTATCGAAAGGGACCAAGTGTGATTATACACCATGAATCATAGTTCATTTTTTTGAAACATAATAAATGAAGAATCATGGAGTGATGTAGAGGATTTGTGTGATATTATTGATTTCAATGAGGGCTATATTTCCGATTAGGTGATTTGAGGTGAATGAATGCATGAATATGTGATGTAGATGTTGTGGGATTCATATAAACCAATAAGGTATCTATTTTATAGACAATGGATATCTAAAAATGTAAACTCATGTTCTTCCCAACCGATTTTGGGAGACCTGGAGGAAAGATAAATGTATGGAAGAATAGATCTGAAATTGAAGATATAGATCCAAATATGTGTAGAAAACCATACTACTCACCATGTACTGTGGTGAATACACATCATGTATCACCCCATTTGGCTGTATCTCTTTTCTTCAAGAAAATTTAACCATCGTATTTCATGTTTCTAGTGAACTTTCTATGTGTATCTCTATGGATATACATGAAATATGGAGGATAAAAAATCAAGACTCTGTGTGAGAGGACATGTAATGTAGTAGATTACACAAACACATCCAACATAAAACAGACACAACCATGGGCTTAAGAAATACCCCAAGTGGATTTCAAATAATGAATAGGAATACATGGGGAATAAATCCATTAACCATATTTCATACATCCTAGTGTTGCAGTGGTACCACATGTAATGTGGGTCCCTCTACAAGATGTGTACCCCTATCTTCCTATTGGGAAAAAATATATCTCTCATATATCCAATGTTAGGACATTTATTTTCTCTCATGAGTATACTATATTGAGTGTGTTTAATGAAAAACATGATGTTTTACATCATATAATAAATTGAGATATGATACTAGATATTATGGTCATTATGATTATTTAGGTTATACTCGAAGATGATGGTGATGGAGAAGGATCACTAGAGAGTTAATAGGGGTACCAACATACGGGGTAGGGAATATGTCATTAATCATCCACTAGTTTAGAACACTAATACTATGATAGAGCATGGTTCATATAAAAAATCCAAGGAGTGGAACCCTCAGGCATGTTTGGTAATGGATCCTTGGTCAAACCCTAGAGTGCAACCCTCATTCGGGGATGGGTATGGGTCCTCTAACAAATTCTAGAGTAGAACCCTCTAGTTGGGTATGGTACGGGTCCTCTATTGACTAAAATAGTGGCACCCTCATTCTTGTACATGAAATGGGTCCAATATTTCCAATTGAGTAGTATCCACATGTGGTGTCCTGGAATGGTTTCCCAACCATCAGAGTGGAACACTGAGGGTGAGATAGTTCATGGGTCCTCCACATATTCATTGAGTGGAACCATCTTATTGTTCAAATGAAAATATCCTTTTCATAGAGTGTATTACCCTAAAGTGTGTGACTATTTGATGAGGTGAGAAACTACATGGATTATCTACTAGACCAATGCATGAGGTGTTGGGAGACAGTAATGGATTTTTTTTACTTTTGTAAGTCTTTATGAAGCTAGTCTATGAGATGGATACCGCCTTTATCTATCTTTTGGGATTGTATGGATTCATAATTTATATATCAGTATCCATGTCATTGAATTTTAAAACTCTATGGATTTAAGATGAGGTATATGTTCATTCCTATAATGTCTCTTACTACTAACCTACTAGATATCTATACATCATGATGTGTATGTATATACTCACCACATCATGGGCTTTGGCCACATGTTTCATATCATATGTAGATAATGGACAGGTTATTAGAGATTATAGAGGAGAATAGGGATACATTATGATTTTGACCCAATATGGTGTGTATATATTTTAGGTATTGATCTGGGATCTCTTCATACTATATTTTTTCAGATTCTTCATGTACGAAAATATTTCATCATGGGCGTGTATTTTATCCGACTTGATATTTCTTCACTATATTGCAATTTGTATTCCAAACAAGTTTTTCATCAATGGTTATTAATCTAAATGTAGCATGTTTTTATTTTATTCATATAACAATAAATATTTATATGGTTTTTTGTGTTCATACTGTAATAATTTTCAATGGCCTCCAATTATAGTTATCCCTTTTGTAACTTTTCATTAGTTCTAGGCCTATTGAAGTAGCTATGTGGTAGTAGTGCCTCGAGCCCTATTGTGTCACATCATGACGGTTCAACCCCATGAAATATTAAGGTACTATTACATTATATATAATCCTATAGTTATTACTAACAGTAATACTATAAATTACATTTTGACCATGAAATATGAAAACTTGTGATTCATGAGGTGGACCCTCTTGTTAAAGAAAACATTATATAGTGATTACAGATATATAATGAGCTGTGAATTTAATTTTTATCACATAACTAGGATAAATATTTACTAAATTTGATCACCCAAGTGTGAATACTTATTATTTATAAAATAAAAAAATAATTCATATTTTAGTTATGGAGGCCCTTGTTTAAATATTTTGATAAAATTTCAACTATTGAAGTCACTACATTGAATCATTTTAAAAATAATTTAGAAAATATTATTTCATAGTAGAATTAGTAATTTTTGGGTAAAAATTTATCATTATGAGATATTTTAATGATATTTTCTAAAAATGTGTATATAATAGATTTTTGTTCAATTATTGAAATTTATCACTCAAAAACATAAAGACTATATTATATGGTTGAATGGAAACCACACATGGTTCTTCAAGATTTATTCTCTTCCCCTAAAATATTAATGAATTCTTATATCATAAAATTATTATGTGATAAATAATAGTCTACTATAAAAATTTTAAGGATACAAGTGTTTACCTAAATATTAATCATATTGGTTGAGATTTTATATATATGGAGACTATATTTAATGTCATCATTTCCAATGGCTTCATTATTGTGGTTGTATATATTTTTATGTTGGTTTATTTTGGGTATAGATACTCCAGAAATAAGTACAATATAATTAATGGATTTCCCATAAATTTTCAACTGAATAAAATATAATTATAAATAGTTATTGTTTCATTGGATGATTATTCATTCAACTAATTCATCATAAACATAATGACATTATTATTATTTAAAACTTCACATACATCGACAAACTCTCATATTCCATTTAAAAACTATATTGGATTCCCTATGAATAATATATTATGAATATATTCATATAGAAAAACATTATAAGAGAATAAACATTGTAATAATTTATAAAATGAAAATTAATAGGAAAGAATGATATAATAAATAGAATAATCATAAGAATAGAAACATGGGAAAATGAAATTAAATCAAAACATCATGGAATGATAATAATACAAAACTATTATTACACAATAAAATACAATCATAATTTATGTATCACTTAAAAGATGCACATTGTGGATAGATTCAGCCAGTGATTTGGGTTCACACCCCATTCCCATAATCCTAGTGGGAAATTCCACATGGTGGATTATGTTCAATTACTAATAACATATATAAAATATAAATAGATATAATTTGTTACCCAATTCCTTGAAGGGATATATATTTTATAGACACCTATAAAAACTATGACAATCATAAATATATATTCCTAATGAGAAAAACACGTGACAAAGAAATCTTTAGCAGGATGTATCCCATTAGAATGAAGTGGGATTCATTATTTGGATTTTATGAAAAAATATATGAATAAATCCAAATGATTAATATCTGAAGAAATAATTAAATAATTTGGGATATTCATAGTTGATGAGGAAACATATGCCATGAAAAATTAATTATAATATAGATAATTCAAGTGAACTTTCTATAATAAGAAACAAAAAATTACAAATTCGGAGAACCTTCACAAATAAATGAACTTATTTATAAAATAAAGGCCATATTGTTTTCATTAAAACCATAATTAAATCAATAGGGTTTTCCATAATATAATTAATATTTTAATAATAAAATTAAGGTTTAAGAAATAGTATTGCTGTTATTCTTGACAATGAATAAAAAGGAAAGATCCCTTAATTCAAGTTTACTAAAAAGATGATTTTTTATTGGGAATATAAAGATGTATGAACCCAATTGTGAAAATGATATATAACTTGGTATTTATGTAGGGGAATTGTATGTAATAAAAAAATTATAATATAATAATATTTGAAAAAAATGAATATTTAAATGAAATTGTTTAACATATAATTCTCGATGGATGTATTAATGCTTAATCAAATGATCATAAAATGAAACAAAAACATTATTTTGAAATACCACATTTTTATAAGTGATAATGAAAATTAATTTTCAAAATAGAATAATAGAATTATGATTTTCATATTAGAAAACCTATAATTAGGTTTCCAATTTACAATTAAATAATTTTTTGTAATGGAAATTATGGGAATGGAAGGGAAACCATCATTTATTTGTATAGGAATTATTATAAACATAATGTAATTTTCATGAAGGATTATTGCATGAAAATAAAAATTATTTCAATAAATGGTGATTCTCCAAATATATAAAAAAAATTCAATATGAAATGAAATATGATACTCGATTAGACCCCTTATAACTCAAAAATAATGATTGATTTAGAAAAGAACATATATTTTATGGAAGAAAATAATTGTATCCCAAAAAAAGGAATACCATGAATGAACATGAATATTAAATGTTAAAAATACTCAATTATAACTTATTTATGTTACATAGTACATATTCCCTAAAGATGAGGACTAGTGTAAAATATAAAAGAATATTCAAATAAAGAGTGATTTAGATGGATACCCCTACAACTTAAGAAACATATCAATGAAAACAAACTGAAAGAGGGATAGATTGATTTTGATAGTAAAAGAAAATGATTAAATTTAATTTATGATATTATATATCCAATTAGTTGTATAAACATGAAAAAAATAATGTCTTCAATATTTTCACATTATATTTCAATGAATTAATCCAACTAATTTGTTATTATATGTGTTATTTTCATATTTTTAGGGATTTATTGAAAAATAATTTTAATTTAAAAAATGTCATTGATTGCAATAGTTATCCTTTTTAATTATTTTCTTACGTTTGGATTTATGTAATGACTGCCTAATTTATAATATGAAATTCCCTTTCCATGTGAAAATTTTCATATGTTTTAATGATATTATAGAAAATCCATGCACAAAATTTTTAATTTTGGACCGTTATAAGTTATATTATGTCACATTTGAATGATCATTAAGAATCATGGCCATTAATAATATAATATTTATATAGTTTTCATTATGATAGGTATATATTAAGGGGTATTATAAATAAAATTTACACAGATTAAAGAATCTATGGCCTCTTGGTATAGGATTTCACCCTATAGAGCACATTTATTTGGGATTCATGGGAAGATGTAATAAAATTTATATACCATTCACCCATCCCAATTTGAGACTTAACAACTAATACATGAGAGAAGCCATTTATGTGAGATGTTAAAGAATATCAAGATTATGACCCAATGTATGTTTCCCAGACCACCCCATGAATATGTAACATTCACAGACCTTTCACATTAGATGTACACTAGATTAATAATGGGTTTTCTCTCTAGAACCAAATAATTTAAATATTTATGATTAAAAATTTAATAATATAGTTATTATACTTATCCTTTTTATTATTACCTTATAATTAATTAAATAATGAGTTTTATAAATCAACAATTTTGATACAATGAAACAAAAATTGAATTTTTTTGGATTGTATAAAGATTCAATTTAAATATCATCTTTATAGAATTTCATAAATTTTTTAATAAATTTTATTTTAATATAATATTCTTAAAATATATTTATTATATTAAAATTTAAGATAATATAATTTTATGGGGTCAAATAATTGTTTTTAGTGATTTTAAAATAAATTTTCATCTTAAAAAGCTGTATTTTTAATTTAATTTTTTGTTTTTATTTATTATTTAAGTCCAAAAATTTATAAAAATATATTATTAAAATAAAATTTATTTTTTAGATCAGTGATTCAAAATTTTCCAATATTAATAATTTCAAATGTTTTGATGAAAGTTGATATTTTTTGTTAAAATAAAATATGGTATAAATGCAGGGTATATATTAACACATTATAAAATTAATAATGTGGTATACTATTTGCTATAATGAATATTAATGAAGAAAATTATTTTTTCTGTCTATAATAATTTATGTTTTAAGTAATTTTATTTTATTTATAAACCCTTTGAGGAATCCTCTGAAATTGATATTATAATTTAAGGTTATTAAATTACTTCATTACGAACATGCCTCACCTCCACATAAAAAAGGGTATTATTTTTATAAGTTTATATTATATCCATATAAATTATTGAAACCCACCCATCAATGGTATATTAAAATGTGAATAAATAAAAAAAATTAACGGTTATGATAATTTTATGAAATAGTTTCCAAAACCTATGATTGAAAATTACTAATAAATTCTGGTCTCTTTCACTATAAAAACAGACCTAATATTACAGTAATCATGACTATAAAGTATAGAAAAAAGAATTAAATCTTCATTTCCCTCCCTGGATCCATTATAATATTTCTCAATTCCATTGAGATGCTCATATGATGCTTCTAGAAGCTACATCAAAAGGAAAGCGTTCATCTCTATCTTTACATTATTAAAAAAACATTAATTATGTTATGATTTTTTATTACTAATTTTTCATAGTTTGAATGTTTTTACACTACCATTTACTATTATTATTATTATTTATATGTGATGATAAAACCCATTACCTCTCATTAAAACCATCAATTAATTTATATGTACACCCATTATATTGCTGAAATTATCCCTTGATTTTCCATTCCAAACACTTGTGTAGTAAATACCAATCCCTCTTTCCAATAAAGAGTATTCATACAGATGTTACTATCTTATACAAATTGGGTAATTATATGTATTATATCATAACCAATTAATTATATGGTTAAAATTTATTAAAAATGTTATAATGTTTTATAATTTATGCGGTACACAGATACCTATACATGAAAATAATGTTTCAAATGTACAAATATTTATATAACCCACCAATGATCTGCATATTTTTTTACCTACTATGATTATATGCATATTTCATGGGTGTATATCCTAAGAAATAAATTTTTTGATTATTTAGTCATTAACAAAAACTTATTCTTATGATTTGGTTATTTATATTGTCACTGCATTCCTTTATTTCCTTGATTTTGTCATCTTATATAATTCATTAATGATCAATTTTTGGATTCTCTCCTAATTTATCACATATAATGAAATGTGAAAAAAAATTCGATATCTAATATTTGTAAAATTTAATAAAATAAATACAAATAATTATTTCCTTTTATTAACAATCATTATAGCATTCATTATGAACAGTTACTTTCACTAACACATACTTCAATATAGTGAAAAATATTTCTAAATCATGGGATGGGCACGAAAAGAGCAGTAATGTACATTAAATGAGTAGAAACGTTAGTTCAATGATAATATGTAATACTATTACAAATATTTTCTTTGAAAAATAAATTTTTCATATAATAGGAATTACCATTCCTTTAAAATGATCACTTACATCATCTTTTTAAAATGAATGAATTCCACGATAACTCGCTAGAATTCATGGAAATTTCATGAATGTTCCTTGAGAAATCATCTCATAAAACCCTGCATATCCTTTACAAATTTTATTAGCCATATGGGAAACATCGAATATAATTTTTTTATAACATAATCATTACCTAATGAATTAATCCACTATCAGTGTGAACCCATTTTATAGGCTAAATGGGGCTCTCCCAACACTATATAGGCACAGCCATTGTAAACAATGTCCAATGACTATGTCATTAAGTGAATATTTTATTCATATATACTTTCTTCTTTTTAAATTATTTAATAACATTAATAAAATTATATTCAAATCACATTCATATATTAGAAAACTATTTTCTTTTATAATTACATATTCAATACAGAAATAAATTTTTTTTAAAAAAATTTCAATACCAAAATACATAGAAAATTTGTTTTCGTTTTTTTCATTTATTAAAAAAATCATGTAATAGAATCCATACAACATATAATATTTACGATGGAATAATATTCATTTTTTTGTATATGTTAAAATATAAAATTATTTTTCATTTTTTAAAAATGTTCAATATAAAACATTTTAATATTTATTTTTTAAATATTTTTAAATAATTTAAAGAGACAAAAAAATATCGTCATAAATTTTATCAATACATAAAAAATATTTTCTAATATCATTTTATGCTCATGGAAAAGTAATATAAATAGAGATTCAAGTAAAACATTAAAGGATTATTTTATTAAGAAAAGTCTCTTTTTTTATTGGAATGATTTCAATTAGAATCCCCATTAAAGAATATATTTATAAAAAATGTTACATAAAATGGTAATTTGTAAACTCATGATATATCATGACAATTTTTTTCTATAAAAAACTCATAAAACAATGTAGGTGAAAAATATAAAAAATATATCCAATGATTGAAAATTGAGATGAAGTCCCTTACATCCAATACAATTCATCCAGTAAATTTTTTATATTCCTGAATAGTAAATGAAATTTAAATTTTAACATTACTAAGTTAAATAGTCAGGTTTATTATGAAATTTATTTCACTTATTACCATAATATATATTAATACCTAATAAATAAGGTTTACATCACTTATTTTTATAATATTAGAATTATTTGTCAAAAAATATTTTGTTTAGATGATTATGGTCAAAGGGGTCATTATTTAATAATAGAAAAATAAAAAAAAAATATTATATTTATAAATTAATTATACATTTATGAACATTCATGAAGTATGGTATCGATAAATGATGTATGATATGATTATGGATACGGTAGGTCATACTTACTCTTGAGTAATGTTTTATTTTTTGAATTATCATTATATAAGGGATTTATGTAACATTTTATATATTTATAATTATAATAATATCATATATACCATATTAGGTTATTAAATAATCTTATATATTTCATCTATATATAGTTTCGATTAATAGAGAGTTACATTGCTTCATAATGGTGGTAGCCCAAATGTACATAAATGGTTTCATCATTATTCAGTGAGTGAAAAGGGATGAAATAAAATGATATATTATCTTTTTATAATGATAATAATTTCATTAATATTACTATTTTTGAGTTTATATCACATATTTTAATTAAAATTATTGTAATTACCTTTTATGTAAAGCCTTAGTGAAAAAAGAATCACATCGCTTTGTAAGATAATAGTCATCCATATACAGGTGTGATATTATCATATTCCTTACCGAGTGGAAAGTAAAAAAGGGTATATATGATATAATAAATCTATAGGTATAAATATGTTATTTATATCATATAATTAATATCCATCATCATGCACATCCATGACATCCATGGATAGAAAATCTGCAACATTGGTACATAAGGTAGTAGTCCAATACACACTAGTGATACTATCATTTCTCATTTGAGTTAAGATTACTAGAATATAGGTCATGAAAATTACATAATGGAATATAATTAAATCGTAATTTCTAGTATTATTATTTAATAAAAATAATAAATATTTCAATGACGATGAATAATAAATAAACCAAAAATTCATTATTAATAATTTTAACTCTTCTCTGACCTCCTCATTATGAATATACACAAATTATTTTTACAATGTCGCCATGATAAACATATTCCATAGAGAATGAGGGGATGGAAAAATATATGTGAGGTGTGAAGGTATATTCAATTTAAATAGGATTTGATAGTGAGAAAGAGAGGGGAGAGTGTGTGTCCTTTTATAAGTGAGGTGAGTAAAAAACATGTATTTTATCAATAGGAAATGTGTACCCACATTTTTCATATGAAAATTTGAGCAGTGTGAAATATTTGATAGATCTATACCTTGTCTGGTTAAAATATATCCATTAAATTGTTTTTAGTGAATTAATTATTAAATTTTAATCCTTATCATTTTACTACAACTGCTCAGTAAATAAGTTTTTATATTTACCATGGTAATTAATTTTTACGGTTAACACTATTCACTATAATAAACAATTATATTAAAATTATTAAAAAATAGAAATTATTCTTACTCAACATAAGTAATCAATTTTACCAAAAAAATTCATAGATGTTGAAAATTATAGTTAAAATAAAACCATAGACATGATGACAAAGAAGCGTTCCGAGAAGGGTATCCTTTAGGAAAATGATTATTTTATATCAACACTATGATTAGTAATAATCATTTTTATGAAATGAAATTAATTTTTAATTATATATTTTATATACATTTGTTTTCAAAAAATCATAATTATGTATTATCATATTAAATTAAAATAGAAATCCTTTATCCATTTTAGTACTTTTTGAAAAATATAGTTTCTCAACCTAGAAGAAAATACACTAATCTAATATAATGGATCATTGGATCGAATAGTATTCACATATGGAAAAATATTAACATTTTTTCATCCATACACACTAGGTATGTTAATTATTTTTCAAGTGAAGTGTTCTTATGGGGTAGTTTTGCCTAAATGTTGAAGGTGGCATCATTTTCAAGTTTTATTTCTATGAATGCCTCATGAATATAAGGAAATGATAGTGAATTCAAGAATTTTTTATTTTTTGAAGGTTTCTATAATCATCATGTAATATTTCTAAAATGTATTTTCAAATAAAAACGAATATATTTATATGTTACATGATAATTAGAATTTTATTGAATGAAAAAGTTGATATGTTATGAGAGTAAGAGAAGTTTCATAAATAAAATATTTTGATGATGTTTAATTATGGTAAGTTGCTTAATTAAAGACATGTCGAGATTCTATAATAATGATTAAATAATTTTTTTCATGATATATTTTCTTAAAAGCCACAGAGCAACATGAAATGAAAACCCCTATCTATAAATAGGTGGTCTCTCATCATATGATACATCAATAAAGTATTAGGGATGGAATTATGGATTTGATTTCATGAAGGATTTTTGTCAATGTAATTATTTTTTGAATCATTAACAGTGTCCAATAACATGATTTGATGAAAGAATTGTTGACAAATAATTAAATACATGTACTTTTAGTGAGGGTCTTTTTCATCGTTTGGGAGTTTCATGAATGATGTGAGCTTAATGAAAGGTATTAATTTTTTGAATGTTTGTTTTTAAATTAATGATAAGAGTTTTTTTAATGATTTTATTTTAAAAAATATGAAATTTTTTTGATGAATAATATTGGATTTGTGTAGTAGTTTAATTTGAAATGATAATTACATGAGCATTCATAAACATGGATAAAGTTGGTGGAATTCATTTAAGCATCAAAATTGTATCTACATGATCAATAAAATCACAATGATTTTCTCAAAAATGTATGATAAATATTTTTGATAAAATTAGAAGGTGTTCCCCAAAATTAGTGAGAAAAGGATAGTTTAGGGATGTAATTTTATAGAGGTAGTCTTTAATCCCTTAAATTTATATGAGGTTAGTGTTTCGGAAATAGGGTGATAATATATGATCAATTTTAATCTATAATATCAATTTTGTCATAAAATTTTGATATACTACTGACACACTATCGACTTAATCAACTTGTACTCAACCTTATTATTGAACCCTGTAAATATGTTGTGTTGTTCTCCTATTTTATTATATGGGTGCATGGTAATTAAATGATTCTATTTGGTAGATTTAACATTTTTGAAACTATGTTAAGACAATATCCACATTATTCAAAGAAATAGTTTATACCCATATTTAACCCTCCCATCTTATATCGATCCATATCATTAAAAGTTGTATCAATTTATACATGTTTTATATGTTAAATTGGTCATGTGTTTTGTTTTGATGAATAATTCAATGAATGTTAGTGGAGTTCTATTTTTTTCAAATAATCAAACATATTTAAAAGATTAAAATAAGAATAAGTTTTTTATATCATGGTAAGGATGTTTTCTATGCCATATTTCATAATATTGAGATTAGGGATTTTTCATGATTTACTATATCAGATACATATTGGAAAATTTTTGATACAGAAGAAAAATATCAAAATTACATTAATGGTGAACTATCTAATCAAATATATATAAATTTTATGAGTTTTAAATTATAAAATCCATGTTGGGAAATATAAAAATATATAACAAGGTGATAAAGATTTTAGGAGGCTAAACATACACAATTTTTAGAATCAGTTTGGCGATCTAAAAATTAATCCAGATAAAATTGAATATAGCTTATATAATCATATTACTAAAGTTTTTGGAAAAAAAAATTGAGTTCATGGTGATGAAAATAATGAAATTGGAACTGTGAATAATATTCTTATAAGGATTAACCTTTTTTAAAATCCAAATGGGTATCCTTTTTAAAAAGGGATCTATCTAATAACTATCTTGATCATATACTAAATAGCCTACTGGAATATAAAATGAGAGTAAAACATGTAAATTCCAAAATTATATATATATATATATGAAAATGAATTATATTCCACCAAAACATTATATTTCAAATTGTAGGGGAGATGTTGAAAATGATCATGATTGAATTTTTACTCTTGCATCCATAAATTTCATGAGCAGAAAAGAGAGATTTAAAGGCCAAATTCCATTATCTTGTTTTTTGTGTGGTGATCTATGGAACATTCTGACTCATAGATTAATAAAATTTGATGATATAGAAAAAAAATTATAAATAATTAATATTCCTTATAGGAGGTACTCTCAGTATGGATACTATAAATATGGAAAGAAATCATATAGAATGATATTCATTATTAAAGAGGAACAAGATGTTAAATACCATTTTGAGGATGAAGAACCAATTTTTATATATAATGTTGATGATTCCATGATGTCTATAGTTGAAATGGTACAACCTATGAATGAGTAAGATAATCATTTATACAGTTATGTGGATGTCAAGGTGGATCATGAGGATTCTGTTGAGCAGAATTACCTTCATTGAAAGAAATACAGAATGATTGGATCTTAATTGAATGAGTTACTAGAGAATGCAGATCCGTTTGATGGAGATATTGATTGACATAAAGTAAATGAATATGAACATTTTATTATTCTTAAAATCTCATAAGATGGTGTGGAATTTATATTATGTATTACTTAGTAGAAAAAACATATCAATAAACATATATTGAAATAGTAGGAAAATTAAAAGGAAGTTAATGACCTTAAAGAAAAGTCATTTCATTATAGAGTAATCCAAAAAATGAATAAAAATCCCTGGAAATAAATTATAAATTACAATTTAGAATTTTTTCAGTTTTGGTGAATTTTGAAAAACTGAAAATTGGTCCCATTGGAGTATAGAACACCATAATAGATTAATTCCTAAATATATTGGAATATGTGGAATTTTCTACAATATAAAAACATTAAAAGATGAAAAAATGATCCAAAAATAAGGCAATAATAATTCTAGACATATCAAAAAGGCTAGTGATGTCCTAATAGAGACAACATCAAAACAAATAGAGAATATAGATGGTAAAAATCATCAATAATCCACATATTATTGCTGATAAAATAATTATACAAAAGAAAAGGAAATGTGGAAGAATGAAATTGAGACAAAAAATTCAATTTTTAAATGTCAATTTATTATATTTATGGGTCATAACATGTATTAATTTGAAGGAAAAAGGTTCTATCGATATTTTGAAAGAACTAGTAACTAAAAAATATTAATGAGACTATATACTTCCCTATATCAATGAAATATGTTTTTTGATATTTTTTCTCACCGTTCAGACATTGGAAGTAAAACTTTTCATTGTGGTAAGAGGAACTATTTAAAACATAACTAAAACAATCCTAGACAAGTCAATATTGGTCAACCATGAATAATTTACATTGAATATAATCGTATTACAATGTAAGAATAATATGATAATTTTTCAAATATACATTCTGAAAAATGTTTGGAGATTCCATCTTATTCCACAATTGAATCATGTATCTCATGGATTGAAAATATAAAGATTGAAAATTCCATCATAGAATATATATATCTCTAGAAAAAAAAGAAATAACTCTATCACATATTTTTAAGAAAGTATTCTCATTCCATAAGGGAATAAATAATGATTTGTTGAAAATTCCAAAAGAAGGGGTTGATGTAATCGTGATATTCATAAATTATGATGTTTTATAGATCAAAGGCTATGGAAACAAAAAATATGTAAATTTCAATATAATGAAAATATAATACATCAATATTGGTATCTCTCTACATTATTAACTAAGTGTGAGTTAAATCTGTGACTTAGCACATATAGTGATATTTGTTTATAAATGGTGCTCTATATATGGAAATATAAGAAATTATTACATGAATTAATGGGAGGAGAATTGGTAATTTATACCAATTAGATGGTAAAAAAACAATTTTCTCATAATAATAAAAGAGGAAAACAATATTTGGCACTAGAGGTTGGGTCACAGTAATAATTTTATCATGGATAATAAATCAAATACAAAGGTTATTTTATACATTCAAAATATGAATCATGATTGGGAAATGACATGTGATTCATTAAAGTGGGGATAGATTATGCAGAATTCTTATCGACCGATGTACACAAGGTAGTTAAATCATTTTTAAATACTCCACACCTATGTTTGGGGTATAATTCATGTTTTTATCACATATATAGATATTTAATTCCTTTATATTATTGATTTTGATAGTTGTATGAAATTTTCGATATTTATGTGTTGTAAACAAGAAGTTATTGATTGACTGAAGTGATATCTATGGAGTGTTGAGAATGAGACATCTTGATAAATAATGATATTATGACATGAAAATTGAACAAAATACTGATACATTAAATTTTAAAATATCTTAATAAACCATGGGATCAAGAATGAGGGTTCTTTTGTTAGAAAACAAAATCAAAATTGAACAAATGAATTAAAAAAATAAATAGGTGAATAATATGGATAAAACTATACTGATGGAGTGTTTCATTTCTCATTATTACTGTAAAATGATGTTTGAGTTGTGGTGTACACTAAAAATATTACATGGCTGACTATAGTAAATGATAATACACCATATGAGATATGAAATGGAAGTAATCCCATAATAATGTATTTTAATATTTTTTTAAAGTATTCATTTCTTCTGAATAAAATAAGGTAATCATGGAGAGTATGGTGAAAGGTGAGATGATATAATATCCCTTGGATACTCAATGATGATTATAGCTTAAAAATTATATAATAATAATCTCATAAGGATTATAAAGGGTATTGGAAACAAGATCATTGATGATTAAATTTTGAACATATTGAGGATAACATATATCAATATGATTGAAGATGAATAAGATTATGGAATTGTGATATATTCTAATATAGATATTATGGATGTATTTCATAACATCTAGGGTTCTCCAAATGATTATGATTCAAAATAAAAATCAGAAGAAGAAACCAATACTAAATAATCTATATTTGTACCTCATTGGAGAATCATAGGTACATAATTTGATCAATCGAACACCATTGTTAATTAGATGACAACTACACAAATATAGATTCTGAGGAATGTCGAATTTTTTTACATCTAATCAATTAGGGAAAACCTCATTTGAAGAAGCTATATGGCATGAATATAGTGTTATGGTCTTAAATGTTGAATTGGATCAAAATTGAAGAAAACTATACCTGGAATTTACGTGAGAGGATATAAAATCCATATGTGATGGGAACAAAGTTGATCTTTGAAAAACAATCTGTGAGTTGAAATGTGATCAAAATAGGGAATGATTTGTGTGTAATAGTGTTATATATATTTATGAAATTTATTATGAAGAAATATATTTTCCTTTATCATGACTATAGTCCATTAGAATCTTCATAGGCATTGTGATTCGATGATGGTGTAATGTTAATCATAAAGATTTTACAACACCATTCAAAAATTTTGTTCAATAAGAGGACATTTATATTGAAAAACCAGTGGTATTTATAACTAGAAATGATGAAAAATGGATTATAGATTAATGAAGTTTATTTATTAAATAATAAGTCACTAAAATCATGGGATTAGGGAGTTGATTTTTATATGAAAAGGATTCAATTTCAATGTGGATGTGTCGATCAAAATCTATAGGTTAACAATCATTAGGGAGATCATTTTATGGTTCATTTTTATGCGGCTCACATTATAATTCATGGAATAATGAAAATATCACTGAATTATTTATATGACAACATGATATGAAAATTATGAATTTAAATGATTGGTGAACAAACACACCTTTTAGGGATGTAACTGATTTGATGATGGATTAAACCATTATTTGTCGAGAAATTAATGCAACATATATTTACTGAAATTCTATAAGAATGAATCAAAAATAATATTGACTCTAATATTGGTCATGAAATAACATGGAAATAACAAGGATGTTAAATTTGTGGATCCCACCGAGTACATGATTATTAATAGAATCTAATTGTATTTTAATTAAACATAACCATATATATTGTTGGCACCATGATAAACATCTTTCATCAAGAGAAATACATCAGAAGAGAATTTTTCAGAAGACAAAATAATCTTGAGATACATTCAATGTACTCTTAACATTATATTATACATTTTAGTAGGAATGGAGAACATAGGGTTGTAATATTCTACAAATTACATAGATAAAAAGTTGGTCGATATGAAGTTCAAAAGTGGGGTTGAATGCTTCGTTGGAAATAATGATTGGGGTTGTTTAGAAAGAAAAAAAATCACATCACTTATTGTTCCTTAAGCCTAGTATATGACTATTGAAATTTAATTTACTCTACTATTGTGGATAAATAAACAACTTACTATCATTAGTGATGATGTCAAATAAATTATGGTGATACTCTATGACAACATGTATGCAATCAAAATCATGATAAATTATTTTTATCACTCTTATACATAAATAATTAATATTAAATATCACTAATCTTGACATAGTAATACATGTTGTGATTATAATGGTTCATGTTGGGACTAATGAACAAATGTATTAAATCCTGGCTAATCTTTTTTCAGCACTAATATTTGAAAAACATCATTAAAAACACATTGTTATTTACCCTCTTTTTTCATGAATAATATATAATTTATCCACTATACCTATTATTGTTTAATGTTTTAATATTTTATGTAATGGGATAAGAATAATCCCAAATCCAATAGGCTAGGTGAATATAAATATTGTGGATCTTTCACTGCTATTTCTTGTATTTTTCCCCTCCTTCTGGTTCTTAGAAGAAACTATCTGTGCCATCATTGGGTGAAGTTCTTACTGGGGCTATTCAGGCTGGGTTTATGATTCCCCAGGTGCTTTTTGGGGCCTCTTCTAGGGTGGTGGGTAATCTTGGTTCCTGGTCCTTCTAAGAGGTGCTTGTAGAGGGTAAGGCTCTATTCCCAAGACCAGTCATCACGCCCTACATTCCCCATGTTATGGTTTCCCCCCTCTGTTGCGTGGATCATGTGGATGGTTTCCAAACTATATATTTTTTAAGGTGAAAGATTTTCATAAATTGAATTTTTCTTCCACCTTCGGTTGAGATAATCTATCATTGGGATTATTTAAAAATTTCATTGCTTCTTGGGGTCTTCTTCATCAACCTAAAGTCGCAGTATTATCCAGCTTCTCTTTTAATATCTATTTTTTCTATATAATGGGAATTGTGATGGCCATGAGTAGTGTAGGGTGACAATGCAGATCTTGGGTTTTCAATCATTCCTGTGGGTAATGGGATACCCTTCATGGAAGAGAGTCTAGCTTGGTGGTGATTTCGATCAGGCTAACAGGGTGTTCGGTAGTTTTTTTGGGATGATACTGCCCCCCTTGATTTGTCAAAGGGTGTTGGTTGGGTAGATGGTGGGTGGCCAACCCCACCGAATCCATTATGTGGGAGAAGGCATCAGGAAGGGGTGTGGAGGCCTATAAAAGGAGGCTCGACCCTCTACTAAAGATCATCCCATCATCACCTTCACCATCTAACCTCATCACCTCTATCAGATCCCATTATGCGGTATTTTTTGTAAGGTGATTTCCCCATCATATTCAAGAGATATTTTATGAGTGTTTTCTCCTTGTAATAAGTGAGGGAGTGTGTGTACACTTTATTCATAGCGTTCCTCCTATTTTCCCATGGGTTTTTAACAATTCCATTTGGGGTTTTTCTGCATTACATTTAGTGTCATTTTTTCGGAATTTTTCACATTATTTTCTCTCGTGATTATCACTAAAATGGTGGGAAATTCACTTTTTTGGTCCCAACAAGTGGTATCATAGGCAAGGTTCGGGATCGATGTTCTTCACGTTTTCAAGTATTAATAATTCTTGTAAATTTGACTATGCTCTATGATTGCAACTCCATTTGAGTAGTCACATCAGAAAAAATTTATTTATATTATTAAATACACCATTGTGAAATGGATGAGGATCTAGATAGAATGCATGTCTAAATGGAGAAGAAATACGAGATCGAAAAATTCAATGGGAATAATTTTTCATTGTAGAAAATAAACATGGAGGCAGTGTTGCAAAAGGATAATTTCCTACTGGAAATTGGCGGAAATCCGGTGGGTGTGAGAGAGGTGAAATGGAATGATATGTATTGGAATGCTATTGAAAACATCCATTTGGATTTGGAAGATGGGATCCTATCGTGCATTGTAAAGAAAAATATGGTGAAGGAAATATGGGATTCTCTGACAAAGCTATACAAGACCAAGTCACAATATAACAAAATTTTCTTGAAGAGAAAATTGTATAGAGGAGCCATCATCAGGGACTGACAGTAAAAAAGACCTCAATGTCGAGATCGCTTAGTTCACAACATTGTGTTATAATATTTTGGATACTGAACGTGCAAAGATTCAACTCCAGTGTTTTCCAAATTCGTATGAACAACTCATTATCAACCTCATGAAAAATATCCTGATGGATATGATTCTATTTAATGATGTTCAAGCCATGGTTCTAGAAGATTAATGTTCATGGAAGAACATGAGGTAAAGATAGACAATTCCACCCTAAATAGAGGCTCTATCAATGGAGATAGGAAGGGTTATGGAGCATGTTTCCAGTGGGATTCAAAATCATGGTAGGTCCAAATCAAAATGTTCGAAGAAGAATGTCACATGTTTCAATTGGGGAAAGAAGGGGCACATCAAGAAGGATTGTTGGAATAAGAAGAGTGGCGAACAGATCTCTAAGAGGAATGTGGTGAGTACTTTTGGAAATGGAGATATACTAGTCTGTGAAGTGGCGGTGACTGTCATAAGACGGAAACATCTCAAAAATGCATGGATTATCAACTCAAGAGCAACATTGCACATGATGTCTCAACAATAATGGTTTTACCAATATAAAACCATCACGAAAGGACTTGTATACATGGGGAACTATCACACTCTAAATATCATTGGATTCTATACCATCAACTGAAGATGAATGATAGTATTGGTCGATCCATTCATGGAGTAAGTCATGTGAAGGGCCTAATAAAGAACATATTTTAATTGGGATAATTTGATGATATCATATGAAATACTCAGACCAAGAATGGGGTGATGAAAATTGTGAAGGGTGAACTTTTGGTAAAGAAGGTGGAGAAGATCTCAATGAACTTGTATGTGCTTATGGGTGAATGGTACATAGAGGTGGAGATAGTTGTGGCATAAACTACCTCAATGGAAGCATTGATGACATTATGGAATCAGAATTTTGGACATATTCCATAATGAGGTATAAAGATTCTTGCGGATCATAATTTTCATCCGGGGATGACAAATGTATCCTTACCATTTTTTAGCATTGTTTTTTGAGCAAGAAACATAGGTTAATGTTTGGGATAACAATAGCCCGAGGAAAATAGATCTTATAATTGATTCATTCTGTTGTTCGAAAAGCACTGGTTATATCCTTATGATGATCAAGGTACTCTGTCTCCTTTATTGATGATTATTCCAGGAGATGTTGGGTGTAACCAATAAAGAAGAAGTACTGTGTTTTTGAAGTATTCAAGGAATTCAAATCACAAGAGGAGTTTGACTCTGGAAAGAAGATCAATTATCCAAGGACTGATAATGATGGAGAATATGCAGGCCAGAAGATTGATATTTTTTTCAATAAGAAGGAATCAAGAGATAGTTCACAGTGGAATACAGTCCTCAACAGAATAGAGTGGAAGAGTATATGAAGAGAACCCTGTTGGATAGTACAAGGTTGATGCTTTAGTCTGTAGGAATTGCCAAAAATTTTGTGCAGAAGCAGTGAATGCTGCATATTATCTGATCAACCGATCACCTTCAATGGCAATTGAGCTAAAGAAACAGATGGAGATGTGGAATAGTTAACCCACCAACTATTCTCAGTTTAATACTTTATAAAGTCCGATATAATAATTATTTAATGACCATGAATGATCAAATTTTAATTCAAGATCCAAAAAATGTATCTTCATGGGGTGTACTAATGGTGTGAAGTGGTATCGTTTGTGCGACACCACTTCCCACAAAATTATAATCTCCAGAGATGCCATTTTGGTAGAAGACAATGTAGAAATGACAACAGATAAAGCCATAACGAAAGATAACAGAGAAACTACAATAGTCAAAGTAAAAGACACATCTAAAAAAGATCTAGTTTCTTATGAGTCTTTTTCAGATCACAGTGGTCAGGTACCTATTGAGTTTGGACCATGACAGTTAACTCGATAGAAAATAGCACCAGTATGGCACTCAAACTATGTCACTGAGAGAAATATTGCTTACTGCTTATTAACCGAGGATGGAGACAAATCTTCTTTTGTAGAGGAGACCCAGAGTCTAAATGTATCATCATGGATGGTGGCAATTTTATAGAAACTTCAATCCCTGTACAGGAACAATATTTGGAATCTTGTTCCCTTACCTCGTGGAAGGAAGGCAATCGGTAACAAATGGATCTTTAAGATCATGCAGGATGGAATAGAGCAGGTGGAAAGATATCATGCATGATTTATGGTCAAAGTATTTTCTCAGAAAGAAGGTATTGATTTCAATGAATTATTTTCTTCTGTTGTTAGACTAATGACTGTTTGATTAGTTTTGGCGATGTGTGCTATATACAGAGTAAATCTAGAGTAGTTGTATGTGAAGAATTATTTTCTTCATGGTGATCTCGATTATGAGATCTATATACTCCATCAAGATGGTTTTTCAGAAGAAAGAAAAGACAACATGGTTTGTAGGATGAAAAAAACTTTGTACGATCATAAATAGGCACTGAGGTGTTGGTAGAAGAGATTTGACTCCTATATCATGATCCTTGGATATGAAAGAATTCATTCATATCCTTGTGGAAATTTTAAGGGTTTGGATGGTAATTATTTCATCATTATTCTATTTTATGTGGATGACATGTTGGTTGTATGCCCTGACAATGATCAGATCCAATATATGAAGACACAGTGGGCTAGGGAGTTTGATATGAAGGACATGGAACCAGCAAACTAGATTCTTGGGACACAGATTTGAAGAAACAGATATAATGGGAATATTTGTCTATCATAGAATATTTTCATACAGAGAGTCTCGAAACACTTCAACATGAAATATTGTAAGACAATCTCTACCCCTCTTCCCATTAATTTCATGTTATCCTCAATGATGAGTCATAGTAGTGAAGAAGATAGGATAGAAATGTCTCAAGTACCGTATGCATCTGCAGTGGGTAGTCTGGTGTTCACTATGGTTTGTACTAGACCATACATTGCACATGTAGTGGGACTAATATGTCTGTACATGGAGAATCCAGTATGGGAGCATTGGATCATGGTGAAGAGGATCCTAAGATACATCAAGGCAACCTCAAATGTAGCATTATGTTATAAAAGATCAGATTACACTATCAGAGGCTATGTTGATACAAATATTTCTGGTGATTCAAACCTAGGAAATCCACTAATCATTATGTGTTTACTCTTGTAGTAGGTGATGTGAGCTAGATTTTAATGTTATAGTCAGTTTTGGATTTATCCATGATGGAGGCAGAATACATGGCAGCTATATAGGCTTGCAAATTGGCAATTTGGATGATAAGGATGTTGGAGGAGCTCAGGCAAAGACATGAGAATATTTTTTTTGTTTTGTGATAGTTAAAGTGCCTTGAATATTTCAAGGAATATATATTTTCATTAAAAGATTAAGTACATTAGGGTACAATATCACATTTTCTGAGATTTGGTGGAGGAAGGAAGTGTGTCCATGCAGAAGATTCACACAAAAGATAATCTGGTAGATTTCTTGATGAAGGAAACTAACTCTGATAAGTTTAGATGATGCAGATCCACGAGCGGACTCATAGAAACATGAGTATAATGTTTGGTAGATAAAAAGGATATATATGTGTGTGTGTGTGATTCTTTCTCAATAAAATCTTCAAGTGGGAGATGTGTCAGTTTTTTTTGTCTGGACGACAACCCCATTGATTTTTCAAAGGGGGGTGGTGGGGTAGATTGTGGGTGGCCAACCCCACCTATTCCATTTAGTAGGATAATATAGTGGGAAGGGGTGAGGAGGCCAATAAAATGATTCTCTCTCCACTTTTAAAGACCATCCCATCATCACCTTCACCATCTAACCTCATCACCACTATCAGATCCCATTCTGCGGTATTTTTGTGAGGCAATTTCACCATCATATTCAAGAGAGATTTTACGAGTTTTTTCTCTATGTAATGAT
The DNA here is from genome assembly GCA_963277665.1 of Viscum album. Lineage (NCBI taxonomy): Eukaryota > Viridiplantae > Streptophyta > Magnoliopsida > Santalales > Viscaceae > Viscum > Viscum album. Next base: position 29,972,324 of record OY728157.1, on the reverse strand, counting down.
TGAGGGAGTGTGTACCCACTTTACAAATAGTGATCCTTCTATTTACCCTTGTTTTATACCCCTTCCATTTGGGGGTTTTTCCACATTACATCTACTCTCATTTATTTTTCCTCATTTTACACTTTATTTTATCTCGTGATTATCGATGAACCGGTGGTCCAATCACTTTTTTGGTCCCAACAAGGGCTTCCCCTCCCTCTTCAGAATCTAGAACTGTTATATTCTATGGGTAATTCCTTGGGTAGCTTTCTGATTTCGGATAATGACACATGCTTCTTGCATGTGATGGCTTCTCCCAAGCTCTGCATGGAAATGTACCTATCATTAATGTTTCCATCTCGGGTTCTCGTCAGGGGATGTTAAGGATATTATTTGTGCAAACATGTTTTGTATAAGAATTCCCCTACGTTATTCTCTCATTGTGGTCATAAGGGTCATTTGGTGGACATCTGTGGATGGGGACGTTGTCTGGGCGAGGAGGTTAACTACTTGCTTCCTCTTGTGGTTGAGGTGGTGTAGGTGTCTCGAGTTCCTAGACGATCTTCTGAGTTGGGGGTAGAGGCTAGAAAGAATGATATATCATGGGAGTTGTGTGCTCCGGTAGTGGGGGAGGTTTCCATGGAGTTACAAAGTGTGTGTTTCAGTGGTTATATTTTTTCAAATTTGGGTGACGAACCTCACGTGTCTACTCCTTTTTATTTTTTTGCTATAGAGGAGTTATAGAATGTGTAGGTGACTTTCCTCAACCATAGGTATTTGGAATCATCCTTTATTCTATTCCTTAAGGGGTTGATTTGTTTGTCAGATGTTCTTGTTAGGGTTTGTTCCAGGTGGCATCTTCAACTCTAGTTAGCTAGGGGCCGAAGAAAGGAGTTGTTCCTTATTATTTTGGGAAAGAGGAGGTCAGGGTCTCATCATGTGATATTGTTTAGGCATGTTAGAGTTAAGTTCTTGAGGTTATGGATGTGGTCACAGCGATAGAGGTTTGCTGCCCTCTACAACTTCCCTCAAGTGGTTGTTCGTCTGTTGATAGGGTTTTGAAGGATCCCTCATGGGAGCATCAATGTTTCTGAGTGTGTTCACCTAATCATTATACGGTGCTAGAAGATTTGGGTTCCTGTGAGGATTTAGTGGGTTCCCCAAATCCAAATTTTTTTATTTTCCACTAAATCATAAGTGACTATAATGATCAATGGTCCCCTAACATGATCTCTCATTAAAGATGTGGTTTCTATGTACTCGAGTAATGATGTGTGCTCCTCATTTGGCTGCCAAGACACTTTCACTATTTTTCAATGGTCTCTATTATGGTCTATATTTTTAGGGGGTTAGGGGTGAGGGACAAGATTTATTTCTTTATCGATGATGTTTTACATCTTCAAGATCCCTTAATGCTTTTCGTTAGACTAAACAACTTATTGACCGTACTAATTTTTTTTCGAAGTGCCTGGGTTTTCATGAGGCATTGAATAAAAGCCCATGAATTCAGAGTATATGGGTTTTTTTGGAAGAAATGCATAGATGTGTAAATGGAAAATTCTTCATCTCAACATGTCACAATCAAAGTCAATTATGGTGGTGTGATGTTTCTTATAGTATTTGTTTATGCGAGCAGTGAGGCTTTGAAAAATAGGGATATTTGGTTGTCTCTTGGGTATTTGAGTGCTGCGAATATGGTGTGGAATGTGGAAGGAGATTTTAACACCATATCCAATTCTAGGAAGAAGAAAGGTGTAATTGGGTTCTCTAGTTCTAATATGAAATATTTTATATCTTTCATGATACAGAAAAATATGATATATTTGGTTATACTGGCGGATGTTTCATGGTGCAACAAAAGGAGGGGCAGAAGATGAATTTGGAGTAGGCTAGATTTCTTTTTGGGTAATGCACAATTCTTGGACACATTCGTACAATTGAAACTATTGGTAATCAATTTTCATACCATTTTCTATTGGTAATCAATTTTAAGAGTGGGAAGTGGGGTTAAAATCTCTTTGTCAATTCTCATATTTTGTAAACAATGGACGAATTCATGAAAACCATTTGAGATTCTTGGTCACTTCATATGATAAGGAGTCCCTAGTATTGTTTAGCAGAGTGGAACAAGCGTTTGATGAAGGATCTTTTGAATTGGAATAGAAGCAGACCATATGATGATAATTCCATGGAGTCTCTCTAAGAAGATATAGAATGGTTGGAACTACCTCTTCAATAGTCTTCAGTTGAAGACATTTTTTATATACTTAATGATAAGTAAAGCCTACTGGTAAAAAAATTCTAGAAAAAGAATTTGTCTTCTGGGAAAAATAAAAGTCCACTTGGCTTAAATTGGGTGATAGGAATTTGACATATTTTCAAGTGTGTAATAAGTATATGATTGTGATGAAGAAAATAAATCTCAATCGACCAGATGCATCATACACAGATGATGTTATTATGGTTGGTAATTTTGATTTGGATCACATCAAGAACTTGTTGGTCAGGCCTAGTTCCTCTTACCATCTAGGATTGGGTAATGATGGGATAGTGGATTTTTTTAAATGTTTATTCTCAACTAGATTGAAGAGAAAGATAATGATAACATGGAGGCTCTTCCTAATGTGTAGGAGGTCAAAGAGGTTATTTTTTTTATGAAAGACTATAGTGATCCAGGGCCAGATGGCTTCCCTGGTTCTTTCTATAATGATTCCTGGGAGATTATATGTGCTCATGTCAAGGGGTTAGTGTGGTATATCATTAAGGGGTGGGGCACTCTCGATAATTTCATGTTCCTACAGAGTTTTGTGGGTTCCTAAAGTAATGAAGCTTGATACGATTCAGCAATACCTCCTTATTTTTTATATAATTTTTCCGATAAAATTTTGGCATGCATTGTCAATATGAGGATAAAATGTTACATTCCTAGAATTGTGTTTAACGAGTATCATGGGTTCATCAAAGGTATAGGTCTTTGAGGTAAAATATAGATTGCCCAAGAAATGGTGGAGGATATTAATAAGAAGACTTTGGGATCGAACATTATCATTATGGTTGACATGGACAAATCATATGATCATATAGAGTGGGGTTTCATTAATAATTTCATTAAGAGGTTGGTATCTAGTGAATGGGTGTGTGACATGAAATTTAGATGCGTTTCTTCCCCATGGTTGTCCATCTTCTAAATGGGGAGGAACATTGGATTATTCAAAGTGGTGTGTGGTGTGAGGAAGGGTGACACTATTTTCCCTTACATCTTTTTCATGGATCAGGATATTCTTTCAAGGTATACCAAAAAAATCGTAGATGAGGGGATTATCAGGACTTACAAAAACCAGGAGTGAGATATCATTATTTCCAATTTTATGTTCATGGACGACATTATTTTCTTTTTAAATAAAAGGGAGAATTATATTATGGGTGGAAGGTAATGTTGGTGTTCTATAGTAACTAAAGTGGGAAACAAATGAGTCTTGGGAAAAGCATCATTTATATTTCGAATAGATGTCCTTCACATTGGGCTAGAGCCATCCAAACCCATTAGGGCATGATTAGGAAGTGACTTCCCAATATTTACTTGGTAATCCTTATTTTAAATAGTAGGGTCAAGAAGAGCCTATTTGAGGAGATTATTTTAAAAATTATTTGTCTTTTTTTGTAATTAGAAAAAAAATCATTCATATCCTTCGTTGGACGCATTATGTTGATTAATAGTGTGGTTTCTTCGATGGAAATTCTTGTGTTAGCTATTGTAAAATCCCCAAAGGGTAACATTGAGTGTATTAAGAAACATGTTAACAGATTATTATGGGATTCAAATGATAGAGAGATATTTTATTGGGCTGTGTGGAGGATGAAAACAACCAATGGATAAGGGTGGATTCAACCTTTGTAGTATTTCAGAGGTCATGTAGTCTATGCAAGGGAAGGTGGCTTGGGATATCATTGAAGGTAAAACTCTTTGGGAAAAGTTTATGAAAATTATGTATGGGGATAACTAGATGGAATGGGCTATTGGTACGAGGAAACCATCTAAACTAGACAGAACAATGATCAATTATCTTTATGTGTTGGAGGATAAAGTTAGATGGATCATGGGATGCGGTGATATTAATTACTGTAAGAAGAACTAGTGTGTTGAACCCCTATTTTCCCATAATTTCGAGCAACATATATTATGGTTAAATAAGCTTTTAGATATCATGACATTATTGTTACTACACTTGATTTGTAGCAGTAGGATATGTCTGATAATATTGTTATGAATGTTGATCTAGACAGATTCATACATTCCATTTCCTCTTATGGAAGCTTTAGCGGGAATGTTCTTTGAGAGTGATTTCATGAGAGGAGCATTATCGATGCTTGGAAACCATTTTTATGGTGTATGTGGATTCTGAATAAACTAAGTTTTCTGATCTGGCATTTGTAGAATTGTTCAGTCCTGAGATAGGATAACACAAAGAAGGATAAGCTCCCATTGGCTTCTCGGTGCTGGTTCTATAAAAGATAGAGTAGTGAATCCATTTGGTATATGTTCTTCAAGAGTGATGTGGAAATTGGAAATTTGTGTGATATTTGTGGTTGTACTAGTGTGTATGGATGAGGGGAGTCAATCATTGATTTTCTTTCATCCTGGTTCCACGGAACATAGGCTAGCAACGACGAGGCCAAGTCAAGGAGCATGCTCTTCACCACGACATGCTGGATAATCTAGGAATCCCATAACAAGGCTAGAGAGGGTTTAGGGTACCCTCAAACACTCATGTCGGTCCGCTTCCGATCGTTGGTGGTGGAATTGTGTGGGATTTGACCTTATGGGTCTTAATCCAGGTCACCCTAGATGATCATCCCAAGGGAGGTGATTCCGAACGAGGGTTATTTTATCAACATGGGAAGTTGGGTTTACAGGGAACCACCCACCCATGGATTTAAATTGAATGTGGATGCCTCATGTGATGAAGGTCTTATGTGTGGTGGTAGAATTTTTTGGGATGGTAGAGGCTCTTTCATTATTGGGTTACTGATTTTTGTGGTGCATAAAATGCTCTTGGGGTAGAATTGAGGGCTCTTCTCATCAAGATACAGTTATGCATGTTGTAAAATATCATGGTAAAAGAATTTGAAACAAAATTTAAAACCCCGGTTAGTCAACAACACAGTTCTTCTAATCCTCCTTGGGAGTTAGCCTATCTTATTAAAAAGGGAATGAGCTTTCTTGAGCCTCAGTTGATGGGTGGTCACACTTGGAGAGAAGTAAACATTGTTGCATATGCTTTAGCTAGTAGTGGTTCCTCATGTGAACTAAAAATAATTTTTTTTTCATTTTAGAAACAATCCTAACTCCCACACATTGTATTTTGAATAAAACAGTCATATGAATCAAATTTTGAAAATAAAAAATTACCACACATTATATTGTGAAAATAAATAATGTTCCCATATGAAAAAAATATACCATGATAGATAAGTCTATAAAAAATGCATTATAAAATGATATAGGACCTAACCCTTCCCCATACATATGGGTTCTAGAACAAAATGATACATTCATAATCACATAAATAACACATGAGAAATAAAAGGGTTTCATAAAAAGATAATAAAACTCACATTACATGAACATAAAAATTAATATAAAAAATATGATTTTACAAAAGAAATCATATCATAACAACATATAACGAGTTGTAAAAATATCTGCTCATGAAAGCTAATCCTTGCATGTAACATTTAATTTTTAAAAAAATAAATTTAAATATGTGATATTATAATAAATATAATTGTTTTTGAAAGAAATGAGAAGGATTTATAAAACCTTATTTTAAAAAAATATACATGAAAATGAAATAAGGGATCAAAAAAGAAAATCTAAAATACATCGAAAATATTTTATTTTTAAGAACAAATACCAATGAAGAATTTAAAAAATACATAATTCATTTAAAATTCTGATGTGAAAATACATTATCTTATTACTTTTAAAATACTCATTAATATTAAAAATGTAAAAAAGTCCTAATATTTTCAAAAAAAAGAAATTAAAAATAAATATAATTAAATTACATTTAAAATTAATATTTTATAATGTAATATTTAAAAAGATATAATGTTTTCACAATATTATGTGAAAATTATTTGAAAACATTATTTCTAAAAGGATTTTTTAATAATGGAAACATGAAAACTAATTTTTTTGAAAATATATGTGAAATTATTTTGAATAATCATCTACATTTTAATCATCATTAAAAATATAAACATGAAATGTGAGTAATTTTTTCAAATTTTTTTGAGAAAATACATTGAATCTATTTATTTTTTTCAAAAAATATATTAATATGGATGATTGAAAAATACATAAAATTTTCAAATTGTTATGTGAAAATACATTGAATTTTTTTTACATGACCATTAATAGTTGAAACAACAGAAATACATAATGTTCTTAAAATGGTATAGGATAATTATATAGAAAATATTAATTTCAAAAGTCATTAACATTGGGATCTTTAGAAAAAAACATTTTATAAAATATTTCAGTTAAAATAATTTGAAAATAATTTATATTTTTTAAAACAAATATTTAATATTTGAATAAATTTATATAATTAAAATTTTAAAAATTATAATTTAAAATACATTGAAATCATTTAATACTCAAAAAATTCATATATAGATAATTATTTTAAAATACAATAAAATTAAAAAACATTAAAGTCAAAAGACTTTGAAAATTACATTTATTAAAGTAACCCATTAATAATATAGATCTGAAAAAAAAATTAATAGAAAATATATGGTCGATGATAAAACATTAATTTTTTAATTCGAAGTAAAATATTTTAATCATATGGAAATTACATTATTGATAAACCACAGTATATAGACGTTTTTAAAATAAAAAATTTAAAATGATGTAAATATATATTTATTTCAAACAAAGATATATTGAGAAGAGGAATATAATACAAGATATATATTTAATGTCCCTAAAAATTCCACTAATTTATTATCACATTGGAGAGGTCCATATTTTTTCCTAGAAAAACTCTTAAAATAAAAGGGACTAATATTCAAACTCTAAAAAAGATTATCCCTGAAATTAGGAATATTATACCATAATTGAATAGTTGATTTATTACATAGTAAATAATACTTTAATTATACACACCACATAAATCAAAATATGTTCATAAAAATAATAATGTCTCAATTAAGGGATAATGAGACCAAAAAGTCTTACCTTGTTTCCTTTATTAATTTATCACACTCTACCATACATTAAAAGAATAAAAAAATGTATATAACCTATTTAAAAAAATTACACATCAATATTATCCTTTAATAGTCCTTATTATAAATTCTTGTCTTGAGTTCATTAATTACTGATACCATTTGTGATTATCAAGTGTTTATACCTTTAACTATTTTTCACAAGTTAACAATTTTAAATTCATTACCCATAATTTGATAACATGTTTATTAATGATATATCATTAATTAATCTATAATATTTAACATATAAAAATTCAAAAAGTTTTAATTTGATTCCCAATGATTTTTTTTATTCCTAATGTGAAAAATGAATTGATAATAGTGTATTTCAATAATTTTGGGGATGTAAAATAGTATTGTAATAAAATGAAAAATAAAATATACATTTATTCCAAAACAATATATTAATTATGATGTTTAATATATAATAATATTATTTTATTTATTGTTCCTTTATTTATCTTGAGTGGGAATTCAAATCACTCTTCATGAATAATGTTAAACTGAACCAAAATCGATCATATTTTAGCATCATTGGAGTGTTTGGTTATGTTAATGTTTCTTTTTATTTAAAATAATTAAAATAAAATCATAAAGTTATTTTTTGTTGTCTAATTACGATGAAAAATATTTTATTATGTTTATATAATATATGAAAATAGAAATTGAAAACAATGAATGTACCATCATGGACGTAGTAATATGCACATATAAATGTTTGGCATTCATGTTTCATGACACTTGAGAGGGAGTTAAATTGAATAATAAATTGAAATTAAGTATTAATAATATTATATATATCATATTTATTTATAATTATTATCACTAAAACTAACTAAAAAAGATTAAAATGAAAAAAAACAAGTTCTCTTCATAGAGGTGGTAGTTTGGGCAATGCACTAATGTTTTGTTGTTAATATTTTTCTGGCTAGATGGAATTGAATAACTAATGATTAATCTATAAATATAGAAACATATATATAATCATTATTCTGATTACATAAAATAATTTTTGTAATATAATATTTGTAATATAAATGTTCTAAATAAAATCTTAAGGATATAATAATTATATTGGATAATTGAATTTTCCATGAATGATACCTTCAAAATGAAGGTCATTGAATAAAACTGAATGAACAATGAATTATTATATCTATATAGGATTTCCATGAGAGTAAAAGGGTTTTGTTTAATTGATTAATTAAGATACTAAGTGTATATTTTAATGGTTTGAAATGAAATCATTTTAGAAGGGGGAGAAACGAAACATTTCAAAACACTCATCCATTAATAAATAATTCCATGAAAAATTTCATTGATAAATGGTGAAAACACGGAATGACGTGGTGGTTGTTATAAGATAAATTCAAAAATAATCTAAAAATATTTTTTAAAATCATTTCTTGTCATTCTTTTTATATTTCTCTATATTAAAACTTTTTATGCCATTTTTTCTTTTTTGTAGGGTAACAATTTTTCTAAACATTATAATTCATTTTGATAAAAAAATTTAAAATTGAACTAATTTATAAATTTGAAACTATGTGTCCTAAATTTGTAAAATATTTTATAAAATCAAAAATATAATTATGTGAAAAGTTAATTTTAAAATAATCACAGATAACATCATAAATAATATTTTCTATAAAATTGTATTTTTTATCATTAAATTTAGATTAAAAATAAAATTTTTAATACTAGTTATTTTAAGGACATTATTTTATTAATAATAATTAAAAATGAAGGTATGATCTTTTAATAAAAACCTATAATATAATCTCACTGAGAAAATTCTTTATTCAAATGAAAACCAACAATAATTATTTATGAATAGTGATTTTAATTTTGTTCTAAAAATGATCTACATGGAAAATATTAAGATCAAGAAAACTATTAAAAAGTATTATTTCATTCCATAAATATATATTTATTTTTACAAAACAATAAAAAAATTTCTCAAATGTTCATAAATAGAGATAAAATTTGAAAAATAATATATTAACCAGAAAACTATATATCATTAAAAAAAATAAAAAATGTGAAAAATTAAATTTTTAAAGAGTTGTGATTGAACAGGTATTTTATTATATCAATTTTTCCTAAAAGATTTGATAAAAATTTAGTTCTTTAAAAAATGTACAATATAATGAAAAAAAATATTATTAAATTTTTGACATTAATTCCCAATATATTTTATCCACTAAATATAATTGAATCAAGTGGTCTACTATCGTAGAAAATTTTATTGATTTATAAATATTTTATCATAAATATGTTGTGTTTTTTTACATTGGGCCTATCATGTTCCATAAGTTCTAGAATATAGTATTTATTTTAATGGTTAAAAAATATATAGTCTCCACATTCTCCCCCATATTTAAATAAATAAAATTATCACAATTATTGTTATCATTTAATGAAGGGTGAAGACACGATATCCATGAAAAAATTACATATTTATTATATAGAATAATACAACTCATTACCCAAGGAATCATTTGGAATATACATATCTGAAATATGATTCATAAAAATTCATTGGGTTATTACTTTCACATATTATTTTCCATTACCATTATTCTTCAGAATATTAAATCAATGAAAATTAGAAAAATATCCAAACAAATTAAGGTATATAAATATGGAATCTCCGTCATAAGATTTTTTCAATAATAAAAGCTTCATTTCCAACTATTAATATCTTATTTTTATGAATATAATAATTGGTTAATCCATTATTTCCCATTGATCTAATGTGTACACATTTTTGATGTGTTATTAAACAAGAATAAATATAATTCGTCAATGTAAATTTGAAATAAATACATTATAATGGTTCGTATAGCGAATTTTGTTAATCAATTCATATCTGCTAAGTGTGTCAGACTATGTGTGAAGATATGCCTATTTGATGTAAACTTTTTTATGATTTATTTAATACCAAAAAACCACTCATAGAGTTTATTACCAATTTTTTTCCTATTACAGTGACCCCGTCTAATTGAAATATCCAGACATGTTCGTTATTTATTCTGGAACCACTAAATCACAACATTACCAAAAGTGAGGGATGTTTTCATGTATGTAGAGTCGTTCCATATACATTTTTTTCATCATGTTATCATATTTTTGGTATTCCTGACCCTTACATTGATCTCATTATGTTTTTTCCTATTTTTGGGTCATTCTAAAAGATTTTGGAAAATTATTGAGGATTTTTGGGGTGTGCACAATAGGAAAACGGTCTGAGTAGACCATGAAAATAGCTAGTGAAAATCAGTCATTGCGTTGACAATGGGGAATGCACAGAAGGATCACAATTTCCCAAACATGCGCTCATGTAGGGGAAATCGTGTGTTATAAACAATAGGGGCACATGGATAGTGTGAATATTCCCTAAACAGTGCATCACCAAAATCTAATAATGTTCATGAGTATTAAATATCAAAAAAAATTATAATTATCAAATCCATTGGTTTAAGTTTCTAATCACACAATTCACCCAAAAAAATTTTTTTCTTTCCTTGGATGATCCATATAAGAATGTTTGGCTCCATTAATCTTCTACTTTAGTGAACTGATGTGTTGGTGGATTATCGTGTCCCTCTCTATTTAGTTCATATTATTTTTTATGTTTTCATCTGATATCACATCATAAAAAATGTATAGATTATTTGATCATTGTTTTTTATGTATATAATATATATTTTAATGGATCATATCCTTAGAATATTAGATCTTTATTTTATATTTGATTATTAAATCATCTTTGGAATTTTTTATTATTATAATTCTAATCATTATTGTTGAAAATTCTATTCAAGGATTAAATATAGTTGGTTCCATTTGGAATTTTTCTTAAAATAAAAACATTGAATAGATTGAAATTTTTTATATATCATTCACCTGATTTATAAAACCATTAATTAAAATGATTTGATTATGTAATTCCAAATGGAAAATATTTTGATAAAAACTCCAAAATTCAAGAGAATTGGAGTTGTGGGGTGAATTTTTAAAATGATGTAATTAATGAATTTTTTTGACAAATATTTTTTTTCTAAAATAGATTAAAATGAAATTACTAAAACATATAATTGGTTTTTTATTGAAAAGTAATCAAATGATGGATAATGAATTATTTGGTTTTGAAATTTAATTACAATATAGAAATAAAAAATTGGTAAATTCAATTTTAATTGATCATGGATTTGAAATGATAATAATTTACATTATTTATTTAACAATTAAGAACATGCGATCATGGGTAGTAAGGCGGTTTTCTAGGAAAACCATGCTACAATCAGGATTCCCATGAAATGGATTGATGGTGGAAACTATATCTATAACGCCCCGACCCCAGTTACCCAGAGTCAGTGCAATATTACATAACATTGGAATGATCACAAGGAAACAAGTCCCAAAGGACCAATCGGTTTAGCAGTTTGGAAAATATATTACATACATTAATGTAACATTACACTTTATAACATACAAAAAAACATAAATAATCCTTTATAAATTCCATTATTCCATCCGCTTAGCCCTTTATATCAATCAAAATAAACTTCTTGGAATCCTGGGAAAATTTAAAACATAAAAGGGATCAGATCAGATGCTCAGTAAGGATAAAAATATAGAGGAAACATTAATAAATAATCCTAAACATTTAAGGCAATGTATAACTGAAAAAATCCTTTTGAACTTGAACTTTAAGATAATATGGAAAAAAATAATGTCATTTACGTATTCTCATGGATATTCCACTAGTCGAATAATCTCATGCAATATCACTAACCACTTTCATAATTATGGAATGCATAATGTCAGACTATCATAACAACGTAACCAAGGCCTCGTGCCAAGAATACAAATAAGATTTTGTTAAGGCCTCGTGCCAAGACACTAGTTTGTCTCGTGAGCCCTACCGATTCATCGAGGAGCTATAGCGGGCTCCACCCGCCACTTATTAAGTCTAATGCATTCCTCATATGAATATGTTTTAACCTAACATAAACATTCGTATTAAAACTAGAATATAAAATTTCAATACTTTCTCTATAAACCATGAATGGTATAAAAAATAACACATCCACAGTCAAACATATCATCAAACCTTCAACACAATATGGAAGATTTGTATCATGATAAATCAACTTCAAAACAAGTTTAAAATCCATTAAATAATTTTGGCATAGATGAAAATGATTTGTAAAACTCTTTGAGAGAAATACCCTTTTTTATGAAAACATTTAAAAGTGACACAATTTAGAAAAGAGGTCATTTAAATACATTTTTTAATCAAATTTTCCCATACCACTATGAAACTTTTGAAAGGAATTAACATTTTAAAAACATTTATGTCCATATAAATAAATCTTTAAAACCCAATTTGAAGACATGGACATTAAAGAGAAAGATTTAGAGAATAAATATTTAAAACATTTCAAATTATTTTTTAGTAAAAAGTCCATACAAATAATTCCTTTTAAAATTATTTCATAAAACATGGACATTGATAACAAATATGTCCCAGTAGATACTTATGTAAAAACAACCTCAGATAATAAAGATATTGTAAAATTGACCCTTACCAATTTGGCAACTTACGAAACATACAAACCCTAAAAGAGGTATCATGCAAGGAATATGTACATACACATAAATTAAAGTGTATTACACAAATAATACAATTATAGTCAGAACATACTCCAAACAAAAGGTAATAGTGGCAATATGGCATGAATCTCACGGGAATAAGGAGTGAGATGAAAACCCATTACCTTGTACTTTTCCTTGATAGTGTGTATGTTAACCTCCTGTATAATAGTTAAATCATTATTATTAAATTATAAAAGAATCATATTCATAAATATGATATCATATATGATCTTTTAATATTTCTTTGTTAATAATATTTTAGTATTATCGTCGTTTCAGGTGTTAACTGATTTGTTTTCCTCTATATGATTTGTTACGTAAGTCGTGTTTGTTATGGATAGGTTGTATCTTATTCATATCCATAATGATATTAAGTCCTTAAACATTAATTTTAATCATCAAATTATTATTAGTCTTTAATTGATATGATGGGGAAATGGATCTCATCGCTTTTGTGGAGATGGTAATCTGTACGTACGCACGAATGCTACTTCCATTTCATTTTCATTTTAAACGGAATCAAAACCAAATTATAAATAGGTATATATTATTATTACAGTATATTATAATATCCAATATTTGTTACTTGAGTTCATTAGCACCATCCTTTATGTGTTCCATGTATGGTATGAACGAGTCATGTCACTTTGAGGGGGCTGTAGTGCGCACTTCCTCAAATGAAATTATTGTGTATATATATACAACATGAAACGAATAATGGTATGATATAAAATGGAATTACAGGAGATTATATATATAATAAATATAATTAATATCATATTTATTTATAGTTCCATAATAATGGCCATCATGAGAGGTGATAGGTGATAATTGAACAATAATCGCTTCGTGAGGCGTTTGGTTTCCATCCACAGAAACATTATGTTCTTCACCCATTAGATGGAGGTGTGTGTAAGTTTAGTTAGAATAATTCTAATAAAAATATCCTAGTATATTTAGGATACTGTTTTTCTTTCAAAAAAATATAATAATAAGTGTTTAGGGGTTGGATATGGCAAATATATGAAAAGAAGCTAAGAGAAATCGTTACCATTAATTTGGGTAACCCTCTTTGGTTTGAACCAAAAAGGACTCTTGAAGTCCCCTATGCTTAAGGTAATGGTTCTAAGAAGATTAGAGGGATGTAGGTAGCTTAATTGATAAGAGGTTGGATGTTACAAAAGTCTTGATAGTTGTGAGGAATTGGTTATAAGTGGTGTCCTTTTATAAGGGGGGAGGGGCTCTTTAGGAAAAACATAAAGTATTATTTTATAATAAATTCATATTCAGTTTCTAATAGCTCCAAGTTGGATTATTCCAACCCTATGGTGGGGATGGGTCGAAATCCTTTCAACCAATAAATTTTAGACCGATTTGGGTCATTATATTAACCTTATCTTTTAGTTTTAACTCTTGGTTAATTAGTTTGACACTTACCATGTCACTTTGTATTTTTATATTATATAGTTAATAAACATACTATATGCCTCCAAAAGACCCCCCAAATGGTCCATTAATGATTAAAATATCATGATACAAGTCATTTTTATGAACCTTAGACTCTTAATAATTTAATATCAATTAATAATATAATATTTGTTTTAAAAACTCTTTTATGTCAATTTTGAAACTTATTTATATTTGATTTTTGTGAAAGTCATAACAGCATGATTACTTAGAAAATAGTTAATTAAATCAATAATAACATGACATATTAACCTATAAAATTTATTTAAATCATTAAAAGTCTTAAATTATATTTATTTGGGTATTTATAATATCAATTATTTTAATATTTCACTAATAAGGTAATTACTGCATCATCATTTTGTCATAAATAAAATAAATCATTTAATGTCTAGAAATTATAAATAAAATAACATTATGTAGAAAATAGTTTTATCATTCTAATGAATATTTATAGTCGAAAATATAAAATATATAACCCTATGTAAAAATTGTTTTTCTAAAAGATATAGGTTTATGTCATTTTTGTATTTACTTTATCTTAATTAATATAGTGTCATTATCACTTACAAGTAGACCCATGGGGTCCCAAAATCGACCCAAAGATTCCCATTGTCGGAAATGTATCTACCAATATGGTTAAGACATGTTTTAGGGTAATTTATTATTATTATAATATTATTTGTTTACCCTTATATACCGGATTTACCCTTTAACCATGGTAAATAAAATATTAACCGAAGTAATTATTAAAAATGTCTAACAACAAAAGATACCTATTTACACAATTTGGACATTCTGATTCCAAATTTGGATTCCATTTTCCCTAATTCGAAACACAGAAGTGGCAAAACATAATTTAAAATTAATTCTTGCTGTTAAAACAAAAAGTGTGTTTTTAAGAAATAATAACTATCAAAAAATTGACACTTGTTTATGTCCGGATTAAATTTGAAATTAGGTCCAATGGACAACATTGTATTAAATGGTAAAAATATATTTTGAATATACTTTAAAACCAATCAAATTTATAATTTATCACTATTAATTATTTCGATCAAAAAAGTTCTTTTTAATAAAAACTTAGTAATTTTCACTATTCATCAAAATATAAAAGTTTTCCGAAAGGTACCAAAACTTCATCCTAGGATAATTTAGATATTACAAATCCAAAAATGAAGTCAATTTTGATAGATAAAATTTATAAAATCTTTAAAAATAGGTATTAAAATTCATAAGGCCTAGTTTGATTGGATGTGGTGTGTGTTAGAACTCGAAGTTGCGTACAACACACGCTACAATATTATTCAAAGGGAAGCGTACTAAGGAAGCTTGGGGTTTTTAATTGTAAATTTTTGATGTCCCCATTCAAAAGAATAAATTTATTTAGTCAAATTGAATATATAAAAGTTTTAAAATATTGGATTTAAAAAGGGTTCACCATTAAAAGTCGGTAAAAGTGCATTTTTGAAAAATACTTCTTTTATATGAAAAAAATGAATTTTTTCTTACATTATGTCTAAGAAACTCATAATATGGATTCTAAAATTATAAGGATTATATAAAGTTCAAATTTTAGTAAATACTATTCATAACCTCTTTTGAACTGTTATTTTGGTAAGTCATGGTGCGCTTGAACTCGGTGTTGCGTGTAGTGCAAGATATTGAATTATTTTGAAGAATTTATGCATTATGAAATCTTGTGGTGTTACATTATCCCCTACTTCAATAAAATGTGTCCTCATAGTTTGAAATTTTTCTTTGAAGGTAAAAGGTTGAAAATAGAAAATATCTTCGTGGGAAAACCCACATCAGAAATTGGGTTAATAAAATTTAGTCTTAATAAAAGGAAAATAGAAATGAAAGGGTCACCACCAAATTATGATCTCTATTTGGAGAACAATTCTGGAAATTAGAGACATATAATTGGAGAAAAACATAAATATTTATAGTTAGTGATTGATGTCATCAATCACAAACAAGTGTAAAATTGAGGTCCTTAAATTCATCAATCTATGATGATTTGAAATATCATCGGTTCAACAAAACATAAGGTATTAGGATAACACATTTTTGGTTTTAGTATCCCTTAAATAAAGTATAAGAATTAATTTCTTCATAGAAGAAGAAAAATATATTCTTCATAAGTAGAGTTCCATCCTTTAACAAATTTCTACCACAAACTCATCTTTCAATCTAAAATATAATATAATATAAAAAAATATTCTATTTATCCTATTCATATAGGGTTACAAAAAAATGAATTTATAATTCATCTACCAGATATTTTAAAAAAACTACCTTATTTAATCTAGGACATCATGTGGGCCAGTGGTAGGTGATACACCCTTGTCATCCTTTAGTTGCTGGTTCAAGTCTCTCGGCCTTACTGGACACAACGGGTTGCCACCCAACCTCTGGGTTGTCCTTTTATGGAAATCCAAAAATAATCCAAACTAGAACTATCCAAAATACTTCAGTCCAAAATTTATAAGTAAGGTAAACACAATGAAGATCCTTTTTTCCGCGTAATAACATGTGAACACCTTCATCATGTATTCTTTTAAAACATTAAAACATCCTGAATTACCATAAAACCTTATTGATTACATTCATGATCCCTTATTCCTTAAAGAATAATGGATATACTCCTTCAATCCAAAAATGTTGTAAACTCCAAAAATGATGGAATATACAAATAATTATTCAGTTTCAAGGAAGTCAAGAATATCCAATATAATTTATCCAAATCAATCATGTATTATTCCAATATCACTACCTCGGTATCAGAACCATATTATGGTTTATCTTTCTCTCAACCATTTATTTTCCAAAAATTTAACCTACAATTGAGTCACTTTTCATGTTTCTACACAATCTCATTTCTTTAATGAAAAAGTAATACAGTACAATCCTTATATGCTCTATAATTATTATTAACAGTACATCGTTGATACAATACTCAAATGACATAATTATTTAATAACAACATAAGAAATCTAATCATTCATCCTCATCTATGGAAGTATCATAACTTGATTATTATCCAATAGCATCATTTGGGGCATACTCTAATGATTTGGACATTGGTTTGCGTAGTGTCCCAACTCCTTGCAGATGAAGCCTTGTACATTTGTAACCTTTTTTGTACCCTTGTAGTTACGTATAGGGTGTTATTTTTCTCCACACTTATAACAAACTCCAATTTCCTTCAGGCATGTTCCAGGGTGTTTCTTCCCACAGTTATCATATATGGGAAATTTCTTCTTTTCCATCTCCCCTTTATCCATCTTTCTCTCTTCCATCCTATTCTTCTATTGCTTCCCTTCAAATCCATAAGACTCAGAGAACTCTTTACTTATCTTATCAACACATGATACAATTTATTCATATGATGATAATACATGGGTGACTGTTTCCCTTCTAAATTATGGCTTAATATTTTGAATGATATGATCTTTCATACTCATTGGATCATGCATATTACTGGAGTTCTCATTCCTTCTACTGGGCACCATTTCTAAAAAATGGTATACACTAGATTAGTTTGTGAATATAAATACCTGATCCCAAACTTGTAAAACACTTAACATAAATTAAACATTTTATGGATATAATCCATAATCATAAAAATGTCTTCCTTGAGGAAGTATATACTCATAAACCCTTCATAATGGTTTGTAATGAAAATGAGAATTATCCTAAGCATATCTCCGAGGAGTGTCGTAACCAAGAGTATCGCATGTCCCGTTGTCATGCACCAGTTCCCGTTCGATTCTAGCTCAAAGTGGTGTTTTTAGGATTTACCCCTAGGTACATTTATGCTAGAGCTTCCTCAACCTACTCATATCCAGACAGGGATGAATTGCTCAGAAAACTCACAAAATTTCTATAATATCAAAATTCTAGGATGTTCTTCTCTACTAATCTTCAAATTCTATCTTAGGGATATGATCTCTAATCTGAGTTTATCTAAATCTAGCTTCCAAGGTTATTTCTAAACTTCCTCTGATACCAACTTTAACTCCCTGACCCCATTTATCCAGAGTTTGTGCATTATTACATAACATTGGCATGATCACAAGGAAACAAGTCCCGACGGACTGATCGGTTTAGCAGTCTTGAAAAATATATTACATACATGAATTCTACATTACACTTTATAATATACAAAACAACATAAATAATCCTTTATGAATGACATTATTCCCTTGGCTTAACCCTACATATCAATCACAATACACTTCGTGGAATATTGGGAAAAAATAAAACATATAAAGGGGTGAGCTCAGATGCTCAGTAAGGATATCAATATAGCGAAAAGATTAATAAATAATTATAAACATTTTAGGCAATGTATAACTAAAAAAACCCTTTTAAACATGAACTTCAACATAATATGGCAAAAATAAAATAATGCCATTTACTTATTCAAATGGATATTCTACTAGTCGAAAAATCACATGCAATATCACTAACCACATTCAAAATGATGGAATGCATAATGCAAGACTATCGTAACCACGTAGCCAAGGCCTCGTGCCAAAACTACAAATAATATTTTTTCAAGGCCTCGTGTCGAGACACTAGTTTGTCTCATGAGACCTACCAATGCATCGAGGAGCTATAGCGGGCTCCACCCATCACTTATTAAGTCCAATACATTCCTCATATGAACATGTTTAAACATAACATAAACATTCATATTAAAACTAGCATACGAAATGTCAATACATTCTCCATAAACCATGAATGGTATAAAAATAACACATCCATAGTCAAACATATCACAAAACCGTCAACACAATATGGAAGATTTGTATCACTATAAATCAACTTCAAAAAAAGTTTAAAATCCATTAAAGAATTTTGACATATATGAAAATGATTTGTAAAAATCTTTGAGAAAAATACTCCTTTTTCATGAAAACATTTAAAAGTCACACAATTTTGAAAAGAAGTCATTTAAAGACATTTTTGAATCAAATTGTCCCATACAACTTTGAAACTTTTAAAAGGAATTAACATTTTAAAAACATTCATGTCCATATAAATAAATCCTTAAAACCCATTTTGAAGACATGGACATTAAAGAGAAAGATTTAGAATAATAAATAATTAAAACATTTGAAATGATGTTTTAGAAAAATGTCCCTAAAATAATTCCTTTGAAACTATTTTATAAAACATGTACATGGATAATAAATATGTCCCAGTAGATACTTATGTAAAAACAACCTTGGATAATAAAGAGATTATGAAAATAACCCTTACCAATTTGGTCAATTACGAAACATACACCCCATTAAAGAGGTATCATACAATGAATATGTAAATACACATAAATTAAAGTGTATTACACAAATAATACAATTATAGGCATTACATAAACCACACAAAATGTAATAGTGGAAATATGGCATGAATCTCAGGGGAATAAGGAGTGAGATGAAAACCCCTTACCTTATACTTTTCCTTGATAGTGTGTATGTTAACCTCCTGTATAATAGTTAAATAATTTTTATTAAGTTATACAATAATAATATTCATAAATATGATACCATATATGATCTTTTAATATTTCTTTGCTAATAATATTTTAGTATTTTTGTCGTTTTAGGTGTTAACTGATTCGTTATCCTTTGTATGATATGTTACATAAGTCGTGTTTGTTATGGATAGGATGTATCTTATTCATATCCATAATGATATAAAGTACTTCAATATTAATTTTAATCATCAAACGATAATTATACTTTAATGGATATGATGGGGAAATGAATCTCATCACGTTCGTGGAAACGGTAATCCGTACGTACGCACGAATGCTACTTCCATTTCATTTTTCATTTTAAAAGGAATCAAAACCAAATGATACCTAGGTATATTATTATTCCATTATAATATAATATCTTATATGTGTTACTCGAGTTCATTAACACCATCCTTTATACGTTCCATGTATGCTATGAATGTGTCATATCTCTTTGAGGGGGCGGTAGTCCGTACTTTCTCAAATGAAATTTTCGTATATATATACAACATGAAACAAATAATGGTATGATATAAAATGGAATTACATGAGCTTATATATAAAATAAATATAATTAATATCATATTTAATTATAGTTCCATCATAATGGCCACCATGAGAGGTGATAGGAGATAATTGGACAACCATCGCTTCATGAGGCATTTGGTTTCCATCCACAGAAACATTATGTTCTTCACCCATTAGATGGAGTTGTGTGTAAGTGTAGTTCGAATAAATCTAATAAAAATATCCCAGTATGTTTAGGATAATGGTTTTGTTACAAAATAAAATAATAGGAAGAGTTTAGGGGTTGGAGAAGTAAAATAAAAGAAAAGAAGCTAAGAGAAATCGTTACCTTTGATTTGGGTAACTCCCTTTGGTTTGAACCAAAAAACGACTCTTGATGTTCCTTCTGCCTATTTTAAGGCTTCCAATAGAAGGAGAGAGATGTATAGAGCTTAATTGGGCAGATTATGAATGATCCAAAATGCTTGAGAGGTGTGAGGAATTGGTTATAAGTGGTGTCCTTTTATAAGGGGGGAATCTCTTTAGGAAAAACATAATGATTTATTTTATAATAAATTCATATTTTGTTTATAATGTCTCAAAAGTGTATTATTAAAATAATAATGTTGGGATGGGTCAAAACCCATTCAACAAATAAATTTTAGATAGGTTTGGGTCATTATATTAACCTTATATTTTAGTTTTAACTCTTGGTTAATTAGTTCGACACTTACCATGTAACTTTGTATTTTTATGTTATATATTTAATAAACATACTATATACCTCCATAAGACCCTAAAGAGGTCCTTTAATGATACACATATCATGATAAAAGTCCTTTGGACGATCCATAAATTTTTATGAATTTAATATCAATTAATAATATATTATTTGTTTTAAAAACTCTTTTATGTCAATTTTGACACTATTTTGTATTTGATTTTGGTGAAAATCATAACAGCATGATTACTTCTAAAAGTGTTAATTAAATCAATCATAACATATCATATTAACCTATAAAATTCGTGTAATTCATTAAAAGTCTCAAATTATATTTATTTGGGTATTTATAATATCAATTAGTTTAATATTTCACTAATATGGTAATTACTGCATCATCATTGTGTCATAAATAAAATAAAATATTTAATGTCTAAAAATTTTACATAAAATACCATTATGTAGGAAATCGTTTTAGGTATCTAATGAATATTTATAGTCAAACATATATCATATATAACCATATGTAAAAAAAATATCTAAAACATATAGGCTTATGTCATTTTTGTATTTACTTTAACTTAATTAATATAAAGTGTCATTTTCACTTACAAGTGGATCCATGGGCTCCCAAAATCGACTGAAAGATTCCCATAGTTAGACATGTATCAACCAATAGGTTTAATACACGTTTTAGGGTAATTTATTATTATTATAATATTATTTTTTTACCTTTATTTACCGGATTTATCCTTTAACCATGGTAAATAAAATATTTACCGAAATAATTATTCAAAATGTCTAAAAATAAAATTAACCTATTTAAAAAATTTGGAAATAATTATTCCAAATATGGAGTCCATTTTTCCAAATTCAAAACACAGAAGTGGCAGAAATTAATTTAAAATTAATTCCCGCTGTCAAAACAAAAAGCGTGTTTTTAAAAGATAATAACTATCAAAAGATTGACACTTGTTTATGTCCGGTTTAATTGTGAAATTATATCCAATGATTAAAATTGTATTAAATGGTAAAAATATATTTTAAATATACTTTAAAACTACTCAAATTCATAATTTATCACTATTAATTATTTCGAATAAAAATGTTATTTTTAATTAAAATTTAGTAATTTTCACTATTCATCAAAATATAAAAGTTATCCGAAAAGTACCAAAATTTCAACATATGATAATTTCAATATTACAAATCCAAAAATGAAGTCCATTTTGAATTATGAAATTTATAAAATTTCAAAAAGTAGTTATTACTATTCATAATGGCTAGTTTGATTGGTTGTGGTGTGTGTTAGAACTCGAAGTTGCGTACAACACACACTACAAAATTATTCAAAGAGAAGCATACAGGGGAAGCATGGGGTGTTACATTGTAAATTTTTTATGTCCCCATTCTAAAGAATAAATTTATTTAGTCAAATTGAATATATAAATGTTTTAAATTATTGGATTTAAAAAGGGTTCACCATTAAAAGTCGGTAAAAGTGCATTTTTGAAAAATACTTCTTTTATCTGAAAAAATTGAATTTGTTCTTAGATTATGTCTAAGAAACTCATAATATGGATTCTAAAAATATAATTATTATATAAAGTTCAAAATTCATTTAATACTATTCATAACCTCTTTTGAACGGCTAGTTTGGTAAGTCATGGGGCGCTTGAACTCGGTGTTGCGTGTAGTGGATGTTATTGAATTATTTTGAAGAAATAACGCACTATGAAATCTTGGGGTGTTAAATTATCAAAACACAATTTCTGAATGATTATACCTAATGGGATATTTATGAGTCCTATTATGATTGATCCTAAGGGATGTGTGCATGCATGATTCACCCTGATCACTGATTTGAGAACTATGTAGTTTATATAGATAAGAAACTATTGTATTGTAGGAAATATTCAAATATATCTAATTATGTATGTTTTTATTATATATTAAACTAATTATAGAAGTTATTTATGCATTAAAAATTATTTTTATAATTTAATTTATATGAAATAAAAATTTAATAAAGTTTTCAAATATTATCAATCAAATTAAATGAATGCATGTTTTGGATAGAATATGTAAATTATATGTCATTCCAAGTACACTTTTTTTAAATTAAAATCATGATTGTTTTATTATTATGAAATATATTATGGAACACCTTATATGACCAAACATGGATTTATATAGTACAACAAACCATATCCTTTTATTGTTTTAAAATTTGCTCATTTCAAGTATGTGATGAAATGAAGAACATGTAGTTTATTTATTTTCTTGATCTTTGAGACCATGGAGTGGTTATTGTGAATGGTGTAGATTAGGTCCAATTTTTTCACATGGTTTGAAATTTTTTGATAGTTTCATTATATCCATTTTATTGGATGATTCATTATAAAATTTACCAATATCCTTGGTAATGTTTTACTAGCTTAGTTCATTGTACCCTCTCTTTGAAAATTTTTTATATCCTAGTTTTTTTATTTTTTTTATCTATTTTTTTGTGGAAATATCATTTCTACTTATATGTTTTATGATTAAATTGTATAGTAAGGAACCTGTGGTGATTATGAACACCCTTAGGGTTTTGTTAGAGGTGGGTCGAGTATCAGTGTACCAGGGTATACGGGCGGTCTCATAAAAAAGTAGTATCAGGGGTATAGGTTGAGAAAATTTCCATTAAGATAAAATTTGGTGTGGGTTCTCTTTGTAAGAAAGAGATAAGATGTATTAGAATTAGGTGTTTTTTATCCGCATGTATATTGATATATTATTTCATAATGATCCTTAAGACACCATTTGTGGTGAGGAATAAGTTTATTTAATATGTATTTTGATCTGTTTTATTCTATTCTGTTTTAAATATTGGGTTTTGAAAACCCTATACATTTTTCTCCTATTTGATTTGTTGTTTTATATATCCATGAAAACAGTTCTTTTATTTTTATTGGTGTTGTGTTGAATCATTACTCTATGAAGATATTTCATCTAATATGAGGAGGGATAAACCCCTGAAATGTGGAATGAAACCCCTCCAATTTTCTATAATCTCATTGATATTATTTTTCATGTTGTCTATGATTTAGGATTGGCAAACACACCCATTTCCTTTTAGGATCCATCCATGGAACCTCAAATTAATGAATCTAGAGATCATGTGTAAGAGTTTATTCACAATAATAAACCAACATTCCATGTCTCTAATGATTTTCAAGAGGAAAATGATTGGTTTTAATAAATTGAGATTGTTTTTATGTCATTAGGAACACATTATTAAATTATGTTTAATTTCTTTATTTTCATACACGATGGGTCCATCTGGAGATGGTGGGATTTGACGGAGATGAAAAATACGAGTGATGTCTTGGAGTGGAAATACATCATGGTCCTTTTTAACAATCAATTCTATTTGGGGTCCATGATTCTAGTAAACCGAACTGATTTTCTTATTTACTATAAAATTCATAATTATAGTGAATCAGTATGAGAACCACGTTAATGAGAAAGTATAGTGTTTCCAAGAGATTGTTACTAATTATAATCCTAATCCATTGTAATTTTAGATGGGGCCTTGTGATGAAATTTATTTTATGGTTATGATGATAAATATGGATTCTTATGGTGAAGTATTGGATAGATAAATGATGGTTGAGCCTAACATGGAACATAATTTACAGTTTACTATTGTTCCTTTTTGACTAAATTGTATATCTATGAGTTCCTTAAATGGGAAGAGGAAACATGATGAGTATCATGGAGGATATCAATAGAAGGTATATTCAAACACGAAAATTGTTCATATAAGATTCCCTTTGACTTCATTGCAATGTGTAAAGGATTACTTTTAAAAATTGGTTTCATTGTAACACCCAAGATTAGTAGTTCATATAGATGGTCAATTCACATGAAAAATTTATATTATATAATTTTAACCCCACATTGTGTAATGGGATCATAAACACAAAATTTACTATGGTGAAATCATATTCTTCATGAACAAAGGTGTTATAGACATTTGTATCTGAAATGAATCGTCTTCATGGAATGGAAGAGAAATTAGAGGAACATGATATGGGTCCAGTGACAATGAGAGTTACCTATACTAGAGAATCATACTTAGTTAATTACATTGATACTTGTGAATATCACTCATTCATATCAATCTATGTTTTTGATTATTTAACCCTTCATATAGAGGTATTATCATATGTGATGGATAATACTACACCATGCAGAATGAAGAGAATGAAGGGTCATTGTAATTGTACATGTGTCTTCAATTTATGAGGGATGAATAAATTTTTGAAATTTAAATTCATCTATATTAAATATAAATACATAATTCTGAAGATGTATTTTATGATCACTTATTAGGCTCATATTTTCTGTTACCTTTAGTAGGTTTCCCTTACCATGCCTATTGTAGTGGGCCATCTCATTCAGGATTAATGACACCCAATATTGAGTAGATCTAGACCTTCTTATATGGAGTTGGGCTGTGTAATATTAGGTTTTTCTTTTTAAATAGAGTTTTTATTATCTAGTGATAACCTCCCTCTAGTTTTCTTCACATTTCTAGTAGTTTATCCTTATGATTTCTCATTCTCTCAACTAGTAATGTTTGTTGAGATTCCTATTGATTTAGTATAAGGAACCAAACCTATATTTATTCCTTATCACAATATGTAACTAGAAGAGTCTAAAGAGTTAATGAATCAATGGTAATATTTTATTGATAAATTCATTACATTCATGACTTTGTCATTGTTGGTGCTATGTATTCTCTGTGTAAAATATGACGATGGTTCACTTAACCTATATGTGGATTGATGAAAACTAAAAAATGTTATAGTACTATCCAATTATCCATTACATTAAATAGAAGAATGATTTGACAGGGTGAAAGGAGTGTAGTGATTATAAATAATTTATCTACATTTTAGTTATAACTAGTTCATAATAAATTAATATGACATTCATAATAACTCCTCCCGGAGTTGGTATGGCCATTTTGAGTATATTTTAAATCCATTTTTTTCAAACAAATACACCACTAATTATAATGGATTTCATGGACTAGAATCTCCATGAGTAAGTTGAAATTATTTTTTAATATTTTAGGATGAAATTATGGTTTAATATAAAAATACAAAGAATCGTGTGTTTCTCTCTATTGTGACATTAAAAATTTTTAGAGATCAACTTATTTTATCCTAGATTGGGAAATGTTTATTATAGACTATATATGTGGTGTTAATAGGAAATGTTTTCATAGAAAATGGTATCTCATTTAATCTTAATAAGGTGGAAGATGTTACAATAGGGGATCAAATGTTAAATCTTTTTGGTATTATGAGATCTATGTGTTCAATATGGTAATATCACTAGTTTGTAATGGATTTCACAATGTGGGAGTATCCAAGGTCTAAAATCACATGAAAGAGAGTGAAGCTTGTTTGGGATGATAAATGATAGGGGTTTTTTATATGAAACGCCATTTGAATTTTATACAAGTGTTAGATATTTTAGAGGATGGGAAGGTCTATGTGTTATTTTATTATGAATCGGGTTTCAGTATGTGCTATGTGCATTCATCCGGGGATCATGTAATTTCTTATATCTTTAGACCAAATGTACTGGATGAGAAGAATTATTCAGCCACTTATCTCAAACTAATTTCCATGATGAATTCTCTTCATGTGTGGTGGAATTTATTTTCATTTAATTATTTACCATTTCTTTTGAATATATAACTTGAGTTAAATTTAATCTCAAACATATTTAAATCATTCCATACGTAATTGGGTGGAGTACGGATAGGATTTTGATTTCAAAATTTTTATACATCGAGAAATGGGTTTTTTCACTGATTTCTTGAGTATGAATGATCCAAAACATTCCATTAAACAATCCTACAAATATTAAAATATTATGGATTTATATTCTCAGAAACAATTGAGAGTCTATGAATATGAGTATATAGATGTTTTGAGAAATTTTCATTTGAACTGAACTCTTATTGAGATGAATCATTAAGATTATAAGCATGACATTGTGTTCCATGTCATCAGAGAATCACATTATGGTGGGGAGACCATTACAATGTAGTCATTCTCCAAGGAGGATATTATATGTTTCTTTAATTGCTAAATTATTACTTCCTCAATGCTAACATTTTTAATGTGATACTTTGATATTTCATTGTGGGAATTGAATCAGAGTACAGTGATGATGTTCTATTATATGAATCATAGAATATGGTGTCTGGGTATGATACCAGATATTGCTGACATTGATTCACATTATTATACATTGTAATATGTCAAGGTTGGGGAACGTAAACTATCTAGATTTATCCTTCCCATTCTTATTCCAACGTGGATATTAGAGAATATTTCTATAGACATAGTTATTGGTCTTCCTCATACCCCTCAAAAGAAGTACATCGCCTATGTTTTCACAGGTTGGATGGCCATGTGGGATCAATTAATACATATCTATTAAATAACTAGTTTTCTAAACATGAGAATAATATCTGTGTATGAATTTTTCATAATTAATAGGTTTCCATCTACAATAGTCTATGATGGTGATCCAAAGTTCAATTATAGCGTTTGGAGAGGCCTGCAGAAGGCAATGGGATCTGAGGTGTTATTTAGAATGAAGGACCACATGTAGATGCACTATAAAATATTTCACTTTTTCCAATGGGGTTATAACTATTGGAACTAGTGTAGTTTATATTGGTAAAATGTTTTACCAACATATATGACCCATTCGCTAAACTATCAATAAAAACTCTATCGCTAAATGTTATTGCGGCAGATAAAATAGTTATGGTACAATTATAATAATACCAATAGATAATATATATGTTGGTTAAAATGTTTATCAATTACATCTAGTGACAGATTTATCTGTTGGAAATAATATTACATACATATTTTATTTATAAATTTTTTTAAATAAAAATAATAATTGTGTACCTCTAATAAAATTTCGTATTATATTACTTAATTTATAATATATAATTTTTATTTTAAAATTATAAAAACCGAAGACAATTTTAACATATGGTTAATCGTAGAAAATACTTAATTATATTTAAAATAATATTCATTAGAAAACCAATCCATACAATGAGATTGAACCCCCACAATGTGAGATCCCCTAAAAAGGATCCACCTCCCCCCCCCACCAACGACCCGGACTATCGAGTCAGCCCCAGCCATAGCCCCAGTAGTGCCAACGAGGTATCTCTAACTCAAGCCCATCCATTCCAACAATCGTCATTGATCACACTAGCAGCAAGGTTCATGCATGTAGTTCAACCACTCAGTCGCAACAATGGAATAATGGTGGCTATCATAGGTTCACATTGGAAACATGAAGTGGGCCATACCCAATTTCAGACATGGGTGGCTGGAAGTAATCCGTTTTATATGAATGATTCATAAAATCTATTACAATACTATAAAAAATCAAATCTAAAACTATCATTGTGAGTATTTCATAACTAAAAATTAAGGAGGGTGCTCGTGAAATCTATGACGAGTCCATCACCTCCAACATTTCTTATCATGTAATTGAATTTCTTTATATGGGTATTGAAGAAATTTGAAGTATAACAATGACCCATTGTTCTTGTAATTATAAGGGCGAACCTACAACACTATCAAAAAACCTAATTTAATACTTACAAGCTATTAAATTTTATTAAAAAAATTAATATATATATTTTAAGGAAGATAATGTACTAACCTGAAGTTTGTGTTCATGTTTGTTGGGGATAAGATTGGTCTTTGTGGGAAAATATTTAGATGATCTCTTTCCATGTTCCAACAATACCAATCACAAGAATGCATCATAAATGATATGCTAATAAGTTGATCATCCACATTCATGTAAGCAGGGCCATTGCACTTGTAAAGCTGTTCATCCCCAATCTCACTATGAAAACAAAAAGAAGATTCATATAAAATAAAATAACAAAAGAGTAGATGAGTATGAAATAAAATTGTAAAAATAATAACATATAGGATTTTTCATTTGTTGAATTTTGAAGACAAGAAAAATGTTTTTGCGAACAACAAAAAACACTAAAAAATACTAGATTACAAATACTAATACATCACGAACTCACACACAGAGATGAATTACTTTGAATAATTGGTAGTAATTACTCACATTCAAAACTACAACTGACTTTAACAATAATTCTTTAATTTATTCTATGGTCATTTTTCCTTAGAGTAGATGTCTTACATGAAATGTAATCTTGTAACTGTACACAAACCCTTACAAGTGTACATGCCATCACTTAAGAATTATGAATCCTGTAATTTCAGGACATTATATAAAAAATACCAACTATAAACATACTAATATAGGAAAATAGTATAAAATTTATGTATTCGTTATTTCTTTACATAAAGATTCAATGCTACAGTGTCATAAAAGATATGAAAGGTTATAATTTATAAATTCGATTAAACAATTAATTGTATTTTGAATTCAAAAATTCTGACAATATGTACGTAGTTTTAAGTAGTTTGAAACCTTTTATTCATTGTATGTGTTTTGGGCATAAATTACTATGACATGAATTGGTCACTCGATACATGCCCCAATGAAATTTATTAAAATAATAAAGTTTTACAATACAAGAACGAGGTGTAATGAGATGACACAATCATGGAATTGAGGGATAAAAAAACTAAGGATACGATGAAAAATATACAAAACTTATTTTGAAAGTCCAATCATTTACCTAGATATTTCCTGATTAAGAAAGGGAAGTGGCTGCCATAGGAGATGAACCAATCTACTGAATGATCCCTATCTCCATAAATTATCTTCTCAGCCATTATAGAGAGGAAGTTTCACAGTTAATTTTGATGCCCAGTTAAAGTATTGCATGCTAACATGACACCAAAAGACCAACACCCATTAATTGTAGATACACAGTCAAGGAAAATCACGGGAAATAGTAGTTTAACCATCCAGAAATATTGTCATTTAGAGTGGTCGGTTCAAAATTATAATTGAATAGGAATGTCTCAAGCATGAGGCCACAATACATCACACCATACAGGTGAATGAAAAAAACTAAAAATCATCCTGGGTTAACACAATTCACATAATCACCTAAATCATCACAAAAACATGTGCACGCACACTGAGAAAGAAATATTGCACCAACTAATCACCCCATTTCATCACAACTTCTAGCAAGAAAGAACAAATAAACATAAAATTCACTCATCCTAGCAAAACCAGTTGGGGCAGGCCAATATTAAAACTCATAGAACAAAAAATTCATATCTATTTGAAACATCAAAAGAAAATAAATTGAACTTCCATATAAAGATCTATAAAACACTATAAACTAAAAACCCAAGATTATTCTGCTTAAAAACAACCACTAAAATGGTCTAGACCTACCAAAAATCAACCATAAAACCCACATGCATCAATTAGAATAAAATATAGAAGGTTCACTTCCATGGGATTTCTCTTTACTTAAATTCATGATACAATTTAAATTCTTCCACCATCTTAAAAAAGATTTCATTCTTTGACTTGGAGATAAAAATACGCAGTGACTTTTCCATAATTGTATTTTTATAAAACAATTGAATCTTCTCTCTCCATATAAGAAATCATTTACATGATAAAATCCTATGTTATCAAGAATGTATCTTTCAAAGAGGGATCAACATCTTCATCAAAGATGTATCCTTTTAGAACAAAATCACTAAAATATGTACAAGAAGGTTCATCGCCAATCATTTGTGGTGTGGGACATATTATTTAATTCCTATCAGTATCCTTGGATCTAGATACAATTTTCCATTAAATGTTAATATATTCACTACATTTCTGAGGTGTGGCATTATACAATTTTACATTACATACAATTTATTGTATGGGATCAGATTTAGGTAATTTCAATGAATAGATGCATACTAAATGAATACATATTTATATATTACAAAAATTTGATACATAACATATCTATACTATTTTAAAAATAAATCATTTAGTTTCCTCATTTATGGTGGTCTTTATAATTTTAGTATTTGCATACAATATGCATACTGGTGTTATTTAAGAACCTCCATGATATAAATTCATTATGAATACTTGTGTAATATATAAAACTCTTTTTTTAATCAATTTTACTATTTATTATAGTAATTTAAGACATTATATTTTTATCTGAAACATGTTACATAAATCGTTTTATAGACCTTTTAAATGTAATTTACCTAGTTATTTAAACAATATATATAGTCTGTTTAACGAAGAAAATATAAACTGATTAACTATAGTGAAAAGAAATCAAATTAAATAAATATAAAATATGTGAAGTCTATTTTAGTTATTTATAGTTTTTTAATTATATATAAAATTCAAAAAAGTGAAATGGTTTAGATTTACAAATGTATAGCAGTAGTTTTGGTATGTTTTTAACTAGAAACTATGGCTAACAATGTTCATGTAAAGAGATTTACCTAATAACAGAAATAAAATGTATAGCAGCTACACACTAAAATTGAAATACAAAATTAAATCATCCAATTTTAGCAAAGCATAATTTAAATAGGTAACAATAGATGACATAAAATTTATTCATGTGTAATCTTCAGAGAATATTATTTTTTATTAAAATAGAAAGGTTGGAAGACATTGTCCTTTTTCACATATAAGATCCACAATTTTACCCTGTATGACAAATGAATTGGCCAAATGGTGGAAGAGTCTCTCGTTCAAAAAAATACAAGTAATATGAGCATGCTTATGCTCTAGGAAGGAATTACACAACACAAAATTAGTTTATCCACCGGGCTATATTTTAAGCACCTGTTGGATAGTAAAAATTAATGTGGTCCAATAAACAAAAAAAACATAACATACTGATATAAAATCAGATAAACCAAAGTGTGTGATGAACCCGATGATGTCCCTGCTTGCATCCTCTGGTTCAAAACTATATCTCTTCCACATGTAAATAAAATGGTGATGTTTGTAGAAGGAATTAATTCTTAAATGTATGGAGGTCTAAGTCAAATAAATGAATTGGATCTAGATAATCAAGAAACTAAAAACCAAAAAACACCAAGAAAATAAATAAAAAAACCAAAAAAACTAATTTCAATGAAACACTGGATAATTTTCAATTCAAACTCTAAAGGAACATGATTTCAAATGATTAAATTATAAATAGAAAAGGATAATACCTGATAACTGTCTCAATCATAAACATTTTTTTTGAAAAGCGGTGACATCAATTAGTCATCCAATTAACGGCCCAAAAATTTATTAAATGAAGAAGAAGTTACAATAAAAGCACGAGGTGTAAAAATCATACACCAAAAAGATATTTAGGGGAGTAAAAGATGAAATTTCCAAGAGAAGCATACCAAAATCATGAGTTTCATTATATAATGTCGGAAACATTCTAGAAAAAAATTTTCTTCTCTGGTGAGGAGAGTCACAATCCATTAAGAGATCTGTAAGAAACACCCAAGCAATGTAGAACAACTAATGCGAGCCTATAATGCAGTCCAAAGAACTAGATAGTTGATGAGAAAATAAACGGCCAGTCAAGACAACACATTCACCAAAGATCAAGGAATGAAGTAGTCACAAGTAGAAGCATGAGAATAAAAAACATGATCCATTGAACCATGATTGAACATCATAAAAGTTATTATGTTTCAATCACCCATACAAGAAACTATAGCTTCCCCCATCTCCTCTTTTTGAAAGAGCAGATAGCTGAGACTCCATGAGAATGAAAAAATGCAATAGAAGCAACTTTGAAGGAAAGTAAAAAACAAAAAAACTCAATGGACATCATATTAGAAGACACAGTGTTGTTTCATGAATACCAATACAATTGGTCATAGGGGGCATCATTAAAAAATCTAGTCACTGAGTGAGACATCTTCAGATC
Source organism: Viscum album (assembly GCA_963277665.1). NCBI lineage: Eukaryota > Viridiplantae > Streptophyta > Magnoliopsida > Santalales > Viscaceae > Viscum > Viscum album. The sequence continues at coordinate 29,939,204 of OY728157.1, read as the reverse complement.
ATGGATCTCCCTCCACCAGAAACACATGAACAAAATTCAGAAGTGAAAAAATCCAACAAAAAGGAGATAAATAAGTAAAAGATGTTGTTTAAAAATCATAGAGCAAAGACCGATGTGCTTGAACCATCAAAAGCAGGTTGTAGAATTAGAGTCTTCATCATCACACTCGAGGGAAGTATATAAAGAGTAAACCGAATCAAAGGTAAAAACCACCCACCATCCATGATTTTCCAGGTAGAACAAATAACCATGTGAGGTCAAATGGGGCAATAGCCTAGGGTGAAGACCAGTAGTTCTCTAACCAAAAAAAATACAGAAAAACAATTCTCCTCATCAGTAGATAGAAATCATTGAAATCAAATAAAATCAATTCCAAATGAAAAATGTGAGGCACAAACAAAGGTCCCTGTAACTACAGAATAATCACTCACAACATTAGAAAATATAATGACTCATTACTATGGAATATCTCTGAAATTAAAGTGAGTATTAAGTTTAAATTACTCTAAGAATTAGATAAACATTCCTTCTCTGATTTGAAGGCAATTTTCCATAGTAATTTCACCATTTTTGTATCTTTCAAATACAGTTGTGTATTTCTCATCTATCCAAGAATTCAGTTCATCCAACACCTCATCTACATATTTGTAAGCATCCCTTACAACCAAGTCAGTGTTTTCATTATCACTGTTGTCACTCGATTTATCTTCACTAGAGGATGTACCAAAATTATTAGCAGACTCAATATGTGGAGAGGTATCTGGAGTCATATTTATAGAAGCCTCTAAAGACCTAGTAACCATTGTTCTCTCAAGATTAGATTAATCTTTGCTTTTCTTGAGTCTTCTTTGTATTTTGAATAATGAATCCATCTAAGTCAATAATCACCTTTTTATCTTTCTTAGAGCTTGATTGTAAGTAAGAATCGTCTATTAGAAAATGTTGATCACAAAAATCATGTGAAGGATTACAAGAATTAGAGTGGTCACTATGCTACTTCTCTTGGGAGGCATTATGAGGTTCATTATGTTCATTCTGAACACCCACCGAATTGGGGGGAATTGAGATAGAATCAATGGTGGTGTTAACTGCAATAAAAAAATCTGAAAGGTCATTGTTCTCAGAAAGAGGTCTCACTGATTGTCTAAACTGGTCATTACCCCCATCATGATAATTATCCTTATAAAGATTCTTATTGATATAAATTTGATCTCCACGGGGGTCTTCCATCCTAGATGGGCCACTATTAACTGTATGACATTCATTCCATTCTTCTATTTTCATTTTACTTTTTCAATTCATTTTAGTTTTTGTGTTGGTGGATGAACTAATCTAGTACCACAATCAATCTTGGAATGTCTAAGCTTGTGGCAGACACTGCAATATCCAGACAGATGCTCATAAATAACATCCTGAATGAACACAAAATTTCTATTTTATATCCATATTTGGGATGAGAGCATTTGGGAGCCATCAATATCAGTACAAAATATCGCAACATTGGGCCTTGATAGATTTCTCATTGCAAAGTCTATATTAAGAGGAGTTCCAATGATGCTGGATATTGTAAACAAAGCATCTTTCATAAACATATCAGGGGGTAAGCTGGGGAAGCCAAGCCAAACTAGAAAAATAGGGGATTCAGAGAAAGGATTGTAATATGGGGTCCATTTGAGAACACTAATAGATGAACCACCGAAAACCCATGATATTCTTGCCCGAAGACTATAATAACCATTTTAAGAATGTAATATAAAAAGAAAACCTGAGGAATTTAATAATATTATATGAAATCCCATTAAACCTATAACTTCAATTTATTTTCTAAAATAAATTAGTGATGGGAGAAATATGATGAATTTCCCCACCAGTGAAAAGTCAAGGTCTGTGGAAAGATTGTTTTCCTCCTTTTTTGAGAATGAGATCACATGTTGACCTATCTGTCGAGAGAGCTTGGGCTCCATGTGTGGTCTAAACTCCATTGTAATATGAACATCGTGTTCATTAGAGGATTTTTTGGTGACAACATCGGCGAATGTTCGGAGAATGGAATTAGGTTTACTTGGAGGATCCACCATGACGGGGCTCGACATCCATGACGACATCACCTTGGGTTATGTCTGGCTTCTCCTGATACCAAATGTTTTTAGTTGAATGTGGAAAAAATTAATTTGGTCATTAGAAAACATGGGGTGTAGGTGATCTTGATGAATTCAGGGTGATGTGGTTATGGGTGAGGGAGATAATGATGAATCATGTATTAAGTATGAAAAATGGGCGGCAATGCCAATGGGAGAAGACGATAGGGGAGAGGGGAGGCATATGGTAAGTGAAATAATAGAGGTAATGTGTTTTTTATTTTATTAAATCTATTATTGATATATATATATATATTCAATTTCAATATTTTGAAATGAATTTATAATATTTTTTTAATTATATTTAAAATATAATAAATATTGTATTAAATTTGAAATTTATTCCAAATATTGACAATATTTCCTTATTGATAACAAAATAATTTTATGTGATTGAGTTAGAAGTTATCCTTTAAGCATTTTTCTTATTAATGGAAATATACATTTTTTAGTAAATGATCAACTAATAGATTCAAATATTTTTATTTTAAATTATTAATTTTATTTAATAAATAATTTCTACAAATTTTTATATTGAAGAAAATTATTTTTAATAATTATTAATAATTACATGTTGATTTGTTGGTAAGAAAACAATTGGTATTAATATGATAATGCAACAAATTTAAATTTTGGTAAAGTGTTTGTTGGTATTAAACAATTAATACCAACAGATATTTGTGTTGGTCCAAATAAATGCTGGTATTTAAATATAATATCAACAAAACTAAATATATATTGGAATTAATAATTTTTACCAATATATACAATATCATTCACTGAATTTTTGTTTGTAAAAGCCATTTTTTGTAGTGTTGGATGGATAGATTGAATTCAATATACGTATTTTGGACTGCTTGATCTATTCTCACATCACCAATTTTGGTAGACCTTAGGATATCCACATGGTAATTGTTGAATTTTCATTAAACATCAGTTACCAGTCTTCCATTCATATGACTCCCTATAAGCCATTGTATAGACACTAATGTAAATATCTATTGTGTTGGAAAGTTATTGTTGAATATATAATTGTTAGAAAATGTTTCCATTAGTAAACTAAGGATAATATATATTTTATTCGATAGTGAATGGAAATATAACAGAGATGATATAAACCTTGTGCTGATCTTCAAGGATGATTATTGGAGTTTTCTGCTGCTGATCCGGTGTTATTGAGAGTTTCACCTCTTATTGGTCATCGATAGATTAGGATTTAAGGAATGAAAGAACCAAAAAATTTGGTACGTTATATGTTTATTGAATATTTGGGAAAACTTTTGAACCATTTAGCACTTACACCTCACTTAACATAGATCCAAAATATGTTCCTTGTATCCCAAATTTGAATATATCTCTATGAACCACATCATGGGTAGTGATAGGAGGAACATGATTTTTTTCCTAATTTATCCATGAATAATAACCATGATATTATTTTAAATTTTAAGACAAATTTACTTCATTGTAAGATGATATATTGTTCTTTGTGGAATGGAATCACAATTCAAAATCACACCGGTGTTGGGAGAATGAGGAACTGATGAGATAGAACTGGCCTCATATATTTTATAGAAATAATTCAAGACATAATTTCTAGGGGAAGAAATATTTTATTTTGGGAAGGTTTTATTATCTAGTTATATTATTTTAGGCATTAATTTACCATTTTTAACCATTATAATTTAGGTCATGTTTTGGGGTCATTCATAATGATTTTTCAAAATTTTGGAGGACTTTTGGATTGTTCAAATTTGGTGCATGGTTTGATCAAACTATGTGACCCCAAGTGAAATCTATTCACCCCATAGAGAGTGGGGAAGGAATTTTTGGTGAATGGTTTCCCTAACCATGTGGCGACCCAGTGGTAGAGGTTCTCCCCAAATAGTTGGTTCACACATTAGGCATATAATTTACCCTAACTGTGTTCCCCCATTAGTTAACAGTGGGATTGGTATTTCAATGATCGAAAAATTATTTTTAACATTATGAACCCCTCATTTGAAGTTACTAATAATTTTTCTCATCCATATTATAGATTTTCCTTCCATTTTGGATGCCTATATGTGATTTTGGGTCCTATAACATCCTCCATTGGAGAATAAAATTTTTATATGACTATATAACCCCTCTATATCGAGTGAATCTCCTCCTGGACATGACTATCCAATCATCCTCCTGGTCATCCATTAAATTTATTAGATATTTATTTTTTTGATGTACCTAAAAACCATTTATATGGGTAAAATAATTTTTTTATATTATCATTATATTTATGATTTATATATCTTTTTCACCTTCGATTTTCATTGGATTTCTCATATGCAGGTGTTGATCATTAAATTTTGTAATTAAAGGTAGATGGTTCTCTTTGATATTTTCCATGTGGCTGAATTCGTGAATTTCATTATTTTTTTATATATCAATCATTTGAATTATAATACATAGATTTGAAGTGATTTGATAATGAAATATAAATTGAAATGGATTTTGATAAAAACTACTTATTATAATCTAATTGTAATTATTGTGTGAATTTTAAAAATGAGAGAAATGTCTAAATGATTTCAGAATAATTTTTTTCAAATGTATTAAATTGAAATAATTAAAACTAATTATAGGGTTTTTATTTAAAATGAATGAAATGATGAAATATCCTTGATTTTGTTTCGATATTGAATTGTAATAAGGGAACTCAAAATTAGGAAATAGAGTTGTAAATGATTATTGATTCAAAATGATACATTTTCCCCATTATTTATTAATTGATTTATCACATGAGTGACTTTTAGTTCGTCATTTTTGTTGGACAATAATTATAGGATCTTGATGGACCAACAGTGTATATATGATGAAAACTCTTGAAAACTGTAGTTTAGAAAGATTCCCCTCAATGGGATATTTATGACTCATATTCAACTTGAGGATAATGGATGTGCTAACACCTTATTAACCTTGATGAGTGATTTTATATGTATGTCAATATGATATATAGGAACTAACTTGATGTTTTCCATATGACCATGGTTCAAAATGTGTTAGTTTTGATAATATATTCCACTGATTGTATAATATTTTTACTCATTCCAAATTATTTATATTAACTATTATTTATCAAATGATTATTGAATTGACCATTTAAATGTTTCCATATTCAAAAAAGAAAACATGTTTTATATTAAATATGAAAAAGATATGTTATGTAACTCCATGTTTTTTTAAATTGAAATCATGATATGTTTATTATTTTGTAATCTTTTGTGGAACAAATGGCGTAACCATAGTGGGATTTATAGTTCACACCCTACATTTTCCTTCATAATTTTATTTATTGTATTTTTTTATATATGTGTAAAGGAAAATCACCACATGGAGGTGAAATATATTCATGATCCATGGGATCATGGAGTAGTGATGGTGGTCGTTGGTGCGGATGTCCAGTTGTTACGCATGGTTTTGAGTCTTATAATATAATATTAATGGTATTATGAGTTGATGTATCTTTGATATTTTTAAATATGTTTTTGTGTACTATTTTACTTTTTTAATGTCGGGTACATTCCCCATGAGGAGTGCTGACATTCAAACTAGTATCATATTTATCCTCATCTATATTATTCCAAACTCATTCCATCATTTATCTTATAGGATTCTAGGTTATAATTGTCAATATATTGGGATTGATAACACCATTCAGGTAATGTCACAGCCAGTTGAGGTATAAGGGTACCAGGGTATCATAGATATTTTGTGGCCCTTTTCCATAAAGGTTTTAAATTTTTTTATAATATAATATCAAAAAAATTAACTAATCTCCAAATTATCTAAACATTCCTCTTATACTGGCTATAAAACCCCATGAAAAATTTAACATAAATATTTCTCAAATGCATGATTTAAATTATATCTTTCACAAAAATCACACAATCCAATGATGAAATGGTTAAGTGTATTTGATATTATATACATAGATATATTATTTTAATACCCTAATGATCCATATTAATAATTTTTATCCATTATTTTTTTATATACATCTTATAAGATATAATACTATTCATAAACATCATATTGGAAACTCAAGAATTTGGTGAGATAAAATTCTATGTAGGGGAAAGATATATCTTAATGTAATTGATAAAAAACATGAAGAATATTATTAAGAAGATAAAAATATCCGAAAAAATGTCATAATACATTAGATCATTATTAATAAATATGAAGAGAAACATTATATCATGAAATGAAAAATAAAAAAAATATTTCATTGTTTTAAATACATATCAATAAGAAAAAAAACATGATTTTGACATGAAACTCTATAATACAATAAAAAAATTTCATAATTTTTAAAACATAGAATAATATGATAAACCAAATCAAAAAGGGGAACAATCATATTAATAAAGAAATTATATCATTATGAACAAACCAAATGATCCCACAATATGTCGTGAATAAAAAAATATCTCAAATTAATGTCTAAAAGTAAAACATTGACCCAATTTCATGTTATGAATAATAATAATGACCATTGTTTATTTTCTTAAGAAAACAATTATAGGATAATTTTGAGAAAAAATAACATGTTTCATGTTGTGAACAATAAAAATTCAAATACATCTATTTTTGAACAAAAAAATCCTAAGGGTAATTTTAAACAATCATAATGCGCACTCGTCTTGTTACAAAAAATAAAAATTTACATTGTTAAAATACTAATCTTTTATTTTATAAATCATTATCCAATGCCTGGATATAGATATAAAAACCCACATCATCATTCATACAAAATAGATCCACAAGAAAACCAAAAATATTTATCATCAAATAAAGAACCCATGGAAAAGATTGGGATTCATGAAATGTTAATAGAAATTAGATAACATTAACATAAGAAATCATTGAATATCGAAACTCTCATTTTACAAAATACATCATATGATTAGAACATGTAAATTTATATAAAAACATAACTTTATGAATGATAAAAACTACAGAATATATTGATGTTAAAATAAAAAAAATTCAATAATTCAAATTAAAACAATGATCTAAAAATCTATTTCAAAAAACCAATTTTAAAAAAGGTAAAGATAAGACTATATCACACCTTATTTACAAGTAAATTATACATGAGAATTCATTATGGTATTAATAGTATAATGTAAAACACTTTCAAAAAATTTACATATCAATTAATCATTAATAATGAAGACTTAAAGAGTACATAATGATTTAGAAAAGTAGAACTCAAAATATTTTGAAATCAGTAATGATTTAAAATAAAAATTACATATAGAAACATGAAAAATATTATATTTTATTTAAAATGGAGTGAAAAATTATATTTAAAAAATTTAAATTTTAAAATAATCTATAGTAATGGAATAATTAAAATAATATAATTTCTTAAAATAGGTATGTAAAAATATAATGAAAAAAATTAACTTTTAAATAGAATATATAATAATAGACTCTTTTAAATGTTATATTATCCTCAAAAATATAATTGAAAATATTTTTAAAAAAATTACTTCTAAAATTTTACTTTAATTATGTAATTAGTAAAAAAGAAACACTATTTTGAAAATCCTATGTGATGATTGAATGAAACAATTTAATATTAAAATAAATACTTATTAATTGAAACTTTGAAACAAAATTTATTTTCAAAATTTAATTTCAAAATAATTAAAAAAATTATAATTTATAAAAAAAATATTTATGGAAACATGAAAGAGATATAATTTCTAAAAAATGAAACATAAAAATATGTTGAAACAGTTTACATACAAATTAAATCAATTATAATTTATATGTGGAAAGACAATACTTCCTTTAATTAGAAAAGTGAAAATACATTTGAAAAAACATAATTTCAATAAAAAATAAATAATGTATACTTGAAAAAGGAATTTAGTTTTCAAAAGGTAAATGAGAATATAATTATAAAATTTAATTAAAAATAAGATAATAAAACTAAAATACATACAATGTCTACAAAAAGAAATTGTTATTAAATATTGAAAAGTATTAGATTTTAAAATAATATTCCATAATTTTTGAATGATATATATTTAAATTTACAAATTATATATGAAGTAGACTATAAAATATTACATTTTTAAAGGATAGAGATAACCCTTTGACTATTTTTAAATAAATATATTGAAAACCCACACTGCATAATTGATTTTTATACATTGACTTTTAAATGAGGTAAAAAGAAATTGAAGCTAGAATTTTTATCAAGATGGGTTGAAATTGATAGAGTTTTTATAATTAATGATCATCAAAATTTCATTGATGGATAATAATGTTTGATATATCTCCTTTTTAAAAGAATTTTAAAATAAATCATTACGAAATAAGTGAAATATAAATGAATAATAATCAATAAGAATATTCATGAAATTTAGTTTAAAATAAAATTATTCCATAATTAATTCAATATATAATATTTTATACAGGTAGTACAAACATAACCTAAATAAAAATAATTGTGTAATAAAAACAATGTATCAATGATTAGAAATTGAAATTCAAATGATATACTATATTTAGCACTTTATTTGATCAAACTATGAACTCCAATAAAAAAATATAACATAATATCCAATTTAGAACCATAATACTAAATATCACCTTTTTAATCCTTATTATAATTCATTTTCACGATTATTTTAATTATTTATAACATATTACGTCCATCAGGTGTTAATCACATTAAATACATTCCACATGTTTAATACTTTTGATATCATTACCCATCATGGGATACCATGTTAATTATTTTTATATCATTTTTTATTCACAAATATTCTACATATATTTATTTAAAATTATTTTTTTTCATTCCATATATGATTTTTTTATGTTACATGAAAACTAAATTTATAAAGGCTAATTTTAGAAATTGTAGCAAGATAAAATGTTACATTAATAATAAAAAATGCAATTAATATAATATTTATTGAATAAAACACACATCATAATTTTAATAATAAATAACATTATTATTATTAATGTTCTCATAGTCATCCATAATCATATTTTAACAAATTTATCTCATAGGTAGTAAAACAGACCAAAAAATGAACATACATTAACATAGTTAGATAATATGTTTAAGAAGGTTTACTTTTTCAAACAATTTCATTAAAATAGAAGAATAATGATATTTTTTTTGTAGAAACATATTTTAATATTTATAAATAATGAATAAAAATTTACATGAAAAAAATTAATCATGGTGATTTTAATTCATACAAACACATGATTAGTGTTCCCGTTTCTCAACATGTGAGAATGTTAAAAGTGTATATTTAATAGAAATTTCATAATTATAATTATATGAGATATATAATATTTATTAAGAATTTTCACAATTAATACCATATGCTAAATATTTTAATGAAGAATAAAAAACGTTTCTTTTTGGAGGCAGTGGTGCGTAAAACATATAGGTGATGTTTGTTTGTTCCCTCTTCTAAGAGGATATAAATTTTCCAATATGTGTATTGACAATAATATAACAAGATACGAATATAACAATGTCTTTAATGTAATCATATTATTATAGTAATATGTTATATGTAATAGTATGATTATGAATAAAATTATTAGAATAATATAATGTTTTTGTTGGATAGGTTATTTTTTATTGTAATTTTAATTTGAAATTTAATGTATTTGGATATATATGATTCTCTGTGGGATTATTTTTTGAGATACAGATCCATTTATAGCGAAAGGGAAGAGTTTCATGGATAAATTCCATAGTTATGTGTATCATTGTTATGGTGGAATGATATACTATTATAATTTTATAAAAGATAAATTTTTGAAACACTCATATTTTTACAAACAATTCAATGACACTAATAATGTTTCAGTGGAAAAATGTAAATAAAATTGGTGTATACTTATGAAAATATTGATACTCATCCCAATTTAATTAAATTTTATATGTAATATTTAAAATGACCATATATAATATTTTGATCCTTTAAATTTTAAATTTTATAATAAAAATATCACATCAAAATATTAAATTTTTGGAGAATACTATTAAAATTAACCCAATTAGTCTAAAAATTATTTGATGGGAAATGGAGTTTTTTATTATAATATTACTATATAAGGTAAAATATTAGTAATTATTTATATTAATAAAATAAATTGATTTGTTATATGAGGAATTAATTTTGTGAGGATTTAAAATAAATAAAAAGCCAAATAAAAATATGAAAATACATCAGTCATAGAGAACAATTATATCATTTTTTGTCACACTCCAACTCCGAGTTTATCTTATTTTTTTATTTTTATGTTCAATGTCTAATCCTTGGTTGAAGCTCGGTTTCAGGTAACAAATTAAATTTTTTTGAATTTAATAATTTACTGGGTTTCAGGCTAGTGCCTAGGTACAACACTACTAGTAGTATACATGTTGTTTCCCCAGGTGATTGTGTGGGTGCCCAAGTTGTTTGGGTTGTGGAGAGTGATTGTGAGCAGATTATTAATCCATGAAACAAGGGTGCGGCTCAACACAATAAGCGGGCAGCGCCGGGTGGCACGGGTTGAGCACGGCTTGCTCAACCGTGTGTTCTGGTGTAGGTAATCATGCACAAACCATGTGGTTACTGATTATTTAAAATAAATAGTAAAATTACTTGGATAATAAGATAAATAAAATGAAAAAAATTAAAACAATTTTTGATAAAAACAAATATTAATATTATGATTTTTAGTATTATTATAATTATTTTTATTAAGACTATAATTTTTATTATAATTTTTAATATTATTTTATTTTTCTTAGTATAATTTGTATTATAAATAATATTATAAAAAAAATTATAACCATAGAAAACACCCCCTTTTTCCCCGGTGAGACTAGAACCCCCCATGTTTTCCCTATTGTATAACCCCACCCACCTCCGACCCATCCCTCACCGGGGGTCCGTTCAAATGACTCCTCCAACATGCCCTGCTCTGCCAAACACTAGTCTCATCTGGAATGGCTTTCTCCATCATACACTGACCTTATTCAGTATGTCCTACTCAGCCCTGCATCGACCTCGTCTAGAGAATTATTCTGCACCCTATTCAGGTCTCATCTGGAGAAGTTGTCACACAACAACTGGTAGTTTCTATGATTTTTACATTATCTTATTTCAATTTTGAATCCTAGGTTGAATCTCAGGATTGGGTCCCCATTAAAAAATTAGTAGGTTAAATAATTTTTATGGGTTTTGGGTTATGGCACAGGCACATCACTGTTATCGGTAACTGTTTGTTTTTACTAGGTGCACATGTGGGTTCCTAAGTGGTTTGGGTTTTGGAACGCGACTTATGCATGGATTTTTAATCCGTGTGATGAGTGTGTATCTCAGTACTGTATGCATGCAGTACTGGGTGGCACTGTATGAGAACGACTTGCTCAATCATTATTCCGGTTGTGGGTAATTGTGCGCAGACCACACGGTTACCTTGTATTTCAAATAATTAGTACAATCGAATAGAGACTATGATAAATGAAATGAAAATAATATAAAATAGTGTTCGATAAAAAATAAAATTATTCTTATGATTATTAATATTTTTATTATTATTGTTTTTATGAATATCATTTTAATGATATTTTATAAAATTATTTTTTCATTATTATTTTGTTTTTTATTATTATTACTATTATAAAAATTAAAACCCTAGAAAAAAACCATCCCCTCTTCCACAGTGAGATCTCCCCCCTCCCTTATTTCCTGGGCGTGTGACCTCACCCTGCCTGGACCCTTCCCTCGCCAGCGCTCCATCCATCTTCCCACTCCAGCATGGCCTGCAACGCCCTACGTGGGTCTTTTATGGACATTCCACCTCCATTCTACCCCGACCTCATTCGGTGTATCCATCTAGATCCTAATCCAACCTTATCTAGCATAGCCTTCTCCACCCTTCTCCAGTCTCATCCAGTGCGGCCTACATCTCTCTAATCTGGCGTGGCCGCAACCTTCCCCCTTCTAACAACCATATCCTCTGGTATATTTCTATTTCAGTTTTTGGGGTTTTATTTATTTTTTTTGACTAACCATAATTGTTGGGTTTTTTTGGTTTTTTCCTTGTTAGGGTGTATAGTTGGTTGTTGAGGTTTCTCTCTCCCCTTCATTGTAGATTCCTCACGTCTACACACCGTTGAAGTAGGTGAATTTTTGTGTCTTCTTTCTGATGCATCCCTCTAACACTTTCATTTTTCTAATTAATTATTAATCATTATTTTTAACTTTATTATACCATTAATTGGTCTTCTATGGTGTTCTTACATTTTTATAAGTTGTTAAAAATAGTTATGATTTAATTTTTTTAGTATGTTTATTTGTTTCATTGCAGGATATCTTTTATTAATACCCAATTTTGATTCAATAAACTTTCACATATGAATCTCACCATGATATTTCAATTTCTGAAACTATTATGGTTTTTTATTTATAGAGTAATTTGATAGAAATATCATTAGTAGTAAATTTGGTTAGCCCTATGTCTATGAAAACAATGTGGTGTTTCAACATTATTTATGAACTTATAAACATGATTTTCACATATATGTTAACCTTTCCAAGATTGTTATGGTGTTTTTAATGTAATTTAATTTGTTAAAATTAGGTTCCTATGTTATTTCTTGTTTATGTGAATTTTATACAAAATGGATGACATGATTGATGTTTTACATTGGATGAAAACATTGGGTTATTGTGTTTCAATATTATGTGGAACCATTGGGAATTGGTTTAAAAAGTACATTGTGGTTTTAAAAATGGTTTGGGTGTCTTAATGGAAAAGTGGGGTTTATGTTGAGCCTTATTTTCTGAAATGGTGTGTTGGTTCTTTTCAGTGTTTCTTTTTTAAAAATGGGGTTTATGTGTGGCTTTTAATGTGAAGGCTCTTCTGGAGTAACATAATCCCATTTTGAATCTATGAGTGTATTTTTGGTTTAATCTTGATTTGAAATAAGGTGGGGCTTGGAATAATGGGAACTTTTATGTGTTGTGTATTTTAATCACACTTTTAAAATATAGCGACAAATTTGGAATTTCTCATCTAAAAGTTGTGTTTTTTGTTGAACATGGATTTTTTTTTTGAAATTAATGTTATATATTAATTTTTGTTTCAAATGTAAGATGCTGGTTGGAAAATCATAATATTGTGAAATGATTTCAATTGTCTTGTGAAATGAAGGGAATTTAACATCGTGTTGTTGAAAGTTTATTTTGGACATAAGAACCTATTTTAATTTTTAGTTTTTAAAGTAGTCACAATGATTTTTTTGATTTAGTAGTAAATTTTTATCAGTAATGCATTCGATTATGTAAAACTAAAGGATTTTTTGGAAACTTACATATTTTGGAAGAAATGAGTAATCTGTTTAAATGATGTGATGTCCTGGTTGGCACCTTGTGTGAAGTGATATGTGTATGAATATATTTTTATTGGGAACCACTATATATAATTTCTCTTAATGGGTTATCATATAAAGTATTTCTGTGTTTCCGGTAGGCAACAGTGGTTGTGGAAAGTAAGGTGAGTCACACGTTTGTGGGCCTCCTACTTGCAAATTTTTATTTCCATGGGTTTCTAGGCATCATTTATGGGATAGAGTGATGGTTGCATGATAGGCCCAATCAGAAAGGTTAGTACCCTCATCAAGTTATGGACTGGCTAGGAGTGATGTACCACTAGTGAGGTCAGGTTTGGGTAGAAGTTGATTTTTGAAATAGGGGCTTCACCATAAGCCGAAAAGTGGTTATGAATTGAGTAGATCCATGGGTCTTCTAGGGATGTTTAGGATCACTAATGGTTATCATATATATTTTTTCAATAATTTATGCATTATAAGATTTTAGCTTTCTATATTTATCTATTTATTTCAACACTTCCATGGTTTTTCTTATTTTGGATTTTAATTATAAAATGAAAAATGGTTTTAAAAATTGAGGTGAGGTGTGGGTTGTTTAAAAAAAAGTTGTGTTGTTTATTAATGTTTTAAAACCTATTTTTTCAACTCTATTTAAAAATAATGTTAATGGAATATTTTAGGGAAATGAAACACATGGATTATGTGTTGATTTCTTTATAATAATCTCAGTGATCACCCATAATTTGTCTTTTACTTTTTAGGGTCTTATAGTGTTGGATCACTATCGGAGAAAATCTGGTTATAAGTTGGGTTGTGACCTTGTAAGTTACCTGGAGGTATGTAAAGCTTATTTTATTACCACTATTAGTGATTATATATATTGTTCAGTTTTTTTAATTATTATTTTTTGTTTATTAGTATTTCATTTATTGGATAAACATTCCCACTTCTTTAGTTTTGATGCCCGAAACTAGTTTCCAGCCCATGGTGATCGGGAATGCCATTTGAGCCATGCCTCGGAAGTACTCTGGTGACAAGTTCAAGGTTGAACCGGGTTGTTTTCTGACAAAATGGTATCAAAGGAGGTCATTATTATTTAGGTTATCTAGTTGATTGATAGTATGACTATCAGGACATAGGTGGTATGTGTGGGAAGAGCATCTTGAACTCTTGATCACACTAATATTCAAGATACTAGGGGTAGCTTGGGATTCGAGTCTTTTGTCATTTTTTGGACTGAGGGATGACAACGGAAGAGAGACAGTGTAATATGGTGATCCCACATGGAGTAGTGACTCATGTGGAGTCCAATTTTATGGTTCAAGTCCCTCATATAATTCTAAATTACTTGGGGAATGACCCTCTACAATGTCAATGAGTCAGGCACAGATGTGAATCCCTTCTTCTAGTAATTTGGTGTGAGATGTTCCTTATCATGGTTTTGGTGTGTGTTGGTTCAATTTTGACAATGAAAATAGTTTTGAAATTGAAATTCTACTTCCTAATGTTTTTAAATTTGTAAAGAGGGTTTTAAAATTTAAAAGAAAATTGTGTTTTTGAAATGAATGTTCTCTCATTTAATCGGATCGGTGTGGACCGTGGTGTTGTATATGAGTATTTCCACATGTGGATGTATTTTTATAGAAAAGGTGTGTTGGTATGTATAGATGGAAGATGATGAGAAAATGTGCAATGTTTAATGGGATTACTTGGGTGCATGATGAAATTAATAGATTTTACATGTTTTTAAAAGGTTGTTTCTGAAATCGATGTGTTTCATTATGTTTATATTTTTTGGTTTTTGAGATAGTTTTTTATAGATGAAGGTTCTTTTATTGATGCCTCATTGGCTTGATATATGTTTTGGATTTGTATTTTCTATGTTGTTCAGAAAATGCCACCCAGAAAGGTCTTCAATGCTACCAATGAACCGTGCTCCATTTTATTGTCATTCTTAGATGCTTCATGTTCTTCACAGTGATAAAGCTATGTTAGAGGTATTAATGTGTCTTGGAGAGGTAGAACGCATCTCCAAGATGTTGGGAACTCCTGAGGCTATTAGATATTGAGTTATCATGGGATTGTAAGAAGGATTGTCTTTGGGTGAATGGGAGTTGTTCACCCCACCATTGATGCATGTATGGATGACGTGGGATGTATTTAAATTTGTATTCATCCAATGGTTCAAACCTAAAGTATTAAAGGAAATGAAATGGTAGGATCTCATGCATATTAAACAATGCCAATTGATAGTGAATTCATATGTTGACCATTTCAGTGAATTAGTATCCATTTCCCCAGAGGAAGTGTCATAGGATCTTATGAAGACTCTCTATACATCGGGGGACTTCTTCCATAGATCAAAGATATACTCCTCAATTATTCAGACCATTGTTTCAAGACGCAGGTAGATGATCTTTTTCTTGATGAGTTGGTCGATGGTTCATATATGGTTGGCAGTACGACATCTCTTGTTGCTCATTATGGTTCCCCCTATAGAGAGGAGAATATTCTATAGGAACCTATTTCTATGAATCCACCATCATTTTTTCTAGATTTTAGTCTATTAGACCATTTAGTTGTGTGCCACCAGTGTGGTTGGTTCATGCACTC
Source organism: Viscum album (assembly GCA_963277665.1). NCBI lineage: Eukaryota > Viridiplantae > Streptophyta > Magnoliopsida > Santalales > Viscaceae > Viscum > Viscum album. The sequence goes on along the minus strand of OY728157.1, from coordinate 29,923,037 downwards.
GAAGTTGTCATGTCACATCCCTTCAAAGACCTTCCATCATTGCAGATATCTGGGTCATCTAGAGATGTCTTGTAAAAAGTATCACCGGAAGAAGAAATTATGAACAATGGATTCCAATTCCTGGCTGTGAGGAAGGAGATGATTCATCCATTAGAGCTCCGGCTGTAGGTCTTGTAGTGATGCTCGTGCACATTCAAGAGTTTCTAGGGATGTGAAGCCTCGATCTGTGTTTTGTGTTTCATGATGGGATTGGAACATTTAATGTAATTTATTTCTTGTTTTTACTAATATGTTTTTTCTATCATTAGATGTTCACAGTTTTATTATGAACATATGATGAACAACATACAATGTAATCCAAGTGTTTATATCTATTTGACTGTATCTTTTTGTATCATTCATTCTCCTTGACCGTGTTTAACTATAGTGTGGAAAAATATTGAATTATATTATTGGTGATATTATTCTGTTTATAGGGAAAATGGATGTTGTCACATTGATTGTTTTATATTAGTGTTTGAAATTTTATTTCTGGTGGTGTTGCTATAGGAATTTCATTTTTCCCGGTGCCCCAGTATGCCTAGTTTCCTATAGCAGAGTTTCATTTTAAGTCTTGGTAGTCTTGTTTAGTACATCTGGAAAATTCATGTAATTTTGGGATGGGTGTTCCCATGACTCCCCCATAGGGGTGTTTTGTTTGGGTTTTAATTTCTGTGCTAGTAAAATCCTTGTGGTGGGGGGAACCCACTCACGTTCGCCCCCTGTTTTGGGTAGTGGTTTCATCAAGATCGTTCGGGTTTGATTGTCGATTGAATGGTCCCCACATGATTTATTGTTTTCTTCTAGTTGTGTTTAGCCATGGACTCGAGTTTTGTGTATCCTTTGGCTTGGTGAAATTCTGAGGGTAGAAATGGTTTTTACTGGGGAGAACTATCACACACTGAACAAAAGTTTCTCTTATTTATTATTATTATGTTTTTTTTTTCAATTTGAATCCTTGGATAAAGCTTTGGTTCGACTCCTGATTAAAAAAAATTATATTTTATTAATTTTTATTGTTTTCACGCTAGTTCACGGTCACCACACTATTATCACTAATCGTGTGGTGGCCAAAGTTCTTTTTCGGGTGCCCAAGTGCTTTGGGTTGTGGTGTGGGACATATGTGTAGTTTATAAATCTATGCAATGAGCATGTATCTCAGCACTATATGCATTAGTGGAGGGCGGCGTGAGTTGATCACGACCTACTCAACTATGAGTTTGGCTAGAGGTAATCATGTGTGGACTACATAGTTACCCTGTATTATAAATAAATAGTACAATTGCATGGAGAATAAGATAAATAAAATGAAATAAAATTTTGACAGAATATTTGGTAAAAAAATAATATTATTATTATGATGATGATTTTTTTATTATTATTAAGAATATTATTTTTATAATGATTTTTAAAATTCTATTATCATTATAATTACAATTTTTATTATAATTAATGTTATAAAAAATTAAATCCCTAGAAAAACTCCTCTTTCTTCCACATCAAGACTCGCACCCCATACATTCACCAGTGCATGACCTCACCCAGCCCGAACCCAGCCCTTATTGGAACTTTGGCCAACAGCCTTGTCCGGCGTGGCCTGCTCCTCCCTATGTTAGTCTCGTCTGGCACAAAATGCCCTACCCTACTCCGACCTCATTATGTGTGGCCTACTCTTCCCTACTTTTCCCTCATCTGACACAGCATGTTCCTCCCTTCTCATGTCTCATCTAGCATGGCAATCTTTTCCCTACTCCATCGCGGCCATAACCCCCTATCAAAAACCCTATCCTTTATTATATTTCTATTTATATTTTGGGGTTTTTCATCTATTTTTCCAAACCATAATTGTTTGATTTATATTTATATTTTTTTTCTAATTTTTTAGGGTGTATGGTTTTTCGGTGAGGTTTTCCTATCCCCTCAGTTGTAGTTTGGTCTCATACGCACATCTTCAGGTAGGAAAATCCATGTTTATTCTTTCTTATTCATTCCTCTAACACTTTCATCTTTCCAGTTTTTTTTTTAACTCAATTTATAGCTTTATTATACCACTAATTAGTATGATATGGTCTTTTTTAATTTTTAGGAGTGGTTAGTAATTGATTTGATTCGATTTTATGAATATGATTATATGTGTTAATGATAGATGTGTTTTATTAATGTCCTATTTTTTCAATAAATTTTTACACATGTAATTCACACCTTGATAGTGAAATTTCTAAAACTCTAGTGGTGTTTTTCATGAGAGTATTATTAATCAGAAATATCCTTTGTAGTAAATGTTGTTATTCCTATGTCTGTACTCACTAAGTGGTGTTTCAAATACATTTATAGATATATAAAATTTATTTTAATCAATATTTTACCCGCACCCATTATATTGTGGTGTTTTTATGGAAATTGAATTTGTTAAAAATAGTTTTCACACAATTCCATGTTTATGTGAATGTTATACCAAATTTTTGACTTCATCAATGTTTTACATTGGATAAAAAATATGGTTGTGTTTCAATGTTATGTGGGACCATTGGTATTGTTTTAAAAATTATGTGGTGGTTTTATAAATGGTTTTGGGGTGACCTCACAGAAATGTGGTGTTTAATTTGAACCTTCTTTTCTCAAAAGTTGTGTTGGTTCTTTTGGTGTTTCTTTTTTAAAAATTAGTTTTTATTGTGCTTTTCAATGTGATGGATCATTAGGTGTAACATAATAAATTTTGTAATTTAGGTGTGGATTTCATGTTTTATCATCTTTTGAAACAAGTTGGGTCTTGGAATAAAGGGAACTTTTATGTGTTTTTTGTTTTTATCTTTTATTTTAAATAATGTGGCCCATTTGGAATTGCCTATCTAAAATTGGTTTTTTTTACCTTTTAAATTGATTTGAAGTTTATGTTATAAAAGCGTTTTAGTTTTAGAAGTATACGGCTAGTTGGAAACTCACAATTATTGTGAATTTTTTCTAATGATCCTGTTAAATGATGGCCCATTTAACATCTCATTCTCTAAAGTGTCTTAAAGAAATAATGACCTGTTTGGATTTTTAATTTTAGAAGTATCCCTAAGAATGTCTTGGATGTAGTTTTAAATGTTTCTCAAATATACATTTTTTTATGTATAACTAAAGTCTCATTTGGAAACGTACATGTTTTAGAAGAAATGAGTTAATTGCTTAAATTATGTGACGTCCTGGTTTGAACCTTATGTGATATGATATGTGTATTAATATATTTATAGTGGGAACCCATATCTTGGATTTCCCTTTATGGTTTATCGTATAGGTGAATTCTATGATTGGGGTAGGAATGTGAAATGGCGGCAGGTAAGGTGAGTCATCAATGTGTGGGGCTCCCACCTACACAGTTTATTATTGCCATTGTATACTAGAAATATTTTAGGGGATCGAGTAATGATTGTATGATATCCCTTACCAGACAGTTTTGTACACTCCAATAGTTGTAGACATGCCAGGATGTATGTGCCACTAGTGAGTCTATGTTAAGGTACTTAGATGGTTATTGACATAGGGGCTTCTTCATACACCGATAGGTGGTTTTGAACTGAATATTTCTAGGGGTATTCTGGGGAAGTTTATGATCTCCCTTGGTCATCATTTATATTACTTTTTAACTTTCTATGGAACTTGTTTTTAGCCTGAATTGTTTATCTATTTATTTCAGCACTACCGTGGTTTTCTTTATTTTTCTATTTAATTATAAAATGTAAATTGATTTTCAAAATGGCGGTGTGGCATGGGTTGTTTTAAAAAAATCATTTTGTTTATTATAGTGTGAAAAACTATTTTTATAACTATATTTCAAACTAGTATTAATGGAATGTTTTCAGAAAATGAAACACATGGATTCAATGGTGATTTTCTACTGGGCATATCAATTCCCACCCAAATATTATATTTTCATTTTTAGGGTCCTCTTGTGTTGGATAACTCTCTGAGTGAACCTGGTTCAGAGTTGGGTGGTGACCTAGCAGATCACATGGAGGTATGTGCAGTTTAATTTTTTTTCTATTGTCAGTGATTATATTTGTTGTCTAGTTTTTATTTATTTATTTATTTTTCTTTCATTTATGGTGAAAATCATTCCTACGTTTTTATTTTTGATTCCCGTCACAAGTTTCCACCTTCTAGGGACCAAGAACACCATGTGGTCCATGGCGTGGACAGACTTGGGTGACCTGTTCAGGGTCGACCCGGGTTGGTTCTTGAGCGTTTCTATTAAACATAATTTTTTACTTAGTCATAATAATGCTAAAAATGTCATTATTAATCTCATGAAACATAATAAAATTCTTAATTTCATTCCTATAATATATATAATATTATATAAAATGTTTGTAAAACTTTTAGGAATCACAGACATAGTTTTAAAATCTCAGAAAACATATATTTGAAATAAAAATAAATATTATTTGAAATTTTTAAAATAAATTCAGAATTTATAGAATATAGTTATAGAAGTATAAATTTGAAAAAAAATTTACATGTTTAAATTTTATAAAATTAAATTAACTTGTTGAAAGGAATAATAATATATATTTTTTAGGTTTTATTATAACCATTTTCAATACTAACCCATACAAGTTATTTATATGAAAAAGAAAATAGATATTTATGGTTTTTCGTCTTAGAGAATATTATATATTTATTAAAAACCCAGTATAAATGTATTATTGTTTTATTACAATGGGTGTGTCATGTTACAAATTTTATTGTACAAAATATTTCTATTGAATGATCAAAAATTTGGGGTCGTTACACAATCTCAATTTGATTTTATTGAATAAAATTTATTATTGTCATAAAATATGGAATGTGTTTCTTAATGTTGAAAATAATTAATGAAGTGATTTTATGAGAATTAAAGAATCTAGAATTCACACCAAATATGTGGAATAAGGTTGGTGGGATTTCTTAAACTCAATAATGTGATACATTATAATGGAGTAGATTGTAATATTTAAATAATTCCTTAATTTATTCTAAAATAATTATATATAATGATGATTGTTTTAATAATAGTATTTTGGATGATTTAATTATAATTTCTATAGGATATTATAAGAGAGTGCGTGTGTGTGTATGCTTTTAATAAAATGGTTAGTAGTTAAATATTTTCATTTTAATAGTGGTTTCTGGTGATTTCAATTTATTATTATATTTAATATTATGATTTTTATATTGGATTTATGGGATAAAAATTTGATCATAATCTAGATAATATTTAAGAATTTAGAGTTTTGGATAATTATTATTTTTTTTAGAAAAACCGCATTGGTGTAGGAACCTTACTTGTATTCCAAGGATGATTTTTTTTCAGTTGATAAAATTTTGAGTAAGAATTAATGAAATAATTAATTTTTATATAAATAATAATCCATTTTTTATTAAAATAGATATGTTAGTGGGGTTAATTTCCTTGTAATGTTTTATATTTTGATATTTTTTCCTGAAATATTAATATTTGACTTTTTAATTGTTAAATACAGAAATGTATAACATTCGTTACATGAAATGGAATAGATGATAATTTTTTCATATAAAATATATTGAAATTAAAATTATTTATCATTCATGGGACTCATATAGTGTTGATGTTAACATATCACTATGTATCATCTCTCATGGCCTACATGACACCCTTGTTGTTTAATTAGATTTTGTTAATTATAAAAATGTAAAATAAATATGCCCATTTTATGTAGTGAATGTTCTTGGAATCATTTGTGAGACTATGAACCTGAAAATACAATACAATGGACAATTGGATGTACTAAATATTTGGTAGAATATGTAATATTTTAGGAGATTGATAATTTCTTACGGTCAATTTGAGGCCATATTGGCTATCTATTTAGGTATTATTCACATTACAATCATTATTTGGGTTTTTTTGTTACATGTATATAATTTTAAAAATGGGTATTTCTTACATTATATTTTATTAAAAAAATAAATTCTTATTTTACATTATTTTAATTTTAATATTACATGATTTATTATATTTAACATAATGAATATATGACACCACCAAGGGATCTGGTTAGTGGTTATTCTTCTAACATTATTGATTTATTTTCATTATGAGTGTTTTTAGAAGAATATTGATTGTAAAAAAACTGTAAAAAATTACATGGTGAAAAATTAGAGCATGGTTAATTCAAACTATTCACCCATGTGGTGTGATGGGGGTGTAAGCATCAAGTTACATATGCATTTTATGTTCATGATTACACAAACCATTGTGAAATTCATACAATATATATTAAAATATATATTAGTAGTGACAATATTAATTACTCTTATATAAGGTAGTTACTTATCACTTTCTTATACATGGTTTGAAGATGGTTTCCAAATACCTTAGGATAAAAAATGAGATCTAACAATAATTTTGAAATTTATAAATTTGAATTTCTAATTACATGATTTATTTCCTTCCTCCGCTCTCATTTAACTAATATTTTTTTAAACATCTTTCTATTTTTACACATAAATATCCCAATAGATTTGCTTGTTCCATTTTCATCAAATCGAATGATTATATTTAAGGTAAGTATCCATTTCTATTAATTCATATTTCTTTTATCTTTTGACTATGAGTGATTTAGTTTCTTCAGGATTTTCTTCCAATAATATGGATACAATAAAGTATTGTAGAGTTTTTTACACTTATTCCTAATTTTAAATGATTTCTTATTCGAAAATGTTTGTTGGAACATAGACCATCGTACACTAAAGGTCATTCTTACATTATTATATTGACCTATGATACAATAAATTACATCACAGAGTATATAATAGTTAATTAATCTTGGTAAAATAGATACAAAAATAAAATTATAATTACAATTTGAAACATAAAATATAAAAAAAATATTCTCATTGAGAATACCATTATAACTCATAGTATATCATGGAATATAGTACACAAAACAGATCTTGGTATACTATATGAAATAAAAAATAATAAAATGAAGTCTCACATGATAAGTTTATGTATATGTATAATCGAAGCTATGCTTAAATATGGCATTATCAATATAGGAATGTAAATTACAAAAACATATTTTGTTTGATCAATAACTTCTTTATAACATGGAAAGAATAAATAATGATCAAATAATTCTATATTAATAATAACATGGGAACTGGAATTCAAAAATATATATTCAAACAAATATAATAATCACCAGGAATATCCATAAATAAATTGACAATCATTGGTATTATTGTTATAGGAATATAAAATATATCATCGTGGCCGAATACAAATATATTAAAATAAATGGTAGGGTATTGGCTTGATCCCAAAATGGATTATATCATGAGACCTACTGATCCATCGATGGATTATAGAAGGCCCCTCCCAAAACATACTAAGTTTAATGCATTAATTATATTAAAAATTTGAAACAAAATAATTAAATAAATCATAATGAAAAGAAAACAGATGAAATGTCAATACATACCCTAATCAATAAACATAATTATAAACCTTCAAAGTAAAATGGTGGCTAATAACATTTCTCATCCCTAGTCCAAATGATCATAAAAAATATAAATAAATAATAATTACGATTGAATTACATCATATTTCAAGGGTATAATATGTAAATTAAATTTTTGATGTTATCGGTGAATAAGAGTACCATAAAACAATCATTATAAACATTTTTGATAATAAAAATATTTTCATATTTAAAATAAAAATTTATTAAAATTCCCAAAAAATATAAATTATTTCAATTAAAAAAAAATTTTAATTCAATTACACAAAGTACAAAAACAGTTTTTTAATTAATGAAAAAAATTCTATTCATGTGGTAGACATAAAAATAATGATTCATTTAAAATTTTCTATAGAATCATAATGCTAGTTAACTTGGTAAAAATATGATGTATCCTTAAAAAATATTCTTTAACATGTAAAAATATGTAAAAATTGAATTAATATATCATTTTCAAAAGGATGAAATTTTTTTAATTTTTTTAGGAGATGTGTTTTTTGAATAAAATTGAATTCTGACCAAAGAGAGAAATAACATATAATTTTCCTAAAAATATTTTCTCAACAATATTATGATCTGAAGGATTGAAAATGGTAATATTACTTGAAAAAGATCATTAATAACTATATTTAACAAATATATTTTTATTTTAAGATATAAATATAAAATAATTCAATAATGATAGATGTATACATAAACAATCTCAAATAATATTGAGATTTGGAAATAAACCATTGCCAGTTTTGTAACATATTAATTGTAAGCACCAAAAAATAAATTACATAAAATAAAAAAATTATGGAATTTAATATAAATATATTCCTGATATAAAATGTAAAATGGAAAATATATATACTCAAAAATATAAATAAGTGGTGAAAATATCTAATGTATCACATTAGTAAATGTAAGAAAGTAAACCCTTAACTTACATATGATTTCCTTCTTCTGTGTTCATATGTATTGTATAATGGTTTTATTGATTTTTTTAATTTATACCCAAACCATAATTATACTTATGATAACATATATGATCCTATTATATCATTTTACTACCCATTTGATTATAATATTTCATTATTTCCATGTTTTTCTAGTTCATTGCCTTGTTTTATCATTTTTGTTTTACCATTAATATTATAGGTCTCATAAATTGGATTTATATATACTATATACATATTGATAATAATTTTATAGATATCATATTTAGTAAATATAATAAATTTTAGAACCACTACTCAATGTTGGAATAATAAAATGAATTGTATCACTATATGGAGATGGTATACCATATATGTGAAAAAGAGATGAAAGAATTCCTACATGAATGAATTCATAAGAAAGTGTGTTATAAATTAGTTCCCAAAAAAATCAATATCATCTAATAAATTTAATTTTTCTTCATTAATTTTATGATTATTACATTCCATGTGAAATTTAAGTGATAAATGAATCACATAACATTGCAAGGTTGTAGTATTCCATACTCACGTGTAATATTATCATATTAAATTGGAATGGAAGGTAAATAGGTATATGTTATATTAAAATTAAAAAATTATATTAATATCATAAATATATTATAAATTTTATAAATATATCATTATATCAATTATAGAAATGTGTTGATGAAAAAAAACAGAATCAGTCCATCGGGTGGTATTCCTCTAAACTCACGATCGATGATTTAATTTCCAATTTTATGGATATAGAGGTGGATAAATTATATTACATAAAAGTAAAAAAATAATTATATGTGTGTTAATGGTGTTATTATATTTTAAGTGTTATGAAGTAATTAAAGGTGGAAAAGAAGAATGAAAGTGGAAGAGATTTTTAAAAATAATTATCTTCTATTAAAGAATCCTCCATTGAATCTCCTTTTGAGGACAATAATGATGAAAATTTTGGAGGAAAATAATATATAGTGTAGAGACCCATAAAATTGAATGGAAATTTTTTCTTAATTTTCTTTTGGATTTTACAAGAACGCAATTTCTAACGGCACCTGATTCCAAGGCCCGGTGTGGCTGGAATCAATTTCCGAAGATTCGCACGGGTACGTTCAGTGAACAAATGAGTGTGTTTTCCTAACTTTTGAACCGGTGCTCATAATTGAAATCTGAGGACACCAATGAAACTGCAGCGCTGGTAATTGCTAAGGAACACCTTTTCTGGAGTTTCATTTCCTCGGGTGTGGTTATTTAAAAAAAAGGGTTAACTAATGAATAAAATAAAATTTGTGAAACAATTTTTATTATATGTTCTAAGTAGTTTAAACCTACTTATAGAAGTTGAGGTGGGGCCAACTATATCCTAACCCCTCTTGATAGGATATTAGTGAGGTGGGCCCCACACAATCCCCTCCTTTTCATCTTCCTCAAACCCCATTTATTTTTGTAATGCACCCGCACCCACTTATCAAATGCCAAGTCAACTCTCATATTAATTGGACAGCTAAGACTCTTCAATTAATTCAATTAATTGAATGAATTCTTCTGAATTTCAAATGGAATTTTGGCTTGTGTGTGTTTATTAAATAATAAAAAGTCATATTTCATTATGTGTTGCTTCGTTTTGTTGAGATGGATTGTTCCACGACGAACTTCATCTTCCTCCTTGAAGAAGGCGAAGAACATACTGACACCGACGAAGAACGCCGGCCTCCGATGAAGGATGAAGAAGAACGCTAATTCCTTATAGATTGACGATGTGACACCGACGATCCTCTTCTCCACGACGCCATGTACCGTGACGTCGATGGCGCTCACGGAGCCTCCTTCCGCGACGCCGTCTTTTGCAACGTCTCTTTTCGCGACGCTCATCATTCGTCAACTCGTTATCGAGGTAGGGGTTTGGTTTTATGATCATGAATAATTGGGTGTTCATCATTAATCTTTTAGAAGCTTTCTATCGATTAATGGTAGGGGGTCGGACCGCACAAACACGGCCGACCTTCTTCCCTTTTTACTGTTGTCCTTCATTGTGGATTGGAACGGTGACGGCGCGGTGCCATTGCACCGCGTGGAAACGAGGGTACCGCGGAGAAGGAGTGTGGTGTCGTCGTGCCGCACCGTTGAGGCCGAAAGAAGCCGCGACCGGAGCGGGGTCGCAGCAAGGGGGCGCAGTGCCTCCATTCCACACCGGAGAACCATGAAGAGACCGCGGCCGGAGCAAGGCCACGACGGAGGGGCGCGGCGCCGGCTCATTGGAGGGGCGGTCCCGCGGTGGCGCACCAGCCGACCGACTTCCGAGAAATCCGGGGGTCGTAACCCCTGGATGGAAAAGGGCAGGCCCCCCATGCGGGGGGGGGGGGCGTTTCTCAATCATGGGGAGGGGTTCCCCCCCCCCACTCCATATCCCACTCGGCTTATTGGCCGAGCTGACTGGACTCGCGGGTCGCGCCCGCGCCAGGCCAACCTACCGCGCCGAGGCCGGACCGGCCACTCCGGGCCAGGTCGCCCAGGCCAGGCCAGGCCGCCCCCACTGGGCTGGGCCGCACCCTAATGGGTCGTACCTGGACCCAGGTCAGGTCGACCCAATTCGGGCTGACCTAGGGTGTCTTGGGCTGGGTCGGTCCGAGCCCAAAACCCCCTAAAACCGGTTAGTTTCGTTAAAATGCATGTATCTTGGGCTATGGGCTTCCGATCGACGCAACATCAGTTGTGATGCGATCCTTGGATCGAGCCAATAATTTCGGTATATTACACTCAAGTTTTGGACGCAGTTAGGTTTGGTCGGGTTGGTTCTAACACGAAACCAACCGGGCCCTCGGAGCGGAAACACTTATATCGTGACCTCCGGACGTCCGATTGACGTGCCGTCGGATTTTTTGGATTCCTCTTAGTGAGACGGACTATTTGTCTTACTTAGATTGAGGTTTGGACGTATTTGTAGTGCGTTCTGGTTTGTTTTGACTTAAAAACCAACTGGGCCCCTAGAACGAAAAAGCCAACAACTCTCAGACCGGGCGTCCGATTGATGCGCAGTCCATCACGTTGAGTTCCTATTGATGTGAAGGAACTATGTGATACATAAACTCTGGTCTACATGAAAATTGATGCATCGACCTCTTGGATCATGGAGCGGACCCTCCCAGAACGAGCGTGCTATGTTCGGAAACATTTGAGTTGGCTGAGACTTGACGAATGTTGATCGATTGACTCGAGTGTTTCGATAGCCTAGTGGGGAGCGCTTGGTTGTAGCGGTAGACCCACGGCAGAGGAGCACTTGGTTGTAGCAAGACACCTATGGTACTCAACAGAAGGAGTACCTCTATAGTCTATGAGGGGGAGCGCTTGGTTGTAGTGGCATACCCATGGTGGGAAGCACATGTTTGTAGTAGCAGGCCCACAGTACTTGACAGGTGGAGTACTACAGCAGTCCAATGTTAGTGGGAAGCGCTTGGTTGTAGTGGTAGGACCAATGTACTCGATAGAGGAGGAGTTCCCCAGCAGCTATGGGTTCGACAGTGAAGACTTTCGTACTGGAATCCTCTGTGGGTTCGACGACGATGACAACCGTATTGGAATACTCCGAGGGTTCGATGGTGAAGACATTCATACTGGAATCCTCCTTGGGTTCGACAATGACGAAAATCGTACGGGAATCCTCTGTGGGTTCGGTAGTGAAGACTACTATACTTGTATCCTACGTGGGACCGATATTATTAACCTTTGTTGTAGTATCCTACGTGGGTCTGACAGCTTAGTTGGTCTAGTATCCTACGTGGGTCCCAGCTCAGATGAATCAGTGGATAAATATGATCATCTCTTTCACCTTATGAAGAAGTATACCTGTGTCAGCTGAGTCTTGACTTTCAATCATTATCTTCGATATGATTGACTTGCTTCCCTTGTGTATTGGGTTGTTCTTTCCTATGTGGATTGGGTTGTACTATCCTGTGTGGACGTGATCGAACATGGGCTCGGATGTTGGAGCCGAAATGAAATTGAAGACTTAGGTATATGTATGGTCATATACCTAAGTAGAGTTGTATGTTACTTCGTGATTGTATCTTTCCTTTGTGGATTATCCTTTGTGGATTCTAGGAGACCTTCGGGGGTCTCGGGGTCCCTACTAAGTATCGTATACTCACCCCTACACGGACTGTGCCCGAACTACGTTGTGTTGGTTGCAGATGACGAACATCACTGATCGAGGTTGAGGCTTGTAGAGGTGGACGGTACCCAAAAGAGGATTTCACGACGAGTCGGTGCCCGAAGGTGGATATAACGTCGAGACGGTGCTCGGAGGCGGACTTCACGACGAGTCAGTACCCGGAGGAGACGGACGGACGTGGAGTGCTGAGGAGGAGATCATTACCTACCCTTAAGGTAGAAAGCCGGAGGACGATCCAGGAGCAGCTTGTCACCTTTCAGCTGTTGTTCTTTGAGTTGTACTTTACTTTCAGTTGTAGCTGTACTTTTCAATTTGGTTTCTATTCTGGCTCATTTACCTTTCAGCACTTACTTTTGTACCCCGTTCTACAAAGCGTTTACTTCTTCTGGCTTAATCTGTGGTGTTTGTTTACTTTATAAGGCAATTCCTTCCCCTTTTTATTGTAATTTACGCCTTTGGTGCTAGTCGCTAGCCCCTGGCCTATGGAAGGTGGGCATGGGGTAGTCACAGCACGGGTCCCGAGGATGGGTCGTGACAAATTGGTATCAGAGGTGTTTGGTTCTACCACAGAACACAGGACTCTGATATTTCTTCCTTGTGAAGCAATAGTGTTAAGGATATTGAGTGTGGTTATTAGTCCAGGGAGTCTAATGTTGGTGAGGCGTCCGACGTATCTATACACCAGGACCCTGACTTCTGATTTCCGACTCAATGCACGAAAACATTGATTGCATGTGTGTTTCAAAAGTTTTCGTTGTGATTACTTTGTGTCAGCTCACTGGGTATACTATTTTGACCGTGGCACACCTGTTTCTTCCCAGGATGGCCCCATGATGGTAACCAGCTAGGGTTCTGAGATTTGTGCGAGACGACAGCCCACCGAGCGATGAGGCCTTGGTGCAGGGACTTTTTTCAGTGGTGGCACTGGCGGTACCTCTACCCGTCGAGCCACCGATGCTACCAGCCCTAGCCGCTGAGAGTGCACGTCGCCTTAGTGCACTGCACGAGTTTCAGTGTCAGAGACCGCCCAGGTTCCGCGGGGAGATAGACCCTCAGGCAGTGGAGGATTGGATGGAGGGTATATTTCGAGTTTTCAGGTTAGTGGGGACACCAGCTGACCTCATGGTGATCCTTGCAGCGAGCCTCCTGCACGCGGAAGCAAGAAGATGGTGGAGCTTGATGATCTAGGTGCACGACAAGGCATCCCTTCTGTGGGAGGACTTCGAGAGCCTGTTCCAGGTAGAGTTTGTACCAGCCACCCTTCGAGCGGTACACATACATGAGATACATCATCTTCAACAGGGTAGCATGTCAATGGCGCAAGCGAGGTTCACCGATCTCTTGCATTACTCTACAAATATGGTAGAGGACCTGTTCTTCAGGTCCCAAACCTTCGAGTAGGGGATCGGGCGAGAGATTAGAGCTTCAGTTGTTTCTCACAGTATCCCGACGCAGACATGGGTGTTTGTAACGCCCCGACCCCAGCTACCCAGAGTCGGTGCATTACTTCGTAACATTGGCATGATCACAAAAGATCAAGTCTCGAATGACCGATTATTTTAGTAGCCTTGTAAACACTAGATACATTCATAAGTCTTTCATTACATCATAAAGTAAAACAAAACTACAACAACATATTGTCTTCATATCCCCTCACACTATCCCTGCAGGTCATTCATAATATACTTCTTCAAATCCTGGAAAACATTAAAACATTGAAAGGGGTGAGCTCCGATGCTCAGTAAGGATAACAATATAGCGTAAGCTTTGATAAATAATCATTAATATTTAAGGCAATGTATAACTAAAAAAAGCCTTTTAAACATGAACTTCAACATAATATGGCAAAAGTAAAATGAGATAATGCCATTTACTTATTCACATGGATATTCTACTGGTCGAATAATCACATGCAATATCAATATCCACTTTCATGATGATGGAATGCATAATGCCATACTATCATAACCACGTAGCCAAGGCCTCGTGCCAAGACCACAAATAAGATTTTGTCAAGGCCTCGTGCCAAGACACTAGTTTGTCTCATGAGACATGCTGATGCATCGAGGAGCTATAGCGGGCTCCACCCGTCACTTATTAAGTCCAATGCATTCCTCATATGAATAGGTTTAAACATATCATAAACCATAACATAATCGTATCACATAAAACATGCATAAAGGAAACATAACATATCCACATTTCAATCACAAGATATCAATACAACACATTGATATAATAAAAATTCTTTCAAAACCATTTTCAATACCAAAATAAAATAAAGTTATAACTTTGTATTTATTTTTCATTAAAAAAAATGATGGCTTGTAGAGGAAGCCGAAACTCAAATAATGGTCATGGCGGCGGAGAAGTCGTTGTCGCTGCATAAGTACAGAAAGAAAACCATTCCCTTTTTTTCGTTTAGTAAAACGCTTCGTATAAAAAAGATTCCTTTTGAATAAACGTAAAAGTCAAAAGGGGTTTATACACCGTATAAAAGAAAGTTGTGTATAAAACCAAATATGCCTCAATGAAAGGGGATTGAGACGGAGTCCTTAAAAAGATCATTTTTAAAATAAAATAGATATATTATGTGTATTCACTATAGGTACACATAAAGAATACAAAATAAGACATAATAATATCATGACATAATTTGAAAGTAGGAGATTAACCCAAAGAATGGAAGTTGGGTTAATAAATTCCCTTAAAAAGATAATTTTTTAAATAAAATAGAGATATTATGTGTATTCACCATAAGTACACATAAATAAAATAAAAATACAAGATATGACATAATAATATAATGACATAATTTGAAACTAAGAGATTAACCCAAAGAATGAAAATTGGGATAAGAAATTCCCTTACAAAGATCATTTTTTTAAATAAAATAGATCTATTATGTGTATTTATTATAAGTACAAATAAAGAAATTACAAATACAATATAGGACATAATAATATCATGACATAATTTGAAAGTAGGAGATTAACCCAGAGATTGGAAATTGGGTTAAGAAATTCCCTTACCTTGCATCTTGTCCTGACTCGACCGTTCTTTAACCTCCTGAATAATAAACTAGAGTTAATTTCTATTTACTTAAGAACCTTTTTCATGTTCATTATTCCTTTTATATCCCTTATTACCATGTTATGAACATTATTTAATTATTTAAGTTAATAACGGTCGTTTTGTCGATCTTTGGTACTTGAGTCAAAAATAAACTTCTTATAATTACAAGTTGTTCATGCAGTGAAATATCCACTATATCCAGAATTATATTCATGATGTAGATATCATATATATCATATATACAATATATACATTCATTCATAATGTCACGTAACATTTAGAGGTAAGAAATGAAATGCACCATTCATGGAGACGGTAAGCCGTACGTACGCATGAACGCTACTTTCATTTCTATTTCTTATTTAATGGAATGAAATAATAATGATATAAATTTATAATATAATTACAGTATAGTATAGTGTATAATACCATTTAATCCATCCTTTATACATCCCACACATGGCACTAACGATTCAAATCACTTTGAGGGGGCGGTAGTCCGCACTTCCTAAAATGAAATTATCGCGTTTTACCCATAATGGAAATCATAAATTATGCCATAAATGAGAAATACAGAAGCATAAGTAAAACATAAACATATTTTATATCATATATAAATATAGTTACATCTTAATGGTCACCTTTGAAGGTGTTATATGAGTGTTGAACCATCATCGTTTCGTGAGGCAGAAATTCGCCATCCACAGAAACCGTATGTTCTTTAACCATTAGATGTAGGTGTGTGTAAGTGTAGCTCTAATACTTCTTATAAAAACATCCTATTATATTTAGGATACTGGTGTTGTTACAAAAGAAATGAATAAAAAGAGTTTAGGGGGTTGGAGAAGAAAAATAAAACAAAACAACATTAGAGAAGACATTACCTCAAAATAGGGTAACTCTTTTTGATTTGAGCCAAAGGCTTCCTTGGGAAGAGTTCTGCCCAAAGTGAGGCTTCTAGGAGTAAGAGGGGTAATTTGGGAGAGTATTTGGGAAGAGTTTGGCCGAGCCAAATGGCTTGAAAGTGTTAATGAGGTGGGAGAGTTGGGGGCCTTTTATAAGTGGAGAGGAGGGGCACTTTTGGAAAGATTGAAATGTTACATTATTTCACAATGATTTTCGGATTCTAAAGGTCCCAAACTTATATAATTCTAGTCTAAGGTGATAATGTTTCGAAATATCCTCATCCAATAGGCTTTGGACAAGTGTAAGCCTTGTATTTTGCATTATCTTCTCATTTTATTTACTTCGTTAAATAATGAGGTCATCGCTGCATCATAATGATGTCATAAATAATTTAATTTATTTAATGTCTAAAAATTATAAAAAAAACTATGATGTAGGAAATCTTTTTAGCTTTCTAATTAATATTTATAGTCAAACTTTGGACTTCTGTAACCCCACTTAAAAACTATTTTAGTAAAATAACTCATGTTTGTATCAATTTAATTTTAACATTAAATAAATATATATTAATGTCATTTTCCAACCAAAGTGGCTCCATGGGGTCTCCAAGTTGACCCATGAGTTGTCTTGGTCGGCCATGACTCATCCAATAGGAGTAGGACAAGTGTCAAGCTCATATCATATTATTAAAACATTATTTTTACCTTAAACTACACTAATTACCTCTAATCGCGATTAAGAACTTAAAAGTTACTATTCACCAAAAATTATTTTAATCTCATTGAACCACATTTTACTTCTTAATGACAACCATGTATGTCGGATTTTTGAAAATCAAATCACAGAAGTGGTAATATTTCATTTAAATGAAAAATCAGTTATTTAACTACCACTTAGTGGTTTCACTATTCATCAAAAATTGAAGTTTTTCAGAACAATGCCAAAATTTCACCCTAAGCTATAATTGATATTCCGAATTCAAAAATGATGACTATTTTAAAAAATTCCAAAAATATTAGTTGCATTAATTAATTTTATAATTAATTCCTACTATCACAACAAATAGCGTGTTTTAAGAAACAATTTATACCAAAAGATTGGCAATTGTTTATATCCAATTTCAATGTTAAATTAATTATAATGACCACCATTGGATAAAATGGTAAAAATATATTCTAATTATACTTTAAAACCACTAAATAGTATAATTTATCACTATAAATTATTTTGATTAAAAAAGTTGTTTTAAGTAATTTTCACTATTCATAAAAAATTGGAAGTTCTCATAAAATTACAAAAAATTCAACTTTAGATAATTTCGATATTACGAATACAAAAATGAAGTCCATTTTTAATTATAAAATTTCTATAATTTTAAAAAGTGGTTATTACTATTCATAACGGCTACTTTGATTAGTTGAGGTGTGTTAGAACTCGATGTTGCGCACAATGAAAGCTATTACATTATTGAATTAGAAGCATATCATGGAAGCTCGGGGTGTTACATTCTCCCCTCCTTCAATAAATTGCGTCCTCGCAATTTGAAATTTTTCTTTGAAAATAAAAGGTTGAAAAGTGAAAATACCTTTGAGGAAAACCCACATCGGAAATAAGGTTAATAAATATATAACATTAAAAGAAAGCAGGATAAGTACAAAGGTCACCCGATATAGCCCATTCTAGGATTATATGAAAATATGGATATGGAGGAGAAACAAACCATCAATGTCTGATGGAGAGTTATAGAAAACAGGATTAGGAGAAAGTTTAACCACAGGAAAATCACAAACTTGTGATTGGTTAAACGGTCATTGAATCCCCAGTTGGAAAAGTTAACCGACAACATTTTTGTTTTAAGTTACCTTTTATAATGTTGAGGAATTTATTTAGGAGATTTACTAAGAACGTAAGGGAATATACATACTTGTTATGTATACTTTCATTCGTTAATAAATTTTTACCACAAACCCAACTTTTACTCCAAATGGTAACGGAACTCAAAAATATTCTATTTATCCTAATTGTATAAGGTTCAAAATGTTAACACATTACATTTAGATTAGTAAAACTATTTTGTAATAACCAGGGACTTCCTGTAGGCTAGTGGTAGGAAATAAAGGCTTGTCGCACTATGGTTGTGGGTTCGATTCTTGCAGCTTTGTCCGATGCGACAGGTTATGCCCCACCCTGCAGGTTGTCCTTTTCCTAAAACTATAGTATTATAATATTTCAAAAATAATCTTCATAAATTTTTTAACCTTAAACAATACTATCCAAAGATCAACTTAATCCACTCCAACCTTTATAGTTATCCAAAATACCTCTGTCCAGACTTTCTCTAAAAGGTCTCTTAATTCCAAAATCAATTTATCAGATTCCCCAAACAAAGAAAAGTTTCTCTTATTGTCACATACTAAAAATATGATTACCTTAATCATATTAAAACCTTATTGAAATCAACAAGTACTGCAGTACAATCCATATATATATATCACATTATTCTTATAACCAGAATATAATCCTTGAGTCCAAAAGCACCAATACATTAATTATTATGCTTCAACTATAGTCACAGCATAAGATTGGCCTTGATCCCTTGGCCTTTTCTGAGGTAAGTTTCCTTGACGCTTAGGACATTCATTTGCATAATGCCCTATTTCCCTACAATTGTAGCATTCATCTTTGACAGCCTCTTTCTTTCCCTTGCAATCACGAGCCTGGTGACCCTTTTCTCCACATTTATAACAAACTCTCATTCCTTTTAGGCAAGTACCAGGGTGATTCTTCCCACAATTATCACATAATGGAAAATCCTTCTTTCCCTTTTTCCCTTTATCTGTCTCTTGTTCCACCGTTCTCTTCTTCTCTTTCTTTACTTTGTTGTCATAAGACTTAGAGAATTACTTTTCTGTCTTGATAGCACACGAGACAATATCTTCGTATGATGAGAAGGATTGTGATACTAAAGCTCGACGGAGAAATGGTTTTAACCCATCAAAGAAACGATCAATCTTACTCCTTGGGTTACGTATATAATCGGCATCATGCCTCTCTAACCTTGTAAAGTTAGCCTCATACTTTGTGACATTCTCATCCTCCTTCTGCCTCAGACACAGAAATTGCCTTTCCATATCTGCTCGATGGTCACGAGGAAAGTATTTTTCTATGAAAATCTCTTTGAACTCCCTTCATTCCATATTCGATATGTCATCATCTTCCTTTGTGTTTTGAATCAGCGACCACCACTGATCGGCATCTCCAGTGAGGCGGTAAACTGCCATGACAACCTTCTCCCTTTCACTACTCCCCAAGGCATGGAATATTTTCTCTAAGGAATTTATCCATTGCTCAGCTACTATAGGATTTGTACTCCCATCGATGGTTGGTGGTTTTTGCCTCATGATGCGGTCTAACATTGATCCTCCATGTTGCGGATCAGGGTGCTCCATACGAGTAAGGTTATTATTCATAACCTGGGTGAGTTGTCCCAGTATGGTAATAAGTTGATCAGCACCAGTTGTATCTCCAGCTCCACAATTATTATCTTGAGCAGGAGGGAAATCCCTACACGGAGTGCATGCATTGATACGGTTTCCATTCCTTCCACTAGGCGCCATTTCTAAACAATGGCATAAACTAGATTAGTTTATGAAATAAAATAAATAATTCCATATTTGTAAAATACTTTACATAAATTGAACTATTTATGGATATAATCCATAATCATAAAAAGAAATGTTTCCATTGAGAAAGTATATACTCATAACCCTTCATAGTGGTTTGTAAATAAAATGAGAATTATCCTAAGCATATCCCCCGGGAGTGTCGTAACCAAGAGTGCAGCAAGGCCCGTTGTCGTGCACCAGTTCCCGTTCGAGTCTAGCTCAAAGCGGTGTTTTCGAGTTTTACCCCTAGTTACATCTGTTCCAGAGCCGCCTCTACCTACTCGTATCCAGACAGGGATGTATTTCTCGGAAAACTCATAACATCTCTATAATACCAAAATTCTAGGAAGTTATTCTATACTAATCCTCAAAGTCTATCTTTGGGCTATGTGCTCTAATCAGAGTTTATCTAAATCTAGCTTCCAAGGTTAGTACTATACTGCCTCTGATACCAACTGTAACGCCCCGACCCCAGCTACCCAGAGTCGGTGCATTACTTCGTAACATTGGCATGATCACAAAAGATCAAGTCTCAAAAGACCGATTAGTTTAGTAGCCTTGGAAACACTAGATACATTCATAAGTCCTTCATTACATCATAAAGTAAAACAAAACTACAACAACATATTGTCTTCATATCCCCTCACACTATCCCTGCAGGTCATTCATAATATACTTCTTCAAATCATGGAAAACATTAAAACATTGAAAGGGGTGAGCTCAGATGCTCAGTAAGGATAACAATATAGCAAAAGCTTTGATAAATAATCATTAACATTTAAGGCAATGTATAACTAAAAAAAAGCCTTTTAAACATGAATTTCATCATAATATGGAAAAAGTAAAATGAGATGATGCCATTTACTTATTCACATGGATATTCTACTGGTCGAATAATCACATGAAATATCAATAACCACTTTCATAATGATGGAATGCATAATGCCAGACTATCATAACCATGTAGCCAAGGCCTCATGCCAAGACCACAAATAATATTTTGTCAAGGCCTCGTGCCAAGACACTAGTTTGTCTCATGAGACCTGCCGATGCATCGAGGAGCTATAGCGGGCTCCACCCGTCACTTATTAAGTTCAATGCATTCCTCATATGAATAGGTTTAAACATATCATAAACCATAACATAATCGTATCACATAAAACATGCATAAAGGAAACATAACATTTCCACATTTCAATCACAAGATATCAATACAACACATTGATATAATAAAAATGCTTTCAAAACCATTTTCAATACCAAAATAAAAGAAAGTTAAAACTTTGTATTTATTTTTCATTAAAAAAATGATGGCTTGTAGAGGAATCCAAAACTCAATTAATGGTCACGGCGGCGGAGAAGTCGTTGTCGCCGCATAAGTACAGAAAGAAAAACATTCCCTTTTTGTCGTTTATTAAAACGCTTCGTATAAAAAAGATTCCTTTTGAATAAACGTAAAAGTCAAAGGGGTTTATACACCGTATAAAAGAAAGTTGTTTATAAAACCAAATATGCCTCAATGAAAGGGGATTGAGACGGAGTCCTTAAAAAGATCATTTTTAAAATAAAATAGATATATTATGTGTATTCACTATAGGTACACATAAAGAATACAAAATAAGACATAATAATATCATGACATAATTTGAAAGTAGGAGATTAACCCAAAGAATGGAAGTTGGGTTAAGAAATTACCTTAAAAAGATAATTTTTTAAATAAAATAGATATATTATGTGTATTCACCATAATTACACATAAATAAAATAAAAATACAAGATATGACATAATAATATAATGACATCATTTGAAACCAGGAGATTAACCCAAAGAATGAAAATTGGGATAAGAAATTCCCTTACAAAGATCATTTTTTAAAATAAAATAGATCTATTATGTGTATTTACTATAAGTACACATAAAGAAATTACAAATACAATATAGGACATAATAATATCATGACATAATTTGAAAGTAGGAGATTAACCCAGAGATTGGAAATTGGGTTAAGAAATTTCCTTACCTTGCGTCTTGTCCTGACTCGACCATTCTTTAACCTCCTGAATAATAAACTAGAGTTAATTTCTATTTACTTAAGAACCTTTTTCATGTTCATCATTCCTTTTATATCCCTTATTACCATGTTATGAACATTATTTAATTATTTATGTTAATAAAAGTCGTTTTGTCGATCTTTGGTACTTGAGTCAAAAATAAACTTCTTATAATTAAAAGTTGTTCATGCAGTGAAATATCCACTATATCCAGAATTATATTCATGATGTAGATATCATATATATCATATATACAGTATATACATTCATTCATAATGTCACGTAACATTTAGAGGTAAGAAATGAAATGCACCGTTCATGGAGACGGTAAGTCGTACGTATGCATGAACGCTACTTTCATTTCTATTTCGTATTTAATGGAATGAAATAATAATGATATAAATTTATAATATAATTACAGTATATTATAGTGTATAATACCATTTAATCCATCCTTTATACATCCCACACATGGCATTAACGATTCAAATCACTTTGAGGGGGCGGTAGTCCGCACTTCCTAAAATGAAATTATCGCGTTTTACCCATAATGGAAATCATAAATTATGCCATAAATGAGAAATACAGAAGCATAAGTAAAACATAAACATATTTTATATCATATATAAATATAGTGACATCTTAATGTCCCCCTTTGAAGGTGTTATATGAGTGTTGAACAATCATCGTTTCGTGAGGCAGAAATTCGCCATCCACAGAAACCGAATGTTCTTTAACCATTATATGTAGGTGTGTGTAAGTGTAGCTCAAATCCTTCTTATAACAACATCCTAGTATATTGAGTATACTGGTGTTGTTACAAAAGAAATGAATAAAAAGAGTTTAGGGGGTTGGAGAAGAAAAATAAAACAAAACAACATTAGAGAAGACATTACCTCAATATCGGGTAACTCTTTTTGATTTGAGCCAAAGACTTCCTTGGGAAGAGTTATGCCCAAAGTGAGGCTTCTAGGAGTAAGAGGGGGCAGTTGGGAGAGTATTTGGGCATAGGTTGGCCGAGCAAAATGGCTTGAAAGTGTAAATGAGGTGGGAGAGGTGGGGGCCTTTTATAAGTGGAGAGGAGGGGCACTTTTGGAAAGATTGAAATGTTACATTATTTCACGATGCTTTTCGGATTCTAAAGGTCCCAAACATATATAATTCGTGGCTAAGGTGATAATGTTTCGAAATATCCTCATCCAATAGGCTTTGGACAAGTGTAAGACTTGGATTTTTCATTATCTTCTCATTTTATTTAAATCGTTAAATAATGAGGTCATCGCTGCATCATAATGATGTCATAAATAATTTAATTTATTTAATGTCTAAAAATTATAAAAAAAACTACTATGATGTAAAAAATCTTTTTGTATTTCTAATGAATATTTATAGTCAAAATTTGGACTTGTGTAACCCCACTTAAAAACTGTTTTAATAAAATAACTCATGTTTGTGTCAATTTAATTTTAACATTAAATAAATATATATTAATGTCATTTTCCAACCAAAGTGGCTCCATGGGGTCCCCAAGTTGACCCATGAGTTGTCATGGTCGGCCATGACTCATCCAATAGGAGTAGGACAAGTTTCAAGCTCATATCATATTATTAAAACATTATTTTTACCTTAAACTACACTAATTATCTCTAATCGCGATTAAGAACTTAAAAGTTACTATTCACCAAAAATTATTTTAATCTCATTGAACTACATTTTAATTCTTAATGACAACCATGTATGTCGGATTTTTGAAAATCAAATCACAGAAGTGGTAATATTTCATTTAAACGAAAAATCAGTTATTTAACTACCACTTAGTGGTTTCACTATTAATCAAAAATTGAAGTTTTTCAGAACAATGCCAAAATTTCACCCTAAGCTATAATTTATATTCCGAATTGAAAAATGATGTCTATTTTACAAAATTCCAAACATATAAGTTGAATTAATTAATTTTATAATTAATTCCCACTTTCACAACAAATAGCGTGTTTTAAGAAACAATTTATACCAAAAGATTGGCAATTGTTTATATCCAATTTCAATGTTAAATTAATTATAATGACCACCATTGGATAAAATGGTAAAAATATATTCTTATTATACTTTAAAACCACTAAATAGTATAATTTATCACTATAAATTATTTTTATTAAAAAAGTTGTTTTAAGTAATTTTCACTATTCATAAAAAATTGGAAGTTCTCAGAAAATTACAAAAAATTCAACTTTGGGTAATTTCGATATTACGAATACAAAAATGAAGTCCATTTCTAAATATAAAATTTCTATAATTTTAAAAAGAGGTTATTACTATTCATAACGGCTACTTTGATTAGTTGAGGTGTGTTAGAACTCGATGTTGCGCACAATGCAAGCTATTACATTATTGAATTAGAAGCGTATCATGGAAGCTCGGGGTGTTACATTCTCCCCTCCTTCAATAAATTGCGTCCTCGCAATTTGAAATTTTCTTTGAAAATAAAAGGTTGAAAAGATAAAATACCTTTGAGGAAAACCCACATCGGAAATAAGGTTAATAAATATATAACATTAAAAGAAAGCAGGATAAGTACAAAGGTCACCCGATATAGCCCATTCTAAGATTATATGAAAATATGGATATGGAGGAGAAACAAACCATCAAGGTCTGATGGAGAGTAATAGAAAACAGGATTAGGAGAAAGTTTAACCACAAGAAAATCACAAACTTGTGATTGGTTAAACGGTCATTGAATCCCCAGTTGGAAAAGTTAACCGACAACATTTTTGTTTTAAGTTACCTTTTATAATGTTGAGGAATTTATTTAAGAGATTTACTAAGAACGTAAGGGAATATACATACTTGTTATGTATACTTTCATTCGTTAATAAATTTTTACCACAAACCCAACTTTTACTCCAAATGGTAATGTAACTCAAAAATATTCTATTTATCCTAATTGTATAAGGTTCAAAATGTTAACACATACCATTTAGATTAGTAAAATTATTTTTTAATAACCAGGGACTTCCTGTAGGCTAGTGGTAGGAAATAAAGGCTTGTCGCACTATGGTTGTGGGTTCGATTCTTGCAGCTTTGTCCGACGCGACGGGTTATGCCCCACCCTGCAGGTTGTCCTTTTCCTAAAACTATAGTATTATAATATTCCAAAAATAATCTTCATAAATTTTTTAACCTTAAACAATACTATCCAAAGATCAAATTAATCCACTCCAACCTTTATAGTTATCCAAAATACCTCTGTCCAGACTTTCTCTAAAAGGTCTCTTAATTCCAAAATCAATTTATCAGATTCCCCAAACAAAGAAAAGTTTCTCTTATTGTCACATACTAAAAATATGATTACCTTAATCATATTAAAACCTTACTGAAATCAACAAGTACTGCAGTACAATCCATATATATATCACATTATTCTTATAACCAGAATATAATCCTTGAGTCCAAAAGCACCAATACATTAATTATTCCGATTCAACTGTAGTCACAGCATAAGATTGGCCTTGATCCCTTGGCCTTTTCTGAGGTAAGTTTCCTTGACGCTTAGGACATTCATTTGCATAATTCCCTGTTTCCCTACAATTGTAGCATTCAACTTTGACAGCCTCTTTCCTTCCCTTGCAATCACGAGCCTGGTGACCCTTTTCTCCACATTTATAACAAACTCTCATTCCTTTTAGGCAAGTACCAGGGTGATTCTTCCCAAAATTATCACATAATGGAAAATCCTTCTTTCCCTTTTTCCCTTTATCTGTCTCTTGTTCCACCGTTCTCTTCTTCTCTTGCTTTACTTTGTTTTCATAAGACTTAGAGAATTCCTTTTCTGTCTTGATAGCACACGAGACAATATCTTCGTATGATGAGAAGGATTGTGATACTAAAGCTCGACGGAGAAATGGTTTTAACCCATCAAAGAAACGATCAATCTTACTCCTTGGGTTAGGTATATAATCGGCAGCATGCCTCTCT
This sequence comes from Viscum album, assembly GCA_963277665.1. NCBI lineage: Eukaryota > Viridiplantae > Streptophyta > Magnoliopsida > Santalales > Viscaceae > Viscum > Viscum album. The sequence goes on along the minus strand of OY728157.1, from coordinate 29,896,681 downwards.
AACCTTGTAAAGTTAGCCTCATACTTTGCGACATTCTCATCCTCCTTCTGCCTCAGACTCAGAAATTTCCTTTCCATATCTGCTCGATGGTCACGAGGAAATTATTTTTCTAAGAAAATCTCTTTGAACTCCCTCCATTCCATATTCGATACGTCATCATCTTACTTTGTGTTTTCAATCAGCGACCACCACTGATCGGCATCTCCAGTGAGGCGGTAAACTGCCATGACAACCTTCTCCCTTTCACTACTCCCCAAGGCATGGAATATTTTCTCTAAGGAATTTATCCATTGCTCAGCTACTATAGGATTTGTACTCCCATCGAAGGTTGGTGGATGTTACCTCATGAAGCGGTCTAACATTGACTCTCCACGTTGCGGATCAGGGTGCTCCATACGAGTAAGGTTATTATTCATAACCTGAGTGAGTAGTCCCAGTATGGTAATAAGTTGATCAGCACCAGTTGTATCTCCAGCTCCACAATAATTATCTTGAGCAGGAGGGAAATCCCTACACGGAGTGCATGCATTGATACGGTTTCCATTCCTTCCACTAGGCGCCATTTCTAAACAATGGCATAAACTAGATTAGTTTATGAAATAAAATAAATAATTCCATATTTGTAAAATACTTTACATAAATTGAACTATTTATGGATATAATCCATAATCATAAAAAGAAATGTTTCTTTTGAGAAAGTATATACTCATAACCCTTCATAGTGGTTTGTAAATAAAATGAGAATTATCCTAAGCATATCCCTCGGGAGTGTCGTAACCAAGAGTGCAGCAAGGCCCGTTGTCGTGCACCAGTTCCCGTTCGAGTCTAGCTCAAAGCGGTGTTTTCGGGTTTTACCCCTAGGTACATCTGTGCCAGAGCCGCCTCTACCTGCTCGTATCCTGACAGGGATGTATTGCTCGGAAAACTCATAACATCTCTATAATACCAAAATTCTAGGAAGTTCTTCTATACTAATCCTCAAAGTCTATCTTTGGGCTATGTTCTCTAATCAGAGTTTATCTAAATCTAGCTTCCAAGGTTAGTACTAAACTGCCTCTGATACCAACTGTAACGCCCCGACCCCAGCTACCCAGAGTCGGTGCATTACTTCGTAACATTGGCATGATCACAAAAGATCAAGTGTTGAAAGACTGATTAGGTTAGTAGCCTTGGAAACACTAGATATATTCATAAGTCTTTCATTACATCATAAAGTAAAACAAAACTACAACAACATATTGTATTCATATCCCCTCACACTATCCCTGCGGGTCATTCATAATATACTTCTTCAAATCCTGGAAAACATTAAAACATTGAAAGGGGTGAGCTCAGATGCTCAGTAAGGATAACAATATAGCAGAAGCTTTGATAAATAATCATTAACATTTAAGGCAATGTATAACTAAAAAAATCCTTTTAAACATGAACTTCAACATAATATGGAAAAAGTAAAATGAGATAATGCCATTTACTTATTCACATGGATATTCTACTGGACGAATAATTACATGCAATATCAATAACCACTTTCATAATGATGGAATGCAAATGCCAGACAATCATAACCATGTAGCCAAGGCCTCGTGCCAAGACCACAAATAATATTTTGTCAAGGCCTCGTGCCAAGACACTAGTTTGTCTCATGAGACCTGCCGATGCATCGAGGAGCTATAGCGGGCTCCACCCGTCACTTATTAAGTCCAATTCATTCCTCATATGAATAGGTTTAAACATATCATAAACCATAACATAATCGTATCACATAAAACATGCATAAAGGAAACATAACATTTCCACATTTCAATCACAAGATATCAATACAACACATTGATATAATAAAAATGCTTTCAAAACCATTTTCAATACCAAAATAAAAGAAAGTTAAAACATTGTATTTATTTATCATTAAAAAAATGATGGCTTGTAGAGGAAGCTGAAACTCAAATAATGGTCACGGCGGCGGAGAAGTCGTTTTCGTCGCATAAGTACAGAGAGAAAAACATTCCCATTTTGTCGTTTAGTAAAACGCTTCGTATAAAAAATATTCCTTTTGAATAAACGTAAAAGTCAAAGGGGTTTATACACCGTATAAAAGAAAGTTGTGTATAAAACCAAATATGCCTCAATGAAAGGGGATTGAGACGGAGTCCTTAAAAAGATCATTTTTAAAATAAAATAGATATATTATGTGTATTCACTATAGGTACACATAAAGAATTCAAAATAAGACATAATAATATCATGACATAATTTGAAAGTAGGAGATTAACCCAAAGAATGGAATTTGGGTTAAGAAATTCCCATACAAAGATAATTTTTTAAATAAAATAGATATATTATGTGTATTCACCATAAGTACACATAAATAAAATACAAATACAAGATATGGCATAATAATATAATGACATAATTTGAAACCAGGAGATTAACCCAAAGAATGAAAATTGGGATAAGAAATTCCCTTACAAAGATCATTTTTTAAAATAAAATAGATCTATTATGTGTATTTACTATAAGTACACATAACGAAATTACAAATACAATATAGGACATAATAATATCATGACATAATTTGAAAGTAGGAGATTAACCCAGAGATTGGAAATTGGGTTAAGAAATTCCCTTACCTTGCGTCTTGTCCTGACTCGACCATTCTTTAACCTCCTGAATAATAAACTAGAGTTAATTTATATTTACTTAAGAACCTTTTTCATGTTCATTATTCCTTTTATATCCCTTATTACCATGTTATGAACATTATTTAATTATTTAAGTTAATAACGGTCGTTTTGTCGATCTTTGGTACTTGAGTCAAAACTAAACTTATTATAATTACAAGTTGTTCATGCAGTGAAATATCCACTATATCCAGAATTATATTCATGATTTAGATATCATATATTTCATATATACAGTATATACATTCATTCATAATGTCATGTAACATTTAGAGGTAAGAAATGAAATGCACCGTTCATGGAGACGGTAAGCCGTACATACGCATGAACGCTACTTTCATTTCTATTTCATATTTAATGGAATGAAATAATAATGATATAAATTTATAATATAATTACAGTATATTATAGTGTATAATACCATTTAATCCATTCTTTATACATCCCACACATGGCATTAACGATTCAAATCACTTTGAGGGGGCGGTTGTCCGCACTTTCTAAAATGAAATTATCGCGTTTTACCCATAATGGAAATCATAAAGTATGCCATAAATGAGAAATACAGAAGCATAAGTAAAACATAAACATATTTTATATCATATATAAATATATTGACATATTAATGGCCACTTTTTAAGGTGTTATATGAGTGTTGAACAATCATCGTTTCGTGAGGCAGAAATTCACCATCCACAGAAACCATATGTTATTTAACCATTAGATGTAAGTGTGTGTAAGTGTAGCTCGAATCCTTCTTATAACAACATCCTAGTATATTGAGGATATTGTTTTTGTTACAAAAGAAATGAATAAAAAGAGTTTAGGGGGTTGGAGAAGAAAAATAAAACAAAACAACATTAGAGAAGACATTACCTCAAAATCGGGTAACTCTTTTTGATTTGAGCCAAAGGCTTCCTTGGGAAGCGTTCTGCCCAAAGTGAGGCTTCTAGGAGTAATAGGGGGAATTTGGGAGAGTATTTGGGCAGAGTTTGGCCGAGCCAAATGTCTTGAAAGTGTAAATGAGGTGGGAGATGTGGGGGCCTTTTATAAGTGGAGAGGAGGGGCACTTTTGGAAAGATTGAAATGTTACATTATTTCACAATGCTTTTCGGATTCTAAAGGTCCCAAACTTATATAATTCTAGGATAAGGTGATAATGTTTCGAAATATCCTCATCCAATAGGCTTTGGACAAGTGTAAGCCTTGGATTTTTCATTATCTTCTCATTTTATTTAAATCGTTAAATAATGAGGTCATCGCTGCATCATAATGATGTCATAAATAATTTAATTTATTTAATGTATAAAAATTAAAAAAAATTAATATGATGTATGAAATCTCTTTAGCTTTCTAATGAATATTTATAGTCAAAATTTGGACTTGTGTAACCCCACTTAAAAACTGTTTTAGTAAAATAACTCATGTTTGTGTCAATTTAATTTTAACATTAAATAAATATATATTAATGTCATTTTCCAACCAAAGTGGCTCCATGGGGTCCCCAAGTTGACCCATGAGTTGTCTTGGTCGGCCATGACTCATCCAATAGGAGTAGGACAAGTGTCAAGCTCATATCATATTATTAAAACATTATTTTTACCTTAAACTACACTAATTACCTCTAATCGCGATTAAGAACTTAAAAGTTACTATTCACAAAAAATTATTTTAATCTCATTTAACCACATTTTACTTCTTAATGACAACCATGTATGTCGGATTTTTGAAAATCAAATCACAGAAGTGGTAATATTTCATTTAAATGAAAAATCAGTTATTTAACTACCACTTAGTGGTTTCACTATTCATCAAAAATTGAGGTTTTTCAGAAAATTACAAAAAATTAAACTATGGATAATTTCGATATTACGAATACAAAAATGAAGTCCATTTTGAAATATAAAATTTCTATAATTTCAAAAAGTGGTTATTACTATTCATAACGGCTACTTTGATTAGTTGCGGTGTGTTAGAACTCGATGTTGCGCACAATGCAAGCTATTACATTATTGAATTAGAAGCATATCATGGATGATCGGGGTGTTACAGTGTTGGAGCGACCCCACTTAGTGGAGAGTTTCCTTGCTAAGCAGTCTCCAGCAGCAGGACCCATCACTAGCTGGCATGCGGCAGAGTCTTCTGCAGCGGGCAGTAGACAGATGACACAGAGGTCCAAAAGGACCAGACCTATAGGGATCGACCGCATGAAACAGGATCGTGTGTGCGAGGAACCCGGGGTGGAGAACGACTTACCAGGAGCGGACAGTGTTACTCCTGCGGCGTGGTTGGTCACATGGAACGTGACAGTCCGACCCGCCATACAGATAACCAGCGGATAAATGAAAGACCTCACAGGCAGATGTTGAGGTTCGATTGGGGAAGATCTCAAGGATCAGGAGACAGAGGCAGGGGAGATGTTCGTGCAACGGGTGGTGGGCAACGCTTTGAGGCCCTACCACTACCACCACCAGGAAGACCACCCCGACCGTAGAGAACGGGTGTACAGGGGAGAGCTCAGCTTCAGGCAGCTGAGGCCCACGATCATGGAGCTTCAAGAGCAGATGGACAGGAGCGGGACTAGCTCCAGACATGGAAACTTTTGTTCATGTTTCTTCTGGCTTTGTTGATGTTTATTTGTGGATGCTTTGTGTCTTTGTACTTTGATATGTAGTAATAAAAGTCACCTTTATTTGTGGCATTTACTTTCTTGTCCTATCTTTGTGTTGTTACTAAGAGGTTCCAGTTTAAACTGTTGACTTAACCCTTACTTTTGAGATTCCTATTGGAGGAAACCCAGTGACCACACACTGATGCCGATAGTGTGACTCAACCCTTGGAGGTGAGAGTAACGGTTGGATCTCTTGGTAGTAGCGTCGAGGACTTACGACGTCATCCTTGGTATGGATTAGTATCATCCATGTCGGGATTGACTGTATTAGGTGAAGAATGTGGTTTATCTTGGGGATGAGACCAGATTTCTCTTATCATCAAAGATGAAATCACAGTAACTCTTGTAGGAAAAGAGAAGGTCCAGGTCATCCAAGAGCAGATGAGGACAGCTCAGAGCTGACAAAAGTCTTATGCAGAGAGGAGGCAGAGACCACTGGAGTTCGAGGATGGGGACCATGTTTTCCAACGGGTCTCACCTCAATGTGGATTACAGAGTTTTATCCACAACGACAAGTTATCTCCGCACTTCTTTGGACCATTCGAGGTTCTCAGCAGAATAGGCGAGGTGGCTTATCGCCTGGATCTACCACCTGAGTTGCACCGAGTGAACGACATCTTCCACGTATCTCATCTTAGGAGATACGTTCACGAACCGACGCATATCATCGACCATGGGGAGCTGAACATTGATGATGGGGCGACTTTTGTGGAGGTCCCGGTGGAGATCGAGGATCAAAAGGAGTGGGTCCTATGTGGGTGGTCGATTCCTTTAGTGTGCATCAGGTGGTAGTATGGGAACCTCTAAGAGAGCCCTTGGGAGAGGGAGGCTCAGATGCGTGCAAAGTACCAAAATTTGTTCCCCTAATTTATGATGTATCTTTACGGGGATGTAAATCACTGAGGTGGGACTAATGTAATGACCCGTAAAATATAAGAGAAATTTTTTCTTAATTTTCTTTGGGATTTTACAAGAACGCAATTTCTGACGGCACCTGATTCCAAGGCCCGGTGTGCACAGAATCAATTTCCAAAGTTTAGCTCGGGTACGTTCAGTGAACGAACGAGCGGGTTTTCCTAACTTTTGAACCGGTGCTCGGAATTGGAATCTGAGGGCACCAACAAAACAGCAGCACTAGTAATTTTTTAGGAACACCTTTTATGGTGTTGTGTTTGCTCGGGTGTGGTTATTTTTAAAAAAGGGGTTAACTAATGAATAAAATAAATGTTGTGAAACAATTTTTATTTTATGTTCCAAGTAGTTTAAACGTACTTATGGAAGTTGAGGTGGGACCCACTATATCATAACCCTTCTTGATGGGATATTAGTGAGGTGGGCCTGACACGAGCCCCACCTTTTCAACTTCCTCAAACCCCTTTATTTTTGTAACACACCCTCACCCCCTTATTAAATGCCAAGTCAACTCTCACATTAATTGGACTGTTAAGACTCTTCAATTAATTCAATTAATTGAATAAATTATTTTGAATTTCAAATGGAATGTTGGCTTGTGTGTTTTAATTAAATATGACAAAGTATTATTTCATTAGGGGTTGCTTCGTTGTGTAGAGAGGGAGAGTTCCATGAAGAACTTCATCTTCCTCCTAGAAGAACGTGAAGAACGTACTGACACCGATGAAGAACGTCGGTCTTCGATGAAGGATGACGGAGAACGCTAATTCCTCGGAGATCGATGATGCGACGCCATGTACCAGGACGGTGACAATCATCTTCTCCGCGACGCCGTGTACCGCGACGTTGACGACCCTCATAGAGCCTCCTTCCGCGAAGCCGTCTTCCGCGACGTCTCTTTCCGCGACGCTCATCAATTGTCAACTCGTTATCGAGGTAGGTGTTTGGTTTTATGTTCGTGAATATTTTCTTGTTCATCTTTAATATTTTAGCCGCTTGCTATCGATTGACGGGAGGGGGCCAGACCGCACAAACACGACGACCCTCTTCCCTTTTTACAGTTGTCCTTCATTGTGGATGGGAACGGAGACGGCGTGGTGCCGTCGCACCACGCGGAAATGAGGGAACTGCGGCGAAGGAGCGCGGCACTGTCACGCCATGCCGTTGAGGGCAAAAGAAGTCGCGGCCAGAGCGGGGTCGTGGCAGGGGGACGCGGCGCCGTCGCGCCCCGCCGGAGAACCACGAAGAGACCGCAGCCGGAGCGGGGCTAGGATGGAGGGGCGCGACGCCGGTTGGACCAAGGCCGCCGCCTTTGACGTGGAGGAGCAGGGAGTAGTGGCCGGAACCACCGGCCGCCGACGAGTCAGAGGGGTGGGACCGCGAGGTCCCGTGGTGGCACACCGGCCGGCCAAACCGGTCGGCCGGTTTCTGAGAAATCCAAGGGTCATAACCCCCAGCTGGAAAAGGGCAGGCCCCCCATGCGGGGGGGGGGGGGGGGCGTTTCTCAATCAAGGGGTGGGGCTGCGCCCCCCCCCCCCCCCTCTGTATCCCGCTCGGCCTATTGGCCGAGCTGACTGGACGCGCAGGTTGCACCCACGCCAGGCCTACCAGCCGCGCCCAGGTCGGACCGGCCGCACCGGGCTTCGCCACGCCCTAATAAGCTGGTCCCGGACCCGGGTCGGGTTGACCTGATTCAGGTCAACCGAGGGGGTCTGGAACCGGGTCGGTCTGGGACAAAAACCCCTAAAACTGGTCAGGTTCGATAAAATGCACATATCTTGGGATACATGCCTCTGATCGACGCACCGTTAGTTGCAATTTGATCCTTGGATTGAGACGACCGTTTTGGTATATTACACTGAAGGTTTGGACATAGTTCGGTATGGTCGGGTTGGTTCGAACATTAAACTAACCGGGCCCTCGGAGCGGAAATGCATATATCTTGAGCTCCGGACGTCCGACTGACGTACCGTCGACTTTGTTGGATTCCTCTTTGTGAGGCAGACCTTTTGGAATACTCATCTCAAGGATTGGATGTATTTGGACTATGTTCGGGTTGGTTTTGACATAAAACCCAACCAGGCCCCTGGAATAAAAAAACCAATAACTCTCAGACCGGGCGTCCAATTGACGCGCCGTCTATCACATTGAGTTCTTATTGGCATGATGGAACTTTGTAATACATCAACTCTGGTCTACGTGACAGTTGATGCATCGACCTCTTGGCTCGTGGAGCGGACCCTCCTAGAACGAGTGTGCTGTGTGCGGAAACCCTAAAGCTAGCTGAGACTTGACAATTGTTGATTGATTGACTCGGAGTGTTTCGATAGCCCGGTGGGGAGCGCTTGGTTGTAGTGGCAGACCCACGGAGAAGGAGTGCTTGGTTGTAGCGGCAGACCTGTGGTACTCAACAGAAGGAGTAACTCTATAGGATATGAGGGGGAGCGCTTGGTTGCAGGGGCAGACCCATGGGGGAAAGCGATTGGTTGTAGTAACATGCCCACAGTACTCGACAGGTGGAGTACTACAGAAGTCCAAGGTTAGTGGGAAGTGCTTGGTTGTAGCGGCAGGCCCACTGTACTCGATAGAGGAGGAGTTCCCCAGCAGCTATGGGTTCGACGGTGAAGACTTTCGTACTAGAATCCTCCATGGGTTCGACGACGATGACAACTGTATTGGAATCCTTCGTGGGTTCGATGGTGAAGACTTTCATACTGGAATCCTCCGTCGGTTCAACGACGACGAAAACTGTACAGGAATCCTCCATGGGTTCGGCGGTGACGACTACTATACTTTTATCCTACGTGGGACCGACAGTTTTGACCTCTGTTGTAGTATCCTACGTGGGTCCTACAGCTTAGCTGGTCTAGTATCCTACGTGTGTCCCAGCTTTGATGAATCAGTGGATACATCTGATCATCTCTTTCACCTTACAAAGAAGTATACCTGTGTGAGCTGAGTCTTTACTTTCAATCATTATCTTCGATATGATTGACTTGCTTCCCTTGTGGATTGGGTTGTGCTTTCTTGTATGGATTGGGTTGTACTATCATGTGTGGACGTGATCGAACTTGGGCTCCGATGTTCGAGCCGAACTGGAATTGATGACTTGGGTATATGTATGGGCATATACCTAAGTAGATTTGGATGTTACTTTGTGATTGTATATTTCCTTTGTGGATTATCCTTTGTGGATTCTGGGAGACCTTCGGGGGTCTCTGGGTCCCTACTGAGTATCGTATACTCACCCCTACACAGGCTATGCCTGCACTACATTGTGTTGTTTACAGACGACAGACATCACTGATCGAGGTTGAGGCTTGTAGAGCTGGACGGTACCTGGAGGAGGATCTCATGACGAGTCGGTGCCCGGAGGTGGATATCACGTCGAGATGGTGCCTGGAGGCGGACTTCACGATGAGTCGGTACCTGGAGGAGACGGACAGACGTGGAGTGCTGAGGAGGAAATCTATACCTACCCTTCAGGTAGGAAGCCGGAGGACGATCCAGGAGCGGCTTGTCACCTTTCAGCTATTGTTCTTTGAGTTGTACTTTACTTTTAGTTGTAGCTGTACTTTTCGGTTGGGTTTGTATTATGGCCCATTTACCTTTCAGCAATTACTTTTTTACGCCATTATACTTAGTGTTTACTTGTGCTAGCTTACTCTATGGTGTTTGTTTACATTATAATGCAATGCCTTACCCTTTTTATCGGGATTTACGCCTTTAGTACTAGTCGCCAGCCCCTGACCTATGGAAGGCGGGCTTGGGGTAGTCACGACACGGGTCCCGAGGATGGGTCGTGACATATATAATGTGTTTAAGGATTTTGGTTTTATATTTTTGAAAATAATTTTCCCCAAAATTGTCTTCAGGGGTGTGAATGTGTGAGGGGGAGTTCCCATTTGTCAGTGGGGAATGAGACCCCTCTTAGACATTACTTGAAAATTTCATACAAGATTCAGAATTGATAAATTAATTCACATTCCTATTAAATTTAAATGACTTTATATTATAATTATGGTATTATAATGTATAAATATATGCATAAAATAATATTTTTACATGTTTCTATGCGATTTTAACTCTTATATTCTTAATGTAACTCCGCCGTAAACCCATTTTTATCTTAACTTTGATAAATAATTTTGATCATTTTTTAAATTATTATGTATTACTAACTCTAATGATTCAATATATTACACCCATATTTCTATACTAAATTCAAAGAAGTGGAAGAATTCAATTTAAATTATACTCATATAAATGATGAAAAAGAGGGTTTTCAATGACAAAATTTAGACATGTTTAGAAGGATTGAATATTGTAATTATTTATGATATTAATTAAAATGAACTATATTAGATAAAAAATAATATAATTGAAATTTTTTTATTATAATTCCAATTTAAAATATAATTTCTCTTTGTAAATAATTTAAATAAAAAAGAAATTTTTCAACTAAAATTTAAAATTTTCAATTATTCATCATGAAATGAATTTCTTCTAAAAAATCACAAAACATCACACTAATATAATATTGATATTATGAATTAAAAATTAATATAATTATATAAATTAATATTTAAATTTTTTTAATAATTATTTCATCATAAGATGTAAAGAAGCATTAAATCACTTTCTTTGAAAACTGCAGTTTTATAGAAAAATTATATTTTACATTCAAATGATAATTATATTATTTATAATCAATATATACCCATTTAACTTATATTATTTGATTATAGAAATTTTTTCATAATATAATTATTAATATCTATTCCCACTAATTTAAAATCATGGTTATAATATTCATGTTTAAATAAAAAAATTTAATACAGTATAATGTTTCATATATACCTGGTGTTTTGTGCTTCAAAAGCTACCAAGGGGATTTAATTTACATAAAAATAAATATATAATAATGTCTTTGGGTGTTATATTTTCTTCAAATATTGTTTTTTCATGTTATAAACACTATCGAACATGATTTATCTATCATGAACACTATCGAACATGATTTATCTATCATGAAATATTATGGTGTTACGTTGTACTCACATTAAATAAATTGTTCCCTTTCAATTTAATCTCCATCTCAGTAATCAAGGGGTTGAAATTCGAGAAACTTTTTTTTTGGAAACACACTTCATACAGAAGTTTAATAAAAATTTATCATTATAATATATAAATATAATTATGATAGATATTGATAATAACACATTAATAGGTTTCTATATAGAAGAATATTGGTGGGAAATTGATCAATGAACATGGAATAGAATACTAATTCCAAAGGATTAATAGATATTGATATAGATCATTAATCAAAATAATGTGGGAAATCCAACTTAGCTAAACAACCATATAACCTGAAATATATTTTGAGTTAATATAACATTTAATTCCTATGAAATGGATGTACTCAAATAACATTTATTTTTTAAGAACCATTCCCTAGTGTTGAATAATTAAATTTCCATGTAGATTGAGTTAATAATAAAATATACTGACATTATATTATTCTATAATAATAATTTCATCATTTGGATATGATTATTTCAATTCCTACTTCATATTTTACCCCAAAAATGAATATCCCATAAGAATTTTTATTCCATGATAACTAAAATTTTAAAATAATATTCCTTTATTTGGATAATTTAATTACAAGTCATTCCTCATGTATCTAAGTAAAATAAAATTCAAAAATACATAGCACATGTTATACAATAACAAAATAATATATTCTTAATAAATTAAACATTAATGTAACCTTAAGACTTGTCAAAAAATATTCTTTCCTAACTCAATGTCCAAAATTTTTGAGGTTGTATCACTAAATCTACATTATATTACACAAAATAAATAATGCGTCTTGTAATGTGACATTTTAACTATTTTAATACCTATATATCTAAAAAACCCTTAATTAAGACTTAATTTATTCTAAATATAAAAAATAATAATTTAGAATATATTCTATAAATAAATAATTACTATTAAACTCTAGATAAGATGACATAAACCATCAAATTTTAAAAAAGAAATTGGTCACCAATAATATCCCTCAAATATCACAATAATATAAAAAAATAGGAATATATTATTTGTTATATTGCATCAATTTTTTTTCAGGAAGTTCAAATTTCAAATGAATAAGTTTTCAGGTTCATTGGTACCATTCAATATATTCTCTCAATAACAGTCAGTAATTGTACTACAAAACAATACTTATACATTTAATTATTTATATAACTAGAATATTTTTTGAGAAAATATTATAATGACCTAACCAATGAATATAAAAACAAAAAAAGTAACCATTCAACTGATTATTTTCAAATAACATAAATAGATCCATGATCACATATATTCTATTGAGGTGTATACCCTTGATGCTTGGGGTATTAATTTTTCTAAATCTGCATATCCTTCATGATTAATTATTGGATATTTTAAATTTTATTATTCCTTATACACTAATGAGAATGGTTCTCTTTCTATCAATATATCTTTAATACTCCCATTCTGTTTAGAAATGTTAAATAATGTTTGTATCAAAAATTATCATATTCGGTAAAAAAATTCATTCCATTAAACCCCTTATTTTTTATCAATCATAATATTATTCAATTTAGATGACCTTCTAATCCATAATACATGGATAATTACTTCCATAATATGACAGTGCATGATTTTATGTCCACGTGGGATGAGAATTTTAATGATAGTATTTCCCATTGAAATACTAGATTAATCCATTCAAAGAAATGACCATTCTTACTATTTGGTTTATTTTCTTTGAAACAATACCCATTCCATCCATTAAGAATCATTTCAGCAAAATAGAATACAGTATATTAGATCCTCACATTATAAAACATAATTTATAAACACAAATTTTTTTAAATAATGAATATATGTTGATTTATTTATGCACATATAATCTCATAACCATAAAAAAGGGTTATTAGGGGTTTCAATATATTTGTATCATTAATAATGTTTTGAATATTAAATTTTATTTACCATAGGAATATTCCCCAAGAGAATAAAAATAGGTTCACAGTAAGTCCATTTTTCATGCAACATGTGATGTTCTAGTTGCACCCAACACATAAGTTTTCATTGTTATTACCCATATGTAAATCTATTCTAGAACAAAATCCACTTATAAAATATATATAGGGATGTATTGTTTATAAAAAACATAATATCCTATATTATAAAACATTAGTATGTTCTTACATACATTTCCTCAATGTCAATAATAGGGTCATGTTCAATAATATAAGTTTTACTGAATCTAGTTCACTATTATTTGACTATAGAATCCTTGATACAAACTATAGAGACCCAAGTCCTAGTATCCTAGAGCCAATATGTAATTAATTAAATTGTCATAAGATACAATTAAATACATCATGATTAAATGAATAGTTTATTATTATTTTTATCCTAGATACATACATGAATTTATAAATTCAAATGAATAATTAAAATACAATGAGTATTTTAATTGATCACACCATTGTTTCCAATAGAATATCCCTACACATCAATCAGAAAACACATTCTGAATCCTTGGTAAAATAAAATAAAATAAATGGGTGAGCTTCGATTCTCAGAAATGGTATATGTACAGTTGGAGGTATGAATAAATAAGGAAAAATTAGTATGGAAATGTAAATAACAGAAACAGAAATCATTTCATAAATAACATGAGCATAATATTATTTGAATAAACGATGAAAAAATAATTCCCGAAAAATAATAAAATTACCATGAAATCATCACCATTTTGATTATACATAATCAAATAATCAAATACAATATCAAGAACTAAATTCATAATGTATTAATACATAGTTATAGATATAATAAAATACAATCAAATCCTTGTCCCCAAATATCTAAAAAAATTTGTATGTCCTCGAAAAAATAAATTATACTTTTTATCAAGAAACATATTGATGCATTGAGGGGTTATAGAAGGCCTAATATATAATTTAAAAATCATATTTTATTCTATATATGAATGGGATTGAACTTAATAAACATACGCATTCATATTAAAAAATTGAAAAACAAAATATCCATACATACTTTCATTAGTAAACTTAATCATAACCAATCTACTATAAAATAGTGAATGGTATTAAAAATTTACAATACCAATGAAACTGGTCATTAAAAATAAATAGTAATAATAATAATGAATTCAATACAACATATTAACAACATATAATATGTAAAATAAAATGAATATTCCATTCTTGAATATAAATATAATAATAAGATCCTTAAAAAAATTCTTTAAATATAACCTTTTCATTTTGAAAATAAACATTAACAAAACTAAAAGAAATATTCAAATAAATTTTATTAAATATAACCTTTTAAAAATTTTAAAATAATACTTCAATCATTTATCTGTCATGTTTTGAAAAAATACCTTCATGTTGTACATGTTAATAAAATGATTCCTCTCATATTTTTTGTATAGGTCTAATAAGAATTTATTTTAATACAAGATTAATATCTCTTTCCAAAAAATTGATAAAAATTTATAATGGTTAATAATTTCAATAATACGTCATTTTAAAGCTGTTAAAAACATTTTGGTAAAATTGTTTTGAAAACATGTGTTTTGATTAAATGGGTTTCCTACTAACATGAGAAATAGTGTAAGATTTTATTTAAAACACTTTCTCAACAATTTTATTTATGAATCAGTTGGGAAATTGTATTATTACATAGAGAATTTCATGAATAACATTTGGTGAAGAAAATAAAATAAATTTTAAATATAAATATCAAATTATTTCCCCGTGGGTGGTGTAAACAAAAAAAAATTAATAATAGAGATACATTAAAATTAATCATTATACATGCTTAAAATATCATTTGTATGCCCCGTCAAAGAAACAAAATCGAGTGCAAAATTATGTAAAAGAATGAAAATTATATTTTGAATATAACATATCAAATAGCTATTATATACACTAGAAAATGGAAATAAGATGATAATATGGAATCTATCTTATGGATGTAAAAGTTAGACAAGAAACCCTTTCCTTTGATCTGATTTCATTCATATACAGTCATAACTCCAATATAATTGTTTTCATAATGTTATTAATTTATAACAAAATAATAATAACTATAATATTATAAAATATGATTCCATTATAACATTTTACCACTAAATTTTTTAAAAATATTTCATTATTTTCATTCCTTCGTGTGTTAATTGAATTGTTTTCTCTTGCATGATTTTTCATGAATGATATCAATCATTGAAAATGAATTACATCGATTAGTAGTGATGATAGGGTATACCTACACTCAATATATATTATTATTCAATTAATTTTAGAAAGGTTATGTAAGTGGGTGACATATTTAGCGTCCGAAGTTATTTTATTCTCATATATATCACATATATTTATTAGTTCTATCCTTTTTACATTCCATCAAAATTATAAGTAAAAAACAAATCACATTTCTCCATGAGGCGGTAGTGTATGGTAAATATGAGATAATTTATCACATATGAAATGGAATGAAATGTTAAAAATTCGTATGTGATATTAAAATTCCATTTGTATAATAATATCATAAATATGACTATAATTTTTTAATTCCATTTTTTTATCGATCCATGAAAGGAGGTGATGGTAAACAAAATATCTCAGTTCACATTGTGGTAGTTCGTTGTACACACGATAATTAATTTAAATTTACATTTGAAAGAAGTGGAGATGAAAAATTATTATTTTGTAAATATAGTAAAATCAAAATATATTTATGTTATTGATGTTATTATATTCGATTTTATATTACTTATTTTAAGGTGGAATAGAAGAATGAAAATAAAACATCCTTGGTAAGAAAATTACCCCTTTCAAGGGACACCATATATAGATATCCTCTTAATAAATCAATGGATTGTGTTTAGGGAGGAAAACTGATCTATAATACGAATATGGATGATTGAGAGTAAATTTTTATGGTTTGGTTGAGCCAAAGGGCATGGGGGTGTATCAAAGAAAGTGAAGGGAGTGTCATTTTATATTTGTGGAAGGGGAACTCTCTGGGGAATTTATTGTATACATCCTAATGGAGTACAAAATGATAAAGTCATTCACATGGAAGAAACATCCAAATACATTTTTGATCAATTATTGGATAGTATATTGAGAAAAAAGTTCCATCTAATATGATATTTACATGTTCCTAGGTCATTTTAACCTTTATCTTTATAGATTAACCACAGAATAAACCCATTTTACATAATTCGTGATAATTAATATTTACATATTTAGTATTAATTATAGAAAAAAAATTTGTTTACATTATTATAAAATATAAAATATTATATTTCCAAATTATGGAATACATTTTGATAAAATCAACTCACATATGTGTATGATTTTGTTATTAAAATTATACATGTAGATACGATGAAAAAGAGGGTATTCAATAATAAAATTTTCACAATTATACAATTATTTAATATGAAAATTATTTTATAAGTTGATTCTAATGATGTATGTTAGTCAAATATTATTATAATTGATCTTATGTTACTATAAATTAAATTTAAAATAGAATTTATCACTATAAATAATTTAAATGACATTTTATTTTTCAATTAAAACATCAGTATTATTCAATATTCATCAAAAAATGATATATTTCATAAAAATACAAAAAACATAACCACTATTATAATATTGATAGAATTATATCAAAAAATGGGAATCTTTTTATAAAATTAATTTTCATATTGTCAAAAAATAATTTATTATAATTTCATTAGAAGAGATGAAACTGTTTACATTGAAAACTTTAGGTGTCCAAATTTATTTATTTTACTACCTAATGATTCATAGATTATTTAAAATAAATTTATATCCATTTTATTCATTTTATATATGTAAAAACTAAATATTTTTAATATTTTATTTAGTACTATTAATACTACCCAATTTAATGGCTAGGTTTTATTTGTCAAGATAAAATAGTTATGTATTCATAGAGCATGATGTTTTGTTAAAACATGGGGTTTTATTCATCACAATCTATTGAAGATTTTGAATTTATTTAAAAATAAATATATCTCTATGTATAATGTTTTTTTATTATTTTAAATAATTGATGTTTCATTCAATCAATGCTATTGAACCTTCTTTTCCTATTTTAAAATCTTGATGCATTGTAATGTGAGAGTCTTGATGTAATTTATATATCCATCAATAAATAAAATATTATAAACCTATGTGGTGGTTAGAAAAATGTATGAATCTGTCAATGGATTTCATGTGGATTTATACATGTTGTTTTGAAAATGAATAATCATCTAGACTATGTTTCTAGGATTCTTAAGACATTTTTTTATATAATGTTTCAAATTTTTATATCGAAAGTTGAAATTTATGTTTTATATATTATTCATGAAAATAATTATTTTGTTTCATATGAATCGTGATATTTATATATTTGATGTAAAATATGTTATGGTAATTGGAATTGGATGAGTTTTCATGGGTATACATGGGTTCAAGCTTATATAATTTGGATGTGTGTTATGTTATCATAGATTATGAATTGGATATAATATATAGAGAAACACATTCCAATTCATGTGAATTTTTCCCCTGTATGAAATAGAGAAAAATTAGTGTCAGATTTCTATTTTGTTTAATAGTGGCTTATTGGTGTTCCCTAATGAAAGTTTCTATGATAACCATCAATTAATTATGGTAACCTAGATGTAAAAGAGCATGTTTTTCTATGTTAATTCATGTTACTATTATATAATTTCAATTCATGTACTTATTTTATGAACATCCCATTATTTTGGTTTCATATTGAAACCTCATTTATATAACCATTAGTTATTCATCTAGATTCCATGTTCTTACTCATCTCTAAATTTTGGGTTGACCATATAGTGTTTTTTGAATGATTATTCATTTCAAAATTATTAATTAATAAAATATATTACATTTTTATAATTAATATTTTCTTATACTAAAAATTTCATTCACGGTGAAGGGTATTTTTTAAATTAATTATGGTATCCAAATGGAATTTTATCTCATAGACAACATAAATTCATTTTGTGTTTGTATTACTACTATCATCAATTAAAAGTACAGGTGAATGTTACACATCCATTGTTGGTGTATCTTTTTGATTTCATTACACTTTGTAGTGTGTTGATTTGTGGTGATCACGGTTCCCTCAAAGATTGATTTTATAGGGATAATTTTGGGACCAAATGTATTTAATTTATTTAGGAGATGATTTTGTATTAACCACTAATTACTTCACCCTATATTGGTGTTCTTTCATATATTATAATTTTTGTACCACCTTTATTTTAGTTTATGAAATGATTTTTTATGTATTGTTATTTCCTTATCATTATGACCACTTTAGACATATTTTTGTTGTAAAAACTATATATTCATATGTATGGCCACCAAACTTATGGGTATATCATTCTCGATTCCATGATGGGGTCCAATATGGGGTTAATATGATTTTTTATGGTGTAATCATTCCTAAAAGATGAATTTTATATTCATGGTTATTATTCCAAGCCCATGATGACCAAGAATAGCTTTTGGACCATATGGAGAGTTGAAATAGGTGTTGTGTCAGGATAATCAATATCGGTTTGTGAAAAAATTGTAACAATTTTTTTGGATATTTTGTGAGGTCTTGTAGTAAAATTATAGGACCATAAACACTTGAGTGATTGGTATAATGAATTATTTGAAAAACAATACATTGTACTGGGTCATTAGTTACAATTTTTGGTAACTAATCATGAGTTAAATTTGAAATTTTTTTCTTCATTTTAATATTATTGGAATTAATTAATATATATTATGAGTTTTTGTGGATTTAATTGGATAATTTCAAAAATAATGTTTTATTGTGGTAATGGGAAGAAATTGCTAAGCACATACCAAAGAGTTTTACAATTCGGTAGAATCCTGTGCAGAACATTATTAATGAAAATATAAATAGATAATAGTAAGAATTCTTAGAGAGTTTAAAACCATGGGAGTGAAACCTCCAATTATATCATAATCTACCAATGAAGCACAATATTTAAGATCCTTGATGGGCCATATCATGCATGATTCCATGATCTCCCTCTTTGATAAAGAATCCACCACCCGGGTATATTCAATATATGTATGTAGGACAACTAGACATATTTGAGTGAAATTTAGGATTCAATCAATCTAATCAGGTAAAATATTATATGGTACATTTAGGGTCATTGCCTTTAGAATAAGTAAAGTAGTTTCAAAGATAGAATCAATCGACATGGTACTAAACTAGTATTGAAAAAAAATGTTTGATTGCATACATCATCTCTCATATATTAGCTTCTTAAGAAGATTTAATTCCAATATATTCGTGGAAACAACTGTTTACAAATCCATGAGGGGTTCAGAAAATACCTTCATAACCTAAGTGCCCTAGGATTCCAAAGGTCCCAACATCAACATTGGCCAATATACAAGAGTCAATTATAGGAATCCATATCATTGATTTGAGAATATGAGAATACCTTTCTCTTCCCACAATAACCATTAACCTTAAAGTATTCATCTCAGTAATAATGTAGTGCATCAGACCCATTTTAACCATTGTAGAAACATATACCTCTTTGTGAATGGACACTTATTTTCCATTATGATCCCCACTTATCAAAGAAATGATAGAGTCCATTACTTCCATAAAAATATTTTGAAATTGTTCATTCATTATATTTTTTGTGATGAAATTCATTTATCATTTCAACTACATTACTACTTAAAATTCAGGTCTAAATAGCTTACCTTCATAGTTTAATATCTACATTTCATATTCTGAGTAGATTAAGTGGTGTTATAATTTTTATATAGCTCTTAAATTTAGGTGGAAGGAAAATACAATTAATTTTCCAACCTTCTTCATTTTATCATATTTGAAATAATAATTTTCTAGAATCTCTATATGAAAATATATTTCAAGGTATGGATGAAGTGTACTATAAATTAAGAAAACCATTATGGGTTCATGGTGGAGCTATCACATTTGATAATGTATTACACCTTGACATTTAACATCATATTTATGTCTGGTTTCCAAATAGGATTTCAATGTCTATGTTGGATTGAATGTGAATTTACACCACAACCTGCAAGGGAATAAATACAATGTTACTATATTGTGTCATAAGTTTATAAATGGTCATATTCATTTTTTATAAGGGATTAAAAGGTTGTCTTTGGGTGTTCATTCAATACAATAGTTGTCCAAACATTTTTTATCAAATCTCATTCCAGCCATCCAATTTTTGTTCCTCATGATTTAATATAAGGAATTATCAACTGAGGGTCAGACTGATGACCCATGACAATATCAATACCCATCAAACATCATTCTCTTTGACCTTATTTATACAAATTCATAGGAGAGATCCTTAAAATATAATAGGTACCATGTAAATTTTACAATGAGGCCATTACTGGAAATTTTATGATAATTAATGCTGTTTCCCCATTTCAATGGGCTTGATATACTCCTTCCCTGACACATTGATAAATTTTATATTATGTATTGACACAATGTAGATAAAATTCCTGATAACACACTATATATCCTTAATGATACTTCATGAACACATATTGAAAAATAAAGAATAAACAAATTTAGTAGTTATAAAAGAATTAACAAGACACACCATTTCAGACGGGGACATGGATTTCCATTTCCATCATGCTAGTTGTTTTTGAATTCCAAATATTATTCCTATATGTAAATCACTCTTCAAAATTCCTAAAATTAGTGGAACACTACGTTGTTTTAATGGTAGGGATCCCCTTCTCACTCCATGTATTCTAATGATCATGTTCTACTTCCCCTGTTAAAACACAATACCAAACACAATAAATGACAAGCCCCAACTGATAGCCTTCCAAGACACATCATCATAGTGAGTGAAAAGATCTTTTATAAATGAAATGGTTCTCTATGAGTCCTTCATAAATAATAGGATTTCATTTGTATATTAGATATGTAAATGAATTTCCCCACACATCCTGGAAATGATTTTCATCAATAGGCTAACATGATAAATTTTATTGATACATATACTTATTTAATATAAAAAAATAAAAATCTAAGCCCTAGGAGTATATATAATCAACATATACTCCTATTACAATAAAAAATAATTTTAGGGAACCATTGATTAAAATGGATATCCATGAAGATGTGATAATGGAACTTATAAATATAACAAAAATGCTAGAGAACCTAGATCTCATATTGATATTGAGAATAAAACTCCTTTTATGGATGCCAATTTACTTAGATATATCAATCATATGGTAAATATCCCATCTTCCACCTTTAAAATAATTATGTTGAAACTTTATAAGGTTGTGAATAAATAATTCTAAATTCATCTTCTAGGAACAAATCAATTATGATTTGGAGTAATGTGATCCTTAATGATTCCATCCATCCTAGTAATTATGATTTTACTAATGACATTGTAGAAATTATTAACAAGTTAAAGTGTCCTAAATTCCATGATATCAACTGTATTCTATTTCCTAGAAATCATGAAAATAATGTTTTAATTGATTCCATATGGAAATATGGAAATTGTGAATAATTCCCTAACTATATTGACTATATTATCTTGTATATTGTCTCAATAAAAAAGTTTAATTTATTTGTGAATCCATATATGTTAGTAGAACTTCCTATATTGAGATATAAGTGAGAATTCTTGAATACATATTTTTTGGGTATAATGATATGACTAATTTTTTGTTATTATATAATGTAGGGAATGATATTTTCAATCATCTTGATTTGTATTTCAGACCATCATCTATATAAATCCCACAAACATATTTGGGTTATAACTTTTATATATCATTATACAAGCTTTAAAACTATCCATTACTGATTATTATATAGTTCTCTTATTTATTTCTATTCTTACCATGTAATATAGGAAAAATAAACAGTTTTTATCCTTTTACTTCAACCATTTCACATTCATGTGATTCCGATTCATCATTTATTTGATGGTTATAAGATCATCCAGTTTTTATTGCTCATGAAATTATTACCTTGAACGTATATTAGGGTTTTAATTTTTTAGTTTTTATACTTTAAAGATGCCACTATGCATCATTAATTTCAAATTCATGAATAGAGAATGATTTTATGTTTTATTTCATTAAGAGTCTCTTATTATTCTATAACTTCTCAACGAGACTCCGTATAATTCTTCACATTGGCACCAGCTTCCAAGACGCCCAAAATATTTTCACTAATTCCTAAAATGACAACCCATCCATTGTTGAAGTGAAAATAGATATGGGATGACCTTTCCATGGTGGATAACTCCAAAATTATGGCGTTTTTTCAGAATAGTGTAACTTAAAATCCATTGGCAACAATCCTATTTTCCATTTTCACAAAACATCTAACAATGTTTCTTTCTTACATCCTATTCATTATGTTCCTGCTCTAAGTAAAATGAGATCCAACAATTAGGACCTAAACTAGATTTAAATAATCATTACAAGATGAAAATTCAATGGTTTATATCTAATTGAAATTAGATTCAGTTTTTTATTTATGTGTTTAGAAGATATTAATGTCACACATAATAACCCAAATGTGAACTAGATTATCATAGTTTTCCTCAAGGTCCCCCCAGATATCTCATCCACTTATATATGATGTCAATTTATTCAAAAAAGATATGATAATTGCATGATATGCGACCTCTATTCATTGATATTTCTGATTACACATGGAAATTTGAATACATTTATGCTTAATAACACATTGGTTATCCATGTTGACATTGTAGAGATTCTATGAAACAACATTTTGTGCCCTAAATTCTATTTTTAAGGTCATCAAATTATCGAAAATTAATATTGGATTTGATTTTCGATTCTGAATTGGTTTTTTACCATTATATAGTGTATAATATCTATTTCCCTTTAGGGGTTTCCTTGAACTTGTAAATTGAAATAAAAGAGATTTATTACATGAAGGACTTTACCCTTTTCATAGGTCCTCCATCTTGAGAAATCTAAAGTTTCATTTCCCTTACTTATTTTTATATTTATTTATTATATCATGATGGTATTTCTTTCATTAATGATCTGTTTATATATACAAATTATGTTGTGTTTACCTGGTCATTAGTTTCATTATTTTCTTAGAGAATCTTAGTCTTTAGTGGGTGTTGTGGATCTTTAGCCGCATTACACAAAATACTGCCACCAAGTGGGGTGAATGTATTTTTGGAATTCCTAGGCTCGAGATATTTCATTGTGGGTACCTATATTAGGGATGTTCTAGTGGTTGGGACCCATGAAAAGTAATTCCCCATATTATTGATATCTTTAATTAGAGATGATGGATTTACAGACTTCTTAGAATATAGTGTTGTCTCTAATTAGAATTCCTAATTATTCCAAGAAATACCTAATGGGATAATACATCCAATTTTTATATACTTCTGATGAATTCCAGCTACCATACTTTTGGTATATCCCTCTAGAAAACGGCGAATCTCTAGATCTCTCTCACGGCCATGGCGTAACCCTAATGCCCCATGGTTCTACTCCCTCCACCTGATCGGAGGGGGGACGCTCGCATTCTCAGCTTCACAAGAAGGGGGAATCTTTCTTGCTATTCTCAAAGCCTGATACCCTTCATCTCTTCCCGAAGGTCTCAATGTCACCAAAATTCCCCGATCTATTTCAGGATGCGCCTCAGCTCTCTTTATCTTCATCGAATTTCACTTGTGTCACATACCTCTATAAACTCTCATTGGTTACGAGATTCCAACATCATTGTACATCATTTGAAGAATTTGATCACTTTTTCTTTGGTTCCTTGAAGCTATTGGCATGTGTAGTGGTGGGGCTACTCGATCGACACCTTTTTATGATTCAGTTTTCATTGGAGGAGGATCTTTCTATCGCTTGGTATAGGGCACCACAAAGATTCAACGGATATTCCTTCTTCCTCTTTCGATGGAGTTTTTATTTCCACATGCAGTGCGACCCATCTACAATCACAATTTTGGTTGGTCTCCCTGGTCTCCCTCTATCTTTAAAAAATCCATATATCTTGTGTGTTATTGGGAATATGATATAAAGATACATTTGTTCTGATCGAAGAATGGAAGTCCTTTGTCATCCGGTTTGTCCAAGAATATGTGTTGAGGTAGATGTTGTGAGGCCACCTATTAATTGGGTCTAGATCACGGATGGGGAAGAGTTATGGTGGAAGCAGGACGTCATCTTCGAGTCTTGGATGAGTTTTTGTGCAATCTTCCATAGGTTTTGTCATCATGAGTTGGTATGTCAAAGAAAAAAAATGGTCGGGTCTTCACAGGCAGTGAAATTGGGCAACGGTGGCCCTGGCGATGCTGATAGGGTGTCGTCGTTGGTGGAGATACAGCTTGGGAATTCTCTGCCTTGGCGGTCTTCTTCTTGTGCAAACGAGGGAAATGTTTTCCCTCCAAAGTTTGTGAAGAAGGCTAGAAGTAAGGCTTCTTCAGAGTAGGAAATAGGTGTAGATGACTAGTTGCATCCTGCTAGACATATGAGGGTGCACGAAAAGATCTTAGAGGGGCTATTATGGCTGCAGCTGTTGTGAATGAGGTGCAACCTTCGTTGAATCCTTCTGTGAAGCAGGATTTTGATCATATGAATTCTGAACATGGTGGCTGGTAGCAGCCTTTATCAGATGATATTTGCAGTGGCCCCTGCAGTTGGCTAATGATTCCATTAGCAACCAGTTTGAGGCTCTGGAGACTGTGAAAGTTTCTCCTTGGGAGGATGGCCTTCAAAGGACTGACTCTGCTAATATGCATCTTTTTTCTTCTAATATGACTTCCGTGAGTGATGATACATCTATAATGTAGCCTCATGATGGTCATGGAATTGTGGTTCCCATGAAATGCCTCATTCCAATTGATGGTAACATGAAATGTCACTCAACAGGAGGTGAAAATCTGACTATATCAAAGGGTATACTGTTTGGAGAGAATGATGAAGACCAAGCAGTTGTTCTGTGCACATCAATGGAAAGTGGGGAAATGTTTCAGATAGTGACAAAGAAAATGTGAGTGATGCTTCCAGACTATCTTACAATTATGTGGTTCAAGGTGGATAAAATAAATTTCCTACAAGTGAAGGTGGTAAGACTGATCCTCCCAAAAGAAGGCTGAGAAAAGAGTATTCATTCCTGCCAAGTCTAGTGTCTACCAGATCATCTTCCAAGAGGGAGAGTCTTCCCGGGACTGTCACTGGATTGAAAAAGGAATTGCATCCTTCTAAGGAGTTTCCCTCATTGGAAAAGTTGAATCTAAGAAGGAAGTAATCTAAAATCCCGAGGCACTATGAATGCTCAGAGTGGGAATCAACTACTGCAGATGAATATGGTGATGGGGATGATTTTTATGATATGTAGCTATCTTTTTTGTGTTATTTACTTTCTTTCTGTACTTTTCATTTAATTTAATAAATGGTCAGAGGTTTTCCTCTAACTGAGTTTTCCTGGTAGATCCCTATACATTTCTTTAAAATCTGACTCATTATGTCTATCTATGTATTTATGCACATAATAGATATGAACATCTTATCAAGTCGCGAGTGAGATGAATTCCTATGTGTTCCTTATTTTTTCATCTGTTTATAAATATAAAACATGATACTCTAGAGAAACCTATTAAGACATATACCAAGATGTTCCATAAATAAATAATACCATAATAAGATGACAATTAGATTGAGAACACCCCTTTGGAGTACCTACTTTATCAACATCTGTGACTTCATCAATTTTAGAGTTCAATATGATTATATTCATCCAAAAATATAGATTCATAGTACTCATTCATGTCCACTATATTCCCAAGAGGATGATCCACTAAAATATTCAAAACATCTACCACCTCACTAGTTTTTGTGGTTTTTCCATCAAAGGTGAGGCGTAGAGTCTACGATTGACTTTGGGTTTTTTCAATAGATGAAGTGCCCATATTTTCTATAGACTATTTCTGATTCACATAATAAAGATCCTAAAGGATCCTAGTGTTCATTTCATTAGAGTAGAAAGTAGGATTATTATAATTCTCAAGAGTTCCTTCATCAAGGATTCTCACAAGAGTTCCATTTCCCTACATGTCTACATTGGAGGGTTAATAGGTGTTATTTAAAATTGTATCAGAATACATGATTTTTTCCTATCCTTTAATAATTATAGAATTAGTGGAATCATAACCTTCATAGTGCAGATTTTATAGCCAATATACCTATTTCATTCACATAAATTATTCCCAAAGAACATGAAACTCATATAGAACATTCTCTTCCATACATAGTACTGCTGTAAATTGATGATATCATCCTATGTGTTTAGAAATAATTCCGCCATAAGGGTGTTATAGATAGAAACATAAACAAGCATCTGAGAATGGTTCTTATATCTCAGGTATTGAGATCTCATGCCCATCCTAATAAGATCACATATATAATAAGTTATGTCCCAGAGAATATGTGGATTCTAGTATAACCAATTCAATTTGTATATTTGAATATATAATTGTGTATGAATGTTCCTTAACATATCTAGGTAAAAATTCACATCTTTCTAATGGATTCTAAAGGATTAAAGCCTCAAGGATATCAACATAAATCACCATTCCTATTACTTTTATTATTTACAGGGAACACCACATTGTAATACCCTCACCATATTGTTTTCATCTTCCATTCATCAAATCCGCTAATCTAGGAAACTGTCTCATTATATGATTTAATTTCCATAACATCTCACCCCTTTGAACTATGACTCTTGTAATAATAATTTACCTCTATAGGATAACTCTTTCCTCCACATCATCCTAATATTCTAAAACATATGTTATCCAAAAAAAAATTATCCTCCATCCAGGAGGAGGAAGATCAAAATATGGGAGGTAGATTGGAATCATATTTAACCACCTATGATAATTTCATCTTCATACCCACAATATTTTCAAAAGTGAGGCCCCCACATTTGAATTTCATAATTTAATATGAACAATATTCATGATCCTGACATGAAATGTAAGTGATGATGACATTGGATTTTCAATAATGTTTATCTCCTCCCAGCCATCAAGATCATTAGATTTTGGGTTTTATAATTTCTATATTCTCTCTGCCATCATATATCATCATAGGCACATATTTTAGGAACATAGTGGAAACTTTATGTGGGACTAAAAATTCATTTGATTATTCTACCCAACCATTAATCCACACCAAACATAATAATAATGTTTTAAAAAACATATTTCCAAGAATCATTGGTTATCTATATTCTTATTTTTATTATTGATACTTTTCAATGAATAATGATGGAAAATTTTATGATTTATCAATTCCATACGCTGTATACTTATTTATATATTGTGTTATATGATATGTCTTTGATAAAATATTTATCCAAATAAAACATTAAAAAATCATGCAGATAGAGTAGTGGATAATTATTCACAGGTCAAATGTCTTTTAGAACCAACTATTTGATATTTTGTTATTAGAACTATTTAATTTCTTATTACTCATGGAAATGAACATCATGATCGATTATTGTACAATAAAAAAGTGTTTAAAATGAATAAAATACCTTTATTAATTAGATATGAGGTTTTTGAGAAGATTACGAAGGTATATACAAAAATAGTTCGTATTTGATTCTTTAGATACCTAAGATAGTCAAGTTCACTTCATCAAATTATATTTTAGAGGGACTAATCCATAGATTTGGAAATATATTGTTAACACAATGGGTATTGAGGACCACACATGGTCCAAAATCCAAGAGATGTTCAAGAAATATTTTTACCCTAATACTCAGAATAAAGAAAATTTCTTGGAGTTATAGAATATAGAACAAAATAATAATTCTATGATGGAGTATAAAAAATGTTTTGGTATGTGGATAATTTATTCACCTTTTATCCACATGTATGATTACTCAATATAATTTAAATTTTAAATTTAATTGATGTCCGAGTATAAAAAATATTATTCTTTACCAACTAACTCATGTTGAGGTTATCAATAAGGAAATGATGTCCAAAAATTATATAGAATGACCAATTAGATCTACTATTGCATTCACTACAATATGTTTATTTCATGGTTCCTTGTATATTAAAAATATTAATTCTAATGAATGTCGATGAGGTGTTGTTAAGATACTAAAAACCCCTTATATGCATTCCTAGGATACAATTAGATCAAAATCCATTAGGGATCATTCAGTGTATAATGTCAGGACAAAATAAAATATATTTTTTAGAGATGTCTTAAAACATTGATTATGAGTTAGATACTAGGATGGATGTAATAATTTTATAAGAAACCTCCCCAAATATCTAAATTTATGACTTTGTATAATAGATCCTACCATGTATAGATTGATTCTTCTATGGTATATGGGTCTCAATTTCATATCTGATATGAAAACAATTACTATAATATGAAATATTATATTTTAAATAATAATTATAGTTGAAAAGGATTTTGAAAATAATAGTTATTAAAACACATAACATAACAATTGAATCCTTATATAGTTACCATTAGAGGTATCATGTTTATTACTTTATATGTATTCTTGGATTTATTTTACAATGTTGAATTAAATTCCTTCACATAAACTAAATTAAGTAATATAATTAGACTACGATATACTATTATGATATATGTGATTGAAATTTATTCAAAATTGAATGTAGAGATGGGAATCAATTTCGGTAAACCTTATATGATGATAACTTATTGTGACCAACACATTGCATTAATAAATATTACAACATTTTAGATGAATTATTATCAATTATAAAATATGATCTATTCTAGAACAATAAATATTTATTGTATTTGAAAACAAGGATAAAAAAACAGATACATAATATATCTATTTCATTTTACATTATGTAATTCAAAATAATAACCCTTATAATATATATCATACATAAAACAATTCTTGATAACATAGCAAAATGAAAAACAGGTAAGTATGTGATTTGATTCCATACAAGGTTATAAATTTGAGATTTCAATAATTGATCATATGTTATAATATGAAAAGAATATTGTTATGGAAAATTTATCTTCACCTAAAACAATCCTTCTAATAAATATCAAATATAAGTAATCAAATATCATGGAATAATGATTATTTAGAAAAATTGAAAATAACCACATGTGTGAGGAATCATAAAAAATTATTTATATTCCATGATAACGTAACATAATAAAAGGAATGGGTTATTTTATTACACATAAGAATAGAAAACCATGTCCCTACCCAATTTCCAATACAAAGACTTTTATATTGGATTGGATTCAATCTACATTGCATTATGTCTTTAATCAAGGTTCATTCCCATGACTATTATAATAGATAATTTCCATTACTGAATTGGGTTCACTCCCCATTTTTTCCTTAGTATCTCTAGAGATATCCATCTTTGCACATTTCGTAAGAGGGATATATTATTCTTGGGATACCCATTATATAATGGAAACCAAAAATATGCGTACCATAATATCGTTAAACATTGAAAATGTTATCGTATCATATCATGGAGAAATGGATAATGTTTTCATAAAAATTTCATCATTAAATAACGTGTTTAAAATAAATTAGTTTTATAAACATATCATTATGATAATTATAGAACATATATATAATGATTAAGGATAGAATCAAGGAAATATATCTCTTGTAAAGCAAAAAAATGCAATAAAAGTATGTTTTTTAGTTGAATATACATTTAAAATGTCATTAAAACATTTCTTTGTTAAAATACAATTTTAATTTCGAAGTAAATTTTATTTTAAATATAAAAAATTCCAAAATATGAAGGAAAATTTTTTATTTGAGAAAAATTATGGGGAATTGTAAAGGAATCATATTGTCAGTGTGAATTCATTATTGTGAGAAATGAAATACTTATGTTTTATGATAAAATAATTATTTTATTCACAGTTTTATAAAAATTTAAATAGTAAATCATTCAAAAAATGAAAATAATATTCCCTTTATAAAAGTTTATATAAGATCCAACATTTGTATAAACCAAATATAATAAATTTTTTGAGAATAGTTATGAAATTTTATAAATAATTTCAATGAAACTATAAACATTGATGAAATAATGCCTGGATGAATAGAGAAATACAGTGGGTTTTCATTAATTATATCCATTTATTATATTCCATACATAAATAGAGGAAAATTAACGAAAAAATGTAATATCCATAAATAACCTTTGGATTAAAAATATTAAGAAATAAATTTCAATAATTTCAACATCAAAATTTAACCCTAAACAATACTTATAAAAAAATTGATTACATAAACACATTACTACATTGTTAAATATGGATTAATAATCCTCTTGTAAAAATGAAATTAAATTATATTAACATAAATATATTACTGATAAATCATTTAAATGGGTATGTTTATGTGCCTCATAAAATATAAAACATGTATAACATGTCAAATGTTCTAAAGTATAAAATTAGAGATGGTAAAACATTAAAACCTTGGAAACATTCAATTAAAATACGAATAGATGAATTAAATTATATTTTATAACTAAATACAATTAAATAATAATTAACCAAGAAAAAATTTCCAATGATTAGTATATACCCCTCATATATAAAAATGTGTGCAAAAAATAAAATATGTCTAAAGGGAAAATATTAGTTAAATAACCCTTAATATATAATTGAATTATTAATAAGAAATTACTCCAATATAGTAATATTATGTTCATTAAAATTACATGATAGAATAATATTCATAGAATTAATATCATATATAATAATAAAAATATTTTCAACACACTTTTAGAATTCTCAATTGAAGTCGTCACTTCGATTGTTCAAAACTTCACTTGTCATAACTATTTTGTTTTGTAGTTTCCGTCTCTATAGGTTGATCATTTCTCCATAACCAAAAAGATGAAAATAATATAATATTTATAATATTCAATCATTATATGAACTTTTATATCTATTCATTTAATTTGGTGAAGAATATAGAATTACATTACATCTGGTAGAAGGTGATTCATACGAATGATTGAGTAATGGTTCCAATTTTTGGTGGATGGAAAATATGATGTGTATGTAAATATTAACCATTATAGATTAATTTTTATTTCATTAATCAAATATATTTTAATTATATATATCCTTAGTATTGTCTATTTTATATAGGAATGAAAAATGAATCAAATTTCATGGTGGAGTATGTAGCCACACGTACAGACGAGTGATGATATGATTTTTCATTGGATCGATTGGTGAAAATTTAAAAAAGATATTATAATTAAGAAAGAATACTTATTTCATAAATATAATATATTAATAATTAATCCATATTTATAACCACACAATAATGATGATTATCTAAAATGAATCATATCACAATGTGAAAGTGATAGTTGACACATATTCCTTAGTTATACATTCATCAACAATTTCACTCATAAAAGGTTGGAATTGGTTGAGAAATAAAAATAATAAAATCAATGTGTATTTATTCTACTCTAAATCTTTTTTTTTTCACGGGTAATTTTATATTGATGGAGGATGATGAAATAAAATTTAAAGTGATCAGTTAATATTTATAGCAGCTGTTTGAGAGGAATCCTTTAATGTAAACATATTGTCTTGAATGGTTGTTCATAAGAGTATAATAGAATATATATGAGTAAGTGATGGAATATAATATTAGTTTCAATTAGGTATTTTATGAGATATAATGGATAAATTTTTTTAATAAAGGATTTTAGGAGGTATAACATTAAAGTATACTAGAAAAAACACACAATCTGGGGTTACATTTTTAGTGTGTTACATTATCCACACATAAAAAAATTCCATCCAAGATATTTTTATATATGTAATAAAGGTTAAATTATTTTAATATATATTTATTAAATTTTAAAAATAAACCTATAGTAGAACATCTTTTGACATGTGGATGTCGAAAACATCAAGAAAACTTGAAAAAACTCATAATCGTGTTCCCAAATGTGGATAAAATTATTGAGATATAAAAATATTGGAATGAAGGGGAATGAAAATTTATAAATAATAGTAACTAGTTATAGGGAAAATAATAGTGGTAATTATAATTACCATAAAACTAAAAATCATGGATGGGTGAAGGAGACAATAATAACATTTTAGATAAATATTAAATTGAAAAATTAATTATTAATTTCCATTATCCAAATGTTATGGAAATATTTTATCATGTAATTTTGTAATGTATAATTACATTATTTTATAGAATCTTTAATAAAAAAATTTACTCTTTTCGTATGTTTTTTCATGAATAGGAAGAGGTAATTTTGTAACTAGATTATTGAGCTAGTCCTAACATGGCCCAAAGGATGTTTGTGATATCCATGGGTAAGAAACTAGCACATGGAATCATACAAAATTCAAGTGGGGATGAATTTGTCAAAAAGAAACAGTTTTAATGTAAGAAATTCAATATTCATAGAAGTGAAATTCCATAGTGAGAAGCATACCAGAAGTCAAACAAGTCAACAAACCTGAAGTACTACAACTATGTACCAAAAAACAGAAAGGGCAAACCAAGATAAACAAGACTCAACTCTCGAATCCCAATGATCAACATCTAGAACCACCTCCAAGTGGTTCTTTTCCCATTCATGAACCTAAATGGATTATATTTACAAACACACAAATGAAAATTTATTTTCTAAGATAAAATCTTAGCAGGGTCTCAAAAATAATTCCCTAATAATATAACACATTAAAATAACAAAATAATTATTTCAATATTACAAATAAATAGGTTTGTAATTTTAAATGTATGTTCAAAAAATATATTTAAATTTAAAATGATGGTAATACTATTAAAAAAATATTCACATTTCAATTTATGTAATATTTCTAGAAAATTGGATTAATATACAACTTTATATAAAAAAATTATATAAATTCACAAGGCATGTAAAAAATTATCATAAATCAATGGATTATATTTTAAAGGAAATCATGTCAGAAACATTGTTATTTTATAATTTCTATGATAGATCCATGCTATAGTAAAACCTCACACTCGAAGGGACTTGAGAATATAGGGATTCAAAAATTACATAGACACTATCCAAAGTAATCATCACCATTCGATCAGGGACATGTTGTGTTATATTTATATATTGGAACATTATAAATATTATATTTTTATCCTTTTTTGAAGAAAGTGGTTCCTTGGAAAAAATTCTAAATCAAAATTTGTTATATAATAAGTGCTTACATGAGTCTAAAATATGGAATCATTTTACAATCTTTCATATATATGGGGAGTAAATCATCAAGTAGATCATCCAGTTAGGTAATGTCTTGATTTACTCCTCTATTGGAGAGTCCATATGTGACCATATTCGCCTCCCAATAGATATGAGTTCTAATATGAATGATTTTTATAGAGAATGAATACAATCCATCCAATGTTTAGTACATCACCAAGAAAGATGAATAACCCCATTCCAAATCGCTTGCACTATTGTGGTTGAATCACATTCAAATCCATTTGATGTTCCAATATTGGTGCTTAGTGAAAGAAATAGCATGATCACACTCATACTTTTATCCACCATAGACGATGAAATACCACAACATCCAAAGAAGCACTTAAGGATCTGACCAAGATGGTCCCTGAAGATGCCGCTACATCCTTCTAGGCCTATATTTCCTTTAAAAGCGCCATCCACATTTACATTGATCCATTCAAAAAACAGTGGTTTCCAGAATACCTCTAAAGTGCATCGTTAATGGAGAAAAATTCCATCAACCTAATGTCACTAAAGAATCATAAAGTCATTCACTATATTGTTGAAAAATCCCTTCTGAATCAAGACAGACTCACAAATAGAAATGAGGATCTGCATCTGACCTGCATTAATGTTAGGTGAGAAATTATTATGATGAATTTAATTTATATTATACAATATCACATGATTAACCTTCAAAAATAAAGTAAATAACAAGTTATTGTTTTTTTGGGAGATATACATATTAATACAACACTTATGATAAATGCTGAAAGAGTCATGAATCAGCCATCTCCAATCAAAAAAGTCAAAAGCATAGTTCCAAATAGTAGTTATCGTGGAACAAGATAGAAATAAATGTTTAGAATCTACTCTATATTGATTACAGAGATTACATTTGATGAAAGTGTGTATCCCAAAAATTGTAAACAAGTATAAGTAGGGATCCTTTTGTAAAAAATACTCTAGATAAGAGTATGTATTGAAGGAATTATCTATATCTTATCAAAGTTTTAAATCTATCTAAAATCATTTCCAGAGTTATGAAAATGGAGGCAAAAATATTTTTTTGAATCCATCATACCATAATGTGATGGATCCAAGATTAGATAGTCATCTGTGTTAGAAAAATTATTACTACCAATGATGTCCACAATATTCTTAGGGAGACTAACGAGATGAGAGTTAATAACATCCCTGATAGTATTATTATTTTTCGGTGATTTTTATGTAGGTACCATTGAATTTAGAAGAGAAAAAGTCTAGATTACCTACTAGAAGTTCAGGGAGGTGTTCTTAAAAACCATCCATCTAGAGTTGTTCATAATATTGATATACGCTTTTTAATGGAGGTCCAGATGGAGGATTTCAGAATGTTCATGTTGAATTTCATAAACTTATCAAAAAGCCTATTTTTGATGAAAGCAATTGAAGGAGAGTCATTATGAATCAGGTTCCAAGTAGGTGTTTCCTGAAGGGCCTCATTAAAAA
Organism: Viscum album; assembly: GCA_963277665.1. NCBI lineage: Eukaryota > Viridiplantae > Streptophyta > Magnoliopsida > Santalales > Viscaceae > Viscum > Viscum album. The sequence continues at coordinate 29,861,463 of OY728157.1, read as the reverse complement.
TATTAAAAAAATTTATGCTGAGGACACCCTTATGTAAAGGTTTGAAACATGTCGACCAAGGTATATACCCCAATTTCCTATCGAGAGTGCTTCTATAAAATAAAAAATTTATGATGGGAACATTCATTTTTTTAATGATATTGGAAGGCCATCTATAAACCATCCTAGAGTAGACCATTTTGTAGACAATGACATACATGAAAAGGGATATTATACTCGCCATAGGTAGAGTTTTACCTTTAGAAGAGGATAACTAATTGAGAACTTGATTAACAATGTTGGAAAAGTATCTAGATTTAGGTCTGCCCCAAAATATGGATACACCAAGGTATATAAAAGGAAAATATCCTTATTGGATGCCTAATTAATTAATAATATAGTGTTTTCTATTATTGAGAGAATTTCTCCCAATGAAGATAGAGTATTTTTTTCTCACTAATGACTTTCTCTGAGACCTCCTCGTAGTGAGAGTGAAAATTTTTTAGGGTTTGAATGTTTCTTTTATCCCCTTGTAAGAAAATAATTATGTCATCTACAAATAAAATATGCACAGGGGCAGTCACATTTTTGGAAGCACAAATGGGTTTTAATTTACTTAGATCCACAATTTGAGTGAGAAATAAACGTAAATAGTCCTCCGCAATGGAGAAAAGGATGGTATAAAGTGGATAACCTTATCGAACACCTTTGGTGCATTTGAAGTAGCCTCTGGTAAAGAAATTTACCAGGATATATATGTACGATAAGTTGAATATGGTTTTGATTCTAGTACTAATAGAGTTATTAAACCCATTTCCTTGAAGCAATTTGAATATGAAATTCTAGTCCATGATATCAAAATATTTTCTAATGTAATGTTTTATGGAAATATTACCACCTATGTTGGTGTTTTTTAACATGTTAGTGCATTCATAGGAAAGAAAAATTTAGTATTGAATTGATATTCCCCTAACAAAACAAAATTTATTCTACAACTTTATTTTTGCAGTCATGGTGGTATGCCTATTTTCATGATATTTAGTGATGATTTCATATAGAGTGTTAATAAGAGATAAGGGTTTGAAAAGATGAATCTCAAAGGAATATTCAACCTTGAAGATCAAATAATGTAATTGTGAATTCAACCCATGGGATAGATAAGCTCTATAAAAAAGGGATTTTATGAGTTTGAAAACATAAACTTGAATAATGCCCCAATATTGTAGGTAGATTTCATTATTAAATCCATGAATACCTAGGGAACTATCAATATACAAGATAAAAACAATGTCTTTGATTTCATGTTCAAGATGAATGCTTAAAAGAAAAGGGTTGTCTTCGTCATTGACAACAACCTGAATGACATCATGTAGGAGATCCGTATTGATATCAGGTCCATCAAAAATGGAATCTAAATTTGATACAACATGATTTCAAATATCATCCTCATTGTCCAAATGGTTGTCCCCATCATTGAGAATAGTTAAATTCTTGAAAATTTTCATTATTCTTTGAAGAAAGTTTTAGAACATGTTGTTTATGTCAACATCAATTAACAATTTTATTTTGAAATCTTGTTTACACATTTTATCCTTAATGTTTAGAAGTGAGTTGAGTTTCACAGAATTTTTGATTTCATAATTCCAATCAGTAGTATAATCAGAGTTCGTGTTTTTGTTTTGATGTTGATGAAGTTAATTCTAAAGAAGAAGGATTTTAGTGTAAATTTTTTTTTGGATTTTTAGTTTCACTAAGCCTTAAGATTTTGTTTAAGATATTTTAATTTAAAATAACAGGAAAATGCATCATTGTAATGACCCATAGAGGACCATAAGATTTTTAAGAGATTAAAAAATTCAGTCTTCAAGAACCATGAAATGTTTAATCGAAATGGAAGAGGGGGTTTTACAATTTTGAAAGAAATAGTGAAAATAAAAGGATGATCATTAGACTGAATCTTTGGGAGAGTATTTATGGAAATGGTGTCCCATTTATCTAAAGCATTTTCAGTTGTGAATTATTTTTCCAATTTTCAGGCTACCACCCTATTTTAATGTCTTCTTTAATAGGGATATTTGGAACCAGTAAGATTAATTTCAATAAAGATTTTATCCTCAATTAGGGACTTAAATTCTATAATGGAGTTAGAAGAGTGGGATGGGTCCATCTTTTCACGTGAATCAAGGATAAAATTAAAGTCCCCAATAAAAAATCGGAGGTTATGTATATTGGAATATATATTGGAGAAGTAAGTACAAAGAGACCTCTTATCTTGATATCTATTCTTTACATAATCAAAGGAGAAAAATATATGTGCACAATCTATATTAAAATAACTAGAAAATATTTGTTCAGAGACATAAAAAATATTAACATTTTTTAAATATTGTTTTGTGAAAATCTAAAGAGTTTCAACAGTGGAGTTATTTTGACTCACACGTATTAAATTATATCCAATCCAACTAAGATGTATTCAATTAGATGTAAATATTGTATTATGTTCATCAATGGAAAAAATAAATGGATGATGAATGATTAGAGTTCTTTTTAAGGAAATAAATGTGTTAGGGTTATCGATACCCTAAAAATTCTAGAAAAGGTTCTTCATTTATATGTATGTTTGGAGATATAACTCCCCTTTTTCATACCGTCTCTGTCCATTTGCATACATGGTCTATTAACATTTATGGATGTGTTTGAGCTAGAGTTTGTCTTCTTCTTACACTTAATAGTAGTAGAAGGAATAATGGTAGTACATGCATTCAAGGTTTCTTGGAAGGGACTTTCATAACATAATTAATATTTATAAACATAGAGATACTTTTCAAAAGGTCATCATTATGAATAGAATTTAGATTCTATGAATTTGAGGAAAAAATAGTGACATCCTTATTATAGGTACTAACAGTAGTGCTCATGTCAACAGCTAAAGGAGTTTAGTTACCTGATTTTCTTTGTAAAGGGTTTTCTTGTTGTTCAAATTTGTCTAATCTAGAAAGGTGATTGGTTACATTCTATACTAGAAGAACCCTTATTGTTGTGTTCAACTGATCAACCAAAGGACCAGGTGTTGTGATGTTTACATGCTGAGTACAACTACCCGAACTAAACGAAGGACAATCAGTCGGTCTAGAAGCATTGTCAACAGGCTTACCATTTTTACAATTTGGGGTGATAATAGTAGTATCAACAATACAATTGAAGTCTTACTTACCTTCTCTAGAAATATTGACCATGGAAGTAAATTATATATGATTCACACAATTAATAGTGGTATTACAGGAAATGGGTTTTAGAAAATTAGGTTCATATGAATATTGTATAGTATCCATCATAAGATCCTATAATTCTTCAAAGAGATCAACATATTTATTGGTAATAACCTATTCATAAAAAAGTTTAGGGGGTAGAGTACTATGTAGCTTACAATAATATTCATTAAAGGGTATCCCTAAAGGAACAATAAATTTACTTGGGATGGAAGGGGGACTCAAACTTGAATCCAAAATTAAATTTCCAGGCTTAGATTGGGATAGGTTGAAGAAGTTAATGATAATAGCTTCAATTTCCTCAAATATACTCGATTATTTAGATCTATTTTCATGATCTTCCACTAAATTAGCACAACATTTTCCTACTTGATCCCCTATGGGAATCATGCTTTTTGATTTTACAATATATTTTCCATTCTTCTTCCTAGAGGGTTGAGTTTTATCTAATGTAGGATGGTTATCTTCTTTCTCCATTTTAACCTCATTCCATTCAATGATATTTGGTTGGGATACCTATTTATACACCTCTATATAGTTTAGAATTTAATATCCTATGAGTTTAAAATTGTCATAGAATGGAGGTTTTCTCTCATACTCTACCCTCACTTAGATCATATAATAATTAACGTTGAATGAAATGGGTTTCGTCAATTTAGATTCCAAATGTATTTCAACCATCACTATATTAAATAGTTCAAATTCCCCATTTTGAATTCTTTAGTCAATATTAAAAGGAGTTCCAAGACAATATTATCTATCCTATATTATTTTTGTGTTCTATTGAAACTAGTTAAGGTTATGAAATTAAAGCAAAAGATGGTCCATAATGTTTCTATGGGTTTTTAGGTTAAGGGAAATAACCCAATCAAAATGATGGAGTAGGCCAGGTTATAGTTTTATATTACATATCTTCCAAACATCTTCTAAATAATCCTGAGAGGTTAACAAGATATGAAAATAACCATTGCCTAGAAGGATGTGTTTCAAATTTTTATGTCCCAAACAATGTGCAATACAAGGATTAAGATCTAAATATGACCATGGTTTATCTTCATTTAAATTACACAATTTTCCATCAAAAAAATTTCAAAATTTAAATTGAGCAACTGAAATTTCACCAATTTGTATCAATTTCAAAAACCCACTCCAATTAAATTTAATTTGGGGGTTTTACCAATTAAAATAAATAAATGAAGTTTCACAAATAAAATCCTCGGAACCACCTATGATGAGATTGTATGGCGAATAGTGGCATTACAGTTTCCTTTATTTTCTCCATCCTTTCCCCCTTTTTCGGTTGGGCTGCCATAATTTTCCCTACATTTATTTCCACATGTTCGCAGTGCGGTGGATCCTCTAAAATGTCAACGATGAAGTTCGAACTCATGGTATCAGTTTTATGGTTGTGTGGTGAAGGGTGGTTGATGGTTGAGATTTAGTCTTCTGTGTTTAAGGGAGGTTGAGATCTAGGCTTTTCTCATTTTTCTCTTGCAAGGCAGTTGGGTACCAGGTCATCCACGATGAGGGGGTCATCATCTCGTCTTCAATGACTTTTTGTTATGGTTCTTGGACTTCTAATTTGGTATCTATTGGACTCATCATGTATTAATCATGTTTTAATGATCACAAATCACATTACTGTTTACAAATATTCTTACTGTTTACAAATCTTATTACTGATCACAAATCTCACATATCATATTTCCCATGTGTATTTGTGTTTCAAGTTATCTTATACTTTATAATGGTTAAAGTCAATCCATTTTATGCATATTACTGTTTATGTATGAACACAGTTATTTGTGTAAGTACAAGACACTATGAAGCTTGACACAGTATGTCAGACACTATGAGCAAGAAACATACACTGTGAATAAAAACACTGAAGCAGACACCATGACCAATGAGACATAGTGACACAGTTATCCATACATAGTCATCCAGACACCGTGAGCAACATACCATGAAGGACACACCGTGACTCAAACACCGTGAGCAACATTCCATGAAGGACACTCCGTGAGCAAGACACGATGAGAGACACACTGTGAAAGACATACCGTGAAGCAGACACCGTTTGCATAACTATTGGGAAACTGTTTATTAACCATTTTTTCAATATTATTTAAATATTTCTAACGGTCATATTTGATGTTTTTAATGCATTTAATGATATTTAATGATAGTTGTTGGTCTGTCAGGAAACCGTACCTCATACCTATGAAAAGGTAATCATTCCTATTACTGGAGCTCGTGGAATATAAGGAAGATTGAGCTGCAGTAGAGAAGCATGTGCAAGAAGAAAATATGTACGCCACAAGAGAAACACACGAGTGAGCTGTACTGAATAGAAGAGCAATCCTGAGCACAATTGAATAACACATTGAAAGATCATCAAATAACTCTCATGCATGCAATCCAACTCAACTGAAGAACACACGAAGAATCAAGAGAACATATTTACTCATGAAAGAAACCAATATGAACCACGACACTCTATTTTTTAACTGAATAATTAGAAAAGGACTCAGAAGAATTTCTACTGAATCCAATGAGTCTAGAGTTGCACTGCCAATCACTAGAGATTTTCTAAACACATTCATATTTACTCTTAGTGATTCTTTGGTTTACTTTCGACCAGTGTGTGTACCCTGTTTATTTTACACACACACTATCTCATGTGCTCAACTAGAGTATTTATAAATCCTCACTCACATCTATTTTATCTCTTGTGTTTCCCACTGTGGATAGTGGTAGAGGTTAAGTGAGACTTGGACAGCCTGTGTGCTATTAAGTAGTTTTCCCATGAATAACTGTGGTAGAGGTCTGAGTACCTGGACAGTTTGTAAACTATTTTTAACCCCGATCTAGGGTGTGGATCAAATTTGTTTTATATATTTGAGAGGACTGAGTCTTAGATTGAGACTGAACTGCTTGGTTATATCTTCTTTGCATTTTATTTTAAGCTTAATGTATAAAATATCTAATTTATATTCCGCTGTTGCTACATTGAAATACACAACTATTTTAAAGTTACTTTGATAGTTAATCTAGAAATTTTTTTTATGTATTGTAAAGTATTAGGTTAACTTTAAAAGATTATTAATCTTCGGGTTGGATTAAATGATAACTAATAAATCTTTGAGAACCAAACTGACCCTTTACTTTAATACAAATTCACTACAGATTATCTTGTAATTCAATATGGGTGATTTTAATAGAAATATTTTTAAACAGAAATTTTAATTGGAACTCAATTCACCCACCTCATGAGTGTCCACACCGACCAATATTTTTTAACAAAGGTTGTTTTTGATTTCCATGTTTTCAAAATACTCTGTTTTTTCAACTGTGATTTTAGTTTCATCTTTAAAGATCTTAAATTTCTATTAGTTCTAAATTTTATCCCTTTAAATATATTTTCTAAAATATAGTTATGGATAATAGACTAGAATGTGTTGCTACCAACATACCACCTTTATTTAATGGTACATATTATGCACAGTGGAAACATAAAATGAAAATTCATTTGGAAAGTATGGGTTTTTATATATGGACTGTTATAGAAACTCAATATAAAATTCTAGAAACTGAAAGAACTACTTGGGATGAACCTACAAAGGCTGATTACTATAATAACTATAAAGCTATGAGTGCCTTGTACTATGATTTAGGAGATGAGGAATTTAATATAATGTTTTCTTGTAAAACTAATTATGAAATTTGTGATACATTGGGTGTTTCTCATGAAGGAACAACCACTGTTAAAGAAATTTGATTAAACACTTATACTATTAAATATGATACTTTGAAAATGAAGACTGATGGACCTATCTCTGACATGTATCTCAGGTTTGATAAGATTTTTCAACACTATGAGCTCACTTGGAAAGGCTGTTCCAGCAAAGGAATAAATCATGAGAATATTGAGATGTCTACCGGACCGATGGAGATGCACTTCTGTTTCAATCGGAGAATCATGTGACATTGGTGATCTTCCTGTTAAAGAGCTTATTGGTAAGATTATGATGTATGAGTAAGAACTCAATGTGAATAAGAAGGATTATTATGAACCTAAAAGGAAGTTAGTGTAATTTAATTCTACTTCTTCAAAGTGCAAGGACATGGAGAAAACTCACATATAAACTGAAATCTCAACAAGTGAAAGTTCACAGTCTGATAGTGATGCAGAAATGGATCAGATAGATAGGAGATTTATGAAATTATATAGGAAGAGTAAATTCATCAGAAAATCAAATTACAAAGGTAAATATGATAACAATGGTCATTGGAAAAAGTATTGGAAGAATTCTCATAAGAGTGATGAGGTTGATTCATATGAATGTAAAAGAAAATGTCACATTAAAGAGGACTGCCCAAAATTGAAGTTCATGAAAAAACATCACTACAAGGACAGTAAGTATAAGAATGAAATGAAAGAAATGTGGATTGCATCACAGGATATCACAACTGAATTTGAAGTTTCTAATTCTAAAAAAAATCTTGCCAACATGTGTCTCATGACCAATACTTCTGAGGTACTTGTTTCCCCTATGATGAATGATTATTATTCTAGAACTAATTCTGATTTTGAATCTGAAAACATGTCTAGTAAGGAACTGTTTGAATATTTTAATATGATAGAAAAACATGTAATGAAAATAAAGAAAAATATAAGTCATTGAAGAAACAACATTCTCTCACTGTTAATGTTAAATCTTACCTTGAGATTGAAAAGGAAAAGAATGCTCAACTGTTGAAGGAAAATACTGAACTAAAAATGTCAAATGAGAAACATAGAAATGACATAGAAAAATTCATAAAGTGAAAAGATAAACATACCCAAATTTTAGGTAAGCATTATACACCAAAGTATACTAATGGATTAGGCTATCAACCAGGAAAGAGGCAGATCACTAAAACTAGATATTTCTTAAATACGGACAAAATTCTGTATGTTGCAGTTCTAGAAATTTACATGCTTCAACTAGTTACTCACATTTTTATAGATCAAATAGAGTTTATATTTCAAAATATGTTGAATATATTGATTATATGAGACCCAAAAGACAAATATGGGCACCTAAATATTTTCTTGCTAACTTGTCAGGACCCAAGAGAATCTGGGTACCAGCATCATTTTCTTTTTAAAACTGTTTTGTAGGAAACCTGTTTGAAGAGTTCCCATAAGAAGATATTATACTTGGAAATTGGATGTTAAATGAACATGTATGTAGATTATTCATGCTTCAAGAGATTAATAAAGTTTTATGGAGGATATGTCACCTTTGGTGATAATTCTAAAGGAAAGATCATCGGCATTGGCCAAATTGGTAACACTAACTCAGTTTTAATTTCTAATGTTTTATTTGTTTATGGATTGAAATACATTCTATTAAGTATTTTTCAGTTATGTGATGATGTATTTAATGTTATGTTTCAAAATTATTCTTGTAATGTTTTTAATTCTAAGAATTTATTAGTATTTTCATCTTTGAGAAATGAAAATTTTTATGAAGTTGATTTTAATTCTTTAGCTAAGAAAAACATTAATTGTTTAAATACTTTTCATAAAGAATCTTGGATATGGAATAGATGATTAGAACACTAAAATATATATTCACTTAGAAAACTGACTAGTAAGAACTTAGTTAGAGACTTACCCAAACTTGATTTTCCAAATGACAATGTTTGTAATCCCTATCAAAATAGAAATCAACAAAAAATCTCTTTCAAACAAAAGAGAGAGGTGTCAACTTCTCATCCTCTCGAGTTGGTTCACATGGACTTGTTTGGACCTTCTAGTTTTTTTACATTATATGGTAAGCACTATGTCTATGTCTTAGTAGATGACTTTTCTAGATATACTTGGGTATACTTATTATCACAAAAAAGTGAAGCTTGTTCTTACATTATTAAATACCCCACGTCTATAGAAAACCTTAGTGGTATTATGATTAAGACCCTGAGAAGTGATCATGGCCATGAGTTTGAAAATCATGATTTTGACTCCTTTTTCTCACAAAATGTCTATACTCACAATTTCTCTGCCTTGAGGACACCTTAGAAGAATGGTGTAGTCGAGAGAATAAATAGAACCCTTCAAGAAATTTCTATAACAATGCTCAATGAGTATGACCTACCTATTTAATTTTGGGATAAATCTGTAAATTCCTCTTGTTATATCATCAATAGAGTCTTTGTCAGACCTGTTCTCAAAAAGACCCCTTATGAACTATGGAACAATAGAAATCCTAAAGTTATCTACTTTAGAGTCTTTGGTTGCGAAGTCTTTATTCATAATACCAAGGACAATCTGGAAAAGTTTGCTTCTAAGAGTGATAAAGGAACATTTTTAGGATATTCTATTACTAGGAAAGCCTATAGAGTTTTCAATAAGAGAAGAATGTGTGTGGAAGAATCTGTTCACATCAAATTTGATGAAACTGATCTACATGAACCTAAGTCATCTCTTGAAAATCTTTAAGAAGATTTGTTTGTTCGTAACTTTAATGATAAATTCAATGAACCTGCTGTAAAGACAACCAGTTCTAGAAATATTTCAGAATCTGCTCATAATGAACCCGAACCTAGAGAAGAACCTAAAATTTCTATTCCTATATTTACTATATCAACTAGGATTCTAGAGAATCATTCTTTATATGTTGTTGTAGGAAATCTGGATAGAGGGACACATACTAGAGCTTCTCATAGAAATCAGGTTGAACATCAAGACTTCTTGTCACATCTTGAACCTAAAAACATTGATGATGTTATTAATGATGAATGTTGGGTAATTTCTATGCAATATAAACTTAATCAGTTTGAATGAAATAATGTTTGGAAAATAGTAGAAAGAACCAAGGACACTTTTGTTATTGGAAATAAATGGGTGTTTAGAAATAAAGTAGATGAAAATCGAACATAGTTAGAAACAAGTATAGGATAGTTGCACAAGGCTATTGTTAAGAAGAAGAAATTGACTATGAAGGTAATTTTGCTCCAGTAGATAGACTTGAAGCCATTATAATTCTACTTGCTTATGCTGCACATCTAAATTTCAAACTATATGAAATGGTTGTCTAGAGTGCATTATTAAATCGGTATATAGCTGAGGATGTTTTTGTTGAACAACCCACTAGATTTTAAAACCCTCATTTTCCAAATAATATTTTCAAATTATAAAAAGATTCATATGGTTTAAAGCAATCTCCAAGAGCTTGGTATGATAGATTGAGTACTTTTCTAATTTCTAAAGGTTTTACAAAAGGAATAGTTGATCCTACCCTCTTTATAAAACAAATTTATAAATATGTTTTAGTTGTTCAAATTTATGTAGATGATATTATTTTTGGATCTTAAAAAAATTGACTATGTATTTATTTCTAAATAATGATGCAAAATGAATTTGAAATGAGTTTAATAGGTGAACTAAAATTCATTCTTGGATTTGAAAATTTTCAAAATAATGATGGTATTGTTTTAACTCAAAGTAAGTACGCTAGAGATCTTTTGAAATGTTTTGGATTGGATAGAACAAAATGTAGTGACACTCCCCTGAGTACCACCTGTATGTTGGATATTGAGGAAGATGGAAAATTTGTTGATCAAACCACTTATAGAGTAATGATTGGATGTCTAATCTAATTAATTGCAAGCCATCCTGATATTATGTTTAGTGTGTGTATGTGTTCTCATTTTCAGTAAAACCCTAAAGAATCACATTTAAATTTTGTAACGAGAATTTTCAAATACCTCAAGCATACACCCAATCAAGGACTGTTCTATCCAAAAGGAAAATCATTTGAACTAGTTAGTTACTCTGATTCTGGTTTTACTGGCTATAAGTTAGATAGAAAAGTCACCTTTGGAACATGTCACCTTTTAGGCAAGTCAATAGTATCATGGTGTAGTAAGAAATAAAATTTTGTTGCATTATCAACTGTAGAAGCCGAATACATAGCTGCTGGAAGTTTTTTGTGAAAAAATTTTGTGGATAAAACACATATTACTAGACTATGGATATCAATTCAGACATGTACCAATAAATTATGACAACACAAGTGCTATTAACATTTCAAAAAATCTTGTCTCACATTCTAGGAAAAAACATATTGATGTAAAACATCACTTTTTTAGAGATCATTATCAAAAAGGTCATATCACTTTGGAATTCATTGGTACTGAATATCATCTTGCTGATATATTCAATAAACCATTAAATTAAGATATATTAGACTAAATCATACATTATCTTGGCATGATAAATCACAAATAGATATCTTACTGATCTTGCTGATTAGTATTTTGTTAAATTATTTTACTGTTTCATGCTCATTGTTTCTTGGTTACTGTTTAATGTTTATGTTCTCACCGTTAGCACGTTGTGTTCCCAGTTTGTCACTGTCTCACCGTGACTGAACAGTCCACTCACAATCTCACCGTGACTAAACTGAACACTCACTATCTCACCGTGACGAACAATAACTGTCTTACCGTGATGACCTCTTATCCTCTCATCGTAATGAATACACACGGTCTCACTGTGAAGATTATTTATGTATTTATTTTAACCTGTATCGAAGTAATTCTTATTTCACCATTATTTATTTTCCTACAATTTTATTTTTGTGATGTTTGACATTCCCAAATGATAAAACATAAGGGTTTCACTCGATTCTTCACCCAAGCTCTCTCTTAAACCTTCCCAACCTTGCAAGCCTTCTCTTCTTCTCTCTCTCCTGAACCTTCAGTGGATGCCGAGGATGAAGCTTCCATATTCACCCTCATTTGAGAAGCGTCTCTCTATGAAACAAAAGAGGAAACTGAAGCATTCACCTAATGGTCCCCTAAATCCAAACCTAGTATGTCATACTGTTTCTCCTCAGAAGGAAATTTTCCCTGAGTGGATTTTTTCTAGCAAGTCTTTAGTCCTAAAATTATTAAGAGAACAAGGATGGATCGAATGGTTCTCTAGATAAGATTGACCTATTTACCTAAGGATGGTTGCTCATTTCTATAAATATGTAAAGTTTTCCCTTGATGCTGGAGAAAGCTTTATGGTGACAAGATGGATTAATGGACAAAAATTCTCATTCTCTTCGAGGCTATGGGCTGCATGTCTAAGGATTCTTCAAGAAGGAATTTGTGATGATTACCAAATAGACCATCCTCCTACAACCGACATCTTTTACCTAGAGAATGCCTTGGTAATTCTAACTGGAAATGGAATAAAGAGAAGGGCCATAGCAGCTGAATTGGATGGTGAGACTAGGCGGTTGTTTAAGTTTGTTCAGAATTTTATTAGCCGGAGGAAGGGTGACTTTGCTGTTTTGAAGTATTGGGATGTCTTCATGATTCATCTGATGAAGAATGGCCATAAGATAAATTTGTGAACATATATCATTCACCAAATGTGTGAATTGATTAAGGCCACTTCCAAATCCCATTCCCTGTTTTACTCAAGGATGATTTCAGCTATGTTAGTTTCCAAGGGAGCAGTTGGACCAAATGAAGAAAAGCTTGTCGATTTTGAGTACTATTTATCCAATCATACCATCACAAGGATGAAGATAAATTGGAACCCTTGGAAGAAGCAGTGGTTGAAGATAATGAAAAGGTTTATGAAAAGTTCAATCTACGGATTATCCTACAAGGCCTAAAAACATTACTGATACTGGTTTGGAACCATATGAGGTGGATTAGTATCCAGAAGAGGAAGAAGAAGAAGAAGAAGCAGCTAGAGTACCTCATAGAGAAGTGGCTGAAATACCTCATGAGGAAGCAAATCCAGTTGAAAAAGAAAGGAATGTTGTTCCTGTAGAAGCGTCAAGAGAAGAAGTTGTTGTTGAATAAGAATGGACTACTGGTCATTCTGTTGTGCTTGAAGAAGAAGTACCTCATGTCCATTTTAATCAGGAAACTCAATCTGAAGCTGCAAGAGAGTTAGTTGTTTCTGAATCTACGTAGTAAGCCATGTAAGAGGCTGTAGTGATAGATCCTGTTGTATAAGAACTCCCTGCAACAGAAGAATAAAATATAGAAGAACTCCCTACTGAAAATGAAGAAAGTCTGGAAGCCCTACCTGAGGAAAAATTTGTTCTTGAGTACATACCCTCTGCAGAAGAAAGAATGAAAATTTCCTTTCAGTTGGCAAGGCAAAAAAATGGCTTAAGAGATTAGAGTTGATCCTGTGGATCTTGAACAAACTGCTGAACCTATAGTTTTTGAAATGGAAGCACCTATTGAGGTGGAGGAACCTTAAAAACCTAGAACCTAATACAGCTGAGTCTGATGAATCTGAATTTGTTGGTGTATGTCCTCCCCCTGAGTCATACTCTATGTATAATCGGTATGAACTCCCCAGTTTTTATGATGTGAGTGAATCACAACAAGTGACTACACCTGGAATTGACATTTTTTCTTTGTTTATATTTAAGTCAGTCTCACACCCTGAACATCAACCTGAACCTAAATAATAATCTGAAACTGAAACTGACTCTGAACCGCAACCAGACCCTGAACCTACCCATAAACCACTTTCTTCACCTGAATCCTTACCTGGTCAACAATATTTTTTAATTGTGGAAGATTTGAATGTCTTTTGAGACACAATATTATCTCGAGTGGAGAAGATTATATCCTCTCATCCTCGTCCTGTGACTCTACTAAGTCAGGAAGATGCCTCAATTATTTTGGAAAATATTATTCCACATATTCAACCCAGGATGTTCCATGAAATTCAAGAATTGATATTTGAAAACAAATTGCATAGTGAAAATGTTGCAACTCTGAAAGGTTTGGTTGAAAACCTCTAGTAAGAACTGAATTCCAGATCAAAGCCTTCTCCTGCTCCTACACCTGTTGATGTTTCTACTGAACCTACTATTTCCAACATTTCCTGAGACATTGTGTCCCAAATGCATCCCTATCTATTATAATTTGATGAAAAGATTAGAAAAAAGGCACACAAATATGCTGCAACGCATGAGAGAGCTAGTGGATAACTTGAATAAGATGACAGATGAATACACTTGATGTCTTCAAAAGGTATTGAAACAGCTCAAAGCTCTAACCGTAGCTGTCAAGGATTCTCCTTCCTCTGGTCAGACCTCCACACCTTCTTTGGATGATTCTCTGCTCAGATATTTAATCAAGGAAGAAATGCAGAATGCCTTCAGTGGTTTTGATTTGTCTCCTTTATCTGAAGTTGTTAAGAATAGTGATCGAGCACTTGACTTGGTTCAAATTCATTCCAAGATTGCCAATGATGCTCAGCAAGAGAAAACTAAGAATATATATTTCTATCTCACCCGGATTTTCTCCAAATCTGATATGAATAATCACTTTTAGTATATTGTGGAGAATTTGATGATACCTCCCGTGACTCGGGCTTTAAAAACACTAGTTCAGAAGCACACTGAGTTCACAAGATTTTTGGACAAATGCATGGAGAATAAAGATGATTTTGAAAAGGCTATGCAATATGGAGGAGAAATTATCACAGACTTCATCAACCTTCTGAAGCCCTATCTCCATGTCTGAAGTACTGCAATAGTTTCTCTAGCAGCTGCCACTCTTAGGCCTGGACAACCTGCTCTAGCCTCCACTACCATGTCTATTATCCAAGCTCTTTCTCAGATCAGCCCAGTCATTCTTAATCAACCACAGAGTCAATCTTCTACAGCTCCATCTTTGGCTCCCTCTATACTTCAAGGTCTACCTTTAACTTCTTTGTCTACCACCTATATGCCTTCTTCTACATGAGTAACTGATAAAGGCAAAGAGGAGGCACATCCCTGAAGAAGCCCAGTGACTACTTTCATTTTGATGGGGATGTATTTGAGTTTTTATTGTTTTTATTTTTACTGTATGGTTTATTCCGAACATTTTTAATGCAATATGCACTATTTTTGTTTAACTTTTTGATAATCCCAAAAGGGAGAGAAAAAGTATTCTACATTATGTTTTCTTCTAGAATATGTAATTATATATGTCACTTTATCTGTAGTTGCATTCCTTTTATACTTTACCTATACATTATTTGTGATCATCAAAAAGAGGGAGATTGTTGGACTCCTCATGTATTAATCATGTTTTAATGATCAAAAATCTCATTACTATTTACAAATCACCTTACTGTTTACAAATATTATTACTAATCACAAATATCACATATCTAATTACTCATGTGTATTTATGTTTCAAGTTATCTTATACTTATAATGGTTAAGGTCAATACATTTTATGCATATTACTGTTGAACTTTGAACACATTTATTTGTCTAAGTACAAGACATCGTGAAGCTTGACACAGTAAGTCAGACACTGGGAGCAAGAAACAGACACCGTGAACAGAAACACTGAAGCAGACACCGTGACCAATGAGACACCGTAACCAATGAGACATCATGACACAGTTAGCCAGACACAGTCATCCATACACCGTGACTCATACACCGTGAGAAACATACCGTGAAAGACACACCGTGACTCAGAAATCATGAGCAACATACCGTGAAAGACACACCGTGAGAAGGACACCGTGAACGACACACCGTGAAAGACATACCGTGAAGGAGACACCATTGCATAACTATTATGACACCGTTTCATATCCTTTTTTTCAATATTATTTAAATATTTCTAACTGTCATATTTTATGTTTTTAAGAAATTTAATGATATTTAATGATAGTTTTTGGTCTGTCAGGAAACCGTACCTTGTACCTATAAAAAAGTAATCATTCCAATTTCTGGAGCTCGTGGAATATAAGGATGATTGAGCTGTAGTAGAGAAGCACGTGCCAAAAGAACAAACGTATGCAACAAGAGAAACACGCGAGTGCACTATACTGAAAAGAAGATCAATCCTGAGAAAAATTGAAGACCACATTACAGGATCTTCAAAGAACTCTCATGCATGAAATCCAACTCAACTGAAGAACACAAGAAGAATCAAGAGAACTTATTCACTCGTTAAAGACCCCAAGATGAACCACGACACTCTGTTTTTCAACAGAAAAATCAGAAAAGGACTCAGAAGCATTTCTACTGAATCCAATGAGCCCAGCGATGCACTGCAAATCACTAGAGATTTTCTACACTCATTCATACTTACTCTTAGTGATTCTTTGGTTTACTTTCGAGCAGTGTGTGTACCCTGTTTATCATACACACACACACTGTCTCCTGTGTTGAACTGTAGGATTTCTAAATCCTCACTCGCATTTGTTTCGTCTCTTGTTTTTACCACTATGGATAGTGGTAGAGGTTAAGTGTGACCTTTGAAACCTGTGTGCTAATATGTTGTTTTCCCACAAATAATTGTGGTAGAGGTCTGAGTACCTGGACATTTTGTAAACTATTGTTAACCTCGATCTAGGGTGTGGATCAAATTTGATATATATATTTGAGAGGACTAAGTCTCATCTTGAGACTGAACCTCTTGGTTATATCTGTTATGTATTTTAGTTTAAGCTTAAAGTATACAATATCTAAATTATATTTCGCTACTGTTACTTTGAAATACACAACTATTTTAATGTTACTTTGATAGTTAATCTAGAAAGTGTTTGTATATTTTGTAAAGTATTAGGTTAGGTTCAAAAGTTAATTAATCATCAGGTTATATTAAATGAGAACTAATCAATCTTTGAGAACCTAACTGACCCTTTACATTAATACAAATTCACTATAGATTTTCTTGTAATTCAATTTGGGGGATTTTGATAGAAATATGTTTAAACAAAAATTTTAATTGGAACTCAATTCACCCCCTCTTGAGTGCCACTCCAACCAACAATATCCTTGTCTTCCGATACATAAAGGTCATGATCACGTCTTCTGCTATGCTCCGGCTGGGTGGATGGGTTCCAAGGCTTCTATGGCGGGATCTAGGTCTTCTATGGTGAAGGATGTTTGAGCTTCAGTCTTCTATAGTGAAGCTGACCTAAAGGAATTCTTCATTATGCTCCAATAGAGTTTTTTATTTTAATACATTTAAAAAAAATATTTTCCTAAAAAATATTTAGTTTATAATATTTCTAAAACAACACCTCAAAGGCGTCATCACAGATTCCGCCTTTGGCATCTGTTGAACAATGGCATCAGCGATGCCGCCTATCCACTAAAACCCAAAAAAATCAATTTTTTGATAAATTTTTTCTATATTTTGTTTTTTTGTTTATATATATATATACATAAACAAAACAAAAATATATATATTTAGATTTAAAATTTTCAGCAGAATTTATCCGCTATTTAAAATTCAGCTGTAATTTTATTACATAAGTCTGGATTCTGACTGGAGCTTTCACCGAGAGCTCTCTTTTATAAGAGAGCTTACCCTGGAAATAATTCTGCATTTCTGATGTGTGATTTGGGTTCATCATATCCTGTGTAAAACATTCAGCAGTTCTAATGTGGGATTCTATTTCAAATACGTGACTTTGAAAGGCTATAAAATATAAACTATAAGACCAATATAAATCAAAATTAAAACATGGATTAAACATATAAAAAATAGTTTAAAACCAAAAGAATTTCATAAAAATGATGATAAAATATAATTTATAAGCTTTCAAAACCACATACTTGAAACAAAAAAAGTTTCAAGTACGTGACTTTAGAAGCACATAAAATTTAAACTACATGGCCAATATAAATGAAACTTAATACGTGAACTAAACATATAACAAATAGTTGTAAATAAAAAAAATCCTTAAAAAATGTTGACGGAAAATAGTTTATATGTTCTCAAACACAGCTACATGAAACATAAGAACGTTTCAAGCACGTGACTTTGAAAGCCTATAAAATATAAATTAAATGACTCATATAAATGAAACATAAAACATGGATTAAACATACAAAAAATAGTTGAAAATTAAAATAATTTCGTAAAAACTGTTCATGAAAAAGAATTTATAAGCTTTCAAAACAACTACATGATACTTCAAAATGATTGAAGTATGTGGATTTGAAAAACTATAAAATATAAACTATAAGACAGATATAATTTGAAGATAAAACATTGATTAAACATATAATAAATTATTAAATTATTAAATTAATATTATTAAAAATTAATTTCACAATAATTGATTAGTTAGTTAGTAATTATTAATAATTAATTATATAATAATTAACTATTAAATTAGTAATATATTGACATTTAATAATTATGATTTAATAATTAAAATGAAAATTTATAATTTATAACTATATTACTAATTTACTAATTAACTATTATATAATTAATAATTATATTACCAATTAAAAAATTAATTATTATATAATAATTTTTTTATAAAGATACTTAATAATTATTATGTATAATTATAATTTATAATTATATTACTAAATAACTAATTATAAAAAGAGCCTCGACTATATTATTCTCAAAAAATTAACTAATTAACTATTAATTAATTAATGGTTAATAATTAATGATTTGCAGAACACAAATTATATAATCAATAATTATATAACTAGTTAACTAATTAATTTTTATATAATTTATAATTATATTACTAAGTTACCAATTAATTATTAAATATTTAATATTAATATTAATAGTAAACTAATTATATTACTAATTAACGAATTAATTATAATATAATTAATTGTTAATAATTACTAATTTACTAACTAATTATTATACAATTAATAGTTATATAATTGATAATTATATTATTAATTAAATAATTAATAAATAATATTTAATAATTAATAGTTATAATGAATAATTATAATGAATAATTATAATGAATAATTATAATTAAAAATTATACAAAATAATTATATTACTAATTAAGTAATTAATTATTATATAATAATTTTTAATAATTACTAATTAATAATTATAAAGAATAACTATATTACTCATTACCTATATCACTATTATATAATTTATAATTATATTACCAATTAACTAATTGATTATTATATAATAATTTTATATAAATACTGATTAATTATTATAATGAATAATTATACTTTATAATTATATTACTAATTAACTAATTATAAAATGGGCCCCAGCTCTATTGTTCTAAAAAAATTAACTACTTAACTATTATATATTTAAAAATTATATTACTAATTAACTAATTAGTTATTATATAATTAATGATTAATAATTACTAATTAAGTAATAACATATTATACAATTAATAATTATATTACTAATTAACTAATTAATTATTTTATAATTAATAATTATATTACTAAGCTATTAATTAATTATTAAATAATTAAAAATTGTATTACAAATTAACTAATTATATTACTAATTAAATAATTATATAACTAATTAACAAATTAATTATTATATAATTAATTATCAATAATTACTAATTAAAAAAATAATTATTATAATATTAATAGTTATATAACTAACAATTATATTACTAATTAATAATTAATAATTAATAATTAAAATGAATAATTATAATGAATAATTGTAAAGAATAATTATATTTCCAATTAACTAATTAATTTTTATATAATAATTTTTAATAATTACTAATAAAAATCACAAAGAATAATTATATTACTAATTTACTAATTAACAATTATATAATTAATAATTGTATTCCCAATTAACTGATTAATTATGATATAATAATTTTTAATAAATACTAATTCATAATTATAAAAAATAATTATAATTTTTAATTATATTACTAATTAACTAACTATTTATAAAAAGGGTCTCGACTATATCATTCACATGAAATTAACTAATTAACTATTGTATAATTAATAATTATACTACTAATTAACTAATTAGTTAATATATAATTAATGATTATTAATTCCTAATTACCTAATTACAAATTATATAATTAATATTTTTTAAAGTTTGGGCCCGAAACCACATTCTTTATTAAAGAAAAGCAAAGAACTCTTTAACTAGGTAGAGGGAGACCCACTACATAATCTGAAGGTCCAGTGGGCATTTACCCATTACATGGCCCGTAAGCCCATTTTTTTGGCCCAAGGCTCATTCTATGAATAGTACTACTACAGTACCCACGCTTCTACAGTGGTGCATAGTACTCGCCACTGCTACAGTGGTGCATAGTACTCGCCACTGCTACAGTGGTGCACAGTACCCGCCACTGCTACAGTACCTTGCCGCTGCTATCGTGCCCTGCCACCGCTATAGTACACTACAGTACCCTGCACCCAATGGGTTTTGAACCCCCATTTTTCATATATAATTCAGGGGTTCTTACCACTAGGCCAAACCCCAACTACACAAATTATATAATTAATAATTCTATTACTAATTAACTAATTATATATTATATAATTAATAATTATATGACTATGTAACTAATTAATTATTAAAATATTAATAATTATATTACCAATTAACTAATTGTATTCCTGATTACCTAATTAATTATTATATAATTAATTATTAATAATTACAAGTTAAGTAACTAATTATTATACAAATAATAGTTATATAATTAATAATTATATTTAGTAATTATAATAAATAATTAAAATTAATAATTATAATGAATAAATATAATTTATAATTATATTACAAGTTAACTAATTAACTATTATATAATTTATAATTATATTACCAATTAATTAATTAATTATCATGTAATAATTTTTAATAATTAATAATTATTAAGTATAATGAATAAATATAATTTAAAATTATGTTACTAATTAACTAATTAACTATTATATACTAAATAATTATATTAGTAATTAATTGGTTAATTATTATATAATTAATTATTAATAATTACTAATTAACAAATTATTTATTATATAATTAATTATTAATAATTTTAATATAATAATTTATTATATGTTTAATCAAAGATTTAACTTTAAATTATATCTTTTATATAGTTTATATTTTATAATACTTCTAAGACATATACTTGAATCATTTTTATGTTTCATGTAGGTGGTTTTGAAATGTTATATATTATTTTTCATGAACATTTATTACAAAATGATTTTTCTTTTAAACTATTTCTTATATGTTTAATCCATGTTTTATGTTTCTTTTTTATATGTCTTATAGTTTATATATTATATGCTTTCAATGTCATGTGCTTGAAACTTTTTTAAGTTTCATGTAGGTGTCTTGGAAAACATATAAATTATTTTTCATCAACATTTTTTACAGAATTCGTTTTATATTGAACAATTTGTTATATTTTTAATCCATGTATTAGGTTTAATTTATATTGGTCTTGTGGTTTATATTTTATAGGCTTTGAAATTCACGTACTTGAAACCTTTTAAGTTTCAAGTAGGTGGTTTTGAAAGCCTATAAATTATTTTTTATCAAAAATTCTTTTTGTTTTTAAATATTTTTATATGATTAATCCATGTTTTAATTTTCATTTATATTGGCCTTAAAGTTTATATGTTATTGTCTTTCAAAGTCACGTACTTGAAACAGAATCCCACAATGAAAATGCAGAATTCTCTACACAGGAAATGGAGAACCAGAATCCAACATCAAAAATGCAGAATGATTTCTAGGATAAGCTATCTTCTAAAAGGGGTCCCTGGGTGAGAAAACCTAGAGGGAGGAGAGGACCAGTGCACTCGGGAAAAAAATTATCCGAGTTAAGGGAGCCATTTCAAAGGGGATTTTTTTATATGTTTTTTTTTAAAAAAATTGTAAAACATGTGGAGTTAAAACTTTTTTATAAATACGCCACCAAGGAGGAATCCACAATGCCGACTTTCCCTTAAAACAAAAAATATATTTTTTTAGAATTTTAATTTTAATTTTTTTTGTTTATATATATATAAACAAAACAAAACAAAACAAAAATAAAATTTCAGCAGAATTTATTCTCAATTTAAAATCCTGCAGTACTACTATTACAATAGTCTAGATTTTGACAGAAGCTCTCCACCATGGATCCTTTTTTATGACAGCTTACCCTAGAAATCATTCTGCATTTCCGATGTGGGATTCTGGTTCTCGTTTTCCTACACAGAACATTCTGAACTTTCAATGTGGGATTCTCTTTTAAGTACGTGACTTTGAAATACTATAAAATATAAACTATAAGACCAATTAAATAATTAATTATTATATAATATTTTTTTAATAAATACCAATTAATAATTATAATGAATGATTATAATTTATAATTATATTACTAATTAACTAATTATAAAAAGGGTCTCTCCTCTGTCTTTTTCAAAAAATTAACTAATTAACAATTGTATATATAATAATTATCTTACTAATTAACTAATTAGTTATTATATAATTAATGATTAATAATTACTAATTAACTATTTACAAATTATATAATTAAAAATTATATTTCTAATTAACTAATTAATTATTAAATTTTTTATAATTATATAACTAAGTAACAAATTAATTAATAATTAATAAATAATTATATAACTAATTAACTAATTATATTATTAATTAACTAATTATATTACCCATTAACTAATTAATTATTATATAATTAATTATTAATAAGTACTAAATAACTAAATAATTATTAAACAATTAATAGTTATAAAACTAATAATTATATTAGTAATTAATAATTAATAATATATCATTATAATGAATAATTATTTTACTAATTAACTAACTAATTATTATATAATAATTTTTAATAATTAATACTTACTAATTATAATAAATAATTATATTACTAATTATGTAATTAACTATTATATAATTTGTATTTTTTTACCAATTAAATAATTACTGATTATATAATAATTTTTAATAAATACTAATTAATAATTATAATGAATAATTATAATTTATAATTATATTACTAATTCACTAATTATAAAAGGGTTCTCAGCTCTATCTTTCCCAAAAAATTAACTAATTAACTATTATATAATTAATAATTATATTACTAATTCACTAATTAGTTACTATATAATTAATGATTAATAAATACTAATTAACTAATTAAAAATTAAATAATTAATAATTATATTACAAATTAACTAATTCATTATTATATTATTAATAATTATATTACCAAGTAACAAATTAATTATTAAATAATTAATAATTATAATACTAATTAGCTAATTATATTAATAATTAGATAATTATATTACAAATATACTAATTAATTATTAAAAAATTATGTATTACTTATTACTTATTAATTAACTAATCATTATACAATTAATAGTACTATATTAATAATTCTATTATTAATTAACTAATTAATAATTAATAATTAATAATTATAATTAGTAATTATAATGAATAATTCGAATTAATAATTATTATAAATAATTTTATTACTACTTTACTAATTAACTATTATATAATTAACAATTATATTACAAATTAACTAATTAATTATCATGTAATAATTTTTAATATTTAATAATTATTAAGTATGATGAATAAATATAATTTATAATTATCCTACTAATTATCTAAATAACTAATTAACTATTATATACTGAATATTTATATTACTAATTAATTATTAATAATTACTAATTAATTATTAATAATTACTAATTAATTATTAATAATTACTAATAATTTATTATAAAATTATTTATTAGTAATATCAATCTAATAGTTTAATAATTTATTATTTTTTTAATCTATGTTTAAGCAATAAATTATATCGGTGTTATAGTTTATATTTTATAGTGTTTCAAAGATACATACTAAAATCATTTTTATATTTCAGGTCGTTGGTTTTGAAAGCTTATAAATTATTTTTCAATGATATTTTTTAAGAAATTCTTTTTTCAACTATTTGTTATATGTTCAATCCATGTTTTATGTTTTATTTATATCAGTCTTTAGTTTATATTTTATAAGTTGTCAATGTCAGGTGCTTGAAACATTTTTAAGTTTCATGTAAGTGTCTTTGAAAACTTATATATTATTTTCCATCAACATTTATTATTATTATTTATTTTTAACTATTTGTTATATGTTTAATCCATGCATTGTGTATCATTAATATTGGTCTTTTAGTTTATATTTTATAGGCTTTCAAAGTAATGTATTTGATACATTTTATGTTTCATGTTGGTGGTTCTGAAAGCATATAAATTATTTATTATCATTAATTTTTATGAAATTATTTTTTTTCAACTTTTTTTATATGTTTAATTCATGTTTTAAGTTTCATTTATATTGATATTATAGTTTATATTTTATAGTCTTTCAAGGTCACGTACTTGAAACAGAATCCCACATCAGAAATGCAGAATGTTCTATGCAGGAAAGGGAGAACCATAATCTCACATCAAAAATGCAGAATGATTTCCAGGGTGAACTCTCTTATAAAAGGGAGCCCTAGGTGAGAGGTTCTGTCAGAATCTAGACTGCTGTAATGGCAGTACAACTATGTTTTAATTAGAGGATAAATTCTGCTTAAAATTTTATTTTTATTTTTATTTTATTTTTTGTTTATATATATATATATATATAATGAAAATAAAAAAAATTAAAACAAAAAATAGAAGAAATGTGGAACCGTAGTTTCCACCTTTAGAAATTATTTTTAAGAATATTTTTAACATAGCCATTTTTTTAAAAATAATTTTTCAAAAAAATTTATTTTAAAAAAAATCATGCTTTGGTAGGCTGGTTGATTTGGGTGGATTTTCCTCGTCCCCCATTTGGTTTCGCTGGAGGAGGTGGGTTTTGGGGATATTTTTGTTGTCGTTGTAGCCGGGGTATCCCTCTTCATATCCCTCACAGGTTTTCCTCTCACTTCCCGTGTGTTGGTTCTTTTTGGCCGCTAGTGTGGGTTCTTCCCCAGACTAGATCTGCTCTTATTATTTACTATACGGGAACATATATTCTAGATTAGTATATCCCCCCTCATCGGTGATGTTCCTTTGGTGTTGTTGTTGGTCCTTCTAGTCCTTAGAGTCATTGTCTTGGCTTCTTGCATCTTGGAGACTCTAGTTTCTTTCGGTTTCATGTCTATGGTTGCAGTTTTGGAGGGAGCATCATGGGTCTTGCATTAGGACTATCATACGACAATGGTTTTTGATACTGGGTTATAGACTTAGTTATTGTTGATTTTTATAATGCTGATAATATATCACTATGAATGATTTTTGTGGTGGTTCATCATGATCTGTGGTCTTCGTTCATGGGCCTATGCAACCAGACCTTTATCAAGGGTATACTCCAGATGAGGTTCAGAGCAGGAAGTTTTCACTAACCCATTTCTATCTGGGATTGGAAATTTTATTTGGTATTAATTTTTTCATCTTTACTAGGCTCATCCAGTTTGGGATGGGACAACTCTCCCAACAGTGATGAGAAGTTAAAAGTTATACGTAATGTTTTTTATGTAGAGGAGAAGGTTCTCTTTAGTGTCTGGATGTGGTAGTTGGTAGTTTTTGGATTTTCGGGGAATTTTTTATTTCATTATGTCCTTGATTTCATGTTGGGTTCCCCCACACCCGTTATAAGGGGTTATTTTAATAAAAAATTCATATTTAGTCAAAAATCAATTCACCCAATTCTATGGAATTGGGTTTATAATAAAAAAATTGAAATAAATATAAAACAAATAAATTCAATTCAATAAATTGAAATTAACTCAAACAATTTTGGGTTATTCGAATTGGAAAATAAAAAAGGAGCTACCTACCTCAGAATCATGAGATTTCGAATAAAAATTCCCTAATCAAGATTCACTAAAGAAGAATGTCGATAATAAGATACCAAGAATAAAAAATTGGTCTATGATTCAAAATTGAGGGGATTCGATCATCCAACCAACACAAAGATCTAAAAATACTATGGAGGAAAAGGGAGATAGTGGGATATAGAAAACATAAACGGGAAACCTACCAGGTGATGATCAAATGGTGTTTATCATGCTTCTATCTGCACCTGGGAGGTTCTAGAGGGGCCAAAATCACCTATTAGGAGCTCCAGTGGAAGGAGAAAATGCTTGGGTTCAAGATAGATCATTCGAGTTCCTTAAATTAGGATTTCATCTGTTTAAAAAAATTTATGATTAAAAAATATCATACAAATGGTTAGTTGTGTTGATTTGCATGGTTTCGATAAATAGTTCTCCATTTCCATACTCTAATTTTTTAGGAGTATGGTAACTAATTAGTGGGAGAATAGTTTGTCAAACCATTCACCAGTCATGATATATCCCACTACCTTAGGTTATACTGTTTACTCTAGTAGGGTTCACAGATTTGTCAAACCATGCACCGACCATTACAAGTGCTAGAGTTTTCAATATTAACCAAGTACTCCCCTGAAGATACAAAAAATGAAATCCAACTAAAGCACGATAAAAAGTGGGGTTTTGGAATACCTAAAAATTTTGACATGATGTTTCAACCTTCCCACTATAGAAACTGTCTATCCTCAAAAATCGTATAAAGAATCTTCCATGACAAAATTATGATCCTAGTGATCTCTCAAAAGTTCCTGCCACTCCCATGTTTCATGATAATATGAACTATTCTATCATAGAACTAGAATCAAAGGTATTATCCTCCCATGATGTTTCTTAGTTTCATAATCAACTATCATGACTGTACATTCAGTCACAGAGATCTCAGGTTCTACATCATGATTACTACAGCTTAAAACATGATATAGATAAGATAGATAATTTCATAGCAAAGATATATGAAACATGTTACGTATCTACATCATATTTGTTTGAATTACTAATTATAACCCTCATTTCCTACCAGTTAGACAACCTCAAAATGACCCATAAAATAAGGATCATGCTCCCCTTTCTCTAAGTCGATCAATTACCCAACCAAGGTGACACTATCAAGAATAACTAGCCACCAACTAAGAATTGCAGTGGTCTATAATGAAGATAGACATAAGACTTTTACTATATTTTTTCCTTCAAAATTCTATTTTGAATCCACATAATCATTTATGTCTTCTCGAGAGCCAATATTTTTCCAACCGAGGAACATTCACCGATCTCCGACCAACAAAATGAAGATCTATAAGGCTAGCCATAAAATCCTTAAAAGGATCCTGTTTTATCATAGACTGGTAACTACTATTATAAGCCGACAAAACTATACCCATATGGTAATCTTAATCCCCACTAAAGTAGGGCACACAAGCATGAATCATATCATTAAGAATATGTATTGATCTTTTAATTTGTCCATATGACATGTTGATGGTATTGCGTACCCAAAATGACCGAAGATTCCATTTCTTCATGAAGTCCTCTCCAAAAGGGAGGGGTCAATGAAGGATCTCTATCCAAAACTCTATCTTATGGAATTCCATGAAAAATAATAATATCTATCAAATAGATATTTACCAACTCATCTACTTAAATTATATCATGAATGGGGATAAATTGATCTGACATAGTCATCCTATCAATCACAACCCATATCACATTCCATGTTCTACTGGTATGTGTAAACATGAGGAAAATCTCATCTCAAATCCATTTTTGATATAAAATAGGATGAAGAATAACTTAAGGTGTCTAGTGTTCAGCCTTAACCGGTTTGCATGTGTAACAATGAGAGTGAAAATCATAAATATCATGCATCATTCCTGGACACCAGAACTACCAGCACACGTATTATAATATCATTATGGTTCTCAGGTTCACATCCCACTGGAAACAATAGTAATCCCCTATCAAATATTTCTATAATTCTAATGAAACAACAAAGAGATTCTGATAAAATTTAGTTTCCTCTTTAGATAAAGAATTCTAAACAAAAACATCCCCACCATAATGAAATTTTAGAATTCTATGAATTTCATCATCAAGATGTTGTTCTCGAAGAATCACCTCTAGAATAGTGGATATCGACTAAACAATGTCCAAGGAAACGTCATTCCCAAATTCTTGAACTCAAATATGAATCTATGAAAATAGAGCCATAATGTTCTACTCTTTTTATGATTCTTCCATTGCATGAGCCATAATTTTCTCTTTCATTAGGGTATAAGTGATAACAAATTCAAATGATTGTAGGTATTCCACCCAATGAATATAGTGATGATTCTAATATATTTTTTTGTGAATATTTAATCATGATATTATTGTCACAATAAATGGTAATACTTTCTCTATAAAGGTAGTTCCCCTAAATCAAAAGTTCATGCATCACAACTACAAATTCAAGGTGATGGGTTGGGGGATTATTGTCATGTAGCTTAAGCTAATGAGATCCATAGGTGACAACATGTTCACTTTGCAGAATAACACAACAAAAACCTAGTATAGATTCATTATAGAAGACCACATACCCCTACTTGGCCTATGGGATAACAAAAATTAATGTGTTGGTCAAAATCTGTTTTATCTCAACAAAATTAATCTAAAATTTTTCACACCTTGTTTTTAAATACCTAGATATTCAATGTAATGTTTTTTTAATTATATGGAATTATTACGAGTCTGTGAAAATTGAAGGTGAGTGATTTCGAGACCTGGTGTCCCCTGAATGAATTTTTGAAATTTTTTTATGTATGTTCAGTAAACACATGAGTGACATTTTCAAACTTTTGGATCGGTGCTCAGATTAAAAATGTAAGGGAACTATTAATTCCACAGCTCTGAGATTCGTTTAAGGCAGGTTTCACTTCGAACGCAGTTGGTCTGGAAATAAGTTAGGTTTTTGACTTATTAAGAGAATAAATAAAATGAATCTGTTATTTGATTTATTTTTTTCTTTTCCTCCAATGGACAAGCAGAAACATGAGACCAGTGATGTGACAAACCATTAAATGTCATGACCCTTCTATCATAAGTAAAAATTTCCTTGGGAATGGGTAAGAACCCTCATAAATCCAATGAGCGTTAGACACCCTCCCCCTTTTTTATTTTTATGGATCTGGGGGAGAGGTATACGCACTAATTCACCAAGAAACTAAGTGCTCACAAAGTTCCGGGACTTCAAACCGTTAGTGAAAAGAGCTAGTTCTGACTAGTGGTGACAAGTGACAATAAAACCCCAAACTGGAGATAGATGATTGAGCAACGTATTTGGAGGCTATTTTTGGGGGACGATGAACACCGACCCACTTCCTCAACCTCGGGCGTTTCTCCATCGTTCTTGAGGTAGGGTTTACTTTTGGTTTAAATCTCAAGAGTTGGAGAATCCGTTTTCCTCCCTCGTAGTGATTACATGCTAATGAGGACGGTGCATGCCTAACGAACCCTGCCCAAACCCCCATTACCTTTCTACCCTTGTGTTCTCCATGGAAGACTATCGACACAACGGAACCATTCGGATACGATGGAAGAGTCGTTCCATCACGCTCTGTAAGAGGAGGCATCAAAACTAAGATGTGATGGTCTGTTGAGCGACTGGAACTGGCTGGCCATGAAGGAGGTGTGGCACACCATCATGCAACACTAGTGTGAAAGGGGTCACGGCCGAAGCCGCGATGGATGATGGTGGTGACTGGAACACCAGCTGACCATGAGGAAGGAGGCAGTGTACCAGCGCCGCCAGAGGAACCAACTGCGGCTCGTCAGCCGCACCTGTCGGATGAGGTGGCCAGCACACCGGCCGACCATGGAAGCAGAGGGTGGCTCGACCAGTGCACCGCTAGAGGAGCCGCAACTCTGACACTGTGGCGGCGGGACCGGTACAGGTTAAGAGGCATTTCAACTTCGCATTCCAAAAGGGGGGTCTCTCCCCTCCCATTACAGCTAGGGAATACCCACTTCGGGCTGAACCTATGGGCTGCACCCCCCGTACAGGCCGGGCTGGACCGGACCCGGGCCAAACTGGACCCAGAGACACATAAAATGCCATATCTTGAGAACCAGACGCCCGTTTGAGGAACCGTCTGCAGTGTTGGGACCCTTAGAGCAAGACAATCCTTTTTGAATACTCCACGTGAGTTTTTGATATAGTTTTTGTATGGACAGGTTTGATCAAACCCGAATCCAACTAGGACATCAGAACTAAAACAATTATTACTCACAGACCGGGCGTCTGATTGGTGCACCCTCTATCACGTTGGAACCCTTAATACATGGTATTCCTTTGGGTTACCCATTTGTGGAGCATATTGATAGTTGAGGTATGACTAATATCTTGAGGGGTGGTTTCTACAGAACTCAAGCGCATCGGGTGTGAGGAATCCTCTGGCAGGCTGTAACATGATGAAAGAACATCAATCTTGTGTGGGTCAGCTTCTATCAGATCATGTGTGAGTCAGTGTATACTGAAGCTATGTGGGTTAGATCCTATGTGGGTTAGTAGGGTTTATTACCTATCGATCCTGTGTGAGTCATAAGTTTTGCCTCTTACTAGAATAAGATGATATAGCTTATGACTAATCATATGTACTTCTGTACTTAAGTTATACCTTATTTTGAGCTCATTATTTACTTATGTGAAAATTCTATCTTTATGGTGTTACATGTGTGGTACTTATACCTTCATGGTTTTTCCTTCTTGGTGTTACCTATGTGGTACTTCTACCTTCGTGGGGTTGTCTTCGTGGTGTTACCTGTTTGGTACTTCTACCTTCCTCGTGTTGTCTTTGTGGTGTTACCTATGTGGTACTTCTATCATCGTGGTGTTACCTGTGGGGTATTTCTACCTTCGTTGTCTTACCATTGAGGTATTCTTCCCTCATGTATGGGATGATTATATCTTGATAACATAGGTATATGTAATGGAATATACCTATATAGAGTTGAGGACTATTTCTTTGTGATTTTAGTTATTGTATTGCCTTGTGGTATTTCCTTTTTGGATCTCTAGGAGACCATCAAGGGACTCGGGGTCACTACTGAGTATTGTTATACTCACCCCTACATGGATTTTGCCTTCACTTTATTGTGTCTTCTGCAGACGATGTTCATCATTGATCGAGGCTGAGGGAGTCGAGAGTGGATGGTGCTCAGAGGTGGACCACTTGGTGTGATGTGACACAAGGACTACCATTTGTGAGTTGTACATACCCTTCTGGTAGAATCCTTGATGTTTGATCTAGGAGCTATATCCCACATTTCTATTGTACTTGTACTTTTAAGTTAGCCTTGTATTCCGACCACTTTACTTTTAGCACAATCTTACTGCAACAATTTACTTTGTGTTTTCTTCTTATTGTGTTGTTAGACTGTGTCTCAGTATAGGTTAAAAAGACATTTTTTTCTCGTTTTTAGGGATATGCCTTTCCAGTGCTAGTCACCAGCCCATGGATTCTAGTAGGTGGGTTTTGGGTAGTCACAACATGGCCCTCGGGGGACGGGTTCTCACATAGTGGTATCAGAGGAATTTGTTCTACCGAAGAACTAGGACTATGACCTCTTCTATGTGGAAATAGTGTTAAGTGTTATTAGTGTGGTTTTTATTTTGGGAAATCCAATGTTGGTGCGACGGTTGATGTATCCAAACAACAGGCCCCTGTATTTTTATTTTCGACTATGTGCACGGAAACACTGATTGCGTGTGTTTTGAAATGTTTATCTTATGATATCTTCAAGTAAGCTCACCGTGTATAACATATTTACTCTGGCACACCTGTCTTCTTTCATGATGTCAGCACGTGGAAAGCTATCCAGGATTCCCGAGAGAGTATGTGATGACATCCCACCGAGCGATGAGGCCTTAGTGCAGGGCCCTCTTACAAAATTATCCCCTTTGGGTGGTGTACCAGGTGTACCACTACTCGTTGGGCAGCAGTTTCCACTAGCCCCGCCAAAAAAGGATGAACGACGACTGAGTACATTGCATGAGTTCCAGCGGAAGAGGCCTCCAAGGATATGAGGCGAGACGGACCCCTATACGGCTGAGGACTGGCTGGAGGCTGGAGTTAGAGTTTTCCATCTTGTTGGGAAACCACCTGACTTTATGCTGATCCTAGAAGCCATTATTTTTCAAGTAGCAACATGGAGATGGTGGAGCTTGATGCTCTAGATACACAATGAAGTGACCCTCATCTGGGTGGACTTCGATGGTCTTTTTAGGGCAATGTTAGTCCTAGCAACTCTACGATCATTGTGTATATAGGTGTTGATGCACTTGTAGCATGACATCATGACTGTGGCCCAGTACTCCGTGAGGTTCAATGATCTCTCCTGCAACTCCACCGACTTGGTATGATATCTTCATGGCCCAAAACATTGAGTTGGGTCTCCAATGGGACATCATAGAATCAATGATATATCTCAACATTCCGACAAAGGCGGGGGTGCTAGAGTGAGAAATTTTGGTGGAGAGATTCATAGCTGAGAAGGCACCGACAACGAGAGCCACCACCGAACGTCAAGTAGCAGAATCATCCATAGAAGGGAGTAGACGGGTGGTGGAGAGGCTTAAGCGGGCCAGGCCTTCTAGTGGATGACCTCAGGATGCAGGGTTGGTGGTGTGGGGCACATGGGACAGAGGAGGATATCTGAGGAGAAGGCATTCCTACTCATATGGCGGGCAATGTCACATGGATCGTGACTGCATGACCTGCCGTACGGATAACCAACAGAAAGTTGAGGGACAACCGATGTAGAGGAAGAGATTTGACAGTGGAGGTCCACAGGCTGTAGTTAGATGTGGCAGAGGAGTTCGTCATGCATCAGGTAGTGTGAGGTGATTAGAGGTTCTACTGCCACCAAATTCAGGTGGTCCACCCCGACCACATGAAACATGTGGACATGGACAAGCACAGCTCCATGCAGTTGAGGCCTATGACCACGGCACTCCGTAGATGATTAGAGGTACAATATTTTTCTAGTCCACCTTAGCTAAAGTACATATAGAAACAGGTGTCAATCACTCTTTTCTTTCCACAACCCTCGTTCCGAGTTCGAATATTATGGTGGAGCAGTTGGCTCGATCCATGTGGCTAAAAACTTTTACGGGAGAGGATTTGACGATTACACACTGGTGCCGGCTGTGTGAGATTACTCTAGGATGAAAGAGCTTTGGCTGAGATTTTCTAGTAGTGGCGTCGAGGCCTTACGATGTCATCTTGGGTATGGACTGGTTATCCACAGTCTATACCCAGAGTTTTTGTATTAGGCGCAAAGTGCGGTGAGTCTGTGATGATGGGACCAGGTTTTCCATCCCCAGTGAGAAGGGAACATTTGCAGCACAAGATGGACTTACCTGGAGGAGGTTGCAGCCAATAACACATCACTAGACTCTCCTTACCCTCAAAGCAATAGAGGTTGAGAGTATGAGTTATCCTGTAGTGATGGGCCAGTATGTCAATGTCTTTTTTGATGATGTTCTAGGACTACCTCTATGTAGAGAGGTATACTTTAACATCGACATGTACCCTGAGAAGGCACCAATATCTACCACATCATATCAGATGGCCCCCGTAGATTTTTGTGAGTTACAGTTACAGTTGGAGGACTTGTAGAGGAAGGGGTTTATAAGGCCAAGTGTTTCTCCATGGGAAACCCCGATATTGTACGCCAAGAAGGTAGATGGGAGTTTGAGTATTTGTGTGGACTACTGGTGCCAGAACCAGGAGACCATGAAGAAAACATACCCACTTAATAAGATTGATGATATTTTTGACCAGATGAAGGGAGATCGTTTGTTTTTGAAGATAGTGCTCAGATCAAGCTATCTTCAACTCAGGGTACAAGATGAGGATGTGTAGAAGACGGCCTTCAGATGTCTGTTTGGCCACTATGAGTTCTTCGATATGCCATTTAGCATAACCAATGCCTCAGTAGTGTTCATGGGACTCATGAAAAGTATCATTCAGCCATACCTTTATCACTTTGTGGTGGTCTTCATCGACGTCAACTTGATATACTTAGGGTCAGATGAGGAGCATGCCTATCATCTGCAGATAGTTCTAGATACACTCCGTGAGCACCAGTATTATGGTAATCTCTCGAAGTGAAAATTCTGGATATGATAGGTCTGCTTCCTGGAACATGTTATCTCGGAGGCTGTAGTTTCAGTGGATCCTGTGAAGATAGAGACAGTACATTCATGGGAGCCACCTAGGAGTGTGATCATGGTGCGAAGCTTCCTGGGGATTCCTGGATACTATCGGAGATTCGTGCCAGGCTTTTCCAGAGTTGCGGCACCCTTACCATCTTTGTTGAAGAAGGGAAATCCCTTCATGCTGACAAAGAGATACCAGTAGATTTTTCAAGTGATTAGGGAGAGACTGACGAGTGTCCCTATCTTGAGTTGACCAGAAGAGGTCTTTCGGTATGTAGTCTACTACGACACATTAGGGATTGAAGATGGATGTGTCCTGATGTACGAGTGAGCAGTGATCGTTTATGGTTCATGAAATCTGAGAGAACATGAGCAGAAATACGCTACCCATGACCTGGAGTTATAAAAAGTGCTCTTCACCTTGAATATGTGGTGACATTACATGATGGGAGAACATTTTATAGTCGACTCAGATCACAAGAGTCTCAGGTATATCTTATCTCTGAAGGACCTGAACCTAAGAGACCGGAGATGGAAAGACTTCCTTCAGAACTATGAATTTGAGATTGTCTATACTCTTGGAAAGGGGACTGTGGTAGTAGATGCACTCAGCAGGAGGTCTGGTATGCAGTTGCTGAGTGTGGAAATAAGGCAGCTAGCCACGTTGCAGAAATCTTTCATTGATAGGGATGGATCAGCTTACCTCTTGTCTATGACAGTCACTACACCACTCCTTTAGTGAGTCAGGGAGTCGTAGTTTGGGGACACACAATACATGGCTCGACGTTCAACGATATCCTTAGGGAAGGCACCTGATGGATTTTATGAAGGTGGAGGAACACGTCATCCTTTTCAGAGGAGGACCATGGTACTGATGGCGCTACGGGAGGAGGTGTTGTCGGTGTCCCATACATCCCCTATAGCGGTACATCCTAGTGTGAAGAATATTTACAGGGACCTCCAACGATAGCACTGGTGGCCACATATGAAGAAAACAGTGATAGAGTTTGTCTCTCGATGCCTCACATGTCAGCAAGTGACGGCCAAGCATCATTTTCCAGCAGGATTAGCTCAGCCACTAGAGGTGCCGAAGTGGATGTGGGATGAAATCTACATGTATTTTGCGACAGGACGTCCACATACATCTAGGGGGAATGATTTGATCTGGGTGATCGTTGACCGACTCACCAAGTCGGCCTACTTCTTACCTACTAGAGAGAAAGGATCAGAAGAGGGCTTGGGAAATATCAACATACAAGAGATCGTGATACTTCATGGGGTGACATCGACAATTTTCCCTGACTGTGATGCACATTTCACATCCCAGTTGTGGAAGGGATTGTAGGAGGCGTTCGGGACTCAGCTATGTTTGAGCACCACCATTCTTCCTCAGACGGATGGTCAGATATAGCGGACCATACAGACACTGGAGGAACATCTTCGTTCATGCGTCCTAGATTTTTTCCACAGTTGGGAGGGTCACATTCCCTTGGTAGAGTTCTTATACAACAAAAGTTATCACTCCACCATTAGTATTACACCATTTGAAGCCTTTTATGATCGGCCTTGTAGATCAGCTCTATGCTGGACAGGCCCAGGGGAGTCATCACTAATGAAACTAGAGTTGGTACGGGCTACCACTGAGAAGGTGCAAATCATCCATGAGTGGATGAAGACTACATAGAGTACAAAAAAGTCTTATGGTGACAGGAGGTGGAGACCTTTAGAGATTGGGGAGGGATACCATGTATTCCTCCGAGTCTCAACTCGATGAAGTTTATAGAGATATGGTCAAGGCTGCAAGTTAACACCAAGGTTTATCAGACCATTTCTGATAATTCGAAAGATATGTGAGGTGGTATACCACTTGGAACTTTCACCGCAGTTGGAGAGGGTGCACGATGTCCTCTACGTATCCTAGATGAGGGGATACGTGCATGATCCCTCTCACATAATCAACCACGGCGAGCTAGAATTTGATGATGGGGCTACATTTACGGAGGTTCCAATAGAGATTGAGGATTGATAGGAGTAGGTAATTCGTGGAAAATCGATACCTCTGGTGTGTGTTCACTGGCAGTACAGGACCACCAAGATAGCACTTAGAGCGGGAAGTTAATATATGTGCGTAGTACCCCCATTTGTTTTCTTACTCTATGTTCTGGCTTTTGGGGATGAAAAAACCTAAGGAGTGGATAATTTAATGATCCGTATTTTCCATGTATTATATTAATTATATAGAACTATTGTGAGTCTGTGAAAATTAACGGCACCAGATTTTGAGGCATGATGTTCCCGGAATAAATTTCTAAACATTTTTTAAGTGCATTCATTAAACCGATGATCATCATTTTCTGCATTAATGGCCCGAAGGACTCATTTTTTAATTTATTTTTTATAACACCCCTTTCGAGGGTTGCAGAGGAACCCTTACAAGGCCCGAAGGCTCAAGGATTACATGGCCTATAGGCATAAGAGACATTACATGACCAAAATGGATTTAAGGAATTCCACCAGATAAAAACTACAATGAACTGCCCCTCCACAGCATATGTATCCTGTTAAAAGCTCCCCGCCTTCGCATGGCTATCTTTCTAAGCATCCAATGCAAGTGAAAGCTGATATCGATGGCATAGACATCCCCTCTCATTCTTTCCCAATCCATTGGTTCTGCTCTAGTGAGTGCAGTGTTTTCTAAATTTCTCACCAGTGCTCAGATTAAAAATTTGAAGGCACCGTTAAATCTGCAGTGTTGAGATTCTCTTATGGGAGGATTCACTATGACCGCAGTAGGTTTGGAGAAAAATATGGGTTTTAGAATTTAAAAAAATTATAAAAGTAACATTATTATTTGATTTATTTCTTTCTTTTCCTCCAACGGACAAGTGGCAATGTGAGACTAGCAATGTGTCATGCCATTAAATGGCTTGACCCTTCAATCCTATGTAATAGTTTCAATGGGAATGAGGAATATTACAAATTAATGAACCCTCATAAATTCCATGAGTGTTAGACAACCTACCCCTTTCCTATGTATATGGTTCCTGGGGAGAGGTATTAACACTGCTTCACCAAGCAACGAAGTGCTAACAAAGTGCCGAGATATCAAACACTTGGAGGACGGGGCCGGATCTGGGGATCGATGACAAGAGACACCAAAACATCAAACCAAAGATCGATGATTGAGAGATGTCATTAGAGGCCAGTTTTGGGGGGACGGAAAACATCAACCCACTTCCTCAACCGCGGGTGTTTCTCCATTTTTCATAATGTGAGGTTTACTTTCAGTTTCAATATCACTAGTTGTAGAATCTTTTTCTTCCATTGTGTTTATTACAACCTAACATGGAGTGCAAGTGCCTAATAAACCTGGACCAAACCCTTTGCTACCTTGATACCATTGCATTCTCCGTGGAAGATCATCAGTATAGTGGCAGCGTTCAGCTATGATGGAGGCGGTGCACCCACTCACACCGCAAGAGGAGGCCATGACACTAAGCCATGGAGGTCAGCAGAGCGGCTGACACTGAACAACTATGGGGGAGGTGCTGCGCACTATCGTACATCGCCGGTGAGCAAGGGGTCGTGGCCAAAGCCGCGACAGATGAGGGTGGCGGCACACCTGCACTGCGGGAGGAACCAGCCACAACTCATCAGCCATGGTGGTTGGAAGAGGAGTTCGACGCACTGTCTGGTCGCAGAAGCGGAGGGCGGATTAACTAGTGTGCTGCCGGAGGAGCAAAGACTCTGAAGCCACAACAGTGAGACCCGCAACGGGTCCCATGATAACGTGGATGCACCTTTAGGCACTATCGCTTCCCTTTCCAAAGGTGAAGGGGATGCTCCCCTCCCGCGCAGGCATGGGCGGACACCACCGAGGGCCATACTGGCGAGCCGCACCCCCATGCGGGGTGGGATGCCCCCTTGTGGGTCGGCCCGCACTTCCCGTGTTTGCCGGGTCACGCCCCCTTGTGGGTGGCTGCACGCCCCCCTTGTGGGCTGGGCTGCCCCCTACGGGCCGGGCTGCCCCCTTGCCGGGCAGTCCGCAGCCCCCCCCCCCCTGTGGGTCGGGCCACAGCCCTTTGCAAATTGGGCCAAGCACACCTTGTCCTAGCCTAGTCGAGTCGATCTCATACATGGTCATGTCGACCCGAACATGGTTGGGTCAGCAGAGACTGTGTCGGGCCGGGTCGGTCCAATCGGGTCGGACCAGACCTGGGCCCAACTAGATCCAGAAACACTGATAATGCCATATCCTGATAACTAGACTTATGTTTGATGAACCATCTATTAAACTAAGAATCTTGATGGGAGACGGTCATTTTGTTATAGTCCACTTGATTTTTAGAGACAATTGTCGTACGGTTGGGTTGGATCAAACCAGAATCCCATAAGGCCCTCAGAACTAAAATGCTTATAACTCACAGACCGAGTATCCGATTGACACACCGTGTGTCGCGTTGGAACCCGTACGACATGGAGGTCCTTTGGGTTACCATTTTTTGGAGCTTAGTGGTGGTCTAGGTATGACCAATATCTCAAGTGGCAGTTACTACTGATATCGAGTGCACCAGGTGTGAGGAATCATGTCGTAGGGTGTAACCTGAAGAAAGAACATAAATATAGTGTGGGATAGCTTATATCAGATCTAGTGTGAGTCAGCACATACCGATATTGTGTGGGTCAGATTCTGTGTGGGTCAGTAGGGGTTATTACATATCGATCATGTGTGGGTCAAAAGTAGTTCCTCTTAATAGAATAAATGATCTAGCTTACAACTAATCATATGTACTTTTTTACTTAAGTTATAACTAATTGTGAGTCGTGTCTTTACCTATGTGGTATGACTATCTTCATAGTGTAACATGTGTGGTACTTCTACCTTCTTAGTGTTGTTTTTGTGGTGTTATGTGTGTGGTACTTCTACCTTCTTGGTGTTGTCTTCGTGGTGTTACTTGTGTGGTCCTTCTAGCATCGGGGTGTTACCTGTGTGGTACTTATACATTCATTGTGTTACCTTTGTGGAATTCTTCCCTTTTGTATGAGATGATTATATATTTATATCTTGGGTATATGTATTTTCCTATACCTAAGTAGAGTTAATGACTACCTCTTAATGCTTTCTGTTTCGGTCTTTCCTTGTGGTATTTCTTTTTTGGAACTCTAGGAGACCATAGGGGGCATGGAGTCCCTACCGAGTATTGTTATACTCACCCCTGCACTGGATTTTCCCACACCTTGTTGTGTCTTGTACAGATGACGGATAGCATTGATCAAGGCTGAGGTAGCCAGGTATGGACGTTTCTCAGAGGTGGACAACATGGAGTGATGTGACATTGGGACTACCTTTTGTGAGATGTACCTTCCCTTCAAGTAGGATCCTAAATGGATGATCCAGGAGCTATTTCCCACATTTCAGTTGGACTTCTATTTTTTCCCCATTACTTTCAGCACAATTATACTACAGTAGTTTACTTTGTGGTTTCTTCTTGGTGTGTTCTTGGACTGTGTGTCTGTACAGGTTAAAAATGAAATGCCTTCCTGTTTTTAGGGATACTCCTTTCCAGTACTAGTCACCAACCCCTGACATATGGAATAAGGGTTAGAGGTAGTCATAACACTGGCCCTGGGGGACGGGTCATGACATAGTGAAATTTACTCCCTTTTAGGTCATATTAGACATTAGGGATTTCAAATTTGATATGTACTTTATGAACCTATGATAAAAACTATCTAATCCCATGATATTCTATATCAGGATGAAATTTCATTGTTTTAATTCATGTGATAACAACTTTCACCTTATTATTATCAATTGATAATCCATGTTATGATACCACATTTCTAAATAATTTTACATCACAAATCATGAAATCACATTTTCAAATCATGAAATAAACTATGTTATTTCTATACCATTGTATAAATAATCTCAGATGACGTATATAATCCTCCTTGGGCATAGTGTAAACGAGGATTTCATCCAAAAAGACAACCACAAATGTATCAAAACACTCATGTAAAATACCATTCCTGGCTTCCAAAAAGACATCAAGAGCATAAGTTAGACCATATGGCATGAAAATGTACTCATAATGGTTGTAACTTCACTGAAATGCTATTTTCTGAATGTCATATTCTCTTATCCTCAACTGATATATTCCAGACCAACGATCAATTTTCCAAAAAAAATCTCCAATATAAAATTTTCAAATAGATCCTGAATCTGTGGAAAATGATACTTGTTATTTATATTAACTCCACAAAACTTTAGTTAATTATCAAAAATGGTATGTGGACCATAAACTTTTATATGAAATGGAACCCGTGTAGCCAAAAGTGGCACACTCGAGCATATGAATAAATTCTTCTAAAATCATCCAAATGAGTCTTCAACTCCTTCATTTTAGTATGTTCCATGTGGTAAGATAGAATAGTATATGGTTGAGTAATAGTCTCCATGTAGATAGAAATCACCACCTATTATACTGATGGAAAACCAAATAATTCTGAAGAGAACATCTCAGGAAACTTGATGAAAACGAAATGTAGATAACCTGTCAAATATTCTTATTCATGATCAAAAGAAAAAAATATATAAATTTCCCCAAATCAGGATATGAAGGTCTATATCAACTCATCCTTGGGTCCCATTCTCAATAAATGATTCAAAAAACTCAATCAGTTGCAGTAAAGGAGTCCCATTGAAGATAAAAATCAATTCAGGCTTTATTATCATTGAGAAAATCCCTCCCAAATATTATGACAATCATTTTTAATTAAAAAACCAGAAAACTACAATAAATATTTTAATATGACAAAGTGAAAACACAATCCGGACTATAGATAACCTGCTCTCTCACTGTTCCAATGGGCGTAGTAATATCCCTCACATATGATAAAATATACATAGGTAAATTTCTAATTATATCAATGATTGTTAAAATAAATGAATGATATTAACTAGTAATAAATAAATTACTCACTAATGAATAAATTATTGTAATGGTACCTATTAGTGTCTTTATACCTGTATCCAATTCATATAGAGAATCTTTTACTGTTCAAAAAATCGTTATTCTGCATGCCTATTGTTGGAACCCCATTTTCCATGAGGAATATGACGACCCCACCATTTTAATAGGTGATAAATTTTTCATGATACTACATGGTGTGGAATAAACAAGAAAAAACTCATGAAAGTATCCTAAAGATATGATGGAACTATATACCATTGGTTCCTTAGTGTGGAACCCCATTGAATTCTCTAGCTTCCCACTCTAGTAAAAATTTAAAGGTCCTCTTCAAGGAACACCAATTTGTCTAAAATCACCCTTCTATCAAGAAAAACCCTAAGAAATGTCACTAATACT
Source organism: Viscum album (assembly GCA_963277665.1). Classification (NCBI taxonomy): domain Eukaryota; kingdom Viridiplantae; phylum Streptophyta; class Magnoliopsida; order Santalales; family Viscaceae; genus Viscum; species Viscum album. Next base: position 29,819,955 of record OY728157.1, on the reverse strand, counting down.
ACCCCCCTTAGAAAAATTCACACATCCAATGGTACAAAATGAAACACCTATCGACCCTGACTTGGAAACCATTTCTATTTTAACATTAATGCTATATTTTTCACATCTGCATAAGAACGATGTTTCAGTATTATAACATAAGAACTAATACATGATCAATGTTCCAACTCGAATAGTAGTACCATATACTTCTCATTTCATAATTTCATATGTGAAAATTTTATAATATCAGAAAAACAATTTAATATTCTATCCCATTCTTGTTAGCCTTATCGAGATTGAAAAACTCAGCGGAATTGGATAACAAAATCGACTCAATATGGAAAATTTTGGGGGAATGAAATTTTATACCTTTCCAATCTAAATCCCCATTAATATTTTAATAACCTGGAATTTATATTTATTTTTTAAAAATTTATATGGAATTATTTTGTGAGCAGGAACTAAGACGACACATGATTCTGAGGCCCAAGGTGCTCGGAATGTAATTTTGAACTTTTCCTTAGTTTACATAAGTAAACATGAGAGCGGGTTTTTATAGCATTTGAATCAGTGCTCTGATAAAAAATCATAGGGAACTGTCGAACATATAATGCTAGGATTCACCTATAAAGGACATAACATCAACCGACAAGGGTCAGATGAAAATGAAAATTTTCAGATTTTTCAAAAAATAATAAAATAACTTCGAAAAAGTTATTTTATTTTCATTCACACTATTGAGCAGTGGACGGCGATGCTGTGGTGTGGAGACAAGGTGACTATGAGGCACATAAAATGAGGATCATTAATGGCTTATTTTGCAGGTGTTACCTCTACATTGTTTCATAATTGAAATAATGTAACAACGCAACATCGCAGTGTAATAGATATGTTTTGACATGATTCTTTTTTATAAAACTAATAAGTTGGAAAGATGAGAATTAATCCATGGGGATTATATGGAAATGTAATGGTTGAATTCATCTTCATATAAGAACAATTAATGCTGATGAATACCTCGGTAATGATGAACATTGGAGAATCCGAATTTGACGAAAAATCTCTTGGAGAATGAGATCAGATCCTAAAATTGACGAACGGTGTAGAAAGATAGAAGATCACGGGTCAACGATGAATTGGATAATCATCCAATGCCTAATAAATATCCAAATCTTGGTAGGGATTGTGTGGTTCTTGAATTCCCCATTATACATTCTAAAAACAATAAACGTGGATCTACCCACAAACAAGTTAATTCATAGATTACGCGTTCTTGCAGGATGGTTCTTTCCTTGGTAATTTTCACGGGGATTGTTGATATAATGATAGAACTATGATCCCTACCCTCACCAATTTCAATCTTCTAATGTGGAGGGTGAGGACCGACACAAACAATAACCACACTCCATGTGTGTTCATCTTGGACATATTCTCAAAATGGTGGCAAGGTGAGTTCTAGGTCATTGTTGTGAAGGTTATATCCCTACGGTCCCGTAGGTGTAAACAATATGAGGAATGAACCACCAGAGAAACTATTATGGCCCACAGAAGAAACCACTAGCAGCGGACGACAGTGGCCTGTGGGATCAGATGTGGGAGGAGGGAGGTGGTGCGTCGTGACAGTATGGTGGGGCGGTGTTGACCGACATGGAGGGGCGGTGCTGGACGACACTGTAGGGAGGGGAAACCCACCTCTGGGGATCTCAAATGCACTGTAGGCACATGGTGTATTGACCAGGTGCAAGATTCCAATGGAAAGATGCAGTCGCTAGACCGTAGTGGTGGAAACCACCCCGTGTCGATTGTAGGGTGAGTGGGAAGACAGACGTGGCTTGCAACCGCCTCCAGGTCAGGCGACGAACCGATCCACCTCTAGTGGGCCAGGCCAGACACGAATCCCATCGAGATCATGACCCAATGGGCTAGACCCAGGTGGGGCTATGTTAGGGTTGGGTCAGTGGACTCCAGTCAGGTTGTTGGGCCCCCGTCTTGGTCGGTTCGGATCAAATCTGGACCCAACCAGCGCGTTTTTAAAAAAATGTAAATAACATATATACCAAGTGTCTATTCGATGTGTTGTCTTTTTCATTGGGACCCATGCGAGGAGGCGTACCATCTGAGATACTCAAATTTTTTTTTGTGGAGTTTAGAATACATAAAAGTTGGATTAGGCTCAAATCCCACCAGACGCTTTTTACAAAAATTCCCATATCTTACAGATCAGGCATTCGTTCGACACACTGTCTATTGCGTTGGGACCCTTACAATGAGATGGTCCATTGGGTTACTCTATGTGGGACTTTGTGGTGGTTGCGGTATGATCAATGGATTGATAATAATATCCTCCCAAAATCAAGCGTGCTATGTGCATGAATGTAGTGGTTGGCTATGACGTGAAGCATGAGAGAGACCCTTCATGGATCAACATGAGAGAGGCCCTTCTTGGATCATCATGAGTGAGTCCCTTCGTGGATCAGTAGTAGGATGACCCTTTATGGATAAGCATGAGTGGGACCCTTCATTGATCAACAGTAGAGAGACCCCTCATGGATCAACATGAAAGAAACCCTTCAGGGATCAACAGGAGAGAGACCATTCATGGATCATCACTAAGGTGACCCTTCATGGATTATCACTCTAGAGACCCTGCATGGATCAACAGTAGATCCTATCAATAGAATAATATCATCTAGCTTTATGACTATCAATATTTACTGATGTACTTATGTTATACATGGTGTGAGTTGCATTTTTTTATTTTGTTTAACTCTGAGAGATTGGTTTGTGGTATTTTTTTTGGATTTCTATGAGGCTGGAGTTGGTCTCGGGGTCCCTATTGAGTATTTTTATACTCACACATGCACGGGCTGCTCCAGTAGCTTTTATATCTTCTTGAAGATGACAAAAATCATTGAATGGGACTTTGGAGAGCCAGGGCTGGATGGTGGTCGAAGATGGATCAATAGAAGTTGTGTGTTGTAGTGACATCCGACAGTGAGATGTACCTACTCTTCAGTTAGGATACTTTGAGGATGACCTCTGGTACATGTACTTCTTTTATTAAACTTTCCATTTATTTGGGATTATATTCTGATCCCTTTTAATTTCTTTAGTACTTATACTTTTTGTTGGTTCTAGTTTCAGCTTACCTTCCACAGTATGGGATGTGCGTGTGTGTACGAATGGCGATCGGTTCTACGAGAATATCTATTATTCGGTATTTTTAATATAGAAAATATTTTTTTGTGTCTTCAGCTTGATTTTTAGTTTGGGGAGTCCAGTGTCGGTGCAACAGCCAATGTATCCATACACCAGGACCTTGAATTATATTTTCTGACTCAATACATGAAAACACTAGTCGCATTTGTTTGGGAAATGTTTTTCTATTGATATATTTTGATTCAGCTCATCTGGTATAACTTATTGACCATAGTGCATCTTTTTCCCATCTGGATGCCTCCACAAAGACAACCATCCATGATTATAGTGAGAGATCATGATGATGTCCCATTGTGTGATGAGGTGTCAATGTAGGGACCACTTATAGTGATAGAAACTTCACGTTGTGTTCCAGCAGCACCACCACCTATAGAGTATCAATTTTTACCATCCCCACTAGCAAACATTGTATGCCAACTGAGTGTGCTACATGAGTTCTAGAGATAGATGCCTCTAAGGATTCAAGGTGAGAAATATTCTGAGGTAGATAAGGATTTTTTGGGGTCAGTTACGTGGGATTTGCACCTGGTAGAGTCACCTACAGACCATATGGTGGTCCTAGACGCTAGAATTTTTCTAGGCAGGATAGAGAGATAGTGGAGCTTGATGCTCCAGGCACATGAGGTGGCGAACCATTCCTAGATGGACATCAAGAGCATCTTCAGGCTGGATTTAGTATCAGTGACACTACACTTAGTGAATTTTCAGAATCTACTCAACTACAATAGGGAAGCCTGACTGTGACCAAGTACTTGGTGAGTTTTACTGAAATCTCCTCCTACTCGACTGACATGGTACATGACCCCTTCTTCAGGGACCAGGCCTTTGATCAGTGAATATGATGGGAGATCTTGGTGTCAATTATTTCTCTCAACATCCTGATATAGGATGGAGTGCTAGAGAGATATCTAATAGTATAGTTCTTCCTAGATAAGCAGCCACTGATGGGGAAAGCCACCACCAAACGACAGGTTGCCGAGTCATCTATAGTAAAATTTAGGCAGATGGTGCAAAGGCCCAAACAGGTAAAAACTTCCAGATGATGACCCCATGACGCAAGGTCAGAGGTGCGGTGCTTGCAAGGTAGAGGAGGTCAGCTAAGGGCTACAGTTTTTTACTCATGTAGTAGGCAGGGACATGGATCTTGACTTTCTGACCTGTTATAGATGATCTATAGAAGGTCAAGTGACTGCCAATGTAGAGGCAGACGTTTGAGCAAGGAAGTCTGCAGGGCAAATAATGTGGTAGGAGAGAAGGTCGAGTAGAAGTCAGTGGACAATGGTTCATTGTACTACCTCCACCACCCCTAGGTGGTCCACCATTGGCTCAGGGAGACGACAGATTGGGGCGATCTTAGATTCTGGCAGTGGAGGCCTACAACCACAGAGCTTCATAGATTATTAGAGGTATGATCTTTGTCTTCTCCACCTTAGCTGTAGTTATTATTGATACAGGAAACCGTTAGTCATTCCTTTCCATAGACCTCGTTCAAGGCTACATGATTTTGGTGGAGCTGTTCCCTTGATCCTAATGATTAGAGATTACTATGATAGGGGATTCAACAATTATGAACTAGTTTTTACAGTGTGATATTACACTAGAAGTAAAGTTATTCCGTTGAGATCTATTAGTAGTAGTTTCAAGGCCTTAAATCATCATCTTGGGTGTGGACTGATTATCTACATTATATGATCAGATTGAATATTTTAGGAACAAATTGTGGTGTGTTCGCCAGTACGGGACAGATTTTTCCTTCACTGGTGAGAAGGGATCCATTACAGCACATGATGGACTTTCTCGGAGGAGGGTGAGACTAATTAATCACTATTTGGCTAGCCTCACCATTGGTTCATTGGAAGAGCGGAGTTCGAGATTTCCTATAGTGGTGGACAATTATGTAGACCTCCTTCCCGATGATGTCCTAGGAGTACCTATTCACATAGAGGTAAACTTCTTCATTGACTTGTACCCAAGGATGACACTGATATCTACACCATAATATTGGATGGATCGTGTGGAGCTTCAGGACCTGAGAGTGCAGTTGGAGGTCTTGCTAAGGAAGAGGTTTGTAAGACTCAATGATTCTCTATGGTCAACCCTAGTATAGTTTGAAATGAATTAAGATGAGAGATTGAGACTATGCATAGAATTATGGTTCCTGAACTAGTTGACTGTGAAGAAAAAGTATTCAATGCTGATATTTTATGACCTCTTTGTTCAGCTGAAGGGGGCGACGTGGTTCTCGAATATTGACCTCAGATCATGCCATCATCAGCTTCGGGTACCGAATGTGGACATATCAATGATAGACTTTAGATGCTGGTATAGACACAATGAGTTTTTGGTGATGCCCTTCAGTGTGACCAATGCACCAACAGTGTTAACGAGACTGATGAATAGGATTTTCAAGCCTTACCTCGATCGTTTCGTGGTAATATTCATTGATGACATCCTTTTGAACTAAATGTTGGGGAAGGGGCACACTATATACCCATGGATAGTACTGGATACACTCCGAGGGAATTATCTTTATAGTAATATCTCAAAGATCCAGTTCTAGATTTGGGTGGTCCTCTTTTTGGGACACGTCATCTCGAAGGATGGTGTTGTAGTGGATCTGGCAAAGATAGAGGTAATGCTTTCTTGGGAACCACGTAAGAGCATGACTGAGGTATAGAATTTCATGGAGTTTTTTGGATACTACCAGATGTTTGTGACTAAATTTTCCAGATTAGCATAAGATTTATCAACCATTACATGGAAGGGACAACCCTTTGTGTGGATGGAGAAGTTCCTTTAGAGTTTCCAGAAGCTGATGCGTAGAATGAAGAGATCCCCCATCCTTATACTACCAGAAGAGGGCACTGAATATATATTCTTCTACGTCAAATCAGAGACTAGAATGGATTGTGTTCTAATGTAGGAGCGACCAGTGATCTCCTACAGCTCACGAAAGTTGAGGCAGCATGAGGAAAGCTGCACTACCCATGACCTAGAGTTAGCAGTAGTGGTCTTTGTCTTGAAGATGTGGCTTCACTACATGATGTGTGAACAATTTACAGTCTACTCCTACCACAAGAGTACCAGGTATATATTCTCACATAAGGACTTGATCTTGAGATAGAAGTTATGGTTGGAGTTCCTTTAGCACTATGACTTTTAGATAGTCCATAATCCTAGAAAGGGGAACGTGGTGGCTGACGTGATCAACAGGTGGTCTGGTTCTGCAAATCGTGAGTGAGGCAATAGAGCAACTAGTCATGATATAAATATCCTTCATGGATAATGATGTATTCACTTACCTCTAGTATATGACTATCACTCCCCGACTCCTTCAGTGAATTAGGAAGGCACGTCTTGTGGATGTTGACTACGAGGCCTGACATGCTCAGATATCATCCGCACAGGCTCCTGTGGATTTCTGATAGGTGGGTAGCACATCATCCTTTTCAAAGGACACACTATGGTACCAGTGACATTACAGTAGGAGGTGTTGATAGAGTTTCATTCATTCCCTTTGGCAGTATATCATAGTGTGGTGAAGAAGTACCAGGACCTCCATCATCAGTACTAGAGGCTAGGGAAGAATAAAGTGGTGGGAGAGTTCATTTCATGATTCTTCACTTGTCCACAGGTGAAGGCCACTCATCAAGTCCTAGAAAACATGACACAGACATATGATACACTAGAGTGGAATTTGGGTGTTATCTCTATAGAATTAGTGAAAGGGTTACCACACACCTCCAAGCACCATGACTATATCAGGGTGATTGTTGACTGACTCATCGTGTCGGCTCACTTCCAACCCATCAAAGAGCAGGGATCAATAGAGATATTGGGGTGCCTCTACGTCCTGGAGATTGTACGGCTTTGCGGGGGGGCCTTCTATGATCGTGTCAAATCATGATGAATTATTTACATCCCAGTTGTGGAAGAGTTTGCAGGAAGTGTTTTGAACTCAATTGCGCTTGAGAACAACTTTTCACCCCCGAACAGATGGTCAGATGGAGCGGACCATACATACCATGGTGGACATGCTTCGTACATGTGTCCTTGATTTTTCCCTTAGTTGGGAGTACAACCTATCACTGTTAGAGTTTTCATTTTACAATATGAATAACTTTTCCATTAGCATGACAACGTTTGAGGCCTGGTATGAGAGGCAATGCATATCACCTCTATTCTAGATAAATCTAGGGGAGTCAGCACTCATGGGTCCATAGTTGTTATGGGATACCACTAAGAAGGTTCATATCATCCAGATGTGGATGGGGACTTCACAGAGTAGACACAAGTCTTATGATAATAGGAGATAGAGACCCTTAGAGTTCGAGGAGGGAGACCAAGTTTTCCTCCAGGTCTCACCCCGACTGGGTTTGCAGAGATTTGGTAACGCAACATGTAATATCTGAGGTTCATTAGACCTTTCTAGATTCATAGCAGTATTGGTGTGGTGGTGTACCTCTTATCTCTTTCTCCACAGATGCATTGGGAGCATGATGTTTTTCACATTTCATAGTTGAGGAGGTACATTCATGATCCATCGCACGCCATCAACTAGGGTGAGTTGAACATTGATGAAGAGGAAACATTTTTGGAGTTCCCTTTGGAGATAGAGGATCGACAGGAATAGGTCCTTCATGGATGATCAATTCCAGTGCTGCACATTCAGTGGCATCACAGGAATCTCCATGAGTGCACAAAGGGAGAGGGAGGCTTAGATTCATTCTCGGTACCCCAATTTGTTTAATTATCCTTTGTTTTGGATTTTGGGGATGTAAATCCCTAAAGTGAGAAGAATGTAATGTCCCATAATTTTTGTGTAATTTATTTTTAAATTATATGGAATTATTTAGAGACTAGGCGCTGAGATGGAATTTGATTTCAAGGCCATGGGTGCCCAGAATGTAATTTAGAACTTTTCATTAGTTCACATAAGTAAACATGCGATAGGGTTTTTCTTACTTTTGAACTGGTGTTAAGATCAAAAATATGAGGGCAACATTGAACTCAAAATGCTGGGATTCACATTAAAAGGTATAGCATCGACCAGAATGGGATGGATGAAGAATTAAATTTTTGGACATTTTGGAAAATATTAAAAAAACATAGAAAAAGTTATTTTATTTTCTTTCGCACCGTTGAGCGGCGGACGACGGTGTTGTGGTGTGGAGATGAGGTGATGACGAGGAGAATTAAATGAGGGGAATTGATTTATCATTGTTCAATGCATAACTAATACTCTATTACATAAACGAAATAACATACTGACGTAACACTGCAGCGTAATAGAAATCTTGTGACATGTTTATTTTTATTAAACTAATGCATTGGAGAGATGGGAATTAAACTTGGGGGATTCTCTGACAAACCTGCATTGGAATTCTTCTCCAGTTAAGTACAACGAATTCCAGAGAAACCCTTGCCAAAGGCAAATTCTAGATGATTATAATATAGTGACAAATTCTATGGAGAATGAGACCGGATATGGTAATTGATGAATAGTGAATAACAACATCGTATCATGGGTCGACGATGACATGGATCAACATTCATTTCCCACAACAGTTCCGAATCCAGATAGGGACTTCTTTATGCTTTAATTTCCTGTACTTCTTTCTAAAAACAACGAACACAGATCAACCCATGAATAGGTTGATATGTGTATTGGGTGTTCTTGTGGGAGGGTTCTTTCCTTGGGTTTTTTCCTAGGGATTGTTGATATCTTTATATAACTGTGATCCCAAACCTCCCCTATTTACGACTTCTAATGTTGAGGGAGCGGGCCGACCTAGACATGGCCTACGCCCCTCCTCCTTCTGCATTCTTTGCAGAAGAATTATCAAGATGGTGCCAGGGAAAGTTAGAGACCATCGCAGTGATGGTGAAAGTATTACTTTCACATAACCTCAGATGATTAGAGATATGGACCACCAGAGTAACTCATGTGGCCCGTAGAAGGAATAGTTAGCCCATGGTGGTGGCTGCAGGTGGAGGTCGGGGGTGCAGCATGATGGCAGAGTTCCACGACTAGAATTTTGTGGAGACATATAAGTGTGGTTACGACCAGCACCATGTAGAGGGTGGCTTGCCTCTGGGCCACTCGGACGTGCTAGAGGCACACGGTCCGTCGACCGCGTGCGGAAGCCCACCCAGTCGAACTGGATGGCCACACGGTGCAAGACACGATCGCTTGACCATGACAGAGGAAACTGCCTCGCATCTACTACAGGGTGAGTAGGGAGAAGAATGCGTCTTGTATCCATGTCATGGTCGGGCGATGAACTAGTGCCTCTGGTGGACCATGCATGCCAGCGGGCCTGACCCACGCCAACTGTCCGGACCCACCTCAGCAGCCTGGAACCACCCCTTCTGGCCGAACCGATGGCCCAATGATCCCACGACCCAACGAACCTGACCCAAGATGGGATGAGTCCGGGTCAGGTCGGTTTAAAAATGTCTGACTGGACCCGGACTCGACAACCCATTTTTTTGAAAAATGGCAGTAACTTACAGAAAGCATGTCTGGCTGATGTGTCTTCTATTGCATTGGGACCCTTGGTATGAGGCGGTCCTTTTGAGATACTCTACCTATGTTTTGGAAGAGGTTGGTGTATAGCCGGGTTGGATTGGACTCGAATCCAACTAGTCCCTTTTTACAAAAAATTCCCATATCTTACAGACCGAACATCCATTCAACACGACATATGTTGCATTGAGACCCTTACAACAAGATGGTTCATTGGGTTTCTCTATGCAGTAATTCTTTTATGTTGATCTATGACTGATGTAATTAGGTTTATATCCTCCTGGAATCAAACGTGCTTTGTTTGGGGTTCCAGGGGCTAGCTGTGACTTGAAGCATGAGAGTGACCCTTCGCGGATCATCATGAGGGAAATCCTTCACGGATCATCATGAGAGATAAACTTTATAGGTTAGATGTAGAGCGACCCTTCATGGATTAGCATGAGAGAGTCCCATCGTTAATCAATAGTAGAGAGACCCTTCATGGATAATCATGATAGAAACCCTTCATGGATCAACATGAGAGTGATCCTTCATGGATCATCAATAGTGCGACCCTTTAGGGATCAGTAGCAGAGCGACAATTTATAGATCAGAAGTAGATCCCCTCAATTGAATAAGATGTTCTATATTTACTAATAATCATATTTACTTATGTACTTAGGATATACCTAGTGTGAACATATTATTTTTCATTGTGCTTTATTTTGAGAGCTTTCATGGTGGTATTTTCCTTTTTTGATTTCTATGAGACTTGAGTTGGTCTTGAGATCCCTACTAAGTATTTCTATACTCACCCCTACGTAGGCCTCGCCCGCAATTATTTTGTCTTGTGATGACAACATATTATTTTGACTGGTACATTGGGGAGATAAGTCTAGATGGTGATCAGAGGTAGATCGATAGATTTTTTCTACTGCAGTGACATCCGATAGTGTGTTGTACCTACCCTTAAGGTAGGATCCTTAGAGGATGACCTATGATGCTTTCACTTCTTTTGTTTTACTTTAATTTTAGTTGGTATTGTATTCTAGCTCATTTAACATTATAAAGTACTTGTACATGTTGTTGGTTACAGTTTCATCTTACATTCTATTGTATGGGCTGCAGGTGTGTGTATAGGTTTAAAAGAAATGCATTCCATTGTTGGGACATTCCATTCCGGTGCTAGTCACCATCCCCTGGCCTATAGAAGGTGGTCTTGGGGTAGTCATAGAATGGGCCCCGGAGGATGGTTTGTGACACTTATTATACATCACCATCATGTACCACAATATCATGTTTAGTAATTCTAGTATAAAGGCATCACACATCGCCTTTATTTTTTCAGGTGTCTTCATGAACCCAAACAAATTCCCCAACCTAAACAACAATTCCTTAGCCTCTTGAGGATAATTAAAGACTTTATATACAAGTGGATTATAGTGAATGTTATATTGTAAAATAATCTAGAGAAAATCCCTTTGAGGTTATATATCTAGAGCCCAGAAGGGTACTGGTGGGGGTTCATATTCTATAGCTTGCACAATATACGTGATCATTTCAACCAGACTTGGGTCCAATGGATTATCCTCCCATCAAGGTTCATTAGAAGATTCATTATAGATCCTTTTTCACATCCTATCGTATCCACAATGCTACAAAACATTAGAAGATATCATATAAGACATCATATTAACACTCAAATATATAATCAAAGAAAATAAATCCCAACTTATAGAAAAACCAATATTTTGATTTCAAACTATCCAAATAAAAATAATGGAAATTCCAATATATAATACTCAATAGATATTTCCCAAAAACCCACATGTGAAAAAAGTTCATTGGGGTGAGATATGTCTAGGAACTCAATCATAACATCCGCAGATACCCCGATCGAATTACACAACTACATACTGACTTGGAGGGAAAATATCAACATGGGGCACTGATACCACATTTTCCCAAACTATGAAGGGTACCATAATAACTGGAAATTAAAAGAGAGTTGGACTGAACATATCAATGATATCATAGGTTCTAGAATTCCATGTGTAAAAGGGGATATGATCCTATAATACTCTTCATGATGGTAGTGTGATTAGTGTATGGCCACGAAATAGATGTCCAAGTCACCCACGGAGAGAAGTTTCCATTTTTAATTTTTTTTGTTTAATTTTGGGTACAATTTTTGGAAGATCCGTTTTTTGGAAATGTGGATATTTTATTTTAAATTAGTGATGGTTTTGTTTTGGGTAAGATGTAAATATTATTTTTAGAATAATTTTTAAGGAATCGTAGAAACGTGTATTTTTTGTAAAATGAATTTTGAATAAATGGGGGATGATTTTAGTGAGATTTTTTATTTTTATAATTTAAACATTATTATTATCGAAATTGATTATTTGAAAATTATGAAATATTTCATGGTTGGTTTTTTGAATATTTTTTTGGTCTTCTTTGTCGAGATATCAATATTATTTTAATGGGTCAAATTTGTATTTTGGTATAAAATCTATGGGATTTTTTCTATGAAATATGAAATGGGTTGGTGTGAGGAGCATGAAAATGGATTTCGATTTGGTGGTTAGTGAAATTTTTATTGGTTTTATGTGTTTTAGAAATTTTATTGTGTGGGATGAATTTTTTTAAAATATCGAAATGTTTTTTTAACCATTTTTATTACCATGTGTTACCAGATTTATAAAGCATGTGTGGAAAAGGGGATGACTACCCAGTTTGGAACGAGGATATGCACATGTGAGACTCTATAAAATACCTCTAGTGAGTGTGGAACCATCCAAAACTTTTTTATTTTAAAAATTTATTTTGAAAAATATTTTATGATTTGGTAATCAGTAGTTGTGTGTTGTGTCTCCTAGTGATTTGGGAATGTTTCATAAAATGTGTTTTGAGAACGAAAAATTTTCTTGTTTGAATGATGTATCATGTTCGAGTTTTTTCAATAATGTGGGTTTGAGATGACCGTAAGTTAGTTCCTTAGAATAATGTTATATGAAGCATTTGAATATGTTCCCTTTATGTGTTCTTTTTTTGTTTTCGGTATCTTTAGACCTATGGACTATTTTAAGGGGTTATGGGTTTCCTTGTATTCTAGTGGAAGCCCTACTAAAGAATCAATGGAAATTAAAGGTGTGGCCACATGTGATATAACATTGGAAGATCCTGAAACTTATCAACATAAGGTCTCTCTTCTTGAGTTTCAAAATGGAATCCACCAATATTTCTTGGTTAAGTGCATCCTCTTAAAGTAGAATAGTGGAAGATGGGAAATTGAAACAAACTCAAGTTTCCTTGGATATTGTGAGTCATTAAATATGATGTTCTCTATATTTATGATTGAAGATGTAAGTGTTTGAAATAATCATAGAGTTAAGTCAACCCCTTTTAAGAATCACCCTGGCATGTTGGCAGGTGTATTATGTTTTTGGGGATCAGTTTGAAGTACCTTCTAATGTGTGCTTACTATATTATTATGGTCATGTATGGTCGTGTTTGTGGTGTGATACATAATTTTTAATACATAAGTAGCTATTATGGAATCATTTTAGATCTCCCATTTTAATGGAATCATGTTTATATTTTAAAAACTATGAAATCCTCCATTTAAAATGAAAGTTTCTTCTGTGTGTTCTTTAATTCAATTATTCCTCTCTCGAAGTGAAAGGGGATATTGTGTGTGCCCATTATTAGATTATATCTTGGTGAACGTTTCTTGTTGAATTAATGTGAGTCTTGTTGTAACGACCCAAACATTTTAATTATATTTGTTTCCTAATTTTGTGTGTAATTCTACTTTATAGTCAAAAAACAATATCCTTTAATTAATGAAGTGGATATAATTAAAATGAGACCATTGGGTTGTGACTGTTATATGACCATTGGTCAATACGACCATTGGAAACTATAATCATAACAATTATTTTTTTATCAATATGGTTATATTGGTCAATTAATACCAAAATAAGATTGAATGGCCCCATCCAATAGACTCGAGCCATATGAAGCCCATCTATCGGAGCATGGGAAGGTGGTAGCATAACTGGGATTTTCTCTGGACCAATCCCAAGTCGAACATCAACATATGAAGATTGAATCAAATCTCTAGAGGGAGAAGTTCAAGCTGATATAAATCTCCACTCAGGAAATTTTATCCGAGCCACCCCAAGATTCTATCACCACAACACACCTTACACTTAGGTCCTATGATGGTGTTATAATGGGCTATGTAACGAGACCTTAGCTGCTTTGTGTAATCCTTTTATATAAATAAAGGTTTTTTTTTCTTATTATGGAAAATTTTGTGAATTTAAAATATCCAGATAAATATAAGATGTGTATTATTGGTGAATTTAGGAAAAAAAGTATTTTGAAATATTTTTTTATTCATTAAAAATTTAATAATGTGAAATGACTCTCAAAAAATGCTCTTCTACAGTTGTGATCAGTGAAAAATTTAGAGTATAATAAGATCAAAATGGTTTTTAGTGAATAATAATGTAGGAATAGTAACATACCCATATGAATAGTAATGAATATTAATGAATAGTAATTTGACAAAAAAAACATCACCCATGAATGTTTAAATACATTTTAGACATCTTATAAGTGAAAAACAATCACAGTTTATGTTTTGGTATTTTTGTACACTATAAATATTTTATTTAAAATTTTATATGTAATTTAATAATTTAAAATGGAAATTTTTTTTTATAAAATTTAATCATAAATTTTTACATTATTGTCTAATGGGTATACGATATTTTTAGTGGACCCTGATTACTTATTTAAGGTGTTACAAAATGAGTTATAGTTTTAAAATTGTATTTTTGGAATAAATAATGATTTTATTTAAAAATTAAATGAAAAATACGTAAAAAATTATTTTCATAAAATGGAAATCATTTTTGAATTCAGAGCACCGATATTATGTTTGGGTGAATTTTTGGGATTTTTCTAAAACAGTTGAATTATTACTGAATTGTAAAAATGCAGTTTTGAGTTTCGGGTGTTTAATGACATCATTAATGATGTTATAACGATGTAAGATTACTATTCAACTTATTAATAGTGAGATATTATATGAGGTGTCCCAAGTGTCCAATATCATGAGAAATAACCATGGGCAAGCCCATGGTTTTGCGAATACTGCTGATGACATGTCCCTTGGAAATTAATAATTAATTCACTCACTTTTCCAATAAATACCAAGCCATTTCCATAACTTATTTCATTATAAAATAATCCTTAACGAATTTATGGTCTCCTTACCTCTCAATGAGTCCTCCCAAGGATCCCTCAGGCCTCCCAAGGACCCGAACTTCATGATTTCGAAGTTACTCTTCATGGTAAGGGATCCTTTCACCCTCCTCTTTTAAGTCATGAATTCCTTTATGTTGTGTCTTCTAGATTCCATATATTTGTGTTGAGGGTATGTTCTTATATTCTATCATTAATATCCATTTAATTTCTAATTTTTCAGAGACACTCTCCACTCTCATAAATTTGTTTTCTGAATTTTTAATTGACGTTGTTAGGCTGCCGAAGTTCTGGTAAAAGAAATCGCATCTTCTATTTCCTTTCATGTTTCCTTTTCTTCTGGTATAACATTCAAATATCCATAAAATTTTCTTATCTCCATTTTATTCTTTATTTAAATTTTAATATTAGTTGTTTATTAGTGGGTTACCCTTGTACCCTCTATTTTTATTATTTTCTAAAACGATGTTATATAGCTGTTATGCTGCAGAAATTTCATCTCTAAATTTATATCTCTTTCTCTCAATAAATTATCTTGTTTATTTATATGACTACCTAGACCTATTTCCTTTATATTGGTGATCATAAATATATAAAAAGGATATATTATATTCTAGAATAGACATAGATATAACCCTCACTCCCTTTCCATCGGTTATAAATGATATAATGATATTATTTTTAAGAAAATTTAAAACGTCACGATTTTGAAATGAAACCAATTTATTTTATTCTATATAGGTTATTTATGAAATGTTTGATGATGATATTTGTGCCTCACATGAAAGTAAATACATATTAAGGTTTCTCTCTAATAGTGCTCTAATGTGTTGGGTAATTAATTAATCTCTAGAGATGACAAGTTTCATGATACCTTGGTGAATAACCTTGGTAAATTTTATGACACCTCAAGGATAAACCTTGTGATATGTTCATCAATGTCTAAATGAAATGTTTTAGCCACATATTAAAGTTATTTTTGAAGTTCTTTTCATTATGATATTTTTATTATTCCATTTCTCATTCCTTTATGACTTTTATCACGTTTTTATTAATATTGCTCAAGGTCACATGTCAATTGTTTCACTTGTTTTCCTTACGGAGACTTCCCCTCACCCTTTTCATTGATGTATATCTCCAGGATATGAGATGCAGTAATTTTACATAAGATGAACCTATTATGAAGCCTTATGAGTGTATTAGAGGAATGTTTTATGTTTTTTTGATGAATTATCTTCCTAATTTCCAAGACACATGACTTTAAAGATCCCCATTTTGTAAAATGAAATTAAAATTTACGTATTAAAAAGGCAGGATGACATAGTTGGTATCAAAATATAGTGTAGTTATGTATGGAAATTAGTCTATAAATTTTTTTAGGAAGAATTATATATAAAAGGTTAAATATAGGAAACCTTCCTGGTATTTTGGTGAGTATTAAGTTTGTGGTTTATCAAGAAAATACATCCCTGTCTAGATACGAGCAGGTAGAGGCGACTCAGGAACAGAGGAACCTAGGAGTGAAAACTCTGACAATGAGTTTTGGGCTTGACCCAAGGCATCCTAGTACATGAAAATGGGCCTTGCTGCACTCTTGGTTACGACACTCGTGGGGGATATGTTTGGTTAATCATAAGCTTTTTATGAATCATTATGAAGTATTTATAGAAAAATTTAATTGGTTAAAAATGTTTTAAGAAATAAATCCTTTATAGTTAAAAGATTCAAAAATGAAATAAGTTTCTAATTATGGTTTTATTCTTTTAGAAATGGCGGGAAATAGGAGGAACCATACAAATAGTGACCACAATGGGTCATGTGCCGACAAACCTCCGATAGAAGCCGAAATTGAAACATTCATGAGAATGATGAACCAAATGACTCATCTTATGGGAAATAACTTGAATAAAGCTAAGAGACTGATCTCACTGCGAAGGGACCAACATTCTGTTGAGGTATTTATGCGTCAACGACCACCAACCTTCAGTGGATCGATTGACCCTTAGATTACTATGCAGTAGATCGGCTCTATCGTGAAGATATTTCATGTGCTCTACTATTAAAATCATGATAAGGTTACTTTGGATATCTATCACATAGAAAGAGAAGCTGATTAATTTTGGGATTTGATTAAAAATATGAGAAAAAGAGTGTAGGATGAAGATATAGAGTGGGAAGAGTTCAGAGCGATTTTCTTCATTAGTTATTTCCTTCAATCCATGAGAACAAGAATGAAGAAGGAGTTTCTAGAGATGAAGGAAAAGGAGAACAAATCTGTTGGAATATATGAGATGAAATTCACCTGACATTCACAATATACCTATAGATTTTTCATGGATCCAAATGGTAAGGTTGATAAATTCCTCGGTGGACTGAGACCTCATCTACGGTAGAATCTAGGCAACTGAGAATATGATATCAAGGAAGAGATCATGCGGAGTGTGATGAAAGTTGAACTGGAGTTTGGTGAGAAACAATGGTCTTATAAATCAAGCAAAAAAAAGTGATCGATGGAGCCCAGCTTAGGGAGGACCTTTAATTTGGGAAGAAGAGGTAAGAAAGTGCAACGCCCCACGTGTAATAAAATTGGGAAGAAGCATTTAGGGAACTTCCTGGTTAGGATTGAGAAATGCTACTACTGTGGAAGAGATGGCCGTATTGGATGGAATTGTTGTATTGAGGTGAAACCTCAACTTCCATACACCAATAATAAAAAAAGGATGGTTCAGGCCCTATCAGATTTCCATTGCTTGAAGTGTTGGAAACTTGGGAACTTTTCCAATCACTATCCAAATCTGAGGGCTGTGGATGGGAACCACCATCAGCCTCAACAAAGGCCAAGGGAGTAAGGTCAGGTTTTTCTCTATCATGACCGCTAAAGTTGAAGCTATAAATAATGTGGTAGTAGGTAGTCTTATTGTTCTCTCAAAGATATAAATTACTTTGTTTGATTCTGGTTCTACGCATTATTCTATTTCCTCCAAGTTTGCAACGAATTTATAATCAACCCCTGACTTTCTAAAAGTAAAGTTATCAGTCAAGACTACTAGTGGGATTATGCAAGAATCATTAGTTCTTAAAAAATCTAGTATTTAATTTGGTGAGCACATTCTCATCAAAAATCTAGTAGTCATTCCCATGCTAGAATTCGACATTATACTAGAGATGGACTATATCTCAAAGTATAATGCTAAGATTCGATGCAGAAGTAAGGAAAAATCAAAAGTCTTGAATATAAAACCTGTTGTTATCTTCCAAGGAGAGATATCTCAACCTGATATTTGTCTAGAAGAACCTCCTATATCCTTATTTATGGAATTAATTAGTGAATAAGAACAAGGGAATGAGAGTTTGAGGATAGAAAATTTACCCATCGTTCAGGAATACATTGACCTATTTCTAGGGGAGTTGCCTGGACCTCCCCCAGAAAGAGAGGTAGAGTTCTCCATTAAACTAGTACCTAGATCTCATCTAATATTAATGACCCATATAGGATGGAAAATGTGGAGATGGAAGAATTAAAGAAACAACTCCAAGATCTTTTTGAGAAGGGGTTTATCCGACTGAGTGTGTCTCCTTGGAGAGAACCTATTCTCTTTCTGAAGAATATGAATGGATCGATGCAATTATGCATTGATTATAGAGAACTGAATGGAATCATATTAAAGAAAAAATACCCTCTTCCATGAATTGATGAATTACTTGACCAAATTTATGGGTCTCAATTCTTATCTGTGATTGATTTTCAATCTGGTTATCATCAATTGAGTGTGAAGAAAGAACATATTCTAAAAACTTCCTTCTGATCAAGGTATGGGTGTTATGAGTTTATTGTTATTCCTTTTGGACTAACTAATGCACCTGCTATTTTAATGGATTTGATGAATAGAGTATTTAAAGACTTGATAACTTTTTGGTAGTTTTTATTGATGATATTATGATATATTATAAAAGTGGTGAGGAGCATGATAACCATCTAAGGGTTATTTTGCGAACTCTATGAAAGGATATAATTTTTGGAAACTTCAGTAAATTTGAATTTTGGTTACAACACGTTGCTTTCTTGGGACACATTGTTACCAATGATGGAATCACAATTGACCCTACAAAGAAAAACGTTCTAGGGGAGTGTCCTCATCAAACAATAATAAATTAGATTTGTAGTTTCCTTGGATTAGTAGGATATTATAGGAGGTTTGTGAAAAACATTTCATGAAATTCTAATCTATTAACCATGTTAACTAGAAATGGGGTCCAGTTCATCTGGATAAAGGAGTGTGAGGAAAGTTTCCAAGAGCTTAATATGAGATTGGTTACTGCACCTGTGTTAACTCTTCCCTCTAGTGGAGAAGGATTCATTATTTTTAGCGATGCATCTCTGAAAGGGCTTGGGTGCGTCCTCAAGAAAAAATGACAAGGTTATTACTGATGAATCTCACAATTGAATAATCATGAGCATAACTATACTACCCATGATCTTATGTTGGCGGTGGTTGTTTTCTCTTTGAAGATATGGAGGCACTATCTTTATGGGGGAGAAATGTGATATATGCATAGACTATCAAAGTTTTAAGTATATTTTCACACAAAATGAATTGAACATGAGACAAAGGAGATGGTTGGAACTCCATAAAGACTATGATTTTTCAATTCATTATCATACTAGAAAAGAAAACAAAGTCACTGATGCATTAAGTAGGAAAAACCCAGTTGTTCTTTCCATTATGAGGATTCAAAGAGATCCTTTGATCAATGACCTAGTAAAACTGGATATGGGAATTATAAAGGAAGGGACATCATCAACCTTAACCCAAAATATTTCTCAACCATCACTACTAGAGATGATTAAGAAAGCTCAGAAAGGAGATCCTTTGTTACAGATGATGTTTGAGGCTGTGAAGGATGGGAGGTTTCCTGATTTCAATACTGATCAAGAAGGTGTGCGAAATGTTCGTAATAGACTATGTGTTCCATCTATTCCAGAAATAAAGAAGGAGTTTATGGATGAAGTACATATCTATAATTTCTCTATACATCCTTGTAGAACAAAACTGTATAGGGACCTTCGTGATCATTATTGGTGGGATAATATGAAAAGGGATATTGCTTACTACACTTCATGGTGCATGTTATATTAGCAAGTGAAGAGAGAGTGGAAACATCTTAAAGGGGTATTGAAAACACTAGCCAAACAAACATGGATGTGAGACAATATCACTATGGACTTCGTCACTGGTCTCCTGAGAACTTCTAAAGGAAATAATGTGATATGGGTTATTGTGGACTGTCTCACGAAGACTGTCTATTTTATCTCCATTCGGGAATATTTTTCTCTTGATCAACTTCCCAGGATATACATGGAGGAAGTGGTAAGGCTACATGGAGTTCCACATCGTATCTGATCGTCATCCAAGGTTCACATCAAAATTCCTAAGAAGTCTTCAAAAATATCCGAGCACTGAATTGAATTTCAGTAGGGCCTATCACCACCAAACTGATAGAAAATGTGAAAGGACTATTCAAACACTCGAGGAAATTCTGAGAACATACTCAATGGAATTTAATGGTGGATGGGATCAACATCTCACTTTAGTTGAGTTCTCTTACAACAACAGATTCCACTCGATCATTCAAATGGAACCCTATAAAGCTCTATATGGGAAGCAATGTGGAACATATATTTTTGGGATGTAGCTAGTGAGAGAATGATTCTTGGGCCTTATACTGTGCAAGAGATGATAGAAAGGGTCCATTCCATCTAACAACACATTAAGTCTTCTCAGAGTCGGAAAAAGAGCTATGTTGATAACCGTCATAGGGACTTGGAGTTTGGTGTTGGTGACAAAATATTTCTTCAGATTTCACCTTGGAACAGAGTCATACAGTTTGGGATGAAAGGGAAGCTCAGCCCTAACTACATTAGCCCCTATGAAATCTTTGATCGTGTGGGAGTAGTGGCCTATCATCTTTCCCTTCCTCCAAATCTAGCCCATGTTCATGATGTCTTCCACGTATCCCTCTGGAGGAAGTTCATCCCCGACCCTTCACATGTACTAAATCCAAGGGCGGTAAAATTGTAAAATGACCTCTCTTATGAGGATCAACTGATGGAGATCTTGGATTTTAGATAAAAGGTTCTACACAACAAGACTACCCACCTGGTTAAGGTGTTGTGGAGGAACCACAAATGTGAATAAGCCACATGGGAACAGGAGGAGTCCATGAGACAGAAGTACCCACACCTTTTCCCATCAGAGGGTACGAGATAAAATTTTGGGGTTGAAATTTCTTAAGGGGGAAAGAATGCAATGACCTGAACTTTTTAATTATATATTTTTCCTAATTTTGTGTGTTATTTTACTTTATACTCAACAAAACTATATCCATTAATTTATGAAGTGGGTGTAATTAAAATGATACCATTGGGATTCGATTGTTATATGATCATTATTCAATATGACTATAGGAAACTATAATATTAACGTTGTGTTTTTATAAATATGGTTATCTTGGTTAATTAATACAGAAAGAAGAATGAATGGCCTCATCCAGTAGACTCGAGCCATATGAATCCCATCTGTCAGAGCTTGGGAAGGAGGTAACATCACTGGGGTTTTCTCTGGACCAAGCCCAAGACAAACTTCAATGTATGAAGTTTGAATGGAATTGCCTTAGGGACAATTTCAAGCTGATAGAAATCACCACTTGGGCATTGTTGTCTGAGCCACCCCATGATTTTATCACCAAAGCACACCTTACACTTAGGTCCTATGCTGGTGTTATAAGGAGATATGTAACGAGACCTTAGTTTCTTTGTGTAATACTTTTATGTAAATAAAATTGTTATTTATTATTATGGAAAAGTTTGTGAATTTCAAATATCTGGATAAATATAGGATGTGTATTATTGGTGAATTTATGAAAAAATGGTATTTTAAAATATTTTTCTATTAATTAAATAATTAATAATGTGAAATGATTTTCAAAAAATGGTCTTCTATAGTTATGATCAGTGAGAAATTTAGAGTCTAATAAGATCAACTTGGTTTTTATAAATAGTAACGTAGGAATATTAACATACACATATGAATAGTAATGAATAGTAATTTTTCCAAAATTTAGGAACTTCACCCATGAATGTATAAATACATTTTAGACATCATAAAAGTGAAAAAACAATCATAGTTTATGTTTTGGTATTTTTGTACGCCATAAATATTTTATTTACAATTTTATAATTAATTTAATAATTTAAAATGGAAATGTTTTTTCATGAAATTTAATCATAAATTGATACTTCATTGTCTTTGGGGTATATGATATTTTTATGGGACCTTGATTAATATTTTATGGTGTTACAAAATGTGTTACAGTTTTAAAGTTGTATTTTTGGAATAAATAATGATTTTATTTAAGAATTAAATAAAAAATATAAAGACAGTTATTTTCATAAAATGGAATTAATTTTTGAATTCAGATTTTTGATATTAGGTTAGGGTGAATTTTTGGTATTTTTATGAAACAGTTGAATTATTGGTGAATAGTAAAAATGCAGTTTTGAGTTTTGGGTGTTTAATGATATCATTAATGATGTAATAATGATGTAATATTTTTGGTCAACTTATGAATAGTGATATATGCTATGAGGTTTCCTAAGTGGCCAGTACCATGGTCAAATACTGTGGGAAAGCCCATGGTTTTTCAAATACCTCCGATGAGATGTCCCTTGGAAATTAATAATTTATTCACTCAGTTTTCCTATAAATAAAAAGCCATTTTCTTCATTCATCTCATTCCAAAATCATCCTCAACAAAGTTCTGGTCTCCTTAAATCAAAAATGAGTCCTCCCAAGGTACCCTCAATCCTCCCAAGGTCCCGACCTTCATGCTTTCAAAGATACTCTTCAAGGTAAGGGATCCTTTCACCATCCTCTTGTAAGTCATGAATTCCTTTTTGTTGTGTCTTCTAGATTCCATATCTTTTTTTTAGTTATGATCTTATATGTTCTCATTACTTTCCATTTCATGTTTAATTGTGGATAGACCCTTTCTGCTCCCATCAATTTGTTTTCTGAATTTTTATGTGACGCCGATAGGATGCTGAATTTCTCATAAAAGAAATCGTATCTTCTCTTTCCTTTCAAGTATCCTTTTCTTGTGGTATGTCATTATAATATCCATACCATTTTCTTATCTATATGTAATTCAGTATTTCTATTTTAATATGAGTTATTTATGAGTTGGTTACCCTATTTCTCTCTCTTTTTATTATTTTCTAAAACCATGTTATATAGCCGTCATGCTGTAGAAATTTCGTCTCAAAATTTCTATCTATTTCTCTAAAGAAATTATCTTGTTAATTTATGTGAATACCCAGCCAAATTTCGTTTCTATGGGTGTTCATAAATAGTTTAATGGGGTTTATTTTATTCTAGAATGGACATACATATATCCCTCACTCCCTTTCCATGGGTTATAAATGATATAATGATCTTATTTTTAAGAACTTTTAAAATGTCACGATTTTGAAATGAAACCCATTTCTTTTATTCTATATGGATTATTTATGAAATGTTATATTATGATCAATGTGGATCACATGAAATTAAATACATATTTAGGTTTCACGCTGATAGCACTTTAATGCGTTGGGTAATGAATTATTCTCTACAGGTGACATGTTTCATGATACCTTGGTGAATAACCTTGGTATTTTTTATTACACCTTGGGGATAAAACATGGTGATATGTTCATTAATGTCTAAATGAAATGTGTTAGCCTCATATTCAATTTTTTTCAATTTATTTTCATTATGTTATTCCTATTCTTCTATTGCACACGCCTTTATGACTTTTATCATGTTCTTATTAATATTGCTCAAGATCACATGTCAACTATTTCACTTGATTTCCTTACTGAGCCTTCTTCTCACCCTTTTATTTGATGTATGTCTCCAGAATATGATATTGTAATTTTACATAGGATTAACCTATGATGATGCCTTATGAGTTCTTTATAATAATTTTTTACGTTTTTTAGTTATTATGTAACTGATTTCCATGACACTAGACTTTAAAGATCCTCTGTTTGTAAAATTTAATGAAAAGTTATGTATTAAAAAGGCTAGATGCCATACTTTTGGGGGTGTTTTATTATTTTGGTTCTTCCTGGAATTTTTTGTGGAATCTCATATAGCCAAAGAATGTATTTAGGTCTAGGGTTGTCAGCTTCTGGCTACGACCCACGAGATGCATCAATCAATAGTTTTCTAGCCATAGGCATTTGATTAAGGCTTGCATGTAATTTGTAAACCATGGGTTTTGATGGAAGCTGGTCTAGATTTTGTATTCGGTTCTTGAATGGGTTCATTTTTAGTTTAATGTAATGGTTTTTCACTTTATAATTTTTCCCTTTGTGGAAAGGGAGTTGTCATCCCATTTTTTTGTTGCGACCCATGCAGTCATAGAATTTATCATAAATCTTAAGAATGTGTGGTTTTATCATTTTTTTTAGATTCCAATGGTTATGATTTATAGATATAAATCCCTATTGGTTACACTTTTGTGGTCGTCCTTTGTGAATTTGCTTCAGTTTTGTTCTATCTCATAGGTCAGTGTTTCCCCTTGTCGTGTTTTCTTCCCTAGGTAGAAGGGTATTTCACCTCATATTTTTTGTTCTATGCTACTTGGTTATTTTGGTTGGTTCATATGGTAGGGAGAACCAACATGTGTCTCATTGAGGTTTCATACTAGGTAAATCTGTAAAATGTCATCTCAAATAGGGAGGAGTCCGTTCAAGCCTCCCAGTGCTGATAATCTGATTTGGTATTTAGTGTTATCATAGGATTAGGTAGACTATTTTAGAGCTATATAATTCCAAATTACTCTATTTTGTAAAAATTGGGGAATGGAGTGCACTGATATATTTTTTCGAAGTGTGGTCATAGAAGTATTATTGGAGAATTATTTTGGGTTCCTTTGTTTATTTTATGTAAGAGGTGTGAGATTCATCTTGAAATGTCTGAGGTGTTTTGTTTTGAGTTGTTTGGTTATTCAGTGTGAGGGTTCTTGTTTATTACTGATGAAATGGAAGTGTTTTTGATTTTGGGGTATAATGTGTAAGATGGGGAGTCCATTTTGGCCTCCCAAGTTATATCTAGTGAATCCATGTTCCCATTCATGGTGTTCTTTCTTTATTCTTGTTTGATGTTCGTTGAGAATCTCTTGGATACGAAGAGGGGAATCGGTTCTTGTTTTTAGATCATTCCTTGGAATTTCTATCTGATTGAAGATAACATTATGGTCAGGAGAATTGTTACACCTTGGATTTTGTTTTCATCCTTGATTCTAGTTAATTACTAGGTCTCGGTTTTTTATTGGAAATCGGGTTAAAAGGTACTAGATTTTTTAGTAATTTTTTATTTCTTTTTGTTCTAGATATATTCCCTTGGGGTTTCACTGTGTTTTTGAAAAAAATGGAATATTTGGGACCTATATCACGAGGTCCATGGTTGGCACTTTGTTTGTTAAAACATGAACCCTTCTCTAAGAAACCGTGTGGCCTTTGGAATTTTATGGATAGTAGCTAATTGTAAGGATAACACAATATTTTTAAACCACATGGGTTGACTGTGTAAATTTTTCCTCATTGATAGTGAGGGATGCATAGTTTATACATGGTTTGGAATACCATGAAGTAAAACCATGTGACATTCCTATATAATTAATGACACAAAAATCTACTTGTGTACTCTCAATATTGAACCCCAAATCCAACCTATCTCCCCCATTTCAGATATCTTATCCTATGTGACCCCTCCCCCACCCATGGATTCTTTGGTT
Organism: Viscum album; assembly: GCA_963277665.1. Taxonomy (NCBI): domain Eukaryota; kingdom Viridiplantae; phylum Streptophyta; class Magnoliopsida; order Santalales; family Viscaceae; genus Viscum; species Viscum album. Next base: position 29,794,124 of record OY728157.1, on the reverse strand, counting down.
CACTATTTGTTGGGGGATTTAGTTTGAAAATTCCAATAAATCATTATGTAAGTGTCTCTCCTCCTTGTTTCCCCTTATTTTTATGGTATATGTTATTATCTCTTGGGGTTTTATATCTCTAGTATGTTGGGTGGTCTTTTAGGGTGGGAAGTTGTGTTTCAAGGATTGATCATGGTGTTTAGTGTTCAATCTAGCCTTAATATGGTCTTTTGGTGGTGTTGTTAGGGTTTTTATTATTTTTCCAGAATGTTATAAACATGAGGTAGGCAATTTTATGCCCTAACATTGTGGTATGGTTTCAATGTGATTTATTTATTAATTTTATGTGATCTATTGTTTTTTTGGTTGAGTGAAAATTTTTTTGGAAGGGTTTGACATGCTAACATGATAGAAATGTATTTTTATAAAGAAAAATGGTCTTTTTTTGTGTGACTTATAGTGTTTCTTCTTAAAAGCGTTTATTATTTGTTATAAGTATGTGAAATGTGTTTTTAAGGATATAGAGGTGAAAATGTAATGAACATGTGTGTTTTGAAAGAAATGGATTATTTTCGTTCTTTTAATTTTTTTGTTCGCCATCGAATGTGATTTATAAATTTTGTGAATGATGAGATGCATTTTTTAAAACGAAATTGGGTTATATGTAGATATAAAAATGGGTATTGGCCCATGAAAATGGTTTAATTGGTTATGATATTTTATTATAACAATGTTAAATGGGTTTCATGTATCACACAAGTACCGTGAAAAGTGTTTTTAAATGGTTTTTATGTGTGTAAAATTGAATGTTGTTAGATTATTGAAATTAATCATTTCCTAGTGTAGTTATATTTCTTGTAATGTGTATGAAAAAAGCGTATTTTGTGTGATAGATTAAGTGATAATTTTAGCACAAGGGAATCCCAGGTATCTAAGTGGGATGAATGGATCTTTTATGCTAGTGATACAGAAGTAGCCAGTACCGATTTCACAGAGCTGGATTGAATATTACAACACTATCAAAAAATGTATTATGATTGGAGACCACTACGCCCATGGTGTGTCCCCTCCCAGTGTCTCATGCATAAGAATGTGGACTATTCTGATTTCTTTACCACATTCCACCAAGATATGAGGTTCTAGTGCCTCACTTGAGATATATTACCCCTAGGGATTTACCCATGGTGATCCCTTAGGACCTGAGACTTATGTGCTGCTGTTCCATCCATCATAATAAGGGTGACATGAGTGTATTCCCTTTTTAATAATGTGTATCTTATTAAGTGTTTCATTTTCTATATTTTACCATTAAATGTGTTTTCCAAAAATTCTTTGTCATAAAGATGGTGTTTTTATGTTTTTAAATGTTTCCATGGATTTTAAATAACTAATCATGTTAAATTGTCTTTTAATGTTATATCATAGAAGATTTTTCATTAGGTAGCATCCTACTGGGATTTGGATCACACCCTACATGCACCATTGGGTGTATGTGGGATTTTCTATATATGGACCATATAAAGGAGAGATGTTTCATTGAGATGTCAGTGGTTCAGGTTGATAGTGTTCCCAAATTACAGGTATTGGTGGTGGTGTATTGGGGGTGATGCCCCTCATGTAGCATGATGTTTTTGGCAGTATTTGTCGTTTTTCTTCCGTTGTAGTGTTTTTATGGTAATGTGGGAAAATCTTATTTTTAAAAATTCACATACCTTGTTTGATTGAGGATATTGGTTATTGTGTTATCAATTATTGTGAGTTTTTTTATGAATATATAATCATGTTAAATCATTATGAATGTAATATTATGATACTCGGTCACTAGTTTGTAGACCATGAGGATTGTGAATGTACTTCGGGCCATGCCATAAACTGGGGTGGGCATCAGGTTTGTTGGCACTCTATATCTGTTCCTGACACTCATTCCCCTTTGACATTTGTCAAAATGAAATCATCACCATCCTATCATGAATATGACATGCACAATTAATTTTTTCCAAAATTGTGAATCTTAAAGTGTTATCCCAATAACTCACAAACTACATAGTCTTGTATGTTCTCTAGTACAAAATAAAATATTAGATATTTATTTTAAAACGTTTTTATATAAAAGTCATCCAATTTTCTATTTAAAATATTTAAATATTTATATAAAAACCAACACATTAGTTCTTAATCAGAAACATTTCATTTTCCATGATAATCCCCAACTATTTCTATGAAAACCATTTTAATTCGTTTTCATCAAATAAAATTTAAATATCCGAAAATAATTTTATATAATTAAAATACAGAATTTCAAATCAAACCAATTTAAAAAATTTAATTAATTATTTTAAATTTCAACATTTTTCATCAATTTAAGAAACACATCCCAATTCAATGGAATTGGGGTTCTCCAAATTTCATTTCAAAAATAATATTCCACAAAAAAATCCCCCAATTCAGTGGAATTGGTTTTTAATAAAATAATTTATTTTAATTTTAGGAAATTAGAATCAAATAAAACCATTGAAATTAAATCAATCAATTTAGTGTTAATAAAAATGGCTAACCAAAATGGAACAACCTATCTCAGGATCATGGTATCTTGAATCACAAATCTCTTATTACGATTCATCGATGAAAAATGGTGATAAGATTAAAAAAATAATCCAACAATGATTTAAAACTAAAAAACATTCGGAATTATATCCTCCATCCAAAATAGAGATTTAAAAACCCTTAGGATGGAAAAGTGATAGAGTTGTAGATAGAGAACGAGAATAGGAAACCAAATATGTGGAAACCAAATGACATTAAGTAATCATCTATATGAATCTAGGAGGCCGTAGAGGGTGGAGATTTTCCTATTGGGAGATCCCTTAAAATGATTAAACATTGGGGGTTGAAATAGGTATGTTGGGAAACTTAAAATAGGTTTCATGTATTTTTTTTACAAATATTAGATTAACAAATCTCTTATGCACAGTTATCTGGGAAGAGTCGCATAGTTTTGAAAAATCGTTCCCCTAGTCATCTACCCTTTATTTTAAGGTGCATTGTAAATACTATGTGGGTGAATGGTTTTTCATACCATGTGCGGACCATAAAAATCCCACTTTTTTGGGTTACATAGATTATCTAATAGGGACGACGGTTTGGAAAAACCATGTTCTAATCATGCATAACCACATAATTATCATAATAATCTATGTTTTCATTAGGAACAACCCCAATCGAATCTCAATCAATGATTGGTAAAAAAAGGCATTTAGAAATACCTAAAATGTGTGATAAGATGTTAAATTATTTGAGAAAATTATAATTATATCTCATCTCTATCAATATGAAATGAATATTTAAGATGATTTTTCCATGACTGGTGCACTAATATTAACCATTAATTGATTGAAAAATCTACAATAGAATGAAAATTAATTCCATATATCTAAATAAATTTTACAAAAACTAATTCTTTCATACATGTTATATAATATGGATAATTAACTATATCATTAAATAATACATTAATCTATAAAACCACTATAATAACTCGCAATGTTCTTCCGGATGAATTTGACTATTTTTTAACTATAACTCTCCTCCAAAATATATCAGAAATGTCTGAAACTATTTTTTATAAGAAAATTTCAATAAATTTAAAAAAATAAGTTAAAATTAATCAATAAATAACACTATGTGTCTCATAATTTTACATACCAAACATGTGAATACCATGATCATTTATACTATTAAATCATGATAATACATTCTAAAATATACTCGAATGACCATAGAAATAAATGAAATATTATATTATTCCAAAAAATTTACTCATATACTTATTCGTTAATTAAAATAACTGGTGCCAAAATGTATTAAATAAATAAAAATTGAAACAACCATCATCAAAGAAAAATTTAATCACTATATTTATATATCTCTAATATTTTTCATGATTTCTAGTGCAATCATATTTTGCTTCTAAATATCGGTCACATCTATATCAAATCTAAACTATATCATAAAGACTTCATAAAAATAGTAATGGATTTATATCCCTCAATAATGTGTTTTCTATATGACCTTACAACAACATCACTTTTAAAATTTAATTGTACAGTTCAACATATTCATACAAATCATTAAACCAAAACAACTACACAAGAATCCATCTGAGTTTAATGATTCTTAAATCTATAATATCACTTAAAAACATATCTAAAAAATAATTCTCAAATACCAATACATAAATAATTAAATAATTCCACTTAATTTTTAATCCATTATACATGATTCAAAATATAATTCTTAAATAAATTATCCCATTGAATTTTTATTCCAGTCTATTCATCATTAATAATTAAACCAATACTCTATAATCCATTCTTATCCTCTAATCAATCAATCACCATAGTACATAAATTTCCATAACTCCCATACATTAAAAATATGAAACATTCATCCATCAATGATAACTTAAAGAAACAATTATTCATATAAATTTAATTTATATAAATTTTAATTTTTCCTCAGCAAATAAGCATTCATTGAATTTATTTTTCACAACAAATTTTTTTATGTTCCTTTGATAAATATTTCCATTTAATTATTACCACTTTATCAACATGTATGATGAAGAATCATATTTAATCCGTTAGTATATAGAAATATCCATTTTTTTCTTTTATAAACTCACTTATGTTCAGATTTTAGCCATATTCCATGATAAATTATTATGGATAATATTAAAATTATGTATTTTGTTTCCCATTTAATTTGGTTTCTCCTGAAATAAATATCTATATCATACATCACTTTCAATTTTAAAATAATTTTAATCATGTTGTATCCATGGATTGAAACCAAATATCATAGTGGGGGAAACTAATTATAGCGAAAAAAATATAATTAGGGAAAATTATTCATAGGAAATCAAAATCATAACATGTTTATTTTAATAGATAAAATAATATTGTTCACCAAGTACATCCATGATCATTAACTATACTAATACATAATAATATATCATAAATAAAATATAAATTAAACTAAGAATATCCCACAATAGTGACATGAATGGTCTATACATTTGGGACCACTTATCATACATTAGTGACATTCGAGATAATAACCCATCCACTATATCCATAATTATTACCCCTAAATAAATATTTTATATAGGTAAATCTAATTTCTAGTACAGACTATGTTTTATTTTTTATAAAAGTAACACTACTTTATTATCCATATAATAGTATGTAACAACCAAATAATTCACTATGTTTTTTCTATTAAATAAATCTAACAGCATGTGTTGCACACAACAGCGAGATCAAATGCACCAAATTATGTATATATATATAACTATTATAATGAAGAATTTAAATTAAAGATAATGGAAAATATTTACCACGTTATGAAATATATATATATTTATAAAATACTGATTCAAAATATTTTATATCAATTAGATAACAATGAATCAAATTATAAATGTTAAAAAAATCTATTCTTCTAAAAGTAGTTTTACCTCTTTTTGATGGTATAAATATTCTAAATATTATTTTTCACAATTTTATGAATTATATTTTATTAAATAAATATCTTCTATGAAAGAGTAATATCAAAATTTTCTTTGAATTAATTTTTTTATTTTTCTAAAATGTTTTATGTTTTGATGAAAAGTGATAAAATATTACATTTTAATTGAAATCATATTTCTGTAATTATAATTTATTATTTTATAATATATTTTTTATTTTTTTAAAATATAATTAGATTAAATTTTTATTATCTAATTCAAAATAGTATATATTAAAAAAATTAAATTTATTTTTTATATAAAAATATTTCAATTTTTTAAACATTTCACTTTAAAAACATGTTTTCTCTTTCTATAAACGAGAATAATTTTAAATTAATTACTGAAAATTATATTTTTTGGAATTTTTTCAAATGGATTACATATTTTTAAAAATTGTTTCCAATTAGAATTAATATTTTTCTATTAAATTTTGAATTATGAAAAGTAACTTTGGTAATTTTTTTATTAACACACTTAAACGTAAATCTTGTAATTATGGGTAAAAAATATTATAAATATTATGAAATTTTCTAAAATATTATCAAAATTTAATTAGATGTGTGCGTGTCAACCAAAATATTCAGTATGATGATATAATAACCTTTGGATGAAACTTGTATGAGATTATGATATTTATTATATTATATGTAAAGAGATGTTATATATAATGTACTCATACTTCTAATAAATATATATTTTTTATACTAGATTATAAATAATATAAAGTAGAATATAAAAAGTAAATTTAAAGATAAAATGTTTTTTATCAATAAAATTTAATTTTAATACTCTGGATGTACATAAATACCATAAATTCTTACACAATGATGATTCACTAATTATTTAATAAATGTAAATTTCAAATAAATGATATTAAAAATAATAATTTAAATATAATTTTAGATAATTAATGTCATCAAAAAATTTAAATATAACCATGAAATATTTTTTATTTAGTAAGGATTTTTTTTTTCAAATTTATTTTGTGTATTAATATTTTCAAAACAGTCAATTTTTGAATAGTGTCAAAATAGATATTAATAAAAATTTAATATTAATTCTAGTTTTTTAAATGATATTAAATTCATAAAGAAATAAAATTAGTCCAGATAATTTGTATTAAGTTTAAAATTTCCTAAATGATCTGTTTATGGTTATTTTTTATTTTTTATTGACTATGTGAACCCTTAAGCAATAAAAATCATTTTGTCATGAAAAGAGTTAAAAGAATTAATTAAGGGTAAAATCTAAATAACAAGGGAAACAATGTAACCTAAACATGACAAAAAAATTTGTTAGAGAGTATTTATACCCATAAAAATATTATATTCTAAATAACTAACTTTTTACACATTTTAAATTAAAAAGTAATATATATCATATTATTTTTTTGAGTGTTTCCAAATGTCCCCCCCCCCCCAACTCAACTATAAAAGGGATCTTCCTTCTTCATTTCCTAACACCATATTGAGCCCTATAGACCAACTAACGTAGACCATTTGTACTAAAAATATCCTTAGACAATTAATAGAGTTCCTAGTCTTTAAAAATTATCAAATCTATACCCTTGAATATAAAATCCAAAGGGACTCCACTAAAGAAGAGGTAATAATTTTAACAAACTCCTCGAAGTTCATTTATCCTTCTACTTACAATTATGGTATTTCCATTAAAAATTAAAAACTAAAACAACATAGATATGATGATATTTATTATGAATATGGTACAAAAATATTCTACATTTTACCAATACTATAAAAAACAGAAGAACTGTGTGTTCTCACATACAACTTACCTTCTCAATGTCATGATGTAATGTTTGTATTCATCGCCAATTTATATAGATGAGTATAAATATGTATATAATGGATATAAATAATAAATACGACGTGATATCCATTCTCAATAATTAATATATTTTCTAATTCATTACCCATTCAATATTAATGGAATTATATCATCCTTCATGCGTATGTACATCATGCCATCTCCACAACTCAATGAGATTCATTTTTTGTGTTAACCATTAATGAATTATTTTAAAAATATATATAATGAGTAAATATAATATATATTAACATAGTATCATTACATAGATGAATTATATATTACCAATACATAATAAACTAGAATTAAATGAAAAAACATGCATAGAAAAATAAAGCAGTTATCACCCGAAACAAGGGTAAAAACATAATATTGGAAACAAAAAGATACAAAAAGATAATATATGATATAATAAATATGGATATGGTTATTTAATAAATTAATAAAATTTATTAATCCAATATATAATAGGTTAATTAAAATCAAACTAATTGGATATATAAGGTAAGATTTATTTGATAATCTCATTATTATTCAAGATTGTATATATGTAAGTATCTAATGAGAAATATTTAGAACACATGTCCATGTTTCATATAAATCATTTCCAAATTGTTTTTTCAACTATAATTAAAAAAATTAATGTATTTTATACATTTATTAATTTTTATAAAACTGTTTTTATGTTGCCCATTTTTTCATTTTCTAAATGAGTTACATTTTGACTTCTCGAAAAAATACTAAAGGGGTGTTTATCTAATTTAGAATGTTAGGGAGTTTTACACAATCATTATTCCTTAATTTTTTGAATATTCTATATCATGTTTATAATATACCGTTCAATGAAATAGTTTTTTTTTATTCCATTTAAATAAATAATTTCAATGTAAAATGTTATATTTATCTCATGATGTTTTTAATGAATTTATTATAGCATTTTCATCTATGTTATTGTTAGAAACTATGATTTATTGATATTTATCTCAAATGATACCATCTATAATATATTATTGAATGGTTTATGATCAGTTTGATTGTGGATGTGCTATTTTTATACCATTAATGGATTATGGTAAAGTATTCACATTTCGTAAGCTAGTATTTCAATACAATTGTATTTGTGGTCTTAATTTCACCCACTTCATATGAAAATTCATTATACCTATTATGTTATAGGTGGGGCCTTTTATATCTTATTGATGCATCGGTAGGTCTCACGAGACAAACTAGTTAGTGTATTAAAAGATGTCTTACCTGTTTAAATATGGTTTCTTTGCTGAAGCCTTGCTAATATGTGTTTGATGATCAAAATTTTTAATTCCCAATTTATTATATATGACATTCATATTCCATGTGATTATTTAAGTAATATTATATCTGTGTGATTAATTATATATAACTACTGTATTTCAATTTATTCTTTCCATATTATTCTCAAGTTTATGTTTAAATATAATGTATTTTAATTATAAACATTGCCCCAATGTTTATGCTTATTATTCATAATAGCTTCCATTGTAGGATTATCCTTGCTAAGACTTTGAGATCAACAATTTATTATGTTTTATTTTTTCAATGATTCAAAGATATGTATTATGATTGTTATACAAGGTTAATCTAGGAAAATATTGTTACTCCAAATGGATTGACTTATTGTATTTTATAATTTCAATTATAATGTAATGTTTATGAATATAATATGGTCTCAAAAAGTTCTAAAATAATTAGTATTTTGGGATTTGATTCTTGTAACTATGTAATTGTAATAATGTTAGTCATTGGCTCCTAACTACTAGGGTCGGGGTCAAAATAGTTGGAATCAAATAAAGTTTATTATAAACATTGGAAACTAGATTTCAAAAAAATATATTGGGGAATATAAAACCAATATATAAAATGGGGATAAGTATATTATAACATCTTAACTTTTTTGTATGGAAGTGATAATTGTGGTCTTCTTAGAAAAATATCCCAGCCATGATACTGGAAATGGATATTGTTATGGAGCATATATACCTTGAGGTATAACTACAACTACATTTGTTGGGAGTGACTTGACGTAAATAGTACACAACAACATGACTTACTATACACCTTGTTTGACCCTCCCATGTTATATGATTAAGATAATTTACGTTTTAATTACAAAACATATAAAGGATATAAATGTAAATATTTCCCCCAATAAATAGTGAATATTATTATAATATTAGCTATCCATAAATTGTTTCAATTTATATTATGTGATGTTATTTTTCAATTATTCATTGTGATTCATAAATTAATCTAATGTATGATATTATTTAGAAATGGAACCTAGTGTAAGGAATGTAAACCATATTAAGACAGGTAATACATATTGGTATTGGCCTCTTATGAAAGATAATTTTGTTGGAAATGTAGATAAAAATAGAGACAAAAAACTTATAACCACACTCAGAAAGATGTGTATGGTAATGAACAATAACATTCCCCATTTAGATAATCCGGTTTCACAATGTGGAGGAACAATGTTAGACCATGTCATGATACAATAACCTAAAACATTCAAAGAGACTAGAAAGCCATTTATATCTTATCAGTGGATAAGTACTTTCGATAGTATATTTCATGCATTGGGAAGAAACTAAAGATAGAAGGTTGTCATGGAATATTATTTTATCTCTAGATATTTATATCAATGCTTGTAACTGATTCAAAAACAAATATATGAGGAATAATTTTTGGGCACATAATGGAATGATTTTATGGATTTTTTTTTGAAATATAGTTTCCTCATAAATAGTGAGCAGGTATGGAGAGGCAAGTATTGAATATGAGAAATAATGATGTTGATATTGATAGTAAATATGTATAAAACATTACATGGTTATAAATTTGTTATATATATTACATACATAATCCAAGGAGAAATAATGATTGATTCTTTTATGGTTTAAAACTATTATTTTGAAGGGCATTATTCTCCCAATATTTGTCCTCATAATAAGATATAGCATAGTGAGCTATCAAAAATTAAAAATAATTTAATATTTCTTATGAAATTAAGGAAAATAAACACATTACGGGGGTAATGGACACTTTGAAAAGGGAAATAATGAAATGGAGAAGAAGGGAAGACATTCCTTTCATCCTGTAATAGTAGTGGAATGAAACGTCATCAAGCATGCCTATTGGTGGTTAGAGTTTCTTATATGTGTGGAAAAAGAGGCCACAAATCCCATGATTATAAGAGAAATAAAAAAAATCCTTTAATGTGAAATGTTTTACGAGTACAAATATTGGCCACAATGAAAATGATTTTTCTAATATGCAAGGATGATTTCCAATGAAATTCCCCCAGGAGAAAGGAAATGATTATGAAATCCATATTTCTGAAGATGAGTTTACTAATGACGTGGTGGAAGGTACATTAATTGTCTCTGGAAACATAAATAATCATTTATTTCATTCAAGATCAGAATATTATTTAATATATTCCCAGTTTTCTAATAAAATTATTAATTTTCCTTTTGATTTAAAAACCTAGTTGTTTGGTAAAACTCATAAGTGATGTCTCATTACAACAAATATGTGTTAGTTTATCCCCTTTATGACACTTAAATGTTATTTACTTCCTGAACTTGTCATCATAAAAATTGTTGAATTTGATAAAATCCTTTTTATGGATTATATATCAAAATATGAAGCAAAAAAATTTCATGAAGAATGAAATTGAGATTTGTGAGGATGAAGAAAAATCCCTTATCATTAAGGAAAAAAATCATCAGATTCTTATCTATATCCACCCTTTGTATATCTATTAATAATATTCATCAGAAGGAATAGAAAAAATATCTATGGGTCAATAAGTTAATATTCCAATTGAATATGTTCCTATTTTAAAATAATATATTAATTAATTTCATGAGGAATTACCTAGGCACCCCCAGAGAGTGATGTTTAGTTTTCTGTTGATTTCATCCATAATGGAAGGCCAATATCAATGACTCCCTAATGAAGGAACATAGTGTAATTAATGGAACTAAAAAAATTAGATTATTTCAGTAAAAAAGTGATTAATTCTCTTTAGTTTTTCTCTATGGGGATACCCTATTCTTTTTGTTAAGAATAATGATGGACCCTTGAGCTTGTTTATTGATTATTTGGAAATAAACACTTTAACAATAAATAAAAATTATACTCTTCCTCATATTGGTTATTTATTTTATTTAATTCACTAAGATAAATTCTTTTTATTGATTGATATTTGATCTAGATATCATTAACATCATGTAAAGAAGGAAGAAATACCAAAGGCCGATTTTCAGACAAGGTATGTACATTAAAATTTTACTGTAATTTAATTTTCATTGACTAATGAACCCACATTTATCATTGATCAAATGTGTAGATTATACAAGGAATATCTTGATAATTTTTTGTTTTATTAGTTGATGATATTATTTGGTATTCTAAAAGTTATGAATACCATCATTCACAATACTCTCATAATGAAAGAGTAAATTGGTAATTTTATCAGGTGTAAATTATATCTTAGGAAAAAAAAATTTGGGCCATTCTTTTCTTGACGGATATAATATATTTTGTTCATTCAAATAAAAAATAAAAAAATTAATGGCTTACACCAATGATAATATCCAACGTACATAGTTTTAATAGATTCGCATGTTACTATAATCATTTCATTCATAATTTTTCCCCATTGTAAAACCAGGTATTTAATAACAAAAATAAAGGGGTTATGTTCATATAGAAAAATGATAGTGAAGAATGTATTTATAAATTGATGAAAAGATTGGTCAATGATTTGATCATAGAATTTCCATTGTGAAATGGTGGATTTATGATTTATATTGATTAATCATGTAATGGAATTGTTTGTGTCCTTAAATAGAATGATTTAGTCATTGCATATGCATCATGGAAGTTAAAAAACATGAACCTAATAATCCAACTCTATTATCAATAACCATTTCATTGATAATATGGAGTCAATATATTTTTTGTGAAATATGTTAGATATAAACAAATCACAATAGTTTGATATATATCTTCTCATGTAATGAAAATAACTTGAGGAAAAGGATACGACTCATACTACTCAAGGATTATGATTTTGAAATAAACTACCACTCAGTGAAGGAAAATAAGGATACTGATTCAATGAGTATAAAGTATCATTATCTTCTGAAAAAAATTATAATTTAAATGGATCTTTTGTTCATGGATTTTGTAAATAAGGACATGGTAATCATCAAGGAAGGTGAAAAATAAATACTTTTTCTAATGATTTACATAAAATATTTATTGGAAAGGATAAAAAGTTCTCATTTAGTTAAAGATAATATTAAAAATAAAAGCAATGTTGTGAATCATTAGAAATCAAAAGATTTCATATATGAATATATTATTTTAAAAATTTTATAAAGGCATTTTCTTCAAAATATAAATGAGAAAAAAGGGAATTGTTGGATGATTATCATGACATAAATTTATCAATACACCATGGTGGAACGTTGATGTAAATAATTTGAAGGTACATTTTTAGTGGGATAATATGAAGTGGGACATTGTTGACCATGTTTCAGGATGTTTGGCTTTTCAGTAAGTGAAGTCTTTGAGACAAAATCCTAGAGAAATTATGCAACCTCTTCATGTACCTATGATTAAATTGGATGATATTAAAGATAACTATTTACTTGTACTACTAAGTTATCCTATAGGGAATTATGTGATATATTTTATTGTCGATTTCCATTACAAATCAGAAAATTTTCTTTCAAAATGAGAAAATTTACGTTTTTAACACTTAGCAATACATCGTATTATGAAGTTGCATGAATTAACGGTTCACATATTTCAATTATTTCTGATCATGATTGGAAATTCACATTGAATATATATAATATTCATCAAAATAATATAGATAATTAGCTTTATTAGGGAACCACTTACCACCCTCAATCTGACAGGAAGTGATAGAGGAATATCTAAACATTAGATGACATTTTGTGGTCTTTATCACTTGACCTTCAATGTATATTGGTTCATTATTAACCTATTATTGAATTTTCCTATAACAATAAATTCCATTCATGTATGATAATTACATTTTAGGATGCTTTATATGGATGGATATGTCATACAACAACATTTTGAGATGAATTTGGTGAAAGAAATCAAGTTTAGTTAAAACTTATGGAATAAAAAATAGAAAAGATAATGTCTATTCAATACTAATTCAAAAATATCAATTTAGTAAAATGAGATATGTCGATAACAAAATATTTATTTGAAATTTGATGTGGGTGATAATGTATTCTTGAATATATATCCATGGAATTATGCTACAAGATTTGGTAGGAATGTAAAATTATGTCTATGGTACATTCGACCATTCAAATTCTGGAATGAATTGGAGTTGTGTCAGAAATGTGTCCACGTCTATCCAATGTTCATCATCTGTTACACATATAATTTATAAGGATTTATATGAAAAAACAAAAGCATGTTCTTACTTTTTAGGAAATAGAACTCGAACTAGATCCATCATACTATAAAGAGCCTCTCTAGATTCTTGATACTAGAGAACACATGATGAGGAATCAGATGAATCATTTGGTAAAAGTGTTTTGGAAATTCAAAAAATTGAAGTGATGATGTTAGAACCTACTAAAATTTTGATCAAGAGCTACCCAAATCTTATTATGAGGTGATATTATGGAAATTTCAAGGATGGTATTTTTTGTAGGAGGGGAGAATGTAACACCCCAAAATTTTCTATTATATTTTTATAAAAAATAAATTTAATACCTTACACTGCACACATCTCCAAGTTTTAACATACCGAGATCTATTAATAGGTTAATGTTATCAACATTGCATTAAAATAATTATAATGAATAGTATTAACCTTATTATGATATATATATATATATTAAATATTAATTCAAAATAATTTGTAGACATAAGATAATAATCATTCCAATTTTACAAAATAAAAGTTTATATTTTTTTAAATTTAGTATTACAATATTTTAATATATTAAAAGTTTTAAATATATTTTTTCACACTTTTATAAAAGAAATAAGACAAAGTAAACTTTCTATTTTGAATAATAATATCAAAATTTACCTTTGTTTAATCTTTATTCTTTTTTAATAAGATTCATGTTTTTATGAATAATGATAAAACATTTCATTTTCATTATGAAAAAAGATTCATCTATATAATTTATATTTTTAAATTATATTTTAATTTTGATTTAATTTATACTTAGAATAATTATTTTTCATTTAATATAATATATTTCATTAGAATACATTTATATTGATTTTTTATATAAAACCATCACAATATTTTAAAATTTTTACATTAAAAAATTGTTTTCTCGTTCTGTCAAAGGTAGTAAATTGAAATTAATTTATGAATATACTATATTTCAAGTTTTGAAAAATGGATTCCGTATTTTTAAATAGTGGGTAAAAATTATTTATATAGGATTCTTTTATTTTTAAAAAATATTAATATAAATTTAGTAATTTTTTTATTAACAAAATTAATGGAAAATCCATTATTAAAGGTAAAAAATTATTATAATAATTATAAAATTACACTAAACCTTATGAAAATTTCATTAATTTTATGTGTTTCTACCATAATTGTGCAATGTATGAGATTAAAATTGTTGGATGCCACTTGTATGACAGTATGACATTTATTATATTTTATTTAATGAGAAGTTAAAGATGTCATATTCATATTTATAATAGATATATCATTTTTAATATAGGGTTATAGAGATTATTAATCCAACAAAAATATTAAATTTAAATATAAATGTTTATTTTCATCTAATTTATTTATTTTTACTTTTAATGATATAAATAATTACCTTAAATGGTTAAATAATGATTTTTTAGTTATTATTTAAATATTTTAAATATCTAATAAATGATATTAAATATTTTAAAATAAATATTATTTGATATAATGAATTTCATCCAAAAAAATATTATATGAACTAAAAATATCAAAGTTGAATTTACAATTTTGGTAAGATGTTATCTTGTGTATTAATATTATCTAAAAAGTCTTGTATTATAAAGTGTCAAAATTTGCATTAAAAAAATATTAAAATAATTTTTTTTTAAATTATATACAAATACTAAAAATATAAAAATCATACAGTGGAGTGTGAAGAAGTTAAAATTTTTATCAACGATTCATTTCACATTCTTCTATAATTTTTGACTAACTATATAAGCCATTAATAAATTAAAAACGCATGCTGCCACGATAAGAGTAAAAGGAATTAATTAAGGGATACTGCCAAAATATAAGGATATGAATATAACCTAAATATGTATTAAAATTATTCGATGATATTATTTTGACCCAAGATTATCTTATATTCAAATTAACTATATTTTGATCCATTTAGATGTAAAAGTTTATTTATATTAATTTAATATTCTGATAGTTTCTAAAAGTTCCCCCTTATGAATTAAAAAAGGGGACCTCCTCCATCTTTTTATCACACTACTATGAGCCTTATAGATCAAATAGAACATATTAATTTCTCCTCAAAACAATCATATACAAGATATCTAGTTCATGGTCTATCAAAATGTAAATATCTAAACCCCTTAATTAGAAATAAAAATGGAGTCTACTGAAGAAGTGGTAATTATTTTTACCAACTCATTTAAGTACATTTCACCATATACTTCCTCTAAATTTATTTATTACATTATAAATTAATAAATATAATACAATATATATGATTATATTTTATTATTTCTATGGGAAAAAAATGTCACCTTTCATAAGTCCTAATAAAAGCATCTTGTGTGCGTACGTAAGGCTTACCGTCTCCACATTGTGTTGTAATTTTTTTCATTTCCAATTTATTTGGATGGGTATTACGAAGGATATAATGGACATAAATAATAAATAAGAAATTATATTTATAATTAATAATTAATATATCATCTAATTCCTTACAATTTCACCATTAAAGGAATGATTAGGTCTCTTGTGCATACATACGATCTACCATCTACACAATGCGATGGGATTCATTTTACATGATAAAATTCAATATTGATTACAGAAATTTATATAAAGAGTAAATATAAAATTAATACACATAAAATAATTAATTACATTAAATATATATGTCCAATTATAAAAAATCAAGACTTACATTACAAAACAATTATATTAAAATGAAACAGTTAACACCCGGAACAAGGGTAATAATAGAATATTATCATAAAAATTATATAAGAAGAACATATATAATATCCTAAATATGTATATATATTTGGTATAAAATAATTACATGTTTTAAATAATTATACAAGAGGTTAATTAACATTAAACTAAATGAATGTATGTGGTACATGTTACATTACAATGTCATTATAATTTAGGGTTGTTTATATGTAAGTATCTACTAGGGATTGTTTATCATCAGTGTCAATTTTTCTTATTATTTTTCTCCAAAATATTTTTAGTATTTTCCTTATAATGTTTAATCTCTTTTTTCCTGGTTTTTTTATAAAACGGGTTTTAAGGGATAATTTTTTCGTAATCTAAATGTGGTACTTTATGACTTTTCATCAAAAATATAGAATGACTGTTTATTTAATTTATGTGTCTTGAGTGGATTCTGTCACAATCAGTATGCCTTGATGATTTTAAGCTTCCTTTACAAGTTTAAAAGGTTTCATCAATGAAATTTGTTTCTTTTAAAAATAAATTTCTATTTAAATAAATGATTTCAAAATTGAAAAGGGGTATTTCTATGATGAATGTTTTAGTGATATTATTAGAGTATTTTCATAGATGTAAACATAATTTGTTTTATCATATGATTGATTTAGGATAAAATGTTATGATATCATATACAATATTTTATCATAACTGTTATTATTAGTTTGATTTTGAATATTACCTTTTTTACCATTCATGGATTGTGATTGTTGTATTCACATTTCATATTCTAGTTTTTTATAGCATTGTTTGTGTTGTTTATGTTTCACCCTTTTTAAAATAAGGAATGAATTTGAATTAGTTTGTGATGGTCTGGGACCTCTATTTCCCCTTCATGCATTGGTTGGTATCATGAGTAATGGTACATTTGTTATTGAATAAAGTATTAAGTATTTGTTTATAGGGTCTTTGCTGAAGCCTTGATGTTATGTGTATAATACCCAACATTATGCATTACCCCATTAGATGATTAGTTATTGACATTTAATGTGATTATATATTAAGTAGACTATCCTTGTTGTTATTTATATGGAAGTATATTATTTTAATTTTTTCATTGCGTATTATGATCATGATTATGTTAAAATAGATTATGTTTTATTTATACACCAAGATTTAATATTTAGGATTATTATTAATAATAGGTTAAGTTGTATTATTACCCTCATTGATCATATGAGATAACTCGTTTATTATGTTTTATTTTCCCCCAATTCTCCAATATGTATATTATTATTGTCATGAAGTGTTTTTCTAGGATAATATTAGAGCACACAAATGACTGACTATGTTTTATATTATTTCTTGAATTTTTAATATAACATTCATGTATGTAATATGGTTTCCAAAAATGCTGAAAAGATCAATCCCATGGGATTTGGGAATTGCATATATGAAAATTTAGTAAACAAGTGAGCCTGATCATATCGAATGGGGTCATGATATTTAGATAGGATTTTATCTTATTTTGGATTAGGAAATTGTTTCCAACTAATTTTTTTCATCTAAATTGATAAAGGTAAGTAATGAATTGTATGATATGATTTAATAAAGCTTGGACATTACATACAAAAATATTAATTAATTTGAGAAAAATATTCATTAAAAATAATTACAATCCATTCATTAATCAAAATTGTTTGGTATATTTAGAAACATTGGTACATAAAATTAATAGATCTATTCATTTTAACTTTACCCTTTACATAAATTAATATAAATGAATAAATGAAAGGGAAAAAAATTTCCGTTTTCCCAATTATGCATGTAAACTATTGGAAAAAATCATATCTAATAGAATAATTAAAATTTTAATGATATTTTACGACATATCCCACATTTTACCCTTTTTCTATATATTTTCCCATAAAAAGTCATCACTAATTTACTACAAATACTATTAATAAGGAACCAAAATAAAATGGAACTAATTAAAAAATTAGAATATCATAAAAAAAATATATAATAAATTTTTAAATTATATATTTTTAAATATAGAAGAAATAAAATTTTAAAAAAAATCTAAAAATATAATGAAAACAGTTTTGTGATAAATGCATTTTTATGCTTTAAAATAAACATATATAATAATCAAATATAAAGGTAATTCCATTTTATTTAATTATATTAAATATATTTAAAAGAGAAATCCATTACATTAATATATAATAGGGATATAAAATTAATTTTTGTTTGAAATTAAATGATATTGTTAGAAAGAATGTTATTTTTTAGTTTTCACAAAAAAATTATTATTTTCAAAAAAATCCCAAATTATCATCCTAATATAATTTTTATATGTTTTTTTAAATAATGATAAACCTATTATGAAAAAATATTTCTAAAATAGCATGAAATGAATTATATTATCTAAAAATCAAGAGTAATAAAAACTAATTTCTATAATTTTTTTAATAAAGAATCACATTACTAATTGTATAGAGCTTATTTCCAAATATCTGATCAATTAAATTTTATTGAGAAAAAACATTACATATATTTTATAATTTTCTTATTATTACTCCTATATACAGATTATAAAATAAATAAATATAGATCATATTTAAATAATGATATTCTATGTTCCGTTTAAGATTGATATTTTTTATCATAAACGTTATCAAATATAGTGTTTATATAAAATCGAGAGGTGTTACAATATCAAAGATCAACATATTATATCCTAAAATTTTTATCTTATGTATGTTAATAATGTTTTAAATATTTGATGATACCTTTGAGGATATCTTGTATTATAAAAAGGGTTAATAAAACATCATTTTTGTACGTGGGATTGAGAAACACGATATACCATCTAGAATGTCACATAACTTAGTATTGAAATTGTATAAAATTTGGGGGATTTGAAAAAATAAAAAATGAGGAAGGTGTAATGTAAAAATAATTATGGAGATTGGTATAATAAATAAAACAAAATATATTGAATGTTCATGATAGTGTGAATGTGAAGAAACCATAAATAAAATACCAATTAATAAGACCATCAATTCATCAAAATTAAGTGTAATGTGATTCATTTTTTTATATATCCTTTTAAAAGTGGTGATGAATTTAATTACCATATAGATTATTACCATAATGAAATATACTTATTTTATTTCATGAAAATCCAAAAATGTAAATTTTTTCCTTTGGATTCATATTCCATTCAAATTTCATGTTTATCTCATCTTTTTTAATCTAAACATTTATTAAGAATATTTACTGTATGAAGTACTATAATTTCAATATGATTGGATATATTCTCTATAAATGGATAATAATGCATTCTTCCATTATTTTATAAAAAATGGGAAGAACATAATAAGGTAATTCATAAAATAAATAAACATTAAAATAATAAATAATATATAACTCTCAAAATATTATATAACAACACCAAAGGTACGACATTGATCAATCCATAAATAAATAACCCTATATTCCAAGTAATCCAAATAACATCAATAGTAAATAATTATTTATCCTCTATGGCTATCTCACACCATTAATCATATTACAGCCTAATATTTTATGAAATATATTTTTCCAAAATATATTAAATTTCATCGACATCTAATGTTACATGCAACTCCACATTTTAGCTAAACATAATGAACTATTATTTTTATTATTTTTTATACCAATACATTATACATATCCATTAAAATGTATAGTATGAATTGGACTTTCTAAATTTTAAAAAAAATTGAAGCATGAATAAAATAAATTCATTTATTATTTATATAATAGAAATTAAAATAATAATCATTTTATAGTAAAATATTTTTTTTCTAAAAAACTAATTTTACAGGTATAAAAAAGTTTTTATTAGATGAAATTAAATCATTCACTCTTTGGAAAATTATTTTAATTATATTAATATACCGTAACATTGGAATCATGGAGGTGAATCCATGATCCAGAAAATTATTATTAAATAATATATATTATATATAAATAATATATATTATTATTGATCAAATATTTTTTCAATGAATATAAATGAATAAATATAGTTTAATGTTTTAAAAAGTATATTTTTATTAAAATATGAATATTACATTATGTGACATTATTTGAAAACAAATTTATAAAAAATATGGAAAATTTATTTCAAAAAAACATATTTTATTTTAAAAATAATAATTTCAATATTTCCTTAGAGTTAATTATTTTTTATATTCTGAAATGAATATTTTATCGATGAATAGTTGTAAATACTAAAATTTATTAAATATATTTTTTCATTTATGGAATTTAAAAAGTAACATATTGTTTAAAAATGGTTTTAAAATAGAAAATGTTTCTATTAAATTATTATGAATATTATTATTTAAATTATACTCAATTCATTGTGTAATTTTTATATACAAACTATTTAGTCATTAGAAGGCATTATATTTGAAAAAAAAGAATTTCTTTGGGTCATCATGTTTTTTTAAAATTAAATTCAACAACTTTGATGTCTTTAATTTTTTAAAATAAATTCTATATTTTGAATATGAATAATTTATACTATATTACAAGGATAAATTATTATTATTTAATATTTCATTAAAAATGGAAAAAAATTATTATGTTTATTTTGGTAAAAACTGGGTTTTGGACGTTACATACATATGTGATAATATAAAATTTTAGGATACATTTTACCTTTATTTAATGAATTTAATTTTATATTTTGAATCATGGGGTATTAATTGTCTAATATGGGTAATTTTATTCTTTATTTAAAGGATAAATTATGTTTGTAAATAAAGATAGACCAGTGGCCATGATGAAAACTAAAATGGTAAAAGTGACTAAGCATTGATGTTAAGGAAAACTAATTTGTTACATCTCAAACAAATTATCACCCCACTATATTATTTAAAAATATTTGTGGATAAAGGGGTGACAATGACTTCCCAGTGTTGAACAGTTTTGGGTAATTTCAAAAAAATATCTCCACTGTTATAAATTGACACCTCTTCTAATCACTTTTTAACACATCATGAAAATATAGTCTCGAGGAATCCCAAAAAATATCCTTATCCACATTATATATATCATGTAATCCCATATTTCAAATAGCAGGATTCTTAATAAGATATCCAATGAAGGTTTTTCTAAGAAATGGTAATTGTCTTCACTAAACACATTCTTTTCCATTCTTCCCTCTGATCCATAATTTATTTTTTTAATATTCAAAATATAATAATGAATATATAGAATATATATAGAGATATTATTTTTTATCTAATAAAAAATACCAATATCTTTTCCATCATATGGGAAATGAAGTTGACGATCATGTGTACGACAAACACCACCCCACGAGCTGATAAAAATTCATTTTCCATCACCACATCTAACAGAAAGAGATAGTCATGGATTTAATGTTTATATATTTCAATTATGAAATTTTCATAAATATTTATTTAATATATCAAATATAAATTCTTACATTGCATTATATAAGAATATGATAACATAACTCCTTCGTAAAGAGGACAACTTCCTCACAAATCGATGTTATTCATTTTCATTTAAGATTATTATTGATTGAAAAAATAATATGTTTAAGAAATGTATATTATATAAATGGAAATATAATGACTCTATATAGTATATATATTATATAAATTTATTTTAATTCATGATCAGAGAAAATGGAAGAAACTTATATTTATACGAATGGCCTAGAGTCTCCATGGATGGTGTAATTTATTTTTTATATCTATATGCTGTTGATTATTGTAAATAAAAACATATAGAAAATATATTACTTTTATATAATTGATAAAATTATAGTTATTATAGAAAAATTATCAATGAAAAATGACTATAATATCTAATCCAAAATAGGCTTGAAAAATAAAGCAGTTATTACATGAACAGATAATCTTATCAATGAAATTTTTAATAAATAGTAAATAAAATATCAGAAGTAAATCATATATAATAAGATATATGTGATTTTGGGTTTTAAATATATATATTTTAAAAATATATTTACTTTATAGGAGGATCAATTGAGTACAAATAATTTTGGCAGCTAAGGAAACACAATTCTAGTCTCTCTTATATTTCTGGGAGGCATATGCCCTAATCACCACTCATTTATTTTAAGTGGTGTATATAACACATCATGGGTATGTCATATCATGAATAATCTAATTTTCATTATTTTAATGTTTCATGTTATTTTCTTATATAATTATTATTACAAATAAATTCTTTCTATATCGGTAAGGTTTCTTCATCTCCATTTTATATTTGAGGGGAAAATGTTTTATACACCACTTGTTTCTTTTTTGTGGTGTATATAATACCCATTTATTTATTTTATTAAAACTATAATTAATTTTAAGGGTATTAAAATACCAATAAATTATTTTTTCTTTCTCAGGGGTTATGATTCAATAGTGACCAATGTTGTAAGTGTTTAATGTGAAAATATAATAATTTATCAAAATTATTTATGGATATTCTTTAAATGAAGATATATTATTGTAACAACCCGAGATTTTATAAGATATATTCGTTTTAATTTATTTCATATCTTCTGTTGTACGCTACACCATGATTATCTTACGCTATACACAACACTGTATTAGCTTGCAGTATACACAACGCTAATCTTGGATCGTGTTACACACAATTTCATGTTTGTTTGATAGTATTTATTCTACGAAACATTGAGTATATATATATATATATATTCAATGTATTTTGTTATACGCAACAACAAAGGAGTCGTGCACTACACACAACCCTGACTTGGCTTGCATTACACGTCATCGCGACCTTCCTAGATAGCGTGTGTTGTACGCAATACCAGGTTTTACTAAACACCGATATATTATTATAATATTGTTATGAACTAGCCGTTATGAATAGTATTAACTAAATTTTGAATTTTATAACATTATTATTTATCTTACACATTTTCTAGAACATGGTATAAGAACAAAATAAATTTTTCGGGTAAAATAAGTATTTTTTTGAAATGCATTTTTGTCACCTTTTGATAGAGCACCCACTTTAAATATAGTTTTTGACATGTTTATAAGTTTAATTTTACAAAATAAAATTATTCTTTGGAATCAGGATATAAAATTTTACCTTGGATTAATTTTTCATATTATTCTGATAACATTCATATTTTAATGAATAGTTAAAACACGCTATATTTTAATTAAAAACAACTTTTTTCATCGTAATAACTTATGTGATTAAATTATAATATTTAATGGTTTTAAAGTATAAATAGAATATATTTTTACCATTTAATATAATTTATGTCATTATCATTTATTTTACATAGAATTCATAGGTTAAATAAATTCAATATTTTGTAATGTTTTAAACAAAAACCCATTTTCTTGCGACAACGAGATTAATTTTAATTTAATTTATGCTACTTATGTGTATTGAATTTCAAAAAATGGATTCTATATTTAGTATCAGTGGATCAAAATTATATTAATAGACTACTTTTTATTTTTGGGCTTTATGAGTAGTAACAATGGTAAATTTTATTTACCATAGTAAAAGGTAAATTAGGTAATTAAGGGTAAATATTATATTATAAAATTATCCTAATACTTGTGTTAATACAATTGGATGATTATATTTCATCCTAAGTCAAATTTGGGTCAAAATGTAATCCATTAGAACCTACTTGAAGGTGATTAAGACCTTTAGTTTATTTTATTTAAAGGAAAGTGAAATATGGCTCACTCAACTTTAATAATTAAAGTACTTTTAATATACTTTTATACGGAATATAAATTCGGTTCTAAAAACTCATTTGAAAGATAAAATGTTTTTATTTATCATGATAATTTATTTGTAATTTTTAAGAGTTATTTAATTACCTTATTATCCTATACATTAATGATGCAGAAATTATTTATTTAGTGAAAAATCAATAATAAAGTTTTTATTGAAATAGTAATACATATCAAAAGGCCCAAAAATATGTATAAAACTTATTATTAGTGTATATATAAACCCTAATCATCCACTGTACTAATTTGGGACCATTTGGATCCTTATTATGTTGATTATGACACTTATAATATTTTATTTTAAATGATACCAAAGTTGTCACCTTCATAATTTAATAAATATAACAATTTACATGTTGTAATTTTAAGATGATAAATTCCAGTAAAATTATTATTATAAAATATTTGATATTTATCTTCATAAAAGGATTTTATTTTTAATTTTTATGCAACAAATAACTATATTAAATAATTGTACAAAATTGTTGTACTAATTATTTTATTAAGAGATATACCAAATAAATGGTTTTAAAAAATATTAAAATATATATTATATGAACTATTTAATGTTCTCCACGAATTTTATAGACAAATTTTACATTTTAGGAATCTATTGAATATTTTAGTTCGAATATATCCTCGGTGAAGAATTTATTTAAATTTAAATTAATGAATAGTGTCAAAATTGACACTATTTTTATTTTCTAAAAATAACATATTATAAAATTGTATAAAAATCACAAAAATATTTAAAATTTATAAATTAAAATTTATATAGTCCAAAATTTCATAAATTATCCAATTATTGAAAATTAACAACACATAAGTGATTATTTATAACCATTTAAAATTTGGAATTTTATTACCACAAATACACTTAAATAGATTAAATAAGGATAAATCAAAATGATAAGGTTTAAAATAAGATCAAAACATGTCTAAATTTTATTGGTTGATGAGATTACAACCCTATCTCATCTAATATTCGAATTGAGTCATTTTTGGTGGTTTTTATGTGAGGTTTGAATTTATATTAAACTATTATTTTTTAGGATTCTTAAGGTGCCCCTCTCCTCTCTTATAAAAGGGAACCTCCTCCCTCTCTTCCTCACACCATTTTGAGCCTTTAATATCGGCCAAACTCTGACAATTTTACTTCCCCACTTCCCTAGAAACCTTATAGAGGTACTGGTATTCTCCAAAAGACCAACCCTAGTGCCTTAAGATGAAGTTTAAAGTAGGTGCGTCGAAGAAGCGGTAATCTCTTCTACTGATTATTTCAAGCTTATTTCTTCTTCAACTTCTTCTTCTTTAGTTGTTTCATTATAAACTAATAACATCAGTATAAATAATATACTGATATGTTATTATAAATATTAAACAACCCCATTTCACTTTTTATCCATCCTATGGAAAATGAAATCACCATGCGTGCGTACGTACGGAATACCGTCTCCACGCCGTGCTGTAATCTGTTTTTTCAACACCACCTTACTTGGATGGTATAATGGTGGAAAGAATAACTATACATAGTTATTATAACATCATACTGATTCTGATATATTGTATCATCCACTCCAATTCAATTCAATAATTATGGGAATGATATCATCGCTCGTGCGTACGTATGGACTACCATCTCCACGACGTGATTAGATTAATTCTCAATGATTAACCATTCATGAGTGATTATAAAGTATATATAATAAGTAATCATGAAATATATGACATAATAATGATACTGTATTTATATATATATATATATATATATTATGTCATCCAATCAATTCCATTCAATTCAACGAGGAATTGAAAACAACGTTCATGCGTACGTACGACCTACCGTCTCCATGAATGGTGTATTTCTTTCCATTTATCGATCTATTATATATATGTATATTCTAAATATATATTATATATAAATCATGTTTTATATTCTGGAATTAAGAAATCATTATCTAAGTAATCATATTAATAATTACAAGTCAAAACACAGACTACAAATGAAATGATTTTACCCAAAACGCTATTTAACATGGAATTTACAAAAGAACGGGTAATATAAAGTCATAAGTGAACCATATATGATATCATAACAATGAATATGATTCGGTAATAAGTCAATAACATTATTTAAATCATTATACAGGGGGTTCGGATATGTACGAATCATATCGGACCTATGGTAATGGATAATTATTCCAATCTCATTCTTATCCCAGATTGTTTATTTGTAAGTATTTACTGGGGTTATGATTATTATCCAAGTCCATATGATTCTAAAAATGTTTTCATAAAATTTTTAATTTTCTTCCATGTATGTTTAAATTCATTTTTACCCTTTCTTACTTTTACCACATCGTATGGAAGGAATCTTTTATTTTTTTACCATATGAGGTACATTTTGACTTTTCCAACAAAAGTAAGAGAAAAATGTTATTTTTAACTTATACGGCGTGAACGGATTTTTACGGTTTTATAAATCCTTACTTTCATGAAGTTTCCTCCAAAATATTTCATGAATATTTTCAAAAAAATACTTTTCATTTAAAATTGCATGGAATTTTTCGAAACGAAAATGATTTTGAATAATAAAGGATATTTTTCTCAAGAATTCATTTCAGTGTTTTATCAAAACCATTTTCCATCTAAGATGACATTACTTCATATGTGTTTGTTTCATGTATAATGTCTCTATTATTTACATGGTTCACTTTTCTTATGATTAAATATCCATTTGTTTTATATGGATTATGTGTTGATGGGATGATGTTTATGAAACCCATTTTATTCTTTGGGTTATGATGAATGTTTTATGTTTATTTTGTGGCACAAGTAAGAATGATTTCATTATGAGATGGGTGGGACCTATATCTCCCTCCAATGAATTGGGTAAATATTTATATCTCATGAGATAGACATGGCTGGAATGGTAAGTTAATCTGGTTCAGTAATACAGGACTAGAACGAGGAGTGAACTCGATTCAGAAAGGGACTTTGTCCACTAAGATGGTCTTGGCAGCATTGCCTTGGCTACTATGGAAATCATATCACATGCTTAATGTTTTTCCACAATTAAAAGATTTATTTACAAGCTATATTATCATGATTTATGTTCTATTTTGATCTATTCCTTACGTACTTCCATGTTTTATGTCATTGCTCAAGATTTTGATGATTAAACATTATGTTCATATTTTTATGTTCAAATGTATATGGTTTGTTTTATTTTCCCCATGCTTACCCTTAATAAGCATTTGAGATCACCCTTTTTATGTTTTCTTTTCCCCAGGATATAAAGAAAGGTTTTAGGTAAGAAAAAAAAGGGGAAGATCTTTATGGGAGATGTTGAAGATCTTTCACCACAATTAGAAGATTACATTCGAAGTTTCTAAAGACACTAAACTATTATGGTTCTTGTGTGTCTGTTTTCGTTATGTATTTAGTATTCCGCAAATTTAATGTAATTTCCATGTATTTCGAGCTTTGGGTCACTACAGTTTGTATCAGAGGAAAGGATTAGTTATCCTTTGGAAACTAGGATGCGAAAACTATAGTGAGATCCCTAGAGATATTTCTAAGGTATGTCTAGGGATGTCCCTAAGGTTAAGTATAAGTATATGTTATAGTCCTAGAATTACGATAATGATATTATAATTAATCCTAAGATGTTAGATGTAGAATTTACTCCCCCTTGATTATGTTATTTTCCTTGTATTATTTTTGCCTCTCACAGCATTCATTTTGTGTTTTAGTCAATGGAGGGAACCAGAAGGAATTCGGTTAACATTGAATCCAATGGAAAAATTGGTGACTATGAGCAACAAAATTGTGTAATTCCTATAGAGAAAGATATTGTGATTATGCCAAATCAGTCATCGCGATATATGATTAATAAGGTGAAATTTAGTGGTATGCCTAATTCATCAAATAAGATGAAGATAGACTTTTATGCATGTTCGGATGTTGAGGAGCATAAAGAAAGGAAGATTGAGATTTCTAAAGAAGGTAAGAAGAACCTTGAGGAATATCTCAAATGGAGGGACATATGTTATCTATGTGGAGAAAAGGTTCATAGAGTGACAGACTGTTATGGAGTTTAATGTCATATTTGTGGAGAACATGGGCATTACCCAACTCAATGCCCTGGCCAAAAAAGTTACTTCTAAATCAAGGAAGGACTTATTCCAGGAGAATCATTGAAGAGGATGGATTGAAGTGTTTATGTATTGGTATTCAAGAATAATGTTTTTGAGGTACTTTTATGGTGTATTATAATATTTTTGTATTAGTCTATTATGGTTTTCAATAATTTTAAGGTACTGATAACCATGAAAAGTGATTCAAATATTTTGGAAAGCAGATGATATGCGCATAATGAATGGATTAGGAGAAAATGAAATGTTTGACAGTATTCATGAGCTCATGATTGATATAAGGACTAATTGATATCATGGTTTGAGTATATAGAATTTTGAGGATTTTGGTATGTGGAAAGTGTTAACTTTTAACTGCATTCATGTTTTCACTAAGGTTCAATGGGTATTCATTTTTTTCTAGATAATACATGATTAAGTCCTTAGAATGTTTGGAATGTTACCAACAAGACATATCTTATGATATATGGGGATCAACGATGGTGTAAACATTCTTGTTATATGAACTCTTTGGTAATCGTTTTCATTATAATATGAGATTGGACAACAGTATTTTGGATAATCCTTAAGATTGGAATGGATTATGTTGGACATAATTTAGTATTGTTTAAGGCTAGAACTTTTTCAATATTATTGATGGAAAGTTATAATAATGTATTTTTAGAAAAAAAAAAAAGGACAACCTGCAGGACAGGCGACATCCCATCGCGTCGGACAAGGCTGTGGGAATCGAACCCACAACCGAAGTGTGACTGGCCTTTAACACCTACCACTGGCCTACAAGAATTCCCTGGTTAGTAAAAACTAGTTTTATTTTATTAAGAGGTATGATAGATGAAGTATAAGACCATTTTTGGAATCATATAAAATTAATCTCACTATATATGGACTTATGTATATTTGATAACTTTTGAAAACTTTTTGTTTGAGATAGATGGAATGACCTGTCATTCTATCATATGATCTGCTAACACTTCACGAATGAAAAATTCACCTTCAATTCATTAAGAGATGAAGAAGAAATTGTCCAAGGAACGACCAACGGTGAGATTGTACCAAAATCATGAACGTATTTCTTCTGATTCCAATTTCGTCAACTTTTGGGAATTTATCTTGAATACAAAAAAATGTTTTCCTAGTGTCCTTATATCCGATGAATCAGATGGTACCTTAGATCATCACAAATTTATGACTTTGTGATTGTTGGATTTTTCATAGCCATGTTCTCTACCACTCTCCAGCAGAACATGATGTTTACATTTCTCTTCCATATACATATTTTCACCTATGTTCTCCTATATGGAAAACCAATGATGAGTTACTTTGGGTAATTGTTTTGTTTCATACTTTAGTTTTTAATATTATGTTTTAGTATTCCTTTTTACGATGTGGGTTTCTATGAATAGTAAACGATTTATAACCCCAACGAATTTCATGGGAAAAATTCATTTTAAGGGGGTAGGATGTAACAACCCGAGATTTTATAAGACATATTCGTTTTAATTTCTTTCATATATTTTGTTGTACGCTACACCAAAATTATATTTCACTATACGCAACACCGTATTAGCTTGCAATATACGCAACACTAATCTTGGATCGTGTTACTAACAATTTCATGTTTGTTTGATAGTAGTTATTCTACAAAACATTGAGTATATATATATATATATTCAATGTATTTTTTTATACGCAACAACAAAGGAGTCGTGCACTACACACAACCCTGACTTGGCTTGCGTTACACACAATCGTGACCTTCCTCGATAGCGTGTGTTGTACGCCATACCAGGTTTTACTAAAATATGATATATTATTATAATATTATTATGAACTAGCCGTTATGAATAGTATTAAATCTAGTTTTTGACATGTTTATAAGTTCAATTTTACAAAATAAAATTATTCCTTGGAATCAGGATATAAAATTTTACCTTGGATAAATTTTTCATATTATTCTAATAACTTTCATATTTTAATGAAAAGTAAACACACACTATATTTTAATTAAAAACAACTTTTTCATCATAATAAATTATGCGGTTAAATTATAATATTGAATGGTTTTAAAGTATAAATAGAATATATTTTTACCATTTAATATAATGTATGTCATTATCATTGATTTTACATTGAATTCGTAGGTTAAATAAATTCAATCTTTTGCAATGTTTTAAACAAAAACCTGTTTTCTTTCGACAATGGGATTAATTTTAATTTAATTTCTGCGAATTCTGTGTTTTGAATTTGGAAAAATGGATTTCATATTTGGAATAAATGGATCCAAATTATATTAATAGACTACTTTTTATTTTTGGGCTTTATGAATAGTAAAAACGGTAAATTTTATTTACCATAGTAAAAGATAAATTAGGTAATTAAGGGTAAATATAATATTATAAAATTATACTAATACTTGTCTTAATAAAATTGGATGATTATATTTCATCCTAAGTCATATTTGGGTCGAAATGGAATCCATTAGAACCTACTTGGAGGTGATTAAGACCTTTAGTTTATTTTATTTAAATGAGAGTGAAATATGTCTCACTCAACTTTAATAATTAAAGTATTTTTAATATAAGTTTATACAGTATATAAATTAGGTTATAAATACTCATTTTAAAGATAAAATGTTTTTATTTATCATGGTAATTTATTTGTAATTTTTAAGAGTTATTTAATTACCTTATTATCTTATACATTAATGATGCAGAAATTATTTATTTAGTAAAAAATCAATAATATAGTTTTTATTGAAATAGTTATACATATCAAAAGGACCAAAAATCTTCATAAAACTGATTTTTAGTGTATATATAAACCCTAATCATCCACTGGCCGAATTGTTGACCATTTGGATCCTTATTATGGTGATTATGACACTTATAATATTTTATTTTAAATGATTCCAAAGTTGTCACCTTCATAATTTAATAAAGATAACAATTTACATATTGTTAGTTTAAGATGATAAATTCGAGTAAATTTTTTATTATATAATATTTAATACTTATCGACATCGAAGGATTTTTTTTAATTTTTATGCAACAAATATATATATTAAATAATTATACAAAATTGTTGTACTAATTATTTTATTAAGTGATATACCAAATAAATGGTTTTAAAAATATTAAAATAAAAATTATATGAACTATTTAATG
The DNA here is from genome assembly GCA_963277665.1 of Viscum album. Lineage (NCBI taxonomy): Eukaryota > Viridiplantae > Streptophyta > Magnoliopsida > Santalales > Viscaceae > Viscum > Viscum album. The sequence continues at coordinate 29,762,364 of OY728157.1, read as the reverse complement.
TGCTCCATGAATTCTCTAGAAAAATTTGACATGTTATAAATCTATTAAATATTTTATTTTGAATATATCCTCTGTGAAGATTTTATTTAAATTCAAATAAATGAATAGTGTCAAAATGGACACTATTGTTATTTTATAAAAATAACATATTATTAAATTGTTTAAAAATCACAAAATTATTTAAAAATTATAAATTGAAATTTATATAGTAGAAAATGTCATAAAGTATCCAATTATGGAAAAATAACAACACATAAGTGATTATTTATAACTATTTAAAATTTAAAATTTTATTACCACAAATAAACTTAAATAGATTAAATAAGGATAAATCATAATTATAAGGTTTAAAATAAGATCAAAACATGTCTAAATTTTATTGGAAGATGAGATTACAACCCTATATTATCTAATCTTTGAATTCAGTCACTTTTGGAGGTTTTTATTTGGGGTTTGAATTTATATTAAACTAATATTTTTGAGGATTCCAAAGGTGCCCCTCTCCTCCCTTATAAAAGGGCACCTCCTCCCTCTCTTACTCGCACCATTTTCAGCCTTGATGCTCAGACAACCTCTGCCCATTTCACTTCCCCACTTCCCTATAAGCCTTATAGAGGTACTTTTCTTCTCAAAAGACCAACCCTAGTTCCCTAAGAAGAAGTTTAAAGGAGGTGCGTCGAAGAAGAGGTAATCTCTTCTACCAATTATTTCAAGCTCATTTCTTCTTCAACTTCTTCTTCTTTAAATTTTTCATTATAAATGAATAACATAAGTATCAATAATATACTAATATGTTATTATAAATATGAAAAAACCCCATTTCCCCTTCTATCCATCCTACAGAAAATGAAATCACCACGCGTGCGTACGTGCGGAATACCGTCTCCACGCCGTGGTGTAATCTGTTTTTCCAACACCACCTTACTTGGATGGGTATAATGGTGTAAATAATAACTATACATAGTTATTATAACATCATACTGATTCTGATATATATTATCATCCATTCCAATTCAATTCAATAATTATGGGAATGATATCATCTCTCGTGCGTACGTACGGACTACCGTCTCCACGACGCGATGAGATTCATTCTCAATGATTAACCATTCATGAATGATTATAAAGTATATATAATAAATAATCATGAAATATATGACATAATAATGATACTGGATTTATTTAGATATATATATATGTTCCATCCAATTAATTCCATTCAATTCAATGAGGAAATGAAACGTTCATGCGTACATACGGCCTACCGTCTTTATGGACGGTGTATTTCTTTCCATTTATTGATATATTATATATATGTATATTCTGAATATATATTATATATAAATCATGTTTTATATTTTTTAATTAAGTAATCATGATCTATGTAATCATATGAATAATTATAAGTCAAATCACAGACGACAAATGAAACGATTTTACCCAAAACGCTCTTTAACATGGAATTTACAAAAGAACGAGTAATATAAAGTTATAAGTGAACCATATGTGATATCATAAAAATGAATATGATTCTTTAATAAGTAAATATCATTATTTAAATCATTATACAGAGGTTTCGGATATGTACAAATCATATCAGACCTAAGGTAAAGGATAATTATTCCAATCTCATTCTTATCCGAGATTGTTTATTTGTAAGTATTTACTTGGGTTATGATTATTATCCATGTCCATATGATTCTCCAAATGTTTCCATAAAATTTTTACTTTTCATCCATGTATGTTTAAAGTCATTTTTACCCTTTCCTAATTTTACCACATCGTATGGACAAAATCTTTCTTTTGTTTAACATACGAGGTACTTTTTGACTTTTCTGACATAAGTACGAGAAAAATGTTTTTTTAACTTATACGGCATGAACGGATTTTTACGGTTTTATAAAGCCTTATTTTCAGGAATATTCCACCAAAATATTTCATGACTATTTTCATCAAAATACTTTTCATTTAAAATTTCCTGGAATTTTGTGAAATGAAAATGATTTTGAAGAATAAAGGATATTTTCCTCAATAATTCATTTCAAGTGTTTTATTAAACCCATTTTCCATCTAAGATGACATTACTTCATATGTGTATGTTTCATGCATAATTTCTATATGATTTACATGGTTTCACTTTTCTTATGATGAAATATCTATTTGTTTTATATGGATTATGTGATGATGGGATGATGTTTATGAACCCCATTTTATTTTTTGTGTTATGATGAATGTTTTAAGTTTATTTTGTGGCATAGGTAAGAATGATTTCATTATGAGATGGGTGGGACCTATATCTCCCTCCAATACATTGGGTAAAGATTTATATCTCATGGGACAGACATGGCTGGAACTGTAAGTTAATCCGGTTCAGTAATACAGGACTGGAACGAGGAGTGAACTCGATTTAGAAAGGGACTTTGGTCACTAATATTGTCTTGGCAGCAAGGCCTTGGCTACTAAAGAAATCATATCATGTGATTAATGTTTTTCCATAATTACAAGTTTTATTTACAAGCTATTTTATCATGATTTATGTTCTATTTTGATCCATGCCTTATGTGCTTCCATGTTTTATGTCATTGCTCAAGATTTTGATGTTTAAACATTATGTTCATGTTTTTATGTTCACATATATATGGTTTGTTTTATTTTCCCCATGCTTACCCTTACTAAGAATTTGAGCTCACCCTTTTTATGTTTTCTTTTCCCTAGGATATAAACAAAGGTTTTAGGTAAGAAAAAAAGGGGAATATCTTTATGGGAGATGTTGAAGATCTTTCACCACGATTAGAAGATTACATTCCAGGTTTCCAAAGACACCAAACTATTATGGTCCTTGTGTGTCTGTTTTTGTTATGTATTAAGTATTTTCAAAAAGTATTGTAATGTCCATGTACGTCAAGCTTTGGGTCTCTACAATTATGATCTAATAGTAATAAAATAAAATAATTTTTTTATAATATGTTTTTTAATTGAAATTAAATTATCTCTAGTAATTTCATTCTTTATATGTACTCAATAATCAGAAATAATGTTTTTATGGAAAATAAAAATTGTTTCTCCATTTTGTGATAAATACATATTTTTTCATGTCAATATTTACTAAAAAAGTTTTAAATGCTGATTTTAAATTTTAAAAACGATTTTATAAAAAATATTTTTCATAAATGTTATATATTTTTACAAAATGTTTTAAAATTAATCTTAATTTCATTTTCTAAACAATATAATTTTGTCTTTTTCTAAAATTTGAAAGGAATATTTTGTTACATTAGGAACATTATTTCTAAACATTATGACCAAAAAAATATTTGAATCATCATTACAAAGTATCCAAGGGTATTTAAAATAAATATATTTTCATTAATTCATTGGATGTTTTTGGATTTTGTAGACGTGATTTCATAGAGGAATGAATATTTCCCTCAATAAATGTTTCATGATTTTCTTCGAAATCATTTTCCATATAGAATGACATAATTTGATATTTCATATAGAAAACAATTGATATAATAGTATTTTAATATATTTATTCTCTATATATATAGTTTAAGATTATGATTATGAGATGTTTATAAAATATATTTACTTTCCATATGTTCTGAAATGATGATTTGATATGATTTTTATACTACCCTTTTCGTTTTTATAGATTATGAAATGGGGAGTTATTTATTATCTTATGGTAAAAAATGTATGCATTATGTTATTTTTGTGACGTATATCTCCCTTCAATTAATTGTCTAATGATGGATAACTCCTGAGTTAATTACGATATTCAATAATCTGATTTCATGTGAAATTTTTTTGGTGTAGACCAATAATCTTGTTAATAATATAATGAGTGGAACTTTTTCATATCAATAATTTTTTGAGTGGTTCTCCATTAATATCATTAATTTTCTTTGTAGACTCTCTACCATGTAAAAGTAGTTATGATTTAACGTACTATCATGTCCATAAGGTTATGTGTTCTTATTCTCCTTGTTCGTATAGTTATACGAGGACCCTATTTCATATCAATAAGCTTATTCAAGGGAATTATTTCTTGTCCTCAACATAAAGATTGGAATTTTTCTTTTTAAACATGTTCCAAATGATTTGTGCCAATGTGTATACCACAAATATATGTCTCATGAAAATTTTGTGTCCATAAAAACCATGTCATTTGATTCCATTATGTTTTATCTATTTGAACATTCATCAATTATATGATAATAGAAGTTAATGATTTATGATATGTAAGTTATCATTTTACAATGTTATTCTAATGATATCATGACCATGTTCTCATGTTGTATTGATATATTTGTTTTTTACCCATCCTAATTATTTGATATCACCCAATATTATGTTTCCTTTACCTATGTTGTGAGAAAATGATTTATATGGGGTATGTCTTTGGATATTACTATGTGGGAATATATTTATGAGATATGTTTAATATCATTAATGAAATAATAATAATTTTTATCTAGTCTCTATTGAAACTGAATAATTATGATCATTGTGCATATATTGGTCAAAAGTATTGAAAATTAATCTAAAAATATATCATGTTTAAATATAAATTGACTGGGTTATCATATTTGGTATTATAGGATTTGTTTAGATAAAATTTGGAATGTAGAATGAGAATATAGTAGTGAAATACCATGTTATATTACTATGTTTTAGTCAATGTATAATTCTATATATAAGAAAATCACATAGAATATTTTTGAATGATATAGTGAGTGGTTCCCAAGATATTACATACCTGTCTAGAAATAATATAGGGATATGGATGTAGAATAGTTGCATATTGGGGTAATAACACGAAAAATAGGACTTTAGGATTTGTATTGATTATTTGAAGGAGCATGACAATTTTTCTTATTTCACAACTATTTTGACACACCCAAGGGATATATTTATGAAATTTAGAAACTATATATGATTGAGTATATATGATTTGAGTGTATTTTGATCATTAATTTACTAGGAAAAAACTATGGAGTCATATACATTAAAAAATGTGTCATGATTTATAAATCTTATAAATTATTATAAATTATTATTACGTTTTCTGCAAAAATTATTTTAACTCAAAATAATCTATTTAGTCAATGGTTGGAAGAAGAAGGAACTGGGATCACAAGATATGTGATAGAAATTGTTTAAATGGAAAACATATTGAGATAAGGACTGGAGTGAAGAATATTGTGAATATTCCCAATTTGTTTTCCGGATATATTATTAGAATCTTCCACCCTAACAAACTCTCAATCTCAAAAAATATGAGATGGATAGAGTTCACTAACAGCTTGGGTAGTGTATACCACTGATGAATAATATTGAATTTCCTTTATATTTTGAATGATGGATTAATCTATCATGGTAATGTATTAAAGGGATGATAAGGTGCTTTATGTGTATAGAATAATAAAATAATGTATATAATTTCAATGAGAAAAATGAAATGGTCACTTCACATAATATATGATAAAATTGGTTTCCCTATAGAATCTCTAATAGATGAATTTATTAATATGGAATGAATTAAAAATATAAAAATAGATATAATAGGGGGGAAATATCATTTTCTAGATCAAAACGTTTCCCGAATTAATGTTTTCTCTATTGAAGTTGAATATATTACAAAAATAAATGTTAAATGAAGGAGGTTTTTTGGAAGATAATGATAACGTATTGTTAAGGGCTTAAAATATAAGTTGAATGACTAAACTATATGTTATTATAATTCAATAAATATTCTACATTAATCATGAAATATATAAGGATTTTTAATGAAATTTTTTTTATTGAGAAATAAATTCAATATTATGTCTAATGGTACATATGAAGTATAAAAGTGATTTAATTGAAATGTGATATTTTTAAGAAAACACATGAATAAAGTAAGATAACCATTGGTATTTTCATGAAAATGAAAAATGGTTCTTATTTTAGACAAATAAATGACTATTATGGTTAAATCAAAATATATTTGACTAATTACCTTGGAATGGAATAATGATTTGATGAAAAAGTGGGTTATGTAATAACTGATGTTGTTTACAAATGTTTTGGAATTATGGAATGTATTCAATGATCTAGGGGTTAATTTTTAGTATCATACTATATGAATGTTTTCATAGACATTTATTGAAATTACTAGTTATTACCTTATTTTAGATGTAAATATGAAAATGTTTTTACATATTTATTTTTTTAAAACTTTTTTATACTTTATGAAATTTTGGAGAATAAGTATAAGATGATTTTTGAAACATTGAGACCTTATTTTTTAATTTTTTTGATGGGTCTTAATCATGTCTTTTTTTATGTGGGTTTTAAACATTTGATGATGTTTTAGAGAATAATATAATATTTCGACATATATATATTTTTTATATTGGTTAAAACGTGATAAAAATTTTGGTTTTGATGTAAAATATTGATAGAAGAAATGAATTATCTATCTTTTATGAATATTCTGATCCATTAGTTTTTCTAGTGTGAAAAATTTATCATTGTTTATTATAATAAGAGATGAAGTGGAAATTTATTGAAGAACAATAGAATGATGAGATTGTGCATATAAAGGAAAATAAATAACATAATTATATAATCACATGTCCCCTATCATGATAGTAAATTTTCCCTAAACATTAGTCAAAGGGAACTTTAGGGAAATATTTTTTTCAAATTACGTTCATTTCTAATGAATATATCTTATAATAACTCATCGTAGACCTATGTTTTTTGGAATGATTATATTTATCCATATAATGGAATCTATGACTTAATCTATGGGTGTTATTATTCAATTAAATGTACATGTTTTCACTTCCTACTAATTTTATCCTATTTAGAAACATTCCAGTTTGTTTTTTAATATGACTATAATATTTACATTTCTCCCTATTCACCCTAATGATTTACAAACAATTTTTACCATGTGATTTTTTCCATATATGAATATTAAATTTTCAAACCCTTGATTTCACATCACACATTAAAATTAGGATGACACAGTTTACTAAATGGGGGCTAGAAGAATATACAAACTCTATATTTTATTCTATTTTTATTAATGAATTTGGTTGATAGATTTCATTATATGCAACATCAATTTTATTCATACAATATTTTAATATTAATATTATCATTTAGACATGTCCATTATAGTCCAACCATTAAATATGTAGGTTAAAATATTACTGACTAAATAATGGAATATATGTTTGGATTAAACATGACTAAATTAAATTCATTTGTTTTCCATTGTTTATAAATGGAAAAACACACTTGAATGTAAAAAAGAATGTTTTTATGATGATATATTTTTATGTTCGTATAGTGTATTTATCTGAATTCATTATGTTTGTCACTATTAGTGAATTATATTAAATTAATTTCTATATTATTTAATAAATTATTTTTTTCATTTATCTTATATTATTGATAAGTGTGGATAATAATATATTGGATTTTATGTTTTGATTTTTTATTAAAAAATGTTGTTTTGTTCCCATATTATAAAATATATAATGCATAATCATAAAAAATAGAAACTTTATTTTTCAATTTTAATAAATTTTTTTAATCATAATTTATAAATTATAATATGGTGACTTTTTTTATAATTTTGTTAAAATAATTTTTTTTGATGAATAGTGAAGAACACTAATTTTTATTTAAAAATTTCATTTAATTTAAGGATTTAAAATAGTACAATATTTTTTTAAAAATGATTTAATATGAAAAATAAGTTCAATTATATTATTAATAATCTAATTTGGGTCATTAGATTAAATTTTATGTTGAAATATGTTAAACATTCTTTTTAAACATTATAAAACAATTCGCAAAAAAAACATTTTTTTCAAGTCTATGAGTTTTATTTTCTATGAAAATATTTCATATTAACAAATTGTATGTCATAAAATAGATTAAATATTTTTAATCATAATAATTTTTATAATTTAATAATTTAAAATTAATTTTTAATCAAAATAAATATCAAAAAATGTAAATGAAATTTGTTAAGGTTAAAATTAGGGTTTTCAAGTTACGAATGATTATGTTAAAAATAATTTTGTACACATGAAGGATAATTATTTAGAAAATTTTATTTAATATTTAGAAATAATGGATCAAAATTTTATAATAGGTATCATTTTATTTTATTACATAAAGTATAAATTACCAATATAAATAAAAACAAAGAAGTTATAATTATGAATACTAATACTATAAAATTTGGTGAACTTAGCGTTCAAGAAACAACATGTTTATAACATGATTTATTTTAGTAATGGTGGTTTTTTGTGACTATATAATTCCTATAGTGTGTTATTTATTCATTTTTTAGGCAAATGGGGTGTTAGTGACTTCCCATTATTGAATGGTTTTGGGTATTTACAAAAAAACCAGTCTTCATCACTTATAAATGGGAAAATCTTCCCCTCACATATTCAAAACACATAATTGATTTATATAGACTAAAAAATATGACAATTTATCATAACCATCATTATCATCATTTTATTTCTTCGGGTGTTCCACAATGACCAACACTAGGTCCCATAATAAGGGATCCATAGGTTGTTTTTCTTAGGTAAGGTAATATTGTTATTAAAGTATATAATTATAATATAATAAAACTATTATAGAAAAAATGATTTTTTTATTATGTTTATGGAATTACATATAACCATATCTTCTTCAGTAAAAAGTTAAATGAAATCATCGATCATGAGTATGGTGGACAACCTCTTTACAAACCATTGTAAATTTTTTCCATAACCACCGATCAATGCTAGAGATAATTGTCAATTTGGTTTTTATAAGTGATATTTAGGAAATATTTATACTTATTTAATTATGATATCACATATCTACATATATATGAATCCAATAAAACATGATTATGTCACTTGATTTCAGGCCATACTAGCACCCTGTGAAGTGATGTGATTCATTTTTAAAAAGTGCATTAAAAATAAAGTAATAAGGATTAATTTCAGAAATATGTTGATGTATTTGTCATTATAATGACTCTATAAAAATTATTTATTATTTAACTTATTTTTATTACATATTTTTAAAAAAATGTATTCATCATTCATTAATATGTAGGGATTACCTTCTCCATTAATGGGTTAATTCATTTTCTATCAATAAATTTAATATATTATTATAAATAAAAATATCATAAATATTCATTATATTTGTATCATAATTATTTGTTATTATATTAGGGAACCATGATTAAATTAAAAAAAATACTAAATAAAAAACAAATCATACCTGATAAACAGAAGAGTTACTACCCAAAACATGATTTTAACATGGAAATTATAAATGAAGGGGTAATAAAATGTCTTATGTAAATAGTAAATTGAATGATATATATGATTATGGTTATGTAATTGTGTTATAATAAAAAATAAAATTTTTTAAATTATTTTTGAACATTTATAATGAATTTTGAGACATTAAGTGATTTATTGACCCTATTCTATTTCTAGGAGACATGTGTGATGTCCACCACATTTTTATTTTTGTGTGTAATGTATTGTCCAAATTTGAAATACAATATCATTAATTTAATTCATTTAATAATATTCAATTTTCAAATTGATTTTATTATTTACTAGTTCTTTTGATTCAAATATATTAAAAGTGGTACTGTAATTTTGGTTCAATTATATTTTTGTGGGACAAATTCCTTATAAACCACTTGTTTCATTTTCATGAAATATATACTACCCTTTAATTTCATTGATGGTTATTATTATCAATTGTATTTTTGTGAAAATTTTTAAATAAGGTTTATTCATTCTATTGGATTTTGACAAAAAAAATCTACAAAATTGGTCAGTGGTTGACATTACAGTGTAATTGTTTATCGGTAACATTAATGATTATAAATACAATGATGAAAGTATATAATATAGATATAAATAAAAAGATTCATTTTCTTCTCCTATAGGTATTTCTTAAAAAAATTATATATTGTACATTCATTTTTATAACATGATGTATTGTATATTCACAAATAATATTTTTATGGAAAATTGATTTCATTTCTCTATTTGTTTGAAAATTATATTTTAACTACATTCATATCTACTGAAAATGTTATAAAGATTTTTTATAATATTATCCGATGATTTTTCGAAGTCCATTTTAAATATTGTTTGACTTTTTTACAAAATGGATTTGAAGGAATCTTCCTGAAATTTTATAAACAATTCTATTTTGGTGTTTATTGAAACTCATAAATGCATCATTGTTTTAACAGCTTTATCAGGAATTATATTCCATTCTATCAAGACTAAAATATGATTAAAATATTATATTCCACGGTACTAATTTTTTTCAATGAAAATGATTCATTAATATTCAGATGATGAAAGATTTAAAAGTATTGATTCAATGAGGAAATGATATTTACCTCAATAAATGTTCCATGTTATTTTTTGAAACCATTTTTCATCTAAGATGACATCCCTATATATGAAATATGTATTAGATTGGATATTATCTAAGGATATAATTATGATTATTTCTCTATAAAATTTATGATTATAATGAATCTATATTTATGAAACCAATTCCACATACATGGTTAATTCTATGATGAATTTAAATAATGATTTTAAAACTCATTTGCACTATAAATTTTTTTATGTGGTGAATATTTTATGTTCTTTACAAACACCAATGTATGGATTCTGTGACATATGGGACCAATACCCCTGTAATGTGTTGTATAATGATTAATAACTCATGTGGTAATTGTGTTATGAGTGATCCTTGTTACATATTCACAATTTTATGTGTGTACATGCTTTCAAGTAAATAATTTTATGAATACTCCTTATTTAATGTCTGAAATGTTAGTAGTATACATTATTTAATTTTGTAATGTTATTAGCGGACCTTATTTAAAGAATATTATTTTATTATTGTGTCAACATTATTTTCCATAATGTTATGAAAGGACCAATATTCAAGTCTATAAAGTTATGTGAGGACCAGATTTAACATCCATAATATAATGGAAGGGATGGATTTCATGAACACAAATTAATGAGTTAACTAATATCTGTTAAAAATAATAATCATTTAATTATCCTATGTGTATGACACATGTAAGAACCTAGGATTTTAGAACTGTTCAAAACCAAGACCCTATTTTAATTTTTGACTTGTTTCTTGGTAAACTATAGAAACTGGGTAGTTTCTGGAAAATTACAGATTACACACCATGTACCATCATTACATGCCTTGTACCCTTGCCTGTTTTTGAAGGCCATACATGGAATGTTAGCATGATTCCAGGGTGGAGATAAATAACCTTGTATACATTGTGTACACTTTGTACATTCCTTGTAGTCTGAGTTATGTATGGGGAATATACATGGCATGTGGTGAAGTGAGCAATAAATAAGGAAAAACTAAGGACATTCTCTGTAAAACCTTATACATTCTGTGTACTCGTGACCTTGTAGGACATGTAATTTGGAGTCTGGAAGAGCCACTACGTGGCGTTTTTTATTTAATACACACCATGTACTTTTATTTTTATTCACTTATATAAAAGAGCATTTCACCTAATTTCAGAAAACCTCTTCTTCTTCACTATTTTCAAAATTTGATGTTCTGGGAGGCCGAGAACGTTTCCTCTCCTAGATTTTTGATCTGACATCTATTCTTCAATATGTCGGTGGATATGGTATCGCATTAGTGAGGTTAAACCCATGCATCCTCTTTCAGTCTAGTTTCCTTGCCTCAAACACTATAGTTTCCATATGAGTAGAATTTTGAGGATTTGACAGAAACATATATCTATGAAGATCTGCTTTGAATTGAAGCTCGATATTGGATGTGACTTCGTCTACAAGCCTTAGGTAGGGAGTGCATACCTTGTTTTGTCTTTTCATAGAAATTTGGGGGTTGCGTCTTTTTTACACAATGTCGGGTATTGAGTGAGTCCCATGTTTCCTTATATAAAATTGATTGAATTCCTTTTGGGATGCCGTTGGGAATTCCCACAACATTTTATTCTTGAGCGAGGCCAGGTTAGAGGTCATTCCTCATTGGGGGAATTTTGGTTGGGGGTGCCAAAATGGGTATAATTGAGCTGTTTTGATTAAACAGCTGAGTATAAACTAGTAAATCATGATTAAGGGAGAACATGGCTAGTGCAATTAAACTATTTAGTTTGATTTTTCTATTATAAGTATTTATTTTTATCATATATATATATATATATGTGATGTGTGATATTTCTTATGATGGAACCTTCGAGTTGTGTTGGGAATGTTCTGGGTATTGTTAGGTGATGCTGATCACAGGTAGGTCTTTGCCCGGATTACATTTGGTGTTTCTGACCACAAGATTAGGTTCATGGATGTCGGATTGAGGCAATGTCACTTTCAGGACGGGCATGGCTTGAGTTACATGGTTGGTGAGGCCATCATATTTGAGTGATATGGTTGTAAGGAGATGTGGTGTCAGAGATTTTGTGGCTTGGGAATTTATTTTAGTGATTACTTCTCACCCAAAACATTGAGTAGTGTAGACACAGAGAGACTCTATGATGAGGTGGTTTTGACAACTCATGTTGGTAGAGGCCACCGATAGTTGCAGTTTATGTAGTGTTTGTTTGGGAGTGCTTGTCATAGGATGCTATGTGGAAGGTGAGGAGGCTTAAAGAGATGGCGATGAGGCTATCAGGTTGGGGCTAAGACTCACCGTGATTGAGGACAAAGGCTGGGACACTTTCTTTGAGGGCAGATATCATTGTCTCTCTAGTTACTTATTTGAGGGAAGATATCGATGTCCCTCCTGATTACTTATTCATGGATAGGCATCACTGTTCCTCTAGGTTACTACTATTGGGCATGCCTTTAGAACATCGGTACATGAGACACGCGATGTCATGGGCCTATGGTGTTGGGTTACATGATAGAGATTCCAGCGTTGGATGAAGCATGTGACACTCCCTGGTAGCTGTTGGGCACTAGTAGAGGTTGTTTTTATTTGTGCATCGTATTGTTGATGGTTATCTATATAAATTCATGCCTTCTTAAAAACTTAAAATAGGTACACACCATTGGGTGGTATCCTACTGAGATTCGTCTCACACCCTGCACGAGCCCTTCGAGATGCATGTAGATTTTATGGATTTACATGCTGGAAAGAGACCAGCTTCAAGATATGGACTATTTTAGCTGACTCATGGAGATGGTAATGACCTTGAGGTCTTTCATAGCTAGAGTCTACTTTTTTTTATTTCTATCATGTATCATCATGTTCACCTTATTTATTGTAGCTACTGTTGGTTATCCATTGGCTCCCTTTTGTGTACTGATCCACTATGGATGAATGCTTGGTTTGTTTAGTAGTTACAAGTGGTTTTCAACCTAATGTTATATTTACTTTCTACATCACATGTTTATGTATTTCTTCCACTGCTTATTGTTATTGATTGTGCTTCCGCTATGCGGGTCTGGTTTGAGTCTATTGACTCAATTATTTCCACTACATGTTATATGTTATTACTCAGACCAGTACCATTATTATCATCCATGATGATATATCCTCCCCACTATACATATCAGACCCTCCATTCTAGATGGAAGCCTTTGGTGATTAAGGAGGTGTGCCTAAGTTAGTAACACCTGACCCATTTAGCACTGTTCGGGTGGCTGTTCGAGTCTGGGTCATTAAAAAGTGGTATCAAATAAGTTCTTGATAGGGATTTTGTAGCAGTGTTTTTCTTCCTACTAATGAGATTGAGACTTCGCTTTTTTATTTCTATTATTTTTACTATATAGGATATGGTATACTGGAGATAGGTTGTTATTGGAATTGGGTTTATAGATTGTTCTTGGGTGCCTATAACTCCATGTATGAGGGATGGACAAAGTTACATTGGGTGCGAATTACTCTTTTTGTTTTTCTCAGATTACATCTTATATTATTTCCACCTCTGTGGCTCACTTGGTATGTGATATTATTGGTTGTGATATGTTATCCTTGACCCAATGCATTTAAGGAGAATTGGACCTTCGCCTAGTATGGCAAGGTGAGTTTTTGTTGTTTTTGATTAGCACATTTTAGGGTACCTCAATTTCATAACTGCACATATTCTTTGTGACGTGATAATACCATGTGAATAATATCAATTTTCATGCATTGTATGCTTTGAAACGTGAATAAGTGAGATTCCAAATAAAATTGATGCTTTATTGCAATGTACTATGCCACACTTATTATATATAATTCTATTTGCTTGTGGTAGGAGATTTTGGGCCTGGATATTGTATAAGATGGTAGTTACTATGGTTGAGGTGATTTTGATCACTAGGATTTGGTGACTAGGTTGTCAGTTTTAGGAAATGTTGGCTTTCAAGACGGGAATGGATTGAGGTACTTTTGATACTTGGCTCTATTGAGGGAGGATAAGGAGACCATGAGGTAGGGATGCCATATTCATGGGTTGTGATAGTAGAGAGTAAGGGTAGTTGTTTTATGATGCCTTTTTATTGATTTCTAAAGGACACTAGAACACCCAGAGAGAGGAGGGGTGATCAAGGTGTAACATCCCAGGTAAATAAAGAATATTACTTTTTCGTATTTATTAATATTTGTTAATAAAATATTAATATTACTTTAAAGGGAATGCTATGCTCTATGGCATACCAAATATGCAACAATGAGTTTCTTTGAAATCTTATGTTGCACTCTAATAATAAAATAATATTATTTTAAATGGTAGTTAACGCCTAGACATTGTAATGGCGGTAATGAACAGAACTAACTAAAAAATGAATATATATGTTTGTCAAATAATTTTACTTTTATCCAATAAAAGTTAGAGGATTAAAATGAGAATGAATCCAATTTTAAGTGTAAATAGTCGAATATTCATTAAAAGGTCGATTAACCACCTTTTGATGGCTAACCCTTTTTAAATCCACTTTTTGAAAATTTTATATGTTATATTTGACCAAATAAAATCCTTCTTTAGAATATGGACATCAAAATTTACTTTGTATAAATTTTTGTTATTTTTCCGATAAAGATCATTTTTAGTGAAAATGTTGTATTTTAAATCAAACCCTCCTTTTAATATGATTTATTTATTTGGATAGATTATCATTTTAATTGGGTTTAATGTTTTTTTAGAATATATTTTTACCATTTAATCCAATGGTCATCATTGGAATTATTTTCACTTTGAAATTGGACATAAACTAGTGTCAATCTTTTGATATATTTTGTTTCTTAAAAACACGCTATTTGTTTTGACAATGAGAATTAATTATTAAATTTATTAATGTAACTTATATGTTTTGAGTTTTTTAAAATTTACATCATTTTTGAATTCGGAATATCAAATATAGCTTAGGGGTAATTTACGGTATTTTTTTGAAAAACTTCAATATTTGATGAATAGTGAAACCACTAAGTGGTAGTTAAAAAACTGATTTTTCATTTAAATGATATTTTACCACCTCTGTGATTTGAATTTCAAAAACCCTACATACATGGTTGTCATTAGGATGTAAAATGTGGTTCAATGGGATGAAAATAATTTTTTCTGAATAGTAACTTTTATGTGTTATTAATCACGATTAAAGGTAATTAGTGTAATTTAAGGTAAAGATAAAGTTATAACAATATGAAATGACCTTGACACAAGTCCTTCCCATATTGAATGAGTCATTTCCGACTAAGACAATCCATGGTTCAACTTGGGGACCCCATAGAGCCAGTTGGGTAAGAAAATGACATTAATAACTTTTTATTTAAAGTTTAAATAAAAACGTCACAAACATGTATTGTTTTACTAAAAAAAATTATATGGGGTTATACAAGTCATATTTTTGACTATTAATATTAATTGGAAAGATAAAAAAAATTTCCTACATCATATTATTTTTTTATAATTTTTAGAAATTAAAATTTTATTTATTTATGATACCATTATGATGAATCGATTACCTCATTAATGAACGATTTAAATAAAATAAAAATATAATGTAAAATCTGAGACATACACTTGTCAAAAACCTATTGGATGGGTGGATTTAGAACCCTTATCATCTTATCCTAGAAATATATATTTTTGGGACCTTTGATATCCGAAAATCATTTTATAATAAAGTAACATTTCAACACTTTCCAAAAGTGCCCCTCCTCCCTCTTATAAAAGGCCCTCACCTCTACCTCCTTACCAACACCTCTCAAGACCTTTGATCTTCAAACCTCTACTCATATTGTCTCTCCACATCCCTCTATTACTCATTGAAGCCTCACTATGCGCAGTAGTCTTTCCAAGTAAGTCTCTGAGCTCAAATCAAAAAGAGTTATATGATTTGAAGGTAATGACTTCTCTTATGTTCTTTTCTTTTATTTTGCTTCTCCAACCCCAAAAACTCTTTTTATTCCATTCTTTTGTAACAAAACTGGTATACTAAATATACTAGGATTATATTATAAAGGGGGATTCTAGATATACTCATACACACCTCAATATAATGGTTAAAGAACATACTGTTTCTATGGGTGGCGAATTACTGCCTCACGAAACGATGATTGATCAATATTATTTTAACACCTCTCATGGTGGCCATTAAGATGTCACTATATTTAAATATGATATATAAATTATGTTTCTTTATTCCTTATTCTTCTTCAATTTTCATTTATGTCATACCTTTATGGTTTCCATAATGGATAAACACGATAATTTCATTTTAGGAAGTGCGGACTATCGCCCCCACAAAGTGATTTGAATCATTAATACCATATGTGGTATGTATAAAAGATAGATTTAATTATGTTATATATTATATTATACTGTAATTATAATATACCTATGTATCATTATATTTTTCATTCCATTAAAGTATGAAATAGAAATGAAAGTATCTTTCATGTGTACGTACGGCTTACCGTCTCCATGAACGGTACATTTCATTTCTTCTCTCCAAATGTTATGTACTATTATAAGTACATATATATAATGGATATATATTTCATATATTAAATCTAAATTATGGATATCATTCTGGAATTATAATATATATATATATATCTCATTTATTTTTAATTCCATTAATTTGACAATGAAATTGAAGTAGCGTTCATGCGTACGTACGACCAACCGTCTCCATGAAAGGTGCATTTCATTTTTTTATCTCCAAATGTTTTGGAATAGTATAAAATGAATATATACTGGATATATATGATATTTAAATAATTAATACTATTCTTGAGATGATTTACCTATTACTACATGGAAAATTATTTTCCAACAAGTTCAATTTTGACTCATGTACCAAACATCGACAAAAACATCTGATATGATCTAACATTATTAACCGATTATTATAAAATTATAATATGTGATATGAACTAAATAATAATATTTAGAGTAGGTCCTTAATAAATAATAAATTGAAAAAAAATTATTATTCAAGAATATAAAGAAACGAACAAGACAGGTCGTACTTGAGGTAAGGGATCCTACCTCCCTCTTTCTTTTTAAGTACTCTCTTTTATTTCATTCCTTTTAAGCTCATATTTCTTATGTTTGGTGGTGTTATTTTATATCCCTATTACGGTAATTTTTATGTTAATATGATGAGAGACCCTATTTTATCTCAACAAAGCATTTTTGGATGTTTTATGTGGCGCCGTTAGGCTGTCGAATTTTCGTAAGGGATTTCTTATCTCACTTTTAATTCTGTGAGATTTCCATTGTTCGCCACTTATTTATTTCATGTGGTGTATTATGTACTGCCCTTTCATATATATTATAATTTTTCTATTTATATTCATGGTATTATGTGATTAATTTTGTGTTTATTATCTTTTGGTCATACGACTCGATTGATCACAATGAGGTAAGGGGTTTTTATCTCACTTTTTGTTCCTGCGAGATTCATGCTACATTTTCCACTATTTCCTTTTGTGTGGTGTATTTACTGCCCATGATTATATTCTTTGTGTAATATACATTAATTTATGGGTATTTACATATTCATTGTATGACCCTTCTTTCATGGGGTGTACGTTTCGAAAGTTACCCAAATCGGTAAGGGAACCTTTCACCTTCCTCTTGTTAAAAGAATTATTTTTTATGGGTCTTTTAATTTACATATTGTAATGTTTGGATAGGTTCTTATATATCATTAATGATGTAAATATTATGTCCATGTGATGAGATACCATTTTCTCTCTCATCAGCTCATTTTCTGAATTTTAAAGTGACGCAGTTAAGCTGTTGAATTTTTGCAAAGGAACTTCTTAACTCAATTTCAATTCTTTGGGTTAAAATTGTGCTCCTTGAATATCTCATTATATGAATAAGTGTGAATTAATCTGATTGTTTTACACATAATATCCACTTATATTGGGTGTATTAATATTTTTCACACATAATTGAGTAATTTATTTATCCTTAATCTAAGGATACCGTCTTTGAACGGGACATCGTCTCAATGTCCTTTCATTGAGGTATATTTTTTTTTATACACAACTTTATTTTATGCGGTGTATAAACCCCTTTGACTTTTACTTTTTTTCAAAAGGAATATTTTCTATACGATTTGTTTTACTAAATGACAAAAAGTATATTTTTTTAACGTACGCGGTGACAATGACCTTTCCGCCGCTGCGAGTATTATTTTAGATTTGGCTTCCTCAACAAGCCGTAATGTTTTTAAAAGTAAATAAATACCATATACTGTCTTATGTAATTTGTTATTGAAAATGGTTTTGAAAATGGATTTGTTATGTCAATATATTTAAGTGATATATTGTGATTGAAATGTAAAAAATTTTTCTTTCCTTTATAATTTTTTTATGTGTTATGAATTTATAATGGTACTTGGACATTTGACGGGTGGTTACGTGATAAACCAAATGACGGGTGGTGCCATGATTACCAGGACAGGTGGTTACGTTATAACCTCCAATGCATTGGGTATGGAAGTCAGCCGTATGGATATTCCATTTAGTTATATGAGTATAAGTCGACCGTATGGTTATTCCATTTAAGTATGTTTATGTCTCAAGTTTCCTTTATATGTTATGTGTTCTTTATATGGGTTTTAGGGTAATCTTTTGGATAAAAAGGGTAGGTAATGATCTTTTATTCAGTAAAGAGTATTTACTACTTCAAAAAGGTGAAAATTATTACTGATGATAAATTATTGATGGTTCACCTATTGTTTTGATGAAAACTAACAGTTTTCCTTCTTTGTGTATCCTTTACTGGGATTTTTATACTCATCCCATGTTTTTGAAATATTCTCCATAGGACTTAAAGATGAATAGGGTCAAGGATGGGATCAAGGAAAGATATTCTATCTAAAACATGGAACTAGACATGTTTCTTTTTAAGATTTTTTATTTTATGGAAACATAGTATAAGTGTCTACTTTGTAATCTTTTGAGATGTAATATTTATGTCGTAATTTTCTAAAACTCTAAACCTGAAAGAATCTTCTATGTTAATTATTCATTTAATTCATGATTATGTAATTATTTAAGTCCAGGTCCTTACATTTGGTATCAATGGTCGGTTTAGATAACATTAGAGGTTAGAGTGTTGTATAAGCCTAAGTTAAAAGTTGTGTATAACCACAATGGGTAGTATATTAGATGGAGTAATTTCTTTTTTGAAAGATATAATTAGTTTGAGATAACTTGGATAACTATATCTTAGTGTTTATCTTCCTCATTATTATATGATGATTTTACTGATATGCTGACACTGACCTTTTTGGTTTTTGTAAATGGCTGGAACTAGCAGGCACCAATGTAACAGTGGATGTGAAGGAAACTGTGATAGTTTCTTGAGTGAGAAACTAAATGATATAGGGGCTTCAATAAGAACTCTTGTTTTTATCCTCAACAAACTATCTAGAGTCATTATTGACCACCTAAACCTTGGTTATTTTTATAAGGTATCATATATGCGAGAAACAAATCCCTACGGAAGTTCAGTTAATAATCATAAAGATAAGTGTGTTCAAAAACCTATGTGTCAAAGATGTAGAAAGAAACAACTAGGAAAATGTTTCAAAGGGAAGAAAAGATGCTATAGATGTGGAAATTAAGGTCATAAAGCAAGAACCTTCCCTGGAAAAAAGAAGCATCCAGTTGACTCGAGGAAAGGGAATGAAGTTCTTTCTGAGGGATCAATTGAATGTTTAAAATGTGGTGTGAATGGTGTTTATGAAAAAACATGTCCTAAGAAGATGTTTTGGGAATGGGATCACCAAGATTGTACAAATATTCATTTACCAATACCTAATGCCATTCTGATTGAGGATGAAGAAACTAACCATGACCAATCAAAGGTATGGATTATTTCTTAACATATGTTTTCCTATTTTGGAATAATTGGATATGATTCATGATTTTTTTTGTAGGAAAGAAGTATTTTAGAATAAGTTGGAAAGGAATGGTTATTGGATCATGAAGAATGTTTATTGAGTAAAAAGTCAACTAATGATGGATTCAAGAGTTATGATAGATTTTAGGATGGTGAAATTCTTAAAATTATTAAGTTTCTATTGATGATGGGGTTACATTAGACAACATTTATAGTATATGTAACCCTGATGTTTGATATATGAAAATTTTATTCAAGGAATAGTTATCTGTTCTTTTGTGGATATAGTTATAAAGAACCATTTGGGTTTATATGATCATTACATTTAAGGTAATTATGGGTTATTATATGTTACGATGGAAAATGAAAGGCATGAGATAAAATTGAGGTTAAAATATGTTATGGTAATTTTTGATTATTTTATCTTCTTTTCGGGAATGTTTTAAGAATTATATATTTTTGGAAAAAGGACAACACACAGACCATGTGACAACCCGTCACGTCGGACAAAGTTGTGGGAATCGAACCCACAACCAAAGTGCGACTGGTATTTATCACCTACCACTAGACTATGTGATCTCCCAGGTTAGTATGACAAATTATTTTTAGTTATATAATTTTATGAATCAATAATAAGTTGATTTTGGGTTATCTTGGAAAATATTTACCTATCATGGAGGATATATGATTAGGTTAATTACTATTCAATATGAGACTTTAAGAGAAACTGATGTTATTTGGAGATAAATGATAATTTTTACCTCGGAATACTATGTGATTAAATCCTTCAAATATATGGGTTTCAATATTAGTTTGGTTTTCTTTGAAGTATTTTATAGACTAATTGTTTATCGAATGGTCTTTGTTGAACTTTTGGTTTTGTTAGACAATTTTGGAGATTAAGAATATATTTTATTTTTATAAAGGATTATCATTTTGTGGATTATCTGATCTTGTTTTAACAATTTTGGTTTTGGTTAAGGTCTAAAGACATGGGAAATATATAGTTATCTTTTGTGGATTAGGTGATTATCTAGAAGTTTATTATAGCACTCTTAATGTGAATAAGTCATCCTAAATACTCGTCTTTTGGAGGAAAAAATGAGTTTGTGTCAGAAATCTAGTAAGAGATGAAAGTATGAACGACTAGAAAGTATGTTTCCTTGTGATTTAGTAAATCTCATAAATAAATTCCTCAATGAAAAGTAACTTAAAACTAAAATGTTGTCTGTTAACAATTATTACTGGGGAATCGAATACTGTTTAACCCATCACAAGTTTGTGATTTTCTGGTGGTTATCTTTCTCCTAAACATGTTTCTATCACTCTCCCTCAGAACATAACCCTTTTTTCTTCCATATCCATGTTTTCATGGAATCCTAGTACCTGTTGTCTCAGGTGACCTTGTTACTTTTCTTTCTATCTTTTAAAGTGATAGTTTAATTTACTCCTTTTTTGATGTGGGGCTTTCAATGAAGTTTCCAAGCCCAATTTTAAAATTTCAAGGATGCAATTCCCAAAATGGGGGAAGGATGTAACATCCCAAGTAAATAAAGAATATTACTTTTTCATATTTATTAATATTTGTGAATAAAATATTAATATTACTTTAAAGGGAACACTATGCTCGATGGCGTACTCAATACGCAACAATGAGTTTCTTTGAAATCTGACGTTGCACTCTAATAATAAAATAATATTGTTTTAAATGGTAGTTAAAGCCTAGAAATTGTAATGGAGGGAATGAAGAGAACTAAATAAAAAATTATTATATATGTTTGTCAAATATTTTTACTTTTATCCAATAAATGTTAGAGGCTTAAAATGCGAATGAATCCAATTTTAATCGTAAATATTCAAATATTCTTTAAAAGTTCGATTAACCATCTTTTGATGGAGAACCCTTTTTAAATCCACTTTTTAACAATTTTATATGTTATATTGGACCAAATAAAATCCTTTTTAGAATCTGGGCATCAAAATTTACTTTGTGTAAATTTTTTGTTATTTTTCTGATAAAGATCATTTTTAGTGAAAATGTTGTATTTTAATTCGAAACCTCCTTTTAATCTGATTTATTTATATGGATATATTATCTTTTTAATTATGTTTAAAGTTTATTTAGAATATATTTTTACCGTTTAATCCAATGGTGGTCATTGGAATTAATTTCACTTTTAAATTGGACATAAACTAGTGTCAATCTTTTGATATATTTTGTTTCTTAAAAACACGCTATTTGTTTTGACAATGAAAATTAATTATTAAATTGATTAATGAAACTTATATGTTTTGAATTTTTTAAAATAGACATAATTTTTTTAATTCTGAATATCAAATATAGATTAGGGGGAATTTTTGGTATTTTTTTGAAAAACATCAATTTTTGATGAATAGTGAAACCACTAAGTGGTAGTTAAAAAATAGATTTTTCGTTTAAATGAAATTTTACCACCTCTGTGATTTGAATTTCAAAAATCCGACATACATGGTTGTCATTAGGATGTAAAATTTGGTTCAATGGGGTGAAAATAATTTTTGATGAATAGTAACTTTTAAGTTTTATTAATCGCGATTTAAGGTAATTAGTGTAATTTAAGGTAAAGATAATGTTATAATAATATGAAATGACCTTGACACATATCCTAACCATATTGGATGAGTCATGGCCGAAAAATACAATCCATGGGTCAACTTGGGGACCCCATTGAGACAATTGGGTTAGAAAAGGACATTAAAAATATTTTTTAATGTTAAAATAAAAATGTCACAAACATGTATTGTTTTACTAAAACAATTTTTTCATGGGGTTATACAAGTCATATTTTTTTACTATAAATATTCATTGGAAATATAAAAGGATTTCCTACATCATAGTATTTTTTTATAATTTTTAGACAATAATTAAATTAATTTATTAATGACACCATTATGATGTAGCGATTACCTCATTAATGAACGATTTAAATAAAATGAAAAGATAATGTAAAATAGAAGACATAAACTTGTCAAAAACCTATTTTATTGGTGGATTTAGAACCCTTATCACCTTATCCTCGAAATATATAATTTTGGGAGCTTTGATATCCGAAAATAATTATATAATAATGTAACTTTTCAAGACTTTCCAAAAGTGCCCCTCCTCCCTCTTATAAAAGGCCTCCAACTCTACCTCCTTACCCACACCTCTCAAGCCCTTGGATCATCCAACCTATACTCATATTGTCTCTTAAAATACCACTATTACTCCTAGAATCCTCACTTTGGGTAGAAGTATTTCCATGGAAGCCTTTGAACTCAAATCAAAAAGAGTTATCCCATTTGAAGGTAATGTCTTATCTTATGTTCTTTTGTTCGATTTTGCTTCTCCAACCCCATGAACTCTTTTTATTCCTTTCTTTCGTAAAAAAACAGTATATTAAATATACTAAGATGATTTTATGAATAGGATTATAGCTACACTCATACACACCTCCATCTAATGGTTAAAGAACATACTGTTTATGTATGTGGCGAATTACTGCCTCACGAAACAATGATTGTTCAATCTTATATTAACACCTCTCATGTGGGCCATTAAGATGTCACTATATTTAAATATTATATATAAATTATGTTTATTTATTCCTTATGTTTCTATATTTTTCATTTATTCCATACCTTTATGGTTTCCATAATGGATAAACGCGATAATTTCATTTTAGGAAGTGCAGACTACCACCCCTTAAAGTGATTTGAATCGTTAATACCATATGTGGGATGTTTAAAGGATGGATTTAATTATGTTATATATTATATTATACTTTAATTATAATATAACATTGTATCATTATTTTTTTCATTCCATTAAAGTATGAAATAGAAATGAAAGTAGTGTTCATGCGTATGTACAACTTACCGTCTCCAGGAACGGTACATTTCATTTCTTATCTCCAAAAGTTATGTACTATTATAAGTACTTATATATAATTGATATATATATCATATATTACATCTAAATGATGGATCTAATTATATAATTATAATATATATATATATATATCTCATTTAGTTTTAATTCCATTAATATGACAAAGAAATGGAAGTAGCGTTCATGCGTACCTACAACCTAGTGTCTCCATAGACGGTGCATTTCATTTTTTATCTATAAATGCTATGTAATAGTATAAAATTAATATATACTGGATATATATGAAATTTAAATCATTAATACTATTCTAGATATGATGTACCTATAACTACATGGAAAATTATTTTCCAACAAGTTCAATTTTGACTCATGTACCGAACATCGACAAAAACATCAGATATGAACTCAAATTATTAACCAATTATTATAACATTATAAAATGTGATATGAAATGAATAATAATATTTAAAGGAGGTCCGTAAGAAATTATAAGTTGACCGATTTTTATTATTCATGAATATAAAGAAACGAACAAGACAAGTCGGACTTGAGGTAAGGGATCCTACCTCTCCATTTCTTTTTAAGTACTCTCTTTGATGTCATTCCTTTTAAGCTTATATTTATTTTGTTTGGGGATGTTATTTTGTATCCCTATTACTGTAATTTTTATGTACATATGTTGAGAGACCCTATTTGATCTCATCAAACCATTTTTGGATGTTTTAAGTGGCATCGTTAGGCTGCCAAATTTTCGTAAGGGATTTCTTATCTCACTTTTAATTCTGGGAGACATCCATTGTTCGCCACTTATTTATTGAATGGGGTGTATTTGGTACTTCCCTTTCATATATATTATCACGATTCTATTTATATTCATTGTATTATGTGATTCATGTGGTGTTTATTATCTTTTGGTCATACGGCTCGATTGATCATAATGAGGTAAGGGGTTTTTATCTCACTTTTTTGTTCCTGTGATATTCATGCTACATTTTCCACTATTTCATTTTGTGTGTTGTATATAATTCCCATGATTTTATTCTTTGTGTGATATAATTTAATTTATGGGTATTTACATCTTCATTGTATGACCCTTCTTTCATGGGGTGTACGTTTCAAAAGTTACCCAAATCAGTAAGGGAAACTTTCACCATCCTCTTGTTAAAAGACATCTTTTTGTTTGGTCTTTTAATTTACATATTGTTATGTTTGGATATGTTCTTATATATCTGTATTGATGTAAATTTTATGTCCAAGTGATGAGATACCATTTTCTCTCTCATCAGCTCATTTTCTGAATTTTAATGTGATGTCGTTAGGCTGTCAAATTTTTGCAAGGGAAATTCTTAAATCAATTTCAATTCTTTGGGTTAAAATTATACTCCTTGAATATGTCATTATATGAATATCTTTGAACTAATCTGATTGTTTTACACTTAATATCCACTTATATTGGGAGTATTTATATTTTTCACACATAATTAAGTAATTGATTTATCCTTAATCTAAGGATGCCATCTTTGAATGGGAATTCTTCTTAATCTTCTTTCATTGAGGTATATTTTTTTTAGACACAACATTATTTTATATGGTGTATAAACCCCTTTTACTTTTACTTTTACTTAAATTGAATCTTTTCTATACAAAGCGTTTTACTAAATGACAAAAAGTATGTTTATTTTTAACGTACGTGGTGACAACAACCTTTCCACCGCTGTGAGTATTATTTGATCTTTAGCTTCCTCTAAAAGTTGTAATGTTTTCAAAAGTAAATAAATACAATATAATCTTTTATGTAATTTGGTATTGAAAATAGTTTTTAATATGGGTTTGTTATGTCAATATATTTAAGTGATATATTGTGATTGAAATGTGGAAATGTTTTTTCCTTTATAATTGTTTTATGTGTTATGATTTTATAATGGTAATTGGACATTTGATGGGTGGTTACATGATAAACCAAATGATGGGTGGTGCCGTGAATACCAGGACGAGAGGTTACGTTATAATCTTCAATGCATTATGTATGGAAGTCGGCCGTATGGCTATTCCATTTAGTGATATGTGTGGAAGTTGACCATATGGTTATTCCATTTATGTAGAGACCCGAAGCCTGATGTACATGGACATTACATTACTTTTTCAGAATACTTAATACATAACAAAAACAGACACACAAGGACCGTAATAGTTTAGTGTGTTTGGAAACATGGAACGTAATCTTCTAATCGTGGTGAAAGATCTTCAACATCTCCCATAAAGATATTTCACTTTTTTTTCCTTACCTAAAACCTTTCTTTTGATCCTAGGGGAAAATAAAACATAAAAAGGGTGAGATCAAATGCTCAGTAAGGGTAATCATGGATAAAATAAAACATACCATATACATTTGAACTTAAAAACATGAACATAATGTTTAAACATCAAAATCTTGAGGAAAGACATAAAACATGGAAGTACATAAGGCATAGATCATAATGGAACATAAAACATGATAAAATAGCATGGAAATAAAACATGTAATTGTGGAATCCATTAAGCACATGTAATGATTTCCATAGTAGCCAAAGCATTGCTTCCAAGACCATCTTAGTGGACAAAGTCCCATTCTGAATCGAGTTCACTCCTTGTTTCGGTCCTGTAACACTGAACCGGATTAACTTACCATTCCAGCCATGTCTATCTCATGAGATATAAAATCTTTACCCAATTCATTGGAGGGAGATATAGGTCCCACCCATCTCATAATGAAATCATTCTTACTTGTGCCACGAAATGAACATACATCATTCATAATAACCCAACGAATAAAATTGGTTTCATAAACATCATCCCATCATCACATAATTCATATAAAAGAAATAGATATCATTTAATAATAAGAAAATTGAATCCATTTAAATCATAGATACATGATACTAGGAACATACACATGTGAAATAATGTCATCTTAGATGAAAATGGTTTTGATAAAACACTTGAAATGAATTCTTGAGAAAAATATCCTTTTTTCTTCAAAATCATTTTCTTTTAAAAAAATGTCATGCAATTTTAAAAGAAAAGGATTTTGTTGAAAATAGACATGAAATATTTTGTAATAAGATTCATGAAAATAAGTATTTATAAAACCGTAAAAATCCTTTCATGCCGTATAAGTTAAAAAAACATTTTCCTCGTACTTTTGTCAGAAAAGTCAAAAAAGTGCCTCGTACGTAAACAAAAGAAAGATTCCTTAAATACCATGTAGTAAAATTCAAAATGGGTAAAAAGGACATAAAAAATACATAAAAAATCTTTTAGAAAACATGGACATGGAAGATAACAATAACCCCAGTAAATACTTACTAATAAGCAATCTCGGATAAAAATGAGATTTGCAAAATTATCTCTTACCTTAGGTCTGATATGCTTCGTACGTATCCGAACCTCCTGTATAATGATTTAAATAATGTCATTGACTTATTAAAGAATCATATTAATTGTTATTATATCATATATGTTTCACTTATGACTCTATATTACCCGTTATTTTGCAAATTCCATGTTAAAGCAGCATTTTGGGTAAAATCATTTTATTTATCTTATGTGTTTCGACTTGTCGTTCTTGATATTATTACTTATATTCGGATTTAAATAATTCCAGAATTTAAAACATGATTTATATATAATATATATTCATCATATAAATCTATATTATAGATCGATAAATGGAATGAAATACACTGTTCATGGAGACGGTAGGTCGTACGTACGCATGAACGTTGTTTTCGTTTCCCTTTTGAATTGAATGGAATTAAGTAAATGACATACATATATATATATGTATACATAAATCCAGTATCATTATTATTTCATATATTTCATTATTATTCATTATATATACTTTATAATCATTCATGAATGGTTAACATGGAGAGTGAATCTCGTCGCGTCGTGGAGACGGTAGTCCGTACGTACTCACGGCGTGGAGACGGTATTCCGTACGTACGCACGCGCGGTGATTTCGTTTTCCGTTGGATGGATAGATGGTAAAATATGGTTGTATCAAACTTATAATAACATATCAGTATTTTATTGATACTGATTTTATTACCTCATAATGAAACAACTAAAAAAGAAGAAGTGGAAGAAGAAATAAAGTTGAAAGAATCGGTAATGGCCATTACCTCTTCTTTGAAGCGTCACTTTGAGACCTCATCTTAGGGCACTAAAATTGGTCTTTGAAGAATACCAGTACCTCTAGGATGTTTCTAGGGAAGTGGAGAAGTAAATTTTTCAGGGGTTGGCCGAGCTTTATGCTCAAAGTGGTGTGAGGAAGAGAGGGAGGAGGTGCCCTTTTATAAGGGAGGAGAGGGGCACCTTTGGAATAACTAATAATATTATTTTATTATAAATTCAAATTCGGTTTTTAGTCGCTCCAAATTGAAATATTTCAAAACTAAGGTGGGGATGGGTCGAAATACTCTCATCCAATAGAATTTAGACAAGTTTAGGTCATTATATTAACCTTATCTTTTAGTTTTAACTCTTAGTTAATTAGATTGACATTTACCATGTCAATTTGTATTTTTATATTATATAGGTAATAAACTTACCATATACATCCAAGAGACCCCCAATTGGTCCATTAATTATACACCTATCATGATATAAGTATCTTTTCCGAACCATAGATTTTTCGGAATATAATAACAATTAATAATATAATATTTGTTTTAAAACTATTTTATGTCAATTTTGACACTATTTGGTAATTGATTTTTGTAAAAAAATATAACAGAATTATTAGTTCGAAAAAAATAAATTAAATCAATACTAACATTTCATATTAACATAGAAAATTATTGGAATTCATAAAAAGTCTCAAATTACATTTATTTGTGTATTTATAACATCAATTATGTCAATATTTCATTAATAGGATAATTACTGCATCATCATTGTATCATAAATAAATTAAATTATTTAAAGTCTAAAAATTACAAATAAAATACAATTATGTTTGACATCCTTTTAGCTTTCTAATGAATATTTATAGTCGAATTTATCTTATGTATAACCCTATATTAAAAATTATTTAGTTATTAAACTTTGATTTTAACTATTATAACCCTTCTTTAAATAAATTGATAATAAATGTCCTAATCTAATCCAAGTGGGCCTAAATGGTCATATTTTATTCCTAAGGTTGTTTTCGGTCGAATTACACTTATCCAATAGAATTAGGACATGTGTTAGGGTAATAATAATAATATTTTTACCCTTAATTACCCTATTTACTTTTAACCGTGGTAAAAAAAGTAAAAAATTACTATTCACCAAAAATTATTTTCATCTCATTGAACAAAATTTTAGTCCCTGATATTAACCGTGTCACTCGGATTTTTGAAATTCCACTCACAGAAGCGGTAAAATTACGTTTTATTAAAAATTCAGTTTTTTTTAATTACCACTTAGTGGTTTCACTATTCATCAAAAAATGAAAGTTTCCAGAAAAATACTAAAAAATAGGCCTAAGCTATATTTGATATTATGAATTCAAAAATGATGTCTATTTTATCAAATTCAAAACATATCAGTTACATTAACTAATTTAAAAATTAATTCCCATCGTCAAAACAAATAGCGTGTTTTTAAGAGATAATAACTATCAAAAGATTGACACTTGTTTATATCTGGTTTAAATGTGAAATTACATCCAATGACTAAAATTGTATTAAACTGTAAAAATATATTCTAAATATACTTTAAAACCACTCAAATTAATAATTTATCACTATTTATTATTTCGATTAAAAAAGTTGTTTTTAATTAAAATTTAGTAATTTTCACTATTCCTCAGAATATGAAAGTTATCCAAAAACTACCGAAATTTCACCATAAGATAATTTTGATATTCCGAAACCAAAAATGAAGTCCGTTTTGAAAGATATAATTTATAAAATTTCAAAAATTTGGTATTACTATTCATAACGGCTAGTTCATAATAATATTATAATAATATCTCATTTAGTAAAACTCGGTATTACGTACTACACACGCTATCGTGGAAGGTCGCAATTGCGTGTAATGAAATCCATGTCAGAGATGTGTGTAGTGCAAGCTCCTTTTGGTGTAGCTTACAACACAATATGTAAATAAAATTAAAAAGAATATTTTTCATAAAATCTCGGGGTGTTGCAATTTAAGTATGTTTATGTCCCAAGTTACCTTTATATGTTATGTGTACATTATATGTGTTTTATGGAAATCTATTGGTTACAAAAGGGTATGTAATGATCTTTTATTCATGGAAGAGTATTTACTACTTCATAAAGGTGAAAAGTATTACTTATGATAAAGTATTGATGGTTTACCTATTGTTTTGATGAAAACTATCATTGTTCCTTCTTTGTGTATACTTTACTGGGATTTTTATTCTCATCCAATGTTTTTGAAATGTTCTCCATAGGACTTAAAGGTAAATAGGGTCAAGGATGGGATCATGGAAATACATGCTATCTAAAACATGGAACTATACATGTTTCATTTTAAGAGTTTTTATTTTATGGAAACTTAGTAGAAGTGTATACTTTGTAATCTTTTGAGATATAATAGTTATGTCCTAATTCTCTAAAACTCTAAACCTGAAAATATCCTCTATGTGAATTATTCATTTAATTCATGATTATGCAATGTTTTCAGGCCGGGTCCTTACACAGGGCATCAACATTGTGTTTTTGATGTTATGGATCTTGGTTCCACATTGGTAGGAACTTGTTAAATCTATCAATTAAATGAAAGAAAGGAGTTGACATGGAACATTTACATGGTTCACTGAAAAGGGCTATGTCAAAGGAGAATATGCCGACAGTGTGTCAGTCATACCAAAATCCACTAATCTTTAGTAGTTTGAGGATTACAAGGTTCGGTCACAGTCACTCTGGTCCCGGAACACTTTCATTGCAATTGTTTAGGGATAGCTCACTACTTTCCTCAAATCACTTACCTCGAATCCCCCTAGCTCAAAACCCTGAGAGAATTCAAACATTTTTTATTGACATGATGGTCGCTTCAATCGATTTTCATTGAAGTTTATATCTCTATTCAGCATGACACACTGATTTCATCAAAGATAAAAATTGATGTACCTGAATGCACTAAACCACTATACCGAATATTCAGAATCCTATAAAAATCTTAACCATGTGCTTCTACGCAATACAGGGAATTGCATGCACGATTTGGGATTTATTGTGCATGTTATCTTTTTCACAACCACTAATTTTTGTGAAACCCTTATCTTTCAAGCAACATCACTGAAGGGTTCACTTGGTCTTTTCAAATTGAAGGAACACCTTGTGCGCAAGATTAGATCTCAGAAATTATTTCACGCACACATCTTTCATGCATCAGATCACTTAGATTTTAAAATGAAAATTTTTTAGGTCTTCCATGGGGGTAGCCGTATATTTATAGGCCTTCGATGACCATGTTGTCAAGATCCTAACTCATCTTTGTTGGTGTGCATGATATTCATTCTGTGTGTGCAAAACCCCTTTTGACGTCTTATTGGGCATGTAAGATTCTTCTGCATAACCTCATATTTGGCGCACATTTAAGAAATGCACCCACCTTTTCTTTTTTCCATATTTTGACATTCTGATCCCAAATTTGGCCATGCATGAAACTTTCTAAAAAACTATTAATCTTGTGCGCAAGTCCCTTTTCAAAACACACATTTTTTCATTTTTTGATTTTCAGGCCCAAAAAATTGGTAAACACTAGTAAATGATGCCACCTTTAATATTATTGACCGCTTGAACTATATGATCCCTTTCCTAGAAACCATTCTGAACTTCTAATGAGGATTGACAACAAACACAAACCATACTCCATTTCCATCATAGAACGCCAATGTTTCCAACAATCCCCCCCATCTATGTTGAATATATATTATTATTATTATATATGTGTGTGTGTGTGTGATCTATCTGACCATTTATGGTATTCAGTGGGTTCCTTTTAGATGACTTAGATGGAGCATCAGGCGGGAAATGGTAAAATGACACAGGAGCAGGATCAAGTTCAAGAACCGGTTCAGGCATAGCATGGGCCTTAGGTACAGGATTAGAGATAGGATTAGGTCCAGGATCTAGTGGAGACAAGACAATAGCTGGGATTGGAAGCGTTCGAAAGGTGGCTCGATGAGAATCTCCGGAATAGCCTGGTACATGTATTGTAGGAGATGGATAGAGGTGTACAGGGTGAAGATCCATCTATGGAATATCTAACGTGGGAGTTCAATTCGCATCACCCTCCATTATTTTTTGGTGAGGGTGGTCCGCAGGAGGTAGAGTACTAGATAGAGAGCATGTAGATGATCTTTTTGAAACTCGAGATGCTTCCTGGGCGGAGGGTCATGCTGGCAATGTACATGCTGAGTGGATCGGAAAAGAGTTGGTTGGATTTGCAGGTTCAGCCATGCATGCACAAAGTTCATTCATGGAAGGACTTCAAGGACATGTTTTTAGAGCACTTTTACCTAGAGCCACTGAGGGTTGAGAGAGCATGAGAGTTCTTGATCCTTCAATAAGGATACATGTCCATCATGGACTATGCGACTACATTCACTGAGCTATCTCTCTTTGTGTCAGGTATGATAAGTGACGACATGGAAAAGGTGAGTCACGTTGAGTGTGATTTTTGACACGCTTTTCAGATCTAGGTTAATATATTCATGATGGGTTCATTCTTAGAGGAGGTAAATCATGCACTCATAGCAAAGGGATACCTGAGGGTTAGGCCCTTGGTTGGCTGGGGAATAGCTTCAGGTGATGGTTTGAATAGCATGAAGTGAGGAATGGATGAGTTAAAGTGGGGCTGTCAAGACACAGACTCTTCTATAAAACCTCATAGGAGTTCTGTAGTGGTTTTCTCTCAGTGAGGACAACCCGAGCATGTTCAGGCTCAGTGTGATAGGCCTTAAAAGAAGTGTCGGGCATGCGGATTGGTCGATCATCTTGATAGGTTCTACAGGAAGCCTTCTAAGACAGCTGGTAGGCAGGGACCAGGATAAATGATGGAATCTGGAGTTGGTTTAGGTTTGGTTCCAAGTGACCATAGTTGAGGTTCAACAGCAGAAGAAGGACATGGCAGAGACAATGTGACCCAGCTGAGGGGTCAGTGGATGCTAACTGGAGCATCATTATAGGGAGGAAAAGCTTCCAAATGTCATGTGTCAGGTTAGGTGTATGATGCGGAGCTGCTATGGACTGAGTAGGATGGTGAGACGATGACCATTAGAGGTACACTGTGAGTGTGTCTATGACTTTATTGTTTTAATTTGGCATGAACTATTGATGCATGTATGTTTTTAGTGCACAAGTTGCACATGATTTATGTAGACTGACTAGATTCTGGATAGTGGGATTGACACCATTTCAGATGTGTGAAATATTTATATATATGTATGAGATGCGTGGAATCAAAAGAATTGAAGATGCAGGTTACATGAGGTGTCGAATGCATCAGGGCATCGAGGATGTGGGTTACTTGATGTGCAAGGCACCGGGTTTTTATCGAGCATCTGTGGGATACAAGACCTCGTGGAGGTAGACAACGATGATGTGTGGGATGCATTTGGGAATCTGAAATGTCTCGGGAGCACCGATGAGGTGCAGGGGTGGTGATGGATCACAGGAGGGCCACAAGTCCAAGAAATAGGTCATTGATTTGAATTTTGGTTGGTTTGAGACCACGAAAAGAAATTCCTAATACAGGGAGTCCCTTGAGGAATTTAGAAAGAACCTTTAAGACAGGGGTAGTCTGGGATACTTTGAACAGGGTGGTATGTTCGGTACCATCTCTGGGATTCGTTTGATAGCTCGTGGATGTGCTATGTTATGTTTGAGAGATCCTAATATCTTGATATTTTAGAATGGATCAAAATCACAACCCTGTTTGAATTTTTGACATGTTTCTAGGTAAACTGGGGAAACTGGGCAGTTTCTAGAAAATTAAAGATTACGCATCATGTACCCTTTTCTATGTGTGAAGGATATACATGGCAGGTTATCATGATGGCGGGTGGATATAAATAACCATGTACACGCCGTGTACACTTTGTACACACCGTGTAGTATTATTCATATATGGAAAATATACATGGAATGTAGAAAGGTCAGTGAAGAATAAGGAAAATCCAAGGACATGCTGCATATGACCTCATACACACCGTGTAGTCCTGACCGGTAACTCCATGTAATTTGGAGTATGTAAGTGCCACTAGATGACGTGTAGTCCCTAATACACACTGTGTATTTTTATTTTTACTTTCTTATATTAATGAGAATCACATTTAATTTCAGAAAACATATTCTTCTTCCCCGTTTTTTATCTTTGACACTCTAGGAGGCCTAGAACGTTTCCTCTCCTAGATTCTTCATCTGACATCCATTATTTAATACGTCGGTGGTTGTGGGATCACATCAACCAGGCTAAACCTATGCATCCTTTTAATTCTAGTTTTATTTCCTCACACACAATAGATTCCATCTGAGAAGAATTGTCATTATTTGATGGAAACGTAGATGTAAAAAGATCAGCTTTGAATTGGAGCTCTATATCAGATGTTCCTACGTCTAAATTCCTCAGGTATGTGGTGCATACATTTTCATGTGTTTTTATAGACATTAAGGGTTGGGTCTTTTTAGCACAACGTCAGGTTTTGAAGGAGACCCATGTTTCCTTTTATTAAATTGATTGTATACATAATTGGATAATGTTGGTTATTCTCGCACCTAATTATCCTTTAGTGAGGCTGAGTTAGATTTCATTTCTCATTTGGATCATTTTTATCATGGGAGCTGAAATGGGTATAGTTGAGATGTTTTGATTAAAATGCTGACTATAAAGTTTTTTAACATGATTAAGGGAGAACATGGGTAGTGAAATTCAACTATTTATTTTTATTTTCTTATTAGAAGTGTTTCTTTGGATTATATATGTGTGATGTGTGACATAAAATATGCTGGAATTTTTAGGTTGTGTTGTACATGGCCTGGGTTTTGTTGAGTGATACAGATCATAGGTTCGGCATGGCTTGTATTACATTGGGTGGTTCTGATCATAGGATTGGACATCGTGGATGTCATTTTGTGGCACTGTGACTGTCAGGTTGGGCATGGCCTGGGTTACTTGGATGGTGAGGCCGTTGGATTTGAGTGACAAGGATGCAGGGACACGAGGTGGCTAAGATGTTTTGGCTTGGGAAATTATTTTTTTGATTACCACTCACCAGAAACCTTGAGTAGTGTGCACATAGAGAGACTCTATTACTATGTTGTTTTGACCAATCATATGGGTAAAGGACCTCGATAGTTGTGTTTTAGGTACTTTTGGAATGGGGGTTCTTGTTGTAGTATGCCACATGGAAGGCCATGAGCCTTTGCGAGATAGCGTTGATGTTATCTAGTTGGGGGCTAAGGATCAACGTTATTGAGACCATGGGATTGGAAACATTATTTGAGGTTAGATACCATTGTCTCTCCAATTACTTATTTGAGGACAGACATCATTATCCTTCCAGTTACTTATTTGTGGACATACATCGTGGTTACTCCAGGTTACTACTATTGGTCATGCCATTGGGATGTCAGTACTTGAGAAATGTTGTGTCAGGGGGATCATGTTACCAGGTTACATGATAGAGATTCTGGCATTGGATGAAGTTGGTGACACTCCATGGTAGTTACTGAGCACCAGTGGAGTTTGTGTTTATTTGTGTATTGTAATATTTACTTTTTCCATATAAATGATTTCCTTCTTAAACACTTATATAAGGTTCGTACCATTGGGTGGTATCCTACTAACATTCATCTCACACCCTACACGGGCCCTTTAGGACACGTGTAGATTTTATGGATTTATGGGTAGGAAAGAGACGAGCTTCAGGAGATGGACTATTTTAGCAATCTCATATAGATGGTAGGGACCTAGAGGTCTTTCCTATATGAAGTCTACTTTGTTTTTCTTTCTTTCTGGAATCTACATGTTCACCTTATTTATTTTAGCTAATATTGGTTATCCACTGGCACCCTGTTGTGTATTGATCTACTATGGATACATTAATGGTTTTTTTATTAGTTACAAGTGGTGTTCAGCATGCTATTCTATTTACATTCACTTGACTTTTTCATGTTTTGATTCTGCTGTTTATTATTATTGATTTTACTTCCACTATGCGGTTCTCGTTCGAGTCTGCTAAGTTGATTATTTCTGTTACATGTTATATGTTATTACTAGGACCAGTTTCACTATTATCTTTAAAGAGGGTATAACCTCCCAACTATACCTATCATATCCTCTCTTCTAGTCAGCAACCTTTGGCATTTGGGGATGTGCGCCTAAGGTAGTAACACCTGGACCATTTAGCATTGTACGAGTGGTTGTTCGGTTCCGGGTAATTACACCAAAAATCTATGTTCGATTATAATTTTATAAACTAATGGTTAATAATATTTTATTAATAAATTATTCACATATTAGGAACTACTAGGATTTATTTAATGTCTAAAATTTATGTTCAATGATTATTGTTGTATTGTTTTCAAATTTTATTATAATTTTCTCATACCCTTATTCTCATGTTATATAGATATATCCCATGATAACCCTTACTAACATTCTAATATTATATTTCTTCTTTTATCGATCCCTTGGTTCTGAAGAATGGTTTTGAATAGTGTATTCCTATGAAGGTTACCATGTGGGATGATCTCTATAAGGGATTTCGAATATATTTCATTGAACAATATTATTATTTATCTACCTCCCAATTATAGTAAAACAATTATGATCATTATGAATTTATTAGTGAAATGTATAAAGTATTTGTCAAAAAATATGGGCATTTTATTCATGAAAATTAGGGGTCATCGAACATAACGAATCCTCAAAAATATAATAGAATTCTCATAGAATAATTCTTCATTATTAAAATAATTGTTACACATAACACAACCCAATAATACATATCTAAAATATATCACTAATAACCATTAAAAATAATAAATTATATCATCAAAAGGGATGTCTGTTACTTTTATCATCTGATTATGAGAAAAAATATCAACACATGAGGATTTATTTTTTATGTTATCCTCACATTAAAAATGTCTTAATCTCCAATTTTTTACTAACCATTCTGTTATACTAACATTAATAGACCTATGAAATAATAAATTCAAATGAAACCATACATTACAAGATAATGTCGAAAATCATGATATAACATGTCATGAGGAAATATATACATCTCATAAATGAATATATTTGAATATCGTAATCATATATCCAAAAGGTGGTAAATTTGAGATGAATAACCATTACAAGTATCATATCATTAATTTGTGAATTAATAATTGGGTGATTATCTGTTAAAAATTGAATTCAATAAATAAAATTTTAAATAAAACATTAATAAAAAAGATCAATTGATATATAATCATCACATAATATAATAAATCAAGTAGTAATATAACCCAATTATAATAAAATTTCTTAAGAAACCACTTACCACAAGTCCCAACTTTCTAAAAAATTATTAAATATAGTATAAAAAACATACATTTATTATAAGTATCATTAAGAACATTTAAAAGGATTATTACATACTCATTAAAATATTAATATCATATATTTCATTGAGATTTTTTATTACATAATATGTTTAGTCGAAATGGATTTTTTGAGGATGTTTATTTCATTAATATATAACGAATTAGGTATGTTGACTATGGACAAAAGGTAATTATTCCATAATATCCTTAATAATAACCATGAAATAGTAAAAATTATTTTACATAAAATTACATTTATTAATCACCAATGAGATGAGGTTGTGTAAAATTCACCACATTTCTTCCTAGAAGAGACATTACTCACATACCTATGAATGATGTAATAATTTCCTAATTTCAGGAAGGGTAAGGAAAAAAATATTTTATTTTATTTTCCCAAAATGAAATTTTTATCAGGAATATCTTACATATTATTTAAATATATAATTACAATAAACAATTAGATCTATTTATGGAATATGAAGTGCATAGATTTATGGGGATGGTAGTATTCACTTTTTTCACGCATATTTTTTCACTTCCCCAGATGAGGGAAAGTGAATAATTTATTATTACGACATAAAAAAATGGCATCTGATTAAAATGGTCATAATTAATTTCTTATATCTTCACATGTTAAAAATATTATATCAATATATAAGAAGAAATAAAAAAAATAGGTTAAAAGTAGTAAATCATATTTTGAAAACCTCTATTGGTTTAAACCATAAGCATCGAGGATTTGCATTTTAATGGGAAAAACATTCTATTATATTGAGTAGAAGGTATGGATTTCATTTTGTCTTGGAATTTCTAATTTACATAGGAAAAAATGCATATCAAATATAGTATAGGATGTGACATATTATAAGTTACAGGGGGAAGTCATGAAATTTTTCAAAATATTAAAATATTATAAACTTTAATTCTAGTATAATTGGTTAGAATTTGGAGAAGTTCATAAATAATGATGATATATGATCTAATAAAATTATCCAAAAGTATATATAAATGTTTCAAGCCATTTTAACCAATATATATTTAGTTTTCCATATTGAATACATCATATAAATAACAGTGATAGCATATTCATCAATAATTACGGGTTATAAATTTTCTAATAATATATCAATTGGTTTATAAATGAAATATTGTTGAAATTACTGATCAATTCCAATTCCACTTGTCATTTATTAATAATAATAGGATGTTTAAATAATTTATCGAAATATTATTTAACATTATATACTATTTAATTTTTTTAGATGATTAATTTAGTTTGAATTTTATAAAATCAGTATTTTAATGCAATTCAAATACAAAAATGAAACTCAAAATTATTATGTAATAATTTTAAAATAAATTCATGGGTCATAATAAATCACAAGAAAAATAACTTTTAATGATTTTAAAATCATTTACTTGATTTATCTAATACATTCACAAGAATTATATCATCATTGTTGAAATATTTATGTTTATTATTTCATCATTAAAAATTATAAAATAAATGACCATGATTAATTTTTTTTTGGAATTTTTGGATAAATATTTTTAATATTACATAATATTCTTTTAAACTTATGAGAAAAAATAATAAATATCAAAATAATGAAAGAGATTTCTTATAATTTTTAATTTATAAAAAATAAATCTATTGGTATAATAAAATGAAATTGAAAATTAATTTAAAATTTTATAATATTTGATTGACAAGGTCTTCATTAAGATTCCTAATTAAATATTCACATTTTTATGAGATTTTGAGGACATATTTAAATGTTTTAATCGTATTTTAACCATTAACCTTTATCGAGGTGACAGAAATTTTCTATAGCTACTGTTAATAATGGCAAAAAATAAAAGGGAAATATTTATAAATATACAGCTTAATAATTTAATGTATAAAATAAAATTTTTCACACTATAATTAAAAATCATTATAAAATAAATTTGAATATAATTATATATTATTTACTTAAATTTTTTATGGAAATGAATTTTTAATCAAAATAATTAAATTATACCACATTTATGTATATCTTTTATTCTCAGGTAATTAATTAAACTACATATATTTTAATGTGTATTATGTTAAATAATTATTTAATAAGACATTTAAGATTCATTATTTAATGAAATAAAATTCATGTTTTATGAAAAACATTATTTTTCACAATTCAATGAATAGTTATTAATTAAAGAAAAAAATATAAATACAATCCTAAGATTATTTTGATATGTGTACTTCCAAAATGGTATAATGAATGTAAAATTATATTATCAAAATATGAAAATTAATTATAATATTCACTCAGAAATAAAAACAAAAACAATTTTATTAAAGAAAATAATCAATAGATGAATAAATGCACTTTAATAAAAAAATTATTTTAAATATTAATTAATAAAAATAAGTTGTGTTATGTTGGATACATTTATATTTATTGAAATTTTATTTTCTCCTACTAATATCTACTAAGACAATAAATATTTTATATTAATCATATTTAAATAAGAATATTATGTGGTTCCTTTAAGAATTGTGTCGCATGTAATATATTATATCAAACATAGTCTTTTATTAAGTTTTATGGTTTTTTAAATAATTTGTGAAAAATAATCAATAATCATTGATGTTCAATTAAAAATAATTTAATAATATGGAATTTCTTTTGAGTAAAAAAAATATAGAAAACAAATCATTATTCAATGTTCGTTATAAAGTCTATCATAATTGTTACAACCCAGAATTCTGTCAATGAAATTTCCATTTATATAATTATTTCATATTGTATAAAAAAATTACATAAATAACCTAATAAAAAATTTATAAATAAATATTTAATGAAATAAGAGGTATTTATATAAATTAAGGATTCTAACCAATGGAATAGTAACATGACCTTTGGAATTTTAATGTGAAAAATTATGAATAGTAACCTAGACAATAAAATATTAGAATCAACTATAAATGTATAAATAAAATTTTTGCATCTTATAAATGAAAATATTATATATTTATATCAAGTAATAAGTAAATAATTTTTTTATAAATTATAATCTAATTATTGATATATTTGCGAAAAAATTTGTTTATTTAAAATTTAAAATTTTATATAATTATTTAAGAGAAACCTTATTTTTATAACATATATTATTATTTTATTATTTTTTGTTATATTTATTATTATAATTTTTTATGAGACCTTAATTAAATATTCACTTTGTTATAAAATCATTTATAAGTTCGGAATTTTTATTTTTCAAATAAATTATGTTTTTAGATAAAAATTAAATTTATAATAGTTTGATAATTATTTTAGTAAAATGGAATCCATTTTTGAAAGTTACATAACAAAATATTTCTAGGGTTAATTTTTGGACTTTTTATAAAATATTTTAATTTAATTGTGAATATTGAAATATAGTAATTTAAATTATCTAACAAATACATGGTTTATTGTTTCATAGATGATTTGTGGATGATTTAATATGATAATTTTGAACATTAAATCATTATTTATCATATTTATATATATGGTTCAATGTATTCATATTCTTGAGTGAAAATAATAATAAAATGAATAAAATAATAAAAAAACCCTCTCCACCACTACGAATACTACCCCTCACCACCTCTTATCCTCACATCTAAAAATCCTTAATTTTTTTTCAAATTATCATTAAAATTCTTTCCAATTCTCTACCCCATGTGTTTTATCTTTTGGTCTCAATTAATGACCATACACTTTTTCCAATTTTGGTTCTCAAAGAGAATATGATCAAAATGTATAATCAACATTCATTTTCACTTATTCTCTTCTAATTTAATTTTATATATATTATCCCCTACTCACCAAACTCTATCCAAGTTAAATTAAAAATATAGTATTATTTATATACTATAATTTTATTTTTTAATAAAAAAATCATCATCAATTCTCATCCCCTCAACATTAAAAAAATAAAAACATTGTTCATAATGTGTACATTTTTCACATTCAAGGATGAAGAGTTTTCAATTTCCATTAAACAAATTAGGGATCGACAAAAAAAAATATGGATAATATATATTATAATATATATATATATATATACTATATTATATTTATTGTTTTATAACTATTATAGGTACAAAATATTAATTAATAAAAAAACTAGTTTTTGATGATTGGAAAAAAAATTCCAAAATAATCTAACCAGTTATGATTAAAATTTCATTTTATGAATCATCATCAAATAATGAAGAAATATAAATTATATAAGACCTTTTAATAATATTTCTTTTCATTAATAAAATATAATTTCAATTCTATAAAACTATTTTCATTTTTCATGATCTTCCATACATGTATAGAAATGAATATCTCCTGAAAACCAAAGAAACGAGAACTCATGAGGATTGAAATTGTATATTATAAATCATCAATAAATTAAAAAATTAGGTTAAAAAAATTATAATAAATAAAATACAATAAAAATTGGTTATAAATTAAATTATTAATGAATTGATTTTTATTATCATGGATA
Source organism: Viscum album (assembly GCA_963277665.1). NCBI lineage: Eukaryota > Viridiplantae > Streptophyta > Magnoliopsida > Santalales > Viscaceae > Viscum > Viscum album. The sequence continues at coordinate 29,719,901 of OY728157.1, read as the reverse complement.
ATAATTAAAAGTGCATAAAAAATTCTGACATAATGTAAGGGATAATTTGTGAAACTCTGTTATTCTTTAGGGTTACACATAATGTAAGGGTCAAAATGTAAGGGAAATTAATGTTTTATAAGATTAATTTTTCAATTCATCCCGATAAGCGAGTCGAATTTAAGAGGACATCCTTAATTCAGCCTCATTTTTAAGTACCCCCTATGATGTTCAAAGCCATTATTATTTTTATAAAATCCCTCATTATAACATAAAAAATATAACTTCTCCATTTATGATTTTATTAAAACAAACATTCATTTTGTTCTTTAAATGATATGTAAAATTTTCTTTAAAACACACTAAAATGTTTCATTTATAATTTTTCTTATACACTATTTTTACATGTTTTAAATTCAGTTGGACATCATTTAAGAAGATATGTTTATATTTTACCTTTTGGATTTCTATATATAATTTAAATCTAATCCTTCAAGGTCAAAATTATGATATTCCCTTTTGTTAGTCCTTAGAATATGAATATGATACCCAATTCCTTCAATCTGTAACCATTTTGATTGATTCTTCATGTTGAACACATATCCATGAAAATTTTTCGATCGACGTACCCAGATAGCACTCTAGTTCATTGGTTAATGTTTAGTAACATGGAATGTTATATGAAATTCTCTTTTTGGTCATTCATAACTCTTGTGTCTCTATGTGAAGTGGTCTTGGTGGTTATCTTTGATTCATTCCACACTATTTGAGTTAGTCATAGTGGTTAGAATTGAGACATTCTTCATAATGTGAAATGGACATGGTAGTTATCCGTTAATATTGCTTATATTAGGCAATATTTTGGGGCCACATATCTATGATTCCATGATTATATGATCACATGTTCTATATGATTCCATATAATTATTCATTTTCCATTCCTTTTTATGCCATCATGTTATGCCTTCTAACCCATGTTAATTTTTAAATATCTATATTTATTTCCCTTATTAAGATTTCATTCCCATACCTTTGTTCCTGTATTTTATAGGTTATCTAATATAGATGTATGGGATAAAAGGATGTTAAGGAAAAAATATAATGATTATAAAAATTATTTTTTGTTATTTTGGATTGGTGTTGTGTATCTAATCATCCAAAGATAATAGAATTTATGATTTGTGGTTTGTATTTTAAGGCTAGTTATTTTTAAAATAATATAATAATATGTGTAAAAGTATAGATACATTATAGTTAGTATCATATGATGTCCTAGTAATTTTTGATTATTAGGACAATATAACTTTAGTAATAACCCTGAGGAAAATTCTATCATAATGGATGGCCAATATTAAATCATAGGGAATCAAATGTCAGAATATAATTTTTATGTAATATTTTATCCATTTTTTTAAATGATTTATTTTCTACATTGTTACTATATATGTATTCAATACACCTAATTTTACATTATTTTTCATAGTTAATAGACATAAATAGGAGTTCTTCCAGTAATCAATGTTATTGGAAAGGTGGGGATTATCGTATGGAAATTAAAAATCTGTTGGTAACCTGAGATAAAAACATTTTGAAAATAAATTCTCAATTATCTAAACTTATGAATAATAAAATGATTCACATGGAATTCCCTCATAGTCCAAAAAATGTGTAATTTGTTATCAATTGCTTTATATGAAAAGGGACACCCCTATTTTTTGGGATTCGTTGATCCCCTCGTAGAATAATGGATCAAATATATTAAGGTGATATTATTAATCCTTCAGTTATTAGATGAAGTGAAACTTGTTCTTGAGGTTTATCATTTTGATGAGGAAGCTGATCATTGGTGTACAATGAAAAATTAATAAAAGTCCAATGATGACCTTGATTCCATGGATTTGGAGGAATTTAATAAAATATATTTCATTGAATATTTTACCTGAACCCTCCTTGTCAAGATGGAAATAGATTTACTAAGTATAAATAACAGTGGATATGAGTCAATAATAGTGTTTGAGGCATCCCTTACAAGTCTTGCAATATACGGCTCTAGCTTTTTCATGATCCCCAAAAGAATGCAAGATCACTTCTTTAAATTTCTAAAGTCAAGTCTATTAATTGTATTGAAAATTTGAGACATTGAACACTATGAGTAAATTATATGTTTTACCATTAAAGATGAATTATGTATTGGATAATATATGTGTTATTGTGGTAATAATGATAAAAATCATAAAATGGAGTTTAATATGGGGAATTCAATAGATAAAACCCATAATGAAAATAAAAATCAGCATCCCATCTGTCAAATTTAAGTGAAGAAGCATCAGGGGAACTATTTAATGGGAACAAATAAATTCATCAAATGTAGAAGAATTTGGAATTTAGATAACAACTACCAAAGGGATATAAATAATCACACTAATGTGGAATAATAAAGGATGGTTCAGATCAACAATAATCCCCTAGCGTATTATTTCAATTTCATGGACCATGGTAATTATGTGAACCATAATTCTTATACAAGGATTGTTGGTGGAAATAAACAACAACAACCTATAAGGAATCATTGAAGGGAATACTTCTTCACTATAGGTGAGGTGGAGTTCGAAAATTATGTGGTCACAGGTACAATAGTTATTCAATCATTAATATTTGATATACTCTTTGATTCAAGTTCAACACATTCATTCATATATTCAAGTGTTGAAGAACTATTAAAAAACCACTTAAAATACAGATGTTGAGTAATCTGTGAGAAAAAAATGGGGAAATTATTACATAGAAGGTATATAACTCTTCCCCAGTTAATTTTTATGGAATAAAACTGCCATTAAGTATGGTCTTATTAACATTGGGGAATTTGATGCTATATTGGTAATGGATTGGATATCTTTACAGAATACCAACATCAAATATTGGGAAAGGTAGAACACTCTTCACATCACAAGGTATCCTCAAATTCATTTCATTGGTAAGGAGGTGGTTAAATATCAATAAAAATAATTGTATCAATTATAGATTTTATTGTCTTATGAGTATGAATATTTTGCTCAAAAGATTGTGAAAAATGAGATAATCATGCTTGTAGACATGTCCATTTTATGGAATACACCAATGTGTTATTTCAAGAGTTTCTTTTTATTTATAATGACAATGAATATGACTTCAAAATTCAATATACTCTTGTATATATACCAATATCAATGAAACCATATATATTAGACACTATAGAGTTCAAAGAACATAAAAAGCAGTTAAGAGAAAATCTAAATTATGGTTTATATGACAGAGTGCTTAACCATAAGATGTAATACTCCACAGAAACAAAAAGAAGGATGGATCAACGTACATATACATTAATTATAGGGAGATCAATAAAATCACACTAAATAAGAAGTATCATCTTCCATAGATAGATGAATTTTTTGATAAACTATATTAGGACATGTATTTTTCTAAACTGGACATTTGTATTGGATATCACCAATTAAAGGTGAGTAAGGCAGAAATTACCATGATTTCATATCGAATGTGGTATGGACACTATGAGTTCAGAGTTATTACCTTTAGACATAGTAATTATCTAAAAAAACCATGAATTAAATGAATATTTTCTATAGAGATTACCCTGAATTTTTTTGTAGTCTTTATTGATGATATTATAAAGTATCGTAATAATAAGGAAGACCAGAAATATCATTTTAATAATATGAAGAACACTATGAATGGATAGTAATTTTTCAAAATAATAGTAATTTTGATTCTTGGTAGAAGGAAGTATCATTATTGGAGAATATTATCACAAGAAAAGGAACACACGTGGACCCTTCCAATACATTTGAAATTGAGGAGTGGCACAAGAAAATATATATAATAGATATTCAAAGTTTCCGTGGTAGAAATAGGGATTATAGATGAATTTTAAAAAACATCTCATGACTTTCATGCTTAATTACCAAGATGACTCATAAGGGAGTGAAGTTTCTCTCAACCAGTGATTGTGCAGACTACTTCAAAGAGTTAAAAAATAGACTTATTATTATAGAATTACTCAAACTAGGTAAAAAAGGAGAAATATTTGTGTTTTATAATGATTAATTAAATAATGGATTGGGTTATGTACTGATGAAAAATGATTAACTGATAGTGCAAGCATCAAGGAAGCTGAAAATTCATGGGAAAAAATATCCCATACATGATATGGGGTTAGGGGATTTGATATTTTCATTGAAAATATGATGAAATTATCTCTATGAGGATAAGTGTGAGATATATACTAATAATAATATAATAAAATATATATTCCCACATAATGATCTTAATATTCTCTAATGAGGATAGTTTGAGCTCATTAAATATTTTGAAAATTTAATCTATTATAATCATGGTAATGAAAATAACTTGGCAGAGGCTTTATGTATAATGGATCATACATAATTATCAATGATGATAGTTGGGAAAGATCTGATATTCTTAGAAATACATTTTATGTACATTAGGGATCATTATGGGAGGAACATTATAAATACTTTCTTAAACGATTTCTCAACCATCTATGATTCAGAAAATAAAGGATACAAAAAGAAATGATATGGAAATTAAGAAAAAGGTGAATGCTCTAAGAAATGTGAAATCCCCGTAAATTCAAAATATATTAGTAAGGACTCATGGGATTTGGACCACAAATACATTTACCTTCCACTCTAGAGATAAAAAAGGGCTTATAAATGATGCACATAGCTCAACCTTCTTTATCCACTTAGGGGGCACAAAGACGTATCCAGATCTCTAAGTGAATTAATTGTTTGAAAATATAAGGAATAATATCACTGAATATACATAAAAGTTCTTTATATGTTGGTAAGTGAAGTCTAAAAGGTAAAATTCTTATTGAATGATGAAACTATTACCCATACCAACCTGTAAATGGGAAAAATCAGCATGGAATTTTTCACGACACTTCCAATGAAATCTAGAGGAAACAATGCTATATAGGTTATTGTTGATCTTCTTACAATTACAAATCAATATATAAAACATGATAATAAATATCACTAGATCAAATTGAACAGATATACATGAGAGAAGTTGTATGGCTACATTGAGTACCACTATTGGTGGTATCTGATCGAGATCTAATAATCCCATCATGTTCTAGAGAAGTCTCATAAATTATATTAATGATAAAATAGAAATAAGTATAGCTTATCATCCTAAAACTAATGTAGAATAATTATAGACTATTTAAAAACTGGAATCCATGTTTATAAAATGTTCTATGGAATTCAGATGAGTAAGGGACCAACATTTACCTCTAGTTGAGTTATCATACAATATCAGATTCCAAAAGAAAATCGAGATGGATTAATATAAATACAATAATAGAAAAAATATATATATAATCATAATGTTGGGATTAATTTAATTATAATAAGAATATCATACATTAAATGGTTGAATAAATGGTAGAAATGTTGAAAATCATTCAAAAACACAACAAGGTAGACCAATGATTATAGAAGAGATATGTGAATAATCGTCATCGAGATCATCAGTTTAAGGATGAAGACATGGTATTCATCAGTATATCACCATTAAATATGATAATGATATTTGGGAAGAATTGAAAATGAGTTTGTGGTATATCCACCCCTTCGATATTCTTGATCATGTAAGAGCATCAACATATCGACCAAAATATCCACCAATCATGTCTCATATACACAATGTAGTATACATATCCCAGTAGTAAATTACATACCATAACCCTATCATGTAAATATTTTAGAGGTGGTATTTTTGGAAAATGATAAATCATATGAGGAGAAGCTAGTGATGATCTTGGATTATGGAGATAAGTTTCCACACAAAATACCACTTTTCTAGTCAATGTACTATGGTGGATCCATAAGTACTATTATACAACATGTGTACCGGAGGACTAAATTTCAGATAGGTACCATCACATGTTCTCCCCTTAGTTTTTAAAATGAACATTAAATGGGGAAATTTCATAAGGGGAGGGTTAGAATTATACAATCCATAATCCTATCAATTATATTTCACTTTTAATAATTATTTCATATAGTATAAATCATATAAAATTACATATATACCAGAAAAAAATTATAAATGTAGTATGAATGATATAATAGGTATTTATAGAAAATAAGAAACCTAAGTTAATGTAATAGTAATATGGACATTGAAATAGTAATATGACCATTAAGAATTGTAACACGACCAATAGAATAGTAACCTCACATATCAAATTATAAATATAATTTAGGAATATTATAAATGAAAATAAGACATATTCATATCATGTAAGATGAAAATAAATGTTTTGAAAATGATAAATTACATATCAATATTTTTTTGAATCAAAATTGTTTATTTGCAATTTAGTAATAAATATAGTGAATTTAATTAAAAAAAATTCATTAAAATTGATTAAAAAATTATTATATAGTTTTATTTTGACTATAAGATAATTTTCTGAGACCATAATAAATTTTTCAATTTTTTATAAAATCATTTTTAATTTCAAAATATGTATTTTTAAAATATATTATTATTTTCAATAAAAAATAAATTTCACATAAATAAGAATTTTTTTTCAAAAAAATATTTCCTTTTTTTAATTATAATCATAAAAAAAATTTGGTCAATTTTTTTTAAAATAATGTATTTTTTTTTAAATTGAAATATAGTAATTTAGATTATTTAACAAATACATGATTTATTGAGTCATAGAAGATTTATTGCTTATGTAAACCCTTAATCTCGAACTCTAATTCATTATTTAAAATATTTACTTATAGTTTTCAAACAATTCTTAGTCATTATATAATAAAATTAAAAGATGTATAAAATAATCTAAAAACACCCCTATCCTTCACAATAAATACCACATCTCACCACATATTCTCCTCAATAATAAAAAAGCCAAAATTATTTTACAAAATCTCAGCCATCCTATTCCCATGTCCCCCCCCCCAATATAGTAGCCTTTTTGTATCAAAAAAAGACCAAACCCTTTTTCTAAATGACGTTTCCAATGAAATGAATTTTAATAGGTAAAATCCTCATTCCTTTTAATTTATTCTATTTTAGTTGTATTTTATTTCATTTCATATTTTAACCTATAATAATTCAATTTAAATTATTAGTACTATATTTTTTATATACATCAATTTTTTATTTTTAAAATAACAACTCATAAAAAAATTTCTTCCAATTTCATTTTCATCTAAAAAATGAAAACATCATTCGTGATATGTTGACATATCACTTTCAAGGATGATAAGTTTTCAAAGTCCATTATTTAATTAAGGGATTGTAATAAAACCATTTTATGGTTACAATAATATTATAATATATGTATTTAAGAATATTTAATTTTCTATAATAATAATGTATACAAAATATCAATTAATAAAGAAAACTAGTTCCCGATGATCGAAAAAATTTCAACAAAATTTAAACTGTTATAATTTAAATTTCATCTAATGAATAATCATTACATATAATGAAATATGATATATAAAACCATATAACATTATTTATGTTCATTAATAACATATAATTTAAATTCTGGACAACTGATTCATGCTCAAATTTACCGAAGAGATGAAGGTAGAATGGTCTTTGTAGTATAGCTTGGGTTGTCGAATCCACTAAGACCTAAGAAGATACCTAAGACACACATCCTCTGAGATAGATTTTTGAAAATGAAGTGGCCAAATCGGTTTTGATTTTAGATGGTTTTAAAGACCACTATGAAACCAAAATTAATAAAATTCAATGAAAATAGGTTGATCTTAGGATTATGCTCGGGGTGGATTGAATGAATTTTACTTCTTTAGACAATTTGGGTTTTACTAATTCTTGACGAATCCATTATTCAAAAAAACACTACCATCATTATTTTCTACTTTGATGCTAGATAAACTCAATTACTAATCCCTTACACACTTAGAAAACCAAATTCATGATCTCTCCAAGGTATATGATCATTTTAGTACTTGTATTTAGCTTCCTCAAACACAGTGAATATGAAGATTAGAAATAACTGAAGAATGGAAGTCCTAAATTAGGTATCCAATTAAACACAATTCATTCATAAAATATCATTAAATCTATCATTTTAATCATCCTATGATCAACCCATTAAAGGGAAATCCCTCCATATATGGTATACTCTCAATGGTGGGCGGATGATGGCTTAAAATAATTGGATTGACGAAATTAAAACCACTGAAATAACAAGAACTCCTCCAGGTGTGTGAATGAAATTCACTACTATGTGTTAAATAATTCACCACAACATAGATATATCAATGTGATTTGTGATTATATAGTATTATTGAAAGAAATGGTAATAATATAATGGAAATAAGTTTATTGAGAACATAAAAATACAAAAAAAATACATGGTAATTGATTACATTACAAATGATCTTTGGAATAATAACATTACATCAAAAAAAGAGATTTCTTCTCCCTAACCACCCCAAACTTAAATAGAAAATTGGGAAAAATTATGCAGATCCTCAATCAATGTATTCCCAATTATTAATTTAATTTAGCCCTTAAGGTTTTTGAAAGTAGTGGAGAAATTGATTCCCTCGAATATTTATCCTCTTTGTCTCCCCTGGAAATCCCTTCCTGTGTGGGAAAGCGTATCAACAAAGCTCGGTGGGCCATTGAAGATTACTTTGTGTCCTCAGATTTCTTCTAGGCATCTATAATATTTCGGCACATTTGGAATTGTGGATCGGTAGTTATGGTTTATTTAGTGGGATAGCATTCTCACCCTCTAATTCTAGCCTAGATTTTTTATTCTATTTGGGTGGCCTAAATAACCACTATGAAACCTTAATTAGCACTGGCTTATGAAAATTACATTTTCATATATATTTATTCTAGCATCCTATGAAATTTGGTCTTCATTGGGCATATATTGTGGGCCCCACATACTGAGCAGTGGTCTGGTGTCCAATCTTCCTTCTCCAGAATTATTTCCTTTCATTGAAAAATATCCCCAACATACTGTATAAATCCTCCCTGGATCCCTAAATAAAAAGTGTTCATAGTTAATTATAGATTCATTTCCAAAAATATCAAATTAAAATATTGATAATTACATTATTTAAAATCATATGAATCATTGGGCCTAGATTTGTGTACATTTGGCATGAAGTGCACAGATTATGAGAATGGATTTTCAAAATTAAAATCCACTAACTCAAGCCTATAAGATCAAAAATAAAAATTTAATACCATTAAATTTTTATCACCATATGTGTCATTATTGTATAATCACACCCCCAACATGATATTTTCTAGTCTCGAGAAAATAATTTGAAGATTATATTTGAATTCTTTTTTCAAACACATTATAACAAATAGTGCTCACGAAGTAAACTACACACAAATATATTTTTATAACCTATCAAAATAATTCAGAAAAAGATAAATTTAAAGGAATATCCCAATACTAATCCATTTATATTGATAAAATCCATCATCATGCTTCATCCAACTCAATTAGGTGAAATGATGTGTTGTTAATCACAATAGATATGGGGTTTCAGTTTCATTCAAGGGGGAAATCATGGAAGCGCTAGGTGGAATCACAATTAATTTTAATATGAGTATTTTTTCAATTTTTTTTTAAATTTTTCCATAGTAATTGAGATTCCAGTTAATCAAATTATCCCATGTAGAAAGACATTACTGAATAATCCCAGGATCAAAGGCCTTAGGGAACCAAATGAAACAAACATACTTAGGCATCATCTCGAGTTAACTTGATAAAAAAATAAGGTCATATTACCAGAAATATAGACAGTGAAAAACTCAGGGCATGAAAACTCTAGATTCATGATCCCCAAGTTACAAAAAGCCTTACATTTTATCAATCCATTTCTCTACATGAATTTTTTTAATTTACCAATACTCATATTATTCATAACAATCAAACCATCTTATGCTATTGATTATGGGACCCCAAGAATTCAAATTAGTACCCCATAGTCTATAGGATGAGCATTATGGAATTATGATTTAATAGATGAAAATAAAAATGATTAAATTTCTTATTGGACAAATAAACTTCCAAAATAAATTATTGTAAACATAATCATGAATTAAATTAAGAGTCAAGAAAATACAGATTATTTTCTATGTAGTTTTAAAGAAAGAAAAGATGATATTATATTAATGAGAAAGTAATTTTACTTCTTTTTTTCTCATTATTTTTTTACAAACATTTTTTTTCCACACCCCCAACAAAGAATTAAACTATCTGTAGTTTATTAAAAAGAAAATATTCAAGAAAGCATGTGGGGGCATGAGTTGGAAAGGGCATGGAACAAGTTCACATAGTGGCTTCATAATGATGATTTTGGAACTCCCCAATCACTCTTTGTTCTCATGGGGGATGTAGGCACCTCCTTGATTGAATATGTATCACCAAAAATTGTCCCAAATCCATACTGACAAGAACAAACCAGACAAAAAAAAACAACACATAAATTTATTTAATACCATGTCTCATCATTTTTATGGTTTTCCACTTAAAAAAATCAAACTAGTGATACATCTTCTTCTTTTTAATTTCTGGGTAAGGTAGTACTCATGGATCACATCGCGTGACATGTATGAATACAGTGCTCCCCTTTTATACCCATCCATACTCATAAGAGAATAACAGGTCAACAATTTGAGGAAGAATAAAATTATATCAAAATGATCCACTAATCCTATTTGAAATATAAAGATGACTAAAACAACAAAATAATTGGAAACTTGAAAACCACAGGTTTCCTCCCATGAAATTTGTTTTCTAACATTGTTATCTCAACTTGGACCCCTAATTGATTAATTTTTTTCGACATCTAAGGTTGGTTCACACTATTCATCAACAAATTAATGTTTTTGGAATGGTTTATTGAATGGTTTGACTCTATGACCATTAACTTTAAATGTTTGACCATTGGTGGGATCTTGAATTTTTATATCCCCATGGGGGTACACCTTATGTTCTATGTATGGACCTGAACATCTAGACCTCAATTTTTCTTGAGTATAAGTGATGTATAGAATTATACAAAAGAATAGGTTTTCCTGGTTTGATGTCTTTGGTTTTACGGTTTGGAGATTGGTAGGCTTGTACTTTTTCTTTATTGAGCCTTGAATTTTCTTAAGCCTCCATCTAAAGTTTTTCATGTTCATTTAGATATTATTTCCTTTTTTCTTCAACCAATGAGAGGTCATAATTTGTTTTCTTAATTTACCTAATGGCCTTATGTTCAATCTCTACTAGAAAAAGAATATGTTACCATAAACCATACTATATGGGGACATTCCTAAAATGGTTTTAAATGTAGTTTTATTATCCCAAAGTGCATCTAAGGGTTTTCGTGACCAATCATTCCAAGAAGAATTTATAGTTTTCTCTATAATTTGTTTGATTTCAAGATTTTCTAACTCATATTGACCATTGGTCTAGGGGTGGTAAGCAGTAGACACTTTTTGAGAAATTCCATACTTTTCCATGAGTGCTAAGAAATTATGATTACATAAATGATTTCAATGATCAATAATGATATCCCCATGAATTCCAAATCTATAGAGGATGTTTTCCTTGAGAAATATAATCACAGTTTGATGATCATTGGATTTTATAGAAATAGATTCAATCCATTTTGAGACATAATCACCAGCTAAGAGAATTTAAATATATACCCTAGAGTTTGGGAAGGGACCCATTAAATAAATTCCCAAATAGTCATAGAATTCAACAACTAATATGGGAGTGAGTGGAATTTGATTCTTTTTTGTGATGGAACCTACTTTTTGACACATTGGACAGCTTTGAAAAAATGCGTCGGAGTCCCTTTAGAAGGTGGGACAGAAGATACCACACTGATGAATCTTAGAAAATGTTATTTAGAGGAAATGTGACCCCCACATACCTCGCTATGACAGAATTTAAGGATGGAATCTTGTTTAGATTCTGGGACACACCTCTTAATGACTTGGTCAGGGAAGAACTTATAGAGGTATGGATCATCAAACACATAGTGCTTGATATCAGAAAGTAATTTCCTTAATTTTGTAATGACCCCCCTAACTAAGAAGTTGGATATGTCAGCTTACCATGGGCAGTCACTCATGAATTTTAGGTGTTCATTAGGCAGTGAAGCAGAAACAAAGAGGTGAAAAAAATTTCATTGAATTCTATCCTAGAGAGGTGATCAACTACAACATTTTCAACACCCCCTTTTTCCTGGAATGTGAGTTCAAATTATTATAAGAGAATCACCCACCTAATAACTGTAACCATATCATCTTGCTAATGGAAGATGTATTTTATTGTAGAATGGTCAGCGAACACAGTGATGGGGGATCCTAAAAGGGTCGACCTAAACTTATCTAAGGAAAAAAAATATAAAGTAACTCCTTTTCAATGGTGGTGTTGTTTATTTGGGCATAATTTAACGATTTTCTTACATAAGAAATGACATAAAGAGTTTTATCACAACGTTGTCCTAAAACATATCCTATAGAAAAGTCACTGGAATCACACATATGTTCTAAATAAAGTTTCCAATTTGGATATTTCATAATTGGAGGAGAGGTGAGAGAGTATTTGAGGGTTGAGAATGAACCCTCACAACTTTATGTCCAAACAAATGGACCATCCTTTACTCGGAGAGCACAAAGGGGATGAGAGATTGAACTAAAGTCCTTGATGAATATTCTATACAAAATTGAATGTCCTAATAAAGACCTCACTTCCTTATCTGTTCTGGGTGATGGAAGATGATAGATGATGTCAACCTTTTCTTTATCAACTTCAATCCCTCTACCTGAGACTATATGTCCAATGACTAACCCCTGTTTAACCATGAAATGGCATTTTTCCCAGTTTACGGAAAGATTAATTTCTTCACATCTAGACAAAACTCTCTCCACATTCCTAAGACATCCCTCAAATGTATCCCCAAAGACAGAGAAGTCATCCATCAATCCCTCAAGGAAATCCCTTACCATGTCTGAGAAGATTCCCATCATGCACTGCTGGAAGGTTACAGGGGAATTTCATAACCTGAACGGCATGCGTCTAAAGGAAAAGTTACTGAATGGACAGGTGAACGTAGTATTTTCTTTATCCTCTAGGGAGACCTCAATCTGATTGTTCCCCAAGTACCCATCTATGAAAAAATAGAACGGATGACCTTCCACTCTCTCAAGGACTTGGTAAATGAATGGTAAGGGTAAATTTTCCCTTTGGTGAATGAGTTTAGCTTCCTATAGTCAATGCAGACCCTCCATCCCCTACTCACCCTAGTTGGAATAATCTATCCATACTTATATGTTATCACTATGATTCTTTCCTTTTTGGGAACCACTTGTATTGGGCTCACACACTCAATCTTAGATATGGGATAGATGATCCTAGATTTTAACAATTTCTGAAGTTCCTTCATTCCTACCTCTATTATATTATGATTGAGTCTCCCTTGAGGTTGACCACATGGCATTGAATCAGATTCCATACCAATCCTATGAGTCCTGATTAGTGGGATAATCCCCTGAATATCAAATAGGGTCCAACCAATGGCATTATTATGTTTCCTAAGGACATCGAGGAGCATACTCTAATGATTGTCAACAAGATAAGAAGAAATTTCAATAGGATGTGTATGATTGTCCCCTAGGAAGGCATACCTGAGTGCAGCAGGAAGTTCATTCAATTCAAGATCAAGTTAGTTCATAAATTCAGTAGAAGATTGGGATATTGGTTTGTGATCGATTTTTTTCTTGGAGATTTATATATAATCGAATCCCCATGTATAGAAGTTTCAGCTACAAGATTGGTTTAATCAGATTTAGGGAAGGATGATTGATTGGTCTCCATAAAAGTGGTTTCATGAAAGGTTTCATTGATTGTTGGACCTAAGACTTCATCATAAGAGAAATTTGAAAATGATCCAATCCATGGAGATAAAATTACTTAATGTGAATAAATGAAATCAATCTCATCCTGACTAAAACATCCATAAAATATTCCTTGATGTTCTATCAATTAATTATAAATTTTTTATATCATTTTTACTTCATGAATGTCCTTGTCATCCTCTATTTGTGAGATTTCATTATAGATGTTCATGTCTAGACTAATTTTTCTAAAGGTGATGTACATGTTGCCAATTTGAACTCGGATAATAGAGTTGACTATTGAAAGGAATGGAAGACCAAGGATGATTGGTGTTTGTTTCTTATTTATTAAGTTTGGATGGTTGTAAAGTATAATGAATTCAGAAGGATAGATGAAGTTTTAAACCATTAATAGAACATGCATTAAAATCCCATTTGGAACCCTAATGCGACGATCCACAAGTTGAAGTGTGACAGTTGTGGGTTAGAGCTCTTCTAGGCCTAACTGGCAGTACCTAGCATAGGGGATGAGATTGAAAATAAAACCCAGGTCACACAAGGCCTGGAAAAATTTTCACTCCCCTACTTCAACATTGATGTAATGTCAACCTGAGTCTTTCAACATAGGAATAATGGTCCCTTGAATGGTGGTACTCAAATTAGCAGCCAAAAGGACTTGGTTTTTATCTGATTTTTTTTATATAAAATTTCACAAGTACTTAAGGTACTTTGAGTTGGTAGGTATGGTTTGTACTGCATCGAGAAGGGGAATGTTCAACTTGACTTGTATGAAGATTTCCCCCAATGATCCACTCAATTCAAGCTTAGTTTTTCCACTCATGTGTTGAGGAAACAGTGCAGGTTGTGGAATTTCTTGTTGAAGAGTTGTTTCTTTGACAATTGTATTGTGTTTTCTAGATTGATCATTTAGGTCATTTGAATTTTCATCCATGATTGAGTCTTCATATATGTTCTGAATAAGTTTTTCAAGTTTCTCAATTGATTTCCCACTTCAAAAAATAGTAATATCCTTTAGTTGTTCATGTGTTTTTTGAGTGAAACATGACTCCCCCCTTACTGTTTGTTATGGAATGGATTGTGTAGGCATGAGTTCCTTTCTAGTTTTGATGGTTTTAAGTTATTTTTTTAGGGAAGAGACTTCTGAGTTCATCCTTTATATTTGTTTGAACAGTTTTTCTAGTAGGCTTTGTGGAGAAGTTTGGGTTGGTGCTGTAGAATATTGGTTTATCCTAGGGGGGATATATTGGAGGTGGGACGGTTTGATGAAAATAGACCAGTGGTTGTTGTAATTGGATAGGTTGGGTTTGGAACTGGTTATGGTTTTGTCAGTTCTGATGGGGGTAAGGATTTTTTCCCTTTGGTTGGCTAGGTTGTTGGTTATCTTTCCAGTAGAAGCCTGGGTGGTCATTATACCTTGGGTTGAATGTGTTTTGGTATTGCGGATTTTGAAAGTTCAAAGCATTTACTTCCACTGGGGTCCTCCTAAAAGAACATCCATGATGGATGTAATGGTTCGGCGGTTGTCTATCTTATTTCCATGTTTGTCCCAAATTGTGCAAATAGGGTCTACAGTTTGGATTTCATGGACTTTCCTAAGGTCTATCTATTCATCCTTCCTAGAGAGTGCTGCGAGTTTTTCTATAAATATTTTCTCTTCTCTATGTGTATGAATTCAAGTAGTTCTTTATGGCTTTTTAGAATAAGGTGAATTTCCTCATGTTTAGTTTTGTTCAGTAAGGCTTTCTAGATAAACGTAAACATTATTTTGGGGTTTGATTTTAAAGGTTCCAATACACATCATGTCAATGAATATATTGTTCCCCATGCCCAACCCTTCATAAAAAATTCCCACTTGTTTAGGTATAGAAAAACCATGATGTGGATCCATGTTTAGGGTGTATTTGAACCTCTCCTGTGTTTCATAGAATGACTCTCCCTCCTTTTCAAAATGTTTTGAATAAACTTTTTCGGTGCAATTTTTTGTGATAAAGAAAGTATTTTTTGTAGAATTCTCATTTCAATTGGTCCCAGGAGTGGATTTTTTCATGTGTGAAGTTTATTATCAAATTTTTAGCTTGATCCTTTGATGAAACTTGAATGAAACTCATCTTAGATGATTCTTGTTGATGTGGGGGACACATGGTTTCTATAATGTCAATGAATTCCTTAACATGAAGGGAGTGCATCATAGAATCAATCCCGTGAATGGTTCTATGGATGTTTTGGACATGGGGTTTAAAGATATAATTGATATCTCTTAGGGAATTGTGTATAACGTATGAGAGGGCATTGATACAAGCTGGGGTGAGGTATTCATTCATGGTTTGATTGACTAAATTCCCTAGGTTTGGAGCTTCTTGATTTTGGTTTCCCATTTGATTTCCCACAGGATTTACAATTTGATTTCATGGAAGACCCTATATTAGAATTGATTCAATTTTTGATTCTGAAGTATCAAGAAGATTTTGATATACTGGAAGCAATCTCCTAGGTTTACTTGAATCCCCTATCCCTGTAATTTCCACCCTAACTTGTTTGTTTTAATTATCACAGGTGTAGGCGGACATGCACCAGAAGAAAAAAAAGAGAAAGGGACAAGATAAGAGATCAAGGGTGAGAATAGAAGAATAGGGGTGAGGAAAGAAGGTTTTTGTCTAAGGAACATACTTGGTCTTATAAAATGGAGCCAAAATATTATTCATGCTCAAATTTACCCAAGATATGAATGTAGAATAGTCCTTTTGGTCTATCTTGGGTTGTCGAATTCACTGAGACCTATGAAGATACCTAATATACACAACCTATGAGATGGATTTTTGTCTATGAAGTAGCCAACTTAGTTTGGATTTTAGATTATTTTTAGGTACACTGATAAACCTAAGTGAATTCAATTAAAGGAAAATAGGTTGATCATAGGATAATTCTTGGGGAGGATTGAATGAATTTTACTTCTTTAGACAATATTGGTTTTATTAATTCATGACGAATCCATTCCTCAAAATCACAATACGTTCATCATTTTCTGTTTTTATACTAACTAAACTCAATTAATAATCCATTACAAACTTAGAAAACCAAATTAAAGATCTCTCTAATGTATATGGTCACTTTAGTACTTTGATATAGCTTTCTCAAACACTGTGAAGATGAAGAGTGGAAATAATTGACGAATGGAAGTCTTAAATTAGTTATCCAATTTACCACAATTCATTCAAAAATTAACATTCAATACAGAGTTTTCATCTTCCTATGATCAACCAATTATTGGTTTATCCCTCAATTGTTGGTATACTCTCAATAGTGTGCGAAATGTGGTTTAAAATAATTGGATTGAACAAATTAAAATCGCGGAAATAATGAGAACTCCTCTGTGTGTGTGAATTAAATTCATACCTATGTGTGAAATAATTCACCAAAAAACATTGATATCATTTTTAGTTGTGATTATATAGTTTTAATGAATTAAATGGCAATAATATAAGAGAAATATGTTGATTAAGAACATAAAAATACAAAAAAGAAACTTACATGGGAATCGAAAACATTACAAAGGAACATTGGAATAAAAACATTACATCAAAACAATATATTATTCCCCCTCACCATCATTGAATTAAATAAGAAATTGGTAAGTATTAGGCCAAGACTCAATCAATTTATTCCCAATTATTAAATTAATTTAGGCTTTAGGTTGGTGGGAAGTAGTGGAGAAATTGATTTTCTCCTTGACGTTTTATCCTACTTGTCTCCCCTGGAAATATTTTCCTATACATTAAATCATATCTCAAAATATCAGTGGTCCATAGAAGATTATTTTGTGTCCCCTAATATATTTTATACTTATGTAAAATTTTGGCTCATTTATATTTTTAGATCGGGAGTTATGACAAATTTAGTGCGATAAACCTTGGGTCGTAGTTTCTGGACCAGATTTTGATATTCCATTTGGGTCGCCTTAATAACCACCATGGATCATGAATTAACACTAGATACTAAATAATGATTTTTTCCTACATATTTATTCGAGCATCCCATTAAATTTTTTCCTCATTGGGCCTGTACTGTGGGCCCCACATTCTCATTAATGGGACAGTGTCCAATCTTCCTTCTTCATAATTGTTTCTTGTCATTTACAAATATCCCCATAGTCCTTTAAAATCCTCCATGGATCCTTGAATGAATAATGGTCATATTTAAGTTTAGATCCATTTCACAAAATAAAAATTCAAAATATTGATAATTACATTCTTTAAAATCAGATGATTCATTAGACTAAAATTGGTGTACATTAGGTATGATGTGCACAAATGATGAGAATGGATGTTCAAAATTAAAATCCACTAACTCAGGCCCATAATATCAAAAATGAACATTTAATACCATTAAAACGTAATTAATATATGTTTTCTTATTGTCTAATAAGCAACTAATCTCATTTTTGATTACTCTCGCAGAGGTATACTGGTGAACTTATAATGATAACCAAGGTAACAAACAATAGATAACAATGAAAATGTATAATATAACTCTTAAAAAATAAAATAAATGATCATAATGAAATTATAATAAATAATATAAATCTTATAAAGGTATTTATTTAAATTATTATTTAATCTAATTTCATTATCTACGATATTATGTTCATTTTAAGAACACTTTCAGACATAATGTAAGCAATATTACCTGAATATTCCTTATCCATTGGGTTACGCTTACACTCTATTTACCCCTATATGATTCTTTATTATCAATATATAATTATCTTATTTTATGATTGAAAATTACTATCATATTTACCTTTTCCAATAATTTATTATTTTATGAGGAAAAATAAATTTATATGGTTACTTTACCAATTATTCGTTATAAGCCATCCAAATTTAAGGGAACATTCCAAATTTATTCCCATTTGAAATTACCATGCATAATATATTATAATCCACTATTTTTTTTGAAAATAACTAATTTTATCTTTAATATCATTCTTTGTTCATTTTAGGTTTCATGAAAACAAATATGTGGTTTTCTCTTTATATTCTCATTAATATTTTCCTTTAACGACTCTAAAATGTTTCATTTTTAATGTGCCTTAAACACTATTTTTACAATTTTTCAATTCATATGGATTTATTTTATCATTATGTATTCTTATGTTATCATATGAATTTCCAAGTATGATTTAAATCCATTATTTTAGGGAAACCTTTTAGATATTTCCTTCTGTTATTTCTTATGACATGATTTTGATACCCAGATCTTTCAATTAGAAACTCTTACACCTGATTCTTCATGAGGCACACATATTGATGAAAATGATATTATGGGTTCACCTAGATAGAACTCCAATGAAATGGGTAATTTTTATTCTCATGAGACATCATGTTCAATGCTATTGGTTGTTGGCCATAAATCATGCTTCTCCCTGAGAAATGATTTTGGGGGTTATCATTGACTCATGCTTCTCCATGTGAAATAGTCTTGGTGGATTTCCTTGAATCACGATCCTCCTTGTGAAATGGTTTTGGAGATTAGACTAAACTCATTATTATGTCATGTTTTATGTTTTAACTCATTTCTGTGTTTCCATAATTACAATATCCCATGTTCTATAGGATTATGAATGTTTATTTATGTTCTAAAACATTTATTTCATCATGTTTTTCCTTCTAAACCACATGTTGTGGTTTATATCTATATTTGCTTCCAAAATTGATATTTTTATCTCATTTATTTTTAGGTATTACATAGTTTATCCTATGATTATTTAATGGCTAAAAATAATATATAATGACATTTTAATGATTAAATAAAATATGTTTTTCTTCGGGTTCCATGTTTTAAAACTAATCATCCAAAGACACTACAAATTATGATCCTTAGTTTTTATTTGAAGTATATTTGTACATAAAATCTTGTAATAATACGTTTAAAAGTCTATTACAATTATAATAATGGATTTTGTTGAATCCCCATTCTATAATTTCAAAATAAAATGGTTACACCCATAACTATTTACTAGAAAAAGACCAGTACATAACTAGGTTCAAAATTGATTCTAGTCCCCATTATCTTATGATATATTCATCAATACCTCATTTAGTTTTAGGGTAAATAATTATATTCCCACAAATAACATACCGAAATCCATTCATATTTTATACCACAATAACATAAAACATTAATCATAGTATAATATTTCATCCAAGGTAAATGTTAAATATTTAATAAAACTTACTTCATATCATACCCCATAAATATAAATCGTGTATCATCAACATCCAATCAATTTATTCTTAAAAAAACCCAAGAAATAATAATTTTGGTATCACTATATCATTTCACTAGTAAGTTAAATGTAAAATCATATGATTTTTTTATAAATAAAAATACATTTGAATGATAAGGGGAACATTTGTAGATTTAAATAACGAATTCATTTTGAGATAACATATTTTAAAATATAAATTTCTCCAATATATTAATAAGAAATATTCATTATATATATTTAATTATAATTTAATGGAATCATTAATTTAAATATATGTATGGATGTATGTAAAATTAATTTTGGTTGTACATGTTAAAAGAAATATTCAATTCATATTTTTTTTAAATAAGCATAAATACCTCATTCATTAAGTTTGAAGATTGTATCATTTAATTTATTATATTGAAATTACAACTGGGGAAAGACAATAATTTTAATAATTTATTATATAATATTAAAAACATTCATGAAAAAATTTTATGGAAAACATGGACATAAAAATAATGGATTACATCATAGTATAGAAATAATGTCGTTTTTTCATAAAAATTTATTTCTATCTTATGAGTACACAAAAAGATAAAAATGAACAAAAAATATGAAATATACCAAAAAAATATTGTGTATAATAAAAAACTATTTTTAGGGATATATATATCATATAATTTCATCATTGTATATTTAAGCACAGAAAATCCCAGAATGAATGAGAATATAACATAAAACTCTTTCCAATTTTGTATCATTTGATTTATAAACATCATGAATTAAATAAAATGAAACGAGACATTGAATACATGATAATAATCATATTCATGATATGGAAGTTCAATTTTCTAGAAGAGACACCTACTAAAAATGATATGTTAAAACAAAGAATCATTCAAAAGACGACAATTTGAGATGATAAACCCATACCACATTGTTAACAGTTATATCAAATCCCATTAGATCAAATAATATGAATTTTAAATTTAAATACCACGTATTATGATTTATCCATTCCATAAAATTTTATACCCTTATATAATCTTTGAATTGTTTATTAAGAATAATATACTCCTTGGTATTGAGTTTTAATGAATTATACCTCTAAAATGGAAGAATATTCATACTTATAATATCACATATGTTCAAATAATGTCATCATAATACTAGTTTTTTACACTGATCCATTAATGTTCTCAATTTGGGTGTTGACAACTTTGTTTATCAAGTGTTTTTTTGGTCGACCCAAACCATGTAATTTTATCTGGGTTACCTAACATAAAAGTATCATATTTAATAAATATATACAGATTTTTTACTTTTACAATACTTTTTTTATGAAAAATAAATTAGGTCAATTCATTAATACTGTAATTTGTAGTTTCACATAGATTACATTTCCACTTTGTTATGTATTGAACGAAAGAAGGGTGAATGAATATTACCCATTAAATAATTAATATTATATCATAAATTTATAATATATTAATTAAATATATAACTATTACCATGGTAGTAAATTGTAAATTAAAAATAAACCAAACAACTTTAGGGGGTGGTAGTACATGCGTACACCCGATAAAAATTATTATTTTCCAATGTATTTCAAGGAAAGAATTTTTGAGTGAAATTATAATTAAAAAAATAATTTTTATTTTATAAATATAAAATATAAGTAATAAATTAATCATAATAAAAAACCATGAATTATGGTGATGGAAACTCATTTTTATCCCTATGTAGAGGTGGTAGTCCACGCATACAAATGATCTATACATTCATCTCACTTTTGTTTTATAATAGGTGGTAAATGGTTTTTAAAAAATAATAAAAAATCGCATTATTATTTTGACATGGTATTAAAATAATATTTTTTATAAAATAGTTTTTTATGGAGATATGACAAATAAAATTAAAATCACTCGATAATCTTTTTTAACACTTCATTGAGAGACCTAAATTGTAATATAGAACCTGACTTGAATTATTTTTCATAAGAGAATACAAAAATATATAGTATGGAGTGAATTAATATTTGATGGTTTTAGAATAGGTATTTTCCAAACTATAAGGATCTTGTTTTGTGACTAAGGGAGGATAAGTGGTTACATTTTATAAGTGAGTAGAGGGACACACATGTATTATCATAAATAATCTAATTGATATAATGTATAATTAAAGTGAATGGGGATCTAAATGGGATATAATTATTTGGTATTATTAAACATATTTTAATTACCTTCAACCAATAATAATAATATCTTTTTGGGTGCAATTATGATACATATCTCTTGTTATTACCACAAGTGAACTCATTTTGACCATAACTGTTGTAAACAAATTTTACTATTTAGATTATTTAATTTGAACAAAAAATAATTTGACCCCATTAAAATAAAATAATTTTTTTGAAGAAAATATGTAATAAATTTTACTATATTAAATTTATATAAGTGGTAGAATTTAATTTTAAATTATCATGCAAAACATAACGAAATTCTATTTTATTAAAAATAATTCGTAAGTGTAAAAAATAATTGACTTCCATTATATTAATTTTAAATTCCATAAATTTTTTGTTAAAATATGTTATGGAAAATATAGTATATAATTTTTATTAAAAAATATAATCCATATAGATGATATTAATTATTACCATAAAAATAGAATTTGATATTTTTTTAATTTTTTTCTATAATAAAAAAAACATATTTAAAAATCATGAATAATGATGAGTAGAATGTAATTAATTATATTATTTATTATTAATATATTCCAATGTTATGTTAATATCAATGTGAAAACATAACAAAAGTTTTACTTGAAAAGAATGACATCTTTTTCAGAAATCATATTTATTCACTATTCCTTCAGAACAATATTTTTTTAAAAAAATTAATAAAATTCATCCTAAGATAAAATTTTGATTATGATTTTAAAATTAATATGTATTCAATATAATAATTTTTTTATAATATTTTCAAATTAATTTTAATTTGAATGCCAAAAATTCAATAGAAACATATTTTGGTTAAATTTTTTTTTTGAAGTAGTTGATTATATAACATAAAATTGAATAAATAATTTTTATGAATTATTAAATAATTTATTATTATTTTAAAACGTTAAAATTCATTTTCAAATATTTTTCACTTATATTCATACATAAAAATTTAACTAAAATGCTATAATAATCAAATTTATATAAGAATACCATTATACTATATTAATGTATGTACATATCTCGATGTTGAGGGTCAATAAGGTTATCAAGAATAACATTATAAATTATCATGTTGTTACACAATTATTTTTGTGATTAAATGGGATATTATAGTCCTTAAATTAGAAATAAATTATCTTAATATACATGAGATAGATAATTATTTCTAAATATCATTTTCATTTCTATCATTGGAGGTTCTTATTCATTTCTCTTGGTGGAAACAAAAATGTTTTACAATATGAGTGGGATCCACTATACAATTTTGTAAGAAATATCAATCCAAATAAATTATCAATTTCATATCATATATCCATCATGTTATTTTTCTATATTGATGAATTTTTTTATTATTCAATTAACGTGTCTGTGAATTGGTATCCCACATATTTTAATAATTAGTTTCAAAATTTTCCACATTATGAGGATTTATAACATATTATTGACCCACTCCCATGGAAAATTCATATTCTGCATACAAAAAAATTTAAATTTATTCCATTGAGGAGCATTAATTGGTGTTTTAACATCATCATCTTGAAGGAAAAGATTTTTCAAAACCTAAAGATTCCAAATGGGAATCTTTTGTTTTATTTTCATTGAATAATGATGGAGGTCTCTGACTTTTCATTTATACTAGAAGCTAAATTATATGAATATGAGGAATGTGTTCTAGTTAGCATATATAGAGAATATTTTTTCCAAACAAAATGTAGTTAAGTTGTTTTTAGTATAATAAGTTGATTGAAATATCACTGGATGAGAGTGAAAGAGGATGATATTCCTATAACATATTTTTAGAGAACATATGACCATTGTGAATGTCTTTATATTTCATTAGTATATATAGATTATCTAGCAGTTTTAATGGAATTTAATGTAAAAATCTATAACAGTTTTTA
Organism: Viscum album; assembly: GCA_963277665.1. Classification (NCBI taxonomy): domain Eukaryota; kingdom Viridiplantae; phylum Streptophyta; class Magnoliopsida; order Santalales; family Viscaceae; genus Viscum; species Viscum album. The sequence goes on along the minus strand of OY728157.1, from coordinate 29,695,564 downwards.
GAAATATTTTTTATAAGGTTCATATTTTAAATACATTTTAAATAAAGAAAAAATAATATCATGAGAACCATATGAATTTTTTATTAAACTCACATAAGGAGTATCAACTATATGGAAATATTTGTTTGTTTCTGTTTTTGAACATGAATAGGAACTTTATTTATCATGTGGTATTTGATAAATGCATTTATAATGTCCATAATCTGATAAACATAGTGAAATAGCATATCTGTGTTGGAAATCATGTTTTCATGTGGGTATCACCCATTATAGGGACTACATAGAGAGATTCATGCTGGTATCCTATTCGTTTCGACTACCATATAAGTACTATTCGATGAAAAATGTCTTCCATGTTTCATACCATCACCGGTATAATGTTGAATCATCTCATAGTTTTGATCACAATAAATTTGAGAAATATGTTTAAGATTAATTTTAATATTATGTTATATAGATCATCGATTAGAGAATAAAGTCTTGTTGAGGCTAGTCTGTCCCAATAGTTTGGATATTATCGTAGTAATGACATGTATAAGATGAGGAATGAGAGAGGGAGGATAATGTACTTGCCCAACGGCCAATTTTTTTCTCAAAGAGTGTGTCATAACACATAGATGTTGATATCAATGATGAATTTCATTAATGGAGGAATACTATAAGAACCTTGTTTTTGAATCATGTATAGATCCATTAAATTTAGTTCAAGTTCGATTTTATGGGACTAATATTGATGCCTAACGATTTTACAGGGTTTTACGGCATTTTTGGGTCCTGTTTGAAGCCAATAGATTCATATTTTGGAGAAATTGGAATATAAAATGGTTAGAATAAAACACATAGTAATTTAAAAAAGGTTATTTCTAAACATGCTTACTAGAAAGTTAGCACTAGGAGGGCACATGATTTTCCCAAACCATTCAAATTAGGTTGCATGGTCATGTAAGAAACAAATGTAAAATTTGTCATGGTTTTCCATATTTGTTTCATAGTTTCCCTAACCATCAATCTTAAAAATGTGGGTTCCCCGTTCCTCTAGGGTAAAAATCATGGTTTGAGAACAGTTTTTCAAACAATGTGGCCAAACCATATGATGTTTTTTTTTGTGATTTTAGCATAAAATTACCTAAAAAACAAAAATAAATTAATATTTTTTCCTAATTTCTCTCTCTAGTAAACATCCACAATTATTTTATTCATTTTTAATTATAAAATCCATCTCATATAGATTTTGATCCAAATAATACATTGAGAGTCTGATCAGAGCAATGTTCTTCTCATTTGATCTGTTCCAGAAAGATCTCCATTCTATTTCAATATTTCATTGTTCTTCTTTATATCGACAATGCTATTTAGATGCAAGACAATATTATCCATTTTTATGGAATTGAACCATTCATCATTTCTCTTCTAGTAAAGGAAAAATTAGAGGATGGTACAAGATAAGGATATTTTGACAAGCATGAGGTGGGTGGTCTATAAAACGTCCATCATGATTTTTCCTTTTGAAAACTATGGTCTGGGTGAACTGATTTCATCTGTTATTTCCATTTTAATTAATGTAACTCTCTTATATTTATTAAAACTATATTATAAGAATCTTTTTAAAATTTTTATTATGTTTTAGGGGTTGCATCCAAAACACCATCCACCCCAAGTTGGGTGATTTCAAAAATAATTATTTTAGTGGCATTTTAATATTATATAAACCAATGATCGGGTGTTCCTTAAATTGTCTAGGGATAAGAAAAGAGGTTAATTAATTAAATGGATATTTATTTTCTATAACAAGTCTAATTATCAATTGACCAACCCATGTTATATGTTTCAAATTGACTAATCACTACTAAATGGTAAATTGTGATGTATATATCATATATATGTCTTGGACTAATTAATTATATCTGAATGGCTTAGTTAAACATCAGTACAACCAATTTTTAGCTATAATGGAAGTAATGTGAGTGATCATTATTAAATGATAATGAAATATATGAATTAAATTTTAGTTTCATTCCCCTTTCCCTTATCACACTAATGAAATGTATGTATTTTTCTATATAAACTTAATAAATGGTATTAATATTTCATTTCCTAATAAATTAAAACAATCATATGTATAGTACATAGTTTTATGTGGACCATAGGATCATTATAGGAGTGGTTAGATATGTTTTGTCTTTTGGATTTCCAAGGGAATACCTTGAGAACTAAAGGACACCATCCGATTCAAGGATGTCGGTTTCCAAGGGTGAAACTATAAGGACACAACCTTATTATTTTACATAATCGTGAATTTTATTAAATAAATAAGTTAATTTAACATTGAGGATCTTTTCAAGTTTATATTTTTATATAATTAGGATATAATATGTACATAAAATTCCACATTTATATGGAAAGAATACCCCAAAAATATTATCCATTTCCCACAAAATAAAAAACTTTTCAAATAAAATATGTTTTATTTGAAAAATATTCATAACATTTTACATGTCTTTGTTAATTTTCCTAAAACTCATTATAACCTATTAAAATCATTAAAAAAGTTATTATGATCACAAAACGATAGTTAAGGGATATTAAAAGAAGGAATAAAACATTAGTCTATGAATACTTGTAAATGTTGGAAATCATTTTCAAAAAGACAAAATTTTCTCCCATATATACTTTCTTTGTGAAACATGACTTTTCAATGTGATTTTTACAAAACATAAAGAACATAAATGGAACCATAATGTTATCTTGGGGCATTAAAGACATAATATTTTGACCCTCTTGGCTAACTTAGGATTTTTAACCCTCATAGAAATCAAACATTGATACTATCATGGATACCTTATTGTGTAACCATCACAGTTACACATTGAGTAACCATATAGATGACCTCCAACATACACATAACAATGCATTTGAGAGAGATATAGGTCCCATAATTTCTCATAACCAGTGACCAAGAAACATAAAATAATCATACAACATGAACAATTGCATAAAAACAATTCTTTTGAGTTTTGTAAAATAGTATTTTAAAAGAGGATTTTAAATGAAAATCCCATTAAAAATATAATATATTTGATTTGAGACATATTAGAGTTTATGTAATATGTATATACCCAATAAATATAGATAATTAAATATAATATAAAAAATTTTCACCACACAAACAATTCTAATACCACGTAAGTAAAGAAGCAGAAGGTTAACCCAAAGAATCGAAATCAGGTTAAGAATTCCCTTAACTCAAGTTTTTCATACATAAAATTATATAGAACTGCTTTATAATTGTTTAAAGAGTGTTATTAATATTTTATAGAAACGTATTAATGTTTATAACAAATTATATTTTCAATCTATAACATCATTTGACCCATTTATTAATAATATTTTGTTATTTACATTGTTTCCGGTGTGTTCTTTATGTGGTTTCCATTGTTAGTTTGTAACATATATTCGATCGAATGGAAGGAAAACCCCAGAATTGGAATTAAATGGTTTTAATATATTTCTATAATATTAAATGATTCCATAAATAATTGTTGTTATATGGTAAGAGGATGGTTCATTAGATAAAACATTATTGATATTTGTTTTGATCATTTTGGTGGTTTTATTGATAGTAAAAAACATATTTCATTATAGACATTTAATATTATGAGTATAAGATAATTATAGAACATATGAGAGTTCATATCATACACATTAGAATCGCCTTTATCCATTAAAATGGTTTTATAACCAAGTTTTTTGTAATTAAAGGAAGTTGAAGACACATCGTCCATGATGTTGGTAAATCGACACATCATGGGCAATGTTTTTATTTTTAGAATAATAGGAAGAGAAGAGTAAGAATTATGATTAATTTTTCCACAGAAATGATTAGAATCCAGAATATATATAATATTGGAGCTTTAATACCTCATGGATATGGGTAGGAGAATAGAGTATAAGAAAATGAAATAATTATAAAGGAAGTATAAGAAAATGAAAGATGATCTATTGCTCTTGAACTATTTCCTTGAGATCCTCATTAAGGCCCTTGGTTTTGGACTTTTTGTGAGGCCATAATGGTCTTAGATGTGGGGGAGGGGCTAGGTAAGAGTATTTGTTCGAACATAGGCAACGCTCATGGTCTTAATGGTGTGAGAGGAAGAGGGGAGTGAGGGTGGTGTTTATAGTGGATGAGAGGAGGGGTTTTACAATATTTTAATCATTAGTTTAATATATTTCTTAAATACTATGAACAATATTGAATCATGTAACCCAAAATATTAATAAGATAATCTATGTTCGAACCAATGTCCATTTACATCATCCATTACTTATGGATGATGAAGAAATTTAGTTATTTATCATTTTTAGTTATTTACTATATTTCCCCATTCACCAAAAATTCAAATACTTAGAAAAAATAATAAAAATTGACCTTAAAATTTTTTCGATGTTTATAATTGACAACTAAATCTCCATGTTTTTAAATAATTATCTAAATATTATTAATTTAATTTGGAATAAAATCATAATTTATTCTAAAAATAACAATTTTAAAAATATAACTAATTTTAAATCACCTTGGGAAATTAATTAAGATCTCAATGTCTTATAACCTTAGGCAAATAATAAATAATAATATTCACTATTCCTAAGGTTAATACTACTATTCATATTATTATTCATAAAGGTATGTTACAATTCACCAAAAAAACAAGTTGGTTCTATCAGGCACCAAATAACTTTCAGATCACAACCATAGATGTCAGTTTTTCGAAATTAAAATCCTAGAAGCGGTAGAATTATGTTTAACAGATAGTTTATGACTATCTCTTTTAAAAAAAGTATCATTATAAAGAGACTCATTATTTCATTAATTCATTAAATTTATCTATAAAATTATGTTGTGTCACATTCTCGGAACTTCTAGAAATTTCATCCTCAAAATATTTTTATTTACTTATTAAACAAGTGAGGGTACCATACCCTCATTGAATTTTCAGATTTTGAAGTTGCTTGTTCAACCATGTGGATTCTCTACAAACCCATTACCTAGTAAATTACCTTATTCATTAATACTCTCTCTCTATGATCAAGAATCTGAATAGGTTTTTCTTTATAAGAAATTTTCTCTTCTAGATGAACTGCTTCTGGTATCAAGACATGAGATGATTCTGGCACTTACTTTTTCAACATCGAAACATAATAAACATTTTGTATCTAAGATAAACTCAGAGGAAATGATACTTGGTAGGTGACTGGTAGAACATTATCTTGGATTTCATAATTTCAAATGAACCATGGACTTAGCATTCCTTTCTTGTCAAAACTCATAACACTTTTCCAGGGTGAGATTATAAGAAAACTATTACCACCTACCTAAAAAGTAATATTTTCCTCTTATTTTCTAAATAAATATTCTTCTTATTCCAAGATTTCCTCATGTGTTACTATTTTATATTCACTTTCTCATCCACATCCTCTACGAATTCTAGTCCCACCAACTTTCTTTCCCTGACTATATCCCGAAAAGATAGAGTTTGACACAGATTCCCAAACAATTCCTCAAACGGTTCTATCTATATAGGGAAATAAAAACAATTATTATAATAAAACAAAATTAATGAATTATGGTGATCCCAAAATCATTGTTAGTCCATTTAAGGAGATCTAAAAATATCCTACAATGTCTGAAGCATTCATTCTGATTGCCCATATGATTGAGGATTAATAGTTGTATTAAAATTTAATTCTATTCCCAATGACTTCTGAAGGGCCTTCCCAAAATTTATAAGTGAACCTAGGATCCGGGTAAGATAAAATGGAAAGAGGAACTATATATAACATGAAAATCTCTTTGAGGTACAATCAAGAATGCTAATCTAATGTCATTGTATCTCGAATAGGTTGGAAATATGATGATATAGTCAGTTTGTCAACAATCACAAAAAATGCATTGCTACATCTATGAGTCTTTTGTATTCTCACCATGAAGTCCATGGATTATTTTTCCTATTACCACTATGGAACTGGAAAGTCCTAAAGCACCCCCTGGGTAACTGCAACTCTACATTGACATATATATATTTCAATCATTTGACTGTAAAATCTTTAATTTCCCTTTTCATTCCATTCCTCTAGTAATACTTCGATGGGTCACTATACATCACAGTACTTCAATAAAGAATTTAAATTAATGAAATATGAGCTTCACATAATAAATATTTCTTCAAATGGGAATCAAAAGGTACACGAAATATTTTTTCAAATCATAAAACACAGTCTTTATCCATTTTAAATTCTGGAAACTTAACCATTTTAACCAATAATACATTTTTCAATAGCTCACGATCTTCCTTATTCTCTTTCATAATTCAAACTAATAAAGATGAATTCCCATAAAACCTAATAAAATTGGGGTATTTCTTGCACCAACAACTTCTAAGACAAAATTCATCAAATAATTAATCAAGGGATTATGTTCCAAATATAATATGGTTAATTATGTTTGACATTTTCAACTCAAGGTATATACCCCATAGTTTTCATTTCTTGGATGGTAATCGATCATGCAATCACAATTCATTATCAATTGACTCCATCTTATCTAACTCTTGTATAATTCATTCTGAGTGAATATATACTACAAACTATTACAGTCATTACATATTTTACATTTGGCTCCGTATAAATTTATGCCTCCAAATTTTTAAAGAAAAAACCACAGCTTCTAATTCCAAATCATGTGTGAGATAATTTACCTCCTAAGGGTTTAGTTATATTTATGTATCAGAAATTACATGATCATTCTACATCAGAACACAACCATGTCCCTTAAATGAAGCATCATTGTATATTATAAATTCACCATTTCTGGAAGGAAGAGAAAAAATGGAGCATTCACCAATTTTATCTACAGTTCTTGAAAACAAATATCACATTCATCTATCCAAACAAATTTTACACCTATTCATGTTAAAATATTTATAAGGATAGGTAACCATGCAATGTTTTTAACAAACTATATGAAATAACCTACTAATAATTGAAAACAATTAATTTTTGTGACATTTTTAGGTATCTTCCATTCATCAACCTCTTTTGTTTCAGAAGGATAAAAAATCATTCCATCCTTATTAACGTTGTTCCTATTAAAAGAAATTAGTTGCAACCAAAAATCATACTTGATGAATTTTCTGTATAGTTTATTTTACTAAAAGGTTTTAAATCTTACCCATAGTTGTCTTTTATTCTCCACTTTTCTTTTAGAAAATGACAAAATTTCATCAATAAAAACAACTAAAAAATTATCCATGAACTCATAGAATATTCTTTTCATAAGATCCATGAATAAAACTAGTTCATTAGTTAACCCCAAATGAATAAATAAAATTCATAATTAAAATATCTAGTGATGATCATAGTCTTCAGGATGTCTTCCTTATTTAATTTAAACTAATTATACACCAACCTCTGGTCATCTTTTGAAAAATACTATGCTCATGGGAGCTGATCAAACAAGTCATCAATATGAGGCAAAGGATACATGTTTTTATAATTTATGTTATTCAATTCTCTATAACCAATTCAATGTCTGATGGATCTATATTTATTTTTAATGAAAAAAATAGTGGAAACCCATGGAGAAGTGCTAGGATGAATTAAGTCTTTATGAAGAAACTCCTATAATTGATTATTCAATTAAATAAGTTCCATTTGATCTAATTGGTAAGGTGGTTTGGAAATTTTCTTAGCATTTGGATCTAGGTATATTGTGAATTCAACTTCATATTCAGGTATAAAAATGGCTGACTCGTCCATAAAATCATCAGGATATTCATTTTCTTCTAGAACATCATTAATTTGAATAGTTTCTTTTCATTCATAAATATGAGAAACATAACGTTCATTTCCATCTTTCAACAGTCCCTCTACTTCCTAATATTTTACCAGTTTAATGGGTTCATTCTTGTACAAAAATTGAAAATATTTCTAAAAAAACTTCTTTAGCTATATAATCAATCTTAGGATGATAAAAAAGTAATCCAATCCAAACCCAGAATAACATCAAACTCTAAAAAGGGAAAAACAAAAGGTTTTAAAGTAAATATATTCCATAGACAATAATAGAATGAATCTTATGATTCCTACTTTTTGTAATAATTCTTCTAGAATTTTAACAATAATTTCATGTTTAATTTTTTGAGGATATATATCCAATTTACCATAAAATGTCTTAGAAATACAGGAATGTGTATACCCCATATCAAAAAAACATTAGAAAAATATGAGAAAACAAATAAAGTACCTGATACAACATCATTAGGTGAACTGTCATCTACTGACGTAGTTGAAAATAATCTCACTACACCTTTCGGGTTATAGTCTGGCATCATTGCACCATTCAGATATCCCTTTTGGTAGGAATCTATATAATGATCAGTCTCAGTACATTTCAAATAGTTTAAAATTTTTTTATCAGGATTAGTCTTAGTATAAATTTCATTAAAATCTCGAGCCATATGTCGAAACATACCACATTAAAAACACTTCCCTGTTTTAGTAAGCCCTTCCTCAGGTTTCTTCTTTCCAAAATTTTCATAAACTATAAACTAAACATTCTTAGAATAAAATTTCATTGATATATTATTAACTATCACTTTCCATATGGACCTCTTCTTATTGTTGTTGTAAAAGTTCACATGATCATCAAAAAACTACATTTATAACCTCTCATCACACTAGATATGTTTCTCATAACTTTTGAACACATAGGAATCCAATTCCATTTAATATCTTGGTTTCAATCCTGAGTAAAAATATTTTATTTTATATCAAGGTCCGGAATAATTTTTTAATCATACCTCAACAATTGGGGGATTTTTTCTTCATACACATCCACCGAATCATCCTCTTTTTACTTCAATTCATGTAATTTATTCTCTATCCTAAGTCGAACTACCATACAAAAAATATTAATCAATGAGAATATATTTAAATTCACCCCACTTTATTTCTTAAATCTCCTCTCTATCCCTAATATTTTGGACCATTGAGGACCACTGATAAACTTCACCATTAACATAATATATGTAAAGACTAATCTTTATATTATCTGAACATCCCATAACATCAAATATCATTTCAAGTTATTTAACCCATCCTTCAGCCTCTATAGGGATAGAATTTTAAATTAGTGCTGGAGGGTGTTTCCTCATGAAATATTGAACTATCATTAAGATACTTTTTGATAGCTCTGGTTTTTATCTTGCATGGATTCCACCTCCATTTATTTTCTATTTCACCTTATCAATTTCTATCACAAACTGCATTGTTCAAATCCCTACCATTCTAGGCTACAGATTTGGAGGATATCATTCTATTGGTTCCTTTCCACTTCAACTACCATGTTTCTTCTAGGAAAATTTGTTCTAAAAAACATATCTTAGTCGAAGAAACATGGTAATCCTTAAATTATATAAAATTTCATATTTACCGTAGAATAAAATTCATTTAGGGAATTATTTTTACATCATCCTAACTATAAAAGTTATCTATAACATCCTTTTATAATGACTATAAGGTCCCAACCATATTATATTTCATAATCATGAATTTTAGTCATAAAATCACCTCCTTTATCACCGAGGATCTTTTCATATTTAGAGTTTTAGAAAATTAATATATAATACATTCATAAAATTACAAATTTATATAGAGTGGATACCACAAAAAAAATATCCATTTCTTTAAAAATATAAAACTATTGAAATAAAACATATTTTCATTGAAAATTATTCATAAAATATAACATGGATTCCTTCTTTGACTTGCACATCCTTAAAACTTGGGAAAATCATTTAAAAATGTTGTATGATCACAAAAATCTCATAAAGTGATATTAAAAGAATGTATAAAATAGTAGTCCATGAATACCTTTAAGTGTATGAAATCATTTTTAAAAAGTCATACTTGTCAGCAATATATACTCTCTTGGTGAGACATGATATTTCCATGAGATTTTCACAAAAATTAAAGTACACTAATAGAACCATAAATGAATCTTGGGGAATTAATTATATAATTTTTTAACCCTCTTAGTTAAATTATGATTTGTAACCCTCATGACTATCTTCCAACGTGACCCTCATGTCTACCTTATTTTGTAACCACTGCAGTTATACTAGGAGTAAAAATATGACTGAACTCAAACACACACATACCCAATGCATTGGAGGGAGATATATATCCCACCATAGATCATAAAAAATTCCAATGAACAAGAAAATATACATTCAACATGTATAATTTCATAAAAACATATCTTTTGAATTTTGTAAAACCAAATTTTAAAATAGAATTAAAGAAAATATCCTTACAAAAATCATATAATTGAAGTGATACTTCGTAATGAAGATATAATATGAATATAAACTATAAATACACAGTATTAAAAAATTATATAAACAAAATTAATCACAAAAACAATTTTAATACCACATAATTAATGAATTATAAGGTTAACCCAAAGAATTGAAATTAGGTTAAGAATTACTTTACCCTTGGTTTGTCTTACATCAATATATTTAAACCTACTCTATAATGGTTAAAATAGTGTTGTTAATATTTTATAGAAACATTTTCATGTTTATAACACCTTATATTATCATTTTATAACATCATTCATCCCATTTATTAATAATATTATGTTATTTACATTTTTTCAGCTGTGTTCTTTCATGGTTTCCATTATTGATTCATAGTATATTTTATTGTTGAATAGAATTAAAACACAATAAGTAGAATGAAATTGTGTTAATATGTCTCCATAATGATTAATGATTCCATAAATAATTTTGGTTTTATGGTAATAGGATGAATCACTAGATGAATCATTAGTGATATTTTTTTTTGATCATTTTCGTTGTTCTTAGAAAATAACAAACTTATTTCATCATACATCGTTAATATTATGAGTATTATTTAATTACAGAACATAATAGAGGTTATATAATACACTTTAAAATCTATTTCATCCATTAAAATTTTTTTATATCAAATTTTTAAGGAAGTAATTTTTTTGGAGAAACGTCATCCATGATGTTTGTATATCGACAAATCACAAACAATGTTTTTATTTTTAGATTTAGAGGAATATAAGAGGAATAATTTTGAATAGTTTTTCAATTAACATGATTATAATCTAGAATATATATAATATTGTAGCTTAATTTCATCTTTTATATGGTTAGTAGAATATAGTACATCAAAAGAAAATAATTTAAAATAAAAACAAGAAAATGAAAGGAGATCTTTACATCTTTATATATTCATCATGAGATCCTCCTTAAGGATCATAGTTTTTTCTTTTTGGTGAGGCTAGTAGGTCATGGATGTGGGTGGAAGGGCGTGGGAAGATTATTTGGTAGAACATATACAATTACCAAGGTCTGAGTCGTGTGAGAGGAAGAGGGGGAGAGGGTGGTATTTATAGTAGAGAATATGAGGGGTTTTACCTTATTTTAATCATTATTTTAATATATATGTCAAAGACTATGAATAGTCTTGATTAATGTGACCCAAAATATTAATAATTGCATGTATGTTCGAACCATTGGCCATTTTTATATGCCATGACTCAAGCGTGATGCATAAATTCATTTATTTATCTTATTTTGTTAATTACCATATTTCACTATTCACAAATATTTCAATATTTCAAAAAAATCCTAAAAATTAAACATAACCACTTTTTTATGATTTGAATTAAAAAAGAAGTCCATTTTTTAAATAATTTTATATGTATGATTCATAAAAATCTAAATAAAAACATAATTTATTCTAAAAATAAAACATTTAAAACTATAACTGATTTTATATCCCATTGAGAAATTAATCGACATCTCATTATCTAATAACATTATGAAAATAATAAATAATAAGATTTACTATTCATAATGGTCATATTAATATTCATATTACTATTCATAAGGGTATGTTAATATTCTCCAAAAAAACTTGTTTGTTCTATCAGACCCCAAATAACATGCTGATCACAACTGTAGATAACCCTTTATTGAAATTAAAATCAATGAAGCAACAATGTTATTTTTAATGGATAGTTTATAACTATGTACATAAAAAAAGTTCTATTTTGATGAGTGTCTGTGTTTCATAAATTTCATTAAATTTATTTGTAAAAAATGGGGTGTTAATTTATCCCCACCTTCTAGAAACTATGTCCTTGAAAAAAAAATTATTTACATATTAAACAAGTGAGTGTACCATTACCTCAAAGAATTTTAATATTCCAATGTTTCTTTTTTAACCATGTAGTTTCTCAAAAAAAATAATTAAATGATGGATTACCATATTCCAAAATACATTCTCTCTATGATGAAGAATCAATTTAGGTTTCTCTTTATAAGAAAGTTTCTCTTCTAGGTGAACTGTTCCTTGGCTTAAGACATGAGATGATTCGGGAACATATTTTCTCAACATGAAAACATGAAAAAATAATTATTCCTGAGATAAAATCAGTGTCAAATATTCTTAGTAGGTTACTGTCCTAATGTTATCTTAGATTTTTTATGTCCCAATGAACTATGGACATAACATTAATTTCTTTTTAAAATGCATAACACTTTTCCATGGAGATATTCTAAGAAAAACATGATCACCTAATAGAAAGGTAAAACTGACCTTTTATTTTCTTCATTAATTTTCTTCCTACTCTGATCTATCTTCATGTGTTTCTGGATCATCTTCACATTCATAGCCACTTCCTCTACTAATTATAGTCCCATTAACATCCTTTCCCTGAATTCATCCCAAAAAGCTGGAGATCTACATCGCTTTCCATACAATGCCTCAATAGGTTCCATCTGTATATTTAAATGAAAAAAATATATTATAATAAAACTCAACTAAAGAAATATATTGATCCAAACATCCATGGTAGTCCACTAAATAAGATGGAACCATATCATACAATGTCTAAATCGTTGGTTCTGACTACCAATGTAATTTAGGATGAAAGGTTTTACTGAAATTTAATTATATGCCCAATGACATCTAGAGACCCTTCCAAAAATTTATAGGTGAACATGTGATCATATTAAGATACTATAGAAAGAGGAAAACAATGTAACCTGAAAAACACATTGAGTTAATGTAGAGTTTGAAAATCCGTTGAAATTTTATCTTGAATAGGAAGGAAATGTGTAGATTTAGTTAGTCCGTCAACAATCTCCCCAATCACATTTCTACCTATAAGAGTCTTTTGTAGTTCCACCGTGAAGTCCATTGATACCTTTTCCCATTTCAAATCTTACACAGGTAAGGCTTGAAGCTTCCCCTTAGGTATGTGAAGCTCAACTTTAAACTATTTACCTTTCAATCATTTGATGGTAAAATTTCCAATATCTCTTTTCATTCCATCCATCTAGTAATACTCCCAAAGTTATCTGTACATCATAGTACTTCCAAGATAAACTGAAATTGGAGAAATATGACCTTCAAACAATAAATATTTCTTAAAATTGGAATCATAACCTACACAAAATGTTTTTCCAATTCATAAGACACAATATTTATTAAGGTAAAATTTTGTAAAAATTGCTTATTTAGCCAATTATACTTTTTTTCGTAACTCACAGGCTTCCATCTGTGCATGATTAATTCTGTATAATAAAAAATACTTCATTAAAACCTAAAACAAAACAAAGTTATTTCCTATGACAAAAACATATAAGAAAAAATTCCAAAAATTATTAATCATGAGATTATGTTCTAAATTTAACATGGTTAGTAATATTTGGTGTTTTCAACTCAAGGCATCAGATAATTTTTTTCTTTTCCAGGATGGTAATTGATCGTGTAATCATAATCCTTTATCAGTTCAAGCCATCGTCGTTTCCTCATGTTTGATTCCTTTGGAGTGAATATATATACTTCAGACTTTTATGGTCAGTATATATTTGACATTTTGATCTATATAAATTATTCCTCCAAATTTTGAAACAAAAAAACCACATATGGTTATTCCAAATAATGGGTGTGATAATTTACCTCATGAGGTTTTAGTTTTCTTGAAGCATTATCAATTACTTGATCAGTCTGCATCATAACACAACCATGTCTCTTCAGTGAAGCATAATTGTAGAGGACAAAATCACAATTTATGGAGGGTAGAGAAAAAACTAGGGCATTCACCAATCTCATCATTAATTTTTAAAAAAATCACATTCTTATTTCCAAAAAAAATTGACCCCTTTGGTGTTAACACAGTTAGCGGGAAACATAAACGTGAAATGTTTTTAACAAAATACAAATAATAACATGTAATCCATGAAAATAGTGAATTTCTATAGCATTTGTAGGTCGTAGAAATCCATCAAACACTTTTTTTGGCAGGATCAAGTGTTATTCCATCCTTATTTAAAATTTTTCTGAGAGATGAAAAATGTTTCAACCAAAAATAACAGTTTCTGAATTTTCCATGCAGTTTATTTTTCATTAAGGATTGAAAAACAACCCATAGATGTTTTTAATTCACCTCTTGACTTTTATAAAATACAAGAATTTCATCAATAAACAAAAATAAAACATATCCAAAAACTCATGGGATATTCAATTCGTAATGTCCATGAAGACATCAAGTTCATTAGTTTACCCAAATACCATATGAAAAAATTCTTAATTCCCATATATAGTACAAAAAATAGACATTGAGATGTCTTCCTCCTTTACATTCAAATTATTATACCTTGATCTCAGGTAAACCTATAAAAACTACTTTTCTCCCTAGATCTGATCAAACAATTCATTGATATGAGGAAAATGATATTTGTTTTTAAGAGTAATTTTATTAAAAAATTTATATTCATTGAATAGTCTCATAGATTCATTTTTCATTTTAACGAACAAAACATGATCACACCCTGGTGAAGTGAAAGGATGAATAAATACATTATGAAGAAACTTTTGCAACTGATTTTTCAATAAAATACGTTCCATATGAGTCATTTGATAAGGGAGTTTTGAAATAGTCCAATAATTAGGTAGTAAGTCAGTTATGAATTCACCTTATTGATCAGGTATAACACCGAGTAACTCATTAGAGAAAACATTAAGATGTTCATTTAAAATTGGCACATCATTAATCTAGAATGATCCATTGTTTTCAATCATAATAGAAAGTTAACTTTTATATACATCATTCAACGGTATCTCAGATTCCTGATATTTTATCAAATTTATGGGTTCATTATTGAAAAAAATTAAAAATCTTTCTGAAAGAGAACTTCTTTATCTCTACAATCAATCTTATAATGATAAAAAATAAATAAAATCCATACATAAAATAACATCAATCTATACTAGGGAAAAACAAAAGGTTTTCTAGTAATGATATTCCATAGACAAAAACAAAATGATTCTTATAATTCCTCTTTAAATTAATATTTCCCCTAATTTTTACCTCTAATTTCATATTTTATTTTTTAGGTGATATATCCAATTTACCAGAAAATTTCTCAAAAATAAAAAAATGTGTAGACCCCGTATCAAACAAAACTAGAGAAAAATCTGAGTAAATAAATAACATTTATAAAAAAAATTCATTGGATGGAATAACATCTACTGACACAGTCACAAAGGATATTATTACAAATATCTGGTTATATTCTAGAATTATTTCATCATTTCGATCTCTCTTTTTGAAGGAATTTTTATAATTACCCATCTCACTACAATTGTAACACTTTATAGTTGGCTTGTCAGGATTAGATATAATATCATTTTCATTAAAATATAGGGCCATATTTCGAAACATTCCAACTCAAAAACACATCCCAGTTTTAGTAAGGCATTCACCAAGGTGATTCTTACCACACTATTCACAGAATGAAAAACTAAAATTTCTTGCCATCATATTTCTTTGATTGATTCTTACCCACTACATTCATTTTGAACCACTTCTTATCCTTGTTGTAAAAGGGAACATGGTCAATAGAAAACACTATTTCTACCCTCAACACATCAGATAGGATTCTCATAAATTTTGAACTCATGGGAAGCCAATTCCATTTGATATCTTAGTTTCAATCCTGATTAAAAATGGTTGACTTTTCTATCGAGATCTATAAAAATATTTGTATCATTCCTCACTAATCAGGTTATTTTTTCATTATACACAGCCACTGAATCGCCCTCTTCATAATTCAATTAAAGGAATTTCTACCCCATCCTATGTCAAACCACCTTTGAAAAATATTTTTCAAGGAAAATATATTTAAATTCATCCCACTCTATTACTTCAATTTCCTCTATATCCCCGGTATTCTTGATCGTCTACCACCACTCATCACCTTCACCTTCAAAATGATATATGAAAATACTACAATTTTTATTATCTAAAAATCTCATAACATAAAATAACATTTCAAGGGATATAATTATTCAATTAGTGGCTACTAGGTTAGAAGTTCCCCTAAAATCATGAGGGTGTAGCCTCGTGAAATATCCCACCATCGTCATGGTCCTTTGTGGAAGCTCTAGATTTTCTATTGAATGGATACCACCACCCTTTATTGCATGTGTCCACTTCTCAATTTACTAAAAAAAACTACTCAGTTCTAATCCCTACCATCCTATGTTTCCGATTCATATGGATATCATTATGTTGCTACCTTTACACTACAGCTTCCCAATTTCTTCTATGGAAAACCATTCTAAAAAAACATATTTTAATCAAGGAAACATGGAAATATATAAATGATAATACATTTCACATTAACCCTCTGATTAAAATAATTTATGGAATTATTTTATCATCATATGAACCCCTAAAGTTATCTAAACCATCATTTGATACCAACTATAAGGAACATGCCTTATAACATTACATACAGTTGAATTTTAGTCATGAAATATTATCCTTTAACATTTTGGATATTTTAAATTTTATAGTTTTAGAGAAATTGGAATATAATACATACATAAAATATCACATTTATATGGAATAGATACCAAAAAATATTATCCACTTCTTCCAAAATATAAAACATTTCAAATAAAACATGTTTTATTTAAAATTGTTTCATAAAATTTATCTTAGTATCATTTTTTATTACACATCCTTATAACCTATGAAAATAATTTAAAAAAATTGGATAAGCACAAAAAACGTAGTAAGGGAAATAAAAATAAATAAAGAAAACATTAGTCCATGAATACCTATAAATGTTTGAAATCATTTTCAACAAAAAATACATGTTACCCATATATACTAAATTTTTGAAACATGATATTTATAATAGATTTACACAAAACATAAATTACATAAATATAACCATAATATTATCTTGGGTAATTACATAAATAATCTTGTAACCATTTTAGAAAATCTTTTATTTGTAACCCTCATGACTACCTTATTGTGTAACCATCAGAATTACACTTGGAGTAACCATATGACCGACTTCCAACATAAACATACCTAATGAATTGAAGGGAGATATAGGTCCCACCATTCATCATAAAAAATTCTCATGAACTATAATGTAATCCTTCATAATGAATAATTTTATAATAACATTGATTTTGATTTTTGTAAAACAGAATTTTAAAAGATAATTTTGAATGAAACTCCCATTAAAAACATCATATAATTGAGGTGATAATTAATAGAGTGGATGTAATATGTATATAATATATAAATATAAATAAAGAAACATTATATATAAAAAATTCATCACAAAAGTTATTTATTAGAACATATTAATGAAGTATAAGGTTAACCAAAACAATGGAAATTGGGTTATGAATTCTCCTACCTCGGGTTTGTCTCACATAAATATGTTTAAACCTATTTTATATTGGATCATGGAGTGTTATTAATATTTTATAGAAACAAATTTATGTTTATAACACCTTATATGGTTATTTTATAACATCATTTGACCCATTTATTAATAATATTTCGTTATTTACATTGTTTTTGGTGCGTTCCTTACATGGTTTCAACGGTTGATTCAAAATGTAATTTCAAGTAGAATTGAAGAGAAACAACAAATGTGGAGTTAAATGGTGTTAATATGTTTCTAGAATATTATATTATTCTACAAATAATTTTATTTATATTGTAAGAGGATGAATGATTAGATAAATCATTAGGGATATTCGTTTATATCATTTTGGTGGTTCTTTGGTAATCAATAACTTATTTCATTACATACAATTAATATTATGAGTATAAGTAAATTATAGAACATAATGGAGGTCATATAATTCAATTTAAAATATTTTCCATCCATTAAAATTTGTTTATGACTAGTTTGGAAAAAACTAAATGACATTTAAGACACGGCGTTCATGATGTCAGCAAATCGACAGATCACGAACGATGTTTCATTTATAACAAGATGGAGAGAAGAGAATGAATGACGATGAATTTTACCATAAACATGATAAAAAATATATATTAATGGATCTTTCATTCCTATTGTATATGGTTAGGATAAGAGAGTGTAAGAGAGGAAAAAATAAAAAAGATAACATAAGAAAATTAAAAATGATCTATACCTCATAATCTTTTCTCCCTAATATCCCATTTAGGAACCATGGTTTTGGCCTTTTTGTGAGACCAGAAGGTCATAGATGTGGTGGAGGGTCTAGGGAAGCATATTTCGTTGAACCTAGAGAATGATCAAGGATTGAGTGGTGTGAGAGGTAGAGGGGGTGAGGGTGGTTTTTATGGTGGAGGAGAGGAGGTGTTTTACATTATTTTAATCATTAATTTAATACATTTTCTAAAGACTATGAATAGTCTTGATAAATGAGTCCCAAAATATTAATAAGTGAATGTGATTTCAAACAAATGTTCATTTACATTAGTGATGGATAAAGAATGATGCCCCAATTCATTTATTTGGAATATTTTGTTAATTACCATATTTCACTATTCTCAAAAATTCAAGTATTTTAAAAAAATGCCAAAACATCGCCGCAACCATTTTTGGGAATTATTAATTCAAAAATGAAAACCATTTTTTAAAAATAATTATCTAAATATGATTAATTTTATTATAAATAAAATCATATTTTAATTGAAAAAAAAACAATTTTAAAACTATAATTGATTTTATATCACATTGATAAATTAATAAAGATCTTATTATCTTATAACAGTAAGAAAATAAAAACTAGTAATATTAATGATTCATAAGGTTCATATTACTATTAATATTACTATTAATTAGGGTTTTGTTACTATTGAACAAAAAATCAAGTTGGTTCTATATGACAACAAAAAACATACTGATCACCACTATAGATGTCAGTTTTTCGATATTCATATCATAGAAGTAGAAAATTTATGTTTAATATATATTTTATAACTATCTAATAAAAAAGTTCTATTATGAAGAGACACATTTTTTCACGCATTTTATTACATTTATATATAAAACTGTGGGGTGTAACAGATACTCAACATCAAACATGTACTTATACTATCAATGGATAACTGGAATGACACCATAAGATACATTCTTTACTATTACAGGACTCTTTGGGAACATTCTTTGGATCCATTATGGCATCATTATACATGAGGTTCCTTGGTTAATTCCTTGGAACTAACTATTACTTATACAATTTTACCATGGATTTATTCCTTGGAATCAGATAGATCAAACTGTTGTCAAATTCTAGGAATGGTGCTCCTTGGATTGCCCTCTTAACCCTTAGCTAGGTTGCATTTATTAAAAATTCAGTGACACATTTTTTCATAGTTTCTTTGGTTATTACATTGATACCACATTATTATTACAAGAATTAGGTCTTCTTGTTATATAGTGGAACCTTAAAAATTACTATGATAAGGTGATGTCAATACTAGTTTTACCTCAAAAGAAAAAATAATATATATTCAAACTATATTACTTAATGAACTATTTATATGTTCATACACTAGCCAAGGGATGAAGAAGGTACGTGGAAATTTACATTATTATTCTTCTTTAATTAATATATGAATCAATGAACAATATTTAAATTTAATTTAAAAGTATTGGATGATATTGAATCAGTTAGCGGTAGATTATTTAGAGTTATCACACAGTATATACAGCCAATCATTTAAACTCGATACAATTACATGTATTCAGGGGCCAACAAAGGAAAAAATATCTATTAAAGAAGTTGATTGATTTCATTTTTTAGGATATAGATGGTAGTAGATAACAGAGACTGAGCTTGGGATGCGAGGGAAAATTTTGGATTTAATTTTGATAAAATTGTATAGAAAATTATTCATGGTTACTTGTATAAAATTTTCCTAGATTTATTGATACAAGAAATATATGATCATCAGATTTTGAGTACTTTATCAGTTTCTTCAGTATTAATTTTTAAGGTCTCTAATTACTGTGCCATTTTTCTATTATACTACTTCCCCTATTTTCCTTTTATATAATTTATCTGTTATTATAAACTCTAAAAAGGAGTAAATAGTCTCCCCATGGATACACCATGTCACCTTGTATTTAGTAGAAATCCTCTATCATTCGGTGAGTGTACATTGATGAAATGTGGCCCACTGGGCTCACAACACATCTGAGTGGAACCCATGTTCCAGTTGTCACATAGTGTTTGAATAATTATTTTTTCAAAAAAATAGTGATGATAAATATGTCTTATATATCCATAAAATTTTCCTATATAAAAATACATGTGAATTAGTGTCAAAAACATTATCAATGGGTCGTGGATGTGGGGGTATGCTCATAAAAACAATCAACGATTAAATTTTTTAAATGAAAATACAGATACATTGTCTTGTACTTTTTTATAAATAAATATTAAAAAATTTCATATGAATATTAAATAAACTTCAGAATAATAAAATCTTGTGGACCATATAGATTTAGTGACATTATATACATAGATACATAAACAACTGGTAAAAAATGATCTACACCATTTCAAAAGTAGTTCTTTAAAACTAATAACCTTATTATAAAAAACAAACATAAATACTTTCTTCCTAATATGATGAATAGAAGCATAGGAATGGGTGAGATTAGATATTAAATAAGGATAAACATATTGGATATAAATTAATGACCATAAGTGGGAATATGATAAGAATATGTGTATGAGAACATGATCTATACATTATGAAATTATACCCATAAATAAATATATATATATATATATCATAATCCATAAAATTTTCAATATTTTTTATCAATTAAATGACTTAATAACTATGAATAAGAGTCATCACTAATTAATCACAATCAATGAAATTAAAACATACTAGTAGGACATAAATATTTGAAATATAACAATGCATATAATATAATTTTCTTAGTTATGTCTTTCCTAAATTAAAATCATATTTGAATGAGTTCACACCCCATTACATCATTTTCATAGTATTGATTTATCTCAATACTATCTAATTGGAAAATTTCAATTAATCAGTCTAGTTGACACCACATTTTTTTCATTATTATGAAAAGACATATCCTATTTAATTAAATCATTGAGGTGATATATAATCTATTCCAAAAATATTATATTGAAAATCATAAATATTTAAATGATCTAGTCTTCATATAATTTTCATATAATAAAATAAAAAAAAGGTGGAAAGGATATGGGGTTCAAAAAATTCACAGTATAATCATATATTATCCATAAAAAGGCTAAATATATCGAAGTTATATCATATCCATAGTAAATTATAATAAACATAAAAGGATATTGTTATAGATAAAAATACATTCAAAACATCAGTAGAACATTTCATAGAAAAATACCTAATAAAAAATCTTTTATTTGGAATCTTATAATATAAAAAATATAATGGAAAAAATTACATTGAAAAACAAACAATGTAAATATATAATATATTTGAACAAAATAGTATTCCTGATGGAAGTGATAATTTTTCATGCCATGTATGTTGAATCAATAATTCCTTTACTTTTTTCAACAAAAATTCCGAAGAACCATGTTTAGAAATTGACAAGAATCATTCATTAATTTTTTTTAAAGAAAGTGAAATAGCATTAAAAATGAATTTTAATTATCTTTGGATAATAACTAAAATTTTCTTTAAATCATTTTAATGAAATTAAGTACATGGATGAAAATATTCCCAACATTAGTGAAAAGCATAGTTGGTTTACCATATAATCTTTCATTCATTATATTATGTACCCAATGGGTGGAAAATTAATTAAAAAATATCTATAAAAAATATCTACTTATTACAGATAAAATAGAATATGGAGAGATATATCTTATAATTTTGTCATTGGAATATTTAATCATAATTAGTCATGATAAAATAAGATTTTAACATAACACCCTTAACGTTGTGGTAACATTTAAATCATAACAATCATGAAATAAATAAATTAATATAGAAAAAGATATACCATGAACTTAAATATATCCATTATACATATTATAAATTAGGAAATATATTCACCTCATAAAAGGGGATATGTGTATATCATCAAACATGTCTCAATGAATTGAAATTGATATGAATACCATTTTGAAATTAATAAATATTTCAATCGAAAGTAATTGTAACATCGAAAATAAAAAGGTTTTATAAATCTATAAATTTAATAATATTGAATAGAGAATTAATTGTTTAGTAGAATATAAACTATTAAAATTTAAAACTACTACATTATATAAATACATGTCTTAATGAACATAAATTAAGATGAAACACTTCTCTTATGTCCGACCTCATTTATTTGTTTTATAAAATCTTTAATATTAAATTTATATTTATTATAATTATATAAAATAAAATAATTAATACTGAAAATTTCAAATATGGTACACTTATAAGATTTCATGACACATTTTTTATTTATCCTCTATTAGGGTCTCCATTTTGAGTGTTTACTGGTTTAATTTTCACATATGTTTAGATCATATATTATAGTCCTTGGACATTGACCATGATTCCTCAGTCCCTGTAATTTTAATCATTATATACATATTATATTTACTCATTATTAACATGTTTTAATAATTCATAGAATGTGGGGATTAAAAAGGAATTATATATTTATGTGGATATGTACACACAAATGATGTTTCCGTTTTTTGAATGATGTAAGAAAACAAAGGTAAATATAAATTGAAATATCTATAATCAGTATTAAATCATAATATATATATATATATTCTAAAATAATAACCATCAACTAATTCTGGTGTTTGAAAATGAGAAGTATCACTACACGGAGGTGGTAGTCCACATGAACTCATAAGAGATACTTTAATCTCCCATTGGATGAATATGAGGTTGTAAATAGTAGTTCCATCATCATAATAAAATATAATTATTTGTATGATATTATATATATCATGTTTTTTTATTGATTAAAAAATATTAGCTAGTAAATGTTTTAAAAATATTGGAAGACCTCAGCTATGATCTATATCTCCTCTCTGAGAGACTTATTTTGGATAACACCTTATGCATTGAATAATTGGTCTTATGATAACAAAAATATATCTAGAATGAAGTGAACGACTCAAAGAATGTTTAGTTCTGGTATTTTAGAATCATTATTTCTTAAATGGTGTGAATAAGGTATGATAAAAGGTCCCATTATATATATGAGGGTAGTAAAATACATAAATTTTCTAAAAAACAATGAATTATTTAAGGTCAATTTCAATGAAACTATTTCAATACTTGTAGTTATTTATTTGATTGATATATTATATTTGAAATTATTTCTACCAATAATTATTTTTTAATGTGTGTGGATAAGTCCCACCATTATACCATGGTTTAACCCAATGGTACCCTACTTGTATCATTAACCGTGGTAACAATAATTTGAAGTTTTTCCCATTAAAAATAACCAAAAACTAAATTGAAAAAATTAGATTATATTAACTATTATGATTTAATATATAGAATCCATTTTACTAGATTCATTTTCTATAATTGAATAAATTTAGTTTTATTTAGGCACACAAACTGCATTTGAAACCCATTTTGGAATAATAAAATTTTTAGGATAAAACATATTTTTAATAAATTACATTTAATGTAAAAACCATAATATGAATTTAAAAATATTATATTGAATATATAATCTATAAATTTAGTTAAATAAATACTAAATATAAATCAAATTAATATTTGTACTATAAAGTCACATTCGGCATGCAGAAACTCTATTGGTAAAATATTTTTTAACCCCAAAAGGTAACATTTACAAAATTAAATTGTAGTTATTATTCCTAATTAATTAATTATATTACATATAATTAATGTTTATTTATGTTACCTTAATATAAATTTCTTTACATAATTTTAAATCTATAAAAAAATAAATTACATATTTTAGAAAAATATAAGACTTTAACTATTTAGTAAAAAAACATTCTTCATTTAAAAATACTATAATTTCACACTTATATAATATTGATATAAAAAATTTACATTCATATTAATTTACTCAACTACAATATATAAAATATAAGAAGTTAATTGTTAATTTCACATGACAAAATTCAATAAAACCTATTAGTGAAGAAAATCGATTTTTGAAGTGTAAAATAGATTTACTGAAAATTGAATACAAATTTATTATAAATTTCCCCAAATACATTTATTAAAAAAATATAGAATATTTCTCTATGGTAACTTCATATTAAATTGGATATAACCCATATACACCCAATCATCCAAATTAAACATCAAAATTTTTATCACCACACAATAAAAAACATGGATTCATATATGTATATTTTAATCAAGTCCAAAGCATTTATCCAGACACCAAATAGTTAAAATAGTCTTAGAGATCACCAAAATAAATCAACCTTTTCCCACACCCCTTTAACATTTTTCATATCCACTTACATGATAAAAAACCACTACCAATCATCTCACCATTAGAAACCCACCAATCCTTCAGTAATATAAACTGTATTAATAAATACAATTGAATTAAAAAAAATTTGGATAAAATTTTCATTATGTGGTCATTTTTTTCATATTTCCCAATTTAATTACTAGGTTATAATGTTTTACTAATTCAATATTCACATAGATAAATTTTTTCGTTTATATAATTTGATTTAATACATCAAGTTTTATTTAAATGGAAATACTTATTAAATGAGAGGGTGTTACATTATAACCACAATAAAATGATCTTCTGTTTTTAAATTGTAGAAATATCATATGAAAAACGAGAATACATATAATTCATAAAATACACAGTATCCCATGCAACTTCAGAAAACTAATGATTCTTGTGGAGTAGTTTTACCAAGAGATTAGTCATGTTCTATGAAATATAATCACTATGATCAATGATTTGTAATCATTTTTTCCAGAAGAAATATCATGATACTGTATAATATGAATTTATTTCAGCACATATGGAGGATCAGGTCAATAAATACTTTGGAGAGATACATGTAACATGTTTTCAACAAGAGATAGGTTTGATGTGAGTTCCATGAAATTGGTTATAGTTTCAAATTGATCAAGAATCTCAAAGGCAACAATATTCCATAGACAAGACATTCTCTTCATTCCAAATCTTATAACCATCATCCATGGGGTCATTCATATTAATGCCTTCTCAATAATATCAAATTCAAGATATTTCAAATGATTGTTAGCATAAATCAATTTTCTTCTATAATATGTCTTGATATTCGGTAGAATGGGTAAAACATTCCCAACCATATCATCATCTAGATCCATACTTAATATATATATTTCTCCAACTTCATCTTTTGATGTCGAAGTTTTAAACTTCTTCACATAGTGAACTTAAAAAGTATCTGTTGGAATTATTGAGTGAAATATATTATTGAATGAAAAATTGACTATAAGATGGAGTTGACACTATAAACCATAGAATTCCATATAATATGATCTCAACACATCCTCTAAGTTTCCAGTGGTTATCTAAATCTAAAA
The DNA here is from genome assembly GCA_963277665.1 of Viscum album. Taxonomy (NCBI): domain Eukaryota; kingdom Viridiplantae; phylum Streptophyta; class Magnoliopsida; order Santalales; family Viscaceae; genus Viscum; species Viscum album. The sequence continues at coordinate 29,669,574 of OY728157.1, read as the reverse complement.
ATCTATATGAGGATTATATGAATTATCGAAACCATACACCACATCCAAAACATAATGATTCATTTTCCAGAAAAAATGAATCCTTAGATATCAACTAATCAGAATATAATGTGGTAAACTAGGGAACATTACCACTTCCACAATGTGTATCCAGAAATACTGATCATGAGTGAAATATTCTATAATATAAATTAATAGTTCTAACTTTATAAATATATTAACTAAAACAAAAATTGGATTACAATAATTAGATATCTTGGGCAGTATTATAACAAAATCCATGCTAATGTTTTCAAATTTCCATTCTAGTATTGGTATTTTTTATAAAAATACCTTGGAAATATTTATCTCATAAATAAATTTCTTATATACCAATAAACAACATACATACTAGAAAATATAATTCTTCTTGTTTTCTAAATGTAAATATAAATTTGTATCCATATATATTTCTATATGTAAAGGATTAATAAATATTGAAAAGATATGATTCTATTCCCAAAACATGTCCTTCATTTCTGGTATTAATGGTACACATAATAGATTCCTATGCATTTTCATTCCATCACAATAATGGTTGAACTCAATATTATTTCTCACCTTATATTACTTGTCCACATCATCTGGTTTTAACTCATTAACCCTCATATGGATATATAGATGAACAATTATTTTATTAAGATAATATTTATCTCCTTATTTCATGATTTAAATTTAAACCATTTGAAATATAAAAATATTTCTTATTTTATGATCTTTATAACTGATAAGAATGAATTTCAATTTGGAATCAGTGTATCAACCACCATATTTTCATTCCATGAGGGGTAATATTTTGAGTAGAGATAAAAATTAACCAACTCCAAAAACCTTATTTGGATCATATATAACTATTTTAGGGTAATGTATAAATTAATATTTTATGAACCATATATAAGTGAGAATATTATGTATAAATAAAATTACTCAATATCCTTAATTAATGGATTATTCCTCTAACCTCAAAATTTTGAGTTTGGTAATTTTTTCCATTAATCATTAATTGGAATGATTAATATGTTATCACCATATCATTCTGTATAAGAACACTCCCAATCCAATTTTTTAATTAATCAATATAAATACAAAACACTTATTTAAATTAGGGAAGTGTGATCATTGTTCAACTAAACAACCATTCCTTCAGTTCCATGAAATTTTCAATAAACTCATAAATCCAAAGGATTATAAATTCTATCCAAGATAACATGGTGATTTGATTACATTTAACTATGAAATATTTCAAAAATAATTATTAATATCCATCTAATCTAAGAAAACTACAAATTTTACATACAAGGGTTATTTTAGGACAATGTTGAACAACGTAAATCTTTGATGGATGTATTTTTATAACATCTATCGATATTATATAACCCAAAAATGAATATTTTTTAGCATAAATTCGCATTGGGTAAATTTTTCATAAAATATCTTCTTCATTAGGTTCTTCTGTACAATAAACAAGTGATATTCAAGAAAACATTTATTAGGGAATATATAGTAAATAATCTCTATAAGCATTCAAAAACTGATCAAGGTAATCTATGAAAGCACTTTTCATTAAATCCATGAAAATTTTGGTGATATTAGGAAAACCAAATGAAATCAATAAAATTTAAAGTGTATGTACTTCGAGAATAATTATATCAATATTGTATCATAACATTTGACTATAAAGTAATAATAAAGTGTCGCATTGAACCATCAATATTTTCAACAGAATTAAAAATGTTCCACATGATGAAAATATGGATAAATGAATCCCTTGTCAATATTATCTTAGATTTTATTCTTCAATTTTAAAAACACCATTAGGGAAATTATTTATAGGGTATTTGAAATTTGGGTTCCAACCCATATTAGTTCTATAGAAAACATAAATTCATGATTAAGAGGATGATTAGGAAACTGTTTTATAAACACATCAACAAACATCCATTTAATATTAATTTCATTAAGGTTGAGTTTATCAAAATCCATCTGTAGAACCCCTTGTTAGAGGTATGTGGACATTTTTATGCATTTTTATGTATTTAAAGTGCATGGAATGAGTTGGGAAGAGGTTGGGAGAGTTTTTAATGGTTTTTCAAGAGTTTGGAGGCTTTTAAAGGGGGCACGGTTTGAGAACGGTTAGTGTAAACCATGAAGATGCTCCAGGAAACTGTGCAGGGGGAGACAGTAGGCTCTGCACGGCCTGCACATGGTTTTGCAAACCGTGCGAGGAAACCATGTGGGCTCTGGCTCTCGAGGCAGTGGCATGTGCACGGTTAGCGCACGGTTTTCCAAACCATGCGGGCTAACCATGTTGCCACTTAAAGTTAGGGTTATAAGTTCCGGGCTCACTCGGGATTAGTTCATTTCACTCCTCTCTTCCTCCCACTCGAGCCTCACTCGGGATTTTCAGTTCTCAAGGGTTGGAGGGGCTCTCCCACTCATTTTGTAAGCAATTCTAAGGGGTTTCAAAGTGGTTTCAATGTGATTTCTCCCGAGTAAGTCTCTCCTCTTTTTTATCTTGTGTTTTCCTCTAGATCTACTTCACTCTCTTTCATGGTTTTCTATATATACACTTCTTTTGTGTAGATATGGGGTGGGGGTTTCCTTGGATGTTAATATAAAGGCTTGTGGATGATAGGGAAAGTAATCTAGAGAGGTGTCAGTGGTGCGTTTTCCGGATTTGAGGAGCGGTTGTTCATGGTTCAATTTCTCAGGAACCATAAAGGTAGGTGGCTTCTCTCTCAAGTCCACTTGGTTAGAACTAGTGGTTCCTTGTTACATTTAATTTGTTGTGTTTGAAATTAATTGTGTTTTGATGAGAAAAATTGTTGGAAATCCTTTGGGTGATGTTTTGGGGATTTTTGGGAAGAAGGGGTTTTGTGGTGAAATACTATTGTTGTGGATTTTAAAATGGAGATTTTAAAATGGGTTGTTGAGTTTGATTTTTAAAAATGGTTGATGGAAATGGTTTTCAATAAAAAGGGTTGTTTTATTGAAATTTTTTTAGGCATGGAAAACGGTTTTCAATAAATAGGTGATTTGTTGAAGTGAATTTATATGCAATGGAAATTTGTTGATTGCATGTGGTTGTGACCTTGATGAATTATATGCTTGGAATTGGCTTGATTGGACTGTTGTGTGGAAGGGGGAGGGAAGTATCACTATAAAAATGGAATGGATAGTGGTCGAAAGAACCACCATATGAGCTGTGGTCGGGAAGTACCGCTTGTTGCGAATGGGTGAATGGGTTGGGAGGAAGTCCCACCGTTTTGATTGTTTTGGTGTTATTGGGTGAACTGGTTGGGAGGAAGTCCAACCATTTTGATTGTTTGTTGTGCATTTCTTTGCAAGATGGATGTTATTGTTCTAACTTATAAATTATGAAATGGTTTGTGGAATGTTTTGCTGGCTTTCCCTTGGTTTCTTGGTCTGGGCATGATGGCTCGGTAAGGGCATGTTTGGCTTGTGGAAATGTTCGTACTAGTGATTTAATTTATATAAATTGTTTTATATAAATGTGCTAACTGTTTTATCCTAGTGGTGTGTGTCGAGAAGTCATTTGGGGAAATCCTACTGAGTTTTAGTACTCACCCCTTGCTTTGGGACGTTGGTGTCTTTGTAGATGTTGTGTACCGTGACGTGGGAAAAGGTAAGGCACCAACCTCCTTTAGTGGTGCATTATGATGTCTTGGTGGAACTTGGAGCTTGGATCTTGGGGTGGAGATATGGTGGTGTCATGGATCGTGGTGTTCTTGTTGAGTCTTTGACATTGTACTATGATGTTGTATTGGGTTGTGTTGGCATACGAGATTATGGATTATCTGGCTGTCTTGGGTAATGTATGAGTTTGGTTTTGTTGATATTCATCATTTAGTTGTGGTTGTTGGTTGGTTTTATATCAATGGAAAATCGTTCCCCAATTGTTCTTGGATCCCTCGACATTTATTTCCAGCCTTTAGTGCCTTGGGAACGTCTCTTAAGTCAAAGTAACCCTCACTACCTCCTCAAGCCAATGAGTTAGGGGCGGGGTGTTACAAGTGGTATCAGTTTGTTCGGTCCTTTGGGGTTGATCCTTGAATTTGGTGTTGACATTAATTGTGGTACATTCCTTGAGTCGGGATGGTAGCAAGGCATAGGAATGTCGGAACTTGGAATGTATAGCACAAAAGGACATAGCTAACCATTTTATTCGGAAATTCATGTTACCAGGGATTTGGGTACATAAGTGTTTTGGAGAAACTTATAGGCATTGGATATCTCATTGTAGTGGGTGTAGCCAATGAGATGAGCATGACATTCATGCTATAAATGACTTCCCTCTAGGATTCATATTTCATTGGGGTATAATGATTTATGATTTGATATGAATATGTGAAATTGTAATGTGAATAAATTGGTATTTTGAAAATGGTTTGATTTTCAAAATGGTGAAACATGGCACATGTTGAAAAATGTGAACTAGTGGAAAGACTTGTTGTGATAGTGTTGTGTAATCTGATTTGAAATGGGATTTCGCGATGTCTACGGAAGTGAGACTCATGGTTTTTTGTTTTCTGTAGATAGAAATGGCACCGGGTAGGCATCGTAGAGACTAACCGGAGGAGCCTACTAATAATTTCGTAGCTCCTGAGCCTTAGGTGAACCAGCAGCTAGTGCAAAGCATAGTACAAGCTTTCTAAGATGTGGAAAGTGAAAATAGAGTGGATGAACCAAGGCATGTGGATCATGAAGTTCATTTTTAATAGAAGAATCCACCCATCTTCAGGGGTGATTCAGAGAAGGATAGGGGAGAAGCATGGTTGAATAGAATGAACAAGATCTTTGAGTTCCTGGGAACATCGGTAGAGTTAAAAGTGATGTTGGCTACATATATATTGGAAGATCTTTCCCTTCAGTGGTGGGAGTTGGAAGTCCAAGCTGGGATGAACCAAGGTATGAAGCGGGAAGGCTTTGAGAAATTTTTCAATAAAATATTCTACCCACATACGTTTAGAATCCAGTGTACGACTGATTTCTTCAGTTTGAAGCAAGACCTAATGTCAGTGACGGAGTATGCAGCTAAGTTTATGAACTTAGTGTGGTTTTCACCCGGTGAGGCGGGTAGCACATCTTTGAAGGCAAGGATCTTTGAAGCGGGGTTAAGGCATGAAATCCATTCAAAGATAGCAGTGATGTGTATAGATGATTACACAAAGATGGTGAATAGATCCTCAGTGGCTGAGTGGAATCTGTTGGGAGCTCCGGGCGGGGGAAGCGTGGTGGTACCCATGGAAAATAGTGGGAAATCTAACGCTGGGGTCAAGCGGAAGGGGGAATATTTTTTCCAGGGTGGTAATATAACATATAATCCGATGGTGGGATCGGTGAATCTTCCTCCGATTCCCCAGAGCAAGCTGGGATGTTTTCATTGTAGTTCTACATGACACATCATGTGAAATTGTATGGAACAACCTTGAGCATGTCATAATTGTAAGAAGATGGTCCATCTATAGCGTTATTGTCAAGATGCTCCATGGTCGGGTGCGCGTGACACTCCTCAGTGATCGCATATGTCACATGCTTCGATCTGATGTGGATAACAGCATACCCCTCGACAGTAGAGTAAAGTGGGTCATGGTGATTCTCAGAACACCATGACGCCTCAGCAGGGCAATAAAGAATAGAGTGCGGAAAGAAAACATGAGATTGGAGCTGAGAAAGTTGTGGTGGATGATCATCCGAGACTATCCACGGTTCAAGGTAATATTCTTTTAAATTCTACCTTGATGCAAGTGCTGTTTGATACGGGTTCTTCACACTCTTTTATTACTGCACGTGTGGTTGATTTGCTGGGTTTAAGGGTAGAAATGGTGCCCTCGATTTTGAAACATCAAACTCTTCTAGGTCGAAGAGAATGTCGATCCATCTTGTGTAGATAATGTTGTATCGCTGTGGGCGAGGTTGATATAGTGTGGAATTTCCAATGCTTGAGATGGATGGTTATGATTTAATCCTAGGAATGGATTGGCTGGTGACTTTTCTGGCTCACATCGACTGTGATGCGCAAACAGTGGATTTTACAACACACAATAGATTTTGAAATCTTTTTAGAGGAGAGATGTATGAAAGGAATGATGCAACGGGTTTTTTGGAACCAGCAGTAGGTATGTTATCGTATCAGTTTGCGGTTTTGTCGTTGGAATCTGCAGAGGGTGTTGAGCAGAGTGTTCCTCCAGCAGTGGTGGATTAGTTCGTGGATGTTTGTCTTGATTAATTCTCTGGGTTACCTCCTATAAGAGAAGTGGATTTTACGATTGATCTCCACCCAGGGACCAGTCTGATCTCACTTCTGTCTTATCGGATGGCAACAGCTGAATTGCGGGAATTGAAAATCCAGTTGGTAGAGTTAGAAAACAAAGGGTTTATCCAGCCTAGCATGTCTCTGTGGGCATCGCCAGTGTTGTTTGTGAAAAAGGTGGATGGAACCATGAGGCTCTGTATTGATTATTGTAGACTTAACCAAGTTACGATAAAGAATAGATATACACTTCCACAAATCGATGATTTGTTCAACCAGTTGAGGGGAGCCCAGTGGTTCTCGAAGATCGACCTGAGGTCGGGATATCATCAATTGCGGGTGAGGAAGGAGGATATTTCTAAAAAATCTTTCAGAAGTAGATATAGCCATTATAAATATGTGGTTATGCACTTTGGTCTAACGAATGCACCAGCGGTGTTTTTGGAATTGATGAATTAGATATTTTATAGATGTTTGGATTCATTTGTGGTGGTGTTTTTCGACGATATTCTGGTGTATTCAAAGACAATGGTGGAGCATGAACATCACTTGGAGATAGTGTTGGGGATCATGAGGGATCATCAATTGTATACCAAGTTTTCAAAGTGGGACTTTTGGATACACGAAGTTCATTTTCTTGGCCATGTGATTTTTGAAAAGGGTGTTTCAGTGGATCCAGAAAAGATAGAGGCTATTGTCTTGTGGCAACCACCAAAGAATGTGTTTGAGATAAAGAGTTTCCTTGGTCTAGCTGGGTATTATTGGCGTTTTGTTTGTGATTTTTCATGTTTGGCTTCGCTGATGACAGCTTTGACAAGGAAGAATGTTCCATTCCAGTGGAATGAGTAGTGTCAATAGTGTTTCGAAGATCTAAAGGGCCGTCTTACATCAGCACCAATCATGGTTTTTCCAGAACTGGTAAAAGGGTAAGTGGTGCATTCCGTTGCATCGGGATCCTAGTTGGGGTGTGTTCTCATGCAAGGGAATCATGTGGTTGCATATGTCTCACAGTAGTTGAGAGTGCATGAGAATAACTACCCATCTCATGATTTGGAGTTGGCAGCAGTGGTCCATGCTTTGAAAGTGTGGCGTCATTATCTCTTCGGTGAGAAATTCATAGTATATATAGATCATAAGAGCTAGAAACAAATTTTCTCACAAAGGGATTTGAACTTCAGGCAAAGGAGATGGATGAAATATCTCCAGATGTTTTATTTTGACTTAATTTACACACTGGGTAAGGGAAATTTTGTTATGGATGAATTAAGTAGAAAATCATATGCTCAGGTGGTGAAACAGGAATCAGACCAGTGGCAGTTGATGTCGGTTATAGCTGATATGAGGTTGGAATGTGAGGACCAGGGCGATAGAGCGGTCTTCTTTCCAGTTTTGTTGATTCCTGATATGGTTGGCCTAGTTAGAGAGGCACAGGTATCTGATTCTGAGTGTGTGACCGTGGGGTCAAGAATAAATAGTGGGGAGACCATTAAGGGTTGGAAATTGAATAGAGATTCAGTTTTGTGTTTTCGGAATCGAAGGGTAGTACAAGTTTCTTATCAAGAGGATCTTCTCATGGCATATAATCATTCCAGTTGGGATGTTCATCCTAGAATTCAAAAGATGTATAAAGCATTGAAAGCGCGGTTCTGGTGGGCTGGCTTGAAGAGAAGTGTGGCTGATTTTATTTTGAGATACTTGACTTGTCAACAGGTCAAGGAAGACCATCAAAGGCCAGTGGGAATGTTGCAGTCTTTATCAATCACTATTTGGAAGTGGGAGCAGATATCGATGGATTTTATCATAGGTCTCCCATGAACGGTCAAGAATCATGATACCATTTGAGTGATAGTGGATCAACTAATGAAGTTGGCCCATTTAATCCCGATTCGTGAATTTTATACAGTGGAGGATCTGTCCAAAATCTCTATCCGGGATGTGGTAAAGAAACATGGTGTTCCAGTTTAGATTGTATCAGATAGAGATCTGAGATTTACGTCTTGTTTCTTGATATGCTTGTAGAAATCCCATGGGACGCAGCTGACTATGAGCACAGCGTATCACCCTCAGACAGATGGTCAATCTGAGAGGACGATACAAACTCTGTAGGATATGTTGTGGGCTTGTGTCATGGATTTTGGTGGCTCATGGGAGGAGCACCTGTCGTTGGTCTAGTTCTCGTACAATAACAGTTATCAGGCATCCATACAGATGGCTCCGTTTGAAGCATTGTATGGATGGTCGTGTCGTTCTCCACTATGTTGGGTGGAAACGGGTGAGTCTTCGATGATTGGACCGAGTCTTATCCAGGAGACTATGGAGAAGATCAAGTTGATCAGGAATAGAATGGATAAGGATCAGAGTTGTTAGAAATCGTATGCAAATCATCGTTGACGACCATTATCGTTCGAGGTGATTGATCATGTGTTCTTGAGGATCTCTCCTAGATTGGGACATCGTCGGTTTGGAAAGCAGGGAAAGTTATCTCCATGGTATGTTGGACCTTTTGAGATTCTTGACCGGGTTGGTAAGGTGGATTATCATTTGGCTTTTCCACCATTGTTCAGTGTAGTGCACAATGTGTTTCATGTGTAACAGTTGAAAAGGTATCATCCGGATCGTGACAATGTGATTCGATGGGATCATGTGGAGCTAGAACCAGATGCTTCGTTGGTGCATGTGCCAGTGCGGGTTCTGGATTGGCAAGAAGAAGTCTTGCGTAGTAAAAGCATCGGTTTAGTTTGGGTTTTATGGAAATATGGTCAGATTCAAGAGGAGACTTGGGAGTGGGAGAAAGAGATGATCGAGCAGTGGCCCGAGCTCTTTCGGCAAAGGGCGGGTTCACTACTTTCCAGGGATGGAAATTCAAATGGTGGGGAGAATGTATCACCCTCGGTTTGAGGTATGTGGACTTTTTTATGCATTTTTATGTATTTAAAGTGCATGGAATGAGTTGGGAAGAGTTTGGGAGAGTTTGTAATGGTTTTGGATGAGTTTGGAGGCTTTTAAAGGGGTTCATAGTTTGATCACAGTTAGTGTAAACCTTATAGATGCTCTAGGAAACCATGCAAGGGGAGACCTTAGGCTCTTTATGGCCTGTGCATGATTTTCCAAACCATGCGAGGAAACCGTGCAGACTCTGTCTCTCGAAGCAGTGGCATGCGCATGGTTAGCGCACGATTTTCCAAACCGTGCGGGCTAACCATGCGGCCACTTAAAGTTAGGGTAATAAGTTCTGGGATCACTAGGGATTGCCTCATTTCACACCTATCTTCCTCCCACTCGAGGCTCACTCGGGAATTTCTATTCTAAAGGGTTGGAGGGCCTCTCCAACTTGTTTTGGAAGCGATTCTAAGGGGTTTCAAGGTTGATTCAAGGTGATTTCTCCCAGGTAAGTCTCTCCTCTTGTTTCTCTTGTGTTTTCCTCCAGATCTACATCCCTCTCATTCGTGGTTTTCTAGATCTACACTTATTTTGTGTAGATTTAGGGTTTGGGTTGCCTTTTATGTTAATATTAAGGCTTGTGGATGTTAAAGAAAGTGATCTGGAGAGGTGTAGGTGGTGCATTTTCTGGATTTGAGGCACAGTTGTTCATGGGTCGATTTCTTAGGAACCCTAAAGGTAGGTGTCTTCTCTCTCGACTCCACTTGGATAGAACAAGTGGTTCCTTGTTACAATTAATTTTCTTTCCTTGAAATTAATTGTGTTTTAATGTGTGAAATTGGTGGAAAGTCTCTTGCGTGATGTTTTGGGGATTTTTGGGGAGAAGGGGTTTTGTGGTGAAATTCTCTTGTTGTGGATTTTAAAATGGAGATTTTAAAATGGGTTTCTGAGTTTGATTTGTGAAAATGGTTGATGGAAATGGTTTTCAATAAAAATGTTTGTTTTATTGAAATGTTTTTTGGCATGGAAAATGTTTTTCAATAAATAGGTGATTTAGTGAAGTGAATTGATATGAAATGTAAATTGGTTGATTGCATGTGGTTGTGAACTTGATGAATTATATTCTTGGAATTGGCTTGATTGAAATGTTGTGTGGAAGTGGGCAGGATGTCTCACTAAAAAAAGGTGATGGATAGTGGTCGGATGAACCACTATATGAGTAGTGGTAGGGAAGTACCACTAGTTGCGAATGGGTGAACGGGTTGGGAGGAAGTCCCGCTATTTTGATTGTTTTTGTTGGTCAAAAATCCCTCAAAGAATCATTGAAGTATTTTTGAGGTGATTGTGTTTGTTGACAAAGTGAGCATATGTGTTGTGATTGTTGAAAATGCAAACCATGGCCTACAAATTTGTTGAAAAAGGGGATTTCATGGTGGAATGCTGAGTTCAAGAGTTGTGGTTAACGATCTCTGTTTGATTCAAGAACTTCGACAAAGGAATGTATGATCTGGAGGCCGTACAAAAACAACAGATACAAGGTGGTGCCATTTTCCAGTGTTTGCCAAATTTTTGGGCCTGAAAATCGTCAAATTAAGAAGAGTGGTTTTTTGAAAAGGGACTTGCGGGCCGTGTAATTGATGGCTTGAAAACTTGCATGCCATATGTTTTTCAAGATCAGATCATCAAAATATGTCAAAGGGGTGAGGATCATGCAAGTATTGAGTTGGTCGCGCAGGTGACTTGCGTGCCAAGAGAAAGGACTTGCGCGCTAGTTCCTTGGAGGATAGGAAACATGTACGCCTATTGTTTTTCAAGATCAAAACTTCAAAATATGGAAAAGGAAAGAGGTTCGTGCATGTTGGGAAGTGGGTCGCACAAGTGACTAGCAGGGGAAGAGACCGGAGCGCCGAAACTTGCGCGCTGAGGGTTGACTTGCGCGTCGTTGCACAGGGTGGTCAAATTGACTATAAACACTGGACCACCCCTCCTCATTTCTCAATGGAGTTCAACACTTTGATAAATCAGACCACCCATCACGTAGGCATGGAATTCGCACAAGTGGTGGTGTGTCATGCAAGTGGGACTTGCATGCCAGATTTGAAGAAGCGCGGTTGTTGTTAGTTGCATTCTAATATTGGTTTGGGCATAAATTGAAGTGAGTCACGCAAGTTTGGAGTTGAAGAAGCTTGTGTCACGCAAGTGGTTGAGGAAGACTTGTGCGACAGTTGGGACTTGTTCTCCGATACTTGCGTGCCAGATTTGAGTTGTGCGCCAAGTACGGCTGATCTCCAGCAGTGTTTCAGGGCTCCGTGGAAGCTGGAAGTTTTCCCAATACCTTCGGTGCAAAGATATATTCATCTACGAGTGAAAGTTGTACTTCAATAGAGCATCTACTTATAGAGAAAGATGCATTCCTTCATGAAAATAAAGAGACCTACAGGTCTATAAACTGTGATTGGATTCCTTCCAGAGCAGTGAGAAAAGGATGAGAAAGAAGGTGATCCTCTCCACCGGCAGTGAGCTAGAGAGAGTGAAATAGGGAGTGACCCTTGGGAAAGCAGTGAGCTAACCCTAAACCTTATAAAGGCAGTGATCCTAGGACAGAGTGACTGTTACCGAACCTTGTTATCCATAGCTAGTAAAGTTTAGGTGAATTTGGTACGACCGACAACATATCAGTGTATGCTCCTTGGACGTAGCCCTTAGCGGTGAACCAAGTAAAATTGACGTGTCTTGTGATTTCTTTAATTTCTATTTATATTTTTTAATAGGAAAGAGAGAGAAGTGTGTTTTTATTAACAGTGAAACAAGATCAGAACAGGCTTTAATTTTAAATTAGTCATACCCTGATTCACCCCCCCCCCTCAGGGTATTCAGCCTTGTGGACCTAACAATTGGTATCAGAGGGAAAGGTTGATATTTGTTCTTCTCTCAATGGAGGTCACTAATCATAAAGGGATTCCGATCTTAGAAGAATGTAATTTTCAGATATATAAGAATCAAATGCAACACTATTTCTGATCATTGGGAATGGAAGTGTTTTCAGCAGCTATGCATGGTATCACAGCTGATATTAATTGTGATGCATTATCAGAAGCTGAGCATAGAGAGTTGAATGCCGATGAAGAAGCAATAAATGCCTTTGGGGTAGCCCTTTCCAATCCCATCTACAAAAAGGTGATGTCATGAAAAATTTCACATTCCATGTGGGAAAAACTATTGAATATATATTAAGGAGATACAAAGGTTAGAGAGGCAAAGCTGCAAGTGCTGTGGAATAAGTATGAAGATCGGAAGATTAACCTGAATGAGTCTGTTGATGCATTATTTGACAGGGTAAATATTGTTGTGGAAGATATTCGAGTACATGGTGAAGTCATTGAAGACATAAATATCGTAAAGCGTATCTTGAGGATGCTTCCACCTCGGTTCAATCCGAATGTTTCAGTACTTGAAGATAAAGATCCCAAGGAGATGACATTGGACAATTTGCACAGTACCTTGGTTGCATATGAGATGAGGAATGATGATAACGAGACTGTGGAAAAGGGGAAATCCAAAGAGATGGCATTTAATTTCATTAAGAAGCTCACCATTGAAAATTTCTTCAATAGGAAGAATCTTCTTTCACAAGAAATAGACAGTTCAGATGAGTCTTAGGATGATGAGGTTGAGGAGTTTGAAAATTGTAAAGATCTTGGAAAAAATGCAAGGGTGGAGGTTGTCAGCAGTTCTCAAGAAAAAGAAGAAACTGAAGCTGATGAAGAAGAAGAAGAAACTGAAGGTAGAGTTGACATGGAATCTGAATTAGAAGCAGATCTTGAAGAGATAGATATTTGGAGAGCAAAAACAAATAAATCCAACAAGGTGGTACATGATGCCAAACTCTACATGCAATAGAAAGAAGACGAGAAGTCCGAGCATGTAAAATAAATTTAAAAGCTTATGTCTTCAAGGCCAGAGAGCACAGAAAAGGTTGATGAGCATAAGCTCAAGATTGAAGAAGAGCAAAGGGAGATCGATGTCTTGAACCAAAAATTGAAAGATAACGTCAAGTGTGTCGAAGAGCATGAAGAAGAAGTTGTCGGTCTGCGGAGAAAATTCAAACACCAAGAAAAACCATTGATTCCTAACACATTCCTGTTAAGGATAGTTGTTACGAAGAATGAAAAGATAAAATAGGGCCCTAGTAGTTTAATATGGAAGAAGCAACAATTGAGCTCAGAAGTTAAGGCTATTTCAGGGCTTAATCAGAAACAAAAATCTGTGACAATTGAGGTTAGACTGCAAGAACCAGTCCCAAGATTGAAAGTTGATTTAGGATTAAAGAAGAATCAGAATATTCAAATATCCCAAGGGGAAACTCGAAGTGCTGAAGTACTACAAAATAATGCACCAAATATCAGGTGTTATTGTTGCGGGAAGATGGGACATTCACAGTATATGAGTTTTATTTCCAAGAGATATCAAAGGGAACAAGAATAGAGGTGGCATCCAAACAGATAATGGTTTTCTAGAACATATTTCAAAGGACACTGGTTTGGGTGTGGAGTATTTTGACACATGGTTAGGTATTGTACTTCTACCATACAGAGAAATGATCCAAAGATAAATCAAAACGTTCGCATGAAGCAGATCAATAAACCCACAGGTGAGTTAAAAATGCAGAATAGATTTGCAGCTTAACAAGATGAAGCTGGTCCATCATACCCTGAGAAAGAACATAAGTCTCAATCTATGACGAGTGTGAAGGAAAAAGTACAGACCAAGAAGAAGAAAGAAGAAAAGGCAGTATTTGCGGAAATTTCCCTTAATTCTTCAGATCGTTTAGGAATATGGATCCTTCATAGTGGTTGCACATCCCATATGACAGGGAACAAGGATCTCATTATAGGCATAAAATTTGATAGAGAAGGAGTTGTCAAGTTTGGAAATAATGAAGGGCGGAATATCATTGGTTCTGGAAAGGCCAAATTGGGGGGAAAGGAAATGAGACGTATTGATGTCTTGGTAGTAGAGGGTCTTAGTCATAACTTATTCAATGTTAGTAAACTATGTGACTCTGGGCACTCTATCTGATTTACCAAGATGATGTGTGTTGTGAATGCAGATGATGGAGTAGTTGTTCTACAAGGAAAAAGTACAAAGGGAAATCTTTACCTTGTAGGTGGGGAAGAAGATATGTTCTTTTTATCCAAAGAGGAATAAAACCAGCTGTGGCATAAGCGACTTGGTCACCTATGTCAACCATCCTTGGAAGATCTGGTAAATTTTGATGCTGGTAGAGACCTTCCCAAACTATCACATGATCTTACTCATACATGTGACGCTTTTCAACAAGGGAAAATCATCAGAAAGACATATAGGCCAAAGGAACAGAAATCAACCAGTGTACTTGAATTGGTGCATGCTGATGTATGTGGACCTATCTCACCACGAGCCACAAATGGGAAAAGTTATTATGTCTTTTTCATTGATGATTATAGCAGAATGGATTGGGTATTTTTTATTAACCATAAGAGAGAAGTGTTCAGTTGTATCAAGCAGTATAAGAGGGAATTAGAAATGATTCTTGAGAAGAAAATTTTGCAATTTCATTCAGATAACAGTATAGAATTCACAAATAGTCAAGAGGAAGACTATCTCTAGAAACACGGGATAAGGTATCAAGTTTAATCAGTGAGAAATCTCCAATAAAATGGAGATGTTCAAAGGAGAAATAGGATCATCAACAACATGTCCAGAACAATGATTATTGAAAAGGACCTACAGAGAAATTTTAGAAGGAAGAATTTTTGACATCGGTCTACATTTCGAACATGTCTCTGATGTGTCCAAAGAAAGGAAAGACTCTGTGAGAAATGTGGTACCGAAATAAGACAACGTTGAAATACTTCCGAATCATTGGAAGTAAGTGTTTCATTCTCAACAAAAAAAATCACAAGAAGTTTGAGTCACGAGGAGATGAGGGAATATTCCTTGGCTACACAGGAAAAAGAAAATCATATAAATGTTTTAACAAAAGGCTAGGAAAAATTGTTGAGAGCAGTGATTTCACTATCATTGCAAATTAACAGAATACTCAATGACCAAGTGAATAGTTTCTGGATGAAAGTGATTATGAGGTAAGCAACACAGGGGGAGTAGAAGTGGGATAAGATGACTCAGAAGAAGATACTGATGATGAGAAAGTGGAAACAAAGTCTATGTCTTCAAAGAAGCCAAAGAGTTGAGCTGAAATTGATAGGCAGAATATCTTTGGTGATCAGACAGCTCCAGTTCAGACTCGAAGAATGAAATCATTACAGAAAACATCACTTTTATCTTAGGTGGATCCGAAATGTTTTTTTTTATGCAGATGAAGATGAAAACTGGGTTCAGGCTATGAATAGAGAGCTTGATCAGATTGAGAAAAACCAGACATGGGAGATTGTTTCGAGGCCAGCAGACAAAAATGTCATTGGGAATAAATGGGTCTATCGCAACAAGATGAATGAAGATGGCACAGTGATTTGAAAAAAACCACAAATAGTGTGAAAGGGATTCTCCCAGATAGAGGTAATAGATGTTGATGAGACATTTTCACCGGTTGCAAGGCTGAAGACAATCAGATTATTTTTGTCCATAACAGTGCAAAGAAAGTTTAAAGTGGTCTAGATGGATGTCAAATCCGCATTCTTGAATGGAGTTCTGGAAGAGGAGGTGTATATTGACAAGCCAGGTGTTTTTATCATTCATGAGGATGAGAACAAAGTTTGCAGGCTGAAGACGGAATTGTATGGGCTGAAACAAGCACCAAGATCGTGGTACTCAAGGCTTGATCAGTACTTGAAAATGATTGGTTTCCAGTGTGGAGGAGTTGATTACAATATCTATTTCAGCAACGATAGTAATCAAAGAATTATGGTGTTGGTATATGTCAATGACATAATATTTGGCGGATCAGATGAATCTCAGTGCAGACAGTTTTATGTATTCATGAAAAATTAGTTTGAAATGTCAACGATTGGAGAGCTAACATTTTTCCTTGGTCTATAGGTGACAAAAAGAAGGAATGAAACATTCATTTCTCAATCCAAATATTCCAAGGAGGTTTTAATAAGGTTTGGCATGGAGAATTCCAAGGATATGAAAACTCTGATTGCTACCCGTATGAAATTATCAAAAGATGAGGATGGAAAGGTTGTTAATATCACAGAATACCGAAAAAATTATTAGAAGTTTGTTGTACTTGACTACGACAAGGCCCGATATTCTTTTCACCACATGACAAGCAGTGAGATATCAGATTAATACAAGGAAAGCCACATTCTTGTAGTAAAAACAATACTTTGGTACATCCATGGCACAGTGGATTTCAGTTTGATATATACTGACAAATATGAGACAGAGTTCTTGGGATATACTGATGAAGACTGGGCGGATTCAGCAGATGATAGAAATTCAACGTTAGTTGGTGCATTATATCTTGGTGGATTGTGTATTTCTTGTCTAAGCATGAAGAAAGATTGCATTTCATTGAGCACCGCAGAAGCTGAGTTTATTGTGGCCACTCAAGCATGCACACAGTCATTGTGGATGAAGCAACAGCTTGAAGATATGGGATTTGAAGTGAAGTCTCCGATCGGAATATAGTGTGATAACTCAAGTGCTATAAATATCATCAAAAATCTCATCTATCACTCAAGGATAAATCACATTGAGATAAAGTATCTTTTTATCAAGGAGAATGTTGAGTAGGGAATCGTAAAGTTGGAGTATGTTCCTACAGAGCTATAGGTTGGAGACATTCTGACAATGGCCTTACCCAAGGTAGAATTTGAAAGGCATCGAATGGATCTGGGAGTTTAGTAGAATCCAAACACTTGAAACAGTGTGGATGTGGAACAACCCCCCCCCCCCTCCCTGAGGAATGATGTGTTTTTCCCTAATGTGCTGATGTTTTTTATACTCTGTTACAGACTGCAAAGGAGTGACCTTTGGGTTCGTTGACAAAGGGGGAGAAAATAGTGATTGTTCAAGGGGGAGACAGTGTGGAGATTTGATAAATCATGAATGATATGGGGAGAAGCTGACAGGTGGAGCATCCAGATAGGTGGAGTTGAAGCTAGTTGAACGTGCTTAGCCAGAGATTAGCTTGGACAACACATGAAATAGGGCTAAAGATGTTTTGAAGCTGACAAGGGTTGAAGCTGTGAACAGAAAGGGGGAGTTTTTTAAATCTGACGATGCTAGAAGTGATCGATCCAAGAATAGATATCACGACAACTGATGATCATGATAAAAGAAAAAGAGAGAAGTTGGAATTTGGTAACAAGATTTCCAACAATTGGTATCATTTTGGTGTCAAAAGTGGATGTCATAGATGAAGTGATTCATTGATGAACTTTTCATTTACTCTTGTTTCTCATGCCGAGCATTGCTCATGTGGGCTTAGAGAATGTGTTGATTAAATCCTTTATCACTATAAGAATATCAAAAGTTGAATGGTGGCTGAAGAATTAACGATGTATCTTTTTATGGAAGAGCTATCAACAAACCCAAAGGGGGAGATTGTTGGGAAAAAATCCCTCAATACATCATTGAAGTATTTTTTTTAGGTGATTGTGTTTGTTGAAAAAGTGAGCATATGTTTTTTGATTGTTGAAAATACAAACCATGACATAAATATTTGTTGAAAAAGGGGATTTCATGCTGTAATTCCAAGTTCAAAAGCTGTGATTAACGATCAATGTATGATTCAAGAACTTCGACAAAGGAATGAATGATCTGGAGGTTGTACAAAAATAACAGATACAAGGTGGCGCCGTTTTCTAGTGTTTGCCAAATTTTTGGGCCTGAAAATCGACAAATGAAGAAGAGTGGTTTTTTGCAAAGGGACTTGTGTTTCATGTACTTGATGGATTGAAAACTTGTGTTTCATATGTTTTTCAAGATTAGATCATCAAAATATGTCAAAGGGATAAGGATCGCGCATGTATTGAGTTGGTCACGTAGGTGACTTGTGCGCCAAGGGAAAGGACTTGCGCGCCAGTGCCTTGGATAATAATAAACTTGAGCGCCTGTTGTTTTTCAAGATAATAACTTCAAAAAATGGAAAAGGAAAGAGGTTCGTGCAATATTGGAAGTGGGTCGCGCAAGTGAATGGTAGGGGAAGAGACCTGTGCATCGAGACTTGCGCGTCGACGGTAGACTTGCACGCCGTCGCGGAGGGTGGTCAAATTGCCTATAAATACTGGACCACCCCTCCTCATTTCTCAACGGATTTCAATACTTTGATAAATCAGAGCTCTCGTCGTGAAGGTGTGGAAGTCGCGCAAGTGGTGTTGTGTCGCGCAAGTGGGACTTGGGTGCCAGATTTGAAGAAGCGCGGTTGTTGTTAGTTGCGTGCCAATATTGGTTTGGGAGTAAAGGGAAGTGAGTCAAGCAAGTTTCGAGTTGAAGTATCTTGTGTCGCACAAGTGGTTGAGGAAGATTTGTGCGATTGTTGTGACTTCTGCGCCGATAATTTCACGCCATATTTCAGTTGCGCGCCAAGTAAGGTTGATCTCCAGTAATGTTTCAGGGCTGCGTGGAAGCTGGAAGATTGCCCGATTCCTTCGGTGCAAAGAGATATTCATCTATGAGTGAAATTTGCACTTCAACAGAGCATCTACATACATAGACATATTCATTCCTTCATGCAACTGAAGAGACCTACATGTCTATAAACATTGAGTGGATTCCTTCCAGATCAGTGAGCAAAGGAAGAGAAAGAAGGTGATCCTCTCCACCGGCAGTGAGCCAGAGAGAGAGAAATAGGGAGTGACCCATGGGAAAGCAGTGATCTAACCCTAAAACATGTAATGGTTGTGATCCTTGGAAAGAGTGACTATTCCCAAACGTTTAATCCACATATAGGGAATTTTAGTGGAACTTTTTATGACTGAAAACTTGTTGGCATATACTCCTTAGACGTATCCCTTAGCGGTGAACCAAGTAAAATTGATGTGTCCTATGCTTTCTTTAATTTCTGTTTATATTGTGTAATAGGAAAGAGAGAGAAGTGTATTTTTCTTAACAGAAAAACAAGATCAGAACGGGATTTAATTTTAAATTAGTCATACCCTAATTCACCCCCCTCTCAGGGTATTCAGCCATGTGGACCTAACAGTTTTGGTGTGAATGGGTGAACGGGTTGGGCGGAAGTCCCACCATTTTGATTGTTTGTTGGGAATTTTATTGCAATATGGAAGTTGTTGTGCTAACGTATTAATGATGAAATGGTTTGTGGAATGTTTGGTTGGCTTTCCCTTGGTTGCATGGTTTGGGCGTGATGGCTAGGTAAGGGCATGTTTGGCATAGGGAAATGTTTTTACATGTGAATTAATTTATATAAATTTTTTTATATAAATGTGCTAACAGTTTTATCTTAGTGGTGTGTGTAGGGAAGTCATTTGGGGAAATCCTACTGAGTTTTAGTACTCACCCCCTGCTTTGGCAAGTTGGTGTCTTTGCAGATGTTGTGTACCATGATGTGGTAAAAGGTAAGGCATCAACCTCCTTTAGTGGTGCATTGTGATGTCTTGGTGGAACATGGAGCATGGATCTTGGGGTGGTTTCATGGCTCGTGGTGTTCTTTTTGAGTCTTCCACATTGTACTCTGATGTTGTATTGGGTTGTGTTGGCATATGAGATTATGGATTATCTGGTTGTCTTGGGTAATGTATGAGTTTGTTTTTGTTGACATGAATCATTTAGTTGTGGTTGTTGGTTGGTTTTACCTCAAGGTAGAATCGTTTCCCAATTGTTCTCATATCCCTCGGCATTTATTTCCAGCCTTTAGCGCCTTGGTAACATCGAATAAGGCCAAGTAACCCTCACCTCCTCCTCAAGACAATGAGGTAGGGGCGGGGTGTTACACAATCTGTGATAAATAACACCCTTGAAAGATCGTCACAATCCATGAAATAAATATAATTTCTTTTTTCTTTTTCATATTCAACTTCACAGAAATTTAAAATCATTATTTTGTTTAGAATATCAAATTTTACTTCCCTTAGAAATTAATATTTGATTTCTATAATTAAATAAAATCCATGCTACAAATCACATAAAATCAAATTATTAAATAATAATAAAATATTCAGGTAGAATCTTCCCCAAAACATCTATTAAGAAACAATTATAGACATGAGATGTGATTATAAATCAATTTAGAGTTTTCACTTTTGAGTTAAAATATTATCATTGAGTATGAGAATTAACATTCATTAAGATATTTCAAAACACAAAAAAAATTAACATAAATAACCTTTAATATAGTAAATAATTATTTGAGAATAATGATAACCAAAACATGATTAAAATTCATTATTTAGTAACATTATAAAACAAAAATGGGTAATATGATGAGAATGTATCATTAACTATTGTGTGTAATATATCAATCATGAAATTAAAAATGGATGACAAAATTATTATACCTTCTTATAAATAATTAAGTCATTATATTTATCATGCCTTATCCAAAGTATATATCTGTAGAGACCCGGATCCTGACGTACATGGAAATTACATTACTTTAGTGGAATACTTAATACATAACAAAAACAGACACACAAGGACCGTAATTGTTTAGTGTCTTTAGAAACTTGGAACGTAATCTTCTAATCGTGGTGAAAGATCTTCAACAACTCCCATAAAGATCTTCCCCTTTTTTTCTTACCTAAAACATTTCTTTATATCCTGGGGAAAATAAAACATAAAAAGGGTGAGCTCAAATGCTCAGTAAGGGTAAGCATGGATAAAATAAAACATACCATATACATTTGAACTTAAAAACATGAACATAATGTTTAAACATCAAAAGCTTGGTCAATGACATAAAACATGGAAGTACACAAGGCATAGATCATAATAAAACATTAAGAATGATAAAATAGCATGGGAATAAAACATGTAATTGTGTCAACCATTAAGCACATGTAATGATTTCCATAGTATCCAAGGCATTGATTCCAAGACCATCTTAGTGGACAAAGTCCCTTTCTGAATCGAGTTCACTCCTCATTCCAGTCCTGTAATACTAAACCGGATTAACTTACCATTCCAGCCATGTCTATCTCATGAGATATAAATCTTTACCCAATTCATTGGAGGGAGATATAGGTCCCACCCATCTCATAGTGAAATCATTCTTACTTGTGACACAAAATAAACTTAAAACATTCATCATAACCCAAAGAATAAAATGGGTTTCATAAACATCATCCCATCATTTCATAATCCATATAAAAAAATGGACATTTCATCATAAGAAAAGTGAACCATGTAAATCATAGAGACATTAAACTTGAAACATACACATATAAATAATTTCATCTTAGATGGAAAATGGTTTTGATAAAACATTTTAAATTAATTCTTGAGGAAAATATCCTTTCTTCGTCAAAATCATTTTCTTTTCAAAAAATGCCATGAAATTTTAAAATAAAATTATTTTTTTGAAAATAGTCATAAAATCATGTAGATTAAGCTTCATGAAAATAAGGCATTATGAAACCGTAAAAATCCGTCCACGTCGTATAAGTTAAAAATAACATTCTCCTCGTACTTTTGTCAGAAAAGTCAAAAAAGTACCTCATAACGTCAACAAAAGATAGATTCCTTACATACCATGTAGTAAAAGTAAAAATGGGTAAAAAGGAATTTAAACATACATGAAAACACTTTTATAAAACATGTACATGGATGATATAAATAACCCCAGTAAATACTTACGAATAAGCAATCTCGGGTAAAAATGAGATTTGCAAAATTATCCCTTACCTTAGGTCCGATATGCTTCATACGTATCCAAACCTCCTGTATAATGATTTAAATAATGTCATTGACTTATTACAGAATCATATTCATTGTTATGATATCATACATGGTTCACTTATGACTTTATATTACCCGTTCTTTTGTAAATTCCATGTTAAAGAGCGTTTTGGGTAAAATTGTTTCATTTGTCATCCGTGTTTTGACTTGTAATTATTAATATGATTAATTATATCAGGATTACTTAATTCCAAAATATAAAACATGATTAATATATAATATATATTCAGAATATACATATATATAATAGATCTATAAATGGAATTAAATACACCGTTCATGGAGACGGTAGGCCGTACGTACGCATGAATGTTGTTTTTGTTTCCTCATTGAATTGAATGGAATTAATTGGATGACATACATATATATATATACATAAATCCAGTATCATTATTATGTCATATATTTCATGATTACATATCATATATACTTTATAATTATTCATTAATGGTTAATCATTGAGAATGAATCTAATCGCGTCGTGGAGACGGTATTCCGTACGTACACACGAGCGATGATATCGTTCCCATGATCGTGGAATTTTATTGGAGTGTAATTATACTATTAAATAATAAATATAACTTTACAATAATCATATATAGTTATTATTTACACCATTATACCCATCCAAGTAAGGTGTTGGTGGAAAATAGATTACACCACGGCGTGGAGACGGTATTCCGTACGTACGCACGCACGATGATTTCATTTTCCGTAGGATGGATAGATGGTGAAATATGGTTTTTTCATACTTATAATAACATATCAGTATATGAGTGATACTGATTTTATTACTTCATAATGAAACAACCTAAGAAGAATAAGCGGAAGAAGAAATAAAGGTGAAAGAATCGGTAACGGACATTACCTCTTCTTTGAAGCGCCTCTTTGAGACCTCCTCTTAGGGCACTAAAATTGGTCTTTGAAGAAGACCAGGACCTCTAGGATGTTTATATTGAAGTGTAGAAGAGAATTTGGTAGGGGTTGGCCGAGATTGAAGGCTCAATGTGGTGTGAGGAAGAGAGGAAGGAGGTGCCCTTTTATAAGGGAGGAGAGGGGCACCTTTGGAAAAACTAAAAATGTTATTTTATTATAAAGTCATATTCGGTTTTTAATAGCTCCAAATTGATTTATTTAGAAGCTAATGTGGGGATGGGTCGAAATACTCTCATCCAATAGAATTTAGACAAGTTTAGGTTTCTATTTTAACCTTATCATTTAGATTTAACCTTAAGTTAAATAATTTTACTTTTACCGTGTCTTCTTGTTTTCTTACACTATATGGTTAATAAACATACTATAAAAATCTAAAAGAACCCCAAGTTGTTTATTATTAATATATATATCCTCATATAAGTCATTTGGCCGAACCTTAGATATTTTGGAATAAAATAACAATTAATAATATAATATTTGTTTTAAAAACTATTTTATGTCAATTTTGACACTATTTGGTAATTGATTTTTGTGAAAATCATAAGAGAATTATTAGTTCGAAAACAATTAATTAAATCAATAATAACATGTCATATTAACTTATAAAATTAGTGGAATTCATAAAAAGTCTCAAATAACATTTATTTGGATATTTATAACATCAATTATGTCAATATTTCATTAATAAGATAATTACTGTATCATCTTTGTGAAATAAATAAATTAAATTATTTAATGTCTAAAAATTATAAATAAAATACCATTATGTATTAAATATTTGTATCTTTATAATTAATATTTATAGTCGAATTTATCTTATTTATAACCCTATATTAAAAATGATTTACTTATAAAACATTGATTTTAACTATTTTATCCCTTCTTTAAATAAATTAATAATAAATGTCCTAATCTAATCCAAGTGGACCTAGATGGTAATATTTTATTCCTAAGGTTGTTTTTGGTCGAATTACACTTATCCAATAGAATTAGGACATGTTTTAGGGTAATAATAATATCATTTTACCCTTAATTACCCTATGTACTTTTAACCGTGGTAAAAAAAGGTAAAAAGTTACTATTCACCAAAAATTATTTTCATCTCATTGAACCACATTTTTGTCCTTGATATTAACCATGTCTCTAGAATTTTTGAAATTCCACTCACAGAAGCGGTAAAATCAAGTTTTATGAAAAATTCAGTTTTCTAACTACCACTTAGTGGTTTCACTATTCATCAAAAAATGAATGTTTCCAGAAAAATACCAAAAATTAGTCCTAAGATATATTTGATATTATGTATTCAAAAATTATGTCTATTTTACCAAATTAAAAACTTATCAGTTACATTAACTAATTTAAAAATTAATTCCCGTCGTCAAAACAAATAGCGTGTTTTTAAGAGATAATAACTATCAAAAGATTGACACTTGTTTATGTCTGGTTTAAATGTGAAATTACATCCAATGACCAACATTATATTAAATTGTAAAAATATATTCTAAATATACTTTAAAACCACTCAAATTAATAATTTTTCACGATTAATTATTTCGATTAAAAAAGTTGTTTTTAATTAAAATTTAGTAATTTTCACTATTAATCAGAATATGAAAGTTGTCCGAAAAGTACCAAAATTTCACCCTAAGCTAATTTAGATATTCCGAATCCAAAAATGAAGTCCATTTTTGAAAATAAAATTTATAAAATTTCAAAAAGTGGTTATTACTATTCATAACGGCTAGTTCATAATAATATTATAATAATATCTCGTTTAGTGAAACTCGGTATTGCGTACTACACACGCTATCGAGGAAGGTCATGATTGTGAGTAATGCAAGGAAATTCCGGGATTCGTGGTGTGAAATCTCCTTTTGGTGTAGCGTACAACACAATAAATTAATGAAATTAAAAAGAATATTTTCCATAAAATCTTGGGGTGTTACATTTTACCCCCCTTAAAATGAATTTCGCCCTCAAAATTCGTTGGGGTTATAAATGGTTTACTACTAGAAAGTTTCTTTAATAGAAACCCACGTCAAAAAAAGAATACCAAAACTTGGCTTTAAGAACTAAATTATGAAACGTAACTGTTACCCAAATTAACTCATCACTGGGTTTCCACGTAGGAGAACATAGTTGAAAATATGGATATGGAAGAAAAATCTAACCATCAAGTTCTGATGGAGAGTGTTAGGGAACATGGCTATGAAAAATCCAACAATCACAAATCCATAAATTTGTGACGATCTAAGGTACCATATGATTCATCGGATATAAGAGCACTAGGAAAACATTTTTTGTTTTCAAGATCATTTCCCTAAAGTTGATGAATTAAAAGAAATACTTACATGATTTTGGTAGAATCTCACTGTTGTTCGTGAATTGAACAATTTCCACTTCATCCCTTAAAGAAATGAAGTTGAATTTGTTATTCATGATGTGTTAGTAGATCATGTGATAGAATGATGATTCATTCCATCTGTTTCAAACAAAAGGTTAGCAAAAGTTATAAGTCCATCTTATGGTCAGATTAATCGTATATGGTTCCAAAAATGAACTTATACTTCATATATCATAACACATAATAAAATAAAACTAGTTTCTACTAACCAGAGACTTCCTGTAGTCCAGAGGTAGGCGATAAAGGCCAGCCGCACTTCGGTTGAGGGTTTGATTCCCACAGCCTTGTCCGACGCGATGGGATGTCGCCCGTCCTGCAGGTTGTCCTTTTTCTATCCCATCAATAATATCAAAAAAAGTTATATCCTTAAACAATACTAACTTATGTCCAACATAATACATTCCAATCTTTAGTCTTATCTAAAATACTTTGGTCCAAGTTCATAGTATAAATAAAACGATTACTTGAAATGTCATCAACCAAGCATGTGAATACCATCATTTATCCCCCATATATCTTGTTGGTCACATTCCAATCATGTGAATACCTTAATCATGTATTCTCTTGAAAAATGAATACCCATTAAACCTTAGTGAAAACATGAATGCTTTCAAAAGTTAACTCTTTCCACATACCAAAATCCAAAACTTATATATACTCAAACCATGATATAACCTTCTCCTTATATCAGTCATGAGATCCTGAATACTATCAAACATTTAATTTTCTCTTTATCCCTTCATTATGCGCATAACATCTACATTCCAAAAATATCTGAATAACCTTTCATGGATACTGGTACCATTAATCATACACTTTCAAAACTCACGGAAAGACAACAGTGTAACAATCCTTAGATGTCTCTTTATTCCATAGTACAATGAGATTACTTATACAACATTACACTTGATAAACATGTAATCATTCCACTACCTTCTTAAACCATTGACCGAGCATCAAAAATTCTTTCATCTCACATATCATTTGTAGTATCTTCATCATCATCAACATAAATACTACCCATATGGCCATACTGATTCTCTTCATGAGACTTTCCCTTAGGGAATTAGTTTGCATAATGCCCGTACATTCCACATTTAAAACATTTAACCATTGTTGATGTCATAGAAATACCATTTTCCTCATCCATGGTATTAACTGAACCTTTTCCTTTGCACTTACTGGCTTTGTGTCCTTCTTTTCCACACCCAAAGCATATTCCTGTTCCCTTGAAACAATCTCCCCGATGACTCTTCCCACATGATTTACATGAGGGAAATTGAGATTTCTTTACTCTATGATCATCATGAAACTCCATCTTTCTCTTATTATCTGAGTCGGAAAACTTACCAAAGTTGAGATTATTGATCATATTATGAGATTTCTGATTTGGCATAATAATGATGTTTGGACTTCCAAATCCCATTTCATTTGGTTTTTCATGAAGAATATCATTCCATTGTTCATCATATCCTCCATTATCATGAATCATCCTGTTTCCAGCCATTTTCTAAAACCCAAAAAGAATAGTGTGAGAGGAAAAAATCATGCTAGGGAAAACAACATAATAAAGGGGGAGCACCCTCAATATATAACATCTTAGGTTAAATTCTAATATTGTTACCGTAGTTCTAGGACTATATCCTATATGTATACTTATCCTTAGGGACATCCCTAGATATACCTTACAAATATATCTAGGGATCTCACTAACATTTTTGCAACCTAGTTTCCAAAGGTTGACTAAACCTTTCCTCTGATACCAACTGTAGAGACCCGGAGCCTGACGAACATGGACATTACATTACTTTAGCGGAATACTTAATACATAACAAAAACAGACACACAAGGACCGTAATAGTTTAGTGTCTTTGGAAACATGGAACGTAATCTTCTAATCGTGGTGAAAGATATTCAGCATCTCCCATAAAGATCTTCCCCTTTTTTTCTTACCTAAAACCTTTCTTTATATCCTGGGGAAAAGAAAACATAAAAATGGTGAGCTCAAATGCTCAGTAAGGGTAAGCATGGATAAAATAAGACATACCATATACATTTGAACTTAAAAACATGAATATAATGCTTAAACATCAAAAGCTTGGGCAATGACATAAAACATAGAAGTACGCAAGGCATAGATCATAATAAAACATTAATAATGATAAAATAGAATGGGAATAAAACATTTAATTGTGGAAACCATTAAGCACATGTAATGATTTCCATAGTAGCCAAGGCATTCCTGCCAAGACCATCTTAGTGGACAAAGTCCCTTTCTAAATCGAGTTCACTCCTCGTTCAAGTCCTGTAATACTGAACCGGATTAACTTACCATTCCAGCCATGTCTATCTCATGAGATATAAATCTTTACCCAATGTATTGGAGGGAGATATAGGTCCCACCCATCTCATAGTGAAATCATTATTACTTGTGCCACAAAATAAACATAAAACATTCATCATAACCCAAAAATAAAATGGGTTTCATAAATATCATCCAATCATTTCATAATCCATATAAAACAAATGGACATTTCATAATAAGAAAAGTGAACCATGTAAATCATAGAGAAATTAAACTTGAAACATACACATATCAAATAATGTCATCTTAGATGGAAAATGGTTTTGATAAAACATTTGAAATGAATTCTTGAGGAAAATATCCTTTCTTCGTCAAAATCATTTTCTTTTCAAAAAATGCCATGAAATTTTAAAATAAAAGTATTTTATTGAAAATAGTCATAAAATCATGTAGAGTAAGCTTCATGAAAATGAGGCATTATGAAACCGTAAAAATCCATTCAAGCCGTATAAGTTAAAATAACATTCTCCTCGTACCTTTGTCGGAAAAGTAAAAAAAGTACCTCGTAACGTAAACAAAAGAAAGATTCCTTACATACCATGTAGTAAAAGTCAAAATGGGTAAAAAGGACTTTAAACATACATGAAATCACTTTTATAAAACATGGACATGGATGATATAAATAACCCCAGTAAATACTTACGAATAAGCAATCTCGGACAAAAATGAGATTTGCAAAATTATCTCTTACCTTAGGTCCAATATGCTTCGTACGTATCCGAACCTCCTGTATAGTGATTTAAATAATTTCATTGACTTATTACAGAATCATATTCATTGTTATGATATCATATATGGTTCACTTATGACTTTATATTACCTGTTCTTTTGTAAATTCTATATTAAAGAGCGTTTTGGGTAAAATCGTTTCATTTGTCGTCCGTGTTTTGACTTGTAATTATTCATATGAATACTTAGATCATGATTACTTAATTCCAGAATATAAAACATGATTCATATATAATATATATTCAGAATATACATATATATAATAGATCGATAAATGGAAATAAATACACCGTTCATGGAGACGGTAGGCCGTACGTACGCATGAACGTTGTTTTCGTTTCCTCATTGAATTGAATGGAATTAATTGGATGACATACATATATATATACATAAATCCAGTATAATTATTATGTCATATATTTCATGATTACTTATTATATATACTTTATAATTATTCATGAATGGTTAATCATTGAGAATGAATCTCATCGCGTCGTGGAGACGGTATTCCGTACGTACGCACGAGCGATGATATCATTCCCATGATCGTGGAATTTTATTGGAGTTTATGTATACTATTACAGAATCAATATCACATTAAAATAATTATATATAGTTATTATTTACACCATTATACCCCTCCAAGTAAGGTGGTGGTGGAAAATAGATTACACCACGGCGTGGAGACGGTATTCCGTACGTACGCACGCGCGGTGATTTTGTTTTCCGTAGGATGGATAGATGGTGAAATAGGGATGTTTCATACATATAATAAACTATCATTATATTATTTATACTTATGTTATTACTTCATAATGAAACAACCTAAGAATAAGAAGTGGAAGAAGAAATAAAGGTGAAAGAATGGGTAACGTACATTACCTCTTCTTTGAAGCGCCTCTTTGAGACCTCCTATTAGGGCACTAAAATTGGTATTTAAAGAATACCAGGACCACTATGATGTTTATATGGAAGTTTAGAATAGAATTTGGCAGGGTTTGTCCGACCATGAAGGCTCAAAGTTGTGTGAGGAAGAGAGGGAGGAGGTGCCCTTTTATAAGGGAGGAGAGGGGCGCCTTTGGAAAAACTAAAAATATTATTTTATTATAAAGTCATATTCAGTTTTTAATAGCTCAAAATTGATTTATTTCGAAGATAATGTGGGGATGGGTCTAAATCCTCTCATCCAATAGAATTTAGATAAGTTTAGGTTTCTATTTTAAACTTATCATTTATATTTAACCTTAAGTTAAATAATTTTACTTTTACCGTGTCTTCTTGTTTTCTTAAACTATAAGGTTATTAAACTTACTATAAAAATCCAAAAGAACCCCAAGTTGTTTATTATTAATATATATAACCTCATATAAGTCATTTTTCTGATCCTTAGATTTTAAGGAATAAAATAACAATTAATAATATAATATTTGTTTTAAAAACTATTTTATGTCAATTTTGACACTATTTAGTAATTGATTTTTGTGAAAATCATAACAGAATTATTAGTTCGAAATAAGTTAATTAAATAAATACTAACATGTAATATTAACCTATAAAATTAGTGTAATTCATAAAAAGTCTCAAATTACATTTATTTGGATATTTATAACATCAATTATGTCAATATTTCATTAATAAGATAATCATTGCATCATCTTTGTGTCATAAATAAATTAAATTATTTAATGTCTAAAAATTATAAATAAAATACCATTATGTAGGAAATTATTTTATCTTTCTAATTAATATTTATAGTAGAATTTATATTATTTATAACCCCATATTAAAAATGATTTACTTATAAAACGTTGATTTTAACTATTTTATCCCTTCTTTAAATAAATTAATAATAAATGTCCTAATCTAATCCAAGTGGACCTAAATGGTCATATTTTATTCCTAAGGTTGGTTTTGGTCGAATTACACTTATCCAATAGAATTAAGACATGTGTTAGGGTAATAATAATATCATTTTTACCCTTAATTACCCTACTTACTTTTAACCGTGGTAAAAAAGGTAAAAAGTTACTATTCACCAAAAAATATTTTCATCTCATTGAACCACATTTTAGTCCTTGATATTAACCATGTCTCTCGTATTTTCTAAATTCCACTCACAGAAGGGGTAAAATTAAGTTTTATGAAAAATTCAATTTTTTAACTACCACTTAGTGGTTTCACTATTCATCAAAAAAATGAATGTTTCAAGAAAAATACCAAAAATTAGGCCTAAGATATATTTGATATTATGTATTCAAAAATGATGTCTATTTACCAAATTAAAAACTTATCAGTTACATTAACTAATTTAAAAATTAATTCCCGTTGTCAAAACAAATAGCGTGTTTTTAAGAGATAATAACTATCAAAAGATTGACACTTGTTTGTGTGTGGTTTAAATGTGAAATTATATCCAATGACCATCATTATATTAAATTGTAAAAATATATTCTAAATAAACTTTAAAACCACTCAAATTAATAATTTATCACTATTAATTATTTCGAATAAAAAAAATTTAATTAAAATTTAGTAATTTTCACTATTCATCAGAATATGAAAGTTATCCGAAAAGTACCAAAATTTCACCCTAAGATAATTTCGATATTACAGATCCAAAAATGAAGTCCATTTTTAAAGATAAAATTTATAAAATTTCAAAAATTGGTTATTACTATTCATAACGGCTAGTTCATAATAATATTATAATAATATCTCGTTTAGTGAAACTCGGTATTGCTTACTACACACACTATCGAGGAAGGTCGTGATTGCGTGTAATGCAAGGAAAGTGAGGGAATCGTTCTGTGCAATCTCCTTTTGGTGTAGCGTACAACACAATACATTAATGAAATTAAAAAAAAATAGTTTTCATAAACTCTCGGGGTGTTACAATATCAATTCATCCTTTCATAGTTTCTCTTAAAAAATATTTGAATTAACCTAAAAAAAACCCATTGGAGTTTCAAAGCAGTTATAGAGTAAGGGACCATTCACCATGCACTAGAATAATGGTTGATATATATTAATACAACTCTATTATGGGACATTACCCCCAGGGTATATGTATGTTAAATATATATAATCTTATATAATGAAGAAAGGTATGTGTTTTATTTTGAAAAGGTGAATAATTTATTTACCAAAAAACAACATGTTATCTTACTCTTAGGCATATAGTACGGGCTATCGATAATATTTTCTCATAAAAGACACCAATGTTACAATGTAATTCCTCTGTTACCAAATCTAGTGATCCATAATTCCCATAAATAAATTTTTCATAACATAATATGAATTTTTAATAAATATAACATCAATAATTTCTTGTGGAACATATATGGGTGGTTTCATTAGAAATATTGAAACATAAACAACCCAGACATAATATGTTTATATCATTTCCCAAACAGATCATAAAAACTAGAACCTATTATAGAAATAGCATTCTTAAATCAATTATCCATTATATAGAGAAGGTAATAATAAGAATGTATGGGATTAGATTCTAAAAAGTGAATAAAATTGGATATTATTAAAGGAAAAAAGGTGATGATAAGACAATCACATGGGTATGAGAATATGTTATAAACATTATACATTCACACCATAAATTCATATATCATAATAATTAATCATGAAATAAGGTTTTATCAATCATAATAAATAAAAAATAATAGTGTGGAATCATCAATATACAATAATGTTCCCTGAAAACATATCATATGAATATAACATAATTTTCATAAATTCGTTCACTTTTGGAAAATATATTCTTTATCCAAGGATTAGTTCCAAGACTATCATAGTGTATTAATATTACTCAATATTAAATCATTTACACAGATGAGGGGCACTATCAAGAATATCATGATAGAAAATATCCCTTACTATACTTCGTTATATCCCAATTCCTTTAATTATTGTCTCAAAATATATCCTTCATTACCTATTTGATTGGATGGATATACAATTTTTTTTCCACCCACGTTTTAATGAATTCTATACAGATGTATTCTATGTGATTATAAAATAATCATCAAATCATCAAATAATCAGTTGTGCAAAAAAAATTGGTTATATAAAAATTTCAATATCATAATCATAATCCCTCCTTACAAAAATATTCTTCATTAACATTTGATCATATACCCAGTAAATCAAATCAAAAATAAAATCATTATGGTTTATATAAGAATACATTTAAAAGAAAACTACAACATTTTTGGTTTATAATTTATTTTTTATTTAAAATATCGACTTTTTAGTATTAATAATTCACTAATATTTAGAAATAATTTTTTAAACCAATCGATGAATTTTATAAAGGATGATTTAATGAAATCAATATTTATGACAGTGGAGAAAGACATTTTTAATGTGTAAGAACCTAGTTTTCGGTTAAGTTACATGTCCATTAATTTATAACTCATAATTTTTTTATCTTAATCGATGTTCCTAAGGATTTCAGGATAGTTTTGGTAGTATTCATTTTATTCTAAAAATGGAGTTCATGTTTATGGAAAACTACGATGTGGAACACTATTAAAACATATTTAGTACTATCCACACACCTCAACCATGCACCCTAAAATGGGTGGATCCAGAATTTTTTATGGTAAAGGATGAGATACATGTAAATAAGAAGCTCATAATTTTTTGTAGAAGAACAATAAATGGTTTTCTCATGGTTTTTCAATCTATGTGTGTAAACAATGTAAGTTATTGGTGTTTGGATAGTATCTAATGCAGTATTGGCACATGTTTTAGAAAAATATAAACCCCATTAAAAAAAATTTATTTTTCTCCTATATACAATAACATTTATATACATTTTTCCCTTCTGAAACTCAAAAAAGATCCCTAGGAATGTGTGCTCTCCAGTTTTCCTCTCATAGGCTTTAATGTTTCCCCATCTTGTGAACTCCATTTCAATTAATATCAGTCATGTCTGATCACACTCTATTATATTATCATTTAACATTAGTTATCTCTATGTTTTTACTTTTAATATATTCTAATTCTAGGGGAGATTATATACCATATTTGAAGGGTATTTTTATAGATTATCTGATTTTTGTCATTCAAGTTCAGATCTGAGGTTAATACTAGTTGAGGAGTCTAATACTTTGTTAAGGTAGGAGGTCTACTATTTATCCCAAAAATTATTATTGTTTTTTATTTGTATCCAATGTGCTATACACCTAAAAATCTATATATTTATTTGAAAATATTATCTCCTTAAATTAAATTCTTATAAAGTGACATGGACCTCTTATAGTTCTCACAATCACTATGGGATATTGGTGACCTCAACATGGGCCACCACTTATGGTCTTCTCAGATATATTCTCATTAAAATTATTTTTTCCTAAAAAAATAAACTTGTGGGAGATTTGTTTTAGAATATTAAAAATAGAATAACAAAAAATGAATTATTGAAATATTATATGATATAGATTGTAACATACATTATTTTACATAATATTATCATACATTTTCCTAATTGAATTAACCACCCATGGGGTTGGTAGAAAAAAATTTCTTGTTGTCGATGTGTCTGAAATAGATTAATGGAATTGGTAAATGTATGTACACTATATATATTGATAACCATATATTGATCTTGTTTAATACTTTGTATGTTTTCTACATTAATAGAGTTTCCTAAAATGAACCATTCATGGATTTGAGAGAGAATTTCATGAGAAATTAGATGTTTCCTCCCAAATTTCTCAATACAGTTGGTATGAGAGATACCCACATTGGAATACATACATTTCATTATTTATTAAAATCCTTAAAAGGTGCTGAAGATTCAACATCCTTGTCTAGAATAATCTGAATCCCTAGTATGATCTCCCCTCATTCTACAATATTTTCTCAAATAAGAGATGCTGATGATTAGGTCAGTGGGTCTCAACCTACACTTCCATGATATTAATATATAATTCTTCATTGTGCTTGTTAGAAACATAGAGTGTGAAACTCAATGGATTTACCCGTGAATTTCAACAAAACCTAAAACAAAAACAAAATTTATAACCTTGAAAATTCTAATTTTCCATTAACATGTGACAGTGGTCTTGGAAACTTAATTGTCATATGATATGAGATGTATGGAATTAGAATATACATTTATGGTTATCTAGGTTTCCCATTATGGGATTAAGCATGAAATGGATTATATTAAATTTTTGTATTATATTTATTGTACCTTCACACTATAAATATTACAATAATATAATTGATTATAATTTTACACCATTATTGGTCAACATCTAATTTTTATTCACATCCTTTTTGGGATGCTATTTGGTACTTGTGGTGATTTTAGGGATACTGGTTTTGGTAATGGGATGCTCCCCACTATAGGTGCTTGAAATATTTTATTAGAATTATGGTATATAATATATGATATATGTTGTTCTCTTCATTCCCATTATGACAGTTTATTACTTTTTTTAAATGTATTGTATACATTGCATCCTCTATATATCCCTTTTTATTTTCCATAGACATGAGGTCTACATAATATAAATATTATATAGGAATTTTATTTAAAATTTTTTTATTTTTGGATTTTATATAACATTTCATTATATTTATTTGGATTATTTATTAATTAATTAAGATTTTTCTCCACTTGGATATAGATGGTTTAGACACCCCATCAATCCACCATTAACCCACACTTCTAGTTAGTATTCTATCAGGTATGGGGAGGTGTGTATGTGTATATTTTTAAAATTGGTATCATTTAACGAAATGAAACACTACCTCATGTATCATTATACACTCATTGGTCTATGTATATCCTCTATATTCCATTACAGGTTTGTTTCCTTTGACGGTTTTCATATTGAATACTCTGTTTTCCATGACTGTTATTTCAATAAATTTTCTAAAATTTAATATAAGAAAATGGGAAAAAATTATTGTTTCCTATAATTTATATACCAAAACAAAAGATGTTTTCCCTTATGGATTGATATTGTCACCATAAATAAATAATTATGACATATTTAAACAATGGGAATCATATGAAATTGCTAAAACATTAGTTGGTTAAAATTAAATTGATGTTTATTCTAATATATAATGTCTTCATCAATATAAATGCGGAATATAGAGACGTATATTTTAATCATGATAAGTGATCTTGTTACATCATGAGAAATAATGTTAATTTATTGCAGCAGTTTAATGATGTTACAATTGTTACATATGATTCTTTGAAATTATAACATGGGAATGATAAATTATCAAATTTAACCATCATATAAAACAATATATGATAAATTTAAACTCATAGAATAATTTCATCCTATTAAATATAGATTTCAATAAAAACCTAAAATGACGTTTTCTTATATTACCTGAAATTGAAAATCTAGTTCATAAAACACATATGAATAAATCATGGTATCATTATAATAAAATAATCCTAGACATGGTTTCTTAGGTATGTATGTTATGTCTAGTAATCCCTT
This sequence comes from Viscum album, assembly GCA_963277665.1. Lineage (NCBI taxonomy): Eukaryota > Viridiplantae > Streptophyta > Magnoliopsida > Santalales > Viscaceae > Viscum > Viscum album. Next base: position 29,633,590 of record OY728157.1, on the reverse strand, counting down.
ATTCCTATCATTCAATTCCTAAAAATTCATTTCTACACTTTTGATGAGTTTTCATTAATGTTCAGGTTGTTGTAGATAAATATCTCCCAGAAGTCTTCAAGTTATGTTCCAGGATTATGGTGACATACATACTCTTGTGGTGGGGGGACCAGAACCTAATGTATATCAAGAAGATGATCCTACTGTAGTACTATCTTCTATTCCTAGAATGTAACACCCCAAGCTTCCTCGGTACTCTTCTCTTTGAATAATACAGTAGCGTGTGTTGTACGCAACTTCGAGTTCTAACACACACCACAACCAATCAAAGTAGCCATTATGAATAGTAATACCCACTTTTTGAAACTATATATTTTTTATATTTCAAAATGGACATCATTTTTGGATTCGGAATATCGAAATTAGCCTATGTTGAATTTTTGGTATTTTTCTGAGAACTTCTAAATTTTTATGAATAGTGAAAAATACTTAAAAACAACTTTTTTAATAAAAATATTTTATAGTGATAAATTATACTATTTAGTGGTTTTAAAGTATAATTAGAATATATTTTTACCATTTTATCCAATGGTGGTCATTAGAATTAATTTAACATTGAAATTGGACATAAACAATTGCCAATCTTTGGATATAAATTGTTTCTTAAAAACACGCTATTTGTTGTAACAGCAGGAATTAATTATAAAATTAATTAATGCAACTTATATGTTTGGAATTTTGTAAAATAGACATCATTTTTGAATTCAGAAAATCAATTATATCTTAGGGTGAAATTTTGGCATTATTCTAAAAAACATCAATTTTTGATAAATAGTGAAACCACTAAGTGGTTGTTAAAAAACTGATTTTTCATTAAAATGAAACATTACCACATCTATGATTTGAATTTAAAAAATATGACATACATGGTTGTCATTAGGAATTAAAATGTGGTTCAATGTGATTAAAATAATTTTTTGGTGAATAGTAAATTTTAAGTTCTTAATCGCGATTAGAGGTAATTAGTATAGTTTAAGGTAAAAATAATGTTTTAATAATATGAGATGAGCTTGACACATGTCCTACCCTCATTGGATGTGCCATGTCCGACCAAGACAATCCATGGGTCAACTTGGGGACCCCATGGATCCACTTTAGTTGGAAAATGACATAAATACCTTTAATTTAATGTTAAAGTAAAAAACGACACAAACATGAAATGTTTTACTAAAACAATTTTTAAATGGGGTTATACAAGTCATATTTTTGACTATAAATAGTCATTGGAAATATAAAAATATTTCATACATCATAGTATTTTTTTTTATAATTTTTGGACATTAAATATATTAAATTATTTATGACACCATGATGATGCAGCGATTACCTCATTAATTAACGATTTAAATAAAATGAAAAGATAATGTAAAATCCAAGGCTTACACTTATCAAAAACCTATTTTATGAGTATATTTCGAACCCTTATCACCATAGACTCGAATTATATAAGTTTTGGACCTCTAAAATCCGAAACTCATTTTATAATAAAGTGACTTTTCTTTACTTTCCAAGAGTGCCCCTCCTCTCCACTTATAAAAGGCCCCCACCTCTACCACCTCATTCACACTTTCAAGCCATTTGGCTCGGTCAACCTCTGCCCAAATACTCTCCCAACTTCCCTCCATTACTTCTAGAAGACTCACCTTGGGCAGAAGTCTTCCCAAGGAAGCCTTTGGCTCAAATCAAAAAGAGTTAACCGATTTTAAGGTAATGTTCTCTCTAATGTTGTTTTGTTTTATTTTGCTTCTCCAACCACTTAAACTCTTTTTATTCCTTTATTTTGTAACAAAACCAGTATCATAAATATACTAGTATGTTGTTATATTGATTATTCTATCTACACTTACACACACCTACATCTAATGGTTAAAGAACATACGGTTTCTGTGGATGGCGAATTTCTGCCTCACGAAACGATGATTGTTCAACACTCATATAACACCTTAAAAGGTGGCCATTAATATGTCAATATATTTATATATGATATATAATATGTTTATGTTTTCCTTATGCTTCTGTATTTCTCATTTATGGCATACTTTATGATTTCCATTATAGGTAAACGCGATAATTTCATTTTAGGAAGTGTGGACTACCGCCCCCTCAAAGTGATGTGAATCGTTAATGTCATATGTGGGATGTATAAAGGATGGAGTAATTGATATTATATATAATATTATACTGGAAATATATTATACCTTTATATAATTATGATTTCATTCCATTAAATATGAAATAGAAATGAAAGTAGCGTTCATGCGTACTTACGGCTTACCGTCTACATGAACGGTGCATTTCATTTCTTACCTCTAAATGTTACGTAATATTATGAATGAATGTATATACTGGATATATATTATATATATGATATCTACATCATGAATATAATTCTGGATATAATGGATATTTCACCACATGAACAACTTGTAATTATAAGAAGTTTATTGTTGACTCAAGTACCAAAGATCGACAAAACGACCGTTATTATCATAAATAATTACATAATGATCATAACATTGTAATAAGTGATATAAAAAGGATAATGAAATTGAAAATGGTTCTTAATAAGGTAGATATTAACTCTAGTTTATTATTCAGGAGGTTAAAGAATGGTTGAGTCAAGTCGGACACGAGGTAAGGGAATTTCTTAACCCAACTTCCATTCTTTGGGTTAGTCTCCTACTTCCAAATTATTTCATGATATTATTATGTCTTATTTTGTATTTTTACTTTCATTATGTGTACCTATAGTTAATACACATAATAGATCTATTTTATTTTAAAAATGATCTTTTTAAGGACTTCGTCTCAATCTCCTTTCATTGAGGCATATTTTGTTTTATACACCACTTTCTTTTATACGGTGTATAAACCCCATTGACATTTACGTTTATTCAAAAGGAATCTTTTTTATACGAATCGTTTTACTAAATGACAAAAAGGGAATGTTTTTCTTTCCGTACATATGCGGCGACAACGACTTCTCCACCGTTGTGACCATTATTTGGGTTTCAGCTTCCTCTACAATCCATCACTTTTTTTAATGAAAAATAAATACAAAGTTTTAACATTCTTTTATTTTGGTATTGAAAATGGTTTTGAAAGTGTTTTTACTATATCAATGTGTTGTATTGATATCTTTTGATTGAAATGTGGAAATGTTATGTTTCCTTTATGCATGTTTTATGTGATACGATTATGTTATGGTTTATGATATGTTTAAACCTATTCATATGAGGAATGAATTGGACTTAATAAGTGACGGGTGGAGCCCGCTATAGCTCCTTGATGCATCGGCAGGTCTCATGAGACAAACTAGTGTCTTGGCACGAGACCTTGACAAAATCTTATTTGTGGTCTTGGCACGAGGCCTTGGATACGTGGTTATGATCGTCTGGCATTATGCATTCCATCATTATGAATGTGGTTATTGATATTGCATGTGATTATTCAACCAGTAGAATATCCATGTGAATAAGTAAATGGCATTATCTCATTTTACTTTTGCCATATTATGTTGAAGTTCATGTTTAAAAGGCTTTTGTTCTAGTTATACATTGCCTTAAATGTTAATGTTTATTTAGGAAAGCTTCCGCAATATTGTTATCCTTACTGAGCATTTGAGCTCACCCCTTTCAATGTTTTAATATTTTCCAGGATGTGAAGAAGTATTTTATGAATGACCTGCAGGGATATACAGAAGAGGATATGAGTGTGGACTATGAATACTTTGTTATTAGTTTTTCACTTTATGATGTAATGTAAAGTTTACGAATGTATCTAGTGTTTCCAAGGCTACTAAACTAATCGGTCTTTCGAGACTTGATCTTTTGTGATCATGCCAATGTTACGAAGTAATGCACCGACTCCAGGTAGCTGGGGTCGGGGCGTTACAGTTGGTATCAGAGGCAGTTTAGTACTAACCTTGGAAGCTAGATTTAGATAAACACTGATTAGAACACATAGACCAAAGATATACTTTGAGGATTAGTATAGAAGAACTTCTTTGAATTTTGGTATTATAGAGATTTTGTGAGTTTTCCGAGCAATACATCCCTGTCTTGATACGAGCAGGTAGAGGCGGCTCTGGCACAGATGTACCTAGGGGTAAAACCTGAAAACACCGCTTTGAGCTAGACTCGAACAGGAACTGGTGCACGATAACGGGCCTTGCTGCACTCTTGGTTACGACACTCCAGGGGGATATGCTTAGGATAATTCTCATTTTCTTTACAATCCACTATGAATGGTTATGAGTATATACTTCCTCAAATAAAACAATATTTTTATGATTATGGATTATATCCATAAATAGTTCAATTTATGTTAAGTATTTTACAAGTATGGAATTATGTATTTTGATTCATAAACTAATCTATTTTATGACATTGTTTAGAAATGGCGCCTAGTGGAAGGAATGAAAATCGTATCAATGCACGCACTCCATGTAGGGATTGCCCTCCTACTCAAGATAATTATTGTGGATTTGGAGATACAACTGGTGATGATCAACTTATTACCATACTGGGACAACTCACTCAGGTTATGAATAATAACCTTACTCGTATGGAGCACCCTGATCTACAACGTGGAGGATCAATGTTAGACCGCTTCATGAGTCAACAAATGCCAACATTTAATGGGGTACAAATCCATTAGTAGCTGAGCAATGGATAAACTCCTTAGAGAAAATATTCCATGCCTTGGGGAGTAGCGAAAGGGAGAAGGTTGTCATGGCAGTTTACCGCCTCACTGGAGATGCCGATCAGGGGTGGTCGCTGATTCAAAATACAAAGGATGATTATGAATTATCGAATATGGAATGGAGGGAGTTCAAAGAGCTTTTCTTAGAAAAGTACTTTCCCTGTGACCATAGATCAGATATGGAAAGGCAATTTCTGAGTCTGAGGAAGAAGGAGGATGAGAATGTCACAAAGTATGAGGCTAACTTTACAAGGTTAGGAAGACATGCTGCAGATTATATACGTAACCCAAGAAGTAAGATTGATCATTTCTTTGGTGGGTTAAAACCGTTTCTCCGTCGAGCTTTAGTATCACAATCTTTCACAATGTACGAGGATATAGTCTCATGTGCTATCAAGACAGAAAAGGAATTCTCTAAGTCTTATGACAACAAAGTAAAGCAAGAGAAGAAGAGAACGGTGGAACAAGAGACAGATAAAGGGAAAAAGGGAAAGAAGGATTTTCCATTATGTGATAATTGTGGGAAGAATCACCCTGGTACTTTCCTAAAAGGAATGGGAGTTTGTTACAAATGTGGAGAAAAAGGTCACCATGCTCGTGATTGTAAGGGAAAGAAAGAGGCTATCAATGTTGAATGCTACAATTGTAGGGAAATGGGTCATTATGCAAATGAATTTCCTAAGCATCAGGGAAACTTACCTCAGAAAAGGCCAAGGGATCAAGGCCAATCTTATGCTGTGACTACAGTTGAAGCGGAATAATTAATGTATTGGTGCTTTTGTACTCATGGATTATATTCTGGTTATTAGAATAATGTGATATATATATAAGGATTGTACTACAGTACATGTTGATTTCTTTAAGGTTTTAATATGATGAAGGTAATCATATTTTTGTATGTTACAATAAGAGAAACTTTACTTTGTTTAGGGAATCTAATGTTATAATTGATTTTGGAATTTAAGGACCCTTTAGAGAAATTCTGGATGGAGGTATTTTGGATAACTATAAAGGTTGGAATGGATTAAGTTGATCTTTGGATAGTATTGTTTAAGGTTGAAACATTTCTGAAGATTATTTTTGGAATATTATAATACTATAGTTTTAGGAAAAGGATAACCTGCAGGGTGGGGCATAACCTGTCGCGTCGGACAAAGCTATAGGAATCGAACCCACAACCATAGTGCGACAGGTCTTTATTACCTATCACTAGCCTACAGGAAGTCCCTGGTTATTACAAAATAGTTTTATTAATCTAAATGGTATGTGTTAATATTTTGAACCTTGTACGATTGGGATAAATATAATATTTTTGAGTTCTATTATCTTTTTGAGTGAAAGATGGGTTTGTGGTAAAAATTTATTAAAGAATGAAAGTCTACATAACAAGTATGTATATTCCCTTACATTATTAGTAAATCTTCTAAATAAATTCCTCAACTTTATAAAAGTTAACTTAAAACAAAAACGTTTTCGGTTAACTTTTCCAACTGGGGATTCAATTACCGTTTAACCAATCACAAGTTTGTGATTTTCTTCTGGTTAAATTTCTCCTAATCCTGTTTTCTACAACTCTCCGTCAGACCTTGATGGTTTGTTTCTCCTCCATATCCATATTTTCATAGAATCCTAGTATGGGCTATCTCGGGTGACCTTTGTACTTATCTTTCTATCTTTTAAAGTTATATTTTTATTGACCTTATTTCCGATGTGGGTTTCCACAAAGGTATTTTCTATTTTCAACCTTTTATTTTCAAAGAAAAATTTCAAATTGCGAGGATGCAATTTATTGAAGGAGGGGAGAATGTAACACCCCAAGCTTCCTCAGTACTCTTCTCTTTGAATAATACAGTAGCGTGTGTTGTACGCAACTTCGAGTTCTAACACACACCACAACCAATCAAAGTAGCCGTTATGAATAGTAATACCCAATTTTTGAAACTATATATATTTTATATTTCAAAATGGACTTCATTTTTGGATTCATAATATCGAAATTAGCCTATGTTGAATTTTTGGTATTTTTCTGAGAACTTCTAAATTTTTATGAATAGTGAAAAATACTTAAAAACAACTTTTTTAATCAAAATATTTTATAGTGATAAATTATACTATTTAGTGGTTTTAAAGTATAATTAGAATATATTTTTACAATTTTATCCAATGGTGGTCATTAGAATTAATTTAACATTGAAATTGGACATAAACAATTGCCAATCTTTTGATATAAATTGTTTCTTAAAAACACACTATTTGTTATAACAGCGGGAATTAATTATAAAATTAATTAATGAAACTTATATGTTTGGAATTTTGTAAAATAGACATTATTTTTAAATTCTGAATATCAATTATAGCTTAGGGTGAAATTTTGGCATTATTCTGAAAAACTTCAATTTTTGATGAATAGGGAAACCACTAAGTGGTTGTTAAAAAACTGATTTTTCGTTAAAATGAAACATTACCACCTCTGTGATTTGAATTTCAAAAATCCGACATACATGGTTGTCATTAGGAAGTAAAATGTGGTTCAATGGGATTAAAATAATTTTTTGGTGAATAGTAACTTTTAAGTTCTTAATCGCGATTAGAGGTAATTAGTGTAGTTTAAGGTAAAAATAATGTTTTAATAATATGAGATGAGCTTGACACAATGCCTACCCTCATTGGATGTGCCATGGCCGACCAAAAAAATCCATGGGTCAACTTGGGGACCCCATGTATCCACTTTAGTTGGAAAATGACATAAATACCTTTTATTTAATGTTAAAGTAAAAAATGACACAAACATTAAATGTTTTACTAAAACAATTTTTATATGGGGTTATACAAGTCATATTTTTGACTATAAATAGTCATTGGGAAGATAAAAAGATTTCCTACATCATTGTATTTTTTTTATAATATTTGGACATTAAATAAATTAAATTATTTAGGACACCATGATGATGCAGCGATTACCTCATTAATTAACGATTTAAATAAAATGAAAAGATAATGTAAAATCCAAGGCTTACACTTGTCAAAAACCTATTGGATGAGTAGATTTAGAACCCTTATCACCTTAGCCTCGAATTATATAAGTTTGGGACCTCTAAAATCCGAAACTCATTTTATAATAAAGTGACTTTTCTTTACTTTCCAAGAGTGCCCCTCCTCTCCACTTATAAAAGGTCCCCACCTCTACCACCTAATTCACACTTTGAAGCCATTTGGCTCGGATAACCTCTGCCCAAATACTCTACCAACTTCTCTCCCTTACTCCTAGAAGCCTCACCTTGGGCAGAAGTTTTCCCAAATAAGCCTTTGGCTCAAATCAAAAAGAGTTAACCGATTTTAAGGTAATGTCTTCTCTAATGTTGTTTTGTTTTATTTTTCTTCTCCAACCCCTTAAACTCTTTTTATTACTTTCTTTTGTACCAACACCAGTATACTCAATATACTAGGATGTTTTTACAATGAGTATTTGAGCTACACTTACACACACCTACATCTAATGGTTAAAGAACATACGGTTTCTGTGGATGGCGAATTCCTGCCTCATGAAACGATGATTGTTCAACACTCATATAACACCTTCAAAGGTGGCCATTAAGATGTCACTATATTTATATATGATATATAATATTTTTATGTTTTCCTTATGCTTCTGTATTTCTCATTTATGGCATACTTTATGATTTCCATTATGGGTAAACGCGATAATTTCATTTTAGGAAGTGCGGACTACCGCCCCCTCAAAGTGATGTGAATCGTTAATGCCATATGTGGGATGTATAAAGGATGGAGTAAATGATATTATATATAATATTATACTGGAAATATATTATACCTTTATATAATTATGATTTCATTCCATTAAATACGAAATAGAAATGAAAGTAGCGTTCATGCGTACGTACGGCTTACCATCTCCATGAACGGTGCATTTCATTTCTTACCTCTAAATGTTACGTAATATTATGAATGAATTTATATACTGGATATATATGATATATATGATATCTACATCATGAATATAATTCTGGATATAATGGATATTTCACCACATGAACAACTTGTAATTATAATAAGTTTATTGTTGACTCAAGTACCAAAGATCGACAAAACGACCGTTATTAACTTAAATAATTACATAATGTTCATAACATTGTAATAAGTGATATAAAAAGGATAATGAAATTGAAAATGGTTCTTAATAAGGTAGATATTAACTCTATTTTATTATTCAGGAGGTTAAAGAATGGTTGAGTCATGTCGGACACGGGGTAAGGGAATTTCTTAACCCAACTTCCATTCTTCGGGTTAATCTCCTAATTTCAAATTATGTCATGATATTATTATGTCTTATTTTGTATTTTTACTTTCTTTATGTGTACCTATAGTTAATACACATAATAGATCTATTTTATTTTAAAAATTATCTTTTTAAGGACTTCGTCTCAATCTCCTTTCATTGAGGCATATTTGGTTTTATACACAACTTTCTTTTATACGGTGTATAAACCCCTTTGACTTTTACGTTTATTCAAAAGGAATCTTTTTTATACGAAGCGTTTTACTAAACGACAAAAAGGGAATGTTTTTCTTTCCGTACATATGCGGCGACAACGACTTCTCTACCGCCATGACCATTATTTGGGTTTCGGCTTCCTCTACAAACCATCACTTTTTTTTAATGAAGAATAAATACAATGTTTTAACATTATTTTATTTTGGTATTGAAAATGGTTTTGAAAGCGTTTTTACTATATCAATGTGTTGTATTGATATCTTGTGATTGAAATGTGGAAATGTTATGTTTACTTTATGCATGTTTTATGTGATACGATTATGTTATGGTTTATGATATGTTTAAACCTATTCATATGAGGAATGCATTGGACTTAATAAGTGATAGGTGGAGCCCGCTATAGCTCTTCGATGCATCGGCAGGTCTCATGAGACAAACTAGTGTCTTGGCACGAGGCCTTGACAAAATCTTATTTGTGGTCTTGGCACGAGGCCTTGGCTACGTGGTTATGATAGTCTGGCATTATGCATTCCATCATTATGAAAGTGCTTATTGATATTGAATGTGATTATTAGACCAGTAGAATATCCATGTGAATAAGTAAATGGCATTATCTTATTTTACTTTTTCCATATTATGTTGAAGTTCATGTTTAAAAGGCTTTTGTTCTAGTTATACATTGCCTTAAATGTTAATGTTTATTTAGGAAAGATTCCGCAATATTGTTATCCTTACTGAGCATCTAAGCTCACCCCTTTAAATGTTTTAATATTTTCCAGGATGTGAAGAAGTATTTTATGAATGACCTGCAGGGATAGACAGGAGAGGATATAAGTGTGGACTATGAATAATTTGTTATTAGTTTTTCACTTTGTGATGTAATGTAACGTTTACGAATGTATCTAGTGTTTCCAAGGCTACTAAACTAATCAGTCTTTCGAGACTCGATCTTTTGTGATCATGCCAATGTTATGAAGTATTGCACCGACTCCGAGTAGCTGGGGTCGGGGTGTTACATAGAATGAGTTTTTTTAATGTGTTTGAGATAGATTCTTATTGTATGTGATGTTTATGGAGGGAGATCTGTGAACTCCATTGACTATGTGAATGTTAATGTGGGAGTTCTATAATAAATCATTCACCCAAATTATTCAAGGATGGTGGTCCACATGATTTGGATTCAGGGATAGGATCCATTCAAAATATATTTTATCATCTAGATACACATATATAATAGTTTTTATGATTGAAACTTATATTGTTCATGGATCCACTATGCATTAATAGTAAGATATGATCATAGTAGATGCTAATGTGGGAATGATCTAAAGTGATTTTAAATTTACTTTATACAACTACTTACTTCTAGATAATCTATAAGACGATCAAGATAGATTTTCATATATAAAGAGTGGGGAGATATGCCTTTCATAGTTTACTCAAAATTATATCATTGAGCTTACACCCATCATTTCTATTGAGGAGTTAACATGGTTTAGACACATCATGGTTGGGTTCAAGTATTCCACCCTATCTCAAGTGAAAATCTTCTAATTGACAACTATCTATGATATTGGGAACCATGAACTTATTTTTTATTGAAACATAAAATAATTTTAGGGTATATGGCATGGTGTATCTACACGGATACATAGATATTTTTCATCTAATAGTAGTAAGAGTTTCTTTATGACTACACATGTGCATAGTTATATCTAGAGTAAACACACTAGAAGTTCAATATTATTCAATTAGTGTCGACTGTAGGTTTTTATGAAGCAAAATAGCGACAATGATAAATTTTTAGTGTGAATATATGAAAAAATAGGCCATCTAAAAAATTTTACTGGACTTTTCCACTAGTCCCCATTGGGAGAGGATTCATAATTTATTCATAATCTTGTGTGGGTTCATTAGATAAATGCTAGGCTTTGAGTTATAGAATCACCAAATATACTATACAAAGATGTGGATGAGGTTAGCTGTGTCGGTCATATGAAGTGAAGAATTAGAAAAGAGGACCTACTATAGGAGGCCTAGTTATATCTTATGTTTGTGGACATGGAAGGTTATATGTAGTGAAACTCATATCATAGGAGAATAAGGTTAGGCCATCAGTAGTTCTATAAATGATCTAACTATCATTCACTATATTATATTTTTTTTAACAATGGTTATTCAAAATCATTATTATTCATTGATATGGTGGATAGTCTTGATCTCAAAATATGAATACATATTTGAGTGATGAATCATGATAAGTTGAATATTGTGACTTCATAAAGTGAACATCAATTTATGGAATGGACCTCTATATTGTAGTTTACGATTTCTCTTGGAACCCATTCAATATAGATATTACAGGATTTAACATAATTCATGGGATGGATGGGTTTCTTCCTTATCATTCATATATTGATTGTCTTCTCTATAGAGTGTATCTTAATTATGCTAAGGTAGATAGACATATTCATAATAAAGAATGGGATGTCTCTGAAAGTAATGATGGACATATGAAACAAGGTTTGGAAAGTTTAATAGACCATATATCCAATATTCTACATCATGATCGTGCAATAAAACAATCTGTTTTCACACTAATGGTCAATAATTATTGAGTTGTTTTCCATATAGTTTTTTTCTAGACATCCAAATTGAAGAGTGGTAGGGTTCACCATTCTTCATGTTCGAAGAGTGGAACAAATGTTTTTTACTCAATATAGGGTTGATACTACATAGAATATGTAACTATAGATTTATTTTGAGGGCCTATAAGGTATGGGTCTATATGACCTTTTTATTTCCCTTGTGATATAATTATGATTTTCTCCATGAATGTGGATATGACCCTCAAAAAAAAATTTGATTTCCAATAGTTCAATAATTCATTCCGTTATGAACTGGTACTCATATAATTGAATATATGATCTCTTTTATTAGCCAGAAGAGAATAGAGTCTTTATGAAAATTGATTTCTCATCGAACTACCATAAGGTAAGAGTTAGTTATTAGGATATAAAACATAAATCATTTTCATGTAGGTATTGATGATATTAGTATTTGGATATGTATTGTGGATTAAAAAACATGTATTTTAAATAAATTTACTTTCTGAGTCATGTTTTCCAACATTATTTGGATTCTTTTGTGGTATTGTTTATAGATGATATCTTTGTGTATTCCTAGGCTTAACACAATCATGGAAAAATTAATTAAATCACACATAGTGCACTATGAGAACACTAAATTCCATGTTTGTATTGATAATGTTTGTTTTATGAGTCATTTTATTACAAAATAGTATATATTTTAAGGTAAAATGATTTTGAGAGCATCTATTGCATGGTAGAATTATATGATTCTGTTTGATATATAGTGATTCATGGTAAATCTATTCACTCCATACATTTTAAATAATAATACATTCACACATAGTAATACTACAGTCATCTTGACCAATAATAGAGTAAATTTCACATTGTTTGATGCTTATGAGAGAGTCCTTCAAAAATTGTATAAAATGTTGAATTTACCATAGATCCTAATTTTACCTTATTGTGGAAGTGTGCGTATATAGTGTATGTTGATGAATCATCTATAATTTTAGGAACTAATTTTATGTAAGGTAAACGTTTTTTGGTGTATATATATCATTATTTGAGAGAACACGAGCATTATTACCCGATTCATGATCTCTTGTTAGTAGTAGTGGTTCATGTTTTTCCTTAATCGAAAAATTATTTTTGGGAGAATAGTTCATGGTATACAAGGAATACAAAATTCCAAGGTAGATATTCAATCATTTTGAAATGAAAAATTGACTATGTGTATGGGAGGAATAACCATAGTCATTCAACTCTAATCTTTCTTAAATTCCATGTATGTGAAATTATGATACTAATTCTCTAACCCACATAACTCAGATGATTTTTTTATTAAACCATTATTGATTATATGTTTATAGATCATATTTATTTAGTGAATTTAGAAATTTAAAAGTGTGAATGAATCCTTCTCCATATTTCCATATTATTGAAATCATAAATTATAAATAGGGTGAATTATTTTCATCATTATGATACCAAAGCTAATGTTCTGGGGGAATGGGTTTTTGGATATGACCCACCAAATGGTATGCTAGTTGATGAGGATGAGATCTTGCATTTCCATAGAGGTGTCCGGGCACGTGTATACATGAGATAGTAACTAATGTCAGAATATAATTATTAAAAGTGGGTATTAAATAATAGACTCCATTAGATGTACCATGACCTGAACCTCCAATATTGGTGGCTGAATATGAAGAAGAATATAATATTTTTTTTAAAATTGTATTCCTACGGTCAAAAGGTGAAAGAAAATGACCATTTTCCTAGAAGAATATTATAGTTGTTACCCATAATAGTGTGTACATGGGATGATTTAACCATGGAATTTGTGATGGGGTTACTAAAATATCCTCAGTGTATTGAATCCGTATTGATTATCATAGACATGATGATTAAGGTCACTCATTTCTAACATATCTGGGAGAACTTATTTTTAGATGGAAAATGTATAATCTAGGTCTGAGAGATTATATGCCTTCATAGACATAATGTAAAATCATATTAGAATGTGATGGAAAGTTCATTTATATGTTAGTAAAGGGTTTGATATGGCTCTTGGGTCAAAGGTATACTTGAGTAAAATAATCCAACCTTAAACTAAAAATTAGTCTAAGCACACTATTCAAGTTTATGTGGACATTATTTGAGAAAGTTTCCATGATTTTTGAGTTTCCTGGTTAAAAAACTTATCATTAATCCAATTCTACTAGAATAGATGTTTTATTAAAACTATTATTATGGATCTATATGAGGTTGTTTATTATGGAATTTACCATTCACCTATGTACTAGTAGAGGATGGAATGTAATCACTTTTTAGACCACATATATTTCAATAGATATTTGAGCAGGTACATATGAATAAGAAAAAAATCGATATGAATCATTATAGGAATAATTTATATATTGATCACCATTGGTATCCCCTAGGGTTTGAGGTGGGAGATCAGTTATTATTGTTTTTTTCATCTAGATAATATCATTAATATATTTATAGTATGGGTATGTTATCACCTTGTTTCATTGGCAATTTCCATATATTAGAGAGTGTCGGTCTAGTAGCATCTTTTGTATAAAATCCTTGGAGGAATTGATCCTTGCTTGATGGAATCTATATTTATATTCTTTATTTTATCATTATATTTTTTTCTAATATACTTGATTATAATGATTTTTTGTTGGATATATATTATACTTTTGTAGAATACTATGTCAAAATTGTTGATCATAGGACAAATGATCCTAGTGTAGGTTACTTCTTCAAGATATGTTATTATGCAATCAAAATAATGTACATGAAAAGATATAGTATAATGATTTGTATATACATGACCAGTGGATGGTTTAATTCTTAGATTTTGATCAACCCCCCTTAGAGAAACTCATGGATGAATTGATTTATAGAGGGATGAATTTATTATCCATATTCATCTTAGAGAAACACATCCGTTAATTTTTTTATTCTTAATAATAAATTTTAACATGATTTATGTTCCTAAATAGCTCATAGATATTCTGGGATCATTCAATAATTGTGTAGATCATAGGGTTACAATTTTGTAAAAAATGTACTGAAGAGAATTTCAGAAAATATTTTGTATGATGTGTGAAAATAAACTCTACAATGAATTAAGGTTGGATCATAATTTTTTACCCATGAAATAATAAATAGAAAACTAAGAATAACCTATAGTGAAATTTAGAACCACCATGCCCAATTTTCTCATGGTTTCTCTAACATTGTGTCTAAACCATGTGATGTGTGGGTATTTGGAAACTGGTCAACATAAGGTTATAGAATAGTTTTTAAAGAAGTTTGTCCAAACCATTTTTAACATTAAAAAGTTTTCTGTTATGATTTTTCACCTTTGACCATTAACACTTTTTCTACAGTAATGCTCAACGTAATTAAAAATAGCTCCCAATCAATGGGTGATCTCTCCTTCTTAGCTCTGATGATTTTATGTATAAAATAAATTTGGTATTCATTTAAATAACTTTTCATTTAATTTGATCACAATTTGTTAATCTATTATTCCTATAAATTTCTATCTATGTTTTATTCTCTATCGTAGATTCTATTTCTGTGAGAGATAATATAGAATAATTTTGTGGTTCTTGTCTTGTTTCACTGATTTCTACCATTGCATCCAAAATATGAGGTTGATGTTCATTTATGAGTCTACTATGATGTTATGGTAGGTGTTATATTAATTATAAATAATTCAAACGGGGTTTATGGTTTTTGAGTTTTTAAAACACATTCCAGATTATCTGGGAGTTTATTCTAAAAATAGTAACTCAACAAAAAATTCCTAAATTGTGACATAGAGCTCCTATCATACCCAAATTTAATATTAGAGGTTTTTTAAATTTATATGAACCATATCTTAGGGTGTGATAAATTATATGACCATGATAATCATTCTTTCCTAAAACAAAAACACCATATAGGTGTTTTTGATTCCCAATTACAAATGGGATAAAATAAATTAATTAATTAACTGCTTTATGTCATGCATACTTACATGCTTTATGTTAAATCATATAAATATATCTTTAATAGGTAAATAAACAACCCATATAGTGTTTTTTAATTTTAACTTTTCATTTAAGCATCTAGAATTGGTTAAATGAATCGGTAAATGGAATGTACACATAAAATAATGATTACCAATAACTGATATTTTTTTCTTCTATGGGATCTTTTTATTTAAATTAGTGGTATGAATTGTAATAATAGTTGATCCCTGAAGGAATTCAATAAGAACATTGATGGTTCCACATAAATTCATAGATGAAGATTCCAAGGGAGATACCAAACATAAAATTTTATATTTTTCTTATTTGATCATTGATGTAACATTGTGTCTCATAAACAACCTCCTTTTTAAATAATTATTAACATTCAAGATGATATCCCAATGTTTGGCTTAATTTAACTAGAAATGTGACTCCTTGAGAGAATATCCTTAGTTCCAAATCTATTCTACCCTAATCATAAATTGGAAATCAGTCTTAAAAGAAACATCTATGGTTTTATGTCAAGGGTTTAACCACTAGATTTCACCCAACCCTCGACCAAATTCACCTTTGATGAAAATTATAAAGCTATGATTACTTGAATTAGTGCCTTGGGTTTGGACAATGTAATGGAATCAGGATTAAATACATCATATAGTGACACATTATTTCCATACATAGATATTTAATACTTATATACGAATATTATATAACATTCACAAACACACAGCATAAGACCATAATAATGTAGTGTATTTTGATCCAAGGTGGTCAATTTTATATTTTGGTGAATGATATTCAATATAACCCTTAATTATTTTAACCTAAAATATTATTCTTATATATATTAGACATAAAATATTTCATCATAACATTTGAAAAGGAAACATGATAAAATATTATATTTGATGATTATTAAGAGTAAAAAGGGATATACATGATTTTAACATGATCATGAGGGTATGAGAAAATTATCATATCTTTTTAATACCTTACCCTCCATATATGATATTATAATCAAGATTCAAGGATTATGGATTTTTATTTTATAAGATACGATTCATAATGAAATCAAAGAACATGATCTATGAGAGCATAAAATTGGAATATTTCATAGAATGGTGGAATACATATATTTATGTATAAGTATTTACATATAAGTCTAGGATCAGTTACAAAGGTATCATAGTGAATGGGGTTCACATACCATACCATCATAGTACCCAATGTTCACTCCCAGGACCATCATAGTGGAAAAATTTATTTGTGAACCTTTTTCTCTCCACATTTTGTTCCTAAAAATTATGTGACATATAAATCATAACCTAATGAATTTGAGAGAGATATAGGTCCCAATATTCACATAATTAAATTCATATCTATGTGTTCCACAAGATTATAAATTATTCACCACATCATAACCCATAAAATGTAATTGGTTTCATAATCATTTCATCATACCATAAGCTATGTGGTATACAAATTATTTATTATCATTACTTAATTTCATCATTAAATATCCCATGAAAAAATAGGTTCTATAATAATTTACTCATTGTATAACCTATGGAATAGAAACATGTTTTATAAAAACATCTAATTATAAACATAAAACATTAATAGAAAGAATAATAATCATATCCATGGATCATATCCATATTATTGAATATGTAAAACCAATTAATAACACGATAGATATAAAATATTTTTGAAATATTTTTGAAAATATTTACTAATGAAAATATAATCTCCACACTAAGAAGAACATTTTAAAATATAAAGAATTTTTCTGTATTTTTATTTGAAAAATACATTGGATGTTAATAATGGATATTTTAATGAAATGATTATTCATTATGGTTGATGTTGGTCGGAGTGGACACTCAAGAGGGGGGTGAATTGAGTTCCAATTAAAATTTCTGTTAAAATATTGTCTAGTTAAAATCCCCCGATTTATAGAATAAGTTAAAATGTAGTGAATTTATACAGATTGTAAATGTTCACTTAGATTCTCAAATATTGATTAGGACTCAGTTAATTTAACCACAATATCAAACTAACTTTTGAAGCTAACCTATTGATTTATAATAAGTGAAAACACTTGCTAATTTAACTATCAAAGTAGCTTCAAAATAGTTTTGTATTTCAAAGTAATAGCAGTGGAATAAATAAGATATATGTAGTATACATTAAAGTTAAATAAAAGATGAAAAGAAAATATAACAAGAGGTTCAGTCTCAATTCGAGACTTAGTCCTCTTAAATATATATAAATTTGATCCACACCCTAGATCGGGGTTAACAATAGTTTTACAAAAAAAACTGTCCAGGCCACGCAGGGACCACTACCACTGTTACTCGTGGGAGACAAAACAAAGACCAGGTCACACAAGGTCCTCTTCCACAGTTGACGTGGGTAAATAGAAGTAAAGTGAATTTGAGTGAGGATTTTGATATCCTCCATTTCAGTGCAAGAGACAGTGTGTGTTAAGATATACAAAGTACACCGCACTGCTTGAAAGTTAATAAATAAATCACGTAGAGAAGATAGATGAGAGTTTAAAAAGCTCTAGTGATTATCAATGTAGCTATGGAATCATTGGATTCAGCAGGAATTCTTCTGAGTCCTTCTCTGGTTTTTCTGTTGAAAAACAGAGTGTCGTAGATCATCTTGTCTTCTTCAATAGTGAGAAAGATCTCTTGATTCATCGTGTGTTCTTCAGCAGTACTGGATTGCACTCATGAGAGTTCTTTTTTGGTCTTGCAATCTTCTTCTTGTTTAGGATTGTTCTTCTTGTTCAGCATAGTGCACTCGGATGTACGTATGTTCTTCTTGTTGTTGCTTTTTGCTTACTGCTTCTTACTTGTTCCTAACACGTGTACTGCATCTCAGTCTTTATTATATTCCACGAGTTCTGGCAGTAGGAATGATTACCTTTTCATAGGTATGAGATAAGGTTTCAGGACATGCCAACACCTATCATTAAATAACATTATTTTCATTAAAAACAATAAATATGACCGTTAGAATTATTTAAATAATATTGACAAAAACATAAGAAATGCTGTCACAGTGATTATGGAAACGGTGTCTTCTTCACGATATGTGGTTCATGGTATGAGCTTCACGGTGTGAGCTTCACGGTGAGTCCTTCACGGTGAGTCCTTCACGGTGTCTGGTCACGGTGTCTAGTCACAGTGTCTGGTTACGGTGTATTGTCACGGTGTCTGGTGACGGTATCTGGTCACGGTGTCTCGTCACGGTGTCTCGTCACGGTGAGTCCTTAATTAGACAAATATCTGTATTTGGACTAAGACAGTGATATGCAGAATATGGATTAAGGTTAATCATTAGAAAGTAAGAGAATGTGAATCATAAGTGTAAAGGTGT
This sequence comes from Viscum album, assembly GCA_963277665.1. Lineage (NCBI taxonomy): Eukaryota > Viridiplantae > Streptophyta > Magnoliopsida > Santalales > Viscaceae > Viscum > Viscum album. Next base: position 29,614,313 of record OY728157.1, on the reverse strand, counting down.
GATAATATATGTGAGAATTGTGATCATGCATAAGACTTGTAAATAATATAGAGAGTAATTAACATCCATAAGCTTTGTTATTATAAAAACATGATGTGTAGCTATTATTGATATTGAAGAGAATTAGAAAGATGTGCAATAAAGATCGATATTAATTAATAGTAAAGAGATTTGTGATCATTAAAACATAATTAACACATGAGGAGTCCAACAATCTCCCCCCTTTTGATGATCACAAATCATATAATGGTAGAATATAAAAGACATGTAAAATTACAGTAACTAGCATAGAAAAAACATTATAGAACTGATACTTGTAGTTTTTCTCCCCCATTTATACTATTATAGAACTGACACTTGTAGTTTTTCTCCCGCTTTTGGGATTATCAAAAAGTAGAGATAATGAAATGAAACACGGCATTTGGCATTAAACAAAGGGTTCAGAATATAATAAAACAGGAAACAACAAAAGACATCCCATAAAAAACAGTCCTTGAACTCTTCAGGGATCCATCTTGTCTTTTCCTTTATCAGCAGCAGGAGCTGGTGCTGAAGTAGAAGAAGGCATAGATGTGGTAGACAACAAGGGTAAGGGTAGACCTTCCAAAATAGATGGAGCCAAAGTAGGAGCATTATAATATATAGGTTGTGGTTAGTCAAGAATGACTGGCCGGATCTGAGAAAGAGCTTGACTAACTGTCATGGTAGTGGAGGCTAAGGCAGGTAGTCCAGGTCTAAGGGGTGCAGCAGCTGGAGCAACTATAGCAGTACTCTGCACATGAAGATACGACTTCAAAAGATTGATGAAATCAGTAATGATTTCACCACCATACTTCATAGCCTTTTCAAAATCATCCTTATTCTCCAAAAATCTGTCCAACAATCTCGTGAACCCTGAAAGTTTCTGAACTTGAGCTTTAAAAGCTTGAGTCACTGGAGGGATTCTCAAATTTTCCACAAGATATCTAAAGTGATCTGTCATATCACTTTTAGAGAAAATCCGGGAAAGATACAACTCTATTTTCTTGGACATCTCTTGTTGAGAATCATTGGCTATCTTAGAATGAATCCTAACCAAGTCCAATGCTCTATCACTGTTCTTAATCACTTCTGAAAAAAAAGATAGATCCAAGCCACTGATGGCATTCTGAAATTCTTCCTTTATTATGGATCTCAGCATAGAATCATCCAAAGAAGGTGTAGAGGTCTGACCAGAAACAGGTGAAGCCTTGACAGCTTCGGTTAGAACTTTGAACTATTTCAGAACTTTTTGTAGACATCCAGTGTATTCATCTGTAAGCTTGTTCAGATTTTCCACAAGCTCTCTCATGCGTTCCAGCATCTTGGTGTGCCTTTTTCCTATATTTTCATAAAAAGATAGTAGGTATGGATGAACTTGAGACACAATATCCCTAGAAAAGAGGGAATCAGAAGACTCTGGAGAAACAGAAATAGGTGCAGGGGAAGAAACCGGAGCAGGCTCTGATCTCAAAGATAACTCATTCTACAGACTTGCTACCATACTTTTCATATTTGCAACATCAGCACTCAGTATCGTATTCTCTACTCTGACTTCTTGAATTTCTCAGATCATCCTTGGTTTAATATGCAAGATAATATTTTCCAAGAGAATTGAAGCATCTTCTTGACTTAATTGAGTCAGTGGGCGAGATTGAGTGGAGACAATTTTCTCAACTCCAGCTGACAAAATCTCTCCAAAAACATTCAGATCATCTTTGGTCACAAAGGAGTGAAGCTCAGGTAAGGATGGAGGTAAAGGTAAAGGTTCAGATTCGGGTTGAGGTTCAGAGTCATCTTTAGACTCATATTCTGATTCAGATTGAGGTTGGGGCTCTGATTCTAGTTCTGAATGAGTTAAGGACTTCAGTTGAAACAGAGAAGAAAGTTCCATTCCAGTTGCAGTTACTTAATTTGACTCATTCACATCATAAAAGCATGGGAACTCATACCGAGAGTGTACAGAAAAAGTGATATAAGGTTGAGAAGCTTCAACAGATCTAGCTTCCACAATATCATGATTTTGAGGTTCCTCCCCCTCAACTTGTGCTTCCCTTCCAGATTCTTGAGGTTCAAGAACATGGACAAGATCCACCGGATCATCCCTAATATCTTCAGCAAACTCTTGCCTCGCCAGCTGAAAGGAAATTTCCATTCTTTCTTCAGCAGATGGAATAATCTCTAGAATCGATTGTTCCACTGGATAAGCTTCCAGACTTTCTTCTTTCTCAATAGAAGGAGTATCTTCAATAAGATCTGCGTCTAAGGTTGCTTGTTGTTCTGAAATAGGAAAAACCAATTTACTTGCAGCATTGGGATGAGCTTCTTCCTTATGAAGAATAGCTGAAGGATCCTTAGTCCTTTCCTTTTCAACAACATCTTTCTCTCCTTAAGGTATTTTAGCAGGGATAACAGCAGGGACAACAACCCATTCCTCTTCAACTGGGACGGTTTCCATTGGAGGTATTATATGATCTTCTCTAGGTGGTACTTCAGCTGTTACTTCTTCTTGTTCTTCTTCTTCTGAATACTCAGCCACTTCATCTGGTTCCAAACCAGGATCAGCTAGGTTCTTAGGCCTTCTTGGATAGTCAACAGGATTCAACTTTTTATACAGTTGATCACTATCCTCAACCCATTGCTTCTTCCAGGGATTTCAGCTTATATTCATCCTTCTGATGATAGGAATGGATAGTCAGAAATCAAGGTCCTCTAAATTTTCTTCATTCAGTGAAACCATCCCTTTTGCAACTAACATAGCTGAAATCATCCTTGAGTAAAACAGGGAGTTGGATTTGGAAGTTACTTTGATCAGCTCACAGATATGGTTGATAACATACTTACACAGATTGATCTTATCTTAATTCTTTAATAGGTGAATCAGGAACACATCCTGATACTTCATCACAACAAAATCCCCTTTTCTTGGACTAACCAAATTCTGAACAAACATGAACAGAAGTCTTGTCTCGCCATCTAGTTCAGCAGCTATGGCCCTTCGCTTGGTGCCATTTCCAATTAGACATTCCAAATCAGTCTCCAGGTCAAAGATTTCAGTTGTTGGAGGAGGGTCTCTCTGGTAATCTTCACAAATTCCTTCATGTGGAATTCTTAGGAATGTAGCCCACAGCCTTGAAGAGAAAGAGCACTTCTGACCATCGATCCAGCTGGTCACCATAAATATTTCTCCAAACTCAATAGAAAACTTCACATACTGATAGAATTGAGATACAAGCCTTGGGTAAATCGGTCTATTCTGTCCAGGGAACCATTCAAGCCACCCTTTTTCTCTTAAAACTTTCAAAACTAAAGATCTGCTAGACAGCAACCATTCAGGGCAAACCTCTTTTTCAGGAACAACTGTACAGATTACTAGGTTTGGGTTTAGAGGTCCTTCGGGAGCTATCCTCGGTATCCTCTTTTTTTTCATAGAGTGGCACTTCTCAGACGAGGGTGAGGATGGACGTTTCATCCTTGGCATTCACTAAAGGTTCGGGTGAGAGGGAAGAGAGGGTTCAAGAGAGAGTTCAGGTAATGAATCGAATGAAACCCTTAAGTTTTATCATTTGGGAATGTCAAACGTCATAAAAACAAAAATGCGGGAAATCAAATAGTGGTTAAATAAAAATTACCGCGATACGGGTTAAAATAAAAATAAACATAATTCTCACGTTGAGACCGTGAGTAGGCATTACGGTGAGATAGAAAACTAGTCATCACGGTGAGATAGTTTGTAGTCATCACGGTGAGACAGTGAGAATTTTATATAGTCACGGTGAGACAGTGAGTTGTCAGACCGTGTGCATAAAACAGTAACTTAGAAATATTAAGTATGAAACCGTAAAGTAAAGTACAGTAATGTATTAAACATTAAAATCAGTAAGATATTCATTTATGATTAATCATACCAAGATCATGTATGATGTAGTCTAATATTTCAGAATTTAATGGTTTAGTGAATATATCAGCAAGTTGATATTTAGTACCAATGAATTCCAAATTGATATCACCTTTTTGATAATGATCCCTCAAAAAGTGATGTCTTACATCAATATGTTTTGTCCTAGAATGAGAAACAGGATTCTTAGAAATATTAATAGCACTTGTGTTGTCACAATTTATTGAGACATGTCTGAATTGATATACATAGTCTAGTAATGTGTGTTTCATCCACAAAATTTGTGCACAACAACTTCCAGCAGCTATGTATTCAGCTTCTGCAGTTGATAATGCAACCGGATTTTTTTTCTTACTATAACATGATACTAGTGACTTGCCTAAAAGGTGACATATTACAGAGGTTCTTTTTCTATCTAGCTTACATCCATTAAAGTCAGTATCATAATAACTAACTAATTCAAATGATTGTCCTTTGAGATAGAATAGTCTTAAATTGGGAGTATGCTTGAGGTATTTGAAAATTCTCTTTACAGCATTTAAATGTGACTCTTTAGGGTTTTCTTGAAAACAAGCACACATACACACACTAAACATAATATCAGGATGACTAGCAGTCAGGTAGAGTAGACTTCCAATCATTCCTCTATAAGTGATTTGATCAACAGATTTACCATTTTCATCATGATCCATCTTACAGGTGGTACTCATGGGATTGTCACTACTTTTTTTTCTCTCCAATCCAAAACATTTTAAAAGATCTCTAGTATATTTACTTTGAGTTAAAATAATTCCATCATCATTTTGAATGATTTTAAAACCAAGAAAGAATTTAATTTCACCCATTAAACTCATTTCAAATTCATTTTGCATCATTTTAGAAAAATCAGTACATAATGTAGTTTTTGAAGATCCAAAAATAATATCATCTACATAAATTTGTACAAATATAATATCTTTAGAAATTCATTTTATAAATAGTATAGAATCATCTATTCCTTTTTTAAAACCTTTAGAAATTAAAAACGTACTTAATCTATCATACCATGCTCTTGGAGCATGCTTTAAACCATATAAAGCTTTTGATATTTTGAAAATATGATTTGGAAAATGAGGGTTTGAAAATCCAGGTGGTTGTTCAACAAAAACATCCTCTGCAATATATCCATTTAAGAATGCACTCTTGACATCCATTTGATATAGTTTGAAATTTAGATGTGCAGCATAAGCAAGTAAAATCCTAATAGCTTCTAATGAGGCTACTGGAGCAAAAGTCCCCTCATAGTCAATACCTTTTTCTTGACTATAGCCTTGTGAAACTAGTCTAGCTTTATTTCTAACTATGTTTCCGGATTCATCTACTTTATTTCTAAAACCCCATTTTGTGCCTATTGTGAAAGTTTCCTTAGGTCTTTCAACAAGATTCCAAACTTTATTTCTTTCAAACTGATTGAGTTCTTCTTGCATAGCAATTACCCAAAATTCATCATTAATAGCATCATCAATTTTTTTAGGTTCAAGCTGTGATAAGAAGGATTGATGTTCAACCTGATTTCTAAGAGAAGCTCTGGTCTGTGTCCCTCTATCAAGATTTCCTACAACAGCATCTAAAGGATTATTCTTTAGAATTCTAGTTGATCTAGTAAAGGTAGGACTAAAAAATTCTGGTTCACCACAAGGCTGGGAATCAACAGAAGCAGGTTCTGGGAAAGTTCAATAACTGGTTGTCTTTATAGAAGGTTCATTTGATTTGTCATTAAGGTCTAGAATAGATAAATCTTATTCAAGATTTTCAAGAGAGGTTTTTGGCTCATGTGGATCCGTTTCATCAAACTTGATGTGAACAGATTCTTCCACACACTTGGTTCTTTTATTGAAAACTCTATAGGCTTTACTAGAAATAGTGTAACCTAGGAAAATTCATTCATCACACTTGGATGCAAACTTGTCAAGATTATCTTTGGTATTAAGAATAAATACTTTGCATCCAAAGACTCTGAAGTAGTTAACCTTAGGTTTCCTATGGTTCCACTCCTCATAAGGGGTCCTCTTAAGAACAAGATTGATCAAGACTCCATTGATAATATAACAAGCTGTATTTACAGCTTCAACCCAAAAATAAATAGGCAGGTCATATTCATTATGCATGGTTCTGGAAACTTCTTGCAGGGTTCTATTCCTCCTTTCTACTACACCATTTTGCTAAGGTGTCCTAGGGGCAGAAAATTTATGACTATAGCCATTGTGTGAGCAATAGGATTAAAATTCATGATTCTCAAACTCACATCCATGATCACTTCTTAGAGTTTTAATCTTAAGTCCACTAAGGTTCTCTATAGATTTGGAGTATTTATCAAAGTAAGAACAAGCTTCACTTTTGTGAGCTAAGAAGTATACCCAAGTATATCTAGAAAATTCATCTACTAAGACATAGACATAATGATTCCCATTTAAGCTAGAAACTCTAGATGGTCCAAATAAATCCATGTGAACCAACTCGAGAGCATGAGAAGTTGAAACTTCTTTTATTGGTTTGAAAGATATTTTGTGTTTCTTTCCCTTTTGACAGGGATTACACACTTTGTCATTTGGAAAGTCAAGTTTGGGTAGGTCTCTCACTAAGTTCTTCCTAGTATGTTTTCTAAGTGAGTGTATATTGCAGTGTCCTAATCTTCTATGCCAATGCCAAGACTCTTTATGAAAATCATTTAAACAAGTAATATTTTTCACGACTAAATAATTTAAATCAACAGCATAAACATTTTCATTTCACGGGGCAGAAAATACTAAAGCATTTTTAGAATTAAAAACATTGCAAGAATCGTTTTCAAATTTAACATTAAAACCATCATCACATAACTGAGAAATATATAACGGATTATATTTAAGTCCATCAACGAATAAATCATTATAAATTAATACTGAGTCAGTGTTACCAATCTGGCCTAAGCCAATGATTTTACCTTTAGAATTATCACCAAAGGTGACAAAGCCTCCAACAATTCTGACTAAGCTTTTAAAGAATGAGAAGTCTCCTGACATATGTCTTGAACATCCACTGTCCAAGTACCAAGTCTTCCTACAAAAGCTCTTTTAGCAGGTTTCCTACAAAACATATTTAGATAGGAAAGGATTTTGGTACGCAGATCTTCTTGGGTCTAGACAGGTTAGCAATCAAAGCTTTCGGTACCCAAATTTGTCTTATGGGTCTCATAAAATTTGTAGAATCAACAGATTTTGAAAGATAAACCTTATTAGATCCATAACTATGAATATAACTAGTTAAACCATAGAAATGTCCAGAACCAGAACTAGCAGTATTCTGTTCAGATTTAGGAATAAATATATTCTTAGTAAACTGTCTCTGTCCAGGTTTATAGCCTATTCCAGTCGTGTATTTTGGTGCAACTTTATTTCCTAGAATTTGAATTACTGTATCCTTTCCATTTTTGAATTTCTCTAAATCCTTTCTGAGTTTCTCATTAGACATTTTTAGTTCGGTGTTCTCCTTTAACAGTTGAGCATTTTTCTCTTTTTCAATAGTAAGTTCAGTTTTAAAAGTAGTAGTCAGATCATGATGTTTCTTTAATGATTTGTATTTATCCTTAAGTTCATTTCATGTCTCTTCCAGCATATTAAAATATTCAAAGAATTCCTCACTAGTCATGTTTTCAGAATCAAAATCAGATTATGCACTATGTTCAGAATAATAAGAATTTAAAGCAGGAGTAGCTAAGATTACCTCAGATGTGTTTGTCATAAAACACATGTTTGCCTTATTTCTGGTTTCAGTCTCAGAAGCTTCATATTCACTGTAGCTATCCTCAAAAGCGCTCCAAGTAGCCTTCATAGCCTTTTTGTACTTACTATCCTTGTAATCATATTTCTTCTGGAATTTGAGCTTTGGGAAGTCTGCTTTAATATGTCCTTTTCTTTTGCACTCATAACAGGCAAGTTCATCACTTTTATCTAGCTTTTTCCAATCCTTCTTCCAATGTCCCTTATTGTCATACTTTCCTTCGTAATTTGATTTTATGAAGAATTTCTTCTTCCTATAAAATTTCTTAAACCTTCTGGCTATCTGAGCCATTTCAGCATCACTATCAGAGTCTGAATTTTCACTGGTTGAACTTTCAATAGGTAGTTGAGCTTTATCTTTGTCCTTGCTCTTTGAAGCAGTAGTCTTTAAAGCCACTGATTACCTCTTAGCTTCATCATCTTCCTCTTTATTCACCTTGAGTTCTTCCTCATGCATCATAAGATTACCAATGAGTTCTTTGACAGGTAGAGCAGCAATGTCACATGACTATCTGATTGAAACATATGTGTGTCCCCATCGGTCTGGTAAACATCTCAGAATCCTCATAATTTGTTCCTTTGCTGGAACAACCATTCCAAGTGAATTCATTGTATTGACTATCTCATTAAAACTGAAATACATATCAGAAATGGGTTCATCATTCATCATTTTAAAATTATCATATTTAATAGTATAAGTATTTAATATCATTTCTTTAACATTGGTTGTTCCTTCATGAGAAACACCCAAAGTATCCCAAATTTCAAAAGCAGTTTTGCAAGTAGAAATTCTGTTAAACTCTTCATCTCCAAAATCACATTACATGGCATTCATGGCTTTACAATCATTATTGTAAGCAGTCTTTGTAGGTTCATCCCAAGTGGATCTAGCAGTAGTGGGAAGTTTATATTCTGATTCTATGGCAGTAAAAATATCAAAACCTTTTCTTTCTAAATGAATTTTCATTTTAAGTTTCCACTGAGCATAGTTGGTACCATTGAAGAAAGGTGGCCTGTTAGTAGTAGCACCCTATAGTCTATTATCCATAACTATATTTTAGAGAGATAATTAAAGAGATAAAAATTTAGAACTAACAAAAATTTATGATCTTTAAAGATGCAACTAAAATCACAGTTGAAAAACAGAGTATTTCAAAAATCTTTGAACAAAAACTAAACCTTTGATACCAAATGTTGGTCATATTGGACACTCAAGAGGGGGGTGAATTGAGTTCCAATTAAAATTTCTGTTAAAATATTGTCTAGTTAAAATCCCCGATTAATAGAATAAGTTAAAATGTAGTGAATTTATACAGATTGTAAATGTTCACTTAGCTTCTCAAAGATTGATTAGGTCTCAGTTAATTTAACCACAAGATCAAACTAACTTTTGAAGCTAACCTATTGATTTACAATAAGTGTAAACACTTGATAATTTAACTATCAAAGTAGCTTCAAAATAGTTTTTTTATTTCAAAGTAATAGCAGCGGAATAAATAAGATATATGTAGTATACATTAAAATTAAATAAAATATGCACAACAGATATAACAAGAGGTTCAGTCTCAAGCCAAGACTTAGTCCTCTTAAATATATATAAATTTGATCCACACCCTGGATCAGGTTTAACAACAGTTTTACAAACAAAACTGTCCATGCCACGCATGGTCCTCTATCAATGTTCTTCATGGGAGAAAAAACAAAGACCAGGTCACACAAGGACCTCTTCCACAATTTATGTGGGTAAACATAAGTAAAGAGAATTTGAGGGAGGATTTTGATATCCTCCAGTTCAGTGTAGGAGACAGTGTGTTTAAAGATATACAGAGTACACCAGACTTCACGAAAGTTAATAAATAAATCACGTAGAGAAGATAAATGAGAGTTTAGAAATCTCTAGTGATTATCAATGTAGATATGGACTCATTGGATTTAGCAGGAATGCTTCTGAGTCCTTCTCTAGTTTTTCTGTTGAAAAACAGAGTGTCTTAGTTCAGCTTGTCTTCTTCAGGAGTGAGAAAGATCTCTTGATTCATCGTGTGTTCTTCAGGAGTATTGGATTGCACTCATGAGAGTTCTTTTTTTGTCTTGCAATCTTCTTCTTGTTCAGGATTTTTCTTCTTGTTCAGCACAGTGCAATCGGATGTACGTATGTTCTTCTTGTTGTTGCTTGTTGCTTACTGCTTCTTACTTGTTCCTTACACGTGTACTGCATCTCAGTCTTTCTTATATTCCATGAGTTCTGGCAGTAGGAATGATTCCCTTTTCATAGGTACGAGATACGGTTTCCTGACATGCCAACAACTATCATTAAATAACATTAATTGCATTAAAAACAACAAATATAACAGTTAGCATTATTTAAATAATATTGACAAAAACATAAGAAACGGTGTCACAGTGATTATGGAAACGGTGTCCTCTTCACGGTATGTGGTTCACGGTATGAGCTTCACAGTCTGAGCTTCACGGTGAGTCCTTCACGGTGAGTCCTTCATGGTGTCTGGTCACGGTGTCTAGTGACGGTGTCTGGTCACGGTGTCTAGTTACGGTGTCTGGTCATGGTGTCTACTGACGGTGTCTGGTCACGGTGTCTGGTCACGGTGTCTGGTCACGGTGTCTGGTCACGGTGTCTGGTCACGGTGTCTGGTCACGGTGAGTCCTTAGACAAATATATGTATTTGGACTAAGATAGTGATATGAAAAATATGGATTAAGGTTAATCATTAGAAAGTAAGAGAATGTGAATCATATGTGTAAAGGTGTGATAATATATGTGAGAATTGTGATCATGCATAAGACTTGTCAATAATAAAGAGAGTAATTAACATCCATAAGCTTTGTTATTATAAAAACATGATGTGTAGCTATTATTGAGATTGAAGATCATTAGCAAGATGTGCAATGAAGATTGAGATTAATTAACAGTAAAGAGATTTGTGATCATTAAAACATGATTTACACAATAGGAGTCCCACAGTTGATAATTCCATTCAACTAAAAAATATTGAAAAATGAGACCTTTAAAAAAAATTGTAAAATAATTTAGTGTTTTCTTTTTGAAAAAAAAACACAAATAATCATATAAAAAACATTTTTTAAAAACTAATAATAATGTGAAAATATCATAAATATATTATTTTATTATTTTTTTAAAAACTTTTTTGACATTTATTTTATAAATCATGGTTTTGGATAAAAATAGACTTTCGATCGAAGAGAGAAACAATGAAGAATTTTCATATAAAAATTTATATGAAATCATGATAATACATATAATGAATAATGAATTGAAAAATTTATTATCCTGAAATAACCAACATATATAAAAATAGAGGATTTTATTGAGATATAGATCATATTATTTCATTATTGGAATTATAATAATATACATTCCAAATAAATGTTATGATTTTAATAAAAAAACACTTAAAATGTTGGTAACATCGAATCGTAATACCCATAAAAGAATAACAATAAATAAAACATCAAATAAAATTATAATAAAAAAATTTAAGATATTAAATTAAATATGGTTTTTATATACTCCAAATAAAAAACAATTGTGAATAACGTAACATGTGTCTAATGTAATAAAAATTGAGGAAAAAATACTTTATCACATCAGTCTTGACTTCCATCATACACATTCTAACAAGTTAGATAATAAATATAGATTTCTAATAATTATAATATATCATTAAAAAATACCAATAATATCATATGTGATACGCTTATAATGTTTTAACCCCAATTTATTACTAATTTTATTAAAAATCAGTATTTGTAGCTGTTAACTATTTCGTTTTTCATGAGAATTTTGGTTGAGAAATTTTTTTTACTACTGCATAATTAAACAATCTAAAAAAATATAAATTATGAAATATAAATATATTAAATTTTAAATATATATATATATATATATATTAATTAATATAATTTATATATAAAAATGATGAAGTGCACAATTCATGGATACGGTTGGTTGTGTGTACTAATGAACATTGTTTATGATTTTTCAATATATGGAATGAAAAAATGTGAATAATTATTAACTATTAAATAACTATTATTATTTCATATATATATAATATATTCATTTAAAAAATTTTGTTAACTTCCATGTAAATTTTATGTGATAACAAATCAATCACATCAGTAGGTGGTGGTAACTTGTACACACAAGCGATGTTTTTTGTATCCCCACCAAAATAGAAATTAATCAGGTTATATGAGATATTATATTTATATAAGTGAAACTATATTAAGAATATAGTATAAAAATATTAAAACCATTATTATATTATCTTTTCAATGCTGGTGATAGATAACGAACTACATTGGTTTGTGAGGTGGTAGTCCTTTTTACACACTATCAACAGATTCATTTTCCATTAAATGGATGAGGATATTGATATAGAAAAATTAAACATGTGTAATAACATATTAATAAATTATAGATACATAATTTATTACATATAATGTTATAAAACATAATTTTAGGTAGAAAATGAATATTGAAAAAAACATACCTTGTTGAAGAAAATTAAATTCACTTAGAAGCACCACCATTTGATCAATAAATAACGAGACTATTGTTGGTCTTTTGAGAGGGTCAAAATCCCTATAAAATTAGAAAGTATTTTTGGGGATGATTTTTAGGTGTTTTTTATACACTATATTTCATGATAGGTTTGAATAGATGGAGTGTTTTGGTGTCTATTTATATTTGGGTAAAAGGAAATCACATGGAAACTACATAGATATTTTCCAATAAAATCCAAAATAAAAAGGAGAATCAAAATAAAAAAAAATATAAATTTACTAATTCATTGAAATTTCTATGGATATTATTGAAATATGGACATAAAATAAAAATTTATAATTTTTTAAAGTCATTATAACTCTTATATTCTTATTTTTTCCACAGTTAAACACATTTTACATTAACTATGTTAAATAATTATATTCTTTTTTCTCTACTAATTATGGAAAAATTTTATATGAAATTTCTAAATATTATAAATAATTATGTTTCCAAAAATTTAATCAAATTTAAATTATTATATTAAAAAATATATGATATTTTAATTTAAAATTACACTCTTAAGTGCGACGAGAAATCTAGGTTTTAAAGAGAAAATATTAATAAATTTACAAATTTTTTATTACAAAATTTAATATCATGTTGATTTCAATTACCTAAATTATATTTATATATATGTAATTTAACTTATTTTACATTTAAATTTATTATAGAATAATTTTTATGTTTATAATTAATGAAATTAAATGAAATTTTTTTAAAAACAAGTATTTTTCTATATTTATCAAAATTTTAATCTTTCCATAAAATTACCAAAACATTACCTATGATAATCTTAACATGATAATATAAAAATTGAAATTAATTTAATCAAATAAATTTATAAAATATTGATATTATATATATATATGTGTGTGTGTCTGTGTTTCTCATAAAATCAAATAAAATTCATTTTTCAAGAAAGAATATTTTATATATATATAATTAATTTACTAAAAAAATTAAATAATTTAAAAAATATTTTTAATTTTATATTTATTGTGTAGTAAAAGTATGTGTATATTTAATAATGTATTAAATATTCTTCATACATTCCTATTTAATGGAGAGGTTATAATTTTCATAGTTAAAATAATATTATTTCACTGTTTGCTGAAGCTCTTTGTTGCATGTTTGGAATGCTATTAAGACATATATGTTTCATATAATGAAATATAAACTAAGGATTTTTGTAATTAAATATTTCTAGTGAAATAAATTAATTTATTAAAATTATTTCCAAAAAATATAAATATATTAAATTCTACCCACTTAAAATGAATTTCCACCTTAAAAATATTCTCAGTCATTAAAACATTAACATTTTAAAATTCATTAAAAGATGAACATATTGAAAAAAGGGCAAAAAACTATGGAAAAAAGATAAATCATTTTGAGAACCTCAACTTTATTAGAGAAATTTTTTTTCAAATAGGTTAAAATATGTTGGAATCGATTAACTAGATAGGGAATAAAAACAGAATATCAAAATAATGATGGCGATTTAAAGATATCGTTGATCAGAAGAATCTAAATGATAATGCGAAAATATAAAAATGAAAATATAAACCATATTGGTATGATAATGTTCATTACTATCAAGATAACTGATGATAATAGGGAACATTTTATTTCATGTCCAATTCCTATAGATGATGTATTTTCATGAGAAGATATGCAAAATGAATTTCATTCTATTATAAAATAACAATATCATAATTTTATTATCTGAAATGGAAAAAACTCCATGGTCCAATAATTTTTTAAAATCAAATTTTTGGGGTCTTCTAGGATGCAATGGTAGCTCATTTTAAGAATTTTTTTTCTTCTCGTTTTTCATCGATGTTAGTAACTCTGGTTGTTAGTTTCAGGGACTCAGAGAAATGGTTTCAGTGAGTCTGGGGATCATTTTTGGTGACTCATGGCATTAGTGTTAGTGATTTAGGGATTCAATGAGTCAGGTGTCAGTAGGTCACATCAGTGAATCACCCATCAGCGACTCATTGTCGATGTCGATGACTCGCCCATTGGTGGCTCATTTCTAGTTTTTTCAGTTTCTCCCCTCTTACATTTTATTTGACATAAATATAGTTTAAAAAATGCATTATGTGTTATTAAAGGTGTTTTAAAGGATATTAATTATATCATTAATATCCAAATTCTCTAGGGACTTTGGGATATTCCAACCACGTTATCTTGACCATGATCTAATGATTAATGACTATTTTGAAATCTATTTCCATTCTGTTGATATAGGATATATATTTCTTTTCTAAACCCTAGGTCCTCTGCTATATTTTCTATTAGTTCCCCTATAGCATTCCCTTCTCGTGGAATATCCCGTTGTATCCTAGCCATTGATCGAGTTTTCCTTACAGTTTTTCCTTGGAGTCTACCTGCCACCCATCCAAGGAAGAGTTTTGGTCGCATGTTGTTCCAAGTAGAAATTTTGTTTGTCTCTCTTCTAATTGTGTTTCATTTTGGGTGGGTATAGTAATGTAATTTTTTTTTAAACAATATAATCCAATATTTTATTTAAGATAAATTCTAATACGACCTTGATAACGGGATGGGGTATATTTATGTTGGTGACCTATTTTATTTATTATCTTTTTTGATGATGTTGTCCATTTGGCTATGTGTCTTATGAAAATCATGGTTGTTGGTGGTCTTCACATGTGCATGGGTGATTCATTATAACTTTTTTTTATTCCTTTTGAATAATTTATTTAAATATTAATATGATTAGTAACATATTCTCAGTTAAGTGAAATATATTCCCTAGGATGAAAACACTAGTGTGATCACCCCTAGATATACAGATGAATTTTTTATAACAGTTATCCCAATCTGAATTCATCCTATTTGATAGGTGTGACTCTGTGTACGAGGTGGTATTGGCAATGTGATGGTTTCTCAGTTTGAGAGATTGATTGATTTTGGAATGGATGGACTTTTTGTGCAGTAGGATTGCTTCTGGCCAGTGAATGGGAAGCAGGGTCATAGGTTTGCACTGTGTTATGATTTCATGTTTATGGGTGTCATTGGTGTGGGGTTATTGTGAAATTGGCCTTATAGGTTTGGTTATGATAGGATGAGTTAGGGGGTATAAAATTTATGAATGATATTGGAAGTGTCAAAATATGAATGGTGTTTTAATTGGGTGGAATAACAAAGTTGGTTGGTTTTTATGTGTTTTGTTATGGAAAGTGTTTAGTGGCCTTTATCCTACTTATAATGGTAGTATATGTTGTTCTCATTAGTTTTATGGGTAGGTATGGACTAAATAAATGAATAAATTGATAAATTCAGAATGTCAACTTTTTAAATGAATTGTCTTGGGGGTATGCTTCAATAAATGGAATTGACAATCGTTCATGGTGATACATGTATTTAGAGGTGGTGAAAAGGGTAGTTTTGTGTGGGATGGTAGTTTTTTTGAAGACCCATAGGTAGGAAAGAGTGTTTTATACCTATATATATTTTTAGTTCCTTGTGCTTTCTCTATGAACCCCACTCATTTTGGAAACTATGTTCTAAACACCCCCATTACTACGGGGGACGGTGTCTTTCCAACCATCCCAGCGGGGGGATGAATGGCTGGTAATTGGATCTTCTCTACTCCCTATTATAAGAATTTACATCCCAAGACTCTTTGTTCATGTTGTAATGAATTTAGGATTGTTACTAGATGTATGGTACTAGTTTAGTGGATGTTGGTTTGTTTCCTAGGTGTATTCGAGATGAGGCCCATATGTTTTTGGGAAAGGTGTTGTATGTGTGAGGACCAGTTTTTTGCGAGTAGGATTATGGTGTGGTTGTGGACTATGTTTCTGCTAGTAAGATGTGTGTGGTTCGTGTCACAGGTGTGTGTGTGTGGGTTGTGACATTGGGGCTTGTGGAAGAGGTAGATGTGTTAGGTTGTTCCAGTTAACCAGTGGGAACTGGGGCTGGGTATCCAAATATCAATGTTCATATTATATTACATTACATGAATTGTGTTATTAGGGGAGAGTAACATCGTGAGGTTGGGATGGATTATATACCTTTTTAGGTGGTTTTGATTTTCTGATGTTTTCTCCCATAGGCATTAGTATACTTCTCCCACTTCTGCACGAGTCAGTTTTCTTTTTCCTTAATGATTAAAATTTTATTCTTACCCTAAACACATAAAAATATTTTTTTGTTTCTATGGAGATTACATGGATTATGTCATAACTTACTATCTCAGACATTGGGGATAATTGTTGTGTCACTGTTTTGTTTTATTTTGGTACATACCATAGAGTTTTACGAGTATTTTTTCAGCAGTTATAAATTAATCATGCATGTGGGATGAATTTTGGTTTCATTATATATATATATATTGTATTTTGTATGTTGTTTTATCATATATACCGATATTCATTACTATAAAAATTTTAATGACTCCTAATTTTTGTGATATTTCTATAAGCTTTGTGCTAGTGTCCACCTAGGGGCCTATTATAGGCGGGACTCAGGGGTCATTATCTCTCATTCAACTTGAGGAAGGAAGGTCTTGGAATCTTTCAATCCCTTCCCTCATATTGAAGAAGGTGGGCCATGAAAGAGTGGAATCAGAGGCATGTTAAGAGATAAGATATTATTTGAAGTTAGGCAGAGTGAGGATTGCATGGGTTGGTAGGGAAACATTATTAGATGATCTTGGTCTCTGACATAGGCTAGGGATGACCAGCTAAGACATAGTGTTGTAGGGACCCACATGAACCAATGCAAGAACTATGAGCTTACCGAACGACCAAGTGAGGATACACTATTTGTAAGGTGGTGACACTATTAATGGTGCATGCATCATGATGAAAATTTTTCCTTATTTGTTTTGGGAATTTTCGTGAAATAAAAAGAATAAATAGTCAAAATGAATCTTAAGAGAAAAATCCCATACTACCTAGGCTTAGGAGTTCTTTTTTTTCCTTTCAGTTATGGATCCCAGACATCTCTTACATATGGTATGAGTTGTAGAGGGTCAGTAGGCCATCCTAGTTGATCAGTAGAGGTTCAATCCAGTGGAGGAGGATGTTCCATGGAAGAATATGTGCCATTCATTCTAGTATCAGACTCTTGGAATGTACAAGGGTAGTTCCCTGAATATGGAGAAGAAGAGTTGGCTTGAAGAATTTGTGATCACTTCCATCTTGATCTGATCTCTAAAAAAAGTACTGGGTTCCCCCCCCAAATGATCCAAATGAGGGGAGCAGCATGTCAGTGGTGGATGATTCACCTCAAGGAGACGATGGTGACTGATTGTTTTTGGTTAAATTGGAGAAGGGGTTTCAGTAGGAATTCCTTTCTTCCATGATGAAAGATGAGAAGTGGTAGGAGATACTCTACAACTAGCATGAGAGTATGTCAGTTAAGGAATTGGGGATCATGTTCAAGAATCTCCTAAATTTTTCTTTGGGCCTCTTTCCAAATGAGGAGTCTTAGGAGAGAAACTTATAGGATGAACTATGTCCTTATTTTAGTGTGTCGTTACTCCCTTCACTCTACCGACATACATAGAGGATTATAAAAAGTATGTGGTGGTGGAAATGATGATGAACTAACAAGGAGGTCTTCCAATAGAGGAATGAAATCTGTTCTATTCAAAGGGGAAGAACATCAACAGAATGTATTAGGTGTCATGTCCTTCTAGTTTTCATCTAATGGGGTGATGACCTAGTAGTTTTAGTTCCTAACCTTATGTACTCGCCCATTTCATATGGGATAGGGGATGATGTGTTTTTATTTTAGAGGTTATCTCCACCTCCAAGGACAATGTTTGACTCTATTATAGTATGATAGAGGTGTGTAGGTTTAACACCAGCATAAACAGCTATTTCCAGCTTGGCCATGCCTATAGTAGGGTTTGTGGACCCCTTCTCCCCAAAGGGCAGATAGTGCAGGAAAAGGTCGACCTCAGGATGTTCCTCAAGGACCTCGACCAATTCTTGGTCAAGGAGGCAGACGATATCCATGGGGTAGAGGATCTGGGTGTGGGATGTTGCACACCATAGAGGAATCAATTCTAGTAGGGGAAGATATGGTTTGAGGTATATTCAGTTTGTGTAGTATGATTTCTTTCACCTTGTTTGATTCCAAATCTTCACACTTCTTCTCTGAACCGAGTCTCGCAAATGCAGTGGGACTATACAAAGAAAATATTTTTATTCCTACGATGTTGAGTACACCAGTCGATTTCATACTATCTTTTTTGATGTTTTATGAGGATGTATTATGATTTTGGGGTCTCAATAGTCTAGTGGGGATATCTTTCATCTAACGATGCATCTATACGATGTAATCCTTCGCATCAACTGGTTATACATTGTGCATGCTGTTATCGAATGCTTCTATAGAAGAGTCGTGATTTCAACTGTGGGTGGAAAACATGTGGCTTTCATTGGTGAGTGGATTTTTCAAATGGAAAGATTTCATGTACAACCTATTCTTGAAATGGTAGATGAGCTCTTAGTGTGATCGATGGTTTTTGAGATGGTGGAGGTTCTAAGAGTTTTCAGGGAGTTTCTAGATGTTTTCCCTAAGGAGGTTCTGACTCTAACCCCTCGATCTAATGTTGAGTTTGTGATAAACATACAACCCGGTGGTTATCTAATTTTAATGGCGTATTATCTGAAAGATCCTTCATATTTTCAGGAGTTATGGATTTCAATTGATGGTCTTATGAAGAAGGGATTAATCCAACCTAGTGTATTATCAAGGGGTTCTCTAATCTTGATTGCGAAGAAGGTAGATGGTGGTCTGAGACATTATAGAGACAACCATAGACTAAATCAGGTAGTGATCAATAATCTTATCCCTCTCTCAAGAGTAAAAAATATTTTTGAGCAGAAAAGAGAACCGGGTTGGTTTTATAAGATTGATATGCAGTCTGGGAATCACTAGATAAGTGTGAATGAGGATTATATCCAAATGACCACATTCAGGTGTAGGTATGGGAACTTTGAGTTCATGGTTGTATCATTCGATGTTAAAAAATCACATTCCATATAAATGGTTCTTATAATATTTGTACTTCTTGTGTTCCATCACTGGTTCATCATCATATTCATCGATAACACCCTAAGATACTCAAAGTTATAGGAGGAGAACACCGAGCTTCTCAGGACTTCCCTATAGGTCTGTTGGAACCATCATTTCATTTTAAAGCTATCCAAGTTCATGTTTTGGAGAAGGGAGTTCTATATCTATGGATTTTTTGTGTCTCAATAGTGTGTATTAGTGGAACAGTTGAAGGTCGAGGCAATTATTTCATTAGTAGCACTTAATAATGTGGTAGAGGTTTACAATTTTCTCAGCCTCATAGGAAACTACTTGATATTCAGTCTAGAATTATCCTTAGAATTAGCCCTATTTATGGCTCTGACTAGAAAGAGCCATGTCATTGTGTGGTGTGATGTAGTTTCAGAATGCTTTTAGCTATCGAATGGGGATGTTGTCTTCTGCACTAGTGCTCAGTTTACCAGAGGAAGGGGTGATGTTTGAGATATTTTGCGATGATTCTTGTATAGGCTTGGGATGTGTGCTGATGTAGTAATGTGGAGTTATATGCTATTTGTCTAATATGTTACTCCCCCATGAACATAACTATTTCACCCATGATTCGGAGTTAATAGTGGTTACGCACACACTGGTGTTGTGGAGACATTACCTTATTGGGGAGTGCTTTTTCATCTTCACAAAACTTAAGAGCTTGAGGTACATCTTTTCCCAGTGAGATCTGAACATCTATAAGTAGAGTTGGATGAATTATATCTAATATTATGACAATTAGATTTCTTAAAAAACAAGGAACATGAATTTTGTGGCTGGTACATTGAGCAGGAAGTCATAGAAGGAGGTAGTTCGAGAATATATGGACTCTAGGAGAGAAATGGGGGAGATTGATATATTTCTCTTAGATGCATGAATGGATGGTGGTAGAGGATTCCAATTACTAGATGACTATATATTAATCCTTGAGGAATAAGGTGGATGAGTCTCAGGAGGAGAATCAGAGGTGGAGGTGATGCGTGATCACATTGACTAGGGTGATGCTCTGGAGGGATGGTCAGAGGATGGTCGGAATGATTTTCTGTTCTATGCTAAGATATTTTTTCCCATGGTAGTATACAAAGGAATTATTTGAGAGGTTCATAGATCACCACTAGTAGTATATCTAGATGTTTCCATAATGTACCCGGGCTTGATGGAGCAGTTATAGTATGCCATCATGAAGCGGGAAGGTGTTCCAGCAAGTGATGGTTGAGCACTGTGTTCCTGGTGGATTATTTTATCCCCTAGATGTACCTTAGTTGAAGTGAGATTACATATAAATGGATTTTGTCATATTATTTACCAGGTCCAAGGGACGGTGCGATTTCTATTGGTGTATTAATGGAGCATTTGATGAAATCATATCCCTTATTAGAGATCAAGGAGTTGAGCGCCATAGATGCCTTAGAATAAAAGTCTATGGATGAGGTGGTGGGGCAATATGGTTTATAAGATCCATCAACTTGGATTAGGATACATTATTTTTGTTTCATGTTTTGAGGGGATTGAATTATTACTTTTTCAACTAGTTATTCCTAAGAATTTATTTTCACCCTTAGATGGATGAACAAACTAAGAGAACCATCTAGAATTTAGAAGACATGATACAAGAATGTGTTCAGGTCTTTAGTGGGTATTGGGTGTGATATTTTCCCATGGTAGGGTTTTCTTACAATGATATATTTCAATATTCCATTTGTTTGGATATGTTAAAGTCATTTTATGGATGGTCGTGTCGTTCGACCATGTGCTGGATAGATGTTATAGAGGCTACTGTTCTTGGTATGGACAAGGTACATAGTATGACAGATAAGTAAAAGCTTGTACGAGAGTGGATTAAGGTAGCACATGACTGAAATAAGTAATATACTAGTCATAGGAGAAGGCCTTTGTAGTTAGAGGTTGGGGACCATGTATTTTTGAAGGTTTCCCCTCGATATGGGTTGTGAATGTCTAGTAGAGTGAGTAATCGTTCTTCCAGGTTTATCAAACCATTGGAGGTGTTTAGGTGAGTAGGTGAGGGGGAATATTTACTGGAATTTCATTCATAATTGGCGAGGTTTGATGACTTCTTTCATGGCTCCTAACTTGTTCGGTATCTTCAGGATGAGTCCAATGTAATGTATTGGAGAGAGTTGGATATCGAGGATGACGCAATATTCATGGAGTGACCTATGGAGATCTAGGATCATTGGGAGAAGGTTCTGCATTGAAGGACCATTACTTTGGTTTTCATGTTGTGTAGTTATAGTGGTCCTGAGGAGAATACTTGGGAGAGAGATACATAAGTGCATGCCCAGTACGTGGAGTTGTTTCTAGTTTTTCTTGTGTGTTTTTCATTATGACGTATTGCTTGAATACATTTTTCTATGAGATGATTTGTTTCCTTATTATGTGATTTACGATAAATTCCCAATGTATAAGGAGGGGAGGATCTTATTATTTATCAAAATCATTAATGAATATGTGATTAAACACAAGGGGGGAGTTAGTGCTTCCCAATACGGATAGTATCTTGACATGGTGGAATGAATTCCATGATTCATATGATCAGGTAGTGTGACCTTTGGTGCTTCTATGGTATTTCGTGGGGTCAATTGGGTAATAAGATGATAGGGGAGGTGTTCTTAGATGTTGAGGTTTCACTCTAGAAACACAAGGTGGTTCTACATTACGAGGCATCCTACAAGGTGGTTGTTCAGACCCCTCTTTCTCCTAGGGTTGGTTTTCAATTATCAAGTGAGAGAATTGTTTAGGAGTTATCTGATGTAATGTCATGGACCTCCATTGTCAATTACCATTCAAAATCCACCATTTGGGGGTGTTTTTGGAGGCAACAGTAGCTCATTTTTAGAGTTGTCCTGTTTTTTGAATTTTTCCCTCATTATCAGTGAGTCAGGGTGTCAGTGTCGGTGACTCAGGGCATCAGTGTCAGTGACTCAGGGAATCAGTGTCACAGAGTTAGGTTGTTTGTCTCAGTGAGTCTGAGTGTCATTGTCAGTGACTCAGGGTGTCCGTGTTGAGGAATCAGTGTGTCATTGAGTCAGGGATTCAGTGTCGATGACTTAAGGCTACAGTGTTGGTGACATAGGGAGTTGGTGATTCAGGGTGTCGGTGTGTCAAGTGTTTGTAGTTCATGTCGGTGACTAACCCATTAGTGACTCAATGCTGTTGTCGGTGACTTAACCATCAGTGTCTTGTTTTTAGTTTTTTTTCAGTTTCACCCCTTTTATGTTTTATTTGGTGTAAATTGAGATAAAATCCATTTTTAATAATTTATAAAGGCTTTTTCATATGATATTTATTATACCTTTAATATCCTAACACTTTGGTGAAATTGAGATATTCAAAAAACATATTCTTAAAAAATATCCCATGATTAATGACTCCTTTTAAAACTGTTTCCCATTCCATTGATATAGAATATGGATTTATTATCTAAAACTAAGTTCCTCTCATATCGTTTCTATGGGTGCACCTAGAGCCTTCCCTTCCCATGGAGTCACATGTTGTTCTATATCCATCGATCGAGTTTTCCATAGAGTTTGTCCTTGAATTTTTCCAACTACTCATGCATGGATTAGTTTTGGTCGCATATTGATCCATGTAGGTATTTCCTTCATCTCTCTACAAATTATGTTTCATGTAGGGTGGATGTAGTAATGTACCTTTGTGAAAATTTTCAAATACAATATTTTAATAATAATAAATTTTAATATGAACATCATTATGGGTTGAGGGTGGATTGATGTTGATCACATGTTTTATTTGTTATCTTTGATGATGACGTGGTCTAATGGGGACGTGTGGCTTATGAAAATCAAGGTCATTGGTGGTATAATCCTATGCATGTGTGATAACTTTAAAATATTTTTGATTCCTTGTGAATAATTTCTGTAAATAACAATATGATTAATCATGTATAATCTGTTAATTGAAACATATTCTCTAGGATGAAAACCCATGTGTGATCTCCCCTACTTATGTAAGTGTAATTTAAATAAACATTGTCCAAATTTGAATTCACCTTATTTTATAGAAGGGATTGTATGTACGGTGTGGTACTAGTGGTGTGATGGTATCCATGTTTTAGAGATTGATTGATTTTGTAATAAATGGAATTATTGTGTTGTTGGACTGCTTTCGGGGAGTGGTTGGGCATTATAATTGTATGTTTAGTATGTGTCATGATTTTCTATTTATGGGTGTGGTGGGTGTAGTGTTGATGTGCTATGGGGATACCAGGTTTGGTTATAAGATGATGATTTAGGTGGGATAACATTGATGAATGATGTTTGCAGTGTTGAAATAATAATGGGTGTTAAATTTGTAGGAATAAAGATGTGGGTTTTTTGCTATTTATTTTGTTATGGGGAGTGTTTAATGGATTTTAACATTTTGAGAAAGGTTTCAAATATTGTTCTTGTTTGTTTCCTTGGTAGGGATAGAATAAATTATTGAATAAATTGATAAATTATGAATAAAAATTTGTTAAATGAATTGTATTAGGGTATACATGGAATTACGTAAGAAACTATTATTCATACTGATACATTCATTTATAGGTCACGCAAAAGACAATTCTTTGTTGGCTAGTAGTTTGTTATAAAGGATCATAGTTTGGGAATAGAGTATGGAAGCTATATATTTATATGTTTTTAGTTCCTTGTTTTTTCTATATTCACACCACTTGTGTTGAGTAATATGTACCTAACGCCCCCATTACTATGGGGGAAGGTGTCTTTCCCAACATCTCAATGAGGGGATGGATGGATGGTCAATTCCACTTCTCTTCTCCCTCTTAAATGAATTTACCACCCAAGTATCTTCAGGCATGATGTAATTGATTGGGGTTTTTACCAGATCTATGATACTGGTTATGTGTAAGGTGGTTTCTTTCCCAGGTGTCTTTGGGATGAGGATCATGTTTTTTTGCATTTAGTGTGGTATGTGTGAGGCCCAAGTGTTTGTGGAAAAGATTGTTTTGTGGTATTTTCCAATGTTTATGTAGGTACGATGTGTATTTTTTCTAGAACAGGTGTGTGTAAGTAGGTTGTGATAGTGGGGCTTGTTGAAGATGCATATTCATCAAGATGTTCTATTTAAACAGCGAGATGTGGTGTGAGGTAGAAAAATATCGATGTGCATTTTATATTTCAATACTAAATTCACATTATTTTGTGAGTGTGCCTTATTGAGTATGATGTGGATAGTGTAGGATCAAAATAATGATTTAGATGCTCAATATACAAGAGGGGGGGTGAATTTCACACTTTAAAAAATTTCTTAAACAAGTAATGATCTAAGTTTAAAAAAGTTAAACAAAGCAAATTCACAACACCTCTAATCACCAATGAAAGATTGGGAAAAAGTGTGAAGTTACAAAAATCAAGTTCTATGCACTTGCTTGAATCTGTAAAGTGATTCCGAAAAACAGGTTTCAGAAATATGGATCTGGAAATTGAAACTTAACCAAAGTTTACAAAGTGAGATTATACATTACAGCATATAGAATCTAAATGAATCAGATTACAAGTGTAAGGAAATATAAGAAGGTTATACATTCCTTACAATACACAATGTAGTGGAAAACAAGTAGTACAACTACAATAAACAAAGAATAATTATTTTAAACCAAAGAGAAGGGTATCCAACAACCTTGGATAAAGGTCCCTTGATTTATACTTTCAAGCAAGTATGTCTTACCCACACTAGGGTAAGCCCTCGATACAAAGATCGGAGTCTCTGTCTTGCTATCCCCGCAAGCCCTCAACTTCAAGTTAGTTGGAACCTATGTCTTCCTCAGCAAGGAAGCCCTCAAATTTCATGGAAGTCAGCACCTCTATCTTTTTATCCCCAGAATCCCTCGAATATAGTCACCAACATTTGGATTCTCACAAATCAATCTGAACGAGAAGTTCAGTACGCACAAAGCATGAAAAGCTTCTCTCTCTAGAAATCACCTTAACAGCGTGTGGTCTCTAGAGTGATCAACTTGTTCAGTATTGATCTCTTTAAAATGAGCTCCTATTTATAGGCCCGGTTGAAACAATCGGCTCCCTCCTCCAACGGTCATATTTTCCTTAAATTTCGGAGGGACTTGTACACGTGTAACTCAACCAAAGGATAGTTAGAAACAGAATGGATGACATCGTTTTATAACAAAACATGTTTGATTGAATGCACGACAGCGTTTTGTACTAGATAATATGTATGAATAAGAAAAACTAATGTTCGGAGTGTAAGAAAATAAAAGTTCATAGTCTAACCAAAATTGAATTTGTAGTCTATAATAAAAAGGATATTCGGATTCTGTTTTATAGGAATTCGGAACCTGAATTCTGTAGGAATCTGGAGTCTGAATTTCTAAGGAAATTTGGATTTTGTTTTCACTAGAATTCAGAATCTGAACATACAATGTTCAGAGTTGAACTATTAAATGTTCGGAGTCGAACTCATAGAAGTTCGGAGTCAAACCAGTAAAAGTTTGGAGTCGAACTTATAAAATTTTGGAGCCGAACTAGTAAAAGTTTGGAGTCAAACTCCTAGAAGTTCGGAGTCAAACTAGTAAATGTTTGGAGTCGAACTCATAAAAGTTCAGAGTCCATAATTCAGAGTGTAGCCTTATGAGAGTTCGTATACATAATTTGGAATGGAACATTATGATAATTCGTATCCATAATTCTGAATATAACATTATTAAAGTTCGTATCCAGAATTCGGAATGGAACTTCATTACAGTTCATATCCAAAATTCGGAGTGGAACATCATTACAGTTCTTATCCAGAATTCGGATCCTAAAAACAGAATGCTTTATATCTAAGCATTATATGATTTTGAGGTTTTATGTATGAATCCGATTTTTGTACTTAAGAAAAATATTTATATGTATAAGAAAAATCTAGGTTAGGGGAAATTTCCTTAAGAGTGAATAATTTTCGTTATAGAAGTAAAATATAGATTTGCATAAGTATAAGGTGTTTGTGATTTTCAAAACAAGAAGGAATGGATAAGTAATAAGGAAAACCTTATTGACTCAACAATATCCCCCTTTTTGGAAAGCACAAAAAAACTTACGAAAAAGAGTATTAGGACTTTGAAAATTTTCTTTAGACTTTGAAATTAAAACATATCTTCCATTATTCATGGAAAATGATGAATACAAGTAACAACCCCTTAGGCATTGAAACTATAAGTATTCTGTTCTGAATTTACGGAGTGGATTTTTTATTTTCATGGGAATGAAAAACTTCATAATGAGGAACTCCCCCTTACATTAAGAATATTTCACATAGAAATTTTTCTTTCTCAAATTTAAAATTTTTCTTCTCCTCTGTTGATTAGTTCTTTTTCCTTCTCCCCCTTTGTGATTTTCGAAAATAATTGAAGGGAATGGAAAAAAATAAAGTACCTAAAACATTAGTACATAACAAGACAAGATGCAGCCACCCAAAATATCATTAGAGTTGAGAAAAGTTTTACAAGGAAAGAAAAATACAACAAAAGATCATAGTGGGTTTATTTTTCTTCCTTTTCATTATCCTTCAGGATCAGCTTCTTCAACAAGGTTTTCAATTTATTCAAATCTATTTGATCCTCCTCGTCTTTCCTCTCCAAGGCTTTTATTCTTTCATCTTGAGCTTTCAAATATTCTTCCTGAGCCTTCATGGCCTCTTCCTTCATTTTTATTAACTTATATTTATTTTCCAGCTTCTCATCAAAATCAATTCGGAAATCTCTTTCCCCTTTCCAGTTCTGTGCAACCGAGTTATGTTTCCCATTCAAGTCTCTAACTTGTTGATTCCAAAAACTTTTTTCAATAATCATCTCATTCTGAAGATTCTTAATCTTTGCATCCTTGGTTTCTTAAGTATATTTTACCTCATTCTTAAAATTATCATACTAAGCAATTTATTCTTCAATATTCTTAGACCACAAATTAATTTTTCTACAACACTTCCTGTGAACATCATAGTTGATAAGGAAATTTGTATGGTCGGACTCAATCTTTATACACTTATCCATTACCATGGATAGGGATTCTGACATCTGATTCAAACTATGTTGCATCATCTGGCATATGGATTCAGTAGTAGGAAATATTGGAATGGTTTCCACCAACTTCTTCAGAGATTCCACCAAAAAATCATGACCATGAAAAGATGACTCTGAATCAGATAATTTCCTTGGATATTGCTCTTCCTCAACCTGGAATATATTTCTTCTAGATGATCCACCAACCTATTTCTTCCTAATGAAATCTTTATTGGTGTCTCCATGAGAACTTTCTTCCCTTTGTTAGATTTCAGAATGGGTTACTCATCTAGATATTCTTCCTCATTTTCAAAAAGTTGAACAATCTGGTCTTCATCAAGTTTCTCCTTATGTGTTCCTTCTTCAAGGAAATTCTTCTCAAAAGATTCTTCCTCATCATATAAAACATTTTCTTTCTCTTCCTCAACTTCATCTCTCTGAACTTATTTCTCAACTCCCTTTCCAGGAGTGACTAATTTTGTGGATTCAGCCTTTTC
This sequence comes from Viscum album, assembly GCA_963277665.1. Classification (NCBI taxonomy): domain Eukaryota; kingdom Viridiplantae; phylum Streptophyta; class Magnoliopsida; order Santalales; family Viscaceae; genus Viscum; species Viscum album. Next base: position 29,586,406 of record OY728157.1, on the reverse strand, counting down.
TTGATATTATTCTACTTGCTTGATCAAATCATCAAGATCAACACTTCCTTCTTCTTCAATAACCTCTTCCTCTCTTTCAACAACTTCTTTTTCTTTGGATGTTTCTAGAGTGGAGAATTTATTACCAGGAGTCTTTGGTAAAGATGTTTTGACATCAAAGGTTTCCAAAATGGGAATATTCTAAGAGGCTATTTCAGTATCTCTCAACAGATATTGTACAAGCTCAGCTTCAGACATCTTTTTCTCCATCTGTTTCTCTTTTGATTTTTTTTCTAACTCATCCGCAGCTTTTTCCCTTAAGGCCTTAGCCTCAGCAGGGTCCAATCCGAACTGTGGAACCCCTTTTTTGTCTTTTAATTCTCTTCCCTACACTTATCTTCCACTTCATCTGTATAAGCTTTATATTTCATTGGCTTGGGAGGTGCAGATTGGGTTTCCTTAGATTTGGGGGGTTTGTCATCACCAACCACTTCCTTATGTTTTCTCTTCATAGTGACTTTCTTCACTGGTTTAGCCTTCTCTACATTTTCTGGAATGGCCTCAGCCTCTTCCTATGGTAAAGGGTAGAATTCTCCGGTTTCAACAGAAAAACCCATTTTCATCCTTTTCAATGTATCATAACTGACAAGTATAAGCATACAATTCCAAACATTAGACTTACAAGCAACGTTGAAAGAATCTAAGAACCGAACTATCAGCTTTGATAGTAAGTCAGGTTATATAATGATTTGAGCTATCAAGTTCCCTTATTTTATATTCTTAATTGTAATAAAAACATGCCTCGTCAAATTTATCTTCATAGATTTACCAGGAAATCTAGGACATAAATGTCACTCTTCTTCAAATTATCCTTTTCACCCCTTATTGGTACGAGAAAGCCTTGTACCAATAGCTGTAGAATCCAATTATTTAGAGAAAGATGATAAATCTTAGCAGTCTTTGTATCTTTCAGTCCATGTCATTTCAATTCCTTCCCCTTGTTGAAAATTCCTTGCTCATCCGGAAGCTTATGCGAGCAAAATTCAGTTTCCCCTTCATAAGATAAAACCAAAAAGCTTGTAGCCTTGGTGTAGGATAATTTTTAAGTCTTACCATAAGACATGAAAGAAAATAAATCTCTACCATCTTCCAGCTAGAAGAAAACAGACTCATAGAACTCTACCAGTAAATCTGTATAAACCGGATCCTGTTTCTATGACTTAGACATCCAAACATCTTCCCATCCATTCAATCTGATATTATTAGATATAAGAAAATCAAATTTTTAGAAATTCGGATGCACTAGCCTTTCCCTGAAAACTAACCATTTTGATATTATCATTGAAGTAGACATATCTTGAGATGTAGCATCAATAGACATTCGGAGTGGAGTGTTCTGGAAGATTCAGAACTGCTTTGACAAAGATTGTAACGGTCTATAAGAAGAGAGTCAGGGCTTCAAGATGCAAAATCTTTGAAAACCCGATGTGGGATGACCTTGAAGGGTCCCCTTTATATAGGCGTTAAGATGACGGTTCAGATTCCACGATTGATCAAACGGTTGAGATACTTTGATATTTGATCTGATGGTTGAGATACAAACCGCAAGGAAAACTTGACTCGGATCTTTTGAGGTTTTTAAAGAAAACACTCATCTTTGAGAATATTAAAATCCGAAAAATTTAAAACTCGAAGGAAAATACCACCAACAAAAAAAATAGACTACGAAAACTTGAGTATGGAAGTCATACCTTTCATAGTTACTAGAAGGATTGTTCGTAATAGGTGATTTTCTTCTTGATGAAAATTTGAAAAAAAACATACTACCAAAAACTTAGTACGAAAAAAATATGAGTACGAAGAATTTCATTAAAAAAACAGTACGAAAATTTCATTATGAAGATTCTCAGTACGAAAATCTTATTACAAAAATTCTAAATACAACAATCTCATTACGAAAATTCTCAGTACAAAAATTTCAATTTTAAAAACTTTTGTTCCAGAAATTTTCATTATGAAAATTTAGTTCAGAAAATTTCAATTCCGAAAATTTCAGTTTCGGAAAATTTTTTTAAGAAAAATTTTGTTCCATAAATTTTGAAAAGAAAACTGACTACGAAAACTATGATTACAAAAGTTTTGAAAAAAAACTAAATAAAATTTTTTGGTTAAACTATTTAGAAAATGTACTCCCCCTATGAAAAAGAGTTTATTACTGTAAAGATAATTCTTTAACAAGAAGTTAATTAAGAGTGATTACCTCACGGTTATCATTCCTAACTTCTGTTTAATGTATTCAAATCTATCATAGGGTAAATATTTTATGAAAATGTCAGCAATTTGATCTTGCGTTCCGATAAACTAAAGAATGATATCTCTTTATGTTTGTGATCCCTGAGAAAATGATGCCTAATATATATATGATTTGCACGAGAGTGATGTGTAGGGTTTTTACTTAGGGAAATGGCACTATTCTTATCACACAAAATTTGAGTCTTAGTAAAACTCAACCCATAGTCTGTGAGTGTGTATTGCATCCAAAACACTTGAGCACAACAACTTCTAGCTGCTACATATTCAAATTCAGCAGTGGAGAGTTCTACTGAGTGTTGATTCTTTCATGACCAAGAAACTAATGAATCTCCTAAGAAATGACAAGTTCCGGATGTACTTTTTCAATACATTCTGCATCCACCAAAGTCAGCATCTGAAAAGCTTTTTAGAATAAACTCATTTCCAAAAGTATAAAATAATCCTAGATCCATGGTTCCTTTTAAGTAGTGAAAAATTCTTTTCACTGCCTTTAAATGAGATTCCTTAAGATTGGATTGATATCATGGACATAAGAATTCTGAAAACATCAAGTCTGGTCGACTAACTATTTAGTAAAGTAGACTTCCTATCATACCTCTAAAATATGTTTGATCTACTGATTTCCCATCTTCATCAAGATCAAGTGTGTTTGAGGTACCAATAAGAGTACTTATACTCTTAGTGTTGTCATAACCATACTTTTTAAGAAGATCTTGAATAAACTTATGTTGAGATATATAAGTTCCTTCTGGTTTTTGAGAAATTTTAAAACCAAGGAAAAATGTTAACTCACCCATCATACTCATTTCAAACTCAGTTTCATTAGATCCGCAAAGGAATCAGTTAAAGATTTCTGAGTTGAACCAAATATAATTTCATCAACATAAATTTGTACAATCAATACATTTTTCTTATATTACTTTATAAAAAGAGTTTGATCTACATTTCCCTTAACATAGTTATTTTGAAGAAAAAATCATGTAAGTCTGTCATACCAAGCTCGTGGGGTTGTTTTAAGGCCATACAAAGCTTTGGTAAGTCTAAACAAATGATCAGGATGATTTGTATATTCAAAGCCAGGGGGTTGTTCAACAAAAACTTCTTCTTGAACATAACCATTAAGAAAATAACATTTCACATCCATTTGAAAAAGTTTAAAATTGAAGAATGTTGCAAAGGAAAGTAAAATATGAATAGATTCAAGTATAGCTACTGGAGCATAGGTTTCTTCATAGTCTATTCCCTCTTGCTGATTATTTCCATTAGTAACTAGTCTAGCTTTATTTCTTACAATGACTCCATTTTCATCACACTTATTTCTGACGACCCACTTTACTCCAATAACAGAAGTTTCCTTAGGTCTTTTATCCAAGGTCCAGACTTTATTCCTTTCTAATTCATTTAGTTCATCTTGCATAGCTTTTATCCAATAATCATCACCTAATGCATCATCAGTGCCTTTTGTTTCCAATTGAGAAAGGAATATTAGATGTTATACTTCATTCCATAAGGAACATCTAGTCCTTACAGGTTGATTTACATCACCAATGATGCTATCACTTTTGTTGGTCGGAGTGGACACTAAAGAGGGGGGGGGGGGTTAATTGAGTTCCAATTAAAATTTCTGTTTTAAAAACTTTGTCTTAAAATCCTCCAAATAAAACACAGAATTAAACTATAGTGAATTTATATCAAAATAATGGTTCTGTTAGGTTATCAAAGGATTTATTATTTCCCAATTAATCAAATAAGAATAATTCATTAACTTTTGAAACTAAATTACTTATTTACAACTAATATAAACACTTGTGAGTTTAATTATCAATGTGACTTTAAAACAGTTTTGGTTTTAAAGTAGTTTGCAGCGGAATAAAAAATAACTTTGAAAATAAATAAGCACAGTAGGTTTAACCAAGAGGTTCAGTCTCAAGCTGAGACTTAGTAATCTCAAAACTTTATATAAAATTGATCCACACCCTGGATCGGGGATTACAATAGTATGTAACTGTCCAGGTCCAAGACCTCTACCACTGTTATCCGTGAGAACAAAAACAACAACTCCAGCTGTCCAGGTCACACACGACCTCTACCACTATCCCGGTGGAAAATAAAGGATGTAAGAGTTTGATTAAGGATTTACAGATCCTCCAGTTAAAGTACAGGAGACAGTGTGTGTGTAAAATATAGCAGATTACACACACTGCTCAAAATGTAAAAAGTAAATCACAGAGGAAAAGATTTAGAGTTTAGAAATGGCTCTAGTGATTGCAGTGCAGCTCTGGACTCCTTTGGAATGATCAGAATTGGTTATGAGTCTTCTTCTGGTGTTTGTCTGGAAAACAGAGTGTCGTCTGCTTCCTTGACTTCCAGGTGTAGAGACAGAGAGAAAGGTAGTCGATGAAGTTCTTGTGTTATGTTCTCATTCTCAGCTCTTCACTGGTATGCAGTAAATGAATGAGTTCTTCATGTAAGTTCATTCGTCTCTTTTCATTCACACTCGGTTGTTCTTCCAGCACACCTCATGGAATGTATGTCTCTCTGTATTCATCTATTCATTTCACCTTTTTTAGCAGCAACACATCCTTCATTCATTTAAAGCACGAGCTCAGGAAAAAGAAATGATTTCTTTTTGCAGGTACATGGTACGGTTCCCTAACATCCAACAACACACATTAAATAAATTTCAGTGTATTAAAATATACCTAATATGACCGTTGGTTAGATTAAATAATGATAAAGAAATTAAAGCAGTGTCGGGTTCTGTCTTTGGAATGGTAGCTTTGGATATCGGTAGGTAGATGTCATGGTAGGCCTGAGTAATGACATCTTCTTGTGTAACGGTAGACTTGAGTAACGGTAACCTTTCTATCGGTAACCTTTTTATATCAGTAGGCTTAGTATATCGGTAACCTTCCGCGTATCGGAAGACTTTCATATCGGTGACCTTCGAGTATTGGTAGGTTTTGATGTAACAGTAACCTTCTTATATCGGTAGCGGTAGCTCTGTCTCGGTAGCAGTAAGTCTGTCCTGTATCGGTAGACTTTGATGTATCGGTAGACTTTGATGTATCGGTAGACTTTGATGTATTGGTAGACTTTGATGTATCAGTAGACTTCCTTTGATAACAATAGCTTCAACATATCAGTGGACTTGTGTGTATCGGTTTCTCTGTTTTATAACTGTAGCTCTCACATAGCGGTAGACTTAACTGTATCGGTAGCTCTGTTCTGTTTAAGCATTCTATTGGCAGAATAGGTTAAGTCAGAGTGTACAAACATCCAGTAACCAAAAGAATAGTATTTAAACATAAAATAATAGAACAATACTTAAAGCAAATAAGTATCTAGATTCCCAAATAAGTATTTAACCATTGATCAAATAGGGATTAACAAAATACAAATAATCATAATTGGGATTATCAAAATATAATAAAGCAACTAGATTCCCAGAGGGTTCAACAATCTCCCCCTTTATGATAATAACAACTTATTCCAAAGAAAAATTGAAATTTTATCAGAGGAAAAAGTGGAAAAGAAATTAAAATCAGAGGAAAAGGTTCTTTTGTTTTGTTCAGAACAAAACTTCCATATTCCTCCCCCTTTCAATTGTACTGTAACATTCTCTCTTAAGTCTATTTCTCAAGTCACAGTTTCTCATTCCCCCTCTGTGTGTTTCTCCCCCTTTGTGTGTTTCTCCCCCTTTGTTAATTCTTTGGTATCATTTCTTATTTTCCCTCATTTGCTCATTTTCTCATTTTCTCCCCCTTTGTGATTAACAAAAAGAAGGGTAGGAGAGAAAAGATAAATATTAGCAGAGAATAAATGACAAAGTAATAGAAACTCAGTAAAGTAGATAATGAAGAGGAATTTCATTAATATACAAAAGATACACTGATAAAATCATAACAAAAAAAATACAAGTGAATCCTATCAAAAGGATCTAGAAACACTCAATCCTCCTCTGGAACAGGTGTCTTTCTCTTAGGATCAGCAGAGGGTTTCGGAATAGCTGAAGGCACAACTGGTGGTCCAGCTATAGAAACTGTACTGGATCTGAAATCTATACTACTTTGAGTGATCATTGGTGTCAAGCTCCTGATTTCTTGAACTGGAGTCAATTGAGGGGTACTCCCAGAGGCAGAAGCAGGAAGGGCAGGAGGTACAATCACTGGTCTGGCATCCACATGCAGGAAGGGCAGCAACAGGTTCCTGAAATCCATTATAATTCTTCCTCCTCTCTCCATTGCAGACACAAAATCATCTCTATTTTCAATGAATTTATCCAAAGCAGGAGTAAGCTCCCTGAGCTTACAAACCTATTCTATGAAGGCTTGGGTCACTGGAGGTAACTTCATATTCTCAATCAAAAGATTGAAATGGTTTGTCATTTGTTTCTTGGTATAAACCTTCTCAAAATAAGCATCCACCTTATTCTTGATTGCCTCTTGAGAAGTAGTAGATGCCCGCATGTGATAACGAACAAAACTACTAACTTCCCTAGTGGTAGCAAGAATCTGAGTATCTGATGCACCACTGGGACTGGCCTTAGCCAATTCTTCCTAAATAATAGTGCGGATCTGGTCAAGGTTCACACTGGAGCTAGATGAGGGAAGAGGTTTCATTGAGAAGGCCATTGTCTCCTTGAAGGATTGAGTCAGACTACTAACTACTTTCTGAACAAGTGCATCCTGACTGTTAAGATTTTCTTTAACTGAAATATTAAAGGCCTCAAAAACTTCCACAAATTGCTTGACCACTTCTTTGATATATCTGATATCAGTGTGCACTTGGTTTTGAGGGCTGTTCATGGCAGTCAGAGAAGCAATCGATTGTCTCAAAGCAACTACAGCTCCTGTCCAACTCTCAATCTAAGTGTGGCACACTTTAATTTCATCCATCATTTCCTTCATAGGACTGGATACACCATACCCAATAGATAACTCAAGGGATTTCTCCACACTTTTCATCTCTGCAACCATACTTTTCTTCATATCTGCCACTGATTCCCTTATTGCTTCTTTCAATTCAGCTTTTAAGGACTCAAGGTCCTCCTTGGTTGCCACATTTTCAGCCATAGTGGGTAGGGTAACTGATTCCTTTTGGGGTTGGTCTTCCTAATCCGAATCTTCATAAGAAAGTCCAAGAATCATATATCCTGGATCTGATGTCCAACCTTCAATTTCATATAGCACTGATGCTGAACCAAGATTCTCCCCCTCACTTGGAACATTCTCCTGAGGTATCTCTTCCAACTGTTCTTCCTGAGGTAATTCTGCAATTTCCTCTACAACTGTAGTAGATTCAATAGCCATTTTCTCTGATGGCTCAAGAACTACCTCAACAACAGATTCTACTTCTGCTTCCTGATCAGGTACTATTTTGACTATACTGTCTATAAGAGGTCTCAAACTAAGCTCTTCTTCTTCATTTTCCTTATCATCTGCTTCACCAGAAGCCTCCTTTTCTTCATTAACATCATGATCTGATTTGGTTGCCTCATCCTCCTCAGAGGTTTCCTTGACAACATACTGGCATGCTTCTTCTCATTCTTCTGTAGTCTATGTATCATTGTCCTTCAAGACAGTTTCACTCTTTGGTAGTTCTTTTAGAGGGATATCTTCTCCATAAGAAATAACTTGATGCACAGGACTAGGGGGTAAGTCTAGGTCTCCTCCTTCCTCTACTGATGTCTCTTCCTCCTCAGCTTCATCTTCACTGTAGACCAGTTCTGGCTCATCTGGTCCAAGACCAGGATCTCTCATATTATTATGTCTAGAGGGATGGTCCTTTGGTGTGAACTTATCATAGATTTTTCCATCATAATTATTCCATGATTTCTTCCAAGGGTTCCAGCTGACTTTCATAAACTTACACATAGTCCTAGTGAGGAAAAAATAATCCTTAACTACAACAGTTTTATCTTGAGTTCCAGCTAGCTCTTTTGTCTTCAACATAATCGAAATTAACTTTGATAAGAACAGTGAATTTGACTTAGACTTTGGTCTAGTAATATCCTCAGTCTGAATCATGATCAATCTACATAGATTTACCTTAACTCCATGATTCAACAGATGTAGCAAATAAATGTCCTAGAATCTCAGTGTAGAAAAGTCTCCTCTCCTTGGACTAATTACATGTTGAATAAACTTGAAAAGAAGTTTATCATCCCCTGTCATTTCTACAGCAATGACCTTTCTAGGAGTTCCATCTCTTGTCAACTCCAACAAGGAATCCTCATAATTAAACACATCACTATTTGAGGGAAAAGATTTTAAATAGAAAGCACAATCTCCTTCATGCGGAACTCTTAAGTTCCGATCCCATTCCACTGAAGTAAAAGAAACTTCATGTCCATACACATAAGAAATCATTCTGCTTTCTTCCTCAGACTTTTCAAAACGAACGAATTCGTAGAACTGATTCATCAGTCCTGGATAATAAGGTCCATTGTTGTTCGCGAAGCACTCGGTCCAACCGTGTTCTTCTAAAACCATAAGAACCAAGGACTTGCTCTCCATGATCCATTCTGAACACACCTCTTTTTCAACGATAATCTCTCACTTTGAGAGATGCGGGTTTATTGGATTCCTTCGAGCTATACATCCACTTCCACTTCCACTGGTACTAGCATTCGTTACTTTATGTCTTTTCACTTGCGGCTCATCACTCCCATCTATAACCTTGGGTCTCTTGATGCAGGCCATTACTGATTTGAGGTTTATGGTTTTGCGGCTTGAGAGGGTTAGGTTGGAGGGATTCGAACAAACGAGTTCTCGGTGAGATTGAGTGAAGTCTAGACTCGGTTTAATATCATTTAGTATCCACAAATAAAATAAATAATATATTAAAAAAAAGTCGATGTCTCGGCTTTAAAGAAGTTTAAAACAGCACGAGATGTACCGGTAAAGTCTCCTAACAGGGAGGTCTTCTAACGGTGAGGATTCTCTAATGGTGAGGATTCTCTAACGGTGAGTATTCTCTAACGGTGAGGTCTCCTAATGGTGAGGTTTCTAACGGTTAGGTATCTAATAGTTTAAGGGTAAGTTATCAATCCTAATTCGTGTCTGATGAAACTTAATCTTTCTGAACATAAAGGTTTTGTGAAAATATCAGCTAATTGAAGTTCAATGCCTATAAATTCAAGTGTTATATCACCTCTTTGATAATGATATCTTAAAAAGTGTTGTCAAACATCAATGTGTTTAGTTCTAGAGTGAGACACAGGGTTCTTAGAGATTTTGATCGCACTAGTGTTGTCACAATTGATTGAAACATGTTTAAAATTAAATCCATAGTCTAATAAAGTGTGTTTCATCCATAGAATCTATGCATAGAAACTACCAGCAGCTATATACTCTGCTTCAGTAGTAGACAATGCAATTGAGTTCTGTTTATTACTACACCATGATACTAGGGATTTTCCAAGAAAATGACATGTTCCAGATGTGCTCTTTCTATCTAACTTGCATCCAGTAAAGTCAGCATCTGAATAAATTATTAAATCAAATGATTGTTCTTTTGGGTAGAACAGTCCCAAATTAGCAATACTTTTAAGATATTTAAAAATATTTTTAACAGCATGTAAGTGTGACTCTTTAGGGTTAGCTTGAAATCTAGCACACATACATACACTAAACATAATATCAGGTCGACTACCAGTAAGATTAAGTAGACTCCCAATCATACCTCTGTAATTAGTTTGATCTATTGGTTTGCCAGTTTCATCAATATCCAATTTACAGGTGGTACTCATAGGTGTATCACTTCCCTTAATACTATCCAAACCAAAACGTTTTAATAAATCCTTAGTATATTTACTCTGATTTAAAATAATACCATCTTTAGTTTGAAAGATTTGAAAACCAAGAAAATACTTAAGCTCTCCCATTAAGCTCATTTCAAACTCATTCTGCATAACCTTTGAAAAATCAGTACATAAAGAATTTTTCGAAGATCCAAAAATAATATCATCAACATAGATTTGTACTATTAAAACATCTTTTGAAATTCTTTTTATAAAAAGAGTGGGATCAGCAATTCCTTTTGAAAATCCTTTTGAAATAAGAAAATTTGTAAGTCTTTCATACCAAGCTTTTGGAGCTTGTTTTAAACCATATAAAGCTTTAGAAAGTTTAAAAACATGATTTTGAAAGAGGGGATTTGAAAAACAAGGTGGTTGTTCTACAAAAACATCTTCAAAATAAAACCATTTAAAAAAGCACTTTTCACATCCATTTGATATAACTTGAAATTCATATGTGATACAAAAGCAAGTAAGATCCTAATAGCCTCTAATCTAGCTACAGGAGCAAAGGTTTCCTCATAGTCAATTCCTTCTTCTTTATTGTAACCTTGTGCAACTAGCCTAGCTTTGTTTCTAATGATGTTTCCAGATTCATCAACTTTGTTTCTAAACACCCACTTTGTGCCTATGGTCAAGGTGTCTTTAGGTCTTTCTACTAATTTCCAGACTTTGTTTCTTTCAAATTGATTTAGTTCTTCTTGCATAGCCATTACCCAAAAGTCATCATTGATAGCATCATTGATAATTTTAGGTTCTAACTATGGAAGAAAAGCTTGATGTAAAACCTGATTTCTTAGAGAAGCTCTAGTCGGTGTTCCTCTATCTAAATTACCTACAACAGCATCTAAAGGATGGTTCTTTAGAGCCCTAGTTGGTCTAGAAAATGTAGGACTAGAGATTTCAGGTTCATCTACTAGTTGGGGTTCAACATAAGCAGGTTCTGGGAAATTTCCAGAACTGGATGTTTTAACTACAGGTCCACTGTCCTTATCTTTAAGGTTTAAAATAGAGAGATCATCTTCAAGATTTTCAAGAGAGGTCTTAGGCTCATGTGGATCAGTTTCATCAAATTTGATGTGAACAGATTCATCCACACATTTTGTTCTCTTATTGAATACTCTATAGGCTTTACTAGAAATAGATTAACCTAGGAAAATTCCTTCATCACTCTTGGATGCAAACTTGTCAAGATTGTCTTTAGTATTAAGAATAAATACTTTGCAACCAAAAACTCTAAAGTAGTTAACCTTAGGTTTCCTATGGTTCCATAACACATATGGGGTCCTCTTAAGAACAGGTCTGATCAAGACTCTATTGATAATATAACAAGCTGTATTGACAGCTTCAGCCCCAAAATAAATAGGTAGGTCATACTCATTGAGCATGGTTCTGGAAATTTCATGTATGGTTCTATTTCTCCTTTCTACTACACCATTTTGCTGAGGTGTCCTAGGGGCAGAGAAATTGTAACTATAGCCATTGTGTGAGGAGTAGGATTCAAACTCATGATTTTGAAACTCACGACCATGATCACTTCTCAAGGTTTTGATATTAATTCCACTAAGATTTTCTACAGACTTGGAATATTTAACAGAGTAAGAACAGGCTTCACTTTTCTGAGCTAGAAAATATACCCAAGTATATCTAGAATAGTCATCTACTAGAACATAGACATAGTGCTTCCCATTTAAACTAGAAACTCGAGAAGGTCCAAATAAATCCATGTGAACCAACTCGAGAGGTTGATAAGTTGAAAATTATTTCACTGATTTAAAAGAAACTTTATGTTGCTTTCCCTTTTGACAGTGATTGAAAACTTTGTCTGCTAGAAATTCAAGTTTGGGTAGGTCTCCAACTAAGTTCTTCCTGTCAAGTTTTCTAAGTGAATATACATTGCAGTGTCCTAATCTTCTGTTCTAAATACAAGAATCTTTATGAAAATCATTTAAACAAGTAATATTTTTCTTAGCTAATGAATTTAAATCAATAGCATAAACATTTTCATTTATTAAGGAAGAAAATACTAAAACATTTTTAGAATTAAAAAAATTGCAAGAATCATTTTCAAATTTAACATAAAAACCATCATCACATAACTGAGAAATACTTAACAAATTGTATTTAAGTCCATCAACAAATAAAACATTAGAAATTAATACTGAGTCAGTGTTACCAATCTGGCCTAAGCCGATGATTTTTCCTCTTGAGTTATCACCAAAAGTGACAAAGCCTCCATCAACTTTTACTAAACTCTTGAAGCATGAGAATTATCCTAACATATGTCTTGAACATCCACTTTCCAAGTACTAGGTCTTCCTACAACATCTTTTTAAACAAGTTACCTACAAAACAGATTTAGATAGGAAATGATTTTGGTACCCAGATTTTCTTGGGTCCAGACAGGTTAGCCAATAAAACTTTAGGTACCCAGATTTGTCTAATGGGTCTCATAAAATGTCTAGAATCAATAGATTTTGAAAGATAAACTTTATTGGATTTTTAACTATGAATATAACTAGTTGAAGCATATGAAATTCCAGAACTAGAACTAGCAACATTCTGTCCAGATTTAGGAATAAATCTAGTTTTGGTAATTTTCCTTTGTCCAGGTTGGTATCCTATACCAATAGTGTATCTAGGCGCTATTTTCTTACCTAGCATCTGAGTAAGAGTATCTTTGCTATTGGTAAATTTCTTTAAGTCTTTCTTGAGTTTCTCATTAGATAATTTCATTTTAGTATTCTCTTTAAGCAACTGAACATTCTTTTCTATTTCAATATCAAGATCATATTTATGTTTAACAGTTAAAGCATACTGTTTCTTTAAACCTTTGTGTTTTTTCTTAAGCTCATTACAAGTTTCTTCTAACATATCACAATATTCAAACAGTTCAAATTTTGACATTTTTTCTGAGTCAGAATCATCTCCAGAATAATAAGAATTTAAAGCAGGAGTTTCAGCTGTTACCTCAGATGTGTTTGTCATAAAACACATGTTTGCCTTATGTCTGTTTTCAGTTTTAGAAATTTCAGATTCACTGGAGCTATCCTCAGAAGCACTCCAAGTATCCTTCATGACTTTCTTATACTTATTGTCCTTGTATTCATACTTCTTCTTGTATTTCAACTTTGGATAGTCTGATTTTATGTGTCCTTTTCTTTTGGACTCATAGCAGACAACCTCATCTGTTTTTTCAGATTTCTTCCAATCCTTTTTCCAATGACCCTTGCTGTCATTCTTACTTTTGTAATTTGATTTTCTGAAAAACTTCTTCTTCCTATAAAACTTCTTAAACCTTCTGGGAATGTGAGCCATCTCATCATCACTATCAGAAGCACATTCACCGTCTTCATAGATTGAACTCTCGTTTATAGCTTAAAGTTTCTCCTTATCGTTGTTCTTTGAAATTGAAGATTTGAAAGCAACAGACTTTCTTCTAGGTTCATCTTCTTCTTCTTTGTTCACCTTAAGTTCTTCTTCATACATCATCAATTTTCCAATTAGTTTCTTGACTGGTAGTTCTCCTATATCACACGATTCTCTAATTGAGACAGACATTCCTCTCCATCTTTTAGGTAGACATCTCAGAATTCTCATAATTTGTTCCTTTGATGGAACATCCTTTAACAGAGAGATCATTGTGTTGACAATTTCGTTGAACCTGAGATACATGTCAGAAATGGGTTCATTAGGTTTCATCTTAAAATTATCATACTTAATAGTATAAGTGTTCAATCTCATTTCCTTAACATTAGTTGTTCCTTCATGAGAAATAGCTAAGGTATCCCAAATTTCATAAGCAGTTTTACAAGAAGATATTCTATTAAATTCCTCATCTCCTAAATCATAGTACAGAGCATTCATGGATTTACAATTACTATTGTAGGATGTCTTAGTAGCTTCATTCCAAGTAGATCTAACAGTGGTAGTTATTTTATATTATGATTCTATAGCAGTCCAAATATCAAAACCCATGCTCTCTAAATGAATTTTCATCTTGATTTTCCACTGAGCATAGTTTGTGCCATTGAAAAATGGTGGTCTATTGGTAGCAACACATTCAAGTCTGTTATCCATGATAACTTACTTAAAGCAAATATTTTAAAGAGATAAAAATTTAGAAATAACAGAAATTTTAAGAACATTAAAATACAACTAAAATCAAAGTTGAAAAACAGAGTACTGTAGACAATATTAATATTTAAACAGCCTCTGATACCAAATGTTGGTCGGAGTGGACACTCAAGAGGGGGGGTGAATTGAGTTCCAATTAAAATTTCTGTTTTAAAAACATTGTCTTAAAATCCCCCAAATAAAACACAGAATTAAACTGTAGTGAATTTATATCAAAATAAAGGTTCGGTTAGGTTCTCAAAGGATTGATTATTTCCCAGTCAATCAAATTAGAATAATTGATTAACTTTTGAAACTAACTTAATGATTTAAAACTAATATAAACACTTGTGAGTTTAATTATCAAAGTGACTTTAAAACAATTGTTGTTTTAAAGTAGTTTGAAGTGGAATAAAAAATAACTTTGAAAATAAATAAGCACAGTAGGTTTAACCAAGAGGTTCAGCCTAAAGCTGAGACATAGTCCTCTCAATACTTTATATAAAAGTGATCCACACCCTGGATTGGGGATTACAACAGTATGCAACTGTCCAGGTCCAAGACCTCTACCACTGTTATCCGTGGGAACAAAAACAACAGCTCCAGCTGTCCAGGTCACACACGACCTCTACCACTATCCAAGTGGGAAATAAAGGATGTAAGAGTTTGAGTGAGGATTTACAGATCCTCTAGTTAAAGTACAGAAGACAGTGTGTGTTTAAAATATAGCAGATGACACACACTGCTCAAAATGTAAAAATTAAATCACAGAGGCAAAGATTTAGAGTTTAGGAATGGCTCTAGTGATTGCAGTGCATCTCTGGACTCCTTTGGATTGATCAAAATTGGTTCTGAGTCTTCTTCTGGTGTTTTTATGGAAACCAGAGTGTCGTCTGCTTCCTTGACTTTTAGGTGTAGATATAGAGAGAAAGGTAGTCGATGAAGTTCTTGCTTTATGTTCTCGTTCTCATCTCTTCATTGGTATGCAATAATGAATGAGTTCTTCATGTATGTTCAGTCATCTCTTTGCATTCACACTCGGTTGTTCTTCCAGCACACCTCATGGTATGTATGTCTGTGTATTCGTCTATTCATTTCACCTTTTTTAGTAGCAGCACATCCTTCTTTCATTTAAAGCACGAGCTCCGGAAAAAGAAATGATTTCTTTTTGCAGGTACAAGGAACGGTTCTCTGACATCCAACAACACACATTAAATAAATTTCAGTGTATTAAAATATACCTAATATTACTGTTGATTAGATTAAATAATGATAAAGAAATTAAAGCAGTGTCGGGTTCTGTCTCTAGAACGGTAGCTTTGGATATCGGTAGGTAGATGTCACGGTAGGCCTAAGTAACGATAGCTTCTTGTGTAACGGTAGACTTGAGTAATGGTAGCCTTTCTATCGGTAACCTTTTTATATATTTAGGCTTAGTATATCGGTAACCTTCCGTGTATCGGTAGACTTGCATATCGGTGACCTTCGAGTATCGTTAGGCTTTGATGTAACGGTAACCTTCTTATATCGGTAGCGGTAGCTCTATCTCGGTAGCGGTAAGTCTGTCTTGTATCGGTAGACTTTTATGTGTTGGTAGACTTTGATGTATCGGTAGACTTTGATGTATCGGTAGACTTCCTTTGATAACAGTAGCTTCAACATATCGGTGGACTTGTGTGTATCGGTAGCTCTGTTTTGTAACGGTAGCTCTCACATAGCGGTAGACTTAACTGTATCGGTAGCTCTGTTCTGTTTAAGCATTCTATTGGCAGAATAGGTTAAGTCAGAGTGTACAAACATCCAGTAACCTAAATACTAGTATTTAAACATAAAATAATAGAACAATACTTAATGAAAATAAGTATCTAGATTCCCAAATAAGAATTTAACCATTGATCAAATAGGGATTAACAAAATACAAATAATCATAATTGGGATTATCAAAATATAATAAAGCAAATAGATTCCCAGAGGGTTTAAAAACTGTGCTGATTCTTTAGAAATGACTGGTTTGGATTTTTTATAACCTTTTCATCAACATTTGGTAGATAGTCTTCTGGGGTAAATGTTTCATAAATATTTTCTTGAATGTTTACCTTATAAGAAGGATCTTAAATCAAAGGTTGATAATCGTTTTTTGAAAACACATCTAAGGATGTAGGTTTGGATGGATTAAAGACAGAAGGATCAGATTCATCAAATATTACATGCACTGTTTCCTTAATAGTACATGTGTTTTTATTGAAAACTCTATAATCCTTAGAAGTTGTGGAGTACCCTAAGAAAATTCCTTCATCAGATTTTGGTGTGAATTTGTGTAGATTATCCTTAGTATTCATGATGAATACATTGCAACCAAAAACCTTTAAGTAGGAATGTCTTGGTT
The DNA here is from genome assembly GCA_963277665.1 of Viscum album. NCBI lineage: Eukaryota > Viridiplantae > Streptophyta > Magnoliopsida > Santalales > Viscaceae > Viscum > Viscum album. The sequence goes on along the minus strand of OY728157.1, from coordinate 29,569,811 downwards.
TTCTTCCATTCCATAACTCATAAGGTGTTTTCTTAAGAAAATTTCTAATCAGAACTCGATTTATAGTATAACAAGCAGTACTTACAGCTTCAGCCCAAAAATTTCTAGCTATAGAATATTCAATCAACATGGTTCTATTTATCTCCTGAAAATTTCTATTTCTTCTTTCAACTACACCATTTTTTTGAGGAGTTATAGGTGCTGAGAAGTTGTGAGTAATACATTTTCTACTACAAAAAGTTTCAAAAACTGAATTTTTAAATTCTCCTCCATGATCACTATGAATATTTTTTAGTGGAAGGTTTTTATCATTTTTAACTTGGGATCTAAAACTTTTGAAATAATAAAAAGCTTAATACTTCATTGCTGGAAAATAGACCCATGTAAATCTAGTGTAATCATCAACTAAAACAAACACATAGTATTTTCCTCCAATGCTTCCATTTTTTGTTGGACCAAAATGATCCATGTGCACCAACTATAATGCATCAGTTGTTGAGACTTCACAGATTGATTTAACACTAGATTTATGTTTCTTTCCATATTGACAAGGATCGTAAACTTTAGAAGCATCAAATATAAGCTCTGGTAGATCCTTAAATAGTTTCTTCTTAGAGAGTTTACATATGTTTCTAAGGTTATAGTGACCTAGTCTTCTCTGCCATAACCATGAATTATCTTCCATTGCAATTAGGCAAGGTAAGTCTTGGCTCCTATGGTCTTCTAAGTTCAAAGTGTAAACATTCTATTGCTTATGGGAAGAAACAATAAACTCTTCCTTGGAATTATGTACTATGCACTTATCATTACTAAAATTAACAAGGTATCCTTCATCACATAATTGACTTATGCTAATGAGGTTGTGCTTAAGACCCTTAAAAAATAGAACATTTAAATCAATGCTTTACTAAGAAAAAAAATATTACCTATACCAACAATTTCGCCCTGAGCATTATCACTGAAAGTTACTTTTCTTCCTTTCGTCGTGATAATCTTTTCAAAATAGCTTTTATTACCAGTCATGTACTGGGAACATCCACTATCCATGTACCAAGTATTGTTGTTGGTACTTCCTTTATTTTCCTGAAAATAAGAAATGAATTAGACTTTCGGAATCCAAACTTGTTTGGATCTGAGATTTTCAGATAACAAAATTTTAGGTACCCACATCTTCTCAGAGAAATAAGCCTTATGAAAACCTAAAGATTAGGTTTTTTTAAAGAACAATACTTTGCCCAGTGACCCCCACATTGACACTTGGTACAAAATAGGGCATATTGAGGAACAAATTAGTTGTTACTAAAATTTGGTTTTGCATGGGTATAACCAAATCTGGATTTGTTTCTCAAAGGTTGTATTTGTGAATACATCTTATCAAAATTTTCTTTACCTAAGGTAAAGTTCGAAAAACATGTATTTAGGGAAAATATTTCGTACTTGAGTTTTATAACCAAGTTTTTATCTTCAAGATCATTAGATTTAGAACAAGATCAAGGCTTTTAAACAATTTTCTTAGAAATTACTTTTTCTAGATATTTAGAAAGTTTATACTTCTCCAAATTTAATTCCTCAAGACTTTTTGAAATACTTTAAAAATCAGCATTTTTTTATCATGATATTTAGAAAGATAATATATCTCTTTAGTAAGAATAATATTCCTAGAGTTATCCTTATCATGATTTTTATTGAGTTTCTAATTCTCAATCTCAAGTAGTTCAGCAAACCTAGAAACTTCTTCATAGGTAGGTAAAGTATTTTGTTCATCAGAAGAGGATTCATCATCCGAAGAGTTATAATATTTTCTATCATTAGAATTTAAACAAACACTGGTCAATGATTCAGAATTATGTACCATATCCATAAAGCAATGATTATCAATAGGTAGCCTGGCTATAAGACCAAGATTCTTCTATCCAGAAGATTCATAATCAGAAGATTCATCTGAAGAGTCACCACTACTGGAACTCCAGGTGTCATTAGCTTTTAGATCATTCTTAGCTTTGGACTTGTAATACTTCTTCATGTTCCTTTCATAATGCCTCTCTTTTATTTATTTCTTCTTGAGCAGAGGACAATCAGGTCTAATATGTCCATCTCTCTTGCATTCATAACATGTAACTTCTCTATATTCCCTATCTTTCATTTCCTTTTTCTTATAATTGGATTGGAAATATCTCTGGCCATCTATATTGTTCATCCTTCCAGAAATATTTTCAAACACATTCTCTGAGACTTCACTATCACTAGATTCTGATTGAATAACCACCTTCTTAGACATGGATCTAGTTACTCTCTAAGGAGTCTTTTCTTTCATGTGATTTGAATTTGTGGTAAAAGAGACATTACCATTTCCATTTTTCTTTTTGATGTTTTCAGCATCTCTCTTCATCCTTGTTTCATGTTTAAGAAGAGTTCCAAATCATTCATCAAGAGAAATTTGATTTACCTTCCTATTTTCATCAATAGCTGTTCTCTTTGATTCCCACTCACTGGGCATAATATCTATAATCTTATCTACAAGGGATTAATCATCCAGACCTTTCTCTCCCATAGATTTTAAGCTATTTACGATAGTCATAAACCTCTGTTGAGATTTTCTTATAGGTTCTCCATAAGAAAAATTAAAACCATGATACTCAGCTCTAAGCATAGCTTTTCTAGTCTCAATCACTTTACATGTACCATAATGAGTGACTTAATGTTTCTTCCATATACAATTAGCTGTTTCACAAAAAGAAATTTGGCTATATATATTCCTAGTCATTGAACACAATAGAGTATTGCGTACCATATAGTTTAATTGATAATCATGCTTCTCTTGGTTTGTAAAAGCACTAACTTCCTTATCAGAAATTTTATATCCACCGGTAAGCATAACGAAGTTTTCTACCCCAGTATTGATAACAAAATTCTTCATTTGATCTCTCTAGTACTCATAATAATTACCATAAAAAATTGGTGGTATTATAGGATTTAGGTTGTCAATGGAAACAACGTTCATTCCTGTCATCTTTAAGAAAACTTTCTATACAAAAACTTGTTAAACACAAAATACTGGATTCAATAAAAAATATTCCTAAGCAAGGAAAATATAGAATAATGAAAAACTAAGCAAGAAAAACTTATATGTAAGTATAAGAATTTCAAAACCTGCTCTGATACCAAATGTGATATTGGTATAGAGTATGAGGTTTCCAACCTCTGATACCAATTGTAGGATCCAAATAATGATGTAGATGCTCAATATACTAGAGGGGGGTGAATTGTACACTTTAAAATTTTCATTAAATAAGGAAAGATCTTAGTTTAACAAAGTTAAACAAAGAAAATTCACAACACCTCTAATCACCAATGAAATATTGGGACAAAGTGTGAAGTTACAAACTTCTAGTTCTATGCACTTGCTTGAATCTGGAAAGTGATTCCGAAAAAAAAGTTCCGGAAATATGGATCCGGAAATTGAAACTTAACCAATGTTTACAAAGTGAGATTCTACCTTATAGAATATAGGATCTAAATGAATCAGAGTACAAGTTTAGGGAAATATAAGATGGTTATACATTCCTTACAATACACAATGCAGTGGAAAAACAAGTAGTACAACTACAAGAAACAAACAATAACTCTTTCAACCGAAAGAGAAGGGTATCCAACAACCTTGGATAAAGGCCCCTTGATTTATACCTTCAAGAAAGTCTATCTTACCCACACCAGGGTAATCCCTCGATACGAAGATCGAAGTCTCTATCTTGATATCCCCGCAATCCCTCAACTTCAAGGTAGTTGGAACCTCTTTCTTCCTCAGCAAGGAAGCCCTAAAACTTCAAGGAAGTCGGAACCTCTGTCTTCCTATCCCCGGAAGCCCTTGAATGTAGTCACAAACACACAAAGTCACATGAAGCAATCTGAACGAGCAGTTCAGTATGCACAAAGCATGAAAAGCATCTCTCTCTAGATATCACCTTAACAATGTGTGGTCTCTAGAGTGATCAACTTGTTCCGTATTGAGCTCTTTAAAATGAACTCCTATTTATAGAATCGGTTGGAATGATCAGATCCCTCCTCCAATGGTCATATTTTCCTTAAATTTTATAGGGACCTGTACACATGTAACTCAACCAACGATTAGTTAGAAATAGAATTGGCAACATTGTTTTATAACAAAACATGTAAAACTGAATGAACAACATCGTTTTGTAATAGAGCATATGTAGGAATAAGAAAAACTAAATTTCGGAGTTTAAGAAAATAAATGTTTGGAGTCTAACCAAATTAGAATTCGGATTCTATAATAAAAATGATATTCAGATTTTATTTTAAGGAAATCAGAACCTGAATTCTGTAGGAATCTAGAGTCTGAATTCCTAAGGAATTTCAGATTCTGGTTTCACGAGAATTCAGAATCATAACTTACAAAGTTCAGAGTCAAACTAGTAAATGTTTGGATTAGAACACATAGAAGTTTGGAGTCGAACCAGTAAAAGTTTGGAGTCTAACTTATAAAATTTCAGAGTAGAACTAGTAAAAGTTCGGAGTCGAACTCATAAAAGTTCGGAGTCAAACTCATAAAAGTTCGGAGTCGAACTAGTAAAAGTTAGGAGTTGAACTTATAAAATTTCGGTGACAAACTAGTAAATGTTCGGAGTCGAACTCGTAAAAGTTTGGAGTCCATAATTCAGAGTGGAACCTTATGATAGTTTTTATCCATAATACAGAATGGAACATTATGAGAATTTGTATCCATAATTTAGAATGAAACTTTATTTGAGTTCGTATCCAGAATTCGGAATGGAACTTCATTACAGTTCATATCCAGAATTTAGAGTCGAACTTCATTACATCTCATATCCGGAATTCGGATCCTAAAAATAGAATGCTTCATATCTAAGCATTATATGATTCCATTGTTTTAGGTATGAATCTGATTTTTGTACTTAGAAAAATATTGATATGTATAAGAAAAATCTAGGTTAGGGTAAATTTCCTTAAGAAAGATAAATTTTCCTTATAGATGTAAAATATATATATTTTTTAAGTATAAGGTGTTTGTGATTTTCAAAATAAGAAGGAATGGAAAAGTTATAAGGAAAACCTTATTGAATCAACAAATAGTATACCATGTTAAGTGATTTTTTGATTCAGTTCTTTTCTCATAGGATAACTAGTATGCTTAACCCACTTGTTCATGAGTGAATTTGGTTTTCCCTACTATGTATACTTGTATGCTCAACCTAAACAGAAATAACTATTTTCAGGTTTCCGAGGAGATTAAGTAGATCATGTTGAACCTTACTAGCTCCGATGTTAGGGACAGTTTCTCTGTTCCTTCTTAGTTTTATTTTTGTATTTACCTTATATTTTTCGTTGCATTTTTTTCAACAGTAATAAATTTAGCATCCATGTAGGGTGTATTTTGGTTTCTTTATATATATTTCTATCTTGGAGTTTTTTGTGGTTGGTACATCTTATCTCCCAATATTGGTTACTATAAAAAGTGTAACCCACCCCCCCCCCCCCCCATTTTTTGATATTTCTATATCCTTGGTGCTAGTCACCACATAGGATCCTATTAGAGGTGGGACTTGGGGGTCATTATATCTCCATCATCTTATGGAAGGAAGGTATTGTCATCTTGATATCCCTTCCCTCATCACAATGAAGGTGGGTTTATGCATTAAACAATTTCCACCTAATCTCTTACTCTATGTAATGAAGATGAATATTTTAATTATTGAAGCTTTAGTAGATCTGAAGATCCATATAATAAAGAAATTATATTCCGTCTATATCTAGTTTTCATACAAAATGATTAGAAAAAGTTATCTAATATGGATAAATATTTATATGAAATTATTCATTACTCTCTATAACCACATACATAGAACAAAATAATCAATTTCATGAATGGGTATCCTTATAACTCTTCCCAAAGAAAAAAAATAAAAAATCATTAGAAATAAAGGACACTACATATACAAAATTAACTAATAATTAATCCCAAAAACAAATTAATAATATCATAATTTTCACATGACAATAATCTTAGTACCATTTTCATTTATTCTTTTGAAACATGGAATAAGATGAATTACCATAATACCTTAGTGAACACTTTACTCATTCATCATTCCTTGAATAAATAAATAATTAAATATATTCTATAGATCCCATAATGTTGTAAATGCTAAAAATAAAATCATAAACCACATTATAAACAAATAATTTCTTATATTTGATTTAAAAAAATATCTAATTTATATTATACATATCAATAATATGTTTATCCCATAAATAAAATATTTTCTAAAAACGAAAAACATATTAAGGGTTGTCGTATTTTTTTCATGTGTTTTTCATATAATGCCATCTCTCCCTTAAATAAAATTTCATGTTCATCAGTACCATATATCATATTCCTTCAAATGATTAATAAAAAATTTACTAAAAACATTATATATTTCACAATTCATTAATTCTAATGAATATAAAAATCACCCACTATACATCATTCTTAAACCATTAACAATGATTAGTTGTATCATTTATTTATACCACTTTCATATAATATTTTGTATCTGGTCTATTTAGCATAATATGTATAATAATTACTCATACCACCATGATGGTTCCCTTCAAAAACCTTACACATAGGACATATAATTGAATAATTCTTATATTATCAAAATATAAAACATTCATGCACTAATAATTCATTTACAAGACCAATATTCCCATACGTTAGGTTAAATAAAATTTCACTTTTCTCCAAGGAAATCACATGATTTGTGCCAATATTTTCCACAGCATGAAAATATATTCAATCATATGAATAAATAACATGGGATCTTATTCCATAAGTTGTGACATATAAAAAACTACATTCCTCCATTTTTTCTACCACCCAAACACTTAGTGAAATCTATCCTTATCTTCATTGGTGAGACCGTGAGTGGTTTAAGTTGTGAGTTGTTTATAATATATCTTTATTATTAAATAATATTTATTTCAATATTCTTCATTCCATTACTCATATCATTTCTCTCATAATTGGAAAATTTTCTATCACAATCAATTATAATAAAACTTTATATGTTACCTATCATCGACTAAAACAAAAAATATACTGTATGAATCAAAAACCATAGTGGGGAACCTGAAAATCCTAAATGATAATTTCTTGGTATTATAAATAATGAAAAAAAATTTACATTATGAAACCATAGGTTTATTCATTTTCATTCTTAGTGATCATATTTTAAAATCCACAATTGGTGTTTACTTTGAGATTTGAATTTCAAATTAATATCCCCCATTAGTGAAAACCTGGGTTTGAATCTATGCCTATCGTCATGTATTAGGTGGCAATCAGTTTAGTTAAATGTGAATATTTTAGTACCTATTTTCTTCATTGACATCCACATTTAGTTTCCAAATATGGATCTAATTTAATGAGACTACTCAATCTATCATCTAACAAAATTATTGAACACGTTCATATTTTTAATATCATTCATAACAATATCCTTATGAATTTTATTAGGGATCTCACAAATGTTTTATCTTCATAATATCTAAGGGTTAATAAAATATCACAATTTATTCCAAAAATATAGAACTAGTGTTTTCATACATAGATGTTACATATTTTTTTAATAAATATTAAACACATTACAAAAACACATGATCGAGGAATATAATATTTAGGTCTATTAGAGAATATCTAAAAAAATTATAATTCGTTGAATCATGTTCATCATCTCGGATAAAGATCTTCCAAATTAGTAATATTCATATACATATCATACTAAAATCTAAGATTCATACTGTTGGGAAAGAAAAAATAATAATGGTGAAATCATATGCTCAGAAAAAAAAAGTGGGTTCTGTCAGAACACCGAGAGCATAATGGCATGGTAACATGATCATAAAATCTGAAGACCATACTACAGATATCAATGATCATAATATTGGGTCATGGAATAATTATTGGAAATTCATAATACTTGAATCATAATAAAATAAATCGACATGATCTATAAGATAATTACATGGGTATAAGACATATAATATTTTCATACACATAATCTTAGAGATTCATTTTACAGTAGTTACAGAAAATTTCCAAGGGTACCATAATTGAAAATGTTCACTCCCCACACCATCATAGTTTTATTGGTTCTTATCCAAGACCATTAATTCCAAAAAAATGATCCTCACTAGAACATCACCACTCCCCGTGGAAGTTCTTTATTTTTAATGAAATATAAATGTTTACCTAATGAATGGGATAGTGATAAAGGTCATTATCATCATATATTTAAAGACATATTTATATATAAAACCTGATCCAAAAACATTAATCATATAATATCCTATGAAACGAAATGGGATAAATAATAATTTAATCATATCATATTATATAGAAAAATGAAAAAATTCATAATCATTTAATTTTTACATCAATGTATAAACACTGAAAAGAACAAGGATTATGAATAATTTCCTTATGGTATATCCTATGGAAGGGAAAACGGTTTCATAAACATAATTACATTGTAACCATTAACCATTTAGAGAAATAACAATAATTTTATTCTTTGATCATATCACTGGTAAAGCATCAGTAATATATACTAATATCAACTAATATGGGTTATTTATTTTGAATGATCATTTGAAATATTTCATCATGAAAATAAAATTTCAAAATAAAATTTTATTAAATAAATATTTTAAAAATTATTTCATTTGAAAATAATCATGTATCATTATAAAATAATAATCAAATTTATGATTTTCTCGGAATGGTTATTAATTTTTTTCACACCATGAAATATAAAACAAATATTCATTTTTAATTTTTTGGAAAATAAAAATATGAATTGATTAGAAAATGTCATGATGATTCCTTTAATTTTTTTTAAAAAAACACAATTTTTTTTAAAAAATTAGTCATTACATCAATATAATATATTTAATAACATTAATAAAATCAATTTTTAAAACATGTTTTTGGATTAAAAGTTTCCTAGGTTGAATATAGAAATAAAGTAGATTATTCATAAAACCTTCATAGGAACTATAGAGTATGATAAATCATTAATTTTGAATGCACAACCAAGTAGATGAAAATTCCAGAATATCATGAGAGGTGGATTTTATGATTTCTATACGAACCTGAGATTTAGTAACTTGAATATGCTAAATTCAGTATTATATTATATTAAGATACTTATAATAACATCCTAAATGACCAAATTGATTAGATGTTTTGGTATTATAGATACATAAATGATTCTGATAAAAATAATTACAAATATTATACATAATTTGTTTGCAAGAATGAAATTATACCCTTTATAATATTATTAAATTTCAAATATTTAATAGTTCATGGATTCTGGTGAAAGAAAAAAAATATGCTTGAACTCAAATACTTAGAAACAATTATGTAAAAAAATATTTCAGGAATATATAATAATAATCAACATGAAGGTTTAAATGAGGGTGAACACAATCCATTAGAATAACTATATAATGAATCATTAATTTGGAAACCCGTATAACTATGAAAACAATCCATTGAATAAAAAAATAGAAGTAAATGATTATAGAGAAAATATAATTTAAAAATATAATGGATAATAATAAATGAAATCATATTAATAGAAATTATGTGTTATTTGATGCCATGTTATTAAAGATCAAGATACCTCTACTATTAAGACCATCCATAACATTGTTTAAAACAACATATAGAAACTCGTTTAATGCTACATTAACCAATTTTACTCATGATAAATACAAATTAATAAAGGGTATATATAACGCCAGACCCACCAACCATTATATGTGAAAATAATTCCTCATATATAAAATAATAAATTTAATTATTTATTTAATATACCATAATAGTAATGATTCGTATTCAATATAGAATATAGATGTATCAATATTTCCACATTAAATAAAATAAAATTTACTGTAAAACATTGTATGTTGAAATGAAATATGATTTAATAAACAATAATATCCATGATAAATAACATTGTTATTCAGTGGTCATTTAATGTTTAATGACCACATGGAAGTGAATATTTTATGGGGAAGCTAATAACTAAAAAATTAGACTATAATGTTAATAAAAGTACTATCCTTTGTCAAAATAAATAAAATACATATGAAGAATAAATATGGTATCAACATAGAATAATTATAGTAATAATAATGGTTTTTTTAATGATAAATAATACTTCCTCAAAAATATACTTAAAACAATATTGACGAAAATATCCATTTCAATTTATGTATTTTTTGGATACACTTTTCTTTGAAAATAACTTCTGAAAATATCTTATTACAAAACATGATCATAATCTTGAAAAGGAATAATAAAATAAATCAAGGTAATGATTTTGGAAAATTCCATAGAAGTCGTGAAAGTGATAAAAGAACATTTCTTTTGTAATGTAAAATTGTTAAGAAAGATCCTTATTCGAAAAATGACATAACCATTCCATTCACATTTTTTTGGTGAATGTCAAATGGGAATAATTTTCAAAAACACATAAGTTTTTTTATAAATAGTTTTAGAGTGTAAAAATTGGTGAAAATGACACTGATAAATCATTTGAAAAGGTTAAAAACTTTGTTTAAATTAATTTTAGAATACATGGTTTTGGATGAAATTAGATTTCTGAGTACTAAGATATATGATGTTTAATTTTATTATAATTTTTTTAAAGTAATTTAGCTACTAAATAGTGTATAAAAGTAATATATATTGAAACTATTATCAATAATAATTAGATACAAAAATCGGTAGGTTTGTTAAAAAAATTATCTAATTATTTCCTTCAATTTAATTTCATTAATAAAAAATGTCGATGAAAATGATATCAAGTGGTAAACCATTTATATTAACATACGATTAATGTGAGAATAAACCAACAAATATATTTTTTATATACCCATGAAATCCATATAAAATATTTAAAATATAAAATTATATATTAAAATGTTTTTATAAACATTATCTTAGTATGACATTCTCAATTATTTATATTTTCATCCCAACTAGTGGAAATTGAGATAACAAATCCCTTACAAATAAGTCACATTTATCTAAAACTATATTAGATGAAATATTTCAATTTGATACTTAAAAAACCATGAATAATTAATTATTTATGATAATACATGTGAAACAGGTAGTATATACACCATATAGATGAAATTATATGCATAACGTTGTAATATTCTGTAATGAAATAAAATTTGGACGAAATCCCTTACCTCATGCTTCATTTTCTGGTAAAATTATTTAAAATCATTTATAATTGTTTAAATTTTTTATAAATTATTTTAAAACCAAATTAATATTTATTATATCTTATATTAATATTTTATAACATTTCAACACCAGTTATTTAATAATCATTCAATATTTTTTATATTTTGGTGATAATTTCCTTGTTTTCTAATTTTTATTATTTATCGTAAATAATATATTTCAAAAAAATATAATATATATTTATAATATTGTAAGTAATAATCATTATAAAATTTTAATATTTAATCATAAATATTACATATAAATCCAACCATTAATGATAGTAATGAAAAATGAAGTACGTTACTACCATTGAGAAGGTAGGTCGTACGTACGCATGACTAAAGCTTCCAATTTTTAAAGCTCATTATTGAAAGAAATAATGAAATATAATATCATGAAATTATTATCATAACACATTATTATACTCTTATATTTGTCAAAGATAGGGTTTGGTGATGAAAATAGAGTCACAATCCTTCATGATGGTAATAGTCCACACATACATGAATGATGTTATCATCATTAAGTGATTGAATATAATGAAAGTAAATGATTAATTTATATATTATTTAAATAATGAATAAAATATAATAAATACCACTATTACGTGTATATGACATATAAGTATTATTTTTATCTCTTTCACCTTCAAAGTTTAGGGTTAGTGCAAGATAAATAACATCACTTCGCGTAGAGATAGTCTACTATATTGACAAGCAATGATATCATATCTCATATGGAATAGAAGGTACATATATATATAATGATGTGAATAAATTGGTTTGAAAATTTTAAAAATATTTTTTATATAGATATTAGAAACATCATTATACCAAACCATCATTATTGGAAAATAAAATTTGGATGACATCTGTTTGCAAGGCGTTAGTTCTCCATTCTAATGAAAAATAATTTCATAACACATTTAAGGGAAGTGGATATGGTATCAGGTAATTAACATTTAAAAAAACATCCCTTCATATTTTCATAAATAGGTTTTTATATCATCATGTTTTAATAAACAAATTAAGGATGTGAGGAAATTTATAAGATAAAGATGGTCATTGAAGAACATTACCTCTTCTTTAGGTTTCCTCGTTAGGTTTTCCCCAATTACTTTAATGAATTTATTTGATCCCAAACTAGGACTTATATTATTAGTTTAGGGATTTTTATAAGTAATTTTTTCCTGGAATATCTAATCCATGAAAGAACCTATAGTTTGAAGATATGGGTAGAGAGAGCGCACTTTTATATTTGGGGAGTAGATGTACTCCTATAAATACTAAAATTTATTTTCTATTGGGAAGTCAATAATACATCAGGTGGAAAAAATTGATAATTGATGAGTTTTATGGATTCTATGGTCTATCCACTCCTACAAAACACAATAAGACATATTTTAAAAAAATATACAAATTCTATGATTCCATTATTTTAACATATTTGAATTTCACTGTGGTAAATATTTTTAAAACCAAGGTAATGTATAAAGTAAAAACAAAATTAAATGAAACATAGTTAAGAATTTAGACCCAATTATTATAAATATTATATGTAATTTATAAAATATAAATTCTATGTGAGTATGAAAATAATTTTAACACAAGCACATTTGACATGAAAAAGAATTACTTTAACAATAACCACACCGACAGATTTTTTACAACTTAGGGGTCAATTAATTCATTATAGAAGAATAATTAGTCCTTTAATGGAACATAGTTTATATTTATTTAAATTTAAAAATATCTAGGAATAATAGATATATATATTTTAATTTTAAATCATTCCAAAAAAATTAGTTTATCATAAAAAAAATAATTTCAATTTTGATATTATTCATTTCAATTTAATTTTAAAATTTAATGACAAAGATTTAATTTGGATATTATTTTTAAAAACCTATATGAAATTATATATTCATCTAATAAACTATTGATCACCAAGATTTACTCAATTTTCATAACATTAAATATTTTCTATACCTTTTATTATATTTTATTATTAAATAAATAAATACTATTTTGGTGTTTCGTAAGAATTAATGTGATTATTTAATTTAATAAAATTAAAATAAAATGTCATGATAAAAATAATAATTAATATTTTGAAATAATTATTATAACTAATAATCTTTTTCCATATCCCAATGATTTAATGTTTTTTAATGTGTGGAAATTATCTTCCTAATCATTTTATATACATCACATATTATACTGGTCATATTTAAAGTAAAATGGAAAAAAACATCCATATTTTTGGAAAATTTATCTAAAAGACAGAAATAATATAATTCAATAAAATTATAATATCACATTAGGAAATAATCACTCTTATCATTCTAGTATAACCAAATAATAATTCAATTTTAACCATTTCTAAGGGAAAGAATTTTTACTCTATTCACTATTCATTTTGGACAAATGATTAGTAGATCTTACTAGATATTATAAATAATTTTGAGACCAAATAGAGTACCAATTTATCAAAATTCAATTAAGAAAAGTGGAAAATTATAATTTTAAATTAATCCTATAGATATGAGGTGAATGACCTTTCTTAAAAGAAAAATATTCAAAAGGATTGAAAACTAAGATATATTAATTCTACAAGAAAATTTCATTGTTCTAAAAAAAGAGATTAATATTTTTTTTCTAATTTTACATAAAAAAAAATTCAAAATATACCATAAAATTATATATCTTATTAATAAAAAATAATTTTTTAATTAATTTCATTCAATTTTCACAATTTATCAATAAAATGAAACTTCTCATAAAAATCTATAAATTTCACCTCAAGATAATATTTTTTCAAATTTTAAAAAATAAGTTTATAGTGTTAAATAAATTTACAAAATTTTTCAAATATAAATTTTAAATTATGTACACCTAATATGACTAAAAAATATTTTTTTTAAACTAATGTTTAACATTAAACATATCAAATTTTTTAAAAAAAATCTAATATTATTTCTAATCAATATTTAAAAAATAAATATGTCTAACTAAATATATTATTGGGGTTTTTAATCCTATTTATACCCTAAAATTTAATTTCTACATTATAACTATTATATTAAATAATAATATTTTAATTACATAATTTTTTTTGAAAAAATATATTCTTCAGTGTAACCCTTATTAGCTAAAAAACCTATTTTTGAATGTAACATTAGATAAATTCATTTTTTTGATTAATTATAAATAAACTTATTTTTTCTATAATACTCTCTATAAAATATGATATTCATAATTAAGATATTAATGGTGTTTCATTCACCCCAGATTAAATAAAATGAATCAATACAATTTATACATGATGTCAAAAATAAAGGCATTGATATTTAATTTAAAAAAACATATCATAAATATTTTGACAAAAAAATAATAATTATAAAAGTGAAATCTAGGTATGAAGGTCATATACAGTAGGATATAACAAGGATTCTATATATGATAACATTGGTGGAATGTGAATACATCCTCATAGAGGAAAATTATAAAGAATTTTAGAGAATTATAGTAGTAATCTATCACAAGAACGTTAATGATCAAATGAACGTTAAGGGGTTTAAAACAATAAACATGTGATGATATAAAATATCCAATTATTCAACCAGTAAGATTGTAATAGTATTGAATTTTTTATTCGGGATCATTTTTTATAATGTTGTGGAATCATTTTACTATTTATGATTATATGTAAATATACTTAGTTGAAATGTTTATATTTCATATGAATAATTTCATGCATTCCATTTTCTTTGATAAATATCCAATTGTGAACTCATTTCATAAATTAATATCAAGATATTATGTTTTATTTCTATATCACTAAAATTTACATTGAACTAATTTTAAGATCTATAAAAGTGTGAAAATCTTTCTTTTTCATCCCTAACTATTTTCCAAAACAAATACGGTTCTAAAATATATCCAATATGCATAAATATCTATATGGTGAAGTGAAAAAATTATCATTGAAACATTATTCAATGTTAAACATAATTAATTTCATAAATTATTAAACTTATGACACTTCCAATATATTATTATCCATAATTGTATCATTATGATCATTTATTATCCAAAACAAACTCCTCATTAATCCAAATATAATAATGTACCTCTTAATCATAAAATATGAAATATATGAATAATACCATTATATATTATCTTCAAACATTGAACTAACATGAATTATAATGAAAGATAAAAGAAAATTGGAAAACATTATTATTCATTAAATAAAACACATATTATCAGATACATTACATAAATCCAAAAATTATTTTTACTCCGAAAATGATCGAATAAACATCTTTGTCAATTATTAATTATTCACATCCAAGGTAGTCATATATATATAATTTACTTAATCCTTGTCAATCATATCTTTATCTAGGCATTATTATCTCAAAATTAGGAACTTATAAATGTTTTCATTCATATAATCATGTGTTTTCGATGAAGTTCAATATTTTAAGGAATCACTTTCTTGATAAATCATATCATTCAACATATGCTTTCAACTAATTAATGTAAATACACTATATTAATGTTCATATACATTTCGAAATTCTATTAACCAATATATCTTTGATTAAATAGTAAAATGACATAATTATCATATCTAAACATAATGACTATAATCATTCATATTTATTCATGGTAGTATTATAATATTTACCCCATTCTTTAGAATATTTTGAGGAATATTACTTTGATACTTGTGAAATCAATTTCCATATCATCCCATGTCATTATAGATTAATTAATTTACATTAAAAATGTCACGACCCGTCCTTGGGGCTCGTGCCCAGACTACCCCAAGCCCGCCTTCCATAGGCCAGCGGCTGGCGACTACCACCAAAGGCGTAAATACCTAGGCTGGGAAGGAATTGCCTTTATAAAAGTAAACACACACAGTCAGAGTACACAACCAGAATAAAACACTAAGTAAAAAATTAATACAAAAGATGTAATGGAATGTAAAAGGGTCCATAAATACAAGCCCAAAAATAAAGTACATGGAAAAGACAAACATGTACAACTGAAAAGACAAAATAGATGAAAAGGGAAAAGCAGCTCCTGGATCATCCACCACGGATCCTACATGAAGGGTAGGTACATATAGCCTCCTCATCTCTCCACGTCCGTCTGTCTCATCCGGATACCGACTCATCATGAGTTCAACCACCGGGTACTATCATTTCCTCATACACTCCACCTTGGTCAGCGATGTATGGCGTTTGCATCCAACACAATGAGTTGCGGGCATAGCCCGTGCATGGGTGAGTATAACGATACTTAATAGGGACCCTAAGACCCTTAGGGTCTCACAAAATCCTACAAGGATAAACCACAATGTATGAATCAATGTATAACCATTACTTAGGTATATACCCATACATATACCTATGTTGTGTAGTAACCCATCTTAGTCATGAGGAAAACACAAAGGTCATTGAATCATCTCAAACCATGATTTTTATTAAAGAAACCACGAATTTTGGAGAACTCCTCCTTTATCGAGTACAGTGGCAATGTCACAACTCCGAGGTGCTACTCACTAACCTTGGACTACTGAGGTACTCCTCCTATTGAGTACCACAGGTCTGCTACCAAACCAGGCGCTTCGTCTGCTGTGGGTCTGCTGCCAAACTGGGCGCTCCCCCTAATAGACTATAGATCTACTTCTCCTATCAATTACCATGGGTCTTCTACCAAACTAGGCGCTCCATCCGCCGTGGGTCTGCCGCCAAACTGGGCGCTCTGTCCACATGGCTAGTCCAATCACTCAGAGTCGAATTGGTCAAGCAGTCATCAGTTCTACAACTACTAGGTCTCCGAATTCTGTCTTCTCATCTTCGAGAGGTTCTGATCCACGAGCTACTGGTTGATACTCCAAGTGTCACGAGGTCTCACTTTGAAGTAACTCAAAGGACCGCCACGTCATAGGGGTCTCAGCGCAATAGACGATGCATCAATAGGACTCTCGGTCAGTGAGTTATTAGCATTTTGGTCTCGGGGGCCCGGTTGGATTCGAGTACAAACCAACCTGATAGTTACACAACTATACCATGAACTCATGTGGGGTATACTAAAAGGGACAGTTATGCTCCATGAATACTAACGCCACTGACGGTTCGTCAAACGGACATATGGTGCCAAAGATATGGCCGAAGATGGTAATGGGTCAGTAATGGGCCTAGGTCTAGTCGGACCTGGTAGGTTCGAATCTAGCCAATCCTATTTGGGCCGACCCGGTCTGGGTTGACCTATCCCATTGGGCGGGTCAGCCTGCTATGTTTTGACTTGGTCTGCCGGGCTGGCCCCGCAGACCGTAAGGGCGGTTCAGCCCCATAGTCACCACATAGGGGGCATGGTGACTCAGCTTGGAAGACCGGACGGTTCGGCTAGTAACATCGTGGGGGACACCGCAGGTCGGCTTGAGAGGTCGGTGGCTGGGTGGCCAGTGGGTAGCAGGCAGTCCGCGTGGGGCACAAGCATGCCAGATGGACACCGGACAGGCCACGAGTGCACCAGGCAGGGCGTGGTAGGCCATGTGAGTGCTGGGAAAGATGTCGTGGTGCCGGGCTGCGCGTGGGGGCACCGGGCAGCATAGGGGGGGCAGGCAGGGTGCTGGACAACATGCGGGGTTGCACCGGGCAGCGCGGTACGACACCGGGCAGGGCGGCAGGGCGCCACAGGGTGCGTTGTGCAGCGCGGAAGGGCGCCGGGGGGCACCGGGCAGGGTGGCAGGGCGTGGTGGGGGGTGCTGGGAAGCACGCCAGGGCGTCGGGGGGGGGGGGTCAGTCCATCGGCAGGGTCAGGTGGCACGCCGGGCAGCGCGCCATGGCGTCGGGGGGTGCCGGTCTGTCCGTCAGCAGGGCCGGACGGGGCACTGGAAGCGCGGCGGCGAGGCGCAGTGGGCCAGCGGCAGGGCCGTGGAGTAGCGCGTGGGGCGAGGGCCGGGCCGGCGGGGCTGTTCTTGGAGGTCGCGGGCAGCGCGACCTTTGTTCATCGTCGCCTCATTTCCATGTTGTCAACATCAAAGAAGAAGAACTAACAAAGGGGGAGGGTCTGGCCATGTTCGTGCAATCCAAACCCACCTCATTATTGTGATACCATTTGGTTCTTATTCTATAAATTTGTAGGATGAAGGAGTACAAAACAATTCAAAACCCCCTACCTCGTATTTGTCGATGATCAAAGACGAAGTCGCGGATGGCGGATGTCGTTCCATCAATGTTGGAGAAGGAAAATGGTACTCAACGTTGGTGGACAAGCATTCAGAGGTGACATCATTGTTGGTGACATTCTCCATGGGCGGCGTCTTCCTCTCACCCCGGCTGAAGAGGGAGAAGAATAAGTTCGTTGATTTTTGGTGATGACGGGCGTTCTTCGTTGGGAGGATGAAATTCTCCCAAAGGTTCTCTAGAGCTCCACCAAAGAGTATGCCAACCACAAAATTATAGAAGATGACCTCTTATTATAATAATGGTATAATGAATTCAAAATAATTCAAATCAGTTCAAATTAATTAATTATAAAATTAATTAATTTGTGTTTGGGAACACTTATGAGAGAAGGTGAAGAGGCTCCCCAATTTAATTGGGAGTTCCAAGAGGTTAATGGGGGGTTTAGGGGAGTTAAGGAGCTCGGGTGGGCCCCACCTTAGTTATATCCTCCCAAGGGAAGTTATGTGAGGGTGGGACCCACAATAACCTCTTCTTGGTGGTTTTAACCACCATGGAACAAAAATGAGCTATCTCTTATTTTTATTTAACATAATTAAAAACCCCAAAAAAATATTTCACTCACGTCAGAACGCAACTGCGGTGAAAGTATCACTAAGAAATTACCGACACTATGAGTTTAACGGTTCCCTCGAGTCTCAGTTCTGAGCACTGGTTCAAAAGTTACAAAATGCCGCTCGCGAGTTTACTAAACTTACCAGAAAAAATGTTGAGAAACATATTATCAGTCAACCTCGACCCACTGCGGTCGAGGTTAGGATTTGACTAGGTGAAACACACACCAAAAAACCCAACGGTACTCTCATATTTTCTATCTGAGTTACCGTTTCGATGTTATGAATTTTACAATAAATTAATTTTCACTTAATTATTTTTTTTGTTGCCAAAAACTTTTTATGGTGACTCGCGCTGGCCAAAGTTAATATCTGCATAAATAAATAATGCCTTCATGAGTTCAACTATGGTCTCAGATTTTTAATCTGAGCTACCATTTTTGAGTTATATGAATTTGAAAAATAACACAATTTATTGAATTATTTTATTTACGGTTATTCCATTTTTCGGATTTCTCACAGGAGTCCCACACCAACTAATCATAAGTCGCACATAGAGTAAACTCGCCATCGTGAGCACAACAGTACCCTTGGATTTCTTGATCTGAGTAACCATTTAAGTGTTATTGCACGTTTTTAAGAAAACTGCTTACCGGCTTTAATTTAAGCTTAAAAAAAATTAGAAATTGATTCAGGGAACACCGGGCCTCGGAATCAAGCACTATTAGAAACTGCAGACATGTAAAATTCCCATGAATTTCCCACCGAGTTTCCAGGCCTTTACACTCTCCCCACCCTAGGGCTTTACGTCCCCGTAAGCTACAACTCATGATAATGGAACAAATGGGGGTACTGAGCATGCATCTGAGCCTCCCGCTCCCATGTGCTCTCCTGGAGGTTCTCGTGCTTCCAATGAACGCACACCAGAGGTATCGATCATCCACGTAGGACCCACTCCTGTCAATCCTCAATCTCTACTAGAACCTCCGTGAATGTTTCCCCATCATCTATGTCCAGCTCTTTATGGTAGATGATGCGGAAAGGGTTGTGCACGTATCTCCTCAGCTGAGATACATGGAAGACATAGTGTACCTTGTGCAACTGAGGTGGAAGTGATATGTGGCAATCCACCTCACCTACTCTACTAAGTACATGGAAAGGTCTGTTGAATCACAGAGATAACTTGCTACCTCGACCAAATCTCTATAGATCACGTCGAGGTGAGACCTATAGAAAGACGTGGTCTCCATCCTCAAACTCCAGAGGTCTCCATATCATGACAACATATGACTTCTTTCTACTCTGTGCAGTCTTAATCTAATACTAGATTATATGCACCTTCTTCGTGGTAGCTCATACCATATCTGGTCACTAGGAAGTGGACCGACTAGGTGAGTGCGATGACGATCACCCAAATAGATTCATGACCCCTGGGCGTACGAGGAAGACCCGTCACGAAGCCCAAGGATATCCCATCAATCTTCCACATGGGACCTCTAAATCCTGAACCAAGTCTGCTGGTACCTGATGTTCCTCCTTCACTTCCTGAGAAATGAGGCATCGGGAAACAAACTCTTATACTGCCCTCTTCATACCTGGCCACCAATGTTGTCGTCGAAGGTCCTGGTACATCGTTGCCACTCCTGGATATACCGCTAGAGGGGATGTGTGAAACTCCCTCAACACTTCCTCTTGATGTGAAACTAACACCATAGTACGTCCTCTGAAGAGGATGACATGCCCTCCACCTTCAGAAAATCCATCAGGTTCTTGTGTCACGACCCACCCTCGGGGTCCGTGCCGTGACTACCCCAATCCCGCCTTCCATAGGCCAGGGGCTGGCGACTAGCACCAAGGCGTAAATCCCGGTAAAAAGGGAAGGCATTTCCTTTGTAAAGTAAACAAACACCACAGAGTAAGCAAGCGGAAAGTAAACACTAAAAAAAAGCAGAGTACAACTGAAAGTGCGTAAAAGTAAATGGGCCAGTATACAAACCCAAACTGAAAGTAAAGTACAACTCGAAAGGGAAAACAACAACTGAAAAGTAAAATCCGCTACACCGAGCTGTCCACTGGAAATCCCACCTGAAGGGTGGGTACAGATAGCTCCACTGCTCCACAGGTCCCGCCGTCCACTCCGAGCACGTCCCGCCCAGTGGTCCACCTCCGGGTACCATCCCGCTCTGCAAGCCTCAGCCAAGATCAACGATGTCCGTCGTCTGCAACCAACACAATGTAGTGCGGGCAAAGCCCATGCAGGGGTGAGTATAAGCTACTCAGTAGGGACCCCGAGACCCCTGAAGGTCTCTCAAAATCCACAAAGGATAAACCACAAAAAAAGGTACAATCACGAAGTAACAACCGACACTGCTTAGGTATATGCCCATACATATACCTAAGTCATCAATTCAAATACGCTCCAACCTCCGAGCCCAAGTATAACTCAGTCCACACAGGAAAGTAAACGTATTCCACACAGGAAAGCAAAACGTAATCCACACAGGATAGCACAACACAATCCACACAGGAAAGTAACAGGATTCAGCTCACACAGGATTTTCATTATCAAAAACGTAACTACTGAAGAGCCCCATCTCTGAAGTGTATAGTGTCCTGTCACGACTCTGAGATACTGCTCACTAACCTAAGACTGCTGAGGTACTCCTCCTGTCGAGTACCGCAGGTCTGCCGCCAACTACCGGGTGCTCCATCCGCTGAGGGTCTGCTGCCAAATACCGGGCGCTCACCCAAATAGCCTATAGAGGTACTCCTCCAGTCGAGTACCGCGGGTCTGCTGCCAACTACCAGGCGCTCCGTCCGCCGTGGGTCTGCCGCCAAATACCAGGCGCTCCGTCCACTGGGCTAGTCGACTCACTCCAAGTCGAGTCGGTCGAGCAGTCTTCAGGTCTCAGCCGGCTACACGGTCTCCGTACTCCGTACGCTCGTCTCCAGTATCGCGGGTCTGCCGCTAAAACCAAGCACACCACCTCTATCGAGTAAAACAGAAGATTCAACTCACACAGGTATACTTCTTCAGATGACAAAAAAGATGATCACTGAACCATCTAAGTCGTCGGACCCACGAAGGATCGATAGGTACTAACCCCCGCAGTGACCTACACAGGATCGGACCCACACAGGATCGGGCCCACGCAGGACCTGTAGCACTGATCCACGTAGGATCGCTGAGTGCAGTAGTCGTCGCAGTCCACTGCGGATCTCTGCACAGTCATCGCCGCAGTCCACTGAGGATCTCGGCATGGTCGTCGTCGGAGTCCACGGAGGATCTCTGCACAATCGTCGCTGTCGGAAAAGCAGTCGCAGCCAGCACTAGGGTTCCCGCACACAGCAAGCTCGTTCGGAGGGTCCGCTCCACGAGCCGAGAGGCTGATACATCAACTGTCACAAAGTCCAGAGTGGATGTATCCAAAAGTTCCGTATCGTCAATAGGAACTCAATGCAACAGACGGCGCGTCGATCGGACGCCCGGTCTGAGAGTTATTGTCATTTTCGTCCCCGGGGCCCGGTTGGTTTTTAAGGCAAAACCAACCCGACCATACTCCACCTGCGTCCAAACCTCGGGCGGAGCATTCCAAAAGAACCGTCTCACTAAGAGGAACACAACAAAGCTGACGGTACGTCAATCGGACGTCCGTAGCTCAAGATATGAGCGTTTCCGCTCCGAAGGCCCGGTTGGTTTCGTGAACGAACCAACCCGGCCGAACTCAAAGTGTTCCAAAACCTTGAGTGCGATATACCGAAACGACCGTATCGATCCAAGGATCGCGTTTCCGCAGACGGTTCGTCGATCGGAGGTCCGTGGCTCAAGTTATGGCCAAAAGACCGAAACTGATTCGAAACGGGGGGGTCCGGGTCCGGGCCGACCCGGCCCGACCCCCCCTGGGTCGGCCCAAACCGGGTCGACCCGAACCGGGTCGACCCAACCCGGGTCCGACCCGGACCGGCCGGCCGGCGGCGCGGAGGCCTGGCGCCGCATGGAGGCAGCGCGCGGGGGGGCAAAGCCCCCCGCTTCTTGGAGTGGCGGTGCGGCATATGTGTCGCGCCCTTTTGGAAAACGGCCCCCCCTCGTGGGGGCCAGCTTGATTAAACCGGGGGGCCGCCTGCCCCCCACCCAAAGGAAACCGCCCCCCTCATAAATGAGGGGGGGTTTTTAAGCTGGCAGGGGGAATTTATTTCCCCCGCCTTTTGACCTTCCGGCCGGCCAACTGCCGGCCGGTTTTCTCCAACGGGACCGGAAAATCCGGTCCCCTTTCCGGCTTCCGACGCCGGCGGCCCGGCCGCCGGTCTTCTCGTCCCGCCGCGGCCCGGAACCGGCCGCGGTGTTCGTCGTCCGGCGCGGCGCGACGGCACCGCGCCCCTCCACCGCGCCTCTGATTCCCCTTGACGCGGCGCGACGGCGTCGCGTTCTTGATGATTCTTCCACGGCGCGGCGCGACGGCACCGCGCAATATAAACATACGATTATCCGCATGGTGCGACGGCACCACGCCACCTTGTTTCCACCCGCAAGATAAATCAACAAGAACGATGGAGGGGGTTCGGCCGTGTTCATGTGGTCCGGCCCCCTCACGTTAAATGATAACACAACTTAAAATCCTTACGTTAGTCATGCAAAAACCACGAACAAGGATAAATAAATAAACAAAAAACAACAACCCCTACCTTGAAAAATGACGTCGCACGTCGGTTATCGCGGAGAAAGGCGTCGCGGCTTCGGACGTAGATTTCGTGGACGTCGGGGTGCGTCCGAGGAGAAAACGACGTCTCTTCACTTGTCGCTATGACAAAGAAGGGAGGTACGTTGTCGTTGGCGATGATCACCACGGTCGGCGACTTCTCCCTTGTCAAGGAGAAAGATGAAGACGGAAGAATCCGGGACGCCGAGTCTCGAAGGTCGTGGGATCGATGTTCTTTGTCGGAGAAGAACCGTTCTTCACGTTCTTCATCGAAGACGAAGAAGATCTTCAAGTCCCTCAACGATTATCCCAATCCTCTCAAGTAACAAAGGAACTAACCCAAAAATAAATTAAGCTTACACTTAATTTATTAACACAACCCAACCTTTGAAATTCAAGAGTTTGAATTTCAAAAACTCAAAAATTAAACTCACTTATTAATTATACATGAGTTGTATAATTAATTAAAAGTTAAGTTGACAAGCCTTTAAGAGGGAGAGAGGGGAGTTAGGGAATTTGAAAAGGTGGGGCTCGGGTGGGCCCCTCCTCACCTTAATCCTCTCTTAGGAGGTTAAACCACCCAACTTCCAACAAAAGATTATAACCACATTAAAGATATAAAATAAATATTGTATAACAAATTTATTTTACTCTTCATTTCATCCAGAAAATTAAACATCTGCTCCTAGGCAAACGCAACTTCGGAAAAGGTCTCCTTAAGCGAATATCGGCGCTGCGAGTTCATCGGTGCCCTCGGATTTCAATTCCGAGCACCGGATCAAAAGTTAGGAAAACTCGCTCGTTCGTTCACTGAACGTACCCGAGCCAAACTTCGGAAATTGATTCCGGGCACACCGGGCCTCGGAATCAGGTGCCGTCAGAAATTGCGCTCTTGTAAAATTCCAAAGAAAATTAAGAAAAAATTTCCCTTGAATTTTACGGGTCTTTACATTACTCCCACCTCAGGGATTTACGTCCCCGTAAAGATACATCAAAAACTAGGGAAACAAATGAGGGTACTGAGCACGCATCTGAGCCTCCCGCTCCCATGTGCTCTCCTGGAGATTCTCGTGCTGCCATCTGATGCGCACAAGAGGAATCGATCGCCCACGCAGGACCTGCTCCTGTCGATCCTCTATCTCCACCGGGACCTCCATAAAAGTCGCCCCATCATCAACGTCAAGCTCCCCATGGTCAATGATGTGCATCGGGTCATGCACGTATCTCCTCAGCTGAGACACGTGGAAGACGTCGTGCACCTGGTGCAACTGAGGTGGTAGATCCAGGAGATAAGCCACCTCACCAATCCTGCTGAGGACCTGGAAGGGTCCGATGAAGCGCGGAGATAACTTGCCGCCTCGGCCAAATCTCTGAATACCACGTCCAGGTGAGACCCGCAAGAAGATGTGGTCGCCATCCTCGAACTCTAGTGGCCTCCGCCTCCTGTCAGTGTATGGCTTCTGCCGGCTCTGTGCTGTCCTCATCCGCTCCTGGATGACCTGGACCTTCTCTGTCGTGGCCTGGACCATCTCTGGTCCCACCAGAGCTGCAAGATTTCTTCTTTGCTGATAAGAGAAATCTGGTCCCATCCCCTGGAGGAACCACATTCTTTTCCTAATACAGTCAATCCTAACATGGATGATACTAATCCATACCAAGGATGACGTCGTAAGGCCTCGACGCTACTACTAAGAGATTCAACCGTTACTCTCGCCTCCAAGGGTTGAGTCACACTGTCGGCATCAGTGTGTGGTAACTGGGTCTCCTCCAGTAGATGTCTCACAAGTGAGGGTCAAGTCAACAGCCAAAACTGGAACCTCTTAGTAACATCACGAAAGAGGACAGGAACGAAAATATCACAAAGGTATGCGTTTTTTTATTATTGCAGCTCATAATACAAGATGCTACACAAAGGAAACAAGGAACCAGAAGTACAAAGGACGTATCCACTAGTTCTGCTCCTGTCCATCGGCTCCCAGAGCTCCATGATCGAAGGCCTCGGCTTCCTGAAGTTGATCTCTCGCATGTTCACCTACTCCCTGTGGTCGGGGTGGACCTCATGGTGGTGGTGGTGGCAGAGCCTCAAAGCGTCGCCCACCACCGGCTGCTCGTCCATCTCCTCTGCCTCGTCCGCCTCCTCCCTGCGGACCGCCACGGTCGAACCTCTGCCTCTGCCTGGGAGGTTCTTCACTTAACTGCTGATCATCAGCATGGCGGGTCGGACAGTCACGAGCCATGTGACCAATCCCTCCACAGGAGTAACACTGCCCACTCTCGGCACGCCTGGCTCTGACTCCACCCCGGCTTCTCCGCACAACTGAGCCTGAGTCGTGCAGTCGACCACTGGTAGGTCTGGTCTGCCTGGAACCCTGAGTCATCTGTCGGCTACCTGTTTCCGAAGACTCCGCTATCTGCCGCCCTGTGGTAGGTCTCGCTGTGGACTCAGCTAGGAAACTCTCGATCAGGAGGGCTCGCTCTAGCACTCCTGCCTGGGTCGGGATGCTGAGGGAGATCAGTGATGCCCTGATCTCGTGTCTCAATCCCTGCTCGAAGGTCCGGGCCCGGAAGAAGGGGTCACGTACCATGTCTGTCGAGTACCGAGAAAGGTCGGTGAACCTCGCCCCGTACTGGGCGACCGTCAAGCTGCCCTGCCGCAGCTGAAGAAGCTCCTGGATGCGCACCGCACGGAGGGTGGCCGGGACGAACTCTGAGCGGAAGAGGCTCTCGAAGTCCGTCCAGATGAGGGTGGCCTCATCGTGTACCTGGAGCATCAGGCTCCACCATCGCCCTGCTGCTGCGTGCAGTAGGCTCACCGCGAGGATCACCATGAGGTCTGCTGGTGTCCTCACTATCCTGAAAACTCGGACGACCGCCTCCAGCCAGTCCTCTGCTGCCTGGGGATCCGTCTCCCCACGAAACCTGGGTGGTCGCTGGCGCTGAAACGCATGCAGTGCGCTGACGCGACGTGCATCGTCAGCGGCTGGTGCTGGAAGCATCGGGGGCTCGGCGGGTAGAACTACCGCCGGTGCCACTGCTGACAAAGGGCCCTGCACCGAGGCCTCGTCGCTCGGTGGGCTGTCGTCACACTCGACTCTCGGAACCCTAGCTGGCTGTCGTCGTGGGGCCATCCTTGAAAAATGAAACAGGTGCGCCACGGTCAGAACAGTATACCTGGTGAGCTGATATAAGTAATCACACAGAAAACTTTGAAACACACACGCAATCAATGTTTTCGTGCATTAAGTCGAAAATCAGAAGTCAGGGTCCTGGTGTACGGATACGTCGGCCGCCGCACCAACACTGGACTCCCTGGACTGATAACCACACTCAATACGCTAATCATTATTGCTTCACATAGAAAAGATCAGAGTTCGCGGTAGAACCGAACTCCTCTGATACCAATTTGTCACGACCCACCCTTGGGGTCCGTGCCGTGACTACCCCAAGCCCGCCTTCCATAGGCCAGGGGCTGGTGACTAGCACCAAGGCGTAAATCCCGGTAAAAAGGGAAGGCATTTCCTTTGTAAAGTAAACAAACACCACAGAGTAAGCAAGCGGAAAGTAAACACTAAACAAAAGCAGAGTACAACTGAAAGTGCGGAAAAGTAAATGGGCCAGTATACAAACCCAAACTGAAAGTAAAGTAAAACTCGAAAGGGAAAACAGCAACTGAAAAGTAAAAGCCGCTACACCGAGCTGTCCACTGGAAATCCCACCTGAAGGGTGGGTACAGATAGCTCCACTGCTCCACGGGTCCCGCCGTCCACTCCGAGCACGTCCCGCCCAGTGGTCCACCTCCGGGTACCGTCTCGCTCTGCAAGCCTCAGCCAAGATCAACGTTGTCCGTCGTCTGCAACCAACACAACGTAGTGCGGGCAAAGCCCGTGCAGGGGTGAGTATAAGCTACTCAGTAGGAACCCCGAGACCCCTGAAGGTCTCTCAAAATCCACAAAGGATAAACCACAAAGAAAGGTACAATCACGAAGTAACAACCGACACTGCTTAGGTATATGCCCATACATATACCTAAGTCATCAATTCAAATACGCTCCAACCTCCGAGCCCAAGTATAACTCAGTCCACACAGGAAAGTAAATGTATTCCACACAGGAAAGCAAAACGTAATCCACACAGGATAGCACAACACAATCCACACAGGAAAGTAACAGGATTCAGCTCACATAGGATTTTCATTATCAAAAACGTAACTACTGAAGAGCCCCATCTCTGAAGTGTACAGTGTCCTGTCACGACTCTGAGATACTGCTCACTAACCTAAGACTGCTGAGGTACTCCTCCTGTCGAGTACCGCGGGTCTGCCGCCAACTACCGGGCGCTCCGTCCGCTGAGGGTCTGCTGCCAAATACTGGGCGCTCACCCAAATAGCCTACAAAGGTACTCCTCCAGTCGAGTACCGCGGGTCTGCTGCCAACTACCAGGCGCTCCGTCCGCCGTGGGTCTGCCGCCAAATACCGGGCGCTCCGTCCACTGGGCTAGTCGACTCACTCCAAGTCGAGTCGGTCGAGCAGTCTTCAGGTCTCAGCCGGCTACACGGTCTCCGTACTCCGTACGCTCGTCTCCAGTATCGCGGGTCTGCCGCTACAACCAAGTGCACCACCTCTATCGAGTAAAACAGAAGATTCAGCTCACACAGGTATACTTCTTAGGATGACAAAAAAGATGATCACTGAACCATCTAAGTCGTCGGACCCACGAAGGATCGATAGGTACTAACCCCCGCAGTGACCTACACAGGATCGGACCCACACAGGATCGGGCCCACGCAGAACCTGTAGCACTGATCCACGTAGAATCGCTGAGTGCAGTAGTCGTCGCAGTCCACTGCAGATCTCTGCACAGTCGTCGCCGCAGTCCACTGAGGATCTCTGCATGGTCGTCGTCGGAGTCCACGGAGGATCTCTGCACAATCGTCGCTGTCGGAGAAGCAGTCGCAGCCAGTACTAGGGTTCCCGCACACAGCAAGCTCGTTCGGAGGGTCCGCTCCACGAGCCGAGAGGCTGATACATCAACTGTCACAAAGTCCAGAGTTGATGTATACAAAAGTTCCGTATCGTCAACAGGAACTCAACGCAACAGACGGCGCGTCGATCGGACGCCCGGTCTGAGAGTTATTGGCATTTTCGTCCCAGGGGCCCGGTTGGTTTTTAAGGCAAAACCAACCCGACCGTACTCCACCTGCGTCCAAACCTCGGGCGGAGCATGCCAAAAGAACCGTCTCACTAAGAGGAACACAACAAAGCTGGCGGTACGTCAATCGGACGTCCGTAGCTCAAGATATGAGTGTTTTCGCTCCGAAGGCCCGGTTGGTTTCGTGAACGAACCAACCCGGCCGAACTCAAAGTGTTCCAAAACCTTGAGTGCGATATACCGAAACGACCGTCTCGATCCAAGGATCGTGTTGCCGTAGACGGTTCGTCGATCGGAGTTCTGTGGCTCAAGTTATGGCCAAAATACCGAAACTGATTCGAAACAGGGGGGTCCGGGTCTGGGCCGACCCGGCCCGACCCCCCTGGGTCGGCCCGAACCGGGTCGAACCGAACCGGGTCGACCCGACCCGGGTCCGACCCGGACCGGCCGGCCGGCGGCGCGGCGGCCTGGCGCCGCACGGAGGCAGCGCGCGGGGGGGCAAAGCCCCCCGCTTCTTGGAGTGGCGGCGCGGCATATGTGCCGCGCCCTTTTGGAAAACGGCCCCCCCTCGTGGGGGCCTGCTTGATTAAACCGGGGGGCCGCCTGCCCCCCCCAAAGGAAACCGCCCCCCTCATAAATGAGGGGGGGGGGTTTAAGCTGGCAGGGGGAATTTATTTCCCCCGCCTTTTGACCTTCCGGCCGGCCAACTGCCGGCCGGTTTTCTCCAACGGGACCGGAAAATCCGGTCCCCTTTCCGGCTTCCGACGCCGGCGGCCCGGCCGCCGGTCTTCTCGTCCCGCCGCGGCCCGGAACCGGCCGCGGTGTTCGTCGTCCGGCACGGCGCGACGGCACCGCGCCCCTCCACCGCGCCTCCGATTCCCCTTGATGTGGCGCGACGGCGTCGCGTTCTTGATGATTCTTCCACGGTGCGGCGCGACGGCGCCGCGCAATATAAACATACGATTATCCGCATGGTGCGACGGCACCACGCCACCTTGTTTCCACCCGCAAGATAAATCAACAAGAACGATGGAGGGGGTTCGGCCGTGTTCATGCTGTCCGGCCCTCTCACGTTAAATGATAACACAACTTAAAATCCTTACATTAGTCATGCAAGAACCACGAACAAGGATAAATAAATAAACAAAAAACAACAACCCCTACCTTGAAAAATGACGTCGCACGTCGGTTATCGCGGAGAAAGGCGTCGCGGCTTCGGACGTAGATTTCGTGGACATCGGGGTGCGTCCAAGGAGAAAACGACGTATCTTCACTTGTCGCTATAACAAAGAAGGGAGGTACGTTGTCGTTGGCGATGATCACCACGGTCGGCGACTTCTCCCTTGTCGAGGAGAAAGATGAAGACGGAAGAATCCGGGACGCCGAGTCTCGAAGGTCGTGGGATCGATGTTCTTTGTCGGAGAAGAACCGTTCTTCATGTTCTTCGTCGAAGACGAAGAAGATCTTCAAGTCCCTCAATGATTCTCCCAATCCTCTCAAGTAACAAAGGAACTAACCCAAAAATAAATTAAGCTTACACTTAATTTATTAACACAACCCAACCTTTGAAATTCAAGAGTTTGAATTTCAAAAACTCAAAAATTAAACTCACTTATTAATTATACATGAGTTGTATAATTAATTAAAAGTTAAGTTGACAAGCCTTTAAGAGGGAGAGAGGGGAGTTAGGGAATTTGAAAAGGTTGGGCTCGGGTGGGCCCCTCCTCACCTTAATCATCTCTTAGGTGGTTAAACCACCCAACTTCCAACAAAATATTATAACCACATTAAAGATATAAAATAAATATTGTATAACAAATTTATTTTACTCTTCATTTCATCCAGAAAATTAAACATCTGCTCCTAGGCAAACGCAACTTCGGAAAAGGTCTCCTTAAGCGAATATCGGCGCTTCGAGTTCATCGGTGCCCTCGGATTTCAATTCCGAGCACCGGATCAAAAGTTAGGAAAACCCGCTCGTTCGTTCACTGAACGTACCCGAGCCAAACTTCGGAAATTGATTCCGGGCACACCGGGCCTCGGAATCAGGTGCCGTCAGAAACCGCGCTCTTGTAAAATTCCAAAGAAAATTAAGAAAAAATTTCCCTTGAATTTTACGGGTCTTTACATCCTGCGCTGTGGATATTTGGGCACCTCAAATCTCCCTGTTAGGGTCCCCATGCTGCACCTCCCTGACTCACTGAATAAGTGGGGGAGTGACTTTAAGGTACTGAAGGAACGTTTCTCCATCTCTATCCACAAAGGGTATCTGTAAAGCAGCCAGCTGCTCTGTCACCTCGCCTAGCAATTGTATACCAGATCTTCAACTGAGTGCATTCGCTATAACATTCCGCTTCCCTGGAGTATAGACTGTCTCGAAGTCATAGTCCTGGAGGAACTCAAAACTCAAAACTCCTTCTGATTGTCTGCGTGGAGGCATCCTGAATAGATGCGACACGGTCAAATGATTTATACCTGGTGAGCTGACCTGGTTTGAGCTGACATAAAGAAAAAATTTTAAAACACACATGAAATTAGTGTTTTCATTCACTAAGTTGGAAATCAGTAGTCAGGGTCCTGGTGTATGGATACGTCGGCTGTCGCACCAACACCGGACTCCCTGGACTGAAGACCACACTCAGTACCCTTAACACTATTTCATCACAGTAAAGAAATATCAGATTCTTATGTTCTGCTGTAGAAATGACTCCTCTGATAACAATTTGTCATGACCCATCCTCGGGGCCCGTGCCATGACTTCCCCAAGCCTTCCTTCCATAGGCCAGGTGCTGGAAATAAGCACCAAAGGCATAAATCCCTAGGCTGGGAATCCATTGACTTTATAAAAGTAAATAAACACAATTAGAGTACACAACTGGAAGCAAACACTAAGTAAAAACTGAATACAAAAGATATACAGGAATGTAAAAGGGGCTGAAAATACAAGCCCAATAGTAAAGTACAAGGAATAGAAAAACATGTACAACTAAAAAGACAAAATTGCTGGAAAGGGACAAGCAGCTCCTAGATCGTCCACTAGAGATCCTACCTGAAGGGTAGGTACAGATAGCCTACTCAGTTATCTATTTCCGTCTGTCTCATCCAGGTACCGACTCGTTGTGAGGTGCTCCTCCGGGTACTGTCATGTCCTTGTACACTCTTCCTTGGTCAGTGTTGTCCGACATCTGCATCCAACACAACGAGGTGCGTACATAGCCCGTGCAGAGGTGAGATTAACAATACTAAGTAGGGACCTCGAGACACTTAGTGTCTCACAAAATCCAACAAGGATAAACCACATTGTATGAATCAATGGGTAACCATTAATTAGGTATATGCTCATACATATACCTAAGTTATCTAGTAACCAATCTCAATCATGAAGAAAACACAAAGGTCATTGACTCAGATCAAACCAAGATTTTCATTAACGAAACTATGGCTGCTGGATAAATACTCCTCTATCGAGTACAGTGGTTGTGTTGCAACTCTGAGGCATTACTCATTAACCTTGGACTACTGAGGTACTCCTCCTGTCGAGTACCGTGGGTCTGCTACCAAACCAGGCGCTCCGTCTGCTATGGGTCTACCGCCAATCTGGGCGCTCCCCCTAATAGAATACAGAGGCACTCCTTATGTCGAGTACCGTGGGTCTGCTTCTGGACCAGGCGCTCCATCCGCTGTGGGTTTGCTTCCCAACCAGGCGCTCCATCCACTGGTCTAGTCGAATCACTCTGAGTTGAATCGGTCAAGCAGTCATTAGGTCTACACCTACTAGGTCTCCGCACTCTGTCTGCTCATCTTCAAGAGGTTCTGCTCCACGAGCTATTGGTCGATACTGAATGTTTCCTGATGTCTCATTTGGAAGTATCTCAATGGACCATCACGTCATAGGGGTCTCAGCGCAAAATACTGTGCATCAATCAGACGCCCGGTCTGTGAGTTTTTAGCATTTTGGTCCCAGGGGTCCGGTTGGATTCGTGTACAAACCAACCTGAAAGTTACTTAACAATACCCCCAAATCTCGTGAGGTATAATCAAAGGGACGACTATGCTCCAAGAATACTAACGCCGCTGATGGTGCGTCAAACGGATGTCTGGTGCCAAAGATATGGCCCAAAAAGGTAATGTGTTAATAATGGGCCTGGGTCCGGTACGACCTAGTCGAGCTAACTCGGCCCAACCCAGTCTGGGCCGACCTGGTCTGGGTCGACCCGTCCCATTGGGTGGGTCAGCCTGCAATGTTTGGACCTGGTCCACTGGGCCCCACCCGGTGGTCTCCACGAAGGCGAATTGGTGACTCAGCCCAGAAGACCGGCCTGTTCGGCTAGAGACACTGCGGGGGACGCTGTAGTTCGGCTTGAGAGGTCGGTGGCCGGGTGGCCAGTGGGCAGTCTATACGGGGCACGAGCATGCCAGATGGACACTGGGCATGCCACGGGTTCACCTGGAAGGGTGCATCATGCCATTGGGGTGCCGGGAAGGATGTCGGGGTGCCGGGCTGCGCACGGGGGCACAAGACAACATAAGGGGGGGAGGGGGTGGCAGGGCACCGAACAGCACGCGGAGGCGCTCTGGGCAACGCGGCAGGGCGCCGGGTAGGGTGTCATGGCGTTGTGGGGTGCGTCGTGCAGCGTAGAAGGGCACCAGGGGGTGCCCGGCAGGGCGTGGCAGGGTGCGCCGGGCAGCGCGCCAGGGTGTCGGGGGTTGTCGGTCAGTCCAACGGTAGGGCTGGGTAGCACGCCGGGGGGTGCGACGGGCAGCGCACCAGGGCATCGGGGGGCTCCGGTTAGTCTGACGGCAGGGTCGTGTGGTGGGATGGGGGCACGGGCAGCGCACCTGTGGGATGGGGGCAGCGCACCGGAAAGGTGCAGCGGGCCGACGGCATGGCCGCGGAGTAGCGCGTGGGGTGCGGGTTGGGCACCGCTGGGCCGGCGGTGCGGTTCGTGGAGGTTGCGGGATGTGCGACCTTTTTTCGACGTCGCCTCTTTGCCATGGCGTCAACATAAAAGAGGAAGAACTAACAAAAGGGGAGGTTCATACCATGTTTGTGTAGTCTGAACCCTTGTCGTTACGGTGATATAATTTGGTTCTTATTCCAGAAATTTGTACGACGAAGAACAAGTACAAACCAATTCAAAACCCCATACCTCGTATTTGTCATTGATCGATGACCGTGTCACAGAAGGCGGACATCGTTCCATCAATGTTGGAGAAGTAAGATGGTACTCATTGTTGGTGGACGAGTGTTCAGAGGTGATGTCGTTGTTGGTGACATTCTCTGTAGGTGGCGTCTTCCTCTCACCCCAGTTGAAGAGGGAGAAGATGGTGTTCATAGATTTTTGGTGATGATGGGCGTCCTTCGTTGGGAGGATGAAATGCTCCCAAAGGTTCTCCAGATCTCCACCAAAGATTATTCCAACCACAAAATAATATAAGATTACATATTATTATAATGTTGGTATAATGAATTCAAAATAATTCAATTCATTTCAAATTAATTAATTATGCCATTAATTAATTTTGTGGTTTGGCACACTTATGAGAGAAGGTGAAGAGGCTCCCCAATTTAATTGGGAGTTCCAAGAGGTTAGTGGGGGGTTTAGGGGAGTTAAGGAACTTGGGTGGGCCCCACCTTAGTTATATCCCTCCAAGGGAGGTTATGTGGGGGGGGGCCACACTAACCTCTTCTTGGAGGTTTTAACCACTATGGAACAAAAATAAGCTATCTCTTATTTTTATTTAACATAATTAAAAAACCCAAAAACTATCTTTCACTCAAGTTAGAACGCAACTACGGTGAAGGTCTCACTAATCATTTACCGACACTGCGAGGTCAGCGGTTCCCTCATATTTCAATTTTGAGAAGTGGTTCAAAATTTACAAAACGTCGCTCGCGCGTTTACCAAACTTACCCAAAAAAAGTTCAGAAAATAATTACCAGTCACCCTCGACCCACTACGGTTGAGGTTAGGCTCTTCCTAGGTGAAACACAGCCCAAAAAACCCAATGGTACTCTCGGATTTTCAATCCGAGTTACCGTTATGATGTTATGAATTTTACAATAAAATAATTGTTACTTAATTATTTTATTTACGGCCAAAAAATAACTTTTTATGGTGTCTCGCACCGTCCAAAGTTAGTATCTGCTTAAATAAAGCATGCCCTCATGAGTTCCATGGTGGTCTGAGATTTTTAATCTGAGCTACCGTTTGCGAGTTATAAGAATTTGAAAAATAAAATAATTTATTTTATTATTTTATTTACGGTTATGCCATTTTTCGGATTTCTCACAGGAGGTCCGTGCTGACTAAACTTAATTCACGCCTTGGGTAAACCCGCCATCCTGAGTGCAACGGTGCCCTTAGATTTCAGATCTGAGTAACTGTTTAAGATTTATTCCACTTTTGCAAGAAAAATGCTTATGCACGTTAATTTAAGCATAACAAAACTTCAGAAATTGATTTCGGGCACACCGGGCCTCGGAATCAAGTGCCATTAAACTGCAGGATCGTAAAATTCCCATGAATTTAAGGAAAAAAAATTTCCACCAAATTTCTATGTCTTTATAGTAAAATTATTTCTTATCCTTTCAATCATAAGAATGGTGGCCTTGAAACCCACATATGTTGAAAAATCACAATCACTTTAAATATGTACATAAGTGTTATTCCCAAAATTTTCACATGTGGGAAAATATATCCTTCTCTTCTTTCAATTATCCATATTTTTCCTTAGTTTAATAATTTTCTCATGAATCACTCTGAATGCATAATACATAGATAAAATTTTCTATTTATTATTATTTTATTATACTATGAAATCAGATGGAAAGAATTTTTTTGTATACGAGTTCCCTTCGATGGATTGGTTTAAACCCATAAAAGAAATAATCATTCTTACCCATTAGATTTTGTGCATTGATTTTATTAAATATCTTTTAGAATGAACCATTATTGAATTATGGGATATACCAAATTATACCAAATCATTAAGAAACATATTTTATAATCAAATATCTTATAAAATATAAAACACTAATTGGAAAATTATTTCATGTGTTATCTCACAATAAAAAATATTGTATATTTTTAGATATTTCCTTTTAGAATAATTCATAATGGTTTAAAAAAAATGATTTTACATAACCATATCCCCCATTAATTTCATAAAACATGCATATAAAGACCAATTTTCATGCGCATGGTGACAATCATGATATGAAAATACTCCTTTTTCATAGTTATTGCCTCTAGGTACATCTATTCCACAAACACATCCACTTGATGTATCCATAACGTGTTTTATTTCTATGAAAGATTCATAATAATTAAATTATAAATATACTATGTTTTTATCTATAGATATCCCTAGTGTCTATATTATGGTTATATTTCCAAATATATGTTTTTATATTTCAATTTTACAAGGTTTCTACTAAAAATTTTCTGATACAAATTATAGCAACCACAGCCCATATTGCGTAGAGATTGTTCCTATTTTATTACAATATAATATGAACTAGGGAATAACATATTGAAGGAACCCATATTTTATTGGTTTATGATAAAAATATTCATTCCTGATTCTGAGTAAAAAAACTGAATCACAAATTAAATGATATTGTTTTTATGGAAAACAAAATTCTACCTATCATATCCTTTAATATAAAATATAATATACTTTATGGAATCCTATGGAAGGAAAACAAGTATGTGTGAGAATAATGTCTTATTAAGAGATATTTATAGTGGAATCTATCATGATTTCACAATCATAATCAAATTATAAATGTAAATAACTTTTCACACATTCTATTTAAACAACTTGATAATGCATAAACAATATAGAAAGAAAAATAATTATGATCACATTATATTAAATCAATTAAGATAGAATGAAATATTATAGATAATATAAAATTAAGAAAATTAAATCATATTATAATCTAAAATATTAACATAGTAAATGATTAATTATTAGACTCCATGATCTGAGGTACCATGATACGTTTACTACCAAGTCATTTAACAATGCGTTTTAAACAACAAGGAGAATCCTATTTGATTCTAGAATAATAAGATTCTGTCTTTATAAAAAAATCATTTATGGGATATATTATACCAGTCCCCACATATCCCTTAAAGTCCCATAAATTTATCATATGTTGAATAATGGATTTAATTCATGAATAAATATTACTTACATCAAATATCCATAATGTGAAAATAATTATTTATAATCTATATTTCTATATAAAATAAAATAACATTCAAATAAAAACACCATAAGTATAAATGAGATACATATTATGTAATAAGAAAATCCCACACACGTAATATAGATATCAAAGGTATGTTTACTATATAATGATCATATATAAGTGAATATTTCAAGTGGAAGACAGTTATTATATAATGAATCATAGAAGTTGGTGTCAATACTATCTTTGGAGAAAATAATAATAAACCACATAGTAGAAGAATAAATATTGAATAAATATATACCCATTAGAGTAAATAATAATTATTTTATTTCATTGATGAATAGAAATTCCATAAAAATTCCATTTAAAATTTATATAGGAGAAAGTCCTTTTCATTTTGAAGAAAAACTTTATAAATCCTTTATATGGAAAATAAATTTTAAAAAATTACTTTAAAATTAATAGAAAACATGGAAAGGGATATTCAAATAAATTATGTTAAACACCAGACATGATTATATATGTGTCGTAAGAAGAAGATTTCATTCATAGTTTGGGTAAAAGTCAAATGGGAATTTTGTTCATTATGAAAAAGGTTATTTTTTACTTTTTTTAATGAATAAAAATTTGTAAAAATGACTTTTCAAAATCATTTATAGTGGTTAAAAAAAATTGAATCCAGTTTTTAGATAATATTTTTTGAATAAAATAGATATCTAGTCAATGAATGAAATAATGCCATATTTTAATAAAACATTTTCTCAATTAATTTATCTAAAAATCTTTAAAAAAATAATTTTAATTAATAATATCATGAATATAAAAATGATAATAAAATTAAAGGGTTTATTGATAAATTATATAATAAATTCATTCAATTAAAATTATGGAATAAAAAATATCAATTAAAATTAAAATGTGAAGTAAACCATTGTAATGATCATAATGTCAAAATGAGAAACAACTCATTCATATTTAATGTGTATCAATAGAAAAACCATTTAAAAATTGGAAATAAATATTTAAATTTCAAAATTTCATTATACACATAATCTTTTCATAACTTAATCAATGATTTTAGAGATTAACCTATTGAGTGGAAAAATAGTTATGAAACCCCATTCCACTTCGTATCATTTATTTCATTTCTCATTACATGAAATAATTCAAATTTAAATTTATAATACCAGGAATAATTAAGTATTCATTTTTACATGTAAAATTGGTAGTATATACACTATATAAATGATATTTAATGCTTAAGATTTCAATATGCCATAATGAAATACAATTGAGAGGAGATTTGATCACCCAAACTTCCTTTTCAATGAAATTTCATTAACCTCATATATATTAGAACTAAATATTTTATTAACATATTCAAGAACAATAATAAATTTTTTGATCTAATATTTTATTTTTTTATTACATCTTATCACATGTCTATTAATAATTGTTAGTTTTGTTTATTTTTTTTGTGTGTCAATTGCCTAATTTTCTATTTCATCCATTATCTTGAATTCTCTATTCCTTTCAAATATTATATAGTTATATCATCTAAATTTTTTTACATTATTATAATATTTTAAAATAAATTTTACTTTAAAAACCAGTCATTTATGATGGTTATGAAATTTTTTTATTTTACAATCATAGAGACTATATGCCCTATATACGAATGAGAAAGTCTTCCATTATAATGATACATATAAAAATGAGATATGAAATATAATATATATCCTGAATATTCATAATAATACATTATATAATTATATATATCACTCGTGTATTGCAGTGTAGAAATTAATGTTGCATTACATTGTGAATGCGTTAGTCCGTGTGTACACAAAGATGTTATCAGCTTTACGTGACTAAAAATGAAAAAAAGAAAATAATATGTATAATCATTTTAAAATGATAAATATTTATACAATATAATAACTATTTAATTTTCATAACATATATTTTTAAAATTATCATTATCCAAATCCATGTGGAGAGTTAGCTAAAGACGAATCAAATCGCTTCGCGAGACGGTAATCTACAATACACACAAGTGACGTTATCATATCATCTATATAATAGAAGTAAAATGATATATATGATATAATGATTCTAAGATTAAAAATATTTTCTAAATTTTATAAATATACAATATATCTATCATCATACCTATCATTTTCAATTGGAAAAGGTAAATTTAATGACATTAGTTCCCAAAGCGGTAGTCCTCCATATAGACAAATATTTATTTCGTAACCCATTTTGATAGAGGGAGTGATAGATTTAGATAAAAACAATTTTATTATAAAGTCCCATAATATTTATTATAATTATTTTATTATTTCATATTTTTTTAATCAAAAATCTTGGAGGTGTAGAAAGAGTTGAAATAAATATGCACATTAAAAAACATTACTTCTTCACGTATCATCCATAGGTTTAGATTAATTCTTAAAAATGCTCCTTACACTAAGGATAATATTTATAGGATTTTGTTATTTATTTTTTTGATGTTATCTTGGATGTTACTTTTTGAAACAAAATATTTTGTAGGTGTAAAGAAGAGAGGATTGTGATTTTCCTTTTATAGATGAGGAAGAGGGGCATTCTGGTAAATACTCAATGTATTAATTATTGGGAGGTCAAAGTTACCTCTAGTAGATCTGTAATTGATATGTAAATAATTTTAGTGATTATATATTAAATCTAATATTTTAAAACATAATAAATCTAATGTTTTAGACATTTTATTTGATAACTACTATGTTTACCTTCATTTAACATTTCAGATTTTCACTACAGTAACTTGTTATCTAAGCTAGTTAATTTATAAAATAAAGCTACAATAATATGGGATTATTATATAATTTACACCCATTTATTATAAATATAATTTATAATTTATAAAATATAAATCCCATGTGGGTTTGAATTATTTTACAAAAGTGCATGTATATTTTAAAAACACTCCTTTAACCTTAACAATGAAAAAAGAGATACTTTCATGTAGAGGTAAATATATTCATAATAAAAGATAAATTAGTCTATTAATGTTACATATTTAATATTTATTTTCATTGATAAATCAATTGGATGTATATATGTTTTTTATTATGGTTAATCATTTATAAAATAAATTTATCACAGTATAACATTACATTCAATTTTGAATTTATTCATTAAATTTAAATTTATAAAATATAAATAAAATGATGGAATTAAAATATATTATATTTTCCCATGTTTAAAATGATTTATTAGTATAATAAATTAATTTAAAATTTTGATTCATTCTGTTTTCATCTCTTTGAATATTTTTTTTATCATTTATTTGATCTTATTTTTAACTCAATAATTATTATGTTGGAGTTTCATAAGAATTTATGTAATTATATCAACGAAAAAATTTAAATTAAATAATATTTAAAAGAATTAATTTTTATTTTATAATAATACTTAAAACCAAATATTTTTTTCCTCTATCCCAATTATTTAAAGATATTGATCGTTGGAAAAGTACTTTTCTTATCTTTTTCATTACATATATTATTATATGGGTAATATTAAATGGAAAGTGGAACATAATTAACATATTTCATTATATTTAATGTAAAATATCTAAATAAACTCATTGAATAAAATTAATACATTAATTCTGTTAATTTTCTTTCTTATTATTCATGTTTAGCACCCCCAACAAACTAATTTGTAATATAACCATGGTAATTATTTTTTAAAAAATTCACAATTCATTGTGGTTAAAACATAAGATTACATTATTATAAATAATAAATTATTATTATTTCGAATATTTATCCAATTTTAAAATATAAATTCACATAAGTGGTAAATTTTCATTTATTATAAATCTCGTAGACATGATATATAAGTCTGTTATTAAAGTGAATGTGTTTTTATGTTTACAATGTTTTTATATTTAAATTATGAATTTAAGATATTATCATGACCTAAATAAGATTAATTGATATAAAATTGATCATTTTTACATCTAATCAATTTAAAAATAATCTTAAATAGTGTAAAATATTTAGACAAAAATATATTTTCAATTAAAATTCATTATTTTCCACTATTGTGTAAAAAAACTTATCTTAAAATTACAAAAAATAACCCTAAAATATTTTTTGTATTATGAATTAAAAAATTAAATTTATATTTTTTTTAAAAATTCCAACTATTTTAAATTTTAATATATAATTATTAGATACATTTGAGAATAAAAAGTCTTCTAGAAAAAATAGGGGTTTTATAAAAAAAATTCTATTTTTCTTTTTACTAATAATTATTTAATTCTTAATGAATAGATAATTAATTAAAATATACAACTATATAATTTCATTAAAAATTTTACTCTGTTCATTCCCACCAATTTTAGGACTATGTCATAACAATTTTACTAAATATTAATTTTTTATTAATTAATTGTATTTTGGGAAAACGTCGGTCTTGTGTATAATGCATGTTATTGAAATAACTCATTATTGCATGTAATGAGCTATAGAATATGTTTTTCACAAAAAAAACATAAATTATGAATCCATATAATAAAAAATATTGAATATAATGATCATATTCAAGATTTTTAGGGTGTTACTATT
This sequence comes from Viscum album, assembly GCA_963277665.1. Classification (NCBI taxonomy): domain Eukaryota; kingdom Viridiplantae; phylum Streptophyta; class Magnoliopsida; order Santalales; family Viscaceae; genus Viscum; species Viscum album. Next base: position 29,527,982 of record OY728157.1, on the reverse strand, counting down.
TCATCATTTTAAGTATTATCATAAAAAATCTTAATAAAAGATGGGAATATAACACGAAAATCTTACCACTTTAATAATATTACAGAGTAATTCATATGGAATACTAAAAATAATAGAAAGTTATAAAATTTTAATAATATATAAATACATTATATTTAATTCCAAATGGGATATATATACACCTTATAATATAATATTAGTGTTTAAACCATCATATGTCTCAAGGAAAGAATACTGACATTAAAATCCTTTAACAATTGAGTACTAAATTATATAATACACATTATAAATTAATTTAAAATAAAAATATTTTTATAATAAATATATTAAATTATCATAAATATAATTATAATATCATATATTACCCCCTTATAATGTTTCAACACCCATTTATTAAAAATTCTTTTATAAAATCACTATTACATGGTGTTAATTTTTGGGTCATTGAAGATAATTTTGGTTAAGTAATTCTAGATCCTATAATTTTAACATCATTACATCATCAATAGAATTATAAATGCAACATCATATTCATAATTTTTTATTACATACATGTTCGTATTCATTTAGAAATGTAATAGATAGAAAGATGAATTGCACCATTCATGGAAATGGAAGGTCGTACGTACACATTAACAAAGTTTTAATATTTTGAAAAACATAATGAATAATATTTAAATTATTAAGAAATCATGAATATGAATTATTATTTAATATGTCATATATTTTAAATAAAAAAATCATTATATCATTTTATATAAATTATTTCTTAGATAATAACACATCCATTAATGAGTTGGTAGTCAACTATACACAAGAGCGACGTTTACATACCATCACCGAATGGAATGTAATAAAATGTAATATGTGATATAGTATTTACATGATATAAATAATTTCACTAATATAACATACATATACTAAATCCACCATTATATCCATACTTAAAATGCTCTTAGGGAAGACGAACTACATTGGATTTTGAGGAGGTGGTCTACCATAAACACGATTTGAAGGGTAATTTTCTATTTGATTGAAGTGGAGAAGGAAATATTTTATTAATTTACTATAATAATAAATGATTAAATAATATATAATGGTGTCACTATATTGATTTTTATAATAAATAGATTATGTTAAAAAAGAATAAATAAAAAATAATGATCTTAGCAATGACAGTTATTTTTTCTTAGAAGTACATCCATTGGAGCTCTTAATATAGAAAATAATAATGGTACTTTGGGAGGATGAAATGATATTTAACATGGATAAAGATGTTTTAGATTTTATTTGTGAATTATTGGTCTTTATATGTGTGAATATGTGAAGGGTTGTGGTGGCCTTTTATTAGTGGGGGAATGAATCCTATAAGTAATCTAATTTGAAATTTCCAAAAAAAATAAATAATATTAAAGTAATTACCATATAAAATGATGAAAAATAACTATTTATTATAACTTGGGAAAGATAATATTAAAATATGAATATAAAATATCAAAATTTACTATTTTTATTGTTATTTGAAAATTTATTTTCTTAGTAAAACATCCCATGTAAATCCATTTTAAACATAACCATAATATATAATATTAAATTTTTTCACAATTCATTAAGTGAAAAAATTAATTCAAAATTATTAAAAAATATAAATTATTCAGAATCCAAAATGGGAACCTAATTTTTCATATTATATTGACATATATGGAAATATATTATTTCAATTTAATTTTACACACATGATTCAAAATTAAGTTTTAAAAGGTAAAATGTTCAAATATTTATAATGGTTTTATCTAAAAAATCAATATTAACTTTATTCCAATGACCTAAATTGTATTAATAGATATATAATTAAACTATTGTTAATTTTAGATCCATATTAAATAAATTTGGATTCTTTTAATTGTGTTTACTTAAATTAAAATTCATAATAAATACTAGTACATATCACTATTCATCAAAAAAAATATATATTGAAAAAAAATTCAAAACATAACTCTATAATAAATTTTTAATGATGGTTTCAAAAATAAACATCATTTTGTTAAAAAATATCTATAAAATATCTATAAATTCAATATAATTTTTCTCATAAAAACAACTAAAAATAATTCAAAAAGTATTTAATAATAATCATTATAAACTATTTAATGACTTTTTATTAGTCATATTTAAAAAAAATTATTTCAAGGTTCACTAATTATTCATGTTTTTTTTCATGCACACTTTCAATAAAAATCATTTTTACACATAGATCATTCTAAACATGATTTTCTTTATAAATCTAGCTATTCAAATATTTAAATAATATTCATATAAAATTAATATAAAAATATCATGGAATGTTACAGATCCGAATTATGCTGAAGAAGGTAAAAATTTATAAATCTCTTCAAGAGCCTGAGATCAACATACATTCTATTTACTTTCCTCCATTATTATTATTATACCTACAGGGCTATATTTTATATTCTCACAATGAATTATCATTAGATGCTATTGGTTTAGGCCTACAGATATTTACTCTCACCATTTTTAGGACAACATTTTGTAACTAGCTAGATTTCATTGATTCTTGTAGGGATAATCGTATGTTCCCATAAATATATTCTATGTATCTTTTATAATTTGGATGTTTGAGTGTAAATGACTGACCTAATGTTCGTGAATCTTATAGGGGAAAAAATTAAAAAAATTCATCCTATATATTAATATATATGTATTATATAAATTATAACTTCCATGTATGGTTGATAATTATTCATATATATGCTATCATTTGTATATAATAATATTAACATCATTATTTTTATTATTATTATCTCTATTATTTTATTTTGTTATTTCAGTATATTGCTTCTTCTAATTTATCCATTATTTACCATTTTCGTCCACGTTGACATTCAAGTTTTATTTTACCCACAATTCAATTATATACCTTCACTGATAATTATTTCCTTTGGAACATGGGTATGTGTTATTTAGACTATGTCTACAACTAGGTTTATTTACTTATGACTAAAATAGATCATGGATGTCACATGAAGTGTTTGCTAATATAGAAATCCCTTTGAAATTATTTATAAAAATTTAGTGGCACCATGTTTATAAAATTAAAAGACAAGTCTATTAAAAAATATTAATAATTGAAACATCTATAATAATGAATTTAATAATTATTTTTGGAGAATTAATTATTTTTATGATTTTTTTGATAAAAATATGGACATGGAACTTTTGGTTTGTGATTTAATAGAAAATTGTGGTCAGTTTTCCTGAAAACATTATTTCATTGAATTTAGTAATGAATTGGAGGAAAGTGATTATAAAACTAGAAATATCATAATTTAAAAAAATTATAATAAAATATAAAATAATTAATAGGGGTATATTGTATAATTTCATCATCTTAGAATTCAATCATAATCGATCTTGGTATAAATATTATTTTAACATGAATCCATTTTCGATTGGGTGTAATTTGAATCATAACCCCCATGAATGACATAACATCAAATAAAATAGTAAAAACTACATCAATATGGATATTAATGGTATAATACATCAATGAGGAATTAGATACACCTCATTAAACATGATCTGTTCATAACTTCAAACATTCCTTAATGAAAATAACTTAAATGACAACCACATTGGCCATTACTAATCTTTGAATAATAGTTAATTGGATGTTTGAAAGTCATATTATTCAATAAAAATTTAAATATATAATTTATTATAAAAATATAAATTATTTATAAATGTATAAACAATTGAAATTTTATGTTTATGGATAATATTTAAAATGTATAAATAAATATAAATTCATATGAAACACAAAAGGATAATTATTAATAGTTTAATGTCCCAACCCAGGTGTCATGCAATGGGGCCCCGAGATGGTCAGTCACATGCCCACAAGCATGCCTCCCCGTATGCTAGAGGGTTATGAATAGCATCAAGGGTTTTGTAATTCATTCATGGGTATATTATACCCTCATTTATTAGAGTAAAGTAAAATCAGAAGCAAACAACAATAAACAGAGAAGGAATCATATAAATAATTAGAACAACACCATTATCACATGATAGTCAAAACAAGAATTATTATTCTCAATAGAAAGGTAAATCATGCTATGACAATGTAAGTTTCGGGTGACTTTTATGAAACTGAAAATTAAGACACAACGACTCCAAAGTGGGTCTCGAAACTTGATCGGTTTCCTCACTCATTCTCTATTAACAAACAACAACCTATCCCGTAGACATGCCCTTATCCTATCCTAAAACAACAATGTATACTTCGGTGCTGATCAGGCATCCCAAATAGTTTTTGAGTTCGACTCAGTAGGCCACCACCAATGATGTCTAAAACAAATCTAACCAAAATATATTCTATGAAGCTCTATACGGAAATAAATTCAATGCATAATTAAATAGTTACAACATTGTCATTTATTCTTTACTTATCACCTAAAACATGGTCTTGATTTGTTTCTATAATTCGACACAAAATTTATCATTATCATTAGTTTGGTGTGGAACGCCATTTCTACCAATCAACATCTCAATTGGTGAAGATCTACAAGTCTGACACCCCTCTTTCTCAATAAGTGAAGATCTCCATGTCTACCTCTTGTCCTCACAAGAACATGTATCAACTATTGGGGTAGAACACCATGTCTCATGCACTGACTTCAAAATTGGTATAAAATGGGATGTCTCAGACCCACTGCCTCAATCATTCACATCATTTATTAATTCCTCAAAATTAACCACATAATTCCCTTACTAATCCAATGATTAGTTAAACACATCAAATACCATAATTTAACCCAACATTTAACTAAGTGCATAGTGCATTAATTTATTCATTAATTAATTAATCAATCTATACAAAACATATTCCATAGTTAAATCTCCACAATTAATTATCCAAACCAAAACCATAATTTTCATTATAAATCTCAAATTTAATGATCATAATCAACACTATGGTACATAATTGATAAACCATAAATTATATCACATAACCAAAAATCATCTCATAATGAATTCCCATTGATTAATTATCTCAAACCCAACCAAATTGTATATCTAAATTAAAATATCCCAAATCATAAACAATTTCACCATATTAATCATCTATTTGGGAAAACCCTTAGTACCATTGTTCAATCATCCATTTAATCACCATGGAAACCACATGTCAATTCCACATTCTTAATTAGTCAAATTTAGGAAGGTAAATTATCACGGGAACCAAGAAAATCAATAATTTCATATACACATATAAAATCAATGATTATGGGATTTCAATTTAGACCACTTACCGATGTTTTTTATAGAAGTTATCCCAATGGAATTCCCCAAAATCTGAGCTGCCCAATGACATCGATCAAGCTCTGGATCTATGTTCCTACACATAAAAATTAAGATCAAAAGAATCTAGATCCTAAAAATATAGATCTAGATACACAATCCGAGATATATATCTCAACTCATAGGTTTACATCCATGGAAACAGTGGATATCATCCATGAAAATATCAAAGAAATATAGAGGAAAGAATAGATGTAGTAATGAAATGAAATCCACTTACATGGAAGATAGAAGATCATGAATCCATTCTTTAGATCTTGAAGAATGGTGTTCAACTCACCATTGATTCCCTCTATAAGACACTAATATCACATAGAATTCATCAAGAACAATACTAGGATGAAATAGAGCGGTTATGGGGGTTCGATTGATTTAAAAAATAATTTCCAGATAATAATAACCCACACCCATGGTTTCTTATGTAGGGGTGCACAGTTTTGGTAAACCACGCACCAATCTTGTGGAACCTCATTGACTATGGTTGCACGGTTACCTGGGTTTAGGCACACAGTTTGTAAAGCCTTTTACAAACCACACACAACCATCTATCCATTATTTTTTTTCGAAAACTCACACAAACACACCCAATCCACAACTCTAAAACAAATGTAGATAAAAAATTCAAAATAAACCTGAAATGACACTGAAGGTGACTTTAGAAAAGATTTGGATCATAAAATCTCCCAACCATATTAAAACTCTCCCACGAGATGCACTCCTGAACATCACTATTATTCTGAGAAAAAAACGATTTGGCCATTGAACCCTCATGTATGGTTCTTTTCCCCATGTTTCTTCATGAACATGTCCATGTTTCTATAACATGTGAACTATCAGTATGGTCTTTCCCTAAAACACATTATCACTAAGATCTGGAAAACATATTTTACACTCTTAAAAGGACATATCTATCTTGAGGTCAACCACATTTAAATTGATCACATGATAATGGTCAGGTTGATACGACCATATTTGTGAAACATGTAAAACATCATGCATAGCACTGAATTTATGTGGAAGGGTGAATCGGTATGCCAACAACCCGATTCTCTCCACTACCTCAAATGGGCATATAGACCTACACATCAAATTTCCCTGCCATTATATCATGGGGTGACCTATCCTAGGTGACACAAAAAGGAATACATGATCTCCCATTGTAAACTCTAGGGGTCTTATCTATTTATCAGCATATGAATTATTTCCAATCTATGTCGTGACCATAAATTTTCGAATCAACTATCCAAGATCTAATGTCTCCTATACAAGACTCAGTCTCCATAGCTCTGACTCACCCGTCTCTTTTCAGCAAAGTAGTGACCTGAAAAATATACCATAAAGTGACTCAAATGATTCCATTTGTATAGTTTCTTGATAAATGTTGTTATAGGAAAACTCAACTAAATCCATGTGCTTCTCCCACGAACAACCAATGTCAAGAAAACATTCCTACATCATATTCTCTATAAACAATATGCTATGCTCTAACTACCCATATGTTTGTGGGTGGAAAGACATATTGGAAAATATATTTTCCATGATCCTTCTACAAGACCTACCGTAAGTGTGATGTAAACCATTAATTGCAATCTAAAACTATAGTTTGTGGAAACCTAAGAAAACAAACAATTTCTCGAACATATAGTTTTTCCAACCTTTCTAATGTGTAGGTTTCCATTATAGGAATTAAACGTTCTACATTTGTCACTCATTCCACAATGACCCAAAAAAATCATTCCTCCTACGATTCATTGGACTACCTACCACAAAATCCATTTTCATGCAGTCCCACTTCCATTCCGAAATAGGAAATGACAGCAATAGCCATCCAGGTCATTGTTTCCTAGACTTCACCTACTGACTGATGAAACATATTTTCAAGAAACCTTCCATATCCTTTTTCATGACTGGCCTCCAAATCTATCATCGTAGTTCACGACACATTTTTTAACCCCAGGATGTACCACCCACTTAGAGAAATGAAATTCTTCGATGTGTTTATCTCTCATACTCATAGGTACAAAAACCTAATTCTTCCCATATATGACACCATCCTCATCTATAAAACAGTCAAAGGTGTCTCCCAACCTTCAAGGATTTCCCTAAAGGATAAACACTCTTGATCCTCATACTTCATATCCCTAATCCATCTCAAGAGTGTTGAGTAAAATACAAATGAAACCAGAGACATCTTCTCCTAACTCTCCTGAATGACCAGTAGAATTTCAGCCAGAGATTTCATCATCATCTATTCTACACTCGAGTCATGTTCCAACTGAGTCTAATTTTTCTTTATCAAGCCAGCAACCACACTCTTCCCCTTTCCTAGAGTATATATAGGTTCAATATAAAAGGATATCATATATTGAGCTCATATTCGCTGCTAAAGATTCATGTCATGGTGTGAAATGATGTACCTCAATATTTTTTGATCTGTAAAAATTTGTAAACTTTTCACCCAAATGATAGTATCACCAACACTTAAGAGAATAAACTACCATTCCCAACTCGAGGTTGTTCATGGAGTAATTATATTCATGAAAAATCCACTGTTGAGACCCATATGAAATGATTTTATCCATTTTTCATCAACACATTTTTGAGTCTGACCCCATAAGCCTAAAATACATAATCTACTCCTCACTTAACTCAGGTAATATCCAAATTGGTTCTAATGTCAAGTGCCTCTTCAACTTTTTGAAAGCATTCTGACATACTTCCATTCATTAAAACTTCATCTATTTCCTCATAAAACTTGAAATTGATGCTACTAATAGGAAAAATTCATATATTAACCTCAGGTAATATCCAAATAATACACAAAATCCTTGAATATAAAAATAAATCTTGTGCTTCTCCCAAGAAACCACTGCTTTTAACTTATCTTGTTCCACTTCCACGACTTCATCTAAGATGATATTCACCAATAAGTGTACATTATAAATCCAAAAATAACACTTAGATAACCTAGTGTATAACTGAGGCTCTATCAGTGTTCTCAAGATGATGTCCAGAAATTGGGAATGATCATGGTGATTATTAAAGTGAACCAAGATATCATCCACAAACACCACCACAAACTAATCTAGATATAGATGAAAGATCATATTATTCAAGGTCATATACACTGCTGGAGTGTTAATGAACCCAAACAACATTACGTTATACTCATAAGGACATAACTACTCCTAAAAAAATTCTTCTGTATATTAGAAGTCCTAACCATCACCTGATGATACCCTGATGTAAAATAGACATTTGAGAAAGGAAAAGCCCCCTTCGGTTGGTCAAATAGGCCATCGTTACATTGAAGAGGTTATAAATTCATTACATTCATTTTGGCCAGCTTCTGATAATTAACACACATATGTAAACTCCAGTCAGCTTTCTTTGAAAACAATAATGGTGATCCTCAAGGTGATATACTTGGACGGATAAACCCCTTATCATCCAATTCCTCCAACAGATTCATTACCTCTTGAAGCTCTATCAGTTCCATTCATTAAGGTTGAATAGATACTGGCTCATCCATCAATATGAACTCAATAGTGAACTCCACATATCTCTCTGATGGAAACCCAGAGATGTATGTAGAAAAAATGTCGTGAAATAGTTCTACTACTGTTGGAAGGATATCATTTCTACCACATCTATCATCAAAAAAATACTTGAAACTTGGGTTGTGTTCTCTCCCAATGGCTGAGTAATATGCCCTATTCTACATGAATGGATATCTAATTCCCCACGATGAACATACTGGTGACCCTTATGAGATTCAAAGGTCACTCTCCTTTAGTAACAATCGATGTGGGCTCGGTATGAGACTAACCAGTCCATAACCATAATCATGTCGAATCCAATTATACCAAGGACATAGAGATCCCAAATAAAATGATACCCTATGATCTCTTGTGAAAATCCCTTACAAAAACATATATAAATAGACAATGTTCCAAGAATTGTATCGATATTCATTACTCCATTTTTGGACTACACCTCCAATATCAATCAAATAAAAAAATTGAATATTTAAATCAACAAGAGGAACTGGTATCCAAAAAGGAATATTTTAAATTGAAGGCTACCAAAATAGTACCTTTCACTATTGATGGCCCAACCAATCTATCCACAAGTGTAGGAAGAACTTCATGTAGCTATCTTTCCCCTCTCCCCTATGACAACATTTGACTCCCCTGAGTAGCACCACTATGCTGATATGAGCACTCATACCCTAAAGCACCACTTCTTCTACCTCTACCACCTCTTATAGTAGAACCCCAATTACATGGCCAATTAGGTGTAGAAGTCCCCCTTCTCAGACTATGACTATGAACTGCTTCTCCCTTAGAACCATCCTATCGTGAATTCCAACAGAAAAACTTTAGGTATCTCATCATGCCACAAAATCTGCACTCTACTAGTGGTTGAGGAAAAAGTATGTAGTAAGGTATTGTCATACCACAATGGTGGAAAAGAAACTGAGTAACATCCAATTCTATTTTTCCTCATGATTTTTCACCTTTCATTCCACTGTCATGAAAAGGTTCTCATAACATGGCTTCTTATTATCGGTAGGTGCACTCCCTGGTTATAGAACGGAAGAAACCTATCCAGTATTGGAAGCCTCCTTCAGGTTCCCCTATGAATCGAGATTCTAATTCACCTATTTTGAGAACATCTCCAGATTAAATATAGTCACTTGGGATATAATCTCATAGTTAAGTCTGTCTTAAAATCGTTTTACGGAAGAAGCCTCATCTGCTGCCAAATCTGGAACAAAACGCTTTCAATCTTTGAAATATTTGACATAATTCATTATGTACATGATTCCCAAGGTCAGAAGTATAAGGCCCTAGCCTTAAACCTTACTTAATCTTGAGTTATTACAAGATTACACATTGAGGATCTTTTCAGGTTTAGAGTTTTATGGAATTAGAACATAAAACTTGCATTACATTCCACATATAAACAAAGTGGTTACATAAAGATAGTATTCATTCTTCCCATCAATGGAAACATATTTAAAATAAAACATGGATTCATTCTTGACACTTCCTTGACACTATCATCATATCATGTACCTTTCCCTTGACCTATGAAAAACATTTCAAAAAAACTTGGGATGAGCATAAAAAGCTCAGTATGGGTTATAAAAATATGGAAAGGAAACATAAGTTCATATATACATAAGAATGAAATCATACTTTACCATAAAACATAATCACTTTAACATACCTCATCAAATCATTAATAAATCAAAGAAATCATAAGACATAAAGGTAACTTGATGCATTCATAACATTCTTACGTAGGGAGTAACCCTCTTGGTTACATTTGGAATACCCATCACAGTATATTCCCTAAATCTCTTCGGAGAAACCTTAACGTTTCACTCCTTTGCATTACCCAATGCATTGTAGAGCTATATCGAGCTCACCCGCCCTTAATTTATCACGGAACCACCTGTATTCATAATAATGGCCAAGAACCTCAACATAATCGTATCACATAAAACATGCATATAGGAAACATAACATTTCCACCTTTCAATCACAAGATATCAATACAGCACATTGATATAAAAACATTATGAAAACCATTTTCAATACCAAAACAAAAGAAAAGTAAAACATGGTATTTATTTTTCTTTTAAAAAAAGGTATGGCTTGTAGAGGAAGCCGAAACTCAAATAATGGTCACGACGGCGGAGAAGTCGTTGTCACCGCATACGTATGACAAAAACATTCCATTTTGTCATTTAGTAAAACTCTTCGTATAAAAAAGATTTCTTTTGGATAAATGTAAAAGTCAAAGGGGTTTATACACCGTATAAAAGAAGGTTTTGTATAAAACAAAATATGCCTCAATGAAAGGAGATTGAGACGAAGTCCCATACCTCGGGTCCGACTTGACTCGGTCGTTCTTTAATCTCCTGAATAATAAACTTGAGTTAATTTATACTTGATTAAGAACCTTTTTCAAGTTCATTATTCTTTTTATATCACTTATTTCCATGTCATTAACACTATGTAATTATTTAAGTTAATAACGGTCGTTTTAACGATCATTGGTACTTGAGTCAAAAATAAACTCTTTATAATTACAGGTTTTTCATGTATCCATTATATCCAGAATTATAATCATGGTGTATATATCATATATATCATATATATCCAGTATATACATGCATTTATAATATTACATAATCATTTAGAGGTAAGAAATGAAATGCACCGTTCATGGAGACGGTAAGCCGTACGTACGCATGAATGCTACTTTCATTTCTATTTCGTATTTTATAGAATGGAATCATAATGATATGAAGTTATATTATAAATCTAGTTTAATATCATATATAATATCATAACTCCATCCTTTATACGTCCCACATATGGTATTAACGAATCAAATCACTTTGAGGGGGCGGTAGTCCACACTTCCTTAAATGAAGATATCACGTTTACCCATAATGGAAAACATAAAGGTATGTCCAAATGAAAAATAAAGAAGCTTAAGGAAAACATAAACATATTATATATCATATATAAATATAGTGTCATCTTAATGGCCACCTTTGAAGGTGTTAAAATAATGTTGAACAATCATCATTTCGGGAGGCCGAAATTCGCCATCCACGGAAATAGTATGTTCTTTAACCATTAGATGTAGGTGTGTGTAAGTGTAGCTAGAATACTTCTTATAACAACATACTATTATATTTTAGATACTGGAGTTGTTACAAAACAAATGAATAAAAAAAGTTTAGGGGGTTGGAGAAGTAAAATAAAACAAAAGGACTCAAGTGAAGACATTACCTTAAAATCGGGTAACTCCCTTTGGTTTGAGATCAAAGGCTTCCTTGGGAAGACTTCCGCCCAAAGTGAGGCTTCAAGGAGTAATAGAGGGATGTGGAGAGAAAAAATGGGCAGGGGTTGGCCAAGCCAAAGGCTTTGGAAGTGTGGGTAAGGAGGTAGAGGTGGGGACCTTTTATAGGAGGAGAGGAGGGGCACTCTTGGAAAGTAAAGAAATGTTACTTTATTTTAAAATGATTTTCAGATTCAAAAGGTCCCACATTGATATAATTTGAGGGTAAGGTGATAAGGTTTTTAAATTCACCCATCAAATAGGTTTTGGACATGTGTAGGTCATAGATTTTACATTATCATTTCATTTTATTTAAATCATTTATTAATGAGGTAATTGTTGCATCATCATGATGTCATAAATAATTTAATTTATTTAAAGTCTAAAAATTATAATTAAAATACTATGATGTAGGAAATCTTTTTATCTTTCCAATTAAAATTTATAATCAAAAATCTGAATTTTATAACCCAATATAAAAATTGTTTTAGTAAAATAACTCATGTTTGTGTCATTTTTACTTTAACATTAAATAAAAAGATAATAATGTCATTTTCCTACCAAAGTGGCTCCATGGGGTCCCCAAGTTGACTCAAGTATTTTATTGGTCTTCCATGACACATCCAATGAGGTTAGGACATGTGTCAAGCTCGTCTCATATTATTAAAACATTATTTTTACCTTAAACTACACAAATTACCACTAATCGCGATTAAAAACATAAAAGTTACTATTCACCAAAAAACTATTTTAATCCCATTGAACCAAATTTTACATCTTAATGAAAACCATGTATGTAGGATTTTTGAAATTCAAAACACAGAGGTGGTAAAAAAAATTTTAAACAAAAAATCAGTTTTTTTAAGTATCACTTAGTGGTTTCACTATTCATCAAAAATTGAAGTTTTTCAGAAAAATACCAAAACTTCAGCCTAAGCTATATTTGATATTATGAATTCAAAAATGTTTTCTATTTTAAAAAATTAAAAATATATAAGTTGCATTAATTAATTTAATAATTAATTCCCGCTGTCAGAGCAAATAGCGTGTTTTTATGAAACAATAAGTATCAAAAGATTGACACTAGTTTAAGTCCAATTTCAAAGTGAAATTGATTCCAATGACCACCATTTGATTAAATGGTAAAAATTTATTCTAATTTTACTTAAAACCCAATTCAAAAGATAATATAAGAATATAAATAAATTAGATTAAAAAGAGGTTTTGAATTAAAATAAAACATTTTTCACTATTCATTAAAAAATGAACTTGATCGGAAAAATACCAAAAATTCACACAAAGTAAATTTTGATGTCCCAATCATAAAGAATAAGATTATTTTGAAAAACATAGATTATAAAATTGTCAAAAGATATATTTAAAAATGGTTTGCCATCAAAAGGCAGTAAAACAATCTTTTAAAAATATTAGTGTATTCCATGCTTAAGATTGGATTTATTTTCATTTTAAGCCTCTAAAACACTATCTAATTAATTAATAGACATAGATAAAAAATATATATTATTCATTACTTACTTGGGATGTTACATCCTTCCCCCCTTTATAAAATTGCGTCCCCGCAATTTATTTACTTATTGAATAAATGGGGGTACTTATCCCTCATTGCATTTTCAGATTCCCATGTTGCATCTTCCATCATGTGGTTTTTTCACAAAACCTTTACCTGATTAATCACCTTATTCCGTAACACTTTCTCCCTATGGTCAAGAATCTGGACCGGTTGTTCCTCATAAGACAGGTTCTCTTCCAGCTGGACTACCTCTGGACTCAAAATATGAGATGGATCTGGAATATACTTTCTCAACATCGAAACATGAAAAACATTGTGTACCTGAGATAAACTCGGAGGTAAAGCCACTCAGTAAGAAACTGATCCAACTCTATCAAGAATTTCATATGGTCCAATGAACCTTGGACTCAGCTTTCCTTTCTTACCAAATCGCATCACAATTTTCCATGGTGATACTTTGAGAAAAACATGATCACCTGCCTCAAAAGAGAGATCCTTCCTCCTATTGTCCGCATAACTCTTCTACCTACTCTGAGATGTTCTCATGTGTTTCTGAATCAGCTGAATTTTTTCTGCCATCTCTTCTTCCAATTCTGGTCCCATCAAATTCCTTTCACCCACTTCATCCCAGAAATCTGTAGTTCGACACTACTTCCCTTATAATGCCTCAAATGGTTTCATCTGTATAATGGAATGAAAACTGTTATTATAAGAAAACTCAACCAAAGAAAGATGTTGGTCCCAACTTCCCTGATAATCCATAGAGTAAGAACGTAGCATATCCTCCAAAGTCTGAATTGTTCGTTCTGACTGCCCATCTGATTGAGGATGAAATTTTGTACTAAAATTTAATTCAGTACCCAACGACTTCTGAAGGCCCTTACAAAAGTTAGAAGTAAACCTGGGATCACGATCGGATACAATGGAGAGAGGAACTCCATGTAACCTGACTATCTCTTTAAGATACAAACGGGAAAGTTGATCTAGAGAGAAAATATCTCATATAGAAAGGAAATGAGCATATTTAGTCAAGCGATCAACAATAACCCAGATTGCATTATTACCTCGAGATGTATTTGGAAATCCCAAAACAAAGTCCATGGGTATATTCTCTCATTTCCACTCTGGCACTGGTAAAGGCAGAAGCATCCCTTTCGGTAACTGCCGCTCTGCTTTAACCTGTTGATAAGTCAAACACTTCACAGTAAAATCAGCAATATCTCTTTTCATTCCATCCCACCAGTAATACTCCCGCAGATCTCTGTACATCTTAGTACTGCCAGGATGAACTAAAAACGGAGAACTATAAGCTTCACATAACAACTCTCTCTTCAACTGTGAATCACAAGGCACACACAATCTCTTCCCAAATCTCAAAATACAATCATTATCAATGTTGAATTCAGGAAACTTACCCTTCTGAACCAGCTCTACCTTTTTTCTGCAACTCACTATCTTGCTTTTATGCTTTCTTGATTCTGTTTGATAGAGATGATCTCACTGATACCTAAAACAAAACATAAGAACTTCCTGCACCAACAAATTCTATGCCAAAGTTCATCAAATCCTTAACCAAAGGATCACGTTCCAAACGCAACATTGTTAATGAAGTATTACTTTTTTGACTCAAAGCATCATCCACTTTATTTGCTTTTCCCGGATGGTAATGAATTTTACAATCATAATCCTTGATTAATTCTAGCCATCTCCTTTGTCTCATGTTCAATTCCTTCTGAGTGAATATATACTTTAAACTTTTGTGATCAGTATATATTTCACACTTTACTCCATACAAATGATGCCTCCAAATTTTTAATGTGAAAACAACAGTAGCTAATTACAAATCATGTGTAGGGTAATTTACCTCATGAGTTTTCAACTTTCGTGAAGCATAAGCAATTACCTGATCATTCTGCATTAGGACGCAACCAAGTCCTTTCAATGAAGCATCACTATAGATAACAAACTCACCATTCCTGGAAGGTAGTGCCAAAACTGGAGCATTCACCAATCTTCTTTTCAACTCCTGAAAACAATCATCACATTCTTTTGTCTAGATAAACTTAACACCCTTCCGAGTTAGCTTAGTAATTGGACTAGATAACCGTGAAAAATTTCTAACAAACCTTCGGTAATAGCCTGCCAAACCAAGGAAGCTACGAATCTCAGTTACATTTGTGGGTCTTGGCCATTCTTCAACAACCTTTGTTTTTGCAGGATCAACGGTTATCCCATCTTTAGAAACAATGTGACCAAGGAAAGAAATTTGTTGCAACCAAAACTCACACTTTCTGAATTTCCCATACAATTTATTTTCTTTCAAGGTTTGCAAAATAACCCTTAAATTTCTTTCATGCTCTTCTTTGCTTTTAGAAAACACCAAAATATCATCAATTAAAACCACCACAAACTTATCCAAGAACTCATGGAAAATTCTATTCATTAAGTCCATGAATACAGCATGTGCATTGGTTATCCAAAAATGCATTACTACAAATTCATAATGGCCATATCTTGTACGAAACGTAGTCTTCGGAATATTTGCTTCCTTTACATTCAGCTGATGGCACCCCGGTCTCAGGTCAATATTTGAAAAAAATTGATCTCCCTAGAGCTGATCAAACAAATCATCGATATGAGGAAAAGGATATTTGTTCTTAACAGTGATGTTATTCAAGGATCTATAATCAATGAAAAGTCTCATAGAACCATCTTTCTTTTTAACAAATAAAACAGGAGCACCCCATGGTGATGTTCTAGGTCGAATGAAACCTTTCTCTAATAAATCTTTCAATTGCTCCTTCAACTCTAAAAGTTCAATTTGAGCCATTCGATAAGGGTGTTTTGAAATTTGCTTAGAATCTGGAACTAAGTCAACAGTAAACTCAACTTCCCGATCTGGTATTATTCCAAGAAACTCATCAGGAAAAACATTAGGATACTCATTTACCACTGGCACATCATTAACCTGAACATTTCCTTTATTTTCAATGATTTGTGCAAGGTAACATTCATTTCCATCTTTTACAAGTTTCTCGGCCTCTTGATATGTTATCAATAGTAAGGGTTCATTCTTTTAAACAAACTGAAAGTCTTTCTGAAAAGAAACTTCTTTAGCTCTACAGTCAATCTTAGCATGGTAAATAGAGAGCCAATCCATACCTAGGATAACATCAAAATCTACTAGAGGTAGAACAATAAGGTTTGCAAGTAGGTTCTTTCCACAGATAAGGATATGAAGATTCTTATAAATTAATTTTGCCTCAACATTTCCCCCAGGTGTTTTTACCAAAAGTTCAGGAGTCATTTCTTCAGATGGTATTCCCATTGTACTATAAAAGTTTTCAGAGATGAAAGAATGTGTAGACCCCGAATCAAACAACACACTGGCATAATCTGAAAAAACAAACAAAGTACCTGATACAACTTCATTTGATCGCCCGACATCTGCTGAAGTAGTTGCAAAGGATTTCACCACCCCTTTCTCCTTGTAGTCTAACTGCTTCCCATCACTCGAGCTCTTTGTCGGACACTCGTTTGCATAGTGACCCATCTCATTTCACTTAAAACATTTCACTAACTGTAAATCAAATTTGAACTTACCATCACCTTGATCTTTTTCAGTGCAATCACGAGCCTTATGTCCCATCTTACAACATCGTTAGCACTTTCCAGCATTCAGAAGACATTCCCCAGCATGCCTTTTTCCACATTTATCACAAACTGGAAACTTAGATTTCTTACCATCAGACTTTTTTGAAGAATTCTTCCCTATCTCCTGCCACCTCGGTCTCTTGTTCTGTTGGTTGTTATAGAACACTTGATCATCGGAAAACTCCATTTCCACCTTCTCATCACATTGAACAATCTTTTTATAACTTTTAAACTCATGAGAAGCTAATTCCCTTTAATATTTTGGCTTTAATCCTGATTAAAAATGATTGATTTTACTATCAAGGTCTCGGATAAAATTTGGAGCATACCTTGCCAATCGAGTGAACCTTTCTTCATAGGTAGCCACTGAGTCTTCCTCTTGTCTCAATTCCAAGATTTTTTTTCCATCCTAAGTCGAACAGCCTTAGGAAAATACTTTTCAAGAAACATACCTTTGAATTCATCCCAGTCGAGAGCATCAATCTCATCAGCGTCCCTAATATTTTTAACTATCGACCACCACTGATCTGCTTCACCCTCCAAACGGTAAATAGCAAGACTAACCTTTTGATTTTCTAGACACCCCGTGACATCGAAAATCTTCTCTAGTGCTTTAATCCACCCTTCAGTTGGCACAGGGTCATATGATCCTCTGAATTATGGGGGATGTTGCCTCATTAAATGTTCCACCACTGACATGTTCCTCTGCGGTTGATCTGGCTAAACTCGTGCATGGATACCACCACCTTTTATCGCTTGAGTCAACTGCGCCATTACTGCAACAAACTGTTCAGTTCCAATTCCGTCCATCTCAGGATGCTGATTCGGAAGGTTATTTCCTTCTGTATTCCTTCCTATCACTGCTTCCCTGTTTCCTCTACGGAAAACCATTCTGAACAAACATGTCTTAGATGAAGCAACATGGTAATCTTCAAATGCTCTATCATTTCAATTTGACCATAAAAAAATATTTTTGGATAATCATTTAATAGAATTTTAACTCCTAAAGATATCTAAACCGACCTCTAATACCAACTATAAGGCCCCTGCCTTAAACCTTACTTAATCTTGAGTTATTACAAGATTACACATTGAGGATCTTTTCAGGTTTAGAATTTTATAGAATTAGAACATAAAACTTGCATTATATTCCACATATAAACAAAGTGGTTACATAAAGATAGTATTAATTTTTCCCATCAATGTAAACATATTTAAAATAAAACATGGATTCATTCTTGACACTTCCTTGACACTATCATCATATCATGTACCTTTCCCTTGACCTGTGAAAAACATTTCAAAAAAACATGGGATGAGCATAAAAAGCTCAGTATGGGTTATAAAAATATGGAAAGGAAACATAAGTTCATATATACATAATAATGAAATCATACTTTACCCATAAAACATAATCACTTTAACATACCTCTTCAAATCATGAATAAATCATAGAAATCATATGACATAAAGGTAACTTGAGGCATTTATAACATTCTTACGTAGGGAGTAACCCTCTTGGTTATGTTTGGAATACCCATCAAAGTATATTCCCTAAATCCCTTTCGGAGAAACCTTAACGTTTCACTCCTTCATGTTACCCAATTCATTGGAGAGCTATATCGGGCTCACCCGCCCTTAGTTTATCACAGAACCACCCGTCTTCATAATAATGCCCAAGAACCTCAACATAATCGTATCACATAAAACATGCATATAGGAAACATAACATTTCCACCTTTCAATCACAAGATATCAATACAACACATTGATATAAAAACATTATGAAAACCATTTTCAATACCAAAACAAAATAAAAGTAAAACATGGTATTTATTTTTCTTTTCAAAAAAATGTATGGCTTGTAGAGGAAGCCGAAACTCAAATAATGGTCACGGCGGCGGAGAAGTCGTCGTCACCGCATACGTACGACAAAAACATTCCCTTTTTTCGTTTAGTAAAACGCTTCGTATAAAAAATATTCCTTTTGGATAAAATTAAAAGTCAAAGGGTTTTATACACCGTATAAAAGAAGGTTTTGTATAAAACAAAATATGCCTCAATGAAAGGAGATAGAGACAAAGTCCCATACCTCGGGTCCGACTTGACTCAGTCATTCTTTAATCTCCTGAATAATAAAATTGAGTTAATTTATACTTGTTTAAGAACATTTTTCAAGTTCATTATTCCTTTTATATCACTTATTACCATTTCATGAACACTATGTAATTATTTAAGTTAATAACAGTCGTTTTAACGATCATTGGTACTTGGGTCAAAAATAAACCCTTTATAATTACAAGTTGTTCATGTATCCATTATATACAGAATTATAATCATGATGTATATATCATATATATCATATATATCCATTATATACATGCATTTATAATATTACATAATCATTTAGAGGTAAGAAATGAAATGCACCGTTCATGGAGACGGTAAGCCGTACGTATGCATGAACGCTACTTTCATTTCTATTTTGTATTTTATAGAATGGAATCATAATTATATAAAGTTATATTATAATTCCATTGTAATATCATATATAATATCATAACTCCATCCTTTATACGTCCCACATATGGTATTAACGAATCAAATCACTTTGAGGGGGAGGTAGTCCGCACTTCCTTAAATGAAGATATTGCATTTACCCACAATGGAAAACATAATGGTATGCCCAAAATGAAAAATACAGAAGCTTAAAGAAAACATAAAAATATTATATATCATATATAAATATATTTTCATCTTAATGGTCACCTTTGATGGTGTTAAAATAATGTTGAACAATCATCGTTTCGGGAGGCCGAAATTTGCCATCCACGGAAACAGTATGTTCTTTAACCATTAGATGTAGGTGTGTGTAAGTGTAGCTCGAATCCTTCTTATAAAAACATACTAGTATATTTAAGATACTGGAGTTGTTACAAAATAAATTAATAAAAAGAGTTTAGAGGGTTGGAGAAGTAAAATAAAACAAAAGGACTCAAGTGAAGACATTACCTTAAAATCGGGTAACTCCCTTTGGTTTGAGCTCAAAGGCTTCCTTGGGAAGACTTATGCCCATAGTGAGGCTTCAAGGAGTAAAGGAGGGATGTGGAGAGACAAAATGGTCAGGGTTTGGCCGATCCAAAGGCTTTGGAAGTGTGGGTAAGGAGGTAGAGGTGGGGGCCTTTTATAAGAGGAGAGGAGGGGCACTCTTTGAAAGTAAAGAAATGTTACTTTATTTTAAAATGCGTTTCAGATTCAAAAGGTCCCATATTGATATAATTTGAGGGTAAGGTGATAAGGTTTAGAAATACACCCATCCAATAGGTTTTGGACATGTGTAGGTCATAGATTTTTCATTGTCATTTCATTTTATTTAAATCCTTTATTAATGAGGTAATCGTTGCATCATCATGATGTCATAAATAATTTATTTTATTTAAAGTCTAAAAATATAAAAAAATTACTATGATGTAGGAAATATTTTTATATTTCCAATGACTATTTATAATCAAAAATCTGACTTGTATAACCCAACGTAAAAATTGTTTTAGTAAAATAAATCATGGTTGTGTCATTTTTACATTAACATTAAATAAAAAGATAATAATGTAATTTTCCTACCAAAGTGGCTCCATGAGGTCCCCAAGTTGAATCATGGATTTTATTGGTCGGCCATGACACATATAATGAGTGTAGGACATGTGTCTAGCTCATCTCATATTATTAAAACATTATTTTTACCTTAAACTACACTAATTACCACTAATCGCGATTAAAAACATAAAAGTTACTATTCACCAAAAAATTATTTTAATCCCATTGAACCACATTTTACTTCTTAATTACAACCATGTATGTCGGATTTTTGAAATTCAAAACACAGAGGTGGTAAAATTTCATTTCAACAAAAAATCAGTTTTTTAAGTACCACTTAGTGGTTTCACTATTCATCAAAAATTGAAGTTTTTCAGAAAAATACCAAAACTTCACCCTAAGATATATTTGATATTCTGAATTAAAAAATGTTGTCTATTTTAAAAAATTCAAAACATATAAGTTGAATTAATTAATTTAATAATTAATTCCCGCTGTCAGAGCAAATAGCGTGTTTTTATGAAACAATAAGTATCAAATGATTGACACTAGTTTAAGTCCAATTTTAAAGTGAAATTGATTCCAATGACCACCATTGGATTAAATGGTAAAAATATATTCTAATTTTAATTCAAAACCAATTAAAAAGATAATCTAATCATATAAATAAATTATATTAAAAAGAGGTTTTGAATTAAAATACAACATTTTTCACTATTCATTAAAAAATGAACTTTATCGGAAAAATACCAAAAATTCACACAAAGTAAATTTTGATGTCCCAATAATAAAGAATAAGATTATTTTGAAAAAAATAGCCTATAAAATTGTCAAAAGATAGATTTAAAAATGGTTTTCCATCAAAAGGCAGTAAAACAATCTTTTAAAAATATTAGTGTATTCCATGCTTAAGATTGGATTTATTTTCATTTTAAGCCTCTAAAACACTATCTAATTCATTAATAGACATAGATAAAAAAATATCTATTACTAATTACTTACTTGGGATGTTACAAGAAGAATAAAATCTAAAGCCTCATATTGTCACAGTGTATCTAGATAGAATTACATGAAGAACTTCTCTAGAAATTCTGTCCATAACATATCATCTGTATGTCCAGATAATACCTAAATATCCCCCCAGCGCTTCATTGATCCCCTTAGAATATAAGCAACCTACTTGACCCTTCTCTCACTCAGAGACTCCAAATGGTCAACTATATTATCTATGGATACAAAAAAAATATCATCTCCCTTAATTTCACCATCTCTAGTAGAAGTTGAAGGGTGCTATAGTTGAAACTCCCATGTCAAATCAGACAACCTTTTCATAACCAGCCTGGGGCATGTCTCTATGAATTGCATGAAATGTGGAATGTTCTCTCAGAAATTATCCCCATCTCTATCATCTGGAACAAATAGTGCCTCATGTTCCCGGTATGGAAGTTTCTTCTATTATATACCCCTCAATCTCCCTCTCAACAAGTGTCATGAAGTCATAATCTCTACATTTCCTAGCACATGTCTTAGGTTTTACAAAATAACCTTATAACATTTATATAAGAGGATAAAGAAATACTACATGTTTCCACATGTCCTTCCCCATTTCCAACCACATGGTCAACACCGAGGTACTACCACTGCCCTTAACCATCCTAATCCTAGGAAATGGTTACAAGGGTAATAACATTTCAAAAATTAATACAACCATTACTTAATCGCATTATTTAAAATTAATTAATTATTTATTTATTTAATCATACTCATTTCATCAATAAATATTCTCATTAGTCACCCATTTATTCCCATATTGAATCATTCTAAAACATTTTTGAATTCGGTCTAGGAACTGAAATTCAATTCAATCTCACAACAATGAAAATAGTTTATGTATAACAACTTACACATAACCTATTTCACCAGTGTCTAAAATGATTCATGTTAGTATAAAAATGAGATCTTAAAATGGTGCATGCAGAATCAACTCTCGGTCCTCTTTAGGCCACAAATAAATAATCAAAAATTCTAAAAAACATATGTCATAACACACCACAAGTGCATCACCCAAGGTGAAATAATATCCAACTACAACAACAAATAGAAATCAAAAAAATCCCACCATGTGTACCTAGATTTTCCCTTATATATGGGGTTGTACCTCCCATGTACGAGCACATTACCGAGCCTTGAATCTCCTAATTCCCCTATATATCATTTCCAAAATAGTAAAAACATATGAATAGGGAAAGAAAACTCCTTTAATACAACTTTGTAATGTCCCGACCTAGGTTTCATGTAATAGGGCCCTAATTCGATTGGTCACATGCCCTCAAAAACTCCTCCTCATATGCTAGAGTGTGATGATTAGAATATATTGTATAATATGTCTTTCATGGGGAGATAATACCCTATTTTATTAGAGTAAAGTACCAACGGAATTAAACAACAATAAACAAGGGTGGAAGAATATAAATTATCCTAAAAACACCAATGTCACATGATAGTAAAAACATAAAATTTAATACTCAATAGAAAAGAAAATCATACTATGACAATTAAAGTGTGAAGTTTCTAAAATGAAACTAAATATAAAGACACAATGAATCCCAAGTGGGTCCCAAAACATTTCTGATTTCCTCACCCATGGTCCAGTCCTAAACAAAATCCAATCCTAGGAACTTACCCTTATCCTTTCCTACAACAACAATGTCTGCTCGAGTGACGATTAATCATCCCGAATAGGGTGTGAGTTCAACTCAGTTGGCCACCAAAAATGGTGTCTAAAAAAATTCCATCCATAATATAGTGTTTTAACTATATAAGGCAATATATATAATATTTAATTAAATAGTTATCACATTGTCATTTATTATTTACTTGTCAAATAAACTTAGGTTTGATTCATTTATCTAATTCAACTAAAAATTCAGCATTATAATTACATTATTGTGGAATTCAACGTCTAATACTGAACATCTCAATCGGTGTAGGTCGTAATGTCCAACACCAATCTTTCTCAAATGGTGTAGATCGTAATGTCTACCACTCAACCATATAAGCGCTTGTATCAACTATTGGTGTAAAACGTCACGTCTCACACCCCAACTTCTCAATTGGTCTAAAACTCCATGTATAGTAACCACATTCTCAATCATTCACATAATTTATGAATTAATATGAATTAACCACATCATTCCATTACAAATATAATAATTATTCAAACATATAAAAGACCATTAGTTGAACCAACAATTAACTAAGAACAAATCCCATTAATTAATTCATAAATTAATTAATCAATCAACACAAAACTTATTCCATAATTAATTATTGACAATTAATTATCCAAACCTACTCTCACATTTTTCTAATTAATCATACAATGAATTATCATAATCAACATCATAGAAGATAATATATTTTCCATTAATTATCTCACATATCTAAACATCATCTCATAATTAATTTCCCTTGATTATTTATCTCAAAACAAACCTCATTCTATATCTCAATAAATATATCTTAAATAACCAACAACTTCCCCAAATTAGTCATATATTTGGATATCCCCAGAGCACCATGGTTCAATCATCAATTTAATCACAAAGGCAACCAAAAGTAAGTTCCAAATTCTTAATTACTCATATTTAGGAAAACCAATTATAAAGGGAAGCTTGAAAATAAATAATCTCACATACACATATCAAATCCACATCTATGAGAGTTCTATTTGGACCACCTATATTGGATTGTAGATTGAAGTCCAGCCAACAGAAATCCCTATAATCCGAACATCACAACGATGTCTAACAAGATCTAGATCTCAATTCATAAACACAAAATTAATACCAAAATCATCAACGTCGTGAAAATGTAGATCTAGATCCACAATCCTAGATCTAGATCTAAACTTATAGGTTTATATCCATGTAAATAGTGGAGATCTTCCTTAAAAATATCAATGAATGATAGAGGAAAGAACGAAAGTTGCAACATGATGAAATCCACTTACTGGGAAGAGAGGTTATCTTTTAATATGGTCTTTAGATCTTAGTGAAAAGTGATATAATATCTGTGGTATCCATCTGGAAGGTTCGAGGTCACCTAGAATTCATCAAGCTTGAGTCTAGGTTGAAATATATGGGTTTAGAGGGAACAATTGATTTAAAAACTAATTTCTGGTTAATAGAAATCCATGGGCACAGTTTCCTAGGAAGGGGCGCACAGTTAGTGTAAACCATGCACCGACAGTATGAACCCTCACTAGGTAGGGTCTCATAGTTACCTGGGATTAAGCATAAAGTTTTTCAAACAGTGAAAATCCCTCATTCAGTTAATTTTTCTTAAAAACTCACCCAAACTCACCCCAAGCCATAGCTCCAACACATAGGTAATTATAATACAAAAAGTATTTGAAAGGAGGCCTGAGGTGATGCCGGAAAAGAATGAGATCTTACAACTAGATTCATAAAAACTATATCATACTTTAAAACAAATAATTAATATAATTATATAAAAAACCCATTTTCATAATTTTATAATCTTATGTTGTTCACATATAAAATTTTTACTCATGTTTATTATGAATTTAAAATTTAAAATTTTTTTGTTAACTTCTTCATTTTTCATGTATGTTTTCGTTCAGTGGTTATGGTACATTAATATTAATCATGGTACAAATATATATAGAATGTTGATGAAGATATAAAAGTAATATAAACTAAATATATAATTATTTATAACAATTTCTATAAAGTTAATACAAAAATAAAATTTTGTTAGTATGTGGGGGTGAAAGTCTATACAATTGTAGGAGTGGTTTATCTATTTTGGGATGAATTTAGAAAAATAAAAGAAAACAATATTTCTCCATTATAGAATTTTTATTATATCATAAAAATAAAATATATAATATAAATAATACATGTTAAGAATAAATTTTTTTTGTAGTGATAAATGATTTTAATGTTTACATGGTGGAAATAGTCCACACATATACATGAATGATAGCATCATCTCCCATTGTATTGAGAGGATGTGTTAAATTGATGAAACCTAATTATAAAAATAACTATGTATATTAATGATAAATATTTATCATTTATTCATGGATATATCATGTTTATAGGATGTATAAGAATAAATAACACTAAAAATCATAATTAATATCTACAATTCTTATTCTAGATACCTCTATTGGATTAATCCTTAATAATTATTGGATTGGTACTAGAAGAATAGCATATGATATATCAAAAAGTTAGATACTCTAGGAATTTTTTCTATTTATTTTATAATATAATATTCATATAGAGTGAATAAGTGATTATATAATATTATTATTTTATATGAGGGGAGCGACTGTAACAGAATTACACAAATATTTCCCTGATTTAAGGTCACTTTTATAGAAATGTGGCTCCATAAGACATAAAATATAATTTAGGATATTATAATGTTGAAATAAATTTATCCATGAATAATTTTATTTTTTGGGTAAAAATCTATCCCTTATCACATGGTTT
This sequence comes from Viscum album, assembly GCA_963277665.1. Classification (NCBI taxonomy): domain Eukaryota; kingdom Viridiplantae; phylum Streptophyta; class Magnoliopsida; order Santalales; family Viscaceae; genus Viscum; species Viscum album. Next base: position 29,501,432 of record OY728157.1, on the reverse strand, counting down.
AACCCACTGAATAAAATGTTTTAACCTTAACAATCCTAATTTCTTTTAATATTTTAAAATTTCACTATGAAAAATAAATATGTTATACCTAGTAGATTATATTTATTATCATAATTTTTTAATATACTTTATTTTAATATATTCACCTTTTATAAGTTTATAAATATAATTATATTTATTCATGGAAACCGCAATGACATCTGGTTGTTAAAATATGAATTGTTACGCACAAAACATTATTTCTCTTATTATTTGAAATGAAAAAACAAAAAAATAATATCAAATAATTCAATTTAATATATAATATATAAATTTAGTTGAAAATTTTCATAACTAGATGTTAAATTAATTTATTATGATAAACACACATTCCACGAATGAAAATAGTTTTTATAAAAAAGAGTTTTTAATCTAAAAAACAAATTTATACCAAATTCATCTATGTTGAGGTTTTATTTTTAAGTAATAAGATCATTTATAATAAATTTACAATTATATTACATTATGATCCAAATCATCAAACAATGGAACATTTTATTAATATAAATTATTTTTTTAAAAATCGGTATGTTTTCATTATTTACTAAAAAAATCATGTTAGAAGCATCGAAAACAAATCAAGATATGATTATATTGTTATTTTTTTTTAAAAAATGGTATCTTTTCATAATAAAAATTCTCAAAAAATATTTCATATTGGTTTTAATGTTCACATGAAAAAAAATTGATATGGATTTTTTTTATGAAAAAATATATTAGAAGTATAATATTAAACTACTGAAATGTGAGTACGAATTTTTTTTTCATTAATAAAATACTAGTCATTAATATAAAAAATTAAACTTTTCCATAATGTGAAATTGAAATTAAAACCTACCAATTTAATGGTATGTATATAATGTTTAACTATACTCTAGTTCGTATTGACTCATTATTGGGTATATTGAAAAATATCAAATAATTGATGTTTTATATTAGAAAAAATATAAAACAATTTATAAATTATATTAATATATATTTAAAATATTATTAATATAAAATTTTACTGTATATAAATTATAAAAAAATAATTATATTTATTTTGTTCTTGAATAAAATTGAATGATATTAATTAAGAAGAAAAGTGATGTAGTTTACAATTATAATCTATGGGACATTAATTTCTAATGGATTAATCTCATGAAATGAAGGTCGTATGATAAATAATGGTGAATTTAAGATTTAAAACATGGTATGGGGTTCTAGGGAGAGTTTATTGACAAATGTTCAAGAAAAAACTTCAAATTATTGGGTGGTAATAATTTTGTGGAAATGTTAACATTTTTTAAGTGAAAGGAAGTGTAGTTTTAATAGAAACTATAATATTTTATATAATATAATTTTACTGTTGAAACTAAAATGGATATGAAATAGAAAAAATTAAATTTTTCATATATTTGGATATAAATTTCTATCGTACACTCATTTCAGAGAAAACCAAGTGTGTTTTTTTGGATTTTTCATTAAACATTTTTACATTTACCAAATATTACATTTACCAAGTTCCTCAATTTTAAAAAATTGAATTTATTTTTAATTCAATAACATTATAAATCCTTTATATAAAATTTATAATTCTTATTCAAATTTTAAAATTAATTTTAATAAATAGAATTTATAATTTTCGTAAATGTTAATTATAAAATAATCACACTTAATCTTGTAAAAAAAATTAGTAAAATAATATTTTTAGAAATAAATTTATTTGATAGGAAAATATCATTTATACTAAAATTATTTAGATAAATTAATTTATAATAATTAAACTAAATGGTTGATTACCCTAAATGAAAGATGGACCCAAATATCACCTTGGAATTTCATTATTATAAGAGAAGAATAGTATTAACTTTTATTAGTGGAAAACATATATTTAATCCTATCAATTTTTACATAGGTTTTTTAGATCCATTTAATATTTTAAAATTATTCAAATAATATTTAATTTAATATATGATCACATAAATCTTTATAGAATCATCCTGGTTATAAAGATATAGAACAAAAAATTACTATTTTTGTAAAAAATAATTCTCTACTAAAAATCATTAATTTTTTAAAAATATTTATGAATTTATACTATATAAATGTTTAAATGATAAATAAATAAATTAATATTTTTTAAAAAATTATAATTCTATAGTGATGAGATGTTTCTTAAAATTTATATGAAAATGTTTTAAAACAAAAAAAATTAAAAATCAATTTTTTATGAATTATGTTAATGTATTAGTAATTATTATCATGAAATATTTAATGGATGGGGGATGATTTATTTTTTATATAATGAATAGATATCAAAACATTATATATATTTATTTTAATATTGTAACACATAACTCATAGAAATTTTTTTATTAAGATTAGAATGGATTTTATATTGATATACTCATTTAATTCTATATATAATAATTACATGATGGTATTGTATTAATTTTTTCATAGATAACCATTATAAACTCAATATAATATCCAATAATAAGATAACTAACAGTAGAATTTACTAGTGGGTTTTCATCCCATATGGATTTCCTAACAATTTCTATAGTAATAAATATTTCCCACAAAATATTTTTAGCATCATTTACATATCGTAGTTTGGTTTTATCAATGTAATGAGAAAACCCTTGTGATGCAAGATATTTCCCATGATTGGAAAAAATGGATTTATAATGATGAAAAATAATACATGATTCTATATTAAATATTCATTTTAATATATATTGGAACATGGTTACTCTTTTTGATACCCACAAATTTAAGGGGTGTGTCTACAATTTTCATATATTGTATTTATTTATTTTAAAATATCCCATTTTTTGTTTTATTTTGGTTTTCATTGTTTCATGAATGGTAAATAATATTATAAAATTAAAGGTAACTATACAAAAATTAGGTTTCTACTCCAATAATATATAATTAGTGATGATGGTGTATTTATTAAAAAAAGATATCACTTACTATTCAAGGAGAAATGCACCATGCTTATAGATCATAAAAATATGAGTTATAAATTACCATTGTTGGATAAAAAAATAGATCATAACAATTGGGTACATATCATTAGTAATTTGATATTAATTTATCCTATACCCCAAGTATGTGGAATGCGTAGGAAGTTTCATTGAGTATGATGTTGCTAACATAGGAAGACAAAAATTATAATGAAGAAAATATTTCTATATTCTTTTATACTAAAATGATTTTTGTTATGAAATAAATGAATAATCATGTTTTCTAAATTAGTGAATATGTAACACATTCTATGGATAGTATGATATGAATAGACAATGTCTTAGAAACTAATTATTATCATAAAAGTGAAATTCAATATTGGATGTGTACGATGAAATTAATGGAATATTGTATAACATAAAAAATAATTATCGGTGTCCTAGGATGATGCACATGAATTATGAAATTTTGTTCCAGTGACCTTTCAATTAAATTATAAATGCTACTAATAAAAACCCTACATCCTTATTTCAATCATTTATTATTTTTCTATAGTAGTGGGAAGAGATCTCTTTATATTTTTTTGTTACATTTATTTATCCTCTCAGTATATATAATTTAATAAGGGGGATTATTCACCAGTTTATGAAATTAACACACATTATTTATATGAAATTTTCATCCAATGGTTTTTATCATAGAAACTAATACATCTAAGACATATTGAAAAATCATGGTGTGTTATCTCATATTGATCGTGATAAATAATAACAATCTACTCTATGATTCTAGAGTTGTCTTAAAAATGATCACTTTTTAGTAAATTTTGGAAAATAGGTATCACCCATAAAATAATGGTATGATATAATGGACTATTCATTTTCCTAATCACATGATCAAAGATATAATTCTCGATATTAATAGTAAATATGGAAATGATCTATAAATTGTTTAGTTTTTATTGTAATAACATTTTTCAAGACTCAAAAATGATGGATCTCATCAAATCTCTTTATGGGATTCCATGTCATTCCACACATGGTTAGAGTGAATTTGGTGACTATTACATTTTTTGAATAATCATTTCATTATATGACTAGTAAAGTTAAACGAATCTGAATAAAATAAGAGATGAAAATTTTTAAATAAAAATTATATAAAAACAATCATCAAAACCTGTTGGAGTTATATATTAGTCATTTCTTATATCTAAAAGTATTACCTGTCCATATAAATTATAAGTTTATTATGAGTGGTAAGATGAATATTTGTTATATTAATTCATTAGAGTTAGTTTGTTGTCCTAGGAAACAATTACACAATCAATTAATACCATATTATTTAAAATTTATTGATGATGTGTTAAATATATAATGGATGAATAAGTATCATCTTGAAAAATATCACATTTTTTAGTGGGGGATGTGGATTTAGAAATCAACACCATCTTGGATCAGTATCCTTGTTTCCTAAAATCATGGTATGGATAACCATGACATATGATAAATAATGATTATTTTATAAATAATCACTACAAAAAAATTTTCACCATTGATGAAAAGAAATAGTAAAGATGGTGTAGAAAGTGGAATGGTGGGAAGAATTATGGAACCCCCAGGTCATTAGATTTACATTATTAATATTATATTGTTAATTTAGTTAAAATTTTTAAATTTCAGGTATGAAACATTCTAATGTAATAAATAAGAAAGAAAGTAATGTTTTCATGTTTATCACATTGATACTACTAACCCTACAATTTATCCATGTAGTGAGTGGATCATTCGTGTTACATATTAATGTTTATCAAATTATTTATTAATCCACTAATACATGAATTATATTTAATCTAGTTTATTAGTTTATTATTTGTTATTAAATGGATATAAATAATCATTTCGTCTACTATTACATATATATATTCTTCCATAGTGTCCAATGTATAGTTCAATAATGGGTTTGAAATCCATTTGGTGAAACTATATGACTTTCCTAAAAATGAAATCTAGAAATTCTAATTTTTTCTTTAATTTATTTATCCCCCTCCCACTACATTTCTTATTTTATAGAACATACCATCTTTTTTATAATTACTTATCCTATTAGTGTATCCAAATATTTCACCATCAAATCATCTTAAATTATTCATGGTAAAACTTCAATTATCAAGATAATCAATTATATTTTTTTCTAGTATATTATTCCTCAATTTCTAGATTCATTTTTATTTTATTTTGAAATGGTGTCCATGTGTTTGTAAATGTTTGGTTCGTAAAGATAATTTTATTACTCACATGGTTTATGGAGGACCTCTTATCTATAATATTTTAATATTTGGAGATGGATAAAATGGAATTAATATATTTTAATTCGGTGTCTCTACATATTCAAATTTACCTTAGAATAAACATGCTTCTTAACTATATAATAGTTTTTATTATAACTTTATGATTATAATAAAATATAACAGATTTGTTTATATTTATTTATGATACACAATATTTTCTAGGATAATTTATGGGTTTTCCATTATATTTATATGAAGTTAATACAAAAAAATGTTTCTGAAATATGATGTATTTGATAAAGGGATTCAAAGTGTGTTTTGAGTTCTTTTGTGTTTCCAAATGATTTTTTGGATGGTAATTGTTATGTAAAATGGATTTGTATAATTACCATGTCTTTTAATTACATAATGACTAGTGTGGTTATGTAGTTATTTTTTATTGTTTAATATATTTTTTCATTCTACTTAGAGAGTTTATATAATTCCATTCATTTATATATGTAATGTTAAATCAAATATAAGAAATTGTATTTGATTAATTACATATTGGGATCCTTGTGTTTTTAGTTGTGTTATTTGAATGTATAAAAAACTATCTCTAAATATACACAATAAAGTTATATTAGTTAGGCCTATGTGATGACTAGGTGGTTCGTAACAAGGTGATTGCTATAGGGGATATCATATTTGGTTTTTTATCACCTTCCCTATATTTAGTCATGTGTTCTAGAAATTAGTGTTCGAGGATTCCCTTCCACTAATTTACTTGGCCAAAAGGATAGAGACCATGTACTTCTATTTTGTGGAAAGTTCCCATTTTATATAATCCTTTTATGTTCTTATTTTATTATTTCATTTTTCATGGGTTTATTTATGAATTTTTTTCTATATTTTTATTTTTTTATATTTTAATTATCAATATTATAACTCAAAAATAAATTTTTTGTAGTCAATGTAATGCTAAGTGAATTTATAGACCAATGATAATTTTAAAATCCATATGATTTGGGTTTTCAGAGTATTATTGATAAAAACATTATCATTTCATTAAATTTTATTATATTTATTTAAGGAAATTTCTTTTTGATCCCTTACTTTCTCTTTATGAGAAATAATATCTCATGAAGAATATATGTGTGTTTACATGGATCATGTTAACAAGGATAATCAATGGATCATGAAATGAAAAAGTACATATGCACAAAAGAACAATATAATTATACATCCAAGTGTTATAAATTAATATAGAAGTCACAATGACCCTAAAATCACATTCTTTTTAAAAAAATTGAAATTATCCATACTTTTTATTATTGATTGGTGACAACTACCCCTCCCATAGTAGTATTGTTATTCACATGATATGTAAATAGAATTTAATATAACATGTTGTTTCACTTAATTATAGACTACTATGTTTCATGTATGATGGATGTCATGGAATATGATTATCATCTGACACTTTCATCTTTCTATAATTCCATGAATTAAATATTTTTCTTCCCTTTTATTTAGAGGCTATATTCCTCCACTATTATTTCTATATCCAATAAATTTTCTATAAAGTATTTATTTTTACCAAAATTCATTCATAAAATATATATTTATATAGGGTTTATGATAATTTTTTTCAATATCTTTTTTAGGTTAATAAATGTTTCATCCAAAATAAAATTTATAAATTATATTCAATTGAATTCACAATAATTCACTTATATTATGGTTTTAATGTGCCTAGATAAATTTATAGGCCTACTAAAACTACAATAATATAACATATTATATTACTCATTAGAAAATCCATTTTCACCCATTTCATTATTGTGGTTTATCACCTACCGCTAATAAAAATTGTGAGAGCTCAATATAAAATTTATGTGCAGACTACCAACATACAATATAGACTCATTTTGATTTTATCCTTATATATTTCTCCATTTATATCTCCCATGATCTCTATAAAAATCCCTTAAAACCCCATAATTTACATATATTTATATGGAATAGACTATTTACAATAATGTAGACACCTATACTATTTATAATCATAAAATCATATTCCCTATCTAGGTAAAACACTCCATATCGCAATGAGTTTTTACAACGTGTACGCATTATTTTCAATACCCCTATTGTTCCCCTATTCTAAAATGTGTATCCACCCTAAAAAAACTATTGTTTAATTGATATTTATTTTACCACTACCTATGTTGTGGTCTCATGTTATACATATATTTTCAAAATTATTTTCTAGTGTATTGGATGGTTTCACAACATGGTTCACAACTATTATTGTCCCACATATTACATTCAAATGAGATTTAAATAATACAACATTATGAATTCACCATGAAACAATAGTGATATTAATTAGGTCCTTAACCATTATAATAGGTTAGGTGACATCTTAAAAATGTTATACTTCACTACAGTTCCTCTCATAACCAGTGTATATCTTTCACATTCAATACATCCAATAAACACTACATGAAAATCAAGATATAAACACAGAACTATAGATACCTATTTATATAACCATGGATATATTTATTTATGTCAAGGATATAGCCATTATTTTTCAAAAAATGTGGTTATATGTTGTTTTTTTGAATATATCCATAGTTATATAAATAATATGGCTATAGGCTTTACCTATGTCTATTCTTTTTAAAAAAATTGGATATTTTTTTTCTTTATAAAGCCTATAGCCACAAATTTTTATGAAAATGTAGATATAAAGATTACCTACATCAACAGTTTTCCTACATCAAAGATATATTTAATTTTTCTAAGGTTATATCCATGGTTTTAAATGAACCATGGCTAGATCGTGTACTGATAGCCACGGCTGAAAAAGACGTGGCTATATGTTTCCCTCATAAGAATAAAAAAAATTCACAGTGGAATTTTTCATGAAGATATATTACCACATTTTTTTTCCTAATGTCAAATACTTTTTAAATATATTTATAAATAATATAAATTTATATATATATACACAATAGGTTGGCTTAAATTTGGTGGTAGTGTGTCTGGTTACCCTTATTTGAGGTTTAGAGATCAATTTCCTCAAGGAGAAATATATTTTACACCGCTTCCCATAGTTCTTTGGGGATATTGACAAGATTTTGCAGAATTTTTATAGACCATATAGCCATAATTTATACTATTGATATATCCTTATAGTTATGGCGGAAAACCAGTAGTGCTATTTCTAAGGTTCCAAAAATTATGCCAATAGGTATTGTTGCCATGATGGAAAACTTGTCTATATCCCATTAAAATCATTGATATAGATTTTTTATATATCCATCCCAATACGATCCTAGGTCCTTAGAAACCATGGATAATTCTTATAGCCAGAGTTTTGACCCCTATGGACATTGATTTGGACCGTGGCTATATAAAACATTTCTACTTGTACAATGTCGGTTCTCACCTAAATTACAACATCTATAATGTATCTCATTGAGCTCAATAAAATTCCTTCCCAGTGGATGGGTTCTTGAAATTATTTAATGTGAGTATAGAAAATATCTATTCTAACAAAACTTAATTTCTATATAACCTAGGCTTATTCAAAATAAAAAATTCATCTCAATATAATCAGCTTCAAAGTGGTCTTTTTAAAGCATTGATAATCCAACCAAATTCATGATATAGAGAAAAATATGTCACTATAATATAGATTTTCTAAATTATAAATACATATATCAAAATACATTATCATTATTATAACAATATTCATTTATTTAATCCATAAAAATCTTCAAAGAAACATCATCAAACCTAATTTTATAAAATAGACCTTCACATGGAATTTTATCCAAAAAAACCATAATGAAATAGAAAATAAATGTTTTTAAAAAAAATCTCCTTCTTGGGAATGATGAAAAGTCAAATGAAAATGAAACATTTATTGGAATGTGATTTCTTATAAAAACAATAATATGTCAAATAAATAAATCTTTGATTCATTTAAAATGTTGATGCTCTAACCATTAATGAGTACCACAAGGATTCATCAATCAAAAACTCTACAATTACATTAGACATTATTGGTGTGATAAAAATGATTTAGTTGAATTAATATCCATGATAGAACCTTATTGAACTTAATAAATTAACTATTGGGTAATTAAAAACCCATTCTAATAATACTCCTTTAATTTTTTAGTTAATCAATCTCTACAAGAGTTGTCCTACCCCTATGATAACAAGGATTCTCTATGTTAAACCGTTTTATAATTTTCATATGTATTCAGCCAATATAATTGAAAGTAAATATAGAATAAAATAATAATTAAATTAATTATAAAAAAACATAATTATATGTTAATTTCATGATTCATATAATTCATCTCATAAATTGTTTCACTACCCACAAACATAAAGGTTTAGTGTTATTGGGTTTATCTATATGAACATATTATTTTACAAAACATGTATAAATTTATATAGAAATTGACCCCTTTAGAACCTTTTCTAGATATCACAAATGATATATTGATGTCAGTAACCTATCTGATGAAAACTTAATAAAGGGGTTTTCTCTGATACTATGAAATGGAATACATAATAAATTGTGTTTGATAATAAACATAAAGTAGAACATAAAGTGTAGGATAAATATATTCCAATAAGATCATGAGACTGTAAGGGATATTAACATCTCATGAAATCAAATTATAAGATCATAAAATTACCTTTATTGTCATATAAACATTACTACATTGACCAAAACATTACTGAATAAACATAACACATTTGAGCATTATATAAGGGTGAATAATAAATAAATGATACTACATTACTTGAATAAATGACTTATCACCAAAATGAAACAAATCCTATAAACATTTAACAACTGAATAAACAAAATGAGTAAAATCTAACTTCCTGATAAAATTTTTATTAGAAAAGTAATTATTCACAATCCATTGTGACCAAATTCATAATGTCCATGCATAAATATGTGTGAAAACAATTATGCCCTATCATTTGAGAATAATCTAATTATTTTTGAATCTCAATATCTCATGAATTACAAACATAATCCATTTAATTTGAGGGTTATAAATGAATCCACCCACCAATAGACATGCATATTTGTTACACATAAAATGAATCCTCATGATATTTAAAGGAATATATAAAAATAATGGATTTTATATGATTTTAAAAAACATCATGTAAAACCATATTAATAAATCACAGGATATAAAAATATAATATAAAAAAATTAAAAAATTAAAAAATAAATATAATGTTTTGTTTGAACATTAATTCATGAGAGATAAACCATAGAATAAAATATATGTTAAAATATATATATTTTCTAAATAACTTTTATTTTTTTATAAATGTTGATGTGAAAATTAAATTACAAAAATGAAATAAGGGAATAAGGATAAATTAAAAAAAAATTAATGATATTAAAATAAATACTACATGAACTGAAACAAATAGTAAATAATGATAATAAATCTATTCTGGTTAGTAGTGAATCGAAAAGGACTTATCAAGCAATTCATATATTATTAAAAAAAATACATTTGGTAAAAATTAGAAGATATTATTGTCATTAAATATATAATATCATATATCATATATATAATTGAAAATGATTTTTCTTTATATAAAATAAATTCCTTAGAGAAAAAAGTACATGGATGGAAAAATTAATCTTCAATAATGAGAGTTAATCTTACCAATGTTAGACTTTTATTTTTGAAAAAAATATTAAATAAGTGTTTATTCATGATAATAAATAATTTCCCACGATAAAAAGTTTTAATACCATATATAATAGTGTAATTTAAATATTAATGAATTATTAAAGACAATACTCAAGTAATAATTACTATTACCATGTGAATAAGAAAGTATATCAATGAAACCTTTATGATGTTAGAAACATTCGATCAAAAAAATTAAAGAATGTGGTTTCAATTGAAAAATAATACACTAATTTTGATTAGATCATTTTAAAATATATCAACGAGGTATTATATAGACCATTAAAAATAAAACATGGTGTTTGATAAGAAATATATCTCAAGTAGTGAAATTGCTTCACAAAAAACCTTATAGTTGTCCAAATTTTCCTTTTATATGAGTCCACCATCCTGAAAAATAAAATTATTTTTATTAGATACCATATTAGGGCTTTTAATATCAAATAATTTTAATTTAGTATATATATTTTATCAGGATATATTATTTATTTGTTATTATATTATTATGAATTTTTTATTTTTGATGAAAATGAAATAAATTGAGGATTATTTAAATAATCATAGTGATCAACGATGTTATATTAATTTTATGTTAAATAAATAGTTGAAACATTTATTAAAAACAAAATACTCTCCATTGGAATATTATATAATAATAATACCAGTATTTATGTTTCAATATTCATCCATGATTTATTTTTGTAGCGTTGTTCTGGTATGTGATTAGGCCAACTCAAATATAAATATACCATATTTATTTAATGTGTGTAGTTTTGAATGTGAATTATTTTGGGAATAATATCACTATGAATGAATAATTGTTATATTATTTAGAAACACATTTTGCGGTTAATGATATTTGATTAGAGTTTAAAAAATAAAAATGAAACTAGATGAAAAACCACACATATTGCATTATGGAGGTAGTAATCTGAATAACATATGATTCACATTTTCATTTCCCATATAAAGAGAGGTTGTTATGTTAGATTATAATTTTTCAACTAATTATTATTATTTTATTATATATATATTACATTTATTCATCAATTCCATTCTTATAATAGGTTAATATATGTAGTGGTAAAAAACAGAATACAATGATTTGAAGAGGTGTTAGTTTTCTAAAAAGCATTAATTTAAACATATTTTTCAAATATTATTTTTTAAATGAAAGAATAAATATTGATAAATTAATGTAATAAAATTTTATATAATAATGACATTGAGTTCATTATGTTACCTCATCGATCATATGATTTATAGATAATGAATAATTACAAAAAGAGTATGATTATGTAATAATCTATTTGGGATGGATAACATTAAATAGAAAAATCATGACATATTATGGTTATTGACAGACTAATATAGTATTATAGGTTGATGAACATGATATAGGTTCATGGTTGGACAGAATTTCAGTGTTTCATATAAAAATATTATGTAATAATTGTAGAGACCCGTATCTTGACGTACATTGACATTACATTACTTTTGCGGAATACTTAGTACATTACAAAAACACACACACAAGGACCGTAATAGTTTAGTGTCTTTGGAAACTCAGACTATAATCTTCTAATCGTGGTGAAAGATCTTCAAAATCTCCCATAAAGATCTTCCTTTTTTTTACCTAAAACCTTTCTTTATATCCTGGGGAAAAGAAAACATAAAAGGGTGAGCTCAAATGCTCAGTAAGGGTAAACAAAATAAATATCAATCACATCATATTCATAAGAACATAACATTTTGGAAATCATAACCTGCAAAAGAGAGCATAATTTCATAATCATGGGATAAATCATGGCAGTGAAAAAGTAATCCCAATAATCATAACTTAAAACATGAAACCTTGTGTCATACACACATAATCATAGAGAATCATTTCTTGTTAGTCAAGACTAATTGCCAAGACTATCTTAGTGGACAAAGTCCCTTTCTGAATCGAGTAACCCTCGTTTCAGTCCTGTTTCACTGAACCGGTATAACCTACCGTTCCAGCCCTGTCTATCTCATGAGATATAAAATCTTTACCCAATGCATTGGAGGGAGATATAGGTCCCACCCATCTTATAATGAATCCTTTCTTATGTGTGCCACATAATCATAAAACATACATCATCGCATAACACATGTAACAAAAATGGGATTCTTGAAACATCATGACATCATAAATCAATTCATATAAGATAAAGGAATTCATAAAAATAATTCCATCACAACATGATCAAATCAATTTAATAATAGGGATAAAAATAGAACCCTTTATTATCTTAGATGGAAAATAATTTTGATAAAACACTTGAACTCCATTCTTGAGGAAAATATCCTTTCTTCTTCAAAAAACATTTTTCCTTTCATAACATGTCATACTACTTTAAAATAAAAGAAGTTGATTAAAAATAAACTTGAAAACTTGTAAAGGAAGCTTCTTGGAAATAATTTTTTAAAAATCCATTCATGTCGTATAAGTTAAAAAAACATTCTTCGTACTTTTGTCGGAAAAGTCAAAAAGTACCTCGTACGAAAAACGACAAAAGATTCCTTTCATATCTTTTACAAAAAAACTTACCGAAGGGTAAAATTGGATATAAAATATTTTATAAGGATGAAAATAATATTACATATTGAGGAAACATGGATGTGGATGATAAAATACACCCCAGTAATTACCAATGTAAAAACAATCTCGGATAAAAGTGAGATTGTGATATTTCCCTTACCTTAGGTCCGATTTGCTTTGTACGTGTCCGAAGCTCCTGTATAATGGTTTAAATAATGTCATTGACTTATTACAGAATCATATTAATTGTTATGATATCATATATGGTTCACTTATGATATTATATTACCCGTTCTTTTGTAAATTCCATGTTAAAGAAGCGTTTTGGGTAAAATCGTTTCTTTTATCGTAGGTGTTTTGACTTGTTGTTCTTGACATTATTATTACTTATATCATTATTTACTTACTTCAAGAATATAAAATATGATTTATATATCATATATATTCAGTATATATATATATATAATAGATAGATAAATGAAATGAAAAACATCGTTCATGGAGACGGTAGTCCGTACGTACGCATGAACGCTGTTTTCCTTTCCCTATTGTCTTGAATGGAAGTAAGTAGATGACATACATATATATATATACATAAATCCAGTAGCTTTATAATGTCATATATTTCATTATTATTTCTTATATATACTTTATAATCATTCTTAAATGGTTAACATGGAGAATGAATCTCATCGCGTCGTGGAGACGGTATTCCGTACATACGCACGAGCGATGATATCATTTCCATAAATATTGAATTGAATTGGAGTGGATTATACAATATATCAGAATCAATATGATGTTTTAATAACTATGTATAGTTATTCTTTACACCATTATACCCATCCATGTAAGGTGGTGGTGGAAAATAGATTACACCACGGCGTGGAGACGGTATTCCGTACGTACGCACGCGCGGTGATTTCTTTTTCCGTAGGATAGATAGATGGTGAAATAGGGTTGTTTCATACTTATAATAACATATCAGTATATGAGTGATACTGATGTTATTACTTCATAATGAAACAACCTAAGAAGAAGAAGTGGAAGAAGAAATAAAGATGAAAGAATTGGTAACGGTAATTACCTCTTCTTTGAAGCGCCTTTTGGAGACCTCCTCTTAGGGAACTAAAATTGGTCTTTGAGGAAGACCAGAACCTCTAGGATGTTGCTAGGGAAGTTGAGAAGAGATTTTGGCAGGGGTTGGCCGAGCTTGAGTGCTCAAATTGGTGTGAGGAGGAGGGGGAGGAGGTGTCCTTTTATAAGGGAGGAGAGGGGCACCTTAGGAATATCTCAAAATATTATTTTATATTAAAGTCAAAATCAGTTTATAATGGTTCCAAAGGGTCTTATTTCGAAGCTAAAGTAGGGATGGGTAGAAATCCTATCAACCAATAGGATTTAGACAAGTTTAGGTTCTTATTTTAACCTTATCAATTAGATTTAACTCTAAGTTAAATAATTTAACTTTTACCGTGTCTTTTTGTTTTCTTTCACTATATGGTTAATACACTTACTATAACATGCCAAACGAACCCCAAGTTGTTTATTATTAATATATATATCCTTATCTAAGTAATTTGTCCGAACCTTAGATTTTTAGGAATAAAATAACAATTAATAATATAATATTTGATTTAAAAACTATTTTGTGTCAATTTTGACACTATTTGATATATGATTTTTGTGAAAGTCATAACAGAATTATATGTTCGAACCAAGTTGATTAAATCAACACTAATATATCATAGTAACCTATAAAATTATTGTAATTCATAAAAAGTCTCAAATTACATTCATTTGAGAATTTATAACATCAATTAATGTAATATTTCCTTAAAATGGTAATTACTGCATCATCGTTGTGTCATAAATAAATTAATTTATTTAAAGTCTAAAAATTATAAATAAAATACCATTATATAGGAAATCTTTTTAGCTTTCTAATGAATATTTATAGTAGAATTTATCTTATGTATAACCCCATATTAAAAATGTTTTAGTGAATAAACTTTGATTTTAACTCTTTTAACTCTTCTTTGAATTAAATAATAATAAATGTCCTAATCTAATCCAAGTGGGTCTAAATGATAATATTTTACACTTAAGGTTGTTTTTGGTCGAGATACACTTGTCCAATAGAATTAGGACATGTGTTAGGGTAATATTAATATCATTCTTACCCTTAATTACCCTATTTACTTTTAACCGTGGTAAATAAAAGTAAAAAGTTACTATTCACCAAAAATTATTTTCATCTCATTGAACCACATTTTACTTACTGACATCAACCGTGTCTCTCGGATTTTTGAAATTCCATTCACAGAAGCGGTAAAATTAAGTTTTATGAAAAATTCAGTTTTTTAACTACCACTTAGTAGTTTCACTATTCATCAAAAAATGAAGGTTTTCAGAAAAATGCCAAAATTTCATCCTAAGCTATATTTCATATTCCGAATTCAAAAATGAAATCTGTTTTAACAAATTAATAACATAGAAGTTGCATTAATTAATTTTATAATTAAATCCCGCTATTAAAATAAATAGCTTGTTTTTAGGAAACAAAATATATCAAAAGATTGACACTTGATTATGTCTGGTTTAAATGTGAAATTACAACCAATGACCAACATTGTTTTAAATTGTCAAAATATATTCTAAATATACTTTAAAACCACTCAAATTAATAATTTATCTCTATTAATTATTTCGATTAAAAAAGTATTTTTTAATTATAATTTAGTAATTTTCACTATTCATCAGAATATGGAACCTTAGGCTAAATTCGATACTCCGAATCCAAAAATGAAGTCCATTTTGAGAGCTAAAATTTCTAAAATTTAAAAAGTGGTTATTACTATTCTTAACGGCTAGTTTTAATAATATCTTAATAGCATATCGTTGTTTAGCGAAACTTGGTGTTGCGTACAACACACGCTATCGTGGAAGGTCGCGATTGCGTGTAATGGAAGGAAAGTCAAGGATGTGTGTTGTGAAAGATCATTTTGGTGTATCATACAACACAATACAATAATAAAATGAAAAGGAATATTTTTCATAAAATCTTGGGCTGTTACATTCTACCCCCCTTAAAATGAATTTTGCCCTCGAAATTCGTCGTGGTTATAAATGGTTTACTATTCGAAAGTTTCTTTATTAGAAACCCACATCGTAAAAAGAAATACCAAAACATGGCTTTAAAAACTAAAGTATGAAATGTAACGATTACCCAAAAAAACTAATCACTGGGTTTCCACATAGGTGAAAATATGGATATGGAAGAGAAATCTAACCATCATGTTCTGATGGAGAGTGGTAGAGAACATGGCTATGGAAATGCCAATAATCACAAATCCATAAATTTGTGACGATCTAAGGTACCATCCGATTCACCAGGTATAAGATCACTAGGACAACATTTTTGGTTTTCAAGATCATTTCCCTAAAGTTGAAAATTTGAATTGGAATAAATACTTTCTTTATTTTGGTACAATCTCACTATTGTTCGTGCCTAGAACAATTTCCACTTCATCTCTTAAATAAATGAAGTTGAATTTGTTATTCGTGAAGTGTTAGCAGATCATGTGATAGAATGACGGGTCATTCCATCTGTCTCAAACAAAAGGTTAGCAAAAATTATATACATAAGTCGATCTATAGTGAGATTAATCACATATGGTTCCTAAAATGGACTTATACTTCATATATAATACTTCTTAATATAATAAAACTAGTTTCTACTAAACAGGGACTTCCTGTAGGCCAGTGGTAGGCGATAAAGGCCAGTCGCACTTCGGTTGTGGGTTCGATTCCCACAGCCTTGTCCGAAGTGATGGGCTGTCGCCCGTCCTGCAGGTTGTCCTTTTTCTAAAACTACATTACTATAACATCCTATCAATAATATCAAAAGAATAACTTCTTTAGGATTATCCATAATACTGCAGTCCACTTTCATAACATAGTGAAAATGATTACCAGAGATTTAATACCATCGTTGATCCCCATATATCATAAGATATATCTTGTTGGACATATTCCAAACATTCAAAGGCCTTAATCTTGTACTCTCTTGAATACCCATTGAACCTTAGTGAAAACTTGAATGCAGTTAAAAGTTAACACTTTCCACATACCAAAATCCTCAAAATTCTATATACTCAAACCATGATATCACTTAGTCCTTATATCAATCATGAGCTCATGAATACTGTTAAACATTTCGTTTTCTCGTTTTCCCTTCATTATGCGCATAATATCTCAATCACTTTGAATACCACCTTAGACCAATACATAAATATTCCAATATTCCATGATACAACATTATTTTGGAATCCCATTACATAAAAACTTAATCATTCCACCACATCGTTTTCATATTCAACATTGCCAATAGTGATCACATGTGACTTCCCTTTGTCCTTTTCCTTAAGCGGTTGCTCATGTCGATCATCACTAACCCTTGGATTAGGGCATTTATTGGCATAATGTCCCATCTCCTTGCACTTGAAGCATTGAAGTGTTGGTTGTGCGTTCTCTGCAGTGTTTGCTTTATTCACTTCATTAGAATCCCTTTTTCCATTACTTCGACACTCAGCTGCTCGATGACCTTCTTTTCCACACTTAAAACATTTTCTAGTCCCTTTAAGACAATCTCCACCATGCTTCTTTCCACACTTTGTGCATAAGGAAACATTCATCTTCTTTTCACCATTATTCTGAGATTTCTCCTTGAACTCCATCTTTCATTTCTTGTCAAAACCATGAGATGGATATGTAACACCAACTTCCATTTCTACCTTGATAGCACAACGCACAATTTCTTCATAGCTACTGAAGTCTCTTATAGCTAATTCCCTTCGAAGACTTGGTTTTAAGCCACTGAAAAATCGATCAACTTTACTTTCAGGTTGGATGATAATGCCAGATGCATACCTTGCAAGTCTTGTAAAATTCGCTTCGTATATACCAACAGATTCATCATCCTTTTGCTTTAGTTCAAGAAACTCCTTCTCCATCTTCGTTCGAAGAATACGAGGGAAGTACTTACTGAAAAACAAGTTCTTGAACTCGTCCCATTCCATGGAATCAATTTCATCTCTTTGCCTCGTATTCTTGATAAGATTCCACCATTGATCAGCTTCACCTTCCAAACGATATACTGCTAAGATGACTTTATCATGTTCAGAACATTGAAGAACTGAAAATATCTTTTCAGTAGTACTAATCCATTGTTCAGCAACTAATGGATCAGTAGACCCACTGAAAGAAGGCGGACGCTGCCTCATGAAGGATTCAACAGAATGTTGCTCCTTCCTTTTCTCGTTTGGAAGTCCTGCATGATTCATAGCTTGAGAAAGTTGTGTGAGCATGGCTACAAGATTTTGCATTCCAGCTCCCATATCGTTTGGTTGCTCAGGGGGACAATCATTGCATTGTCCATTGCATTGATCAACACGGTTCCTTCGGGTTCCAGCCATCGTCTAAAACCCCAAAAGAATAGTGTGAGAGGCAAAAATCATGCTAGGGAAAACAACATAATAAAGGGGTAGTACCCTCAATATCTAACATCTTAGGTTAAATTCTAAGATCGTTAGAGAAATTCTAGGACTATAACCTATACGTATACTTAACCTTAGAGACATCCCTAGACATACCTTAGAAATATCTCTAGGGATCTCACTAACGTTTTCGCATCCTAGTTTCCAAAGGTTGACTAAACCTTTCCTCTGATACCAACTGTAGAGACCCGTATCTTTACGTACATTGACATTACATTACTTTTGCGGAATACTTAGTACATTACAAAAACACACACACAAGGACCATAATAGTTTAGTGTCTTTGGAAACTCGGACTATAATCTTCTAATCGTGGTGAAAGATCTTCAAAATCTCCCATAAAGATCTTCCTTTTTTTTACCTAAAACCTTTCTTTATATCCTGGGGAAAAGAAAACATAAAAGGGTGAGCTCAAATGCTCAGTAAGGGTAAACAAAATAAATATCAATCACATCATATTCATAAGAACATAACATTTTGGAAATCATAACCTGCAAAAGAGAGCATAATTTCATAATCATGGGATAAATCATGGCAGTGAAAAAGTAATCCCAATAATCATAACTTAAAACATGAAACTTTGTGGCATACACACATAATTATATAGAATCATTTCTTGTTAGTCAAGACTAATTGCCAAGACTATCTTAGTGGACAAAGTCCCTTTCTGAATCGAGTAACCCTCGTTTCAGTCCTGTTTCACTGAACCGGTATAACCTACCGTTCCAGCCCTGTCTATCTCGTGAGATATAAAATCGTTACCCAATGCATTGGAGGGAGATATAGGTCCCACCCATCTTATAATGAATCCTTTCTTATGTGTGCCACATAATCATAAAACATACATCATCGCATAACACATGTAACAAAAATGGGATTCTTGAAACATCATGACATCATAAATCAATTCATATAAGATAAAGGAATTCATAAAAATAATTCCATCACAACATGATCAAATCAATTTAATAATAGGGATAAAAATAAAACCCTTTATTATCTTAGATGGAAAATAATTTTGATAAAACACTTGAACTCCATTATTGAGGAAAATATCCTTTCTTCTTCAAAAAACATTTTTCCTTTCATAACATGTCATACTACTTTAAAATAAAAGAAGTTGGTTAAAAATAAACTTGAAAACTTGTAAAGGAAGCTTCTTGGAAATAATGTTTTAAAAATCCATTCATGCCGTATAAGTTAAAAAAAACATTCTTCGTACTTTTGTCGGAAAAGTAAAAAAGTACCTCGTACGAAAAACGACAAAAGATTCCTTTCATATCTTTTACAAAAAAACTTACCGAAGGGTAAAATTGGATATAAAATATTGTAGAAGGATGAAAATAATATTACATATTGAGGAAACATGGATGTGGATGATAAAATACACCCCAGTAATTACCAATGTAAAAACAATCTCGGATAAAAGTGAGATTGTGATATTTCCCTTACCTTAGGTCCGATTTGCTTTGTACGTGTCCGAAGCTCCTGTATAATGGTTTAAATAATGTCATTTACTTATTACAGAATCATATTCATTTTTATGATATCATATATGGTTCACTTATGACATTATATTACCCGTTCTTTTGTAAATTCCATGTTAAAGAAGCGTTTTGGGTAAAATCGTTTCTTTTATCGTAGGTGTTTTGACTTGTTGTTCTTGACATTATTATTACTTATATCATGATTTACTTACTTCCAGAATATAAAATATGATTTATATATCATATATATTCAGTATATATATATATATATATATATAATATATAGATAAATGAAATGAAAAACACCGTTCATGGAGACGGTAGTCCGTACGTACGCATGAACGCTGTTTTCCTTTCCCTATTGTCTTGAATGGAAGTAAGTAGATGACATACATATATATATATACATAAATCCAGTAGCTTTATAATGTCATATATTTCATTATTATTTCTTATATATACTTTATAATCATTCTTAAATGGTTAACATGGAGAATGAATCTCATCGCGTCGTGGAGACGGTATTCCGTACGTACGCACGAGCGATGATATCATTTCCATAAATATTGAATTGAATTGGAGTGGATTATACAATATATCAGAATCAATATGATGTTTTAATAACTATGTATAGTTATTCTTTACACCATTATACCCATCCATGTAAGGTGGTGGTGGAAAATAGATTACACCACGGCGTGGAGACGGTATTCCGTACGTACGCACGCGCGATGATTTCTTTTTCCGTAGGATAGATAGATGGTGAAATAGGGTTGTTTCATACTTATAATAACGTATCAGTATATGAGTGATACTGATGTTATTACTTCATAATGAAACAACCTAAGAAGAAGAAGTGGAAGAAGAAATAAAGATGAAAGAATTGGTAACGGTAATTACCTCTTCTTTGAAGCGCCTTTTGGAGACCTCCTCTTAGGGAACTAAAATTGGTCTTTGAGGAAGACCAGAACCTCTAGGATGTTGCTAGGGAAGTGGAGAAGAGATTTTGGCAGGGTTTGGCCAAGCTTGAGTGCTCAAATTGGTGTGAGGAGGAGGGGGAGGAGGTGTCCTTTTATAAGGGAGGAGAGGGGCACCTTAGGAATATCTCAAAATATTATTTTATATTAAAGTAAAAATCGGTTTATAATGGTTCCAAAGGGTCTTATTTAGAAGATAAAGTAGGGATGGGTCGAAATCCTATCAACCAATAGGATTTAGACAAGTTTAGGTTCTTATTTTAACCTTATCAATTAGATTTAACTCTAAGTTAAATAATTTAACTTTTACCGTGTCTTTTTGTTTTCTTTCACTATATGGTTAATACACTTACTATAACATGCCAAACGAACCCCAAGTTGTTTATTATTAATATATATATCCTTATCTAAGTAATTTTGCCGAACCTTAGATTTTTAGGAATAAAATAACAATTAATAATATAATATTTGATTTAAAAACTATTTTGTGTCAATTTTGACACTATTTGATATATGATTTTTGTGAAAGTCATAATAGAATTATATGTTCGAACCAAGTTGATTAAATCAACAATAATATATCATAGTAACCTAGAAAATTATTTTAATTCATAAAAAGTCTCAAATTACATTCATTTGAGAATTTATAACATCAATTAATGTAATATTTCCTTAAAATGGTAATTACTGCATCATCGTTGTGTCATAAATAAATTAATTTATTTAAAGTCTAAAAATTATAAATAAAATATCATTATATAGGAAATCTTTTTAGCTTTCTGATGAATATTTATAGTCGAATTTATATTATGTATAACCCCATATTAAAAATGTTTTAGTGAATAAACTTTGATTTTAACTCTTTTAACTCTTCTTTGAATTAAATAATAATAAATGTCCTAATCTAATCCAAGTGGGCCTAAATGATAATATTTTACACTTAAGGTTGTTTTTGGTCTAGATACACTTGTCCAATAGAATTAGGACATGTGTTAGGGTAATATTAATATCATTCTTACCCTTAATTACCCTATTTACTTTTAACCGTGGTAAATAAAAGTAAAAAGTTACTATTCACCAAAAATTATTTTCATCTCATTGAACCACATTTTACTTACTGACATCAACCGTGTCTCTCGGATTTTTGAAATTCCATTCACAGAAGCGGTAAAATTAAGTTTTATGAAAAATTCATTTTTTTAACTACCACTTAGTAGTTTCACTATTCATCAAAAAATGAAGGTTTTCAGAAAAATGCCAAAATTTCATCCTAAGCTATATTTCATATTCCGAATTCAAAAATGAAATCTGTTTTAACAAATTCATAACATAGAAGTTGCATTAATTAATTTTATAATTAAATCCCACTGTTAAAATAAATAGCGTGTTTTTAGGAAACAAAATATATCAAAAGATTGACACTTGATTATGTCTGGTTTAAATGTGAAATTACAACCAATGACCAACATTGTATTAAATTGTAAAAATATATTCTAAATATACTTTAAAACCACTCAAATTAATAATTTATCTCTATTAATTATTTCGATTAAAAAAGTTGTTTTTAATTATAATTCAGTAATTTTCACTATTCATCAGAATATGGAAGTTATCCGAAATGTACCAAAATTTCACCTTAGGCTAAATTCGATACTCCGAATCCAAAAATGAAGTCCATTTTGAGAGCTAAAATTTCTAAAATTTAAAAAGTGGTTATTACTATTCTTAACGGCTAGTTTTAATAATATCTTAATAGCATATCGTTGTTTAGCGAAACTTGGTGTTGCGTACAACACACGCTATCGTGGAAGGTCGTGATTGCGTGTAATGGAAGGAAAGTCAAGGATGCGTGTTGTGAAAGATCCTTTTGGTGTATCATACAACACAATACAATAATAAAATTAAAAAGAATATTTTTCATAAAATCTTGGGCTGTTACAATAATTGCATATTAAAGGGTAAAATTGTTAAAAATTGAGAAATAATGGAGTACGAGATGATATTATATTGATAAGGGATAAATATCAAATTTAAAATCATGTTTTTATCATGTTTTATGTCTATATGCACCACCATTTTATGTTTTACCATTTTATTATCAACAAAGGAATCATAATTTTTTTACTTTGTTGTATAATTTTTTCAAAAAACCAACATGTTACACCTTGTTACCTTTTGGTCACGTATTTTTTTAAGACATGTCATGGTTTTACTTTTTCATTGTCTTTTTAGGTCCGAGATGATATTGGGAGGATAAATATTCTTGTGAAGTCAATATTTTGTTGAAATTTTCTTCATAAAACTGGCTTATTCTGTTGTTGACTAGGGATTTACATACCGGGTAATATGGTTTCACAATGTTTAAATTATATAACATTATTAAATAAGTTTTTAACTAATGTTAAATGGTTATATAAAATTTGGGGGACTTTTCTATTACACAATGTGTTAGTGGGATACATACCATGTAATTTCCCAAGTACTAATTTTAAAAAGAAGAGTCGGCTAAAATTTCTATTTCCACTTTTCCATACATACTTTTTGTTGAGTCAAATGTTTCTTTATGAATTTTCCATTCCTTTTTTTATAAATCAAAAACTCTTTCTTAAATACTTGATTTCAGACATTCTAAATTTTCATTCAAGCAGAAATAATCCTTATAAACATATTAAAAAAGAAACTTATAAAAAATCAAATAACTATTTCATATACATCATTGTAATGAAATATTTATGTAAATCTATAAGTTTATCATATGATTGAATTCTAGATACAAAAAATTATTTTTAATGTATTATAACATTTTTCTTTTAGACCGTAATGGTGTTTTACAAAACGACATTAGAGTTTCTCTTATGATATATCCATTGAAGTTATAGCTATCAAAGTCATTAAAAAAACATGGATAAATTATACCTACTAGAGAGAATATAACGATTTGAAGTATTTCCTATAAATACATAGTCATTAAATGAGATTGAATTAGCTAGTTTGTTTTCTCTCTTAGTGATTCTAATGTGTAAAAAGTGTTAATATCTTGTTCTTAGTCTATTGTATTTCTTTAGAGAGACTCATTATTAAGGGAACCATTCTAGGTTACCCCCTTAAAATAGGTTTTGTAATTGTTTTTCTGTCCGATTGTGTAAATACAAACAAGGGATTATAATGATTGAAAGATAGGGGATTCGATCATCATATTAATGATGGATTACAGGGATATAAAGAATGAGAGGTTGATCACCATATAGATCAATGGATTGTGGTGGTAGGAATATAGAGGATCCAATCACAGTGTTAATTGAGGTATTGTAGGGATTGAAATAAAAAAGGATTATTTTACTATATTGATTGAGGGCTTGACATGATTTCAAGATAGTGCTGATAAATTAGATATAGGGATAATGGGGAAAGGTAAATAGATACATTTATCATTTTATCAATGAACTCTTTTGACGAGGAAAGATAAAATTTCACGAAAGTATAAAATAAGGTATTTCTAAAA
Organism: Viscum album; assembly: GCA_963277665.1. Lineage (NCBI taxonomy): Eukaryota > Viridiplantae > Streptophyta > Magnoliopsida > Santalales > Viscaceae > Viscum > Viscum album. Next base: position 29,476,323 of record OY728157.1, on the reverse strand, counting down.
CCAATGTTTATTTCTACCTTAATCATAGGGTAAAAAATAGATCAATTTTTTTAATACCTATGTCATTCCTATTACAACTATTTAAATAATTATTTCTTATAATGAATTATATTTATGTTCTATATTAATGTAATTTTTTTTTCATAATGACTCCCATTATGCAAAATAAAATCTATATTACATAATCAGATCCAATGTAAATCTGATACATAATGATACAATCGTATCCATCATAAATATTATCATTTTATATTATATATTTTATGATTATGGTTTTCATACTATGAAGTTATCATATCCAATATGAAAATGATGTAGTTATATTCATTATGATTAAATTTTATTTACTCTGATATTATCGTAACGAAGCTAATTTCTATTATTTAGCAATAAGACTGAGTTCAAAATAAGAATACAATATTTTTTCCGGAATGAGAATTTATAAATTAGCTAAGTATAAATATATTTATACTAATGTTATTAAAAATATAATTCACCCCTCATGTAATTATTCAATATAGAATACATTATTTCACTCCTAATCGATATATATATATATATATTATAGTGATACACCAATTGGTATTAGAGAAGGTTCCCACTACTGAAATAAGTGTTAACCTAATATATTCATTAATTATACAAGTTTGGTTTTATTTTTGTTATAATATTTTTATTTATAAATAATTTTCACCTAAATTAGTATTTTGGAAAATAACCATTTATTAATGATTAATGTATTAAATAATAGATCCATTGAAAATCTAAATACCAATAGACAACCAATATTTTATGGTAATGATTGCATGTATTGGAGATATATAATGGTTACATTCTTTATAAATAATGGCTTTCACAATTTCTTTATGTTTTCTAGAATTATATGATCCTAGAAATTTAATTTACTACTTTTAAAAATTATGGAAAAAATAACAACAATTAATCAGAAGAGTTATAAAAACATGATTTTATTTTATGAAAAAGAAGAAGTTTCAGTCATATTTCTTCATCAGAAGTAACTTATAATACATGGGAGAAGTTATAAATTTCTAATTTTAGAACATTAGTGGTTGTTGAAACCAGAATAGAAATTCTCTAAGAAGACTATTATGATATTGAATTCCATATTTGTGAACCTATTGAAAATATACAAAAAAATTAGGAAAATTTTCAGTACTCAACATTATATGGGAGAGAATGTATAAGAAGATGAAATTATTTGGGAAAATATTATTTATATCATTCCCAATTAATCATAATCTAGGAGAAAAATTGTTAATGAATCAAGAAAGATAAAAAATGTCCCATTTGATAATTTATTTGGATACCTTTTCCAGTATGAGGGTATGATAAAAAAATATGTTTATAAAAAAGATGAAAATTGGCGGATTTTTGTTTACTACTACGTAAAATAAGATAAGAGCTTATACTCTTTAAAAAAAATTATGACTTTGGAAAAGAAACAAGTTTTTATACAATCGGATTTTTGTGATTATGAAAATTCTATGAATGAACTAGATAATTCTACTCGAAGGATGACCAAGATAGTTTTTAAAATTGATTTTAAATATAATTGTATGAAAAGTAACAAGGAAGGGAATGATAAAAAATTCAGATGTCACCTATTATGATTGAAATAAAGTTGGACATATCAGACCAAATTTTACCATGTTAAAAAGAAACGATTGTAAAGAAATACATTTTGATAAGAATTAGAAAAAATATGGTATGTCTATGAAAATGATTTAACTTATTGAAAATTATTTATATAGTTATAGTGGAGGAGAAACATTAGAAAATTCTTATGAGAATGAAAAATATGGATAGAGGAATATTGGTCTTCATGATAAATTACCTTCTGATTATTATTGCTTTGTGGCCAAGGTACTCATAGTTGAATCCTTAACTAATAGGTCCCCAAGTAAAAATTATCTATATGTGAATGATTTTAGACCTTATGATGATGAATCGACATCATCTAATGATAACAATTGTTTAAAAAAATGTAATGAAATATTACATTTTTCTAAAAATCATTGAAAATGAAAATTGATAAGTGCGAAAGAAACTTGATAATGAAAATTCAGGTATAAATTATTTATAAAAATAAATATAAAACATTTATAAATAACATGATATAGATATTTATGTAAAAATATTATTTCTAATGATTTGGAATAATAATGTTATGAAAAGAATAGTTTACAATATTGTTTTGAAAAACTCAATTCTTAAACTATTACTCAAAAGAAAAAATATATAGCTATTAAACTAATATCTGAAATTTATGCATTAATAAAACATTTTTGGAACATTAATTATAGTAAGAATGTTTTGGATAAAATTTTTAGACAACTTCTTCATCATGGAACTAATACCATAATGGGTTATTTTGATAAAAAACTTTTTTGGGGAAAATTGATGTCTTACAAATAATGCCCCTTTATTCGAAAAGATTCAATGTAGAGGAAATCAAAAAGTGAATTGTTCCCATAATAGTTTTCAAACCATTATTTTCCAAATTACTATTTAAAAAAAATTATATTCTAATTGTTTTATATGCTGTCATTACTGGACCAATGAAGGTCTGTATATCAAAAGTCTAATGTTTTCATTTTTAAGAAAACTAAAATAGTACCAACAAAAATATTACTTTTTACCATGATAGTAGGTTTTCAAGAAATATAAATTGAGACAAATATTTAATTGAAATATTATCAAGATGGATGGTGGTAAGGTGACAATCAAATATAGTGATCAATGAGATATTATCTGTATAGGTAATGTTGTTCTTCATTGTAAAGCATTAATTTTAAATTTTCTATTTATTAATGGTATTATATCTATCCTTATAAGAAAAAGTAAATTTATTTATGAAGGCTACCTTATTATTTTTATGATTGGAACATGTGTTTTACACAATTAAAATGATGAATTTATTCTTTATTCCAATGATCATTAGAATGTATACACACTTAACATAGAAGACCATATGAGCCAAGACATACCTTGTCTTAGTGTAATGGTAGAAAAATCATGGTTATCACATAGATTTATAGGAAACTATAACCATAAAAACATATTTCAACTAAATATTAATTCTTTTAAGTAACTACTGGAACATATATTTGATTATTTAAAAGTTTGTAACCCTTTTCCATATAGGAAGAAACATAAGTTAATCATTAAATCTATAAGTGAAGTATCAACTAACATTGATTTAGAATAAGTGGATACGGATTTATTCTATCATATAAAAATGTATATATTGATTGTAATACTATGTATATGTATAGGTTGATGATTACAGTAGATATACCTAGGTATATTTTCAATAAACTAAGTGTGAATCCTTTTTTATTTTAAATTTTTTTAAGCCAACTTAGAAAATGATAAAAATATTTCTTGAAAACAATTTATAGTGATCATGCTGGAGACTTTTTAAATAATTATTTTGAACCATTTTTTACTAAGAGTTGTATAAATCATAATTTTTTATCCCCTAGAACTCTTAAAAAATGGTGTTGTTGAAAGAATAAATAGTGTTCTTTAAGAATTAATAATAAACATGTTAAGTGAATACATAATTGATAAACACTTTAGTGATGAATCAATTATTACTTCCTTCTATACTATAAGTCGAGTTTTAATAATACTATTCCATAATAAAAATCCTTATGAATTTAGACATTCCAAAAACCAATAGTATCTTACTTGAGAGTACTTGGATATAAATTATTTATCTTGAATATCAAAGATAATGTACCCAAATTCAGACCCAAATATAATGAAGGAATATATTTAGGTTATTCCACTACTTATAAGACATATAGAGGTTTTAATAAAAATCATTATACTATTAGAGAAAGAAAACATGTTAAATTTGATGAAACTGGTCCTTTTTTTTTGAATAACTATCGCTCATCCTTAGGTGTGTTTTAAATATTGAATTTAAAACGTTCTTAGGAAATTATTCAAATAAGAAAAGTAATTAAGAAATAGTTTCTGATGTATTTACATAAGAATAACTTCTACCATTTTTTGGTGATCATATTATAAAAATCTTAGGTGAGTTATTTCTTAGGAAACATCTTAGTGATAATATCATCGGTGATGTTGATCAACCTATTAGAGAAATAAGTTATTTAGTGAATAAAATATAACATATTTCATTTCATTACTACATGGACCTAAAAAACATAATGATTATTTAATTGATGAGGATTGGAGTAGGGCTATAAAATCTAAGCTAAATGAATTCAAAAGAAACAATGTCTTGACCCTGGTTGATTGACCAAGAGAAACATCTGTAATTAGAATAAAATGGGGTTTCATAGACAAATGTGATGAAATAGGTATAATCATTAAAAATAATTTTATACATTTTGTTCATGGTTTTAATAAATATAAATAAATAGAATATGAATAATCCTATTCACTGGTAGAAATACTAGAATCTATTCTTATTCTATTATCCTTTTTAGTATTATTTAAATTCAAACATTTCAAAATCGATGTACTGTTTTATTTATTTAATGGATATGTATAGGAAGAAGTTTTTTTGAAAACCCCCATGTTTCGAAGAAAATAACATTTAGAATATGTTTATAAACTTAACAATGATTTATATAAACCTAAAATATTCCTAAGATAATGGTATGATTGATTAACATGACAATTGCTAAAAACATTTAAAGGAGTAAAAGATCCTACTTTTAAAAAAAATTCATTAAAAAATATAATTAGTGTTCAAATTTTTATTGGAGAAATTATATATAGATCAACTAAAAAAGTTAAATAGATAAATTTTCAAATTTTATGAAATCTGATTTTGAGATCAGTACAATGGGTTAGTTAACATTTTTTGATGTATTTCAAATTTCTCAAAACCCATAATTTACATATATATCTCAACAAAAGTATAAAAACGATCTTCTTAAAAATTATGTGTATAAAAATTCTAAAAGTATTAGTACTTCGATTGATAACCCACATACACTTGATCTTAATAAATCTTGATAACCAGTTAATCAAACAACCTTTAGAGTTATGAAAACAAGTACACTATACTTAATATGTAGTTGACCAAAAAAATGTTATCTGTATGATTATGAGTAGGATATTATGAAAATTTATGAGAACCCCTTATTAATGATTTAAAATGAATTTTTTTCATCTAAATGGTATTATGGATTTAGGACTCCATTATTCTTATGGAAATACTATTAAATTAATATTTTCAAGGTGATAACATTGGTGGTTGTAGAATGGAGGGGAAATAAAATTCTGGAACATGTAATTTATTAAAAGACTCATTAGTTTATCAGTCTTGTAAGAAACAAAACACACTATCACTTTCCATAACTAAAGCCAAATATGTGGCAGGTGGAAGTTGTTGTGATCATGTGTTGTGGGTGCAACACACACTAACTGAATATGGAATGAGTTTTACTTAAAATCAAATACTATTTGATAACACTATCTCTATTTCATTATGTAAAAATCATGCACATCATTATCATTCAAAACACATATATATTAGAAATAACTTTATTAAAAATCACACAATTAATAGAGATATAGTTTTATAATTCATTAGAAAACACGATGAACTTGGTGATATTTTAAAAAAAGTATACCTTCTGTTAGATTTGAATACATTATGAAGAAGCTATGAATGATCACTGTAAAGTAATCATTCATGTCCATTTATTTTTTAAACCATATCCCTACATTAAGATACTCCTTTTCATAGGGGGGTAACATATGAATGTTGCCTTTTTTCAAACATAATTTTTCTAAAAAATGAATGTTCCAAAAAAAATTATTATAGTTCTCTACAATATTGATTATAATAACATTCCCAGAAAAAATTTAATATTTTCATAAAAAGGATTTCCAGACTCAGGTGTAGTATAAATTTTTTTGGGTGTTCTTTTCAAATTTTCAATTCATAATCATTTCCTTAAATTTCATTATATTATATTTGTAATTAAAAAACTATAATATTAAACTATTTAATTTATTTTAAAAATTCCTTCATAATATATTATTTCATAAAACCATGTGTAATTTTTTTAATATTGATGATTCCACTCTGAAAGGTACTCTTCTTTTCTATTAGATTTTAATAATATTCCATTTTTATTAATTTCATTATTGGTTGTTGTTTTTATAAAAATCATCCATGTATTTATAATAATACCATAATTTATTTATTTTTCCAATCATATTCACCTTATATAACAAAAATTATTTATAAAACCTCAAGAGATTTAATTCATTTAAAAATCATTCTTGAGATAATTTCCCAATTGTCAGATTATTAAGATTAAATCTAAACCATCATTTATTTATGGAAGATAAATGGTAGCCTAAATTTCATATAATATGAGGGACCCCCAATGTGTCCTACATTGGTTATCTAATGGTTTTTTTCTTGAATTATTGATAATTTAAGACTTATATTATGAGAATATCTTCATGTTCGATCTCTTAGTTTCAATACCCAATACAATGTAACAATTGACAGATTAAAAAATATTTTCTAGTTTCTATGAAAGGTTTTTAGAAATATTTTTTAAAAAAAATGATTCTTACATAAGGAAGTTAATTGCATTACAAGTATGGGAGTAATTATGTATTGATGAAAAAAATCTAGATTATGATTTTTTTCACTTGGATTTGATTATAGATGGTTTTATTAAGAGGATGTAAAATAAGTCTTTTCATTTAAAATATATTATAAAATAAACATAATGAAATATATGGAATCTATAGGCATAATATGTGTTTCTGTAGAAGGTGATTTCTTTTTTCCATCACTCAAACTACCCTTGTACGCCGGTATATTTAAAATATAAATAGATGAAAAAACTTGTTTAAAACTTTCTCAGATGATGATCCTAGAAAGGTTACATATCTCATTCTGGATCATAGGTTTCTATCCCTTTGGATTCAAGGTTTCCTACTTCATAAAAATGGATTTAGAGATATATTGAAACTAAATAACATATATATTTTTGGCTTCCAGGATAACTTAAGGATGATTAATTTTTATGGATTTTTTCTCATTATATTCAAGAATGTCGATTCCAGAATAATTAATTATTAGATAATGATGAATCAGATTTAGTAAGAATAACTTTTCTAGGAAGATAAGATGCTATCATTCAGAATTTGAAAAATATAAAGGAATAATTCCTTATTTCAAAAATGATGAGTCCCAATGCAAGATCTATAAGTATTGTTATAATAAAAAATCAGACTAGACAAACATGATGCTAGAGAATTTAATAAAACATGAAGATGAGTTAAAAAAATAATATATATATTTATTATATTTATATAAAATAATATATTCTAATCATTAAGCGGTATCATCATTTCCATACCAATATAAAAAAAATTCTGATAATTTCAAAGATATAATCTAGCCCTTGAATGAATCTACAAAAAATTTCCGCCTATTACCAAAGGATGTGATCGAATGAATAAAGTTGGTTCAGCCATTAAATGATAAATATGATAATCATACAAAGAATATAAATGATCTAAATGGAAATATGAAGAATTTTTTGGATCAGATAAGTAGAATAAAAAATAAATGACGAATTCAATGCTCTAAACAAGGAGTTTTCAAAATACATTATTTACAAGAAGAAATAAATTAGATGTAATATGTGAAACGTCAAATTAAAGAAGACAATATACGAATAAAGATGAAAAGATTGATATTTTATACCATAACCCACATGAATTTAAGAAAATCAAATTCATTACTAAGAACACTATGAGGAAAGATTTATTTTTTCTAAAATCATTATATATTCTTTTTTTTGAAAACTATTTTCTCTCACAAGTTGAATAAACTATTCATCTCATCCGAATTCATTTATCTAAATCTTTTCCCACTTTTTATTTGTTTAATTTTCTTTAACAATTTTTTTTGAATGTTTATATAGTTCATTCTTTTTTTTCCTAAATTTTTTTATTTATCCCTTTTTCATTATTTCATGATTTTTCCCATTATGTTTTGAAAATCACTGTGGCTTAATTTTATAGAAATGGGTATATGTAAAAATAAGTGGAATAAAAATTAATTATATAATTTAATATGATCCTTATGGGATGTTTCTATCATAAAGGGGGGTTATCATTATTCATTATTTCTTTCAGATGAGTTTTAAAACTCAAGGGGAGGTAAGAATTTATTGTTCAATTTTGAATATGGTATACAAAAAAGAAAATGGACTTAATTTTATTAAGTTATTTATTAGTTATATCTTCTATGTTTTCCTTTCCAAAAGAGGGGAAGGTTATTGAGTCAAATGTTTCGTTATTACTTTTCAATTCCTTTTATTTTTTAATTCAAAAACTATTTCCTAAATACTTGATTACTATATTTTTATGTATAATGTATTTTTATAATGTTTTGGTATAAAAAATTTCATTTTAGAATACTTATAAATAGTCTTAATGTATTATTTAATTTATAATAACTTTATATAATAATATTATCACAAAAATAATATAATTGTTAACAATTGGATTCACCTTATCATAGTAGTTATAAGAAATTCAGTGTAGTATTTTATACTTAAAAAATAGTTATAGTCAGAAAGATATCAGAATAGTTAAAAATTGGATCCATGTTTCAGAAAGTTCATCATAATTAAATATATATATATAAATACTTAAGATATAATTAATATTGAATTATCAACACAAAAAAATCATTTTATCATTTTGGAACATTTTTTCATTACAATGTGATGGTGAATTATAAGACAATGTTATACATTATGTTGTGATATAGTTGTTAAAGTTCACGCTATACATGTCATTACGACAATCTAAAAGAAAATATGACCATTGGAGAAAATATTAATATTATAAGGATTGCATATAAATACCCAACCATTCAGTGAGTTTGAAATATCTTATTATATTTACTGCTCAATTTTTCTAATGTTTAGGGAGAATGAAATCTCGTTCTAAGTCTATTGTATTACTTTTGAGAGATTCCTTCTTAATGAAACCATGTTAGGTTGTATCCTTAAGAAATTGATTTTTAATTTCATTACGCATCCTATTGTGTGAATCATATCAAGGTCTTTAAGGGGTTGCAATAATGATGAGTCGATTAGCCTACTAATCAAGGGCTTCTATGGATAGTAGGTCCGAGTATCAGATCACCATATTGATCAAGGGATTGTGGGTATAAAATGATAGAGGATACAATCACCATATTAATAATGGGATTGTAGGGATAGTAAAAAAAGATGATCTAATAATTGTATTTCTTGAGGGATTGCGGGGATAAAAAGTCATATTTGATCCATTGTATAGAGGGGTTTTGAGTGATAGGATGATATAGAAATTGATCATCATATTAAGGGATATAGTTAACGAGGAAAGACGTGCTATTTTTAAGTAAAAAGGGACAACATTATCCACGTTTTGTGGATACCTTATTATTATGTTCAAAAGAGATCAATTATTTTAATATCTATGCCATTATTATTACTCATATTATATTACTTGTTTTATACATGTAATTATACTTCCATTGTGAATGAATGTTATTATTTTATCACAATTATTCCCATTATGATAAATACAATATTTATAACTTATTCGGTTCTACAATAAATATGATACATATTGATACAATCATATCCATATCAAATATGATCTCTTTATATTATATATTTTATGATTATGTATTTTTACACTCATATATAATCAAATCCAAACTAAATATGATAAAATCATATTCAATATGATTAAATTTGGTTTACTTTGATATTATCATAACCAACCTAACTATGATACTTTAGTAATCGAACTAAGGTCCATGTATGAATTCAATACTTTTTCATTGAATAGGATTTTTGAATCATATTAGTTAAAAACCTTTTAATTTAGAGTTTTTAAAACAACAAGTCACCCCATCTAATAATTTTTTCATATAAAATAAATTCTTTTGAGACTAATCAGTATTCTTCTAATTTACTGATATAGCACTTTCTCATGACCTAAGAGCCATATCCATGTAATTCTGGAGCCCTCCAACCCGTTTGGGTAATTTTGTTTAGCGGTGGATCAATTTTCTAGTTGTGATGTGACTCTTCATGTAAGCGGTCTCCCAATCTCCCCATCTATTTATCTCTCTCTCCCCCCTCATAGTTTATAAGATAACCATATGATTAATTTATCCAAAATCTATGTTTTTTATTCTTCTTTATAGGTTTAGTTCTTATATCTTCATTTACTTCTTTCTTGTTGATGGGTTCCGTCATAAGAGTTGTGTTTTAGTGAAAATGATGGGTGATTATATTTGATTGGACAATTTTACTAACCACATAATTCATGATTTAAATTAAATTGTTTTATTTAAATTAAAATTATTTATTTCAATTAAATTTCTTGAAATAGGTTATTTAAAAACACAATTCCAGTGAATTGTGGATTCATAATTGATTTGGAATGAAATTAAAAAATCTCCTCAATTCCATTGAATTAGTGTTTTTTTGTGATATTGATGGAAATAATGACATTCAAATTGATGAATTTATATTGTGTAATTGATTTGATGAAATTTATTTAAAATTGGTTTTTGAGAAAACTGACATGAAAAGGTTTTGATAAAAAATTTGTGGTTTCATCTTCAAAAATGAAGGATTTGATTTAAAAAACATTTTGTTTTTTAAGGATCATATTTCCAAATTTTAATTTTGATAATAGAATGAATTTTATTTTAACCAATTTTAAAATTAATTTCTCATCACTGATTGTTATTTGAGATCATGAAATACTAGGTAGTTTGGGAGTAATTATTGAAAACATTCTTATTTGGGAATGATTTTGCAATAAATGGAGGCTTTATAAATCTATCATTTACATTCTCGAAGATCTTATCCCTAGTTGGATGTTGGTTAGACTTATTTGTCCAAATTCATCAAGAGACACACATACACATTTCCATTATCATTATATAAGTGTGTGAGGATATCATAACAATGAAAGATCATACCCCTTAATAGATGAACATTTTTCTCCTAATTTAAATTTTAAAACTATTCCAATTGTTTTTTAATTGATTTAAAAAATCATTTTGAATTATATAAAATGGTTTTTATAAAATGATTACTATGTAATTTGTTTAATCTATTTCTATCATTCAAAATGTAATGCATGATTTTTTTAATACGATTTTGAAATTACATTACTATTTTTTGATTATTGAAATAATATTTATGTTAATTTAATATTGGAATCTTATTTTGGAATCCTTTTTCAGACCCTAATGTGATTCTAGATTACATTATACTTGTTCCTTTCAGTGTTTGTAGATTATCTTCTTCCAGATTTCACCTTGGGTAAATTGACTCTTGGAGTTGGTAGTATCTGTTAATCCTTGTTATATGAGAGTTGTATCACTTGAGACATGGGTGGTTATATTTGTTTCTAGTACATTTCTGTATTACATTGTGTTTTCATACATTTTTTATTACTGGTACTCTTCTCCCTATAGATTTTTCTTGCTTACATTCAAAAAAATTAACATCCCATCGTTATGATTATGGAAAATTCATTCCCACTTTTATATTGTATGATGTCATGTTCAAGTTTCCAACCCCTATGGATCAGGAATTATCTTATGGATATATCAATAACAAGTATTTTACTAGGATTCCAAGGTACCCAGGATATTTTGTGGCAAGGTTGTATCAAATATATTGATTTTTCATCTTTCCATGATTTCAGTATGTAGTTGTGAAATCTTGTTTGGCCTATGTGGAAGATGTGATTTTGTGTTTAAAAATATAAAACTTTTATGATCCTTAGGTCATCATGGGTGGACTTGGGATGAATTTACAGGATTAGTTATAGTATTAAACCAAATTTTTAATCTAATAAATTGGAATCCAAATAGTTTTGTTCTAATTTATTGGGAAACATTCCATTTTGATCTGGTAGAGTGTTAATCTAATGTCTTCAATGACATCTACAAATGTTTTGTAAGATAATTCATCCAAGAATAAATGTGAATCAAATCTATGATGAATCTCATGATGTAAATAAGTGAGTGAAACCTCTTCTATAAAAGAATATGGTTGAGGTGATTTTCGTGATGTCCATGCTTTGGAAAAGGCACCACTTGTGTCTATATTTCAGGGTACACCTACTGAACCTCAAATAGATACATTATGGAATAATTCTCTGGGATTCCATCACCAGAATCCCCTAGAGTTAAAAATATCTGATGATCCTAAATATGATGAGGGTTTTTAGAGAAGTATCATCCTTTTTTTGAGTTCTTAGTGACTTGTGTTTAAATCATTTTGAAGTTTTCCACCTTCAAGTTGGAAGAACTGAGCAATAGATGGTGGTAAAATATTCTTACAAAGAAGAAACATGAAGTATTATTTTTGGAAAGACGTCAATGTACATTTCATAGACAAGTTTTATCGAGATATTATGTTGTTAGACATGGAAATTCATTTTTTTAAACATGAGATGTCTAATAGGACCATAAAAGTCTATAAAAATCTATTTACTATGGTTGTGTAGATTTAAACTGATATTTTGTCAATTGAGTAGATTAATACTTGAATTTTCAAGTTAGGAATATAATTAGATATTCATTCTCATTTTTTCTTACTAAATCAAAATTGTTCTAAAGATGTTCTAGATAGATCATTGATGGTTGAAATTGACATATCTTGAAATTTAGGGTTATCGAGACTTTCACATTCACTGAGTGGTCATGCGAGTTACTCTAAAAAGAAGAAGCATGGTGATTCTCATGGTGTCTCTCAATATTATGGTCATTCTAGAATCCTACATTACCTTTAAAAGGACCATTGATTCATTACCAATATTGAAAGTCATTTAACTCAAAGTGGGATTGAACTGAGGAACCCAATATATGGGTTTCTTTTGGATTATATGGTCACATACATGTGTTATTTTATATTTATCACACTCAACATAGTGTCATAGAGTCATCATATCCATTTAAAACAATGGTGAAAACATAATCTTTATAGAAAATGGTTTCTAGCTACATAAAACTGGAATAAAGCTTCCTCAAGCAGTGGAAATGTATCAAGAGGAAGCAGATACATGTCCAACAACTGTGAGAAGTACCATCACTATAGCTTCATCATTGGATACTACATTATTTGATACTAATACATCTTATTAGTTTATTTCAAATGTATTGTTAATATACTAGGTATTCATATGATGATTTCACCATATGTGATTTATATTATTTCAAGCCTTTGAATGAAGATAGAGTTGGTTATCTATAGTCCATATTGTGTTTCCTATTTATTATATATTTGGATTTCAATTTTTTGGTTCCCAATCTAAAACCTCTTGAAGTCATATTTGGGATTGGTTGGATTATTTCCTATAATTCATAGATTTATTATTATCTTTTATGGGTATCTTTTATAGCACTCAATGAGGATTTATGAGTCCTTCTTGGAGAACGATACCTAAGGTTGAGTAGAGTCGAACACTCATATGAAAAGCTATAGAATGTAATATTTGGGATATATTTTGATATGGAGTGAGAATCTATGAGTATCAATCACCATCTTATTTGTTACATGTTTCCTAATGTTTTCCCTTTATACTTATTTGGTTTTTCTCTGGGAAGGGGGTATATTTCCCAATTGATTTAGATTATAATACTCAAATAATGTATATTCCTTAATATCACATAGAACAAGCTAAAATGAAATAGATGAAGACTTAATTTGATGATATTTTTGAGAATGTCATTATACGCATGAGGGTGTCACCTTGGGTAGAGCATGTTCATTTCAATTTGAAATTAGATGGGTTACATTGTCTTTTTGTGTATTACCGAAAGCTCAATCAAGTTATGATAATGAAAAAATAAATGTTTTCATAGATTAATGGTTCATTTGTTCTGTTTAAAGTAGAGAAGTGGTTTTTTAAGATTGATATTTGATCTTACAGTTATCAGTGGAGACTGAAAGAATCCTACATTTAGAAACCCACTATTCAGATCTAGTATGGACATTATGAGTACCTTGTCCTACCTTTAAGTTTATCCAATCCCACTATATTATTTATTTCGTTAATGAATGAGATATTCTATTTTTATCTTAATACTCTCATGGTAGTCATTGTGGATTACATCCTAATTTAATATATAAGATAGGAGGATCATGTGCGACATCTGAGAGTTGTTATGAATTTTTTGAAAAATCACTGATAATTATAACAATATATCGAAATTTTATTTCTAGATTTGAGTAGAAAAATTATTTGGACACACGGTGTCAAAACATGTTATCTCAGTTGATCCTGGGAAGGTTAGAGCTATTATGACATGGTATAAACCACAAATTGTTTCAATATTTTGAAATTCATGACTCTAGATTCGTATTATTGTCAATTTGTGAACGAATTTTCAATTTTTTCTTCACCAATTATTGTACTCACTCATAAGGAAGTAATGTTTTCTTAGGATGAGAAATGTTAGAATTATTATTTTGAGTTGAAATGTCTATTGACAACTACACTTATGATGACTCTTCAATTTTCTAGACAGTTCTATTTGGTCATCTGTGATGCATCTTGTTTGGGTTTTTGTTTATTTATTTTGAAGGGGGTATATTTCATTGTATATATATCAATGTATCTTAGGATATATGAGAAGAATTACCTGAACCATGTTTTTTATGTTTCAGTTGTGATAAAAACACTTAAGAGTCGTTGGTGTTACATTTATGGAGAACTGTTTACCATGTTTTCAGACCACATGAACTTTAGTTATAACTTCTATAAGAAATAAATGAATACCCTCCAGAGTAGTTGGGTGGAATACATAAATATTTTTATTTTTACATTGAATATACCCCAGGGAAATTCACTATCATCGTAGATGATTTTAGAAGGAAACATCTGACCCATGAAGTGAAGAATCATCCTAAGAGTAGAACATGATGATTCTTTTTTAATAGTTTCATATTAGATTTCAGGAAAAGGATCAATGTTTTTTTTGTGTTCAGTTAACATCTATTCATCTCAAGTTTATCAAGCTGAAACATTAGCTTGATGAAAAGTTACATGATATTTGAGACCGTATTATTAGTGGTGAGATGGTTCCTGACATGTAATTCAATATTGCGGTCATTCTATGATACCAGAATCACTTGGTTGGGCGGTTAGCTATAAGGAAAGATCTTATGGGGTATTTCAAAAACTCCTAGTGAGCAGTTCACCCATGAACCATGAAGACATTTTATGACATGTGGTGAAAATTATGGTCACAAATCTTGATATGTATATTTATTAATTTGTCCCTCATTGTTATATAATCCAACAGGTCATGTTTGATCACCAGAATGCTTCAGATTTTCTTCAGCCACTTCCAGTCTTGACATGAAAGTGGGATGATATTCAATATACTCAGTGGTTAGGATTCAATATTCCCATAGAATGAATAATGTGATATAATTTTTGATCGATTAGGTGTCTAAATTAGCTCACTTTATACCCATTAATTGTATAATTAAATTTTCAATGTTAGGAAATGTTAATGTGAAATATATTGTTTGTTTTCACACAGTTCCATCAGCTATAGTTTCTAAGAGAGATCCTTGATTCACATATCACGTTTAGAGGTGAATTCATGAGGCACTGGGGAATCAGGTTTGTTTAACCATGGCATACAATTCATATTTAGATGGATAGACAGAATGAATTATAAAAATTCTTGAGTATTTTCTACGTAACTACATTATCCACTTTGGTGGGGACTGGGATGACCATCTAGGGTAAGTAGTGTTCTCATAAAATTGTACATAATTTTTTTTACAAGGATTGATCCTTTTGAGGCCTTATATGGCTATCCTTGTATGTATCTATTTTGTTTGTAAGAGATTGGAAAATTTTAATTGGTTGGATTGAGATTAGTTCAAGAAACGACAATAATTTTTATGTTTATTTGATAGATATTGTAGGAAGTACATAGCCAATATATGTATTATGATGATCATTCTAATAGTCCATTGGAATTTTTATTTGGTGACCAGGTGTTCTTGAATGATTCACCATGTTTGGGTCATTGAATTTTTGGGATGAAATGGAATCTCACACCATGTTTTTTGGGACCATTTGTGGTTATTGGGATGGTGGGAATAGTTGGTTACTATTTATCACTACCACCACTGATGATTTTGATATATAATGTGTTATATGTATCAGAGCTCAAAAAGTGTCTTTCTGATCCTTCTCATGTTCTAAGATAGATGAATATTCAGGTTGAGCCTAATATTTCTATGACTAAGAATCTAGTTAAGATAGTTTATTTTGAAATAATGTTTCTTCATTGTAGGATAGTAAATTTGGTTCAACTGTAATGGAATCAAGATTATAATTCCCATGATACATTGGATTATGAAAAACTAATTGGAGAGTAGTGGTAATGAATTTTTAATATGGAGGCTTCTTGATAGGATTTATTCAGATAGAACATTTTATATGTTAGTAGATTGTAAAATCATGTTAACTTTCAATTAGGTTAATTTTTAAGTAATTTTATTTATTTCATTTTTAATTGTATTGGTAGGGCTGAGAAGGAGTTGGTAGTAAATCTATAGTGAAGAAGTCAGTGTTTTATTATAATTTTCAGCCTAAAAACAAATTTTTCTGCATTTCTTAGGGTATTTAAACATCATGTAATATGGTTACATGACATTTACATTATAAAATAACAATAAAACCATTTTTAAAAAATATAAACTTTATTTTTTGTTATTTACTGGAATTGTCAACTACAAGATGTATAATTATTATACACATCATGTAATGTTCCTTGTATTGGTTTTAAAATGGTTAGTCAGTTGAAATTTGGATTTCCATTTCTCTACAAATCCTTTACCTTGACATAAAATCAATACCTCATCAATTTTTGAGTCATCCAACACTTCAAGTTTGATTCATTCAGAAATGGATCATTTTTGTGGTTGTAGTGTGACTCTCTTGAAATGTAGCATCCCTGTCTCTTTGTTTCCTTACCTTTTCATCCTTCGAGTTTATTATATCATCTTAGGATTATTCAATCAAAAACCAGTGTGGTTGAATCATGTTTCTCGGTTGAAATCATATATCTACTACACCTTCAATCATGTTGGTAGGTTTCGTTGTGATTATTGTGTTTTCCTGGAAAATATATGTTGTTCCCTTTTGATTGGCCAATTTGAATGACCCTAAATTAATTGAACGAAATTAATTTTTTTATTGAAATTCATTTTCTGTATTTCATTCATGTTTATTTCAATTGGTGTATTGAAAACACAATTCAATTGGATAGGGGATTTCGATTTGATTGGGAATGAAATTGGGACTCACCCCCAATTCCATTGAGTTTGGATGTTTTGTGAAGTTGATAAAATTATCATTAAATCTAAATTGTTAAATATAAATTATGAAATTTATTTTATGACATTGACTTCAAATCAGTTTATGATATATGTTTCTTAAATTGGTTTTGATAGAAACAAATAGGATTATTCTATAAAAAATGAACGAATAGATTTAAAAACTATTTGGTTTTTAAAAAATGAAATTTGAATATTGGATATTGCATAATTGGTTTAATTTTATTTTAAATAGTTTAATAATAAATTTCCCATAAATGAATTTATTTAAGAACATAAAATCATTGACAGTTAGTGAATTATTAGGTAAAAACATGTTATAATTATAATACCCAAGATGTGAATTGCTACATTACTAATCTAACATAAACTTATTGGATGATCCTATACCTAGTAGGATGTTGGTTAATCTTATTTAGAAATTGTTAGAGAGAGACATGTGACCACATTTCTGTTATCATAATATATGTGTGTGTGGATCCCATAACATAGAAATATCATATCTATTAGTAAATGACCTTATTTATCAAAATTTATATTTTAAAAACATACAAATTAATTGTAAATTATATTAGACATGCATTACAAATTATTTAAACAATTTTATATAAAATGTTTATTAATAAATTTGTCTAAATTATTTACATCTTTTGATATGTAAAGCATGTTCTATTTTATATATGCTTTTAAAATTCCAATCTAGTTTCTTTAAAATTTATAACATTATTTGTTTCATTAAATTTTGGCATCATATTATGGAATCCATGGTGAGACCAGACTAGGATTTTAGATCACGTCATATATATTCCTTTATGTGTTTTTATATTATCTTCATCTATGTTTGAGAAAGGGTAATCCACCCCTTGGTGGTTCTAGATTATATTGTTCATTGGTCTTGGGGAGTTTTGTCCACTAATACATGGGTGGTTATCTTATTTTTAGGGTACATTGTTTTATTTATATCGGTTTCCATACTAGTTTGACATATGTTACACATATCCGTGTGGATTTATCTTATATGCATACTAAATTCGTTATCATTATTATATTGTTTTTGTTGAAAATCCATTCCCACAACCATATTGTATAATGCTATGTGTCAATCACCACGTCGTAGGGATTGGTGACTCCCTTCGGGCTATATCAGAACCAACTCAGTAATCAGGTCACCAGGGTACCCATGATGGCTTGTGAAAAGTTTTATAAAAGGTGCATGATTTGTATATATCGTTGATGTTGGTATATAGTTGTGTAATCATGATGGAACTTATTTGGTAGTTGTGATTGAGTGTTAAGAAAACCCTCACCGTAATGAGACATAATTCATTAAGGGTGGTTTCAGAATGACTTCATGAGAATCAGACCTATTATTTTAGCTACTTTCTATCTGGATATATTAAAATCAAAATCATATTTTTAGGATCATATTTTATTAACATTCCTTGTTTCTCTAGTTGAGAGTTAATATGATGCATTCAATGTGTTATGTTGATGATGTGTAGCATCATTCCTCCATGAACACATATAAATCAGATCTAGGTGGATTATTGTGATACACCTCATTGATGGAACCCTCTTGTGGACCTGAGTATGGTCAAGGTGATTGTGTGTGTTTTCCATGCTCTGGGTAAGGTTCCACCACCAACTCTCAATTATGATCAAGTTGTTGAACCTCAATGGGGTTATTTTTATAATCATTCTAATGAGTTACTAAAAAATAATATACTAGAATTCAATGTCTCTAATGATCCTCAAGAGGATGAGGACTTTTTGAGAAGGATTGATTATTTTTTGAGTTCTTATTGAAATGTGACAAAATGAAGGTAATGTGTTCCTCTATTATTCTAGAAAGATCGATGAAGAGATGGTGGGACACAATGGTGATGGTGATGATGTAGGAGGTATTAATGTGGAATAAAATTAATGTTCTTTTTTCTAACCATCTCTATGGAAGGATGATTCTATTTTCCAAGCCTATAGTGTTTTTCAATCATGATTAGGCTGACATGATCATGATATAATGTACAAATAAATTTTCCCATATTGTGTTCTTTTCACCCAATATTATGTCGAATGAAAAGATGAAGACTCTACTATTTGATTTAGGACTCTTATATGATATTAGTTCTCATTTTTTAATGATAAATATTACTTCTTATGATTATTTTCTTGATTGATCAATGATAGTAAAAATTGACCTAGAATTGAAGTTAGTGTTGTTGGGAAATTCATTTTCTAACTATGGTATTGTGATTTAATCAAAATTATATAGGAGTTGTGATGATTCTCACATTTTCTATCAAATGATGGTTTAGTCTAGACCTCAGGTAGTGCCAAGACAAGGACCTATGACTTGATATCATTATGGGAGGCTAAGGAACTCAATGTGGGGTTTCACTAAGGCACTAAAGGTATGTTGTTTTTTTCAATTATCAAGTCCCATTATGAAGTTATTCTATAACTAACCACTCCATGAATTATAATGTCATCATTAAAACCTACTAAAACTCTGGGTCAATCTAATTCTTCAACGAAAAATGGTGTAGTAGCCAAATGCATTTGGAACGATGATTCTTCATGATGTGGAAGTGCCTATAGAGAAAACTGATGTGTGTGCAGCGACTGTGAGAGGTTCTATCAATATAACTACTTTATTGCTGAACTTTTTATTCAATACTATTGAATCATAATCATTTATTTAAAAGTGTATCATTAATATTCAAAATATTTCTTTGGATTCGATAAATTTACCTTGGTTATTTGAACCAAGATTAATCTTTTTTAACAATAATCTTCCTATGGATATTTTGTCTTATGTGAGGGACATTACTACATCCCTTGGTATGAAGAGAGATCATAGTCTCTTTAGTACCGAATGTGTTTTTCCTTTGTTATATGTTGAGTGTAATTAATGTTTTATTGTTCTAGAAATGAAATTTCATGAATGTATATTTGGGGTGGACTAACTAATTGACAATAAAGCTCAGATTTATTTTTAACTTTTATGGGACTCCATTACAGCACCAAGTGGTGGTTTCCGAATATATTAAGGGAAATGGGACCCAAGTTCGAGTTGATATGGACCCTCATTCCACAGCTGGGGAAAGAAATATCTATGATCATATATTTCATGTTATAGAATCTTTTATCGTTGATCCACCAAAAAATTTCATCGAGTTTCCCAACAATTTTTCTTTCGATTTCTATGGTTTTCCACTTGCTAGGGTGGTAGAGTTCATTATCAATTTAGTGCATAGTACTAAATAAATTTCTACTGCTTCATACTGTATGGTACTAGATTAAATGAATGATCTGAATACACATTTTTATGATATTGAGGAGAACAAATTTATAAGCCCGAGTGTGTCAAATTTTGTGTTGTTTTTTCTCTTCTCTATGAAAGATAATGGGTCACTTATTCTTTGTCTGGTTTATTGAAAACACTATCAAGCATTCGTAAAAAAAATAAATACATATTACCATGGATTAATTATCTGTTTCACAAAATTTAATGGGGTTATGTGGTTTTTGAAGATTGATTTTTGATATGGTTAACATCAGATCAGAACAATAGAATCTATCATTCCAAAAAAACCCCATTTAGAGTATCTATGAACATTGTGAATATTTTTTATTTCAATTTGGTATATTCAATGCTCCTGTATTGTTTATATAATTGATGAAAATGATATTCCATGAGTACCATGATAATTTAGTGGTAGTATTTTTTATTGAAATCATTTATTACTATTTGATCGAGAATTCCATGAGAGTCATCGTAGATATGACCTAGAATTTTTGGTACATCAAAATATTTTTACAATGCTTTTGAAATGTGATTTCTGGATTTGAGAAGTAAAATTCATGTGATCCATGCTGTCAGAACATGGTAGCTCAATTGATCCTGATAAGGAGAAATCTGTTATACATGGGACAACCCATAAAATGATTTTTATATTCAAAGATTTAGGTTTTATTATGGTATTGTCATTGGGTTTTAAATTAATAATAAAATTTGGATTCTTCAAGGACCAAACTCACATAGAATAAAATAATGATATCTTGGGATGAGAAACTTTTGAATGATTTTTTTTTACCTAAAACATCTAATGAATACTGCCGAAATGTTGACACATCCAATGTGTAGGTAGGGCTATGTCACCTTCTATGATGGATCATGTTTGGGGTTGGGTTGCGTTCTTATGAAGGATGATCAAGCAGTTTCTTATTCCTCTTAGAAGATTATTCCACAGGAGAAGAATTACCAAAAACATGACCTTGGACATGAATCTCTGATCCAAGAACATAATACATGGTGGAATTACCTTTATAGAAATACATTTACCATGTTTTTAGACCAAAAGATCTTCTTTTATATATATTCTCAATAATATTAGAATCTCTTCTTGAGTTATTAGGTTGAATACAAGAAATAATTTGATTTCAACATTGCCTAAACCACGGGGAATGGGAATGTCTTCTTAGAGGATTTGAGAAGGAATCATCTGACCTAAGAAGTGAATAAATCATCAAAAGTGGTGATCTTGATGGAGCTATTTACATATTTTCATATCAATTTTCTTGAAATTGGGCCCATGGTTTCTTTATCCAGTTTTTATTTTTCATATTATCTTCTCAAGATGTTCCATTAGGGACAACAGCTTCATGATGATTTCTGTAGTATTAGAGACTCTCTTTGTGGTGGGGAGACCATGTTTAACAATTCATTTTCCACTAATATAATTCTATTTTATCAGAATTAGTTTTGTATTGATGTTATAGGTAATGAAATTTGTTATTGGGGATTTACATAACCCATAGTAGGTAGTTAACCCAAGATCCATGAAGATGTTCTAGGATATACAATGACAATGATGGTTTCCAAATATGAGATATGGAATTTTTTTGTCTCTAATTTTTATCCATGCCAACTGGTCATGGATGAGGACCATAAGCATTATGGTTTTCTTCATACACATCCACAATTGATATGGAATTGGGATGAGATATTAATATACTTTGTGGTTTTATTTCATTATATATAGTGAATTAATAAATTGATTTGGGTTTTGATAGATTATGTAAAAAATATTTACATTCTATACCCATTGGTGATATAAATAATGTTGATGATTTTTGAAATCAATATATGAAATATATTGTTCATTTGAATAGATTTATATCTTAATAGTTTCTGACTGATGACCTCTTTTCTCTTATTACATTCTGAGAGGGTTTGAGGAAGCACTAAGATCACATGTCCATTGAGCATGACACACCATCCATAGTAGAATTTATAGATATAATGATCTATATTGAATTTTTATAATATGATCTGATCCTACATTCATGAATTTGGTAGGTATTTGGATGACCATATTAGGATTTTCGGGTTTTATTATAATAAGAGTTACCAGTATGTGATCATAAATCCTCCTATAGATTATTTTTATGGCCAAACATGTAAATAACTATTGTGTTGGTCAGAGATTGTGATTTCCCTTGTTTGGTTTAGGATTAGATGAAGATATAATAGAACATATTAAGTTATATTTTTAGAGAATGTTGATGGCACAGAGCCAGTATAAGTCTAATTCTGATCACTACAGACCGTTGTAATATTCAGTTGGTGATTAGGTGTTCATTATGGTTTTACACCGTTTGGATCATAGATAGCATGGGAAGAATGAAAATCTTTATCCTTGTTTTATGGGACCTTTTTATGTTATTGAGAGGGTGGAAAAATTGACTTACTGTTTATAACTTTTACTTCTATAAATGTTGATATATAACGTGTTCCATGTATCAGAGCTCCAAATTCAACTTTCTTATGCACCTCATGCTATAAGATGTAGAGATGTTGAGGTTCAAAATATTGTATCCACAACTGATCATCTAGTCAATATGGTTTATTTTTAAACTGATTTTTTTAGTGGGAGGATGATACATTTGTTTGGACTGGTATGGGGAAAAAGTTTCATTTATCTTGAGACATGAGAGCACAAATAACTCAAGAGAGATAATTTTCATTAACTTTTTATATGGAATATTTATGATTGATTTCAATGGATAGAATGTTTTTATGGTGGGGAGGTTTTAATATCCCATTATCTTTCATTTTGGTATATTTTCAATCCTTTTCATGTTTTCCTCCTTCATTATATAGTAGGGTTGATAAGGAGTTGGGAGGATACCTGTAATAGTGAAGTCAGAGTTTTGATGGAATTTTCATCAAAAGACCTTCTTAATCTATATCCTACTACCCATTTACATGTTGCTTAATATAGTTACATGACATGTAAATTATAAAATAACAATAAATCCATTTTTAAAAGGAGATGGTTTTTATGTGTTTACAGAACTTTTAATTTTCATGACGTGTAATCGAGATACACGTTGTGTAAAGTTTGTATAGTGGTTTTAAATAGGAGGGTCTCCTACAATTTCTATATCCTATTTTTGGATTACCTTGGTCTCATCTTAATATCATACACATGTAATTTTAGTTCCCTACAACACTTGTGAGTCAATTAATTCATTAATTTATCATTTTTGTGGCTGAAATGTGACTCTCTAGGTATCTGGTCTCCTTGTCTTATCATATCTTACTCTTTTAGTCCTCAGAGTTTGTAAGATAATCTTATGGTTAATAGATCAAAAATATTTGTTATTGAATATGGAATCTAGTTTTAGTTCCAATATCATATGTGCTACTATTGTAGTTTGAATCTAGTGTTTCATGTGATGTGTTTTGGTGATAAATGTTGGTGGATCCATTAGGTTGTCCAATTATATTAACACTAAATTACCTGATTTAAATTTTATTGTTTGATTTAATTTCAATTTATTGATTTAAATTGAATTTATCTAAATTATTTGATAGAAATCCTGATTCATGAGTATTTTGGTTTTGAATTTTATTTGACATGAAATTGTGACCCCCCCCCCCACAATTCCATTAAATTTGGATGTGTTTATAAAATTGATGGAAAATCCTAAGATTTAAATTGTGAATTTTATCTATAATTTATTTCAAACTGGTTTTTTGAGATAGGTGTCATTAAATGGTTATTATATAAACCCATTTTTTTATCATGAAAAATGAATGATTTTCTTTAACAAATATTTTGGTTTTTAAAAATTAAATTGGGATATTTGAATTGGGAGAATGAGATGAATTTTATTTTAAACAGTTTTACAATAAATTTCCAATAACTAATTACTATTTGATAACGTTAAATTATAGTTTGTTAGATATTTATTAGGGATAACCAAACTCTTATGGGAATTACCTAGATCGTTATTGACACCTTATAACTCTAACAAAAACTTATTAGTATATCCTAACTTATGGGGGATGTGGTTTGAATTTTTTGGAGATTGTAAGAGAGTGATATGTGTTTACATTTTCATTATCATTATATAAGTGTGTAAGGATCCCATAATCTGGATCTACCATACATCATGGAAGATAACCATGTTTATAATTGTTTATATTAGAAAAATATAAAAATTATTTCTAAATATATTTAAACATTCCTTTTTAATTATATAAACTAGTTTATGTAAAAAAAACTATTAATCCATTTTTGAATGTATTACCATTTTTTGAAATGAAATGCAAGATTATTTAAAACATTTTCAAGAACATCCAAGAATTTTTATTTAACATCAAAATCATTATTTAATTACTAATTTTTTTGAATCTTATTATATAATCCTTGGTAAGACCATATTATGATTTATCTAACCCATGCCTATGGATTCAGGTGCATGTAGATTATATTTTTTCATGTTCTAGAAAGGGTAATGTGAAACATATAGGTGATATTAGTGGTTGATCATTGGTCTTAGAGTGTTTTTTCCTTAGAGAATTTAGTGGTTATCCTTCTTTCTAGTATTTTTTTATAGTACATTGGGTTATCATACATGTTTGAATTTTGAAATTACTCTCAATGTGGATTTTTCTTGTATTCATACTAACTTGATTATCATTGTCCAATTTTGATTAATGAAAACTTGAATCCATTTTCACAATCTATGACCATTGGTTCTAGTCGTTAACCTGTGGGGATCAGGATCTCCCTTTGGGCTATGTCAGAACATGATCTGTTATTAGGCTACTAGGGTTCCCAGGGTAGCTCATAACACAAATATGTTTTAGAACATACCGAAAAAAAGTGTTCTATGTGCATAAATTTCTGATCAAATTATAAATTTTTTATAATATATAAGTATCTTTTATATTTAAAATTATAAAAATTTAGAAAAAAAATAAATGGAATTTTTTTTGACATTAATTATTGTTAAGGATAGATTGTATTGATTAATTATTATTGGGAGATAATATATTTTGTTGAACAAGGGATGTTTTCAATAATACATAATAATTATATTAAAAAGTGGGAGATTTTTGAGAACGAAACTCTATCCCTTTATAATGATTTTGATGTTCACAATACCCTTAATTGTTTTATAATGCTTATATTTTAAGTATATTTTAGGAATTTATTATTCATTGTATTTTTATCACTGGAAAAATATTTATGTTCTTGAAAATGAGAATTAATAGCTGAAGTATTCACATTAGCATGTTCTAGAACCACTATTCATGCTCTACATATTCTATAATTAATTAAGAATATTTTCAAAACACTGTTCATACCATACGTTTGGGAGCGTAACATAAAGAAAGGAACCAGCTATTTACATTACAAGTTATCAGAAAATTATGGTTAATTTACCATATGTTATCGGAAAAGTATTGAAGAAGAATCATTAATAAGTTTTAAACATTACGTTTGTTTGTCCAAATTATGGTTCATCAACCTTACTTTTGTGATCAAAATTATGTTTCATCACTAAGTATGCATCATCAACCTTATGTTTGTATTCAACCCTAGGTTTGAAGGATTAATCATCAACCTTACATTTTTATTCAACCATACGTTTGAAGGATTCATCATTAAACATACGTTTTTTATCAACCCTACATCATCAACCTTACGTTTGTGATCTACCTTACGTTTAGAATATTCATTCTATATAGATCAACCTTACATTTGGAATCAGAGAATTAAAGATGATATTATTATGTAATGGTCTAAAAGTAAATTATTAGGCTGATTTCAAACCAAATTAAAAGCTGATTTTAAAGAACGTCTTTTACTAATTCAAATCGGTTTATCTATGATTCAAAGGATCAATTTAAAAGGATATTTTCATGCTGAATTTTCCATGGAGTTACAACAGCTCTGTTATTTTGAATTTTTGAATATCACAATTCTAAAGGTGACTTTTATGGATCTAAATTTGAAAGGATAATGCTCGAATTTATTCTATAAAAACTTGTATTATTTTTGAATACATAGAGATGATCGAGATAATTGAGACATATAGATCTACTACTACAAAGTGTGACAAAGCCTTGTTTTTTGAAGAAGAAAAAACACAATAAAATATTCACTCATTCGACATCAATGACCTATTGGGAATTTACTACTATTGAAGTTGTTATTTATATTTCAATATCTACTAAAACCGGATAGACTCAGAATAACACTTACTTGAAGATCATTATTTATGAAGGCGACGGTCCATCTACTATCAATTTCATACTGTTTCACTTGTGATGAACAACAAGAAAGTATTTTCAAACAATTACTTATTTTTTATCTTGAGAGACTGGCTTCTAGTACAAAGCTTTGTAGGTTTTGGGATTGAACCAGAAGGATATTTTTTTCCTTATATTGTAAAGTTTTCAACTGACTACATTTAATTGTGAAATGATCTGTTGATAAGAAGACTAGATAGTGAAAATCACCAAGCTCGTGGAGTAGAGTGTTGGTGGAGTGGACTAGAGGTCTTCTGTTCACCGAACCACTATACATCGTGTGTCATTGCTATTTAAATTTCTGCTACATTAATCTATCTAATTAATGTTAAATTTCAGAATATGATCTCATAAAGATTTTGTAAAAGACAAAAGTCACCCCCCCCCTCTTATGTATATTTTGTGTAACCCGATCCAACAATTGGTATCAGAGGAGGAGATTTCTGAAAAAGCCTTAACAAGATGAATGTGATTAAGGATTATACACATAGAAAGATAACTGATACAAGATAGGGAATGCCTATGGTTAGAGCACCATACTTCAATAAGGAAAATTATGGATTCTGGAAGTTGAGAATGATAATTTATCAAAAAAACAATGGATACAGAGTATATTCTATGATTCTGACTCCATATGAAAAACCTGAAAAACCTAATACATGGAATGCATCTACTGAAGTATAATATGATATGACTATGAAGGCAATGAATGAAATTATATGTGGTCTAGGACCTAATGAGTTCAACAAAGTATCTTAATTCCCGACAGCATATGAGATGTGGAAAACTATTGTTGTTGCTTATGAAGGAACTGCCAATGTCAGGAAAATATGATATGCTAATGCTAAGCTTAAATTATATACATTCATAATTTATGAATGTGAAAGCATTACTCAAATTAATGGATGATTGAGGAAATTTTCCACAATATAAAATCTTTGGGAGAACCAATCAAACAAGTTGATCAATCTTTAAAAGTACATAGAGTACTACCTACTAAATGGAATGGAATCTCTACAGTAATCAGAAAGTCAAAACCTATCAAATACTTAACCATGGGAGAGATTATTGGAACACTTCTAATGTATGAAGCCGAAATTCAAGATGAATTAAATGAGCATAAGGTTTTTACCAAGAAATATGACACTGCCTTAAATGTGTTATCACAAAGTAAAAACAGAATGATAAAGAAAGAGAAAGTAAATGTGAAATTAGAAAGTTTTGATTCATCAAATTCTGATGTAGAACTGGATCAGCTAGCCAAAACATTGAGTAAATTCTATAGAAAAAAGTAAGGCTTCAGAAAAACATCAAAAAGGATGAAAAAGACGTCAGATGTTATGAGTGCAAGAAAATGGGGCACATCAGACATGACTGTCCTTAGTTAATAGAAGACAAGAAGAATAAGTTCTTCAAAAGAAATGATTATGACCAAAAAAGCAAGAAAGAAATGAAATCTATATGGAGTGTGTCTGAAGACTCTAGCAGCTGTTTAGAATCAGAATCAGAGAAGGAATAAGTAAATCTGAAAGCCAACATGTGCTTTATGATAGAAACAGGTGAGGAAGTAGGTCACAGAAGAAGAAAAGGCTATATGGTATATGGAAAGTGGCTACTCAAAGCATATTAGTGTAAGCTCATCAAATTTCTCTACACTAACTCAAAAAGATGGTGGACTAGTCACTTTTTGTGACAATGCTAATAGAAACATAATTGGCATTGGAATAGTTGGAGATCCAGAAGTTGTCTCAATCAATGAAGTAATTTATGTACAAGGATTGAAACACAATCTAATATGTATCTCTCAACTCTATGATGATGGTTAGGTTTTTTATTTTTCTAAAAAATTTTGTTCTATTTTTAAAAATAAACTAATTAAATTTAGAGCACCTAGAACTGATAACGTGTACACCCTGGATTTAAATTCCTTGTGTAAAAAAAGTAAATTGTTTAACTGCTAATATAAATGATTCCTTGATCTGGCATAGAAGACTTGTACATTACAATATATATGCTTTAAATAAGTTATCCAAGAAACAATTATTTTATCATTTTCTTAGTGTCAACTTTGAAAGTGATAGATTTTGTGATGCATGCCAACTTTGCAAGAAGCACAATTCATCCTTCAAATCTATTAAAAAAATTGCTACAACTAAACCTCTCGAACATATCCATATGGATTTGTTTGAACCTTCTATTGTATAAATCTTGGTTGGTAAATTATATGTATATGTTTTAGTTGATGACTATCTTAGATTTACATGGATTTTCTTTTTAAAATTAAAAAATGAAGCTTTTACATTGTTTGAATGTTTTTACAAAGTTGTTCAAAATGAAAAAAGGTTTTAAAATATTTTGATTAAGAAGTGATCATGGTGGAGAATTTGAAAATATGGAATTAAAATATTTTTGCTCAAATATGGGTATTAAACACACCTTCTCTGCACCAAGAACACCTCAACAAAATGGAATTGTTGAAGGAAGAAATAGGACTATTTAATAAATGGATAGGCCTATACTAAATGAATACAGTCTTCCTACATATTTTTTGGAAGATGCTGTATGTACATCCTTCTATATAATGAATAGAGTTTTAATTAGGCCAATTTTGGAAAAGACACCATATGACCTCTGAAATAATAAAAAACCTAAGGTAAATTACTTCAAAGTTTTTGGATGAAAGGTTTACACCTTAAACACCAAGGAAAATCTTGATAAGTTTGATCCAAAATCTGATGATGTCGTTTTCTTATCATATTCTACTCCTTCCAAATATTATGGAGTTTTTAATAAAAATTTAAGTATTATTGAAAATCAGTTCATGTGAAATTTGATAATTCTGACCCCTTTGAGAAAAGGACATGTCAAATAGAGGAACTTGATTATAATTATAACATGAGACTTGAGAACCTAAAAGATGAATTTGAAAAATAAATAAATGAAATTCAGTCCAGTCCAGAAGAACATGACAATGAAGAACCTATAAGTATACTACATAGATAGTTAAGGACCCTAAAAAATCACCCTTTATAAACTGTAATAGGATACTTAGAAATAGGAATAAAAACTAGAATGAATATAGGAAATTTAGATTAGTATTATGCCTTTCTATCCCAATTATAACCCAATTCTATAGAAGAAGCTTTACATGATGAATGTTAGATGATTGTAATGCAAGAAGAACTAAACCAGTTCAAAAGAAATTATTTTTGGAAATTAGTTGAAAGACCACATAATTATACAGTTATAGGAATGAAATGGGTCCTTAAAAATTGACATTATGAAAATGGAATAATAACTAGGAATAAAGAATGAATAATATCTAAAGGTTATAATCAAGAAGAAGGTATAGATTATGATGATACCTTTTCACCTATATCTAGATTAGATGCCATTATAATCCTTTTAGCCTATGCATCTCAAATGAACAATAAATTATTTCAGATGGATGTTAAGTCTTCCTTTTTAAATAGATATTTAATGGAAGAAGTTTATGTTGTGCAACATCCTACTTTTGAAAATTTTCAAAAACCAGATTCTATTTTTCAACTTATTAAATCTCTTTATGGACTTAAGCAGGCACCTATATCATGGTATGAAAGATTAGGCTCTTTTATTTTGAAAAATTATTTTACTGTTGGAATGGAAGATCCAACACTGTTTAAGAAAAATGTAAATTCTAATATTTTATTAGTTCTAATTCATGATGATGATGTAATTTTTGGATCAACTAATAAATCTCATTGTCATGAGTTTTCAAATATAATGCAAAAAGAATTTGAAATTAGTATGATGGAAGAATTAAATTTCTTTTTAGGACATAAAATTTATCAAAAATATTTTGTAAATGTTTTAAATCAAAGAAAATACATTACTTATTTACTAAGGGAATTTGGATTTGAAAACATCAAGACATATAAAACTCATATGTGTACTAATATAAAACTTGATTTGGATGAAACTTGGAAATCAGTTGACAACATGTCATATAGAGGTATGATTGGTAGTTTATTATATCTTACTGCTAGTAGGCCAGATATGATGTACTCAGTATGTCTTTGTGAAAGATTTCAATCAGATCCTAAAGAATCCCATTTAATTTCTACTAAAATAATTTTTAGATATTTAAAAGGAACTATTTTTTAATCTCTCGTCTATCAAAAAATGTATAATTTTACTTTAATTTCATATTCAAATGTTTATTATTGGAGTTGTAGATTAGATAAAAAATAACTTTATGTATTTGTCACTTTTTAGGAAAATCCATACTATCATGGTCATGTAAGAAACAAAATTCAGTTGCCCTGTCAATAGCCAAGGCAGAATATGTGTATGCTTGCAGTTGTTGTGCACAAGTGGTGTGGATGAAAAACAATCTTATAGTATTTGGACTAAATTTTAATAATACCCATATTTTATGTGATAATACATGTGCAATTAATATTTCAAAAATTCATATTAATCATTCTAGAACTAAAGAATATCGATATCAGATATAATTTTCTAAGAGACCATGTTCATAAAAAGGATATATTCTTAGAATTTTTATGTACTGAAATTCAATTAGTATATTTTTTAACTAAACTGATTCCCACTACATGGTTTGATTTTATTAAGGGGATCTAGGTTTATTTAATTTTAAATAATGTTTTATCTTATTCATTTGATTATGTTTTTTATTTAATAATGTTTAAAATAAATAGGTTATTTGTTTTTCCAACAGAATAGTTTTCAATTTTATTAGATTTATTTTTATATGCGCGCGTACAATTTTTTTTGTTTTTAAAATATACGTAATGATTATTGATGACATGGGAATAATGGATTTCTGAGCCCTTTCGAATTCAAAATCGTTTCATTTCTACCAAAACCCCATTTGAGCCTACGAATCATTACTAATCATTGACAATCTGAACCTGATCATTATAAACCTGAATAGTTTTTTGAACCTTCAGAGATTTACGACAGAAATGGCCAATTCTAAGAGAACTGATGAGGTTGAGACCAGCACTTCCAAGAGGCAGTGCTCTGAAGGAAGAAAAAAAATTCAAGGAAAGGTCATAGATCTGGAATAGTTATTTCCGACAAACATATTTCTAAAGTAGGTTCTTGCTTTTTAAAACCTCGAACAGACTTTTAATGGTGTGAAAACTGATTTTTTCTATGAGGTGTATCTTCGTTATTTCTTTAAATAATTTCAGTACAATATGAGGGAAGATGAAGATTCCATGATAGCAAAAATAGAAGACAAAGAAGTTTCTATCTCTTCTATAGAGATAGATCAGATTCTAAACTTCCCTCTTGAGGGAGTTTATCATTTTGATTTGAAAAATATTGGTGATACAGTACATAAATATGAGGATATTGTGTTGTTTTTGTTTGGATAAACAAATATCAGAAAGATGTTTGTAATGGACTGGGAACCGGACCAAATGTTATTGATTATGTTTGTGGAAACTGATATTTCACCTAGGATGTATGAAATAAAAAATATTATATCTCCAGATATGTATGTTATGTTTCTTTTTATGAGTGATATCAAGTTAAATTCTCTTATGTACAAGATAAGGTACCTACATTACTGTTGTCAAACAGAAGCCTGAATGAATTTTTATCCCTTTGGTAGATTTATTTCAATGATACTGTTCAATAAGGATATGGTTAGATTGGTGGATGCCAGCGTTTGATGCCACCACATCAATACATTTGGAGCTGGGATCCTAAGAAAAATAGGATATTTCTAGAGCACAGTCAAATAAAAATTGATACCAGTTGGCGCTGAGGAAGACGAAGATGAAACTACTTAGGCTCAGCTAGCTAAGTCTAAGGAAGGCCAAGATGAATCAAGGATTAGATCCGTATCTATAATAATTAGATTTGAAACTAAGTTTATTCAAGAAGAAATATTTTAGGAAGGAATTCAGATAAGGAGGAAAAAAGATGCAAGAGCTTTTTAGGATCATGTATCCTCACTTTCTTTAACTTTTGGAGATATTTTGAGTTATAAATTTGTGAGGGAAGGTATTGTTAAAAATCACAACCAGAAGTTGTTGATAAAGTTGAGGTGACAGCTCAAGAACAAGTTGAGACTCATGTGGAAGCATGAGTAGAGGCTCAGAATGAGGTACTAGTTGCAACTGATGTTGAAACTGTACTAGAGGCTGGAGTAGATTTTGAAGCTGAAAAAGATAAGTAGGTTGTGCCTGGTGAAGTAGAAATTTCCATTCCTCATATAATTCAAGAGTTAATTGTTTTAGAAAACCCAGTGGAGAAAATGGTTGCATATGGTTCTCATGATCAGAAACCTCCATCAAATGTTTACATTCAAGAAGATAATTTTTTTCAAGTACAGATAAATGTTTTGAATGAGAATTTTTCTTGTGGAAGAGTCTGGGAAAGTCTCTAAGGAAAAGTCAGTAGAAAAACCATATCAAGAGGAAGATAAGGAAAAATATTATGTAGAGTCATTACCTATATTTATTTTGAATCAAGTACAAAATGAGGATAAGAATCAAGTATAGGATGCCAATGATTTTGTACATAAGGAAGTAGAAGAGCAGTTCATGAAGATGTCAAGTAAGGAATATGAAAATGCGGCTCTGAGGAGAGCCTTAGAAAAAGAATATTTGAAATTTCAGAGGATGAAATCGAGTTCATTTTTAAAGCATGAAATTGAAGTGTTTAAAAATGAAATATTTAATGAAGTTACAATGTAGAAATAATATATGGTCATGGAGATATATTTAATAGAATTTAGATATTTTATGGAGAAACAATTTGCATCAATCAGACCCAATGAGACTAGTACATCTGGTACTTCCCCTGATTTAATCAGAATAATTCAGGATATCACAACATTAATGAGAAATATGAATTACAGATTATAGTACCTTCAATACAATAGTTACCCTTTTTTAGTGTTATTAGATAATTAGAATTTTTGGGATGACCAGTTGACCTCAAGTGAACCAAGTGTAAGAACATTGCCGACTCAGTTCCCAGAGAAGTTGAATCTGTTTATGGAGAAGGACGAAAGGCTCCATGATTTTTTCTGAGTAAACATGATAGATGATATTTATATGACTTAGGAGAATACATATCTTATTATCAAGATAGGATATGGCATGATGAGAAGGCAGAGGGAGCAGTTGACATAAATCAAGGAAGTAGTTTAGATGAGATGAACCCTATCTCATACCCTTAGTACACCTTGATTACTCTGTTCATCATGATTGTTACTGTTACATATTTTCAATGAAATTTTGTTTCATTCAATATTTGGGTGTTTTTATTAGTTTTACTATCTTTTATTAGACAAGACGACAATCGAAATTCACTTATTCAAAAAAAGTTAATAATTGCATTTATTTAAGTTCAGTGCTACATTAAATTGTGTTCTATTCCATATTCTATCATTTTTTATATCAAAAAGGGGGGAGAAATTTGGATAAACACAACATTTTATTTTAACTATTTCACTTTGTACTTAAAAGTTTTTACATCATTAAGATAAAAAAGAAATTAGTTTTTTTATTTTTCACTTTAGAAAAAGGGGGAGAAATTTATTTTTATGATTATGTATAACACAATGTTTATTTATTTTTGAATGAAATCTTTTTAGTATTAAATAATGTTTTATCTAATAAAAAATTATAAACTATATGTAATAAATTTTGGAAGTTAATTTAATTTTTTATTATATGCGCTTTGTGATCATCAGAATGAGGGAAATTGTTGAGAAAGTGTTGTTTTCAATAATATATAATATTTTTATTAAAAAGGGGGAGATTGTTGAGAATGATAATCTATATCTTTATGATGATTTTTAATCTCACAAATACCATTAATTGTTTTATAATGATTTTATTTTAAGTATATTTCAGAAATTTATTACTCATTATATTTTTATTTCTGGAAGAAATATTTATGTTCATGAATAATGAGAATTAATTGCTAAAGTATTCGCATGTTCATGTTCTAGAAACACTGTTCATGTTCTACATATTCGGCAATTACATAATCGTGTTCAGGAAACATTGTTTATACCGTATGTTTGGGAGCAGAGTATAATGAAAGTAACCCACTGTATACTTTACAAGTTATCAGAAAAGTATGGTTAATTAACCATGCGTTATCAGAAAATTATAGAAGAAGAACTGTTTGTAAGTATTAAATGATAAGTTTGTTTCTCAAAATATTGGTTCATCAAGATTACTATTGTGAAAAACCTTAAATATCATAAAAAAAAGTGTGCATCATCAACCTTACGTTTGTATATATCCTTACATTTCAAGGATGATTCATCAACCTTATGTTTGAATTCAACCTTACGTTTGAAGGATTCATCTTCAACCTTACGTTTTTTATCAACCCTACGTAATCATCCTTACATTTCTGATCTACATTACCTTTAGAAGATGCATACTATACAGATAAACTGTATGTTTGGTTGTAGAGAATTAAAGACGATATTATTTTTCAATGGTCTATAAGCGAATTATTAGGCTGATTTCAAGGCGGATTCAAAGAATATTTTAAAGAATTTCTTTGGCTGACTCAAATCCATTTATCTATGATTCAATGGATCAATATAAAATGATCTTTTCATGCCAAATTTTTAGGGGAGTTATGACTGCTCAGTTATTTCTAATTTTTGAATATCGTGATTATAAAGGTGACTTTTGTGGATCTAAATTTGAAATAGGAACGCTTGACATTATTTAATATATACCTATATTATTTTTGTATACAAGGAGAGGATTCAAATAATTGAGACTTATAGATCTGCTATTACGAAGCGTGACAAAGCCCTATTTATTTGAAGAAGCATAGGAAACATGATAGAAGATTCACTCATTCGCCATCAAAGAACTACTGTGAATTTACTATTGTTGAAGTTGTTGTTTATATTTCTACATCTACTACAACTATATCGACTTGGAATGACTCTTACTTGACTATCATTATTTTATAAGACAACGACCCATCTACTGTCAATTGCATAATGTTTCAATTGTGAAGAACAATGGGAGAGTATTTTCAAATAACAAATACTACTTTTTTATCTTGAGTGATAGGCTACTTGTACTATGTTGTGTAGGTTTTGGGATTATACCAGAAGGCTCTGTTTTGTCTTAGATTGTAAAGGGGTCAACTACCTTCCTTAAGTTGTTGAATGGTCTGTTAATAAGAAGACCAGATAGTAAAAATCACTAAGCTCGTGCGGTAGATCATTTGTGGAGTGGACTAGGGGCCTTCTATTCCCCGAACCAGTATACATCTTGTGCCACTTCTATTTAAATTTTGGTAACATTAATCTATCTGATTAAAGTTAAATGTCAAAACACGATCTAGTCATGATTTTTTAAAAGACACAATTCACCCCCACCCCTTGTGTATATTTTGTATGACCTGTTCCAACATATTTATATATGTGTTTAAGAATAAATAATTTTTTTTAAAATAGGTAATTTTAATTTAATACATTAAAATTAAATAGAACTAATAAATCAATTCATTGAAAATTGTAATTTTACCATTATCATGGTCCTTAAGACCAATGATAACAATATTTCTTTATGCCTTAAAATTGAAATGTAAGTTTAATAATATCATCCTGTTTATATAATATATGAAATCCACTTTGATATATTTAGTTTTTATGTGTTATGAAAATCTAATTTTTAATATGAATAAATAATTTTTTCATGAAAAATATTACTAATCTTTAAAAAACCTACAAATGGTTTTAATTAATTAAAACTTTTATGTTTTGAATAATATAATTTTACAATATAAATATATATTATTTATAATATAATGGTTTTAATAATAATTTATTTAATTATTACTCTATGTTAATTACATAAAGTATACAACATTAGAAATGTATGGATTTTTTTACCGTTCCCCTAAAAACCAATTCGATTTGAAAAATTCAAAAACATTATCATAGTATTATTTGGATATTATTAATTAAAATTTTATAAAAATTAAGATATGGAAAATTTTATTATAAAGAAATTTATTAATTTGATAAAAATAAAATATAAAATTAAAAACTACTTCTTTTTTCAAAAATTATTACTTAATACGTGGGGTTTTCTATATCATATTATACATTAAAATATAATTAATTAAAATATTTTTATTTATTATAGGATGTATTATTCATAAATCTTTTTGAAAATATTACTCTATTATGTTGTAGATCAAATTAATTGGGTTCTCTATATTGAAAAAGTTATCAAAAATATTATTAATTTGAGAAAATATACTCCAATATTTTTGTGTGATACCTTATCCAATCTGATAAATAAATTTTATCCTCAGAACTTCAATTATAACTTAAAATTGAAATAGCTACGAGTGTATTAATCTAAGAAAAATATTAAGGTATAATTTTTACAGAGATCCTGTCAATACAGACTCAGAAACATAATGATCTTACAAAGGGAGGCTTAAAACATATTTTTAGTTTTGATATAAGTATTTGAACATATAATATTTTAATATTATGTATCAACACACACATTATATAATTTTTTTCCAAAAGGCATTCAAAAAATTAATTTCATTGATATAAAATCATATATTGACATGAATTGTGATCACCTTATTCCATATAATTTCTTTATAAATGGAATGACCAAATCAATTACATGATTCACATTTAATTTATCGTATTCAAGGGTATTATTGTTTTTATATAAATGTTTCATGAAAATATACACATATGATAAAATATTATTAGAACTCATCGGTTATAATTTTCAATTGAACATATAATAATTTGGGTGGTGAGTTATTTTTATTGAGAACATAATAGATACATAGTATTAGTTATAACAATAATTGAATATAGTACACATATTTCTAGAATGTGTTCATGGTTTGTTACTTCCAATCAATATTAGAACTCACATTAGTAATTTTTGTTACATTGATTTTATCTTATTCCCTTACAATTATAAATTTATATTACCTATCATCTAACAATTCCCTTGAATTAGTGTAATTAAATGGATAATTTACATATTCCCTATTATAATGATAGAGATCTATTAATGATAATTAAGGATAAAATATTTTTCTAATCACTAATTCTAATATGTTGCTTAATTTTTGAAAGTTAAAAAATATAATAAATTATTATCTATAATTAAGTTATTTTTTTAATATTATGCTCCACAAATAACACCAAACATAAATTTACTTATGAAATATTTTTATAAAATTAAAATTAATTTGTATGAGAATTAAAAAATATCAATTGAATTATGAGAAATAAATAGTAGTATATTCCATTTTAATTATATGTATATAAAAAATAAATGATAGTTTTACATAAATGAAAATTAAAATAGTTACATAAAATGAATAATCAGATACTTTATAATACATAAATATAGTTTTTATAAAAGTAAATTATCTTCTTCTATAATACTCAATAGTCATTAAAAAAATATGGACGGTGATAAATTATTTTTAATATTATTAATCGGTTTATGTGAAATCAAGTAATAAATAATACATAATATAAATAATAAAAACTAATATTTCAATATGTTATTTTCTAATAAAAATATCTTTCACGTAAATTTCATGAATTTATTCAACAAGAAATTTTCTAGTTATTTAAATTGAATTTAATAAAAAATAAATTCATTATTAAATTCCTAATAGAAAATTTCATAGCATTATCTATTTAAATTTTTATGTCATTTCTAATTTGTCTTAAAAAAATTGGATTTCATTGAATATTTAATTTGTACATAATTACCAAATTTTAATAATGAACTAGATATTTATAATCATATTTATAAAAAATAAATTTTATTTAAAATTTTTAAATTTAATATAAATTTTTTTCATAAAAAACATTTTTAAAACATTTTTATAAATAATAAAATTGTTACTTCAATTTAAAAATACTTTGTCATTTCATTAAATTAAGTATTTGTGAAGGGATGATATTTTTTACATAGAAACCTCATATAAATTATTATTTTTATATTAATTAAACTTATCAAATTTAAATTAACATATATTATAATTTTACATTATATAATAATATCATCCTTCAAAACATTATTTCAATAAAATATATTTTTACATGATTATGCATATTTATTTGAAAATAAAAATTCAAAACAATGATAAATTTTATTCGTTAATATTTTTAAAAAATTTCAAATTAGAAATATAAAATGAGATTAAAAGGAAATTTTGAATATTTTTATTTAATATTATTTAAATATGATTAAAAATATTTAAATGAAAAAACTATGATTTGATAAAAGGAAAATTGTTGAAAATGTCCATAAAATACTTAATGTTTACCAAAATGGAGTGGATGAGGAGGTTTCCAAAAAAACACTAATCATTATATACTCTTTTTTCAATTTTTTTTCTTAACATTCACTTCAATAGTGACCTTACATTATTGAAAATGTATGTTTTACTTCAACAAATACCCTTAAATTCACTTATAATTGGGTAACATCACATCCTCCACTAGACTAACACATACTTTTAACATCTCAATGATATATTTAAATTATTCCCATCATATAACCGTATCCACATTCAAAAGTATATTCTAACCCTTAGTTGGCATAAGACGTTCTTTTCTAAGAAGACATTAATCAAAAATTCATTTCCAAATGTGTGTAAAATGATGTTCTATGTTTTTATTCATAATTAAATCCATTTATATTTATTAAAAATTCGATATTATTATGATACTAGAGTAATTTTTATATATCATTTTTTATATTAATGGAATTCTAATTGATTGTTCCTAAACCCCACATATTATGTAATATAAAAAATGTATTTATGTGTTATGGGGACTACTGCCTCCACAACGAAATGTGATTTATTTCCATCATCACATTACATAGTTTTTATTAATGGATGATTTGATTTTTAGGATGTCATTAAATTTATGATATATATTGTTAGATAACTTTTTAATGGAATGACCAAAAAATGATCATTCTTATATTATTCATTTAAAACAAGATAAATATAATGAAAATTAACTATTATTTATATGTGATGATATTATTTAAATTATATTATATTTATGATTGTATAAAATTAATATATATCATACTAATAAAGAGATAATAGTAACAATATTCCCTTGTTATCGTGACATAATAGAAAACTATCTCATAATCATTAATTAAATCTTGGTATGTTCATGATTAGGATATTTTCAAAACCAACATTAATTATAAAATTAATTTATATTATTAATTACTACATGAACATAAATATGAGTTTAATATTTCATAAATGTGTAAATATTTATTCCTTATAATGACATCTTAATAATATTTAGATACAAAATTATGAAATCACTACATGATTATTTACATTCATTGACGCATACTGATTATAATTTTAACAATCCTGAATAAACAATAAAATGATAATGAATGTTATTATAACATATTAAGAAGATATAAAACGTAGATAAATTTAAAAATAAGTACCACATAATGATGATGTTTTCATGATGAATGAATATGAATACTAGTATTATCAAAGTTTTATAGACAATCAAAACTCTTAACACCCAATGTGGAAAATCAAAATAATTCATATAAGGAATTCATATTTAGAAAAAAACAAGATAAATATTTCAATAGTAAGCTAAAAAATAATATTATTAAGATATATATGTTTTTGGAATAGAAAGTTAAATTATTTTCATTATATTCAGGAAAATATGTAAGGTTATTCATCTCAAATTTCTCTATATGAGTTATATATACTATTATATAGGTAATTTCATTTATATGGTGTAAAATATTCATATATAAGGTATCATATCATGAATTATATTTTAAACATGACATATTATTTTAAACTAAGATCAATATTTTTCAAGAAATATTGATTAGAGAGTTATTTATGTCTTAAGGATATTCATGGCATCAATTCTGTCTAATTCGGACTTGTTACATGATATTCCCCATGATCCCATTGAATGGTTCACTATATATTGAATATCCCATTAAATTCCTATACTATATTTCATTGTATTTCATGAGATTTAAAATAAAAATCATTTTACCATTTTCAAGAATCTTTTGATTATATTATTATCTTTTATTGGTTAATTTTGGATGAATAATTTTTATTCGTTGACTTAGGATAATTCTTTGAACATATTTTATGTATGATGTGTATATTTTTCTATTTGAATATATTTTGTGGTGTCATATCATTATTTTTTGTGGATATATATTCATTCACATATTTTTTTTATAAAATTATTATTTCATCAATGGTTATATTATTTCTCATCCATCTATCTTCTTTCTTGTTATGGATTATGATCATGTTATTCCTTTATTGAAAATATCATATTCCAATTTCCCTAGAATTAGTGAAAATCATAGTTTATATAATTCATATTGGTTGACGATAATATATAAATAATGTAGATATATTGAAACATATAAAAATATTGGCATACAATATATACTTATTCCAACACATTTTAATTATTATCGTATTGATTATAGATTGTTTGACCATAAACCATCTATATCAGGATAGGTTATAATAATGATAAATCTTTTGTTATCTCAGGGTGGTTATAGTTGTTATTGATCATTAGGTTTGGATATTTGTGTCCACTAATACATGGGTGGTTATCTTATTTTTATGGCGCATTTTTTTATTTCTGTGGGTTTTCATACTTGTTTTACATATGTTACACTTCTCCTCGTGTATTTTTATTATGTGAATACTAAATTGTTTATCTACATTCTATTGTGTTTTTGGAAAATTCATTCACACAACTATATTTTATGATTCTAGGTGTCAATCACCACCCCATAGGGATTAATAACACCCTTATAGCTATGTCGGGACCAACATAGTTATCAGGTCATCAAGGTACTCATGATAGCTCATGAAATGTTGTATAAAAGGTGGTAGATTACTATATAGAATTGATGTCTGAATGAAATTGGGTAATCTTGATTGAACATAGTAGGTAATTGTTATTGAGTGTTAGGATAACTCTTACCATACTGAAAAATAATTTACCAAGGGTGGTTTTGGAATGACTTCATGAGGATTAGTCTTATTATTTTACCTACTTTTTATTTGGATAGATTGAAATAAAAATCATATTTTTTTGATCATTTGTCATTAACATTCATTTTTTCTCTAGTTGAGAGTTAATATGATTTATTAAATGTTTTTTTGTAGCATCATTCATCCATGACCACATGTGAATCATATCTAGGTAGATGATGCTGATACTCATCCTCAAGGGAACCCTCTTGCGGACTTGAGTATTGTTGAGGAGACTATGTGTGTTGTCCATGATTTGGGTAAGGTTCCACCACCAGCTCTCAATTAGGCTCTAGTTTTGGAACATCAATGATGGTATTTGTATAACCGTTATCATGAGTTACTTAGAAATAATCCACAAGCATTCAATGTCTCAAATGATCCCCAAGATGTTGATGAATTGTTGAGAATGATTGATGGTTTTTTTGAGTTCTTATTGACACCTAAAAAAATCTCAGTAAAGTGTTCCTCCATTATTCTCTAAAGACCAATGAAGAGATGATGGGACACAATGGTGATGTTGACGAAGCATGAGGGATTAAGTTTGAATTAAATTAACATTATTTTCACTTACCAACTCTATCAAATATTGATTATATTTTCCAAGGATATTATGTTTTTCAATTATTAGAAGGATGAAAATATCATGATAGAAAGTACCAATCAATTTTCCCATATTTTGTTCCATTCACCTAATATTACATCTAATGAGAATATCAAGACTCTAAGATTTTATTTAGGAATACCATTTGATATTAGTTCTCATTTTTTACAACAAATATTAAATCTTATTATGATTTTCTGGATAGAGTATTCATGGTCAAAATTGACCTAGAATGAAAGTTAGTGTTGTTTGGAGATTCACTTTCTAACAATGGTAGTGTGAATTCATCAAAAAGGTATAGGAAGTATGATGATTCTCATGGATATTGAATATAGGGTTAGTCTAAACCTCTAATAGTGCTTGGAAAAGGACCTTTGATTTGTTATTAGTGTATAAGACCATGGAATTCAATGTGGGTTTTCACAAAGGTACCCAAGGGATGTTGTTATTTTGAATTATCAAGTCACATTATGAAGTTATTCTATAGAAAACCACTCCATTCATTGTAACAACATATTCCAAACTAACAAAAACTTTGGTTCAATATAATTTTTAAAAAAAATGCGCAGTAGCCATATGCATCTAAAACACAGCTTCTTCATGATATAGAAGTGCCTCTAGAGGAAACAGATATGGGTGCAGCGACTGTGAGAGTTTCCATCAATATAGATTCTACATGGCTGAGTTTTTTATTCAATACTAGTTAATATCAATAATTTATTTCAATGATTTTTATTAATATTATAAATATTCTTTTGGATTCAATAAATTTACCTTGTTTATTTGACCCAGGCTCAATCATTTATAACTAAAATCTTCTAATGGATATTTTGCCTTATGTGACAGAAATTACTACATACCTTGGTGTGAGGTGAAAGGAGAGTCTCTTTAGTCGTGATTGTGTTTTGTCTTTATCACATGTTGAGTTATCGTGAGGTTTTCTAGTTCTCTACATGAAAAATCATGAATGTATATTTGTGATGGATTGAATTATTGATAATAAAGCCTAGATTTATTTCTAACTTCATTGGGACTACTTTACAGCACCTAGTGGGTGT
The DNA here is from genome assembly GCA_963277665.1 of Viscum album. Classification (NCBI taxonomy): domain Eukaryota; kingdom Viridiplantae; phylum Streptophyta; class Magnoliopsida; order Santalales; family Viscaceae; genus Viscum; species Viscum album. The sequence continues at coordinate 29,432,511 of OY728157.1, read as the reverse complement.
TTCTGAGTATATTATGGGGCATAAGACCCAAGGTCGAGTTGTGTTGGACCCTCATTCTATAGTTGGTGAAGGAAATATCTATGATCGTATTTATCTAGATATATAATCATTGAGCGGTGATCTACCTATTAATTTCATTGAGTTTCCCATCATTTATCCTTGATATTTATCTCGTTTTCCAATAGTAAGGGTGGTAAAGTTCTCTATCAATTTATTTCGCAGTACATAACAAATGACTTTTCCATCTTACCATATGGTACTACATTAAATAAATGATCTAAAGACTTAGTTTTCTGATCGTAATGTGGAAGGATTTATAATCCATGTGTGTCACATTTTGTGGTGTCATTTCTCTTCGATATGGAAGATAACAGTTCACTTCTTCTTTGTTCGGATTACTGAAAACTCAATCATGTTTTGGTAAACAAATAAGTAAATATTTCCATGGATTTATTATATGTTTCAAAAGCTGAATGGGATAAGGTGGTTTTTGAATATTGATCTTTGATACGGTTATCATAATTTCAGAATAATATAATCTAGAATTCGGAAAAACCCCTTTTAGAGTATCTATGATCATTTTGGGTATTTTTTATTTCCATTCGGTCTAAGAGATTCTCCTGTAGTCTTTATAGAATTTATGAAAATTATATTCCACTAGTATCATGATACTTTGGTGGTAATTTTTTAAGACATCATCGTTTACTATTTCAATGAGAATACCATGTGATTCATCATAGAGTTGATCTGGAACTGTTGATAAATCACAATATTTTTTCCAATCCTTTGAAATGAGATTTCAGGATTTGGTATATATTATTCATGTGACCCATGGTTTCAAAACATGCTAGATCAATTGATCATAATAAGGAGAAAGATATTAGGCATGGAAGATCCTAAGAAATGATTTCGATCATCATAGATTCTAGGGTCGACTATGGTATTATCATTGGTTTTGAAATTAATATTAAAATAGAGATTCTCTAAGGACCAAACTCACATAAGATAGAATAAAGATATATTGTGATGAGAAATGTTATAATTATTTTTTGGACCTAAAAAAATCTATTGAATACTGCCCGAATTTTGTCTCAACAAATGTTCTAGTTGTGCTATGTGGTCTTTTGTGATGGATCAAGTTTGGGGATGGGTTATGTTCTTATGAAGGATGATGAAGTCTTTGCTTATGAATCTCATAAGATTATGACACATGAGAATAATTAACTAAAACATGAATTTGAACATGTATATATGGTTCAATAACATATGAAATTATGGAATTACCTTTATAAATAAATGATTACCATGTTTTCAGATCAAAAGATGTTGTGGTATATCTATTCTCAAAAATATTTGAATATCTACTGAGGCATTTCGTGGAGTACTAGAAATTTTTTTGTTTTAACGTTTCCTATACCATGGGGAATGGGAATGTATTCATTGAAGATGTGAGAAGGAGACTTCTAACCCAAGTAGTGAATAAATCATCAACAGTGGTGATCTTGATGGCTCTATTTTCAAATTTACATTTTGAGATTCGTGAAATAGTGCCTAAGGATGCTCTATCCAATGTTCATTTTTCTTCCTATCTTCTCTAGGTATTCCTTTAGGAACAACAACATCATGATGAGTTCCATAGTATTAGAGACTCTTTGTGATGGGGAGACCATGCCTAACTGTTCATTATCAACCAAGATAATACTATGAAATCATAATTTGTTTTGTTTTGATGTTAGTGGTAATGAAATATGTTATTCAAGATTTCAATAACTCATACTAGGAAGTTCACCTAGGATCCATGAATCTGTTCTATGAAATAAAGTGATAATTATGGTTTCGACTTCTGAGACATGGCATTTCTGATTTTGCCTCTCATTTTTATACATTCCAATAGGTTATGGATGAGGACTATAAGCATTCAAGTTTTCATCACACACATCCCATCTGGACATGTAAGTGAGATGTGATATTTATTGGATTTGTGGTATTGTTTCTTTATATATAGTGAAATAACAAATTGATATGGGTTTTGAAATATTAGGTAAAAAAATATTCACATTTTATGACCATTAGTGAAAAAAACATTGTTAATGATTTTTGAAATCACTATATTAAAGATACTGTTCAGTTGAATGCAGTTATATCTTTAGAATTTCTGTCTAATATCCTCTTTTCACTTATCGCATTTTGAGAGGTCTTAAGGATGCACTAGGATCTAATTTACGTTGAGAACGACACACCATACATAATGGAAATGATAGACATAAATATCTGTATAGAATCAAGAGTATATGATTTGAAACTACATTCTGGACTTCGGTATGTATTTGGATGACCATAAGGGGATTATAAACTTTTATTATAATTAGAGTTACAATTATGTGATCATAAAGTCTCCTTTTGATTCATTTTATGGCCAAATAGGTAAATCCCTATTTGGTTGGTGAGATATTGGTGATTTTATGTAGTTAGTTCAGCGATGGATAAAGAGAAAATAAAAAAGATTCAGTTATATTGTTAGAGAATGTTGATGTCATAGAGCTGTTATAAGTCTTATTCTGATCATCACTACATAACATTGTAATTTTTAGTCAGTGACTTGGTGTTCAGTACGGTTTCACACCGTTTGGGTCATAGATAACATGAGAAGAATTGAAATCCTAATCCACATTTTATGGACCTTTTTTATTGGGAGGGTTGGAAAATGGGATTACTGTTTATAATTAATACTTCCAGAAACGTTGATATATAATTTTTTCCATGTATCAGAGCTCCAAATTCATATTTCTTACGAATAAAATGTTCTAAGTGGTAGAGATGTTGAGGGTTATCCTAATTTATCCACAACTGATCATCAATTCAAGATAGTTCATATTGAAACCTATTTTATTAGAAGAAGGATGATATATTTGGTTTGAGTACTATGGCGGCAAACTTCTGATTATCTCTAGACATGGGAGAAAAAAACACTCATGATAATGAATTTTCATCAACTTTTTATATGTAATAGTTATGATATAATTTCAATGAATAGAATTTTTTTATGTTGGGTAGGTTACAAAATCCCATTAACTTTCTTTCTGGTACATTTTTAATCTTTTTCATGTTTTCCTTTTCCATTATCTGGGTAGGACCGAGAAGGAGTTGGGAGGATACATGTAACGTTGAATTCAATGTTTTGTTTGAATTTTCAAGATATGAAAATCATTCTCTCTATACTACTAGTAATTTACATATTTTTTAATATTGTTACACAAAAAGTAAATTATAAAAAAATAATGAATCCATTTTTCTGAAAAGGAGAAGTTTTTTTATGTGTTTATGGTTCTTTTTATTCATCATGATGTGTAATTGGAATACACATTTTGGAAAGATTGTAGTGTGGTTTAAAAAAAGAAATAAATCTAAAATTTATATATCCTCATTTTAGATTTACCTACCCTCATCATAAGATCATACCCATGTGATTTTGTTCCCTCCAACCCTTTTGAGTCATTTCATGCAATAATTGATCATTGTTGCGGTTGTGGTGTGAATCTCATGGTAAGTGATCTCTTTGTCTCTCTGTATCTTACTCTTTCAGTCCTCATAGTTTATAAGATCATTATATGGTTAATGGATCCAAAATATAGACTATTGAAATTTTTTCTTGTTTAATTCCTATATCATATGTGCTACTATTCTAGTTGGTAGGGGATGTTTCGAATGATGTGTTCCATGGAAAAATGTTGGTGAATCCATTTGGTTTTACAATTAGATTAACCCTAAATTACATGATTTAAATTCAGTTGTTTGATTTAAATAAAATTTATTTAAAATATTTTATAGTAAAACAGATTCTTGAGGATTGTGCATTTGGTTTTTATTAGACGTGAAATTGGGACCCTACAATGTTATTGAATTTGTGTGTTTTTATAAAATTGATAGAAAATTTTTATATTTAAATTGTGAAATTTAATTGATGTAATTTATTTCAAACTACTTTTTTGAGATATGTGTCAAAAAATGGGTATGATACCATCCTCATGATTTCATCAAAAAAAATGCATGTCTTTTTAAAAAACTATTTTTATTTTTTAAACATTAAATTGGCATATTTTGAATGGGAGAATGAGATGAAATGTATTTTATAAAGTTTTACAACAAATTTCCTAAAACTGATTGCTATTTAATAACATGAAATACTAGGTAGTTAGGGATTAATTTGGGATAAAAAATCTTATGGGAATTACCTAGAACTATATTGACGCTTTATAACTCTAACAAAAACATATTGGTATATCCTATCTCATGTACAGTGTGGTTTGTATTTTTTTGGAGAGTGTTATAGGGAGACATGTATTTACATTTTCATTATCATTATATAAGGCTGTGAGGATCCCATAATCTGGATATATCATACCTCATTGAAGATAACAGTGTTTCTCATTTTTTATATTAGAAAAATTTGAAAATTATTCATAATTAAATTTAGACATTCCTTCTGAATTATATAAACTAGTTTATGTAAAGTAAATTATTAATCAATTTTTTAATGTATATCCATCTTTTTAAAAGAAATACATGTTTTTTTAAATATTTTTTAGAAGTTACATTCATTTTTATTTAATATATAAATCATTATTTGAATAATAAAATTTTGGAATCATATTATAGAATCCTTTCTGAGAAAGTATTGGCATTTAGCTCACCCATGCCTATAGAGTCAGTTCCTTGTGGATTATCTTTTTTTATTTATGTTTGAGAAAGGGTAATATTAAACTCGGAGGTGGTATTAGTGGTTGATCATTTGACTTGGAGTGTTTTTTCAATGGATACTTGGGAGTTTATCCTTCTTTCTAGTAATTTGTTGTAGTACTTAGTGTTTTCATACGTGTTTGACTTTGGAACTGATTCTCAATATCAAGTTTTCTTGCATAAATACTAACTTGTTTATCATTGTTCAATATTTATTATGGAAAACTAGTATCATTTTTCATATTTTATGATTCCTGGTTATAGTGACCAAACAGTGGGTATCAGGATCTCCTTTTGGGCTATGTCAGTACCTGATCGGATTTTGGGCTACCAAGGTTCCCGGGCTAGCTCATGACACAAATATGTTTTATAAAATACCAAAAAAAAAGTCTGGAAATAAATTTAACCTTTATCTAATAAAATTATAATTTTTATAAAACATAATAATATCTATTATATTTATGAATTTCAAATTTAGAAAAAAATTAAATAGAATTTTTTTTCAATAAATTTTGTTAATGAAAGATGGTATTGATTAAAAATTACTGGGTGATAATATATCTATATATATGTGTGTGTTTAGAAATAAATATTTTTTTTTAAAATAGGTAATTTTAATTTAATACTTTAAAATTAGAAAACATTAATAAATCAATTCATTGAAAATAACAGTTTTACTAATATCATGGTAATTAAGATCTATGGTAATAATGTTGCTTTTATGCCTTAAAATTGATATTTAACATAAATAATAACATCATTTTTATGTAATATATGAAATATATTTTGATATATTTAATTTATTTGTGTTATGAAAACAAATTTTTAATACGAAAAAATATGTTTTTAGTGTAAAATAGTATATATTGCTAAAAAACCTATACACGGTTATAATTAATTAAAAATATTAATTTTGAATGATTTATTTTTTCAATATAAATATATATTCTTTTATATATAATTGTTTTAAAAATAATTTAATTAATTATTATCTATGTTTATTTCATAAAGGATATAACATTAGAAATGTCAGAATTTTATATCATTCACCTAAAAAAAATCTTTTAGAAAAATACAAAAAAAAATCACTGTGAAATTTTTATATTATTAATTAAAATATTATTAAAACTAAAATATTGAAAATGTTATTATTAATAAATGTACTATTTTGACAAAAATAAAAAATAAAATTAAAAAGTACTTGTTTTTGGAAATTGTGTACTTAATACATGTTGTTATCTAAATCATATTATACATGAAAATATAATTAATTACAATATTTTAATTTATTAGAGGATGTATTATTCATAAATTTTTTTGATAATATTATCCTATTATGTTGTAGATTTTTTTCTTTGTTATCTTTTTTTAAAAAGAAATCAAAAATAATATTAATTTGAGAAAATATACTCTAATATTTAATAGTGATATCTTCTCCCAGCCCCTAAATAAATTTTATCCTCAAAATTTCAATTAGAAATTAAAAATTTTAAGAGCCATTAGTGTGTTAATCTTAGAAAAATATTAAGGTATAAGTTTTAGAGAGATCTTGTCATTACAGACTGAGAAACATATTGTTCTTACCAAGAAAGTAGAAACCCTATATTGTGTTTTTATATAAGGATTTGAACAAATTGTCTCTCAATATTCAGTATCAAAACCCCTTTAATAAAATTTTATTCTAAAAATTGTTCATAAAATTTATTTCAGTGATATAAAATCATATATTACATAGAATTGTGATCACCTAAGTTTATATAATTTCCTTATAAATGAAATGAACAAATCAATTACTTGATTCACATTTAATTTATCATATTAAAGGGTAATTTGATTTTTTTATAAATGTATCATGAAAAAGTATACATATGATAAAATAACATTATAAAAAAAAGGATTTGATTTTTAATTCAAAATATAATAATATTGGTGGATAGTTAATGTTCTTAGAAAACATAATAGTTTTAGATTATTAGTTTGAAAAATATTTGAATATAGTACTCATATTTCTATAGTGTGGTCAGGCTTTGTTACTTAACATAAATGTAAGAACTAACCTTAGTTGTTTTTGTTACATTGATTTTATCATCTTCTATTACACTTCTAAATTTCTATTACCTATCATATGACATTTCCCTCGGATTATGGTAATTAAATAGACAATTTACATATTATCCATAATAATGATAGTGATCTTTTAGTGACAATTAAGGCTAAACTATTTTTGTAATCACTAATTATAATATGTATCTCACTTTTGGAACAATAAGAAAATATAATAAATTATTATCTATAAGTAAGTGATTGTATAATTATTATTCTCCACAAATAACACAAAACCTAAATTGAATAATGAAATATTTTTATATAATTAAAATAATTTTGCATGACCATTAACAAATATCAATTTAATTATGATAAATATAAATGAGTATATTACTAACTAATTATATGTTTATTAAAAATAAATGATAGTTTTAATATGAGGGATATTCAATTAGTTCCATAAAATTAAGAATCAGATAATTTATTATAAAGAAATATGTTTTTTAAATAAACATTATTTTATTCTATGATAATCATTAATCATTAAAATAATAATATGGATAGTGACAAATTATTTTTAATATTAATAATTAGTTTATGTGAATGAAAATAAAAAATAATAAAAAATATTAATTATAAGAGATAACATTTGAACATGTTATTTTCTAATAAAAATTTGTTTCACATAAATTTCATTAATTTATTCAACGAAAACTTTTAAATTTATGTAAATTGATTTAAATAATAAATAAAATCATTATTAAATTCCAAATAAAAAATTTCATATCCTTACATATTTAAATTGTTGTGGCATTTCCAATTTTTTTTGAAACAATATGGATTTCATCGAACATTTAATTTGTATGAAATTACCAAATTATATTAATGAAATAGAGATTTATAATAATATTTGTAAAAAATAATTTTAATTTAAAATTGTAAATTTTAATAGATTTTTTTATCATAAAATACATTTTTAAAACATTTTTATAAATCATTAAATTGTTACTTCAATGTAAAAATACTTCGTCATTTAATTAAATCAAGTATTTGTGAAGAGATGTTATTTTTTTTCATAGAAACGTCCTATAAATAATTATTTTTATATTAATTCAACATAACACATTTAAATTAGTAGAAATTATAATTTCACATTATATAAATATCTCATCCTTCATAACTTTATTTCAATAAAACTTATTTTTACATGATTGTGCAAATTTATTTTGTAATAAAAATTCAAAACAACTCTAAATTTTATACATTAATATTTTAAAAAAATTACAAATCAGAAATTTAAAATTATGTTAAATGAAAATATTGAATATTATTATTTAATAATAATTAAATACGATAGAAAATATTTTAATGAAAAAACAATGATTTGATAAAATAAAAAATGTTGAAAAAAATCCATAATATTATTAATGTTTACAAAAATGGAGTGGATGAGGTGGGTTTCAACAAAAACTAATTTCTATATCTTTTTTTAATTTTCGCTTAAAATTCACTTCAATAGTAACCTTACATTATTGAAAATGTATGTTTTACCTAAAAAATACCCTTACATTCACTTATAATTGGGTAAAATCACATCTTCCCATGGACTAAGTCATCCTTTTAACATTTCAATAATATATTTAAATTATTCTAATAATATAACTATATCCCATGTCCAAAATAATCTTTTAACCATTGTTCAGCATTATAACTTCTTTTCCAAGAAGACAATAATCGAAAATTAATTTCAAATGTGTGTAAAATGAAGTGCTATGTTTTTTATTCTTAGTTAAATCCATTTAAATTTATTATACATTCAACGGTATTATGTTATTAGTGAAATTTTAATATATATATTTTTTATATTAATAGAATTCTAATTTACGATTCCTAAACCCCATCCATTATGAAATGTAAAACTATTTTTATGTGTTGTGGGGACTTCCACCTCCACAATGAAATGTGATTTATTTTCATCAGAACATTACATGGTTGTTATTAAAGGATAAATATTATTTTCTGGATGTCATTAAATTTAAAATATATAATTTTAGGGAACCTATTAATGGAATGATAAAAATAATCATTTTTATATTAATAATTTAAAACAAGTTAAATACACGGAAAATGATCTCTAATTTCTAAGTGATGATTTTATTTAAAATATATTATATTTATAAATATATAAAATTACAGTATATCGGACTAATAAATAGATAATAAGATCATTATTCCATGGTTATATTGATATAATAAAAAAACTATATCATAATCATTAATTAAATCTAGGTATGTTCATTTTTTGTGATATTTTAACCACCAAATTTATCTATAAAAGTAATTTATTTTATTTATAACTACATCAACATAAATATGAGTATAATATTTCATAAATTTGTAAATATTTATTCCTTATAATGATGTCTTAATAATATTTAAATACAAAATTATGAAAACAATACTTTATTATTAACATTCATTGATACATACTGATTATCATTTTCATCATCATGAATAAAGAATGAAAAAATCGTGAATTATTTTTATAACATATTAAGAATATATAAAATATAGATAAATTTAAAAATAAATACAAGGTAATAATTAAGTTTCTATGATGAAGTAATACGAAATCTAATATTATGAATGTTGTATAGATAATAAAAACTATAAACACTCGATGTGGAAATTCAGAAGAATTATTATAAAGAATTAAAATTTAGAAAAAATTATTGATTTATTATAATAGTATGGTATAAAATTATATTATTAATATATATATTTATTTGGAATACAATGTTAATTTATTTTCATGATATTCAAGTAAATATGTAATGTTATTCATCTGAAATTTCTCTATATGAGACACATATACATTTATACATGTAATTTAATTTATATAGTGTAAAATATTCTTATACAAGGTATCATATCATGAATTATATTTTAATCATGACATATTATTCTAAAAAAAGATCAATTTCTTTCAAAAAATATTGATTACAGTGTTATTTAAGATTTAAGGTTTTTTACGGCATCAATTCCGACTAATTCAGACTTGTTACATATTATTCCCCCTGATCCCATTGAATGGTTCACTATAGATTGAACATCCCATTAAAGTACTATTCTCTATTTCATTTTAGTTCATGAGATTTAAAATCCAAATCATTTTACCCTTTCCATGAATCTTTTGATGCTCTAGTTACAATGTATGGCTTATTTGTGGTTGAATAATTTTTATTCATTGACTTATTTTTATTCCTGGAACATATATTATGTATGATGTAAAAAATAATTAAATTTCAATATATTATGTGGTATTATATCATTATTTTATATGGATATACCTTCATTCAAATAAAAACTTTTACAAATAATTATTTCATCAATGGTTATGTTATTTCTCATCCATCCATCTTTTTTGTTGGGATAGATTATGATCATGTTATTCTCCTACTAAGAATGTCATATACCAATTTCAATATATATATTGAACATCCTAGTTTATATAATTCATATTGGTTGACGATCATCTACAAATAATGTAGTTATATTGGCATACAATATATTATTATTCCAACACATTTATTTATTAGCATGTTGATTATGGATTTTTTGACCATAAACCATCTATATCAGGATGGGTTATAATAATTATAACTCTATTATTATCTCAGTGAAATATATTGATATACATTATGATTATATACTGATAAGACATGATGATCATGTATTGAAGATTTTAATTCCTCGTCATATGGATAACCATGTTTCCATCATGTAAAGTATCCCTAGGGAATAGAATACAATAGCTTGTTTGGTCTTATAGTGAATGTAATAGACATAATCTAGAGATGGGTGTAAAAATAATTATATAGCACATTGATGAATTGGCATGTCTAATGAGATAAAATAGGTCTGTGAAATTTTATATTTTTTCCAAATTCAATTATATTTCATAACATATATATCAATTAAAAGTAATTTTCCTTAGAAAAAAAATGATAAAATGTTTTTTGATTAAAAATATTCATTCCATAAAAATGAGATATAGAATATTAATATTCATTATTTAATTTATTCTCGTGGATAAAGAATTCTACATGTTTCACGTTAATTATGTATTAATGTTTATTTAAATATTTACAACATAATATTTATTCCATAATTATACTTTGACGGCTTCGGTAATAATTTTTTCCCATACTAGGTATTTCAGCTCCCAATTTCTTAATTTTCCATTTATCTAGACTATAAAGAAATGTATTACATGTTACATGATTTTTAGGGTAACACAAGGAATGTTTTTATGAGAGTTTTTGATGAATTTTGATTAATTATTTAGTTTTATATATAATGGAAACTATCTCACTTTTAGACAAATTTTATTGGATTTGTAAGTATATATTTTTCTCTACATATCTAAATCACTAAACATGAAAATATCCTTCAAATGTATGATATTCAATAATTTTTTTTTGATTTTCTATTTATGTATGGTTATTGATATGGATCTATTTGAATACATTTTTTCACATATTTTTTGGAGTATTAAATATATTTCAAATAGATAGATGTTTTTATATTTAAAAATTCTCTAAATATCAAAATATTCTGGTCATAAATGATATTTTTTATATAAATGTTTTATCTGTGCTTTTTAGGAAATTAATTAATTTGTTGATTATATTTGTTTACATTCTATTTTTTCATAAATATTATATAGAGTTAGTTAAGGAAGAATTTAACTAAAATAATATATTTTTAAATTCCATGTTTCTTATTGTTTATTTTATCATGAGTTATTTAATTTAGAATATTTATGTTTGGAAATAAATATTTATTCATTTATCCTTGTGTTTATCGTAATTAATTATCATTTTTATAATTTTAGATTTAAAAATTTTGATATATTACAATTTTTTTAATGTTCATGTGAAAATATATTTACAAATCAAAAAGTAACTACAAGAGGGAGTGTGGTAAGTAAAGTTAATTAATAATGATTTTATAATGTGGTCATGATATTTTTTTTAAAAAGCACATGTTATCCCAACATTTACATAAGTGAAAACATGTATGTAAGAGAACATACAATATATATTTAATAAACTGGTCATGTCCTATATTTTTAACTGACCACAAGTTGTGAAGTAAGTGGTTATAACTAGATTCCCTAACCTATCAAAAAGTAGTAGTTCAACTGACTGGGAGTGGGATCAGATGTTAGATAATCTTCCACAATATTCAGAAAACACCCGTAATTAGAGAATATCATTTTGACCTTAATCAAAAATAAATTTATTAGGACAGAGATTAATTTGATGACTACCATATGTTAGATTGGTGTAAATGAGTTGTGACTACAAATCCTTAATATAGTCTAACATGACTACAAAATGATCAATGTGAGATCAATAATGAATGATAATTTTTAGTTGAAGTAGACTATGTATTATTCTATTTGAGGGATGTTTTATGTATGGTAAAATATTAGTTAGTTTAGATAAATTAATGCATACATTCGTCACTATGGGTGAAGATGACTAAATAATTGTAGAAGATAAATAAATTGTTTCTGATTTCAACCAATTATGGACCAATGTTTCTCATTTATGTATATAAAATTAAATACTTATATGACTGAGCTACTTAACTAGGGTTTATTAATAAAAACTGAATAAAAAATATATTAAAAGAATTATGATATCGATCCACACTAAGTATAACGAATCATTAGTAATTTTTTTATAAATACTAGTTTATTGATGGTATTAATATGGGTGATTATTATGTCTTGGTCTCCACCTATGTTATGAAAATGATTTTGTGGAAGAATTATAATTGAGGAATTAGATGAATTTCAAAAGAGATTTTAAAGAGGAGTACTGATGAAGTAATAAATAAAAAGTATTATAATAAATTTTTTAATCATAGAGGAGAGAAAATATAAACATTGAATGATAATTGGAATGAAAAGTTATGAATTTTGAGGATTATTTTATTTTTATTTGGATAATGTATTTAGTTTGAACAAACTGTGCAGATGAGTTAGGAAGATTGAGGTCGAATATTGTAGGAGCCTGTTCTTATTGGTTTATTCTATTTAAACATGAGTCAATTTTGGAAAGAGGGGAGTTAAAGATATTTCAATAAATAATTACTGAATGGATTCCAATAAAATTTAAATGTTCAAACTGATATGGTTGGACTATTTGGTATTGATTAATTTTGGTGGGATATTATTATCACATTATTTTATCATGTATGACAATTGAAATAAAGTTTAGGTTCTTCCAACTAGATTAGTGCTATGAGGAAAATATCTCTGACTAGAAAAATAATTTTTTTATGATTTTATTAAATGTATTTATAAAAATAAAAATAAAATGATAGAGAATTTGGGGGGTAGAGTTGAAGCATTTGAGAGATACGAGGAGGTAACATTAGAGCTAGAATGATGATAAAAGTAGGGGATCATTTCAAACATAGAAAATATTTTTTACGGTTCATATATTTATTTTTCATTTTTATGAATTTTTAAAATGATTATCAACATTATATGAATATGAATAAATGAACATTTTTTTGTAATATATCATATTTTCAATTGAAATCATTTAATCTAATGTATGATTCAACTTAATAAATATCTACATATTTCCTAAGATTATTATTACTGTAGGTGTTCATTAATTTATAATTGATCAAGAATATATAAGATGAGGATGATGATATAAGAAATATTACTCTAACAAAACATTTATTAATCAAATACGAATTCGAAAATTTTGTTGGTGACTTACTGGGAATTAATAGTGAAATTTTATCACTCATATCAACAATAATTCTCTATCGAGTACTTATTCTAAATTGGTAAATGATTTGAAATGTAAAAAAAATGAATACATAAAAAATATATTTAATATTAGTGTTAATTAAAATAGAACATGTTTAGGTGATTTCTATTCCATGATTGAATTATCCTAACCCATGGAGTTTTTTATTGCACTTTTTGAAAGGAAAATATAATTTCTATCATTAAAATAAAACGAAATCCCCAATTTCATTATTTGTTATTGTTAATTATTATCAAATTTGTTAAACCATTTATATGCATTCAACTAATTTCATATTAATTCTTTTCACATTTAAACACGGCTCAATATAAATTTTATCCTCTCTATTATTGATTATTATTATTTTTTTTATGATACAAATAATACCTTCATTATTGGATATGACAGTATTTATTATATTCTAGTTTCTAAATCTCATAAATAGTTAATTTTTTATGTATTATATGAAATAAATTTTATATTTTATTCATTGTTGTTATGGGAGTTGTTTTATTTCGATGTTAAATAAAAATATATATATTAATAGATATAAAAAAAATTAAACTATAGAATCAAAAAAATGTATTCCATTGAAGCTTTAAATTTGCATCTAATTGAAAATATACTGATGATTAAAAATATAGAAAAGAATACAGTAATAGAATTTCAATTTGGATATTTTAATAAATCTGATTTTAATTAGGCTTTATTTTTTTCCTTTGAAATACGATCTCATTCAATACCTTGGAAGTACTAACATCATTTATGGGATTCAAAATGAAGACACTCTATCATTAATTATAATATTTTATAATTATTTAAATCAGACTACTCTTTGGAACTATATTAATGTATTTAAATTGTGAATTTTGAAATCTGTTAAATATAACACAAATTTTAATTTTTTGAATTAATTAGAAGAAAACACTATCTACATATATGGATAGAATAATAATACTATTTTTTTGATAATATTTATAAATTTTTTTAAATGAATGTCAAGGAGTAAAATCAGTAGTTACCATCATAAAAAAATGAGTCACTCATGGAGTCATGGGAATTATTTTTAGGTTTTATTAGGAAATTATCACTTCATAAAATTTATTCCCTTGAATTGATAGAAACAAATAAGGGTTTTATTCTACATTATTCTCATAATTTAGATATCCTAATGGGTAAATGAAATTACATATATAAGACTATTGAAGAATTAAATAAATTTTTCAATATTTATTATCATAATTCTTTAAAAAACATACTAGAGTAGAAATGATAATAAACCTAAAAAATCAATGGTACCATGTCTAGAAATATGAATAATTTTTTTTAATTAAACAAAGGGGTAAACATTAATGAATATATGTTTCAAAAAGGTTACTTATAAAGAAAATGAGTTCTCTTAAAATGATTTTATTTGTTTTTTTGGATGATGTTGTAATTTAAGAGCATGTTATCCTAAGGATTTAATGTCTCTTTAACCCATTGAAATTTAATGTTTTTTGTGATTATGATGACAAAAAATTGAACCCTCCTAAAAATTTTTTTTTAAGGTCCAATAAATTCACAAATAATTCTAACAAAGATATAGTGCTGATGAAAAAAAATTGATTCCCTTTGATACTCAATTTAAAATAAAATATTATAATGTGAGGATGTTTATTCAAATTACTTTGATAATATATAGTTAATAAAGAAGAAAATCATAAAAAATAAATATATATATGTGTCTAAAAATACTCAAAAAAGTACGAAACATATTCTATAATTTATAATATATAAAAATAATTGAGTAAAATGTCCGGTTACATTAGTGATATAATTATTTAATGTTTTCATGACCTATAATATTAACTTTTTGGATAATTTGTTGGGAGTTACTACTTGAAGTGGGATAAAAATAAAATAAAATATGCAGAAATTACTTCTTCTAGCTAGACTTGATGTTTAATGTAATTTTAAAATTGAAAATATAAAAAATATATAATTATGGACTACATGGTCCTTCCAAAAAAAATTTAAACATGAAATATGTAGTGGAATGAAAAAAAATTAAATTGAATTTGACTATGTAATGTAAAAAAGTTTGGTTTGTAGGAGGTAGTGTGTAATCAACATGTTTTGAAAATATAATCCCCTCCCATTTGCTTCTATCAAAATTAAAAAATATAGATTGATGATCTATATAACATGATGTTTCCTAGGATGTTTAATAAATTATCATTCAAATTAATTTTTTTAATATGTAAATAAAATAATTTTTTATTTGAAATTCCATTAGATAGATCATTTTGTAAAAATGGATTTAGAATATTTTCCACCTTTTGATAAAGTGAGGAGTGTAGTACTTTCTAATAACAGAGGTGACCTCCAATTTTAAAACAACCCTGATTTTTTATTATTTAAATATGAACATGGGATAGGTAATAGCATTATATATTTTGTCATCTTAGTGATGGTATGGATCTTATGCACTTCTCTATATTTAACAATAATAGACTATTTATATTAAGACCAACAATTTTTTATTATCAACTAGATGATAGGTCAATAAGTAATTACATGGAAATTATTATTGACTAATTACTAAATTTATGAAAAAATAATTTCTAAACTTATTTCTCATATTATGATATGTATCATGATAAGATGGATCTAATGTTACCGGATAGACCATTACAAGATATTGGGGGTGAAAGATTTGATGTATCAAAAGGAAATCAAAATATTAAATCTTGTGATAATTATATTAATTTAATATTGTTAATAATTACAAATTAAATTTGAAAACTGATAGATTTGGATAAATAGGTTTAAATGGATGGGATTGAGAATTATTCTTAGTGATTTTATGATTAAATAATTAAAAGATAATGTGGTTATCTTTTACGAGTTAGATATGAAAAATTTAATTCCACTAGATAAGTTGAATGGTTATGGTAGAATTACAGAAATAAATAGAAAAATAATTTCTTTGAATAATAATGTTTTCAAATTTGGAAATTAATCATTCTTGATAAGACCTTATATGGTTATTATTCTACACACTCCAACAATAATTAATGTGGGAACCCTTCCTTCATAGATATTTTTCTCAGCAAACACGTCATTTAAAAATAAAAAAATGCTTTTTTATTTAATAAGAAATGATTTGGAATTTTTGTGATTTTGTTAATGGATTTACACTTGGTACTATGGATGTTAATTTCAAGGAATCAGGGAAATATTTTTCTAAAATTCTTCTAAAAAACATTAGTTGTGTTATTACACACAGGTATGCTTCATTGTCTGTTTATCACCTATTGTGTTTTAGGATATGTATGAGGTTTACCATTACATTTATGAATAATTAACTTCAATTGTGTCCCATTTAAATATTGAAAAATATAGAATTAGTGAAAAATAAGAACTATTCTGTTGATATTGTTTTAAATAAAAATATTGGACATTTGTTTTGGCTTTAGGTATTGAATATTTAGAGTATATTTTTTATTATACACTTATTCTTGAGTGTTTCCAACCCATTATGTATGGGGTTAATTGGATAGGTATTATGGAATTTTGACATAGTAATATAATATTTTTCTTCATTTCTTGACTGATGCTTATTATTATTTTGTTATTGAAAATATTATGGATAATTGGTTTTTCTCACTATATAGGGAGACCTATGGTTTTTTATTAGTATTTGAAATTATAAAAAATTTGAGTAATACTATTTATATTTGTTATGAAATTAATAACTCTACCCCAATGGAGTAATCAATTATTACCAATTCTTTTAAATAATATTTTAATTATTATCAACTTGGTGATTGTAAAATATGTTCTACATTAGGGGAAACCTAATGTTTTTTATCATATCATTTTATAATTTTTAATAATCAAAATCCACATTCCTTTTTTCTAACTCACATGATCCTCTTATTCTATTTTATCATTTTTCCTTCATTTTTCTTCCTCATAGGTATTGATTGTTTACTATTTATCATTCTCATTACATCTTAGGTATCATAAGTTTAATTTTATAGTTTCAATTTAATGTAACATATTCTATGTATCTAAATTTTATTCTTAAATAGACAAAACAAGTAATTGTAATGTTAAATGGAGGGTGATCACTAAGTTGACTACAGAGGAAAAAATTAGAAACATTTTCCATGTAGCTACATTTTTATTTTATATAATTACATTTTTTGAAATATTATTGAAAACTATAATGAATCATGTATTTATTATATTGGTTTTTAAATTCTGCCCTTGTATGAAATTATGTGTTGGGGAATATTCGTCTAATGTTTTGAACATTTTGTGGAATGATTTTAATTATTATTTTCATAATTAAATTTATGTTTAAATATTTCAATTCAATTTATCTAAATAGTATCCCTGTTAATAACTTAAAAAGTTAAATCATGAAATAATTATTGAACATGATTCATTGTTATTCTCTCTTGGAAATATATGTGATTTTTTCTAGTAAGTTACCTCGTGTACATTTAGAATTATTTTAAAATGTTTTTAAAAGGTTGTGGCAAATAGGTTTTATTGATTTTTTTAATGTTGTTATTACACTTTTTCATCTTTGTTGAACATCATTCTGATCACTAATATTAACTAATTAAACTAAAATTTATTAACGAATTGAATCATTTTTTTAGTTTAATGTTTTTTGGAAGGGATATTTTGTGAGATTAATTATGAGTCAATTTTAACCCACTAAATTCATTATTATTTTTAAAAATTGAGTTTTCAAGTATTTATATTTTTAATATATATATAATAATTTTTAGTGGTTCCATATTTTTTGACCATATATATATTTATAGACACTTTAAATAGGTCTTGTTAAAATTAGGAATTGTATTTAATTGTGTAAATCATTTTTCCGATAGGCATTAATGAAAATATTTTTCATAGAAAAATATGTGTGAATTTAATAAAATCACCTTATATATTTAATATTTTGGAAATTATAATGACACAATATTTCGATATATAAATATTAATTTTTTAATATGAATATTCAGTAAATCATATAATGACACATATAAGAATATTACTAGTCTTGAACCTTTTTAATCTTGGAATCATAAACAAAGGGTTCATAAAATATCAACCTATTCTCACTTATATTTCCTCATAATTAGATCCCTTTTATCATATCATTTTAAACTCATTTTATCATATATTGTGGAATAGAATCATATAGAAAGGTTGGTCCTAGGTGTGTAGTAAGTGTAAACATGAATGATATAAAATTCTTGTTTTATTAATGAATATGATTATAAATATGGGAATGTGATCATGAGAATACCATAAAAAGTTCACACCCAGCCCTACAAGGATCATAAACATGATTTAGGGAATAAAACATTAAATTGAATCATAATATTAAAACATCATCATAACTCATTATTGAACTATATTTTCAATTCATAAATGTTGGTCGCATCATCATAATTGTAGAAAAAATTTAACATGTAATTGTAAACTACCATGACTTTCAGATCCTTCATTATCTCATATTTACTTTAACGGATCTAGAACAACAACATGATACCCATCATGGATCAACCACAATGACATTTTTTTCTAAACTATCTCTTGAGATATAACTAATGAAACACTTAATTCGATGGATATATAGGTTCCACCCCTCATATAATTAAAACTACACATATGTGTTATATAAAACCATTAATAATTAATCAGAAAAGATCCCATTAAATGAAATTGGTTTCATAAAAATTAATACATCATAATCAAAAAACATAATAATTGAATCATTGGATTATTTAACCACAAAAAATTTATAATTAAACGTAAAATATATTTTTTCTATCATGGAAAATGGTTTTGAAATTTTACATGAAATAATCATTAAGGAATATATCATTTCTATTATGAAACAATTTTTTCTTTAGAGTTATAAAATTATAAAGGGAAAAAATTACACTAAAAATAAACTTGTAATATTGTAAAAGACTTTTTGTTTAATTAAGGCATCACAACAGCGGTAAAAGAGACTTATGATTTCTATATTTAAAAATATTCACTAAAGTCTATTCTTAAAAAATTCAAAAATGGCCCCGTTTAGATAACAATTAGAATAATATATTCAAAACGTTTCATGAATAGTAAAAATGGGTAAAAATGACTTTAATAATAAATTTTATAATAGAAAAAACATTTAATTATTTTTAGAAAACATGGATATGGGAGAGAAAAATTCCCTGAGGATGACTTAAAATGAAACAATATAGAATATTAATGATATTTTTTAATAAACCTTTACCACTTTGTAATTAGTCGAATCATATGCCCCATGAAAGAATAAAAATTATATGGATATGTAAATAATATTTTTTTAGATAAATCTCATAAAATACATTAATTATAAGTGTATACACCACAAAGAATAGTTTTGTTGTGTATAATGTATGTTTCCCCTAGAAATAATCGTTAGAACAAATTACCTTACCTTAAATCTCGCATTTCCATGTTCGCATGCTAACCTCATATAAAATAAATATAGATTAATTAGATATTTTCACCATAACCATATAAGAATAATATTTTTCATCATTTTTTATAACATCTTATCACTCATTAATAAATAATTAAAATCATTATTCTAGGTGATATTTATAATATTTTCCTTGCATTTTTATTTTTGGTAGTCTCGATCATCATACATTGTTCATGGAACGATATTTTCTAGGATATTAAATATTTTACATTTATAATATATATTAATTCATCCATATTAACACCCATTTATTATATAGATTAATAATAAATACATCTCAATGTGGAAATGGTAAACCATACGTACACACGAGTGACATTATCATTTCCCAAAATATTATGTGTTAAAAAGTTATATAATATATTATTATTTAAAATTTATAATTATTTAACAAAAACTTATATAAACAATAAATCCATCATTATCACCACTAATAAAAAATATTGACAGAAAATGAATTATATCCCTACGTGGTGATGGTAAGTCATACATACACACAAGTGATACCTTCACTTATTGTTCAACTGTAAGGGGGATGTTAAATTTTGATTCAATAATCCTAAAAACATATATGTATCTTTAGTATAATTAATATATTACTTTATGATATTTATCAAAGATTTATATTAGTTATAGAATAGTAGAAAAAGAGAGCCATCAGTTAGAGCAATTAATGCTTCTTCAAAATTAATTCATAGATATCCTATGAATGATAGTAGAGTTGGTCCTTTTTGAAGACCAGATTATCTAAAACATGGATATTTAAGTGGAGAAGATAATTTATAAGAGGTCGGTGGATTTATATTATTAATGCGTGGAAATGAGATAAGGGATGAGGTGTCCTTTTATAAGGATGTTGTGGGGAGCTCATTGAATTTCTCAAAAGATTAATTTTTAAAAAATTAAATATCAATCCAAATACATTCAAATGGAAAGGTATTAAAATATAATTTTTTATAAGCGGATAATCCCATAAAAATAATTTTATAGTATTTTTGCTATAATATTAAACATTTTCATTTTGATTAAATGTTAATAAACCTATTTTAAATTTATGCATGGTTGATATTTTTTCTTATATGATGTATATTAAAACATAAATGTTAAATTAATGATATTTCGAACCATAATTTATACAATTTGTTTTAATTTATGATGGTTATTATTTTTATGTAATTTTAAAAAAAACATTATTTTCATAAAATTTCATTATTCTCCATTTTCACATTATTCGTTACATTGACATTAAGAAAATCAATAAAACATAAAACATAAAACTAATTATATTAATACACCTAAAATATGTCATTTCAACATATTAAATTCTAAAAACAAATTAATTAATTAAGATTAATTTAATTTTAAGATTTTTATATCACTTAATTGATGTTTTCATTATTTGATTGGTTATTACATCATCATTGTGTAATTAATTATGAAACTTATTTCATTACTAATAATTAGAAAAAATAAATAAATAATGTATATAATTGTATTATATATCATAATAATAAATATATTCAATCATATCTTTTATTCAATGCCATTATAACAACTTTATACTTATTAAAAGTAAGATTGTGAGATTTTTACACTCCCATTGATTTTAATGGTATATAAGTAATTTTCAGAAAAATTATTACATTGAATAATTAATTTTCAAACCATAAATTTTAAGGGTCTAATTAACATCTTCATATAAAATTTTGAAAAAATTTGGTGTCATTTTATATTCCTCGTCACTTGATTTTATCATAATTTAACAACTTTAACCTTTATTATGATATCAAAATTATCCAATGTTACTATTTATGTTGGACACTAATAAAAGTGACTTATTTACTAAATATAGAAAAAAATATTTCAAATATGGAATCCATTTTATAAAATTAATATAACATAATTGGATAAAATTAATTTAAAATTAATGATATAGACTAATTGAGAATACCGGTTTTGAAAGTGAAAAATGTTCAAAAGATTGAAATTTCATTATAGCCAAATTCAATATGAAATTAAATCCAATGACCTAAATAGTATTAAATCATATAATATTTATATTATTATAATTTGAATCCTATAAAAATATAAATTCACACTATTTATTATTTAGATTGAAAACAGTTTTCAAATAAAATTCAGTATTTTCACTATTAATCCAAACATGAATCTTATCATAGAAAACTCAAAATTCAACCAAAATAAAATTTTATTTCCCTATTTCAATGAATCTAATTATTATTTGACATATTTTTTATTAGTTTCAAAAAATTTAATTTTAAATAAATCACCAATAAAAGGCAACAAAATAACATTTATAAAAATATAAATTTTTATGCAAAAAAAATTGAATTTTTTCTGGAAAACAATTTTTTGATTATATAATATATATATTTCATAATGTGAATGGTAATATTAATTTCTTCCATTTTAATGGATATATTTATAATTATCACATTATAATATTTCATTGTTCATTTACACTGGTTATTATGGGTAATATAACTAATGAAAGATTTACATCTAAAAAGATAGATACGGTAAAACTTATTAGTGCTACATTATACCCCCAATAAAATGAAATTTTCCCTCAAAATTAATCACCCATATTAAAAAATATGAGGATTCATATTCTTAATAACCCCCTTAGGTTCACATGTATTTTCCTTAAATTGGTGGTTTGTCCACAAATCATTAAAAAGATGAGTGGTATTGTTTCATAGAAATTTATCTACACAATCCAAAATCTGTACCACTTATTCCTCGTAAGAATTATTATGTTCTAATGTTACATCTTATAAATTTATTAAATGTTAAGGATCATGTATTTACATTATCATGATAGATACATGGAACAAATCATGAACTTAAAAGAGATTTTTTGGATGGGCCAATTGATAAGCTACCATCCTGGTATGATATAGAATTTTAAAAGGACCAATATACCTAGGTATTATATTTACCATATTTCCAAATATATTTACTTTATTCTGGGAAGATATTCATAATAATACCATATCACCCACTTCAAAATCCACAATTTTCTAGTGATTTTTAGCACAACTTTTTTGTCCGCTCTGGGATGCGTTCATGTGTTTCTTAATGGATATAAACTATTCTTCCATTTCCTTAGTTATAACATGTCTCAAAAGATTTATTTCACCAAAATCATTTCATCACATTTGAGTTATGCACTTCTTTCAATAAAGGGAATTATAACTTATAATGTGAATGCAATAGTGAAAACCATTTTGATAGAAAAATTCTACCAAATAGAGTTGTTAATCCCAACTATATTTTAGATCCACAGAGAAATATCTCAAAATTTCATCTACAATTTGAATTTTACACTCGTTTTTACCATCTGTATAAGGATGGTATGTAGTTCTAAAAGAATACTCCATATCAAGATCATACTGAAGTCTTCTCTAAAATATCGAGGTAGAACGTGGATTATAATCAGATGTAATAGAATCTTGTATTACATGAAATCTTACCACATTATTAATATATATTCTTGACACTAATATTTAGTGAAATATTCTATAATTGAAATGAATTGTGTGGTATTTGTATGGTGATTTACAATAACTCATACAACATTATTTCTTTTATATTTTTTTTGGGATTCTAATGAAAAACCCCATGGTGATGTTTGTCAATTTTCATTCAGGTATGTTTAATGTATGTAAACATATAGTATATTTATTTCTATCAACCTTAACTTTATGAAAAACCATACATCAAGAAATATACTATGAAATATATCTCTTCATTCCATCCCATTAGAAATTATTTTTCATGTATATATACACCATTGTACTTCTAGGATGAATATATAATGATGAACTATGAGATATATATAAAAATTAATTCATCAAATATAGTATAGGGAGAACCCATAAATAGTTCATGAACATTACTATTTCATAATATTCAATGTTAAACTTACAAACATTATTCACCTTCATTTGAAGATGAACATCTTCTTTCAATGCCTCTATATTCATCCCTTGAATCGATGGTCAAACATTTATATGGGAAATATAATATATCTCCATTAAAATTTTTATTTGCATATTGATATTTGGATATCTAGAATTATTGAGACTTTTGTGATCATCATCATAAAAATTCCACCATGGTCATTTCGAATTAAAGCATCTTCCACCCTGTTCGCTTACCCAGTGTGGTGATGTATTGGAAAATAATAACCCTTAATCAATTAAAACCATGTAATTTGGAACATATTAAAGACCTTATGTGTGAATATTTATATTAAAATTCTATGATCAGTATATATATCGCACTTTTAAGCATAAATGTAATACCTCTATGTCATTATTTTAATGATTAAAATATCTTAATCTAAATCATGTTATGGGTGATTTTTCTAATGAACCATTATTTTGTGCAAGGAATAAGATTTAACCATGTAATTTTTCATAAAAATACAACACAATTACTTAGTGTATACATCACTATAAATTACAAACTTTTCACTATGACATGTTATTATAACCAAAGTTGAACTAACTAATATTTTATTTTGTTTCGTAGAATTTTCTTCACATTAATTATCCGAAATAAACTAGGAAACCTTTCAAAATAACTTGGTGAGTAGATTGGATAGTTGAGAAAAATTATAGACAAATTTCCATATACATACATTCAAAAAAAACGATGGATTTCAATTACCATGGTAGGTCTTGTAAATTTTTCAATAATATCCATATTTGAAGGATTTACTGACATACCGTCACTGGAGATATTATGTCCAAAAGATGAAACTTTATGTATCCCAAATTCACATTTGGTAAATTTTTTATAATGATTCTCCTTTAATAGGGTCTTAAACACAATCCTTACATAAACTGCTTTTTTTTGTTATCTTTTAATATAAAATAATATCCTCTATAAGTACAACCCAAAACTTGTCAATATGTTCCATAATGACTCTATTCATTAATTTTCTGAAAATATTAGGTGAATTAGTAACAAAAAATTGAAACACTATAAATTCTTTGTGTCCATACCCTTTTCTAAATGTCTTTTTATGTATATCCTATTTAATAACCCTCAATTGGTTACATCTGGAATGATGTAAATTTTTAGAATTGTATTGAGCTCCACATAGTTGATCAAATAAACCATTGATATGATGAAGATGATACTTTTTATTGCTAATAATTTTTTTATGCTCCCAATAATCAATTAAATGATGCATTGTACAATATTTCTTCTAAAATAGAATAACGTGTTCACCCTATGGTGACTCCCCTCATTGTATGAATCCCTTATCATTATTATCATATAAATGATTAAATAATTTATGCAACTCAACAGAAAATATTCAATAAGGATTCATGGAAATAATAATATAACCATGTATGAGTTCTATTGAAAAAGAAAATTTAATATTTTGTGTATAACATAGAAACTCTTCTATAAAACATCAAAAAAATTTCATACAATAGTTGTGTTCTTAATATCAAGTATATCCCTAACTAGCTATAATAAATAACCATCATGTATAGGAATTAATATAAATAATATTGATAAAATTTACATTGGATGTACTAAATCATAGCTTCATCAATAAATGATAATAGGATCATATGGAATGTGGAATGTGACTTCCCTTCCAGGAAATCTAATATGAGATCCATATAAAGAATGTAAATCTATTGTCGGAATCATTTCGACTTCAACTATAGGGTAAATCATGATATTTTCATGTATTAATTTCCCACAAACAACAATAATAGAGGAACCATTAACATTCTATGCTACCATTGTCCCATTAATAGTGTTCACAGCTAACTCAATATAAAATTGATGATGTTATACTATGATACATTCAAAAAATAATTTGGAAATAAAATAGTTGGATGATCCAAAATCAGGTTATATATTATCCAATTTATAGTGAATGATATGTGCACCTTTGTACACATCGTTCAAATTACCCACATAGATTGTCTCGATTCCATGAGATTTCCCTTACACTTTGGGATTTATAGGTTGTTTTCATTTATCATGAAACATGTTTGGATTCATGAACTCATTTTTATAATTTCAATAGTTGTAGAATTTATAGCATTGTATCGAAGGTGGAGAATCATTTGACATCATATTTTCCACCATTTTATTAACTTAAATTTTCATTGACTTTTGACATTCATGATATATATTACCCACATTTCAATATTTAGAGCACCTCCCAGATCTATTTAAACACTTAACTTGATGTTTAATCCCATATTTTTATCCTGAATATGTCTATAATTTCCTTCCACCATATAATTTATTAATGTATTTATAATACATGATCTATATTTTCTTGTCAAACCCATTAGAATGGTGGGTATCCGCAATTTCAATAAACAGATTAAGAACAAATCAAAAAAATTATTCTTAGCTACTAATGTATCTTATAGAAAATTCCCATCAGAGACATGATTTTAATTTAATAAATAATTGGAAAACCATACATTCAGTTTGGATAATTCTAGCAGAGGAATACCTTGAAAGTCTTGTGAATTTTTTCTCATAGGTACAAATAAATTCATCAACCTTTTTCATCAACTTAATGAAATCCTCCTCCAAATTATTATGAATAATACGAGGAAATAATTTATTGAAAAATAATATCTTATATTCATCACATTATATGGATTCAATTTCATACCATGGCCACATATTTGTGACAAGATTCCACTATTGATTAGCTGCAACTTCACGAAGATAAAAAGATTGGAAAACTTTTCCATGTCACAAGAAATCATGAAAAATATATTTTTTATCAATGTTTTTTATCCATAATTTATCCATTATTAGATTATAAGATCCATATAAATAATGTGGATTTAACCTATTTAATGATTCAATAGTACGTTGTACCCTTGTTTGATCATTTGGAAAAAAATTATGATTAATACCATGATAATTTTTTTATCCATGGAGTATGGTCCTACAATCCGACACCCATACCATTTTCATTCATAGGTGGAAAATAATTTTATTTTATATCACATTTTTCATTACCATGACTCTTTTGGTTTCCATCCATTGATTAAAACCAAAAAAAATATAATGAGAAATAAAAATACATAGTGAGGAATCCTAAAAATGCATTTAAAAATGTCTTAAAACATTTAACCATCTATGAAATCATATGATTAAACTATGAAATTCATAATCATTACTAATAATATATGTTATTATCCAAAACATAGACTTATCTATGGTGTTCTTACATTTATTTTTTAATCCTAGTTACAAATTTTAACTAAACCCATCTTTTGATACCAACTACAATGACCCATGACTTCCATATATATATATATGTGTGTGTGTGTGTGTGTGTGTTACGTATTTTTCGATGAATATTCATTACATTATATAAATAGATACCAGATAATTGTAAATGTATGTCACCTTTTTAATCATAGTTATTGAGTCGGTGCCCTAGGACCAACTATTTGTACATTGATATCATGTATATTGGATTTATTTAAAATTAATAAAAGTTTGACTACATAATTCTTAGTGTGATCTTTATTAATATAATGTAATAATGTCATACATTATATGTCACATTAATAAAGATTTAATAGTTCCATGATATGATGGGAATCTTGATGTGCTATGACTATATTCTCAAAGAATCTCATGTTGGATAACATATTATGATAGAGAGAATAGAGTATATAATGTCTATTGTTTGTACTTGTATGAAGATGATGATTCATATCATGGAGTTCAGACTTTGTAATCTTAAAACATGGAGAATATGATAGTTGGATTTCAATTCATAATTCTATATGTGTTAGTTACATCTTATATTTTTACTTTGGATCACTTGTAATGGTCCTTAGACTTTATGATTATTATTAATGCATGTTCATTATCATGTAATTAGATGTATTTTTTTTCAAACCATGAAAATAATAGTTCATGGAAAAGATGGATATGGTGGGTGAGTCATGAGTGACATATCATTAATGAATAAGTTGAAGAAGCATTTATCCCTTACATCTTTATGGAATATGTTGTCTTGAATAATTCATTTTAACAGAACTATAACAATAAATTCCATGGCCATGGGGAAACAATGGGTTTATTATAGATTTTCAATTAAATAAATAACATGCATATAATATTGTGACACAGATTTACATCCTAGTTCACAACATATTGTAGTAATGGGGTTATATTACAAATTTTGTGTTGGTATGTGATAGTTGACATTACAACATTATGTTCTATTTCTTGGGACCTTGATGCATTATTAGACATTAATCTTGGACATTAATGAAGCTCAGCTAATTCCAATGAGAAATAATCTTAAATGGCTCCACACTTGGTGTTTCCATTAATCTATATTAAATTCTAATTGTTTTTAATTAATGGAGTAAATATTATTCTCAAATTGAAGGAATAATTTTATTAAATTTATATTGATAACATACATTTAGAAAATATTTATTAGCCAACTATTGAATAAAATATTTATTTTTTTATTAAATATTTTAATAACTATTTAATATCATGACTGTGAATAAAATATTTTTCTCTGAATAAAATATTTATTTGGTTATTCAATAAATTATAGATTATTTCAAACTGACCAAGACCCTATTTTGGTGATAATTATTAATTAACATGATTGTTTCATAATATTTGTTATTTTGAAAGTTCTAACATGCCATAAAATACTATTATTATTATTATTATTATTATGTTTTGGGATTTATTAAAGTAAATAAATGTTATATAATTGATAGTATAAAAGTAAATAAATTTTTAACATAAATTGTATCTCTATGAATAGTTTTCTATGTCTATTGTGTAGTGTATAAAAAAATTCATTATATAGTATTGTTTCAAATAGATTCATTCCCTCTCAACTTTTACTTTTCTGACCCTATGATGAACGAGAAGTAAAGGTGAAATTTCTTCAACACCAATGAATAATCAATCAATAACTAACAAAGGAAGACAATTAACTTGTCCTGCTAGTACCTAAAGATCGAGCAATGTTTCCTGGAGATCATATGATCATGGGCGGATCACCACTAGAGGGATTATATCCTTGGATCTTCACAGCACATAAATTTTAATATCAAGAGATGTTTTTTGGATGATCAACATTCACTAGAGATAAATGTTCCTAAGTTTAGATATTTATTTGTTCAAATATTATATAAATTTATTATAAATAGGATATTCATGATCTTTAATCATAAATTATATAAAATAAAATTAAAACAATTTTTATTATATCACCCACCTCTGTATGCTTTCATTGTGCCTATAACAAATAAGTGGTTTGATAGTGGCCACTTTTAATTTTATAATTATTTTATTATTACTGAACTAAGCCCAATTATGTTTATATTTTTATTTCAAGTTATTTTTTCTTTAATCTAATTGTAATTAACATGTTGTAGACATATTAATAATTTTCTTTCAATGTTTAATTTCTTTAAATAAAAAATCAAAAAAAATAATGAAGGACCAGTGATGCCATAATGATGTTTTAAATCAATATCCTGTAAAATTTCGATACACTATGTGCAGCCAGACCACACACCATGTACCCATGCACAATGTATCTAGATGTCCCAAAAAAATAATTACATGTATGGATTTTATTGCACACTGCATGTTGTCCAGGAAAATTGGCACAGAAAAAGTAGATATAATGTGTGTTTCTAGAATGTAAACGCCTTGTAGTTTGTCTGAGTTAACATGATGACTCTACAAGTGAGTGATTTGGATATAAAATAACTGAGGTACATGGTGTGTTTCTTGATGTACATGCCATGTAGTGTCCAATTAATATATAACACTAAAATTACTGTAATTTTGAAAATTTCATCATTAAAAGTTTATTTTTTTGATTGGAACACAATTGTTTATTTGAAAAATATTATAATGGATTTAAGCAATTTTTAATGCTCAATCAATTTATTTTAAATAATATTTCATTTTTGGTTCTACCTTTTATTTTCCTTGAATTCCATTAATAGTGGGGATTTAAAAAATTAGGTCATATAATTGTTATGTGAAAGGAAATTAATTAATTAATTTATGCATGTATTTTTATCTAGAATAATAAAAGAATGAATAAAAAATTAATTCTTTCCAATTAATTTTCCATATTTGTTGAATCTATGACTATTCATTTTCTTGACTAATACCTATGTATATGTTGGATCTTATATTTTAATTTATTACATGAGTTTGAAATTATTTAATATTAAATTGAATGATTTATTACTGGTTGTCCCTCCCTCAATTATTATGTTGGACCTATGTGCAAAATGATGTTTTAAAAATCCCCTTTAACCCATACATTCATTCTCATAAACTATAAATGATTAATAAATATTTTTAACTAATTGAGAATCTTATGGGACATGAAAGCAATTCATGGTGGAACCATAATAATTCCAATCCAGTTGATACACAGTTGGAAACGTGGAATGATATATCTCATGACCTGGCCAGAAATATGATTTATTTCCACTAGGTCAAATGTTTTTTTAAAGTTCATTTATTCAATCAACGACTAAGAAAATATCATGAATGACTTATCTAATTAAACATCGATTACTATCTATGAAATTATTTATTTTATGGATTAAAGGATATGATCACATTAATTATTAAATTGATGTGAAATAAAAGAAATTAATAAATGAATTATTAAAAAATATTTTATCCAACATGTTTTATTATTTAATTAATTACCAATTAATATTAAGAATACATATTAAAGATAAAAAATAATAATATTTATGTATAATAAATTAAAATAACTCAATTATACATCACATCATACTAATCCTTCCATTATATTATTTAGAATGAATCCATAGTCCTATTTGTAGTACATGGCCAATGTCTAGACTAATAATTTTATTATGGAGTTATCATGTGAGTTTTGGGATGAAATTAAATATATTATATTTATTTTAATGACCAAATATTTCTCAATGAATATTTGGAGGCAAGTGTTGAAAAAATATGAGTCACTATTT
Organism: Viscum album; assembly: GCA_963277665.1. NCBI lineage: Eukaryota > Viridiplantae > Streptophyta > Magnoliopsida > Santalales > Viscaceae > Viscum > Viscum album. The sequence continues at coordinate 29,401,306 of OY728157.1, read as the reverse complement.
CCCGATAGGGGAATCTACTCAATAGATCATGGAGGTGAATGTCTCCATTTATAAAGGATTACTACCTAAATACTTATTTATAGATTTCATGGAAATAACCTAGATCATTAAGAAATATAACGGGGATCCTTTCCACAAGAGTGATAAAGCATCTAGTCATTTTGAGTCCAATGTTGAGGGCTATTGATATATGATCCAATTGATGAACATTTAATAATTAAATAAAAAAATTAAAATTATTATATCTCAATTAATATTAATCAATAAAAGAACTAATAATACCACATTTATAATTGTATAATAGAATTTCATGTTCCTAATCAACAATATCCATTTGGTTAATATTTGTGGAATATAATCTCTATACTATAGGTAACTTATATGATTGGTTTAGATTCATTCTTGTTTGACTATGCCACAAATGAAAATCATACATGCAGGAATCGTCAATTAATTATTCCCCACATAATTAGGTGAGTGATTAAGAGTTTATTATCTATAAAAAATATTTTAGTGAGGTGATCAACATTCAATGATTTAAGATTTCATTGATGTATTGTGAAATAATGAATTCTCATGAAAACATGAATGTGTATAGCTTCCTTGGGAAACTCTGTTGTTTTTAGCCAGAGAGAGATGGATAAGAAATGATTGATAATTCTAAAGTTCCCTTTCAGATAAATAATATATGGGTTTCACTATCTGGGCATTATGTAATCAAGATCATTAGATATATTGAGTTTTTATAGGTTTTAGGCATTAAAATCCCAGATGAATTTTAAGCCGACTTTATTCATGAAACACCCCCTCATTAATTATATTATTTTGATCTAAATTTTATTATGAACATGTATTAGAAGTATCTTCCAAATCTTCTTATTCTTATTTTTCATATAGATATGGTTCAGAATAATAAAAACCCATATGATGTTATGGTGAATCAAAAATAATGGGAAAAAATTGCATTAAGAACAAAACTTCTTCAGTTTCTAAAAAAATTGATGATAAAGGGGAAGGAAAGGGAATAAGATGAATCATTTTTCACATGTAGTAAGAATGTATATTCATTGATAATCCAAACCCATCATAAGAGTTATGGGGAATCATCATTTGTATTTTCTATCTAGTGAAATTTATCTATTTCTAAAAAGTTGGTATTAGATGAATCATAGATTTATCCTATTTTCAATCCTATTTAGTTATATATAAAGACCATTATTTTCAATGTATTTTTTCAATTATATGGAAATATTTCGAGATCGTGAAATCTAAAGGCACGTGATTCTGAGGCTTGGAGTGCCTGGAATGATCCGTTGAACTTTTGTTAAGCATTAATTAGCTTGTGTAAGATGTTTTCCTAAAATAGTGGAAGAACTATTAAAGGGTTTCCCAAATCAGAAATCTAAGGGAAATGTTGTGTTCAGGATGGTGGGTTTACCATAGGAGCGACTTTTGTTTAGTCGGCGCATGCCTCTTGTGAGAAAACCAGAAAATGGAAAAACTAAAAATATAATAATTAGATAATGTTATTTTATTTTTCAAATGATTATTACTCACGAACGGTGACTGAAATTAAAAATCTAAGAAAACCACTGAGCTCATGGAGGTATTATTTCATTAGGTAGATACAATGAGTAGCTGGTGTGGGCCAACAGTGGAAGTTAATTTTTGTCCATAAATAAAATAATTAAGTAACAGTTATTTTATTGTTGAAATTTATAACTTCTAAATGGTAAATTAGATTGAAAATCCTAGAGTACCATTGAGATAATTAGAGCATGGTTTCCTTAGGTGGAGCCTAACCTCGACCGGCGTAGGTTGAGAGGCGAACATTAATAATTTATTAACCTTTTTTATGGTACATTTAGTAAACGCATGAGAGACATTTTCTAATATTTAAACCGGTGCTCCGATTAAAAATATTACAAAACTGTTGAATCCATATTGTCGGGATTCACTTAAGGGAGGCATCACTACGACTGTAGTAGGTCTGTAGAAAAAGTTAATTTCTCAGACTTTTAACAGAATAAAAAAATAAGTTTGTTTTTTTGTTTCTTTTCTTTTTCCTCCAACGGAAAAGCAGAAACGTGGGACCAACGACGTGTGAAGCCAGTAAATGGCATGACATTTCAATCCTAAGTAACAACAAAATTGGGGAATTAGGAAGGTTCCCCATTAATTAGCCCCCATTAATTTCCAACATCGTTACTTACCCTTCCCCTCTTACATTTATATAGAGCTTGGGAAAGGCATCAACACTGCTTCACCATATAAAAAATTGCTGATAAAGTACTGAGACGCAAAACACTTGGAATTCTGAGCCGGTTCCGGTGAGCGGTGGCGAATGACACTGAAACCCCGAACCAAAGATCAATGATCAAGTGACATCATTGAAGGATAGTTTCAAGGATGGCAGACACTGACCCACTTCCTCAACTGTAGTTGTTTCTTGACCGTTCTTGAGGTCGGGTTTACTTTTGGTTTTAATTCAAGAGTAGTTGAATATTTTAATCCTCCTTCGCATTTTGGAGCTAATTCTGATGGTGTGGGCCTAATGAACATGACTCGAACTCTCCTCAACCATTTTTATCCCATGCATTCTCCGTGGTAGACAGTCGACGCGATGATATTGGTGACCAACGCCATTGGCGACTGAGGTGACGGCGCACCTGCGCCGCCAGAGGATGTAGCCGTGACATGTCAGTCGTAGTGGTCAGAAGAGGAGTTCGACACACCATTTGACCACAGAAATAGAGGGCGTCATGACCAGTGCGCCGTTTGTGGACTCGCGGCTCTGATGTCGCGACATTGTGACCTGGAGTGAGTCCTGTTGTGACCTAGCAGTGCCCTCAGGAAGTGCCACAACATTTTGAAACGGGGGAATCCCCCCTTTCCGGCTCGGGTGGAACATGGGTTGCGCCTCTCGTGGGTAGTGAAACATGCGGGTGGACTACCTACCTACTGGGATGCCTGCCCAGCAGGCCGCCAACAGAGTGGGTCGCGTGCCCGGGTCGGGTCGGGCCCCCCTTCCGGGTCGAGTAGCACCCCCTTTTGGGAAGCCCTCGTACGGACCAGGCAAGAACTCGGCCCAACGGGGCGAGCCCTCTATGACCCATACCATCCGGGTCGGACCCGAACTGGGTCGGAACCAAACCGGGTCGGGTCTACTCATACCGATTCGGGTCGACCCAAATCAGGTCGGGTCAGACAAGACTCGAGCTGAACCGGTCCCAGAAACACTTAAAGGGCCGTATCTTGAGAACCAGATGTCTGTTTGAAAAAAAATCTATGGATTAGGGATACTTGGATCAATACAGTCCTTTTAGTATACTCTAATTGAGTTTTTGAGAAAGTTAGAGTATGTACATTTTGGATCGAGCCCAAATCCAACCGTGTCCTCTGAACTAAAACACTTATATCTCACAGACCGGATGTCCAATTGACGCACCGTCTGTCACCATGTAACCCTTAAGAAATTTTGATCTATTGGGTTACTCCTTTTTGGATATTAGTGGAGGTTGAGGTATGACTGATATATTGAGGTAAAAACTCTATGGAACTCGAGCGCACCGGGTGTAAGAAATCCTATGGCAGGTTGTAACGTGAAGAAAGAAAATCAATCATGTGTGGGTCAGTATCTATTAATCTTGTGTGGGTCAGCATATATCGGTCCTATGTGGGTCAGCTTCTATCTGATCTAGTGTGGGTCATCATTCAACGATCTTGTGTGGGTTAGCACATACTGATCTTATGTGGGTCAGATCCAGTGTGGGTCATCGGTGTTTAGTTACCTATCGATCCAGTGTGGTCCTGCAGTAGTGATTCATTTCAAAATAAGAAGATATAGATTTACGAATAACAATTTTTATTTCTATAATTATGTTATACCTATTTGTGAGCTATTTCATTTACCAGTGTGGTACTTTTATCTTCATAGTGTTACCTGTGTGGTACATCTTCCTTCGTGGTGTTTCTAGTGTGGTACTTCTATCATCGTGGTGTTACCTTTGTGGTACTTCTACATTCGTGGTGTTACATATGTGGTACTTTTATCTTCTTCGTGTCACCATTGTGGTACTTCTACCTTCGTGGTGTTTCCAGAGTGGTACCTCTATCTTTGTGGTGTTACCTCAGTGGTACTTCAACATTCATGGTGTTATTTTCATTGTTTTACCTTCATGGTGTTACCATTGTGGTACTTTTATCTTCGTGGTGTTACCTGTGTAGTACTTCTACCTTCTTGGTGTTGTCTATGTGGTGTTACCTGTGTTTTATTTCTATCTCTGTGATGTTAGCTGTATGGAACTCTTATCTTCATGGTGTTACATGTGTGGTACTTATACCTTCGTGGTGTTATCTTTGTGGTGTTAGATATGTGGTACTTCTATCTTCGTGGTGTTACATGTGTGGTACTTCTACCTTCGTGTTGTTGTATTCATGGTGTTACATTTGTGGTACTTCTATCTTCATGGCCTTACCTATGTGGTACTTCTACCTTCGTGGTGTTACCTTTGTGGTATTCTTCCCTCATGTGTGAGATGAGTATATCTTGATAACCTAGGTATATGTATTGGTATATACCTTAGTTGATTTTATGTCTATCACTTCATGCTTTTAGTTGGGGTCTTTCTTTGTGGTATTTTCTTTGGGGAACTCTGAGACACCAATGGGGGTCTCGGGGTCCCTATTGAGTATCGTTATACTCACCCCTGCATGGGCTATGCCAGCACAATGTTTTTCCTTGTGTAGATGATGGACAATATTGATCGAGGCTGAGGGAGCCAGTTGTTGACAATACTCAAAGGAGGACCATTTGGTGTGATGGGATACTGGGACTATAGATTGTGAGATATACCTACAATACAGGTAGGATCCTTAGTGGACAATCGAAGATCTGTTTTTTCCTTTTCAATTGTATTTGTACATTTCAGTTGTACATGCATTTTCAGTTGGGAATGAATTTTTTCCCCTTTACTTTTAACACACATTTACTACAAATGTTTACTTACTGGTTGCTACTTTTTCTGTTCTTGGACTGTGTGTATGTACAGGTTAAAAGGTATTGCCTTCCCATTTTAGGGAAATGACTTTCCGGTGCAAGTTGCCAACCCCATGACTATAGAATTCGGGCATGGGGTAGTCACGACATGGGCCCCAAGGGACAGGTCATGACAAAGTGGAATAAGGGGAGTCATTTCAACCAAATAACTAGGATTCTGATCTTTTCTATGTGTCTATAGTGTTAAGTGTTGTGAGTGTGGTTATCATTTTGGGGAATCCAGTGTTGGTGTGGTGGCCGACGTATCAATACACCAGGCCCCTGACTTCTAATTTCCAACTCAGTGCACGAAAACACTAATTTTGTGGGATTTGAAAAGTTCTTCATATGATTTATTTGAGTCAACTAACCAATAAATAACTTATTTACAATGGAACACCTGTCTTATTTTAGAATGCTTCCACGTAGCCTACCAACCAGGATTCCTAAGAGAGTACGCGATGATGGCCCACCGAGCGATGAGGCCTCAGTGCATGGCCTTCATACTGTGTTAGTACCTTAAGGTGGTGTACTATACATACCACTTCTCGTTGGTAAATAGTTACAACTGGCGGTAAAGGTAGAGGAAACATGTATTCCTAGTGCTTTAAATGTATTTCAGCTTTAGATACCCCTCAGGTTCTGAGGAGAACCCGACTCATAGGTGGATAAGGACTTGATTGAGGAGGTGGTTGTGTTTCCAACTATCTATGGCACCATTTGATCAAATTGAAGTCTTGGTAGAGAGCCTTCTACATGGCTTAGCAGGATGATGATAGGGTTTAGATTACCCTGATCTTGCAAAGAGGTGACTTTTTTTGTGGACACGCTTGAGACGTTTCCTCAGAGAAGGGCGTCTCATGCCATAACGATCTAAGGGATTAGTTTCCCTATAGCTTCTATAGATTTTTTCGGAAAAAATGTCGGAATCTAAGTATTCATCGAGGCGTACCGACCATCCTAGGTACTTGATGAATACAGTACGGTCAGTGCTTTAGGGCTCAGACCTCCGAGCGAGGTGTGTTTAGGGACATCTGAGAAAAAACTATTCTTCTTTGTACTCCTACTTATGTTAGAGTTCTAGAGAGAACCTTTGTGGGTGAATATTTTTTGGATTAGTGAATTTTAAAAGTGGGAAAATAGAAAACTAAAGCAAATCTCAGAGACTTGGGTTCGTAAAATGTTTTGGGAAGAGAAAGTGATAGGGAAAATGAATCTCTAGGGAAACAGGCGTGGAAGTGAAGATTGGAGAGAAGCATGAGTTTGTATACATTTCTACATGTTTCAAAAACCACCATTATGTAGATCCCACCTGGATTAGGGAGTTAGAGGGAATGAGAAGGGAGTATTTTCATGTGGTCATGGAGTGTGCCCGAAGCACTCCTTGTATGATTAGAGGTACAGTCTGTGTCTACTACTAGTGGCCGTATTAATATACATAAGAACTAATCATTCCCTCTTTCCACAAATCATGGTCAATACATAGTGACTCAGATTAAACCATTGAATTGACCCTTGTAGATAAATATTCATTCGGGAGGATACTCGATAATCACACTTATGATGATGGTGTGATTTGACCCTTGGGGCGATAGTATTTGTTGGAACCTCTGGTTAGAGCGTCAAGGCCTATGAATTTAGTTTGGCTATGGACTGGTCACCCAAAATTCATACTCAGATTGACTGTATTAGGCAAAAAATGTTGTGATCTATCTACAACATTGGAATTGGGTTTTCCCCAGTTGCCAAAAAAAGAAACCAAGGCATCATAGGATAAACTCACGCAAAGAAGTCTGCAGCCGATCACTCTTGAGTCAGCCAACCATACCCTCGTGGCATCATTAGTTTGGAGTTTTATGTTCCCAACAGGTGTGGTAGAGTGTGGGTATATCTTTTGAAAGATGTTTCTAGGATTACCACCCTGAAGGTAGAGGTACTTCTACTTTGGTTGCGTACTACTAGAGATTTTTACTTGACTAATCTAGGGTAGCGACACCCTTTTTAGCTTTGAAGAAGAAGGGGGATCCATTATTATGGATGCAGAAGTGTTAGCAGAGCTTTTAGGATCTGAGATAGATATTGATGAGCATAACTACACTTCCAATGACCAGGAGTTGGCAGAAGTGGTCTTTGCACTGATGATGTGGCAGCACAACTTGGTGGGTGAACCGTTTACTATTTACTCTGATCACAAGAGTCTCATATATAACTTCCCATATAAATACCTGAACATGAGACATTGGTGATGGATAGAGTTCCTCCAGGACTATGACTTTGAAATAGTCTATACTCCTAGGAGGGGGAATGTGGTAGAATATGCACTCAACAGGAGGTCCGGTCTGCAGTTGCTGAGTGAGGCGACAGAGCTGTTAGGCGCATTACAGATATCCTTCATGGATAAAGATGGAGCATCTTACCTCTATTCTATGAATCTCGCACCCCCAATTTTTCATCGAATTCTGGAGGCACAGGATGGGACATTGACTTCGAAACCCGATGTGCATAGATATCCTCAGGACAGTCTCCTAATGGATTTTTTAAAGTTGGGAAGAACGTCATTCTATTCAAAGGATGCACCATGGGTCCAGTGATGCTTCTAGAAGATATGTTGAGGTATATCCATACAACCCCTTTAACGGTACTTCTTGAAGTTCCAAAGATGTTCCAGGACATTTGGTATCTATACTGGTGGCCAGGGATGACAGAAGCAGCTGCACAGTTTGTATCACAATGCCTCACTTGTCAGCAAGTGGAGACTACACAGAGTTGGCAGAAGTCTTATTCCGATTGGAGATGGAGATCCTAGGAGTTTGAGTAGGGAGACCTTGACTTCCTAAGGGTTTCACCCCGAAAAGGATTATAGAGGTTTGGCTGAGGAGGAAATATATCTACGAGGTTCATCAGACCTTTCTATATTCTTAGCAGAGTGGGTGAGGTGGAATACCTTCTATCTCTTCCCCCACAGATTCAACATGTGCATAATGTTTTCATGTGTTGCAACTGAGGAGATGTGAGCTTGACCATCTCACGTAATCGACTATGTTGAGATAGACATTGAAGATGGGTAGACATTTACGGAGGTTTTAGTAGAGATTGAGGATCGACTAGAGTGAGTCCTTCATGGACAATCGATACCTTTGGTGCGCATTTGTTGGCATTAGGGGAACCTCTAGGAGAGAATATAGGAGCGTGAGACTTAGATTCGTGATCCATACCCCCACTTGTTTTCTTAGTCTATGTTGTGACTTTCGAGGAGGAAATTCCTTAAGGTGGGGATAATGTAAAGACCCGAATTTTTCATGTAATTTTTGTAATTATATGGAAATATATCAAGATGTAAAAATCTGACGGCACATGATTTCAAATACTAGAGTACCCGGAATGATCCATCAAAATTTTGTTCAGCTTTAATTAGCACGCGTAATAAGTTTTCATGAAAAAGTGTAATAACTCCTAAACGGTTGCCCGGATCAGAAATCTGAGGCCACCGTTGCATTCAAGATGGTGGGTTTACCCTAGGAGTTACTTATGTTTATTCAGAGCAGGCCTCATGTAAGAAAACCCAAATATGGCATAATATAAATAAAATAATTAAATGAAGTTATTTTATTTTTTAAATTTCTATAACTCATTAACGGTGATTCAGATTAAAAATCTATGACCACTATTGATTTCAAGAGGGTATGTTTTCTTTATGAAGATACTAACATTGGATGGCGTGGTCCAATAGTGGATGTTAGCTTTTGGATGTCAAAAATAATTATGTAAAAATTATTTTATGGTTAAAATACATATATTCTAAACTGTAACTCGAATTGAAAATTCGAGAGTACCATTGAGTTCATTGGGGAATGTTCTCCTTAGGTAGAGCCTATCCTTTACTAGCATGGGTAGAGGGTGAACATTAATAATTTAATGAATTTTTTTAAGGTACGCTCAGTAAAAATGTGAGAGACATTTTCAAACACTCGAAAAGGTGCTTGAATTAAAAATCTAAGGGCACCATTGAATTCGCATCTCCAGGATTCACATAAAATATTATTCACTTTGACTGTAGTAGGTCTAGAGAAAAAGTTGTTTTTTTGGACTTTTAAACGAATAAAGAAATAACTTTGTAGTTTTGTTTATTTTTTCCCTCCAATGGACAAGCTACAATGTGGGACCAGTGATGTGTCAAGCCAATAAATGGCTTGAACTTTCAATCATAAGAAACAACAAAGTTGGGGAATTAGGAACGTTCCCAATTAATGAGCTCCCACTAACCTTTATTTTCATTACTTACCCTCCCCCTCTCCTATTTGTATGGAGCTTGGGGGGAGGCATCAACACAGCTTCACCATGAAAAAAAGTGCTCATAAAGTGTCGAGACTCCAAACCATTAGAAGACGGAGCCGGTTCTGGCGAGCAGTGGCAAGCGACCCCGAAACCCAAAACCAATGATCAATGATCAAGTGAAGTAGTTGGAGGATAGTTGCAAGTATGGTGGACACCGACCCACTTTCTCAACCGCAGGTGTTTCTCCATCATTCTTGTGGTACAGTTTACTTTTGGTTTTAATTCAAGAGTTGTTGAATCCTTTAATGCTCCCCCACATTTTCAAGCTATCATAGAGGGCATGGGCCAAACGAACATGGCCCAAACCCTCCTCATCCTTGTTTACCGCATGCGTTTTATGTGGAAGACTATCGGCATGGTAGTATTGGAAACCGGTGCCAGGGGGACTGAGCCGGCGGCTAGCACCAGCTGGCCGCAAGGGAGGAGGTGGTGCAGCCGCACCGCTGGAGGAACCGGTCACGTATTGTCATCTGCGGCAGTTGGAAGAGGAGGCAGGCACACCATCTGGCCGCGAAAGTAGAGCGTGGCGCGACCAGCACGCCACTTGTGGAGCCACGGCTCCGACTCCTTGGCAGAGGGACTCAGAGCGGGTCCCGCAGTGACCTGGAATCACCCATAGGTGTTGCCTCTATGATTCCAAATGGTGGAAACCCCCCTTTGACATCTCGGGCAGACTACGGGCTGCACCCCAGGGCTGGGCCATGCCCCCCTTCTGAGTTTCCCCCCATGTAGGTCGGGCAGGACCTCAGCCTAACGGGCTGATCCTGCTGGGACCCCGCCCAACTGGGTTGGACCTAAATCGGATGGGGTCGACCCAAACCGCGTCAGGTCGGGTCGGAACAGACCAGGGCCAAGCTGGTCCCAGAAACAATTAAATGACCATATCTTGAGAACCGGAATCTATCTGATGAACCATCTGGGGCATTGGGATCCTTGGATCGAGAAGATCCTTTTGGTATACTCGAATTGTATTTTGGAGACAGTTTGAGTATGACCGGGTTTGATCGAACCCAAATCCAATGGGGCCTTCGGATCTAAAATGCTTATTACTCATAGACCAAGCATCCGATTGACTCACTGTCAGTCACGTTGGAACCCTTAAAACATCTGTGTCCTTTTGGATACTCCTTATTATAGCTTAGTGGTGTTCGAGTTATGATTGATATCTCGAGGGGAAGATTCTAAGGAACTCGAGCACACTGAGTGTGAGGAATCCTGTGGTAGGATGTAACGTGAATAAAGAACATTGATCCTATGTGGGTTTGAATTTATCTATCATGTGTATGTTAGAATATATCAATCTTGTATGGGATAGATTCTATCAGATCCAGTGTGGTTTTGTGCTTAGCAATCCTATGTGGGTCAGCGTATACCAATCCTCTGTGGGTTAGATCCTACGTGGGTCAGTGGGGGTTAGTTACCTATCAATCTTGTGTGGGTCAGAAAAAGTTCTTAATAATAGAATAATATTATCTATCCCTGAAAATAATCATTTTTATTTCTCTACTTAAGTTATACCTATTTGTGGGCAGAGTCATTTACATGTGTGGTACTTCAATCTTTGTATTATTACCCGTGTGCTACTTATAACTTCATGGTGTTACATGTGTGGTACTTCTGTCTTCATGGTGTTACATGTTTTGTACTTATACCTTCTTGGTGTTACCTATGTGGTACTTCTATCTTCGCAGTGCTACCTATGTGGTAGTTCTACCTTCATGGTGTTGTGTGAGTGGTATTTCTATCTTTGTGGTATTACCTATGTGTTACTTCAACCTTCATGGAATTATCTTCATGGTGTTACATATGTGGTACTTCTATCTTCTTGGTGTTAACTATGTGGTACATCTACCTTCATGGTGTTGTTTTCATAGTGTTACCAGTGTGGTACTTCTATCTTTGTGGTGTTACCTCTGTGGCACTTCTATCTTTGTGGTGTAACCTATGTGGTACTTATACCTTCCTGGTGTTATTTTTGTGGTGTTACTTATGTGGTAGTTCTATCTTCATGGCGTTACCTATGTGGTACTTATAACTTCATGTTGTTGTCTTCATGGTGTTACCTGTGTGGTACTTCTATCTTCGTGGTGTTATCTATGTGGTACTTCTACCTTGGTGGAGTTACCTTTGTTGTATTCTTCCTTCATGTGTGAGATGAGTATATATTTATAACATATGTATTTATATAGGAATATACCTAAGTAGAGTTGATATATATCACTTCTTGCTTTGAGTTGTGGTCTTAATTTGTGGTATTTATTTTGTGGTACTCTGAGAGACCTACGGGGGTCTCGGGATCCCTAATGAGTATCGTTATACTCACCCAAGCATTGGCTACGCCTGCACCTTGTTGTTTCTTTTCCAGACGACGAAAAGAATTGATCAAGGCTGAGGGAGCCAGGTCTGGATGGTACTTGGAGGAGGACCATTTCGAGTGACGGGATGCAGGGACAACTGATCGTGACCTGTATCTACCGTTCCGGTTGGATCCTTGGTTGATGATCTAGGAGTTCTTTTTCCTTTTCCAGTGGTATTTTTACTTTTCAGTTGCACTTGTAATTTTTAGTTGGGCATGTATTCCTTCCCCTTTACTTTCAGCACACTTTTACTATAGCAGTTTACTTCGTGGTTGCTTCTGGTTGTGTTCTGGGACTGTGTGTTTATACAGGTTAAAATGGAATGCCTTCTAATTTCAGGGAAACACCTTTCTGGTGCTACTCACCAGTGCCTGGCCTATGGAAGGTGGGCTTGGGGTTTTCACGGAATAGACCCCGAGGGACGGGTTGTGATTTAATAAATTAGATTCATTATGATTGAATAAGTAGTGTTATATCCAAGCGAATCCAGTAGAGCTAAAAAAATCTCTATAGAGGACAACCACCTCATTTTGATGACTATAATGGTCTTTCTTTTAATTGGTTGATATTATCTCCTTTTTTTTACAAAAAACATAATTTATATAAATAAACCTAATACAGATCGATTTATTTTTAAATTTGGGTATAAATTTAGCTTCTTTTATAAATATAGCATTTCTAATTGTTGGGAAAATATTAATAATTGTATTTATGTATTATATTACATGAACCAAATAATGGAAATTGATAATGAAATTACTTCTCATGACTTAGAACACACACAAAATTGGCATCACTGGATAGGGTGTGTAAATGTCAATAAATCAACTAAATTACATTGAGATGGATATTTAAATTCATTTAATCTAAAACTTCTTTGTGTATTTCACACATGTTTACAAGTATAAATGAAAAATTTACCATTTATTCGGAAAGGAAAATAGGCTAAAGAGATTCTTGAATTGTTCTTACAAATGTGTCTAGACCATTTCTTATTGAAGAATGTGGTGTGTAATCATACGTCATATCTTTTAATGATGATTTTATTAGATATGGATACATGTAATTAGTGAGGTATAAGTGAGATTATTTTGTTAAATTCATTTAATATAATAATGAATTTGAGAACCAACATGGTAAGATAATTAAAAAAAATTATCTCAGACTGAGGTAGGGAATATATTGATGGAGACTTCATTGACTATTAATGGGTGTTTCAGATTTTATATCAACTCACTCCTCCTTATATGCCTAAGTCAATTGGTGTAAGAAAATGGAATAACTACGCCTTTTTTGACATTTAATGACCAACGATGACTCATGTGAATCTTCAATTATAATTTTGGGGAAATTAAGTACACAAATCTATATGTGTTCTAAACAGAGTTGAAATTAAAACAATAGATGTTATACCATGCCAATTATGAAATGGAATGAAACCTTTTTCTTTTTACATACATGTGTGGGGTTATGAATCATTTCTTATGGCCTATTAATGTAATAACCTTTCACCCCAAGTCACAATGTCTATCATTATAGGATATACTAAAGAAAAACGGGATAATACCAATAGAATCATTAGGACAAAAATGTTTCAGTTAATAGACATCCCAAATTTCCTAAGGATAATATTATCTCTAAAAGCGATATGGGGTGAATATAGACATCTATGAAGTCCATGCTTCGGAGACACAAGATTTGTCACATGATCAACGTCCACAAATCCCATTGAGCGATGAAATTTTTCCAAGGACAAAATTTATTCAAAGGAGTAATATATAGGTTAATGAACCAAAATAATATGCTTTTCTAGTCACTAAGGTTGGTGAGACATTATTTCATAAAAATGATCTTTTAACCAACAAGGAATTATTAAACCTCAAAAATGATGGAAAGTGGAATGAATAAATAAATTTTGAAATGGGATCCATGTAATAAACTTATGTATGTATTTTGGTAGACCATCTAGTATATATAAATATAGTTAGTTTAAAATTAGTATTCAATATGAATCAGGACCTAAAAGAAAATTTTACTACCTATAAGGCATGATGGATTGAAAAACGGTTTAAAAACATAATTACATTGAATATGATGATACCTTTTAAGTAGTTAAAATACTAAAATCTATCAGTATTATTCTCAAAATTATGTATCTCCATGATTTTGATATTTGGAAAATGTATGTAAAAAAGTATTCCTTAAGGGGAACCTCCATGAAAATTTTTATAAGATATAGCCGAAAGGTTTTGGGACTTTAAAGAATTCCAACTAGGTATAAAAGTTTTAATGATTCATTTATGGATGAAAGAAAGAATCTAGGTCAAAAAACATTCATTTTGATGAGGCCATAAAAAAATATGGTTTTAAATAGAATGAATGTGAGGAATGTGTTTACAAATGGATTTGTTCGTGTGAAATTTTTTTTAATAGTATATTTTGATGACATATTACTCATTGGATGTAAAATACCAGACTTATAGCATGTCAAATAGTTATTGAATAAATTATTCTATAAGAAGTACAAGGGTATGGAATAAAATATTTTTGGGATCAACATCCATCGTGACAGATAAAGGAGGTTTTCCAGCCTATGTCTATGTATATACATTGACAAGATACTGAATATATTAAATATGAAACAATCTATGAATGGATTTTTGTCATCATCACATGGAATTCATCATTCTAGTAAAATATATCCTCAAACACATGTGGAAATAAACAAAATGACACGGATTCAATATGCATCAGTGATTTTATTAGTGATTTATGTTATACTATGTACTAGGCTAGATGTTTCAAACCCATTAAGTATGGTGGGAAGATATCAAGATGATCTAGGATACCTCAATTGGATTGTAGTGAAGATGATCCTTATATATCTGATGTGTACTAGAGATATATTCTTTTATTATAGAGGATAGTTGGAACTTGTCATCATATGATATGTAGATTATGGTTTCCAAACTGATCAAGATGAAATGATATTAAAAATGTGATTCATATTCAAATTTTTTGAGGTGTTTGGATATATAATAGATCATGTAAGGTTGTGTATGTATATTCTACATCAGAGTATGTGTATATTGTAGAAACCATGGAATTGAAAGAAATAATAATGATGGGAAACATCATCCAATATCATGATGTGGTATATATAAGTTATAATCCAGTAACATCCTATTTTGATAATACTATAGTGGTGCCTCTTCTGAATGAACCAAGGTCACATCAATAAATGAATCACATATATCACAATTATAATATCTTGAGGGATTTTCTCAATGAGGTAAAAATGACTGAGTAGTATTTACCTGGATGATAATGTAGAGGACATATTGGCTAAAGGTTTGACTCAATATAAACATGACTATCTTGGGAGGTATAGTGGATTGAGTGTCCTAGCTAGTTAGCTCTAGTCAAAGTAATAGTTTTTTTAAGTCGGTGTCCAAGTAAAAACTATTTTAACTTTAATTAAATGTATATTAGATATATTTAATAATAATAAATCTTCATTTTATTAATTTATTTATGCTCTACATGGACCTAATATAATCATGTCTATTATTACATTTCATATTGAAATGGTCATAGTATTTCCCAACAATTATGAGAACATGGATGTGCTATAACAATATAATAAAATAATGTAATGTTGTTGGATATTGTACTATGATGCATAAAATATTACATAGATTGTCACGTGTGAGTAATCATATGAAGATGATTTTTCTTCTCATTATGTTTAACTTGGTAATCTACAAAAAAAATATATTGAGAAGAAACCCACTAGTATGAATTCCACATGTTTTTTTGTCATCACATATTCAAATATATGATAGTGTGGTACGGTCCATAGAAATTAATATTATTATAAATTAATGTTACAACTCATGTACATAGATATATTTTTTAAACTAGGATGATAATATTTCTTAGGGTTGGTCGATACATTGGGTGAATCATAGGTGACATGTCATTAATGAATAATCTAATGATCGATTTACCACCTCCAAATTTAAGGAAGCTAATTTCTCAACCATATTATTGGAATCAGATAGTCAAATCAAATTATACGTCCTGGTGTATGACATGTTTATTTCAAAATGTTAAAGAATGACATATCACGAAAATAGGTTGGAGAAATTGGCGCACAACCTTCTTGTTGAGATATTTTAACGAATTTATTATATAACATAGATAGATTTTATATGTTGTTGTTCATGTTAAGAAATTATGTTATTAATAATGGGTTCATTGACCTGTTGACATATTTTATTTCTGGGCTTTAGGCAATATCACCCAATACCAACTAGAATGACTCTTAGAGTGACAAACATCATGTGTTTCTTTTGTTATCGAATAAAATCTATTTGAGTTTAATTATAGGAATAAATAATACATTTAGGTCAAAGGAATAATTTTTTTCATATTATATTGACCACATTAATTAAATAAATATTCATTATCCTAATTATGGTTATTATTATTTTTGAATATTTTAGTTAATATTTTTTCAATAGATTGTCAATAAAATATTAATTTATGAATAAAATATTTGTTGAGTTTTTCAATAAATGATAGAGGTTTTCATATAGACCAATTCCAAGTCTAGTGAAAAATATTAACTAACGTGAACATTATATAATATTTTTATAGTGAATGTTTTCTCTATGCCAGAAAATAATTACAATAAAATATTTATTATGTAGCATTGGGATTGATAAAGGAACCAAATATTATTTAATGACCAGAATAAATTTAAATAACATCTTAAAAAAATATATACTATATAAATTGACATAAATGTCTATTTTTTAGTATGTCAAAAAGTTTAGAATAAAAAATTGACGAGAACAATGAATTCCCTAAAAAACACTTAAAATATTTTTCTCTCATGAACTATAAGTGCAATATTGATTTCTTCAAGGACCACATAATATGTAATCATGAACAAATGACATAAGAAATTAGACTCCCCATGCATTAACACATAGATCAAATGGTTTTCTATGAGATCATAGGATAATGTGTGGATCACGACTAGAGTTAATATATCATTGTATCCTCATTGAAAAATGAAGGTAATTTGAAATGGTCTATTTCGAAGATCAAAATTAACCAACGAAGAATGTTCCTGAGGCTATGAATTTTTTTCATCCTCTTTTATATAAATTATTTTTAAATTTTACATGAATGAAAATTTATATTGGTTTAAGTAAATGATTAGTAAAATAAATTTTAATATATCAATAGTAACATTTATTAATTTTTTATAACATGTTATCGCCTATTTATTTATAATTAAATTCACTTTTCATGGTGACATCTGCTTCATTTTATATGCATGTTTTGCTTTGAAAATCATGATAATTATAATTTTAACATGGTAAAATTATTTATAAAATCATTATAATATTATATGTATCATACAAATTAATAAAATTAATCCTTTTACAACCTACGTGAAATGCATTTGAAAAATGAATCCCATCGCATCATGGAGATGGTAAGACCTATATACACACTAGTGACATTGTCAGTTTCCAAAAGATTTGGTGGTAAATGGATTGTATGATACAATCATTCCAAAAGTATCATTATGTCATAAATATCATATATAAACACTAAACCCATCATAATTCCCACTCATAAATTGTAGTGATGGAAATTAATTGTATCACTACAGTGAGATGGTATGTCATACATATGCAAGAGTGGCCATTTCACGTATTGATAAATGGGAATGGGGATGTATAATGGTTCATTCAAAATAATAAAAAAATTAAGCATAAATATGATGAATTTTTTTATTTTATTACATGTATCATATATTACAGTAGGTATTGAATATTTAAACAAAGAGAGGGATCAATTTGAGTGATTAGTTCTTATTCAAAATGACTCTTTTAGATATTCACTAAAGAACATTAGGGTTGTCCTGTTGGGAAGAACATAACCACTATAATGTGGATTTTTAATTCTATAAAATAATTTGATTTAGGTTGGGACTGATAAAAGACTAAGATTGGTCAAATGATATGAGGGAGGGGGGGTCCTTTTATATAATGGCCCGGACCCCTGGCCATTACTTTTCTAAAATACGGCTCCACCAAAATAGTGGCACCGGCCACAGTAGCACCGTGACGGTGGCACCGGTCAAGGTGGAACCGTGATGGTGACACCCTGAAGGTGGCACCATAAGGGTGACAGCGTGACAGTGGAACCGTAAGGGTGACCCCGTGACGATAGAACTGTGTCCTCACCTAGCCATCCATTTTCTTTTTCCAATCCCGCTCCCGCAACGTAATTTTTTGACGTAAATTAATTCATTTATTTTTTTAAATCCCATAATTAATTTCTAAAACTCCCGAAAAACCTCCTTGATGGGGGGGTATTAAATAACTCCTTAATATCATCGTGTGTAACTTCCCACCCTCATAGGAAACCACGATCCGACTTTCCAGGCGTTCAAAATTCCATATCCCGTAACAGTAGGATGTCCTCTTAATATCTTCCTCTAGAGTTTCTTCTTTTTTCTCTTAGGCTGGATTTCTTTATTCTTCCTGGTGCACCTGGAGTCCCTCTCTTACCATGGCTTATGGTGAGCCTCTTCTAGAGATTTCTGCACCCTTGGAGTCCCCAATGTTCCTCCCCAGCACGTTGTGCATCCCCTGTTCTTGGCGTGTGTAGAAAAACATCGATTCGTGATCAACCCGGTAGGGATTTTCCTTCGCCTCTCCTTTCTATGTATCATGTGGGGTGGGTATGCTGCTGTTTTTGTGGGAGTGGGTGAATCCAATCCTTAATAAAGATAACAAACGGACTTTAAAGAATGAATGGAAGGGGTGTGAACGATGTGCAGTTGTTCTATTTTTCTTCTCTTCCTTGATGCTTATATTGTGAACTGTTGGGCTATGATCACTGAAAATCATGGTCGTTGGTGGTATTTCCTTGCGCACTAATGAACCCTTTCCTTCTGTGATGATTAAATGACAGTAACTTGGAAATTGGTTAATTACGTAAACTCGTTGGATTAAATGGAGACCCAGTAAACATAAAGCCCTATGTGGTCACCCCGGCTAGCCAACAGAATGAAAAAAATAATGAATGATGTGATTAAACCTGGAAGTTTCCCACTCTGTTTTGGTAGTAGGTGTGTTGTTCTGTTTGACTGCCTATGGGGTGATGTGGGTGAGGATGGGATCCTCTTGGTTGTGATTCTGAAACGGTGTGGTTGCTCTTCTTGTGATACGAATTGGGGTGGAATCCTCTACTAATGGAATATTGTTGGTTAACAGTTTTGGGGATGTGGGGCTATATCTTGAAGCCTTCTTTGGTTTCAGTACTTTGAGGGATCTCACTTATTCCATTGTTGTTGTGACATCACAAGAGAATCGGGTTTGAATGCTTAAATTATTGTTGACTATTTATCTTTTCATGGCTTGTGGTTATGCCTGCTAGTTTCCCAGTAGTGCATAATTAACATAAATGGGATCACATGAACATGAAGCTAATAATGGTTTAAATGGGGAATTGGTTTTGGGAATGAGTTTTGACTTGGCCGTGAGTGTTGTGGCTTCTTTATGAATGAATAGTAACAAGGGTGTTATGCTTGGGTTGGCTTTGGGAACCCTAGGTTGGGAAGAGTGCTTGTTAACTATACATATATCTATAGTTTTTATTTTTTATTATATGTGCCCCACCCAAGTTGAGCACTTCGTGCCGAACACCCCTATTCCATAGGGGAGGGTGTTTTTTACAACACTCCTTTGAGTGGATGGTTATTATCTCCTTTTCGGATCCCTTTACCGAATAACCCAAGACTTTTTGGGAAAGTTATGACCTCTTATGGTCCAATGTAGCCCATGATTCTTAGGGTAGGGTAGTTGTGGTGGTTGGACCAGCTGTGTGCGGGCAGGTTGTTCCCAAGAATCTTCGGGATGAGGCCCAGGTGTCTTCATGCATGGGAGAAGTTGTTTTGGCCCAGGTTTTTGCAGGCGTGGTTCTGCGTTGTTGTTGTGGCCCAGGTGTTTGCGGGCAGGATGTGGTTGTGGCCCATTTGCTTTCGGGCGGGATGTGTGGTTGTGGCTCAGGTGCGTGCGGGTGGGTGTGGCAGTGGGACTGCGGTGAGAATGATGGGATTGGTTTGATGCGTATGATGTCTTCACTAACCAGTGGGAAAGTGGCGTGGGGTACCCGAATATCTATGTGCTATTACTATACATTACTTGACTTGCATTATTTGGGGAGTGTGCCTTGGCGAGGCTTGGGTGGATAGTTTACCTTGCTAGATGTTTTGGTTATCTCTTTTTTTCACAGGGCATTAGAATGTATATCCACTTGTGCACGAGAGTCTCCGGTTTTCCCTATTGAGTACACTTTTAAGCTCACCATACGTATATAAACTTATTTCAGGTTTTCATGAAGTCTTCAGGGATCGTGCATGACCGTACTAGCATGGACCTTGGGGAAGTTATTGTTTTCATTGTCCTTTTTCTTGGGACGTTAATTTTGGAGTTCTTGTGACTTGTGTCATTTACTTTTGAACATGCATATGTGAATGGTTGACTTTCATCTTTACCTTTACTTTCAGCTTTGGTGTTGTTGGGGTTTCTATATTATATCCCGATCCAATTAAAATAAAACGGGTAATTCCTTCCATCATGTGTGTGATTCTATACCCTTTGTGCTAGTCACCACTCCGGGACCTATTTAAGGCGGGTCTCAGCGGTCATTATCTCTCCTACAATATAAAGAAGGAAGGGTCTAGTACTCTTTTGTCCCTTACCTCCTTTTGGTGAAGGTGGGTTGTGACATAATGGTATCAGAGGCTCGGAGGTGGAGAGATTGGTTGGAGTCTGGAGTTAGGCATAGTGAGGATTGTATGGGATGGTAGGGAAACAATGTTGGGTGATCATGGTGCGTGAAATAGGCCAGGGAAGACCGATTAGGACACGGGATTTTAGGGCCCCCCATGATCTGATGCAAGGACTCTGGACCTACCGAACGACCAAGTGAGGCTACACTGATTGCAGGGTAGAGACCCTAGGAAAGGTACATGAATTATAATAATTCGTGTTCTTGTGTTTAATTGGTATTTTTGGAATTTAAAACGAATAAGAAGTCTAAGAAAACATGAATCTTCTACACTACTCGGGCTTAGGCATTCCTTGCTACCTTGCAGCTATGGAACCTGAGAGACGACCATGAGTAGTGCAGGAGATCAAGGACTAGGATGTTGACTTGGCCGATCGATAGAGGACATATCGAGAAGAGGAGGACGGTCAGTGGCAGAAGACGCTTCATGCCTTTCAATGGCTGACCCTTGGGAAGTATGTGGGCAGCCTCTCAGATATAGAGGCAGAGAGCCGGCTCGAGGAGCTAGTGATATCTTTCGGCTTGATTCGGGATCCGACAGAGTACTGGGTTCCTTTGGACGTCATCCATATGCGGGGAGCAGCGCGTCAGCGGTGGACGCTTTATCTCAGGGAAAAGAAGGAGGTTGAGGTTGGGTGAGCTGACTTCGAGAAGGAGTTCCGAGCAGAATTCCTCTCTTCCACAATGAAGGCTAAAAAGAGGAAAGATATTTTATCCCTCCAGCAGGGGAGAATGTCAGTAAGAGAGTTGGGGATCAAGTTTAAGGATCCCCTCAACTTTTCTCTGTACCTCTTTCTAGATGAGGAGTCTCGGGTGAGGTGTTTGGAGGAGGCACTTCCACCTTCTCTTCAGTATGTTGTTACTACCTTCACTTTACTTACCAACATAGGGGTCCAGAAGAAAGAAAAAGTGGTGGAGAGTATGCACACTCAAGGAGGTGTATCATGAGAGGAGATCCAGTTGGGCTCGTCGAAGGAGAAGGCCTTCAGCAGTAGGCCTCTAGCATCAGGACCCTCTAGGTTTCGACCAGTAGGAAGCCGGCCTCAGTAGTTCCAGTTCTGATCCCCCGGTCCTCGACCTTTCCTTTTGGGCTCAGGACCGTGGTGCTTCGTCTGTGGGAGCCATGGGAATCTTCAGAATCAGTGCCTAGATAGAGTACAGTAAAGTGGGGGTGGGCTAGTGCAGCACCCGCCCTAGCCGCAACAGTTTCCAGCCAGGCCCATTCAGCAGCAGCAGGGACAACGAGTTGCCGCTCCTCTAAGGGAGGACACCGCAGGAAGAGGCTGACCTCAGGGCGCTCCTAAGGGACCTTGACCTGGATGTGGTCAGGGAGGTGTCCAATAGCCGAGAGGTAGAGGAGCTGGGCGTGGGCAGTTGCACGCCGCCGAGGCAGCAGTTCCAGCAGGGCCAGAGGTCGTTCGAGGTACGATCATCTTGTTTAGTACCCGTGCTTATGCCATGTTCCATACAGGAGATTCTCACTCCTTTGTTACACCCAGTCTGGCATGTGCCCTGGGTTTAGATGTCGAGAGACTTTCAGTGACCCTGGTGCTGAGCATGCTAGTCGGAGGTCATGTCGTCTTGTCTTATGTTTTCCGAGGGTGTAGACTGATGATAGAGCCACATCAGACTATCAATGATCTTCTACTGCTGCAAATACATCCATACGATGTTATCCTAAGCATTGAATGTTTGTTCTCTGTATGTGTCGTCATTGACTGCTTCCGAGGAAGGGACATTTTTTCATATTTGGGCGGTCAACGTGTAACTTTTATTGGCGAGCGGGGTGGCCAGAAGAGCAGCAGGCGAGAGGAACCTCTCCTTTTCTTGTTAGCATAGATATCAGTGGAGTCGGTGGATGTGGAGATGGTGGATGTCCCAGGTATCATCAGTGAGTTCATGGACGTCTTCCCTGAAGAGGTGGCGACTCTACCCCCTCGACGTGATGTTGAGTTCGGGGTAGACTTACAACCTGCTGCTCGTCTGGTTTCGATGACTCCCTACCTGATGGAACCATCAGAGTTGTGGGTGTTGAGGATTCAGATTGATGATCTAATGAAGAAGAGTTTTTTTCGACCAAGTGCATCCCCATGGGGTGCTCCAGTCTTGTTCCCAAAGAAGGCGGATAGTGGTCTCAGGTTGTGTGTCGACTACATGAGACTGAATCAGGTAACGGTCAAGAATCGTTACCCTCTTACTAGGATAGACGATCTCTTTGACCATTTGAAGGGGGCAGGATGGTTCTCCAAGATAGACCTATGGTCAGGATATCACCAGTTGAAGGTGAAGGAGGGCGACATCACTAAGACTGCCCTCCGGTGAAGATACGGGCACTTTGAGTTTGTAGTCATGTCGTTCAGCTTTACGAACTCTCTAGCTGTGTTTAGGGGACTCATTAACTCCATCCTCTAGGAATACCTGGGTCGGTTCGTAGTCGTGTTCATTGACAACATCTTGATCTACTCACGATCAGAGGAGGATCACATAGAGAACATGAGAATGGTTTTAGAGGTCCTCCGACGACACCAGCTCTATGGGAAATTGTCCAAGTTCATGTTCTGGATGCGAGAGGTGCATTTACCTGAGCACGTAGTGTCTGAGCAGGGGATAACAGTGGACCCATCGAAGGTCGAGGCAGTTGTTTCTTGGGCAGCACCCAAAAGCGTGACTGAAGACCATAGTTTCCTAGGTCTGGCAGGTTACTATCGGAGGTTCATGCCCAACTTTTCTCGAGTTGCAGCACCTTTGATGGTTTTGACCAAGAGGGACCATGATTTCATGTGGAATGGGTATTGCGAAGTAGCATTCAGCTATCTGAAGGAGAAGTTGGTGAGTGCCCCAGTGCTGAGGTTCCCATAAGAAGGGGCAGCGTATGAGGTGTTCTGTGATACTTCAGGACAAGGCCACGGGTGTGTGATGATGCAACGACAATGGGTGATCTCTAATGGGTCTAGAAAGTTACGTCCCCATGAGCATAACTATTCCACCCATGATCTAGTTCTTGTGGCGGTCATGTTCACACTAAATTTATAGCGGGATTACCTCGTCGGGGAGCGCATCTTGGTCTTCACTGATCACAAAATCTTAAAGTATATCTTCTCCCAGTGGGACCTGAACTCACGACAGTGTAGGTGGGTGGAGTTTCTTCAGGACTACGACTTCGATATTTCCTACACCTTAGAAAAGGGAAATGTGGTGGCCAATGCCTTGAGAAGGAAGTCGTAGAAGGATGCGCTTCGAGAGTTGGCGGATGCTTGGAAGGCGATGGAGGAGTTAGCTGCCCTGCACCTGGATGCGAGAATGGATAGTGGTAGAGGTTGCCTTTATCAGATGACAGTGCAATCCTCTCTTCTGCGGAAGGTGGAGGTGTCCCAGTGGGGAGATTCCGAAAGTGAAGTGATGTGTGACCAGGTTAATCAAGGTGATGCTCCGGAGGGGTGGACAGAGGATGGTCAGAATCGGGTGCTTTTCTGAGAAAAGTTGTTTGTTCCAGAGGCGCTGCATGAGGGAGTTTATAGTGAGTTCTTCAACTCACCCCTATTAGTGCACTCGAGGGTTTCCAAGATGTACTGGGGTTTGAAGGGTCAGTTCTTCTGGCCCGGGGTAAAGCGGGCGGTGGCAGAGTTCGTGGCCAGATGCCTAGTGTGTCAGTAGGTGAAGGTTGAACACCGTGTTCTAGGAAGTTTTCTACAACCTTTGGATGTCCCAGAGTGAAAGTGGGATGACATCTAGATGGATCTCATCACGGGACTACCCATGGTTCAAAGAGGTTGTGACATAATCTAGGTAGTGGTGGACCGGTTGACGAAATCGGCTCACTTTCTGGTGATCAAGGAGTCGAGTGCAGTGGATGCCTTAGAAAGGAGGGACATGGATGAGGTGGTGAGATTTCATGGAGTTCTGAGGTCCATAGTCTCAGATAGGGATGCACAGTTTACCTCACAAGTCTGGAGGGGATTGCAGCATGCTTTTGGCACCCAGCTACATCTTAGCACTGCTTTCCATCCCCAGACAGATGAACAGAAAGAGCGCACCATCCAGACGTTGGAGGATATGCTACAAGCATGTATTTTGTATTTTGGGGGATCGTGGGTGTGACAGTTGCCTCTGGTAGAGTTTTCCTACAATAATAGCTATCACTCTACCATTGGCATGGATCCATTTGAAGCCTTGTACGGAAGGCCATATCGCTCACCCGTGTGATGGACCGAGGTTGGGGAAACATGTGTTCTTGGCCCGGAAGTGGTGCAGAGCACGACGGAAAAGGTTAAGCATATACAGGAGAGGATGATGGTGGATCAGGACCGACAAAAGTCATATGCTGATAATAGGAGGAAACCCTTGGAGTTTGAGGTCAGGGACCACGTATTCTTGAAGGCCCTCCCTCGACGTGGACAACAGAGGTTCGGTAGGGGGAGTAGGCTTTCTCCAAGGTTCATTGGACCCTTTGAAGTGTTTCGGTGGGTCAGAAAATTGGCTTATCATCTAGAGCTACCCCTGCCGCTGCTAAGAATACATGACGTCTTCCATGTGTCCCAACTCTGACGGTATCTAAACGACGTTTCATACTACCTCGAATGGGGGATGTTGGATATCGAGGACGACATGAATTTTTTGGAAAGACCAGTGAGGGTCAAGGATCATGAGGAGAAGGTGCTATGTGGATGGACCATTCCTCTGGTTCGTGTGTTGTGGAGGCATGGTGGGATCGAGTAAAGTACATGGGAACAGGAGATGAAGATGCGCATCCAATACCCAGAGCTGTTTTGAGTTTTGTTCAGTTTCTTCATGTTCTTGTCGTCATGTAGTGTTGACCTTGTTGGTTTATGAGATGTTTTCTTTCCCTACCTGGGGAATGTTGTGAAATGTACTGAATGTGGATAAGGGAGGACTCGATCCCTAATCAAGACACATTATGGTGGATGTGATTAAACCCGTGAGGGCGAGTCAGTGTCGCCCAAAGCAGATAGTATCTTGACATGGAAGAAGAAACTCCCTAACCCATATGACTCGACAACTTGACCCCCTTTAATGTTGCATGGTTTCTTGATGGAGAGGTGTTTCTAGATGTCGATGAGGTTCACTCCTGTGATGTATCTTTCGAGGTGGTTGTTCGGACCCCTCTCCTGTATTCATGTCTGGTTTTAATTCATGAGGGCGAGAATAGTTTGAGAGGTATCTGATGTAATGGGCCGGACCCCCTGGCCATTACGTTGCCAAAATATAGCTCCACCAAAACAGTGGAACTGGCCACAGTGCTACCGTGAAGGCTGCACCAGTCACGGTGGAACCGTGAATGTGACAGCGTGAAGGTGGAACCATAAGGGTGACACCGTGACGGTGGCACTGTTAGGGTGACACTGTGACGGTGGCACTGTGTCCTCATCCAGCCCTCTATTTTCTTTTTCCAGTCCCGCTCCCGCAACGTATGTTTTTGACATAAATTATTTCTTTTATTTTTTTAAGGCACATAATTAATTCCTAAATATCCCGAGAAACCTCCCTGATGGGTGGTATTAAATAACACCTTAATATCGTTGTGTGAAACTACCCACCTGCATAGGAAACCATGAATCCGACTATCTAGGCATTCAAAATTCCATATCTCGTAACAGTAGGATCTCATATTTATATCTCCTTCTAG
Source organism: Viscum album (assembly GCA_963277665.1). NCBI lineage: Eukaryota > Viridiplantae > Streptophyta > Magnoliopsida > Santalales > Viscaceae > Viscum > Viscum album. Next base: position 29,375,049 of record OY728157.1, on the reverse strand, counting down.
AGTTTCTTCTATTTTTCTTCTCGGCTAGATTTCTTTCTTATTACTGGTGCGCTTAGAGTCCCTCTCTCCCCGTGGCTTGTGGTGTGCCTCTTCTGGAGCATTCTTCACCCTGGGAGTCCCCAACGTTCCTCCCTAGCAAGTTGCACATCGACTTTTCTTGGCACATGGAGAAAAAATTCAATCCTTGATCAACCGTGTAGGAATTTTCCTTCATCTCTCCTTTTTGTGAACCATGTGGGGTGGGTACATTGTTGTTTCTGTGGGAGTGGGTGAAACAAAACCTTAATGAAGATAAAAAACAGACTTTAAAGAATGAAGGGAAGGGGTGTGAAAGATATGATCCTTTTCTATTATACTTCTCTTCCTTGATGCTTATGTTTTGAACTGTTGGGCTATGCTCACTGAAAATCATGGTCGTTGGTGTTCTTTCCTTGCGCACTAATGAACTGTTGCCTTCTGTGATGATTAAATGACTGTAACATGGAAATTGGTTAATCACGTAAACTCGGTGGATTAAATGGATACCCAGTAAACATAAATCCCTATGTGGTCACCCTGGCTAACCAACAGAAAGATGAAAATAATGAATGATTTTCTTGAACTTGGAAGTTTCTCGCTCTGTTTTTGTAGTAGGTGTGTTGTTCTGTTTGACTGCCTATGGGGTGATGTGGGTGACAATGGGATCCTCTTGGTTGTGATTCTAAAACTGTGTGGTTGCCCTGCTTGTGGAACGAATTGGGGTGAAATCCTCTACTATTGTAATGTCGTTGGTTCATGGTTTTGGGGATATGGGGTTGTATCTTGAAGCCTGCTTTGGTTCCAGTACTTTGAGGGATCTCACTTATTCCTTTGTTGTTGTGACTTCACAAGAGAACTAGGTGTAAATGCTTAAATTGAAGTTGATTGTTTCTCTATTTAGGGCTTGTGGTTATGCCTATTAGTTTCTCAGTAGTGTAGAATTAACTTAAATTGGACCACATGAACATGAAGCTAAGAATGGGTTAAACGGGAAATTGGTTTGTGGAATGAGTTGTGACTTGGACGTGAGTGCTGTGGCATCTTTTATGAATGAATAGTAATAAGGGTGTTCTGCGGGGGTTGGCTTTGGGAACCCTAGGTTGGGATGAGTTCTTGTTAACTATACATATATCTGTAGTTTTTATGTTTTCTTATTCATGCCCCACCCATGTTGAGCACTTAGTGCCGAACCCCCCCCCCCAATCAATGGGGGAGGGTGTTTTCCCCAACACTCCTCTGAGTGGATGGTTATTAGCTCCTTTTCTGCTCCCTTTCCAGAATAGCCCAAGACTTTTAGGGAAGGTTGTGATGCCCTGAGGTCTATTATAACTCAAGATTCTTCATGCAGGGTAGTTGGGGTGGTTGGCCCAGGTGTGTGCGGGTAAGTTGTTCCCAAGAATATTTGGGATGAGGCCCAGGTGTCTTCGGGCGTTGCAGTAGTTGTTCTGGCCCTGGGGTTTGTGGGCGTGGTTACGCGTGGTGCTTGTGGCCCAGGTGTTTGGAGGCGGGATGTGGTTGTGGCCCAGGTGTTTGCGGGCGGGATGTGTGGTTTTGGCCCAGGTGTGTGCAGGCGGGTGTGGAAGTGGGATTGTGGTGAGAATGGCGAGATTGGTTCAATGCTTAGGATGTCTTCAATAACTAGTGGGAAAGTGGCGTGAGGTACCTGAATATCGATGTGTTAATACTATACATTACTTGACTTGCTATATTTGGGGGGTGTGCCTTGGCGAGGCTTGGGTGGATTGTGTACCTTGCTGGATGTTTTGGTTGTCTCTTTTTTTCACAGGGCATTAGAATGCCTCTCCACTTGTGCACGAGAGTCATTGGTTTTCCCTACTGAGTATTCATGTATTCTCACCCTACTTATATAAACTACTTTCAGGTTTCCAGGAGGACTTCAGAGATCGTGCGGGATGGTACTAGCTCGGACCTTGGGGCAGTTGCTATTGTCATTTTCCTTTTTCTTGGTACTTTACTTTTGGTGTTCTTGTGACTTGTATCTTTTAATTTTGAACATGCACATGGGAATGATTTACTTTCGGCATTACCTTTACTTTCATCTTTGGTGTTGTTGGGGTTCCTATCTTATCTCTTGATCCTATTAAAATAAAAAGAGTAATGCCTTCCATCTTGTGTGTGATTCTATAACCTTGGTTCTAGTCACCACTTTGGGGCCTATTGAATGAGGGACTCAAGGGGTCATTATATCTCCATCAACATAAAGAAGGAAGGGTCTGGAAATCTGATGTACCTTCCCTCCTTTTGGTGGAGGTGGGTCGTGACATTTTATAATGAAGAGGAGGGGCACATTGGAATTTCCCAAAAGAATTATAATAACTTTAATATCGGACCAAAAACCTCCAAATTAATTTTTTTCAATGTTAATCTTAGATATTGTGCTATTTCCATCAAACAATTTATTTTAGACAATTTGTGGTGTAATTTTCAAATGTATTATTTTTATTATCCATTAGTAAATCTATTTTTATTTTAACTACGATAAAAATGTTTTTAATTTTAAAATGTAGATATTTTTAATAATAAGTAATAAACCAAAGAATAAATTTTCAGTTAATGATAATTATTACCATCATTTATCAAATTTTTCCTTAATTAGGATATTAATTATTTGTAAATAATATAAAAATTATTATTTTCAAAAAAATATCAGTACTGTATATTCTGACACTATTCCTTACATTGACATTAATATAATCAATAATGAAATATAACTTCCAAAAAAAATTTTAATACACCCCAGATATTTTATATTCACCTAAGAAATTCGTGTATATTCATAATTATTACAAATTATATTTCTAATAATATTTTTAGTATCACTTAGTTTATTTTATTCATTAAGTTAATAGTGTGAACCTCATCACTGAGTAGTTATTTATGTTATTTATTTGTAATAAAAATAATAATAATAAATTTATATGATCTAGATAAACCTTTTATCTTTCATAATAATTTATATATTATATTATATCATATATTTATCCCAATATTAAAATTGTTATACTTATTAAATGTAATAGTGTGACATTTTTTTGTATCTTTGATTTTTATGATATATATATAATTTTCAAGGAAAATGTATATACCCAGCCTAAAAAATAACTTATTATAGTGTCGTTTCAAAATAATTCATAGGTTAGGATCTTTTCTGTTTAGATTTTTTAAAATTGGGAGAATATATTTCAATTTTGACCCAAAATTACAAATGGACACTTATACTCATTATCCTTTTTCCACCAATGGAAACCCTTTAAAAACATGACTTCCTTTCATGAAATATAATCAATTATTTAATCATGGAATATTCCTCTCCCTTCACAATCTTTAGACAAATGAAAAACAATTTAAAATACGGTATGATCACAAAAAGATAAGTAAGGGACATAATGGATCAAAATCATTAGTCCTATGAAAAAATGAAAACTCCATAATAAAAATTAATTAAATACTCATTAGAAATCATATAAAATCACATAGGTGTCTTGGGACATTATACCATATCACTCTAACATTCTCCGTTACAAATGAAATAATAATACAGTCGACTTCCACCTCTGGAGTACCAATGTATTTGAGTGCTATAATGGGGCTCACCCCTCGTATAATATATATCAGGATCACTCATCTTTCATGAGCTATAATGTGAGTAAACACTTTTTATAAGCTATATAGTGCTCTCCCATGAGATTTAATGGGGATAAACCATTTGTATATGTTATATCCGGATCACCATAAAATTTCTAGGTACCATTATATGACTGACTGACTAAAAATTAATTTTTTTATTAGAATGGAGGGAAAGCCCCATAAAACACAAAGAAGTATCAAAGCGGTATATAGTGATGAAGGCCAAGGGCATCCCATTGGACATCCATTCTATATTAAGAAGGAAGAGAACCCACATGATCAAAGAGAATAAGAGGGTCAACCAGACTGCCAACCTGAGCAAGAGCATCCACTGAGAAGTTAGCTTGGCGCCAAATGTGCCTCTCCTTCTGTCCTCCATTGGTATCAAGGGTGAAACTTCTGGTGATGTAAACAAAGTCCCAAGGAGCGACACACTTCTCTTGAATAATTCTAACCAAAACCTCTTATTCAGACTCAACCTCCAGCACCATAATGTCGAATCATTTAAAAAAATTAAGACCTGTATGAAGGGACCTAGCTTCCACACCCGGCGAGCAATCGGGGCCATAGAAGGCTCTAAAACCGAACCAGAAAAAGGCCCTGGAATTCCTGAGAAGCCCCCCAACACTCATATTTTGTTCATAAATGATCCATCCATGTTAAGTTTCAGGTCATTTGAAGGGGGTGACCAACCAATCCACCGTCCGCTAGTCCGTTCAACCATAGGGATTCTACTCATCATAATATATGGGAAAAATGGGTTACATACCCCCTTAAGAAGATCTCCTAACTCAGCCAGCAAAGACCTTACTCTCAAAATGAGATAGTTCCTAGATCAGTTGTTGCCCATTCAAACTTGGTTGCGGGCATCCCAGAGAGTTTATCATATGCAGGCGAATATGATTGACCGCTCCATGGACTCCATGCCATTCTCAGCACCATGAAACCAAGCCACGATGATGGACTGCATGGAGAACTGTCCCGTGGAGAAGAGGATCTGCTGTTTGAAGGAGGACCAAAGATAGATAGCCTATTCACTCGGAAAGAACAGGTGGGTAGAAGACTCTTCCATAGGGGAACTATAATTGTAGCATCGGGAGGCCATAGAAATCCCCCTTCTCTAGACATTATCATTAGTTGGGAGGGACCAATTTCTCAGACACCAAAGCAGAAAATTCAATTTTGTGGGAAGATCTCTACACCAAAGTCGAGACACACACTGATTGTGATCCACTGCTGTGTGATGAACTCTCCTGAAATCATTGGAGGAGAAAGAACTCGAGCTCGTCACAATGTAGCAACATATATCTGGATCATCGTTGAGGGAGATCGACTCGAACAGCTCCCACTGCTCCGGTGAAAGGAGAAGTCTAATTATATCCCAATGGTCACTGGCCTCCCTGAAGGAGCTGCTCATTGCTGGACAACCCAAGAGGAAAAGGGACTCTCCCGCCTAGTTGTCAGTCCAAAAGTTGATGTCACCCTTCCCAACAATACACCTGGCAGAATCCTGTAAATCATCCAGCATATCAATAAGAGAACGTGCCAGATGGGATGGCTGGCCAGCAAGGTGCACTCCCCCCTCTTAAGAGTTCCCATACCTCGCATGGATGAATGCCACCCACAAGGAATTCCCTTCAAGAATATCCCATGCCAGGAGACCTTGAATGCCATGCATGGTTTCCGAGATGTCTCTGAGGCCCACCCCAAATTCCTCAATCAGCATCGCAAACTGTTTCCAAGAAGCCCAGTGGCACCATCCAGAATGATTGGCATCCTATATGAACGCAGTCAAGACTTTCTCCATCCTATCAGTCGAACCTTGCAGAGGAGAAATGGTAGACAAGATAAGCGTGGTAGTTGATGTTAGTATGTTGTTAATAAGCATAACACTCCCTCCGAATGACAAAAATTTATTCTTCCAGTTGAGAATCCTACATAGCATCATGTTGATGATGTCCTCAAAGAATATCTTTTTGATGCGGCCAAACGAAAGAGGTGAGCAAAGGTAGGTCATAGGAATGTTCCCCTCTGGGATTCCCAAGAGATCTTGAATATCCCTGCAACGCCGCAACGAACATTTCTTTGAAATGAAGACCTGACTCTTCCTTGAGTTAATTCTTTGTCCTCTCAAGCCCCCATAGATGGACATTACCACCAAAAACCCTTGAAGACATCGTTTCATCCCATTAGAATAAACTAGAATATCATCTACAAACAGAATAAGAGACACCATAGCTCCTCCACTCTGATTGGAATAGGGTAATATTTTCCCGCCTCCAATTCTACTGTAAATATTTCTAGAGAGAGCATCTTGAGACAAAATAAATAAGGAGGGAGAAAGAAGATCCCCTTGGATAACTCCACGAACACTTTTGATGAAACCGAAGCTCTTCCCCATCAAAGAGATGGAAGGCCATGGGGAAGAGAAGCACCTAAAGCAATGATAACAAAACTATTCGTCAAACCTAAATTTCCTCATGACCTTAAGGATGAATCTCCACTCAATTTTTTCATAGTCATTATCCATGTCAACTTGAAAAATGATGTTGGAACCTAAGGATTTTTTATTAATTTACTACACCATCTCACTCGCGATCGCAATCTTTCCTTGAATGCTTCTCCCTTTAATGAACCCAAGTTGCACTCTAGGAACACACATCAGAATGAGAGTGTTATGTCTTCTTGCAATCAGACTAGCAAGAATTTTGTAAGAAAAATTACACAAACAAATTGTTCTGTAATGAGTGAGGAGAGATGGGTCCTTAACCTTCGGAATCAAAACCACACGTGAAGCACAAACACACTGAGCCAGCAGCCCTCCCTGAAAGCAGTCACAGATTGCTTCCACCACATGCCCTCCAAAAATATTCCATGCCACTAAATAGAAGGCTGCTGGGAATCCATCCAGTCCCAAGGCACTATCCAGGGACATCATAGAAACAATACTCTTGATCTCCTCCACATCGGGCAAAGAAACCAGTCGGCCACTATCAGAACTAAGAATCAGCTGTGGTATGGATCCAAAAAAATTTCCCTCACACTCAACTAGACCAGAATTAATACCTCTTTGCATAGCCAGACTTACCTGCAGCCCCTCAAAGTGCTTAAGGGCCATCTTCCCAAAAAGATTCGCATCTGACTTTTAGTAACCGTTACCCTGGTTGAGGTTGATTTCACCAAATTTCTTCTCCTTCAGGCAGGCTGGAAAAAATTCACGGTTTCGGTCGCCCTTATTAATCCATCTCATGTGAGATCTTCATTTATAAGCTATTTCCAGCTCATGAATTTTCTCATCCAGCACTGCTCTCTTGTCACAAAGTAGAACAAAGGTGTTCTCATCCCATCTGTGTTTGAGGCCCCCCTCGATAGCCTGAATATCCTCTTTCAAACTCTCCACACCAGAGAACTCGGTGGGCATGCAAACCAGCCATTGCTGTATGTCGGATTTTAATATCCTTAAGAGATTGGAAAGGCCAACCCAGTACCTCCCCTCCTCCGGTCAGCTCCAGGAATCCCTCACTGTCTCCATGAAGCCCTCAGTTATATGCCAAGAGGTAGAGTAGAAAAAGGATATGTTCCTGACCGGAGCCCGCTTGAGATTCACAAGAAGAGGGGCATGATCAGAGAGAGAGCGTACCAGGTGCGTAATCGATTCCTGGCCATAGGAATCCAAGCCTTGAAGATTAGACAAGCATCTATCAAGATGACACCATATGCGATTCAGCCCTCTGTGGTTATTACACCATGTGTACTTATTACCCACAAACCCAATATCCATAACGCCTATCGACCCTAGGAAATTCTGAAATGCCTGTATTCCGTTGTAGAAAATAGTTGACCCACCCCGTTTCTCTGAGATATCCACAATGGAGTTGAAGTCTCCTACCACAGAACACGGTAACCCTCCTGCTTGAAACGATGCCAGAAAATCCCACAAGTTAAGCCTGTAAGAGGCATCACAACTAGCATAGAAAAAAGAGAAAAGGAGAGCCACACAACCCACCAATATCCTGGTATTTATACACTGCTCCATATGATTAACTAGCTCCACCTGAATACAATTCTTCCAACATATCCAGATGATTGAGTTTTCTAGAGAACCCTGCAAAAAACCCCATAAAATCCATACTCTTAGAAATGGAAGAATGATTGTTTGGGTTTTGCTTCGGCTCCAGGATGAAAACCAAAGAGGCGTTGTACTTCTTGGCCTCAGAAGTAGTAAAATCTCGTTTTTCCATCACTCCCATACCTCGTTCATTCCAAATGATCGCAAGTAACATTATATAAGAGAGAGGCTAGCCTTCTGGCCATTAATGCCTAAATTAGAAAGGGGAGAAAACCTCCCTACCTCTTTGGATTTAGAACGAGTGACTGGACCAGAAACCTCCACTAACCTGCCCCACTTCAACAGGGAGAAGGTTTTTTTTTGAGAAGGACCGTCAGGTCATCGAGGATCGGTGAAAAATTTCCAGATGTTAATGGAAGAGAGAAAAATTCCAACTCCTCTTAAACCAGGGAGACCAGGAATGACCTCAGCAGATTGCCTTGCAGGACCCTAAACCCCTTCATCACCCCCTCAGGGGACTTACCCTTTTGAGACATCCCTTTGAGAGTCAATCCACCACTAGCGCTGATGCAATGAGAATGATGCAGGAACTCTGGAGAAATCTGTGAAGAAATATTGAAAGACGACGGAGGATATTGCAGCACCTTTATGGGATGAGGAAGAAGAAAGCAGACAAGTCACAATTGTCCCAAGAGAGTAGCGGAGGAGAGATCAGATCAGACGCCACCAAAAGAAATCGCTCAAAGAGGCTAACGTAGGGTGCCTGAAAACCACCATGACCTACATCCTGCAAATGAGGAAAAGCTGGCGCATGCATCACATCGAGATTAAAAAGGTCGGGGCAAGGCGTGTGAAGAAGGGAGCTCGAATCCTCAAAGGTCACCAGCAACCTTTCCACCCTCAGGCTCATAACCCTACCATCAGCGACAACTGATGAACCCAAAGCCGATCTACGGTCCTTGGAAACTACCCTCCTGCAAAACTTCACAGAGTTCCCTTGAAGACTGCAGACAGAGCATAACCTAGGGGGTAAAGATACAAGAGCCGTTGGCACCAACGAAAGCTGTCTCCAGAGCGCAACAGAAGACGTGGCGGAAACCTAACCGTTAGATCCATTTCTACGCAAATTCTCGGTCTATCCACTGATAATAAGCTCTTCATGAGCGGCTCAGAGCACAAGAAAGTTCCAAAAAAATCACTAGTCACCTTTAGAAGCGAATGGTTCTATAGCAGAAGAGGAAGACCAGGAAGCTTCACACACACCACTACTGGGGATGATTCCTTTCCATAATGGTGATCCCAAGACCAGTGGCATAGGGAAAACCGCCAAGCACCACAACAGCAACTCAAACTCGCCCAAGCCGCCACTAAGCCCTCTAGATTAGAGAAATTTAGAAAGAATGAAATCATGGATAGATCGGAAGCCACCACCGGTTGACACAAACCCTACGAGTCCACAAAGGACCTGAAGACGCCGAGAGAGGGCATATTACACCCAAATTGAGCCACCGACAAGATCTTGTGAAACTCTTCTACCTCCTCCATTCCAGATCCATGATCTCCATAACTGGGAGCCCATCAACCAGGTGCACCGATTTAGATTGAACCCAGATCGGAGGAACCCGCTACAGCCGAGAGGCCACCGGCACCCCTCATTCTAAAATGATGTAAATAGTCAATGTGGTCATTAGTTAATCATCTCCAGAATGATATTCAAGGCATAATAATCACATTAATATGTCAATTATTCTTTTAAAACCATCCATTAAATATTGATATAAAAAATGAACAATGTTGTAATCATAAAGACAGTATGTCGTACGTACGCTTAAGTAACATTTTCATTTTTCATTAATAATTATGGAATGAATGTATATATTTTCTTATCTTTCATGAGTGTTAATAATTTCAATATTATCATATAAATAATTTAAATAAAATTACATATATTATCCATGTTTTTTATTCATTAAAAAAATCGCATCGCATTGTGGAGGTGGTAGTTCAAAATGTACGCTTGAACGATGTTGTCAATTTTATTTGTATAGAAAGTAAGAATGAAATTGATGTATTATTCTATTATAATGATAAATATTTCTTTATTATAATATATAAATCTTCATTCTGTCATTATAACAATTCTTGGGTGTTAGTAATGGAAAACGAATTAAATCGATTCGTGGAGGTGATTGTTCACACGTATGCATGATTGATTATTTATTTTTCCATTTGATGGAATTGGAGATGGATAATGGTTATGATAAAAAAATAAAAAAAATATCAATATACTGATGATACTTTAGTTATTATTTTATCATGGTTAATGTTTATTTTAAGTAAGTGTAAGAAGACATAAAATAAAAAATAATAATTTTAAATAATACCGTTTCTTCAGATGATCTCCTGTGATTAACACTTTAACACCTCTAAGGATGGCGTAATGCATAAAATATTCCACTAGAATCTATGCAGGGATTATAGTAATTAATTTGGATAACCAAATAGGTTTTTAGGTGTGAATAATAGAGAATAATGAGTTCCCTTTTACAGGAGAGAGGAGGGACAATCTGAGAATTCTTTAAAATATTAAATTAATATGAATTAGGTTTTTAATAAAAATATTTATAAACTAAATTATTTAACATATATTTTGATTTTGGGACAAATACTATTCATCCAAATAACATTAGACAATTTTTTACTATTTTTTAATCCTTATCTTTTTTCTATACACTTATTAATTCTTACTATGATATCATATAATTAACATGTTGAGGGTTAAGAAAATTAAAATAAAATACAAAAAATACCACTAAATGAGTAATTGATGAAATTTTATGACTTATACCAACCATTTGGCCTAAATATATATTTTTACTAATTTAATTTCATTTAGTAAAATATTATTTAATTTAAAATATATATAATACCATGTTTGACCCTAGTCAATATTTGACATTATAAAAATACAAAAAAAAAACATTATATATTCATAAAATATATATCGAATCATCAATAACATGTATTATTAATCTATAAAATTAATTAATGAATTTAATTAGATAAAATTATATGTATTTTAATATTTTCAATATCAATTATAGGATTCTTCCACTAATGATGAATTTATTGCATTATAATTATGTAACCATTTAATTTAATTATGTGTTTTATAAAAATTTAAAAACATTTCCCTTGAAGTATTTACTGAATTTATATTTCTATACACTATTTATAGTTGAATATATATTTTAAATTAATATATATCATAAATTTTATAGTTATTAATAATTGAGTATGTCCTCTTTGACTTTTCTTTAAAATAAACAACTATAAAGGGCATAAAGTCATCCTACAGACTACTAGTAGACATAAAATCATCCAAAAGAATATTTTGGTCAATAATATTATATTAAATGAAATTTGGACATGTTTTATTGTAATTTTATAATATTTATAATATATTTTTACCCCTAATTACTTGATTTTGCTTAATCGTCGTAAGCAAAATAATTACTAATGTTACTATTAATATATTAAAAAAAACTAAGTTGATCCTATTAGAACAAAAATATCAAAGTGATTTCAATGGTGTATTTCCATTTTATATAAATTAAAAATACAGAAGTGGAAAAAAATTAATTTAAAGATAATCCGGTTGATGGATTGATAAAACGTGTATTTAAAATAAAAAACCTTCAAAAGTTTTCAATGCTTTTATACCCATTTTGATTGTAAAATTGATTCCAATGACCTACACAATTTTTACTAATAAAATCATTATTTAATTATACATTAAAACTAATTAAAAAACATAATGTTACTATATAAATAAATTTTATGAAAAATATGTTTCCAACTTATATTTTCCATTATTCACTATTCATCTAAATATGAAAGTTCTCCAAAAAATAAAAAAATATCATCCAAAGTAAATTTTGAAACTCAGATTAAAAATAATAATTTTTGATAAATTTGTTTTATATATGTTTCCAAAGCTATGTTAAAAATAATTTATCAATAAAAATTTGGAAAACACACATTTTTATAAAATAACTTCATTAATCAGTAAAATTTGGGTTTCTGTTATATCATATCTAGATAACAATCAGATAAAGGTAAAAAATTATATTGAATATGATATATATATATATATATATATATTACATTAATATAATCCCACAATAGGGATATTTTTATTTATTTTTATAAAACACACTCATGTGAATTTGAATACTTTTTTAGAACAATATTTCTTTTTATTTTAAACAATATATTTCATTCCATTATAAATTTTTTCAAGGAATTTTATATTAATTTATAAGCTATATTTTATTAATTCATTTAATAATATTTATTCTCATCATTATAATGACTAGGTTATAATGAAAAATTTTAAATACTAATATTTAATTCTTCCTTTAAACATGATTTAGTGCATAATGTATGTAATCGAATATTATAATAAATTTTTAAGAACTCAACATGTTACATTCTCCCACTCCATTATAAATTGAATCCTCCGAATTTTAACTCAGGAATGAAAAAAAACTGTTTGACTTTTCAAAATTCTTTTATAGAGATCCCACATCGGAAAATGAATAATAAAACTCTCATTTTAAAAGATAGAAAGGGAAGTATGAAGTTCACCTGAGATAACACATACTAGGGATCCATGCAGGTAAACATGGAAATGGAATAGAAAATAAAAAATCATGTTATGATGGATAGTGATAGAAAACATGGTTATAAAAAAGATAAAAAAAACTATACATTAATGATTAGTTAAGTGGTCATTAATTTCGTAGAAAGAATAGTAATGAAATAAAATTTTTTAAATAAATTTAATATAACTGAGTAATTATATTACTACATGGACTATGAAAATAATTAAATATACATTCCTGAAAAATAATGCTTCATAAATAAATAAAATTCCTCCACAAACTCATTTTATTTTCTGAACGATCTGTATTCAAGATGAATTTTTCACACCTGATGAACTATAATAAACATATATAGAATAAAATAATCCGTAAATGATTAAAAATCTACATATAATGACTAGAAATGTTAACAAAAACCAATATGGTTATTATAAGATAATTAAATTTTCCCAAAATAATAAACCATTGTGTGATGAAAAACAGCATTCAATCCCCAATATTCCATTGTAATACCCAATTTTCAACATATACCATTCAAAAAATAATGATATATAAAATTACAGAAAATTATTATAATAAATTTTAAAAGAAAATAATCAAAAGGATTTAATCACATAATTATCCAATATAACTTCTACCATTTGTCTCAAAATATTATCATTTACACTGGATGTAACATACCAAAAATCTATTGTCATAATCATATATTCTCCATGGTAGGATAACGATTTATATAAATCACATGATTCTCCATATGTATACCAAAATATAATATATTCTTCTTAAATATAATACAATCATTCCTTCTCAAATAAAATACCATAGTTTTCTATTTACCATTACATTATAGGGTTCCCAAAACAGTGATCACATTCGGATGTAAAATTAATTACATATTCAGGAAATCATTTTCTAATCCTATGTAAATATATTAAATAAATGATATATTCCCTAAATCAACTTATTATTCATCCATAAAATCATTTAACTGTAAATAAAAACACATATTAACTATGTCTTCATGATGTTAAATGTTATGATAATCACCCTATCTCCTATTAGTTCTGGGTGAAAATCCTGAGGCCTTGTTAGAAATGACAGGTTGTCACCCATCATACATGATTTATATTATTACAAAGCCAAATACTTTTTATTAGATTCCCCAATATATGTTTATGTCCTCAAAAATAATCATAACATGTTTTAGGTTTAATGTTTATCTAATACCTTTAATTTTTCTTCCCAAAACATAATAACCCTTAATTACAAAAAAAAAATCTCCAAAAATACCATTAGTCACCTTAAAAAATCAAGACATAATGTCTCAAAAGGAATTCTAAGACATTAAACAATTCATAAATTGGATATTTTAAATTCACAATGATATCCCTGACAATTGGGGAATGATCCTATTCTCCAAAGTTATCTAAACCGTCCCTTGATACAAAATATAAGTACCAGACATTTAAGATTACTTATTTTACTATTTTGAACTAGAAATCCCATTTGAGGATATTTTTATTTTAGTGTTTTAGAAATTTAGGAGAAAATGATACATTGTATACACATACATTACATGTGGACACTCATACTCAATATCCATATTTTCATAAAAAATGGGAACCCTTTAAAAAACTTGGCTTCTTTCTAGGAAAAACTTTTAATTCTTTCATAATGACATCTTCTTTTCCCATACTAATATTACGACCTATGATGAATATTTGAAATCATGGGTTGAGCACAAAAATCTCAATAATGTTAATATAGAAAGAGAATCTTTAATCCATAGAAAATTGGAAAACACATTAAATACAATTTTTTAATAACTGATTTGTAATCATAAAAAATTACATAGTTTCAATGGTACATCATAATATATCACACTTAGATTCACCCATACAAATGAAATTACCATATAGTAGACTTCCACCACTGGATTACCTAATTAATTAGAGAGCTATAATGGGGACCACCCTTTATATTGTAACACCCGAGACTTTTACGTTATATAAATCATCAAAGGAATCTTTTTCTACACAACACTTGCTTGGCTTGCTTTACACACAATCGCGACCTTCCTCGATAGCTTGCGTCGTACGCAATACCGAGTTTCACTAAACAACAATATGCTATTAAAACTAGCCGTTATGAATAGTAATAACCACTTTTTAAAATTTTATAAATTTTATTTTTCAAAATGGACTTCATTTTTGGACTCAGAATATCGAAATTAGCCTAAGGTGAAATTTTGGTATTTTTCTGAAAACTTTCAATTTTTGATGAATAGTGAAACCACTAAGTGGTAGGTTAAAAACTGAATTTTGCATAAAACTTAATTTTACCGCTTCTGTGAATGGAATTTCGAAAATCCGACAGACACGGTTGATATCAGTAAGTAAAATGTGGTTCAATGAGATAAAAATAATTTTTGGTGAATAGTAACTTTTTACTTTTTTTTACCGCGGTTAATAGTAAATAGGGTAACTAAGGGTAAATATGATATTAATATTACCCTAACACATGTCCTAATTCTATTGGATAAGTTTAATTCGACCAAAAACAAGCTTATGAATAAAATATGACCATTTAGGCCCACTTGGATTAGATTAGGACATTTATTATTTATTTATTTAAAGAAGGGTTAAAATAGTTAAAATCAAAGTTTAATAAGTAAATCATTTTTAATATGGGGTTATACATAAGATAAATTCAATTGTAAATATTCATTAGAAATCTAAAAAGATTTCCTACATGATTATATTTTATTTGTAATTTTTAGACATCAAATAATTTAATTTATTTATGACACAAAGATGATGCAGTAATTATCTTATTAATGAAATATTGACATAATTGATGTTATAAACACCAAAATAAATGTAATTTGAGAATTTTTATGAATTCCACTAATTTTCTAGGTTACTATGATATATTAGTGTTGATTTAATCAACTTGTTTCGAACATATAATTCTGTTATGACTTTAAAAAAAATCATATATCAAATAGTGTCAAAATTGACACAAAATAGTTTTTAAATCAAATATTATATTATTAATTGTTATTTTATTCCTAAAAATCTAAGGTTCAGCCAAATGACTTAGATAAGGATATATATATTAATAATAAACAATTTGGGGTTCGTTTGGCATGTTATAGTAAGTGTATTAACCATATAGTGAAAGAAAACAAAAAGACACGGTAAAAGTTAAATTAATTAACTTAGAGTTAAATCTAATTGATAAGGTTAAAATAATACCCTAAACTTGTTTAAATCCTATTGGTTGATAGGATTTCGACCCATCCACACTTTATCTTCGAAATAAGACCCTTTGGAACCATTATAAACCGATTTTGACTTTAATATAAAATAATATTTTGAGATATTCCTAAGGTGCCCCTCTCCTCCCTTATAAAAGGGCACCTCCTCCCCCTCATCCTCACACCAATTTGAGCACTCAAGCTCGGCCAACCCCTGCCATTTTCTCCTCTCCACTTCCCTAGAATAATCCTAGAGGTCCTGGTCTTCTCCAAAGACCAATCTTAGTTCCTTAAGTGGAGGATTCAAAGAGGCGTTCCAAAGAAGAGGTAATATCCATTACCGATCTTTTCAATTTCTTTCTTCTTCAACTTCTTCTTCTTTAGTTGTTTCATGATAAAGTAATAACATCAGTATTACTTACATACTGATATGTTATTATAAATATGAAACAACCCTAATTCACCTTCTATCCATCCTACGGAAAAATGAAATCACCGCGCGTGCGTACGTACGGAATACCGTCTCCACGCCGTGGTGTAATCTATTTTCCACCATCACCTTACAAGGATGGGTATAATGGTGTAATGAGTAACTATATATGATTATTATGAAGTAATATTGATACTGAAATAATATATATACTCCAATACAATTCCACGATCATAGGAACGATATCATCACTCGTGCGTACGTACGGAATACCGTCTCCACGATGTGATGCGACTCGTTCTACATGATCTTCATTTCATAATGATTATATAAATGAATTGAATGAATGAATATGGTATATACTACACTAATACCATTCTGGAAATGAATTATCTATAACCTAAAGATAAGAATAAGAATTTATTCAACAAAACACGCATAAGAACAAAAAGTTATAAAGACCCGAGTAACAAGTAACAATGAAATATTACTAACAAGAAGCTAATAATATGACCATATATGATATCATATCAATATGTATGATTCTGGAATAAGTCAATAACATTATTTAAACCATTATACAGGAGCTTCGGACACGAACAAATAAAATCGGACCTAAGGTAAGGGAAATATCACAATCTCATTTTTATCCGAGATTGTTTATTCGTAAGTACTTACTGGGGTGTATTTTATCATCCACATCCATGTTTCATCAATATGTAATATTATTTCCATCCACCTACAATTGTTTAAATCCATTTTTACCCTTCGGTGAGTTTTTAGTAATATGTATGAAAGGAATCTTTTGTCGTTTTTCGTACGAGGTACTTTTTGACTTTTCCGACAAAAGTACGAAGAATGTTTTTTTTAACTTATACGGAATGAATAGATTTTTAAAACATTATTTCCAAGATTCTTCCTTTACAAGTTCTCAAGTTTATTTTTAATCAACTTCTTTTATTTTAAAGTTATATGACATGTTATGAAAGGAAAAATGTTTTTGAAGAAGAAAGGATATTTTCCTCAAGAATGGAGTTCAAGTGTTTCATCAAAATTATTTTCCATATAAGATAATAAAGGGTTCTGTTTTTATCCCTATTATTAAATTGATTTGATCATGTTGTGATGGAATTATTTTTATGAATTCCTTTATCTTATATGAATTGATTTATGATGTCATGATGTTTCAAGAATCCCATCTTTGTTACATGTGTTATGCGATGATGTATGTTTTATGATTATGTGGCACACATAAGAAAGGATTCATTATAAGATGAGTGGGACCTATATCTCCCTCCAATTCATTGGGTAAAGATTTTATATCTCATGAGATAGACATGGCTGGAACGGAAGGTTATTTCGGTTCAGTGATACAGGACTGAAACGAGGAGTGAACTCGGTTCAGAAAGGGACTTTGTCCACTAAGATAGTCTTGGCAATGAGTCATGACTAACAAGAAATGATTTCCATGATTATGTGTGCATGCCACAAAGTTTCAAGTTTTATGTTATGATTATGGGGATCTCATTTTCACTTCTTTGAATTCTTCCATGATAAGATATTATGATCTCTTTTGCAGGTTTTGATTTTCAAAAAGATATGATATGATTTTTATTTCCTTTATTTGCCCTTGCTGAGCATTTGAGCTCACCCTTTTATGTTTTCTTTTCCCCAGGTCAGGAAGATGGATATTAAGTAGAATATGCTAAAAGGGACCCTAGATATGATGAAATAAATGGGAGACACTGTATAAGATTTATGAACCAGTTGTTTATGTTTCCCAGTTTCTAAAGACACTATACCTATACGGTCCTTTGTGGTTTTGTCATATGTTGTAATAAGTGTGCTTCAATTTTGAAGTAGTAACAATGTATGTAAAGTATGGGTCGTTATAGTTGGTATCAGAGGAAAGGTATAGTCAACCTTTGGAAACTAGGATGTGAAAGCCTTAGTAAGAACCCTAAGGATAAGTCTAAGCATAGAACACAATCTTAGAAATGGCCATGAATAACCTAGGATAAGACCATAAGCATGAAAATTTTATTCTTGAATTATGTGGTTTCCTATTATAATTAGTGTTGCTCACAATATTCTTCTTGGTTTTAGTCAATGGCTGGAACCCGAAGGAACCGTGTTAATGCGGAATGTGATGGGCAATGCAATGATTGTCCCCCTGAGCAACCAAACGATATGGGAGCTGGAATGCAAAATCTTGTAGCCATGCTCACACAACTTTCTCAAGCTATAAATCATGTAGGATTTCCAAACGAACAAAGGAGGGAGCAACATTCTGTTGAATCCTTCATGAGGCAACGTCCACCTTATTTCAGTGGGTCTACTGATCCATTAGTTGCTGAACAATGGATTAGTACTACTGAAAAGATATTTTCAGTTCTTCAATGTTCTGAGCATGATAAAGTCATCCTAGCAGTGTATCGTTTGGAAGGAGATGCGGATCAATGGTGGAATCTTGTTAAGAATACGAGGCAAAGGGATGAAATTGAGTCTATGGAATGGGACGAGTTCAAGAACTTATTTTTCAATAAGTACTTCCCTCGTATTCTCCGAACAAAGATGGAGAAAGAGTTCCTTGAACTGAAGCAAAGGGATGATGAATCTGTTAGTACCTATGAAGCAAATTTTACAAGACTTGCAAGGTACGCTTCTGGTATTATTATCCAACCTGAGAGTAAGATCGATCGATTCTTTAGTGGCTTAAAACCAAGTCTTCGAAGGGCGTTAGCCATAAGGGACTTCAATAGCTACGAGGAAATCGTTCGATGTGCTCTCAAAGTCGAAATGGAGATTGGAGTAACCCATCAGTCACATGGGTTTGATAAGAAGAGGAAGATGGAATTCAAAGAAAAATCTAAAGAGCACACGGAAAAGAAGATGAACTTTCCCTTATGCTCAAAGTGTGGAAAGAAACATGGAGGGAGTTGTCTTAAAGGGACAAGTAAATGTTTTAAATGTGGAAAGGAAGGTCATCGGGCATTTGAATGCTGTGATAATGGGAAGAAGATGTCTAATGATGCAAACAAAGGAAGGGATACACAGAATGAACCTACTACACTTCAATGTTTCAAGTGCAAGGAGATGGGGAATTATGCCAATCAATGCCCAAATCCAAGGGTTGATGATGATGGTCGACGTCAACAAACTCTTAAGGCTAAAGACAAAGGAAAGTCACATGCAATTTCTATCAGCGATGTGGAGTACGATAACGATGTGGTGAAAGGTACACTTACCATCCACTCTAAAGTAGCAAATGTTTTATTTGATTCTGGATCCACCCACTCTTTTATTTCTGAAGACTTTTCTAAGGGTATCACCGTATTACCTCAACAATTAGATGTTGAGTTAGCTGTGCCAACACCTAATGGCACATCAATCGCATCAAAAGTTTATAATTCTTCTCCGATCGAAGTTTGTGGGAAAGTGCTTCCTGCAAATCTTGTGATCCTTCCTTTAGTGGAATTTGATGTGATTCTTGGCATGGATTGGCTTTCTCTACATGGAGCTCATATCAATTGCCAAAGAAGGGAAGTCACATTTCATATTCCAGATCAATCTACGATCGTCTATCAATGCAAGGATGAACATAACCTTCCAGTGGAAATTTCTTCCATCTTATGGGTATTGATTCCACTAAATGAAGGTTATTTATCTCAAATGGTTGGCGAGAAACTCACGATTAAGAATATGCCCATTGTACGGGAGTTTGATGATGTCTTTCCGGAGGAATTGCCGGGTCTTCCACCAAATCGTGAAGTTGAGTTTTCAATAGAACTCGTACCGGGTGCTTTGCCTATTTCAAAGACACCTTATAGAATGGCCCCAATTGAGTTGTAGGAATTGAAGAAGCAACTCCAAGAGAATTTTGATAAGGGATTCATACGCCCTAGTGCGTCACCTTGGGGAGCACCTGTTCTATTTGTTAAGAAGAAAGATGGATCAATGAGACTCTGCATTGATTATCGAGAACTTAACAAGATCACTATCAAGAACAAATATCCTCTCCCACGCATTGATGACTTATTTGACCAACTACGCGGAGCTCAATACTTTTCCAAGATTGATCTTCGTTCAGGGTATCATCAATTAAGGGTCAAAAGGGAGGATATACCAAAGACGGCTTTCCGTACAAGGTATGGACACTATGAATTTATAGTGATGCCATTTGGTCTTACTAATTCCCCTGCTATCTTCATGGATCTAATGAATAGAGTCTTTAGAGACTATCTTGATCAATTTGTGGTAGTCTTTATAGACGATATTCTTGTCTATTCAAAGAGCAAGGAAGAGCATGAAGATCACTTGAGAATTATATTTAAGACCCTGAGAAAGGAGAAGCTTTATGCCAAATTTACCAAGTGTGAATTTTGGCTTCAAAAAGTTGCATTTTTGGGTCATATAATCTCAAAAGAGGGGATATCTGTGGATCCAGCAAAAACAGAGGTTATCGAAAGATGGTCGAGACCAACAACAATAACTGAGATCCGAAGTTTTCTTGGTTTGGCTGGATATTATCGACGTTTTGTAAAAGATTTTTCACGATTATCTAATCCACTCACCAAGTTGACTCGGAAAGGAGTTAAGTTTGTCTGGACAGAGGAATGTGAAGAGAATTTCAAGGAGTTGAAAAGAAGGTTATCCAGTGCACCTGTGCTCACACTGCCTTGTAGTGGAGAAAGGTTTGTGATCTACAGTGATGCATCCAAGAAGGGATTGGGGTGTGTTCTTATGCAAAATGATATGGTGATAGCTTATGCCTCATGACAGTTGAAAATCCATGAGCAAAATTACCCAACACATGATTTGGAGTTGGATGCGGTAATATTTTCATTAAAGATTTGGAGGCATTACCTTTATGGTGAAAGGTGTGATATTTATACTGATCATAAAAGTTTAAAGTATATTTTCACACAAAAGGAGTTGAATATGCGTCAAAGAAGATGGTTGGAGCTGATTAAGGATTATGACTGCTCAATCCATTACCACCCTGGGAAAGCAAACAAGGTGGCAGATGCATTAAGTCGACAAGACCATGCTAGTTTATCCATGATGAGGATCACAAAAGATCCAATATTTATGGATTTACAAAGGATGGATCTTGGAATTATAATGGAAGGGGAAAAATCTTATCTTTCTCAAATGAATGTTCAACCATCTATACATGTGAAGATTAAAGAGGCACAGAAAGAAGATGTCGAGTTACAAAAGAAGGTGAGAAATGTTCCTGAATTCAACCTTGATTGTGATGGGATAATAAAGTTCAGGAATCGGGTTTGTGTTCCTCCCATCCCCGAATTAAAGAAGGAGCTGCTGGATGAGGCTCATAGTTCTTCATTCTCTATTCATCCTGGAAGCACGAAGATGTATAGGGACCTGAAAGAGTACTTCTGGTGGGATGGCATGAAAAGAGATGTTGCTGAATATGTCTCTCGATGCTTGGTTTGTCAACAAGTTAAAGCTGAGAGACAGAAGTCTAAGGGGATGTTACAACCATTACCCATACCCGAATGGAAATGGGAAAACATCACTATGGACTTTGTCACAGGACTTCCTAAAACATCCAAAGGCAATAATGCTATCTGGGTCATAGTTGATCATCTTACAAAGTCTGCACACTTCATTCCTATTAGAGAGGATTTCTCTCTAGATCAGCTTGCCAGGATATATGTAAAGGAAGTGGTAAGATTACATGGAGTACCACTTTCTATTATATCTGATCGGGATCCGAGATTTACCTCGAAGTTCTGGCGAAGTCTTCAGCATACTCTGGATACAGAGTTGAGTTTCAGCACTGCTTATCATCCCCAGACAGACGGTCAGTCTGAGAGAACAATTCAAACCCTAGAAGATATGTTGAGAGCTTGCTCTATGGATTTCAAAGGAGGTTGGGATCAATACCTACCTTTGGTAGAATTTTCTTATAATAATAGCTTTCACTCCAGTATTCAGATGGCTCCTTATGAATCTCTCTATGGAAAGAAATGCAGGACTCCAACTTGCTGGGATGAAGTTGGGGAAAGAAAGCTATTAGGACCTGATCTCGTGGATGAAATGGCAGAAAAGGTCAGATCTATTCAACAACACATAAGAGTAGCTCAGAGTCGACAGAAAAGTTATGCCGACAACCGAAGAAAAGACCTAGAGTTTGAAGTGGGTGATAAAGTGTTCTTACGAATATCTCCCTGGAAGAGGGTTATGAGATTTGGAAAGAAGGGGAAGTTGAGCCCTAGATATATCGGTCCTTTTGAAATACTGGATCGTGTTGGGAAGGTAGCTTACCGATTGGCGCTTCCACCGAATCTCTCTCAAGTTCACGATGTGTTCCATGTATCTCTCCTGAGAAAGTACATACCAGATCCTTCACATGTACTCAGCTCAGAAGTTGTACCGCTGGAGCAAGATCTTTCTTATGAAGAACAGCCGATAGAGATTCTGGATCGTAGTGAAAAAGTCCTACGAAACAAGACCACTCGCTTGGTGAAAGTTTTATGGAGAAACCACCAATTTGAAGAAGCTACATGGGAGCTTGAGGATATGATGAGGGAGAAGTATCCTCATCTGTTTGTTGCAAAGTGACGAATTTCGAGGGTGAAATTCTTTTTAAGGGGGGTAGAATGTAACACCCGAGACTTTTACGTTATATAAATCATCAAAGGAATCTTTTTCTACACAACACTTGCTTGGCTTGCTTTACACGCAATCGCGACCTTCCTCGATAGCTTGCGTCGTACGCAATACCGAGTTTCACTAAACAACAATATGCTATTAAAACTAGCCGTTATGAATAGTAATAACCACTTTTTAAAATTTTATAAATTTTATTTTTCAAAATGGACTTCATTTTTGGACTCAGAATATCGAAATTAGCCTAAGGTGAAATTTTGGTATTTTTCTGAAAACTTTCAATTTTTGATGAATAGTGAAACCACTAAGTGGTAGGTTAAAAACTGAATTTTGCATAAAACTTAATTTTACCGCTTCTGTGAATGGAATTTCGAAAATCCAACAGACACGGTTGATATCAGTAAGTAAAATGTGGTTCAATGAGATAAAAATAATTTTTGGTGAATAGTAACTTTTTACTTTTTTTTACCGCGGTTAATAGTAAATAGGGTAACTAAGGGTAAATATGATATTAATATTACCCTAAAACATGTCCTAATTCTATTGGATAAGTGTAATTCGACCAAAAACAACCTTATGAATAAAATATGACCATTTAGGCCCACTTGGATTAGATTAGGACATTTATTATTTATTTATTTAAAGAAGGGTTAAAATAGTTAAAATCAAAGTTTAATAAGTAAATCATTTTTAATATGGGGTTATACATAAGATAAATTCAATTGTAAATATTCATTAGAAATATAAAAAGATTTTCTACATAATTATATTTTATTTGTAATTTTTAGACATCAAATAATTTAATTTATTTATGACACAAAGATGATGCAGTAATTATCTTATTAATGAAATATTGACATAATTGATGTTATAAACACCAAAATAAATGTAATTTGAGAATTTTTATGAATTACACTAATTTTCTAGGTTACTATGATATATTAGTGTTGATTTAATCAACTTGTTTCGAACATATAATTCTGTTATGACTTTAAAAAAAATCATATATCAAATAGTGTCAAAATTGACACAAAATAGTTTTTAAATCAAATATTATATTATTAATTGTTATTTTATTCCTAAAAATCTAAGGTTCGGCCAAATGACTTAGATAAGGATATATATATTAATAATAAACAATTTGGGGTTCGTTTGGCATGTTATAGTAAGTGTATTAACCATATAGTGAAAGAAAACAAAAAGACACGGTAAAAGTTAAATTAATTAACTTAGAGTTAAATCTAATTGATAAGGTTAAAATAATACCCTAAACTTGTTTAAATCCTATTGGTTGATAGGATTTCGACCCATACCCACTTTATCTTCGAAATAAGACCCTTTTGAACCATTATAAACCGATTTTGACTTTAATATAAAATAATATTTTGAGATATTCCTAAGGTGCCCCTCTCCTCCCTTATAAAAGGGCACCTCCTCCCCCTCCTCCTCACACCAATTTGAGCACTCAAGCTCGGCAAACCCATGCCATTTTCTCCTCTCCACTTCCCTAGAATAATCCTAGAGGTCCTGGTCTTCTCCAAAGACCAATCTTAGTTCCTTAAGTGGAGGATTCAAAGAGGCGTTCCAAAGAAGAGGTAATATCCATTACCGATCTTTTCAATTTCTTTCTTCTTCAACTTCTTCTTCTTTAGTTGTTTCATGATAAAGTAATAACATCAGTATTAATTACATACTGATATGTTATTATAAATATGAAACAACCCTAATTCACCTTCTATCCATCCTACGGAAAAATGAAATCACCGCGCGTGCGTACGTACGGAATACCGTCTCCACGCCGTGGTGTAATCTATTTTCCACCATCACCTTACAAGGATGGGTATAATGGTGTAATGAGTAACTATATATGATTATTATGAAGTAATATTGATACTGAAATAATATATATATACTCCAATACAATTCCACGATCATAGGAATGATATCATCACTCGTGCGTACGTACGGAATACCGTCTCCACGATGTGATGCGACTCGTTCTACATGATCTTCATTTCATAATGATTATATAAATGAATTGAATGAATGAATATGGTATATACTACACTAATAACATTCTGGAAATGAATTATCTATAACCTAAAGATAAGAATAAGAATTTATTCAACAAAACACGCATAAGAACAAAAAGTTATAAAGACCCGAGTAACAAGTAACAATGAAATATTACTAACAAGAAGCTAATAATATGACCATATATGATATCATATCAATATGTATGATTCTGGAATAAGTCAATAACATTATTTAAACCATTATACAGGAGCTTTGGACACGAACAAAGCAAATCGGACCTAAGGTAAGGGAAATATCACAATCTCATTTTTATCCGAGATTGTTTATTCGTAAGTACTTACTGGGGTGTATTTTATCATCCACATCCATGTTTCATCAATATGTAATATTATTTCCATCCACCTACAATTGTTTAAATCCATTTCTACCCTTCGGTGAGTTTTTAGTAATATGTATGAAAGGAATCTTTTGTCGTTTTTCGTACGAGGTACTTTTTGACTTTTCCGAAAAAAGTACGAAGAATGTTTTTTTAACTTATACGGCATGAATATATTTTTAAAACATTATTTACAAGAATCTTCCTTTACAAGTTCTCAAGTTTATTTTTAATCAACTTCTTTTATTTTAAAGTTATATGACATGTTATGAAAGGAAAAATGTTTTTGAAGAAGAAAGGATATTTTCCTAAAGAATGGAGTTCAAGTGTTTCATCAAAATTATTTTCCATCTAAGATAATAAAGGGTTCTGTTTTTATCCCTATTATTAAATTGATTTGATCATGTTGTGATGGAATTATTTTTATGAATTCCTTTATCTTATATGAATTGATTTATGATGTCATGATGTTTCAAGAATCCCATCTTTGTTACATGTGTTATGCGATGATGTATGTTTTATGATTATGTGGCACACATAAGAAAGGATTCATTATAAGATGGGTGGGACCTATATCTCCCTCCAATGCATTGGGTAAAGATTTTATATCTCATGAGATAGACATGGCTGGAACGGAAGGTTATTTCGGTTCAGTGATACAGGACTGAAACGAGGAGTGAACTCGGTTCAGAAAGGGACTTTGTCCACTAAGATAGTCTTGGCAATGAGTCATGACTAACAAGAAATGATTTCCATGATTATGTGTGCATGCCACAAAGTTTCAAGTTTTATGTTATGATTATGGGGATCTCATTTTCACTTCTATGAATTCTTCCATGATAAGATATTATGATCTCTTTTGCAGGTTTTGATTTTCAAAAAGATATGATATGATTTTTATTTCCTTTATTTGCCCTTGCTGAGCATTTGAGCTCACCCTTTTATGTTTTCTTTTCCCCAGGTCAGGAAGATGGATATTAAGTAGAATATGCTAAAAGGGACCCTAGATATGATGAAATAAATGGGAGACACTGTCGAAGATTTATGAACCAGTTGTTTATGTTTCCCAGTTTCTAAAGACACTATACCTATACAGTCCTTTGTGGTTTTGTCATATGTTGTAATAAGTGTGCTTCAATTTTGAAGTAGTAACAATGTATGTAAAGTATGGGTCGTTATATATATAGTCTATATCAAGCTCAATCGTCTTTCATAAGTTGTAATGGGGCCCTACTCATCACATATACTACATTAGGATCACATGTGAGCTATAATGTGCAGATACCCATTGTATATGTCATGTTGGTCACTCCTATAAAATGTCCATGTAAAATTATATAATCATAACACACAAAAATAGTAATTATATAAATTTCAGTTATAAAATTTTGATTTTAATCATAAGAAAACATTTTATGTCATTGAAATAATCATTCCATTTGAAAACACCAAATTGAAACATTTGTAAAGGATATTTTTGAATAAAAGTGTCCCATAAAAATTTTATTTTTTAATAATTTTAAAAATTAACTTTTAAAAAACATTATGTCCATATAAATAATCCCATAAATGTTTTTTCAAAACACTGATATAATTGAGGAATATTTGTAAGAATAATTCTTTAGAACATATAAAACATTCTTTTTGTGAAAATGTCCCATAACCTGAGTCGGACTCATCACTTACAATATTTATATGCCAAAATAATATACATAGGTAAATTATTTAATTTTTTTATTACCTTATTATTTTTTATTATTCATTTTATTTAAATTAATACCATTTTATAAAAATTTCATAATTTTTTAAGTTCAAGTTGGAAGTTTTTACAATATTCAGTGAATGTGTCTAAAATGACTTGAGTGTGATGTCAATAGTCAAAGGGGTCATTAGTCCATAATCTTCATACTAATATTAATTACATAATAATAACTTTCATAAAAAAATTGTAATTTTAAATCTATACATTAAATATTGATGTGAAAAATGAATAACTTTACAATTATGGAGATGGTAAGCAATACGTACAAATGAGTATCATCTTAATTTTTCAATGATCATTATAAAATTAAGTCATATATATCATTTAATCATTATGTAATGAAAATAATATCATTAATATATTATTAACAATTTAAAAATACTTATATATATTATGCATTAGATGTGGTGATTAAAAAAGCATCACATCACTTCGTTAAGGTGTTAGTTCGCATAAACACAGGAATGACGTTATAATTTTCATTCGCATTGAAAGTAAAAATATAATTGATATATTATTATTTTATAATGAAAAATATCTCATGTATCTCACATATAAAAATTAATTCCATCATTATAACCATTCTTGATTGTTAGTAATTGAAAAAAGAACTTATAACAGTTCGTGGAGGTGATAGTTCGCATATACACATGATCGATTACTTATTTTTTTAATTTGATTGAATTGTATATAGATATGGATCATTATGAAAACATAATAACATATCATTACATTTGGGATACTTTCTTTATTTTTTATCAAGGTTTATGGATATTTAAAAAAATAGAATGAAGAAATAAAAGTGAAACACTTCATTTAAAAGTTAACATCTTCCTTCGGACAACCTCCTTTGATTAACACCATAACACCTCTTATGATGGTGGTATGCATATACTAAGACCCATAGAATGATGGTATAGATACTATGAATGTATTCAATATAATTTTTATGAACTAAATGTGTTTTAAGGATTGAATAATTTAAAAGAATAGGTTTTATTTTATGGGAGAGGGGATGGACACTCATGGAATTGTGAAAAATATAAAATTAATATAAATTTTTAATTCAAATAAATATTTTTCAAAAAAATTATTTAGATGATATGATTTTATTGCGTCAAATAATACTCATAAAATTTAAATTATATATGTTTTGACTATTTTTTAATCCTTATCGTTTTGTTTTAACCCTTATAAACTCTTATTATGACATCATGTAATTTTCAATTTTAGGGTTATTAAAATTCTTGAAAAAAAATAAAAAAAATTAATTGTGTTATTAATAAATAAATTGACCTGTAAAATTAAATTAACCAAAATTTATAGTTTTAAAAATTTTATATCCTTTGATAAAATGTTATTTAATTTTAAATATCAATAATTTAAATTTTGAAACAACTCAATATTTGACTGTTTTAAAATCATTAAAACATGATATTTTCAAAAACCACTATTGAATCATCCCAAAATTGTAAAATGAATCCATAAAATTAATTTATGGAATTAATTATAATAAATAATATTTATTTATATATTTTTAATATCAATTATTTGATTATCCCAGTAATGAGAAATTATTACATCATCATGGTGTCACATTTGAATTTAATTATTAATTTCCAAAAAATTATAAATAAATTATAATGATGTAGGTGAAAATGAAATCATTCTAAAAACTATTTATAGTGGGAGAAATATTCTTAGTAGATATATATTTAAAATTTTATAGTTATTAATACCATAAAATATCTTCTTTGTGTTTTCTTTAAAATATAATACTATAAGGGGAGTAAAGTAATCCATGTTTCTCCAAGTGGAAAAAATAATCCAAAGGAATATTTGGGTCTCTAATACTTGATAAATTTAAATTAGGAAACATATTAGGGTAATTTTATAATATTTACAAAATTATTTCTACCCTTAACTACCTGATTTACCCTTATCCATGGTAATAATAATATGTAGTAAAGTAAAAAATTCATATCATCCTAAAAAATAAGTTGACTATATTAGATAAAAACAATACATATTTAAACTATGAATTCCTATTTTTCAAAATTCGAAACCCATAATTGGTTAAAAATAATTTAAAATTAATCTCATTGGCGGATCAAGAAAACAGGTTTCTAACGTAAAAATCTCAAAAGGTCACATTGTTTTTATATCTAATTTAATTTGAAATTTAATCTAAGGACCTAAATTAAATTAACTAATAAAAAAATTATTTAATAATAAAGTAATTCAATTTAGAAAAATTAACAATATAAATAAATTTTATGAAACCGTAGTTTTGAACTACTAATATCAATTATTCAATATTCATAAAAAAATTACATTTTCATGGAAAAATATAAAAATTAATCTGATGTAAATTTCGATACACCACATTTAAAGAATAATTTTTTTTCAAAAATAAAATTTATTAATGTTTGAAATACTATATTTAAAATATGTTCTCACTCAAAAGGTAGAAAATATATTATATGAGAAAAATACTTCTTTTATATGTAAAAATGGAATTGTTCTTATAACATTTCTATAAAACCGATAAGATGAATTTTAAACTATTCATTGAATATATAATATTATATAATTAATTAATATAATAATTAATATAATCTCATAAGATTTATTTTTCTATTTATTTTGATTAGACATATTATTCCACATTTAATTTTTTTTGAAAAAAACATTTTATTTTATTTTAAAAAAGGGTTTTACATTCATTTGTAATTAATTGTTCATAGAATCATATATATATTTATCAACTATATTTTTATGATTCAATAACTACTATTAATTCTTTTCATTCTGATGGCTATGTTATAAGGGAAACATTTAAATAATAATATTTTATTATTCAATTAAACAATATGTGTCGTATCATGCTCATGTTTGAACATAGTCCTTACATTTGAAAAACATGGTATGTTACATTCTCCCCCATTAATAAATTTTATCCTTTAAATTTGAACTAGGGATTGAAAATATGGGCTTCAATTTTCAAAATACAGTTATTGGTATAAAATATTTAAAATTTTATTTCAAAACATATAATTTAAATCAATGAAATATAATTACTTAGGTCACCTGAGATAACACATATTGGGGTTCCGTATTAGAAAAAATGGACATCGAAGAGAAAACTATCCGTCATGTTCTGATGGAGAGTGAGAGAAACCATGTTCAGGATAAATATAGTAATCACAAAACCATAAATTTGTGATGTATATATATGTCATTAATTTTGGAGAAATAAATGTAAACGTAAAACATTTCATTCAAAATACTTTTAATAGAGTTCAGAAACTATTTTACTATTTGGAATGTGAACATAATGATATATAAATAACTAATCTCCATCCATTAAAAAAATTCAACCTCAAACTCATCTATTTCTCCATAATATGAGTAATCATGATTAATTTTTTATGCTTTAAGAACTAGAATCAACTTATATATAATCATTTAATCCATAAAATACTAACTATCAACTTCTACGGTCTTGAAAAATTAACCAAAAGCAATATGGTTAGGATGAGATAAAATAATTATCCAAAAATAAAAAAACCATTATATGATGAAAACTACTTTTAATATCCAAAATTCAATGATAATATCCATATTTTGACATAGACCATTCTAAATATAACTATACATAATATTCCT
The DNA here is from genome assembly GCA_963277665.1 of Viscum album. Taxonomy (NCBI): domain Eukaryota; kingdom Viridiplantae; phylum Streptophyta; class Magnoliopsida; order Santalales; family Viscaceae; genus Viscum; species Viscum album. The sequence goes on along the minus strand of OY728157.1, from coordinate 29,344,475 downwards.
CAATAATATTATTACTATTATTAAAACCCAAAATCTAAAGGATTTATTCACTTAATATTCCACAAAAATCAATCATTTATCTCAAAATAAGATCAATTACTATAGAAGTCTCATTCAAAAAATCAATAGTCCAAATAACATATTCTCTAATATAGGTTATCCATTTCCATAAATATCCCAAATCATCATAAGTTTCCAATAATATTATAAATCTTTCCAATATATAATTCAACCATTACTTCTCAAATGAAATTCCATAGTTTTCTATTTTACATGATCATATTGGGTTCCTAAAATAGTGAAAATATTCTAAACTAACACTAATAAATCAGTCACTGAATCATTTTCAAATCCCATTATTATCTATTAAATAAATAAAATATTCTGAAAATAAATTTATTCTTTACCCGTACTACCATTTAACTAAAAATAAAAATTTCATAAATTTTTTTGACTTTTCGTAGGCCAATGGTAGGTGATGCACCATTGTCTCTCTTCAGATGTGGGTTCTAATCCCACGACCATTCTAGATAATATGCGTTGGAACCTATCAAACATGTTACCTTTTTCTCAATTCCAAATAATTCTAATATCATTCCCTAAGTGTTAATAATGTCTTAAAAATAAGAATAAAATGTTTTAAATTCAATGTTTATCTCATCCCATTCATTTTTCATCCCAAAAAGTAATAACCCGTAGTTACCTCAAAAATATAAATGGCTCCAAAAATACCATTAGGGACCTTAAAATTTAATAAAATAGATCGACAAAAGTTTTTCTATGACATCATTATTATTATCAATCTAATAATTATAAAGACCTGATGATTTCTTAACTCATGAGGAAACATCCTATACTTTAATGTTTTCTAAACCATCGATTAATTCCAAATGTAAGTAGTCAGGCTTAAAAAAAACATATTTAACAATTTTGAACAAAAATTTACATTTGAGAAATTTATGGAATATATTTTTAGTCAACTAGGAGAAAAAATCACTAAGTAGAGGCATTAATAACATGTAGATACTTATACTTGTTGTCCATTTTTAACCCAAGGAATCCCATTAAAAAATATAAGTTCATTTCATGATATATATTCAATTAATTCATCACGAAATCTTCATTTCTATTACCAAAATTAAGACCTATTAAAAAAATTAAAATGTGGGATCATTACAAAAATATCAATATTTTACATAGATAAAGACTATTGTTTTCCAGTGAAAACATGAAAATCCATTAAAACCAATTTCATAAAAACTCATTAGAAAGCATAGAAAAGTAACATAAGTACCTTTGGACATCATACCACTAGACTCATACATTCAATATTACAAATGGAATTACCCTACAGTTGAAGTCCACCACTAGATTATATAATGCATTAGATAACTATAATGGGGATTCCATTCATATAAGATATATCAGTGTCACCATATATAATGATATATAATGGGGATCAATCTTTCATATAACCAATATCATTCTCACCCATGAGATATATTGGGGATCAACCCTTTGTATAAGTTGTATCGGGCACACCTGTAAAGTTTCCACTCACAATTATGTAATAATAACACATAAAATCATGTAATTTTGATCATGTCTACAAAAAATATCATTTTCACTCAAACGAAATAATTTTATGTTATTGAAATAATGAATATAATAAAAAAATTTAAAAATGAATGAAAGATATTTTTAATAATTTATTCCCATTAAACAATAAAAGATTTTAAATAAATTCAAGTAATTACATTTTCACCATTTATGTCTATATAAATAAATTCATAAAACAATTTAGATACATGGACATGAATGAGTAAGATTTAGAAAATTAAATATTTGAAACAAATAAATATGATATTTTATTTAAAGAGTCTCTTAACTTGAGTCTGAATCGTCACGTACAATCATTATCCTACTAAATAATAAAAACATGTAAATCAATTAACATCATAAAAACCATTTTAATATTTATTATTCATATTATAATAATTATTACCATAATAAATAAATTACTTAATTACTCAAAAGATTCTAGAGATAAGCATGCATGCTGTAAAAAAGTTAGTAGAAAAATAATGATGAAAATGATATGATAAAAGGATGGATGTGGTCAAACAAAGTTTCAGGGCATTACTGCGAGTTATATTGATTAAATATCACCTAGTACTTATCCTGGTTCGTTTCCTACTTGTAATGGACCAGATTACTTTGGTCTATTCCTTTGTGAAAATCATGTGTATGTGGTGATTCAGGAGGTCAAGGTGACTTATCCCCAACACATTTCCAATTTTCCAGTTTGGTGAATAGTTACAATGGTAGACAGTTGCGAACAGTGCAACAGTAACCTTCTATGAATAATACAACTATAACCTTAGGTGAACAGTGTCATCATTGATCTTCTATGAACAATGTCATCATTAACCCTCTTTGAACAGTGCAACGTTAACCTTAAGTGAATAGTGTCATCATTGACCATCAGTGGATAGTGTTATCATTAACCTTCTATAAATAGTGCAACATTAACCTTAGGTGAACAGTGTCATCATTGACCTTCTATGAATAGTTTTAACATTAAAATACTGTGAATAGTGCAATGTTAACATTAGGTGAACAGTGAAATTATTGACCTTCTGTGAACAGTGTCATCATTAACCTTTTGTGAATAGTGCAACGTTAATCTTAGGTGAAGAGTGTCATCATCGACCTTCTGTGAATAGTGTCATCATTAACCTTCTGTGAATAGTGCAATGGTAACATTAGGTGAATAGTGTCATCATTGACCATCTGTGAACAGTGTCAACATTAACCTTCTGTGAACAGTGCAATGTTAACCTTACATGAACAATGTCATCGTTGAACTTCTATGAATAGTGTCATCATTAACCATCTATGAACAGTGTTATCATTAAACTTCTGTGAACAATGGCATCATTAGCCAAATATGAACAGTGAAAAATTATCCTTAGGTGAATAGTGTCATCATTATCCTTCTATGAATAGAGAAATTAGCGTCTTTCTGTAAACAGTGACATCAGTGACATTCTGGGAACAATGACATCAGTGACCTTAGGGTTTGCAGTGTTTCTAGAATGGTAGGGTGTGCAATGTTTCCAAAACTGTAGGGTGTAAAGTGTTTCCATACCGGTTGGGTGAACAATGCTTCTAGCTTCTTATAGTTTCGCCCTTTAGACATTTCCTTTGTCGTAAAATGCTTTCAGGGCCTTTTTTTAACGTATTTAAGGCCAAATAAAAGCTCACAACTCTTATATTAATTATTCCTAAGGCGCAGGATGTTTGTTTTACTTAGTCAAACCATGTGTCTTAGTTTGCAGCGTTTTTAATGGGAAATCAAGGGTATCTTAAACTACCGCTCCAGTAAATCATCTAAAGGGACGTGATATCTTCCTCCCTAATTATTTCTCGTTGTTCTTGGGTGTGAGATTCTCAAACATTCCATTCCTTCTTATAAGAGTTTCACAATCAAACTTTCCACATCAGATTGGTTTCACTCTGTTTTGATGCAACAAAGCAGTATCGATCAATCTTCGATATAAGGTATGTTTTATCGTCATTCTTTTGGGGTTCATATTCTCATGTATCTCCTTTCTATTTTATATCATGTGATATTTGTGCTCTTATTGGAGTTTTCTTGGGTATCGGTTGGTACGGTCATACTATGGCTTCCTCGGGTGGATGCAGTTGTCGCAAGAGGAGGCGATTATGACCGTTGTGTGAACCGTTATCGTATAAATAAAGTCAGGAACCATTTGAGGTAGGGGATTTGTTGCTTCTCTATTCTATTACATCAAACTATATTTTTAGCATGTTTTATCCTACAGGATCACAATAGAATTGACCAAATAAATATTCGAACTGGATAAAAAAATTGATATCGATCGTATGTTATTTCCTCTTATTTTTCTAGATAGTGTGATATCAATTCTTGTTATGTTTAGAATTTCGTTTTTGATAGAAATTGGTAAATTATTTAAAGATGAAATTAATTGATAATTGTTTGAATATAGATAAAGAGGCATGTAAATGAATCGGGTTCCTTTTGGTGTAATTTTATGTTAATCAAAATGGTGTAGTAATCATGTCTAATTTTTGTGATATATTACTAATTAGGTTTCCTGAATTTGGAACATTTGAATAAAAATTTGTTAAACTAATATGGATTAAAGAATCGGTTGATCGATAAGAGAATTCTCCTTGTAGGGTTCTGAGTTAACATATTGTTTGTTAAGTGGCCAAGAGCCCAAATGTTAAAATATTTGTTTTCCTAGTGCTTGTGTTGTGATGTGAGCCTATATGGCTATTGTGATAAGTGGGAGCATGTAGGCCTTTTGGTTGTGGATGTAGATGACGCCTAGAGTGGCGAGATGCATTAGGATATGCCTGTGGGTGTTGGGGAGGACACATGGGATGATGGAACGGGATGGATGTGATTGTTCGAAGCATGCTGATTCTTATTGGTTGATTATCTTCATTACATTTCCCCACTTCTCAAGGAATCTAGTATAGCTTACCCTTCATCTGAAAGAGGCAAAGATGCATAGAGTATTCTATGTTCTTTCTGTGTTTAGCTTCACAAGGGATGATGAGTCTACATTCATGCTATAGGCGGAAAAGACTCGACGGGTAGAACATCTACTCACCATATTTATCCCCATTGTGTTAAGTATCCTAGAATGTTTTTATAGAATTCTTGGGGATATGGGAAATTAATTCTGTAATGAAAAATTTAATAAATGATGTTAACCCATGGGGTTGGGGTTGCTTGAACATAATGATGAGGTAGTAATTTTAATGGGATAATGAACTTTTGGTTGGATGCTAATGAAGTTTAATGTATAATTGTAAATGGTTAATTACTGTTTAAATAATTTATTAACGTAAATTTTAACTGATAAAAAGAGAATGAAGTAAGGAAATAAAGCTTTTCAAATGATTGTGTGCTCATATGATACCTAGTCATAGAGGTGGTAGACTGGATTCCGAGAGACGTTAGCTATAGTTGAGTCTAAGTTTAGGTTATTCCCATACTATGGTTGTGAGATATAGTGTATTATGTACTTGTTTTGTTTCTATACTCTATTCCACCCTGTTATTATGGGCAACTGACACCCCAGGGATTCTGAGCCCTGGGGGGTGTTTTCCCAAACATTCTGGTGGGAGGATGGATGGCTGACCACCACCTTTGGCCTCTCTCTCATCTCTGGGTAGATACATGGGCAGGTAGTCACAATGGTTATTTCTTCCCCATTTATGTGTGTAGAGGGATGTAATGGATTATGGTTATTCACACAGACATATTCTGGATACAGTATTCTATGGACTACTATAGGTGTTACGTGTATAGGCTGTGATGGCTAGAGGATCCTTACACTGTGTATTGGTTGTAATGTCTTGAGGTATAATACCTGACATATGATACATGTTATGCAAGCTGTGGTGGCATCCAAAATCTACATGGATAATTTCTTGCATGGATGTGGTGGTTTTGTTGTACGAGGTTCATGTTGTGGTGCTTCACCTAGGTGTCTGCGGGCAATCCTTTTTGGAGAGAGATACTTAGGAAGTGCGACGTTGGGGAAAATTAGCAAACCATTGGGAATGTAGTAGCAGGGTACCCTTTATATTCATTATTATATAATATACTCTTGTATGTGTTACGTGGTGGGAGTAGCCATGGTGAGGTTTGGATCATAGTATAACTTTTTAGGTGATGAGTTAGTTTCACTTGTTGTTTATTGTACTTGAACATGCTTTCATTACTTTTTAATGAGAGGATTCAAGGAGGATCCTCATGAGTATATTGTTATACTCACCCTATGTATATATAAACTATTTTTCAGGTCACTTGGAGTAGGTTGGAGATCAAGCTGGTTTCTACTAGCTTGCGGTAGCAGGAGCTGTTTGGGCTTGTGGTTGCTGGTATTTTACTTCCTTTTGGGTACATCTAGTTTTCTCGCTACAAGTTGTAGTGGGTTTTCAGGACATTTCATATGTGTACTGTGGATTTCTTCCATCTAACTAGTTGAGTTGGAGTTTGTTGGTTTCTATCTTATCTATCTCTTTCGCATGTGTTCTCTTAGAGGGTAATGCTTCCCATTTGTGTGTTTACTATACCCTCTATGTTAGTCTCCATCCTGGGGCCCACTAGAGGCGGGACTCCAGGGTCATTATCTACCTTATCACATTTTCGGCCCAGGAGGGGTACACCTTATGGTGAGGGGGTCATGAAAGTGTGGTACCAGAGGTCTGGTTGAGGGATATGGTAGAGTTTAGAGTTAGGCATAGGTGAGGTTGCATGGGTTGGTAGGGAAACATTGCAATTCATGTATAACAAGTGATGTATACTGTAACATCCCCAAATGATAAAGGGTTAAATGACTAAATGATATGACTCATGTCAACAAGGTGCACCTTCCTTTTCAGGAGCCTATCTGATTAGAACTCCACAGTTAAGCGTGCTTGGCCTGGAGTAGTGATCAGGATGGGTGACCCTCTGGGAAGTTTCCCAGGGTGTGTGTGAGTGAGGACAAAGCACACTAGAAAGGAAATGTGTTGGCCTGTGGGGACTATCATATTAGTCAGATGACCCGTTCAGGCATATGGGTGGACCCTAGGGTGGGCCCCACGTGTCTGCGGGGCAACTGGTGGTACCTGGTGGGCCAGGACCCGACGACCATGTTAAGGCGGGGTGGTAGTGCTGTCACCGGGACCCGGTTGTCACATTTGGTATCAGAGGAGGAACCCAGCCTTAAGTGCGCGGTGCACTGCCTGGGTTGAGATGTAGGGCCCACACCGAGGGCGTTGTGCTCTAAAGGGGGGGTGATTGTAACATCCCCAAATGATAAAGGGTTAAATGACTAAATGATATGACTCATGTCAACAAGGTGCACCTTCCTTTTCGGGAGCCTATCTGATTAGAACTCCACAGTTAAGCGTGCTTGGCCTGGAGTAGTGATTAGGATGGGTGACCCTCTGGGAAGTTTCCCAGGGTGTGTGAGTGAGGACAAAGCACACTAGAAAGGACATGTGTTGGCCTGTGGGGACTATCATATTAGTCAGATGACCCGTTCAGGCATATTTGGTATCAGAGGAGGAACCCAGCCTTAAGTGCGCGGTGCACTGCCTGGGTTGAGATGTAGGGCCCACACCGAGGGCGTTGTGCTCTAAAGGGGGGGTGATTGTAACATCCCCAAATGATAAAGGGTTAAATGACTAAATGATATGACTCATGTCAACAAGGTGCACCTTCCTTTTCGGGAGCCTATCTGATTAGAACTCCACAGTTAAGCGTGCTTGGCCTGGAGTAGTGATTAGGATGGGTGACCCTCTGGGAAGTTTCCCAGGGTGTGTGAGTGAGGACAAAGCACACTAGAAAGGACATGTGTTGGCCTGTGGGGACTATCATATTAGTCAGATGACCCGTTCAGGCATGTGGGTGGACCTTGGGGTGGGCCCCAAGTGTCTGCGGGGCAACTGGTGGTACCTGGTGGGCCATGACCCGACGACCATGTTAAGGCAGGGTGGTAGTGCTGTCACCGGGACCCGATTGTCACATTTGGTATCAGAGGAGGAACCCAGCCTTAAGTGCGCGGTGCACTGCCTGGGTTGAGATGTAGGTCCCACAACGAGGGCGTTGTGCTCTAAAGGGGGGGTGATTGTAACATCCCCAAATGATAAAGGGTTAAATGACTAAATGATATGACTCATGTCAACAAGGTGCACCTTCCTTTTCGGGATCCTATCTGATTAGAACTCCACAGTTAAGCGTGCTTGGCCTGGAGTAGTGATCAGGATGGGTGACCCTCTGAGAAGTTTCCCAGGGTGTGTGTGAGTGAGGACAAAGCACACTAGAAAGGACATGTGTTGGCCTGTGGGGACTATCATATTAGTCAGATGACCCGTTCAGGCATGTGGGTGGACCCTGGGGTGGGCCCCACGTGTCTGCGGGGCAACTGGTGGTACCTGGTGGGCCAGGACCTGACGACCATGTTAAGGCGGGGTGGTAGTGCTGTCACCGGGACCCGGTTGTCACATATACACAAGAGACTGGCTGAGGCATAGGCATTTAGGGCCCCCTATGATCTAATGTACAAGGCTTTATGTTTAAAATGGCTACTAAACAAGGTGATACTAGTCAGAGGAGGAACCCAACCTTAAGTGCGCGGTGCACTGCCTGGGTTGAGATGTAGGGCCCACAACGAGGGCATTGTGCTCTAAAGGGGGGGTGATTGTAACATCCCCAAATGATAAAGGGTTAAATGACTAAATGATATGACTCATGTCAATAAGGTGCACCTTCCTTTTCGGGAGCCTATCTGATTAGAACTCCACAGTTAAGCGTGCTTGGCATGGAGTAGTGATCAGGATGGGTGACCCTCTGGGAAGTTTCCCAGGGTGTGTGTGAGTGAGGAAAAAGCACACTAGAAAGGACATGTGTTGGCCTGTGGGGACTATCATATTAGTCAGATGACCCGTTCAGGCATGTGGGTGGACCCTGGGGTGGGCCCCACGTGTCTGCGGGGCAACTGGTGGTACCTGGTGGGCCAGGACCCGACGACCATGTAAAGGCGGGGTGGTAGTGCTGTCACCGGGACCCGGTTGTCACATATACACAAGAGACTGGCTGAGGCATAGGCATTTAGGCCCCCCTATGATCTAATGTACAAGACTTTATGTTTAAAATGGCTACTAAACAAGGTGATACTAGTCAGAGGGTAGGGACCTAGGAAAGGATCATGCATCATTCTTCTTTGTGCCTGTGTTTGAATGGGTAGACCTTGGGATAGGTTAACCTAAAATAAATAAAAGATTAAAATTAATTAAATAATGTTGAGTCTTCTGTATTCCATGTTTAGTATCACTAAAGGTTTTTTATTTTACAGGTATGGCTCTAGGTCAACGTCCTCATTAGGTTTTTGTAGAAGATTTCAAGATGGCTATTCCAGTAGATCACTGCAAGGTAAAGGTTGATTACAACAACACTTAGAGGAAGACACTCTGAGATTTTTAGCGCCAGAGTGTGCAGAAGTACGAGGGCCCCGTTTCAGATGAAGTCATAGAAGACTGGTTGGATGACGATGAGAAAGGCTTTAGTTTGATCCGTGCTTGGACGGCGCACTGGGTGTCCTTGGGGGTTATGATGTTGCATGGAACAGCGAGGTAGTGGTGGTTCTTGTTCCTCGGGGATCGTGAGGAATCAACGATCTCATGGGATGAGTTCCGAGAAAACTATAGAGAAGAGTTTCATTCTTTGACTGCGAAGGCGTCCAGTCGCCAAGAGTCTCTTAACCTTCGACAGGGGAGCTCCAATGTTTGAGAGTTTGGAATCCATTTTATGATCCTTTTACGATATTAATTGGACATATTGCTAGATAAAGAGGCAAGAGCAAGGCATTTTAAAGAGGCATTGCATCTAGAGATCTAGCGCCAGGTCACTCCATTTATGCTAAAAACATATCATGAGGTGCTGGAAATAGAAGAGGTTGTTGAGAGGACATTAGCCAGGACCAAATCATCACTGGAGGGTAGTCGTCATGATTTCCCACGATCAGATCTATGGTCTGGGGTTCCTAGTTTTCAGGTAAGAAGAGTTTCCATTCAGCAGGTGAAAGGTCCTAGACCTTCACCTATCGTTTCTCCAATGGAATAAACTCTTAGGCCTATGCCAAGGGATCATGTGCTATTTTTCTTGTGGTGGTCGTGGTCATCAACAGCGGGAGTTCCCGACCATTCAGAGAAGACATTGTGCACCAGGTGCTCTGCTCCAGGTTCCTCCGTTGAGGCAGTTTCAGCCGAGGCAGCAGCTGTAGGTTGCTCCAGCTTTATATTAGTATAGGGTTCATGGGAAGGCAGAGGAAAACCCCGTGACACACCCCATCCTCATAGGTCAGAGTGCGGCGACGGTAGTGGTCGTCATCAGGGTCAGAGAGGCCATGGAGGAGGTTGTGGGATGCATCATGATCTTGTATTTCCCACTCCAGGCGAGGCAGACATCATTCAAGGTACCCTTTTTTGTTTTTTAGCTTGGTGTATTCCTTGTTTGATTCAGGAGAGACACACTCCTTCATATCTCCTACCCTTGTCCAGGCTTTGGGACATGAGGTAGAGAGGGTTCCAGTGCCCCTGTCGTTGACTATGCTAGTTGGAGTTCAACCAGACATTTTTGAATTATGTGGAGACTGTGAGCTAGTGTTGGGGTAGCACCGCTCTTGGTGAGATTTCCTAGGATTACAAATACAACAATATGATGTCATCTTTGACATGGATTGGTTGTATTCAGTGCAGGCTATCGTGGATTGATTGGGGAAGAAGGTCTTTTTCTTTGGTGTGGATGGGGAGTTAGTGGTGTTTGTTGGTGAGCGAGATCCGTAGATTGGTTATAGGCACGTTCCATCCTTATCATCCATGATGGATATGAGGATGTTGAGTTCATTCGAGTTTCAGTAGTTGGCGTTTCGTAGGGTCACAGAAGAGTACCCTATTGTCTTTTCAGAAGTGGTTGTAGCATTACCCCCTCAATGAGAGATTGAGTTTGGGATCAAGCTACAACTAGGAGTGTATCATATACCTATGTCTATATGTAGGATGGCCCCTTCTGAGTTTCGAGAGCTACGTATACATCTTGATGGTCTGTTACAGTGCGGTTTTGTTCGAACAACTGTGTCATTGTGTGATGCACCAGTTTTGTTCATGAAGAAGGCTAACGACAGTTTGCGGTTGTGTGCTGATTATCAGAACTTAAGAAAAGTGAACATAAATAATCACTATCATCATCCATGGATTGATGATTTATTTGATCAACTGAAGGGTGAATTTTTTTTCTCAAAGATCGACTTGCGGTCTAGATATCACCAGATGCATGTGAAGAATGATGATATCCTAAAGATTGCTTTCTGTTAACTTCATGGGCATTATGAGTTCGTAGTAATGCCGTTCTTTGAGACAAATGCTCCAGCTTTGTTCATGGGATTGATGAATGGTGTGTTCCATGACTTCCTGGAATAGTTCGTGGTGGTTTTCATTGATGAAATCCTTGTATAATCCACATATTAAGAGGAGCATGCAGAGTATCTACACGCCATTTTGGATGATCTTCGTCAATATCAGCTATTTGGGATGTTGTCGACCTGTGATTTTTGGGTTGAAGAAGTCCATTTCATGGGGAATATTGTGTCCCAGCAGGGAGTATCTGTGGATCCATCGATGATAGAGGCTATTGTGTCTTGGGTATCCCCCAAGACAGTGTCAGAGGTGTAGAGTTTCTGTGGTCTCATAAGCTACTACATGTGGTTTTTAGCCTATTTCTCATGAGTTGTGACTCATCTGACATCTTTGACTAGGAAGGATCTGGTGCTCATATGGACTGTTTAGTTTCAGTTAGATTTCGACTATCTAAAGTATTAGTTATTAAGTGCTCCATTTCATTTTTTTAGCCGAGGGAGTTCAGTTTTATTTTTTTTGTGATGCTTTGCATCGGGGGTTAGGCTGTGTTCTGATGCAGCATAGATCTATTTTTTCCTATGGATCTCGGTAGTTGCATCCCCATGAGCATAACAATTCCACCCATTATCTTGAGTTGGAAGCCGTGGTGTTTTCTCTAAAGTTGTAGATACATTACCTTTTTGGAAAGCGCTTTGTGGTTTTTACCGATCATAAGAGTTAGAGGAATGTTTTCTCCCACCGTGACTTGAACTTACGACATCACCGGTGGATCAAGCTCAGTGGAAGTTTGGTCAAGGTAGTATCTAGAGGCGGTGGTGAGTCTTCATGGAGTCCCGAGGATGATCATTTCTGATGGAGTTCCTTATTTTACCTTCAGGGTGTAGAGAGGTCTCCAACATTCTTTTGGTTATCAACTATGCTTTAACACTGCTTTTCATCCTAAAACAGATGGTCAAGCAGAGCAAACCCTCTAGAATCTTGATGAATTGTTACGCTCTTGTGTCCTGGATTTTGGAGGTTCATGGAAGATGCACTTACCATTTATGGAGTTGCTTAAATCAATATTTTTCACTCCACAATAGGTATGGAACCGTTTGACGCCTTGTATGGTCGGTGTTTCCGTTCTCCATTGTGATGAACTGTGGTCAGAGAGTCAACATTTATCGGTCCCGAAATAGTGAAGAATATAATAGAGATAGTTCAGGTGATTTGTGAGAGGATGAAGACAATGCAGGATCATCAGAAATCATATGTTGGTCAGAGGAGGAGACCCTTAGAGTTTGATTTTGTGGATCAAATGTTTCTAAAGGTGACTCACCATCGTGGGAAGAGTAGGTTTGGTCATGGGAGTAAGTTTCTCCCCGGTTTGTTGGGCCATTTAGGGTGTTAGCTCGTGTTGGATTCGTGGTGTACTGAGTAGCACATCCCTAACATATTAGTCAGATACATATTGTTTTCCATGTATCACAACACTGTCATTATCTTCATGATGACTCTCACGTCATTGATTGGCGAGAGATCGATGTTGATGATGATGCGACCTTCGAGGATAGACCTATGGAGAACCAAGACCGCAAAGGGAAGTTGTTGTGTGGGAATTCTATCCCCTTAGTTCATGACTTGTGGCATCACAATGGCATGGAGGAGAGTACCTGGAAACATGAGTCATAAATATAGGTTCAGTACCCAGAGTTGTTTGATGTTTAACTCTTTCTATGTAATGATGTCCCCTTTATAGTTAGACCTTTTATGTTTATAATATGGTTTTCTTTTGTTGTTTCTTGTTTCTTTCTCTCTTTTGACAGGTGTCTCGATGGGTGGTGGTTCAGACCCCATTTCATTTTCCCTTTAGGTGGATTTTGAATTCTCAAGGACTAGAATGTTTTGAGAGGTATCTGATGTAATATCCCAAATCTCTCTGGTCCATTCCTTAGATAAAATCAGGTGCATGAGGTGATTCAGGGCGTCATGGCGACTTATCCCCAACACTTTGCCAATTTTCCAGTTTGTTGAACAGTTCCAACGGTAGACAGTTGTGAATAGTGCAACGGTAACCTTTTGTGAATAGTACTACTGAAACCTTGGGTAAAAAGTGTCATCATTGACCTTATGAGAATAGTGGAATCATTAAACCTCTATGAACAATGCAACGTTAACCTTATGTGAATAGTGTCATCATTGACCTTCTGTGAATTGTGTCATCATTAACCTTCTGTGAACAGTGCAAAGTTAACCTTAGCTGAACAGTTTCATCCTTAACCTTCTGGGAACAGTGTCCTCATTAACCTTTTGTGAACAGTGCAATGTTAACCTTAGGTGAATAGTGTCATCATTGACCTTCTCTAAACACTACCATCAATAACCTTCTATGAACAATGCGATGTTAACTTTAGGTGAACTGTTTTATCATTGATTTTCTGGGAACAGTGTCATCATTAACCTTATATGAACAGTGCAACGTTAACGTTATGTGAACAGTGTCATCATTGACCTTCTGTGAACAACTTCATCTTTAACCTTATGTGAACAGTGCGACAGTAAACATAGGTGAACAGTGTCATCATTGACCTTATGTGAATAGTGTCATCATTAACCTTCTGTGAAAAGTGGAACGATAACCTTAGGTGAACAGTGTCATCATTGACTTTTTGTGAACAATGTCATAATTAATTTTTTGTGAACAGTGTCATCATTAATCTTTTGTGAGTAGTGTCATCATTAGCCTTCAATGAACTGTGCAATGTTACCCTTAGGTGAACCGTGTTATCATTATCTTGATGTGAACAGTGACATCAGCAACCTTCTGTAAATAGTGACATTAGTGACCTTCTTTGAACAGTGATATCAGTGACCTTCTATGAATAGTGACATTAGTGACCCTCTGTGAATAGTGATATCAGCGACCTACAATGTATAGTGACATTAGTGACCTCAGGGTGCACAGTGTTTCCTGAATGGTAGGGAATACAATGTTTCCATAACGGTTGGGTGAACAGTGTTTGTAGCATCATACAGTTTCACCCCTTTGACATTTCCTTTGACATAAAATGCATTCAAGGCCATGTTTTAAGGGATTTAAGGGAAAATAAAATCTCGTAACTCTTATATTAATTATTCCAAAGGCTCAGGATGTTTTTTTACTTGGTCAAACTGTGTGGTTTAGTGCACTCCATTTTGAATGGAAATCCAGCATATCTTAAACCACCGCTATATTAAATATTTTAATGGGACGAGATATCTTCCTCCCTAATTATTTCTCCTTGTTCTTGGGTGTGAGATGCTCGAACATCCCATTCCTTCTCATTAGAGTTTCATGATCAATCTCTCCTCCTTGGATTGGTTTCACTCTGTTTTGATGCAAACAATCAGTATCGATCAATCTTCGATATAAGGTATATTTAATTGTCATTATTTTAGGGTTAAACTTCTCCTATTTCTCCATTCCATATTATTTCATGAGATATCCAAGCTTCTAAGGGAGTTTTCTTGGGTTTCGGTTGGTACAGTCGTACCATGGCATCCTCGGGTGGATGCAGTTGTCATGAGAGAAGGTGATTGTGATCCGTTTTGTGGACCGTTTTCATTTAAATAACGTCATGAAACATTTGAGGTAGGAGATTAATTTATTATCTCTTCATTTACATGAAACTATATAGTCATCATGTTTTATCCTACTAGATCACAATAGAAGTGACCTGATAAATATTTGAACTGGATAAACAAATTGATATCGATCACATGTTATTGCCTCTTGTTTTTATAGATAGTGTGATATCAATGACTGTTGTGTTTAGCATTTCATTCTCGATGGAAATTGGTAAATAACATAATGCTAGAATTAATTGAGAATGGTTTTTCTAAAGATAAAGAGGCATTTAAATGAATCTAGTTCTTCTTAATGTAATTTTATGTTAATCAAAATGGTGTAGTAAGAATGTTTAATTATTTGTGATACCTTATTGATTAGGATTCCTATATTTGGAACCTATGAATAATAATAAGTTAATCTAAGATGAATTAATGAATTGATTGATCGATAAAATGAAACTCCTTGTAGGGTTCTAAGTTAAACTTTTTTTTAAAGGGCCAAGAGCCCAATTATTAAAATGATTATTTTCCTACTGCTTGTATGTGATGTGATCCTAGATGACTGTTGTGATATGTGGGTGCATTGATCCCTTTTGGTTCTGGAAAAAAATGACTCCTAGTGTGGCAAGATGCATTGGTTTATGCATGTGGGTGTCGGGGAGGACACCAGGGATGATGGAATGAGATGGATGTGATTATTGGATGCTTGCTGATTCTTATTGGTTGATTATATTCTTTACTTTCCCCCCCTGCTCAAGGAAGTTGGTCTTTATTACCCTTCATCTGAAAGAGGAAAAGACGCATGGGGTATGCCATGTGCTTTCTGTATTTATCTTCTCAAGGGAGGATGTGTCAACACTCTTGATATAGGCTACAAAGACTCGACGAGTAGTACATCTACTAACCGTGTTGATCCCCCTTGTGTTTAGTAGCATAGAATTTTTTTCTAGAATGCCTGGGGATATGGGGAAGTAATTCATGAATGGAATAATTGAATAAATTATCTTAACCCTTGGGGTTGGAGTTTCTATAAGATAATGATGAGGTTTTAATTTTAAAAGGGGCATTGGACTTTGGGTATGATGCTAATGAAGTTTAATGTGGAATTGTAAATGGTTAGTAAATGTTTAAAGAATTAATTAATGTACAGTGGAACTAATAAAAAGGTAATGAAGTAAGGCAATAAGTTTTATTAAATGGTTGTGTGCTTATAGGATACCTAGTCACAGAAGTGGAAGCTCGTAATCCGAGAGAAGTTAGCTGTAGTTGAGTCTAAGACTAGGTTATGACCATATTGTGGTTGTGAGATATAGTATATTGTGTAATTTTTGTGTTTCTATATGAAACTCCTCCGTTTCAGTAAGGGGAAACTGACACCTTGGGGATTCTGAGCCCTGAGGGGTGTTTTACCCAACATTTAGGTGTGAGGATGGATGGTTGACTACCCCCTTTGGCCCCGCTCTCTTCCCATGGTAGATATTTTTTCTGGTAGTCACAATTCTTAGTTTTCCCCATATATGTGTGTAGAGGGTTGTAATGGATTTTGGTTATTCACACACATATATTCTAGATATAGTATCCTATGGACAACTATAGGTGTAACATGTATAGGTTGTGATGGCGTGAGGATCCTTACTCGGTGTATGGGTTGTTATGGCTTGAGGTATAATACCCGATGTATGATACACGTTATGCGATCTTTGGATCCTCCCAAAAAATACCTGGTTACATTCTTGTGTGAATATAGTGGTTTTGTTGCATGAGGTGCATGTTGTGGTGCTTCTCCTAGGTGTCTGCAGGCAATCCTTTTGGAGAGAGATGTTTAGGACATGCGATGTTCAGGAAAAGCATCAAACCAGTGGGGAATTAGTAGGGGTAGCCTTGATATTCATTGTTATATTATATACTCCTGTATTCATTACTTGGTGAGAGTAGACATGGCGAGGTTGGGAATATAGTATACCTTTTTAGGTGATGAGTTAGATTCACTTGTTATTCACTGTGCTTTAGTATGATTTCTTTTCTTTTGCATGAGAGGATTCGTGGAAGATCCTACATAGTATACTGTTATACTCATCCAATGTATATGTAAACAGTTTTTCAGGTCACTTGGAGCAGGTTGGTGATTAAGCCAGTTTCTACTAGCTTGTGGTTGCAAGAGGTTTTTGGGCCTGTGGTTGCTGCTGTTTTACTTCTTTTTTGAGCACTTGCTGTTTCCCCCATCCAGTTGTAGTGGTTTTGCATGAAATTTCCTATGTGTAATTGGGATTTATTCCATCTTACTTGTAGAGATGGAGTTGGATGGTGTCTATCTTATCTCTCTCCTCCTAATGTGTTCTCTTAGAGGGTAATGCCTCCCATTTTTGTGATTATTATACCCTCGGTGCTAGTCACCAACCTAGGGACTACTGGAGGCTGGACTCAGGGGTCATTATCTCTCATCTCAAATCTCTGTCCCAAGAGGGGTACACTTTATGGAGAGGGGGTTGTGACACTACCCTAGTGTGAGCTAACTATTAGATACTTTGGATGACCTATTAGACACATTTCGGCCACAACCTCTTGCTTTATCCCACTAAAGTCATCCATGTCCTAAGCCATAACATTTTTGATGCCTACCCCATCTCTATTAATTTTTATATTTATTTCCTTCAGGATCATCCTTTTCAACATCCAAATTATCCATTGTGGAAATTTGTTCATTACCAACCAGGTCACCACTGAATGTATATATTTTTCCACTAGTGTCCATCTCTTTATTAATTTCATTGGGAGATTAAAGAACCCCATAACTTTTTTTAGAAGTTATATTCAATGAATGACCCCAATTATATCTATAATTAATGTGACTCCACAATTATTCTGGCCCAAATGAATTTGACCTAAGATGAGAAATTTATTTCTTTTAAGTAACAGTCTAAAAATATTCCTTATCCATAGAAATAGTTTCATGAATTTTAATTGACTCTTTAGATTTTACAGGGTATTTAATCGTCTTCTCATGTTCAACTTAATATCAAGAAAGATATTGAATTGCATCTCCATCAACGCATCGAGGTTTTATTTCTTCCTCTATATATCCACCATCAACTTCTTTTGGTCTCCAAATTGGTTTACTATTTGAGGAATCACCTACTGATGAAATCACAACAGGTTTCTGGATTGATTGACTGTCTAAAAATTCATGATCTTTGAATTTTTACAGTATATGACATTCTCTGTTAACATGATTCCTCTTATATTGAAGAACATGACCTTTTTATTTATTTAGAGAATCTCTTTCATCAAATACCACTATTGAGGTGGTGAGAGAATTTTTAAAATGTCTGTTAGATTCTTCTTTAATCAAACATTCACGACCCGTCTTCACCAAGGGGAGAGAAGGGACAATAGATTTACAGACCCTTCCTTATTCATGTTTAATGAGAGATAATGACCACCAATGCCTTACTTCAATAGGTCTCGGTGTGGTGACTAGCACTAATAGTATAGAATCACACAAATGATGGAAGGAATTACCCTTTTTATTTAGTAGGATCGGGAGATAATATAGTAAATCCCCACAACACCAAAACTGGAGGTAAAATTAAAGCCAAAAGAAAACCATTCCCATATGCATGTCCAAAAGTAAATGCTAAAAAAGTACCGGAAAACCCCAAAGTAAGGTACCAGGAAAAGAAAATGGCAACACCAAATATCCCATGGACCAAACTATTACGGCCCCGTATGATCCTTGAAGTCCTCATGGAAACATAAAAACATTTTATATACGTACAGTGAGTATACAAAAAATGATCAGTAGGGAAAACAAAAATCTCTCGTGCAGATGTGGGGAGGCATTCTAATACCCCATGGAAAACATGAGATAACCAAAACATCTAGAAAGGAAATCTATCAAACCTATCCTCACCAAGGCACACTCCCCAGATAACGCAAGTCAAATAAGTAATAGAAATATCACATCTATATTTGGGTACCCCGTGCCACTTTCCCACTGGTTATTGAAGACATACTACATGTCAATCCTCTCTAGCCATTCTCACCGTAGTCCCACATCCATCCCGCCGTCCGCACACACCTGGGCTACCGCAACCACCCGTCCCGGCCGCAAACAATTGGGATATAACTACCATGCATCTTGCCCTAAAAAACCAGTGCCACAAAAAACACATGTAACCACACCCGTAAACACTTGGGTTAGAACAACTACTGCCACACCCGAAGACATCTAGGCCTCATCCCGAAGATACATGGGAAACATACTGCCCAAACACACCATGGACAACCACCACAACTACCCTGTCCAAATAATCATGGGCAATAATGGACCTCATTTCGTCACAGCCTGCCTAAAGGATCTTGAGCTACTCGGGAAAGAGAGCATAAAAGGAGTTAATAACCAACCACTCAAAGGAGTGTTGGTAAAAGCACCATCCCCCATGAAATGGGGATGTTTGACACAAAGGGATCAACTTGGATGGGGTGCGAATAAGAAACATGAAATCTAAACAATGAACAATCACTCATCCCATCCTAGGGCTTCAAAAACCAACCCAACCACAAACACCATTGTTACTATTCATTCATAAGAAGCAGGACACATGCAACCATGTCACAACTCATTTCCAAAAAACAATTCCCCATTTTACCCATTCTGGTTTCCATATTCAATTGATTCCATTCAAGTAAATCCTACAATACTGGGAAACTAGTAGGCCTATCCACAAGCCAAGGAAAAAGAAACAGCTAAATAGAAATTTAAGCATTCACACCCGATTCTCTTGTAAAGTCAAAAAAATGAAAGGGATCTGTGAGATACCTCAATGTATTGGAATCAAACCAAGCCCCACCATACGTCCCACAAAGCCTCAAATCAAAAAAAATCCAACAACTGCACCACAATAGAGGATCCCATCCCCATCCACATTGTTTCCCAAGCATCAACTATAAACATCACCAGAATAGATAATGAGAGTTTTCAAATTTAAAATTCCATTTATTTAGTTCCATCTTTCTAGTTGGTTAACCAGGGTAATGTTTAACTCTTTCTATGTAATGATGTCCTTTTTTTGGTTAGACCATTCAGGTTTATAATATGGTTTTCATTTGTTGCATATTGTGGCTTGCTCTCTTTTGAGAGGTATCTTGATGGGAAGTTGTTCGGACCCCATTTCATTTACCCTTTAGGTGGGTTTTGAATTCATGAGGATGATAATGTTTTGAGAGGTATCTGATGTAATGGGCCAAATATATTTGGTCCCTTACTTTTCAAAAATTAGGTGTATGAGGTGATTTGGGAGGTCAAGGTGACTTATCCCCAACACTTTTCCAATTTTCCAGTTCGGTGAACAGTTCTAGTGGTAGAAAGTTGTGAATAGTGTGATGGTAACCATCTATGAACAGTACTACAATAAACATAGGTGAATAGTTTATTTATTGACCTTCTATGAACAGTGTCATAATTAACCCTTTGGGAACAGTGCATCGTTAACCTTAGGCGAACAGTGTCATCGACCTTTTGTGAACTGTGTCATCATTAATCTTTTGTGAATAGTGAAATGTTAACCTTAGGTGAACGATTTTATCATTAACCTTCTAGGAATAGTGTCATCATTAACATTTTTTGAATAGTGCAACGTTAACCTTAGGTGAAAATTTTCATCATTGACCTTCAGTGAACAGTGCCATCATTAACCTTTTGTGAACAATGCAATGTTAACTTTAGGTGAAAAGTGTCATCATTGTCCTTCTATGAACAATTTCATCATTAACCTTCTGTGAACAGTGCTACGTTAAACTTATATGAACAGTGTCATCTTTGACCTTCTCTGAATAGCATCATCATTAACCTTCTGTGAACAGTGCAACGGTAAACATAGGTGAACAGTGTCATCATTGACTTTCTATGAACAATGTCATCATTAACTTTCTGTGAACAGTGCAACGATAACCTTAGGTGAAAAGTGTCATCATTGACCTTCTGTGAATAGTGCCATCATTAAACTTCTATGAACAGTGTCATCATTAACCTTTTATGAATTGTGTAATTATTATCCTTCTATGAACTGTGCAATGTTACCCTTAGGTGAACAGTGTCATCATTAACCTTCTGTGAATATTGACATCAATGACCTTCTGTGAACATTGACTTCAGTGACCTTCTGTGAATAGTGAAATCAGTGACCGTCTGTGAATGGTGACATGAGTGACCTTCTGTGAATAGTGACATCAGTGACATTTTGTGTATAGTGACATCAACGACCTCGGGGTGTACAGTGTTTCCAGAATGGTAGGGTGTACAGTGATTCCAGAATAGTAGGGTGAACAATGTTTCCATCTCTATATAGTTTCACCCCTTTTACATTTCCTTTGATGTAAAACGCATTCAAGGCCCCGTTTTAAAGGATTTAAGGGAAAAATAAAATCTCTTAACTCTAATATTAATTATTCCTAAGGCTTGGGATGTTTTTTTTACTTGGTCAAACCGTGTGTTTTAGTGCCCTCCGTTTTTAATGGAAATCCAGTGTATCTTAAATCACCGCTCCATTAAATCATCATAAGGGATAGGATATCTTCCTCACTAATTATTTCTCCTTGTTATAGTGTGTGAGACGCTCGAACAACCATTTCTTTCTCATGGTAGTTTCACAATCAAACTTTCCTCCTCGTATTGGTTTCACTCTATTTTGAAGCAACCAATCAGTATCAATCATTCATCAATATAAGGTATGTTTAACCATCATTTTCTTAGGGTTCATCTTCTCCAATTTCTCCTTTCTATATTTTATCATGTGATCTCCATGCTTCTAATGGAGTTGTCTTGGGTTTCGGTTGGTATGTTCGTACCATGGTATCCTCATGTGGATGCAACTGTCATGAGAGGAGGCGATCATGATCCGTTGTGTGGACCGTTCTCGTATAAAGAGTGTCAAGAACCATTTTAGGTAGGGGATTTGTTTCTTCTCTCTTCATTTATGTGCCACTGTAATGTTAGCATGTTTTATCCCACTAGATCACAATGGAATTGACCTAATAAATATTTGAACTGGATAAAGAAATTGATATCGATCGTATATTATTGCATCTTTTTTTTCTAGATAGTGTGATATCAATTCTTGTGGAGTTTATCATTTCATTCTGGATTGAAATTGGTAAAGACATAAATCTATAGTTAATTGATAATGGTTTGGCTAAAGATAAAGAGGACTGTAAATGAATATTGTTATTCTTGTTGTAATTTTATGTTAATAAAAATGTTGTAGTATGCATGTTTAATTATTTGTGATATATTATCTATTAGGTTTCCCGAATTTGGAACCTAAGAATAATAATAGGTTAATCTAAGATGGTTTAAAGAACTGATTGATCGATATAAGATAACTCCTTACAGGGTTCTGGGTTACCGAATTGTTTGTTATTGGGCCAAGAGCCCAATTGTTAAAATGTTTATTTACCTACTGCTTGTTTGTTATGTGATTCTGGATGGCTATTGTGATATGTGGGGGCATGGAGCCCATTAGGTTGTGGAATCAGATGACACCTAGAGTGGTGAGATGCACTGGTTTATGCATGTGGGTGTCGAGGAGGACACCAGGGATGATGAAACGAGATGGATGTGATTGTTGGATTCTTGCTGATTCTTATTGGTTGATTATCTTCATTACTTTTCCCCACTGATCAAGGAAGATGGTCTTGATTACCCTTAATTCGAAAGAGGCGAAGACGCATGGGGTATGGCACGTGATTTCCGTGTTCAGCTTCTTAAGGGAGGATGAGTCTATGCTCTTTCTATAGGAGGCAAAGACTTTACGGGTAGTACATCTACTCAATGTGTTGATCCCCCTTGTGTTTATTAGCATAGAATGTTTTTCTATAATTCCTAGGGATATGGAAAATTAATTCTATAATGAATAATTGAATAAATGATCTCACCCCTTGGGTTTGGAGTTGCTGGAATATAATGATGAGGTTGTAATTTTAAAGGGACAATGGACTTTGGGTTTGATGCTAATGAAGTTTAATGTGGAATTTTAAATGGTTAATTAATGTTTAAATAATTAATAAATGTAATGTAGAACTGATAAAAAGGAAATTATGTAAGGAAATAAATCGTTTTAAATGGTTGTGTGCTTATAGGATACATAGTCTTAGAAGTGGAAGCTCATAGTCCTAGAGATGTTAGATGTAGTTGAGTCTAAAACTAGGATATGCCCATAGTGTGGTTCTGAGATATAGTATATTGTGTACTTTTTGTGTTTCTATATGCTACTCCACCGTGTCAGTAAGGGAAACTGAAACCCTAGGGATTATGATCCCTGGGGGGTGTATTTTCCCAAGCATTCCTGTGGGAGGATGGATGGCTGACTACCCCCTTTGTCCCCACTCTCTTCACTTGGTAGATACTTGTGCTGGTAGGCACAATGGTTTGTTTTCCCCATATACGTATGTAGAGGGCTATAATGAATTGTGGTTATTCACACACATACATTCTAGATATAGTATCCTACAGACAACTATAGGTGTAACATGTATAGGATGTGATGGCTTGTGGATCATTAGTCAGTGTATGGGTTGTAATGGCTTGAGGTATAATAAATGATGTATGATACACGTTATGAGAGCTTTGGAGGTGCCCAGAATCTACATGGTTACTTTCTTGCATCGACGTAGTTGTTTTGTTGCATGAGGTGAATGTTGTGGTGCTTCGCCCAGGTGTCTGCAGGCAAGCCATTTTGGAGAGAGATGCTTAGGATGTGAGACGATGGGGAAAAGCTTCAAACTAGTGGGGAAGTAGTAGTGGGGTATCCTTGATATTATCTGTTATATTATATACTCTTGTATTCATTATATAGTGAGAGTATCCATGGTGAGGTTGGGTACATTGTATACCTTTTTAGGTGATGAGTTAGTTTCACTTTTTTTCACTTTGATTTAGCATACATTCTTTACATCTTCACGAGAGTCTTCAGGGATGATCCTATTGAGTGTACTGTTATAATCACCCAATGTATATATAAACTATTTTTCAGGTCACTTAGAGTAGTTTGTTGATCAAGCTGGTTTCTACTAGCTTACGGTTGTAAGAACTGTTCGGGCTTGTGGTTGTTGATGTTTTAATTCCTTTTTGGGAACTTACTATTTCCCCCCTTCCTGTTGTAGTTTTTATTCCTGACATTTCATATATGTACTTGGGATTTAATTCATCATACTAGTTGAGTTGGAGTTAGTTGGTGTCTATGTTATCTCTCTCTTCCGCATGTGTTCTCTTAGAGGGAAATGCCTACCATTTGTGTGTTTACTATACCCTCGGTGCTAGTCGCCAACCTGAGGCCTACTGGAGGTGGGACTCGGGGGGTCATTATCTATCTTCTCACATTTCCGGCCCTAGAGGGGTACAAATTGTGGGGAGGGGGTTGTGACACTACTCCAGTGTGAGCTATCTATCAGATACTTTGGATGACCTAGTAGACACATTTCATCCATAGTCTCGTGATTTATCCCACCCATGTCTTCCATCTCCTTAGCCATAAAATTTTGGATGCCTACCCCATCTCAATTAATTTTTATTTTGATCTTTAAAGATATTCCTTTTCAAAATCATAATTATCCACTGTGGAGTGTAGTTCATAACCAACCAAGTCATCAATGGATGTATATATTTCTCCACTAGTTTCGATAACTTTAGTAATGTAATTGGGTGATTAAAGAACCCTATAACTGTTTTTAGAAGTTATATTCAATGAATGTCCCCAATTATATCTATAATTAATGAGACACCACAATTTTTTTGGTCCTAATTAATTTGAAATAGGATGAGAAATGAATTTCTTTTATGAAACAACCTAAAAATATTCCTTATCCATAGAAATAGTTTCATGAATTTTACTCTACTCATTAGATTTAATAGGGGATATAACCATATTCTCATGTTAAACTTATTATAAAGAATGATATTGCATTCCATCTTCATAATTGCATTGAGGTTCTATTTCTTACTCATCATATCCACCATCAACTTATTTTGGTCTCCCAATAGGTTTACTCTATGAGGAATCACCTACTTAAGAAATAAAAATAGGTTTCTGGATTGATTGACCATCCAAAAATTCATGATCTTTGAATTTTTACAGAATATGACATTCTCTGTTAACATGATTCCTCTTAGATTGAAGAACATAATCATTTTCCTTATTTTGAGAATCTATTTCATCAGTTACCACTATTGAGGTAGTGAGAGAATTCCTAAAATGTATGTTAGATTCTTCTTTAATCAATCTTTCACGACCCGCATTCACCAAGAGGAGAGAAGGGACAACAGATTACCAGACCCTTCCTTCTTCAAGTTTAAGGAGAGATAATGACCCCAAATACCTACCTTCAATAGGTACTGGTGTGATGACTAGCACCAAGGGTATAGAATCACACAAATGATGGAAGGAATTACCCTTTTTATTTAGTAGGATCAGGAGATAATATAGTAAATCCCAACAAATCAATAATAGGAGGTTAATATAATGCCAAAAGAAAACCAATACCATATGCATGTCCAAAAGAAAATGCTACAAAAGTGAAGGAAAACCCCAATGTAAGGTACCGAGAAAAGAAAACAGCAGCACAAACAATCCCAAGTTCTGAACTAGTACATCCCCACATGATCCACGAAGTCCTCCTGAAAACTTGAAAATAGTTTATATACATAGGGTGAGTATACATGTATACTATGAAGGGAAAACCAAAAGCTCTCATTCTCATGTGGGGAGGCATTCTAATACCCCATGGAAAACAAGAGATAATCAAAAGATCTAGTAAGGAATGTTATCCCCCCGAACCTCACTAAGGAACAATCCCTAAATAATGAATGTCAAATAAGTAATAGAAATATCACAATAATATTTGGGTACCCCATGCCACTTTCCCACTGGTTATTGATGATATACTACATGTCAAAACTCTCCCTCCATTCTCATTGTAGTCCCACTACCATCCCCCCGCCCGCACACACCTGGGCTACCACAACCACACGTCCCACCCACAAACACTTGGGCTATCACTACCACACATCCTGCCCACAAACACCATGGCCACAACAGACACATGTAACCACCACCACAAACACATGGGCCAAAACAACTACTGCCACACCCAAAGACACCTGAGCCTCATCCCAAAGATACTTGGGAAACATACTTCCCGCACAAACCTAGTCCAACCACCAAAATTACCCTATCCGAAGAATATTGGGCTATAATGGATCTTATGTCATCACAACCTGCCCGAAGGATCTTGGGATACTAGAGAAAGGGAGCATAAAAGGATATAATAACCAGCCACTCATTGGAGTGTTGGAAAAAACACCCTCCCCCCATGAAATGGGGGTGATCGGCATGAAGTGTTCAACTTGGATGGGTGTGAATAAAAAACATGAAAACTAAACTATGAACAAGCACTCATCCCATCCTTGGGGTTCCAAAACTATCCCAACCACCGACACCCACATTACTATTCATTAATTAGAAGCATCACACCTGCAACCTTGTCGCAACACATTTCCGAAAAACAATTCCCCATTTAACCCATACTGGTTTCCATATTCAAGTGATTCCATTCAAGTAAATCCTACACTACTGGGAAACTAACTAGAATATATACAGGCCAAGGAAATGGAAATAGCCAAATAATAATTTAAGCATTCACACCTGGTTGTCTTTCATAGTAACAAAAACAAAAGGGATTGTTCAGATCCCTCAAAGTACAGGAATCAATCCATGCCACACCGTACGTCCCCACACAACCTCAGATTAAAATAAAACAATCTACTGCACCACGACAGAGGATCACATCCCCATCCACATCGATTCCCAAGCATCAACAATAAATATCACTAGAACAGAGCATGAGAGTTTATAAATTGAATATGCCATTTATTTCTTTCCATCATTCCATTTGGTTAACTGGGGTGTTCACACAAGGATTCATATTCATTGGTCATCCATTTAATCAACCGAGTTTACATGATTTACCAGTTTCAATGTTATAACCATTCAATCTCATAAATATCCAGAAAACATAGGTTTATTAGTGCACAAGAAAATACCACCAAGGACTATGATTTTCTATGGGCATAAGCCCATACATTTCACAACTCAAAATCAAGGATAAAGATTACATAAAAAAATCGATCACACCCCCTTCATTCTTTAAAGGTCTATTTATTATCATCATTACGTTTTGGTATCATCAATCCCCATAGAAACAATAGAATACTCACCCTGATTAATTCATAGTATTGAAATACGAAGGAAAAAACCTTCTTGAATGATCAAAATCGGCATTTATCTCCATGCGCCATGAACTGGGGATGTGCAACTTGTAGGGGAGGAAATTCAGGGACTCCAAGAAAGAGCAGGAAAGGCTACAGCACAGCATACCACTCGCCTTAGGAAGGGGGATCCAAACACTCCAAGGGGAAGAAAGAACCCAGTCAAGAAGAAGAAGAAAAGAATTAAAGTGCGATAAAAAGAGGTGATATATTGGAGTTATAGGATAAGAATATTGAATGGATTTAAAGGTGAAGCATGGTTTCACCATGAGATTGGGTGGTTACACATGATGAGATTAATTTTTATTTAATAATTCTCATTGGGGAGGTGACACTAAAGCTATGAGTTAAATTATTTCATTTAAATGGAGGAAAACACATAACAGGAATACACTCTAGGTACGTTGAGGATGGACCCACCCATAGGGATTTAAAATACTGTTTATGGGGATAAAAATGGCCTTGATCCACTTTTGAAAGGATAAAAGTGCCTATAAGTGGCGTTACAGGAAAACCTGGGGAATGAAAACCTGATAAGCCCCTCTGGAACAGTTCGGTGTCACTAATGGTGACACCACGATGACATACAACCATCGATACGCCTCCCTTCAGATTCGGACAAGATGTATAGGGCATGAAAAACACCAGAAATTTGGGAAAGGAATTGACCGGGAGGGTCTGGGCCATTAAATTAGATACCTATCAAACTATTCTCGTCCTCGAGAATCAAATCTAGACATAAAGAGAAGATAGGGGTCCGAACAACCACCTCGAAAGATACCTCTTGGGGACAAACTACCTAAAACAGCCATACCAAACCTAAGGATCGCATTGTCTTAACACAAAAATCAGGGAGTTCTTTCCTCCATGTCAAGATACTATCCACTTTGGGCGGCACTGACTCTCCTGCATGAGTTTAATCGCATCCACCTTAATGAGTCTTGATTAGGGATCAGGTCCCCCCTTCCCCACATATCAGGTCTTTTCATAAACATTCACCTGGTGAGGAAAAAAAACATATCATAAAACAAAAATGGAAGCATTACATCACATTAGGTCACAAAATCATGAACAAAAAGGATGGATTGGAATAGAAACTCAAAACAGCTTTGGGTAATGGGCGTGCATTTGAGCATCTCGCTCCCAGTTACTCTCCTCGAGACCATTATGCCACCACAACACATCAACCAAAGGGATGGTAAATCCATGAATCACTTTCTCATTTTTATCCTCGATCCTGACAGGTCACTCCACAAACGCAACATCTTCCTCCATATCCAAATCTACCCAGCCAATGACATGGGATTCATTTTGTAGAAATCGATGAAGATGGGAGACGTGAAAAACTATGTGGATCCTTTCTAACTAAGGTGTCAATTCCAGTGGATATGCCACCTATCCCACTTTTCCCAACACTTAGAAAGGCCTGATGAACCTTGGAGAGATCTTTCTACCCATGCCGAACCATCGCTGCCCACGTCTAGAGGAAACCGTCAAGAACACATGGTCTCCAACCTCGAACTCCAAGGGCCTCCTCCTATGACCGGAATACGAATTATACCGGTCCTGGTCTACCTTCATCCTCCCATGCACTAGCAGAACCTTCTCTGTTGTCCTCTACACTAACTTTCAGCCAAGAACACCTGCCTCCCAAACCTCAGTCCAGCACACGGGCGAACAACACGACCTCCAATACGAGGCTTCAAACTATGCCATGCCAATAGTAGAGTGATATCTATTATTATAGGTAAAATCTAAAAAGGAAAAATGTCATTCCCAAGATCCTCCGAAGTCCAAAACACATGCTCGTACCATATTATCTAAGGTCTGGATTGTTCGCTCTATCTGCCCATCGGTCTTGGGGTGGAAAGTTATGCTAATGCGTAGCTCTATGCCAAAAGCATGTTGTAATCCCCTACAGACTCATGAGGTAAACCACACATCCCAATATGAGGCTCTAGAACTCATAAATCCATTCAACTACACCACCACATCAACATATTTCCATGCTAAGGCATTCATCACACTCGACTCCTTGATCCCCAGGAAGTGAACTGATTTCATCAATCTGTGTACCACTACCCAGATAGCATCACAACCTCCATGAACCCTGGGGTTTCCTGTGATGAAATCCATCGATATGTCATCCATCTACCACTCGGGGACATATAAAGGCTACAAAAAACCTCATGGGACGTGGTGTTCATCCTTCATCTAGTAACACACTAGGAACCTTTCCACAAACTCCGCCACTGCCTATTTCACCATGGGCCACCAAAACAGTTCCTTTAGGACTCGATACATCTTGGAAACTTCAGGGTGTACCACTACTAGTGAGTTATAGAAGTTACAAAGAACTTCTTCCCACATCACCTATAGGACAAACGACATCCCTCGAAAATGCATTTGATTCTGACTATCCTTTGACCACCCTTCCAGATCATTGTCTTTGTTAACGCGATCACACATTACTTCACTCTCTAAGTCTCCCCATTGAGACTCATCTACTAGTCACAATAGAAGGGACTGCACTTTCATCTGAAACAGTAAACCTCTAACACCATCCACCATTGCATCCAGGTGTAGGGTAGCCTACTCCTCCATTACCTTCCAAGAATCAATAGATTCATGAATAACATCCCTCTGTGACTTCTTGCTCAAGGAATCAGCCACAACATTCCCCTTACCATCAGTTTGAGAGATCTCAAAGTTGTAGTCCCAAAAAAACACCACCCACCTTCGTTTTCACATGTTATGGAACCAGAGGGTAAAGATATGCCTCAAACTCTTGTGATCCATGAAAACCAAAAAGTGCTCACCAATGAGGTAATGTCTCCAAAAATCCAACGCGAACACTACCGGTGCAATCTCTAGGTCATGGGTGGCGTAATTACATTCATGAGGAAGTAACTACCTAGATCCATAAGATATCACTCCCCAATACTTCATCAATACACCCCCATGCCATGTCCAGATGCATCACAAAATACCTCATACATTACCCCTTCCTATGGCAACCTCAGCACTGGAGGGCTGACTAACCTTTCCTTCAGATAGCTGGGGGCTGCCTGCCACTTATTACTCCACACGATGGCCTGGTCCTTTCTGGTCAAACTTGTCATGGGATATGAAACTTAAGAGAAGTCATGTAAAAACCTCCGATAATATCCTGCTAGACCCAGAAAGCTACGAACCTCCAACACATTATTGGGTACTTCCCAGGAAACAACTACATCAACCATTGATGGGCCAACCACTACCCTTGGTTGAGACACTGCGTCTCTAGGGAAATTCACTTCCCGTGTCATGAACATACACTTGGACAACTTTTTATAGAGTTGGTGGTGTCGAAATATTTCCACGACTATCCTGAGCAGATTAGTATGATCCTCTTTTAATATTGAGTAGATAAAAATGTCATCGATGAACACAATGGCGTATCTATCCATAAAATCATGAAAAACAGAGTTCATGAACCCCATGAACACAGTAGGTGTGTTTGTAACACTGAATGACATGACTACGAACTCAAATTGCCCAAACCTGCACATGAAATTAGTCTTTGGAATATCATTGTCTTTCACCCTTAACTGGTGATACCCAAACCATAGATCATTCTTAGAAAACCAACCAGCTCCCCTCAGCTGGTCACATAAATCATATATTCTGGGGGGAGGGTAATAGTTCTTGACCGTTACCTGATTCAGTCAACAGTAGTCTATGCTCATCCTGAGACAACCATCTTCCTTCTTCGCAAAAAATACTAGAGCACCCCATGGTGACATGTTTGGTTGGGCAAAACCCTTCTTCATTAGATCGTCAATCTGAATCCAGAACTCCCATAACTCAGAAGGTGACATTTGATAAGGAGCCATCGAAATCAGATGACCATCAGGATTCAAGTATATCCTGAACTCAACATCACGTTGAGGGGGTAGAGTCACCACTTCTTTAGGAAAGACGTCCATGAACTCTCTGATGATCCCTAGGACATCCAACATCTCTGTATCATCCGAAACCATTAACATCTCAGCTAACAAGGTAAAGGAGGGGCTCCACCCACATACTTCCTTCTTTGAAACCCCGATCGCTAGTAAAAGTCACACCTTGTCCATACTCATCATAGAACATGACTATTTTTCAGAAACAGTTGAAAATAAAATGTACAAAAAACATCCAGTTGATGCCTAGGATGACATCATATGGGTGTATCTACAACAGTATAAGATCCCGAATGACTGATGTGGCCCTATCATCGGTCT
Source organism: Viscum album (assembly GCA_963277665.1). Classification (NCBI taxonomy): domain Eukaryota; kingdom Viridiplantae; phylum Streptophyta; class Magnoliopsida; order Santalales; family Viscaceae; genus Viscum; species Viscum album. Next base: position 29,313,338 of record OY728157.1, on the reverse strand, counting down.
ACACCCTCGAAAAACATAAAACAAACCAGTCTAACCTCTGATTGGCGTAATCAACACCAGGGGCACTGGAAGTCTCTCACTGTCTAAACCTAGAGCACAAGCTAGACCGAGTGCAACAAAGGAGTTTGAAGCTCTTGTATCAAAAAAGGCATAGACAAGAGTAATGAACAAGCTGTTCATACCTTGAACAACTTCCAACCGTTATGGAACTGTAGAGACCCACACTTGACATACATAGACAATACATTTAATTTTCAGAATACTTAATACATAACAAAAATAGACACCCAAGGACCGTAATAGTTTATTGTCTTTGGAAACTCGGAACATCATCTTCTAGTCATGGTGAAAAATCTTAAACATCTCTCATAAAGGTCTTAACTATTTTTTTTCTTACCTAAAACCTTTATTTAAATCATGGGGAAAATAAAACGTATAAAGGGTTAGCTCAAATTCTCAGTAAGGGTAACTATGGGAAAAAAAAAACAAACCATATACATTTGAATTTAAAAACATGAACATAATCTTTAAACATCAAAATCATGATCAATGACATAAAACATGGCTGTACGTAAGGCATAAATCATAATGGAACATCAATCATGATAAAATAGCATGAGAATAAAACATGTAATTGTGGAAAACCATTAAGCACATGATATGATTTCCATTTTATCCAAGGCATTGCTTCCAAGACCTTCATAGTGGACAAATTCCATTACTGAAACAGGTTTACATGTCATTCCAACCCTGTATTACTGAACCAGATTCACTTTCCGTTTCATCCATGTCTATCTCATGAGATATAAATCTTTACCCAATGCATTGAAGGGATATATAGATCCCAACCATCTCATAATGAAATCATTATTACGTATGTCACAAAATGAACATAAATCATTCATCATAACCCAAATAATAAAATGGGTTTCATAAACGTCATCCCATCATAACATAATCCATATGAAAAAATGGATAACATTTTATCATAAGAAAAATAAAACCATTTTAATAATAAAGAAATTATATTTGAAACATAATCATACTAAATAATGTAATATTATATGGAAAATAGTTTTTATAAAACACTTGAAATGAATTATTGAGGATAATATTATTTCTTCTTCAAAACCATTTTCTTTTCACAAAATGCAATGAAATTTTAAAATAAAAGGATTTTTTTTGAAAATAATAATTAAATATTTTAGAGTAATATTCATGAAAACTAGGTGTTATGAAACCGTAAAAATCCATTCATGCCGTATAAGATAAAAAACAGTCTTCTCCTACTTTTTCTGAAATAGTCAAAAAGTTCCTCGTATGGTAAACAAAAGAAAGATTCCTTCCATAAAACAATGTAAAAGTAAAATAGGGGTAAACATGACATTAAAATACAAGTATGAATATTAAAAAATTTATGAGAAACATATTTATGGACATGGATGAAAAATATAACCCCAATAAATACTTACGTATAAGCAATCTCAGATAAAAATGAGATTTGCAAAATTATCCCTTACCTTTTATGATCGGTGGAATCATAGGTGTCATAAAATAAAGAAAATTAAATTCATATTTAAATATCATATCCATCATAATAGAAATATTAAAAAATTCATTGGAAGCATAAACACCATACAATAGAAATAGACGGTGATTAAGTCATATGTCTCACAGAAATAAAAGTGAGAGGAAATAATCCCTTACCGTAGGTGCAATTTCTTCTGTATGTGTCTGAGACTCCACTATAGTGGGTTTAAAAATATTATTAACCTATAACATAAACATAATAATATTTATCATATCATATATGATTCACTTAGGACTTTATATTACCCGGTCTTTTGTAAATTCCATGTTAAAGCATCGTTTTGGGTAAAATCATTTCATTTATCTTACATGATTCGACTTGTTGTTCTGGATATTATTACTTATATTCTGATTTACTTAATTCCAGAATGTACCTCATGATTTATATATAATATATATTCATCATATAAATATATATGATAGATAGATAAATGGAATGAAATACACTGTTCATGGAGACGGTAGGCCGTACGTACGCATAAACGCTGTTTTCGTTTACTTATTGAATTGAATGGAATTATGTAAATGAAACATATATGTACATTAATACAGTATAATTATTATGTAATATATATAATTATTATTTATTATATATAATTTATAATCATACTTGAATGGTTAATTAAGAAAAATGAATCTCATCGCATTCGTGGAGATGGTAATCCATATGTACGCACATGTGGTGACTTTTTCATTCATAGAATGGATAAAATAATGATTAAGGTTGTACCATTTTTATAATAACATCACAGTATATACAAGACACTAGAGTTATTATTTTATAATGGAAACAACAAATAAGGAGGATGTGAAAGAAGAAAGGAATTAGAAATAGGTGGTGGGATATTTACCTCTTCTTCGGGTTCTTCCTTTTGATTTGATCAAAAGGGCTCCATGGTTTGGATTTATAACTAAAGTAAGTCCTTTAGGATAAAGCGAGGAAAATTGAGAGGGTATTTGGGTAGGGATTGGCCAATACAAATGGATTTGGTGGTGTGAATTAGAGAGAAAGTGGAGAGCCCTTTTATAAAATGGGTGAGGGGCACCTTATGAAAATCTTTTAATATTATTCTATAATAAATTCATATTCGGTTTATTATGACTCCAAAGTGACTTATTTAGAGGCGAGGTAGAGGATGTGTCGAAATAATCTCAATAAATAGGCTTTATACAGGTTTAGGTTACCATTTTAACCTTATAATTTATAATTAACTTTAAGTTAAATAATTTAACTTTTACCGCGTCTTCTTGTATTCTTAACAATATGGTTAATAAACATACTACAAACTACCAATAAAACACCAATTGATTAATTTATGTCATATATATTATTATATAAGTATTTTGGCCGACCCTTATATTTTTAGTACCATTTTTTCAATTAATAATATGATATTTGTTTAAAAAACTCTTTTATGTCAATTTTGAGACTATTTGGTATTTTGTTTTTTATAAATTAATAACAGAATTATTAATTCGAGTAAAATTCATATAAACAACCATAATATGATATATTAACCTATAAAATTATATTAATTCATAAAAATTATCAAATTACATTTATTTGGGTATTTATAATATCAATTATGTTAATATTTCATTAATAAGGTAATTATTGCATCAACATTTTTTCATAGATAAAGTAAATTATTTAATGTCTAAAAATTATAAATAAAATACCATTATGTATTAAATCTCTTTATCTTTCTAATTAATATTTATAGTGGAATTTATATTATGTATAACTCTATATTAAAAATGTTTTACTTATTAAACATTGATTTTAACTCTTTTAACTCTTCTTTGAATTAAATAATAATAAATGTCCTAATCTGATCCAAGTGGACCTAAAGGGTCATATTTTATTCTTAAGGTTGTTTTTTTCGAATTACACTTATCCAATAGAATTAGGACATGTGTTAGGGTAATAATAATAACATTTTTACCCTTAATTACTCTATTTACTTTTAACCATGCTAAATAAAAGTTAAAAGTTACTATTCACCAAAAATTATTTTCATCTCATTGAACCACATTTTACTTACTCATATAAACCGTGTGTCTTGAATTTTTTAAATTCAACTCATAGAAGTGGTAAGATTATGTTTTATGTAAATTTTCAAAATCTCATAGGAGGTGGGTAAAATACGGTAAAAAGTTCAATAAAATTTTTATATATCTAAAATTATTATAAAATGTGTCCAATGAATTACATTGAAATTATATAGGTATTATATATATTTTTTTTCCTTAATTAAATTTAAATAAAATAAATTATTATTTAAATAAAATGTTGGTTTTACCTAATAACTCAGTGTTTTCACTATTCATCAAAAATTGAATGTTTTCAGAAAAATACCAAAAATTCAGCCTAGGCTAATTTCAACATTCCAAATCCAAAAATGAAGGCCATTTTGAAATATATAATTTAAAAAATTTAAAAAATTTGGTATTACTATTCATAATGGCTACTTTATATAATATTTTAATAAAATGTTGTCAGTTAGTGAAACATGGTATTGCGTACAACACAAGCTATCGAGGAAGATTGCTCTTGTGTGTAGCACAAGCAAAGAATAGTGTTATGTATACTACAAGATAATACGGTGTTGTGTATATTGCAAGATAATCATCGTATAACGTACAACACAAGACATTAAAGAAATTAAAAGGATTATTTCTCATAAAATCTTTGTGTGTTACATTCTACCACCCTTAAAAAAGAATTTCACCCTCGAAATTTGTCGAGGTTTTAAATGGTTTTCTACATGAAAGGTTCCTTCATAGAAAACCACATCATTAAAAGGAATACAAAAACTTAATTTTAAAAATTAAAGTATGAAACATAACTATTACCCAAATTAACTCATCACTGGGTTTCAACATAAGAGAACATTGGTGAAAATATGGATATGGAAGAGAATTCTAACTATAAACTTCTGATGGATAGTGGTAGAGAACTTGGATATGAAAAATACAACAATCACAAAGGCATAAATTTGTGATGATCTAAGGTACCATCTCGGAATGCATTTTGGGTTTTCAAGATCATTTCCCTAAAGTTGAAAAAAATTGTAGTTAGAATAAATACTTAATTTATTTTTGTATAATATCACCGTTGGTCATTCCTTGAACAATATTCACTTTATCTCTTAAACAAATGAAGTTGAATTTTTCATTCGTGAAGTGTTAGAAGATCATGCAATAGAATGACAGGTCATTCCATCTGTCTCAAACAAAAGGTCAACAAAAGTTATTAAATATACATAAGTCCATCTATGGTGAGATTAATTGTATATGGTTCCAAAAATTGACTTATATATCCTATATTATAACACTTAATAAATTAAAAATAATTTATACTAATCAGGGACTTTATGTAGGCCAGTAGTAGGCGATAAAGGCCTGTCTCACTTCGGTTGTGGGTTCGATTCCTGCATCCATTTCTGACGTGACGGGTTGTCACTCTTCATACGGGTTGTCATTTTTCTAAAACTATACTATTATAACATTTCAGAAATAAAATAAAAAGGTTATATCCTTACGCAATACTATCTGATGTCTAGATTAATCCATTCCAACCTTTAGGCTTATCAAAAATACTTCTATCTGATTACTAGAAATGTCAACTACCGAGAATGTGAATACATTCATTTATCCCCCATGTATCATAAAATATATCTTATTGTTGGTCACATTCAAATCATGTGAATCCCTTAATCATGTATTCTATTGAAAAATTAATACCCATTGATCTTTAGTGAAAACATGAATCTAGTCAAAAGTTACCTCTTTCCACATACCAAAAATTCCAAAAATTCTATATACTCAAACCATGATATCACTTTGTCCTTATATCAGTAATGAGGTTATTAATACTATCAAACAAAAATATCTGAATAACCATTCATGGTTACCGGTACCATTCAACATATAATTTCAAATACATTATGAAAAACAATAGTGTAACAATCCTTAGATGTTTCTTTATTCCATAGTATCATTAAAATAACTCTATATAAACATACAATCATTCCAATACCTTCTTAAACAATTGACTGAGCTTCATCATTTTATTCCTCAACACTTCTTTCATCTCATATATCATTTGTAGTCTCTTCATCATCATCAGTATAAATACTACCCATATGACCATGATGATTCTCTTCATGAGATTTTCTGTTAGGGAATTGGTCTGCATAATACCCATACATTCCACATTTAAAAAATTTAACTATTGTTGATGTTTTAGGAATACCATTTTCCTTGTCTATAGTCTTAACTGAACAAATTCCATTGCAATTACTGGCGTTGTGTCCTTCTTTTCCACACCCAAAGCATCTTACAATTCCATTGAAACATTCTCCATGATTTCTCTTTCAACCTGATTTACATGAGAAAAATTGAACTTTCTTTCCTCTAAGATCATCATGAAACTCCATCATTCTTTTATTAGCTGATTCAGGAAACTCACCAAAGTTCATATTATTAATAATATTATAAGACTGTATATTAGGAATAATAACGATGTTTTCCTCCCAAATCCCATTTAATTAGCTTGATCATGAAGAATATCATCCCATTGTCCATCATATTCTCCATTAACATGAATCTTCTTATTTCCAACCATTTTCTACAACCCAAAACAATAGCGTGAGAGGAAAAAATCACAATTGGAGAACAACATAATCAGGGTGAGTGCATTCAATCTCTAACATCATAGGTTTAATCATAGGTTATTCATGATCGTTATAATAATTATAGGACTGTATTCTATACTTATACGTGACCTTAAGGACATACCTTAGAAATTCCTCTTGGGATCTCAAAAATGTTTTTGTATCCTAGTTTCCAAAGGTTATCTAAACCTTTCCTCTGATACCATCTGTAGAGACCCACACTTGACATACATAGACATTACATTTCTTTTGCGGAATACTTAATTCATAATAAAAACAGACACCTGAGAACCATAATAGTTTAGAGTCTTTGGAAACTCAGAACATCATCTTCTAGTCATGGGGAATGTTCTTAAACATCTCCTATAAAGGTCTTCCCAATTTGTTTTCATACCTAAAACCATTCTTTAAATACTGGGGAAAAAGAAAACATATAAATAATGAGCTCAAATTCTCCGCAAGGGTATGTATGGAGAAAATAAAACAAATCATATACATTTTAATTTAAAAACATGAACATAATGTTTAAGCATAAAAATGTTGAGGAATGACATAAAATATGGCATTACGTAAGCCATTAATTGTAATGGAACATAAATCATGATAAAATATCATGGGAATAAAACACGTAATTGTGTAAAACCATTAAGCACATGATATTATTTCCATATTAGCCAAGGCATTTCTGCCAAGACCATCACAGCAGAAAAATCCATTACTGAAATGAGTTTACTTGCTGTTCCAGCCCTGTGTTACAAAAATTAATTCACATTCCATTCCAGCCATGTCTATCTCATGAGATATAAATCTTTACCCAATTAATTGGAGGGAGATATAAGTCCCACCCATCTCATAATGAAATCACTCTTACGTGTGGCACAAAATAAACATAAATCATTCATCATAACCCAAAGAATAAAATGGGTTTAATAAACATCATCCCATCATAACATAATCCATATAAAACAAATGGATATCATTTTGTCATAAGAAAAATAAAACCATGTAAATAATAGAGACATTATACATGAAACATAATCATTCTAAATAATGTCATCTTAGATAGAAAATAGTCTTGATAAAACACTTGAAATGAATTCTTGAGGAAAATATCCTTTCTTCTTCAAAATCGTTATCTTTTCACAAAATGCCATGAAGTTATAAAAGAAAAGGATTTTGTTCAAAATAATCATGAAATATTGTAGATGATTCTTCATGAAAATTAAGTGTTATGAAACCGTAAAAATCCATTCATTCCATATAAGTTAAAAAAAATTTCTTCTCGTACTTTTGCTGGAAAAGTAAAAAAGTTACTCATATGGTTAAAAAAAGAAATATTCCTCCCATAACACAATGTAAAAGTCAAATAGGGGTAAACATTTATTTAAACATACATGGAAGAATATTAAACAATTTATGAGGAACATTTTTATGGACTTGGATGAAAAATATAACCCCAGTAAATACTTACATAAAAGCAATTTCGGATAAAAATGAAATTTGCAAAATTATCCGTTACCTTTTATGATCGGTGGAATCATACATGTCATAAAATAAAAAAAATTAATTGAATATTTAAATATAATATACTTCATAATAAAAATAATAAAACATTCATAGGTAGCATGAACACCATACAAAGGAAATAGATGGTGATTAAGGCATATGTCTCAGAGAAAAAAAAAGCGAGACAAAAGAATCCCTTACCGTAGGTCCAATTTCTTCCATATGTGTCTGAGACTTCTTTATAGTGGGTTTAAACATATTATTAACTTGTAAAATAACCTTAATAATATTTATTATATCGTATATGATTCACTTAGAACTTTATATTACCCGTTCTTTTGTAAATTCAATGTTAAAGCAGCGTTTTGGGTAAAATAATTTCATTTATCGTACATGTTTCGAAATGTTGTTCTGGATATTATTAATTATATATTGATTTAATTAATTCTAGAATGTAAAACATTATTTATATATAATATATATTCATCATATAAATATATTTGATAGATCGATAAATGGAATGAAATACACCGTTCATGGAGACGGTAGGCCGTACGTACGCATGAATGCTATTTTCATTTCTTTATTGAATTGAAAATAATTAAGTAAACGAAACACATATGTACATAAATACAGTATCATTATTATGTAATATATTTCATGATTATTTATTGTATATAATTTATAATGATACTTGAATGGTTAATTATGGAAAATGAATCTCATCGGGTTCCTGGAGACGGTAAGCCGTACGTACGCACGTGTGGTGACATTTTCATTCATAGGATGGATAAAATAACTAATATGGTTGTAAGATTTTTATAATAACATATTATTATATATAATATACTGGAGTTATTATTTTAGAATGGAAACAACAGTGAATGAGGAAGTGTAAGAAGAAAGGAACATGAAATAGTTTGTGAGATATTAACTCTTCTTCGGGTTCTTTATTTTGATTTGATCAAAAGGACTCCATTTGTTGACTTTCTGACTAAATAGAGGCATCTAGGATTAATATAGGACTATTGGGAGGGGTATTTGGGTAGGTTTTGGCTTATCCAAATGGATTTGGAGGTGTGAGTTATATAGAATGGTGAGTTCCCTTTTATAAGAGGGATGATAGGCACCTTAGGAAAAAACTCAAAATATTATTTTATATTAAATTAATATTTGGTATATAATGGCTACAATGTGACTTATTTGGAGGATATGGTGGGTATGGATCGCAAATATCTCAAAAAATAGGTTTTTGACATGTTTAGGTTACAATTTTATCCTTATAATTTAGATTTAACTCTAAGTTAAATAATTTAACTTTTACCATGTCTTATTGTATTCTTACACTATATAGTTAATAAACATACTATAAACTGCAAATCGAACCCCAATTGGTTCATTAATGTCATATATATTATTATATATGTCTTTTGGACGATCCTTGGATTTTTAGGACCATTATATCAATTAATAATATAAAATGTTTTTTAAAAAACGCTTTTATGTCAATTTTGACACTATTTGGTATTTTGTTTTTTCTAAATTCATAACAGCATTATTACATAGAAACAAATTCATCTAACCAACTTTAATATGATATATTAACCTAGAAAACTATTTTATGTCATAACAATTCTATAATTACATTTATTTGGGTATTTATAATATCAATTATGTTAATATTTCATTCATAAGGTAATTACCGCATCATCATTGTGTTGTAAATAAGTTAAATTATTTAATGTCTAAAAATTATATATAAAATACCATTATGTAGGAAATATTTTTTTATTTATAATGAATATTTATTTCAGAATTTATCTTATTTGTAAATCTATATGAAAAATGTTTTACTTATTAAATGTTGATTTTAACTCTTTTAACACTTCTTTAAATTAAATAATAATAAATGTCATAATCTAATCCACGTCGACCTAAAGGGTTATATTTTATTCCTAATATTTTTTTGGTCGAATAGCACTTATTCAAAAGAATTAGGACATTTTTAAGGGTAATAATAATATCATTTTTACCTTTAATTACCCTATTTACTTTTAACCGTGGTAAATAAAAGTAAAAAGTTACTATTCACCAAAAAATTATTTTCATCAAATTGAACCACATTATACTTATGGATATCAACTGTGTCTCTCAGATTTTTTAAATTCAACTCACAGAAGCGGTAAAATTATGATTTATGTAAATTTTCAAATTCTCTTAGGAGATGGGTAAAAGACGGTAAAAAGTTCCACAAAATTTTTTTTATATCTAAAATTATTATAAAATGCCTCCAATGAATTAAATTGAACATATATAGGTTTTATAAATCTATTTTGAACTAAAATAAATTAAATTAAAATAAATTATTATTTAAATAAAAAGTCGGTTTTAACCAACAACTCAGTGTTTTCACTATTCATCAAAAATTGAAAGTTTTCAGAAAAATACCAAAAATTCAACCTAGGATAATTTTGATATTCCAAATACAAAAATGAAGTACATTTTTAATGTTAAATTTATAAAATTTCAAAAAGTGGGTAACACTATTCATAACAGCTAGTTTATATAATATTTTAATAACATATCGTTGGTTAGTGAAACTCAGTATTGCGTACAATGCAAGCTATCGAGGAAGGTTTCTCTTGTGTGTAACGCAAGCCAAGAATAGTGTTTCGTATACTACAACCTAATACATTATTGTGTATAACGCAAGATAAACTTGGTGTAGCATACAACAAAAGACATCAATGAAATTAAAAAGATTATTTCTCATAAAATCTCGTGGTGTTACTTGAACTATTCCCTCTCCAGTGTGAAACTGCCGACACCCAGCTCCTCTATCTCTCGGATGTCGACCGCCTACCTGACCATGCCCTTGAGGAGAACCCTGGGGTCAGCTTCCTCCTTCCATGTCTTCTCTTAGAGGAGTGGGAGCTCGCTGTCTCTGCTGCTTCTGCTGAAAGGGCCTGGCTGAAAGCTGCAGCCACTGAGGTGAGCGCTAAAACTTCCCATCCCCACTGTACTACACTCTGTCTGGGCATTGATTTCAAAGGTTCCCACAACTCCCATAGACGAAGAACCTTGGTCCTAGGTCCGTGAGGAAAGGGCGAGGATCGAGAGATCAATAGCGAAACTACTGGGGTCTACTCCCCACTGGTCGAAACCTAGAAGGTCCAGACACTGGAGGCCTACTGCTAACTGCATTCCCCTTTGACGATCCTAAATGGATTCCTTCTCATGGAATTCCTCTCATCATGTGCATCCTCTCCACCACTTCAGCCTCCTTTTGGACCTCCAAGTACGTCGGTAGGGTGAAAGGTGTAACAACATATTGAAGAGATGGTCAGAGTGCCTCCTCTAAACGTCTATCCCAAGACTCGTCATCTGAAAAAAGATATGAAGAAAAAATAAGGAGATACTTGAACTTGATCCCCAACTCCACACAACCCCAACCTTCCTCATCTCCCCAATATTGAGAGTCGACAATTGACGTGCTGATCCCTGCATCTGGATTATAGCCAAAGGATCCTAGTACTCCGTTGGAGCCTAGATCAAGCTGAAATCTATTATCAGCACCTTGAGCTAGCTCTCTGTCTCCCTGTCTGAGACACATCCCTCTTACATCCCAGGGGTATGATGCTAAAAAGCCATGAAATTTCCTCTAGAACTGGTCATCCTCCTCCTCTCTGTCAGCCCTCTACTGATCAACCAAACTTGCCTCCTGAGGCTCGATCCCCCGCACTACTCATGGTCATCGTTCGGGTTCCATAGTGTAAGGTAATCAAGGAATTCCTAAGCCTGATTAGTGTATATGATTGCTTTTAATTTTTTTCATAAATTTTTTATTCATTTTAAATACCTAAAATACCTATTAAATACAAGAACACAAGTCACTATGATGCATTTACCTTTCCTAGGGTCTCTACCATGAAATTAGTGTAGCCTCACTTGGTCATTCTGTAGGCCCAGAGTCCTTACATCAAATCATGGGGGCCCTAATATCCTGTGTTGTAGTAGGTATTCCGTGGCCTATTTCATGCACCAAGATTTCTGAACACTTTTTCCCTACCATCCCATGAAATCCTCAATGTGCCTAACTCTAGACTCCATCGTATCTATCAACCTCTGCTAATACCATTCTGTCATGACTCGCCTTCACCAAGAGGCAAAAAGGGACAACAGATTTCCAGACACTTCCTTCTTCAAGTTGAAGGAGAGATAATGACCCCCATGACCCGCCTTCTATAGGTCTCAGAGTGGTGACTAGAACCATGTGTATAGAATAGCCCAAATTATAGAAGGCATTAACCATTTTATTTAGTATGATCAGGAGATAAGATAGTAAATCCCAACAACACCAAAATAGGAGGTAAAAGTAATGCCAAAAGCAAACCATTCCCATATGCATGTCCAAAAGTAAAAGCTATAAAAGTACAGGATTACCCCAAAGTAAGGTACCAAGAAAAGAAAACAACAACATCAACTATCCCAAGGTCTGAACTAGTACAATCCCACATGATCCTCAAAGTCCTCTTGGAATCCAGAAAACAATTTATATACGTAGGGTGAGTATATTATTATACTTAGTTGGAAAAACCAAAAGATCTTGTTCATAAGTAGGGAGGAATTCTAATGCCCTGTGGAAAATAAGGGAGAACCAAATCATCTATTAAGGAGAGAAATCCATCTGAACCTCACCAAGGCACACTCCCCATATAACGTAAGTCAAATAAGTAATAGAAATATCACATCGATATTTGGGGTACCCCACACAACTTTCCCACTGGTTTTTGAAGACATCCTACATGTCAAACCTCTCCCGCCATTCTAACCACAGTCCTACTACCATCCCCCTGACCATACACATCTGGGCTACCAAAAACCCATATCTCGCATGAAAACACCTGGGTTATCACTACCACACATTGTTCTTTCAAAAACCTAGGCCACAACAACCGCACTTCACCACGCCCGCAAACACCTGGGCAGGAATAACTACCACCACACCCGACGACACCGGGGCCTCATCTTGAAGATACTTTGGAAAAAAATCAACCTGAAAACACCTGGGCCAACAACCAAAACTACCATGCTTGAAGAATCCTGGGCTATTATGGACCTCAAGCCATCACAACCTTCCCAAACGATATAGGGATACCCAGGAAAGGGAGCAAAAAAAGTTAATAACTAGCCACTCATAGGAGTGTTGGGAAAAAAACCCTCCCCCAGGAAATGGGGGTGTTCAACATGTAGTGCTCAACTTGGATGTGGCACGAATAAAAAACATGAAAACTAAATTATAAACAAGAACTCATCCCATCCTATGGGTTCCAAAACCATCCCAAGAACAAACACCATCATAACAATTCATTTATAAGAAGAAGCTTACCAGCAACCATGTCCCAACTCCTTTCTGGAAAATAGTTCACCATTTAACCCATTCTGGTTTCCATATTCAAGTCATTCGATTCATGAAAATTCTACACTACTTGGAAACTAACAGGCATATCCACAATCCATGGAAATGAAAAAAAGTAAAAAACAATTTAAGCATTCACATCCAGTTCTCTTGTAAATCCACAACAACAAAAGGGATCTGTGAGATCCCTAAAAGTACTAGAACCAAACCAAGACCCACCATATGGCCCCACATGACCTCAGATAGAAAAACCAAAAACTAAATGACAACAGAGGATCCCATCACCATCCACATCGCTTCCCAAGATTCTATTGTAAACATCACCATAACAGATCAAGGGAGTTTTCAAATTGAATATTCCATTTATTTTGTTCCATCTTTCTATTTAGTTTATCGAGGTGATCAAACAAGGATTATTATTCATTTGGAATCCATTTAATCAACCGAGTTTACGTGATTTAATAGTTTCTTTGTTACAACCATTCAATAACATAAATATCCAGAAAAATAGAGGTTCATTAGTGAACATGAAAAGAGCACCAATGACCTAGATTTTATGTGGGCATAAGCCCATACGATTCACAACACAAAATCAAGGTTAAATAGTACAGCTGAAACATCTATCACAGCCCCTTTATTCTTTAAATGTCCCTTTATTATCTTTTTTAAGGTTTGGTTTCATCTATCTTCACAGAAACAATAGCATACCCCCCCGCATGATATATAATAAAGAGAGACTAAGGAGAAAACCTAATTGGATTATCAAGGACCAGCATTTATCTCTACATTCCAAGAACTAGGGATGTGTGATTTTAAGGGGAGGAACTTTGGGGACTCCATGAAGGAGTAGGAAGGGCTACAACACATCGCCCCACTCGCCTCGAGAAGTGGGATCCAAACGCACCAAGGGGAAGAATGAACCCATCAAAGAAAAAGAAGAAAAAATTCTAGTACGATAAAAATAGGAGAGATCTTAGAGTTATTGGATAATAATTTTGAATAGATTTAACGGTGGATCGTGGTTTCACAATGATGTTGGATGGCAACAAACGATGGGATTAATTGTTATTTAACAATTCTCATTGGCGATGTGGCATTAAAGCTGTGAGTTAAATGATTTCATTTAAACAGAGGGAAATGCATAACAGGGAAACAATCTGGGTTTGCTGAGGTTTTCCCCAACCATAGGGATTTAGAATATTTTATATGGGGCTAAAAACAGCCTTGATCTACATTTTAAAGGTTAAAAGGGACTAAAAGTGGTGTTAGGGGAAAAAATGGGGAAGAAAAACCCGTCAAGCCCCTCTGGCACCGATCGGTGTCACCGATGGTGACACCACAATGACATCTAGCCATCGATATGACACCCTTCGGATCCGGAGCCAATGTACATGGTGTGCTAAACACCATAAATTTTGCAAAGGGATGGACCAGGATGGTCTATTTCATTACAAAATCCAAGAAAAAGTGTATCTACGAATGAGAAGTGTTCCTCAAGATGGGACTCAATATTTAATGAATAAATCTAAAACTGCTCATTAGAAGTTTAAAATTCCTTAATAATATCAACCCTTGATTTAGAATTCCCACTATAGTGAACAATTTTCAATCTATCTATACCAGATACATTAAATGACTTCTTGTGGGATGTCTTGACGATATTCAGTGTTTGGGTCCAAAATGACTTGGGTGTGATGTAAATAGCCATATTGGTCAGTATTTTATCAGACCCATAATAATATTAATGATATTTTATACACATTTTTTTAAAATTTATACCTTTAAATCAATCCATTAAATATTGATATAAAAAATAAACAATGTTACAATCATGGAGATGATAAGCTGTATGTACGTATAATTAACGTTTAAATTTTACAATGATCATTATGGAATGAATTTAAATATTATATTATTTTTAAATATTTATCATAATATAATTAATATAATATTAGTAGTTTAATTATAATTTTATATATTTTCCATGTGATGTGGTGATTAAAAATGAATAACATCCCATCGTGGAGGGGATAGTTCACACGTACGCTTGAACACCGTTATCATTATTATGTGCATGGTAAATTAGAATGTAATTGATAGATTATTAACTTATAATTATACATATGTAATGAATGTAAAATATAAAAATTAATTTTAACATCATAACAATTTTTGAGTGTTGATAAGGAAAATAAGTTATATCAGTTTGTAGAGGTGATAGTTCAGACATACAGACGATAAAATAATTATTTTCACATTTGGAGGAAGTTTATATGGATACGGGTCATGATAAATACATAATTATATATAATTATATTGATTATACTTGTGTCACTATTTTTTTATGGTTAAAGGATATTTAGAATTAGTTGATTTTGAAATAATATAGAAACAGTAAATTTAAACTGATACCTCTTATCCAGACGACCTCTTTTGATTTACACCTTAACACCTCTAAGGAGGGTATTATCCATAATATATGGCCTCTAGAAAGTGTGAGTGGATTATAGTAACGAATTAGGGTAGATATTAATGAACCAAATAGGTTATTAGGTGTGAATAATACAGAAGAATGGGTTCCCTTTTATAAGAGAGGTGAGGGGCACTCTTGAATTCTTCAAAATACTAAATTTATATAAATTTTTATTTCTCATAAAAATAGTTCCAAACCGATTTATTTCTATGATATGATGAATTTATTTCCAATAAAATTCATCCAATAAAAATTATTTATGTTTTTACTATTTTTTGATCCACATCATTTTCTTTTATCACTTATCAATTGTTAGTGGTAGGTCATTTAATTTACCCTTTGAGGTTTAATATAATGTCGGTAAAGTATAAAACGATCAATAAATGAGTCATCAAGGACATTTAATGATTTAGATAAATGATCTGACTAAAATTTCATTTTTTAAAAAATATTATTGTATTTAATAAAATATTATTTAATATAAAATATAAATAATATAAATTTTGACACTATTGAATATTTTATTTTTAAAAAATATTAAGAAAACCTGATATATTAAAACTACTCAATTAAATCATTGATAACATTTAAAATGAATCCATAAAATTCTTTTTTGTCATTAATAATATGAAATTATTTTTATTTTTATATTTTTAATATCAATTATTTGATTATTCTTCTACTGAATCATGTACTACACCATCATTATGTCAACATTTTCTTTAATTATGTCATTACTTCCAATTATAAATATATTACCGTGAATAAGATAAAAAAATTTTATTTTTAATTACTATTTATAGTTGTATATTCCTTAAAAATAACCACATATTAAAAATGTTATATTTATTAATAGATGAGTACGTCCTCTTTGTATTTTCATTAATATAAAATACTATAATACGCATAAGTCCACTAATGTCGATCTATGTGGACATAAAATCATCCCATGTTAGATTTGGGTTGAAAATAACTCACCGAATTAAATTAAGATGTGTTTTATGGTATTTTTAAATTAATTATAATATTATTTTTGTCCTTAATTTCCCAATTTACTCTTTTCCGTCATAATAACAATAATTATTAAAGTTATTTTTCATATCTTTCAAATATTAAGTTGATACTGTTAGATTAAAAGTATAACATTTATTTCAACCATTTATGTCCATTTTTCAAATTAAAAAACATAGAAGTGACTGAAATTAATTGAATATTAATCTAGTTGACAAATTGAGAAAATGAGTTTTTAATGTAAAAACATTAAAAAGTTCATAGAGTTTTTAAATCCAATTTCAATGTGATATCAATTTCAATGACCTGAGTATGATTAACTAAGAAAAAAATTATTTAATTATAATAAAATGCAAATTTACAAATAATTTAACTATATAAATAAATTTTACAAGAAATCAGTTTTGGAGAAATTTTTATTATTATTCATTATTCATAAAAATCTGAATGTTCTCACAAAATACTAAAAAGTCACAAAATAAAAATTTTGATACTCCTATTATAAATAAAAAGTTTATTTTGTGAAATTGAATTTTTAAAACATTCAAAAAGAATATTTAATATTAGTTCGTCATCAACATGTGGGAAATATGCCTTCTTAGAGATAATATTTTCTTTTATCTTTTATATCTGATTTATTTTAATATCATGAATTTAAAATACATAATATAATTTCTCATCATAATAATGAATGATTTATATATATATTTATTTAATTAATATAATCCCACAATGGTGATATTTTGTTTTGTATAAAGAAGATTAGTTCAAATTTAAATTTATTTTTTGAAAAAAATTATTTTTATTTTAAAATTCTATTACATTAATTTATAATTAATTGTTTAATGAATTATATATACATGGTTATACTATATTTTCATAATTAATTTAAGAATATTAATTACTTTAATTTTAAAGGCATGGTTATAATGGTAGAATTTATATAATAATATTTAATTGTTCATTTAAATATAATGTGGCACATCATGTACACTGTCGAACATAGTTAGTCCTTTGAAAAAAATTTGGATGTCATAGACAATATAATATTAAAAAAATTAAATTTCGAACCTTATGTGTTACACATAAAATTTACATCATCCAATAAAATTTAAGAAAGTTCTGGGGTCATTATATAGTTCAAATAACTTTATTTAAAACCTAAATTATTGAAATTACCCTTTACTGTTGTAAAAAAACATACAAATGTTAATATTGTTATTACCAAAAATAAAAGGGTCCAATTTATTATATTTATACCATCTGATTCCAATTAAATATTACATTTTAAACTTTTAAAATATATAAGTGGCTAAAATTAAATTAATAATAATCTCATAACTGGAGAGAGAAAATGAGATTTTACAGTGAAAATTATCAAAATATGGATATGTTTTTATATCCATATTCAATTATAAATTTATTAAAATGACAATAAATTGATTAATAAATAAATAATTTTCATAATTATACATTATAACCAATAAATATATAGCCCAATAGTATAAATTATTTAGATGAAAAAGTTGTTTTCATTTAGAATTCAGTATTTTTCACCATTCATCAATAGATAAAACATATCAAAAAAATAAAAAAAATAAAATAAACGAAATAATTCTATCTAAATTTTAATGAAAATATTTTTTTTATTCATCTAGAATTTATAAAATTGTAAAAATTATGTTTTAATACAATTTCACTAATAAATGGAATCAAACCAATTTAAGAAAAATATAAATATCTATGTAAAAAATTGGATTTATTCTTGAAAACATGTTATAAAACATATAATATTTAAAAATAATAATGTGGTTAAAATTATAAAAAACTTTCAATTTAATACATATTTTATTATTATCACGTGATAATATTTCAGTGTTCATTTACGATGGGTGTTTTATAAAAAAATAACTTTAAAAAAGATTTAAATATAAAAAGGGACATATCATAAAATCATGGGGTGTTGGAAAAATCAATTTAATCTCAAAAATATCAATTCATAAAATTATAAAATTATTATAATAATATATTTTGATCTCATTATTTCATTTTTTAATGTTTTGGATGAGATATTGATACCTCATTTTAATTAATATAGTTACTCATAGAAACAGAGTATATTGTTAATATGAATTATATTTTTGTTATTCATTTCTCATAAAGGCACATATATTTTAAAAATTTTATTTAAATGATAAATTAAGTTTCTCATTTTTTTCATGTATTTAATTGTCAATCATTATTTTAAAAATATGATTCATATTTTTCCCTGAAACATTTAATTTCATGTTTTTGAATTCATTAAAAAATGATAAAATTATATAATGAAAAATTATTTTAATTTAAAATTTCCTTTAGAAATAATGTTTTCAATCTTGAAATTCATTTTATTCAACTTTATTTCTCTAGTTTATTATTTGAGTATATTAATTGTATTTAATATTGGAGTTTTTAAGTGGCTATATTTTTTTACATGCACCAAATCCTTTTTGTGGTCTTAATAATACTTTTACTTCTTAAATGAGTATAAATTTTCAAATTATCACTCTATACTTAAATTTGTGTTTAAATTATTTTTTAAATTATTTATTAAAATGAGATATTAATTTTATTAATTAATTTATTTATTGTGTGTATGATTCCATATATTTTAGGATTAATTATATATAATTATTTCAGGTAATAATTGAACTACAAAATTTTTCATATATCTTTATAGTTAATTATTATTTATTTAACCCTGGAAAATTTTATTTTGAATTTTCATGTTCTAAATTTTTTGTTATAAATTTTTGGAAATAATGTTTTGGATAGTTATTATTTGTTTCATTTTAATTTTATAATTCTAAATTTACTATTATTTATGCTATAAACTATTTTCGTGGTGGGTGTTAATTTTTATTAAAAGGGACATGTGACCACATGAATGTGTGTGGTTATGTTACTGAATCTCTATTTTATAATATAATAGTGCCCAATTTTTATAACTTTCATTATTTATCTGTGGTTAGTAAAGTTACCATTCATTTGGAAGAAAACCTATAACATGTTTTTTATAAATTGATCATCCCCAAAAGATTATAATGACTACATGATGAAAAAATTACCTTATATCCATTCGTAACAAACAACATGGAGATATTTCCATAGACCATGAGTAGGAAACATTGTGATAAAACCTTCAATGAGAATTATAAAATGACATTGGACGGAGAAAAGAGGCCTAAGAATGATAAAAAAATTTATTTTAATGAGGGACATTAATAGAGGTTTTAGCCCATTACATATTGGTGTTAAGGATATGTGTCATAGAATATAAAATATTTTCTAATTTGACTTTAAATGGTTTAGTCCAAGATCAATAATTATCATGTGATTTTGATCAAAGAAGTCAGTGTAAGAACAAGGTTGAGTAATATTTAATCTTCTTATGACCATTAGTTGTGACAGAGAACATGAAGATTGTGGCATGAATACGAACTAATTTAACAAATTATATGCTAATAAATCCCAAATATGTTTCTGTAATTTCATCATTTTCATGTTTAAGTATATTTTAGAAAATTAAGCAAATGAATAGAATTTCTACTAAGAGTGGTCGAAGGCCATGAATTAATGAATTGAAAAATTAAGACTACTAAGCTTGATCTATTTAATTATTGTCGATAAACCAATACGTGGGTATATATATAATGAATATGTGTGGAGGGGATTACATCATGTTTTTAGAACCCAATTACACATCAACACTTCCTTCCACCCATAGATAGATGGGAATGTTGAGATAACTATCTACTTAAAGGGGGATATTTTTTTTGGGTGGGCATCTTACACTTTGGATTATCTTGGGTACATCACCTTCCCTTAATGGAGTTCTCTTATAATAATAGTTATCACTCTTCCATTGTCATGGACCCATTTGAGTAATTGAATGGAATCACATTCATTCTCTATTGTGTTGGATAGAGAATGAGGAGACATCTATTCTTGGTCTTGAGGTATTACAAAGCATATAGACAAGTTTATGCTCGTTATTGAGAGGATGAAAGAATCATAGGACATGCATAAGTCGTATGATTATCAAAAAGGGAGGTTGTTGGAGTTCTAGGATAGGGTCCATGTGTTCACAATGGTTTATCCTAGACATTGAATTTAGTGGGTTGATAGAGGGAGTAAACATTCATTTAGGTTTTTTGTACCCTTTAAGGTGTTGGGGAGAGTTGGTGAGGTGGCATAAAATTGGAAATTCCATGAAAGATGAATAGAATCCATGATGACTTCCATGTCTCTCAACTACATTTGTATCTTCACAATGACTCACAAGACCTCGACTGAGGAGTGTTGGATATCGATGATGACACGACATATATGGAGGGTCCAATTGAGATCCAAGGTCATCGGGATAAGGTGATTCATGGAAGGACCATTCTATTGTTTCCCATGTTGTGGATGCATTGTTACTATGAGGAGTGTACTTGGGAGAGAGGAATTTAGATTCCTTCCCAGTACCCAGTGTTTGTTTTGAATATTGGATTGTTCTATTTTGTTTTGAAATGTAATTATTTCAGCTTGTTTTATATGAATTGATAAGTTTTCACTTGGTTGTGTTATGTGAAGTGTACTATGTGACAAATTCTTGAAAAGTGGAAGGGGGAATGCTTGATTCATAACCCAGACATGTCAATTGAGATGCGATTAAACTAATGAGACCATTTCAATGCTCCCTAGAGAATATTGTATCATGACATGGAGAATGGAATTCCCTGATTCATATTTATATAAGGTGTAGTTGTCATGATTGAGTGGTGTGTTTTATGGTCATTTGGGTCGGCATGATATGATCTGGTCACTGATGTTGGAGGAGGTATTATTGGATATGTGGGTTTACACTCTAGCTTATGAAAAACACAAGGAGGTTTATCATTGAACATTACCGTGTTTGGTTTTATCAGTGTTTCAATTGTAGAAACATCCTTGAGAGGAATATTGAGGGGCGGTTTTTCAGTCCCCTCATTATTTTGGGCTTGGGTCTGAATTCTCAAGAGAGAGAATAGTTTGAGAGTTATTTTATGTAATTTTCCAAACCACTATGGTCCATTACATTATCACAATTTTTTTATTGAGGAGTTCTGGGAGACCAAGGTGGATCTTTCTAGTACTTGGAAGAATTTACTGATTTTCCATGTTTTTCTACAGTTCCTCAGCTGCAGTGTCACCCTGGTTGTGTTATCCTGGTGGTGTCACCGTAGATTTTCACCCTAGTTGTGTCAGCCTGGCGGTTTCCCCCTAGTAGTGTCACCCTAACTATGACTTAATGGTTGTGAATCGTTGGCTATCACTTGTTTACAACGAATCTATGAATGTTTTCTCTCTTAATGGTAGATAGAGAATGGCTTATCGCAAGAGGTGCTTCGTCATGTAGTGCCTCACCTTACTATGAATCGAATGTGGTTCCACATCGAACAATTCCTATTTGAGTGGTACCTCACATAACAGTTAATTATGAGTGGTTTCTGGCCGAATGGTGCCTCATCCAATGGTGTCTCTCCCAATGGTTCCTCACCTGGTGGTGTCTCATGAATAATGTTTCTAGTCCCAGTTTTACCCCATTGACATTTGTTTTTGAAAAAAAATGATTTTAAATCCTAGTTTGATGTTATTATATGATGATTCAAAGCCCTTAAATATTGATTTAAATTACTCTATTTCGGAGGGATTTAACTCAGCCAAAACTTTTTATCATAACCAAATGTTATTCTAATTGGAAAATCAAAAACATTTATAAGCATGCGCATCTTTATAGATCATTATTAAGACAATATATACTTTCCCCTTCATCCATTCATTATTGTTTCATATTGATACATGATGGCCAGAGTTATTTTTCCTATAGGTGTCAAGTGATGTACTATAATAGCTTGTTCTAGTTTTTCTAGTGGTATTCCCATTTTTTATTTTCACCCCGTTATTGGTGAAACCACAAAATGAATATTGAAACTTCTTACAATAAGGGTTTACATAATCTCTCACAATTTTGTATCTTCTGTCATGGGTTTATGAATGTTCATACCTTTGGAATATACTTGAATTCCAATTAATAAAGAAAATTTAATATTTTTTGTATTAATATATGTAGGTCTAGGGAAAAGTGATTCATGTTCTTAATTTTCATCATTCCCTTTTAAAATTTTAATTTGTATAGGCCATCTAACCATTGGAAATCATGGCTATTGGAGGTCTTTGTTAGTGAACCTATGATGAATTTTTAATTCATATTTTTGGTCTTCTATTGATAAATATTTATATGACATGAATTAAATATGAATATTTTGATAATTTAATGGATTATATAGGATCTTATGGCTTCTATGGTCGCACCCAGAATTTAAGAATTGTAATTTCCATTATAGCGCACTTTTTAAAATACAATTTGCTATGTTTTTTTTATGATGTGGGTTTTTTCATGGGGTTTTTGTTTAGGGAATGGGATTTATATTGTTGTATAATGTTGTTGTGATGGGTATAGTGTGGTTGTGCAGTAGGGCTATCAAAAATGGTTTTAAAGAGATGTGTTGATGGGTTTATCAGTGAGTTGGGGGATTTCACTTTTATGTGTAAGGATTGGGCTGAATTAATTTGAATTATGAGGATGGTAGTGGTTGGTAAGGGTTCTACGCCACTAATAACATGAATAAGACATCACCTAGTGTATCATAATCGTTATATGGTATATCATGAATGGGTTTTAAATAGGGAGGTTTTGGAATATAGTGTCTTTAATGTAAAGAAACAATTATTTGTTGGGATCTCAATCTTTTGGAATAACTTTTTCTTTATTTATTAGTCGCTATGGTAGGGATGGAATAAAAGGGTTATTAATAATTTTGATATGACATGAGTTTTTTTAGTTAATGGGATAGAGTTTTTAATGGAATGCTAAATGATGGGATGTGTTGGTTACTAAGATTAATGATAAATAATGAAATTAATGGATGTTAAGGGAAAAATACTTATAGAGCAATTTAAATTTATCATCTTCTGAAGTGACCACTTCTAATAAGAATAAATATATTAAGGGTTGGCAGAAAAATTGATGGTGTTGTTAGTTATTTGTTTGTTTGAGAACCAATTGGTAGGGATAGAGTGTTTGATACTATATATATACATTCTACGTTCTTGTGATTTCCATGAACACCCCTCCCAGGTTGTGAACAATGTTATGAACACCCCCATCATCATAGGGTTGGGAGTCTTTCCCAAAAATCTCAATCGGATGATAGATAGTTGGCCACCGGCTCTTCTATTCCCCCTCTTTGAGATAGTGACACCAATGATTCTTTGGGAATGTTGTGGTTTGTGTCACCCAGGTGTGTGTAGGAGAGTTGTGTTTTCTCAAGCTTCATTAGGATAAGAAGAGTTTTTTTCCAAGATATCTTTGGGATTAGATGTTTTGGGCTTTCCAGGTGTCTTTGGGATGGTATCTGATGTGTCTCATGGCCTAGGTGATGGGATGAGGTGTGGAAGTGGGGCCCATGTGTTAAAGGGATGTTTGGGACATGGTACGTTTCCCAAAAGACTATGGGTGGGATTTAATGTGGATCATGGCCCATGTGATGGGATGAGGTGTGGCTGTGGGGACTCAGTCTGTGCATGTGGTTTTCTACATGCTTCTATCAGAATAAGTTGGAGCGTGAGGATGTTTTCCATTAGGAAAGAGTAGATAACCAAATGATAAGTTGTGTGGGTTACCCAAATCATTTATGTTCCTTCCTTATTTCATTAGTTTACTTGAGTTTCATGGTAATCATGCCTTGGTGAGGATGATATATCTAGTATACCTTGTTAGGTGATGTTTGGTTCTTCTATTTTTTCATAGGAAAATTAGTATTCTCCCATTCACTTGTGCATGAGATTATTTGGTTTTTCTAAATTATTATACATGTATTTTAACCCTATATATAAAAAACAACATTATGGTTTCTAGGAGTATTACATGGAACATTATTGTATTTACTATCTCGGGTATTGGGATAGTTGTTGAGTCACTAATTTATCTTTTTTAGTACTTACTTTGGAATCATTATTTAACTTGTAATAGTTTTATTTAAAACATTCATCTAGGATTTATTTTTGGATTTTAATTTCTATTCAAATATCATGGAGTTGTTTTGGTATGAACAATATATCTCTTATTCATTTTCCCTAAAAAGGGAAATGCCTCTAATTTTGTAAGATTGTATAACCTTGGTTCCATTCACCACCTCGAGGTCTACTACAATAGAACTTGAGGGTCATTATTTCCATTTATTCATTTCCATACTAAGAGGGTTAAAATTTATGGGACTAGGTCATGAAATTAAGGGTATGTTATTTTTATATTCATATACCTAATATATATGAATACAAGAACAATGTTAATGCGATATGAATTCTACCACTTTCACAAGAAAACATGTTTATTTTTCCATCACCACCATAAATGGATAGATTTAATAGATAAATATGATATTAATTATATCTTCAAAATTATTTTATAAAAATAATTGCAACTATTAATGATATATTTCAAAAAGTGTTGTTGTAAATTCAATCGTTTTGAACATGTGATTTATAAAGATAATGATCACTTTTTCTATATGTTGAACTTATATAATTAATTTTATACTTATAAATATTTAAAAATGTTATATATCTGAAAAATAAAAACTAATTGTTTTTATTAATCACCTAGTATAATGATATTATAACTAAAATTAACCTCATAATAGTTCATTAAATCAGTGTTTTTTCATGTTCGGATTGGATTAACAGTATAATTGAATGTCACTAGGACTTTATAAAATGACTGAAAATTGGATGAAAAATAAAAAATATAATGAGTTATAACTATGTAAATAGTTATTTTTTATTCTACTATTTTTATATTAACATTCAAATCATAATTAAAAGACATTATTTGATTGTTAGAAATCATATAAACAAGATTCTTACCAATTCCACCTTCATTTATAATGACTAAAACACTAATGAAAGTATATTAAAAATTATACAATAAATATAAAAATACATATATTTATCAATTTTTATCTATTAGTTATGTTACTTTGATGAAGAATGTATACAAACACTAATATTATGAAGAAAGTGAAAATGGTCAAAACTACAATCACCCGATGTGGAATATAATAATAATTCTAGTGGATAATGGAATTTTGTAAAAATTATGAAATAAAATTGATAGAGATGAGGATATAAAATATTTTATTATGAAAAAAATATTTTCAATGTATGAATATATATAAAAATCATTATCTTAAGGAATATATGTAAGGGTTTTCTTCTTGAATTCCTTTCGGTGACACATGTTCGATATTATGCACAAAATATAATTTATGTGGAGAATATGATACCTATTTGAGATATAATATCTTCTTGTATATCATAATCATAGTATTTAACTTTTATACACATTAACTGTCATTATAGGAGTTCTCATAAAGGTTTTCTCAACCCCTATGTGTTTTCTTTATCTTCATTCTAACCCGTTGAGACATGTTACATCTTATGTGTAATGATCAATTTTTATTGTGTCATACCAATTTACTATCATGAGATTGTTCTATATATTATTTTCATACATATAATTGGATTTAGTCTCCAAATAATTTATAATTATTTATGAGGTTGTTTATTTTTTTTCCTTGGTACTTTAGATTCCTGGAAACTACATTATCTTTCATTGAGTTATGATCATGTAATAAACATATTTTAGTTATTTTGGTTAAATTAAAAATTTTGATTGAATTATATGTTAATATATCAAAGTATTCTAATTATATATTCAGTAATACAACATGATCCTTTCGAAAAATATTTCTCAATTCACGAGTTATGTTCTTTTTTATCCATTAACCTTTGTTCCATGTTTATTTGTATGATCATATTATACCATTTTTGACATCTATGTATACTCATTTATATAGATGGTGTGAACAATTAAATTTAAATAAAAATTATTGGATAATTTCAACAAAGATATATTTCTATTGTATTTACATGGTGTAAATTTTTTGAATTACCATATCTTATTATTTCTATAAGAATGATTATTGTAAACATAAGTATGTATTATTTGATGATCATCCTTATTTCTCAAGATAGGTTATGATCTTTTTATAAATTTTATTAAAATGGGTAAAATTATTGATACTCGTGATTAATATTTAATATAAATGTAGGTTGATCACATATTGATATTATGTATTGTTTATTATATTGATAGACACGTTTTTATACACTAAAAGGCTCGCTATTTAATGGTATGAATGGTCTTGATATATGTGAAGGTGAATGAATTTGACATAATTAGGTGTCCAGTGGGGCTAGAAATTATATGCCCCCTTGATTAATCATCTTGTTTCATGAGATTGAAATGATTTTGGTATTTCTCTTATTCCATTCTAATTTTGAAATATGTGTTCATTGTGGTATTGAAAATAAGAAAATTTTCTAAGAAAAAGTCCAACATTATACATTCCATCAGTTTTATTAATATCCACTATTTAATTTATTTTCATTTATATAATATTCTCTCAGTTCAATTTTGATTATGGAAGAACACTATTCATTAATCATTCTATATTTTTTATACCTTGTTTATGAAATGATTTCATCAATTGTAATGTTTCCCTTAATGATAATTTGATCTCATCAATTCTTATGTTTCATTTTCCATAGGTTTTGCATACAATTTTCACTCATATCATGTTAAAAAAGCTATACCATGTTATATAATTATTGGGAGACAATGAGGAATTCTCTAGAATTTGGGTTTTTTTATATAGTGGGAAAATTAATTGTTCAATACAATATACATGGGATTTATCCGTTTCTACTAAGTCTTAATTATCTGAATCTACAAAGATAAAAATATATATTAGATATAAATAAATGAATAATAATATCATATTTTGAAATTATTTAGGGTTATATAAATCTTTTTATATTTTTTATTGAATAATATATTCAAATTTTAGGTTTATTAGACTAGATTTAGGAGTACAAGGATTAACAATCAAACTTTTCATTAGAAATTAATTTATATATACCCAATTTTTTGAAAGACAAAACATCTTACCATTGCATTGAGATATTCCCTTTCAATAATCTTCCATCTTTCATGACATGAATGAAAGTAGATATATTATCATGTGTTATCATTTCAACCAAACAAACATTAATGAAAATCTTTCATTTCATTGGTCTATAGGGATACCATTGTAACACTCCGATGTTTTTATAAAATATTTTCATTAAAGTTTTTAATTATTCAGTATATTTTATTGCACAAAATCATGATTTTTAAAGAACCATGTGATGAAATTATTCTAAATTTATCGTTAAAACCTAGCCATTAGGTTAGCGGGAATTAGTATAACTAACTTATTAAAATGCATTGTGAATTTATTGGCTATCATTTATTTATAAAAAATATAAATCTATTATGTATTTATATTTTTTATTAAATTTATTTTGGTAATGAAAATAATGAGATATATATGATATATACTTAACAAAATATTTTTTATATTCATCCAATGGATATTTTAGTCACTGGGTATGAATAAACCCAATGTGATGTATAAAAACCTATATTTTTTTAAATGGGTAATTTTTATCCTTTGAATGGAGAACACCATTAAACTTTATATTTTTAAACATTAATAATAACTATATGAATAAAAAAAATGTTCTTTTGAAGTGTGATATAAAAATTTACATTTGACAAATTCCTCTTATTTTTCTCATTACATTCACGTTTTTATAAATAATAAAAATAAACTAAATTTTATGAAAAAAACATTCATCCATCTAAATTTTATATATTTAAATTCTAATATTTAATTTTTTGAAATTATAAATAGAATAAATTTGTATCATTCAATATAATTTATGTCATTAGAATTAATTTTACTTTGAATTCAGATGTAAAAACATTTAAATCTTTTCCAATGTTTTATCTTTTAAAATATGTATTGTTTTTCTGAAAATGGGAATAATTTTAAATTAATTACTAAACAATCTATGTTTTGAATTTTGAAAATATATTCAAATTTTGAAATCAGTCGGTCCAAATTGTTTGAATTTATTTTTATTCATTATGATAAGTAAATTTGGTAATTTTTTTTAATACGGTTAATGGGTAAACTGGAAAATTAAGGTTAAGAATCATGTTATAAAATTACCCTAACACTTGTATTTATATAATTGTATTAGATTGTTTTGAGATAAATCTTCCTTCTTTCAAAATGGTATCCATTTGAATCCACTTGGATTAGATTATGACATTTTATTTAATCTATTTAAATAAATGTAAAATATGTCTCACTCAAATTTTAATAACTAAATAATTATTAATATAATGATATAGAATATAATTTATATAATAATTAATAATATGAAAGATAAAATAATTTACTCTTTAATGGTAATTAATTTTTAATTTTTAGGAAATAAATAATTAACTCATAATCTTATACATTAGTGTTGGAGAAATTACTTTATTGATGAAAAATCAATAATATCGTGTTTATTAAAATAATAATACCCATTAAAAGATCCAAAAACAAGGAGAAATCTTATTGGTCAAGTATATCTCAAACATATTCATCCAAGGGTCGAGTTGTCGACTGTTTTGATCATTATAGAATGAATTATGACACTAATATTATTTTATTTAATGCTTTATTAAAGAGTTGAAATTCATAATTTAACATGTAAAACATTAAATTATTGGATTTTCAAGAAGATAAATTCAAATAAAAGTATTATTAGAAATCAAAATTAAATTTATCTTCATTATAATAATTATTTTTAATTTTTTTCATCAAATAAGAAAAAAATTAATTACAAAAAATAGTCGTACTAATTATTTTATTAAGAGAAATATCAAAAAATGGTATAAAAAATATTAATTCAATTATATTTTGGTCTAAGTAATATGTATAATTAATTTTCAGGATTACCTTTACCTTCTTTTAATATTAAAAAAATAGTTTGTTTGAAGTTATCTGGTATATTAATATTTTTAGAAATCAATGAATTGAATAATGTCAAAATTTATACCATTAATGATTTATCAAAATAATGTTTTATAAAATAATTTAAAAATCATTAAACATTTTAAAAAATATATAATAGATATGATATGGAAAAAAACGATCTAATATATTTATTTATGGAATATTTTATGACAAATAAATAAATATATCACCATTTTAATATTAAATTATTTGTTACCCTAAATAAAAATATAATAGAATAACTATGTGTAAATTAAAATTATAAGGATTAAATTGACATAAATACTTTTTTAAACATTATTTTATGATGATATTACAACCCTATGTCATCTCAGATCAAAAATTGGGTCATGTTTTAGGTTTTTGGGTAAGTTTTTATTTTATTATAAATTTATATTTATGGAGTTTCCCAAAGCACCTCCCACCTCAATTATAAAAGGTAACCTCCTCCCTTACCTCTTACCATCAATTTGAGACTTAAAAATAGGCCATAAACTACCCTTTTATCCTTAAAATTTTCCATATTTACATTCTATAGGTTATTTTTATCTTCAAAGACGACTATAATGCTGTAGGAAGAGATTTAGAGGAAGCACGTTGAGGAAAATGGAATCTATTATACGGATTCCTTTAACATTCCTTCTTCTTATTCTTCAATTTCATTAGTTTTTGAATTATAATGTATTAAAATAATCATCACTCACATACTGATATGTTATTATAACTATTAAACAACCACATTTAACCTTCTATCCATCTTAAGAAAAATGAAATCACCACACGTGCATACATACGACTTACCGTCTCCACATCATGGTGTAACATGTTTTTCACCAGAACCATACATGGAATAGTATAGTGATAGAAATAATAACTATATATGATTATTATAACATGATATTGACTATAAAATATTACACACCATCAAATTTATTACCATTCAACAATTATGGGAACAATATCATCGCTTATGCATATTTACGACCTACCATCTCCACGATGCGATGTGATTAATTATATACAATCTTTATTAAATAAAAAATATATTCCTTAATGTGAATGAATAAATAAGATATACATTATTATAATATTATTATGTATATGATATAACTACAACCTAACAAGTGGAACATTAAATTATCTGAAAAAAATTTCCTAAGAACCTAAAGTAGTCAATATCTGAAATAAAGTTACAATTAAATATTTCTAACAAACAAGTAAAAACATGAACAATAACAATATCATAAAAATCTATATGATTCTAGAAAAATTTAATAACATTATTTAAATCATTATACATGAGGTTCAAAAACTAATAAATGATATCATACCTAAGGAAAGGGATAATTTTGGAATCTCATTATTATTTGAGATTAATTATATATATGTATTTAGTCTGATATATTTAACATCCAAAACCATGATTATTAAATATATAATATTATTTATATCCATCTACAAGTTTTTAAAGTAAACTGTACCCATTGAAGAATCTTTATTAAATGGTATGAATGGAATCTTTGGTCATTTTCAGTGCGTTGTACTTTTTCAGCAATATTACGAGGATAATGTTTTTTGAGCATATAAAGAAAGAATGGATTTTTACTATTTCCTTACACCTTATCTCCATAAAGATTCAAATTCATGTTTTTAGGGTTATTTTTAGTGAAATTACTATCTCTTAAAATTGTGTTGTGTTTTGAGAAAAAAAAAACATATTTGAAGAAGAAATTATTTTTTCCTTAATAATTAATTTGAAGTGTTTTATCAAATGTACATCACATCTAATATTAAATTTTTAAATAGGGTTATGTTTCTATTCTGATTACTATTTTATTTTATTATGTTTACAATTTAATTATATTTATTAAATCCATTTTTCTACATGGATTATATTATGATGGAAAGCAATTTAAGAAACCCATTTTATTCCTTGGTTTATGAAATGATGATTGATTTATAGTTTTGTGACACACATAAGAATGATTTTATTATAAGATGGTTGGGACCTATATCTACCTATAATTAATAGGGAAAATATTTATATCTCATGAGATAGACATGTATGGAACAATAAGTGAATCCGAATGAGTAATATAGGGCTAGAATGGAAAGTAAACCGAGATCAGTAATGGACTTTGTCTGCTATGATGTGATTTGAAATGAGCATTAAATAATATAAAATGATATTCTAGGATTTTTTTTATTTCACAAAACTTATTGTCTTGTGTTTTAACTTCTGTGATTATGATTATTAATTATTTTGAACTTTTATCCCAGGACATGGTATCACTATCTTTCATATATAGAATAATACTCTCAAATTTTATGTAATTATGTCTTATAATTATGATACGATTGACATTTTCCTTGTTAACCGTTACTGAGCATTTCAGGTAAGCATTTCATATGTTATTTTCATCAGGTCCTGAAGAAGGATATTAAGGAAGATATTTTCAAAAAGGAGTCTAGTTATTATGAAACAAGTGGGAGACAACATAGATGTTTTATGAACCAATTGTTTATGTTTATTAATTTCTAATGACACTATACCTATATGTGAATTTTTTGGCTTTATTATATATTGTAATGAATATAAATCAATTTTAATGTAATATAAATGTATGAAAAGTATGGGTCATTATAGTTGGTACTAGAGGAAAGGTATAGTTAACCTTTGGAAACTAGGATGAGAAATAATTTGTAGGAACCCTAATGACATGACTAAGTATAGGTTACAATCCTAGTGTTTTAGAAGTGGCCCTGAAAAACCTAGGATATAACCTAAATTTTCCTAAATTGAAATTTTATTCTTGATTATGTGGTTTCTAATTATGATTATTATTTCTAACATAAGGATTATTTGTTTTAGTCAATTTATAGAACCTGAAGGAAAAATATTAATACAGAATGCCAAGGATATATAATGATTGTACTCATGAGTAACCAAAATTTTTTTCAAGCTAGAATAAAAAATCTTGTATCTATGAACTCATATCTTCATGAAGCTATGGATCTTAAAGGACATCCAAACGAACAAAGGGTAGAGAAAAATTGTGTTCAGTCATTAATGAGACAACATCCACCTACTAAAAATGAGTCTTTTGATCTATTAGTGGTTGGACAATATATTACTACCATTGAAATGATATTTTTAGTTTTACAATGATCTGAACATGATAAAGTCAACTTATATGTCTATCATTTGGAAGGTGAAGATAGAAAATGGTGGAATCTTATCAAGAATATTTGGAAAAGAGATTAAATGGATTCTATATAATGGGATGAGTTCAAGAACATTATTTTCAATATGTATTTTCATCTTATTTTTATGAACAAAGTTGGATAAGGAGTTCCAAGATCTTAAGTCAAAGGATGATGAATCTGTTGGTACCTTCGATGAATCATTTAAAAAACATGCAAGGTAAGATTCTTGAATTATTATCCAACATGAGAGTAAAATTGATCAGTTATTTAGTAGAATAAAACCAATTTTCTGAAGTGAAATACCCATATGGTACCTTAATAGCTATGATTAAATCGTTCAATGTGATCTTAAGGTTGGGATGGAAATTTGAGTAACCCATCAGTCATTTGGATTTGATTAGAAGTGAAAAATGGAATTCAAAGGAAAATATAAACACCACATTTAAAATAAGTTGATTTTTATCTTATGTTCATCATGTGGAATGAAACATAGAGAAAATTGATTGATATAGTATATTAAAAGTTTTCTGTGTGGAAAATAAGGTCATTGTGAAGTTTAATGTCAATGTTATTGGAAGAAGATGTATAATGATGTTAAAAAAATGCTACAAAGAATTCCCCTCTTACACTTTAATGCTTCATGTTCAAGGAAATGTGACATTATTTCAATCAATGGCCAAATCCAAGGGTTATTGATGACGATGGATATAAACAAACTCTTAAGGCTGAACACAAAGGAATGTCACATGCAATTACAATTGGTGATGGGAAAGATGATAAAAAACTGGTGAAAGGTACACTTACCATCCACTATAATGTAGGAAATTTTTTATTTGATTTTTGATCCACACACTCTTTTATTTCTAAAAAATTTCTAAAGCTATTGTCATATTAGCTCAATAATTAGATGTTTGGTTTGTTGGGACAACTCATAATGGCACAATGTTCATATTAAAAGGTTTAAATTCTTCTCTGGTTTATGTTCATGGGAAAGTCATTCCTAAAAATATTCTTATCCTTCCTATAGTGGAATTTCATGTGAATATTGGTATAGAGATCATTTATTTATGTGGTTCTCATATCAATCTCCATGAAAGGGATGTGAAAAATTATATTCGAGATCAATCTATGATCATCTATTGATGAAAGGGTAAATATAACTTTATATTATAAATTTCATCCATATTATGGGTCTTCATTCTTATTAATGAAAGTTATATATCTCAAATAGTTGGGCAGAAACTCAAGATTTACAATAAACCGATTGTACGTTTGTTTGATGAAATCTTTTCAAAGGAATTTACAAGTCTTCCCCCAAATCATGAAGTTGAGTTTTCAATAAAACTAATTCCTTGTGTCATGAATATTTCAATGAAACTTTATAGAATGGCTCTAATTGAGTGCATGAATTGAAGAAGAAACCCTAAGAGAATCTTTATATGGGATTCATATTCCCTAGACCATCACCTTTGGGATCACCAATTTCTTGTTAAGAAGAAAGATTTATCAATGAGACTAGATATTGATTATCGAGAATAGAATAAGATCACTATCAAGAAAAATATCCTTTTCCTAAAATTGATGACTTATTTGACCAACTATGCCGATATCAATAATTATCTAAGATGGATCTTCAATTAGGATATCATCAATTAAGGATTAAAAAGGGGGATATGGAAAATAAGACATTCCATAAAAGTTATGGACACTATAAATTTATAGGGATGCCTTTTGGTCGTACTAATGCACCCTACTATTTTCATGGATCTAATGAATAGAGTATTTTAAGACTATCTTGATAATTATTTTGTAGTCTTTATAGATGATATTATTGTCTATTCGAAGAGAAAGAATGAAGATAAAGACGACTTTATAATTGTACTGAATCCCCTTAGAAAAGAGAAGCATTACGAAAAATTTAACAACTATAGATTTTGGCTTTAGAATGTTTCAATTTGGGTCATGTAATCTGAAGAGATGGGATATCTATGGATCCATAAAAAACATTAGTTTTTACATGTTTACCAATAAAAAAATGGTATTAGAGATCTGATGTTTTCTTGGTTTGGCTTGGTATTTTGACATTTTTTGATTTATTTTTCATGATTATATAATACAGTCAACCAATTGACGCATAAATGTGTTTTGTTCATATGGATAAAGTAATGTGAAGATAATTTCAAAGAGCAAAAAATATGGTTATCCATTGCACCTATAATCACACTTCCTTGTAGTGGATAATGGGCTGTGATCAACAATAATGCTTCCAAGGGGCTAGGATGTGTTCTTGTGAAAAACTATATAGTGATATCTTATGCCTCATAGAAGTTGAAAATCCATGAGAAAAAATTACCCAACTCATAATTTTGAGATAGATGTATTAATTATTTAATTAAATATATGGTGGTATTGTTTTTATAGTGACATGAGTGTTATTTATTCTGATCATAATGATTAAAGTATATTTTCATAAAAAGGATATGAATATGTTCTAAAAAAGATGGTTGGTGTTGATTAAAGATTATAAATGCTTAATATATTAACACATTAGCAATGAAAACATGGTGACATACAATATGAGTAAATAATACCATGCTAGACTATTTTTGACAAAGATCACAAAAGATCCGATATTTATGGATTTTCAAGGGATGGATATTGAAATCTAAAAGTAAGAGGATAAATCATATCTTTCTCAAATTAATGTTCCACCATTTATAAAGGTGAAGATTTAGATGGTGTTGAAGAAAGATGTACAGCTAAAAAAGATGTTGATAAATGTTCCTAAATTAAACATCGATTGTGATAAAATAATAAGGTCTAGTAATTGGGTTTGTATTCGTCCCATATCATAATTAAAGAAGGAGTTATTGGATGAGTCTCATAGTTCTTCATTCTCTATTCACCATGGAAGTGGAATGATGTACAAGGACCTGATAGAGTATTTCTAGTGGGATGGCATGAAATGAAATGTTGTCAGATATATATCTTGATGCTTGGTTTTTTAGAAAGTTAATGTTGAGAGAAGAAAGTTGAAGTGGTTGTTGCAACCATTACAAATACAAGAATGGAAATGGGAAAACATCCCTATGGACTTTTTCATTGGTCATCCCAAAACATCAAAATGAAATAATTCTATCTAGTTTATAGTTGATCTCCTTATGAATTCATAATAATTTGTTTCTATTAGAGTGGATTTAACTCTAGACCAGATTTCTTGGAAATATGTAACGAAAGAGGAAATATTGAATATAGTACCAGTTCCCATTATATCTGATCAGGATTTAAGGATTACCTCGATGTTTTGGTAATTTATTCAACAGTATCTAGATACATAGTTGTGTTTTAACATTGTTTATCATCATCAAACATATGGTATGTCATAGTGGAAAACTCGGACACAAGAAGACATGTTGAGAGCTTCCTTTATGGATTTTAAGGGAAGTTGAGATCGACATCTACCATTGGTGGAATTTTCATACAACAATAGCATTCAATATATTATTTATATGGATTCTTCTGAATTCCTATATGTAATGAAGTATTGAACTCCAACTTACTGGGATGACGTTGGGGAAAGAAAGCTATTAGAACATGACTTTGTTGATGAAATGGCATAGAAGTTCATATCAATTTACAATACCATTTGAGAAGCTCATAATTGAAAAAAAATTTATGGTGATAAACAATGAAATTGAATAGTGTTTTAAGTGGGTGATAATGTGAGTATATAAGTATCTCCTCTTAAGAGGTTAAAGTTATTTGAAATGAAAGGCATGAT
The DNA here is from genome assembly GCA_963277665.1 of Viscum album. NCBI lineage: Eukaryota > Viridiplantae > Streptophyta > Magnoliopsida > Santalales > Viscaceae > Viscum > Viscum album. Next base: position 29,276,590 of record OY728157.1, on the reverse strand, counting down.
GAGCCCTAGGTATATCAGTCCTTTTGAAATTCAGGATTGTGTTAGGAAGGTAGATGACTGATTGGAGCTTCCACTGAATCTCTATCATGTTCATGATGTGTTCTATGTATCTCTTATGAGAATGTAAAAACCTAATCATTCATATGTACTAAACATGGAAGTCATACCACTAGAGAAAGACATTTTTTATGAAGAACAACTGATAGAGATTTGGGATTGTAGAAAAAATGTTATGTGAAACTAGTCCACTTTCTTGGTTAATGTTTTATGGAGGAACCACCAATTTGATGAACCTACTTAGGAACATGAGGATATGATGAGGGAGAGGTATCCTCATCTGTGTGTTTCCATGTGACGAATTTTTAGTGAAAATTTATGTTTAAGGGGGTTAGAATATTACACCCTTATGTTTTAATGAAATATTTTCATTAAGTAATTTTAATTTTTCAATAGCTTTCATTACACACAATCATGAGTATAAACAAACTATGAGATAAAAATAGTATAAAAATAAGATTATATCCTAGAAGTTAGGTTAGTGGGAATATATATAACTAACTTATGAAAATGCATTATGAATTCATTGTCTATCAATTATTTATAAAAAATTTAAATCAATTAGATTTTTTAGAGAAATAATTTTGGTAATGAAATTAAAGAGATATATATGTTATATACTTTATAATTTTATATATTCATCTAATGGATTTATTATTCATAGGGTATGAATAAACCATATTTGATATATAAACACATATAGTTTTAAAAAATCACAATTTTACACCTTTGGATAGAGAACCCATTTTAAATTACGATTTTGACACATCAATAATTTTTATATGGAACAATAAACATTTTATTTTGAAGAAGTGTATAAAAATTTATTTTGGATTAATTTTTGATAATATTTTTGATAACATTCATGTTTTAATGAATAGTCAAAATACACAAAATTTTATGAAAACAACTTTATTTTCATTGAAATAAATTATATTGTTAAATTATAATACTAAATATTTTTCAATTATAAATGGAATATATTTTTATCATTAAATAAAATTAATGAAATTATAATTAAATTTAAATTGAATTTCTATGTAAAAACATTTCAATCTCTTGTAACGATTCAAATTTTAAATATTGTTCTCTCTTTTCGACAATGAGAATAATTTTAAATTAACTACTGAAATTTGTATGTTTTAAATTTTGAAAAATGGATTCCATCTTTAGAATAAGTGGGTTAAAATTAATAAAATATTTTTATTTTATTTTTGACCATTATGAATAGTAACTTCGATAATTTTTATTAATATAGTAAAAGGGTAAACTGGGTAATGAAGGGTAAGAATCGTATTCTAAAATTATCGTAATTTTTTTAATATCATTGGATGAGTGTTTTTTAACCTAAATCATCATTGGGTTGAATTGGTATCCAATTGATTCCACTTGTATGATATTAGGACATTTATTTTTTAAAATAAAATTTAAATATGTCTCACTCATATTTTAATAACTAAATAATTTTTAATATAATGTGATAATAATAATATTTAAGATTATAAATACTCATTTGAAAGATAAATGATTTCATTTATCATGGAAATTTATTTGTAATGTTTAGGAAATAAATAATTACATTAATATGTTATACATTAATGATGCTCAAATTATTTAATTGATGAAAAATCTATAATATAGTTTTTATTAAAATAATAATACCCATTAAAAGATACAAACACTTGATATAATATTATTGGTCATGTTTTTCTCAAATAGATTCACCCAAGGTTGGAGTTATGGTCCATTTGGAGCCTTATATAAGGGATTATGACACTTAAATTATTTTCTAGATGTTCTGGTAATCATTAAGGACTATCTCTAGTGCTCTTATAAGTGATTTCGGGGAATCACGTTGAGGAAGAGATCATCTCTTCTATCGATTCTTTAAAACTTATTTCATCATCTACTTCCTCTTAATTAGTTGTTTCATTATAATATAACAAAATAATTATCAATAATATAACAATATGTTATTATAATTTCTAAATAACCATATTCCACCTTCTATCCATCCTATGAAAAACGAAATCACCACGTGTGGGTACGTATGACTTACCATATCCATGTCGTGGTGTAATTTGTTTTTCACCACCACCATACAAGGATGGGTATAATGATGTAAATGGTAACTATATATGATTTATATAATATGATTATAATTATGAAGAATTTTACATCATCCACTTCAATAACATTAAAAAATTATGGGTATTATATTGTTTTGGATGCGTACCTAAAGACTACCATCTTCACGATGTGATGTTTTTTATTCTACACGATCTTCATTAAACCACGATTATATTCATGAATGAAATGAAAAAATATGAAATATATTATACTAATATAATTCTTTAAATTATATAACTATAACATAATAATTGGATCATGAACATATCCGACAATACATGAATGCGAACATAAAGCAGTTAATATCTGAATTAATAGCGACAATGACATATTACAAATAAATGGATGATAAAAAAGACATATATGATATCAATAAAATTGATATGATTATAGAAGTACTAAATAACATTATATAAATCTTTTTATAGGTAGTTCAGTTACATAATAAGTATATCATACCTAAGGTAACAGATAAATTTTCAATCTCATTACCAAATGAGATTGTTTATAAGTAAGTATATTATGGGATATATTTATCATCCATGTATATTTTTCATAAATTTGTAATATTATTTTTATTATTCTAAATTTTTTTAATTTTATTTATACCATTTGAAAATTTTTATTAAATGGTATGAAATGGATCTTTTATCATTTTTCTTATGATGTACTTTTTATCTGTTCCAAAAAAAGTTGGAGGAGAATTTTTTTTAACTCATAAGTCATGAATGGATTTATATGGTTTCATGACACCATATTTTCATGAACCATAGTATAAACATTTTCATGGTTATTTTAAAATATATTTATTTCTACTAAAATTATTTTTTATTTTTAGAAATGAAAACATATTTAAAAAGAATGGATATTTTCTTGAAGAATTAATTTCATGTTTTATATCAAAATTACTTTTGATACAAGAAAAAATTATTCAGATAGGGTTATGTTTCTATAAAAATTAATACTTTGTTTTTATTATGTTAATGATGGAATTATATTCATCAAATCAATTTTTTACATGGATTATGTTCTGATTGAAAGATGTTTAAGAAACCCATTTTATTCCTTAGGTTATGTTTTGATGAATTATTTATTATTTTGTGGAACACATAAGAATGATTTCATTATGAGATAGGTTTGATCTATATCTCCCTGCAATTTATTGGGTAAAAAATGTATCTTATGAGATATACATGACTGGAATGACATGTAAATCTGTTTCAGTAATGTATGGATAGAAAAACAAGTAACCTTGATTCAGTAATGGAATTTGATTGCTATGATGGTATTGGAAATGAGTCATGCCTAATATGAAATGACTTTATATTATGATGTTTATGCGACAAAACATAATGTCTTATTATTTTAATTTTTTGGATTATGACTATTAACTCTTATGAAATTTTATCACATGACATGATATCAAGATTATTCATATGTAGGATATGACTTTGAAATGTTGTGTTCTTCTGTATTATGATTATGATATGATTGATATTTCCATTTTTTACACAAACTAAGAAATTTATATCACCCATTCATTTTTTCCTAGGTCATTAAAATGGGTGTTATGTAAGATATGTAAAAAATTAGTCTAGTTATGATCAAATAAGCAGGACACAACATTGATGTTTTATGAAAAAGTTGTTTCTGTTTCCTAGTTTCTAAAGACACTATACCTATACAGACCTGTTGTAGCATTATTATATGTTGTAATGAATATACATAAATATTTAAGTAATATCAATGTTTGTAAAGTATGGTTCCTTATATATAAACAGTGTTCACATCATTAATCATAATTCTATATTGATAGTCTCTTATAATCACAATTTTTATAAATCTATTATCATGACATTAGGTAAATTTTTGGGATATTATTTTAAATATCCATGGAACACATCATTATATTTATTCATGTAGGATTTATCCATTATTAAAACTAATATATATAACATGATATTAAATAAATAACATGATACTAGAATTATATAAACTTTTCATAAAACTCGTGATTAAAATTTAATACTCTTTGAAAGCATCCAAATATCATTTAGCTCATCCAAATTCACACAAACCCTAATATATTATTCTTTTGGTTGGTTATATATATCTTCATACCCTAATTATGTAACATAAAAAATAATTTAGAATGTATTGTAATTTGAACATTATTAAGAAACAAATATTTCCTCAGAGTTCCAAAATATTTTTTTTGTTATGCCTCTTTTTCACACCCCCGGAAACAAGTCTCCTAATATTGAAAATATCAATTTTGGGGTTATTACCCATAGGTAAATATGTATTAGAGAGTAAATAATCATTCTTATCAATATATGTTTGTTATTTTATAGATAACTACAAATTAAATACATTATTGAAGTTTCCTGGTGTTATCTTGTACACAGACTTACCCGTAACACTAATCACCATGTTTTCCCTTATGTTCTCTAAACTATGAAACAAAATAAATAATATTTTAACAAAAAATGACTAAAAAATACTTTTTAATAAATTTAAGATACCCATACTAAAAATAATATAAATTATACAATAATAACATGATTTAAATCATATATCTTACTAATAATCAGAAAACTGATAGAAGAAAAATATTTCTGTCTGGGATATTTACAATATTAACATCTTATTTGAAAAAAATAATATACATTAATTAAAAATAATTTTCCTCTATATCCATTTATATAAATACCATATGATATTATAATCTTCATATCTAGGGGGGATTGGAACATTTGAATGGTGTGAAATTAGATAGACTGTTAGAGAAAAATTCTTCATAATATATCATATAAAAAATGTAAAGGAAAAAATTTAGAAGTGGATAAATATAAAATTAAAATATCATAATAATATAGATGATAATATTAAAACTCAATACCTATATATAATATCATAAAAATATCATTAAGGAAGAATAAAAGTTACAGTACATATCAAAATACATATCAAAAATTATAAAATGCTTGAACATGACATAAAAGAGTCGAATGCATAAAAAATAATTTATAAAATGAAAAAATTGAATATCATGAATATAAATAAATATAGAAAATTTTCCATTATTCAATAAGAAAAATGGATACAATCCCCAAAAATAATTTTTTAACATCATTGTGGGAAACCAAATTATTTCCACACCTCTATGAAAAAACTCCTCATGTTTGTGCACTGAAATTTCTACATGCTCAATATTCACATGCCTCTGTGAAAAAACTCATTATTAAAATGAATGGACCGGTCATGAGATATAAAATTCAAAAAATTAATTTCAGTGTTTTACATGACACCCCTCAAAATCCTTTTATAAAATATGTGTACCCTTAAATCAGTCATTGTCAAATCTCAATGAACCCTTGAAAAAAATTTGTTTTTTAAAAATTTAAATACCATCACTTATCATGAAATAAAAAATTAACGTATTTCCAAAATTTAATTACCTTTATGAAATAATGTCATATTATATTATTGATTGTGATAAAAACGTCATTTCATTAGACATAATACCTTGATAAATTAATTATGTAAAAATGCATACGTTCCTACTAAACCATATAAACAGGATTATAAAATATAAATATAAATTATTTTAAAAAAAATTTGGGAATGGAAATAAAAGAAATTTTGATACGTTATCCTAAGGATATCTAGATAATTGAATATATACAACTATTTAAATAAAAATAAATATAAAATAATTTGAATTGATAAATAATGAATGTAATTTACCATAAAAATATTCATAGGATGTTTTAGAAAATTTTTTTATATAAACTAAGAAATTATATCATTTAATAATATATTTAAAGGAATATAGGATTAATATAAAAATAAAATAATATTTGGATATATTTGATGATATTTTTTCGATGGGAATAAATGATCATGGAGGAAAAGCATCATTAATATGATTAGTGTAACATCATGTTAGCTCTCTATCAGGTATGTTTGATCTAATGTATTTATTTTCCTTTTTCCATGGTTTAGTAAGGCGAAGAAGGAATTGAGAGTATACCTAAAATTATGATGTTGGGTTTTTGTTATAATTTTCAGCATTAAAACATGTAGTTTTGTAGTTTGTTTGGGATTTTCACATCGTATAATGGGAATACATGGAACATTATCACCACATAAATGATGTCATGAAATTGGGACACAGTGTGAAAGGATAGACACCATTCATAGCTTAAATTTCATTTATATATTAAAAAAATATTTTTAATAAAATATGATGAGTTTTTTAGCATATATGGGAATCACAAGTTACATGAAGTTTAACTGGGTTATACACTATTTAAAATCTCAAATTTATGTTTTAACCAAGAAATTCATATAGAATCCTTATTTCCAACCTCCATACTTCCTTGATCATGACCTAGATTCTATTCCTTGGAGATTAATGAGTTCTTCTCTTCCTACATATAATCAGTTATGTGATTTTCCATCATGTTGGATACGGTAAATCTCACAAGTAATGTTATCTCATAGTATATTTACTCTCCATATATTTCCTCTATTGGGTTTGATAGATCATATTAGGATTCATGGATCCGTACTACTTTTTGTTGAATCATGATTCATGTTTATGTTTCTATATCACATGCACATTCATTTATCTTTGTTGATCCCCATTGTAGGTGTTTTTTTGTGATATAAGGTAAGAAGTTCCATTTAGGATTGTCAAAATGATATAACATCGAATTTATTATAATCTTAAATTGGTTTTAATTAATCTCTAATAACCTAATTCAATAATAATCAGGACTAATATTTCGTTTTAATTTAATTTTGTTTTTAACAACCCCCCTATTCCAATAAAATTGGAAATTGTGATTTATTTTGAAATAGAAGCAAATTGTGAATGTACTTTTAAATTGTTTTTTAGAAAATGGAATAAATAGAATGGTTAAAAACCTATTTTTAGTTTAATTTGAATAATTCATTAAATAATTAAAATTAAACTATTTCGTTTTGAATTTTAATTGGAATCCTAAAAAAAATTGAGAAATTGAATTTTGAATGATGATTTATGAAAAATAAAACGATTTTTCTTATATCACATTATTAACTGAAAACATGAATGACAAGGTAGTTAGTTTGTTATTTGGGACAAGAACACATTGATGGTAATCCCATAGAAATGATTACATTTTGATAAATCTATCAAAAACATATTTTAGACGATTATATGCCCAATGTGATTTTGATGAGTTTTATTCATTGTTTGCCTAAGGTACATGTGTAAACATGTTATCCATGAGAACTGATATGATATGAGTAATGATTCCATATCTCTAAACTATCACACCATAAGGAATATGACCATGTTGTTATATTTTTTGATTTTGAATATAATTTCCAATGTTTGTGATAATAAAATACACATTTCTAGTGATTTATATAAACTATATTATATTAAATGATCTTTTAATACATGTTTTTAAGATTTTAAATAATATTAACATGAACATAATGTTTTTTCTAAATTTAAAAAAAATCACAATTCACTATTTTATTGAAATTGAACAATTTTATTTGAAATTATTATGGATTCTTATTATGGATCCCGTGGTGAGACCCTACAATGTTTTTTAGATCACACCCAAACTTTTCCTTAAATAATTTTTATTTTATCACTATCCTCGTCTGAGTAAAGGGATTATGTCTTATGGAGGAGGTGGTTGTTTGTGATTTCTTGGGGCATGGAGTGATGTGTACATTGTTATTTCTGAGTTATATTCTCTATTTTTGGTACATTTATGTTGTATTGATTCTTTTTTAATGTACCTACTTTGATTTCCAGTAGATTAACAATGATAATTTTTAAGAATACTTATTTTTATCTATATCTTCAACTATTTTTGTGGGGAAAATCATTCCCTCTATTAACTTGATTGATGTAAGTTTCTTGTGGTCAACCCATCTGGATAGGGAATGTACTTTTAGTTATGTTTGTATTAGATCAGTTATTACGGTGCTTGGGTATCTTTGATATTTTTTGACACAATAGAGTCAGAGGTGAATATTAATTATCTTTCCTTGATGATGGTATGTTGTCTGATATCTAATTGATAAATTAGAGGTATTTGAATGTTAGTTCCCAGCATGGTCTCATCTTAATGAGAGTAAAGTCACCATGGTGGGATTGGGAATCTCATCATTGAGATTAGTTATAGTATTTTCTCTAATTTCCAGTTCGATAAGCTGATATTAATATCAATTTTATCTATCTGATGGGATTAATTTCCCTATTTCTTGTGTTTGAGTTTTTAATATTTGCAATAATTTTATGTATTGAATGTTATTTTCTAGTGTTTTATTACATCCAGTACCCATGAGGGAATGTCAATAGGATCCAAGTGGATACTATTGATTAACCACAATGAGAAAATCATTTAATGGAAGAAAATATACATAATGATGTTGTGCGTGATGTCCATGCTATGGGACATTCACATGAACCCATTCAAATTATGGATCTAATTATGGAACCATAGAGGAATAGATCATCGAATCATAATCAAGAGTTCTTCTCCATAATCCACAATAATTCCATATATCTAATGATCCTCAAGAGTATAAATATTGGATGAAAATGAATGATATTTTGTTTGATTTCATGGATAATCCCAAAACTATTTAAGTTTTCTACATTTATGCATAAGAGACCTAACTGGAAATGGTTAGAATTGATAGAGTTGATGAAGAATCACAATAGTTTAGAGTGTAAGGACTTAAAGGATCAATTTACTAACTATATCTATCTAGATTCTATGGTTATTGATATTTCTATGGAGTTTTTTAGTCCCGAGATGGATGAAAATACCATGATGGAATATAAAAATCAATTTACTGAGCTTGTTCAGTTTAAGCCAAAGATTGTATCTAATGAGAATATGAAGACTCGACTGATTGAGAAGAGAATTTGGTCTGATATTTTTTCTTAGTATTTCTTAATGATGCTCTATTCTTATGCTAACAAGATAGATATGGTTTAGATGGTTTAGATGGTTTAGATTTATATGATTGGTAATTCAGGGTTGACGTGAGATTATTTATCACCTAGTTGATATTGTTTTAGATAAAATAATGGGAAGATAAATTGTTATTGGACCCATGATGTATCCCAATATCAGGGTACTTGAATACCTCCTCCCATTCCTAGAATATACCCATTGTCATGATTTTTGGGTGGAATACCTAGCAATACCAAATGGGTTTTCACTGAGGCACACAAGATATGCATTTCGTTTGGTCATTAAAAATACTTACAAAAGATCTATGATATTAGATATTGTTTATATAGTTTTTTAGTCTCATCATCACCTATAAGTACCTTGTGAAATCAGATTCTTTATGATCATTAGTGTACCATTCATAGTAATACATAATGAAGACTTTTCACATAGTGGATGAGTCTCTATTGGAATAAGATATTTGATTAGTAACTATGATAGGTACTATCACTATTGCATCATTTTTGGTTACTACATTATTTGATTCAAATTCATCTCAATAATTTATAAAAAATCAAAATTTTTAATGGTAATATATTCTTATAGTGTTTATTTATTATGTGATGGATATTAATACACCCCTCAATACAAAGAGTGTGTATGGTCTCTTTTTTTGGTCGGTGTGTTCTCTTTATCAGATATCGATCTAACATTGTATTTTTTGGTTCTTTCTATAAATCATATTGATTTCATTTTTGGGATTTAATTTATTTTTCTATTAATGATTTATATTATTTTTATCTTTAATGGTTCCCCTTTAATAAAAAAAATTGGGGTGTGATGTATCATTCATGGATAGGGGAAATGGGGTGGAGTAGAGCCAGGAATTCTAATCCAAAGATGGGGAAATTATTATTAGTGTTTTCTTTTGAATTGTTATGGAAAATATTGATGGGTGATATTCATCATGTGACCATCATGTTCCCTAACCAGTGTAATTCCATCTTCTCTAGTTATCTCGAGATAATGGATGTAGTGATTTGTTTTTTATTTAGATATTAATAAAGATCCATTATGTATTTCTTCATACTATATGGAACCATCTGAAATGAAAGAGATGATGACCCTATTGGAGAATTTGTTAATGAAAATATTTATATGACCAAGAGTGTGTCCTTTTCAACTTCCTGTTCAATTTCCTATGAATTCTGATGAAATTATTATCCTATGTGTTTATTAAAAAATAAAATAAAATTGTTGCGATGAAAAACAAACTGTTTCGACAGATTGATGATGTCTTTTACCCATAGAAATGGGCGAAGTAGTTATCAATGATTTAAATTCGATATTATTATTACTAATTGTGAATAAAATAATCTGACATTAATCCAACTACCTTATATAGTAGGTATGGCCATTATGAGTACATTTTAATACCATTGGGTATAACCAATTATCTTACATTTGTTATGTCTTTGATGAATATGATATTACACAGTTATCTTAGTACCTTCATGGTGGTAATTTTGGATGAAATCCTAATTTACTCTTTGTATGAAGAAGATCATGTCTGTAATTTTAGAGTTGTTCTTAGACTATTGAGAAATAAATGACATTATGAAATGTAATTGAAATGTTATTTCGATATTTAGTAAGTTAGATTCTCGAGACATATTTCCAAAAAACATTGTATTTCTGTTGACCATGAGAAGGTAAATGCTACTATAAAATATTAAATCCCATTAAATTATTTCAATATTCAATTCTTTTTTGGTTTAGATGAATATTATTACTGTATTTTAAAGGATTTCTCAATTTTGACTCCCTGATCAAAGATATAACTCAGAAATGAGTGATTTTTTTATTATGATTAGAAATGATATAATTCCATATTTAAGATAAAATATATTTTGACATTTTCAATAGTGTTGACTCTTTGAGATGCAGGGCATGGCTCTATTGTCTTCTATGATGAACTAGTTATCGATTTGGTTTGTTTTCTGATGTAGTGTGATAACATAATTACCTAGGGATTTTGGCATATTAGGCCACACGAAATGAAGATTTTGACCCATGAACATGATCATGTAGCTCTGATGCATCCAATTAATAGTTGGTGACGTTACCTTATCTAAAAAAAGTTCACAATGTATTCACATGGCATGATAATGAGTTATATATTCTACACAAAAATATTTTAATATCCCCCAGAGGTATTCAGTGGAGTACATGTAATATTTTGATTTGGGTATTTCTAATTCCCAGGGTAAAGGGAAATTCATTGATGTTTCGTTGAGTAGAAAAATTCCCACCATATACCTAAAAAATTATAAGAATAGTGGAACATGATGTATTATTTTTCACTATTTCAAATAGTAGGATTGAAATTGAGGTCCAATGTTTCCTTTGAAGTTGTTTAATTGAAATACACTTTTTCATGATCATTATTTAGGAATAACAGCTTGATGAATAATTTGGTAGAATTATATACTATATTATTAGTGGGGAGACCATTTATGAGTGAATTTTCTCCCCAGATGGTGTTATATGTTTTCAAAATTCATTTTTGTATCATTATATTTTTTGAATGATATGATGGATGATTTATTCATATAAATACTATAAATTTACATTTGAAACATTTATGTAATGAAGTGTTTTTTATATGAATCAACCATAAATAATTAAAAAATCTATAATTTTTATCCAATAATCCAATTTCATGTATTCTGAAATTAGTTATAGTTTTAGAGGATTAATCAATTAGATCATAAAAATTATATAACACCATTAATATCAAATTGGGAACAACAACTCAATATATAATTTTCACAGACTCTAATTTTTTTAAATGAAACACATTTCATTTATTTAAAAATATTGATGAATTTTAAAAGTATTTATTCATTTTATATAGAAATAATTAAACTCTATGAATAAATTTGGAAAATGTAGAATGTGTACGAAAATATTATTCAGGGAATTAAAATAATGAAATTTGTCACATAAGTGAAGAAAACAAAACCTATAAAAATTATACCTTTTCAATATTCATCCTTGATCATATATAATAAATTACATCAGGATGGGAAAATAATATTTTCTAAATTGTAACCTTTAACTCTAATAATGGGAAAACAAAAATATTTTTATAATTTCAAGAGTATAATTTTCATGACATGTTTTCAATTATTTTATAAATAATAGAATATATTTAAATCCATAGGTGAAACCAACTTAGATAAATTCATCTTTAATTTTTTGGATGAAATGGAACATTACCAAATGTATTTGAGCACTATATTAGGATCACCAATTATATATGCTATATTAGGATATCTAGTTATATAATATTTATTGGTCAAAACCATCAAAAAATATAAATATCGTGTATTATATCATGTAAAAGACTATTTTAATAATTAATAATTTCATCATAAATACCATGAAAATTTTATTTTGAAACCATATGATGAAAAATTTATAATATTTTTATAAAAAAGTATTAGTTTCTATAGAAATTGTATTAAAATATAAAATTCCAAAAAATATTGGGAAATTATTTTTTAATTAAGAAAAATCATAGAAACATGTAATGTACTTTTTAAAAAAAATAATTGATTGTATTTTTGTACCGATCAGTTCGGGAATCTATATAAAAAATTAGACATTTTAATTTTTTTTTAAAAATTACTGATAAAAAAAAACGAAATTATCTCTTATTAATACATTTTTATGAATGTAAATTATAGTAAACTATAACAATAATAACCATTTTTTAATAAATATGTACATTATTGAAAATGTTAACATAAAATATATATTGATGATAAATAGATTAAAACATTTTAAACATTAAATTATATTGAAATCACAAACCATAATTCACATTTAGCTTCATACATTATCTAAAGCCCAAATTAAAATATTATATTAATTATAATTTTTCATTATAATATAATTCTTGTAATTAGAATGGTAATATTTATTTTATTTCCTTTATTATAATGTTTTTCTTAAATTAACAAAATGGTTGTGTTGATGTTGGATGTTTTGGTGTTGTCTAGTTTATAGCCCCAACAACACATAAGTGCATTGATTATAATCAAATGTGTTTTGTTCAAATTAACTCCAAAATAATACAAATTTTATATTTATTATACATATATATTTTATAAACATTAAAAAACCTGGTTTGGTTTTCATTAAATATTATCCTTGTTGTTTGATAGAGAAGGTATTTTATATGTTATTATAAATGATGTTTAAATTTTTAAAAATAGTAGAAATGTAATAATGTAGATAATATATAATTTTAAAGAATAATAAATAGATTATAAATGACATATTTTATCATTATTTATATCCTTATAACTATCCTTCTATCGTGAAACTGAAAAAATGAATAACTTCACTTCGTAGAGGCAGAATTCTACACATATGGAAAAACAACACAATCATTTTTAAATGGATTAATAGTGAAGAAAATACATAATATCATATCATCTTATAGTGATGAATATGTCATTAATATCTTATATATTAATTTTATCCACCATTTTCAACTTCTATATCATTCGTTGAATAAAAAACACCTCACATCAATAAGGGGTATTCCGCACTTATGCAATACTACTTCATTAGTTTCCAATAATATTGAAAATGAAATGTAAAATTGTAAACCTATTAACCTAATAAATTTTATTCCTATGGGATATATTTAGGTTATCAATTCACTATCTTCACCAATGTTTTCGCTGTTGTAAGAATAAGAAATAAAAAATTTTGGTTAATAACAATATATCTTATACGAACGAACATATGTAGTTTTATACATTATGCCTTCTTTGGATTATATTCTAATAAAAACCCAACCTAGAATCAATGGGAATGGATGTTAGTGAAATATATATTTTTAAATTGGCTAAGATAAGAGTCTCTTTATATGTGGATAATTAGGGAAATATGTCTCCGTTGATAGGTGATAGAAGCTACACACTATGAATTTCAATGATGATTGAAATATATTCATGTATTAGTAAAGAAAATTAGCTCCAAAATGACTCATAATTGATGAAGAGATTAAATAAGTTAAAAAAAGTACATTAAAATTATATTTAGATCTATTTTTGTTTATTCTAATACTTAACATTTTTGTTTAATCAATTTCAACACATTTTAACTCATATCATAGAAACTGACATTTTACCAAGTCCACTATTCATAATGACCAAAAATGAAATATGTGACATCCGGATACACACATAAAGGAACATTTATCCGTTTTATCTATTTTTTCAATTTTTCAATTAGGTTTTTGGTAACTATTTCTATTTTTTGTATGTTTGTGGGAATTTACATGGTTGGAACATGATTTGGGAATACTCTTAGGGCCATCATAGGATATTTCATTCCATAGAATCATGTCTATTAGAGGATTAATGGTAAGGATCATGTATAGTGGAAACTATTTTGGAACCATATCAAACCATGCAGATAGACCATGTGAATATAATTCAATTCACCTTTTTTCTCAATTTTATTCATAAGACCCCAATTTTATGTTATCCACTCCTCCAAGTCAAAACTAATATTATCCATTTTTCATCGATTCTACCTCGATTCAATTTTTTTATTCCACAAATATTTATTCATGGATCGAAGATCCAATTAATTTATTGGATATAATATAGTAACTATAAATACTTTTTAATCCTGAATTATTCATTCCTATTCCCTATTTCACATTAAGAGTAGTGTTTCCACATGTCAATGATGTATCTAGATCAAAAATTGTTGAATTTTCATTCTATGACTCTCCCTTGATTATCCAATCCTTATATTCCCTTTTTGTGGATCCCATGTTGTTTGGGATGGTTATAATTGATTTAGATGGTTTTATATGGATATCTTTATCAACTAAAGCATATAAATCTTGTTTAATATAATTTTACATCCTAATTTATTGAAAAATATTGAATTGTCTCTATTGAAAAATAACAAGATATGTTTTTTTCTGTGACTAACTACCATGAAAAAAGAATTTAAAAATTATGTGTTGATTTCAATAAATTGATCTTGATTTGGAATGAATTATTTGACACATGATTTTGAAAAAATAAAAATCCATAAATGGGTTTTTGATATGAAATGAGATGAATTGAAATGATTGGAATTATTATTTTATTAAATACCATATTGTATTAGTTTTTAAAATGAAATTAATTTCATTGAAACATGGATCCATGGTTAGAATAAATTATTGATTGAAATGACTATTTTTAATTGAATATATTTAATTCTATGTTTAATTTTATTAAAGAATATGGGAGCCTGGGTAATTTTGTGGGATAATAGAAACTAAACATATATTAGATCTACCATGAAATAAACTAACGATGACTACACTAAATAATCATTGATGAGGGTAGGTAGTTCATTGTTGGGTTCATTATCCTATTCACCTTGTCCTACGATCAATGAATAGATTCACACATTGAATGTAATTTCCTCAAGAGATATGAAAATTTGTATTCCAATATATATATATGGGTCTCCTTACCATGGTCCTCAAATTGTAATTGAATGTACACGACATTATTTCCTTTATATTATTAATCATTCATGTTTTTGTTGAAATGATTATTCATACCATGTTTGAAAAATATTTTTATATAAAAATGATGTAATATAAATTCACATTTATATTTGTTTTATTCTAACCATTTATTTTTTTAATAATGGTTTTGATACGAAATCTGAAAAAAATTTATTGACATGTTTTATAAAAAAAATTAAATGAAGTTTTATTTTTTGTAGCTCTATTATGAAATGATTGGTGAGATCCTATGTAATGTACCTAACCCAATGACCATACTCTAATTCCTTGATCTAGGTCATCACATAACCTCATGTGCACATCCCCATATTCCAAAGGCTATAGACTAGCCGTGAAAGTTTCTAAAGGAATGTTGGGGATAATATACCGATTTTCAAGGTAATTTCGCAGTAGAAATAATATCAATAGTTATTGTAACCAATTGAAATAGATAAATAGACATCATGTGAAAATGACAGAAAATAACAGAAAAAATTTCTGAAATAGCTTGAAGAATACACCACATGTTAGGAAGTCATAAAATAATGTCCCAAAATAAAAAGTACCAAAGATCCCAAGCATGGACCAAATTCCTAACACAGTCTTGAAATTCCATTCTACAAACAAACAACCCATTTAGGAATAGAACACTAGGTCCAAATCCCAAACATGTATTAGAAAACAAGTATCATATACATGGGTAACCATGTGACATGGTTTCCCGATCATGGTGTCTGTAAACCTCAATAGGACACCACAAACGATGTCTATGAAATAATCAGTCAGTGAAATAATGAATGCAAATAATCACATAACATATGTGAACAAGTCATCATGAAAATAATTAATGTAATTTTATTATATAAATTTTATACATTACCTTATCTAGAGTTATCCAATAAAAAAACTATATCATCTCACACTGGGAGGCTAAGTCAAGGAATAAGGTGTTACACACACTTTTAACCATACGTAGTGTTATATAATCTTAAAAAATCACATGTCTAGTAGTTAACAAAACTAACTTCATTATTCTTATCATTTTTTCCATGGTTTAGGAAGTTAAAAAATTTACACTATGACCTATTCCACTCAATTACCTTCCAAAAAGAAAATGGTTTTGTTCCTTGTCAAACTATGAATAAAATTTCATAAAAAATAAATCACACATTCTATGGAGCCTTAGTCCATATAGATTCATCAAATAAAACTATTAGGGGTGTAGAGCCGTAATCCCCTTCCATAACTTGTGCATTATATGGGTGGCATTTAGAGCCTCAGTCTAAACCAACCCATGGGAGTAGATTCTCATGTATAATACCACACACTACTAAAATCTTTACACATGTTTATTTATCAATTTACCAAAAATACTATATCACAAACCATACACAACCTATAAACATAATATTTAAAATTAAAATTGCATACAACATATTATTCATCATCAAGCCATAATCCCTTAAAATATTTTCAATTAAACTTTATTAACACATTAAACCCACTTCCATTTCTTATACCATCGCCTAAATAACATATTCATCATTTAAAATTCTTATCCCATTCATGCATTTTAATTAAAAACTCTAGAGTATTTTTAAACATTCAAATTATTCCATTTATCCCTTTTTTAAATCATTCCAAGCATCCCCTATTTTTATGTCATCACTTCAGCATATTCATCACTCTGATCATATAATAGTCAGGTTAACACAAAGACATAATAATTATTGGTTCTATCTCAATAACCCTGACATCTTTTCAATTACAATGGTCCCATTAGTACCTTTAAAATATATCATCACAATAAACACAATTCAAAATCCCCACTTGAAATCATATTCAATCTACCATTTAAAAATTGTTTATTTCTCTTTTTAAAACCCAAGACATCTCCAATGGCTTTCTTTTCCATTTTCAATCATCCAAAAAGTAATTAATTTTTTTTCCAGGATGGGGCCTCTCCCCCATTGGAAATCAATATTTGAAATCAACTAATAATAACCTTTTGTATAATCCTATGAGATCAATACATATTTTCAATGAAAAATCCCACATTGAAACATCATTTTATTCATTGAAATCCATGATCTGGTCAAAACCCCAAAACACATCTTTAAAATAATTTTTAAAATCCCCTTGGGAACTTCATAAATATAATGTATAATCAATTAAACATACCCATTAACCATGACCACATACTTGATTAAAATATGGAATCCCATTATCTCAATGTTCCCAAGTTCTATTCATCATCATGAGGGTTTAGGACACCCCATGGTAAGACATAGGTTTGGTATCTCATCACTAATGAACTCAATGGGGTCTATTGAGAGTTCATGCCACAATAAAAGACCCAAAACCCTTTCCATAAAACAATACAGATAAATGAAATACAGAAACACCTTTGAACAACCACATACTCATATAAAACATCAAAGCATTGTGAAAATGGTTTATAAATACCAACACCAAGATCAAAAATAATAATTAACCCAAAAACATCCCTTGATTAGAACTCAAACACAAATTGAAGAACCAACATTGAATCTAATTTAAAATTATGTGTTTTATTGATTCGAAATGAGATTAGAGATTATATAATCTCTAATATGGAAAATAGGTAATGGGGGAGTGTTAGACTCACCTGGAGAATCAATTCACACCAAATGGCACTCCAAAATCCCAATAAATAAAGGATAATAAACCATGGTGGAGGTTGGTGATACTATTTTCTCACCTTATTTCTAGGGGATATAATGTCATGAAGAATTAACAAAGAATTAAATAGGATCAAGATATAAAATCTATAGAAACCCACCTTTTAAAGGCCGTATAGTTTTGATACATAATTAGAAAAACTGTTCACAAACCATGAAGTTCCCTTGGTCAAATAGGGGAAAATATACACAGGTTCCTAGGATCACCCATATAGTTTTCAAACTATATGGTAACCATGTCCCAGGCTCTGTCAGAATAGGTCTTCAAGCCACATAGTTTCCTGGGCCAGGCATATGGTTTGTTATAATCATCCACCAACTGTGTATTGCACATTTTTTGGATTCTTTTATCCTATTTTCATGTCATGCACCCTCGTGACACCCCCAAAACATTCCAAACACCAAATAACCACTTCATTATAAAAAAATAATGTGTAGTGAAAATTTCAAAAAGGACCCTCATTCACGAAAGGTCAATATTACAAAAAATCATCACCTTATGACATCTCAACCTTGATCTGTACTTCCAAACCTTACTGATCCTTCAAGTCCAACATTCAGGCCATAAGGCCCACCTATCAACATTAGTTTCCCAACCTTTCTCCCAAACATGGAAATGATATCATAACACATAGGCCTAGTAAAAAATACTACTAGAAGAGACCATCTCCAACTAAGAACAAAAAAAAAATGAAATTAATTCCCCTTAAGGTCTAATCATCCTTAACCTTGTCCTTACCAACATAAACATAAGGCAAGGTTCCCGTGTATCATCATTGGTCCACCACAAATGGAACTGCAATAGGACACTACATTACCCCAAGAGAGTTGACTAGAATTCCCTTAGTCTGATCATATCCACCACTCATTGCCCAAAACAATGCTGACTTGCTCCATTGACACCTAATATCCACAATTGTCATGTCGTCTACTACTTGGATATGATGCCATAATACCAAATCAATATCCCATCATCTGTGTAAACCTACAAGAGTCCATTATTTAACTACATTAAAACTTCACCACCATAGCATGTACAACCTCATGAACCATTTTCGGCTCTACAACACCCATGAACACATCTCAGTGAATCCACTTGAATCTCATCTAAAAATATTACATATTTGAATCAGTATCTAAAAATGATCTACTAATACATATTTTACCTACCTAAACTTCCAAAAATAATTCAAACATGACATTATAGATTACTCATTGGCATCTTGATGTCACCACATCCACACCACGACCAGCTCCATTGATCTATGACTAACCTACCACTCCCCACCTAATATGTATTTTTATCACCAAAATCTCATCCCAATTCAATCACATCATCAAATTATTTAATAAAAATAAGAACACCAAACATGTACACCACTATCCATTATTTCATAGAGAAAAAAATACAAATGTTACCCACTACACATTGTCAGCTTCCAAGAATGACACCCATGGAATTCACTGATATATAGTCCATCCCAGTGATGTCACCCACAGTGATAATATAGTGTAATCCCAACCACATAACTCCATGTATTCAAAAAAACTACCATATCCTCCATGATGTCCCATATCCAACTAAAACACTCTCATGCCACTAGGTGTAAAGAAAGATCCTTCCAAGCACACCGAGGCTGATGTCATGATATTTATCATGATCTTCACTAGAGATAATTTTTCTAATAAGTCATTAATGAACACTACCTCAAATATTTTGTTACCATTTCCACATCCCACTGTAGGGAATCCTTATCCTGTCAGAAGCCTCAAGCAAGCTTGCCTTCCAATGTTTTATCCACACTCAATCACCACAACTCAAATGGGATTTCCAACCAAAACTCACTTCCACTTCTTGACCCTTTAATAATTATTCACAAACAAACCTTATTCTTAGAACCACTGATGTTTCTCCACTCAATTTATTCCAGAATGACCTTTGATATTTACATGTAAAAAATTGACCACCATATGAAACAAAACCCCAAACTCCTCATGCAGAACCCACACTTCCCACTATGATCCCAAATAATTATGACATGTCTTTTTCTTGGGCCACATGTTCATACATCCAAATGGAATCATGTATTTCCAAAGAAATCTATCTTTTGAATGTCCAAAAATCATTCATGTTTGAACACTTTTATATGATTACATGCTAAACATGACTCTAGGTCAATCAGATCATAACTCACCAGATCTTGTCCAATCAATTGTTCACTCATTTGAATATGCCTCCCAGCATGTCCATCTCAACAAAGTAGAAGAATTATAAATATTCTTAGCCAAAAAACCTACCATACATACATGAATTTTCACCCATAAAACCACAACTCCCCATGACTTTCACTTACACACTAAAAGATCCATTCTTCTCTTTGGTCACTCATATACCACTTGACCATAGTCTACATAAGTTCCCACATCAAACAACATCAAGGTTATAGGTAAAGGAACCGAATGACATTGAATCTATTAAAAACCGACCTTACAACCAAAAATAACACAGATACCTTATATGAGTTAGACTAAGTCATAACCATAAAATTTTATCATAGTAGATGGCACCAAACATACATTTATTCATTATCTAATAAAACCACTCGTGATTCACCACCTAAGACACCTTCGACACTAGGGAAACCATCCATGAGGCAACCCTAATGTTCCCATACAAATAAAAACAAAAACACCTCTTGAGTCACATTTACCAATCAATTAAATTTAATTTTTATCATTCTATGTTAAACTTTCTCATACAAACACTAATTTTTTTGCTCAAAAAAAGTCTAAAACATCATCACGTGTCATACACTCATAACAGAAAAAAAATCCACATAACATACATCACAATTTTTCATTAAATATAATAAATTACTAACTCCAAAAACATGATACACATAATTAAAAGTTATGTGTCTCTCTCTCTAACAATTACACTACAAATTCAATCCATCTCCCTGATCATGGTGGAACTATCACCCCAACATAAAAAACATACAGTTTCTAACAAATCATAAATACCTTTTTCTATATGCCTGAGACCCAGAATAGACCCACGCTTGCATTATAAACACAAGACAAAAACCCACCCTATAGTCTGAAAGAGTTCTTGCATGATCACAACCCATAAGTGTAAACACATTCACATTACCAGATAAAAACTCAAAACACATGGTTGCAACATTATTGTGGGAACAAATAGAACATATATTTTCAATACAATGAAACCCAAAAAAGAAACATAACAAAAAATTATGGTCTCAAACAATGAATCTCTTTATACCCAAACCAATGAAACATAGGGTCTGAGCAGAACATTAGGAATACACATTTCTAATAACCCTAACAATTTTATCAAGTTCCATCTCCCTTCTTAAATAAAATAAAATAATTAAAACCAATGGATTCACTTTTCAAAAGATTTTATTTTTAAAACCACGAGGATTTAAACAGTCATAACCCCTCTTATTATACAATCATATAAAAATTTAAATATTTATTCAAATTCATAATTCAAAATGTTTCTTATATTAATAATTTCAAAGGAAAACCAATAAATAAATTTTAATAGAATTAATGTACACTCAAAGCATATGAATCCCAATATACTATCTATAAAATGAAATATATAGATTTCCTACTAGTCTTATGTGCCTAGAATGATCCATGAACTCATGAAACCTCTCTAGAAAAACTGGGATAATGGGTAAACCTCATAAATCAATAACATCAAATCCAAGAGATTCACCAATGGTTGAAATTACATTCAAAAATAATGGAAGAAATCAAATATCAATTCCATCCCATTTAAACATGGATATTACCAAATATTTGTGGCTATAGGAACCCATAAATGAACTCATTTCTTGGACCTAGAAATATCATAGCCACATTTCATCCATTCCCCAAAACCAATGAAAAAATACATATTGTGATACCCATTTGTATCCTCCCCATCATGGTGGACTCTATATTCTGACCCTCATCACATAACCTCATGAATGACTCCATGTATGCCAAGGCTACTGATTTGTAGGAATTGTCAATGGAGGAACATTATGGGGATTATACCCACTTTTCAGAGTAATACCACAACAAAAATAATATCAATAGATATAGGAACCATCATAAAAAAGGAAACCCTATGGAGAAATCAACATGTATCTGAATAACACATGATAATAATCATATTTAATACACCACATGTTGGGAAATCAAACAAGTGAAATCGGAAAACATAACCAACCAATGATCCCTTCTACGGACCTAAGTCCCAACCTAGTCCTGACATCCCATGCTCCATCCAAACATCCCATACATGAATATAATACCCAGTCCCTTTCAATATCCAATATTAGAAAACAAGTACAATATTCCTAGGTACCCAGGTTCCATGGCTTCCCTATAAGGGTGTGAGAATATCTCAGTAGGCCACACTAATAGTGTATATTAAATAATTAGTCAGAGCAATATAATTTTCAAATAATAAAGTGAAACAGGTGAACAATGTTTTTAGGAAATAATTTAAGTAATTATATAATATACATTTAATCCATTATGTTTTCTGAAGTAAATAAATTAAAAAAAATATAAAATATCTCACATTTGGATTCTAAACTAGGGCACTAGGGTTTATACATACTTTTAACCATAAGGGGTGGGGGTGGGGTGGTTCAGTAATCACAAATTTTAACATACACATTAGTTAACAATATTTCCTTGATCATTATCATCATTTTTATCATGAATTGGGAATTTACATCATTTAATCTATGGATATATAATGGCAATTACAATTCATAATGGAAGAAGTCATGATCACTTTATCACTAGGGATTATATTTCATAAACAAAAACATAATACTTACCTTGGAGCCTCAGTACATGTAGTCTCATAAAATGTATCTTTTAGGGTAATAGAGGGATTTTTCCCTTCCCTAATCCATGAATTATAGCGGTAGGTTTTGTAGCCTCATTCTATCCTAACCCATTGGTGTCTATCCACAATTATAACATCCCACACAATCAATCCATTTTTACTTCCTTATTTATCCATTTACCGCAAATACCATATCAAAACCGTACATAACAATAAACATAAAATTTAGAATTCAAATTGTGTACAACATATGAATCATAATGAAGCCTTAATCCATTAGAGTATTTACCATCTAACGTTATTATCACATTTAACCGATGTCCCTTTTTCATACCATATCCCATTTAGCATATTTATCAATTCACATGTCTTATCCCATTTACACATTTCCATTAAAAAATCATGAAAATTTTCAAAAAATAACATTATTCCATTTAAAAACATTTGAAATCATGGTAAACATATCCTTATGTTATATCATCAACCAATTCAATTCATAATTTAGTTCATTTCATTATCATGGTTAAATGACAACATAATCATTATGGTTTCAATCTCACTAACTCATACAACCTTTAAATTACTATAGTCTAGTTGGAAATTTTAAATAGAATCATGGAAATAAACAAAATTCAAAAAACACATTTTAAATTTTCTTCAAACAACCATTCAAAACATGAGTCTCTAATTTGAAAAACTAAGACATGTCATAAGGATTTAATTTCCATTTTCAACCATTCAAAAAAATCATTAAGACTTTTTTTTATGGAAGGGACCCCACACCCATTTTGAATCATATTTTGAAATCAATTGATCAGAATCCCTCTTTAAAAAATCTAAGGTCAAAAATTCCCTTAAAAACATTACCCATAATAAAAACTGAATTGTTGACATTGGAAACCCATGTCGGGTCAAAAATCCAAAACACAAATTTAATACCATTTTAAAATCCACTTGGTAACTTCATAAATTTAATGTATAATCAATTAAATTTACCCTTTAACTAATAAAACTTACCAGATTACAATTTTATAGCCAATCTGTTCCTTATTAAACTTATCTTGATGTCCCTAGTTCATTTCACAATCTTCAGTTTTCTGCACACCCTAATGTTATCCCTAGGTTTGGCCTCACTTCACCATCAAAACCAAAAGGCTCCACAAAGGATTTTACACCTCAATAAAAGGACCACGAGTCTTTCCAAAATTGAATACAAATTAACAAGACAAGAAAACAAATTGGCACAACAATATACAATTATAAAATATCAAGAATATGTGAACAAACTTAAAGTTGACATACCTCATCCTTGAAGTTGATAACATTCCCAAAGACATCCCTTGATTCTAATTCAAAAACACTATAATTCCCCATCATAGAATCTATTGAAAATGTGAGGAATTTAAGGATTCATAATGATATGAGAGACTGTAAAATACATAATATTGAAAATATAGCAAGGAGGAGTGTTAGGCTCACCCAAAGCTTCTATTTCCACCAAATAACCCTCCAAGAGACCATGAATTGAAGGAGAATCAGACATAGAGGAGGGGGTAATTATATTTAAAACTCATTGTCAGTAGTCTTATGGGGTGAAATATTAGGGAAGAATTAAATAATGTCTGGAAGGAGATTGTAAAAACACACTTTTTAAAGGTCACACCTTTTGGCCACATGGTTATCCCAAACCAAGCTCCCACTGTGCACCTCCCTTTGTCAAAGATGGTCCATGTCACATGGTTTCCTAGGATAACAAACATGGTATCTAAAATAGTACAGTAACCATGTGGTATCCTATGTCTATAAGTTTCCCCAATCCAAATGTTTTCCTAGGCCATGTGTAATATTAGTTATAACCATGTTCAAATTGTGTACTATACACTGTTTGGCATTTTTTTGTATAGATTTCATGCCCGTCACCCCTGGATACCCCAAAAACCATACATAAAGCCAAGAACAAATTAACTAGACAAAATACATGTAATTTTAACACAAATTTCAACAAGGATGCACATTCACGAATTTCTAGATATTACATCATATTATTTTTTAAAACCCAACATTTTCTTTTAGGGTTATATATATTTTATTATTCAATGACCATAAAAATTGATAGCATGAATCATAGATTGTGGGTGTACATGATGGCATATATATGGAACATATGGTTGACTTCCTGAGTATGTGGTCCACTTTTCAAATATATTTTCATAAACGGTGTATTTATGGTATTTTATAATTTCTTTTGTTAATGTACCATTTTTAGGATTGCATATTTCTACCCAGGCTAATTATAATATTCTATACTATTTGTAATAATGAATTTTTAATTATTTTTATATTATATATTGAATTAATGAGTTATTTTATTGGATAGATTGTTAATTATGGTCTATTTTGACAACTTGGTTATATTCACCACCCTTTAGAACTAAATAATGATATTTATCCCAAGAAAGTAAAAATGTAGATAGCATTTTGGTCTATTATCTATGTAGTTAAAATGGAAATTTTGAATCCAATTTGGTCATGTACTTTTATGTATTTTGGTATCCAATTTGTTATTTCTTGGTAGATTATATATTTTATTTTTTGTGGAATAGGGTGGAGGTTATGATTGGATAGTTTTATATATCACATCATAAATAACATTATGCTGCTATGGGTTATTAAGAAAAAAATCTATGTGATTTAATTGTTCTCATTCTAGAATTTTTCCAATGATTTAGTCCATGTTTATTTCTTTATTGGATTTAACATGATAGAGTTAGTAAACTTGTGTCTCATGAATTATGATTCACATATTATATATAAAAATTTTGTAGTAATAAGACCGCATATTTATTTTTCAATAGTCCTTTTTAGGGGGATAATAATGAACCATATCATGAAATCCCCATAGAGGATCAAAAAAAGGTAGTGTTTTTGTGATTTTGGTCCAAGCACCGGGCTATGTTATTAAACATATTCTCGTTATGTATGTATAGGTTGTACCTAAGATGGATAATAATATGGAACATTCCATCATGTTTCTAAACTCTACGACCTCATCATTTTATGCATGTAGTGATCCTCATGAGTCATAACATTAGTTAATGATGGTTGATGAAATCTTTGAGTTCATAGATATTACAGACTATGTCTATGTGAATTTTGGTGACATCAATCATGATAAAAAATAAATAATGTTGTGTGATTCAATAATTCTAGATCGAAGGAATGTTGGAATTGATTATATATATATGAATTTATAATTTTAAAAAAAATCCATTTCTGGAATCGATGGTTTTGGATATTTTAATTGAGCTTCTGAACCTTAAACATGTTGTTAATATAGTGACCCTTTATGCCAACAATTTTTTCATGTTTATTCTTTTCTCATCTGAGGTTTTATTGAATTTGGACATGAAATATGATTTTCCTAAGATTGTTCCTTGAGTTGACATTTGATCTTAGCCTTTCCTATTAATTTTTCTGTCATATGATAATATTATTGATATGGATTTTATAGTGAAACATGATCTGGTTAGTAAATCAAGGTTGATAGGACTTCTTCATAGTCTCAGCAGTAGTTTGAGTGGTGCCTTCAATGGGATGTGTAATTATGATTACTATTATGGTGGACCCCATTATGGTATATCCTATAAGAATACATTATAAAAATCCTCTAAATAATCTATTAAGGGTTAAATAATAGGATTATTATGTGGAAATTATAGATGCTCAATGAAATATGGCATGGAAAAACCAAAGATATGCATCGAAGGCGGAGTCTTAGGTCAGTTTACAGTTATTATTACATGTAATTATCACTCAATGATATGGTATATTATTGAAGAAAATCGGATAAATCATAAAAAATATAGTAGATTCAATAATACAAGGATTCCCACAACATTAATCAGAAACAAAGATTCATTAAACCATTTATTAGATTATAGTCCAAGATAATGCACGTCCTATGATAATGATAGGTACCATTATGATTTCAAAATCACTACTGATAGATTCATTTTATACTGGTGCCTCTCACTCAATCCTATATATTCATATAGTAATTTTTTTTAATAATCCTAATATTAATTTTCCATTTATAATAGAAATTACTATGCATCTCAAGTTGAATAATAATCAATGCCTCTAATTTAGGTCTTATGATTTTTCCATGTTTAAAAAAGACCTAATTTGAGACTCATTGGTTATATATCTTAATCCTCTTGATTTCATTCTTAGGATATAAATTATGTTATCTTATAATAATTGTATCAACTATTATCATTACCTAGTTAACATTATATCCCATGATGTGGTGTTTTGAGTTATTCCATTATAATATGATCTAAGGTCATTTACAAGAAAACCTCCTCATCTATATTTGTGTAGGATGATATCCATGTTTTCATTAAATTTGAAGTAGGATTATTTTGATTGTGACCATTATACGGTATCCATTCATTATACAAACATTCTTCTACCTCACATTTCTATTTTTCCACTACTGTGGGAGGTGAATGTTTCTATTGAATTGGTTCTATATAACCAACTTATATTCTGTTCGACATAATGTATATTAACTACTAAACTGATGAATTAAATACTAGATTTGATTACATGATTTCCAAAATATACATTTGTCCGTGTGCATCACCCTTTTCAATAATAATGATACATTCCATGAAATATAATGAAACCCTCTAGAATTGACATGAATATCAAATGATTAATTTTTTTCTATTCAAGAACATGTATATATAGTCTTATATAGATGATTTTTTTGACCATATCCAATGGGACATTTGGTAATCAAAAATTAATCTTTAGTCATGTTATTACCAAATCATTATCAGGGAGTATAATATCTCTAACACTACAATGAGGAGTGGGAATAAAGACTATGAGTACCACATTATGCCATAAAATATGAGCATTTATACTATTTAAATTACACTATTGATGATTTTTTTTTCACAATCAATATTCACATGTTGTGGTATTTATGGATTAAATATTGAATTACTCTATGATTGTGTAAGATTACCAACATCGTCACAGATATGTTATTGACAACATGAGTAATAATATATCTTATTACTACATTTCTAAATCCTAGTTCTAGATTTGGTATTTAATTCTCATGGTGTATGTGGGTTTTAATTGGTTAATTTTGGTTGGTCCTAAGAAGGTGAAGGTTGTTGTTATATTGGAGTAATCGAGGATTGTCTCTTAAATGTAAATAATATTGAGATTGTCAAGGTAGTAACATCAGTTTGTGAAATATTTATACAATATTTATTATCTATTAACCACTAATAAATAGAAGATAGTTAGAAATTCATGGGATTTGGAATATAAGACTTATTTCTAAGAGATGAAGTGTCTTATAACATCATAACTAATTATGAATTGTCTTGATGATGGGAAGGATTATGTTGTCTTCGTTGATGCATATTTTTTCAATTAGGGATTCATTATTATAATGTATGATCATGTGGTACCTTATGGTTCTCATTAATTTTGGCTAAATGTGAAGAACTACCTCACAGATTATAGTGAACCCACTTTTCTTACATGAATTTTACCTTTTTTTAATGATAAAAAACCTAAAATTATTACAAAATAAAGATCAAAATGTTTAGTATCATGGGAAAATTAGAACCATACATTACTTTTAAATAATTAAAAATAAAGTTTTATTTAATTATTTCTTTTATTAATTCATAGTCGACCTCATGTTCTCATTAGAAACACTAATCACTTAAAAATATACATCCATGAAAGGGGTGATCTAAAATATCATAAAGAGGTAATATATGAAAACAAATCAATATAATATGGGTTGATCATAATAATAATCATGGAATAAAAATAGGCTCATATTTATCATAGTAATGATTAGATAAAGTCATGGAATGTGGAGATGCATAAAAATATATCATATTCTTTTAAAGGTGAAGTTCGACACATTATTGTGTAGAAAGATTGTACTATGTTCTTGAATATTTCAATTTACCTCCTGAGGTTCATCAAATTACCCAATGAATTAGATCTCTATATAATTTTGAGTGAACCCATCACATAATAAAATTTACTAGAACTATATAATTCTTGGTGCACTCATCACATCATAACATTCACATAATCTAGCATGAATCATTGAATGTACGCCAACTTTTAACATAAAATAACCCATGGAAATGGAATGGTTGTCCTTTGAAAAGTTATAAATTCATGAAAAAAATTTGGGTTCCCAAAAGAACCATGTAATGATATATATTATATATTAATAACCAATCATGAGTGAAGAATAATCAAAATCAAAAGAAGTAGAAGGTCTGTTTATAGAAAGAATATTTCTATTGGTGAAAATTGTGTTTTTCATAAACTAAAGTAGAAAAAATATTTATACAAAAAAATAAATGGGAAGTAAAAACATGAATTATTGTTTAACTAATATTAAAGGAATATCCATAATAAAAATCGAGTGAAAGAGAAAAACCCCAGATAATGTGAGTTGGGTTTGAGAATAAACTTACTACATGTCAGAGTGTTTTATTCTCTTTAATATCCAAGATAATAAAATAATACTAATTTATTAACAATTAAAAAACCTCTTATACAAGTATTTAATTCATTATAATTTTATTAATATCATTTATTTTATGGACCTAGCCTTATTACATTACATAATATTGAATTTTAGTTTATAACTCACATCCTTTCACATTGGGTATATTTTCATGTTTAGCATTATAAGAAATTGTTATATAATTAATACATAACAATCTACATTTATAAAGAGAATATACCACTAAAATATTATCCATTTCATCCAAAATATAAATCTTTTCAAATAAAACATGTTTTCTATGAAAAATATTCATAACTTTTAACATGGATTCGTTGTTTGTCATACACATCCTTATCACCTGTGAAAATATTTTATAAAATTGGGATGATCACAAAAAAATCAGTAAGTGATATAAAAATATGAAAAGAAAACATTAGTCCATGGATACTTCTAAATTTGTGAAATAATTTTCTAAAAGACACATTTTTTACCAATATATTCTTACATTGTGAAACCTGAGATTTCCACAAAATTTCCACTAAACAAAATGAACATTAATATGACCATAAATGTATCATGGAGAATTAAATAAATTATCTTGTATCATTATCTGCTACCTTATAATATGTAAACCTCATAGCTACTTTACATTGTCGCCCTCACTGCTACCTTATTGTGTAACCATCATAGTAACACCTGGACTAACCATACAATTAAAATCCAACAAACACATATGAAATGAATTTTAGGGAGATATAGGTCCCACCATTCATCTTAAAAAATTAATAATAATGAGAACATAATAAAAAAATGTTTATAAATTCATAAAAAACATTTCTTTTTAATATTGTAAAACAAAATATTAAATCAGTATATTAATAGAAAATTCCATTACAAATAACATATAATTGAAGTGTGACTTAATAGAGTGGAGGGAAAATGTATATACATTGTAAATACATATAATTAAATATAATATAAATAAAATTCATCAAACAAATAATTTTAAAAAATAGTGTGTTACATTCTCTAAACTTCTAGAAATTGTGTCCTCATAATTTATTTATTTACTTACTAAACAAATGAGGGTACGTTTCCATCCTATCATTTTATGATTTCCGTGTTGATTCGTCAACAATGTAGTTTCTATATAAAACCAATACCTAGTGTATTACCATATTCCACTATACTTATTCTCTTTGATCAGGAATTAGAACAGTTTTCTATTCATAAAAAATGTTCTTTTCCTGCTAAACGACATCTTGGATCAAGATATGAAATGGATATGGCACAAATTTTTCCCAAAATTTAAACATGAAAAACATTGTGTACCTATGATAAACTAGGAGGATAATCTATTCATTATGAAACTATTCTATCTTTCTGTAGGATTTCATGAGGTCCAATGAACTACAGAATTAGCTTTCCTTTAAAAAAATGCATAACACTTTTATATGGTGAGATTCTAAGAAAAACATAATCATAAACCTCAAAAAAATATTTTATCCTGTGTTATGTATTATATTTATTCCTACATTGAGCTGTCCTCATGTGTTACTGGAACATATTCACTTTCAATGACACTCCCTCTATAATTTCTAGTCCCATCAACTTCCTTTCCCTGACTTCATCCCAAATTGTTGGAGTTCGACAATGCTTCCCATTCAATTACTCAAAAGGTAACATCAATATATTGGAATGAAAAACTATTATTAGAAGAATACTCAACTAAATAACAATGATAATCCCAAAATCCTTGGTAGTCAATTGAACATGCTTGAAGGATATCCTCTAATGTCTGAATCATTCGTTCTGTCTTCCCATTTGATTAAGGATGAAAATATCTACCAAAATTTAATTCTATTCCCAATGACTTCCGAAATCCCATTAAATTTTTTTGAATGAACATGGGATCATAGTCAGATAAAATGGAAAGAGGCACACCATGTTACCTGATAATCACTTTGATGAACAATTGAGAAAGCTCATCCAACGACTATATATCTTGATTATGAAACAAATGATTAGATTTAGTCAGTCGATAAATAATAACCAATATTTCATTGTTAACTTGAGATTTCTTTATAAGTCAAACAACAAAGTCAATGGATATATTTTCCCATTTATAATATATCAATGGTAAAGTATGAAGCATCCACTTTGGTAACTACTTATCTACATTAACCTATTTACATGACAAGCATTTCATAGTAAATTCTGCAATATCTCTTTTCATTCCATCCCACCAATAATAATCCTGATGGTCTCTATAAATATTTTTATTGCTAGGATGAACATAAAATGAAGAAATATGAACCTATCACAACAATGCTTTCTTCAACTAACAATCACAAGGAACACACATTTTTTTCCAATTCATAAGACACAGTCATCATCAAGGTTATATTTTGGTAATATAACCATTTTAACCAATTATACCACTTTTTGTAGCTCATGCTCTTCCTTCTATACTTACTTAATTCTATCTGACATAAATGACTACATTTAAACCTAAAAAATAGAAGTATTTCCAACACCAGCAACTTTTAATCCAAAATTAATTAAATCATTAATCAATGGTTCATGTTCGAACCGCAACATGGTTAATGACGCATGATGTTTTCGACTCAAGGCATCCTCTACTATGTCTGAATTTCAAAGATGGTAGTCGATCGTGCCATCATAATACATTATTAGTTCAATCTATATTATCTTCCTTTTGTTTACTTCCTTTTGAGCGAACAAATACTTCAAACATTTATAGTCAATATATATTTGAAATATAGATACATATAAAGGATGACACCAATTTTTCAAAGAAATAAACCACGCCTACTAATTCCAAATCATATGTGGATAATTTAAATCACAATGTTGTAGTTTTCTTGAAGCTTGTGAAACTACCTGAACATTCTTCTTCAGAATACAACAATGTCCTGTTAATTGTGCATCACAATATATGAAAAAATCATCATTTATGGAAGGAAGAGAAAAAATGGAGCATTTAAAAATCTATTCTTCACTTCTAGAAAACAATCATCACATTCTTTTTTCCAAATAAATTTAACCCTTTTTGTGTTAACTTGCTTATCATGATAGATAACTGTGAAATGTTTGTAAAAAATCATTGTTGATAACCTAATAATCCAAGAAAACTATGAATTTATATTAAATTTATTTTTCTTCTCCATTCATCAATCACTATTATTTTGGAATGATCAACTTTTATTCCACCTTTAATTAAAATGTTCCCTTGAAATGAAATATTTTTCACAAAAAATCAAACTTGATGAATTTTCCACCCAATTTATTTTCCATTAATGCTTTCAAAATGACTCTTTGATTTTATATACTCTTCTATTATTTAAGAAAATATTATAATTACATCAATAAAAACAACTAAAACTTATTGAAGAAATCATAAAATATTTTACCCATAAGATCCCTGAATATAACAGGTGATTTTTATTATCCAAAACCACATAACAACAAATTTATAATGCCTATATATAGTACAAAAATTAGTCTTTTTAGTGTATGTTTCCATTACTTTAAAATAATTGTACCCTCACATTATGTCAGGATTTGAAAAATATTATGCTTGCTGGAGCAGTTCAAACAAATCATCGATATGAGGAAAATAATAATTTTTTTAATAGTGATGTTTTTAAGGGTTCTATAACAAATGTAATGACTCATGGGACCATCATTAGTTTTAATTAGAAGAGACAAGATATCCCCTTGGTGAAGTTCTAGGATGAATAAATCTTTTATCAAGAAACTTCTGCAACATATTTTTAAATTCAATAATATTTATTTGAGTCATTCAATAAGGGGTTTTGAAATTTTATTATCATCAGGAAATAATTAAATAGTGAATTCAACTACTCGAATACGTATAAAAATGGGTGACTCATCAAAAAAACATCACGATATTCAATCAACATTGGAAAATAATTAATATCAATATTTCCCTTGTTTTCAACAATATATTCATGATAAAATTAGTTTCCATTTTCAATAGTTTATCATATTTTTGATATTTTATCAGTTTTATGTGATAATTATTTTATACAAGCTGAAATAGATTCTAAAAAACAACTACTTTAGATCTAAAATCAATCATAGCATGATTAACAAAAATAAAATCCATTCTTCGAAATAAATAAAACTATACTAAGGGAAAACACTAAGGTTTACATGTAATATTTTTCAACATATAATTATATGATGATTTTTATAATTTCTCTTTTTCTACAATATTTATCTCCGGTGATTGAAAATATGTTTTGAACTCATTATTTGAGGTGATATTTCCAATTTACCCAAAAAAATATTAGAAATAAAGGATTGTGTTGACATTGTATCTAACCAAACTTTAGCAAGATCTACGTAAACAAACAAGGTACTTTATACCACTTCATTGGATGTCCCGGCGTTTACTGACATAGTCACAAATGATATCAATATACCTTCCTCCTAAACATCAGTCTTCGTTTCAACATTCAAATCTCCATTTGGGTAGGAATTTCTATAATAACCCATCACACAAAATTTAAAACACTTTAAAATTTGCTTATCAAGAATAATCATAAGATCATTTTTATATCAGTTTTTTGGTAGTGTGTCCAAACTTACCACATAAAAATGTATTCTCAGTTTTGGTAAGTCATTACCTAGGGTTATTTATACCATATTTTTCACAAACTAGAAACTGAAATTTATGTCCATTTAATTTCATTGACTGATTCTTATCCATCACTTTCAATCTGGACCAATTATTATATTTCTTTTCAAGGTACACATGGTCATACAAATACTCTATTTCTACCCTCAAGGAACATTAGAAATGTTTCTCATAACATTTTAACTTAGGAGAAACCAATTCCCTTTGATATCTTGGCATCAATCCTAAGTAAAAATAGTTGGTTTTTCTATCAATATCAGGAATAAAATTTTTACCATACGTCACTAGTCAGATGAATTTCACTTCATACTTGGAAAATAAATCTACTTCCTTTAACTTCAATTCAATGAATTGACTGAGCATCTTGATTCAATCCTCTGTAGGAAATTATTTTTCTAGGAAAATAATTTTAAATTCATTTTACTATAAGGGATCGATCTCATATCTATCCATGATATTCTAGGCCATTGAGGACCCTTGATTTGATTCAACATAAAAAAAATATATGGAATGACTTATATTTTTATTATCTAAGCATTTCATAACATTAAATATAATGTTAGTGGATCTAATCCCTCATCTAGCTGCTATAGGGTCAGAAGATCCACAGAGAGCAGGAGGGTGTTACCTTATGAAATGTTCAACTATAATCACATTCCATTACGGTACCTCTAGTTTTTATCTAGCATGGATACCACGACCATTTATTTCCTAATTCAACAGATCCATTAATATCACAAATGACTCGGTTCCAATCCCTTCCATTCTAGGCTATAGATTCAGAATGATATCTACTTTTTCCATTCCTTTCTAGTTCAGCTTTACTATTTCATCTACGTAAAACCATTCTGAACAAACATACCTTAGTATTAGCAACATTATAATCTTTAAATTATATATGATTTAAAATAAACCATATATTAAAAATCATATATGGTAATATTTTATCATCATCCTATTCCTTAATTTAATCTAAACCATCCTCTGATACCAACTATAAGGAACCCAACTTATTACATTACATAATTTTGAATATTATTCAAGGACTCACTTCCATTCAAATTGAGGATAAGTTAAATTTTATAGTTTTAGAGTATTTTTATATAATACATACATAAAATTCGACATTTATATAATCAATAAACCATAAAAAATATACATTTCTTCCTAAATATTAATATTTTAAAATAAAACATGTTTTCATTGAAAAATATTCTTAAAATATAAATAAGATTC
Organism: Viscum album; assembly: GCA_963277665.1. Classification (NCBI taxonomy): domain Eukaryota; kingdom Viridiplantae; phylum Streptophyta; class Magnoliopsida; order Santalales; family Viscaceae; genus Viscum; species Viscum album. The sequence goes on along the minus strand of OY728157.1, from coordinate 29,240,735 downwards.
TTTATTTGTTTAACACATCCTTATTACAGATGAAAATTATTTAAAAAATATTTATGAGAAAAAAATATCAGTATGGCATACAAAAAGAATGAATGGAAAAACTAGTCTATAATAATTGTAAATGTATGAAATAATTAAAAAAACATAATTGTCACCCATATAATCTTACAGTGTGAAACTTGAGATTTCCAAAAGATTTAAAAAAAATAACAAAAAAAATAGAATCATAATAATATCCTAGGTCATTACTTACATAATCATTTAACCCTCTTGGCTTCCTTATAATTTTTAACTCTCACAGTTGCCTAACAATGTAACTCTCACAACTACATTAATGAGTAACCATCACAGTTACAATTGGAGTAACCATACAGATGAACATGATCATACACATAACCAATGCATTTTAGGTATATATATTTCCCCCCATTCATCATAAATAATTCTAAAAAACCAAAAAATAATCGTACAACATGAATAATTTCATTAAAACATTTCTTTTGTATTTTGTAAAACTAGATTTTAAAAGAGGATTTAAAAATTAAATACTCTTAAAAATATCATAAAATTAAAGTGAGACATATTAGAGTGTATAGAATATGTATATACACTATAAATACATATAATAAAACATTATATAAATCAAATTCATCATAACTCTAATGCATTCCTCATATGAATTGTCTTCTAATGCATTCCTCATATGAACATGTTTAAACATAACATAAACATTCGTATTAAAACTAGCATATGAAATGTAAATACTTCATCCATAAACCATGAATGGTATAAAAATAACACATCCACAGTCAAACATATCACCAAACCTTCAATAAAATATAGAAGTTTTGTATCATTATAAATCATCTTGAAATAAGCTTAAAATCCATCAAAGGATGTTGACATAGATGAAATCAAAACTATTTGAGAGAAATATCTATTTTTTTGAGTTCATTTAAAATTAACATAATTATAAAATAAAACATTTACTTTGAAATATTTCTTATAATCTTGTAAGGGAATATTATAAGATTTTATAACGGCAGAAAATAGCCACACCCACCATATAAGTTAAAAACAATTCTTACCTTAATTCTGTCAAAAAGGTTAAAAAGGACTTTTTTTTGGAAAACGACGGAAAGATTCCTTTATAAACCTCTTATAAAAAGTAAAAAAGGGTATAAATTACTTTTACCCATATTCTAGTAAATATTAAAAATGTTTTGAAATACATTTTTAAGAAACATTGATGTAAATGATAAAGAAGCCCCAGTAGATTATTACGTATAAACAACCTCAGATAATGAAGAGATTGGGAAATAAACCCTTACCTTGTACTTTTCATTGTTTGGGGGTAGGTTAACCTCATTTATAATGGTGAAATAATTGTTATTAAATTATAAAATAATCATATACATTAATATGATATCATATATGATCTTTTAACATTGATTTGTTAACAATATCATAGTATTATCATTGTTTCGGGTTTTAACTTACTCATTTTCTTTTATATGTTTTGTTATGTAAGTCATGTTTTTTATGGATAGGTTGTATCTTATTCATATACAGAATGATATCAAGTCCTTAAACATTATTTTTAATCATTAAATGAAAATTATTCTTGAATGGATACGATGGAGAACGAATCTCATCGCGTTTGTGGAGACTGTAGTCCGTACGTACGCACGAGCGACAATATTATTATTTTGATATTAAAATAATTTTAATTGGATGGTATATCATATATAAAGAATACTTATCATGTTATATTTATTATTTACATGAATTACACATCATTATTATACCCATCCAAATAATAATATATTGAATAACAATTACACCACGACGTGGAGACGGTAAGCCGTACGTACGCACGTATGGTGACATGTCATTCAAAGGATGGATAGAATACTGAATATGGTTGTACCATATTTATAATAACATCAATTTATATATAATATAGTGGAGTTATTATTTTATAATGGTAATAACAAATAAAGAAGAAGTGGAACAAGAAAAAAACTTGAAAGAGGGTGGTGATAACATTACCTCTTCTTGGGGTTCTTCCTTTTGATTTGACCAAAATGACTCCATAGGTTGGCTTTTAGTCTAATTTAATGCCTCTAGGATGAATTTAGGGAAGTTTAGAGAGTATTTTGGCAGGTTTTGGTGGAACCAAATGGGTTTGAAGGTGTAAATTAATGAGAAGGGGGAGTGCCCTTTTATAAGAGGGGTGAGGGGCACCTTTGGAAAAGCTAGAAATATTATTTTATAATAAATTCATATTTGGTTTATAATGGTTCCAAAGTGGATTATTTAAAGGTAAAGGTGGGTATTGGTCGAAGAACACTCAACCAATAGGTTTTAGACAGGTTTGGGTCACTATATTAACCTTATCCTTTAGATTTAACTCTTAGTTAATTAGTTTAACAATTACCATGTCACTTTGTATTTTTATATTATATAGTTAATAAACATACTATATACATAAAAGATACCCCCCAAGTGGTCCATTAATGGTACAAATATCATGATATATGACTCTTTGCCAAACCTTATATTTTTAGAAATTTAATATCAATTAATAATATAATATTTTTTTTAAAACTCTTTTAAGTCAATTTGACACTATTCAATAAGTGTTTTTTTTAAAAATCATAACAGAATGATTACTTCGAAAAAAGTTATTTATATCAATAATAAAATATCATATTAACCTAGAAAATTAATTTTATTTATAAAAAGTCTCAAATTACATTTATTGGGGTATTTATAATATCAATTATTCTAATTTTTCATTAATTAGGTAATTACCGCATCACCATTGTGTCATAAATAAATTAAATTATTTAATGTATAAAAATTATAAATAAAATACCATTATGTAGGAAATATTTTATTCTTTATAATTAATATTTATAGTGGAAAATAAAACATATATAACCCTATGATAAATTTTATTTTCTAAATGATATATGCTTATGCCATTTTTGTATTTATTTTAACTTAATTAAAATAAAGTATCCCAATCACCTACAAGTGGCTCCATGGGGTCCCAAAATAGACCCAAATATTCCCATGGTCAGAAATTTATCCACCAATAATGTTAGGACATGTTTTAGTGTAATTTAGTATTATTATAATATTATTTTTTAACCCTTATTTACCGGATTTACCCTTTAACTATGGTAAATAAAATTTTTACTGAAGTAATTATTAAAAATGTCTAAAAATAAAAGTTACCTATTTAAAAAATTTGGAAATCCTGATTCCAAATATGGAATCCATTTTTCCATATTCAAAACACAGAAGTGGTAGAAATTAATTTTAAATTAATTCCCGCTGTCAAAACAGAAAGCGTGTTTTTAAGATATAATAACTATCAAAAGATTGATACTTGTTTATGTCCGGTTTAATTGTGAAATTAAGTCCAATGACCAAAATTTTATTAAATGGTAATAATATATTCAAAATATACTTTAAAACCACTCAAATTCATAATTTATCACTATTAATTATTTTTATTAAAAAAGTTGTTTTTAATTAAAATTTAGTAATTTTCACTATTCATCAAAATATAAAAGTTATCTGAAAAGTACCAAAATTTCACCTTAGGCTAAATTCGATACTCCGAATCCAAAAATGAAGTCCATTTTGAGAGATAAAATATATAAAATTTCAAAAAAATAGGTATTACTATTCATAACGGCTAGTTTGATTGGTTGTGGCGTGTGTTAGAACTCGAAGTTGCGTATAACACACACTGCTGTATTATTAAAAGAGAAGCGTACTGTGGAAGCTTGGGGTGTTACAACATTATTGTGTGGATAGATTAATATGGGGTAAAAATCCTTAATTCATGATTTTTGGATGGGTTGTAAACCACATGAATAAACTGTGTATAGGGGATTTGGAGAAACAATAACCCTTCCCCAACACTTTAACATTAATCCATTTTTTATCTTCCACTTATCTTTTAAGAGACAAAACCAATTTTCTCTACTATTTCAGTACAAGAAACCCTCATGTCTAGTATTTCATCTAGTGTCTTCATCTGTTGATTGATCCTTGATCTACTAAATGCATTAGATCCCTTGCACTAGGGCTCTCTATTCTCTATAATCATATATATATTCTTCTTGCCATCCATTGTGCTATTTGGATATAGGTTCATATGCCTTATTTTTTATCATGTTGGACTAAAACTCAGATTTTTTGAAACTAACTTCAAATATGATATATATATATGAAGAGATTCATTATCTATGAACCTAATGTAAGTTGTCACATAATTTTCCATTTTAGTTTTGGCCATTTCATATTTATTCCATAAAGTTATGAGCCCGAATTTGTTGAGCTCATTTTTTTAGTTGATTCTATCATTTCTAATTGTCCCATGTGTGCTGATATAGGTTAATTGAATCATGTTTTGTGGTATTGAAATCACTTATGATCTTTAAAGGACACCTAAGGATTGTTCCATTCATATTGGACATTTTGGACCAATTTCCCAAGATGACCACATCAATTTGGTAACTCTCAAGTTGAGTTTAAATTGATTTGACCATTGTACAATGTGTAATTAATGTACACCAAGGTGCCTCAATTATTCTTATAACCTTTTAAATTTGAAATGTCTAATTGATAATGTGAGTAATTGTCCTTAACCATTAAGCCTTGACAACTTCCTTGAAATGAACATATAATGTTAGGAAAATTGGATGGTTGTCTTGTGTTAGTTGTCTTGCATGAGATGGACTAAACCTCATAGACCAATTGAATTTAATGGAATGGTTTTTGGGAATAGAATTTCCATTCCTTTGATTTGTTCCCTTTATAAACACATTACATGAAATAGTTTTTTTATTTGAAATGGGGAAGGTTGGTTTTTTCATATTTTATATAATGTGAATGTTTTTTCCATTGATATTATTATAAGCTTATGTTTTGTATATGGATGTGAGGAATTCACACCCCATGTGAGCTTATGAAATGTATATGCCTGGGAGGAATTATTACACCATACCATCTTATGATATGTATATTTTTAGGATGAATTCTTACCCCATTTCATCTTATGATATGTATATGGGTGGGAGGAAATCTTACCCCATTCCAACTTATGATGTTTCTGTATGGTGGGAATATTACCCCATTCTAATTATAATATATATATATATATAAATATAAATATATATTTATATATATATGGTGACCTGATCAGACATACCAGCTTTCAACAAAAGCAAGTAGACCCTCCGAGTATCCTTTATGAACCTGAGTGAGAGGTTTTTTTTATTCATCATTGGATTACTTTTAGGTTCTTATATTCAAATTTTTTTATTATGATCGTTGCCTCAGATTACAGGTAGACAGTAGTTGTTGTTTTCAATTAAGATCATTATCCGACTCCCTACTCCAGATTCCTTTGGCACCCGAGAATACTATTTTCATACAGGTTAGGACATAAGAAATAATCATCCTTCAGGATGTTGAATCTTACTGGGTAGTTGAATCTTAAGAGCAGAGGATCGAGATCAGGCTTGAGAAGCTATGGAGAAACTTTTGGATTTTTTTCCATGTTTTCAATAGTAGGTTTAGAATACGTCTTTAATTTTTCATGTTTTCTCTATACAATAATTCCATGAATACATATATCTATTAGAAACTACCTAAGAGGAATTTTGATTTAATATTCAGTTGTATATTTCTTTTGTTACTTAGTTAAATAGTTGTTTGTTATGATTTTGTTGTTTTTTGTATATGGGTGGTATACATTCTTATTTTACTATTTAGTAATTTTTTATCTACAATCTTTCTCTAACATGATTGTATAGGCTCCCCTATATACTAACATATACACCCTCAATAATAGTCCATAGAACCAGAATTATGGGGAGATGCATCGTGGTTTATGTGGCCAACCAGGATTGGGGAACATGTTTTGTGGCTATCAAGTTCAGAATGACACAAAGTTGTATCATAGGGGTTCTTTTCAGGTTTTACTAATTGGGGTCAATATATTGGTTATTGGGAATTCTTGGGATATGGTTATAATTATTTCTTAGGAATTATCAACCCATGTATGTGGTAAATGCCATATTTCCATAAGTGAGACTGGTTTTTTTAGATTTTACTGGCTGATATCAATCACCATTGGTATCCTCAGATGTTTTTTATATTATTCATATTTATGTTATCATAACTATGATTCCACTTTTTACAGGAGGAAATGAGGGTTATGTATTAAAACATGCATCACAATATGCACAATATGAATAGTCGATGCATTTTTCTACGTCATGTTTAATTTGAATAATGCATTTAATGTTGCATATTCATAGTTCTTTATCGTATAAATATACTGTTATACTAACCATTCTAGAAGGATTTGGACTATGAAATAGTGTGAGTTTAGTGGGTTCCACTCTTTGATTCATAAGGATTATGGACCATTATGGGACAAAAAACTTCATTTATGCTAACTCAAACATTTAAAATAGTATAATTACATTAAAAAGAAAATCTTAAATAAAAATGAAATCTATTTGAGTGACACGTTCTAATTCATAATGTGTATGGAACCATATGTGTTGGAATATGGAATCTAATTATATTTTTCTAATTTAAATTATTTAAATGTTCCAATGAGAATGAATTCAAATAGAAAATGAATTGTAACATGAGAACAACCATATTTTACATATATAACATAAATACACAACTTGGAACCAACCTTAGTACTAAGTAGTTGGTGTTTCTCAATTCTTATGTCATGTTTTGGTCTTTTCCAACATTTTGTAATGTCTTCCGAAGATGTAATATAGGCATGTTCATATTCATTGGATGGATTTAGTAACTGTCCTAGATTCTTGAATGCAAAATTTATAATTTCATTATTATCTTATAAGATGTTCATTTTGGTATTTTAGAATTACACATCCATGACGTCCTTAGGCCACATACACTGAAGGCGGAAACTATCATGATCCTAAGGTGGAGGGAACTATGTTCTTAGTTGTCCCTCCTATTGAGCCGCTCAGGGTACTCCTCTAGTTGAATCTATGGTATCCAACTACCATTTTCGAGAGGTATTGTTTCATATGATGAAGTGTATACAATTTGGAGTGAGACCTGCCCACCGTATAAATGAATTGAAACATGAGTTTTAGTAGCTACATTATCCTACTTCCTTAGGGGATAAAAATACACTATCTATGAGGTCTTAGCTGGAGGAGAGCCTATTGATGTTTGAGATCCTATAGATAACTTCAAAGTGGAAGTTCAAGATAGATTTATATATGTTAAATGATTTTACCAAAAGGTGGTGGGATGCCATCACCATGGAATGAAATCATAGATAAATGGTTTGGGATGACATCTAGACTATTTTCTATGACTACTAATTTCCTTAGACATAGAGGTATGATATATCTAGACAGTTTTTGAATTTGAAGTAGTGTACCATGTATGTAATGCAATACTCCTCCTGTTTTACTAAGATGGAACAATTTTTTACCTCTATAGATGCATTTGATTTGATTGTTTCTTGGTGATTTAAGGATGGGATATGTAACACCATATTGTCTCAAGTATATTTTTTTAGGTTGACTACTATTTATGAAATCATCACATATGATCTAAATTCAGAGAATAATTGGATTTATTTTTATGGTTAGTGATAGGGAGGTTTGACACCTAAGGCATCCAATGGATTTTCTTCCAAACATATTTTTCATTTTGTGGAATTTTATAGAGTTAGTCATGTTTATTCTCTTTTCGCGGGTATTACTCCTATCTATCACTCGTATGGGATTCCAAGAAATTTCAAGATGCAATGTGTAGGGAACCCAATTATGTGTATAGGCTTTACAATGTTGGGTCATCTCCACTATTTTTTAAGTAAATTCCATCCAATGGCTATAAATCAGAGATCTTAACCTACTCCTCGGTCAAGAGTTGGGTCAAAAAGATCATGACAGTTAGATAGCAGGAAAATGACTCATCATTTTAGTTGAGGTGATGGTTGAAGAAGTGGAAACCTTACATATGATTCATAACACTAGTAGAGTGGGCCTACTCAGGGAGTTAGGAAGGGACTCAGTGCTGAAGTAAATGCCAGTTACATGCACTCCAGACAATTCCATAGAATAATAGTAGTGGACCATATACTGTATGAGGTATTATTATAGGACCCTCCACCTTGGTTTCTACTTTTATGGATATATACACTTCATAATCATTTATATATATATGGAAAAAATGAGTGGTTGGGCCTCATCATCGAGTAATGTCATGGAATTATGAAGCTAGATACATCATTTGGTATTCATTCATAGGGAATTGGCCTCATTTAAAATTTCCCATTTAGATAGGTGGTTACCCATTAGTATGGAACCTAAACATTCTCAACGTTTCATGATTTGATTTAATCATTATAATGGACTGTCTAGTTCCTCATAGAGACCATATTAACTACAAATATTGGAGGGTGATGTTTACATCACCATAAGGGAATTATGCTCAGGCATAATGAAGAATGGGATGTTAGTATGACATGAAAAGAAACTAAGCAATAGAGGCAGGGTAGTGATATGATACATGATTCCAATCTATACCATGATGAACATGGGTTATATCTTAAAGTTTTCCTTTCTGTAGTGAAGTGTTTTAGAGTCTTTTTTACTTATGAGTTCTTTGGTCAACGTCAGGTGCGAGAGGGAGATTTTACCATTTAATTTTTTCAAGGAGAAACACCAATGACCATTCCTCATAATATGATGGGACCTATGGAGCTCATTGATCATAATAATAAACTGATGAATCTTGAGGTTAAAGACATTATATACCAAAAAATATCTCCATGGGGTTCACTGGTCCTTTTTTCCAAGAAGTCTAATGGTACGCATTAATATATGTTTGTATTTCATTCGGTTGAATCAGATGACTACCACGATCCTATATCCATTACCTAGAATAGAATAACTCATTGACTATAACTATAGATAGAATGTGTTTTTTAAGATTTATATATAGTCAGGATATCATAAATTGTATTTCCTGACATCAGAAATGTCTCTCATAGCTTTCGAGAGCATGTATGGTCTATTCAAGTCTCTAGTTTTTCTGTTCGGACTCATGACCACTCCTGATGACTTCATGTATCTTATGATCCAGGTCTTACACACTTATGAAGGTTTATTTTTTGTTATCTTCATTGATGATATGTTAGGGTTTTTATTCTCAAGATACAACCATGAATCCCTTCATGAGATCATGCTTAAGTTGAAAAGAGAGAATTATCTCTATGATATTCTCAGTAAATACCACTCTTGGATTAATAAATTCAACTTCATGGGTCATATAATCTTGGAGTCATGAGTTTCTATTAACCCAGAGAAAGTGAGAGAGGTAGTTTCATGGGAGCATCATGATAATTTCGTATACATTAGGCATTCCTTGGATAATTATAGAAATTATCGAATATTTTTTCAGTATTTCTCATTCCATGCAACCCCACTTATGGGATTGACAAAGAGAGGTGTGAAATTCGAATATTTTGAAGCTTGTGATATATAATTTCTAGGGATGAAGGGAAAAATGACCACAACACCGATACTGCTACTATCGAAACCTGGTAGAGCCAATACGGATTACTGCGATGCATTAGGTGTCAGTATTGGATCTGTTATGATGTAGTTAAAGTGATTTTTCATGTATAATTCTCTTCAGTTGAGGCCTCACGACCAGAATTACCTAATGTGAAACCTTAAGCACACTATGGTTGTTTAGTATTTATGTAGTGGGATACACTATATACATTGACTGTGTTTTGTGGTTTCAAACAGAAAAAATCCTCAAATACATTATCACTCAGTGGGAACTAAATCTTTGGAAGTGTAGGTGGGTCAAGTAATATCAATTGTATTATTCAAATGTTTTTACACTCCATGGAAATGGAATTCGGTAGAAGATTATCTATGATGAAAGAAGAAGACTCAAGGTGTTTAGGAGTCCATAATGGAATCTTATTTCCCTATTATTGGAGACACATTTTTTTGGTTTCGGAGGACTATGGTCAGACTATCATATCAACCACAGTATAGTAATATACTCTTATATATTGAGTATGTTATATTCCTCTATATAACCCTAAAGCCATGTACTATAATAAACTATTTTAAATAATGATACATCTTTTGATTAGACAGTTAATAGGGATGATACTCTATTGTTATGTGGAAGTGTAGGGGTCCCGGTAGGCATCAAGGTGGAGATGATTGGGGATTTCCGCGCCTTTTCATGGGATGTTTTCCCCGGTGTCACCAGTATGTATCAAGATCTTTAGTGTAAATATTGGTGGCCTAGCATGAAGAGAGGTATAGTTGTCATAATCACTCAAATATTCAATTGTCAGTAGGTTGATGAATAACATCAGTGTGTGAGAGAGATTATTTAGTAGTTGTCCATTTCTATGTAGAAAATTGATAATGTTTCAAAAGAATTTGTGCCAGGTTTAACTCGATCACCTCCTGGAATCAATGAAATGTAGTTTCTCATTGATTATCTCCCAATTGTTGAACACCTATTACCTATAAGAGAGGAATTCTTATTAAATGAGTTGGGAATGTTGTATGTCAAGAAGGTGGTAAATCATTATAGAGAATCATTTTTTTATCATTTAGGAAAGAGATTATCATTTCAAGTCATAGTTATAGAACAAGTTACCAATATCCAATGGTAAATAAGTAATTTTTATAACATCCTATCACCCACAAGAATGATGGATAGATTGATAAAAAATTTAAGCGCTTGAGGACATTCTCCATGCATGCGTTTTGGACATTGGAGATTCTTAGGATAAAAACATTCATAGTCTAGAATTTTCATATAAAAATATCTTTCAAGATACCATTGATATTTATCCCTTTGGAGAATTGTATATTATTCCTTGATTATCACATTTATGCTAGCTAGTGGCAGGGAAAACAACTATTCTTTTTTCCTTGTCTCATGCAGGAGACTAGAAATCATGTATAGCTGATCATGAATCACATGATAAAAGCCCAGTCTACACATTTGATATATGCCAATAAATTTTGGGGACCTCTTACGTATGAAGTTGGATGTTGGTTTTTCTTGAATGTCCTACCCATGTTGGGGCATAGATGTTCTTGGAAGAAGTCTAATATATCACCATGATTCATTGGACCCTTTTAGGCTGTGAAGCAGATCAGATCAGTGGCTTTCTAGATGGAACATCCTCATGGATATTGGTCCATGAAAGATATATTTCATGAAACTCAGCTTATTTCATACTATATAGACACATCATATGTCCTTTATCTAGATGATGTGAGCTGGATATGGATTCTTCCTTCGGGGAGTATCTGAGGCATATTGTTGATCATAGAACAATGAAACTCTAAAGAAGGTCCTTCCCTCTTGTATGACTGTTATGGTAGCATGAACGAGTACACGATGAGTACTTAGAGTGGGAAGCTGATGTACGATATTAGTGGCCCGAAATAGTTGATGACATTGCCAATTTTCCCTCAGATGGTAAACTGTGGGATGAGTTCCTATAAATATGGTGGTTGTAATGACCCAAATTTTGAACAATGCACGGATCCTTGTATTTTCATTTTTAATATTTCCATTTATCATGTTAAATATTGAATATATCCTAGGGAATTTCCATGGAGTTATCGGTGCTAGTTCAAAGCATGGAGGTCCATAAAAAAGGGTTAGAGTCTTGGCTGCATGGATAGTGGAAACCGTTTGACCCAGGCGGCACAGTTTGGGTAAACCATGCTACTGTAGACAGGGGAACCTAAAAGACTACATGGTTTTTTGGAATTCATGTGGACCATGGAACCTGTAATTTTTTTCTAATAATGTTGGGGGACATAGATATAACCCATATTTTTTAAATATTTAACATAAACATTGCACATGGGGATTTAGGAAAAATTAACATTATTCTTATATATAAAGCATAAATATTTTTCACCACCCCCTTAACATTCAATGGACATAACTATTGTTTCATCCTTATTTTTATATAGAAACCCTAATGTGTAGAATTTGATATATAGGTTTTTTTAAATTCCTAATCATTGATCCATTGGAGGGATTGGAACCCTTGAGTTTATGCTCCCTAGCCGCTCTAATCCGGTCTCTATTATTCTTTGCATCCATTGCACTATTTGTATTTAGGTACATATTCCCTATTTTCAGTTCATTTTAATGAAACCTTTATCTCTTAAAACCTGCATAAAATCATAGTTCTATATTAAGAGAGGAAATTTCTCTATCCCTAATGTTGGTGGTCACATACCTTTCCATTTTAGTTAGGGCAATTTCATACTTATTTCGTCATGCAGTGAGCTGTCCTTTATTAAGATACATTGTTTTTTATTTATTCATGCATAATTGACCCTAGTGAGTTTAATTATGTTAATTGAATCATATTATGGTGTTCTACATCATATATTCTCTTTAATGGACACTAAAGGGGTGTTGTAACCTAATAGGCCATTTTTGGACAATTTCCCTAGATAACCAAATGTATTGCGTAACTCCAACCATGAGTATAAATTGATTTGACCATTTACCATGTTTTATTTGTTATACCAATCTACATCAATGGTTCTTATTCAATTTTGAATTTGAATTTTCCAAATGGGAAAGTGAGTAATTGACTTCGACCCTTTGGCCTTAATGCCTTTCCTAGAAATGATTTTTCCATGTTAGGAATTTTTTTTGGTTGGCTTGTGTAGGTTTTATAATATGATATGGATTAAATATTATATTTCATTTTGTTTTAATGGAATGGTTTCAAGGGATTATATGGCCTTTACCTAGTTATTTGTTTATAGAGGCATTACCTAAAATGGTTTGTTTCTTTAAACTAAAATAGTGAACGATGGTTTTTAATTATTTTATATGATATGAATGGGTCTTCCACTTCAATGCTAATGATATTATGATATGTATATGGGTGGGAGGAATATTTACCCCATTCCAATGTATTATATGTATATGCGTAGGAGGAATTCTTACCCCATTCTAGCTTATGATATGTGTACGGGTGGGAAGAATTCATACCCCATTCTAGCTTATGATATGTTAATGGGTGGGAGGGATTCTTACCCAATTACATATTATTATATATGTGTTTTAGTGGGATTTATTACTACCCCACACCAGTTATAATATATGTATATACATATGGGGAGTTGATATAACAAACCATATTTGAGTTGATGTAGGGAAACATGCTAGGTATCCCTTAGGAACATACATAGGAGGTAATTTATTTATTCATCATTGGTTACTTTATGGTTATTATCTACACATTTTATCTTACGAGATTCAACATAGATAACACGTAGACACCATTGGTGGTGATCTACTGATATATTTATCTCACACACTAATCGTGATACCTTTGGCAACTAGGAATACTGTTTTATTATAGGTATGGATAGATGAAAGAATCAATCTTATGGTTTTTTATTCTTAATGTCTATTTGGATATTATGAGTAGAATATTAGGCTTTTCCTTGAGGTGACATGGAGAAGCTTTCGGATTTTATTCACTTTTTCACTTTTTTGTTTAGCATACATGTTGCTTGTTTCCTATTTTCTCTGTACTAGAATTCTCGGCATACATATATGTATCAGACATTGCCTTTGAGGATTTTTGTTTTTATATTAATTTATTTGTTTCTTTTACTATATATTTATTTCGTTTTTATGCTTTTATTGTTTTTTTATATGGGTGTTGTATATGCTTCCAGTATTGATTACTATTTCATGATCACAATTTTTTACACTAACATGTGGGTATTGTATCTCAGATATACTACCATATACACCACCATTGGTAGTAAATATCCCATTCCTAATAGGCCGATGTGCCAGGGTTAATGTGGCTAATTGGTCTTGGGGCACAAGTTATGTAGCGATCGAGTTTGTGACATCACAAATCCTATTATCCAATAACTAGTATGTTGTTACATTAAAAATTCTTAAATCTATAAAAGGTATTTCAATCAATCATAGTGGTCAGTTAAACCTATAACCATGTTTATGGTTTATCAAACAATATGACATTTTTAGTAGAATTTTATGAGGAAAAACATTACTATTTTATTCTGATTGTTATATGTGTAATCATAACAAGATCAATAATCATAATTCCTATAATATTCATGAAATACTTCAGGTACATTCTTGGAATTTAAAAAATATATCATTGGACATTGTGTTTTGGTTCTAGTGGACACATTTCTGAATGAATGAGATATTTTTTGGATTAAATTATTTCCTAAATCAGCTAACTTCATTCACATTCAAAATTCCACCTATGTTAAGGAAAATGAGATGAAGTTTGTATATGATATTGTTAGATTAAGTTGTCTTCCATATTATATTTTTTTCATAAGGATCCTCATTTCATAAATTACTTTTAGTTATGCATCTAAGAGGAGATATGATCTTATGTAATGTTGACAATAACATATCTTCCTCAAAAAAATGGTCATATGAAATGAATCATACAGATTCATAATGAAATTCTATGATCTTGTGTCGATATCATTTGTCTAGCTCTAGATTACCACATAGAACTTAGTGATTTTCCCTATAACTATATCTATTATTGATAAATAAATATTTTACCCATTAATATCTTGTATTGTTAGACTTATTGATCTCTACACTGATGGATGGATATCTGTCATGATTCCTAAGATAGACCTCATTCTTAATAAGAGATGATGAAAAATATTGAGTTGATTATTAATTTAATTTATTAACAAATAAACATTAATAATTCTATGATTGTCGATATTAGTTTTATTTGGAGTTCTTAGTCATATATCAAGTAGTTTTGAAAGTATAAAAATATTTGAGCCACAAAATTCTTTGAAAATAATAAATGTTTTCACTTGGAAATGTGAGATCATTTGATGCCATTCATGAAATTGGTATGGTTTCTTACTATTTATATTTTACACTATAGATGGTATTAATCCATCAAATGTTTCATGTTTGATCTTTCATATTGTTTATATCTGACTCATCTAATTTATTGAGTTGGGAGGACCTTTAAGGGGAACTATATTTTTCTATGACTGAGAAACTCGTTTAGAATCATGATTACCAGAAAAAGATTCATTTTATAAGTATATAACCATGGATCATGTGTTGAGGAAATATGGTTCTGATTCTCATAAGACCTGTGAGCATAGGGATTTTATGAATGAGTAGTAGCATCACAAAATCTCAATGGGTTATTTCTGATATTATGTATAGGGGATTAATGCAGTTGTGGTGTAAATATTTATAACATTTGGACACTCATATTCATGTGCATTTATCCATTTTTGAACACATTTCATGTACCATTAAATTGGATTATTTGTGTGAATATTTCAATTTTTTAATTTCATTGTGAATTTTCATGGTTGTCAAATGTTTATGGAATACCATCCCGGGTAGCCAAGAAACCTATGTAACTTATCTCAAGGATATAGGCTATGGTGAACGATTAGTGCATACCATACATCATACACCCGAAACAATAAGGCATGTCATAATGGGGGTGAATGTTTATTAACTAGTTTATCAAAATATGTGGGATAATTGTGATACTCTCTATATTAACCAAGTAATATGAACATGGATGGTGCATGGTTGGTCAAACCATGGGGCCAAACCATGCGGCCAACCCATGATACATGAATTAATTTTATTGTTTTATATTATTTTAAATCAGGTTTCCTATGTTAAAAATTCATATCCCCACCTAAATGATCCTAATTTGATCCTTTATTATAATGAGTTTGTCTGGAGAAAATTTTCTATCCTTGGTTGTTTTTTCTTCATAGGTCGATGTGTCAATGGATGTGTCAGATATCTTCTCATAAGTATAATCTATTTCTGTTCAAGAATTATATGTTCCTCCTCATTTTTCAACTTCTCTAGTGGATAATCCTCGTTCCATTGGTTGATATAATTTAAAAAATCTATGAATTGATAGTATATGAATCTCCCCTAATTTTTCATTCCATTGATTATAAATTACATTATTCATGTATGTGTTTATGATCCTGATTGAGATATGTGGTTTTGTAAGGAAACCATAAAAAATTGTAACCGTTGATGTTGTTTTAAATTTAAATTCTTTTCTAATTGATTTCAAAATCATTATTTGTGTCTCCTAATAATTTTTTTGATATATCATGGTGTTTGTGAATAAAACCATTAGAAATTTATTTTTAAAATTTAGTGATGATTTCAGTAACATGATGTTGAATGTAAATGAATGATTTGGATCATGATTTTGATGAGATATAATTTCATGAAGTCTGTTGTGATTTTAAATAACAGGATATTTTTTTGTTGAAATTGACTTTTTGAAAAGTTTTTGAAATAAAATATATTATGAAACCTAATCATTGGAAAAATTGAAATTAATATTTTAAATTATTGATTAAAATGGAATATAACCCATGAATATTGGATTTTATTAATGCACAATGGGATCCTTGAAGTTACATTGAATGATTATAAGTTATGTATGTGTTACCACAACCTGTAAATGATTTGATAATTATAATTTCGAATAAAATGATGAGGGCATATAGTTTATCCATTTTTATGTTTTCTTATTCCTCTATTGAATGAGATTTACAGAATTTTTCACACCTAGATATTCATTTCACTTAGATGTGTTATAATCATTATGGTAATATATCCTTGGGTCTCTTAACTATGTTTCTATGAATTTAATTTTAAAAACTAGACAATGGCATATTTTAATTCATACTCATTAATGTTAAGATAGAAATGTTTATTCATTATGGATTACATGAATATCTGTATAGGTACACGATTTGATATAAATATCTATATATACATTTTTTATACTAAACAATTATTTTTTATAATTGAAATTTTGGTACAAACTAAAAAATATATTTTATTTATTAATATGAAATTGGTAATTTATTTTTTATTGGATCTATATCACTTATGAAATGTTTGGTGAGATCCTATTAGGACTTATTTCTCACACCCTACCTTTTTCATTTGGTATTTTTTTTATTTTATTATGTGGGGTATATGAAAATGGAACGAAACAGCATAACATGATTGGTGTATACGATTATAAAGAAATGGATGTT
Organism: Viscum album; assembly: GCA_963277665.1. Lineage (NCBI taxonomy): Eukaryota > Viridiplantae > Streptophyta > Magnoliopsida > Santalales > Viscaceae > Viscum > Viscum album. Next base: position 29,223,534 of record OY728157.1, on the reverse strand, counting down.
GGTGGTGACTATTTTACTATGCATCCCCCTTGTTTCATAGTGTTTCTTGGATGATATCTTGATTGTCATACCTAATGAATTTTTTTAACGTACAATTTGGACTGTTATTTCTATCAACCTGCAAAAATTTATCTCATTAGGATATGATGGAATTATGAATTTCTTTTTCAACTATATTCATTTCATTAAAATGAATAAATTTTTATTTTATATAAATTATTCCCATATGACTGTTTTGATTCTGGGGCCCTAGTCCCTATCCCCTGGGGATCATGAATGCTCATCCTTATGTGTCTGAACTAATTCAGGTAAAGTTTATGTAGTGACCAATAATTCATATACACAGATATTATATATTTTTATATAAATAATTATTACATTACAACAACACATGATTGAGGATAAAAAACATATAGTTCCTTTCAAAACTAGTCAAAAAATCTACTTTTATATTGAATGTTCTTCAACGATTCCTATATTGATCATCACAATTTTTACACTTCATATACTCACCCCACAAAAACCTCACATTATATCATAGGAAAATTAAACATAATAAATGTAGAGGTCATATTCTGAGTAATGGTAAAAAAAAGAAAATCCAAAAAAATAATGTGAGTATAAAGGTATCATAACATTAGAAAAACATATGAAAATAATATCCTAAATATCAATTATCAAAATGGTGAGTCATTGAACGTAGATTGAATTTTCATATAACATGTATCATAATAAAATAAACTAATATAAACCATGATATCACATCATTTACATGAGAAATAGATTTATGGAAAATATATATGAATACAATACAATTTCTATAATAGTTCAATTACAATTTCTAAGACTATCATAGTTTATTGTTTTCACACCCTTAATCATAGTAGTGTTCAAGGTTAACTCCAAATAAAATAATAGAATACAATTTCCATTGATATACATGTATCACTCAAAATTTCAATCATAATTATCTCATGAGATATCAATACTTATCCTATTAATTATATGGTGATATATTTCACAACCAACATGGGTTATAACGTAACCAACATCCTTTGTTATAGAATACCCACATTCATTGGTTATAACATAACCACCATCACATAAATAAAACCATTTGTTTTTCTAACAGTAGATCTTAAAACAAATCATTATATTAATAATAATAAAATGAAATGGGTTTCAAAAAAATTTCATCACAACATTACCTATGGAAATGACATAATTTTGAGAATCATTTCAATATCTCATCAATTAATAAAACATGGAAAATGAGGTAGGCATCATATAAATTTTATCATGATATAAATTATGCAAGTGAAATGGGATTGATAAAAATATTATTGTAATAAAAATAATCCATTCAATCAAATAATAAGAATGGTATCGATTGATCAGATCCACAATAATTCATATGTAACATTGATGAATTATATATTAGATAGAAAATGATATTTATTGAAATCTCAGTTGGAACATTTATTATGGAAAATATATTCTCTTTGGAATGAATATTTTTAAAGAATGCATTAATAAAATATTATAGAAGTAATTTTCCATGAAAATACCATCAAAATAATATAATCGAATGTTTAGAAAATATGTTTTAAACATTTTGAAATTTTCATTCATGACTTTTATATTAAAAAAATTGTTTCAATTTTTTAGTAAATGAAAAACAACCACTATTTGGAAAATAAAAAATGAGATTTTTTTTGAAAAAACATTAAAAATATGGATACGATTTAATTATTAAAAATTTTGGAGTTGTTGAGAAATTTTAAATACATTTCTAGAAAACATGTACTAAAAAAAACAATGTTTTCGACCGAATAGATAAATAAATATGATTATTATTTAAAAAATATTTTCGAACACATGAGTATATAATGAGAGGAAAAGGACTTCAAAACATGTATAATAAATAAAAAACAAATAATAAAACACATAGATGTGTTTCATGAGAGTTAGATCATAATAGTTCACCATTGGAACCATAATAATGAGAAATCTTTATATGATGTGAGATTGTGATAAAAACCCCGTACTACACTGTTGACATTGAATAGTAATCCTTATGAATGAATTTAATTAATTGAAACATATAATATCATGATTATAAGTAATTTCATGATATTATATGTCAATGGGGCTATATATTAACCTAATAAAAGAATATTGGAGTAACACATAACATATGCCCATAGAAGGAAAATATATAAAAAAATATATTAAAACATTGGTAACTTTTAAACATAAAAATATTAAAAATGGATCCCAAAATGTATTTTTAAATAAGAATAAATTCATTTATAAGCATAAAGAAATAAATTCCTGGGAATTATATACACAAGATAAATATATAAAAGTGGGGAATATGGAATTTTTCTTGTAGAAGTAAATGTTTTACTAAAATACCATACCAAATATATTAACTTCTGCCATGAATGTTAAAAACTCATATATAATAAATATATGTTCATTAAACATATTTTATGTATATATATATATATATAATACTTTATATTATTTACATATCTCATTTTGTTAACTGTTTTTATAAATTTCATATTAAATTAATGTTTGGTTAAATATCTTTATTGTATTGTTTATATGTTTCTTAACTATAGTTTTATTGGTACAATGAAATTTGTCATGATTAAACAATTTCCATAATTTAATCCATGATATAAATATCATATATATATATATATATATTAATTATGTATTTATTTATATTAATCTATTCCATTAAGTGATAGAGAACAAAATACACCATTTTTGAAGATGGTATGACCCTTGTCAATGATACCATTTCATTAAAGGATTTCAGGAAGGAAAGGTAAATTATATTTTAAATTTATAGGATCATTTTTATGTTATATATATCAAAGATTTTTATTAAATACATACGTATTATCATATATTTAATGTGTTACTATTCCAATCACTTCGTGTGGTGGTTAATCGTCGTACACATGAGTGACATTATCATTTTCCCAATGAATGGAAATTAATAATGAACATGTGATATAATAATTGTAAAAGCATTATAATATAATATTTATAAATTATATATATTATATTCATCATTAAAACCATACATGAGAGGTTGTGAAGGAAAATGAATAACATTGGTTGTTGAGGCGTTTTTCCTCCCAAGATACGAATAAGGATTTCATATCCCTTTTTTGATGTGGAAATTGTTATAGGTAATTAAATTAAAATTTAAAAAAGTTATAGAATATTTATGATACTAATTTTATTATAACATGATAATTTATTATTAATTCAATGTATTTAGAGAAAGAAATAAAATAATCCTCTTGGTTAAGGGAATTACATATTTTTCGGAGAACTTTGTTAGGTTTGCACACGAAATTTTCATAATAAGAATTTTTGAAAAAAAAAGTCATGTCAAATGAGATTAATCATATAATAAATTTTATAGGTAGATATTTTCCTAACCAAGGGGTTTTTTTATGTTTTAATAGAAGTAAAGTGAGAGAGTCCTTTTAGAAGTTAGGTGAGTGGCATGATTATAGTTTCTATAAATAAACAAGGTATGCCAACAGTTTCCCATGCCATATGGCTCCATCCTGAACCATTATCGATAATTGTATGTGATATGGTAGATATGCGGCTAGCTAATGAGTTATATACATGTTTTGGTAAATTTTAATCCATTAAATTTTTTACCCCCTATAATCACATTTGCATCTTAACCGTAATAAGTATTTTTTAAAATGTCTATACTATTAATCGTGATACTCAATTAATTATAAATGTTTACATAAAATAAAATTTTCCAAAAAAATATTTAATCCATATTTAAAAATAAAAATAATATTTTTAAAACATTAATTTAAACTGAAACCCATATATGGAATAAGAAATCTGTTTCCCTATGAGAAAATGTTTAATAGATTTGAATGTTTTAAAATAAAAATTCAGCATGATCATTATTCCAATGACATAAATCAGGTTAATAAATATAAAATTTAACAGTTTTACATTTGAAAAAATATTTAATTAATTTTTAATTTTTTACATACTTTAAAATAAATGATAATCCTTAATAAAAATCAATTGTTACTATTCACATAGAAATATATGTATTCAAAAAATTATCAAAATTTTACACCATGATATTTTTGAAATTTTTAATTAAAAAATTATGTTTACTTTTTAAATTAACTTTTTCTAAAATATGATATAATTTCTTTAAATTTAACATAGAAATGTTGGGGAAACTTTTTATTGAGAAATATAGTTTTTTATTTTTTCATTGAATTAATTCTTTTCTATTTTATAGAAAATTGAGTAGTTTAATGATGAAAATAATAATCAATATAATCATTTAAAAATAAAATAAATTAATCACCATAAGTGATTTCTTTATTTTATCAAAGAAAACATGTTTTTTTGCAAAATGATTTCCTTTATTTTCAAATTGTTTTTATTTTAATTTCTAATTAATTAATAACCAATGATTTAGTTTTCTACATAAGTGTTAATATTTTATTTTAATAATTTATTTAATAAAAGTCATAGCCTTTATTGAAATTGAAAAGAAATGGTTATCATAATGATTTATAATATATTAGCTATATTTTTTGTTTCTTCTAAACATTTTGTTTTGTGTGGTGAAAGATAATCTCGATGTTACATGTAATTCAATACATACTACATATTGAGTTTATATAAAGCTATAAAAATATTAAATCTACCTCAAAAAAATATTTCACATAATCATAGATTGTTATACTATAGGTGGGTTATCCATCTCACCTTATGAAAAAAGAGGCCTAATTATAAAAACATTCTTTAGGATCTCATATTTATAGTGCTTTTAATCATATTCTATTATCATAAGTGGAAGAAATTTATGTTAAAATTAACTAGAAAAAGTAAAAAATATGACTTTTTATAAAAAAATTATTTATCTGTAAAAAAATGCTTTTATTCCGAACTCAAGTGTTATATTAATTCAAATGAATTTAATTTGATTATATTTATCTCAGTTAATGGGAATGATAAATTAGAAATGTTTTTACCCAAACTACTATAATAATCTCATAACCATATAGTACTATAAATACCTTTGACATTTTTTAGGTCATGTACATTATTTTACAAGTTCAATTTTAGTATGGTTAATAGTTATACCATCTTTAAAAACAATATTCCCAATGAATAAAATTTTTTTCAAACAAAATTAAAATATAAATTATTTTCCATATACATTATTTTCAATAAGGGATTGAAATATAATCCATAATATTATTTAATTATCCTCATAATATTATGAATATTAAAAAATATAATTAATATGAACAATAAATTAATTAACTTAATAGTCACGGAAGACTCTATTCATAAAGCACATGAATAAATTTTTTGAATTTGACAACCCATGGTGAAAAACTACAAACTCATAATTCCTATTTATAGTTTTAAATTCAGCATTTAGAATGTGGTCCTATTTACTATTTAGTTGGTGGAATCCAAACTTAATGTTAGTCTTACAATAATACTACACTACAATGGGAAATTAAAAAATAATTCAATACAAGATAAATGATGATTTTTCATAACAGTTTTGGTATTAATGGAATTACTATCAATGAATAAAATTATTTCACCATTCATATTTTTGTTAGGAAAATTATCATTACAGTCATGAGCCATAAAAAATTACCACACCATTCTCACATCCAGGTATTATTAAACATTGCCTAAAATATATTTTACTATAATCAAAACATGATAGGGATAACCTAGAAAATATGTATTTTAATACATCTGTACTTCATTCCACATTGTAATTTTATTTATATTATCATTGTGAGGACTATAAGTTTTAGAAAACAACATATCAAATTTCCCTCAATAATAAACAATTTATCATAATAATTAAATTCCCATGGGGACAATGATCTATATAAAAATAAATAAAATATAGTGCAAAATTTATTAATTATTCAATATTGGTCATAAAAAATATAGTAAATACTAAGATAATAATTTTATTGATATACATAAATAGATTCCTCCCTATATATATATTCTATTAATTTTCTCTCTATTCCAAGTAAAAATACACCAAGGAAATATTTCTATATTAAACAATTCATAAATTTATGACCTTCTATAAAATTACTCTTATTTATTTCAATAGTATTTTAATATAATGACCACCATGATTCTACATCACCTTTAAAATATAATATATTTTGGGTTACATTTTAAAATTCTGTTCATCAATTGATGTCAAATAACATTTCCCAAAAATTGATCTACCCTTCACAAAACATTGTATCTGTGGTTCCATCAAAACTCATAGATATATATTTCATTATATTATTCATAATGGGCATGATTCACTGAGATAAATCTAGTTTATCTATAACTTGGGCACCACCACCATTTATTTCTTACTTCATAAGATCCATCACAAAATCAAACGTCTTAGTACCACATACAACAATTCTATGCAACATATTTGGCTTGATATTTTCTTGTCATTACTATCCTAAAAAAAATACCTTATTTCTTGCATGTAAACCCATTCATATCATAAATATATTATTCGATAAAATATGGTAGTACTAAATGTTTAATTTCATGTCACATTAACTATAATATTGAATCAATCAAGGGTATTTTATTATGATTATCATATCCTAGAAAATTTTTAAAACCTTCCCTTAAATTCCATCTAGAAATACCCATCCTTATATCATCATATAATCAGGAGTATAATGAAAGGAATTCAATTTTTGGATTCTATAATAACATTTTGGTATATAGAATTAGAAAATTATATTATAAATATTTTATAAAAATCCCACTTATAAAAATTTGGAAACATCTACTCATTAACCATTTTTAAACAATATTAAAATAAAAAAAATAAAAATAAACGTTCATTTCTTGAAATTATTCTTCATTTTATTTTCCCTTAATCATCCTTAAACTCATTAATGTTTATTTTTAAAATATTATTTTTGAAAAATAATTTTCAATAAGTGATATAAATTGAAAAATACACTTTTCTAGTGAAAAAATGGAGACAATAAAATGATTACCATTTTCCCAATATTATTGGAGAATTTAAATTAAATCATTTCCTCTTGGGAAAAGGCATGTTTCTCAAAGAAAACCTTTAAAATCCATATCAATAAAGATGAAACTGTTATAGTAATTTTAAATATTTATAAACACATTCTATGATCAATATTTTTAAAAATCAATAAATCCTTATAAACTCCATAAGAGAAAAATCACTCTATAAGTCCATCCTTCATTCATAGGGTGAGAAGGAAAATTAATAAATGGATTGAAGAGCGTTATTTAGATCACCATTCATAAGTATTTTATCATGACCAACAGTCATATAAGTTGCATCAAATTCACTCATTGGCATCTGTAATGATAAAGATACATATAAAGAATAAAATTTATAAATATTACACATCGTCATAAAAAATCCCACTAATTTATTTAACTCATACTCAATACACTTTTATTTATCTCATAAATATGATAAATAATGTTTTATTCCATAGAAAACCATAATATAATATTAAATACCAAAATGATTTAGCTCTATCATTTAATAAAATATAAATTAGGAAACATAGAATATAATCTAGGTAAAAAAATAATGGATATAATTTTTTGGTCAAGAATTCATGCGGGATATGTTAGGAACATTATATTTTCACTTTTTGAATAAAATTAAAAATTATTACATATGAAAAAAAATTGAAAATATTTCAATATAAAAAATTATAATGAAATAAGTAGTAATAAATATGTTTTTCAACATTTTAAGTTAAATTAATAACATTCCAGAATCATTTAAAATATCAGGTATATTGAGGAGAGACCATTTAAATAATTGTAAACAGTGTTTTAATTTAAAATAATTACACTAACACATCTATCAATTCATATGTTCTATAAATTAGGATAAATAAGATTATATATGTTTTATATTTTCATTACATCCTTTTTATGTTCCTTTAAATATTTAGTATTTTTCTTCATTATGTTTTGAAAATGTTTTATATAGTTATAAAATCCATATGTTCATGGTGGATACTGTAGGGTCATTCAGTTTATAACATTAAAAAAACATTTTTCAATTTTATTGAATAAAATATGTCATGTTTAAATTATAAAAAATTACATACCAAATTAATATACTATAAACATTTATAATATATAATATGTATAGAAGTCACGATAAATGATGCACAATGTTTTATATTTAGTGTAGTCTATACGTACACATGCACGATGTTTTAATTTTTATATCAAATTGAATATTAGTAAGTGAGAATATATTTTATATTTATAGAATCCTAAAAAATTTATATTACTATTATTTATTAATCATTTACATCTCTATATACATCCTTATATAGTTAATAAAAAATGAATTGCATCACTTCATGGAGGTAGAATTCCAACAATAAGAAAGAATAATGTTATCATTATAAGTGGATGAAAATTTAGGAAATTAGAGGATAATATATATTTACTGAATGATTTCTAGTTCAATAATATCATATATATTCATATTTTATTCATTTAATCTAGAAATTTGATTTAGTTGTGAAAAATGAAAGGCACCACCTTTTAGAGGTAATAGTCCACATGTTTTTAGAATAAATGTTTCAATTTCTCTTAATAACATAAAATGATATAAAAAAGTGTTATAACACAATAATAATATTTTCATATATGGGACATATTAATATTCTTATGTCACTACGTTTATGGGAGTTATAGATGATGTAAAATAATAAATAAAAAGATAATAAATTTGTTAAGAACTATACATTCTCTTCATACAACATTCTTCATACTATACATAATGCCATCTTAGGATGGAATTATTATCAAACATGAACCAAGAGTACATTGATAGTGATGTTAGATATTTTTTCAAGATTATTTTCCTTGTTTAGGGGATCTTTAATTTTTTAAAAGATAGGATAGGGGTGACCATTACAAGTTCTAGAGAGGAAACAATTGTAATTTCCTAGAAGATTAAAATATATTAATGTCTTAATAGATCCAAATAGGATTTAAATGGCTCATATTTAAATATGTGGTGGTATGAAAGTATATTATATCATTGAATATGATTCATAATGGTGTTTTGACATTATGACCGATATTGTTTTAGTTTTATCAACACTTATTCGTTTTTCTCTTACCATGATAGATGATTTTTTATCATTGTTACAATTCATAGATGAAATAATTAATGAAGGCCCCATAAAAAATAAATAAATTATTATTTAAAATATATAATTAATTTTAATTATTTCAATTTCTAAATATCTAATAATTTTTTAAAATAAAACAACAAAAACAAATAATAAAAGTATTCTAAACAAATGCAATTTTTGTATAACAATATTATCATAACCTAATAATTTATATTGTTAATTTCTATTAAATGTAATGGATTGTTTACAAATATGAAACGAAATATGTTTTTTAAAAAATGAAAAATATAATTCTACATTTTATATATATTTAAAAAAATATGTTTTCTTAAATGTCAGTATTTTCTAAAAATCATCTACAAACAACAATTTTAAAGAAAGTTATAAATATTAAACTGAAACAAACATTTTTCATGATGATATTTGAAATTATGTAATTTTATCAAATCCAAATTCAAAATTATAGATATTATGATTTTCAATAAACCATATAATACATTAAAGCAAATTTACTATATATAAAATTAATAGATTTTTTATTTTAAAAGGAATTAATAATTTTATATTAAACATAACTATATTAAATAAAAATATAAAACTTTTATATGGAATGAAATTAATTTTCTAATACCATTAAAAGGATTGTTACAATTATTTAACATGAAAATAATTTACCTATCAAAAATAGAAAATAAAATATTAAATACGGTACTATTGGGATCAAATTAATCATGAAATTTATATTCATGTATAAAATACTATAACCTAATTAATTATAAACTAATTCAATTAATCATTTATTGTGTTAGGTAAATTTGAATAAAAAAACCATATAGGATTTAGTTTTAAATGAAATGTAATTTACATTAATAATGATAGGATCATGATAAAAATATTATTGTGGAAGTCAAAAAAATAAAAAAGATTCACTATATATATTAAGAATTATGTATCAAATTAGTGAAAATGTGATGTAGGAAACCCTTAATATGGTTATGATTCACACTATGCATTCTTCTAAATTCTTGAATAATGAAATTAATCAATTTAGATACATGTAATTTGAAAATAATCATCTATATTTCACATTCTGTGGTAAATTTATTATCATTTTTTTTAAATTATCAATTTTTTCTTATTGTTCTTATTATGTAAGGAAATTTTTTCAATGTTTTATAATTTAAGAAATATTAGTGCCCATAGATAGTATATTAAAAATAAATTCAATACCTAAAATAGATATTCAAATTCATGTCTCCCTAGTAATGATGAGTTTACAATTACTAATTGAGACATTAGAAATAAGAAGATAAGAGAGGTTTCTAGTGAGATAAAAATCTCATATATTCAAAATGAAATTTTAAGTACCGGGTGATGCATGATGAGAGGAGGGGTGTTTTCCCATATATATTTAACCTAAAGGAAATATTTTTTATCACCTAATTAATTTTGAAAATTGGATGAGACAATTAAACGTTAGATGTCCCAAAATGAGGGAAATAATAGATTTTGGGTGAGATAAGTATGATAAATAATCTTGTGCCCAATTGAAAAAATGTTTCAAACTTGCTTCATGTAATTTATAATTATGTTTTCACATATTACCATTTTTTACAACTATGGAGGCGTGTTTTCTAATTATAGTAATTATTTATATATTTTTATTATAATTTTAATAGATTATTTTTATTCAAAATTTATTGTACAATTAATTTTAAATAATATTTTTACTATTACCAAGATAATTAACATTAATTTAGTAATCATATATTTAAATGAACAATGAAATAACATATTACATAAAATGATAATTTTGATCTAAAATATGAATTCCATTTCAATAGAAATAATTTCTATATGTGATGAAACATAATTATTAGTATATGAAAATAAAAACTATATTTATAATAAAAAGGTACATAATATATAAAAATCAGCCACATAAGATTATTAAATAAAAAAATATTTTTATATGAATAATACTAATTTCTAAATATATATTTTCATTTAATGATTGCTTAAAAATAACTTCATTATTTTTATTATATTAATTTCATAAAATCAATATCCTAACCAAAATATATATTTTTTTAAAATCTTTAATCAAACAACCAATAAATTAAGAATGTAAAAAATTTAATCTCTGAATAATTTTTATATGATCAATTAAAAAATTAAAACATATTTGTCAAACTAGAATTATTATATTTATGAATATTCCTTTTACGCTGATATAAAATAGTTAATGAAAAACTGTACTTGTTAAAAAATCATGTTTAAAACATTAGTTCTATGTAATACTATTTTTTATGAACTTATAAATTTATAAATTATTTTAATTTACTATAGGACTTGTTGCTATTAAAATATCTTAGTTTTTTAATCTAATATGAGAGGAATCATTTTAGTTCACTTTTTTATAATACCATAGAATTAAAAAAATTAATTCAGTAATTTTTATTCCAAAATAATTAATTGTAAAAATGATATTTAAAAAAGAGATTTAAAAATAAATTTACAAATTCTAGAATTAAATCATTGACTATAAAAAATAGTAATTTTATCATAGATTTGCAGTATTCATATTAAATCCATCAAGGAACATTGATTTAGTTTAACTCTAAGATATAAACTATGTTTTTTGAAATCTGCCTTAGGTAGAGCCTTTGATAGAATATTTACACTCTATTTCATATGATAGGGAAATCCTTATTTTAAAACCTCATTCAAAAAACTGCCCTTAATAAAGTTGTATTTAATATCTATGTTATTTTTCCTATAGTATTGAATAGGAAATTTTAAAATATATAGAAATGTTTAGTTTTAACATCATCTAAATAGAAGATACTACATTAATGCTTATTTTTTCATTATATTACTACATCCATATCCACTGGGTATAACCTTGTGTCCCTGCTGTATATACTGCCTTTGTCTTGTTTAATGATATGAATGAATTTTTTAGTTTTCAAAAAGATTAAATTCAAAACCATAATTAATTTCTATTCAAAAGTTGTCTTTCATTTATCTTCTAATCCCGTACAATATGCATTATCTACATCCCAATAATTATCTTATGAACCGCTATAATAAAAATCCCATAATCCAATTATTGATTACGGTATCAAAGTGTTTTTTCCCCAAAATGAATGTTTATTTATAATTTGAATCATTGATTATGAGTCTCTCTGTATGTAGTGTTCATAAAATCTGGTGAAGTGGCTATCATGAGGAGTAAACAAACAATGATATAACTATAATGATTCTTATAAAACATATTTCCTTTATTTTCATTTCATATTTCATAAAAGTTTTCTTCTAGAGTATCATAATTTATATAATATACCATTTGAACACATTTCATCAATTACATAACACAGGTTTTTTGAATGTACATCTTCCAACAACTATTCGAGTCACAAGTTATCCAATGAACAATAATAATTCACCTATTAGAGACATATCATATTTAGAGAACATTAATTATGAAAATTCTTTATATTTTCTTTCATGAATTACTTAAAATATTATTTCATTAACATATATAATAACACCCATATACTATACTTATAATGTATTTAATTATAGGCTATGATCAACCACTCTAATATTCACAATGAACTTATTTAGGTTATATTACATTCATGAGTACTAAACTCCTTTTTAGTTTCAATCCATGTAACAATTTACTTAAACAACATAATATTATAAAATATTCAATAATCAAATATTGATCATGTTTCTCAATGTACAAATTCTATTCAAGGGATATATTAATTAATGTTGATTTCATGTCCTTTTAAAGTAATTTGAATCCCCTTATAACTTTGATTTATATAAATAAACCTAGATTTTTTAACAGATCCCCAAGATCAAACAATTCATCAATATAACATCATAAAATTTAAGATTGACCATTTCACAATAGATATTTTTTTATTATTACCATTCCACCATAAAGTTTTCCTTTGAAACCCCATTTGGATCATATTTCAATCATTTTTTGGACACATAGTAACATCCCATGTTATATTTATTTTAATTTTGTCAAGATCCTCAATCATTACCATGACCCAAACGTCTAGAAAAAGATTATAAAAAAATATAATCATTCTACTCCCGATAATAAGTATTTTTGAGGTCAATTGTCATCCTTCTTCCTTCAAAAATGTTTTAATTTTATAAAAAACATATTGTTTTAGTTATTTCTACCATTATGGATAATTTTCATGAAACTTTTGTACCTAATATGATTCAATCATAATTTGTAATACCAGCAATGTTTGTTTCAACCAATTTATCACCCACTAATCCATATATATCATCATCACATTACATCTCTAAAACATTGAAATTTCATTGTGAATACTTCTTACATTAAATTTTATTACGCACTTCTGTGTTTTAATTTGGCCAATTTTCATTTATAGAAACATTATAGCGATTTCTAATTTTACTGATATTATTACTATAGAACATATATGAATTATTATAAGAGTAATTTTAAAAAAATCATTTCACCACTTTGTGATAAAAAAAATATTATTCTAAAAGTTAATTATAAGTCACAAACTACAAAACACTAAGAAGTTCAAGGCTATTTACTTTATTCTATAAGATATATATTGTTTAGACTTATCTTCAAATGGGAATGTGAATGTTTGATTATATATAAGGAAATTAAAAGAACTATTTCATTCAAATATAGTAGTAGTGAGGAATATTCAATAACTATAATCAGAGTGATCTAATATATTATAATGTTCAAAATTACAAAAATTATATTTATATAAAGAATTATAGAAATTGAAAACTGAAAATAAATCCAAGGTTTTTACAAATATTCATCCACTTTATGGTTTTTTAAATGCATTCAACTGTCTGTGTGAATTTTTGGCACCATATAAAACTATTCGGTTATTCGTCAATGTTAGGTGATATATTCGATGACTTTAGTGCTAAGAGTAATCACAAAAAAGAAATTCTGTCAGATAAAATCATCAAAAAAAAAACAAAACATAACTCATTTTTGTATGAATCTTTCTGATTCACTGTACCATAAAAAATAACACAAACTAACTCCAATAAATTTAATGATTTTTTTGTGGATTAAATGTCTATAAAATAAAATATCTTTTTGAGAGGATATTCATATAAGAATATATTTACATGAGATAATTTAGAAATCTCAAGATTCTTTATTCTTTTCTATGAATTTAAATGGATATTTGGTACAAAAATCTATGTTAGTGGGCATATAATTTTTTTCATATTCCTTTAATAACATAAAAAATTCTTCCCATTAAAAAGGTAAAATATATCCCTTATTCTATCTTCAATGTAAGATATGAAAACTATATCATTATTAAATAGTTCACCCTTTCTTATAGAATTATATGAAATTATATTATTCATAAAACATTCTCAAAACTAGAGATTGTGTATATGTCCATCAATGAAGATGATCTCTATTTCTTGATAACTTTTCCACCAAAATTTTAATTATTTATGGAAAAAATTTATCACTTCATCATTTATAAATGTTACAAATCAATGTATATTTTATTTGGTGATGATGATGATATCTCATATTCATTCATGATTAAATTATATCTTCTCTCTGAAACACATATTCTAGACCAATTAATTTCTCAAAAAAAAGATTCCAAATAAAATTATATCTCAAATCCTCATTTATTCCCAAATAAAACCTAATTAAAATGTAATTGATAACGATAATATATTTAGACATCTATCTATATTGAATAATTTTATTATTTTTGATAAAAAAATGTAATGTTATTTTTCAACTAATTGGGTTTCACTTTTGGATTCTATGTTTCACAATTCTATGTTTTATGGGGAATATTACATTAAACCCTTATTCTAGAATAAGATACCATATTCATGAATCTGTGGAACAAGTTACATTATCTATTGAAATCATAAGAAAAAATTGAAATAATTTTTTCTTTATCATATTTTAGGTTTTATTTGAGAAAATATCATTATAATATATTACTCATGATTAAATATTCATAAAATCACCAACTAAATAACACATGTTTTCGGGGGTGAAATAATTTTTATGTTTTAAATATCAATATTGGTATTATTAGTTCAATGAAAATCCACATTTTTATAAATTATTTATTCCATTGGATTTTCACCAATGATTTCCATCTTAAAAAATCCACTATTTTTAATGTGTTTCCCTTATTGGATATGTGTGTACTCTATTATGGACTCCACAATGAATTATTCTCCTAATATAGGGTTTTAAATTGCTAATGTAATAATAACCATTATGGTTGTGGAAAATTGTTATTGATCATCACACCGAAGATGATATATCATTGTATCTCATTTAAGATTTTCAATTCCCTTAAATATTATTTTGATAGATTTTTTCATTTCAAACATGATTTAGGATTACTAATAATTTTTTTGATTAAGATAAACTAATTTTTTCAAATTTCATAAACATATATTAACAAATTCTTCAATCTCTACTTACATTTTTGATTTATAATCCTCATTTTGATCTTCATAAAGATTAGAATAAACAAAAAACCATGAATTCCATTTTTTATGCCTTTAAACCATAATATAAGTAATGAATGCATTTATTTTTTATTAAATATTATAAATTAATAAGAAAATAATTTTTATGATCAAATTATTCAAACTATCTATATTTTATTTATTGAACCAATTCATCTTCATTGAGAACCCATTAATCTATTCCACTAATTTTTCCATAGAATTTCCATCTTCTTGTGATGGGAATTTTTTCCATTAAATGAAATTGTATTGTGAGTTTTTTTCCTCTACCAAATTTTATTCTTTCATTATAGGAGCCTCATCACCATCAATTTTCTAATATATTATTGTACATTTGTCCACATGGTGTCAATATATAAGTCACCCAAAATGAAATTTGAAAATTTCATTTAGACATTCATATTCAATTCATAAAGATAGATGAAAGGAATAAAATCAAACAATTAACCTATAAATCATTCATATTATCAATAATAGTTAATTCCATCATTTTCTAAAATATAAATCTAATTATTTATCAATTGATCAAGATTTTTTTCCTTTATTCCTCATTTCTTATTCAATAACAGTAATATGTAATTCGTTAAGAGAAAATATATATATTTATTTTAGTATATCGAAAATTGAATTAATTTATCAAGAAAGTATTAATAAAATCTATTTAAATAAATAGACTTCAAAAAAAATTTAATCAGGAATATTTATATATTACATGATATAATTCAGATGTTCTTGGATTGTATCGACTATTTAGGTTTGGAATATCCTTTGGTGGTCAAAATTAATATTAAAAATATACATGATTTTCCCTATAAAATTATAATAACCTACATAATATACATTTTTACCACCTCTTCAGAGATATTTTATTGGTCATTATGTTGGTATATTGAGTGTTTTTCAAAGAACCACTTAAATAATTGATTTCTTTATCATCTACATAAAATTCCATGTAGTTTATTTTTTATAAATATAGTCATTAAATGTTTACTAAGATACCATGAAAGGAGTTCACATATATATCCATCCTTAATGACCTTAATTTGTGTTTCCTCATGTTCATACTTAGTTAGAAATTGTTTCCTTCAAAAATATGAATTCTATTTTCATAAGAAAAACTCATTCTACTACTATTAATCTATGATAAAGAGAGTGAAAGATATGTAATATTTCACCCCACCCCAAAGTGAAATTATGCCACTTATAGTTCCCCTATAATGGTGAATGCTCTGAGAGGGTGTGTTAAATCAAGGTAATATGAATTTTATAATTTATCATATATTTTTTATATTGTTCTTAAGATTTGATGAACACTTATCTGTTTCACATTCACTCTATATATAAGAGATATATGTTGTAAAGATCATAGGAGATTTAAATCGGTGCAACATGACATTTATAGCCAAATAATAATGAAAATAAAATGTTCTTATGCATATAAGAAAATATATAACACTGCTTTTGTTTATATTAAAATAGTAAAAAAAATTATATTGACCCTCAAAAGTTTTTATTTTGGAACAATTTGAAAATATCCGAGGAACTACTCATAAATTAGATTTACTACTCCTTATATGAATATATACATCTTTATGAAATATTTTTATAGAAATAATTTTGACATTGTTTCTAATATATATATATATATACTTATTTACTTCAAATTGGAATGATCTCCCAAAATTCCTTCCATATCAGAAAATTTATTATTCTATGGATGCTTGAAATTATCTGCATTTATTACATTATTTAATCTTCTAGTAAACCACTAAAATTATATATCTACCTTAAATTTTCATCCAAAATACATCCTCTTGTTTTAGATAATTTAGCCAATTTATTTCGATAGATTATTAAGAATGAAATGTTATTTCCTCTCTTCTTTTGAAAACAAACTACATGTTTTCCAAACTTAAATGTTTAAAATGTGGTCTATTTATATTTAATTAATGATTATAAATATCAATAATAAAATCCAAGGATAATTCTTTTGGGTTTCTATGACTTATTACTATATTTTGGTAACAATGAACCCAATGGTGTCATTCCCTTCAAGTAAATTACTACGAAATATCATTTATAAAAATGGAATAGAATAAAGGAAATGTAAAATATTTTTATGTTTACATCTATCCTATTATAGGATAACTTTTTGAATAGATCAATAAAAATCAATAAGATTATTTTTCATACAATATCCAACATGACCTCATCAAAAAAATTATAAAAATAGATTTATGATGGTGTTTTATATTTGTTACAATGTAGACATAATTACTCTTGGAAATAAAGTAATAATATCCTGTCATTAAATGGGAAACCACACATCATGATGGGTTATTATTTTGTGGTCAAATTCTCTATATTGAATATCCTTTATAATTTTAATATCTACACTTAAAACTCAAGTGATTCCAATATTATTTCTATCACTCACTACAGTGTGGACCCTTCCCTAATGTTGAGTTTCATGTTCAATTTTAGGGTAGTTGGTAGAATTATGTCATAGTAAAAACCTATTTCCATTATACATAAAAATTTTATCTAAAATATCAATGTTATTTCACTATGGATATTCAGTCGAAAACGAATTTAATTCCTCGTGGTCCTATTTAAAATGATGAGACATTATTTTCCACAAATG
This sequence comes from Viscum album, assembly GCA_963277665.1. Classification (NCBI taxonomy): domain Eukaryota; kingdom Viridiplantae; phylum Streptophyta; class Magnoliopsida; order Santalales; family Viscaceae; genus Viscum; species Viscum album. The sequence goes on along the minus strand of OY728157.1, from coordinate 29,205,078 downwards.
TTCTAAACACAAAAAATGTAACACCTTATTTTTGGTTCATTCATTCAATCACACTAGTGATAATGATTGATTTCTCTTTTAGGAACTGTTTACTAATTTAGTGCATTCATTGAGAGAGTTCGGCATCACCCGTGGTGGTTGCCTTTTTTGGATTTCCATTTCTAGTGGATTTCCAATTCCTCTTTCAACCAACCTACATTTTAGGGTATCCATAGGTGATTCAATATAATGTAATCATATCAATATGATCAATTATAGAATAGTGTCTAGATATGGTGTGGAGACTCCAACCAAACCAATCCTATAGTGAATCATACAAAATTAGGTTGTATATTCTATCTTCAAAACAAACAAACCTATAGAATACATAACCCGTATTTTGGAAATATGGATCTAATTAATAAATAATTGTCAACCATAAATCACTATAAAATACAATAATATTAAAATACACATCAAATGCAATTTTTAGGAAACACTATCTATAAAAAATGATTATATTTTATCCCATTTATATGATTGGATTTATAAATTCTAATTTATAGAAATATGAATTTTCATAAAATATGTATTTTTAATATAATGTTTTTGGATTTCATTATAAGAATAATTTTTTAGATTGAAGGTGGAATCATAGTGGTAGTGTTAACTATACCCTATATACATGCAATGGGTGTATCTATAATTGGTATTATTTAATTATGTTTAAGTGAATCTATTAATATAATGTTCTGGATGATATTTATGGTTCATTGTACCTGATACTTGATTGATTGGTGGTGACCAATTATCCTAAGATTAGGGATTGTTGTGTTGAATATTTTTGATTCTTATTGTGGTTATTTTCATTCAATTTTTTATACATTATATTTTTATTCATATATAATTTATGAATTATGTGTCACATTAATTTAGGAAAACAATGTGACATGGATGATTGGTTATTTACATCATCTTATAAATAGTTTTCAATGTATTATTTTTTTTAAATTTTCTTTTTTAATTCATAGTAAAACAATGTAAGGGTATATATTTTTTGATAATTAAATTGGTTCTTTTTATTAGATTATACTATTTAATGTTGCATTATTATAGGAAATTTTTACTTAATCCCCTTAATGGCAGTAACCAGACCCTAGTGGTAAGGAATAAACATTGTGTCTTATTGTGAGCTGACATGGTTGAAATTTTTGGTAAACCTAGTATGCTACATTATTAACATATCATGTTAAAATATTTTTTTATGATCTTGTCATGAGTGGGGGCATTCTATTTGATTGAAAATTATCAACCATTTATACTTTTTCAATCTCCCTTAACATCATATTTTCATTTAGTGATAAATGGATAGTACCAAAGGCCACCTAGTATCTTGGAAAGATGTTATCTGGGTTTGGGTCATTATGTAAATCATATATATTACCTATTATGTTTTAAAATAAATGAAAAATACCTCAAAATTATTTTCCACAGTGATGTTTTTTATAATTCTATATATATGCACTATAAATTAGTAATTCTAATATACCACTTTTATGATAATAATAAACTTCTTATATCACCATTGAGAAATTATACTCTAAACCCAACACATGCAGTAGATTACAGATCATTTAATTAAATAATTACAACTTTTATAAGGATAAATAAATTAAACAAAATGAACTCATAGATAATTTGATATGTAATGTGAAACAATGCATGAACATCACCCTATAAGGAATTTCAATATATAATTATAGGATCAAAGAACTGGACAATGTAATGAATCAATGTTACCATTAATATTTTTATTTGTTTGCGAATAAAAGATTCATTAAAAAATAATTTAATTTACGTATTTATAAAATTTAATTTTAGCAATATATATATATTATTTAACATATTTTAATATATTTATGAATCATTAATTAAATTTAAATTATAAATAAAAATCATTGTGAAATTAATTCATTATAAAAATATCATAAATTAACAATATATATTCAATATAGATGCATTAAAAAATGTAATGTCAATACATAACAGAAAATAAAATATACAATAAAGTAATATAGTTATCATATTATTTAAAAAAATATCATACCCTCTAAATATATAATAAAATGAATGAAAAATGATAGAAAACTGGTTATTGATAATGAAATAGAAAATATTATGTGATTAATTACAGAGAGGATTATTTAATAATATATATCATAATGTTTCTATGTATTGTAATTGTTCTATATTAATTAGATTTATATTCGTTGGGTATATAATCATTGGGTATGTAGTCAGTAATAATATATGAATTGGGGGTAAAATAGTTTATAATAGAAAAAAATAACTATTATAAAAAACAAATGTGAAAAATTTATAAATACGTATTTCATATTATAATTAATATATTTGATGTATAAATGTAATTAGTTATTAAGAAATAAAAGAATTGAATTGTTTAAAATGTGAATAATTTAAATTAATCATATAAAAATATTAATTTCTATAGATATTATTTTTTCATATTAAATTATTTATTTATAAATTAATATTTTCATATTTATTTTTTTATTTTATTAAAAAGGATTTTTTATGGAATCAACAAGTCAAAATTCAGTAATTGGTGGAATTCAGATTTTAAGGACAAAAATATTAATGATGTTATCTAAATTTATATAATAAGATAGAATATGGAATTTATTTCTCATATATATATATATATACATATATATATTTCTTAAAATCAAAAAAAATTCAATTCACATAATTCTTGCACTAAATATCATATTGGACCATTAATATTGGAAACATATAACTAAAGATAATTATTTGTTTATATTTATTTATGAAAATATAAATTCTGAGACCAATAAATACTCATAACACTAGAACAAGTACATGATAGTATAAATAAAAAAACTATAAAATTATATAATTTCAATCTCCTAAATATGATATCTGATTTTTTTGGTTCAGTTTACAAGAAGTTACATTTTTTTAAATTTACAAAATGACACATGAGAATACCTAATTTGAACTATGTTATAAAAAATTATTATAATGTTTTATTACTATTATTTCTTTTTAAATAATTATACTAAAATAATCAAAATAATATCTAAAATATTAATTTAATATGACATTTAGAATATTTTAAAAATTAAAAATTAATAATTACAATTACTCTAAATTTTATTTTAGCATTTTTAGTAGAAGAATTATTTAACAATTGATAGAGAAAATTTAATTTTATATTTATAAATTTATTTTTATATGTTAATTAAATAAGTTTAGGGATTGGATATATAAATAATTTCTAATTACTCTAATGGATAAAGATTTATAATGTTAAAAATAAAATTAAATATATTTTATTTATGTTTTTTTGGTAAAAAAAAATTGATCAAATGAAATTAAATTTGAACTTGTTTTAAAATCCATAATTTCACTTAATATTAAATTTACATTGAACAATATCACATATGAAACGATTAAATTCAAAATATCATTTAAGAATGACTCTAGGATAATGAATAATCGTTGAGTCGTTAATACTAAAGTATTAATGGAATATATGGATCTATTATCTATCGATGGATCATTTAGGCAGGTGATACCAAATAAGAAATTTATAAAATTAATATGAATTTTTTTAAATATATAAATTAAATTAAAACATGATTTTCATTCTGGAATATTGATATGTTTTTATTATAAAAAGAGTTAAATGATGTCTAATAGGGTCAAATGTGATTGTAATGAGAATTTTTCTAGCGATCTCCATTTCATAACTGACAAATTTTTTTGTTAATTTGATGAGTTATTTTTAATATCATATAATTTTATTTATTTATATTATATTTTTGGTATATTCTATCCCTATTTAATCATTATTAATTCCTTATCCATAAATCATGATAATGTTAAAATATATTCTTCATAATTTGTTCTCATTTTCCACTCTCCCATTATAAGATTCTCCTTCTCTACCTATATTAATTCATATTATATATGTATAATAACACGATCATATTTAAAATATATTAATATTTTAGATAAAAGTATTAAATTGCATTCCAATTCATTGATTGATATTATAAATGATTTATAATGATTTTTTTCATGATGTTCTCTTTTTATGGTTTAATCATGTTATGTATTAGGAATGATGTATTACCACATTTAATATAGTATAATAAGGAAGAAAACCTAGAAATGTAAATTTTAATATTTTATAGGTAGTCTCATAATTAAATAAACCTCTTATTATTTAGGTAAATATAATTTCTCATCTAATTATATCATTGTAATAAGGGAAATGAGGATAACCCACTATATTATGATATATTGGAAGAGGATAGTTACATAATTTTTTGATTACAACATTATATTTTGAATTTTAAATATGTTTATGTCACGATAATGTTTATAATATCACTATTACCATTACATATAGCACAATATCTCACATACACCTCTACTTTCTTCCTAGTTTCATATCTCGTGTCTTTCCAATTACTATGTAGTTAGCAACCTCTTTCAAATATTGGTATATGTCTCTATGAATTCTCATGTTGTGAGATAACTATACTGATTTCATCCGTGGATGTTCATGTTTTATAAAATAAAAAATTATTTGTTAATATGTATTTGATATGTAATATGTGTCTAATCTCTAGAGACACATGATTTTTTAAAGCTAAGGTGGACTTACGATTTTTTTGTATATAATCATGATACTATAATAGTGAATAAAAATGTATATATATATATATATCATATTTTTCATTATAATAATTTTTTTATCTTTATCTCTATGATGGATGATACATTGTATTTTTTAAAAGTAAAATATTAAAATATTAAAATCATTTTAATAGAAAATATGTAATAAATATGAAATAATACATAGAAAAATACATATAATATTAAAATAGTATAAATAAAAATAAAAAAATGTGAAATTAACCAAAAATAAAGGGATATAATAAATTTAATAATATATAAAATCTAAGACCATGAAATGAAAAAATTAATAATTAACAAAAAACTAATAGTTATAAAAAGTGTATAATGAAAAATATTAACTAAAAAATAACAATTTTTAAGAAAATATATTTTTCTTCTGTAAAAAAATATTATAATTGTGGTTAAATAAAATTAAAAATATATATTGAATAATAGAATAAAATATAAAGTAGGCAATAAACATATATTATTTAAATAAAATATTAATAAAAATAAATTAAAAAAATAAGAAATAACCAGAAAGTAATTATCAAATAAGATAAAATGAAAATGTGAACAATATTATGTTAATTTTTTTCGTATTATTAATTATCATATTCATGATTATGTTGAGGAATATTTTTTAATTTTTTTTAGTATTACATTTTTTTCATGTATTATTGCTTTAATTCTTTAGAAAAGTTATGGTTTCAGGGCCTGACAGTCTGTGAGACATGGTTGTCACAATATTTTTTGAAATTATGCAATATCCCAAAGGTGATTATACCGCTAAAACCATTCCAAGGTCTATGATGCATGAACTAAAAAAAACTCATGTGGGTAAACCATGGGCCTAAGATAGTGGAACTATCTAAGGCACACAGTTATGCACCCGGGAATATGTCCGTCCCTTGGAAACCATGCAACTGACATTCTCTATTGACAGAGTTTCTACATGGTTAGCTAACGGTTTGTAAAACCTACATTTAAGTCCTCAAACTTTCCCATAACATTAAAAATATTGAAATTATGATTTTTTATTATCAATTTTATGGACCTGTCAACAATTTCTTGCCCCATCTGGCCTACTCTTCCCAAGGCCCAACTACCACATTATATTATTTCCCCTGGAAATCGATCCCTTTGTTATTTTCCCTTGAAAATTAATGTAATAGACCAGTGTACTCTCCTTTCCTCTTTTATTCTTTCTCTGTCATATATTCCAACATTTTGGGGTTCTTGCTTCTCTAAAATAATTATTTCCGTAAACTGGTTTCATCATTTATTCTTCTATTTTGATCATGATTAATGGGATGCGTTCATTCCTTTCTAGGATCTCTTTGATGTCCATTTGTTGACTTCCATTGGTTTCTGGAATTTTCCAAAGAGAAATGTAGGTTTTTCCATGATTTTTCATTTTTGAATGTTTTTTGTATGATTTATATGATTTTAAAATTGTTTTTATGGATTTATTTATTGGTGAAAATCAATATTTCAAGTGTTTTTAGTGTTATTCTGGGTTGAAAGATGATTTTACGTACATAAATTGTTTATTTCCTTGGGTGATTCTAATTTTTGTGATGTATATGTGTTTAAGATGGTCATTGTGGTATATAGAATGAAATTTAATCCAACAAAGTATTAGGTAACGTAGTTGGGAATACAAATTCATGTATTCTGGAGGGTATGGTATGGTTATGGGTAGGTTTCACCTATAATTAATGAAATTGTTACAAAAAATAATCATATTATGATTATTGGAGACCAATGGACCATGGTATGTGATTACCCTATTATAACTCATGCATAAAGGAGTTGTTCATTTTGGTTATTCATATCACCATGTTATAGGGATCGTAGGACCCCACTGACTCTGATTCCTTATGAATTACCCATGGTACTCATGTGATTCTATTCATACCATTAACATTATTAATTTCTAAACCTTAAATTTTAATTTCAATTAATAAGTCATTTAAAAAACCATTAATATTTTTCATAAAATATTAAATTTTAGTTTTTATTATCTTATTATATAATGGTATATCACATGGTGGTATCCTACTACAAACTAGATCACACCCAACCTACAACCCTTTGTTAATGTGGACCTTGTTGTGTTTAACCCATGTAAAGTTAATTTATACCGTGGTTATGATTTTAGATGTAATTTTTACAGATTAATCTCTTGAAGGTTTTAGTGGTTCAAACATAGGGGTGTATACCATCTTATATAATTGAGGTAATGTGTCATTATGGTGTTATGTACAAGATTTTTTTTGTAGTTTCCTTAAAATTGTAATATTTCTAAAATTAATAGTTTTTCAAAATCCCCAACCCAAAATCCACTAAACGGGTTCCTCAAGATGGTTTTCCACAAGACCTCTGGAATGCCTCCCTGTATTCCAGAGGCTAATGACTATCATTGAAGGTCTGATAGATCATGTGGGAATACTATACTCTCTTTATCAGGGTAATCCAAAAATATAAAACATGTAAAATAAATGAAAAATAAGCAATAATTTAGAAACACAAATTAGAAAAAGTTTGACAAATATTCTAACACTAGAACCAAAAAATAAATATTGCATTTGCAAAAGTAAGGGAAGATACAAAATAAAGACTAACATAAGCATCCCCAAAACGGGTCCTGACTTTAGGATTGGATAATCTTTTACAATCATCCAAATCCCAACATAACTGTCTAGAATATAGCCTTTTCCTTCTTATGGAACTACAAACATGCAATTTTCTTAGGTACCCAATAGTGGCCTGAGTAGTGTGTGGGTACAACTGAGTAGGCCGCCACTAATAGTTTCTGCAAAATCCATAGCTAGAATAATAGTGAATGAAATTAATGAATGACTGGCATGTTAAAAAAGATAAATCAATGTCCATTAGTTAATACTATTCACTTAAACAATTTCAATAATTTGTTTCACTTTACTCATTTATAAAATCTTCATGAATACATTGATTTTTATCTCTTGTTCGATGGGTTAGAAATTTGTATCCATTATCCAATGGCCTATTCCAGTAAATCATCATGAATAAGGGGATAAAACAAGTTCCATATATCACTAGAAGAAAATATTTAACAAATAAAACAATACACATATCTTGGAGCCTCAGTCCATACAGTTTTATCAAATTAAACTTAATGGGGGTATTGAGCATCAGTCACCTTCCCTAACCCCTGAATTATGGGGTGGAATTTTGACCCATATTCTAACCCGACCCATGGGCATAGATCCTCATGTTTAATACCCCACAACTACCAAGCAATGTGAACATGCTTATTTTTCCATTTACCATATAAATAATATCACAAACCATTAAAAATCAATAAACTTAACATTCACATCACTCAAAATTTTTAAAATGTGACTTAACATCATTCCTTAACCCTTTATCACATTTATCAATTACATTGCCTGTCCCATTTAACCTATTTCCCTTTCTTATGCCATAGACCATTAGCATAATTATCAATTTCCAAACCTTATCTTATTTATAATATTTAGTTTTTTCCCATATGTTATCCAATTTAATAAATTTATCAATTCAAATTATTTTCCCATTAATCATGTTTGTCATTTCACATGCATTTACCCAGTTATACATTTCAAGGGTGATTCATATGTCACTAAACACAATCAATTTATCACATTACGTCTATATCATATTAAGCCTAAAAATAACTTATTACATTATATAACTCTAAGACCATCAATATATATTCCACTTTTCAATTACACTAACATATCAATGTGTTAATTATGTTCTCTACATTGTTAAAAATCAATTTCATTTTTATTATTCAAATTTTTCATTTTATGGAATTTGGGAGCATCCCATGGGTGGACATTAATTGGTATTATCAAACTCAATGCATCCTGCGAGAATCATGAGATATTTAATTAATCATTTTCCAAACCATTTTATTATATATTACTAACGGTAATAAAATATACAAAAAGAGGAGAGAAAATAAAAAACAAAAAATTCATAAAAAAGCATTATGACTATGGTATATAACTTGTAGACCACATTTCTTGAATCCATATATGAACGCACACTTATCCTTATCCGTATATCATGATTTGAGAATCATTTGAAGTCAAATCCTGTGATCCAATGGAAAATAGTGTTTTAAGGCATCAAAGGAAGAATAACCAAACTAGAATTCCTAATCAAGAAAAGAGAGGTAAGAGGAGTATTATACATACTAGGGGCTTGGATCTGCACCCAATGACACTCCATACATCCTTGAATCAAAAGAGATAGAATCATCATATTATTTGGTTTCATAGTTTCATCACAGGGACTAGAAGAGGAATAATGTTGAATAAAATTTGTTGAAACACATAAAATATCAAGGGGAAATGGAAATTTATCAATTTTTCATGGGCACACGGTTTGAAATCATGGTCTTCCAAACCATGAAAAATCCCTGAGCCTTCTTCTATTCAAGATGGATCCACGTTTCATGGTTAACTTGGGAGCCTGCACAGGTTGAAAAATCATGCACCTACTGTGCCAAATCCCACTATCCCAGTACATAAATATTGTCTTATCCGATTGAAGAATATAATATAACCCTATTCCAATCGTGAAATATGAAATGGATGACGATTTTACACTTTCTTTTATTTCATAGCCTTGGGAATACTTCAAGTCTCCATATACACAAAATAGACATTTAATTAATAATATTTAATAGATTAAAACCAAAATTTAAACAAGGACATACCTCCACAATGTGTTGGATCTTACAACCTCCCCACCTTATAATGGCTCTACCTCAAGATGCATTTCAATGATTCTTTGAGATTCCCAGGAAATGTTATTGGGAAACATATCCCACATATTCGACTCCTCCCCCCATGTTTCATCTAAAATATTCCCTAATACAGAAAATCTAGAACCATATGTATAATATTACCTCATAAAAATTTCTCCCTATTATCCACAATAAGAACACCATTATCCTCAAAAGATTCATCAACCATAAGCTCAACATCCTTGAAATAAATCAAACTTTATTGGTCATGGTGACATTAATAAATATCTCGAACATGAAAAAAATTGTTCATACCACTATATTACCGTAGAATTTTCCATGGGTACACTGCCAGCCTTATCAACTCCAAAAATTGAATCAACCCCAAATACATCACTCCAAATTACCCTATGATAAAGAAAACAATGATCCAACTTTTTAAAATTTCTAAATAAACCCATGATTTTAGAAACCACATTTAACGACTTACATCGATCCATAAACTGATGACCAATTGTCCAATTGTGTAATGGAACATTCAAAACACCATTAAAACACCCAGGGCACTCAACTGGTCAAACTCGAGTGAAATATCACTATTAATTGGAAATCACCAGAATGGTACTAACTCAATTTCCATAAAACAGAAGCACCAGTCACCTCATCAACCAAAAAATCTCACACTGTATCGATCCCCAACACACACTTTATCTTAACAACACCAATTTATAGGGGTTTTAAAGTCATCTATCAAAAAAGTATCATCATAACCACAAATCAGATATCAAAATATAACCAATGTATTCCCCAACTCACCACATCTGAACATCCATAAGTATATCATCCATTATTTTCATCTATAATTGTCGTCAATACCACAACGAGGAAAACCTTAGACCACAAATTTTTTAGACTAATAAAAACCTAAACACAATAAACTATACCATTTTTTATAAAAAAACACATATCACAATGACCATCAACTAATGGTGGGTAACAACATATCACATCTATAACATTTACAATATCATGTGGTACAACCCCAAATGTCTTGTCCCCAAACTATCATATTTAAATATGGTGATGATATCCCCTTCACCATCCCATGGAAACTATTCATTTAAGGCATGAAAATAACATATAACACACCTAACAGGATCATTACCTGACTTCTAGTAGAACTCCACTATCACAATCTCCACTAACCCAAGACCATTACAATACTCCACTATACCCATCCAAATTCCAAAAAAAGAACACCCATCATCAAACAACTAACTAATGTAATCAAGGATCTTAATAGGGACCCACTTATAAATTTTGAAATGTTATTTTGACAACAAAACATCCTGAAAATAAGGTTTAAAACACACCACATTAGTCTCTTTCTCCAAGCCATGTTTGGCTATCCTCGGGGGACTCACCCTCAGAATGATTAGATTCACCATTGTCACACAAATAATTTATTCATCCATGTTGCCTTTATACATAAGGAAACACCATGGCCACCAAAAAAATCATATCATAGTCCATACCCAACCTCTGATGTAGTCCAAGAACCAAACCTATCTTTCCATGAACTACTTCATTTTCTTACCATGCTCGTGAATGGTTTTAACCCAGGTATCTCAAATTTCATTTGGAACCGACAATATCATCAATAAAACACTTATATAGTTCAACCAACACATCCAAGGTCCATATATTTCTTTTTGAGATACCCTGGGTGCACCTCACAAGTTTCTAATTGGAATCCTAGTGCCCCCATTTCAACTCGACACACTATTCCACCCTCAAAGGATTGACCCATTACTCCCCAACTTTGTAATTTTATTACAATTGTTTTCTCAAGGAATTCCAGCCAAAAGGGATCACTCTCACTAATATAATAAAACAAAAATATGGATGTGGAAGTCTATATTTTCTCAGTACAACAAAACAAACATCATATGATACTTGCTCATGGACACACAGAACGACACAGACAACATTCACTGACACCTGGTCCATCCTAAGGACATCACCCATACACTGTTGATGTTGTATGCCCCACAATCAATGTATACATAACACTCAACGTTTTTAACCTATATGATGAAAAATATCACATAGAATTCATTCATGTCACTATTCATTAATCCATATATTTCATCACATACATGGGACGATGTCAAGATGTAGGGAATGTTCATCACTAGATGAATGAACACTAAGAAGTTGTGAATGAAAAAACCATGATTTATTCATCACTATTGTAACTACTATTATGGGAGACATTGACCTTTCAATGACTCATTCTGCCCTTCCCACACACATGTCATCAACACTTAATCACTAATTCTCATGCATTATTTCCAACTATGGATCACCACTGCATAGGTGTGGTTGCCAACCAAGACTCACCGCCACATGGAAATTTTCATCCAAGAATTCATGGAACAAATTTACTTGTAACTACTACCACCACACCACTTGAGTTCTTCCTACATGACCAAGAAAGTTAACATCCAAGACTCAATGTTCCATCACACTAATAAAAACACATGGTCTCTTGCATAGTCATGCTTCCCACACCAGTTGCATAGAGAACGAACAGTTCTTATCCTGAGAAAGCTGTTTTCCCATCCTAAATAGACCCGTAAATTACCAGCACTAGCCCACATAAGGAATCCATTAGATACCTCATGTTATAACAATTTCGTAAAACCAAAAAATAAATATTTCCTCATAATACACAATCCAAATAACACGAGTCCTATAATAACACCCCTTTACTCACCTAACAATTCATTCTAGTCCATTTTCTTCTTTGGCGTGAGGAAATAATTAACATATCACCCAAAAAACATTCTTTGAAAAATAGATCGACATAACCATCCCTACCATTACTATCACATTATAAACAAAATAATCATTCTACGATTTTTTCATATTTGTCTCATCCACCTAGTATCAACATTGAGGCCTCCACTAATAATCATCCTGATTGAGTGGTAAGAAGTCCAAATTATACAACCCTTTAAAGACAAATATAAATAAAAAAACAGAAATCAGTTTCCTTTCACGATGATCCTATGAAAAACCACAACATTATAAAATCTCAATGTTACTCATTATTTTTCGCTTTCACCCCTAACGAATCAATTATGAATTATATTTTATGGAACTTAAAATAGTATTCTAACCTCTCTCGAGGTCTCCATTGAACATCCCATGACTATCAAATCATTTTCACTACATCAGACACATCTTCCAAAACAATTAAAAATCCCACTTAGCCCTCTAGGCCCATCTCGTACTACTCAAAATCCAAACCACCCACTTATTCATCTTTAATCCAAGAGTGATCACATAAAGAATGACCACTATCACATGTCACATTGAGGGATAATGAAACCAAATTAAAAACTAGGGTTAGGGTTAACATGTCTTTGGTCGCTCTCTCTAGACCATATACATCAATGATCTAACAAGTCGCCGCTAATGGGTAGCTCTCTGGTCCTCATTCAGGAACACCATGTCAAATGGATTTAGAAAATAATTAATCTATGTTCCAAACCATTACAATAATACCTCAACCATCATCACCAAAAATCATGAATTACATTTCAAACGAAAAAACATGACCGATAAAAATTATCAATGGTTTCATCATCCATGTGATGAGACAATACCTCTCAACCTTAAAGCCATATCCTAACCAAAGGTACACCAAGTGTTACCCCTATAACAAATAAATCAGAATGAAAATGATATCTAAACTAAGTCACTATCCCTAACCAACCCATAATAACATATAATAGATTCAGAACACTGGGGATACTTATTTTTAGTTTCAATTCATGATCCAAATTACATTATGCTCGAAACTCTAGTCTATCATCTCCAACAGTAGTCGGAGGGTGTTACCACCGAAAAAATCTAGTCAGATCAAACATACATGGCTTGAACCATCATGGGTCTCATTCCATCATCTGAATAAAATGATAATTTTTTTGAGAGAACCTATCCTTGTATTGGGTATCCTGAAACAATAGTTTTTCATGCTTCATAGTTGATGGAGCATTTTAGGCGACATCCTTCTGTTTCCCAAGTAGTATATGTTGTTGTGGTGTTGGTCCTCTATAATTCCCATGATGAATCATAGAACACATAACATAAATATTCCATAAATAACATAAAATAAGGCTCTCCACAGAACATAATGAACCTATTTTCCACACACTAACCCAATATAAATTGTCACACCTGGAACACATACAACAACATTCCCTACTGTGGGTCTTGGAAAAGATGGGGTAAACCAAACTACATATTCATAGGTCTTTCATTACACACCCTTTTTAATCCACTTACACATTTACAAAAGAAATATTTCACAATCAAAAACATTTCCCATTGCCCAAGACATCACCACCAACATTTTAAATCATTTAAAATCATTAATTAAACACAATAATTTAACCATTCGATAATATTACATCCATTTTTCCATTTTCATATCATTTATTAGGCATTATTTTCTATGAATTTTATTGAATTTAAAATCCATCATACACTTCATGTTGCAAATACCCTTCCCATGTGTGTCTATAAAGATGTATTCCATGTATATCTATAGGTTGCTAAAATGATTCATTAATTTAAAACCATGTTCCATTCTTTCAATAATAAAAATATCATCATACATTCATATCACACAATAACTACATCACCCAAATGTGAAATACCATTCAAATGTTACAGTAGACATCATAAAATATAATTACCACCTTTGGTACATGGGTTCTGTGACATACCAAGTAAGTAATGAATAATATATATTTTTATCTATGTATACTAATGAATTACATAGTGTTTTAGAGGCTTAAAATGAGAATAAATCCAATCTTAAGCATGGAATACACTAATATTTTTAAAAGATTGTTTTACTACCTTTTGATGGAAAACCATTTTTAAATCAAAATTTTGACAACTTTATAAGCTGTATTTGTCAAAATAAACTTATTATTTATGATTGGAACATTGAAATTTTCATTGGATAATTTTTTGGTATTTTTCTGACAATGTTCATTTTTTAATGAATAGTAAAAATACCGCATTTTACATCAAAACTGCTTTTTCATCTAATTTAATTATATGGTTAGATTATGATTTGATTTGGTTTTTAAGTTAAATTAGAATATATTTTTACCATCTAATCCAATAGTGGTCGTTGGAATTAATTTCACTTTGAAATTGGACTTAAACTAGTGTCAATATTTTGATACTTATTGTTTCTTAAAAACACGCTATTTGCTCAGACAGTTGGAATTAATTATTAAATTAATTAATTTAACTTATATGTTTTGAATTTTGTAAAATAGACATCATTTTTGAATTCGTAATATCAAATATTTCTTAGGGTGAAGTTTTGGTATTTTTCTGAAAAACTTCAATTTTTGATGAATAGTGAAACCACTAAGTGGTACTTAAAAAACTGATTTCTCGTTTAAATGAAATTTTACCACCTCTGTGTTTTGAATTTAAAAAATCATACATACATGGTTGTCATTAATAAGTAAAATTTGGTTCAATGGGATTGAAATAATTTTTTTGGTGAATAGTAACTTTTAAGTTTTAATCGCGATTAGAGGTAATTAGTGTAATTTAAGGTATAAAAAATGTTTTAATAATATGAAATGACCTAGAAAAATGTCCTACCCTTATTGTATGTTTCATGGACGACCAAGAAAACCCATGGGTATATTTTTGGGACCCCATGGATCCACTTGGGTAAGATAAAGACATTAATGCTTTTTATTTAATGTAAAAGTAAAAATGACACAAACATGAGTTATTTTACTAAAACAATGTTTAAATGGGGGTTATTCAAGTCATAATTTTGACTATAAATAGTCATTGGAAAGAGAAAAATATTTACTACATCATAGTATTTTTTTTATAATTTTTAGACATTAAATATATTAAATTATTTATGACACCATGATGATGCAGTGATTACCTCATTATTTAACAATTTAAATAAAATGAAAATATAATGTAAAATCTAAGACCTACACATGTCAAAAACATATTGGATGGGAGGATTTCGAACCCTTATCACCTTATCCTCTAAATTTATAATTTTGGGACCTTTTTTATCCGAAAATAATTTTATAACAAAGTATCTTTTCTTAACTTTCCAATAGTGCCCCTCCTCTCCTCTTATAAAAGGCCCCCACCTCTACCACCTTACCAACACATCCAAAGCCTTTGGATCAGCCAACCCCTACCCATTTTCTCTCTCCACATCTCTCTCTAAATATTAGAAGCCTCACATTGGGCATAATTCTTCCCAAGGAAGCCGTTGCGCTCAAATCAAAAAGAGTTACCCGATTTAAAGGTAGTGTCTTCTATTGTGTTCTTATGTTTTATTTTACTTCTCCAACCACCTAAAATGTTTTTATTCATTTATTTTATAACAACAAAAGTATATTACATATACTAAGATGTTGTTATAAGAAGTATTCTAGCTACACTTACACACACCTACATCTAATGGTTAAAGAACATACTGTTTTCGTGGATGGCGAATTTCTGCCTCACGAAACAATGATTGTTCAATATTCTTTTAACACCTTCAAAGGTGGCCATTAAGATGACACTATATTTATATATGATATATAATATCTTTATTCTTTTCTTAAGATTTTGTATTTTTCATTTATGGCAAACTTTTATGGTTTCCATCATGGGTAAACGCGATATCTTCATTTTAGGAAGTGCGGACTACCTCCCCTCAAAGTGAATTGATTCGTTAATGGCATATGTGGGACATATAAAGGATGTAATTAATGGTATTATATATTATATTATACTGGAATCATAATATACCTATATATCATTATGATTTCATTCCATAAAATACGAAATAGAAATGAAAGTAGCCTTCATGCGTACGTACGGCTTACCGTCTCCATGAATGGTGCATTTCATTTCTTACCTCTAAAAGTTATGTAATATTATAAATGCATGTATATACTGGATATATATGATATATATGGCATATAAATCATGAATATCATTTTGAGATAATGGATATTTTACTACGTGAATAACAAGTAAATATAAGAAGTTCATTTTTGACTCAAGTACCAATGATCGTTAAAAAGACCATTATAAACTTAAATAATAACATAGTGTTCATGAAATAGTAATAAATGATATAAAAGGAATAATGAACTTGAAAAAAGGTTCTTAAGAAATTATAAATTAACTCAAGTTTATTATTCATGACGTTAAAGAATGATCAAGTCAAGTCAGACCCGAGGTATGGGACTTCGTCTCAATCTCTATTAATTGAGGTATATTTTGTTTTATACACAACTGTCTTTTATACAGTGTATAAAACACTTTTACTTTTAAACTTATTCAAAAGGAATCTATTTTTATACGAAGCGTTTACTAAATGACAAAAGGAATGTTTTTTTGTCGTACGTATGCGGTGACAACGACTTTTCCGCTGTCGTGACCATTATTTGGGTTTCGGCTTCCTCTATAAGCCATCACCTTTTTTGAATGAAAAATAAATCACATGTTTTACTTTTCTTATATTTTGGTATTGAAAATGGTTTTCATAATGTTTTTATATATCAATGTATTGTATTGATATCTTGTGAATGAAATGTGGAAATGTTATGTTTCCTTTATGCATGTTTTATGTGATATGATTATGTTATGGTTCTTGGGCATTGTTATGAAGACGGGTGGTTCCGTGATAAACTAAAGGCAGGTGAGCCCGATATAGCTCTCCAATGCATTGGGTAACGTGAAGGAGTTAAACGTTAAGGTTTCTCCGATGAGATTTAGGGAATATACTTTGATGGGTATTCCAAACGTAACCAAGAGGGTTACTCCCTATGTAATAATGTTATGAATGCCTCAAGTTACCTTTATATCTTATGATTCCATGATTTATTCATGATTTGATGAGGTATGTTAAAGTGCTTATGTTTTATGAGTAAAGTATGATTTCATTGATTCTTATGTATACATGTACTCATGTTTCCTTTCCATATTTTCATATCCCTTACTGAGAATTTTATGCTCATCCCAAGTTTTTGAAATGATTTTCATAGGTCAAGGGAAAGGTACGTGATGTGATGATAGTGTCCAGGAAGTGTCAAGAAAGAATCCATGTTTTATATTAAATATGCTTCCATTGATTGGAAAAATGAATACTATATTTCATGTAACCACTTTGTTTAAATGTAGAATGTAATGAAAGTTTTATGATCTAATTCTTGAAAACTCTAAACCTGAAAAGATCCACAATGTGTAATCTTGTAATAACTCAAGATTAAGTAATGTTTAAGGCTGGGGCCTTATAGTTGGTATCAGAGGTCGGTTTAGATAACATTAGTAGTTAAAATTATATTAAATGGTTATCCAAAAATATTTTTTTATGGTCAAATTGAAATGATATAGCATTTGAAGATTACCATGTTGCTTCATCTAAGACATGTTTGTTCAGAATGGTTTTCCGTAGAGGAAACAGGGAAGCAGTGCTAGGAAGGCATATAGAAGGAAATAATCTTCCGAATCAGCATCCTGAGATGGTTGAAATTGGAACTGAGCAGTTTGTTGCAGTAATGGCTCAGTTGACTCAAGCGATAAATGGTGGTGGTATCCATGCACGAGATCAGCCAGATCAACCACAGAGGAACATGTCAGTGGTGGAACATTTCATGAGGCAACACCCCCATCATTCAGAGGATCATCTGACCCTGTGCTAGATGAAGGGTGGATTAAAGAACTGGAGATGATTTTTGATGTCATGAGGTGTTCAGACAATCAAAAGGATAGTCTTGATATTTACCATTTGGAGGGTGAAACAGATCAGTGGTGGTCGATGGTTAAAAATATCAGGGATGCTGATGAGATTGATGCTCTCGACTTGGATGAATTCAAAGGTATGTTTGTTGAGAAGTATTTTCCTAAGGCTGTTCGACTTAGGATGGAAAAACAATTCCTGGAGTTGAGGCAATAGGAAGACTCAATGGCTAACTATGAAGAAAGGTTCACTCGATTGGCAATGTGTGCTCCAAATTTTATCCGAGACCTTGATAGTAAAATTAATCATTTTTACTCAGAATTAAAGCCAAAATATTGAAGTCCTTTAGCTTTTTGTGAGTTCAAAAGTTATGAAAAATCTTGTTCGATGTGCTAAGAAGGTGTAAATGGAGTTTTCTGATGAACATGTGTTCTATAACAACCAACAGAAGAGGAGACCGAGGTGGTAGGAGAAAGGGAATAATTCATCAAAAAAGTCTGATGGTAAGAAAACTAAGTTTCCAGTTTGTGATAAATGTGGGAGAAGGCATGCTGGGGAATGTCTTCTGAATTCTGGAAAGTGCCACCGATGTGGTAAAATGGGACATAAGGCTCGTGATTGCACTGAAAAAGATCAAGGTGATGGTAAGACCAAATTTGATTTACAGTTAGTGAAATGTTTTAAGTGCAATGAGATGGGTCACTATGCAAATGAGTGTCCGACAAAGAGCTCGAGTGATGGGATGTAGTTAGACTACAAGTATAAAGGGGTGGTGAAATCCTTTGCAACTACTTCAGCAGATGTTGGGCCATCAGATGAAGTTGTATCAGGTACTTTGTTTTTTCAGATTATGCTACTGTGTTGTTTGATTCGGGGTCTACACATTCTTTCATCTCTGAAAACTTTTCTAGTAAAATGGGAATACCATCTCAATAAATGACTCCTGAACTTGTGGTAAAAACACCAGGGGGAAATGTTGAGACAAAAATAATTTATAAGAATCTTCCTATCCTTATCTGTGGAAAAAAAATACTTGCGAACCTTATTGTTTTACCTCTAGTAGAGTTTGATGTTATCCTGGGTATGGATTGGCTCTCTATTTACCATGCTAAGATTGACTGTAGAGATAAAGAAGTTTATTTTCAGAAAGACTTTCAGTTTGTGTACAAAAATGAACCCTTACTGTTGATAACATATCAAGAGGCTGAGAAACTTTTAAAAGATGGAAATGAATGTTATCTTGCACACATCATTGAAAATAAAGGAACTGTTCAAGTTAATTATGTGCCAGTGGTAAATGAGTATCCTAATGTTTTTCCTAATGAGTTTCCTGGAATAATACCAGAACGGGAATTTGAGTTTAATGTTGACTTAGTTCATGATGCTAAGCCAATTTCAAAACCCCCTTATCTAATGGATCAAATTGAACTTTTAGAGTTGAAGGAGAAATTGCACGATTTATTAGAGAAAGGTTTCATTCGACCTAGCACATCACCATGGGGTGCTCCTGTTTTATTTGTTAAAAAGAAAGATGGTTCAATGAGACTTTGCATTGATTATATATCTTTGAATAACATCACTATTAAGAACAAATATCCTTTGCCTCATATCGATGATTTGTTTGATCAGCTCTAGGGAGCTCAGTATTTTTCAAAGATTGACCTGAGATAGGGGTACTATCAGCTGAAGGTAAAGGAAGCAGATGTTCCGAAGACTACGTTTCATACAAGATATGGCCATTATGAATTTGTAGTAATGCCTTTTGGGCTAACCAATGCACCTACTGTATTCATAGACTTAATGAATAGAATTTTCCATGAGTTCATGGATAAGTTTGTGCTGGTTTTCATTGATGATATTTTGGTGTTTTCTAAAAGTAACGAAGAGCATGAAAGAAATTTAAGGGTTATTTTTCAAACCTTAAAAGAAAAGAAATTGTATAGAAAATTCAGAAAGTGTGAGTTTTGGTTGCAACAAATTTCTTTCCTTGGTCACATTGTTTCTAAAGATTGGATAACTGTTGATCCTGCAAAAACAAATGTTGTGGAAGAATGGACAAGACCCACAAGTGTAACTGATATTCGTATCTTCCTTGGTTTGGGAGGCTAATACCGAAGGTTTGTTAGAAATTTTTCACGGTTATCTAGTCCAATGAATAATCTAACTCGGAAGGGTGTTAAGTTTATCTGGACAAAAGAATGTGATGATTGTTTTTAGGAATTGAAAAGAAGATTGGTGAATGCTTCAGTTTTGGCACTACCTTCCAGGAATGGGGAGTTTGTTATTTATAGTGATGCTTCATTGAAAGGACTTGGTTGTATCCTAATGCAGAATGATCAGGTAATTACTTATGCTTCACGACAGTTGAAAACTCATGAGGTAAATTACCCTACACATTATTTGGAATTAGCTGCTGTTGTTTTTGTTTTAAAAATTTGGAGGCATCATTTTTATGGGGTAAAGTGTAAAATATATACCGATCAGAAAAGTTTAAAGTATATATTCACTCAGAATTAATTGAACATGAGATAGAGGAGATGGCTATAATTAATCAAGGATTACTATTGTACAATTCATTACCATCCGGGAAAAGCAAATAATGTGGCTGATGCTTTGAGTCGAAAAAGTAATGCTTCATTAACAATGTTGCATTTGGAATGTGATCCTTCGGTTAAGGATTTGATGAAATTTGGTATAGAAGTTTTTGGTGAAGGATGTTATTTTGTTTTGTTTCAGGTATCAGTGAAATATTCTCTATTAGACAGAATCAAGCAAGCACAGAAGTAAGACAGTGAGTTGCAGAAAATGGTAGAGCTGGTTCAGAAGGGTAAGTTGCTTGAATTCAACATTGATAATGATTGTGTTTTGAGATTTAGGAAGAGATTGTGTGTGCCTTGTGATTCACAGTCGAAGAGAGAGTTGTTATGTGAAGCTCATAGTTCTCCGTTTTCAGTTCATCCAGATAGTACTAAGATGTATAGAGATCTTCGTGAGTATTACTGGTGGGATGGAATGAAAAGGGATATTGCTGATTTTACTGTGAAGTGTTTGACTTGTCAACAGGTTAAAATAGAGCAGCAGTTACCAGAAGGGATGATTCAGCCTTTACCAGTACCAGAATGGAAATGTGAGAATATATCCATGGACTTCGTTGTGGGATTGCCGATGACACCTCAAGGTAATAATGCAATCTGGGTTATTGTTGATCGCTTGACTAAATCTGCTCATTTACTTGCTATACGAGATACCTTTCCCCTAGTTCAACTTTCCCGTTTGTATCTTAAAGAGATAGCCAGGTTACATGGAGTTCCTCTATCCATTATATCTGATCATGATCCCAGGTTTACTTCTAACTTTTGGAAAGGACTTCAGAAGTCATTGGGTACTGAATTAAATTTTAGTACAACTTTTCATCATCAATCAGATGGGCAGTCAGAACAAACAATTCAGACTTTGGAGGATATTCTACGTGCTTGTTTGATGGATTATCAGGGAAGTTGGGACCAACATATTTCTTTGGTTGAGTTTTCTTATAATAACAGTTTCATTCCAGTATATAGATGCCACCATTTGAGGCGTTATATGTGAAGCGGTGTCAAACTCCAGCTTTCTG
The DNA here is from genome assembly GCA_963277665.1 of Viscum album. NCBI lineage: Eukaryota > Viridiplantae > Streptophyta > Magnoliopsida > Santalales > Viscaceae > Viscum > Viscum album. The sequence goes on along the minus strand of OY728157.1, from coordinate 29,183,157 downwards.
GGATGAAGTGGGTGAAAGGAAGCTGATGGACCCGAATTGGTAGAAGAGTTGGCAGAAAAAGTTCAGCTGATACAGAAACACATGAGAACAGCTCAGAGCAGGCAGAAGAGTTATGTAGACAATAGGAGGAAGGATCTCTATTTTGAGGTAGGTGATCATGTTTTTCTCAAAGTATGACCATGGAAAAGTGCGATGCGATTTGGTAAGAAAGGAAAGCTGAGTCCAAGGTTCATTGGACCATATGAAATTCTGGAGATAGTTGGATTAGTTGCATACAAAGTGTCTTTACCTCCGATTTTATCTCAAGTACACAATGTTTTTCATGTTTCGATGTTGAGAAAGTATATGCCAGATCCATCTCATGTTTTCAGTCCAATGGTAGTTCACCTGGAAGAGAACTAATCATATGAGGAACAACCGGTCCAGATTCTTGACCATAGGGAGCAAGTGTTACGGAATAAGGTGATTCATCAGGTAAAGGTTTTGTGGAAAAACCACATGGTTGAAGAGGCAACATGGGAATCTGAAAATGCAATGAGGGCTAAATACCCCCATTTATTCGATATGTAAATAAATTGCGAGGATGTAATTTTCTAAAGGGGGAAGGATGTAACAGCCCAAGTAAGTAATGAATAATATATATTTTTATCTATGTTTACTAATGAATTACATAGTGTTTTCGAGACTTAAAATGAGAATTAATCCAATCTTAAGCATGGAATACACTAATATTTTTAAAAGATTATTTTACTACCTTTTGATGGAAAACCATTTTTAAATAAAACTTTTGACAACTTTATAATCTATATTTGTCAAAATAAACTTAATCTTTATGATTGGAACATTGAAATTTACATTGGATAATTTTTTGGTATTTTTCTGACAATGTTCATTTTTTAATGAATAATGAAAAATACTGCATTTTACATCAAAAATGATTTTTCATATAATTTAATTATATGGGTAGATTATATTTTGAATTGGTTTTAAATTTCAATTAGAATATATTTTTACCATTTATTCCAATATTGGTCATTGGAATTAATTTCACTTTGAAATTGGACTTAAACTAATGTCAATCTTTTGGTACTTATTGTTTCATAAAAACACGTTATTTGCTCAGACAACGGGAATTAATTATTAAATTAATTAATGTAACTTATATGTTTTGAATTTTTTAAAATAGACATCATTTTTTAATTCATAATATGAAATATATTTTATGGTGAAGTTTTGGTATTTTTCTGAAAAACTTCAATTTTTGATGAATAGTGAAACCACTAAGTGGTACTTAAAAAAATGATTTTTCGTTTAAATGAAATTTTACCACCTCTATGTTTTGAATTTCAAAAAATACGACATACATGATTGTCATTAATAAGTAAAATGTGGTTCAATGGGATTAAAATATTTTTTTTGTGAATAGTGACTTTTATGTTTTAATCGCGATTAGAGGTAATTCGTGTAATTTAAGGTAAGAATAAAGTTTTAATAATATGAAATGACTTATACACATGTACTACCCTTATTGGATGTGTCATAGCCGACCCAGACTACCCATGGTCGATTTCTGGGACCCCATGAAGCCACTTGGGTAAGATAAAGACATTAATGCTTTTTATTTAATGTAAAAGTAAAAATGACACAAACATGAGTTGTTTTACTAAAACAATGTTTAAATGGGGTTATACAAGTCATATTTTTGACTATAAATAGTAATTGGAAAGAAAAAATGATTTTATACATCATAGTATTTTTTTTATAATTTTTAGACATTAATTAAAATAAATTATTTATGACACCATGATGATGCAGCGATTACCTCATTATTTAACGATTTAAATAAAATGAAAATATAATGTAAAATCTAAGACCTACACATGTCAAAAACCTATTGGATGGGATGATTTCGAACCCTTATCACCTTATCCTCGAAATTTATAATTTTGGGACCTTTCTTATCTGAAAACCATTTTATAACAAAGTATATTTTCTTAACTTTCCAAGAGTGCCCATCCTCTCCTCTTATAAAAGGCCCCCACCTCTACCACCTTACCCACACTTCCAAAGCCGTTGGCTCAGCCAAACCCTGCCCATTATGTCTCTACACATCCCTCTATAACTCTTAGAAGCCTCACTTTGGGCAGAAGTCTTCCCAAGTAATCTTTTGAGCTCAAATCAAAAAGAGTTACCCGGTTTAAAGGCAGTGTCTTCTATTGTGTTCTTATGTTTTATTTTGCTTCTCCAACACCCTAAAATCATTTTATTAATTTATTTTGTAACAAAAACAGTATATTACATATACTAGGATGTTTTTATAAGAAGTATTCGAGCTACACTTACACACACCTACATCTAAGGGTTAAAGAACATACTGTTTCCGTGGATGGCGAATTTCCGCCTCACGAAACAATGATTGTTCAATAATCTTTTAACACCTTCAAAGGTGGCCATTAAGATGACACTATATTCATATATGATATATATAATATGTTTATGTTTTAGTTAAGATTCTGTATTTTTCATTTATGGCATACCTTTATGGTTTCCATTATGGGTAAACACGATATCATCATTTTAGGAAGTGCGGACTACCGCCCCCTCAAGGTGATTTGATTCGCTAATGCCATACGTGGGATGCATAAAGGATATAATTAATGGTATTATATATTATATTATACTGTAATTATAATATACCTTTATATCATTATGATTCCATTCCATAAAATACAAAATAGAAATTAAAGTAGCGTTCATGCGTACGTACGACTTACCATCTTCATGAACGATGCATTTCATTTCTTACCTCTAAACATTATGTAATATTATAAATGCATGTATATACTGGATATATATGATATATATGTCATCTAAATCATGAATATCATTTTTGAGATAATGGATATTTGACTACGTGAACAACTTGTAAATATAAGAAGTTCATTTTTGACTCAAGTACCAATGATCGTTAAAACGACCATTATAAACTTAAATAATAACATAGTGTTCATGACATAGTAATAAAAGATATAAAAGGAATAATGAAATTGAAAAAGGTTATTCAGAAAATAGAAATTAACTCATGTTTATTATTAAGGACTTTAAAGAACGATCGAGTCATGTCGGACCTGAGGTACGAGACTTCATCTCAATCTCCATTCATTGAGGTATATTTTGTTTTATACACAACTTTCTTTTATACAGTGTATAAACCCCTTTGAATTTTACTCTTATTCAAAAGGAATATATTTTTATATGAAACTTTTACTAAATGACAAAAGGAATGTTTTTTTGTCGTACGTATGCGGCGACAACGACTTCTCTGCCGCCATAACCATTATTTGAGTTTCGACTTCCTCTACAAGCCAAAACCTTTTTTGAATGAAAAATAAATCCCATGTTTTACTTTTATTTTATTTTGGTATTGAAAATGGTTTTCATAATGTTTTTATTATATCAATGTGTTGTATTGATATCTTGTGATTGAAATGTGGAAATGTTATGTTTCTTTTATGCATGTTTTATGTGATAAGATTATGTTATGGTTATTGAGAATTGTTATGAAGATGGATGGTTCCATGATAAACTAAGAGCGGGTGAGCCCGATATAGATCTCCAATGCATTGGGTAATGCGAAGGAGTTAAACTTCAAAGTTTCTCTGAAGAGATTTAGGGAATATACTGTGATGGGTATTCTAAACGTAACCAAGAGGGTTAATCCCTACATAAGAATGTTATGAATGCCTCAACTTACCTTTATGTCTTATGATTTCCATGATTTATTCATGATTTGATGAGGTATATTAAAGTTATTATGTTTTATGAGTAAAGTATGATTTCCTTGATTCTTATGTATACATGTACTCATATTTCCTTTCCATATTTTCATATCCCTTACTGAGCTTTTTATGCTAATCCCAAGTTTTTGAAATGATTTTCACAGGTCAAGGGAAAGGTACATGATGTGATGATAGGGTCAAGGAAGTGTCAAGAAAGAATACATGTTTTATATTAAATATGTTTATATTGATGGGAAAAATTAATACTATCGTTCATGTAACCACATTGTTTAAATTTAGAATGTAATGCAAGTTTTATGATCTAATTCTCTAAAACACTAAACCTAAAAAGATCTTCAATGTGTAATCTTGTAATAACTCAAGATTAAGTAAGGTTTAAGGCTGGGGCCTTATAGGTTTTTCCTCATGTATGGATTAGATACTCCCATGCATGATCTTGCTTCCAAGGCCAAAAAATTCTTAATATCACATCTACCATACTAATTAGTAGGAACACTAAAATTATCCACTGTGATTCCACTTTGTAATTTCCTAGCCCCATATTCCACGAAACTAATTCCCCATGTAGGGTTTCCACATGACCTCTAGCTTACCTCCATGTATGGTAGAGGATTCCAACATATATTAATTGTACAATAGATCACATGGGGAGGAAATAACCTATTTAAAAGAGTAATACACAACATATAACATGTAAAATAATGTAATAATATGCTATATTCTATAAACATGCATTACCAACAAATTTCCAAAATAGGGTACAACCAAATCCAATCAATAAATATGCCATTTCATGATAATAGTGCCAAAAGTGAATTGAAAAAAATTAATACTAACTGGTGAATCTAAAAACATGTCCAAACTCCAAGTCCAAATATTGGTCTAAAATCATCCCAATACCAGCACAACACTCGAGCATAGGGCATTTTCCTTCGCGTGACTTCTATCCATGAAACCTTCTTGGGTACCCAACTGTGTCTTGAGAAGGGTGTGAGTACAAATCAGTAGTCCACCACCAACAGTGTATACAAAATAGAATTTCAAATCAGATAGTGCATGAATGTCTTAAATAAAGGACATGATAAACAAATGATATATCCAGTGTAATTAGTAAATAATATTCACTTAAAAAAGTAAATAATTTTCTCCATTTTAATCACTAATACCATATTTTTTAATAAATTCATATTGATCACATGTTTCAAGAGTAAAGAATTCACATATGTTACCAGAAACCTATGTCAGACATTTATTATCCATAAAGGGGTAAATCATGTTCCTAATCTCACTACATGTAAATTTTTTTAAAACAAACAAAATACACATACCATGGAACCCTTGCCAATATAGCATAATAAAATGAAATTATTGGGGGTATATATCCTTATTATCCATCCCTAACTCATGAATTATGGGGTGTGGGTTAGACCATTAGTCTAACACGACACATGGGCATTAATCCTCAAGTCCAATACCACAAAGATTCCTAGACACATGCACATGCTAATATATCTAGTTACCATATAACCCATATATAAAACTATACAAAATAATCACATAAAATAATTACATCTCGTAATTAATCATCATGTGAATTAACACAAATCTTTAACTCTTTATCACATTTATAAATTACACTGCATATCCCATCGAACCCATTTCCATTTTTAATTCCTTATCCCATTATCAAAATGAACAATTCTATTTCATTTTAGTAGGATATATTCACATACTATCATACATTGAACCATTTAACACATTTATCAATTAAAATAATTTTCCCACTAATAATGATTATTAATTCCATTTAATTAACACACTAATGCTTTTCAATCAAAATCATAAGTCACGTAGCACAATAAATTTATTATATTAAATCCATTTAATATTAAGAAATATATCTTTAATTACATTATCAATGCAGGATAACATTTTTCAATATTTTCATTTGAAACTCAACTAACATATGAACATGTTAATCATGGGCAATACATTATCACAAAACAATTTCATGTGTAACAATAAAATTTTCCATGTTCTTGAATTTTGGAACACCCCATGGGGGACCTAAATTAGTCTAACCATCCTAAATTTATACCAAAGGGATAAATAGGGATTTATTTCATCATATAGCAAAATATTTCTCAATATATTACTAAATGATAAAAATTCACAACCCAAAAGAAGAAAACACAAAACCACATATGCACAAATCAACATCAACACAATGGGATATAACATGAATACCACCTAACTCAAATATGTAGACGAACACTAAATTAAATAGAATTGTATATCCATATCCAACAACTCTTGGAATCCCAAAACTATGATTCATTATAAAAATGTGTTTTAGGGATTTATTAGTAGTGGAATGAAACCACATCTACACATCTTGAAAATAGATACATAAAGAGTGTTAGACATACTCGGGGCATTGATTTGCACTGAAAAATATTCCAAATGACCGTGAATCAAAAGAGATCAAACCATGGGATGATTTGGGTGCTTATATTTTAACTAGGTCTGGAGTTGGAAGAATAGGGCACAGAATCATGTGAAATAGTGAAATTTGTGTGGGGGAATGTTAATTTCCCATATTTTAATAAGTTGAATGGTTTGGACGAACATTTTTCAAAACATTACAACAACTGTGTGCCTGACACTTTCCTAGAGGGATTAATGTCTCATCGTTAACTGAGGAACCTACATGGTTTCCAAAACTGTGCTCCAATCACGTACAATTCCTTTTTCACAATCAGCATGATTATACTTCCCCCGAGAATGGTTTACTCTAACCATGAGTCAACCAATGAACAAGAATTAGATGGAAAATTTCTCCATTCATTGATTTCATGAATAGTCATGAAACCCTCAATACTCCTTGCGCCCTCAAAAATCATTTCATTGACCAAAATTAAGATATTTAATACTATATTTAAACAAGGACATAGCTCAATGATATTTCAGATCGTATATATTGTCTCTATTTTTATTACTATTGGTTTTTATGAAATGATGTATAATTATTTATTGTAGTTTATGGTTGGTCCATATTATTGAAATCATTCCCAAATGTGATTTCAGATTCCTATAAACTAGTTTTCATCTTGTGGGGTCTCAAAACACCCATTGTGCATTTCCACAAGATGGGTTTGGTGATAAGGTTGATGTAATTATGTCTTTAGTCTTGAAAAATTTTATAAAATAATGTTATGTCCTATCATTGAGACATAATATTTGGTAGAGTATGCATAGACAGTTTCTACGAGTGTTATGGCATGATGTTTCGGTTTTGAGTGTCGTATTTGGCCAAAAGAACCCTTGACATGCATAGGGTCATGATGGGGCATTGGGATATATTACTAATTCTCCTCCAGGTGTGACATATATGTTGTATAATGTTCATATAAACTAAGAGGGGGCTATATTGGTAAAAAATTTATAGTTCATGTTAATATTTTTCCTTGACTTATGGATGTGTTTGATGTTTAAGGTTATGTAAAATTTTCTATATATGATTTTATGGATTCAAATTTTTTATTGATGGTTGTAGAATCATGCCTTCCTAGTGACATCCTATACAACCATTGAATTTGTTTTAGTGACTTCCTCCACACAAGTCAATCAATTACTAGTGGATGCAATGGTTCAGGTTGTACCAGTATTGGATCCCAGAGTGGGTTCATTTCCTACTCAATAAAAGGAATCTGAACTAGTTCTGGGAATGGATACGGCTTGGGTGTTCTGAGAAAATACTCCCTCTTATAAGGTAATTGAAAACCACCACAAAGAAGTGTAATAGAGGGAAAAATAGAATGGATTTTTGGTTTTATTATAATCATGAAAATGTTAAAGTGAAATTTTATTCTTTCGGGTATAAAACTACCAGATGAAGGTGGATAGACACAAAAGTTCTTGTAGGTAAGAAAGATAATATGGATTTTAAGGTTTTCAATGATGTATTCAATGCGAAGTATTTATCTGATACCTTGTCCACTTCCAAGACCTAGTTTTTGTTGATCTCTATTAGGGGGATCATATAATGTTAACCATTTTATAGTGTTGGTTCATTTTCCAACAAATATAGTCTCTAATAAATAGTTTTAGAAGAATTGTCCAATATGAATTTCTAACTATATATTTGATTCCATGTTTTCTTGTTTATGGTAAAGACCTATGCAGGAGTGGTCGATTGAGCCATAATAGTGGGGATATATCTTGTCAGTGTGTACAGTTTTAATGGGTTAGTACTAGAATATGGTTAGATTTGGGGTAATATTTATAAAAATTAGAGTAGGAAAGAATCTTAGGATAATTGGGGAGATTTTAGATGAGTCTATTCAACTAAAAAATATTCATTAGTGGATTCAAATTTCTGCTTAGTCATATTCCCTCATGTGGAAGGTTGGTTAATACGCGATATTAATGTTCATCCCGAGCTCAATGTTTCCATTGGGGATGAATAATGGGGAACTTCCTACTATTTTCACTATTTAATTCCCATATCAGGGTGGTGAATGTTCTCAAATATCCCTAAGAACATTATTTGGGTAAAAAACATATAGGATAAGAAGTTATCAGTTTGGTGATCAGGGTGGACATGATGAATACCCTAATGGATAGAGTTCTATTAAGGTATATGCATATGAATTTAGTTATCCTAAGATATAGATAGAGGAGATGCACCCTCATTCCATAGATAAATTTCCAACGAAATTCAATGAAAGACAAGAAATAGATTGTAGTATTATATTAATTACATTATCCCTTGCATATATTTTGTTTGAAATGGGTTCTTTTCACTCAGTTATTTAAATCCTTAATGTTGAATTATTAAAATTTCCATAAAAATCAATCATTATGAAATGTATTTTGTGAATCCACTTGGAAATAATAGATAAAAAGGGTTCATATTTCCATCGTATGTACTCACTCCCCCATTGGTTGAGTGAGAATAATATTTCATGATCTTAGAGATTGACCAATTTGACATGATACTCATCAAGTACCTAATTTTAAATTTCATGACACACATTGATTGATATCTCTAGTGAGTGATATTTGTTAAACTAAATGGGGGCACTCCATAAATTCAAGTAAAACAGGATCTTCCGATAGGACATGTTATACCTCCTCTTCTAGGGTTGGGAAATTTTATTTTACAGGTCTCATTAATCATGTTTGAGAGTGATGATATTGGTGCTCAAGGTGGATAACCTCCTATGGTGGACTATTTTTGAAATGTTTTTCCCAATGATTTATATATCTTTTATATAGATAGGAAAGTGGATCACACTATTTATTTACCTCCATGGAATAAACAAATACCTCAACCATCATATCATATGTCCCATACAATTTTTAAGAAATTAAACATACTTTTGGAAGCTTTTGAGTCCAATAGATCCATTCACCCAATCATGTCACCATGGGAATCCTCAGTTCTATTTTGAATGAAGGATAATTGATTTATCTAGTTGCACATTGATTGTTTTATGTTTATTAAGGTAAAAATAATGAATAAATCCCCATTTCTCCATATTTATGACCTATTTGACAATCTAAATGGGGGAAAAGTGGTTCTCTAATATTGAATTACATTCAAGGAGTCAACATGTAAGTCTAAAAGAGGCAGATGTCCACAAGACTAAATTTTGATGCAGTTATGGACACAATGAATATTTGGTCATTTTGTTTGGGATGAATAATTATCTAGTGTTTATCATTGAATATATGTACTGGGTGTTCGATTGATACATTGACAATTTTTTCATGGTTTTTATGGAAGAAATCATGGTCTACTCCCTGAGCGAGGAGCATAAGTAGATATGGGGAATTGTGTTAGGCACAATTTTAGATCACCATATTTATGATTTGATCTCCATGTTTACCTTCAGGGTTAGGGATTAGAATTATATGAGACACAAGATTTTAGAATGTGAGGTTTCAGTGGATCCTGATAAGATCAATGTAGTAATGTCAAGAGTGTAGTGGATGAAAATAATTGATGTTAGTTTCTTATTTTGAACAGGAATAGTATTATAATTAGGTTTTTTTAGATTTATATTGGGTTTCATTAATGATGACCACACATAACTATATAGGGATAGGGTTTAAATGTAGTCAGAATGTAAAGATTCTTTTGAGGTGATAACTTTTAATTTAACTTGTTCCCAAGATTTTATGATTATAGAGATCATAATGGGATACACAGTCTATTTTAATTCCTTAATAATGAGATTATGATGTTTTTTTGATATAGAATGACCGTGTGGGGGTGTGTGGTTCTCAACAACTCTGGAAATATGAATATAAAAACTTAAATCACGAAATATAATTGGAAATTATGACACATGCCATAATGGCATGGAATCATAATATGTTTTTTGAGGAGTTTAGAATAAACTAGGGTTATGAAAGCATGGATTATATATCCCCATAAAGGGACTTTAATTAAAGGTGAAACCTTTGGGTAGATATCCATCAAGTGTTTGTTTTTTAAATCAATTATACCCTATTATATTTTAATGTGGTTATGGATTTCATGGTAATGAATGTTCTTGTTCAAGCTTTCCTGGAGTCCAGGGAAAATAGAATATGATGTGGATTATTTCCCAGGTGCATTTGGAAGACAAATAGCATACTAGAGGAATGTTATTGGATAGTGATTTTCTAATTTCTTCCCTTCTAGATAATATTCATCTGGAATAGATTAGTGATGGCTTGTTTTGTCATACTATGAAATTTATAAATGGTGGGGATGTTCCTAGTGAGAGGCCATTTTCCTTAGATGGAATTTTCTGAATCAATGGTCATTGTATAGTTCTAGTATTTTTGTGGGAGGTGGTGATGTAGGATATCCACTAGTATTAATGTGCCATTAATCTTAAAATAACCATGAGGATTTGTGATGTGTGTCACCTATTCATTGTATGGTTACATGATTGGATATAGATGAATTTATATCAAAGTGTTATACTTTTTCGATTGTTAAAGACAATAATTTATGGTAATCATGTTTTCTCCATTCACAATGCACTTCTACCGTGATGTTTCACGACATAGCGATGGATTTTATCATTGGTTTTTCTCATACAACACTAGTTTGAATCATTATTTGGGTGGTGACTGATCATCTGGCCAAATTATTCAATTTTATTACCATTAAAGATTCATTTATGATGGTTGAATTGTGTAGTTGGATGTTAATGAGATAGTGATACATCTTGGTGTGCCATTGAGGATTGTTCCATACAAGAACTCTCATATTACCTATATGTTCTAGGAAGTCCATTATAACATAATGTGGTCTCGTGTATCATTGATCACATAATACCGTCCATAAATGGATAGCATACAGGGTAGTTAAATGAAGTATTGGAATTCATGATTTGAGAATGTTTGTTGGATTTTAGAGGATGATGGGATAGCCATTTGGGATTATTAGAGATTTCATATAATAATAGTTAAAATCATCCATAAAAATTGATCCTTTATAGGTTCATTAAGATTGGTCATGTTGGTATCCTTGTGATCAGAATAGGTGGGAGAAACCTTATTGTTGGGGCCAATCCTTGTGGTGGAGACATATGATAAGTTTCATTTGATCATCCTATGTATGTTGATTGTGTAGAGCTTCCATAAGTATTATGATCATCAGCAACATTGAGCCTTGGAATTCTCAATCAGTGACCAGGTGTTTCTATGAGTGGCCACTCTCTTGGGTCCATATCATATTGGTATGTAAGGGAGGATAACATAAGGGTTTTTATATACTTAAAAATCACTGAGAGTGTTGGTATGGTTGAATAAATTTAATCTTTTCCAGCATAGTTGACATATATCCATGATGTGTTCCCTGCCACACAATTAAAGAAGTATAATATTGATTTATCTGACATGCTGAATTAGGAGAAATTGGAGCTGGGGTATGATTTTTCTATGGATGATAAGCCGATGTAGATTTTGAAGTTTGGATAAAAATTGATTCATTGGAAGTCCATACTATTGGTTCAAGTTATATTTTAGGTTGAAAATGATGAACATAAGTCATTTGTGATGAAATCTTTGGTAGATGACCATTACCCATTTATTCTATTGGATCAAACATTGGGATGAAATTCTAAGAGAATAATGTTTGTTTCTTGGGGGAATTATCATATCACTTATTTTTTTAGTTATTTATTCTACTTTTTTTTGTATATTTATTTTTTAGATTTTCCTAGGTGTTATGGGGAAGGTTTGGAATTTTTTTATTGTCAGTAGGTGGAACACAGTTGGATCATGTCTAGTAGAAATCATGCCCCATCTTTGAGTAGACTATTCACCCTGGAATGTGGCAATATCTACGATGCACGGTCTTGAACATGTGAATGTAGGATAACAATGTTCATAAGATAGTTTCACTTTCTGAGGTGTACAACAACATAACCGGGCATGGTACCTTCCCTAATAATTAATACAACCCCATTTATCTATGTATAGAGGTGAAAAAATATTTATTCATGGTTTGGAAAACTGTACCATGAAGCTGTGTGGCCTTACCAACATATTATAAATATTGAAATAAATCTATTTTTACATTTTATTTTACAGTTCTATCCACCTTGGATATCCTAATTTGGTCTCATATTCCATAGAAGCACTACCCCTTTATCTTGTATTCCTTAGATCTTAATCTATTGGTGATTTTCTCTTTGAATCATCATCACATTAAAGGGTGGGCCTCTCTTTTCCACTTTTTTTCATTTTTCATTATAACGACCCATACTTTACATACATTGTTACTACTTCAAAATTGAAGCACACTTATTACAACATATGACAAAACCACAAAGGACTGTATAGGTATAGTGTCTTTAGAAACTGGGAAACATAAACAACTGGTTCATAAATCTTCTACAGTGTCTCCCATTTATTTCATCATATCTAGGGTCCCTTTTAGCATATTCTACTTAATATCCATCTTCCTGACCTGGGGAAAAGAAAACATAAAAGGGTGAGCTCAAATGCTCAGCAAGGGAAAATAAAGGAAATAAAAATCATATCATATATTTTTGAAAATCAAAACCTGCAAAAGAGATCATAATATCTTATCATGGAAGAATTCATAGAAGTGAAAATGAGATCCCCATAATCATAACATAAAACTTGAAACTTTGTGGCATGCACACATAATCATGGAAATCATTTCTTGTTAGTCATGACTCATTGCCAAGACTATCTTAGTGGACAAAGTCCCTTTCTGAACCGAGTTCACTCCTCGTTTCAGTCCTGTATCACTGAACCGAAATAACCTTCCGTTCCAGCCATGTCTATCTCATGAGATATAAAATCTTTACCCAATGCATTGGAGGGAGATATAGGTCCCACCCATCTTATAATGAATCCTTTCTTATGTGTGCCACATAATCATAAAACATACATCATCGCATAACACATGTAACAAAGATGGGATTCTTGAAACATCATGACATCATAAATCAATTCATATAAGATAAAGGAATTCATAAAAATAATTCCATCACAACATGATCAAATCAATTTAATAATAGGGATAAAAACAGAACCCTTTATTATCTTAGATGGAAAATAATTTTGATGAAACACTTGAACTCCATTCTTGAGGAAAATATCCTTTTTTCTTCAAAAACATTTTTCCTTTCATAACATGTCATATAACTTTAAAATAAAAGAAGTTGATTAAAAATAAACATGAGAACTTGTAAAGGAAGCTTCTTGGAAATAATGTTTTAAAAATCTATTCATGCCGTATAAGTTAAAAAAAACATTCTTCGTACTTTTGTCGGAAAAGTCAAAAAGTACCTCGTATGAAAAACGACAAAAGATTCCTTTCATACATATTACTAAAAACTCACTGAAGGGTAAAAATGGATTTAAACAATTGTAGGTGGATGGAAATAATATTACATATTGATGAAACATGGATGTGGATGATAAAATACACCCCAGTAAGTACTTACGAATAAACAATCTCGGATAAAAATGAGATTGTGATATTTCCCTTACCTTAGGTCCGATTTGCTTTGTTCGTGTCCGAAGCTCCTGTATAATGGTTTAAATAATGTTATTGACTTATTCCAGAATCATACATATTGATATGATATCATATATGGTCATATTATTATCTTCTTGTTAGTAATATTTCATTGTTACTTGTTACTCGGGTCTTTATAACTTTTTGTTCTTATGCGTGTTTTGTTGAATAAATTCTTATTCTTATCTTTAGGTTATAGATAATTCATTTCCAGAATGGTATTAGTGTAGTATATACCATATTCATTCATTCAATTCATTTATATAATCATTATGAAATGAAGATCATGTAGAACGAGTCGCATCACATCGTGGAGACGGTATTCCGTACGTACGCACGAGTGATGATATCGTTCCTATGATCGTGGAATTGTATTGGAGTATATATATATTATTTCAGTATCAATATTACTTCATAATAATCATATATAGTTACTCATTACACCATTATACCCATCCTTGTAAGGTGATGGTGGAAAATAGATTACACCACGGCGTGGAGACGGTATTCCGTACGTACGCACGCGCGGTGATTTCATTTTTCCGTAGGATGGATAGAAGGTGAATTAGGGTTGTTTCATATTTATAATAACATATCTGTATGTAAGTAATACTGATGTTATTACTTTATCATGAAACAACTAAAGAAGAAGAAGTTGAAGAAGAAAGAAATTGAAAAGATCGGTAATGGATATTACCTCTTCTTTGGAACGCCTCTTTGAATCCTCCACTTAAGGAACTAAGATTGGTCTTTGGAGAAGACCAGGACCTCTAGGATTATTATAGGGAAGTGGAGAGGAGAAAATGGCAGGGGTTGGCCGAGCTTGAGTGCTCAAATTGGTGTGAGGAGGAGGGGGAGGAGGTGCCCTTTTATAAGGGAGGAGAGGGGCACCTTAGGAATATCTCAAAATATTATTTTATATTAAAGTCAAAATCGGTTTATAATGGTTCCAAAGGGTCTTATTTCGAAGATAAAGTGGGGATGGGTCGAAATCCTATAAACCAATATGATTTAAACAAGTTTAGGGTATTATTTTAACCTTATCAATTAGATTTAACTCTAAGTTAATTAATTTAACTTTTACCGTGTCTTTTTGTTTTCTTTCACTATATGGTTAATACACTTACTATAACATGCCAAACGAACCCCAAATTGTTTATTATTAATATATATATCCTTATCTAAGTCATTTGGCCGAACCTTAGATTTTTAGGAATAAAATAACAATTAATAATATAATATTTGATTTAAAAACTATTTTGTGTCAATTTTGACACTATTTGATATATGATTTTTTTGAAAGTCATAACAGAATTATATGTTCTAAACAAGTTGCTTAAATCAACACTAATATATCATAGTAACCTAGAAAATTAGTGTAATTCATAAAAATTCTAAAATTACATTTATTTTGGTGTTTATAACATCAATTATGTCAATATTTCATTAATAAGATAATTACTGCATCATCTTTGTGTCATAAATAAATTAACTTATTTGATGTCTAAAAATTACAAATAAAATATAATCATGTAGGAAATCTTTTTAGCTTTCTAATGAATATTTACAATTGAATTTATCTTATGTATAACCCCATATTAAAAATGATTTACTTATTAAACTTTGATTTTAACTATTTTAACCCTTCTTTAAATAAATAAATAATAAATGTCCTAATCTAATCCAAGTGGGCCTAAATGGTCATATTTTATTCATAAGGTTGTTTTTGGTCGAATTACACTTATCCAATAGAATTAGGACATGTGTTAGGATAATATTAATATCATATTTACCCTTAGTTACCCTATTTACTATTAACCGCGGTAAAAAAAAGTAAAAAGTTACTATTCACCAAAAATTATTTTTATCTCATTGAACCACATTTTACTTACTGATATCAACCGTGTCTGTCGGATTTTCGAAATTCCATTCACAGAAGTGGTAAAATTAAATTTTATGCAAAATTCAGTTTTTAACCTACGACTTAGTGGTTTCACTATTCATCAAAAATTGAAAGTTTTCAGAAAAATACCAAAATTTCACCTTAGGCTAATTTCGATATTATGAGTCCAAAAATGAAGTCCATTTTGAAAAATAAAATTTATAAAATTTTAAAAAGTGGTTATTACTATTCATAACGGCTAGTTTTAATAGCATATTGTTGTTTAGTGAAACTCGGTATTGCGTACGACGCAAGCTATCGAGGAAGGTCGCGATTGCGTGTAAAGCAAGCCAAGCAAGTGTTGTGTAGAAAAAGATTCCTTTGATGATTTATATAACGTAAAAGTCTCGGGTGTTACATTCTACCCCCCTTAAAAAGAATTTCGCCCTCGAAATTCGTCACTTTGCAACAAACAGATGAGGATACTTCTCCCTCATCATATCCTCAAGCTCCCATGTAGCTTCTTCAAATTGGTGGTTTCTCCATAAAACTTTCACCAAGCGAGTGGTCTTGTTTCGTAGGACTTTTTCACTATGATCCAGAATCTCTATCGGCTGTTCTTCATAAGAAAGATCTTGCTCCAGCGGTACAACTTCTGAGCTGAGTACATGTGAAGGATCTGGTATGTACTTTCTCAGGAGAGATACATGGAACACATCGTGAACTTGAGAGAGATTCGGTGGAAGAGCCAATCGGTAAGCCACCTTCCCAACACGATCCAGTATTTCAAAAGGACCGATATATCTAGGGCTCAACTTCCCCTTCTTTCCAAATCTCATAACCCTCTTCCAGGGAGATATTCGTAAGAACACTTTATCACCCACTTCAAACTCTAGGTCTTTTCTTCGGTTGTCGGCATAACTTTTCTGTCGACTCTGAGCTGCTCTTATGTGTTGTTGAATAGATCTGACCTTTTCTGCCATTTCATCCACGAGATCAGGTCCTAATAGCTTTCTTTCCCCAACTTCATCCCAGCAAGTTGGAGTCCTGCATTTCTTTCCATAGAGAGCTTCATAAGGAGCCATCTGAATACTGGAGTGAAAGCTATTATTATAAGAAAATTCTACCAAAGGTAGGTGTTGATCCCAACCTCCTTTGAAATCCATAGAGCAAGCTCTCAACATATCTTCTAGGGTTTGAATTGTTCTCTCAGACTGACCGTCTGTCTGGGGATGATAAGCAGTGCTGAAACTCAACTCTGTATCCAGAGTATGCTGAAGACTTCGCCAGAACTTCGAGGTAAATCTCGGATCCCGATCAGATATAATAGAAAGTGGTACTCCATGTAATCTTACCACTTCCTTTACATATATCCTGGCAAGCTGATCTAGAGAGAAATCCTCTCTAATAGGAATGAAGTGTGCAGACTTTGTAAGACGATCAACTATGACCCAGATAGCATTATTGCCTTTGGATGTTTTAGGAAGTCCTGTGACAAAGTCCATAGTGATGTTTTCCCATTTTCATTCGGGTATGGGTAATGGTTGTAACATCCCCTTAGACTTCTGTCTCTCAGCTTTAACTTGTTGACAAACCAAGCATCGAGAGACATATTCAGCAACATCTCTTTTCATGCCATCCCACCAGAAGTACTCTTTCAGGTCCCTATACATCTTCGTGCTTCCAGGATGAATAGAGAATGAAGAACTATGAGCCTCATCCAGCAGCTCCTTCTTTAATTCAGGGATGGGAGGAACACAAACCCGATTCCTGAACTTTATTATCCCATCACAATCAAGGTTGAATTCAGGAACATTTCTCACCTTCTTTTGTAACTCGACATCTTCTTTCTGTGCCTCTTTAATCTTCACATGTATAGATGGTTGAACATTCATTTGAGAAAGATAAGATTTTTCCCCTTCCATTATAATTCCAAGATCCATCCTTTGTAAATCCATAAATATTGGATCTTTTGTGATCCTCATCATGGATAAACTAGCATGGTCTTGTCGACTTAATGCATCTGCCACCTTGTTTGCTTTCCCAGGGTGGTAATGGATTGAGCAGTCATAATCCTTAATCAGCTCCAACCATCTTCTTTGACGCATATTCAACTCCTTTTGTGTGAAAATATACTTTAAACTTTTATGATCAGTATAAATATCACACCTTTCACCATAAAGGTAATGCCTCCAAATCTTTAATGCAAAGATTACCGCAGCCAACTCCAAATCATGTGTTGGGTAATTTTGCTCATGGATTTTCAACTGTCGTGAGGCATAAGCTATCACCATATCATTTTTCATAAGAACACACCCCAATCCCTTCTTGGATGCATCACTGTAGATCACAAACCTTTGTCCACTACAAGGCAGTGTGAGCACAGGTGCACTGGATAACCTTCTTTTCAACTCCTTGAAATTCTCTTCACATTCCTCTGTCCAGACAAACTTAACTCCTTTCCGAGTCAACTTGGTGAGTGGATTAGATAATCGTGAAAAATCTTTTACAAAACGTCGATAATATCCAGCCAAACCAAGAAAACTTCGGATCTCAGTTACTGTTGTTGGTCTCGACCATCTTTCGATAACCTCTGTTTTTGCTGGATCCACAGATATCCCCTCTTTTGAGATTATATGACCCAAAAATGCAACTTTTTGAAGCCAAAATTCACACTTGGTAAATTTGGCATAAAGCTTCTCCTTTCTCAGGGTCTTCAATATAATTCTCAAGTGATCTTCATGCTCTTCCTTTCTCTTTGAATAGACAAGAATATCGTCTATAAAGACTACCAAAAATTGATCAAGATAGTCTCTAAAGACTCTATTCATTAGATCCATGAAGATAGCAGGGGCATTAGTAAGACCAAATGGCATCACTATAAATTCATAGTGTCCATACCTTGTACGGAAAGCCGTCTTTGGTATATCCTCCCTTTTGACCCTTAATTGATGATACCCTGAACGAAGATCAATCTTGGAAAAGTATTGAGCTCCGCGTAGTTGGTCAAATAAGTCATCAATGCGTGGGAGAGGATATTTGTTCTTGATAGTGATCTTGTTAAGTTCTCGATAATCAATGTAGAGTCTCATTGATCCATCTTTCTTATTAACAAATAGAACAGGTGCTCCCCAAGGTGACGCACTAGGGCGTATGAATCCCTTATCAAGATTCTCTTGGAGTTGCTTCTTCAATTCCTGCAACTCAATTGGGGCCATTCTATAAGGTGTCTTTGAAATAGGCAAAGCACCCGGTACGAGTTCTATTGAAAACTCAACTTCACGATTTGGTGGAAGACCCGACAATTCCTCCGGAAAGACATCATCAAACTCCCGTACAATGGGCATATTCTTAATCGTGAGTTTCTCGCCAACCATTTGAGATAAATAACCTTCATTTAGTGGAATCAATACCCATAAGATGGAAGAAATTTCCACTGGAAGGTTATGTTCATCCTTGCATTGATAGACGATCGTAGATTGATCTGGAATATGAAATGTGACTTCCCTTCTTTGGCAATTGATATGAGCTCCATGTAGAGAAATCCAATCCATGCCAAGAATCACATCAAATTCCACTAAAGGAAGGATCACAAGATTTGTAGGAAGCACTTTCCCACAAACTTCGATCGGAGAAGAATTATAAACTTTTGATGCGATTGATGTGCCATTAGGTGTTGTAACAGCTAACTCAACATCTAATTGTTGAGGTAATACGGTGATACTCTTAGAAAAGTCTTCAGAAATAAAAGAGTGGGTGGATCCAGAATCAAATAAAACATTTGCTACTTTAGAGTGGATGGTAAGTGTACCTTTCACCACATCGTTATCGTACTCCACATCGCTGATAGAAATTGCATGTGACTTTCCTTTGTCTTTAGCCTTAAGAGTTTGTTGACGTCGACCATCATCATCAACCCTTGGATTTGGGCATTGATTGGCATAATGCCCCATCTCCTTGCACTTGAAACATTGAAGTGTAGTAGGTTCATTCTGTGTATCCCTTCCTTTGTTTGCATCATTAGACATCTTCTTCCCATTATCACGGCATTCAAATGCCCGATGACCTTCCTTTCCACATTTAAAACATTTACTTGTCCCTTTAAGACAACTCCCTCCATGTTTCTTTCCACACTTTGAGCATAAGGGAAAGTTCATCTTCTTTTCTGTGTGCTCTTTAGATTTTTCTTTGAATTCCATCTTCCTCTTCTTATCAAACCCATGTGACTGATGGGTTACTCCAATCTCCATTTCAACTTTGAGAGCACATCGAACGATTTCCTCGTAGCTATTGAAGTCCCTTATGGCTAACGCCCTTTGAAGACTTGGTTTTAAGCCACTAAAGAATCGATCGATCTTACTCTCAGGTTGGATAATAATACCAGAAGCGTACCATGCAAGTCTTGTAAAATTTGCTTCATAGGTACTAACAGATTCATCACCCCTTTGCTTCAGTTCAAGGAACTCTTTCTCCATCTTTGTTCGGAGAATACGAGGGAAGTACTTATTGAAAAATAAGTTCTTGAACTCGTCCCATTCCATAGACTCAATTTCATCCCTTTGCCTCATATTCTTAACAAGATTCCACCATTGATCCGCATCTCCTTCCAAACGATACACTGCTAGGATGAATTTATCATGCTCAGAACATTGAAGAACTGAAAATATCTTTTCAGTAGTACTAATCCATTGTTCAGCAACTAATGGATCAGTAGACCCGCTGAAAGAAGGTGGACGCTGCCTCATGAAGGATTCAACAGAATGTTGCTCCCTCCTTTGTTCGTTTGGAAATCCTGCATGATTTATAGCTTGAGAAAGTTGTGTGAGCATGGCTACAAGATTTTGCATTCCAGCTCCCATATCGTTTGGTTGCTCAGGGGGACAATCATTGCATTGCCCATCGCATTCCGCATTAACACGGTTCCTTCGGGTTCCAGCCATTGACTAAAACCAAGAAGAATAGTGTGAGCAACACTAATTATAATAGGAAACCACATAATTCAAGAATAAAATTTTCATGCTTATGGTCTTATCCTAGGTTATTCATGGCCATTTCTAAGATTGTGTTCTATGCTTAGACTTATCCTTAGGGTTCTTACTAAGGCTTTCACATCCTAGTTTCCAAAGGTTGACTATACCTTTCCTCTGATACCAACTATAACGACCCATACTTTACATACATTGTTACTACTTCAAAATTGAAGCACACTTATTACAACATATGACAAAACCACAAAGTACCGTATAGGTATAGTGTCTTTAGAAACTGGGAAACATAAACAACTGGTTCATAAATCTTCTACAGTGTCTCCCATTTATTTCATCATATCTAGGGTCCCTTTTAGCATATTCTACTTAATATCCATCTTCCTGACCTGGGGAAAAGAAAACATAAAAGGGTGAGCTCAAATGCTCAGCAAGGGAAAATAAAGTAAATAAAAATCATATCATATCTTTTTGAAAATTAAAACCTGCAAAAGAGATCATAATATCTTATCATGGAAGAATTCATAGAAGTGAAAATGAGATCCCCATAATCATAACATAAAACTTGAAACTTTGTGGCATGCACACATAATCATGGAAATCATTTCTTGTTAGTCATGACTCATTGCCAAGACTATCTTAGTGGACAAAGTCCCTTTCTGAACCGAGTTCACTCCTCGTTTCAGTCCTGTATCACTGAACCGAAATAACCTTCCGTTCCAGCCATGTCTATCTCATGAGATATAAAATCTTTACCCAATGCATTGGAGGGAGATATAGGTCCCACCCATCTTATAATGAATCCTTTCTTATGTGTTCCACATAATCATAAAACATACATCATCGCATAACACATGTAACAAAGATGGGATTCTTGAAACATCATGACATCATAAATCAATTCATATAAGATAAAGGAATTCATAAAAATAATTCCATCACAACATGATAAAATCAATTTAATAATAGGGATAAAAACAGAACCCTTTATTATCTTAGATGGAAAATAATTTTGATGAAACACTTGAACTCCATTCTTGAGGAAAATATCCTTTCTTCTTCAAAAACATTTTTCCTTTCATAACATGTCATATAACTTTAAAATAAAAGAAGTTGATTAAAAATAAACTTGAGAACTTGTAAAGGAAGCTTCTTGGAAATAATGTTTTAAAAATCTATTCATGCCGTATAAGTTAAAAAAAACATTCTTCGTACTTTTGTCGGAAAAGTCAAAAAGTACCTCGTACGAAAAATGACAAAAGATTCCTTTCATACATATTACTAAAAACTCACCGAAGGGTAAAAATGGATTTAAACAATTGTAGGTGGATGGAAATAATATTACATATTGATGAAACATGGATGTGGATGATAAAATACACCCCAGTAAGTACTTACGAATAAACAATCTCGGATAAAAATGAGATTGTGATATTTCCCTTACCTTAGGTCCGATTTGCTTTGTTCGTGTCCGAAGCTCCTGTATAATGGTTTAAATAATGTTATTGACTTATTCCAGAATCATACATATTGATATGATATCATATATGGTCATATTATTAGCTTCTTGTTAGTAATATTTCATTGTTACTTGTTACTCGGGTCTTTATAACTTTTTGTTCTTATGCGTGTTTTGTTGAATAAATTCTTATTCTTATCTTTAGGTTATAGATAATTCATTTCCAGAATGGTATTAGTGTAGTATATACCATATTCATTCATTCAATTCATTTATATAATCATTATGAAATGAAGTTCATGTAGAACGAGTCGCATCACATCGTGGAGACGGTATTCCGTACGTACGCACGAGTGATGATATCGTTCCTATGATCGTGGAATTGTATTGGAGTATATATATATTATTTCAGTATCAATATTACTTCATAATAATCATATATAGTTACTCATTACACCATTATACCCATCCTTGTAAGGTGATGGTGGAAAATAGATTACACCACGGCGTGGAGACGGTATTCCGTACGTACGCACGCGCGGTGATTTCATTTTTCCGTAGGATGGATAGAAGGTGAATTAGGGTTGTTTCATATTTATAATAACATATCAGTATGTAAGTAATACTGATGTTATTACTTTATCATGAAACAAATAAAGAAGAAGAAGTTGAAGAAGAAAGAAATTGAAAAGATCGGTAATGGATATTACCTCTTCTTTGGAACGCCTCTTTGAATCCTCCACTTAAGGAACTAAGATTGGTCTTTGGAGAAGACCAGGACCTCTAGGATTATTATAGGGAAGTGGAGAGGAGAAAATGGCAGGGGTTGGCCGAGCTTGAGTGCTCAAATTGGTGTGAGGAGGAGGGGGAGGAGGTGCCCTTTTATAAGGGAGGAGAGGGGCACCTTAGGAATATCTCAAAATATTATTTTATATTAAAGTCAAAATCGGTTTATAATGGTTCCAAAGGGTATTATTTAGAAGATAAAGTGGGGATGGGTCGAAATCCTATCAACCAATAGGATTTAAACAAGTTTAGGGTATTATTTTAACCTTATCAATTAGATTTAACTCTAAGTTAATTAATTTAACTTTTACTGTGTCTTTTTGTTTTCTTTCACTATATGGTTCATACACTTACTATAACATGCCAAACGAACCCCAAATTGTTTATTATTAATATATATATCCTTATCTAAGTCATTTGGCCGAACCTTAGATTTTTAGGAATAAAATAACAATTAATAATATAATATTTTATTTAAAAACTATTTTGTGTCAATTTTGACACTATTTGATATATGATTATTTTGAAAGTCATAACAGAATTATATGTTCGAAACAAGTTGATTAAATCAACACTAATATATCATAGTAACCTAGAAAATTAGTGGAATTCATAAAAATTCTCAAATTACATTTATTTTGGTGTTTATAACATCAATTATGTCAATATTTCATTAATAAGATAATTACTGCATCATCTTTGTGTCATAAATAAATTAAATTATTTGATGTCTAAAAATTACAAATAAAATATAATCATGTAGGAAATCTTTTTAGATTTCTAATGAATATTTACAATTGAATTTATCTTATGTATAACCCCATATTAAAAATGATTTACTTATTAAACTTTGATTTTAACTATTTTAACCCTTCTTTAAATAAATAAATAATAAATGTCCTAATCTAATCCAAGTGGGCCTAAATGGTCATATTTTATTCATAAGGTTGTTTTTGGTCGAATTAAACTTATCCAATAGAATTAGGACATGTGTTAGGGTAATATTAATATCATATTTACCCTTAGTTACCCTATTTACTATTAACCGCGGTAAAAAAAAGTAAAAAGTTACTATTCACCAAAAATTATTTTTATCTCATTGAACCACATTTTACTTACTGATATCAACCGTGTCTGTCGGATTTTCGAAATTCCATTCACAGAAGCGGTAAAATTAAGTTTTATGCAAAATTCAGTTTTTAACCTACCACTTAGTGGTTTCACTATTCATCAAAAATTGAAAGTTTTCAGAAAAATACCAAAATTTCACCTTAGGCTAATTTCGATATTCTGAGTCCAAAAATGAAGTCCATTTTGAAAAATAAAATTTATAAAATTTTAAAAAGTGGTTATTACTATTCATAACAGCTAGTTTTAATAGCATATTGTTGTTTAGTGAAACTCGGTATTGCGTACGACGCAAGCTATCGAGGAAGGTCGCGATTGCGTGTAAAGTAAGCCAAGCAAGTGTTGTGTAGAAAAAGATTCCTTTGATGATTTATATAACGTAAAAGTCTCGGGTGTTACATTCATGATCATATCTTCCTTCCTTTTTGGGTTCTCACATCTCCGTTGGATTGGTTTCACTAATTTGGGTTCAACCACGATTCTTTATTTATGATCCTAATGAATGTGATGTTTCATTAAATTATAGGTACTCCTTGTGGTGTAGTTTTTTATTTCCACTAGTATTTGAAAGCTTCTACGTTGATGGAAGGTGATTATGGTATTTTAAATAGTTAATGATTTTAGTAGTTTTCCAATGATCTATAATTTTTTTTATCAAATGTGTGGGTGGTGAGAATAATTTCTTCAAATGGTTTTGCCTTGAATATGGGCTGAAATATGATTTACCACATTTAAATCATTAACTTACATGGGTATTTGTAAAATTTGATATATATATATATATATGCATGTACTTATGTAAGATGGTTCCTATTTCATGAAAAAGGAAATTGAGCATAAGGGAATACTAAATAAATTGGTATGATAGAGTAGGTCTAGTATGATAAATGGTTCAGTAAGGCCAATTCATAGCCCCACCTTGTAGGATTAATAATAAAACACTACCCAATCAAATAATGATGACTCGATACCACTATACCTTGGTATTTGATTCCTCTCTAGTGGATCCTTCATGGGGATGCAATGTGACATGGTTGTTCTTATCAAAATGTTATGAGGAATTGAGGACCCCACTAACCATAGTCCCCTAGGGATTACCCATTGTGCTCATATGATGATAAGATTACCATTTGGCTAACTATTGTGATTAAATTCTATTATAATTTAAAATAATAATCAATTAAAATGGTTTCATTATTATTGATAAAATATATCATATTGATTCTTATTATGATGTTATATCAAGTAATAACTATTGGTGGTATCCTATTAGGAATTGGATTACACCCTATATACAAAACTCGGGGCATGAAGGCCTTGTTTTGTTTGATATAGTTAAAGTAATGTTTTTTATGTTTTGGTAATAATGGATCTAGTTTCTAGTTATTTATCTCTTGTAGGTATCAGTGGATGTGAATTGGGGTATTAAACCTATCATTGTGGGTACTACTAGTTTTATTGTGGTTTTTCATCCCCATTTTTGTTTTTTGGTTTTTTGGTTAAGATTTTAAATTGTCTTACTGGAATAGTAGTAACACTTTTGATTATTATTGTTGGTTATGATGTGATGTATGTTTCTTGTGGGGTTTTATTATTAATTATTATTGGATAATTAGTTGTCAATTGTAATGATTGATTCCCATTCAATAGATACTAGAACATGGGGATAAAAAACTCTTTTCTGACCATTCCAATGGTCGGGTCAGTTGTCGGGATAGATGAAATTTTGACTTGTTTCATGACATGGAGTTTATTAAATGTAATATTAATTTTGAATGAATATAAATATTTTATATTCTTTTATTAATATCAATATTATATTTCAGTAATTATTTTTAAATAAATAAAAATCAATATTTTGAAAAGTGTACTTTATTATATGGTCTTTTGATAATGAAACTTCATACAATCCTTGAAATTTAATGTTTAAATATCATTATAGTGGCTATATCATTTCATTTATTGATTTATAGAAAATATATTTGAATCTATATGAAAAAATAACAATACAACCATTTAAAAATAATCCATGCTAACTCAGGTAGTTAGTAAAATGGATTGGTATACTAGTGTTGATGGGTTTGAACACTAGTAGAAGCAATTTCATTTTATTTACATTTTATAAAAATCACATTTTGTAATTCCATTTTATTTCTTAAAAATTTTATGGTATCTTGATCACTTCTATTGATGTGAAACCCTATGGTCAATCTGTCAAATGTATGTCCTTTTGGCTTTGGCCTTGAGGTAAAAAAATAAATAATTGTTATGAAAGGGATAATAATTACTAAAGAGATTTATAAGAAATATTTTGATGATAAAAAATTAATCAAATATTAAAATAGAAAAAATTTAATTATAAAAAATTATATTTTTTTACAAATGGGTATTTAAAATATGGAATTCGAATAACATTGATATAAAGGAAAATAACCTATAATTTATTTAATGAATATTTTTAAGAAAATTTAATAAACAAAAAAAACATATATATTAAAAAATATATAATAATAAGAAAAATGTGGTCATGTATTAAATGTTATTGGATCACTATGAGGTGAGGGGGTAAACTATTTGACAGTGCATTATTTTTTATATTATTATTTTTGATTTCATCAACATTCAATACTTGATTGAGTGTATGATCTTAATGACAATCTATCAGAAATAGAAAAATGTAACAAAATAAAGAAGTCTCAATGTAAATGGTGTAATATTCAATATGATAATATAATACTTACCATGATTTAGAATCACCCTATACTATAGAGTGCACTAAAATAAGAATTTTTTGATATATTTATCATGGTATATCCCTCACATGTAATAAATGCATATCTAAAATTTATCTCTAAAAATGTTTCTATGGTCTATGGTTCATCAATTTGTAAATGTATACCATTCTTCCTATAATTAATTATTTTATCAAAATATATAGTGGTTAAGTAATTTTTTGAAATTTATAATAGGTGATGAAATTATTTATCTCCAACATGAAACACTTATGTGATGATCACTTACCTAGTCCACATGCATACATTTTTTTACTTCTTCTGGTTTTACAATCACATGTAAATTTAATTTTCTTCTTGTACTAACCAAATAATTCTTTCAATAACTCTTATAATTCATTATAAATATGAATAGACTAAAAACCACATTTAAATTTGTATCTTACAAAACATTATACTTTTATTGATGTTCAAATTTTATTTTAAAATATAAATATTAACTCAAAAACAACATATAAATTATAATAAACATATCTTAACATTATTCCTCTTTAACTATATATTTTTTATCACTCTAATTAATCCCAATAATAATTCAAACATAATAGGATGGTTGTATTTTTTTGATAACTACATATCCATCAAATTTTCATTTACGGATGGTGAAGTGTTGGAATGGTGTAATTAAAATTTCCAAAAAAATAAAAAAAACATAAACTATAATGACATATCATTATAGAGTTACTCGATCACACATTCTACATATTACACAATGCTACATCATTTATATAATAATTTTTTTTCACACAGTTTTTTATCTTGTTGAAATACTTTATTTAACCATGCCTTTCTTCATAGAGTGATTATAATATACATATAGAAATACTTATTCAAAAACAATATGTATAACTATATCTCACTATAATGTTTATTCCATGTAGTAAAAACTTAAAAATATTTATATTACATAATCGAAAATTTCTTGAGTTAGCTAAAATATCGTGTAAACCTTATGACTATCTCTACAAAATAGTCGATATTATTTTACAAAGATATATTTCATGTAATCCTTGTTTATCATATTAAAAACAATTGTAACCCCTTTGTTTCAAACCTTCAGTTAATATAGTGAATAAATTTTATACAAAATATTATCTGAAACTCAATAACAATTAAATCGTAATGAAAAATATTAGATAAACCTTATAAATTAGATTGTAACATAATTCACCCTTTTATATTACTTAATATAATCAATAATGTGAAAAATATTTAAACACATTCTTCTTAGATTTGGGATACCATTTTTTATCAATGATTCACATATATGTATTTATCAATTATACATTAACTACTAAGGAAATTTAAATTTAATGAAAAAATAATTCCCAGAAAATAAATCCTCTAAAATCTAATATGAAACCCATGTGTTATATATAATTTCAATCACCTCCAAAAATATTATATATTTTACTTCTATCTAAACAAGTTTATGCACTAAAAAACAAAAAAAATCATTATATAGAAAACAATTCAAATGATTTTTTTCATAGAAAAATACAATTATTAAATGGTAATATTCACCATAAATGTATATGATAAATCTACCATATATTAATAAAACATATATGGGCCAAAAAAGATCCAGTTATCGAAGTCATTCATATTTAGTTCGTGGTCTTAATAATCATCACATACTGAATTTGATATTAATAATTATATATTTTTTACCTTTATTGCTCAACACGAAAATAAATGAATCACTATTCAATAATATATTCCCACATCACTGAACTCGATATAGGATCATGAAAAATTGATAATAGTGTCATAAAATCAACAAATTTGAGTCATATACACTACTCATTATATAAGAATATTACTATGATATACATCATAAAAAAATACTTATAATTCATAAAAATATTATTTCGACCTATATATAACATGATATTTCATTATTTATCAATATTTGTGATGACGTTTTTCACAATTTAGAAAACCATTCATATCTCACATCTTACACCTTTTAAAAAAACATAGTAATTATATTATTCACCTAAACAGGTGACCTCTCAACAATATCGATAGACACATAAATATAAAATCTTATACAATATATATTTTCCCCCATACCTTAACTAATAAGTACAATGATATTTAAATTTTAAATAATCATATTTGATAACTAATATAAAAAACAAGTTAATATTTGGATGGTCTCATCATACCATAGCCATTGATGAGAATTGGAGGATATGTAACGATCAACCAATATGTAATGGTATTCATCTAAAACATTGACCAAAAAACAAGATAATCTAGGGAAATATCTATAATATTCAATTTTATTTATGGATATTTCGTATTATGCATTAATTTATCAATATGAAATAACATGGAATCATTCTTGTTTGTTGTATACCAAAAACAATTATTTTCAGAATATTTTAAATTATGTATTTCAAATTTTAAAACATACTAATATAATATTCATGTGTATATTATTCTTAATATCAATCATTTGTCCATTATCTTTATTAGATATTATTCTTCTATTTTTTGAGTTAATAAAATGTTATGGCTTCTCCAAATCATCAATGTACAAATTAAGATGGATTTTCTACATGACAATATTCAATGGATTTTATCATTTCGAAAATAATATTTTATCACGTTTTTTCTTGATCTATTATAAACAATATTAAGTAATTTTTTGATATGGTCATGTTAACCACATCACACACACATGTAATTTGTGCCATTAATATTGTTTTTCATTTTTCCACATTGTTATCAAATAACAAATAACATTATTATTTTTATATACAAGGGTTATATCCCGTTGTATTTATAAATTCCATCATACTTAATTGGTTCAGATATATATTAATTTAACCAAAAACATATAATCATATTCTTTAATACATTACAATGAATGGAATTTCCATAACATTTTAATTTTCCTACTAAAGAAGAAATGTAACTAATTGCAGTACTTTAATAAAATTCATTAATTTGAAATTTTTTATAACCTCTATTTGATGAATTAAAACTCTGATATTATATACACATGTTTACATTCATTTTATAAATTTATTCCTTTTATTTATAGTTTCAAAAAATAACTTATTTAATTTTTTTTTAATTTTTTAATTAATACATGTAATAATTTATCTTCTTTTTCAATATAATCTTCAATTTTATGGAATTTATTTAGATTCATCCTATCAATGATTATTCTTTTATTATTAATATTCATTATTATATATGCTTTAGTAATATATTCCTATTAATATTTTACCTAGTCCCCATCAAAAATACCATTTTGTGCTAAATATCACACATTATATATTGATTTAGAAAAATAAAAAAAATCATTTTTTAATAATTTTCTTTCATCTCCTTGTTTACCTTCTGAGATTCACGATTATTGTCCTATTTAAGAGTCATTTATTTCAAAAATTAAGTTTTATTTTCCACTTCGTGATTAATTATATTACGTTATCAAGAAATAATTGAAACTTAAATTTCTTCATTATGAATTTTTCCATATTCACTGAAAATATAATGGATTTAATAATCATTAAAATATTTTATTTATCTAACTAAAAAATCATTATGATTAAATTATTCAATTTAATTGAAATTTAAATATCATTTATAGACTATTTTGTCTCACCATCAATTCTTCATGAATACATTTCTTATTTATCTCATACACATTTGTTACATGACTCTATGGAATCGATTTTTATAGTTGAAAAAATATCAAATATAATAATCTAGGAAAACCAAAACACTCTTCGATGATTTTATGTTTCACCATTAATGGAAAATTAAATCCTACATTTGGGGAAATAAAAAATCATTCATGATCTCAGTGATTACCAGAGCCCTCTAATATAATTCATTGAAATATACCAGAAAATTTAATTTGAGGAATCACCTTCATTTATATATTTATTATTATATTTAATTGGGTAATTTTTTGGAAAATGAACAAAAAAATTATTAAAAAAATAATAGAAAATTAAATGTTCATTCAACTTACCAATTTATGTGAGTGAAATGAGTTTTTAGAACAAAAAATCAATATAATCATATGAATTTGAAATTCAGTAATAAATTTTATATTCTTCCTAAACATTATTTCAGTTCCCTTAATTTTTTAAAATATAGAGTGATATTTATTTCTCCACTAATAACTTTATATTTAGAGTACATCACCTTAAAATGTAATATATATATATATAATATGATGTACATGTCATTCATATAAATTATTTTATGATAAATATCCTCTAGATGAAAAAATATGTGTCAACAATATATAGTTAGATAAAAAGTATCTTATCAACCACATTTGAATCATTTTCAGTCTCAGAAAATACTCTAATATTTCACACCAGATAATTAAAACGGTTATAGTATTCATGAAAGACATCAGTAATAAGTATAAATATATCGTCAAATAATTATTAATTGGTTTTTTATATTTATGATTTTCATTCCCATTATATTTTTTATCTTTCCCAAAATTCCTTTCACAACATTGATTAACATAATCAAAAAATAATAATTATCAAAACTAATCGTCAAATAGAACTTCATACAAATCTATAAGTCCCTATATTGTATCTAGAATAATGTATCAAATTAGTTCATTAATAAATCTATCTAAAACAACCAAAATAATTTAAAATATAATGGAAAAAATTGGGAAATGATGTAAATTTTATACCACCCACATTAATTCAATAATCAATGAAACACTCTAAAGGGGACACCAATGAAGCGATAAGGTGAAAGATATCATACGGAAAATCTATGTGACACAAGAATAAACAATAAAATTCTGATACAATGGATAAAAGGTGATAACAACACTGTAATGGAAGTTATAGGAATGTAAAATATGACCACATATAAGGAACTTGTGAGAGATCAAATTCTAGATCGACACATCTCAGAGGGAAGGAATCACCTAAAAATTTCATCAGATCCCTATGGTTTGAGTTAGTAAGAAGTAAATTTATTTTGAACAATTTTTTTGTTTATCATAGTTAAAAACTACATCCCCTTATAAATTCCTGAAGTAATCCCCTTACATTATTTTACTTTATTATTTTATAGAATAAAAAATTTATTCTTTTTAGTTTAAATTAAAATTGATAAGACCATTCATGACATGAACAAATTTAACAGTATAAGATCAATTCATTATTTGTAATAGTTCATGACATCTAACCAGCAATGTATTGAGGTAGTGTAACATATTCATGGAATTATAGTACCATCAAGAAGATTCTTTTAAAACACTAAGAAAAAGTCTCGAGTCAACTTTGACTTCTAGAGGACATCCCCAAAACTATTATTCTCATTTATACTCATCATCCATTTATTTAAACAGACTGACATCTGAAGAAAAATTTATTTTACCATGAAAAATATCTCCATCTCTAAATAAAGTCTTGGATCCATATGATTAAAAGAAGTAAAAATCAACTAAATGATACATAACAAAGATATTAAAGAGGGAAGTGCCAGAAAACAGATGGGATCTTACTACCTCACCACTATATAACAGCTTGTCCCCATGATGATCCAATAATCCCTATAGTTCATTTATAATATTTATATACATTGTGATAACATATCATATTAACTCTCCTAGATAACATATTGAGTGAACCCAGGGTGAAAAATCACTTGTAATATAATTATTCTATTTCCCAAAAGATACTTCTCACTAATTTCTGTAAACTATATCAGATGATAACTACTGGATGAGACTATAGAAAGCTCAAATACATTAAAATATTGACCTTGAGAAGGGTCTAAAAAATATCTACAAAGATATAAAACATAATGAATGTCATTAAATATGTTTTTGAACATAGTATGGTCCAATCAATATGCCATTAGACCAATACTCACCATTATATCAAACAAAATGGCATAACAGGGTGACATCTTCCCTTGTTAACTGATACAACATTGTCTCAACCTTGTTAAGACTAGAAGAAAAATATGATGAACCACTTCAAAATATAGTGGTCCTCTCCACTAGAATGTGTAATATATTTTTTCATACTCTACGGGGTAACCAACCAACACTTAATCAACTGAACCTACATTGATATGTCTTACATGAGACTAGATATAACATTCACTAACACACATGACTCCTTTACACACAGAGGAAAAAAATAATCCTTCTATACAATGCCTCCAAATATAAAATTTTAATTAATTCATAGATTTCATATTATAATATAAATCTATGAGTTCTAAATTATTATCACATAAACCACATAATCGAAAATTGAGGCTTGTAACATATCTTCTATAATCAAAATATTCCATTTAGATTGAATGTTGTTATATATATAAAGGATGTACTCAAGAATAATTATGATGCCTCAGTATTCTTAAGATCCTTCAAAAACAATGAAATTAAATCATGATCTTGATCGGAAATAATGGTCCTCATAAAACAGTGAAAACAAATTATCTTCAACACCAAATAACAAAATAGATCCTCAATAGTGAATGTTTCCCTGATGGGATGAAAGTGGCCTTCTATCATCATTTATTTAACAACCATACATAATGTATCATTATTTTGAGTTTAACTAGGTAATCATTTCACAATATACATAGTAAAATAATATCACTTACACTATGGAATTTTTATATTCTACAAAATCCAAAAAAAACTTCTAATTATCTGCCTTCTACTAATAAGAGGTAATATATATTTCTACAACAGTTGATACCCCCTTAATTAAAATACCCCCTAAGACTTTGAATTATGATAATGATATATATTGTTTATAATGTGTTGTACAACCCTCATATAATCATTAAACACTCTCATAAGATCCTTTAACAAGTCCATATTAACACATAATCAACCATGTATATGTAGAGTATTACCACCGCCAAGAGACTGTCCTAATGGTGTATCCCCACCATAAAAACTATCCCTAGGAGATAACCCTCTATAATAGAAAAAAAATTTGTACTAATTTGAAAAATAATCAAATGTATAATAGATGTTGATATCAAATATATAAAAATGTGGCACTCATTAACATATAGATCCATTTGTGGAATGAGTGTCAACATCATCCAATAATTATAAGACTCCAACTCTTCCTATATTTGAATCTTTTATCTTTTGGAAACAACATCGTTGTTTCCCTTTCATGGTGTATAAGGCATATTTCTTGTTGAAGGATTATAGATATTTGAAAACCTATTTTGTTAAACGTGGAAGTATAACAGATTAAATATGTAACTAAGTCTCTTATGGTCAATGTACAACAAAAACCTATATCTGATATGAAATTTTCTCTTTTATAATATGCAATGTTCTACCATAACATACTATAGATCAAGAGTGGGATTATTCTTCTCATGTTGTCTCAACTATTTGGATCCATATGTAAGTATTAAATCATTATACATTAGAACTATCCTGATTCCAACTGTTGATGCATCATAATAAACAACATATGTCTATCATGAAACTTGTAATGTGATGAGAGGTTATGAGGTCATCCCACTATTCAGATTATAAAAAATTCATAATCTTCATAAAAAAATAATTCACTCTTTTTATGGTAAACCTTTAATTCAATGCTTCTTGATGGTGTATATCATTGATTAACCACTTGTAATGACTTTCTAGACCCATAAAATTCATAATATTGAAGACAATCACTGGTAACTCTATAGATACAATAGTTGAAACCTTCATTGGGTCAACTAAAATATATCCTTATTGACAACATGGAAAATGAAGTGAACAATTTTAATTTAAATACTATATTTAAAGAGAATGGTTTAAATCCCATGCTATGTCAAGGTACACAATATGATGTAATGATATTGTTAATGATCGTCTATATATTTGGATTATAGAAATATGTCATCAATGAAAACCAGAATTTATTGATCTCAGAAATTTTAAAAGATCCACTAAATCATGGATATGAATACCATTTATTCATTCGAGATAATGAATTACATCCATACGAACTTACTCAATCCATACATGATCCGAAAATATAGTCTTAGTTTTTTCAGATGATATGAGCATCATCTTGTGGTATATAAAACTAAAATAAATATTTCATAAGATAATATATCTTCTCTACTGGTTATTGATATCATTGATACATTCAATGGGATACATGTTTTCGAACATCACCTATTTTAATCATTGATTGTCAACCAAAAAGTTAAAATTCCTACCATGCTTCTTGGAGAAAATCATAGAAAACCCCAAGAAGATGTACGAGGATGTATGAAACCATTGAATTATATATCCTACAACTTATATATTAAAAAATGAAGCTCTTTTGGTGATACTTTATAAGGTGGGATTGAAACAAACTCTGAACCAATAACCATCATGATTACAAACTCCATCACCATCTCAAGTCATAATTATTAGAACACATGAGGGAAAATAATAATAATAATAGTATTCTAATGCAGAAGATATATCATTTTTTATTAAAAAATTATATATAGATATACATTCATTTTCCTTCATGAGAAAACTAAATCTACATTGAATTTTTTATATAGGACTATCATAAAAAACATAGTACCCTAGGTAAAAGTAGCTTCCTCCTTCTAGAGGAAGAATGTTAACTCTTCTCTGGTAATATTGGATGCGATCTTGGTACTGAACTAACCAATCCATACCTATAATAAAACACAATATTATAATTTTCAGAATAAATGTTTGTAGTGGAAATGGTAACCATCGATTTAAATATAATATTCAATTAAATGATTGATATTCACTGACTTCACTTCCAATGATGTACATATGGCATAGAAATCATCCAAGAATACCACGACCAAGACAAGAACAATTCAAAAAATTATATATAAAACAAAATGTTTTTAATATTAATGAAACACATTTTATTCTAAGGTTGATGAAAAAACACTTATCCCTATGAGAGTATAATTTTCTACATCTAAACAAGTCAGAGTAGCCAACATAATATGATGATGAAATTCCCCACTATCCTAAGGTATAGTTTCACTCCTTGTTGTTGTCTGCAATGAATTGTACATGTATTGTTGAACATGTATAAAACATCCCCAACATCTGCCAGATTGTCCTCTTGAACAATAGCTACAGTTTTGTCAAGGTTTTATTGAGATTCTCCAAGAATCAGATTCCTCTCTAAATATACTTCTACTGATCTTATGGGGAATTATAATTTCAAACATCTGATGATGACCAACCCACTATAGAAATGGAAACCCTATTTCATGTGAGTACACTATGGGAACTTCTGTACCAACCTACCACTAGAAATTACATCACTGAACCATGGTCATTAGAGGTATTTCTACACCCTTAACTTCTTTCCCCCTACTTCCCAAAAAAAAAACCCACAATAGTGATGCTTCATTCCACCAAAACAAATATTCTTGTATGGAAATTTTTAATCCACCATCCCCTACTAGGGGACTCTCTTATATTCCCTTAAATGATGATTGCCTAATTCATCACATTCGCAAGGTTGCCCAGTTGAATGATTGTAACGACTCAATGTTTATCAATGGAAATTCCCTTCTCATAAATATGACATAAAACCACATGAAAACAAAACACAATAAACTACTAAGTTCTATGTTACCTTTAAACATAAATTTATCACTTATATATTTGGAATTTTGAAAATATGACAGACACGGTTGCAATCGGTAAGTTATTTGGTGTCTAATAAGAAAAAATTCATTTTTTGTGAAAAGTAACCTACCCTAGTGAATATTAACATACCATTATGAATAGTGATATTCCCTAATGAATAGTAATGTTACCTATGATAACATATAAATAATATTCAAGTTGAAAGTACGATATACCTATACGTTATAATAAATAAATGAATGTTTTAAAACTATTTTTTGATAATAAACAATGATTTTAATTAAATACTAAAATTATCATATTTAGAAAATTAATTTTGAAAATTGGACTTCATTTTTTGATTCCACACGTCAAAAAATTATTAGGGTGAATTTTTGGGATTTTTCTGAAATAGTTGAATTTTTTGATGAATAGTAAAATGAGATAATTTACGATGAATCCTAAATAATGGACTAATTGAGTCATTGATGATGATATACTGATGTATGACTAATTGGTTCGAAGTCACATGAATTTATTACTATTCTAGGTCAAGGATGACTTAATATTACTTGTCTTGTGAAGAAATAAAAAACTAATGATTAAAAAATAATGAAAACCATCCTCCCCTCCATTATAAATACCACCCATTCTTACCTCTTCAATTCCCTCCTCTCAATCCTTGTGCATTTCCAATAATCATCCCAAATATATCCCAAATATCCTCTCCCTTTTTTAAAATCCCCTAGCCTATTCAAAATACCAATACCTCTACCCTTAATAGGTTCCCAAAGGTGGAAGTTTTAAGAGGTGAATTCCTCCTTTAAATTCCTTCTTTTCTTTTGTGTTCATTTCCTTTTGTTTCATTCCTCACCTCCCATCACCCTAATTGTATTATAAATCTAGTAAAAAAAACATGTAATGGTATCTTTTTATGCTAATGGGATATTTCAATATCTTTTATCCTTTCCCTAACTTTTATTTGAAAGGAATGAAACCTCCGTTTGAGATGTGCTAATTTAGCACATTCAAGGACAACAATTTATCAATTTCTATTATCATATTTAA
Source organism: Viscum album (assembly GCA_963277665.1). Lineage (NCBI taxonomy): Eukaryota > Viridiplantae > Streptophyta > Magnoliopsida > Santalales > Viscaceae > Viscum > Viscum album. The sequence continues at coordinate 29,145,587 of OY728157.1, read as the reverse complement.
ATCTGGTAATGAAACATTTTTTGTTATATTTGAACTAGATTATATATATATAATATATCTTGTTTTTATTCTTTAATATTTTTGTACAAATGCTATTAAGCTATAAATCAAAACAAGTTATTTGTAATCAACCCCACTAACAAACAAAACGGTTGTCACTTTGGTTTTATTTAAAATTTGGACTTCAATATAAGTAAACAAATTAAATTGAAAACCATGTAATATCATCTATGTTATCTAATATAATACTAAATCAATTATGGAAAACCATTTTAATCATACATGTTTATCCAAACATAAATATAAGTGAAGCAGTCATTAAAATCAAGTAAAAATACATACCCGAACAATGAAATTGAACCTCATAACCAATATAAATGGTAATAAATGAACATAGAATGATTATACTAAACCAATTAAATATATAATTTTTTAAGGAATTATTAATTAATAAACTTAATTTTTTTATCCATGTCTTTAATAACAAGTGAATAACACCAACAGATTTAAGTTAAGGGATCCTCTCCATTTCTCTCGTAATAATAATTATTCTCTATGATATGACTTTTTATGTGTAATACCAAATGATGGAGTATGTTATATCACATCCCCCATAGTTCTATAATGTTTTATAAGTCATGATAAACACCACCACTCCCTCATCAATTCCTATTAGGTACACCCAACAACATGCCGATAAAACAGTAATGGATTCTACACGATCATCCTTATTCTTTCAGGTTTCTCTATCTTTCTTCTTACAAAAATTTAGTTGCCTCTTATTTTTATGTAAAAATTTAAAATTATGTTTATATGCACCAAAATCATCTTGAAAGATCTATATCTCTTTCTCTTAGAGGATATTAATGCTTTTAAGTGAATCCCTCCTCAATACTTCCATATAAGGACACTCATTTTAAAAGAACTTCCCGAAATTTTACCAAACTTCTAGTGCACTCTATCCTATGTTTTATGACAACATTGACTTTATAAAATCATATTATTTATTACTAAAATTGTCTTGGTTCATTTATAATTTTTTATAAATTATATTCCATTTTTTTAAAAGATCTATAGTTTTTTCATTAAAACCGCATAAAAAGTTTTAATGCTAAAATTTCTAAAATACATTTCTTATAAGTTGTCACTCCTTTTTGACATCACGTAACATGAAATTTGCCTATTGAACCTCCATTTATTTTCTAATCCCTTTCTTTCATGGACAATTTAATGATACACTCATTTTGTTTCTTTATTTTTTGATTGTGGTACCCAATTCTTTCCCTGGGTATCCTTATGTTTATGAATGGTTTGTTATGTATGATTATTTATGTTGAAAGATTATTTATTTGGAAAGAATATTAATGAAAATGTTGAGATGGGTGCACCCAAATAGCGCTCTAATGCATTGGTGATTGTTATGTCTCATGAGATGAAATGTGAAAAGGGATTAGAGGTTAGCCTTGACCCGTACTAAAATGGGAAAGGGGATTTGTAGTAATCCTTGAACCATACTACAGAAATTTTTTATGATTCACCCATATTTATATTATTCCATGTTTTTTTGATCCTACACATTTTTGAAATGATTTTATAAGTTTAATTCCTTGGATATCATTATTTCACTCCTCCTAACTCATGTTCTTATGACGTATCCTTATGTTCTTTCCCTTAAAGGTCTTTTCAGCTCATCTCTTTGTTCATGTGTTCCTTAGGGTACCTTATGAAGATAAAAGGGCTCAAAGGAAGTAATAAGGTCTTTATGGAGATTAAATAAAGAAGTGTTTTTCTATCCACATGTTTTATATTTTATGTACCTAATCTTCCAAGACACTAGACATAACGATCATTCGCTTTTACTCTGATGATTAATTATTCATAAAATCATTTAATGTTATGTGTAAAATGATTGGGTGTTTATAGTTGGTATCATAGTGTTTATTAGTATTTTTTGAATTTTAGTAATAGATCAACTTAGTGATAACCTTAAGTATGAGAAGAAGTATAATAAAATATCCCTAAATTTTGGTTAATATAGAGTAAGTGATTTATCAAGATACTACATCTCTGTCTAGATATGAGCAGGTGGAGGAAGCTCGGGGACAGATGTACCTAGGAGTGAAAACTCTAATAAATATTTTCGGACCTGACCTGGGGTATCCTGGTACATGAAAATGGGACATCCTACACTCTTGGTTACGATACTCAAGGAGGATATGAATTGGTAGATTCATGAGATTAGTAAAAACCATTATTAAGGGATAAAAAATACCATAAGAGTATAAGTCGTGAAACAGATCGAGGATAACGTAGATTTAAACATAAGGACCCAAAAGTTAGGATGTACTTATTATTTATAAGTTCATCCTTTTATGATCAATGTTTCCATTTCAGGCTGAATAACTAAGTATTAAAGATCTCTAATTATACGTTATACTTCTTAGATAATGGTGAGAAATAGAAGAACACACTCCAACAACCAATGTGATAGGCAATGTGGTGATTTCCCCAATTATATGACAGATATGACAGGATAGGGTGCTCAAAATATCATGATGGTACTTGCTCAGCTGGATCATGTTATGAATAATAACTTATATCTTGTGGAACATCCTCCTCCTCCAAAGAAAGAGAAAGTTTCTATAGAATCCTTCATACAGCAAAGGCCTCCCATGTTTAGCGGATCTTCTGATCCCCTCCCTGCAGAACAATGGATTAACTCCATTTAAAAGATATTTCCCATCCTCCATTTCTTAGTATAAGAGAAATTTGTACTGGTGGTCTATCGTTTTGATGGGGAAGCTGATCAGTGGTGGACACTGATCAAGAATACAATGTCCCAATAAGAAATTGATACTATAGATTAAGAGGAATTCAAGAGGATGTTTATCAACAAATATTATACTTGAATCATCTGTCTGAATATGGAAAGAGAGTTCCTCATAATAAAGTAAAAGGAAGATGGGTCCATTGAGGTGTATGAAGCAAACATTATAAGGATTGCAATATACGCCTCTGGATTTGTCGTGAACAACAAAATAATGGTGGATTGCTTCTTTAAAGGAAAAAAGTCGAGTCTATGAAAAGCGTTGGTGATTCGAGACTTCGAGAGTAATAAGGATATTTTATGTTGTGCCCTCAAGGATGAAATGAATATTGGAGACTCTCAGTGTTCTCGTGGGTCCAGTTACAGGAAGAGGAAAGTGGAGAACAACATGGGTGGTTCATAAAACAAATCCCATGATGGAAAGAAGCCTGACTTTTCCCTTACAAAAATTGTGGGATGAAGCATCCGAGTAACTATCTGATGGGAACCAAGAATTACATCAAATGTGGAATATTTGGTCATCTGGCCAAGAACTAACACTAAGATATGAAGAATCCTGATAATGTTGAAGAAGAAAGGAAAGTTTGGATCAAAACTTAGCTAGAAGTGTAGTGTGGAAGCTGTAAGTTGCATGGGCATTATGTGATCAATTGCCCTAAACTGAGGGTTGTCGGAGGAAATCAACAACTAATTTCAAGTCAACAAGGAATGTATTCTGTTATCACTACTATTAAGGTGGCGCATGACAATGATGTGGTGACAGGTATGCTAGTTATTCATTTAAGAATAGAGAACATACTATTAGATTTTGGTTCTAAGAATTATATCATATCTTACAAGTTTAGTAGAACAATTCAAACACCACATCAAAATTCAGAGGAAAAGTTATCTACGAGAACAATGAATGGGGAAATCATTCTATCCACGTTTTATAACTCGACCCTAGTTAACGTATGTGGGATGAACCTCCCAACAATTCTCATCATACTCTATTTAGTAGAGCTCGACGCTATCTTGGGCATAGATTGGATATCTTTATACAAATACAACATTAACTTTCGAGAAAGGGAGATCACTTTTAACATCCTGAATCATCCTTCGAATCATTCCATGTGTAAGGAGGAAGTTAAATATCCTTTAGAATCTTTGTCTCAAGTGTGCATATTGTTGCCTTATGAGAAAGAATATCTAGCTCAAATGATTGAGACAAAGGAGATAAACATTCTTGAATACATTCCCATTGTGAGGGATTACACTAATTTATTCCATGATGAGTTTCCTGGTCTTCCTCCAAACTGAGAGGTTGCGTTATCAATTGAACATATCCTTGGATCTCTGCCTATCTCAAAGACACCTTACATAATGGCCATGGTAGAGTTGGAAGAGCTGAAGAAGCTATTACAGGAGAATATAGAGAAGGTTTTTATATGCATGAGTGCTTCACTGTAAGGTGTACAAGTCCTATTTGTCTAGAATAATGAAATATCAATGCACCTCTGCATTAATTATTGTGAGCTCAGTAAAATCATGATAAAGAACAAGTATCCCCTTCCCCGGATAGATTAATTTTTCGATCAGCTACATGGGGCCACCTATTTCTCTACGGTGGACATTCGGTCATGATATCATCAATTAAAGGTGATGAAGGAAGATATTTCCAAGACTAACATTCAAACAAAGTATGGACACAATGGGTTCAAAGTGATGCCCTTCACACTCACTAATTCTATAAAAATTATCAAAGATTTAATGAATAGTGTTTTTAGAGATTACCTTGACAAATTTTTGGTTGTATTTATTGATGATATTCTGATATACTCCAAGAGTAAGGAGGAACATGAAGAGAATTAGAATACTGTGTTAAATACTTTTCGAAGGGAAAAGTTTTATGCAATGTACTATAAATGTGAGTTCTGAATGGTGGAAGTATCATTCTTGGGGAATGTTATCACTAGAATAGGGATATCCCTGGACCCTTACAAGACAAAGGCAATTAAAGAGTGGCCCAAGACAACTACTGTAATGGAGATCCACAAATTTTTTCATCTAGAAGGGTATTATCAATGATTTGTGAAGAAATGTTCATGATTTTCCAACCTAGTGACCATTCTGAGACAGAAGGGAGTAATGTTTTCCTGGACACAGGAATGTGAAGACTATTTCAATGAGTTGAAGTAAAGGCTTATCACTATGTCTATACTCATACTCCCTAAAAGTGGAGAACTCTTTGTAGTGTATAGTGATACTTATAATAAGGGATTAGGCTTTGTGCTAGTGAAAAATGTGAAAGTTATAGCATATGCCTCAAGGCATCTGAAAATCAATGAGAAAAACTTTCTTATGCATGATTTGGAGTTGGTGGTTGTGACCTTTACCTTGAAAATATGGCAGCATTATCTCTATAGGGAGAAGCGTGATATATATACTAATCATAGGAGTCTCAAGTATATACTCACACAGAAAGAGATTAATATGCACCCGAGAAGATGGATATAGCTCATCAAGGATTATGACTGCTCAATCCACTACCATCCCGTTAAGGAAGACATGGTGACATATGCTAAAATTAGAAATGATCCTCCATCATTATCAATGATGAGAATTGAAATGGATCTGATCTTCATAGATTTGCAAGAGATAGTCATGGAAATAATTATGGTAGGGACGTCATCAATCCTTTCACAAATGATTGCTCAACCGTCCCGTTTGGAGAGAATAATGGATGATCAAAGAAAAGATTTGGAAATTCAGAAAAGGTTTGAAGTTATCAGAAATGGGAAATCCTTCAATTTCAAAATTTATGAGGAAGTAGTTGTAAGATTTGGGATGTGATTATGTGTACCATTCGATCCAGAGATAAAGAAGGAGCTATTGGGTGACACACATAGCTCAACAATCTCTATTCACCCATGATGTAGAAAGATGTTTTGAGATCTCCAAGAAAACATTTGTTCAGACATTATGAAAAGGGATATTGTTGAATATATGTCAAAGTGCCTGGTATGTCATCAAGTAAAGCCTAAGAGACATAATTCTAAGGGGATGATTAAACCACTACCCATACCTGCAGAGATGTGGGAGAACATTACCATTGAATTTGTCACTGGACATCCAAGGACATCTTGAGGAAACAATGATCTATGGTTCATTGTGGACCGTCTTAATAAGACATCTCATTTTTTCTTTATTCGAGAGGACTTCTCATTGGATAAACTTGTGCGTATTTACATAAAATTAGTGGTAAGGCTTCATGTATTAACACTATCTATAATATTTGACCATGATACTATATTCACCTCGAAGTTCTATAAAAGTATCCAACATGCTCTATTCACTGAATTGATCTTTAGTACGACATATCATCCTCAAACTGATGGCCAGTTTGAGCGAGCTATTCAGACACTAGAAGACATGTTGAGAGTGTGTTTTATGGAATTTAATGGAGGTTGGGACCAAAATCTTCCAATAGTTGAATTCTCTTACAACAACAGTTTCCACTCAAGCATCTGAATGGAACCATTTGAAGCCCTTTATGGGAAAAGGTGCAGAACACTGACATGTTGGGATGAAGTCGGTGAGCATAAGCTGCTAGGACCTGAAATGGTTGAATAAATTATAGAGAATGTGAAAACCATTTAGCAGAATTTCAAGGTAGCCCAGAGTCGATGGAAGAGTTATGCAGATAATTTTCGACTAGACCTTGAATTCAAAGTTGGAGACATGGTATTTTTATGCATATCTCAATTGAAGAAGGTCATGAGGTTTGAGAAGAAAGGAATGTTATGTCCTAGGTACATCAGCCCCTTTGAGATCCTTGATTGAATCAGAGCTGTGTAATATCGCCTTCCACTTCCACCTACCATGTCAAATGTACCTTATCTCTTTCATTTATCCCTATTAAGGAAGTACATATCAGACCCTTTACATGTACTCTCTTCTATGGTGGCACAACTGGAGGATGATTTTTCCTATGAAGAGAAGCCAGTGAAGACCTTAGATCATAGAGACAATGTCCTATGCAACAAGACTACTAATCTGGTCATGGTACTATGGAGAAACCATAATTATTAGGAGGCAACATGGGAACTGAAGGAATTAATAAAGGAAAATTACCCACATCTTTTTTGGCCTAGAATGTAAAATGAAATTTTGAGGGAGAAATTTCTTAAGGGGAGAAGAATATAATGACCCAATGTTTTTAAATGGATGTTCCATTCTTATAAATATGTCATAAAATCACAAAAAAACACAACATAATGAACTACAATGTACTAATTTACCTTTAAGCATAAGTTTGTCACTTTTATATTTTTAATTTTGATAATATAATATACATAGTTCCAATCACTATGTTATTTGGAGTCTGATAAGAAAAACAAAATTTTGGTGAATAGTAACATACCCTAATGAGTAGTAACATACCCTTATTAATAGTGATATACCCTAATGAATAGTAACCTTACCAATGATTATATATAAATAATATTCTAGTTGAAAGTAAGATATACCTATACTTTATAATAAATAAATGAATGTTTTAAAAATTGTTTTTGATAAGAAATTATGATTTTTATTAAATATTAAAATAATAATATTTGGAAAATTATTTTTGACAAATGGACTTAATTTTTTTATTCTACAGGTCAAAAAATGGTTAGATTAAATATTTGGGATTTTTCTGAAATACATGAATTTTTGATGAATAGTAAAAAGCGATAATTCACAATAAATGCTAAATAATGGATTAAATGAGTCATTTATGATGATTTGATAATTTAAGACCAATTGGATCGAATTCAAATGCATTTATTACTGTTCTTGGTTAAGGAAGACTTACTATTTCTTGTCTTGTGAAGAAATAATAAACAAATGATTAAAAAATTATGAAAACCCTCCTCTCCTCCACTATAAATACCACCCATTCTTACCTCTTCTCTTCACTGCACTAAAGCCTTGTGCCTTTCCAATATTATACCCAAATCACTCCAAAATCTCCTCCCCCACGTCCAAAATCCAATACCATCTTAAAAATACCAAAACATCTCTTTTTAATAAGTTTTAAACGGATGAAGATTCAAGAGGTGAATTCTTCTTTACAATTCCTTCTTTTCTTTTCTATTATTTTCTTTTTGTTTCTTTCCTCACCTACCTTCACCCAAATAGTATGATAACTATAGTAACATACATATAATGGAATTTTTATTTTCTAATGGGATATTTCATTATCTTCTCCCTTTTCCCCACACTTTATATGAAAGGAATGAAAGCACCGTTTGGGATGTGCTAATTTAGCACAATCAAGGAAAACTATTTATTAATTTCTATTATCATCTTTAAATATGGTCATTAAACCATTTTTGTTATAGTGGAACCGGATTATATATTTGTAATATATCCTATTTTTATTCTCTAATATTTATTTATAAATGGTATTATTTTATAATTCAAAACATGTTTTTGTAATCAAACCCACCAATTAACAAAAACGGTTGTCACATTGGTTTTATATAATAGTTAGACTTCACTCTAAGTAATAAAATTAAATTTAAATACATGTAATATCCTTGATGATAAATAATATAATATTACTTCAATTCTGGAAAACCACTTTCATCTTACATGTTTATCCAAACATAAATATAAATGAACCGATCATTAAAATCAAGTAAATAAACGAGCCCAAACAATGAATTTGAATCTCATAACAAATCGAAATGGTTATAGATGATCATATAATGATTATACTAAACCAATTACATATATAACAGGGTTTATAATTATTAATTAATAATCCTAATTTGTTTATTCAGGTATTCAATAACAAGTGGAGAACACTGATGGTTTTATGGTATAGGATCCTCTTCATTTCTCTCTTAATCAAGATTTTCCTCTATGTTATGCATTATTATGTGTAATACCAATTGATGGTGTATGTTTTAGAACCTCCCCCGACTTCCCTAATTTTATATAAGTGAGGAGAAACCCCTACTCTCTCTCACCCATCCCTCTTAGGTACACCTGACACCATGCCGAAAAAAACATAATGGATTCTACTCGAACTTCCTTATTCTTTCGGGTTGCCCTATCTTTCTTTTTACCCAAATATAGTTGTATTTTATGTTTATTTAAAACATATAAATTATCTTTATAGGCTAACAAATCATGTTCCAGGATACATATCTTTTTCTATTCGGGGATATTTATGCTTTTATGTGAATCCCTCCTTGATACTTCCCAATAAGCACACTCGTTTTAAAGGGGATTCCCAAATTTTTACCTAATTTCAAGTGCACTCTATCATCTATTTTAAGAAACTATTGTCTTTATAAAATCAGAATATTTATTATGAAAAATATATCGGTTCAATTGAATTTTTATATAAAATATATTCCTATTTTCTATTTTAAAAGATCTATAGTATTTTCCTTAAAACCGAATATAATGTTTTAATGATAAAATTTCCCAAATACATTTATTATATGTTGTCACTAATTTTTGACAACACATACCATGATATATGACTTTTGAACATCCATGTATGATTTAATCCCTTTCTTTCATGGACACTGTCATAATACACTCATTCGTTATGCTTTATGTAATGATTCTGGTACCCAATTCTTTCCCTGGGTATCCTTATGTTTATGAATGATTGATTATATATGATTATTTATGTGGAAGGATTATTTATGTGGAAAGAATATTCATGGAAATGTTGAGATGGGTGTGCCCAGAGAGTGCACCAATGCATTGGGTAAAGTTATGTCTCATGAGATGCGATGTGAAACAAGATTGGCTGTTAGCCTTGACCCATACTAAAATGGGAAAGGGGATTGGCAGTTAGCCTTGACCAGTACTAATGAAATGGTTTATGATTCTGCCACATTAAAATTATTCCATTCTTATATACTACCTTGCATATATGAAATTATTTTATAATTTACATGCTTTGGATATCATTATGTCATTACTTATAACTCATGTGCATAAGACGTATCCTTATGTTCTTTCCCTTACTGGGATTTTCAGCTCATCCCTTTTTTCATGGGTACCCTATGAAGATATAAGGGCTCAGATAAAGTTAGGAGCTCTTTATGGAGATTAAATAAATAATTGTTTTTTAGCACCAAGTTTTATGTTTTATGTACATAGTCTTCCAAGAAACTAGACCTAACAATCCTTGGCTTGTACTATGATAATTCACTATGCTTAAAATCATGTAATGTTATATGTAAAAGGCTTGGGTCACTATAAGGATGATCACATGTGATCTGATTTCATTGTGATTCCTATATTGGAATCTTCTCTTCCTTTTGATATAATCAGATGAAAAAAATTGATAGAGGAACTGATGGTCAATGACGAATATTGAATATTAAAACACAAAAATGAGATATTTTATCATACTCATCAAATCAGGAAACATATAATACCTCAGAATCCCTCTATATAGCTGTATTAGAAACTTTTTCTCAATGTAATTCAAGGAAAACCCCTATTTCTGTAGAACATTGTCTTAAATTTATTAATAATACTTGTTTGGTCCACATTTTATGTCTGTAACATACATTAATATCTAAAATCATGGTGTCTCAAAATGTTATTAAATTTTATAGATTTACTTGATCAATAAATAAAATACCTGGGGGCCTCCCACAATAGTGAATGTAAGAAAATAAATTAGTTAGAACTATCTATTTAGCTCATACATAAAAGGAAAAATGTGTATAGTTTACCTATACATGGATATAAAAACCCTTAATAAGATTTCCATGATATAATCACTTTAATTATTTATATCAATAAGAATATATGGTAGAGATTTTTAGGAATGTTCATATTATCACTTTCATGACACTCAATATTATGATAATGAAGATAACTTTCTCTATAGAAAAATTGTTTCTTTAGAAAAATGTATAAAATCAATGTCAACCTCAACATATGTCAATAATAGAGAAAAACATAATAATTTTATCTATAAACAAGGATTAATATGTTACTTTACTTGACATAAATTTTTCATTTATTTCATTTATCAAGTATATAATGGGTTCTCATCCAATAGTTAATATGGATAAATATATCACATATAGTAATCATAACTCTATCTTTAAACCAGAATGTTAATATATATCTCAAGGTAACCATCATGAAACTTGAATACTCTTCTCATGCCATAACAGACAACAATTATAAATTATTTAACACAATAAGAAAACATGACGACAGAATCACTAATGTTACAATAATACCAAACATATCAAGTGATCACCATTAACAAAAAAACAATCTTTTGGAACATAGACATTCCCACATAATTAGGTTTCCAACTCCAATGAATAATCTATTTACTAAGTTCTAAAAAATCCGAATGAACAATATAATTTTTCAAAATATATATAGAAAGTGAAAATAAACTTAAGAATTTGATATAACTTTTTAGCATCCTTAACTGAGTTCTCCGTTATCTATCTGATCCTGTTGGCAGTATAACCGCAAGCATTACACCCAATATGATAGGGGATATCAATAAGTAGAGAGTATTAATATAATATACTGGGGTGACTATTCCCTCTAGTAAATATATTCAATTAAAGTATAAAGAATAACAGAGTTGCAGAACAAATAGAATCAATAGAAATAATTAAATAAGAATCCATGTTATTAAGGTACTGAGTAAATAAATATAAATAATTTATGAATAATTTAATGAAAACAAAAATGAAACTAAATGTCATATTGAACATAAAATAGAAAAGCATATGAAAATAATCAAATAAAGACATCAAAAAACCCATTCTAGAATACCATATTAGTCATGTTTCTATGTTATTACCCATTTGTCAAACCATAAACAAAAAATAGCTTCCCTTTCCATTGTCTTTACCTGCTTCCATAAATTATGTATGGGTAATAAATGGTTGTCCATCAAGGGTTTGAGTACATTAATATCGGTAAAAAAAATATTTTCAAAAAATATATTTTCATAGAAATATAATTCTTGAAATAATGAAAATTATAGTTTATTAATTGAATAAATTAATAGTACACATAAAATATACATGTTGACCATTATTTTTAAGTTAAAAATACGGGTTAGCCAACAATACACTGATTCCCAACCTTGTCTCTTTGACTATGTTTGGATTTTCCTTTATTGGGAAATATCACCAATCTAGTAGAATATTCTCCCACCAAGGATGAATTTCTCCATCATTAAAAAAACAAATGGTCCCTTCTAACATGATATCAAATATATCCTCCTCTAACATCTAAATAATTGGAATCTAGTGCTCTGATATCTAGATAATCATATAATCTACCAATAAGAATATAGTACAAGTGACAATATCTCTTCTGTTGTATGAAAATCATACAACTATCCAAAAATAATCAACATAGATAATGTGTCGTATCCTAACAAAATAAATTTTCCACTAAAACTACCATCCTCAGAAATCAATCACACTGATGTCACAAAATCTGAAAAGATATGAAACTTTTTAACATATCCAAAATCAAGCACATAATATATATCAATAAAATAAATAATGATCAATTAATCATTTCATCATTTTTATAGAATGTTATTTCTCTTATATCCACATTATCAATTTAGATGTGGTTATTCTACATTATGAATCACAAAAATTTACTAGTTTATTAAATTAATAAGACTATGTAATTAATTACATATTCACATTACAATATAACTTGAGGACCTAATTTCTCATTGACCAAGTCGCTATATTTTCTAATGGTGTCATGCTGATCAGTTGGCTATAGATCTCAGACTCCTCACCTATGGTTCTAATGTAATCTAATGGATGGTCGAAAAACTATTATTATTGAAAATATATAATCTAATAAATTAGTTTTGGGCATAGATTCTTATCATGAACCCACATAATTTATTTATTATAGAGAATTAAATAAAAAAAATGGATAATTTCTAGACAACACACTATAATTTATCTATCAAAGATACACTTTCATGGGAACTCTAATGAATAAATAAGTAGAAAGATATCACAAGGAAAACCAATATCACAAAATAATCAAGTTCAAAATCCTTATAAAATGGATAAATTTAGATCACACTGCTATAAAGGAGGATAGATGGAAGATGGAGAAAACCAATGTCAGGAACTCACCAGAGATCAAGCACTAGGCCAAAACATCCAAAAGATAAGTAATCTCTTTAAAATAACATGTTATTTCCCTGTGGTTCAATATAGGAGGATGAATAATTAATGAGAATAGAATAATTCATGAATAATTGTTTGAATCCATTGATCCTGAGATATTCGTGACATGAATCTATTTCATGACATGAATTTCATGGTTTATAAGATATATCAAAAACATGTCTCATAAGTTTTAATTAACATAGATCTAAATTTTCAAAAAGTGAACTATTTTCATGTTTGGAAAACCTTACACTCATTATTCCATTTCCCAACATATTATTAGTGAAGGATTCATATCTTTTAAGAGGTTCATGACACGAAAGTACAGAACAACCATATTCAATAGAAAAAAATATAAATTGCAACATGTCTACTGAGATATCAAATAGAACCCCACATAATAATATATAACATTTCTTTAAAGACTAAAATTATTATTAAAAACATAAATCTCTGAAATTTCAATAATTTTTTCATAAAAAACAACCATCCAATAATAAGGTATCTTACTTAAATAATGAAAAGAACAATACGTCCTCTAAAATAGACTTAACAAAAAATTAATAGAGATATGTACCTAAGAAATGACAGGATCTTGAAATGAAATTTTCCTATCATTATATTACGAATTTTTACATGATAATATTGATTGTCATTCTTAATTTAATTTCACTATATTTTAGTAAAATAATTAATTTTCTAACTTCCACTTTTACCATGTTCTGTTTCAAGTGCATCAGAAACTATCCTAAGTTTTATCCATATTAGATATTATTAATGATGTTTTATGGTTATTTTAACAAAAAAAATCCATGAAAAAATAATTTCTTGAACTTAATTATTTGGATTTTTTTTTGAATTTCATAAACTAAAAAAAGGATTGATCATATCAAAAAATTAAAACATATCTGAATTATTATATGATATTCTTTGAAAAACATTTTTCATTAACAATTTTTCCTACACATGATATTCTGAATATAATATTTTACTAGGTAATAAATATAGGATTATTCAAATAAAACTACAAACATTATCATTGTTTCAGACTGTGGTTGTAATGAATTTTTTTTATTAGCACATTTTCATTAATAACAGTAAAAAAATTGAATATTTTTTATTTGATAACCTAGTATATCATATCTATGGTGATTAATAGATATTTTCCTACAATTAGATTAATAAATTATAACATCCCATGATTTTATGATATTTCTCATTTAAATTTAACACCTTCAAAAGCTTGTTATTCGTAAAACAATGAGCTTAAACGAACCATTATATACAATTAAATATTAACATTTCTATTGGAATAGTAATGATATTGTTATAAATAGTAATCTATTCATTAGAATAATAATAACAAATATGAGATTATAAATAAAACATAGTTATATCATACAAGAAAATATGATATATTAATTTCATGGAAAAGGTAAAAAATGTTTTAAACATGATAAATTATGTGTTGGTATTTTTGTGAAACCTATATTTTCATTAAAAATTATATAATTAATAAAATCATTTAAAAGAACTTTTATTATCATAAAATAGATTCATAAATTGATATTTTGATTTATTATTATTATAATAAAATTTCATGAGATGATAATTATTTTTTCAAAGTTTCATAATATTCGATATAATTTTAAAATCAGTATTTTTTGAATAAAGTATGGTTTTAAATAAAATAAAATTTATCAAATTTAGAAAATTATTTTCATGTAATTTATTATATTTTCTTAAATCTTCATATTGAAAAATGGTTTCGGTTAATTTTTTGGGATTTTACTAATATTATTGATTTTTGGTTAATAGTGCAATTAGTAATTTAAGTTATTAGAAAAATATATGAATTATTAAGTCATTACTAATGTATGAATTTTGTATGAACCATTAGTTCAAAATCACATACCCTAGTTACTAAACGTAGTCACAAGAATCAATTATATTATTAGTATTGAGAAAAAATGTTAAAATAATAAAAATAATAGTAAAAAAACACTTCTCTCCCCCAATATAAATACTACCCCTCACTAACCCTTATCCCTACACATTAAAAACCAATATTCATTTTTATATTCATCCCAATAAGCTTCCTAAGACTCTACCCAAATCCTAATAGTTTATTTTCTCAATAAAATTGCCAACCCATGTTCTAAAATGGGGTTATTAAGTAGAATAAATTTAAGAGGTAAAATACTCTTTAATTCTCATTTAATTTAATTTAATTTAATTTAATTTAATTTATTATCCTCATATCACATCTACTATAAAAAGTGTAATGTTAAAATTATGATGATATATATCATTTAGTTTTATTCTATGAATGGAATATAAATCATCCTAACTCATCTCTTATCCTTTTATTTTAAAAATGAAAACATCATTTGTGTGGTGTCGATTCACCACCTTCATAGACAATGTGTTTTTTCATTACCTCTATAAAGGCAAGTAATAAAACCATTTTGGTTGTCAAAAAATTATAAAATATGTATTAAAAATAATATAATGTTATGAAACCATTATAGTCTCAAAATAATAAAAAATAGGCATATGTTTATGATGGTCATAAAAATGACAAAATAAATTAAATCATATCCATTAAGAATTTATTTAATGAAAAATTCTTGTAAATTATTACCAAATGATATATTAGGCCATTTAATCATCTTTAATTTCATTAATAACTGAAAATTTTAACTTTCAATAATTACACTCATTTTAAAGGAACTTTCATATATGTATACAAGTGAACTGATTACGCAATTCCAAGAAATAAACATTTCTGGAATGATGAAATCAAACTCTCTAACTCATAAAAATTTCCATTAATGACATCAATAAAAGTATACGAATAAAATACATGTATAATATGTTATAGATTAATTAATTAATAAATATAATTTGATAATCCAATATGTTAATTACAAGGGAAGGATTATTTCAAACATAATGTAATGGATTTTCATCTCACTTTTATATCTTGAAGATATTCCTTATTCAATAATTATTAATTCTATATAGTGTATATATGCTTCCATTTAATATATCATATCATCAAAATATTTATATTAATGGTATTCAATGTTTCATTGGATTATCATGTATTTTATGGCGTGTATGGTTCTACTATTTGAAAAGGGGTAAGGGAATTGTTAACCCAAATATATTTATTTGGTTAAATTTATAATTACATTATTATGTCATACTAAGATTGTTTGTGAAATGAAATTTGAATATATTATGTTGTATTTTATCTTTTTGTATGGCCATTAATAGGGGATATACAAAATATATTCATTTTATTAATGGTTACATAAATATTTTTAAGGAACTTTTTATTAAAAATTATCTTTTTAAAATTTCCCTTAAAACCATCTTTTTCTTTAATTTCTATGTTCTCTAAAATTGTGTTAATAAATATTTTTTTTATTCACTAATGATTTTTAAGTCATTTTTACTATTATTTGAATTTCTATAATTCCTTAATAAAATAAAATATCCCCTTTAATAATTGTACATCATTTTAAAATATTTATTTCAAAGTTTAAAAGAACATTTCTATCAACAAAAATTTTAGTGAGTTTTTTAAAATATTTTCCTAAATATAAAAACCCTCTATTGAATAATCTGTACAATTGAGATTGATTTCTTAGGATACTATCTAATATATTCTATTGAATTCATTTTGATGAGTTTCATTTTGGATGTGCTATTATAATATCATTAATTATATTAATCCAGGTATTTTATGATTACATTTAGTGATTCGAGAAATAATTTAAATTTCATAATTAAGTTTAAATATGAAAGTGTTTTTTTATTTTTAACCCCCTTCTTATAAAGAGTGAATTGGACATAGTAAGTGTCATGTGGGGCCCACTATAGCCCCTCAATGCCTCGATAAGTCCCATGAGAAAAAATATATCAAGTATTAGTTAATTCCTTGCCTATATATGTATACATCTTATCGAACATCTTGATGGTATGTTTACACTATCCCACATTATGCATTCTATCATTTTGTTATTATTAATTGAAAACCCATGAGATTATTTGATTGGTAGAATATCCACGGTTATGTTTCATTATCATGTGTCTATTTATATTTAATGATTTGATCAGTATTGGTTCATTCAATATTATAATCAAAATTATGTTTTAATGTAGGGATTTTAAATTATTATCCTTCCCTTATTGTGTATTAATATTTATGATAGCTTCCTATATATGGTTACCCATACAAAAAATTTTATCTCACCCCTTTCCTATGTTTTATTTTTCCCATAGACACAAAAATGTATATTATTATTTCCATTGATGGATAATATATAAGAATAAAGATTCTTCTAGTGGATTTTATATGTTAATTTCCATTTAATTTTGTAATGTAACACTTATTTTTTTCCTGGTTTCTTAAATAGACTAAACTAATCAGTCAATTATTATGTGATCACTTATCCAAAGTACCAATGTAATAATGTAAGGAACTAGCTATGGGAAACTAGGGTCAACATTATTATAGTTGGTATTATACCAAGTTTAGTAGAATCCTTGGTGACTAGATTTAGGAAACCCAAGATTATATAACATAACTCGAAGATAATATTTTAGGGTAACTATAAAATAACATCCCAAAAAACTGTGTTTATTTGTTTAGAACCACATAAATTGATTAATTATTGTTAACTATCTCACTTGTTTTTTTATTATACAATTTGATTCATAATTATATAATCTAATATGTTGTATGTTATCCTTTATAAATGGAGTTTGTATACGGAAAGTGAACTTCACTAATTCACATGACTGAAATAGTAAGTAAGATTCAATTATTTACGGTCTTATTATGATCCTTTGAAGGGAACAACTCCCCCAAAAATTCTCATCATATAAGGATATTGTATCATGTGATTAAAAGGAAAAGAAATAATTATATGAGTATTATGGATTCACATGGAAGTAAAAAAAAGAATACAACCACAAATAATATATTTATTTCAATAAATATAATTAATTATTTTCCAACATGTGATAATTATAGAAGGAAGTATTGCAATATTTTCCTTAAAAGAATGTAGAGTTTTCTAAAAGTTTAGAGTTAAATGACACCTTCACTTTGTTTAAAAATGTATTAAAAAGGTTTCTAATGTAAAATGCTTCAACTATATCTAGATGGAACACTACTCAAATAAATTTCTCAATTTTAAAAGGAATATACCCCAAATGAGGATAATGGATTTTGGTTGACCAAATTTTAACACCTCAGATGATAAAAAATTATTATATAAATGTTTTTCATGTCAATAAATATTTAATTTTATTATTTTATAAAAAAATATCAGATTATATGAATCATGAGATACCAATGAATTTTATTAAAGCAACTATTCATTAAGGAATTTGAAGAATTTGATGAATTGATCCCGTAATCAAGATATGAGTATCAATTGATAGTTGATCTTCTCGAAATCACATGGATAGGGAATGATATCCCAAAATATGTGCTTTATGTTGATATAATAATAATTAGTTTTAATGGGATTGTTTTGGTGACCATGATGGTTGTTAGGGATCTAATGGTTTATGTTCTGATGGAATTATTAGTTGTTTGGATTTAAGGAATTTATTCAACCCCCAAACAAATTAAATCATTTAAGAATGCATGTTTTTATAGTTTTTAAAAGAGATTATGTTTTTTATATATCAGATATGTGAAAATAAGAGTTATATTATTTTGGGAAATATTATGTTATTTTGATTTTTTGGAATATTGTTACCTTGAATATATATTTTTATTACTTGAATTTGGATAGAAATATTTTGGATGAGTTCAATGGTAAACTACTTATGGAATGGATTAAATATATTATTGATTAAGATTAAATTACGATTTATAATATATTATAAGATGTCATAACTATTTTGGTTTCACTAAACATTTAAATGTTTAAGGGAAGAATTTTGATCTTATTATTCATAAGAGTTATTCAATCATAAAATAATTTATAGAATATCAACATCTAGATTTATGAAATGAAGATAAGATAGATAGAAGCATAAATAAAGGATGAAATAATGATAGAAAAGAGTATCAAGTAATTTTATTTTCTCAAGTGCATATATGCATTTTGAAATAAACCCTAAATACTTGAAAAATGAATTCGGAAGAAAAACATCGTTCATTTTTTTCCTTTTATTCTGAGAAATCAATAGACTTTTAATAGATCATAGATTTATATTTTTTTTAATTATTTGATTTCTGAAGACATTTTTCTCTATCATTCTCAATTAGAAAATAACCATTTCATTTTCTTCCACGTACATATTTTATCATTCTAATAATGTTATCTTATTCAAATGAATAATATTGTGGTAACCTCGATTTTCCCTTTCCCTCTTATTAAAAAGGTGTTTTATTAACCCAATATATGATGTGGTTTTCAAAAAAATGAATTTTAATGTATCAAACGTTGATATTCTATGGGAAATTACAAAATTTTAAGGAATTAATTTATCAATAGAGGGTAGAATCAATAAAATATAATATATTTTGGTAATTTTATTTTAAATTTAACATATTCAATTGCTTATGTTTCTTTGAACACTCACCTAAAATGGACCTATTAAACATTAACATCACAATTGAAATATAATTATGATAGTTAAAAATAGTAATTTAGATATGTGAATAATATTCTCACCATTGAAAGTATAAATAAAATACAAGTATAATATACATGAAAATATGATATATTTATATCATACAATATGTATGTAAATGTTTTAAAAATGAAAAATTATATTTTGGTATTTTTTCGAAATGGAAATGTTAATTTACAATTTTATAATTAATAAAATTGTGTAATAGAAAATTTATTTTCATATAAGAGATTCATAAGTTTATATTCTGTTACATTATAACTATAAGAGTATGTTAGGAGACTATATGTAATTTTTAATAGCATCCTTAAATCAGTCATAATATTAAAATCAGTAATTTTCAAACAGATGATGTTAATAATTATAAATTAGAATTATCACATTAAAAAATTATTTTAAAAAAATGGAGATCATTTTTTAAATATACATGTCGAATATTATTTTGATGAATTTTTGGTATTTTTCTAAAATTGATAATTTTGATTAATTAAATTTGGAAATTGTCAATATTAGTTGTATAGATGAAATATTGAGCAATGAATGATTTAAGGAGAATTTAGGAACCATTATTATAAACTGAAATTCAATAGTTATTGTAAATAGTGACATGGATCCCTTCAATTTATAGTCTTAAGAAAAAAAAATATTAAACTAATTAATAAAATAAAAAGAAAACACCCCAATCCACCATTATAAATACAATCTCTCACCATCACATCCTCTAACACCTTCAAATCCATAAAAAATATATATATTCTTCCAATTTACATTAATTATAATCATCCCCATTTACAGGATTATCTTCTCTTAATAAAATACAAAATGTAAGTGGCTTATAGAGGTTGATAATGAGAAGAAATTAAAGAGGTAAAGTCTTCATTCATTCTTATTTAATTTTATCTTTTCTTATCCTATCCTCACCTCCACTATCCAAAGTGGAATTATAACTCCAACATTACAATTATACTATAATGTTATTATACTAATATTGTATACAACATCATTTGTTTTCTCTTCATCATTTTTTCTAAAAATGAAAATGTCATCAGTGAGGTGTCGATTCACTGACTACGTGGACGACTAGTTTTTTTTCATTCTTTCCATCATAGAGGGATAGAAATCCCATTTCATTGTGAAAAAATTATATTTCCTGTATAAAAATTTATTTAATGTTATGGAACTATGATATAAACATGGTATTTTATAAAATGATTAAAGTTAATGATGGTATTAAATTATCCAAAATAATTTAAATCATTTTCAATAGAATTTAATCTAATTAATCAACATCATTCCAAATAATAAAATTATATAAAAGACCATTTATAATTATTAATATTCATTAGTAACATATAATTAAAATTCATGAGAATTATTCTAGTTGTACAAAATATTTAATATATATATACATGTTAATCGGTCAAGTAATACCAAGACAATGAGCACTTATGAAATAATGAAATTTTATTCTACAACTCATAAAAATGGCTATAAAAATTGTACTAAAAGTATCAAAATAAAATTTACACATTTGTTTTATGTATTTACTTTATGGTATTTTATTATGATGATTTCTATATTTCAATGAAAAATCTGGTCATTTTTGGAATGCATTTACTTATTTAATTATTTGTTGTAGGAAATAACAGATATGTGAAGAAGTAATGAAAAGGAGGGGAAATATGAACTGAACAACCCTTAGCGCCGCGAGTAAAGATAAGCAGCATGACTCTTGATTTTAGAGATAAAGAGGAGATGGAAAACTGAAGAAAAAGGGATTACATGTCTTGTACCCCAAGTATATGTTGGGAGCATTTCATGTAAAGAAAAAGAGCATGAAACTAGTTGTGATAATAATACATAGTGTGAAATACTAGTACACGTTGTGATCCACTAGTACACAACATGACGACAGTCAGACTAGCATATCAGATTTTCACATATTCAACTCTTCGGTGGGAAAACTAGATCTAAGGTACGCGTCAGGAAATCCAAGAACATTCCATAACCATAGTAACATCTAGAGATACAAGAAGGCATCACGAGAAATGGGTTTGGAAGGGATTCACCTATAAATGAGACCTCCAGCCACCAATCCATGTCATTGAGAGGTAGAGGATGTAAAGAAGCTCCAAAGTAAGGCATTCAGATGATAGAGTGATGATCTGAGGTCCCTCTTTGCCACCATTGTTCCTTGGTTACCCATGTAGCTCAATCTCATCAAGAGAAAGTAAACCCATTTGTGTTGTGTGATGTGATCAAAGGGGGATGTTTTCTTAGGGATTATTGTATACTTTTTTTCATGTCTGGATTGAGGCAACTCAATCTAAAAATTCAAAATCACTTTTTTTACAATCACAAGACCATTTATTTTGAATTAAAGAGTTCTATTTATATTTCATCAATTGATTAATCTATTTTGTGTATTATCGTAACACAATGTTGGTTAATTATGTTTAAATACAATTTTGGGTCACCTAGTATGGTGTTACAACTATGTAGATGACCATTCCAAAGGTGAAACCACACTATTAGTGTAGAATACCCAGAACAAGGTTCCCTACTGACCAAATTTGTACACCAAAACTGAACAAGACCATACCAATTGAATCCCGAACGCATGAACTTGAAAATCACTAATCATTGCAGGCCTACATTTTGATATTTAAAACCCCATCAATCATAATATTGTTTATTATTTCTCACAATAACCAATCAATTGAAGTTTCAATTTCCCAATTAATTTAAAACATACAGATCATTCCTGTGGGTTCGAAACTCAGTATTTCTAGAGACTATATTTTGAGTTAAGATTTTCTGGGTTTTATTAATTTGTTTTTGCATACCATCACTGGGAATTAACAATGCCCTGCGGGGCTATCACAAATACGTGTAGAATGGTTTCTAATTTTATTAACTATTATAAACTCCTCAACCCTAGTATACTGGTTTTGGTACCTTACTTTATTACATTGGCCTACATACAAGGTCATAATCTCATGGTATTGAACAATTTAGTAGTTTTGGAAACCATATTACATAAATGAACTATATATTATAAAATGAAAGGAAAAAAACATAGGAAATCCTTTGTAAGAACCCATTAACTCATTGATTATTCAAGAAATAAATTCATAATATACATTTTTGTGTCATGCAAAAAAATAAAACATAAGAATGGTGTGAGATTAGATGTTTATTTAGGATATGTAATGTAGTATGTTCATAAATAATAAATAATTGGAGATAATTAAAAATCACATTTGATTAAAACCTAATCGTGAGAATAATATGCCTAGAATAAAAGATGAATGAATAATACCAAATAAATAATAACTTGAAACATAACCATGGTTATTCTACTAGTAAAATAATTTCACGAGTTTTAAATTACTAATATCATAATTAGAACACACATAATGTCAGACATCTAAAACATATCGTTAGGGCCTCATCCAAGACAACTGAGAATAAATGGTTAAGGCCCTATACAAAATCCATTTCTATTTTCTCTCATGAAACCTAAGGAAATATAAAGGGAAAATTAGGGCCCTACATATTAAACTAATAAGTATAATTAATTCATCATATGAATGGGGTTAAATATAAACCTCGTATACATATGAAATTTAAACAACATTCACAAATTTGTAAACATATTTAATAACCATTCTGACTTGTATGGTAAATGGTATCAAGATATCATATCCATAGTCAATCTAATCAAAACCCATTAAATAAAATATGGGAAGTTATAATCATACGATATTAATCTCATAAAATCATAAAATTCACTAGATATGTTGGAATATAAGATAATACTCAAATAAAATCATTAAGTAATTCTTGAATGAAATACCCTTTTTACATTTCTAAGAAGCGTTCATTAAAAAAGTCATTTTTATTTGTACTTATTATTTTTATAAAACCAGAATTGAAAAAATATAGTTTTTTCATGAAATGTTTTTTGATTTAAAAAAAAAATTGTGCCTTAAGAAATATCATGGATGGAACTTGAATATGTGTAATAAATGGAGATGTTCCCCTTGATCGAGCTTGCATATCCAGAATAATTGAAAAGGTAACCATGAAAAAAACCAGTAATTTTTATAAACGAAACATGAAATAATCTATGAAAATGATTTTTGAATGAATAAAAGAAATTTACAATAAGTATAAAATAATGATGATTTACATTGGATTAAATAGGGAGAAGGAATAACCCAAAGGAATATGGAGGTTCTGGAAGAAACTACTACCTAATGTCTGAAAGTAGTATGTAGTTGGCCTTAATGTCCTATATATTCAAATTAAATATATTAATTAATAAAATAAAAAGGTTTTATAAAATTATTTGGTTTAATAAAAATATATTATTTACATTATGGAATTTTTTAAGAGTTATAAAACAAAATTTTATCATTTAGGAGTGTTTGTTCCATAGGTTTTCAAGATCAGTTTAATTGTATATAACCATATAAGTTAATGTAAAATGGGTATAGTTATACATAATTTGAATTATATGTTATTAATGAACATATCAAATATTTAATGGTCTTATATATTATTTTTTACCATATATGAGGATGATTCATTGTACAAATCTTTAATGGTATTTGTTTAGATCATTTTAGAGGTTTATCAATTGTCATGAAATAGTTTTGTCTAATAAATAATTTCATGTATATATACTGGTTCAAGAATTATAAATAATTAATAAAATGTTTAAAAAATATGGTTTAACTATAATTTTGGTTTTATTATTATCCATTAATATGATTACGGAAAACGAAAACATTTCTACCTTGAGGCAATAAAACAACACATCCCAGAAATATTTTTCTTTTTTAGAATGAAAGGGAGATAAAATGTTTTTGATGATGGATATTACATTAATTGATATAATTATAGAATACTAATGATATTAGGGTTATCATGTATCTTTGTATTGGTGATCCAATGTAAGGAAAATAATGTAAAATAAATTCATTAGAAAATAAAAGAAATGAAAAAGATTTTTACCTCTTTAATTCTACTCCATGAGAACCTACCTAAGGATATTTACGTTGGAATTGTGTTGATACTAATGGTTACTAGACATAATTGAGGTTATTAGGAAGATTACTGAGAATATATTTGAGAAGGAACAAATCGTGGAGGGTGTGTGGAGAAAAGGTTGTTAGGGGTGGTATTTATAGTGGAAGAGGGGGTGTTTTTTGAATATTATATTCATTTATATGTAATTTTGGCATATGAATACAAATAATTTGAGAATTTTCACTAAATATATTTAAATATTTTTTGATGATTCATTTTTATGGGCTAAAATCAACCATAAATCACCTATTACAAAATAATTCTTCTATTTAACATTTATCATAAATTATTGTATTTTTCTATTATCAACCATTCATGTATTTTATAAGAATCCAAAAAGATCACCGCAACCATATTTTTATGTGTATATTTCCAAAATTAACTCCATTTTATGAATATTACTTACCTTTTCAATCTTTTCCTCCATATGATCTGGGCTTACAATATTTCTTTAAACAACTTCTTCCGAACAAGTTGGTATATGAAATCTCAGTATATACAATGCTTCATATGATTCCATTTAAAAACATGAATTTAAACTATTTTTGTAAGAAAATTATACCAATGTAAAATAATGATCTCATATTCCTCGAAAGTAATTTTATCATGATCTCAACATGTCTACTAATGTTTGAATGGTCCTTTCAGACAACCCATCAGTTTAAGTGTTATATGAATTTCTCAAATATATCTTAGTATCAAATTATTTCTAAATTATTATCTACAATTTCAATGTAAATCATGGGTCATGATTAGAAAAAATTGAATTAGGTGACTTGGGATGTCTTAAAAATTCATTAACATTGATTTATTCAAGTAGCTCTAGTGGAGAATCCTCTCTTATAGTGAGGAAATTTGAAGATTGGTATGCCGATCACAATTACCCATATTCCATCTTTCATTCCTGAATATTTTTGGTAATATAGTGAATAAATAAATTTTAATAATATACCATTTCCATTTTTTAATATATAGAGGTCTCATTAATTCTCTAGGATATTTTCATTCAACCATCACATAGTTAAAGACTACAAACCATGATATATAATCATCAATTTCAAGAATCATATTATGCCACAATAAGTGTTTATTAAAATATCAATACATCATAGTGATACTAGTGTGTATAATGAATTTTCAAGTATGTGAACCATCTAATAACTCCTTCTTTAGTTTGGGTATAGAGGGAACACATAACCTCCTCCTAGATTTTGTAATTTCATCTTCATACTTGATGTCCTCCAACATCCCATCATTCATAGATATTTTTGTAACATTATAATCATCAGATAAATATGATATAATCAATTCCTATAAATATTGTTGTAAATTAAATTTAAAAAGTAATGATGTTTCACATCATTGATAATTTCTATATGCATATTTTCAATATAAATTTACATTGGATTCTTTTCAATCGTCATTTTATTCAAAACCCCATGATCTATCCTTATCGTTGCATAAACTATCTTATTTTTCTTCCATTGGTGGTAGTTTATTATAAAATCATAATTCATTAGCCACTCAAGCAGTGGCCTTAGCCTAGAATTGAGTTTTTTCTCTGATAATATATATTTTAAGATCATGTGTTTTTTATATATCTCAAATATTTTTCCATAGAGATAGTGTCTCCATATTATTAGATCAAAGATTACAACTACTATCTCAAGATCAAGAGTTTGATAGTCTTTTTCATGAGTTTTCAACTACCATGATTCATATTCAATAACCCTATCACTCAGCATATGGACAAAACCATGTCTTTTATTAAATTCATCACTATAAATAAATAAACCCACCATTCCTAGATCGTAGTGTTATGATCATATAATTCACTGATCTCTTCTTCAATTAATCAAAGGATTAATCACATAATATTTTTAAAATAAATATATCCAATTTACGAGAAATCATGGTTAACAGCTCAGCTAATTAGGAAATTTTATGAATGAAACATCTATATTAACTTTCTAAAAAAATAAAACTATATGCATCCATTATGTTCATAGGTGTAGGTAATTTCTAAACCACATTTTTATTTGCATGAACAACTAATATTAAATCTATAAATATTATATTGCCAAGAAATAGAATATTTTTAAGCAACAATTCACAGTTTGTTAACTTCCCATATAACTTTTTTCATCTATGTGTCTCTACATAAACCTGCATGTGGTTCTCATGGTCCTCCACACTTTTGGAATATTTCAATATATAATTAATAAATACCACCATAAATCATAAATATATTTATTGAACACTATGTTCATAATATCCATAAAAAAATTTGGTGAATATTCCATTCTAAATGGTATTACTATAAACTTTTAATTTCCATACCTTGTTCAAAATGATGTATTAGGAATATCATTATTCCTCCCATGAAATTTTATAGATCTAGATTGATGGAAAGTATTGAAAAAATAATTATATTCATGATGTTGATCAAATTAATCATCAATGCAAGGGATGAGATTCTTTTTTATTATTGTTATAATAGTGAATTCTTAATAATTAATGAACGACCTCATGGATCCATCTATCTTATTGAAATAAAGAATAGGGTATTCCCTTGGGAAAAAACTAAGGTGAATAATTCTTTTTACCCCAAATTACTCTTGTTGTTTCTTCATATATACTAATATCCAAATTTAAATTATATAAGGGGTGTTTGATTTTGGTAACTCACAAGGAATTAAATCGATACAGAACACAACATCCCACCCTAGGAGAAGTCTATGTGAATATTATATAAAATCATTTTATTATTGCACAATAGGAACATATTCAATTTGAAGACATCATTAATCATCTAGGGATGATGGTTTCTACACCACCCTAAAAATTTAATTTAGATTAGCTTCTTGAGTTGGATCCAAATATGACTCACATGATAAGAATTATTCACCAATGATAAGTGATTCTACATCTTCCTCACAAATTGTAACTTCCCTTTTTTTGAAATAGATTTTCAAATCATATTTGAGATGATATTTCATATTGATAAATATATCAAATTAAATCATTGGTGTCATGAAAAGGTCAATAACTAAATAGGTTTATGTGTCATAAAGGGGACATACAGACACATAATTTTTGAAATGGTACTTCCATTATGACTTTTGATTGAAAACATACTTATTAAATAATAATTGAAATTTCTAATTTCATGGAAGACAAAGAGGATATAAAATAATTATATTTTCAAGAATAAATTAAATAATTTTATATGTCTGAGGAAGAAGATAATGTACATACCCCCACATTATTAGTAACTTCATCCCCAATAGTTGTTATTGCATAAACTAGGCAATGATCCCTTGGGATTTACTATGTAATTTTTCCTTGAATCATAGGATAATCATTTTCATAATTTCCCATATCTCTAAAATTATAGCATTTAACTTTTTAGCTTCTTTATTTCCCTTTTAATAATGGTCTTAGTGGGATCTTTCTCCACACTAATAACAAACTCCAATTCCCATCATGAATGTACAAAGGTGTTTCTTCCCATAATTATCATATGATCGATGACTCCCTTATTTATTCTTTACATTATCCATTCCTTCCTTCTCCATAATATGTATCCCTTGTTTCCCCTTAATTTCACAAGACATAGAGAATTATTTCTATCTCTATATAGAACATAAGACTATATCTTCATACGGTAAAGAATTTTTGGAGACCAATTCCCTTCGAAGTAATGGTTTTAAACCACCAATGAATAGATGATAATTATCAATGTATTATGAGTAAATTCTATGAAATGTCTTTATATCCTTATAAAGTTGGATTCATACTTTATAATGTTTTCATCAACTTTTTTTTAAAATTAAACACTTTATTCTCCATACATGCACATTGCTAATGAGTAAAATATTTTTCTGGTGAAACATTCTTACAATTATTCATTCTATGTCTTAAATTTTATCCCCATACTTTATGTTTCCATTCAATGAACACCATTGATCAGAATATCAAATATATGATACACTTCCATTAAAACCCTCTCCCTTTAATTATATTCTAATGTGAGAAATATCATCAATGTGGAACTTAACAACTTATCTTCTACAAATGTGTTTTTTCCACTGAATGATGGAGGCGATTCTTATATAAAGAGGTATAACATTTATCCACCATGTTGTGTATCCGGATGATTTATATGGGTAAGGTTGTTTTTTAGAACATAATTAATTTTTCCAAGTAATATTATAAGTTTCTCAGCACGAGGTGAATCTAGAATGAGAATTTCAGTATCTCTCATTTGAGGGAATTCCCTACATGGGATATGCATGTTGATAGAGTTTCCATTCCATCCTCTAGGAACCATTTATAAATAATATCATACCCAATATTAGTTTATTAATCATAATACCTAATCACAAACTAGAAATATATATAACATAAATTGAAAATTAATGTATAGATAATCTCATAATCCATAAACATCTTTAGGGGATATATTTACTTTTAAAAACATCATAATGATTTTTAAAGAATAAGTTAATTATATAATGAATATCCACCAAGATTTTAAATCTAGGTTCATAATGAATCCTATTGTCATGTACCGGGTTTCCTTGAGTCATGCTTTAGACATCTATTCTGAGTTTTTACCCTTACGTAAATGTTTTCTACAACCACATCAACATGTTGTATCCAGAAATATATGTATTTCTAGGAAGACCCAAACAATTTCTACCTTAAAAAAATTATAAGATGTTTTCCTATGAGTTACATCAATAAATTTATTAGGGTCATGTTCTATAATCTATGATTTCAAAATCTAGTCTCCGTGATTTCAACTATACTTTCTCTTGTACCAACTCTAAAGACCCCGACCATAGTAGACCAGGGTTAGTGCCTTACTTTATTACATTGAAATAGATAAAACACTTGTATCCCAAGGTATCAATTAGTTAAAATGTTTTTAAACCCTATTACATATATGAGATTTATATTAAAAACATTTAAGTAAAAACAACATAGTAAATCCTTTGGAAACACCCATGGACTCTTCCATTATTTTTATAAATCATTCGTAATATACATATTTCCATCATGGTAGAAAATAAAATACAAGAAAGGGTTGAGATCATATTATTAGTAAGGGTATGTAATACTGTGGAATAATAAATAATAAATTATGGTCAATAACCAAATGAACTAATTCCATTAAAACATCATCTTGAGAATAATATGGAAGGAATACAAGTGGGATGAATTAATCTATATAAATAATTATATGAAAAATGAAATTGGATATTATAAAAGTCAAATAATCTCTTCATTTATCAATTAATAATATAATAATGAAGTAATTCAAAATAAATGTCATCTGAAACATATTTTCTATGCCTCAGTGAAGACATCTGAAAATAAATGGTTTATTCCTCATCCAAAATCTATTAATGTTTTTTCTCATGAGACATACCGATGAATCGAGGGGATATAAAGATCATAAACCATCTCTTTTTAATTCCAATGAATGCCTTATATGAAGGGGTTTATATATATTCATCGTTTAAATATGAAATGTAAATAAAATTCATCAATATGTTTACATAATCACTATCCATTCTATGTAGTATGTTGAATGGAATCAATATAGAACATCCAAAGTGAAGGTTATCATAAGCCATATAATAAAAATGGAAGAATAAAATAATAAGAGATAAATATCCAAAATTTGTAATATTAAATAGAGGGTTTGGAATATATGAAAATACTCTAATAAAAGTATAGTGGAATTTATGAGAGAAATACCCTTTTCACTTTACGAAGAATAGATCTTCTACGAAAAACCAATTTTATATTTATTAACTGTTTGTATAAAATGTGAAATGAACTAATATAGTTTTTCCTTAAAAATAGTTTTTTTAGAAAAATTATATGGTCATAAAATTGAAAACTTATGGGACATTAAAATGGGTACATAATTGAGGTGTTCCTTTTAATCGGTCTTGCACATCAGGAATAATTGAAAAATGATCCTTGAAAAATAACATGCATTTCTTATAAAAGAAATATGGAATGATCTAGAAAGATGATTTTGGAATGTGTAAAAATAATTTTATTTATTTATAACTTAATGAGTAATTATATTTGTAAAAATAGGGGGAAATCATAACCAATATGAAAATAGTGGTTTGGAAAGAAACCCTTACATTATGTCTGGATGTGTTTCGTACATGAACTTAACATCATAGGTAATGTAATAAAGTAAATTAAAAATAACATTATATTTATATTTTTGATTTAATATCCTTCTATTATGTTCATTTATTTTCTTTTTTATTAGTTATAAGATACAATTTTATCATTCATGAGCATTCATTTCCTTGGTTTTCAATATGGGTTTACATCTGTATGGCTATGGATGTTCATATCAAATTGGTATTATTATCTAGAATTGGAATAATATGTTATTAATGAAAATAGTTAATATTTAATGATCTTATATATTATTTTCCTCTATATATGAGTGTTATTCATTGTATATAACATTATAGATAATCATCTAGATCATATTGATGATTTTTTGATCGTTGTGAAATAGTTTTTCCTTATTAATTAATATCATCTATATATAATGGTTCCAGAATAATAAATAACGTATAATATTTATAATAAAATATTTTTTAACCATAATTAGGGTTTCATTATCATTTTTGAATATGGTGGGGTAAAATGAATCCTTTTTTCCCATGAAGGTGATAAAATAACCCCTCACGAAGGACATTCCCATATTTAAAATAAGTGGTGGGAAAGAGTTTGATGATGGATCATCCCTTAAAAAGAAACAATTGTATAATATAAATTAAAATTGGGTTATAATGTCTCTTTTTATAGGGGTGGTGATGAAAATATTATATGAAAAAATTAAATTATAATGAAATAGAAGAAAAAAGAGTTTTTATACCTCTTTATTTATCCTTCTTGAGAACCTCCTTAAAGGTATTGGTTTTGGCCTCTTATTGGGACCAAAGGCACTTGTACATGGGGGAGAGGAATTAGAAGATCATTTTTTATAAAATTGAATTAGATCAAATCATTTAATGAGTGTGGGGGAAGGGTGGTGGGAGGTGTTCGTTATAGTGGATGATAGGGGTGTTTTTGAATATTTTATTCATTTGTTTATTATTTTGGTTCATTAATATGACTAGTTTAGGAATATTCACTAAATATATTTAACAAATGTATTATTTTTTGATACTATGGTATTATTTCATCCTGATGTCATGTATGTCTAAATAATTACTATATTTAACATTTATTGTAATGTATCATATTTTACTATTCACCCAAACGTATTTTATTTTTTAAAAATCCCAGAAAACATAGCATAACAAATTTTCGATGTGTTTAATTAATAAATGAATTCCATTTTATGAATATAATTTCCGAAATATTAGAATATTAATTTTTAATTAAAATCTTCATTTACTTGAACAATACATATTCTAATTTTATAACTTGTTATATAACACTGTAGAAAATTAACTAACATCTCATAAATTTTTCATAAAATCATATGAAAACAAAATATTATTTTTTTGAAACATTTTATGAAAAGAAAATTTCTTTTATATCATCATATTAATTAAAAAATTGTAACTAAATATTTACGACTTAAAAAAATAACATCAGGTAATTTATAATTTCAAGAATATTAATTAACTTATACATTGATATAATAATATCATATTTTCATTTATAAGATTCAAAAATTTTATTTATACTCTAATCGATGAGGTTAATATTTATTTGTCTAGTTTTAATATTCACAAGGAACATATTAATATTCCAAATGTCAAGTTACAATTTTATCGGTATTGGTTCATTATGTTCTAAGAAAACCTTCTAATTTCATACATTATTAAGTTATAAAATTTGTATTGTGTTATATAGGTGATTTTATGTAATTTTTAATATAATAAATAATTATAAGAAGGTAAATTTCACTAATATAATTTTTTTCATTACATTAATTAATCTAATTTGATTATCTATGACATTAATTACAGTTTTACAATGATTTAGGACATAAGGTAATGGGTTTCTCATATCAATTTTATTTATGTGATATATTCCTTATTCACAAATTATTTATTATATATTGTGTATTTATAATTTAATTTGATATATCATATTTTAAATTTCATTATCTTCATGGTATTTAATGTTTCTTTTAAATAATCATTAATTTTTTTGGGGCATACGGTTAGACTGTTTTCAATATGTAATGGAAATTCATAACCAATTTTCTATTTTATGGGTTAAACATCTCTTTCCTTGATTATGTTGTACTAATCTAGTTCATGAATTGGATTTTTAATATCTCATGTTTTATTTCACTTTTTTAATACGGATTTATAGTGGATACATACATTTAATTCTTTTGATTAATGCTTACTTCCATATTTTCAAGGGACATTGTATATAAAATTATATTTTTAAAATTTCCATTAAATCCCACTTTTTCTTCCTCTTGCATTTCTGTTAAAAAATTAACAATTGTATTTTTAAATTTTTAGGTATTTTTTATTGTTGTTTTATTTTTGTAATGTCAACTTATATTAGAATGTATTTTTTGTAATATTTCATCTTTTAAAAGTGATGATTTTAAATAAAAAATGGTACTTCGTTCAAAAGAATTTTCAATTATTTTTATGATATTTTAATCAATGTCCAAACCCTATATTTAGTATTATTATTAATTGAAGATGATATTATATAATACCATAAACCATATTCTCTTTATTTTTTATTATTAGTTTGACTTTTTATGTTCTATATTGATACCATTCTTCATATTACTCTGTATATTTTACGATTATGTTTATTGATTGGGGAAATTGTATTCATTTAATATTACAGTTTCAATATGAATCTCAATATTGATTTTGTATCACCTCATTCATATGATGAATGCATTAGACTAAGAATGTGTTAGTAGTGGCCCTTTATAGCCCCATTGATGCATCGTCAAGTCTCAAGAGACAAACAAGACCTTGTTTTGGCCGAGGCCATACAAATTTATATATACTTTACAGTCATGAACTTGATGGTATATTTATGATGACCATAAATGTTCAATATATAGATATGATATTATTTATTGAAAATAAATGTGAATATTCAAATAATAGAATATCCCTAGTTATGTTTCATTCTAATGTGTTAATTTATATTTCTTTAGTTGATTAGTTTTTTAAAAATAGTTGGCATCAAAGCCTAAATTTATTATTTAAGGAACATACAACTTTAGTGTGGGAAGATGGAGACCCATTACATAGCATGAAGGCCCAAGGCCAAGTGGCCTGAATAAAAGGCTTGAAAACCAATTTTTTTCCAAAGGACCCATCGGTGAAATGTACTCCTATAGTACCCACACTGCTACAGTACTGCCACCGTGACACTACCTACTACAGTGCCTCCACCACTACAGTGTTGTCGCTGCAACAGTTCTACCGTTGATATAGTACTACTACAGTGCCCCGTTACTGTATTTCAATAGTGACCCGAAATTTTGTCTCGGCCCGGATATGACCTTGGGTCTTTTGGATGCTAAGAAGGAGTCTGTACAACTTGTGTACATGCTCATTGGAAAATGTGTGTAGGGTAATGCTCATCTCCCATTGGGGGCCCCCACCATACCTAGAGCATGCCACACGTTCCCCAGCTTGGATAATGGATTTGAATCGTCGTGTGCATTATATGCACAATGTTTTAGTCTGGCAGGACTCGCACCTGGGCCAGGTCCCATAGAGAGCGAGGGGTACAACCAGCGGGTACCACTCGGCTAACAACCCGTTGGATTATTTGATTAGTTTTTATTTATACCATATTATGCTCATGATTATATTTTAATTTCACCTTAATGTTTATTAACCATGAATTATTATTTGTTTTTATCAACTATAGCTTCTGTTATACACTTTCTAATACTGAGTATATGAGCGCTACCCTTTATAATGTTTTATTTTTCCCAAGATTTTGAGATGTATATTATAATTAATATATAGATACAATCTAAGAGAATATTGATTTTTACAAAATATAATATATGTTTTACTAAATTTAATATTTTATTTTAATATTTATGTTTTTATATGTTTTAACAATGCTTATAAACTATTCTATCCTTTGGGATGTGGTCAATTCTTCATAGTTTCTATGAAATAATGTATGCCACCTTCTTTGGAAAACCTAGGTTGTGGTCAGTAAATATATTGTTTATGATTCATGATTTTCCCAAATGAAATAATAAAAGGAATACTGCAATCCATCTTGTGCTAAATAAATTATTTCACATATGGGTTAGTGTTTCTATCTTTTTTCCACTTATTACTATGAGGTTTTGATAAAAAAATTAAATATATAATCTGGATACTTCTTAATCCATTCTATAAAACATTATTATTTAGATTCATATTATACGTTGAATTTGTTACTTAATTATTTTATCAAGTGGAAATATAAATACATGTTTTTAGCATTATATAAAAACTCACAATTATATTTTTATGTTTGTCATATATTAGTCATTTTATAAAATATAATGTATTTTTGAGAATGTGCATATATGAACCAAAGACATACCCTTATTTTATGAGTGAAAATGATATTTAATTATTTTTAATGTTAGGATGAATTTTTTTTATTATTCTTGTAAACAAAATTCACAGTGGAAATTATTTTATATAAATATAAATAAATTTATAAGGGGTATAAATAATGTTAAGAAAGTTACCTGCATTTTCATTTTATTATTGTAAAATTTTCATGTTAGTGTCACTATAAACAATTTTTGGATGTACTCCCTCTAATGTGATAATTTATTTTTATTTAGAGACCATAATTAGATATACAAAAGTTTCTTTTTGGAGATACGTTAGTAAAATTATTTATTAATTATTTACATATTTAATGTCATTAATATTGGATAAATAGATATTATATTTTATGAAATCATAAAAAAACATAGTAGAATAAATTATGTTTCAATGGCATGATCAGACACTTGAGAAATATTTAAATATAATGAATAATAAATTTTTTCCTTTATTTTCAAAATATATACTCACTGAAGATGAAATAAACATATCAATTTTAAAAATATATTATCATTTTATCATTTTATAGGATGATTAATTTCTTTTTTTTCATTCTAGTATAATTTAATTCGATCATACCATGTGAAATGAAACAAAAAACCATGTTAAAAAGTGATTTTTAGAATTAATTGATGGGAAAATGTTTTATTTTAAAAATGGGTATGTCAGATATTGAAATTTTTTTCTAATTTATTTGTGGGAAGTTACTTTAATGAATTATTTTCCAAGATGGTGGATACTATAGACATGATATTGCATAAATTATTTACACTATTTCTTAACAAGAGAGTTTATTATTGTATTTTTTATTTATTAAATAATATAATATTAATTTATTATCCATGAATAAATGAATGTAATAGGTTCATATATATCTTGAATAATGTAATGTGAATTGAAATATAAATCATTGGGGGATCTCCCTTGTAAGGAGATACCCCTTTGAGTTTGTCATATCAATCGAGGCGAGTGATATGGGCCATTCGATGATTCTGATGTTTATCTGAATTATGTTCATGGGTACTACCTCAGTCAATCGGGTTACGAATCCAATAGATGTTTAGTTCTTAGAGAATTTTTCAACTCTATAACCTCAAAGGACAAGCTGAAAAACTGGAATTCTGCATCCTCAGATCCTTGTGGGGAGTCATGGATTGGTGTTCACTGCTTCAGCCAAATATTCAAAGAAATAAAATTATCCAGTATTGATCTTACCAAGTCAATGGGATTTCATCTAGGAAACTTGGATTCATTAACCAATAATGACATGATAAATAATCATTTGGAAGGTATGATACATATTCAATTCCTTTAGATGCATTGAAAATAAATCTTTCTAGAAATAGTTTGACTAGAAACCTTCTTTACAAATTTTATAATTTAACCTCCCTTGAGTAGCTAAATACCATTCACAACCAATTTCAGTTCCAACATCCTCATATGTTTCAAAATATCTATGTACTTTCCAAGCTAGAATTTTCTTTCAACAGTCTGACAAGAATCCTCCCGTAATGTTTTGGATCTTTATCATGAATTACAGACATGTCTCACTTTCATCACCCAAATATAACCAACCTAGTGGGCTATTCTCAGAGGATTCCTATGAAATAATTCAACTTTTTGGACCAAAAATGTACATTGAATTGAAATTTTTTTGAAAGGATAAATTGTATAATCATTTTCAATGATGTATTTTTATATTAATTAATTAAATCATTAGATTTTTTGATATATATATATATATATACTGGATGATTAATTTATCGATTGTGTAATTGAAAATATAATACATTTAAATTTTATACTGAACATGTTCATTTAATTTTTAGGAATCATATATATATAGTGATAAAAATCATGGAATTGTTTTGAATAAAATAATTGATATCATGACTTGGAAAATGGAATTGATTTTTATGATAATGAGGAGTAAATTAATGAGTCAGAAAAATATAATTTTTTTAATAATGATCTAAAAAGACCTGATATTTCAGATCCATTAATTTAATACCATACTCAATATATTTTGCCTCACACAATGTAGAACTATTTAAAAAATTGACTAAAGGGAACCAAAATAGAATAAAATTAAGTGAATATTATAATTTTTATTAATAAAAATATAATAACCCAATAAAATAACTATATATTATTACATTCACTAATTTATATTTTTAAAAAGGATACATTTCAAAGAACAATTTAAAAAAGTGGGTGATCACTTTTTAAAAATTAATTTGATCATAGATAACATTTTATTATAATTATTAATATTTGTAATTTAAAACTAATATATAATGTTTCGATTATTTATAAATATATATGAAATAATATTAGAAACCCAATGAGTTTAAAAGTTCTTTTTTACAAAATAAAATATTAATTAGGTTTTGTATATTCATTTAATAATAAATTTATAAAATTAAAAAAATTAATTTTAAGAAATTAAAATAAATTTTGGATGGAAATGAAAAAAAATACTCAAGGGTTAATTTTTTATATTTTACAGAGAATATTTATTTTAAGGGGAATAGTAAAAAACCCATTTTCAAATGTATCATGGTAATTATGAGAATATTAGTATTCAAATAAAAATTATAAAATTATCGAACAAATTTATATAAAAAAATATTTATTTTTTAAATAAATGATAATTTTAAAGATGTTGGTTTTAATTTAAAAATCAACATATTGAATTTTAGAAAATTTGGCGCAATTTTCAATCAAATTTTATGTCACGACCCGCCTTCACTAAAAGGAGGGAAGGGTCAGTAGATTTCCAGGCCTTTCTTTCTTTATGTTGAAGGAGAGATAATGACCCCCGAGACCCACCTTCAATAGGTCTCAGAGTGGCGACTAGCACCAAGGGTATAGAAATTACACACAAATGGAAGGCATTACCCCTTTTTATTTTATAAGATCGGGAGATAAGATGATGAAACCCAACAACACCATGGTAAAAGAAAAGTAAGGCCAAAAGTAAACCATTCCCGTGTGCATGTTCCCAAAGTAAAAGCCACAAGGTACAAAAGGTGACTACAAAGGTAAGTACCAAAGGAAGAAAAACAGCAACTCCAACTGCCCCAAAGGTCCGAGCTAGTACGGTCATGCGCGATCCCCGAAGTCCTCCTGGAAAACTGAGAGTAGTTTTATATACGTAGAGTGAGCATACAAGTATACTCAGTAGGGAAACCCAAAGACTCTCGTGCACAAGTGGGGAAACGTACTAAAGTCCCGTGAGAAAAGGAGTGAACCAAACACCTATCAAGGTAAACTATCCACCCAAGCCTCACCAAGGCACACTCCCCAAATAACACAAGTCAAGTAATATATATAATAAGAGGACATCGATATTTGGGTACCCCGCGCCACTTCCCCACTGGTTATTGAGACATCCTACACATCAAACCAATCCTGCAATTCTCACCACAGTCCCACTACCACACCCGCCCGCACACACCGGGGCCACAACCACACGAAATCCCACTGTCGAATCCCACCCACAAACACCTAGTCCACAACTGTCATACGTAACCACGCGTACAAACACCTATTCCAGAACAACCACCACCACGCCTGAAGACACCTAGGCTAGAAGATCCCCTGCCACGCCCGAAGACACCTGGGCCTCATCCCAAAGACACTTGGTAAACCGCCTGCCGCACACACCTAGCCAACCACCACACTACGCCGCCCAAAGTTTCTTTGGCTAATAATGGACCTCAGGCCATTACAGCCTGCCCGAAAAAACATGGGCTATCCGGGAAAGGGAGTAGAAAACGAGCTAATAACCAGCCACTAAGAATAGTGTTGGAAAAAACACCCTCCCCCATGAAATGGGTGTGTTCGGCACTAAGTGATCAACTTGGGTGGGGTGCGAATAAGAAAAACAGAACTAAAAATATAGATATAGGTAATAAGAACTCACTGAAAGATTAGGTTTTTCTTCAGACACCCTACAGATCACAACAGCTCTCAAGTCCAAGTCATAACTCTCGCCGACAAAACACGTTTGTCCCATTATTGTTTTCATGTTCAGTAGCATTATTTAATTATGTTCTGCACCTAACTGGGCAACTAGAAAACATAGGCACAAGTCCAAGAAAGTAAACAGTCAAGCATCAACCATAACACCCACACCCGGTTCTCTCATAAAGCCACATCAACTAAAGAAAACCCTAAGTCACAGCTCCATGCCCAATATCCGGGAGAAAAAGGGCTTCTTAACAACAGAGGATCCCACCCAAATTCGTGATGTAAATAAGGTAACCACCCGGTCATAAAACTCACAAACACTAAATCCATAACAATAGGGAAATCCCATTCCCAATTTTCAAAACCACTGAGAGTATAAAAACAGGGGATCCCATCCCCTCACACATCTCCAGAAATCGACCCGTAAAAAGAAAACAACCAAACCACTACCACTGACACAAAGCAAGGCCATGCCCATATTTTCAGATTTATAAGATTTAACACACTCCATGATTTCAATTCCGTGTGTTTTAACCGGGAGTTATCACAGAAGGGTTGATCCTGGTGCATTCAATTTATTCAGCCGAGTATACATGATTAACCAATTTACTTTTTACAGCAGGAGTTTATAATTTCAAAACAAGCCATTTAAAACACCACGAGGGGTTCATTAGTTCACATATAACGACCACCAACAACCTCTATTTTTAGAAGGCGTAATCCAGCACAATTAAGAAAGATGATCATAATATAAAACAGCATCAACGATCATAGCCCCCCCTTATTTCTTTATAGAATCCGTTCATTATCTTTATTAGGTCTGGTTTATCCAATTATATAGAATCAGAAGCACTCACACCCCGCATGATACACAAAAAGGGAGAGACGAAGGAGAAAATTCCCTACTTGTTGATCAACGATCGATGCTAAGGTCGGGGGCGTAACTTCACAGATAACGATGTGGCTCGCCCGATGCACAAAAATCGGCTCGTTTGGATGAAAGTCCTCATCGCCGAGGGTTATCGAGAAAAGAAGAAACCCACCGCAAACCCATTAGTTATAAGGGTCGCGGACGGTTGAGATATGAATGGGAAACCCCATAAGGTGTGGGGTCGTGGGTTGACCATGCGGCACCAGACGTCATTAAAGGGGTTGGGTGGTTTAAAATGAAGCACAACCACGTTATTTCATTAATATTTAATTCAAACATTAGGGTGTTACCAGTGTATAGACCCAAAGCTTGACATACATGGATGTTATATTACTTTAGAGGAATACTTAATACATAAAAATAACATACACACAAGGATCGTAATAGTTTAGTGTCTTTGGAAACTTGGAGCGTAATCTTCTAATCGTGGTGAAAGATCTTCAACATCTCCCATAAATATCTTCCCCTTTTTTTCTTACCAAAAACCTTTCTTTATATCCTGAGGAAAAGAAAACATAAAAAGGGTGAGCTCAAATGCTCAGTAAGGGTAAGCATGGATAAAATAAAACATACCATATACATTTGAACTTAAAAACATGAACATAATGTTTAAACATCAAAAGCTTGAGAAATGACAGAAAACATGGAGGTACGTAAGACATAGATCATAAAGAAACATCAAGAATAATAAAATATCATGGGAATAAAACATATAATTGTGGCAACCATTAATCACATGATATTATTTCTATAGTAGCCAAGGCATTGCTGCCAAGACCATCTTAGTGGACAAAGTCCCTTTCTGAATCGAGTTCACTCCTCATTCCAGTCCTGTAT
This sequence comes from Viscum album, assembly GCA_963277665.1. Classification (NCBI taxonomy): domain Eukaryota; kingdom Viridiplantae; phylum Streptophyta; class Magnoliopsida; order Santalales; family Viscaceae; genus Viscum; species Viscum album. The sequence goes on along the minus strand of OY728157.1, from coordinate 29,104,439 downwards.
TACTGAACCGGTTTAACTTGTCGTTCCAGCCATGTCTATATCATGCGATATAAATATTTACCCAATGCATTGGAGGGAGATATAGGTCCCACCCATCTCATAATGAAATCATTCTTTCATGTGCCACGAAATCATAAATCATACATCATAGCATAACCCATGAAATAAAATGGGATTCTTAAACATCATGCCATCATAACATAATCCATAAATAATTGATATCATTTCATCATAAGAAAATTGAAACCATTTAAATCATAGAGACATTTTACTTGAAACATACACATATGAAATAATGTCATCTTAGATGGAAAATAGTTTTGACAAAACACATGAAATGAATTCTTGAAGAAAATATCCTTTTTTCTTTAAAATCATTTTCTTTTCACAAAATTCCATGCAATTTTAAAAGATAAGGGTTTTGTTTAAAATAATCATGCAATATTGTAGAGGAAGCATCTTGAAAATTAGGCGTTATAAAACCGTAAAAATCCGTTCACGCCGTATAAGTTAAAAATAACATTCTCCTCGTACTTTTGTCGGAAAAATCAAAAAGTACCTTATATGGTAACCAAAGGAAAGATTCCATTCATACAATGTGGTAAAAAGTCAATAAAGGGTAAAAATGAATTTAAACATCCATGGAAGAATGGTAAACATATTATGAAAGCATTTTTAGAAAACATGGTCATGGATGATAAACGCAACCCCAGTAAATACTTACGTATAAGCAATCTCGGATAAAAATGAGATTGAAAATTTATCCCTTACCTTAGGTCCGATATGCTTCGTACGTATCCGAACCTCCTGTATAATGATTTAAATAATGTCATTGACTTATTAAAGAATAATATTCATTTTTATTATATCATATATGTTTCACTTATGACTTTATATTACCCGTTCTTTTGTAAATTCCATGTTAAAGCAGCGTTTTGGGTAAAATAATTTCATTTATCGTATGTGTTTCGACTTGTTGTTCTTGATATTATTACTTATATCATGATTTACATAATTTCATAATGTAAAACATGATTTACATATATTCATCATATACATATATATATTATAGGTCCATAAAAGGAATGAAATACACCGTTCATGGAGACGGTAGGCTGTACGTACGCATGAACGCTGTTTTCGTTTCCTTATTGAATTGAATGAAACTAAATGGATGACATACAGAAATATATATATAAATAAATCCAGTAGCATTATTCTTTCATATATTTCATTATTATTCATTAAATAAACTTTATGATCATTCATGTATGGTTAACATGGAGAATGAATCTCATCGCGTCATGGAGACGGTATTCCGTACGTACGCACGAGCGATGATATCATTTCCATTATCATTGAATTGAATTGGAGTGGATGATAAAATATATCAAAATCAGTATGATGTTATAATAACTATGTATAGTTATTATTTACACCATTATACCCATCCAAGTAAGGTGGTGTTGGAAAAACAGATTACACCACGATGTGGAGACGGTATTCCGTACGTACACACGCACGGTGATTTCGTTTTCTGTAGGATGGATAGATGGTGAAATATGGTTGTTTCATACTTATAATAACATATCAGTATATTAGTGATACTTATGTTATTACTTCATAATTAAACAACTAAAGAAGAAGAAGTGGAAGAAGAAAAAATGTTGAAAGAATCGGTAACGGACATTACCTCTTCTTTGAAGCGCCTCTTTGAGACCTCCTTTTAGGGAAATGAAATTGGTCTTTGAAGAAAACCAGGACCTCTAGGATGTTTCTAGGGAAGTGTAGAAGTGGTGTGAGGAAGAGAGAGAGGAGGTGCCCTTTTATAAGGGAGGAGAGGGGCACCTTTGGAATAACTAAAAATATTATTTTATTATAAAGCCAAATTCGGTTTTAAATAGCTCCAAATTGATTTATTTAGAAGCTAAGGTCGGGATGGGTCAAAATCCTCTCATCCAATAGAATTTAGACAAGTTTAGGTTCCTATTTTAACCTTATCATTTATATTTAACATTAAGTTAGATAATTTTACTTTTACCATGTCTTTTTGTGTTCTTACACTATAAGGTTAATAAACTTACTATAAGAATCCAAACGAACCCCAAGTTGTTTATTATTAATATATATAACCTTATCTAAGTAATTTGGACGAACCTTATATTTTTAGGAATAAAATTACAATTAATAATATAATATTTGTTTTAACAACTATTTAATGTCAATTTTGACACTATTTAGTAATTGATTTTTGTGAAAATCATAACAGACTGAATAGTTCGAAAAAAGTTAATTATATCAATACTAACATGTCATATTAACCTAGAAAGCTAGTGGAATTCATAAAAAGTCTCAAATTACATTTATTTTGGTATTTATAACATCAATTATGTCAATATTTCATTAATAAGATAATTACTACATCATCTTTGTGTCATAACTAAATTAAATTATTTAATGTCTAAAAATTAAAAATAAAATACCATTATGTAGGAAATCTTTTTATATTTCTAATGAATATTTATATTCGAATTTATCTTATGTATAACCCTATATTAAAAATTATATACTTATTAAACTTTGATTTTAACTATTTTAACCCTTCTTTAAATAAATTAATAATAAATGTCCTAATCTAATCCAAGTGGGCCTAAATGGTAATATTTTATTCCTAAGGTTGTTTTTGGTCTAATTACACTTATCTAATATAATTAGGACACATGTTAGGGTAATAATAATATCATTTTTACCGGTATTTACCCTCTTTACTTTTAACCGTGGTAAAAAAAAGTAAAAAGTTATTATTCACCAAAAATTATTTTTATCTCATTGAATCACATTTTACTTACTGAAATCAACTGTGTCTCTCGGATTTTTGAAATTCCACTCACAGAAATGGTAAAATTATGTTTTATGAAAAATTCATTTTTTTAACTACCACTTAGTCGTTTCACTATTCATCAAAAAATGAAAGTTTCCAGAAAAATACCAAAAATTAGGCCTAAGATATATTTGATATTATGAACTGAAAAATGATTTCTATTTTACCAAATTCAAAACATATTAGTTTCATTACTTAATTTAAAAATTAATTCCCGTCTTCAAAACAAATAGCGCATTCTTAAGAGATAATAACTATCAAAAGATTGACATTTGTTTATGTCTGGTTTAAATGTGAAATTACATCCAATGACCAACATTGTATTAAATTGTAAAAATATATTCTAAATATACTTTAAAACCAATCAAATTAATAATTTATCACTATTAATTATTTCGATTAAAAAGGTTGTTTTTAATTAAAGTTTTGAAATTTTCACTATTCATCAGAAAATGAAAGTTATCCGAAAAGTACCAAAATTTCACCCTAAGCTAATTTAGATATTCCGAATCCAAAAATGAAGTCCATTTTGAAAAATAAAATTTACAAAATTTCAAAAAGTATTTATTACTATTCATAATAGCTATTTTTAATAATATTTTAATAGCAAATCATTGTTTAGCGAAACTCAGTATTGCGTACAACACACACTATCACGGAAGGTCGCGCTTACGTGTAATGCAAACCATGTCAGGGTTGCGTGTTGTGAAAGAATCCTTCATTGTTTCATATAACATAATCCAACCATATTTCATTTATACATTGAATATATATATATATATATATACTCAATGTTGCGTAGAATAACTATTATCAAAATTGTGTGTAACACAATCCAAGAATTGTGTTGCGTATACTGAAAGCTAATACGGTGTTGCGTATAGCGCAAGGTAATATTGGTGTAGCATACAACACAAGACATTAATGAAATTAAAAGAATATTTTTCATAAAATCTTGGGGTGTTACATTCTACCCCCCTTAAAATGAATTTCTCCCTCGAAATTCGTCAGGGTTATAAATGGTTTACTACTCAAAAGTTTGTTTAAAAGAAACCCACATCGTAAAAAGGAATACCGAAACTTGGCTTTAAAAACTAATGTATGAAATGTAACGGTTACCCAAATTAACTCATCACTAGGTTTCCACGTAGGAGAACATAGGTGAAAATATGGATATGGAAGAAAAATCTAACCATCAAGTTCTGATGAAGAGTGGTAGAGAACATAGCTATGAAATAGCCAACAATCACAAAGCCATAGATTTGCGATGATCTAAGGTACCATCTGATTCATCAAATATAAAGTCACTAGGACAACATTTTTGGTTTTCAAGATCATTTCCCTAACGTTGGTGAATTAAAAGAAATACTTACATGATTTTGGTACAATTTCACAGTTGTTCGTGAATTGAACAATTTCCCCTTCATCCCTTAAATAAATGAAGTTGAATCTTTTATTCGTGATGTGTTATCAGATCATGTGATAGAATGATGGGTCATTCCATCTGTTTCAAACAAAAGGTTAGCAAAAGTTATAAGTCCATCTTATGATTAGATTAATCGCATATGGTTCCAAAAACGAACTTATACTTCATATGTCATACCGCTTAATAAAGTAAAACTAGTTTCTACTAACCATGGACTTCCTGTAGGCCAGTGGTAGGCAATAAAGGCTAGTCACACTTCAGTTGTGGGTTCAATTCCCATAGCCTTGTCCGACGCGATGGGCTGTCACCCATCCTTCAGGTTGTTCTTTTTTCTAAAACTACATTACTATAACATCCCATCAATAATATCGAAAAAACTTCTATCCTTAAACAATACTAACTTATGTCCAACATAATCCAATCCAATCTTTATGCTTATCCATAATACTGCAGTCCACTCTCATAATATAGTGAAAATGATTACCAGAGATTTCATATAACAAGCATGTTAATACCATCATTGATCCCCATATATCATAAGATATGTCTTGTTGGTCACATTCCAAATATTATAAGACCTTAATCATGTATTCTCTTGAAAAATGAATACCCATTGAATCTTAGTAAAAACATGAGTGCTATCAAAATTTAACTCATTCCACATACCAAAAACCCAAAATTCTATATACTCAAACCATGATATAACTATTTTCTTTATATCAGTCATGAGCTCATGAATAATAACAAACATTTAATTTTCTCCTTATCCCTTCATTATGCGCATATCATCTACATTCCAAAAATATCTGAATAACCTTTTATAGATACTAATACCATTAATCATACACTTTCAAGACTCAAGGAAAGACAACAGTGTAACAATCCTTAGATGTCTCTTTATTCCATCATACCATGAGATTACTTATACAACATTACACATGATAAACATGTAATCATTCCACTACATTCTTAAACCATTGACAGAGCTTCCACAATTCTTTCATCTCACATATCATTTGTAGTCTTTTCATCATCATCAACATAAAAACTACCCATATGACCATACTGATTCTCTTCATGAGACTTTCCCTTAGGGAATTGGTTTGCATAATGCCCGTACATTCCACATTTAAAACATTTAACCATTGTTGATGTTGTAGTAATACCATTATCCTCATCCCTGGTGTTAACTGAACCTTTTTATTTTGCACTTACTGTCTTTGTTTCCTTCTTTTCCACACCCAAAGCATCTTCCAGTTCCTTTGAAACATTCTCCTTGATGCCTCTTCCCACATGATTTACATAGGGGAAATTGAACTTTCTTTCCTCTATGATCATCATGAAACTCCATCTTTCTCTTATTAGCCGAGTCAGGAAACTTACCAAATTGTACTTTATTGATCATATTATGAGATTGCTGATTCGGTATAAAAATGATGTTTAGACTTCCAAATCCCATTTCATTTGTTTGGTCATGAAGAATATCATTCCATTGTCCATCATATCCTCCATTATCGTGAATCATCTTATTTCCAGCTATTTTCTAAAACCCAAATAGAATAGTGTGAGAGGAAAAAATCATAATAAAGGGGGAGTAACTTCAATATCTAACATCTTTGGTTTAATCTAATATCGTTACTATAGTTCTAGGACTATATCCTATACGTATACTTATCCTTAGGGACATCCCTAGACATACCTTAGAAATATCTCTAGGGATCTCACTAACTTCTTTGCATCCTAGTTTCCAAAGGTTGACTAAACTTTTCCTCTGATACCAACTGTAGAGAACCAAAGCTTGATGTACATGGATATTACATTACTTTAGAGGAATACTTAATACATAACAATAACAGACACACAAGGATCGTAATAGTTTAGTGTCTTTGGAAACTTGGAATGTAATCTTCTAATCGCGGTGAAAGATCTTCAACATCTCCCATAAAGATCTTCCCCTTTTTTTCCTTACCTAAAACCTTTCTTTATATCTTGGGAAAAAGAAAACATAAAAAGGGTGAGCTCAAATGCTCAGTAAGGGTAAGCATGGATAAAATAAAACATACCATATACATTTGAACTTAAAAACATGAACATAATTTTTAAACATCAAAATCTTGAGCAATGACATAAAACATGGAAGTACGTAAGGCATAGATCATAAAGAAACATTAAGAATAATAAAATATCATGGGAATAAAACATGTAATTGTGGAAACCATTAAGCACATGATATGATTTCCATAATAGCCAAGGCATTACTGCCAAGACCATCTTAGTGGACAAAGTCCCTTTCTGAATCGAGTTCACTCCTCATTCCGGTCCTGTATTACTGAACCAGTTTAACTTACCGTTCCAGCCATGTCTATCTCATGGGATATAAATCTTTACCCAATGCATTGGAGGGAGATATATGTCCCACCCATCTCATAATTAAATCATTCCTTCGTGTGCCACAAAATCATAAATCATACATCATAGCATAACCCATGAAATAAAATGGGATTCTTAAACATCATGCCATCATAACATAATCCATAAACAATTGATATCATTTCATCATAAGAAAATTGAGACCATTTAAATCATAGAGACATTTTACTTGAAACATACACATATGAAATAATGTTATCTTAGATGGAAAATAGTTTTGACAAAACACTTGAAATGAATTCTTGAGGAAAATATCCTTTCTTCTTTAAAATCATTTTCTTTTCACAAAATTCCATGAAATTTTAAAAGATAAGGGTTTTGTTGAAAAAAATCATGAAATGTTGTAGAGGAAGCTTCTTGAAAATGAGGCGTTATGAAACAGTAAAAATCCGTTCACGCCGTATAAGTTAAAAATAACATTTTCCTTGTACTTTTGTCAGAAAAGTCAAAAAGTACCTTATATGGTAACCAAAGGAAAGATTCCATTCATACAATGTGGTAAAAAGTAAATAAAGGGAAAAAATGACATTAAACATCCATGTAAGAATGGTAAACATTTTATGAAATCATTTTTAGAAAACATGGTCATGGATGATAAACGTAACCCCAGTAAATACTTACGTATAAGCAATCTCGGATAAAAATGAGATTGAAAATTTATCCCTTACCTTAGGTCCGATATGCTTCGTACGTATCCGATCCTCCTGTATAATGATTTAAATAATGTCATTGACTTATTACAGAATCATATTCATTGTTATGATATCATATATGTTTCACTTATGACTTTATATTACCCGTTCTTTTGTAAATTCCATGTTAAAGCAGCGTTTTGGGTAAAATCATTTCATTTATCGTATGTGTTTCAACTTGTCGTTATTGATATTATCACATATATCTTGATTTACATAATTTCATAATTTAAAACATGATTTACATATATTCATCATATACATATATATATTATAGGTCGATAAAAGGAATGAAATACACCGTTCATGGAGACGGTAGGCCGTACGTACGCATGAACGTTGTTTTCGTTTCCTTATTGAATTGAATGAAACTAAATAGATGACATAAATACAAATATATATATATATATATATATACATAAATAAAGTAGAATTATTATTTCATATATTTCATTATTATTCATTAAATAAACTTTATGATCATTCATGTATGGTTAACGTCGAGAATGAATCTCATCGCGTCGTGGAGACGGTATTCCGTACGTACACACAAGCGATGATATCGTTTCCATAATCATTGTATTGAATTGGAGTGTATGATACAATATATCAGAATCAGTATGACATTATAATAACTATGTATAGTTATTATTTACACCATTATACCCATCCAAGTAAGGTGGTGTTGGAAAAACAGATTACACCACGGTGTGGAGATGGTATTCCGTGCGTACGCACGCGCGGTGATTTAGTTTTCCATAGGATGGATAGATGTTTAAATAGGTTTGTTTCATACTTATAATAACATATTAGTATATGATTGATACTGATGTTATTACTTCACAATTAAACAACTAAAGAAGAAGAAGTGGAAGAAGAAATAAAGTTGAAAGAATCTGTAACGGAAATTACCTCTTCTTTGAAGCACCTCTTTGAGACCTCCTTTTAGGGCACTAAAATTGGTCATTGAAAAAGACCAGGACCTCTAGGATGTTTCTAGGGAAGTGTAGAAGAGAATTTTTCAGGTTTTGGCCGATCTTGAAGGCTCAAAGTGGTGTGAGGAAGAGAGGGAGGAGGTGCCCTTTTATAAGGGAGGAGAGAGGCACCTTTGGAATAACAAAAAATATTATTTTATTATAAAGCCAAATTCGGTTTTAAATAGTTCCAAATTTATTTATTTATAGGATAAGGTTGGGATGGGTCGAAATACTCTCATCCAATAGAATTTAGACAAGTTTAGGTTCCTATTTTAACCTTATCATTTAGATTTATCATTAAGTTAGATAATTTTAGTTTTACCGTGTCTTTTTGTGTTCTTACACTATAAGGTTAATAAACTTACTATAAAAATCCAAAAAAACCCCAAATTGTTTACTATTAATATATATAACCTTATCTAAGTCATTTGGCCGAACCTTATATTTTTAGGAATAAAATTACAATTAATAATATAAATTTTTTTAAAAAACTATTTTATGTCAATTTTGACACTATTTAGTAATTGATTTTTTTGAAAATTATTAAAGACTGATTAGTTCGAAAAAAGTTAATTATATCAATACTAACATGTCATATTAACCTATAAAATTAGTGTAATTCATAAAAAGTCTCAAATTACATTTATTTTGGTATTTATAACATCAATTATGTCAATATTTCATTAATAAGATAAATACTGCATCATCTTTATGTCATAAATAAATTAAATTATTTAATTTTTAAAAATTAAAAATTAAATACCATTATGTAGGAAATCTTTTTATCTTTCTAATTAACATTTATAGTTGAATTTATCTTATGTATAACCCTATATTACAAATGATATACTTATTAAACTTTGATTTTAACTATTTTAACCCTTCTTTAAATAAATTAATAATAAATATCCTAATCTAATCCAAGTGGGCCTAAATGGTCATATTTTATTCCTAAGGTTTTTTTTGGTTGAATTACACTTGTACAATAGAATTAAGACATGTGTTAGGGTAATAATAATATCATTTTTACCTGTAATTACCATATTTACTTTTAACTGTGGAAAAAAAAGTAAAAAGTTACTATTCACCAAAAATTATTTTCATCTCATTGAATCGCATTTTACTTACTGACATCAACCGTGTCTCTGGGATTTTTGAAATTCCACTCATAGAAATGGTAAAATTAAGTTTTATGAAAAATTCATTTTTTTGACTACCACTTAGTGGTTTCACTATTCCTCAAAAAATGAAAGTTTCCATAAAAATACCAAAAATAAGGCCTAAGATATATTTGATATTATGAACTGAAAAATGATTTCTATTTTACCAAATTCAAAACATATCAGTTGCATTACTTAATTTAAAAATTAATTCCCGTCGTCAAAACAAATAGCGTGTTCTTAAGAGATAATAACTATCAAAATATTGACATTTGTTTATGTCTGGTTTAAATGTGAAATTACATCCAATGGCCAACATTGTACTAAATTGTAAAAATATATTCTAAATATACTTTAAAACCACTCAAATTAATAATTTATCACTATTAATTATTTCGATTAAAAAGGTTGTTTTTACTTAAAATTTAGTAATTTTCACTATTTATCAGAAAATGAAAGTTATCCGAAAAGTACCAAAATTTTACCCTAAGCTAATTTCGATATTCCGAATCCAAAAATGAAGTCCATTTTGAAAAATAAAATTTACAAAATTTCAAAAAGTGGTTATTACTATTCATAACGGATTGTTTTAATAATATTTTAATAGCATATCATTGTTTAGCGAAACTCGGTATTGCGTACAACACACGCTATCACGGAAGGTCGCGCTTGCATGTAATGCAAGCCAAGCCAGGGTTGCGTGTGGTGCAAGAATCCTTTGTTGCTTCGTATAACATAATCCAACCATATTTCATTTATACATTTAATATATATATATATACTCAATGTTGCGTAGAATAACTATTATCAAAATTGTGTGTAACACGATCCAAGAATAGTGTTGCGTATACTGCAAGCTAATACGGTGTTGCGTATAGTGCAAGGTAATCCTGGTGTAGCATACAATAGAAGACATTAATAAATTAAATGAATATTTTTCATAAAATCTCAGGGTGTTACAACCGGGCTTTTAAAACGAGCTTAAAGGGGTCAAAATAGGGTTTAAAACCGAATTCGCGCAAAAAGGAGCGCTACTGGAAAGTACCCGTGAGGGTAGGCTAGAGCCACCGGTAGCTGAGAGCTACCGGTAGGCCGCAGCCACCGGTAGACCTAGCTACCCGTAGGTCGAGCTACCGGTAGGCTGAAGCTACGGGTAGGCCGAGCTACTAGTAGGCTGCGGCTACCGGTAGACCGAGCTACCAGTAGGTTAGAGATATCGGTAGACCGAGATATCGGTAGACAGAGCTACCGGTAGCTATAGCTACCGGTAGACAGAGCTACTGGTAGGCTGCGACTACCGGTATACTGAGCTACCGGTAGGCCTGCTACGAGTAGGCTAAGGCTACCGGGAGGCCTACTTCACCGAGATTCCCAGACCAGAAAACTCAACACAAGATTTTCACAAATTAATGGACCCCAAAATCCTAGGCCATTACATCATATACCTCTTAAACGATTCTCGCCCCCCGAGAATCAAAACAAACATGATGGAAAGAGAGGGTCCAAACAACCACCTTGAAAGATACATCTTAGGAGTGAACCCATGCTAACTAAAAACACCTTCCTGTCAAGAACCAATAAACATACCAAGCCAAACTGCCCATGCATGTGGGTTGGTGAGTCTCCTCCCCCATGTCAAGATATTATCCGCTTTGGGTGGCACTGACTCGCCCGCACGAGTTTAATCACATCCACCTTAATGCGTCTTCATTAGGGGTCAGGTGCTATTCTCCCCATAGCAGGGATTTTCACACACATTCAGAGGAAAGAAAACCAGTATATTCCATAGCCAAAGGAAAAAACGTTCAATCACAATAGGTACAACAAGGAACAAAGCTCAAAACAACTCTGGGTACTGGGTACACATCTGTGCTTTGCTCTCCCACGTACTCTCCTCAATCCCACCATATCTCCACAGCACATGAACCAAGGGAATGGTTCGCCCACGAAGAACCTTCTCCTTGCGATCCTTGATCATCACTGGTCTCTCCACAAAGGTCAGGTCGTCCTCGATGTCCATCTCACCCCAATCAAGGATGTTTGAATCGTCGTGCAAATACCGACGGATCTGGGACACATGGAAGACATCGTGTATCCTCAGTAGAAGTAGTGGTAACGCTAGCTGATAAACCACTTCGCCGACCCACCACAACACTTTGAAGGGTCTGATAAACCTGGGATAAAGCTTACTCCCCTTGCCAAACCTCCACTGCACACGCCGAGGGGAGACCTTCAAAAACACTCGGTCTCCAACCTAAAACTCCAAGGGCCTCCTCCTGGTATCAGTATATGACTTCTGTTGGTCCTAGGCCACCTTCATCCTTTTCCGTATGAGCTGAACCTTCTCTTTCGTGCTCTGCACCACTTCCGGGCCAAAGATGTCTACCTATCCTACTTTGGTCCAACACACAGGTGAACGACATGGCCTCCCATACAAAGCTTCAAATGGGGCCATACCGATGGTAGTGTGGTAACTATTATTGTAGGAAAACTCTACCAGAGGAAAGTATCGCACCCATGATCCCCCTGAGTCCAAAACACATGCCTGCAACATATCCTCCATGGACTGGATGGTGCGCTCTGTCTGTCCATCTGTCTGGGGATGGAAAGTAGTGCTAAGATGCATCTGGGTGCCAAAATCATGCTACAATCCTTTCCAGACTCGCGAGGTAAACCGTGCATCTTTATCCGCTACTATAGACCTTGGAATCCCATGCGACCGCACCACTTCATCGACGTACCTTTGCACCAAAGCATCCACTGCACTCGACTCCATGATCGCTAGAAATTGAGCCGATTTTGTCAACCTGTCCACTACCACCCCGATGGCGTCGTATCCCCCTTGGACCTTGGGTAGTCCCATGATGAAATCCATCGAGATGTCGTCCCACTTCCACTCGGGGACATCTATAGGCTGCAGTAGGCCGCTTGGAACTCGGTGTTCAGCCTTCACTTAATGACACACTAAGCACTTGGACACAAACTCTGCCACCGCTCTCTTAGCTCCGGGCCACCAAAACTGTCTCTTCAGTCCCTGGTACATATTGGAAACACTTGGGTGTACCAACAGGGGTGATTTGTGGAACTCACTGAGAAACATTTCGTGCATCGCCTCCGGAACAAACAACCTTCCCTGGAAAAGCATCTGGTTCTAACCATCCTCTGTCCATCCTTCCGAAGCATTGCCCTGGTCGACTCAATCACGCATCACTTCACACTCTGGGTATCCCCACTAAGACTCCTCCACCTGCTGAAACAGAGATGACTGCACTGTCATCTGATATAGGAATCCTCTACCGCTATCCATCTTCATATCCAGGCGTAAGGCAGCCAACTCCTCCATCGCCTTCCAGGCGTCCGCCGACTCTCGGACCGCATCCTTCTACGTCTTCCTTCTCATGGAATCAGCCACTACATTGACTTTGCCCTCAGTATAAGAGATGTCGATATCCCAATCCTGGAGGAACACCACCCATCTCCGTTGTCGCAAGTTTAGGTCCCGCTGGGAGAAGATATACCTCAAGCTTTTGTGATCTGTGAAGACCAAAAAGCGTTCTCCGATGAGGTAGTGCCACCATAACTTTAGCGAAAAAACGACCGCATCAAGCTCCAGGTCATGGGTGTCGTAATTACGCTCATGAGGGCGTAGCTATCTGGACCCATAATAGATCACCCCTTGTCGCTGCATTAACATGCATCCAAGGCCTTTTCCTAAAGCATCACAGAACACCTCATAGGCTGCCCCTTCTTCTGGTAATCTCAGCACTGGGGCACTAACCAACTTCTCTTCAGATGTATGAAGGCTGACTCTAACTGCTCACTCCACACGAAAACCTGGTCTTTCTTGGTCAGGGTTGTCAAAGGGGCTGCTACTCAGGAGAAATTGGGTAAAAACCTCCGATAGTAACCTGCCAGCCCAAGGAAACTACGGACCTCTGCCACATTCTTGGGTGCTTCCCAAGAAACAACTCCCTCAACTTTTTATGGGTCCACCGCTACCCCCTACTCAGACACCACGTTCCCAAAGAAGTGCACTTTTCGTGTCCTGAATTTGCATTTCGACAACTTCCCATAGAGCGGATGATGTCGGAGGACCTCCAAAACTATCTTCAGGTTCTCTGAATGGTCCTCTTCTGACCTTGAATAGATCAGGATATCGTCGATGAACACAACCACGGACCGATCCAAGTACTCCGGGAAGATGGATTTCATAATCCCCATGAATAAAGCTTGTGAGTTTGTAACACCGAAGGGAATAACCACGAACTCGAAGTGTCCATATCTGTATCTAAACACCGTCTTCGGGATGTCACCCTCTTTCACTCTCAGCTTGTGATACCCAGACCGCAGGTCAATCTTCGAGAACCATCCTGCCCCTTTCAGCTGGTCGAAAAGATCATCTATCCTTGGAAGAGGGTAGCGATTCTTTATCGTCACCAGATTCAGCCTCCTGTAGTCTATGCACAACCTGAGACCACCATATGCCTTCATTACGAACAAGATGGGAGAACCCCACGGTGATGCACTTGGATGAACATAACCCCTCTTCATTAGATCGTCAATCTGGATCCGCAACTCCCGTAGCTCTGAAGGTGCCATCCAGTAAGGATACATCGAGATCAGACGAGCGTCGGACTACTGGTCTATCCCGAACTCGATATCCCATCGAGGGGGTAGAGTCGTCACCTACTCAGGGATGAAGTCCATAAACCCACAGACGATCTTTGGCACCTCCACCATTTCAGCATCTACTGACCCTACTGACAGCTCAACTAACAAGGAGAAGAGGGGTTCCTCTCGCCTGTTGCCCTTCTGACTGCTCCGCTCACCGGTGAAGGAAACACGCCGGCCGACCAAGTCTGAGAACACGACTCTTCCTCAGAAATAGTCGATGAAGACACACACAAAGAATAGATAGTCGATGCCTAGTATGACATCGTATGGCTGTGTCTGTAGCAGAATAAGATCCCTAACTGACTGATGTGGCCCTATCATCAGTCTGCATCCCCGAAAAACAATCAACAAGTCAGTCAGACCCCCGACTGGTGTGCTCAACACCAGGGGAACTAGGAGTCTCTCGGCATCTAGACCCAAAACATGGGCTAGATTGGGTGCAACAAAGGAGTGCGAAGCTCCGGTATCGAACAAGGCATAAGCAAGGGTACTAAACAAACTGATCGTACCTCGAACAACCTCCGGCCCTGCTGGAACTGCTGCCTCTGCGGCATGTAGCTGTCCACACCCATCTCCTATACTCCTCGACTATTGGCCACCTCCCCGACCATGCCCCAGTTGAGGTCCCTGAGGAGTGCCCTGAGGTCGGCCTCCTCCTCCTACGTCTTCCCTCAGAGGACCAGGAGCTCGCTGTCCCTACTGCTGCTGCTGAAACGGCCTGGCTGGAAGCTGCTGCTGGGGCGGGTGGTGGGGCTGTCCACCACCGCCGTACTGTACCCGGTCCAGGAATTGACTCAGGAGATGTCCAGGGCTCCCACAGACGAAGCACCGCGGTCCCGGGCCCGAAGGAAAAGGGAGAGGACCAGGGGATCAAAACTGAAACTGCTGTGGCCTGCTCCCTGCCGGTCGAAACCTGGAGGGTCCTGATGATGGAGTCCTGGTGCTGACGGCCTTCCCCTTCGATGGTCCCAGCTGGATCCCATATCGTGACACTCCTCCTAGAGCATGCATCCTCTCTACCACTTCGGCCTTCTTCTGGACCTCTATGTACGTCAAAAGGGTAAAGGGGGTAACAGCATACTGGAGGGAGGGTCAGAGCGCCTCCTCCAAATGTCTTGCCCGAGACTCCTCGTCAGGAAAGAGGTCCAAAAAAAAAACGTAGGTGGTCCTTGAACATGATCCCTATCTCCCTCAATGACAAACTCTCCTGTTGGAGGAAGAGTAGTTCCTGTCTCTTTTCTGCCTTAATCGTCGAAGAGAGAAATTCCGCCCGAAACTCCCTCTCGAAATCAGCCCATGCCACCTCAGCCTCTCTCCTCTCCCCCAGGTAAAGCGTCCACCAATGACGCGCCGCTTCCCACATATGGGTGAGGGCCAGAGGAACCCAGTACTTAGTCAAGGCCCGAATCAGGCTGGAAGCTATCACTAGCTCCTCTAGCCAGCCTTTCGTCTTCATGTCAGAGGTGTTGCCCTCATACTTCTCGAGGGCCAGTCGCTGGAAGGACCGAAGAGTCTTCTGCCACTGGTCGTCCTCCTCTTCTCGGTCAGCTCTCTGCCGATCGACCAAGGTAGTTTGCGAGGCGTCGATCACTTGTACCACATGCGGTAGCCTTCTAGGTGCCATAGATGCAAGGTAAACAAGGAATTCCAATTCCCAAGTAGTGCAGAACATTGTCTTTAAAACATCTTAAAATTTTCGTTTATTCTTAATTCCCAAAACACCCTAGAAACATGAGATTAAAAGTCATTATGGTGCATGTACCTTTCCTAGGTTCTCTACCTTGCAATCATCGTGGCCTCACTTGGTCGTTCAATAGGTCCAGAGTCCTTGCGTTGGATCATGGGGTCCCTAAAATCCCGTTTCCTAGCCGGTCTTCCTTGGCCTAATTCACGCACCGAGGTCACCCAATACTGTTGCCCTACCATCCCATGCAATCCTCACAGGGCCTAACACTAGACTCCATACTATATCCCAACCTCCCTCTGATACCATTCTATCATGACCCGCCTTCACAAAAAGGAGGGAAGGGTCAACAAATTTACAGGCCCTTCCTTCTTTAAGTTGAAGGAGAGATAATGACCCCCGACACCCACCTTCAATAGGTCCCAGAGTGGCGACTAGCACCAAGGGTATAGAAATTACACACAAATGGAAGGCATTAACCCTTTTATTTTATAGGATCAGGAGATAAGATGATGAAACCCAACAACACCAAGGTAAAAGAAAAGTAAATCCAAAAGTAAACCATTTCCACATGCTTGTTCCAAAAGTAAAAGCCACAAGGTACCAAAGGTGACTACAAAGGTAAGTACCAAAGGAAGAAAAACAGTAACTGCAACTGCCCCAAAGGTCCGAGCTAGTATGGTCCTGCGCGATCCCTGAAGTCTTCCTAGAAACATGAAAACAATTTTATATACATAGGGTGAGAATACCAGTATACTCAGTAGGGAAACCCAAAGACTCTCATGCACAAGTGGGGGAACGTTCTAAAGTCCCATGAGAAAAGGAGTAAACCAAACACCTATCAAGGTAAACTATCCACCCAAGACTCACCAAGGAACACTCCCCAAATAACGCAAGTCAAGTAATATATATAATAAGATCACATCGATGTTTGGGTACCCCGCGCCACTTCCCCACTGCTTATTGAGACATCCTATGCATCGAACCAATCCATCCATTCTCATCTCAGTTCCACTGCCACACCCGCCCGCACACACCTGGGCCACAACCAGACGCAGTCCCACTGCTGAATCCCGCCTGCAAACACCTGGGCCACAACTGTCATACATAACCATGCCTGCAAACACCTAGGACAGAACAACCACCACCACGCCCGAAGACACCTGGGCTAGAAGATCCACTGCCATGCCCGAAGACACCTGGGCCCCATCCCGAAGACACTTGGGAAGCCGCCTTCCGCACACACCTTGCCAACCACCATACTACCATGCCCGAAGGTTCCTGGGCTAATAATAGACCTCAGGCCATAACAGCCTACCCGAAGGAACTTGGGCTATCCGGGAAAGGGAGCAGAAAATGAGCTAATAACCAGCCACTAAGAATAGTGATGGGAAAAACACCCTCCCCCATGAAATGGGGGTGTCGACACTAAGTGCTCAACTTGGGTGGGGCGCGAATAAGAAACAAAAAACTACAAATATAGATATAGGTAACAAGCCCTCACCCAAAGATTAGGTTTTTCTTCAGACAGCCTACAGATCAAATTGGAACTCAAGTCCAAGTCACAACTCTCACCAACAAAACCTGTTTGTCCCATTCTTGTTTTCATGATTAGTAGCAATATTTAATTATGTTCTGCACCTACCTGGGCAACTAGAAATCATAGGCACAAGTCTAGGAAAGTAAACAGTCAAGCATCGACCATAACACCCACACCCAGTTCTCTCATAAAGCCACATCAACTAAAGAGAACCCTAAGTCACATCCCCATGTCCAATATCCAGGAGCAAAAGGGCTTCTCAACAACAGAGGATCCCACTCCAATTCATGATGTAAATAAGGTAACCACCCGATCATAAAACTCGTAAACAATGAATCCATAACAACAGGGAAATCCCATTCCAAATTTTCACAACCACCGAGAGTATAAAAACAGGGGATCCCATCCCCTCCCACATCTCCAGCAATCGGCCCATAAAAAGGAAACAACCAATCCACTACCACAGACACAAAGCAGGTTCATGCCCGTATTTTCAGATTTATAAGATTTAACACACTCCATGATTTCAATTCCGTTTGTTTTAACCGGGAGTTATCACAGAAGGGTTGATCCTGCTGCTTTTAATTTATTCAGCCGGGTATACGTGAATGACCAATTTACTTTTTACAGCATGAGTTTATAATTTCAAAACAATCCATTTAAAACACCACGAGGGGTTCATTAGTGCACATACAACGACCACCAACGGCCTCGATTTTAAGAAGGCATAATCCAACACAACTCAGAAAGATGATCATAATATAAAACAACATCAATGATTACAACCCCCTTCTTTCTTTATAGAATCTGTTCATTATCTTTATTAGGTCTGGTTTATCCAATTCTACAGAATCAAAAGCACGCCCACCCTGCATGATACAAAAAAAGGGAGAGAGGAAGGAGAAAATTCCCTACTAGTTGATCAACGATCGGCGCTAAGGCTGGGGGAAGAACATCACAGATAACGATGCGGCTCGCCCGATGCACAAAAATCGGCTCGTCTGGACGAAAGTACTCCTCGCCGAGGGTTATCAAGAAAAGAAAAAACCCACCGTGAACCCATTAGTTATAAGGGTCGTGGAATGTTGAGATAAGAACGCGAAATCATGTAAGGCGCGTGGTCGTGGGTTGACCACGCAGCCCCACACGTCATTAAAGGGGTCGGGTGGTTTAAACTGACGCACAACTAGGTTATTTCATTAATATTTAATTGAAACATTAGGGTGTTACCAGGCTTTTAAAATGAGCTTAAATGGGTCAAAATAGGGTTTAAAACCCAATTCGCGCAAAAAGGATCACTACTAGATAGAATCTGTGAGGGTAGGCCAGAGCCACCGGTAGCTACGCTACTGGTAGGCTGCAGCTACCGGTAGACCGAGCTACCGGTAGGCCACATCTATCGGTAGACGGAGCTACTGGTAGGCCGCCGCTACCGGTAGACCGAGCTACCGGTAGGCCACAACTACTGGTAGATCGCGCTACCGGTAGGCTACCGCTACCGGTAGGCCGAGCTACCGGTAGGCTGGAGCTACTGGTAGCCCAAGCTACCAGTAGGTTGCGGCTACCGATAGGCCGAGCTACCGGTAGGCGGCAGCGAACGGTAGTTCGAGCTACCTGTAGATAGAGCTACCGGTAGCCAGAGATACCGATAGACAGAGCTACTGGTAGACAGAGCTACCAGTAGGCTGCGGCTACTGGTAGACTGAGCTACTGGTAGGCCTGCTACCGGTAGGCTAAGGCGACCTGTAGGTCTACTTCACCGAGATTCCCAGACCAGAAAACTCAACATGAGATTTTCACAAAGTAATGGACCCCAAAAACCCGGACGATTACATTTTATTTAATACAATATATATTTAATATTTTAAAATAAACTATTAAATCATTAAAAAATAGTATCATGAAAAAATGGATATAAAATTTTGAATTATTATGGGAAGAATATATAATAATGAGTTTTTAATATTTTGGTATTAATGTTATATTGAAATTGAATGAAAAAGTGTAACGCCCCGACCCCAGTTACCTAGAGTCGGTGAATTATTTTAATACATTGGCATGATTACAAGGAATCAAGTCCCGAATGACCGATCTGTTTAGCAGTCTTGCAAAATAGATTACATACATGAATATTACATTACACTTTATAACATACAAAAAAACATAAATAATCCTTTATGAATGCCATTATCTCCTTGTCATAACCCTACATATCAATCACAATACACATCTAGGAATACAGGGTAAAATAAAAAATAGAAAGGGGTGAGCTCAGATGCTCTGTAATGATAGCAATACTGCAGAAACTTTCATAAAAAAGCATAAACATTTAAGGAAATGTATAACTAAAACAAAAGCATTTTAATATTGAACTACACCATAATATGATGAAAATAAAATGAAGTAATGTCGTTTACATATTCAAATGGATATTCTACTAGTCAAATAATCACATTCAATATCACTAACAACTTTCATATTGATGGAATGCATAATGTCAGACTATCAAAACCACATAGTCAAGGCCTTGTGCCAAGACTACAAATAAGATTTTCTTAAGGCCTTGTTCCATGACACTAGTTTGTATCATGAGACCTACCGATGCATCGAGGAGCTATATAGGGCTCCACCTGTCAGTTACTAAGGCCAATTAATTCCTCATATGAAAATATTTAAACATAACATTTTTTTTATTAAAACTAGTACACGAAATGTCACTACTTTATCCCTAAACCATGAATGTTATAAAAATAACACATCCATAGTCGAACATATCACAAAACATTCAATACAATATGGGATAATTATATCATAATAAATCATCTTCAAATATGTTTAAAATCCATCAAAGGATGTTGATATAGATGAAAATGATTTGTAAAACTCTTTGAGAGAAATATCTCTTTTTCATGAAAACATTTAAAAGTCACAAAATTTAGAAAGGAAGAAATTTAATGAAACATTTTAATCAAAGTTTCCCATACCACTTTGAAACAATTGAAAGGAATTATCATTTTAAAAATATTCATGTCCATATAAATAAAACCTTCGAAACCATTTTGATGACATGGACATTAATGAGAAAGATTTAGAAGAATAAATATTTAAAACATTTGAAATGATGTTTTTGTAAAAAAGTGCCTAAAAATAATGCCTTCTAAAACACTTTCATGAAACATGGACATGGATAATAAATATGTCCCATTAGATACTTATGTGAAAACAACCTAAGATAATAAAGAGATTGTGAAATTGACCCTTACTAATTTGGTAACCTACGAAACATACACCCCATGAAAGAGGTATCGTACAATGAATATGTAAATACATATAAATTAAAGTTTATTACACAAGGAATACAATTATGGGCAGTACATACACCACAAAAATATAATAGTGGTAATATGGCACGAATCTCACGGGAATAAGGAGTGAGATGAAAACCCCTTACCTAGAACATTACTATAGTCGAGGGTATGTTTAACCTCCTGTATGAAGATAGTAGTATGATATTAAATTATACCAGAACAATATTAATATTTCTGATGTCATTCATTATTCATTTATTACTTTATAATACCCATTTAATAATAATTTCCATGTTAAATTAACATTTCGGGTAATAATCGCTTTCTTTATCATACATGTTTTAACTTGTTACTCATGATTTTATCACTTAGATCATGATTTAAATACATAAAGAATATAAAACATGATTTATATACCATATATATTTAGAATATATATGTATAATAGACATATATATGAAATGGAAAACACTGTTTATGGAGACGGTAGTCCGTATGTACTCATAAATGCTGTTTCCTTTTCATAACATATTGAACGGAACTAAGTGAATAAAATATATGTAAGAACATATATATATATATACCTCCAGTAGAATTATTATTTAATATATTACAAACATATTAGTAATATATATATTTTATAATCGTCGATGAATGGTGAATGTGGAAATGAATCTCATCGCGTCATGGAGACGGTAATCCGTACGTACGCACGAGCGACAATATCATTTCATTAATGGTGTGGAATTGGATGGTTTATTAATTTTTCAGAGTCATTATCATGTTATTTTAATTATTTATATACATATTACTCATCATAATGTCTATCCAAATAACATAGTTTTGAATAACAAATTACACCACGACGTGGAGGTGGTAAGCCGTACATACGTACACATGGTGACATTATAATTCATAAGATGGATAGAATAATGAATATAGTTGTGAAATAATTATAATAACATCAAATTATATAGCGGACACTGGAGTTATTATTTTAGAATGGAAATTATAGAGAAAGAATAAGTGGAAGAAGAAAGGAACCTGAAAGAGTGTGGTGAAATCATTACATCTTCTTCGAGTTCTTCCTTTTCATTTGATCAAAAGGGATACTTAGGTTGGCATTATGATCAAACTAATGCATCTATGTTGAAGTGAAGGAATTTGGGACGATATTTGGGCCAGGTTTGTCGAAGAAAAAATGGTTTGGAGGTTTTATTTTGAGAGAAGGGGAAGTTCCCTTTTATAAGAGGAGTGAGGGTCACTTTTGGAAAAGATTAAAGTATTAATTTATTATACAATCATATTCGGTTTAAAATGATTTCAAATGAATTTATTTAGATCCTTAGGTGGTTATGGGTCTAAATAATCACAACCAATAGGTATTATACTTGTTTAGGTTACCATTTTAAACATATCATTTAGATTTTACTCTTAGTTAAATAGTTTAACTTTTACCGTGTTTTCTTGTATTCTTACTATATATGGTTAATAAACTTACTCTAAACACCCATGAGAACCTAAAGTGGCCCATTAATGACATATATAATATTATTTAAGCCCTTTTTCCGAACCTTAAATTTTTAGGAATATTATATCAACCAATAAAATAGTATTTGTTTTAAATATTCATTTATGTCAATTTTGGCACTATTTGGTATTTTGTTTTTTTTGAAAGTCATCACAACTTGATTACTTCAAAAAATATACATTGAATCAGCCATAACATGTCATAATCACCCATAAATTTCGTGGATGTCATAAAAACTTTTAATTTATATTAATTTTAATATTTATAATACCATTTATTTGATTCTTTCATTAATAAGGTAATTACTACATCATCATTGTGTCATAAATAAATTTAATTATCTAATGCCTAAATATTATAAATAAAATAACATGATGTAGAGAATCATTTCTTCTTTCTAAGGAATATTTATAGTCGAATTTATCTTATGTATGACCCTATATTAGAAATGGTTTAGTTAATAAACATTGAATATAACACTTTTATCTATTCTTTAAATTAAATAATAATAAATGTCATAATCTAATCCAAGTGGACCTAAAGGGTCATATTTTATTCACAAGGTTGTTTTTGGTCAAATTACACTTATCCAATAGAATTAGGACAAGTTTTAGGGTAATAATAATATCATTTAACCCTTAATTACCCTATTTACTTTTAATAGTGGTAAATAAAAGTAAAAAGTTACTATTCACCAAAAATTATTTTTATCATTTTGAACCACATTTTACTCATTGATTTTAACCTTGTCTCTCAGATTTTCGAAATTCAACTCCCTGAAGTGGTAAAATTATTTTTTATGTGAAATTAAAAATTCACCTAGGAGGTGGGTAAAAGACGGTGAAAAGTTAAATAAACTTTTTATATATCTAAATTTATAATAAACTGACTCCAATGAATTACATTAAACATATATAGGTATTATTTATATATTTTTACATAAAATAAATTTAAATAAAATAAATTATTATTTAAATAAAAATTCAGTTTTAAAATATAACTCAGTGTTTTGCTCTATTCATCAAAAATTAAAAGTTTTCAGAAAAATACCAAAAATTCACCCAAAGATAATATTGATATTCTGAAATCCATAATGAGGTCTATTTTACAAAATTAAATACATATAAGTTACATTTATTAATTTAAAATTAATTCCCGCTGTCAAAACCAAAACGCGTATTTTTAAGAAATAATAATTATCAAACGTTTGACAATTGTTTATGTCCAATTTCAAAGTGAAATTACATACAATGACCATCATTGGATTAAATGGTAAAAATATAATCTATTTATACTTCCAAACCATTAAAATTTTTAATTTAACACTACAAATTAGTTTGATTAAAAAATTTTTTTTCAGTTAAAATATAGTATTTTTCACTATTCACCAGAATATAAAAGTTATCAGAAAAACACGAAAACATTATTGAAACTAAATTATTATGTACCAATTCAAAAGAATATTGTTATTTTGTAAAATTTAATATATAAAAGTTTCAAATATGGGATTTAAAAAGGCATCTCCATTAAAAGGCGGTAAAATTTCATTTTTTAAAAAATACTTCTTTTATCTGAAAAAATATATTTGTTCTTACATTATGTCTAAGAAACTTGTAATATGGAATTTAAATTATAAGTATTATATAAAGTTCAGAATTCAGTTAATACTATTCATAACCGCTTTTGAACGGCTAGTTTGGTAAGTCATGGTGCGCTAAACTCGGTCTTGCATGTAGTGAAAGTTATTGAATTACTTTGAAGAAATAATGTACTATGAAATCTTGTGGTGTTACATTCTTACCTCCTACAATAAATTACGTCCTCATAATTTTAAATTGTTTTTTGAAAATAAAAGGTTGAAAATAGAAAATACCATTGGGAAAACACACATCTAAAATTAGTTTAATAAAATTTAATCGTAATAAGAGGAAAAGGGAAATGAAAGGTTCACCACAAAATTATAATCTCGATTAGGAGAAAAATGGTGGCAATTAGAGAAATATAATTGGAGGAAAAACGTACATATTTATAGTTAGTGATCGAGGTCATCAATCACCAACAAGTATAAAATTGAGGGCCTTAAATTCATCAATCTACGATGATTTAAAATACCATAGGTTCAACAAAACATATGGTATTATGATAACACTTTTTTTTGTTTTATGATCCCTTCATTAAAGTATAAGAATTAATTTATTCATTTAATAAGAGAAGAAGAAAAATATATACTTGACAATTAGATTCCCATCCATTAATTAATTTCTACCATAAACTCGTCTTTCAGTCTAATAGATAATAGAACATAAAAATAGTATTCTATTTATCCTATTCGTATTGGGTTCAAAAAAGAATTAATTTATAATTAATCTACTAGAATTATTTTTTTTAAATGACTACATTATTTAATATTGGACATCATGTGGGCCAGTGGTAGGTTATACACCCCTGTCGCCCTTCGGTTGTAGGTTCAATTTTCACGGCCTTACTGGACACGGCGGGTTGCCACCCGACCTCCAGGTTGTCCATTTATGGCAATCCAAAAATAATCTCAAACTAGAATTATCCAAAATAATTCTGTCCAAACTCACAGTCCAAAATTTATAACGATGGTAAACACAATGAAGTTCCTTTTTTCCGTGTAATAACATGTGAACACCTTCATCATATATTCTTTTAAAACACTCCAACATCCTGAATTACCACAAAACCTTATTGATTACATTCATGATCCCTTATTACTTATAGAATACTGGATATACTGCTTCTATAATTTTTTTTTGGAAAATCCAACAATGATGGAATATACAAATCATTAATCAGATTCAAGGTAGTCAAGAATATCCAATATAATTTATCCATATCAATCATATTTTATTCCAAAATCACAACCTCGGTATCAGAACCATATTATGGTTTATCTTTCTCTTAACCATATATTTTCCAAAAACATAACCTGCTATTGAGTCAAATTTCTTGGTTCCACATAATCTCAAGTACTTAATGAAATAGTACTGCAATACAATCCTTATATACTCCATAATTATTATAACCAGTACAATGTTGATAAACCACTCAAATGACATAATTATCTAATAACAACATAAGAACTCTAATCATTCCTCCTCATCTGTGGTAGTATCATTACATGATTATTATCCAATAGCATCATTTGGGTCATACTCTGATAATTTGGACATTGGTTCACATAGTGTCCCAACTCCTTTCAGATGAAGCATTATAAATTTGAAACCTTTTTCTTACACTTGAAGTCACGTACATGGTTTCATTTTTCTCCACACTTCTAAAAAACTCTCATTCCCTTCAGGAAAGTTCCAGGGTGTTTCTTTCGATAGTTATCACATATGGGAAAATTTTTCTTTTCCCTCTTACCTTTATCCATCTTTCTCTCTTCCATCCTTTTCTTCTTTTTCTTTCCTTAAAAGCCATAGGACTTAGAGAATTATTTACTTATCTTATTAACACACGATACTATTTCTTCATATGTTGAGAATACATGAGAGACTATTTCTCTTCTAAATTTTGTCTTAATACCTTGAATGATATGATCCATCTTACTCTTTGGATCATACGTATTGCTGGAGTTCACATTCCTTCTACTGGGCACCATTTCTATACAATAGCATAAACTATGTCAGTTTATGAATTGAATTAATTACAAACTTGTAAAATACCTAACGTAAATTGAACGGTTTATAGATATAATTCATAATCATAAAGATATTTTCATTGAGAAAGTATATAATCATAATCCCTTCATAATGATTTGTAATGAAAATGAGAATTATCCTAAGCATATCCCCCGGGAGTCTCGTAACAAAGAGTGCATCAAAAACTGTTGTCATGCACCAGTTCCCGTTCGAGTCCAGCTCAATGAAGCGTTTTCAGGTTTTACCCCTAGGTACATCTGTTCTAGATCCTCCACTACTTGCTTGTATCCAGACACGGATGTATTTTCCTGGAAAACTCATAAAATCTCTACATTACCTAAATTCTATGAATTTATTCTATACTAATCCTAAAAGTCTATCTTAGTTCTATGTGCTCAAATCAGCGTTTATCTAAATCTAGCTTCCAGTGTTATTGCTAAACATCCTCTAATACAAATTGTAATGCCTTGACCCCAGTTACCCAGAGTCAGTGAATTATTTTAATACATTGGCATGATTACAAGGAATCAAGTCCCGAAGGACCGATCAGATTAGTAGTCTTGGAAAATAGATTACATACATGAATGTTGCATTACAATTTATAACATACAAAATAAGATAAATAATCCTTTATTAATTCCACTATTTCATTGTCTTAACCCTACATATCCATCACAATACACTTCTTGGATTTGTTGGAAAAACAAAACATTGAAAGGGGTGAGCTCAAATGCTCAAGAAGGATAACAATAGAGCAGAATCTTTTATAAATAATCATAAACATTTAAGGTAATTTATAACTAAAACAAAAGCCTTTTAAACTTTAACTTAACCATAATATGACAAAAATAAAATGAATTAATTCCATTTACTTATTCACATAGATATTCTACTAGTCGAATAATCACTTGCAATATCACTAACCACTTTCATATTGATAGAATGCATAATTCCAAACTATCATAACCACATAGTCACGGCCTTGTGTCAAGACTACAAATAAGATTTTGTCATGGACTTGTGCCAAGACACTATTTTGTCTCATGAGACCTACTGATGCATCTAGGAGCTATTGCGGGCTCCACGCTTCACTAACTAAGTCCAATGCATTCCTCATATGAAAATTTTTAAACATAAAATTAATATTCATATTAAAACTAGCATAAGAAATGTCAATACTTTATCCCGAAACCATGAATGGTATAAAAATAACACATCCATAGTCAAACATATCACAAAACCTTCAATACAATATGTAAGATTTGTATCATAATAAATCAACTTCAAACATGTTTAATATCCATTAAATGATGTTGACATAGATGAAAATGATTTGTAAAACTCTTTGAGAGAAATATCATTTTTTTATTAAAACATTTAAAAGTCACACAATTTAGAAAGGAAGAAATTTAAAGCAATTTTTGAATCAAAGTGTCCCATACCACTTTGAAACTTTTGAAAGGAATTATCATTTTAAAAACATTCATGTCGATATAAATAAATCCTTAAAACCCATTTTAAAGACTTAGACATTAATGAGAATGGTATATAAGAATAAATATTTAAAAAATTTGAAATTATGTTTTTATAAAAATGTTCCTTAAAATAATATCATTGAAAACTCTTTAATGAAACATGAAAATTGATAATAAATATGTCCCATTAGATACTTACGTAAAAACAACCTCAGATAATAAAGAGATTGTGAAATTAACCCTTACCAATTTGGCATCTTACGAAACATACACCCCATGAAAGAGGTATCATACAATGAATATTTTAATACATATAAATTATATTGTATTACACAAAGAATACAATTATGGGTAGTACATACACCACACAAAAGATAATAGTGGTAATATGGCACAAATCTCACAGGAATAAAGAGTGAGATGAAAGCCCCTTACCTTGCACTTTCCTTTAGTCGAGGGTATATTTAACCTCCTGTATGAAGACTGCAGTATGTTATTAAATTATGAAAGAACCATATTAATATTTATGATATCATAAATTATTCATTTATGACTTTATACTACCCATTTAATAATAATTTCCATGTTAAATTAACATTTCAGGTAATAATAGCTTTTTTATCGTACGTGTTTTAACTTGTTACTCCTGATTGAATCACTTATATCATGATTTAAATACATCCAGAATATAAAACCTGATTTTTATATCAAATATATTTAGAATATATATTTTTATAATAGACATATGTTTGAAATGGAAAACTCCATTTTTGGAGACGGTAGTCCGTACGTATGCATAAACGTTGTTTCCATTTTCATAACGTATTGAACAGAACTAAGTGAATAAAATATATTTAAGTACATATATATATATAACCAGTAGAATTATTATGTCATATATTATGAACATATTAGTAATATATATTTCTTATAATCATCGATGAATGGTGAATGTGGAAATGAATCTCATCGCGTCATGGAGACGGTAATCCATATATACACACGAGCAACAATATAATTTCTTTAAAGTAGTGGAATTGGATGGTATATTAATTTTACAGATACATTATCATGTTATTTTCATTATTTATATACATATTATTCATCATTATATCAATCCAAATAACATAGTGTTCAATAACTAATTACACCACAGCGTGGAGACGGTAAGTCGTATGTACGCACGCATAGTGACATTATCATTCATAAGATTGATAGAATAATGATTATAGTTGTGAAATATTTATAATAACATCATAGTGTATAGAATATACTGGTGTTATTATTTTAGAATGGAAATAACAAAGAAATAAGAAGTGGAAGAAGAAAGGATCTTGAAAGAGGGTGGTGAAATCATTACCTCTTATTCAGGTTCTTCTTTTTTATTTGACCAAAAGGGATCCATAAGTTTTCTTTCTAAACAAACTAATGACTCTAGGTTGATGTGAAGGAATGTTAGAGGATATTTTAGAAGGTATTGGTCGATCCATATTTTTTGGAGGTGTGATTTTGAGAGAAGTTGAAGTTCCCTTTTATAAGAGGGGTGAGGGTAACTTTAGGAAATGATTAAAGTATTAATTTATTATACAATCATATTCGGTTTATAATGGTTCCAAATAAATTTATTTCGATACTTAGGTGGTTATGGATCTAAATACTTTCAAACAATAGGTTTTAGACATGTTTAGGTTACCATTTTAACCTTATCATTTAGATATAACTCTTAGTTAAATTGTTTAACTTTAACCGTGTCTTCTTGAATTATTACAATATATGGTTAATAACCCTACACAAAACATCCTATAGAACCTCAAGTATCCCATTAATTTCATATATAATATTATTTAATCCCTTTTTCCGAACCTTACATTTTAAAAAAATTATATCGACCCATAATATAGTAAATTTTTTAAATATTAATTAATGTCCATTTTGACCCTATTTGGTATTTTGTTTTTGTGAAAGTCATCACAACTTGATTACTTCAAAGAGGATTCATTTAATCAGTACTAACATGTCATAGTCACCTAGAAAATTTGTGTATGTCATAAAAACTTGGAAATTATATTTATTTTTATATTTATAAAACCATTTATTTGATTCTTTCATTAATAAGGTATTTACTGCATCATCATTGTGTCATAAATAAATTTAATTATTTAATGTCTAAAAATTATAAATAATACACCATGATGTAGAATTTTTTTTATAATTCTAATTAATATATATAGTCGAATATATCTTATGTATAACCCTATATTAAAAATGGTTTAGTTAATATTCTTTGAATTTAACACTTTTAACTCTTCTTTAAATTAAATAATAATAAATGTCCTAATCTAATCCATGTGGACCTAAAGGGTCATATTTTATTCCCAATGTTGTTTTTGGTCGAATTACACTTATCCAATAGAATTAGGACATGTGTTAGGGTAATAATAATATCATTTTTACCCTTAATTACCCTATTTACTTTTAACCGTTGTAAAAAAGTAAAAAGTCACTGTTCACCAAAAATTATTTTTATCTTTTTGAAACACATTTTACCCTTTAATATTATCCGTGTCTCTTGGATTTTTAAAATTCAACTCACAAAAGCAGTAAAATTAAGTTTTATGTGAATTTACAAATTCTCTTAGGAGGTGGGTAAAAGACAGTGAAAAGTTAAATAAAATGTTTATATATCTAAATTTATTATAAACTGACTCCATTGAATTAAATTAATCATATATAGGTATTATGTATCTATTTTGACATAAAATAAATTTAAATAAAATAAATAATTATTTGAATAAAAATTCGGTTTTAAACTATAACTTAGTGTTTTCCATTATTCATCAAAAATTAATGTTTTCAAAAAAATACCCAAAATCACCTTAAGATAATTTTTATATTCAGAATTCAATAATTAAGTCTATTTTACCAAATTAAAAACATATAAGTTTCATTTATTAATTTAAAATTAACTCCCACTTGCAAAACCAAAAGGCTTATTTTAATGAAATTATAACTATCTAATGTTTGACACTTGTTTATGTCCAATTTCAATGTAAAATTACTTAAAATGACCATTATTTGATTAAATGTTAAAAATATAATCTATATATACATCCAAACCATTGAGACCTTTAATTTAACACTATAAATTATTTTGATTAAAAATGTTGTTTTCAGTTAAAATATAGTATTTTTCACTATTCACCCAAATATGAAAGTTATCCGAAAAACACCAAAACTTTATTGAAACTAAATGATTTTTATCTGATTTTAAAGAAAATGTTTATTTTTTAAATTTAATATAAAAAAGTTTCAAATATTGGATTTAAAATGGCTTCTCCATTAAAAGGCAGTAAAATTGCATTTTTTAAAAAATACTTCTTTTATCTGAAAGAATGTATTTGTTCTTAAATTTTGTCTAAAAAACTTGTAATATGGATTCTAAAATTATATGGATTATATAAAATTAAAAATTATGTTAATACTATTCATCAATGCTTTTTAATGACTAGTTTGGTATGTCATTGTGCGCTAAAACTCGGTGTTGTGTGTAGTGCATGTTATTGAATTACTTTGAAGAAATAACGTACAATGAAATCTTGGGGTGTTACAAAAAGTACTAACTTGGTGAAATAAATTATAATAGATAGTAACGTAAGCATTAATGGGCCTAATGTATTTACAAAAGATATTAAATTTACTAGTTAATGTAGTTACAATCATTTTATCTTCCACTATAAATTATTCATCACTTTTGGATCAACATTAATTTTATTGACTTAAAATTTCTAGAAACTGCTAAATAATTACAAAAAATGATTCCATTTTAATATATAGAAGTGTAACTCTTATCCTATAATCCCATAACACTAAAAATTACATAGTAAATACAAAAAATTACAGAAACCAATCTTGAAAAATTTTCATCCACCAATAAGGATATATAGTATTTGTAAAAGCCCACCACAAAAAGACATAACCCCATTTACAAAGAGATAATAAATGATGTGATGTATACTTTAATAACTACTCCAATATCATTTCCATTTTATTTTAATCACCTCTTATACAATATATTTTATTACATCATACTAAAATTATAACATAATTAACAATCCAACTCGAACCACCATTGTAACGACCCAAAGTTTCATTAATGGAAAATCCATCTTGATCCAGTTAAATGTTTCTTTATGAAATTTATTTTTATAAGATGTCAACTTCTTTAGTTTTACGTTAATATTTGTGACCGTTACTTTTTAGCCGTTGAGCAGTGATCATCTGAGTAGTATAAATATAAGGCTTTAACGAACCCATTTCTACTCAGACAAAGGAAGCGATGACCTCATCCAGTAGAATTGCCCCTTACGAAGCCCATTTGTCAGAGCTCGGAAAAGAGGTGGCGTCTTTGTGCTTTTCCCTTGACCAAGCCCAATCTGAGCTTCATCAAGTCAAACTCGAACGTGATCGTCTACGGGAAAAGTGGAAGTTGATTGAAATTACCACTCGAGCGATGTTATCCGAGCCACCCCAAGTGTCTGTCACCATCGCACACCTTACCCTTAGGTCTTATGCGACTATTTTAAGGGGTTATGTAACAAATAAGTAGCAACATGTTCATGTACATTATTTTTGTATATAATAATGAATATAATTTCTAGTCATTTTTGATACATTGTAATTAGTTTTTAAAGTACAAATGGTGTTTTTAGTTATTATTTAATTAAGAATTATAATTTATTAAATTGAAGGATTTTTGAATTAAATAATATTTTAATAAAATATTATTATTAATATTGAATTAATTTTTTATTAAGTATAAATTATCTTATAATTTTATGAATGCAATTAAAATTTTTATTAAGGTTTGAAATCCATTTCTGTCAAAACCCGTTAATTTTTTATAAATGTCGGTTTTATTTTAAAAGTAAAAATTCACATATTTAGAAAATTATTTAGATAAAATAAATATTATTTTTGGAATTAGGACGTCGAAATTATCCAACGGTGAATTTTTCATAATTTTCTGAGAGAGTCAAATTTTTGGGTAAAAATTAAATACCATTTAAATATATAATGTGTTTTATGACATCATAATGACCCAATGGTGATGTAATAAAATAACATAATCCTTATGTTCGACCAATATGTGTTTTATCATTAAAATAATGAGGTTTTGGGTTTGTTTGACTTACTTTTCAAAGCATTAATGGAGCCCTCAAGACTTATTCAACACTTTGCCTTTTTAAATTAATTTCCATGGGAGTGTGACTCACCTCCACATAAGCAACCCTAATTTTTTAATAGGTTTGGACCTTGGCCTTGTAAAATATTGTTTTCCTCTTTCCTTTTCCAGAAACAATGGGAAAATACCATGGGACGGTTTGTGGTTTGGATTATTTTAATATAAGGGGTCCCAAACCTAAATAATAAAGAATTCTCTCGCCTTTCCTATATAAACTCACCCAAGCTCCCACTTCCTCCTCACTAAAATCCCTTGGAGTTCGCCCAACCTCTGCCCTACTCTCTCTAGAATCCTACGAAGGTTCCCCAAGCTCCCAAGAAGCCTCTCACAAGCCTCTCTCTAGCCTTTGGAAGCACACTTCCAAGTAAGGGTTTTTTCTTCCTTTCTCATTTTTGTCAATTTTCTTTAAGTTGTATTGCCCTTTTAATTTAAATTATGAATGTTGGGGTATGGTTTTGCACCTTCCCAATACTTCCCTCTTATTGTTTGAATGATGGTAGAACCCTTTCCCTCTCATTAAATTCCTCCCATGTACATCTGTTACTATGCCGAAATTCTGAAAGGAACTTCTCTCTCTTCTTGTACATTCAAGGAATACTTTTGTATCATGAATTTAAATTCCATTTCAATTGTTGGGACATGTATATATATGACATCCTTACTGTCCATTACATGTAAATATGATGAGGAACCCCTTTTCTCTCTCATCAAACTTTTTTATGAATTCTTATGTCACACCGTTACGCTGCCGAAATCGCACCGATTTTCTAAGCCAATGTCATTGTGTAGTGAATACCATGCCCATTCCTCCATCAAGGGTATTTACCTTTATGCACATTTAATTATTGATTTTAATGTTTCATGTGTGAATTCCACATTCCTTTATCGTGGAATAAATGATTATGTTTTATGAATCCATGTTTTATGATCCATGTGGCACACTTATGCATGAAATGAAATGTTTAAGAAGGGTGTGCCCTGATAGCGCTCCAATGCATTGGGTAAAGTATAGTATCATGATACGTCATGTGAAATGAGTGTTTACTCATGATAATTCAAGTGAAACAAGGGTTTACTCATGCTTTAAGTGCAATGAGGGTTTACTCATGCTCCATGTGCAATGAGCCTTGGCTCATGCTAATTCAATGTTAAGTGTTGTTGCCACATTTCCATGTTATGGTTATCATGATTTATCATGCCTTTATGTTCATGTTACTATAATGCTCTATTGATGTTCCTATTGCCTAACATGTATTGTACTCCTCATGTTATTCACTGTGTAATCCCTTACTGGGCTTTATAGCTCACCCTTTTCTTATGCATGTCCTCAGGTTATCCCATGCAATGCTAAGTACGAAGGAATTTAGTGGTCATGTAAAGGAAGTTTTCAATAAAGATGTTGTATTTCAAGTTTAAAGTTTTTATGTAATGATCCTAAGCCCCAAAGACACTAAACCTCTTGATCTTCTTTGTTGTATCAAGTGAATTTTTATGTAATAAAGCATGCTTAAGTTGTATTAAAAAGCACGGTTGTCATAACCATGATTAAGAAAGATGTAATCAAAACCTCAAGCATGCCTCCATTTATGCCAGATTCTACTGATTTGTGGTGAGGGTCTAATGTAAGTTGGGAAGAGTATACCCTCTGTATGCTTCTCCATCACATGAAAATATAATATAAATATAATCCAACCATATAGATTATATGATAACAAGAAAATATTTTATAATATATGTAATTATTAATTAATAAAAACATTATAATCACCCAATGTGGTAGATCAACCTGTGTAAGAATCAATAGGAAAATAAATAAAGACCCTGCAATAACTATCATGAATCAGTCCTAACACTGCCTGTATTACTATGATCCATTTCATTAATATCCTATAATTTTGTGAAATCCCACTTTCTCTATCCCCAACCATGGATTCTACACATGCATCATGATACCCATTATTGGTGTGTTTATAAAACCAACATGACATCATTATTACAATCATTAGCATGTGTTCAGGTGAAATATATTTATTATCTCATAATATATAAACATGAATGAAATAGAATAAAATTATATATTATGGCATTTTATGCTAAAAATTGTGTAATAAACACTTGAAAATCCTTTCTACAACTCCCTTCTAGAAATTTAGAATAAATATATGTTATAAATAATACTATACTAAAAGGATTATAAATATATCCCCCAATCACCATAAGGAAATAAAAAAGTTATTTTACTCTAACATTATTGTAAGAACCCGAGATTTTATGAGAATTATTCTTTTTAATTTCATTGGTGTATTCTGTTGAACACTACACCAAAGGGATCTTGCACTACACACATCCCTGACTTGGCTTGCATTACATGCAATCACAACCTTCCTCGATAGTGTGTGTAGTATGCAATACCGGGTTTCACTAAACAATGATATATTGTTATAATATTTTTATGGACTATATGTTATGAATAGTATTAACTACATTTTTAATTATATAACATTATTATTCATCTTATACATTTTCTATAACATTGTATGAGAACAATTTTTTGGGTAAAATAAGTATTTTTCAAAAAATACAGTTTTGTCGCCTTTTGATGGTGCACCCACTTTAAATATAATTTTTGACAAGTTATATGTTCAATTTGACAAAGTAAAATATTTCTTTGGAATCAGGATATAATAATTTACTTTGAATAAATTTTTCATATTATTCTGATAACTTTCATATTTTAATGAATAGTAAAAACACGCTATATTTTAATTAAAAACAATTTTTCTCATAGAGATAATTTATATGGTTAAATTATAATATTG
Organism: Viscum album; assembly: GCA_963277665.1. Classification (NCBI taxonomy): domain Eukaryota; kingdom Viridiplantae; phylum Streptophyta; class Magnoliopsida; order Santalales; family Viscaceae; genus Viscum; species Viscum album. The sequence goes on along the minus strand of OY728157.1, from coordinate 29,068,932 downwards.
AATGGTTTTAAAGTATAAATAGAATATATTTTTACCATTCAATATAATGTAAGTCATTTGAATAAATTTTACACTGAATTCAAAAGTAAACATATTTCAATCTTTTGAAACGTTTTAACTTTTAAAACACATTTTTTCAACAACGGGATTAATATTAAATTTAATACTAAAAATTTTGTGTTTTGATTTTGGAAAAATTGATTTCGTATATAGAATCAGTAGTTCCAAATAATGTTAATAAGAAAGTTTTTTATTTTTAGGCATTGTGAATAGTAACTACGGTAAATTTTATTTACCATAGTTAAAGGTAAATCTGGTAATTAAGGGTAAATGTAATATTATAAAATTACCCTAACACTTTTCTTAATATAATTGGATGATTATATTTTTTCCTAAATCATACTAGGGTCAAAATTGAATCTAATAGAACCCACTAGTATTTGATTAAGACCTTTTATTTATTTTATTAAAAGGAAAGTTAAATATGTCTCACTCAAACATTAATAATTATATTATTTTTAAAATAAGGAAATACAAAATATAAAATTGATTATAAATATTTAATTGAAAGATAAATTTTTTATTTGTCATGGTAATTTATTTGTAATTTTTAAGAAATATTTATTTACCTTAATATCTTATACATTAATGATGTAGAAATTATTTATTTAGTGAAAAATCAATAATACAGTTTCTATTAAAATAACAAAACCTATCAAAAGGACCAGAAACATGAACAAACATTATTGGTCTAGTATATCTATACCCTAAGAATCCAAGGGTCGATTTTCAGATTATTTGGAGCCTTATAAATCTGATTTGGACATTTATATTATTTTATTTTAAATGATGTCAAAGATGTCACCTTCATAATTTAATAAATATAACAATTTAAATGTTGATATTTTAAGATGATAAATTCAAGTAAAAATATTATTATGAAAGGTATTATATTTATCTTCATTATAGTATTTTATTTTTAAATTTTATGAAACAAATAATTATATTAAATAATTATACAAAAATGTTGTAGTAATTTTTTTATCAAGAGATATACCAAATAAATGGTTATAAAAATATTTAAATAAATAATATATGAAGAAATTAATGTGACCATGATTTTTTTATGAATATGACATGTTAGTAATCTATAATATATTTATTTTTGAACATATATTATTTTTGGTTTTTATTTAAATTCAAATAATGAATAATGTCAAAATTGACACTACTGATATTTTATAAAAATAACATATTATTAAACTATTTAAAAATAAAAAAAATATTTGGAAACTACATATTGAAAATTATATGGTCTACATGTTTAAAACATATCCAATTATGTAAAATTGAAAACATTTAAGTATGTATTTATTACAATTTATAATTTTAAATTTTATTACTACCAGTAAAATTAAATAGATTAACTAATGATAAATCAAGTTGATAAGGTTTAAAATAAAATAAAAGCATATCTAAATTTGATTGGTTGATGATATTTCAACCTTATATCATCTCACCTTATTATTGAGTAATTTTTGGTGGTTTTTAAGTGGGGCTTCATTTTATTATTAAATAATATTTTTAAGGTTTCTAAAAGTGCCCCTCTCCTCTCTTATATAAGGGCACCTACCCCCTCTCCTCTTCACAACACCTTGAGCCTTCAAACTCAGCCTAACTTTGACCATTTATGTTATCCAATTCCTTAGAAACATTATGGAGGTTCTGGTCTTCTCAAAAGACAAACTCTAGTCCCTTAAGAGGAAGCTTAAAGGAGGTGCATCGAATAAGAGGTAATCTCTTCTACCGATTCTTTCAAGTTTCATTCTTCTTCAACTCCATCTTCTTTAGTTTTTTTAGTTGTAAAGTAACACAGTCAGTATATATAATATACTAATATGATATTATAAATATGAAACAACCCCATTTCACTTTCTATCCATCTTATGGAAAATGAAATCACCGTTCGTGTGTACGTATGGAAGACCATCTCCACACCATGGTGTAATTAGTTTTTCCACCACCACCTTACATGGATTGTTATAATGGTGTAAATAATTACTATATAAGTTCATTATAAAATCATAATGATTCTGAGATATTATATCATTCACTCTACTTCTATTCAATAATTATGTGAATGATATCATTGCTCATGCGTACGTACAGATTACCGTCTCCACGAACGCGATGAGATTCATTTTCCATGATTAACCATTCAAGTATGATTATAAAGTATATATATAATAAATAATAATGAATGATATTACATAATAATGATACTGGATTAATTTACATATATGTTTCATTTAATTATTTCCATTCAATTCAATAAGGAAACGAAAACAGCGTTCATGCGTACCTACGACCTACCATCACCATGAACGGTGTATTTAATTCCATTTATTGATCAATCATATAAATTTATATACTGAATATATAATATATATAAATCATGTTTTAAATTATGGAATAAATTAAATCAGTATATGAGTAATAATATAATTAACAACAAATCGAAACACATAGGATAAATGAAACGATTTTACCAAAAATGCTGCTTTAACATGGAATTTAAAAAAGAATGGGTAATATAAAGTCATAAGTGAACCATATATGATATCATAAAAATAAATATGATACTTTAAAAATTAAATGACATTATTTAAATCAGTATACATGAGGTTCAGATACATATGATGCATATCAGACATAAGGTAAGGGATAATTTTGTAATCTCATTTTTATCTGAGATTTCTTATACGGAAATATTTACTAGGGTTATATTTTTCATCCATGTCCATAAATATGTTTTTCATAAAGTTGTTAATATTCTTACATGTATTTTTAAAGTCATTTTTACCCTTATTTGACTTTTACTTTGTGTTATGGAAGGAATATTTCATTTGTTTACCATATAATGTACTTTTTGACTTTTCCGGCAAAAGTATGAGAAGAAAGTTTTTTTACTTATACGACATGAATGGATTTTTTTACAGTTTCATAACTCCTTGTTTTTAGGAAGCTTAATCTACAATATTTCATTACTATTTTCATCAAAATCCATTTCTTTTAAAATTACATGGCATTTTGTGAAAGGAAAATGATTTTGAAGAAGAAAGGATATTTTCCTCAAGAATTAATTTCAAATGTTTTATCAAAACCATTTTCCATCTATGTTGACATTATTTCATATGTGTATATTTCAAGTATAATTTCTATATTATTTACATGGTTTGATTTTTCTTATTGTGAAATTATATCCATTTTTATATAAATTATGTTATGATGGGATGATGTTTATGAAACCCATGTTATTCGTCGGGTTATTATGAATGATGTATGTTTATTTTGTGGCACATGAAAGAATGATTTCATTATGAGATGGGTGGGACCTATATCTCCCTCCAATTCATTAGGTAATGATTTATATCTCATGAGATAGTCATGGATGGAATGACAAGTTAATCTGGTTCAGTGATACAAGACTGGAATGAGGTGTGGACTCAATTTAGTAAGGGACTTTGTCTATTAAGTTGGTCTTGGCAGCAATGCCTTGGCTACTAAGGAAATAATATCAAGTACTTAATGTTATAACACAATTACATGTTTTATTCCCATTCTATTTTATCATGATTGATGTTCCATTATGATCTATGCCTTACGTACTGCCATGTTTTATTTGATTTCTCATGATTTTTTGGTTTAAACATTATGTTCATGTTTTTAAGTTCAAATTTAGATGGTTTGTTTTATTTTCTCCATGAATACCCTTACTGATCATTTGAGATCACCCTTTATATGTTTTCTTTTCCCCAGGATATAAAGAAATGTTTTAGGTAAGAAAACAATAGGGGAAGATATTTATGGGAGATGTTGAAGAACTTTCACCTTGATTAGAAGATTATGTTTTGAGTTTCCAAAGACACTAACCTATTACAGTCCTTGATTATTGGTTTTTGTTATGTATTAATTATTCCGCAAAAGTAATGTAATGTCTATGTACATCAATTTTGGGGTCTCTACATTTGGTATTATAGGAATGTTTTAGTCAACCTTTGGAAACTGGGATGCGAGAACTTTAGTGAGATCCCTAGAGATATTTCTAAGGTATGTCTAGGGATGTATCTAAGGATAAGTATAAGTATAGGTTATAGTAATTGAATTATGGTAATGATATTATAATTAGACCTAAGTTATTAGATATTAAAGGTACACCCCCTTTTATTATGTTGTTTTCCATAGAAAATTTTTTCCACTCACACTATTATTTTTGGGTTTTAGACGATGGTTGGAACCTGATGGAACCATGTTGATCAATGTAATGGACAATGCAATGATTTACCTCCTGAACAAACCAATTTAACGGGATATGGAGTACAAAATCATATTTCTATACTTAAACAAGATATGAATCATTCTGGACTTCCAAATGATCAGTGAAGGGAAAAATATTCTATTGAGTCCTTCATGAGGCAACATCCACCATCTTTCAGTGTGTCTTCTAATCCACTTATTTCTGAACAATGGATCAGTACCATTGGAAATATATTTTCCATACTTCGCTGTTCGGAAGATGAAAAAGCCATTCTGGCTATTTAATGTTTAGATGGTGAAGCAGACCATTGGTGGACTCTAATTATGAATACGAGGCCCCGAGATGAAATTGAACACATGGAATGGGATGAGTTCAAGATATTATTTTACAATAAGTACTTCCCTTGTATTCTTTGAAAAAAGATGGAAAAGGAGTTCCTTGATCTTAAGCAAAAAAGATGATTAATCTGTTGGCATATAAAAAGTGAATTTTACAAGGATTTTAAGGTATGCATCTGGATTTATCATCCAACCTGAAAATAATGTTGATCGATTATTTAGTGGCTTAAAACCAAGACTTTGAAGGGCATTAACTGTAAGTGACGTCATTAGCTATGAAGAAATTTTGTGTTGTGCTATCAAGGTAGAACTGGAAGTTGTTGTTACATATACATCTCATGGTTTTGACATGAAATGAAAGATGAAGTTCAAATAAAAATCTCAGAAAAATGGTGAAAAGAAGATGAATGTTACTTTATGCTCAATGTGTAGAAATAAGCATGGTAGAGATTGCCTAAATGGTACTTGAAAATGTTTAAAGTGTGTAAAAGAAGGTCATTGAGAAGTTTAGTGTTGAATTAATGTGAAAAAGGTAGCTAATTATATGAATAGAGAAAAGACTACAGAGAATGCTTAACTGACTCTTCAATGCTTCAAGTGCAAGGAAATGGGGCATTATGCTATTTAATGCCCTAATCCAAGGGTTAATGATGATTGACGTGAGCAACCTTTTAAGGAAAAGGATAAAGGGAAGTCACATGCGATCAATATTTGTGATGTTGAGTATGACAATGATGTTGTGGAATGATTAAGTGTTTATGTAATGGGATTTCAAAATAGTATCATGGAATCTCATTTATAGTATCGTGGAATTTTGGAATATCTATGTATTGGTTTTCATTAACATGTTGGTACTGGTAACCAAGAAAAGTGATTGAAATATTTTTGGAATGAAGATGATATGCGCATAATGACGGGATAAAGAGAAAATGAAATGAGCTCATGACTGATCTCATGGATTTAGTATATAGAAATTTTGGGATTTTGGTACGTGGAAAGGGTTAACTTTTGACAGTATGGATGTTTTCACTAAGGTTCAAAGGGTATTCATTATTTTTCAAGATAATACATGATTAAGGTATTCACATGTTTGGAATGTGACCAATAAGATATATCTTATGATATATGGGGGTTAAAATATTGTATTCACATGCTCGGTAGATGACATTTCTAGAAATTGTTTTCTTTATACTATGAGCTTAGACAAAAGTATTCTAGATAGGCCTAAATATTGGAATGGATTATGTTGGACATAAGTTAGTATTTTTTAAGGATATAACTTTTTCGATATTATTGATGGGATGTTATAATAACATAGTTTTAGAAAAAGGACAACCTTCAGGACGGGAAACATCCCATCGCATCAGACAAGGATATAGGAATCACACCCTCAACCGAAGTTCGACAGGCCTTTATCGCCTACCACTAGCCTACAAGAAGTCCCTGGTTAGTAGAAACTAGTTTTTTTATTAAGAGGTATAATAGATGAAGTATAAGTCCATTTTTGGAATTATATATGATTAACCTCACAGTAGATGGTCTTATGTATATTTGATAACTTTTTCTAACCCTTTGTTTGAGACAGATGGAATGACCCATCATTCTATCACATGATCTACTAACACTTCAAGAATGACAAATTAAACTTCATTTCATTAAGAGATGAAGTGGAAATTGTTCAAGGCACAAACAATGATGAGATTGTACCGAAATAAAGTATTTCTTCTAATTCAAATTATTCAACTTCAGGGAAATGATCTTGAAAACCAAATTTTTTTCCTAGTGCCATTATATATAATGAATCAGATGGTACTTTAGATCATCACAAATTTATGGCTTTGTGATTGTTGGCTTTTTTCATATCCATGCTCTCTATCACACTTTATTAGATGTTGATGGTTATATTTCTCTTCCATATCCATATTTTCACCTATGTTCTCTTATGTGGAAACCCAATAATGAGTTAATTTGGGTTACCATTATGTTTCTTACTTTACTTATTAAAATTAAGTTTTTGTATTCCTTTTTACAATGTGGGTTTCTTTGAATGAAACTTTCAAATAGTAAACCATTTATAACACCAAAAAATTTCGAGGGTGAAATTCATTTTAAGAGGGGTAGAATGTAACATATCAAGATTTTATGAGAATTATTTTTTTTAATTTCATTGATGTCTTGTGTTGTACACTAGAAAAAAGTGAGCATGCACTACACGCATCCCTGACATGGCTTGCATTACAATCAATCACGGCCTTCCTCTATAGCGTCTGTAGTACGCAATACTGAGTTTCACTAAAGAACAATATATTGTTATAATATTATTATAGACTAGCCGTTATGAATAGTATTAACTACATCTTGTATTCTATAACATTATTATTCATCTTACATATTTTCTAGAACATGGTTAGAGAACAATTTTTCGGGTAAAATAAGTATTTTTCAAAAAATACAGTTTTGCCGCCTTTTGATGGCACATCCACATTAAAACTAGTTTTTGACATTTTTATAAGTTCAATTTGACAAAATAAAATTATATTTTGGAATCAGTATATAAAAATTTACTTTGGATAAGTTTTACATATTATTCTGATAACTTTTATATTTTAATGAATAGTAAAAACACGCTATATATTAATTAAAAACAACAATTTTCATCGAGGTAATTTATATGGTTAAATTATAATATTGAATGGTCTTAAAGTATAAATAGAATATATTTTTACCATTTAATATAATTTAAGTCATTTTCATTAATATTAAACTGAATTCATAAGTAAAACCATATCAATCTTTTGTTACGTTTTAACTTTTAAAACCCATTTTCTCAACAGAAGGATTAATTTCAAATTAAATACTACAACTTTTGTGTTTTGAATTTAGAAAAATGGATTCCATATTTTTAATTTTCTGGTCTAAATAATTTTAATATGCTACTTTTTATTTTTAGGCATTATGAATAGGAACTAACACAAATTTTATTTACCATAGTTAAAGGTAAATCAGGTAATTAAGGGTAAATATAATATTATATAATTACCCTAACAATTGTCTTAATATAATTGGATGATTATATTTTCCCCTAAACCATAGTTGGGTTAAAATGGAATCTAATGGAACCCACTTGTATTTTATTAAGACATTTTATTTATTTTATTTAAAGGAAAGTGAAATATGTCTCACTCAGACATTAATAATTATATTATTTTTAATATAAGGGTATACAGAATATAAATTCGATAATAAATACTCATTTTAAATCTAAAATGTTTTTTTTATTATGGTAATTTATTTTTAATTTTTAAGAAATATTTATTTACCTTAATAGCTTAAACATTAATGATGTAGAAATTATTTATTTAGTGAAAAATAAATAATATTGTTTTTATTAAAATAAAAAAACATATCAAAAAGACCAGAAACTTGACCAAAATTTATTTTTCGAGTATATATATACCCTAATCATTGAAGTCTCGATTTGTGGACCATTTGGGGCCTTAGAAAACCGATTAGGACATTTATATTATTTTATTTTAAATGATGTCAAACATGTCACCTTCACAATTTAATAAATATAACAATTCAAATGTTGTGATTTTATGATGCCAAATTCGAGTAAAAATATTATTATAAAAGATATTAAATTTATCTTCATCATAGGATTTTATTTTTAATTTTTATGCAACAAATATGTATATTAAATAATTATACAAAATTGTTGTAGTAATTATTTTATTAACAGATATACCAAATAAATGGTTTTAAAAATATTAAAATCTATAATATATGAAAAAATTAATGTTTCTCATGATTTTTTTGATTAACATGACATGTTAGGAATATGTTATATATTTTGGTTCAAAAATATATTATGTTTTGTTTTTATTTATATTCAAATAATAAATAGTGTCAAAATTGACACTATTGATATTTTATAAAAATAACATATTATTAAATTATTTAAAAATCACAAAAATATTTAAAAACTAAAAATTGAAAATTATATTTTCTAAATGGTTATAAAGTATCCAATTATGAAAAAATTACAACATTTAATTATGTATTTATACCAATTTATAATTTATAATTTTGTTACCACAAATAAAATTAAATAGATTAAATAATGACAAATCAAGTTGATATAGTTTAAAATAAACATAAAACATGTCTAAATTTTATTGGTTGATGATATTAAAACCCTATCTCATATCAAATTCGAATTGAGTAATTTTTTGAGGTTTTTATGTGGGGTTTCATTTTATTATTAATTAATATTTTTAAGGTTTCTAAAAGTTCCCCTCTCTTCTCTTATATAAGGGCACCTCCTCCCTCTCCTCTTCACAAAAAAATTGAGCCTTAAAGCTCCACCTAAAGTTTCCCATTTCTCTTCTTCACATACCTAGAAACATTCTGGAGATTCTGGTCTTCTCAGAAGACCAACTCCAATCCCTTAAGAGGAAGCTTAAAAGAGGTGTGTCGAAGAAGAGGTAATCTCTTCTACCGATTATTTCAAGTTTCTTTCTTCTTCAACATCCCCTTATTTAGTTGTTTCATTGTAAATTAATAAAATTAGTATCACTAATATACTTATATGATATTTTAAATATTAATCAACCCAATTTCACCTTCTATCCATCCTATGGAAAATGATCACCGCGCGTGCGTACGTACAGAATACCGTCTCAATGTCGTGGTGTAAATAGTTTTTCCACCACCACCATAATTGGATGGGTATAATGGTGTAAAGAATAAAAATATATGGTTATTATAACAACATAATTATTATAAGATATTATATCATTCACTCCAATTATGTTCAATTATTATGGGAATGATATCATTTCTCGTGCATACGTACGGACTACCGTCTCCACGAACGCGATGAGATTCATTTTCCATGATTAACCATTCAAATATGATTATAAAGTATATATATAATTAATAATCATGGAAGATATTATATAATAATGATACTGGATTAATTTACATATATGTTTCATTTACTTAATTCCATTCAATATTATAAGGAAATGAAAACAGCGTTCATGCGTACGTACGGCCTACCATCTCCATAAACGGTGTATTTCATTCCATTTATCAATCTATAAAATATATTTATATACAGAATATATATTATATATAAATCATTTTTTATAATATGGAATTATTTACTTCTGTATATGAGTAATAATATCAAGAACAATAAATCGAAACACATACAATAAATGAAAATTTTTTACACCAAATGCTACATTAACATGGAATTTACAAAATAAAGGGAAATATAATGTCATAAGTGAACCATATATTATATCATAAAAATAAATATGATTCTATAATAAATCAATTACATTATTTAAATCATTATACAATAGTTTTGGATACATACAAAACATATCAGACATAAGGTAAGGGATAATTTTGTAATCTCATTTTTATCTAAGATTGCTTATATGTAAGTGTTTACTGGGGTTGTATTTTTCATCCATGTCCCTAAAAATGTTTTTCATAAAGTGTTTAATATTCTTCCATGTATGTTTAAAGTCATTTTTACCCCTCTTTGACTTTTAATTTGTGTTATGGAAGGAATATTTCTTTTTTTACCATATAAGGTACTTTTTGACATCTCCGGATGAAGTACGAGAAGAATGTTTTTTTACTTATACGGAGTGAATGGATTTTTAAAGTTTCATAATGCCTTATTTTTATGGATATTTCTCTACAATATTTCAGGACTATTATCAACAAAATCATTTTCTTTTAAAATTTCGTATAATTTTTTGAAAGGAAAATGATTTTGGAGAAGAAAGGATATTTTCCTCAAGATTTCATTTCAAATGTTTTATCAAAACCATTTTCCATATATGATGACATTATTTCATATGTGTATGTTTCAAGTATAATGTATCTATTATTTACATTGTTTTATTCATATAATTATGAAATTATATCCATTTTTTATATGGATTATGTTATGATGGGATTATGTTTATGAAACCCATTTTATTTTTTGGGTTATTTTGAATTATTTATGTTTATTTTGTGGCACACAAAAGAATGATTTAATTATGAGATGGGTGGGACCTATATCTCCCTCTAATTCATTGGGCAATGATTTATATCTCATGATATAGACATGGATGGAATGACATGTTAATCTGGTTTAGTGATACAAGACTTGAACGAGGAGTGAACTCGATTTAGTAAGAGACTTTATCCACTAATATGGTATTGGATGTAATTTATTGGCTACTATGAAAATAATATCAAGGTATAAATGGTTTTCCACAATTACATGTTTTATTCCCATGCTATTTTATCATGATTGATGTTCCATTATGATTAATTCCTTACATACTGCCATGTTTTATTTCATTGCTCAGGATTTTTATGTTTAAAAATTATGTTCATGTTTTTAAGTTCAAATGTATATGGTTTGTTTTATTTTCTCCATGCTTACCATTACTGAGAATTTCATCTCACCCTTTATATGTTTTCTTTTCCCCAGGATATAAATAAAGGTATTAGATAATAAAAAAAGGGGAAGATCTTTATTGGAGATGTTGAAGATCTTTCACCATGATTAGAAGATTATGTGATGAGATTCCAAATACACAAAACTATTACGGTCCTTGAGTGTTGGTTTTTGTTATTTATTAATTACAATTCAAAAGTAATGTAATTTCCATGTACGTCATGTTTGGGTTATCTATAATTATACTAGGTAGGGCCACAAGGTAATGGTATCTAGACAATGTGTCTTCTGATAGGTCATTGAGGACTATCGAAACCCAATATATCCTCTTGCACAATGTCACTTTAGGAAACATTCTCTAAGTCCATTCCATAAAAAGTTGTCATACCCTGATCATCAGAACCAGTCTAGTCATCAAGTCACCAGTGACCTATAGAGAGGCTCCCCCTCTAGGGTCACATGTCATAATAGATCCACATATCACATTGGTTTTACTTATATAACAACATACACAATAATATATATATATATATATAATTTAATGATAATAGTTTTATCATATTAGAAGAAAATCAAAACATATCAACGATGATAATCTATATATAATGGAACCAAACAATTTGATCACAATAAAATAATTATTTCATGAGCTATGGATGCACACACACACAAAGTCATGGTCAAACACAAGAATGGGATCTTGAGCTATACACCCACACACATGGAATTAAATAAAATCAGAGTCTAAATCATATAAGAATAATATATCATATATTTTTAAAGATCAAATATAGAAACTCTTCATGTTATGAAACATATTACATCAAACTTGTCAAGGAAAACATCATTTTCATCATAATTTTCATCACTTTAATAATGCAAAAATATTAATCCATACAAATTCCCTATCAACGATTTGTAGAATGAGTTAAATTTATATTATTTCAAGATAAAAAATGATCATGTGTTAATAATATCACTCTCTTGATCTACCCAATTTAAATTTATTATAATTAATTGTTTTTCTCTAAGAAATCATGTAACTATCATTAAATATTGAATCCAGTAATTTATCTCACATATCTCATATGAAATTAAAAAATAATTCCTTTTTTCATTCAATTAAATTACAGTAGATAATATAAGAGAGAGAGAAAGAGTACATTAATTTAGGGAATCCAAAACGGGAACACATAAAATCAATAAACATACTAGAATATCATGGAAAAAATGAATTTTGGGTTACTCTAACTCAGGAGGATAACAAAAACACAATACAAAAAAGGTTCAATTATTTAAAAATAAAAACTGTGTTATTATGTTCATCATTGTGAATCCAAAATTAATTTACTATTTTAATTTTCTATTGATCTGATTATTGAATGTAGATGTTTTTTAACTTTTCAAAGTAGTTTATAAGAATATTATTTACACAAAACAATTTAATTTCAATTATTTCAGGCATATAATTAAACATAAATATATTAAATGGTTGATTTTTGATGAATAAAATTATTAATATGGTCTAAGTTAAAATTTGTTCACAGTACGACACTGCATAACGATAACATATTTTTACATTTATATAGACTATAAATATCATGGTACATGAATGTATCTCCATTATTTAACTTTTTAATGATTCGAGTTATCCTTATTTTCTGAGTTTTACATTTACATAAACTTTGGAGTTTCATAGTTACAGTAATGTTACATTAACCTAGCCCTATACATCCTTTGAATAAATTGAGTTTACCTTACATATACAGTATTTTTTCATTATGTAAACATTTAATCCAAGGATTTACCATTACAGATATCCTAAAAATTAGTAATTCATAAATTTAAAATAAATTTATATTACAAATATGCTATATTCACTATGTATGTTCATAATTTTAGTTTAAAATTATAATTTTTCACATTAGAGACTACCAAAATAACAAAAAGGTGTTTATAAAAACCAGGAATTTTGAATCACCCCTACATATGAACAAGTTATCATCATGATCTGTCTTTAGAGTTTCTATTGAAATATATCCATCCATTTATCTCAAACATCAATTTCATGCTCCCCAGATTCCTTCTTGAATAGCTTGTACCTTGATAAGAGCAGACAAAGTTGTATTTTCATCCACCATAAAACATTATAACTATTGTTGACTAGAAATCCACTTTTATCTTAATATTTTTAGTTTAGTTCCAAAATAACCACATAAAAATATCTCACATGTATAGGATTGGGTATGTACAACTGATTCTATGTTATACAGAACACATCATACATGCCATGGTATTGATGAGGAATACCCATATTGTTACTCACAAACCATAATTTTGGTCATCTCAAAATTAACAAACATTATTGGGAATGGATTTCTATTCATCTGGATTCATCATGCCCTACTTGACGACTCACCTACAAGAAAAAGATATTTCCAAGAGCAATATCTAATGGTCACCACTTCTAGTATGAATATAGCCACCAAAAAATATTATTAGTGAAAATAATCCATATAAACTACCATTTATTATATTTCTACTATAAAAGTGCCAACCACACAATAAATACCTTTTTTCTGTATGCATTCATTGTGGTTAATGACATGATCGAACATATAGAGCCCCATAGGATTCCATTTGGATATAACCCCTGTAAAATATATTGTCTATGACCTCTACCTAGTAATGGTGCTCATATAATGCACCACTAAATAACAAGAATCAATCCTAAATCATATCCTCAATAATTTGAACTATCCTCTCAACGTATTCATCAGTCTTTCAAAGATATGTTATATTGAATGTTAGATAAGTCCAAAAATACTTCTCCAATCCTTCCTAAACCATTTATATAATAGAATATTCTATGTAGGCTAAGATAAAATATGACACACATGTTGTCATATAATATATTTGACATATATATTCCCCAACAAATCAACATAATGGGTCTCAAAGAATAGTAATAAATGAGACACTTCTTTCAGCTTACCAATATTTTACCAAATGGTATCAAGAATCGTTATAGTTCTAGGTAACCCCATAATGTATTCTATCATAATGTTTTACCAAATCCACATAGGTAGTATGCCCAGATTTTAAAAAAAATCATAAATATATGGATGAAAATATATTTATTTTCTTCTTGTAATGAATCCAGAATCAAAAGAAATGGCCTCCTACTTTATAATAGGTCACATGAAATAACATTATATGTTATGTTTCATATTCAATGAGCCATTATTCACTAACCAATTTGAAAAATGTGAGTCTCTCATCATCAACTATAAAATGAAATCTGGTAAAACTGTACACTAATAGACGCAGATCATGTTATTATTGTTATTAAATCTCCACCAAGGAAATTAATAATCTCATGATATTTTATCCTGTATGGGAACACAGTTGAGGTTGGAATCTTATAATACATTCAGATGATCCACCAAAGATGATGTGATTTCTAGATGTTCACATAAACCTTTATAATTTTATTCATCTTATAGTAAATCCTAAATCATCTCATATTATATTATCCTTGTGATGGATATGTTCTGAGATCTCACATATAAAAAAATTTATTCCTAAAAGAATCTTTATTGATGTTAGATTTTCATGGATTGTAGTCTATCTAAATGTCATATTTTTAAAAATACATCACATAATTCCTTTTCCATAGATTTAGGTCATGATATGAGAAGATTTTAAAATTAACTCTTTGTACGTATAAATGAAAAAACTATCAACAATGATAGAGGTTCTCCAACAATTATGAGAATAGACAACTACATATAAATCGAGGTTTTGTGATGTGTTGTTCATATCCTGGGATGAATCTAGAAATAAATACATGAAACCAAATGATCCCTAGGAATTAACAGATATACTATCCCATTATTTGAGGCACCATAGTACACTTTATATCCGACACTAAGATATAGCGTGGTTAAAACTAAATCTACGGTCAAATTACTCTTCATCTCAAGGATAACTACATTATATGAATCGTACCACTAAATATTCACCCACAAATTTTCTAGAAGAATCCATTTTTCATAACAAACAATAGAATTTATAGATGAAAAATTAATTGTATCATGTAAGGACAAGGAATATCCGAATCTTGATCATGTTTTTATATCTTGTTGATTATACCATTAACTCTACCATCCTACAACCTAAATCATGTGTCCAAGGAAAGATACCTCATAAATCAATATGTGATTATTAAAAAACATGGTAAAAAGAATATGTTCTTTATGATTGACCAGTATAATCTCATGGATCCTTTCATTTATGTATCAAGTCTAAAACCAAAAAATTATATTGGTTGTGAATAAAATGATGAAAAATTTATTATATAGATTGAAAATCATGTTAATAAGTTCCAAAAAAACTACTGGTGATTTTATCAACTCAAAAACCAAAATAATATATTTCTATAACCCATTTGGACTAATAAACACTATATTATAAATGTTATATTCATTAACCTCTAGATAATGGATTCCAAAATTCTATTCAATCTTGGAGAAACACCAGGATCCCCATAACATACCATATAGTTCCCAAATTAAGTGTAATTGTTACATGTTCTTCCCCATTACCTAATGCATCTTCCCATAGTCCACAAAGATTCATAAAAAACCATATTTAATTTTATTAAATAGCAATAAAACACCACATGGTAATGTGTTTGGTTTGATAAAGACCCAGATAAGTGGTTTCAATGTCTTTTTATAGTATCATTTTAAAATTTCATAGAACATATATTATATATTTTTATTCCTTCTTGAATTCAAATATTTATGGAATTTAAGATTATAAGTAAATATGGAATCATGATGATTGTTTCAAATAATACTCCACTACACGACGACCAAATATCTATGAATTGGTATATGGACTACAGATTCCCTATGGTTCATGGGTTAACATCATGATGCATCTATTACACATCGACGATTCATATTCCATGATGATGAACCATAGAAGGAATTACTAATCCACAACCATCAATAATAGTAATGAATAAATCGGTCCAATTACTAGTGAATAATTTGTTTTTCATGTCAGTTTATAAGAATTTTCAAATCATTTTATAAGTGATGTGATTATAGGGGAAGGACTAAATAAATTTTTTCCTATTGGTTACATAAAAAATTGCGATAAATAATTTATGCCATTGGATTTTCATATCATTTATTAGATAAATGACGTTAAAAAAATTGTGCACTATTTTTCACACCAGTTTTCTAAAATAACCTATGTGATAATTTTTTTGTCATTATGGTTCTTAAATAATTGACCTTAAAATTGTGTGTAATTATTTTTCATGCCGATTCTCCAATAACTGATGTGAAAAACCAATTACATAGCCTTTATCACATTAGTTATTTATATAACTAACATGATATATGTTTTTTCACATCCGTTATTAGACAACTGACATGGAAAAAATAATTCAAAAAAATTATACAATGATTACCCTCCTAAACTAGTAGTAACTCTAAAAAAATAAGTAGGAAACATAAAATGCCTCCACCAATAACAGAAAAAATAGCACAAGAGTCATAAAATACCAAAGGCAGAAAAGGCAGTACAAAATCGTGAAACGTTAACATATAATTTAACATTATAATAAACTAAAAACTAATGTACATTGATTCATATCCTCCTCCAAGAGTGGATAGAAAGAAACACAATATCAATTGAAAAAGGGAAAAAATCCAACAAAAAACACACACCATTGAACCTTCAAAAAAACACAAAAAACCTTCAAAATTATTTTCCCATTCAATTTGATTTTTTTTTCAAATCCTCTAAATTATATGGACATTCATCATAAAAAATCATCAAATATAATACAAAAAACTTATAACTTCAATTTTTAATAAAACATATTAAATACTACATAAGGCTTTATAAATTTATATAACCTAATGAAACTTTAAATTATCCTGGTTGAAATATTTTAATTGTAGAATCCTAAAACATAGTATCCACATTTGGTTCCACCATGTTGTCTATGAAACTATATTAAATATATTTTAATTTAAAATAAAATTTTTAATCAATATATAATTAGTTTAGTAATTTTAAATGAAAATTATCTTTAGTTTTTAAAAATTTTATTTTGGTGGGCTTCTTATTTATCATCTCTCCAAAAAAATTGATTCCCTATTTGAAAATAATATGAATATAATAAATTTTATCAATATACTTTAAAAAATTATTAAAAAAATAAAATTTATGTGTTCAATACATTCATAAAATTTTATCACACTTCACATTTGATAAATAATAAAATATACAGTGTCTTCTCTTTAGAAATACATAACCAACATCCATTGACCACCGATATAAAATAAAATTTAATATGAGTTGTTCGTATGTTTATTTATATATAACACGTTGGGAGAAAATAATTTTTCATACCTTCGAAGATATGGAATTATCCACCACTAAATTATGACCTTATTTTGAAATCATCTAGGTATATAAACCATTATTTATGAATCAATCATTATCAATACTATATGAGAAATAAATTTAGGGTCTATAAATCCCTATAAATTTTACTTTTCATGCTCAGTACAAATTTTATATTGATTCATAATACAAATAAGACATAAATATAAATTTTCAATAAATTATTAGAACGAAAAAATAATTTATTATACCTTCATTGAAAAAACATGCATCGTGTTGATCCCAAATTGATCTCCAGCTACAAGCCCCATGATCTCATTTTTTAATAGCCTATTTGGAATTTAATTACAAATAATTGAAGCATATAATGGAATGTATTATAATTCTAATAACAAATTTGAGTATGTTGACCATCGATCAAGACTAGTAGAATCTGTGTCTAGAGTCACGACACATCAAATTTTTTGTCGTCTATACAATATTTATTTACATTCAAAGTATTACTATAAAAAATTAGAGAAATATATAATATTTAATATGAGAAAAAATACCACAAAAATGAAATATAATATAACATATATACATACCTCTATGATCATATGTCATAGTATTCAAGATGGTCAAACTAAAAAATGACCGATACTTTGTCCAACTATTTTCACTTCTTCTGTAGGATATGGTATTTTTTATGATATATCTATAATATCTTATATAGTTACCCTATGATTATCTATATCAATCTGGAGTTGATGAATGGTATTGCTGATATAATATATCATCCCATATGCCAAACTAAATAATGACCAGTACTTTGTCCAACAATTCTCACTTCATCTGTAGGAAATGATATTTTTTATGATATATCTATAATATCATGTAGAGTGAACCTAGGATTCTCTATCTCAAACTAGAGATGATGAATGTTATCACTAATATAATATATCATCCCATATGTAACAATTAGATAATAACCCAAAAAGTATAACTCACAGTAACATGGAAGCTATGGAGGAGATGTTGTTGTTGTAGGATAAGATGTTGCGCTGTCTTGAAACACAAATATGTGTGAAGGATAAGCACATGGAGAGGGATCTTGTTGGAGGAGGGGGAGGAGTTAGATCAGATGCATTAAACTGCCCTTGCATGCTTGAAAACATCGCATGTACTGAAGTTCTAATTGTGCCCTCCATCATTGCATGAATATCCTGAACATTGGCTTCCAAAGATTCTATTTCTTTTTTTAAAAATTCTCCTTTAATGAAGCTTCTAAATGTATAATCACTATTCATATCGATTCACCTATTGGGTATCATTATACAATACCCAGTTGTTCGGGATTTCACATTGTTATAGCTAAAATATATTGTCTACACTCAACAATAAAGACCACATGTGTGCACTTCTCTTCAATATATTCTTGTATGGAATATATGGAAAAATCAATAATGAATCACAATATAAAAGTTTGAGTTAACATTAAAAAATAAATAAACATCTAATAATCTTATCAGATATTACTCTTAAGTTTCCCATAAGATATTGTTCCTTTTTCTTATTTTTTTCATGTATAGCGGGGGTAGGAGGTGAAACCTCCCCAAAACATGATGACTCTATTCTCATATTTTTATTTTTTTCTTATAGAATTTTGTTCCATTTATTGATACCCTCCCCAAGATAATATATGAAGGTATACATTACTATCTTGATTCCCATGATGATATCTCTAGGATTACTATAAATTAAGAGTTATGAATAATGAAATCACTAACATGTTCATTTATATAAAAAACATCTAAAATTATAACATTTCAATTACTAAAAACTCCTATCATTGTTTTCATTCGTCAAATTGTCTCAATGTATCATCATCTATAAAAGTATATATATCACATGGATTTTCATTCTGTCTATTCCCAAAAATGAATTGTGATGTGAGGGGTGATTTAAAATCCCTCTGTCTCATACCCGCTAATGATAAAATGTTCTTATTAAATATATAGTGTCACATATATCATATTTCATCTGACAAGATGGAAAAAACATATATAGCTCTAAAAATTCTAATATATGTATAATAATAACAAACATTCTTACCAAAATGATCACCCACAATAGTGATAATGTCACTTTTTCAACACTACACCAATATTCAAACAAAATACTATCTTTAATTTTAGCTAGTATTAATACAAAAGAATGGAATTTTTTTATTTTTGACTTATTTGAATATAATTATCATAAAATTCCAATGATATCTTATGTTCTTGGGTATGAGTAACTCATATTTTTTTAAACATGTGGTACCACATTTAAGAACCCTCAAACTCTTCCCCCAATTGAATAAGACGTATCATGTAGAGAATGATGATGAGGCTCATCCATAAGAGCATGTGTATGTTCATCCCCAAAGGTATGAGTATGATCATCTTCAGAATTATGTTGTGGGTCATAGAATTGATCAGTCATTATCCAACTAATCAATGATACAAAATTTATTAAAAAGATATGCAAAACCAACAATTACATACAAATGTAAATTAAAAATTAACAATAATCAATCAAAATAAAAAGTACACAAATAAATATTACAAAGTTCACCCCTATCTAAGGTTTTAAATCATTTATAAAACATTAATATTTAAGATAATTATGAACCATGAAATAACTAGTTCACTTGAAAAACAATTGAATTACATTCCATATTAATCTAAAAATACAATGAAATTTTTATAGAATTATCAAAACAAAACCATCATCAAGTAAAAAACATGTTATTAATACTAAATTGAACTTATATATGGAGGTTTGTGAAGGTTTACTAGAATATAGTTGCAACATTGGGATAAATTTATAGAAACAAAAAAATAAAATATACTATAATTAATTTTTATTTGTTTGGACCAAAAATTTAATAATTATGGAAGCCACATCCAACAAAAACCTATAAACAGTAAAACCTTCAACTTATAACACTATGAAAATATTACCTAGTGACAGATAAATACATACATTTATTATAATATAAAAAATTATCATATTTTTATAAAGAAATAAATCTCAATCCCTCTAAAAAATAAAAATAACTTCATGAACTACTAATTTCCACAATATGAAATATTTTCCAACCTTCAGGTGAGATAGTTCAAGATGAAGATATCTATAATTGAATTCACAACAATGATGATGAAAATACTGATTTTAGGATGTTGATAATTTAAGAATGAGTAATACCTCATAAGAAATTCTTTGGTTAGAGATTTGAAGCTAATGAATGACAAAAAAACAAAAAAAATTTCCTCTTATTTGAGAAGTGTAACTCGAGGCTGACAAAACCTAATGGATTAATTTAGATCATAAGTAAATATTTGGACCACCATATTGAAAAAATCATAATGTTAGGGCTTTAGTGAGAGATAAACAAGATATTCATTTCAATATTGTAATCTAGCTAACAAAACCCGCAATCAATGCATAATTTTTTTAAAGGGGTTTTACATAGGTTATACTACAACTGACAGGAAAATTGGATAGTTGATGGA
The DNA here is from genome assembly GCA_963277665.1 of Viscum album. Taxonomy (NCBI): domain Eukaryota; kingdom Viridiplantae; phylum Streptophyta; class Magnoliopsida; order Santalales; family Viscaceae; genus Viscum; species Viscum album. Next base: position 29,047,830 of record OY728157.1, on the reverse strand, counting down.
ATTACACTTTAGATATAGCATAACCTATGTAAAAATCCATTCTTTATCATTGGTTAAATTATAGTACTAATGTGAAAGGATAAAAAATACCCACTTTTTTAGGTCAGTTTTATGAAACTAACATAAAAAGGTAATATTCCAAAATTTTCACATCGGTTATAAATAACAGACTAGAAAACTGCCCTGTAAAAATTAGTTTTTCTACTACTGAATTCTTATTTATGTCCTTTAACCATGAAATAATAAACATTTCTATATTATAGTGGTGGGAAACCATGCATTATGGAGAGCCTACTCAACGAAAGGGAAGATAGATGTATGGGTAAAACAAACATTCCGTCATAAGTAAGTGTGGTTTGGGAATGGTTGAATAAAATATTCATTGATGAAGGTTCTCAAACATCAAAACTATGGGTCATATGACACATTTCATGATTGATTCCCTAATAAAAAATAAAATTTATTTAATATCATAGAGAAAATTCACAAATGATTGATGTTGGAATAGTCTATAGATACCATGAAACAAAATTATATATTACACAATAAAATGAGGAATATTGAACAAATTGATGAACCAATAATTCCTCTTATATATCCTCATGCGTATGTCCTGGCAGGTCAATATTGAGAAATAGTGAAAAATTTAAATTTTGAACATGACTTGATATTGTGGAAAACCCATGTTGTAGGGAAAAAATGACAAAATTAAAATTGGCCAATCTATGGACAAGTCCACAAGGATATAGAAGAGATAATCATATTACATTTAAATTTAAGATTCAAAACACAAATTCTAGTCCACTAAATCTAGTATTGGACCATAGTCTTTATGGATTTCCTTTACTCTTGAAATATGGTGAGGATTTTATGAAATAGAAAAATAGTGTATATATATAATGATACATCCAACATTGATGGTGGAATTTTTATATTATTAGAATAAATAATGAGATAATCCATTAAAGAAGGGGATTAGAGTGCATGATCAAAGGGGATAATAATTATTCTTTTATAAGAAAATAAAATTTTATTTCATTAGGAGATAGAAATTTATTTTGAATTGAGTTCATTATGATTTAATAATGGTCATTTTTCATCATAATTATATAGTGAATACTATCTACGAGACTACCTTTTTTTTGGATTGAGTATCTTAAGAGTGCGGTGAATTGAGTTCCCAATAAAAACTTCAATTAAAATTAAAATACCCCTAAGATAGAAATATGACCAGTTAATCAAAATAGTGGATCGATATAAGATCATTAATTTTAATATATTTCTCAAATGCAATTATTCCTATGTTAAATTAATGTTGAAATAATAATAGATTTTTAAATCAATTTACTTATAAAAAATGTATATATTCACCTGTTAAGATTAACTATCACAATAATTGTTTTTTTATATTAATAATAATTTATGTTTTGGTATGAAAACAAAACAAAACAATATAGTAGAATACAACGGAGGTTCATCCTCAAGGTGATACTTAATCACCTCCACATTGACATCACCTACTAGCAAGAATATTACAACTATAAACAAACAGATCCACAACCTAGATCAGGTTTTTAAAAAACATCAATAACCTACCAAGACTAAATATCCTCTTCCACAGGTACACATGAGAAGTAAAATAATATACTCCACACGAGGACTACTTCCTCAAACAACATGGGAAAATAGATGAAATTTTAATGGTATAATAACAAGTATTCTCTTGTTAGGTGCAAGAGATAGTATGTGTTTGATAAAAATGACACAAAATAGTTATGGAAATATTAAAAGATCAATATAAAAATTTGAAGAAAATATTGATCCTAATTTGGATATCCTTATAATTTTTGAAGTAATTATATTTGAATTGGGGAGGTGTTCAATATTCCATCATTAATTTTTAGAAAAATAAAGAATAATATTAATTTTTAAAAATGTCCTAGTAGATCTTTCTCAGTGTCTCAATCAATATCTCTAAAGGATGTTGTGCTTATATGTCAATGATATTTTGAGTAGATGTATCAGTGAGCCAGTACAGTTTCACATAGTCAATATCACAAATTTACTATTGACATATTAGTCAGTAATCATCATATATATATAGATTTAGTAAGATGTTACTTTCCATAGATATAGAATAAATGATTGTAGTATATCCTCAATCATTCGATATGATTTGACTACCCCATTAAGACATGGTAAATATTTCCCTGAATAGATTTATTCATTGATCTTTTCATGTTATTGACCTTGGAAAAAAAGATAGAATGATGATGGTGGTGACTCAACATATGGTGTTATTTAAGACTCATATAATATCATACTAGTAGCGTCTTATGCTGGTGGTATCTCAGCCTAGTGGTGACTCAGGGCCCAACGGTGAGTGGTCGTGATGTTATCACCATAATTATAGAAAAATCTTTTGGAATCACGAATGGTTGTAAAAATGGTAGTTTTAGCACCTCTAGTGGTATATTATCCTTTTCTGTTACTCCAACCTTATAGTATCAAGCGTGAATGGTAGATCCTAGCTGGCAATGACTCACCTCAACAAATAGACTAATTATCATTAAAATTGTCTTATTATATAAACATCTTACATAAAATATCTAAGACATTTTTATTAACATAATAATTTATTGTGATAAAAAAATAACAATGTTCGAAACACTCTCCTCATAAATTGGATCCAAAATTCTCTCCATTTTGATGATCATAAAATATGGAATTTTTTAAGTCATGTAATAAAAATTTAAAAGAGACAATCAGAGGTGTCTTTAAGATAAAATTTTTTTTCCTGATAATTCATAAGACATATGAGTGATTTAGCCAACTACAATGTCAATGAAATTTGCAATTAATATTAATAGAAATTCCCATATCTCCTTTATTCATATAAAAAATATGATAAAATAAAAAGGACAAATAGGGGATTATTAAAATATAAAAAAAATTAATTACAGAGAGGGAAAAAATAGTTCACTGCAATGCTAAGAAGAAATAGTAAAAGAAAAATATACCTATCAAATAAATCATTTATTCTGATTCATTAAATGAGGTTTATGTAGGTTCAACAATCTCTTTCCCTTTTTCCTTGACTTTTCCTTGATGGATTTAAGTATAAGTAGTAACAATTGGAGCATAAATTGTGATGGATTTTATATTTTTTGCAAAATTAATTAGATCTTAAACACATACTAGTCTAAGGATAAGAATAGAATAAAATGATAATGAGCTCATATGTTGAATATGGTGGAGTCAAAAGATCATATGACTTGGATATCACTGCATGTATGTTTCTAACATGCTCTGTGGACATTGTGGAATGAAAAGTTTTCATTGGGATATCTTCTCTTGTAATAATAGTTGTATTGTTAAAACATAGGAATGATTTCATGAGTTTAATAAAATCCATAAAAATATTACTATACCTCCCAATAACACTAATGAAGTCCTTTTTCACATCGATAAATCTTTGCAACACTAGAGTGAAAAATATTCAATTTACTAACATGTTCATTGAACGTCCTTGTACGGGGTATAATTTTGATGATTTATACCTGGAATTTGAGGATATCATTCTTCTCATTCCTTCTATATATTCTAGAAAAGTTATAATTTATCACATTCATTATATTTTATTTATTTTTTTGAGTTCAATATCATACTCCCTTATTATATCATAGATTTACACTACATGACGGTGTATTTTCCTTACTTTCTCTTCAATATTAGACACATCACCCCAATTAGTACTGATTTATTATATGATAATAAATCTAATAAACTCTTTATAAATATTTATTGAAGTAAGTGGAGGTTTAGTGGATGTCGAGGTAGTAGAAGGCATGATTAATGGTTTCTAAAAGATAGATTTATACTCTCTAAGAAAGGTGATTTCTTCCCCTCTAAAAAGGCTTTCATACTTTCCACTTCTCCTAAAAATCAACTATTCTTCACTTCTTTTTCTTTAATATTAAATATTTACTTTTTTTAAATGATATATAAAAATCTAAACCAAATATGTATCTATTTCTTTACCGAGTCTCACAATAGGGGATGGGTGATGAATCATGTCATTTTTTAAATCTGAAATGAAATTTCCTCTTCAGGATTCAAAATCATTATTCAAAATCATTATTCAAAACTCTTCCAAAGGATTTTAAATTATATTTTTTTTCACAAAACCAGGAGGAATTACAATTGGATAAAAGACGATGATCTCTATTTACTTGCAGCATAACAGATTCAAATTGACTATATGTTTCCATTAGAGTAAATGGATGTAACTCCCAATATTTATCAATCTAATCCACTAATGATCCTTCTCCCATGATAACACTATCACTTTATTCAACATCTGAATCACTTTATGATTGTACATATCTAAAAATTCCAAAAAACTATTCCCATTAATGGAAAGAAATTAATTCATGTATTGTATATTTAAGAGTATGATATTCTTTAGGATCATGAGAAGAATCACCAAACTCATGTAAAGAAGGAGATAGATCTATATGTTCTTTCTATGTGAGATCAACTTGTTCCATGTGATCCACTAGATATGAGTGATCAAGATGTTTCTCAGTCCAATTCCAATAACTAATAGCACATTTATCATCTATAACAATATGTTGACAAAATTCATCTCATCATCTTTAGATTGATCATCAATGCTAACAACACATGATACTAACGAGGATGAAATATGAGACAAAACCATTTCTTGGTCACGATCACAATGATCATCAAAATTTTAATCATTAAAATTATGTAAATCTCCATGATAATCTCCATTATCATTATCATATCCACCATAATGATTAAATTGATGATCATTATAATCTTTTCCTATATTATGATCTATATCATTATCTTCTTCCTTATAAGAATTCACATTACCACCACATCCATTTCTATAATTATTGATATAGTCTATTTTTGATTTTATAGAAGATGTATTGAATTACTCCACTCCATATAATTCTACTTTCTCATCATTATTTTAATCCAAATGTGATTCTCTGGTTGTTGTATAACAATGTGAATTGATAGGTCCATAGGAACCACCCTTTAGAGAGATTCATATTTTGGTTCCAGTCCATACTTTAAATGATAATTATTATTCTTCTTATTCCATGTCATTCTCAACTTTATCAGTATAATCATCATCATCATAATATTCAACCAACTCATCACGATCAAGAATAGCATCCAACATCTCCCTAGGTCTTCTTGGATGATCAATAGGGTCGAATTCATCACATATTTTATCATTATCTATCACCCATCACTTCATACATGTATTCCAACTCACATTAACACTTTTGAAAATTGTATTTGACAAATAGAATCCAGCATACTTATTTCAGTTTCATTGCCTTCTTTGACCAAGAATTTCTAATCAATTCTGGAAGATATCATCCTTTGGTATACCAAAGAGTTTGATCTTGATCATTTCTTTTAAATTTCATATATATGGATCATAAAAAATATACAAATTTTTATCTATTGTCCTTGTTTCATCCTAAAGAATAATTAACTGTCTTTATATATCATAGTATTGAAATATCCCAATCTAAGACATTATACATGTTTAAAAAAATATGTAATAGTTTACACTCAAGATCAATTTTAGTATATCTAGGTCTCCGTAGTGTACCATCACATGCTATCTTTAAGCGTGATTATTTTTAATTAAAAATCCCAATATAACTGGGAATGCATTGTTGAAAATCCTCATATACCACCTTATGATGAACACTTAGTCACTTCTCTCATTCCAATTGAGATATTTAAAACACTTCTCCATCAAGTAGTCTTTTTATATCATCATCTTTATTCCCAAAAACAAAAATTCATCATTTTGATAGGAATCATAGACTAACCTCTCTTAATAATAATGGTGATCCATTGTAATCCAATTAATCCATTTACGATATTCAATAAAATTTAATAGAAACATATTTCTTCATAGAATCCATTGTGAATATATATCATTTTATTCTTTGAAAACGTTTTTCACCAAATGTAGGCTTAAGGAAAAAACAATGAAACTACTAGATGATCCTTTTGGTTTCTTTGATTTTCTCACCTCGTCCAAATTAAGCTTTGTTGGTCACATTATATAGTCCATTATAATTGGTTGAAGGCTATGGTGGAATGAGAGAGGAAGGTATGAAGATCGATCCAAATAAAGAGATGTTTTTGATATTTCAATGTTTTGAAGGTAATGTGAATGAATTTAATCTTTTTGATGAGTTTTATTATTGAGGGATTCAAAATAATAAATAATAATTAATAAAAACCCATTAAAATATAATTGAAATAATATAATAAATGGTAACAAAATAGTGGTAACAGAATGATCAGTTACTCATTCAATAGTTACTAATCAATGGTGGCTGATCAACGACGACTCACCAATAGTGACATATCAGCAGAGACTCATAAATACTGACTTATCAATGGTATTATGTAATTGAAAAAATATCATTCCTAATTCATGTTTAATATAGTTTAATATTTCAGAATTGAAAGGCATTGTGAAGATATCTACTACATGATGTTAAATTCCAATAAATTTTGAAGTTACGTAAACTTTTTGATAATAATTTTTCAAACAGTGATGTCTTACATAAATGTTCTTTTTTATAGTGTGAGATACTTCATTTTTATAAATTATAATCACACTTATTTTATCAAAATTTATAGGTTCCTGTCGAAATTGGTATACAATTTTTTATTAAAGTATATTAAATTTGTAAATAAATTTACACAGAAACTACCTACAACAATATATTCATCTCCATCAGTTGATAGTGCAACAATCGTTTCTTTCTTATTACACTATGATACTATAGTTTTCCCTAAATGATGATATATTCTAGATGTTCCTTTTTTATCTAACATACAACCAACAATATCTTTATATGAATAACATATTATATAAAACAATTTTCCTCATGGACCTAACAATACAAAATTTATTGTATATTTTATGTAATGTAATATCATTTTAAAATCTATTAAATTTAACTCTATTGGATTTTTATGATTGTGATAACATATACAAATAAAAAATAATATTATGCTGACGAATAAACAAATAAAATAGACATCCAATCATAACATTGTAACTAGATTGATCTATGAATTTTCTTGTTTTATAATGATATAATTTATAGGTGGTACTCATGGTAGTATCACTAAATTTATTATTGTATTCACCATGAAAATTTAAATTATATTTTTTTTATATTTTATTTGATTCGAAATAATTATTTTTTCAGTGATATGAAAAAAATAATGAATTTATATTAATCCATAAAAATCATTTCAAATTAATTTTTCATTAGTTTTTAAAAAATAAATACATTGTGAATCATTTGTAATTCCAAAAATAATATCATCTATATATATTTTTAATATTAAAAACTATTTTAAATTATTTTTATTAGTATTGAATTAGCTATAACTTTTGAAAAATATTCTGAAATATGAAATGTTTTAATCATATCATATCATTCCCTAGGATCCTATTTTAAACCATATAAATATTTTTCTAGTTTGAAAATATGATTTGGAAATGTGGATTTTTAAATCTACAGGGTTGTTCACAAAAACACCCTCATTATTAAACCCATTAAAGAATAAAATCATAATATATATTTGATTTATATTGAAATTTAAATATGCTCCGTAGGAAAGCAGTATCCAAATTTCTTACAGACTATATACTTGTGGAAAATTTTCATCATAATCAATACTCTCTTCTCGATTAAACCCTTGAGAAACAAATCTATCCTTTTTTCTAAATATAGTCCATGAATCATCAAAACTATTTCTAAAAACACAATTATATCCAAAATTTATGGTATCTTAATATTTATCAACAAGTTCCCAAAAATTATTTCTATCTAATTGATTATGTTCAAGTTGCATAGCTATTACCAAGAACTCATGATTGATAGCATCATTGAAGTTCTTTGTTTAAAATTGTGATAGAAAGAAATGATGTTCAATTTGATTCCTAAGGGTTGATCTAGTTTTTATACATCTATGTAGGGTTTCTATTACTGAATCCAAATGGTGGTTTTTGTAGGTCCTAACATCTCTTTGAAAATAGGGGCTTATTGTATCAAGATGCACTTTAGGTCTAGGTTATGCAATTTCACTATATGAACATTCTTCTTGATTAAAAAAACATTTATAAGGTTTATTCTTAATATTCATAGTTGTTAGATCAACATCATGGCTATCAAAGATGGTCTTAAGATCATATGTTATCATCTCATCAAATTAAATGTAAAAAAAATCTTCAATTGTATTTATTCTTTTATTAAACACTCTATTACATTTTTCTTATATTGAATGAAAAATTACATCCTTGCACATTAATGACATGTTTTTCCATATTATCCTTTTTAATTAGAATAAATATTTTTAAACCAAAAGCTATAAATTAATTAACCATTGGTTGTATAATATAATATAACTCATACCTTGTTATTTTTAAGAGAGGTATAATTAAGAATATATTTTTTTATAACGGGAAGTGTTAATAGCCTCTACCTAAATGTATACAAGTAAGTCATACTCATTTAGCATGGTATAGGCTATCTGTTAAAGAGTTTTATTAAAGATTTCTACCACACCATTTTTGTGTGGTGTCAATGGAGAAAAAAAGATTTTATTATAACCATTTTTAGAAAATTATGATTTAAAGCCTCGATTTTCAAATTCTCGATTATGATCACTTCTTACGATTTTAATATTAAGTCCACATAGGTTTTATATATATTTGTAATACATAATAATATAAGAATAAGCTTCACTACTATGAGATAATAAAAATAAAAATTTTATTTAGAGAAGACAACTAAAATAACATAGAAATAATAATTTCTATTTAAAACAAATGCTCTACATGGTCAATAGAGGCCAATTTTAATTAACACTCTTTGTTTATATGTTGAAACATCTTTCCTATATTTAAAGAAAATCTTGTGTTGTTTCCCTTTTTGACAAGGTTCATAATATTTATCCTTTGAGAATTATCATGTTGGTAGACAATTGTATAAAGTTATTGTAGTTATGTTTCTATGTGAAAGAATATAACAATTCCATATTCTCTTATTCAAATGCCAAGATTCATTTGGAAAAGAATGTAAAAAGGTAAAATTTTTAGTATATAAAATAAATAAATTAATAGATTAAATATTATCACATCTCAATGTTGTAATGAATAAAACATTTTTATCCTTAAAAAAAATAATTACATTCTAACTTGACATTAAAACCATTATCAAATAATAGGTAAATTACAATTAGAATTTCTTTTAAACCATGAACATATAATACTTTATAAATTAATAAAAAAATAACACTACTAATCTGGATGAGGTTGATGACTTTCCCATTATCATTGTCACCAAAAGGGACATTTCCACCATCAAAATTGATTATATTTTTGTAATTTGAATAGTCACTAGTAATATGTCTAAAGAAACCACTTTCCAGATACCATATAATTTTATTGTTGGTTTTCCAATAGTTTTCCTATTAATTAATTTTTATATGAAAAATTATTTTGGTAACCAAATATTTTTGGGAACAGTTATACTACTATTAAGAGATTTGGGAACCATTGATTTCATAATGAGTTTATTATGAAAATAATTTATGTTTATTGAAATAAATAATTTAGTAGATCATGTTGAGTATGTACTTGCAATATATAAATCTTCAGAACTAGTACTGAACATATATCTAGTTTTCACAATGTTTCTCTTCCAAGGTTAATAACCATTGTTAGTTTTAAACATTAGTGCTGTTTTGGTTGAAAGAATATTAGTAAATGTTTTATAAACAATTGGAAGAGTTTTTTTATTTATGTAATTATTTTTTATAAAACTTTATGTAGTTTTTATCTTTCAACAATTGAACATTTTTTTATATTTCAATAGTAATGTATGTTATAATATTTAATGTGAGATCTTGCAGTTTTTAAGAGTTTATATTCATCCTTTAGTTAATGAATGTAATCTTTTGAAATGATTAATAAATTATGAATATAATAATTCTACATGTTTTTATCAATTTAATTACTATATTCACATTCATGATGACATGAAATATTTATAGGATAATCATTATGAATATATTTTACCTCTAATGTGCTTTCTACATAGCACATATTTTCATTGTTAGACTGGTCTTCTCGATCAATATTAGAATCACTAGAGCTATCTCCATAGGTACTTTAATTTTAATCCATGAACTTCTTTAATCCTATGTTTTTATCCTCATATCTATTTTTATATTTTAATTTTTCAATGTTATATTTAATTTGTCCTTCCATATTTTATTCATATTAGGTGATTTGATTTTTTGTATCATCCATTTTATAATATTTTCTCTACTTTTCCATGTTGTCATAATATCCTCAGAAATTTTATATTATGAATACATTATATTTTCTACATAATTTATTAAATCTTGCTTCCATATGGTCCATCTGATCATTACATAAATCTAGAGATTCCTCTTCACCGGTATTTTAAGTATGTATAATTTCTATTTTTTTGAAAGTAGTATTCGTGAATGGTACTACTATTATTTTTTGTTCATATTCATCAATATCTTTTTTAAATTTAGGAAATTATTTATATATCCTTTGATTTCCTATAAATTCCTTGGAAAATTGTTTAATTACATCACAATATTCTCTAATTTACAGGGATGTTGCTATCCATTTTTCTGGTAAGCATCTAATTAGTCACATAATATGTTCTTTGTTTGTAACTTGTTTCATGAGAGAAATAATGGTATTCAAATTTTCATTTTATCTGTTATATATTACAGGAATAGGTTTATAATATTTCATATTAAAATTATAATACTATATTTTATATTTATTTAGTCCCATATATGTAACATTTGAAGTTCCTTCATGATAGACATGGAATTTATCACATATTTCAAAAGAAGATTTCCATGTATATATTCTATTAAAATTATCATCATCCATGGTAAATAATAAGACATTCAAAGACTTATAATAATTATTATATGTAGTGTTTTAGTATAACTCGATGTAACTCTAGAATTTTTTGGTATTTCATCATGATCTTCTATTAGAGTCCAAATTTCAAAACAAATACTTTCTTAAGGAATTTTCATTTTGATTTTACATTAATTATAATTTGAAACAAAAAACTAAGGATTTTTGTTGGTTTCTGACCATTAATATCAATTATCTATTATGCCAAAAAGTATAATTGATATAAATATGAGATCTTTAGAACACATCTAAATTCAATATTTAAAAGATAATTCAAGATCCATTAATAAAAAATGTTGTTCAGAGTGAGTAACTCATGGGGGGATGGTTGAATTGAGTTCCCAAGAAAGATTTATATTATTATTGAAATCAACATAATAATATAAAATGGAAAATAAATCAAAATAGTGGATCTATATATGACCGTTCCTTTGAAATGATTTTTCAATGAGTGATTATGTTTTAGTTAAAATAATGAAAATATTATTTTAGAATTTTAAATAAATTTACCTAGACAAAAACATATATAAATATTACTAATGATTAACTATTAATGTAATGGTATTTTATATATTAATAACAATCTAGGTTTTGGTAATAAAAATAAACAAAAAAACATGTAGGAAAAATCAAGAGGTTTGGTCTTAAGATGACACTTAAAACCATCAATTTTTAAATCACATGTTGCATAGTAGATAATAATAATAAAAATATCTTTGACCTAGATCGAGTAAAAAAACAATAGAAACATATTTTTGAGGCTAAAAAGACTCTTCCACGATTATATGTTGGAATTAAAACTTTAAACTACACATACATACCTCTTCCACAAACACCATTAGAAGATATATGTAACATGAAAGATAGAATTAAATGTATTCTACAATTATGTTTATGATATTTTATGTTTATGAAACACAATATAAAAATTCACTGCATGAATAATAGAAAGTAAAATCAATATAATATAAATATAATACTATTTCTCAGTTTTGTATGTTTAAAATATTTGAATTCCTAATATTAGATTTGGTGAGGAGTTTTATAAAAATTCATTAATGTTTCAAAAATAGCACCATAAGAATTTTATTTAATGTTATAGTTGATATATACTACCATTTGAATCAATCACTATAATGGATGTTGTGATTATGTTTCAATGATCTTCATTGTAGATGAATCAATAATAATTTCTAGGTTCACAGATTCAATTCCCAAATTTATTATAGAATTTTTTGTCAATAATAATAATACATAAAGAGAGATTTATATATAGTTATTACCATATATATATAGTATAAATTGATGAAATTGATCAACAATAATCAAATATTATTTGACTATTCCGTTAAAAACTTGTCAATGTATCCTTGGATAGAAATATTCGTTGAGATATTCACATCAAATTCATTGTAAAATCATGGTAGTATGAAGATATTGGTTACCCATCATCTAGTAGTAACCAATACTGGTGTTATGTCATACTGGCAGTTTCTCAAGCTAGAGGTATCGTAGGATAGCAATTTTTTAGGATGGTCGTGTCTTAGGATGGTAGTATCTCATGCTGGTAGTGACTTATAGTACAACAATGACATGTTCTGATTGTAGCTCCTTGATGGTAAAAAGACTGGTGTTAACTCCACTGGAATTAACAATGCTGGCTATGAATCAACTATAGATTTCTCATCCATTGCGGTGAATCCTTACTTATGGTAGTATGACTCAACAATAGATCATTGCTAGAAGTGACATTCCATATAACTTAGCTGAATTATGAGAAAAAAATATATTACCATATATGATTATATCATAAAATATGTAATATATTACTACAAATTGAATCATCATTTCTGATCATCAAAACAATAACGTTCAGAACACTCTCCTCATAAAGAGGTTCTACAATGTCTATTAATCCCATGAAGGAAAATCAATCCAAAATTCATGAGTAACCAACTTGGTTATGTTGGTTTGATAGTATATTGGAGTGAATTGTAATGTTTGAAAGAATTAATGTATGGTGATTGAACGTGGAGATATCAATATTATTTAGTTTTTCAATACACAAAAAAATATATAGACCATAAAGATAATGTGATGATGAATAAGGGTCAACCCCAGCTATGTAGGGGGGAAATAGGTTGAATTCCTACCTCTATCCACATTATTCTGTGTTGATTTCACCTAATGAATCTAAGTCTAATTAATAAGCTTGATAATAGGTATAAAAAATCTATATGGTATGAATTTTATTGGTAATTAATACTAGAACTTATGAGCAATCCATTCAATTATCCACGAAATCATGACCATCAATATATTTATGTATTATTTTATAGACACATTTCTCCTCGAAACTGATTCATTGTATCTTTTTTTTAAATTATTTTTACCAAGAGATTTGTTTTTGCATCGTACATATTAACTAATGTATAAAACAATAAATATACATTTTTAATTATTTTTTTGATTCAAATCTAATTTAAATTATTAGAATAAGATGGTTTGATAAGATTTAAATTGTTTCAGTGGGCTTGACCTCAGGAAAATAATTGTCAATACTAATTATTTTGAAGCATTATGTGATTAATACAATTATGGTTTCATTGCAAAAATCTAACACATGTTCTTATGTTTTTAATATACCTTATTATGTGTAATTTTTTTGGTTCCATTTTTATGGAAAACAGTACAAAATATACACTCAAATCCTAGTAAAAATATTTTATTTTATTCTTTTATTTTCCATTTTGTTATTTATATTTTTTCTATTAATGTGTTTTCTTGTATTTCTGATTCTATGTTCCATCTATATATGTCAAGATTCACATATAAATTTCATAATTATTTAATAGATGTTATATAGTTCTATTCTATGTTTTAATGTCATATTTCATATATTTAGAGTGAATAAATGATAAATTGTAATGATGTTCTTATTTAATATCATCTGGTGTTGAAAAATATTACTTTAGTGGTGTAAACAGATAAACCTATGGGAACTGTAAAATATTAAGAAATTAAATCTATAAATGAGATACATTATCTATTGTGTGTACAACAATCAATGAATACAATTAAGAGTTAAAACCATGTGCTCCAAAAATGATTCAAAATATTTTAAAGTTTAGGGTACTGAAACATGATAATCCTGATTTTAATCTATATATCTTCAAAGATATTTTTTAAAAAATTCATGAATAATGTATCTTTATTTCATGAAATTCAAATTTATTCACTCCAATTTTCACTATTAGGGTGTGATATTAATTTTTTGAGATTACATTCTATAAGATCCATCATGACATGGGAGATGAATTCATATATATTTTTTTCTATGCATTAAGATACCTAATCATCATAGATAATTTCTTAACATATCCTAAAATTGTGGTGTGTATAAATATAATTCTAAGAAGATATTAAATAAGCTTAAATGATATTCCCACATCATGAAGTGACACTATAGATGCTGCATCAAATTTCTTATTTTTTGTTACTAAAATTTTCATGATTATTAGTTCTTTTAACAACCGGTGGAGTAATAAAGTAAATATATTCTACCAGGGCTGATGAAATTTTGGTTTCTTATGGTATGAATGTTTTATAATATCATGGAGAGTGAAATCGCATCATGGAATATGTACATTGGGATAGGGGGAATAACATTTTGTCTACTCATATGGAAGTGATGTCTATAATAATGGTGTATATTTTAATATAAAATAATATTGGGTCATCTACTTAGAAACCTTATGTTCTATATTATTAAATGCATGGTGGACCACACCACATCCATGATTTTCAAGATAGAATAGAGGATGCTTCAGTAGAATAATAAATCATTGTACAATAAAAATATCCCAATCCATTTAACAAAATCCAATATGGTTAGGGTATGAGTACAACCCGATAGAATCAATGAAAGGAAATGGGATATGGGTAGAATAACATTATAAATTGAATGAAACCTATTTGACCCCAAGGATAGTAGAATATTATTCAAACATCATAACAACTCCATATCCATTAACAACAAATTTTTAAATTATTATTGTTACAACAACCATAAGATAATCAACATTTATTCAAGGAACTAATGATGCAATATTACATGAAAAAATTATTGGATGATATATATAATATATAATATCATATAAATTCATTATAACTATTTAAAAATCATCCATGGTTGGATATATAATATTGATCTTTATTTAGGGAAGTTTTCTATGAAATTGAAGTGGAATCAACTTTTTATTCTTCTTGTGACTACTGAAGAAACTATTGAATAGGAAACTATGACAATAATAAGAATTGTAAAAGTTTCTAAAAAAACAATGATCTAAATAATCATTCCAAAAAATTAAAGAAACATAATAGTGGCATGAATTATATTAAAAAATATTACATGAAAAGAAGGTATGTAGATCTTTTTAGTATGAAATATGTGAAAAAATCAAACATAATAAGAATCAACCATTGATGAAGGTTGATGTTCAACCATATCATACACCCATGACACTTACCTAAAGATTTATCCATGGGAAGTTGGAGGGAAAATAAATTAAACTAAATGTGATATTCAAATAATTACACATTAAAATTTAATTCTTTAAGCTATTTTCTCAAATGTAACCTTATATTAAAATCATAAAAACATTTTTATAAATACGAATAGAATTTATTATTAGTTAATGAATTTATTGAGTGAGTTTACCTAAGTGGTATATAATAAATATGCTATTAAATAGTTTGAAATGCTTATATTTTTAATACTATATCCAACTGAATCATGTATTTTCAACAAATCCTGATGTGACATGGGAGAAATCATAGAACTATGGAATTAGAATGTGATATAGAATATTGTATAGTTGTTACAAAAAAAAGGATTTCAATAAAGATGGAATAAATATTAGAAAAATATCCTTTTGCATTCATATAAGATGTTTATGTGAATATATAAACAATTTTTTCATGTGACTTCATTTATTTTGTAAAGGGATATATAATGAAAAGCACCCATATTTTTGGGTTGACTATACATGTCTACCAGAAAAGAAAATATTGATATTAATCAATGTTGGTTGATATTTCATGTGGGTAATGAGACTATAAAATTTTACATAAAATAAATAGTGATGCATGGAAATGAAAATATAAATGAACATTTTCTCACTACAATTTTATTTTTTTAGATTCCAAATATTTCATAATGATAAAAATGAAGTTCTTGAGGAGATTAAAGAAATGTTTGAAACTATGTAAGAAAAAAATGGATGATGAGTCCACTTTAGGGATTATAGATAACCTTACCAAGGCGGGTTTTCCAAAACATATCCCATTTATTTTCAGAGAAATTAATTTTGAGCTGAATAAAAATCCAATAAGATGATAATATTTCACCACAGGTAGATAAGAAACACTCCCAATAGTTAAAAATGATACTCATAACAGTAAACATGAGAAGTGGATTTTCAAAGTGATAAATAAATTTATGAATGATATTTCATGGTGTATCACATTTACAAATGGAATAATTCAATTTGTAAGCATTCATAAGGTTAGGAAAGATGATGTGAACTAGATGAAATGAAAACACCAATGAAGAATTAGTACTTTAATGATGAATGTGGTGATGTAGAAGATGTTGAAGATTTTAGATGTTTCCATTTTATCCCGTTTATGATAGTTAATAGGGGATCTAATTACTTTATTTTTTAACAGAAAATATAGATGACTATGATCAATAATGATGATAATGTCATTTTCATTTGAATAGTGATGATTTTTAGAGTTTATATTGAATACAAAATGTTGAATGATTCAAAACATAATAAATATTTTTCTATTAATTTTTATTATATAATTGAGAAACATGATCGATATGATAACTATTTACTTATAGATGTTTATGTTGGATACAATATAATTCATGTGGAACTATATGATCAAAAAATACATATTTTACATGTCCCTATAAAATCTATTCAAATTTACATATACATCATAGATTGAGTAATGCACCATGTATGATTTAGTGGTTCGTGAAAATTCTTGGTCATGGAATGGTCAATGGGTTGTTTGAAATTTCCATGAATGGATTTCCTAATTGTGGAAAGAAATGTGATATTTACCAATGAATCACGTTGGTCAATAATGTGAAGAGACATATATTGCTACCATAGATAATATATATCCAATTATAGTGACTAAATGAATTTCCTTCAACCTCCAAAAATATAAATATTTAATTGAAGTTGATAAAGATTATTTGACTATAAATAATTATTTACTAGACCACATCATGCAAAAAAAAAGTCAAGAGTGTTTTCTACATGAAACTTTTTATCAAAGGTTTATTAAATATTTAACATACATCAAACATCCTCTCAGTCTATTATTTATAATAGATGTGACTGTTAACTTTTCAATCCAATGAAAGGAGGATTTCAAACAGTTTAGGTTTATGTTTATCAATTCCTAAATAATGGATCCTCAAATATAAAAGGAACCATAAAATCAGATTTGTTTTAACGTTGATTATGTAGTAGGAGTGGCTATTGAATTGAGGAATGATACAATCATTAAAAAAATATTTTATTCTATCATAAAATTCAGAAATAAAAATCCTGAAAATACTATCAAATGAGTGGAAATTTTACTTTTAGTCTTATAATTATCCATTTACATTTCATATTTTGTTTTCTCTATGGTGACAGTAAAAACATGTCAGTATTAATTTGACTAATTCCTTATAAAAAATTCAAAACCCCTACTTTTTCTATTTTATTTTGCAACATCTTGATTTTAATGGTGTAATATAGGTAAAAGGACTAAGATAATGTGAGGGTTTATCATACTATTCGGTTGTATATCACTAATATTTTTGATAACCAATCCATTTATTTTCATAAAAAATTATTAGAATAACATATCTTTATAGCAGATAACACATTAAATACACTTTTTATTGATATTTTTTAATAGTTATCCACTATATTTCGTTGTCATCATTTTTTATTTCAACATAAAAAGCTCTTTTTTTGGATGTTCAATAATATTTAAATAATTATCCAGGAAAATTAATGATGGGTAGAGTTGGAAATTATAGGAGGTGTGTTCGTGAGAATGTTTTTAATAGGGTGTTTGTAATGTCTTATAACTCAATCAATGAAATTTTCCATCTTATGTTTATTTATTATAATATAGATCATATAAAATTACGTATAGGACACAATTTAAACATCATAAATGAATAATGAATATATGAGGTATTTCCTCATGTTAAAGAACCAATCACAATAAAATAATAACATTCCCTTAGGAATAGTAATGTGACCCTTATGAATAGTACACAAACAAATAGAATAAAATCCTCACCAATGAAAGTATAAATAAATTTATTCCATTTTATAAATTAAATTATGATAAAAATATATTATTGTGTATGTCATTGAAAATGTTAAAAATTAATATTTAAGTGTTTGAATTTTTTAAGTCATAAATATTTATTTACCATATTATATAAAATAAAATTATTTGAAAAAAATTATTTTTGTAAAAAAATTTCATATATCAAAATTATTTTTTCTTTTTTTTAGAATAATTCTATTCAGACCCTATTTAACTCGTTAGAGTAAAAAAATAAGATTTAATTTTAAAACTGTATTCTGTGAGAAAATAATTATTTTAATTAGAAACTAAATTTCTATTTTTTCAAAATGTGTTTTTAAAATTTATTTAATTTTTGAATTATACATGTCAATAAAAGGTTTGGTTTAATTATTTGGGTTTTTTGGAAATATTTGAATTTTTTTGAATAATTATATACATTAAATTAATGTATAAATATATTATATGCTAGATAACTATTATTTGAGTCATGGATGAAGTAATAAAACCTGGTTAGAACTCACACAAAAATTTCACTATTTTTAGTCACAATAATAAACATAATTGTTTGTCTTGATAAAAATAATAAAATACTGAATAAAATATTGAGAAATCACCCATATCCTCCACTATAAATACCACCCCTATCCACCGCATCTTCTCGCAACTCTAATCCATGAGAAATGTGAAAAATATTCCAAAATACTCTTCCATATTCTCTCTCTACATCCATGTTCACATGGTATTTCCATAATACCAAAACCCTTCCATTAAGGAGTTTCTCAAGGAGGATAATTCCAAAGGAAAATCCAGTATCTTTTCATTTAATTTAATTTCTATTTCTATTTTCATATCTTATCTACTTCTAAAATCTTATATCCAAAGGATGATGATAACTCAAGTATCATCTATATATTAGAAAAATAATATTTTTATTAAATACCCATTACCAATATCCTTACTATCTCTCCCTTTATCTAAAAAATGGAATCATCATTCAGGAGGTGATGATTTACAACTCTTGTGGATGACGAAATTTGATTCATTAATTTCTCCTTTAATGATTTTCATGAACCCATTTTTATGGTCGAACCATATTATAAAATATTTAAAATATATTATTTAATTTTATAGAACCATTTTATATACATAATATGAAATAATAAGACCAAACAAGTTCTTTATGATCGAAGAAATGGTAAAATTAAGATAAACTTTTAACATTAAAATTTTATCTAATTATTCATCCTCATATATTAAGAAATTGATAATAATAACAATTAAACCTCTTATTTTTTTCATTAATAACATTTTATTCCTATTCTAGAAAACTATACCAATTTTATATTAATTTCATTACTCATATATAGGTATATGAATCATGAAAACCATGGAATCGAACACTTGGGAAGAATAAAATTTTATATTATAACTCATAAAGAAAAAAAATTAACTTAATAAAATTTTAACAAAAAAATATAGATTTGGTTATGAATTAATTGATTAATTTTATTATCCATGATGTTAATTTCAACTTAAGAACACATTCCGACATAAGGTAAGGGATTTCTACTCAAACCTCCATTTTCTTTTGGGTCACACGTTTTTCTCACTCTACCCCAATTTAAATTTAAATTATTCTCATGCACTCTAAAAAAATTATGTGTGAATGTTATATATATACATATATGTGTGTGTGTGTTTAAATTCTGAAAAATTATTTCTTTTATAGAGAGTTAAATGTTTTAAATGGATCTTTCTCGAAATATTCCCAATAAACAAGATGAATTCAAGGGTACTTATCAAATCCGTACATTTATTCAGGTGCACTATATTATATATTTTAATTAACCATTATTTTTATAAAATCACTAATGTTATTATAAAAAATATTATTATTTCACTTTTTTTTATACAAATATTTTTTCAAAAGAACTCTTCTTTGTTAAGTATTACAGTATATCTATCATGTGTAACTCAATGATTTTATAAAAGCAATTCATTCTATTTTAACACCTTAATTGAATATTATGTTTAATTGGAATAATTATTTTTATGATATCATATAATCTGTTTTACTGAATGCTTTATGATTAGTTTGACTATCGATTATTTATCTTGATACCATTCATCATATTAATTTGAATGGTTAGAGATTATTTTTATAGATTTGAGAAGCTTATTTACATTTCATATGTTTGTATTAATATGAATTTATATATTTATAATATCTATCACCATTCATATGAATAATGAATTGGACTTAGTATGTGATGGGTGGGGCTCGATATAGCCCCCTCTATGTGTCAGTAGATCTCATGAGACAAACTTGCATGAGTGTTTACTCTTTATGTATAGTGTCTTGTCTGCGGCCTTGAAAATATGATAATGATGTCATGAATCATGAATTCCCCCATTATGAAACACAAAATTCATTTTTCATGTCATTATTATAATATTATTTTATCCATGTATATGTATTACTATTACATTATAATTTTTTAAATCCTGCCATTTTATTTTCAATACTATGTTTTAATGGAACAGGTAATATTAGATATTCAACAATATTCATATTTTTTCTTCTACTATATTCATTACCATTATTAAGTATCTGAGATCAACCCTTTCTTTTGTTTTATTTCCCCCCAAGATGAGAATATTTATATTATGATTGACTTGTGAGGATAATATAAAGGTATATTATTGTTTATAATATAGTTACTATGTTGTACATCATTTCAAGTTGTAATGAAACTGTTTTGGATATATCTGGTATTTAAATGATAATAAATTATTCATTCCATCAGGAAATGAATTCCATGTTTATAATCCATTGTAACAAAATAAGGCACCAACTCCATGCAACTAGGTTTGGGTCTATACAGTTCGTATTAGCAGAATTTTTATAGAACCCATTGAAACTACTTTTAGAAAACATATATTATAGAACATAACCCTATGATAGACATTAAGGATAAGTATAAAATAAAATCCTAAAATTTTAATAAGGAATAAATTATGTGGTTATACCTAGAAATATATCCCTATTTAGATAAAGTAAGTGAATGTGGTTCTTGAACAAATGTATAAAAGAGTAACAACTCTGAAAAGGTGTTACATGCCGGACTTTGGGTATCCCCGTACACGACAATGTGAATTATTATGCACCTAGTTTGATGCGCCATGGGGATATGTTTAGTATAATTCAAATATTAATTAAAAACCATTATAATGTTTTTAAATTTAAAAATATCCCCAATGAAACCATATTTATGATTTTGAGAATAACAATTCGTATAATTTCAATTCATGTTATGTGTTTTCCTAGTATTGATATTATATGTTATTATGAATAACCTAATCTAGTGTATGTGGTTATTTATAATTGGATACTAATAGAAGAATGGAAACTGCATGAATTCTATTATCGCATATAGGAATTTCCATCCTATGAAAGATAATGATATTTGTTTTGGAGTTGTGACTGGGGCTAAGTGACTTATAACTATATCGAGATAGCTGACTCAGGTTATGAACAATAAACATATCCATATGGAGCATCATGATCCATGACATGGGGGAGAAACATTACACTTCTTCACGAGACAAAAACATCCCCCAGTCAATGGGAGTAAAAACCCATTTATAATAGAGTTGTTGATAAGTTCCTTTGATATGATATTTATCACGTTGGGATGTACCAAATTTGAGATGGTTGTCATGGAAATTTATCATCTATCAAGATATGCAGATCAGTAGTGGTTAGTAATAAAAAACACAAATATGGATTAATAAATTATAGGTATTGAATGGAATTTTTTTAAAGCAATTTTTATAGTAAAATATTTTTTTAGAACAATGAAAGTATATAGAAACGAATTTCTTGAATCTGTGGAAAAAGAAGGATGAGAATATTTCCATATATTAATCAAACATTACAATGTTATCATGGAATTTCATGGACTACTTATGTAATCAAATGAGCATGATTGATTTATTATTGGATGGTTTAAAACCATTACATCAATGGGAAATAGTCTCCCAAAATTTCTTATCATACAAAGATATTCTATCATGTGAGAAAAAGGGATAAATACTATTCTCCAAGTCATACAACATCAAATTAAAGAAATATAAAAAGAAGGCTGATGAAGACTCTTGAAAATGAAATAAGGAAAATCGGAGTAAGGGAAGTGTTTATTTTCTATCATGTGATAATTGTGGGAATAGACACCCCAGAACATTCCTGAAGAGTATGGGTGTTTGTTACCAGTGTGTAGAAAAAGGTGACAAAGCCTGTGTTTTAAAAGGAATGAAAGAAAATATTAATGATCAAATCTATAATTTAAAAGGTACAGGAAATTATGAAAATGAATTTCCTATGAGTAAAGGAAACATTCCCCAAATAATTCCTAGTGTAAAATTCCAAGCTTATGTGGTCAGAACACCTGAGGTTGAATTTCCTAAAGATGTTGAAGCATGTAAATTACCCATTAAATCAAAAATAGATAATTTTTTTATTATTTTGGGTTGTTTAATTATTTTATGTCTTTATTGTTTTCCATTGAAATTAGACATTTCAAATTTGATTTAAATAATTAGTTGTCATTTTAAATTCTTAAGGGAAGTTTCATTAAAAAAAGATGTGCCGATCAGTCCAATTTTGACACCTAATCATGCTTCAGTTGCAAAAATTATCATCATACCTATGATTGAATTTGATATAAATCCTAGTATGGGATAGAAATGAAATTATTATGGGAAGATATATTGATGAATAAGTAATTTACACTTTTGAAAATGTGAATTATGCCATGAAAGAATTTCATTTAATTTGCATATTGTCTCTAAGGATAGAATTATAGTTGATCCTATGAACAGAAATGAATTTTATGAATGCCTTACACCAACAATCATAATTTAGGTATAAAGATTTATTGGTTTAACAAGTTATTATCTGTATTTTGTTCAGAACCTCAACTGATTAGCTAACCTATTAACCATGTATACTTGTAAATGGGTTACATTAGTGGGGACATAAGAATGCAATGAATGTTATGAAGAACAAAAGTTGAGACTAATGAATAATTAGATCTTGAATCTACCATTGAGAAATTGTGGGTTTGTTATTTATAGTTATTTATCGAAGAATGGAATTGGTTGTGCCCTTATACAAAATAAAATAGATACTTCTAATGCATTAAGGTAGTTAAAAACCCATGAAAAAACTATCTATCTCCTGATATTGAGATAGTAGTTGTAAAATTTTGTATAATGTTATAAAGGCACTTTCTTAATGGTGAATGATGTGAGATATATACAGATCAAAATAGAATTAAATATATATTTTCATAGATAGAATTAAATATGCGGCAACGACAATATCTCTAGCTACTAAACGATTATGATAAATCAATACACTACCACCCAGGGAATGAAAACAAGGTTGAAAACACATTGAATGGGAAGGATTATGGATTTATGATCAAAATGGGAATTGATAGAGATCCTGTGTACATGTATCTAGAACTGATGGATATAGGAATTATTAAGGAAGGTGAAACATTAATAATTTTTAAATTTGGTTTCCAAATAGTTTTAATAGAATGAATTAAAATTTCTCAATGTGGTGATGAGAATATTAAAAAGGAAATTAATTTTGTGAATGATGGGAAGTTTCTAGATATTGTGTATGAGGTTGGAATTAAGAAATTTGTTAAGAGGATATGTGTTACCTCTATACCCAAGATCAAAATGGAGTTATTATATGATTCTCATAGCTTGAATTTCCTTATAAACTCATGTAGTAGTACAATTTTTAGATTACTATAGGAGAATTTCTGGTGGGGTAATATGAAGAAGGAAATTATTGATGATGCATTAAGATGTATAGAATGTCAATAAGTGAAGGATAAAGGAAAACATACTAAAGGTGTCATGAAACACCAAAATATTCTTATATGCAAATTATATTATGTCACTATGGATAATTTCACTAGGTTACCAAAAATCCTAATAAATTATGATGAAATATGGGTGATTATTGATCCAAATACCAAATCTAGACATTTCCTTACAATAATGGAATATTTTCCCCTGGGGATCCTTAAGAAACTAAATATTAGGGATGTTGTAAGACATTATAAATAACATCTCTCAATTCTTTAGGATCATGATATATGATTTAATTTGAAATTAAGGAACTATCTTTAGAAATAATTATATATTGAGATTCATTTGAGTACTAAATATCACCCTCAAATGGAAGGGTAGTCATAAAGGACAATTCAAACATTAGAATAAATGTTTAGATCATTATCCATGGACATTCAAGGTATGTGGGATCATTATTATCCTATGATATAGTTTTACTACAATGATAGTTTTTATTCATATATTAAAATATATCCATGTGATGCATTTTATGGAAAAATATTTCATACAACAACATATTGATATAATGCTATTGAATGGAATCTTATAGGACCCATGATTTGGGATGAAAAAATAGAGAAGGTATAGAGTTTTAAAACCCATATAAAAAAAATAAAAATAGACAAAATAAAAATTCCTATACTCAAAGGAAGGATTTGTAATTTCATGTGAGAGATTAGGTTATCTTACATATATCTCAATGGAATGGTGTTACAATATATTGTATGAAATGGAAACTGATCCCCTGGTATATTTTTCATTTTGAAATCACAGTGAAAATCAGAACCAATTCTTATAGATTAGTTATATTTCTTATTATTTCTAAGGTACACAATGTGTTCCATGCCTCCTTTTAAAATAAGTACATGCTCAACCCAACACATTCACTCACTTCTAAATAAAATGAATTGGAACCAAACTTATCTTAATATGTGAAGCCTATCTATATTCGGGACACTAATGAATAGTTCTTAAGGATGTAGAATACATGGCTAGTAAAGGCACATTGGAAAAATCATAAAATGGAATAGGTGACATGGAGGCCTAAGGATCTTATGATGAAGAACTACCCCAATCATTATATGGGGTGACTATTTGGAAATTTTGAGGTAGAAATTTTTCTAAGAGAGGATAATGTTACATCCAATTACACTATCAATGCAATTTACAATCTTAGATATATTTAACATAGTATAGTTCATCTTAAATCACTTATATAACATTATACAAACTATATAAATGAATATTTAATGAAATAAGATGTATTTCTAGAAGGCAAAAAGGCTATAATAATGAAATAATAACATGACCTTATAAATGGTAATATGAACCCTGTGAATAGACAGCTAATCAATAGAACAAGAAACCTCTATAATGAAATTATAATTAATATTTTGGAATATTTAAAAACAAATCAAGTTATAATTATACTATATTGTATGTAATTGAATATTTATAAAATTAATATTTAATTGCTGGATTTTTTTAATCCATACATATTTAATTTCAATATTATATTTATTAAAATGATTAAATTGAAAATTAATTTTCATAAATATTATTCAATAAAAAGTAGTTTCTAGTCTTTTGATTTTAGGATATGTTTATGAAGACCTTAGTTAATTTAGTGTTATAAATTTAAAACTATATTTTTTGAGTATATATTAATTTAATTAAAAATTAAATTTCTCATATTTGGAAATTTATTTTCATTTAATAGAGTTAAATTATGAATTCTATAAGTAAAAAATGGTTGCGTGAATTTTTCGGAATTTCCAAAAAAAGATGATTTTTTATTGAATAGTAAAATATGTAAATGTATAGTATAAATACATTATAACATTGATACACTATTCCTTGAGTCCGGGATTATGTAGGAAACCATGGTTTGAACTCGCATGAAATTATTAATTTATTTAGTCACAATAATCAACAATATTGTTTTTCTTAAAGAAAAATAGTAAAATAATGAATAAGATAGTCGAAAATCACCCCTATTCTACTATAAACACCACACCTCACCATCACTTGTCCTCACAACGATAAACCATGAGGTTTGTAAAAAATAATCCCAAATACTATTAAATAGTATATCCCCAATTCTATGACATCTTTTTATTTCCAAAATACCATAACCCTTTCCCTTAAGTAGGTTCGCATAGTTGAGAATTGAAAAGGATAATCCCATTTCATTTCTTCTAATATCTATTCAATTTTCTTTTTCATTTATTATCCACTCCTCACCTTCTATGTCCAAATGATTATGATAAATATAGTATCATATATATACTTTAATGATATCATGTTAATAGAATACCCTTAATCAATCTCATTACTTTATCTCTCTTTATTTTAAAAATGAAATCCTCTTCTTGTAGGTGTCAATTTACATCCTTCATGGATGATACACATTAATTAATTAATTTCTCCTTAAATGTTGGTTATGAAACAATTTTTATTGTTGAAATAAATTTTAAATATTTATTATTTCCTATGTACTGTTTTGGATCTATTTTATATTCATAATATTATATAATAGAGAAAAACTAGAGCATTGAGATCATAAAACTATTAAAATTATGTTGAACGATTATCAATAACATTTTATCTAATGATTCATCCCAATATATTGAAAAAAATGATAAATAATACAAATTGAACTTCATTTTTGTTCATTATTAACATTTAATTCCAATTTTTGATAATTATATTAATTTTACATAAACTAAAATACTCATATACAAGTATACCGATAGTGAAAAACAAGGGAATGAATGCTCCCGATGAATAAAATTGTATTTTAGAACTCATAAAAAAATCAATAAAAGAACATAATTAAATTATAATAAATAAAAAAAATATATATATGGTTCTAAATGGATTAATTTTTGTATATAATTTGATTATCCAGGACATTAATGTACACTACAGAACACATTCCGACATAGGTTAAGGGTTTTTTACCTGAACATCCAATTTCATTTGGGTTACTCATTTTTCTCTCTTCAACCCAATGAAATTATTAATTATTAATAAGTAATGATCATAAATTATTTTTTACTATTCTATATATAGGTACCAATTTTAATCCTTCCTTATTTAATGGGGAGTTCCATGTTTTAAAAGGATCTTTTTCAAACTCATACCTGTAAACAAGCACAATTGAAAGGAACTTCTCAAATCCTTATCTATTTTCAAGTGAAATATATTATAAATTTTAATCCACCATTATTTATCTAAAATAACTTATTTTATTATGGAAAAACTATATTACTTCACTTTTGATTTTATAAAATTATTATTAAAAAAGAAAAATTCTTTGAAAACTAAAAGAGTATTTATCCCAAGTATTACATAATGATTTTATAATAGCATTTCAATAAATTTCAACACCCTTTATTCTTATTATGTTTAATTATGATAAATATTTTATGATATAATCTAACATATTTTATTTAATGGTTTTTATTAGTTTGACAATTGATGTGTTGTCTTGATACCATTCAACATATTACTCTAAAGGGTTAGTGATTATGTTTACTGATTGGGGAGGGTTATTTACATTTCATATGAAAGTTTAAAATTAGTATATATGTTGATTATGTTTATCCCATTTCATATTGGGAATGAATTTGAAATAGTACGTAATTGGTGGGGCCTTCTATTTCCCCTCGATTGATCGGTAGGTCTCCTAAGAAAAACTATCATGAGTTTTTACACATTATGTATGGTGTCTTCTTTGAGTCCATGCCAGTATGATTATGATGTATATAATTATACATTACCACATTATGAAACTAGTAATTGGGTTTCCATGTGATTATTCCACTAGTATACAATCTACAACAATGTTTTATTATGGAATTATCAATTTCTAATTCTTGTAATTTTTTTCTCAGATTTTATTTTAATGGCATGTTACATTTAGTTATTCAAAGTGCATCATATTTTTCCTTTAGATGTAATAGATACCATTACAGAGCATCTGATATCACCCTTTTCTTATTTATTCTTATTATATATGGTGGGAATATGTATATTATATTTGAATTTTAAGGATAATTTTGATTTTTATTAGAGGTTCCAATATAGTTACTATTACATACTTCATTTCATGTTATAATGAAATAATTATGTATATATATGGTTTTACACTACTATAAAACTATTCATTCCTTCATGATATTACTTCTTTGTTTATATAATAATGTTATAAAATAAGGAACCTACTTTGGGCGGTTGGTTTTGGGTCTTTATAGGGTTGGAATTCTATCACCCCTTGATAGTAGGATGAAATCATGATATTTATAAAACATCTGTAATAGTTTTAAAAAATATTTATAACAAAACACAAGTATTCAAGAAAATTAATTGACACATGTAATTTTTTCTAATCAATAAGGAACACTATGGAATTTAATGAAATTAATAAAATAATAATAATAAAAATTGAATTATTTGAAGTTAGGGGAATTTTTTATGAGGTTGTTCCACAGTTTAAGGGGGGAAAATCAACATTATTATTTGTTTAATTTTTTTATATGTTTATTGATGGTGAAACTAGTATTGTAATGACACGTACAGTGGACATCTAGTTTCAAAAAAGGAGTATATATAAATAGATTGTTGTTCCGAAACATTTGATCAGTGAAAGGGGAACCAAATTCAATAAATATTTCCATAAAATGTTCTCATGATTAATTAGGATGGATAAAATAAAATCACATCATATAAAAAATCAAAATAGTGAATATGGAACATTCAAGTCTTTAGATAAATAAGAATATATAAAAAATTATCTCTAATTATCAAAATTAATGTTCAATCTATCTTATATAATCCCTATGGGACTACTTTAAAATTTTCATCACACAATATGGTATTTATCCATTTCATTTGGTGAATAATAAACCCTATCATCTAATAGTGAAATAATAGCACATGTATTTTTGTGGAATCAAGGATCTGAACTGGAATGATGTTTGGGTTTGAAGGAAGAGATTTTTAGAGTTGTATTAACTAAATGACGTTTTGATAGAATAATATCACAATATATAAAGTTATCAGAAGAAGACCAAAATTATTACTTAAAAAATAAATTTCTACTAGGTGATAATTTATTTCTATATAACTCAAATTTTTTACTTTTTATAGAAAAGATATGGTTATAACGATCTGAACTAATTATGATCACTTTTTCCCTCATAGAGATCTAAAAAATTAATAAGGATGATACGAGATGTGTATATTTCGAGGAACATCACCATATTTTTTATTATGATCTATTTTATGTGGTAAACATTGTATCCAAGTAATTTTAATCACATGAAAATATGTACATAAACCATTCAATAATAAATAAATAAATTGATTTCAATTGTTCCTAGTTATAATTTAACATTTCATTTCATTTATTATTTTTTTAGAGTCCCAAGTTCCCTTTTATTTTTATTAAGTATTTGGAATCATTTGGAATCAATATTAATTACCCTTAAACGCTCTATAAGTGTCAAATATAGTTATAGATTCTTCAAAATATTATGTCTTATAGTAGATTTATTCATAATATGTGGATTGTTTTTCCTTAAATTAGTGGTATTTTGATAGATTATTCTTATAAAAATATGTTCTAGTTATAACACAATCTCATGTACAAATAATTGATATAATTTTTGTTTTAAATGAAATTATTTTGAAATCCGGTCTATTATAGAATCACCATGTGGGAAGACAATTTTGATTTAATATTTTTTATATTTCGCACACTTAAAACTCAACTTTTGGTCAGCCAAACCATATCATCTAGGGGTAATAAATATTTCATCACTATAAATTTTGGATCATTAGTAACACATATAACCATTTGAAAATTGGGTTCCTGATTCATGATTTTGACACATTTTTGTCTCCGTTTTAAACACTTTTCCCCATTGAAATAACATCCATGTCATGCCACATGGTTCTTCTTAGCTTTAAATTTAAAAATTTGGGTGCCCCATGAATTGTTTCATCCCCAACACCACTATGAGTCTCTCAAAATTGTAATATTTCAAGGAATATTTAATTTTGGACTCAAATAATATTTTATTATATTATAGACCCACAAAATACTATATTATTAAACATGTGATGGTTTATTTACTCATCTATGGCAAGGGAATTTATTCTCTCACCAAAACTATTCTTATCCTTTCCTCTACAAAATTTGATCACTATAACCGTCTTCCCATTCATTTACATTATCAAAAATATTGAAATAAATTTCCCATTACATTGATTAATAACCCCAAAAATATTAATTGGGTGTTCCATCATCTATCATTACCCTATCCCACTTTATTGTCCATTTATTTTTGTAGAATTTATATGGAATTTTATTTTCAATCCCTATCATGGTGTAATTGATGTGTTCTTCATCACCCACACATATAAAGAACAATATACCTCTACACCTAAAACAACATTGGAACACTCCACACTCCCTATATTATATAGTAACACTGCCACACCATCCTCTCCCTCAAACAACCAAACTCCTCATCTCATTTAAAATAATTAAACCTTATCATTTTAAATTTTTTAAAAAATAACATTAGTCTCTCAACAAAAGAGACATGATTGACCCAAATCAAATTCTAAAACTCTTCCACAATATACAATATAATAAAAATCTTTATCAATTCAACCTATTTATATATTATAATGATCATCTACCACTATTAATCTACCCCTAAAACCCCACAAATGACCCCCATTTTATAGTCCCTACCCACATTATTTATCTATAATGAAATCTATTTCATTATGTTGATGATAATACATAAATTATATGATCATAAACACTGAAGAAGAATCTTATGGCAATTAAAACCTCTAATAATTTGTTCATTATGCCAATAATTATTATGGAGCACAATATTATTCTGTTATTGGAATTTTCACACTTAGAAAAGAATACTTCATGTTTTTATGGGATTTATTCTCATATTAAATTGGAATTCACTCTTACTCATGATTTTTATTATTGTAAAACATTATTTAGATTTCTAAAGGTGAATTGGTCACTAACCGTTGCTGAATATGGTGTTTCCCATGGTATCTAAAGGCTATTATTTTCTCCCACAAAAAAATATATTGCCTAGTGAACCGAGATTCGATAATATGCATGATATGTGGTGAAATTAATATGTCCCCCAAAAAATTCTATACGGTGAAGAAAAGAGTATGAATTCACAACAATAATGTTCAATGTTTTTGGATTATTTAATTGGCCATCACACGTGCATAAATTTGAAAATGATATTCTTTTGTCTAAGAGATCCAGTTGGATGTTTATATGTGATTTTTAATTTAGGTTCAAGAGAAAATTTTCATGGAAATAAAATTGAAAATTAATTTGGAGTCCTTGATGAGTAATTTATAAGGGTACTCTTTTGAGTGGGAATTTATATACCAATGTGTAAAAATATATAATGGGTATTATGTAAATTAGACCCTATAATTCCCTATTCCATTTAGAGTTAATTGATAAAATTATATTGGTGATGATGGAAATCTAATACTAAGTTTTATATAATATAATTTATCTCATTGTGCATTCCAAAAATTCATTAGAGGAGGTTGTATATAGTATCTTGAAAGAATCATCAACACTGCTGTTACTACCTTCCCATTCTATACAACCTTTCCCCTATTCACCTATACCCACATTTATCGGGATTGGAATAAAAATTTTGGAGACATATTAGATTCAATTGATATATCCTAGAAAAATATCCTTCTTCATATTTTGATTGAGTGTTTTACACATTCACTTCTACCATCACCATTCCCATCAGATACTCCACCTTTTGGAAGCCCAACATTTCCCCTTGCTCTTCATATATAGGTCACTAGGGTGTGGAATCATTACAGGATGCTCATAAAGGGTCAAATATTCTTCCAATAAAGAAAAAATATCATTGAACACCTCGTAGAGTTTTTATTTCATTAGCTATGGAATCCCTCATATTATAGGAAGCTCTTGAAACAAAAAGGAAATTGAATTGGAAATTGCGTGAGGCGCAATTGGATATTCAATATATTGATATAATTACCTCGTACTATACCCCATTTTGGATTCTATAAC
The DNA here is from genome assembly GCA_963277665.1 of Viscum album. Taxonomy (NCBI): domain Eukaryota; kingdom Viridiplantae; phylum Streptophyta; class Magnoliopsida; order Santalales; family Viscaceae; genus Viscum; species Viscum album. Next base: position 29,015,302 of record OY728157.1, on the reverse strand, counting down.
ATCTTTATCTATCCCTTATTTTTAATCATATGATTAATCCATAACCCACCACTCTTTTTAGGATGCCACTAATTTATACAGTATGATTAACAAAGGAATCTAAGGTATATATATATTTTTACAAACATCCCATTCCTGATGTCACAATAACTATTGTTCCTACTTCTGATGTGTCCAATGATATTTCATTGTCAACATCCCTCCCTTTTTAGCATTCGATGTATACTTATCAACTTCTCAAATAATCACAAAAGAACACATTGGAGTCTTAATATTTACCCTATTGATGTATTATTCTTGTTTTTTGTTTTTATGCTTTCACATTTTATAAAATTTATTGGTTGTAGCTCTCACACATAAAATATAAAATCTCTCCTTTCATTTTAACAATTTTTAAACTTCTATCTATATTAGGAATTTTTTTTTATTTTTTATCTGATGTCTTGTATCATCAATCAAAAAAATATAGGGAGAACTTAATCATTATTCTTTACATTCATGCCATGGTTTTACCGATTCATTTAATATTATTATGTTATAAAAACTTGGAATAAGTTGTTTTCCAATTATTGGGACCCTCTCTTAGACCTATATTCATTTTTCCCTTTTGTACATTAAAAAAGATATCAACATAAATGATATCAACTATAGAATTTTGAATCTTCGTAATTGATTATGTATAAAAATTTTACATCTGAGGTGTGAATTTTAAAAACATAAAGTATTCTCAAAATTCAAGGATTTTAATAAAATAATACTGATTGTGTTTTCAATTATTGAATTATATTTTTAGAAACTCATTTGTATTATTCCATGAATTTATTTCTTTTGCATGTGTTTATTTTTAATATATTTAATTCCCAATATTATGTGAATTCTATTATTTCATCTTAGATATGTAATACCATTCATTAATGAATTACTAATGTTTTAAACTATTTTAATTTGATCACATATCTTATGAAAGTATGATAATATAATATTAATATGAAATTATTGAGGTAATATATTAATTCATTTTTTCAATTTGACCATTGGACCTACGAGGAATCAATATATTATGACACCGTATAAAACATAAGAAACATTAATATGAAATTATATTATAGGGAAAATTATTTTTCCTATATTAATTCATTGTGTATTAATTCATTGATTCTTCAATTAACCTCATAGGGTATTTTAGTATTTTCATGATAATTCATGATCAAAAATTGTAAATTATGTTTTGACATATTTTGTTATTTGGAAGCCCTCCTTTATTTTCATTATTCTTTATTTTATCTTTTTCTCTATTTGTAATAAAAATGGGTTCTACCATCAATGTGTTATATATTACCATTTAATGACTAATGATTGTGATTATTGGAGTTTGGGATGCTGATATAAGGAATTTCTTAGGAATTTTTATGGAAAAAACAATAGAAAATATAATAATAATTAATTAAATAATGACCATGATGTTATTTTTTAATGATAAAAATATTTTCTATTCATTACTCCAATTTTAGGTGTTGTGATGTTGTCCTATAAATGTTTGTTCATGGATGAGTATTTTCTATAATTATTTACTTTAATTTCATTCATTATTATTTAATATTTCTTCTCACTTCTTTAGAATCAAAAGTTTATTACCAAAATATAGACAACATACAACATGCTGAATAGTATATTTTTACCAATATGAAAAAGACACCATTTTTTTCTTATTTAACTACTAATCTTAGATTGATACAATATAGAACCATAAATGTAGAGTTCACATGGATTGAGATAATCATAACTCTTATTGAAGAAAATATATGTGATGAGTGAAGTCCTATTAACTATTATAGTAGTTCATTTTATCCAGGAAATAAATGCGAATATAAATAATTAATATGAAAAATGAAATTTTTCTATAATCAGGTAACAATGTATGAGTAATAATTAAAGATTTATTATTTGGATTAATTTATATTTATTCTATGTTTTTAGTCTCGATATTTTTTTTTTCATTTTATATAAATATTGGGTTAAGATCCCAAGATAGTTATTTTATCATCTGTAATTTTATGATGTTAATTTTTATTGGGGATAAGAAATTATTCATGTGTGGGGGAGTTTTATATGTGGCTTCCATATCCAATTTTGAGAAAAAGTTTACAATTTATTTTAACTAAATGTATCTATTTTGTGCCCTTTTCTTTTGAATTTGATCGGTTTGGATTTTTTATATAGATTTTGACTGAAGTAGTCTGTTTCATGAAATTAATCAACCCATAATAGATAATTCAATATGGAATAGTATATGTAATAATGATTCCCTATAGTTCATGGTTTACTATAATTCCACATTCACTACACATGGACCATATTTATTTCAATATCCTGAACCTTATAAGACATTTGTAAAATATTTCTATTAGAATACCTATCTAATGAAATGTTTCTAATAATTATGGTATGTCCATAACTATGATGTAAGTTAGGAAAATTCCCTATAGTGGAAGTCTTCAAAGAATCTATGACACTAAGACGATTTTCAATATATATAAGAGGGTAGGGTTCACATGAAGACCATAAAATGAGAGAGAATTCCATGTGTTTATGAAAGAGTGAATAAAAAAATAGGGGAAGAAAAATGTGATTTTAAGTGTCTTCTAAATCCCAAATTAAATGATTTAAATATAATGAAAAAAAATTTAATTAGTAGACATAAATGGTTTGAAAATTTTATTTTGGATATCACACATGGGCCCATGGAAGGGAATCCACCAAAATGGCATAAAATGAGGAATATTAACATAATTGAAAAATAAAACATTTCAATATCATATCCTTATTACAGCTCTATGAAGAGTCAATTTCTGTAATTTTTTTACATATTAATGTGTGATGTGTTGACGTTGTTGTACAACACCCACACCGCATGGAACCCAACACCTAGTCAACATCTATCCAACCATGTAAATGTTTTAATGATCATCTATGTCATATTATACTATCACATTAATTTAAAATTCAAAATGAGATAAAAACTATAAAAGAGGGCATTTCACTATGGTCATAATCAATTTTATCTCCACATGCACTTTAATATAGATGTTGTAATTTGAGACACCACATATATTTTATTAATGATTTTAAAAACATTGGATGATCTCTTTTCAAAAGAGAATAGGCAATGATGTATTGTGACATTGAATAAGGATATAATATATCATTATTCTATTTAAGAAGAATAATTATTTATAATGTAATGTATATTTTATTTATTTTACAGACAAAAAATTATTTTCAAGTTATTTTTTACAAATTTAGTTCAACTCATTTATCATCATCCTTCCAAAATGAATCTCCTATCAGTGAAATACTATACAAATATAATGAATAAAAATCAATAAAACATGGCTGGTTACTCATTTTTTTAAGATGGTATGCTATGAGGATGGGGGAATGAGTACTAATATTTTAATGAATAAATAGATGGTGATTAAATTATGATGGATTATTCCGATGTTATTAATTATACCAATAATATTACTCTATAATATAATGAATGTTATGATGATCCGTAAATGAATCCTAAAATAATTTATGGGAGAATTATTTAGAAGTAAAATGTATTAAAAAATTTTCATTATTTTATTTCCAAATTTAATATATGGAAAATTGATCAAATAAAAAAAGTTACCACCTAACAATATCATACAAACATAACTAATAATTGAAACTATTTCTTCCAAATAATATATTAAATTCCAACCACAACATTGTTATCAAAATTATTAATCATTATTTTTTGGAATCATTTCGGTAAAAAACTATTCCACCAACTTTATTTTCTTTAATATTGTTACCCTCAATTTATTTACATTATTTATAATCATTATAGAGGCTTGTAAATCCAATGATTGTTTTTACATTAAATTTTTTTATTCTAATTGAAATAAAAATACATTATAGCAGGTTTGGGTTGGAATAGAATGGTTCTGTTTGTTATTACCATGGTATTTAATATTCCTATGTTATGATAATATAATTATGTTATTATGATATTTATTTTTATTCTAATCAATTGGACCTTCAAATTTAAATAGAAATAAAAAAACTTATTTTATTCACCTCAAAATACGTTATCTTATCCGTAAAATTTTCTAACTCAATTAGTGCCATAGAATAATGAGTAATCTATATCCGTTGCACCCTTGGTATAGGATCGGTCTTATCCTCAATTCCTATTTCTACCTGAAAACCTGATAAGTCATCATATAAAAAATCATGATATTTTCCCCGTACTATAATAAATATAAAGGCATCTATATCCAATTCAACTACAGGACCCAATCCTTATTATTTTGTAGAGATTACTCTAACCTAACTATCTTCTAGCCCCATCCTACTATAATCCACATCCCATAAAACAATCCTCAAAACATATATCATGTGGTAGATTGTAATGATTCAAATTGCCAATAACAATCCATATGAGCATGGTAACTTGTAAGAAAGGCCCTCCCAAATATCACACATATTTTTTCATCAGAGGGATTTGGAATTTTTATAATATAGCATCAGAAAAAAATACTTTTGAACATTAAAGACATCTCTAATGTTGGACTACTATCTTTCTTATTATTATATTTATGAAGGATTCTTTAACGAAATATTTAATGTAAAGTGATATCAACAAAAAATATGAGAAGGTACTGAATAATTGGAAGAACAATTTTCATAATGAGTAGTAAAAATATTAGAGTTGATCAAGGGAATTCCTCCAATGTTAAATGATCCATGTCAAGAATAATTCAAAATTTAGTCTATTGTATATTCTAGAACTGCCACAAATCGCAACCATGTTCCTATTATTCATTACACAACTAATTTGTCATCATTTGATATTTTTAATCCTACTAATATTAACCTCATCCATTACAATATATCAATACATTAATCTTTCTCAAACCCCAATGAGTCCTTCCCCATTAATCCAATGATTATAAATGGGAATGATCCCTATCCTACTTCATTGATTACTCTTTATTTGAGGATTTGGTCAAAGATTATAACAATTCCCAGTCATTTAGTTGTTGAAACACTTTGTACCTCCTTCCCCACAAGAAGATTCTAATAATAATATTCCTTATTTGGATTGAAATTTTTTATCTAGTACAAATCATTTATCATGAAATTCATACAACTTGATCTATCACTGAGATGTGCACTAAAGGTTGGAAGAGGACCCACAAGTGATTCCTCCTCCAGAATATTCTCAGTCATCATAGCCTTGGGAATAACATAATCATATATCAATACATAAATTTCCTATAACCTATCATCTTAAAACCTTAGGAAGGGAAATCATATAACCACACTATTTTTTCATGTATTTCATTCGCATCATTTTAAAGATAAACAACACAATAGTTCTACAAAACAAGTATTAAAAGGTTTGGCATCTTTGGAAAATTTGGACCATAAGTAACATTTAAAAATAAAATATAAACATTTATTTATTTACTTCTTTTCTAGCTTCTTATCGACCCTAGATTTTTTTAAATTAGTAACCTAAGTATATACTTCAATGAAAGTTGTGAGCTAAAAAAACATTAATAGGATAGATTATAACATGGAAGAATATAAAATGGGTGAGCATAATCATTATAATCATGACATGTGAATGGGATAATCATCATATTCATTATAATAAGCCTTAGATATGGTCATGGAATGTGGAAATGCCTACAAATGAAACATCATGTCTTATGAGTAAACTATCATATATAGTTGTGACCAATGTTTATAACAACCCATTCTTTACATACATTGTTAATAATTAAAAATTGAAGTACACTTATTATAACATATAACAAAACCATTAAAGGACCGGATATGTATAGTGTCTTTAGAAACATGGAAACATAAATAACTGGTTCATAAATCATCTATGTTGTCTCTCATTTATTTCATCACATCTAGAGTCCCTTTTTGGCATATTATACTTAATACCCTTCATTCAGACCTGGGGAAAAGAAAACATACAAAATGGCGAGCTCAAATGCTCAGTAAGGGTAAACAAAAGTAATATCAATCATATCATATTCATAAGAACAAAAAATTTTGAAAATCTTAACCTGTAAAATAGATCACAATATCATGTCCTGGGATAAATCATAGTAATGAAAAGTAATCCCAAATAATAATAACCTAAAACATGAATCTTTGTGAAATAAATACATAATCATAGAAAATAATTTCATTTTTGTCAAGACTCATTGTCAATACTATCATAGTGGACAAAGTCCATTACTGAACCGAGTTCACTCCTCGTTCTGGTCTAGTATCACTGAACCAGATTAACTTGTCATTCCAGCCATGTCTATCTCATGAGATATAAATCTTTACCCAATGCATTGGAGGGAGATATAGGTCCCACCCATCTCATAATGAAACCATTATTATGTGTTCCACAAAATCAAAAAAATCATACATCATAGCATAACCCATGTAATAAAAATGGGATTCATAAACATCATGACATCAAAACATGATCCATATAAGATAAAAGGACATCATAATATTAATTACATCATAACATAATCAAATCATGGTAAAAATAGGGATAGAAACAGAACCCTGCATTATCGTAGATGGAAAATAATTTTGATATAACACTTGAACTCCATTCTTGAAGAAAATATCCTTTCTACTTTAATTTTTTTTTCTTAACATGTCATACAATTTTAAACTAAAATAAGTTGATTAAAAATAAACTTGAAAAATTTTAAAGGAAGCTTCAGGGAAATAATGTTCTAAAAATCCATTCATGCCCTATAAGTTAAAAAGACATTCTTCTCGTACTTTGGCCGAAAAAGTCAAAAATACCTTGTACTAAAAATGATAAATGATTCCTTTCATATCTTTTACTAAAAACACACCGAAGGATAAAATTGGATTTAAAAAATTGTAGTAGGATAGAAATAATATTACATATTGAGGAAACATGGATATAGATGATAAATATTCTCCAGTAATTTCTAAAGTATAAACAATCTGGGATAAAAATGAGATTGCGGGATTTTCCCTTACCTTAGGTCCGATATGCTTTGTACGTATCCGAACCTCCTGTATAATGATTCAAATAATTTCCTTGACTTATTCCAGAATCACACCCATTGTTATGATATCATATATGTTCATATTATTAGCATCTTATTAGTAACATATCATTGCAACTTGTTATTTGGCTATTTATTGCTTTATGTTTTTATGTGTGGTTTGTCGAATAAATTCTTATTCTTCTTTTTAGGTTATAGATAAATCATTTCAAGAATTTTATTAGTGTAATATATATCATATTTATTCATTAATGTAATTTATAAAATCATTATTCAATGAAGATCATGTAGAATGAGTCGCATCACATTGTGGATACGGTATGCCGTACGTACGCACGAGCGATGATATCATTCCCATGATCGTGGAATTGTATTGAAGTGCATGTATACTATTTCAGAATCAATATCACTTTACAATAATCGTATATAGTTATTTTTTACACCATTATACCCATCCAAGTAAGCTAGTGGTGGAAAACAAATTACACCACGGCACGTAGACGATAGTTTGTACGTACGCTCGCGCGGTAATTTCATTTTCCATAGGATGGATAGAAGGTGAAATAGGGTTGTTTAATATTTATAATAACATATTAGTATATGAGTGATAAAGATGTTATTACTTCATAATGAAATAACTAAAGAAGAAGAATTAGAAGAAGAAATAGATTTCAAAGAATTAGTAACAGATATTAACTCTTCTTCGACACGCCTCTTTAAAACCTCCTCTTAGGGCACTAAGATTGGACTTTGAAGTAGACCAGGACCTATAGGATGTTTCTAGAGAAGTGTAGAAAATATATATGTAGGGGTTGGCCGAGAAATACGGCTCAAATTAGTGTGATGAGGATTGGGACGCGGTACCCTTTTAAAAGGGAGGAGAGGGGAACCTTTGGAAAGTGTGAAAATATTATTTTATTATAAACATATATTCGGTTTAAAAAGGTCCAAAATCATTAAAGATGAAGATAAGATGACTCATGGTTGAAATAAAATCATCCAATCAGAATTAGACATGTTTTGTAAAATATTTTAATCATTATAATCTTATTAATTTAAATCGTTTAGTAATGAGATAAATACTGCATCATTATTGTGTCATAAATAATTTAATTTATTTGATGTCTAAAAATTATAAAAAAATATCAACATTTAGGAAATATTATTTATCTTTCTAGTGAATATTTATAGTCGAAAATATAATTTATATAACCCCTCATAAAAATTAATTACTAAAATATTTTTTTAATGTCAATTTTGTCTTTACATTAAACTAATTAATCCAAATTGTCATTATAACTGCCAAGTGGCTCAATGGGGTCCTAAAATAGACCCAAGGATTCCCATGATCGTCCACTACTCATCCAATAAGGTTAGGAAAAGTGTCAAGGTAAATTTGAATTATTATAATATTCTTTTAACCTTGAATTACCCTATTTACCCTTAACGATAGTAAATAAATATTACCATAGTTACTATTCATAATATCAAAAAAAATTACCTATTAATATAATTTGGACCACTGATTCAAAATATGAAATCCATTTTTCAAAATTCAAAACACATAAGTTGGAGTAATTAATTTAAAATTAATCCTGTTGTTAAGAAAATGAGTTTTAAAAGTTAAAACTTTGCCAAAGATTGAAATGTTTTTACCTATGAATTCAATGTAAAATTAATGATACTGACACACATTATGTTAAATGGTAAAAATATATTCTATTTATACATTAAAACCATTCAATATTAAAATTAAACCATATAAATTATTTCGATGAATATTTTTTTTAATTAAAATATACTGTGTTTTTACTATTCATCAAAATATTAATGTTACCAAAATAATATGACAAATTTATCAAAAATAAATTTTTAATTCTTGATTCCAAATAAGAATTTTATTTTGTCAAATTGAACATATAAACATGTCAAAAACTAGATTTAAAATGGGTTCTTCATCAAAAGGTGGAAATGCAACATTTTTTTTAAAAATACTTCTTTTATCTGGAAAACTGATTTGTTTTCATACCTCATTCTAGAAAATATGTAAGATGAATTGTAATGATATAAAATTCAAAATTCAGTTAATAATATTCATAACGGCTAGTTTATAATAATATAATAATATATCATTGTTTAGTGAAACTCGGTATTGCGTACTACACACGCTATCGAGGAAGGTCGTGATTGTGTGTAACGCAAGACAAGATAGTGTTGTGTGTAGTGAAAGATTCCTTTGCATACAACATAAGAATTAAAAAAATATATTTCTCATAAAATCTCTGGGTGTTACATTCTACCCCCCTTAAAAAGAATTTCACCCTCGATATTCATCACTTTGTAACAAAAAAGAGAGGATACCTGTCCCTCATCATATCTTCAAGGTCCCATGTAACTTCTTCTAATTGGAGGTCCCTCCATAAAACATTAACCAAGAGAGTGGTCTTGTTTCATAGAACTTTTTCACTACGATCCAGAATATCTATCGGCTATTCTTCATAAGAATGATCTTGCACCTACAACTTCCGAGCTTAGTAAATGTGAAGGATCAGGTATGTAATTTCTCAAGAGAGATACATGGAACACATCATGAACTTGAGATAGATTCGGTGGAAGTGCCAATCGGTAAGATACGTTCCCAACATGATCCAGTATTTCGAAAGGACAGATATACCTAGAGCTCAGCTTTCCCTTCTTCTCAATTCTCATTACACTCTTCCAGGGAGATATTCGTAAGAACACTTTGTCACCCACATCAAACTCTAAATCTTTTCTTCAGTTGTCGACATAACTTTTTTGTCGACTCTGAGCTACTATTATGTGTTGTTGAATTGATCGGACTTTTTCTACCATCTCATCAACACGATCAGGTCCTAATAGCTTTCATTCCCCAACTTCACCCCATCAAGCAGGTTTTCTGCATTTCTTTCCATAGAGAGATTCATATGGAGCAATCTAAATACTGGAGTGAAAGATATTATTATATGAAAATTACACCAAAGGTAGGTGTTGATCCCAAACACCTTTTAAATCCATAGAGAAAGATCATAACATTTCTTCTAGAGTTTGAATTGTCCTCTCAGACTGATCATCTATTTGAGAATGATAAGCAGTGCTGGAACTCAACTCCGTATCTAGAGTATGCTGAAGACTTCGCTAGAATTTTGAGGTAAAACTCAGATCCCAAACTGATATAATGGAAAGTGGTACTCCATGCAATCTTACCACTTCCTTTACATATATCCTGGAAAGCTTATCTAGAGGGAAATATTCCCTAATTGAAATGAAGTGTACCGACATCATAAGATGATCAACTATAACCCAGATAGCATTATTTCCATTGGATGTTCTAGGAAGTCCAGTGACAAAGTCCATAGTGATGTTTTCTCATTTCCATTCTGGTATGGGTAATGGTTGTAACATCTCTTTAGTCTTCTGTCTCTCAACATTAACTTTCTGACAAACCAAGCATCGAGAGACATATACTGCAACATCTATTTTTATGCCATCCCACCAAAAGTACTCTTTCAGGTCCCTATACATCTTCGTGCTTCTAGGATGAATAGAGAATGAAGAACTATGAGCCTCATCCAGTAGCTCCTTCTTTAATTCTAGGATGGGAGGAACACAAACCCGATTCCTAAACCTAATAATCCCATCACAATCAAGGTTGAATTCAGGAACATATCGCACCTTCTTTTGTAACTCAACATCTTCTTTTTGTGCCTCTTTAATCATCACATGTATAGATGGTTGAAAATTCATTTGAGAAAGATAATATTTTTCACCTTCTATTATAATTCCAAATTCCATCCTTTGTAAATCTATAAATATTGGATCTTTTGTGATCCTCATCATAGATAAGCTAGCATGGTCTTGTTGACTTAATGCATCTTCCACCTTGTTTGCTTTCCCAGGGTGATAATTAATTCAGCAGTCGTAATCCATAATCAGTTCCAACCATCTTCTTTGGCGCATATTCAGCTCCTTTTGTGTGAAAATATACTTTAATATTTTATGATCAATATAAAAATCACACCTTTCACCATAAAGATAATGACTCCAAATATTTAATGCAAAGATTACCGCAGCTAACTCCAAATCATGAGTTGTGTAATTTTGCTCATGGATTTTCAATTGTCGTGAGGCATAAGCTATCACCATATCATTTTGCATGAGAACACACCCCAATCCCTTCTTGGATACATCACTGTAGATCATAAACCTTTCTCTGCTACAATGTAGTGCGAGCACAGGTGCACTAGATAACCTTCTTTTAAACTCCTTGAAATTCACTTCACACTCCACCATCCACACAAACTTAACTCATTTTCGAGTCAACCGGGTGAGTGGATTAGATAATCATGAAAAATCATTCCCAAAACGTCGCTAATATCCTTCCAAACCAAGAAAACATCGGATCTCAGTTATTTTTGTTAGTCTCAACCATCTTTCGATAACCTCTATTTTTGATGGATCCACAGATATACCCTCTTTTGAGATTATGTGACCCAAAAATTCATCTTTTTGAAGCCAAAATTCACACTTGGTAAATTTGGCATAAATCTTCTCCTTTCTTACGGTCTTCAGTACAATTCTCATGTGATCTTCATGTTCTTCCTTTCTATTTGAATAGACAAGAATATCTTCTATAAAGACTAACACAAACTGATCAAGATAGTCTCTAAAGACTCTATTCATTAGATCCATGAAGATAGCAGGGGAATTAGTAAGATTGAATGGTATCACTATAAATTCATAGTGTCCATACCTTGTACGGAATGTCGTTTATGGTATATCCCTCCTTTTGACCCTTAATTAATGATACCCTGTACGAAGATCAATCTTGGAAAGTATTGAGCTCTGCGTAGTTGATCAAACAAGTCATCAATGCATGGGAGATGATATTTGTTCTTGATAGTTATCTTGTTAAGTTCTCGATAATCAACACAGAGTCGCATTGATCCATATATCTTCTTAACAAATAGAACAGGTGCTCCCCCAGGTGATGCACAATGGCGTATGAATCCTTTATCAAGATTCTCTTGGATTTTCTTCTTTAATTCCTGTAACTCAATTGTGACCATTCTATAAGGTGTCTTTGAAATAGGCATAGCACCTGATATGAGTTCTATTGAAAAATCAACATCTCAATTTGGTGGAAGACCTGGAAATTCCTATGGAAATACATCATCAAACTACCGTACAATGGGCATATTCATAATCATGATTTTCTCTCCATCCATTTGAGATAAATAACCTCAATTTATTGGAATCAAGACCCATAATATGGAAGAAATTTCCACTGGAAGGTTATATTCATCCTTGCATCGATAGGTGAACATAGATTGATCAGAAATATGAAATGGGACTTCCCTTCTTTGGAAATCAATATGAACTCCGTATAAAGAAAACCAATCCATGCCAAGAATCACATCAAATTCCACTATTGGAAGGATCACAAGATTTGTAGGAAGCACTTTCCCACAAATATCAATCGGAGAAGAATTGTAAACTTTTGATGCGACCGTTGTTCCATTAGGAGTTTTCACAACTAACTCAACATCTAATTGTTGAGGTAATATGGTGATACCCTTAGAAAATTTATCAGACATAAAAGAGTGGGTGGATCCAGAATCAAATAAAACATTTTCTACTTTAGAGTGGATGGTAAGTGTACCTTTCACCACTTTTTTATCATAATCCAAATCTCTGATACTAATTTCATGTTACATTCCTTTGTCTTTGTCCTTAATAGATTATTGATGTCATTCATCATCAACAACCCTTGTATTAGGGCATTGATTAGCATAATGCCCTATTTCCTTGCACTTGAAATATTGAAGTGTTGGAGGTGCATTCTGTGTATCCCTTTCTTTTTTTGCATCATTAGACACATTCTTCCCATTATTTCAACATTCAATTGCACGATGAACTTATTTTCCACACTTAAAACATTTGGTTGTCCCTTTAAGATAATTCCCTCCATGTTTCTTTCCACAATTTAATCATAAAGGAAAACTCATATTCTTTTTAGTGTGGTATTTAGATTTCCCATTGAATTCCATTTTCCTCTTCTTTTCAAACCCATATGACTGATGGGTTACTCTAATCTCCATATCATCCTTTAGAGAACATCAAACAATTTACTCATATCTATTGAAGTCCCTTATGGCTAATGCCCTTCTAAGACTTTGTTTTAAGCCACTAAAGAATCGATCGATCATACTCTCAGGTTGGATAATAATCCCAAAAGCGTACCTTGCAAGCCTTGTAAAATTTTCTTCATAGATACCAACAGATCCATCCTCCTTTTTCTTTATTTCAAGAAACTCCTTATCCATCTTTGTTCGAAGAATACGAGGGAAGTACTTATTGAAAAATAAGATCTTGAACTCCTCCCATTCCATGGACTCAATTTCATCTCCTTGCCTCGCATTCTTAGTAAGATTCCACCATTGACCAGCTTTACCTTCCAAACGTTATACTACTAAGATGACTCTATCATGTTCAGAAAATTATAGAACTGAAAATATCTTTTTAGTGGTACTAATCTATTGTTCATCCACTAATAGATCAGAAGACCCACTGAATGAAGGTGGACGCTGACTCATGAATGATTCAATAGAATGTTGCTCCTTCCTTAGCTCGTTTGGAAGTCCTGCATGGTTCATAGGTTGAGAAAGTTGTTTGAGCATGGCTACAAGATTTTTCATTCCAGCTCCCATTTTTTTTGTTCAGGGGGATATCATTGCATTGCCCGTCACAATCCGCATTAACATGGTTCCTTCGGGTTCCAGCCATTGACTAAAACCAAGAGGAATAGTGTGAGCAACACTAATTATAATAGGAAAACCACATAATCAAGAATACAATTTCACACTTAAGGTCTTATCATAGGTTGCTCATGGCCATTTCTAAAACACTAATATTGTCTTCTATGCTTATACATATCCTTAGGGTTCATACTTGGGATTTCACATCCTAGTTTCCAAAGGTTGACTATACCTTTCCCATGATACCAACTATAACAACGCATACTTTACAACCATTTTTAATACTTCAAAATTGAAGTACACTTATTACAATATATAACAAAACCATGAAATGACCTTATAGGTGTAGTGTCTTTAGAAACTAGGAAATATAAACAACTGGTTCATAAATCATCTACGTTGTCTCCCATTTATTTCATCATATCTAGAGCCCCTTTTGGAATATTATACTTATTATCCTTCATTCAGACCTGGGGAAAAGAAAACATACAAAAGGGTGAGCTCAAATGCTCAGTAAGGGTAAACAAAAGAAATATCAATCATATCTTATTCATAAGAACAAACCATTTTGGAAATCTTAACCTGCAAAAGAGATCATAATATCATGTCCTGGGATAAATCATAGTAATGAAAAGTAATCCCAAATAATCATAAATAAAAACATGAAACATTGTGGCATAATCCCATAATCATAAAAAATCATTTCATTTTAGTCATGACTCATTTCCAAGACTATCATAGCGGACAAAGTCCATTACTGAACCGAGTTCACTCCTTGTTCCAGTCCTGTATCACTGAACCGGATTAACTTGCCATTCCAGCCATGTCTATCTCATGCGATATAAATATTTACCCAATGCGTTGGAGGGAGATATAGGTCCCACCCATCTCATAATGAAACCATTCTTATGTGTGCCACAAAATCAAAAAAATCATACATTATAGCATAACCCATTTAATAAAAATGGGATTCTTAAACATCATGCCTTCAAAACATGACCCATATAAGATAAAAAGACATCATAAAATTAATTCCAGAATAACGTAATCAAATCAATGTAAAAATAGGGATATAAACATAACCCTATATTATCTTATATGGAAAATAATTTTGATAAAACACTTGAACTTCATTCTTGAAGAAAATATCCTTTCTACATCAAAAACATTTTTCCTTTCTTAACATGTCATACAATTTTAAACAAAAAGAAGCTGATTAAAGATAAACTTGAAAACTTGTAAAGGAAGATGCATTGAAATAATGTTCTAAAAATCCATTCATGCCGTATAAGTTAAAAAAACATTCTTCTAGTACTTTGGCCGAAATAGTCAAAACGTACCTCGTACTAAAAACGACAAATGATTCGGTTCATATATTTTACTAAAACCTCAATGAAGGATAAAATTGGAATTAAAAAAATTTAGGAGGATAGAAATAATATTACATATTGAGGAAACATGGATGTGGATGATAAATATTCCCATGTAATTTCTGAAGTATAAATAATCTTGGATAAAAAGGAGATTGCGAGATTTTCCATTACCATTGTTCTGATATGATTTGTACATGTCCGAACCACCTGTATAATGATTTAAATAATGTCATTGAATTATTACAGAATCATACTCATTGTTATGATATCATATATGTTCATATTCTTAGCTTCTTATTAGTAATATTTCATTGCTACTTGTTATTCGGGTGTTTATCGCTTTATGTTCTTATGTGTGTTTTGTTGAACAAATTCTTATTATTCTTTTTAGGTTATAGATACCTCGTTTACATAATGCTATTAGTGTAATATATATCAAATTTATTCATTAAATTCATTTATAAAATCATTATGCAATGAAGATCATGTAGAACGAGTCACATCACATCGTGGAGACGGTAGGCCGTACGTACGCACGAGCGATGATATCATTCCCATGATCATGGAATTGTATTGAAGATCATGTATACAATTTCAGAATCAATATAAATTTAAAATAATCAATTATAGTTATTCTTTACACCATTATACCCATCCAAGTAAGGTGGTGGTGGAAAATAGATTACACCATGACGTAGAGACGGTATTCCGTACGTACGCACTCGCGGTGATTTCATTTTCTAAAGGATGGATAGATGGTGAAATAGGGTTTTTTCATATTTATAATAAAATATCAGTATATTAGTGATACTGATGTTAATACTTCATAATGAAACAACAAATTAAGAATAAGTAGAAGAAGAAATAAATTTGAAAGAATTCGTAACAGATATTACCTCTTCTTCGACACGCCTCTTTGAAACCTCCTCTTAGGCACTAATATTGGTCTTTGAAGTAGACCAGGACCTCTAGGATGTTTCTAGGGAATTGGAGAAGACATATAGTCAGGTTTTGGCTGATATTGAAGGCTCAAAGTTGTGTGAGGATGAGAGGGAGGAGGTTCCCTTTTATAAGAGAGGAGTGGGGTACCTTTGGAAAGTGTGAAAATATTATTTTATTATAGACTTATCTTCGGTTTCAAAAGGTAAAAAAATAATTAAATATGAAGATAAGATGACTCACGGTCGAAATAAAATCATCCAATCAGAATTGGACATGTTTTGGAAAATATTTTAATCATTATAATCTTATTTATTTAAATCATTTATTAATGAGGTAAATACTACATCATTATTTTGTCAAAAATAATTTAAATTATTTGATGTTTAAAAATTTTAAAAAAATATCAACATGTAGGAAATCCTTTTACCTTTTCAGTGAATATTTATAGTTGAAAATATAATTTATATAACCAATTATAAAAATTAATTACTAAAAGGTTTTTGTTAATGTCAATTTTGTCTTTACATTAAATTAATTAATCCAAATTGTCATTAACACTACCATGTGTCTCAATGGGGTCCCAAAAACGACCCAAGGATGCCCATTGTCGGCCAATACTCACCCAATAAGGTTATGACAAGTGTCAATGTAATTTTGAATTATTATAATATTCTTTTATCCTTGAATTACCCTATTCACCTTTAACCACAGTAATTAAATATTACCATAGTTACTATTAATAATATCAAAAAAAGTAACCTATTAATATAATTTGGACCCACTAATTCCAAATATGGAATCCATTTTTCAAAATTCAAAACATAGAAGTTGCAGTTATTAATTTAAAATTAATCCCATTGTTAAGAAAACAGGTATTAAAAGTTAAAACATTGCCAATGATTGAAATGTTTTTACCTATGAATTCAATGTAAAATTAATTCTACTAACTTCCATTATATTAAATGGTAAAAATATATTCTATTTATACATTAAAACCATTCAATATTATAATTTAACCATATAAATTATTGCGATGAAAAAAGTTGTTTTCAATTAAAATATAGCGTGTTTTTACTATTCATCAAAATATTAAAGTTAGCATAATAATATGAAAAATTTATCAAAATTATATTTTTTTCCTGATTCCAAAGAAGAAATTTATTTTGTCAAATTGAACTTATAAACATGTCAAAAACTAGATTTAAAATGGGTGCTCCATTAAAAGATGGTATTACATCATTTTTTGAAAAATACTTCTTTTATCCGAAAAATTGATTTTGTTTTCATTCCACATTCAAGAAAATGTGTAATATGAATGATATTGTTATAAAATTAAAAATTCAGTTAGTACTATTCATAACAGCTAGTTTATAATACTACAATAATATGTCGTTGTTTAGTGAAACTAGGTATTGCGTACTACACACGCTATCGAGGAAAGTCGTGATTGCGTGTAATGAAAGCCAAGCTAGTGTTGTGTGCAGTGAAAGATTCCATTGCATATAAAATAAGAAATAAAAAAAATATTTCTCATAAAATCTCTAAGTTTTACAATTTTGGCACCATGTTCATGCATATTTTACTTTTTATCATGAGATACATCAAATTACCCAATTAATTAGGGTACTATATAATTTTGGTTACACTCAGCACATCATAACATTTACATTGTGCTATATAATTCTAACAACACATGTCATGTTATTACATTTAAATTATCATGCACGCCACATCGAAAATATATCAATAATGGACATAAAATAATCCATGAATAGGAACAGGTTTCATTTAATAAATAATAAATTAATTAATTTACATTGGGAAATAGAAGGAAAAAGCAATAGGAGTCATAAATATTAATTGAAGAAGAGATTATCTCAATATAATGAAAATGTGTGTTTTTTGAAAGAATATTTCATTTGAAAAAAAAAATTGTTTTTCATAAACTCATGTATAGAAAATTTATATCACTAAAAAGAAAGAGGATTAATAAGAAATGGAATTTGTGGATCATTAAATAAATATACATACTGAAATTTCTATGAAATATGGAAAACCCAGTGGAAATGGAGTTGAGTTTGAGTATCCCATTTCCATATGTCCAAATGCTTTATTCACATTAATATCCAGCATAATCACATTATATTTATTAATTAAAAAATAAATAAATTATTATTCATGATTTTGATTCTTTATGGTTTTATTACCTTCATTTATGATATTTTTTTTGAGTTATAAAGTTTAATTTCATCATTCGGGATTGTTCATTTTCTTTTTTTATCAGTTCACTTGTTTAAATGATTGTATGTTCGTATAAAATGCGGATAAATATCCAGAGATATAATTATATGTTATTAATTAATTTAATGAATAATAATTCATATTATGAATAATTTTCTAATAGTGTGTGAGGATTAATCATTATATTTTAGTTAATGATGACCGTGTTTGGTTATTTTTTGGGATTTTTGGATCATAATGAATTTGTTTTGTTTTATCATTTAGTATTATGTGTATATGTTAGTTCCATAACATAAATTGGGTTGTAAAATAAAATTTAAAATCAATTTCAACCATTATTTTGATTTTATTATCATCCACGAGGGTGTTAATGAAAATGAAAGTGCATCTCCCTTCATGTCAATAAATTGAAACATCATGGAAAATAATTTTATTTTAATAGTTAAATTTATAGGGGGTTAATTTTAATGGAATATATTCCATTAACATGATGAAATTAAAATATGTTTATCTTATTGTAGTTATCATTCCATTTTTATAATGGAGTTTGAGGATATAATAAGAAGAAAATATAATATGATATTAAATTAAAATAAAATAAATAAGAATTTACCTCTTGAATTTCTCCTCCTTTAGAACTTTTTTAGGAAAAATGTTTTTTATATTATTGAGACCAATAGATCCTAGAAGCGTGGGGGGGATTAGGGAAGAGTATTGGTTCATATTTAGAAAATGATCAATTCTTAGAAGGTTTTAGCAGAAGATCTTGTTAGGTGTGGTATTAATAGTGGGGGAGATGTATGTCTTCCCATTTTTTAATTAATAGTTAATTATTTTGGCTGAAAACATTGAATAGTTTTAGAATTATCATTAAATATATTAAAATAAGGAATTTTAGTTCTAAATTTTTGTCTTACATATTCCATACATCATACATCACTATATATTTTATATATTTAGCTTTAATAAAAAATTGTTATATTTTACTATTCAGTAAAAATAAATTATTCTAAGAAAATCACTAAAAATATCCGTATCAATTTTTACCCATTTATAATTAAAAAATGAACCCCATTTTATGAAAATAATTTTCTAAATATGAGAAATATAATTTCTAATAATATTTTACATTTACAAAAGATATAGAGATTTTAAAATTACTACTAATTATATAACAAAACGAAAAATTACATAAGGTATCATAAAATTATGTTTAAATCATAAGACATAAAAGTATTAATTTATGAATAAATTTAATAAAAGGAATTTTTCTTCTAAATTATAAAATTTATATTTAAATTTTATTTAAATATTTATGACTTACAAAAATACCAACACTTAATTAATAATTTTTTAAACATTATATTGATTATAATACAATATAAATTTTCAATACATTCACTTATAAGATGCTTAAATTTTATGTATACTTTCATGGTTGAGGTTTCTATAGATTTGACTGATTTACTATTCACAAGGGTCATAATAATATTAATATGATAAATTTCTTATATCATCGAAATTGGTTCCTTACCATTTAGAAATACTTCTTATTAAATAAAATATTCATTTATATAGTATTTATTATATTATCTAAAGGATTTCATATAATTTATAATGTTATAAATTAAAGTTATAATGGATAAATTCAATTTATAAATATTTGGGTTGTTACATTCATCCCTAGTTTTGATATTTCTCCCATGTAATATAATTTTATATAAACTAGTGATGGTACATCTCCTTCATCACCTCCTCTGGTTCCCAATTGGCTTCTTCATACTTCTGGTTTCTCCACTACACTATGACAAGGTATTTTTTCTTTTTGTGTAGATCCTTGTCTCTCCAGTACAAAATCATTATCAAATTCTCCTCATAATAGAGATCATCATCCAATTGTACCTCTTCTGGGATCAATACTTGTGAGGGATCTAATATTTAATTTTTTAAGAGTGATACGTAGAACACAACATGAAGATAAACCATATTCTGATAATGTGAAAGATGATAGGCCACACCTCTTATGCAATCAAGATCTTAAAGGGTCCAATCAACCTTTGGATTATCTTCCCTTTCATTACAAACTACGTGACTCTCTCCTATGGTGATTTTTGAAGGAATAATTTATCTCCAACATCGAACTCCATGTCCCTTCACCGGTTTCCAGCATAACTCTTTAGATGGATATAAGAACACTTTATATGTTTTTGGGATGGATTGAACATTCTCCATCATCTCATTCAAAAGATCAGTTCCACATTGCATTATTTCATTAAATTCAACCCAATAGGTTAGAGTTCTATATCACTTTCCATACAGATATTCATATGTAGTAATATGAATACTGAATTATAAGTTATTTTTTTGATAACTCTACCTATTGGTGATTCAAATCCCATCTGCCATTTAATTATATTGAGTAGGATCTTATCATGTGTCCAGTGATAGAATAGTCCTTTTAGATTTCCCATCATTTTGAGTGTATGCTGAAATTCAATTCATTACTCTTAACATTGTTAATTATCCTCTATAATTTAGATGCAAACCTTATATAATGATCAGATACAATTTAACAGGTACCCCATGTATCTTCACCACTTCATTCTCATATATATTATTAGTTATTTCCAAAAATAAATCTTTTCGTATACCAATAAAGTTGGTATTCTTTATAACTCAGTCCACCACAACCCATATGGCATTTCTTCTTAGGGATGTCTTATGGAGACAAGTGACTATGTCCAATATTTCATTGTCCAATTACCACATGTGTTTTCGAAAGTGTTTCATCACACCTTCTGACTTATGTTTGTCATCATTAACTTGTTAGAAAATAAAGAACATATATACTCATCAATCTCCTTCATCGTGTCATCCCATCCGATGTGTTTTGGATGATTACGAAACGTCATGGTACTATAAATATGGAAAGAGAAATATTATATATTTACATTATCCAATATCTCATTCATTATCCGAAGTGATGAAGCCACACAAAGCCTTGTTCCAAACGAAATCACACCATCACCATCAATATGAAACTCTTATAGCTTCTATTCTCATTCTTCATTTACCTTCTCTTGAAACCTTGGATCATCCATTTGGGCCTCCATAATCGT
Source organism: Viscum album (assembly GCA_963277665.1). Classification (NCBI taxonomy): domain Eukaryota; kingdom Viridiplantae; phylum Streptophyta; class Magnoliopsida; order Santalales; family Viscaceae; genus Viscum; species Viscum album. The sequence continues at coordinate 28,993,751 of OY728157.1, read as the reverse complement.
CCCATGGATAGATTGTTGGGAAATATTTTTCCCATATTTTGTGGTATTCATTATCATTATGATTCCAAAATATACCCTTTCCATTTCTCGGAAGATATTTTATTTCTAAATCCACAACATGGATATAGTTGCAGGCTCTGTTCTGATAAGAGAATCAACTACATTGTTCGCATTTCCATTATTATATGAATGGAGAAATAATAGTAATTTATTATTTATAACCATCTAATTTGATAAATTTTGACCTCCTTTTGTGTAATTATATACTTTGGGATCTTGTTATATCTATATATGTCACTCATCTAAGCATAGTCGTAGTGTTGCCATATTTAAAAAAAAATCAATGCTACTTTCTCCAAATCATGTGTCTGATAGTTCGGTTCAAGGATCATCAACTATTATGAGTGATAGGTTATCACAATATCATTTTTTGTGAGTACACAAACCAGTAGATACATTTAATCAAGAATGAATATCCTAAAACATTCTCCTCTTTTGGTAATATGAGTATAGATTAAGTGATATTCCTCTTCTTTAGCTCCATGAGGCATTCCTCAGATTCTTTTATCCCAACATAGTTTTCTCTTTTCCTTGTTAAAATAGTTAGTGGAATTAAAAATCATTATAAATATTTCAAAAAAAATTTATTTTGCATATAATTAAATAAAACTTTGTATTTTATTAACATTATAATATATGGGACATTCCTAAATTGCATTTCTTTTTGAAGGGTCCATATAAATTCCCTCGCATATGATCCTGAATCCCATGAATGTTAATTTTTGTATCCAAATGTCACACTTCCAAAACATGGAATACTATTTATCATTCCTTAATATAAAAAAGCCTTATATTTTTTTTCATGCTTATCCTTACTCTTGAATTATATGAGAATATCATAGATAAGTCTACAAAAAAAATCTAAAGGTAGTTTCTAAAGGCTATATTCATAAAATAAATGATTTTTTTTGGGTAATTTGTAATTCCAAAAGTAATGAATATAAATTAATATGGCCTATTCCTTGTACATAAATCATCCCTCTGAATATCTTCCTTCTTCACCTTAAGATGATGATATATAGAATGAATATCTATGTTTGAGAATTATTGAGATCTATATAACTATTCAAACAAGTCATCAATATATAGAAGAGGATACGTGTTCTATATGGTGATATTTTTGAGTTCTCTATAGTCGATTCAATATCAAATTTTCTATAAGTCTTATTGATACTGGACATTGTCACACCACAGGGTGATTTATTGGGGAGCATAAACCATTTTTCCAATTTCTCTTTCAACTGCTCCTTTATCTCCTCCAGTTCGATAGGAGCCACCCTATAAGGAAAATTTGATATAGGAGTAGCTCTGTATGAGAGTTCTATTTATAACTCTACCTCAAAATCTAGGGGAAATCTGGGAAACCCTTTAGAAAATACATCATTTTCTTCCTTCATTATTTGCATTTTCCCTAGGTAGATTCCTTCGATAGACTTGATGATTTAATCGATGTATTCCTTTTCACTAGGACTAAACAATCACACCAATGGGGTATTTTTAATGGATATTATTGATCTTCCTTGAATTTTTAGAGGATCATGGAATTTTTCGGATTATGGGAAGATTTTTTCATATCATGATAATTAATATGTTCTCTATATAATGTGAGCCACTATATTCCCATTAAAACCTAGAATTTCACTAGGGGAAGTGTCATGACATTTGCTGGAAAAGTATTCCCACATATTCCAATAGGAGGATTGTCCAAAATTTGGTTTCAATGAATGCACCACTAGGTGTTTTTACGGATATCTATACTTCATGTTTTTGGGGATTTTATTAAATAGTTTTAAAAACATGAATTATATAAAGGAATGCGTAGAACCATAAATAAATAATAATTTTTTCCATTCTTTAGTGAACAACTAGTGTTACATGTACAAATTAATTTTCTTGATCCACTTCTATAGTATTGATGACATAAAACATCCCTTACTCTTTTGGATTTGGTGGCTGATGATGTTGATTACCCCCGATGACTCAATGTATAGTACACTGGATTTCATAGTTCCCTTTATTCCCACTGTTGAAGAATTGAACTGTAGATCATGTTCTGCATTCCTCCACCAAATTTTCATACCTCTTCTTTTCATTTTGACATTCAAGAGCGTGGTGGCCTTTTATCCCTCAATTATACCATTTCTTCATCCCATCAAAGATGTTCCCATAATTATTCTTCCCACATTTTTGACATGTTCGTTGTTGATTTTCCTTTCTACCATTTTAATTAGTTCTCCTTGATAGGAATTCTATCTTTCATTTCATATCACCATGTCCATGTGACCATTCTACACACACCACCTCTACATTTCGAGTACATCGAAAAACATCTTCATTACAACCAAAGTATAGAATTGAAATATCCATTAATATGAGTCATTTTAATCTACTAAAGAATCTATCAAACATTATATCACTATTGATATGAAAATCAAAAGCATACCTAGAAATCCTTGTGAAATACTCTTCGTATTAAAGGATAGATTATCGTTCCTTTATAGTATTTTATATGAATTTTAATTCTATATTTTTTGATGATTTCATGGGAAAGACATATTATGAAAAATTATCATAATTTATTCCCACCCCATATTTTCATCTTCATAACATGGATTTGAGTTTTTAATCAACACCTGACATTGGTCAGCCTCTCCATCTTTAGAATATACAAAAATAGTCACATTATCCATCTCATAAAAGTTAATTATAGAGAATATATTCTTTATTGAGTTTACCAACTATTCAATGACTAGTGGATTAGAAGATCCACTAAATGTTGGTGGTCATTTTTTCATTAAAGACTCAATATCTAGTTGAAAACATAAAGGTAATGGATGTTGTTTCAACTTATACAATTTATTTTTTATAACTTGAGAATGATAGGTAAGAATCACCTTTATATTTTGAACTAAACCTCCCAAATCATTTGGTATTTCTTTCGAGAAATCACTACACTGTCCCACTTATAGGTTGTTGGCTTGGTTTTTCTTAGATCCCACAATTTTCAAAAATATAAAATGTGAGAACAAAACACAAGTCCACAAGTCATGAATAAATAATTTTGTTATATTTTAAAATTTACTATAAACTCAAATATTTTGGGATCCATAAGTTTATAAATACATAAAAAAAATTTCTTCGGTGATTAATTATACATTGTATCATACTCGTTGTTTTCCCTAAGGTCCTATAATTCTAATTTCTATCAAGTAAACTATGTTTTGATACCAACTATAATTATCCTATTTTTTCTAAAATTACTATCACATCATTTAAATGGTAAACATGAAACATATATCTACAAACTAGTATCCAATGGTATAGTGTCATTGTGTAAAAAGGAAAATACATAACATTTAAAAAATAAAACATAAAAATTTATATAATTTTTTCATCACTAGATTATTAATTCCCTTGAACTCTCCTTAGTACTAGTACTAAATTGGGGATATAAATCAAATAAAGTGGTGCGATAATAGTCTAGTAAAAGGATTGATAATAATACGAAACAATATAAAATGGTTTGGAATAATCATACACATCATAGCCTAATCATGATATCATCATCATAATCATGGGAGGAATCATTAGATAATGTCATGGAATGTGGTAATGCATAAAAATGAAATATCTTATATTATTTGTAAATTAAAACTCATAATTGTGAACAAATCAACAGTCATGTTAAAACATATTTCCCTTGTTATCATGAGATACATCACATTACACATGAAATTGGCGGGCTATACAATTCTGGGATCACCTGTCACATCATAACATTTATATTACCATGCATACAACAAAAAAATATATCAATCAAGGAAATAAAATAAACCATGGAAGGAAATTTGTGTCATTTAACAATTAATATATCCATTGAAAAATATTTGGAAAAAAAATTCAATAACATTCATTAGATTGGAATCATCAGTCTTCATTGAATAAGAAATCATCTCAAGATATGTAAATGTTGTGTTTTTAGAAATAATTGTTCTTTTGGAAAACATTGTGTTCTCATTAAGTCAAGTAGAAAACTGGTATATCCAGAAAATTAAAGGGTAGAAAAAATAAATAAAATTTAAGGATAATTATACGAATATAAACATTAAAATTGGTGTGGAATAGGGAAAACCCAAGGAAATGCAGTTGGGTTTGAGAATCCCATTACCTGAGGTCCAAATGTTTTTTCTTCTTAATATCCTGTAGAATCACTTTATATTAATTTATTAACAAATATATAACATGTTATAAATTATTTATATACATTATGGATTTATTAAGTTAATTTATGGGCTTCTTGTTAAGTTATAGAATTTAATTTTATCATAAAAGAATGTTTTTTTTCTTAGATTCCATGATTAGTTCACTTATATAAATGAATTGATGTTTGTATAAAATGTGTGTAAATATAAAAAAATGTTATTATATGTTATTAATGTTAATCTATATTTTTCAATGATCTTATATATAATTTTATTTTATGGTATGAGGAGGATTTATTCGATAGAAGTTAATGGCCATTTAATTTAGTTATATTGATTTTTTATCACAAAAAACTAGTTTTGTTTTATCAGTTAATAATATGCATATATGTTAATTCCACAAAATAATGAGGGTTATAATAGATACTATAAAATTATTTCAATAATTATAATTTTTTTGTTACAATACTTTAAGGAAATAATTGAAATTGAATATGGATCTCCCATGATGTTGGTAAATTTATACTTCACAGCCAACCATTTCATTCAGAGAATAAATGAGAGAACGGGAGGATTTTAATTATGTATTTTCCATTATAATGATAAAATTATATTATAATTAAGTAGGTAGAGTTATAATTAAATTTTTATAAGGAAATATTATAAGATAATTAGATTAGAAATGAATTTGACATGAAATTTAATGAAAAGAAATATAAATTTACCTATTGATTTTTTTCTCCTTGAGAACATCCAAAGAGAAATGGTTTTTGTCTTTTGATTTGAAAAAGATATCGTTTAAGTGGGATAGTGGATAGATATGATTATGGGGAATAATTTTTATAAGGCTTGAAGCTGGGAAGCTCTGGGGATAAGAGGCGGTGTGGCGTGGTATTTATAGAGGTAGAGATGTGTTTTTTCTCATTATTTTAATCTTTAGATTATTATATTGGCTCAAGACTATGAATAGTTTGATAATTATAAATAAATATTTCAAAATAAAAACTATATTAATATATTTTTGGATTACACATTTCATGATAATCTATTAACCCACAATTCATTTATTTATATATTATATTAAATTATAGTATTTTACTATTCACAAAAAATTCATGTATATTTGACAATTACAAAAAACTATATCATAAAATTTTTCATCATTTATATTTCAGAAATGAATTCCATTTTAAGAAAAGAAATCTATATATGAGTACTCTAATATGTAATTTAAATCACCATTTAATTTGAAGATAAAAATTATAAATTTATAACTGATTTTATAAAATATTGAAAAATTACAAAAGGTTGCATAAAAATATATCAAATTAAAAAGACTTTAAAATTTTAATTAATGAATACATTTTATGAAAATAAATTATCTTTTAAATTACTATGTCATTCATAATTTTTTATAAATATTTATGAGTTAAAATAATACAAACACTTAATTGGTAATTTTGAAATCATTTATTTACCTAGAGTATGATATAAATATACAATCAATTCATTTATAAGATGACTAAATTTTATTTATACATTCATAGATGTTATAAGGCCTCAACCTTAAACATTACATAACCTTGAATTAAGGAAATAATTCACATTGAGGATATTTTTAGGTTAAGATATTTAGATAATTAGGCAATAACTATTACATCTAAAAAATTAAAAAAGTATACACTTTTACTCAGTTTGAATTTTCTTAATAAAATAAATACTCTAAAAAAATAAACTAGTCTATTTCTATGTTTTAGACAACATGAATTTTCTATGATCGCATCCTTGAACCTATTCACCTTTATGTCAGGTGAAAAACATTTCAAAACATGGTATGAGCATAAAAATATCACTAAGGGTTATAAAACAAGGAATGAAACCATTATCCCATAAATAAATACAAATCAATGAAACCACACCTTTAAATCATTATATACCTTATGAAATCATAAGATATATGAATTACATTGGGAAATAATAAATAATAATGGCAACTTATGGCATACATAACATACTTATATTATAGCTTTCACGTCTACATAGGGAGTTACATTTGGAATACCCATCACAGTATATTAAATAAATCTCTTAGGAGAACCATTAACCTTTACCTCCTTCATGTTACCCAATGCATTGGAATGCTATCTTAGACTCACCCACCTTAGGTTTATCACAGAACAACCCATATACCTAAAAAGTAACCAATTACCATAAAATACTAATAACACATAACACATGCATAAATTAAAGATAACATTTCCACATTCCAATAATAATATATAATATAAAGATATTTAAATAAACAATGTTTATCAAAAAAATTTCAAAACCATTTAAAACATTTAATAAAGGGATTTTTTAATCAAAGTGTCTCATAAAACATTGAATCCTTTGAAAGAAATTTAAATTTAAAAACATTAATGTACATATATATAAATATTTAAATCAAATTTTAAAACATGGACTGTAATGTGAAATATTTCAAAAAATATATCATTAAATGATTTAAAACAATATTTTAGTTAAAAAGTTCTTAACCAAAAGAGAGAAGATTAAATACAACAAATTAAGGAATAAAATTTAAAAAAAAGTTATAATATCATGCGAATAAAGGTATTCATGATTTAATATTCCAAAGGATAGTATATACACCATATACAAGATAATTGGTGAATAACAACAATGAAGTCTCAATGAAATGTAAATTGAGATGAAATCCCTTGTAAAGACGGTATCATTAGATTAAGGATAAATAAAATACCTAATTATGTGTGAAAAAGTTAAATAAACTAAATATGATTGGATATTTAGTGTAAAACAATCAGAGGTATTTCACATATATTCGTAGCACGACAAAATCTACAAGTAGACGTTTATCACAAATAGTTGAAATTGGGTTAAAATGTTCCCTTACAGAAATTCGATAGGCTAACGACGTCACATTAAAATTCCGAAAGTGATTTGATGAGATAGAAAAGGTTATATCATTACTTGGACATTACATTTATGTCAATATGTATATATAAGAACATATCCCAAATGAATAATATGTAAATTAAAATACATAACAAAAATAAGTCTTCTAAAAATAAGAGGGTGAAAGGTTCCCTTACAGATTTAGTAACTTACAAAACAAACACTCCATGAAAAAAGGATCATACAATTAAGATGTAAATACCCATATATTAAGATACATCACACAAAGAATACAATCATTGGTAGTACGTACACCCCAAAATGGAAATATTGGTAAATATAGCATTAATCTCACCGGAATAAAAAGTGATATGAAAACCCCTTACATCATTGTAATCAATCGAGTGGTTTGACCAAAATTTAATAAAAAATCAATGATAGAATACTATTAATATATAGGATCATAATAATATATATCAAATTGATGTGCACAATACACCACATGCAAATAATATGTGGCAAACAATGGAAATCTCACGGAATAAAAAGTGAGATAAGAAACCCCTTACTTTTTTTCTGACATGACCCGTTCATTCTTTAATCTCCTGAACAATAAACTAAAATTAATGTATACTTTATTAAGAACCTTTTTAATGTAATAAATCCTTTTATATCACTAATTACTATGTTATAAATATTATGTAATCATTTACGTTAATAACGGGTATTTTGTCGATATTTGGTACTTGAGTCAAGAATGAACATCTTATATTTACAAGTTTTCCACATGGTCAAATTTAAAATATCTCCAAAATTATATTATTGATTTAGATATCATATATATCATATATATCCAATATATATTTGTATTTGTAATATTACATAACATTTGGAGATAAGAAATGAAATGCACCATTCATGGAGTGGGTAAGTCGTACGTACACATAAACGCTACGTTCATTTCTATTTCAAAATTAATGGATTGAAACCATAATGATAAATAAGTATATTATAATTATAGTATAATAATATATATATAATTTCTATAACTCTATCCTTTATATATTCCACGTATGGCATGAAAAAGTCATATAACTTTGAGGGGGCAGTAGTCCACACTTCATGAAATGAAATTATTATATTTACCCATTATGGTAACCATAAAGGTATGATATAAATAAAAAATAAATAAGTATATAGAAAATATAAGTATAATATATATTACTTTTAAATACAGTTCTTTTTTAACGGACATGATAAGATATGGTAGGATAAGATTGAACAATCATCGTTTCACTAGGCAGTAGTTCGCTGTCCACAGAAACAATATGTTCTTTATCCATTAGATAGAGGTATGTGTAAGTGTAGTTTGAATACATATCATATCAATAACATGGTATTTATTTATACTATTTTGGTTATAAAATAATGTAATAAAAAGTGTTTAGGGGGTTGGATTAGTAAAATAAAAGAAAATATCTTAAGAGAAGATGTTTCCTTTAAATCAGGTAACTCCATTTGGTTATAACCCAATGGATTTTTTGAAGTGCCTTCTACCTTAGGTAGGGATTCTAGGTGTATGATAAGGATCTAAGGTTATTATTTTGGTAGTTTTTGGATGATCCAAGGGTCTTAACAGGTGTGAGTAATGGGTTAGATGTGATTTCTTTTTATAAGGGGGAGGAGGTGCTCTTTAAAAATGTTTGAATATATTATTTTTAAATATAATTATTTTCGGTTTTTAAAGGTCCAAAACATATTAATTTCAACGATAGTATGACTCTTGTTCAAAATAAAATCATCCAATAAGAATTGGACATATTTTCTATATTTATTTAATCTTTATAATCTTATTTATTTAAATAATTCATTATTGAGGTAAACACTGCATGATTACTGTGTCACAAGTAATTTTATTTTTATCGTGTCTAAAAAAAATAAATAAAATAACATTATGTAGGAATTATTTGGAGATATAAAATTAATATTTATATTTTAATATATTACTTATATAACCCCATGTAAAAATTTATTTACTAAACAATAATTTTTTAAGTCATTTTTGTCTTTAATTTAAATTAATTTTTATAAAGTGTTAATATCAATCCATGTAGCTCCATGGGGTACAAAAATAGATTAATGGATTCCCATGGTTTGAAATGTACAAAAAATTAGGATTATGACACTTGTAAGTATAATTTTACATTATTATAATATTAGTTTTACCTTGAATTACCCTATTTACATTTAACTGCGGTAAATAAATGTCAAAAGTAACTATTCACAAAAATTATTTTCATCTTATTGAACCACAAATTACTTACTGATAACAACCATATATGTCATAATTTCAAAATTCAATTCACAGAATTAGTGAAATTTCATTTAAATGAAGAAGTCAGTTTTTTTTAAATACTACTTAGTGATTTTACTATTCCTAAAAAATTGTAGGGTTTCTGAAAAATACAAAAATTTTAGCCGAAGATATATTTGATATTTTGAATTCAAAATATTATGTCTATTTTAACAAATAAAAACCATAGAATTTGTATTAGTTAATTTAAAATTAACTCACATTGTGAAAACAAAAAAGTGTGTTTTTAAGAAATAATAACAATCAAAAGATTGACACTTTTTATGTCCAATTTCAAAGTGAAAATTTTCCAATGATAAAAATTGGATTAAATGGTAAAAATATAATCTAATTACACTTTAAAAGCATTTAGAAAAATAAGTTATCCATATAAATAAATTATATTTATAGGCAGTTTTGAATTAAAATGCCATATTTTTCACAATTCATTAAAAAATGATCTTTATTAGAGGAATACAAATAATTTACCCAAAGTAAATCATTATGTCCAAAATTTATAAAAGAATTTTATTTTTTCAAATTGAACAAATAAAAGTGACCTAAACTAGATTTAAAGTGGGTTCTCTATCAAAAGGAGGTAAATTGACATTTTGATGAATATTATAGTATTTCAGCATAAAAGTAGATTCATTAACATTTGAAGCCTATAATTTTTTTTATATAAATGTAAAAACATTTAACAAAAATTTATAATCATAATATTGTTAGTTTCATTCCTTCCCGTCAATGAAAATGGCTAGACGTTAAATACCATTAAAATAATAATATAATATTATTATTATTTTTCAATATGACTCATCATTGTGTGCAACCAAATACTTCATAGAAACAAATATTTTCATTTCAGGTATGCAATTAAATATAGCATCCCATTTAAAATAAAATTTAAATTTAAATCAAAAATATTAAAAAATATAAAAATGTCATATTATTTATTTCCCTGGGATGTTACAAATGTGGTTACTAATAATTTTATCATTTTAGTATTTATAAGGGTGATATTAATATTCCTAATGTCATGTCATATTTCATCAATATTGATTTCTTAAATTCGATAAATACTTCTTATTGCATTAATTATTCATTAATAAATAATTAATTATGTTATCTATGATATTTTATGTGATTTACACTATATTTCATTACTAGAATCTGGGGTAAGTATCTTTAATAAAAGTTTGGGTTATATAAACCTCACACAACCCATCCTTCTGAAACTCATTCCTAGCCTTGATAGGAGAAAGGTGTAATAAGTATTTTTAATATGACGAGTTATTAGAATATAACATTTAACTTTGTTGAATCTGCATAAATACTTCATCTCAATAAAGATTTAGTGTGTATGGAAAAAATAATCAATGAATATATTATTGTAATCATATAATGTAATAATATCAAGACTGAGTGTCTTTTAATGATCCCCTATCAACTCTTGGTGTCTCCCTAAATCATAAAGGTTGTTATATTTTCCTTCATATTCATTTGAGTTTCTATCAGTTCAATGATTCCTTCTATAAAATCAATACAAATTCAAAAAATTTAAAATATCACAAACTCCAAAGAATGTATTATGATTATGGAGTAGAATGTCTTTAAATTAATCCACTATCATCTTTAGTAAGAAAATGGTATGGGATGGGTTCACCCATAAAACCACTTAAGTATTCAAAAAAGAATTATTAAGATTATATTTTTAATTTTATCATGACAAAACGTGTGTTCCATCAGAAGTAAGACCAGTCTTATATCTCTAAAGAATATTTTTTTTTCTAAAATCACAATCAATCATGTATAATCCCTATAAAAATATTCATACAATAATTACCTAGTTGTTATAAGAAACTCATTGGTAATTCATATCAAAAGTCCTCTTTGAGTAGATAGAACCACATATGGTATATCCCTCTTGTTATAATAAATACTCATGACTATTATTCCTTGATAGTAATTTTTTTTTCAAATAGAATGAAACAAATAAATAATTACACACAAACACACACACATATAAAATAGCATTTTTCTAATGTTCAACTAATTAATTTAAAATAAAATTATCGCACAATTGTAGAAAAATATTGATCTATCATGAATATATTTTCAAAATTTAGGAATTAAAATTAAAAATTACTACACTAGATTAAAAATCTATATATCTAAAAAATATCCTTCTGAGTCATTATGAAGTATATATGCACCTAAAATCCATTAAAATGGTAACACTAATCCCGTACTTTGTTTCACGGAGTCATGTTGCATGTGATCTATCTAGACACATTTAAACACCCCCACTTGAGTTCTAAAGAGCCTATACCTATTGTTATATATCCTAAGATGATATTAATGAATTATAACTCAATTATTTGATACTGTTTATTTATTTTAGTAGTCATACAATAGTTTTAAATTTTTATATCCACATAAACTTATGCCATCCTCTCCATAAGCAATAGTATTCTGACAAGATATGGGGTTCTCTTATAACATGGGTAGACTATACCCTCAATACACCTAAAAATTATAGGATAATAGAATAAAAAATCATAACCAAAAACATAGAATAAAAAAATAATATATTCTATAATATATTTAACATTAGAAATACACATAATAAAACAAGATCCCTAAAATATAATATCAACCAACATAAGGAATAACAATAACATATATAAAGGTATTTAATAACTGTAACAACCCTGGTAATTATTGAATAGTTATTATTTATATTTAATATTTATATTATATATTAACTTTCCCATATAATATATGCTACATCTAATAGTTATTTGAGATGAAATTGTGATTTTCTTTGAAATCATAGGTTTCACGCAAGAAAGAGTTCTACCGAATAATAATATAATGTCAATACTATTATTTTTAAAATTTATTTATCACCAAGACAATATATAGGTGGGATTGAATGTAAATAACTATATTATATCTAAATATGTTTATAAAATGTTTTTATATTTATCAAATATATTTTGTTGGAATAAGATATGAATAAATGTAGTTTTACGCATAGAAGCACTATGTTTCAGAAAAGAAAATTTTATCGACTTTTATGACACACATAATTTTAAAATTATATTTTTTGTATTTTATAAGATTTATATGAAATAATAATATTAATTTTATAATGATATATATAAAAAATTTCATTCTGGGAATTTTTTTGTGAGTATATTCTTTTTCTGATGAATATTGAATAATACCAAATTTTACTACAAAACATCATTTTTATAAAATTTAAATATTTACTGTTTTTAATTTAATAAAATATAATTATATATAATTTAAAAAATATTAACTAATTAAATTTATTGGATGAAATTTCATGTTGAATTTTGATATAAAAACTCAGCAAACATTTGATCATTGTTTCTTCAAAACCTAGCTTTGTTGTCCGACAATATGGGATGAATTATTAATTAAACATTTCCTCTTCTCAGATAGAAATTTGGAAAAATGGATTCCATAATTATAATATTTATAATTTATAATGAATAATTTTCCAACATAGTTATAGACAATAATTATTATTGGAATTAATTAAAACTAATTCCATCGATTATGGTAAGAAAATGGTTAGTGAGAAAATGTTAATAATAAGAGTTCAAATGACCATGAAACATGTCCAAAATTAATTTTATATCTATTATTATACAATATACCCTATATAAGAAAAAAATTCATTATATCATTCACTTGATATATTGAATATCTGTCCATAGTGTTTACCTTGTTATATTTATAAGAATGCCACTAACCCTCCACTATAAAAAGGCATTCACCATACCTATTTATTAGAAACTATAATGAAAATTATAACATAAATACCTACCTAAATAGTCTCTCAATATCCTTAATTTCATCATAGGTTCCAAAAATTGAGATTAAATCTGACCAAGTAAGCCTTGTAGTGCAAACTGAATGGAGTTAACTGAAAAAGAGGTAACACTACCCAAAATTCATTTCAAATATATTTCATTACCCACCCCTTTTTTATTGTTATTACATTATAATATAAGAAAACCAGTAAAATATTTATAATTATCTTTTTTTATGTTAGGTTTCGACCTACACCCGCACAATAATCCCTCAAATGGGTAACAAAATTACTCTTAATGTACATTAAAATATCGCCTCACGAAATGACGGCCTTTTGTTCCATTACCAACTATCATGGTTGGGAATTATGATAAGAAATAGTATTTATAAAATATATATGACATATATGTTGTATTTATACTTATTAATTTTTCATATAACACATAGATTCATGCTTCCCATTTTTTCAAATACAATTAAATCATTTCAGGACGTTTGGACTACTGCCTCCTCTAATAGATGTGATGTGTTCACACCTTAAATGGAATGTATTAAATATGGGTTTAATTAAAAATATGTGGCATACATAAAATATATATGATATTAATAACATAATTACCATTATATAAATATTATATATGATTTTAACCCTATACACACTAAAAATGTGATATGTCATTCGTGGTCATGTGGACTACTTCCACCTCAATGCGATGCAACATCTTTTTTATAAGAAAAAGTATATATAAAATCACACATAGTTATAAAACAATGTATTTATTATATAATTATTATTTTATAATGATAAATACTACTTATGTGTATGTATGTCCAACAATCATGTGTATGTATGTCCAACAATCTTCTTTATTTTAATGTTGAATAATTATTCTTAACCATCAATAATGATTGGTTTAAATGTTTAAATCACTTATAAATATGATAATTATTCAATGATTATTATTATTCTGATGTTTATTTAATAATCCCAGTTACTATAGTTGCCATACCATTGATGTTTTTGATACATGAAGAGAATATGGTTAAAACACTTGATGTAAACCTAATTGTTTAAGTAATTCATTGAAATAATTAATTAAGGGAAATAAAAGTAAATATAAAATTAAAAAACAGTTTATTTATGTTTTATAATTATCATAAGTATATTATTCATAAATATAATTAAAAATGTGGCAATTATTACTCAAGGTAATGGATTTCATCTCATAACATTCCTTGAGGCGTATCTTGATGTTATAAACCATTTTCCAGGAATGTTCTGGGCCGAGCATACTCGATCCTAGAAAATTTATTGAAAATAAAAATGAATAAGTTACAAATAGAGGTGTGGTAAAAAATTACCACCAAGAAAATGAAATGACAAATTATAGTCATCCAAACAACATATGGTCCAAAGACCCTCACAAAATAAAAGACATAAAATCTCACAATACCATTATTCTTTTATGAAATGTGTATACAACCAATTTGATATACATTTTCATTAATTAATTTATTTTCATGTTATTTAATTTTTTTTAAATCTTATTTATTCATTGAGATTGATAGTCAAATGATTCAATGTTGTATGGGACACTTTGATTTATCAATCACTTTTTCATTTTTAAATATTTAATTTAAAATATTTTCACCATTATATTATTTTATATGTATATTTAAATAAATTTAATATTTTATACATATTATGAAAAATTTTAATTTCTTTTAAATGGTTTCAAATAAGAAACATTTTTTGTGTTTTATGATAAAAATTTTTATAAATGGAAAAATGAATTCTATATTCCTACCATAAATAGATGATAATGAATTTTCTGCCATCATGTCCACTATAATATTTTTGGTTTACATTTTATGATTTATTTTTCATTACTCAAAAAATCCTATTAATAATTTTTAAAATTTATGTATTGAAAATGGTTATCCAAAGTAAAGGTGTATTTTGTATTGAAAATGGGATTTTGAATGAAAGTAGTTTTTCAATAACTAAATGTGATTTTAATATGAGTTTTAATTTTCATTCAAAATATGAAATGTTTTGTTCTATTTCAGGTTTATTGAAAATTATAAGTGATGGGTGTGCCTAAAAAACTCCCAGTGAACCGGTTATATCTTAAATGATGGATGTTTTCTGATAGCACTTCAATTCTTTATGTAATGACTATTCATTTCATATAATTATGTTTCATGTTGTTTGTATGGTTATTCTAATCTATAAGGGAAAAATAATGGTTGTGTGGTTCAATGTGATGATATTCCTAGGTACCCATATAGATTTTCTAGGTTTTATAATGATTTTCATTGAATTAATTTGTTTTAAAAAGGGAAAATAAATCATATTTATTATTGAATGTTATTTCCCTATCTACGTAAATAGTACTATTTTTATGATGTGGTTTTCTATGAGTCTTAATTATTATTAATGAACTAATTTTTTACATATTTATATACCCTATTGAGTTTTTTTAAGACCATACCACATATTTTCATGTTTTTCATTGGATTTAAAGATGATTAACGAATTGTAAGACGTATGCATTAAATTCATTAATAGATTTCCTAAAATAGATTTTAATTTGGTTTAAAGGATTCATATTATTGAAAAAATGGATTCTAATCAGAAGTGTATGATTCATATTTTATGGTTTGGTTATGTATGTTTTATGGACTAATTATCTAAAAAAATAAACCTAAAAAGATCCTCAATGTTAAGAAAAGTAATTGCATATGTGATAATAATGATTATGTAATGATTAATGTCATCATCTTAAAGATGGTATTAATGGGTGGTTTAGATGACATTATATGACAAGATAATATTAATAACATTCAATTGAAATATTTTGTCTTAGGATAATGTAATAATTTTATTTAATTTGAAGATTAACATGAAATTATTTTAAATATATATCTAATAAAAATGGTTTTCCATATAGGAAACATGTAATAAGTAGTGGGAAGGAACCAAGCGAAATATATCCTTCCATATTGACTTATTATGATAGTCAGAATATAAATAGTATATTTTGTTGTAGTGATGGATTATATGACATATGAGAAAAATGGTGGTGGTATCCATGCTAGAGAGGTTATTGAACTACCCTTCAGGAACTTGTATTTTGTGAAAAATTTCCTGAGGAAACATCTTCTATCATTTATTGAATAATCATTACTAGTTGTAGTTGAAGGGTTGATCAACGATTTGGGAAATAAATATGATTTGATTGGATGTTATAAATGTGAATAGTTAATAATTTCTATTTATCACTAGTATGATGAACCTTATCAATGGTGGTCACTAGTTAATAACACCATAGGGAATTATGATCTTGTTTCCATGGAATGTGAATCATTCAAGGAACTTTTGTTTGATAAATATTTTTCAAGAGTTGTTCAAATATGAATGAAAAAAATTCCTCAAATTGGGGAAAATTATGGAGGTTCCCTAGATTAATATTTAGGTAACTGTACATGAATATTAGGTTTTTTGTTGAACTATATTCAAGAAACTAATATAAAAATTTATTAAATTTAGACAACACTATACCCATTTCAAAAAAGTGATTTGGCCCTATGAAAATTCAAAATCTATGAGAATGTTATATGTTATGCTTAAAAAGATAAAATCTATTTTTTGAATATTATATTCCTCATGATGATGAAAGTAAGAAGTGTACAAGATGAAAATTGAGGTGAAATCAGTAAATACAGACTTATAGATTTGTGAATATAAAGTTCCAATCTTCCGTAATAGTGGTTAAAACACCATGTATAATGTATTCTAAAGACATGGATGTGTATAAAAAATGTGGAATATTTTTACACATAGAACATTATGAAAGTAAACAACTATAGAGGATTAAAGTAATATGTTAACCAATATCCATTTTATGGTATGATGATTTAGCATTAATGAGATGGGTCATTATGCTTATTAATTTTTGAAGTTAGTTTCAATAGTTGTAATTCATCATGACCCAAACCATTAGGATGTAGAGTGGTCATTTTACACAACTATAGTTTATGTTTGTCTATCATATGAAGTAGAGAATTTTATGACACATGTGTATTAAAATTATTCGAATAACATATTTGACTTTGGATTATAATATTATTTCAATTTAAATAAAATTAAAATTAAATTGATACTATAACCTAATGAATTTTGGTGTAACATATGGTAAGAAATATCCCGGTAGAATTATTAATGGAAAAAATATTTATATGAATCCTCCAATTTTCACCAGTGGAATGGAATTTCATTAAACACTTTTTGAACAATCCATATTTGTGTTTTATATCAATCTTTGAAAGGATTTTATTTCAGTTTATCATGCTAATATAAATTATAGGGCTAATAATGTTGTATTCAATGAGTTCAGGACTTAATAACATACCAAGAAGATGAGAAATTTATGCTACACATAAATTATTGTTACTAATATTTAATTATTTAAAATCAATGAACTATTCAAATTATTGATGTACAAGTAGTAACCGAATACATGGAATTTTTCCTAGAAGATTTTAATGGAGTTATTCCAGGTCGAGAGGCTGAGTTTAGTTGTGACTTTGTACCCGATGTTAATATAATTTATGAAATCCCTATTCAATGGACTCCAGATGAACATTTATTATTTTAAATGAAATTATAGGCATTATTAGTGAAAGATTTCATCAGACCTAGAAATTCACCATGTGGTGATTCTGCCTTTTTTGTTAGAAAGAAATAAGACTCAATGAATCATTTTTTTGATTATAAAGACCTGAATAACATAATATTTAAGAATAATTATCAATTTCCTTACACCTACGTTTTTTCAATCATATATTAGGAGAAAAATATATTTATTAGGTTGAATTGAGTTGGGGGTAACAATAGTTGAAATTGAATAAATATAATTTCTTTAATATAGTGTTTCAAAATATATATGAATCATATGAATTTTAAATTTATTCATTTGTGTTATCTACATAACATTCTATATTAATGGATCTTATGAATATAATTTTTCCTGATTCAAGAAATTTTTTATGTTTGTGTTTGTTGATGCAATTTTATTATTTTCAAAAATTTAAATAGAACATGTAATGCATATATGTATTGTTTTTAAATCCATAATAGAAAAGAAACTTTATAGAAAATTTTTCACATGGGTATTTTTTTTCAAACAAATCTCATTCCATAGTAACATTGTTCTTACATATTTTATAACTGTAGATAATGGTAAATAATTGTTTTTTGATTAATGGGAAATATACAAAAATATCACCATGATTCATTGTTTCCTTGGATCAGAGGGTTACTATTGGATGTTATTTGAAAATATTTTTTGGTTTTCAAGACCACTAACTACATTACCTCGAAAAGAGTTTAGGTTAATCTAGATAACATTGTGGGATGATTTTGTTTTGAAGAACTAAAAAAATATTGTTGAATTGTCTAGTTTTTCCTTACCTTTAAAAAATATTTAATTAGACATCTATAGTGATGCATCATTGAAAAGACATGGTTGTTTCCTAATGTAGAATGGTTAGGTAATTGCTTATGCTTAATGCCAGCTGAAAAATCATGACATAAGTTACACTACACAAGATATGAAATTATATATTATATTTTTATTTATGAATTTTTAGGCATCGTTATTATGGGTCAATGTGTGTTATAAATAATTAAAAAAAGATTTAATTATATATTCACATAGAGTCAATTGAATATGTCATAAAGAAGATGGATGGTACTAATCAAGGAATATGATTTAATAAATCAATATCATCTTGGTATTACATACATGGTGGAAGATGCTTTAAAACAAAATGGACATTCTACATTAACCATGTTATGTTTCGAAAATTACCATTTGATTAATGATTTGTTGACATTTAACTGAGAATTATATGATGTATGGATATCACTCATTTTGTTTCACATTTTAGTGCAGTTTATTTTTTAGAAATAATTAATAAGGCTTAGAAGATGGATCAATTATTTCAAGAACAGTTCAAATATGTTTTTGAGTAATCTATTTAATGAGTTTAATATTTATGAATATGGTGTTTTTTGATTTGGGATGAGATTATTTATACCTTGTGAATCATAGTTGAGGAATTATTTGTTTACTAAGGATCAAAGTTCTCCCTTTTTCATTAATTCGTGATGCACTAATATGAATATATATTTTTTGGATTACTATTTGTGGGATGGAATGAAAAATGAAATTATTGAGTTAACCATGAATTGATTGTATTTTTAGCAAGATATAATGAATAATGATAGTTTTTAAGGGGTTACGTTAATTGTTTCATTTGTCAGAGTGGAAATGGGAGAACATATCAATGGTCTCGTGGTAGGATTTCTAATTTATTCCCAAGGTAATAATGTCATTTGGATTGTTATTAATCTATTAAATAAATCTACACATTTTCTTCCCATTCAAGATTTGGTGTATTTAATGAATATTTCTCTACTGTATGTTAACGGGATTAGTATTTTACATGGAGTTACTATCTCTAGTTTATCAAACTGTCATCTGAGGTTCACATCCAATATCTATAATAAAATTTATAAGTCATCGGGTTCTGAATTAAATTTCAGTATAACATTCCATATTTAGTTTGATTAATAGTTTTAAATTATGATTCTCACATTTGAGGATTTACAGAGTTAATGATAATTGGATTACCAGGGGAGTTGGGATCATTATATTTTTTTACGTTTTCTTACATTATTTGAATTCATATAATTATATATATTTCACCATTTGAGCCATTATTTAGAAATGTGTTTTAGAAACTGGATTTTTTGGATTATGTAGGGGAAAGGATGTCAAAGGAACCAGATATGGAAGATGAAATTACAAATAATGTCCAGTTGATTTACTGATAGATTAGGGAAGCTCAGATCAAGAATAAAGGTTATTAAGATAACTATTGGAATCATATTTTGTTCGAGGTTGTTCATAATGTCATTTTTTATGATTCTATAAGGAATTTTTTTTGTGTTTTTTTTAAAATGGGGAGTTGATTCCACTGTTCATATGACCATATGAAATCCAAGATAATATTTTATCAGATAATTATTGAGTGGATTTAACATTGATAAATCCAATGCATATAACATATTTTATGTATCAATGTTAAGGAATTATGTTCCAGATTCATCACATGTTTTCAGCCTTGATGTAGTCCACCTAGATGAGATGTTTTTTTATGAGGAACAAAAAGTACTAGTTCCCATCATTAGTGGGTATGTTTTTCCAAAATTGTGATTCAATAGGTTATGAAATTATGGAAAAATCATATTTTTGAAAATGTGTCATGGAAATCTGAAAATGATTTGATGGAAAAAATATTCCCACATATTTGAAATGTGAATAAAATTGTGAGGATACAATTTCAAAAATTGGTGATGTAACTTCCCAGATAATGATACAATAAGTATTTCATATTTATTAAATATTATTAATTATATAATAATTTCACCTTAAAATGGATCATAAGACCATTATTGTACTCGAAGCACAACAATGTGTTTCTCTTAAATATTTAAATTCACCCAATGTCTAGTAATACTGATAAATAATACACTATTTATACTATTATTTTATGAAGTTAGTTATAGAAGTGATATTATGTAGGTGGGTATTAATAGTTCAATCTATTAAATTATTAAATGATTTAATATAATGTTTTTAAATATATCATGTAGATTTTATAGGCATAAGATAAGAATATATCCAGTTTTATACTTAAAAACATTATTTTTATAAAAACTGATTTTATCTCCTTTATTGGAACACATATTTTTAAAAATAATGAATTAAGTAATTATAATATTTCTTATGAGAAAATAAAATTTATTTTTTTGAAGATAAATAAAAAAATTTACTTTCTGTGAGCTCTTTGTTTTCCAGAGATCATTCATATTTTGATTAGAAGTGAATAATAAAAAAATTTAGATCAAGAAATCATTTTCATATAATTTATTTATATAATAAAATAGTTATTTAAATTGATTTTAAAATGAAATTATATAAATTTAATATCATTTAAAACAATTTATTTAATTTGTAACACCCTATAATGATAAAGGGATAAATGACTAAAAGATATGACTCATGTCAACAAGGTGCACCTTCTTTTTCAGGATTATGTCTGATTATAACTCTACAGTTAAGCGTTCTTGCCTTGGAGTAGTGATCTAAATGGGTGAACTTCTGCGAATTTTCCTAGGGTGTGTGCGAGTGAGGAAAAAAGCACACTATAAAGGAAAAGTGTTGGATTGTGGGGATAATCATTAGTCAGATGACTCGTTTGAGCACGTGAGTGGGCCCTAGGTTGGGGAACACATGTCTGTGGGGAAACTGGTGGTACTTGGTGGGCCATGACCCAACTTCCATGTTAAGGTGGGGTGTCTGTGCTGTCACCAGGAGCTGGTTGTCAAATTTGGTATCTAAGTTGGTACCCAAACTTAAGTGTGGTTTACTACCTGTGTTAAGTTGTATGACCCACAATGGGGACATTATGATCTAAAGGGAGGTTGATTGCAAGACCCTAGAATGATAATAGGTTAAATGACTAAATGATATGACTCATGTCAACAAGGTTCACCCTCGTTTTCAAGAGCCTGTCTGATTATAACTCTACAGTTAAGCGTTCTTGGCTTGGAGTAGTGATCAGGATGGGTGACCTTCTGAGAAGTTTCCAAGGGTTTTTGCGAGTGAGAACAAAAGCACACTGGAAAGGACAATTGTTGACATGTGGGGACAAACAATAGTAATATGTCTCGTTCAGGCACGTGGGTGGGCCCCAGGGTGGGGGCCACATGTCTATGGGGAACTGGTTGTACCTAGCAGGACAGGACCCGATGACCATGTTAGGTACAGGGTGCAAGTGTTGTCCCCGAGACCCAGTTGTCACATTACCATGACTACTGATCTCTAACTCAGTTCATGAAAACACTGATTGTGTGAGTGTTTTCAAAAGTTTTCTTTATGTCTACTCCACCAGGTCAGCTCACCAGGTATATCATTTGACCGTGTTGTATTTTTTCAGGATGCATCCACGTAGACAGTCAGTTAGAGTTCTGAGAGAGTACATGATGATGGCCCACCAAGTGACGAGGCTACATTTCATGGCCCTCTTACTATGTTGGAAACTTCGGGTGGTGTACCAACACCACCACCACCTGTTGGGCAACAGATTCCACCAGCAGCACTGGCAGACAGTGCATGCCGATTGAGCATGTTGCAAGAGTTCCAGCGGCAGACACCACCGAGGATACGAGGCAAAACAGATTCTCAGGCAGTAGAGGACTGGCTGGAGGCGATTGCTAGATTTCTTCACCTAGTTGAGACACATGTATAGTAGATAATGATTTTAGCTACTAGTTTTTTCCAGTGAGTGACCATGAGGTTGGTCTACGTAGTGATCAAGCTTCAGTACGTGGACTGATGCTGGAGATTGTACCTTCAAGTAGTGTGTCAGCTATATCACTGCCTCTTGGTCAGAAGTTACAACCAGTGGTATAGGTAGATGAAACATGTAGGTTTAGTGCCTTACATGTGTTTTGGCATCAAATACCCCTCAGGTTCCAAGGCAAGCCCGAATCATAGGTGGCTAAGGACTCACCTGAGGAGGTGGTTGAGAGTTCTCTAGAGCTTGTACAGAATCGTCAGGACGATATGTCGGTAGATGAATATTCATCGAGGCATACTGATCATTACCGTTACATGATTAATATGATATGATTAGTGCTTTGGGACTTGGAAAACCGATCGAGCTTTGTTTTAGGACATCTAATCCAACAACTTTTCTCTAGATGCTTGAGAGAACCTTTGTGATTTAATGTTATTTGGATGAGCGGATACATCCAGTGGATGTTAGTAGTGGGAAATCATGAAACTGTCACTAGTCTCAGATAAATGAGAGTGTAAAATGTTTTGATAAGGGGATGTGTTAAGGACAGATGAATTTATAGGGCAGCAGATGTGGAAGTTGAGCAGCATGAGGTGGTGTACTTTTCGACATGTTACAACCACCGAACTTTGTAGTCCCTAACTGTCTCAGGGAGATGGATGGTAGGGGAATAGAGTAGCTGCATGTGGTTGTTGAGTGTGACCCAAGGGATCTAGGAATGATTCGAGGTATAGTCCGTGTCTACTACTAGCTGTCATATCAATAGACATAGGTACCAATCATACCTTCCTTCCACGAATCTGGTCCCAGACATAGAGTTTCTGGTTAAATCGTTGACACGACCCTCACATCTGGAGATACCTTTGGGATGAGACTCAATAATCACACTTATGTCGACTGTGTGATCTTACCCTTGCGGTGAGAGTTTCATTTGGAACCTCTTGGTGGCAGCGTCGTGGCCTTACAACGTTAGTTTGAGTATGGACCTGGAAACCACAATTCATACATAGATTGACTGTATTAGGAAAAAAAGGTTGTGGTTTATCTACAATATTGGGATGAGGTTTTCCTCTGTTAGAGAATAAGTAAACTCATGAAGCATAGGTTAAACACATGCATAGGTGGGTACTGCCGACCACTCTTGTGTCGGCCAGCCTTACCCTTGTGGCAGCTAGAGTTTTGAATTTTTAGTTCCAAACAAGAGTGACAGAACATGGGGATATCATTTCAAAAGATATTTCCATGATTACTCCCCTCAAAGAGGGAGGGACGTCTGCTTTGGCAGGATACGATCTGAGGTTCGTAAAAGTCTTCTCCAGAGTTGCATCACCACTATCAGCCTTGACGAAGAAGGGGAAACCCTTCGTGTGGTTAGAGAGATGCCATCAGAGCATTCAATAGCCGCAGTAGAGGATGACTAGTGCACCCATATTGAGGCTTCCAGAAGAAGGTGTAGGGTACGTTGATTACTGCGATGCATCAGGGACTGGAATTGGGTGTCCCTTTATGTAGGAGTGAGTAGTGATCACGTATTATTCTTGGTAGATAAGAAATCATGAGCAAAACTACGCTACCCATGACCTGGAGTTAGTAGCAGTGGTCTTCGCCTTGATGATTTGGCAACACTATCTGATGGGAAAATGTTTTATCGTGTACTCCGATAACAATATTCTCAGGTATATCTTCTCTCAGAAGGACCTGAACCTGAGACAACGACGTCAGCTTGAGTTCCAACAGGACTATTACTTCGAGATATTCTATACTCCTAGTAAGGGAAACATTGTTGTCGATGCACTCAGCAGGAGGACTGGTTTAAAACTTGTAAGAAAGGCAACAGAGCAGCTGGATGCTTTACATTTATCCTTTGTGGATAGATATGGAGCAGCATTCCTACAGTCTCTTACAGTCACATCCCCGCTTCATCAGCAAGTCAGGGAGGCACAACATGGGGACACTGACTGTGAGACACGACATGCTTAGATATCCATAGGGCAGACACCTGATGGATTTTCTGAAGGTGGGGAGCACGTCATTCTCTTCAGAGGACGTACCATGGTACAAGTATCACTTCAGGAGGAACTGTTGAGGGAGTTCAACATATACCCTCTAGCGGTACATACAGGTGTGTTGAAGATAAACCAGGACCATCGACGACAACACTATTGGCCAGGTATAAAGAAGGTGGTAGTGGAGTGTGTCTCTCGATGTCTCACTTGTCACCAAGTGAAGGTGGGGCATCAGGTACCACCAGGAATGGTTCAACTTTTAGAGGTCCCAAAGTGGAAGAGGGGTAAGATATCCATGGACGTAGTGATGGATATTCCATATACGTCCAGGGGAAATGACTCTATTTGGGTGATCATCGACCGACTCACCATGTCAGCCCACTTCCTACTGACCAGAGATGGTACGAGATATCATGGAGAAGGTTCAGGTCGTCTAGGAGTGGAAGAAGACTGTACAGATATGATAAAAGTCATATGCTAACAGGAGACGGAGATCTCTGGAGTTTGAGGATGGTGACCACGTCTTTCTATGGGCCTCACCTCGATGTGCTCTACGGAGATTTCTCCGAGGAGGAAATTTATATACGAGGTTCATCAGACCTTTTCTGGTCCTCAATATAGTTGGTGAGGTGGCATATTTCTTAGCTCTTCCACCTCAGTTGGATCGGGTGCACGACGTCTTTCACGTATCCCAGTTGAGGATATACGTGCACGACCCTTCCCACATCAACGACCATGGATAACTAGACGTTGATGATGGGGAAATTTTTACGGAATTTCTAGTAGAGATTGAGTATCAATAGGAGAGGGTCCTTCATGGATGGTTGATACCTATGATGCATTCACTTGCATCACAGGAACCTCCAGGAGAGCACATGGGGAGCGGGAGGCTCAGATGCATGCTTAGTACCCCCACATGTTCCCTTAGTTGTGAGTTTTGGTTTACGGGGACATAGAGCCCGGATGTGGGGAGAATGTAAAGTCCCAGAATATCCTTGTAATTTTTTTAATTAAATGGTAATTTTATGAGTTTGCAAAATCTAACGGCGCATGATTCCGAGGCCCGGAATGACCAAAATTTTCCGTCGAAGTTTTTGTTAAGATTAATTTAAAGAGCCCAAGTAGTTTTCCTTAAATGTGAAATAACTATTAAATGGTAACTCATATCAAAAATACAAGGGTACCGTTGCGCTCAGGATGGTGGGTTTACCCTTGGTGCGACTTAAGATTAGTTGGCACAGGTGTCCTATGAGGAAACCCAATAATGGAATAATCATAAATAAAATAATTAAATAAATTATTTTATTTTTAAAAGTCTTATAACTTCTAAATGATAACTCGTATTGAAAATCTGAGATTATCATTAGGTTTGTTGGGGAATTTTTCACAAAGGCAGGGCCTAACCTCAACTGGCGTGAGTCGAGGGTGACTAATAATAATTTTCCGAACTTTTTTTTGGGTAGGTTTAGTAAACGCACGAATGGCATTTTTTTAACTTTTGAACCGTTGCATGGAATTGAAATCTGAAGGCACCGTTGAACTCGCAGCACTGATATTGGCTTAAGGAGACTTTCATATTGACCATAGTTGGTCTAGAGTGAAAGTTAGATTTTGGGTTTTTATAAAAAAAAATTATTAATAACATAAAGTGAGCTAACACTTTAATTTATTTTTAGCCGTCATGTGGATTGAGTGTTGGTTAGAAACTCCACTTGGGAGTTGGCAGTGGGACCTCCACACTCTAACCTCCCATGAGAGGTTATTGTGGTGGGTCCCACCAGAGCATAACCTTCTGTCAGAGGTTATGCCCTCGGGAACACATGACACTTAACCCCCCAATTAATGGGGAAGGAGAGAAAACCTCTCAACCCCCTTAATTAATTTTATGTGTTGATCTAAAATTAATTGCTTCCAATTTAATTTTATGTGTCAACATAAAATTAATTTCTGTTAAATTAATTTTATGTGTCAATGTAAAATTAAATGCTTCCAATTAATTTTATGTGTCAACTTAAAATTAATTTCTATCAAATTAATTTTATGTGTCAACATAAAATTAAATCCTATCTTTTGTTTTGATGCAAGCTAGGTGGGGGAAGCATCTGAAAATCCACCCAATATTTCATCCAACATACCTCTTAAATTGTGCTAATGATTTTTAATTCTCTTGAACCCCTTTTTAAATTAAGTAACCACATCGATGGAATTTAGGAAGATTCCCAATAAATAAACCGTCATAAATTCCATAATGGTTACATACCTCTCCCCCTCTCCTATATATAGGTAGCTTGGTAGGAGGTTTTGTGATGGCTTCAACAAGCGACGAAATGCTGAAAAGTGACTCGACACCCAATAGTTGGAGGATTAACCCTTCTCCAATGAATAACAAATAACACCGACCTTCTTCGAATTTTCCTCGAGCACCTACCGAAGTGGAGCATCATCAATGAACCGACACAACTCGGGTATGGAAGTGCATGGTGGATGCGACGAACGATGATCCTCTAGGTCATTTTCCGTGACTCCGTCAACACACGACATCTGCCTTTTTGTGCCAACGTCAACCTACTATGAGCAACGTAGGGGTTGTTACCTTTTAAAATATCGTGTTCTTCCATACTTAAAAGAAGAAAGTTGATGTTTACCTTTTTAGGGTGGGGTGTTGTGTTCCGTTCTTGAGAACCTATTACTACCAACCTAAACACAGAGGGTGCGGGCCAAACCAACATGGCCCAACCCCTCCGTTGTTCTTTTTGTGATGACTCCACGACGGCATGGAAATGAAGAAACGACGACGAAGATGGTGAACAATGGTCACGATACCCATGGCCTCCCCGAATCATTCCACACTCATGGTGCACTGGTGCATCCGGTCGAACACCCTAGCGCCCTGCCGGTGGCTTGCCCGGTGCCCACGCACCCTCCCGACAGCTCTCCCGGCATCCTCGCGCCCGGTCCGGTGCCCCCGCGGCCTACCACGCTTCCTGCCACACGGCCTTTCGAGCCCTGCCTGGTGCACCTACGGCATACTCGGTGTCTACCCGGCCTATCCGCGCCTCGCACGATATGCCCTTGGCCTCTGACCTACCAAGATTCATCCCTCACAGTGTTGGCTGAACCGGCCCCGAACTTCGGGTCGATTCGCCTACGTGGCTGTATCCGGGCAGAACATCCCTTACAGTCCTCTGGGCCCGGCCCAACAGACTGGGCCAAACATAATGGTCAGACACGCCCAAAGGGCCAGTTCATACCAATTGTGTTTGTCTGGGTTGACCCAGACCTGGTCGGCTCAGACTAGGTTGGGTCAAGTCGGTCTGATCGGGTCGGACCCGACTCTGGCCCTCTAGTAACCATTTACTTACTTTGGCCATAACTTTGGCACTGGACGTCCATATGACAAACCGTTAGTGACACTGTTAGTCTCGATGATAAATGGTCCTTTGAGTATACCCCAATTTAATTCAGGGTATAGTTGAGTTACGATCAGGTTGGATCATACATGAATCCAACTGGGCCCCCATGACTAAAAGGACAATAATTAATAGACTGGGCATCCGATTAACGCGTTGTCTATTGATTTGAGACCACTATGACATGGCAGTCCTTTGAGATACTTCTACATGGGATTTCGTGACACTTGGGGTATCGACTTGTAGCTCCTGCAGCAGACCCTTCTAGTGACGAGCGAGAAAATTGCAGAGACATAGTAGCTGGATAAGACATAAGGACTGCTGACTGATCGACTCAGATTAATTTGGATGGCCCAGTGGAAAGCGCTTGGTTTTAGTAGAAGACCCTAGTAGTATGAGTGCATGGTTGTATCGGCAGACCTGTGGTACTCGACAGAAAGAGTACCTCTGTAGGCTATGAGGTGGAGTGCTTGGTTGTAGCGGTAGACCCCAGGTGGGGAGCACCTCTGTCTGAGCGTGGCAGTCCCACAATACTCAAGAGGTGGAGTACCTCAGCAGTCCATGTTTAGTGGGAAGCACTTGGTTGTAGATGCAGACCAACATTACTGGTCACAGGAGGTGTTCTCCAGTAGCCGTGGTTTCGACACCGTGAATAAAAATCATTGTTTGAGCTGAGTCATTGAATTTGTGTTTAACTCATTATTGAGATGGGTTACTTTATAACATAGGTATATGTATGGGCATATACCTAAGTAATGGTTATCCGTTGATTTCATACTTTGTGGTTTATCCTTGTTGGATTTTGTTAGACCTTCAGGATCTTGGGGTCCATATTGAGTATCATTATACTCAACCCTACACGGGCTATGCCCGTAGCTCATTATGTTGGTTGCAGATGATAGACATCGCAGATTGAGGTAGAGAGTAGAAGGTCTGGACGGTACCCGAAGGTGGATCACTTGGTGTGATGGTACACGAAGGAGACAGATGGATGAGAGTTCTGAGGAGGCCATCTGTACATACCCTTTACGTAGGAATCTAGAAGGATGACCCAGTAGCTGCTTTATATATCTTCAGTTGTACTTTCAATTTCCTTGTACAATATTTGGGCTTGTTTTTCTGGCCCCGTTTACTTTCCATCACTTCTTGTGTGTACAGTTTTAATTAATTTTTTTCTTCTAATTCTGTACTATGATGTGTTTTTTCAGTTATAAAGGAAATTCCTTCCCAGTTTAGGGGTGTACGCCATTAGTACGAGTCACTAGCCCAAAGCCTATAGAAGGAGGGCTTGGGGTAGTCATGATATGGTCCCCAGGGGATGATTCGTGTCATAATTTGATACAATTTCACATTGAATTTAAATATAAAAACATAGCATTTGTTTGAGCTTTTTTACACTAAAAACCTACTTTGTCGTCTTATATATAGGATTAATTTTAAAATAATGTATTCCAATTTCATAAAAGGAATTTAAATAAATGGATTCCATATTATGAATAATCAAAATTTGTAATGAATAATAAATTCATCATAGTGTTTTACCAAATATAATTATGAAATTAAATTAATTAATTTTAATTATTAAAGTGAAAATGTGGTTACTTGTGGTTAAAATGTAATATTATGATTAAAAATACCATAAAATAAGTAAAAACCCAATTTTAAGTCCATTATTATACATTATACACTCTTTTATAATGTTAGGATCTTAATTGGAGTCACATTATGTATTAGAGACCTCTCAATACCCATTATCCTTTTATATTTATAAGAATCTCACTCCCCCTCCACTATAAAAAGATATTCACACTCCCTATTTTTTCACACCTCTAAGATCCCATGATATCATCAAAAACTACCGAAATAATCTCCCAAAATCCCTCCCCTCACCATAGTGTCCTCACACTGGACAGAAAGCTAACCAAGGAAGCCCTTTAAGGAAAACAATGAACAGTTACGAGAAAAAGATGTAACATTTATCAATGTTCATTTATGTATTATTTATTTCTCAACCCATTAATTTATAATTTAATCTAGGAATATAATATAAAGTAAGTATCCTATATATAATTATATGTTTTAATGTTATGTTTTATACCTAAACAACATACACTCTATTAAATGGGGACTAAATTTACCATTTGTTTATGGTGATCCAACGCCTCACAAAAAATTAGCGTTCTTTTATCCTTTACTACTTCTCATGGATTGTAATTATTTTAAACAATATATTTTTTATAAGATATATATTTTATTTATCTGGCCTTAATATTTTTGATTTTTTTTTAAATCTCATACCTTTATGTTGTCCATTTTTTGTAAATATGTTAACATAGTTTTTGGATGTTTGGACTATAGACTCCTTAAAGAGATGTTATACATTCACACAATATATTTAATGTTTTAAGGATGGTTTTAATTAAAAATATGTGACTTAAATAAAATAAATTAAATATTCTTGATATAATTACCTTTTTGGATCTGCAAAATATCATTTACCCTTTAACATATTGAATTAGTGGAAACTTCATTTGTGGACTTCTAGACTACCACCTCCTCTAATAGATGAGATTAAATTTACATTAGAATAATTCTATATATAAGTACATGTGATTATATAACATATTATTTATGATTTAATGATCATTTTGCATACATATAGCCTACCATCTCTATGATTGTAATGTTAGTTCATTTTTATTACCACATTTCAGTATTGGTTTTAAAAGTGTAATTGTTTTATAAATATGATAATAATTTATTTATCATTTTTATTTATATGTTTATATAATGACACATTTGACCATAGATGACATCCAAATGTTGTTTTTTAATAATAAGATGAACATGTTCAAACAAAACCTCACATAAACCTTATTTTTTAAATAGTTGTTTAATAAATTATAATAAGTTAAAAGGAAGTAATAATAAATGTGAAAATGGTTCTAAAAATACAATATAATTATGAAAAGTTTATTATTAAAATGGATAATGACCAATGTGAAATTTCAGACTGAAGAAATGGGATTTTATCTCAATATACTTTCATAAAGGAATATGTTGAGGATATACACCATTATTCGATTATGAGGTGTATATACTTATAATTTTAAATATCATATAATTTATTTATTTATTGCAATTTTATTTATTGTTTTTTTTATATTTTAATCTATCTGGGTAATGTGATTCAAATGTTTTAAAGTTGTATGGGCCAGTTTGTTTAACAAAAACACATTTTAATGATAATGTAATTAATTTCATATATATTCCCCAATTATATTATTTTTGTATTTATAAAAAATTATTATAGATGATGAATTATTCATATTTAGAATTTAACTCAAAGGGTTTTCAAAAAAATAATATTTTTATGTGTTGTTTATCTTATATATTGATAAACGACCACTAGAATGTTCTATTTTTGCTGTACATGATAATAATTGTGTTTACACCATTGTGGAAATTATTTTAATTTTGTCTTCTATTAGAATTTTTTTTTTGTTTTCTCAAATTACTAATGTTATATATCTTTTAAAAATGTTGGCTATTTAAAATGATTCTTCTAAAAAATGATTATTTTTTGATGAAAAGTTTTTTTAATGAATAGGTTATTTTTATATCTAAAATATTTTTCACAAATGATTAAAATTATTTCTCTAATTGGGAAATTTTTTATTTCATGTTGTGGATATTAGACATTATAAATGATGGGTTCAACCATATATAACTAGGTGAGCCAGTTATAGCTTAAACAATGGTCATTCCCAAATAGTATTACAATACTATGGGTAATGACAATATTTTCCAATGAATTATACTGGAAGATGGGTGTATAATTATTGCATTATGTATGGGTTCTATAAGATATATTTAATAGTTAAATGTGATGATGTCATAAGGTACCAACATAAATTGTCTATGTTTTCAGATGATTTTTAAGGGAAACCATTAATTTTGAATAGATAAAAAATTATATATAATAAAGAATTGTTTTTACCTTTTGGGTAAAATATTATGTTTTTTTGGAATGTTTTCTAATGATATTAATTGTTTATCAATGGAATAATATTTTCCTTATTTTTATATCTCAAATAATGGGTTTTCTTCCCATATAATGTACAAAAATGTATTTTCCATGGTTGAAGGATAATTAATGGATTGTGATAAATCATGTTAGAAATTGTGAAGAGTTTTCATTAAATAGGTCAGGATTATTTTTAAATGTAACCTATTATGTGAAAAAATGGATACTAATACAAAATTTTAACCTTTTATTTTATATATTTTCTATGAATTTGTAATGGATTATTACACTAAACATTAAACCTAAAAAAATCGATAATGTGAAGTAATGTACTTCTATGTTTAGAACAATAGATAATATAATGTTTAATGTTTGGTCCTTACAAATAGCCATCAAGACTATTTACCAATATAGACCTTTTACTATTCTCTATCTCCTCAGCATGCTATCATTTGGGCCTTCTCCTTTCATATATCTCTCATAAGTATGTATATGCATAAACTAAGATGATTATGCATTGCGTGAATAAAAACTCATTTGAAAACTAAAAATTCATCCTTACCATGAGATCATAGGAAAAATGGTGCATTTAAAAATAATAAATAAAAAAGAATGAAAAAATCTAAAATATTTTCTAGGGAGGTCATTCATTAACCTTGTTACTATAAACCCCATGAAATATCTAATTTGGGTCCATTCTAGATATATAATCATTATAGAATTATTTAACTATTGTTAACCCGAGGCGGAATAAATGTGCCTCTTAGAAACCTAGAGGATAAATTTTCTAGAAAATTGGACAAACTAATCACACAATAATTTGATATAGGATACACTACAATCATATGAAAAAATTGTGTCTTGAGTTAGGTAACCAATTCTTATCATTCCTTATTTTTAGATTTTGGGTCAATCAATTAAAATGATAAATCCAATAGATCATTCCACATAGGGACGTTATTCACCGACATATAAATTAGTCTAGTAATCAAATCAGCTGACATGTAAAAATATTCTCCCCTATAGTGCACCCATGAAATGATAGGTACACCAATAACATTGGTTACATGCATATAAAAATAATTAAATAAAATATAGTAATAATAACTCATAGATATAATTTTATCATATTAGAAGAACAATGTGGCATATCAAGAGTTGAAAATCATTCCAAATACATAGAAAAATGATGTAAAAATAAAACATGGATCTTACAGTGATATGAATACAAACACGTGGTCAAACTCGTGAAATGGTCTCGTGAAATATTCTCATGAAGTCACATCTTGTAAAACTAAATAATCATCAAAATAAAATAGGTAGAAAATTACATATAATGCTAACAGCAATATACACATCCATTATATAGTATGAAACATTGGAGATCAATATTTTCTATGTCAATTTCAATAAGAATCTTGTGTGTGGTCACCAAAATCAAATTTTCATAGTAATTGATTCTAAATTCAAGAAAGGGATTTTTTTAGCTCTTGTTGATTGAATTATTTAAAAAATATATAAAACCATAATGATATGATAATTAATCAGTCAAGAATAATCTCATGATGAGCTTGATAAATAATAATTATTATTTAATGACACTAGTTATTATAAATTTTTTAATAAATAAAACATTTTATCTTATAAATTTTAATGGAAATATAAATATATTCCTTCAATAATTTTTCAGATAAAATATTCTCTCTATAATTGTAGAAAGAATGTTCTTCCATGCCATGATCCTCTATAAACAACTAATATAGATATAATAATACATTCACAAATCTTGATAAAATGGGTTATAGTCTACCTCAACTAAATAGGTTATCATGAACCAAAGGCACCAATGTCTAGGGTTTTCAATAAATTCAAAATTTAACCTGGTTTATAACATTGAAAACCCCACGATAAATCACAATATAATTTTAATCTGAAGATATTTTGTAATTTTGTATTTTTAAAAAATTACAAATAATATATATATATATAGAAGTAATAATAATTAAATTACCATGATTTGTGTATTTTAATGTAATCAACTATATTAATTGATTGAATATAGAGGAAGAGAATTTAAATATGTGATTAAATAAACATTTAGTCAGAAGAAGACAATTTATATGGGTAATATGGTTGAAATATAACAACGAACATTACTATTTAATTTGGGTACTTGGATACTAATACAAAACCTTTTAATGATAGGATTTAACCTTACCCGTTGAAGATTTTCAGTTATGTTACAAAGTGAATTTCTAAATTACTTTTACATAACATAGTCCCAACATTTCTAAATATTTTAATACCTAGAATAACAATTATGTACAATCCATGTCACCATTGCATAACATTTGAAAATAATGTGTCTATATTAAATGGGTCTCAAAAACTCACTTGTGTAATGGTTATAAAATTTTACTATATGTGGACTCTATGATCAACATAAGGTTAATTTATTTTATAAAAAAATACACATCAAATTATTTATAAAATTTAATATAAAAGGCTTGTAAAAAAGTGGAATTTTTTAAAAAGTATTATTTATTAAAATTTATGTTGTTATAATGAGGATATAATAATTAACAACCTTTCCCTTCCCCATTAAGGAAAATGGAATCATGAATTGTTTACATGTTTGGGAAATCTCATAAATAAAGAAGCATGATTCACATTAAATTATCACCATAAAGGGATAATAATAATATGAAAATTAATATATACGTATGATATTCAAGAAATATTTTATATTATGAATGGATAAACTATATTACTCAGTTTACCCAATCTATAGATTATGAAATCCATATTATTTCTTTGGTGTTGACTACCACCTCTATATAATGAACCATTTTTTTATCCTTTTTCATTAAAAATTACCTAGATACTCATGACAATGGTAAAAAAGATAAATATAAAAAATGTGATTTTTTTATTCTTGAAAAAAATCAGACATCCTGTTAAAAATATGAAAAATAAGTAACCATGGAAAATTCAACCATCTAAAAGATTTTTCAAATAGAAAAAAATGATTTATTCATATTTTGTAATAACATTTTTAGGTTATTATCTTTATATAAATATTTATAATTGTAATATAAAATAATAATAAATAGTAGAAAAATTCATTAAAATGGTGGTATAATGACATTACATGTAGCTACCCCAACCCTAATAACACAATACATGTGTTTAATTTTTTACATTATCAACAGCTAAAAATAATCACATAATGAATGATAAGAGAGTTCAGTTGTAATGGTAATCTAGATACATACATTAAATTCATTTACATTTTAAAAACATAAAATATACTATGTATTTTCATTGATAAATACATTATTACTCATAAATTATACATCAATATCAATAACAAAACTCAATCAATTATCCTATACAACGTAAGACAAAATAAAGTGTTGAGAATAAATGATTACTATGGGTAAGAGTATAGTAGATTTTATAAATAAATAATCCATAATAAATGTGTACGAGAAAATAAATAAAAAACAATCCATTTAATCATAAAATTGTACATAATATGATAGGAAAAATAATAATAACATAATTCCATATAAATAAACACATTACCATGAAAAAAATTCAAAGGGTATTATAAATAAAATATAATCACATGTAACAACAATAACTGAATTCATAATTATTTAATTGAAAATTATGGAAATAAAAATTATGGAATTCAAAATTATGGAAAGGAATATACCATTGAGTCCATTGGAAAATAATATTAAATAAATAGTAAAATCATTAACCCAAACCCAATCCTGTTTTCTTTATTAGACCTACCAATGCATCTATAGGGTATAGATAGCCCCAAAATTCACTTAATATGTCATATTAGTTGTTTAAATGAATGTGGAAAAACACAATAAACCTAAATATTTTTATTTAACAGAAATAATATGAATGGAAAATACATACCTTGGTCAATAAAAATAATCTTAAAATCCCATAGTAAAATATTGAATCATACAAAAACTATCTATCCCTCATCAAATTCATCATAAATACTGATTATAAATAATATGAATTGCATCAATACAACATATTTCTATAGGATTATATGTACAATATATTTTTGATAACATTGTTGAGTTGAAATACCCTAAAAATTTCATTAAAAAACATTTTTGAGGAATGAATAATATTCAGAGTGAAAAGCATTTAAAACAAAAAACATCAAAATTTATTTTGAATTTTTTTCAAAATAAAATTTTTAAAAAATTAAAATAAGTAATTAAAACATTGAGTGGTCACGAAATCAAGAAACTATATTCATAAAATACATGCTAAAATAAATATTCCTTTTATATTTTCCGTAAAATCTCAATAACTCTTATTTTTAAATTGACATGATGATTTGATTGAAACTATATATTAAATATATGAATTGGGAAATCATGGTTTCATGAAATCATTTATAAAATTTAATATTTGTAAACTTTTTCAACTACATGAGTTTTAAGGAAAATGGATTTTTGGTCGAAGAAAGAAAAACCCAAATATTCCTAAAAACATTTTCTCAAATCAATTTATATACTAAATAGTGGGAAAAAGGTACTGTTACATGAAAAAGAACATGAATAACTAGTGTATAAAAAATTGTTTCTTTTAATATAGAGTTATAAAATAATTCTCTCAAGGGTTACATAAATAGAAATAATCTCGATTAATGGTGAGATTAGGAAATAAACTCTTACAACATTGGAAAAATTTGATTGGTATTCAAATGAAATAAATAACTTGAAATGAAAATTTAAAAGTCATAATGATAAATTGATTCATGATATAAAATATCAAAAGGAAAATTATATACACTAGAGAAATTAATAATTCGGTATATGGATAATGACTCACATAATTTAATATTAAATAAGAGACCATTTTCACATCCTCAACATCTTTTGAATGTGTAAGACATGCTTATATAATATATAAAGATTTATTAAAACTAAATTAACTACAATCATATATTTTATACCATATATGATTTATTTATAGTCATTTATCACTTGATTATTTTAAATTATTTGTTAAAATCACATATTTTTGATTGAAATTCGCTTCTTTTTTCTTCTATGTTCTATTTTTGTAATTTCGGTTTATTTAATGTAACCATCGATATGTAATATCACAAATATTAAATATGATATAAATATCTTATATATGCATTGTATATTTTTTGATTTATCTATAAAATTATGAGATATAAACTACATTAAAATATTCAAAGAGATGTTAGTTCATACATACGCATGATCATTGTTTAAATTTTTTAACTAATGAAATTAATGAAAATTAATATTAATATACATTTTAAAAAAATTATTTTATATATATCATTTATTTAAATAAAATAAATATTTTATTACCATTCATGTAAATATTTATTTATAAATATTTTAAAAACAATGTGGATGGGTAGACTACACATACAAATAATTGATGTTATTTTTTTTCAATGGATTAGATGGTAATATGTTTCATGTTATATTTTATTTTTCAAATTATTGTTTGTTAACAAATATTAGAAATAATAATTACCATAAATCCTTAATAAATTCCAGGTGATTTGTTAGAAAAATATGAATCTCATAACTTCATGAGGAGGTAGTCCTCCATAGACATAGATGATGTTATTATATTCCCAAGGAATGGAGCGTTGGACAGAATATAAGAACCAAAATTTAAAAATATTAACATCATATTTATTAGTCTATATTAAACATAGAATTAGGCACATATAGTAGTATAATGTACTTATAAAATAAAATATATTTACGATTTTTAATACAATAATATATTATATACATTGCAATGCAAAAAATACTATGTTATCATAGTTTACATTGAACGATGAGTTTTTTATAGCTTTCACTAAAAATAAGATCCAGGATTATTGAAAAACAATATATTATTAATATAATATTTTGTATGATAGTTATATAATATTTTTAAAGTTATTTGTTATAAATAGAATTTAAAAATTTATTAATTTTTTTTAATTTCATTGGTTACAAATTAATTGATAATAAATAAATAAAATTCAATTTAAAGGTATTAGTTTAGAAATAAATTTTTTTAATGCACAAAAGGAATTTTATATTATTTAATTAAAATAATTTTTTTTGATGATTATAATAATATTTATATATATTTTATATTAAATATTTTTTTGCACAATAATCCAATAGATTTTAAAGGTATACGATATTATCAAATCCAAGTATATTAATACAGAAGTTGAATTTTTCTAAAGATTATTTCTCAATTTTTAATGGAGCATTAATATAAAACTAATATTAAAAAATTTTAAAATTCATATTTCAAAATATTATATGTTTAAATCAAAATTATAAAACTATATTGTAGTTAATTTTCTCAATGACATTTCATTTTTTGATGAATAGTGAAAATTTCAGAATTTAAATTGAACACTAACATTTCATTTTATTAAATCACAATGACAAAATATATTTAAAATTAGTATGAAAAAATTATATAAATTTTACATCGATTAATAAAATTTATATCATAGTAATAATTTTTATATGTGTTTGAGTAAAAAAAACATATTAAAATTTAGAACATTTTTACTTGAAAATTCATTATTCTTAATATATTCACAAGATTAATTACAAATTAGTTTTTCACACATATATTATTATAAATTGAAATAACGGATTCCATTTTTTAGTCAGAATATAATATAATTTCATATATGTTGGAAACAATTTTTTACCAAAGTGATTAGTTAAAATAATTAAACTTATTTACAAAAATTAAGAGAAAAATCTGTTTTCCAAGGGACTAGACATACATATTTAAGAACCAAATGACATGAAAACTACTTGAAACCCAATTATATTTATAAATATCTAAAATAAACTAAATTATATAGTAATTTGTTCATTTATTGGGCAAATTAATTTGTTAAAAGTGGGAAAACTTAATATTATTAAAAAATTAAAATTATGTCCCCTCTCCCACATATAAATTACCATCCCCTATACTCTATTAATAACACAATTAAACCACATCAGATCATACAATAACTACAAAAATAAATTCCACAATTCCATACAATAATCCATGACCACTTACTTTTTGACAAGACTAATATTTTAATGGTTTCAGTGGAATCCAAATAAAGAATCCCGAAGAAGAGGTAATGTTCTTACAAAGGAATTTTTTCTTTATTTACTCCTCTATATCATAAATTTTTTATTATTATATGATCATAAAAAATATATATATCTTACATATTCAAATGAAATTTTATTTTATTCATATTCCCTATAACTTCTCATAATTCCATTTAATTGGTTATAAAATCATCGTTCATGTGTAAGGTTTACTACCGATTCACGAAATGAGGTCATTAATTTTTTCATTACCACCATTAAATTGTGGGAATAATAATGGATTTATTATTTATATATGATATATAATTATGTAATTATTATTTTGGAATTATAATATTTCACAAACCTCCTGCTATTTAGAGATAAGATATTATCCGCTCGTGTGTATAGAAGAATATTTCTTTGCATCGAGATTTGAATCGTTTACAATTTAAATGAACTGGATTACTGATGTGTTTCATCAAAAAATAAATATATATGAAAAAAATTATTAAATTGTAATAATACATGTCTTTCATTTAATTTTCATTCTTTCAATATGACAATAAAATGGAAAAAATGTTTATATATATGTATGGCCAAATGTCTCTATAAATGCTACATATAATTTCATATCACAAAATGTTATTGATTACTATAAATAAATATATAATTCATATATATTATATTTAAATAATTTTTAAAATTGTGAAGATGATTCAATAATGAAATATTAAATATGAACAAAAAATTACAAGTTATAAAATACTCGAAAATTTAGGTATTTAACACCTGAAATAATGAAAATATGAAATATTATTAAAAAAATGGTGATAAGATGTTCTAAAAGAATCAAATTTATTATAATAAATATTAAAATGGGTTTTGTAAAACTTAATAACATTCTTAAAACAGTTATACATGAGGTTAATGATAGTTTATCCAAAATTACGTGTAAGAAAAAAATCTTCATCACAATATTAATTTCATTTAGTAAAATTGAAATGTTATGGACCTAATTAATTTTATATGGTGTATATACATCCCATTGAAATGTAAATTAATTAATAAATTTTTAATAATAATATTTAATTATTCCTTTTAAAATAATTAATCAATGGGGTGTTGAATTTTGAGTTACGAAGTGGTAAAATATTTCAAAACAAAATTTCATTTAATTGGTTATTATTACATTATTTTTCTCATTAATATTATATGATTTTTTTAATGAATTATGGATATATATTATATAATTTACACTTGTTTTATGTTGACATATATTTGGAAAAAATAAGTTATTCGTTGATTAATTCACATTATCATTATGATGATTTTAAGGGTTGTTTCAAAATCTCATTCTTATCAAGATAGATTATTATTACATTTCCAAGAAAAAATTAAATTTTAATTGATTAATTAACTATTATATTTCTTCTCCTATTATTAATAATGATATTTTCGATGTAAAATTTCAATTTTTATGTGTTTTGATATATAAATAATTTATAAATTGTTTTTATGAAAACACATGTTCTTTTATCTCTTTCGTAATAAACCCGGTTTCTTAAAAATCCATGTAATCTAAATAAAATCAAAAAATGATCAAATATATTTTAAAATTAATCATCATTAAATTTTTTATCAATTTTAATTTTTTACTAAATGACTTGAAGGAATTTTTTTTATTTTTTGAATAAGTCAATTTTCATGCCATTTTACAATGTGAATGGAATTGTATATTTTATAGGAATGAAAAGTAAATAATTTACCTCTATAATTAATTTAGTATTTACATTGAATGTTTACATGTATTTTTTAAAACAATTTTTTTCATAATATTCTATAAAATATGTGTTTTTAAAAAAAATTACTTTCAAAGAAAAGTATTTTTAAAATGTTTTTTTATTTTTTTATTTTTTTTTCAAAATAAAATATATATTTTTTATAAAGATCATTTTAACACTATTTTTATTCATAAATATAAATGGTCATTATTTTTACAAAATAGGGTACACATTTCATAGATACCATCCTTATTTTTCATTCGAACTACTAATTAATATTGAGACCAAGGATTGTATTTGAATTAACTTCATTTTAACATTTTACTAGTAATTAACTTGCATTTTAGTTATTCACTACATTGTGGTAATTGGACCTTCAATTTCTCCAAAATACACATATCAGTTATCATTTAAAATATTATAGCCTAAATAGTATAATATTTTTACATACACTATTTCCTTAATAGTTATTTGATTACCTAGGAAAATATTGATAAATTCAAATATTTTACTTAATACATATATATGGAATGGAAAATGGATTGTGAATTATATCGATTATTCTATATATTAGTAATGTTTTATACATACATGACACTAGTTGGGGAGTGGTTAATAAAATCACATTGATTCATTAGTAGTGTCATGAAAAAAAATAATTTTTCTATCCTCACCTAATGGGTATTCACACAATATGTCATTAAATATATTTTTAATATTAATAATGGTAAATGTTTCACGATCCTTGGAAATGTAGAATCCAATAATTAAGAATTATTATTAGTTTGATAAAATAATTTATGTGTGTGATCTTATCCAAGTGAAAAAATCAATTGAGGCATTTAATTTTTAGTTTATTTATTAAATGTAATGGTTTTCAGTTTTTTTTATTCCATACTTTTTATGTATTTTCTTGTTATGATTGTGATGTTATTTATTAAATATAATGATTCATAAATTATTTATCTTTTTATATTTTTTATGAACATCCTTCTCTCTATAATATTTACATGACATGTATGTTTAGTTATTTACCTTTCCATATTGAATATTATTATCCTATTATTTACATGTATTTTTTTATTTACATATATATACTGAGTTATCCACAACTTATTTTGACAACAAAGATATCAATATAGAATTTGGTTTAGTTAACTAGTCTTTATATTATTTATGCACTTCCTTTTTATATTATTGAGTATGTGGAATGTGAGATCGGTTATTTACCTTGAAATATAGATTAATCTCATTATTTTATTATTTCTTCTAATGAAATTATTCCATAATGAACATTTCATCTCACCCTTATTTTCTTTCCTTTCCATAGGATTCAATGAATTTTATATGACATATATTCAAATATTTAATATATTAAATAAATTTATTATTGAATACGAAGTGAAAAAAATTTTGTTTCAATTTTTATATTCCATATGTGATGTACGACTCCTATATAATATAGGCTAACAAGACTATTAAACCGATTAGTATTTTGAGATATGATTCCATATATCTTATTGTAATGAAATATTAGTCAGAAATAGATCTGGGATTCTGTGGTTTAGGAGATTAAATTTTATATTTGAATATTTTTATTGGAAACCTTGTAAACAATATTTATGATATTATAGATTTGGTATGATAATCATATTATAAAATTTGATAAAAAGTATAAAAGAAATTACTATTGTTTTGGTATGATAGATATTATATGTGTTTTATGTTAAATAGAACCATTTTTGGATGTTATAAGTGGATGTGGTCATATAAAATATATAACTATAGGTAATTAATCTAAAAAGAGTGAATTGGGATTAACCCAATTTCCACATGGTGTTTCAAAATGAGCCTTACTCTACACCTATTCTAACTCTGCCTCAGGGTATTCTTGGGATAATTCAAATTTTCATTAAAATAAATTATGGTACATTTAATTAGATAATTATAATTAAAGACCTATGTATAACCATAGGCTAAAGATGGACCTATGTGAAAAAATGGATGAAGTATTTTTTTATTAAAAAAATTAAACTTTAGAAGTATTTATACCAATGGAATTTTGTTATAAAAATTGTAAAACATATAAGTATTGACAAATAGTTTACATGATATATGACTTCATTAACATAATTTTTACGTAAACCATCATGGATATAAGAATATGTTTGATCATAAGTTCAATTTTTTAATCACCATTATTAAATATTAGGTAATAGGAATTTGAAAATAATATGGAATATTTGGGAGAAAATTGTGGAAAGAATATGTTTTAATTGAAACAATTTTTAAGGAATAATGAACAGAAATTTTTTAGAGATATGTTTAAAGGTATTGACATACATTTGGGTTATTATAATAAATAATATAATATTAATAAAAATAAAATAATATTATTATACTTTATTAAAAATTGTAAAAAATGTTTATAAAAATGCTGTTTAATATTTAATTTATTTCAAGCACATTCACATTATTGTTTACAATGTTATAAATATTATATTAGAATTTTTTTAAAAATCGACAACCCATATATATGTAAAAAATATATCAAATCCTTCAAAGTGGTGGAGAACGAACCCATGGATGAATATTGATAAGGGTTTCACACTTACAACTTTTGTAAATGATGTCTTAGTTATTATGTCATTATAATTAGGTAAAATATTTTGGGAAAAATTATGAAGACATTTTAGTATTAATTTTGAGTTTAATGGAATAATATTTGGAATATAAATATATTTTTTAAAAAAAATTAGAGATATACTGAATGACTTGTCTCTCTTTTGTGGATCTTAATATACATTGAAAGTAAATTTTTGTGATTTTGGCATAAAAATTTTATTTTTGGATATTCATTTCCTACATTATGTGATCGATGAACAACCCAACCTTGAAATAATGTTTATTGAAGATATAGATTAATTATATTTAGTGATATTATTATATTATAAATAGATTCCTAATCATTATGAAAATAATATGGAAATTAAACAATTACCCTATTAAATTCATATATGATGACTCTGAT
Source organism: Viscum album (assembly GCA_963277665.1). NCBI lineage: Eukaryota > Viridiplantae > Streptophyta > Magnoliopsida > Santalales > Viscaceae > Viscum > Viscum album. The sequence goes on along the minus strand of OY728157.1, from coordinate 28,949,536 downwards.
GGTCTATTAAATCATCATAAATTTATGGATTTTATTCCATTAACATTACATTGATCACTCAATTTCAATATTTCACAGGAAAAAATAACTACCTAAAAATATATACACATTTCTATAAAGTTCTAATATTAACTTTTTATTAATGTTATCCTGTTATGAATACTGTATATATGTGTGTTTTAGGATATGACCATTATACATTCCATTATCTCTTATCAAAGGGATATTTTATTAAAATTATATGATTTGTGTTTTTATATAAAGGAATTTAAAAATATAATACCTTGGATTATAAATAACATTGTTAAATTTCAAGGAAACTCTATTTATGGTGAGGATAATGTAAAAGCCAATTTTTTTGAAATATTATCATCATATTTGACTGAGTATATGACACATAACACCAAGAATATGAAAAACTATATTTTTTTACCATGATAATAAAATATTTTTTATCTTAAATAAATTATATAGATTTCAATGAACTTAATATAGAGTTAGTTTTGTTACATGAAACTGTGAGTTTCTTTGATAGCATACTCTACATAAAAGACTATATTTAATAGAAAAAATATACTATTAATGTTATTATTTAATATTGTAGTTATTTCATTAAAATTAAACTATTATATATAAAAAATATTAACTTTAATATGAAAATATATTTTTGAATTAGTGGCATCCCAATTAATTTTAAATGAATATAAAAACGAAATGAATATAAAGGAAATTTTCCAAATAAAAAACTATTATTATGAACCAAATAAATTTTATAATTTTAAACTAAATTAATAAGTATAATGATATTATATTAATTAAATATATAATTATTTATTAAAAATATATTTTATATTTAGTAAATATATTTTATAGGAATATGTTAAGAATAAATCCAATTTTAGTTATAAATAAATGGATTTTTCTAATGATAATTATGACTTAATTTTAGGACACAATTGTTTAAAAGATATATATTTGAAATTTATGTAATTTTTTATCTAAAAATAAACTATCATTATGTTATAATAATTTCAATGTTATCTCAGCATCAATTTTTGATATTTTTAGGAGATGTTTTATTATATAAGAAATTGTGAAAAATACTGAATTTTTTTTCAAACTGAAATTTCCTCTAATTTATATATAGTTTAAATTTATATATCAAACATTTAAATTTTTAAAAAAGTATATATACATAAATTAATAAAATTTTTATAGTTTTAACCATTTTTATATTGAATACATATATATAAATTAATCATTGTAACAATTTTAGTTTAAAAACATGCTTACACATCCAGTATACATGATTAATTTTAAGGTAATATTTGAAACATAATTTAATTAAATTTGGAATATTGTATTGAATAATAATAATAATAATTATTTATAATTTATATCAAGAAAAAAAAATCTATTTTTGACCATTTTTATTACTAAAAACGATTCAAAATATTTGCAATAATTAAGAGAAAAGGTGTTTACCAAAGGAATAATTATTAAACATAATGATCCAAATAAACTAGAAACATACACAAAAATAATATTATTGGAATATTTCTACCTTATCCCTTATTATATTAATATATTTAAATTACTAGAGACATATTTAATGGTAAAAACGTTGGATAACTCATGACATTTCATAAATGCCAAGTGTGTTCTCTCATCCAGTTATAAAAGGCCACCCCAATCCTCCCTTAATTAACCCATAAAAAAAGTTAATTTCAGAAAATAAATACCCAAATAACTTCCCAATATATCTCAAATAATACTATATGGATTATTTAGAGAAAAAGAAACAATTTCTTGGGTTTAGTGTTATCATAAGAAAGGAACCCAATAAAATGGCTATGTTCTTATAAAAGGATTTTAATTTTATTTCCACTTGTGTATATTAAAATATGATTTAATGCATGATCATAAAATAAAAAATATATATATAGTATTCTAAAATTGTCTTTTATCACGGTTACTAATTTCATTCTCAATCCCTTCCATCAAATAGGTTTCCAAATCATCATTTGAGTGTACTGCATACTACTACATCACGAACCTATATTGTTTGATTTTTCATTACGACATTTCATGATATGGAATAATGATTATTTTATAATTTGTGAATTAATTTTATGATATAGTAATTATTATTTGTATTAAATTATTATATCACACATACCATTTTTCATTATAATTTTTGGGAATAAAATTACTTTCACTAGTGTGTATGGGAGACTGATAGCTCAGGAACTGATGATATTTCTTCATTATATATGTATAATATATTATGTATTGATTCAAAATAAATATGTGATATATATGACATAAAAATTATACTATAATTATAATATTTATATATATATCATTTACTTTTCATTATTTCAATATGAAGAAAAAATGAAAACAACATTCATGAAAACATACAACCTACTGACACTATGAATGGTGTATTTCATTTCAAATGAAAATATTATAGGGATAACTCTAAATATATATATATATAAATTATATTTGATATATAAATTATGGTTTAAATTCTATAGATGATCAAATCATGATCTAAGAAAGTGAAACAAGTAACAATTCAAAGCATAGCCAAAATACATTGAAATTAACAACCCAAACAATGGAAATGATGAGATATTATTAAAACACTAGTGATAATATGTCATAAAAGAATAATAAATTATATAATTATATCAATATAGTCAATTAATAAGATAATAATAAGATTTAAATCATTATATATGATGTTACATTTCATTCAGCTAAAAGGAAGTGTTCGGTAATAGACATTGACTCAATTTAATTTCATTAAGTATTATTGCAATGTTATTAATATACATACATTTAAATTGAGTTTATACCACCCATTTAAATCTAATACCATTAATACATATCTATTAATTGTATTTTATTTTTCAATTTTCTATATTTCATCAATTGTGAATTTAATTATGAGATTCCTTGTGTTAAAAATTCCATGACTCAATTTTTTTCATTGGTGTATATTACATCGACATTTTCATTAATATTATATTATTATATGTGTAAAAAATTTTAATTATCTACTTTTATTTAATTTTTTATGTATTTATTGATGACACACAATATAAGATCACTGATTAACTCTCAGTTTAAAATAATGACCATTTTAGGTATTATTTCAAAATAAAAATTCAATCAAGATTGTTTACTATAGAATTTCAATAAAAAGAAATTATATGAGGCATTATTAATAAACTATTTCATTTTCTTATCAACAATTAATTCATTATATTTTTCATTTAATAATTCAATTTTTCACAAATTTTTAATTTTTTTTAAATAATGTTTCTATCAAAACCTGATATCATTTATGCCTTTTGTGTGGAACCTATTTTCTTTAAAAAAACATATTTATATTTTTAAAATAATATTTAATCATTTAAATTTTATTTATTAATTTTATTATATTTTTTTATTTTTACTGGCAGTCATGAAAATAATATTCTCTTTTTCCAAATGATTAATTTTAATAACTTTAAAACAATTAAAATAAGTGTTCTTTTTTCCTTGTTGTATAAGTAAGAAATTAATCACTATCATTTCAATGAATATAATATTTTATGGTCAAAAATAATTGTAATGTTACAAATTTCCCCATGCCATTATTTTGTGAAAATTCATTTTTTAGGGTGTTCTGGGAGGCAACAATGACTGACACTAAGATTTTTCCAAAATCCATCATTGAACTGTTAGCGTTAGCATGTCAGTGCATCAGTATTTCAGTGCATCATGGATTCAAGGTTATCAGTATTGGTGATTCGAGGTGTTGGTAGGTCGAGGTTTTAGTAGTTTGAGGTGTCAGTAGGTCTTTGTGTTGGTAGATCATCATCGGTGGATCAAAATCAATAGGTTAGGGCGTCGGTAGGTCGAGGCATCGGTAGGTCACTACCTCAGTAGCTCTGTGTCAATGGCTCATGTAACTCCCCGACCCCAGCTACCCAGAGTCGGTGCATTACTTCGTAACATTGGCATGATCACAAAAGATCAAGTCTCGAAAGACCGATTAGTTTATTAGCCTTGGAAACACTAGATACATTCGTAAACGTTACATTACATTATAAAGTGAAAAACTACAATAACAAAGTCTCCATAGTCCACACTCATATCCTCTTCTGACAATCCCTACAGGTCATTCATAAAATAATTCTTCACATCCTGGAAAATATTAAAACATTGAAAGGGGTGAGCTCAGATGCTCAGTAAGGATAAATATATTGCGGAAGCTTTCATAAATAAACATTAACATTTAAGGCAATGTATAACTAAAACAAAAGCCTTTTTAAACTTGAACTTCAGCATAATATGGCAAAAATAAAATTAAATAATGCCATTTACTTACTAACATGGATATTCTACTAGTCGAATAATCACATGCAAAATCAATAACCACTTTCATAATGAGGGAATGTATAATGCCAGATATTCTGAAACATTTTGTCAAGGCCTCGGCCAAGACGTCTAAAATGATTAAGGCCTCGGCCAAAAACATAAATCACATTGGGAAAGGGCCTCGGCCAATTCGACGTCTAGTTGTCTCATGAGACCTACCGATGCATCGAGGAGCTATAGCTGGCTCCACCCGTCACTTATTAAGTCCAATACATTCCTCATATAAATTGGTTTAAACATATCATAAACCATAACATAATCGTATCACATAAAACATGCATAAAGGAAACATAACATTTCCACATTTCAATCACAAGATATCAATACAACACATTGATTTAATAAAAACGCTTTCAAAACCATTTTCAATACCAAAATAAAAGAAAGTTAAAACTTTGTATTTATTTTTCATTAAAAAAAAGATGGCTTGTAGAGGAAGCCGAAACTCAAATAATGGTCACGGTGGCGGAGAAGTTGTTGTCGCCGCATAAGTATGGAAAGAAAAACATTCCCTTTTGTCGTTTAGCAAAACGCTTCGTATAAAAAGATTCCTTTTCAATAAACGTAAAAGTCAAAGGGGTTTATACACCGTATAAAAGAAAGTTGTGTATAAAACCAAATATGCCTCAATGAAAGGGGATTGAGACGAAGTCCTTAAAAAGATCATTTTTTATAAAGTAGGTCTATTATGTGTATTCACTATAAGTACACATAAATAATGTAAAAATACAAGATATGACATAATAATATCATGACATAATTTGAAAGTAGGAGATTAACCCAAAGAATAGAAATTGGGTTAAGAAGTTCCCTTACCTCGTGTCTGACTTGACTCAACCATTCTTTAACCACCTGAATAATAAACTAGAGTTAATATATACCTTATTAAGAACCATTTTTAATTTCATTATCCTTTTATATCACTTATTACAATGTTATGAACATTATGTAATTATTTAAGTTAATAACGGTCGTTTTGTCGATCTTTGGTACTTGAGTCAACAATAAACTTCTTATAATTACAAGTTGTTCATGTGGTATAATATAAATTATCTCCAGAATTATATTCATGATTTATATGTCATATTTATCATATATATCCAGTATATACGTTCATTTATAATATTACATAACATTTAGTGGTAAGAAATGAAATGCACCGTTCATGGAGACGGTAAGCCGTACGTACGCATGAATGCTACTTTCATTTCTATTTCATATTTAATGGAATGAAAAAATAATGATATAAATTTATAATATAATTACAGTATAATATAGTTTATAATACCATTTACTCCATCCTTTATACATCCCACATATGGCATTAACGATTCAAATCACTTTGAGGGGGCGGTAGTCCGCACTTCTTAAAATTAAATTATCACGTTTTACCCATAATGGAAATCATAAAGTATGATATAAATGAGAAATACAGAAGCATAAGTAAAAAATAAACATATTATATATCATATATAAATATAGTGACATCTTAATGGCCACCTTTGAAGGTGTTATATGAGTGTTGAACAATCATCGTTTCGTGAGGCAGAAATTTGCCATCCACAGAAACCATATGTTCTTTAACCATTAGATGTAGGTGTGTGTAAGTGTAGATTGAATCCTTCTTATAAAAACATCCTAGTATATTTAGGATACTGGTGTTGTTACAAAAGAAATTAATAAAAAGAGTTTAGGGGGTTGGAGAAGAAAAATAAAACAAAACAACATTAGAGAAGACATTACCTCAAAATCGGGTAACCCTTTTTGGTTTGAGCCAAAGGATTCCTTGGGAAGAGTTCTTCCCCATGTGAGGCTTCTAGGAGTAATAGGGGGATGTTGGGAGAGTATTTGGGCAGAGGTTGGCCGAGCCAAATGGCTTGAAAGTGTGAATGAGGTGGTAGAGGTGGGGGCCTTTTATAAGAGGAGAGGAGGGGCACTCTTGGAAAGTAAAGAAATTTTACATTATTATACAATGCTTTTCGGATTATAAAGATCCCACACTTATATAATTCGTGGATAAGGTGATAAGGGTTATAAATCTACCCATACAATAGTCTTTGGACAAGTTTAAGCCTTATATTGTACATTGTCTTTTCATTTTATTAAAATCGTTAAATAATGAGGTCATCGCTACATCATAATGATGTCGTAAATAATTTACTTTATTTAATGTCTAAAAATTATAAAAAAAATACTATGATGTAGGAAATCTTTTTATCTTTCCAATGACTATTTATAGTCAAAAATATGACTTGTATAACCCCACGTAAAAATTGTTTTAGTAAAACATTTCATGTTGTGTCATTTTTTACTTTAACATTAAATAAATATATATTAATGTCATTTTCCAACCAATGTGGCTCCATGGGGTCCCCAAGTTTACCCATGGGTAGTCTTGGTCGGCCATGACTCATACAATAGGAGTAGTACAAGTGTCAAGCTCATCTCATATTATTAAAACATTATTTTTACCTTAAACTACACTAATTACCTCTAATCGCGATTAAGAACTTAAAAGTTACTATTCACCAAAAAATTATTTTAATCTCATTGAACCACATTTTACTTCTTAATAACAACCATGTATGTTGTATTTTTGAAAATCAAATCACAGAAGTTCTAATATTTCATTTAAACGAAAAATCAGTTATCTAACTACCACTTAGTGGTTTCACTATTCATCAAAAATTGAAGTTTTTCAGAACAATGCCAAAATTTCACCCCAAGATATAATTGATATTCCGAATTCAAAAATGATGTCTATTTTACAAAATTCCAAACATATAAGTCACATTAATTAATTTTATAATTAATTCCCACTGTCACAACAATTGTGTGTTTTTAAGAAACAATTTATATCAAAAGATTGGCAATTGTTTATGTCCAATTTCAATGTTAAATTAATTCTATTGACCACCATTGGATAAAATGGTAAAAATATATTCTAATTATACTTTAAAACCACTAAATAGTATAATTTATCACTATAAATCATTTTGATTTAAAAAGTTGTTTTTAAGTAATTTTCACTATTCATAAAAAATTGGAAGTTCTCAGAAAATTACAAAAAATTCAACTTTGGATAAATTAGATATTACGAATACAAAAATGAAGTCCATTTTGAAATATAAAACTTATATAATTTTAAAAAGTGGTTATTACTATTCATAACAGTTACTTTGATTAGTCGCGGTGTTTTAGAACTCGAAGTTGCGTACAATGCAAGAAATTGCATTATTGAATGAGAAGCGTATCGTGGAAGCTCAGGGTGTTACATTCTCCCCTCCTTCAATAAATTGCATCCTTGAAATTTGAAATTTTTCTTTGAAAATAAAAGGTTGAAAAGAGAAAATACCTTTGAGGTAAACCCACATCGGAAATAAGATTAATAAAATTTAGCCTTAATAAGAGGGAAAGGGAAATGAAAAAGTCACCACCCAATTATGATCTCGATTAGGAGAACATTGGTGGCAATTAGAGACATATAATTGGAGGAAAAACGTAAATATTTGTAGGTAGTGATTGAGGTCATCAATCACAATCAACTGTCAAATTGAGGGCCTCAAAGCCTTCAATCTATGTTGATTTAAAATATCATCAGTTCAACAAGACATAAGGTATTAGGATAACACATTTTTTTGTTTTAATATCCCTTTACTAAAGTTTAAGAATTAATTTATTCATTGAATAAGAGATAGGTATATATATATTTATGCTTGATAATTAGAGTTTCAACCTTCAACTCATCTTTCACTCAAAAAGATAATAGAACTCAAAAATATTATACTTATCCTAATTATATAAGGTTCCAAATGTTAACACATGCCATTTAGATTAGTAAAATTATTTTGTAATAACCAGGGACTTCCTGTAGGCTAGTGGTAGGAAATAAAGGCCTCTCTCACTATGATTGTGGGTTCGATTCCTGCAGCTTTGTCCGACGCGACGCGTTATGCCCCACCCTGCAGGTTGTCCTTTTCCTAAAACTATAGTATCATAATATTCCAAAAATAATCTTCATAAATTTTTTAACCTTAAACAATACTATCCAAAGATCAACTTAATCCACTCCAACCTTTATAGTTTTCCAAAATACCTCTGTCCAGACTTTCTCTAAAAGGTCTGTTAATTCCAAAATCAATTTATCAGATTCCCCAAACAAAGTAAAGTTTCTCTTATTGTCACATACTAAAAATATAATTACCTTCATCATATTAAAACCTTACTGAAATCAAAAAGTACTGCAGTACAATCCTTATATATATATCACATTATTCTAATAACCAGAATATAATCCATGAGTCTAAAAGCACCAATACATTAGTTATTCTGCTTCAACAGTAGTAACAACATAAGATTGTCCTTGATCCCTTGGCCTTTTCTGAGGTAAGTTTCCCTGATGCTTAGGACATTCATTTGCATAATGACCCATTTATCTACAATTGTAGCATTCAACTTTGATAGCCTCTTTCTTTCCCTTGCAATCACGAGCCTGGTGACCCTTTTGTCCACATTTATAACAAACTCTCATTCTTTTTAGGCAAGTACCAGGGTGATTCTTCCCAAAATTATCACATAATGGAAAATCCTTCTTTCCCTTTTCCCCTTTATCTGTCTCTTGTTCCACCATTCTCTTCTTCTCTTGCTTTACATTGTTGTCATAAGACTTAGAGAATTCCTTTTCTGTCTTGATAGCACACGAGACAATATCTTCGTATGATGAGAAGGATTGTGATACTAAAGCTCGACGGAGAAATGGTTTTAACCCATCAAAGAAACAACCAATATTACTCCTTGGGTTACGTATATAATCGGCAGCATGCCTCACTAACCTTGTAAATTTAGCCTCATACTTTGCGACATTCTCATCCTCCTTCTGCCTCAGACTCAGAAATTGCCTTTCCATATCTGCTCGATGGTCACGAGGAAAGTATTTTTCTAAGAAAAGCTCTTTGAACTCCCTCCATTACATATTCGATACGTCATCATCTTCCTTTGTGTTTTGAATCAGCGACCACCACTGATCGGAATCTCCAGTGAGGCGGTAAACTTCCATGACAACCTTCTCCCTTTCGCTACTCCCCAAGGCATGGAATATTTTTTCTAAGGAGTTTATCCATTGCTCAGCTACTAACGGATTTGTACCCCCATTAAATGTTGGTGGTTGTTGCCTCATGAAGCGGTCTAACATTGATCCTCCACGTTGCGGATCAGGGTGCTCCATACGAGTAAGGTTATTATTCATAACCTGAGTGAGTTGTCCCAGTATGGTAATAAGTTGATCAGCACCAGTTGTATCTCCAGATCCACAATAATTATCTTGAGCAGGAGGGAAATCCCTACACGGAGTGTGTGCATTGATACAGTTTCCATTCCTTCCACTAGGCACCATTTCTAAACAATGGCATAAACTAGATTAGTTTATAAATTAAAATACATAATTCCATATTTTTAAAACACTTTACATAAATTGAACTATTTATGGATATAATCCATAATCATAAAAAGAAATGTTTTCTTTGATAAAGTATATACTCATAACCCTTCATAGTGGTTTGTAAAGAAAACGAGAATTATCCTAAGCATATCCCCCGGGAGTGTCGTAACCAAGAGTGCAGCAAGGCCCGTTGTCGTGCACCAGTTCCCGTTCGAGTCTAGCTCAAAGTGGTGTTTTTGGGTTTTACCCCTAGGTGCATCTGTGCCAGAGCTGCCTCTACCTTCTCGTATCCAGACAGGGATGTATTGCTCGGAAAACTCACAAAATCTCTACAATAACAAAATTTTAGGAAGTTATTCTATACTAATCCTCAAAGTCTATCTTTGGGCTATGTGCTCTAATCAGATTTTATCTAAATCTAGCTTCCAAGGTCAGTACTAAATTGCCTCTGATACCAACTGTAACGCCCCGACCCCAGCTACCCAGAGTCGGTGCATTATTTCGTAACATTGGCATGATCACAAAAGATCAAGTCTCGAATGACAGATTAGTTTAGTAGCCTTAGAAACACTAGATACATTCGTAAACGTTACATTACATTATAAAGTGAAAAACTACAATAACAAAGTCTCCATAGTCCACACTCATATCCTCTTCTGACAATACCTACAGGTCATTCATAAAATACTTCTTCACATCCTGGAAAATATTAAAACATTGAAAGGGGTGAGCTCAGATGCTCAGTAAGGATAACAATATTGCGGAAGCTTTCATAAATAAACATTAACATTTAAGGCAATGTATAACTAAAAAAAATCCTTTTTAAACTTGAACTTCAGCATAATATGAAAAAAATAAAATTAAATAATGCCATTTACTTACTCACATGGATATTCTACTAGTCGAATAATCACATGCAATATCAATAACCACTTTCATAATGAGGGAATGTATAATGCCAGACATTCTGAAACATTTTGTCAAGGCCTCGACCAAGACGTCTAAAATGATTAAGTCCTCGGCCAAAACCATAAATCAAATTGAGAAAGGGCCTTGGCCAATTCCACATCTAGTTGTCTCATGAGACCTACCGATGCATCGAGGAGCTATAGCGGGCTCCACCCCTCACTTATTAAGTCCAATACATTCCTCATATGAATAGGTTTAAACATATCATAAACCATAACATAATCGTATCATATAAAACATGCATAAAAGAAAACATAACATTTCCAAATTTCAATCACAAGATATCAATACAACACATTGATATAATAAAAACGCTTTCAAAACCATTTTCAATACCAAAATAAATGAAAGTTAAAACATTGTATTTATTTTTCATTAAAAAAAAGATGGCTTGTAGAGGAATCCGAAACTCAAATAATGGTCACGGTGGCGGAGAAGTCGTTGTCGCCACATAAGTATGGAAATAAAAACATTCCCTTTTGTCGTTTAGCAAAACGCTTCTTATAAAAAGATTCCTTTTGAATAAACGTAAAAGTCAAAGGGTTTTATACACCGTATAAAAGAAAGTTGTGTATAAAACCAAATATGCCTCAATGAAAGGGGATTGAGACGAAGTCCTTAAAAAGATCCTTTTTTTATAACGTAGGTATATTATGTGTATTCACTATAAGTACACATAAATAATGAAAAAATACAAGATAGTACATGATAATATCATGACATAATTTGAAAGTAGGAGATTAACCCAAAGAATAGAAATTGGGTTAAGAAGTTCCCTTACCTCGTGTCTAACATGACTCAACCGTTCTTTAACCTCCTGAATAATAAACTAGAGTTAATATATACCTTATTAAGAACCATTTTTAATTTCATTATCCTTTTTATATCACTTATTACAATGTTATGAAGATTATGTAATTTTTTAAGTTAATAACGGTCGTTTTGTCGATCTTTGGTACTTGAGTCAACAATAAACTTCTTATAATTACAAGTTGTTCATGTGGTAGAATATACATTATCTCCAGAATTATATTCATGATTTAGATGTCATATTTATCATATATATCCAGTATATACATTCATTTATAATATTACGTAACATTTAGAGGTAAGAAATGAAATGCACCGTTCATGGAGACGGTAAGCCGTACGTACGCATGAACGCTACTTTAATTTCTATTTCGTATTTAATGGAATGAAATCATAATGATATAAATGTATAATATAATTCCTGTATAATATAGTGTAAAATACCATTTACTCCATCCTTTATACATCCCACATATGGCATTAACGATTCAAATCACTTTGAGGGGGCGGTAGTCCGCACTTCCTAAAATGAAATTATCGCGTTTTACCCATAATGGAAATCATAAAGTAAGCCATAAATGAGAAATACAGAACCATAAGTAAAACATAAACATATTTTATATCATATATAAATATAGTGACATCTTAATGTCCACCTTTGAAGGTGTTATATGAGTGTTGAACAATCATCGTTTCATGAGGCAGAAATTCGCCATCCACAGAAACTGTATGTTCTTTAACCATTAGATGTAGGTTTGTGTAAGTGTAGCTCGAATACTTCTTATAACAACATCCTAGTATATTTAGGATACTGGTGTTGTTACAAAAGAAATGAATAAAAAGAGTTTAGGGGGTTGGAGAAGAATAATAAAACAAAACAACATTAGAGAAGACATTACCTCCAAATCGGGTAACTCTTTTTGATTTGAGACAAAGACTTCCTTGGGAAGAGTTATGCCCAAAGTGAGGCTTCTAGGAGTAATAGGGGGATGTTGGGAGAGTATTTGGTCAGAGGTTGGCCGAGAAAAATGGCTTGAAAGTGTAAATGAGGTGGTAGAGGTGGGGGCCTTTTATAAGAGGAGAGGAGGGGCACTCTTGGAAAGTAAAGAAATTTTACATTATTATACAATGCTTTTCGGATTCTAAAGGTCCCACACTTATATAATTCGTGGATAAGGTGATAAGGGTTCGAAATCTAACCATACAATAGTCTTTTGAAAAGTGTAAGCCTTGTATTGTACATTATCTTTTCATTTTATTAAAATCATTAAACAATGAGGTCATCGCTGCATCATAATGATGTCGTAAATAATTTAATTTATTTAATGTCTAAAAATTATAAAAAAAATACAATGATGTAGGAAATCGTTTTAGCTTTACAATGACTATTTATAGTAAAATATATGACTTGTATAACCCCATATAAAAATTGTTTTAGTAAAACATTTCATGTTGTGTCATTTTTTACTTTAACATTAAATAAATATATATTAATGTCATTTTCCAACCAAAGTGGCTCCATGGGGTCCCCAAGTTGACCCATGGGTTGTCTTGGTCGGCCATGACTCATCCAATAGGATTAGGACAAGTGTCAAGCTCATCTCATATTATTAAAACATTATTTTTACCTTAAACTACACTAATTACCTCTAATCGCGATTAAGAACTTAAAAGTTACTATTTACCAAAAAATTATTTTAATCTCATTGAACCACATTTTACTTCTTAATGAAAACCATGTATGTCGGATTTTTGAAAATCAATTCACAGAAGTGGTAATATTTCATTTAAACGAAAAATCAGTTATTTAACTACCACTTAGTGGTTTCACTATTCATCAAAAACTGAAGTTTTTCAGAACAATGCCAAAATTTCACCCTAAGCTATAATTGATATTCCGAATTCAAAAATGATGACTATTTTACAAAATTACAAACATATAAGTCACATTAATTAATTTTCTAATTAATTCCCGCTGTCACAACAATTGCATGTTTTTAAGAAACAATTTATATCAATAGATTGGCAATTGTTTATGTCCAATTTCAATGTTAAATTAATTCTATTGACCACCATTGGATAAAATGGTAAAAATATATTCTAATTATACTTTAAAACCACTAAATAGTATAATTTATCACTATAAATTATTTTGATTAAAAAAGTTGTTTTTAAGTAATTTTCACTATTCATAAAAAATTGTAAGTTCTCAGAAAATTACCAAAAATTCAACTTTGGATAATTTTGATATTATGAATACAAAAATAAAGTCCATTTTGAAATATAAAACTTATATAATTTTAAAAAGTGGTTATTACTATTCATAACGGCTACTTTGATTAGTCGCGGTGTTTTAGAACTCGAAGTTGCGTACAATGCAAGCTATTGCATTATTGAATGAGAAGCATATCGTGGAAGCTCGGGGTGTTACATTCTCCCCTCCATCAATAAATTGCGTCCTCGCAATTTGAAAATTTTCTTTGAAAATAAAAGGTTGAAAAGAGAAAATACCTTTGAGGAAAACCCACATCGGAAATAAGATTAGTAAAATTTAGCCTTAATAAGAGGGAAAGGGAAATGAAAAAGTCACCACCCAATTATGATCTCGATTAAGAGAACATTGGTGGAAATTAGAGACATATAATTGGAGGAAAAACGTAAATATTTGTAGGGAGTGATTGAGGTCATCAATCAAAATCAACTGTCAAATTGAGGGCCTCAAAGCCTTCAATCTATGTTGATTTAAAATATCATCAGTTCAACAAGACATAAGGTATTAGGATAAAACATTTTTTTGTTTTAATATACCTTTACTAAAGTTTAAGAATTAATTTATTCATTGAATAAGAGATAGGTATATATATATATATTTATTCTTGACAATTAGAGTTTCAACCTTCAACTCATCTTTCACTCAAAAAGATAATAGAACTCAAAAATATTATACTTATCCTAATTGTATAAGGTTCCAATTGTTAACACATACCATTTAGATTAGTAAAATTATTTTGTAATAACCAGGGACTTCCTGTAGGCTAGTGGTAGGAAATAAAGGCCTGTCGCACTCTGATTGTGGGTTCGATTCCTACAGCTTTGTCCGACGCGACGGGTTATGCCCAACCCTGCAGGTTGTCCTTTTCCTAAAACTATAGTATCATAATATTCCAAAAATAATCTTCATAATTTTTTTAACCTTAAACAATACTATCCAAAGATCAAATTAATCCACTCCAACCTTTAAAGTTATCCAAAATACCTCTGTCCAGACTTTCTCTAAAAGGTCTCTTAATTCCAAAATCAATTTATCAGATTTCCCAAACAAAGTAAAGTTTCTCTTATTGTCACATACTAAAATTATAATTACCTTCATCATATTAAAACCTTACTGAAATCAAAAAGTACTGCAGTACAATCCTTATATATATATATCACATTATTCTAATAACCAGAATATAATCCATGAGTCCAAAAGCACCAATACATTAGTTATTCTGCTTCAACAGTAGTAACATCATAAGATTGTCCTTGATCCCTTGGCCTTTTCTGAGGTATGTTTCCCTAACGCTTAGGACATTCATTTGCATAATGACCCATTTCTCTACAATTGTAGCATTCAACTTTGATAGCCTCTTTCTTTCCCTTGCAATCACGAGCTTGGTGACCCTTTTCTCCACATTTATAACAAACTCCCATTCCTTTTAGGCAAGTACCAGGGTGATTCTTCCCACAATTATCACATAATGGAAAATCCTTCTTTCCCTTTTTCCCTTTATCTGTCTCTTGTTCCACCGTTCTCTTCTTCTCTTGCTTTACTTTGTTGTCATAAGACTTAGAGAATTCCTTTTCTATCTTGATAGCACACGAGACAATATCTTCGTATGATGAGAAGGATTGTGATACTAAAGCTCGACGGAGAAATGGTTTTAACCCATCAAAGAAACAATCAATATTACTCCTTGGGTTACGTATATAATCGGTAGCATGCCTCGCTAACCTTGTAATGTTATCCTCATACTTTGCGACATTCTCATCCTCCTTCTGCCTCAGACACAGAAATTGCCTTTCTATATCTTCTCGATGGTCACGAGGAAAGTATTTTTCTAAGAAAAGCTCTTTGACCTCCCTACATTCCATATTCGATACGTCATCATCTTCCTTTGTGTTTTGAATCAGCGACCACCACTGATCGGCATCTCCAGTGAGGCGGTAAACTGCCATGACAACCTTCTCCCTTTCGCTACTCCCCAAGGCATGGAATATTTTCTCTAAGGAGTTTATCCATTGCTCAGCTACTAACGGATTTTGCCCCCATTAAATGTTGGTGGTTGTTGCCTCATGAAGTAGTCTAACATTGATCCTCCACGTTGCGGATCAGGGTGCTCCATACGATTAAGGTTATTATTCATAACCTGAGTGAGTTGTCCCAGTATGGTAATAAGTTGATCAGCACCAGTTGTATCTCCAGATCCACAATAATTATCTTGAGCAGGAGGGCAATCCCTACACGGAGTGCGTGCATTGATATAGTTTCCATTCCTTCCACTAGGCGCCATTTCTAAACAATGGCATAAACTAGATTAGTTTATGAATTAAAATACATAATTCCATATTTTTAAAACACTTTACATAAATTGAACTATTTATGGATATAATCCATAATCATAAAAAGAAATGTTTTCTTTGATAAAGTATATACTCATAACCCTTCATAGTGGTTTGTAAAGAAAACGAGAATTATCCTAAGCATATCCCCCGGGAGTGTCGTAACCAAGAGTGCAGCAAGGCCCGTTGTCGTGCACCAGTTCCCATTTGAGTCTAGCTCAAAGCAGTGTTTTCGGGTTTTACCCCTAGGTACATCTGTGCCAGAGCCGCCTCTACCTGCTCGTATCCAGACAGGGATGTATTTCTCGGAAAACTCAAAAAATCTCTACAATAACAAAATTCTAGTAAGTTCTTCTATACTAATCCTCAAAGTCTATCTTTGGGCTATGTGATCTAATCAGAGTTTATATAAATCCAGCTTCCAAGGTTAGTACTAAACTGCCTCTGATACCAACTGTAACGCCCCGACCCCAGCTACCCAGAGTCGGTGCATTACTTCGTAACATTGGCATGATCACAAAAGATGAAGTCTCGAAAGACCGATTAGTTTAGTAGCCTTGGAAACACTAGATACATTCGTAAACGTTACATTACATTATAAAGTGAAAAACTACAATAACAAAGTCTCCATAGTCCACACTCATATCCTCTTCTGACAATCCCTTCAGGTCATTCATAAAATACTTCTTCACATCCTGGAAAATATTAAAACATTGAAAGGGGTGAGCTCAGATGCTCAGTAAGGATAACAATATTGCGGAAGCTTTCATAAATAAACATTAACATTTAAGGCAATGTATAACTAAAACAAAAGCCTTTTTAAACTGGAACTTCATCATAATATGGCAAAAATAAAATTAAATAATGCCATTTACTTACTCACATGGATATTCTACTAGTCGAATAATCACATGCAATATCAATAACCACTTTCATAATGAGGGAATGTATAATGCCAGACATTCTGAAACATTTTGTCAAGGCCTCGGCCAAGACGTCTAAAATGATTAAGACCTCGGCCAAAAACATAAATAAAATTGGGAAAGGGCCTCGGCCAATTCCACGTCTAGTTGTCTCATGAGACCTACCGATGCATCGAGGAGCTATAGCAGGCTCCACCCGTCACTTATTAAGTCCAATACATTCCTCATATGAATAGGTTTAAACATATCATAAACCATAACATAATCGTATCACATAAAACATGCATAAAGGAAACATAACATTTCAACATTTCAATCACAAGATATCAATAAAACAGATTGATATAATAAAAACGCTTTCAAAACCATTTTCAATACCAAAATAAAATAAAGTTAAAACTTTGTATTTATTTTTCATTAAAAAAAAGATGGCTTGTAGAGGAAGCCGAAACTCAAATAATGGTCACGGTGGTGGAGAAGTCGTTGTCGCCGCATAAGTATGGAAAGAAAAACATTCCCTTTTGTCGTTTAGCAAAACGCTTCATATAAAAATATTCCTTTTGAATAAACGTAAAAATCAAAGGGGTTTATACACCGTATAAAAGAAAGTTGTGTATAAAACCAAATATGCCTCAATGAAAGGGGATTGAGACGAAGTCCTTAAAAAGATCATTTTTTTATAAAGTAGGTCTATTATGTGTATTCACTATAAGTACACATAAATAATGCAAAAATACAATATAGTACATAATAATATCATGACATAATTTGAAATTAGGAGATTAACCCAGAGAATAGAAATTGGGTTAAGAAGTTCCCTTATCTCCTGTCTGACTTGACTCAACCGTTCTTTAACCTCCTGAATAATAAACTAGAGTTAATATATACCTTATTAAGAACCATTTTTAATTTCATTATCCTTTTTATATCACTTATTACAATGTTATGAACATTATGTAATTATTTAAGTTAATAACGGTCGTTTTGTCGATCTTTGGTACTTGAGTCAACAATAAACTTCTTATAATTACAATTTTTTCATGTGGTAGAATATACATTATATCCAGAATTATATTCATGATTTAGATGTCATATTTATCATATATATCCAGTATATACATTCATTTATAATATTACGTAACATTTAGAGGTAAGAAATGAAATGCACCGTTCATGGAGACGGTAAGCCGTACGTACGCATGAACGCTACTTTCATTTCTATTTCATATTTAATGGAATGAAATCATAATTATATAAATGTGTAATATAATTCCAGTATAATAAAGTGTATAATACCATTTACTCCATCCTTTATACATCCCACATATGGCATTAACGATTCAAATCACTTTGAGGGGGCGGTAGTCCGCACTTCCTAAAATTAAATTATCGCGTTTTACCCATAATGGAAATCAAAAAGTATGCCATAAATGAGAAATACAGAAGCATAAGTAAAAAATAAACATATTATATATCATATATAAATATAGTGACATCTTAATGGCCACCTTTGAAGGTGTTATATGAGTGTTGAACAATCATCGTTTCGTGAGGCAGAAATTCGCCATCCACAGAAACCGTATGTTCTTTAACCATTAGATGTAGGTGTGTGTAAGTGTAGCTCGAATACTTATTATAAAAACATCCTAGTATATTTAGGATACTGGTGTTGTTACAAAAGAAATGAATAAAAAGAGTTTAGGGGGTTGGAGAAGAAAAATAAAACAAAACAACATTAGAGAAGACATTACCTCAAAATCGGGTAACTCTTTTTTATTTGATCCAAAGGCTTCATTGGGAAATGTTCTGCCCAAAGTGAGGCTTCTAGGAGTAATAGGGGGATGTTGGGAGAGTATTTGGGCAGAGGTTGTCCGAGCCAAATTGCTTGAAAGTGTGAATGAGGTGGTAGAGGTGGGGGCCTTTTATAAGAGGAGAGGAGGGGCACTCTTGGAAATTAAGAATTTTTATATTATTATACAATTCTTTTCGGATTATAAAGGTCCCAAACTTATATAATTTGTGTATAAGGTGCAAAGTGTTCGAAATAAACCCATACAATAGT
The DNA here is from genome assembly GCA_963277665.1 of Viscum album. Classification (NCBI taxonomy): domain Eukaryota; kingdom Viridiplantae; phylum Streptophyta; class Magnoliopsida; order Santalales; family Viscaceae; genus Viscum; species Viscum album. The sequence continues at coordinate 28,930,296 of OY728157.1, read as the reverse complement.
CTTTGGACAAGTTTAATCCTTGGATTGTACATTATCTTTTCATTTTATTAAAATCGTTAAATAATGAGGTCATCGCTGCATTATAATGATGTCGTAAATAATTTAATTTATTTAATGTAAACAAATTATAAAAAAAATAATATGATGTATGAAATCTTTTTAGCTTTCCAATGACTATTTATAGTCAACAATATGACTTGTATAACCCCATGTAAAAATTGTTTTTGTAAAACATTTCATGTTGTGTCAGTTTTTACTTTAACATTAAATAAATATATATTAATGTCATTTTCCATCCAAAGTGGCTCCATGGGGTCCCCAAGTTGACCCATGGGTTTTCTTGGTCTGCCATGACTCATCTAATAGGAGTAGGACAAGTTTCAAGCTCATCTCATATTATTAAAACATTATTTTTACCTTAAACTACACTAATTACCTCTAATCGCGATTAAGAACTTAAAAGTTACTATTCACCAAAAAATTATTTTAATCTCATTGAACCACATTTTACTTCTTAATGACAACCATGTATGTCGGATTTTTGAAAATCAATTCACAGAAGTGGTAATATTTCATTTAAACGAAAAATCAGTTATTTAACTACCACTTAGTGGTTTCACTATTCATCAAAAATTGATGTTTTTCAGAACAATGCCAAAATTTCACCCTAAGCTATAATTGATATTCCGAATTCAAAAATGATGTCTATTTTACAAAATTCCAAAAATATAAGTCGCATTAATTAATTTTATAATTAATTCCCGCTGTCACAACAATTGCGTGTTTTTAAGAAACAATTTATATCAAAAGATTGGCAATTGTTTATGTCCAATTTCAATGCTAAATTAATTCTATTGACCACCATTGGATAAAATGGTAAAAATATATTCTAATTATACTTTAAAACCACTAAATAGTATAATTTATCACTATAAATTATTTTGATTAAAAAAGTTGTTTTTAAGTAATTTTCACTATTCATAAAAAAATTGGAAGTTCTCAGAAAATTACAAAAAATTCAACTTTGGATAATTTCGATATTACGAATACAAAAATGAAGTCCATTTTGAAATATAAAACTTATATAATTTTAAAAAGTGGTTATTACTATTCATAACGGCTACTTTGATTAGTCTCGGTGTTTTAGAACTCGAAGTTGCGTACAATGCAAGCTATTGCATTATTGAATGAGAAGCGTATCATGGAAGCTCGGGGTGTTACAGCTCAGTATCGGTATGTCCTGCTAGTAGATCACACGTCTATGTTTTAGTGTCGTTTTCTCATCCATTGGTGACTCATTTCTAGTTTTTCTAATTTTTCCAATTTTCTAGTTCTGTCTGTCTTACATATTATTTGAAATAATCCAAATTTAAACCCTTTTTTAGGAATTTTACCGGAGTTTTAATGAATAATATATATATCTTTAATATCATAACATTCATGGGGATTTGAGATATTCAAACAATGTGATATTAACCATGATCCCAATGATTAATGGATTTTGAAACTATTCTTGCTTAAATATACGATATGTACCTTAATAGTTGGGATCTTACCTCTATAGTGTGATTTTATTCCCTCATGGTGTGATTAATGCCTTCATATTTAGATGACTCATGATCCTTTTCCAGGCCCCCCTCCTGCTTAGTTTTCATTGAGTTTCATGCTCGCCGTGTAGTCCCTTATTCTATACGTAAAGAGATGTTTTGGTCACCTATGCTTTCAAGTAGGGATTTATTCAACCTCTATTTAATTGTGCATCATGAGTGGTAGGGGAACTGACAAATCCATGTACAAAAATTAAGAATACTATTCTAAAAATGTCTAATAAATACTAAGGGAATATAATCAAATGATAACACAGATCAATGAAATAATGGTCTATGAGTGGTATGATGTTGATCACAAGTTTTATTTGTTATCTATGATTCATTTCTAGTTGTTGTGGCTGAATGAATTACCAAAATCCTTGTCGTTGGTGGTCTTTCCTTGTACATTTATGTTGTTCTATTTTTTTATAATGTATGATAATTTTTCATAACACGAAATCTACCTAAACTCATACACCTAGTTAGATAAATGGATGTCCCAATATCAGACTTGTTCTATGATCACCCATGATATTTAATGTTGAATTAAAGAAACCATGATGGATAAATCTCAATACCCATGGCTTGATGGTGTGGTTGTATGTTGTGTGTTTTACGACGTTCTTTCATTGTTTAGGATGTGGGTACATGGTTGGGTAGAGGAGTCAGTTTAGTAAGAATGGTGTGGTATGTATGTTCAATGTGGTTTTTGTTTAATGGTAGTTGATGCAGACTTATGAGTGGGTAGCATGGGTGGCTTGTCAGAATTGTAGTTTGAGAGACTGATTGATTGTGAAATTGACGGATTTCTATGTAGTGGGACTACCTTCAATTGTGTTGTGCAAGTCGAGAAATGTTGGGAAGTAGGGTTAAAATGTAGTTATGTTAATTTTATGCACCAGGACTACATCTGAAAATTGTTCTGGTAGTGGGGCTTTAGGTATGGGTGGTAGCCTGACTACATGTAAATAGGTGTGCCATGTGTGGTGTTGTTGTATGGCGGGGATACCGGGTTTGGTTTTGAGTGCATGATTGTGTTGAATAACATAGAAGAATGAATGTTTTAAGTGGTATAATGAGTGTCATTGGGAAAAAGGGGTTGTTTAGTGGGACTGTAGGTTGATTGTTCTCTATAGTTTTTATGAATGGGTGTTAGAATGGAAATTCATTACCATGATCCCTCTTCTTATATTCAATTTTTTAATTTGTAGTTTCCTCAGGTAGTTGTAGAAAAAAATATTGTAAACCCCCTTAATAAATAAACCACAACTGGTTGGAAAATATGGGGATGTGATTATGCTTTTTTAGGGGCTATTTGTGTGGTTGTGATGGTAGGGGTAGAAGCCGATGTGGTTCTAAAGGTTTTTCCTATTTGTTTTGGGATCTGTAGGTTGGGTTGAGTGTTTTCTTATATATATATATATATATATTAATTGTAGTTCCTTTTGATTTCAATACACATTCTATAACGACCCATACTTTACATACATTATTAATACTTCAAAATTTAAGCACACTTATTACAACATATGACAAAACCACAAAGGACCGTATAGGTATAGTGTCTTTAGAAACTGGGAAACATAAACAACTGGTTCATAAATCTTCTACAGTGTCTCCCATTTATTTCATCATATCTAGGGTCCCTTTTAGCATATTCTACTTAATATCCATCTTCCTGACCTGGGGAAAAGAAAACATAAAAGGGTGAGCTCAAATGCTCAGCAAGGGAAAATAAAGGAAATAAAAATCATATCATATCTTTTTGAAAATTAAAACCTGCAAAAGAGATCATAATATCTTATCATGGAATAAATCATAGAAGTGAAAATGAGATCCCCATAATCATAACATAAAACTTGAAACTTTGTGGCATGCACACATAATCATGGAAAATCATTTCTTGTTAGTCATGACTCATTGCCAAGACTATCTTAGTGGACAAAGTCCCTTTCTGAACCGAGTCACCCTCATTCCAGTCCTGTTTCACTGAACCGGTATAACCTACCGTTCCAGCCATGTCTATCTCATGAGATATAAAATCTTTACCCAATGCATTGGAGGGAGATATAGGTCCCACCCATCTTATAATGAATCCTTTCTTATGTGTGCCACATAATCATAAACCATACATCATAGCGTAATCCACGTAATAAAAATGGGATTCTTAAACAACATGACATCATAAAACAATTCATATAAGATAAAGGAATTCATAAAAATGTTTCCATCACAACATAATCAAATCCATGTAATAATAGGGATAAAAACAGAACCCTTTTATTGTCTTAGATGGAAAATAATTTTGATAAAATACTTGAACTCCATTTTTGAGGAAAATATCCTTTCTACTTCAAAAACATTTTTTCTTTCATAACATGTCATACGACTTTAAAATAAAATATGTTGATTAAAAATAAACTTGAAAACTTGTAAAGGAAGCTTCTTGGAAATAATGTTTTAAAAATCCATTCATGCCGTATATGTTAAAAAAAACATTCTTCGTACTTTTGTCGGAAAAGTCAAAAAGTACCTCGTACGAAAAATGACAAAAGATTCCATTCATCTATTTTACTAAAAAATCACCGAAGGGTAAAAATGGATTTAAACAATTGTAGGTGGATGGAAATAATATTACTTATTTATGAAACATGGATATGGATGATAAAATACACCCCAGTAAATACTTACGAATAAACAATCTCGGATAAAAATGAGATTGTGATATTTCCCTTACCTTAGGTCCGATTTGCTTTGTACGTGCCTGAAGCTCCTGTATAATGGTTTAAATAATGTTATTGACTTATTCCAGAATCATACATATTGATATGATATCATATATGGTCATATTCTTAGCTTCTTATTAGTAATATTTCATTGTTACTTGTTACTCGGGTCTTTATTGCCTTTTGTTCTTATGCGTGTTTTGCCGAATAAATTCTTATTCTTATTTTATGGTTATAGATACCTTATATCCAGAATGGTTTTAGTGTAACATATATCATATTTATTCATCCAATTCATTTATATAATTACTATGTAATGATGATCATGTAGAACGAGTCGCTTCACATCGTGGAGACGGTATTCCGTACGTACGCACGAGTGATGATATCGTTCCTATGATCGTGGAATTGTATTGGAGTATATATATATATATATATATTATTTCAGTATCAATATTACTTTATAATAATCATAAATAGTTACTCATTACACCATTATACCCATCCTTGTAAAGTGATGGTGGAAAATAGATTACACCACGGCGTGGAGACGGTATTCCGTACGTACGCACGCGCGGTGATTTCATTTTTCCGTAGGATGGATAGAAGGTGAATTAGGGTTGTTTTATATTTATAATAACATATCAGTATGTAAGTAATACTGATGTTATTACTTTATTATGAAACAACTAAAGAAGAAGAAGTTGAAGAAGAAAGAAATTGAAAAGATCGGTAATGGATATTACCTTTTCTTTGGAACGCCTCTTTGAATCCTCCAGTTAGGGAACTAAGATTGGTCTTTGAAGAAGACCAGGACCTCTAGGATTATTCTAGGGAAGTGGAGAGGAGAAAATGGCAGGGTTTGGCCGAGCTTGAGTGCTCAATTTGGTGTGAGGAGGAGGGGGAGGAGGTGCCCTTTTATAAGGGAGGAGAGGGGCACCTTAGGAATATCTCAAAATATTATTTTATATTAAAGTCAAAATCGGTTTATAATGGTTCCAAAGGGTCTTATTTCGAAGCTAAAGTGGGGATGGGTCGAAATCCTATCAACCAATTGGATTTAGACAAGTTTAGGGTATTATTTTAACCTTATCAATTAGATTTAACTCTAAGTTAATTAATTTAACTTTTACTGTGTCTTTTTGTTTTCTTTCACTATATGGTTAATACACTTACTATAACATGACAAACGAACCGAAAATTGTTTATTATTAATATATATATCCTTATCTATGTTATTTGGCCGACCTTAGATTTTTAGGAATAAAATAACAATTAATAATATAATATTTGATTTAAAAACTATTTTGTGTCAATTTTGACACTATTTGATATATGATTTTTTTGAAAGTCATAAAAGAATTATATGTTCGAACCAAGTTGATTAAATCAACATTAATATGTCATAGTAACCTATAAAATTATTGGAATTCATAAAAAGTCTCAAATTACATTTATTTTGGTGTTTATAACATCAATTATGTCAATATTTCATTAATAAGATAATTACTGCATCATCATTGTGTCATAAATAAATTATATTATTTAATGTCTAAAAATTACAAATAAAATACCATTATGTACGAAATCTTTTTATCTTTCTAATGAATATTTATAGTAGAATTTATCTTATGTATAACCCCATATTAAAAATGATTTACTTATTAAACATTGATTTTAACTATTTTAACCCTTCTTTAAATAAATTAATAATAAATGTCCTAATCTAATCCAAGTGGGCCTAAATGGTCATATTTTATTCCTAAGTTTATTTTTGGTCGAATTACACTTGTCCAATAGAATTTGGACATGTGTTAGGGTAATAGTAATATCATATTTACCCTTAGATACCCTATTTACTATTAACCGCGGTAAAAAAGGTAAAAAGTTACTATTCACCAAAAAATTATTTTCATCTCATTGAACCACATTTTAGTCCTTGATATTAACCGTGTCTCTTGGATTTTCGAAATTCCATTCACAGAAGTGGTAAAATTAAGTTTAATGCAAAATTCAGTTTTTAACCTACCACTTAGTGGTTTCACTATTCATCAAAAATTGAAAGTTTTCAGAAAAATACCAAAATTTCACCCTAGGCTAATTTCGGTATTCCGAATCCAAAAATGAAGTCCATTTTGAAAAATAAAATTTATAAAATTTCAAAAAGTGGTTATTACTATTCATAACGGCTAGTTTTAATAATATTTTAATAGCATATCGTTGTTTAGTGAAACTCGGTATTGCGTACGACGCAAGCTATCGAGGAAGGTCGCGATTGAGTGTAAAGCAAGCCAAGAAAGTGTTGTGTAGAAAAAGATTCCTTTGATGATTTATATAACATAAAAGTCTCGGGTGTTACATTCTACCCCCCTTAAAAAGAATTTCGCCCTCGAAATTCGTCACTTTGTAACAAACAGATGAGGATACTTCTCCCTCATCATATCCTCAAGCTCCCATGTAGCTTCTTCAAGTTGGTGGTTCCTCCATAAAACTTTCACCAAGCGAGTGGTCTTGTTTCGTAGGACTTTTTCGCTACGATCCAGAATCTCTATCGGCTGTTCTTCATAAGAAAGATATTGCTCCAGCGGTACAACTTCTGAGCTGAGTACATGTGAAGGATCTGGTATGTACTTTCTCAGGAGAGATACATGGAACACATCGTGAACTTGAGAGAGATTCGGTGGAAGCGCCAATCGGTAAGCTACCTTCCCAACACGATCCAGTATTTCGAAAGGACCGATATATCTAGGGCTCAACTTCCCCTTCTTTCCAAATCTCATAACCCTCTTCCAGGGAGATATTCGTAAGAACACTTTATCGCCCACTTCATACTCTAGGTGTTTTCTTCGGTTGTCGGCATAGCTTTTCTGTCGATTCTGAGCTGCTCTTATATGTTGTTGAATAGATCTGACCTTTTCTGCCATTTCATCAATGAGATCAGGTCCTAATAGCTTTCTTTCCCCAACTTCATCCCAGTAAGTTGGAGTCCTGCATTTCTTTCCATAAAGAGCTTCATAAGGAGCCATCTGAATACTGGAGTGAAAGCTATTATTATAAGAAAATTCCACCAAAGGTAGGTGTTGATCCCAACCTCCTTTAAAATCCATAGAGCAAGCTCTCAACATATCTTCTAGGGTTTGAATTGTTCTCTCAGACTGACCGTCTGTCTGAGGATGATAAGCAGTGCTGAAACTCAACTCTGTATCCAGAGTATGCTGAAGACTTCGCCAGAACATCGAGGTTAATCTCAGATCCCGATCAGATATAATAGAAAGTGTGACTCCATGAAATCTTACGACTTCCTTTACATATATCCCGGCAAGCTGATCTAGAGAGAAATCCTCTCTAATAGGAATGAAGTGTGCGGACTTTGTAAGACGATCAACTATGACCCAAATAGCATTATTGCCTTTGGATGTTTTAGGAAGTCCTGTGACAAAGTCCATAGTGATGTTTTCCCATTTCCATTCGGGTATGGGTAATGGTTGTAACATCCCCTTAGACTTCTGTCTCTCAGCTTTAACTTGATGAAAAACCAAGCATCGAGAGACATATTCAGCAACATCTCTTTTCATGCCATCCCACCAGAAGTACTCTTTCAGGTCCCTATACATCTTCGTGCTTCCAGGTTAAATAGAGAATGATGAACTATGAGCCTCATCCAGTAGCTCCTTTATTAATTCGGGGATGGGAGGAACACAAACCCGATTCCTGAACATTATTATCCCATCACAATCAAGGTTGAATTCAGGAACATTTCTCACCTTCTTTTGTAACTCGACATCTTCTTTCTGTGCCTCTTTAATCTTCACATGTATAGATGGTTGAACATTCATTTGAGAAAGATAAGATTTTTCCCCTTCCATTATAATTCCAAGATCCATCCTTTGTAAATCCATAAATATTGGATCTTTTGTGATCCTCGTCATGGATAAACTAGCATGGTCTTGTTGACTTAATGCATCCGCCACCTTGTTTGCTTTCCCATGGTTGTAATGGATTGAGCAGTCATAATCCTTAATCAGCTCCAACCATCTTCTTTGACGCATATTCAACTCCTTTTGTGTGAATATATACTTTAAACTTTTATGATCAGTATAAATATCACACCTTTCACCATAAAGGTAATGCCTCCAAATCTTTAATGCAAAGATTACCGCAGCCAACTCCAAATCATGTGTTGGGTAATTTTGCTCATGGATTTTCAATTGTCGTGAGGCATAAGCTATCACCATATCATTTTGCATAAGAACACACCCCAATCCCTTCTTGGATGCATCACTGTAGATCACAATCCTTTCTCCACTACAAGGCAGTGTGAGCACAGGTGCACTGGATAACCTTCTTTTCAACTCCTTGAAATTTTCTTCACATTCCTCTGTCCAGACAAACTTAACTCCTTTCCGAGTGAACTTGGTGAGTGGATTAGATAATCGTGAAAAATATTTTACCAAACGTCGATAATATCCAGCCAAACCAAGAAAACTTTGGATCTCAGTTACTGTTGTTGGTCTCGACCATCTTTCGATAACCTCTGTTTTTTGCTGGATCCACAGATATCCCCTCTTTTGAGATTATGTGACCCAAAAATGCAACTTTTTGAAGCCAAAATTCACACTTGGTAAATTTGGCATAAAGCTTCTCCTTTCTCAGGGTCTTCAATATAATTCTCAAGTGATCTTCATGCTCTTCCTTGCTCTTTGAATAGACAAGAATATCGTCTATAAAGACTACCAAAAATTGATCAAGATAGTCTCTAAAGACTCTATTCATTAGATCCATGAAGATAGCAGGGGCATTAGTAAGACCAAATGGCATCACTATAAATTCATAGTGTCCATACCTTGTACGGAAAGCCGTCTTTGGTATATCCTCCCTTTTGAACCTTAATTGATGATACCCTGAACGAAGATCAATCTTGGAAAAGTATTGAGCTCCGCATAGTTGGTCAAATAAGTCATCAATGCGTGGGAGAAGATTTTTGTTCTTGATAGTGATCTTGTTAAGTTCTCGATAATCAATGCAGAGTCTCATTGATCCATCTTTCTTCTTAACAAATAGAACAGGTGCTCCCCAAGGTGACGCACTAGGGCATATGAATCCCTTATCAAGATTCTCTTGGAGTTGCTTCTTCAATTCCTGCAACTCAATTGGGGCCATTCTATAAGGTGTATTTGAAATTGGCAAAGCGCCCGGTACGAGTTCTATTGAAAACTCAACTTCACGATTTGGTGGAAGACCGGGTAATTCCTCCGGAAAGACATCATCAAACTCCCGTACAATGGGAATATTCTTAATCGTGAGTTTCTCACCAACCATTTGAGATAAATAACCTTCATTTAGTGGAATCAATACCCATAAGATGGAAGAAATTTCCACTGGAAGGTTATGTTCATCCTTGTATTGGTATACGATCGTAGATTGATCTGGAATATGAAATGTGACTTCCCTTCTTTGCAATTGATATGAGCTCCATGTAGGGAAAGCCAATCCATGCCAAGAATCACATCAAATTCCACTAAAGGAAGGATCACAAGATTTGCAGGAAGCACTTTCCCACAAACTTCAATCGGAGAAGAATTATAAACTTTTGATGCGACTGTTGTGCCATTAGGTGTTGTCACAACTAACTCAATATCTAATTGTTGAGGTAATACAGTGATACCCTTAGAAAATTCTTTAGAAATAAAAGAGTGGGTGGATCCAGAATCAAATAAAACATTTGCTACTTTAGAGTGGACGGTAAGTGTACCTTTCACCACTTCGTTATCGTACTCCACATCGCTGATAGAAATTGCATGTGACTTTCCTTTGCCATTAGCCTTAAGATTTTGTTGACGTCGACCATCATCATCAACCCTTGGCTTTGGGCATTGATTGGCATAATTCCCCATCTCCTTGCACTTGAAACATTGAAGTGTAGTAGGTTCATTCTGTGTATCCCTTCCTTTGTTTGTGTCATTAGACATCTTCTTCCCATTATCATGGCATTCAAATGCCCGATGACCTTCTTTTCCACATTTAAAACATTTACTTGTCCCTTTAAGACAACTCCCTCCATGTTTCTTTCCACACTTTGAGCATAAGGAAAAGCACATCTTCTTTTCCGTGTGCTCTTTAGATTTTTCTTTGAATTCCATCTTCCTCTTCTTATCAAACCCATGTGACTGATGGGTTAAAACAATCTCCATCTCGACTTTGAGAGCACATCGAACGATTTACTCGTAGCTATTGAAGTCCCTTATGGCTAACGCCCTTCGAAGACTTGGTTTTAAGCCACTAAAGAATCGATCGATCTTACTCTCAGGTTGGATAATAAAACCAGAAGCGTACCTTGCAAGTCTTGTAAAATTTGCTTCATAGATACTTACAGATTCATCATCCCTTTGCTTCAGTTCAAGGAACTCTTTCTCCATCTTTGTTCGGAGAATACGAGGGAAGTATTTATTGAAAAATAAGTTCTTGAACTCGTCCCATTCCATAGACTCAATTTCATCCCTTTGCCTCGTATTCTTAATAAGATTCCACCATTGATCAGCATCTCCTTCCAAACGATACACTGCTAGGATGACTTTATCATGCTCAGAACATTGAAGAACTGAACATATCTTTTCAGTAGTACTAATCCATTGTTCAGCAACTAATGGATCAGTAGACCCGCTGAAAGAAGGTGGACGCTGCCTCATGGAGGATTCAATAGAATGTTGCTTCTTCCTTTGCTCGTTTGGAAGTCCTGCATGATTCATAGCTTGAGAAAGTTGTGTGAGCATGGCTACAAGATGTTTCATTCCAGCTCCCATATCGTTTGGTTGCTCAGGGGGACAATCATTGCATTGCCCATCGCATTCCGCATTAACACGGTTCCTTCGGGTTCCATCCCTTGACTAAAACCAAGAAGAATAGTGTGAGCAACACTAATTATAATAGGAAAACCACATAATTCAAGAATAAAATTTTCATGCTTAAGGTCTTATCCTAGGTTATTCAAGGACATTTCTAAAACACTAAGATTGTGTTCTATGCTTAGACTTATCCTTAGGGTTCTTACTAAGGCTTTCACATCCTAGTTTCCAAAGGTTGACTATACCTTTCCTCTGATACCAACTATAACGACCCATACTTTCCATACATTGTTAATACTTCAAAAGTTAAGCACACTTATTACAACATATGACAAAACCACAAAGGACCGTATAGGTATAGTGTCTTTAGAAACTGGGAAACACAAACAACTGGTTCATAAATCTTCTACAGTGTCTCCCATTTATTTCATCATATATAGGGTCCCTTTTAGCATATTCTACTTAATATCCATCTTCCTGACCTGGGGAAATGAAAACATAAAAGGGTGAGCTCAAATGCTCAGCAAGGGCAAATAAAGGAAATGAAAATCATATCATATCTTTTTGAAAATTAAAACCTGCAAAATAGATCATAATATCTTATCATGGAATAAATCATAGAAGTGAAAATGAGATCCCCATAATCATAACATAAAACTTGAAACTTTGTGGCATGCACACATAATCATGGAAAATCATTTCTTGTTAGTCATGACTCATTGCCAAGACTATCTTAGTGGACAAAGTCCCTTTCTGAACCGAGTCACCCTCGTTCCAGTCCTATTTCACTGAACCGGTATAACCTACCGTTCCAGCCATGTCTATCTCATGAGATATAAAATCTTTACCCAATGCATTGGAGGGAGATATAGGTCCCACCCATCTTATAATGAATCCTTTCTTATGTGTGCCACATAATCATAAACCATACATCATAGCGTAATCCACGTAATAAAAATGGGATTCTTAAACAACATGACATCATAAAACAATTCATATAAGATAAAGGAATTCATAAAAATGTTTCCATCACAACATAATCAAATCCATGTAATAATAGGGATAAAAACATAACCCTTTTATTGTCTTAGATGGAAAATAATTTTGATAAAATACTTGAACTCCATTCTTGAGGAAAATATCCTTTCTACTTCAAAAACATTTTTTCTTTCATAACATGTCATATGACTTTAAAATAAAAGAAGTTGATTAAAAATAAACTTGAAAACTTGTAAAGGAAGCTTCTTGGAAATAATGTTATAAAAATCCATTCATGCCGTATAAGTTAAAAAAAAACATTCTTTGTACTTTTGTCGGAAAATTCAAAAAGTACCTCGTACGAAAAACGACAAAAGATTCCATTCATATCTTTTACTAAAAAATCACCGAAGGGTAAAAATGGATTTAAACAATTTTAGGTGGATGGAAATAATATTACATATTTATGAAACATGGATGTGGATGATAAAATACACCCCAGTAAATACTTACGAATAAACAATCTCAGATAAAAATGAGATTGTGATATTTCCCTTACCTTAGGTCCGATTTGCTTTGTACGTGTCCAAATATCCTGTATAATGGTTTAAATAATGTTATTGACTTATTCCAGAATCATACATATTGATATGATATCATATATGGTCATATTCTTAGCTTCTTATTAGTAATATTTCATTGTTACTTGTTACTCGGGTCTTTATTACCTTTTGTTCTTATGCGTGTTTTGCCGAATAAATTCTTATTCTTATTTTAAGGTTATAGATACCTTATATCCAGAATGGTATTAGTGTAACATATATCATATTTATTCATCCAATTCATTTATATGATTACTATGTAATGATGATCATGTAGAACGAGTCGCTTCACATCGTGGAAACGGTATTCCGTACGTACGCACGAGTGATGATATCGTTCCTATGATCGTGGAATTGTATTGGAGTATATATATATTATTTTAGTATCAATATTACTTTATAATAATCATAAATAGTTACTCATTACACCATTATACCCATCCTTGTAAAGTGATGGTGGAAAATAGAATACACCATGGCGTGGAGACGGTATTCCGTACGTACGCACGCGCGGTGATTTCATTTTTCCGTAGGATGGATAGAAGGTGAATTAGGGTTGTTTCATATTTATAATAACATATCAGTATGTAAGTAATACTTATTTTATTACTTTATTATGAAACAACTAAAGAAGAAGAAGTTGAAGAAGAATGAAATTGAAAAGATTGGTAATGGATATTACCTTTTCTTTGGAACGCCTCTTTGAATCCTCCACTTAGGGAACTAAGATTGGTCTTTGAAGAAGACCAGGACCTCTTGGATTATTCTAGGGAAGTGGAGAGGATAAAATGGCAGGGGTTGGCCGATATTGAGTGCTCAATTTGGTGTGAGGAGGAGGGGGAGGAGGTGCCCTTTTATAAGGGAGGAGAGGGGCACCTTAGGAATATCTCAAAATATTATTTTATATTAAAGTCAAAATCGGTTTATAATGGTTCCAAAGGGTCTTATTTCGAAGATAAAGTGGGGATGGGTCGAAATCCTATCAACCAATAGGATTTAGACAAGTTTAGGGTATTATTTTAACCTTATCAATTAGATTTAACTCTAAGTTAATTAATTTAACTTTTACCGTGTCTTTTTGTTTTCTTTCACTATATGGTTAATACACTTACTATAACATGCCAAACGAACCCCAAATTGTTTATTATTAATATATATATCCTTATATAAGTTATTTGGCAGAACCTTAGATTTTTAGGAATAAAATAACAATTAATAATATAATATTTGATTTAAAAACTATTTTGTGTCAATTTTGACACTATTTGATATATGATTTTTGTGAAAGTCATAACAGAATTATATGTTCGAAACAAGTTGATTAAATCAACATTAATATGTCATAGTAACCTAGAAAATTATTGGAATTCATAAAAAGTCTCAAATTACATTTATTTTGGTGTTTATAACATCAATTATGTCAATATTTCATTAATAAGATAATTACTGCATCATCATTGTGTCATAAATAAATTAAATTATTTAATGTCTAAAAATTACAAATAAAATACCATTATGTAGGAAATATTGTTAGCTTTCTAATGAATATTTATAGTCGAATTTATCTTATGTGTAACCCCATATTAAAAATGATTTACTTATTAAACATTTATTTTAACTATTTTAACCCTTCTTTAAATAAATTAATAATAAATGTCCTAATCTAATTCATGTGGGCCTAAATGGTCATATTTTATTCCTAAGTTTGTTTTTGGTCGAATTACACTTGTCCAATAGAATTAGGACATGTGTTAGGGTAATAGTAATATCATATTTACCATTAGTTACCCTATTTACTATTAACCGCGGTAAAAAATGTAAAAAGTTACTATTCACCAAAAAATTATTTTCATCTCATTGAACCACATTTTAGTCCTTGATATTAACCGTGTCTCTCGGATTTTTGAAATTCCATTCACAGAAGCGGTAAAATTATGTTTTATGCAAAATTCAATTTTTAACCTACCACTTAGTGGTTTCACTATTCATCAAAAATTGAAAGTTTTCAGAAAAATACCAAAATTTCACCCTAGGCTAATTTCGGTATTCCGAATCCAAAAATGAAGTCCATTTTGAAAAATAAAATTTATAAAATTTCAAAAAGTGGTTATTACTATTCATAACGGCTAGTTTTAATAATATTTTAATAGCATATCGTTGTTTAGTGAAACTTGGTATTGCGTACGACGCAAGCTATCGAGGAAGGTTGCGATTGCGTGTAAAGCAAGCCAAGCAAGTGTTGTGTAGAAAAAGATTCCTTTGATGATTTATATAACATAAAAGTCTCGGGTGTTACACATTCCACACATGTTGACCACCATGTTCCGAACACCCCATTTCATGGTGATGGTTTCTTTCCCATCATCCTTGTGAGATTATGGAAGGCTGGTTACTTGAATTCTTCCTCAAACCCTCTTTCAGGTTCTTACCACTCAAGAGTATATGGGAAGGTTGTAATAGGTTGATGCTTACCACAGTCCCACATCCATTAGGATGCTTTTTTGGTGGATGAGTAGCTCATGTGTTTGTGGTCCATGATTTTTTTTTTCAAGTTTCATAGGGATGAGGCATTGTTATCTTCGGTCAAAAGGTATGGTGGTTGTGGCCCAGGTGTATGCATGTGGGATATGTGGTGGTGTTGAGGCTCTAGTGTTTGAAGGATGGTTATAGAAGTGGGACTACATTTTGGAAGAGTAGTTTCCTCGTGACATTATCAATTATTTGTGAGCAGTTTTTCGGGAGAAAAAGGTTTTGGTGTACCCAAATGTCAATGTGATTATACTACCACTTTACATGACTTTCATTATCTGCTGAGTGAGCCTTTGTGAGGATGGGGTGGTTAGTATTCCTTGGTTTGTGCTTTTAGGTTCTACTATTTATTTTCTCACAGGGTCATTAGTATCTTCCCCCCACCGTTGTATGGGTGTCCCAACCTTTTCCTACTTAATATAATTTTATACTCACAATATGTTTGTAAAACCATTTTTTGGTTTCTAAGAGGAATATGAGGACCGTTCTAGACATTATTAGCTTAGGAATCAAGATATAATATGTGTCTACTTAGTTTCTATTCTTTTGGTACATTACCATGTATTTTTATTGTGCTTTATGTCAGATTTATTTTTGATCATCCATGTGGGGTTAAAATTTGGCATTGCTTTTAATCATTACTATATGGAGTCACTTTTGTTTTATGATCTTATTTCCCAATCATGATCCAGAAAAAGAGTAATGAATTTATTTTTGGGTGAAATTATAAACTATTAGTGCCAAACACCACTCTATAACCTATTGAAGTAAGAAATCTGGGGTCATTATCTCTCTTTCATCTTGAAGAAGGTTGGGCGTGGCACTTTAATATACCTTCCATTATCTTGAATAAAGAGGGTTGTGAAAATAATATTTTTTTGAAATTTTTTTATTATATTTTTGAAATTCAATGTTTTTTTATAAAAAAATATTTTTAAATACAAGGATTTTAGTTTTTTATGTTTTAAAAAGTGACTATCAAAATTAAAGGGATATATTTAGCAAGAATGATTAAGTTGTCATTTTATTTCATAAAAGACAACGACAATTATTGTTACTATAGTGGGTATACATTGTATTGATACCATCCTTATTATCAAAATGCAAGGACTATAGACCTACAAAATGGCTATTTTGGGCTACATTGATTATAGGGTAGATACCCTATGGAAGGTACATGAATCACAATGACTTTTGTTCTTGTTTGAGTTTGGTGTTTTAGGGAATTAAATAAATAAATAAATAATGAAAATTTCCATACTACCTAGGAATTGGTGTTCCATAATGACACATTTTACTTATGGAACCTAGATATCACCCACATGTGGTATGAGATGTTGAGGCCCAATGGGCTGACCCAATTGATCAGCTGAGGTTTGCTCGCGATGAGGAAGATGATTTGTGGAAAATGACCCTTCATGCTTTCCTGCAGAATATTATGTGAAAGTATGAGAGAAGAATCTTGTTCATAGAGACAAAGAGTTGGCTTGAGGAGCTGGCTATCACATTTAACATTATCTAGGATCCTTGGAAGTATTGATATACACTGGAAGTCATCCAGATATGAGGAGAAACACATCACTGGTGAACTTTTTACCTTAAAGAGAGAAATGAGACTGATGTCTCATGGGTTGGATTCAAGAAAGTATTTTGGGAGGAGTTTCGTTCCTCGATGATGGATCCTAATAGAAGACAATTGATACCTTCTCTTTATAAGGGGAGTATGTTCGTGAGGGTATTGGGGATCATGTTCAAGGATCTCCTTGGCTTCACAACAGATCTCTTTCTATGTGAGCATTCAAGGGAAAGGTGCTTGGAGGAGGCACTCAGACCTTCTCTACAATATGATGTTACTCCATTTACTCTACTGAAACACATAAGGAATCATATAAGGTTTAAGGTATTGTAAAGGATTCACTCATTGGGAGGTGTAACATGATAGGTGATTCCATAGAGTTTGTCAAATGGAAATGTATTCAGTGGTATGACTCTGGATTCTGGGCCTTACAGGTTTTGGCCAATATGCAGTTGGCATCTATAGTTCCAATTCAGATCTTTTGGTCCTCATCCATTCTCCATTGGCCCGCCACTGAGATTATTTTTTTGTGTAGGCCATAGAAATCTTCAGAACCAGTGCATAGTTCGAGCATAGTACAATGAGGGTGGGTCAGTTCAAAACCCACCTCAGCAGTAGCAATTGTTGGCCCAACTTTTCTAGTATGAAGGGAAACGAGCACCCTTTCCACTGATGGTAGACAATTTTGGGGTAGGCCAACCATAGGGTTCTCCACAAGGATCTCTACTAGGTAATGGTCAGGTAGGGTTTCCACCCTAGAGGGTCAAAGGATTTGGGAATGGGTCGTTGCATGCCACTGAGGTAGTATTTCTAGTAGGGTTAGAAGTCATTGAATGTATGATTAGTCTTTTTGGAACTATTTCATGCACTTTTTTTTATTTAGGATCTTCTTACTTCGTTTTTTTACCTATTCTATAAAATTATCTGGGACTAGAAGGCAAGATGATTCATGTTCCCTTATAGTAGAGTACACCAGTTAGAGGTCTGGCCAGTTTCTTTTGTGTTTGATGTGGATGTAAACTAATTTTGGGACATCATCAGTGAAATGAGGATATTTTTCTAGTATAGACGTAGTTGTACGATTTCAATCTAGGAAATTATTGGCTTATTTTTTTCATGCATATATCGACTTATTTTGAAGAAGAACCATGTTTTCTCTTATAGGTGACCAGCGTGTAGAGTTTATTTGCAAGAGGAGTTTTTATGTGGGAAGTTGGTGTGGGGAGCCTCTTCTCTACTTTTTGGCCAAGCAATCAATTGAATGGAAAAAACATTGATGGTGGAGGTTATGGGGATTGTTGGAGTTTTCATGGATGTTTTCCCCAAATAGATTATGACTCTACACACCAAATGTGGCATTGATTTTGAGATATAGTTACAACTGGGTTACCATCTGATTCTGATGGATCCCTATTGGATAGTGCTTTCTGATTTGAGGGAGCTATGGATTCAGGTTGATGAACTGATGAAAAATGGTTTTAATTATCAAAGTGTGTCCCCGTGCGGTGCCACAGTCTTGTTCGTGAAGATGGAAGTCAGTAGTCTTAGCTTGGGCATATACTACTAGAGACTGATTCAGGGGACTGTCAAGAACCATTACCCCCTCCTGAGGATTGATGATATTTTCGAATAGTTGAAGGTATAAGGTTGCTTCTCTATGAATGATCTGATGATTGGATAACACCAGTTGAATGTGAAAGAGGGTGACATTCTGAAGGATGATTTTAGGTGAAGGTATGGGAAGTTTGAGTTCATGGTCAGGATTTTCAGCATTACGAATGTGCCATCTATGTTCATGAGGATCATGAACTCAATTTTCCATGAGTTTTTGGACCATTTCATCATCATGTTCATTGATGATATCCTGATCTACTCATGGGAGGAGGATAAACATGTCAAACATCTGAGGACTATCTTAGAGGTCCTCCGACACTATCAGTTCTATGGGAATTTGTCCAAGTGGAAGTTCAACCCACAATAAATGCACTTCCTTGTAAACATGGTGTCTTCAAAGGGGATATTGGTGGACCCATAAAATGTTGAAGTAGTTTTTCCTTGAAATCACCCAAGACTGTGGTGGTGGATTGAAGCTTTCTAGGTCTACAGGGTTATTACTAGAGGATTGTACTAAACTTATCTCAAGTTTCGGCTCCATTGATTTATTTTAATAGAAAATACCATGCCTTCATGTGGAGTGAGAAGTATGAGGATGTTTTTTTCTACATGATGGTGGTGAGGGTCATTCCTATAGTGCATAGGTTTCTAGAGGAAGGGTAATCATTGAGGTGTTCATTGACGCTTCTAGTTTAGTCTTGGGATGTGTGTTGGTTCAATAGTAGGGAGTGATATCTCATGGGTCTAGGAAGTCATGTCTGCAAGAATTTAACTATTCCACCATCGATACGGGGGGTTGAATCAGTCATGTTTGCGCTAATGTTCTGCAGACGTTACCTCATTAGGGAATGTTTCATGGTCTTTATAGATCACAAGATCATGAGGTATATCTTCTCCTAGTGTTATCCAAACTTTTGGTAGTGAAGGTGGATAAATTTTCTCTAGGACTATGACATCGAGATCACTTCAACCCAAGGAAAAGGGAATGTGGTGGTCGATTCTTTAAGGAGGAAGTTTCATAAGGAGGCGCTTTGGGTATCCCCTGGTGTATGGTTGGCAATTGAGGAGTTCACATCTTTGTGCCTAGATGCAAAAGTTGGTTATGGTAGAAACTATCTTTTTTCGATGATAGTTTAGTCCTCATTAGTATGATAGGTGGAGGAGTCTTATTGGGGAGACTTTGAGATCGATGGTATGCCTGATCATGTTGTCCATGTTCATGCTCTAGAGGGATGGTCGGAGGATTGTCAAAATCAGATGTTTATCTGTGGAAAATAGTTTTCCCTTGTGGGAATGCATGAGAGGGTTCTCCATGAGTTCCATATCTCACCCCTAGAGCTTCTTCCAAGAGTCTCTTAAATGTACCAAGGCATAAGGGAACAGTTTTGATAGGCCGGGTTGAATTTGGCAGTGATGGAGTTTTTGGAAATGTTTTTTGCGTGTCATCAAGTGAAGGTTGAGCACCATTTTCCTAAAGGTCTATTCCATCCATCAAATTTCCCTGAGTGGATGTGGGAAGAACTATTGGTGGATTTCATCACAGAGCTACCTAGGGCTTATAAAGGTGTTGATTCTATATTGGTATTGGATAAACATCAGATGAAATTGGATCACATCGTGGAAACCAAGGAGTAAATCACAATGGATTCCATGGAATGTAGTTATGTGGAAGATGAGGTGCAGCTTCCTGGGGTTCCAATATACATTATATCCTATTTGGATAAACATTTTAATTCATGAGTCTAGAGTGGATTTCATTATACCAAAGGCACCCAATTATGTTTCAGCACTGTTTTGACCATTAGATGGATGGACCGATAGAGAGGACCATTCAAACATTGGAGGATATGATGTGAGATTGTGTTATGGACTTCAGAGGATCGTGGGTATGACACATTCCTCTAGTAGAGATTTCATACAATAATAGTTATCAATAAACCATTGGAATGAACCTTATTGAATCATTGTCCAGAATACCGTGTCAATCACCTATATGCTAGATAGATGATGGGGGAATAATCCCTTATTTGACCAGAGGGAGTGGATACCATGATAGAGAAGGTTCAAGTTATTCATGAGAGTATAAAGGTGGATCAGGACTGGAAGAATCCAAATACCAATCATAGGATGAGGCCATTGTTGTTCGAGGATGGGGGTCATGTCTTCTTGAAGGTTTCCCCTCGGTATGGGGAGATAAGGTTTGGTAGAGGGATCAATTTGTCTCCAAGGATCATCATATATTTCAAGGTGTTGGGAAGAGTTGGTGAGGTGGCATATCAGCTGGTGTTTCTAGCAGAGTTGGAGTGTATCCACAATAACATCCACCTATCTTATCTCCATTAGTATCTAAATTACGACTCCCATGTCATTGACTGGGGAGAGGTGGGTTTTGAGGATGATGAGACGTTCATGGAGAGACTAGTATGAATTGAGGATCATAAAGAGATGGTTCTTCATGGGGGGACCGTTCTATTGGTTCATGCGATATGGATGCATAGTAGCCACATGAAGAGTATATAAGAGTGGGAGGCATTGATGTAAGCCTAGTACCTATAGTTGTACTATGTTTTTCTCTTGTGCTTTTCATTGTGATTTTCATTGTGAAGCAATGCTTGAACTTATTTTCAATGTGATGAGTTATTACCTTGTACTTTATGTGCGTGTGAAGAAAATACTGATGTGTGGGTATGGGGGGACCTAATTCCGAATCAATATGAATTAATACTTATTGGATTAAACTCATGAAGGAGATTCAGTGCTGCCCAAATTAGATAGTATCATAACATGTAGGAAAGATCTCTCTATTCCATGTTTCTAGAAAATGTGAACTTTGGTTTTTGTGTGGTTGTTTAGGGCCTTAGGGTTTCAACAATTGTTAAGGAGATAGATGTTGAGGATGTGTTCTTAGATGTTAGGGTTTTAACATGAGATTTCAAATAACACTTGGTGGTTTGCTCTTGAGAGGTATATTAAAGGGTGGTTGTTATGACCCCTCTTCCTTCTAGGTTAGTTATAGATTCTGTAGGATGAGAAATTTTTTAGTGGTATCTGATGTAATGACATAGATTATCTGAAAAATTATTTTGTGAAAGTCTAGTGTTTAGGGTGTTTTGGGATGAAATGGTGACTCATTTCTAGAGTTTTCCAAAATCTAGATTTTAACATTCATCATAGGCATGTCACTGCCATGACATGTTAGTGTGTTGGTGTGTCTGTGCATTAGTGATTCAAATTAATCAGCATCATTGAGTTTAGTCATCAGTGGGTCATGGCATTGGTAGTTTTAGGAATCAGTTGGTTGATTGTTGCATTGGTAGCTCTGTTTCGGTGGATCAACATCAGTTGGTCAGGACGTAGGTAGGTTGAGTTGTCGGTAGGTCATTGAGTTGGTAACTCAATGATGGTGGAAAAATGTTGGTGGCATGCATAAGTAGCTCAACTTAATGTGGATAAACATTTGTGTCTCACCAATCGGTGACTCATTTCCATGTATTCAATTGTTTACTATTTTTTTAGTTCTCCCCGACTGATGACTTATTCGACGTAAACCATGTTTGAAGACTTATTTTGGATTTTTTAAGGGAATTTCAATGAATATAGAGTATATAATTTCTATTGTAACATTGTAAAGTATTATATATATTCAAACTGTGTGATCATGATCATGATCCCCACGATTAATGTATTTTGAAATTTTTGTTCCATTAATATATGATATAGCTCTTCAAAGGTGTGATCTTTCATTCTGAGTGTGTTTCTCATTCCCTATTATTGTTCCTAACACATTAATCTCTATATTAGTCAATCACTTGTTATAGAGCCCCCTCCAGCTCATTTTTTCGTTAGTTTCTTATTGGTGATGTGGTCCACTATTCTGGTCTCAAAGAGAAGCATTGGTCGCCAGTGGTTTCAAGTTGGGGTTTCTTCTACGTCACTTTAAATGTTCATCATGCGGGGTGGGTGTACAAATGAATCAATGTAAATAATGGGTGAATACTCTTCTTAAAAAATAATAAATAATAATGTAATATGATCAAAAGAAAACACGATTCAATGAAATAATGGGATGGGAGTGGTTTGATGTTGATCACCTGTTTTATTTGTAATAATTGATTCTATTATGGTTGTTTTAGATGTATTCCTTCCAAAAATCATTGTCTTTGGGGGACTTTTCTTTCACATTAGTGGTGTTCTATATGTTTTTTATGATTTTTGGTAATTGTCCGTAACATGAAATCTTCTTCAACATGAAAACTTGTTTAATTAAATTTATTCCCCATGATCAGATCTATTTTGTTGTCAACCTGTTTATTTGAATTGGAATTAATTAACCCATATAAGCTAAATATGAATACCCTTGTCTTGATGGTGGGGTCATGTGCTATGTGTTTTATAGGGTTATATAATTGTTTTTGTTGTTGGTAAAAGGGTGGATAGAAGATTTGGTTCTGTGAGATGGGTGTGCTAAGTGTGTGTAGTGGGGATGTGACTTAATGGTAGTTGTTGTATGCTTGTGTGTAAGAATTACATGATGTGTTTTGGAATCCATGTTTAAGGGACTGTTTGACTGTGGAATGAATGGACTTTTTGGAAGCAGGATTTTCTTTTTTCTGTTGTGACATTGAAAAATATTTGGTAGTGGGACTATAATGTAGTTATTGGATTGTAAGGTAGTGGGACTAAATATGGGAATCGTTCAAGAAATAGGTCTGTAGGTTTGGGTTGTATCGTGACTACATGTAAATAGGTGTTCCATGTGTGTTGTTGTTTTGCAGAGGGGCTATAGGTTTTGGTTGTGAGATCATGATTTTGTGGTATAACATTGAATAATGACAGTTTGTAGTTTTTGAATTGGTATCTATGGGAAAGGGTGTGTGTAGTGGTATTGTTGGTTGGTTTTTCTATATTGTTTTTATGAATGAGTGTTTGAATGGAAACACATTCCTTTGGTCCCTCTTCCCTTGTCCATTATTTTACATGGTAGTTTACTCAGTTAGTGCAGGAAAAAATTAATGTAAACCCCATTCGAAAATAAATGGAAATTGGTTGAATGAAAAAGGTGTTCTGAATATGCTTTTGAGATATTTATTTGTGTTGTTGTACTAGTAGGGGTAGCAGTGGAAGTGGTTCTAAGTGGGTTTGATGTTTGTTTTGGGATCCGTAGTTTGTTTTGAGTGTTTTTTTCTCTCTCTCAATCTCACAAACACACATATAAATTATAGTTACTTGATATTTCAATATGTAACCAACCCTTGTTGAGAACTATGTGTTGAACACCCCTATTTCATGTGGGATGGTGTCTTTCCTAACATCTTGATGTGAGGATGGATGACTGGTTACTAACATTGTTTCTTGAATCCTTTTCCAAGTTCTTACTTCTTGAGCATATAATTGGAGGATTTAATGGATTGATGCATAACATAGTCCCATATCCTTTTGGACGGTTTGTTGTGGATGATGGGATCATGTGTTTGTTGGTCCAGGATAGTTTTCCGAAGTGTCTTTGAGATGCGGCCCGGGTTTCTTCAGGCGAGAGGTGTAATTATTGTGGCCCAAGTGTCTGCAGGTTGGATATGTGGTGTTTTTGAGGCCTAGGTGTGTGTATGTAGGTTGTGGTAGTGAAACTATATTTTGGAAGAGTGGTAGTGTTATGAAGTTATCCATTAGATGTGAGTAGTTATCCAGTGGGAAAGTGGTGTAGGGTACCCAAATGTCTACGTAATTATACTACAACTTTAAATGACATGCATTATTTGGTTAGTGTTCCCTGGTGAGGCTAGGATAGTTAGTATTACTTTGTACATACTTTCAGGTTCTACTATTTTCCTCAGAAGGGAATTTGTATATTTCCCCACTTGTGCATGGGTAGCATTAGCTATTCATACTGGGTGTAATTTTACACTCACCCTATGTTTGTAAAACAATTTTCATGTTTCTGAGTGGAATTTGAGGACCATATGAGAGATTACTAGCTCATGTGTTGAAATAATAACTATTTTTTCTTACTAACTATTATTTTGTTACTTTACATTGAATTTTCACTGAACATTTTGTCATATTTACTTTTGAAAATACATATGGTGATGAATTTTTAATTTACTTTTACTTTCAACTATTTTCAGTTTCATGGAATTTATGATCATAATTCCTAATCATGTATTAGAAAAGTGTAATTCATTCCAATTTTTTTTTACATTTTATTCCCTTGGACCTAGTCACCACTCTGGGGAATGTTAAAAGCAAGACTCAGGTGTCATTATCTCTCCATCAACTTGATTATTGATAGAAATTCCACTTTTCTGCCCCTTCCCTCATCTTAAAGAAGGCGGGTCATGGGAATAATATTCTATTGAAATTTTTTTGATAATATTTTACAATTATTTACATTTCCATGTTGAATATTAAATATCCATTTATGATAGTCATGTTATTAATTAAATGGAATGTGTTTTCACATATACACCTTTTAGTTTTTTTATGTACTTACTTATAATTTTATTAATTATATTACATGTATGATTATCTATTTTCCATGCCACAATTATTATTCCTTATCTAGTAATTTAAATGGAAATTTTTTCTGTTATTTACCTTTATCAATTTATACTGCATTAAATTTTCATGATAGTTATGTTTTTTAAATGTCATGTGTTTTAGTTATTCACCATTCTATGTTATTTGAGGAAATCCTTCATAGTTTATTGATTACATATGATGTGTGTTTCATTTTTTAAATTGAAATTTTGATTGTTATAATTGAATCATTATTCAATTCACTATACCCAACCCTTACAGAGAAATTAATCTCACCATTATTTTTTTCTTTCCCCAGGATTCAATGAAGTTTACAATGAATTATATGAATTTAAATAATAAATAGAATAAACGTTTTCTATAATAAGTAATGAAAAAATTAATATTTCTAATTTTTTTATTCAAAATGCAATTTATGACATCAGTATGTATCACGTTGGCAAATAATACTAAACAAATCAATCCATTGAGATTTTATTCCTTATATCTCATGCCAATGTAAGGATAGTTGGTATCGTCTCAAGTCTTCAAGGTTTGGGTCACAATAAGAAATATGTTATATCATGATTCCATATGAATAAAAATATCTTCAATATCATATATGAAAAAAATTATCATATCCATCAATTAGATGTCGTGATAGAAAATGAAAAACTTCTGTTTGTGATGAGGAAGTCCTCCGTACACACGAATGATGATTCTAAATCCCATTTAATAAAAAAGGATAATGGTTAACGATTTGATGATTACATAATAACATATATGAATATGGAATATAGTGAGAACTAATATCATAATGGTATAATAATAATTGATGGAGGTGGTGGATGAAATAAAAAAATGATTTTTTAGGGAAGTTACATCACTCGAACAAAATAGTTTGGTCCATATCAAAAGTCATATTAAGTTGTATTTTTTACCAAAATAAGGATTTTAGGATAATATGATTGAATTAATTACTTTATTTATAATTTCATGGGACAATCCATATAATTTTTGGACATTTCTAGTGGAGAAGAGAGACTGTGTTCTTTTATAAGTGAGGTGAGTGTTGGACTTATTATTTTAAAAAATAAAAATGTCTAATTAGATTTTTATCATTCCACCAAGATCCAAAATGGTTCACTATTTACCACAGAAGATATATAGTCCAAATAAGTATATAAAATGGTTTTTTGGAAATGTTTTGATCTTTTTTAACCCTTATGTGTTTAGTTAAAGCATCATGTAAACCCATTTTTATCGTAACAATAATAAAAGATTTTATTTTTTTATAATTCATTATTGTAACAAGTTATGATGAAAATATTAGATGTTATAAATTATCATTATTAAATATATTAAATCCACTATATAAAATTTAATTCACAAAAGTGGGAATTTTTAATTCAATATTAATCTATAGAAACGATGAGAAAACATGTTTTCAAAGAGAAAATGCATAAAAAATTACAATGTTTCTTTAAAAAAATTAAAAATTAAATTCATTAAAATAACCTAAATTGTATTAATATATTTATGACTAAATTAATTCTACATTTAATACCATAATATATTTATTATGTTATTAATAAATATTCAAAATATATTATAATTCAAAATATAAAATATTAATTTTCATTATTCATAAAAAAAATCTTTTATGAATATTTATAAAAAAATAAAAATAATATAACATTGATAAGTAAATTTGAATTTATTTTATCAAATTAATTTTCTATATTTATTTGAAGATAATTTTAATATAAGTTCACAATATTTGATGAAGATTTTTTATTTGTAAAAGATAGTTTTTTTTATTTTGTTTTTAATTTCAATTGATTCATATATTTATTTATAATTAGTAGACAAGAAAATGATCTTGAAAAAATTATATTTTCCTAAATTATGTTTCCTAATCTGTACCCACCAACTTAATAGATTAGTTATAATTTCAAATATTTAAATTATTATACTTTTAATAGAGTATTCTGTTTCGTTTAAACTCAGTGTTTTGTGTATCACATGAAATAGAATAAATTAAATTAATTAATAAATAAATATATCATACTGTCATATAATTTTATATTATCTCTTAGTCATGGGGTTTCATTTCATACATTATATGGGACAAGATGTCCATATTTTATAATATCATTAAATTATGTTCTTACCCCTATAAAAAATTGCATCCCTAAAATTAAATCATGAACATAATAATAGATGGTTTGATATTTCAATAGAAAATTTATTCATAACTGACACCATGAAAATGATTAATAAAATGTCATATTGATTTTTTAAAAATGGTTTTATAAGGAAATATTGGATAACATATTAATAGCTTTCCATTTATGATAATATTGGCGGGAAATTGAAACATGTGAATGGAAGATAATTCTGACGCCTAAGGATTAATAGAGAGTAATAGAGATCATTTATCATAATAAATATAGTGATTTATTTTTCTTAACAACCACAAGAAAAAATATATATGTTTATTTATGGGACCATTACATTCATAATATATGAAGTTACTTGAAGTTTTTTTTTATTTCATGATATTTTCCACTGAGAAGAGAAATTCCATCCCTTTGAAGATAGAGAAAATTATATAATTTAGAAATTTTAATATTAATCCACTGGCGCAATTTCATCATATTTATTTTTTATTAACCATTTCCTTTATTATCTATTAAACCTATAGATATCCTATAATATGAATTTTTTATGTGTGATTAACTTTTATTAATAATTACTAATGATTATCTCATTAAATTAATTATTATTCATTCCTCTCCAATCAACATATATTTGACGATTAAAATGGTTAGAACATGTTATCTATAAACATAGAGTGTTTATAATAATCCATTCCATCAATTTTTAACCTGAATACTAATCCTAATATTGTTTTTCCAAATCCAATGTATAATATTTTTAATGTTTGCCACTAAATTTTAATTATATTTCACAAAAAATATAAATTATCTCTTAATTTCACATTTAAAATATGTGTATAATTTTATCAATTTAAATCAGTAATGAAAACTTGTGTTATTAAAAATATAAAACCAAGACCATTTTAATATATTCCATAAATAAATACTTTGATTTTTCTCCAGAGAAATTGAAAAAAAAATCAAACCACTATCCTATTTCATTGTGACAAATACTATCAAATAAACATCCCTTTGTTATCACTGCATTAAGACCATATTAAAGGTTACCCTCCCTCAAAAATTAATTTTCTAATCAGACCAACATGTCATTTAATAACATTTCATGGTCATCGATACCATTCAACATATTCTCTAAAATTAATAATGATATAGTACTATATTAATGTAATTATACATTCCATGATTCTTATAAACCTAATATAACTAATAAAATACTAAAATAAAATAATTAATGAGTCTAAAAAAACTAATTTTAATGATTCCATTTCATCTTTGGTAATATCATAATCAATATCCAAATCTGTTAAATTTTTTGAAGCTATATTTCCTTGACACATGTGTAATTCCATTTTAGTAGTTCATCATATCATTATAGTTAAATAATTATAATTTATAATTTTTTTACTGATGAATTGAAATCATGATCATGGTTATCCTTTTATGCCATAAAACATTGAAAATTACTTCTATAACGTGATATCACGTGATACTATTTCATCACATGATCAGAATGAAGGGGAAAATA
The DNA here is from genome assembly GCA_963277665.1 of Viscum album. Taxonomy (NCBI): domain Eukaryota; kingdom Viridiplantae; phylum Streptophyta; class Magnoliopsida; order Santalales; family Viscaceae; genus Viscum; species Viscum album. The sequence goes on along the minus strand of OY728157.1, from coordinate 28,901,619 downwards.
TATTACATAAAATAATGTCTCATGAATATAAAAAAAATAAAGAATTCTAACTCCTCGGATTATGTTCAATTATAAATTTCACATTAATTCCACTTGACTCAGTATATAAATAATTTATAAATCTATATTATATAATAACATATTTAATAATAATTTATAATACTAAAAATAGTGAAAACATAACCAAGAATGAAAAAATTATTGTTTGAAATCTCAGAATAATAAACTGGGTTTTGTTGGAGGATTCACTATATTGAAATAATTCAAAAAAATTTGTAAACAAAATGTAAATTATCCACTGAATATCACTTGGGAGTAGAAAGCATTTATACAGTATGTCTCATTTTATCTAACTATGTGATAATCATGTCAATACCAATTCACCCTTTTTAAAATTATTATACATTGGAACATATGTTATAGAACCACACCAACGTGTAGTGTCTGTATTGGGATTAATTTTATACGAAAATGTGTATATTATCATTATTACCACAAAATTAAGATTTTCTTGTAAAAATACCCATAAAGACTACCGATATTTATATTTTTTGATATTTTTTATCCTAATTCATGTTCGAATGGTTTCTAAAAAAATTCCCCTCATACAAATAGTAACAACCATTACCCTAGTGACCCCAAGCTAGTTCCAACATTTCTTACATTGTCATAATACAAAAGGAAACACATACTGATAAGATGGATTGTTTAGTAATAAAGATATTTTATTTAATGTATAATTATAATTGAAAATAAATAATAGAAAATTAATTTTCATAGAGAAATCTATTATTCCTTATAGAATATCCCTTTTATATTAATCAAAAAAACATCCTAATATCCCGATCAAAATAAAATATAAGGGGTTAGATCAGATGCTCTGTAAGGGTAATAGTGTGTTGGAATGTATGAATTAATAATGAATAATTAATATTGAAGGGAAAATAAAGGTATCTCATGAAATTTAATCATTAACATGTGAATACTATGGATGAAATAAATGATGACCAAATAACGGCATATATAAAATAACATGATCATGAAGTCTTAATAAAGGTTATTATAAATAATTCAATGATAAAATGGAATGTAAATAACTAAATTCAAAAATTTGGAATTCATAATATCAAATATATAAAACAAATAGTTGAGTACTTGTTTTATATAATTTAAATAAATTTATAAGGCCACAACCAAAACCAAATTCAGTTTTTCTCATGGGACCTAATGATAAGTTGTGGAGCTCTAGTAGAATCAAACATTACTTATTGAGTACATTACATTCCTAATATGATATGAGGGAAACATAAACTGAATATTCATTAGTATTCAAATGATAACATATTAAATTGTAATACTTACTAATATAAAAAAACATTATCATAAACCATAAAGAGTTAAATGATAAATGCTAATAAAATATTACATCCTCAGTGAAACGGGTCAGAAATTTTTTTTAGAAACAATAGTTTTGGTATCAATACGTCATATCTGTAGTGGATCACATGTACAATAATGTTGATGATTTTTTGGCTTAACAAAAATACTATTAAAGTGTCATTGAATTATTTTAGAGGAAAAAACAATTTCACTTGAAAATAGGATTGAAACATAATGATAAAAAACATTTGAAAAAAATTATCTAAAATTAACAATTGAAAAAATTTGAAATAAAATTTAAAAAATTCTATAGTAATTATGGAGGAATATTTTATTAATTTTATACACATTTTGACAATTATTCATTTCATATTTTCAATAATATCCAAACGGGAATATTTTTGAAAAATAGATAATTATTTCATTTTAAAAATTTAATAAATATAAAAAATATGGGAAAACACATTTCAAAATGGTTTTTTAAAAGGATAAAAATTAAATTATTTTATTAAAATAATTTTTTTGATAAAAATTAATTTTTGACCAATTATTGAAATAATGTAAAAAAATTTAATATGTTTTCTAAATTATTTTATGAAAAAATGATTGGAAAAAGCTACCATTACCTGAAAATTATCATAAATAACCTAATTAAGAGTTAAATAGAATTTTTAATATATATTAGTGTCAAATAATCTTCCAAGGGATACTGTAAAAAATAAACTCAAATAATATTGAGATTGTGAAATATAGTCTCTTCTCTTAGGTAAATATTATCTCATAACCCTCATCACAAAAATAAAAAAAAATTAGAAATTAAAATACCTGAATAGAATTATATAAATTACGTATAAAAAAATGGTAATTATATAATACACACAATGTAAATAGTGTTGATTATTTTGTTTGTCTCATAGAAGTAAAAGGTTGATAATATACCCTTAACAGTTGTTCCACTTCAATTAGATGTGTCAAATACACCTATATAGTATGTATAACTATTCTAAAAATACATTATTTATAACGGTCTGGAATTACTTCCAGTGGACAATAATTGATACCTATTAGGGAACTCCATGGGCGGCTACACCCCCTGGGCGGGACACACCACCATCCCCAATGGCAGCCATTTCCTCATGAAGCCCTTGGGCGGAGAGCCATGCTTCGTCCAACGCTCACATGTGAGAGTTCCCAAGGATCAGATACATTCCTACCTCCTTTGCCTCTGATACCAACTGTAGAGACCCGTATCTTGACGTACATAGACATTACATTACTTTTGCGGAATACTTAGTACATAACAAAAAAATACACACACAAGGATCGTAATAGTTTAGTGTCTTTGGAAACTCGGAATGTAATCTTCTAATCGTGGTGAAAGAACTCCAATATATCCCATAAAGATCTTCCCTTTTTTTACCTAAAACCTTTCTTTATATCCTGGGGAAAAGAAAACATAAAAGGGTGAGCTCAAATGCTCAGTAAGGGTAAACAAAAGAAATATAAATCTCATCGTATACACAAGCACATAAGTTTTGGAAATCTTAACCTGCAAAAGAGATCATAATTTCATAACATGGGGTAAATCATGGAAGTGAAATGTAATCACAATAATCACAACATAAAACATGAAACTTTGTGGCATTCACACATAATCATAGAGAATAATTTCTTGTTATTCAAGACTCATTGCCAAGACTATCTTAGTGGACAAAGTCCCTTTCTGAATCGAGTAACCCTCGTTTCAGTCCTATTTCACTGAACCAAAATAACCTTCCGTTCCAGCCATGTCTATCTCATGAGATATAAATCTTTACCCAATGCATTGGAGGGAGATATAGGTCCCACCCATCTCTTAATGATACCATTCTTATGTGTGCCACAAAATCATAAATCATACATCATTGTATAACCCATGTAATAAAAATGGGATTCTTAAACAACATGACATCATAAAACCATTCATATAAGATAAAGAAATTCATAAACATAATTTCATCACAACATAGTCAAATCAATGTAAAAATATGGGTAGAAACAGAACCCTTTATTATCTTAGATGGAAAATAATTTTGATAAAACACTTGAAATAAATTCTTGAGGAAAATATCCTTTCTTCTTCAAAATAAATTTTTTTTTCACAAAACATCATGCAATTTTAAAAGAAAGAGATTTTATTGAAAATATTCATGAAATATTTTGGAGGAAGCTTCATGAAAATAAGGCTTTATAAAACCGCAAAAATCCGTTTGTTCCGTTTATGTTAAAAAAACATTCTTCTTGTACTTTTGTCGGAAAAGTCAAAAAGTACCTCATACGAAAAACAACAAAAGATTACTTTCATATATTTTACTAAAACTCACCAAAGGGTAAATTTGGATTTAAAAAATTGTAGGTGGATGTAAATAATATTACATATCTAGGAAACATGGATGTGGATGATAAAATACACCCCAGTAAATACTTACGAATAAACAATCTCGGATAAAAAATGAGATTGTGATATTCCCCTTACCTTAGGTCCGATTTGCTTCGTATGTGTCCGAACCTCCTGTATAATGATTTAAATAATGTCATTGACTTATTACAGAATCATATTCATTGTTATGATATCATATATGGTTCACTTATGACATTATATTACCCGTTCTTTTGTAAATTCAATGTTAAAGAAGCGTTTTGGGTAAAATCGTTTCACTTGTCGTATGTGTTTTGACTTGTTGTTCTTGACATTATTATTACTTATATCATGATTTAATTACTTCCAGAATATAAAATATGATTTATATATCATATATATTCAGTATATATATATATATAATAGATAGATAAAAGAAATGAAAAACACCGTTCATGGAGACGGTAGTCCGTACGTACGCATGAACGATGTTTTCCTTTCCTTATTGTCTTGAATGGAAGTAAGTAGATGACATAAATATATATATATATATACATAAATCCAGTAGCTTTATAATGTCATATATTTCATTATTATTTCTTATATATACTTTATAATCATTCTTAAATGGTTAACATGGAGAATGAATGTCATCACGTCGTGGAGACGGCAGTCCGTACGTACGCACGAGCGATGATATCATTTCCATAAATATTGAATTGAATTGGAGTGGATTATACAATATATCATGATCAATATGATGTTGTAATAACTATGTATAGTTATTCTTTACACCATTATACCCATCCATGTAAGGTGGTGGTGGAAAATAGATTACACCACGGCGTGGAGACGGTATTCCGTACGTACGCACGCGCGGTGATTTGTTTTTCCGTATGATGGATAGACGGTGAAATAGGGTTGTTTCATACTTATAATAACATATCATTATATGAGTGATACTGATGTTATTAATTCATAATGAAACAACCTAAGAAGAAGAAGTGGAAGAAGAAATAAAGATGAAAGAATTGGTAACGGTAATTACCTCTTCTTTGAAGCACCTCTTTGAGACCTCCTCTTAGGGAACTAAAATTGGTCTTTGAGGAAGACCAGAACCTCTAGGATGTTTCTAGGGAAGTGGAGAAGAGATTTTGGCAGGGGTTGGCAGAGCTTGAGTTCTCAAATTGGTGTGAGGAGGAGGGGGAGGAGGTGTCCTTTTATAAGGGAGGAGAGGGGCACCTTAGGAATATCTGAAAATATTATTTTATATTAAAGTCAAAATCGGGTTATAATGGTTCCAAAGGGTCTTATTTCGGAGCTAAAGTGGGGATGGGTCGAAATCCTATCAACCAATAAGATTTAGAAAAGTTTAGGGTATTATTTTAACCTTATCAATTAGATTTAACTCTAAGTTAAATAATTTACCTTTTACCGTGTCTTTTTGTTTTCTTTCACTATATGGTTAATAAACTTACTATAACATGCCAAACGAACCCCAAATTGTATATTATTAATACATATATCCTTATCTAAGTCATTTTGATAAACCTTATATTTTTAGAAATAAAATAATAATTAATAATATAATATTTGATTTAAAAACTATTTTGTGTCAATTTTGACAATATTTGATATATGATTTTTGTGAATGTCATAACAGAATTATATGTTCAAACCAAGTTGATTAAATCAACACTAATATATCATAGTAACATAGAAAATTAGTGGAATTCATAAAAAGTCTCAAATTACATTTATTTTGGTGTTTATAACATCAATTATGTCAATATTTCATAAATAAGATAATTACTACATCATCTTTGTGTCATAAATAAATTAAATTATTTGATGTCTAAAAATTACAAATAAAATACCATTATGTAGGAAATAGTTTTAGCTTTCTAATGAATATTTACAATCTAATTTATCTTATTTATAACCCTATATTAAAAATGTTTTAGTAAATGTATTTTGATTTTAACTCTTTTAACTCTTCTTTGAATTAAATAATAATAAATGTCCTAATCTAATCCAAGTGGGCCTAAATGATAATATTTTACACTTAAGGTTGTTTTTGGTCGAGATACACTTGTCCAATAGAATTAGGACATGTGTTAGGGTAATATTAATATCATTCTTACCCTTAATTACCCTATTTACTTTTAACCGTGGTAAATAAAAGTAAAAAGTTACTATTCACCAAAAATTATTTTCATCTCATTGAACCACATTTTACATACTGACATCAACCGTGTCTCTCGGATTTTTGAAATTCCATTCCCAGAAGCGGTAAAATTATGTTTTATGAGAAATTTAGTTTTTTAACTACCACTTAGTAGTTTCACTATTCATCAAAAATTGATATTTTTCAGAACAATACCAAAATTTCATCCTAAGCTATATTTCATATTTCGAATTCAAAAATGAAGTCTATTTTACCAAATTCATAACATAGAAGTTTCATTAATTAATTTTATAATTAAATCCCACTGTTAAAACAAATAGCGTGTTTTTAAGAAACAATATCTATCAAAAGATTGACACTTGATTATGTCTGGTTTAAATGTGAAATTACAACCAATGACCAACATTGTATTAAATTGTAAAAATATATTATAAATATACTTTAAAACCACTCAAATTAATAATTTATCACAACTAATTATTTCTATTAAAAAAGTTGTTTTTAATTAAAATTTAGTAATTTTCACTATTCATCAGAATATGAAAGTTATCCGAAAAGTACCAAAATTTCACCCTAAGCTAATTTCAATATTACGAATCCAAAAATGAATTCCATTTTGAAAAATAAAATTTACAAAATTTCAAAAAGTGGTTATTACTATTCATAACGGCTAGTTTTAATAGTATCTTAATAGCATATCGTTGTTTAGCGAAACTCGGTGTTGCGTACAACACACGCTATCGTGGAAGGTCGCGATTGCGTATAATTCAAGCCAGGTCAGAGATGTGTATTGTGAAAGCTCCTTTTGGTGTAGCGTATAACATAAGACATTGATAAAATTAAAAATAATATTTTTCATAAAATCTCGAGCTGTTACATTCTACCCCCCTTAAAATGAATTTCGCCCTCGAAATTCGTCGGGGTTATAAATGGTTTACTATTCGAAAGTTTCTTTAATAGAAACCCACATCGTAAAAAGGAATACCAAAACCAATCTTTAAAAACAAAAGTATGAAACGTAAAGGTTACCCAAATAAACTAATCACTGGGTTTCCACATAGGTGAAAATATGGATATGGAAGAAAAATCTAACCATCATGTTCTGATGGAGAGTGGTAGAGAACATGGCTATGGAAAATCCAGTAATCACAAATCCATAAATTTGTGACGATCTAAGGTACCATCTGATTCATCAGATATAAGATCACTAGGACAATATTTTTGGTTTTCAAGATCGTTTCCCTAAAGTTAATGAATTTGAATTAGAATAAATACTTACTTTATTTTGGTACAATCTGACTGTTGTTCGTGCCTTTAACAATTTCCACTTCATCTCTTAAATAAATGAAGTTGAATTTGTTATTCGTGAAGTGTAAGTATGACAGGTCATTCCATTTGTCTCAAACAAAAGGTTAGCAAAAGTTATTAAATATACATAAGTCATTCTTTAGTGAGATTAATCACATATGGTTCCTAAAATGAACATATACTTCATATATCATACTGCTTAATATAATAAAAACTAGTTTCTACTAAACAGGGACTTCCTGTAGGTCAGTGGTAGGCGATAAAGGCCAGTCGCACTTCGGTTGTGGGTTCGATTCCCACAGCCTTGTCCGAAGCGATGGGCTGTCGCCCGTCCTGCAGGTTGTCCTTTTTCTAAAACTACATTACTATAACATCCCATCAATAATATCGAAAATCTTCTATCCTTAAACAATACTAACTTATGTCCAACATAATCAATTCTAATCTGTAGGCTTATCCATAATACTACAGTCCACTCTCATAATATAGTGAAAACGATTACCAGAGATTTAATACTGTCGTTAATCCCCATATATCATAAGATATGTCTTGTTGGTCACATTCCAAACATTCAAAGACCTTAATCATGTATTCTCTTGAATACCCATTGAACCTTTGTGAAAACATGAATGTAGTTAAAAGTTAACTCTTTCCACATACCAAAATCCAAAAATTCTCTATACTCAAACCATGATATAACCTTCTCCTTATATCAGTCATGAGCTCATGAATAGAATCAAACACCTCATTATCTTATTATTCCTTCATTATGCGCATATCATCTAAATTCCAAAAATATCTGAATAACCTTTAATGGATACTGGTAACATTAATCATACACTTTCAAAACTCAAGGAAAGACAATAGTGTAACAATCCATAGATGTCTCTTTATTCCATAGTACCATGAGATTTCTTATACAACATTACACATGATAAACATGTAATCATTCAACTTTAAACCATTGACCGAGCTTCAATAATTCTTTCATCTCACATATCATTTGTAGTCTCTTCATCATCATCCACATAAATACTACCTATACGACCATACTGATTTTCTTCATGAGACTTTCCCTTAGGGCATTGGTTTGCATAATGCCCGTACATTCCACATTTAAAACATTTAACCATTGTTGATGTCGTAGCAATACCATTAACCTCATCCATGGTGTTAACTGAAACTTTTCCATTGCACTTACTGGCTTTGTGTCCTTCTTTTCCACACCCAAAGCATCTTCCAGTTCGTTTGAAACATTCTCCTTGATGCCTCTTCCCACATGATTTACATAGGGGAAATTGAACTTTCTTTCCTCTATGATCATCATGAAACTCCATCTTTCTCTTATTAGCCGAGTCAGGAAACTTACCAAATTTTACTTTATTGATCATATTATGAGATTTTTGATTCGGCATAATAATGATGTTTGGACTTCCAAATCCCATTTCATTATGAAGAATATCATTCCATTGTCCATCATATCCTCCATTATCGTGAATCATCTTGTTTCCAGCCATTTTCTAAATCCCAAAAAAAAGAATAGCGTGAGAGGAAAAAATCATGCTAGGGAAAACAACATAATAAAGGTGGAGTATCCTCAATATATAACATCTTAGGTTAAATTCTATGATCGTTACCATAGTTCTAGGACTGTATCCTATACGTATAATTATCCTTAGGGACATCCCTAGACATACCTTATAAATATCTCTAGGGGTCTCACTAATGTTCTCGAATCCTAGTTTCCAATGGTTGACTAAACCTTTCCTCTGATACCAACTATAATGGTCTGGAATTACTTCCAGTGGACAATAATTGATACCTATGAAGGCACTCCATGGGAGGCTACACCCCCTGGGCGGGACACACCACCATCCCCAATGGCAGCCATTTCCTCATGAAGCCCTTGGGCGGAGAGCCATGCTTCGTCCAACGCTCACATGTGAGAGTTCCCAAGGATCGGATACATTCCTACCTCCTTTGCCTCTGATACCAACTATAGACACCCGTATCTTGACGTACATAGACATTACATTACTTTTGCGGAATGCTTAGTACATAACAAAAAAATACACACACAAGGATCGTAATAGTTTAGTGTCTTTGGAAACTCGGAACGTAATCTTCTAATCGTGGTGAAAGAACTCCAATATCTCCCATAAATATCTTCCCTTTTTTTTTACCTAAAACCTTTCTTTATATCATGGGGAAAAGAAAACATAAAAGGGTGAGCTCAAATGCTCAGTAAGGGTAAACAAAAGAAATATAAATCTCATCGTATACACAAGCACATAACTTTTGGAAATCTTAACCTGCAAAAGAGATCATAATTTCATAACATGGGGTAAATCATGGCAGTGAAATGTAATCACAATAATCACAACATAAAACATGAAACTTTGTGGCATTCACACATAATCATAGAGAATAATTTCTTATTAGTCAAGACTCATTGCCAAGACTATCTTAGTGGACAAAGTCCCTTTCTGAATCGAGTAACCCTCGTTTCAGTCCTGTTTCACTGAACCGAAATAACCTTCCATTCCAGCCATGTCTATCTCATGAGATATAAATCTTTACCTAATGCATTGGAGGGAGATATAGGTCCCACCCATCTCTTAATGATACCATTCTTATGTGTGCCACAAAATCATAAATCATACATCATTGTATAACCCATGTAATAAAAATGGGATTCTTAAACCACATGACATCATAAAACCATTCATATAAGAGAAAGGAATTCATAAACATAATTTCATCACAACATAGTCAAATCAATGTAAAAATATGGATAGAAACATAACCCTTTATTATCTTAGATGGAAAATAATTTTGATAAAACAGTTGAAATGAATTCTTGATGAAAATAACCTTTCTTCTTCAAAATCAATTTTTTTTTTCACAAAACATCATGCAATTTTAAAAGAAAGAGATTTTATTGAAAATATTCATGAAATCTTTTGGAGGAAGCTTCATAAAAATAAGTCTTTATAAAACCGTAAAAATCCGTTCGTTCCGTTTAAGTTAAAAAAAACATTCTTCTTGTACTTTTGTCAGAAAAGTCAAAAAGTACCTCATACGAAAAACGACAAAATATTCCTTTCATATATTTTACTAAAACTCACCAAAGGGTAAATTTGGATTTAAAAAATTGTAGGTGGATGTAAATAATATTACATATCTAGGAAACATGGATGTGGATGATAAAATACACCCCAGTAAATACTTACGAATAAACAATCTCGGATAAAAAATGAGATTGTGATATTCCCCTTACCTTAGGTCCGATTTGCTTCATACGTGTTCGAACCTCCTGTATAATGATTTAAATAATGTCATTGACTTATTAAAGAATCATATTCATTGTTATGATATCATATATGGTTCACTTATGACATTATAATACCCGTTCTTTTGTAAATTCAATGTTAAAGAAGCGTTTTGGGTAAAATCGTTTCATTTATCGTAGGTGTTTTGACTTGTTGTTCTTGACATTATTATTACTTATATCAAGATTTAATTACCTCCAGAATATAAAATATGATTTATATATCATATATATTCAGTATATATATATATATATATATAATAGATAGATAAAAGAAATGAAAAACACCGTTCATGGAGACGGTAGTCCGTACGTACGCATGAACGCTGTTTTCCTTTCCTTATTGTCTTGAATGGAAGTAAGTAGATGACATACATATATATATATATATATACATAAATCCAGTAGCTTTATAATGTCATATATTTCATTATTATTTCTTATATATACTTTATAATCATTCTTAAATGGTTAACATGGAGAATGAATGTCATCGCGTCGTGGAGACAGTAGTCCGTACGTACGCACGAGCGATGATATCATTTCCATAAATATTGAATTGAATTGGAGTGGATTATACAATATATAATGATCAATATGATGTTGTAATAACTATGTATAGTTATTCTTTACACCATTATACCCATCCATGTAAGGTGGTGGTGGAAAATAGATTACACCACGGCGTGGAGACGGTATTCCGTACGTACGCACGCGCGGTGATTTCTTTTTCCGTAGGATGGATAGATGGTGAAATAGGGTTGTTTCATACTTATAATAACATATCAGTATATGAGTGATACTGATGTTATTACTTCATAATGAAACAACCTAAGAAGAAGAAGTGGAAGAAGAAATAAAGATGAAAGAATTGGTAACGGTAATTACCTCTTCTTTGAAGCGCCTCTTTGAGACCTCCTATTAGGGAACTAAAATTGGTCTTTGAGGAAGAAAAGAACCTCTAGGATGTTTCTAGGGAAGTGGAGAAGAGATTTTGGTAGGGGTTGGTAGAGATTGAGTGCTAAAATTGGTGTGAGGAGGAGGGGGAGGAGGTGTCCTTTTATAAGGGAGGAGAGGGGCACCTTAGAAATATCTCAAAATATTATTTTATATTAAAGTCAAAATCGGTTTATAATGGTTCCAAAGGGTCTTATTTCAGAGCTAAAGTGAGGATGGGTCGAAAGCCTATCAACCAATAAGATTTAGACAAGTTTAGGGTATTATTTTAACCTTATCAATTAGATTTAACTCTATGTTAAATAATTTAACTTTTAGCGTGTCTTTTTGTTTTCTTTCACTATATGGTTAATACACTTACTATAACATGCCAAAAGAACCCCAAATTGTTTATTATTAATACATATATCCTTATCTAAGTCATTTGTCCGAACCTTAGATTTTTAGGAATAAAATAACAATTAATAATAAAATATTTGATTTAAAAACTATTTTGTGTCAATTTTGACACTATTTGATATATGATTTTTGTGAAAGTCATAACAGAATTATATGTTCAAACCAAGTTGATTAAATCAACACTAAGATATCATAGTAACCTAGAAAATTAGTGTAATTCATAAAAAGTCTCAAATTACATTTATTTTGGTGTTTATAACATCAATTATGTCAATATTTCATGAATAAGATAATTACTGCATCATCTTTGTGTCATAAATAAATTAAATTATTTGATGTCTAAAAATTACAAATAAAATACCATTATGTAGGAAATATTTTTAGATTTATAATGAATATTTACAATCTAATTTATCTTATGTATAACCCTATATTAAAAATGTTTTAGTAAATACACTTTGATTTTAACTCTTTTAACTCTTCTTTGAATTAAATAATAATAAATGTCCTAATCTAATCCAAGTGGGCCTAAATGATAATATTTTACACTTAAGGTTGTTTTTGGTCAAGATACACTTGTCCAATAGAATTATGACATGTGTTAGGGTAATATTAATATCATTCTTACCCTTAATTACCCTATTTACTTTTAACCGTGGTAAATAAAAGTAAAAAGTTACTATTCACCAAAAATTATTTTCATCTCATTGAACCACATTTTACTTACTGACATCAACCGTGTCTCTCGGATTTTTGAAATTCCATTCACAGAAGCGGTAAAATTAAGTTTTATGAGAAATTTAGTTTTTTAACTACCACTTAGTAGTTTCACTATTCATCAAAAATTGATGTTTTTCAGAACAATACCAAAATTTCATCCTAAGCTATATTTCATATTCCGAATTCAAAAATGAAGTCTATTTTACCAAATTCATAACATAGAAGTTGCATTAATTAATTTTATAATTAAATCCCACTGTTAAATCAAATAGCGTGTTTTTAAGAAACAATATCTATCAAAAGATTGACACTTGATTATGTCTGGTTTAAATGTGAAATTACAACCAATGACCAACATTGTATTAAATTGTAAAAATATATTCTAAATATACTTTAAAACCACTCAAATTAATAATTTATCACTATTAATTATTTCGATTAAAAAAGTTGTTTTTAATTAAAATTTAGTAATTTTCACTATTCATCAGAATATGAATGTTATCTGAAAAGTACCAAAATTTCACCCTAAGCTAATTTCGATATTACGAATCCAAAAATGAATTCCATTTTGAAAAATAAAATTTACAAAATTTCAAAAAGTGGTTATTACTATTCATAACGGCTAGTTTTAATAATATCTTAATAGCATATCGTTGTTTAGCGAAACTCGGTGTTGCGTACAACACACGCTATCGTGGAAGGTCGCGATTGCGTATAATTCAAGACAGGTCAGAGATGTGTATTGTGAAAGCTCCTTTTGGTGTATCGTATAACACAAGACATTAATAAAATTAAAAATAATATTTTTCATAAAATCTCGGGCTGTTACATTATTGATCCATAATATTATATAAAAACACTATATGATTTATCTATAGTCTTTTATCACCCATTTATATGCGATTCATTGATAAAATCCATGTTTGGGGTGATAATTTCCTCTTTTTCATGCATGTTTTTGTTCAGTGGTTTTTTTCCTGTACATTTGTTCATTTTTTAATCATCAAATAAATTTTATAATGATTATAAGTTTCTTATATATCAATTATATATTTATTTATTGGTATCAATTTTTGAAATATATAAAAAATAGACAACCTTTTTTATGGAGACAATAGGCGGAATATACACAAGAATGTTCATTTAATGGTTTTCATGGTTAAAATGAAATGTAAATAAATAAAAAAATTATGTAAATGAAGAATTATTATTTTATATATCAAATTTATTTTAAAAAATTATATTCTTATTACCTTCCATATAAAAATGAAATGAAAACCATTCCACATCATAATGTAGAGGCAATAGTCAACACATTCACATAAGAGACATTATTTCATTCTACTGTATTCGAAGTGAAGAAATAAATGTAAAATTATAGTTATAGAAGTATTTCTATATTTTAAATATAACATATATTTATTTATATTAATCCTTAAAAACATCCCCATAAAGCATATGGGAAAAATAAATCACATCAATTCACGAGGTGACAATCCATCATAAAAATGAAAATGGTCATAAAATACCTTGAAATGTAATGTAAGAAGGAATAAGTCATATCATGATTAAAAAGGAATTAATATATTATAAATATCAATTTTATAGAATTATTCCACTATTAAATCTTACTATTTGACACCGTGTAAGAAAATTGAATAACATCGGTTCAGATGGTGGTTATTCGTAGTATGAATGAATAAGGATTTCATATCACATTTGATGAAAGAGGAGAATGATATAACTAATTAAATTAAAATTGTGAAATTTATTTTTATGAAACATTATTTCATTATAAAATCATCATTATCTAATAATAGTTTTAGGAGGTGGATGAAAAAATAAAATAAGGCACTCCACTAGGGACATTACCACTTTGTAAACAAAAACTTTCTGGTCGGTACCAAAATAATTATTCTATTATATATAAATATAAATAAGTTTTATAAAATTATGGGATGAATTTAATGATTTTATTTAATAATGTATGAAAAAAATGATGTATTTTTTAGTTGTGAAGAGGATAATATAGTGGTTTCTTTTTATAAGAGAGTTGAGTGACACATTTGAATTTTTTTAAAATAAAAATGTGTGCCCAAGTTGATATCATGAAACATGGATATAAAATAGTCCATTACATAAAATATAATTTATATTCATGAAATATTTTAATTAAATGGGTTATGTATAATTTAACCATCATTTTTTCCCTTACCATTTTCAGATTGACCCCATGTAAACCTATTTAAAAAGTAATTGATCTCAATAATTTTCAATGTTTTTTACTATTTATTATGGTGAAAAATCACTATGACCAAATTATATTATATATATTATATATATTATGAATACCGAATCCATTTTCACAAATTTCATTTAGAAAACTGGTAAATTTTGTTTAAAATTAATCTCGTATATGCATTGAGAAAGAGAGTTTTTGAAGAGAAAATGTTCAAATGGTTTCACATTATTTATTAAACAATTCCACATTAAATTGATTGAAATGATATAAAATTTATTAATATATTCATAATTTATCAAATATTATTTTCAATTCCATATTATAATCAATTTTTATCTTTTTAAATGTTTTAAAACAAATTAACATTTTTAATTAAAAAATAGTATTTTTCACTATTAAGGGAAAAAATAATATTTTCGAAACATTATAAAAATTATCAACTTATATTTTTCATAAAGATATAAAAAATTATTTTATTGTAATTTATTAAAATTTTCTTAAAAAATAATTTCATCATAGTTGTGCATGATTTGAATAAAATATTTTCATTGAGAAATACATTTTTCCAGAAAATAATATATTTTCAATCAGATGATTATAATTTTAATTTATATTCAATAAGTAACCAATGAAAATGATTAATCCTTATAATTAAATAAAATATTTATTTATACTAACACCCTCAGTTTTATATTTCGGTTTTATTAAATAAATTATACATAATAATATTATCATTTATTATTGTGCCTCGTTTAAATTGTGATGATGTGTGCATCAAAAGGTATAATTGAAATTAATTTTTCATAAAAAAAATTTGTAATAAATTATCAGGTATTTATGTTATCTTCTAAGATTGGTGTTTAATTTCATAAATGAGAATAAGTTATCTTTTTGATTGATTATAGAACCTACTGGAAGAATGCTATAAATTTATATCATGAATGAATATTTGAAATATATCAATAGAATACAAGTATGTATATATTTAAATTATTATTATTTTTAAATGGTTGTATCAAAATTTTAGTAATTAATTATGAAAACTTGCTTTGTTGGTTAAGAATCATAAAAATATCATTGATTTTGATTTCATTTTCAATGATGATGAATGAAACAATCATTAAAAAAAATTAAAATTGTCATGAATAATTATATTTTACCACTAATAGTAATAATAATTATTTGTTATTGGTGATCATTACATAATTTATTAATACCAACACTTATTTATGAAAATAATTTTAATGAATGATGATTTATTACACATTATATTCAAATTTGGTAATAAATTTCTATATTTCATTTACATAATGATTATAAATGAATATGTTAAATATAAAATATATGAATATGGTTTTTAGATATATTATTTGGATTTATATGCGTATTAGATAGAAGTATTACTCATATTTAGACTAAGAAGGAATTTTTTTAAGGGTTTCTTATATGAAATAATAACTCCTTGAGATATAATACTTATTAAACACTATCTTTTAATGGTAATAGTTTCTCTACTTCTCTATTAAGGTTTTTTTCAATATCATCTTATTTTTCATAATTTTTAATAATTTAGCTAAAAAATTATCCTTCAAAAGGGTTTTTAACACTAATGTTTCTATGGATGTATGTGTTTCATTGGTCTCAATTATTATATTTGATAGAAAACGTTTTTTTTCATAAAATTCTACATATAGGGGGTATTTAATAACCATGGAAACATTATAATCATAATTTTTATGTAATATTTTTTATTAGAAAAATGGTTTTCCCATATTAAAATGGATATTGATTTTATTATTATATCATTTGTAAGAATATTCCATTACTCATTTTTAGTTCATTAAGTTATGGTCATTATCTTGAACATATATTATATAGGTTGTATAATGACCCAAGAATCATGTACATGGAAAATAAAACATTTTTTCAGAAAACAAAAACACACACCGAATGAACGTATTAGTAAAGTTCCTTTATAAACTTATAGAACAAACTTCTAGTCTAGTGAAATATATTCAAAATTTCTAACAAATACTTCCATCATTAGCACATTTACCTAAAACCATTCTTTATAACCCAGGGAAGAGAAAAATCTATGAAAATGGTGATCTCAAATCCTTTGTAAGGTTAAAAAAGGGATATATATAAATCATAACACAAACATATGGGTTTAAAAATAAGAAATTTATACCGGATGTATCAAAGAAAAAAATCTTGAGTCATACAAAATTTTATGAACAAAATAAAAAATTAAAAAAATTAAAAAAACAATGAATTATATAAAACACATAATCATATAAAATAATTTATATATTAGTTAAAGCTCATGTCCAACACCATTCTAGTGAAATAATTATTTTACTAAACTAACTTTACTCCTCATTGCAGTTCTGAGTAACTGAACAAGGTTTATTTTACATTATATATATATATTATTGAACCAATATCATTTTCTATTCTAGAAATTTCAATATCGTGAGATATAGATCATTAACCAATGCATTGGAGAGATATATGGGTCCCAACATTGACCTAATATAAACCATATACATTTGTGATAAAATAAAATAATTATTTCAAAATATCTGAACCCATGAACAAAAATGGGTTTCATAAAAATACTTCAATCATAACATAACCCATGTAATAAAAATTGGTTTCATTAATATCATTCAATAATAAAAATAATCCATCTATAGAAATAATATAGATAAGATCAATAAATAATATACTAATTAAATCATATGTAACTTCAATGAATAATATCTTATATGAAAATTAATTTTGAGAGATTGCCTAAAAATAATTTTTGATTAAAAAATCATTTTATCATTGAAAAATGATACTTTTATTAGAAAACCATATGAATTTAATAGAAAACATTTTATGTGAAAAATTATTTTTTTATTATAGGGAAATATTGAAGATACTTTTTGACATGTCAATGTAAAAACCATTTCATTTTGTACAAGTTAATAGAAACAATTATTATTTTTCCTTTTGTAAGATAAGTCAAAAGGTACATTTTAGGGAAAAATATAAATGATAATTTTGAAACCGTGTAGTAAAAAATTATAAAATGGGTCAAAATTACATTATAATTTAGTATAAGTATATTAAAAGGTGTTTGAAAACATTTTATTATAACATATATAATGATTATAAATATTTACCAACAAAGACTTAAAATGAAACAATCATAAATATTGATGAGATTGTAAAATAAATACTCATCATGTCATAAATAGTAGAATCATACGCCTCATGAATGAAATAAAATTATAAGGATATGAAATATAAAATCATTCTATATAAGACTCATTAAATACAATCATGGATATTATATACACCATTTAAATGATAGAAGATGTGTATAAGGCATGGGTCCCACAAAAATTATGGTGAGACAATAATATCATACTACTTTTGTAACATTAGAATCATGAAACCCATAGAAGAATAAAGCCAATTAAATATTTCAATATAATTAAAAGATTTAAATTAATGATATAACATTCCATAGGTTTGTATATACATGGAAAAAAATACAGGAGTGGTGAATATAGGATGTACCTCACAAAAATTGAGCGTGAGATGAAATTTCATTACCATATGTCTGATTTCCATCGTATGATTCCAAACCACTTTTATAATGTTTTAAATAGTGTTACTGACATATTATTTGACCAAATTCATATTTATGATATCATATAAAATCATCTTATACCCTGTTTATAAAGAATAATTCATTTTTACTTTTTTTTTCAAGTGTTACCTACATAATATTCCAATTCATGTTTTGTCATATACGCCCAAGATCATGAAAATGAGATAATGTTATTTAATTTCAAAATTTTTATTAATGTAAATGGTATCCTATTTATGACTTATGTATATTGATATAATCATTCATTAATATATATCATAGAGATAAATAATATTTAGTCGTGGAGATGATATGCTATACGTATACATGAGTAATGCTATCATTCCTTAAATTATGAAATTTTATGTTAGTGGATGGTCTATATTTTTGTTTCCCAGATCAATATCAGGTTATATTCATCATATATAGTAATTATTTCCATCATTATATGAATCATTGTAAAGTGGTGATGAAAAACCTGATTACACCATGGGGGAGACAATAAGTCGTTGGTATGTAGGCGTGGTACATTCGTTTTTCAGAGGGTGGACAAAATATGGAATTTGGTAGTTAAATAATCAAACTAACATATCATAATTTATTTTATATTGGATTTATTTACATAATAAGGGAAAAAATCTATGAATAGGAAGTAAAATAATAAATGCTCTTAAGAGAGTCTATAAAAGAGATTATCTTTTCCTTGGAGACCCCCCTCTAGTTATCATATTATGGAAATAATTATTGGACTTATAAGAATAAAATAACATATAAAATGGTAAAAGAAATTTTTATATGGTACACGGTCAGGGGATGACCAATCTTGAAGCCTCAAATAGTTATAAATAAAGGAGGTAGGATGTTCCGTTTAATAATTGAGGTAGGGGCATTTAGAATTTCTAAAATAATTAAATTATAATAAATTTAATATCATACGAAATACCAAAAAAAATTATATATTCTAATATTAAATGATATAAGGTTATAATATATTCAAATAATATAATTTAGACATGTTTTTATACATAATTAATACTAATCATTTTAATTAACCCTTAGTCAACCAAATAAAATTTTAATTAAGGCAACTAAATTTTAAGTAACAAAATATTGTAACATTTAATGTTTTATTGTAAATTTACCAATAAATGATCATTTTAGAAATATTTAGACCATATTAGAAATAATTTTATTTTTTTTCTAAAAAAATTATTTTTATATAATTTAATAAAACATTATATTGATAAAATATTAATGGTGTCAATTTTGACACTATTACTTTTATTTTATTTATAAAAATATCATGATAAAAAGGAAACATAGATAAAATTATTATATTATTTCATTGATAGGTCAATATCACATATAAAATTATTTTCTAATATAAATTTTGAAAATATATGATTATTTTAATATTTTTAATAACATATATTTGATATTTCAATTAATAAAGTAATTAAAACATTAGTTTAGTGTTATTAATTTATATAGTCATTTATTTATTAAAAAATTAAAAAACATACCTTGATGAAGATAAATATTTAAAATTTCAGCGTAATATTTATAGTTGAACTCATCTACTACATAACCCTATATTAAAAACTATATATTATTTCAAACAATAATGTTACTTGTTTAAATTCATACTAAATAAAATATTTTAAATAACGAAATATCATTCAAGTGCACCAAAACATAAAACATAATTTTATATCATGAAAATATATTTCGTAATTTAAATTTTAAATTAATAATTTTATATAAAAAACGTTTTCCACCTGTGGACACATAATAGATTTTAATGATTTTTTTTATTTGATTTTAATTTTATTTAAGTGATTTTCATTGATAAATGTTCATTAAATGACTTAATTTCAAAAATTTATTGTTTATGTTCTAATTTATTTCAACCAATAATTTATTTTCATTTTAGTGTAATTTTATATTCTTCATAATAATATTTTTAACCATAATTTCATAATTACCCATTATCATGGAAATTAAATATTCTATGCTTACAAATCATATTGGAAAAAATAACTGGTATTTATTAACTAAATTTTGACATTTTGAATGCACTTTTGAAATCCATTTTTCAAAATTCAAATAACACTTTTTTCTAAATTTAAACTAATATTAAACAGATAATATTCCATTAAAAATAGTTTTTCTCAAATATTCTAATTTAAACCATAAAATGATTTTATAACATATTTATTTATATAAACATTTTAAAAATTCATATTTGGATTATACGAAATAAAAATGAAATAATTATAATTTAAAATTAATCATAAACGTAATTTTAGATTAAAAATAATATAAAAGAAAATAGAATTTCTTTAATAATAATCGGTATTTCCCTATTTATCAAAACATGAAACTATCCAAAAAAATTCCAAATTTTGATCAATGTAAAATTTTATATTCTTATTTAAATAATTTATTTGATTTTTTTCAATTATAATACATAAATGTGTCAAACAATTGATTTAAAATGGCTTTTGAATTAAAAGGTGATATAATATTCCCTTTGAAAAATATATCTTTTTTTGATATAATTAGATTTATTATAATATTTTTCCCATAAAATAAATTTGATGAATAAAAAAAATATTTGGCTGAATATATAACATATATTTCATTTATACCATTCATTAAATATAATTTATTAAACATATTAAACAAAATGACTTTGGGAGGTTAAAAAATACTGTTTTTATATTCAATTTGTATGTATTTTCATTTCTATGAAATTGGTAAATAATAAATTAAAATTATAAACCTTATATTTTCACATGATTTTTAGTAATACCCATAACCATTAATTTAATGTCATGGTTATTATCTTAATTTAATAATAACAAAATAATGTTTCATATAAACTCAGTGTTTCTTTTCATGAAAGCTAATATGATGTTTTCTATAACAAAATAGAACAATTAAATAAAATATATTTCATAAAAATCATAGAGTCTTACATTATACCATCCTTAAAATTAATTTCTCTCTTGAAATTCATAAGTGTTATCATAATCATTATACATGAATGTTTTATTCATAGGAACCCACATTGTGATAATGAATACGAAAAGATCATTTTAGAATTAAAACATAGTAATAAAATGGTCACCATCGAGAAAAACATAGGATATGATTTAGGCATGGAGTTAAATTTTATATTATAATATTTACATATCATTAAATACAAGAAATTGTGTGATCTATAGGAAGATAATAATGAAAAAACTATAAACAAAATAATATTGAAAGATGTCATTGATATAATTAATAATGATGATATTAGGAAAATATATTATTTCTATTTAATTTTCCTAAATATGTAGATTTTCCTCAATGGTATGTACATACTTTAGTTTATTTAATTATCACATATTTTTTTACCCTGATCAATTTCCACTATATCTATTATTCAATGAAATGACATTTAATTAATAATGCATGATGTGTTAGTAGATCATGATATCTATAAATAGGACTATACATCATTCCCTCTCTCATTATCACAAAAACATGTTAGCAAGTGTTATCGAATATGTATAAATCCTCTTATAGTGATAAAATACTTTAATCTCACAAAATTCATCTGATGATTAAAATAAACCTTCCATAAATAAATAATACAAAAATACTTCTAAAAGACAAGGATCCAAGAAATTATAAAGAAGTGTACTAAATCGGCTTAGAATTAATCTCACATATATCATATGGTATCTCTCAGTTGTCATATTCCAATCAATTTAATACCATCATGATGTATTCTATGGTAACATTGTTATAACCAGAATTACCAAACATCCATATTGAAAACATATATGTGTCCTTATTCTATGTTTTATTGGATATATTACTTATGCCCAATTTTTTTAACTGCATCCATGGTATAATAAAACACTTTTAATAAAAAACGTATTTATTTATAAGGAAATTAATATCATCTAATTAGTCATATCTAACATATATTTATCCAAACATAATTATCCTTAATTAAGGAAATTATTATGGGATATATTTCTCTTTATCATTTGTTTCCTTTAATATTTCCATTAAACCTTTTTAAAGTCTATTAGAACCATTCATCTTGTTATTGTAAATCCTTAGAAAAATTCATAAATTGAAAAATACCTATATTATTTAAAATTCCTAATTTTTCATCCAAATAAATAAATACATTGATTATTCTACATTATCCCTAAGTCGTTGAAAAGGATAACTTAACATATTACAAAATTCATATTTCCCTTATCATTTAAAATTTAGTCTTATCATCATCTACAATATAACCCTTACATGTATAACATTTAGTATTCCTCTCGGGATCATTTCCCTAATGACATCAATTTTCAAAATTCCTATTCATTCTATAGATAAAACATTCAACTATTGGTAATACCCTAGGGACACCAATATTTCCAATAATTACATTAACAATAATTTTCATTTTCCATTTTATGCTTCATTATTTTTTCCTTTTTCCACTATTAAAATATATTCATATTTCTTTGAGACATTCACATTTGTTTTTATCCCCTCATTCCCAATATGTCGGAAACTAAATCTTCTTTCCTCAATGGTCTCTATTTCAAAAATTCTCAGAGAACCCTTTCATTGTCTTCATTTATGAGTCTTAGAGTTGGTAAAGGTATATATTTTTAATCATGATCCATGATAAGTTATTAGTCATGGTCATAATGTCCTTCACTCTAGTGATTATCCCATTTGAGTACTCATCACCAAAATTTTCATCACATTCAATGCTAACCCAGTTTCTTTTGGTTCCAGAAATTGACTAAAACTAATGGAATAATAGTTAGAACACAAATCATATTAGTAAAACCTAATAATCAGGTAAAATTACCTTCAATATATAACAACATTAGTTTAATCGAATGTTAATCATGATTGTTACCATAATCCTAGGATTATAACCTATACATTGAATTATCCTTTGATATATCCCTATATATATCCTTAAAATATCTCTAGGGATATCATTAATGTTTATCCATCCTATATTCTAGAAGTTTACTAAACCTTCGATCTGATACTAAGTATAATTACCCTAGATTTACAAAAATTTAAATCACATTTATTTTTTCAAAATACAAAAACACACAACCAAATACCATATTAGTTTAATTCCAATAAAAACAAGGAATATAAACTTGTAGTCTAGAGGAAGATCATTAGTTTTTTCCACAATGATATCTTTATTCAGTACATATATTAAAAAATATTCATTATAACGTGGTTAAGGAAAATTAGAAAAGGGTGAGATCACATGATCCGTATGGGTAAACAATGGATAAATGAATCATAACATAAACAGTAGGGTATAAGAATATAAAAATTATAAAATGCAGAACAAAGTTAAGAATATTGAGTTATAAAAATTCTTATAAAATAAATCCAAAAGTATTCCATTTATATAAAACAAGGAATTTTGGAAAATGAATAATCATAGAAATATATTTCCATATTAGTCAAGGGTCATTTAGAAGAACATAATAGTGTAAAAAGTACATTACTAAACTGATTTCACTCCTTGTTCAAGCCATCGAATACTATACCCTGTGTTCATCCCCTTCACTCCCTCAATTACTGATTCAATGTCATTTCATATTCTATCCATATATATCTCAGAAGATATATTTCTTTACCCAATCAATTTGAAGGAGATATGCATCTAACACATCATATAATTAATTCCATATATATGTGTTCCATAAGAACAGAAATCATTCACATTATTATTACCAAAAAATAAAATTGGTTTCACTAATACCATTCAATCATAGCATAACACATTGAAAATAAATGAGATTACTTGATACAATTAAATAATTAAATTAATACAATAATAGTAATAATAAATATATTATCCTTTAAAGATATCATTATTAAATAATATCTATCATTAAAGAATATTATATGGGATGGAAATTAATTTTGAGAGACTAATAAAAAACAATTCTTGATGAAAATATCCTACATTATTTGAAAACATTACCCTTTTATTAAATGTTGTACAACATTGAATGAGATAAAATTCATTAAAAATAATCTTTTATAAATATATGGGAAGACTCACGGGAATGTATGACATAAAATAATAAAAACTCATTCATGTCATATAAGTTAAAATAAAATATTCTTCTCGTATTATTGTCTAGTATGTAAAAATGTACATTGTTTGGAACAAAACAAAAGATTATCCACAAAATTTATAGTAATAAAGTATAATATTGTTAAATAACACAATAAATTCCAAATATATTATTTTTCATTTTTAAATTTTGTTTATAAAACATGTATACTGATAATAAATATTCCCCAACAATGACATAATATAAATAAATCAAAAATATTGTAGTGATTTCAAAAGAATACCCATGACTTATTTATCAGTAGAATCATATGTATCATGAAATAAAGAAAATCATAATTTTATAAAATACTATGACATAATGGAAATGAATCATAAAAAAAATTCATGGATATTAAACACACTATATAAAAAAACAAGCATGGTATAGGGCATGCATCTCATATAAACATGGGTGAATAAGAGATTACATAATACATTAGAAACATTATAATAATGAACACCATAAAATAATAACATCAATTAGATCTTTTAATATCATCAAATACTATAAATTAAGTATATAAAATTTCATAGGTCAGCATATGAACCACACAAGAGAATCGGGTAGTGAATATATGGTATATATCATGAAAAATTAATGTGAGATGAAATTCTCTTACCTATGGTCTAATTTCATTCGTACACATCTAAAAATCCTGTATAATGTTTCTAATAATATTATTAACATATTACTGAAACATATTAATATTTATGATATCATATATGATCATATTATGAAACAATTATTAATAACATTTAAATATTACTATTTTTTTGGGTGTCAAATACTTAATTTTCTAATGCGTGTTATATCATATAAGTCTTGGTTCATGCATATAGGATATAATTCATTAATTTAATGAATTATATTATTGAATAAAAAAAATTTAATTCATTATATATATTTATATCATCATTATTTAATGGTGATCATCGAGAGTGAATCACATCTCATCCTGGATATGGTAAAATATATGTACACACTAGTGACAATATCATTTCCTTAATTTTGAAAAGTTATGGATGTCGATGGGGTATATATTTTTTCCACAATTAATATAAATATATTATAAAAATATATTTTTATTACTCCAATAATTTTATATATCCTTGTAATGTTCTAATGAATTAACAGATTACACCATGGTGTGGAGACGATAAGTCTTATGTACACACGCGTGGTACGTTCGTTTTTCATAAGATAGATAAAATATGGATTTTTTGTTCCATAATCATAATAAAATCAAAACAATTATTTTTTAATTTTATTTATTTACAATGTAAGAAACAAATAAAGAGTAAGAAAAAGAAGAAATGGTTTTGATGGAGTCGGTAATGGTGGTTACCTCTTCTTCATCAAGCTCCCTCTAGATTTTGTCTTTGGTACACTATATTTGGACTTTTAAGAATTAAAAAACCTATATAATGTGGATAGTGATGTTTATAAGATAAATTTGAAGGTGTTGGATGCGATTTAGGCTCAAATAGTTGTAATGAAAAGAGGGAGGAGGTTCCCTTTTATAATTGAGGTGGGGGAACCTTTTGAATTTCTAAAAATATTAATTTATAATAAATGAAATTTTATTCAAAAACCAAAAAAATGTCATATATCATAATATGAGATGAGGTAATAATTTCCTATCATAAAATAATATATTTTAGACATGTTTTTTATTCATTTAATCATTATCTTTTTAATAGACCCTTAGTATACCGATTTTAATTTTAACTATGGTCACTAATTTGAAAATAGTTAAATATTGTATATTTAACATTTCTCAAGTATGTTAAACCATAAATAAAAAATATAGAACAATTTAGACCATATTATAAATTTTTTTATTTTTTAATATTGTTTTTTATTTTAAAATAATTTAATAAAACATCATTTGGATAAAATATTAATAGTGTCAATTATGTTTCTATACTTTTATTATATTTTAAAAAATTACAAAATTACATGTTATCTTTGAGAAACAATAATTTTTCATATCCATGTAAGGTTGAGGTAATTTATAAAATAAAATGGATATATTAATTTTTTAAAAAATTTATTTCTATATTTTTTAAAAAATAAATTTTTTATTTCCACTAATAAATTAATTACTACATGATTATTGTGGAATTATTTTCTATACTAATTTATTTAAAAAAATTTAAAAATAAAGTTCTTAAAATAATATAAATATTCTTTATTATTGAATAATATTTATAGTTGATTTATTTACTATAAAACCAGATATGAAATATTAAATATTATATTGAATATTAATATAAAAAGTTTAAATTATTATTAAAAAATATTATAAATATTATAATATCATTCAAGTGAACCAAATTGACATAAAAAATTTATATCATAAAAATATTTATGTTATGTTACAAATTGATTTTATTATTCGTTCATAAAATTAATTTGTCCCATTGCAGACACATAAGATATATTAAAGAAAATGAAAATTTCAATTTCTGGCTTCCATTGATATAAATATTATTTCATTCATTTAAATGGATAAGTGTCCATTTGATGACACAATTTCAATAATTTATTTTTAAGGGTCAATTTTAAATCATCCAATTATCATGACCCATCCACTAGGGCCCGCGCTGTGACTATTCAAAATCTGCCTACCGTAGGCTAGGGGTTGGCGACTTTCACCGAAAAGGAACATCAATAAAATTGTAAGGCATTGCCTTTAAACCAACAAAAATACAGACAAGGTACACAACAAGAGAAAACCGTGTAGTATAACTGCTAAAAGTAAAAGTGTGGAATGAAGCAGAATGGCCTAGTATACAATACCAAAAGAAAAAAGAAAAAAAGGGAAAAAAATATCTGGAGGTCATCCGCCAGGGATCCTACTTGAAGGGTAGGTACAAATCATCACTGTAGCTCTCCGCGTCAACCGGTCACCTCCGTGATCCATCTAGTCATGGATACTAAACCTTGGTCAATGTTGTCCCTTATCTGCACAAGAAACAATAAGGAGAGGGTGATGCCTGTGTAGGGGTGAGTATAACAATACACAATAGGGACCCTAAGACCCCCGAAGGACTCTAATAATACCACAAACGAAAAACCAAAAAACATGATCTCAGTAGAAAAGCACATTGTTAAGAGATATCTCAAACCAGGTATACAACATAGAGAAAAGAAATAAATATGAATATACTTAAATATAAATCATCTTATTCCATTGAGAAGGTCCAATGTTGTACCACGATGAAGTCCTTCCAAAGCTAATCTATATAGGTTTGTAAGTCATCAATCCACACATGGTCATAAGTCACTGATCCATGAAAAGATACTCTAAGGCTGGTCCTCATTGGGTCACGCTAGTGTTGTTCCACACAGGGTCATATGTCATTTATCCACAGAGGGTCGTAAGTCCCTATACCATGACGAGACACTCTAAGGCTAGTCATTCTCGGGTGGCGCTACTGCTTATCCACACAGGGTCATATGTCGATGATCCACACAGGGTCATAATTTATTAATCCACAATGGGCTGCTCTAAAGATGGTCCCCATAGGGTTGGGATACTACTAATCCACAATGGGTCATAAGTCACTGATCCACATAGGGTCGTAAGTCACTGACAGAGATCCACAAAAGGGCTGATCTTCACTTCATAGCCTGCCACAAGATTCTCACACTTGGGGTGCTTGAGTTCAATAGATTCTTCTACTCAATACATTGATCATACCTCTACATCAACTGAGTCCCCCAAAGATGTAACACAAACAACCATCATGTCATAAGTTTTCCAATACAACAGACGATGCATCAATCAGACGTCCAGTCTATAAGTTATAGGCATTTTAGTAACCAAGTCATGGTTGGATTCGAGTTCAATACAAGGCAGTCGTACTACTACATTATCTAAAATCTATGTGGAGTATATCAAAAGGACCGAGTCATTATAAGGGCTCCAACACTATAGATGGTTCGTCAAAAAGACGTTATGTTTAGAAGTTATGGACCTTAATACGAAACTAGGTCGAAATAGGTTGGGGTCCAGCTCGACTCGGCCCACTGGGCCCAAACTGAACTAGGTGGGCCCACACCAGTCTGGTAGGGTTCTGTCCAGCCCCATGGGCCATGGGCTCAGCCTAGTTAACCCATTTGGGAATTTTCTGCTGGCGGGGCACAACCCTCCAGCTGGGTGCAGTAAAATTTCCACGAACGGACAAAGGCCATTAGGGTTCATCAATCAGCGCCGCCAGCCGAGCACTGCTCCAGCGGACCTATCCGCATAGACCGTTCAAATGTGGGACCTGCAGGCGTAGGTCCTCCCACCACCACAGCATGGAGCCATGATGCCTACTTCACAACATCTTGTTGGATGGTGTTGCCTCCTCCGTGGTGCACCACCTTCCATCAATGTGGCTGGGGATTGTTGGCCACACCCTATCAACCACAGGGCATGCGAGCATCACCAATCTATTTCTCCTCCACCGCCAGTCATAGGTGCCGCCACACTAATGGTGCCCGCACCGGTATTTATTCCACAGGTGACCGATGATGTTCTGATTCACCGATTTCCTTCCTGTCAATGCCTATGAGCCACTGGGGAGACTACCTTCTTGGTGTGGCCCTCGGTTTCATATTTACATTGTATTTCTTGTTCACCCATGATGCAAATATCAATAACAAGTTTGGGGGAGGGTCCGGACCTTGTTCAGTTTGGCCCGCATCCTCGATGTTAGCATTATAACCTAGGAAGGAATATTAATCCTTAATACCCCAAAAATAAATCTAGCATCATCCTCCTGAATTAAAGAATGAAACAAAGATCAATCCATTGGACGATTGGTTTTCGTTATTGATAATATTCAAGAATTGGAAAGAGGAAGGAATTAAGCACATAAACCCCCCTACCATGAACACATTGGATTCGATGAAGATGAAGGTGGAGAATCCATTTTTCAAAGATGTTTGTCGTCATTCACCTTTTCCAATTGATGTCCAAGTAAATTATTCAATGGAATCATCAAATATATGTTCCACATTGGGGGAATCTATCACCCTTGTTCATTAGTGTTTTCTCTCGTAGCACTCACAAAACCCTTTCCAATGGTTTGAATAAATAAATGAAAAGAAACCACCTACATTGAATTCATTAATGTGGTTCATTAATGAAATGAAATTAATGTTCCATTAATCGCCCGAGTTTTTTATTACACATCCATGGCTAACATGCTAATAAATTGTTTCATTTAATGTATATTACCTTGTGATCCCACATTGTATCCCAACGGTTTTAAAAAAATGATAAAATAACCTCTAGTTATTTTATTAATTTTTTCAAATGATTTGAAATTTAACTTTTTTGTCTGCCCCTTGCAGGTCAATGTTAAGCATCCCCTAAGAGAATCCTAGTACTGTGAATTAAATTGTGCTCTCAGTTTTTCAATATGAGCACCAATTAAAATGATAAAAAACCCTATCCAACAATTTATTGAGTTTACCTTAAAAAAGTTCAAAATTATGTTCCGGGCTCTCCAGGCCTCGGAATCACGTGACATCAATTTTCACAGTTTTGTAATAGTTCTATACAATTAAAAAAGATATATGGAATTTATGGGTCTTTACAATCTCCCCACCTTAGGGTTTTCATCCTGAAAAGACACATCAAAGGATATGAAAATAAATGTGGATACTGAGCATGAATATGAGCTTCATGCTCGTATGTTCTCTCTTGGAGGTTCACATACTTCCACTGAAATCACACTAGAGGAATCGACCACCCCTGTTGGAATCTCTCCTATCAATCCTATATATTCACTGGGAACTTTGCGAATGTCTCCCAATCATCAATTTCCATCTTTCCCGAGTCGATGACATGTGTTGGATCATGCACATATCTTATCATCTGCAACACATAGAAAATGTTATGCACTAGGTGGATCTCTGGGGGAAGAGCTAGGTTGTATGCTAAATCATCAACTATGTTGAGAATCAGAAAAGGTATGATGAACATTGGAAATAAATTGCC
Organism: Viscum album; assembly: GCA_963277665.1. Classification (NCBI taxonomy): domain Eukaryota; kingdom Viridiplantae; phylum Streptophyta; class Magnoliopsida; order Santalales; family Viscaceae; genus Viscum; species Viscum album. Next base: position 28,870,882 of record OY728157.1, on the reverse strand, counting down.
AACCCATCCAAATCCCTGCAATCCTCATTTAGGTGAGACCCGTACAAATACATGATTTCCCTCCTCAAACCCTAGGGGTCTTTATCTCCTATCAGGATAAAACTTTTTCCTACTCTATGCATTCTATATCCTCTCCTGGATGACATGTACTCTCTTAGTGGTAGCTCATACCAACTATAGACGCATGTGTACTTACTCCCCTTGGCCTGTCAAGCATATAGGTGATCTCTAAGGATGCCCATACAAGGCCTCAAATGGTGCCATTCTGATGGTGGAGTGATAGATATTGATATATGCAAACACCACCAAGGGAAATTGATCCTCCCAACTATAGAAAAAAATCAAGGTTGCAAGCACGTAACATTTCCTCAAGTGTCTGTATAGTCGGATCCATCTAACCATCTTTCTTAGGATGAAAGGGGGTTCTTGAACATATCAGAGTGTTGAATGCATCCTACAATCCCTTCTACAACTAGGATGTAAAACAAGTGTGACAATATGAGATGATCGTCGATGACACCTTGTGAAGCCGTATTGTCTCTCGTACATAGATCCATCCCAAGACCTCAACTAATCCCCATTCTTGGATGGGTAGAAAGTGGGCCGACTTGGTGAGTTTGTCAAAAATCACCAAGATAGATTCATGAACCCTAGATGCACGTGGTAGACCTATCGCGATGTACATGGAGATGCCATTCCACATCCATTAGAGAGCCTCGAGTGGATGTAAAAAGCCTACTAGAACCTAGTGCTTGGACTTCACTTGATTTCAAGTGAGGCATTGTGAAACGAAATCATTCACCACTTTCTTCATCCCTAGCCACGTGTACTTATGTTGGAAGTCCTAGTATGTCCTCTCCACAACAAGACATACTTCCACTGGGGATGTGTGTAACTCCCTCAACACCTCCTCTAAAAGAATTAATGGTACCAAGGTGTGTCTTATAAAAAGGATGGTGTGCTCCCCAACATCAAAAAATCTATCAGGAGACTGTCCTGAAGATATATGAGCACGTCAAGTCTCATAGTCATCATCACCAAACTAAGATTTCATGAACCACAGAAAGAGGGTGGAGTGACTGGTATAGAGCGGAAGAAATATACTCTATCACTATCCACAAAATATAATGGTAACACATCTTGGTTCTTTATCGGCTCACTTCAAAAATGTAAATTAGACCTCCTAATAAGTATGTCTACCACCATGTTCCCCTTCCAAGAAGTGTAGACTATATCAATGTCATAGTCCTGGAAAAACACTATCCCTCACCGCGGTCATAGGTTCACTTCCTTCTATGAGAAGATATACATTATAATGTTGTGATCAGAGTAGAAATAATGTTTTTCTCCCATCAAGTAGTGAAACCCCATCTTTGATGCATGGGCTACTGCCGTTATCTCCAGATCATGGGTCACGTAGGTATGCCCATGCTATATCAACTATTATGAATCGTAGGCAATCAACGCTCAATCCTGCATCAGTACACATCCCATTATATTCCTCTATTCATTGAATTAAATTATTTACCCAATGCCCTCTTCTGGTATCCTCAAGATGGGGGAACTCGTCAATATCTGCCTTATATCCTAGAAGCCTTGTGGGCATTTCTCCGTCCATATGATTGGTTTACCAGTCTTTGTCAAAACTAACAAAAGTGCTACCACTATTGAAAAGTCAGGTACAATTATCCAGTAATACATAGCCAATCCTAGGAAACTCCGCACCTTGGTCAGACTATTGGTTAGACCCCAAGTAGTCACTACCTCTATCTTTGCTGAATCCACTACAACTCTAGCCTCTGAGATAACGTGTCCATAAAATGGACCACTCATATCCAGAACTGGCACTTAAAGAGCATACCATAGTGCCGGTGCTCTCAGAGTGCATCTAAAACTATTTGTAGATGAGTGGTATGCTCCTCTTTCGATGCTGGGTACATCATTATGTCGTCAATGAAGACCACCACAAAGTGATTGAGGTATGGTTGTAAGATACTCTTCATGATTCTCATGAACACTTATGGGGAATTGTTCAGGCCGAATGGAATTACCAGAAACTCATAGTTTCCATACTGGAATCTGATGTTTGTCTTCAAAACATCCTCATCTCGTATCCAAAGATGATGATAGCCTCTTATGAGTTCTATCCTCTAAAACCACACAGCTCTCTTTAGTTGACCGAATTGATCATCAATCCTCAGGAGTTGATATTGCTTCTTCACAGTCACCTGGATCAGGCACCAATAGTGCATGCAAAGCCTCAAACTCTCATCTAGCTTCCTGGCAAACAAAAATGGGGTTACCCATGGAGAAACACTGGGCCTTATAAACCCCTTCCCCTTTAAGTCATCTAGCGATACCCTCAACTCTGGATGCTCCATGGGTGCCTTCAGATATGATGGGGTAGATATCGATGTTGTCCTTTGGTATAGGTCGATGTCGAAGTCTACTTCTCTATGAAGATGTAGACTTAGAGAATCCTAATGAAATAGATCAGTATATTGATCAACCACTACAGGATAGCTCAAACTCCCCATGCCAACTATTTCGAGGGTATCGCTATCCATCCACTGATTCATTGGCTACACCATCATCTAATAAAATCTCTCCTATGCTGCAAATGTTCCATTCCACCAGTGAAGAAAAACCGGGTACCATACTTGTGGACACACCCCAGTTTACACAAAAAATAGATGATCTAATAATAGACTGTGGATAACCAGTCCATAACCGTGATGATATCCTAAGGCCACAACGTTGATACTAGGAGATCCTAGCCTAATATCTATCCTCCTATAGCAATATCACACTGTATGAACCCGTGTGTATTCATCAAATCATCTCCCGTAAAATTCATTAATCATAATGATTGAGAAAATGGCTCTACCAAAATCTCTGAGCTCTGAACGAGAGTCATTACAATAAAAGAGTGACTGGAACCTATGTCAATAAGAACTACATCTAGGGTAGAGTAGACACATATTTTACATTGAATCCTATCAAGAGAACCGTGTTCATAAGCCTCATCTTCTTGAATTTCGAGCTTGTCCCTGTCCACATACTCCTTGAGGTCGAGGTGGACCACCTAGAGGTGGCGGTGGTCTAACCTCAAATCGCCGCCCACCACATATTTCATGACCAGCTCTTCTACCACGCCTGCCACCCAGCGGACTTCCCCACTCAAATATCTGCCTTTACCTCAGCAGTACTTCAACTGTATACTAATTGTATATGCAGCGAGTCAGGCAGTCATGAGCCATGTAACCTTTCCCGCCATATGAGTAGCACAGTCTTCTCCTCTACTAACCTCCTATGTCACGCTAGCTTCGAAACTCCAACCCTACATCTTGGGGTCGTCCACTTGATGTTCTGGCCTACTTGTCCCTCTGCATCATCCGCATTCAACCTCCTTTAGATGAATCAACCACATGTCATCAATTTGTGGCACTCGCTGTCAGTGCCTACTTTGATAAGAATTTATCCACCAAAAGAGCTCGCTCTAGTAATCCTACCTCCATTGGTATGTTGAGCGATATCATTGAATCTCTAATCTCTTGTTTGAGATCCTGTTCAAAGTTGCGGGCCCTAAATAATGTTCCTCGTACCATGTCGGTGGAGTAGTGGGAAGGGTTAGTGAATCTTGCTGAGTATTGGGATAATAGCCAGAAACCCTTATGTAAGTGAAAATGCTCCAAAATATGCATAAAGAATAGAGTTTCTGGCATGAACTCCACCCAAAAGAGGATCTTGAAGTCCATCCAGGTGAGGGTCTCACAACATTCCACTAGAGAATCAAAATCCACCATCTCCCGGTTGTGCCCAGAAGGAGGATAGTATCTTGGATCACTATATAGTCTGCTAGTGTCCCAACTAGGAGAAAAAATTGGCCACAACCTCCAACAAGTCCTAGGACACCTGCAAATCCGTCTCATCGAGAAACCATGGATGCCTCTTCCGCTAGAACTCATGAAACACAATAATTTGGCATGCTCAATCTGCTAGTGGGGATGGTGGCAATTTCTGCCCTACGGGTAGTGGTGTTACTGGTACACCACCCAAAGGTACCATATCAATATGATAGACCTGCACCAAAGCCTCATCGCTCGGTCGACCGTCATCATAAACTGTCTCTAGAATTTTAGATGGCTGTTTATGAAGAGTCATTCAATAAAAACAAAGATGCACCATGGTTAATAAGTTATACCGGGTGATCTGACTCAAAATTGATCAAAAAAGAAAAACCTTTCAAAAACACATGCAATAAGTGACTTCATGTACCGAGTTGGAAATTAGAACATATGGTCATGATGTATGGATACGTCGGCCACCACACCATCACTAGACTCCCCAAACAAAAATATGTACTCAAAGCACATAACACTATTGCCCCCATTGAAAATATCATAGTCTTAGTTCTTCAGTAGAACTGGAATATCTGATACAACATTTTCAGGACACATCCCATGGGGCCTGTGTTGTGACTACCCCAAGCCCTCCTTCCATAGGCTTGGTGTAGGTGACAAACACAAGAATGGTATATCTCTAAAATGAGATGGCATTGCCTTTAAACTTATAGACAGACAGACCAAGTACACAAAAAGAGCAAACCACATAGTGTAACTACTGAATGTAAAAGTGTAAACTGATATAGAATGGGCCAGTATATAATCCAACCCAAATGAAGATATAGAAAAAGTAAGAATATCTTCTCAGGTCTCCTTATAAAGGATCCTACCAAAAGGGTAGGTTCAACTCGTATATGTGGCTCTCCACATCAACCGGTCACCTCTGTGCACTGTCTAGTCTGGGCTCCTAAAAATTGGTCAAAGCTATATGTCATTTTCACAAGACACAACAAGGTGAGGGGGAAGCCCATATAGGGGTGAGTATAACAATACCCAGTATGGACCTCGATTCCCCTGAAGGTCTCCTATGATTCCAAAAGGTAAAACCAAAAAGATATATCTTAATCACAAAACATAGAGTTAAAATTCATATCACACTAGGTATTCAAATTATAGAAAAAGATGATTAGACTTAAAGCAAAATCATCTTATTCTATTGAGAGGTTCCACTACTGTACCATGAATAAATCATTCCAAAGTTAATCCATATAGGGTTGTAAGACACCGATACACATAGTGTCGTTTGTCAAAGATCCATGATGGGACACTCTAACGTTCGTCCTTGTCAGGTCAATCTACTGCTGATCTATACATGGTCATAAGTCTTCAATCCACACAAGGTCATAATTCTCTGATCCACGATGGGATACTCTAAGGTTGATCCTTGCTGGGTCGCGCTACTATTGATTCACACACAGGTCAAAAGACATTGATCTATACAGGGTCATAAGTCAATGATCTTCGATGGGCCTCTCTAAGATTGGTCCTCTTCAAGCAGCGCTACTGTTTATACACACATGTTCGTATGTCACCGATACACATAGGGTCACAGGTCACTAATACCAATCCAAAAAAGGGTCGATATTCAAATGACATCCAACCATAGGATTCCCACAGGTGGCACAATTGAGTTCCATAGATTCTGATCCTCAAGCCACCATTTATAACTCAACATACACAAAGACCCATGAAGAAGTAAACCGAAGAAGAGTCATGTCATAACGGTTCCAATGAAAAAGATGGGACATCAATCAGATGCCCGGACTGTTAGTTATAGGGATTTTAATACCAAGGGTCTTGTTAGATTCGAGTTAGATCCAACCCAGATGTACACCAAATTTCTAAAAACCCCAAGTGGGGTATCTTAAAAGGACAGCCTCATCCTAAGAGTTCCCGCGCCACCCACGGTTTTTCAAATGGACATCTGGTTTATATGTTATGACCTTTTAAAAAAAACTGGGTCGAAATGGGTCTAGGTCCCAAACGACCCAGTCAGACTGACCCAAACCGTACAGACCTGACTCGGTCGGCAGGGCCTGAACTGAAATGGTGAGGCCCTGCACGGTCTGGCGGGGTCTAGTCAGGCCCGATGGGCCCTGGGCACGGCCCCGCCCACCTGGCTAGGCGAGGCCTACCAGGTCGCGAAATAAGCCCGACCCATAGATTGGGTGCGACCTAACAGCAGGGTGCGGTCCATCTTCCCCAATTATACTAAGTCCCATTGGGTTCTTCAATCAGTGGAACTAGCTAGGCCCTGGTCCAGGTGACCAGTCCATATAGACCGGTCAAATGTGGGACACCCGGGCATTGGTCCACCCCCCACCATGACTTAGAGCCACAACGCCTCCTCAACGACATCCTGTTGGCTACCACTGCATCCCCGACGGTGTAATGTCCGCCATCAATGTGGCCAGTGATGGATGACCACACCTGTCTACCACAGTGGCTACTGGTTCCACCTCTCTCTTTCACTACTGACGAGTGTCAGCTACCACATTGTGTCGCTGGCGCCATCGTGCTGATGGTGTCGTGGCTTTGGTTCTTCCACCGACCACCAGTGAAGATGCAGTGGTCCGATATCCTTCTGGTCTATGCCTATGGGCCATTGGGTACACAACCATCACTACATTTCCCTTTTTTATATTACCTCTATATTTCATGGTTTCCCACAAATAAACATCAAGAACATGTTTGGCAGAGGGTCCAGACCTTGTTCGGTTTGGCATGCACCCTCTTTATTAGCGTTGTAACATGTGCATTAATATTAATCATTTAAACCCCATAGAAAAACCCTACATCATCCTCTCTTATTAATGAATGATACACGTATCAATACATTGGAAATTTGGTTTGTGTTCTTGAAATTATTCATGCATAGGAAAGAGGGATGAATTAAGCCCATAATCCCCCTGCCTTGAACACGTTGGATTCACTGATGACGAAGGAGGAGAATTTGTTGTTTGAAGATGTTTGTCGGTGATTTCCCTCACCCATCGATGTCTGGTTCGAATCTTCAATGGTGTCGCCAAATCTTTGTTCCACATTGGAGGATGATGTCGTTGGCGTTTCGTAAGAGATTTCTCTCATAGCTCTCCCAAAACCCATGCCAAAGGTTTGATTACATAAAAGAAATGGAACCACCTACATTTTTTCATTAATGGGGTTCATTAATGATCTGCAATTAATGTTCCATTAATATCCCGCACTTTCAGTTACACAACCTAGGGTAATAATCTACTAAATGATTTCATTTAATGTTTAGTTACCTTGTGGTCTCTCCTCCATCGGTCAACGGGTTTTAAAATAATGATAAAATAACATTTAGTTATTTTTTTTTCAAAAGATCAAAAATTTATTATTTTCATCCAACCCATGTCGGTCAAAGTTAGGCTTCCCTTAAGAGAATCAGGGCACTGTAAATTTAATGGTTCCCTTATATTTTCAATCCGATCACCGGTTCAAATTATAGAAAATTCCATCCAGATTTTTATTGAACGTATGTTAAATGAAGTTCAAAATTATGTTATGGGATCTCTAGGCCTCGGAATCACGTGCCGTTAATTTTCATAGTTACATAATAATTGCATATAATTAGAATATATACATGGAATTTCCAGGTCTTTACCCTAATAATATTTTAAATTTTTATGGTAATATTATAGTCTTTATAATATTTTATTTAACATAAATTTATTCATTTTCCCATTTCCATGGTTTCAATGTTTACCAATGTTACTGTTTATATTTTTAAAAAATAAATGGTACTAATTATCTAAATTTGGAATTTTAGAATCTAATTTAGGGATCCATATTTTAAAATTCAATACTAGGAATTTTCATAGTTTAATTTAATAAAAACCCGGTAAAAATGTAAGATTTTATTTAGAAAATTAGCTTTTAAACCGTAAAATGATTTTATAATAAATATGTGTACAAAATAAATTTCAAAAAACTTAATTAAATTTTTTGAAATTAAAAATAATTAATAAAAATTTAAAACTAAAAAACAACATAATTTGACCTTGTAAATAATTTTAAAAATAGTGGTTCTTTAATAAAAATATATATTTTAATATTCATTAAAACATGAAACATACAAGAGAATCACCAAAATATAAACAAATAATATTTTTATTTACATATTAAAAAGAATTTTTTTTTCAAATATAATATATATAAGAGTCATAATTTGGATTTAAAATGGGGTTTTTATTAAAAGGTGATAAAATCACCCTTTAAAAAAATATATTATATTGATAGAATTAAATTTATTATTATCTTATTAGTATAAAATATATATGGATTAATATAAATAATATTTGGATGAAAATATAACATAGATATTTCATTAATATAATAAATTAATTTTAATATATTTAAATTATTAACGTAAAATGACTTTGGGAGTATAAAAAAATTGCTTTATATTTAATTGGTATTTATTTTTGTTTCTATGTAATTGTTAAATAATAAATCAATCTTATTTACCAAATATTTTCATCTATTTGTTAATAATATTTTTAAATTTTAATTCAATAGTATGGTTATTATCTTGTTTTATTAATTCTAAAATAATGTTCTTTAGAAACGTAGTGTTGCGTGTAACCCAAGCTAAGACGATGTTATGTATAATGAAAAAAATAAATTAAATCAAATCTATTTCATAAAAATATAGGGTTGTTATAGGTAGATTATACGATATATTATGTTTTGTGGTGATATCTCATTTTTTTATATATTCACCTTCATTCTATATAACTCATTGCTAAATATTTCTTACAGTTTGATGCGTTTTTCATGTCAGGTATTTTGATAGCTCAAACAAATTTTCATTGTGTATTAATATTTAATCAAAAACATTCTTCATAAATGATTTTATTATCTCACCATAATATTCAATTATATGGTATTTCATAACACTCCTTTTGATATTAATCTCTTATTAAAGTGAGGTTTGAATTATTATTTGTATTTTGTGGGATTTCAACAAAGATAATTTTAATGTATTAAAAATATTCCATTCATAATAAAACATATTATATTTTTTTGGCATTTCTTAATGGAAACAAAATTTCATTTACAATGAACCACTGTTGGATATTCATTTCCAAATTAAATTTTTAAAAAATATTTCACTTCACCCTTTTAAAGGATACATTTGATTATTACATGTATTTTATTATTATAAATTAATTATAATATTTTTCTGAGAAATATCTTCATTTGTTACATTCATTTTCATTAATATAAGGATATGGGTTTACCCTAATGGTGTTTATGTTGAATGATTTATTATATAATAAATGCATTCATTTCTAATTTTGGGATTTAATTCTTTATATCAAAAAATTTGATTATTAATCCCATGTTATGCAATATCATTTGAATCATTCCATTTCAATGGTGTTTTTAATTTATGTTAAAATAAATTCAGTTATTGTTGTTCTGTTGGGATAATTTTAATTTTTACCCACCTACATTCAATATTTGGATTTAGTATTTCACATTTATCTCAATCAATAAATTTATCCATTAATTCCTTTCCTTTTAATAACCATACACCATGATTATTCGTTGCATATCCTAAAGTGGATTTACTATGAGAATTCAATGATTTCAATTTCATTGTTTGATGGGTCTTAACAAATTTTCAAAAAATTATTTATTAAGTAATTATTTTCATAACAATATAAATTTAATATATACATTGTAAATACTATGAGCATTATTATAATGTTAATGTGGAATTTATGTAAAAAAAGATGATTTTATTTTATACCAATTTTTTAAGAATTTTTAATGATTTCATTATTTATGTAACTATTAGTTATGTCATTATGTGAATCCATTTGAAAAATATTTGATACTAATTTAATTTAAATGGGATCATAATGATGTCTTGAATGAGACTCATTTCAATTCTAAATGGTTTTTATATAATGATTAATTGAGTTATAATTTTACTTGTATATATGGATAAATAATGGTTGTATTAATATATAATATTATAATATATTGGTTTATGGTTTTTATAATAAGAAATTAGATACCAAAAGTGTATTTTTATCACTATTAATCATGGTCACCCATATTATTGATCGAGAAACAAATTCTCACTATAAACATGTTTGTACTCTATTTTTATGTTATCTTGATGTTATTATCTCATATATCTTGTTTATTGGATAATATTTTACATTATTTTGATTAATTAATGATTCCTCATGTCATGTTTAATGATCTATTCTTTGTTGGGTACAAAATTCTTATATAACATTTTATACCAATACACATATCATTTGATCTCTTGTTATTTTTGATAGTTATCACACATTTTTACCCATACCCAGTATCTTATCTCATCTGGTTCTTTTTTTTTACTTTCCCATATGTTATGGTGATAATATAAAAAACCTAATTTATATAAATAGAAACCTAAATGGATAATATGTGGGATTTTTAGTAGTTATTATGGATTAAATTTTAGATTATATGATGGAAAATGCCATTAGCGAAAAAGGGAATGTTATTTCTTGTAAATGTTTTTCTCCTAATTATCTAAAAAACAAATCTTAAGAAGCTGATAGAATGTATTATTATTGAATTTCTTAATGCATCTAATCAAATGGTCATATCTTGCAGCTTCATTATATGGTTTTAGAGCATGTTTAGATATAATTTGAGATTATGATAATCTATGTGATGGTAATTCTGGAGTAATAAATTTCAATAAATGTTGATAATTTGTGTTTTATTGTACTTCCAATGTTATAAATTTCTGTATTGGTTGGATGAGATAATATTTTTGGGATTACGATGTGAAAGAATTATATAAAACCTTATCGAGAAGACTACGTAGAGAAGAATATAAAAATATATTGAGTTATTTTGGTTTCAGAAGAAAATACATATCTATGTGGATACTGGAAATTTGATGCAACTATGGAACAAATTAAATGTAGTTTAATCATTCTAAAAAGGGTTTATTGACAATTGTATTCATTTTCACATTAATACCCAATAAGTGGAGCTAAGATTTCACTTATCAGTATACAGTACTGGGGAATAAAGGTTAAAATATCTTGTTTTCTTTATGAAACATTTTAATGTATTTATTTATTAATTACATAAGGTATTTGGTTGTGAATTATGATAAAATACAACATAAAGTAACCATAGTATAAATAATAATGTTATAAGAAAAACTATGTAGGACATAGTTAAAATGAATTCATCTTAGTTTTAAATAAATTTTTTCAGGGATTCATCAATTTATTTATAATTTATATTTATATGATTATTTACAATAACATTACCAGAAACAATCATTGTAATTTTTGTTTAATTATATGGTTTGAAAAGGATCAAAAAAATGAAAGTCATAATTTTTTTACATAAGAACCACTATGTATTATTATTATAAAAGACAGTATACATAATCATTTATAATTTTAATATATGGTTGTTATGATATAAAATGTATAGTTTACACGTATTAACAAAGGTATGGAGGTTTAAATCACAAAAAATTTAATGTTGACACTCTGAGTTATTTTCATACTAATATATATTTATTTATGATATTATGGTACATAAAAAATATGATGAGGATTATATAAAAAATTTAAGAATTGTTCATCAATAAATTAAAAATAATTTTAATGAATAATATATTAAATGGTATAAATATCTATGAAGAGTGATTTAATTACAAAGATATATTTTTTGCGGGTAACTAAAAGGGATAACATGATTAATTTATGAATAAAAAATTGGTATATTATACATTGGGTTGAGGATATAGATTTTTGATTTATTTATATAAAATTTTGTTATATATAATTGATATTGATAGAATTGACTTTTTATTTAATGAAAAATTTATCCATTTAATTTATGGGAATGTTTTTCTTATTTCTATCATCATTGTATATGTTGAATTTTGTTTGTCTCCATAAATTATTTGTTAAAGATAATTGAAAATTATTTAATGGATATATAATTTATCTATTATTAAATTTTGTTGAGATTGATATTGTTTTTGGAATGTTATGTATTGGATAATAAATGATTATTCTATATACAAAATAAGGCACATGATTGTATGAATTATCAATTGTATATGAAAAAATATATGTAATTGATTATAGACTAAGAGAGAATGGGGGATGTAATATTAAATGTTATATCCAAAATGAAGTATTTTTAATGATTAACCGAACTAACATTCACTAATAATTTAATTTAATAATTATAAGGATATAATATATTAAAATGGTTTAAAATTCTCTGAATCCTTATTTTAGATCAGTAAAATTAATAAATTTTGTAATAGCTCATTTCTTATACAATACCAAAAAATAAAACACCTTAATTAACTAAACCATGAAATAATAAAATTACATGAATAATTTAATTATTTTCATATAGAAATAAAATAAAATAATTATAATATATTATAATATATTATTTCCTTTTATTAATATTTATTAATGAATTCCTTTCAAATATCCATTTTGAAAATAGAGTATAGTATTTTAATAAATAGTTATCATCATACCTATCAATTAAATACATTTTATTATATTTCTACTTATAAAAATATGTTTTAGTATCAATTAATTTAAAAATCTATTTGAAAAAATATTCATATTATTTAATGATTAATATGGTAGTTTTTAGTATAATTATTTCTTATTTATATTTATATTTTATTTCATTCACATAAATTCTAATTCATTAATTATAGATATATTAATATAGAAAAAAATAAAATCACTTCTTTATGTAATTATTTCAAAATAATCTTACAATAAATTTTTGTGATATTTTTAAATGGATGTATATTTTGTTTACTAGTGCATGATAACGTTTTTAGAAATGAATATTATTTTATGAAATTGATAGTATAAAATATTAATTAGAAATTTATTAAATATTTTTCTATGAAAAATCATTATTTAACTTTTAATCATATTATTTTTAAGAAGTAGGTTTTAATTTATAAATACTAATTTGTTATTTAAAAACAATAGTTATATTTGTGAAAAAAAGTTATACATTATACATTTTGTAATTTAAATATTTGATCACTTACCAAAATCTAATAAATCAACATTTTTGTCATATTTCTAATCATTATTTTATAAATTTAAAATATAAACTATATTTATTGTGAAAATAAGTGAAAAAATGTGTATTGAAAATAAATATTTAACATTGTGAAACTCAAAATGGTAAAAATGAGTAACCAAATAAGTATGCTGCATAGAATGATGAAAAAGATTTTTTAAATTTAGTGTTTGAGGTTTTTCTATAAATTCACTTTTCCCGTCAATATTATCTATTACATATAGAGCTACAAACTAGAACGTTTATTTGTATAATAAAAATAATTTTCATATTAAACCTATTGATATTTTGAAATTGAATAACATTTGGCTAATTTATTGGAGTTGATAAAGTGGATATTAATGAATTTATGTGTTTTTTGTAACATTCCGTACCTTAAAAGGTGACACTACACAATAGTCGACATTGTTGTGTTAAAGGGTTATTGGGGTGTGTTGGCCATATTGCAGCTGTATGGGATACTCTATATTGATAATATTCCATAGGGGTTATGTTATAGCCTTCATAGTGGAGGACTATTTGTGGAGGTTTCATAGTTGAGCAATAGACCCCATGATGGAAGTCTTATTGGCATTTGTTATGTTAGGATAGTCCTTCCATTTGTCCTTCAGAAGTAATGTATTTAATGGGATATTATTATTTTATTTTTCATTTTCGTATTTTATGTTGAAGTGGGGTTTTAATTTCAAAAATTTACAATGTGTTAACATGTGATTTCCTATGAATATTGGGCACTATTAATATTTCAATTATTCCTCTTCATCATCCATTGATTCGAGGACTTATTACAGGATCTAGATACACCTCTCTTCCATAGTCCTCACCATTTTTAGGATTAGTTCTATTTCTAGAGCAGTTCTACAAATAATTCATAATTTATTCATATTGGACCTCTTTTTTCAAGTACTAAATTGGCTGTTGTATATGGTTATATGCAATGGTGGTCAATTTCATCTCATCACTGCATCATAGAGATCTCCCCTATAATGGGGAATACATTTTCCAGTGCACCTCCACACTATATTTGATGACCCAATACCATTGGGATTTACTTTTAGTATACCTCCCAATTATAGTATATCAGAGATATGAAAACTGGGAATCGGGAATACGAACATTGAATTTTCATAACTATTAATGTATAGTGGACCAATGAGTTTCCTTATCCTTGTAGAAATTATTTTTTATTATTAGTATATCTTAATCTCAACATATTCTGTGTACATGAAGCTAATATGTGATTAATTGGATTTATTGTTCATCCATACATAAAAACAAATCATTTAGTTTCACAATCCATCTATATACATGTTTTTTATGAATTGTAGTTATTTACATAATTGTTTAGATTTTTTATATATTAATTATAGTTTTTATTGGGTCATGACATTGTGTTTCTATGATATTAAGATATATCTTATTGAGATTATTTAGTTGAACTAAGAATGAATATGTGTTTGGATATATATAATGACTAAAACTAATGTCATTGAATAAATACCTAGATTAGTACTAGTAGAAAATATCTTGGGATATTGGTAGAGTCTTAGGGAAACATTGTGTGATCTAATATGCTTTTTATTATCTATTAATGTTCTTAATTGTTTCCATCACATTATGGAAAATTCCATGTTGATGTTATCAAATGTTACTAGTTGGTAAGGAATTAAGAAGACTCATTAAATTTATGTTATTACTTCAACTTTATTGGATTTTCTAAATTATGTAATTTGGCGGGATACCAAACATGTTCTATGGTTTGGGTAGTATGGATGAATCAAAAAAAGTATTTCTCCTTGTTCATGTTACAGATATATGAGTTCAATATATGGTTGAATAAAATATTAATTTGAACTCCATAATTCTTTATCCATTTACTGAACTAGTGGCCCTCATAATACTGATGAATGGGTTGAAATATTTGTCAGAATCATTTAGCTAGTGGTGACTATGAAGGATCAACATGATATGATATGAGAGTTCTCAGGCTAGTTGAAAAAACCATTTCAATACACCCTTATCATATTTATATAGAAATCCTGATGGGGAATAATTTTTTAAAAAAAATCACAAATTTATGTAGAAGGATATTATAAAGTTGATTACATAAAATTGGGGTGAACAATTGTTAATGTATAAGAAGACGATTTGTATTCATGAAAAATGAAATGATCACCTATAGAAAAACCATTGGATAATGTTTAATGGATATACCTTTCCTAGGATCAATGATCTTTTCTATCAGTATTTTGGATCTTAGTATCTTGGAAATATTGATCTTCAATCGATATGTCAACATCTATGAGTTATAGTGGTAGAAATTATGATGAAATAATTTCAATGAAGGTATCACTTTTATGACTACTTGATTATTTTATTCAAGATGATGAATGTGATGTTAGTGTTCAAGGATCCCATGGACACGATCTTCCACTGATATCATGACTCATTAATGATGGTGTCTTTTATGAAATCCTCATATCTTCTAAAAACACTTAGGAAACATGATAGACATGTGAATATATTCTCGAGTATGGATCATACACATTAGTAATATGATATGATATGACATTATGACTAATTGATACAAGTGGGGTGAATCAATGGGAATATTTTTTCCAAGGGATGTATATCTATCAACCCTGAGAATGTACTGGACATGACTTCATAGACACATCTCATGATATCATTTTAAATGACTAGTATTATAGGTTTCTTATGATATTACAAATGGATATTATTATGGACAAAACCATTCTAATATCACCAATTACAGTGCTGATGATGAAGGGATTTAAATTCTAGTATTGGACTTATGTTAACAGGCATTCATTATTTTGAAGATGATTTTTAGGATAGTTATTGTTCTAACACACCCTAAGTCAATGATTGGTTATGTACATAACTCTAATTTATCAAGGGATTGTGTGTTAGAGGATCTAATGTTGATGGAGAAAATAATACACTATTGTTCTTGTCGAGTATGACCCAACACGAAAAACTATACCAGTCATGATATGGAGTTGGATGTAGCGTTCCATGCACAAATGTGTAAGATTGATTGTCAGATTTTCAGGAGTTTTTTTGTCTACATTAATGATAATTTCGTTTCTTATATCATTATATGTTTTAACCCGAATAGTTGATATAGGATATTAGTAGATCATATATATATATATATATGATTTCGATAGGCCTTATGTGCCAGGAAAATATAACATTTAGGTAGATTTAATTACCCATGAGACTCTAGTTGATAAGGGGCTCGATGAGTGGACTTTAGAGTAGTAGTGTCTCATGATGTTATAATTAGATGTTTGGGTATTGATTCTTAGTAAGATAAGTGATTTAAGACTTTTAGATTATTTATATTTAAAGATTCTATTATAGATCATGGAATGTAATGATTGAAGACTAACATAATGTATAAGGTAACAAGAGAATAACTAGATAGAGTAAATTTAATAACCGAGTTTTCATTGAGAGACAACGTTGTTATCATAATAAATGGGAGTGTTTTAGTACCTAAAACCATAATTTATTATAATATTCTATATTACCATTCCTCTAGGATCTGAGTAAATACTATTTTGATAAATATGTACCATGAAATCAGATGGATGTTTTTTTGTCTAGTAGTGAATAGGTACATTGTTGGGGTTTTATCTCAATTCAATACATATAATATTGGATTTACTAATAAATAGAATCCTAATTATTTCTCTATACACTTTTATTTCCCTAGAATAACTTTATAGAAATCCTATTTGAATATTAGAATGGTCTAACAAAGAACAAGAATACTAATTAAGATATATGTGTGATTATTGATTAGTTGATGATAGTTTAAAACCTTAAACCGATCCTAAAGACTCACTTAGTGGATTATTTAAGAAATATTTACATCCATTAAATAATAAACTTATTTAGAGTTTCATTTATTTATTTTCAAACATAAATGATATATATAAATAATTGATTTCAAAGGGAATTTAGAAATACCTAGTCACCAAGATTAGATTTATCAGAAAATAAAATCATTAGAAAGATAAATATTCATTTTTGGATGATTCATATATAATAGGATCTATAATAAACAATAATTATATACATTGTTGGAGGATGGTAAGTTAATATACATTTATTTGAGATCATGTACTAGAGTAGATACTGAGATTCAATTCATATGGAACCTTATGAATATCTTTATGGGAGGAAGGTTTTTCCCTACATTGCTAGAATGAGGTATATGATGTAGTAGTTTTGGTTAATATTTTTGGTTTAGTAATCCCCTAAAATAGTTCACCTAATTTGGTATAGGATGATCACTACTCAAATCAATCAGATATCATATGTATTTAATAGTATGATAACTTAGGAGTTTTCTGTATGAAATCAGGTTTTCATGGTAGTGAGTCCTCATTGAGGACATAAATGTTTCACTATGAAAGTAAATTTATAATAATGTTTTTTTGGTACCCTTTGATATCATATAATGGGTAGGTATATTGACATGAAATCTATCACTTCATTTACATAATCATGTAAGGATTTATGTGTTCACAATTTCATATAATTTGGTTAACACTACTAATATTGTTCATTTTACAGACTATAGGCATGTTCATATTGGTAATAATTCTACTTAGGATGAGTTTCAATTTTAGATTATATATTGAATAGATAAAGTCCACTAACAAAAAATGATACCACTTGTCTGGGTGTGGTGACTACATTGAAATATCTAGCATGAGATCATTGAATTAGAGGATAGAATATGAGAATTAGTCTTTATAGGAAGAGCACCTTGTTTAGATCATACACTATAAAGAGAAACTGCACAAATGGAAGATGTTACCAATTATCATGGATTGGTGGATACATTTATTGTTCTTGGATAAGTCCATAGATTAAGAGGCAATAATTTTGGCTCAATTTTCTGAGGTATTAAAAAATGATCCAAATAGGTGATCCTCCTGGATAAGAAGTCCTTATAGGTGGAGAATTTTAAAACCATGGAAAAATCCTTAAAGGAATAATTATTTCACTTATTCTTCTAATTGTCATTTACTCTAGCTATGTTTGGATAATTTATAGTCATCCTTATAGTGGTTAAGGAGGATATTATATGTTTTTGTTAAACTTCAAGGAAAAAATTTGAGGCAGAATGTTGTTGTCAATATCACTGCACTCTATGGGTATCGAGTTGTTGGGTGATTATTGTAGTTGTATGGGTGACACTATAAATAATTTTTTCTATATGGAATAAATCATAGTTGAATTCCAGGAAGAATATTTGAATATTTTTTTCTATGGATACATACACCATAACACTGATCTCTTTTTTTCATTAAATATACAAAAATTGTTTAGTAGTTTGGTCTTTAGGAGTTATTGTTTGAATAATATGTGATGATTCTATTTTAGTTAATCTATTTTAGAATTGATTAGGGTCTTAATTTATAATTAAAAATTGTTAATGAGGTTTTACACTTCTGGATTGATTCCTAGAAATATTATTATTAATATTCCTCAAAAACTATAAATTACAAGATTTATTGACAAAGAGGATGATGAATCTAGGTCTTAAATCTATCCCTACACAAAAAGGATTTAGTTTTATACTGGTTATATGATGAAATCATCCTACTTGAACCATAGATATTATTTTTTAGGTACTCTACAAAAAAATATATCAATAATCATTTTTCTAGCACACCATCATGCCTGAGTAATATCCCATATATTATGTTATATTTTTTTAAGTGCATAGATGCATCTTTTAGGATGAAAATTCAACTTGGTGTTTTGTTTTCATTACACCTCCTTGTCATAGTACCCACATTGTAGCATGAATCATCCTAGATTATCTGAAGATCTTATATATATTGTGGGGTTTTATAGTGATATATATAGGGTATTAATTGTGTCTATCATTAGGAATATATATCATTTATTTTATCTAAAACCCTCAAAAATTTGGTTTCATATCAGTTATGGCAATCACTATTGTGTGATATTATTATGTTTGGTAAGAGAATATGGTTTGGGTTAGGGAAATGTTGATGAAGCATGAATCTAAAATTGGCCCCTAGAATGTAAAAATTTACATACAATTTTATGGCATGATAGTACATGTATGACTTGTAAAACATATTTTATTTCTACATGATTATGTTATTGATTTTCTATCATGATTAATTTTATTATTTTCAATATGTAATGATACTAAGAATATAAACTTACCCATTTTAAAAAGACTCTTACTGATAGTTGTTGGACTCATATGTGTGCGGAAGAAATACTAAGGTCATCTGGTATTCTGAATTGGTCTTGTTGGTTTAGGATATTATTTTATAAAACAATCACTATTAGTTAATTCATATTATTGAACTTTTTTGGTCATTTATCTAAATTCTATCAATTTTCACTTGTAAAATGTGAACTCATCTACACCATTAACTTGAAAAAAAATAACATAGTTCATCCAAAAATAAACCCCAAAAACTACCCAACATTAACAACCATCATCAACAGTTTCTGGTGTTCTCAAAAAGTCAATCTCTTAAATTTATGACCACATTTACATTGTTGATAATACCATAAGTTTTTTATAATTTTATAACCACCCCATTCTCATTTCTAATTCATTATGTGTACCTCATCCTATAAAAACTAAATTAAAACAAATTAAAATATTATAATCAGTATAGATATTTTAGTTGTATGGTATTATAATTATGGTATAACATTTTACCACAACTCCCAATTTAATTTATGAAAAATTAAATGGTGGACCGTGACTATTTCTGGACTACCACATCCATGATGAATCATTTATGTACGTAAATTTTAGAGGAGTATATTAAAAAAAGGTAATTGTGTGTATATATATATATGAAATTGCGGAAATATATTAGATTATGAAATTTTAAACTATATTTCTTTATTGACTTGTTATATTAAAAATGAAATCCACATCCATTTGTACTTGTGGACTTCCTCTTTAATGAAATGATCAATTTTATATTTTAATTTAATCACTAAATTACATGGATAGATGTAATATGTTTATTCATGTGTAAATATGAATATTCAAAAATTGATAATGTTATAGAAAAATATTGAAAAACTTATTTACAATAAGAGAAATATCAAACTGAGTTAAAATCAACAATCTAAATGTGGGTTTAAAGAGAAAATATGTTTTCATCATAATATTTATTATCATTGAATACCTAAAATGCTTCCTATATATATTTATAACTGTTAAATAACACACTAAGGAACAAAAAATTTGATTATGATAATCTTGTATATTTATATTAGAAATAAACTCTACATTATCTATAAACTGTATAATATTCTTAAGTGAGTTTCATTTTACCACCTACATTAAGAATTATATATATTAATATCATGTTTGATAATTTAAAATAAACGGTTTTATTTTTATATGTATGTTAATATATATTTATTTTTGGTTCAATAAAAGATATATAAATATTTGATTCAAAAATTAGGAAAACTCACTTCATTAGTTATGAATTAAAAAATATGTTTTTTATCGATTTCAAATTCATGGGTATGGAAAAAAATAAATAAAGGATTTTAAAACCTCATAAATTATTAAAGTTAAGGCTTTATATAAAATATATAAATTTTGAAAAGACTTTTTTTAAATAATGAATACCAACAATAGTTTTATGAAACCAGTTCGAATCAATCATGATTGATTACACTAAAAATTGGAAATTTGTAATAAATTAAAATAATTAATATATAAAGTGACTTTTAATGATAATTATAAAGGAAATTTTTACTTTTCAAAAATATTAAATAATATATTAATATAGTAATATAGGATATATTGGTGGTTAGAGTGCATTTTGACTATGAAAGAATTATTATATGGGTTTCTTTTCAAAAAAATATATCTTCATAATAAATAAATCTTATTATAAATCTTGTTTAATTTGGATTGGTTGGTCTTGTGCCACTTTAATATTTTGTATCATATACCCACCTATTTGCAGACATTGTCTTTCATTTTAAGTCATATCCTTCAATATTTTGTTTGAAACAAATGTTTCTAAGGTCATATCTGTTGTATTTATTTTTATTTTGATTCTTTCATACTTACATAATTATTTTTTACATTTATTCCTTGTATATTCTATTTGTATCCCATATGTGTACGATTATTACCAATTTTTGTCTATTTCAGTGAATATAATAATCTAAATAATTTTCTTTCTTCCAATTGATATTGATTCAATTATTTACCACATTATTTTTTTGTATCATAACATTTATTCATGTAGTAATGATTATAATCTTTAATGAATTTCATATATTTTTGGAACAATATAAACTTTAATATTTTATGTGGTATTATTTTATTATTATATAATGATTAATATTTCTTAAATATAAATCATTGTCAAATATTTTTTACATTATGGAGTATGTTTATTTTAGGGGTTATTGATAGGTCATATATATTATATTTTAGTTATACCAATTTATTATGAACATTTTTCATCCATTATTGTATCATACCAAAATAATATTATGTTCTATTTTATTTTTTTAACGATATTTATGATTTTAAAAAATAAGTTTATGTTACTATTTTTACAATGTGGTATTTTAGTAATGAAAATTTCAATATATTTAAAATGTTCATTATATAATTATATGTTTTATTGTAGAATTGAAATTTGCTACCGAAAAAATTACATAATTTCAAGGATCTATTATCCATGATACTAAATTAATATGATTTAAATAAAAATAACATATCAATTTAAAAATTTAATATTAAAAGTGAAATATAATGGTCTGTTTTCATTAATGTTAAAAAATATATTCCAGAACATCCTATATCATTTAAATTCAATTTTATATTTTATATTAAAAACAATTTACACTAATCAAATTGATGTTATTTTATATATTCTATGATATATATATATATATATATATATTATTTTGGGTATTGGACTCAATATATGAAGAAATTAAATTCTTAGATTATACTCATTTCATACCATTAAACTAATTATCTTAAAAGGATTTTTAAATATACTATATCATCATTTTTACTTACCTTTATTACATGCATGATAAGAAATTTTTCACCCATTCACATTATTTTAATAGATGGAATATGTATCATTCTTCTATGCCAAATATATAATACATCAATAAAAATATTTCCCATAACTATTCACCATGAATAAGAATAAATTTTTCTTACAATTGATTTACAATTTCATTTCCTTATTCTACATTCCTCAAATTTAATGTAATTATTCTATGTTACATCTAAACATTTATTAATTAAAATTTTTCATAACCAAAAACTGTCACCTATATGATGTAAATATTATAAGATTTATTATCTTCATTGAATGATATTTTCATTGTATTTTACTTTATGTAATTTAATATTCATTTAACGTGGGATTATCATGTTTTTTGTTTATGGAATTATTATTTATTTTCTTTTTTATATACATTTTATAAGGATATCAAACACAATTTAATTCAATGGATTCTTTATAATTAGTTGAATGAAACACGTTTCATTTAAATTATTTTTCTATCTGATGAGTATTTTCTTTCATATAGAGTATGTAAATATGGTTGAATGATGGGTGCGGTGATATATAACTTTATCATTAATTATAAAAATGTTTTTATCTCATGGGATAGGTAATTAAAAGAGAAATATAATTTCTCATTGTCATGGGAACTATTTTTTGTTTCTCATTGAGTCCTTATTCCCTATACTAATTTATTTTTTCATAATTTAATGTATCATGGTGTTATACTCTAATGGATCATGTTAATTATGTTATGATTCCACATAATATTGATTGGTGGATTTATTTTAATGGTATGATTTATGATTTATTTTTTATTTGGTGTAACATTCTTATATATTCCAATTCTAACCATATTGATAGATATACACATATATGATATTTGATAATTATCACCTACGTTTAACCTTATTGAGCATCTAATATCATCCTTAACATATGATTCCATTTCATAAGGTTATGTTGAAAAGAAATAATGATACATATATAAGACTAATGTATGTTTATAATAAATTTTAGATATTAATTATTATTATTTAGAATAGATAGATTCATATATAATTGATATGATGACTATCATTTAAAATGGGAATATTTTTCATTATATGATTTTCTACAGTCAATATATAAAACTATAATAATGAATATTATTAATATTCTATATTAATGAAATATTTTCATTAATTAATATAATTATATTATCATGTTTATGGGATTTAATAATGGTTTACATTAATTTCATAGAAACTAATAGATAATTTTATCATTATATTTATCATAGAATATATCACGTAAAGCATAAATATCATATTTTTAAATTTAAAATTTATATTTTATTTTATTGTGACTACCTTGAGGTCCAATACTTCATATAAACTATCATTTATTATAACCTTCAGCTCAACAAAGAAATTGACATCACAGTTTATTCTTGTGAAAAAATAACCCTCCCATATTGGGATATGGTAATGTCTTCTAATGCCTTATTTCCATTTTTGTATTTCGTGTGTTTTTTATTTTCATGGATTTTCGTGTCACATATTCCAAGGGTTATCACATTACTTCATAATTATTATTTTTAGAAAATTATATCGGTTCCTTCATTGAATTAAGAATTTTTGTTTTTGTAATAAAAATGTTGAATTTAATATTGAATATAGTTTTGTATAAGATACATTATTTATTTGTGGAATTTTAAAATTACATAAATAGGTAATATTATATTTCAAAAAAATGTGAATCATCTTTTATTGAATTTTCCAAAAAATTAAATCATTACAAAAGATTACATTTAATATACTTACCAAAAAATATTATAAATATATTATTTATGATAACTTTAATTCAACATTCCATCATATTGATATATTATAACATTATTTTTAATAACAAAAATGTTATAATGAATAATGAAAATAAATATTATATGATGGTAATGAAAATGAAGACAAATATAAGGAAAATGATGATTAGTATAGTAATAGAATATGAATAAAATCTTGTACATTGTTAGATATTAAGTATTTTTTCTTTCAAATTTTTTTTATTAAATGAATCATTTCATATTAAAAATATTTTTTTATTTTTTATTTATAAATGATAATATAATACATGCCACTTTATGAACCTTCTTTTAAGATAATAATTTTTTTTAAAAAATTTTTTTATTAAAAATTTGATAATATTTTTTTTACTTTACTCGACTAATTAGTAATATATATTATTTTATCTACTATGTTCGACCATTGTAATGTTTGATGGAGATATGGAAAGAAGTATTGTAAACCATATGTAAATCCCAAACATCATCTATCAATGTTTTTAATTTCATATCATTTTGTATTTCAACTCAAAAAGTATAACCCTAAAAATTTATTTTTATATCGATAAATTTAATAGATATATTGATTAAATTTACATAAAATCTATAAAATATAAAATAATTATTAATGATTTAAAATTTATTAGGAAATCTAATAAAATATTTAATAATATTTTATCATAAAAAATATAGTTTATACTAGTAGTTATGTTCTACCTTCTATATTGATACAAATTGCATTGTATTTCATATGTATTTTCGTTTTTATTATCCCAAAACTCAAAATACAAAATTAAACATAATATTGAATCTTTTATAATAATTTTATTTTCATAGGAGAGCAACTAACACAACAAAAAATTAATTAGTGGAAAATGAAAATGTAATTGGTATGAAAATATATTAATAAAATTTGGAAATATAAAATAAAATATAAAATAAATGATAAAGGATATTTATTGAATGGAAATTATCTTATAATAATAAAATATTATACCAATACTCTAATATGTCTATATTTATATTATTTCAATCTAAATATAAAAAAATAATCCTTAAAATATCTAAGAATTCTATATTACTCTTGATCTATTTACCAAGAACAATTATGGAGTCAAAATTGTAACGCCCCGACCCCAGTTACCCAGAGTCGGTGCATTATTTTAATACATTTGCATGATTACAAGGAATCTAGTCCCAAAGGACCAATTAGTTTAGCATTCTTGGAAAATAGATTACATACATGAATGTTACATTACACATCATAACATACAAAACAACATAAATAATACTTTATGAATGCCATTATTCCCTTGTCTTAACCTGTCTTATCAATCAAAATATATTTCTTGGAATCCTGGGAAAAATAAAACATAGAAAGGGGTGAGCTCAAATGATCCGTAAGGGTAAGAAATAGAGCAGAAACTTTCATAAATAAGCATAAACATTTAAGGCAATGTATAACTAAAACAAAAGCCTTTTAAACTTAAACTTCAACATAGTATGGAAAAAATAAAATGAAATAATTCCATTTATTTATTCACATGGATATTTTACTATTCTAATCATCACAAGCAATATCAATAACCACTTTCATAATGATGGAATGCATAATGCCAGACTATCATAACCACATAGCCAAGGCCTCATGCCAAGACTACAAATAAGATTTTGTCAAGGCCTTGTGCCAAGACACTAGTTTGTCTCATGAGACCTACCGAAGCATCGAGTAGCTATAGCGGGCTCCACCCATCACATATTAAGTCCAATGCATTACCATATGAAATGGTTTAAACATAACATAAACATTCGTATTAAAACTAGCATACGAAATATAAATACTTCATCCATAAACCACGAATGGTATAAGAATAATACATCCACAGTCAAACACATCACAAAAACTTCAAAACAATATGGAAGATTTGTATAATAATAAATCAACTTCAAATAAACTTAAATTCCATCAAAGGATGTTGACATAGTTGATATCAAAACTATATGAGAGAAATATCTCTTTTTTTGAAATCATTTAAAAGTCACACATTTATTAATGAAGTAATTTAAAAGAGATTTTTCGAATCAAAGTGTCCCATACCACTTCGAAACTTTTGAAAATAAATATCATTTCAAAACATTCATGTCCATATAAATTAATCCTTAAAATCATTTTGAAAACATGGGCATTAATTAAAAATATTTAGAAAGATAAATCTTTAAAAAATTTAAAATTCTTTTTTTTGATAAAGAGTACCTTTCAGAAAATTTTAAAATATTCATTTTGAAATAATTTAAAAGTCACATCATTATAAAATAAAACATTTACTTTGAAAATATTCTTATAAGCTTGTATGGTAAGCTTCAATGATTTTATAACGGCGGATAATAGCTGCACCCGCCGTATAAGTTAAAAAAACATTCTTACCTTAATTTTGTCGAAAATGTTAAAAGAAACTTGTTTGGAAAACGACGGAAACATTCCTTTATAAACCACTTATAAAAAGTAAAACAGGGGTATAAATGACTTTAACCCATATTCTTTGTAAATAGTAAAAATGTTTTGAAATACATTTCAAAGAAACATGGATGTGGATGATAAAGAAATCCCAGTAGATTATTACGTATAAACAACCTTGGATAATGAAGAGATTGCGAAATAAACCATTACCTTGTAATTTTCCTTGGTTTGGGGTAGGTTAACATCCTATATATTGGTGAAATAATTTCTATTAAATTATACAAGAATCATATACATTCATATGATATCATATATGATCTTTTAATATTGCTTTGTTAATAATATCTTAGAATTATCATTGTTTTGGGTGTTAACTTACTTGTTTTCTTTTATATGTTTCGTTACGTAAGCCATGGTTGTCATGGATAGGTTGTATCTTATTCATATCCATAATGATATCAAGTCCTTAAAGATTATATTTAAATCGTCAAATGATAATTATACTTGAATGGATACGATAGATAATGAATCTCATCGCGTTTGTGGAGACGGTAGTCCGTACGTACGCACGAGCGACAATATCATTCTTTTGATATTAAAATAATATATAATTGGATGGTATATCATATATACAGAATCATTATCATGTTATATTTATTATTTAAATGAATTACACATCATTATTATACCCATCCAAATAATAATTTATTGAATAACAATTACACCACGACGTGGAGACGGTAAGCCGTACGTAGCACGTATAGTGACATGTTATTCAAAGGATGGATAGAATACTGAAATATTGTTGTAAAATGTTTATAATAACATAAAAGTATATATAATATACTGGATTTATTATTTTATAATGGTAATAACAAAGAAATAATAAGTGGAAGAAGAAAGGAACGTGAAAAAGGGTGGTGAACTCATTACCTCTTCTTCAGGTTCTTCCTTTTGATTTGATAAAAAAGGGCTCCGTAAGTTGGCTTTATGACTAAAGTAAGGACTCTAGGATGTAGTGAGGGATGTGGAGAGAGTATTTGGGAAGAGTTTGGCCAAACCAAAAGGCTTTGATGGTTGGAATTAATGAAAAGTAGGAGTTCCCTTTT
The DNA here is from genome assembly GCA_963277665.1 of Viscum album. NCBI lineage: Eukaryota > Viridiplantae > Streptophyta > Magnoliopsida > Santalales > Viscaceae > Viscum > Viscum album. The sequence goes on along the minus strand of OY728157.1, from coordinate 28,843,346 downwards.
AAAAGAGGGGTGAGGGGCACCTTTGGAAAAGCCAGAAATATTATTTTATAATAAATTCATATTCGGTTTATAATGGCTCAAAAGTGGATTATTTAAAGTTTAAGGTGGGTATGGTTCTAAAAACCCTCAAAAAATAGAATTTAGACAGTTTTGGGTCACTATTTAAACCTTATCGTTAAGTATTATCTCTTAGTTAATTAGTTTCACTTTTACAATGTCTCTTTGTATTTTTATATTATATGGTTAATAAACTTAGTATATACATCCAAGAGACCCCCAAGTGGTCTACTAATGATACACCTATCATTATATAAGTATCTTGGCTGAACCTTAGATTTTTAGGAATTTAATATCAATTAATAATATAATATTTATTTTAAAAACTCTTTTATATCAATTTTGACAGTATTCAATAATTGATTTTTGTGAAACTCATAATAGAATTATTACTTCAAAAAAATTCAATTAAATCAATCATAATATATCATATTAACATATAAAATTAGTTTAATTCAATAAAAGTATCCAATTATATTTATTTCGGTATTTTTAATATCAATTATTTTAATTTTTCACTATTATGGTAATTACTGCATCATTATTGTGTGATAAATAAATTAAATTATTTAATGTCTAAAATTTATAAATAAATTACCATTATGTAGAAACTCTTTTCATATTTATAATGAATATTTATAATCTAAAATCCAATATATATAACCCTATGTAAAAAATTTTTTGCTAAAAGATATATGCTTGTGTCATTTTTGTATTAATTTTAACTTAATTAATATAAATTGTCATTATCACTTACAAGTGGCACCATGGGGTCCAGAAATCGACCCAAAAATTCCCATGGTTGGACATGTATCCACCAATATCGTTAGAACACGTTATAGGGTAATTTTTATTATTATAATATTGTTTGTTTAACCCTTATTTACCGGATTTACCCTTTAACCATGGTAAATACAATATTTTCTGAAGTAATTATTCAAAATGTCTAAATTTTTTTTACCTATTTACACAATTTGAAAAACATGATTCCAGATATGGAATCCATTTTTTTAAATTTAAAACACAGAAGTGGAAGATATTAATTTAAAATTAATTCCCGTTGTTAAAACAAAAAGCGTGTTTTTAAGAGATAATAACTATCAAAAGATTGGCACTTGTTTATGTCTGGTTTAATTGTGAAATTATGTCCAATAACAAACATTGAATTTAATGGTAAAAATATATTCTAAATATAATTTAAAAACACTCAAATTCATAATTTATCAGTATTAATTATTTCAATTAAAATGTAGTTTTTAATTAAAATTTAGTAATTTTCACTATTCATCAAAATATGAAAGTTATCTGAAAAGTACCAAAATTTCACCCTAGGCTAATTTTGATATTCAGAATCAAAAAATGAAGTCCATTTTGAGTGATAGAATTTATAAAATTTCAAAAATTAGGTATTACTATTCATAAGGGCTAGTTTGATTGGTTGTGGTGTGTTAGAACTCGATGTTGCGTACAACACACGCTGTTGCATTATTCAAAGAGAAGCATACCGTAGAATCTTGGGGTGTTACATTGTAAATTTTTTTTATGTCCCCATTCTAAAGAATAAATTTTTAGTCAAATTGAATATATAAGAGTTTAAAATATTGGATTTAAAAAGGAATCACTATTAAAGTTGGTAAAAGTGTATTTTTGAAAAATACTTCTTTTATCTGAAAAAAAAGAATTTGTTCTTAAATTATGTCTAAGAAACTCATAATATGGATTCTAAAATTATAAGGATTATATAAAGTTTAAAATTTAGTTAATACTATTCATAACATCTTTTGAACGGCTTGTTTGGTAAGTCATGGTGCACTTTAACTCAGTGTTGCGTGTAGTGCAAGATATTGAATTATTTTGAAGAAATAACACACTATGAAATCTTGGGGTGTTATATTCTCCCCTCCTTCAATCAATTTCGTCCTCGCAATTTGAAATTGTTCTTCGAAAATAAATGGTTGAAAATAGAAAATTGGGTTACTAAAATTTAGTCTTAATAATAGAAAAAGATAAATGAAAGGGTCACCACCAAATTATGATCTCGATTAGGAGAACATTGGTGGAAATTAGAGTCATATAATTGGAGGAAAAACATAAATATTTATAGGTAGTGATTGAGGTCATCAATAACAAACAAGTGAAAAATTGAGGTCCTTAAATTCATCAATCTATGATGATTTGAAATACCATCAGTTCAACAAAACATAGGGTATTAGGATAACACATTTTTGGTTTTATGATTCCTTAAATAAAGTATAATAATTAATTTCTTCATAGAATAAGAGAAGAAGAAAAATATATTCTTGACAAGTAGAGTTCCATGCTTTAACTAATTTCTACCACAAACTCATCCTTTACTTAAAAGATAATTGAACGTAAAAAAATATTCTATTTATCCTATTCGTATAGGGTTCCAAAAAAACGAATTTATAATTCATCTAACATATCTTTAAAAAAACTGCATTATTTAATCACGAACATTACATGGGCCAGTGGTAGGTGATACACCCTTGTCGCCCTTCGGTTGTGGGTTCAAGTCTTGCGGCCTTTCCGGATGCGACGGGTTGCCGCCCAACCTCCGGGTTGTCCTTTTATGGAAATCCAAAAATAATCGAAACTAGAACTATCCCAAATGCTTTAGTCCAAAAATGAAGATCCTTTTTTCTGCGTAATAACATGTGAACACCTTCATCATGTATTCTTTTATAACACTACAACATTATGAATTACCATAAAACCTTATTGATTACATTCATGATCCCTTATTCCTTAAATAATAATGGATACACTCATTCAATACAAAAATGTTGTAAACCCCAACAATGATGGAATATACAAATCATTAATGAGTTTCAAGGTAGTCAAGAATATTTAATATCATTTATGCAAATCAATCATGTATTATTCCAAAATCACTACCTCAGTATCAGAACTATATTATGGTTTATCATTCTCTCAACCATATATTTTCCAAAAATTTATCCTGCTATTGAGTCACTTTTCTTTGTTCCACACAATCTCAAGTCCTTAATGAAATAGTACTGCAGTACAATCCTTATATACTCCATAATTATTATAACAAGTACATTGTTGATACAACACTCAAATGACATAATCAACATAAGAACTCTAATAATTCCTCTTCATCTGTGGTAGTATCATAACTTGATTATTATCCAATAGCATCATTTGCGGCATAGTCTGATGATTGGGACGTAGGTTCACGTAGTGTCCAAACTCCTTGAAAATGAAGAATTGTACATTTGAAACCATTTTCTTACCCTTACAGTCACGTACTTTGTGCCCTTTTTCTCCACACTTATAACAAACTCCCATTCCTTTCAGGCAAGTTCCAGGGTGTTTCTTCCCATAGTTATCACATATAGAGAAATTCTTCTTTTCCCTCCTCCCTTTATCCATCTTTCTCTCTTCCATACTTTTCTTCTCTTGCTTCCCTTCAATGAAATAGGACTCAGTAAACTCTTTAGTTATCTTAACCACACATGATATTATTTCTTCATATGATGATAATACGTGGTAGACTATTTCCCTTCTAAATTATGTCTTAATACCATGAAAGATACTATTCTTCTTACCATTTGGATCATATGTATTACTGGAGTTCACATTACTTCTACTGGGCACCATTTCTCTACAATAGCATAAACTAGGTCAGTTTATGAATTGCAATAAATAATTCCTAATGAAAATTGAACAGTTTATGGATATAATCCATAATCAGAAAAAATGTTTTCTTTGCATAAGTATATACTCATGAGACCTTCATAATGGTTTGTAAATAAAATGAGAATGATCCTAAAAATATCCCTCGGGAGTGTCGTAACCAAGAGTGTAGAAAGGCCCATTGTCGTGCACCCGTTCCCGTTCGAGTCTATCTCAAAGCGGTGTTTTCAGGTTTTACAATTAGGTACAACTGTGCCAGAGTCGCCTCTACCTACTCATATCCAGACATGGATGTATTTCTCGGAAAACTCACAAAATCTCTACAATACCAAAATTATAGGAAGTTCTTCTATACTAATCCTCAAAGTCTATTTTAGGGCTATGTTCTCTAATCAGAGTTTATCTAAATCTAGTTTCCTAGTTTATTTCTAAACTTCCTCTGATACCAACTATAACTCCCCGACCCTAGTTACCTAGAGTTGGTGAATTATTTTAATACATTGGCATGATTACAAGGAATCACGTCCCAAAGGACCGATTAGTTTAGCAGTCTTGGAAAATAGATTACATACATGAATGTTACATTACACTTCAACAAATACAAAACAACATAAATAATCCTTTATGAATGCCATTATTCCCCTGTCTTAACCCTTCTTATCAATCACAATATACTTCTTGGAATCCTGGGAAAAATAAAACATAGAAAGGGGTGAGCTCAAACACTCCGTAAGGGTAAGCAATACAGCGAAAACTTTCATAAATAAGCATAAAAATTTAAGGCAATGTATAATTAAAACAAAAGCCTTTTTAAACTTAAACTTCAACATAGTATGGAAAAAATAAAATGAAATAATTCCATTTACTTATTCACATGGATATTATACTAATAGAATAATCACATGAAATATCAATAACCACTTTCATAATGATGGAATGCATAATGCCAGACTATCATAACCACATAGCCAAGGCCTCGTGCCAAGACTACAAATAAGATTTTGTCAAGGCCTTGTGCCAAGACACTAGTTTGTCTCATTAGACCTACCGATGCACCGAGGAGCTATAGTGGGCTCCACCCGTCACATATTAAGTCCAATGCATTCCCATATGAAAAGGTTTAAACATAACATAAACATTCATATTAAAACTAGCATATGAAATGTAAATACTTCATCCATAAACCACGAAGGGTATATGAATAATACATCCACATTCAAACACCTCACAAAAACATCAAAACAATATGGAAGGTTTGTATAATAATAAATCAACTTCAAATAAACTTAAAATCCATCAAAGGATGTAGACCTAGATGAAATAAAAACTATTTGAGAAAAATATCTCTTTTTTTTGAAATCATTTAAAAGTCACACATTTATTAAGGAAGTAATTTAAAAGAGATATTTGGAATGAAAGTGTCTCATACCACTTAAAAACTTTTGAAAAGAAATATCATTTCAAAACATTCATGTCCATATAAATAAATCCTTAAAATAAATTTGAAAACATGGACATAAATTGAAAATATTTAGAAAGATAAATATTTAAAACATTTAAAATTCTTTTTTTTGAAAAAGAGTACCTTTCAGAAATTCTTAAAATATTAATTTTGAAATCATTTAAAAGTCACATAATTATAAAATAAAACATTTACTTTGAAAATATTCTTATAATCTTGTAAGGGAAGATTCTACGATTTTATAACGGCAGATAATAGCCGCACCCACCGTATAAGTTAAAAAAACATTCTTACCTTAATTTTGTCGAAAAGGTTAAAAGAACCTTGTTTGGAAAATGACAGAAACATTCCTTTATAAACCTCTTATAAAATGTCAAACAAGGGTATAAATTAATTTAACCCATATTCTTTGTAAATAGTAAAAATGTTTTGAAATACATTTCGATGAAACATGGATGTGGATGATAAAGAAATCCCAGTAGATTATTACATATAAACAACCTCGGATAATGAAGAGATTGCGAAATAAAACCTTACCTTGTACTTTTCATTGGTTGGGAGTAAGTTAAAATCCTGTATAATGGTGAAATAATTGTTATTAAATTATAAAAGAATCATATAAATTAATATGATATCATATATGATCTTTTAACATTGCTTTGATAATAATATCTTAGAATTATCGTTGTTTCGGGTATTAACTTACTCATTTTCTTTTATATGGTTTGTTACGTAAGTCATTGTTGTCATCAATAGGTTTTATCTTATTCATATCAATAATGATATCAAGTCCTTAAACTTTATTTTTAAATCATCAAATGATAATTATACTTGAATGGATACGATAGAGAATGAATCTCATCGTGTTCGTGGAGACGGTAGTCCGTACATACGCACGAGCAACAATATCATTCTTTTGATATTAAAATAATATAAAATTGGATGGTATATCATATATACAGAATCATTATCCTGTTATATTTATTATTTACATGAATTACACATTATTATTATAACCATCCAGATAATAATTTATTGAATAACAATTACACCATGACGTGGAGACGGTAAGTCGTACGTACGCTTGTATGGTGACATGTTATTCAAAGGTTGGATAGAATACTGAAATATGGTTGTAAAATATTTATAATAAAAAAAAATTATATATAATATACTAGAGTTATTATTTTATCATGATAATAACAAATAAAGAAGAAGTGGAAGAAGAAAGGAACTTGAAAAAGGGTGGTAAAATCATTACCTCTTCTTCAGGTTCTTCATTTTGATTTGATCAAAAGGGCTCCTTATGTTGGCTTTATGAATAAAGTAAGGCCTCTAGGATGTAGTGAGGGAAGTTTAGACAGTATCTGGTCAGAGGGTGGATGAACCAAAAGGCTTTGAAGGTGTGAATTAATGAGAAGGAGGAGTGCCCTTTTATAAGAGGGGTGAGGGGAACCTTTGGAAAAGCTAGAAATATTATTTTATAATAAATTAATTTTCGGTTTTTAATGGCTAAAAAGTGGATTATTTAAAGTTTAAGGTGGGGATGGGTCGAAAACCACTCAACAAATAGAATTTAGTTAGTTTTTGTTTACTATATTAACATTATCTTTAAGTATTAACTCTTAGTTAATTAGTTTCACTTTAACAATGTCTCTTTGTATTTTTATATTATATGGTTAGTAAACTTACTATATACAACCAAGAGACACCCAAGTGGTCCATTAATGATACCCCTATCATGATATAAGTCTCTTGGACGAACCTTAGATTTTTAGGAATTTAATATCAATTAATAATTTAATATTTTTTTTAAAAACTCTTTTATGTCAATTTTGACACTATTCAATAATTGATTTTTGTGAAACTCATAATAGAATGATTACTTAGAAAAAATCCAATTAAATAAATCCTAATATGTCATGTTAACATATTAAATTAGGTTAATTCAATAAAAGTATCCAATTATATTTATTTGGGTATTTATAATATCAATTATTTTAATTTTTCACTATTATGGTAATTACTGCATCATCATTTTGTCATAAATAAATTAAAATATTTAATGTCTAAAAATTATAAATAAAATATCATTATGTAGGAAATCATTTCAGATTTCTAATTAATATTTATAGTCTAAAATGAAACATATATAACCCTATGTAAAAATTGTTTGGCTAAAAGATATATGCTTGTGTCATTTTTGTATTCATTTTAACTTAATTAATACAACGTGTCATTATCACTTACAGGTTGCTCCATGGGGTCCAAAAATAGACCCAAATATGCCTATGGTCGGACATGTATCAACCAATAATGTTAGGACACGTTTTAGGGTAATTTTTTACTATTATAATATTATTTGTTTAACCCTTATTTACTGGATTTACCCTTTAACCATGGTAAATAAAATATTTACCGAAGTAATTATTCAAAATGTCTAAAAATAAAAGATACCTATTTACACAATTTAAACAACCTGATTCATAATATGGAATCCATTTTTCCCAATTCAAAACACAGAAGTGGTAGAAATTAATTTAAAATTAATTCCTGTTGTTAAAACAAGAAGCGTGTTTTTAAGAGATAATAACTATCAAAAGATTGACACTTGTTTATGTCTAGTTTAATTGTGAAATTATATCCAATTACAAAACTTGAATTAAATGGTAAAAATATATTCTAAATATACTTTAAAAACACTCTAATTTATAATTTATCAATATTAATTATTTTGATTAAAAAGTAGTTTTTAATTAAAATTTAGAAATTTTCACTATTCATCAAAATATGAAAGTTATCTGAAAAGTACCAAAATTTCACCATAGGCTAATTTCAATATTCCGAATCCAAAAATGAAGTCCATTTTGAGAGATAGAATTTATACAATTTCAAAATGTAGGTATTACTATTCATAACGGCAAGTTTGATTGGTTGTGGTGTGTTAGAACTCGATGTTCCGTACAACACACGCTATCGCATTATTCAAAGAGAAGCATACCGTAGAAGCTTGGGGTGTTACATTGTAAATTTTTTTTATGTCCCCATTCTAAAGAATAAATTTATTTAGTCAAATTGAATATATAAAAGTTTAAAATATTGGATTTAAAAAGGAACTGCTATTAAAGTTGGTAAAAGTGCATTTTTTAAAAATACTTCTTTTATCTGAAAAAAAAGGAATTTGTTCTTAAATTATGTCAAATAAACTCAAAATATGGATTCTAAAATTATAAGGATTATATAAAGTTTAAAATTTAGTTAATACTATTCATAACCTCTTTTGAACGGCTTGTTTGGTAAGTCATGGTGCGCTTTAACTCGGTGTTGCGTGTTGTGCAAGTTATTGAATTATTTTGAAGAAATAACACATTATGAAATCTTGGGGTGTTACAAAAATATTTTTTAAACACAAAATCCCTCATTTTATAACCAACACATTATAATGAAAAACAAATGAAAATTATTCCATATTTACAAACTCAAAAAAATCTCATGGTGAGAATAAGTATTTTAATGGTCCAATGTGTTATTACACGTACAATAAAAAATGATTATAATATTAGACAAATATTTTATTAAATAATTATTTGACATAAATTAAATAATAAAAAGATGAATTTGGAAAAAATTGAACTATAACCATTTGTTAATAGAAATATTTAGAATAAATTTATATTATTTTACATTATTTAGAATCCACTAACTATAATATGTGAGTAATTATTCTTGTTGATTTTATAGATTATGATGATGACATCAATTATTAGTTTTAATATTATATATTACAGTAAGAATATATTTTAAATTTAATATTGTTATATACATTAGTTTTTCATAAATAATATAAATACTTAATTTTTTAAATAAATAATATTTTATTTTAAAAAATATAAAAAAGTCAATGGGGACTATAGCAGCGGTGGGAACTATGTCGATATTGAAGAAGGCAGTTACTATTGCAGAACTTTTCAGAGAATGGGCTTTAGGCCAAAAAATTGGGTCTACGGGCTATGAAATTGTCTATATGCCCACTGGGCCTTCAGGTTATGTAATGTGTCTCACTCTACCCAGTTAAAAGAGGTTTTTAATTTTTATTTATAATAAAAACGAGGCATCAACCCCAACCTTGTAAAATAATACTAATAATAAGTGACATCATCCAATAGTGATTTGGATTTACAGTAGCCTACAGAGGCCAAAAGTTATTATGTCTATCTAGTGGGTGAAAAATCTTCTTGACTATGTGACGACTTATAGGGATGATATAATTGTTAATTCATATATAGAACCTGGTTTTGGATCCTTGAGAGGGATAAGTTGACTTTAACTTGGTTCTATTGGTGGAAAAAAATAGTTTCATTAATTATAGTGTTAATTTAAATACAATCCCAGAAGGTCTAGAGTTTGATGTCATGTATGGTAATGTGGTGCCTTCAACTGTGAAGAAGTTCTAATCTATGGATTATCCATGTATAAACCCTCTTCTATGGGATGACACAAATCAAAAAAGAATTGGATAAAAATCCTAATGAGGAACCTATGTATGATCAATTAATTAATGAATTTGTTGTCTAGGTTGTGTTAGTTGAAAAAATTAGGTGGGTAAATTATTTTTTTAGGAGATCACATTGATTAATTGAAATTTAATGATGATTATCGTATAAATACTAAAAATATTTTTATAGAAATTGTGCTCGGATCTAATATTTTAAAGTTAATTTAACTTATAATATTTAATATTGTAGTCTTAGGGATTTGTATTTATTCTATGGAAATTCAAAATTGAGAATTAGATTTTATAAATTTGTATAACAGAAATGAAATGTGGTAATCCTCTATGGGATTGAATGTTTTTGTAGTATATTCTCAAGAATATCATGAATCTTTTAAAGCATTGGTGATTACGGATAAACTCATCATACTTCTTGATTGTTTTTTTGTTGTTCTGGAAGGTAGAATATATGTTGGTTCTGGGGAATTCAGTTCTATTGAAATCCCTAAATTTTTCCTATAGATGAAATATAGCATGATGAGGATCAGTCTATCGATGGGGACAATAATGAGGTTACATTTAATGATGGAAATTCACATAATGAGGATGTTATTGAACATGATTTCAAATTTACATAGAGGGTAGTGACAATGGGATATATTAGCAACTAGTTAATACATGGTTGTTAGCCCATATTTATAGAGTCCAAAGATATAGGAATTCACAATCTGAATTGAATTATATTGGAAATGAGGAACGTCACATTGAGGATAATATTTGAAAAAAGTAAGCTAATGATTGGTTTTATGATTAGATATGATTTCATTGTGTGGACCCATTTCACATCCTCTTTGATTTCATGTTTTTAATAAAAGGATATGGGACTGTCATTTCAATAATAAAAAGTACTAAAAATAATGTTTTAACATTAGGAAGGGTTTTGGGTATAAACAAAGATAAATGAAAAATGAAAATTATTTATAACATTTATTATTTTAAACAATATGATTATGTAAAAATGATTTTCTTTTTGTATTAGATAAAATATATAGGGTTATTATACAATTATATTTGACGAAACTAATTGATAAACTGGAGGGATATCTAATATAATAATTAAAACTCACAAAAATAAATAAAATTCATCCAATGTGCAATATAGTTCACCACTCCAAAAAAATTATGATTCCCTCACATAAATATAGAGTTTTTGGGATTCATTCTTCCATAATGATTGGTATTCATATCAAGTAAATAATTTCAATTTTAGGATGCAATATATCAATATGTGCAAATCAATGATCATAATTGTATAAATAATGTTTTTCTAATAATAGATCAACATTTTTTTCTTTAAACACAAATGGAACATTTTGGTCTTTATGTAAATAATTCTATTATTTCTTCAAAAGAGGATGATTTTTCAAAATATTTATTATATTACTATAATTATTAAAAAAAATCATTCTGTATATTCTTTGTTATCACTTCATTAATCTATTTATTCAAGTATAATTAATTTCTCATAATTGTTTATTAACCATTTATTTGAAATTTTTTAATTGATTTCCATTATTTTCCATCAATTTTTTAAGGTAATGACCACCTTACATGATTCAATACATGTTATTGATAGAAATCACTAAATACTTCTTTATACCCTTTAACTCCCCATAACATTTTTGGTATGAAATTTTATAATTATGTACTCCACCAAAATTAATCATTGTACATTTTATTAACTCTATCCATGTATTCTTGTATTTTCATAATATAAGGTCACTATACATACTATAAAATGACAAGAGAACCAAAAGTGGATAATTAATGTAATTTCTAACATTATATAAGCCAGTTGGCAGAATATTATATTTTTACTAATATTATATCATTTTATAAAATTGTATTTGTTTTAAGACCTCATTTATCTCAATTTTGAAACTATTTAGTAACTGATTTTTGTTAAAGTAATAACAAAACGATTCATAAAAAACTACATTAAATCGGATATAACATGACATAATCATCCAGAAAATTGGTTGAAGGCATCATAATTTTCATATAACATTTATTTTAATATTTATAATATAATTTAACCGAATATTTCATTAATAAGTAATCATTGAATAATAATTGTGTCATAAATATATTTATTTATTAAATTTATACAAATTATAATTTAAATACCATGATTTAGTAAATATTTCTATCTTTCTAATGAACATTTTTTGTCCAATAGATCATTTATTAAAAAAATATATAGTTTTAGTAAGTATATACATGTTTATGATATATGTTAAAATTCCTTTTTCTTTAAATTAAAATTTGTAAATGGTCGTTATCACACCCAAGTGGCTCCATGGGGTCCTAAAATTAACCGAAGGATGGTCATAGTTAGATATATTTCATCCAATAGTAATAAAACACATGTTAGTGTAGTTTTATATTGTAATAATAAAACTTTTACCCTTATTTACCATATTTAACCTTTAACCATGGTAAATAAAAATAATTACTGACATTACTATTCACAATATAGAAAAATAAAAGGTATCTATTTACCCAATTTGGAAAATATTATTCAAAATATGGAAACAATTTTTCTAAATTCAAAACATATAAATGATAGAAATTAATTTAAAATTAATTCACATTATCAAAACCAGAAAGCCAATTTTTAAGAAATAAAAACTATCAAAATATTGACACGTGTTTATGTCCAATTCAATTGCGAAATTAATTAAAATGAAAAAATTAGATTAAATGATAAAAAATTGCTATATAAAATGTTAAAACCAATTAATAAGATAATATTTATATAAATAAATGAGATTAAAAGGAAATTTTGAATTAAAATGTTGTATTTTTCAGTATTCATTTAAATATGAATTCCCTACAAATATATCAAAATTTCAACCAAGGTAAATTTGGATGTCACGATTCCAATGAAGAAGTTTAAAATGTCTAATATTAGTCATCAAATATTTAAAAACGTTTTTTAAAATGGGTTTTCTATTAAAAGGTGGAAACCATCTTTTTTTGAAAAACATTCATTTTATCCATAAAATTTAATTTTTCCTTATATCATGTCTGGAAAAAATATATGATAAAATTTAAACGTTATGTTTAAAATATTACATAAATATTTCACTAATAAAATCAATATTAAGATATTTTATGTTTTAATAGAGTCACTTATATTCATTTCAATAGTTTATTAACGGAAGTCAATACCATTCATACCCACTATTATAATAAATAGGTTATAATTTATAGTTATCACTTATACATGGTCTCAAGATAAATGAATTCTATCAAATTAACATGAAATTATGTGTAACAGAAGCCAATAAGTGGGTGTTTTATGCTACAATGTAATATGATGTTTCATATAGCACATGCCAATATTATTGTAGCATACAACATTAGAAATCAAAGAAATTAAAATGAAAATATCTCATAAAATCACTGGTTGTTACATCCTAACACCCTTAAAATGAATTTCTCCATTGAAATTCACCAGGTTTTTAAAAGGTTTAATACTTGAATTTTTCTTTCATGGAAACTGACATCATTAAATGGTATAATGAATCATCATTTTGAAAGGGAATGGTAGAAACATAATTCTTACCCAATGTAACTCATTACTGGGTTTCCCCATAGGAGAACATATGTGGGATGTAAAAAATAAAATGGACGAAAAATCCAACTATCACATTCTGATGGATATTGATAGAGAACAAGTCTTGTAAAAAGTTATTAACTAGAAAGCCATAAATTTGTGAGGATTTAAGGGACCATATGATTAATTAGATAAAATGGTACTAAGATAAATTTTTTGGGCTTCATGATCAATTCCCTAAATTTTAAGAACATGAGATGAAATACGTACTTGATTTGAGTAAAATTTCTCCATTGGTCATTCCTTGAATAATTTCTACTTCATCTCTAATTCAATGAAATAATGATGAATTTTTCATTCATGAAGTGTCAGCTTATCATGAGACCAATAAATATAATGATAAGTTATTCCATCTGTCTAAAAAAAGGATATCACATGTTATCGAACATTAATAAGTCTATATATGATGAGAGAATAACTTCTTATAACAAATATCATCTGATGCTTAACATAAACATCCCCAAAATTTTATTACCTAACGGTATATATGAAATATGAAAATACAAAACTTTAGGAAAATGATCGAAAACTCAGTTTAAAATATACCCCCTATATATCATAAGGTATCTCTGGTTGGTCACATTCCAAAAATTCTGACACATTCATCATGTATCTCTTGAGTCACGGTAACAACCTAAATTATCAGATATCCTTGTTGAAAACATGCATGTTTCCTAATTAAGAAACATAGTGGATTATTCCTTATGTCCCAAAAGTTGTATAAATCATAAATGATAATGTAATCCTCTTATCAACAACTTCATAATTTTTCCTATAAAAAAAGAACCATCAAATTTACTTATTGAAATCTAACATATATTTATTCAAAAATCATTATGTTAACATAATGGACACATTAAGGATTATCATTCTCATAATCATATGTTATCCAAGAATATAACCTTACCCATAAATCACTAGTTGTCTCCTTATAACTATTCAGCATATTCTTTCCATTTCATAATAAAAAATTAGACTGAAAACCCAAATATATATCATGATTAATATAACATAATCACTAAATTCTGAATCATTGACACCTCAATCATCCAAAATTATTTTTAAGCCATTACTTTTGATCCATCATCATTTTATTTCCAAAAATATTAGTAATGTATTAAAGTTTCTCCACCTCAATTTTTTTATGTTTAATGTAAAAAATACTAGATGAACATCACATACAATTCCTAGGATGTTAATAATCACTTTATCCTCAGTAGTATGATCAATACTCATACCATCATCATGATTATATTCAAGATGCTTCCAATTAGGAAATTGATATTCATAATTCTCAAACATTTCACATCTAAAATATTCAATGGTTAACTATGTTTTATTTATTTCTTGATATTTAATACCACTAGAAAGAAAAGGGTGAGAAATACATATCAGGGATTAGAAATACATATGTAAACTAAATAACCTATAATATTTAATTATATGATATCTTAGGTTAACAATAGGTTAGTCATGATTATCAAAAAGACACTAGGATTGTATCTTATGCTTGACATATCCATAAGAAATTCCAAGAGATATCCTTAAATAATATTTCTTTGGATCTCACTAATGTCATCACTTCCTAGTTTGCAGAGGTTGAATAAACCTTTACTCCGATACAGACACTAACAAACCAAGCATGAATTACATGGAAATTATGTTTATTTTTCAGAATACATAATACATTACACAAATAAATTCCCAAATACTATGTTAGATTAGTGTCTTTAGAAACTTGGAACACATTCTTCTAGATTTTTGAAATATTATCAACATCTCCCATAAAGAACCTCCCCATTTTTTTCCCTACCTAATATATTTATTTATATCTAGGGGAAAATAAATCCTAAGAAAAGTGTGACCTCAAATGGTCAGTAATAGTAATCATGGAAGACATCATACAAAACAAAAACATATGAATGTAAAAACATGAACATAACATTTGAATATAAAAATCATACGTTATGAAATAAATATTGGTAGTACATAAGGAATAAATCGTAATGAAACATTAATAATGTTAACATTGAATTGGAATAAAACATGAACTTTTGAAAAACACATAACCAATGAAAATCATTTTTATATAATCCCTAAGCGCATAACAAAGACCATCATAGCGGACAAAGTCCCTTACTAAACCGGGTTTACATGCCATTCCAGCCCTATATTATAGTTTCAAATTTACTATCAATTCAATTAACATCAATCTCAGGAGATATAAATCAGTACCCAGTTCATTACAGGGATAAATAGGTCCCACCCATATTATAATGAAATCATTTCTACATGTTTTAGAAAAACTTAAATAATTCTTCATAGCATAACCCAAGAAAGAAAATGTGTTTCTTAAACAAAATTCCATCATAAAATAATCCATATAAAATATCATTCCATCACGAACACAATCAAATCATAGTAATTAGTAGAATAGACACATAACTATATTTAAATAGTATCATATTAGAGGGAATTTTTTTTAATAAACCATATAAACTTAATTGTTGAGGAAAATATCCTTTCTACATAATATTTTAACTTTTCTAGAACTGACACTCAATTTTTTAAAAAATAATTTAAATGAATAAATTGAAATCATATAGAAGAAGCTTCATGAAAATAAGGCATTAAGAAGATGTTAAAATACTCTCATGCAGTATAAGTTAAAAAAAATTCATCTCGTACTCTGGTCGGAAAAATATGTACATGGAAGATTAATATACCTCATTAAATACTTACATGTATACAATCTCAAATAATAATGATATTGTGAAATTATACCTCAACATTTCCTTGATATGATTCATTTATATCCAAACCACTTGTATAATGATTTAAATAATGTTATTGACTTATTCCAGAATCATAGTCTTTTTTAAGATATCATATAATATTATATTATCAACAATTTGTCAGTAACATTTCATTATCACCCATTATATAGATATTAACTGCTTCATGTTCTTTGGCATGTTTTGTCAGATAAGTTCATGTTCCACTTCATTGGTTATAGCTATATAATTTAAATAATTATATTAGTATAACTTTCTATATATTTATTCATTACATTCATTTATATAATCATGTTTTAATTAACATTATGTATAATGAATCGAATCACATCATGGAGATGGTAGATAGTATGTATGAATGACTGGTAATATCATTAATTTAATTGTAAAATGAAGCGGAATTGGATATTATTTTAACATTATAGAATAAATATAATGTTATATTAATTATTTTCTTCCATTATATTAATCATTATATACATCCAAATTATATATTGTTAAATAATAAATTACACCACTGCGTGGAGACGGTAAGTATAACGACCCATACTTTACATACATTGTTACTACTTCAAAATTGAAGCACACTTATTACAACATATGACAAAACCACAAAGGACCGTATAGGTATAGTGTCTTTAGAAACTGGGAAACATAAACAACTGGTTCATAAATCTTCTACAGTGTCTCCCATTTATTTCATCATATCTAGGGTCCCTTTTATCATATTCTACTTAATATCCATCTTCCTGACCTGGGGAAAAGAAAACATAAAAGGGTGAGCTCAAATGCTCAGCAAGGGCAAATAAAGGAAATAAAAATCATATCATATCTTTTTGAAAATCAAAACCTGCAAAAGAGATCATAATATCTTATCATGGAAGAATTCATAGAAGTGAAAATGAGATCCCCATGATCATAACATAAAACTTGAAACTTTGTGGTATGCACACATAATCATGGAAAATCATTTCTTGTTAGTCATGACTCATTGCCAAGACTATCTTAGTGGACAAAGTCCCTTTCTGAACCGAGTAACCCTCGTTTCAGTCCTGTTTCACTGAACTGGTATAACCTACCGTTCCAGCCCTATCTATCTCATGAGATATAAAATCTTTACCCAATGCATTGGAGGGAGATATAGGTCCCACCCATCTTATAATGAATCCTTTCTTATGTGTGCCACATAATCATAAATCATACATCATCGCATAACACATGTAACAAAAATGGGATTCTTGAAACATCATGACATCATAAATCAATTCATATAAGATAAAGGAATTCATAAAAATAATTCCATCACAACATGATCAAATCAATGTAATAATAGGGATAAAAACAGAACCCTACATTATCTTAGATGGAAGATAATTTTGATAAAACATTTGAACTCCATTCTTGAGGAAAATATCCTTTCTTCTTCAAAAACACTTTTCTTTTCTTAACATGTCATATAATTATAAACTAAAAGATGTTGATTAAAAATAAACTTGAAAACTTGTAAAGTAAGCTTCTTGGAAATAATGTTTTAAAAATCTATTCATGCCGTATAAGTTAAAAAAACATTCTTCGTACTTTTGTCGGAAAAGTCAAAAAGTACCTCGTACGAAAAACGACAAAAGATTCCTTTCACTTATTTTACTAAAAACTCACCGAAGGGTAAAAATGGATTTAAACAATTGTAGATGGATGGAAATAATATTACATATTTATGAAACATGGATGTGGATGATAAAATACACCCCAGTAAATACTTACGAATAAACAATCCGGGATAAAAATGAGATTGTGATATTTCCCTTACCTTAGGTCCGATTTGCTTTGTTCATGTCCGAAGCTCCTGTATAATGGTTTAAATAATGTTATTGACTTATTCCAGAATCATACATATTGATATGATATCATATATGGTCATATTATTATCTTCTTGTTAGTAATATTCCATTGTTACTTGTTACTCGGGTCTTTATAACTTTTTGTTCTTATTCGTGTTTTGTCGAATAAATTATTATTCTTATCTTTAGGTTATAGATAATTCATTTCCAGAATGGTATTAGTGTAGTATATACCATATTCATTCATTCAATTCATTTATATAATCATTATGAAATGAATATCATATAGAACGAGTCGCATCACATCGTGGAGACGGTATTCCGTACGTACGCACGAGTGATGATATCGTTCCTATGATCGTGGAATTGTATTGGAGTATATATATATTATTTCAGTATCAATATTACTTCATAATAATCATATATAGTTACTCATTACACCATTATACCCATCCTTGTAAGGTGATGGTGGAAAATAGATTACACCACGGCGTGGAGACGGTATTCCGTACGTACGCACGCGCGGTGATTTCAATTTTCCGTAGGATGGATAGAAGGTGAATTAGGGTTGTTTCATATTTATAATAACATATAAGTATGTAAGTAATACTGATGTTATTACTTTATCATGAAACAACTAAAGGAGAAGAATTTGAAGAAGAAATAAATTGAAAAGATCGGTAATGGATATTACCTCTTCTTTGGAACGCTTCTTTGAATCCTCCACTTAAGGAACTAAGATTGGTCTTTGGAGAAGACCAGGACCTCTAGGATTATTCTAGGGAAGTGGAGAGGAGAAAATGGCAGGGGTTGGACGAGCTTGAGTGCTCAAATTGGTGTGAGGAGGAGGGGGAGGAGGTGCCCTTTTATAAGGGAGGAGAGGGGCACCTTAAGAATATCTCAAAATATTATTTTATATTAAAGTCAAAATCGGTTTATAATGGTTCTAAAGGGTCTTATTTCGAAGCTAAAGTGGTGATGGGTCGAAATCCTATCAACCAATAGGATTTAAACAAGTTTAGGGTATTATTTTAACCTTATCAATTAGATTTAACTCTAAGTTAATTAATTTAACTTTTACCGTGTCTTTTTGTTTTCTTTCACTATATGGTTAATACACTTACTATAACATGCCAAACGAACCCCAAATTGTTTATTATTAATATATATATCCTTATCTACGTCATTTGGCCAAACCTTAGATTTTTAGGAATAAAATAACAATTAATAATATAATATTTGATTTAAAAACTATTTTGTGTCAATTTTGACACTATTTGATATATGATTTTTTGAAAGTCATAACAGAATTATATGTTCTAACCAAGTTGATTAAATCAACAATAATATATCATAGTAACCTAGAAAATTAGTGTAATTCATAAAAAGTCTTAAATTACATTTATTTTGGTATTTATATTATCAATTATGTCAATATTTCATTAATAAGATAATTACTGCATCATCTTTGTGTCATAAATAAATTAAATTATTTGATGTCTAAAAATTACAAATAAAATACCATCATGTAGGAAATCTTTTTAGATTTCTAATGAATATTTACAATCGAATTTATCTTATGTATAACCCCATATTAAAAATGATTTACTTATTAAACTTTGATTTTAACTATTTTAACCCTTCTTTAAATAAATTAATAATAAATGCCCTAATCTAATCCAAGTGGGCCTAAATGGTCATATTTTATTCCTAAGTTTGTTTTTGGTCGAATTACACTTGTCCAATAGAATTTGTACATGTTTTAGGGTAATATTAATATCATATTTACCCTTAGTTACCCTATTTACTATTAACCGCGGTAAAAAAAGTAAAAAGTTACTATTCACCAAAAATTATTTTTATCTCATTGAACCACATTTTACTTACTGATATCAACCGTGTCTTTCGGATTTTTGAAATTCCATTCACAGAAGTGGTAAAATTAAGTTTTATGCAAAATTCAGTTTTTAACCTACCACTTAGTGGTTTCACTATTCATCAAAAATTGAAAGTTTTCAGAAAAATACCAAAATTTCACCCTAGGCTAATTTCGATATTCTGAGTCCAAAAATGTGAAGTCCATTTTGAAAAATAAAATTTATAAAATTTCAAAAAGTGGTTATTACTATTCATAACGGCTAGTTTTAATAGCATATTGTTGTTTAGTGAAACTCGGTATAGCGTACGACGCAAGCTATTGAGGAAGGTCGCGATTGTGTGTAAAGCAAGCCAAGCAAGTGTTGTGTAGAAAAAGATTCCTTTGACGATTTATATAACATAAAAGTCTCGGGTGTTACATTCTACCCCCCTTAAAAAGAATTTCGCCCTCGAAATTCATCACTTTGTAACAAACAGATGAGGATACTTCTCCCTCATCATATCCTCAAGCTCCCATGTAGCTTCTTCAAGTTGGTGGTTCCTCCATAAAACTTTCACCAAGCGAGTGGTCTTGTTTCGTAGGACTTTTTCACTACGATCCAGAATCTCTATCGGCTGTTCTTCATAAGAAAGATCTTGCTCCAGCGGTACAACTTCTGAGCTGAGTACATGTGAAGGATCCGGTATGTACTTTCTCAGGAGAGATACATGGAACACATCGTGAACTTGAGAGAGATTCGGTGGAAGCGCCAATCGGTAAGCTACCTTCCCAACACGATCCAGTATTTCAAAAGGACCGATATATCTAGGGCTCAACTTCCCCTTCTTTCCAAATCTCATAACCCTCTTCCAGGGAGATATTCGTAAGAACACTTTATCACCCACTTCAAACTCTAGGTCTTTTCTTCGGTTGTCGGCATAACTTTTCTGTCGACTCTGAGCTGCTCTTATGTGTTGTTGAATAGATCTGAACTTTTCTGCCATTTCATCCACGAGATCAGGTCCTAATAGCTTTCTTTCCCCAACTTCATCCCAGCAAGTTGGAGTCCTGCATTTCTTTCCATAGAGAGCTTCATAAGGAGCCATCTGAATACTGGAGTGAAAGCTATTATTATAAGAAAATTCCACCAAAGGTAGGTGTTGATCCCAACCTCCTTTGAAATCCATAGAGCAAGCTCTCAACATATCTTCTAGGGTTTGAATTGTTCTCTCAGACTGACCGTCTGTCTGGGGATGATAAGCAGTGCTGAAACTCAACTCTGTATCCAGAGTATGCTGAAGACTTCGCCAGAACTTCGAGGTAAATCTCGGATCCCGATCAGATATAATAGAAATTGGTACTCCATGCAATCTTACCACTTCCTTTACATATATCCTGGCAAGCTGATCTAGAGAGAAATCCTCTCTAATAGCAATGAAGTGTGCAGACTTTGTAAGACGATCAACTATGACCCAGATAGCATTATTGCCTTTGGATGTTTTAGGAAGTCCTGTGACAAAGTCCATAGTGATGTTTTCCCATTTCCATTCGGGTATGGGTAATGGTTGTAACATCCCCTTAGACTTCTGTCTCTCAGCTTTAACTTGTTGACAAACCAAGCATCGAGAGACATATTCAGCAACATCTCTTTTCATGCCATCCCACCAGAAGTACTCTTTCAGGTCCCTATACATCTTCGTGCTTCCAGGATGAATAGAGAATGAAGAACTATGAGCCTCATCCAGCAGCTCCTTCTTTAATTCGGGGATGGAAGGAACACAAACCCGATTCCTGAACTTTATTATCCCATCACAATCAAGGTTGAATTCAGGAACATTTCTCACCTTCTTTTGTAACTCGACATCTTCTTTCTGTGCCTCTTTAATCATCACATGTATAGATGGTTGAACATTCATTTGAGAAAGATAAGATTTTCCCCCTTCCATTATAATTCCAAGATCCATCCTTTGTAAATCCATAAATATTGGATCTTTTGTGATCCTCATCATGGATAAACTAGCATGGTCTTGTCGACTTAATGCATCTGCCACCTTGTTTGCTTTCCCAGGGTGGTAATGGATTGAGCAGTCATAATCCTTAATCAGCTCCAACCATCTTCTTTGACGCATATTCAACTCCTTTTGTGTGAAAATATACTTTAAACTTTTATGATCAGTATAAATATCACACCTTTCACCATAAAGGTAATGCCTCCAAATCTTTAATGAAAATATTACCGCAGCCAACTCCAAATCATGTGTTGGGTAATTTTTCTCATGGATTTTCAACTGTCGTGAGGCATAAGCTATCACCATATCATTTTGCATAAGAACACACCCCAATCCCTTCTTGGATGCATCACTGTAGATCACAAAACTTTCTCCACTACAAGGCAGTGTGAGCACAGGTGCACTGGATAACCTTCTTTTCAACTCCTTGAAATTCTCTTCACATTCCTCTATCCAGACAAACTTAACTCCTTTCCGAGTCAACTTGGTGAGTGGATTAGATAATCGTGAAAAATCTTTTACAAAACGTCGATAATATCCAGCCAAACCAAGAAAACTTCGGATCTCAGTTACTGTTGTTGGTCTCAACCATCTTTCGATAACCTCTGTTTTTGCTGGATCCACAGATATCTCCTCTTTTGAGATTATATGACCCAAAAATGCAACTTTTTGAAGCCAAAATTCACACTTGGTAAATTTGGCATAAAGCTTCTCCTTTCTCAGGGTCTTCAATATAATTCTCAAGTGATCTTCATGCTCTTCCTTTCTCTTTGAATAGACAAGAATATCGTCTATAAAGACTACCACAAATTGGACAAGATAGTCTCTAAAGACTCTATTCATTAGATCCATGAAGATAGCAGGGGCATTAGTAAGACCAAATGGCATCACTATAAATTCATAGTGTCCATACCTTGTACGGAAAGCCGTCTTTGGTATATCCTCCCTTTTGACCCTTAATTGATGATACCCTGAATGAAGATCAATCTTGGAAAAGTATTGAGCTCTGCGTAGTTGGTCAAATAAGTCATCAATGCGTGGGAGAGGATATTTGTTCTTGATAGTGATCTTGTTAAGTTCTCGATAATCAATGCAGAGTCTCATTGATCCATCTTTCTTCTTAACAAATAGAACAGGTGCTCCCCAAGGTGACGCACTAGGGCGTATGAATCCCTTATCAAGATTGTCTTGGAGTTGCTTCTTCAATTCCTACAACTCAATTGGGGCCATTCTATAAGGTGTCTTTGAAATAGGCAAAGCACCCGGTACGAGTTCTATTGAAAACTCAACTTCACGATTTGGTGGAAGACCCGACAATTCCTCCGGAAAGACATCATCAAACTCCCGTACAATGGTCATATTCTTAATCGTGAGTTTCTCACCAACCATTTGAGATAAATAACCTTCATTTAGTGGAATCAATACCCATAAGATGGAAGAAATTTCCACTGGAAGGTTATGTTCATCCTTGCATTGATAGACGATCATAGATTGATCTGGAATATGAAATGTGACTTCCCTTCTTTGGCAATTGATATGAGCTCCATGTAGAGAAAGCCAATCCATGCCAAGAATCACATCAAATTCCACTAAAGGAAGGATCACAAGATTTGCAGGAAGCACTTTCGCACAAACTTCGATCGGAGAAGAATTATAAACTTTTGATGCGATTGATGTGCCATTAGGTGTTGTCACAGCTTACTCAACATCTAATTGTTGAGGTAATACGGTGATATCCTTAGAAAAGTCTTCAGAAATAAAAGATTGGGTGGATCCAGAATCAAATAAAACATTTGCTACTTTAGAGTGGATGGTAAGTGTACCTTTCACCACATCGTTATCGTACTCCACATCGCTGATAGAAATTGCATGTGACTTTCCTTTGTCTTTAGCCTTAAGATTTTGTTGATGTCGACCATCATCATCAACCCTTGGATTTGGGCATTGATTGGCATAATGCCCCATCTCCTTGCACTTGAAACATTGAAGTGTGGTAGGTTCATTCTGTGTATCCCTTCATTTGTTTGCATCATTAGACATCTTCTTCCCATTATCACGGAATTCAAATGCCCGATGACCTTCCTTTCCACATTTAAAACATTTACTTGTCCCTTTAAGACAACTCCCTCCATGTTTCTTTCCACACTTTGAGCATAAGGGAAAGTTCATCTTCTTTTCCGTGTGCTCTTTAGATTTTTCATTGAATTCCATCTTCCTCTTCTTATCAAACCCATGTGACTGATGGGTTACTCCAATCTCCATCTCGACTTTGAGAGCACATCGAACAATTTCCTCGTAGCTATTGAAGTCCCTTATGGCTAACGCCCTTCGAAGACTTGGTTTTAAGCCACTAAAGAATCGATCGATCTTACTCTCAGGTTGGATAATAATACCAGAAGCGTACCTTGCAAGTCTTGTAAAATTTGCTTCATAGGTACTAACAGATTCATCATCCCTTTGCTTCAGTTCAAGGAACTCTTTCTCCATCTTTGTTCGGAGAATACGAGGGAAGTACTTATTGAAAAATAAATTCTTGAACTCGTCCCATTCCATAGACTCAATTTCATCCCTTTGCCTCGTATTCTTAATAAGATTCCACCATTGATCAGCATCTCCTTCCAAACGATACACTGCTAGGATGACTTTATCATGTTCAGAACATTGAAGAACTGAAAATATCTTTCCAGTAGTACTAATCCATTGTTCAGCAACTAATGGATCAGTAGACCCACTGAAAGAAGGTGGACGCTGCCTCATGAAGGATTCAACAGAATGTTTCTCCTTCCTTTGCTCGTTTGGAAATCCTGCATGATTCATAGCTTGAGAAAGTTGTGTGAGCATGGCTACAAGATTTTGCATTCCAGCTCCCATATTGTTTGGTTGCTCAGGGGGGCAATCATTGCATTGCCCATCGCATTCCGCATTAACACGGTTCCTTCGGGTTCCAGCCATTGACTAAAACCAAGAAGAATAGTGTGAGCAACACTAATTATAATAGGAAAACCACATAATTAAAGAATAAAATTTTCATGCTTATGGTCTTATCCTAGGTTATTCATGGCCATTTCTAAGATTGTGTTCTATGCTTAGACTTATCCTTAGGGTTCTTACTAAGGCTTTCACATCCTAGTTTCCAAAGGTTGACTATAACTTTCCTCGGATACCAACTATAACGACCCATACTTTACATACATTGTTACTACTTCAAAATTGAAGCACACTTATTACAACATATGACAAAACCACAAAGGACCGTATAGGTATAGTGTCTTTAGAAACTTGGTAACATAAACAACTGGTTCATAAATCTTCTACAGTGTCTCCCATTTATTTCATCATATCTAGGGTCCCTTTTAGCATATTCTACTTAATATCCATCTTCCTGACCTGGGGAAAAGAAAACATAAAAGGGTGAGCTCAAATGCTCAGCAAGGGCAAATAAAGGAAATAAAAATCATATCATATCTTTTTGAAAATCAAAACCTGCAAAAGAGATCATAATATCTTATCATGGAAGAATTTATAGAAGTGAAAATGAGATCCCCATGATCATAACATAAAACTTGAAACTTTGTGGCATGCACACATAATCATGGAAAATCATTTCTTGTTAGTCATGACTCATTGCCAAGACTATCTTAGTGGACAAAGTCCCTTTCTGAACCGAGTAACCCTCTTTTCAGTCCTGTTTCACTGAACCGGTATAACCTACCGTTCCAGCCCTGTCTATCTCATGAGATATAAAATCTTTACCCAATGCATTGGAGGGAGATATAGGTCCCACCCATCTTATAATGAATCCTTTCTTATGTGTGCCACATAATCATAAATCATACATCATCGCATAACACATGTAACAAAAATGGGATTCTTGAAACATCATGACATCATAAATCAATTCATATAAGATAAAGGAATTCATAAAAATAATTCCATCACAACATGATCAAATCAATGTAATAATAGGGATAAAAACAGAACCCTACATTATCTTAGATGGAAAATAATTTTGATAAAACATTTGAACTCCATTCTTGAGGAAAATATCCTTTCATCTTCAAAAACACTTTTCTTTTCTTAACATGTCATATAATTATAAACTAAAAGAAGTTGATTAAAAATAAACTTGAAAACTTGTAAAGGAATCTTCTTGGAAATAATGTTTTAAAAATCTATTCATGCCGTATAAGTTAAAAAAACATTCTTCGTACTTTTGTCGGAAAAGTCCAAAAGTACCTCGTACGAAAAACGACAAAAGATTCCTTTCACTTCTTTTACAAAAAACTCACCGAAGGGTAAAAATGGATTTAAACAATTGTAGGTGGATGGAAATAATATTACATATTTATGAAACATGGATGTGGATGATAAAATACACCCCGGTAAATACTTACGAATAAACAATCTCGGATAAAAATGAGATTGTGATATTTCCCTTACCTTAGGTCCGATTTGCTTTGTTCGTGTCCGAAGCTCCTGTATAATGGTTTAAATAATGTTATTGACTTATTACAGAATCATACATATTGATATGATATCATATATGGTCATATTATTAGCTTCTTGTTAGTAATATTCCATTGTTACTTGTTACTCGGGTCTTTATAACTTTTTGTTCTTATGCGTGTTTTGTCGAATAAATTCTTATTCTTATCTTTAGGTTATAGATAATTCATTTCCAGAATGGTATTAGTGTAGTATATACCATATTAATTCATTCAATTCATTTATATAATCATTATGAAATGAAGATCATATAGAACGAGTCGCATCACATCGTGGAGACGGTATTCCGTACGTACGCACGAGTGATGATATCGTTCCTATGATCGTGGAATTGTATTGGAGTATATATATATTATTTCAGTATCAATATTACTTCATAATAATCATATATAGTTACTCATTACACCATTATACCCATCCTTGTAAGGTGATGGTGGAAAATAGATTACACCACGGCGTGGAGACGGTATTCCGTACGTACGCACGCGCGGTGATTTCATTTTTCCGTAGGATGGATAGAAGGTGAATTAGGGTTGTTTCATATTTATAATAACATATAAGTATGTAAGTAATACTGATGTTATTACTTTATCATGAAACAACTGAAGGAGAAGAAGTTGAAGAAGAAATAAATTGAAAAGATCGGTAATGGATATTACCTCTTCTTTGGAACGCTTCTTTGAATCCTCCACTTAAGGAACTAAGATTGGTCTTTGGAGAAGACCAGGACCTCTAGGATTATTCTAGGGAAGTGGAGAGGAGAAAATGGCAGGGTTTGGCCGAGCTTGAGTGCTCAAATTGGTGTGAGGAGGAGGGGGAGGAGGTGCCCTTTTATAAGGGAGGAGAGGGGCACCTTAGGAATATCTCAAAATATTATTTTATATTAAAGTCAAAATCGGTTTATAATGGCTCCAAAGGGTCTTATTTCGAAGATAAAGTGGGGATGGGTCGAAATCCTATCAACCAATAGGATTTAAACAAGTTTAGGGTATTATTTTAACCTTATCAATTAGATTTAACTCTAAGTTAATTAATTTAACTTTTACCGTGTCTTTTTGTTTTCTTTCACTATATGGTTAATACACTTACTATAACATGCCAAACGAACCCCAAATTGTTTATTATTAATATATATATCCTTATCTAAGTCATTTGGCCGAACCTTAGATTTTTAGGAATAAAATAACAATTAATAATATAATATTTGATTTAAAAACTATTTTGTGTCAATTTTGACACTATTTGATATATGATTTTTTTGAAAGTCATAACAGAATTATATGTTCGAACCAAGTTGATTAAATCAACACTAATATATCATAGTAACCTATAAAATTAGTGTAATTCATAAAAAGTCTTAAATTACATTTATTTTGGTATTTATATTATCAATTATGTCAATATTTCATTAATAAGATAATTACTGCATCATCTTTGTGTCATAAATAAATTAAATTATTTGATGTCTAAAAATTACAAATAAAATACCATGATGTAGGAAATCTTTTTAGCTTTCTAATGAATATTTACAATCGAATTTATCTTATGTATAACCCTATATTAAAAATGATTTACTTATTAAACTTCGATTTTAACTATTTTAACCCTTCTTTAAATAAATTAATAATAAATGCCCTAATCTAATCCAAGTGGGCCTAAATGGTCATATTTTATTCCTAAAATTGTTTTTGGTCGAATTACACTTGTCCAATAGAATTAGGACGTGTTTTAGGGTAATATTAATATCATATTTACCCTTAGTTACCCTATTTACTATTAACCGCGGTAAAAAAAAGTAAAAAGTTACTATTCACCAAAAATTATTTTTATCTCATTGAACCACATTTTACTTACTGATATCAACCGTGTCTGTCATATTTTTGAAATTCCATTCACAGAAGCGGTAAAATTAAGTTTTATGCAAAATTCAGTTTTTAACCTACCACTTAGTGGTTTCACTATTCATCAAAAATTGAAAGTTTTCAGAAAAATATCAAAATTTCACCCTAGGCTAATTTCGATATTCTGAGTCCAAAAATAAAGTCCATTTTGAAAAATAAAATTTATAAAATTTCAAAAAGTGGTTATTACTATTCATAACGGCTAGTTTTAATAGCATATTGTTGTTTAGTGAAACTCGGTATTGCGTACGACGCAAGCTATAGAGGAAGGTCGTGATTGCGTGTAAAGCAATCCAAGCAAGTGTTGTGTAGAAAAAGATTCCTTTGACGATTTATATAACATAAAAGTCTCGGGTGTTACAGTAAGCCATACGTTTGTATGCATGGTGATATTATTATTCATAGGATGAATATAATGAGGTACAAGGATGTACCATAAGAATACTAACATCTAAAAATTTATTATATACTGGATTAATAACATTAGTACGTAAAAAACATAAGAAGAGGGAGTAGAAGAAGAAATAAATTTTTAAAGATGTGACAAAATAATTACCTCTTTTTGGAGTATATCTATTTATTTTCACAAAAGGTGTACATTGGATGGATTTCGGAAAAAATTTTAGACTCTATGGGTAAGGGAGGGATTTTGGGTTCTTATTTTAGAAATATTTGGATGATCCATGTGGATTCAGAGGTGTGATTTAGTGGGTATAGGTGGTGGCCTTTTATAAGAGGGAGGAGGGGCATTTTAGGAATGTATTGAAATATTATTTTATTATGAATTTATTTTCAAATTATCATATTTATGAAATGATATATTTATAAGAGTTGATTATACTAGGTTGAAATAACCACAGTAAATAATTTTTAGACAAGTTTATGTCACAAAATTTACCTTATCTATTTACTTTAATCCTTAGATAAAAACATAAACTCTTACAATGTCTTCCTATATTTTCATATTATACGGTAACTATAGATAGTATAAAATACTAAAAAAACAAAAATTGGATAATTAATGAAAAATTTAATATTATATATATTAGATGACTAAATTGTATATTTTTATGACTATTATATCATTTAATAAAATATTATTTGTTCTAAAAACTTATTTTTATCAATTTTTACACTAGTTATTAATTGATTTTTTTTAATGTCATAAAAACATGACTCATTCTAAAGAACTAAATTATCAAAAATAAAATTTCATAATAATCCATATAATTTGAGTGTGGAATCAATATTTTCAAATTAAATTTATTTTAATATTTATAATATCATTTATTTGAATATTTCATTAGAAAGGAAATCATTACATCATCATCGTTCCATAAATACATTTATTTATTTAATGTCTAAAAATTATGAATAAAATAACATGATATAAGAAATCTTGTTAGATTTAGAATGACTCTTTGTACTAAAATAGTGATTTTATATAATCCAATGTAAAAACTTTTTGGTTAAAATATACATGTTAATGTTATATTTCCCTTTTCCTTAAATTAAAAATATTAAATGGTCATTATCACACCCATGCGGCTCCATGGGGACCCAAAATCGACCCAAATATGATCATGGCCGGAAATATCTAATAAAAGTTTATTAGGACACATTTTAGGGTAGTTTTATCTTATTATAATTTTATTTTTACACTTACTTACCTGATTTACCCATTATCCATGGTAAAAATAAATTAATTACTGAAGATACTATTCAAAATGTATCAAAATAAAAGGTATCTATTTAAAAAATTTATAAGTTATGATTAAAAATAAGAAATAAATTTTCCTAAACTCAAAATATAGATTTTGTATACATTATTTTAGATGTAATCCCCATTTTCAAAACAAGAAAGCAGTGTTTTAAGAAATAAAAACTATCAAAATATTGAAATGTGTTTACATATAATTTAAATTAAAAATTACTTCCAATGTCAAACATTGGATTAAATGATAAAAAAATCATAATTTTACACTTTAAAATCAATTAACAGGTTAATCTATCTATATAAATAAATTATATGAAAAGGTAGTTTTGAATTAAAATACCATATTTTTCACTATTCATTAAAATATGAATTTAATCAAAAAAATACAAAAATTTCAACCAAGGTATGTTTCGGTATCACCTTCCAAATAAGATTTTCATTATATCATATAGAACTTAAAAAAGCATAAACAGAATATTTAAATGGGGTTTCCATCAAAATGCGGTGAAACTATTTTTTTTGAAAAATGATTATTTTATTAGTAAAGTCGAACATGTTTTTATATTTTCTCTTGCAAACATATAATTTGAATTTTAAATAGTAAATTGAATATATTAATATATATATTTCACTATTAAAATTCTTAATGTGTTGTTTTATTATTATATAGACTCACTTTTTCATTAAAATAGTTTTTAAAAGGAAGATAATACGATAAATACACGCCATTATAATGACTTGGTTATAATATCTAGTTATCAATTATAATAGGTCTTATGTGAAATTATTTCCATTAAATTAACTTGAAATTGTGTGTTACTCAATCCTTGAATATTATTTTGTAAACTGAAATCTAGTATAGTGTTTCATATAGCACAAGCTAATCATGGTGTAGCGTACTACACAAGACATCAAAGAAATTAAAAAGAATATACATCATAAAATCTTGGGGGCCATAAATGGTCTGTCTCATTTATTTACTATTTTTTAGTTTTGACATATTGGGACACATTTATGGTTGTGCATGTAATGTTTCCCTTTTCTTTTTAGTTTGCACAACCATATATTGTACTATTTAGAGGTTCGGATATGTTTGTTTTATTTATAACATTTTTTCATATTTAAGTTTGTTCCCTCTATAATTTATTATTGAGTTGGAAATGTGTGTCTGTACATGTTCATACAAAATGGCATCCCCAAGTTAGTTATTCATTTGGCACTTTTCACCACACCCTTTCCTATAAAGGTAATCTTGGGGTAGTTGTGTCTTGAGACAATGCATAGGGAAGGTCGTGACAGATCAGAATCAGATGGAGGTTCATTCCTTGGTTAATTATTTCTATATTTCATCTAAATAAGATTTTATGGGTTTAGGGAAAAACATTAAGGGTTATGGAGTTCATCTTATAGGCCAGGGAGTTCAGTGATGGTGCAGGAGGCCGACGTATCCATTCACTAGGACCCTGACTACCTTCTTTTCAACTCATCATGATGAGACAAATTTTGGAGAGATAAATGATACATGAATCATATATGATTGAATATTTTTATATCCTTCTTTATTCAACTCCCAATTAGTTTGATATATATATGGGGAAATTTAACCATGATAGTCCTCGATAATTTTTAAGATGCCTAAGAGAAAATAGCTAGCCAGGACACAATCTATGGATCTTGATGAAATC
Source organism: Viscum album (assembly GCA_963277665.1). NCBI lineage: Eukaryota > Viridiplantae > Streptophyta > Magnoliopsida > Santalales > Viscaceae > Viscum > Viscum album. The sequence goes on along the minus strand of OY728157.1, from coordinate 28,811,663 downwards.
CCTATGAGTGATGAGGCCTCAGTTTAGGGTGCATATCGCAATCCCCTTACTACGAGTGGAAAGGTAGTAGTACCAACACCTATCAAGAAGATGATCATCCTAGCAAAGAATGGTGAATATCAGAATAGGCTAAGAATAGTATATGAGTTCTAGTGTCATAGATTGACGAGGTTCTATGACGAGTTAAATCCATAGTAATAAAATCATAGTAAAGTGTACATGGTACGTATAGTCATTATTATTCAGGACCAATTGGATCAAATTTTTCCTTTCCTACCCATCATTTTCCATGAAGTGGATAGGAATTAGTGGATCCTTGTTACAAAAATGCATGATGACTCAACACACTTGTGGGACGACTTCAATCATCTATTATTGTGCGGAGTACCCCCCGGTACATTCAGTTTGGATGAATGTGATCATGGAGCATCAACATGTAAGTGTGATAATGTATTAGTACACATATAGGTTCAAAAATACACATGGTACTTTCTTGGAATGATCCACAATCGATACTTCTGTAAATATGATTTTGAGGAGGAAATCCATAGTGATATCCAAGCAATTGTAATACAATTTTTCATCCCAACATATATTAGGGTTATGGTGAGAGAACTAGTGAATGAGAGGACTCTGTCAGACGTATTATAGGTATTTGGACCTGTTAGTGGGTTCAACTGAGTAGGGTCATTTATAGCAGCGGTTAGGCACCATAGATCTTGAAACATGAGACCCTTCCACAAATAGGATTTGGAAAATGGTTGTATATGGAAAAGATAGTGAGAAGGACCAAAAAATCCCATAGATTGGTGGTTCATTACTTATGATGGGAGAGATCACATTTCATGGGAATTAATGACTAGACATGCAGTGGAACCCATGAAAATAGGTGATAAAACTCTATGGTTGAGGCAACGTCGGAGTCATGTATCTCCCAGGAAGGAAAAGGGTGATCCCGAATGGTGGGGTGATAGAAGTGGAGAATTTGGAGCAATAGGTGGAGGATGATGCTATGAGAAACTTTCACCACAACTAATATGAAACCCATGTCAGGCTCAGGGAGCTTGTGTTTGGGGCTGTAGATATATACAAGCATAAGAAGTTGATAGTCCAACAACACAGAAGATGATTTGACGTACCATATGTGTTTCTTATATTATTTACTCAGTATTTGTTGACACAGGGTCCAATAATTCCTCAATTTCTCATATCCTGGTTCAATATATAGATATCCCATTGTAGAATCTAGCAGAAAAACTTCATCTTGAGGTTCCTACAAGGAACACTTATTCAATAACATTCACATACCGATAGTGAGAGCTATCTATTGGAGCATATAGGTTCACATTGGAAATATTATTCATGACAATGAAGCCTATTCCATCATCTTGTGTATGGGCTAAACATCCATGGTCTTATCCTAGATTTATTATCACTAAAAACTACTCATATACATTGTCACTGATGGGACAAGATTCTCACATTTGAGTCAAGGATATCTTATTACATGATAGGTGGATGATTCTAGAAAGATGTTTCAGCCTATAACGAATCAACTGGTGAGGGTAAAACTTTCCACAACAGATTCACATTGAATCTAGGTTCCTTCAATTGTGGGGGATTATATGGTTGTCTTCCCTATGGATGTTCTGGGACAACCTCTAAGGAGGGAGATTGAGATTTTTATTGACATGCAACAAGGGACTGCATCGATATCTTTTGAATCATATTAGATAGAAACCACTAAAATATAGGATTTATGGTAGTAGTTGTAGAACCTTCATGTTAATGATTTAATTAGACTCATTGTGTCCCCCAGGTGGCTCCAATATAGATTGTGAAAAAGTTGGATGGGTCCTTAGTGATTTTCATGGATTGTCGTCTTATGAATCAGGCCATGATGTTGTAAAAGTACCATGTTCTGAGGATTAATGACCCATTGGATCAGTTTTGAGGTGTGATATGGTTGTCTATTATCAATCATAGAATAATCTATATCTATTTGATGGTTTTCAAGGGTGATATTATAATGTGTAGTTGGGGTTTGGCTTAGTGGTAAGCACCCCTTAATTCTACATGAAAAATGGGGGTTCAAAACCCATTGGGCGCTGGTATAGTAGCAATACTGTTTCAGCGGCGGCACTGTAGCAACAGCGGACACTGTAGCGGCGACATGTCACTATAGCGGCGGCAGAGCACTGTAGCAGTGGCGGGTACTGTGCAGTTCTGTAGCAGTGCGGGTACTGTAGTAGTACTATTCACATAATGGGGTTTGGGCGTAAAAGATGGGCCTACGGGCCATGTAATGGGCTAAATGCTCACTAGGACTTCGGGCTATGTAATGGGTCTCCCTCTACCCAGTTAAAGAGGTCTTTGCTTTCATTTAATAATAAATGAGGCTTCGGCCCCAACCTTTAAAAAAAGGATGATATTACAATGTTGGAATTACAATGTCTCTAAAGGCACTACGAGATCCTTGTGATGACCTTTGGTGTAAAAAATGTCCTCATATCCTTTATAGAATTGATGAACCTTGTATTCCAACATATTGGGACCAGTTTTCCATTTCCTTCATCATATAAATTCTGATCAACTCTAAAACGGAGGGGGGGGAAGATGAATAGATTATGAGGATGTTCATGGAATTAATTTTATAGAACAATCTTTAAATAAAACTCTCAGTGAACCATTTTTTGGATAGATGAGGTTAAATTTATATACAATATCATTTTTACAAAGGATTATTTGTGGATCCAAAAATGTTCAAGGTATTTTTTTCCTAGGAACCATCAATGAATTAGGAAGAGGTGTAGATATTTCTTGTCTTTATAGGTTACTATAGGTTTTCAATAGCAACCTTTTTCCAAATCACAACCCCATTGATCACCCTTACATAGAAGGGATAACCATTTACCTGGTCTAAGAAGTTATATATTGCCTTTGAAAAAGTTTAGATAGAGAATGATAAGTGATCCAAATTAGATAATATGAGAGGGAGACATTGAGTGATTATGGTATTGTGATTATATGATAGTTGTTCTCGGCTGTGTGTTTATGCAGTAGTGGGCAGTCATTTCATAGGATTTGAGGTAGTTGAGACCCTATGAGAAGAACTATGTGACCCACATACTAGAGTTTACAAAGTTACTTATCACCATAAGGATGTGGAGACACTATCCTTTTGAAGATTGTTTGTGTTTTAAAAATAGCATTAGAGTCTCATGTTCGTCTTCACCCAGAGAGACCTGAACCTGAGATAGTGAAGATGGTTGGAGTTTCTAATGGACTATGACTTTCAGATAGTATATAATCAAGGAATGGGAAATTTTATAGCATATAATTTTAACAAGAGGTACCCAAATCTCTTAGTGATGTAATATTTTGAGCAGTTAGCTTCATATGTGGCTGACCCTATTTGAGAAGAAGTGTACACCATTTCATTAGTCGATGGTGTTAACTCTTTCACTCATTGATCGCGTGGGAGAGTCCTATCTAGGTGACATTAACAATGACATATTTAGTGATTATACATGCTATGAAGATTCCCTAGATGGATATTCTAAAAGATGTAATGACATTATCCTATTCATGGGGAGATCAATTGTTCCAGTTATGATACGGGAGGAGGTGAGTGGTATTTTGACACTTCTAGCTTATCAATATATCCCATTGTGGGGAATATGTAACGATATCCTCAGTAGATGTTTTGGTTTTCTAATATGGGATTAAAAATAGCTATGTTCATCTCTTGGTTCCACACCTATCAACAAGTGAAATATGAGAACCATGTTAAAACATGTTCGTTAAAGCCTCTTGAGATCTCAAAGTAGAAGTGGTATGGAATTCAAATGGAAATAGCCTCTTGAGATCTCGAAGTAGAAGTGGTATGGAATTCAAATGGAAATTTCCACTTTACATCCATGCACAATGAAGAACCATGATGCCCACTTCGTTATATTTTTTCAACTCGTAATGTTAGAACACATAATTTCCATTTGGGATTAGAGTTCATTGAAGCATTTGTGGCCTTTCTACATATGTTCGATTTTCCACTTTTACTAAGAACCATCAATGAATGTCTCTAATCATGAAATTTGTATTACATCATGATTTTGGAGAGGCATATATGATACGTTTGGGACCTAAATGAATATGAGTATAGCATTTCACCCTCATACTGTTGGGAATATAAATCAAACTATCTGGTTATTAGAGGATATGTTAAGGGCTTTCATGTTGGACATAAAATGAATATAGTATGATCATATTCTCTTTCAAGAGTTTGTGTAAAACAACATCTACCACTATATCACTAGATATTAAGCATTTTATTCCATGTATGAGAGACCCTATAGGTCACCCTTATGTTGGAAAGAGATTGGTGAGTCATCTCTTAAGGGTCCATAGATGGTGTATGTGACTACATAGAATGTTTAGTTCATCCGAGAGTGGTTGGGGATTAACCAATGTAGTCCAATATCTTCTTAAAATCACCATAATTAGTCTATGAAGTTCAAGTAGGGAGAACACATTTTACTTCTTGTCTCCCCATGATGAGAATATCTAAAGTTCAACAAGGTGTCCATCTATCCTCGAGGTTCATTCTTTCTTTCAAGATCATGTAGTGGGGTGAAAAGGCTTCTTGGTACCTCACCCTACCCCCCATAGATATTTAAGGTGCACAAAGTCTTCAACATGATTAATATAAGGAGATACATGCATGGTCATACATATATTATCATCTGTAGTGATCTTGACATTGAGAATGGGATCACCTTTTTAGAGAACCCGGTAGTGGTCAAAGACCAATAGAAGTAGACCCTACCTATATGGAACATCCTATAAGTTTGAGTGCTATGGAATATTGAAAATGTGTAAGAGATTTTTGGATAGTGGGAGAGCCATATTCTATATCAGTTCCTTGAGTTTTTTCCATGATTTTCTTTTCGGGGAAAAATCAGGAAGGAGGTAAAAAGGCAGAGACTTGGTATTTTCCTTGTGTGACGTAGAAATACATATAAATATATTTATAGAACATAGTGCTGAGACAGTGTGAGATTCCATGGGTTTGTGTTCCTTGAATAAATTTTATAAAAATATTAAATATATGTTACACTTTGTTCATGTGATTAGTTAAATAAAACACGATAAATTTTAACTTGTGGTTCAGATGTCAAATTTGATAGCACATTTAGTCGTGAAACAAGGTGTTTACCTTAGGTAGGACATAAAATGATTTGTAAAAGGATGTTCAAAACCCTTAATCAATATAAGATCATATAAGAGGATTGATTAATTATTTAATTATTTAAATAATATATTTTTGGCCAAAACTAAAATGGTTATAAAAGAATCATCCTGGAGAATGATGCTATGGTTGACTCATAATTTATGGAACATACCAGTTAGTGCTACCCTCTTTCTCCCATTAGACAATGGAATCATAAATATGTATCAAGGTGAATCAAAGAACAACTAATGCAGTGACTCCTCACAAATTCATTGGAGAACACTGTAATGTCCGGGAATTTTCCATGTATTATTTTAATATTATGTGCGAATTAATTTGAGACCAGGATCTAAGACGGCGTGCAGTTCTGAGGCCCGGTGATCCCAGAACAAATGTTTGAATTTACTTTAATAATTAAATTGCGCGCGCGTGTGGCTTTCCTAAAAAAGTGTAATAAATCCTGAATGGGTGCTTGGATCAGAAATCTGAGGGCACCGTTGCATTCGGAACAATGTTTTTACCTTATGCAAGGCATAACATCGGTCGATATAGGACCGTCGTGGAATCCAGTTTTTGGTATGTAAGAGTAATAATATATTTAAATAAAAATATTGTATTATGCAGACAGATCTTTTTAATCTGCTGCAACAAATATCCCTTACCTTTTAAATTAAAGGTTGGCGCCAGGGTCCAGGGCTACAAACCTCATAACCCTAAAACCCTTGGCGGCTCTGGAGAAAACCTCCCAATGCGGCGATGACGATGCAGCGACTGGGTCATCACTGATGAACGCTGCGGAATCCAGGTAGGATGTTTTTTTTGTGATTTCTTCACCGTTTTTGTTTTCCACGATGAACGCAGACTAAACCACGAACAGACTAGCCCACAGATCGATCGTTCTTGCAGGATGGGATTTTGCAGGAATCGTGGGGATTTTATTTTGGAAATAAATTCTGGTTTTCATTTAACATTCTAATGGTGACGAACCAAGATCGACACGAACATCGATCGAGGTTCATCCCTCTCTATTGTTGTGTTTTTCTCTCTTGATTCCTACGCGTTATTCATGCGTGTTCTATGCATTCATTGAGGGAATTGATCATTACACATTCGTTTGTTGGCGCAAAAATCTGAAATCAAAGATCCAACCTCAAGACGACCTATCGGAGGTGCGACGATGATGGCAACAGACAAATCAGTGTGGTTTAGAATTCTAATTCTTTGAGCATTTTCATACAAACAGATCAGGATGCACCATAAAGGCCTATCGGGAGCCCAAAACCGATAGAATCGGTTTTGTTGGAGTGGGACGACCCAAAATCCAGAGTTTCGTGATGATCTGACGGTTGGATCAATATCCAGAGGATCAGCCGAGGCGCACAGAGGAAGATGGTGCTTCTACAAATTTCCCGACTACACTCCATGTGGTATGGGCTACACGGAATGTGTTCATCAGCGGATTTACCTGGCGTGTACTCTGGGAGTACACGGACACAGGCAGGGTACACGGCCCAGGACACGGGGTGTATACCCTTCCCCGGCCAGACCCGGCCAGATACACGGGATACCCCGTGTATTGGTACACGGGAAGGAGACACGGAAACAAGTTTAGTACACAGACAAGGACACGGCGTGTATACCCTTCCCCAGCCAGACCCGACCAGATACATGGGATACCCCGTGTACTGGTACACGGGCATGCGACTCGGACACGGACAGAGGCCGTGTGCAGGCGCATGGCCAGCGTACATGGAGCGATCCCCAAGTGCTCGGACACGATGTGTGATTCTTCTACACGCCATGTAGTTACTTTTTATCTAAAAATCCGAATGACACGGGCCATTTACACAGGCAGTACCCGGACTCAGGAACACGACATGGACTTTTCTACACACCGTGTAGTTGATTTTTACACAGCCTGAACGGATGACATGGGCCATTTACACGGGCAGTACATGGGGTCATGGAACATGATGTGTAACCATACTACATGCCATGTAATAAATTCATCAAGCCTTCACCCAGTTTCCTTCTGCGACTTGTGTTAGTTTCCTTAGGGTTCGTCCCCTTAGTCTTTCTCCTAAAGGTTTTCGGTATCATTTCTTACATATAGGAGTATGATCTATTCAGTAGGAATTCCTGAATAGTTTTTTTGGAATCCCTTCTTTTAGACTTGGAGTCATATCCTCTATTCATTCCTGGAACCCTAGGTAGAGTTTTCGATATCGATGTGACCAAATTTACCCGTGCGTCAATCCTCTTTTTAGCAGATTAGCTCAGACCGAGTTTTCGGAATCACCCCATGACTTGGGTGTGATCCTCATCTGAGCCTCATGTTCTCAAGGTTCTTGTGTAGTGTGTTTTTCCAAAAAGAGTACTTTGTATCTCTCTCATCAGACCTAGGAGTGTGTTCTCTCGGTTTCATTCTTAGTGGAATCTTCAAGATGGATCCTAGTGGCGGTATCGTGATGGTCGTTTTTGTATGAGTATATCTAGATATTCTTGTTATATGTTCGGTAGACATATACCGTGTAGAGCTGACTATATATTTATTTGGGGTATTCCCCTTTTTGTATTTTATTTTTGGATTCTAGGTTTCTTACTGGGTATTGTTATACTCACCCCTGCACGGGCTTTGCCCGCACATGTCATGTCTTGTGCAGACGAGCGAGCCTTTGACATTATTCTTGGTGGACTAGGGCCGGACGACGCTCAGTTAGATCAGGCAGGACGAGGTGTGTTCCTACGGCTACAAATTATAGTACCAGCACCATCCCTTATAGGTCGGACTTTGTTATAGAATTTCTTTTTGGTGGGCTTGTACTTTTGGCCCAGGGTTTTACTATCTTGTACTTTACTTTCCCGTCGTACTCTGTGGTTGGGTTATAGTGTATTCATGCATCTTTTCCTTTTAATAGTTTTTACTTTTCATCTTTTTTAGGCTTGGATGTGTGTGTGCATTTGTACAGGTTTATAGGCAATGCCTCCCATGTTAGTAGCATTCATACACGGTGCTAGTCACCAGCCCCTGGCCTATTGGATGCGGGCTTGGGGAGTTACGGCTCGGGCCCCACGAGGACGGGTCATGATAGAGTGGTATCAGAGATGGTCGGTTCTACCATAGGACTGAGAGTCTGTGAGTTGGTTTGGGGCAACAATTTTAAGTCTTTCAAGTTCGGCTTTTAGGCCAGGGACCCAAGTGTTGGTGAGGGCGGCCGACGTATCCATACACTAGGACTCTGATAACTTGCTTTTCGACTCGGAACATGAGAAAACTAGTTTCAGGGGAAAAAAATGGTACATACATCATATAAGAATGGGTTGTGGTTTCCATGTCCTTCTTGAGACAGCTCTCGAGATATACTCACCGACTGAGATACATCTTGTTTCTTTAACAGGTTGCCTCCGCGACGCGCACCCGGTAGGATCCAGCAGCTCGATCATGAGGATGACCCCCTCTGTGATGAAGCCTCGATATAGGGACTGGATCTCCTAGTTTTACCACCAGGTGGTGTTCTAGTTATCCCACCACCTATGGAGCAGTGATTAGTGTCTGTTGTACCAGTGGAGCAGGAGCACGGGCTGAGCGTAATCCATGAGTTTCAGAGACAGAGACCCCTCAGGTTTCGAGGCAAACCTGACCCTCAGGCAGTAGAGGACTGGCTTGAGGCAGTGGCCAGAGTCTACCGTTTGGTAAGGACACCAGCAGACCTGATGGTGATCCTACAGCGAGCCTTCTGTAGGGATCGGTAGGACAATGGTGGAGTTTGGATATCCAGAACCACGACGAGGTTACACTTTCATGGTCAGAGTTTGAGCATCTCTTTAGAGGGATGTTTTCACCGGTTACCCTGAGAGCAGTACGCATACAGGAGCTTCTTCAGCTCCAGCAGGGAACCATGATGGTGGATGACTATTCATCGAGATTTATCGACCTCTCTCGGTACTTTATGGATATGGTCAAGGATCAGTACTTCGGAGCTTAGACTTTTGAGCGGCGCCTGCGCAGAGATATCCAATCTTGCATCATCCCAATGAGCAATTCTACTTATGCCCGGGTGCTCAAGAGGGATTTGGTGGTCGAGAGCTTCATGGCAGAGCAGAGACATCCGGAAGTTGTCAGTAGTGGGAGAGCTGGAGAAGAGACCTCGACAGTAGGGAGCCGACGTCAGGGACCCAGGTGTTGGAGACGTTTCCAGAGGAGATTCCAGGACAGGGGATCTACCGTACAAGGTTCACAGGGCACATCCATCCAACCTCAAGAGAGGCGATTCTACTCATGTAACGGCTGGGGACATCTCGCTCGAGATTGTCCAACCAACCGTACTACTAACACGGGAGCAGTGGATGGATCATAGAGGAAGAGGCAACGTGTGGAGCAGACAGGTCCGCGGGGCGGCAGATGTGGTAGAAGAGCTAGGAGAGTAGATGGAGGTGGTCGGAGTTTTGAACTTTTACCACCACCACCACCATGAGGTCCACCCCAGGCTCAGGGAGCTGGTGGACAGAGATAGGGACATATGCAGGTGGCAGAGGCTTATGACCCAGGTACTCCCGGAATTATTAGAGGTATTATATGTGTCTTTTATACTTTGGTTGATGTATTGATAGACATAGGTGCTAGTCATTTCTTTTTTGGCTTCTTATCTTGTTAGAGACATTGAGATTCCAGTTGAGCCGCTGACTCGACCCTTACGCTTAGAAACACCAACTAGAGAGGACTCCGAGGTCACACTCCTCTGTAGACAGTGTGAGATGAACCATGGAGGAGAGAGTTTCAGTTGGATCCTATTGGTGGTAGCATCAAGGCCATACGATGTCATTCTTGGAATGGATTGGCTATCCACAGTTCATGCCCAGATCGACTGTTTTAGGTGAAGGGTGTGGTGTGTCCGTAGTGATGGAACGAGGTTCTCTTTTGTCGGTGAAATAGAGACCCAGGCAGTGCAGGATAGACTCGTGGATAGTAAGGCACAACTGATTTCACATCAGTTGGCCAGCCTAGCCCTTGGCGCAGCAGATGATACGAGTTTTTAGTTTCTAGCAGTAGTTGCTGAGTATGAGGACATATTTCCAAAGGATGTCCCCAGGCTACCTCCCCGAAGTGAGATATATTTCTGCATTGAGTTGCAAACCAGGATGACACCGATATCAGCATCAGCATATCGGATGGCTCCTGCAGAGCATTGTGAGCTGAGGGTGTAGCTAGAAATCATGCAGAAGAAGGGGTTTGTGAGACCCAGTGTTTCACCCTGGGTGGCCTCAGTGTTGTTTTCGAAGAAGGAAGACAAGAGCTTGAGGCTATGTGTGGATTACCGGCGATTGAATCAGGTGATCGTGAAGAACCAGTATCCACTACCGAAGATCGATGACCTCTTCGACCAGTTGATATGGGCACAATGGTTCTTGAAGGTTGGTCTACAATCAGACTATCACCAGTTGGGTGTACATGGTGAAGATGTACCGAACAAGGTTTTCATATATTGCTACGGTCACTATGAGTACATGATGATGCCCTTCGGTGTAATGAAATCCCTGGCAGTGTTCATGGGAGTCATGAACTGGATCTTTCATCCCTATCTAGACCAATTTTTAGTGGTCTTCATCAATGAAATCCTTGTGTAATCTGCGTATGAGGAGGAGCACGCGATACACCTATGGATGGTACTGGACACACTCTGAGAGCACCAGTTGTATGGGAAACAATCTATGTGTTATTTCTGGTTATAGGAGGTCCACTTTCTGGGACATGTTTTCTCAGCGGATGGTGTAGTAGTGGACCCAGCCAAGGTGGTGGAAGTGCTATAATTGAAGCCACCCTGGAGCATGACGGAGGATCAGAGTTTCCTTGGGTTGGCAGGCTACTATCGGAGATTCCTCCTTGATTTCTTTGGGATTGCAGCACCCATGACAGCTTTGACCTGAAAGGGGCAGCCTTTCTTGTGGACCGAGAGATGCCAGCAGGCTTTCCAGCAGTTGAGACAAAGTTTGACGAGCTCCTCGATCATGAGATTACTGGAGGAGGGTGTCGAGTACGTAGTGTTCTGCGACACATCAGGAACCGGGATTGGTTGTGTCCTGATTCATAGGCAAGCAGTGATTGCCTATGGATCATGTCAGTTGAGGCCACACGAGCAGAACTATGCGACCCATGATATTGAGTTGGCAGCGGTGGTCTTCGCATTGAAGATGTGGCATCACTACCTAATGGGCGAGCGGTTTACCGTCTACTCTGATCACAAGAGTCTCATATATATATTTTCTCAGAAGGATATAAATTTGAGACAGAGGTGATTTCTTTAGTTCCACCAAGATTAAAACTTTGAGATCATTTACACACTTGGGAAGGGGAACGTCGTTGAAGATGCTCTCAGCAAGAAAATCCCGTTCGCAGTTGTTGGATGAGGCGACGAGGTAGTTGGCCTCTTTACAGTTATCCTTCAGGGATGGGGATGAGGGAGCTTACGTTCAGTCGATGGTTGTTACTCATATACTCTTACAGCGAGTCAGAGAATCACAGCTCGAGGAATCTAGCTGTGAGACTCTAAGTGCTCAGGTATCCATAGGCGTTGCTGCTGATGGATATTCAAAAGGTGCAGAGCACATTATTCTTTTTAGATGATGTACAGTAGTACCAGTGACGTTGCAGGAGGAGGTTCCTAGGGAGTTCTATACATCCCATTTGGCGGTACATCCAAGCGTGGAAAAGATGTATCAGGACCTCCGATGTTAGTTCTGGTGTCCAGGAATGAAGAAGTGTGTGGCAGTGTTTGTTTCTTGGTGCCTTATTTGTCAGCAAGTAAAGTCTGAGCACCAGGTGGCAATGGGCTTGAGTCAGCCACTTGAGGTTCCAGAGTGTAAGTGGGATGGGATATACATGGACTTTGTGATAGGTTTACCACATACGTCCAAGGGACATGATTCCATCTGGGTGATCGTTGATCGACTCACCAAGTTGGCCCACATCCTAGACATACGAGAGCAGAGTTCAGTAGAGAGCTTCAGAAGCCTCTACGTGCAGGAGATAGTTCAACTTCATGGAGTTCCATCCACGATCATCTCAGATCGTGATGATCGTTTCACATCCTAGTTGTGGAAGGGATTACAGGAAGCTTTTGGGACTCAGTTACGCTTGAGAACAACATTTCATCCCCAGACTGATGGTCAGACGGAGCAGACCTTCCAGGTCCTGTAGGATATGCTTTGAGCTTGCGTACATGACTTCAGTGGTAGATGGGAGGATCACCTACCACTGGTGTAATTTTATTATAAAAGCAGTTATCATTCCACTATTGGTGTGTCACCATTTGAGGATCTGTACGGGCGACCTTGCAGGTCACTATTTTGGTGGACTGACCCAGGAGAGTCAGCACTTATGGGCCCAGATATAGTAAGAGCTACTACAGAGAAGGTTCAGGTCATCTAGGAGTGGATGAATACTACACAGAGTCAGCAATAGTCTTATGTCGATAGGAGGCGGAGGCCCGTGGAGTTCTAGGAAGGAGACCATGTGTTTAGTAGAGTCTCACCTCGACGGGGATTGCCGAGATTTGGCTGAGGCGGCAAGCTATCTCTGAGGTTCGTCGGCCCTTTTCAGATTCTGAGTAGAGTTGGAGAGGTGGTGTATCGTTTGGCTCTACCTCCTCAGATGGACCGGTTACACAATGTCTTCTATGTGTTGCAGCTGCGGAGGTACGTTCATGATACATCGCACGTTATCGGCCGAGGTGAGCTGGACATCAACGATGCAATGACCTTTGATGAGTACCCAGTGGAGATCGAGGATTAGTAGGATAAGATCCTTAATGGGTGAGATATTCCCTTAGTGTGTGTCTGGTGGAAGTACGAGAATCTCTAGGAGATCACGTGGGAGCGGGAGGCTTAGATTCGCATTCAGTACCCACATATTTTTTAGAAGCCTTTGTTTTGGATTTTCAGGGACGTAAAAGCCCTAAAGTGGGTGTGATGTAATGCCACAGATTTTTCCATGTATTATTTTAATATTATATGGGAATTATTTCAAGACCAGGCTTTGAGACGATGTGCAATTTCGAGGCCTGGTGAGCCCGAAACAAATGTTTGAATTTAATTTAAAATTTAAATTGCACGAACATGTGGTTTTCCAGAAAAAGTGGAATAACTCCTGAACGGGTGCTCGGATCAGAAATCTGAGGGCACCGTTGCATTCGGAACTACGTTTTTACCTTAGTCAAGGCCTAACATTAGTCGGCGCAAGTTGGTCGTGGAATCTAGTTTTTGGGAAGTAAGAGTAGTAAAATATTTATATAAAAATATTTTATTCTCCTATGGAATCTTTTAAATCTGTTGCAACAGATATCCCTTAAATTTTTAATTAAAGGTTGGTTCAAGGGTCCAGGGCTACAAACCTCGTAACCCTAAAACCCTTAGAGACTCCGGAGGCTCTGGAGAAAACCTCCCAACGTGGAAATGGCGATGCAGCGACAAGATCATCGCCGACGAACGCCGCAGAATCCAGGTAGGATGTTTGTTTGTGATTTCTTCTCCATTTTTGTTTTCCACAACGAATGCGGAATAATCCACGAACAGATTAGCCCACAGATCGATCTTTATTTTGGGATTGAATTTTGTGGGAATCGTGTGGATTTGATTCTTGAAATAATTTTTTTTCCATTCTACCTTCTAACGGTGACGAACCAAGATCAACACGAACATCGATCGAGGTTTGTCCCTCTTGATTGTTGTGTTTTTCTCTCCCGATTCCAATGCATTCTTCATGTGAGTTCTAAGCGTTCTTGGAGGGAATCGATCACTGCACATTCTCTTTTTGGAAAACAATCTAGAATCAAAGATCCAACCTCGACATGACATATCAGAGGTGCGACATCGATAGTGGCTGACAAATCAGTGTGGTTTAGAATTCCCGTTCTTAGAGAGTTTTCGTACGGATGGACCGAGACACACCATCAAGGCAGATCGGGAGCCCGAATCCAATAGAATCAGTTTTATAGGAGCGTGATGACCCCAAATCCAGAGTTTAGTGATGATCGAACAGTTGGATCAAGATCCGAAGGATCAGTCGAGGCGCGCAGAGGAAGACGACGCTTCTGGAAATCTCCCGACTACATGCCGGGTAGTATGGGATACACGGTGTGTGTTCATCGGCAAATTTAACTGGCATGTACTCTGGGAGTACACGAACACGGGCAGGGTACACGTCCAAGGACATGACATGTATACACTTCCTTGATCAGACCCGGCCAGATACACGGGATACCCCATGTACTGGTACACGGGTAGGCGACACAGACACGGGTTGGATACACGTCCAAGGACACACTGTGTATACCCATCCCTGGATAGACCCAACCAGATACACAGGATACCCCGTTTACTGGTACACGAGAAGGCGACACGGACACAGACAGTGGCCTTGTATGATCACATGGCCAGCGTACACGGAGCAGGCCCTAGGTGCTTGGACACGACATGTTATTCTTCTACACGTTGTGTAGTTACATTCTATCCGAGAAGAAAAATGACACAGGCCATTTACACGGGCAGTACCCGGAGTCAGGAACACGACGTGTACTTTTCTACATGCCGTGTAGTTGAGTTTTACACAACCTAAATGGATGACACGGGCCATTTGCATGGGTAGTACTCAGGGTCAAGGAACATAGCCTGTAACCATACTACACGCCATGTAATAAATTATTCAAGGCTTAAGCTAGTTGCCTTCTGTGAGTTGTGTTAGTTTCCTTAGGGTGCGTCCCCTTAGTCTTTCTCCTGATGGTTTCTGGTATCATTTCCTACATATAAGAGTATGATCCCTTCAACAGGACTTCCTGAATAGAGTTGTTGGAATCCCATCTGTTAGACTTGGATCCAGATCCTATATTCAATCATTGAACCCTAGATAGAGTTTTCAGTATCGACGTGACCAACTTTACCTAGGCGCTGATCCTCTTCTTAGCGGATTAGATCAGACTGAGTTTTCAGAATCACCCCATGACTTGGATGTGATACTCATTTGAGCTTCATGTTCTCAAGGTACTTGTAGAGTGTGTTCTCCAAGAACGAGTACTTCGTATCTCTCTCTTCAAACCTAGGAGTGTGTTCTCCTAGTAGCATGCATAGTGGAATCTTCGAGCTGGATCCTAGTGGCGGTATCACGATGGTTGTTTGTGTATGAGTATATCTAGATATTCTTGTTATATGTTTGGTATATATATACTATGTAGAGCTGATTGTATCTTTCCTTTGTGGTATTACCTTTTTTGTATTTCCTTGGTGGTTTCGGAGTATCCTACGGGGTATTGTTATACTCACCCATGCATGGGCTATGCCCGCACGTGTCATGTCTTGTGCAGACGAGCAAGCCATTGACAGGATTCTAGGTGGAACAGTGCCAGATGACGCTCAGTGAGATCAGGCAGGCCGAGGTGTGTTCCTACGACTACATATTGTAGTCTCAGTATCTTCCCATACAGGTTGGACTTTGTTATAGTCTTTCTTTTTGTTGGGCCTGTACTTTTGGCCCGGGTTTTTACAATCTACTACTTTACATTCCTATCATACTCTGTGGTTGGGTTTTAGTTTATTCATGCAAATTTTCCTTTTGTTAGTTTTTACTTATCATCTTTGTGGTCTTGGAGGTGTTTGTGTGTGTGTGTATAGGTTTATAGCCAATTCCTCCCATGTTAGTACCCTGCCTACTCGGTGCAAGTCACCAGCCCCTGGCCTATTTAAGGCGGGCTTGGGGAGTTGTGGCTCGGGCCCCACTGGGATAGGTCGTGACAAACACTTCCATCAATAGAAATCAATCCAAAATAGAGGCAATACTTGAATTTTATAATTTTTATACATTGGATTAAATATTAGAGCGGTTCATTATTTTTTATATGATATACACCATGTTTGGCCATTACATGAGTACATGTACCAAATTTCATTATGGTTTTATCAATTTTAATATAACCCCATTCTTGATCACCGACCACGAATATTTTTATAGTGTTATTCTAAATATTTTTTCTTGTTTCTTCCCCCCCCGTTATTGAATTATTGGATGATGGAATTCTATGGTTTATAGTTCAACAGTTTCTAGGAGACCCAAGATCAATAATTCACCCATATTTATAGTGGATCAACACATAATGATGGTTTTGTGGTAGGATCATTATCTAGAATCATCATGGTTTATGAATGACCAATATGGTGTTCAATCATTAGGATATTTAATGATAAACAACGATTATGGATAGTACGTTTGATGAATCACATTTTGATGAATGGAGAAAATTATTGGAGGCTAATGGACGAGATATGGAATTCAATGCCAATAACAGAGATATTTTTACTAAATAAAGGTATATCTAAGGTGGAGTGGACATATTAAGCTAGATAAGATCTAATCAAATTTTGCAGAAAAATTGAAACTACACACCATCTATAATGTAGAACTCAGGGTGTGTGGTATTTTTTAGTGGTGGTACTTGGATTTTGGAAACCCATAAGGATGGAATATTTTGTACTTCACATGACATGATGTGTACTTTCTATCCATGAGAGTAAACCATGTTATGCGTCACAAGGCCATGAATATGCTATGTGCAGAGTACAAGGACACAGTTGGGCCACATGGGTGGAATCCCATGTCAAGACACACAACTTGTAATATTGTACACAATTAGGACAATAGGACATGGCCCTTGTCCCCGTTAGTCATGAAATGACATGTAGTCTACCTACAGAGCATGTTATACTACATAGGGTGGAGTCGGGTGCTAGCTAGGGACATGTCAATGCTATAGTGTGGGGCCACAAGAAATTTGTTTCCCATCACATGATGTGTTACCCCTTAGAGCTTCTGAGTGATCATCGAACATTTGTATCTCTTTCATTTAAACTATTGTTTTGGTTAGCATGTGTCCTATCCTATGTTTTTTTCACATAGAACACTATTGTGACATTGGAAGTGGATTTCGATATACGATTTGAGATATTCGAGGTTTGGAACATGATGAGGTGATGCCTCATGACTTCATTGATCATACATAATCATTAGTGAATTCTGAGGATAATTGTACACTAGGGATGGGTATTAGAGTTTCAATAAGACAGGATTGGGCTTACCCTCTAATAGGATTGGGTAGTTGAATTTTATAATGATCTGTCCTATTTACCCTCTTGTAAGATAGGGTAGTGTAGTTCCTTGATGTTCTGAGCTTACCCTTGAGATGGGTAGGGTAGTGTCATTCCCCGATTACAGTTCTGGGCTTACCCACTAGTAGGTGTGGGTGGTGGCATTCCACGATGAAATCATCTAAGTGAAACCCCCAGCAACATTGGGAAATGGAATTCCATAATGACTCACAAGTCTTACCCTATAGTAGGACTAGGATGTGGCATTCCTCGATGACATTATCGATCATAACCTTCCAGTTTGGATGGGAAGTAGAGTTCCTAAGTGATTATCATAGTAGGAACTTACACTTGTACCAGTTCATGGGATACATAATTAGAATCTGCGGCCTCTCAGCTATGTGTAATAGTGACGAAACATGGTTGGAAATATATTTGTACTCACAGGAAGAGGGAAAGATTCCCCACCAAGATGTGTTCTTTTTATGTGACCTAAAACTATTCAAACGATACAGTGCTATGCATAGATGATAGTATGATGCTTTGGTGATTAATTCCATTAGAGTTATGTGTTCAGTACGGATGAATGAGGTTCTGGGCATCATTGATAGTATTCTTTTTTAACTTTTTTCTACTATTCTTATTGGCCTGATCTATGAAAAGAATATCCCTTACACCCTCATATTTTTTTCTTTTCCTAAATATATATATAAATATATATATCTCCTTTAGTACATATTCCTTAGATTTTTTTACATTCCTTCCAGTGGAGGTGTATAAGTTCGAGATATTCCACAAGATTTTCACATTTAGTTTTTCATTGTAGAATTATTATACTCACCACCTATAGATAGAGAAGACTCGAGGAGAATTTCATATTCTCAATAATTTGAGATATTTGTGTTATAAAAAGTTTACATTCACTATCTTGTGGTATTGAGATGTACTATTTTAATATACCTATATCTACTCCATTCCTCTTCAATTTTATCTCTTACTACCCCCTACCACCCCATTGGAGAATTTTACTTGGTATGTATATTCATAACTATACATTAGATTTTCCCATACATGTCACGTGTTTTGAAGCTGATGGATAAGTCAATCATGACATTAGAGAAACATAGAGGTATAGGTTTCTCGGACCACATATGATTGTCTTAGATTGGGAAATAGTAGTTGGGATCTCTAACCTTTTTACTATTTTCTTGTTTTTTCAGGTTGGGACACATTTCATGTTGAGCATGTATTTTTAACCTATTATTTTTTATTTACTCTACCATAATTCTTACTATTAAATGGTAAATTAATGTTAGATTTATTTAATTTAGTGTCACATTTAAATTTTTTTCCCTATGAACCTTTTCATCGAGTTTGATGTTTTCATATGTAAAGTTTATTAGGAAAAGTCCTCTTTGATTTAGTTATGTCATTGGTGCTTTTCACCACCCTATGGGAAATTAAGGCAAGCTTGGTGTAGTTCTATCCTAATCCCCGACATGGGTCAGGTTATGATAGTGTAATTTCTTATAACATGTTAATAGGTGAAATAAAATTAATAAAAATCATTAAAAAGGTCATAAATAAGGTAAATAAATATGGTAAATTTATTATAATAGATTTCAAATAATTTATTTTATGTTTCAGAACCGAGGAAAGTTGTTTCATAGTAATTTGACATTATTTATGGATATATTACTACCATGAACACAATTTCATTTATATGACTTATATGTTTCCTCATTTACATGTTAATTCATAAACCCTTATTAATATATTGTATTTTATGTCTCAATTTGAATAACATCATCCAAAAGGAATTGACATTCATGTTACCACGTGGTTAAAGTATTCTTAGGATAATATCCATTCATCGGGTCATAAATATAGTTAATTTAATTTTTAATGATTTTCTTTGGTATGATTTAATCATTAAATTGTATTATTATATATTTCACATGGTCTTTTGTTGATTTAAATTTGATACAAATAATTCATTCATTGTTTAATTTTAAATTCAATGAAAATATCATATCTAGGGTTATACATCTAAAATTCCTTTTATATGGAGACTAAGATTCTAATAAGCACAAATATTTTTTAATGAGGCAACTATGATAAAAACTAAACAATAATATCATGAATCACCTCAACATAATGAAATTTAATGTTTCATTTTAGGATTTTATTTTATATATAATATTATTTAATTATTACCAGATTGGATATAACCTTATGTGGTAGTATCTTTTCTTTTAGGGATTGTTTATGTTAATGTTCAATTGGAGGAAATCATGAGAAAACCTATTTCTCAACAACATTTATTTAATTATACTATATATTTTAAGGTTGTTTCAATGTTTAATTTCCAATTTCTTCCATATTTATTAGAGAAACATCATAAAAGTTATATTTATGGGCTGTTGTTCTTTGATATTTATTTAGATCAGTAATATTTCCCTTTCATATCCATTATTTAAAAACTGTTTTCTAAGAAGTTATTTTCTAAAAATATGTTATTTCATAATGATATTTGACCTGAGATTTATAATTATTTCTAAATTTTAAAAATTTACATTTATAATGAAAATTATAAATGGGTTACTTTTTACTAAAATTACAATTTTTTTGGAATAGAATATTTATATTTATCATCTATAACATGAATAATTTTTTTCCATCTAGAAAATTATTTTATTTCATGAATACATTATATGTTTAAAATTTTGTTTCTGAGTAAAATACTATTCAAAATATATTGATAAAATTTAGTTTATATAATATATTTTCAAATTAAAAATGATAATTTCCTCAATAATTTTTTCAATGATATTTTAATGGTATTTCCATTAATCAACAACAAAATCCATTAATGTTTTATATGCTCTGGATGTGATATTTTGAAATCATACCATCATTATTCATTCTTTAGATGGTTTTTTAGTTTTTAATGATATTTTCATGGGACTCATTTCACATGAACAATTTATTCATGATATGAAATAGATGATCTATTTTGATATATATGGTGAAAAAAACATTTCTGGCCACTATATATATATATATATTTGGTGTCCCTTACTTGATTTCTAATATTAATTAATTAATTCCTTGAAATATTTAATTTAGGGTGATCTATGTTTTCAAAATGGGGTTTTAATGGATATTGTAATTTGATATCTGAAAATGTTTATCATATGGTTCAATAAGTGACTTTCATGGTTTCTATTCATGAAATTGTTTAATGACCAAATGCAATGATACATGATACAAAACTACCATAGGCCCACCTCCACAGGCCAATGACTGGTTACTGGTAAAGAAGGCTTATCTACCTTGTGAGGCCTTTTCTTAAAATACCAGTATGCGAACACCCAAATGTCTCAATGAAAAATTATATAGGAATAAATAATTAAATGATGTAGGATCTATAATATAAACCGAAAATGTAAATATATATGGTGTACAAGAGTACATCAGTTAAAATCGAAATTAAAAGTGAAAAAATGCCTATCCAGAATGATATTCCAATGTGAAAACACAAGAAATTAATGCTCTGATAGATCCTATCTCCTAATATCCATGCTATGAACACAATACATAATCCAATGCACATGGTATCCCTAACCAAATCTAATATCTCCACTAACCTATTCATCATCTACATTGGAAACATGATGTGTTGGAAATAATGTGCATGGGTGAGATTATACCTAACTAGTATGATACTCCGAAATCTATAAGGGGATGCATAAGAGACCAAATAGGAATATATATATATATAGATAGTAAAGTATAAAATATAACTCAAACCAAAGAAGGAAGGTAACATCATCCAACCACATGGGTTCAATACGTCATTTAGGTGGATTACACCTCACTTATTTTACTCTTATACCAAGTGAGTAAAAAAATCCCTCAACATTGATATATATATGCACACTCTCAGACCAGAGAAAGAAGAATGATAGATAAGGGGATCTCCATCTCGAGACCCAACCAATGAAAAGAGTTCCATAAATTCCACAATTCCAGCAACAGTACCCAACATATTGGGACTCTACCAAATAGAAAACGCCTATTTAAGACTCTCCTCACCCTAGTTACCCACATTCATGGATCCAAAATCATATGGTAGGGGAAAATTCCATATAACAACCTGAGGGTTCGACTCTGACGGTCAAAGACCCATTCCAAGCCTAGGTGGAGAGTCCGACTCAATTCAATGAGGGCACATTACCATCTGTGAAGGAGGATCCCACAGGAAAGTTCTTGGACCCATTCTATATATTAGTTGGATGGTTCCACTTAATGCATTTAGGTCCCATGCTTAGCCTAGATGGTGGGTTCCCATCGTATAGTCATGGAACCGTTTTATTTCTATATAGGAGGGTGGAACTATAATTGTCGAGGTCCTATGCCTAGTTGAGATGAAGGGTTCCACAAGTAATGTTGTTGATCCATTACCTATAATCACATTAAGGTAAAAATCTTGTTATAGAGGACCCATACCTTTCCCGATTGGACAGTTACTCTAGGAATTTCTAGGAAACATCCCATGATTCCATTGGAGGGTTCCACTCAATTTATAGAGGACCCATGCCAATCCATGCTGGAGTGTTCCAATAGAATGGTTAATGACCCATTCCATGTCTCTGTTGGATGCTCCCACTATTATCATCATGGTCTCATGCCTAGATCAACTGAATGGTGCTATTAGGAAGGCCAATGACTGACTCCATATCTCCATAGGATGATGGACATCAAGTAATCGAGGGGCCATTACCCTCTTAGCTACTAGGTTCATATATAAATATCATGGACATATTTTAACCAGTTAACATATTTTACCTAAAATGTAAAATTATTGGAGGAAAAATATTTAATTAAGGCCACTCAATTGTGTTTACCTTTTTATATTTTGAGGAATGCCACTCCTCCTCCAGTATAAAATATAACCCTCCCCCTTACATCCTGACACATGTCAAGAAACTTTTTATCATCCAAAACCAATCCATATAATATATTAAATTATCTTGTATTAATCTAAAGGCATAATAGAGTTCATAAATCCAACCATGGAACCCTTTTGGTGAAAACCAAAATGGGTTTTCCAATGTATAAGTATCATCCTTCTATAAGATCATTGGTTTTATTTTCATTACCCTCCCACTTAGTTATTCTTTTTCAATGATTATATAAAAAACTCAATATCCTCAATATACATAGATTTTTATTAATTTATTTTTTATACGTACATTTAAAGACACTTACATCCAATGGGCACCAAACATACCATTCATGTGTACGTCACACAATGCCTCACGAAATGATGTAGTTCATTTTTTCATTTACCACATATCATGGAAGGAAATTATGGTGGAAATACTATTTTTATATTAAATATATGGTATTTAAGATTTATTTACTATTATTAGATTAGTATATAAAAAATTATGCAATATTAATATTATTTGTAAATGTGTCATCTTCATTCGTGGATGTGTGGACTAACACCTCCTCAAAGTAATGTGATCTATTAACATATTGCA
Source organism: Viscum album (assembly GCA_963277665.1). NCBI lineage: Eukaryota > Viridiplantae > Streptophyta > Magnoliopsida > Santalales > Viscaceae > Viscum > Viscum album. The sequence goes on along the minus strand of OY728157.1, from coordinate 28,788,755 downwards.
TGGAATTTATTAAGGATGAGTTTATTAAACATATATTATATATATGAAATAAAAATTATACTTTAATTATAATATATATTTTCATATATTTAATTTAATATATTTCATTTAATAAGACAAGAAAATGAAAACAACATTCATACATACATACGACCTACTATCTCCCCGAATGGTTTTTTCTATTTAAATAATTTACAATTTATATGTTCTTATATGTATCGATATAAGGAATATGAATTATATTTTTATAATTATTTATATTATGTAAATAATTTAATCAAAATCTTTTAATAGGAAAAATAATAACTAGTCAATACATTTTTTGAAAACAACATAGATATAACCTAAAAGTATCATTAACATGGAATTATTAACAAATGAGTAATATTAAATTATAATAAAATAATTAATTGTATTAGATATAATAATATGGTTCAATGGTAGATTTATAAAAATATAATATTTTTTATACTAGAGGATTGAAGATATAAAAAAAGACTTAAGGTAAGGGGTTTTGCATCTCACCTTTATTTTTGCGAGGTCTGGGGCTCCTTTATCACTTGGTTATTTTATGTGGTTTATATACTAAAAATGAATATATTACATGATTATTGTACTTAAATTTATGGTTATTTACTTATCCAACTTATTATCTATCATTCACGGGGTATACGGTTCAAATGTAACTAAATCATGAATATAATTTTGTCTCAATTATCCTTCTTTGAGACACATGATGTGTAATGAAACTATATTTTTGTAAAAGGTGTATAATATTACCCTTTAAATGTTATATCATTATTATAATTATTTAAAATATATTTTACTCTTTATTAAATAATATCATTTCATGAGGATTATTATTCTAGGTAACCAATTTGGTGAATATTTTTTTCTAGAATCTCATTGTTTATCACGATTGCTTATGTTTATGCTTTCTATCAAAAAAATTTATGATCCATAACTTAATATATATCATGAATTTTATTATACTGGTTTAATTAATCTAATATTTTGGTAATGGTACCATGTGTTCACTCATTGTTATATAAAATATTTATTAATGTGTTTATCATAAAATATGAATTTATCTCTCACTTCAGTTGGAAATATATGTTCTCTAAAAACCATGGCTTATAAAAATGTTTTAAAATAATCCATAATATTATCCTATGATTGTTAAAATACATTTTATCCCATTTTAACATTTTAATTTTTTTAAAAAGTAAACTCATATTTTTTCTGACTGATGAACTTTTTAAAATATTCTATGACCCAAAAGGAATGTTTGGAATGCACAAATTCTATCTTAATCATGACCATAAATTCATTTAAGCATCCCCTAAAATTTTACATGCTTCTTTATAGGAATATTTTTCCTAATATTATAGATATTTAATTTTTTTTTGTTTTTTTTAAATTATTTTAAAACACGTTTTGTGTTCAATAAGTGTTTTAAAAATTGTTTTATCGGTAAATTTTTATCATTTTTCTATATTCCTTTATATTATATCATAGAAAAATATTATCCAAATTTTTTAAAGCTTTTTTTATATTTTATAATGGAAATTGTTTCATCAGAGAAATCTCATTATTATTTAATATATTTTTAATGATAAATGTTTTCAAAATGATTTGAAGCTTCTTAAATGGTCTCAAAAAAATATTTTGTAAAATGATTTCAGGATTATTTTGATAATTTTCAAGAAAAATAGTTTGCAAACTATATTCAAAAGTATATTTTTTTAATGTAGAATGGATATTTTTTCCATGATTGTTTTTAAATATTTACAAAAAAAGTTATATATAAGATGAAATATTTTTTTGTAAAACATGTCTTTTGGGGGATATGATCCACGGTTTATATTCATATTATTTCTCTTAATGGTATATGTTTGGATGTCATGATGTTTATGAAACATGTTTCTCTTTTCCAGGTTATATGTTTATGAAAACTATTTATCTTCCATAGTTTATAGGATTATGAAACCTTTTTATATTATGTGGGTTATATTCATAAGAAACCCACCTCTTATCATGGTATATCATTCGGTGAAATTATTAATATACCAGCCTCTTTTGCACATGTTATGATATGATGAAATGTTAATGATACCCATTTCTTTTCACTGTTTATGATATTATTTTTTATGATCATGTGGAACAAGTTTTTATGACTTGATTAATATATTTTTGGGGCATATATCTCCCTCTATTGCATTGAGTAATGATTTATATATCTTGAGATAGTCCTGCCTGGAACAAAGAAGTGAACTCAAGTCAGAAAATGTCTTTTTTCCACTAAGATAATCATTAGAGTTACCTTTGACTACTAAGATGGTCTTGGTTGTGAACCATGACTAAAAATATGGTTTGGAGAGTGTAGCCATTCCACTTAAAGTAATATATATGATTGGGGATGGTGGTGTGTCCAACACAATATCTGTATGCCCCAGGATGTTTCGTGATATGTTTTTGAAATAATCCTAGACTTATATGGAATGGATTTTTATGAATACCTATTTTCCAAAATTTGATGACTTATTCTAAGGTTATGCACTCATTTATTATGATCTTGATTCCCTTATGGCTCATGTCGTATGAACTAAAAATCATTCTACTATAACTCATGTATATGATATTTTATTCTCATTATATGGCCATAAATTATTATTACCAGGTTCTATTAACTTTATTCCAATGTTATACATACATATATCCTATATTTACCATATTGAGAATTTGATATCACCAATTATTTGGTTTTCATTCCACAAGATTAGAAGAATAGTTTTAAAGTGGAATTACTAAAGTGGAATAATTTTTTTAAAAAGTTGATGATCCTTCACTAAGTTATAAAATTTTGTTCCATTATTCAAAAACACTAAACTGTTATGTTCCTCAAGAATGAACTCATTAAATGTGCTGAAATTTCATCTAAATTTATGTAATAACCATATATGATAAGCCTATGTCACTATAACTATATCATCTAAGAAGAATAGAGGTGAATAGAATGACCTTACATATAATTCATCAAAGGTACGCAAATGATTTGTCTCCTAAAAGATATTATTATAGCTTAAATCGATAATATGGATATGATTCTCCAATGAAGCACTGATATAAATGATTCATGTTCAAAACATGTCCCCAAACACCTATTTTTTTTGTTAATATGAAAAATCAGTATGAGGATGCAAGGATTTAGAGAGAATAATCATTGCAACTATATCTATTAGTAACCCCTACTAGAACCTTGACATGAAATGATAATACCTATATGAAATGATAGTACGAGGGAACTTGTGTATTCATATGATTTCACAGTCATACAATCATCCAAACTCATTAAATAAGAATGTTGACCTGATAAAAACGAAGTTGGTTACTTTATTCAGTCATTAAATGACAAGAGAAACTATTTCACAAACTCAAGGCAACCTCAGTAATCCAAAAAAATTCCATAATAACATATTAGAATTGTAATTTATGTGTTGGATTTTATTATAGAAAGCCAGCGTGTTACTTGTGCTCCACCATCACCTATCGAAAGGAGGAAACCCTCCAGATAAAACCAGCTATATGAAATTTCACCCTCAGACACCAATACTGGTGGCACATATCTCGATACATCAAGGAGATTACTATATGAGAATCCAAATAAGATGCACGGGACTAATACCTTAGTTAATCTTTCATATCTATAAGAACTATGAAATTCCATTATAAACCTAGGATGTCACCTCCTTACAAATACTAATCTAGAGGTGGGTCCTATCCTAAAATATTCTCTTGGAGAACTAATACATTAGTATATTAAAATATTATACTCTTATACATATAAATTAAATATGAGGTAAGTTTTAAGGATTATAGATAAGACTACTCATGAGTATCATGAAACTCCACAATCAACTTAGAAATTAGGGGAAACAATTCTAATCTTTTACAAGATTTTGTTACGGAATTTTCCGGATTTTTCCATCTCAGTGCCTCTCCTACTGCATTACCCAATCCAGTAATATATTAAACCTAAATGTTGAATCAGTGAAGATATTTTACCCATATATATTGTATGAGATTCAATACATATAGGGTAAAGACATATTTTACCCTATTGAAGTTTATAATCTCCATAATGAAATCAACCATCAGATAGTGTATCCAACCACATAAGGCATCATAACATTTTCTAGCTTGAGGTCATACATCAGATAGTTATTGTCTTGAGTCATTAACATCTGGGATCTGTATACAAGGAATCTATCCTTAATAATCAATAATAAACCTACATTTATTCATGATGCACCAAAAAAACATCGTATATCCTCTTTTAATGTTTAGAAGAATTATAATAGGAGTTAAAAAAGCGTTCCTTTCAGATAATGAAATAATTTTTCACATTTTTAAGACAACAATAAATTAAAAACATTATTCATAAGGTTAGTAAGAGGTGAATAAAGTCATGGTATATTCATAATGAAACTATTTTAATATCCACCCACCCAAATAAATATCTTTATATAAAACACAATATAAGGATAAATCTATCATACCATGAAATTCACCTTTTCTTAATGAATGGATACTATTGATTATGATATTATATGACCCATGAAGATATATAGGTCTATATATAAATTTTTTTTTAAATAAAGGAATAATTAAAATGCACTCTTAGTATACTGAGAATAATATTATGATGTCTACAATTGTCCGTGATTGTTTGATAATAATCCAATATTTCAACCATAAAAACCGGGATAAAATAATACTTATTAAAGTAGAAAACAGTAATAATCAAATCCATAAAATTGGTGGGTGTATTCAAAATACAATTCTTTATAATGACATACTCATATAGTCCATAACAGATAAAAAAAATTTCCTTGGAGGTATTTCTGAAGGTATGACTCACAACTAATGATAGACCAACATGGGGTAAATTTTTGAGAACCCCCTAGATTCAAGGTTCTTTTCAAAGTGATAATATATTTGTTGTTATGGATACACATTCTTAACCATATTCTTGTTTAACCATAATTTATCCACTTATAAATAAGGGGTCCCCTCATCCATCTTATAAAAATTAATGTGTGTTCCTATAGAAGAAGTATTGGGTCTTTTAATGAATTTTCATTACATATCATCAAACTATGTCTTGAGATCTATGAGCTCATTAGGTTATATCTAGTATTGTAGAATAGAAACTTTAGTAACTCCAAGAACCAGAAAAATTGTATACTCTACCTCTCTATTTTTATGTAGGATAGAAATATTAACAGGAATGAAATCCCCAAAACTTTCTACTATAAGAAAAAAATATATTTGAGGCAAGCCTAGCTCCCCCATGATGAGGCAAGATATCCAGGTGGTCACTATATCTAGTTTATTATTCCCTAGTCCATGTCTACTATCCTATACATATAACTCACCCATGTATAGTTAGCTGATTTCCTTCAATGATGTAAATTAAACCCTCTCGAGATAGCAGTCTAGAAAAGGGTGACATGGGACCAACAGATCAATCATAATAATTATACAAAATTCTATCATGTTGAGAAAAATGTTTCCCAAAAGAAAGGATTATTTCTATTCACCGAGGGAAATACAAGAATTGGAATATTCCCTCAATCAACACAACCAACAATAGTTTCAAGGTCATTATAAAACATTATTAATGGATTTCCATCTCAAGAAATACCACAATAGAAGAATAGAAATAAGATCTTCAGGAAACTATATTGACTAATGAATATATTATATTTCATGACATTATAACTATACCACATGCTATATATGATCATGGAATCTGATCCATGGGTATAATTTGTAATTCAATAAACATGCCTAATCTATGACATAGTTATACATATGCACTATCCTAAGTATGAATTCTTTGTAGACACGAATAATTAGAAGTTTATCCTCAAGGGACAAAACCTCCAATTTGACCAATCCTTCAAGTTGTACTCCAACTAATCTCATGGCATGGTATAAGATATCCTTCATGAGAAGGTGGAGCTTTACGAAGCCTCTTTCACTAGAAGAATATGGAATTGTTTGACAGAATATCTCATGTTTCCTATACAATTTCATGTCTAAAAATCCCTTATGTCACAATAAAATTGGGGATTAATATTCCCTATTAGTCTATACGGAGAACATATTGTGTATTTTATAGCACTATTACACTTATATCAACATCTCAATCAAGAAACCTTTAGGGAATAATTACAAATATATGAATTACTATAGTCCTTCATTGGAACTGATGCACTTTTCCTAGTACTATAACCTATCATATTTTTTTGTGATTTGAGATATGAAATAGATTAATGTTGTCAAATATTTTAGGTATACTTAATAAGATCCCCTAAGTACAGATGGACAAATGGATCCTATACATGAAATTTCTAGCACGTGATAGCTCAACATCATATAGAAGTTGTGTAATGAATTGTAACATACTAAAACATGCTGAATAACACACAAATGATGTATCAATATGAAATAGATACATGAAATAACTTGTACGAAACACTCATTTATAATTAGTAAATAATTGGTTATTTAATGTTGAATGAAAATAAGAATAGATCAAGCACTATTGTTGACCATCTTTGGTATTCATAACCCACTAGCGCTTGGATGAATAAAAAACATATAGGTTTAAAACATTACCCTATACTTTGGAGGTGCCTATAGATTCTTAATTATAGATAGAGTTTCTTCCTTACAGGAATCAGTAGATTATAGTCCTCCAGGTGTTGATAAGGTTGGAAAATTGAGATGCAATAACTATTGTTTCTGATTAGCCAACATCAGCACAGACCAAGGTTAAACCTTCATGGATTGCATAGGATATAGGAAACTCTCACGTAGCTGATAATTAGTTCCCATTAAAGTTATAGTATGTGGTTCCTCGAGTGGAACTCATTGCGGTAATAGTGGAAGATTATAGCCCACCATTACTAGATGATGGACATCACTACCCTCTTAGCGCACAAAATGAGGATGTTATAGAATCATAGGTCCATAAATTCCATGTAAATTCCTTAGAATAAAAATAAAAATTATATATAATAACAATATGAATAATATTGTAAGATTATTTGTTCCCTACCCATGATATAAACCCCCATCTACCCACATTGAAGGCCAATTATTGCTATGTGTTCAAGTATAAATTACATTTATTATAGTAGAAGAAGGGCCAATAGAAATTTTATTATTCATTTACTAGAAACCAATTTTTTCATTTAGAATTTATTCATTATGTTTCAATTTGTTAAAATGATATATCAATTTTTGATTAAAATGGATTTTCAATCCCACTGAGTTAAGGAACATGCACGCAATCAGATAAATAAAAACACAATTAATATATAGTTAACCTAGATTACATTCTGTCTTAGAATGTAATAATTTATATAATATTTCATCACTTGGTAAACTACCCATTTCATCCAACAAGGGCTCATTCACCTGCTGATTTAAAATCATAATTCACTTAATCACATCCAAATAGAATCATAAGCCCAATCAAACTACCATAGAATCACTCAAAAATCATAGGGATACCGTGCAATGAAATAAGTGAAATGGACCAATATGGTTGTACTTATAAATGGTTCTGAAATCAAGGTGCCTACGATGTTGCATTTTATTGAGAATAAATGAGTACATAAGCTCTTATTTTTAAATAAACATAATGTTAGACCAGTCAGAAATAAGGGATTTTACATGTTTTTAATAGATATAAGATCAAGAGGTAGTGTATCAACATGAGTTCAAGAATATTTTAATACTCCTTTATTTGAAAGAAAATTTGTAAGTAAATTGGATTCATGAAATGAATGTGGGATTATGTAGTTCATTATGCAATACATGGCCATCTAGTCAGACCATGTTGTAGCGAGCTTCCACCTATGTAATGATTTTACCATGTCTAACTGATTTCAAAATAGTAGTTGTTTCACATTCGAAATAAAACTCCTTACAGTTTCCTTTTCTAGAGATTTGGATACCATTAGTTAATGTACTTATTTAAGCTTCATGGGTTGTCTAATGTCCACATGGACCATAGATACAATCAATGATAACTTCATTGTTATCCCTGGTGATATCTCCAAAGATGGCTACACCAGGATTCCATTTAAAGGCTTCATTGGTTTTTCAATTTAGCAACAAAAAAAATTGAGGAATCCATAATACATAAATCATTCTATAAGGTGGATTGGCTACCTACAATATTGAGGCATCTTAACACGAAAAAATTACAAGAATTTTTTTACAATACCCTTTTTAGTGATTATTTTCATTCTGTATAGCCACTTTAATATCTATGAAGGCAAACTGAATGATAAATTGTGTGTGGTTGTGGGTAGGTTTGTTTCACCCATGACATATTACATGAAGAATCTCTACACATGTGATTCTAACTGGAAATCTGAGGATTCAGAACATCCTATAAGATTCATTCTATTATGTTCATGTGTAGTGGACAAAGAAATAAGAGATCTAATAATTATTTTTACAATGATGAAGAATTGTCAATGAATAAGAAGATATGGTCCACAAAATCACAATGCAAGTTGATTAAGGAACACCTATAGAAATGATTAATACCTCTATGTTCAAGGTGTAATGCCCTGACCCCAGTTACCCAGAGTCAGTGCATTATTACATAACATTGGAATGATCACAAAAGATCAAGTCTCAAATGACTGATTAGTTTAGTGGCCTTGGAATCACTAGATATATTAATATGTATTACATTACATAATAAAGTAAAAAATTAAAACAACATATTATCTTCATATCCCCTCATACTATCCATGAAAGTCATTCATAAAATACTTCTTCACATCCTGGAAAAAATAAAACATTTAATGGGGTGATCTCAAATGCTCAGTAAGGATAAAAATATAACTTAAACATCAATAAATAAGAAAAAAAATTAAGGAAATATATAACTAAATCAAAAGACTTTTGAACATGAACTTCAGAATAGTATGGAAGAAATAAAATGAAATAATCTCATTTATATATTCACATGGATATTATACTAGTCAAATAACCACATTCAATATCAATAACCACTTTCATTATGATGGAATGCATAATGCCAGACTATCATAACCACATTGTCAAGGCCTTATTCCAAGACTACAGATAAGATTTTGTCAAGTCCTTATGCCAAGACAATAGTTTTTTTCATGAGACCTACTGATGCATAGAGGAGCTATAGCGGGGTCCACCCGTCCCTTTTTTAAGTCCAATTCATTCCTCATATGAACAGGTTTAAAAATAAAAAAAACATTTTTATTAAAACTAGCATAAAAAATGTCAATACTTTCTTCATAAACCAAGAATGGTATAAAAATAACACATCCATAGTAAAACATATCACAATACCTTCAATACAATATGAAATTTGTGTATCTTAATAAATAAACTTCAAATGAGATTAAAATCCATCAAAGGATGTGGACATAGATGAAATCAAAACTATTTGAGAGAAATATCTCTTTTTTTAAAGCATTTAAAAGTCAAATAATAATAAAATAAAAAATTTACATTGAAAATATACTTATAAGATTATAAGGGAATCTTATAAGATTTTATAATGGCAAAAAATATCCACACCCTCCATATACGTTAAAAAAGACATTCTTACATTATTTCTGTAAAAAATGTCAAAAATGACCTTGTTTGGAAAATGACAGAAATATTCCATTAGAAAAATATTATAAAAAGTCAAAAAATGGTATAAATTAATTTAACCCATGGTCTGTAAAATATTATGAATGATTTGAAAGACATTTTTAAGAACATGGTTGTGGATGATAAAGAGGTCCCAGTAGATAAGTACGTATAAACAATCTCGGATAATGAAGAGATTATGAACTAAACCCTTAGCTTGTAATTTTCCATGGTTGAGGGTAGGTTAACCTCCTGTATAATGGTGAAATAATTGTTATTAAATTATATAAGAATCATATACATTAATATGATATCATATATGATCTTTTAACATTTGTTTGTTAATAGTATGTTAGTATTATCGTCATTTCAGGTGTTCACTTACTCATTTTCTTTTATATGTTTTGGTACATATGTCATGTTTGTTATGGATAGGTTGTATCATATTCATATATAAAATGACAAAAAGTCCTTAAGCATTATTTTTAATCATCGAATGATAATTATACTTGAACGGATATGATGGAAAATTAATCTCATCGTGTTTGTAGAGACGGTAGTCCCTTTGTACGCATGTGCGACAATATCATTTTTTTTATATTAAAAAATATATAATTAAATGATATATCATATATAAAAAATAATTATCATTTTATATTTATTGTTTAAATGAATTAAAAATCAATATTATACCCATCAAAATAATAATGTATTGAATATAAAATTACACCACGACGTGGAGACGATAGGCCGTACGTACGCATGTATGGTGAAATGTCATTCAAAGGATTGATAAAATACTGAATATGGTTGTACCATATTTATAATAACATCACTATATATATAAGATACTTGATTTATTATTTAAGAATGGAAATAACAAAGGAAGAAGATTTTGAAGAATAAAGGAACTTGAAAGAGGCTGGTGAAAGCATTACCTCTTTTTCGGGTTCTTCCTTTTGATTTGATCAAAGGGGCTCATTAGGATGGATTTCTGATAAAACTAAGGCCACTAGGTTGAAGTGAGGGAAGTTGGGAGGATATTTTGGCAGGGTTTCTCTGAGCCAAAATGATTTTATGTTGTGAATTAGAGGGAATGGGAAGTGACTTTTTATAAAAGGGGTGAGGGGTACCTTAGGAAAAACTAGAAATATTATTTTATAATAAATTTATATTCGGTATATAATTGTTAGAAAGTGTATTATTTGAAGTTTAATGTCGGTATGGATCAAAAACTACTCAACCAATAGGTTTTAGATAGGTTTGGGTCACTTTATTAACTTTATCTTTTAGTTTTAACTCTTAGTTAATTAGTTAGAAATATACCATGTCTCTTTTTATTTTTATAATATATAGTTAATCAACTTATTATATACATCCAAGAGACACACAAGTGGTCCATTAATGATACAACTATCATTATACATGTAATTTGGCCGAACCATTGAATTTTAGGGATAGAATATCAATTAATAATATAATATTTGTTTTAAAAACTCATTTATGACAATTTTGACACTATTAGATAATTGATTTTTGTTAAAGTCTTAACATATTTATTAGTTAAAAAAAATAATTTAAGAAATACTAACATGTCATATTAACCAATTAAATTCATGGATTTCATCAAAACTTTCAAATTATATTTATTTTAACATTTATATACCAATTTTTTGATTCATTCATTAATAAGGAAAATACTGCATCATTATTGTGTCATTTATATATTTAATTATTCATTGTTCAAAAATTATAAATAGAATACCATTATGTTGTAAATATTATTATATTTCTAATGAATATTTATAATCGAATTTATCTTATGTGTAAACCAATATTAAAAATGATTTACTTATTAAACATTGATTTTACCTCTTTTAACTCTTCTTTGAATAAAATAATAATAAATGACCTAATATAATTCGAGTGGACCTAAATGATAATATTTTATTCCTAATGTTGTTTTTGGTAAAGATACTCTTGTCCAATAGAATTAGGACATGTGTTAGGGTAATATTAATCTCATTTTTACCCTTAATTTCCCTATATACTTTTAACAGTGGTAAATAAAAGTAAAATGTTATTATTCACCAAAAATTATTTTTGTCTTATTGAACCACATTTTTCTCTTTTATATTAACCGTGTATCTCATATTTTCAAAATTCCACTCACAGAAGCAGTAAAATTATGTTTTAAGTGAATTTCTAAATTCTCCTAGGAGGTGGGTAAAATACGGTGAAAAGTTAAATAGAATTTTTATATATCTAAAATTACTGTAAACTTAATTCAATGAATTAAATTGAACATATATATGTATAATGTATCTATTTGGACATTAATTAATTTTAAATAAAATAAATAATTATTTAAATAGAAATTCTGTTTTAAATTATAACTTAGTGTTTATTCACTATTCATCAAAAATTGAATTTTTTCTGAAGAATACCAAAAATATACCCTATGCTAATTTAGATATTTTGAATCAAAAAATAAAGTCCATATTGAAAGTTAAAATTTATAATATTTCAAAAAGAGGGTATTACTATTCATAACGGCAAGTTTGATTAGTCGTGGTGTGTGTTAGAACTCGAAGTTGCGTACAACCCACGCTACTATATTATTCAAAGAGAAGCGTACCGTGGAAGCTTGGGGTGTTAAATTCTCCCCTCCTCTGAATCATTTCATCGTCAAAATTTCTAGAATACTACTGCATGAAAAGACTCGGGTGATTCTTCATCCTATGTTCCTCAGGTTCCCACATTGCCACTTCTATTTTATGGGTTCTCCATAGAACATTTACCAGACGAGTCGTCCGGTTTCTCAGCACTTGTTCTCTTGTATCAAGAATCCTTATGTGCTCTTTGCAATAAGACAAATCGGGTTCCAGGTATAATTCTGAAAAATTGAGTACATGTGTTTGGTCAGGAATGTATTTTTTTCAATAGTGATACGTGGAACACATCATGAACTTTGGAGATATTTGGTGGAATTTCCAAACCATAAGCTACAACACCAATTCGTTCTAGAATTTCGAAAGTTCGTATATACCTGGGACTCAATTTACCCTTCTTACTAAAATTTATAACTCCCTTCCATGGAGATAACTTCAAGAAAACATGATCTCCTACCTAAATGTCCAATTCCTTCCTTCGTTTATCGGCATAGGTCTTCAGCCTACTTTGACCTAGTTTGATGTGATTTTGTATTACCTTCACCTTTTCCATCGTTTCCCCCACCAGTTCTGGGCCTACGAGTTTTCATTCACCAACGTCATCCCAAAAGGTTGGTGTGCGACATCTTTTTCTGTAGAATGCTTCATGTGGTGCAATCCGAATACTTTAATGGAAGCTATTGTTATAGTAAAATTATACCAAAGGTAAATATTGATCCCACATACCCTGAAAGTAAAGTGAGCAAGATCTCAACATGTCTTCTAAGGTTTGAATAGTCCATTATGATTGTCCATCTGTTTGAGGGTGGTAGGCAGTGCTCAAATGAAGATTAGTATCCAAGGACATCTAAAGAATCTTCTAGAATCTTTACGTAAAATGGAGATCATGATCAGAAACAATCGATAGGGGTACACCATGAAGTCTCAGAAATTCATTAATATATAGTCTTTCTAGATGATCAAGTGGTAGATCTTCTCTTATATCAAGAAAATGTGCTAACTTTGTATGATGATAAAAAATGACCCATATCGCATTGTTACGTCTAGGGGTCTTTGGTAGTCCCATGAAAATGTCTATCGTGATATTATCCCATTTCCACTCAGGTATGGGAAGAGGTTTTAGGAATCCTCCCTGTTGTTACCTTCCAGCATTCACTTGTTGACAAACCATACTTCTTGACACAAAATCAGAAATCTCCCTCATCATGTTGTCCGACAAAAAATGTTTCTTCAAATATCTATATATTTTGGTTCTCATAGGGTGTATAGGGAAATTGGAACTATGAGCATCATCCAACAATTCCCTTTTTAGATCAGGTATATCGGGAACACAAAGTGTTCTCCAAAATTTCAAAATCCCATCTTCATACACAAAGTCACTCAATCTCCCATCATTCATAGCAATAATATTCTTTTTAAACTCTTCATCATCGGTCTGAGAACTCTTTATCCTTTCTAGTAAATATGGTTTGGCAACCATTTGAAGAAGTATCGATGTTTCACCTTCCATGGTTGTTCATAGATCCAACATTACTAGATCCATGAAAATAGGATCCCTCTCAACTCTCATCTTGTTCAAAACTCCCTAATCCTTTATGCTCAAAGCATCTTCCACTTTATTTTCCTTCCCCTGGTGGTAGTGTATCGTGCAATCATAATCCTTGAGTAGTTAAAGCCATTTACTTGGCCTCATGTTGAGTCCTTTTTGTGAGAAAATATACTTCAAACTGTTGTGATCAGTATAAATCTCACATTTTTTCACCATAGAGATAGTGTCTCTATATCTTTGAAGAAAATATTACAGCATTTAACTCATGATCATGAGAAAGATAGTTTTTCTCATGAATTTTCACCTGTCAGGATGCATAGGCAATAACACTATTATTCTTCATAAGGACACAACCAAGTCCTTTCTTCAATGCATCACTATAAATAACAAACCGATCATTCCCCGATGGTAGAGTCAATATAGGATCATTGACTAATCTTCTTTTTGGTTCTTGAAAACATTCATCACACTCTTTTTTCCAAACAAATTTAACATCTTTACGTGTGATCATCGTTAATTTGTTAGCCAATCTGAAAAAATTCCAGAAGAAACGTCGACAATAACTTGCGAAACCAATTAAATTGCATACCTTAGTTATACTCTTCAGCGCTGGCTATTCTTGGATTGCCTTGGTTGTAACGCCCCAACCCCAGTTAAACAGAGTCGGTGCATTATTGCGTAACATTGGCATGATCACAAAAGATCAATTCTCGAATGACCAATTAGTTTAGTAGCCTTGGAAACACTAGATATATTCTTAAGTTTTACATTACATCATAAAGTAAAACAAAAATACAACAACATCTTGTCTTCATATCCCCTCATAATATCCCTGAAGGTTATTCATAATATAATTCTTCACATCCTAGAAAAAATAAAACATTGAAAGGGGTGAGCTCAAATGCTCAGTAAGGATAACAATATAGCGGAACCTTTCATAAATAAACATTAACATTTAAGGTAATGTATAACAAAAACAAAAGCCTTTTAAACATGAACTTCAGCATAATATGGAAAAAATAAAATGAAATAATTCCATTTACTTATTCACATGGATATTCTACTAGTCGAATAATCACTTGCAATATCAATAACCACTTTCATAATGATGGAATGCATAATTCCAGACTATCATAACCACATATCCAAGACCTCGGGCCAAGACTACAAATAAGATTTTATCAAGGCCTCCTGCCAAGACACTAATTTGTCTCATGAGACCTACCGATGCATCGAGGAGCTATAGCGGGCTCCACCTGTCACTTTTTATGTCCAATTCATTCCTCATATGAACAGGTTTTAACATATCATAAACCATAACGTAATCGTATCACATAAAACATACATAATTGAAATATAACATTTCCACATTTCAATCACAAGATATCAATACAACACATTGATATAATAAAAACATTATCAAAACCATTTTCAATACCAAAATAAATGAAAATTAAAACGTGGTATTTACTTTTCTTTACAAAAAGTTATGGCTTGTAGGGGAAGCCGAAACTCAAATAATGGTCACGGCAGCAGAGAAGTCGTTTTCACCGCATACGTACGACAAAAAAGCATTCCCTTTTTCGTTTAGTAAAACGCTTCATATAAAAAGATTCCTTTTGAATAAAATTAAAATTCAAAGGGTTTTATACACCATATAAAACAAATATGTGTATAAAAGAAAACATGCCTCAATGAAAGGAGATTGAGATGAAGTCCCATACATGGATCATTTTTTTAAATAAAATAAATCAATTATGTGTATTTAATATAATTACACATAAAGAAAGTACAAATACATGATATGACATAATAATATCATGAAATTTTTTGAAAGTAGGAGATTAGCCCAAAGGAAGAAAATTGAGTTAAAAAGGTCCCTTACAACTATCATTTTTAAATAAAATAGATCTATTATATGTATTCACTATATGTACACATAAATAAAGTATGAATACAAGGTAGGACATAATAATATCGTGACATAATTTGAAAATAGGATATTAACCCAAAGAATAGAAATTGGGTTAAGAAGTTCCATTACAACTATCATTTTTAAATAAAATAGATCTATTATGTGTATTCACTATATGTACACATAAAGAAAGTATAAATACACGGTAGGACATAATAATATCATGACATAATTTGAAAATAGGAGATTAACCCATAGAATAGAAATTGGGTAAAGAAGTTCCCTTACCTCATGTCTGACTTGACTTGAACGTTCATTAACCACCTGAATAATAAACTAGAGTTAATATATACTTTATTAAGAACCTTTTTCAAGTTCATTATTCTTTTTATATAACTTATTACCATGTTATGAACATTATGTAATTATTTAAGTTAATAACGGTCATTTTGTCAATCTTAGGTACTTGAGTCAAAAATAAAATTATTATAATTACACATTGTTCATGTGGTAAAATATCCATTATATCCAGAATTATTTTCATGATATATATACCATATATATAATATATATCTAGTATATAAATGCATTTATTATATTACATAACATTTAGAGGTAAAAAATGAAATGCACCGTTCATGGAGACGGTAAGCCGTACGTACGCATGAACGCTACTTTTATTTCTATTTCATATTAAATGGAATGAAATCATAATGATATAAAGGTATATTATAATTACAGTATAATATCATATATAATATAATTAACTCCATCCTTTATACATCCCACATATGGAATTAACGATTCAAATCACTTTGAGGGGGCGGTAGTCGCACTTCCTAAAATGAAATTATCGCGTTTACCCATAATGGGAGTCATAAAGGTATGCCATAAATAAAAAATACAGAAGAATAAGGAATACATAAACATAATATATATCATATATAAAAATATTTTCATCATAATGGCCACCATGAGAGGTGTTAAAAGAATATTGAACAATCATCGTTTCGTGAGGCAGTAATTCGCCACCCACAGAAACAGTATGTTCTTTAACCATTCGACGAAGGTGCGTGTAAGTGTAAATCAAATACTTATTATACCAACATCATATAATATTTACAATACTTTTTTTGTTACAAAATAATCGAATAAAAAGATTTTAAAGGGTTGGAGAAGCAAAATAAAACAAAAGAACATAAGAGAAGACATTACCTTAAAATCGGGTAACTCTTTTCGATTTGAGCCAAAGGCATCCTTGGGAAGACTTATGCCCAATGTGAGGATTCTAGGAGTAATATAGGGAAGTTGAGAGAGTATTTGGGCAGAGTTTGGCCAAGAAAAATGGCTTGTATGGTGTGAATAAGGTGGTAGAGGTGGGGGCCTTTTATCAGAGGAGAGGAGGGGCACTCTTGGAAAGTAATGAAATGATACATTATTATGAAATACTTTTCTGATTTTAAAGGTCCCACAATGATATATGAAGAGGACAAGGTGATATAGGGTTCTAAATATACTCACACAATAAGTTTTTTACAAGTTTAAGTCTTAGAATTTACATTATCTTTTTATTTTATTTAAATCGTTAATTAATGAGGTAATCGTTGCATCATCATGATGTTATAAAAAATTAAATTTATTTAATGTCTAAAAATCATATAAAAATTACCATGATGTAGGAAATCGTTTTAGATTTCCAATGAATATTTATAGTAAAAAATGTAACTTATATAACCCCTTTTAATAATTGTTTTAGTAAAACAACACATGTTTGTGACAATTTTATTTTTACTTTAAATAAAAAGTCATTAATGTCATTTTCTTACCCCAAGTGGCTCCATGGGGTCCCCAAGTTGACCCATGGATTGTAATGGTCGGACATGACTCATCCATTAAGGGTAGGACAAGTGTCAAGATATTTTTATATTTTTATAATATCATTTTTGTATTAAATTTCACTAATTACCTTTAATCGCGAGTAATAAAACATAAAAGTTACTATTCACCAAAAAATTGTTTTAATCCCACTGAACCAAATTTTACTTCCTAATGACAACCATGTATGTTAGATTTTTGAAAATCAAATCACAAAAGTGGTAATGTTTCATTTACGTGAAAAATTAGTTTTTAAACTACCTCTTAGGGGTTTCACTATTCATCAAAAATTGATGTTTTTTAGAAAAATACCAAAAATTCACCCTAAGCTATAATTCATATTCTGAATTCAAAAATGGTGTCTATTTTACGAAATTCCAAACATATAATTTGCATTAATTAATTTTATAATTAATTCCAGTTGTCCAAACAAAGAGCATATTTTTAAGAAACAATATATATCAAAATATTGACAATAGTTTATGTCAAATTTAAAGTGAAATAAATTCTAATGACCACCATTGGATAAAATGGTAAAATTATATTCTAATTATACCTTAAAACCAATAAATAGTATAATTTGTCACTATAAATTATTTTGATTTAAAAAGTTGTTTTTAAGTATTTTTTCTATTCATAGAAAATTAGAAGTTCTCAGAAAAATACCAAAAATTAAACATAGGATAATTTCGATATTCCGAATCCAAAAATGAAGTCCATTTTGAAATATAAAATATATATAATTTCAAAAAGTAGGTATTACTCTTCATAACAGCTATTTTTATTGGTCGCGGTGTGTTAGAATCTCGAGCTTGCATACAATACAAGCTATTGCATTATTGAAAGAGAACCGTATCGCTGAAGATTGGGCTGTTACATTCTCCCCTCCTTCAATAAATGGTTTCCTTGAAATTTGAAATTGTTCTTCTAAAATAAAAGGTTGAAAATAGAAAATACCTTTGGGGAAAACCCACATCAAAAATTGAGTTAATAAAAATATAACATTAAAAGAAAGAAAGATAAGTACAAAGTTCACCCGGGATAGCCCATACTAAGATTTTATGAAAATATGGATATGGAGGAAAAAAAAACCATCAAGGTATAATGGAGAGTTGTAGAAAAATAGATTAGGAGAAAGTTAACCACAAGAAAATCAAAAACTTGTGATTGGTTAAATGTCCATTGAATCCCCAGTTGGAAAAGTTAACCGACAACATTTTTGTTTTAAGTTACCTTTAATAAATTTGAGGAATTTATTTAAGAGATTTTATAAGAACCTAAGGAAATATACATACTTTTCATGTAGACTTTCATTCTTTTATAAGTTTTTACCACAAACTCATCTTTCACTCCAAAAGATAATAGAACACAAAAATATTTTGTTTACCATAATCGTATAAGGTTCCAAATATTAACACATACCATAAAGAAAAATATTTTTTAATAACCAGGGACTTCCTTTAGGGTAGTGGTATTTAATAAATTATTGTCACACTAGGGTTGTGGGTTCGATTCTTGCAGCTTTGTTCGACTCGACAGGTTATCCCCAGACCTCTAGGTTGTCGTTTTCCTAAAACTATAGTATTATAATATTCCAAAAATAATCTTCAAAAATTTTTAAACCTTAAACAATACTATCCAAAGTTCAACTTAATCAATTCCAACCTTTATAGTTATCCAAAATACCTATGTCTATACTATCTCTAAAAGGTCTCTAAATTCAAAAATCAATTGTAACATCAAATTCCCCTAAAAAAGTAGAGTTTCTCTTATTCTCACATACTAAAATTATGATTACCTTCATCATATTAAAACCTTAATTAAAAAACAAGTACTGCAGTAAAATCCATATATATATCACATTATTCTTATAACCATAATATAGTTCTTGAGTCCAAAAACACAGATAAAATAACTATTCAACTTCATTTGTAGTAACAACATAAACTTGGCCTTGATCCCTTGGCCTTTTCTGAGGTATGTTTCCCAGATGCTTAGGACATTCATTTTCATAATTCCCCATTTCTCTATAATTGTAGCATTCAACATTTATAGCCTCTTTCTTTCCCTTGAAATCAAGAGCTTGGTGACCTTCTTCTCCACATTTATAACAAACTCCCATTCCTTTTAGGCAAGTATCGGGGTGATTCTTCCCACAATTATCTCATAATGGAAAATCCTTCTTTCCCTTATTCCCATTTATCTCTCTCTTGTTCCACCGATCTCTTCTTCTCTTTATTTACTTTATTGGCATAAGATTTAGAGAATTCATTTTCTGACTTGATAGAACACGAGACTATATCCTCATACGTTGAGAAATATTGTGATACAGATTCTTGATGGAGAAATGGTTTTAACCCATTAATGAACCGATCAATCTTACTTCTTGGGTTACGTATATAATCTATAGCATGCCTCACTAACCTTGTAAAGTTAGCCTCATACTTTGCGACATTCACATCCTCCTTCTACATGAGACTGGGAAATTTCCTTTCCATATCTGCTCAATGGTCATGTGGAAAGTATTTTCCTATGAAAATTTCCATAAACTCCTTATATTCCATACTTGATACTTCTTCATCTTCCTTTGTGTTTTGAATCAGCGACCACCATTGTAACAACCCAAAGTTTCACTAATGGAAAATCCCTCTTGATATAGTTAATTGTCTCTTTATAAAAAAAATGTTTTTATAAGATGTCAGCTTCTTTGGTTTTATGATAAGAGTTGTGACCGTTACTTTTATAGCTGTTGAAGAGTGATCACGTGATTAGTATAAATATAAGGCTTTAACGAACCCAATTTTTACTCAGAAAAACGAAGCGATGGCCTCATCCAGTATAATTTCCACATACGAAGCCCATTTGTTAGAGCTCGGAAAAGAGGTGGCATCCTTGGGCTTCGGCCTTGACCAAGCCCAAGCTGAGCTTCATTATGTCAAGCTTGAACTTGACCGTCTACGGGAAAAGTGGATGTTGATTGAAATTACCACTCGAGCGATGTTATCCGAGCCACCCCAAGATTCTGTCACCATCGCACACCTTACCCTTAGGTCTTATGCAGATGTTTTAAGGGGTTATGTAACAAATAAGTAGTACTATGTTCATGTACATTATTTTTGTATGTAATAATGAATATAATTTCTATTCATTTTTGATACATTGTAAATAGTTTTCAAAGTAAAAATGGTGTTTTTAGTTAGTATTTATTTAAGAAATATATTTTATTAAATTAAGGGATTTTTTAATTAAATAATATTTTAATAAAATAATAATATTTTTATTAAATTAATTAAATATAAATGATCTTATAAATTTATGAATGCAATTAAAATGTTATATTAAGGTTTGAAAGCCATTTCTGTCAAAATCCGTGAATTTTCAATAAATGTTGGTTTTTATTTTAAAAGTGAAAATTAACATATTTAGAAAAAAATGTAGATAAAATAAATGTCATTTCTGGAATCAGGACGTCGAAATTATCAAACAATGAATTTTTCATAATTTTCTGAGACAGTCAATTTTTTGGGTAAAAATTAAATACCGTAAAAATATATAATGTGTTTTATGACATCATAATGACCCAATGGTTATGTAATAAAATACTATAATCCTTATGTTCAGCCAATATATGTTTTACCATTAAAATAATGTGATTTTGGGTTTGTTTGACTTACTTTTCAAAGCGTTAATGAACCCCTCAAGACTTATTCAACACTTTACCTTTTTAAATTAATTTCCATGGGAGTGTGACTCACCTCCACATAAGAAACCTTATTATTTTAATATGTTCGGACCTTGGCCTTGTAAAATATTGTTTTCCTCTTTCCTTTTCTCGAAACCTTGGGCAAAAACCATGGTATGTTTTGTGGTTTGGATTAGTTTAATATAAGGGGTCCCAAACCTAAATAATAAAGAATTCTCTCACCTTTCCTATATAAACCCAGCCATGCTCCCACTTCCTCCTCACTAAAATCCTTTTGAGTTCGTCCAACCTCTTCCATACTATCTCTATAGTCCTCCCAAGGTGCCTTAAGCTCCAAATAAGCCTCTCCAAGCCTCTCTCTAGCCTTTGGAAGCACACTTCCAAGTAAGGGTTTTTTCTTCATTTCTCATTTTTGTCAATTTTCATTAAGTTGTATTTCCCTTTTAATTTCAATTATGAATGTTGGGGTATGGTTTTGCACCTCCCCCATACTGACCTCTTATTGTTTGAATGATGGGAGACCCATTTCTCTCTCATTAAATTCCTCCCATGTACACCCGTTACTATGCCGATATTCCGAAAGGAACTTCTCTCTCTTCTTTTACATTCAAGCAATACTTTTGTATCATGAATCTAAATTCCTTTTAAATTGATGGGACATGAATCTACATGACATCCTTACTGTCCATTACATGTAAATATGATGAGAACCCCTTTCTCTCTCATAATCCTTTTTTATGAATTCTTATGTCATGCTGTTACGCTGCCGAAATCGCACCGATTTTCTAAGACAATGTCATTGTGTAGTGAATACCATGCCCATTTCTCCATCAAGGGAATTCACCTTTATGCACATTTACTTATTTATTGTAAAATTTCATGTATAAATTCTACATTCCTTTATCGTGGAATAAATGATTATGTTTTCTGAATCTATATTTTATGTTCCATGTGGCACACTTATGCATGAAATGAAATCTTTAAGAAGGGTGCACCCTTAAAGCGCTCCAATGCATTGGGTAAAGTATAGTATCATGATACGTCATGTGCAATGTGTGTTGACTCATTCTAATTCAAGTGCAACAAGGGTCTACTCGTGCTTCATGTGCAATGAGGGTTTACTCATGCTCCATGTGCAATGAGCCTTGGCTCATGCTAATTCAATGTTAAGTGTTGTTGCAACATTTCCATGTTATGATTATCATTCTTCATCATGACTTTATGTTAATGTTTATTTTATGATCTATTGATATTCCTATTGTCTAACATGTATTTTACCCCTCATGTTTTTCCATGTGTACTCCCTTACTGGGCTTTATAGCTCACCCTTTTCTTATGCATGTCCTCAGGTTATCCCATGCAATGCTAAGTATGAGGGAATGTAGTGGTCATGTAAAGGAAGTTTTCAGTAATTATGTTGTATTTCCTGTTTTATGTTTTTATGTAATGATCCTAAGCCCTAAAGACATAAAACCTCTCGATCTTCTTTATTTTATCAAGTGAAGTTTTATGTAATGAATCATGTTTGAGTTGTAATAAAAAACAGGGTTGTCATAGTTGGTATCAGAGGATAGGTTTAGTTATTTTTGGGATTAGGAAAACCCTAGTAAATCCTTAGATACAAGACTAAGTATAATAAAAACATCCTTAAGAATTGGTAAATACTAAGTAAGTGGTTTATCAAACAAATACATCCCTATCTGGATACGAGCAGGTAGAGGTGTCTCTGGCACATATGTATCCTAGGGGTAAAACCCGAAAACACCACTTCGAGCTAGACTCGAACGGGTACTAGTGCACGGCAATGGGCCTTGCTGTACTCTTGGTCACGACACTCCTGGGGGATATGTTTTGATAAATTCACAATCTTGGTATGAACCCTTGTTAAGGGAAAAATGCCCCTAAGAATATATGGTAGAAATTAGATCATGAAAAGACTAGATTGAATCCTATAGACTCATGAGTTAAAGAAATTAAAGTTTATTTATAAGTCATCAACTTTTGTCTTTGGATTACCCTTTATGTGTTACCCCTAACTTTCCTTTTATTCCAGCCAATGGCTGGTAATAGGAGGACTCGGGCTAATAACCATTGTGAAGATCAGTGTAATGATTGTACTAATGATATACCCAATCCAATGGGAGTGGGAATCGTGAACTTTTCCACGCTTTTCTCTCAGCTAACTCAAGTTTTGAATAGAAACATGGGTCAAGAGGAACATTCAAACCCCCCCCCCCCAAGAAATAACAAGTCGCTATCGAGAGATTCAGGAGACAAAGGCCTCCTACTTTTAGTGGATCATCCAATCCCACGATCGCTGAACAATGGATCAACCCCATTGAAAAGATCTTCTCCATCCATCAATGTTGTGAACAAGAGAAGGTTCTCCTGGATGCTTATCATATGGAGGGTGAATCTTATCAATGGTGGACGTTGATCAAAAATACGAAGCCTGAGGAGGAGATCGAGGATTTGGAATGGAAGGAATTCCAGAAGATGTTTTTTGATAAATATTTTCCGTGCACCATCTGGCTTATGATGGAAAGGGAATTCCTTTCCCTCAAGAAAAAAGATGAAGAATCTGTGGGAGCATACGAGGCAAACTTTACAAGATTTCACGATACGCTTCCGGCTTTGTCGTTACCCCCGAATGTAAGGTTGACCGCTCCTTTGGTAGTCTGAAGCCTAGCTTGTGGAAATCATTAGCGATCCGTGACTCTGACAGCTATGAGGAAATTGTCCGATGTGCCCTCAAGGTCGAAATGGAGATCGGATAATCACAAGGGTATCGTGGGGACAAGAAGCGTATGGTGGACTTTAATACTGGTGGTCCGATGGATAAATCCAACGGCTCTAAGAAGTTCCAGCACCCCACTTTCCAAAAGTGCGGAAAGAAGAACCCTGAAAATTGCCTTAAGGGGACGAGAAAATGCTTCAAGTGTGGAAGAGAAGGGCACCTAGCTATTAACTGTCAGCAAGAAGGACCCGCGGCTACGACAGAGGAGAGGAATGCTCCGTTCGAACCTCAACACATTGTTCAATGCTACAAATGCAAAGAACCGGGTCATTTTGCAAATCAGTGCCCTAATACAAGGGTTATCGGAGGAAACCAACAACCTCCAAGATAGAAAGGAAGAGCTTTTTCCATCACTTCTGCCGAAGTGAACCCTGAAAACGAAGTGGTGACAGGTACACTAGTTATTCATTAAAGAATAGCGAACGTACTTTTTTATTCAGGTTCTACGCATTCTTTTATATATCTATTGTTTAGTAGAACAATCCCAGCACCACCACAAATCATGGAAGTAAAGATGTCGGTGAGTACGGAAAATGGAGCAATAATTGAATCCCAGGAATATAAGTCCTCTAATGTTAAAATCTGTGGATTGAATTTCCCAGCGAACCTCGTCATACTCCCTTTGGTGGAATTTGATGCAATTCTTGGCATGGATTGGCTTTCCTTATATAGAGCCAACATAAATTGTTGGGAGAGGGAAATCACACTCCATATAGAGAATCGACCACCGATTCTTTACAAGTTTCAGGAGGAAGATGAATCTTCTTTAACTCTATCATCTCAAGCATGTATATTACTGCCCTATGAGCACGTGTATCTGGCTCAGATGATTGAGTCCAAGGATGAAACCATCCTTGAAGAAATGACTATTGTGAGGGAATTCGCTGAGGTGTTTCCCGAGGAACTTCCTGGTCTTCCTCCAAGAAGAGATTTTGAGTTCTCAACTAAACTTATACCTAGGGTGCTACCAATATCCAAGACTCCATATAGAATGGCTGTTGTTGAGCTTGAAGAGCTGAAGAAACAATTACAGGAGATTCTGGATAAAGGGTTTATACGGCCAAGTGCTTCACCATGGGGTGCACCAGTCCTCTTCGTCAAGAAGAAGGATGGGTCAATGCATCTTTGCATCAATTATCATGAACTTAAAAAAATCACAATAAAGAACAAGTATCCACTCCCACGAATTGATGACTTGTTCGATCAGTTGCGTGGAGCACAATACTTCTCCAATGTGGACTTGTGGACGGGATATTATCAAGTAAGGGTGAAGAAGGAAGATATCCCCAAGACAGATTTTCGTACAAGGTACGTGCACTATGAATTCATAGTAATGCCTTTCAGACTCACCAATTATCCAACAATATTCATGGACATGATGAATAGAGTCATTAGAGATTACCTTGATAAATTTGTGGTAGTATTTATAGATGATATTCTAATATACACCAAAACCAAGGAGGACCATGAGGAGAATTTAAGAACTGTACTGGAGACTTTTCGTAAGGAGAAGCTCTATGAAAAGTACAACAAGTGTGAGTTCTGGTTGAAGGAGGTCTCATTCTTGGGCCATGTCATCACAAGCAATGGGATATCTGTGGATCCCTCCAAAACAGATGCAATTTAGGGATGACCGAGACCAACATCGGTAACCGATATCCACAGCTTCTTGGGGTTAGGAGGATATTATCGACGATTTGTGAGAAATTTCTCATGATTTTCCAACCCTCTTACCAAGCTAACTCGAGAGGGAGTAAATTTTTCTTGGAGTGATGAATGCGACGAAAGATTCAAAGAGTTGAAAATGAGGCTTATCACTGCACCCATGCTCACATTACCCACAAGTGGGGAGCTTTTTGTTGTATTCAGTGATGCTTCAAAGAAGGGCTTAGGCTGTGTGCTGGTGCAGAATAATAGAGTGATATCCTATGCCTCAAGGCAGTTGAAAATCCATGAGCGAAACTATCCAACACATGATCTGGAGTTGGCGGCTGTGATCTTTGCCTTGAAAATCTGGCGACATTATCCTTATGGAGAGAAATGTGAGATATAAACTGACCACAAGAGTCTTAAATATATATTCACACAGAAAGAGCTTAATATGAGCCAAAGAATATGGATAGAGCTCATCAAGGATTATGACTGTTCAATACATTACCACCCTAGGAAAGAGAACAAGGTGGCAGATGCCCTAAGTAGAAAGGATCCAGCGATTCAATCAATGATGAGAATTGAGAAGGATCCAATATTCTTATACTTGATGAAGATGGATGTGGGAATCATAAAGAAGGGAACATCATCAATCCTTTCACAAATTATTTCTCAACCATCTCTTTTGGAAAGGTTAAAGGATGCTCAAAAGGATGATGTGGGAATTCAATAAAAAGTGGAAGCTATCAAAAATGGGAAATCCTCAAAGTTTAATGTTAATGAAGAAGGAATTTTGCAGTTTGGGAAAAGACTATGTGTTCCATCAAGTTCGGAGCTGAAGAAGGAACTTTTTGATGATGCACATTGTTCAAATTTCACTATTCACCCAGGGAGCACAAAAATGTATCGAGATCTCTGAGAAAACTTTTTGTGGGATAATATGAAGAAGGAGATCGCCGAATATACATCAAAGTGCCTGGTGTGTCAGCAAGTGAAGGCAGAGAAGAAGAAGTCTCAGGGGATGATGCAACCATTGCCCATACCAGAATGGAAATGGGAGAACATCACTATGGACTTTGTCACCGGCCTTCCGAGGACATCCAAAGGTAACAATGAAATCTGGGTTGTTGTATATCGTCTTACAAAGACTGCACACTTCATTTCTATTCGGGAGGATTTATCATTGGATCAACTGGAATGAATATATATTAGGGAAGTGGTAAGGTTGCATAGAGTACCACTGTCTATTGTGTCTGATCGAGATGCAAGATTCACCTCTATGTTTTGGAAGAGTCTTCAACATGCTCTGAATACTGAACTAAACTTTAGTACGGCCTATCATCCTCAAACTGATGGCCAATCCGAGCGGACTATCCAAACACTTGAGGATATGTTGAGAGAGTGCTCAATGGACTTTAAAGGAGAATGGGATCAACATCTTCTTCTGGTTGAGTTCTCTTATAATAACAGTTTCCACTCGAGCATCCAAATGGCACCATATGAATCCCTGTATGGGAAAAGGTGCAGAACACCGACATGTTGGGATGAGGTCAGTGAACGTAATCTTCTTGGACCATAAATGGTTGAAGAAATGGTGGATAAGGTGAAAACCATTCAGCAGCATATCAAGGCATCCTAGAGTCAACAGAAGAGTTATGCATATAATCATCGGCGAGACCTTGAGTTTAAAGTTGGAGACATGGTGTTTTTATGCATATCTCCATGGAAGAAGGTCATGAGGTTTGGAAAGAAATGAAAGTTAAGCCCAAGGTACATCGGCCCCTTCGAGATTCTTGATCATGTTGGGGTTGTGGCCTATCGACTAGCACTTCCACCTACTATGGCCAAGGTGCATGATTTCTTTCATGTATCCCTCTTAAGGAAGTACATACCAGACCCTTCACATGTACTCTCTTCCAAGGTGGTACAATTGGAAGATGATCTTTCTTATGAGGAGCAACCAGTGAAGATCTTAGATCATAGAGAAAAAGTTCTATTAAATAAGACAATGCCCCTCATCAAGGTGTTGTGGAGAAACCACAAATTTGAAGAAGTGACTTGGGAGTTGGAGGATATGATGAAGCTGAGTTACCCACATTTGTTTTAGTTAGGGAAAAGGAAAATTTTGAGGGTGAAATTTATTAAGGGGGGAATATTGTAATGACCCAAAGTTTCATTAATGGAAAATCACTCTTGATCCAGTTAATTGTCTCTTTATAAAAGAAAAATGTTTTTATAAGATGTCAACTTCTTTGGTTTTATGATAAGAGTTGTCACCGTTACTTTTATAGCCGTTGAATAGTGATCACATGATTAGTATAAATATAAGGCTTTAATTAACCCAATTTTTACTCAGACAAAGGAAGTGATGGCCTCATCCAGTAGAATTTCCCCATACGAAGCCCATTTGTTGGAGCTCGGAAAAGTGGTGGAATCCTTGGGCTTTGCCCTTGACCAAGCCCAAGTTGAGCTTCATTATGTCAAGCTCGAACGTGACCGTCTACGGGAAAAGTGTAAGTTGATTGAAATTACAACTCGAGCGATGTTATCTGAGCCACCCCAAGAGTCTTTCACCATCGCACACCTTACCCTGAGGTCTTATGCGTCTGTTTTAAGGGGTTATGTAACAAATAAGTAGTACAATGTTCATGTACATTATTTTTGTATATAATAATGAATATAATTTCTAGTCATTTTTGATACATTGTGAATAGTTTTTTAAGTACAAATGGTGTTTTTAGTTATTATTTAATTAAGAAATCTATTTTATTAAATTAAGGGATTTTTGAATTAAATAATATTTTAATAAAATAATAATATTTTTATTAAATTAATTAAATATAAATGATCTTATAAATTTATGAATGCAATTAAAATGTTATATTAAGGTTTGAAAGCCATTTCTGTCAAAACCCATGAATTTTTGATAATTGTTGGTTTTTATTTTAAAAGTGAAAATTAACATATGTAGAAATTTTTTTTAGATAAAATAAATTTCATTTCTGGAATCAGGACGTCGAAATTATCCAATGGTGAATTTTTCATAATTTGCTGAGACAGTCAAATTTTTGGGTAAAAATTAAATACAGTAAAAATATATAATGTGTTTTATGACATCATAATGACCCAATGGTGATGTAATAAAATACTATAATCCTTATGTTCGGTCAATATATGTTTTACCATTAAAATAATGTGATTTTGGGTTTGTTTGACTTACTTTTCAAAGCATTAATAAACCCCTCAAGACATATTCTAAACTTTGCCTTTTTAAATTAATTTCTAGGGGAGTGTGACTCACCTCCACATAAGCAACCTTATTATCATAATAAGTTCGGACATTGGCCTTGTAAAATATTGTTTTAATCTTTCCTTTTCTATAAACCATGGGCAAAAACCATGGTATGGTTTTTGGTTTGGATTAGTTGAATATATGGGGTCCCAAACCTAAATAATAAATAATTCTCTCACGTTTCCTATATAAACCCACCCAAGATCCCACTTCCTCCTCACTAAAATCCTTTGGAGTTCATCCAACCTCTACCCTACTCTCTCTAGAATCCTCCCAAGGTGCCCCAATCTCCCAAGAAGCCTCTTATAAGCCTCTATCTAGCCTTTGGAATCACACTCCCAAGTAAGGGTTTTTTCTTCCTTTCTCATTTTTATCAATTTTATTTAAGTTGTATTGCCATTTTAATTTCAATTATGAATGTTGGGGTATGGTTTCACACCTCCCCCATACTGCCCTCTTATTGTTTGAATGATGGGAGACCCCTTTTCTCTCTCATTAAATGCCTCTCATGTACACCTGTTACTATACCGAAATTTCAAAAGGAACTTCTCTCTCTTCTTTTACATTCAAGCAATACTTTTGTATCATGAATCTAAATTCATTTTCAATTGTTGGGACATGTATCTATATGAACTCCTTACTGTCCATTACATGTAAATATGATGAGGAACCCCTTTCTCTCTCATCAACCTTTTTTATGAATTCTTATGTCACACCGTTACGCTGCCGAAATCGCACCGATTTTCTAAGCCAATGTCATTGTGTAGTGAATACCATGCCCATTTCTCCATCAAGGGTATTCAACTTTATGCACATTTACTTATTGATTGTAAAGTTTCATGTATAAATTCCACATTCCATTATCGTGGAATAAATGATTATGTTTTATGAATCCATGTTTTATGATCCATGTGGAAAACTTATGGATGAAATGAAATGTTTAAGAAGGGTGTGCCCTTATAGCGCTCCAATGCATTGGGTAAAGTATAGTTTCATGATACGTCATGTGCAATGAGTGTTGACTCATGCTAATTCAAGTGCAATGAGGGTTTACTCATGCTTCATGTGCAATGAGGGTTTACTCATGCTCAATGTGAAATGAGCCTTGGCTCATGCTAATTCAATGTTAAGTGTTATTGTCACATTTCCATGTTATGATGATCATGATTTGTCATGCATTTATGTTCATGTTTCTTTTATGATCTATTGATATGCCTATTGTATAACATTTATTTTAATCCTCATGTTATTCCATGTGTACTCCCTTACTGGGCTTTATAGCTCACCCTTTTCTTATGCATGTCCTCAGGTTATCCCATGCAATACTAAGTACAAGGGAATGTAGTGTTCATGTAAAGGAAGTTTTCAATAAATATGTTGTATTTCATGTTTTGAGTTTTTATGTAATGATCCTAAACCCCAAAGACACTAACCCTCTCGATATTCTTTGTTGTATCAAGTGATGTTTTATGTAATGAATCATGTTTAAGTTGTAATAAAAAGCATGGTTGTCATAACCATTGATAGACATCTCCAGTGAGGCGGTAAACTTCCATGACAACTTTATCACTTTCGCTACACCCCAAGGCATGTAATATTTTTTCTAAGGAGTTTATCCATTGATCAACTACTAATGGATTTGTACCCCAATTTAATGTTGGTGGTTGTTGCCTCATGAATCGGTCTAACATTGATCCACCACGTTGCGGATCAGGGTGCTCCATACGATTAAGGTTATTATTCATAACGTGAGTGAGTTGTCCCAGTATGGTGATATGTTGATCAACACCAGTTGTATGACCAGCTCCACTGTAATTATCTTGAGCAAGAGGGAAATCCCTACATGGAGTGTGTGCATTGATACGATTTAAATTCCTTCCACTAGGTGACATTTCTAAACAATGGCATAAACTAGATTAGTTTATGAATCGAAATACATAATAACAAACTTGAAAAAAACATAACATAAATTGAACTATTTATGGATATAATCCATAATCATAAAAATGTTTTCCTTGAGGATGTATATACTCATAAACCCTTTATAATGGTTTGTAAATAAAATGAGAATTATCCTAAGCATATCCCCAGGGAGTGTCGTAACCAAGAGTGCAACAACATCCGTTGTCGTGCACCAGTTCCCGTTCGAGTTTAGCTCAAAGATGTGTTTTCTGGTTTTACCTCTAGGTACATCTGTGCCAGAGCCAACTCTACCTTCTCGTATCCAGACAGGGATGTATTGCTCAGAAAACTCACAAAAATATATATAACACCAAAATTCTTGGAAGATCTTCTATACTAATCCCCAATGTCTATCTTAGGGCTATGTGCTCTAATCAGAGTTTATCTAAATCTAGCTTCCAAGGTTAGTTCTAAAATTCCTTTGATACCAACTGTAACGCCCCTACCCCAGTTACATAGATTTGGTGCATTATTGCGTAACATTGGCATGATCAAAAAAGATCAATTCTCAAAAGACTGATTAGTTTAGTAGCCTTGGAAACACTAGATACATTCATAAGTCATACATTACATCATGAAGTAAAACAAAACTACAACATCTTTTCTTCATATCCCCTTATACTATCCCTACAAGGTCATTCATAATATACTTCTTCACATCCTGGGAAAAATAAAAAATTTAAAGGGTTGAGCTCAGATGCTCAGTATGGATAACAATATAGCGGAATGTTTCATAAATAAACATTAACATTTAAGGCAATGTATAACTAAAACAAAATCCTTTTCAACATGAACTTTAGCGTAATATAGAAAAAATAAAATGAAATAATGCCATTTACTTATTCACATGGATATTCTACTAGTCGAATAATCACATGAAATATCAATAACCACTTTCATAATGATGGAATGCATAATTCTAGACTATCATAACCACATATCAAAGGCCTCGTTCCAAGACTACAAATAAGATTTTGTCAAGGCCTTGTGCCAAGACACTAGTTTGTCTCATGAGACCAACCGATGCATCAAGGAGATATATCATGCTTTAACTGTCACTTATTTAGTCCAATAAATTCCTCATATAAATAGGTTTAAACATATCTTAAACCATAACATAATCGTATCACATAAAACATGCATGAAGAAAAGATAAAATTTCCACATTTCAATCACAAGATATCAATATAACACATTGATATAATAAAAACATTATCAAAACCATTTTCAATACCAAAATAAAAGAAATTTAAAACATGGTATTTATTTTCCATTTAAAAAAAGTTGTGGCTTATAGAGGAATCTGAAACTTAAATAATGGTCACGGTAGCGGAGAAGTCGTTTTCACCGCATATGTACCACAAAAAACATTCCATTTTGTCGTTTAGTAACATGCTTCATATAAAAAGATTCTTTTTGAATAGAAGTAAAATTCAAAGGGGTTTATACACCATATAAAAGAAAGTTGTGTATAAAAAAATATGCCTCAATGAAAGTATATTGAGATGAAGTCCCTTACAAAAATAAATTTTTAAATAAAATAGGTATATTATGTGTATTCACTATAAGTACACATAAAGAAAGTACAAATACAAGATACTAAATAATAATATCATGACATAATTTGAAAGTAGGAGATTAACCTAAAGAACGAAAATTGGGGCTAAGAAGTTCCCTTACAACTATCATTTTTAAATAAAATAGATCTATTATATGTATTCACTATATTTAAACATAAATAAATTATAAATACAAGGTAGGAAATAATAATATCATTACATAATTTGAAAATAGGAGATTAACCCAAAGAATAGAAATTGGGTTAAGAAGTTCCCTTACAACTATCATTTTTAAATAAAATAGATCTATTATGTGTATTCACTATATGTACACATAAATAATGTATAAATACAAGGTTGGACATAATAATATCATGACATTATTTGAAAATAGGAGATTAACCCAATGAATAGAAATTGGGTTAAGAAGTTCCCTTACCTCGTGTCCGACTTGACTCGAACGTTCTTTAACCTCCTGAATAATAAACTAGATTTAAGTTATACTTGCTTAAGAACCTTTTTCAAGTTTATTATTCCTTTTATATCACTTATTACCATGTTATGAACATTATGTAATTATTTAAGTTAATAACGGTCATTTTGTCGATCTTAGGTAATTGAGTAAAAAATAAACTTATTATAATTACACGTTGTTCATGTGGTAAAATATCAATTATTTCCAGACTTATATTCATGATATATATATCATATATATCATATATATCCAGTATATAAATGCATTTATAATATTACATAACATTTAGAGTTAAGAAATGAAATGCACCGTTCATGGAGACGGTAAGCCATACGTATGTATGAACGCTACTTTCATTTCTATTTCATATTAAATGGAATTAAATCATAATTATATAAAGGTATAGTATATTTACAGTATAATATCATATATAATATCATTAACTACATCCTTTATACATCCCACATATGGAATTAACGATTCAAATCACTTTGAGGGGGCGGTAGTCCACACTTCCTAAAATGAAATTATCGCGTTTACCCATAATGGGAGTCATAAAGGTATGCCATAAATAAAAAATACAGAATCATAAGGAATAAATAGACATAATATATATCATATATAAAAATAGTGTCATCATAATGGCCACCATGAGAGGTGTTAAAAGAAGATTTAACAATCATTGTTTCGTGAGGCAGTAATTCGCCACCCACAGAAAATGTATGTTCTTTAACCATTCGACAAGGGTGTGTGAAAGTGTAAATCAATTAATTCTAATAAAAACATCCTATCATATTTATGACACTAGTTTTTTACAAAATAAAGGAATAAAAATAGTTTAAAGGGTTGGAGAAGAAAAATAAAACAAAAGAACATAAGAGAAGACATTACCTTAAAATCAGGTAACTCTTTTTTGATTTGATCCAAAGGCTTCCTTGGGAAGACATCTGCCCAAAGGGAGGCTTCTAGGAGTAATATAGGGAAGTTTAGAGAGTATTTGGGCAGAGTTTGGCTGAGCCAAATGGCTTCTAAGGTGTTAATAATGTGGTAGAGGTAGGGGCCTTTTATAAGAGGAGAGGAGGGGCACTCTTAGAAAGTCCTGAAATGTTACATTATTATGAAATGATTTTTGCATTTTAAAGGTACCACAATGATTTATTTCGAGGATAAGGTGATAAAGATCTGAAATATACTCATCCAATAGTTTTTTGACAAGTTTATGGCTTATATTTTACATTATCTTTTCATTTTATTTAAATCGTTAATTAATGAGGTAATCGTTTCATCATCATGGTGTTATAAAAAATTTAATATATTTAATTTCTCAAAATTATCAAAAAATTACCATGATGTAGGAAATAATTTTAGATTTCCAATGAATATTTATAGTCAAAATGGTTTCTTATATAACCCCATTGAATAATTGTTTTTGTAAAACAACACATGTTTGTGACAATTATATTTTTACTTTAAATAAAAAGTTATTAATGTCATTTTCTTACCCAAGTGGCTCTATGGGGTCCCCAAGTTGACCCATGGATTTTTGTGGTCGTCCATGAATCATTCAATAATGGTAGGACAAGTTTCAAGATACATTTATATTTTTATAATATCATTTCTACATTGAATTTCACTAATTACCTTTAATAATGATTAATAAAACCTAAATGTTACTATTCACCAAAAAATTATTTTAATCCCATTGAACCAAATTTTTATTCCTAATGAAAACCATGTATGACCTATTTTTCAAAATCAAATCACATAAGTGGTAATGTTTCATTTACATGAAAAATTAGTTTTTAAACTACAACTTAGTGGTTTCACTATTCATCAAAAATTGAAGTTTTTCAGAAAAATACCAAAAATTCACCCTAAGCTATAATTGATATTATGAATTCAAAAATGGTGTCTATTTTAAAAAATTACAAAAAAATAAGTTAAATTAATTAATTTTATAATTAATTCCTGTTGTCAAATCAAATAGCGTGTTTTTATGAAACACTATATATCAAAATATTGACAATTGTTTATGTCCAATTTCAAAGTGAAATTAATTCTAATGACCACCATTGGATAAAATGGTAAAATTATATTTTAATTATACCTTAAAAAGACTAAATAGAATAATTTATCACTATAAATTATTTTTATTAAAAAAGTTGTTTTTAATTATTTTTTCTATTTATAGAAAATTGGATGTTCTCAGAAAAATACCAAAAATTCAACATAGGCTAATTTCGATATTCCGAATCAAAAAATGATGTCCATTTTGAAATTTAAAATTTATATAATTTCAAAAGGTGGGTATTACTCTTCATAACGGCTATTTTGATAGGTTTCTGTGTGTTAGAATCTCGAACTTGCGTACAATGGAAGCTATTGCATTATTGAAAGAGAAGCGTATCGTGGAAGATTGGGGTGTTAAATTGGTTATAGAAGGATGAACATAGATTCCATCCTTAGAGACAATATGGCCATGAAAATAAATCTACTGAATCCAGAATTCAAACTTGATAAACATCCCATATAATTCATGTCTTCTAAGAGTCTTCAGGATAATGCGCAAGAGATTTTCTTGATCTTCATAGATTTTGGAGTGTACCAAGATATCATCAATAAATACCACCACAGAATCATCGATATATTCCATAAAAACTCTATTCTTTGGATCCATGAATACAGAGGGTGCATTAGTCAATCCAAAATGTCATACTGTAAACTCGTAATGCACATACCTAGTTTGAAATGCGGTCTTCAGAATGTCTTCCTTCTTCACACACAACTGATGGTATCTAGATCGAAGGTCAATCATTGACAAGTATGGAGCTCCATAAAGTTGGTCAAATAAATCATCAATGCGAGGTAGGGGATACTTGTTCTTTATTGTTATAGCATTGATTTATCTGTAGTCGATACATAACCTCATAGATCCATCTTTCTTCTTAACAATAAGGATAGGGGATCCCCCTGGAGAAACACTATGGCGAATAAATCCCTTATTACTCAATTCCTCTAGTTGTTTCTTTAGTTAAACTACTTCCAAAGTGGCCATTCTATAAGGGTTGTTCGATTTGGGCCTTAAACCCGGAATTAAATCAATGGAAAACTCAATTTCTCATTCTGGAGGATTTCCAGGTAAATCTTCCATAAAAAACACATATATATTCTTTCACAATAGTTACATCCTCTATTTTATCATTCCTTTCCATACCCACATTAATTTCATTCTCATCCTCCCCAATAATTGAATTTATCTGAGATACTGGGGGTGGATCTAGATAAGAATTAGGTGGTGACGATTATTCTCTAAAGATAAGGTGTTTCTTATCATA
The DNA here is from genome assembly GCA_963277665.1 of Viscum album. NCBI lineage: Eukaryota > Viridiplantae > Streptophyta > Magnoliopsida > Santalales > Viscaceae > Viscum > Viscum album. The sequence continues at coordinate 28,752,260 of OY728157.1, read as the reverse complement.
ATCATAAAAAATTCTATCCTCCTTCTTACAATAAATCTTCGCATCATAGTTTGAATTCCAATCCATACTGAGGATTATATCAAACTCAACCATAGGTATGATGATGAGATCAACAGATAAAAAACATTTATATGCTCTAATGGGAACAAATCCACATAACATTGTAGCAATGATACTTCCCTTAGGTTTTTTAACAGAAAACGACCTTGTTAAATCAAATTAGAAATAACTAATTTTCATAGAAAACTGGGAAGATATGAAACAATGAGATTATCCAGAATCAAATAATGCATTTTCTAAACTTGAGGAAACCATTATATTACCTTCCAATACGTCTTTTGGAGATTCTACCTCAGTAGTAGTGATAACATAATCTTGGCCTTGATCCCTTGGCCTTTTCTAAGGTATGTTCCCCTAACACTTAGGACATTCATTTGAATAATTTCCCATCTCCCTAAAATTGTAACATTGAACATCAGTAGCTTCTTTATTCCACTTGCAATTAAGAGCTTGGTGGACTTTTTCACCACACTTGTAACAGACTCCCATTCCTTTCAAGCAAGTACCAGGGTGTTTCTTCCAAAATTTACTACATAATGGATAATAAACTTTACCATTCATCTCTTTATTTCCATTTCGGGAGTGATTAGCAGATCTCTTCTTCTCTTGCTTTGATTTAAAGTCATAAGACATAGAGAATTTTTTTCTGTCTTGATAGCACCTGATACAATATCTTTATACGGAGAGATGGATTGTGAAACAAATTCTTGATAAATAAATGGTTTTAACCCATCAATGAAACAATCAATCTTAATTCTTGGGTTACTTATATAATCTCTAGCATACCTTGAAAACCTTGTTAAGTTAGCCTCAAACTTTGAGACATTCTTATCCTCCTTTTGTCTCAAACTCAGAAATTGCCTTTCCATATTTGCTCGATGGTCATGAGGAATGTATTTTTCTAAAAAAAGATCTTTGAACTCCCTCCATTCCATATTTTATAATTAATCATCTTCCTTTGTGTTTTGAATAAATGAACACCATTGATCAGTATCTCCAGTGAGGGCGTAAACTTCTACGATAACTTTTTCCCTTTCACTACCCCCAAGGCATGAAATATTTTCTCTAAGGAATTTATCCATTGCTCTGCTACTAGTGGATTTGTACTCCCATTTAATTTTGTGATTTTTTCCTCATAAATAGATCTAACACTGATCCTCCATGTTTTGGATCAGGGTGCTCCATATGAGTAAGTTTATTATTCATAACCTGAGTGAGTTGTCCTAGTATGGTGATTAGATGATCAGCACCAGTTGCATCACCATCTACACTATAATTATCTTGAGCAGGAGGGAAATCCCTAAATGGAGTGCGTGTATTGATATGAATTCCATTTCTTTCACTAGGAACCATTTCTAAAGAATGTCTTAAACTAGATTAGTTTGTGAATCCGAATACATAATTTCAAACCAGTAAAACACTTAACATAAATTGAACAGTTTATAGATATAATCCATAATCATAAAAATGTTCTCTTAGAGAATGTATATACTCATAAACCCTTCATAATGGTTTGTAAAGAAAATTATAATTATCCTAAGAATATCCCCCAGGACTGTCGTAACCAAGAGTGCATCAAGGCCTGTAGTCGTGCACCAGTTCTCATTCAAGTCTATCTCAAAGCGGTGTTTTCGGGTTTTACCCCTAGGTACATTTGTTCCAGAGTCTCCTCTACCTGCACGTATCCATAATGTGATGTATTTCCGAAAAAAACTCACAAAATCTCTACAATACCAAAATTCTAGGAAGTTATTCTATACTAAACCTCAAAGTCCATATTAGGTCTTTGTTCTCTAATCAGATTTTATCTAACTCTAGTTTCCATGGTTTGTACTAAACTTCCTCTGATACCAACTGTAATGCCTTGACCCCAGTAACCCAGAGTCAGTGCATTATTACATAACATTGGCATGATCACATACAATCAAGTCTTGAAACAATGATTAGTTTAGTATCCTTGCAATCACTAGATATATTCATAAGTCTTATATTACATCAAAATGTAAAAAAAACTACAAAATCATCTTGTCTTCATATTCTCTCATACTATCCCTGCAGGCCATTCATAAAATACTTCTTCACATCTTGGAAAAAATAAAACATTGAAAGGGGTGATCTCAAATGCTCTGCAAGGATAATAATATAGCAGAAACTTTCATAAATAAGCATAAACATTTAAGGCAATGTATAACTAAAACAAAAGACATTTAAACTTGAACATTAGTATAATATGGAAGAAATAAAATGAAATAATATCATCTAATTATTCACATGGATATTATACTAGTCTAATAATCACATGCAATATCAATAAAAACTTTTATAATGATGGAATTCATAATGCAAGACTATCAAAACCACATAGTCAAGGCCTTATGCCAAGACTGCAAATAAGATTTTTCCAAGGCCTTGTGGCAAGACAATAGTTTTTCAAATGAGACCTACCGATGCATCGAGGAGATATTGTAGGCTCCACCCATCACTTATTAAGTCCAATGCATTCCACATATGTAAATGCTTAAACATAACATAAACATTCATATTAAAACTAGCATACGAAATGTCAATAATTTCTCCATAAAAAATGAATGGTATAAATATAACGCATCCACAGTAAAACATATCACAATACCTTTAATACAATATGAATGTATTGAATCTTAATAAATCAACTTCAAATCAGCTTAAAATCTTTCAAAGGATGTTGACATAGATGAAATCAAAACAATTTGAGAGAAATATCATTTTTTTAGAAAGAATTAAACGTCACATAATTATAAAATAAAAATTTTAATTTGAAAATATCCTTATAAGATTACAAGGGAAGATTAGAAGATTTTATAATGGCAGAAAATAGCCGCACCTACCGTATAAGTTAAAAAAGACATTCTTACCTTAATTATGTCGAAAAGGTCAAAAAGGACCTTGTTTGGAAAACGATAGAATGATTCCTTTATAAACATCTTATAAAAATTCAAACAAGGTTTTAAATGAATTTAACCCATAGTCTATAAAATAGTAAGAGTGATTTGAAATACATTTTTAAGAAACAAGTATGTGGATGATAAAGAGGTCCCAGTAGCTAATTACTTATAAACATTCTCAGATAATGAAGAGATTGTTAAATAAAACCTTACCTTGTACTTTCTCTTGGTTGAGGGTAGGTTAAACTACTTTATAATGGTGAAATAATTGTTATTAAATTATAAACGAATCATATTAATTAATATGACATAATATATTATCTTTTAACATTGCTTTGTCAATAATATCTTAGTATTATCGTCATGTCAGGTGTTAACTCACTCATTTTCTTTTATAGGTTTTGGTACATCAGTCTTGTTTTTTTGGATAGGTTGTATCTTATTCAGATACAGAATGATATCATGTCCGTAAATTTTATTTTTAATCATCAAATGATAATTATACTTGAATGGATACAATGGGAGATGAATCTCATCGCGTTCATGGAGACGGTAGTCCGTACATACGCACGAGTGACAATATCATTCTTTTGATATTACTATAATATATAATTGGAAGGTATATAAAATATAAAGATTCATTGTCATGTTATATTTATTATTTACATGAATTACACATCATTATTATACCCATCCAAATAATAATTTATTGAATAACAATTACACCACGACGTGGAGACGGTAGGTCGTACGTACGCAAGTATGGTGACATGTCATTCAAAGGATGGATAGAATACTGAATATGGTTGTACCATATATATAATAATATCAAAATATATAGAATATACTTGAGTTATTATTTTATAATGAAAATAACAAAGAAAGAAGAAGTTGAAGAAGAAAGTAACTTGAAAGAGGCTGGTGAAAACATTACCTCTTCTTCAGGTTCTTCCATTTGATTTGATCAAAAGGGATCCTTAGGTTCGCTTTCTGATCAAACTAAGGCATATAGGATAAATTCAGGGAATTTGGGAAGATAGTAGGGCATGTTTTGTCCAATGAAAAAGTCTTTGAAGGTGTGAATTAGAGGGCAGTTGAAGTGTGCTTTAATAAGAGGGGTGACGGGCACCTTAGGAAAAGCTAGAAATATTATTTTATAACAAATTAATATTTGGTTTCTAATGGTTACAGAGTGAATTATTTAAAGGATAAGGTGGTTATGGGTAGAAAAAAACTCAACCAATTGGTTTTAGATAGTTTTGGGTCACTTTATTAACCATATCATTTAGTTTTAACTCTTAGTTAATTAGTTTGATATTTACATGTCTCTTTGTATTTTTAAATTATATAGCTTATAAACTTACTATATACACCCAAAAAACCCCCAAGTTGTCCATTAATGATACAAATATCATTATCCAAGTTTTTTGGACGAATCATATCTTTTTAGTAATAGAATATCAATTAATAATATAATATTTGTTTTAAAAACTAATTTATGTCAATTTTGACACTATTTAATAATTGATTTTTGATAAAGTCTAAACATATTTGTTAATTCTAAAAAAATACATTTAGGCAATAATAACATGTCATATTAACCAATAAAATTCATGGATGTCATCAAAACTTTCAAATTATATTTATCTACACATTTATAATACCAAATATTTGATTCTTTCATTAATAAGAAAAATACTGCATCATTATTGTGTTAGAAATATATTTTATTATTCAATGTCTAAAAATTATAAAAAAAAATCATTATGTAAGAAATATTTTTATCTTTATAATGAATTTTTATAATCGAATTTATCATATGTATAACACTATATTAAAAATGTTTTACTTATTAAACATTGATTTTCATTCTTTTAACTCTTCTTTGAATTAAATAATAACAAATGTCATAATCTAATCCAAGTGGACCTAAATGATAATATTTTATTCGTAAGGATGTTTTTTGTCGTTATACACTTTTCCAATAGAATTAGGACACCTGTTTGGGTAATATTAATATAATTTTTACCCTTAATTACCGTATTTACATTGAACCGTGGTAAATAAAAGCAAAAAGTTACTATTCAAAAAAATTATTTTTATCTTATTGAACCACATTTTACCCTTTGATATTAACCATGTCTCTCGGATTTTCAATATTCCACTCACAGATGCGGTAAAATTATGTTTTTGGTGAATTTCCAAATTCTCCTAGAAGGTGGGTAAAAGATGGTGATAAGTTCAATAGAATTTTTATATATCTAAAATTATTCTAAAATAACTCCAATGAATTACATTGAACTTATATAGGTATTAGGTATCTATTTTTACCTTAATTAAATTTAAATAAAATAAATAATTATTTAAATAAAAATTTGGTTTTAAACTATAACTTAGTATTTTTTCACTATTCATCAAAAATTGAAAATTTTCGGAAAAATACCAAAAATTCACCCTAAGATAATTTCGATATTCCAAATAAAAAAATGAAGTCTATTTTGAAAGATAAAATTTATAAAATTTCAAAAAGTGGGTATGGATAGTTTGATTAGTTGTGGTGTGTGTTAGAACTCGAAGTTGTGTACAACACACGCTACTATATTATTCAATGAGAAGCATACTGTGGAAGCATGGGGTGTTACACAAGGCATGCATCAACTGAAACTCTACCGAAAGAAATTCAGAAAAAGAGTGAGAATCGAGAGGGATGCCTCTTTCAGTTATGTAATTCTAAAATCCATGTATGACTTCCTTGAATATCATGAGTGTTTAATTCTATAGAATTAAGCAATCCATTTGTGGTAGGTTCCCAACCAAGAAGTCATCATGTGTCCTGAAAATATTATTTGAGATGAAAAATTTATGTTAATCTATGAGACGATATATGATTTATATATAGTCTATTATGGTGATATTGGGATTATTGGGTTGATTAGAAGTGTTTTCCATGTTCTACAAAGATGTCCCAATCTAGTTGTATTTCAAAAATCTATGATATGAGTTGGAATTCTCCATTCATTGAGTGTTTTCTTACACCATATCATAACCATTTTTCAATCAAATACATATTATGGATTTAATGTAGTGATGTTTTCCGGACATTAAACACTCCATAAATATGTTTCTGAGAAGATTGAGGGACTTATAATTATTATTTCCCAAAATCCATATGAATTGGTCCTAGAGTTCTTGATTAAACATTTCGATGTCTTTGATTCCTACCCTCCCAAGGTTGTATGTTTTGGAACATTGATTCTAATTTATAATTATGAATTCTCTCTGATATTAGACCACTCTAGATAAAGTTCCACATATATATTGTAAATAATTTGATCCACGATGATGTCTATATGTACACCATGATGAAGTAATCATGTGTAGATATCACTATGTGACTGGGATGACTCTTTCTTCATTCTATTTAAATCGATTTTCGTTTCCATGAGGACATGGTTCTAATAATATGGATCAATATATTATTGAAGTTTGAAGCCTTAGTTCTTCCTAAATAATTGTGCCACCAAAGTTATTTGAAAGTAGAGAACCCTCCCAAATACCCAATGTATTAAAAATGTTCCATATTAATGAAGGATTAATGTTTTTACCAATGTAGAGTAAATATTTCCCCCAGTAGATATCTTGTTTCGATAAACTTTCATAGTAAAAGATATAATTTTTGATGTTTTTAATTTATTTTATGTCTCCATGAGTGAAAAAATATTGTCGTCAGTACAAAAGAGACAAGAGGGTGCAGATGTACTTCGTACAACGTTGATAGTCTACAATTAACTTTTTAATCAATTGGAATAAAAAATCTAGTAAATAGTCTTCAATAATGGAATAAATGATCATAGAGAATATATGACCTTGTATAATCCCCATTGAGTAGGTGAAGTAACATTCTAGTGAGATATTTATGAGAATAGATAAATTCAAAGATCCACAAAGATATTTGATCAAAATAATGAATTACATGTTGAATCCAAAGAAAGATAACACATTACAATTACGGTTCCAATCCACTATATGAAATGATTTTTCGATTCACACTATGAGATAAATGCTTCCTCCACTTGTTGGCTTCCTATGAAGGTTCACAAATTATGATGTAGTGAGTATATAGTATTGGGTAATTATTTTCCCATTAAAAAAAATTGATTCCAAGAAAAAAAATTCTAGTATTCTAGAAAGTATGTTATAATGTATTTTGGTGTCCAATTTATTTATGGTTTTGACTAGATAAACTTGCTTGAATTGGCTAATTTCATTGGAATTATCAAATTTTTGTATTAAGGATTTAAATTGAGAATTAATTTAATGTGCTAGAGAGAAAATATTGAAGAAATGTTTAACCATATTTTGAACATCCCATTGAATGATTACCCAGTAAAATTGAAATAAGTTGTTGGTAGTCCATCTAAACCAAGGGAGATACCTTTTTTAAAACAAAAAATAACATATTTAGTTACAAATTCTTTAGGTGAAGTTTTAATCCTGATTTTGTCATCATTAGTATGCATTTTATTAAAAATACCTTCCAAGATATATAAATTTTTGGATGGGGATTCAAAGTGTTTAATGTAAAGAGAAACAATAATCTTGTAGGGAAATTTTTTTTCCTCACAAATTTGGGCTCCATATTTATGAATATAAAGTGTTTGGTTATCACTTATAATTAAATAGATTGAATTGATAAATTTGGTTTAATATCCCCATCACTGATCCATATGAGTTTCAAAATATTCCATTTATTGGAATCTTTAATTCGAAAAATATTTTAAGCATATTAGACATTTTAGTTTCTTGAGTAATGTTTACATGGAAATAATATTTTTTGTTGTACTCTGGAAGATATTTTATAGAACATTCAAGGGATTCAATTTATTCATCGATAAAGATTGATATTTTCATGATCCATTCCTTTAAAAAAACTGAGCATTATAAGCATGATTGCACATGAAATGGGGTTGTTTTTTCCATCAAATGATTCCTATGTTTTAGGAACAATCTTATAGAATATTGTTATATAGTCAAGAAATTGTTGAATCTGAAGGGAAGAGGATTCCTTTTTTAATTTTCATGGAAGTTCAGAAGAATAGTATAGTGGAAATTGTTTTGTCCTAGAAGGGTGACACATAATATGAATCTTCACATAAAAAGTGAATAATCATTAATGATATATCTTTCATTCATCAATCCAATATTCCTTTGAGTTTTTTTCTATACCAAGTGATATTTTATAACAAAAAAATAATCTCAATAAAATTTCAATCTTCAATACATTCCCTGAAGTATTTACTAGATATATTGTCTGAATCAAATAAAATTTTCTCATATATTTAGAATAGTGTGTTTAAATATCCAATAATAATCCATGTATTTGTAACGGTGCTTGAAAAATGATTCAAATATGAGCAGAGTATTATTATATCTTCATAAAAACTGAAGGCATAAACCACTGATCGGGATATTATCTTACCAGTATTGGAAAAGCATAAGGTTATAGATTTCTCATCTGTATTAAAAATCATTGAATTAACCACATCCTCAGGGACTATGATCCACTATACATTAGTGATATTGTTGGTCTAATTTTTTCAATTTATGAACTAACCAAGTCTAGAAAGTGGAGTGTTATGATCTGAGAGGGTTTTCTTAGGCTCAGTGAGTCCAATTATTTTGGTCATATAAGTTTCTAAAATGAGGCTATGGTAAATCATAGTTTCATTGTTGCTATTACTTGAAAGATCAAAATTATTCTCCTAATATTAATCCATTTTTTGGAGGCAACCCCCCTTTTTCTTTTGTGAATGTTTTCATTCAGATTTCCTATTACAATCAATTTTATTACATGAGAGAAATATTGTATATATTTTCTGGTTGTTATAGGGATACCTTGACATGGGGAATATCACATTTCCTTAAATTTTATAATTGGAACTTGGATTCCAATAAGCCTAGTGCATCTGGAAAATTTACTGAATAAATATTCTACTTTTATACTAACGATTGTTGAATCTCATCTTCGATTTTGATTTGGGAGTATTTATGTAATTGTAGATCCATATATAAATCATTATAAATCAATTAAATATTTAAATATTCAGATTGCAATGAGCTAGAAAAATCAAATATGTCAGAGGAATGCTCCAACAACTTATCATTATCATTCTTCAATGGAGTGTTATGCTTATTTTGGATACAAGTGTCCTTATATTTATCAGATGATAATAGGGGGTTCTCATGTTGTACTTCTTCCATGATAATGTGTTCCATTTAGTGATATTATTAACCACACCATTAGATTGACAATGTATAATTATTATCCTAAAAAAAAGGGATGATAATTTTCTTCCATTTGTTAATTGTTTCCATGCCATGGAAATATATATTGGAATAGGATACATAAGTACCATTATCCACTTCTATATGAATCCCCCCAACCATTTTCTAGTAATCATATTTGGGGGTCATGTGTTCAAATTATATATTGATATCAATATCATGATCATTGGAAATAAGGGGGATTTGATCTCATGTCAGGTTCTCCATATTGATATAAATTAGAACTCTTGCAAGGAGATCAAGATTTCTATTTTATAGGATTTGATCAAATTTTAGTAGTGTACCAATAACTGGTGGTAAATCATTAAGAATATTGGGGGGGAAATATACCCAAGGGAGTATAAGCATCATTACCCATACCTAGGTATTTGATTGTCTCTAGTTATATTGGTTGATTTTTTCCCATTATGAAATTCTTAGGACGACTGGTTTAAGGTTGATGTTATATCTTCTCTAGGCCTCATTGATGTATTCATGACATTCAAATATGATTTGAAAATATTCATTTCATATCAGAAGCTGTCTCCACATCACAAAAATCAAAGAATGATAAATTATCACATTCAAATCCACTTATGACTAGGGTGTCTCACCATTCATATAGAAAAATTCAAGGATTGAGAATTTTTGAAGATCGAACAATTCTAGTAGTTTATCTCAACCAAACACCCCAAAAAAAGTATCATCCATCGAATTTTTAATATTCATGGGTTTATTAGTTTCTTTTTATGTATGATCTGAACCAGTAAGCACATCAGTGAATGAAATGTTGTTACGATGTCCATTATATAAGCCAAAATAATCACATTATCCTATGAAAAGGTCACATTCCTTGATACTCTATGAAGATCGAAATGTCATCTTGATATCATTTAGATTTTGGACATATGAGTATATAGTCAAACAATTATGCTATGTATACAAAATATATATTTTTTATTTTTTTATCCATAAAAAATTAATTTAAGAGATTTATTGATCCATTTATTTCCTCCTTTGCTGGATGTTTTCACACAATTTTGACCCCTGACATAGTGGGGTGGGGGGGGGGTTCATCTCCATTTTTATTCCTTGTTACCCATGATATATTAGAAATCTATATTACCATATGTGGAAAAAAATAAGCATAAAATAGGTTTTTCCATACATATAATGGAATTCATGGGATTTAAAATTATTTATATCTCCATATCACATTAATGTAATTAATGTGATACTAAGACCAATTTCCAAATCAATCATGCAAGTGGAGTGAAGACAAAACCTTTTTGGGTAATGTAATTGTGTGTCCGATTTCTAGAAAATTCATCTGCTTAGGGATAATAAAAAATTGATGTGGTTGTTGAACAATTGCACTTACAGGTAATCAACCTGAAATTGGTTGGTTGAGTATTGACTCAATCATATCCATATTTTATGATGAGTGGACCTATGACCACACAAATGGTGAGACTCTCATGGGGTTATGAATTCTAATATTCAAATATTATTAGTGATAAATGAAAATTCATTTATCCTACAAATTTTAGGGTTGTAGACCAATGAAAATTATTAAACATAATTGTTATCATCAATGGATAAATAAACATATTTATTTTACCCTCAAGTAACATTTTTCTATTTAATGTGGAAATATTTGATTTCATTATTTCCCAATATATGAATATATATGTTTTCTTTACTATGTGGATTCTTTAGGAATTGAATGGAATGTATTCAAGATTCTTATGGTGAATGAATCTAAATAAATTGGTTGACTAGTGATAGTGTTATTATATATCACATGGATGCTTTGAAAGGTCCAATTAGGAAAAATATTTGGGGTTTTGGTGTATACTACTTCCCATAATAGGATACATTCTCAAAATAAGGCCTTGAATTTTTTTTTGGACTCCCTCAATTATTAATTCAATCTTTTTAATGTCATAGATTATTGATATCTGAGTTTTCATTTATTCTCATGGAGACTATATTCCCTAAGTAATTTCTTACTGTATAACTTTTTTATTCCTTTATTCTTACCATATAACATATTCTTTATTGATATTCTATATGATTATCATTTAAGATAATCCTTACTGAAAATATAATATGAAACATATATTTCCCATTTTACCAAGGAATTTATATTTGGACTATATTTAATTTTATTGGATTTGATCAATGGGATAATAATGTTTTTACAATATGATTACACTATTAAACATTTCTTAAAATGTATTGTATGAAACTATGTATTCTTAAATGAATTAGAAACAATTAAAACCATCAGAAACAATTTTATTCTTTACAAATAATGTAAAATATCCATAAGCATTATGTTGGTATATTCAAGAGTATTGTAGGACTGGGATGATAAGGGAAAATTGTTCTGAAATTTGTCAGTGGTTCGATGATTTTCTAATGAAGTAAAAAAATAATGATCATGGGTGATTTTTGAATGATTTCAAAACAATAATATTGATATTTTAGACTTTGTTCATTCATTTATTCATTGAAAAATATTATCCGAACATTTTTTAGAATAGATAGACTTGTCACTATGTCATCCTAATACATTGAGATGGTTAGGATTATATTTTTAGACAAATCCCTCACCATTACTTATTTTTAATGATTTATAGTTGAATATAATTATTCTAACGAATTATCATATATATTCATGCTCCAACCATTTCATTTTGGTTGTGGTGTTAATTTTTATTTAAACTATAAAAATTATATCATAAATCATTATAAATTACATAACCATCCCTGATCACTCATTAAGAAATCTCATTTATCAATAAATGATATGAAACACTATATTATTTTTTATTTTTATTTGGTAAATATCATATTTTAATATATATATATATATTTGTTTTGTTATATTAGGATCCAATTAGTGTTCTCAAGAGGGAATTTTTAAAACCCCCTTCCTATTCTCCTATGATGATGTACGTTAGTCATGGTAAATGATGTAATTTATGAGACAATATTAGGTAATAAAAATCTATATTTTCTTCTGTGATATAGATTTATACACATTACCATGAATTTACTTGGATCCCTTGGTTAACATCCACATTAAATTGTTTTTAAAATGATTATTCAATAAACCAATCACAAAATCCAGATTTTACATAATTATTTTAAAAACATACATGGGTTTTCTATATTGTTATCATTTGGTGTTGTATTTTTCTAAATGGTTTCCTGTAACTAAAAAGAATATTTTTTCCACATTCATGTCAAAAATGGTATTTGTTTATTTATTATATCTTAAAATAATCACAATTTGGTCCATAAATCCTCATAAATTATATAACATCTCAATCATTTATAAGTCTTTTACATGTGACGAGGAAAACAAGATGTTATTTTGAATTATTTTTAGGCAGAAAAATTTGACTTTTAAAGGGAACATTTGAAAATTACATATTAGGGATGTTTTTTTATTGAATTTATTTCATAGGGAATAATTAAAAGTATGTTTTTTCATTATAAATAGATATTGACATCATTATTGTTAAAAAACATGTTTTTGGAGTGCATCTATGTTATAGGGTTATATAATTTTGATCAATGGTATCAAATGTTATTGATTATTTAATCTATATTATTATGGTATGTGATTTATTATTTATTTTTTACTCCAAAATCATTTAGTAAAAGGGAATAAATATATGAATAAAATTTAGTACATATGATGATATTGTGAGTTCATGGCTATATTATATGAGGAAGATTATTTCAAAAAATATATTGGTTTGAAAATTTTATAATGTTATTGTCCTTTTATTTTCATGAATAAATTAATTTTTATGTTATAATTTAACAAAGAATTTTATTTTTTACAACTAAGAAAAATATTCCATAATTATTAGTAAAAAACTTGTATCTTCTAAAATCAACATCTAGAGTGGGTAAAATTGGTATCCGAATGTGCAATGTGAGTGAAACCCTTTTTGAGTTGGGTGTGCCATCTAGTGGTATCAGAATATGGTATTTGAAAGGAAGAGTAAAATGATATCTTATAGTAGAAAATAACATTTATATTACTCTACTTCATAAGTAAAAATGTAATAATTTATATAATAATTTTTTTAAAGTATGTTTCGATTTTCTTTGATATGAATTTAGGATGACATTTAGTTGAAAATTAGTCCAATGGGTTAGGTAATTATCTACATATAGTAATAATTTAAAATTTGAATAATTATAAAACCACACTAGTATTTCTTTTTTAGTTAAATATAAGTTAAAAAAAATTATGAGTGATTAATCTATGTATGACCTAACATGGGAATCCCTAATTCATCACCCACTTCTCTTTCAGGGTAAGTGTGGGACATTAGTTTTAAAAGAACAATTTTTTTTAATCTTTTACCATATTGAGTATCTAAATCATATAGGTTTTAGATATAAATTTATATGTTAGATAAAATAACATTTAACATGTGGTAATGTTCACGATATGAATGATTAGTATGATGGATGTTAAATAATATATCTTCAAACTTGTTTCATCAACTTGTTTCACCTTCATACAATTTAGATTTACTATGTATGATCATCTATGATAATACATGAAGGTATTATCTCAAGGATAGATTATCACAATTATTTTACAATGTGATCTATTTTTAACCATAGTTCGATGGGATGTGGATGTAAGGATTAAACATATAAAGATTATTTGAGTGATCTTTTTAGAATTTAATACAATTTATTATCTAATTCCTTTTTCAAACACAGTCATCATACATCTGTATATTGACATTAATATCTTTCCCAATAGAGTACATAGGTATCTTATGAATTTTTATGGGCATGTGATTGGATCCTCATAGAACCGAATGAAGTATTATGATGGTATAAATAGGGAAATGACAGATGTGGTGGAAATTAAATTAGTTGATCTCATCCTCAATGAGGATAACCCTATTTTGTGCTCATAAAATACTATTGGGTTAGTAATTAATATTTTTGGTTTCATGAATCCGTGAGAGTATCATAGTTGTGGATTTATTGGACTTATATAATTTTTTTTTCTAAATCAAACCATGGTGTAATATCTTTAAAGGATAAAGGAAATCATAGGAAATATGGTGTTTGATTATTAGATCAAAATATATATTTTTCATATTTTTCTAGAATATTATTATTATATAGTCTATTATCATTAGAAGGTAATCCATGGTTTTAGTTCTGAAATTTATCGGAAATAAAGAGTCTATTGGCTATGTTCGGGGAAATTTGTTTTCGTTACTATTAAATACTAACTAGTCAATGATTTATAGTATAATAGGATTAGAGTTTGAATGTGGTACGATTCAAATGATATGTGTATAATCCGTAAGATTTTTTTGATTAATGTGGGATTCGATTCTTATTTGTTCATAACAGGTATGTGATTAGGGGTTTAACAGTGGGTGTTTAATAAAGATGTTTACTATTTGAATTCCATTGGGAATGTGACCCAGTGGTTTGTATAGAATACATGACACACCATGGTGTCATATTTCTATGATAAATTTTGGTATTTCCCCATTTTAGGTATTTATTATTATTTTTATGATTTTATGGAGTGTCTGTTTGACTCAATTATAGATCATATCTCTTTGTAGTACATATATATGTAGTTCACGTCATCAATTAGTTATTCGTATAGATTCAAAATGATATATGTTTTAATGTGAACTAGAATATGATAATCAATATCTAGTAATATGAATTTCAGTAATGGTGATTATTTTCATTAAATTTTATAATAATATAAAATAAATTTTTCCCATTATTTTTTTTACTTATTACATGATTATTTTAAATATGATTTCATAAAATTTCTGACCATGAGGGATTTCATGATTCTAATTTACCATGATCAATATGAAGGTTTTATATTATAATTTAGTAAATAGATTTACCATTAAATATATCACTTGAACCAATCCATTGCATACCCAAAGGGAATTCCCGATCCCCATGGGATGGTGACAAGAACATGAGAATCGAGAAAGAAACTAAAGGGAATGATTTCACCCCACATTATCAAACACATGGAATATTTTTATATAGATCATACAGGAATTGAGAAAAAATGATAAAAATATGCCATAATTGTACAAAAATAGTGGAAATAAACAATGTAATAGTAGACCAAATATCTAAGAGATAAGTCCTTCTAAAAAGGACCAAAACTAAAAATTTACTCCATGTTATAGTGTATATGAACTCCCACCATCTCACCACAAGAAACCCAACCCAACTAACACAAAACATCTCTGGCTCACTACGGTTCCTTACCTTTCTGTGTATTTGAAGACATAAATAGGTATGTACACCACCGATGAGTTGTGACAATTGTGAGATAAAATGATGAAGTGGATCTCACCCATTTGTTCGATATAATGTCTCTATAAAACAATTAATGTTGGATCAGTTCAAATAAAACATGGAATCACACATTTTAAATAAAATTTATAAGAATCTTGGTAAACATATCCTACTTTCATGGTTCTAAAACAAAAGTACGTATATCAATTTCTAGGTAAATTTTCTATAAAATCTTTTACATGAATTAATATTCATATAAAATATAAAGGAAAACAACAATGAAAAATAAAATATATGCTTAGGTATCACCCTCAAGGATCACTTTTGGCTAAACTAGCAGACTATTAATACCACAATCAATGATGTTCATAATCTTGTACGTAGAACACATTCTGAGGAATGAGAGGAACACCCCATGAGTAAACCCTCCATAACAATTTCATTATTATTCTCATAGAACAATAAGACAAGAAAACATAGTAAATACCCTTGAGAAACCTTCTGATAATCATAAAAATGATGATGGACTCAAGTTAAACCTTCCACCGATGTACCCAAGGTAAACCATGTTCCCGTTTTCCAAAATTCATTCCAATGATTTGATAAAATCATTTCAAAACCATTTCACAAATCCATTTCAATTCTTTGAAAATTACTTTTTTATTTCAATTTTTCAACAACCATTGTAAAACCATTTTCCATTAAAAAACTCTTCAACAAACATGAAAAATTCCACCTAATTCAATTTTTAAACCATTTTTTAAATAATAAATAATAATGTAGATCAACATAGTATAGAGAGGGAACCAACTACCTTGAATATCGAGTCACACATGCCAGAAACATGATCCACCAATAACAAAAAAACAATGATATTAAAAAATTCATATAACTATTTCCACACATCTCAGAGTTTATACAATTATGATAGAGGGTTGTAAGAGAAAAGGAAACCCCACATAACTCAAGAACAAACACCTGATGCGCCTCTACCAAAAAAGGAACATCCTTCAAAAGAATATAACACAATTGATCTGAAATAAGACCCAATAAAACACTAAGTAACACCAATTAATCCAATAACATGACTCCACAGTTCTACCTTGATCAATGTAAATGAATAATCACAAAGGCCACTCACCCGTAGAGATGCACCACAAATGAAACAATGATAAAATGGAGAAAAAATATATAATGAATGATCTAGGTCTCAAAAAATCTATGAAGAGGAACCCTTGATTTAGTGAAAAGGATAACTACTGGCTAAATGGACATAGAAAACCCAAACGGTGCCCTACAAATACATACTCAGGGAATTATACGAATTCTTATTCCTTTTTGTATCATGAAATATAAAATTTAAATAACACTAAAAAAATCATCAACTAATTTCAAAATATGATCCTTAAATAGCTCATAATGTTTAAAAACTCATCATGTCAATTATTCTTTCAGAGTCTAAATCAATCTCATGGAATGCTCCCATCATCCATTACACATCATGCATCTTAGTTACCAAGATTTTAAATCTTCTCCAACATACAATATATATAGAAATAATTATCTAAAAAATATATGCAATAAAGGCAACATATTGAGAGGAAAAATGTACCCTAATATAGGTAAAATGTTGTGACAAACACCCTATAATAATGAATTATTTTCCTTGAGATTTTATGTTGGATATTTAACAAATGGAAAAGATGATTCCATTAATGCCTCATCAACCATTCATGTTTCTGAGTATCATGAGAGTTTGATCCATGTTACTATAAAACAATAACCAACAAAGTCGACATCCCATTGATGACTTTAACATCAGTGTCTACAATCTCCTCTACTTTCCCCAAAATAGTAACATTTGGATCTAACTCAGTTTCACCCCAAATTATAATGTTTGTGCGATCAGAATGATACATTTTGGGGTTAGATAGGTGGTAAAAATCACTAACATGCATCAAATGAACTGAATATTCTATATGAGAAGAAACATGCATGAGACACTGAGTGACCTAAAATGATCCAATATATCTCAGAGGCAACATTAACATTTCTCTAAGCCGGTGGGTTCCTGACTGGTAATAAACATTCAGGATAATGTAATCACCAATAGAAAAATCCAAAGGTAGACATCACCAATACTCAAATGATTTATATTGAAACTAGGTTGTATCTGGACATTATTATAAAAACTGATTCTTTGCAAACATCATCTAGACTGAACTTAGTCCAAACAAGCTACTTCACCCACCTCATCCCAATAAAGTAGGTACCTACACGAGTTTCCATACAACACTTCAAAAGGGGAAAATATGATTGAGAAAAGATAAAAATTGGTATAAAAATGTGAATAGTCCAAATGGTTATCCCTCGATCCATTGAATTCCAAGACAGATGCATGAAGGACATCCAATCATATATGAATCACATGCTATGTTTGAATGTCTGTTTGTGGATAGTAAGTTCTTCTCAACATGAACTGAGTTTTCATCAACTCTTAGATAATCCTTTAAAATGGTAAGGAAAACCTAGGTTCCCTATCTGAAACAATATCTAAATGAATCCCATGTAACCTCACAATATAATTTATATATTACTTACCAACATCATAAAACATAGTGGTATCTTTGATCAGAATGAAATGAGATTATTTCATCAATTAATAAAAAAATACCAAGATAGTATTCCACTTTTAGGGTGCTCGAGGTAATTCATCAAAATATCCATGTATACCTCATTCCATTTCAAGATTGGTATCAGGATAGTCTGAATCAAATCAGAGGGGTTCAATTGCCCTGCTTTTATCCTTTGGCAGGTGAAATAGTTGGACACAAAATAAATAATTTCATGTTTCAAACCCAACCACCCGAATCTTCATTTCATGTCCTAATAAATCATTATACTTCTTAAATGTATATCACATGAGGATATATAATAATAAAAAAAATTCTAAAATCATTACTGATTCTTTTATGAAAAATCACTTCCCAATGTGGAACAATCAATCTGATGTGAGATACCAATTAAAAATTCCCCCCTACAATAAAGGATTTCTCACATTCTAGTAAACTCATCATTAGATTGTTGAGTATGAAAAATAAACTTCATGAGAGATGGAGATAACTAAACACTATTCAAGACCATACCTAAAACATCATCATGTGAATCAATGTGTAACTGAGTGAAAATACAAATAAGGTTCCACTACTCCTATGATTCTAGAAAATCCTTCGATGATACTCTCATGATAAGGTCACTTTAAATGGCATTCCCCATCCTTGGGGTGTATGTGATATTGATTTAAAATATCTATTGGTATTCCACATGACATCTATATCTGAGATTGATGTCATTTTGAGAAAATATATTACTCTTAAGTACATCCAAAACTATAATAATATATAAACTATGAGTGGGGAAATTATTTTCATGTGGACGAAGAGGATGAGATATGTATGCTACCACATAGTCATCCTGCATAAGAACTCTTTCCAATCAAACACTAGAATAATCACAAAACACTATGTACCCATTAAATGAAATAAAAAAAGGGAATTCCCAGGAATGGCCTTTTCGATCCCTCCACAGCCTGGAACCCCCCTCCCCACTAAGCGGTAATCCGGAGAAGCCTTACTGGGAAAGATTTGTTGTTAGGAGAGATGGAAGAGCATCATGTGGGGTTATATCTCGATCAGTGATGGTTCGATACAACAATATGTCAGCCAAGTGAAATGCACCCTTCTGCCCACCCGGTGAGACATCGGGTGACCTGGCAAGGCAAGAGGTACATGGGAGGCGGAAATTCGCCCTAGAGAAGCTCCCAAGAATCGAACCCCATACCTCACTGAACACTGTTGTTGTGGAACTCGACCACACACCCCTATGCCACTACCAAAGTGGCAAAAAGTACACTGGGTTTTTGAGGACCAAGGGGTTACATGGTAAAGGTGGGTTGTCACCCACCACCAAGCGCTTGTATGTACTCCCCTAGTCGCAGTCCTAGGTGTAACAACACACGGGATTTCAGGACAGTTCCACAAGGGATAGAGGGGAACATGAGAGGTGATAAAGGCATATAGTGTGCGTTGCCTAGCGAGGAATCGAAACCGGAACCTCGGAGCCAGGACACCACCGCTGCTCACCAACTCACCCATTACCCATGGGCATATGTACCCCTTGAGAAACTCATTCAATAACATAATACGAGTAAATGTTTGATTCCATTTAAGGTCATTTAAAGAAGACTCACATTTTTTATACAATGTTAATTCTATTTGTTTCATGTTAATAACAGTCAATGGTGAAGCTATTCTAGAGAAATCCATAAAAAACAGTTGGTAGAATCCATTAAGACCTTGGATGCTTCATAAATCAAATGTATTTATGGATGTTTTCATAAAAGTACAACAATAACCATTTCAATATCAACTGATAATCTATGTTTAGAAATTTCATTCCATAAGATCCCCACATTTTCAATCAATAAAAACATTTTGAAATATTTCCATACAAATGATAACATCCTAAAATTTCCAAATCAAAACATAGATGGTTCTTTTTCTCACACTCGTATTTTATGTAAACCAAAATATCATCCATGGGAACACCCAAAAATGATTCATCATATTATAGAAATATCTGATTCATCAAACCCATAAAACTACATTAGAGTTTTACAAAACAAAAGTGATCACAAGATAATCATAGTGGCCATACCTGAACTACAATATTGTATTTGGTATATCAGACACTTGAACCTTGAGTTGATGATAACCAAACTGAAGGAAAATGTTTTAAAACCATTTTTCCACCATTAACTGAATCAAAAAATCATCCACATGAGGAAAATGATATATATTCTTAATTTTTACTGAGTTCAACATTCTATCATCCACACACAACCAAAGTGAACCACCATCATTCTTGTAAAATAGTGTAAGGGATTCCCAAGAGAAAAACAATTTCCAATGAAACATTTTTCCAAGAGGTCTTCTAACTGAATCATAGTCACATTCAAAACCAAAGTATTTATACCATAATAAGGTATCAATATAGTCCATGTAACTGGTACCAGTTTAACTCTATACTCTACATATCTGTTTAGAGAAATAATAGAGTAGATGTCTAAGAAGGTATTATAAATGTCCCAAACAATAATGAGAAGATTAAAAAATAGAAGAAAATTCAACTAGATCAATAATAATAGTATTTAACAAAATTTTGAGCTCTAGGAGGGAAGATCCTACATGACCAGACATTAGGTCCCAGTCCCTCTAAAACACATTTTTTCTTTCATAGGTTGGGATAAACAAAACACACAGATGATAAAAATTAACATCATCTCAATGAATGATAATATAATCTATAATTATGATGACATAAACTAATCCTGATCTAGTATGATAAAATCTTAAACTAACTCCATATTAATAATTGTTTTTGGGAAAAAAGAATCCAAAATACATTCTCTTTCCTTTTAATAAGAGATATCTCTAAATATATAAAAATAGAGATAAGCTACATTTGAAGTGTAAAAATATAAAAAAAATTACAGACATAAATTAGTGGGATGCACCAGTATCAAATAAAGTGATTGTTATTGAATATGAAATAAATATTGTACCTCTCACTATTTTCAGACCTCTGAAAACCACGACTGGGAACTCATTTACTGTATGAAATTTATTCACTCATAAGCCCCTTGTCTAGAGACCTAGAGTCCATAAAGCATTTGAAATCCCTCATGGTATCCATTGGAGATGAGAAACCCTTATCATAATGAGGCATAATCATAGCCTCATAGAAGCACCATAAGTGACCAATGTCTCCATAGATGTTCCATGTCCTCAGGGTATTGGGACTATAATTTCAGTGGTTTCTGACCATTCTACCCTGATATAAATTAAGTGGCGCATTTCTAAATTTAGAAAATGGTGTAGATGAGTCTCGTTGTATAGAGCTACCTCACCACTCATGGGATGATATTTCCACTTCCCTGTTATTCCATGTGCGGCACTAATACTACCACTGAATGGAAGAGAATAGTTGGAAAATACAACCTTTCCTTCAATATTAATAGCTTATATAATATATCTATAAACCATTTTCACATATGGATAAATGATTAACATAAATAACATTGATGTGATATCCAATCAGAAACCCTACATATACTTTTGAGCCTTCACCTAGTTATTATTCACTATATCTGAAAAAATAAAGACAATCTCACCAAACTGATTGGAGTACAATGACATTGAATGATATCTATGATTCAATGATTGGAACTCCAAATACATTTCCAACATCATGGACACTGGGATAATATTTTTTATGTACATTGTTTTGAAACCCATCCAATCCAATTCCACGTGTCTATCCTCCAGGACTGTGGTATCCAACCATCACTTACTCGAACCCTCGAGTTCGAATTCTACACATATCACATTAATATTATTAGTTGTCTCTAGAAAGGTAATTATATTATTGATAATATCCCACAATTCTTCTTCCTCTTAAGGATAATTCATTCCTTTAAAGTGCAATGGCTTCCCCTGTAAGATTCTTCACAATCGATATCTCTCTCCTCAAACTAATGGATATATTTAAAAAGCATTGTTCTTAACTCATTGTGTGTTATCATCAACAACAACAACTTCTTATACTATAGACTCTATTAGATTATGTTCTATAGACATATTACATTAAGTAGAATCAATAACATCTTCCTAAGGACCTCATATAATAAGCCTCAGAGGCATTCATTTTTACATCGACTAAAAATAAATTCTCAGACAATAGAGTAAATATTACTTTAAGTAATTAAAATGATAAGAAGACAATGAGATTTAAAAAAACCCATCAATGGAGAGACATATAAATATTCTCCATTGAAACTTTTTTCTCTTCATGATAAGAGATGGCTATGAACTCATCAAAACATACCTATCATGTCCTGATAATCATATCTATCATCAAAATAACATCCCAAGACATGGACTCTTGAGTACATACCTCCCTCTGATACCATTTTGTAGCATACTAACTCGATTTAGCTTCAAAACAAGCACCAATCCCATTCCATTACATACCCGAAGGGAGTTATCAGTCCCCATTGGTAGGATACATGAACTTGTGCATCAAAAAACATTGTAGAGGGAGATATTTTTCCCTTGCTAAACAAAGTCAAGGAAAAATTTAAGTACAGAGAAGGGAGGAACCACAAATGGATAATAAATATATTCCATAACTATAAAAAAACTATGGAAACAAAAATACTATAAAATTATACAAAATATCATAAGAGATAAGTTCAACTACAAAAGAAAACTATTAAACATCTACTCCATACAACAGTGTGGATAAACTCCTATAATGTCACCAGTAGCTACCTCAGTCACCAAACACAAAACCTTTGTATCTCATAATTGTTCCTTTCCATTCCCTACATTAGAAGAAATAAAAATGACTTCCCTCCACTAAAGCAGAGTGAAGGGTGTGATCTATCATAACCAATAAGATCCCACCAAGGTCTTCTATAAAAATTCTATGATTAAAAATATTAGTATTCTCATATCAAAAAAAACATGGCATGATAAGTAGTAAACAATATTTATAACAAACATGTAAACATTTCACTTTTTGAATGTTTTAAATCAAAAGAATCTATATAATTTTCAAATTACATTTCCAAATCATCTTTCATAGTAATAAACATGAATATCAAGGATAAAACAAAAAATCTAGAAAATGCTTAATAGAAGAATAGGTATCGACCCCAAATATCACTATAGTCAAGACTCAAAGAAAACTCATACCAGAATCAATCATGTGCATAATACAGTTCCAAGAACACATGCCTAGGATGTTTAGGAATACATCATGAGTAAAACCCCCAAACATTTTCAATATCTATCTCCGAGCATGACGCAGTACGAAATAGAGAAAATTACCATGATAAAACCTCTCGATAATCACAATAAATCGATGAAAACCTCAATATAATCCTTCCACCTAAATAACAATGGTAACATTTATGATCATTTTCACAATTCATTGCATTTCATTGAAAAGACAATTTCAAACCCCATTCAAAAAATCCATTTCAACGCATTAAAAATTCCATTTTCCATTCACTTTCAAAAAAACCAATGGAAGGCCATTTTTCATTAAAAAAACTTCTTAACAAAGACAATACAATCATTACAATTCAATGTAAAAACTAGTTTATAGAACACATAAAATAAATTTTTTCAACATATTCTAGATAAGAGCCACCTTCTTTGAAACTGGGGTCGCATATACCTATAACGACATCCTCTAACAATAAACACCCAATAAATTCAAAGAAGCCTCTATAAACTATGCAAAACATATCATAATTGATCCAATTGAAAATTGAAGTTGTTGGGGAAGAAGAAACAAAATATATCTCAAGAAAAAACACTTATAACAACACAATTACCATTGGAATGGCCTCCAGAATGATATCACATAACGGATCAAGAAGAAGACACAATGAAACACCAATTTAGACCGGTAAATATGATAACACAACTCATGGGTGTTACCACGATCAATAGAAATGAAGAATCATTAAGGTCAGCCACCCAGAAAGATGCACCACAACCACAATGATGATCACACACCAAACAGATTGATCATGAAGGAATTTAGTCTCCGAAAATCATTATAGATGAACACATGTTTGAGATCAATGGAGAGAATTAAACTAATTGAAAATCAAAACAAGAATAGTGACCTAATTATCCATTCTCATATGATTATATGATGTGTAATTTCATTAAATTCAATGAAATCAGCAATGTCCAATTACAACAAAAGACACATAACTTAATTTCAATATCTAGTCATTAATTTAATTAAAAAATTGAAAAACTCCTCACGTCAAGTAACAATACATTGAATAATGTATTCCCACATTGTGAACCAAAAAACCATTACACATCGTGTAACCCCATTACACACCATATATATATTCTACATCCAACAGAAAATATGGAAATAAGTGTCTAAAAACACTAATAAATTAACTACGATTTAGGAAAAAACATTCTTGATCATGGTGTAGTATGTTTCATATATCAAAAGAAAAATATTTGACATAGTTTTATGACATATGAAGGCTAATGTTCTAGCTAGTGGTCCTTGATGTTAGGGTGTTTATTATCTTGATCACTTCTTCATGGGGTTTTCCATTATTTTTCACCAACAAAAGAGATTATATCCGATGATTGCAATTAGACATCAAATGTTTGATTCTAATAATAATCACGATTCTTCATCGAGATATATGAATCAATTACCTATTATATATATTGATGGGATTCTAGTTTTATTCGAATATTTATAATACATATGGTAATGAATAGATTATGGTCAGGATAATTGTTGTTTTGTGGACAACTTTTAGAAGAAGAAGTAAATTTTGTAACTTTTTATTATGTTGACTAGTATAATGATCCCATAAACTATGATCATATAGATAATAGATATGATCTATATATATATCACTCATTTCATTAAAAGATATATTCCTGGAATAGTGTGTATATTCTAAGAATATACATGGATATGTGTATAAACATATGATATTAATTGGAATATTGAGTGAGAATTTTAAATTCTCAAATTCTCAAAAACTCTCATTCAAGGATACATGATGTTTTCCTAGGGTGTATTTAGTTTGAGTTATGACTTTCATTGAACCCAATAATTGATAGTTGAATGATTTTGTTTGATATTTAAAAAAATATATTTAATATCTATAGATTGAAGGGATTTAAGGGATATGATCCTCTATTTATTTGAGACGCCTCAAAATTATGGCTTCCAATGGTGGACCATGAAATGAAAAGGGTGTGTTCAGAGTGGGTTGATCGATATGAGGGTGATTTTCATGATTCTATGTTATGAATTACAAATACAATAATAATGACCTCACAAATGAAGGTAATAATTATATTGTATAATATGAAACATCAACATTACAGCTTTTTCAGAGTCATGACAGAGGATAGTTTAACTATCATTTATGAGTCTATATATTATGTATTATTAATGAGAAAATATTAGAATCCAAATTATTTGGATGTAATTAATTTTAATTAATTTTTAAATAGGGATTCAATATATATTTGGTTTTTATTAATTACTAGACTAACTGTAATAGTTGCAGACACATATTCTCTTAACTAAAAATGAATCTCCATTAAATAATGACAAATGAGTACCAAAATACATAATATTTGAGATGATTTAAATCACTAATAATGAACATTTAGCATTATATTATCATAAAATAATGATATAGGAATACTTAGTGCATAGGTATAGTATTGATATGTGGTTGATATTCTTCATTTCAAGCTGCATTTGGATGTTGATGAGATTCTTTGAATGGTCTAAATTAATTTTCATCGCCTCAATTAATCATTATTGGATATGTTAAAGGATATTAAGGATAATAAGTCAAAATACCATATTTTGAGAGAAGTAATATATTGTGGAATTTGGTTTCTTTACAATTTATATGGTGGTAGTGGAGTCTTGTATATCCATGTTTTGGTGGGAGTACATAGAAATTTATTGGAAGAGTTGTTTCACGATTCCAATGGATATACATTTGTGATGAACCATGGGGTAATTGTGATGTTCCATGACATCTAATCATATTTTTGGTGGACTATGTTGAATATGAAAATTAAAAATGAATCATTTTGTGTATATATACTATAAATATTTGGTAACAAGAACAATAAATTAAGAATACTTCTTATTTAACACCATATTTCTATATAAAAATGATATCTAATAAATATAGACATTTGATGGGGTTATTTGATTTTATTGATATTTTAATAAAGTATAGTTATTTGTTGACAAACTAAACATGGTTGCACACTTATTACCATCAAATGTGATATAGACCGATGATGAGGTTGTAAGATTTTTATTATAGGAAGATTATGTGATATTGGAGATTTTTAATGTGTATCATGCCAAAGCTTGATAAAATTATGAAATCTATTAACATGGAAGGTCTATTATGTAAAATGTTCTTCAGGTAAGTAAAAATAATAGATAATATCTTTGGGTTGATAGATAGTATTTTTTTATGTTAGGTTTATTTATATATTCGTCAATAATGGTTCTATGATATTTTAAATCACAATTGATTATATAGAATTAGACATGTTAATAATAAAAATACTTTCCTTGCATTAATTTTCTAGATACTATTACTATTTTTGTATGGTTACAATTTTTACCACCTTATATATCCACTATATGTGGGGGAATCATTAGTAATTGGACTAAGTATCATATTGGTGGATTCAAATAGTATTACAGTTTTGAATAATTACATTTGGAATATTCGAGGAATCTTAAATAGCTTTAAAAACAAATGTTTTCAACCAATATAGTTTATGGTAAAAAATAAATTTATTTCTTTTTGTGTTACCTTTGTTAAGACAACAAAAAATGTAAAAATAGAGGATGATAGTTCATATTTTCTTGAAGTAGTTTAAAATTTTTGTTGTTTTTTATAATATTATAATGAAAATATTTTCTTCTATGATACAAAAATATTCATATTTATTCCTTATATACTAGGTTCAATCAAATTAATTGGACCCCTCTCACATGAATAAAATAAATTAAAATGAATTAAAAAATAATTGAAATCTTAATAGGAGTCTAGTTTGAATTTTTAATCATATTCAAATGATATTGTTTGAAAAGATACTGCAACATTTATGTGTGATGTTTATTCATAACCATATCTAGGTAGATATTTTTTGTAAGAGGCTAATATGAGTACTCAATTATTAGAAATATTTTCAGTGATACATTTAGATGTATCTTAAACATGTTATGTGGAATGGTGTTGATATTGTAGTTCCCTATGATATTTTAGTTATCTTTTAATAATTTATTTTTCTAAATAAGTTTATTGGATAATTTTATTGAAAATAATAAATTATATAGAAAAATAGGGGTTTCTTATGAAAATTAAAATGGTTATGGATACTAAATTTTAAAATAGATACCACCATGTTCACAGTTAAATGATATTATGTATATTTGGGTGGTTAAAATGGGGATTTAAATTAATTATATATGAAAATACTATTTTTGGAAACTATGCAGAGAAATATTACATAATAATTTACTATATTTCGTTATATTAAGATATTATTATTTAAATTAAAATATAATTGAATTTTATTATTCGGTTACCCTCATTCTCATAGACAATGATTTATCCCAAAAAATATCAATAACTTATTTTATCTTTCCCATGATATTCTTCCATTATTTGTGATCTAAATTCTACATTGTTAATTATTTTTAATCCCTCTCATCTTGAAAATAATTTATATTATTTTTTTATTGTTTTTATCCCTACACAATATACCCTATTATTCAAAATCCCTATATTGGTTTAATTTTAAAATATTTATTATTTCAAATGATGAAGGTCAATTTTCGTATTATTGATGATGATCAAGAATATATAGCTGATATGTAAGTGGTACCTATTTTTTACCTTGATATGATATGTGATGCTTGAACCATGTGAAATTGGACAGAGGGATACTTACTTTGAATGACGTGGAATCGAACAACTGACAATTTCACCATTTATAGATGATGAGAGGATTATACAAGACTCACAATTGAACCATTTAACATTAAAAAGTAATTACATATCATTTGATGTTTATGATTTTTTTTGTATTTTTCGATATTAAATTTTGGAAAAACAGCGAGTGTCATAATGAAATGAATTAATTTACCATGATAGGTGTCTATAAGAGATCCTTAATGAAGAGGGAAATTTTTTATTTTTATATCCTCATGTAGAAGGAGCCTTTAGAGCATCGTTTAGATAATTTTATACCAATGTGGAATAGAATTATTATGTTTTTGGATTTTGAGACATCATAAACCGTACTAAGGAATTCCATGATTCAGTAGGTTATGCCTTAGAATATGACACTATAATGATTTATGAGTTGTATTTTATTATTTGTTGTTTCTAATGATCCTATTTTAGAATAATGAATGAATAAAATTATTTTTATATATATTATTCAATTTACACCTATATGAAAAAATACATGTAGTTAACATAGATTAGATTATTTTCAGAATGAGAGGCTAGATTGTGGAGCCAACAGAGAGTTATAATTTTTTTGGTTGTGTTATATATACATCCAACATATTATATCTATATCCATGAATTAGTTTTTGGTGGTTACATCTTATATTTATCTCATTAATTAATGTTTTCATAATTTTATTAATGAAATTTGTGAAATTATGGATATTTTTTGGGTCACCAATTATTTCCATTATATTTTATTAACACTTATTGATATGGTAATTTGTGTTGTTATAAAAATATTTTATCTGGGAATTTATGAGAATAAAATGGCAGAGATATATTAAAACCACTAAACAAAATATGGTTAACATTATTAGTGTGAGAACACCATCATCCACTATTATAATAATGTACTATAGCGTATTATAAACACATGATAACCCATTATTATATTGATTTAGAAGATACAAATTTTATTTTGGAATTTAGATTTCTCATATTGATATCCTTTTCAAATAATATCTTAATAGAAAAATACTGTAAAATTTGGAGAAGGTTACCAACATGGGTAAATCATTTAATTCTTTATTTTAATATAATGAATCACATTATTTATTTTTTTTTAAAATAAATCTCTTATAGAGTCATAAATATGTTTCAATAGTTTTTTTAGTCATTAAATGAGTATTATTATGTATTTTTCTAACACAGTGAATTTAAAAAAGGGTTACTATGTAGTATTAATGTTCTATGACACTTGAATGTGATATGAAAACATAATAGATCATTTATCTAATATTGGGTGATAGATACATACATATAGGACTAGATGAAGCTTATTAATCCTTATGTATTCTCAGTGTTATATTTAATTTTTCATCTTTTACAATGTAAATTATTAACCTATCAAGTAGTGGTGTTTTTTTGAAATCCTTGAATAAAATTTCATGAGTTTTTTTATATTTTATTTAGTCAGATTTTTTTATATCGACTATTTTCTCGAAGGGAACTCTATATTCTATTCTATTGAGGTTTATTATTATATACCCATATTTCATGATACATAAAATTAAAAATTTGATTATCATTCCTTTATGATTGTAAAATACATCCACTACAATTTGGTATCCCATGAAATATGTTGGAAAAAAATATTATACTTATAAATCATTTTTTGTCTACAACAATATGATTGAGAATATTGAAAATCTATCTTAGTATTTTTCTATATTCTCACCACTTTTTCATATGATTTATTGAAATAATAAATTGAATGAGTATTTAAAAAAATACATTGATATACTATATAATCATTGTATATGTAAATGCAATATTATACACGGATTTACACCTATATATCCGTGTTACCAAGTGAATTATTTTATAGAGGTATTTATTTAATTTGAAACTATGGTGAATACTAGGTGACTTATTGGACATCGATAATATGAGTAGATTTTTAAATTTATATAAATATTATCTAATATATCTTTTATTTAACAATTCTATGAATCACATTTAAGGTATAAAATGTCTAATATTTTTTAATAGTGGTATAAAATGATTATTTAAATATATATTTTTTATGATGATTAAACCATAACGAGTTTGAGGACTATGTTTTGGAATAAAGTTATTGGTTAAAATAATAGGTTTCATCTAGTAGGATGTAGTCCTTAGTTTCCAATTATTTTAAATATTCGTAAATGTTAATATATATATATATATATATATTCATGTGTGTGTGGATGAATGGATGTGTGTAAATATATATTTATTTTTTGATCAAACTGGTATTACGTGGTTAGTAACTTTCTATTAAATGAGTCATGAATTTATTTTTGGTTGATATTAATAAATATTTTAATATATTAATTTTTTTATATAGATTATATATTGGTGATGGAGAAAAAAACTATTTATTTATGTGAGTTAGGTTACTACTTTGGATGACTATTCTTTTTATTATCAATCCTACTATAATGACCACTTGTACATTTTACATTATTTTTTTCATTTATATTAATTATGATAATTGGTCTGTGAAATTGATTATTTCTCATAGGTAAAAACTGTAGTATTTTATAGTTTGGATCATTAATTTTAGGAAACTACATTGGACATGTCTATATAAAGATTAATATTTCTTCACATGTTTTTTAAATGTGTTTTTTGTATATAGTGAATTATATTATTTTAAAATATTATATTATATAGATTTATAATTTATTATTATTATTATATTTTATTTTGGGTTAAAAAAATAATACTATAGAAAATTAGGATGTATGGTAAGGAAGGAAAATATATATTCCATGTTATTTCATTGATTATTAATTGAGGCTACCCAGTACAATTTTTATGCCATTTGTTAGTATAAGAGGTGTTATGTGTTTTATTATTAGTGTTTTCATAATACATCCTCTGTACATAATGTTTTTACGATATAAAATTTCATTCCAATGATTCTATTTTTTTCTATTAAATGATTGTTTATTACGTTTTACAACAAATTATTTCATTTTTCTATTAGTTTTTAAAATTTTGGAAGTTTTTTGAAATTTGGATATGTTTGGAAAATTGTTTATAAGATGTAATCAACTACATGCATACTCAAATACATTTTGAAATTGTCCATTTAAATTGGATTTGTGAATGATTCAACTATATGAAATGGTTAAATCATGAAAATAAAAATTTAAAAAATTAACGTTTTCTAAGAATTTACAATGTGAACAATCAACTAAATATACCAAAATGATATTTAGATCAATTTCATGTAGTAATATATTATTTCAATTGGATACATAGTGACATTATAATTATGGTTCCACATGGTTACATGTTTATTTTCACTACATCAAATATTTCAGTGTGGAAAATATGGATACATTGATAAATTAAAAACATTATTAAATCCTATTTGACAAACAATTAAATGGAAAAATTCAAAAACAAGTAAACAAATTAATTTAATAATTATATTTGGTGGTCCAATGTTGGATATTCCATTCCAAAGCATGATATTTATTATCATTATTATTCATTCATTATATTAATTATTACATGCATGAGATAAATATTGGATTATCAATTTATGTTAAAATATATTGTTAAATGAATTCATGTACACAATGAAGATAAAAATATAGGTATAATATAGTGATCGGTAATATTACTCATGTATTTTAGAGAAAGGGAAATGTAGAAGTTATTTCAGATACATAATTTTATGAAACTCATATTGTGAAACTATGAGAGATTTTTTCCATGAATATTTTTAATATAATAATGATAATGGAAATAATAACTAAATAGATTATACCCCTAATGGAAGAACTCACTCTCAACGAACATATTGTGATAGTCTTTATTACACTAGGAATAATAATAAGATTAACGTTTTAATGTTTCACTTTCAAGATCATAATTTATGTGTATTTAAAAATCACAATGATCTAGATTTCATTCTTAAATTATCCCATAGAGAATGAATCTCCTTTTCAGTTTAAACTTACAAACCTATGTTTAATTTATAATATCTCTTTTATTTAATCTTTATATCTCATATGGACGGTTTATATAAACATAACGTTAAAGAATAATGTTTTTAAAGACTTCTGGGACTTCAATAAAACATCATGATGTTGTAATATATTTTGAAATATTTTAATCTATCATATAGACAAATATAAAAGTACTAGGAATCCTTGGTAAAAGGATAATTCTAGATAAAATCACCATTCCTTTGGAGTTAAGTGTTAGTGGAGTAGACAAGGGGATTTTTTATGAAGCCAAAAAAATATTTATTGTAAGGATTTTTTTTTTCACATAATGGTTTTTTTAAGAAATGATATTTTTTATACCTAAAAAATATAATTTTTCTTTTACAAGAAAAATTATAAAATAATTTCACCCCCTCTTATGCCTTTTTAGATTTTGTATCTGAAAAAATGTTATAAATGTGATTAAAATTTGAATTCTCAAGATCAAAATTATGAATTTATAAGAACATATTGAATATGGAATATATGAGTGAAAAAATAGAATCAATTTCTATGGTATGAGAACCCTAAATTAATATAGAAAATTATAGATGAGGGAATTTGTAGATGATAATATATTTGATGAATCTTGGTAAAAGGTTTTTCAAAATTTCCACAAAGCCTTTAAAAAAAGTGTGAACTAGGTGAAAGTGAAGCCAAAATTAAATATATTTACAAATTAATATAACAAGGAATTAATGGTATCATTTGTAAACATGGTCTTGATGTGTTACTCCATGTATCATAGTGTGTAAAAGATTATGAGATGTGGGATGCTATAATATTTTCTTATGAAGGAACATAAATTGTGAGGGTTATACAATACAATACCTCTAATATTATGATTGATACATTCAAAATGATGTATAGTGAAAAATTCATCTAATTTAATGGATTACTTTAAATGGTTGTAAATAATATTGTTTCTTCAGGGGAACCAATTTCAGAACCTGGCGAATATTTGGAAATCCTCAAAATTATACCAATTATATAGAGTTCAACTTTTCATTCCATTAAAAATTAAATAATATTTTTGTTTTTTTAGAATAAATTTTCATATTAGTATATTTATTATCTGCTATGTTGAAATTGAATTTAAGTGTTCTGAGTATAAATTAGGAAAATTTTACTGGATCTAATGAAGGAAACTAATTCAAAAATATGACATGAATAATGAGTGAATAAAAATTTTGGAATCATAGAATAAATAAAATGATCCATTAATATCATGATCAAATGATGTCCTGTCTCAATTTTCATGACCGTTGAAGAAATTTTAAAATATGAGAATAAATTATAGAAAAACCTTCTAGATTCACATTGTTTAATATAATAAATTTAAATCCCATTAGTGTATGAATCATGTATACACCAATCCAAACTAACCACAATATAAAAAAATAGTACGTGGAAAACTTTCCATAATTCTATCGAAAATAATTATGTTATAAAATTCTTAAAATAATCATGATTTTCTTCAAATGAATATAGTGATGATACACCATAAAATTCATAAGATGAAATTTATAATAAAATAGTTAATATGTGAATTATGGGACACAAAATTAAAGTTCATTCTTATAATTATTCTAAGAATTAATGTAATTTAAAAAATGAAAAATGAACTTTTTAAAGATTAAATGATTATCGTAATATTCATCAAATAATGTACGAAATCCCAAAAAAGAATAAAATTTTAAGGAATTTCTATAATGTTGTTGATCATATAAATGTGGAGTTAAATACAAAAATTATAGTTTTTAAAACCAAGATGTGAATTTTCATTCATTCTTTTACTAAACGTGATGATGAAATAAGGGGCATTAATTATAAAATTGATTATGTTAATGATGTTTTATTTGTTTTAAAAAATAGATAAAAGTGTATAAATAAAATTCTTTGAAACAATATATCACGAGAAGATATGTTTTCAATATTCTTCTATGGCGAAAAAAAATTTATGCATAATATATCATTCATTGTTCTAATAATAAGAACTTTAAAAAGAATGTTTTTAACAGTGGATAATTAGCGGCCTCTACTAATAATTTTATATTATTAAAATATCAATTTTAAAGAGATAACCATTATTTTATATAAAAATATCATTCAAAATACATTAGTGTATTTTCACGATAAAACAAATTGTTTTGGGTTCCCAAATAATTAGTTATTAAAATTGACTTTCATAAGAGAAAATGGGCACTGAAATAATTTTTTTATAATAGTTCTTATGAAGGTTAATGTGAATCAATTAAAAATGGAATATTAATAGTGTATTCTCAATGAATATGAGGGGAAATTTCTCTAATATTCACTCATTATCAAAAATTGATGGTTGTTATGCTACATATGGTTACATTGTGAAACCAAATTTAATGTGTTTTGGATAATTTTGAAATCAATGATCTATCATCCTATATAATGATATTTATATTTAATGATTGATGAAAAATATAATTTTTTTTTCAAATTATTATGGTGAAGGTTATTTTTATGATTTATCAAACATTTTATTTTCTATATTCAATAATAAAATTCATTAATGTAAGGTTACAAAAACTGAAAATGTATTAACAAACAATATTGAATAATTATATGGTCAAAATTGACCATTTTAAACACAGAAATAGTTTAATTTTAGATTTGAAATAGAATATCAGTACATTGAAACTTTTACTCATGGAGATATTTGTCAAAAATGAATTAAATTTTAGATTTACCTAAACTAAAATTTACTATAAAGAAACAATGTTTCACATGAAACATGGTGAATCAACAGAAATTATCTTTTAAACATGTTAATTTGGTTTTTACAAAGAATAATCAAGAAAAATTTCACATGGATTTTTAATGAAATCAATAACTAAGAGACCAATATGAAAGAATTTTTTATTAATTTTTTGTTTACTTATTTAGATTTACTTTTATTTTCTTTCAAACTGGTAAGAGTGAAAATAGATGTGTTTTCTTATATTTTTTTAAAAAACTGGATAGATAAAAAATGGGAAAACAATGAACCAAAACATAATTATATCATATTGGATTATAATATTTTGTCTTTGTCACATATAAGTTTCTAAAATGTTACATTATGGGATTTGTGGAATGATTATAACATGTGTGGAATTATTTCTTTTCAAAAATCTAAATGTGTCCACTCACTCAAATATAAATTGACTCCCCTGTCTTTTATAATTCACACCTAAAAAACATTGTGTTTCCTATAATTTTTACTCATATGACTATCCTATTTTCATCCTATCATCCTATAATTTTATTTTTTCAGAAATCCATCATAGGAATGATTTTGTTTTTAAGTAAAAAAAACATTTTTCAGAAGAATAGGTATCATCCTTAAATGGGTATTTTGTTCAATTTCTTATTACACATCCATAAAATATTATTAAACCATGATGATATAATAACATCAATATATTTCAAATATAGATTTTCTTTATGATATGTTTAGAAAAAAACCATCTACTCCTGCCTCAAAATTGTAAAAAATAGTTGATCATGAGTATGGTGGACAATAACCTCACTAACTAATGTAATATTCCTACCATAATTTCTTCTCCTGGATTGATATAATGATGAATCTAATATTTATATATAATAATCATGATATAATTAAATATCTAGATTTATAATATCAAATATATTTTCTTACATTTAATTCACTATAGAATATGATAATTTCATTAATTTTTATGGTGGACAATATAATCACAATGTGATGTGATTAATTTTTCAATTAATATGTAAATGGAAGGTAATTAGAATTAAATTTAAAGTTATATTTGATATTTAATACATATTTTAAAATATATAAATAAATATATCATATAATTTCTTGACATTATAATTCATCAAATTAATGTAAATTCTATTTTTCTGTATGGTGAAATAGCACATACCAAAGGGATGAGATTAGTTTTCATTAATGAATAACGATAATTGTTTGTGTAAGTACATTTAATGAAATAATAAGATAGTTATGATATAACCTTTCTGTTACAAACATAAAATATCACATACCTACTTTTTATAATGATTTTGCAAATTGATAACATCACACTTGAGTATTTATGAAATACCATCTCCCAAATTGTAATGTAGTTCAATTTTCATCACCATATTTAATTTTTATTTTAAAATTTTGAATTTATGTATAAATAATATACTTATGTTATATTTACAATCCTTGTGATTATTTATTCATAATCACTTTGACATTAGTTTCCATGACCTGACCCCCCAGGATCTGACCTGTGACTACCCCAAACCTACCTCTAGTATGTTAGGGGTGGGAAACCAGTTTTCATTAGGCATATTACTCAGTTGAGAGGAATTATAAAAATTTACCTTTAAACATGGAATAAGCACCTATCAGAAATAATGCTGAAATGTTCAAAATTTGAATGAAT
Organism: Viscum album; assembly: GCA_963277665.1. NCBI lineage: Eukaryota > Viridiplantae > Streptophyta > Magnoliopsida > Santalales > Viscaceae > Viscum > Viscum album. Next base: position 28,715,500 of record OY728157.1, on the reverse strand, counting down.
GAATGCATACATTGAAGATCCCACAAGATAGTATGAAAGTGAAGGCAGTGTAATCATAAAAGGGGATAATAAAGCATAATAAAAACCGTAAAGATCACAACCTACTACAAGGAAGAGAATTGTATTAACAATACACTCTTGATAAACACATCTGCCTTTAAATCTCTATCTATGCTCCACCAGCTCTATGTCCTCCTAGGATATTATCAAATATGGCCATCGTCTTCACAAGACATGCCATGTCCAGGCATAGCTTGTGCAAGGGGGTATAGAAATACTATGTAGGAAACACCTAAAACACTAAAAATGAAACACCGAGTATAAGAATCTCAATAAAAGATTTTAAAAATATTGAATATATAAAATAATTAATCCTAGATTTATGATGAAAAAACCATTCCACCAAGTGGTCATAACCAACCGTTAGCCACATGATTCTATTTGGATCAATTCTTTATCCAAGAGAACTCAGTAAACAATACACGCTACCATCAGATACATTAAACAAAGAGTTTTGGGTCATTGGGACCTACCTAGGAAGCTCACCTATCTAAGAGGATCATGATACATAAAATTCCCTTCTGCCTAAAATTGAGACTCGACCACAATAGGGGATCCTGATAAATTGATGATTTTTCATAATTATCATAAATGTTGATTTTTTTACAAATAGTAGAATACATTTAAGAAAACCATTATGAATTCCCTTGGTATAATCAATTGAATTTAAATTCTATTAGTGTATGAATCAGGTCAACACCTAGCCAAACTAACCAAAATATCAAAAAATAGTAAATATGGAGAAAAAAAATGTAGAAATATTGATACAACAATAAAATTATAAAATCAATGAAAGAATTATGATGTTATTATGATGATTTTAGTGATGATACACAATCAAATTCACAAGATGAAATTTATAATAAAATAGATATGATGTGCAATAAGGGAAAAAAATTCAGGTACATTTTTATAAATATTCTTATAATGAATGTAATTTTAAAAAATAGAAATAGAACTTTTAAAAAATTAAATTATTATAGTACAATTTGTAAAATAATGTTGGAAATCCAAAAAAATAAAAAAAACCATAAAAGTTTCAATAATACTATTGATAATATAATAGATGATTAAATATAAAACATATAGTTTTTAAAACCATGATAGAACATTTTATTCATTCATTAACTGAATGTGATAACAAAATAAGAATAATTTATTAAGAAATAATTGATGTTAATGATGTTGTATTTTTTTCAAAAAATAAAGTCAAATATATTAATACAAATTATTTAAAATAATATATCATCAGAAGATATATTTTTATTATTTTTATATACTGAAAATCAAATGTTTTATAAAAACTATATCATCCCTTGTTCAAATAATAAGAACATCAAAAGGAAATTTTTTAATAATAGAGAAATAGTGAACTCTAATAATAATTGGATTTTAGTAAACTAATAATTTTACAGTGATAAATCTGATTTTATATTAAATTATAATTAAAAATTATTTTTATTTATTTCATGATAGAACAAATTCAGTTGGGTTCCCAAATAATAGGTTATTAAAATTATCTTTCGCAAGAAATTATGGGCATGGAAATAATTTTTTTATAATAATTGTTAAAAACGTAAATGAGAATCAATGAAAAATTGAATAAATATTGTGGATTATGAATGACTATGATTGAAAATTTCTCTAATTTTAATGCATTATAAAAAATTGATGGTGGATATGCCACATATCTTGATATTATGAAAAACAATTATGGGATTTTGATCAAATGGAAATACAAGATATCATGACATAAATATTGATATTTATATGAAATTATTGATGTGAAATATAATAATTATTTTACATTTTTGTAGTGATGGTTATTTTTATAATTTATCAAACATTTCATTTTCTATATTCAATAATAAAATTCAAAAATATTAGGCTAACGAAACTGAAAATGTATGCATATTCAAAATTAAATAGTTATGTAGGAAAACATTTTACATTTTATACAATGAAACAGATGAATTTTAGGTTTGGAATAAAATATTATAAAATTATAACTAATAAAATTGGAGAGAACTACAAAATAATATATTCAATTTTAGATTTACCTGAAAATAAATTTACTATAAAGAAATAGTGTTTCACATTCCACATGGTGAATCAAAACAAGTAATCTTTTAAGCCAGTTAATTTGGTTTTTACATAGATACCATAAGAAGTAGTTCACATGGATTTTTTAGTACATCAATTACTTCTAGAGTTAATGGAATAATTTTTTTATTAATTTGATTTCTATTTATCTATATTTACTTCTATATTGGTTTCAACTATTAATGATGGAACTTGTTAGGTTTTCATATATATTTTGCAAATTGGGACAAATAGGAAACGAGATTGAAATGAACCAAAATGTAACTATTTAATATTTCATTGTAATATTCTGTCGTTATAACATATTTGTTTCTAAATTTGTACAATATGGAGTCTTTTGGAATAATAAAAACATTGGTGGAATAATTAATTTCCTATAATTCTAAATGTGTCCACATAATCAAATATTTATTGAAATCCCCTATACATTACTATATGCACATAAAAATATAATGTTTCATAAAATTACTATGCATATTACTTATAAAATTTTATTATCTTATCTTATAATTATTTTTGGTCAGAAATACATCTTATGAAATATTTTATTGTAACCAGAAGCATTTTTCTGAAGAAGTGGTAACATCCATAAATGAGTGTTTTTTTTAATTTCTTATTACACATCCAAAATATATTATTAAACCAAGATTATATAATAACATAAATATATTGCACATACATATAATATTTTATAATATGTTCAGAAAAAACCATATAATCCTTACTCAAAATTGATAAAAATATTTGATCGTGAGTGCAAAGGACAACAACCTCGTGATCTAATGTAATATGTATTCCATTATTGATTATGTTGGATTGATATAATGTTGTATATAGTAATTATATATTATATTTGTTATATAATTAAACATTTTTGTTTATAATATCATATATACCTTCTTACATTTCTTTCATTGTAGAATATGATAATGTTGTTAATTTTTATGGTGGACCACGCCATCACGAAGTGATGTGATACATTTTTCTATTAATATGTAAATGTAAGGAAATAAGAAATATATTTATGTTTATATATGATATTGAATTCATATTAAACATTCTAGGAATAAATATATCATATAATTTCTTACAATAGAATTTATCAAATAAATATACATTCTATTTTTGTGGATGGTGGAATAAAACATCCCAAAGCGATGAGATTAGTTTTTATTAATACATCACAGTAATTGTCTGTGTATGTATAATTAATTAAATAATAATATATAAATGATATATAAGTCCTCTGATAACTATAAAATATCACTTACTAACATTTTATAATGATTTTACAAATTGGAATCATTCCTCCTGAGTATTTATGAAATACCGTCTCTCAAATTGTAATCTAATACCTTTTTCATCACCATATTTAATATTTAATTTAATAATTTTAATTTGAGTATAAAAAATATATTTAGGTTATATTTACCAACCAGGTGATGATTAATAAATAATAACTTTGTTATTGTTTTACACTACCCGACCCCCTAAGATCCGACCCATGATTACCCCAAACCTACCTCCAATTCGTCAGGGTTGAGAAATATGTGTTGAGTAGGCATAATACAATAATGGGAGGCATAAGAAAAATTTACTTTTACACATGTAAACTATCCCAAATAATATCGAAATGTAAAAAACTGAACGAATGAATTCATACATCTAAGATCCCAACAACAGAGTACGAAAGTGAATGCACTATAAATAGAAAATGTGCTAAAACCAATCCCAACCAAAACTATAAAGAGTATAACATTAATCAAGGATGAGGAGTCTGTCCACAATAATCTAATGATAAACACTTTAACTTTTTCAATTTCTATCTATGCTCTACTAGCTCAATGTCCTCAAATGACAACATAAAGAACGTCCATCCTCTTTATAAGACATGACATGTTCATGCATAGCCCGTGTAGGGGTTAATATAAAAATAATAAGTTGGAAACTCGCAAAACATTAAAAATGAAGTTACATGTATATGAAACTAAATAAATGATATAAAAATGTAAATAAAATATGAGGAAGAAAACTAGATATACTCAATAAAGGCATCGCTTCCCAAGGTGGTCATAACCTGTTGTTAGCCAAGTGATTCTATTCGGAGAAAAAATCTATCAAATAGAACTAATTCACAGGACATGCTACCATCATATACCCTCAAATAAGAGTTCAAGGTCATTTTTCCCTACCAATGTATGCTCACTAGCCTAAGGAGACCATGATACACAGACAAGGTCTCGTGCCTATAACTGCTCGAGGACACCATGAACCAATTATCAATCAATCTACTATATATGAGATTTTATGTCAATGATTCCACAAAACTACTGATTTAACCTACTGTATGGAGTATGGACACCTTTCTTATAGAGATCAGGATGATTCCATATCTCTAAATAGGGAAAACAAGTGATAGTGGTTCACATAGTAGTCTCATAGACTGGCACTATAACTCTTTCTAGAACTCATCCACTAGAGTGGATTAGAATTCTGTGATTTGGTTGAACTGGATCAATATAACCTTTATGAAAATGTCCAATGTAATGAAATAAACCTATATTAGAAAAAAAAAGAATAAAAACAGCCTTAAAAAACAGTCTTTATGGGACTATAAGGAATGTTCAATGGGTACACGACATGTCCAACTATCCCAAGACTTTCTTGTTTAGAGGAGCCTCACACGACATGTAGTATCCATATATATAGAATGTAGAATGTATTTATGGAGTGTAGAGGCGAATGTTTTCCTTCCCATGTCACATCATTCTGTCGGTGTAAAAATTCCATGTTCATGTACTGATCTGTGTATTCTAAACTTTGTCACTATGGTAGTACATGGCCTATCTGGGAGCATGTACTCCAACCTATTTCCATTGGCAAATGAAGTACCCACCAAGTAAACCAAAAGAAGTCAGATTCCATATGACATGGGTCACATGTCATGTTATCATCATTATCATTGTGAAACTCTATCCATCACTGAAGGGTCCACACCTGTTGTGTAATCCTATATTAAACATCACGTGGTATGAGATTTTCTAGAATCCTAGATCTTCCCCCAAATGCCTAAACTGATATTACATCTATCAATCCATCATCCACAATTCCATGAAATGTAATATTCATCCTAGTTTTCTATTCTATCTATGAATCGACATATTTCACCACCATATCTTCTCAAAAAGTTGATCGAATCGACCTTCTTCATTCTGTGTAGAAGAACACCAAAGAGTGATAAATTTGGAATCATCCATCATTTAAATCAATCATTATCCATAACAAAACCTCTATTGTGTTGTTCTGATTCTATATCTATGATATCCGATCATTTCACCAAGGAACATGTGTGAAACTATCATTTGATAGGTATGTGTTCAATCACGGTCCAAATAAACAAAACACATGATGACCAATTAATCGGGGAAGAAAAAAACCAGAACAAAAGAGAGGGAAAAACCTTGATTTATTTTCATGTCAATCAAAATTGGATTACATATGAAAAATAAAGATGTGTTTCAAATTAATTCTCCAAAATCTCTATGTAATAAATCAATCACAAATGATTACAGAACCATGGAACAATCTATTCGTCGATTGTTTTGTATTCATTATAGGAATGAAGAACGAGAATAAATATAAATAAAACACACCCAACCTTGATTCAATTTGATTGATGATGAATAACGATAGTAGTTTCCTTTCCACCGGAAGGATCCATCTAATAATTTGTAGGTTGATCTTTGATCCATTATCAATTACCAATTTTAAAAGATAATTATTCATAGGTTCACCCCACAAGATCTTTAGAGATTACAGGGTTATGTGGCTAACTATGGAATCTTAAAATAAGGTTGAATTTAAGGAAATAAAACTCACTATGTTAACACAATGATTTAAAAAAAATATCAAATAATTTTATTCAGTTTATGTCTAAGACACATTTTTCAAAAATGACCCATGTTAATCAATATTCTATCATGCCAATGGTAAAATGTCCATTCACAACTCAACGGTGCCCCCTGATTTCTAATCTAGGAAATCAGTTAGGAGTTATTTATCTTTTTTGGTAAAACACTTACATGTTCTGTTTAATAATTTAATATTTTCAAAGATTAATTCACGTTACACCATGCCTCGTAATCTATCACCACATTAGCATCTAATCTAGAAAATAGTTTTTATAATATTTAAAAATAATGCATAGAAAATATGAGATTTTATATTCTACCCACCTTGGGTCTTTGTGTCCCCAAAAATTTGAAACATGTGATACTGGAAATGATGAGGCTACTTAGAAAGAATCTTAGCCTCCTGCTCCCATGATCTCTCCAAGAAATTATCATACTTAGAAAAAGTAATCTATCTCTTATAAAGGATCATATAATTTTGAATATTGATCTCTTCTAGGTACACATCAAATGTTACTCCATCCTCGATGTGCATCTCACCCAAGTCGATAATGTGTGATGGATCATGCACGTACATTCCTTATTGTGACACATCAATGATTTTATGTTATTGGAATCTCTAAGGAGGTAGATCTAATCTCTAAACCACCTCACAATCTATATGAGGTATCTATAATTGTTTTATAAACATCAGAGATAACATGCTATATCGGAAAAATATCCATAATCCATGTCCAAGTGAAACATTTAAAACACATGCTATCATTCCTCAAACTCCAAAGTCCTTATCCTCCTATATACATAACACATCTAATAGCTCTTTGTAGTCTTTATCTATTATTGGATGATCATCACATTCTCTGTAGTAGATCACACCAAGATTAGGCCCATGATTGTTGACTCTATTGGGTTAGTCCAACAAAGTGGTGATCTACATGGTATCCCCTATAAATATTTGAATGGTTTCATAATAATGATGTAATGGTAGATATTATTATACATAAACACCACAAATGAATGGTGATACTGCCAAAAATAATACAGTCTAACAAAAATTTCTTATAGTATGTCTTTTTTAATATAAATGATTTTCTCAATCTGGGCGTCAGGTTTTGGTTGAAATATTATGTTTAAGCATAACTGATTCGAAAATTCCTCCTAAAATCTTTTCCATAACCATATTGTAAAGATAACATCATGATAATATCCAATGTTTAGTGGAACTCCATGGAGTTGAACTATCTCCAGAATTTAGAGGCTCCACAAGATTTTAAATGAACTATACTCTCGAATATTTGTGATGTTGGAAAACATGTATAGTCAATTTACGATCACCCAGATTACATCATGTCATATTGACGTACATCGTAATCCCATTAATATGTTCATATATTTACCATCCCTACTTAATCTATGGAACTTCAAGGGGTTGATTTAAACCTATTGGAACATATTTATTATCCTTTAGTTGCTAATATGTATGGCATTAAGAGATGAACTCCACAACTCCTTTCTTCATTCGGGGACACAAAAACATACATTTGAGGTACTGGTATGTATTTTACACACTTGTATTTACCTCCAAATGACAGTTGTTAAGAACTCATAAAACCACATCTGGAAACATCATGGGTACCATCATGCATTCATTAAAAAAGGGTTCATCATACCATTAGATAATTTATCAGGATCCTTCCCTATGTATATTTGAGCATATGGATCTCATAGTTATTATCCCCAATCTATGGCTCTATAAATCGTTGTAAGAGTTGAGTGGTGAAAAATATCCAATTGATGTAGGATTCCAAATCTCCCTCCACAAAGAATAAGTTCATTGAGGCTATATACTCTGATGCCTCATTTAAAAACTGTGAACTAGATCTCTTGTTAAGATCACCCACTACCATGTACCCCATTTAATGAGTATATAGAATCATAAATTCATAGTTCGTGAGAAATATATACAGTTCCTATGTCTCATTTTAATATCCTTATAAGAGAATATATACATGATAATTCTGTGGTAAAAGTACATGTTGGATCACACGCCAATCAAGTAGCGTCACCACATCTTCAATGGGAAAAATATTGCTGCTAAATCTAAGTCATTGTTCACATAATGCACTTGTGGTCTCAAATATTGGGAACCATATGCAATAATATCATTCATATACATCAAAATAAATCCATTTTTGGTCCCACATGAATCAATAAACTCTATGTACTTCACAACCTTTTTCGGTAACCTCATGATTGTAGTGTTGTCATCCTCTTCATTATCTCATTAAAGAATGATTGGAAGTTTTCTCTCCAACCCAAAGTATTCCCATTACTAGTCAAGGTTGTCGAGGGTCCTTCCACTCTATAGAAGTCTATTAAAACCCTATGATATTACCATGACAATCCAAAGAAACTATATAACTCAGTAATATTCATGGGTGGATCCCATGCCAACACTACATCAACCTTCTCTGGATGAATTGAAAATATAGGCTCTTAGATGATGCATCATAGAGAATGGACCTCCCATATCCAAAACAGACACTTCAGGAGATTCCATAAAATTTATTACTCCTAGAGTGATTCCATTAACATCCTCAAATGACTCACATGCTCCTCCTGAGTTGATGAGCACTCCAGGATATCATCGATGAAGACTACTATGAACTAATCTATGAAATGTTTAAATATTGAGTTAATGAGTCCAATGAACACTTTTGGGAAGTTCTTCATGAAAAATGACCTGACCACATAGACATAGTGACTGTAATGACATCTGAATTCCATCATCAGTATATCTTCATCCAGTACTCGTTGCTTTTTATATCCTGATATGAACTCAATTTTTGAGAACCATAGTTCCCCTTTTAATTAACCAATGAACTCTTTGATCCTAGTTAGTGGATACTTCTTCTTCACAATCAGTTGGTTCATGTTCTAGTAATCCAAACATGACTAGAATCTCATTCATTCATTCATGGAAAACAAAAATGAGGCTATCCATGGTGGAACCCTATGTATCTGGAACCCTTCCACTACATGTCTTCCCACAACTCGCTCAGATCACAAATCATTCATAGGGCCATCCTAAATTAAGGTGTAGATATCAGTGTAATATCAGGGTGTAGATCAATGCATAAGTATATCTATTGGTGGGGAGGTATACATGGATCATATTCAGGGAATACGACCTCATAATAAGCTACCATAGGATGAGAATGAGGACTCCTAACATATGCTACATTGAGGGTCTGTCTAGACAACCAATGACTAATCAATTGAACCCTCTTATCCGTGAGTTAATCCTATGCTGACCTCAATTCCATTTCATAAAAAAAGGAAAACTTGGATCCGTAACTTTAGACAAAAATCACCCTTCACCTAAAACAATAAATCAGAGCATTAAATTTTAATAATTACTCTATTCCATGAATGATGCCATAATTCCTCAACAACACAAAAAAGAGATCCCAAATAAAATCACATCTCCAGGTGTATGATCATGATATCAGAACTACTTCATGATCATTGAGTCTCCTCCAGAATGAGCCTCAATGCATATGGGTGAATTAAACGTTTCCACCAAAATATTTGTGTCTCGAAAAAGGGTCCTTGTGGGAAATCAATGACTATAACCTATATCTATCAGTAATGTAACACCCCAAACTTCCATGGTACGCTTCTCTTTGAATAATATATTAGCGTGTGTTGTACGCAACTTTGAGTTCTAACACACACCACAACTAATCAAACAAGACGTTATGAATAGTAATACCCACTTTTTGAACTTTTATAAATATTATCATTCAAATTGGAATTCATTTTTGGATTCGGAATATCGAAATTAGCTTAGGGTGAATTTTTGGCATTTTTCTGAAAACTTTTAATTTTTGACGAATAGTGAAAAACACTTTGTTAAAGTTTAAAACCAAATTTTTATTTAAATAAATTGATATTTTATTTAAATTTATTTTAGAAAAAAAATAGATACATAATACCTATAAAAGATCAATATAATTCATTGTATTCAGTTTATATAATTTTAGATATATGCAATTTTTATTGAACTTTTCACCGTCTTTTACCCATCTCCTAAGAGAATTTACAAATTCACATGAAAAATAATTTTACAAAACTGTGAGTAGAATTTATAAAATCCTAGAATCACAGTTAATATAAAGGAGTAAAATGTGGTTCAATAAGATAAAAATATTTTTTGGGGAATAATATATTTTTACTTTTATTTACGACGGTTAAAAGTAAATAGGGTAATTAAGGGTAAAAATGTTATTAATATTACCCTACCACATTTCCTAATACTATTGGGCAAGTGTATCTCGACAAAAAGAAACCTTATTAACAAAATATTATCATTTAGGTCCACTTGTATTTTATTAGGACATTTATTATTATTTAATTCAATGAAGAGTTAAAAGAGTTAAAATCAATGTTTAATAACGAATACATTTTTAATATAGGGTTATACATAAGATAAATTCAATTATAAATATTAATTAGAAATGTAACAAGATTTCCTACGTAATGGTATTTTATTTATAATTTTTAGACATTATATAATTTAATTTATTTATGACACATGGGTGTTATAATAATTACCTAATTAATGAAATATTAAAATAATTGATATTATAAATATGTAAATAAATGTAATTTGAGACTTTTAATGAATTAAACTAATTTTATAGGTTAATATGACATATTATGGTTGGATTGATTAATTTTTTTTCTATGTAATAATGCTGTTATGAATTTACCAAAAACAAAATACCAAATAGTGTCAAAATTGACATAAAAGAGTTTTTAAAACAAATATTATTTTATTAATTGATATTCTATTCCTAAAAATCTAACATTCAGCCAAAGGACTTATATAATGAGAGGTGAATAATTAATGGACCACTTGAGGGCCTCTTGGAAGTATATAGTAAGTTTATTAACCATATAATATAAAAATACAATGACACATGGTAAACGTAGAACTATTTATCTAAGAGTTAAATATAAATGATAAGTTTAATATAGCAACCCAAACCTATCTAAAATATTTTATTTCAAAGGATATAAACCCATCCCCACCTTAAAAAATAAATAATCCACTTTGGATCCATTATAAACTGATTATTAATTTATTATAAAATAATATTTCTAGCTTTTCCAAAGGTGCCCCTCACCCCTCTTATAAAAGGGTACTCCCCATTCTCACTAAATCACACCTTCAAAGCCTATTGGATCGTCCAAAACCATCCCAAATATTCTATAAACTTCCATAAATTTAACCTAAATGCATTAGTTTGAACAGAAAGCCAACCTAAGGCACCCTTTTGATCAAATAAAATGGAAGAACCTGAAGAAGAGGTAATGTTTTCACCAACATCTTTCAAGTTCCATTCTACTTCTACTTCTTTATTATTTGTTATTACCATTATAAAATAGTAACTCAAGTATTATATATATATTGTTATGTTATTATAAATATGGCACAACCATATTCAGTATTCTATCCATCCATTGAATGACATGTCGCCATACATGCGTACGTACGACTTACCGTCTCCATGTCGTGGTGTAATTGTTATTCAAAACATTATTATGTGGATGGGTATGATAATGATGTGTAATTGATATAAATAATAAATATAACATGATCATTATTCTGTATATATGATATACCATTTAATTATATATTATTTTAATATCAAAATAATGATATTGTCGCTCGTGCGTACATAAGGACTACCGTCACCACGAATGTAATAAGATTCATTCCCCATCGTATCCATTCATGTCTAATTGTTATTTGATGATTATAAACAACGTTTAACTACTTGATATAATTCTGTATATGAATAATATACAACCTATCCATTAGAATCACGGCTTACATAACAAAACATATAAAATAAAACGAGTAAGTTAACACCCGAAACGATGATAATACTAAGATATTATTAACAAAACAATGTTAAAAGATCATATATGATTTCTTATTAATGTATATTATTCATGTATAATTTAATTAAAATTATTTCACCATTATTCATGAGGTTTACCTACCATCAACCAAGTAAAGTTACAATGTAAGAGTTTATTTCACAATCTCTTCATTATTTGAGGTTGTTTATATGTAATTTTATACTTGGACCTATTTATCATCCACATCCATGTTTCTTAAAAATTTATTTCAAATAATTCTACATATTTTATAGAATGTGGTTTAAAGTCATTTATAAAATTCTTGACTTTTTATAATATGTTTATAAAGGAATCTTTCTGTCATTTTCCAAAGAAGGTCCTTTTTATCCTTTTCGACAAAATTATGGTAAGAATGTATTTTTTAACTTATACGGTGGGTGCGGCTATTTTCCACCGTTATAAAATCGTCCAAGATTCCCTTAAAATATTTTAATAATATTTTCAAAGTAAATGTTTTGTTTTATAATTATGTTACTTTTAAATGATTTAAAAAAGAGATATTTCACTCAAATAGCTTTGATTTCATCTATCTCAACATCATTTGATGGGTTTTAAGATTATTTGAAGTTTATTAATTATGATACAAAACTTCCATATTGTATTGTTGGTTTGGTTATATTTTTGACTATGGATGAGTTATTTTTATAACATTCATGGTTTATGGAGAAATTATTGACATCTCATATGATAGTTTTAATACGAATGTTTATGTTATGTTTAAACTTGTTCATATGATCAATGCATTGGACTTAAAAAGTGACTGGTGGAGCCTTCTATAGCTCCTCGATGCATTGGTAGGTCTCATCAGACAAGCTAGTGTCTTGAATGTTTATGCTTATTTATCAAAGTTTCTGCTAAATTTTTATCCTTATTGAGCATTTGAGCTCGCCCCTTTTAATTTTTTATTTTTCTCATGATGTGAAGAAGTATTTTATGAATGAAAAATAGGGATAGTATGATGGGATATTAGGACAAGATATTTTTGTAATTTTTTTTACTATATGATGTAATGTAAGACTAATGAATATATATACTAATTCCAAGGATACTAAACAAATCGGTCTTTCGAGACATGATCTTTTGTGATCATGACAATGTTATGTAAAAATGCACCGACTCTGGGTAACTGGGGTCGAGGCGTTACAGTTGGTATTAGAGGAAGTTTAGTACAAACCTTGGAAACTTGATTTAGATAAAATCAAATTATAGCACATAGACCTATGATGGAATTTGAGTATTAGTATAGAAGAACTTCCAAGAATTTTGGTATTATAGAGATTTTGTGAGTTTTCTAAGAATTTAATCCCTTTAGGGATACAAGGAGGTACAGCTGGCTCTGGCACAGATGTACCTAGGGGTAAAACCTGAAAACACCACATTGAGTTAGACTCGAACGGGAACTAGTGCATGACAACGTGCCTTACTGCACTCTTGGTTACGACACTCCTAGAGGATATTCTTAGGATAATTCTAATTTTCATTGAAAACCATTATGAAAGGGTTATGAGTACATATATTCTCAAAGATAACATTTTTTTGATTATGGATTATATCCATAAACAGTTCAATTTATGTTAAGTGTCTTACAAGTTTTGATTTATGTATTAAGATTCATAAACTGATCTAGTGTATGCCATTGTTTAGAAATGGTGCCAAGTGGAATAAATGGAAACCATATCAATTCACGCACTCCATGTAGGGATTTCCCTCCTGCTCAAGATAATTATATGGGAGCTGGTGATGCAACTGGTTCTGATTAGCTAGTCACCATACTGGGACAACTCACTCAGGTTAGGAATAATAACCTTACCCGTATGGAGCACCCTGATCTGCAACATGGAGGATCAATGTTAGACCTCTTCATAAGGAAAAACCAAAAAAAATTCAATTGGAGTACAAATCCACTAGTAGCGGAGTAATGGATAATTTCTTTAAAAAAATATTCCATGCCATGGGGAGTAGTGAAAGGGAAAAAGATATAATTGCAGTTTACAGCCTCACTGAAGATACTGATCAATGGTGGTCATTGATTCAAAACACAAAGGAAGATGATGAAGTATCAAATATGGAATGGACGGAGTTCAATGATATTTTCTTAGAAAAATACTTTCCTCATGACCATCGAGCAGATATAGAAAGGCAATTTCATAGTCTGAGACCAAAGGAGGATGAGAATGTCGCAATGTATGAGGCTAACTTGAGAAGTCTAGAATGGTATGCTGGAGATTATATACATAACCCAAGAAGTAAGATTGATCATTTAATTTATGTGTTAAAACCATTTCTTCGTCGAGCATTAGTGTCACAATCCTTCTCGTCGTATGAAGATTTTGTCTCATGTGCTATCAAGACTGAAAAATAATTCCTTATGTCTTACGACTTTAATGCAAACCAAGAGAAGAAGAGATCTGCTGATCACTTTGGAAATGTAAATAAAGGTAATAAGGGAAAAGTTGATTATCCATCCTATATTAAATGTGGGAATAAACACCTCAGTACTTGCTTGAATTGAATGGGAGTCTATTAAAAGTGTGGTGAAAAAGGCCATCATGCTCGTGATTACAAGGGGAAGAAAGAAGCTATCGATGTTCAATGCTACAATTGCAGGGAGATGGTACATTATGCTAATGTACGTCCTAAGAATCAGGGGAACTTACTGGAGAAAAGGCCAAGGGTTCAAGGCCAAGCTTATGCTATCACTACTGCTGAGGTATAAGCTCCGAAAGACGTGGTGGCAGGTAATTTAATGGTCTCCTCAAGTTTAAAAAATGCATTATTTGATTCTGGATCATCTCATTGTTTTATATCTTCCTCGTTTTCTAAGAAAATTATATATTTCCAATTTGATCTAACAAGGGAGTTATCAGTTAAAACTCCCAAGGGAGGTATCATTTCTAAAAAGTTCTGTGGATAAGTTCCCATTAGGGATTATAAATGTTCTTTATCTACTGATCTCATCGCCATACCCATGATTTAATTTGATATAATCCTCAGTATGGATTGTATTTTGGACCATGATGTGATGATTTATTTTAAGAAGAGGTAGTTTCTGATTTTTGATGATGATGATAAAGAAAACCTTATCATTATATAAGATTCATCACCACCTAATTCTTATCTAGATCCACCCCGAGTAGCTCAACAAAATTCAATTATTGGGGAGGAAGAGAATGAAATGACTATGGGTAAGGAAAGGAATGTTCAAATAGAGGATGTAACTATTGTGAATGAATTTGTAGATGTGTTTCCAAAATATTTACCTGGACATCCTCCCGAATGAGATATTAAGTTTTCCATTGATTTAATTCCTTGTTCAAGACCCATATCGAAGACCCCTTATAGAATGGAAACTGTTGAATTAGTTGAACTGAAGAAACAACTAGAGGAATTGAGTAATAAGTTATTTATTCCCCTTGTGTTTCTCCATGTGGAGCCCCTATCCTTTTTTGTCAAGAAGAAATATGGATCTATGAGGTTATGTATCGATTATAGGAAAATCAATGCTATAACACTAAAGAAAAAGTATCCCCTACCTCACATTGATGATTTATTTGACCAACTGCATGGAGCTCAATAATTTTTAAAGATTGACCTTAGTTCTGGATACCATCAATTGTGTGTAAAGAAGAAAGTCATTCTGAAGACAACATTTCGAACCAGTTACAGGCATTACGTGATTATAGTAATTCCTTTTGGATTGACTAATGCACCCTCCATATTCATGCATCAAATAAATAGAGTTTTTGAGGAATATCTCGATGATTTTGTGGTTGTATTTATTGATTATATCTTGGTATACTCCAAAATCTAAGAAGATCATGAAAATCACTTGAGCATTATCCTTAAGTCTCTTAGAAGACAATAATTATATGGGATGTTTAGCAAGTGTGAATTCTAGCTTCAGGAGATTTCTTTTCTTGTCCATATTTTCTCTAAGGATGGAATCTCTGTTGATACTTCTAAGACAATGGAAATCAATGAATGGCCAGCACTGCCGAGTATAAATGAGGTACACAGTTTCATTGGTTTAGTAGGTTATTATCGGCATTTCATCTAGAATTTTCTACGATTGGGTAACCCATTAACGAAGCTCGCACGAAAAGTGGTTAAATTTGTTTTGGAAAATGATTTTGAAGAATGTTTTGAAGAAATGAAGAGAATATTAGTCAATGATCCTATATTTACTCTACCTTCAGAGAATGATGGGTTCATTATTTAATGTGATGCTTCGAAGAAAGGACTTGGTTGTGTACTTATGCAGAATGATAGATTTATTGCCAATGCATCAAGCTAGATGAAAATTCCTGATCAAAACTATCCTACACATGATCTCGAGTTAGTTGTTGTAATATTTGCTTTGAAGATATGGATACTTTATCTCTATGGTGAAAAATGTGAGATTAATACTGATCACAAGAGTTTGAAGTATATTTTCTCACAAAAAGAACTCAACAAGAGGCAAAGGAGATGGCTTGAACTACTCAAGGATTATGATTGGACTATACACTACCACCCGGGGAAGTCAAATAAGGTGGCAGATGCTTTGAGATGAAAGGATCATGGATTTTTGAAGAAGATGATAGTTGAGATGGATCCTATTTTCATGGATCTAGTAAAGTTGTATATTGGAATAACCATGGATGGTGAAACATCGATACATTTTCAAATGGTTGCCAAACCATCTTTAATAGAAAGGATAAATAGTTCTTAGACCGATGATGAAGAGTTTCAAAAGAAGATTAAAGTTGTGAATGATGGGAGATTGAGTGAAATTATGTATGAAGATGGGATTTTCAAATTTGGGAGGAGACTTTGTGTTCTCGATATACCTCATTGAAAAAGGGAATAGTTGGATGATGCTCATATTTCCAATTTCTATATACACCCTAGGAGCACCAAAATGTATAGATATTTGAAGGAACATTTTTGGGGGGACAACATGAAGAGAGAGATTGCTGATTTTTTTTTCACAATGTATGGTTTGTAAATAAGTGAAAGCTTGAAGGAAACAGCCTGGAAGAGTCATGCAACCTCTTCCCATACCTGACTGGAAATGGGATAATATCACGATGGTCTTTGTCATGGGACTACCAAAGACTCCTAGAAGGAACGATGAAATATGGGTCATTGTTGATTTTTTTACCAAGTCAGCACATTTTCTTGCTATAAGAGAAGATCTACCACCTGAACTTCTAGAAAGACTATATATGAATGAAGTTGTGTGACTTAATGGAGTGCCCCTATGGATTTTTTTATGATCATGATCCCCATTTTACTTCAAGATTTTTGAAGAGTCTTTAGAAGGGCTTGGGTACTGAACCTCATTTGAGCACTGCCTCCCACCTTCAAATAGATGGACAATTAGAATGGACTATTCAAACCTTATAAGACATGATGAGATCTTTCCTACACGACTTTCAGGGTATGTGGGATCAATATTTACCTCTGGTAGAATTTTCTTATAACAATAGCTTCCATTCATGTATTTGGATGGCACCATATGAAGCATTATACATAAATAGATGTCGCACACCAACCTATTCGGATGAAGTTGGTGAAAGAAAACTCATAGGCCCAAAAATGGTGGAGGAAATGATGGAAAAGGTGATGGTAATCCAAAATCAGATCAAAGCAGCTCAAAGTAGGTAGAAGAGCTATGCCGATAACTGAAGGAAGGATTTGGAATTTTAGGAAGAAGATCATGTTTTCATGAAGGTATCTACATTGAAGGGAGTTATAAGTTTCAGTAATAAGGGTAAATTGAGTCCCAATTACCTATGATCTTTCGAAATTCTAGAACGAATTGGGGCTGTAGATTATCATTTGGCAATGCCGCCAAATCTCTCCAAAGATCACAATGTGTTCCACGTATCACTATTGAGAAAATACATGCCGGACCCAACGCATGTACTCACATATAAGGAATTAGAAATGGAACCCAATTTGTCTTATTGCGAAGAGCCCTTCAGGATTCTTGATACAAGAGAAAAAGTGCTGAGAAACCGGATGACTCGTCTGGTAAAAGTTCTATGGAGAAACCATAAAATGGAAGAGGCAACGTGGGAACCTGAAAAACATATGATGAAGAATCACCCAAGAATTTAATGCAGTTGTATTCTAGAAATTTCTAGGATGAAATTATTTGAAGTAGGGGAGAATGTAACACCCCAATCTTCCACGGTATTCTTCTCTTGGAATAATATAGTAGTGTGTGTTTTACGCAACTTCGAGTTCTAACACACACCACAACTAATCAAACTAGCCGTTATGAATAGTAATACCCACTTTTTGAAACTTTATCAATTTTATATTTCAAAATGGACTTCATTTTTGGATTTGGAATATCGAAATTAGCTTAGGTTAAATTTTTGGTATTTTTCTGAAAACTTTTAATTTTTGATGAATAGTGAAAACTCTCATTTATAGTTTAAAATGGAATTTTTATTCATATAATTATCTATTTTATTTAAATTTATTTTAGGTCAAAATAGATACATAATACCTATATATGTTCAATATAACTCATTTGAGTTAGTTTATAATAATTTTAGATTTATAAAACTCTTATGGAACTTTTCACCGTCTTTTACACATCTCCTGGGAGAATTTGGAAATTCATATAAAACATAATTTTACCGCTTCTGTGAGTGAAATTTAGAAAATATGAGAGACATAGTTAATAACAAGGAGTAAAATGTGGTTCAATAATAAAAAAAAATATTTTTTTGGCGATTAGTAACTTTTTACTTTTATTTACCACGATTAAAAGTAAATAGGGTCATTAAGGGTAAAAATGTTACTAATATTACCCTACCACATGTCCTAATTCTATTGGACATGAGTATTTCGACCAAAAAAATCCTTAGGAATAAATTATTGTCATTTAGGTCCATTTGGATTATATTAGGACATTTATTATTATTTTATTCAAAGAAGAGTTAAAAGACTTAAAATCAATGTTTAATAACAAAAAAACATTTTTGATTTAGGGTTATAAATATGATAAATTTGATTATAATAATTAATTAATAATCTAAAACTATTTCCTACATAATGGTATTTTATTTATAATTTTTAGACATTAAATAATTTACTTTATTTATGACACAAGGGTGATACAGTAATTACATAATTAATGAAATATTAAAATAATTGATATTATAAATATCCAAATAAATGTAATTTGATAATTTTTATGAATTACAGTAATTTTCTAGTTTAATATGACATATTATGGTTAGTTTGATGAATTTTGTTCAAAGTAATAATGCTGTTATGAATTTAGAAAAAACAAAATACCAAATAGTGTCAAAATTGACATAAAAGAGTATGTTTTAAAAATATTATATTATTAATTGATATTATATTGCTAAAAATCAAAGGTTCGAAAAAAGACTTATATAATGATATTTTTGTCATTAATGGACCACTTGGGGGTCTCTTGGAAGTATATAGTATGTTTATTTACTATATAATATAAAAATACAAGGAGACATGGTAAATGTCCACCTATTTAACTGAGTGTTAAATATAAATGATAAGGTTAATATAGTGACCTAAACCTATCTAAAATCTATTGGATGAAATTATTTCGACCCATCCCCATGTTAACATTTATATAATCCACTTTTGAGCCATTAGAAACTGAATATGAATTTATTATATAATAATATTTCTAGCTTTCCAAAGGTGCCCCTCACCCCTCTTATAAAAGGGCACTCGCCCTTATCAGTAATTCTAACCTTCAAAGCCTTTTGACTCAGCCAACCCCTACCCAAATATTTTCTCAACTTCCCTCAATTCAACCTAGAGTCTTTATTTGGATCAGAAATCCATCCTATGGAGCCCTTTTGATCAAATCCAAAGGAAGAACCCGAAGAAGATATAATGTTTTCACCACCCTCTTTCAAGTTACATTCATTTAAACTTATTATTTCTTTGTTATTACCATTATAAAACAATAACTATAGTATCTTATATATACTGTGATGTTATTATAAATATGGTACAACCATATTTAGTATTATTTCCATCCTTTGAATGACATGTCACCATATGTGTGTACATACGGCTTACCGTCTCCACATCGTGGTGTAACTGTTATTCAAAACCTTATTATTTGGATGGGTATGATAATGATGTGTATTTGATGTAAATAATAAATATAACATGTTAATGATTCTTTATATATGATATAACATCCAATTATATGTTATTTTAATATCAAAAGAATGATATTGTCGCTCGTGCGTACGTACGGACTACCGTCTCCACGAACGCGATGAGATTCATTCCCCATCGTATCCATTCAAGTATAATTAGAATTTTATGATTAAAAATAATGTTTAAGGACTTGATATTATTCTGTATATGAATAAGTTACAATCTATCCATAACAAACACGGTTTACGTAACAAAACATATAAAATAAAATGAGTAAATTAACACCCGAAACGACGATAATACTAAGATATTATTAATAAAAAATTTGAAAAGATCACATATGATATCATATCAATGTATATGATTCTTGTATAATTTAATAAAAAAATTTCACCATTATACAGGAGGTTAACGTACCCTCTACCAAGGGAATGTACAAGGTAAGGGTTTATTTCACAATCTCTTCATTATCCGAGGTTGTTTATAAGTAATTATCTACGTGGACCTCTTTATAATCCACATCCATGTTTCTTAAAAATGTATTTCAAATCATTCTTACTATTTTACAGACTATGGGTTAAAGTAATTTATACCCTTTTTGACTTTTTATAAGATGTATATAATGAAATATTTCTGTCATTTCCGAACAAGGTCCTTTTTATCCTTTTTGACAGAATTAAGGTAAGAATGTATTTTTTAACTTATACGGTGGGTGTGGCTATTTTCCGCCATTATAAAATTTTTGAATATTCCCTTACAATCTTATAATAATATTTTCAAAGTAAATGTTTTATTTTATAATTATTTTACTTTTAAAATATTTAATAAAAAGAGATATTTCTCTCAAATAGTTTTGATTTCATCTATGTCAACATTCTTTGATGGGTTTAAAGATTATTTAAAGTTTATTTATTATGATACAAAACATACATATTGTATTGAATTTTGTGTGATATGTTTGACTGTGGATGAGTAATTTTTATACCATTCATGGTTTATGGAGAATGTATTGACATTTCATATGCTAGTTTTAATACGTATGATTATGTTATGTTTAAACCTGTTCATATGAGGAATGCATTGGACTTAATAAGTGATGGGTGGAGCCCTTTATTGATCATCGATGCATCGGTTGGTCTCATGAGACAAAATATTGTCTTGGCACAAGGCCTTGACAATATCTTATTTGTATTCTTGGCATAAGGCCTTGACTATGTGGTTTAGATAGTCTGGCATTATGCATTCCATCATTATGAAAGAGGTTATTGATATTTCATGTGATTGTTCGACTAGTAGAATAACCATGTGAATAAGTAAATGGAATTATTTCATTTTATTTATTCCATATAATGATAAATTTCATGTTTAAAAGGATTTTTTTTGTTATACATTGCCTTAAATATTGATTCTTATTTATGAAAGTTCCGGCTATATTGTTATCCTTACTGAGCATTTGACCTCACCCCTTTCAATGTTTTATTTTTACCAGGATGTGAAGAAGTATTTTATGAATGACCTGTAGGGATAGTATGAGGGGATATGAAGAGAATATGTTTTTTTAGTTTTTTTTACTCTATGATGTATTGTAAGACTTTTGAATATATCTAGTGATTCCAAGGCTACTGAACTAATCAACTTTCGAGACTTGATCTTTTGTGATCATTCCAATGTTATGTAATAATGCACCAACTCCCGGTAACTGGGGTCGGGGCATTACAAATACTCTATGTATGGTAGAAAAAAATATATGGTACCTCATATCATCCATGGGGCCTTTTGGTGATAGGTCTCTATATCCTGTAGATTCCCTCTTCTATAACCACTTGATCTTTAAGCATGTCTTGGACCACTTGAGGGTGGTGGTATTGATAAGTCAAACCTAAAAATAGCTCATAATACCCTATCAGCCACTCTGAAATGTCTTCCACCCATTGAAAAACCCTACCCTAGACTATATTTGTATGTTAGTGGTCCCTAAACCATCTCCTGATTAGATATACGACGAGTTGGAAAATCTCTTTTTAGATGTCCTCGATCGGCTCAACGGAATAATTTATTATCCCTAATCAGATTCGAGACACAATGAGAGCCCTGCACTGCAGACCCTTAGTCCTGGGGTCACCACTTGAATCATCTGGCTCACTTTGTTCATTATGAATACCATTTGGAACATGTTGTAGAGGTTTCATCTACCAGGTGTCCACTTCTAACTACAACTACTAGTTTTTCACTTCCATAAAACATTCAACCAATAAGGATGGCTTGTGGACTCCACCATTGGTGTAGATTATAAGAGATTCTACTGACACCCTAATGTCCCAACGCAAGACCTATTAAATGTTCGAAGCCCTGTTGAATAGGTATCATACTATTTCAAAGTTGTAACACACAAGATTAGTAAACCTCACTGAATTCTCTGCAAGAGTCATACTTTCCACTGATGATGTAGAATATCATGTATTCATACTAATTGCAATGTGTCCAGATACAACTCCTCTCTAAAGAGAGGATTAAATACTATTTAGAATAGAGTTATCATGTCATGTGACTGAGTCACCATGCTCCATAATCATCCTATAGAGCCTTGAATGAGACTCTCCATGATGACTTCCAAATGGTCTAAAGGCATCCTCATACTATATAAAACACGAGAAAATACCTCTAGAAAGTTGTTGTCCACCTTGGGGTCTTGATCACCCCTAATCCTATGAGGACGCTACATTTAAAACTCATGTAATACACTCAGCCTTCATGCATCCTTAGATTGTAGGGATGTTATTAGCTACTGCTCAAAGAGTGGTGATATTGTTGTTAAACCACCCATAGGATCTATCTCTGGTACAATCCCTTATACTTATGACTCATCACTAGGTATATCATCTTCATGACCACATGGTGGAAAACTAGATTCATGTCTACATGGAGGAATCCTAAAATAAATCAAGATGCACCATGGTACAAGGATTAGATATGGGTAGTTAACTCAAGATGGACCTAGAAAAAAACCATTCTGACACGATGCATGTACCATTGTTTTCACTGCAACTAGTGTTATCATGCACAATGTCAAAAAAACATGTTATTAGAGTATTGGTGTTTGGATACCTCTGCTGAAGCAGCAACAGTAGACTCTTGGGACTAAAATATGAACTCAAAACACATAAATCTATTTCCACAAACCAATTTCACTAACATAGGTCCAAAGGTAGAACCAACCACCTTTGATACCACTCTATCATGAACCGGTCAACTAGGGTCCAAATAGTGACTACCCTAAGCCCACATCTAATACGCTAGGGTTTGGTGATTAGAAATGAGAAGGAATATCCCAAAAATATGAGCAATTTTCTTAAATATCTGTACACACACACACAAAAACATACACTTACAAGCCCACAAAACTTGGTAATTTAAAATGACTGAATGAATGAATTCATGAATCTATGATCCCATGATTAATTATGATAGAGAACGTAATATAAAAAAGACTACAAAAAATGAGCCCAACCAAAACTATATTGAGTCTAACCTACATCAAGGGAGAGGAATATAAGAAATGTACACTCCTAGTGAACACCTCGCTCTTTCAAGATCATTCTATCATCCAAATACTCCATGTCTCCTAGGACAACATCAATATGTGTATTCTTATGTGCAAGACATGACACATATGGGATAATCCTTTGTAGAGGTGATTATAAAAATACTATGTAAGGCATCATGAAAACACTAAACATGAAGAAAAAAGTATATTCAAGTATGTAAAAGATGTGACAATGTAAAATAGATAAATGATTAAAACCAATTTATACTCAAGAGAGACACACACCACTAGGCGATCATAACAAACTATTAGACACATGATTTTTTTTAGAATCGTAGCTCTAACTTGGAGAACCCACTCCACAAGGCATGATACAATACGAGACACTCAACAATGAGTTCTAGTCTGTTGGTCTCTACCCAAGGAAAATCATAGGACTAAGGGGTTCATGATACTCATACAAGGAGTTACACCTAGAACTATTGGGGGACACCACAAACCCAGTTAGGATCAACCCACTACATAGGGTATCATATGTCAACAATTCCAAAACCGTATATATATTGAACACTAGTTGGAGGATCAATACCTTTTAAGGGAGGTTATGATGATTCTAGAACTCCAACTATAGAGTAAAGGTGATAGAGGATCACACTCTAGTCTCACAGAGGGGCACCACTTCTCTATCTAGGACTCGACCTCTAGAGGGGATCAAAATATAGAGATGTGAATGTTATTAAGAAACATACCCTTGAAGGAAAGCACTTATGGAATTAACCCAACCTACATAAAAAACAATAAATGAAGACCCTCAAGAACTCTTGAAGTGACTACACGTTGCATCCCAAGGGGAGACGACATTTCCAAGTATCCCATGTCTTATCATATTGGAAGAGAATAACACGACATTTTGTATCTATATACATGGTATGTTGAATGAATATATGATGTGTACAAACACATAGTTACCTACTTGTGTCATTTGGTCATGTTTTTTGTACTAAAGCTATGTTCACCAACTGGTACGTGTACACCACTTTGCGTTTATGTGGGAGTACACATCTTTTCATTTCTCATGTACTGCAAAAGTATTTATGTGTACTTCATATATACATGTTTAGACAACTGGATTTTTTAACATGTTGAGTGATTGGGGTCACATGTCATGTGATCCTTATCTTAATCTTGAAACCCTTTCCACCACTAATGGGTCCATACATTCTTTGTTATCTTTAATACACAACATGTGTTACAAGAGTTTCTATAATACCAGGTCTTCCTTCACATGACACATTTGATATTCCGACCCCTGATCCAATGACCAATATGCCATGAAGATTATGATCTGTCCTTTTTTTTAAATTACATCATGGAATATAAATGTTTTATAATAACATTTTCCCACAAAATGGATCGAATTGAAGTTAGTCTTTTTATGTCGAATAATGTTGAATGGCATGAAATCGGTAATAATCCATGATCTGAATTACTATGTCCTTATCATCACACCTCATTTGAGTTATTTCGATACTAGATCGACTATATCATAATGTTGTGCATGTAATTTCTTTTGCAATGATTAATTGATCGAGATATGTGGAGTTGTGTGCCAAACTAAGAACACCCACGATGAATGATGAATCAAAGAGGAAAATAACAAGAATAAAAGAGAGGAATTAAACTTGATCGATGATATTGTACATCTCTATTGGTTTCCATAATATAAACAAATAAGATATTCCAATAAATTCTCTCAAATCACCACATTAGAAACAGATGCCTCAAGATAATAGAACCACAAATCAATCTATTTGATCATTGTTTGACATTCATCATAGGTATCATTAATAGTAATGAATCCAAATAAAAAAAATTCATAACTTGGTGTGGTTTGATCACTAATGATGAGTAATCATTATGTCATCATCATACATGTGATCTTTTAAATCAGTTGTGAATTGAACATAGATCCCTAATATATCGTTGTTTATTTAAGAAAACTCATCAGATGTTCACTTTATTGGTAATCCATAAATTGCATGGTTATGTGGATATACCTATAATTTTTAAATATGGATACATTTAAAAAAATCATGTCACTACGTCAAAACAGTGAATTAAAAAATGTTTACCGTAAATATTTTATTTATTTTATGCTCACGACAACGTTTTCACAAATGAATCATGCCAACTAATGAAAGGTCACACCTAGGGTAAAAAATCACTGTATTCTCAATGGATACCTCATATTTCTAAACCAGATATATATTTTTTTGAGTTATTTCACAAAATCGAGAAAAATGGTCATTCATTCTATTTAATAATTTAATATTTTTCAATCATTTATTCTGGGAACAACTACCCTCGAAATTCCACACTGCCTCAGTGCCTAGTCTGTAAAATAATCTATATAATATTTTAAAATAATACATCTAAAATATGGGATGATACATTATTCAAATTAGCAATGTGATTTTGTAAAAACGAATTGTTTATCATTAATACTTCCAATATGAAATTTATTGGTTAATTATTTTTATATAATGATTTAAGAAATAAAATGAAAATTTAATAATATTGAAAAGGTTACTATATATGTAAATAATTAAAAAATGTTAATTATTTAGGGATATAAAGAACAAAAAAATATAATTTGAGATCAAGGAATGGGATCTCTATAAACCATCGTTTCCTTCAAGTTATGAACATTGTGTTTCTAACACACATTATCATTCTATAAAACATTATGTAATGATTAATAATTATATATATATTTCACACTAATTAAAAAATATATATAATTATATCATCCTTTGATGACATAAAAAATTCATTGTCATCATTTCTCAAATCGCTTCATTTAGAAATTTCCTTCGATTATTTTATGGAGTTAGATTATGCAACCCAGATTATTTCCATTGGTAATTCATATGATATACCATATGATGGATATAAATTATATGGAACACATAGATATTGAACGTGTAATAATAGGTTTATCTAGATAGATATCTAATAAATTGGTTATATCATTTTTGTCAAGAGGCTTCATGCATGGAATTAAGGAGTAAAATAATCCATTATATGGATTTTTTTCACAATTTGTTATTATCATGGATGTTATCCTTGACTCATTCTAATTTCATATTCTATTTTATTAAAAAAATTCATTTTATGACATTATATTATGAATCAATGAAATATATTTTATTATTCCACTTGATTACACATGTACCTTCTCTTTTATGGTATCATGTTATACCTTTGACTCAAATGATAGGCTTCTCTGTCGTATTTATTTAAATACTCACACTTTTATATATCTTGTTTATTTATGTATTAAATAGGTTTTCCCATGTAATTTTTGGAGCTTAAATGGATTTTTGGATATCAATTTTTAGAAATATGTCTGTCATGATTATGATTAATTTTTCTATTATAAGAATACTGGTTTCCAAAGACATCGGGTCACGATGATCATTGTGGTTTATTAATGGATATTAATTTTTATGAATCACATAATTATATGTGTAAAGGATTTGGGTTTTTGTTATTTTTCAAGGTGAAAGGTTTTTTTAGCCTTCACAATGAGGATGGTAAATATTCAGTGAGAACCCAGGGTAAAAGTATAAAGAGAAGTCTATGAATTTGACTGAGTATAAATGTATTTCCTAGAATCATGGTGATGTGGATTCTTGTGATTTCCATGAAAAATGAATCTATTTCTAAATACTAAAAGTATCGATTTCCTTAGTAAACTGGAACACATACATAATATCCTCAAAATAGGGTATTGATCTTGACTCGATCACCACCTCGTGATAAAAAATGGGCAATTCTACAAACCATATTTGACAATATTGGAAGATATTTATTGGAAAATAAAAAAATTATATATTTTAAATGACATGAAAATTTTATAATATTTGAATTTTTTATAGATAAATAACTATATATATACTGGGATCAGTCACTAGGACTGAAGCATGCCTATCACAGGGCTTTGAAAAACAATTCTTAAATATCCTTAGTGTAGTCTAGTAATTAACCCTATGAATTTTAATGAATAGGAGTGCACACAACATCAGTTTGTCACTTTTAAACATGGGTAAATAATGTTGTGTTTTTGGAAGAAAATTTGAAATTCAAATGATTGAAAAACTATGATATTAAAAAGGTTTCTTAGGTTGGGGTCGGTTTCCAAATTTTAATGCTATCCCTGTTCAGTTTAATTCATAACTCTTTTTCTTAGTTTATTAATATGGGTTTCCATAATCGTTTCCTATCACTTCTTTAGTTAAATTATGATAGTGAGAGAAAACCTTACCAATATCTCGGTCTGGTCAACTCTCCTTCCATGTGTAAAATAATTTTATTGAATATCCTTAATTGACATGGGAAATACCCAATCGGGTCTTGTTTATCCCAAACAATCAATAACATTCACTACACCTTTAACGCGTACTGACGATTGTTGAGTACTTCACTTCTAATACCTGGTTTATTCCATCGTATATAAACCCGAGATTAGTGGAGCGAGATAATGATTATTTTACCAAGGAAAATATCAATAACGGAATTAAAATTTACGAATGATCTCACTTGATAATAAAATTCTCTATGAGAAACTGAAAAAAACTTTGAAAAATAATGAAATTTTATTCAACTATGTCTAATAACTCATGTATTACAAAATAGAAAACCTACCTTTCCCCAATCACTCAAAATGTTTACCCCATCATGGTAAAGGTAATCGATATGAATGGGGAAGAAGAAAGTATTACAAATCTATGTAAAAAAAAAGAAATAAAATACAAATCTGAAAAGTTTTTATCCATGGTGTCCCAGAAGGAATGGGATGGAATGAGAGATGCTTTGAGAGGGTGGAGCTCTCCTATTTTTATATCCTGAATTTTTCCCTCAATGATGACGCATTTTAGCTCCATTACATGACATCTTCACGCATTTATCCCTTCTTACATGTTGTTCATAATTATCTTGGGAGTATACCCTCAAAATTGTAGCAGATTTGGAAAAGTAATCCGAGAGTTATGCCGATTTTACTCTGACAATTTATTCTATCCAGTCAGACATTCCAAATAGAAAACCTCCGGACTATGATGATTTAATGTCATTTAAAATGCCCAATTACCACAACTTTTCCTTCATGAAAGATGTTTTAAAACACCTTTTGTATCCACCCACCAAATATCACAACATGTGGGACCACCAATAATTATTTATGGACCCCAGACCAAAAATCGGATAAAATGTAAACAATTTTCATGAGACAACTTGTGAGCTTCTTTTGAGTTCCAAATGGTCAATTTGGCTTTTGATCAAAAATGGTAAATGAAGTCCCAGATGTGTAGAATCTGAAAAAAAGAATATTACATTTTGGATTAGTTTAGGATATTTTATCGCTAAAATATAGAAATAATTTAAAATAGTTAAATATATGAAATTGGCCATTTTTAATGTTCTGCTCAAAATGACACCAATATCATAAAAATGAAGCAATTAATCTTAGAGTAAAACTATTTTGGGTTTAAAACAATTAATTTAAATGTCATTTTAATTGAAATTATTTACTCTATCAAGGAAACATATATTATGACACACTTATCATTATTATGTTATTCACATTGTATTTATACGACTTCATTTGGTATGTTTAGTTTATAATTTATTCTTATTTTATTTTTTCATATATTTAATGGTGGAAAATTTGAGAATTTAATACAATAACAAAACTAAAAGCAATGTGATTATTGTGTCATGGATATGCCTAATTTCCCTTGTATATGAGTTGGAAATATCTAAGAAGATCATAATGAACTAGATCATATTATGAATAAAAACCTGGATATTGAGGAATGAACTTCCCATTTGAATGATAATAATTCATGGGAATCATTTATGAGAAAAAATCCAACAAAGTTTTTGGGAATATCGAATCCGCTCATCGATGAAAAATTTATTGATTCCATTTAAGAGATATTGTATTTCCCTAAATGTATAGAGTAGTAAAAACTTATATTGGCCACTTATCAAAATTATTGAGAAGCTGATCAGTGGTTGAATCTAATAAATAAGAAAAATAAAAAATATGATATGGATTCCATGTAATGAATCTAAATAACTAAAATATTTTTTACTAAAATATTCTCTCCATTATATTCACATTAATAGAGACTAGGAGAACATATTTCTAAAAAATAAGAGTTTATCAGGGTATATGAGGAATATATAACAATGATGGAATGGTATACCTGTGACATTATTATCAGTTTTGAATGTATGGTGGATATTTTTCATAGGGATGAAGATGAGTCTCGGAAAATAAATTGGTAATTTGTGACCATGATAACTATGATGATATTTTATATTATTTCCTGAATGTTGAAATGGAGATAAGTAAATCTCGGTGGTTTCATGGGAATAGAGACAAGAAACATAAAATGGAGTTTATATTGTAATCATAATAATATAAATCACATTGATTAAATAAGAACTATTATCCCACTTATTCAATGTGCATAGGGTGTCATCCCAAAAAATTCTAATGGGTTCCCAATGTATCATCAATTGGGGAAAAGTGGAAAATCCTAATAGTAAATGTTATAGGGAAATGGTGAACCCAATATTGTTCAAGAATAAAAAATGTTTATTGTAAACAATATACCTACTATATAGTGTTTTAACTACATGTATCATAGGAATTATGAAATTTAATAACTTAAACCAAGTGTTGTTGAAGATAATCATCGACAAAAACCTACACTGAATCACAAAAAGGGATTATTCTTTCGCAAAGGATGACTGGGACTATAAAAATTATATTGATAAAAGTATGAAAGTTATTCATTTAAGAATATTTAACATAAATTGTCATTTTAGTTCATTGAATTCCATCATATCTTTTAGTTTTAGTGTAATTGTTCAAATATAACTTCAAAACATGGTGGGTTGTGATGTTAAGGAAAACATTACAAAGAGATATGGATAAATATCATCTAAATTAATCCTCCCCCATCAATGTTTCTAGACATAATCATCCATAAAATATGATAAAAATTCATATATTAATGTTTGATGATATTTTTTGAATTGATTGTCTATCCATACAAAAATCCATCATCAACTGTCATGATAGGGAGATAAATATTTATATCCCAACTCAACTTATTTATTTTTATATTTGTAAGGATAATCATGTACCTCTCAGAAAATATTTAATTAAATAGATATAATTTCATTATGAGAAATCACTAAGAGACAAAATTAATGAGAAAATTGAGAAAATAATTCTTCAAGATGTAACTATTGTGTAGGTTTATAATGATGTATTTAGTGAAGGGTTTCATGGAATTCCTACTCTAAAAGGGGTTGAGTACACAATTAATTTTTTTTATAGAATTGAACACATATGCTTTAATCCTTAAAAAATGGCCACTTTTGAGTTTGAATTACTAATGAAGATGATTGGAAACTATCATTAATGTCGTTTTATATACATGAGTTATTCACTGTGAGGTGTACCAGTCCATTTCATCATGATTATGGATGGGTAAATGTACATTTGTATTGATTTATTTTAACACAAGAAAATAAAATAAAAATAAAAAGGCCTCCTACAAAAGATATATGACTTAATATATCTATTACATAGATCATATTATTTCTCTATGATTGAAATTCATTAATGTTATCACTAATTAATGGTGATGATAGAAGGTATTCCAATGTTTTTATAAAATTATATTAATATTATGAGTTCATACATATTCTAATCAATCTCACTATTTCCATAGAAATCACTATGTAAATAATCAATAAAATCAATAAGGATTTCCACAAAAAATGGAAGTATTTAGATATAATATTCTCATATAATCTAAGAAAAAGGGTGGATATGAAGAGAATTCCAATAACAGACTATTATAATTGATGAAGGAAAATATATATGAAATTTATAATGAACATTGTTGCGATATGAATGGTGTTTTATTCATTGGAAATATTTTATCCGAATACGATATTTATCGACACTTTTATGAAGATGACAGTAGAATATTGACGTAGATAAGTGTATTTAATGGGGATTCAACGTTCCTTGGTGAAGATGAATAATACAATGTATTTTTGGAAAACATACGAAAATATAATGTTTTACTAACCATTCTATTTTTCAAGGGAGTAATATTTTTCCTAAAAATAGACTACAAAGAGAGTAATAAGAGAATCAAAAATTATTTTATGACTAGATAAATACTCATCTTCCCATATGTGGGGAACATTGTTAACTTTTATGTTATGATTCAAGGAAGGTTTTTTGATGTGTTTTAAAAAATAATTATAAATTTTTTCATATTAATTATTTTAGTTGAATGATCATCCACATAAATATCGAACACATGTATTGGAGTTGGCTGTAGTGACCTTTGATTTGATGATATAGAGACATTACCTATATAGAGTGGATTGTGAAATATATACAGATCAAAATAGTATCAAATACATATTAATATTGAAAGAGTTTAACTTGATCCAATGAATACTGTTAGTGATGTAACGTACTCTGATGGGACATTACATTACACTCTAGGAATAGAAATAGGGTGGTAAATGAACATTATAAAATGGATACAAAATTTTTAACAATAATGTGAATTGAGAGTGATCCAATTTTCATGTTTTTAAATATTAGATATATGAGAATCATACATGTATCTTTATATTACTATTATATTATAAAATCTCAACCTTCAATTCATTAGATGATCATTTAGGCCAAGAATGATGATGAGGTTATATGGAAAATGGTTTAATATATTAGAGTGCGTGTTTATTGAAGATAGAGTTTTAAGTATTAGATCCGAGGTATGTGCCCCATAAAAACTAGATATGAAGAGTGATCTTCAAGATTATTCATAAAACATTTCCTTATCTATTAATCTTGGAATAAAAACTATGAATATATATCTTAAGGAAAAAAATTGTTTTGATATCATGAACATTGATAATATTGAATTACAATCTTGATTATTAATATTCCAACAAGTCATGGAAGGATTATATAAGTAAATGGTTAGAACCATATCCCACTCAAGATTCTAAATAGTGAAAATATAAATTTATTTTAGTATAAGAATCATCAAAAATCTTAGTGAATATAATTTTGTTTGGATTGTAGTCAATCATCATAATAAGGTGGATTATATCAATTCAATTAATAATGATTTATCTCTTGACCAACAATCTATGACATTTTTATGATAAATATTAATATTTTATTTAGTTCCACACTCTACTGTATATGATTGAGTTATGTGTTTTACCTAAAAGTTCTATAGAATCCTTACACATGAACTGTATAATGAACTCAGTATCAGTGAATCTTATCTACATGAAATTAATTCTTAGAATAAAGTAACCGTCCAAAATGTATAGGATATGATGAAGTATTTTTCAAAAAATATACAATGGTGTTGATATCAAAACCTTATCGTACTGTAGTTATCAAATAGAAATAGATTCAATTGTTGATATAAATTGTGTCCTTATAAAGAATTTTATGGGAAGAGGTTTTGGAATCCAACATAATAGTATGAAGTTGTGGAGAAGAATGTTTTGGGAATGAATATTTTTTTTGAGATAATATATATTATCGAAAGAATTTTTTATTTACAACAAAAACTCTAAAATTTAATAGATAATATATTCAAAAAAAAAGTATATTATACCTATAGTTTGAGTTTCAAGATAATTTGTTCCCCAATATTTCATTGTGGATAATATTTATGAGGGTTGGTAACATGTGAATGTTATTTCTTAGATACACTTTACCCATTGAAATACATTATCACTTCAGTGTGTTGGCTTACCAAATTGATCTCCCACCTAACCAATATCTTTAACAAGATGTGCTCCATATATCCCTCTTGAGGAAGTACATACCCATCCCCTCATATGTACTGAATCCAAATACAATTCTATTTGAGATATTTGTACAATTTAGGATAATCTAGTGATGATCCTCAACCATAGAGATAATGATCTATGAAACAAGAAAACTCACATGGTCAATGTGATGTGGAAACCCCACAATTTTGATGATGTATCTTCAAAACTAGATTAAGAAATGAAGTATACGTACTCTCCAATTTTGTGACCTTATTATGTAATTTTAAATTTTTTGGGAGAAATTATTTAATGGGGGAAAAATGTAACTCCATTATGAATTATTCTATAATTATTTTGAAATAAATTCAATCTATTTTTTATCTTTTGATGCATCTAACACCATGTTTAAATGAAATTCCATATTATATTAAAATATTATTATTAACAAATGTGTTGTATAAAATATCTGTGAATTTTGAAGATATGAACATGACATACAATACAATGATAAATTATATAAATTATAGATTTATAAAATAAATTCAATGATTTTATATAAATTAGAATAAAAATTACACCCATTTCATGGAAATTGTATTATTTTCATGAAAATAATTTTTCTAAATTTATAATCCTAATTTAAAATTATATTTTTTAATCATTTAAAAATATATTTTAAAAAAATGATCAACATTTTTAAATCATAATATAATAATTATGTTTTTGTTAATTTTTGTTCTTTTTTCTAAAATGATTAATTTTGTAATCAATATTTGAAAAAAATTTATTAAAAACTAACATTTAATTTAAATCATTTAGAAGTACCGTTTGTCGATAATGTGGTATTAAAAGTAAAATAGTTCAATTAAAATTTCTTTAAACTAAATAACATCATTACAATCAATTTCAGATTTTTTAAATATAGATTTATCTTTTGATTGTTTTTATTTAGGAAAACTATTTATCTGTCATAGATGTGGGTTTAATTTTAAAATATATTCACCATATTAAGTGATTTGAATTTCATAATATGGAATCGATATTTTGAATCAACATATTTAATATTATCTTTTATGTTATAGAGAATTTTTGAAAAAAACAAATATTGAAAATTATTTACTATGGTTATGGAAAAAATAGGCTTTCATAGTTTTAAATTAAAAATATGAAGGAGAAAGGCAATAAGATATCTTCTTAATTCATATTGGAAGTTAATATTGCTTCCTAATATAATTAACTTTCCTAAAATTATCTATTTTTTTGGCCTTTTTGTAAAATGAACTGTGGGATGATTTCATTCATTAAAAAAATCAATTTTTTTCATCTCACCCAGATATATGTGCCACCAAATGTCCTCTCCATATCACACATCAAAAACGATTTTTTGGTCAAAATATTCCCAAATAAGTTTTCTAATTTTTCATATACTTTTTATATTTTTTAGTATCAAAATTTCCATCTTACGAAGGCATTTCTTTTAATCCAAAGGAAGTTTTATAAAAAAGAGATTATAATAATAATTATGAATTTTTATTTTATTCTTCCAAATAATTCAAATACTAAAAAAATTGAAATAATAAACTCATTATTTCCAATTTAATGAGTTTTTATGTTAATTTATTTAATTTAATCATTCCCATCCTCATATAAATTGAAAATAAAACCATTGAACATGTCTACGGTGGACTACCGCCACATAAACCAATGTAATTCACTGTCCATACATTCTTCTCAAATATTTATATAATGAAGTACATAATGTTTATAAATAATTATCATTATATAATTTTTAATTTTTAATTATAATATAATATATACGTTTTTACTTTCCTTTCCATATATAGTATGATATAGTCACTCATGTATATGACACACTACCACATCGTTATGTGATGTGATTCATTTTTCACATATTAAACTCATGGAAGAAAATAATGATAAATTTTATGTATATATTTTATATTAATTAAATATTAACCGTTATATAAAATAAAAATATCATATAAATTATTACCTTATCATTCTTGGAATAAACGATATTGTTGTTTGTTTGTTTGGTGGACTACCTTATAGCGAAGTGATATGACATGTTTTTGTCACTACAAAAACAATATTTTATATTTAAGGTAATAAAAATAATAATATGATATTTAGGATATAATTATAACCATCTAAAAAAAAATAACACATGAATTCATTCTAATTTTAGCATCAAAAAATTGAATCGTTACTAATGAGTACTTATAGCATAACATCTCTATGATTGTAACATAGTTTTATTTTCAAGAACACATTTAATAGATAGTTTAAAAGTTGTATAATCTATATAAAATGATATCTATATTATTATTACAGTTTTATATATGGTGAATTAATAATTTATATGTCATTAGTCTTCTGACCAGAGCGATTTTGTACATATGTGTCCTTTATCATTATAGTGTCCGATGTGAAATTAATTGGTCAATTAATGTAATATGAAATGGTAAAGAAAACATAAAAATAAAAAATCTATTTTAATATTTTACTTAAGATTGGAAATCAATTATGTTTTTTATTTTATTTTCAAATAAATAGTCCACTTCACAAATCAGGCTAAATATTAGGGATCTCTCTAAACCACACATTCATTCGGGTTATCAACATTCTCTCTATGATCCACATTATATATCTCCTTAATGTTATATAATTCATCTATATTTTATTTATATTCCTAATAATATAGACCTATCTTATTACCCCTTCCACTTATGGGGTAATACATGTGAAATGAACATTTCCAAAATGTCTTCATTATGAAATTTAATTTGATTCTGATATGGTGAAACATTATGAAACCCAAATTATTATATAGGTCACTGTGATCTTATTATTTATAATTAATTTCGTTTATATAGAATTCATAGATTATAATCAAATTTTTATGGGTTCTCCCATATAGTTATATAATTTATTTGGCAAATCATTCGGCTCCTAAGGTTTCATATATGAGATTAAGGAGAAATCATAATATATTATTGTATATTGTAAGCCATTTGATATTTTATAGGTAGTTAACATTGAATTATGATTATTTCATGTTACATTTTCTACAACATTTCAATTGTCTCCATTATATTATAATACCATGATATTTATATTATTATTGAACATGATTACTCTTATATATTTTACTTTATGTTATCATGTTATGACTTTGAATCACAAAATATAATTCTTTTTCATGTTTATTCCATTTTGAGATTTATAGATCACCCATTTTTTATGTATTCACAGTGTTATCCCATGGATTTAGAGAAAAAAAAGGTATATAGCGAGTTCAATATGGATAATAAAATAAATATAGAAATTTAATTTGTATTTTTAATGTTATAAGACCCTAGTTATCCAAGACATTATTACTTTGTGATAATTTTTTATATTAATGGAAATTCATGTTTTAGAATCTTTTAATATTATGTGTAAAAACACAAGATTCCATATGTATCATGATTTTTTACTACTGTACGAATTTAATGTCTTTGAGAAATAATTGAATTAAGAAATCTAGATAAATATATATCAATAAACACATCATATAATCCAAACTCTTGAATATATATTTGTGTAGGTTATGTATTACTGAGGAGATAGAGATGATATTTTGAAATTATTGGGTAGTTTTTTTTTAAATTCGGATGTAAAATTCTACATAATTGTTTCCTGAATATGTTTAAAAATAGATATATTACGTCCTATGTTGTGACTAAAATATCATTTGACTTAAGGGGGATATTATTTAAAAAACCAAGAATGATAATTATATATATAGGTCAAAAAACATAGTGATTAATTATTTCAAACAGACGAATAGATAAACAATAAACTATCTTATGAATACATCCCTCTCTTAAATTAAACAGTATAAAATTTTGAATTTCCATCTGTGAAAATATATTATAATTTTATGGATTATTTTATTGGACCATGAATTGTGATTACAATGTTTTTATTGATTATATTTTCTTCTATGATTGACCATTTAATAATTATTAGATTTAAATTTAAGTACTTTTAATCCATGTCAATGATTATTCCAAAATTCATATAATTATAATGGATGAAAAAAAAGATGATATATAATTTTTACATGTTTTTCATATCATGTTACCATGGTTACATAGTTAATTTTATAACTTATGGTATAAATTATTTTGAAGAAATTTATATTGACACATTCTTCATAAAAA
Organism: Viscum album; assembly: GCA_963277665.1. Lineage (NCBI taxonomy): Eukaryota > Viridiplantae > Streptophyta > Magnoliopsida > Santalales > Viscaceae > Viscum > Viscum album. The sequence continues at coordinate 28,677,590 of OY728157.1, read as the reverse complement.
TATTCCAATTACTAATATAATTTTAATGAATATATTACTTTTCAAATTTTGAATATTTCAAATATTATTATGGAGATGTTAACAAATGAACTTGTCGCATATTAATAGAGTGGAGACACAACATGATATTTATTTTAATGATTCTCATATAGAACATAATATTTTTTTTATAAAAACCCTATGAAGTGTATAAAATTGTATTATAACTTATATTGTGATTTTGCTAAAAAGGAAAGTAATGATACATTTAATGTCTCTTCTACGTGATTAAAAATTCAAAAGATCAAAATTTAATAGTTATTTTACAACATTCATTGTCATTAATTTTCTCATATTGATTATGTTTTTATGAATAGAATATTGATTTTAGGATATTATTATTAAACTCAACTATGGAATAAGAGATCAAGAAAAATATTTACGAATTGATCTCACAATATTTTATATTAGTGGATCCATATTATATTTTAGATAATTATAGATTGTAATGGTATGTAATGGTTATTGGTAGAATTTATATATAATATGTGATTCTTCTATACTTTTTTCAGTCACTCATAATTTTTATGTTTTATTTTAGTGACTTTTTAAGAGAAAACAAGGTTATATTTATAGATCATCAGCTTTACAATTAAGATTTAATGGATTGATTCATAAATAGAATATTAATAAATTTACTAATAGTTAAAAATTATTTTTTTATGATTATAATATTTGAGTGAACTATAAAATTTAATTTAATTATAGAGAAATAAATCTAATTAATTAATATCATCTAGTTATAAAATGAAACATGATCAATCTATATTTTTGGTATTTAATATTATATAATGTTTTGACTTAGTGATATGATAACAAAATCAGTGTTCTTCAATGCTAGTAAGGATAATGTTTAGTGACGTAATGGGTTTTTCCATTTTCCATATATTCAAAGTATGTGACATTCATATGACCTCCTATACATGTAATTATTACTGACTACAATTATTTGAGGGTTGATCATAATGAATAGTTTTATATAAAAAAGATAATGACCTAGTAGTATTCTCCAATGATGGTAATATTACACAAATTTATAGATCCCATGCATCTTACAGAAATTCAATGTGTATTTGAGATTTAATTTTGTTTTCGGAGGAGGAAAAGGTAGGTGATTTTAAATAAATTATATAATAACACATGTGAAGAGAATTTCATGATATTAAATTTAAAAAAGAGTGATTAAGAAAATTAAATTTATGATTTATATTTACATTCTAAGTAATATAAATTGGAAATTTATAAATTTTTTAATTTACATAAACGATGTTTTCTAATACATATATATCTACATATTTTCTTATTATTATCATATTTAATTATTTCCTTAAAATGATATATGATATCACTCTTATCCATTTGATGGAACTTCACTAGAAGCATGATTTATAGTATAATATGTGGATATAAGGTAATAATGTAATGACTCAGATTTTCCCAGTTTTATTTTAAAAAATATCTATAATATTTCTAAGACCATGTACTGAGACGGTGTGTGATTTCTTGAGCATGATGTGTGAAGAATTTTTTGATGAAACATTCTATGTCCTTAATATCATTCATGATTGGTTTTTTTAAAAAAAAATGGAATAACTATTAAGTGGGTTCCACGATTTGAAATCTGAGTTCACCATTGCATTCAAGATGGTGGGTTTATCGTAGGATAAACTTGACTGTAGTCTACTTGGGTGATCAGTGAGAAAACCTAAAAATGGAATATTTGTGAATAAAATAACTATGTAAATTATTTTATTTTTTAAATCCTTATAACTCATGAACGGTGACTCAGATTGAAAAAATGAAACTACTGTTGAGTTTGTAATTTGGTGTTTTCCATTGGAGTATCCTATCATTGTCTAACATGGGTAAAATATGGAATGTATTTTTGAGACGTAACTATATATTAAATAATTAAATAAAAATTATTTAATTTTCAAATCATATAACATAGAAATGGTAGCTCATATTAGAAATCCTAGAGTATATTTGTGCTCATGAAATTGTGCTTTCCTTTGCCGGGGCCTAACATCGACTGGCCTATATCAAGGGAAAAAGTTAATTTTTGGTCATTTTAAAATTTTATTAAATAATATTTGGAAAATTTATATTTTATTTCTTTTCACATTTCCCAGCGATGCAATGACACTACGACGCCACAACAAAGCAATGTTTCCTTTCATAAATGATACATCCCGGTGACATTGAAACATAGGAAAATGGTGGCGCAAAAACTCATTTCTTTATCTAATAGATTGATAAGGATACACAATGTTATTTACAATCCAATAAAAATTACAAGGAGGCTATGGAAAAAAAATTCATTGGTGAAACCTCTCGGTGGGGAAAGAAATGTGGAAAACAATGTTGATGGAATGTGTATCACGAATCATGGATTGTTGACCGACAATAAGGGATTGACACACTGTGGCAGTTTAACTCCATTCATCACCAAAGATTGATCTAATCCTTGATGTAGGGGTTTTATTTATATTTAATTTATTTTATCTAGTTCATCCTTCAAATAATGAACACGTATTAGCTCACGAAGTGGATGATCCATTGGTCGATCGTTTTTGCAGGATGGGTTTCTCGTTGATGGTATTAATTTGGAAATAAGACATTGTGATTTTTAATTTTTTCTTCTTGATCTTGCTAACAAGAATTAATTCAGGCCAACACAAAAAATATATGGGATCCATTTTTTGGTGTTTTTATTTTTTTCCATCCCCCTCATCCTTAGCTTGCTCTTCATTCTTCGTGAGGATTTTAGTGGATAGATTATTTCTATCTCGATCTATGAAGCAACAATCCCTAGGCTGAGAATATAACACCACAGAAACCCCCATGATTTGAGACCATATGCGCAACACTAGATGAGGCCACTGGTAGAGCGAACAGTAGTAAAAGTGGCACCAACCCGATGGCATGACCAGACCAAGTGAACGACAACTGACAAGGGATCTAGTGGTGGTGGCACGCTGTGGTCCAACTAAACCTTGAAAGTGGAGTATCCAGTATTAGAGAAACATAGGTGGCCGGTCAAGCATCTACTAGATCAACAGCAGGTATTAGAATGGCCTATAGAGGTATGATTATTGGTGGTTCGATAGAGCCACATTCAGGCGGGTTGCGGTGGTAGCGGACAACCACGATAGGGGATCACAGCGGAGGGATGCACCTCTTCGAAGCCTCATAAGACTAAAGATATACGACATTGTTATGGGTGGAACTGGTCAAACATACTGTCCGTGTAGACCACAGTCCAGCCACATTGACCAGGGTGGGGTGTGGCTAGCTTTCCCCTTCAAGTGGAGGGGGACTGGCTAGCATGCAGTGTGCTGGACTATAGAAAACCGGGCTAGACCGACAGCCCAGTAAGCCAGAAACTCAGGCCGGTTGGACCCAATAGGCTGGTAAAAACCTAGTCGGTCAAGTCGGTGGACCCCAAGTCAGGTCGGTCTGATCGGGACAAACTGAACCTGATGCTCATCGACCCTTTTTAACTAAAACATCCATAAATCTAAAATAGTGTGTCTGTTTGATGACCCATTTTCGACATTGGGACCCCTGAGACCAAGCGCCACTTTTAAGATACTCTATGTTAGTTTCTGGTGATGTAGGTGGATGGCTTTTTGGATCAATGACTATGTACACCCGGAATGAGCGTGCTAATGATTGAATCATGATGCACTCTATGACCTAGATTGTGTGTCTTACATAGATTCTGTGTATTACATGGACTATGTGCCGTACCTAGACTATGTGTCATACCATGAATGTGTGTCATAGATAGATAATGTTCATTACAACATCTGAGATGGTACTCTCCCGTACCACCAGGGTGTGGGTCCTCTCATCTCTAAAAACATTCTATGTGTTACCAACACTCCTTATGTAACCCATACTCCATGTCCTATCTAAGTCTGTGTTTTACCAAAACACTGTGTGTTACCTACACTATGTGTGTTACTAAAAGAGGGTACTATTGATTCTTGAGACAATACTTTTTATGTACCATATACCTATACTTGGTGTAATATGATTCAAGTGACTCTAATGGATATGATAATGAGAATCTATGACTTAGAAAGACCAGATGTCTTAGGGAAAATTTTTGATGTATTAACAAAATGTGCTCTATCAAATACATTAGGTAGTCCTTTTCTACGTGATTAATTTTCGATAGCTCATGGAGTGAGATCTATCAGAATCGAGCATGTTATAAATGGGACAATATGGATGGCATATATGAGACCATGAGACTTGGAATCCATTACAAGTGTTCCTAGATTTTGTTATTATATGTGTTGTTGACATATACCCATGTAGAGATGACTTTATCTTATTAGTAGTGTTTCATTTATGGTCTTTTACTTTGTGTTTCAGGGTTCCCTATTGAGTAATGTTTTACTCACCCATTCATGGGATTTAACCACATGTTATAGGTATTGTACCGATGATCGACACATTGACAAAGTCATTTGTGGATGGGGCCTAGGTGGTGTATAGAGTGACCTGATAAACGAGTTGTGCTTCTACGGATTTAGACTGTTATTTCTATAGTGACCCTTTGAGTAGGGTTATTAGAGGAGGATTTCTAGAGACTTTAACATTTACTTTCCCTTTTGATGGGATTGTATTCAGGCGCATTTACCTACAGTTTTCCTTTATTGTACAATTTTGTTTACATATTGTTTTTATTTTACAACATCAATGGATTGGAGTTGTTTATGTATGTATCAGTACATAGAAAAATGCCCCATATTTTTTTTGGGATATGCCTACTTGGTTCTAGGATCCATCCCCTGGCCTATGGGAGTCGTGTTTGGGGTTGTCAGGGCATGGGCCACGGGGGACAGGTCATGAAAGAGTTGTATCAAAGGTAAGACAGTTCTACCTTTATAACCCAGAGTCTATGAGTTTGTTTTGGTTCAATAGTGTTATGTGATTCGAGTTCATATTCCAGTCTAGGGAATCTACCGTTGGTGTGGTGGCTGACATACCCATACACCAGGTCCCCAAATTCTGCTTTTTGACTCGATACATGAAAACACAAGTTGCAGGAAAAGAATGATTGTACATACATCATATGGGAATGGGTTGTTTATTCATATACTTAATTATTCATCTTTTATCACCATCAGTTTGAGAAATATGACCTTTTTATTTCTTTTTATGTTTATAATGTGGTTGGGTAATGTTTGGGATAGTTTTGTAGAGGTTGGAATTTTTATGAAATTTTTTCAAGTGCTTTTTACATCTACATGGTTTAAGAATAGGCAGGGGAAGCTGTATAAGAATCCCATGTGACCATGTGATAAGACACTATTTGGATAGTTACATTTATACATTTACAGAATGGTTTTTCAAACCATGAAATATAATAGTGTGGCCCTTAAAAGTAGTTTTTTTAAATAGTGTTAGTCGGTATTTTCTCTAACTATCTCTATTCTACTCCTATATAATCACTAATAATGATTCCATGATCTCAAGGGCTAGAGGGGTTATCGCACCAATTTTGGAACCACATTGAATGGGTTTTTTGGTGGTTTGAAGGTGATTCATCTTGGGAAAGTCTTATCTCTTAGTTTTTGTTTTTCTCTCTCTATTTATTCATTTACTACTGACTTGGTTTTCTAGATCAACATCCATTGAATTTAGATCTAGGGGTTTTATTTCATTAAATTATGATATTATAGATTTTTTATTTCAGGATAGAGAATATATTGTGTTTTTAGTGGAGGGTTCTAATGATTTGTGGTGCGGTTGCTTGTGGGAAGATTTTGACAGATCCCTAATGGTATGTTGCTTCTCTCTAAACTCCAAATTGTTAGAAATTGTCGAAATGTTTGTAATTAAGATTTTTTTAAAGAAATTAATTTCCAATATGATGTGAAAATCTTGTAGGAAATCCATTGGGTGATGATTAAGGGATTATTGGGGAAATGTGATTTTGTGGCAATAGGGGTTTGTTGTGTGATTCTAAAATGTGAATTAATTTTTTTTTATTTGGTTAGTTTTAAGAAATTTTTTTTGGTAAATGGTTTTCAATAAGATTGAGCATTATTGAAGTTTACTTTTTAATGGAAAATGGATAAATGGTATTTTAAATAAATTGGTGAATTATTAATGTGGTTTACATGTTTCCGAAATTGTTGTGTGCAATGTGGGGCCCCAATGATTAATTCTATTGGTTGGTTAAGTATTATGTATAGTGTTGACTATGTTGAAGTGGGAATGAATTCTCACAATAAATTGTGATTAATAGAGGATGGAAGGTCCACCATTAAGTATAGTAGTAAATAGGTAAAACTAGTGTGGAAATTTAGTAAATGAGTTTGGACGAGAAGTTCCACTATGGTTTTTTTCCTTGTTGCGTGTGGATACACAAGATAGAAATTGGTCAGTGAAATGTGTATTTTTGATATGTCATATGGAATATTTCCAGTTTCCCCTTGTTTCACATAGACTGGTAAGGATATTTTTGGCTTTTGGTCATTTTTGAACTAGTTGATGATTTATATAAAATGTATTATACGAATGTTCCAAGGGTTCATTCATAGTGGCGTGTGTAGAGAAGTCATTTTTGAAAATCCTACTGACTATTATTACTCAACCCTTTTTTTGATTTTTTTTTTCATTTAAAGATTTTTTATTCTGGGATACAGTTAAGAGTAAAGAATCTAATTTTTTAGCACTTCGTCATGATACATTGGTGATGTTGTGGTGGTTGGAGAATGGAGCATGCTGTGGAGATATTGATGGTGTTATAGTTACATGGGGTATTTTTGTTTAGTCATATGATTGGTATTATGATTTTGTTTTGGTATAGTTTGGTTGTATCATTTTTTATGAATTGTCAAGGAATTTATTGGTGTTCCTTCGATAATATATGGCTCAGGTTACCATGTTTCATGCGTCATGTAGTTTTTTTAGTAATTTCATGATTGGTTGGTTGGTTTATTTAATAGGGATACTTTGTTCACCATTTTATTTTGGAATCCCTTATTATTTATTTCATTCATTTAGAACCATGGTAATGTCACTTAATTCCATGTAACCCCTCACCTCCTTCTTAATCCAATGAGGAAGGGGCAGGGGAATACAAGTTGAATTAGTTTTTTCGTTCATTTGGCGTCGATTTTTAGTCTTGTTGTTGACATTCATTCAAGGTCAATTATTTGTGTTGGGATGGTAAAAAGGAATAAGAATATCGAAATATGAAATGTATAGCATAATAGGGTGTAGATATCCATTTTAATCTCAACATAAAGTTACCAGGGAGTTGGGTATATAACTGTTTTGGAGACACTTAATGGAATTGGATATCTCGTTATTGTGGGTGTGTCCAATGATTTGAGCATGTCCTTCATGGTAGAAATGAATTATATCTAGGATGAATATTTCATTTGGTATAATGTCAAATGTTATGGTATGAATATATTGATTTGTTGAAAATATGGTGATTATTTTAAATGTGCAGATTTGAAATTTGAATGGTCATGGTAATTTTAAAAAGGGTTAATTTTTAAAACATGGTGTATTTTTTCAGATTTTTACAACATGGGAGATGTGAGATTGGGGATAGCCTAGTTTTGATAGTTTTTATGTAATTTAATTTTAACACTAATCCCTTTCTTCCTACGGGTTTGGTAATTATGGTTTTTTGTTTTTGATAGAAATGTCATATGTCTTGTGTCGTAAAGACCAACCAGATGAGGATATTGAACATGTGGTTGCACCTGAGCCTCAGGTGAACTAGTATACAATATGGAGTATAGTGAAATTATTCCATTCTTTGGAGATTGGGAATTAATAACATAAACCAAAGAATTTTGATCATGTGGTTCAGTTTAAAAAAAATTATCCACCCATTTTGAGGGGTTATTCATACCCAGAAAGAGACGAAGTGTGGGTGAAAAGAATGCATATGATATTTTATTTCTTGGGAACACTGGTGGAGTTGAATGTGAACATATACACATACATTTTGGTGGATATTTCCCTTCAGTGGTGGGAGATGGTGTTCCATGATGGGACGAACCAAGGTGCGACATGGGAGGGTTTTGAAGAGTTGTTTGATAAACACTTATACCCTCATACATTTAGAATTCATAACAGAACATATATGATGAATTTAATAAATGAGATGATTTATATAATGGAATATGTGGCAACATTTATGAATTTTTGTGGTTTTCACCTGAGGTGGAAGGTATTACATCGTTGATTGCATGAATTTTTTAAGACGGGAAGAAACAGGAAATTTGTTCTGAGATAGAGGTGCTATATATAAATGATTACACTAAAATGATGAATAGAGAAATGGAAGATGATGCGATGTACTGGGTAATATAGGTGGAGAAATTATGTTGGTACCCAGCATAAATTGTGGGAACTCTAATGCGGCATCCAAGACATAGAGGGAAACTTAATTCCAAGATGGAAGTATTTATCTAAAAATGACATAGGATTAGTGAATCTTCCTCTGATGCCTTAGAGTAAGATGATATTTTTTAGTGTGTCTCTACGAGACACATCAAGTGGGATTTTATAGAATAACTATGAGTATGCCATAACTTTCTGAATATAGGGAATTTTGAGTGGTAATGTTGTAATTCTATGAGGTTTTATATTCATGACACTCCTCAGGGGTCGCAGGAGTCTTATGCCTTGATAAGGGGAGGGGAGAAACATACATCTCAAACCGTAGAGTTGAGTTGGTCATTGAGATTATAGATATACCATGATGCCTCAAAAGGGTAATAACATGAAGAGTGTGGAAATAACATAGATGTTTGGAGATGAATAGTTTGTGATGGATGATCAGTTGGGGCACTCCCCAGTGTGAGGAACGATACTTCTAAATTTAAAATTGATGCAAGCTTGGATTGATATGAGTGATACCCATTCTGTTATTACTACCCGTTCTATTAGTTAACTAGGCTAAACTATGGAAATGATGACATCATTTTTAAAACATCAAACTCATATAGGTCAAAAAGATTTTTGAATATTCATGTGTAGAGCTTGTGGAATACTTGCAGACAACATTAAATTGATAAAGGATATCTCAGTGCTAAAAATGGATTCTTATAATATAGTCATGGTAATGAATTGGTTGGTGATGTTTAAGGCACATGTTTATTGCAATGCATGAACAACTAGATTTATAATAGAGGATGAAATTGAACACCTCTTTATATGGGAGAAGTACAAATACAAGGTGCAATATTTTTTTTGACACTGGCAGATGACACAATACCATATCAGTTAGATGCATTGTATTTTCCATCACTGGAATCAGTTGAGTCGAGAATTTTTCCTATGGCTATTGATCAGTTTAGGGATGTCATTCTTGAAGAATTCACTGGGTTTCCACCCATGAGAGAATTGGATTTTATAATTTATCTACTTCCAAGGACCAATCATATCTCACTTTTTTATTACATAATAGAACCAATAGTGTTGTCTGATTTAAATATAAAAATGGTGGAGTTAGAAAAAAAGGGTTCATTCAACCTAGCACATCTCTATGGGTTGTGATACTATTCTTTATTAAAATGTAGGATGGAACATTATAGCTCTATGTTGATTATTGTAAACATAATTAGGTTATGAAAACGAAATGATATCGACATCCATGTATTGATGATTTGTTTGAGGGGAGCTCAGTGTGTCTCCAAGATTGAATCATGGTCCTGAAATCATCAATCAGGTGAGGAAATATTATATTTCCCATACATAGTTTATATGTAGATATAGCCATTATGAATATGTGTTTATGCCCTTTGGTCTAATGAATGCACCGACAGTGTTCATGGAATTGATGGAAGAAATATTTTTGAGTTTTCTAGATTATTTTTCAGTGGTCTTTGATGATGATATAAAAGTGTATTCAAGTACAATAGTGAAGCATGAGAATCACATGTAGATAGTTCTAGGAGTCTTGAGTGATCATCAGTTGTATACCAAATTGTCAAATTGTGACTTTTGGATAAAAATAGGTTCGTTGCCTTCACCATTTTATATCAGAGAACGTTGTTTCAATGAGATAGAAAATATAGTGGTGTTTATATCCTAGAAACTTCCAATGACTGTTTTTTAGATATGCACCTCCCATGGTCTTGCTAGATATTATCGACATTTTGTTTGTGATTTCTTAACATTGGCCTCACTGATGACAGATTAGACAGCGAATAATGTTCCATTTTAAAGGGATGACAATTGTCAGAAATGTCTTCCAGAGATAATGACTCTCCTTACACCAACACGAATCATTGGTTTTTAATAACCAGGGAAAGGGTACATGGTGTATTGTGATGCATTGAGATCGTGTATGGGGTGTGTTCTCATGAAAGGGGATCATGAGGTTGTATATAGATCATGATAGTTTAATGTTACATAATAAGAACTACCCAACACATTATTTGGAGTTGGCTGTAGTGGTTTATTCTATGAAAATGTGGCATCATTATATCTTAGATAATAAATTACTAGTGTTTACCAATCATAGAAGTTTAATGAATATTTTCTCACAAAGTTATTAGAACATGATGAAACAAATATGGATGGATTATTTCCAAATGATTGATTTTGAATTAATGTACACACCGGGGAAGGGAAATTCGGTGGAAAATTCATTAAGTAGAAAATAATATTCTTAGGTGCAGAAACATGCATCCGATCAATGCAGGTCCAAAGATGAAATTGAGACAAACATGGAATACTAAAACTTGTGAAAAATTATCTTCAATGGAAGAAAGGAAATCCCCATGAAGGACTACTCAAATATTGGATAGGAAATTACAACATGACTCCTATCAGCGGAGAAGGTCAAGGTTTAGAGGCTACTGCTAGTGTTGTGGTGTGTTTGGACACAAAGCCCATTCATGCTGGTATAACATGTCTCTTCGAAGTATGAGGCATAATTCAAGGGGGAGATATCCTAAAACCCCGAATATATTACAGAAAGCATCAAGACATCCAATTCAGAACAAATCTGACTCCCTAGGAGAGGCTTGTGGAAGATGTGACCAACAAGGTCATATAGTTGATAAGTGTAGAACTATTCTTCCTGAACAAAGAGTCAAAGACATGAAAGGAAAAGGAATTCAGGAACCCAATGAAGAAATCACATGCTTCGCTGAAGTTTCTCTAAAAGCCAGCAGTAAAACCAAGACATAGATTCTTGATATTGGATGCTCATCACATATGACTGGTGATACAAAAATTCTAAGCAACATAGAAATTCATGAGGGAGGAACCATGGTGTTTGGAAATGATTGTTCTTTGGAAATCATGGGAGTTGGAAAGTCTATGATTGAAACAAAAAAATCTAAAATCCAATGATGTGTTGCTGGTTGAAGGATTAAAGCACGAACATCTGAGTGTAAGCCAATTATGTGATGATGAACATGAGGTGTTGTTCCAGAAGGATTCATGCATCATCAAGAGCTCAAAGGATGGAAAAATCATCACTCAAGGAAGAAGAGCCACTAAAAACCTATTTCAAATTGGTGCGTCCATCAATTATTGTTATCTTAGTTCTAAAGATGAAAACAATCTCTGGAACAAAAGACTTGTCCATATGGGTCAAAGAAGAATGAGTAAAATTCTAAAGTACAACATTGTACGAGATCTACCCAAATTAAAGCGAGAAAGGGATGAAATTTGTGACACATGTCAGAAGGGAAAACTGACCCATAGTTCACCCAAAGGAGTTGATATCTTGTCTACTGGGCCTCTTGAACTCATTCATACAGACATATGTGGAACGATGAGACAGAAGTCTACAAGAGGAGATCTCTATTTTATAACATTCATTGGTTATTACACTCGGATGACCAACATCATCTTCATGAAACACAAGTCAGAAGCAATCACAATGTTCAAAAATTTCAGGAGGCTGGCTGAGAGAGAACTAGGACTTCGTATCAAGAATGTGAGATCAAACAATGGAAAAGAATACACTTATGATGATTTTGAAAGCTATCTGGTCAAGCATGGAATCGAGCATCAATAAAGTACACCATATACTCCACAAAAAAATGGAGTGGCTGAAAGGAAGAATCGAAGCATAGTCGAAATGGGGAGGACTATGTTAGCTAAGCACAATATCTCTATGTTTTTATGGAGAGAAGCTGTATGCACAGCTATACACATACAAAATGGATGTCTTCTGAGACTGGAAACAAAAACAACAGCCTATGAAATGTGGTTTAACAAAAAACCAACTGTTAAGTACTTCAGAGTCTTTGGCAGTCCTTTCATCATCAAGATTAAAAACATTAATATGGGAATGTTTGATGAAAAAGCAGAAGAAGGAATCTTCATGGGTTACCTACCTGATGGAAAAGGCTACAGATGATGGAATAAGAGGTTGAACAAAATGATTGACTGCAGTGATGTCAGAATAATTAAAAACAACACCAAACCATATCCTGTGTATAATGATGACTCAAAGAATGACACGAACATGGAACAGAATAATGAAGAATTAACTAAGCTAACACCAACTCTTGGTGAGATCAACTCTAAACACACTAGTGATGAAGAGGGAAGTAATGAAGATGGAAGAAAGAGATACGATAAATTGAAAAAACATGTCGACATAGAAAATGTCCTTGGTGACCCACAGCCCTTAGTAAAAACTAGAAGAAGATTGAGATTGGAAGATCAGACTCCACTGGTTTCTCATGTTGAACCTCACACAGTGGCTGAAGCAGTTGAACATGAGGAATGGATACAAGCTATGCCTGAGGAGCTCAATCAAATAGAAAAGAACTCCACTTGGGATGTTGTGCCAAGGCCCAAAAATAAAAATGTAATTGGGACAAAGTGGGTTTTCAGAAACACACTCAATGAAAAGGGGGAAGTTTCTAGAAATAAGGCCAGACTTGTATGCAAAGGGTATTCACAATGGAAGTAATAGACTTTGAAGAAACCATTACACCAGTTGCAAGATTGGAAACAATCAGAATTTTCTTATCAGTTGCAGCACACAAGCAGTACAAGGTATATCAGATGGATGTGAAATCTGCATTCCTTAATGGAGACCTTGAAGAAGAAGTGTATATAGAACAACTAGAGGGATTTGTGCTGGACAAAGATGGTAGTATGGTATGCAGATTGAAAAAAGCCTTATATGGATTGAAGCAGGCCCCTAGAGCCTGGTAATCCAAATTGGATGGTTGTCTCAAGAGCATGAAGTTTGTCAAAGGAACAATTGATAGTAATCTCTATGTCAGAGAAATGGCCACTGGTACTCACATAGTAATTATCTATGTGGATGATATTATTTGTGCTGGTGACAAGGGAGGATTATGTGATGATTTTTCTAAGCAGATGAAGAGATCCTTTGAAATGTCCATGCTTGGTCAAATGACATATTTTCTAGGATTTCTGGTGGAACAAAGGAGAAACTTCATATTTCTTTCACAAGATAAATATTCAAGGGACTTAGTGAAATGTTTCAGAATGGAGAGTGCAAAGTAAGTCTCAACACCCATGTCTATTGGAACCAAGCTATGAAAGGATGAAGAAGGCAACAATGTTGATCAGAAAGAGTTTAGGAGAATTATTGGTTGTCTCCTTTATCTCACGACTTCAAGGTCAGATATAACATATGCAGTGACTTTGTGTGCCAGATTTCAAAGTGACCCAAAAGAATCTCACTTATCATCAGCTAAAATAATCTTGAGATATGTGAAAGGAACCCTCAACTATAGACTCTTATACAAGCACAGTATAAACATAATGTTGTTGGGATTCACAGATTCTGATTGGGATAGTGATTGTACTGATAGAAGATCCACATCTGGTGGAACCTTCTTTGTGGGAGAAGGATGTGTTAGTTGGTACAACAAGAAACAAAATTCTGTAACATTGAGCATAGCTGAAGTAGAGTATGTGGCAGCTACACATGCATGTACACAAATGATTTGGATGTAGGTACAACTAGCATATTTGAGAATTAAAGCTGAAAACCCATTGAGGATCTTATGTGATAATCAAAGTGAAATTGTCTTGCCTAAGAATCCTATACAACACACCAGATCCAAGAACATTGATATAAAATATCATTCATAAAATAAAGGGTCTCCAGTGGAGTTATCAAGTTAGGCTACATTTCTACTCAAGATCAAGTGGCAGATATTTTCACCAAAGCTATGCCTACACAATGATTTGTTGAGTTAAGGATGAAACTTCATGTTCAGACTTCTCCTCTCACTTGAGGAAGAGAAAGGTTCCTCTTTATTCCATAAATTTATATGATTTTGTACTAACATGCATGGAATTGAAGGAGATGAGTGCATCCCTTGAGTGGGAGCATTGGTTGTTGAGTCAAGCGGTTGTGCATTCGAGGAATGACTTCCCATTTATCCCTTTGCATTTGTTCGCCAATAAGGGGGAGAAATCATCAAGAACACATTGTGATGTTTTTTAGTGTGATTTGGAGTATTGAAAACCAAATACAAAGGGGGAGATTGTTGTGCCCAAAGTGATTTCATTTGTTGTCAATAACAAGTCAATGAGTGCTAACTGATTGAGTGGGCTTGAAGAGTGATAAAGCTTGAGGTATGATGGTTGAAGACGCTTTATAGAAATCAAATGATTGTAGAACTGATCTTGAAGTTCCAAGACATGTATCAAGGAGATACAATGTCACAACATTGTTAAAAGTCCATGCATTGTCTTTACAATGCATGAGGAGATAAAGAAGTTCCATCCATAACCTCCATGTGGATGAAGTGGTTTGGAGAAGACCATTCACTATCTCTTAGTGAATGTGGATTTGAAGATGATCCAACCTCATCTATGATTGGATTGAAGAAGAACATTGAAGATCAAAGTGATTTATGATTATTTGTTGATGAAGATAGTTGAGAGATCCTTGAGAATTCTATAGAAGAAGAAGAAGATATGTTGGAGAAGATATATGGAGTTCATAAGAAGATGGAGAGGAGAAGAAGTATGGTTTGTCATTTTTGTACCTGGTTACTTTGCTTCTATACAAAGTACCAACTATGTACTTTAACAAAAAATAATCCAACCAAGGAGGCCATCCAAGGTCCCTCACCTCAAGCACATGCGGGACCCGAGGGTCAACCACGCTCAAGGGAAGTCCTCAAGGACAAGGCCTCCCCAAGGCATGGTGCGGGCCGTGTGTAAACCCGTGGGTGCCACACAGTGATGAATCCGTGCAGCGTGGGCGCTAGGTGCGCGCCCGAAGGAAGCAGAGTGGGCGCTAGAGCACGCCCGTAGGAGAACTGGTGCGGGGCAGCACTAGAGGGGGGAGAGGAGATTTCTGAACAGATGGTGGGAGGTGATGGTTGTTAAACCGCGGATAAACCATGGTGCGTTTCGATGTGGGATGAGTTTTTTGAGACGTGGAGCTGATCTGGGTCGTCCATCTGATCCGTGTGTTATCACAGCGGCACGATCCATCCGCGCGCCGATCCAACGGCCAAGGAGACAAGCCATGGTCGTCCTCAACCTCCCACCAATTGAATCTACCTCGCGACGCCTCCCACGAACCAGAGGCACCTGAGCGAGGAAGATGGAGCTCCCTGCCACTTCATAAGAACATGAATCCTCCATGGTGATCGTCTGGTCGAACTGAGACCATGCATGCAATCTACATCTTGCATGCATGAGAAATCTTGAGGAAGAAGGTACGGCCAAGGAAAATGGAGTTTCCTAGGCCACGTGGATTCGTGTGAGAATTTTTCACAAGAATCGGGAATATGATCTTAAATCCATACACGATGTTTGGATCACACGTTTGGAAAAAGGAAACACCTGAGGTATCCGTAAAATCATTAACGCTGGTTGAATGCTTTTTTTAAGAAATGAATATCTCAGATATTCGGAGGAATGAATCTCGGACGATTCATTGATGGATTTTGAATGCATTCTCTGTCTATAAAAGGAAGAGTCCATGCCGAGAAGAGGCTCCTACCTCCCAGACATTCAAGTGCTTCTGTTTCAAAAAACAGACCATCTTTGGAGAGGAGAACCGCGCAACCACTTACGCGACAGAGAACCGCGCATTCCTTGCGAAAGGAAGAAGCCGAGTCGAGCCTCCCTGTGCGCTCCCTTGCGCGATAGGGAAGAGGCCGAGCCCTGCGCGCCCACAGCCCGCATTGTTGCGCGGTAACAAGTGGCCGAACCCTCTTTGCCCGCGAACTCGCGCGGCAGGAGGAAGCCACCGCGCCACCTGCACGGTTGGAGGAAGCTGCCGCACCTGCGCGGAAGGATTTTCCGCACCACTTGCACGGTAGAAGAAGCTGCTTCACCTACCGCGATTATTTCACCCAAGCACTCTTAGTGCGTAGAAGACCCGTGCTCCCTGGTTTACACGAAGAAGGAGGATTGTGCACTCTTGTTTTTCACAAAGAAGGAGAACCCAAGGCCTTGTGTTGTCTCAAAGAGGAACGCATGCATGAGGCCGAGGCCTTGATAACCCTTGAGAAGAAACCCTCACACATTTAATATCCATATACCCATTCGGGTTTTGTGTGATTTACATGAAGAAGGGTGATTGCATAGTGGAGTACGTGTGCATGTAAACATAAGAACAAATTTTGTGTGCACATGTGAAGAGAAAGATTAACTTTGAGGAAGGAAGGCCAAAACATATCTTGGTTGTGAGTGTGCAAGCAAGAATGACCACATCCCATCTTGTGGGTTGTGAGGGTGTGTGCTCAAGTGAAGAATAAGAGAGTGAATGTGTGCACATGCATGTATATTGAATATAAGTATTGGTGAGCAAGACCGACAAGTTCTCCTGGAGTTTGTTGAAGCTACTTAAAGAATTGAACAACACATTTGAAGAAGAGAAGTGGAGTTTTGAAGAAGAATATGATATGAAGTGGGGGGGGGGGGGTTAAACAACTTGTAATTCGGGGGTATAACCAATTACCGTGTAAACATCTTCTGGAATAGTGAAGAATCCGTGCTGGGGAGTGCAACCTACATGGCAAGGAGTAGGTCTTTGTACCGAACCTTGTAAATCTCTGTTTTCTGTGCTTTCATTATCACTTCACCACTAAAAGAGTAGATCTAGGCCTTAACCAGCCACAGAGGTTGAATTGATCATTCAAAGGGAACAATTATTAAAAATAAAATGTTATCACTGATTTAGCCCTCCCCTCTCAGTGATCACAACTGATCCGGGCATTTCACATGATATGACTATTAAGGGTTCATATTGTGAAGTAAAAATGGATAGATTATGCTGACCTTTTATGTACATTTTATAATGTAATAAAAAATCTAAATATAATATAAAATTATAGTTCCGGGTTTTCTCATAACAATTTTTACTGAATAATAATCTAATAATATTTATTTTTTATGTGTCTAATTCAACATTCGTATCACTTGGTATTAGAGAAAGGATAATAATTATTTTTAAAAATAGATGAGAAAAGAGTAGTGGGATCCCTGAGGATAAGCCTATGTATAGGATAACATAATATGTTATAGGAATGAATCGAATGTTGGTTTCTGTGAATATAGACCCATTTCTAGAGAAATGAATGTGGATGTTGTTGTGGATGAAATACACCTAGAATTATAATCTATTAATAGTACATATTTGGTGTTAACTTGATCATCACTTGTTTATGGTGGTTGTGTCTTTGAATATAGACCTAGAGAGTTACTCATATGGTATATTACTCAGTTAATTAACATTTTCATTGTAAAACATTATGAAGGATTTTAATATATAATGATGATTTATGACCTATATTTTTCGTAAGGTTGCCTTGAATGAAATGAATGTCTCATGGTTTCACCATGAAATACATTAATTTTATTATTATATAATTTTTCACTATGTTTAATGTTTCTCACATTATGCCTTTTGTATTTAGTCAGTGGAAGGAAACAAGAGGAATCATTAAAATGAAGAATGTGACATAAAATTCGGTGATTATTCTCATAAGAAACCAACTGAAATAGGAGAATGAAAATGAAATATCATGATTATACCATACTAAATATCTTAATATATTATTAAAACCCAGAATATATATACATACATACAAATTTTCACATAAATACAATTATTGTAAAATGGTGCTTTTAGTCATAATGTAGAAAAGAATACATGTCTTCATACATTTCATGAATGTCTGAAGAGGCACCTCATTAAATCTCTCAATGTAATGAAGAGATATTTTTGGTGTAAAATAGAATGTAAAATTGAAATTAATAATTAGGACAACACAAGGAATTATATAGATTCAAATAAATTATATATTAAGATTTAATTTATATATTAAATTACTATTTTTTTGGAACATGTGTATTAATATAGTCAATGCCTATCTCATTCAAATAATTAAAGTGGAATGAATAAAGTGATTATTTATTTTTATTCATGAATTATGTCTGGTAAGCTAATTATAAATTATATTTTATTTATAAAAATCTTGAAACAACTATCGATTATTCTAAAATAGTTATTCTTAAATGGATTTCAGTATTATCTATAATTTTAAAGAAAACATTAATAAATATTTTTTTTCATATGTTCAAACTTTTTAGATGAAAAATATTGCTTTATTGTCATATAATAATATATCATGAATGTTGAGATAATAATGTTTTGTTCAGATAAATAATTTAATGATGATTATAATGCAAATTAAATTTTATCAATGACCTTGAAAATAATTATTGATTTCACAATAATGTATTTTATGTTAACGTTGATGAATATTATTTATTTTTCTTGTATTTATATAGAATATAATATTTTCTATGAAATTAAGAGAGGAATATGTTTGGAGATATTTTTATAAAGTAGATATGATTTTATTTATGTTTTATGGGGATTTAGGCTATTAAAATGTTTTTAAAGAATATATGATTTTTCTATTCATGGGGTTGTTAGGTGACATTTTAAGATTTTTTATATTATTCATTGAGTAATGTGAAGTGGATGTTAGAATTGTATTATATATATTTTTTTAACTAGTCTTCAAATAATAGATACAGATACATTAATGAAATTTGGAATATTTTGGAAAAAAGTAGGTATATATTTTCGTATTAATATTAAATCCATATTGATTAACTATACATATAATCGTTACTTCATATTTCATATCATTGAAATTACTAAATGTTTTATGATTTTAAAAAATTAATAGAGTTAGGTGGAATAGCTTATGATCCTTCCTTTTGATCTTATGATCGGATAAAAGTTTGTTTTATCGATTTACGAATGAAAAATCAAAATTGTTCATTCATTGGTGTTATATGGACAAAAGATTGGTCGAATAAAATTGAAAGATATATTTAATGAATGAACTTTTATTTATGGATATAAAAATATCATGTATGTATATTCTCTCATGCTATATGGTAACACATTTCAGTAGCTCAATGAAAATGCATTTTAATATATTTTTTCATTATTATAATAATTTCTTTGGAATTGATGGTTTATAACCCCTTATTTATTTATGGTTTTTTTGTCATAAAAAATTTTAGGACTATGTTATCCATCATTATATATTATTCTTTAATAATTATCATTTTTATTAAAGTCTATAATATCTATTCCCCCTAATGTTCTCTTTATTAGTGCACATAATAATTTTTTACAATGGGATACCATTATTCAACCCACTCTCCATTTTCAATGGGTTTTTATTATTCTATTCTATTTTGTTATTTTTCAAAAAATCTATTTTTAATATAGAATGATTTCATAATAATATAAAAAAATTACATATACACAATTTATATTGGTGGGGGATTTAGAACACAAATTGTCTAGTCTAAATTAATAGTAAGCATGATATCCTGTGTTATATGAAACATTAAATGTAACACACCAAGATTCTATGGTACGCTTCTCTTTGAATAATACAATAGTATGTGTTGTACGCAACTTTGAGTTCTAACACACACCATAACCAATCAAACTAGTCGTTAGGAATAGCAATACCCACATTTTGAAATTTTATAAATTTTATCTTTTAAAATGGACTTCATTTTTGTTTTCGGAATAATGAAATTATCCTAGGATGAAATTTTGGTACTTTTCAGACAACTTTTATATTTTGATGAATAGTGAAAATTACTAAATTTTAATTTAAACCAAATTTTTTAATCGAAATAATTAATAGTGATAAATTTTGAATTTGAGTGGTTTTAAAGTATATTTATAATATATTTGTACCATTTAATAAAATTTGGTCAGTGGACATAATTTCAAAATTAAACTGGAAATAAACAAGTGTCAATCTTTTCATAGTTATTATCTCTTAAAAACAAACTTTTTGTTTTAACAACGGGAATTAATTTTAAATTATTTCTTCCACTTCTATGTTTTGAATTTGGAAAAATGGATTCCATATTTGGAATCAGGATGTCCAAATTGTGTAATTAGGAAAATTTTATTTTTAGTCATTTTTAATTATTATTTTGGTAAATATTTTATTTACCATGGTTAAAGGGTAAATCCGGTAAATAAGGGTAAGAAAATTATATTATAATAATAATAAATTACCCTAAAACATGTCCTAACATTATTGGGGGATACATGTTCTACCATGGGCATATTTGGGTCAATTTTGAGACCCCATAAAGCCAGTTGTAGGTGATAAGGACACTTTATATTAATTAAGTTAATATAAATACCAAAATGACAAAAGCATATATATTTTAGAAAAAAATTTTTTACATAGGGTTATGTATGTTGGATTTTCGACTATAAATATTCAATGGAAATATAAAAATATTTCTTAAATAATGGTATTTTATTTATAATTCTTATACATTTAATAATTAATATTATTTATGACACAATAATGATGCAGTATTTTCCTTATTAATGAAAGAATCAAATAATTGGTATTATAAATGTTAAAATAAATATAATTTGAAATTTTTGATAACATCCATGAATTTTATTGGCTACTATTACATTATATGATTTCTTAAATTAATTTGTTTCGAATTAATAAAGTTTTTAAGACTTTAACAAAAATCAATTATTGAATTTTGTAAAAATTGACCTAAATGAGTTTTTAAAACAAATATTATATTATTAATTGATATTCTATTCCTAAAAATCTAAGTTTTGGAAAAAGGACTTATATCATTATAGGTGTATCATTAATGGACAACTTGGGTGTCGTTTGGATGTATATAGTATGTTTATTAACTATATAATATAAAAATACAAAGTGACATGGTTAATGTCAAACTAACTAACTAAGAGTTAAAACTAAATGATATGTTTAATATAATGACCGAAACCTGTCTAAAATCTATTATTTGAAATTATTTCGACCCATAACCACCTTAAAATTTTAATAATCTACTTTTGAGCCATTAGAAACCGAATATTAATTTATTATAAAATAATATTTCTAGCTTTTCCAAAGGTTCCCCTCACCCATCTTATAAAAGGGCACTACTACTTCTCACTAATTCACTCATTAAAAGCCTTATGGATCGGCCTACCCCTGCACAAATATCCTCTAAACTTCCCTCAATTCGACCTAGATGCCTTAGTTTGATCATAAAGCCAACCTAAGGAGCCCTTTTGATCAAATAAAAAGGAAGAACCCGAAGAAGAGGTAATGTTTTCACCACCCTCTTTTAAGTTCCTTTCTTCTTCAACATCTTCTTTCATTGTTATTCTCATTATAAAATAATAACTCCAGTATCCTCTATATACTGTGTTGTTATTATAAATATGGTACAACCATATTCAGTATTCTATCCATCCTTTGAACGACATGTCACCATACGTGCGTACGTACGACTTACCGTCTCCACGTCGTGGTGTGATTTTTATTCAAAACATTATTATTTGGATGGGTATAATAATAATGTGTAATTCATGTAAATAATAAATATAACATGATAATGATTTCTTATATATGATATTCTATCCAATTATATATTATTTTAATATCAAAAGAGTGATATTGTCGTCGTGCGTACGTATGGACTACCGTCTCCACGAACGTGATGAGATTAATTTCCCATCGTATTCATTCAAGTATAATTCTCATTTTATGATTAAAAATAATGTTTAAGGACTTGATATCATTCTGTATATGAAGAAGATACAACCTATCCATAACAAACATGGTTTTTGTAACAAAACATGTAAAATAAAACAAGTAAGTTTACACCCGAAACAACAATAATACTAAGATATTATTAACAAAGAAATGTTAAAAGATCATATATGATATCATATTAATGTATATTATTATTTTATAATTTAATAACAATTATTTCACCATTATACAGGATGTTATCCTACCCTCAACCAAGTAAAAGTACAGGGTAAGGGGTTTTCATCTCACACCTTGTTGCCGTGAGATTCATACCATATTTCTAGTATTACCTTTTGTGTGGTGTATGAACTGCCCATAATTTTATTCCATGTGTAATACACTTTAATATATGTGTATTTACATATTCATAGTATGATAACTATTTCATGGGATGTATGTTTCGTAAGTTAAAAAATTGGTAAGGGTTTATTTCACAGTCTCTTCATTATCCGAGGTTGTTTATAAGTAATTATCTACAGGGACCACTTTATCATCCACATACATTTTTCTTAAAAATGTATTTCAAATCATTCTTAATATTTTAAAGAATACGGGATAAAGTCATTTATACCCTTGTTTAATTTTTATAAGATCTTTATAAAGGAATATTTCTGTTGTTTTCCAAACAAGGTCCTTTTTAACCTTTTCAACAGAATTAAGTTAAGAATCTATTTTTTCAACTTATACGGTGGGTGCAGCTATTTTCCACCATTATAAAATATTTGAAGCTTCCCTTAAAAGATTATAAGAATATTTTCAAAGTAAATGTTTCCTTTTATAATTATTTCACTTTTAAATGATTTCAAAAAAAGAGATTTTTCCCTGAAATAGTTTTGATTTCAACTATGTCATCATCCTTTGATAAATTTTACACTTATTTGAAGTTGATTTATTATGATACAATCCATCCATATTGTATGTATGGTTTGGATATATTTTTTACTATGAATGAGTTATTTTTATGTCATTAATGGATTATGATTAATGTTTTTTGTATTTTGTATGCTAGTGTTAATATGAATTTTTATGTTATATTTCATCCTCTTCTTTAGATTAATGTGTTGGACTAGTATGTTCTAGGTTGGGGACCGGTAAAAGTAAGCCCTCCGGGTTGGGGTCCGGTTAAATAAGACCCTCCAGGTTGGTGTCTGGATATTAGAGGCACTCCGGGTTGGTGTTCGGTTATTAGAGGCACTCCAGGTTGGAGTCCTGTTATAGAGGCTCCCCATGTTGGGTTCCAGTTACAGTTATCCCTTAGGTCTTGGCCCGAGGCCTTGACACATGAATTAAATTTCGGCATTATGCATTTCTATCATTATGAAATTGGTTATTGATATTGCATGTGATTATTCTACTAGTATAATATCCAAGTGAATAAGTAAATGGCATTATTTCATTTTATGTTTTCCATATTATTCTAAAGATCAAGTATAAAAGGCTTTTATTTTAGTTATACATTTCTTTAAATGTTTATACTTATTTATGAAAATTTCCGCTATATTGTTATCCTTACTGATCATCTGAGCTCTCCCCTTTATATGTTTTATTTTTCCAGTATTTGAAGAAGTAATTTTTGAATGACCTGTTGGGATAGTATGAGGGGATATGAAGAGGATATTTTTTAGTATTATTTTTCACTTTACGATGTAATGTAAAATTTATGAATGTATCTAGAGTTTCCAAGGCTACTAAACTAATCGGTCATTCGAGACTTGATCTTTTGTGATCATTCCAATGTTATGTAATAATGCACCGACTCTGGGTAACTGGGGTCGGAGCATTACAATTGGTATCAGAGGAAGTTTAGTACAAACTTTGGAAGCTAGATTTAGATAAACTCAGATTAGAGCACCTAGATCTGTGATGGAATTTGAGGATTAGTATAGAAGAACTTCCTAGAACTTTGGTATTGTATAAATTTTGTGAGTTTTCCAAGAAATACATCAATTTCTGGATACGAGCTGGTAGATGGTGCTCTGGCACAGATATACCTAGGGGTAAAACCCAAAAACACCGTTTGAGCTAGACTCGAATGGGAACTGGTGCACGACAACGGGTCTTGTTGCACTCTTGGTTACGACACTTCCAGGGGATATGCTTAGGATAATTATCATTTTCTTTACAAACCATTATGATGGGTTTATGTGTATATATTTCCTCAAAGAAATTTTTTTTATGATTATGGATAGTATCCATAAATAGTTAAATTTATGTTAAGTGTTTTACAAGTATGGAATTATGTATTTTGATTCATAAATTGATCTAGTTTATTTCATTGTCTAGAAATGTCTCCTAGTGGAAGAAATGGAAACTGTATCAATGCACGTACTCCATGTAGGGATTTTCCTCCTGCTCAAGATAATTATAGTTGAGCTGGTGATGAAACTGGTGGTGATCAACTAATCACCATAGAGGGAAAACTCACTCAGGTTATCAATAATAACCTTTCCCGTATGGAGCACCTTGATCCACAATGTGGAGTAAAAATGTTAAATCACTTCATTAGGTAGCAAACAACAACATTCAATGGGAGTAAAAATCTATTAGTAGCTGAGCAATGGATAAGTTACCTAGAAAAAATATTTCAGTCTTTGAGGAGTAGTGAAAGGGAGAAAGTTATCATGGCAGTTTATCGCCTCACAGGAGATGCTGATCAATGGTGGTCATTGATACAAAATACAATGGAAGATGATGAAGTATCAAATATGGAATGGATAGAGTTCAAAGAGCTTTTCTTAGGAAAATACTTTCCTCGTGACCACCGAGCAGATATAGAAAAGAAATTTCTGAGTCTGAGGAAAAATGAGGATGAGAATGTTGCAAAGTATGAGTCTAACATTAGAAGGATATTGATGCATGTTGTAGATTATATACATATCCCAAGAAGTAATATTTATCGTTTATTTTATGGGTTAAAACCATTTCTCCATAGAGCTTTAGTATCACAATCCTTCTCATCGTACGAAGATATTGTCTCATGTGCTATCAAGACAGAAAAGAAATTCTATAAGTCTTATGACAACAAAATAAATCAAGAGAAGAAGATAACGGTGGAGCAAGAGATAGATAAAAGGAAAAAGGGAAAGAATTATTTTCCATTATGTGATAATTCTGGTAAGAAACACCCTGGTACTTGCCTAAAAGGAATGAGAGTTTGTTACAAATGTAGAGAAAAAGGTCACCAGACTCATGATTGCAAGGGAAAGAAAGAGGCTGTCAATGTTGAATGCTATAATTGTAGAGAAATGGTGCATTATGAAAATGAATTCCCGAAGTGTCAAAGAAACAAACCTCAGAAAAGGCCAAGGGGGAAAGGCCAAGAATATGTTGTTACTACAGATGAAGTTGAATAATTAATGTATTTGTGTTTTTGGACTCATGGATTATATTCTGGTTATAAGAATAATGTGATATATATAAGGATTGTACTGCAGTACTTGTTGTTTTCATGAAGGTTTTAATATGATGAAGGTAATCATATTTTTAGTATGTTACAATAAGAATCATTACTTTGTTTGGGGAATCTGATGTTACAACTGATTTTTTAATTTAGAAACATTTAAGAGAGATAATTTGGACAGAAGTATTTTGGATAACTATAAAAGTTGGAATGGATTATGTTGAACTTTGGATAGAATGGATTAATGTTAAATCATTTCTTAAGATTATTTTTGGGATATTATAATACTATAGTTTTAGGAAAAGGACAACCTGCAGGTCGGGCGATAACCCGTTGCGTCGGACAAAGCTGCAGGAATCGAACCCACAACCATAGTGCGACATGCCTTTATTACCTTCCACTAGCCTACAAGAAGTCCCTGTTTATTAAAAAATTGTTTTCCCAATATAAATGGTATGTTTTAATATTTGGAACCTTGTACGATTAGAATAAATATAATATTTTTGAGTTCTATTATCTTTTTGAGTGAAATATGAGTTTGTGTGAGAAATTAGTTGAAGGTTGAAACTCTACTTGTCATATATATATATATACCTCTCACTTATAAATTAATTATTAAACTTTAGGAAAGTTATATAAAATATGTGTTAACCTAATAACTTATTTTTTTTTGAATTGATGATATTTTGAATCACTATAGATTGAAGGCTTTAATGCCCTTAATTTTACACTTTTTGGGATTAATGTCCTCAATCACTCCCTACAAATATTTACGTTTTTCATCTAATTATGTGTCTCTATTTTCCACTAATACTCTCATAATTGAGATCATAATTTGGTGGTGAATTTTTCATTCCCCTTTCCCTCTTATTAAGGCTAAATTTTATGAACCTTATTTCCTATGTGGGTTTTCCACCAAGGTATTTTCTACTATCAACCTTTAATTTTCAAATAACAATTTCAAATTGTGTGGACGCAATTTATTGAAGGTGGGGAGAATGTAACACCCCAATCTTCAATGGTACGCTTCTCTTTGAATAATACAGTAGCGTGTGTTGTACGCAACTTTGAGTTCTAACACACACCACAACAAATCAAAGTAGCCCTTATGAATAGTAATACCCACATTTTTAAATTTTATAAATTTTATCATTCAAAATGGACTTCATTTTTGTATTCATTATATTGAAATTAGCCTAGGGTGAAATTTTAGTACATTTCTGATAACTTTAAAATTTTGACGAATAGGGAAAAATACTAAATTTTAATTAAAAACAACTTTTTTTAATAAAAATAATTAATAGTGATAAATTATGAATTTAAGTGGTTTTAAAGTATATTTAGAATATATTTTTACCATTTAATATAATTTTGGTCTTTTAACATAATGTCATAATTAAACTAGACATAAACAAGTGTCAATATTTTTATAGTTATTATATCTTAAAAACAAGCTTTTTGTTTTAACAATGGGAATTAATTTTAAATTAATTTATTTTACTTCTATGTTTTGAATTTGGAAAAATGTATTCCATGTTTGGAATCAGGATTTCCAAATTGTGTAAATAGGTAACTTTTATTTTTAGACATTTTGAATTATTACTTCTGTAAATATTTTATTTACGATGGTTAAAGGGTAAATCCGGTAAATAAGGGTAAAAAAATAATATTATAATAATAATAAATTAACCTAAAACGTGTCCTAACCTTATTGGTTGATATTGTTATGACCATGGGCATCTTTGGGTCGATTTTGGGACCCCATGGAGCCACATGTAGGTGATAAGGACACTTTATATTAATTAAGTTAAAATAAATACAAAAATGACAAAAGAATATATCTTTTAGAAAAACAATTTTTACATAGGGTTATATATATTGTAATTTAGACTATAAATATTAATTATAAATATAAAAATATTTCCTATATGTTGGTAATTTATTTATAATTTTTATACATTTAGTAATTAATATTAGTTATGACACAATAAGGATGCAATATTTTCCTTATTAATGAAATAATCAAATAAATTGTATTATAAATGTTAAAATAAATATAATTTGAAAGATTTGATGACATACATGAATTTTATTGGCTAATATGACATTATATTATTTCTTAATTGAATTTTTTTCGAATTAATAAAGTTTTTATGACTTTAGGAAAAATCAATTATTGAATAGTGTCAAAATTGACATAAATGAGTTTTGAAACAAATATTATATTATTAATTGATATTCTATTCCTAAAAATCTAATGTTCGGCCAAATAACTTATATAATTATATTTGTATCATTAATGGACCTCTTGGGGGTCGATTGGATGTATATAGTATGTTTATTAACTATATAATATAAAAATACAAAGTGACATGGTAAATGTCAAACTAATTAACTAAGAGTTAAAACTAAAAGATATGGTTAATATAATGACCCAAACATGTCTAAAATCTATTAGTTGAAATTAATTCTACCCATACCCACCTTATAATTTTAATAATCCACTTTTGAGAAATTAGAAACCGGATATGAATTTATTATAAAATAATATTTCCAGCTTTTCCAAAGGTACGCCTAACCCCTCTTATAAAATGGAACTCCCCATTATCACTAATTCACACATTAAAAGCCTTTTAGATCTTCCAAAACCTGCCCAAATATCATATCAAAATTCATCACTTCAATATAGAGGACTTACATTGATCAGATAGCCAATCTAAAGAGCCATTTTGATCATATCAAAAGGAAGAACCTGAAGAAGAGGTAACGTTTTCAACCCCCTCTTTCAAGTTCCATTCTTCTTCAACTTCTTCATTCGATGTTATTCCCATTATAATATAATATCTCCAGTATCCTCTATATACTTTGATTTTATTTTAAATATGGTATAACCAAATTCAGTATTCTATCCATCCTTTGAATGATATGTCACCACACGTGCGTACGTATGACTTACCGTCTCCACGTTGTGGTGTAATTGTTATTCAAAACACTATTATTTGTATGGGTATAATAATGATGTGTAATTCATGTAAATAATAAATATAAAATGATAATGATTATGTATATATGATATAATATCCAATTAAATATTATTTTAATATCAAAATAGTTATATTTTCACTCGTGCGTACGTACGGACTACCGTCTCCACGAACGCGATGAGATTCATTCCCCATCGTATCAATTAAAGTATAATTCTCATTTGATGATTACAAATAATTTTAAAGGACTTTATATCAATCTAGATAAGAATAAGATACAACTTATCCATAAAAAACATGCCTTATGTATCAAAATATATAAAAGAAAACGAGTAAGTTAACTCCCGAAACAACAATAATACTAAGATATTATTAACAAATAAATGTTAATAGATAATATATGATATACTATTAATTTATATTATTATTGTATAATTTAATGTCAATTATTTCACCATTATACAGGAGGTTATCCTACCCTCAACCAAGGAAAAGTACAAGGTAAGGTGTTTTCATCTCTCTCCTTATTCCCGTGAGATTCATGCCATATTGCCAGTATTACCTTTTAAAGGGTGCATGTACTGCCCAGAATTATATTCCTTGTGTAATACACTTTAATATATGTGTATTTATATATTAATAGTACGATACCTCTTTCATGGGGTTTTTGTTTCTTATGATACCAAATTGGTAAGGGTTTATTTTACAATCTCTTCATTATCTGAGTTTGTTTATACGTAATTATCTACTCGGACCTCTTTATCATCCACATCCTTGTTTCTTAAAAATGTATGTCATATAGTTATTAATATTTTAAACACTATGGGATAAAGTCATTTATACCCTTGTTTACTTTTTATAAGAATTTTATAAAGGATTATTTTTTTCATTTTCCAAACAAGGTCCTGTTTAACCTTTTCGACAGAATTAAAGTAAGAATGTCTTGTTTTAACTTAAACGATGGGTGCGGCTATTTTCCACTGTTATAAAATCTTTGAAGCTTACCTTACAAGATTATAAGAATATTTTCAAAGTAAATTTTTTCTTTTATAATTATGTTAATTTTAAAAGATTTCAAAAAAGTGATATTTCTCTCAAATAGTTTTGATTTCATCTATAACAAAATCCTTTGATAAATTTTACACTTATTTGAAGTTGATTTATTACGATACAAATCATACATATTTTATGTAAGGTTTTGTGATATGTTTGACTATGTATGATTTATTTTTATTTCATTAATGGTTCATGATTAATGTTTTGGCATTTCGTATGCAAGTTTTAATACGAATGTTTATGTTATATTTCATCCTCTTCTTAAGATGAATGTGTTGGACTAGTATGTTCTAGGTTGGGTACGGGTAAAAGTAAGCCCTCCAGGTCGAGGTCTGGTTACAGTAGACCGTCTGGGTCGGTGTCTGGATATTAAAGGCACTCCGGGTTGGTGTCCGGTTATTAGAGGCACTCCAGGTTGCAGTCCAGTTACAGATGCTCTCCGGGTTTGGTTCTGGTTACAGTTATCCCTTAGGTCTTGGACCGAGGCCTTGACACAGAAATTAATGTTCACCATTTTGCATTTCCATCATTATGAAAGTGGTTATTGATATATCATGTGATTATTCTACTAGTAGAATATCCATGTGAATAAGTATATGGAATAATTTCATTTTATCTCTGCCATATTATGATGAAGTTCAAGTTTAAAAGGCTTTTGTTTCAGTTATACATTGTCTTATATGTTTATGCTTATTTATGAAAGTTTCTGCTATATTGTTATCTTTACTGAGCATCTGAGATCACCCCTTTCAATGTTTTATTTTTCCTAGGATGTGAATAAATAATTAATGAATGACTTGTAGGGATAGTATGAGGGGATATGAAGACAAGATGTTGTTGTAGTAGTTTTCACTTTATGATGTAATGTAAACTTTATGAATGTATCTAGTGTTTGTAAGGCTACTAAAATAAGTGGTCATTCCAGACTTGATCTTTTGGGATCATTCCAATATTATGTAATGACACACTGACTCTGGGTAACTAGGGTTAGGGCATTACATTAAACATTAAAAAAATTATGACATACAATAAGAATACTAATATTTAAATGGGCCCAATATTCCAAAACCAATTAACTAAATAGTAAAAATTGTATGAAACTCATTGTTATCTTTATTTATAATATTTGAAAATAATTAAAATAAATTTATTTATTAATAATAAGATATTATGAAATTATGAATATATTCATTTTTCCAAAAAACAATCCCTCAAATTATGTTTTTTTTAATTTTAAATAGTTGAATTATAATTAATTTATAAATTTCTATAGAAAATAAATATGAGGAAACTAAAATTATTTTAAAAATCCACATTCTATTATTATCTTATTGTAAATTTTGGATAATTTTATGGAAATATTTAATTTTCACTTAAAAGTGAAAAATAAAAATATTTGTAGTACTAAATTATATCATTAAATCAATAAACATCAAAGTATCATTGCTTTTTAGTGATATATTTATGTAACATAAGTATAATTTTATTTTATATATTGTAACTAATTACTCATGATTCAAAATTATAATTTTCTTTTCAAATAATCATTTTTAGAGATAATTATTTTTCAAAAACTAGTTTATATATGCGTAATATATTTTTATCTAAATTTATTATTAATATCCCAATTCACTGATTGTTTTAATGAAAATTAATATATATATATATTTATATAAAATATTTTATTAATAAAATAATTATATTATGGACTAATTTAATGGATATAAATTAAATTTAATGGTTAAAAATACATAATTATACAAATGGGTTCTCAGTATGTTTTGTGTTATTTTTTAAATTAACATAATAGAGATATAGAATTCGAATCTAAAAATATTTATTAAATATTTCTAATAATATTAACTAATATCACATTATAAGTTATACCTAACTTATTTTCATAACAAATATTACAAACAATGATTTTTTACCACATTTAAGCTTAAAACGAACTTATCTAGCTGTTAAAATAAGAAGACAAGGGTAGTAACGCCACATTAACATGAAATATACTAACTGGTAGATTATATTTCGTCGTTATCATATATTATATTCAATTAATATTATTTTATCCTTCTTCTCATGAAGATTCATTATATTTTTAAATTCATTTAACTACTTCCATACATATCTTTCCCCTCATGTAAAAATGGAAACCACATACACTCCATTATTATACATACTATTAACCATTAAGATAAATTAAAACATGAACCAATAATTACAATCATCCATAACCTAATTATTGATACCATATTTTTCTCTTTACTTTAGATTAGATTCATAACAGTCTATATAATAATCTATTTTTTATTAACCACAATAACTTTTCTCATTGAGGAATCATTATAAAAAATATTTTCCATTTCAGGTCCATACTATAGAATAAATCCCAATAATTCATCTATTGAATACACCATAAAATTATTACTCTCATTGATTTTTATATTCCTTACATAACATATTTTTTTAGAAACCACTACCTCTTTAAATTTATGAAAATTTTATCTAATGACTGTTAATATGTGTTCATAGAAATACTGAATCTTATTCATCGATGATGTTTCTAGTTAATTAATTCATCATCACCTATAATAAATTTCTGTTATTTATAAAGTTCCATCACTAATTGTTTCCCTGTGATATTATTAGTTTCATATTATGTATCCTCTATTGTTTGGAAACTTTCACTAGGTAGTATACATGATTGAGATGTGGATAGACCAGAATGGACATATTAAATTTTATAATAAATCAATAAATTTGATATTAAAAACATACCCTTTCATATGATTACACATATTTCATTTTACTATATAATTTTGTTGTTTCTATTGTTATTCCGTTATTTTCTGAGTATTAATTTATGGATGTTTTAGGTATTCCCCCTTAATTACTTGAGTGTTTTTGTAACCAATCACATTATTAGTTTTTGGTGTTTTGGTATCTTTCCATATATCAAGATATTTCATAACATATTCTAGAAATATTTTACCTATTAATTATTAGGTCTAAGATAAATTTTGAAAGTGTAGACCATCAGAAATAATAAATATGACAAAATATATTTTTCTATCACAACAAATGGTGTAATAATAAAAGATCTTGAATAGGTCTCAAGGGGATGAGAAAAAAATATTTATATTTAAATAATTTAAAATAAATATTCCATATAGAAGAGTTCATATCCTGAAAATATAACTTATAATAGAAAATATATATGTGACTGATTTTATGAATGTATACATAAATAAGAAATCCACTAAAAATTGGATATTTCTACCAATTTATTTCCAAATGATATTATATATTAACTTCACTCTTCTTTTCTCATAAAGATTAATGGTTCTCACTATGATGAATAATCACATTTCAAAGGGTGTAATATCTATTTTCAATACCTAAATAATTATCACGAGGAGGAACATATACGACTAATCCATTCATTTCTCTAGACCAAGGCACAATTTGGAGCCCAACTTAATTGTTAAATGAAACCACATCCCAGAAGCCCTTTCATTTTTAATTAGTATAAGAATCTATGTGCTAACCTAATTTTGGAATGTGAAAATTGTAATCTAATAATCATGTGTATAATTGATTAGAAGAATGAAAAACTATAAAATCTCATTTAATATTTATGGAAAAGATAAACATTTTATAATATATATTCAAATATGTATCCTTTTAATAAAAATATAGCTTTTTGAATATATTTCCAAATCTCAATTTATGATTAAAATGTCCTAATATATAATATCCACAAATTAATATTTCATTACATGTGTCATTTCAAAATTTCATTGAGTTCTCAAGAATATAATTTATAAAACAAATTCCCATTTTCCATCTTCATAGGGAACAGTGATTATCCCCATATAGAATTTCATATTATTTACTTTCTTATTGATTTCAAAATCTTTTTTTCAAATCCCATTAGAACATGTGTCAGCAATGTAAAATTTTTGGAAAACACAATAATAAAAATGTATATATAGTATTACCTAAAATTATTAGCAATTTTTTAAACTATAAAATTCATTTCAAAATTTCATTATATATTTTTAGCCACATATAATATTTAAGAATAATGAATGATATTTTAGGTTCCCAAAATATATTTCAACATCCATAAGACATTTCTATTTCATAAGTAATATTTTGTAATTTGAAGAGATAACTCTCTATATTTTATGTTAATTTATTCATTAAATATAATCATATATGGAATAATATATTTTATATTATCATTTGCTTGATTCCAATACATTAAACATTATTTCACACCTATTAATTTCTTACATAGATAAAAAATAGAAAACATGATAATTTTGTCAAAGATTGTTATGAATAAACAATAGTTTATAAGATATTATTGTTATGCCCAAATATTTAATTAATCATCTATTCAAACAATATCAATTAATGTGAAATTAAATTAATACATAATATTTTATTTTTATAAGTAGTTTAATAATTAGAAATTTTTTGTGAGAATTTATAATTTCCAAATATTATAAATGTTAAAATTTTAGGAATTGTAATATTCGAACATATAATGAAAAAATTCAACAAAAAAATATTAATTTCAACCTAAAATATGACCAATTTTTTTTTAAAATTAAATTTTTGGTGAAGTGTATATAATAAAATATCACATTAGGATGTTATTTTGTGTTATGATTGAAAATATTTAAATTTGCGGATAATAAATAATTCTAGATGACCAAAGAAAATTACATTATATGTTCACTGAATTTGACATCAATTTTATTTTAATATGATTCATTTAATGTTATAGTTATTAATTAATTTTTTATTTATGTAATTATGAAGAATTTTTTTCAAATAAAATACTACTTTTTGACTAGAAAGAAGAAACCAATGTATCATACATAATAATGTTAATTTTTCCCATGAAAGAGTGTTGACATCATTGATATAGAAATGTAGTGGTCACTGAAAAATTATATAATTTCATTTTTAAAATAAATACCACATTTTTTAGAGTTATTATTTTCAGTTAGGTTTATATCAAACTCCTCATTTCATTTAGAGTCATCCAAACTAATTTCATGTATGAAATAGATATAAATATAAAAAAATGTATTTATAGTTTAAGCCACACTAGGAGAGAGGATAGTTCTTTGTGAGGAGTTAGTGATATCCCAAATCTAACATAATTCATACTATAATTATAATTTCATGGATGTTAGGATATTTCCTTTATTAATGTGTCTATTTGAGTGTTTCATTTAATAGATACACCATGTTATAAAACATGAATAACACATAAAAAATGATAATGTTTTGTTGTTATGATACTAATATAAATACTGATTTTCCTTCCTTTTTAAGAATATCCATATTCTATGTGCATTCAAGTCTCAAAATGTATTCTTCACTTGACTATATTGTCATGTTATTATAATTCATTCCATAAAAGTTTACAATGCTCAATAAAAATAGATGATCCACAACTTAAATAAAATAGATGTTACAATGCACAAAAAAATATTCCCTAGTCATGTTAAATACATGATCCACTTATCAAATAGAGTACATTATCTAGTGCTATTACAAATTAATCAAAACTCATATTTAGTACATGTAAAAGAAACTAATTTCTAAAATAAAATATAATGACCCACTACTCAAAAATATTCCCTTTCTTCTCTCTTCCTTTATGGTTTATATCTCTAAAATATAGTGTTACTCAACCCCATCACCCTTTATATAGGATAGAAACCCAATATTAATACTGATTATATTGTATATATTGACTTCATAAATTAGTTATTTAAAACATACTAGTAATCATTTACTATTTTCCGTGAAACATAACATTTTGGATAAAATTTATTATTTTTTATATTTCCCATACAAGGTGACAAAATTCTAGAATCACCATATTGGTTGTAGAACATAATGTTTTTAGTAACATAAGAAAATCTTTTAATGCGTGAAAGTGTATTGATTTTTTTATCAAAAAGGAAATAATTAAATGTATAATTGAGGAAAGAATTGTTTTTAAAAGTCCACATTATAAAAAACTACATGTAAAATAATTGTATTAATGAATCAAAAGATAAAATGATATAATAATATAGAATATTCTAAATCTGAATAGTAGTTGTTTTAATGATTGTAACCTTCTCATGACATTCCATATAAACATCCATATCGTAAATAACTATTTAAATTGTCATCATTAAAATTGAAAACTATTGATAGTATCTGAGGGATGTTTTGTAGAATTAGATTGTTATTTTTGAAAAATATTGTAATTTCCATCCATGATAGTTTGCATGTAAACATTAATGAAAAATCTGGATGGCCTTCCAAATTACAAATTGGCATATCATCATGGGAATTCTATATCATATACCTTAGACTACTAGTTAGTGTAGAATGTTAAATGATATTCTTACCACATGAAAATCCATCATGGTCACCTCAATGTAATGCATCTTCCAACACATTTTACAACTCAATCCTCAAGACTTTTTGACTAAAGAGAATCAAAACAATTTCTTTTAAACACACTCATAATATAAGAATCCAATCAATTCTCAAAATAGCCTTAATAATCACGATAATGTTGATGAATCCTTTGAATGGAACTTATAGAGAATGATTAGTATTCTCACATTTTTACCTTTTAGAGTTTTGTAGTTTTACTTAATGATAATGGAAAATTAAATATGTTTTCAACATATCCATCTTGGTCACCGACGAAAATTAGTGGATATTGTATTGAAATATACAAACGGGGGAAGATCATTGATGTGTTTTAAATAAATTATTTTAATTGGAATTATTGAATAACTCTACTGATTTAGAGCATAAATCTCACTGATAATAAGAATATAAATTTCAAAACTATTTTGTATGTTTTAAATCTCTATATTTGTTTGGCTTTTTTTAAGAAGTCATAGATTTAAATTTGAAATTTCATGATGATAATGAACAACTATTTCACTTCTAAAGTGACGAACTACTATTTTGTTTTAACAAAGAATATATTGTAGGTTCTCAAAAATATTACAATAAATTCATGATTTCTGATTTTTATAATCATTACTGCAAAATAAATGAATATTAATAAAAATAAATATAGTTCAGTTAATGATGTGGTTACTTCTAAATTGAACTATTACGTGATGGCCTAAACCTTATTCTGAGACTCATTAAAAGTTTCAGATATGTATTGTTGTGATGACCTTAGTGTTTCTACATTCGGAGTAAGAAAACTACAAATGTGTTGGTAGATGTGTCCAATTAATCTAAATATGCATGGTTCTCAATCATTTCTGAATGACCTTTCAACCTTCCATCCAATTGATGTGAATGAAAAAGTAGAACTATAAATTTCCATGTATTAGTGGAATGATATTGGCTTAGATAAATTAGGATTGAACATCAATGTTGTAAGTTATTGATTATATTGTTTATTTAAGTCCAAATAAATATTTTCTATTGATTAGCTTAGAGAAAATTGTTGGTTTTCTTTATTGCAAAATTTTTTAATTCTATATTCAAACCATAAAATTAAACCAAAATACTGAAAATTTTAATTGGATCTAAAATATTCATATATTCTAAATGATAATCATAATTTAATAAAAGTTACTATTATAAAACTATAATAAATATCAGAAAGTTATTTTTAAATTTATTGTAGTATAATGATACTTAATGTGAAAAAACTGACATACATTCTCCATTGATTGAAGTTGTTTTTAATTTTTTGAGTCAACCATTTTTTCTCAAATTTATATTGATAATACAGTTGAAATATTTTTAAAATTTTAAATTTAAATGTGGACATCTGAATACATGAAAAAAGAATAGTAGGACGTCTCACAACATGTCTTCTTACATGTGTTTCTTGCAATATTTGATTCATTGTACTTGAAACCTCTAGTTTATGGATATATGCTTCACCACAATTATATTTTAATATCAGAAATAGAAATATGTATATTATTAATAAATATTTTAGTGAGTATAGAGATATATATTTATATATATAATGTTTTAGGTGTGAGTTAATTTTATAAAAAACCTGGGCGTGAAAAAGAATTATAGTTACCCATAATTGTAGTAGCTAAACAATATCTTTTGGAAGTGGAATGTTTAATAAGTGACATTGTATTAAAATCGTTAAAGTGTGTGTAAATGTATTATGCATTATTAATTTGATAAGGAGGAACGGATTGGGTCAGTAATAATTTTTTCTACATTCATCAAATCTAGAAAAAATAACAAACAATGATATTGTTTTCATATAAAATAGATATATAAACATTTATATGTTCGTAATAGTACATTGAAATAATTCTAAAAAAATTGAAACGTATGATGTTCCATGGTTTTTGGTATTTTTTCACTCTTCATCAAACATATATGTTTCATAATGTAGCCAATTTGTGAGGCATTGCAAACAAAATATAATATAAAATTAATTAATCAGTGGCAGTTTAATGTAAAATATGAAATGAAATTAAATGTATGGAAAAATTTAAACTAGAAAAACCATTAGTAGATAAACTAGAAAATGGAATGCCTATTCCTTTTTGAGTGATTCCATGTGTAGGTAGTGGTTCACATATTGTAGTAGAAGACTTGTTAATATAGTCCATTGAATAAATTCTTGTAGATATGCAATCTGTTGTTGTGGAAATACCATAAACACATTTTTTGAAAGAATGATAAATAGTAGAGTAATTTAAATTAACCATAATACATAACTCACAACAAATTTTTCATTATTTCCTTAGTAGTCTCCTCGACAACCTTGCGTCTCAAGATTTTGAAGTTGATTTAATGTTCATATTAGATTTATTTGTTTTGAATTGTCACAATTTTCTAGAAAACCATACTATGTATATATTTGAGTATAGTGAATGAAATTTATTATAGGTAAGAAAAAAATTTATATTCACAAGACATTTAATTAACCATTGGTTTTGTAATTATAACGACCCTCAAATAAATCCTGAATGATTGTATCAAAGATAATTATGTATTGAATCAATGAAACTACTCATCTCAGTTTTGTAATATATTATATGGTAGAAAAGAAAATTATAAATTCTTTTTAGTGATGATTATACTAAAACTAATCAAGAAGAATTTGAGATGATTCTTCTCAATTAGAAAAGGGTATATGTAGTAGATATTTAATTAAAATTCATTCGAAATGGAGAGTAATAAATATTGGAAATACATTTAGAAATTTCATAAATATAAAAAAAACTCAGAAGCTTGAATGTAATAATTGTCCCATGTTGATATACCCTTGAAATATCATTGAACAAATATAAAGATATAATGGTGATGTAACATGAATCTATCGTAGCTGCAGAATACCTGTAGGATACTCTATGTTGGTGAGAAACATGTTGGTGTAAAGAGGATATTTCATAAATTGACAACTAATGTAGATGTCGTTGTAGGTCATGGGTGAATAAATTTTTTTACCAGTTGTAATGATTCAGGGTAATAATAGTAAAAATTTAGGTGTTACCATAGCAAGATGGGTATTCCATCACAAGCCATAGGTGGTTTTTTTGTTCATTGAGATTATGATGGTGTAAATGCAAGGTTATCGTAGGTACATGTGAAGAAAATCGTGAGCCAAAGGTCTTTCGAAGGGATAGATTGGATTCATTTGAAACAGGGGGATTCTTAATGGAATCCATTGGGGGTAGAAAATGGGAGAATGATGTCATCCCTCTAATCCTGGAACCACATGATTATATGGGTTTATTGTAGAGGATATCCCACTATAATGAAGAACTGAAATATAAAGGAGGATACAAGTTCTTCTTTGATAGAATAGAATCATGATATAATTAGAAATAATATCAAGAACCCAGAAATGGAGGGATTTCTTGAATCTAGGTGATAAAATGAGTGGGATTTCATGTTTGGAGGGAGGAAAGTTTTTTTGGAGAGATGTGGATGCATGTATGGGTGAAACGTATTAAAAAGCTTCTCTGCTTTATTATAGATAATATATTTTCATTTGGGAAACATTCATTACCTATTTAGTAATATCTCTATTAAATCTCATAAAACAAATACTATATGAAATTAACCTTAATTTAATTTACTAAATTCAGTTTTCTTAGTTATAAGACACACAAGATTAATACAAAATGTAATTATCCATACTGTTTTGACCCTATAGGTCACCCAAGACAATATTCCATATGCACCAAGGTTTTTTATCAATCACCCAAGGCTGGAAACTATTTCCAATGTACAACATGTAAA
This sequence comes from Viscum album, assembly GCA_963277665.1. Taxonomy (NCBI): domain Eukaryota; kingdom Viridiplantae; phylum Streptophyta; class Magnoliopsida; order Santalales; family Viscaceae; genus Viscum; species Viscum album. The sequence continues at coordinate 28,637,724 of OY728157.1, read as the reverse complement.
TATATGGTAAAAAATCACCATCACTAACAACAAACATCCACATCTCTATCATCCAAATTTAAGAACCCATATCTTCATTTTAGGTAAGGATCTTTATTTTGGGTAGTTTTTTTCAAATAAGTAGGAAATATGAATATTCTAGGTACATTCCATGTACATATTAGTACACACCGTGTACTCGGGTACAATGTACAACCACATACTTTCCATGTAACGGCCGAGTACATGGCCCTGTGGCGACCTAATAAACCACCTAAAATAGGGGTAGGTTGAGGCTAATACATGTTATGTGCATTTAATGAACATGTCATGTACTTTTATTTTTATTTAATGATTCAATGTGTGGTAACCTCTAATTTCTATAATATATTTCTTATTCCCTTAGTTTGTAAAGGGGAGCAACCAAATGAACAAAAGCATTAAACCCCACCAAATTCTCTATTCGTGCCCCGATTGAGATGTTTTAAAGTTCATGGGAATCCCAATGGTGAGTTCTCAATTCCTATATAGCCTCTCTTCCAGATTCCTCCTCTATCGTGATTATTTTAAGGTTGAACATTTTTACCCTTTTTTGTAGAACTGTGTTGTTCTAGGACAAATTAAGGGGTGATGTTCAATATTGTTGATTGTACGACATCATGTTCAGTTGTTTGTACCTTTTACTGATTTTATTTGGATTATATATGCTAAAAAGTGTAGTAAATCCATATTTGGGGGGGGGGTTTGTGTTTGGAATTAGACCTTATTTATATTATGTTATGATTTGGTAGATTTATAATGGGTAGCTTCTTATGAATAATGTTATACACCTTGGTTATGGGACACCATGGGTTTGTTTCTCTTATTGACTCTTTTCTGGCCATTTGGTTAAGGATTCATGTTTGGATTATCATGTTTTCCAAGATTTTATTGTTAGGACGATAGCATCGATTATTTGAGATTCATGTGATATGCATTGTGGAAGTATGAGCATGAGGAATTTTACTGTGAGAGATTCCTATGGCAGGGTCACCTATGTATGTTTTGTTTTTATGTTGACCCAGAGGTATTATCTATGAGAGAAGACTGATGTTATTGACCATAAGGTTTAGACTATGATATCTATAAAGAGTGTCGTTATTAAATAAATTGATTCTATGTTGACTAAGGGGTATAGACTGTGTGAGATTCCTAGGTAGTTTTTTGTAAATTATTAGTGTTATGTTAGACCTGAGGGGATATACCATGAGAACTACCCAGAGGGTCATTAAAAAATCAATTGTTGTTATGTTAGACCAGGGGGATTAGACTATCAGAACATTCCAAAAAGGGTCATTATCAAAGAATTTAATGATGTTGACAAGTCTTCCATGCCAAATCAAAAGCTTGGATTCAGTTTTACAATATTTGTTTAGACAGTATTATACAATTTTTTTACTATTTCACAAGTAATATTGAGCATAAGATAGATACAAAGGTTTATATGATTCAACTGATGAATAATAATGGTAAATGAATGTAATTGAAAAATGTATGATTTTTAGTTTTGATTATTTTCTATATTATTACTACATTTTTAAATAATACATAATATATACATATATATTCCCTGGTAGTTAGGAACAAATCATTAGTGTTTTCCTACTAGGAATCAACTCACACCCGATTTAGGTCTTGATTTTGGATCGAAAAAGATTATATAGTTATGGGTACAGATAAGGGAAATTTCCCTTCTTCATGAGGTATATGATTTATATTAGAGCGTGATAGCATGTGACAAATCTGAGGCATGTAATGCTATGGGAGTTTACTAATTTTTTGTACATTGGTTTTAGTATTGCATTTCCAGCATTGTGACTTGTTTTTCTTCTTTCATAGACACATATGGCATGCATAATTTATATGTAATCTATTTAGTATATTATTCTCAGTATTTCAGTATTTACTTTTTTTTATAGTATTATTAATTCCACTGTTGTTTTATATTTAGATTGTATTTTGTATACTGTGCTAATGAGGGCATAGTTTCCCTAATGTCTTACCTTATCCCTCACAATAATTCAGCATCCAATTGCATTTGGGGAAATGTACACGAGGTTATGTGACTAACAGTCTTTGGGGAACCTATCGGTGAACATGAATCTGGGATAATACAAAGTGTTATCAATGGGATTTTTGATCAGTTTACATATGGGTAATGGGTCCACATGGATAGGAATTCACTGGATCATGTTTGATCTTTAGTTGAATTTACTCAAGTTATGATGTGAAAAAGGGTTCCAAATTATGATACGTGGGGAGTATGGGATTATGCAGGTCAGAATTTTTTTTACATAGAATTTTTTTTATGTTTTCAAGTGTTAGAGATAAGTTTCGAAGGCATACTCTTTGGAAACCTAGAAAACACGGCATGGGATGTTATGAACACATTCCATGTGTTCTTCTACTATGAGGAAATATCTTTTCGTAAGTATGCACCATGTACCATATGTACATGCCATGTTGTCATTTATGAGTGACGAAATCTATGAGGAGAGACAAGGGGTTGATAATTTTTTGGTAGAACATGCGGTGTAATAGATGTACATGACATGCTGTTGTGACCATGTATCTGTTTGTGTGACTAAATACACTGGAGGATGAAATTTAGATAGTACACGCCATGACTATATTGTACACGACATGTGGTGATTGACAGTGTATCTAGACCTTTTACTAACGACGTGGGTGGATAGAACATATGTAGTACATCCCATTTCAGGGGTGAACACGCTGTGTAGTGTAACACTATGAGAGAACCTTGTAGTTATAGGCATGTAGTAGAACCTAGGCATGAAGGAAAATTCAAGTAAATTCTGTGTCAAAGTAAGAACACTATTTGTGTATTGGGTGTTACACAACCACGTTGGAAGAGGTTCATACCCATGTTGAAGCTTAAGGGAACACATCATGTAGTGGTTCTACATACCACATAACCCTCTTTTGTAGAACATGAATTATTTCTTCTTTGGTTCCATTCTTGAACTTTGAAATTTTTGTCCATAATAATATTGAACTGAGTTGTGTGATGGACCATGAAGAGTCATGCTACCAAGAAGTCCTCTAGTTGTACAACATGTATAGGTTGAGGATCATACACCATAAAGGGTACAACAGTGACTACCGAAATATCCTCCCATCATGCCCATAACAGAACCATCTGTTACACCAAACACATGTTCTAATGTGTAGTTCTGTGAAGGATTTTAGAGGATGTTACTGATTTTCTAGGGAGCATAGCATCTTGCCCCAACTATGGTGGAGTTCACGAGGGTGCCCCAAAAACAGTATCCTACCTCTTTTTTATGGGATGGAGTACCAAAAGAAGTGGAGTCATGGTTGGAGGCAATGCTTTCTATCATTGAGCATTTGGAAATGTCTCCAGAGAGGAGGGTGGAGCTTGTGAAGTACATGCTACATAATTCTTCCATGAGTTGGTCAAGTGTAATATCATAGATAGGACATCATTGAGATAATGCATGGGAAGTGTTTTAGATGACCTTCTATGATATTTTCTACCCCAGAATCATTAAGAGACGATTGGTCCTGAGAGTTCATTAATTTGGATAAGGTCTCCCTTTCAGTGATGGATTTCTATTCTCATCATAAATATCATTAGCACTATACACCTATTCTGGGAGATTATGAGTAATCTTCGGCTTGTATATTTGAGGATGGTCTCAATTATAACATCTAATCATAGGAGAATGTTTTTAGGATGAATTAGTTGATGGCTAGAGTGAACCAGACACGGATTACCACGTGCAATATGAGGGAGTTGGGAGATGTGATCTTGGGTGGTTTAGCATCCAGGGCTGGTACTCATTCGATAGATAGTAGAAAGCACAGCATGTATATTTCATGCATTGCTTTTTTAGGTAGCTGGGTAGTGTGATACCTATGTAGGGAGTGTGGGAATATGAGACTTCATTTCCCAAAGTACCCAACCGAGTGAAAATCGTGCATCATGATGAGCCATATTAACCATTTTTTCCATATTTTCTCACAAAAAATGAGTGATATGGGTTCTATTATGAATCCAAATTAAGGATAACAACCAATAGTTTATCATTAGTTAGGGAACAAGTGTTTTTCATGTCATTTAGGTCAAGGAGGTTGTTTTTCCATGGTAGTCATGCTACTGGATTTTAGCGACCAAATGGTGGATCAACTCATGGTAGTCAGGTACTGTTGAAGGGCCAAGGTACTAGTCAGACTTTTGCAGTTGATTATACCCAGCAGGAGAAGGATCCTAAACCCTCTAAAGTTAGAGGTACTATTATAGTTGCCTCAGTTTTTTATTATGTCCTTTTTGATAGAGGTTCTTCGCATAGTTTTACATCTATTTTTCTTCTAGACAGCCTTGGGCTCTGTATCTTTACTTATGATGATGTTATGAAACTAGAAACTCTGTTGTTGATTAATACTACTAGAATAAGTTAGTTGATGGAGTTCCCTCTTGTTTTTAGTGAGTTTCACTACTATTTGGAACTCTATGTATTAGAGATGATGGGTTTCGATTTCATTCTCAGAATGGACTGGTTGTTCACCATTCAATCCATTGTTGGCTGCTATTACTTCATGGGTGAGTTTTATGTCACCATAGGGTGGGTCTTTTCTACATATGGGAAAATGAAATGTTGAGGCAAGAAATGCTAGCCTCGAGCATCGTGGTTTGGGAGGAATTACATCCTAGTTTGCTAGTTTATATCTTGATTACTAGAGAACATCACATATGGACTTTCCTCTAGTGGATGATCATTTTAGAGATGTGTTTTCAGACAACTTTGGATGTTTAACTCTAGATCATGAGGTATATTTCTCTATTGAGTTTGTTCCTTGAGTGTCAATGGAGTCTATTACCCCCTATAGGATGGTTATGCCAGAGTTATAGGATCTCAAAAAGAAGTTAGAGGAGTTGAAGGAAACGTGTTTCATCCAACCAAGTACATATCCTTGGGGTTTCCATGTCCTGCATCAGAAGAAGGTGGATGATAAACTCAAAAATTGTATTAATTCTTAGAAACTAAACAGTTGATGTTTAAGAACTGGTATCCCTTGCAGAGGATTGGCGATCTGTTTGATCAGCTTTGAGGAGATCGAGTGTTATTGAAGATTGTATTGAGATTCCGTTATCATCAGTTTCACATTAGACTATCAGATATACCTATAACAGCCTTTCAAAGAAGGTATAGTCTAAATGGGTTTTTGGTTATGTTGTTTGTTGTCATGAACATGACAACGGTTTTCATGTCATTGATGGACCAGGTGTTCCATCCTTACTCAGATTATTTTTTGGTCGTCTTTGTGGACAATATCTTGATGTACTCACACACTTGACATGACCATACTATCCATGTTGATATCGTATTTTGTACAACGAGAGAGCATCTATTATACGATAATCTCTCAATATGCCACTCTTGAAAGGAACAAATTTTCTTCTTGGGTAAATTCATATCGAAGATAGAAGTATCAACAGACCCATAGAACATGAGAGAAGTCGTTTAATGGGAGAAATCGAAGAACATCATTGATGTACAAGGATTTATGGGGACACCTGGTAACATCATTCATTTTATTTAGGACTTTCAATGCTTAACAGTGCCACCGATGGGACGGACTAATAAAGTTGTGATGTAATTATGGATAGATTCTTGTGATTCATCAATTTCTAAGCTGATTGAGAGGTTGAATTTAACACCAATACTAATTTTTCTGGAGCCAGGAAAGAGTTATACCATTTACTAGGATGCATCATGTATCTGTCTTGGAGCAGTGCTTATGTAGGGGGAAGGAGTCGTTGCATACAGGTCTTGATAGTTGAGGCCACATGATAAGAATTATTCGATGCATGGTCTCGAGTTAGCTACAGCTATGCCATCCTTGTGCTATTTGGTACATTATATTTTGGGAGAGCATATTATGGTATACACTAACAACAAAAGTCTCATGTATATATTTACACATCAAGATCTGAATTTGGTACAACAAAGGTTGGTTGAGTACCTTCAGTCTTTTGACATTGAGCATGCCTTCTCCCCTAAATAAGTCAACACATTGACTAAAGTGTTTAGATCGATGACATAGATAAAGGCAGTTCAAGAGGCCAGCTGTGAGTGGAAGCTTATGTGTTTGTTTTTAGAGATGCAATTGGTGGAGCATGTCATACAGAGGTAGATGGTTATTTCTTGTATAGTTGTTACCTCAACTATACTGGATCGAGTGAGAATGAGAAAGCGTTTAGATTTCAAAGGCCAATTCATAAGGAAGAGTGTTTCAGGCGAGGACCGTACTTCTAGATGGACCATAGGCATGGATGAGGCCTTTCATTTTTCATGGGTGCACATGAGAGTTAGGAAACATACATAGGGATATTTTGAGAGATTTTCATGCCTCAGCATGGGTAGTTCATCCTAGTTCCACCAAGATGTATTGAGATCTAAACCATTGGTATTAGTGGCCATGCATGAAGAGGGATGTTGCTGGTTTTTTACAAGATGTTCCAGCTATCAGTAGTTGAAGGCAGAGAATCATCGACCAGTAGAGCCATTACCACAGTTATCCATTCCCATGTGGAAGTGGAATGATATCATGATTGATTTAAGGATGATTTTATCATGGTCACCAAAAGGAAATCTTTTTTTTGGTTTTTCTTGACATACTCATGATGGTTTTACATTTCCATCCGATCAAGGAAAACATTGGTGTTGATGAGCTTTGAATCTTGTAAATCTGATTGATTGTATATTTTCATGGGATTATACACTCTATCATTTCATATAGGGCTGACTAGTTTAATTCTCATATCTGGAAATGACTATAGAGGGAATTGGGTAAATATTTACATTTGATTACATCTTACCATCCCCAAATAGATGGTCAGTCTGAGCACACGATTCAGGTTTTGGAGGACATGCTTCAAGAATGCATCTTGGATTTCAATGGCCCTTGGGAGAGGCACATACCCCTATTGGAGGTTGCCTATTGGGATTCGTCTCACAACCTGCATGGTTCGTGATTTAAACCCCAATAGATTATATGGTTGTAGGTATAGATAAGGGAAAGTGCACTTCTTCATCAGGTATATGATTGTTGTTAAAGCTAGAGAGAATTGGACCAAGCTGAGGCTTTAGATGCTGTGGAAGTTTACTACATATAGATACTTTTGTTTCAGTATTTTATTTCTAGCATTGGGATTTGTTTGGATGATTTCTTATAAAAATGTGACAATCATCATTTATATGTTCTTTAGTTGATATATTACTATGTGTCTTCCTTTATTTACCATTGTTTTATGGTATTACTCATTCTACTTTTGTTTTATATTTATAATATATTGTATATACTCTACCAATGAGGGTATAGATTCCCCATTATCTTCCCATATCCCTCACTGCTAGTTGGAACCCTCTAGTATTTACGGAAATATGCTTGAGGTTATGTTACCAACCAGGTTTGGGGCTCCTTTGGGCGGCCCCTAGATTTGGGACGTTACACCAATCATGGGGATTGCATTTATTCGACAACAATTCCAAAATAAATAGTATGTTCAAAAATATATATATTTAATAATTTAATAATAATAATAAAAATTAACCCAACAACATTTTTTCAAATGTAATTTCACAAAAATGAAAATGGTTTATACAACTCTCTAAAAATACCCCAATATGAAAAACTAAAAAATAAATAGAATTATAAATATTTCATTAGATCACATGATCCAAATAGTCAAATGAACTCAGAAGATAAATCCTATACACACCATGTGACTCTAATGTCACCACCAGTCTGAAACAACACCCTCTTAAATTGGATAACGTTGGAATATCCATCACACAAGAAAAAAATAATGGACCTACAAAATACATGAACACTCCATACCCACCTATGAGAGTACGTAAGGTGAGACATAAATACAATAGGGGTACTACCAAGAGCATATTTCATTATATATATAAATGATATCAGGTACAGTAGCAGGAAATGAATAATTTGAAAACATGCATTATTTCATATCCATAGTCTCCAACAATTAACTCATTAACACATACATCAGAAAAATTACCTTTGAAAACCATTGAAACACTATCCCATTTCATTTAAAATGTTTATTTATTTTAAACAACCCATCACATAGTTTAAAAACACATTGGGGGAATTTTATTCAATATATTTATATTTAAAAAACTCTATATTTTAATATTAATACATTTATCAAACTAATCAAACACGTGAATAGAGAAATGAGAAACCAAAATATAAGAATAATCAAAGGAATTATTATAAAAGAATGATAATATATATAATCAGGAAAAAATATAAAACAATAGTTATAAACCACATGAATAATGAGACAAAAAACTGAGTCCAATAACTAAGAATCACATTTTCTAGTTAACAAAAAAACCAAGAAAACATATTATAAATGTATGATATCAGACTTCTACTAAGGTATGTTATTCATTAAATTTGGTATTAAAACCAACTAAAATGGTCAACGGAATGTATCTTGAGTCTATGAGGTGACTTGATAGGGGTATTAGTTTCTCAGGAAATAACATAGAAGGAAACATGTACATCCATTGCATGTTGAATAGTTGGTGAATCGTTTGTATTAAAAATTCCCCTTAACCATTATATCATTGATGATATGGGCATGGTCATTGAAACCATGGAATGGGGGATGCAAAACTATGTGGTCATAGAAAGACACATTCATCATGGTTTCCATAATTTTATCAGAGCTGTGATCCTCAACTAGAAACCATCAAACAAGGGACTCCTCTTAGATATAGAGTTGATCATGGTAAGAGAATGGTTTGGCCAACCATGAACCTCATTATTTTAGGGAAATATACCACCCCTCTGATTTCTGTTTGTTCTCTAAATTTTGTTCCCAGTTATCCTACACCCACCAATGGTGGAACAAAATTCATCCTAAACATCCCACGGATAAATCCCCATCGTTTATAAGTAGTCTGGATCATAATTGGATGAGGATCGATGACTTGAGTGTATCTAACACTCCTATACCTTAATTTTTTCTTAATTTGGGATTATGGAATAAATTTTATTCATATTAATCTCTAATTATCTATTTTTTCAACAGATCCACATTTGTGGATTTAAAAGATGTTTGTTTCCAAATAACATGACATTTTTTAGAGGGAATTAGAATTAGGAATTGAGGTAAGTGGTATAAAAGATATATCTGATTGTCCCAAAGTAATAATTATGATTGTTCAATAGATCATTCTTGTTGTTCATTTGATTTCCTTAGTAATAATTTATAAATTCATTGGTCAAATGATGAATTAAATATCCCATGATCCTCATGGGATGCCTTTAGGATGATTATTTCAAGAAAGGGTAAAACCCTAGTGTGTTCTACATATATGAACATGGGTTAAGATTATTAATTATTAATATGAAGGGTTTAAGAGATAAAACCCATGATAGTTATGTTTATAATGTTTATAAGGGTTTATAAAGATAATCCATTGGCAATTATAGTGACCTGGACACAAAATCATGGAGTTGTTGTTTACTATCAGTACATTTTCACAATTACATGGAATAAAATACCAAATGATTGATTAGTTCAGCAGTCTTGATAAACATGTTATATAAATGAGCCTTGTATTACAAATTAATATAGTAATTAAAATATAATTTTCTTTTTTGGTCGATGAATTTAAGGATAATAACATTATTTCATCTAGAGTATCCATGTATATAATTATTAGTACACTTCATAGAATCCTAGGGAAAGGATACCTAATAGGGGTGATATAGAAATATCTATAAGGATAAATTATAGTATAATAAATAATGAATAAATATGAATAAATCTACATGTATAGGTAAATAACTGAACAAACATGCCATGTAATTAATAGGTATAAAAATAATTGGATGAAAAATAAGGATGTATAAATGAAAAACTGATTCACTTTAAATAAATAGACAACGAAAAATTAATATTGAAAGGTAAGAATGTAAAACATGTCTCATCTAATCAGTGAACTAAAAATAAAATGCATCCATAGATATGTAGATGCAAAATATCATGAATAAATAATAAATGAAATCTCAATAAAATAAATGATTAATTATTGTACTCCATCTTTCATAAGAACACAGAACCATTACCATCAAGACCTTTTACTTGACAATTATATCATACAATGTACAAAATTATTTTTCAGGGAAACCACATATCTACTATAAATACCATTCCCAATATAGATTATAACATACTAGTTACAAATGTGTTGGGTTTGTCCAACCTAATTTAATCCCATTTGACTACTGAATTATAGAGGGGCTTTCACTAACCCCTCCCCAACCTATAAAGATTACCTTAAATAGACCACAACATGTTTCTTACATGTCCAAAATATTCATCATATCGAATAGACAATATACCTTCTCAAATATCGTTATTGAATAATAGATACAAATTAGTAAATATTTCCCCAAATAGTAAAACATAAATCATAGTTAACATTTTATGGAAAATTTTATATATCTCAATAAATAATAATATCCATAAAAAATGATATAGATATTAAGGGAAAATACAATGTAAAAATATCACATGAAATTGAATATTTCAATGGGAATAAAAGGAATAAAAAAAGGTACTATAAATGAAATCCTTTTAAGAATATATCATAAACAATCCATAAATATATTTAAGATGGTATAAATAAAACAAATCCCAATATAATTAAAAATAAAGGGCTGTTATATTTGATGAATAGAAATACTATAAAAAAAATTTATAAACATTTTTGTGAAAAATGCCATTTTTTAACCGAATAAAAATATCATTCAGGGGAAAATGCATTCTAATAAAAATAATGAAAAAATAACCAATTAATCGTGAAATGAAATCATTAATTAAATGACAGAAGGTAAATATATACATTCAAGATGTGGTAAAAATGACATTCATTTTTCAAAGTAATAATGTTAGTGAAATTTCATGTTCAAAAAGAGAAAAAAAATATTCCTTTGAAAACATTGGGAAATGAAAGAAAGGGTGAAAATTAATTTAATAATTCAATTTTTAATTACTTAAAAAAATTATAGATTTTAATAAAACATGTTTTTTACACGAAAATAGGTTCTCCGACTATGGAGAATAATGAAGTCTGGTTTTCTTAAAAACATTTTCTAATACATGTTATGTACCAAAGAGTGGGAAAATGGTACCAATACATAAAAAGGTCATGAATATCCATATTAGAGTAAAATGAATGGTTTCATCGAACAACTTTCATATAATTTAATAGAATTTAAATAACATTGAATGATCATTAAAATTATAAATGATGAAAATAGTCTTTAAACCATCCAACGTTTAGCATTCCATGATGAATCATTTTAATTTTTAAAACGCCTGAAGGAATAAAATAAAATTAATGTTTATAAAAAATAAGATAATATTATTCATGATATATTATGTGAAAATGGACAATATATTCCAAAAAAATTGAATAATTCATTGAATATGACATTTATCTCAGATAAGTATAAAGATAGATGGAAAATCCCTTACCTTAAGGCTCACATCTCTTGTGTGTCTTCATACTATAAAATGTTTCATGTTTAACGTTACTTTAATTTCACTTGTTACTATGTTGTATATATTTACTTAAACAATTATTCTTATGACGGTTGTTTTAAACAAATTCAGTTTATATGTCTGAAACATCTTGGCTAGTAAACTATGGTCAATAGATTCAATGTTTAACATATCCAAATTTAAAATCATTAAAAAATTATCATCTTTTTACGTAAATTATTATTTTAAAAATAATCATTAATTATTTTTTATAAAAATTGAATAAACATTAAAATCACGGAGATGGTAGGTCGTACATATGCATGAGTAACGTTCATATTTTTCAATGATCATTATGGAAATAATGTATGTTAAATTATATAATTCAAGAATTCTAATTATTTAATAAATAAAATTTTATTTAATAATATATAATTAAATATTTAATTATTGTGATATATATAGTATCACCTCATGACCAGGAGGAGGTAGTCCACACATCCATCAATGATGTTATCTCTTTATTAACTATGTAAAAGGGAAATAAAGATAATTATATATAATATATTTCCAAAAGGGTAATTATGTCATGAATATAATATATATATGTTTGAAATTTCACATATTATAAACTAAAAAAATCCTTTATACATTTCATGTATCATGTGAATGAATCATATCGCTTTTAGGAGCTGGTAGTCCATACTTCAAAAAATGATATTATTGTATTCCCAAAAATAATATGCATAAATATATGTGTTATAAAAAATTGTATAAGAATAAAGAAAACATAAATATTAGATTTAAAATAAATAATAATATTTTCTATCATAATTAGTACCATTATAGTGGGTAAAGGAAAAATGAACAATCATTGTTTTGTTTGGTGGTTGTTCATCAAACGCATAAACAGTATGTTCATTACCAATTGAGAAAAAAGTGTGTTTAAGTGTATATAGATAACATAGCATAGAAAAATATATGTATATTATGGATACTGATTTTTTATAAAATAATTTTTTAGGTAGATTTTATGGGGTAGATAATTGAAATAAAATTAATGATCTTAAGGAAATATGCTACCTCTTAATTGAGTAACTCATGTTTGTTTGAACCTGAGGGCTCCCTTGGAATGATTTTGTGCCCAATTGGAGGATTTTAATGTGAGGGGAGGTATTTTTAGAATCAATTTGGTAAAATACTATACAATCCACTGTTTATTTGTAGGTGTGAGTAAGTGGGAGGAATAAAGGCCTTTTTAATGTAGAGGATAACTAACACTTATTTAAATTCTGGAAATGAGAATTCTAATCACTTTTTCCCCGGAAAGTGGATAGGATTATTTTCTTATATAGATAAAATGGAAAATAGGGTCAAATTATGTCCATAAAGTGGATTTATAAAATGTTTATAGTTAATTTTTTTGTAATATTAATGATTAGTCCCTTCTTAAGCCTAATTTTTCCAAAATCGTTTTAATTAATTTTAATTAATTTCACTAATATTATTGGTAAAAAACTATGTTTAAAATATTTTAAATTATTCACTACTATGATTCAAAATATGAAATAAATATTATAAACTGTAATCATAGAAGTGGAAAGAATTAATTTAATTTTAATCCTACAGACATGACGAAAATGAAGGGTTTTAAAGTCAAAAATGTTTAAAAGTTTTAAAATATTTTTACTCATTTTAAAATTGAAATTTATTACAATGAATATATTTAATTAAATTAAAAAAACTATCTAATTAATCTTTGAAAAAAATTTACAATATAATTGATCCAAACTAATTAATTTTATGAATAAGGCCTTTTTAATTAAATTTCATTATTTATCACTATTCACTAAAAACAAAAATCATCACAAAAGAAACCAAAAACATACCCTAAAATAATTTTTATGTTTTTATTAAAATTATTTTGATATATATGATTTATTAATATATTAAAAAATGAATTTAAAATAGGTTAACCATTAAATGGAATTAACGATGACATAATAAAAATATAAGTTTTTATAAGTAAAAATAATTTTTTTCATATCTTATTCTAATAAAATATATTTGATGAATATCAAAAATATTTGATTCAATAATATATATATATAATACATTAATATTTTTCAATAATTGAAATTAATTTAATTAATTTGGATTAAACCGCATTGTGGGCATAATAAAAGTTTCTAATAAAAACATTGACTTTATATTCAATTTGTTATTATATTTAGAAAAAATTAATGAATTCATTTAAAATTTTTGAAACCATTTATTTTAAACATTTTGTTAAATGAGTCATAATATATATTTTATATCTTATAATAATATTTTAACAATAAATTACGATTCAGTAAAACTCAGTCTTGCATGTAACATAATAAATTAAAAGAACTCTTTATTGTGTGCAATATACACTAACTTGGTGTCATTTGAATTTTAAGATATTAAATATATTTAATTTTTTTTAAATATTATATATATTATAGATACTTAGGATATTATATTCCCCTACTTTATTGGTGGTGTTTTCTATACACACTTTCAAATACAATGATTTACTGTACAATTTTGGGGTGTTGCATTCTCCCAACCTTAATTAAGTCAAGTCCTCTCAATTTTAATTTGATCTCGATGATATATTTCTTGATATTTCGTATTTTTGAAATTTAATATAGTGATAATGTTTTTTAAAAAAATCATATAGAAAATAGTCAATGTTATGTACAATGGTCACATGGACTTACATATAACATGATCTATAAGTAAGATAATGTTAGTAGTACTTATAGATACATACATGGATAAAAAATACTAAATATTGATTTCTATTTTTTAGGTCATCAATAAAAAAACAAGTGAAATATCAATATAATTATGAATTCCTTGATGCTGTAAATCATTTTTTATTTAGATGTCCATCTGATTTACAAAAAATAATGAATTAGGAAAAAAAATTATATTTTTCTTAATGTTGTGTATTTTATAATACCTATGAAAATAATAATATATGAATACAATGTATTTTTCAATAAATATAATATCATCTATTGGTCATGATTTGATAAAAATCTAACGCATACCTTACATCATAAAATGGATATCCAAAAATTAAAATTGTTGACTAAAACACTGATCTAAACATATTATGGATCGTAATGCCCATACAAGAATTAAAAGTATAAATATTTGTCTCTAAATATTATTGAATATCAATATGGTTAATAAATTAATCTCTAAAACTAAATAGTTACACTATTGTTCATCATTATTATTTATTCATCATAATTTTTTACTAAATACAGTGATATACCTAAAAGGACATTGTATAGGCTAGTGGATGGAATTAAATCATTATCTTCTTTCAATCAAGGGTTCAAGTCCCACTACCATGATAGATTCATTGGGTTATCATCTCAAAAATAAGATTTCCTTTTATAAAACAACATTAATATAAATTCCAAAACAAATATGTTTGGAATCCTGGAAGTAGGGTTAATCACAAAATATCCTTTTAACTATGGTTTTCAATAAAACCTCAATACATAAATAATTTATCTATTTTATTTCAATATAGGTACTTTAATTGTCTAATATTTATCCGTAACATCATTCATAGTGTTTCTAAATCATGATACCCTAATTTCAATCTAAAACTACTTCAGTTTGACCAAGGTCACTCATACTAATTATCTACCCAAATATTTCATATTGTTTTGTAAAGAAAATGAGAATTTCCCTAAGCATATCTTCCAGTATTGTAAATAAAGGATCATTGTTTGACTGGTCGTCATGTGCCAGGTTATGTCGAGTCAGGCCTGACACACCTTGTCCGAGTTATTACTACTAGGTACATCTATTCCAAAACCATATCAACTTATAGTATTTAGGCATTGATATATTTTTATAAAAACCACAATATATATATATCTAACCAATACAGTATGATGCTCTTTTATGCCTATCCTAAAATTATATTTTAGGGTTCTTCTATTTAATATGTGTATTTCTAAATCTAGTTCCCATGGTTGTATGAAAACTATTTTGATATAATATACAGTGATCTGGTCCTAGAAGATCAGACATGTGTCCACTACCATAACTTTATCATTATTACAAGGAATCAATTCCAAAAATACCAAATAGTTTAGTATTCTTGGATAACTAGATACATAAATTAGTCTTTCATTATAAATGAATACACTGATTATTATATAATTATTTTCTTTTTGGGGATTACATAAAGGATAATATATTTATTCCATTTATCATATACGCTGCAATCTTTCATAGTACACTTCTGGGTGTCATGTGTAAAGGAAACATAATTAGGGTGATATCAAATGATCGATTAAGAAATGTAAAGAAGAAGCAGTAATAAATCAATAAGAATAAATAAATAATGAATTATAAATAACTAAACAAACTTTTCAACTTATCAATGGTATAAAAAGGAAGTGAATACACAATAAGGGAATGTAAATTAAAAAACATCCTATTTTAAATAAATAGATAATGCACAAAAATTATGGAAATGAAAATAGCTAAAACACATGGAATCTAATCAATAAATAATAATTATATTTCATCAAATATATATCGAGAAAAAATATCATATAAAATAATGAATTATTTCCCAATAAAGGGAATTATTAAATATTTTATTCCATGTTTCTATGGTACATGGATGCATTATCATCCTGACCTTTTAAAATGTGGTTTATAACATACTACGTACAAATATAATTGGGTTGGAAACACATATCAACACTATCATGATCTTTCAAAATACAATTTATATGATACTAGTCATAAATATGAAGGGATTTTCAAAACATATTTTTTCCCATGATACAATTGATGCATCGAGGGGCTTTCATTAATTGGTCGCCAAAACAAAGGTATTACCATTAATGGTTATCTACCAATGACATACCTATCCAAAACATCCCTTATACATGATAGAAAATATTCAATATCAAATATATGTACTAACTAATGGATGTAACTTTTTCAATATTTCCCTAAATAATTTAATAACATTCAATGTTTACACTATATTGAAAATGGGATATGGTTCATGAAAAAATCACATCCATAAAAAATGATATGGATTGTAATGCCCCGACCCCAGTTACCTAGAGTCGATGCATTATTACATAACATTGGAATGATCACAAGAAAGATCAAGTCTAGAAAGACTGATTAGTTTAGTATCTTTGGATTAACTAGATACATTCATAAAGCTTACATTACATCATAAAATGAAAACTAAAACAAAATAGTCTCCATAGTCCACTCTCTTATCCCCTCATACTATCCCTGCAGGTCATTCGTAAATTACTTCTTCACATCCTGGGAAAAATAAAACATAGAAAAGGGGTGAGCTCAAATGCCCAGTAAGGATAACAATATAGTATAAACTTTCATAAATAAGAATAAACATTTAAGTCAATGTATAACAAAAACAAAAGCCTTTTCAACTTGAACTTCAACATAGTATGGGAAAAATAAAATGAAATAATTCCATTTACTTATTCACATTGATATTCTACTAATCGATTAATAACATGAAATATCAATAACCACTTTCATAATGATGGAATGCATAATTCCAGACTATCATAACCAGATAGCCAAGGCCTCGTGCCAAGACTACAAATAAGATTTTGTCAAGGCCTTGTGCCAAGACACTAGTTTGTCTCATGAGTCCTACCGATGCATCGAGGAGCTATAGCGGGATCCACGCGTCACTTACTAAGTCCAATGCATTCTCATATGAAAAGGTTTAAGCATAAAATAAACATTCATATTAAAACTAGAATTCGAAATGTCAATACTTTCTCCATAAACCATGAATGGTATAAAAATAACACATCCACAGTCAAACATATAACATAAACTTCAATACAATACAAAATTTTTGTATCATAATAAATCATCTTCAAATAAGCTTAAAATCCATCAAAGGATGTTGACCTAGATGAAATCAAAACTATTTGAGAGAAATATCTCTTTTTTTCTAAATCATTGAAAAGTGACACATTTATAAAGAAGTAATTTAAAAGAGATTTTTGAATCAAAGTGTCCCATATCACTTTGAAACTTTTGAAAATAAATATAATTTCAAAACATTCATGTACATATAAATCAATCCTTAAAATCATTTTGAAAAACATGTACATTAATTAAAAAGATTTAGAAAGATAAATCTTTAAAACATTTAAAATTTTGATCTTCATAATGAGTCACTTTCACAAATTCTTAAAATATTCATTTTTAAATCATATAAAAGTCACATAATTATAAAATAATACATTTACTCTGAAAATAATCTTATAATTTTGTGAGGGAAGCTTCAGTGATTTTATAACGGTGGAAAATAACCGCACCCGCCTTATAAGAAAAAAAAACATTCTCACCTTAAATTTGTCGAAATGGTTAAAAAGTACCTTGTTTGGAAAATGACGGAAAGACTCCTTTCAAAACACATAAGGGTATAAATGAATTTAACCCATTTTCTAGTAAATAGTAAAAATGTTTTTAAATACATTTTTAGGGAACATGGATGTGGATGATAAAGAGATCCCAGTAGATAATTACGTATAAACAAACTCAGATAATAAATAGATTATAAAATTAACCCTTACCATGAAATTTCCCGTGGTTGAGGGTAGGTTAACCTACTATATAATGGTGAAATAATTTTTATTAAATTATAAAAGAATCATATACATTAATATGATATCATATATGATCTTTTAACATTGCTTTGTTAATAATATCTTAGAATTATCGTCGTTTCGGGTGTTAACTTACTCGTTTTTCTTTATATGTATTATTACCTAAGACATGGTTGTCATGGATAAGTTATATATAGAATGATATCAAGTCCTTAAACATTATTTTTAAATCATAAAATGATAATTATACTTGAATGGATTCTATGGAGAATGTATCTCACCGCATTCGTGGAGACGGTAGTCCTTACGTACGCACGAGCGACAATATCATTCATTTGATATTAAAATAATATATAATTGGATGGTATATCAAATATAAATAATAATTATCATGTTATATTTATTATTTAAATTAATTACACATCATTATTATACCCATAAAAATAATAATTTATTGAATAACAATTACACCACGACGTGGAGACGGTAAGTTGTACGCACGCACGTATGGTGACATGTCATTCAAAGGAAGGATAGAATACTGAATATGTTTGTACCATAATTATAATAACATCACAGTATATAAAAGATACTAGAGTTATTAATTTATAATGGGAATAACAAATAAAGAAGAAGTTTAAGAAGAAAGGAACTTGGAAGAGGGTGGTGAAAACATTACCTCTTCTTCGGGTTCTTCCTTTTGATTTGATCAAAACGGATCCTTAGGTTGGCTTTATGGCTAAAGAAAGGCCTATAGGATGAAGTTAGGGAAGTTGAGAGAGTATTTGGGCAGGGTTTGGCTGATTCAAAAGGCTTTTAATGTGTGAATTACTGAGAATGGGGAGTGCCCTTTTATAAAAGGGGTGAGGGGCACCTTTGGAAAAGATAGAAATATTATTTTGTAATAAATTCATATTCAGTTTCTAATGGATCAAAAGTGGATTATTTAAAGGTTAAGGTAATAATTGGTTGAAAACCACTCATCCAATAGAATTTTGACAGGATTGGGTCAGTATATTAACCTTATCTATAAGTATTGACTCATAGTTAATTAGTTTCATTTTTACAATGTCTCTTTGTATTTTATATTATATGGTTAATAAAATTACTACATACATCCAAGAGACCCCCAAGTGGTACATAAATGATACAGATATCATGATATATGTCTTTTGGCCGAATGTTAGATTTTTTGGAATTTAATATCAATTAATAATATAATATTTGTTTTAAAAACCTTTTTATATCAATTTTGACAGTATTCAATAATTGATTTTTGTAAAACTTATAAAAGAATGGTTACATCAAAAAAAGTTAATAAAATAAATCATAACATGTCATATTAACCTAGAAAATTATTTCTGTTTATATAATGTCTCAAATTACATTTATTTGTGTATTTATAATATCAATTATTCTAATTTTTCATTAATTAAGTAATTACTGTATCACCATTGTGTCATAAAAAAATTAAATTATTGAATTTTTAAAATTTTTAAATAAAATACCATTTTATAGGAAATCTTTTTATATTTCTAATGAATATTTATAGTTGAAAATCCAACATATATACCCCTATGTAAAAATTTATTTCCTAAACGATATATGCTTATGTCATTTTGGTATTTATTTTAACTTAATTAAAATAAAGTGTCCCAATCACTTACAATTGGCTCCATGGGGTCCCAAAATCATCCCAAAGATTACCATGGTCGGATATGTATCAACCAATAAAGATAGTACACGTTTTAGGGTAATTTTGTATTATTATAATATTATTTTTTAACCCATATTCACCGGATTTACCCTTTAACCATGGTAAATAAAATATTTACCGAAGTAATTACTCAAAATGTCTAAAAACAAAAGTTACCTATTTACACAATTTGAACATCCTGATTACAAATATGGGATCCATTTTTCCAAATTCAAAACACAAAAGTGGCAGAAATTAGTTTAAAATTAATTTCCGTTGTTAAAATAAAAAGAGTGTTTTTAAGAGATAATTACTATCAAAAGATTGTCACTTGTTTATGTCCGGTTCAATTGTGAAATTATGTACAATGACCAACATTGTATTAAATGGTAAAAATATATTCTAAATATAATTTAAAACCACTATAATTCATAATTTATCACTATTAACTATTTCAATTAGAAAATATTTTTTAATTAAAACTTAGTAATTTTCAATATTCATCAAAATATTAAATTAATCCGAGAAGTACCGAAATTTCACCTTTTGCTATATTCGATACTCCGAATCCAAAAATGAAGTCCATTTTTCGAGGTAAAATTTATAAAATTTTTAAAAGTAGATATTACTATTCATAATGGCTAGTTTGATTGGATGTGGTATGTGTTAGAACTCGAAGTTGCGTACAACACACGCTACTGTTTTATTCAAAGAGAAGCATACCATAGATGCTTTTGGTGTTTCATTGTAAATTTTTGATGTCCCAATTCTAAAAAGTAAATTTATTTATTCAAATTGAATATATAAAAGTTTTAAATATTGGATTAAAAAGGGTTCACTATTAAATGTTTGTAAAAGTGCAATACTGAAAATGATTTTGTTCTTACATTATGTTTAAGAAACTCATAATATGGATTCTAAAATTATAAGGATTATACAAAGTTCAAAATTTAGTTAATACCATTCATAACGTCTTTTAAACAGCTTGTTTGATAAGTCGTGGTGTGCTTGAACTCGGTGTTGCGTGTAGTGAAAGTTATTGAATTATTTTGAAGAAATAACACACTAGGAAATCTTGGAGTGTTACATTATCCCCTCCTTCAATAAATTGCGTCTTCACAATTCGAAATTTTTCTTAGAAAAGAAAAGGTTGAATATAGAAAATATCTTTGTGGGAAAATCCCCCATCGAAAATTGGGTTAATAAAATTTAGTATTAATAAGAAGAAAAGAGAAATGAAAGGGTCACCACCAAATTATGATCTCTATTCGGAGAAAATTTGGGGAAATTAGAGACATATAATTGGAGGAATAATGTAAATATTTATAGGTAGTGATTTAGGTCATCAATCACAAACCAGTGTAAAATTGAGGTCCTTAAATTCATCAATCTATGATGATTTGAAATACCATCGGTTCAAAAAAACATAGGTTATTAGGATAACACGTTTTTGGTTTTAGGATTCCTTAAATAAAGTATAAGAATTAATTTCTTCATAGAATAAGATAAGAATAAATATATATTCTTGACAAGTAGAGTTCCATCATTTAACTAATTTCTACCACAAACTCATATTTCACTCTAATAGAACATAAAAAATATATATTCTATTTATCCTATTCGTATAGGGTTCCAAAAAATGAATTTATAATTCATCTACCAGATCTTTTAAAAAAACTGCATTATTTAATCCATGACATCACGTGGGCCAGTGGTAGGTGATACACCCTTGTTGCCCTTCGGTTGTGGGTTAAAGTCTCGCGGTCTTGCTGGACGTGACAGGTTGCTGCCCGACCTCTGGGTTGTCCTTTTATGTCAATCGAAAAATAATCCAAACTAGAACTATCCAAAATACTTTTGTCCAAAATGTATAAGGAAGGGAAAAAAAATGAAGATCCTTTTTTCCGCGTAATAACATGTGAACACCTTCATCATGTATTATTTTAAAACACTGCAACATCCTGAATTACCATAAAACCTTATTGACTACATTCATGATCCCTTATTCATTAAAGAATTATGGATATACTCCTTCAATCCAAAAATGTTGTAAACCCCAAAAATGATGGAATATACAAATCATTAATAAGTTTCAAGGTAGTCCATAATATCCAATATAATTTATCCAAATCAATCATGTATTACTCTAAAATCACTACCTCGGTATCAGAATCATATTATGGTTTATCTTTCTCTCAACCATATATTTTCCAAAAATTTAACCTGCTATTGAGTAACTTTTTTTCCACACAATCTCAAGTCCTTAATGAAATAGTATTGTAGTACAATCCTTATATACTCCATAAATATTATAACTAGTACATTGTTGATACAAAACTCAAAGGACACAATCAACATAAGAACTCTTATAATTCCTCTTTGTATGTGGTAGTATCATAACTTGATTATTATCCAATAGGATCATTTGCGGCATAGTATGATGACTGAGACATAGGATTGCGTAGTGTCCAAACTCCTTACAAATGAATCATTGTACATTTGAAACCATTTTCTTACCCTTGCAGTCACGTACTATGTGTCCTTTTTATCCACTCTTATAACATACTCCCATTCCCTTCAAGCATTTTCCAAGGTGATTCTTTCCACAGTTATCACATATGGGGAAGTTCTTCTTTTCCCTCTTCCCTTTAAACATATATCTCTCTTCCATCCTTTTCTTCTCTTGCTTTCCTTCAAAGCCATATGACTCAGTAAACTCTTTACTTGTCTTATTAACACATGATATTATTTCTTCATATGATGATAATACATGGGAGACTATTTCTCTTATAAATTCTGGTTTAAGACCATGAAAGATATGATCCTTCTTTGTCTTTGGATCATGTCCATTGATGGAGTTCTTATTACTTCTACTGGGTGCCATTTCTAAACAATGGCATACACGAGATTAGTTTATGAATAACAATACCTAATCCCAAACATGTAAAACACGTAACATAAATTAAATAGTTTATGGATATAATCCATAATCATAAAAATGTCTCCTTTGAAAAAGTATATACTCACAAACCCTTCATAATGGTTTGTAAAGAAAATGAGAATTATACTAATCATATCCCCCAAGAGTGTCGTAACCAAGAGTGCAGTAAGTCCTGTTGTCATGCACCAGTTCCCGTTCGAGTCTAGATCAAAGCGGTGTTTTCGGGTTTTACCCCTAGGTACATCTGTGCCAGAGCCGCCTCTACCTGCTCGTATCCAGACAAGGATGTATTTCTTAGAAAACTCACAAAATCTCTACAATACCAAAATTCTAGGAAGTTCTTCTATACTAATCCTCAAATTACATATTAAATCAATGTTATCTAATCAGAGTTTATCAAAATCAAGCTTCCAAGGTTTGTACTAAACTTCCTCTGATACCAACTGTAATGCCCTGACCCCAGTTACCCAGATTCGGTGCATTATTACATAACATTGGCATGATCACAAGAAAGATGATGTCTCGAAAGACCGATTAGTTTAGTAGCCTCGGATTAACTAGATACATTCATAAAGATTACATTACATCATAAAATTAAAACAAAACAACATAGTCTCTATAGTCCACTCTATTATCCCCTCAGACTATCCCTCAAGTTCATTCATGAATTACTTCTGCACATCCTAGGAAAATTAAAACATTGAAATGGGGTAAGCTCAAATGCCCAGTAAGGATAACAATATAGCGGAAACTTTCATAAATAAGATTAAACATTTAAGTCAATGTATAACTGAAACAAAATCCTTTTAAACTTGAACTTAATCATAGTATAGAAAAAATAAAATGAAATAATTCCATTTACTTATTCACATGGATATTCTACTAATAACATAATCACATGCAATATCAAAAAACACTTTCATAATGGTGGAATGCATAATGCCATACTATCATAACCACATAGCCAAGACCTCGTGCCAAGAATATAAATAAGATTTTGTCAAGGCCTTGTGCCAAGACACTAGTTTGTCTCATGAGACCTACTGATGCATCGAAGATATATAGCGGGCTCCACCCATCACTTACTAAGTCCAATGCATTCCCATATAAAAAGGTTTAAACATAACATATACATTCGTATTAAAACTAGCATACGAAATGTCAATACTTTCTCCATAAACCATGAATGGTATAAAAATAACACATGCACATCAAACATATCACAAAACCTTCAATAAAATACATAATTTTTGTATCATCATAAATCAACTTCAAATAAACGTAAAATCCATCAGAGGACGTTGAAATAGACGAAATCAAAACTATTTGAGAGAAATATCTCTTTTTTCGAAATCATTGAAAATTCACACATTTATAAAGGAAGTAATTTGAAAGAGATTTTTGAATCAAAGTGTCCCATATCACTTTGAAACTTTTGAAAAGAAATATCATTTCAAATCATTCATGTCCATATAAATTAATCCTTAAAATAATTTTGAAAAACATGGACATTAATTAAAAAGATTTAGAAAGACAAATCTTTAAAATAATTAAAATTATGATCTTGATAAAGGGTACCTTTCACAAATTCTTAAAATATTCATTTTGAAATCATTTAAAAGTCACATAACTATAAAATAAAAATTTACTTTTAAAAATATTCTTATAATATTTTAAGGGAAGATTCGACGATTTTATAACGGCTGAAAATAACTGCACCTGCCATATAAGTTAAAAAATCATTCTTACCTTAAATTTATCGAAAAGGTTAAAAAGTACCTTGTTGGGAAAATGACAGAAAGATTCCTTTCAAAACACATAAGTTTATAAATGACTTTAACCCATTTTCTATTAAATAGTAAAAATGTTTTTAAATACATTTTTAAGGAACATGGATGTGGATGATAAAGATATCACAGTAGATAATTACGTATAAACAACCTTAGATAATAAAGAGATTGAAAATTTAACCCTTACCTTGTACTTTTCCTTGGTTGAGGGTAGGTGGACCTCTTATATAATGGTGAAATGATTTTTATTTAATTATACAAGAATCATATACATTAATATGATATCATATATGATCTTTTAACATTTCTTTGTTAAAAATATCTTAGAATTATCGTCGTTTTGGGTGTTAACTTACTTGTTTTCTTTTATATGTTTTGTTATGTAATCCATGGTTTTCATGGATAGGTTATATCCTGAATGATATCAAGTCCTTAAACATTATTTTTAAATCATCAAATGATAATTATACTTGAATGGATACGATGGAGAATGAATCTCATCGCGTTCGTGGAGACGGTAGTCCGTATATATGCACGAGTGACAATATCATTATTTTGATATTAAAATAATATATAATTGGATGGTATATCATATATACAGAGTAATTATCATGTTATATTTATTATTTACATGAATTAAACATCATTATTATACCCATACAAATAATAATTTATTGAATAACAATTACACCACGATGTGGAGATGGTAAGCCGTACGTACGCACCTATGGTGGCATGTCATTCAAAGGATGGATAGAATACGGAATATGGTTGTACCCTATTTATTATAACATCACATTATATATAATATACTGGAGTTATTATTTTATAATGGTAATAAAAAAGAAATAAGAAGTTGATGAAGAAAGGAACTTGAAAGAGGGTGGTGAATACATTTCCTCTTCTTCGGGATCTTCCTTTTGATTTCATCAAAAGGGATTGTTAGGGTGGCTTTATGACTAATGGAAGACCTCTAGGATAAAGTTATGGAAGTTGAGAGAGTATTTGGGCATGGGTTTGCCGATCCAAATGGCTTTGAAGGTGTGAATTAATGAGAAGTATGAGTGCCCTTTTATAAGAGGTGTGAGGGGCACCTTTGGAAATGCTAGAAATATTATTTTATAATAAATTCATATTCAGTTTATAATGGCTCCAATGTGGATTATTTAAATGTTAAGGTGGGGATGGGTCGAAAACCACTCAACCAATATAATTTTGACAGGATTGTGTCACTATATTAACCTTATCTTTAAGTATTAACTCTTAGTTAATTAGTTTCACTTTTACAATGTCTCTTTGTATTTTATATTATATGGTTGACAAACATACTATATACATCCAAGAGACCCCTAAGTGATCCATTAATGATACAAATATCATGATATAAGTCTCTTGGCCGAACATTATATTTTTAGGAATTTAATATCAATTAATAATATAATATTTGTTTTAAAAACACTTTTATGTCAATTTTGATAGTATTCAATAATTGATTTTTGTAAAACTCATAACAGAATGATTACTTCGAGAAAATTTATTTTAATAAATTATAACATGTCATAATAACCTAGAAAATTATTGGTATTTATAAAAAGTCTCAAATTACATTTATTTGGGTATTTAAAATATTAATTTTTCTAATTTTTCATTAATTAGGTAATTACTGCATCACCATTGTGTCATAAATAAATTAAATTATTTAATGTCTAAAAATTATAAATAAAATACCATTATATAGGAAACTTTGTATCTTTCTAATGAATATTTATAGTTGAAAATAAAACATATATAACCATATGTAAATTTTTTTTCTAAAAGATATATGCTTATGTCATATTTGTATTTATTTTAACTTAATTAAAATAATGTGTCCCTATCAATTACAAGTGGCTCCATGGGGTCCCAAAATCTACCCAAAGATTCTCATCGCCGGACATGTATCAACCAATAAGGTTAGGACACGTTTTAGGGTAATTTTTTATTATTATAATATTATTTTTTAACCCAAATTTACCGGATTTACCCTTTAACCATGTTAAATAAAATATTTACCGAAGTAATTATTCAAAATGTCTAAAATAAAAGTTACCTATTTACAAAATTTTAACATCCTAATTACAAATATGGGATCCATTTTTCCAAATTCAAAACACAGAATTGGCAGAAATTAATTTAAAATTAATTCCCGTTGTTAAAACAAAAAGCGTGTTTTTAAGAGATAAGAACTATCAAAAGATTGACACTTGTATATGTCCAGTTTAATTGTGAAATTATGTACAATGACCAACATTTTATTAAAATGTAAAAATATATTCTAAATATACTTTAAAACCACTAAAATTCATAATTTATCACTCTAAATTATTTCAATTAAAAAAGTTGTTTTTAATTAAAATTTAGTAATTTTTACTATTCATGAAAATATTAAAGTTATCTGAAAAGTACTAAAATTTCACCTTAGGCTAAATTTGATACTTAGAATCCAAAAATGAAGTCCATTTTGAGAGAGAGAATTTATAAAATTTTAAAAAGTATGCATTACTATTCATAACGGCTAGTTTGATTGGTTGTGGAGTGTGTTAAAACTCGATGTTGTGTACAACACACGCTACTGTTTTATTCAAAGAGAAGCGTACCGTGGAAGCTTTGGGTGTATCTTTGTAAATTTTTTATGTCCCCATTCTAAAATGTAAATTTATTTAGTCAAATTGAATATATAAAAGTTTAAAATATTGGATTTAAAAAGGGTTCACTATTAAAAGTTGGTAAAAGTGCAATACTGAAAATGAATTTGTTCTTATATTATGTATAAGAAACTCATAATATGGATTCTAAAATTATAAGGATTATAAAAAGTTCTAAATTTAGTTAATACTATTCATAACTTCTTTTGAACAGCTTGTTTGGTTAGTTATGGTGCGCTTGAACTCGGTGTTGCGTGTAGTGCAAGTTATTGAATTATTTTGAAGAAATAACACACTCTGAAATCTTGGGTGTAACATGGATATTTAGAGGAAACTAAATTTCAAATGATCCTAGGAAATTAAATAATTCAATAGGAATAAAAAGAATCATGTATGTGTCTATGAATACTATCCTGGTAAAAATCAATCATAAACCATCAATATAAAGAATAAGGTTGGAATCAAAAAAACTTATTACAAGATTATTAAAATTAATGGGTTGTTGTATATAATGAATAAAAACTCTATAAGAAGGAAATTATAAAACAATCTAGAGGAAAATATAAATTTTAAATCATTTCTAAATATTTTTCATTGAAAATAACTTTTGACAACAATTATTTTAAAATTTTGAATTTAAACATGAAAAGTATGATTTAATGAAATTATAGTGGATAAATCCATACATGTCATAAAAGGTAAAATTAACATTCATTTTACATGATTTCTTTTAATTCCATTTTCCAAAAGTGACAAGATTGGTCCATTAAAAACATGGTTAAAAGGAAAAAATTATAAAAATGAAATAATATATCATTTTTCAAATGTTAAAAACAATTCTAAATTCATTTTTATAAAACCTTTTATAATAAAATAGGATCTCTGACAAAATAGATAAATGAAATCAGGTTTTCATAAAAAAAAAATCCAAAACGTTTGAGTTCCACTGAGTGGAAAAATGTAAAAATACATAAAAATTTCATGACAAACCAAGTGACGAATAAATTATGGGTTTTATAGAAAAATTGTTATATAATTTCAATGACTGGAAATACTGTTGAAATATCATTAAAATTATTATCAAGGATTATAATCATTATATATTCAAATGTGTCCCATACCAGTTTGATTCATCTTAATTCATAAGAGTCATGATGAAATTTCATTAAATAAATTTTTTTAATACCATGAAGAAAAACCAAATCAATATATAATCTATTAAAATGGATAGTAGATTCTAATATCCTTTATTCTTCAATGTACTATTTTAAATCTTATATGGAATTATTTTGAGAACAATCTCTGAGATGGAGTGTGATTTTGAAGCCTGGTGAGCCCAGAATAAATTATTGTAAAATATTAAACATCATATATCATGTGTCATAAATTTATATGAACATTTGAAATAACTTATAATGGGTTTTCAAACAGAATTATGAGGGAACTATTGTGTTTAAAGCTATGATTTCACCCTAACCGAGGCCTTATGTGGGATGACATGGGTCGAATATGAATGTTTGATTTAGGAAATTTTATACATTTAAATAAATTAATGGTCTTTTTATTTTAATTATATGAAACGACACATTTATTGTTAAAAAGTTTCATGATAAGTTAGGTGTATCGCCATAACCCTTTAATTTCTCCGAATCATGAAGAAGTATCCATTTGAAATGAATGATGATAGGATGGTGGATCGAGATCATTCATGATAGATTGCCATAAAGAACAAATCCTCTATTGTGAGCCATCTTTTCTTGGGTAGGGCATTATGATTTCAATTATTTATTTCCCCATTACTAGAATCAATGATGAATTCGAATCAACCGACGGGCAAGTTGATCACTATTCTAAAGTTCTTAAAAATGAGTTTAATTTCATTAATTATATTAGGATGATTAATGTTATACTATTTTGTTTTGATTTATTATTCATATAAGAATAGATCGAGATAAGAACCAACAATATTCAAGGTTCATTCCTCATGTTTTTTCCATGTTCTTTTTCTTCACCCTAGGTTTGGAGTGTTCATCACTATTCATCATATGTGAAAGAGTGATAGTTTCACCTTTAATTATTGGCACAAAATTTTGAAATTGAAGATCCTACCATGTGACATCACATTTGAGTTGCGACAGTGAAGGAAAGTCATTTTTTGGCCAAGATGGTCGTACTGATGGCGCAAACGGACGTGGATGTAGTGGCAGCTATGGTCAGTCTAGGTGAGTGGCAGAGTAGGTCTAGGAGGCTGGTCTAGATTTACTGTAAGGAAAAAAGAGTGCCACCTATAGTGGAAAAACCTTCCTCTGCTGTAGAAAGGGGTCCTGCGATGGAAACATGGCTGATAGAATATAGGTTATATAGAAAACATGCGTACATGGGGGGGAGTTTTGTGTGGGATGTTGTGTGGCACCGTGGTGACCAAGGGGACATGGGTGAGGAAGGTTGCGTGCAATGCACAAGCCCCCTCGCATGGGAGTGTTCCTGACAAGGAGATATGGGTTGCTCCATATGGCCCTATGGGTAGTAGGTTAGGTGGCCCAGTGGACCGGGCCGGACATGGCCTATTTGGCTGGACCATCTTAGGCCAGGTTGACCGGATATGATCGTGTCAGCTAGTAGGTCAAACCATATCCGAACTAGAGCCAGTTCAAAACATTTCTCTAAAAACATATCTTTCTATCCATAAGTCTGATTGAAGCACCATCTACAGATTTGTGACCCTGACATTGAGAAGGTCCTTTGATACAAATGGTGATTTTCAACATGGAATTATTTCATGTGGAACATGCCATTTACATGGGATGTACCTAGGGTTAAGGGTCACAACAGGTGTGAACGATTCTCAGAGTGCACCCTTTTTTTCATTAAAAATTTACTCTTTCGTACATTTTTTCATTGAAAATGTTTGTTAGGGTTCATTCCATTTATCATTTCCCTAAATGTTTATTGGTATTATTTCCCACTAATTGAAGTATTATCCCTTCAGTAGGACTTCCAGGATATAGTTTTTGGAATACCGTGAGAGGCCTAAAGAAAATCCCATATTCATTTTTCTTTCCTTATAGAGAGTCCTCGGTATTGATGTGACCAAAATCACCTGGAATAGATCCTCTACATAACATGTAAATCGAGATACTTTTGACATTATCACCCCACGACCCTGGTAGTGATCCTTATTTGATGTATTGTATCTCTCATTATATAATTTTATCTATCTCTCTCTAATAATGGTTTTAGAAGAATGGTAATTCTCGGACAGACTTCATTAGTGATATCGGACTCCAGAGTTCGTTTTCCAAAATATGTTCTTCGTGGAATCTTTGAACTAAATCCCTAGTGTTTCTATGAAATGGTAAAGATTCACCCAAAAATATGTGGTCTGGTTTGAGTATCTCTTGATAATATTTTTATATTTTCATTATATGTATACTTGTGTAGTGATGACTATGTCCCTCCCTATGTGTATTGTTTTGGGGATTTAGGGATTCTTACAGAATATTGTTATAGAAATCCCTACATATGAATTTACAACACGTGTTGTTTCTTGTATAGACAAGTAGAATTTTGAAGGAGTCCAGCGTGGACCAAAACCGGATGAAGCCTTGCGAGATCATGCTAGATGAGGTGTTCCTTCGAATTCCGTCAATAGATCACATAACTTTCTTTTAGGTTGGATTGGGGACGATCTTCTACCGATGTGTATCATGAACATGTTTATAGAAATTCATTTTTGGGGGATTTTATTCTTGACAAGTTTACCATACTTTATCATACATTCCATTCATACTATGGTCGGGTTATAGTGGTATGCATGCATTTATTTCTTAGAGGTTTTCAATTTTTCCTCAGTGTGGGCATTGAGATGTCTATTTACGTACATGTACTATGGAAATACCTCCCATGCTAGAGATATGTGTACTCCTTGCAGGTCACCAACATATGGCCTATTAGAGGTGGCCTAATTCTGTTGTGGAACATGCCCCTCTAGTCAGGGTCATGATGAAGTGGTTCCAAAGGTTGTTAGTTCAATATGAGGAATGAGAGTCATTGACGTTGGTTTGGGGAAATAGTTTTATGTTTCATGAGTTCAGTTTTCAGGCTAGGGACTCCAATTTTTGTGTATCGGTTGATGAATCCATACACGAAGAAGTTGATAACCTTATTATCAACTCAGAAAATGAGGACACTAGTTCAATGGAAAATAATTGTACCTGCATCATATAGGAATGTGTTCCAATTTATAAGTATTTCTTGAGTAATCTATCCATATATAATCACATACTGTGGTAGATATTATTTTTTATAGGGTTCTTATACAACGAATACAATCTTGGATTCGGTAGCATGATCATGACGATGACCCCTTCAGTCACGAGGATTCAGTACAACGACACATTTCCCAGATTTTACCTACAATTAGTACACCAGTAACCACCAAAAACTGAGAAACCAGTGGTACCTATAGTACCAGAAGATGACGATATCAGGATGAAAAAACATCAAGAGTTTCAGAGATAGTATCCCTATATGTTTTGAGGTGAGACCAACACTCAACTCATTGAGGACAAGCTTAAGGTTGTGTCCTGAGTATTCTGTCTAGTCAGTAAACTATCCAATCAGATGATATTCTTGACAGTGAACCTTATGCAAGGATTAGTAGGGTAATCGAATAGTTTGTCTATCCAAACTCACAAAGAGGATAACCTATTGTGGATAGAGTATGAGAGCCTCTTCAGAGAGTGTTTCTCACAAGTTAAACGTAGAGTTGAGAATATAATGGAGCTTATTTTTCTCTAGCATGGTAGTATATTAGTAGATTATTATTCATCATGGTTTACCAACCTTTTCTAGGTACTAGATAGATATGGAAAGGGATCAGTACTTCTGGGCACAGACCTTTTAGAAAGGTCTTTTTAGAGACATCTAAGCCTATGTTACCCTCTATGAATTCATACTTTTGATGGGGGTTAGTGAGTGAGGTTTTGGTGGTGGATTGATTTTTAGTTTCATAGAGACTACTTGTATATGTCAGCAGATCATAGGAAGGTTCATAAACATTGGTAGTGGGGAGGTGAAGTCAGCCTCTGGGATTCAAAAATTGAAGACATTTTAGGAGGAGGTCCCAGTATAGAGGATCTATAGTTCGGGGTTCACATGCTGGATGAATTCAGCATATAATGAGGTGGTTCAACTCATGTGATGGTTGGGGACATATTTCTAGAGACTGTCTAACCCAAAGTGCTATTAAAATAGTTATGGTGGATGGACCCCCATGGTATAGGTAGGGTTAAGTTTAGCTAGATCTATAGGGTAAAGGATATGGCAGAGGAGATGGTAGAGTAGAGGCAGTTGGTCGACATCTCGACTTGTTACCACCACCACACACAGGTGGTCCACTCTAGGCTCATAGAGCTTGAAGATGGGGTGGGTAAAATTGCATGTGGTTGAGGATTTTTACAAGGGGTCCAAGGATGATTCGAGGTATGATTTTTTTCTTCTCTACTTTTGTTGTAGTAATGGTAGACACAGGTGCAGGTTATTCTTTTCACTCAAAATATCTTGTCAGAGAATAAGTGATTTTGATAGAATCATTAACTCGGTCATTATTCATGGAGTCACCTAGGAGAATAGATGTGATGATCACACATTTTTGCTTACAATGTAACATTACCCTTAGAGTTTAGAGTTCCGGTTGGAAACTCATGTTGAATGTATCGAGGTCTTATGAAATCATTCCTAGAATGGATTTTTTGTCATCTGTCTATGCCCATATATTCTATTATAGGCGAATGGAATGGTGTGTCCATAATTATTAGATGAGGTTTTTATTTTTTAGTGAAAGTGAAACCTAGGAAGAACTAGATGGACTCAAGAATAGTAGGTTGCATCCAACCACTCACTAGTTGGCTAGCCTGACCAACGGAATAATATACATCATGTGATTCTAGTTACCAATGGTAGTGGTCAACTATTATAACATCATCCTAGAAGATAATCTAGGGTTATCTCCCCACCGGGTGATTGATATTTTCATCTACAAACACCCAATGATGACACTGATATTCTCCCTAGCATATTGGATGTCTTCCATATAGCTTCATGAGATGAGGGTATAGTTGGAGGATTTTTATAATAATGGATTCGTGAGTCCCAGTGCTTCACCCTAGGAATCCCTTGTATTTGGAAAAAGGATGATGAGAGCTTGAGGTTGTTTGTAGTTTATCGGAACCTGAACCAGATGACTATGAAGAATATGTATCCAATCTGAAGGATCAATGAAATAATCGAATAATTGATAGGGTTATAATTGTTCTCAAAGGATTACCGTCGATCATGCTATCATCAGCCGTGAGTATGGGATGCATATATACTAAAGACACCCTTAATATTTCTCTACAGTCGATTTGAGTAGATGGTTATTTCCTTTTTCATGAATTAAACCACAATGTGTTCATGGAACTCATGAACTATTTATTCTATGAATATTTAGACCGGTTCTTATGGGTCTTCATCAATGATATCCTTATGTAATCTATGTCTGAGGAGGATCATGAAAGACACATAAAGATCATTTTGGAAATACTCCATGTGAACCATATTTGTTGTAAACTCTCAATGTGATAATTCTATATTAAGGAAATTCACTTTTTGGGATGTTTTCTCACATATGATGGAGTGTTATTGGACCCATCCAAGGTCGAGTCAGTGTTATCATGAAAGTAAACAAGGAGTGTGATGGAGGTGTGATGATTCCTTTGGAAGGCGTGATATTACTAGAGATTGGAACTCGATTTCTTCAAGATATCAGAACCAATGACTACATATAATCTATAGGTGAAACCATTCTTTGGGAAGGAGAAGCTCTAAAATGATTTTTAGTAGTTGAGGTAATGTTTTATGAGCGCTTTGATTGGGAGATTTTCAGAGGAGGGTTTTGGGTACGTACTATTCTACAATGCATTGAGGACAAGACTTGGTTGTGTCCTAATGCAAGGGAAAGTTGTTATTTGATATGGTTCTTGAATTTTGAGACCCCATGAGAAGAACTTTGAGACCCATGATATTGAGATGTTAATGGTAGTTTTCGCATTGAATATGGGGGGACACTGCTTGATTGGAAAGTGGTTCATCATCTATTTTTATCATAAGAATCATATGTTTAACTTCACTCAGAAGGAGATGAACTTGAGAATGGGTGGTTTCTAGAGTTCCTCCGTTATTATGAATTTAAGATTTCACATAGTCATGGGAACAGGAATATGGTGGAAAATTTTCACCATAGGAGGTTGAGTGCGCAGTTATAGGATGAAACACTTGACCAGTTGGCCTCATTATAGTAATTCTTTTGTGGATGGATATCAGGGATCATAACTCCATTCGATGGTTGTTACCCCTACACTCTTATAATGAGTCATGAAGGCGCAACTCATTGATACAAACTGTCAGAATCTACATGGTTAATTATGAAGACGAAATAATATTAATGGATATTTAAATGATGAGGAGAAAACCATTCATATTAGAGGATGTATAGTTATATAAGTGGGGTTGTGAGAGGATGTTTTGAGGGATTTTAATAAAATCCATTTATCGGTACATCCTTGTTCAGAAAAGATATACCATGACCTCCGTTGTTAGTTTTGGTGGCCTAAAATGAAGAAGGAATTTGTAGAGATCATTTATCAATTCCTCACATGTCCACAAGTGGAGGCTGATCAAATTTTTATAATCGATTTTGGACTAAGGTTTTACGCACACGTACATGAGACACAATACCATTTGGGTGATCACAGAACAACTCACCAAATCACCCCACATCATACCTCTATGAGATCAGAGTTATGTAGAGAGCATGGGGTGATTCTACGTGCAAAAGATTGTTTAGAATCATAGAATTACATTGAAAATTAATTCAGATCGTGACACTCATTTCACATCCCAGTGGTGGAAATGATTGAAATATGCATTTGGGACTTTTTTTATGCTTGAGAAGGGCCTTTCAACCCCAGAAAAATGCCCAGAAAGAGAAGATAATTCAGGTTATGGAGGACACATAGTGGGCTTGAATCATGGACTACAATCAAAGTTGGGAGGATCACCTACCACTAGTGGAGTTTTCATAAAACTACATCTACCACTCAACCATTGTTATGGAATCATTTGAGGATCTGTATGGGTGAACTTGCAGGTCTCCACTTTGATGGATTGTCCTAGGGGAGTCAACACTCATGGCCTATAAGATGGTGCATGATACTATTGAGATGGTACAGATCATCCATGAGTGGATGTATACGGTACAGAGCTGAGAGAATTCATAAGATTCCAGAATATAGAGACCTTTGGATTTCTATAAAGGATACCATCTGTTCCTTTTTGTCTGACCTCATTGTGTGTTGTAGTGATTTTTCTGGTGTAGAATGTTATCTCCATGTTTCATCAGCCCTTTATATATACTACATAGAGAAGAAAAGGCGGCATATCGCCAAGATCTAGCCTCATTGTTTCATTAGGTACATGATTTATTCCATGTGTCACAACTAATGAGATACATGCATGACCCATCTCACCTCATCGACTTCAGAGAGCTAAACATTGGGGATGTGGTGACATTTTGAATGTACATGGTAGAGATGTAGGATCAGTAGGAGAGGATCGTTCATGGGTGAACAATTCCCATGGTTCATGTCCAATGGAAGCACGTGAATCTGTAGGAGTTAATGTGGGAGAGGGAGGTTTAAATTCGTGCCCAATACCCGTATATTTTTTAGTATCCTTTTGTTTTGGTTTTTAGGTAACATAAATCCATATGGTTTGGTTAAATTATTGCACCAAATTTGTCCATGAATGATTTTTAATATTATACAGAATTATCTCAAGCCAAGGCATTGAGATGGTGTGCATTTCCACAGCCTAGTGTTCCCAAAGTAATTGTTGAAAAACTATTATATATTAAATATCACGCATAAATAGTTTACATAAAAGAGAAAAATAACTTCTAAATGGGTTCATGGATCAGATATCTAAGGGCATTGTTTCATCAAAACAATTGGGTTTACCCTAGGCGAAGCGTAACATCTCCTGGAATGGGTCAACAATGAAATTTAATTTCTTGTAGTTTAAAAAAATAAAATAATTTAATGATTTATTTTATTTTAATGTAACAATAAGACGCAATGAAAAATTTACTATAGATATTAGAAATCAAGTGCAACGTTCATGGAGTGGGTAGGTCATACATATGCCTGAATGCTACATTCATTTAATTTTTAAATTAATGGAATGGATAATAAATAATCAATAGGAATATTATAATTCTAGTATCATATATATGGTAGATATTTTAAATAAGTTTATTTAAACCATCCTTTATATGTTCTATGTTTTCCATGAATGATTCATATTTCTTTGAGGGGTGGTAGATCACACTTCTTCAAATGATAGTATTGAATTTACACAAGTTGGGAACCATAATGGTATGTCATAAAGAAAAATTATAGAAGAAAAAACACAATATAAATATCCTATACATATAATATGTAAATAAATTTTCCATCCTACTAGATTGAATGATAGGTGGGTTTGGAAAAACAAACAATCACTATTTCATGAGGCAGTAGTTCATCTTACATAGAAATAATAATTTCATTATACATTATATGGAGTTGTGTTTATGTCTAAGAAGATACCATTAAACAAAAAAGATATTTGTATATTTAGATTTATTTATTTTATATAAGATTATAATATAGATTATTTAGGGGTTAGAGAACAGAAATAAAGCTAGAGATATTGAGAGAAGATGGTACCTCTTACTCAAGGTACTCATTTTGGTTTATACAAAATTGATTCCTTGGATTGGTTCCTACAAAAATTAAGGATTCTAGGTATAAGGGAGGTATTTTGTGAGACTATTTTGGAATTGTTTGGAAGTTCCATAGTGGACTTACTGGTGTGAGTAATGGGTAGAGTGCTTTCATTTTTATAGTGAAGGGGGATGTGTCTGCCTTGTAAATACCCAAAGATAATAATTATGGAGAGGTCTACCATACCTAAAGTGACATGAAAAAGAAAAAATAATGTATTAAAGTGGATTTACAGTTTATTAAAAATTCCACAAAAAAAAATTAAAAGTATTTTAATAATTTGGATCTTTAACATCTATGATTCCAAAATTTTATCATTTTGGTTTTAACTAAGGAAAATAGTTTTCAAACATAAGTAACCTAACCATTTAGTGTAAAATATATTTAAATTTAATAGAAAAAATTGACCCACAAAATTATTAATATTATATAAAATTTATAAAATAAAAAACACATATTTTTCGGAAATTATTTTTTAAACAAGCGTATGTTATATGCTTAGACACTACATAAACCCAGACCATGGTTACAACATTGTTACAATATATGAGTCAATAAGATATTTAAAAATGAAAAATTGAACCGTTAATATAACATATTTAATGTTTATTAATAATGATAAAAATAATTTTAGGATAATGATTTTTCATTAGTTTTAAATCATTTAATAAAATATCATTCATCCTAAAATAACAATAATGTCAGTTTTCAAATCATTTAATTAATATAAATAATTAAAATATTAAGGTAATATTGGAATTAAATTCTATTATGTTTACAGATATTTAGAATGATATATTTATCAAAAAAATAATCGAAGTAAATAATTCAATTAATATTATGGACTTTTAATATTTATAGTTTTGTTTATTTTAGAATATTATTAACTAAATAATCAATATGTTGGAGTTCTTTAGAAATTTTTTTAACTAACCCAACTATACAAATTATTGATAAATTCTTATGGTATAAATAAACTTTTTATATTTCAAAAGGATATGTATAAATAGAAATATGAAGTTTTTTTAAATATCTCAATGTTTTATAAATGTTATTGTTACGGAAAGATCCCTTGTTGTCTTTTTCCATGAAAAACATTTCATATATTGAAATTACTTTTAATAATAACCCAATAACCCATAAAATTTTAACATAGTAGGGATAAGGTATAATTAATGGAATCGATTTTATATTGGATAAGATTCATGGTCAATTTGGTCATTATGATTAAGTCTTTGTCCCCTATTAAGCTTAATATTACCTTATTCAATGTAATTAATTTTAATCAATTTGGCTAATAATTTTGGTCAAAATTTATGATGATATTAGAAGACCAGAAATATTATAATTATTAAAATAGTGTATATTTGTTTTAAAAAATTCAAATAATATCTATAGAAACATTAAGATTAATTCTAATCACATGCACATGGTGAGAAAGATGGTTTTTAATATAGAAACATTCACAAGTTCAACTGGATTTTAAATCCAGTATAAAAATGATCCCATTGAATGAAATTTTATTAATTGATAATTAATTGATCTATTGTGAAATAAACAAAAAATTGAAAATATAATTTAACAGTAATCATAATTTAATAACATATTAAATTTTAAACTATACAGTCATAATTTATTTAATTTGTCAAAAAATGATGTTTTAAAAAAAAACAAAAACCATTATCCATACGTTTATTTCCATAATTTCAATTAAAACATGATGTTTTTTTTGAAAATTAAATTTCAGTAATCCTTTCAAGTTTAGTTTTAAAAAAATTTCTTCATTACAAAGTATTGAAACTCGGTTTTAATTGTAACACAAGTTCATTCATGGTTGTGTGTAGTGTATGCATGACATTCTATTGAGTATATTAAGGGGGAAAATATTATTTATTCAAAAATGTAAATATTATAATGTGTTTATTTGTGTAATTCTCACCACCTTATTTAAATCTTACCCTCCAAATTAAAACTTGATCCCAGTAATTAAGGAAATGATATTTCAAATTTCTATTTTGGAAAACATCTCATCATGAATAGTGTTAATAACACATCTTAATAAGAGTTAAAGAAAAGTAAAATTGTTAGGTTACTGGGTTACCTAGAAGGAGAAATAATGTCGTAAAAGGAAAAATGGATACAAATAAAAAATATAACAATCAATTTTTGTTAGAGAGTTCTGCAGAACATGGTTAGCATAAAGTTAACAATAAAAACCCACTAAAACCTTGATGATCTAAGGGGTCATTTGATTAATTAAAAATGAAGGTTATCATGATTTATTTGTTTAATGATGATTTTTTATATAATTGGGGAATTTTTTCAATATCTTATATTATAAGTAAACATACTTACTTTGTAAATTTCCATAATCATGTTCTTATATTTTGGTTGTTCCTTGGTCTATTTCTACTTCATCTCTTATAACAAGATTCATCATATAGTGATGTAGTAAATTAATATATGAAACTAGATTCTAGGTTTCACACAAACCATTTCATAAATGGTTAACCATTATAAAATGTTATGATTTGACACTTTAGAAAGATGTTCATCAGATTTCTAAAATAATCTTACACCAAGAATGTTCAGCTAGAGGTAAGCCTCGGACCATTTATTAATAAAAAGAAAACATCAACCAAGTACAACATGGAGAATAGAATACTAAATATCATAAAATTCATACCCATCACCAAATCCAATATAGATTTCGTCTTCTGCAGTAGAAGTTTCCCACTCGGAGCATTCATAATGATTGAGGACCTTGGCATATTTCCTTCTTAGATTCAACTTTTCAAGAGAAAAAAATTCCTTTGAAGACAACATAACACCACTTTCCTTTGCAACTGAAGACCTGGTAAGCACCAGCTTTGGAAGAGATGAGTAATCATTCCCCAACATCTGCCATGGTGGGACAGTCATAACATCCTCATTCCAAAACATCTTCATCCTCGTACCCTGAACCACATCACTGTAAGAAATCTGAACCATCCCATTCACATTTTCCTTTTCACTATCAGAAATATCACCCCACTTTCTAGGGATTTTCATTTCTTGATGCTTCAATCCCCATTCTTTCTGATTTTGAATGTTATACTCAATCATGTCCATACATTTTCACTGCTCCACAACATCATGAATAATAGTATTTCCAATTACAGCACCCTCAGAGGAAAGATCATCCTACAGCAGGCCCTCCTCTGGCTTTGCATCATCTTCCTCTGCTTGAGACAATTCCAGAAACTGATTGCCAGTGGAGACCAAGATTGACATTCCTCCAGTAGCGTCCTCCTTCCTTATCCACTCATCAACACAGGCATCCACTGCCATTAGTTCAGAAACAGCTAATTCCATCTGTTGTTCAGTCACTAACCCCTTCCGGTGGTCACATGAATCCATGTTATCTACTGTAATTGCATAAATAATACCAAGCTAACTCTTTAAATGTTCAAAAATCTTCCCCACAGTTGGGTATGGTGGCCTCTCTTGCACCTCCTTCTGAGAATTCTACTGAATTTTAGAATCCGAACCAGTTCTCCTCACAGCCTAAAGCACATCAACCCGAGAATCATTCATTGCTTGTGTAGAGGATGTCACCCAATCATGAGCGCCCTCATCACACTGTGACCCAATATTCATAGACAACTCCTTCACCACCAATGAGGCTGAACTAGATGGGATAGAACATACAATACCCATTCTCAATTCCCTCGATGAAGCCCCAACTAGAACTTTACGTCGACAAACCGAATCAGCGTGTCCAAGATGACCACATATAGCACAAAAATACACCCTAGACTAAAATTTGACATCCTTATTCCACTTAAAGTCCTTCCCATCTATAATCCAAACCCAATTGATAGGAGACTTTGTGACATTGAATTCTACACAAATACGTGGACAAATAGGATGATAGACAACCTCCATCCGCCGATCAGAGCATCGATATTGGATGATCAAAATTCCAATGCAACACAAAATAGAGGGATTTTTAAAGGAGAGAGGGAGACTAGGAAGACTCACCCAAATCGTCATCGTTGAGTGGTCACGTCTCATGTGGATGTCAAAACTCCATTGATGAAGAAAAAACGAATCCCCATTGCAGCTTCTAAGGAATACCCATGTACATAAATACATATATTATTCCACTTCATCCTTAATCCCTTAATAATGATTCTTTATCCAATTAATTTATAGCTCATTCATTCACCATTTCACCGGAAGTCTAATAATCAAAATAAATATTACCATTACACGTACTAACATGGGGATTATCTTCATGAGAATTCCCCTTGGAACATGGATTTTCATATTGACCACTACTTCTACACATAAAGCATTTAATAGTCAATGATATCTTTTGGTGTCCTGTAATACCCACCATTTCATCAATATAAATCTTCATTTTCCATGTGTAGTTACTTGATTTGTGTCCTTGATTTCCATAGTAAAAACATCACATTGACCTTCTAAGACATTCCCTTCGGCGACTCATTCCAAATTCTTTACATAGAGGAAACTAAATTTACTTTCCTCCATTAGATCCATTACCTAAACTCTCAATGTTCTCCTTCATTATATTCCTTGGTGATCAAGGAGTTGGTTATGTTACATGTTTTGTATAATTTTCCATGAAAGGTGATTAAGAATGGTCATAACATCATTCACTCTACTGATCATTTCAATTAACTTCTCTTTTGAAAATTTCCTATCACATTCAATGTTCAATCAATTCCTTCTAGTTCCACCAAT
The DNA here is from genome assembly GCA_963277665.1 of Viscum album. Lineage (NCBI taxonomy): Eukaryota > Viridiplantae > Streptophyta > Magnoliopsida > Santalales > Viscaceae > Viscum > Viscum album. The sequence continues at coordinate 28,595,716 of OY728157.1, read as the reverse complement.
AGAATAAAAATAGAAAGCATAGTCTGAGAAACACTTATAAAATTACAAAACCACATATTCTGGAAAAATTTCTTATTGTATTATGAATTCATGGATACTTCTTCATTAATCTATGACATTGTAGGATTATCTAAGGTTATTAAAATTCGCATTCTACTTAAAACATACATGACGGTTCATAAGGAAAATGAAAATTTTCTTAAGTGTACCACCCTAGAGTGTCTAACTAGGTGCACAGTTATTCCCATTTTCATATACTACATTACCCATGTTAGGAACAGAATATCATGTCATAGGGTTTACTCCTAGGTAAATCTATATCAAAACCATGCTCACATATAGTATCCATATATGGATATAATTTTATGAATACCCATATAATATCTACCGTAAAAATTATATAAGATTATATTTTATATTTATCTACAAGGATTATTTTAGGGTTATGATCCCTAATCTATGTTTTCTAAATCTAATGTTCTTGGTTATTTCTAAACTCTCTCTGATGCCAACCGTAACACCCTGACCCAAGAAGTGTGAAGTTGGTTTATTATTTTATTACATTGGTATTATTACAAAGAAAAAATCTTGATGGGATGATCATGTTATTTGTTTGGGAAATCTAGATTACATAATTGATACCCATAATTAATTGGGAAATATTAAATAAAAACATGAAACATGATATAATGAATGAAATTTCAGCCTTGAATGCTTATTAAAATATTTTCTTTTCATAACTGAGGGAAAAGAAACATAATAATAATGAAATTAAATTCTTAGTAAGGGTATGTAATGACTAATAAATAATGAATAGATAATAATAAATCAAAATTTAGTGGTAAATATCTATGAACACATGCCTTTAGAATAAATAGGAAAATACAAATTCAATATAATATGGTATGAAACTGAAACACGCGCCATTTAATCAATGAATTGAAAATGAAAGGTTTTCACAGATACATTTACAAAAAAACAAGCATATTAATAACAACTAAAATATCTATTAAACCAATGAATAAAAATGTATATCTAATAGATACCACCTAGGATTCATGCCAATTACCTAGTATATTCATGGCTTCATGCCAAGAAAAAAAATACTTTCATAGATCCATGTAAGAATCTAATACTGCCATGTCTTTGTGACATGAATATAATATTTTCAATGATTAATTCCGAGAATATAATAAATTCATGGATTAAAGGAATGAATATAATACTTTCAAGGATGCATTTAAATAATATAATTCTTTCAAAGCATCATACCCTGAATCCAATACAGTTAAAGTGAACACCTAATGAGAAATGGTATACTGTTTAGGAAATACAATTACCTATTCTTTTTGAGTAGGTATATTAATGTAAAATTCCAACGAATTCTTATTAAAATAGAGATAATTTTTCAATTTGATGTTAATGATAAAAAATTTAAGTGATATTAAAAGGATAATAGTTAATAAAATTTATTAGTAGATTAATAATTAATCATTCCAAAGTGTCCCATGCCACTTTGAAGCATTTAAATCATTATCTCCATGAAGGAATTATATTAAATAAAAAATAGTATATAATTATTGAAAGGAAATTCATTATATTAAATATAAAATGTGTTGGTTGGAGTGGACACTCAAGAGGGGGTGAATTGAGTTCCAATTAAAATTTCTGATAAAAACAATTTCTATTAAAAACCCCAATTTCAAAAACAGATTAAACTGTAGTGAATTTATATAGATTATAAAGGTTCAATTAGTTTCTCAAAGATTTATTAGTTCTCAGTTAACTTAATCTTATGATTAATTTAACATTTGAAACTAACTTACTAGTTTACAATAAATATAAACACTTGCGAGTTTAACTATCAAAGTAGCCTTGAAAATAAATTATATTTCAAAGTAATAGCAGCGGAATATGAAATAGATATGTATTTTATGGATATAAACTTTAACTAAAAACGCAGAGGAGTTAACCAAGAGGTTCGGTCTCAAGTCGAGACTTAGTCTTCTCAAAAGTTTATATAAGGATGATCCACACCCTGGATCGGGGTTCAACAGTTTACAACTGTCTAGGTCTAAGACCTCTACCACTGTTATCCGTGTGAAACAAAACAACATTAACCAGCTGTCCAGGTCACACACAACCTCTACCACTATCCACAGTGGGAAAAAGAATGAAAAGATAGTGAGTGAGGATTTACAAATCCTCCAGCTAAGGTTCAGGAGACAGTGCGTGTAAAACACAACAGATAACACACACTGCTCGTAATGTAAAAAGTAAATCACAAAGATAAATATTTAGAGATTAGAAATGGCTCTAGTGATCTTCGTGCAGCTCTTGACTCCTTTTGTTGATTAGAATTCGTTCTGAGTCTTCTTCTGGTTTTTGTCTGGAAAACAGAGTACCATCTGCTTCCTTGACTTCCAGGTTCAGCTTGCTTATCAGCTCAATGAATGATGAGTTTTGTGTGGTTCTTCTTTAACCTAGATTGCTTGATGTATGCTCTATGTTCTGGAGGCTGGTAGTAGTAGTCTCGTGAGTGAAAGTCTGATCTTGGCACGTTTTGATCTTGATCTCAAGTGTGTTCTGTGTGCTTGATCTCTTCAAGTCTATTTTCTCTAACCCTATTTTTTGATACATACATGATGTCCTCTTTATACCCTTTTTATCTTTTTGAGAAGAAGGAATGATTATACTTTTAAATCGTACTTGGTACAGTTTCTTGAAATGGCAACATAAATCATTTAATAACATTAAATTCATCAAAAGTAACAAATGTAACCGTTAGTATAATAAACAAATAGTGTCGAGGATATAGTATTTAACTCCACAGTTCATTATAGGTATCTGTTTGTTTGTAGACGTGTACGGTTGACTCGGTGTAGGGATCTTCCATCGGTAGCTCTTCAAACTCTTATCGGTGGCTCTTATCGGTAGCTCTCTATGCATCGGTAGCTCTAGCTATCTGTAGCTCTGGCTATCGGTAGCTCTGGCTATTGGTAGCTCTGGCTATCGGTAGCTCTGGTTATCGGTAGCTCTGGCTATCGGTAGCTCTAGCTTTTATGAAAACCACATCTAATTGACTTAGAATTGTTTCAAATCATGTATAAACAAGGATAATCGAGATTAACATAAATCGGAGATTATTTAAACATTATTATTAACTTGATCACTGATTTGAAAGAATTAAAATATAGATCATTAGTAATTGAGAATAGCATAATATATGAACACATAATTGGTATTATCAAAACAGGTGAGGTCAACAATCTCCCCCTTTTTGATAATCACAACTTATGATATGACCAAAAATAGTGAGAATATAGTATAAGAGAATATAAAATTTATATTGGAATTTATCAAAGAAGGAAGTATCAGAGGAAATAGAGGAAATAGTAATAGAATGAGATAGATCAAAAATTATCATAGTTACTATTAAATACAATAGGATCAGAGATAAGTTTTTAGAGAATTGGTACCAAATAATGAAATGTAAGAATAGTATCAAAGGCTCAAATTTCTCCCCTTTGATATTTCTCCTCCTCTTTATAGCATAAGTCTCCCCCTTTCTTTCTCTTTCTTTATATGTTTCTCCCCCTTTGTGATAATCAAAAAGTGGGGAAAAAATAGAAAACTGGTAAACAGATAGAGTGTAAAGAGAAGCATGTGTATCAGACAAGACAAAACTTACATAAACAGAATAGAAAAGAAAAAGGGAAAAAAACAAAAAATTCCTATCAATCAGCATGGACACTTTAGCAATCCGGATCTTCAACATGAGATTTTCCTTTTGGATCAGAAGAGGAGGCAGGTGGTGAGGATGTGAGTGAGGGCTTTGGAATCCTAGAAATGATCACAGGAGGCTGAGCCACTGATATAGTGCCTGGCCTGTATTGGGAAGTTTGTTGAGTGATCATAGGTGTGAGGCTTCGGATGGCCTGAGCAGGAGTCATCTGGACTGGAGACTCAGTAGAGGCAGACGCATGCAAGGTAGGAGGGACAATAACTGGTCTGGCATCAACATGAAAAAAGGGAAGCACCAGATTTCTGAAATCCATAATGATTCGTCTTCCTCTTTCCAGAGCAGATATAATATCATCTTTGTTCTCCATAAGTTTTTCTAAGGCAGGAGTCAACTACCTTAGCTTTCTCACTTGTTCTCGGAAGGCTTGAGTGACATGGGGTAACTTCATGTTTTCCAACATCAGCTTGAAATGACGGGTGAGTTGTTTCTTGGTAAAAATCCTTTGGAAATAATAATCCACATTGTTCTTGATTTCCTCCTGAGAGGCAGAGGCCTCTTTCATATGGTTGTGGACGATTGTTACTATTTCCCTGACTGAATCACTTGTAGAGAGTACTACTCGGCTTAGATCTGATGAGTCCACAGAGCCACTGGTTGAAATAGAACCAAGCTCCTCATTCATCATAGCTCGTAGTTGATTCAAATCAAATGCAGGTTTTGAAGCTAGAGGACCAACTGAGAAAGATACAGTTTCTTTGAAACTTTTGGTCAAGCCACTAATCAGAGTTTGCAGTTGAGAGTACTGATTTTTAACATGATCCATTATATAAGATTTGAAATCTTCAAATACTGAGACCATTTGGCTTACAACACTCTTCACATAGGCTAAATCCTTATCAGCTTGAGGCTTTGAGCTCATGTAAGAATCTAAAGCAGTAACAGACTTCTTTAAGGCTTCAAGATCTACTTCTATTCTAGAATATTGGGTCTGGCACTCTTTGACTGCTTCCATTAGCTCACCCATAAAAGTTGATAGATTGAAACCATGAGAAAGCTCAAGAGATTGTTCTAACAACTTCATTTCTTCACGAAAACAGTGCTTCATCTCAGTAACTGAGGCACTGAAGGATTCTTTCAGCTCATGCTTCAGGGATTCGAGATCAGACTTTGTAAGAAAATAAGTAGGAGAAACTGTAGTAGATATTATTGTAGAAGCTAAGCTGACCACTGAATCATTCATGACTGATTTAATCGAGGAAACTAAAAAAGATTCCATTGTCTTTACTTCTTCTACAAAACTGACTTTGAGATTTTCTTTGAGCACATCTAAATCATGTACTCGGACCACATCATCAGGTAATAACTCAGAATTGATGTCATAGTTGATCTTTGGTCAATTCAAGGATACTTCATTATCCGAATCCGGATAATCAAACCACAGACTATAAAACCTGGGTCTTCTACCCAGTCTTCAATCTCAACAGCCACTGTTACATTTCCAAGATTGGAATGATGCTCCCCCTCAATGGGTGCATTCTTATGTACAACAACTACATTCTCTGCTGGTCTTTCTTCATCAGAATCTGCCACAAAAACTTCCATCTCAGCAGCAGTAAGGAGATGTTCTGGAAAAGGTACAGCTTCTTCTCTTTCTTTTTCTACTTCAGCAGTAGGCACAACTGAGTTTCCAATCAATGGACTCAGACTCAACCTAGCAGAATCAGACGATTCAGATACATTCTCTTTTTCTCCTTCTTACTGAGGAACTGGCTGGTCTTCCTCATGAAGAGATAACACTTCCTCTACTTTTCCTTTTCTTGAGTATACAAACTCAGTAACAGGACTTGGGG